>CM051525.1:37701266-42701266 GCA_028017165.1 Herpetospermum pedunculosum | reverse complement strand
ATTTGTTTTCTCTTCTTTCGTGTTTAGGCTTCCTCAAATTGATTCTTCCTTTCTTCTTTGAAAGATTATTGTTTCGTTTATCATCTCGAAACATGCAATCTTTTTTCTGGACGGGTCTTTGTCGTCGTATTTTCTGACGAGCCACGACGGTCCAACATTTATCCTCATTTCCGACGACCTCATGTTTTACCTGAGAAATTTGTTTTGGGGTTTCATGTCCGAACCGAACAATTATTGGTTCGAAGGTCCCAAACTAGATCATACTTTCCTTTTTGCTTCTCAAATGAGACCGGAGATAATTGAGCGCCGAAGTTCATTGTTACCGCAGCATGGTTTGATTGAGCTATTTCATCAAGGTCTAGCTCAATTTTTCCCTCCTTAGCTAACTTTAGAATGAACTCTTTTAGGACAAAACATTTCTCCACTGGGTGGCTGATAACTCGATGATACTTACAATAGTTGGGATCATCGACTTTGTCATTTCTTCTGGGCGCCTACACTCGGGAAACTCAATCAGTCTTGTTTCCAGTAGTTGCTCTAACATGTCAGAAATGTCAGAGTCTGGAAACGGGTAGACTTTTTCTTGTTTTTCTTTTAAAGTAAGGCGACGTTTCTCGCCTCCGTCATTTCTTCTTTTTGTCTTGTTTTCCTTTCCTTTTGAGGAAAACCTGAAAGGGGTCGTGCTGACGACCATGGATTCTTCTACGACATTTTCCGTGATCTTCTCACTATCCTTCATTTCTTTTTTCACTTTGTTGATATCCGGGATTAGGAGGTCCTTGCTCCCTCTGTTGGCGATACTCAGCTCCATATCGTGGGCGCGAGTCGCTAACTCTTCAAATGTGTGGGGCTTTATCCCTTGCAGGATGTAATGAAGTCCCCAATGCATGCCGCTGATGCACATTTCGACGGCAGACTCCTCAGTGAGTCTGTCCTTGCAGTCGAGACTCAACGATCTCCAACGGTTGATGAAATCGATGACTGGCTCGCCCATCCTTTGGTTAGCGTGTGAAAGTTCGGTCATGCTGACTGTTCGCCTCGTGCTGTAGAAGCGATTCAGGAAGTCTCTTTCAAACTGTTCCCAACTATCAATTGTCTCGGGCTCCAAATCAGTGTACCAATCAAATGCATTTCCTTTCAGAGTCCGGACGAATTGCCTAACCAACAAGTCTCCGCGAGTTCCAGCATTCTCGCACGTTTCAACAAAGTGGGCAATGTGTTGTTTAGGATTGCCCTTCCCATCGAACTGTTGAAATTTTGGCGGCTGGTACCCGGTGGGCATTCTCAAGTTGTCGATCCTCTTTGTATACGGTTTGGTATACAAGAGGGAGATTTGGGTGGGTCCACCGTATTGAGCTCTGATAGTGTTCGTGATCATGTCTTGCAATTGTTGGACAGACAACGAAGCGACCGACGTTGAGTGATGCGGTTGGTCTTCTTGGATGACATTTTTTTCTTTGTCATTCCTCCTTGCTGCAGGAGTTAGACTTGACTCTGCAGCCTCTCGACTTTGCATCTGATTTCTCAATTGGGCAATCTCGAGGTCTCGTTTTTCAACTGCTTTCATCAGAAAATTTAATTTCTTTTCCATTTCAGCCATTGCTTCATCGTTAGTGCGTGCGTCTGCCATCATTACAGACATCACATTTGGATCATACCCCTTGTTTGGTTGATCAGATGAGGGAATAAATTCATCATACAAGAAATTTTCCTGAATGATTATCCCCTCACACGCAGACTCTGTCATTCTTTCCTCCATAACATTTATTTCAGCCATCATGACAGATCCTACGTCAGAATTGAGCTCAAATAGAGGGTTACACCTGACAACAAATTCGTCACTTGTAGGTGCCCCCGCCAATGTCATTCTTTTTTCCATAGTATTTGTTTTAGTCGTTGTGACGGATGCTACGTCAGAATCGAGCTCGAACAGAGGGTTACACCTAACAAGAAATTTGTCACTCGTAGATGCCCCTGATGATGTCATTACCCCGCTCACAATTGTGACAAAATCATGTGGATAACCGTGGGGAGTAGAACCCGTGTAGGGGTTGTTCATGACAATGGTTGTTGAAGGAGTTCTGAACGACATAACTTCACTTGTCTTTGAGATGAGGGAAAGAGATGAGAGGTAGAGAGGTCCCACCGGGCGTGCCAATCTGTTCACACGAGATTTCGACGAAAGATAGAGATTCGAACACGTGTAAATGAAATTTGAATTTGTATTTGTATTTATCAGTGCGTAGTGGATTACAATCTCTAATATTTATCCTCTGATTCTTTCTCTCTCAAATGTAAATGTATCTCGAGGGCTTTGCAGCTTGTTCTCGATGTTGAATTTGTTTCGAGGGCTTTGCAGCTTGTTATCGATGTTGAATTTGTTTCGAGGGCTTTGCAGCTTGTTCTCGATGTTGAATTTGGATCGAGGGCTTCGTAGCTTGTTCTCGATGTTGAATTTTGATCGAGGGCTTCGCAGCTTGTTCTCGATGTTGAATTTGGATCGAGGGCTTCGCAGCTTGTTCTCGATGTTGAATTTTGATCGAGGGCTTCGCAGCTTGTTCTCGATGTTGAATTTAGATCGAGGGCTTCGCAGCTTGTTCTCGATGTTGAATTTTGATCGAGGCTTCGTAGCTTGTTCTCGATGTTGAATTTGGATCGAGGGCTTCGCAGCTTGTTCTCGATGTTGAATTTAGATCGAGGGCTTCGCAGCTTGTTCTCGATGTTGAATTTTGATCGAGGCTTCGCAGCTTGTTCTCGATGTTGAATTTGGATCGAGGGCTTCGCAGCTTGTTCTCGATGTTGAATTTTGATCGAGGGCTTCGCAGCTTGTTCTCGATGTTGAAGGATTGTTCAGTTTCCAAGGATTCAGAGAGTCTTCGTTGTTTGAGAATTCTCACTGAGCTCTTAGGAGTAGAAATTTTCTGAACCTTGAAAATGAAGAATGAGCTCTCTATTTATAGAGTTCTCATGGGCCTGGTGGGCTTGGGCCTAGATCCAATGGGCTTGGGCTTGGATCAAATGGGCTTTTGGGCTTTGGGCCAAATTTCCATTTATATAGCTTTCTGGCCCGATTCGATTTCGAGCCCAATTGAGCTATGACCGAATTTGCTCGGCTAAGTTTATTCGATCCGCTGACAATGATGAAGACACGTGGCGACCGCTGATTGACCGAAATTTCTCGGTCAACAGTATCTAATAAATATGTAATTTTTAAAAAATGTGGAATAATTTGAGGATCTATTACTATTAGACATAAAATTAAAATTTATATTTAATAATGATGGAGCCTATCGCGCTGCGAAAACGATTTTGGATCGTTGAAACTCTAATTTCATCAATTTAACAAATAGAAAACATGTTCAAATAAGGGAAAAAATAAATTAGAAATACATACCCTTGTAGTTCCGAATTTCTTCAGCTCCGCAGCTCGTTCCTCGTCACGAACTCTTCCGACCTCTTCTCACGAACGCCCCGAAGACCACCCCAGGTAGTCTCGCTATCCTTTACGCCGAGCAACGGAGTAGTGGGACTCCGTAGAAAAGAGAAAAGAAAAGAAGAAGAAGAACCGAAGGAAAAACAATGGAAGGATGTCTGAGCTTTTTTTTATTGAACACAGAAACAAATCTTCAAAAGATTTTAAATTGTGTTCAAAGATGAAACCCGAAAGGCACTTAAGCCATCTTTTTTTTAAAAAACCCCAAAGTCTATTTAGCCATCTTGATAATAATCAACATGTGTCTTACATGCAACAACCATGTAAGACACATATATATAAATATATTTTTTTATTATTATTATTTAAAAAAAATAATAATAATAAATATTTTATTTATTAAACTTTTTAATAAATAAAATATATATATATATATATATTTATTTATTAATCAAACATTTTAATTAATAAAAATTATTTAATTAATATCAAATATTAATTAAATAATATGGCTAAATTCGGTTTTTTGAAAGCCGACTTTTTGCACATGAATCACATTCATATTTTAAACCATTCCCATAGTTAAATCATATTTAAATATGTCCATCATCCTTCCATAAAACGAATTTGAACAATTAAAATTATTTTTCCTTTTTCTTTTCTGTTATAATGTTGCACGGCGTTATCCGAGCTAACTGGGAGAACCTAAAAAACCTAGAGATCATGAGATCCAACGATACGAGATTATCCGGTCAAAACTCTTTTAACCGAACTAATCAACATTCGTTAACCCCTGGAGACTCCACTATAGTCTGAGGGTTGCACTCTTCTGACTGTAGATATATTATGTCCTCTGATATAACCATCACGGGCAAGTTGACCCTTCACAGGTTGTTCGTAATCACAGCTGGGTCATTTTAAATCGTTTAACCCCTGCATTACGTCTTGTTCCTTAAGTACCACTGACACCTCTAATGAACAATAGATTTGTGGTTCAACCATCACATCAATTAACTCTCTCATCACATGAGAGTGTGAGCGAGCGCTCATTGTTCAAGCCCCAGAGTCAGCTATTAAGGGAACAACCTATCTACTAACCTTGAAGAGTGAGTTAGAAGTGAACTTCAATCTTGTTGTACTATGTCTCCAGCTACCTATTCGACTTTATCCCAAAGATGGTAGGCTTATTGAGTCGGCATTTATGTGTCACTCTCACCCGTGCAAGTCAAAGGATACTTTCGAATAAACAGGAGTTCATAGCGAGCTCAGGATTGAGATCGAGTTACCTAGGTCATCAAATGAAAATGTCGGTCTCATCAGTAAACGATGTTATAAAGAGAGAGCGACATATTTCACGGTTCAATCTTATGCAAACTCTTTGCACAGGACGCCCTCACTCACACATCTTCATGTGAAACGATTCGGATCACATCGTTTTGTACAATACAAAGTGAGCCGCATCCAATAGTATTACCAGGATAAGCTACTTAGCCTTATCCGTATACTACAGACCGTTTTGACTTACTACTTGATCCTGATCCACAATCATGTCATACATGAGGCTCAAGTACTCATATTCAGCCATGAGTGTTGGTCATTGGTATAGGTTAACCTAAACACGTTTCACTTTATTCCAGTAAACTTCTTTACTGAATAAAACTAATAACTCTTTATTATAAATAGATTATTTACAAACATAACAGTTTACAAACCACGAGTTTTAGGACATAAAACCCAATAACTCCCACTTGGACTTAAACGTCCGTGGTGTACATGTTAGGTGGAGAAAACTAATATATCATATATCATGAAGTTTTCTCCCCTTGTCCTCTCCAGCAACTCGGAGTCTTAGACTCTTCTAGGTGTCTCTCAAACATTTGAGCCATGAGAGACTTAGTAAACTAATCAGCATGAAGTACTACAAGGCTTTCCATGTGACCATCACATCTCCTCATAGCACTAACTGCGAGCTCAACTTGTAAACCTATTGTTGTTTCACAAGCTGCAACAAGATTTAGCTACCACCGAGAAATCAACAATACAACTCTTGTATTCTACTTCTCTAAGTACAAGGACAAAACTCTAACCAGAATCGAATCCAATTGGACTAATATTACTGACAGCTCCCACTGCATAGCACATATCGGGTCATGTATCTAAAAAGATACATCTGACCTCCAATATGTAAATGCACTTAGATGCGTCTCGTATCCTCAACACTTGAGGTGTCTCAGCAAATCATTTTCATAGACCATCGAATATTGACAACAGCTTGTCAATAAAAGATTGTAGAGATAACACTAGCGATTTGTTCTTACGACTCAGATCAACCTGAATCCTTAGAACAAACTAAGCCTACCTCTAGATCTACTATTTGGGAGTGGGTCGCTATTTAATGCTTATTGTCAGAAGTGAATCCTACATCATTCTCAATGATTAGGACATCAATTACGGAAACAGTTTATGAAAGCTACAACATTGATTAAACCCTTGTCAAACAAGGTTTATCAAACGTTTATTCAAACTGATGTTCAAAACCATAAGATTTGATCACAATATCAAACCTTACAATTCAAGATAAAGATGCCTATTCAAATTCATAAATGAATCGAATAGGCTGCAAACCATTTGCTCTTTGTCCTAGAATTATGAATCTTTCTGATTGAGACTAATAGATACTCAAATCAAGATAGCTAGTCTTGACATCCATTTGCCTTATTCTATCAAAATAGAACATGAGAATGGATAAGAGCTATCTATTAACTTACGTCTGGTAACAAGAGAAAGAGAATATACACAATAAACTCTTTCTCTTCGGGACGATCCCTTTGCCAGATAGTCTAGCCAAAAGGTTTTCACCTTTAGAGGCTTGGTATCATAACCACTCATAGATTCATGGTTTTGAACCACTTGGTCTTGTCTACATGATCCATTATCTAATTAAAGAGTATTGGATCCTCAACGTTATCATCAAACATGACAACTTTGAGTTTAAGACAGGCCAATACAGTGGATCGGGTTGTCTCACATCCCTCCCACTGCATTGAGGATTTCTCAACGATTGAGAAGCTTCAGTTTGATCAACAACCATTGTTGAATAAAAACAACTTTCTTATTACACTGTAAGTCTTAACCTTTTAGTTGTTTTCGAGTTTAATAAAACACCACAGTATACATCTTTTGCAAAAAGAACGGTTCTTTATATACAAACAAAAGATAACATATACAGGTGTTCGGTTCAAACTATAAATATAGAAAATAAATACATCAGATGATATTATCTCGATACAACAACTACTAGAAGCTCTCACTGAATTAGCTGTGACAATGTCTTCACAAGTCATCTCACGGCTAGCTGCTATCAAGAACTAGTTTCCTGAAATGAAGAATAAACACGATTAGTGAAATATGGCACTCATATACCACTAAACAGTTACGACAATCAATAAATCTCATTTACCTTGTCGTTCCTTCTCAGCTTTCTTCTGCGCAAGGTATTTGGGGCAGTTACGCTTCCAGTGCCCATCTTCGTTACAATGGAAACATTTTCCCTTGTCAGAAGAATTTCCCTTGCGTACAGTAGGGGCTTTGTCTTTTCTCATGTTACTCTTCTTCTTTTGAATAATCTTATTACTCACAGAAGTCAATTCAGGCTTACTCCCAAAAGTCAATTCAGGTTTACTCCCTGACCCCGACCCCTCATGGAATTTCTTTGAAGAGACAACATTTGCCTCCTTCTCCTTTCCTTTTGAGGTGTACAGAGACTGGTAGATCTGAAGCTCGTTTAGGAGAGAAGTCAAGTTGTATTCAATCTTATTCATCACCATATTGGTTCTGAAATGAAGCAAACTCTTCGGAAGAGATTCCAAGATGAAACTGACTTGACTTTTCTCGACGATGGAAGCTTCGTTTACTTCTGTCGTATTAAAGTGGACCATCATGTTAAGGACATGTTCCCTAACAGAGGTACCCTCCACCATACGGAGTTATAAACGAACTTGAGGGCCTCATGTCGAAGAGATCAGGACGGCTGCCCAAACATCCCTTGTAATGAAAGCATGATTTCCTTGGCGGAAACCATCCCCTCGTGCTTCTTGCACAAGACATCATATATGCTTGCCAAGATATAGACTCGGGCTTTATCATTAGCCCTAATCCATCCAGCGTATGCCTCTCGAACACTTCGAGAAGTACTCGAGCCAGGAGCTGGAGGACATTCCTCCGTTAAGACAAACTTGAGATTGTCGAGAACCAAAATCGTATTTAGGTTCGACTTCCAGGTCCCGTAATTTTCACTGGTTAATTTGTCGTGAACTAACAACTGTATAAAAGAGTTCGACATGCTGAAAAAGAATGTAAATCTATTAGTGAAACGGTTTTAACCTATTTAAACTAGGGGTGGCCATCGGTCGGTCGGAGTCGGTTTTGGGAGAAAATCGGCGCCGAAAACCGATGGTCGGGTTTCGGTCGGTCGGAAACATATATATTTTTTAGCTTCGTACAATTCGACCGATCGTTCGTCGGTCGATCGGTCGGTTTTGGTCGGTTTTCGATGGATGAATGAAATGAACCAGAAGGAGAAAGTTTAAGACGACACGCAAAGCTAAACGACGGACATCAACATGGTTGAACGGCGGACAGCGACATTGTTGAATGAACAACCTACAACCAAAAAAATCTAAGAGAAAGATGATAGAAAATGAGAAGGATGGAGAGCAGAAAAATGAGAGAGATGAAGAGAATGTCAAAAAAACTAAAATGAGAGAGAGAGAATGAAAAGAAAAATGGAGAGAAGAGGAAAACAAAACGTTAAAAAAAAATGAGAGAGAAAGAGAATGAAAAGAAAAATGGAGAGAAGAGGAAAACCAAACTTTAAAAAAAATGAGAGAGAAAGAGAATGAAAAGAAAAATAGAGAGAAGAGGAAAACCAAACGTTAAAAAAAATGAGAGAGAAAGAGAATGAAAAGAAAAATGGAGAGAAGAGGAAAACCAAACGTTAAAGAGGGAGAAAGAAAAATGAAAGTAATGATAGAAATGAATAAGCACAGTAAACGAGGGAGAGAGAAAGAGAAAGTCATAATTATTTTTTTGAAAAATAATAATTTTTACGTAAATCAAGGATTCAATGGGTTGGATTTTCAAAACAAATCACATCCACCCATCCCATCACAATAATAAAGACATTTGAATTAAAAATAATAATAAAAGTTAGACATTTCCTTAAATATTCGGTCGGTCGGTCGAAAATGTGGTTTTCAGCCACTCCGACCGACCGAATTTCGGTTTTTCATTAACAAAAAACCGACTCCGACCGAAAAGCCCTTTAAACCGACCAAATAATGTCGGTTTCGGTCGGTTTCGGTCGATATTTCGGTTTTTCGGTTTGGTTTGTCCACCCCTAATTTAAACCAATTAAGAGGTTTAACAGTAAATAAAGTACCCAAACTCTTTATTTACTTGCAACGATACTTTAGTAAGTCAGAATGGTCGCTACCTACTGGCAGCCGTGTCACTCATTTACTAAACCAAGACATTCTTGACTAAATGCTACCTCTAGAATAACTCTTATTCCTATAGCATCTTAATTATCGTTTTTGGTCTGAATTCACTAACTCCTTAATAAATCTCGTAAGTGTGACCTTCCATTTTTAGAATGAATAGGACGGCCCCAACAGCGCAACCGACTGGAATGTCAGAGTTGGGAATGGCCCTATGTTTCTTTATCCATAAATGGTGATTGGGATGTTTCGACTCCCCTGAAACGACCCTCTGAATGGATTGGTGCCTCTTAGGGTCACCTTGCAGGCGGAACATGGGAATCTCCCGGTTCAATCCAATGGAGGAGACCGCAGGAAGTACTGACGCACTTCCTTCTCCCACTTACTATAGACACTTACTCCATTCACCTTGCTATTGAAAGTTGCAAACACCGCCCGACTGGGGATTGCCCTATTGACAATACATGGCCGAACAAAATTCTCACGTTGTGAACTATAGGGAGTGCGTAGCAGGAGAGGGATATATCATATATTCCTTCTCAACACTTCTAATAAGCATCGTAAGACGGTGTTTAGGGTAAATACTCAGGTTTTATCTGGCTAAGTAAATAAAACATTAAGTCTAGGCAAACATTTTACCTGAGATGTCTAGGTTATAAACACTTTTACTAACCTCACACCTCTCACGCATGCTCATAAAGCCTGGTTAACTTTACTCAAGTACCAGGTAGTCCCCAGGTAGGAGGTGTTCCGTCAATTCAAATCCTCCAACCTTAGACAGGAGTTCACCGGGTGAGTGTCTCATAACCTTAGCATTTACGAGATATCGACTTATTCATCTAATGAAACAGATCGAATCCTTTAACCCTAAATGAACATGTTTTTATCTTTGTTATAGATTTTAAAAATCTAAGTCATTTTTACAACACTTGCAAAAACTAGACTTACTACAACAAACATCTACATGCTTCTCAAACATGTTTTCGCTAAGGCATGACAAGTTGAATATTTAACTTCATAATCAATATAACACTTATATCGACTATGCTCTTAAACATACAACTCCTAATTCATAAATTAATATAACACTTATATCAATTCTCATGAATTAAGCATGCATCCTATATATTATAAGACTTATAACATACAATATGCATCTAACGTTGGATGTTTAATTTCATAATTAATATAACACTTATATCAATTATTCTATTAAGAAACAACAACTAATTCATAAATTAATATAACTCTTATATTAATACTCATGAAAAAAACATGCATCCTATATATTATAACACTTATAACCTACAATATGCATAAAAGGACAACCTATGTTGTATGTTTAATTTCATAATTAATATAACACTTATATCAATTATTTTATTAAACTAACAACATATAATTCATGAATTAATATAACTCTTATATTAATACTCATGAATTCTCAAATATGCATACTATATATTATAACACTTATAACATAACTTCAATGCGTGGAGCATGCTTCCTACGGTGAGATTTTAAATCTATATGGCATACTATATGCACATACAAACATGAAATTTTATTAAAACATACATTCGCAATGCATAATTAATTAAACACACTAAAGTGGATCGGTTTTGGCATTCAGCAAGCAATAACTATTTTATTACAAGCTTGATCAACAAGCTAAGTCTTGAGCGGACTTCGAACTCTTCGCACTGCCTTTGACAAGCATGCTCCCCGAACGCTTCGGCCAATTTCTCTTCGAGCTTCTCTTTGAAACGCCCAGAACGAGTTTGAACTTGTACCGAACATTTCGGCGAGCTCATAACTCGAGCTTCTTTCACAAAAAACTTATATGGACTCTAATGACTCTAAAAATACATACTCTTCAGCACACATTAAACCTCATATATTCTCAGGCAATTACAAATAAAGAAATTCAAAAACAAATAATGTCAAAACCGATATTCACTTTAGACGTCCATTCAGAAACAATTTCTAAATTAAAATACCCACCAGCTTAAATTGATGCAAATTGAGTTGATCAAAATACGCTTTGATACCAAGTGATGGAGCGTATCGCGCTGCGGAAGCGATTTTAGATCGTTGAAACTCTAATTTCATCAATTTAGCAAATAAAAAACATGCTCAAACAACAGAAAAAATAAATTAGAAATACATACCCTTGTAGTTTCGAATTTCTTCAGCTTCGTCGCTCGTTCCTCGTCACGAACTCTTCGACATCTTCTCACGAACGCCCCGAGGACTACCCCAGGTAGTCCCGCTATCCTCGGCGCCGAGCAACGAAATTGTGGAACTCCGTAGAAAAGAGAAAAGAAAGGAAGAAGAAGAACAGAAGGAAAAACAATGGAAGGAGGTCTGAGTTTTTTTTTTTTTTTTGAACACAAATACAAATCTTCAAAAGATTTCAAATTGTGGTCAAAGATGAACCCGAAAGGCACTTAAGCCATCTTTTTTTTTTAAACCCCCAAAGTCTATTTAGCCATCTTGATAATAATCAACATGTGTCTTACATGCAACAAGCATGTAAGACGCATGTATATAAATATATTTTTTATTATTATTAATTTTTTTAAAAAAATAATAATAAATAAACTATATATATATATTTATTAATTAAATAATATGGTTAAATTCGGTTTTCCGAAAATCGACTTTTTGCACATTAATCGCATTCATGTTTTAAACAATTCTTATATTTAAATCATATTTAAATATGTCCATCATCCTTCCATAAAACGAATTTGAACAATTCAAATTCTTTTTCTTTTTTTTTCTCTTATAATGTTGCACGGCGTTATCCGAGCGAGCCAGGAGAACCTAAAGGACCTAGAGATCATGAGCTCCAACGATACGAGATTATCCGGTCAAAACTCTTTTAACCGAACTAATCAACATTCATTAACCCCTAGAGACTCCACTATAGTTCGAGGGTTGCACTCTGATAGCTTCAAAATAGAGCTATCTTTATGTCCCTAATTCTTGCTAAAACCATGACTTATATTGATTAAAACGCTTTCTTGTAGGTGATTTTATGGTCGAGAGCCCGGGAAGTCCAAAGACACATTTCGGGGCTTAAAGTGCCGTTTTAGAGCTTCATAGATGCATCGGGAGTGAAAGAGCTTAAAGAATCCAAGAGATGACAAAAATTGCTTTGAAGAGACAAATTTTGGCATCAAAACCCGAGAGCAAGCTTGCATGGGCGGCAGCGTCGAGACGCTAGCTCGACGCCGCCCAGACACCATCCGACGCACGAGCGCGCCCCAGCGTCGAGACGCCGCCCGAGGGTCTCGACGCTGCCCCGACTGCCTACCGAAGACGAAGCGCGCGACAGCGTCGAGACGCCGCCCGAGGGTCTTGACGCTCGCCCGACAAATATCCAGATGGACGCGTGAGGGTCTCGAGCGGCAGCCAAGTTAGGGCACAGCGTCGAGACGCTCCGACACTTAAAGGCGTGAAAACGCCATTTTGAAGCCAACTTTTGACTCTCCTTCTTCTTCCAACTTTGCTCTCGGGTCTACACTCTTTTTCCACCATTTTTGGGCTTCTTCTTCTCCTCTTTGTATGTTACTAAGCTCTTCCATGGGGGATTGGATTTATTCATCCTCCATGGAAGGCTAAACGAAGGTTAGTACTTAATTTCGATTTGGGTTTTGTGAATTATGGATGTTTGGGGAGGTTTTGCCCCTTTGTAAATGTTGAGATAATAAGCATGTTTCTTGCATCTCTTGCTTGTTCTTATTCCAATTCTAGCATGTGTAGCTAAATTAGATTGACGCTCTAATTCCTATGCATGATAGAGGGCTAAAGGTTGGGACGTATAATTGCCCAAACCGCTAGGTAGCACGGGCTTAAACATGGCTAATTGATTCATTACGAAGTGACAGTTGGTAATCTGAATTAATTAACGTTTTCATGTTAGGCTTTAGGCGAGAGAGAAACCGGGTTAGTCTTAGGATTAAGCCGTCACAATGTTCCCGTCACTGGCTTATGGTCGATTTAGGGGTCGCGACCTTGAATGGATTGTTGGCCAAGAACGATTAGAATTGCACGTTTCTAATCATATCTTTGGGTCATTCGAGTTAGAAATAGCTAAATGAATTGTGTGCATGAACATGGCTAGCGAGTAAATTGTATCGATGAACCGAACATCCATAACGATCAATCCCATTGCTCGAAGTTAAGTGCAACCATTTAATTTTCGCATTCGTCATTTAATTTTCCGTTAGTTGCATATTAGAAGCTCCCTTCCCCCCAAACCAAATTACCATTCTTTTAATTGTGCATACTTTTTATCTTTAGCAAATTAGACTTAGTTAAATTAGATTTCTTATTTCCCTGTGGATCGACCCCGTTGCCACTTAGCTACAAATAGCTCGGTGTACTCGGGTTTATAAATTGTATTTTGGCAAGCCTCGACAGCTTGAATTAGGAGTACCACATAAAGTGATCTACCACACTCTTCTCACTGTAGATATATTATGTCCTCTGATATAACCGTCACGGGCAAGTCGACCATTCACAGGTTGTTCGTAATCACAGCTGGGTCATGTTAAACCGTTTAACCCCTGCATTACGTCTTGTTCCTTAAGTACCACTGACACCTCTAATAAACAATAGATCTGTGGTCCAACCTCGACAGCTTGAATTAGGAGTACCACATAAAGTGCTCTACCAAAATTGGCGTCGTTGCCGGGGAACTAAGTTTAATTTAGTTTGATTAAGTTTAGTTTGATCGTTTTAAAAATTTTCTTTACTTTTTGTACAGTTTAATTCTTTTGTATTATTTTACCCGTTTTTGTTCGAGTTTTTGAGCGCAATCATTCTTTGAAAATTCAAAAGAAGCGCCAAGATGGAGGTCGTGGGTAATTATGAGCAACAAAGAACCTTGAGGGAGCTTGCATCATCTGAGCTAGGCAGGAGCACATCGAGTATATTGTATCCGGTAGCTTCAGGTAATTTTGAACTTAAAGCTGGTCTGGTAAACTTATTACCTTCTTTTTGTTTTAATACAGATGAGAATCCTGTCAGACACCTCAAGGAATTTCAGATGGTATGTTCGTGATTTAGGACCGACGGCACCGAAGATCAACTCCATCTCAGAGCCTTTCCTTTCACCTTGAAGGAGAAGGCGAGAGATTGGATGCATTACATTCCGACTGGGTCCATCACTTCTTGGGAAGAGCTGCAGGGAGCGTTTTATGCGAAGTATTTTCCGCCTCCCAAGGTCGCCGCCCTCAGAAGAGAAATACACAAAATTAAGCAAGGAGAGGAAGAGAGCGTTCTCGAGTGCTGGGAGAGATTTGGTCGGTTATGCGAGGATTGTCCTAACCACCAAATAGCTGAGTTGTCCCTTATTCAGAGTTTCTATCACGGTTTGCTTCCCCAAGGGCAGCAAATGATAGACGTCGCCAGTGGAGGTTCGCTCATGGATAAGACACCCGTCGAAGCTCGAGTTTTGATTTCTAACGTAGCTAGAAGCTTGGAGCGGAGTGGAGATGGAGACGAGGAGAAAGCTCGCCTGAAGAAGGATGTGGATGAGCTTAAGGCTCAGCTTTTTGAGGTAAGTACTGTTGTTCTTGCCTTAAAGGATGATTTTCTGAAAGTCCAATCTTCTGTTTCAGGAAAATCTGTTGAGGACATGTTTCAAGCTATCCTTACGATCACCTCGTCCAAGCTCGATAACGTTGGCACTCAGATGCAAGGATTTAAGGAAGAAATGTCTCAGATGACTTGCAAGATCAACAGAATGGAAGAGAAAACTGAGAGTTTGAGTGCCGTCACCTTGAGAAGTGGGAAGCAGCTTCCCACTAGTACCCCGCCGGTGGAAGTCGATCATGGCCACATCGAGCCACAGACAGAAAATCCCGAACCACGGTGGCATGGGGTAAATTTCGATCCTACATGCACTAGAGTTTATGTTCCTAAGGCTCCTTTTCCTAGCAGGTTAGCGAGACCGCCTAAGGAGAACTACGAGAAGGAGTTCCTAGACACATTCAGGAAGGTAGAGATCAACATCCCTCTGTTGAATGCCATCAAGCAAATTCTCAGGTACGCTAAGTTCCTGAAAGAGTTGTGCACCAACAAGAGGAAGACAAAAGAGAAAGAACGCGTCGTGGTAAGTAAGAACGTTTCCGCTTTGATCACAAAGAACTTACCAGAAAAATGCGACGATCCAGGTATTTTTTTCTCTCCCTTGTACTATTGGAGGTAAGAAAATTAGAAGAGCCATGCTAGATCTAGGAGCCTTCATTAGTGTCATGCCTCACTCCGTTTATCAGGATTTGAATTTAAAAGAAATACAGGAAACTGGTGTTGTTATACAACTTGCTGATAGGTCTTTCGTGTATCCTTTAGGAGTAGTGGAAGATGTATTAGTTAATGTTAATGGGCTGATTTTTCCTGTTGATTTTTATATTCTGAAAATGGATGGAAATTCTGCTTCTTCGTCTGCGTCGATCTTATTAGGTAGGCCCTTTATGAAAACTGCTAGAACTAAGATAAATGTAGATAAGGGCACTTTATCTGTTGAGTATCGTGGACAAGTTGTTGAGGTTGATGTGTCTAATGAGTTGGAGCATGATGAGAGCGTCCACTCTCTTTGTCAAGTAGATACAATTGAATCGTTAGTTCAGGATGAATGCATGTCTGATAGAGATGGGGATGACCCATTGTTTTTTACTGATCTTTTTGATGAATCTGATATGCATGAACCATCCATGTCTGAACCTTGTGATTCAACTGTCTCTTCTTTGGCAACTCTTCAGAATCATGTTAAGATGTTCCCCTCCACTTTGCAGGCACCTAAATTGGAGTTGAAAGACTTGCCTGATCATCTCAAATACGCGTATTTGGGGGATGATGAGACGTTGTCGGTCATCATAGCGAAGGATCTTATACCGGCTCAGGAAGGGAAGTTAATGGAAGTTCTTAAAGAGCACAAGCTGGCGATTGGATGGACATTAGCAGATTTACATGGGCTAAGTCCAGCTACGTGCATGCATAGAATCCTGCTCGAGGATGGAGCAAAACCTTCACGAGAGCCCCAAAGGAGGCTCAATCCCGCGATGAAGAAGGTAGTAGTTTCTGAGATCCTCAAACTCCTCGAAGCAGGTATCATCTATCCTATCTCAGATAGTAAGTGGGTCAGTCCTATTCATGTCGTTCCTAAGAAAACTGGCATAACTGTGGTTAGGAATGAGAAAAATGAATTAGTGCCCAAAAGAATTCAAAATGGATGGAGAATGTGCATAGACTTTAGGAAGCTTAATGAGGTCACTAGGAAGGACCATTTTCCCATTCCTTTTATTGATCAGATGGTGGAGCGTTTAGCTGGGAAGCCATTCTTTTGTTTTCTCGATGGTTTCTCTGGCTTTTACCAAATCCCCATAGCCATAGAAGACCAAGAGAAAACAACGTTCACGTGCCCCTTTGGCACATTTGCATTTAGAAGGATGCCTTTTGGGCTTTGTAACGCTCCTGGTACATTTCAGAGATGCATGATGAGTATTGTTTCTGAGTTTGTTGAAAAATGCATTGAAGTGTTCATGGATGATTTTACAGTTTATGGCAATTCCTTCGATGACTGTTTAACTAATTTATCGCATGTCCTGAAAAGATGTATTGAAATGAACCTTGTGCTGAATTTTGAAAAATGTCATTTTATGGCTAGTCAAGGTATCGTTTTAGGGCATGTGGTCTCTGCTAAGGGTATAGAGGTAGATAAGGCTAAAATTGATGTTATCTCTAACCTGCCATACCCAACGAATGTTAGGGAGGTTCGGTCTTTTCTTGGCCATGCAGGGTTTTATCGCAGGTTTATCCAGGACTTCTCCAAGGTTGCCATGCCTATGACGTACCTCCTTCAGAAGGATGTCACGTTTGATTTTGGGGAGGAGTGCAGAAAAGCCTTCGATTTGCTTAAGGATAGTTTGACAAGCGCGCCCATCATACACCCACCTCAGTGGGACTTTCCTTTCGAGATTATGTGCGACGCCAGCAACTATGCCTTAGGAGTCGTACTTGGTCAGAGGATCGAGAACAAGAGTCGTGTCATTTACTATGCCTCTAGGACGCTTAATCCAGCGCAGTGCAATTACACGACAATAGAAAAAGAACTTCTTTCTATTGTATTTGCGCTTGATAATTTTCGTCCCTATATTATTGGCTCTCAAGTAACTGTTTTCTCTGATCATGCAGCTGTTCGGTACCTGATGACCAAGAAGGATGCGAAACCGAGGCTACTTCGGTGGATTTTGCTCCTCCAGGACTTCGATGTGAAGATCAAGGATAGGAGAGGAGCAGAGAACCCTGTAGCCGACCATCTGAGCCGCTTGGTCAGAAAGGAAGACCTCCTGCCTCTGAATGAAGATTTGCCCGATGAGACACTCTTCAGACTTGATACAGTCCTTCCCTGGTATGCTGATATGGTAAATTACTTGGTCACAGGTAATTTTCCTTCTGATTTCTCTCATGCTAGGAAAGCGAAGCTGAAAAGCGGCGCTAAGTCCTAAGTTTGGGAGGACCCCCATTTATGGAAGTTCTGTTCTGATCAGATAATTAGGAGATGTGTCCCTGAGAATGAGCATGCGTCTATTCTTACTTTCTGTCATGATTATGCATGCGGGGGACATTTTGGGCCTAGGAGGACAGCTAGGAAAGTTTTAGATAGTGGGTTTTACTGGACTTCTCTGTTTAAAGATTCGTATGATTTTTGTAAAACCTGCAATAGATGTCAAAGAATAGGGTCGATATCTAGTAGAAATGAAATGCCTCAAACCTCGGTCTTAGTTTGCGAAATCTTTGACGTTTGGGGCATGGATTTTATGGGACCCTTCCCGCCTTCTTGTGGTTTTTATTATATATTGTTGGCTGTTGATTATGTTTCAAAGTGGGTTGAGGCGAAAGCCACGAAGACTAACGATGCTAATTCTGTTGTTAGGTTCGTTCAGTCTCATATTTTTACCAGGTTTGGAATCCCACGAGCCATAATCAGTGACCAGGGGACTCATTTCTGCAACCGATCTGTGGAGGCTTTGCTGAAGAAGTATGGTGTACATCATCGAGTGTCCACCGCCTACCATCCTCAAGCCAATGGGCAGGCCGAGGTCTCCAACAGAGAGGTAAAGTCAATTTTTGAGAAAACCGTGAGGCCGAGCAGGAAGGATTGGAGCGCTCGTTTGCAGGATGCTTTGTGGGCCTACCGCATCGCCTACAAAACTCCTATCGGTATGTCCCCATACCGGTTGGTGTTTGGTAAGGTCTGCCACTTACCCGTGGAGATTGAGCACAAAGCATTCTGGGCGATCAAGCAGTGCAACATGAGCTCTGACGAAGCTGGCGAGGCACGACTGCTTCAGTTACAGGAATTGGAGGAACTGCGTTTGGACTCCTACGAGAACTCCCGGATCTATAAAGAGAAGTCCAAACAGTTTCATGACCGAAGGATCTTAAAGAAAGACTTCGAAGTCGGTCAGAAAGTTCTGCTGTTCGATTCCCTTATGAAGTTCATGCCAGGTAAGCTTCGTTCCCGTTGGAAAGGACCTTATATCATAACTAAAATTTTCCCTTATGGCAGTGTTGAGATTCAGAGCTTGGAATCAGATGAGGTGCAGAAAGTGAATGGGCACCGGCTGAAGACTTTCCACGAGGGGGACGCTGAGTGCTATGACGCCACACTACTTCTAGCGCCACCCCCGATCGATTATGGATGAGTGGAAGAGTGAATACAGTCGAGCAATCGACTTTAAAAATTTGCGCTTCTCGGAGGCACCCGAGCTTGGACTGTAATTCAGTTATTTATCGCTTTGTTCTTGTTTATATTAGTTTTTGAATTCGTTGTTTGTTTGTTTCTTTTCTTAGGAGAAAAGGTGGAATGGCCGACAATTCGAGAGCACATTGGAAGACGATGGTGCACATCTCCACCCATCGGCTTCATAAAACTCAGGGGAGGTTTTCTGTTCCCTTAGAATTTTATTGTTTTTATAGTTGAATGCATTGGGGACAATGCATATCTTAAGGTGGGGGGTGGAGTTTGTTGATAGAGATAAGACTTCTTAGTAGTTGTCGAGCATATGTGTACTTTGGCTGTTAGATTAGAATCTGAATGCATGTTGTCCGATGAGGACGGTCTGTGATTTGTTTGTGAACACTCTGTATTTGCATGATTCGAAAATTTGACAATGTATGCACATTTTGAGCCTATTTTAAAAAACTTTCTGTTATTTCCCTACATTCACTGAGCACATAACCCTCTTATTCTCAGCTCCGTAGGTCTAGAATGATCTTATTTTGTCTGAAACCTTGTTGTCACCCCGAAAGGTACCATTAGGGAGGCTTGATGTGTTAGAAGTAGTAATGACTCATTTGTTGTATAGCATAGCTATTGCCTAAAAAAAAAAGTGTTAGCATGAAAAATAAAAACTCTAGAGTTGCTCCTCCTTCTTGTGTTGCCCGTGTAACCAGTGGCGATCGTGTAACCCACGGTTGTCACTGCATGAAAGGGGAACTAATAGAAGTGAGCAATGGTCCTTAAAAACGTGAAGCTAGATTTAGCTTGACGTGTTAGGCTCTCTTGGAGAAAAAAAAAAAAAGTAGTTCAAAAAGAAAAATGGGTACAAAGTACTCAAAGAAAAGAATAAAATGTAGGCCTTTTGTTTTGTTACTCTTCCTATCACTAAAAGCCGTTAGACTGTTCTTATCGCCATAAGTAGGGGAAAACGAGTTATAGGACTGTATATGGTTGTTCCGGGCTTGCATGAGCTAGGTTGGGAGGTGCTAAACACACACACGTAAGGGAATAGGAGTTTAAATTTTGAAATGATTTCAACGTTTGCATGCATTTGATGGTTTTACATTTATTCAAGTACCTTGTTTCACAAGCATTGAGATTAGAGTTTTCAGCATGAATTTGATTCTTTGGATATAATTTAGAGTATACCTTGCTCGAGGACTAGCAAGATTTAGGTCGGAGGTATTTTGATAGCTCCAAAATAGAGCTATCTTTATGTCCCTAATTCTGGCTAAAATCATGACTTATATTGATTAAAACGCTTTCTTGTAGGTGATTTCATGGTCGAGAGCCCGGGAAGTCCAAAGACACATTTCGGGGCTTAAAGTGTCGTTTTAGAGCTTCATAGATGCATCGGGAGTGAAATAGCTTAAAGAATCCAAGAGATGGCAAAAATTGCTTTGAAGAGACAAATTTTGGCATCAAAACCCAAGAGCAAGCTTGCATGGGCGGCAGCGTCGAGACGCTAGCTCGACGCTGCCAACGTCGAGACGCCGCCCAGACACCATCCGACGCACGAGCGCGCCCCAGCGTCGAGACGCCGCCCGAGGGTCTCGACGCTCGCCCGACAAATTTCCAGATGGACGTGCGACAGCGTCGAGACGCTGTAAGAGCGTCTCGACGCCCGCGCGCGCGCGCGGCAGCCAAGTTAGGGCACAGCGTCGAGACGCTTGCCTAGCGTCGAGACGCTCCGACACTTAAAGGCGTGAAAACGCCATTTTGAAGCCAACTTTTGACTCTCCTTCTTCTTCCAACTTTGCTCTCGGGTCTACACTCTTTTTCCACCATTTTTGGGCTTCTTCTTCTCCTCTTTGTATGTTACTAAGCTCTTCCATGGGGGATTGGATTTATTCATCCTCCATGGAAGGCTAAACGAAGGTTAGTACTTAATTTCGATTTGGGTTTTGTGAATTATGGATGTTTGGGGAGGTTTTGCCCCTTTGTAAATGTTGAGATAATAAGCATGTTTCTTGCATCTCTTGCTTGTTCTTATTCCAATTCTAGCATGTGTAGCTAAATTAGATTGACGCTCTAATTCCTATGCATGATAGAGGGCTAAAGGTTGAGACGTATAATTGCCCAAACCGCTAGGTAGCACGGGCTTAAGCATGGCTAATTAATTCATTCCGAAGTGACAGTTGGTAATCTGAATTAATTAACGTTTTCATGTTAGGCTTTAGGCGAGAGAGAAACCGGGTTAGTCTTAGGATTAAGCCATCACAATGTTCCCGTCACTGGCTTATGGTCGATTTAGGGGTCGCGACCTTGAATGGATTGTTGGCCAAGAACGATTAGAATTGCACGTTTCTAATCATATCTTTGGGTCATTCGAGTTAGAAATAGCTAAATGAATTGTGTGCATGAACATGGCTAGCGAGTAAATTGTATCGATGAACTGAACATCCATAACGATCAATCCCATTGCTCGAAGTTAAGTGCAACCATTTAATTTTCGCATTCGTCATTTAATTTTCCGTTAGTTGCATATTAGGAGCTCCCTTCCCCCCAAACCAAATTACCATTCTTTTAATTGTACATACTTTTTATCTTTAGCAAATTAGACTTAGTTAAATTAGATTTCTTATTTCCCTATGGATCGACCCCGTTGCCACTTAGCTACAAATAGCTCGGTGTACTCGGGTTTATAAATTGTATTTTGGCAAGCCTCGACAGCTTGAATTAGGAGTACCACATAAAGTGATCTACCACACTCTTCTCACTGTAGATATATTATGTCCTCTGATATAACCGTCACGGGCAAGTCGACCATTCACAGGTTGTTCGTAATCACAGCTGGGTCATGTTAAACCGTTTAACCCCTGTATTACGTCTTGTTCCTTAAGTACCACTGACACCTCTAATAAACAATAGATCTGTGGTCCAACCATCAGATCAATTAACTCTCTCATCACATGAGAGTGTGAGCGCTCATTGTTCAAGCCCCAGAGTCAGCTATTAAGGGAACAACCTATCTACTAACCCTGAAGAACGGGTTAGGAGTGCACTTCAATCTTGTTGGACTATGTCTCCAGCTACTTATTCGACTTTATCCCCAAGATGGTAGGCTTATTGAGTCGGCGCTTATGGACCACTCTCACCCGTGCAAGTCAAAGAATACTTTCGAATAAACAGAAGTTCATAGCGAGCTCAGGATTGATATCGAGTTACCTAGGCCATTAAAAGAAAATGTCAGTCTCATCAGTAAACGGTGTTATAAAGAGAGAGCGACATATTTCGCGGTTCAGTCTTATGCAAACTCTTTGCACATGACGCCCTCACTCGCACATCTCCATGTGAAACGATTCGGATCACATCGTTTTGTACAATACAAAGTGAGTCGCATCCAATAGTGTTACCAGGATAAGGTACCCAACCTTATCCGTATACTATAGACCGCTTTGACTGACTATTTGATCCTGATCCACAATCATGTCATACATAAGGCTCAAGTACTCATATTCAACCATGGGTGTGTGTCATTGGTATAGGTTAATCTAAACACGTTTCATTTTATTTCCAGTAAACTTTTTTACTGAATAAAACTAATAACTTTTTATTCTAAATAGATTATTTTCAAACATAACAGTTTACAAACCACGAGTTTTAAGACATATACCCAACAAATAAAACATTTAATTTTTAAAAATTTAGAATATGTTTCTATTGGATAAAAATTTGAAAATTTATGCATTTATTAGAAAAAAAAAAAATGAAAGTTTAGAGACATATTACACATTTTAAAGTTTAAGGGCCATATAGACACAAATAAAAAATGTAAGACTAAACTTGTAATTTAAATAAAAAAAAATGTAAGATTAAATTTGTAATTTAACCTTATTTGAATTGTGTAGCTTTGACCTAAATTTCTGGATCTGCCCCTGAATCTAAAGTTCTTTTATTTTGTTTTGAATTAATTTTAATGCAATGCGATGTTTTGTATTGTATTATTATTAAATGATATATTTGTATTGTATTATTATTAAATGATATATTTGTTTGTAATGACATTTTTGTTAATTAGTGAATGAATTAATTTATTTATTGACATATAGATTAATATGCTAAGGTTTGTGTTGCATGCTTAAAATATAGAATGTCCACTTTATGAATATTATAATATAGTTTTTAACTTATTAAATAAATTAAAAAAAAAAATGTTTTATTATTGAAATATGAATCATGTATTTGTTGATCAAAAATTGTAATCTATAAATTATTCAAATTCATATTCATTTTTCGGTTTCCAATATTATCTATTATTCTATTATTGTTCATATTTGACTTCTCAATCTTGAAATATATGCTTAGAGAATAGGGTAGTACCTAAATAAGTTTCTTTAAAGTTTAAAAAAAAAAATCACAATATTTCTATCAATTTCCATGATAGTGATATCCGTAAATCTGAGTTACCGATATTGATATCGATAAAAATATTTGTGTCCTTGTGTTCAACTATTAGACCATATAAAAACTAAAAGGGAGCCTACCAGAAAGGAAAGAACATCGAGAGAAGTTAGAGAAACAAAATTGTAGGCTAAAATGCAATATGATACATTTGACATATACAACACAACAATGGTATTTTTTTAATTCAACAACATGTGGAGATGAGAATTGAGAATTTGAACCGGCCGACAATAGAATATAGAAAATGTATGCCTCATGTGTTACGATAAATCAATAACAAAGAACAAATAAGCGCAAAAAAAACCGACACAGATTTACGTGGTTCACTAACGTCGTGTTAGCTACGTTCACGGACAGAAGGGAGAGCAGTATTATTACGAAATAGTAGAGAATTACAAAATGACAGACTAGGGCGGTTGAAGTCATTAGAAGATTTCTATATGACACCCTTCTAATGACCTAATAAAAAATGGGTCAAAGCCCAAAATTAGAGATGTCCATGGGGCGGGGCGGGGCCGGGTAATTCCTTCCCCGCCCCCGTCCTCGTCCCCCATTTCATTATCCATCCCCGCAAAATTTCCCGTTCAATTTCGCGGGGACGGGGCGGGTATTCCCCGCGGGGAATTCGTGGGTAACAGGTATTCCCCGCGAGTAATTTTCCCCGCGAATAATTTCCTTTTTAATTTATTGTTATCCATTTTTTTTTAACTTTTGTTATTGGTTAAGGCTCCGTTTGGGATTGCGGTAGCTTTTAAAATAATTGCTTCCAACTTTGCTTTTAAAAAAATCAGTTGTTTGATGAATCAAATTAGTGTTTGGTAAATTTTAGTTGTAGAGTTAAATAAGTTGGTTATCGTGTTTGGTAAATAAGTATTAAATTATTGTAATTTAACTATAATCACTAAAATAGACATATTATAAAAAATTGTATAAATTATTTTAAGAAAAAAATAGTAAAGTATTATTTTTAAAAAAATATTTGCATTTGATTTATTAATTTAAAAATTATAAAATAAGATTTGGGGGTGGGAAATAGATACTAGATATATAAAATAATTTTTAATTTTGAAAAGATTTGAAAATTTGTTAAAAAAGTGATTGTTAGAGAATCTAAAAGCTACAAATAACACCTTTTGAAAGCTGTGCAAAATGACCGTGTCATGCAAAATTGATTTTAACAAATTATAAAATAATTTGTTTTACCAAACACAAAAAACGGTTAAGATTTATTTTTAATCACTTCTCATTCTTTCAAACGCAATGTCAAACGGAGCGATTAATATTATATATATTTAATTCAATAAACTTTATTGGTAAGATGTGTGTTTTTTTTAAATTGATAAGATGTGTATTTTTTTAGACCAAAATAGGGGAGTGTAGTTAGGTTTTTTTATAAATAATATATATATATATATATATATATATAAAAGTATACGGGGCGGGGCGGGTATGCTATTACCCGTCCCCACCCCGTTTAGATAACGGGGCAAAAATAAATCCTTGCTCCCTGCCCCATTCCCCGTGTAATTGAGGATTCCCCGTCCCATTCGGGGCGGGTCGGGGCGGGGCAAATGGACATCTCTACCCAAAACGAATAAGTAAAACCCAAACCAAATTTTTCCTACTGAATCGGTCGTAGAGGGTGATAACATATTCAAGGCATTCTAACATCATCCATCATGTTTGATGGAGCGACATGCGCAGCGGAAAGCGATTTCGGACCAATGATACTCTAATTTCATCAATTTAACAAATAAAAAACATGCTCAAAGCGACGGAAATAAGAAATTAGAAATACATACCCTTGTAGCTCCAAAATCTTCAAGTCCGCCGGCCGTTTCTCGTCACGAACTCTTCCAGCCTCTTCTCACGAATGCCCCGAGGACCACCCTTAGAGGAGTCCCGGTTATCCTCGGGCTTAGTAACGGAGTTGTGGGACTCCTTAAGCTTTAGGGGGTTTGTTGAAAGGGAGGAAGAAGAAGAAGATGAAGCAAATGGTTTTGTTTGGTGTTGAGTTCAAATTACCAAGAACACAAGAACTCAAAACATCAAACCCATGAATATCAACACTTGATATTCAAATTTGAGGAAAGAAGCATAAACTCCTTTATGACTTCTTCAATTCTACCAAGAGAAAAATCACATCAAATTAGCAAAACCAAGCCTTCAAACATCCAATTCTTAAGCTTTTTCAATGGTGAATTTTTCCAACCCTTGAAGAAATCCACCCGAGAGAGAAAAGCTAGAGATGAAGAGAAGAGTTTTCAAAGTTGTCTTGTATGAAATGAATACCCCAATTCATACTTAGCCAAAATGAGTTAATGGATTACACATGCTTGACATGCATGTGTTAAATCCATTAACTTAAATTATTAATATAATAAATTATATTTAATAATTATTATTAATTAAAACTTTTTTGATTAATAAAATTATTATTTAATTTAATATCTAATATTAATTAAATAATAAACTTGGCTCCGATTTTCCGAAAATCGACTCTTCCAATATGAATCTTTATTCATATTTTCTTCCGGTCTAGTATTTAAATCATATTTAAATACAACTTCTTCCGGTTATATAGTTAAATCATATTTAAATACATAAACCCTCGATCAATAGACCTAAATTTGGATTTCTCCAAATTCTACCCTATAGCCCTGCTACACCGCTTTATCCGAGCTAACCAGGAGAACCTAAAGAACCTACAGATGATGAGCTCCAACGATACGAGATTATCCGGTCAAAACTCTTTTAACCGAATCAATCAACATTCGTTAACCCCCGGAGACTCCACTAAAGTCCAAGGGTTGCACTCTCCTCACTGTAGATATATTGTGTCCTCTGATATAACCGTCACAAGCAAGTCGACCCTTCACAGTTTTTTCGTAATCACAGCTGGGTCATTTAAACCGTTTAACCCCTGCATTACGTCTTGTTCCTTAAGTACCACTGACACCTCTAATGAACAATAGATCTGTGGTCCAACCAACAGATCAGTTAACACTCTCATCACATGAGAGTGTGAGCGCTCATTGTTCAAGCCCCGAAGTCAGCTATTAAGGGAACAACCTATCTACTAACCCTGAAGAGCGGGTTAGGAGTGAACTCCAATCTTGCTGTACTATGTCCCCAGCTACCTATTCGACTTTATCCCCAATATGGTAGGCTTATTGAGTCGGCGCTTATGGGCCACTCTCACCCGTGCAAGTCAAAGGATACTATCGAATAAGCAGGAGTTCATAGCGAGCTCAGGATTGAGATCGAGTTACCTAGGCCATCAAAGTGTATAAGTCAGTCTCAATCAGTAAACGGAGTTATAAAGAGAGAGTGACTTAATACGCGGTTCGATCTTGTGTAAACTCTTTACACAGGACGCCCTCACTTCTCACATCTCCATGTGGAACGATTCAGATCACATCGTTCTGTACAATACAAAGTGAGCCGCATCCAATAGTGTTACCAGGATAAGGTACCCAGCCTTACCCGTATACTATAGACCGTTTTGACTGTCTACTTGAGCTTGACCCACATTCATGTTATACATGAAACTCAAGTATCTATGATCGTCAAGGGTGTTGGTCATTGGTATAGATTAATGCAAACACATTTCACTTTATTCCAGCAAACACATTTACTGAATAAAATTTAATAACTCATTATTACTAAATAGATAATTTACAAACATAACTGTTTACAAACCACGAGTTTTAGGACATTAAACCCAACAAACTCCCACTTGGACTTAAACGTCCGTGGTGTACATGTTGGCGAGGAGAACTATAATATCATATATCTATAGTCTTCTCCCACTATCCTATTTAGCAACCCGGAGCCCTAAACTCTTTAGGTATCTCTCAAACACTTTAGCCGTGAGAGACTTAGTAAACATATCAGCATGAAGTACTATGAGGCTTTCCATGTGACCATCACATCTCCTCATCCGCACTACTTAAGAGCTCAAAAACCACTTTTTTAATGTTGTTATACAAGCTGCAACAAATTTTAGCTTTTATAGAGGAATTAGCAATACAACTCTTGTATTCCATTCCTTTATACTATGACAAATTATTAACCGATATAACTGACAGCTCCCACTGCATAAAACATATCAGGTCATCTATCTCAGAAGAGATAGATCTTAACCCAAGATGTGTTTGATGCGTAGGGACAGCACCTCATAACATCGATTATTAACAACTCTTGTCAATATCAGATGTAGGAGACAACACTAGCGATTTGTTCTTACGACTCAGATTAATCTGAATCCTTAGAATAAACTAAGCCTCTCCCAGATCACATATCTGGAAATGGGTCGCTAGTTTATGCTTAAGTGCCAGAAACTACATCCTATTACATTCTCAATGAATAGGACATTAATTACAGAAACATATTATGAAAGCTATAGTATTGATAAAACACTTGCCCAGCAAAGTTTATCAATAACATGTTTAAGCCATAAGATTTGATTAGAACATCAAACCTTAATCATTCAAGATTAAGTTGCTAGTTTCAATCCATAAAAGAATTGAATATGCTAACAAAACAATTTTTTTCTTAATCTTGTATATGACTCTCAGAGAGATTATGACTTATAGATACTCTAATCAAGATAGCTAGTCTTGATTTCTATTTATCTTATCATATCTAGTATAGAACAAGAAAAATAGATAAGAGTAATCTAACAACTTACGTCTGGTAACAAGTAAACAAGTTGATACACAATCAACTTCTTCACTTTGGGACAGTCCCATTACCAGAAAGTCAAGCCTTAAAGGTTTTCACCTTAGAGGCTCGGTCATTTAACCTCTTGAAGATCTACAGCTTCGAACCATTGATCCTTGTCTAAATAATCCATTGTCTAATTAAAGACAACGAATCCTCAAGTCATCATCTGGTATGATAACTCGAGTTTTATAGACAAACCAATGAGTTAGGGTTTTCTCAACTATTGAGAATAACCAACTCTACTATCAACAACCCTTGTTGATTTAGATATAGCTTTCCTCTTAATACGCCTAATCTTAACATTCATGTTGTTTTCTGAATTAATAGAACATGCAAGTATACATCTTTTGTAAAATGAACCGTTCATTTATTTATATCAAAAGATACTTATATACATATGCTCAAAAATACATAAATATGTACAACTTAATTACACATATCACATATGTGATTTAGGTTCATACAGACAACAACATCATAAGCACAAAACTCCCACTGTGCAGCTGAATAGACGTCTTCTCAAGTCATCCAGCACAGAGAAACCGACAATCAGGAACTAATTTCCTGAAAAGAAAAACAAACATGATTAGTGGTTCCTGAAAAACATTCAGGTATGACATTCATAAATCCACTATACATGTTTAGACAAATAAATCTCATTTACCTTGTCGTTCTTTCTCGGCATGTTTCTCTGCAAGGTATTTTGGGCAATTGCGCTTTCAATGCCCTTCTTCGTTACAATGGAAACACTTCCATTTGTCCGAAGACTTTACCTTGGCCACAACAACAGGGTCTTTGCCCTTTCTCCTGTTCCTCCTCTTTTTACGAATAGTCCTACTACTCGTAGCAGTTGCTTCAGACTTACTCCCAGACCCAGCCCCCTCAGGAACTTCTTCGAAGTGACTACATTAGCCTCCTTCTCTTTTCCTTTAGAGGCATGAAGGGTCTGGTAAGTCTGGAACTCGTGCAGAAGAGTGGTCAAGTTGAATTCTATCTTATTCATGGCCATATTTGATCTGAAATTCAGGAAACTCTGCGGGAGAGATTCCAAGATAAAACTTACTTGACTCTTCTCGTCAATCGCAGCTCCGTTCACTTCTGCCGTCATGAAGTGGACCATCATGTTAAGGACATGTTCCCTAACAGAGGTTCCTTCCTTCATTCGAGCATTATAAACGAATTTGAGGGCTTCATGGCGAAGAGACGAGGATGGTTGTCCAAACATCTCTTGCAATGAAAACATGATTTCTTTAGCAGAAACCATAACCTCATGCCTCTTGGCCAAGACATCCTGCATGCTTGCCAAGATATAGACTCGAGCTTTATCATTAGCCTTAATCCAGCGATCGTACGCCTCACGAACAGTTCGTGAACCGTTTGAGCTAGGAGTTGTAGGACAGTCCTCCGTCAAGACAAATCTCAGGTCATCCAACACAAGAATCGTATTCAAGTTGGATTTCCAAGTTCCGTAATTCTCTCCAGTAAGTTTGTCGTTAGCTAATAATTGTACAAATGAGCTCGTCATGCTGAAAAAGAATGTAAACTTATTAGTGAAACGGTTTTAACCTATTTAAACCAATTAAAAAGACTTTAGTAGTAAATAAAGTACTCAAACTCTTTATTTACTAGCTACGATACTTTAGTAAGAAAGAATGGTCCCTACCGTAGGGTAGGTGAGCACTCCTTTACTAAATCAAGACATTCTTGACTAAATGCTATCACCAGAATAACTCATATTCCTATAGCATCTTAGTTATCGTTTTTGGTCTGGATTTACTAACTCCTTAGCAAATCCCGTAAGTGTGACCCTCCATTTTTAGAATGCACAGAACGGCCCCAACATAGCAACCGTATGGAATGTTAGTGTTGGGAATGGCCCTATGTTTCTTTATCCATAAATGGTGACTGAGGTGTTCGATCTCCCATGCCCAGCCCTCCGTTTGGATGGTGCCCCTAGGGCAGCCTGCAGGCGGAACATGAGAATCTCACGGTTCAATCCAACGGAGGAGACCACAGGAAGCACCGACGCACTTCCTTCTCCCACTTACTATAGACACTTACTCCATTCACTTTGCTATTGAAAGTTGCAAACACCACCCGTCTGGAGATGCCCCATATGGCATCATGAGGCCAAGCAAAATTCTCACGTTGTGAACTTTAGGGAGTGCGTAGCAGGAGAGGGATATATCATATATTCCTTCTCAACACTTCTACTAAGCATCGTGGACGGTAATAAGGATAAATACTCTAGGTTTTATCCGGCTAAGAACATAAAACCTAAAGTCTAGGCAAACTATTTACCTGAGATGTCTAGGTTATTAACAGTTTTAATTAACCTCACACCTCTCATGCACGCTCATAAAGCCTGGTTAACTTTACTCAAGTACCGGATCGTCCCCAGGTAGGAGGTGTTCCGTAAACCGTCAGCTTAAATACCTCCAACCTCGAACAGGATTTCACCGGGTGAGTTTCTCATAACCTTAGCATTTACGAGATAACGACCTATTCATCTAATGAACCCGATCGACTCATTAACCCTAAATGAACATGCTATTTTCTTTGTTATAGATTTTAAAAGTCTAAGTCATTTTTACAACGCTTGCAAAAACAGACATTCTATAACAACCATCTATATGCTTCTCAAACATACATTCGCTAAGGCATGACAAGTTGAATATTTAACTTCATAATCAATATAACACTTATATCGATTATGCTCTTTAAACATACAACTCCTAATTCATAAATTAATATAACACTTATATCAATTTTTAATGAATTAAGCATGCATCCTATACATTATAACAATTATAACATACAATATGCATAAAACTAATGTTGAATGTTTTAATTTCATAATTAATATAACACTTATATTAATTATTCTATTAAGCAAACAACATCAAATTCATGAATTAATATAACTCTTATATTAATACTCATGAATTAAACATGCATATACATTACAACACTTATAATATACAATATGCATAAAACTAGGATAACCAATGTTGTACGTTTAATTTCATAATTAATATAACGCTTATATCAATTTCTCTATTAAACTAACAACATACAATTCATGAATTAATATAACTTTTATATTAATTTTTATGAATTCTTAAATATGCATACTATATATTATAACACTTATAACATATTTACTATGCATGGAGCATGCTTCCTACGGTGGGATTTTAAATCTATATGGCATACGTTATGCACATACAAACATGGATTTCAATTAAAACATACATTCACAATGCATAATTAATTAAACACACTAAAGTGGATCGATTTTGGCATTTAGCAAGCAATAACTAATTTATTACAAGCTTGAACAACAAGCTACGTCTTGAGCGGACTTCGAACTCTTCGCACCGCCTTTGACCAACTTGCTTCCTCCGAACGCTTCGGCCAAAATCTCTTCGAATTTCTCCTCGTATTGCCTAGAACAAGTTTGAACTTATACCGAACATTTCGGCGAGTTCCAAACTCAAACTTCTTTCACAAAGAAACCTATATGGACTCTAATGACTCTAAAAATACAGACTCTTCAGCACGCATTAAAGCCCATACATTCTCGGGCAATTACAAATAAAGAAATTCAAAAAGAAACTATGTCAAAATCGATATTCACTTTAGACGCCAATTCAGAAACAATTTCTAAATTAAAATACCCACCAACTTAAATTGATGCAAATTGAGTTAATCACAAAATCGCTCTGATACCAATTGATGGAGCGACATGCGCAGCGGAAAGCGATTTCGGACCGATGATACTCTAATTTCATCAATTAAACAAATAAAAAAACATGCTCAAAGCGACGGAAATAAGAAATTAGAAATACATACCCTTGTAGCTCCAAAATCTTCAAGTCCGCCGGCCGTTTCTCGTCACGAACTCTTCCAGCCTCTTCTCACGAACGCCCCGAGGACCACCCTTAGAGGAGTCCCGGTTATCCTCGGGCTTAGTAACGGAGTTGTGGGACTCCTTAAGCTTTAAGGGGTTTGTTGAAAGGGAGGAAGAAGAAGAAGATGAAGCAAATGGTTTTGTTTGGTGTTGAGTTCAAATTACCAAGAACACAAGAACTCAAAACATCAAACCCATGAATATCAACACTTGATATTCAAATTTGAGGAAAGAAGCATAAATTCCTTTATGACTTCTTCAATTCTACCAAGAGAAAAATCACATCAAATTAGCAAAACCAAGCCTTCAAACATCCAATTCTTAAGCTTTTTCAATGGTGATTTTTTCCAACCCTTGAAGAAATCCACCCGAGAGAGAAAAGCTAGAGAGATGAAGAGAAGAGTTTTCAAAGTTGTCTTGTATGAAATGAATACCCCAATTCATACTTAGCCAAAATGAGTTAATGGATTACACATGCTTGACATGCATGTGTTAAATCCATTAACTTAAATTATTAATATAATAAATTATATTTAATAATTATTATTAATTAAAACTTTTTTAATTAATAAAATTATTATTTAATTTAATATCTAATATTAATTAAATAATAAACTTGGCTCCGATTTTCCGAAAATCGACTCTTCCAATATGAATCTTTATTCATATTTTCTTCCGGTCTAGTATTTAAATCATATTTAAATACAACTTCCTCCGGTTATATAGTTAAATCATATTTAAATACATAAACCCTCGATCAACAGACCTAAATTTGGATTTCTCCAAATCCTACCCTATAGCCCTGCTACACCGCTTTATCCGAGCTAACCAGGAGAACCTAAAGGACCTACAGATCATGAGCTCCAACGATACGAGATTATCCGGTCAAAACTCTTTTAACCGAATCAATCAACATTCGTTAACCCCCGGAGACTCCACTAAAGTCCAAGGGTTGCACTCTCCTCACTGTAGATATATTGTGTCCTCTGATATAACCGTCACAAGCAAGTCGACCCTTCACAGGTTGTTCGTAATTAGAGCTGGGTCATTTAAACCGTTTAACCCCTGCATTACGTCTTGTTCCTTAAGTACCACTGACACCTCTAATGAACAATAGATCTGTGGTCCAACCAACAGATCAGTTAACACTCTCATCACATGAGAGTGTGAGCGCTCATTGTTCAAGCCCCGAAGTGAGCTATTAAGGGAACAACCTATCTACTAACCCTGAAGAGCGGGTTAGGAGTGAACTCCAATCTTGCTGTACTATGTCCCCAGCTACCTATTCGACTTTATCCCGAAGATGGTAGGCTTATTGAGTCGGCGCTTATGGGCCACTCTCACCCGTGCAAGTCAAAGGATACTATCGAATAAGCAGGAGTTCATAGCGAGCTCAGGATTGAGATCGAGTTACCTAGGCCATCAAAGTGTATAAGTCAGTCTTAATCAGTAAACGGAGTTATAAAGAGAGAGTGAGTTAATACGCGGTTCGATCTTGTGTAAACTCTTTACACAGGACGCCCTCACTTCTCACATCTCCATGTGGAACGATTCGGATCACATCGTTCTGTACAATACAAAGTGAGCCGCATCCAATAGTGTTACTAGGATAAGGTACCCAGCCTTATCCGTATACTATAGACCGTTTTGACTGTCTACTTGAGCTTGACCCACATTCTTGTTATACATGAAACTCAAGTATCTATGATCGTCAAGGGTGTTGGTCATTGGTATAGATTAATGCAAACACATTTCACTTTATTCCAGCAAACACCTTTACTGAATAAAATTTAATAACTCATTATTACTAAATAGATAATTTACAAACATAACTGTTTACAAACCACGAGTTTTAGGACATTAAACCCAACAATGTTGTGATCCAAATGAGTAGTATATACCTTCGGCTAAACTAATGAAATATAGAGACTCCAAATAGAAACTATGCTCAGTTTTTAAAAGAGAGAAAAATAAAACCATTGATTCCCTGAGAGAAAAGCTCATAATGAAATTGGAAATAGGATTGGAGCTAGAGGGAGACAGAGAAGTTAAAATGATAAAATATACACGTGGTTTCATCCTAATTCATACAAGATATACACGTGGCACAAGGCAATATTAAAATGATAAATATAGGAAATGAGTTAAATACTATATTTTCTTAATATGTGTTACGATAAATCAATAACAAAGAACAAATATGCGCAAAAGAAATTGACACAGATTTACGTGGTTCACTAACGTCATGTTACGAAATAGGAGAGAATTACAAAATGACAGACTAGGGGCAACTCAAGTCATTAGAATGTTTATATATGGCACCCTTCTAATGACCTAATACAAAATGGGTCAAAGTCCAAAACGAATAAGTAAAACCCAAATCATATTTTTTCTACCGAACCAGTGTCATAACATAATCAAGACATTCCAACATCATGCAACATGCATGTTTAAGCACATACTCGTGATCCAAATGAGTAGTATATCTATATACCTTCTCGTAAACTAATGAAATATAGAGACTCCAAATAGAACTAAACTAATGAAATATCTATATACCTTCTGCTTTTGGTCCTAGTGTAGAACCAAACTTCAAAAGTGATTTATCACCAAGCCACTTCCAACTAAACTGCTTATAACCAAAAGCAATCTTTGTCTTTTTTCCGTTGCTGCTAAAATCACTTATAAAATCACCCTCAACAGAAATTAGTGTTGGTTTTATCTATCTCAAAAGGAGAAGCAGAAGATTCTGATTCCAGAAACCAAATTCAATCAAAACAATCCAAAATTCATCATACTCCACAGAAACAGTTCTAATCCAAGTAACTGATAAAAAAAACCAGAACATATTGCCATGATTCCATCAAAAAGAAAAACCCATCTAAAATAGAAGATAATAATAATAATTGAAGTCACTGCTTGCAATGCTCTTTCTATATGATGCTATTATAACAGAGTTTCTATAGAAGGATTAGTCCAAGAAATTTCAAGAGGGATCGACAATAATCTACAGATATTGAAGTTGCAGAAAGAAACCAAATAGATTTTACGAAGATCTTGGAGTATATAAAATTTCCAGCTAAGGTAAGAATATCCATTTTTATTTTAATTATATTTGAGAAGATTTTATGTTGAGAAAAAGGTGGAAATAATGAAGATCTTGGATTTTCCCTAAAAAAATGGTGAAAAGTGGAAGCAGAAAAGGAAACGAATTCCTAAATTGAAAAGTAAAACTCAAATTTCCTAATCAGAATAGGAACTTAATTCTCGTTCCTTCGTATTAAGTATTAAATGAATCTCTGTTGAAAAATCCATCAAACAATTTCACAAAGAATAATGGGTAGCGCGAATACCTTCCGCTACTGTCTCCGCCGCAACGACGGCGCCGATCAAACCCTCCAAATTCGATTGGGCTATGTCGGCCGTCTGATCTCCCGATCTCCGTCCACCGGACTTCCCTACGAGATTCTCGAAGAAACTGCCTCGACTCCAATGTCGGATGATCTGTTTCCTCTGCCCCTCCGAGAGCTCGAAGATCCGTTGCTCTGCGAGGCTTACGTCGTCCAATTGCTGTCCTTCTTAAACCTCGACTGCGTAACCTGTAAGGCCATTGCTCGGAAGATCACGTCGTCGGTCGTTCAGATGGCCGCCGGAAACTACGACGAGAAGTTCCAGTTGGTGGTGGATATCGATTACATCCAAATGTTCTGGAAGGTCGAGGAGCAGAGGTCGAATAATAATGTTGGGCGTTCAAGTAGTGTAATGGTGGAGGAGAAGGTGGTTCTTGAAAAAGCGATTATTGAAACGGGGAAGAAATTGAAAGAGTTGGGAGATCAGTGCAGTGTGTGTTGCGATGAACTCAAAGGTTCACGGAAGATGGTGGCTAGATTCCCATTATGAAAATGGGATAATTATGTAAATGCTTCTCAATATATTAATCTCCACTTTACTTTAAGAAAATATCAAAATGTTAATCGATAATATATTTTTATTTTTCGGAAAAACAAATTCACCTAAAATTGTATTTCACATCGAGCATACTTTTTGAAATGATAAGAGTAACATGCTCGGTGGGACTCGAACCCACAATCGCTTGATTAGAAGTCAAACGCCTTATCCATTAGGCCACGAGCACTTGTTAGTTTTGATTATTTTTGCTAATTAAATGTTGCATGATATTAACTTATACTTGATACTTACATCTGATTTCAAATTTTTTAGCCCTGGTTTGTAACCATTTCGTTTTTAGTTTTCTGTTTTTTATATTTAGGTTTATTTTATCCTAATTTCTTTACTATCAGTTTCACTTATCTTAAAAAAACAATTCAATTCTTAGCCAAATTATAAAAACCAAACTAGTTTTTTTAAAAGTTACTTTTTTTTTTTTTTTAATTTTCAAAATTAACTTGATTTTTTAAAACATTGGTAGGAAGTATATAACAAAAGAAATAAAGTCATAAGGGGAAAATAGTGTTTATAGGCTTAATTTTCAAAAACCAAATGGTTATCAAATGGGGCCTTAAATTTTTTTTTTTTTTCTTTTTCTTGGAAACACTTCAAACGATAGATGATAGATAACACAACCAAGTATTCATATGTCAATGTATTGTTTATAGACTTAATTTTCAAAAACAAAATACCAAATGGTTATCAAACCTTAATCACTTCATTTATTTTTAATAATTTTTATGAGGTGCTTGTACTTGTAATAATTTTAATTTTATTATATTAGTGTGTCTTTTTTTCTTTCTATTTCTATTATGATGGTGTGTTTTTTTCAATTGAAAAAAATCTTATAGAAGTAAATACTAAATAAAATAGGTCTTAATTATTTTTAAGAATAAAATTTATATATTTTTAAATATATATAAACAAAATATTAAAAAAGAACAATTTTTTTTAAAAAAATATACATATATGGAAGGAAATGTAAATACTAAAAAAAGAAATAAGTCTTAATTATTTTTAAGAATAAAATTTATATATTTTTAACTATATATAAACAAAATATTAAAAGAGAGAACATTTTTTTTAAAATATACATATATATGGAAGGAAATGTAAATACTAAAACAAATAAGTCTTAAATATTTTTAAGAATAAAATTTATATATTTTTAACTATATATAAACAAAATATTAAAAGAGTAAATATTTTTTTTTAGGAAAGTTTTTTTTAGGAAATGTAAAGCAAATAGTTATGGTTATAGTTATTAAAATGTAAAAATAATTAAAAGTGAAATATAATAAATAAATTATAAAAATGAGAAATATTTCTCTCTAAAATACTTCCACTTCCAACTTATATCTGTTTTTTTTAACATTCAACCCATATATGTTATAATGTTTTGCCTATGATATTCAATATTTGACTTGTCTTTTTTTTAAGCAAATATTTGACTCTTGTCTTCGTTAGACCTTTTAATAATTATCATTATTAACTATATTATTAATTTAAATAATTATTAATAATTCAAATTCAAATATTTTTTATTTTATTTTACAAAAATATTTAATTAATGCGAGAATTGAACTCATGATCCCATGATGAAGGGCATAACTTTATACCAATTAAACTATGATCTCATAGGGAATGACACAATCTTAATGCTAATTAAGTTATGGTCGTTTAACAATTCAAATAAATTATTAAAGAGTGAAAAAATGGGAAGTGTCTAAAACATAATAATATGGAAGGGGGTTATTGGTATGTTTGTGCCAATTTTTTATATTTTATATTTCTAATAACTGATGACTGAATACATCTATCAAAATTTATAATTAAATGAAAATATATGAAAAAAAAAAGTATACATATATGAAAAAAAAAGTATACAAATCAAAAAAGTCTAAAACAATTAAATTCATCAATATCTTAACAACAATTATGTCCAAATTTAAAACATAAATCTTAATCACCAGGGGCAGGGCACGCCACCCAGTTTTTTATTTTCTTATACACGGCAAAAATAATGTCTTAAATATATATTATTGTTATTAAATACATTTTGACTCCAAATTAACAAATTCTCATTTTGTTACAGGAGTATTGTACATAGTATGTATTTTGTTGTGTGCCTAACCATAACAATAATTTATTTGTTTTACATTTCTTTCTATGTATATTTTTTTTAAAAAAAACTGTCATCTTTTTAATATTTTATTTATACATATTTAAAAATATATAAATTTCTATTTATTTCTATAAGATATTTCTTGAGAGTTATATTATTTTAGTCATTATAATTTTAAATATCTAAATTTAGTACTCTTTCATACTTTAAATAAATCTTTAAATTAACTCTTAGTATTAGTTTATTTATTAATTTCAAAAGTAATTTAGACTCTATTAACATTCCTTTTATAAATTTTGAAAACAAATTTAGTTATATTGTATTTTTTCTTGAATAATTTTTTTAAAAAATGTCTAATAAATCTGTGAACTTTCAATTTTGTGTTTAATAGACTCGTTAACTTCAAAAAGAGTTCAATATATTTTTTAACTTTCAATTTTGTATGTAATTGGTCCTCAAATTTTCATGTTTAAGTTATATTATTGTCTTTATTTGACATTTTTTAAAATCTAGAAATTCATTAGAAACAAAATTGAAAGTATAGGAATCGATTCAACACGTTTAAAGTTTAGGGACGCATTAAAGACTTTTTAGAGTTTAGGGACTCATTAAAGTTTATTTTATTTTTATTTTTTTTTTTATTTTTTTTTTTTTTTTAAGCAAAATTATATGATGATACTTAAGTTTATTTAAACTTAGTTCATAAGTATTTGATACACTTACATAACTTTTTTTTAATGTCAACATAACTTGAGAGTGTGAATTCAAACCTCTAAATTTTTTGCGATCTTTTTTTAATATTTATATACTATAATTTTTTGGTCCCCAAACATCAATGTTTGGATCTGTCCCAGTTAATCACACTGATCTTCTTCCCCATCTTCATGTCGCTTTGTTCATCTTTTCAGCTTTTCGGTCGCAAAATAAATAAATAAATAAATTGTTGTCCTCATTGTGTGGAAGAGAGAATAAAGTTTTTTTTTTTCAATATATGGAGAGAGGATTCGAACTTGAGATATCTTACTCATAATTCATATATTATGTCTGTTTATGTTCATGTTGGCAAATTCTACGTTTTATAAACCACTCTTATTACATTTTTAGTCCATAGAAATTTAAAACTAAAAAATGTTGAAAATTTGATTAGGCATTTTTAAATGAATGGAAAGAGCAAAGGACTAAAAATAGAGACAAAAATGAAAATTTTGTAAAAGTAAAAAAGTAAAGAAAAAATTACTCTCCTCAAATAAGTTTTAGATATAGATACAGTAAGATTATAGGTGAAAAATAGAACATAATAGTCTTAAAAAAGTTTTTCAAAGATTGCGACTTTTTAATATATTATAAATTATAGATATAGATTTCTATTTTTCAACAATCTAATCTAAGTCTCAAAATTTATAAATGTTGTTGGAATATAGCTCAATTTTTCAAAGATTGCGACTTTTTAATATATTATAAATTATAGATATAGATTTCTATTTTTCAACAATGTAATCTAAGTCTCAAAATTTTTAAATGTTGTTGGAATATAGCTCAATTCAATTGCAGTGGTTGAATTCCTGCATTAAATAAAATATTTTTAAAAAAGAAAAAATTATAAATGTCATTCTTAAATTAATAAATTAATTTAAGAACTTATTCTTCATTTTCTTAATATTAACAATTTTTTTTTTAAAAAATTGTACCTGAAGTTTGATTTTTTTTTAGTGAATGTAGCACGGTTTGAAAAGATTTATAAATACGTCTATCAATAATAACTATTGATACACTTCTATTTTTTTTTTAATAGAATTTTATCTATACGATCATTGGTGATATAACAATCTATTAATAACTATCACTAATTTTTTAATATTGGTAAAATGTTTTATATTTTATTATATTTGTCATTATTTTGAGACGCTATTTATTCAATTTTTTTTTAAATGAAAAGTAAAAGAGAAGAAAGAAAATAAGAGTGAATGAGTATTTCAGCGTCATGAAATAACTTTATGTAAGATGAAGAAGAAGAAAAGAGTCGTTGGTCGTGTCGTGGCCAATCGTATCTGACTGACAGAATTCGGAGAATGTGTTTTCCGGCGTGGGGAAGAATTCAAATATCAATTTGTAACGGTCGGATTATCATAAACTTTCCTAAATTGAAACCCCTTTTGTTTCGTTTAAGCTCTGTTTTGATACGACGATTTCCCGGCGACGACCACCATGTCTCTCTCCCTCCGACGAGCAACCGATGCAATTCGTGGAACTCCGATTGGGGCATTCCAGCCAACTCATCTCTCGATCTACTCACGTAATCCTGCAACAAACTCCTTCAACTCTAATCGCCTATGCTCTGTTCCACATCATTGTCGCTGTCGATTCCATCCAAATCCTTCTCCTAGAAGATTCACCGTCGCCGATGAAAGGGGCGTCTGCGTCGGCGATTGAGAGGCTGAAGAAGGAGAAGTTTGATGGGGGGTTAATTGAGTCGGGTGGAGACTGCAGCGTGTGTTGCGATGAGCTCGACGACGATGAGAATCCTCTGCGGTTATCTCTATCACAAATCCTGCATTCTCAACTGGCTTGAGATCAGCAATTCGTGTCCTTTGCGTAGAACCAAATTGGAAGATTAAACTAAACCATTTGTAATTCCTTTCGCACATAGTTTGTCTTCTGTTGTAATTTCATTTTATCAATGAAATGAATGAATTTCTATGTTTTTCATTGAAAAGATTATAACAAGCCATTCAAGATGATAACAAGACAGATCACAGATGAACCAATGTTGTAAGCCCAATGTTGTAAGCTTTGCTTGTTATTGATATTGATTCATAATCAATCCAAAAAAAAGTTGTTACATAAACAAAAGCAACAATAACAAAGTTTATACCCCTTCGCAAGAGCATTGCTGGCTCGACTCACATGATGTAGAACTAGTAATCAAGAAATTTTATGTCCTTTGATTTGCCTCTACCTGCCAATGTTTGCACACATGTCAGTAGTGATCCTTGGTAATTCTAAACAATCTAATCCTTGGTAATTCTAAACAATCTAATTTGGCTCATACCCATTTTTTTCTTCTACAACACACATACCATTATCATGAGACAAAAATGAAGTTGTAACAATTAATTCTGATGAACTAATTCACAACACAATGTGTTAGGAAAATCAAAACATGTTGTATCTTCAAGTAATGTCCAGAACCAAACAGAAATTTACTCTAACAAAAAACTGAACCAACAACATAAACCAAATTAGTTGAAGTCTGATAATATAATTCAAATACGAGGATGCTGTGATAACATATCAAAAGATCAACCATTCAATTCTAAATTAACTAGTGAACAACTGAATTTCTCGAACACAAAACTACAATATCACATTATATGCAACTATCCAATCATAAACTTATCAAACACATCATTTTCCTACGGAAGAAATAAGACGCGTCACTCGTCCTTCTTCTACTTCTTTTTAGTCGTTATGAATAGTTGCACTTTTGAAAGATCGTATGGAACATGAAGGAGAAATTCAACATCTTCATCGTTGGTTATGTACATCGGAGGGGATCCATCATCGTCGTCTCACTTAAATTTCACCCTCATTACAATGTCAAAATTTGACGGACTAACTTTTGCAATTTCATATATGCGACTTTTCAGTTCATCGTACTTCATTGTGCTCGGCACGACAATCCCTTTTAAGCGACCACTGCAATAACGACATTTCTCATTCTCATGCCAGGTACCTCCCTATCGAATGAATAAACATTTCCTCATCCTTCAAATAAGAGTAAACAAAACAATAAATAAGTAGATATATACTAAATAATAGGCAGCTAAAAAAACCAACAAAATAAGAAAGAAATATAAACATTTATTTTCATTCTCGCTCCAGCTATAGATGACTACGCATGAATTTGCTTTTGGTCACCCAAAATGTCTCATATCAATAAAGAATGTTGTCTCTCCTTATATACCTATGATGTGAGATTTTGGGCGCACTCCGAACACAAAAAATCAACCAACGTTTCAAAGTGATTCAAATAAGGAAAAAAAATAAAATATTTCAAAGCTACGTGAATGTTTTTGTACGCACCTCCTTCTTCCTTTTGAATGTTGATGTTTCAAACTTGAAGGTATGTAGATTTGTTTTTTCCAATTAGAGAGATTTGCTTAAAAATAAGTGTTTAAGATGTATTGAGTTGAATTGATTTGGAAGGTTGGTTGGTTGGTGGTTAGATGAAATTGATTCTGCTTTTAATTTCCCTCCATTACAAAAAAGGGAAATTAGGTTAATGTCAAGAGAGAGATAAATGACTACTCTCTCTAATAAATCTTGAAAATATAATTTAAAGTTATTTTTAGCAGGTTTCTTCACATTCAACTAACACAAAAATATTCTAGGTGAGATTTACTCTTTAAATAATTCCTAATAAATTGGCTATAAAAAACCACCCTATTAAGATGGATAAATATGTGGAAAAACAAAAATAAAATAGAATAAAGATGGATAATTTGTTAGATTAATTCAAATCAGTTACTATACAAATATTACAGATTAAAAATAAAAATTTAAGACGAACACATTGATATTAGTGAATTCATTGTTGAAATTGACAGATGAACACACTAAGAACGATGACCGTAACTTTTATTGTACATATAAATAAAAAAAAAGATGCAATGTTCATGTTTATCAGAAAATGAAAACCACACTTGCTAATTTAAAAATATAAGCTTAAAAGGGTTTAAAAAAAATGTCAAATCAAAATGATGTTTACATGCCTCATTTAATGTATTTTTTTTTTCAGGTGAAAATATAGGCATCATTAAACACTAACTAACACAACCACCAACCTCATAAAGAGAAGAGACCAATTTAGGAGGGGAAATCGATTTTCCAAAAAACAACCCTTCATCTTCCACATAAGAAGAAGTGCACCTATATGAGTTGTTAGGAACAATGTAAATCTACATATCTTTTTATTGGTATGATATTGTCCACTTTGGACATAACCCTTCTGACTTTGCTTTTGGTTCTACTTAAAATACTTCATACCAATGACGAATGTTGTCACTCTGTGTATACTTATGGTCGCACTCCCAACATGAGCAGCCGTATTACAACCCCTCGAGCAAAAATCAAAAGACACAACCCATATTAGCAGCTGCATCTCCAATTCCATCCAAAATATTTTTCGTCTCTGAAAGATTAGACCCCATATTGATCAATGTTCCGACCACCTCTGCTGAATCTAATTCCACAAAGAGGTGGCTGAACACCGACTTCTCACAGCAATCAATTGGTCTCAGGCCAACCAAAATGGTCTCACCTTCTAATGTCACACCCCCCTAATTATCTAACCCCACCTAGGACGAGTTGTGACAGACAATAGACCCCGAGTGTGCAATGAAATTGATTGGAAGTTTTTTTTTTCTTTTTTTTTCTTTTCTTTCTGACAACTCAACTTTATCTCAAATGAACACACAGCAACAAATATCTATATATGTACATACTGATGGAGCGACATGCACAGCGGAAAGCGATTTCGGACCGATGATACTCTAATTTCATCAATTTAACAAATAGAAAACATGCTCAAACGACGAAAATAAAGAAATTAGAATACATACCCTTGTAGTTCCAATTTCTTCAAGCTCCGCCGCACGTTCCTCGTCACAAACTCTTCCGGCCTCTTCACACGAACGCCCCGAGGACCTCCCCAGGTAGTCCCTCTATCCTCGGCGCAGCGCAACGGAGTTGTGGGACTCCGAAAAGAAGAGAAAATAAAAGAAAATGAGAAGAAGAAGAATAGCAAGAGAGGGAGAGAGGGGATTAGAGGAAAAAACTCAAAATTCATTGAATTTCTCTTCAAGCTTTTGTATATAACAAAACTCAAGTCCTATGCCAAATTGAAATTCCTTTCAATTTCAATACCCCATTCATTGTCTTGCCATGCCAAATGGCAAGCATGCAACATGCAAAAAATAGCACTAAATATATATATATATATATATATATATTAAATAAAATTAATTCATAATTAATTTTAAATAATAATAAATATTTTATTTATTAGACTTTTTAATAAATAAAAACTATATATATATATATATATATTTAATTAATTAAACTTTTTAATTAATTAATATTATTTAATTCAATATCAAATATTAATTAAATAATATGGCTAAACCCGGTTTTCCGAAAACCGACTTTTTTGCACATGAATCTTATTCATGTTTTAGGCCAATCTCATATTTAAATCATATTTAAATATGTTCATCATTCTTCCACAAACCGAATTTGAACCATTCAAATTCTTTTTCTTTTTAATTTCTCTTATACTGTTGCACGACGTTATTCGAGCTAGCCAGGAGAACCTAAAGAACCTACAGATCATGAGCTCCAACGATACGAGATTATCCGGTCAAAACTCTTTCAACCGAACTAACCAACATTTGTTAACCCCCGGAGACTCCACTAAAGTCCGAGGGTTGCACTCTCCTCACTGTAGATATATTATGTCCTCTTGATATAACCATCATGGGTAAGTCGATCCTTCACAGGTGTCCGTTATCACAGCTACGTCTTTTATACCGTTTAACCTCTGTGATACCTCTTGTTCCTTAAGTACCACTAACACCTCTAATGAACATTTGATCTGTGATCCAATCATCAGATCTAAATCCTCTTCACACAGAAGAGGATGAGGCCTCATGTTCAAGCCCCGGAGTCAGCTATTAAGGGAACACCTATCTACTAGACCCTAAAGAGGGTAGGAGTGAATTCCATCTTGCTAGACTATGCCCCTAGCTACCTATTCGAGTTTATCCCCAAGTTGGTAGGCTTATTGAGCGGGCGACCTGCCACTCTCACCCATACAAGTCTAAGGATACTCTCGAATAAGCAGGAGTTCATAGTAAGCTCAGGATTAAGAACGAGTTACCTTAGGTCATCAAAAGTGATAAAGTCGGTCTCACCAGTAAACGGTGTTATAAAGAGAAAGCGACTTTATCGTGGTTCTGTCTAATGCAAACTCTTTGCATATGACGCCCCCGCTCGCATATCTCCATGTGAAACGATTCGGATCACATCGTTTTGTACAATACAAAGCGAGCCGCATCCAATAGTGTTACCAGAATAAGGTACCCGACCTTATCCGTATACTATAGACCGTTTTGATTGACTACTTGAGCTTGACCCACAATCATGTCATACATGAAGCTCAAGTACTCATATTCAGCCAAGGGTGTTGTTATTGGTACAGGTTAATGCAAACACGTTTCACTATATTCAATAAACACCTTTATTGAATAAACCTCAATAACTCTTTATTGCAGTTAATAGACATATTACATTTACAACGTTTATAAACCACGAGTGTTAGGACATAAAACCCAACAGACTCCCACTTGGACTAACATGTCAGTGGGACGAATGCTGGTCAGGAATACAAAGTATCTCCCACTGTCTTATTTAGCAGCTCGCAACCCCAGACTCTCCAGGTGTCTCTCAAACACTTTAGCCGTGAGAGACTTTGTAAACGGATCAGCAACATTGTGCTCCGAGGCAATCTGTGTGACGATCACATCTCCTCGTTGCACTATCTCCCTGATAAGGTGATATTTCTGCTCGATATGCTTCCCGCGCTTATGACTCCGAGGTTCTTTAGAATTTTCCACAGCACCACTGTTATCACAATAAAGTGTGATGGGCAAATTCATATTTGGAACAACTTCCAAATCTGTCAAGAACTTCCTGAGCCATACTGCTTCCTTTGCTGCTTCACAAGCTGCGACGTATTCAGCTTCCATGGTGGAGTCAGCAATACAACCTTGCTTGATACTTCTCCACACTATAGCCTCTCCGTTAAGAGTGAACACTGATCCTGATGTAGATTTCTGAGAATCTATATCAGTCTGAAAATCAGAGTCAGTGTATCCTGCCAGGATCATATCCTTAGGCCCATACACGAGCACATAGTTCCTCGTTCTCCTAAGATACTTGAGGATATGTTTAACGGCGGTCCAGTGATCATATCCTGGATTAGACTGGTACCTACTGACAATTCCGACTGCAAAGCAAATGTCAGGTCTAGTGCATAACATAGCATACATCAGACTGCCAACTGCAGATGCATACGGAATCCGTCTCATGTCCTCAACCTCTTGAGGTGTCTTAGGAGACTGTTCCTTAGACAAATGAATTCCATGCCTAAACGGCAGCGAACCTTTCTTGGAATTCTGCATCGAATATCTAGATAACACTTTATCTATATAAGATGCCTGAGACAGTGCTAACGTTCTGTTCTTGCGATTCCTTACGATTTGAATCCCAAGAACAAACTGAGCCTCTCCCAAATCTTTCATTTGGAATTGGGTTGCTAGCCACAGTTTTACGTCAGTAAGAACCCCTACGTCATTCCCAATGAGTAGTATGTCATCTACATACAAGACTAAGAAAGCTACAGCCTTATTGACAATCTTCTTGTAAACACAAGGCTCGTCAATATTTTGTTCAAAGCCATAAGATTTGATCGCAGTATCAAACCTTATATTCCAGGATCTAGATGCCTGTTTCAACCCATAAATGGATCGATTCAGCTTGCAAACCTTTTGCTCTTGACCCTGAATTATGAACCCCTCTGGTTGGACCATATAAATACTCTCTTCAAGATTGCCATTCAGAAAGGCAGTCTTGACATCCATTTGCCAGATTTCATAATCATAAAATGCGGCAATGGACAAGAGTATTCTAATCAACTTTAACATGGAAACATGAGAAAAGGTTTCTTCATAGTCCACCCCTTCTCGCTGGGTAAAACCCTTTGCCACAAGTCGGGCCTTAAAGGTTTGCACCTTACCGGCCTGGTCTCGTTTCCTCTTGTAGATCCACTTGCAACCGATGGGTCTTTCACCATCTGGTTGATCTACAAGACTCCAGACCGAATTGAAGTACATAGACTCCATTTCGAGGTTCATGGCTTTGAGCCACGGATCCTTGTCTACATCTGTCATTGCCTGTTTAAAGGTCAATGGATCCTCAATTCCATCATCAGGTATGACGAATTGAGTCTCAGACAAGCCAATGTAGCGGTCGGGTTGTCTCACATCCCTCCCACTGCGTCGAGGCTCTCTCAACTCTTGAGAAGAACCAGCCTGATCAACAACTCTTGGTTATCCCTCTGTAGCTTCCCTGGATAATTCGGACAAAACTATTTTGCTCGTAGGTTGATGATCTCTCATGTGGTCCTCCTCTAAGAACGTGGCATTAGTCGACACTAATACCTTGTCCTCTCGAGGATCGTAAAAGAAACCACCTTTCGTTTCTCTGGGATAGCCTACAAACAGGCACAATTTCGAACGATATTCCAATTTCTTTGGACCGGGTACTAGCACATGTGTCGGGCACCCCCAAATTCTGTAATGACGTAAACTAGCTTTACGCCCTTTCCAGAGCTCAAAAGGTGTTTCAGAAACACTTTTCGAGGGAACAACATTCAAAATGTATACAGCAGTCTCTACTGCGTATCCCCAAAACGAACTAGGCAGCTGAGCATAGCTCATCATAGAACGAACCATGTCCAACAGGGTTCTATTTCTCCTTTCGGATACACCGTTCTGCTGCGGTGTTCCGGGCGCTGAGAGTTGAGATACGATTCCATGTTCTATCATATAGTCATAGAATCTAGTATCCATATACTCTCCACCTCGATCACATCAGAGTGTTTTTATCGATTTACCTAATGTGTTCTCAACCTCTGCCTTATACTCAATGAACTTTTCAAGAGTTTCGGACTTACGATGCATTAGGTAAAGATAGCTGTACCTAGAATAATCGTCAATGAAGCTGACGAAATATTCATACCCTCCTCGTGCTTTGACATTCAAAGGACCGCAGAGATCCGAATGCACGATTTCTAGAGGTTCTTTTGACCTATAACCTTTTCCAGTAAAAGGTCGTTTGGTCATCTTGCCCTCAAGACATGACTCACAAGGCGGTAAAGAGTTGTCCTCTAAACGATTTAGGAGACCACTCTTAACCAACCTCCCAATCCTATTGAGATTAATGTGGCCTAGTCTCAAGTGCCAAAGATAGGTACTAGGAGAAAGCTTCTGCCTTTTAGTTTGAGTTTCAGCTGTTTTAAACATTTCAGTGTTCAAAATAGCTTGAACCTCTGTCGGTCTTAACACATATAAGTTGTTTTCAAGTTTAGCAGAACAAACTTGCATACCTCTTTTGCTAATGATGGCTTCATTATCAGCAAAAGATACTTTATACATTTGTTCTAATAAACAAGCTATAGAGACTAGGTTCCTTTTGAAGCTAGGAACCAATAGCACATTTTCTAACAAAATGTAACTATCTCTATAAGACAACTTAACAGTTCCCACTGCTTTAGCTGAGACAACCTCTCCAGTACCAACTCTGAGAGTTATCTCATCTTTAGCTAGCGGCTGCCAGGAACTAGTTTCCTGAAACGAAGAACAAACGTGATTAGTGGCTCCTGAATCGAGGATCCAGGCATGACTATCATTTTCCGCTAAACACGTTTCTACAACAAGCAAATCATATTTACTTTGTTGTTTCTTCTCAGCACGACTCATTACTGAGCTGGGAAGAGGACAATCCTGTGTTAAGACAGACCTAAGATCATCACGAACAAAAATCATATTCGAGTTCGTTTTCCAGGTCTCGTATTTTTCGCCAGTTAACTTAACCGAAGCTAATACGTTTTTAAACGAGCTAGACATGCTGAAAAGAAATGTTAATCTATTAGTGAAATAGTTTTAACCTATTTAAACGAATCAGAAAGTTTAGCAGTAAATAAAGTACCCAAGCTCTTTATTTAGATGCAACGATACTTTAGGGAGTCAGAATGGTTGCTACCGTAGGGCAGTCAAGCACCCTTTCACTAAACCAAGACATTCTTGACTAAATGCTAATACCAGAATAACTCTTATTCCTATAGCATCTTAGTTATCGTTTTTGGTCAAGATTTACTAACACTTTAGCAAATCTGCAAGTGTGACCCTCCATTTTTAGAACGCATAGGATGGCCCCAACATAGCAACCGTATGGAATGTCAGTGTTGGGAATGGCCCTATGTTTCTTTATCCAAAAATGGTGACTGAGGTGTTCGATCTCCCATGCCCAGCCCTCCGTTTGGATGGTGCCCCAAGGGCAGCCTGCAGGCGGAACATAGGAATCTCACGGTTCAATCCAATGGAGGAGACCGTAGGATGTACTGACGTACTTCCTTCTCCCACTTACTATAGATACTTACTCCATTCACCTTGCTATTGAAAGTTGCAAACACCACCCGTCTGGAGATGCCCCATATGGCATCATGAGGCCAAGAAAAATTCTCACGTTGTGAACTATAGGGAGTGCGTAGCAGGAGAGGGATATATCATATATTCCTTCTCAACACTTCTACTAAGCATCGTGGACGGTTTTTAGGGTAAATTACTCAGGTTTTATCTGGCTAAGAAATTAAAACCTTAAGTCTAGGTAAACTTTTTACCTGAGATGTCTAGGTTATTAACAAGTGTAATTAACCTCACACCTCTCGCGCACGCTCATAAAACCAGGTTAACTTTACTCAAGTACCGGATCGTCCCCAGGTAGGAGGTGTTCCGTAAACCGTCAACTTAAATACCTCCAACCTCGAACAGGATTTCACCGGGTGAGTTTCTCATAACCTTAGTATTTACGAGATAACGACCTATTTTATCTAATAAAACAGACCGAATCATTTAACCCTAAATGAGCATGCTTTTCTTTGTTATAGATTTTATAAGTCTATCCAATTTTACAACTCTTGCAAAAACTTAGACATGCTATGACAAACATCTACATGCTTCTCAAACATGCATCACTAAGGCATGATAAGTTGAATATTTAATTTCATAATCAATATAACACTTATATTGATTATATATATATATATTTTTTTTTTTTAAATATACAACTCCTAATTCATAAATTAATATAACACTTATATCAATTATTATGAATTAAGCATGCATCCTATACATTATAACACTTATAACATACAATATGCATCTAAAGTTGAATGTTTAATTTCGTAATTAATATAACACTTATATTAATTATTCTATTAAGCAACCAACAACTAATTCATGAATTAATATAACTCTTATATTAATACTCATGAATTAAACATGCATCCTATATATTATAACACTTATAACCTATAGGGCAAACTATGTTGTATATTTAATTTCATAATTAATATAACACTTATATCAATTATTCTATTAAAATTACAACATCTAATCCATGAATTAATATAACTCTTATATTAATACTCATGAATTTCCAAATATGCATACTATAAATTATAACACTTATAACATATTTACAATGCATGGAGCATGCTTCCTACGGTGAGATTTTAAATCTATATGGCATACTATATGCACATACAAACATGGAATTTAATTAAAACATACATTCACAATGCGTAATTAATTAAACACACTAAAGTGGATCGATTTTGGCATTTAACAAGCAATAACTAATTTATTACAAGCTTGAGAAACAAGCTAGGTCTTGAGCGGACTTCGAACTCTTCGCACCGCCTTTGACAAGCTTGCTTCCTCCGAACGCTTCGGCCAATTTCTCTTCGAGCTTCTCTTCGAATTGCCTAGAACGAGTTTGAACTTACACCGAACATTTCGGCCAACTCAAACTCGGGCTTCTTTCACAAAGAAACCTATATGGACTCTAATGACTCTAAAAATACAGACTCTTTAGCACACATTAAAGCCCATACATTCTTGGGCAATTACAAATAAGGAAATTCAAAAAGAAACTTTGCCAAAATCGATATTCACTTTAGACGCCAATTCAGAAACAATTTCTAAATCAAAATACCCACCAACTTAAATTGATGCAAATTGAGTTAATCACAAAATCGCTCTGATACCAATTGATGGAGCGACATGCGCAGCGGAAAGCGATTTCGGACCGATGATACTCTAATTTCATCAATTTAACAAATAGAAAACATGCTCAAACGACGAAAATAAAGAAATTAGAATACATACCCTTGTAGTTCCAATTTCTTCAAGCTCCGCCGCACGTTCCTCGTCACGAACTCTTCCGGCCTCTTCACACGAACGCCCCGAGGACCTCCCCAGGTAGTCCCGCTATCCTCGGCGCCGCGCAACGGAGTTGTGGGACTCCGAAAAGAAGAGAAAATAAAAGAAAATGAGAAGAAGAAGAATAGCTAGAGAGGGAGAGAGGGGATTAGAGGAAAAAACTCAAAATTCATTGAATTTCTCTTCAAGCTTTCGTATATAACAAAACTCAAGTCCTCTGCCAAATTGAAATTCCTTTCAATTTCAATACCCCATTCATTGTCTTGCCATGCCAAATGGCAAGCATGCAACATGCAAAAAAATAGCACTAAATATAAATATATATATATATATATATATATATTAAATAAAATTAATTCATAATTAATTTTAAATAATAATAAATATTTTATTTATTAGACTTTTTAATAAATAAAAACTATATATATATATATATTTAATTAATTATACTTTTTAATTAATTAATATTATTTAATTCAATATCAAATATTAATTAAATAATATGGCTAAACCCGGTTTTTCGAAAACCGACTTTTTTGCACATGAATCTTATTCATGTTTTAGGCCAATCTCATATTTAAATCATATTTAAATATGTCCATCATTCTTCCACAAACCGAATTTGAACAATTCAAATTCTTTTTCTTTTTAATTTCTCTTATACTGTTGCACGACGTTATTCGAGCTAGCCAGGAGAACCTAAAGGACCTACAGATCATGAGCTCCAACGATACGAGATTATCCGGTCAAAACTCTTTCAACCGAACTAACTAACATTCGTTAACCCCCGGAGACTCCACTAAAGTCCGAGGGTTGCACTCTCCTCACTGTAGATATATTATGTCCTCTTGATATAACTATCATGGGTAAGTCGATCCTTCACAGGTGTCCGTTATCACAGCTAGGTCTTTTATACCGTTTAACCTCTGTGATACCTCTTGTTCCTTAAGTACCACTGACACCTCTAATGAACATTTGATCTGTGATCCAATCATCAGATCTAAATCCTCTTCACACAGAAGTGGATGAGGCCTCATGTTCAAGCCCCGGAGTCAGCTATTAAGGGAACACCTATCTACTAGACCCTAAAGAGGGTAGGAGTGAATTCCATCTTGCTAGACTATGTCCCCAGCTACCTATTCGAGTTTATCCCCAAGTTGGTAGGCTTATTGAGCGGGCGACCTGCCACTCTCACCCATACAAGTCTAAGGATACTCTCGAATAAGCAGGAGTTCATAGTAAGCTCAGGATTAAGAACGAGTTACCTTAGGTCATCAAAAGTGATAAAGTCGGTCTCACTAGTAAACGGTGTTATAAAGAGAAAGCGACTTTATCGTGGTTCTGTCTAATGCAAACTCTTTGCATAGGACGCCCCCGCTCGCACATCTCCATGTGAAACGATTCAGATCACATCGTTTTGTACAATACAAAGCGAGCCGCATCCAATAGTGTTACCAGAATAAGGTACCCGGCCTTATCCGTATACTATAGACCGTTTTGACTTACTACTTGAGCTTGACCCACAATCATGTCATACATGAAGCTCAAGTACTCATATTCAACCAAGGGTGTTGTTATTGGTACAGGTTAATGCAAACACGTTTCACTATATTCAATAAACTCCTTTATTGAATAAACCTCAATAACTCTTTATTGCAGTTAATAGACATATTACATTTACAACGTTTATAAACCACGAGTGTTAGGACATAAAACCCAACACATACAACATATGATATTCATTGACTCGTTGAGACCGGTGACATATATTAATCTCAACTATCTAATTAAGGTTGAAACTCAAGAGCAACCAGATGGAAAAATAAGGATAAAAAAATGAGCTAAAAAACTCAGTGAGCGGTATATACATAATAACATAACTTTTAGGAAAACTCTATCCATAAACAACAATAATTCAAAACTTTATCAACCAACGTAAATCATGAACAATATAAATAACTCGAGATAATCAAAACATCATGATCGTACAAGAATAACATAACAATCTTCATCATCTGTAACGCCTCAAGTCCACGATTTGGACCATAATTTGAAATTCAAATTTGACACTTATTAGCCCTGACATCCCCTCGTCGATCCCCTATTGCATGTCCACACCTAGGTCTAACATTTGGAATCCAGAGATTTAGCATGCTTCTGCGACCTCATTAACACTCCAACCCAAGATTTGGAATTGGGAGAAGTTTGATGGGTTAGTTGGGCCGGAAGAGCCGAGAGACTGCAATGTGTGTTGCAATGAGTTAAACGACGGTGAAAAAGAGGTGGCCAGAATCCCGTGCGGTCACGTGTATCACAAGTCCTGCATGCTCAACTGGCTTGAGATGAGCAATCCATGCCCTTTGGTCCTTTGTGTAGAAGGAAATTGGAAGATTTAAACTAAAGCAAAAATTGTGTAATTTTGACAATAAGATGATAGCTTACAAATTTAAAAATGTCGTACCCCTCTTGTAAGTTGTTTTTTTTTTTTTGTAATTCCTTTGTACAAGATTGGTTAGTGTGAGCAGTGATGAAAAAGGAAAAAACATTATAATAAGACAGATCACAGATGAGACTTGGTTGTCAATAAAGTTAATCATATGATGATTTATGGGAACAAGAAAGAGCTGCATATTACAATACATTAACAAAAACAAAAACAACAATACCAAAGCCTAAATTCTTACCTCAATTCTTGGCCTTCCAGCCATCAACACAACACACACATACATACCCATTATCATGAAACTGAAACATTTTCTATTTATATTGCCATCAACACAACACACACATACATACCCATTATCATGAAACTGAAACATTTTCTATTTATATTTTGGTATTTTCATGTCCTTCAAACAAACATGCACTTCACTCCTTCTTCTGCTGCTTCTCTTCACTCGTTGGTTAATTAGTTTATAAATTTGGAAAACAGAAACAATAATAAGATATTAAAAAACGAAACGAAATAAAAAATTTCCATTGCCGAGAATCGAACCCGGGTCTCCTGGGTGAAAGCCAAATATCCTAACCGCTGGACGACAATGGAATTTGTTAAAAATTGAGTTGCAGTTTAATATATATATAAATATATTATCTATACAACATGCTAATAAAAAACGTGAGCGGCAGGATTCGAACCTGCGCGGGCAAAGCCCACATGATTTCTAGTCATGCCCGATAACCACTCCGGCACGCTAACTTTTGTTTAATAAAAATTTCAATTACACTAAAAGATCTAAGAGAATCATTACAATAGCCCTGTTATATCGGTAAGTAATTTGCAACTTTATTGAATCAAAATATAATTCACCAATTTCTTTGTAATGTGAGTTTGCAAATTAATGCATCTCACTTCAATTTCATGTCTATATTGAGCTTTGTTTCTTTCATATTCTCCTCCTCTCTCGATATTGATATATACTAAATAATAGGCAGCTAAAAAATCAACAAAATAAGAAATAAATATAAACATTTCTTCTCATTTTCCTCTATAGTTGACCGCACAACAAAAAACCAACCAACATTTTAAAGCTACGTGAATGTTTTTGTACACACCTGCTTTTGAATGTCGATGTTTCAAACTTAAGCGTGAGAAAGTAGACTTTTCATCAAAAGTTGAAAGTATGTACATTTTGTTTTCACAAGGAGAGATTTACTTAAATAAGTGTTTAGATGTATAAATTGATTTGAAAGATTGGTGGGGTGAAGAGTAATGGGTGGTTAGATGAAATTGATTGTGCTTTTAATTTCCCTCCATTACAAAATGGGGAAAATTAGGTCAACTCTATAGTCCAAAACAGTCAATTCAAAGTGATTTTTTTTTTTTTTTTAAGTACATTGGAGGAGAATTTGAACCACATAACTCTTGGTCGTTAACACATACATGTGTCAGCTGAGCCATGCTCGCTTTGGCGAAAAATTGGGATTCAATGTATACTTGAAGAAGAAGACATAACATTCTAAATGAGAATAATTTGTAATGGCAAAATAACTTTCATTCTACACATGACAATAAAGAAATGCAGGTCAAAGCGAGCATGACTCCGCTGACATATATATGTGTTGACGACTCAGATGTCTGCGGTTCGAATAATCTCCCTACCCAATGTATAAAGAAATGCAGCGAACCAAGAGAAATTAAAAAGAAAAAAGAATAAAATAATGAAGATATTTGGAGTTGACCGAGAAGAAAAGCAGCAAAGATGGTAGAGATTGAGAGTCTTGAGATTGAGAATCGGAGCTCCAAGAGTTTGACAATGGCAGAAGAGAAAAAGAAATGCGTCTGAGTAGGTTTTGGGAAATTATTTTTCAAATTGTAATTGTGATAATGAACGAAAAGGACAGATAGGAAAAGGGGGTAAAGTTTTTTTTTTTTTTTTTTTTTTTTTTTGCTAATTAACCACATACTGCTTCAGTTACTTGCCCAAGAAGGAAACTTGAAAGGGGAACAAGATAGTTAATGACTACTCTTAAATAGTACATTGAACCAGCTAATAAATCTTGTAAAAATAATTTAAAGTTTTTTTTAGCAACTTCTTTACATTGAATTGAGGCGCGTTTACTTGTACGTAATGAAAAAATCTCAATAATCGTAATGAAAATCTTGTAATCGTAATCGGATTGGATGGTGTTTACTCCCTCCAATCCCTCGCTCCAATCGCGATAATCATTGATTGTGTAATCCGTTATAACCAAGCCGAGTTGTTTAGGATAATGTCATTTTTTTAATATTAAACAAATCTATCAAACTGGAAAATCGCGTCCAAATTAATTTCTCGACGACCCTTTCTCCCCATCCCATTTTCAAATAGAGCAAATCCCTTCGTCTTCCTCATTAGTCTTTGCCAGTCTGTCTCGTCCGGTTCGCAAGCTAAATCATCTGTCCAATATTCGATTATGTTCATCAACTGCAACACATATTAAGGTATTCCACTAATATTTGCACATCTTGAAGCGAATCTAGTAGGTGCTCACGTATAATTGTAGTGTAAATGACACTGAACTGGATAGGTGGTGTGTTAACGTGATCTTCAAATATATCTATTAACATAATTGGTATCGGGAAGTGTTCAAAATTTGGGACACAATTCGAACATCTTAGTTTCGTAATGAGATGTGATTATGAATATGGAAATGAAGGATCACCAATCTCCAGTATTTAAACGAAGAATCACTTCTCAAATCCTTGATACTCATAAACCTCAGTCGTCGTCCTCATCTTCTAAAGGTTGTAGATATGGCAACAAATGACGTGTACGGATTAAAAACTAGGTGTGTGCATCAGTCCCGACATGAAAAACACGTTTATGTAACTATTCAAGTAGTTAATTGAGTTTGTAGTCTAGTGAGATCACTCGTCTGACATCTCGCGTGAGTCTAGTAATAGAGAATATGAATATAGAAATGGATCTGAGAATAAATCTTATTATTAATCTGCGTGAAAAAGGGTATGTGGAAGAGAGATAAAAGGTAAAATCTAGAAAGTATGGTGTATAAATGCATTGACTTCACAGTGAGTCGGGGGCAATAATTATGGAGAAAATGGCGGGTCGCACGTAATAATCAATCGCACACCTATTTTGAGTCAATCAAAATTCGTAATCTGATTGTTTTGATTACGGGTGGGACCCACAACTAATTACGATTGCGAAATTTAGTAAACAACTTCAAATATTTTGCTTTATATGTCACTGGAGCATTATGGGCGGCAGATTGCGATTACGTGCAAGTAAACGCGCCCTAAGACAAAAAAAATTTACACTTTATTAAGAAGGATAAATATGTGAAAAAACAAAATAGAATAAAAATGAATAATTTATTAGATTAATTCAAATTGGTTACTATACCAAATATTACAGATTAAAAATGAAAATTGAACATGAACGCACTCGTATTAGTGAATTTATTATTGAAATTGACCGATGATATAACTTTTAGGAAAATTATAAAGGACAAAATAAATTAGGCTAATTAAAAATTTAACTACACTTCTTTGGGTTTGCAAATATAGCAAAATTTCTAAAGGTTAGATTTTTCGTTTTTTTATATCCTCAATTTACCCTTCTTAATATTTTTATTTGGTGTATCAGTTATACAACTGATTTACTTACTATTTGGTGTATCAGTTCTATAACTGATTTACCTTTCTATTTGGTGTATCAATTATACAACTGATTTACCTTCTATTTGGTGTATTAGTGACACTTGATATGCCTTATATTTGGTGTATTACGACTGATTTACCTTATATTTGATGTATCAATGATAACTGATTTACCTTGTATTTAGTGTATCTTTATATTTGATGTATCAGTTATAAAACTGATTTAGTTTATATTTGGTGTATCAGTTGTACGACTGATTTACCTTATATTTTGTGTATCAATGACAACTGATTTATCTTATATTTAGTGTATCAAATATATAATTGATTCACCATATATTTGATAACTCTTATATTTGGTGTATCAGTTATAAAACTTATTTAGTTTACATTTGGTGTATCAGATGTACAACTGATTTACCTCATATTTGATAATCCTTATATTTGGTGTATCAGTTATAAATATGATTTACCTTATATTTGGTGTATCGGTTGTACAACTGATTTACCTTATATTTGGTGTATCAATTGTAAATATAATTTACCTTATATGTGGTGTATCTACGATTGATTTACCTTCTATTTGGTGTATCAGTTATATTTATCTTCTATTTAGTGTATTAGTGACACCTGATATACCTTATATTTGGTGTATCCGTTGTACAACTTATTTACCTTATATTTGGTGTATCCGTTGTACAACTGATTTACCTTAGATTTGGTGTATCAGTTGTTCAACTGATTTACCTTATATTTAGTGTATCAGTTGTACATCTGATTTACTTTCTATTGGGTGTATCAGTTATACAACTGATGTACCTTCTATTGGGTGTATCAGTTATACAACTAATTTATCTTCTATTTAATGTATCAGTGACACTTGATATACCTTATATTTTGTGTATCAGTTGTACAACTAATTTACCTTAGATTTTGGGTATCAGTTGTCCAACTAATATACCTTATATTTGGTGTATCAGTTGTACATCCGATTTACATTCTATTGGGTGTATCAGTTATAACTGATTTACCTTCTATTTGGTGTATCAGACACTTGATATACCTTATATTTGGTGTATGAGTTGTACAACTGGTTTACCTTATATTTGGTATATCAGTTGTACAACTGATTTACCTTACATTTGGTGTATCAGTTACACATTATCATATACCTTATATTTGGTGTATCAGTTGTATAACTAATATTTACCTTATATTTGGGGTATTAATTGTACATTTGATTTACCTTCTATTGGGTGTATCAGTTATACAACAGATTTACCTTCTATTCGGTGTATCAGTGACACTTGATATACTTTATATTTGGTGTATCAGTTGCAACTGATTTACCTTATATTTGGTGTATCAGTTGTATATCGAATTTACCTTCTATTGGGTGTATCAATTATACAACTGATTTACCTTCTATTCGGTGTATCAGTGACACTTGATATACCTTATATTTAGTGTATTAGTTGTACAACTGATTTACCTTATATTTGTTGTATCAATTGTACAACTAATAAACCCTAGATTTGGTGTATCAGTTATACAACTGATTCACCTTTTATGTGTTGTATAAATTAAGTGGAAAGTTTGGTAGTTTATCATCCAAATAATCAAGAGCTACTGATGGATACCTGTAATCTAAATTATCAAGATGGTGTAATAAGTGAAAAGGGAAACAATACAAGAAGAAAAACAAACAGTAATCGGACTTCACTTCATTCAATTTCTAGACAAATAATAAATTAAAACAAGAGTGATACACCAAAAAAAAAAGTGAAAAACAAACAGTAATCAGGCTTCACGTTCGTTCAAAACAAGAGTGAATCTAAAATAGAGGTAATTTCAAAGAATTATTACCTTGTACTTGGTGAGTAGAACGCAACAACAAGAGTGAATCAATCGACGTTGAAGGGAGAGAAAAATTGCAATGATAAAAGAAATCGTAAAGGTTTCGAAAAGTTACTTTTATGTTTAACGCAAGGTTATACAAGTTGAATACTTTGAGAGAGAGGGTATTTTCGACATTTCCATTATAAACGAGCTTCAATTTTTTCATTTGGGTTGAGCTTAAATATTTTGAATGTAAAAAGAATGGAAAAGTATACGAGATATGTATCAAGAGAGGTGTATCAACATGCAATCATTTAGGTTAGTGATTAACATGTGATTACTTTAAAGTGTTAGAGGAGGGTATTTTAGATTTTTCAACTTTTAAGTTAATGATTAACACGCGATTTCTCTGATTTTTTGCTATATATGCAAAGACTAAAACATAGTTGCTACAAATGCAATTAGCCTTATTGTTTTTGCTATTTTTGCAAGTCTCCCTAACTTTTATTGTGCATATAAATAAAATAAACTTATGAATTCATGATTAAAAGCTTTAAAAAGAAGTGTGTACAAAATGATAGAATGTTCATGTTCATCTGAAAATGAGAAACCACAGTTGCTAATTTAAGAGTATAAGTAGCATAAAAGGGTTTAAAAAATCCAATTATTAGAAGATTGAGATCTCCAACCAACAATCAACATGAACATAACTCAATCGACATAATGTACGACCTAGTGACTAAGCGGGTGTTTGGGACACATCCTACTTGAAGTTGCACTACAAGAAAACAGAGCTATTGCAGAGGTTTTTCTTTAGCTATAGCAGCGGTTTTAAACTGTTGCAACACTTTTTGCAACACTTGAAAACTCCCTAGCTAAACCAGTGTCGTAATGGATCTAGCAACACTTTTAAAACTGCTGGAATGACTTTTCACAACCGATGCAATAACATCCACTCTATTGCAACAGTTTTTAAATAAATAACAACATTTTAAATACTCTCACAACCGCTGCAATAACACCCACCCTATTGCAACAATTTTGAAATAAATAGCAACACTCTTTTAAAACTGAATACCTTATCACAACTGTTTAACAGTTTTGAAATAAATAACAATAATTTTTAAAATTGATGGAATAACTCTTATAACATGACCAATGATGTCGACACAAATTTCTCATTGAGCAAAAATCAATACATTCTCACATTTCTCGTTACGAGGTCAAAATAATGATACAAAATAATTCTCAAATAATTAAGCATGGATGTAAGGCATTTATGTGTAGAAAATGTGGGAAAACTCTGGCTGTGAAAGGAGATTGGAGAACCCATGAAAAGAATGGTGGGAAGCTTTGGTATTGCAGCTGTGGCTCAAATTTCAAACACAAACGTTCCCTTAGATCCTTTGGCAAAGCCCACTCCCCTCTTGATGCCTTTGAAGATCACAAATTAGAATGCCTCACAACTGTGTATAAATTTTAAGGATGTGACCCATCAAACTCATCATAATTACGACGTAATTTACATGTATTACCTCTCCTAAGTTCAGAATTAGTTTAATATCTTCATTATAGTATTTATTATAATAAAAAAAATTAAAAGATTTGATCCAAGAATATATTAAAACATTAAGGGACCAAATTAATTAAAAAAAAATTCAATTGAATAACAATTCCCATTTACCATATTTTTTTTTCAGATGTAATAATAAAAATAAAAAAGCCAGTATGCAATAAGCTTAAAATGACCAAAAAAAAAAGTGTGTCAAAATAAAAATATATTACTAATTTTTGTTTATTTATAACAATGAAGTCCATATATACTTCACCAACTCCACAACTAGTTGCTATCTGCTTCTTAATATTTCTCTCATCTCAAACTTTACTTCAACCCAAAGTCTCATCTTAAACTTTATTTCTCTCATCTCAAACTAGTTGCATTTGGGAAGGAAGCTGCAGAAATGGTTCTCAAAAGTCTAGATGGAAAATGGCCAAAGGTTTGTTGAATCAACTATTTTGGTTTATACAGGTTGGGACAAAACAAGAAAATTTCAGTTACTGGATTCAAATGTCAAATGCTCTAATGAAATTCAATGATTGAACCTATGTCGTTAGAGTAACGAATGCTCTTAAATAAAAGGAAGCTAAGCTCACTATCATAATTTTTCATAGTAAGATCAGTATTATACTGATAGAAACATGTTGAAATTCAAGTCTAGACTAGACTGGTCGATTGTGATTCTAATATTGAGCATCTTATTTCAGAAAGATTCAATGAGATCCAAACATGATATAGAAGATTTTGTATGGTCGAATCACAAAGCATGGATACCTAGGCCACTGTTAAGCATGCATGTAAGAATGGGAGATAAAGCCTGTGAAATGAAGGTTGTTGAATTTGAAGAATACATAGCCCTTGCTGAGCGCATTAGAAGACGATTTCCAAATCTTGACAACATTTGGCTTTCGACTAAAATGCAAGTGTGTTCTACCCCTATACATGAAATGTTTAATGATACTCTATAAGCTCTTCTCTCACTAGGTGCAATCTATAATATATCCCCGGAAGTGATTGATTAAATGCTACATTTATTATGTTCAGGCAAGAAAAATATTGGCAAGTCTTCTGAATTGCTTTCCTAAAGATCTAACAACAAGTAGTAAGCACCTCAAAATGATCTTTGTGTAGTGTCCACCTCAATGGGGGCTTCTCTATGCCATGAGGAAAACCAAATTTGCTGCAAACATTAATATATATTGCGGATTCGGACTCCTCATCGGCCAGACTAGAGTAGTTGAAATATCAGGACATTTTAAGCATACATTCTTGCTTTTAGTTGCCATGAAAGATGATTTCAACATCATACTGGAATTGAATGACACCGATAAAGGAAAGAAAAGGAACAAAAAGCAGGTAGGAAGAAGCTCGAACGAGCTCATAATCTCCGAACAAACGAAGCAGAGATTAAAGAAACAAAGTCCATAGAATCAAAACAAAAACAAAAACAAAAGAGAGAGAGGAGAAGAAGAAGAGAAGCATACCGTGAGAAAGTTGCAGATGATGAAAAAGAAGAAACGCGAGCAAACTCAAGTGATTTTCAAATTGTGCAGAGTAATTTTAGGGTTTCTCATTTTGGCGGAGACGATGGAGAATGAAATCGATTGTGAGATGTGAGGGCATCACAAAGGTCGAAGAAAGAAACAAACATTTGAAAAGAGGGAAAAATAAATGGGTTTCGTTTGATTTTGATTTTGAAAGAAGTTCGCCCAATGTTGGGCTTTGAGGACAGAGAGGCGCAGACAGAGGCGATTTGAGAGCATTAACATTTGAGCGTGACAGACAATTTATTATTATTATTTTTATTTTATTTTATTTTTTATTTTTATTTTTATTTTTATTATTATTATTTTTAAGTACAAACATTTTTATTTAGACTTCCTCAATTCTATGTGTTTTATTTAATAAAAAACAAAAGTGGATCTAAATGATAAATTGAACTAAATCTTTTTAGATGCAGAATATATATTTTTTTTAAGAAGCACACAAACATAAAATAAGAAATTATAGACTTTTGTCTAAGCCCAAACCAAAAAAATAACTCATTTTAAAATAATTCATCAGATTGGGCTTGACTTTAGTAAAATTTGTGCTTGGCTTCAAAAATATAAGTTTACACCTATTGCAACACATTATTAAACCGTTGTTAGTAAACCGCTGCAATACATTCATTTTGCAACAGTTAGATTTTTGTTAAGTAAAACTGTTGCAATTTTATTAAATCTTTTCGCACTTTCTAATCTGCTGTAAAAAAACCGCTGCAATAGCCCTATTTTCTTGTAGTGTTGGGTGAACTTAGCTATTATAATTCAGTCTACATTTGACCCACCGACTATTATAACTCACAATCAATAAAGTAACTATAATAACTTCAATAGTATTTACTATTCACAACTATTATAATCCACATACTATCATAACTCCGACTATAATAACATCATCATCGCTCCAAATATTCCATAAGAGGTTTTCGTTTTCCAAAGAAATAAAAAATAAAAAAATTTATAAGTGCATCCACTCACAAAAAAATGTCAAATCCAAATGATGTTTACCTCCATTCATTTAGGACATGTTTGAGAGTGATTTTTGAATTAGTAACGGTTGAATTAATGATTTAAGTATAATTAATTTTGTAAAATTGATTTTCATACCATCATTTTCATGTTTGGTTGAAGTGATTTTCATAGAATGATAAGTGATTTTGAATTATTTATGTTTGATTTCAAAATTGATTTTAGAATTTCTAAATTATCAAAATGACATTAAATGGAAGGATAAATGGATATTTTCACATTTGAATAGAATTGGGCGAATTTACAATTTTTATGTGCGTTGGGATATGTATTTGTTTCCATGACGAGTAGTGACTGTCATCTATAGTTTACAATTTTTTTTCTTAAATAGAAGGATAAATTGGTATTTTCACATTTGAATAGAATAAAGACAAATTTGATTGGTGATTCCCGATCCATAACTTCAACCAAAATTACCTATCAACTAATGCTTTAATAATCAATTTTAAATGATTTTAAATTTAGCTAAAATCAATTTTATCTTTTGTCAAACATATTTATTTTAAAGATAAGTTATTTTGACAAAGAAAAAAATTGATTTTCGGCATGTCAAAATCACTCCTAAACATGTAGTTAATGCATTAATGAAAATCTCTTCCTACAATTGCAGCCATCAAACAAAAAAAAATGTCAAATCCAATTAATTTTTACTTCCTTCATTTAATGCATTAACTAAGATCTCTTGATCTTTCACTGGAACCTAATAAAATTTGAACTTATTAATATTTATTAATCATCATCTTTTATAATAGTTTAACAACACTCTAGAGGTAGTTTTAAGTGATAAAGAATAAGTAATGATACAAAATACTTCCTACTTAAATTCAAATAAATTTAGTATTAGAACATAAATTAACACATCTAGATGTCTTATCAAATCGAACAAAAAAAAAAACGTTAAATTATGAGTTTAGTCCATAAACTTTTAAACGGGAGTCTATTTAGATCTCTAAACTTTAAAAAGCCTCTCATGATCTAAACTTTTAATCCATTATCTTATAAGTTTCTAAATTTTAAATGTGTTGAATAGATTTCCTAAACTTTCAATTTTATTTCTAATAAATCTCTGAATTCTAAAAAAATGTCGGACAATAACCTATTAGATTTAAACTTGAAAATTCGAAGACTTATTAAATACAAAATTGAAAGTTGATAAATATATTAATACTTTTTTAAAGATTTTCGATCTTTTAAACACAAAACTAAAAGTTTAAAGACTTATTAATTACTTTGAAAAAAAATATTCGAAAAAAAATATAATATAATGTAAATATGTTTCCAAAATTTATAGAGTATAGGTTAATATAGACTAAATTACTTTTAAAAAAATTAACAAATAAATTCATAGTAAAGATTAATTTTAAGTTTTATTCAAATTACGGAAGACTAAATTTAGATAGTTAAAATTACAAAACTAAAATAAAACAATTACAAAACTAAAATGACATGTTAATATTTTTTTAATATAAATATATATAAAATAAAATAAAATAAAACTTGAAATAATAAATAATTATTTTTGTTTCTTATAAAATTAAATATGAAAGGTAGTTTATTTTTATATTTATAATAAAAAATATAGGTCTAAATATAGGAATAAATTTCTGTATTCTTTTTTTCTCCGTATTTTTAAATCAATAAAAATAGTTTTCTAAAAAGCAATTTCTAGATTTTGAACCCAAATTCACTTGCAACCACAAATGCCACGATAGCAAATTGAACATTGGTGTACCTTGGTACAAAAGTATTATTATATATGATTATTATATATGTTTTTTCTGCAAAGGCATTATTATATATGTTAGACATTAGTTTTGCCTAGAAAGCTTCTCTCGACGGTGTTCTCTCGACGGTTTGTGCCGACGGTTTTTTTTCCGTCGAGAAAGCTTCTCTCGACGATTTTTTGGCTTCTCTCGACAATTTTTGTTTGTGGAGAGAAACCAAAATTCTTGTAGTGAGTGAATATTGTCCGGTCTGGAAAAACTGCTATCTACAATCTACTGCTGACTTCGAAATATGATATCTTTTTGTTTTCTATTTCTAAAGCAGTCAAATCGGGTACCATTTTGAAGCTTATTGAAATATCTTTGATTTCTGAGGAAGAAGATATCACACAAAGAGTAAAGAACCTCCTGCAGAAAACTTTCCATATTTGGAAATCCAACCGTTCTTGAAAACAAATTGATATATCTTGGTGAATTATTTTGACAATCAAATTCTCATCCAAGGTGGTGCTCAAAAAATCTTTTGGATTCGAGGACGAATCCTTTTGAAGAATGGGAGGATGATATGAATTATTTTGACAATCTAATTCATATCCATGATGAAGCTTAATGAAGTCAAACCATTGTTATGGAGGAAGAATCAAAGTCAACAGGGAAGAGAAATGCATGAACTTCATTAATTTATAAGTCCATTTCGTGGAAGAATAATAGATCATGTTAAACTAAGTTTAAAATCCATATTTGGTTACTTAATATACTTATTTAAAGTGTAGCTAAGTTTTAGGTGATCTTTCATATTTCAAGATAAACTTTTAGTTTTTCAAGGTGCCTTTTAGAATATCAAGGCATCTTTTGGTATTTCAAGGTGACTTTTCATATTAGCATTTATGTTAAGAGTCTGTTGGTTTAATTCCTTGTCTATAAAAGGGATTAACCTTGTCTATTGTAAAAGACAACTCGATATGAGATATGAAATGTAGTACTTTAGGTTTTAAACCATGAAGACTTTTAAGCTTTGTTTCTTGTGTGTTCTTGTGATAGAATGCATGTATATTTGAAGCATTCAAGTGAGGATTGATCTGCCTTACTTGTGGACTGCTTTGAAAATCGAGGGTTGATGGGAGCCAAAAGTTTTGTCCGATCCTTGGTTTGTTAGATCATCTAAGTAATCTGATTTCTAGCTTATATTAGGGGTTGATCCTAAATTTGCATGAGGAGGTGTTAATTTCTTTGAATCAAGGGTTCTTGCTCAATCATAAGCTTGGATCTTTGGGCTGAGGGTTAGGGTTGCCTTACCAGACATGATAAGGAAACTAGCAGCTTGATTACAACACATTTGAAGAGCTTGCAGTAGTGAAATTCGAATCTAGCATTGTTTGGAGGCAAAAATAGCAAGAACAAAAAATGAACACATGTTCTCGGGTATAGAAATTTTCCAGAACAATTTGTAAAGAGGAATACGTTTCAACCTCACGAAAGCTGATATAGAAATTCTCATAGAAGAAAAAGTTGTTCCTTAGACGTGGATCTACAAAATCACAGAAGATAACTAGATGAGAAAACCTACGGAAATATGATATTTTTGTGATTTTTTGACAGACTACGAAACTGGACATATTGAAAGATTAACAGGAAAACAAAAAAATAAAATTCGAGAGAAATGCAAAGGAAACATATATCCGATCTTGATCCTAAGCTCTGATACCAAATGATAAGGCAAACTCAATTGCAAGTCCAAACACCCAAGCTAATTTAGCAAGAACCCTTGAAGCGGGAATTAGAACCCTTATAGATCTATATGCTATCAACCAAAGGAAAGTAAAAAACCGGATTACCTTGATGATCAAATATCTCAAGGCAAGGAAGATCATTCCTTGTTTGAGATCTGAATCACTCCACAAGCAAGATTGATCAAGTCAAGCTTGAATGATTCTCAACATGCAACCTAAACTACATAGAATTGCAAATTTTCTTAGCTCTAGGCTAAAAGAAAGCACAAAGGCTCTTTTTACTACATTTCCAATCTTTTTTTTTTTATAAAGACAACATACATGGCTTTATATAGCCTAAAAAACAAACCTTAGACCTTCCATGAGGTAGTTGAATAGTTGTAACCTTCAATCTTTATGACCATAATCAACCACTAACTAAATGTAACATAAGAAGTTCATGAAAGTCTTAAAACTGAAAAAACACTACAAATGCTCCATAAATCCGAGAATTGGAGTTTACCATCATCCAAGTAAGAATTTGTAACCATCCAAGAGATAATGAACATCAACTTGAAGAACCTTGAAGTCCTTGTTCCATAAATGAAGCATGTGTTGCAATTGAGTTCAACTTTAAGGAAACTTGACTTCATTTAATGTGTCTTGATTTTAACTTGAGTTCCTCATAAATGAAGACCGAGTGCATTTAATGCAACTTCATCTTGTTGAAAACGTGGACATCATGTAGGGTACATGGTCCATATCACAAGGACCAACACCCATGGCGAAGGATGAGTACTTGACATGAATGTGGATCAGGCTCAAGTAGACAGTCAAAATGGTCTATAGTATACGGATAAGGCTGGGTACCTTATCCTGGTAACACTATTGGATGCAGCTCGCATTGTATTGTATGAAACGATGTGATCCGAACCGTTTACATGGAGATGTGCGAGCGGGGGCGTCATATGCAATGAGTTTGCATAAGACTGAACCACGAAAAAGTCGCTCTCTCTTTATAACGCCGTTTACTGGAGAGACCGACTATTTCACCTGATGGCCTAGGTAACTCGATCTTAATCTTGAGCTTACTATGAACTCCTGCTTATTAGACAGTATCCTTTGACTTGTACGAGTGAGAGTGGCCCAATAACGCCGACTCAATAATCCTATCATCTTAGGGATAAAGTGCAATAGGTAGCTGGGGACATAGTGTAGTAAGATGAAATTCACTCTTAACCCGCTCTTTAGGGTTAGTAGTGATGGAGCGCATGTAGCGCAGCAGAAGCGAGACGGATCATTGGCACTCTAATTTCATCAATTTAGCTAAACTAGAAACATGCTCAAAACTAAGAAATAAAAGAAATTAGAACACATACCTCTTGTAGTTCTAAAGACTTCTCTTCCAATGCTCGAATCTCCTCACGAACCCTTCGAAGCTTCCCTCGAACTCCTCGAGAACCACCTCCGGTAGTCCCGCTATCCTCGGGCCGAGCAACGGAGTGGTGGGACTCATTTGTGAAAGAAGAAGTTTGGAAGAAGAAGATGAGAAGATGAAAGTGATGAGGATTTTGTGAGAAATATCTAACACTTAGCTTTCTAATTTCTCAAGTAACATGAACTCTTCATGTTCATCCAAATATTCAAACTCTTTGAAAATTGATCAACCTCAAACCATTTGAACTTCATCCAATTTATAGGCAATTCACATGCAACAAAGTCTTTTCTTAGCATGACACCTCAAATTAGATGAATTAGTCTTCAAACAAGTGTTCAACAATTGATGAGTTTATGCATGTTGTTGGTGATTCACAATCCACTTCACAAGTTGGATAATCCCACTCAACTTGGATAAATCCACTTGACTTGGATAAATCCACTCAACATGTATAATTTCACTTGTAATATTTTGTCATTTTAAAATTAATTCATAATTAATTTTAATAAACAAAATAAATTTTAATTAATTAAACTTTTTAATGAATTAATATTATTATTTAATTCAATATCAAATATTAATTAAATAATAAGACTAATCTCGGTTTCTTAAACCGAATCATCACACATGAATCCCTATTCATGTTTTAGACTGATCTCATATTTAAATCATATTTAAATGTCCATCATTCTTCCAAAAATTAATTTGAATAAATTCAAATTCTTTTTCTCTCATATTGTTACACGGCTTAATCCGAGCTAGCCAGGACGCCCCCACTCGCATGTCTCCACATGAACGATTTCTGATCACATCGTTTGAACTATGCAAAGTGGGCCGCGTCCAATAGTGTCCCCAGGATAAGGTACCCAACCTTATCCCTATACTATAGACCGTTCTGGCTATTACTTGAACTTGATCCACAATCATGTCACACATAAAGTTCAAGTATACAACCTATAGCCATGGGTTCTTTGTTTATTGAAGTTAGGTTAAAAGTAAACACAATTCACTTTATTCAATAACAACTTTACTGAATAAATCTCAATAACAACTTTATTACAAAATAGAATATACATTCAGTTTACAAACCACGAGTTTTAGGACATAAAACCCAACAAGTAGATAAGTTGTTCCCTTAATAGCTGACTCTGGGGCTTGAACAATGAGCGTTCACCCTCTCATGATCAGAGAGGGTTAATTGATATGTTGGTTGGACCACTGATCTATTGTTCATTAGAGGTGTCAGCGGTAATTAAGGAACAAGAAGTAATGCAGGGGTTAAACGGTTTAAATGACCCGGCTGTGATTACGAACAACCTGTGAAGGGTTGACTTGCCCATGACGGTTATATCAAGAGGACATAATATATCTACAGTGACAGGAGAGTGCAACCCTCGGACTATAGTGGAGTCTTCGGGGGTTAACGAAAATTGATTGATTCGGGTTAAAACAGTTTTATCCAAATAATCTCGTATCGTTGGAGCTCATGATCTGTAGGTTCTTTAGGTTCTCCTGGCTAGCTTGGATAACGTCGTGCAACCGTATAAGAGAAAAGAAAAAGAAAAAGAATTTGAATTGTTCAAATTCGGCCTGTGGAAGAATGATGGACATATTTAAATATGAAAGTGGTCTAAAACATGAATAGGATTCATGTGCAAAAAGCTAGTTTTCGAAAAACCGGGTTTAGTCATATTATTTAATTAATATTTGATATTGAATTAAATAATAATTATTAATTAAAAAGTTTAATTAATAATTATATATATTTTTTTATTTATTAAAAAATTTAATAAATAAATTTTTTATTATTATTTTTAATAATAATAATAATTATATATATATACATATATATATATATAGCGCGCCTGTCTTGCATGCAAGACACATATATAATGATGTATATTATATGTATATATATATAATTTAATATGGCTAAAGGGAATGGAGAGGCCGGGGTTGTTAAAAGATGAAAAAAAAGTTTCATTTTTAATTTTAAGCTTTTGTTTTGACGAAGCTTAAAAAAAAAGCTCTCCTCCATCTCTTATCTGTTCTTCTTCTTCTTCTTCATCTCCTTTCGTTTTCCATTTCTTCTTTTCTTTTCTCTTTTCAACGAAGTCCCACAACTCCGTTGCTCGGCGCCGAGGATAGCGGGACTACCTAGGGTGGTCCTCGGGGCCTTTGCGAGAAGAGGCTGGAAGAGTTCGGGACGAGGAACGTGCGGCGAACCTTGAAGAAATTGGAACTACAAGGGTATGTATTCTAAATTTCTTTATTTCCGTCCTTTGAGCATGTTTTCTAATTGTTAAATTGATGAAATTAGATTATCATCGATCCAAAATCGCTTTTGCTGCGTATACCGCTCCATCAATTGGTATTAGAGCGAATTTGTGATTAACTCAATTTGCATCAATTTAAGTTGGTGGGTATTTTAATTTAGAAATCGTTTTTGCATGGACGTCTAAAGTGAAAATCGATTTTGGCATCGTTTCTTTCTAATTTTCATAATTTGTAATTGCCCTAGAATGTATGGGCTTTAATGTGTGTTGAAGCGTATGTATTTTTAGAGTCATTAGAGTTCATATAGGTCTTTGTGAAAGAAGCTCGAGTTTTTGAGCTGACCGAAATGTTCGGTGTTAGTTCAAACTCGTTCTAGGCAATACGAAGAGAATCTCGAAGAGAAATTGGCCGAAGCGTTCGGGGTAGCAAGCTTGTCAAAGGCGGTGCGAAGAGTTCGAAGTCCGCTCAAGACTTAACTTGTTGATCAAGCTTGTAATAAAATAGTCATTCCTTGCTAAATGCAAAACTCGATCCACTTTAGTGTGTTTAATTAATTATGCATTGCAAATGTATGTTTTAATTAAAATCCATGTTTGTATGTGCATAACGTATGCCATATAGATTTAAAATCCCACCTAGGAAGCATGTTTCATGCATAGAAAATATGTTATAAGTGTTATAATATATAGTATGCCTATTTAGGAATTCATGAGTATTGATATAAAAGTTATATTAATTCATATATTAGATGTTGTTAGTTTAATAGAGTAATTAATATAAGCGTTATATTAATTATGAAATTGAACATACAACATTGGTTGGCCTAGTTTTATGTATATTGTATGTTATAAGTGTTATAATGTACATGCATGTTTAATTCATGAGTATTAATATAAGAGTTATATTAATTCATGAATTGGATGTTGTTATTTAATATAATAATTGATATAAGTGTTATATTAATTATGAAATTAAAACTTCCAACATTAGTTTTATGCATATTGTATGTTATAAATGTTATAATGTATAGGATGCATGCTTAATTCATAATAATTGATATAAGTGTTATATTAATTTATGAATTAGAATTTGTATATTTAAGAGCATAATCGATATAAGTGTTATATTAATTATGAAGTTAAATATTCAATTTGTCATGTCTTAGCGAATGTATGTTTGAGAAGCATATAGATGGTTGTTATAAAAAGTCTAGTTTTTGCAAGTGTTGTAAAAATGACTTAGACTTTTAAAATCTATAACAAAGATAAGAGCATGTTCATTAAGGGTTAAATGGTTCGGTCTGTTTTATTAGATAAAATAGGTCAAAATCTCGTAAATGCTAAGGTTATGAGAAACTCACCCGGTGAAATCCTATCTAAGGTTAGAGGAAAATGAATTGACAGATCACCTTCTACCTGGGGACTACCCGGTACTTGAGTAAAGTTAACCAGGCTTTATGAGCATGCGTGAGAGGTGTGAGGTTAGAAAATTGTTAATAACCTAGACATCTCAGGTAAATAGTTTGCCTAGACTTAAGGTTTTATTTTCTTAGTCGGATAAAACCTGAGTATTTACCCTAAACACCGTCTTACGATACTTAGTAGATGTGTTGAGAAGGAATATATGATATATCCCTCTCCTGCTACGCACTCTCTATAGTTGACAACGTGAGAATTTTGTCCGGCCGTGTATTGTCAATAGGGCAATCCCCAGAAGGGCGGTATTTGCAACTTTCAATAGCAAGGTGAATGGAGTAAGTGTCTATAGTAAGTGGGAGAAGGAAGTACGTCAGTACATCCTACGGTCTCCTCCATTGGATTGAACCGTGAGATTCCCATGTTTCGTCTGCAGGCTACCTGTTGCGTGCTCAGTGTTTAAATAAAAATGTGATGTGAGAGCACTCAGAACATGCAAGCATACATGATCTTGTAGCAAGTAATAAGTATTTTTTCATTCGATTTCCCACAGAGATTTATTCTTAGTTACTAACGAGGTGAGATGTTAACTTAGAAAGGGTGGCATAAATGCGGTGGAATTGAGTTTAATGTGCCTAACTACTAAGGAACGTGCGGGATATGCAAGTATAAACAAAGACAAGTAAAGAGGTTAACTTGAATGGAGAAGAAAAAGAATTGCGGAGAAAGCAATTATCTATCAATGCAATCGCAAAACAAAAGATTGGAAAAAATGGCTAAGGCAAAAATAGAACTGAAAGAATTGCGCAGACAACAATTTTCTAGCAATTAAACTAATAGCGTTTTAAGGGTGAGATGGGGGAACAAGGTCAACTAATGACTCCTCTATAGGCTTTTTCATACGATTCTTCAGCAGTAGATCAACTTATCATGCATCAATTTAACTCATTCTCATGTATCTCTCGATTACATGCATTAGATCCTTTAGTTCACTCATGTCCAAGTAAGGCTTAAGCATCTATTTATATAAGCTAGTTAATGAATTGTGCTAGAAAAACGCCTATTCCTAGGTCGTTTTTCTGGTTACCATGAAAGGCTAGCATGAATGGACGACTCTGAACTCTTACTCCTTCCGGAGGTTAGGAGTTCTTTGGACAAAATGGATGGCCAATCGAAATTGCCCGTGGGATGAAGCATACATACATTCAATGCACTTGAAGCTATCCTACATGCTGAATTCACGTATTTCTACCTATAGATTCATCATTAGCAGACCCTTGTGTGGTTTAGTTACTCATGGATGATGATGGATTGGGACGACTAGATGGATTAAACATGCTTAACAGTATTTAAACGAGAGCAAAGGAAAACAGAAAGCAATAAGAGACTTGCGAAGTTGTCAAATAATTCCTCTATTGATTTGAATTCAAAACTTAATGTGCAATGACTATAAAGCAGTAATGACTAAGCAAATGGAAACGAATTGAACCAATGTAGCTAACAGAAGTAAATGGCAGTAAGCAGAAACGAAAAGGAAAGACAGAAAGCATATAAACGTGTGCGTGAACTCCTCGTCGCAAGCGCCTCGGATGAAGGGAGAAGATGAGTTTTGTTTGGGGATGAATCCAATCAGAAGAGAAGAAGGATCTTCTCTTCTTCCTCTCAGATTATCGATTCCAACAGCTGATTCCTTCATGCCAACAAACGGAAGAGAAAATAGGGAGAAACTGCGTTGAGATGGAGAGTTCTACGCTTCCAAGCTTGTTGTTCTCCTTCCCTCTTGACCTCCTTTTATAGCTCTTTGCAGGTACTCTTCAGTCAAGGAGAACCATCCATTCTGAACGACGTTCCACCACGTGGCAGCAGGGGAGAAATTGGGCGGCTGAAAGATCGTAACAAAACGGCGGACGGTTGGACAACTTACTAATTTCCAGCTTAAACATTGCGGAGACAGCAATGTTTCCGCAATTTTCCTACAATACAAAATTTCAACTCTTTTAGCTTTGTTTTTTTTATCCTTTCTTGTTCCTTTTACAAATAACTCCTAATTTAGCTTCATTCTATGAATTCTCACATATAAGCACGTATTAACCTAAATTCTATCAAAAACGCTTAAGAGTTCACACAATTATATGGGAAATAAGTCCCTAAATTAAGTACTTTTGGAGACGTAACACTACCCTAAGGGCACCAATTCAATAAGGAGGGTCGTGCATGGGAGATCAAACATCTCAGTCACCATTTATGGATAAAGAAACACAGGGTCATTCCCAACTCTGACATTCCCTAATGTTGCACTGTTGGGGTCGTCCTGTGCATTCTAAAAATGGAGGGTCACACTTACGGGATTTGCAAAGGAGTTAGTAAATCCAGACCAAAAACGATAACTAAGATGCTATAGGAATATGAGTTATTCTGGCATTATCATTTAGTCGAGAATGTCTTGATTTAGTAAAGGAGTGTTCGACTACCCCAAGGTAGAGGCCATTCGTTTATAATGTGAAACGTGTTTGGTTTATCCTATATCAATGACCAACACCCATGGCGAAGGAGGAGTACTTGAGCTTCATGTATGACATGAATGTGGATCAGGCTCAAGTAGACAGTTAAAATGGTCTATAGTATACGGATAAAGTTGGGTACCTTATCCTGGTAACACTATTGGATGCGGCTCGCTTTGTATTGTACAAAACGATGTGATCTGAATCGTTTCACATGGAGATGTGCGAGCGGGGATGTCCTATGCAATGAGTTTGCATAAGACTGAACCACGAAAAATTTGCTATCTCTTTATAACGTCGTTTACTAAAAAGACCGACTATTTCACCTGATGGCCTAGGTAACTAGATCTGAATCTTGAGCTTACTATGAACTCCTGCTTATTAGACAGTATCCTTTGACTTGTACGGGTGAGAGTGGCACAATAGCGCCGACTCAATAATCCTATCATCTTAGGGATAAAGTCTAATAGGTAGTTGGGGACATAGTGTAGTAAGATGGAATTCACTCCTAACCCGCTCTTCAGGGTTAGTAGATAGGTTGTTCCCTTAATAGCTGACTCCGGGGCTTGAACAATGAGCGTTCACCCTCTCCTAATCAGAGAGGGTTAATTGATATGTTGGTTGGACCACTGATCTATTGTTCATTAGAGGTGTTAGTGGTAATTAAGGAACAAAAAGTAATGCATGGGTTAAACGGTTTAAATGACCCGGTTGTGATTATGAACAACCTGTGACGGGTCGACTTGCCCATGTCGGTTATATCAAGAGGACATAATATATCTACAGTGAGGAGAGTGCAACCCTCAGACTATAGTGGAGTCTCCGGGGGTTAACGAAAGTTGATTGATTCGGGTTAAAAGAGTTACCGGATAATCTCGTATCGTTGGAGCTCATGATCTGTAGGTCCTTTAGGTTCTCCTGGCTAGCTTTGATAACGTCGTGCAACAGTATAAGAGAAAAGAAAAAGAAAAAGAATTTGAATTGTTCAAATTCGGCTTGTGGAAGAATGATGGACATATTTAAATATGATTTAAATATGGAAGTGGTCTGAAATATGAATATGATTCATGTGCAAAAAGTCGGTTTTCGGAAAACCGGGTTTAGTCATATTATTTAATTAATATTTGATATTGAATTAAATAATAATTATTAATTAAAAAGTTTAATTAATAATTATATATATATAATTTAATATGGCTAAAGGGAATGGAGAGGCCGGGGTTGTTAAAAGATGAAAAAAAAGTTTCATTTTTAATTTTAAGCTTCTGTTTTGACGAAGCTTAAAAAAACAGCTCTCCTTCATCTCCTATTTGTTCTTCTTCTTCTTCATCTCCTTTCTTCTTCCATTTCTTCTTTTCTTTTCTCTTTTCAACGGAGTCCCACAACTCCGTTGCTCGGCGCCGAGGATAGCGGGACTACCTGGGGTGGTCCTCGGGGCGTTCGCGAAAGAGGCCGGAAGAGTTCGGGATGAGGAACGTGCGGCGGACCTTGAAAAAATTGGAACTACAAGGGTATGTATTCTAAATTTCTTTATTTCCGTCGTTTGAGCATGTTTTCTAATTGTTAAATTGATGAAATTAGAGTATCATCGATCCAAAATCGCTTCCGCTGCGTATATCGCTCCATCATTTATAACCTAGACATCTCAGGTAAAATGTTTGCCTCGACTTAAGGTTTTGTTTTCTTAGTCGGATAAAACCTGAGTAGTTTACCCTAAACGTCGTTTATAATATTTAGTAGATGTGTTGAGAAGGAATATATGATATATCCCTCTCCTGTTACGCACTCCCTATAGTTCACAACGTGAGAATTTTGTTCGGCCGTGCGATGTCAATAGAGCATACCCCAGAAGGGTGGTGTTTGCAACTTTCAATAGCAAGGTGAATGGAGTAAGTATTTATAGTAAATGGGAGAAGGAAGTGCGTCAGTACTTCCTGCGGACTCCTCCATTGGATTGAACCGTGAGATTCCCATGAATCTCCTGCAGGTTGCTCTTATTGGCACAATCCCTAAGGAAGGTCGTTCATGGGAGATTGAACATCTCAGTCACCATTTATGGATAAAGAAACACAGGGCCATTCCCAACTCTGACATTCCCTAAGGTTGCACTGTTGGGGCCGTCTTGTGAATTCTAAAAATAGAGGGTCACACTTACTGGATTTGCTAAGGAGTTAGTAAATTCAGACCAAAAACGATAACTAAAATGCTATAGGAATATAAGTTATTTTGGCATTAGCTTGTAGTCAAGAATGTCTTGATTTAATAAAGGACTGCTCGACTTCCACATGGTAGTGATCATTCTGACTTACTAAAGTATCGTTGCTGAGTAAATAAATTGGAACTACAAGGGTATGTATTCTAATTTATTAATTCCGTCGTTTTGAGCATGTTTTCTATTTGTTAAATTGATGAAATTAGAGTATCATCGGTCCAAAATCGCTTCCGCTGCGTATATCGCTCCATCACAAGCAGCACGAGGTTATGGTTTCCGCGAAGGAAATCATGTCTTCATTGCAAGGGATGTTTGGACAACCGTCCTCATCTCTTCGATATGAAGCCCTCAAGTATATTTACAATTGTTGCATGGTGGAGGGTACCTCTGTTAGGGAACACGTCCTTAACATGATGGTCCACTTTAATGTGGCGGAAGTAAATGGTGCTACTATCGACGAGAATGGTCAAGTGTGTTTTATCTTGGAATCTCTTCCGAAAAGTTTCCTTCATTTCAGAACCAACATGGTAATGAATAAGATAGAATATAACTTGACATCTCTTCTGAATGAACTTCAGATTTACCAGTCCTTGCACACCTCAAAAAGAAAAGAGAATGAGGCAAACGTTGTCACTTCTAAGAAGTTCCAAAAGGGGTCGGGGTCAGGGAGTAAGTCTGAAGTCGCTTCTGTGAGGAATAAGATTACTTAGAAGAATAACAGAAGCAGGAGGAAAGGCAAAGCCCCTACTGTTCACAAGGTAAAATCTTCAGACAAAGGAAAGTGTTTCTTTTGTGGTGAAGATGGGCATTGGAAGCGCAATTTCCCCAAGTACCTTGCTGAGAAGCATGCTCAGAAAGAATGACGAGGTAAATGTGATTTATTGTCCAAACATATTTAGTGAAATATGAGTGTCATACCTGGAATTTTAATTCAGGAATCACTAATCATGTTTGTTTTTCTTTTCAGGAAGTTAGTTCCTGATTGCCGGTTTCTCAACGGAGGTGACTTGTGAAGACGTCTTCGCAACTGAACGAGTGGGAGCTTTATGTAGTTGTTGTATAGAGATAATTTCATATGATGTAATTATTGTCTATATTTCTGGTTTGAACTGAACACATGTATATGATATCTTTTGTTTTGATAATGAACTGTTCATTTGACAAAAGATTTATACTCTTTGTGTTCTACTAAACTCGAAAACAACTCGTGTGTTAAGACATACTTCTTAAAGATTATTGGAAGCTATATTTAAATTAACAAGGGTTGTTAATACAACTGATTCTTCTCAAGTGTTGAGAAAACCTCGATACAGTGGGAGGATTATTGCATAACTTGGGCCACTATATTGGCTTATCGTATGACTCTAGTTATCATACTTGATGATAACAGTGAGTACATAGACAAGGACCAGTGGCTCAAAGCCATGGATCTTCGAGAGGTTTAGAGACCTAGCCTATGAGGTGAAAACCTCTAAGGCTTGACTTTCTGGCAAAGGGATTGTCCCAAAGGGAAGGGGTTAATTGTGTATTAACTTTATCTCTTCTTGTTAGGTGATAGTTAAATAGAATACTGGCATCCATTGCCCTATTCTATGTGATAGGATAAGGTAAATGGATGTCAAGACTGGTTATCTTGATCAAAGTATCAATAAGTCTCAACTAGGGAGATTAATTGTTCAGGATTATGAGCAAATTGTTTGCATGCTTATTCAATCCATTTATGAATTGGATCAAGCGTCTAAATTCTGAATTATAAGTTTTGATATTGTGATAAAATCTTATGGCTTTGAACATTACATTGATAAAACTTGTTTGACAAGTGTTTAATCAATGTTGTAGCTTTCATAATAAATTTTCATAGTTCATGTCTTAATCATTAAGAATGATGTAGGACTCACTTCTCTGATAAGCATAAACTAGCGATTCAATTCCAAATAGTTGATTTTGATATGGCTTAGTATGTTCTAAGGATTCGAGTTGATCTGAATCGTAAGAACAAATCGCTAGTGTTGTCTCTAAAAATCTTGTATTGACAAAATGTTGTCAATATTCGATGGTCTATGGAAATGGTTTTCTAAGACACCTCAAGCGTTGAAGATATGAGACGCATCCATGTGCATTTACATATTGGAGGTCAGATGTATGCCTTCTTAGATACATGACCCGATATGTGTTGTGTAGTGGGAGCTGTCAGTTTTACGCGGCTAGAGTTTTGTCTTAATGCTAAGGAGGAATAAAATACAAGAGTTGTATTGCTAATTCCTCGGAAATAACTAAATTTCTTGCAGCTTCAGAAGCAGCAAAAAGGTTTATAAGTTGAACTCTTAGATAGTGCTCTAAGGAGATGTGATGGTCACATGGAAAGTCTCACAGCACTTCATGCTGATGTGTTTACTAAGTCTCTCACAGCTAAAGTGTTTGAGAGACACCTAAATTGTTTAGGGCTCCGAGTTGTTGAGTAGGACAGTGGGAGAAAACTTGAGATATGAGATATTTCGTTTTCTCGGCCAACATGTACACCACATACACTTTAGTCCAAGTGGGAGTTTGTTGAATTTTATGTCTTAAAACTCGTGGTTTGTAAATAGTTGTGTTTGTAAATACTTTATTTAGTAATAAAGAGTTATTAAGTTTTATTCAGTAAAAGAGTTTACTAGAATAAAGTGAAACGTGTTTAGAATAACTTATACCAATGACCAACATCCATGGCGATTCATGAGTACTTGAACTTCATGTATGACATCATTGTGGATCAGGCTCAAGTAGACTGTCAAAACGGTCTATAGTATATGGATAAGGTTGGGTACCTTATCCTAGTAACACTATTGGATGCGGCTCGTTTTGTATAGTACAGAAGGGAATGAACGCTTCAATCCCCGCAACGGAAGCGTTGGAATCGATATTTAAGTTTATTTAGAATTAATTTAAAATACAAGTTAAACAATATATTACCTTTGAAGAACAATAACCTTTTTGTCGTTCTTTTTCCACCAGATCTTCTTCGCTATGACTCGAACACGGATCAAGGCTTGTGGGAGCGCTTTGAAAGAATGAGAGAACAATTCTCTCTGCAGAGGGTGAGTAGTATGTTTGGCCAACCTTTTTGGCTAAACCTAAATGTCCTATTTATAGGGCTTTTAGGAATTAATTTTATTTAATAAAATATATTTTAATATATATTATATTAAAATATTTATTTTATATTTATTTGTATCTCATTCAAATATCATAAAATTAAACTTTTATGATATACATTTAACCAATTTGAATCTCATCCAAATTTCATATGTATATATAGTTTTCAATATTAATGTATCTAATACATAAATCATTCCCTCTAATATTTAATGTATCAAATACAATAAATATATTTTTCTCTTCTACATTTAATATATAAAATATATTAAATATTAATTTGAATATTTCAAATTTTTCTTTCAACTAAATTGATCATTTTATTGTTACTATGATCTAGCAAGGGACCTTATGGACCTACAGATTTATAAGTTCCAATGATACAAAATTAATTAATTAAACTCATTAATTAATTAACTTTCATTCATTAACTCTAGGTCACTCCACTATAGGCCTAGAGTTGCACTCTTATGCACTGTAGGAAAAATTGTGTCTATGGATATAACCATTACATGCAAGTCGATCCTTCACGAGTTGTTCGTAATTACAGTTGGGTCAAAAGTCCATTTTACCCCTGTAATTACATCTTACACTTCAAGTACCATTGATTCTCTAATGAACAATCTGTTTATGATCCAACCATAAACCATGTCCCTCTCGGGCCAGTGACAGGGTGGGGCCTCATTGTTCAAGTCCTGAAATCATCACTTAAGGGAACTACTCATCTACTTTCCCTATATGAGAAAAAGTGAATTTCATATTGTGAAACTTATGTTCCCAGCTCCCTATTTGGTCAAGTCCCCAAAATGGTAGGCTTATTGAATCGGCTATGAAGGTCATTCTCACCCATACAAGTCAAAGGACGATCCCTCACAGGCAGGAATTCATAACTCACTCAGGATTAAAATCGAGTCACATATGATCATCCTGTAAAATATTAATCTTCTCAAATAATGGATTTATAAAGAGAGATTATATATTTCGTGGTCCAGTCTTATACAAACTCATTGTATAGGATACATCCACTCACATGTCTCTACATGAATGATTTGGATCAAATCATTTGTAACAATTACAAAGTGGGTCGTATGAATAGTGTTACCAAGATAAGACACCCAACCTTATCCATATATTATAGACCCTTTAGGTTATTACTTGAGCATGATCCTCCCGTATGTCAACTACATACAGTTCAAGATTACACTAATAACCTTGGATTATATATATATAATGAATATTATAAATTACAAATAATAATAATAAAATAATTATCAAATAATTATTAATTTATTACGAGGCTTTAGGGCATAAATCCCAACAAGTACAAAATGATGTGATCTTAATCGTTTCACATGGAGATATGCGAGCGAGGGCGTCCTATGCAATGAGTTTGCATAAGACTGAACCGCGAAATCAAGTCGCTCTCTCTTTATAACACCGTTTACTGAAGAGACTAACTTTTTTATATGATGGCCTAGGTAACTCGATTTTAATCATGAGCTCGCTATGAACTCCTATTTAATCGAGAGTATCCTTTGACTTGCACGGGTGAGAATGGCCAGATCGCCGACTCAATAAGTCTACCATCTTGGGGATAAACTCGAATAGGTGGTTGGGGACAAAGTACAACAACATGGAATTCACTACTAACCCGCTCTTCAGGGTTAGTAGATATGTTTCCTTAATAGCTGACTCCAGGGATTGAACAATGGGCGCCCACCCTCTCCTTGGCAAGAGAGGAACCTGATCTGTTGGTTGGAGCACAAATTAATTGTTCATTAGAGGTGTCAGTGGTACTTAATGAACAAGATGTAATGCGGGGTTAAACGGTATAAATGACCCAACAGTGATTACGAACGACCTGTGAAGGATCGACTCACTGGTGATGGTTATATCAAGAGGACATAATATATCTATAGTGAGGAGAGTACAACCCTCGAACTATAGTGGAGTCTCCGGGGGTTAAAGAATGTTGATTAGTTCGGTTAAAAGAGTTTTGACCGGATAATCTCGTATTGTTGGAGCTCATCATCTGTAGATCCTTTAGGTTCTCCTGGCTAGCTCGGATAACGCCGTGCAACAATATAAGAGAAAAGAAAAAGAATTTGAATTTGTTCAAATTCCGTTTTTTTTAGAAGGATGATGGACATATTTAAATATGATTTAAATATGGGAATGGTCTAAAACATGAATAGGATTTATGGGCAAAAAGTTGATTTTTCGGAAAACCGATTTTAGCCATATTATTTAATTAAAATTGATATTGAATTAAATAATATTAATTAATATATATATATATATATATATATATATATATGTCATTTGCATGACAAATAGTTTATATATATATATAGCAGCTCAGTGCCTTTGTGGGTATACGAAATGAAAGGAAAATTTTGAAGAATCACTTTTTCAAAAACAAAATTCTCTCAAAAACAAGAGAAAATTCTGTAATGAAGTTTATGAAACTCATCAATTTTTTATTTTGAGTTAAAAAGATCCCCCGAAGACCATCGGTTCTCTCATCCCTCTCCTCTTGCTTTTCTTTTCTTTTCTCTAATAACGGAGTCCCACAACTCCGTTGCTCGACGCTGAGGATAGCGGGACTATCGGAGGTGGTGCTCGAGGCGTTCGTGAGAAGAAACCCGAAGAGTTCGTGACAAGGAACGAGCGGCGGAACTTGAAGAAATTAGAACTACAAGGGTATGTATTTCTATTTTCTCTTATTTTCGTTGTTTGAGAATGTTTCTAGTTTGTTAAATTGATGAAATTAGAGTATCAATAATCCAAAATCGCTTCTGCAGCGTAACACGCTTCATCAGTTGGGACGAAGGGACCTGCAAAACATAGAAAACAAACTTTGATCCCTACTAAAAACAAAGAAAACAAACTCTGATGCCTAAGTTAGTACGGTGACAAATGATTTTTGAGTTCTTGGATTAAAATTAAAATTGATTTGCTTACTTCGCGATATGAGGTGGTATTTATAGAGTCTTTCATTTTCCTATAAGTTTGACCTAAAGGAATGTACCTGATTGGGTTTCTCGGGTCTATTGGAGTCTGACTCGGGGCCTTTAATTGAGACCTCGTGCCCTTTACGGTCTTTCCCTAACGGGGTCGGCCTCGACCCTATTTTCATGGGTCGAGTTTGCTATCTTTCGGGCCTGACTCTTCTTATGAGTCTGCCTTGGACCATCTTGGCCAAGGCTCGTTGATGAAAATAAGTTTTCCTTTAACATGGGTTCTGGTTCTATTGAACCAACATTTCGATCCGGTCTTTTCTATATGGTCATTTTATCCCAAAAAATTGTAATTAAATTTATTAATTTTGAAACCTAGTAGAATTATTTCGAGAAGATAGAAATAGAACGTTCAAAAAAGAAAAGAAAAAAATTGAGACTCCGTTTGATAACGCATTTAGTTTTTAATTTTTAGTTTTTGATTTTTCTAGTTTCTGTTCTTGATTTTCTGTTTGTTAAAAACAAAAATCATATATGTTTGATAACAATTTTTGTTTTTTGTTTTTAAAAAACAAAAAACCAAACTTATTTGATAATTGTTTTGAATTTTTGGTTTTTTAAAAACTAAAAATTTAAAAATATGTTTGATAATTATTTTTTGATTTTAAAAAAATCAAAAGAAAATTTGATGATTCTTAATATTCAAATTTTTTTTATAAAAATAAAATCGAACTATTTTTCTAATATTTTTCCATCTTACCATAATTATAAAATTATACTTATATATTTATTTCTAACATATTATCTAATATGTCATAATAAAACTATAAAAATACATAAAAACAACAATCAACGTCGAGTTCATAAAAATGCATCATAAAAATGCATGACTAATCGAGTCATAAAAGTTACAAAATTAACAAAAACAACAATTGAGTTCATAAAAGTGTTCATAAACAACAATTAGTTCATAAAAGTCAATTCATAAAAGTGAAAGTACAAAATTATCATAAACAACAATTGAGTTCATAAAAGTGTTCATATACAACAATTAGTTCATAAAAGTGAAAGTACAAAAGCAACGTCAAGTTGTTGCTATCCAATATTGATCAACAATTTGGTCGAGTTGATTTTGATTCACATTCACCTCAATAGGAATTTGCAAACGGTCGCCATTCTGCATATTTTCTTCTTCAACGATCATTAATTCTCGAGTATATTCACTAAAAAGTTTATCATGGCTATCATGCAATTTGTTAAATTTATATTTGCACAACATGCTAGGGGTATATAGTTTTGTGTGCAGGTAGGATAAGGAGAAATTTGCTTTAAAATGGGTATAAATCCATGCACACCGTCAATGACCGTCACGTTCAACCAAAGATGAAAATATCGGTGATATTGACCGAAATATCGCCGATAATTCGAGTTTTTGGACACTCAAAATAGATATGAGGGGTAAAATCGATATCGGCGATATTTCAGTTTAATTTTGCACCATAGTATATTTATTATATTGTGATGGTTAACATTTTTCACTAAAAATGTGCGGTAGCAAAGTTGGTGCGAGGAGATTCTCCATGGTGTGGACTTGATTCCCATCATATTCAGTATTTTTATTTCCTTATTTTCTAACTATTTTTTCTCTCTTTTTTTTCAGCTTTTTTTTTTTAATTTTTTTTTCCTTTTCCTTTTAATTTTGCCACTATATTTTCAATTTTGTATTATATAATTTATATAATTTTTTTTAAGTTTAGAATCCAAGATAATAGATCTAAACAGAGGCGGATGCACGTAGGTACTAGGGCACGTGCCCCCAAGAACTATGTAGTATATATATTTATATACAATTTTATTAATATGTATGTGGTTGGAATGATGGTGGTAGGGGCACGCCCAAAACATGGAATTTTTGGAATTTTTGAAAACTTATGTTTTTTGACCTTCTCCTGATAAGGAAGTGCACAAAGTCATTTGTACCCTTCGCTTATCATGAGGAGATCACAGTTGTCTGCTCGTGATCGTGATAAGCGAAGGGTACAAATGACTTTGTGCACTCCTTATCACGATTGAAGGTAAAAAAACATAAGTTTTCAAACACTGAGTTAAAAAACCTCACTCACCCCAAGGAGTGGGTCATCGTACAAAAAAAAAATCCCCCCAAAACATACTGAGGGAATTGGGCCTGAGTTTTTATCCCTCCTCTACGTTTCATTTACAGTTTTTATTCCATTTTTTAATTTTGCAAATCTATTCTTATATCTTATTTAATTTTAATATACTAAAACATAATTATAGAATTATAGAATCTCAACCATTTAAACCTTCCTAAATAGTTTAGAAAGATTTAAGAGCAAATAAAAATAATTCTATTTTTAAAAAATGATAATATTTCGAATTTCATTACATATTTGGATGAATTTCATTACATCCTAGCCATATTATTATTATTTTAAAAAAAAAATAGTTGTTCAAGAGAGATTTAATTTTATATTTAATTGAATCTTAAAATTTTGATTTTGTATCTGTTCACACGAGATTCGACGAAAGATAAAGATTCGAACACGTGTAAATGAAATTTGAATTTGTATTTGTATTTATCAGTGCGTAGTGGATTACAATCTCTAATATTTATCCTCTGATTCTTTCTCTCTCAAATGTAAATGTATCTCGAGGGCTTTGCAGCTTGTTCTCGATGTTGGATTTGTTTCGAGGGCTTTGCAGCTTGTTATCGATGTTGAATTTGTTTCGACGGCTTTGCAGCTTGTTCTCGATGTTGAATTTGGATCGAGGGCTTCGTAGCTTGTTCTCGATGTTGAATTTTGATCGAGGGCTTCGCAGCTTGTTCTCGATGTTGAATTTGGATCGAGGGCTTCGCAGCTTGTTCTCGATGTTGAATTTTGATCGAGGGCTTCGCAGCTTGTTCTCGATGTTGAATTTAGATCGAGGGCTTCGCAGCTTGTTCTTGATGTTGAATTTTGATCGAGGCTTCGTAGCTTGTTCTCGATGTTGAATTTGGATCGAGGGCTTCGCAGCTTGTTCTCGATGTTGAATTTTGATCGAGGGCTTCGCAGCTTGTTCTCGATGTTGAATTTAGATCGAGGGCTTCACAGCTTGTTCTCGATGTTGAATTTTGACCGAGGCTTCGCAGCTTGTTCTCGATGTTGAATTTGGATCCAGGGCTTTGCAGCTTGTTCTCGATGTTGAATTTTGATCGAGGGCTTCGCAGCTTGTTCTCGATGTTGAAGGATTGTTCAGTTTCCAAGGATTCAGAGAGTCTTCGTTGTTTGAGAATTCTCACTGAGCTCTTAGGAGTAGAAATTTTCTGAACCTTGAAAATGAAGAATGAGCTCTCTATTTATAGAGTTCTCATGGGCCTGGTGGGCTTGAGCCTAGATCCAATGGGCTTGGGCTTGGATCCAATGGGCTTTTGGGCTTTGGGCCAAATTGCCATTTAAATAGCTTTCTGGCCCGATTCGATTTCGAGCCCAATTGAGCTATGACCGAATTTGCTCGGCTAAGTTTATTCGATCCGCTGACAATGATGAAGACACGTGGCGACCGCTGATTGACCGAAATTTCTCGGTCAACAAATGCCCCCTTTTTCGAGAGTTATGCACATGTACGTGTGGGTGAGTCTCGGAAAAGTTAAATTTTGAAATCGAAATGTAGGACATCCCTAATTTCGAATCCGCCTCGACATATCAATTTTATCGAAAATATGAAATTTGGTTCATAAATCAATTCTTTTGATTGGTACATCTTTCTATGCCAATTGACCAAAAAATATGAATTGGGCTTACAATTTTGATCTTTCTTATTTGGTAGAAGCTTGACTTGAACTTTAGTAGATTCTTGTGTTCCACTTTAATTCCATTTTGGATGTAGAGTAGAGTTTTGGAGTTGCGCAATTGAATTTTGAATAGGATTTGACTTTGAACTTTACTCAAATTTCGAAGTGGGATAAAATTTGGAGTATACCCAACTCGCCAATATCGATATGAGACTTGGATTTAGATAAATTTTGACTCTAAATCATGCTTGAAAATAAAATTTGGAATATGCCCAAAATTTTATTTTTAGGAAAATTTTGGATTTTTTTGAAATTTAGCTTGATTGAAAATTTGACTTGGTATAATTTTGGGATTCCAATCAATTGACATAAAGTTCGAAAATTTTAACTTTAGCTCATGATTATGGAAGGAAATTTAGAACCTGCCTAAATTTCAAGTTGAATGAAGTATTACAATCTGATCACAAATGAGAACAACAAAGCTTGTTTGGCAAAGTGGAACATGTATACCCTTTGTTTCATTTGGGGCGCGGCGGAACTTGGAGATGCGAGCGCGCAGCAGCGGCGGAACTTGGAGATGCGAGCGCGCAGCAGCGGCGGAACTTGGAGATGCGAGCGCGCAGCAGCGGCGGAACTTGGAGATGCGAGCGCGCAGCAGCGGCGGAACTTGGAGATGCGAGCGCGCAGCAGCGGCGGAACTTGGAGATGCGAGCGCAGCAGCAGCGGCGGAACTTGGCGATGATGCGAGCGCAGCAGCAGCGGAACTTGGCGATGATGCGAGCGCAGCAGCAGCGGAACTTGGCGATGATGCGAGCGCAGCAGCAGCGGAACTTGGCGATGATGCGAGCGCAGCAGCAGCGGAACTTGGCGATGATGCGAGCGCAGCAGCAGCAGCGAACTTGGCGATGATGCGAGCGCAGCAGCAGCAGCGAACTTGGCGATGATGCGAGCGCAGCAGCAGTAGCGAACTTGGAGATGATGCAGCGCAGCAGCGAACTTGAAGGAACTTGGAGATGCGCAGAGCCACTTGAAGGAACTTGGAGATGCGCAGAGCCACTTGGAGATGCAGCGCAACAACGAACTTGGCGATGATGCAGCGCAACAACGAACTTGGCGATGATGCAGCGCAACAACGAACTTGGCGATGATGCAGCGCAGCAGCGAACTTGAAGGTGCAGCGCAGCAGCGAACTTGGTGATGGTGCAGTGCAGCAGCGAACTTGGCGATGATGCAACGCAACAGCGAACTTGGAGATGCAGCGCAACAGCGAACTTGGAGATGATGTAGGGAGATGATGCTGGAGCGCAACGCGAACTTGGAGATGCAGCGCAGCGAAGCAAGCGAACTTGCAAGATGATGTAGCAAGCGAATTTGGAGATGAGATGATGTAAGTTTGGCGTAGTGGAATTGGTACTACCATTGCTTCTTTTGAAATTCAACTTCATAGAGATGCAGCGATGGGAACATCGATTACTCCTTTATTTTTTTTTTGGTTCAATACATGATAATTTTTATTGTTGTGACTGAACTTAAAGTGTTTTTTTTTCTTCTTTAAGTTGCCTACGTACCCTTGAATGGAAGGGATCAAGTCATAACGTAGTTCAAAGGGAATGTAATCCTTTTTTTTTATTGCTGTGACTGAACTTAAAGTATATATATTTTTTTCTTTAAGTTGCCTACGTACCCTTAGATGGAAGGGATCAAGTCATAACGTAGTTCAGGTTACATGAGTGGTTTTTTTTTTTTTTTTTTACTTGGGTCGTTCACCTTTTAAGCTCGTGCGGGCCAGGAGCAACATGTAGTTTATACTCTTACGTTAAGGAGTATTATATTTCAAAAGCTTTTATATTCATCAAGGTCTTGATCACATCCTTCGCTTGTAGGATTAGTTAGAATGATGAGATTTTTCTTCACCTTCAAGGAACCCTCTGTGTTTATGTGGACAGAAAATTTCCTCTTCATGCGTGAAGGAACGCGACTGTGAATCTTCTTGTCGCTACTTTCTTCATCGAAGAGTCTTGCCCCTACAGTCTTCATTTTTCCTTGTTGTTGATCACTTGTAACTTTGAGGCGATAAAAAATAGATGTTGAAGGTCCGTCTTTCTTTGATGTAGAAACACTTAACCTTTGGAAAGCTGATGTTCGAGTGGAGGTAGAAGTTAGACATAGATTTTCTTCTTTTGTCGCGGCCATACTCATCCTTTGGAAGACCGAAGTTCGAGTAGTGGAAGGCTTGATGCGATTGAAGACAGAAGTTCTTTGGTCGACTTCTTTTGAGTCGTCGACTTCTTCTGCGTTGATGTAGCATGAAGTTGCAAAGATTTCTTCCTCTTTTTTGATGGGAAGGAAACTTCTTGAGAAGAATTCTTTTAAGGTCACCCGTCGTCGAGGTTGAGAAAAATATTTGTTTTCTCTTCTTTCGTGTTTAGGCTTCCTCAAATTGATTCTTCCTTTCTTCTTTGAAAGATTATTGTTTCGTTTATCATCTCGAAACATGCAATCTTTTTTCTGGACGGGTCTTTGTCGTCGTATTTTCTGACGAGCCACGACGGTCCAACATTTATCCTCATTTCCGACGACCTCATGTTTTACCTGAGAAATTTGTTTTGGGGTTTCATGTCCGAACCGAACAACTATTGGTTCGAAGGTCCCAAACTAGATCATACTTTCCTTTTGCTTCTCAAATGAGACCGGAGATAATTGAGCGCCGAAGTTCATTGTTACCGCAGCATGGTTTGATTGAGCTATTTCATCAAGGTCTAGCTCAATTTTTCCCTCCTTAGCTAACTTTAGAATGAACTCTTTTAGGACAAAACATTTCTCCACTGGGTGGCTGATAACTCGATGATACTTACAATAGTTGGGATCATCGACTTTGTCCATTTCTTCTGGGCGCCTACACTCAGGAAACTCAATCAGTCTTGTTTCCAGTAGTTGCTCTAACATGTCAGAAATGTCAGAGTCTGGAAACGGGTAGACTTTTTCTTGTTTTTCTTTTAAAGTAAGGCGACGTTTCTCGCCTCCGTCATTTCTTCTTTTTGTCTTGTTTTCCTTTCCTTTGGAGGAAAACCTGAAAGGGGTCGTGCTGACGACCATGGATTCTTCTACGACATTTTCCGTGATCTTCTCACTATCCTTCATTTCTTTTTTCACTTTGTTGATATCCGGGATTAGGAGGTCCTTGCTCCCTCTGTTGGCGATACTCAGCTCCATATCGTGGGCGCGAGTCGCTAACTCTTCAAATGTGTGGGGCTTTATCCCTTGCAGGATGTAATGAAGTCCCCAATGCATGCCGCTGATGCACATTTCGACGACAGACTCCTCAGTGAGTCTGTCCTTGCAGTCGAGACTCAACGATCTCCAACGGTTGATGAAATCGATGACTGGCTCGCCCATCCTTTGGTTAGCGTGCGAAAGTTCGGTCATGCTGACTGTTCGCCTCGTGCTGTAGAAGCGATTCAGGAAGTCTCTTTCAAACTGTTCCCAACTATCAATTGTCTCGGGCTCCAAATCAGTGTACTAATCAAATGCATTTCCTTTCAGAGTCCGGACGAATTGCCTAACCAACAAGTCTCCGCGAGTTCCAGCATTCTCGCACGTTTCAACAAAGTGGGCAATGTGTTGTTTAGGATTGCCCTTCCCATCGAACTGTTGAAATTTTGGCGGCTGGTACCCGGTGGGCATTCTCAAGTTGTCGATCCTCTTTGTATACGGTTTGGTATACAAGAGGGAGATTTGGGTGGGTCCACCGTATTGAGCTCTGATAGTGTTCGTGATCATGTCTTGCAATTGTTGGACAGACAACGAAGCGACCGACGTTGAGTGATGCGGTTGGTCTTCTTGGATGACATTTTTTTCTTTGTCATTCCTCCTTGCTGCAGGAGTTAGACTTGACTCTGCAGCCTCTCGACTTTGCATCTGATTTCTCAATTGGGCAATCTCGAGGTCTCGTTTTTCAACTGCTTTCATCAGAAAATTTAATTTCTTTTCCATTTCAGCCATTGCTTCATCGTTAGTGCGTGCGTCTGCCATCATTACAGACATCACATTTGGATCATACCCCTTGTTTGGTTGATCAGATGAGAGAATAAATTCATCATACAAGAAATTTTCCTGAATGATTATCCCCTCACACGCAGACTCTGTCATTCTTTCCTCCATAACATTTATTTCAGCCATCATGACAGATCCTACGTCAGAATTGAGCTCAAATAGAGGGTTACACCTGACAACAAATTCGTCACTTGTAGGTGCCCCCGCCAATGTCATTCTTTTTTCCATAGTATTTGTTTTAGTCGTTGTGACGGATGCTACGTCAGAATCGAGCTCGAACAGAGGGTTACACCTAACAAGAAATTTGTCACTCGTAGATGCCCCTGACGATGTCATTACCCCGCTCACAATTGTGACAAAATCATGTGGATAACCGTGGGGAGTAGAACCCGTGTAGGGGTTGTTCATGACAATGGTTGTTGAAGGAGTTCTGAACGACATAACTTCACTTGTCTTTGAGATGAGGGAAAGAGATGAGAGGTAGAGAGGTCCCACCGGGCGTGCCAATCTGTTCACACGAGATTTCGACGAAAGATAGAGATTCGAACACGTGTAAATGAAATTTGAATTTGTATTTGTATTTATCAGTGCGTAGTGGATTACAATCTCTAATATTTATCCTCTGATTCTTTCTCTCTCAAATGTAAATGTATCTCGAGGGCTTTGCAGCTTGTTCTCGATGTTGGATTTGTTTCGAGGGCTTTGCAGCTTATTATCGATGTTGAATTTGTTTCGAGGGCTTTGCAGCTTGTTCTCGATGTTGAATTTGGATCGAGGGCTTCGTAGCTTGTTCTCGATGTTGAATTTTGATCGAGGGCTTCGCAGCTTGTTCTCGATGTTGAATTTGGATCGAGGGCTTCGCAGCTTGTTCTCGATGTTGAATTTTGATCGAGGGCTTCGCAGCTTGTTCTCGATGTTGAATTTAGATCGAGGGCTTCGCAGCTTGTTCTCGATGTTGAATTTAATCGAGGCTTCGTAGCTTGTTCTCGATGTTGAATTTGGATCGAGGGCTTCGCAGCTTGTTCTCGATGTTGAATTTAGATCGAGGGCTTCGCAGCTTGTTCTCGATGTTGAATTTTGATCGAGGCTTCGCAGCTTGTTCTCGATGTTGAATTTGGATCGAGGGCTTCGCAGCTTGTTCTCGATGTTGAATTTTGATCGAGGGCTTCGCAGCTTGTTCTCGATGTTGAAGGATTGTTCAGTTTCCAAGGATTCAGAGAGTCTTCGTTGTTTGAGAATTCTCACTGAGCTCTTAGGAGTAGAAATTTTCTGAACCTTGAAAATGAAGAATGAGCTCTCTATTTATAGAGTTCTCATGGGCCTGGTGGGCTTGGGCCTAGATCCAATGGGCTTGGGCTTGGATCAAATGGGCTTTTGGGCTTTGGGCCAAATTTCCATTTAAATAGCTTTCTGGCCCGATTCGATTTCGAGCCCAATTGAGCTATGACCGAATTTGCTCGGCTAAGTTTATTCGATCCGCTGACAATGATGAAGACACGTGGCGACCGCTGAATGACCGAAATTTCTCGGTCAACAGTATCTAATAAATATGTAATTTTTAAAAAATGTGGAATAATTTGAGGATCTATTACTATTAGACATAAAATTAAAATTTATATTTAATAATGATGGAGCCTATCGCGCTGCGAAAACGATTTTGGATCGTTGAAACTCTAATTTCATCAATTTAACAAATAGAAAACATGTTCAAATAAGGGAAAAAATAAATTAGAAATACATACCCTTGTAGTTCCGAATTTCTTCAGCTCCGCAGCTCGTTCCTCGTCACGAACTCTTCCGACCTCTTCTCACGAACGCCCCGAAGACCACCCCAGGTAGTCTCGCTATCCTTTACGCCGAGCAACGGAGTAGTGGGACTCCGTAGAAAAGAGAAAAGAAAAGAAGAAGAAGAACCGAAGGAAAAACAATGGAAGGAGGTCTGAGCTTTTTTTTATTGAACACAGAAACAAATCTTCAAAAGATTTTAAATTGTGTTCAAAGATGAAACCCGAAAGGCACTTAAGCCATCTTTTTTTTAAAAAACCCCAAAGTCTATTTAGCCATCTTGATAATAATCAACATGTGTCTTACATGCAACAACCATGTAAGACACATATATATAAATATATTTTTTTATTATTATTATTTAAAAAAAATAATAATAATAAATATTTTATTTATTAAACTTTTTAATAAATAAAATATATATATATATATATATATATATATTTATTTATTAATCAAACATTTTAATTAATAAAAATTATTTAATTCAATATCAAATATTAATTAAATAATATGGCTAAATTCAGTTTTTTGAAAGCCGACTTTTTGCACATGAATCACATTCATATTTTAAACCATTCCCATAGTTAAATCATATTTAAATATGTCCATCATCCTTCCATAAAACGAATTTGAACAATTAAAATTATTTTTCCTTTTTCTTTTCTGTTATAATGTTGCACGGCGTTATCCGAGCTAACTGGGAGAACTTAAAAAACCTAGAGATCATGAGATCCAACGATACGAGATTATCCGGTCAAAACTCTTTTAACCGAACTAATCAACATTCGTTAACCCCTGGAGACTCCACTATAGTCTGAGGGTTGCACTCTTCTGACTGTAGATATATTATGTCCTCTGATATAACCATCACGGGCAAGTTGACCCTTCACAGGTTGTTCGTAATCACAGTTGGGTCATTTTAAATCGTTTAACCCCTGCATTACGTCTTGTTCCTTAAGTACCACTGACACCTCTAATGAACAATAGATTTGTGGTTCAACCATCACATCAATTAACTCTCTCATCACATGAGAGTGTGAGCGAGCGCTCATTGTTCAAGCCCCAGAGTCAGCTATTAAGGGAACAACCTATCTACTAACCTTGAAGAGTGAGTTAGAAGTGAACTTCAATCTTGTTGTACTATGTCTCCAGCTACCTATTCGACTTTATCCCAAAGATGGTAGGCTTATTGAGTCGGCATTTATGTGTCACTCTCACCCGTGCAAGTCAAAGGATACTTTCGAATAAACAGGAGTTCATAGCGAGCTCAGGATTGAGATCGAGTTACCTAGGTCATCAAATGAAAATGTCGGTCTCATCAGTAAACGATGTTATAAAGAGAGAGCGACATATTTCACGGTTCAATCTTATGCAAACTCTTTGCACAGGACGCCCTCACTCACACATCTTCATGTGAAACGATTCGGATCACATCGTTTTGTACAATACAAAGTGAGCCGCATCCAATAGTATTACCAGGATAAGCTACTTAGCCTTATCCGTATACTACAGACCGTTTTGACTTACTACTTGATCCTGATCCACAATCATGTCATACATGAGGCTCAAGTACTCATATTCAGCCATGAGTGTTGGTCATTGGTATAGGTTAACCTAAACACGTTTCACTTTATTCCAGTAAACTTCTTTACTGAATAAAACTAATAACTCTTTATTATAAATAGATTATTTACAAACATAACAGTTTACAAACCACGAGTTTTAGGACATAAAACCCAATAACTCCCACTTGGACTTAAACGTCCGTGGTGTACATGTTAGGTGGAGAAAACTAATATATCATATATCATGAAGTTTTCTCCCCTTGTCCTCTCCAGCAACTCGGAGTCTTAGACTCTTCTAGGTGTCTCTCAAACATTTGAGCCATGAGAGACTTAGTAAACTAATCAGCATGAAGTACTACAAGGCTTTCCATGTGACCATCACATCTCCTCATAGCACTAACTGCGAGCTCAACTTGTAAACCTATTGTTGTTTCACAAGCTGCAACAAGATTTAGCTACCACCGAGAAATCAGCAATACAACTCTTGTATTCTACTTCTCTAAGTACAAGGACAAAACTCTAACCAGAATCGAATCCAATTGGACTAATATTACTGACAGCTCCCACTGCATAGCACATATCGGGTCATGTATCTAAAAAGATACATCTGACCTCCAATATGTAAATGCACTTAGATGCGTCTCGTATCCTCAACACTTGAGGTGTCTCAGCAAATCATTTTCATAGACCATCGAATATTGACAACAGCTTGTCAATAAAAGATTGTAGAGATAACACTAGCGATTTGTTCTTACGACTCAGATCAACCTGAATCCTTAGAACAAACTAAGCCTACCTCTAGATCTACTATTTGGGAGTGGGTCGCTATTTAATGCTTATTGTCAGAAGTGAATCCTACATCATTCTCAATGATTAGGACATCAATTACGGAAACAGTTTATGAAAGCTACAACATTGATTAAACCCTTGTCAAACAAGGTTTATCAAACGTTTATTCAAACTGATGTTCAAAACCATAAGATTTGATCACAATATCAAACCTTACAATTCAAGATAAAGATGCCTATTCAAATTCATAAATGAATCGAATAGGCTGCAAACCATTTGCTCTTTGTCCTAGAATTATGAATCTTTCTGATTGAGACTAATAGATACTCAAATCAAGATAGCTAGTCTTGACATCCATTTGCCTTATTCTATCAAAATAGAACATGAGAATGGATAAGAGCTATCTATTAACTTACGTCTGGTAACAAGAGAAAGAGAATATACACAATAAACTCTTTCTCTTCGGGACGATCCCTTTGCCAGATAGTCTAGCCAAAAGGTTTTCACCTTTAGAGGCTTGGTATCATAACCACTCATAGATTCATGGTTTTGAACCACTTGGTCTTGTCTACATGATCCATTATCTAATTAAAGAGTATTGGATCCTCAACGTTATCATCAAACATGACAACTTTGAGTTTAAGACAGGCCAATACAGTGGATCGGGTTGTCTCACATCCCTCCCACTGCATTGAGGATTTCTCAACGATTGAGAAGCTTCAGTTTGATCAACAACCATTGTTGAATAAAAACAACTTTCTTATTACACTGTAAGTCTTAACCTTTTAGTTGTTTTCGAGTTTAATAAAACACCACAGTATACATCTTTTGCAAAAAGAACGGTTCTTTATATACAAACAAAAGATAACATATACAGGTGTTCGGTTCAAACTATAAATATAGAAAATAAATACATCAGATGATATTATCTCGATACAACAACTACTAGAAGCTCTCACTGAATTAGCTGTGACAATGTCTTCACAAGTCATCTCACGGCTAGCTGCTATCAAGAACTAGTTTCCTGAAATGAAGAATAAACACGATTAGTGAAATATGGCACTCATATACCACTAAACAGTTACGACAATCAATAAATCTCATTTACCTTGTCGTTCCTTCTCAGCTTTCTTCTGCGCAAGGTATTTGGGGCAGTTACGCTTCCAGTGCCCATCTTCGTTACAATGGAAACATTTTCCCTTGTCAGAAGAATTTCCCTTGCGTACAGTAGGGGCTTTGTCTTTTCTCATGTTACTCTTCTTCTTTTGAATAATCTTATTACTCACAGAAGTCAATTCAGGCTTACTCCCAAAAGTCAATTCAGGTTTACTCCCTGACCCCGACCCCTCATGGAATTTCTTTGAAGAGACAACATTTGCCTCCTTCTCCTTTCCTTTTGAGGTGTACAGAGACTGGTAGATCTGAAGCTCGTTTAGGAGAGAAGTCAAGTTGTATTCAATCTTATTCATCACCATATTGGTTCTGAAATGAAGCAAACTCTTCGGAAGAGATTCCAAGATGAAACTGACTTGACTTTTCTCGACGATGGAAGCTTCGTTTACTTCTGTCGTATTAAAGTGGACTATCATGTTAAGGACATGTTCCCTAACAGAGGTACCCTCCACCATACGGAGTTATAAACGAACTTGAGGGCCTCATGTCGAAGAGATCAGGACGGCTGCCCAAACATCCCTTGTAATGAAAGCATGATTTCCTTGGCGGAAACCATCCCCTCGTGCTTCTTGCACAAGACATCATATATGCTTGCCAAGATATAGACTCGGGCTTTATCATTAGCCCTAATCCATCCATCGTATGCCTCTCGAACACTTCGAGAAGTACTCGAGCCAGGAGCTGGAGGACATTCCTCCGTTAAGACAAACTTGAGATTGTCGAGAACCAGAATCGTATTTAGGTTCGACTTCCAGGTCCCGTAATTTTTACTGGTTAATTTGTCGTGAACTAACAACTATATAAAAGAGTTCGACATGCTGAAAAAGAATGTAAATCTATTAGTGAAACGATTTTAACCTATTTAAACTAGGGGTGGCCATCGGTCGGTCGGAGTCGGTTTTGGGAGAAAATCGGCGCCGAAAACCGATGGTCGGGTTTCGGTCGGTCGGAAACATATATATTTTTTAGCTTCGTACAATTCGACCGATCGTTCGTCGGTCGATCGGTCGGTTTTGGTCGGTTTTCGATGGATGAATGAAATGAACCAGAAGGAGAAAGTTTAAGACGACACGCAAAGCTAAACGACGGACATCAACATGGTTGAACGGCGGACAGCGACATTGTTGAATGAACAACCTACAACCAAAAAAATCTAAGAGAAAGATGATAGAAAATGAGAAGGATGGAGAGCAGAAAAATGAGAGAGATGAAGAGAATGTCAAAAAAACTAAAATGAGAGAGAGAGAATGAAAAGAAAAATGGAGAGAAGAGGAAAACAAAACGTTAAAAAAAAATGAGAGAGAAAGAGAATGAAAAGAAAAATGGAGAGAAGAGGAAAACCAAACTTTAAAAAAAATGAGAGAGAAAGAGAATGAAAAGAAAAATAGAGAGAAGAGGAAAACCAAACGTTAAAAAAAATGAGAGAGAAAGAGAATGAAAAGAAAAATGGAGAGAAGAGGAAAACCAAACGTTAAAGAGGGAGAAAGAAAAATGAAAGTAATGATAGAAATGAATAAGCACAGTAAACGAGGGAGAGAGAAAGAGAAAGTCATAATTATTTTTTTGAAAAATAATAATTTTTACGTAAATCAAGGATTGAATGGGTTGGATTTTCAAAACAAATCACATCCACCCATCCCATCACAATAATAAAGACATTTGAATTAAAAATAATAATAAAAGTTAGACATTTCCTTAAATATTCGGTCGGTCGGTCGAAAATGTGGTTTTCAGCCACTCCGACCGACCGAATTTCGGTTTTTCATTAACAAAAAACCGACTCCGACCGAAAAGCCCTTTAAACCGACCAAATAATGTCGGTTTCGGTCGGTTTCGGTCGATATTTCGGTTTTTCGGTTTGGTTTGTCCACCCCTAATTTAAACCAATTAAGAGGTTTAACAGTAAATAAAGTACCCAAACTCTTTATTTACTTGCAACGATACTTTAGTAAGTCAGAATGGTCGCTACCTACTGGCAGCCGTGTCACTCATTTACTAAACCAAGACATTCTTGACTAAATGCTACCTCTAGAATAACTCTTATTCCTATAGCATCTTAATTATCGTTTTTGGTCTGAATTCACTAACTCCTTAATAAATCTCGTAAGTGTGACCTTCCATTTTTAGAATGAATAGGACGGCCCCAACAGCGCAACCGACTGGAATGTCAGAGTTGGGAATGGCCCTATGTTTCTTTATCCATAAATGGTGATTGGGATGTTTCGACTCCCCTGAAACGACCCTCTGAATGGATTGGTGCCTCTTAGGGTCACCTTGCAGGCGGAACATGGGAATCTCCCGGTTCAATCCAATGGAGGAGACCGCAGGAAGTACTGACGCACTTCCTTCTCCCACTTACTATAGACACTTACTCCATTCACCTTGCTATTGAAAGTTGCAAACACCGCCCGACTGGGGATTGCCCTATTGACAATACATGGCCGAACAAAATTCTCACGTTGTGAACTATAGGGAGTGCGTAGCAGGAGAGGGATATATCATATATTCCTTCTCAACACTTCTAATAAGCATCGTAAGACGGTGTTTAGGGTAAATACTCAGGTTTTATCTGGCTAAGTAAATAAAACATTAAGTCTAGGCAAACATTTTACCTGAGATGTCTAGGTTATAAACACTTTTACTAACCTCACACCTCTCACGCATGCTCATAAAGCCTGGTTAACTTTACTCAAGTACCAGGTAGTCCCCAGGTAGGAGGTGTTCCGTCAATTCAAATCCTCCAACCTTAGACAGGAGTTCACCGGGTGAGTGTCTCATAACCTTAGCGTTTACGAGATATCGACTTATTCATCTAATGAAACAGATCGAATCCTTTAACCCTAAATGAACATGTTTTTATCTTTGTTATAGATTTTAAAAATCTAAGTCATTTTTACAACACTTGCAAAAACTAGACTTACTACAACAAACATCAACATGCTTCTCAAACATGTTTTCGCTAAGGCATGACAAGTTGAATATTTAACTTCATAATCAATATAACACTTATATCGACTATGCTCTTAAACATACAACTCCTAATTCATAAATTAATATAACACTTATATCAATTCTCATGAATTAAGCATGCATCCTATATATTATAAAACTTATAACATACAATATGCATCTAACGTTGGATGTTTAATTTCATAATTAATATAACACTTATATCAATTATTCTATTAAGAAACAACAACTAATTCATAAATTAATATAACTCTTATATTAATACTCATGAAAAAAACATGCATCCTATATATTATAACACTTATAACCTACAATATGCATAAAAGGACAACCTATGTTGTATGTTTAATTTCATAATTAATATAACACTTATATCAATTATTTTATTAAACTAACAACATATAATTCATGAATTAATATAACTCTTATATTAATACTCATGAATTCTCAAATATGCATACTATATATTATAACACTTATAACATAACTTCAATGCATGGAGCATGCTTCCTACGGTGAGATTTTAAATCTATATGGCATACTATATGCACATACAAACATGAAATTTTATTAAAACATACATTCGCAATGCATAATTAATTAAACACACTAAAGTGGATCGGTTTTGGCATTCAGCAAGCAATAACTATTTTATTACAAGCTTGATCAACAAGCTAAGTCTTGAGCGGACTTCGAACTCTTCGCACTGCCTTTGACAAGCATGCTCCCCGAACGCTTCGGCCAATTTCTCTTCGAGCTTCTCTTTGAAACGCCCAGAACGAGTTTGAACTTGTACCGAACATTTCGGCGAGCTCATAACTCGAGCTTCTTTCACAAAAAAACTTATATGGACTCTAATGACTCTAAAAATACATACTCTTCAGCACACATTAAACCTCATATATTCTCAGGCAATTACAAATAAAGAAATTCAAAAACAAATAATGTCAAAACCGATATTCACTTTAGACGTCCATTCAGAAACAATTTCTAAATTAAAATACCCACCAGCTTAAATTGATGCAAATTGAGTTGATCAAAATACGCTTTGATACCAAGTGATGGAGCGTATCGCGCTGCGGAAGCGATTTTAGATCGTTGAAACTCTAATTTCATCAATTTAGCAAATAAAAAACATGCTCAAACAACAGAAAAAATAAATTAGAAATACATACCCTTGTAGTTTCGAATTTCTTCAGCTTCGTCGCTCGTTCCTCGTCACGAACTCTTCGACATCTTCTCACGAACGCCCCGAGGACTACCCCAGGTAGTCCCGCTATCCTCGGCGCCGAGCAACGAAATTGTGGAACTCCGTAGAAAAGAGAAAAGAAAGGAAGAAGAAGAACAGAAGGAAAAACAATGGAAGGAGGTCTGAGCTTTTTTTTTTTTTTTGAACACAAATACAAATCTTCAAAAGATTTCAAATTGTGGTCAAAGATGAACCCGAAAGGCACTTAAGCCATCTTTTTTTTTTAAACCCCCAAAGTCTATTTAGCCATCTTGATAATAATCAACATGTGTCTTACATGCAACAAGCATGTAAGACGCATGTATATAAATATATTTTTTATTATTATTAATTTTTTTAAAAAAATAATAATAAATAAACTATATATATATATTTATTAATTAAATAATATGGTTAAATTCGGTTTTCCGAAAATCGACTTTTTGCACATTAATCGCATTCATGTTTTAAACAATTCTTATATTTAAATCATATTTAAATATGTCCATCATCCTTCCATAAAACGAATTTGAACAATTCAAATTCTTTTTCTTTTTTTTTCTCTTATAATGTTGCACGGCGTTATCCGAGCGAGCCAGGAGAACCTAAAGGACCTACAGATCATGAGCTCCAACGATACGAGATTATCCGGTCAAAACTCTTTTAACCGAACTAATCAACATTCATTAACCCCTAGAGACTCCACTATAGTTCGAGGGTTGCACTCTGATAGCTTCAAAATAGAGCTATCTTTATGTCCCTAATTCTTGCTAAAACCATGACTTATATTGATTAAAACGCTTTCTTGTAGGTGATTTTATGGTCGAGAGCCCGGGAAGTCCAAAGACACATTTCGGGGCTTAAAGTGCCGTTTTAGAGCTTCATAGATGCATCGGGAGTGAAAGAGCTTAAAGAATCCAAGAGATGACAAAAAATGCTTTGAAGAGACAAATTTTGGCATCAAAACCCGAGAGCAAGCTTGCATGGGCGGCAGCGTCGAGACGCTAGCTCGACGCCGCCCAGACACCATCCGACGCACGAGCGCGCCCCAGCGTCGAGACGCCGCCCGAGGGTCTCGACGCTGCCCCGACTGCCTACCGAAGACGAAGCGCGCGACAGCGTCGAGACGCCGCCCGAGGGTCTCGACGCTCGCCCGACAAATTTCCAGATGGACGCGTGAGGGTCTCGAGCGGCAGCCAAGTTAGGGCACAGCGTCGAGACGCTCCGACACTTAAAGGCGTGAAAACGCCATTTTGAAGCCAACTTTTGACTCTCCTTCTTCTTCCAACTTTGCTCTCGGGTCTACACTCTTTTTCCACCATTTTTGGGCTTCTTCTTCTCCTCTTTGTATGTTACTAAGCTCTTCCATGGGGGATTGGATTTATTCATCCTCCATGGAAGGCTAAACGAAGGTTAGTACTTAATTTCGATTTGGGTTTTGTGAATTATGGATGTTTGGGGAGGTTTTGCCCCTTTGTAAATGTTGAGATAATAAGCATGTTTCTTGCATCTCTTACTTGTTCTTATTCCAATTCTAGCATGTGTAGCTAAATTAGATTGACGCTCTAATTCCTATGCATGATAGAGGGCTAAAGGTTGGGACGTATAATTGCCCAAACCGCTAGGTAGCACGGGCTTAAGCATGGCTAATTGATTCATTACGAAGTGACAGTTGGTAATCTGAATTAATTAACGTTTTCATGTTAGGCTTTAGGCGAGAGAGAAACCGGGTTAGTCTTAGGATTAAGCCGTCACAATGTTCCCGTCACTGGCTTATGGTCGATTTAGGGGTGGCGACCTTGAATGGATTGTTGGCCAAGAACGATTAGAATTGCACGTTTCTAATCATATCTTTGGGTCATTCGAGTTAGAAATAGCTAAATGAATTGTGTGCATGAACATGGCTAGCGAGTAAATTGTATCGATGAACCGAACATCCATAACGATCAATCCCATTGCTCGAAGTTAAGTGCAACCATTTAATTTTCGCATTCGTCATTTAATTTTCCGTTAGTTGCATATTAGAAGCTCCCTTCCCCCCAAACCAAATTACCATTCTTTTAATTGTGCATACTTTTTATCTTTAGCAAATTAGACTTAGTTAAATTAGATTTCTTATTTCCCTGTAGATCGACCCCGTTGCCACTTAGCTACAAATAGCTCGGTGTACTCGGGTTTATAAATTGTATTTTGGCAAGCCTCGACAGCTTGAATTAGGAGTACCACATAAAGTGATCTACCACACTCTTCTCACTGTAGATATATTATGTCCTCTGATATAACCGTCACGGGCAAGTCGACCATTCACAGGTTGTTCGTAATCACAGCTGGGTCATGTTAAACCGTTTAACCCCTGCATTACGTCTTGTTCCTTAAGTACCACTGACACCTCTAATAAACAATAGATCTGTGGTCCAACCTCGACAGCTTGAATTAGGAGTACCACATAAAGTGCTCTACCAAAATTGGCGTCGTTGCCGGGGAACTAAGTTTAATTTAGTTTGATTAAGTTTAGTTTGATCGTTTTAAAAATTTTCTTTACTTTTTGTACAGTTTAATTCTTTTGTATTATTTTACCCGTTTTTGTTCGAGTTTTTGAGCGCAATCATTCTTTGAAAATTCAAAAGAAGCGCCAAGATGGAGGTCGTGGGTAATTATGAGCAACAAAGAACCTTGAGGGAGCTTGCATCATCTGAGCTAGGCCGGAGCACATCGAGTATATTGTATCCGGTAGCTTCAGGTAATTTTGAACTTAAAGCTGGTCTGGTAAACTTATTACCTTCTTTTTGTTTTAATACAGATGAGAATCCTGTCAGACACCTCAAGGAATTTCAGATGGTATGTTCGTGATTTAGGACCGACGGCACCGAAGATCAACTCCATCTCAGAGCCTTTCCTTTCACCTTGAAGGAGAAGGCGAGAGATTGGATGCATTACCTTCCGACTGGGTCCATCACTTCTTGGGAAGAGCTGCAGGGAGCGTTTTATGCGAAGTATTTTCCGCCTCCCAAGGTCGCCGCCCTCAGAAGAGAAATACACAAAATTAAGCAAGGAGAGGAAGAGAGCGTTCTCGAGTGCTGGGAGAGATTTGGTCGGTTATGCGAGGATTGTCCTAACCACCAAATAGCTGAGTTGTCCCTTATTCAGAGTTTCTATCACGGTTTGCTTCCCCAAGGGCAGCAAATGATAGACGTCGCCAGTGGAGGTTCGCTCATGGATAAGACACCCGTCGAAGCTCGAGTTTTGATTTCTAACGTAGCTAGAAGCTTGGAGCGGAGTGGAGATGGAGACGAGGAGAAAGCTCGCCTGAAGAAGGATGTGGATGAGCTTAAGGCTCAGCTTTTTGAGGTAAGTACTGTTGTTCTTGCCTTAAAGGATGATTTTCTGAAAGTCCAATCTTCTGTTTCAGGAAAATCTGTTGAGGACATGTTTCAAGCTATCCTTACGATCACCTCGTCCAAGCTCGATAACGTTGGCACTCAGATGCAAGGATTTAAGGAAGAAATGTCTCAGATGACTTGCAAGATCAACAGGATGGAAGAGAAAACTGAGAGTTTGAGTGCCGTCACCTTGAGAAGTGGGAAGCAGCTTCCCACTAGTACCCCGCCGGTGGAAGTCGATCATGGCCACATCGAGCCACAGACAGAAAATCCCGAACCACGGTGGCATGGGGTAAATTTCGATCCTACATGCACTAGAGTTTATGTGCCTAAGGCTCCTTTTCCTAGCAGGTTAGGGAGACCGCCTAAGGAGAACTACGAGAAGGAGTTCCTAGACACATTCAGGAAGGTAGAGATCAACATCCCTCTGTTGGATGCCATCAAGCAAATTCTCAGGTACGCTAAGTTCCTGAAAGAGTTGTGCACCAACAAGAGGAAGACAAAAGAGAAAGAACGCGTCGTGGTAAGTAAGAACGTTTCCGCTTTGATCACAAAGAACTTACCAGAAAAATGCGACGATCCAGGTATTTTTTTCTCTCCCTTGTACTATTGGAGGTAAGAAAATTAGAAGAGCCATGCTAGATCTAGGAGCCTTCATTAGTGTCATGCCTCACTCCGTTTATCAGGATTTGAATTTAAAAGAAAAACAGGAAACTGGTGTTGTTATACAACTTGCTGATAGGTCTTTCGTGTATCCTTTAGGAGTAGTGGAAGATGTATTAGTTAATGTTAATGGGCTGATTTTTCCTGTTGATTTTTATATTCTGAAAATGGATGGAAATTCTGCTTCTTCGTCTGCGTCGATCTTATTAGGTAGGCCCTTTATGAAAACTGCTAGAACTAAGATAAATGTAGATAAGGGCACTTTATCTGTTGAGTATCGTGGACAAGTTGTTGAGGTTGATGTGTCTAATGAGTTGGAGCATGATGAGAGCGTCCACTCTCTTTGTCAAGTAGATACAATTGAATCGTTAGTTCAGGATGAATGCATGTCTGATAGAGATGGGGATGACCCATTGTTTTTTACTGATCTTTTTGATGAATCTGATATGCATGAACCATCCATGTCTGAACCTTGTGATTCAACTGTCTCTTCTTTGGCAACTCTTCAGAATCATGTTAAGATGTTCCCCTCCACTTTGCAGGCACCTAAATTGGAGTTGAAAGACTTGCCTGATCATCTCAAATACGCGTATTTGGGGGATGATGAGACGTTGTCGGTCATCATAGCGAAGGATCTTATACCGGCTCAGGAAGGGAAGTTAATGGAAGTTCTTAAAGAGCACAAGCTGGCGATTGGATGGACATTAGCAGATTTACATGGGCTAAGTCCAGCTACGTGCATGCATAGAATCCTGCTCGAGGATGGAGCAAAACCTTCACGAGAGCCCCAAAGGAGGCTCAATCCCGCGATGAAGAAGGTAGTAGTTTCTGAGATCCTCAAACTCCTCGAAGCAGGTATCATCTATCCTATCTCAGATAGTAAGTGGGTCAGTCCTATTCATGTCGTTCCTAAGAAAACTGGCATAACTGTGGTTAGGAATGAGAAAAATGAATTAGTGCCCAAAAGAATTCAAAATGGATGGAGAATGTGCATAGACTTTAGGAAGCTTAATGAGGTCACTAGGAAGGACCATTTTCCCATTCCTTTTATTGATCAGATGGTGGAGCGTTTAGCTGGGAAGCCATTCTTTTGTTTTCTCGATGGTTTCTCTGGCTTTTACCAAATCCCCATAGCCATAGAAGACCAAGAGAAAACAACGTTCACGTGCCCCTTTGGCACATTTGCATTTAGAAGGATGCCTTTTGGGCTTTGTAACGCTCCTGGTACATTTCAGAGATGCATGATGAGTATTTTTTCTGAGTTTGTTGAAAAATGCATTGAAGTGTTCATGGATGATTTTACAGTTTATGGCAATTCCTTCGATGACTGTTAACTAATTTATCGCATGTCCTGAAAAGATGTATTGAAATGAACCTTGTGCTGAATTTTGAAAAATGTCATTTTATGGCTAGTCAAGGTATCGTTTTAGGGCATGTGGTCTCTGCTAAGGGTATAGAGGTAGATAAGGCTAAAATTGATGTTATCTCTAATCTGCCATACCCAACGAATGTTAGGGAGGTTCGGTCTTTTCTTGGCCATGCAGGGTTTTATCGCAGGTTTATCCAGGACTTCTCCAAGGTTGCCATGCCTATGACGTACCTCCTTCAGAAGGATGTCACGTTTGATTTTGGTTAAGGATAGTTTGACAAGCGCGCCCATCATACACCCACCTCAGTGGGACTTTCCTTTCGAGATTATGTGCGACGCCAGCAACTATGCCTTGGGAGTCGTACTTGGTCAGAGGATCGAGAACAAGAGTCGTGTCATTTACTATGCCTCTAGGACGCTTAATCCAGCGCAGTGCAATTACACGACAACAGAAAAAGAACTTCTTTCTATTGTATTTGCGCTTGATAATTTTCGTCCCTATATTATTGGCTCTCAAGTAACTGTTTTCTCTGATCATGCAGCTGTTCGGTACCTGATGACCAAGAAGGATGCGAAACCGAGGCTACTTCGGTGGATTTTGCTCCTCCAGGACTTCGATGTGAAGATCAAGGATAGGAGAGGAGCAGAGAACCCTGTAGCCGACCATCTGAGCCGCTTGGTCAGAAAGGAAGACCTCCTGCCTCTGAATGAAGATTTGCCCGATGAGACACTCTTCAGACTTGATACAGTCCTTCACTGGTATGCTGATATGGTAAATTACTTGGTCACAGGTAATTTTCCTTCTGATTTCTCTCATGCTAGGAAAGCGAAGCTGAAAAGCGGCGCTAAGTCCTAAGTTTGGGAGGACCCCCATTTATGGAAGTTCTGTTCTGATCAGATAATTAGGAGATGTGTCCCTGAGAATGAGCATGCGTCTATTCTTACTTTCTGTCATGATTATGCATGCGGGGGACATTTTGGGCCTAGGAGGACAGCTAGGAAAGTTTTAGATAGTGGGTTTTACTGGACTTCTCTGTTTAAAGATTCGTATGATTTTTGTAAAACCTGCAATAGATGTCAAAGAATAGGGTCGATATCTAGTAGAAATGAAATGCCTCAAACCTCGGTCTTAGTTTGCGAAATCTTTGACGTTTGGGGCATGGATTTTATGGGACCCTTCCCGCCTTCTTGTGGTTTTTATTATATATTGTTGGCTGTTGATTATGTTTCAAAGTGGGTTGAGGCGAAAGCCACGAAGACTAACGATGCTAATTCTGTTGTTAGGTTCGTTCAGTCTCATATTTTTACCAGGTTTGGAATCCCACGAGCCATAATCAGTGACCAGGGGACTCATTTCTGCAACCGATCTGTGGAGGCTTTGCTGAGGAAGTATGGTGTACATCATCGAGTGTCCACCGCCTACCATCCTCAAGCCAATGGGCAGGCCGAGGTCTCCAACAGAGAGGTAAAGTCAATTTTTGAGAAAACCGTGAGGCCGAGCAGGAAGGATTGGAGCGCTCGTTTGCAGGATGCTTTGTGGGCCTACCGCATCGCCTACAAAACTCCTATCGGTATGTCCCCATACCGGTTGGTGTTTGGTAAGGTCTGCCACTTACCCGTGGAGATTGAGCACAAAGCATTCTGGGCGATCAAGCAGTGCAACATGAGCTCTGACGAAGCTGGCGAGGCACGACTGCTTCAGTTACAGGAATTGGAGGAACTGCGTTTGGACTCCTACGAGAACTCCCGGATCTATAAAGAGAAGTCCAAACAGTTTCATGACCGAAGGATCTCAAAGAAAGACTTCGAAGTCGGTCAGAAAGTTCTGCTGTTCGATTCCCTTATGAAGTTCATGCCAGGTAAGCTTCGTTCCCGTTGGAAAGGACCTTATATCATAACTAAAATTTTCCCTTATGGCAGTGTTGAGATTCAGAGCTTGGAATCAGATGAGGTGCAGAAAGTGAATGGGCACCGGCTGAAGACTTTCCACGAGGGGGACGCTGAGTGCTATGACGCCACACTACTTCTAGCGCCACCCCCGATCGATTATGGATGAGTGGAAGAGTGAATAGAGTCGAGCAATCGACTTTAAAAATTTGCGCTTCTCGGAGGCACCCGAGCTTGGACTGTAATTCAGTTATTTATCGCTTTGTTCTTGTTTATATTAGTTTTTGAATTCGTTGTTTGTTTGTTTCTTTTCTTAGGAGAAAAGGTGGAATGGCCGACAATTCGAGAGCACATTGGAAGACGATGGTGCACATCTCCACCCATCGGCTTCATAAAACTCAGGGGAGGTTTTCTGTTCCCTTAGAATTTTATTGTTTTTATAGTTGAATGCATTGGGGACAATGCATATCTTAAGGTGGGGGGTGGAGTTTGTTGATAGAGATAAGACTTCTTAGTAGTTGTCGAGCATATGTGTACTCTGGCTGTTAGATTAGAATCTGAATGCATGTTGTCCGATGAGGACGGTCTGTGATTTGTTTGTGAACACTCCGTATTTGCATGATTCGAAAATTTGACAATGTATGCACATTTTGAGCCTATTTTAAAAAACTTTCTGTTATTTCCCTACATTCACTGAGCACATAACCCTCTTATTCTCAGCTCCGTAGGTCTAGAATGATCTTATTTTGTCTGAAACCTTGTTGTCACCCCGAAAGGTACCATTAGGGAGGCTTGATGTGTTAGAAGTAGTAATGACTCATTTGTTGTATAGCATAGCTATTGCCTAAAAAAAAAAGTGTTAGCATGAAAAATAAAAACTCTAGAGTTGCTCCTCCTTCTTGTGTTGCCCGTGTAACCAGTGGCGATCGTGTAACCCACGGTTGTCACTGCATGAAAGGGGAACTAATAGAAGTGAGCAATGGTCCTTAAAAACGTGAAGCTAGATTTAGCTTGACGTGTTAGGCTCTCTTGGAGAAAAAAAAAAAAAAAGTAGTTCAAAAAGAAAAATGGGTACAAAGTACTCAAAGAAAAGAATAAAATGTAGGCCTTTTGTTTTGTTACTCTTCCTATCACTAAAAGCCGTTAGACTGTTCTTATCGCCATAAGTAGGGGAAAACGAGTTATAGGACTGTATATGGTTGTTCCGGGCTTGCATGAGCTAGGTTGGGAGGTGCTAAACACACACACGTAAGGGAATAGGAGTTTAAATTTTGAAATGATTTCAACGTTTGCATGCATTTGATGGTTTTACATTTATTCAAGTACCTTGTTTCACAAGCATTGAGATTAGAGTTTTCAGCATGAATTTGATTCTTTGGATATAATTTAGAGTATACCTTGCTCGAGGACTAGCAAGATTTAGGTCGGGGGTATTTTGATAGCTCCAAAATAGAGCTATCTTTATGTCCCTAATTCTGGCTAAAACCATGACTTATATTGATTAAAACGCTTTCTTGTAGGTGATTTCATGGTCGAGAGCCCGGGAAGTCCAAAGACACATTTCGGGGCTTAAAGTGTCGTTTTAGAGCTTCATAGATGCATCGGGAGTGAAATAGCTTAAAGAATCCAAGAGATGGCAAAAATTGCTTTGAAGAGACAAATTTTGGCATCAAAACCCGAGAGCAAGCTTGCATGGGCGGCAGCGTCGAGACGCTAGCTCGACGCTGCCAACGTCGAGACGCCGCCCAGACACCATCCGACGCACGAGCGCGCCCCAGCGTCGAGACGCCGCCCGAGGGTCTCGACGCTCGCCCGACAAATTTCCAGATGGACGTGCGACAGCGTCGAGACGCTGTCCGAGCGTCTCGACGCCCGCGCGCGCGCGCGGCAGCCAAGTTAGGGCACAGCGTCGAGACGCTTGCCTAGCGTCGAGACGCTCCGACACTTAAAGGCGTGAAAACGCCATTTTGAAGCCAACTTTTGACTCTCCTTCTTCTTCCAACTTTGCTCTCGGGTCTACACTCTTTTTCCACCATTTTTGGGCTTCTTCTTCTCCTCTTTGTATGTTACTAAGCTCTTCCATGGGGGATTGGATTTATTCATCCTCCATGGAAGGCTAAACGAAGGTTAGTACTTAATTTCGATTTGGGTTTTGTGAATTATGGATGTTTGGGGAGGTTTTGCCCCTTTGTAAATGTTGAGATAATAAGCATGTTTCTTGCATCTCTTGCTTGTTCTTATTCCAATTCTAGCATGTGTAGCTAAATTAGATTGACGCTCTAATTCCTATGCATGATAGAGGGCTAAAGGTTGAGACGTATAATTGCCCAAACCGCTAGGTAGCACGGGCTTAAGCATGGCTAATTGATTCATTCCGAAGTGACAGTTGGTAATCTGAATTAATTAACGTTTTCATGTTAGGCTTTAGGCGAGAGAGAAACCGGGTTAGTCTTAGGATTAAGCCATCACAATGTTCCCGTCACTGGCTTATGGTCGATTTAGGGGTCGCGACCTTGAATGGATTGTTGGCCAAGAACGATTAGAATTGCACGTTTCTAATCATATCTTTGGGTCATTCGAGTTAGAAATAGTTAAATGAATTGTGTGCATGAACATGGCTAGCGAGTAAATTGTATCGATGAACTGAACATCCATAACGATCAATCCCATTGCTCGAAGTTAAGTGCAACCATTTAATTTTCGCATTCGTCATTTAATTTTCCGTTAGTTGCATATTAGGAGCTCCCTTCCCCCCAAACCAAATTACCATTCTTTTAATTGTACATACTTTTTATCTTTAGCAAATTAGACTTAGTTAAATTAGATTTCTTATTTCCCTATGGATCGACCCCGTTGCCACTTAGCTACAAATAGCTCGGTGTACTCGGGTTTATAAATTGTATTTTGGCAAGCCTCGACAGCTTGAATTAGGAGTACCACATAAAGTGATCTACCACACTCTTCTCACTGTAGATATATTATGTCCTCTGATATAACCGTCACGGGCAAGTCGACCATTCACAGGTTGTTCGTAATCACAACTGGGTCATGTTAAACCGTTTAACCCCTGTATTACGTCTTGTTCCTTAAGTACCACTGACACCTCTAATAAACAGTAGATCTGTGGTCCAACCATCAGATCAATTAACTCTCTCATCACATGAGAGTGTGAGCGCTCATTGTTCAAGCCCCAGAGTCAGCTATTAAGGGAACAACCTATCTACTAACCCTGAAGAACGGGTTAGGAGTGCACTTCAATCTTGTTGGACTATGTCTCCAGCTACTTATTCGACTTTATCCCCAAGATGGTAGGCTTATTGAGTCGGCGCTTATGGACCACTCTCACCCGTGCAAGTCAAAGAATACTTTCGAATAAATAGAAGTTCATAGCGAGCTCAGGATTGATATCGAGTTACCTAGGCCATTAAAAGAAAATGTCAGTCTCATCAGTAAACGGTGTTATAAAGAGAGAGCGACATATTTCGCGGTTCAGTCTTATGCAAACTCTTTGCACATGACGCCCTCACTCGCACATCTCCATGTGAAACGATTCGGATCACATCGTTTTGTACAATACAAAGTGAGTCGCATCCAATAGTGTTACCAGGATAAGGTACCCAACCTTATCCGTATACTATAGACCGTTTTGACTGACTATTTGATCCTGATCCACAATCATGTCATACATAAGGCTCAAGTACTCATATTCAACCATGGGTGTGTGTCATTGGTATAGGTTAATCTAAACACGTTTCATTTTATTTCCAGTAAACTTTTTTACTGAATAAAACTAATAACTTTTTATTCTAAATAGATTATTTTCAAACATAACAGTTTACAAACCACGAGTTTTAAGACATATACCCAACAAATAAAACATTTAATTTTTAAAAATTTAGAATATGTTTCTATTGGATAAAAATTTGAAAATTTATGCATTTATTAGAAAAAAAAAAAAAATGAAAGTTTAGAGATATATTACACATTTTAAAGTTTAAGGGCCATATAGACACAAATAAAAAATGTAAGACTAAACTTGTAATTTAAATAAAAAAAAATGTAAGATTAAATTTGTAATTTAACCTTATTTGAATTGTGTAGCTTTGACCTAAATTTCTGGATCTGCCCCTGAATCTAAAGTTCTTTTATTTTGTTTTGAATTAATTTTAATGCAATGCGATGTTTTGTATTGTATTATTATTAAATGATATATTTGTATTGTATTATTATTAAATGATATATTTGTTTGTAATGACATTTTTGTTAATTAGTGAATGAATTAATTTATTTATTGACATATAGATTAATATGCTAAGGTTTGTGTTGCATGCTTAAAATATAGAATGTCCACTTTATGAATATTATAATATAATTTTTAACTTATTAAATAAATTTAAAAAAAAAATGTTTTATTATTGAAATATGAATCATGTATTTGTTGATCAAAAATTGTAATCTATAAATTATTCAAATTCATATTCATTTTTCGGTTTCCAATATTATCTATTATTCTATTATTGTTCATATTTGACTTCTCAATCTTGAAATATATGCTTAGAGAATAGGGTAGTACCTAAATAAGTTTCTTTAAAGTTTAAAAAAAAAATCACAATATTTCTATCAATTTCCATGATAGTGATATCCGTAAATCTGAGTTACCGATATTGATATCGATAAAAATATTTGTGTCCTTGTGTTCAACTATTAGACCATATAAAAACTAAAAGGGAGCCTACCAGAAAGGAAAGAACATCGAGAGAAGTTAGAGAAACAAAATTGTAGGCTAAAATGCAATATGATACATTTGACATATACAACACAACAATGGTATTTTTTTAATTCAACAACATGTGGAGATGAGAATTGAGAATTTGAACCGGCCGACAATAGAATATAGAAAATGTATGCCTCATGTGTTACGATAAATCAATAACAAAGAACAAATAAGCGCAAAAAAAACCGACACAGATTTACGTGGTTCACTAACGTCGTGTTAGCTACGTTCACGGACAGAAGGGAGAGCAGTATTATTACGAAATAGTAGAGAATTACAAAATGACAGACTAGGGCGGTTGAAGTCATTAGAAGATTTCTATATGACACCCTTCTAATGACCTAATAAAAAATGGGTCAAAGCCCAAAATTAGAGATGTCCATGGGGCGGGGCGGGGCCGGGTAATTCCTTCCCCGCCCCCGTCCTCGTCCCCCATTTCATTATCCATCCCCGCAAAATTTCCCGTTCAATTTCGCGGGGACGGGGCGGGTATTCCCCGCGGGGAATTCGTGGGTAACAGGTATTCCCCGCGAGTAATTTTCCCCGCGAATAATTTCCTTTTTAATTTATTGTTATCCATTTTTTTTAACTTTTGTTATTGGTTAAGGCTCCGTTTGGGATTGCGGTAGCTTTTAAAATAATTGCTTCCAACTTTGCTTTTAAAAAAATCAGTTGTTTGATGAATCAAATTAGTGTTTGGTAAATTTTAGTTGTAGAGTTAAATAAGTTGGTTATCGTGTTTGGTAAATAAGTATTAAATTATTGTAATTTAACTATAATCACTAAAATAGACATATTATAAAAAATTGTATAAATTATTTTAAGAAAAAAATAGTAAAGTATTATTTTTAAAAAAATATTTGCATTTGATTTATTAATTTAAAAATTATAAAATAAGATTTGGGGGTGGGAAATAGATACTAGATATATAAAATAATTTTTAATTTTGAAAAGATTTGAAAATTTGTTAAAAAAGTGATTGTTAGAGAATCTAAAAGCTACAAATAACACCTTTTGAAAGCTGTGCAAAATGACCGTGTCATGCAAAATTGATTTTAACAAATTATAAAATAATTTGTTTTACCAAACACAAAAAACGGTTAAGATTTATTTTTAATCACTTCTCATTCTTTCAAACGCAATGTCAAACGGAGCGATTAATATTATATATATTTAATTCAATAAACTTTATTTGTAAGATGTGTGTTTTTTTTAAATTGATAAGATGTGTATTTTTTTAGACCAAAATAGGGGAGTGTAGTTAGGTTTTTTTATAAATAATATATATATATATATATATATATATATATAAGTATACGGGGCGGGGCGGGTATGCTATTACCCGTCCCCACCCCGTTTAGATAACGGGGCAAAAATAAATCCTTGCTCCCTGCCCCATTCCCCGTGTAATCGAGGATTCCCCGTCCCATTCGGGGCGGGTCGGGGCGGGGCAAATGAACATCTCTACCCAAAACGAATAAGTAAAACCCAAACCAAATTTTTCCTACTGAATCGGTCGTAGAGGGTGATAACATATTCAAGGCATTCTAACATCATCCATCATGTTTGATGGAGCGACATGCGCAGCGGAAAGCGATTTCGGACCGATGATACTCTAATTTCATCAATTTAACAAATAAAAAACATGCTCAAAGCGACGGAAATAAGAAATTAGAAATACATACCCTTGTAGCTCCAAAATCTTCAAGTCCGCCGGCCGTTTCTCGTCACGAACTCTTCCAGCCTCTTCTCACGAACGCCCCGAGGACCACCCTTAGAGGAGTCCCGGTTATCCTCGGGCTTAGTAACGGAGTTGTGGGACTCCTTAAGCTTTAGGGGGTTTGTTGAAAGGGAGGAAGAAGAAGAAGATGAAGCAAATGGTTTTGTTTGGTGTTGAGTTCAAATTACCAAGAACACAAGAACTCAAAACATCAAACCCATGAATATCAACACTTGATATTCAAATTTGAGGAAAGAAGCATAAACTCCTTTATGACTTCTTCAATTCTACCAAGAGAAAAATCACATCAAATTAGCAAAACGAAGCCTTCAAACATCCAATTCTTAAGCTTTTTCAATGGTGAATTTTTCCAACCCTTGAAGAAATCCACCCGAGAGAGAAAAGCTAGAGATGAAGAGAAGAGTTTTCAAAGTTGTCTTGTATGAAATGAATACCCCAATTCATACTTAGCCAAAATGAGTTAATGGATTACACATGCTTGACATGCATGTGTTAAATCCATTAACTTAAATTATTAATATAATAAATTATATTTAATAATTATTATTAATTAAAACTTTTTTGATTAATAAAATTATTATTTAATTTAATATCTAATATTAATTAAATAATAAACTTGGCTCCGATTTTCCGAAAATCGACTCTTCCAATATGAATCTTTATTCATATTTTCTTCCGGTCTAGTATTTAAATCATATTTAAATACAACTTCCTCCGGTTATATAGTTAAATCATATTTAAATACATAAACCCTCGATCAATAGACCTAAATTTGGATTTCTCCAAATTCTACCCTATAGCCCTGCTACACCGCTTTATCCGAGCTAACCAGGAGAACCTAAAGAACCTACAGATCATGAGCTCCAACGATACGAGATTATCCGGTCAAAACTCTTTTAACCGAATCAATCAACATTCGTTAACCCCCGGAGACTCCACTAAAGTCCAAGGGTTGCACTCTCCTCACTGTAGATATATTGTGTCCTCTGGTATAACCGTCACAAGCAAGTCGACCCTTCACAGTTTGTTCGTAATCACAGCTGGGTCATTTAAACCGTTTAACCCCTGCATTACGTCTTGTTCCTTAAGTACCACTGACACCTCTAATGAACAATAGATTTGTGGTCCAACCAACAGATCAGTTAACACTCTCATCACATGAGAGTGTGAGCGCTCATTGTTCAAGCCCCGAAGTCAGCTATTAAGGGAACAACCTATCTACTAACCCTGAAGAGCGGGTTAGGAGTGAACTCCAATCTTGCTGTACTATGTCCCCAGCTACCTATTCGACTTTATCCCCAATATGGTAGGCTTATTGAGTCGGCGCTTATGGGTCACTCTCACCCGTGCAAGTCAAAGGATACTATCGAATAAGCAGGAGTTCATAGCGAGCTCAGGATTGAGATCGAGTTACCTAGGCCATCAAAGTGTATAAGTCAGTCTCAATCAGTAAATGGAGTTATAAAGAGAGAGTGACTTAATACGCGGTTCGATCTTGTGTAAACTCTTTACACAGGACGCCCTCACTTCTCACATCTCCATGTGGAACGATTCAGATCACATCGTTCTGTACAATACAAAGTGAGCCGCATCCAATAGTGTTACCAGGATAAGGTACCCAGCCTTATCCGTATACTATAGACCGTTTTGACTGTCTACTTGAGCTTGACCCACATTCATGTTATACATGAAACTCAAGTATCTATGATCGTCAAGGGTGTTGGTCATTGGTATAGATTAATGCAAACACATTTCACTTTATTCCAGCAAACACCTTTACTGAATAAAATTTAATAACTCATTATTACTAAATAGATAATTTACAAACATAACTGTTTACAAACCACGAGTTTTAGGACATTAAACCCAACAAACTCCCACTTGGACTTAAACGTCCGTGGTGTACATGTTGGCGAGGAGAACTATAATATCATATATCTATAGTCTTCTCCCACTATCCTATTTAGCAACCCGGAGCCCTAAACTCTTTAGGTATCTCTCAAACACTTTAGCCGTGAGAGACTTAGTAAACATATCAGCATGAAGTACTATGAGGCTTTCCATGTGACCATCACATCTCCTCATCCGCACTACTTAAGAGCTCAAAAACCACTTTTTTAATGTTGTTATACAAGCTGCAACAAATTTTAGCTTTTATAGAGGAATTAGCAATACAACTCTTGTATTCCATTCCTTTATACTATGACAAATTATTAACCGATATAACTGACAGCTCCCACTGCATAAAACATATCAGGTCATCTATCTCAGAAGAGATAGATCTTAACCCAAGATGTGTTTGATGCGTAGGGACAGCACCTCATAACATCGATTATTAACAACTCTTGTCAATATCAGATGTAGGAGACAACACTAGCGATTTGTTCTTACGACTCAGATTAATCTGAATCCTTAGAATAAACTAAGCCTCTCCCAGATCACATATCTGGAAATGGGTCGCTAGTTTATGCTTAAGTGCCAGAAACTACATCCTATTACATTCTCAATGAATAGGACATTAATTACAGAAACATATTATGAAAGCTATAGTATTGATAAAACACTTGCCCAGCAAAGTTTATCAATAACATGTTTAAGCCATAAGATTTGATTAGAACATCAAACCTTAATCATTCAAGATTAAGTTGCTAGTTTCAATCCATAAAAGAATTGAATATGCTAACAAAACAATTTTTTTCTTAATCTTGTATATGACTCTCAGAGAGATTATGACTTATAGATACTCTAATCAAGATAGCTAGTCTTGATTTCTATTTATCTTATCATATCTAGTATAGAACAAGAAAAATAGATAAGAGTAATCTAACAACTTACGTCTGGTAACAAGTAAACAAGTTGATACACAATCAACTTCTTCACTTTGGGACAGTCCCATTACCAGAAAGTCAAGCCTTAAAGGTTTTCACCTTAGAGGCTCGGTCATTTAACCTCTTGAAGATCTACAGCTTCGAACCATTGATCCTTGTCTAAATAATCCATTGTCTAATTAAAGACAACGAATCCTCAAGTCATCATCTGGTATGATAACTCGAGTTTTATAGACAAACCAATGAGTTAGGGTTTTCTCAACTATTGAGAATAACCAACTCTACTATCAACAACCCTTGTTGATTTAGATATAGCTTTCCTCTTAATACGCCTAGTCTTAACATCCATGTTGTTTTCTGAATTAATAGAACATGCAAGTATACATCTTTTGTAAAATGAACCGTTCATTTATTTATATCAAAAGATACTTATATACATATGCTCAAAAATACAGAAATATGTACAACTTAATTACACATATCACATATGTGATTTAGGTTCATACAGACAACAACATCATAAGCACAAAACTCCCACTGTGCAGCTGAATAGACGTCTTCTCAAGTCATCCAGCACAGAGAAACCGACAATCAGGAACTAATTTCCTGAAAAGAAAAACAAACATGATTAGTGGTTCCTGAAAAACATTCAGGTATGACATTCATAAATCCACTATACATGTTTAGACAAATAAATCTCATTTACCTTGTCGTTCTTTCTCGGCATGTTTCTCTGCAAGGTATTTTGGGCAATTGCGCTTTCAATGCCCTTCTTCGTTACAATGGAAACACTTCCATTTGTCCGAAGACTTTACCTTGGCCACAACAACAGGGTCTTTGCCCTTTCTCCTGTTCCTCCTCTTTTTACGAATAGTCCTACTACTCGTAGCAGTTGCTTCAGACTTACTCCCAGACCCAGCCCCCTCAGGAACTTCTTCGAAGTGACTACATTAGCCTCCTTCTCTTTTCCTTTAGAGGCATGAAGGGTCTGGTAAGTCTGGAACTCGTGCAGAAGAGTGGTCAAGTTGAATTCTATCTTATTCATGGCCATATTTGATCTGAAATTCAGGAAACTCTGCGGGAGAGATTCCAAGATAAAACTTACTTGACTCTTCTCGTCAATCGCAGCTCCGTTCACTTCTGCCGTCATGAAGTGGACCATCATGTTAAGGACATGTTCCCTAACAGAGGTTCCTTCCTTCATTCGAGCATTATAAACGAATTTGAGGGCTTCATGGCGAAGAGACGAGGATGGTTGTCCAAACATCTCTTGCAATGAAAACATGATTTCTTTAGCAGAAACCATAACCTCATGCCTCTTGGCCAAGACATCCTGCATGCTTGCCAAGATATAGACTCGAGCTTTATCATTAGCCTTAATCCAGCGATCGTACGCCTCACGAACAGTTCGTGAACCGTTTGAGCTAGGAGTTGTAGGACAGTCCTCCGTCAAGACAAATCTCAGGTCATCCAACACAAGAATCGTATTCAAGTTGGATTTCCAAGTTCCGTAATTCTCTCCAGTAAGTTTGTCGTTAGCTAATAATTGTACAAATGAGCTCGTCATGCTGAAAAAGAATGTAAACTTATTAGTGAAACGGTTTTAACCTATTTAAACCAATTAAAAAGACTTTAGTAGTAAATAAAGTACCCAAACTCTTTATTTACTAGCTACGATACTTTAGTAAGAAAGAATGGTCCCTACCGTAGGGTAGGTGAGCACTCCTTTACTAAATCAAGACATTATTGACTAAATGCTATCACCAGAATAACTCATATTCCTATAGCATCTTAGTTATCGTTTTTGGTCTGGATTTACTAACTCCTTAGCAAATCCCGTAAGTGTGACCCTCCATTTTTAGAATGCACAGAACGGCCCCAACATAGCAACCATATGGAATGTTAGTGTTGGGAATGGCCCTATGTTTCTTTATCCATAAATGGTGACTGAGGTGTTCGATCTCCCATGCCCAGCCCTCCGTTTGGATGGTGCCCCTAGGGCAGCCTGCAGGCGGAACATGAGAATCTCACGGTTCAATCCAACGGAGGAGACCACAGGAAGCACCGACGCACTTCCTTCTCCCACTTACTATAGACACTTACTCCATTCACTTTGCTATTGAAAGTTGCAAACACCACCCGTCTGGAGATGCCCCATATGGCATCATGAGGCCAAGCAAAATTCTCACGTTGTGAACTTTAGGGAGTGCGTAGCAGGAGAGGGATATATCATATATTCCTTCTCAACACTTCTACTAAGCATCGTGGACGGTAATAAGGATAAATACTCTAGGTTTTATCCGGCTAAGAACATAAAACCTAAAGTCTAGGCAAACTATTTACCTGAGATGTCTAGGTTATTAACAGTTTTAATTAACCTCACACCTCTCATGCACGCTCATAAAGCCTGGTTAACTTTACTCAAGTACCGGATCGTCCCCAGGTAGGAGGTGTTCCGTAAACCGTCAGCTTAAATACCTCCAACCTCGAACAGGATTTCACCGGGTGAGTTTCTCATAACCTTAGAATTTACGAGATAACGACCTATTCATCTAATGAACCCGATCGACTCATTAACCCTAAATGAACATGCTTTTTTCTTTGTTATAGATTTTAAAAGTCTAAGTCATTTTTACAACGCTTGCAAAAACAGACATTCTATAACAACCATCTATATGCTTCTCAAACATACATTCGCTAAGGCATGACAAGTTGAATATTTAACTTCATAATCAATATAACACTTATATCGATTATGCTCTTTAAACATACAACTCCTAATTCATAAATTAATATAACACTTATATCAATTTTTAATGAATTAAGCATGCATCCTATACATTATAACAATTATAACATACAATATGCATAAAACTAATGTTGAATGTTTTAATTTCATAATTAATATAACACTTATATTAATTATTCTATTAAGCAAACAACATCAAATTCATGAATTAATATAACTCTTATATTAATACTCATGAATTAAACATGCATATACATTACAACACTTATAATATACAATATGCATAAAACTAGGATAACCAATGTTGTACGTTTAATTTCATAATTAATATAACGCTTATATCAATTTCTCTATTAAACTAACAACATACAATTCATGAATTAATATAACTTTTATATTAATTCTTATGAATTCTTAAATATGCATACTATATATTATAACACTTATAACATATTTACTATGCATGGAGCATGCTTCCTACGGTGGGATTTTAAATCTATATGGCATACGTTATGCACATACAAACATGGATTTCAATTAAAACATACATTCACAATGCATAATTAATTAAACACACTAAAGTGGATCGATTTTGGCATTTAGCAAGCAATAACTAATTTATTACAAGCTTGAACAACAAGCTACGTCTTGAGCGGACATCGAACTCTTCGCACCGCCTTTGACCAACTTGCTTCCTCCGAACGCTTCGGCCAAAATCTCTTCGAATTTCTCCTCGTATTGCCTAGAACAAGTTTGAACTTATACCGAACATTTCGGCGAGTTCCAAACTCAAACTTCTTTCACAAAGAAACCTATATGGACTCTAATGACTCTAAAAATACAGACTCTTCAGCACGCATTAAAGCCCATATATTCTCGGGCAATTACAAATAAAGAAATTCAAAAAGAAACTATGTCAAAATCGATATTCACTTTAGACGCCAATTCAGAAACAATTTCTAAATTAAAATACCCACCAACTTAAATTGATGCAAATTGAGTTAATCACAAAATCGCTCTGATACCAATTGATGGAGCGACATGCGCAGCGGAAAGCGATTTCGGACCGATGATACTCTAATTTCATCAATTAAACAAATAAAAAAACATGCTCAAAGCGACGGAAATAAGAAATTAGAAATACATACCCTTGTAGCTCCAAAATCTTCAAGTCCGCCGGCCGTTTCTCGTCACGAACTCTTCCAGCCTCTTCTCACGAACGCCCCGAGGACCACCCTTAGAGGAGTCCCGGTTATCCTCGGGCTTAGTAACGGAGTTGTGGGACTCCTTAAGCTTTAAGGGGTTTGTTGAAAGGGAGGAAGAAGAAGAAGATGAAGCAAATGGTTTTGTTTGGTGTTGAGTTCAAATTACCAAGAACACAAGAACTCAAAACATCAAACCCATGAATATCAACACTTGATATTCAAATTTGAGGAAAGAAGCATAAATTCCTTTATGACTTCTTCAATTCTACCAAGAGAAAAATCACATCAAATTAGCAAAACCAAGCCTTCAAACATCCAATTCTTAAGCTTTTTCAATGGTGATTTTTTCCAACCCTTGAAGAAATCCACCCGAGAGAGAAAAGCTAGAGAGATGAAGAGAAGAGTTTTCAAAGTTGTCTTGTATGAAATGAATACCCCAATTCATACTTAGCCAAAATGAGTTAATGGATTACACATGCTTGACATGCATGTGTTAAATCCATTAACTTAAATTATTAATATAATAAATTATATTTAATAATTATTATTAATTAAAACTTTTTTAATTAATAAAATTATTATTTAATTTAATATCTAATATTAATTAAATAATAAACTTGGCTCCGATTTTCCGAAAATCGACTCTTCCAATATGAATCTTTATTCATATTTTCTTCCGGTCTAGTATTTAAATCATATTTAAATACAACTTCCTCCGGTTATATAGTTAAATCATATTTAAATACATAAACCCTCGATCAACAGACCTAAATTTGGATTTCTCCAAATCCTACCCTATAGCCCTGCTACACCGCTTTATCCGAGCTAACCAGGAGAACCTAAAGGACCTACAGATCATGAGCTCCAACGATACGAGATTATCCGGTCAAAACTCTTTTAACCGAATCAATCAACATTCGTTAACCCCCGGAGACTCCACTAAAGTCCAAGGGTTGCACTCTCCTCACTGTAGATATATTGTGTCCTCTGATATAACCGTCACAAGCAAGTCGACCCTTCACAGGTTGTTCGTAATCAGAGCTGGGTCATTTAAACCGTTTAACCCCTGCATTACGTCTTGTTCCTTAAGTACCACTGACACCTCTAATGAACAATAGATCTGTGGTCCAACCAACAGATCAGTTAACACTCTCATCACATGAGAGTGTGAGCGCTCATTGTTCAAGCCCCGAAGTGAGCTATTAAGGGAACAACCTATCTACTAACCCTGAAGAGCGGGTTAGGAGTGAACTCCAATCTTGCTGTACTATGTCCCCAGCTACCTATTCGACTTTATCCCGAAGATGGTAGGCTTATTGAGTCGGCGCTTATGGGCCACTCTCACCCGTGCAAGTCAAAGGATACTATCGAATAAGCAGGAGTTCATAGCGAGCTCAGGATTGAGATCGAGTTACCTAGGCCATCAAAGTGTATAAGTCAGTCTCAATCAGTAAACGGAGTTATAAAGAGAGAGTGAGTTAATACGCGGTTCGATCTTGTGTAAACTCTTTACACAGGACGCCCTCACTTCTCACATCTCCATGTGGAACGATTCGGATCACATCGTTCTGTACAATACAAAGTGAGCCGCATCCAATAGTGTTACTAGGATAAGGTACCCAGCCTTATCCGTATACTATAGACCGTTTTGACTGTCTACTTGAGCTTGACCCACATTCTTGTTATACATGAAACTCAAGTATCTATGATCGTCAAGGGTGTTGGTCATTGGTATAGATTAATGCAAACACATTTCACTTTATTCCAGCAAACACCTTTACTGAATAAAATTTAATAACTCATTATTACTAAATAGATAATTTACAAACATAACTGTTTACAAACCACGAGTTTTAGGACATTAAACCCAACAATGTTGTGATCCAAATGAGTAGTATATACCTTCGGCTAAACTAATGAAATATAGAGACTCCAAATAGAAACTATGCTCAGTTTTTAAAAGAGAGAAAAATAAAACCATTGATTCCCTGAGAGAAAAGCTCATAATGAAATTGGAAATAGGATTGGAGCTAGAGGGAGACAGAGAAGTTAAAATGATAAAATATACACGTGGTTTCATCCTAATTCATACAAGATATACACGTGGCACAAGGCAATATTAAAATGATAAATATAGGAAATGAGTTAAATACTATATTTTCTTAATATGTGTTACGATAAATCAATAACAAAGAACAAATATGCTCAAAAGAAATTGACACAGATTTACGTGGTTCACTAACGTCATGTTACGAAATAGGAGAGAATTACAAAATGACAGACTAGGGGCAACTCAAGTCATTAGAATGTTTATATATGGCACCCTTCTAATGACCTAATACAAAATGGGTCAAAGTCCAAAACGAATAAGTAAAACCCAAATCATATTTTTCCTACCGAACCAGTGTCATAACATAATCAAGACATTCCAACATCATGCAACATGCATGTTTAAGCACATACTCGTGATCCAAATGAGTAGTATATCTATATACCTTCTCGTAAACTAATGAAATATAGAGACTCCAAATAGAACTAAACTAATGAAATATCTATATACCTTCTGCTTTTGGTCCTAGTGTAGAACCAAACTTCAAAAGTGATTTATCACCAAGCCACTTCCAACTAAACTGCTTATAACCAAAAGCAATCTTTGTCTTTTTTCCGTTGCTGCTAAAATCACTTATAAAATCACCCTCAACAGAAATTAGTGTTGGTTTTATCTATCTCAAAAGGAGAAGCAGAAGATTCTGATTCCAGAAACCAAATTCAATCAAAACAATCCAAAATTCATCATACTCCACAGAAACAGTTCTAATCCAAGTAACTGATAAAAAAAACCAGAACATATTGCCATGATTCCATCAAAAAGAAAAACCCATCTAAAATAGAAGATAATAATAATAATTGAAGTCACTGCTTGCAATGCTCTTTCTATATGATGCTATTATAACAGAGTTTCTATAGAAGGATTAGTCCAAGAAATTTCAAGAGGGATCGACAATAATCTACAGATATTGAAGTTGCAGAAAGAAACCAAATAGATTTTACGAAGATCTTGGAGTATATAAAATTTCCAGCTAAGGTAAGAATATCCATTTTTATTTTAATTATATTTGAGAAGATTTTATGTTGAGAAAAAGGTGGAAATAATGAAGATCTTGGATTTTCCCTAAAAAAATGGTGAAAAGTGGAAGCAGAAAAGGAAACGAATTCATAAATTGAAAAGTAAAACTCAAATTTCCTAATCAGAATAGGAACTTAATTCTCGTTCCTTCGTATTAAGTATTAAATGAATCTCTGTTGAAAAATCCATCAAACAATTTCACAAAGAATAATGGGTAGCGCGAATACCTTCCGCTACTGTCTCCGCCGCAACGACGGCGCCGATCAAACCCTCCAAATTCGATTGGGCTATGTCGGCCGTCTGATCTCCCGATCTCCGTCCACCGGACTTCCCTACGAGATTCTCGAAGAAACTGCCTCGACTCCAATGCCGGATGATCTGTTTCCTCTGCCCCTCCGAGAGCTCGAAGATCCGTTGCTCTGCGAGGCTTACGTCGTCCAATTGCTGTCCTTCTTAAACCTCGGCTGCGTAACCTGTAAGGCCATTGCTCGGAAGATCACGTCGTCGGTCGTTCAGATGGCCGCCGGAAACTACGACGAGAAGTTCCAGTTGGTGGTGGATATCGATTACATCCAAATGTTCTGGAAGGTCGAGGAGCAGAGGTCGAATAATAATGTTGGGCGTTCAAGTGGTGTAATGGTGGAGGAGAAGGTGGTTCTTGAAAAAGCGATTATTGAAACGGGGAAGAAATTGAAAGAGTTGGGAGATCAGTGCAGTGTGTGTTGCGATGAACTCAAAGGTTCACGGAAGATGGTGGCTAGATTCCCATTATGAAAATGGGATAATTATGTAAATGCTTCTCAATATATTAATCTCCACTTTACTTTAAGAAAATATCAAAATGTTAATCGATAATATATTTTTATTTTTCGGAAAAACAAATTCACCTAAAATTGTATTTCACATCGAGCATACTTTTTGAAATGATAAGAGTAACATGCTCGGTGGGACTTGAACCCACAATCGCTTGATTAGAAGTCAAACGCCTTATCCATTAGGCCACGAGCACTTGTTAGTTTTGATTATTTTTGCTAATTAAATGTTGCATGATATTAACTTATACTTGATACTTACATCTGATTTCAAATTTTTTAGCCCTGGTTTGTAACCATTTCGTTTTTAGTTTTCTGTTTTTTATATTTAGGTTTATTTTATCCTAATTTCTTTACTATCAGTTTCACTTATCTTAAAAAAACAATTCAATTCTTAGCCAAATTATAAAAACCAAACTAGTTTTTTTAAAAGTTACTTTTTTTTTTTTTTTTTAATTTTCAAAATTAACTTGATTTTTTAAAACATTGGTAGGAAGTATATAACAAAAGAAATAAAGTCATAAGGGGAAAATAGTGTTTATAGGCTTAATTTTCAAAAACCAAATGGTTATCAAATGGGGCCTTAAATTTTTTTTTTTTTCTTTTTCTTGGAAACACTTCAAACGATAGATGATAGATAACACAACCAAGTATTCATATGTCAATGTATTGTTTATAGACTTAATTTTCAAAAACAAAATACCAAATGGTTATCAAACCTTAATCACTTCATTTATTTTTAATAATTTTTATGAGGTGCTTGTACTTGTAATAATTTTAATTTTATTATATTAGTGTGTCTTTTTTTCTTTCTATTTCTATTATGATGGTGTGTTTTTTTCAATTGAAAAAAATCTTATAGAAGTAAATACTAAATAAAATAGGTCTTAATTATTTTTAAGAATAAAATTTATATATTTTTAAATATATATAAACAAAATATTAAAAAAGAACAATTTTTTTTAAAAAAATATACATATATGGAAGGAAATGTAAATACTAAAAAAAGAAATAAGTCTTAATTATTTTTAAGAATAAAATTTATATATTTTTAACTATATATAAACAAAATATTAAAAGAGAGAACATTTTTTTTAAAATATACATATATATGGAAGGAAATGTAAATACTAAAACAAATAAGTCTTAAATATTTTTAAGAATAAAATTTATATATTTTTAACTATATATAAACAAAATATTAAAAGAGTAAATATTTTTTTTTAGGAAAGTTTTTTTTAGGAAATGTAAAGCAAATAGTTATGGTTATAGTTATTAAAATGTAAAAATAATTAAAAGTGAAATATAATAAATAAATTATAAAAATGAGAAATATTTCTCTCTAAAATACTTCCACTTCCAACTTATATCTGTTTTTTTTAACATTCAACCCATATATGTTATAATGTTTTGCCTATGATATTCAATATTTGACTTGTCTTTTTTTTAAGCAAATATTTGACTCTTGTCTTCGTTAGACCTTTTAATAATTATCATTATTAACTATATTATTAATTTAAATAATTATTAATAATTCAAATTCAAATATTTTTTATTTTATTTTACAAAAATATTTAATTAATGCGAGAATTGAACTCATGATCCCATGATGAAGGGCATAACTTTATACCAATTAAACTATGATCTCATAGGGAATGACACAATCTTAATGCTAATTAAGTTATGGTCGTTTAACAATTCAAATAAATTATTAAAGAGTGAAAAAATGGGAAGTGTCTAAAACATAATAATATGGAAGGGGGTTATTGGTATGTTTGTGCCAATTTTTTATATTTTATATTTCTAATAACTGATGACTGAATACATCTATCAAAATTTATAATTAAATGAAAATATATGAAAAAAAAAAGTATACATATATGAAAAAAAAAGTATACAAATCAAAAAAGTCTAAAACAATTAAATTCATCAATATCTTAACAACAATTATGTCCAAATTTAAAACATAAATCTTAATCACCAGGGGCAGGGCACGCCACCCAGTTTTTTATTTTCTTATACACGGCAAAAATAATGTCTTAAATATATATTATTGTTATTAAATACATTTTGACTCCAAATTAACAAATTCTCATTTTGTTACAGGAGTATTGTACATAGTATGTATTTTGTTGTGTGCCTAACCATAACAATAATTTATTTGTTTTACATTTCTTTCTATGTATATTTTTTTAAAAAAAAACTGTCATCTTTTTAATATTTTATTTATATATATTTAAAAATATATAAATTTCTATTTATTTCTATAAGATATTTCTTGAGAGTTATATTATTTTAGTCATTATAATTTTAAATATCTAAATTTAGTACTCTTTCATACTTTAAATAAATCTTTAAATTAACTCTTAGTATTAGTTTATTTATTAATTTCAAAAGTAATTTAGACTCTATTAACATTACTTTTATAAATTTTGAAAACAAATTTAGTTATATTGTATTTTTTCTTGAATAATTTTTTTTAAAAATGTCTAATAAATCTGTGAACTTTCAATTTTGTGTTTAATAGACTCGTTAACTTCAAAAAGAGTTCAATATATTTTTTAACTTTCAATTTTGTATGTAATTGGTCCTCAAATTTTCATGTTTAAGTTATATTATTGTCTTTATTTGACATTTTTTAAAATCTAGAAATTCATTAGAAACAAAATTGAAAGTATAGGAATCGATTCAACACGTTTAAAGTTTAGGGACGCATTAAAGACTTTTTAGAGTTTAGGGACTCATTAAAGTTTATTTTTTTATTTTATTTTATTTTTTTTTTTAAGCAAAATTATATGATGATACTTAAGTTTATTTAAACTTAGTTCATAAGTATTTGATACACTTACATAACTTTTTTTTAATGTCAACATAACTTGAGAGTGTGAATTCAAACCTCTAAATTTTTTGCGATCTTTTTTTAATATTTATATACTATAATTTTTTGGTCCCCAAACATCAATGTTTGGATCTGTCCCAGTTAATCACACTGATCTTCTTCCCCATCTTCATGTCGCTTTGTTCATCTTTTCAGCTTTTCGGTCGCAAAAAAATAAATAAATAAATTGTTGTCCTCATTGTGTGGAAGAGAGAATAAAGTTTTTTTTTTTTCAATATATGGAGAGAGGATTCGAACTTGAGATATCTTACTCATAATTCATATATTATGTCTGTTTATGTTCATGTTGGCAAATTCTACGTTTTATAAACCACTCTTATTACATTTTTAGTCCATAGAAATTTAAAACTAAAAAATGTTGAAAATTTGATTAGGCATTTTTAAATGAATGGAAAGAGCAAAGGACTAAAAATAGAGACAAAAATGAAAATTTTGTAAAAGTAAAAAAGTAAAGAAAAAATTACTCTCCTCAAATAAGTTTTAGATATAGATACAGTAAGATTATAGGTGAAAAATAGAACATAATAGTCTTAAAAAAGTTTTTCAAAGATTGCGACTTTTTAATATATTATAAATTATAGATATAGATTTCTATTTTTCAACAATCTAATCTAAGTCTCAAAATTTATAAATGTTGGAATATAGCTCAATTTTTCAAAGATTGCGACTTTTTAATATATTATAAATTATAGATATAGATTTCTATTTTTCAACAATGTAATCTAAGTCTCAAAATTTTTAAATGTTGTTGGAATATAGCTCAATTCAATTGCAGTGGTTGAATTCCTGCATTAAATAAAATATTTTTAAAAAAGAAAAAATTATAAATGTCATTCTTAAATTAATAAATTAATTTAAGAACTTATTCTTCATTTTCTTAATATTAACAATTTTTTTTTTAAAAATTGTACCTGAAGTTTGATTTTTTTTTAGTGAATGTAGCACGGTTTGAAAAGATTTATAAATACGTCTATCAATAATAACTATTGATACACTTCTATTTTTTTTTTAATAGAATTTTATCTATACGATCATTGGTGATATAACAATCTATTAATAACTATCACTAATTTTTTAATATTGGTAAAATGTTTTATATTTTATTATATTTGTCATTATTTTGAGACGCTATTTATTCAATTTTTTTTTAAATGAAAAGTAAAAGAGAAGAAAGAAAATAAGAGTGAATGAGTATTTCAGCGTCATGAAATAACTTTATGTAAGATGAAGAAGAAGAAAAGAGTCGTTGGTCGTGTCGTGGCCAATCGTATCTGACTGACAGAATTCGGAGAATGTGTTTTCCGGCGTGGGGAAGAATTCAAATATCAATTTGTAACGGTCGGATTATCATAAACTTTCCTAAATTGAAACCCCTTTTGTTTCGTTTAAGCTCTGTTTTGATACGACGATTTCCCGACGACGACCACCATGTCTCTCTCCCTCCGACGAGCAACCGATGCAATTCGTGGAACTCCGATTGGGGCATTCCAGCAAACTCATCTCTCGATCTACTCACGTAATCCTGCAACAAACTCCTTCAACTCTAATCGCCTATGCTCTGTTCCACATCATTGTCGCTGTCGATTCCATCCAAATCCTTCTCCTAGAAGATTCACCGCCGCCGATGAAAGGGGCGTCTGCGTCGGCGATTGAGAGGCTGAAGAAGGAGAAGTTTGATGGGGGGTTAATTGAGTCGGGTGGAGACTGCAGCGTGTGTTGCGATGAGCTCGACGACGATGAGAATCCTCTGCGGTCATCTCTATCACAAATCCTGCATTCTCAACGGGCTTGAGATCAGCAATTCGTGTCCTTTGCGTAGAACCAAATTGGAAGATTAAACTAAACCATTTGTAATTCCTTTCGCACATAGTTTGTCTTCTGTTGTAATTTCATTTTATCAATGAAATGAATGAATTTCTATGTTTTTCATTGAAAAGATTATAACAAGCCATTCAAGATGATAACAAGACAGATCACAGATGAACCAATGTTGTAAGCTTTGCTTGTTATTGATATTGATTCATAATCAATCCAAAAAAAAGTTGTTACATAAACAAAAGCAACAATAACAAAGTTTATACCCCTTCGCAAGAGCATTGCTGGCTCGACTCACATGATGTAGAACTAGTAATCAAGAAATTTTATGTCCTTTGATTTGCCTCTACCTGCCAATGTTTGCACACATGTCAGTAGTGATCCTTGGTAATTCTAAACAATCTAATCCTTGGAAATTCTAAACAATCTAATTTGGCTCATACCCATTTTTTTCTTCTACAACACACATACCATTATCATGAGACAAAAATGAAGTTGTAACAATTAATTCTGATGAACTAATTCACAACACAATGTGTTAGGAAAATCAAAACATGTTGTATCTTCAAGTAATGTCCAGAACCAAACAGAAATTTACTCTAACAAAAAACTGAACCAACAACATAAACCAAATTAGTTGAAGTCTGATAATATAATTCAAATACGAGGATGCTGTGATAACATATCAAAAGATCAGCCATTCAATTCTAAATTAACTAGTGAACAACTGAATTTCTCGAACACAAAACTACAATATCACATTATATGCAACTATCCAATCATAAACTAATCAAACACATCATTTTCCTACGGAAGAAATAAGACGCGTCACTCGTCCTTCTTCTACTTCTTTTTAGTCGTTATGAATAGTTGCACTTTTGAAAGATCGTATGGAACATGAAGGAGAAATTCAACATCTTCATCGTTGGTTATGTACATCGGAGGGGATCCATCATCGTCGTCTAACTTAAATTTCACCCTCATTACAATGTCAAAATTTGACGGACTAACTTTTGCAATTTCATATATGCGACTTTTCAGTTCATCGTACTTCATTGTGCTCGGCACGACAATCCCTTTTAAGCGACCACTGCAATAACGACACTTCTCATTCTCATGCCAGGTACCTCCCTATCGAATGAATAAACATTTCCTCATCCTTCAAATAAGAGTAAACAAAACAATAAATAAGTAGATATATACTAAATAATAGGCAGCTAAAAAAACCAACAAAATAAGAAAGAAATATAAACATTTATTTTCATTCTCGCTCCAGCTATAGTTGACTACGCATGAATTTGCTTTTGGTCACCCAAAATGTCTCATATCAATAAAGAATGTTGTCTCTCCTTATATACCTATGATGTGAGATTTTGGGCGCACTCCGAACACAAAAAATCAACCAACGTTTCAAAGTGATTCAAATAAGGAAAAAAAATAAAATATTTCAAAGCTACGTGAATGTTTTTGTACGCACCTCCTTCTTCCTTTTGAATGTTGATGTTTCAAACTTGAAGGTATGTAGATTTGTTTTTTCCAATTAGAGAGATTTGCTTAAAAATAAGTGTTTAAGATGTATTGAGTTGAATTGATTTGGAAGGTTGGTTGGTTGGTGGTTAGATGAAATTGATTCTGCTTTTAATTTCTCTCCATTACAAAAAAGGGAAATTAGGTTAATGTCAAGAGAGAGATAAATGACTACTCTCTCTAATAAATCTTCAAAATATAATTTAAAGTTATTTTTAGCAGGTTTCTTCACATTCAACTAACACAAAAATATTCTAGGTGAGATTTACTCTTTAAATAATTCCTAATAAATTGGCTATAAAAAACCACCCTATTAAGATGGATAAATATGTGGAAAAACAAAAATAAAATAGAATAAAGATGGATAATTTGTTAGATTAATTCAAATCAGTTACTATACAAATATTACAGATTAAAAATAAAAATTTAAGACAAACACATTGATATTAGTGAATTCATTGTTGAAATTGACAGATGAACACACTAAGAACGATGACCGTAACTTTTATTGTACATATAAATAAAAAAAAAAGATGCAATGTTCATGTTTATCAGAAAATGAAAACCACACTTGCTAATTTAAAAATATAAGCTTAAAAGGGTTTAAAAAAAATGTCAAATCAAAATGATGTTTACATGCCTCATTTAATGTATTTTTTTTTTCAGGTGAAAATATAGGCATCATTAAACACTAACTAACACAACCACCAACCTCATAAAGAGAAGAGACCAATTTAGGAGGGGAAATCGATTTTCCAAAAAACAACCCTTCATCTTCCACATAAGAAGAAGTGCACCTATATGAGTTGTTAGGAACAATGTAAATCTACATATCTTTTTATTGGTATGATATTGTCCACTTTGGACATAACCCTTCTGACTTTGCTTTTGGTTCTACTTAAAATACTTCATACCAATGACGAATGTTGTCACTCTGTGTATACTTATGGTCGCACTCCCAACATGAGCAGCCGTATTACAACCCCTCGAGCAAAAATCAAAAGACACAACCCATATTAGCAGCTGCATCTCCAATTCCATCCAAAATATTTTTCGTCTCTGAAAGATTAGACCCCATATTAATCAATGTTCCGACCACCTCTGCTGAATCTAATTCCACAAAGAGGTGGCTGAACACCGACTTCTCACAGCAATCAATTGGTCTCAGGCCAACCAAAATGGTCTCACCTTCTAATGTCACACCCCCCTAATTATCTAACCCCACCTAGGACGAGTTGTGACAGACAATAGACCCCGAGTGTGCAATGAAATTGATTGGAAGTTTTTTTTTTCTTTTTTTTTTCTTTTCTTTCTGACAACTCAACTTTATCTCAAATGAACACACAGCAACAAATATCTATATATGTACATACTGATGGAGCGACATGCGCAGCGGAAAGCGATTTCGGACCGATGATACTCTAATTTCATCAATTTAACAAATAGAAAACATGCTCAAACGACGAAAATAAAGAAATTAGAATACATACCCTTGTAGTTCCAATTTCTTCAAGCTCCGCCGCACGTTCCTCGTCACAAACTCTTCCGGCCTCTTCACACGAACGCCCCGAGGACCTCCCCAGGTAGTCCCGCTATCCTCGGCGCCGCGCAACGGAGTTGTGGGACTCCGAAAAGAAGAGAAAATAAAAGAAAATGAGAAGAAGAAGAATAGCAAGAGAGGGAGAGAGGGGATTAGAGGAAAAAACTCAAAATTCATTGAATTTCTCTTCAAGCTTTCGTATATAACAAAACTCAAGTCCTATGCCAAATTGAAATTCCTTTCAATTTCAATACCCCATTCATTGTCTTGCCATGCCAAATGGCAAGCATGCAACATGCAAAAAATAGCACTAAATATATATATATATATATATATATATATATATATATTAAATAAAATTAATTCATAATTAATTTTAAATAATAATAAATATTTTATTTATTAGACTTTTTAATAAATAAAAACTATATATATATATATATATTTAATTAATTAAACTTTTTAATTAATTAATATTATTTAATTCAATATCAAATATTAATTAAATAATATGGCTAAACCCGGTTTTCCGAAAACCGACTTTTTTGCACATGAATCTTATTCATGTTTTAGGCCAATCTCATATTTAAATCATATTTAAATATGTTCATCAATCTTCCACAAACCGAATTTGAACCATTCAAATTCTTTTTCTTTTTAATTTCTCTTATACTGTTGCACGACGTTATTCGAGCTAGCCAGGAGAACCTAAAGGACCTACAGATCATGAGCTCCAACGATACGAGATTATCCGGTCAAAACTCTTTCAACCGAACTAACCAACATTCGTTAACCCCCGGAGACTCCACTAAAGTCCGAGGGTTGCACTCTCCTCACTGTAGATATATTATGTCCTCTTGATATAACCATCATGGGTAAGTCGATCCTTCACAGGTGTCCGTTATCACAGCTAGGTCTTTTATACCGTTTAACCTCTGTGATACCTCTTGTTCCTTAAGTACCACTAACACCTCTAATGAACATTTGATCTGTGATCCAATCATCAGATCTAAATCCTCTTCACACAGAAGAGGATGAGGCCTCATGTTCAAGCCCCGGAGTCAGCTATTAAGGGAACACCTATCTACTAGACCCTAAAGAGGGTAGGAGTGAATTCCATCTTGCTAGACTATGTCCCCAGCTACCTATTCGAGTTTATCCCCAAGTTGGTAGGCTTATTGAGCGGGCGACCTGCCACTCTCACCCATACAAGTCTAAGGATACTCTCGAATAAGCAGGAGTTCATAGTAAGCTCAGGATTAAGAACGAGTTACCTTAGGTCATCAAAAGTGATGAAGTCGGTCTCACCAGTAAACGGTGTTATAAAGAGAAAGCGACTTTATCGTGGTTCTGTCTAATGCAAACTCTTTGCACATGACGCCCCCGCTCGCATATCTCCATGTGAAACGATTCGGATCACATCGTTTTGTACAATACAAAGCGAGCCGCATCCAATAGTGTTACCAGAATAAGGTACCCGACCTTATCCGTATACTATAGACCGTTTTGATTGACTACTTGAGCTTGACCCACAATCATGTCATACATGAAGCTCAAGTACTCATATTCAGCCAAGGGTGTTGTTATTGGTATAGGTTAATGCAAACACGTTTCACTATATTCAATAAACACCTTTATTGAATAAACCTCAATAACTCTTTATTGCAGTTAATAGACATATTACATTTACAACGTTTATAAACCACGAGTGTTAGGACATAAAACCCAACAGACTCCCACTTGGACTAACATGTCTGTGGGACGAATGCTGGTCAGGAATACAAAGTATCTCCCACTGTCTTATTTAGCAGCTCGCAACCCCAGACTCTCCAGGTGTCTCTCAAACACTTTAGCCGTGAGAGACTTTGTAAACGGATCAGCAACATTGTGCTCCGAGGCAATCTGTGTGACGATCACATCTCCTCGTTGCACTATCTCCCTGATAAGGTGATATTTCCGCTCGATATGCTTCCCGCGCTTATGACTCTGAGGTTCTTTAGAATTTTCCACAGCACCACTGTTATCACAATAAAGTGTGATGGGCAAATTCATATTTGGAACAACTTCCAAATATGTCAAGAACTTCCTGAGCCATACTGCTTCCTTTGCTGCTTCACAAGCTGCGACGTATTCAGCTTCCATGGTGGAGTCAGCAATACAACCTTGCTTGATACTTCTCCACACTATAGCCCCTCCGTTAAGAGTGAACACTGATCCTGATGTAGATTTATGAGAATCTATATCAGTCTGAAAATCAGAGTCAGTGTATCCTGCCAGGATCATATCCTTAGGCCCATACACGAGCACATAGTTCCTCGTTCTCCTAAGATACTTGAGGATATGTTTAACGGCGGTCCAGTGATCATATCCTGGATTAGACTGGTACCTACTGACAATTCCGACTGCAAAGCAAATGTCAGGTCTAGTGCATAACATAGCATACATCAGACTGCCAACTACAGATGCATACAAAATCCGTCTCATGTCCTCAACCTCTTGAGGTGTCTTAGGAGACTGTTCCTTAGACAAATGAATTCCATGCCTAAACGGCAGCGAACCTTTCTTGGAATTCTGCATCGAATATCTAGATAACACTTTATCTATATAAGATGCCTGAGACAGTGCTAGCGTTCTGTTCTTGCGATTCCTTACGATTTGAATCCCAAGAACAAACTGAGCCTCTCCCAAATCTTTCATTTGGAATTGGGTTGCTAGCCACAGTTTTACGTCAGTAAGAACCCCTACGTCATTCCCAATGAGTAGTATGTCATCTACATACAAGACTAAGAAAGCTACAGCCTTATTGACAATCTTCTTGTAAACACAAGGCTCGTCAATATTTTGTTCAAAGCCATAAGATTTGATCGCAGTATCAAACCTTATATTCCAGGATCTAGATGCCTGTTTCAACCCATAAATGGATCGATTCAGCTTGCAAACCTTTTGCTCTTGACCCTGAATTATGAACCCCTCTGGTTGGACCATATAAATACTCTCTTCAAGATTGCCATTCAGAAAGGCAGTCTTGACATCCATTTGCCAGATTTCATAATCATAAAATGCGGCAATGGACAATAGTATTCTAATCGACTTTAACATGGAAACATGTTACGTGCTCAATGTGTTAAAATAAATAAGCAATAAGATAGAGAGAGCACTCAGAACATGCAAGCATACATGATCCTATAGCAAGTAGTAAGTATTTTTTCATTCGTTTTCCCACAGAGATTTATTATAAGCTACTCGTGAAGTGTAAAGTTAAGAAAGAAAGGGTGGATTTGATGGGGTAGAATTGGTTTTAAATTGTCTATTTCCTACTGAATACGAAGAGGGTAGTAACATAAACAAGTCCAAGTCAAAGTTAAACTCAAATGAAAAGAGACGAGATTAATAAACGAAGACAAAAACAGCTAGACAGAATTGTAACTTTAGCAGAATTGCGGAAACAGCAATTCTACCGCAATTTTAATAACAGCGAAAGTGTGTAAAATGGAGAAACAAGGGCTACTAACGACTCCTCTATAGGCTTTTTCATACGATTCCCAAGCATTGGATCAACTCTCTATGCATCAAACTCACTCAATCTCATGTATCGTCTGATTCCATGCATTAGATTCTTTAGTTTACTCATGTCCAAGTAAGGTCTTAAGCATCTTGTTAAAGCAGAAAGTTATGGTTTGTACTAGGAAAACGCCTATTCCTAGGTCGTTTTCTGGCTACCTTGAAAGGCTAGCATGAGTGTATGACTCTGAACTCTTACTCCTTCCAGAGGTTAGGAGTTCTTTGGACAAAATGGATGGCCAATCGAAATTGCCCGTGGGATGAAGCTTACATACAATCAATGCTTCGAGAGCTATCCTACATGCTTGGTTCACGTTTTTTAGCCTATAGTATTGTCATTAGCATGCCCCTATGTGACTTAGTTACTCATGGATATGGGGTAAACAGAAATAAGAGATGAAGGAAACATGCTTAGAAGAGAAATATACTTAAAACAGTAAGGAAAAACCGTAGCAGCAAAAGATGGAAAACTTGTGAAATAATAACTATGCTTTGATTACTTGATTGTTTGAATGGACAAGAAGAGGAACTTAAAGTGCATAACAGAAAGACAGAACACAACGAAATGGACTGATCTAGTTACAAGAAAGGAAACAACAACAAACTAAAGGTGGAAAATGGAAATAAAGACAGAAAGCATAAAAACGAGCGTGAACGCCTAGTTGCAGATGCCTCGGCTGAAGGGGATGAAAGAATAGCTTTGCTTGGATGAATCCAATCGGGAGAGAAGATGAATCTTCTCTCCTTCCTATCAGATTGTCGATTCCAACAGCTGAGACTCTCACACCAACAGACAGAGAAGAATGACAGGAGAAAAGATGGAGCTGCGAGAAGACTTCTACGCTTTCGGATGATGATTGAACCCTCGACTTTGACCCCCTTTTATAGTAATCTGCAGGTGCGTTTGGGCCAAGGAGAACCATCAATCTTCAACGTCGTACTTCAAAATGGATGGAGGAGAAAGAACGAATCCCTGAAATCACGGAAATTAACAGAAAAAGATCAGTCAACTTACGGTTTTCACTTGAAACATTGCGGTTTCAGCAATGTTTCCGCAATGCTTACTTTTCATTCTTTTACTTCGGTTTTCAATCCTTTTCTTCCCTTTTGCACACAAGTCCTAATTTAGCTACCTTCTCTTAATTCTCACAAATAAGCATAGGTTTAAGCTAAAACCTATCAAAAACACCTAAGAGTGTGCATCTTTCAAAGCTAAATAAGTCCTAAATAAGTCACTTTTGGAGACATAACACACCCCCAAACTTAAGGTTTTGCTTGTCCTCAAGCAAACTAAGGACTTGCCTAGGCTGCTGTTTCACCTTCTTTAACCACTTACTGACTCCCCTATATCCCTATCTATAACAGTGCTGTCCTGTGACACACTTCTAAGCTCAAACTATCCTCTTATCTAGCTTCTTCTGACTTCGCATGCCTAATACTCCTACTGTTTCATTAACTCCCTACAACTGATCTACTTGCTTTTGTCATATCATGCCACTATCCCTAAGGTTTCAAATTCTACCTAGCTTTACCCCAGACTCAGTACATGCTTCTAGTTTTTACTTTCGAGCTACCTAGGATTCCTTAGAGTCATGCCAGTCTTAGTATTAACAGTGACAGTAGTACTTTAAGAGAACAATCTAAACCCTGGCATCACTACATTGGACATACATTCATCTCCCTAAACAACCCTACAAGCTACAACTTTGTGCTCAGCTACTTGAGGATCAGAGTTCTTTTTAAATAGGACATCTAAGCCACAAAGTTGCAACTCCTAGGTATACATTCTTCTTCCCTACTTTTTCCTTTTTTCTTTCTTAGGTGGAGCCTTTCCTTTGGTTGCCTTTTGATGCAATGCCACTTGTGGGTTACACACTTGGCACTGATTACTCAGCAACCTAAGAAAGACACCCCTCTTTATTCTATTTTTCATCATTTTTTTTTCAGTTCATCATTTTTTGTAATAGGAGAAGAAGAATGCTTATGCTTTTAAGGGAGAGAGGAATGTTCCTAGGCCTAGGGTGGCCTCCCCCAAACTTAAACTACTCATTGTCCCCAATGAGTGTCTGAGGTGGCACACCCCCAAACTTGTCCTAGAAGCATCTAGTCTAAAGTAAAACAAAGAGAATCTAAAAGCCCTAGGCATAGACAGATCATTCTAAAAGTAAATATCACAGCAGCAGAAATTTGAAAAAACAGACAGATAAGGACTTAAAGCTATGCATGCTGAGCTTTTTAGAGATTAATTTAAACTATCAAAGGGTGTCCTATGACACTCATCCAGCATGCTTTAAGATAAGCTATATAAGGTAGTCATGGTAGCAGCAAAAGATAGAATTTAAACAGATCACAGCTGAGCTAAACAGACAGTCCAAAACATGCATTCAGTAATAAAAATTGCGGGTTCCGCAATTATTTCGCAATAAAGTCAGGGCAGATATATCAGTGTTTAAGGCCCCTACGCATGCTTTTTCCAGTCATTCAAGCTCTCTAAAAATGAAACTAAACTAATCTACCTAATCAGCTGGCAGCAGGCTATACTAAACAATTTAAAAACTTAAAACTAAGCAACTAAAACAGATCAAAATATTAACTAAAAACAGCATAATTCACATGGTTCACAAAAAGCAGTTTGATTTTTTTTTTTCTTGTTTATTCTAAGGGAACAACAATACTCCCTCTAGTGCAATTCAAACCAGCACTCAGATGTCTTCATCCTCATCATCATTCCCTCGTGGTCGTGGGGGCACCCATGGAGACAGTAGATTCGTGGGAAAGTCAGGGAAGATGCATCCCAGTTGGTCAGCAACTTCCTTGTCCCTCGCCTGTGCGTACGTGGCCCATTGAGCCATCCTCTTCTGTAAATCCAGCAGGCACGCCATGGATAATGACTGAGCAGCAGCCAATCTATCCAGCTCGAACTCCATGTTCCCCTTCCTTTTCAGCCTCAAGCCTGTAGGCAGCTCCAAGTGGCCTGTGTAAGCCATCTGCTGTTCCATCCGCTCAATGGGGACTCCCTTCTTTGCTCAACCGTATCTTTGATTTGGCCCAATATCTTCTTGATTTTTTTAGCTGAATTTAATCTCCTTGATTCCCTCTATTGATTCCCTACAAAAAGAAATAAAATCAACATCAACATCGTAATTAAAATCATACAAACATATACACAAACGATAACCGGAAAAAATGGAAAAAATAAACTAAGGCATGAGCCTCATATTGACGAGCACAGCAATCACTCGTCCTCTCTCGTTCTTAATTTCACGCTTCAGTCAAGAGGAAGGCCGAGAGAGTCTTCACATCTCCTTCCTCATAGTAGTGCTTCAATCTTGCACCATTAACCATGAATGGTTGACCTTGCTGCAGGTTCTTTATCTCGATGGCACCATGAACAAACACATTAGTAATTACAAACGGACCTGACCATCTAGACTTAAGTTTGCCTGGAAATAATTTCAATCGTGAGTTAAATAATAAAACAAGTTGGCCTTTCTTAAAGTCCTTGATCCTAAGTCTACTGTCGTGCCAAATCTTGGTCTTTTCCTTATACATTTTGGCATTTTCATAAGACATATGTCTAAGCTCATCAAGCTCATGTAATTGCAAAGACCGCAACGTTCCCGCATCGGTCACGCAATAATTCAACTCTTTTAGTGCCCAAAATGCCTTAATTTCTAACTCAAATGGAAGATGACAAGCTTTACCATACACAAGTCTGTAAGGAGACATACCTAGGGGTGTCTTATATGCAGTCCTATATGCCCAAAGTGCATCCTCGAGTTTAAATGACCAGTCCTTTCTATTAGGTTTGACCACTTTTTCTAGGATGTTCTTAATCTCCCTATTTGAAATTTCAGCCTGACCATTCGAGTGTGGGTGATAAGGAGTGACTACTCTATGCCTAATGTTATACTTAGCCAACACTCTCTCCATAGCCTTATTAATGAAATGTGTCCCCTCATCACTAATGACAGCACGAGGTGTTCCAAACCTAGTAAAAATGTGCCTATGCAAGAATTTTATGACTGTTTTGGCATCATTATTGGGACATGCTATGGCCTCTACCCACTTGGATACATAGTCTACTGCCACTAATATGTAAAGGTTACCTGAGGATGGGGGAAATGGTCCCATGAAGTCAATGCCCCACACATCAAAGAGCTCCAACTCTAAGATGTAGGTGAGAGGCATTTCATCCTTGCGACTGAGGTTACCTGTTCTTTGGCATTCATCACAGCTGTGGGCATAGTTGTGAGCATCCTTGAAGATCGTTGGCCAATAGTAGCCACTCTGAAATACCTTTGCAGCTGTTCTTTGGCCACCAAAGTGTCCACCATACGGAGCTGTGTGGCAGTGCTGCAGCACAGACTTCGCCTCAGCAGCTGAAACACACTTCCTTAGCAAGCCGTCAGCACATGTTTTGTAAAGGGTGGGGTCATCCCATATGAATTTCCTTGCCTCATGAAGGAACCTCTTCTTCTCTTGGCTTCCCTTGAAAGTTGGTAGTACCTGTGATGCAAGGAAGTTAGCAATGTCAGCAAACCAAGGTTCCTCATCGTTATCACGATGAGTCAATACAAAGACATGTTCATCAATAAAAGCATCAGAAATTGCGGGTTCCGCAATTTTTTCGCAATTATGCTGCAATCTAGAAAGATGATCCGCAACCACATTTTCACTTCCTTTCTTATCTCTAATGTCTAGATCAAACTCTTGCAGCAGCAGTACCCACCTAATCAACCTAGGCTTAGCATCAGCCTTCCTCATAAGGTATTTTAAAGCAGAATGGTCAGTGTACACGATTGTCCTAGTGCCTACAATATAGTTCCTAAATTTCTCACAAGCAAACACTACAGCTAGCATTTCTTTCTCAGTGGTTGTGTAGTTGCATTGTGCCTCATTAAGTGTCTTACTAGCATAATAGACAGGGTGTGTTAACTTGTCAATCTTCTGTCCTAACATAACCCCTACAGCATAGTCACTAGCATCACATAACATCTCAAATGGGAGATCCCAATTTGGCCCTACTATAATAGGCGCTGTGACTAGTGCTCTCTTAAGGGTTTTCCAAGCTAGGACACACTCTTTAGAGAAAATGAATGGTTTGTTTAGCTCTAGAAGCTCACATAGAGGCTTGGAGATCTTAGAAAAGTCCTTAATGAACCTTCTATAGAAACCAGCATGCCCTAAGAAACTTCTAATGGCTTTGACATTTTGGGGTTCTACCAATTTCTCTATTATTTCAATTTTTGCCCTGTCAACTTCTACACCTGCCCTTGACACTCTATGACCTAAGACAATCCCTTCATCCACCATGAAATGGCACTTTTCCCAATTTAGGACGAGGTTGGTCTCCTCACACCTAGCCAAGACTTGTCCTAGGTTCTCTAGACAGTTTGTAAATGAATCCCCAAAGACTGAGAAATCATCCATGAATATCTCTATCATGGACTCATCCAAATCAGAGAAGATTGCCAACATGCACCTTTGGAAAGTTGTCGGTGCATTGCATAAGCCAAAAGGCATTCTGCGAAAGGCAAAAGTTCCAAAAGGGCAAGTGAAGGTAGTCTTCTCTTGGTCCTTAGGGTCTATAGTAATCTGGTTATACCCTGAATAACCGTCTAAGAAGCAGTAGTAGGCTCTACCAGCTATCCTATCTAGCATCTGGTCAATGAATGGTAGAGGGAAATGGTCTTTTTTGGTCTCTTTATTTAGTTTCCTATAATCCATGCAAACTCTCCATCCTGTGATAGTCCTTGTTGGAATCAGTTCGTTGTTCTCATTAACTACCACAGTCATCCCCCCCTTCTTAGGTACACACTGTATAGGGCTCACCCACTGACTACTAGTGTTGCGTGCTCAATGTGTAAAGATAAATAAGCAATAAGGTAGAGAGAGCACTTAGAACATGCAAGCATACATGGTCTCACAGCAAGTAGTAAGTATATTTCATTCGTTTTTTCCACAGAGACTCATTTTTAGCTATTCGCGAAGTGTGATTGTTAAGAAAGATGGGATGAATTTGATGGGGTAAAATTGGTTTTTAATTATCTACTTTTTGCTGAATGTATAAAGGGATATAACATAAACAAATGCAAGTTGAAACTAGACTTAAAAGACAAGAGATGGAATTAACAAACGAGGAAGAAAACAGCTAAACAGAATGAAAATCTGGCAGAATTGCGAGGACCGCAATGTTACCGCAATTAAATAACAGCGAAACTGAGTAAATGGGTGAATTAAGGGCTACTAATGACTATCCTATAGGCATTTTATTACGATTCTCAAGCATTGGACCAACTCTCTATACATCAAACTCACTCTATCTCAAGTATCGTCCGATTCCATGCATTAGAGTCTTAAGTTTACTCGACTTCAAAGTAAGGTCTTAAGCATCTTGTTAAAACAGGAGTGTTTAGTTTGTACTAGGGAAACGCCTATTCCTAGGCCGTTTCCTGATTACCATGAAAGGCTAGCATGATTATATGACTCTGAACTCTTACTCCTTCCAGAGGTTAGGAGTTCTTTGGACAAAATGGATGGCCAATCGAAATTGCCCGTGGGATGAAGCTTACATACAATCAATGATTCGAGAGCTATCCTACATACTTGATGCACGTTTTTTAGCCTATAGTTCTGTCATTAGCATGCCCCTAAGTGGCTTAGCTACTCATGGATATATGGAGAACAGAAAGGGTAGATAAAACAGACATGCTTAGAAGAGAAATATGCTTAAAACAATAAGACAAAACGTAGCAGCAGAAGGTGGAAACTGTGAAATGCAGAATTTTACTTTGATTACTTTGAATGTTTGAACGACAAAGGAAAGCTTCAAAAGAAATGATTCAAAGACAGACAACAACGAAATGCAGTAATTAAAGCACTAGGCTAAGAACAACAATGATCAAACTGGAATTTAGAAGAAGAACGACAGAAAACAGTAAAAGGGTGCTGAAAAGCTTCGTTGCAGTCGCCTCGAATGAAGGGGATGAAAGGTCAGCCTTGCTTGGATGAATCCAATCGAGAGAGAAGAAGAATCTTCTCTCCTTCCTATCAGATTATCGATTCCAATAGCTGAGACTCTCACTCCAACAGACGGCAAAGGAAAACAGAGAGAAATGATGGACTGCGAGAAGACTTCTGCGCTTCGAATGATGATCAAACCTCCGACTTTGGCCCCCTTTTATAGTAGTTTGCAGGTGCGTTTGGGCCAAGGAGAACCATCAATCTTCAACGTCATATATCAGAATGGATGGAGGAGAAAGAACGAATCCCTGAAAATACGGAAATTAACAGAAAAAGATCAGTCAACTTACGGTTTCCACTTGAATAATTGCGGTCACCGCAATGTTTTCGCAATTCATTCGCAATGCTTATTTTTTCATTCTTTTCCTTCGGTTTTCAACCCTTTTTCTACCTATTGTGCATAAATCCTAAATTAGCTACCTTCTTCTAATTCTCATATTAAAGCGTAGGTTTAGACTAAATGCTATCACAAACACCTAAAAGTGTACATCTTCTTAAGCTAAATGGGTCCTAAATAAGTCACTTTCAGAGACTTAACACACCCCCAAACTTAAGGTTTTGCTTGTCCTCAAGCATACTAAGGACTTACTTAGGCTTGTTTTTATATCTTCTTTAACTACTTACCGACTCCCCTATATCCCTATCTCTAGCAGTGCTGTCCTGTGACACACTTCTAAGTTTAGAACTAACCTCTTTATCAAGCTTCTTCTGACTTCACCTGCCTACTATACCTGCTGTTTTTATTAACCCCCTACTACTGATCTAGCTACTTTTATGACATCATGCCACTATCCCTAAGGTTTCAAATTCTACCAAGCTTTACTCCAGACTCAGTACATGCTTCTAGCTTTATTTTTAATGTGTCTAGGATTCCTTAGAGTCATGCCAGTCTTAGTATTAACAGTGACAGTGGTACTTTTAGAGAACAACCTAAACCCTGGCATCACTACATTGGATATACATTCATCTCCTTAGACAAACCTAGAAACTACAACCTTGTGCTTAGCTCTTTGAGGATCAGAGTTCTTTTTTAAATAGGACATCTAAGCCACAAGATTATAACTCCTAAGCATACATCCTTCTTCCCCTATTTCTCCTTTTCCCTTTTTTACTTAGGTGGAGTCTCTCCTTGGGTTGCCTTTTGATGCAATGCCACTTGTGGTTTACACACTTGGCACTGATTACTCAGCACTTGAGAGAGACTCCCCTCTTTATTCTTATTTTTCACTTTCTCTATTTATCACAAAAAATTTTCTTAAAGGAGAAGAAGAATGCTTATGTCCTAAGGAAGAGAGGAATGTTCCTAGGCCTAGGGTGGCCTCCCCCAAACTTCAACTACTCATTGTCCCCAATGAGTGTCTGAGGTGGCACACCCCCAAACTTGTCCTAGAAGCATCTAGTCTAAAGTAAAACAAAGAGAATCTAAAAATCCTAGGCATAGGCAAAACATTTAAAAGCAATTACCCCAGCAGCAGAAAATTTGAACAAAACAGACAGTTTAAGGACTGATGGTTTATGCACGCTGAGCCCTATTCAGAGGCTAATTTAAACTATCAAAGGGTGTCCTATGACACTCATCCAGCATGCGTTAAGATCAGCTATATAAGGTAGTCATGCTAGCAGCAAAAGATAGAATTTAACAGATCACAGCCTAACTACACAGACAGTCCAAAACATGCAATCAGTCACAAAATTTGCGGGAACCGCAATTATTTCGCAATTCAATCCGGGCAGATATAACATTGATTAGGGCCCCTCAGCATGCTTTTTCCTGTTACTCACGCATCCTAAAAATAAAGCTAAACTATCCTACCTATTCAGCTAACATCAGACTAGACTAAGCAAAAGAAAAAACATAAAACTAAACATTAAAAACAGATCAAAAGTTGAACACAAAACAGCATAATGCCCATGATCCTATCAGAAAGCAGAAAAATTGTTTTTTTTTTTTTTTCCTAAGGGAACAGCAATACTCCCTTTAGTGCACTTCAAACCAGCACTCAATTCTCGTCATCCTCATCTGGTTGCCTCGGCCGTGGGGGCACCCATGGAGTTAGGAGATTGGTAGGGAAGTCCGGGAAGATGCACCCCAGCTGGTCTGCAACTTCCTTATCCCTCGCCTGCGCATAAGTGGCCCATTGAGCCATTCTGCTCTGCATATCCATTAAGCAGGCCATGGATAGAGACTGTTCAGCAGCCAGCCTATCCAGTTCAAACTCCATATTCCCCTTTCTTCTCAGCCTCAGGTTAGCAGGCAGCTCCAAATGGCCTGTGTAAGGCATCTGCTGCTCCAGGCGCTCGGTGGGAACTCCTGCAAGCAAACATAGCTTGGTTATGGTATTAGGGAAAAACAAGGGTCCCTTACCTTTCTTTGCGCACTCAGCAATGGCAGCTGACATGATCTCCCCCACATTGACCGTGAGACCGCGCATGATGGCATAGACCAGCAGTGATCTACTCTGGTTGATTGTCGTCTCGTGGGTCATAGGGGACAACTTTCTCCTCACAAAGGCAAACCAAACAGCTGCCTTTGCTGTCAGATTGGCACTCATTAAGGTGTGCCTCCCATTGCGTGAGACAGTCCACGCTGCTTCAGGCTGGCCAATTGTGCGAATGGCCTCTTCCAGCACTGCCTCAGTCGGCTCATCAACTATCCGCGCATAATCTGTGTGCGTTTGGCCCTTGAGACCAAAGGCTTCATTGATGGCTTTGGCTGAGAAATCCACTTCCACCCCTCTGACCACAGACAGGCCATCCTCAGGGCTGAGCACATTGGCGTAGAAATCGTACACCATGCTCGTGTAGGCTGGATTAGGCGGTCTGCAAAATTCCTCCCAGCCGTGGTTGATCACTCCTGCGCGCAAGAACTGCGGCAGGTCAGCGAGTCGGTCGAGGAAGCCTTTCTCGTGCAACAGGTCCCTCTTCCTCAGCTCAGCACCCCTGGATTCAGCGTCAGACGAGACATACCTCCCTGACTGAGGTTCGTCTTCAGGGTAGAGTTTAGCCTTCCCCTTATCTGCTGGTTTGGATGATTCGGCAGCCTCCACCTTGAGGCGTTTGAGCGAAGGCTCAGTACTCTCTTTGTCCGTCGACGACACCTTCTTGGCCTTCTTTTTCTTCAACTTCTTGGCCTTGACAATCTTGGCCTTCTTCTTCTTCTTGAGCCTGGCCTTGATGTTGATCTGCTGGAGGCATGCCCCCAACGTCTCCTCCATAGAATCATCCTGCTGTGCAGGCTCGGCAGGGCTATCTTCCCTCATAGGAGAGAAGACTTCGTCTTCCCCAGCATCTCCACTGCCCTGAGTGGACTCTTGATAATCCCCATAAGGGAATTCAGGATCAGGCCGTGGAGAATTGTGCTCTGCTGATGGTGTCTGCGCAGAACTCAGTGGCGAAGATGGCAGTTCAGGACTCTGCGCTGCTGCAGGTGTCGGGTCAGAACTCTGAGGTGCTGAAGACAACTCGGGGCTCTGTGCAGGCGGCGACGACTCTGCGCTTGGCACTGGTTCAGATGGTGAAGGACTACGCGCAGGTGATGCAGACGGCGACGAACCTTCTTTGGCTGACTCGTGGGATGCACGATCAGTTTCTTGACTCTCCACAGAGGGAGTCTTTGCTGTGCTTGGTTCGGCGGCCGTCTTGACACTCCACCGGCGTTTCTTGGGCGTGCCCACTGGCTCAGATGGTCCCGCAGGAATCTCAGTGACCACCCTCCATTTCTTCCTACGAATAGGAAGCTTGGGAAGAGGACCGGTGCGAACGGCACCATCGTCTGCAAGGGTGAGAAGCGCTTCCCTCGCAGCCGCTTCAGCTGCGTCATCAGCCTTCTTCTTGGCTGCAGATCTCTCCGCTCGTGTGAACACCATTGCTGAGTCTTGAAGATCTTGAGAGAAGAATCAAAGATGGAGAGAATCGCTGAATTCTTGGAGAGCAAAGAGAGAGATAATCGTATCGATCGAGCGCCTTCCAACGGATATAAAGGCAACGGAAAAAATCCCAACGGCTCTTTTTGCGGATCCAGCAATTCCAGCGCAATTCTAGGGATATTATTTCATCAAAATCTCCAACTTTGCTCGTCCGTATCTTTTATTTGGCTCAACCGTTTCTCGATTTTTAAAGCTGGATTTACTCTCCTTGATCCCCTCTTTCGAATCCTTGCAAAAACAAATAAAACAAACATTAAATACGCAATTAAAATTACACCACAAAACATACAAACGATAACCGGAAAAACAGAAAAAATAAACTAAGGCATTGGCCTTGACTAAACGAGCACAGTAACCACTCGTTCTCTCTCGTTCTCTTTGTCATGCTTCAGTCAAGAGGAAGGCCGAGAGAGTCTTCACATCTCCTTCCTCATAGTAGTGCTTCAACCTAGCACCATTGACCATAAATGGTTGGCCTTGCTGCAAGTTCTTTATCTCTATTGCACCATGAACAAAGACATTAGTAATAACAAATGGACCTGACCATCTAGACTTTAGTTTGCCTGGAAATAACTTTAATCGTGAGTTAAATAATAGTACAAGTTGGCCTTTCCTAAAGTCTTTGATCCTGAGTCTACTGTCGTGCCATATTTTGGTCTTTTCTTTATACATTTTGGCATTCTCGTAGGCCATATGCCTAAGCTCATCAAGTTCATGTAGCTGCAAAGATCTCAATGTCCCCGCATCCTTTACACAAAAATTCAATTCCTTCATGGCCCAAAATGCTTTGTTTTCTAACTCAAGTGGCAAGTGGCAAGCCTTGCCATACACCAACCTATAGGGAGACATGCCTAGGGGTGTCTTATATGCTGTTCTATAAGCCCAAAGTGCATCCTCAAGCTTAAATGACCAGTCTTTCCTATTAGGTTTGACCACCTTTTCTAGGATGTTCTTTATCTCCCTATTGGAAATTTCAGCTTGGCCATTCGAGTGTGGGTGGTAGGGAGTAGCTACCCTATGTCTAATGTTATATTTAGCCAATATCTTCTCCATAGCCTTATTAATGAAATGTGACCCCTCATCACTAATGATAGCACGAGGAGTCCCAAATCTAGTGAAAATGTGCCTATGCAAGAAGTTAGTGACTGTTTTAGCATCATTATTAGGACATGCTTTGGCTTCTACCCACTTGGACACGTAGTCTACTGCTACTAAAATGTAAAGGTTACCTGATGATGGAGGGAATGGTCCCATGAAATCAATGCCCCACACATCAAAGAGCTCCAACTCTAAGATGTAGGTGAGGGGCATCTCATCCTTGCGACTGAGGTTACCTGTCCTTTGGCATTCGTCACAGCTGTGGGCATAGTTGTGGGCGTCCTTGAAGATTGTTGGCCAATAGTAGCCACTCTGAAATACCTTCGCAGCTGTTCTTTGACCACCAAAGTGTCCACCGTAAGGAGATGAGTGACAGTGCTGCAGCACAGACTTCGCTTCAGCAGCTGAAACACACTTCCTTAACAACCCATCAGCACAGGTTCTGTAAAGTGTGGGGTCATCCCAGATGAATTTTCTTGCTTCATGAAGGAACCTCTTCTTCTCTTGTCCTCCCTTGAACACTGGTAATACCTGTGATGCACGGAAGTTAGCAATGTCAGCGAACCACGGTTCCTCATCGTTATCACGATGAGCCAAAGCAAAGACATGTTCATCTATAAAAGCATCAGAAATTGCGGTCTCCGCAATTTTTTCGCAATTGTGCTGCAATCGAGACAGGTGATCTGCAACCACATTTTCACAACCTTTCTTGTCCCGAATGTCCAAATCAAATTCCTGCAGCAATAACACCCATCTAATCAATCTAGGCTTGGCATCAGCCTTCCTCATAAGATATTTCAAGGCAGAATGGTCAGTGTATACAATTGTCCTAGTGCCTACAATATAGTTTCTGAATTTTTCGCAAGCAAACACTACAGCAAGCATCTCTTTTTCAGTAGTTGTATAATTACATTGAGCCTCATTCAAGGTCTTACTAGCATAATAGACAGGGTGTGTCAGCTTGTCAATCTTCTGTCCTAACATGACTCCTACAGCATAGTCACTGGCATCACATAGCATCTCAAATGGGAGATCCCAATTTGGTCCGACTATGATAGGTGCTGTGACTAGTGCTTCCTTAAGGGTTTTCCAAGCTACTACACATTCTTTAGAGAAGATAAATGGTCTATTTAGCTCTAGAAGCTCGCACAGAGGCTTGGCTATCTTAGAAAAGTCCTTAATGAACCTTCTGTAGAAGCCAGCGTGCCCTAAGAAGCTTCTAATGGCTTTGACATTCTGGGGCTCTACCAACTTCTCTATGATCTCTATTTTTGCCCTATCCACTTCCACACCTGCCCTTGACACTCTATGTCCTAAGACAATCCCTTCATCTACCATAAAATGGCACTTTTCCCAATTTAGGACTAGGTTGGTCTCCTCACACCTAGCCAGGACTTGTCCTAAGTTTTCTAGACAGGTTTTAAATGAGTCCCCAAAGACTGAGAAGTCATCCATGAATATTTCTATCATGGACTCATCCAACTCAGAGAAGATTGCCATCATGCACCTTTGGAAAGTTGCCGGTGCATTGCATAAGCCAAAAGGCATTCTGCGGAAGGCAAACGTTCCAAAAGGGCAAGTGAAAGTGGTCTTCTCTTGATCCTTAGGGTCTATAGTAATTTGATTATAGCCTGAATAGCCATCTAAGAAACAATAGTAGGCTCTACCAGCTATTCTGTCTAGCATCTGGTCAATGAACGGTATAGGGAAATGGTCTTTTTTAGTTTCTTTATTTAATTTTCTGTAATCCATACACACTCTCCACCCTGTTACAGTCCTTGTTGGAATCAGTTCGTTATTCTCATTGACTACCACAGTTATTCCCCCCTTTTTAGGTACACATTGGATGGGGCTCACCCATTGGCTACTAGCTATGGGAAAAATCACTCCTGCATCTAACCATTTGATTATTTCCTTTTTCACTACCTCTTTCATAGAGGGGTTTAACCTACGCTGGTGATCTACCCTAGGTGTGTGCTCTTCCTCTAGTATAATTTTGTGCATGCAATAAGAAGGGCTAATGCCTCGAATATCAGCAATAGTCCATGCTATAGCCTTCCTATGTTGCTTAAGCAGTAAAATTAATTCACCCTCATGCTGTTCACTTAGCTTAGAAGAAATAATTACAGGCAGCGTATCATTATCTCCTAGATATGCATATTTGAGGTGAGTGGGTAGTGGTTTCAGTTCTAAAACAGGTGGATGCTCAATGGAGGGCTTTAACGGATTTACAGTTCTATCAGTTAAATCTATATTCATACATACATGCTGTGGTTTATCTACAGGCATATCCATTATGTCAGATACATTCAAGTCAGCTACATCTACTTGTACATATTCACTAGCATGCTTGGTTAACAGTACATGCTCTAATTGTTCTTCCATTAGTGAGTCAACAACATCCATGCTAGCACAGGATTCAAGGTCAGAGGGATACCTTAAAGCTTTATAAACACTAAATTTTACCTCTTCATCATGAACCCTCATAGTTAACTCACCTTTTTGAACATCTATTAGTGCCCTACCTGTGGCTAGAAATGGTCTACCTAGCAGGATGGGGACCTCCTTGTCTGCCTCATAGTCCAGGACAATGAAATCTGCAAGGAAAATAAATTTGTCAACTTTCACTAGAATATCCTCAATCTTACCTTCAGGGTATGCGATGGATCTGTCTGCTAGTTGTAAAGTGACTGTGGTTGGACGTGCTTCTCCTATTCCCAACTGGCGGAATAGGGAAAGGGGCATGAGATTTATGCTGGCGCCCAGGTCACAAAGCGCTCTGCCCACGTGCTTGCCTCCAAGTTCTACAGGTAAGGTGAAGGAACCAGGATCCTTCTCCTTCTTGGGCAGCTTGTTTTGGAGGATGGCACTGCACTCCTCGGTGAGGTTTACTGTTTCAAACTCACCAATTATTTTTTTGTTAGTAATAATGTCCTTCAAAAACTTTACATAAGAAGGCATAGACTGCAAAACCTCTACAAAAGGAATGTTAACATGCACTTGCTTAAGTATTTCTAAGAATTTATTAAAATGAACTTCCTGTTCCTGCTTCTTCTTAAGCCTTCGAGGGTATGGAGGTGGTGGCACATATGCAGGTATGTCAGGGCGCTTTAGGATAGGTGGAGGCCTTGGAATTTCTTCTACCTCCTCAATAATTGGTTCTAGCCTGGCTCCTGATGTGCTAGTTGGTGGTGGACCTTGGTTTGGCAGAGACTCCAGTGGAGCACTAGACTCAGTGTTCTCTACTCTCTTTGGTGTGTCCTTTGTGTTGCTCACCAATGGTCTTCCACTCCTAAGTTCAATTGCTTGAACTTGCTCTTTTCCATCTCTCCTAGGCACCTCGGTGTCAGCAGGGAGTCTACCTTGGGGCCTACTTTTAAGTTCATTGGCTAATTGGCCTATTTGGTTTTCCAGGCTCCTAAGAGTAGCTTGCTGGCTCTGAAGAGTAGCATCATTCTTAGCTATATATTCCTTGAGTAGGTTTTCTACAGAAGATCCTACAGGTTGATTGTAAGGTTTTTGGTACATTGACTGGTTATGTTGGGGAGTGAAACCAGGTGTTCCACTCGGTCTAGGTTGGTTAGAATTTTGGTTAGTGTTTTGTTGGCCACCCCATGACAGGTTAGGGTGGTTTCTCCAACCAGGATTGTAAGTTTGTGAGTAGGGGTTGTTCCTTGGCTGTTGCTGGCTTCCTACATAGCAGACCGAGGATGGATTCCCAGGGCAGTATTCATAAGGGTGCCCTTCCCCACAGAATCCACAGACAGGTGCCTCGCCTTGACTTGGTTGGGTGCCCATTGACATGGCTGTGGCGGTATTGGCACTGGTCTGGAGATTGGCCTGAGCCATTTGCTTGACTAAGTTGGTCAGGGCATTTATTTGGGTGCTCATGGCGCTTAGAGCATCCTTGTCTTGAGCCCTAGTTGGCTCTACTGGATCGTCTGACCATCTACAATGAGATGTTGAGATCTTCTCCAAGATCTCATAAGCTTCGTTGTAACTCTTGGACAACATGGAACCTCCAGCAGATGAATTTAAAACTTGTCTGGTGCTGGGGTTGCATCCTTTAAAGAAGACTTCTATTTGGATACACCATGGAATGCCATGGTGTGGACATTTAATGAGAAGGTCTTTGAATCTTGTCCAAGCTTCGTGAAGAGACTCACTTGGAGCTTGTTTGAATTTTATGATATCATCACGAAAGGTCGAATTCCTATCTGGTGGGAAATATTTGACTAGGAATTTTTCTGCTAAATCTGTCCAATTGAGGACAGATCCTGAGGGTAAAGAATTTAACCATGTTTTGGCTTTGTCCCTCAAAGAGTAAGGGAAAAGATATAGCCTCAGGGCTTCTTGGGAAACTCCAGGGATTAGGAATGTGTCACTAACTCCTAAGAAGTTCCTAAGGTGGTTATGGGGGTCCTCATTTTCTATTCCAAAGAATTGCCCCACAGTGGACAACATTTGGAACATCACTGGCTTTAACTCGAATGAGTTGGCAGTGATTTCAGGACGGATTATGCTGGGGTTCAGCTCCCCAGGCATAGGTACTAAATATGAAAGGATGGCGCTATCCTTGTCATTCGCTATTTCAATGGGATTGCGAGTGACAGGCACCAGGTTTTGATTTACTCCAGCCATTTCTTCTTGAGGTAATTGCGGAGGAATTGTAGTCTCTGCAATGATTGGAGGTAAAAGGGTTTGTTTAAAGAGACGTTTCTTGGCTCTATTCCTAGCTCTAAGTAATCTCTCGGGCTCAGGGTTGAACTCTAGATCACTAGATGGAGTCTCATTCATAAACTACCCTAAATGGTACCTGAAAAAGAAATGAAGATGGATCAAATTCAATGGAAAATACTTTGATGTTTTAGACTTAACAAACTTCGTTTTCACTTAAAATAAGTCCCCGGCAGCGGCGCCAAAAACTTGTTGCGTGCTCAATGTGTAAAGATAAATAAGCAATAAGGTAGAGAGAGCACTTAGAACATGCAAGCATACATGGTCTCACAGCAAGTAGTAAGTATATTTCATTCGTTTTTTCCACAGAGACTCATTTTTAGCTATTCGCGAAGTGTGATTGTTAAGAAAGATGGGATGAATTTGATGGGGTAAAATTGGTTTTTAATTATCTACTTTTTGCTGAATGTATAAAGGGATATAACATAAACAAATGCAAGTTGAAACTAGACTTAAAAGACAAGAGATGGAATTAACAAACGAGGAAGAAAACAGCTAAACAGAATGAAAATCTGGCAGAATTGCGAGGACCGCAATGTTACCGCAATTAAATAACAGCGAAACTGAGTAAATGGGTGAATTAAGGGCTACTAATGACTATCCTATAGGCATTTTATTACGATTCTCAAGCATTGGACCAACTCTCTATACATCAAACTCACTCTATCTCAAGTATCGTCCGATTCCATGCATTAGAGTCTTAAGTTTACTCGACTTCAAAGTAAGGTCTTAAGCATCTTGTTAAAACAGGAGTGTTTAGTTTGTACTAGGGAAACGCCTATTCCTAGGCCGTTTCCTGATTACCATGAAAGGCTAGCATGATTATATGACTCTGAACTCTTACTCCTTCCAGAGGTTAGGAGTTCTTTGGACAAAATGGATGGCCAATCGAAATTGCCCGTGGGATGAAGCTTACATACAATCAATGATTCGAGAGCTATCCTACATACTTGATGCACGTTTTTTAGCCTATAGTTCTGTCATTAGCATGCCCCTAAGTGGCTTAGCTACTCATGGATATATGGAGAACAGAAAGGGTAGATAAAACAGACATGCTTAGAAGAGAAATATGCTTAAAACAATAAGACAAAACGTAGCAGCAGAAGGTGGAAACTGTGAAATGCAGAATTTTACTTTGATTACTTTGAATGTTTGAACGACAAAGGAAAGCTTCAAAAGAAATGATTCAAAGACAGACAACAACGAAATGCAGTAATTAAAGCACTAGGCTAAGAACAACAATGATCAAACTGGAAATAAGAAGAAGAACGACAGAAAACAGTAAAAGGGTGCTGAAAAGCTTCGTTGCAGTCGCCTCGAATGAAGGGGATGAAAGGTCAGCCTTGCTTGGATGAATCCAATCGAGAGAGAAGAAGAATCTTCTCTCCTTCCTATCAGATTATCGATTCCAACAGCTGAGACTCTCACTCCAACAGACGGCAAAGGAAAACAGAGAGAAATGATGGACTGCGAGAAGACTTCTGCGCTTCGAATGATGATCAAACCTCCGACTTTGGCCCCCTTTTATAGTAGTTTGCAGGTGCGTTTGGGCCAAGGAGAACCATCAATCTTCAACGTCATATATCAGAATGGATGGAGGAGAAAGAACGAATCCCTGAAAATACGGAAATTAACAGAAAAAGATCAGTCAACTTACGGTTTCCACTTGAATAATTGCAGTCACCGCAATGTTTTCGCAATTCATTCGCAATGCTTATTTTTTCATTCTTTTCCTTCGGTTTTCAACCCTTTTTCTACCTATTGTGCATAAATCCTAAATTAGCTACCTTCTTCTAATTCTCATATTAAAGCGTAGGTTTAGACTAAATGCTATCACAAACACCTAAAAGTGTACATCTTCTTAAGCTAAATGGGTCCTAAATAAGTCACTTTCAGAGACTTAACAACTAGCTATGGGGAAGATCACACCAGCATCTAACCATTTAATTATTTCTTTCTTAACTACCTCTTTCATAGAGGGATTCAGCCTACGTTGGTGATCTACTCTAGGTGTATGCTCTTCCTCTAGTATAATCTTATGCATGCAATAAGAAGGGTTAATGCCTCTAATGTCAGCAATAGTCCATGCTATAGCCTTCCTATGTTGCTTAAGTAGTAAAATCAGTTCAACCTCATGCTTTTCACTTAATTTAGAAGAAATAATCACAGGCAAAGTATCATTACTTCCTAGATATGCATACTTGAGGTGAGTGGGGAGAGGTTTTAATTCTAAGACAGGTGGATGCTCAATGGATGGTTTTAATGGATTCACAGATTTTTCAGTTAAGTCAATATTCATACAAACATGCTGAGGGTTATTTACAGGTATATCCATTATCTCAGCTATGTTTAAGTCAGTTAATTCTAATCCTACATATTCCTGAGCATGCTTAGTCAACAATTCATGCTCCAATTGTTCTTCCATTAATGAATCAACGATGTCCATGCTAGCACAAGATTCAGAGTCAGAGGGGTACCTTAAGGCTTTATACACACTAAATTTCACCTCTTCATCATGAACCCTCATAGTGAGCTCACCTTTTTGGACATCTATCAGTGCCCTACCTGTGGCTAGAAATGGTCTGCCTAACAGGATGGGGACCTCCTTGTCTGCTTCATAATCCAGGATAATGAAATCTGCAAGGAAAATAAACTTGTCAACCTTTACTAGAATATCCTCAATCTTACCTTCAGGGTATGCAATGGATCTGTCTGCTAGTTGTAAAGTGACAGTGGTTGGACGTGCTTCTCCTATTCCTAGCTGGCGGAATAGTGATAGGGGCATGAGGTTTATGCTGGCTCCTAGGTCCAAAAGAGCTCTGCCCACGTGCTTGCCTCCTAGCTCTACAGGTAAGGTGAAGGAACCAGGATCCTTCTCCTTCTTGGGTAGCTTGTTTTGGAGTATAGCACTGCACTCCTCAGTGAGATTGACTGTTTCAAACTCACCAATTATTCTCTTGTTAGTTATAATATCCTTCAAAAACTTTACATAAGAAGGCATAGACTGTAAAACCTCTACAAAAGGAATATTAACATGCACTTGCTTAAGAATTTCTAGAAATTTATTAAAGTGCACTTCCTGTTCTTGTTTTTTCTTTAGCCTTCTAGGAAATGGAGGTGGTGGCACATATGCAGGCACTTCAGGTCACCTCAGGATAGGTGGAGGCCTTGGAATTTCTTCTATCTCCTCTATGATTGGCTCCAGCCTTGCTCCTGATGTGCTTGTTGGTGGTGGACCTTGGTTTGGCAGAGACTCCAGTGGAGCACTAGACTCAGTGTTCTCTACTCTCTTTGGTGTGTCCTTGGTGTTGCTTACCAATGGTCTACCACTTCTAAGTTCGATTGCTTGAACTTGTTCTTTACCATCTCTCCTTGGCACTTCAGTGTCAGCAGGGAGTCTACCTTGGGGCCTACTTTTGATTTCATTGGCTAGTTGCCCTATTTGGTTCTCTAGGCTCCTAAGAGTAGCTTGCTGGCTCTGTAGAGTGGCATCATTCTTGGCTATGTATTCCTTAAGTAAGTTTTCTACAGAAGATCCTACAGGTTGGTTGTATGGTTTTTGATACATTGACTGGTTATGTTGGGGAGTGAAACCAGGTGTTCCACTCGGTCTTGGTTGGTTAGGAGCTTGGTTAGCATTTTGTTGGCCACCCCATGACAGGTTTGGGTGGTTCCTCCAACCAGGGTTGTAAGTATTGGAGTAGGGATTGTTCCTAGGCTGCTGCTGGCTTCCAATATAGCAGACTGAGGCTGGATTCCCAGGGCAGTATTCATACGGATGCCCTTCCCCACAGAATCCACAGATAAGTGTCTCACCTTGACTTGGTTGGGTGCCCATTGACATGACTGTGGCGGTGTTGACACTTGTTTGGAGATTGGCCTGAGCCATTTGCTTAACTAGGTTGGTCAGGGCATTTATTTGGCTGCTCATCGCACTTAGAGCATCCTTGTCTTGAGCTCTAGTTGGCTCAACTGGATCATCTGACCACCTACAGTGAGATGCTGAGATCTTTTCCATGATCTCATAGGCCTCGTTGTAACTCTTGGACAACATGGAACCACCAGCAGATGAATTCAAGACTTGTCTAGTGCTGGGGTTGCATCCTTTGAAAAAGACCTCTATTTGGATACACCATGGGATGCCATGGTGTGAACATTTAAGAAGAAGATCTTTAAACCTTGTCCAAGCTTCGTGAAGAGACTCAGTGTCAGCTTGTTTGAACTTGATTATGTCATCACGAAAGGTAGAATTCCTATGAGGTGGGAAGTATTTGACTAGGAATTTCTCTGCTAAGTCTGTCCAATTAAGGACTGATCCTGAGGGTAATGAGTTCAACCATGTTTTGGCTTTGTCCCTCAAAGAGTAAGGGAAAAGGTATAGCCTCAAGGCTTCTTGGGAAACTCCAGGGATGATAAAGGTATCACTGACTCCTAAGAAGTTTCTAAGATGGTTGCGGGGATCCTCATTTTCCACTCCAAAGAATTGTCCCACAGTGGACAACATTTGGAACATCACTGGCTTTAACTCGAATGAGTTGGCAGTGATTTCAGGACGGATTATGCTGGGGTTCAGCTCCCCAGGCATAGGTACTAGGTAAGAGAGTATGGCGCTATCCTTGTCATTCGCTATTTCGATGGGATTGCGAGTGACAGGCACCGGATTTGGAACTATTCCATCCATTTCTTCTTGAGAAAATTGCGGAGGAATTGCGGTTCCCGCAATTACTTGAGGTAAAGAGGGTTGGTTAAAGAGACGTTTCTTGGCTCTATTTCTGGCCCTAAGTAATCTCTCAGGCTCAGGATTGAACTCTAGATCACTACTTGAAGGCTCACTCATAAACTAACCCAATAGTACCTGCAAAAGAAATGAAACAGATCAGCTTCAATAGGCAATAAACTTGGTGTTTCAAACTTAACAAACTTCGTTTTCACTTAAATAAATCCCCAACAGCGGCGCCAAAAACTTGTTACGTGCTCAATGTGTTAAAATAAATAAGCAATAAGATAGAGAGAGCACTCAGAACATGCAAGCATACATGATCCTATAGCAAGTAGTAAGTATTTTTTCATTCGTTTCCCCACAGAGATTTATTATAAGCTACTCGTGAAGTGTAAAGTTAAGAAAGAAAGGGTGGATTTGATGGGGTAGAATTGGTTTTAAATTGTCTATTTCCTACTGAATACGAAGAGGGTAGTAACATAAACAAGTGCAAGTCAAAGTTAAACTCAAATGAAAAGAGACGAGATTAATAAACGAAGACAAAAACAGCTAGACAGAATTGTAACTTTAGCAGAATTGCGGAAACAGCAATTCTACCGCAATTTTAATAACAGCGAAAGTGTGTAAAATGGAGAAACAAGGGCTACTAACGACTCCTCTATAGGCTTTTTCATACGATTCCCAAGCATTGGATCAACTCTCTATGCATCAAACTCACTCAATCTCATGTATCGTCCGATTCCATGCATTAGATTCTTTAGTTTACTCATGTCCAAGTAAGGTCTTAAGCATCTTGTTAAAGCAGAAAGTTATGGTTTGTACTAGGAAAACGCCTATTCCTAGGTCGTTTTCTGGCTACCTTGAAAGGCTAGCATGAGTGTATGACTCTGAACTCTTACTCCTTCCAGAGGTTAGGAGTTCTTTGGACAAAATGGATGGCCAATCGAAATTGCCCGTGGGATGAAGCTTACATACAATCAATGCTTCGAGAGCTATCCTACATGCTTGGTTCACGTTTTTTAGCCTATAGTATTGTCATTAGCATGCCCCTATGTGACTTAGTTACTCATGGATATGGGGTAAACAGAAATAAGAGATGAAGGAAACATGCTTAGAAGAGAAATATACTTAAAACAGTAAGGAAAAACCGTAGCAGCAAAAGATGGAAAACTTGTGAAATAATAACTATGCTTTGATTACTTGATTGTTTGAATGGACAAGAAGAGGAACTTAATGTGCATAACAGAAAGACAGAACACAACGAAATGGACTGATCTAGTTACAAGAAAGGAAACAACAACAAACTAAAGGTGGAAAATGGAAATAAAGACAGAAAGCATAAAAACGAGCGTGAACGCCTAGTTGCAGATGCCTCGGCTGAAGGGGATGAAAGAATAGCTTTGCTTGGATGAATCCAATCGGGAGAGAAGATGAATCTTCTCTCCTTCCTATCAGATTGTCGATTCCAACAGCTGAGACTCTCACACCAACAGACAGAGAAGAATGACAGGAGAAAAGATGGAGCTGCGAGAAGACTTCTACGCTTTCGGATGATGATTGAACCCTCGACTTTGACCCCCTTTTATAGTAATCTGCAGGTGCGTTTGGGCCAAGGAGAACCATCAATCTTCAACGTCGTACTTCAAAATGGATGGAGGAGAAAGAACGAATCCCTGAAATCACGGAAATTAACAGAAAAAGATCAGTCAACTTACGGTTTTCACTTGAAACATTGCGGTTTCAGCAATGTTTCCGCAATGCTTACTTTTCATTCTTTTACTTCGGTTTTCAATCCTTTTCTTCCCTTTTGCACACAAGTCCTAATTTAGCTACCTTCTTTTAATTCTCACAAATAAGCATAGGTTTAAGCTAAAACCTATCAAAAACACCTAAGAGTGTGCATCTTTCAAAGCTAAATAAGTCCTAAATAAGTCACTTTTGGAGACATAACAAAACATGAGAAAAGGTTTCTTCATAGTCCACCCCTTCTCGCTGGGTAAAACCCTTTGCCACAAGTCGGGCCTTAAAGGTTTGCACCTTACCGGCCTGGTCTCGTTTCCTCTTGTAGATCCACTTGCAACCGATGAGTCTTTCACCATCTGGTTGATCTACAAGACTCCAGACCGAATTGAAGTACATAGACTCCATTTCGAGGTTCATGGCTTTGAGCCACGGATCCTTGTCTACATCTGTCATTGCCTGTTTAAAGGTCAATGGATCCTCAATTCCATCATCAGGTATGACGAATTGAGTCTTAGACAAGCCAATGTAGCGGTCGGGTTGTCTCACATCCCTCCCACTGCGTCGAGGCTCTCTCAACTCTTGAGAAGGACCAGCCTGATCAACAACTCTTGGTTATCCCTCTGTAGCTTCCCTGGATAATTCGGACAAAACTATTTTGCTCGTAGGTTGATGATCTCTCATGTGGTCCTCCTCTAAGAACGTGGCATTAGTCGACACTAATACCTTGTCCTCTCGAGGATCGTAAAAGAAACCACCTTTCGTTTCTCTGGGATAGCCTACAAACAGGCACAATTTCGAACGATATTCCAATTTCTTTGGACCGGGTACTAGCACATGTGTCGGGCACCCCCAAATTCTGTAATGACGTAAACTAGCTTTACGCCCTTTCCAGAGCTCAAAAGGTGTTTCAGAAACACTTTTCGAGGGAACAACATTCAAAATGTATACAGCAGTCTCTACTGCGTATCCCCAAAACGAACTAGGCAGCTGAGCATAGCTCATCATAGAACGAACCATGTCCAACAGGGTTCTATTTCTCCTTTCGGATACACCGTTCTGCTGCGGTGTTCCGGGCGCTGAGAGTTGAGATACGATTCCATGTTCTATCATATAGTCATAGAATCTAGTATCCATATACTCTCCACCTCGATCACATCGGAGTGTTTTTATCGATTTACCTAATGTGTTCTCAACCTCTGCCTTATACTCAATGAACTTTTCAAGAGTTTCGGACTTACGATGCATTAGGTAAAGATAGCTGTACCTAGAATAATCGTCAATGAAGCTGACGAAATATTCATACCCTCCTCGTGCTTTGACATTCAAAGGATCGCAGAGATCCGAATGCACGATTTCTAGAGGTTCTTTTGACCTATAACCTTTTCCAGTAAAAGGTCGTTTGGTCATCTTGCCCTCAAGACATGACTCACAAGGCGGTAAAGAGTTGTCCTCTAAACGATTTAGGAGACCACTCTTAACCAACCTCCCAATCCTATTGAGATTAATGTGGCCTAGTCTCAAGTGCCAAAGATAGGTACTAGGAGAAAGCTTCTGCCTTTTAGTTTGAGTTTCAGCTGTTTTAAACATTTCAGTGTTCAAAATAGCTTGAACCTCTGTCGGTCTTAACACATATAAGTTGTTTTCAAGTTTAGCAGAACAAACTTGCATACCTCTTTTGCTAATGATGGCTTCATTATCAGCAAAAGATACTTTATACATTTGTTCTAATAAACAAGCTATAGAGACTAGGTTCCTTTTGAAGCTAGGAACCAATAGCACATTTTCTAACAAAATGTAACTATCTCTATAAGACAACTTAACAGTTCCCACTGCTTTAGCTGAGACAACCTCTCCAGTACCAACTCTGAGAGTTATCTCATCTTTAGCTAGCGGCTGCCAGGAACTAGTTTCCTGAAACGAAGAACAAACGTGATTAGTGGCTCCTGAATCGAGGATCCAGGCATGACTATCATTTTCCGCTAAACACGTTTCTACAACAAGCAAATCATATTTACTTTGTTGTTTCTTCTCAGCACGACTCATTACTGAGCTGGGAAGAGGACAATCCTGTGTTAAGACAGACCTAAGATCATCACGAACAAGAATCATATTCGAGTTCGTTTTCCAGGTCTCGTATTTTTCGCCAGTTAACTTAACCGAAGCTAATACGTTTTTAAACGAGCTAGACATGCTGAAAAGAAATGTTAATCTATTAGTGAAATAGTTTTAACCTATTTAAACGAATCAGAAAGTTTAGCAGTAAATAAAGTACCCAAGCTCTTTATTTAGATGCAACGATACTTTAGGGAGTCAGAATGGTTGCTACCGTAGGGCAGTCAAGCACCCTTTCACTAAACCAAGACATTCTTGACTAAATGCTAATACCAGAATAACTCTTATTCCTATAGCATCTTAGTTATCGTTTTTGGTCAAGATTTACTAACACCTTAGCAAATCTGCAAGTGTGACCCTCCATTTTTAGAACGCATAGGATGGCCCCAACATAGCAACCGTATGGAATGTCAGTGTTGGGAATGGCCCTATGTTTCTTTATCCAAAAATGGTGACTGAGGTGTTCGATCTCCCATGCCCAGCCCTCCGTTTGGATGGTGCCCCAAGGGCAGCCTGCAGGCGGAACATGGGAATCTCACGGTTCAATCCAATGGAGGAGACCGTAGGATGTACTGACGTACTTCCTTCTCCCACTTACTATAGATACTTACTCCATTCACCTTGCTATTGAAAGTTGCAAACACCACCCGTCTGGAGATGCCCCATATGGCATCATGAGGCCAAGCAAAATTCTCACGTTGTGAACTATAGGGAGTGCGTAGCAGGAGAGGGATATATCATATATTCCTTCTCAACACTTCTACTAAGCATCGTGGACGGTTTTTAGGGTAAATTACTCAGGTTTTATCCGGCTAAGAAATTAAAACCTTAAGTCTAGGTAAACTTTTTACCTGAGATGTCTAGGTTATTAACAAGTTTAATTAACCTCACACCTCTCGCGCACGCTCATAAAACCAGGTTAACTTTACTCAAGTACCGGATCGTCCCCAGGTAGGAGGTGTTCCGTAAACCGTCAACTTAAATACCTCCAACCTCGAACAGGATTTCACCGGGTGAGTTTCTCATAACCTTAGTATTTACGAGATAACGACCTATTTTATCTAATAAAACAGACCGAATCATTTAACCCTAAATGAGCATGCTTTTCTTTGTTATAGATTTTATAAGTCTATCCAATTTTACAACTCTTGCAAAAACTTAGACATGCTATGACAAACATCTACATGCTTCTCAAACATGCATCACTAAGACATGATAAGTTGAATATTTAATTTCATAATCAATATAACACTTATATCGATTATATATATATATATATATATTTTTTTAAATATACAACTCCTAATTCATAAATTAATATAACACTTATATCAATTATTTTGAATTAAGCATGCATCCTATACATTATAACACTTATAACATACAATATGCATCTAAAGTTGAATGTTTAATTTCGTAATTAATATAACACTTATATTAATTATTCTATTAAGCAACCAACAACTAATTCATGAATTAATATAACTCTTATATTAATACTCATGAATTAAACATGCATCCTATATATTATAACACTTATAACCTATAATATGCATAAAACTAGGGCAAACTATGTTGTATATTTAATTTCATAATTAATATAACACTTATATCAATTATTCTATTAAAATTACAACATCTAATCCATGAATTAATATAACTCTTATATTAATACTCATGAATTTCCAAATATGCATACTATAAATTATAACACTTATAACATATTTACAATGCATGGAGCATGCTTCCTACGGTGGGATTTTAAATCTATATGGCATACTATATGCACATACAAACATGGAATTTAATTAAAACATACATTCACAATGCATAATTAATTAAACACACTAAAGTGGATCGATTTTGGCATTTAACAAGCAATAACTAATTTATTACAAGCTTGAGAAACAAGCTAGGTCTTGAGCGGACTTCGAACTCTTCGCACCGCCTTTGACAAGCTTGCTTCCTCCGAACGCTTCGGCCAATTTCTCTTCGAGCTTCTCTTCGAATTGCCTAGAACGAGTTTGAACTTACACCGAACATTTCGGCCAACTCAAACTCGGGCTTCTTTCACAAAGAAACCTATATGGACTCTAATGACTCTAAAAATACAGACTCTTTAGCACACATTAAAGCCCATACATTCTTGGGCAATTACAAATAAGGGAATTCAAAAAGAAACTTTGCCAAAATCGATATTCACTTTAGACGCCAATTCAGAAACAATTTCTAAATCAAAATACCCACCAACTTAAATTGATGCAAATTGAGTTAATCACAAAATCGCTCTGATACCAATTGATGGAGCGACATGCGCAGCGGAAAGCGATTTCGGACTGATGATACTCTAATTTCATCAATTTAACAAATAGAAAACATGCTCAAACGACGAAAATAAAGAAATTAGAATACATACCCTTGTAGTTCCAATTTCTTCAAGCTCCGCCGCACGTTCCTCGTCACGAACTCTTCCGGCCTCTTCACACGAACGCCCCGAGGACCTCCCCAGGTAGTCCCGCTATCCTCGGCGCCGCGCAACGGAGTTGTGGGACTCCGAAAAGAAGAGAAAATAAAAGAAAATGAGAAGAAGAAGAATAGCTAGAGAGGGAGAGAGGGGATTAGAGGAAAAAACTCAAAATTCATTGAATTTCTCTTCAAGCTTTCGTATATAACAAAACTCAAGTCCTCTGCCAAATTGAAATTCCTTTCAATTTCAATACCCAATTCATTGTCTTGCCATGCCAAATGGCAAGCATGCAACATGCAAAAAATAGCACTAAATATATATATATATATATATATATATTAAATAAAATTAATTCATAATTAATTTTAAATAATAATAAATATTTTATTTATTAGACTTTTTAATAAATAAAAACTATATATATATATATTTAATTAATTAAACTTTTTAATTAATTAATATTATTTAATTCAATATCAAATATTAATTAAATAATATGGCTAAACCCGGTTTTTCGAAAACCGACTTTTTTGCACATGAATCTTATTCATGTTTTAGGCCAATCTCATATTTAAATCATATTTAAATATGTCCATCATTCTTCCACAAACCGAATTTGAACAATTCAAATTCTTTTTCTTTTTAATTTCTCTTATACTGTTGTACGACGTTATTCGAGCTAGCCAGGAGAACCTAAAGGACCTACAGATCATGAGCTCCAACGATACGAGATTATCCGGTCAAAACTCTTTCAACCGAACTAACTAACATTCGTTAACCCCCGGAGACTCCACTAAAGTCCGAGGGTTGCACTCTCCTCACTGTAGATATATTATGTCCTCTTGATATAACTATCATGGGTAAGTCGATCCTTCACAGGTGTCCGTTATCACAGCTAGGTCTTTTATACCGTTTAACCTCTGTGATACCTCTTGTTCCTTAAGTACCACTGACACCTCTAATGAACATTTGATCTGTGATCCAATCATCAGATCTAAATCCTCTTCACACAGAAGTGGATGAGGCCTCATGTTCAAGCCCGGAGTCAGCTATTAAGGGAACACCTATCTACTAGACCCTAAAGAGGGTAGGAGTGAATTCCATCTTGCTAGACTATGTCCCTAGCTACCTATTCGAGTTTATCCCCAAGTTGGTAGGCTTATTGAGCGGGCGACCTGCCACTCTCACCCATACAAGTCTAAGGATACTCTCGAATAAGCAGGAGTTCATAGTAAGCTCAGGATTAAGAACGAGTTACCTTAGGTCATCAAAAGTGATAAAGTCGGTCTCACCAGTAAACGGTGTTATAAAGAGAAAGCGACTTTATCGTGGTTCTGTCTAATGCAAACTCTTTGCATAGGACGCCCCCGCTCGCACATCTCCATGTGAAACGATTCAGATCACATCGTTTTGTACAATACAAAGCGAGCCGCATCCAATACTGTTACCAGAATAAGGTACCCGGCCTTATCCGTATACTATAGACCGTTTTGACTGACTACTTGAGCTTGACCCACAATCATGTCATACATGAAGCTCAAGTACTCATATTCAACCAAGGGTGTTGTTATTGGTACAGGTTAATGCAAACACGTTTCACTATATTCAATAAACTCCTTTATTGAATAAACCTCAATAACTCTTTATTGCAGTTAATAGACATATTACATTTACAACGTTTATAAACCACGAGTGTTAGGACATAAAACCCAACACATACAACATATGATATTCATTGACTCGTTGAGACCGGTGACATATATTAATCTCAACTATCTAATTAAGGTTGAAACTCAAGAGCAACCAGATGGAAAAATAAGGATAAAAAAATGAGCTAAAAAACTCAGTGAGCGGTATATACATAATAACATAACTTTTAGGAAAACTCTATCCATAAACAACAATAATTCAAAACTTTATCAACCAACGTAAATCATGAACAATATAAATAACTCGAGATAATCAAAACATCATGATCGTACAAGAATAACATAACAATCTTCATCATCTGTAACGCCTCAAGTCCACGATTTGGACCATAATTTGAAATTCAAATTTGACACTTATTAGCCCTGACATCCCCTCGTCGATCCCCTATTGCATGTCCACACCTAGGTCTAACATTTGGAATCCAGAGATTTAGCATGCTTCTGCGACCTCATTAACACTCCAACCCAAGATTTGGAATTGGGAGAAGTTTGATGGGTTAGTTGGGCCGGAAGAGCCGAGAGACTGCAATGTGTGTTGCAATGAGTTAAACGACGGTGAAAAAGAGGTGGCCAGAATCCCGTGCGGTCACGTGTATCACAAGTCCTGCATGCTCAACTGGCTTGAGATGAGCAATCCATGTCCTTTGGTCCTTTGTGTAGAAGGAAATTGGAAGATTTAAACTAAAGCAAAAATTGTGTAATTTTGACAATAAGATGATAGCTTACAAATTTAAAAATGTCGTACCCCTCTTGTAAGTTGTTTTTTTTTTTTGTAATTCCTTTGTACAAGATTGGTTAGTGTGAGCAGTGATGAAAAAGGAAAAAACATTATAATAAGACAGATCACAGATGAGACTTGGTTGTCCATAAAGTTAATCATATGATGATTTATGGGAACAAGAAAGAGTTGCATATTACAATACATTAACAAAAACAAAAACAACAATACCAAAGCCTCTGCTAAATTCTTACATCAATTCTTGGCCTTCCAGCCATCAACACAACACACACATACATACCCATTATCATGAAACTGAAACATTTTCTATTTATATTTTGGTATTTTCATGTCCTTCAAACAAACATGCACTTCACTCCTTCTTCTGCTGCTTCTCTTCACTCGTTGGTTAATTAGTTTATAAATTTGGAAAACAGAAACAATAATAAGATATTAAAAACCGAAACGAAATAAAAAAATTTCCATTGTCGGGTGTCGCAACGTTTTTGCGACGCGGAGCGGCCGACAACCTTTCTGTTAAACAGGGGTTTTCACAAAAAAAATGAAGTCGCCACCAATCATTTCGGGTGTGATTGGTCACCTTGAAAATACGGTCTACGAAGTAAAAAGACAAGGTTCGGGGGTCGGTTGAGTGTAGGGAAGGTGCTAGCACCCTACAACATCCCGTTTAAAACGGTAACCAAAACATTTTATCCTAATTATCTAATTTCAAATGGTCCTTAACAAATAACATAAACAATTAAAAATAATGCAATGTCTCAATTAATCATATCCTGACTTTAAAGAAAGTAGGAATTTGATTTCGTGAGCAAGATTGTTAATTTTGCCATTAGTTGACTTAATCCCATTTACCGGGATCGTACGACAAAACAAGAACTTTAAAAATCCTTTAATAAAATCGTTTTGTTTCAAAATCAATTTGAAATTCGATTAAAACTTTAATTAAAATTAAAACAACTTTTGTTGTGAAACAAATAATTTCGAAATTTAATTTGAACTTGATTTGAAATAAAAATCTTTTGTTTTGAAATCAAAATAAATCGAAATTCAATTTTAAAACTTAATTTTAAAATCAAAGGAAAACTTCTTTCTTTTAAAATTTGAATTAAAAATAAAACAATTTTTGCTTTGAAAAACAAACCATTTTTGAAATTTAATTTAAAACATGATTTGAAATAGCAATCTTTTAAATGATAAATCAAAAATCAATTTAAACGCTCAATTTAAAAAATCAAATGGAAATCCATTTTAAAAGAAGGGCGTTCTTGTAATTAGCGCATAATGGCGGTAATAATAAATCCTCAAAAATAGGGAAACCCTATTTATCCCGGGATTTCAATTAAAATACCCTCGAGATGAAAGGAACAGTCCTTCATCTCTCCCGGGGTGGCAAATTAAATTCAAAATACCCTCGAGATGATAGGAACGATCCTTCATCTCTCCCGGGGTTACAAATTAAATTCCCTCGAGATGAAAGGAACAGTCCTTCATCTCTCCCGGGGTTACAAATTAAATTCCCTCGAGATGAAAGGAACAGTCCTTCATCTCTCCCGGGGTTACAAATTAAATTCCCTCGAGATGAAATGAACAGTCCTTCATCTCTCCCGGGGTTACAAATTAAATTCCCTCGAGATGAAAGGAACAGTCCTTCATCTCTCCCGGGGTTACAAATTAAAATTAATTTAACAAAATAGAAAAAAAATGAACTTATGCCTCACAATTAGATAACATGCATCGAGATTAAAGATTAAAATAAGAAGATCAAACATGAGGTATATATGAAATAAACATGGGTATATTATGCTCAAAACAGGGGTATATATCATGCAAACAGAGGTGGTGTATATCATATAGGCATGGGTATATATGGACAAAATAAATCAGCCAAACTTCAAACAGAAGGGGTATATATCATATAGGCAGGGGGTATATATGGACAAAACAGGGGTATATATGCATACATACAGGGGCATATATTGCACAAAAAGATCAGCCAAATACTTATAACAGGGGCAAAGTAGTAATTTTACAAAAAAACTCGTTACCCACGCGAGGACCAGCCGCCCGAGCTTCTTCTTCCTCGCCGAATTGCTGCCTCGCCGTTGTTGGAGTCATCGCCGGAATAAATTGAACGCTGCCACCGCTAATCCGAAGCTTCGCCTCGCCGTCGTGGTTTGCTGAGTTTCTGGGATGCGCTGCTGGAGGGGTCTGCCACGAACGTCGCCGTGGAGGTCCGAGGGGACGAGGCTTGCAGCTGGGAGCTCCGCCGCTGGTTCGTGGAGGAGACCGCTGCTGTCGTCTGGAGATGGAGGAGATCGTCGTCGTCTGGGTCTGAAGATGGTGAAGCTCTGCAGCCGCTTAGTTCGCTCACCTCGCCGTCGTCTGGTTTGTTCCGAGCTGCTGCCGGAGAAGATGAAGATGGAGCTGGTTCGTCTGGGTTTATCGTGAGGTTCGCCGATGAGATCCGCCGCTGGTATCGCCGTCGTCTGGGTTCGATAGAACTCGCCCCACGCCGACGATGAAGATCCACCGCCGTTCGATTCAGAGAAGATGAAGATCCCCGCCGCCGTGGTCTGGTTCGTCATGGGGGAAATGGAGCTCGGGGGAACCGCCGCTGCCATCTGGGGAAGGGGCTGCCGCCGGTATCGCCGTCGTCTGGGCTCGAGGAAGAAGAAGCTCCGCAAGGTCGCCGCTGGTTCGCCGCCGTCTGGTTGTAAAAATGAAGAAAACGCCGCCTTGGACGTGCCGGAGCTCCGCCGTGCGCGGTGGTTCTCCGCCGCGAGCCCTCTGCCGTGCGCGCCGCCTTGAGTCTTGCCGGAGTTTGGTTGAAGGTGGTGGATGAGGGGAGAGGTTGAAGATGATGAATAGTAGAGAGAGAGTGGAGAGAGAAAATGATTTTTTATTCAACTTAGGGTACCACAACTTTTTGGCTTCTTCTTCCCCTTTCTTTTTCTCTATCCTTTTCTATATATAGCCATTCCTTAGGTCACCCAAGGGGCCTTAAACCCTAAACTAAGGACGCCCCAAACCGAAACCCTTTAAAACAAAATGCTAAATTGGAGTTCCGAGACCGAGACACCAAAACTTGGAAACCCTAAATTAGAAAATCCCAAATTGAAACCCCGAAATGGAAACCCTAAAAAACGGAAACCTGCACGCCTAAACGATCAACTAACAAAAGCATTTTTTTAGTGACTTTCTTAAAAATCCCGAAAATAACACGAAAAATGACGAAATTAAAGAAAAACTAAAAAATACTGAAAAATAAGCGAAAAAACATAAAATTATGTGAAAAATCCAAAATGACGATAAACAAGGCCGGACGAAATACGGTGTCAACAGCTTGCCCCCCTTTGTATATCCTTGAAGAATTGAAAGGGTAGACAAATGATAATGACAAAGTATTTGGACGGCCACAAATGTTTATCATCAACAACAACGCGGACCTGGGTTGAGCAGGCTTCGACCGCTACCGGGACTTACCCGCAGACATAGGGTTCGATTTAACCAACAAAAATTTAAACGGACCTGGTTTTGCCAGGCTTCGACCAGCTATCGGGACGGAACCACAGACATAGGGTTCGATTTAACCAACAGGAATTTAAACGGACCTGGTTTTGCCAGGCTTCGACCAGCTATCGGGACGGAACCACAGACATAGGGTTCGATTTAACCAACAGGTATTTAAACGGACCTGGTTTTGCCAGGCTTCGACCAGCTATCGGGACGGAACCACAGACATAGGGTTCGATTTAACCAACAGAAATTTAAACGGACCTGGTTTTGCCAGGCTTCGACCAGCTATCGGGACGGAACCACAGACATAGGGTTCGATTTAACCAACAGGAATTTAAACGGACCTGGTTTTGCCAGGCTTCGACCAGCTATCGGGACGGAACCACAGACATAGGGTTCGATTTAACCAACAGGAATTTAAACGGACCTGGTTTTGCCAGGCTTCGACCAGCTATCGGGACGGAACCACAGACATAGGGTTCGATTTAACCAACATGAATTTAAACGGACCTGGTTTTGCCAGGCTTCGACCAGCTATCGGGACGGAACCACAGACATAGGGTTCGATTTAACCAACAGGAATTTAAACGGACCTGGTTTTGCCAGGCTTCGACCAGCTATCGGGACGGAACCACAGACATAGGGTTCGATTTAACCAACAAGAATTTAAACGGACCTGGTTTTGCCAGGCTTCGACCAACTATCGGGACGGAACCACAGACATAGGGTTCGATTTAACCAACAGGAATTTAAACGGACCTGGTTTTGCCAGGCTTCGACCAACTATCGGGACGGAACCACAGACATAGGGTTCGATTTAACCAACAGAAATTTAAACGGACCTGGTTTTGCCAGGCTTCGACCAGCTATCGGGACGGAACCACAGACATAGGGTTCGATTTAACCAACAGGAATTTAAAAACAGAGTGAGATGAGTGGGATTTTTTTTTTTTTTTTTTGTGTGTGTGTGTGTGATGTGTGTGTGTGAGAGAGACAACGGTTTTTATTTCAAAACTTAGTTGTCAAAACAAAAGACAGCGGTTTTTATTTCAAAACTTAGCTGCAAAACAAAACTTGAAAAAACTTTTTGAAAAGCATTAGATACTCTCATGAATATGAAGAAGTCCTAAATGCATGATTTTTTTGCCTCTTTTTTTTTTTTTTTTGAAATTGACCCTCAAATGAGAATATGACGCAAATGCGAGTTGCAAAATGTGACTCGAATGTCGCACAAAACATGAGTGCATGCGTTGATGTGTAATGTCAATGATGAAACAATGCTCATTAATTCTGAGAAGCAACAATGCAATTGATAATTTAATGAAGATATATCTTGATTTGCTTGGCTTGACTAATGGATTTGACTTTGAAAGCATGACGCAATGATGCATATGCATGCTAATGGTAGAAGATGATTGTTTATGAATGCAACATGTGTGCATAATATGTTAAAGATAATGGATGTCATGAATGCAACATGTATGCATGTGCATTAACAAAATGTCATAGTTGTAGCACGTATGCATGAGCATGCTAGGAGTAGAATGACGAATGTCATGGATGCAGTATGTATGCATGATACTGATGCATATGCATCTAAGGATAGAATAATGTCATGAATGCAACATGTGCATAAGATGTTAAGGGTAATGAATGTCAAAAATGCAACATGTATGCATGTGCATTAACAAAACGTCCTAAATGCAGCATGTATGCATGAGCATGCTAGGAGTAGGATGACGGATGTCATGAATGCAGTATGTATGCATGATACTGATGCACATGCATCTTATGGATAAAATAATGTCATGAATGCAACATGTGTGCACATGTTTGTCGAAGGTAGAAAAATGATTGAATGCAACACATGCATAATACGTTAAAGGTGGTGAATGATTGAATGTATCATGCTGAGGGTAGAAAACTGTAGAATGCAACGTGTATGCACGAATCATATGATCTACCAACTAACCATGATATGTGAAAATGCTTTTTTTTTTTTTTTTTTTTTTTTAAATGATGATGTAAATGATATCAACTTACATGATGGAATGCAGGATTTGTGAAAACAAATGCTTAATAAAAAATGACTTTTGTGTTATTGAAATGATCACTCTTGCTTAAGTTCATTGATCTTATCAGCCAATACTTAGCGGAGAATCAAATGAAAATAATGGTGTCATCATCAGATTTATTTTATTTTTTTTTTTTTTTTTTTTTTTTTTGAAAGCTTTCTTTCACCTGAGAGAAATTAAATGTGTCAGTCTTAGATCACTAAACCATATTGGACATTGTGGGTTGTTGGGTAGATTCTCATGTGCTAGGTTAGAGAACTTATCAAAAGTAATGATAATGTTGAACATTTTCTGATTAAACTGCTTCATAACTTAGCCTTATAATGAACAAGAATGTTGGATTATAAGAAAGTGAATTTAGATTTGGAAATATGGGATGACAACCAATGAGGTTTTTTTTTTTTTTTTTTTTTTTTTTTTTGTAAGCAAAAGAAGGAAGGAATGCGAAGGAAGATGTAGTAGTACTCGCATGCTTTCAGAATATCTCTTGGACAATAAGAGATCGAAAATATCTTTTCACATTTGAGTGAGAAATTGGAAATTGGTTAGATGGAAAGATGAGCGAATGACTCCATTTCCTCGGACAAGGGTTTTGAGAGCTAAAAGTAGTTTTTTTGAGAAATTCTCGCTTTCTTTGAGTAAGCTCGAGATCTTTGATGATATTTGATCTAGCGTGGCAAAGGCGTAGGCTTTGCCCCAGTATTGATGATGTGTGACTGAGATACCTCTAGTTTGGCGAGACGTAACCTCTTGATCTACTGATTGCACCAATTTTTTTTTTTTTTTTTTTTTTTTTTTTTTTTTTTTTGGAATGATGCAATAAAAATGCCCGAAGTTGATGATGACTTCGCTCTATTTGCGGCAAAGACGTGGGCTTTGCCCCAGTATTGATGACGTTCAAATGAGACACTTTAAGCTTTGTGAGATGTAGCTTTTTGATCAAATGATTGCATCAATCTCTTTTTGAGACATGATGCAATAACGTGTTACAACTTGTAGACGGTGACTTTGCTCTAATTGTGGCAAAGACGTGGGCTTTGCCCCAGTGTTGCAAAGACGAGGGCTTTGCCCCAGTTTTGCTGACGTTGACTTCGCTCAGTGTTGCAAAGACGAGGGTTTTGCCCCAGTCTATGATAATGATCCAACGTGTGGCAAAGGCATAGGCTTTGCCCCAGTGTCGCGGAGACGAGATCCAGTGTGGCTCAGTCATAGGCTTTATCCTGATGTGGCAAAAGCGAAGGCTTTGCCCTAGTGTCGCGGAGACGAGATCCAGTGTGGCTCAGTCATAGGCTTTATCCTGATGTGGCAAAGGCGAAGGCTTTGCCCTAGCTTATTGATTTACTGGGGAGACCTTTCAGTATCTTCAAGATGTAGCTTTTATTGCATCATCCTTGGTTTTTTTTTTTTTTTTTTTTTTTGCCGGTGCAACCAGACTCTGATGTCACTCTAGCACACATTCCCTATCATTTATTTATCCACGCTCCTTGTGATGATGTTAACCCCGAGCAAAAACTCATTTAAGACCCTAAGGTAATTTCCAAAGTTACTACTTCTCTAGCTCTCAAAACCAACGTCCTTAGTCCTGAAATCAATTTCTACTCGAAGAAAGAGATAGATCAAAGAATAGGAAAAAGTAGAATGAATTCATATCAGATGAAGATGGAATGAAAGAGTGTATGAGAAATTACAAGTCTTAATTATGAAGCAGTAAATCACAAGCATTCAACATTATTTCATTACATCTGAAGCTCTCTTGGTCTGGTGGATAATTTTGAAGGGTTCACCACATAATTGAGTGTGACATGCTTGCAAAAGGCTTGGTGGATAGGTAAATGTAAAGATACACCGTATAAATGTAGATGGTGAAATTAGCCCAAGATTTTACGGTGGATCTACAAATTGAGTACATTGCCTCAAAATTATGTGCGGCATGCATGTACAAAGTTTTACAGTCAGTAATTTTGAACAGTCACTGCAAGATGGGTTTGCCAGTGTGATAATTTAAACACTGCTCAGTGGGGTATGATGATATGAATTTTAGCACATGAGGGATAATAATGGTCAAAATAAAGTTCTTCTCAATTTACGAGTTTGGCTTAACAATTAAGTTTGAGAAGAGTATTTGAAAAGGTAATGAGATGGTTGAGACCGACAAATTTCTCAGAGAAAAGCATGAAAGCAACCATTTTTTTTTTTTTTTTTTTTTTTTTTGCAAATGATGAGTTTTTTAATTTCAAAATATGTACGAGATGCAATTTTCGAAAAATATGATTTTTATGTTATGACATGCGAAATGAGACGTTGCATGAAATTATTCTTGTATGCAATTTTATGCAATTAAGAACAAACGAAATGCGATAATGTATGCATGAACGACATGATGTAATCCAACTGATTTATTTTTTTTTTATTTTTTTTTTATTTTTTTAAAATGCATGAACAATTTTTATGATGTGATAACGTGGTGTTATGCAACGATTGTGATTTTTCTATCATGCAAAATGAAACGACACATGCATGGACACCCTTTTTTTATTTTATGCATGATGTTATGCAAAAATGTTTTTTTTTTTTTTTTTTTGAAATGATAGAGATAACCATGCAAATGAGCTATTAAATGCATGATATGATGCAAAATGATTTTTTTGCCTTTTTTGAGATGTTATGACTTGACATGCAAGATGAGCCGACGAATGCACAATTCAACGTTATGCAAATGATTAATGTTTTTTTTTTTTTTTGGATGGTATGACATGTTATGCAAGATGAGCTAATGCATATTTTTTTGTTTTATGTGTGATTTTTTTTATGAATGCCTTTGAGACTCTATGCAATACAAAGTGAAATAATGCATGCATGAACATTTTCTATGTTGCTTGTGATTTTTTTTTATTTGTCATGCAAATGAGCTAATGCCGAAACATTTTTTTATGATGTGATGATGTGATGAACTTTGATGCATGCTTAATGAATTAACGATGTATGGACATTTTTTTTGTGAATGCATGATGATATGCGACTGAATGATAATTCAACATGCAAAATGAGTTTATGATGCATGCACATTTTTTATTATGCATGATGATATGCGATTGAATGATAAACAAATGAACAAACGACATGCAAAATAAATTTATGATGCATGGACATTTTTTAATATGCATGATGATATGCAATTAAATGATAAACATATGATCAAACGACATGCAAACTGAATTTATGATGCATGAACACATTTTTTTACGCATGATGATATGCATTTAAATGATTCGACATACAAAATGATTTTATGATGTCTGACATTTTTTATTATGCATGATGATATGCAATTGAACGATTCGACATGCAAAATGATATGATGCATGAACACATTTTTTTATTATGCATGATAATATGCAACTGAATGATTCGACATGCAAAATGATATGATGCATGAAAATATATATATATATTTTTTTTTTTTTTTTTTACACATGATAATATGCAAATGAATGATTCGACATGCAAAATGATTTTATGATGCATGAACATGTTTTTTTTTATTATGCATGATGACATGCAATTGAACGATTCGACATGCAAAATGATATGATGCATGAACACATTTTTTATTATGCATGATGACATGCAATGGAATGATAGACAAATGATCAAACGACATGCAAAATGAGATGATTTTTTTGACATGCGAAATGCATGAATTTATGTTTTTATTACACGTGCACGCGTGAAATGGCACATGCAACATGAAATGATTTTTTTGACATGCAAAATGCAAGAATTGCTTTTATTATGTGTGCATGTGTGACATGACACCATGCAATATGAGATGATTTTTTACATGCAAAATGCAAGAATTTATGCTTTTATTACTGACGCACGTGTGAAATGACACAATGCAATATGATGATTTTGACATGCAAAATGCATGAATTGAATGATTTTTATTACAGGTGCACGCGTGAAATGACACAATGCAATATGAGATTGTTTTTTTTTTTTTTTTTTTTTTTTTTTTTACATGTAAAATGTAAGAATTGATGTTTTTTATTACATGCACATGCGAAATGACATCATGTAATATGAAATGATTTTCTATGATTTTATGCATGAGCATTTTTTTTTTTTTTATGCAAAATGATTTTTAACATGTATGAATGCACATTTTATTATGCATGAGTGAGATGACATTATGCAATTGGGATAATGCCCGTGATGCATGATTTTTTTTTTTTTTTTTTTATGAATGATGATATGGAAATGATGGATGATAAGTGAATAAATTTTTGGAATGATCACTTTTTTTATGCATGAAATTGATTTGTTTTTTTTAATATGTCATGCAAGATGAAACAATTCACAAATTTTTATTTATGCATAAATGATGAAATGAAACCGATTTTTTTTTTTTTTTTTTTGATTTTATTTGGACGAGAACGTGATGACTCGTGAAAAAATGCATGATTTTTAAATTCTAACGTGTCGATATACAAATGATTTTTGTTTTTTGATTTTTTTGAATTTTTTTCAAAAACTGACATACGTAAAACAAGTATTCACAAAGAAACTTTTTTGAAAACGAAAAAATGAACGAAGACTTTTCGTGCGCCTTTACGCGGGCATTTTACGTCCTTCCGCAGGTCGACATTACTCGACTCTCCATTCAAAACCTAAATGAGAAAATAAAAACTGAACGAAGACTTTTCGTGCGCCTTTACGGGGGTATTTTACGTCCTCCCGTAGGTCGACATTACTCGACTCTCCATTCTAAACTTAAACGAAGAGGTCCCCTATTATAATTGAATGCTAAAATTAGCAAACGAATTAATTTGAACGTGAATCTTTCGTGCGCCATACAAGGGCGATTATGTCCCATTTGAAGGCCAGCATTACTTGATTATCAGTTCTAAACCTAAGGAGGACGGCTCAATTTTTTTTGTAAAAACAAAATAAAACACATAATGAAAACAACACACGCAACGTGAATGAAACAAGCAATATGATACAGGCGCGAGAATCAAACATGCAACAAAGTAAGTGTATCATAAAATTAAGAGTTTTTTTTAAAAAAAAAAAAATTAACGGTTAGCCCTAGGATGTGTATGAGTGTGATTTAGGTTCTAAACAATCCTAGATAAAAACGGTCCCCAAGCTTTCCACCTGATTAAACAGTATGGTCAGCTCGAGTGGAGAATTTCATGCGCCTGCACGAGAACTGAAGTTCCACGAAGGTCACACTACTCAATCTCCGAATCTAATTCTAAGGGTAGAGTCCGGGTAGGAGGCTCGTGAACGTGTGTGAAATGTATGATAATGCAAACAATTTAAATTAAAACAATGCATAACAACGAAAGTAATAAACATGATGTGAGGGTAGGGTTTTAAACATAAGCATAAAGGCCCCCAAATTAATTTGAAAGCTAAAGATTAGCTAACGAATTAATCTGAGCGAGAATCTTTCGTGCGCCATACAGGGGCAATTATATCCCCTTGAAGGTCGACATTACTCGATTCTCAATTCTAATCCTAAGAGGTAGAGCCCGGGTAGAAGGCTCGTGAACGTGTGTGAAATGCATGATAATGCAATAAACAGTAAATTGCGAGAACAACAGAACTAAAACCCGACAAAAATGAATATGCATGAGAGAAGCAACACAAAACATAAAGATAAATAAACGACAATCGGCTCTAGGATGCACATGAGTGTGGTTTAGGTTCTAAACAATCCTAGAAGAAAACGGTCCCCGAGTTTTCCAACTGATTAAACAACATGGATAGCTCGAGTGGAGAATTTCATGCGCCTGCACGAGAACCGAAGTTCCACGAAGGTCACACTACTCTATCTCCGATTCTAATCCTAAATGGTAGAGCCCGGGTAGGAGGCTCGTGAACGTGTGTGAAATGCATGATCATGCAAACAATTTAAATTAAAACAATGCATAACAACGAAAATAATAAACATGATGTGAGGGTAGGGTTCTAAACATAAGCATAAAAGCCCCCAAATTAATTTGAAAGCTAAAGATTAGCCAACGAATTAATCTGAGCGAGAATCTTTCGTGCGCCATACAGGGGCAATTATATCCCCTTGAAGGTCGACATTACTCGATTCTCAAATCTAATCCTAAAAGGTAGAGCCCGGGTAGGAGGCTCGTGAATTTGTGTGAAATGCATGATAATGCAATAAACAGTAAATTGCGATAAATAAAACAACACATAATTGAATAAATAAAACAAAGACAAACAAAGACCAAAAAAGAAGATTAGCTATATGTAAGATAAAATGCAATGACCTAGACCCACTAAAAAATGTCCCCAGTGGAGTCGCCATGCTGTCGCAACGTTTTTGCGACGCGGAGCGGCCGACAACCTTTCTGTTAAACAGGGGTTTTCACAAAAAAAATGGAGTCGCCACCAATCATTTCGGGTGTGATTGGTCACCTTGAAAATACGGTCTACGAAGTAAAAAGACAAGGTTCGGGGGTCGGTTGAGTGTAGGGAAGGTGCTAGCACCCTACAACATCCCGTTTAAAACGGTAACCAAAACATTTTATCCTAATTATCTAATTTCAAATGGTCCTTAACAAATAACATAAACAATTAAAAATAATGCAATGTCTCAATTAATCATATCCTGACTTTAAAGAAAGTAGGAATTTGATTTCGTGAGCAAGATTGTTAATTTTGCCATTAGTTGCCTTAATCCCATTTACCGGGATCGTACGACAAAACAAGAACTTTAAAAATCCTTTAATAAAATCGTTTTGTTTCAAAATCAATTTGAAATTCGATTAAAACTTTAATTAAAATTAAAACAACTTTTGTTGTGAAACAAATAATTTCGAAATTTAATTTGAACTTGATTTGAAATAAAAATCTTTTGTTTTGAAATCAAAATAAATCGAAATTCAATTTTAAAACTTAATTTTAAAATCAAAGGAAAACTTCTTTCTTTTAAAATTTGAATTAAAAATAAAACAATTTTTGCTTTGAAAAACAAACCATTTTTGAAATTTAATTTAAAACATGATTTGAAATAGCAATCTTTTAAATGATAAATCAAAAATCAATTTAAACGCTCAATTTAAAAAATCAAATGGAAATCCATTTTAAAAGAAGGGCGTTCTTGTAATTAGCGCATAATGGCGGTAATAATAAATCCTCAAAAATAGGGAAACCCTATTTATCCCGGGATTTCAATTAAAATACCCTCGAGATGAAAGGAACAGTCCTTCATCTCTCCCGGGGTGGCAAATTAAATTCAAAATACCCTCGAGATGATAGGAACGGTCCTTCATCTCTCCCGGGGTTACAAATTAAATTCCCTCGAGATGAAAGGAACAGTCCTTCATCTCTCCCGGGGTTACAAATTAAATTCCCTCGAGATGAAAGGAACAGTCCTTCATCTCTCCCGGGGTTACAAATTAAATTCCCTCGAGATGAAAGGAACAGTCCTTCATCTCTCCCGGGGTTACAAATTAAATTCCCTCGAGATGAAAGGAACAGTCCTTCATCTCTCCCGGGGTTACAAATTAAAATTAATTTAACAAAATAGAAAAAAAATGAACTTATGCCTCACAATTAGATAACATGCATCGAGATTAAAGATTAAAATAAGAAGATCAAACATGAGGTATATATGAAATAAACATGGGTATATTATGCTCAAAACAGGGGTATATATCATGCAAACAGAGGTGGTGTATATCATATAGGCATGGGTATATATGGACAAAATAAATCAGCCAAACTTCAAACAGAAGGGGTATATATCATATAGGCAGGGGGTATATATGGACAAAACAGGGGTATATATGCATACATACAGGGGCATATATTGCACAAAAAGATCAGCCAAATACTTATAACAGGGGCAAAGTAGTAATTTTACAAAAAAACTCGTTACCCACGCGAGGACCAGCCGCCCGAGCTTCTTCTTCCTCGCCGAATTGCTGCCTCGCCGTTGTTGGAGTCATCGCCGGAATAAATTGAACGCTGCCACCGCTAATCCGAAGCTTCGCCTCGCCGTCGTGGTTTGCTGAGTTTCTGGGATGCGCTGCTGGAGGGGTCTGCCACGAACGTCGCCGTGGAGGTCCGAGGGGACGAGGCTTGCAGCTGGGAGCTCCGCCGCTGGTTCGTGGAGGAGACCGCTGCTGTCGTCAGGAGATGGAGGAGATCGCCGTCGTCTGGGTCTGAAGATGGTGAAGCTCTGCAGCCGCTTAGTTCGCTCACCTCGCCGTCGTCTGGTTTGTTCCGAGCTGCTGCCGGAGAAGATGAAGATGGAGCTGGTTCGTCTGGGTTTATCGTGAGGTTCGCCGGTGAGATCCGCCGCTGGTATCGCCGTCGTCTGGGTTCGATAGAACTCGCCGCACGCCGACGATGAAGATCCACCGCCGTTCGATTCAGAGAAGATGAAGATCCCCGCCGCCGTGGTCTGGTTCGTCATGGGGGAAATGGAGCTCGGGGGAACCGCCGCTGCCATCTGGGGAAGGGGCTGCCGCCGGTATCGCCGTCGTCTGGGCTCGAGGAAGAAGAAGCTCCGCAAGGTCGCCGCTGGTTCGCCGCCGTCTGGTTGTAAAAATGAAGAAAACGCCGCCTTGGACGTGCCGGAGCTCCGCCGTGCGCGGTGGTTCTCCGCCGCGAGCCCTCTGCCGTGCCACCGTGCGCGCCGCCTTGAGTCTTGCCGGAGTTTGGTTGAAGGTGGTGGATGAGGGGAGAGGTTGAAGATGATGAATAGTAGAGAGAGAGTGGAGAGAGAAAATGATTTTTTATTCAACTTAGGGTACCACAACTTTTTGGCTTCTTCTCCCCCTTTCTTTTTCTCTATCCTTTTCTATATATAACCATTCCTTAGGTCACCCAATGGGCCTTAAACCCTAAACTAAGGACGCCCCAAACCGAAACCCTTTAAAACAAAATGCTAAATTGGAGTTCCGAGACCGAGACACCAAAACTTGGAAACCCTAAATTAGAAAATCCCAAATTGAAACCCCGAAATGGAAACCCTAAAAAACGGAAACCTGGACGCCTAAACGATCAACTAACAAAAGCATTTTTTTAGTGACTTTCTTAAAAATCCCGAAAATAACACGAAAAATGACGAAATTAAAGAAAAACTAAAAAATACTGAAAAATAAGCGAAAAACTAAAAAATACTGAAAAATAAGCGAAAAAACATAAAATTATGTGAAAAATCCAAAATGACTATAAACAAGGCCGGACGAAATACGGTGTCAACACCGAGAATCGAACCCGGGTCTCCTAGGTGAAAGCCAGATATCCTAACCGCTGGACGACAATGGAATTTGTTAAAAATTGAGTTGCAGTTTAATATATATATAAATATATTATCTATACAACATGCTAAAAAAATACGTGAGCGGCAAGATTCGAACCTGCGCGAGCAAAGCCCACATGATTTCTAGTCATGCCCGATAACCACTCCGGCATGCTCACTTTTGTTTAATAAAAATTTCAATTACACTAAAAGATCTAAGAGAATCATTACAATAGCCCTGTTATATCGGTAAGTAATTTGCAACTTTATTGAATCAAAATATAATTCACCAATTTCTTTGTAATGTGAGTTTGCAAATTAATGCATCTCACTTCAATTTCATGTCTATATTGAGCTTTGTTTCTTTCATATTCTCCTCCTCTCTCGATATTGATATATACTAAATAATAGGCAGCTAAAAAATCAACAAAATAAGAAATAAATATAAACATTTCTTCTCATTTTCCTCTATAGTTGACCGCACAACAAAAAACCAACCAACATTTTAAAGCTACGTGAATGTTTTTGTACGCACCTGCTTTTGAATGTCGATGTTTCAAACTTAAGCGTGAGAAAGTAGACTTTTCATCAAAAGTTGAAAGTATGTACATTTTGTTTTCACAAGGAGAGATTTACTTAAATAAGTGTTTAGATGTATAAATTGATTTGAAAGATTGGTGGGGTGAAGAGTAATGGGTGGTTAGATGAAATTGATTGTGCTTTTAATTTCCCTCCATTACAAAATGGGGAAAATTAGGTCAACTCTATAGTCCAAAACAGTCAATTCAAAGTGATTTTTTTTTTTTTTTTTAAGTACATTGGAGGAGAATTTGAACCACATAACTCTTGGTCGTTAACACATACATGTGTCAGCTGAGCCATGCTCGCTTTGGCGAAAAATTGGGATTCAATGTATACTTGAAGAAGAAGACATAACATTCTAAATGAGAATAATTTGTAATGGCAAAATAACTTTCATTCTACACATGACAATAAAGAAATGCAGGTCAAAGCGAGCATGACTCCGCTGACATATATATGTGTTGACGACTCAGATGTCTGCGGTTCGAATAATCTCCCTACCCAATGTATAAAGAAATGCAGCGAACCAAGAGAAATTAAAAAGAAAAAAGAATAAAATAATGAAGATATTTGGAGTTGACCGAGAAGAAAAGCAGCAAAGATGGTAGAGATTGAGAGTCTTGAGATTGAGAATCGGAGCTCCAAGAGTTTGACAATGGCAGAAGAGAAAAAGAAATGCGTCTGAGTAGGTTTTGGGAAATTATTTTTCAAATTGTAATTGTGATAATGAACGAAAAGGACAGATAGGAAAAGGGGGTAAAGTTTTTTTTTTTTTTTTTCTTTTTTTTGCTAATTAACCACATACTGCTTCAGTTACTTGCCCAAGAAGGAAACTTGAAAGGGGAACAAGATAGTTAATGACTACTCTTAAATAATACATTGAACCAGCTAATAAATCTTGTAAAAATAATTTAAAGTTTTTTTTAGCAACTTCTTTACATTGAATTGAGGCGCGTTTACTTGTACGTAATGAAAAAATCTCAATAATCGTAATGAAAATCTTGTAATCGTAATCGGATTGGATGGTGTTTACTCCCTCCAATCCCTCGCTCCAATCGCGATAATCATTGATTGTGTAATCCGTTATAACCAAGCCGAGTTGTTTAGGATAATGTCATTTTTTTAATATTAAACAAATCTATCAAACTGGAAAATCGCGTCCAAATTAATTTCTCGACGACCCTTTCTCCCCATCCCATTTTCAAATAGAGCAAATCCCTTCGTCTTCCTCATTAGTCTTTGCCAGTCTGTCTCGTCCGGTTCGCAAGCTAAATCGTCTGTCCAATATTCGATTATGTTCATCAACTGCAACACATATTAAGGTATTCCACTAATATTTGCACATCTTGAAGCGAATCTAGTAGGTGCTCACGTATAATTGTAGTGTAAATGACACTAAACTGGATAGGTGGTGTGTTAACGTGATCTTCAAATATATCTATTAACATAATTGGTATCGGGAAGTGTTCAAAATTTGGGACACAATTCGAACATCTTAGTTTCGTAATGAGATGTGATTATGAATATGGAAATGAAGGATCACCAATCTCTAGTATTTAAACGAAGAATCACTTCTCAAATCCTTGATACTCATAAACCTCAGTCGTCGTCCTCATCTTCTAAAGGTTGTAGATATGGCAACAAATGACGTGTACGGATTAAAAACTAGGTGTGTGCATCAGTCCCGACATGAAAAACACGTTTATGTAACTATTCAAGTAGTTAATTGAGTTTGTAGTCTAGTGAGATCACTCGTCTGACATCTCGCGTGAGTCTAGTAATAGAGAATATGAATATAGAAATGGATCTGAGAATAAATCTTATTATTAATCTGCGTGAAAAAGGGTATGTGGAAGAGAGATAAAAGGTAAAATCTAGAAAGTATGGTGTATAAATGCATTGACTTCACAGTGAGTCGGGGGCAATAATTATGGAGAAAATGGCGGGTCGCACGTATAATCAATCGCACACCTATTTTGAGTCAATCAAAATTCGTAATCTGATTGTTTTGATTACGGGTGGGACCCACAACTAATTACGATTGCGAAATTTAGTAAACAACTTCAAATATTTTGCTTTATATGTCACTGGAGCATTATGGGCGGCGGATTGCGATTACGTGCAAGTAAACGCGCCCTAAGACAAAAAAAAATTACACTTTATTAAGAAGGATAAATATGTGAAAAAACAAAATAGAATAAAAATGAATAATTTATTAGATTAATTCAAATTGGTTACTATACCAAATATTACAGATTAAAAATGAAAATTGAACATGAACGCACTCGTATTAGTGAATTTATTATTGAAATTGACCGATGATATAACTTTTAGGAAAATTATAAAGGACAAAATAAATTAGGCTAATTAAAAATTTAACTACACTTCTTTGAGTTTGCAAATATAGCAAAATTTCTAAAGGTTAGATTTTTTCGTTTTTTTATATCCTCAATTTACCCTTCTTAATATTTTTATTTGGTGTATCAGTTATACAACTGATTTACTTACTATTTGGTGTATCAGTTCTATAACTGATTTACCTTTCTATTTGGTGTATCAATTATACAACTGATTTACCTTCTATTTGGTGTATTAGTGACACTTGATATGCCTTATATTTGGTGTATTACGACTGATTTACCTTATATTTGATGTATAAATGATAACTGATTTACCTTGTATTTAGTGTATCTTTATATTTGATGTATCAGTTATAAAACTGATTTAGTTTATATTTGGTGTATCAGTTGTACGACTGATTTACCTTATATTTTGTGTATCAATGACAACTGATTTATCTTATATTTAGTGTATCAAATATATAATTGATTCACCATATATTTGATAACTCTTATATTTGGTGTCAGGGGCGGATCCAGGAATTTTTGTCAGGAGGGGCACAATTTCAATAGGATTAACTGAAGTTTAGTCCATGAAAATTTCGATTTATGTCTATATATATAGTTCTTGAAACTTTAAAATGTGGGTAAAACACTCTAAAACTTTCAATTTTGAATTTAATAGATCCTTAATTTGTCAACCTCGGACACAACTTTATACCAATTGAGCTATACTCGGTTTTGCAATAATAACGTATTTATTAGATACAAAATTAAAATTTTCAAGTGTAATTGAGTCCTCAATAGTTGATTTTTACTGGAAAAAAAATTAAATGTCTAAGACCTATTAGATACAAAATTAAAGTTAATGAAAATGTTTAAACTTTAGGAATCTATTAAACACAAATTTAAAAACTAAAAGACTAAACGTGTAATTCTATAACCACGTAAATAAAAATTTAAATATTTATATATAATTTTTTAGAAGATTTAATATTTATATAAAGTAATTTTAAACATTTAATAATAATAAACCATTTTAAAATTCTCTACTTAAATAAATAAATAAATGTATAATTAATGAGATTAAATAATAAAATTTGAAGCATCTATCTTTTTTTTTCAAAACTAAATTAATTTTTATTTTTTAGAATCTAAAATAATCTACAAGATTTAAAATCTTAAAATAAAATTCAGTTTTTTTTTTTTTTTTTTTGTGTTAAAACTGAAAAACAAAATAAAAAACAATAAAGATAAAAACTAACATTTGGAGAGCTCGAACTCAAGCCATAGTAGGGAAAATATTCGAAATTTGTGCCCCTTACCATCTCACCAAAGCCTAGTTTTATGATATTTTTCGATTTCTTATATACAAATAGTTAAATTGTAGTTATATTTTTCAAACTTTTATATATAAATTTATAAAACTAATAAGTCGAGGGGGGGCACGTGCCCCCCCTGGCCCCCATGTGGCTCCGCCCCTGTTTGGTGTATCAGTTATAAAACTTATTTAGTTTACATTTGGTGTATCAGTTGTACAACTGATTTACCTCATATTTGATAATCCTTATATTTGGTGTATCAGTTATAAATATGATTTACCTTATATTTGGTGTATCGGTTGTACAACTGATTTACCTTATATTTGGTGTATCAATTGTAAATATAATTTACCTTATATGTGGTGTATCTACGATTGATTTACCTTCTATTTGGTGTATCAGTTATATTTATCTTCTATTTAGTGTATTAGTGACACCTGATATACCTTATATTTGGTGTATCCGTTGTACAACTTATTTACCTTATATTTGGTGTATCCGTTGTACAACTGATTTACCTTAGATTTGGTGTATCAGTTGTTCAACTGATTTACCTTATATTTAGTGTATCAGTTGTACATCTGATTTACTTTCTATTGGGTGTATCAGTTATACAACTGATGTACCTTCTATTGGGTGTATCAGTTATACAACTAATTTATCTTCTATTTAATGTATCAGTGACACTTGATATACCTTATATTTTGTGTATCAGTTGTACAACTAATTTACCTTAGATTTTGGGTATCAGTTGTCCAACTAATATACCTTATATTTGGTGTATCAGTTGTACATCCGATTTACATTCTATTGGGTGTATCAGTTATAACTGATTTACCTTCTATTTGGTGTATCAGACACTTGATATACCTTATATTTGGTGTATGAGTTGTACAACTGGTTTACCTTATATTTGGTATATCAGTTGTACAACTGATTTACCTTACATTTGGTGTATCAGTTACACATTATCATATACCTTATATTTGGTGTATCAGTTGTATAACTAATATTTACCTTATATTTGGGGTATTCATTGTACATTTGATTTACCTTCTATTGGGTGTATCAGTTATACAACAGATTTACCTTCTATTCGGTGTATCAGTGACACTTGATATACTTTATATTTGGTGTATCAGTTGCAACTGATTTACCTTATATTTGGTGTATCAGTTGTATATCGGATTTACCTTCTATTGGGTGTATCAATTATACAACTGATTTACCTTCTATTCGGTGTATCAGTGACACTTGATATACCTTATATTTAGTGTATTAGTTGTACAACTGATTTACCTTATATTTGTTGTATCAATTGTACAACTAATAAACCCTAGATTTGGTGTATCAGTTATACAACTGATTCACCTTTATGTGTTGTATAAATTAAGTGGAAAGTTTGGTAGTTTATCATCCAAATAATCAAGAGCTACTGATGGATACCTGTAATCTAAATTATCAAGATGGTGTAATAAGTGAAAAGGGAAACAATACAAGAAGAAAAACAAACAGTAATCGGACTTCACTTCATTCAATTTCTAGACAAATAATAAATTAAAACAAGAGTGATACACCAAAAAAAAAAAGTGAAAAACAAACAGTAATCAGGCTTCACGTTCGTTCAAAACAAGAGTGAATCTAAAATAGAGGTAATTTCAAAGAATTATTACCTTGTACTTGGTGAGTAGAACGCAACAACAAGAGTGAATCAATCGACGTTGAAGGGAGAGAAAAATCGCAATGATAAAAGAAATCGTAAAGGTTTCGAAAAGTTACTTTTATGTTTAACGCAAGGTTATACAAGTTGAATACTTTGAGAGAGAGGGTATTTTCGACATTTCCATTATAAACGAGCTTCAATTTTTTCATTTGGGTTGAGCTTAAATATTTTGAATGTAAAAAGAATGGAAAAGTATATGAGATATGTATCAAGAGAGGTGTATCAACATGCAATCATTTAGGTTAGTGATTAACATGTGATTACTTTAAAGTGTTAGAGGAGGGTATTTTAGATTTTTCAACTTTTAAGTTAATGATTAACACGCGATTTCTTTGATTTTTTGCTATATATGCAAAGACTAAAACATAGTTGCTACAAATGCAATTAGCCTTATTGCTTTTGCTATTTTTGCAAGTCTCCCTAACTTTTATTGTGCATATAAATAAAATAAACTTATGAATTCATGATTAAAAGCTTTAAAAAGAAGTGTGTACAAAATGATAGAATGTTCATGTTTATCTGAAAATGAGAAACCACAGTTGCTAATTTAAGAGTATAAGTAGCATAAAAGGGTTTAAAAAATCCAATTATTAGAAGATTGAGATCTCCAACCAACAATCAACATGAACATAACTCAATCGACATAATGTACGACCTAGTGACTAAGGGGGTGTTTGGGACACATCCTACTTGAAGTTGCACTACAAGAAAACAGAGCTATTGCAGAGGTTTTTTTTTAGCTATAGCAGCGGTTTTAAACTGTTGCAACACTTTTTGCAACACTTGAAAACCCCCTAGCTAAACCAGTGTCGTAATGGATCTAGCAACACTTTTAAAACTGCTGGAATGACTTTTCACAACCGATGCAATAACATCCACTCTATTGCAACAGTTTTTAAATAAATAACAACATTTTAAATACTCTCACAACCGCTGCAATAACACCCACCCTATTGCAACAATTTTGAAATAAATAGCAACACTCTTTTAAAACTGAATACCTTATCACAACTGTTTAACAGTTTTGAAATAAATAACAATAATTTTTAAAATTGATGGAATAACTCTTATAACATGACCAATGATGTCGACACAAATTTCTCATTGAGCAAAAATCAATACATTCTCACATTTCTCGTTACGAGGTCAAAATAATGATACAAAATAATTCTCAAATAATTAAGCATGGATGTAAGGCATTTATGTGTAGAAAATGTGGGAAAACTCTGGCTGTGAAAGGAGATTGGAGAACCCATGAAAAGAATTGTGGGAAGCTTTGGTATTGCAGCTGTGGCTCAGATTTCAAACACAAACGATCCCTTAAAGATCACATTAGATCCTTTGGCAAAGCCCACTCCCCTCTTGATGCCTTTGAAGATCACAAATTAGAATGCCTCACAACTGTGTATAAATTTTAAGGATGTGACCCATCAAACTCATCATAATTACGACGTAATTTACATGTATTACCTCTCCTAAGTTCAGAATTAGTTTAATATCTTCATTATAGTATTTATTATAATAAAAAAAATTAAAAGATTTGATCCAAGAATATATTAAAACATTAAGGGACCAAATTAATTAAAAAAAAATTCAATTGAATAACAATTCCCATTTACCATATTTTTTTTTCAGATGTAATAATAAAAATAAAAAAGCCAGTATGGAATAAGCTTAAAATGACCAAAAAAAAAAGTGTGTCAAAATAAAAATATATTACTGATTTTTGTTTATTTATAACAATGAAGTCCATATATACTTCACCAACTCCACAACTAGTTGCTATCTGCTTCTTAATATTTCTCTCATCTCAAACTTTACTTCAACCCAAAGTCTCATCTTAAACTTTATTTCTCTCATCTCAAACTAGTTGCATTTGGGAAGGAAGCTGCAGAAATGGTTCTCAAAAGTCTAGATGGAAAATGGCCAAAGGTTTGTTGAATCAACTATTTTTGGTTTATACAGGTTGGGACAAAACAAGAAAATTTCAGTTACTGGATTCAAATGTCAAATGCTCTAATGAAATTCAATGACTGAACCTATGTCGTTAGAGTAACGAATGCTCTTAAATAAAAGGAAGCTAAGCTCACTATCATAATTTTTCATAGTAAGATCAGTATTATACTGATAGAAACATGTTGAAATTCAAGTCTAGACTAGACTGGTCGATTGTGATTCTAATATTGAGCATCTTATTTCAGAAAGATTCAATGAGATCCAAACATGATATAGAAGATTTTGTATGGTCGAATCACAAAGCATGGATACCTAGGCCACTGTTAAGCATGCATGTAAGAATGGGAGATAAAGCTGTGAAATGAAGGTTGTTGAATTTGAAGAATACATAGCCCTTGCTGAGCGCATTAGAAGACAATTTCCAAATCTTGACAACATTTGGCTTTCGACTAAAATGCAGGTGTGTTCTACCCCTATACATGAAATGTTTAATGATACTCTATAAGCTCTTCTCTCACTAGGTGCAATCTATAATATATCCCCGGAAGTGATTGATTAAATGCTACATTTATTATGTTCAGGCAAGAAAAATATTGGCAAGTCTTCTGAATTGCTTTCCTAAAGATCTAACAAGTAGTAAGCACCTCAAAATGATCTTTGTGTAGTGTCCACCTCAATGGGGGCTTCTCTATGCCATGAGGAAAACCAAATTTGCTGCAAACATTAATATATATTGCGGATTCGGACTCCTCATCGGCGAGACTAGAGTAGTTGAAATATCAGGACATTTTAAGCATACATTCTTGCTTTTAGTTGCCATGAAAGATGATTTCAACATCATACTGGAATTGAATGACACCGATAAAGGAAAGAAAAGGAACAAAAAGCAGGTAGGAAGAAGCTCGAACGAGCTCATAATCTCCGAACAAACGAAGCAGAGATTAAAGAAACAAAGTCCATAGAATCAAAACAAAAACAACAACAAAAGAGAGAGAGGAGAAGAAGAAGAGAAGCATACCGTGAGAAAGTTGCAGATGATGAAAAAGAAGAAACGCGAGCAAACTCAAGTGATTTTCAAATTGTGCAGAGTAATTTTAGGGTTTTTCATTTTGGGGGAGACGATGGAGAATGAAATCGATTGTGAGATGTGAGGGCATCACAAAGGTCGAAGAAAGAAACAAACATTTGAAAAGAGGGAAAAATAAATGGGTTTCGTTTGATTTTGATTTTGAAAGAAGTTCGCCCAATGTTGGGCTTTGAGGACAGAGAGGCGCAGACAGAGGCGATTTGAGAGCATTAACATTTGAGCGTGACAGACAATTTATTATTATTATTTTTATTTTATTTTATTTTTTATTTTTATTTTTATTTTTATTATTATTATTTTTAAGTACATACATTTTTATTTAGACTTCCTCAATTCTATGTGTTTTATTTAATAAAAAACAAAAGTGGATCTAAATGATAAATTGAACTAAATCTTTTTAGAGGCAGAATATATATTTTTTTTAAAAAGCACACAAACATAAAATAAGAAATTATAGACTTTTGTCTAAGCCCAAACCAAAAAAATAACTCATTTTAAAATAATTCATCAGATTGGGCTTGACTTTAGTAAAATTTGTGCTTGGCTTCAAAAATATAAGTTTACACCTATTGCAACACATTATTAAACCGTTGTTAGTAAACCGCTGCAATACATTCATTTTGCAACAGTTAGATTTTTGTTAAGTAAAACTGTTGCAATTTTATTAAATCTTTTCGCACTTTCTAATCTGCTGTAAAAAAACCGCTGCAATAGCCCTATTTTCTTGTAGTGTTGGGTGAACTTAGCTATTATAATTCAGTCTACATTTGACCCACCGACTATTATAACTCACAATCAATAAAGTAACTATAATAACTTCAATAGTATTTATTATTCACAACTATTATAATCCACATACTATCATAACTCCGACTATAATAACATCATCATCGCTCCAAATATTCCATAAGAGGTTTTCGTTTTCCAAAGAAATAAAAAATAAAAAAATTTATAACTGCATCCACTCACAAAAAAATGTCAAATCCAAATGATGTTTACCTCCATTCATTTAGGACATGTTTGAGAGTGATTTTTGAATTAGTAACGGTTGAATTAATGATTTAAGTATAATTAATTTTGTAAAATTGATTTTCATACCACCATTTTCATGTTTGGTTGAAGTGATTTTCATAGAATGATAAGTGATTTTGAATTATTTATGTTTGATTTCAAAATTGATTTTAGAATTTCTAAATTATCAAAATGACATTAAATGGAAGGATAAATGGATATTTTCACATTTGAATAGAATTGGGCGAATTTACAATTTTTATGTGCGTTGGGATATGTATTTGTTTCCATGACGAGTAGTGACTGTCATCTATAGTTTACAATTTTTTTTCTTAAATAGAAGGATAAATTGGTATTTTCATATTTGAATAGAATAAAGACAAATTTGATTGGTGATTCCCCATCCATAACTTCAACCAAAATTACCTATCAACTAATGCTTTAATAATCAATTTTAAATGATTTTAAATTTAGCTAAAATCAATTTTATCTTTTGTCAAACATATTTATTTTAAAGATAAGTTATTTTGACAAAGAAAAAAATTGATTTTCAGCATGTCAAAATCACTCCTAAACATGTAGTTAATGCATTAATGAAAATCTCTTCCTACAATTGCAGCCATCAAACAAAAAAAAAATGTCAAATCCAATTAATTTTTACTTCCTTCATTTAATGCATTAACTAAGATCTCTTGATCTTTCACTGGAACCTAATAAAATTTGAACTTATTAATATTTATTAATCATCATCTTTTATAATAGTTTAACAACACTCTAGAGGTAGTTTTAAGTGATAAAGAATAAGTAATGATACAAAATACTTCCTACTTAAATTCAAATAAATTTAGTATTAGAACATAAATTAACACATCTAGATGTCTTATCAAATCGAACAAAAAAAAAACGTTAAATTATGAGTTTAGTCCATAAACTTTAAAACGGGAGTCTATTTAGATCTCTAAACTTTAAAAAGCCTCTCATGTTCTAAACTTTTAATCCATTATCTTATAAGTTTCTAAATTTTAAATGTGTTGAATAGATTTCCTAAACTTTCAATTTTATTTCTAATAAATCTCTGAATTCTAAAAAAATGTCGGACAATAACCTATTAGATTTAAACTTGAAAATTCGAAGACTTATTAAATACAAAATTGAAAGTTGATAAATATATTAATACTTTTTAAAGATTTTCGATCTTTTAAACACAAAACTAAAAGTTTAAAGACTTATTAATTACTTTGAAAAAAAATATTCGAAAAAAAATATAATATAATGTAAATATGTTTCCAAAATTTATAGAGTATAAGTTAATATAGACTAAATTACTTTTAAAAAAATTAACAAATAAATTCATAATAAAGATTAATTTTAAGTTTTATTCAAATTACGGAAGACTAAATTTAGATAGTTAAAATTACAAAACTAAAATAAAACAATTACAAAACTAAAATGACATGTTAATATTTTTTTAATATAAATATATATAAAATAAAATAAAACTTGAAATAATAAATAATTATTTTTGTTTCTTATAAAATTAAATATGAAAGGTAGTTTATTTTTATATTTATAATAAAAAATATAGGTCTAAATATAGGAATAAATTTCTGTATTTTTTTTTTCTCCGTATTTTTAAATCAATAAAAATAGTTTTCTAAAAAGCAATTTCTAGATTTTGAACCCAAATTCACTTGCAACCACAAATGCCACGATAGCAAATTGAACATTGGTGTACCTTGGTACAAAAGTATTATTATATATGATTATTATATATGTTTTTTCTGCAAAGGCATTATTATATATGTTAGACATTAGTTTTGCCTAGAAAGCTTCTCTCGACGGTGTTCTCTCGACGGTTTGTGCCGACGGTTTTTTTTCCGTCGAGAAAGCTTCTCTCGACGATTTTTTGGCTTCTCTCGACAATTTTTGTTTGTGGAGAGAAACCAAAATTCTTGTAGTGAGTGAATATTGTCCGGTCTGGAAAAACTGCTATCTACAATCTACTGCTGACTTCGAAATATGATATCTTTTTGTTTTCTATTTCTAAAGCAGTCAAATCGGGTACCATTTTGAAGCTTATTGAAATATCTTTGATTTCTGAGGAAGAAGATATCACACAAAGAGTAAAGAACCTCCTGCAGAAAACTTTCCATATTTGGAAATCCAACCGTTCTTGAAAACAAATTGATATATCTTGGTGAATTATTTTGACAATCAAATTCTCATCCAAGGTGGTGCTAAAAAAATCTTTTGGATTCGAGGACGAATCCTTTTGAAGAATGGGAGGATGATATGAATTATTTTGACAATCTAATTCATATCCATGATGAAGCTTAATGAAGTCAAACCATTGTTATGGAGGAAGAATCAAAGTCAACAGGGAAGAGAAATGCATGAACTTCATTAATTTATAAGTCCATTTCGTGGAAGAATAATAGATCATGTTAAACTAAGTTTAAAATCCATATTTGGTTACTTAATATACTTATTTAAAGTGTAGCTAAGTTTTAGGTGATCTTTCATATTTCAAGATAAACTTTTAGTTTTTCAAGGTGCCTTTTAGAATATCAAGGCATCTTTTGGTATTTCAAGGTGACTTTTCATATTAGCATTTATGTTAAGAGTCTGTTGGTTTAATTCCTTGTCTATAAAAGGGATTAACCTTGTCTATTGTAAAAGACAACTCGATATGAGATATGAAATGTAGTACTTTAGGTTTTAAACCATGAAGACTTTTAAGCTTTGTTTCTTGTGTGTTCTTGTGATAGAATGCATGTATATTTGGAGCATTCAAGTGAGGATTGATCTGTCTTACTTGTGGACTGCTTTGAAAATCGAGGTTTGATGGGAGCCAAAAGTTTTGTCCGATCCTTGGTTCGTTAGATCATCTAAGTAATCTGATTTCTAGCTTATCTTAGGGGTTGATCCTAAATTTGCATGAGGAGGTGTTAATTTCTTTGAATCAAGGGTTCTTGCTCAATCATAAGCTTGGATCTTTGGGCTGAGGGTTAGGGTTGCCTTACCAGACATGATAAGGAAACTAGCAGCTTGATTACAACACATTTGAAGAGCTTGCAGTAGTGAAATTCGAATCTAGCATTGTTTGGAGGCAAAAATAGCAAGAACAAAAAATGAACACATGTTCTCGGGTATAGAAATTTTCCAGAACAATTTGTAAAGAGGAATACGTTTCAACCTCACGAAAGCTGATATAGAAATTCTCATAGAAGAAAAAGTTGTTCCTTAGACGTGGATCTCCAAAATCACAGAAGATAACTAGATGAGAAAACCTACGGAAATATGATATTTTTGTGATTTTTTGACAGACTACGAAACTGGACATATTGAAAGATTAACAGGAAAACAAAAAAATAAAATTCGAGAGAAATGCAAAGGAAACATATATCCGATCTTGATCCTAAGCTCTGATACCAAATGATAAGGCAAACTCAATTGCAAGTCCAAACACCCAAGCTAATTTAGCAAGAACCCTTGAAGCGGGAATTAGAACCCTTATAGATCTATATGCTATCAACCCAAGGAAAGTAAAAAACCGGATTACCTTGATGATCAAATATCTCAAGGCAAGGAAGATCATTCCTTGTTTGAGATCTGAATCACTCCACAAGCAAGATTGATCAAGTCAAGCTTGAATGATTCTCAACATGCAACCTAAACTACATAGAATTGCAAATTTTCTTAGCTCTAGGCTAAAAGAAAGCACAAAGGCTCTTTTTACTACATTTCCAATCTTTTTTTTTTTATAAAGACAACATACATGGCTTTATATAGCCTAAAAAACAAACCCTAGACCTTCCATGAGGTAGTTGAATAGTTGTAACCTTCAATCTTTATGACCATAATCAACCACTAACTAAATGTAACATAAGAAGTTCATGAAAGTCTTAAAACTGAAAAAACACTACAAATGCTCCATAAATCCGAGAATTGGAGTTTACCATCATCCAAGTAAGAATTTGTAACCATCCAAGAGATAATGAACATCAACTTGAAGAACCTTGAAGTCCTTGTTCCATAAATGAAGCATGTGTTGCAATTGAGTTCAACTTTAAGGAAACTTGACTTCATTTAATGTGTCTTGATTTTAACTTGAGTTCCTCATAAATGAAGACCGAGTGCATTTAATGCAACTTCATCCTTGTTGAAAACGTGGACATCATGTAGGGTACATGGTCCATATCACAAGGACTAACACCCATGGCGAAGGATGAGTACTTGACATTCATGTATGACATGAATGTGGATCAGGCTCAAGTAGACAGTCAAAATGGTCTATAGTATACGGATAAGGCTGGGTACCTTATCCTGGTAACACTATTGGATGCAGCTCGCATTGTATTGTACGAAACGATGTGATCCGAACCGTTTACATGGAGATGTGCGAGCGGGGGCGTCATATGCAATGAGTTTGCATAAGACTGAACCACGAAAAAGTCGCTCTCTCTTTATAACGTCGTTTACTGGAGAGACCGACTATTTCACCTGATGGCCTAGGTAACTCGATCTTAATCTTGAGCTTACTATGAACTCCTGCTTATTAGACAGTATCCTTTGACTTGTACGAGTGAGAGTGGCCCAATAACGCCGACTCAATAATCCTATCATCTTAGAGATAAAGTGCAATAGGTAGCTGGGGACATAGTGTAGTAAGATGAAATTCACTCTTAACCCGCTCTTTAGGGTTAGTAGTGATGGAGCGCATGTAGCGCAGCAGAAGCGAGACGGATCATTGGCACTCTAATTTCATCAATTTAGCTAAACTAGAAACATGCTCAAAACTAGGAAATAAAAGAAATTAGAACACATACCTCTTGTAGTTCTAAAGACTTCTCTTCCAATGCTCGAATCTCCTCACGAACCCTTCGAAGCTTCCCTCGAACTCCTCGAGAACCACCTCCGGTAGACCCGCTATCCTCGGGCCGAGCAACGGAGTGGTGGGACTCATTTGTGAAAGAAGAAGTTTGGAAGAAGAAGATGAGAAGATGAAAGTGATGAGGATTTTGTGAGAAATATCTAACACTTAGCTTTCTAATTTCTCAAGTAACATGAACTCTTCATGTTCATCCAAATATTCAAACTCTTTGAAAATTGATCAACCTCAAACCATTTGAACTTCATCCAATTTATAGGCAATTCACATGCAACAAAGTCTTTTCTTAGCATGACACCTCAAATTAGATGAATTAGTCTTCAAACAAGTGTTCAACAATTGATGAGTTTATGCATGTTGTTGGTGATTCACAATCCACTTCACAAGTTGGATAATCCCACTCAACTTGGATAAATCCACTTGACTTGGATAAATCCACTCAACATGGATAATTTCACTTGTAATATTTTGTCATTTTAAAATTAATTCATAATTAATTTTAATAAACAAAATAAATTTTAATTAATTAAACTTTTTAATGAATTAATATTATTATTTAATTCAATATCAAATATTAATTAAATAATAAGACTAATCTCGGTTTCTTAAACCGAATCATCACACATGAATCCCTATTCAATGTTTAGACTGATCTCATATTTAAATCATATTTAAATGTCCATCATTCTTCCAAAAATTAATTTGAATAAATTCAAATTCTTTTTCTCTCATATTGTTACACGGCTTAATCCGAGCTAGCCAGGACGCCCCCACTCGCATGTCTCCACATGAACGATTTCTGATCACATCGTTTGAACTATGCAAAGTGGGCCGCGTCCAATAGTGTCCCCAGGATAAGGTACCCAACCTTATCCCTATACTATAGAACGTTCTGGCTATTACTTGAACTTGATCCACAATCATGTCACACATAAAGTTCAAGTATACAACCTATAGCCATGGGTTCTTTGTTTATTGAAGTTAGGTTAAAAGTAAACACAATTCACTTTATTCAATAACAACTTTACTGAATAAATCTCAATAACAACTTTATTACAAAATAGAATATACATTCAGTTTACAAACCACGAGTTTTAGGACATAAAACCCAACAAGTAGATAAGTTGTTCCCTTAGCTGACTCTGGGGCTTGAACAATGAGCGTTCACCCTCTCATGATCAGAGAGGGTTAATTGATATGTTGGTTGGACCACTGATCTATTGTTCATTAGAGGTGTCAGCGGTAATTAAGGAACAAGAAGTAATGCAGGGGTTAAACGGTTTAAATGACCCGGCTGTGATTACGAACAACCTGTGAAGGGTTGACTTGCCCATGACGGTTATATCAAGAGGACATAATATATCTACAGTGACAGGAGAGTGCAACCCTCGGACTATAGTGGAGTCTTCGGGGGTTAACGAAAATTGATTGATTCGGGTTAAAACAGTTTTAACCAAATAATCTCGTATCGTTGGAGCTCATGATCTGTAGGTTCTTTAGGTTCTCCTGGCTAGCTTGGATAACGTTGTGCAACCGTATAAGAGAAAAGAAAAAGAAAAAGAATTTGAATTGTTCAAATTCGGCCTGTGGAAGAATGATGGACATATTTAAATATGATTTAAATATGAAAGTGGTCTAAAACATGAATAGGATTCATGTGCAAAAAGCTAGTTTTCGAAAAACCGGGTTTAGTCATATTATTTAATTAATATTTGATATTGAATTAAATAATAATTATTAATTAAAAAGTTTAATTAATAATTATATATATTTTTTTATTTATTAAAAAATTTAATAAATAAAATTTTTATTATTATTTTTAATAATAATAATAATTATATATATATACATATATATATATAGCGCGCCTGTCTTGCATGCAAGACACATATATAATGATGTATATTATATGTATATATATATAATTTAATATGGCTAAAGGGAATGGAGAGGCCGGGGTTGTTAAAAGATGAAAAAAAAGTTTCATTTTTAATTTTAAGCTTTTGTTTTGACGAAGCTTAAAAAAAAAGCTCTCCTCCATCTCTTATCTGTTCTTCTTCTTCTTCTTCATCTCCTTTCGTTTTCCATTTCTTCTTTTCTTTTCTCTTTTCAACGGAGTCCCACAACTCCGTTGCTCGGCGCCGAGGATAGCGGGACTACCTAGGGTGGTCCTCGGGGCCTTTGCGAGAAGAGGCTGGAAGAGTTCGGGACGAGGAACGTGCGGCGAACCTTGAAGAAATTGGAACTACAAGGGTATGTATTCTAAATTTCTTTATTTCCGTCCTTTGAGCATGTTTTCTAATTGTTAAATTGATGAAATTAGATTATCATCGATCCAAAATCGCTTTTGCTGCGTATACCGCTCCATCAATTGGTATTAGAGCGAATTTGTGATTAACTCAATTTGCATCAATTTAAGTTGGTGGGTATTTTAATTTAGAAATCGTTTTTGCATGGACGTCTAAAGTGAAAATCGATTTTGGCATCGTTTCTTTCTAATTTTCATAATTTGTAATTGCCCTAGAATGTATGGGCTTTAATGTGTGTTGAAGCGTATGTATTTTTAGAGTCATTAGAGTTCATATAGGTCTTTGTGAAAGAAGCTCGAGTTTTTGAGCTGACCGAAATGTTCGGTGTTAGTTCAAACTCGTTCTAGGCAATACGAAGAGAATCTCGAAGAGAAATTGGCCGAAGCGTTCGGGGTAGCAAGCTTGTCAAAGGCGGTGCGAAGAGTTCGAAGTCCGCTCAAGACTTAACTTGTTGATCAAGCTTGTAATAAAATAGTCATTCCTTGCTAAATGCAAAACTCGATCCACTTTAGTGTGTTTAATTAATTATGCATTGCAAATGTATGTTTTAATTAAAATCCATGTTTGTATGTGCATAACGTATGCCATATAGATTTAAAATCCCACCTAGGAAGCATGTTTCATGCATAGAAAATATGTTATAAGTGTTATAATATATAGTATGCCTATTTAGGAATTCATGAGTATTGATATAAAAGTTATATTAATTCATATATTAGATGTTGTTAGTTTAATAGAGTAATTAATATAAGCGTTATATTAATTATGAAATTGAACATACAACATTGGTTGGCCTAGTTTTATGTATATTGTATGTTATAAGTGTTATAATGTACATGCATGTTTAATTCATGAGTATTAATATAAGAGTTATATTAATTCATGAATTGGATGTTGTTATTTAATATAATAATTGATATAAGTGTTATATTAATTATGAAATTAAAACTTCCAACATTAGTTTTATGCATATTGTATGTTATAAATGTTATAATGTATAGGATGCATGCTTAATTCATAATAATTGATATAAGTGTTATATTAATTTATGAATTAGAATTTGTATATTTAAGAGCATAATCGATATAAGTGTTATATTAATTATGAAGTTAAATATTCAATTTGTCATGTCTTAGCGAATGTATGTTTGAGAAGCATATAGATGGTTGTTATAAAAAGTCTAGTTTTTGCAAGTGTTGTAAAAATGACTTAGACTTTTAAAATCTATAACAAAGATAAGAGCATGTTCATTAAGGGTTAAATGGTTCGGTCTGTTTTATTAGATAAAATAGGTCAAAATCTCGTAAATGCTAAGGTTATGAGAAACTCACCCGGTGAAATCCTGTCTAAGGTTAGAGGAAAATGAATTGACAGATCACCTTCTACCTAGGGACTACCCGGTACTTGAGTAAAGTTAACCAGGCTTTATGAGCATGCGTGAGAGGTGTGAGGTTAGAAAAGTGTTAATAACCTAGACATCTCAGGTAAATAGTTTGCCTAGACTTAAGGTTTTATTTTCTTAGTCGGATAAAACCTGAGTATTTACCCTAAACACCGTCTTACGATACTTAGTAGATGTGTTGAGAAGGAATATATGATATATCCCTCTCCTGCTACGCACTCTCTATAGTTGACAACGTGAGAATTTTGTCCGGCCGTGTATTGTCAATAGGGCAATCCCCAGAAGGGCGGTATTTGCAACTTTCAATAGCAAGGTGAATGGAGTAAGTGTCTATAGTAAGTGGGAGAAGGAAGTACGTCAGTACATCCTACGGTCTCCTCCATTGGATTGAACCGTGAGATTCCCATGTTTCGTCTGCAGGCTACCTGTTGCGTGCTCAGTGTTTAAATAAAAATGTGATGTGAGAGCACTCAGAACATGCAAGCATACATGATCTTGTAGCAAGTAATAAGTATTTTTTCATTCGATTTCCCACAGAGATTTATTCTTAGTTACTAACGAAGTGAGATGTTAACTTAGAAAGGGTGGCATAAATGCGGTGGAATTGAGTTTAATGTGCCTAACTACTAAGGAACGTGCGGGATATGCAAGTATAAACAAAGACAAGTAAAGAGGTTAACTTGAATGGAGAAGAAAAAGAATTGCGGAGAAAGCAATTATCTATCAATGCAATCGCAAAACAAAAGATTGGAAAAAATGGCTAAGGCAAAAATAGAACTGAAAGAATTGCGCAGACAACAATTTTCTAGCAATTAAACTAACAGCGTTTTAAGGGTGAGATGGGGGAACAAGGTCAACTAATGACTCCTCTATAGGCTTTTTCATACGATTCTTCAGCAGTAGATCAACTTATCATGCATCAATTTAACTCATTCTCATGTAGCTCTCGATTACATGCATTAGATCCTTTAGTTCACTCATGTCCAAGTAAGGCTTAAGCATCTATTTATATAAGCTAGTTAATGAATTGTGCTAGAAAAACGCCTATTCCTAGGTCGTTTTTCTGGTTACCATGAAAGGCTAGCATGAATGGACGACTCTGAACTCTTACTCCTTCCGGAGGTTAGGAGTTCTTTGGACAAAATGGATGGCCAATCGAAATTGCCCGTGGGATGAAGCATACAAACATTCAATGCACTTGAAGCTATCCTACATGCTGAATTCACGTATTTCTACCTATAGATTCATCATTAGCAGACCCTTGTGTGGTTTAGTTACTCATGGATGATGATGGATTGGGACGACTAGATGGATTAAACATGCTTAACAGTATTTAAACGAGAGCAAAGGAAAACAGAAAGCAATAAGAGACTTGCGAAGTTGTCAAATAATTCCTCTATTGATTTGAATTCAAAACTTAATGTGCAATGACTATAAAGCAGTAATGACTAAGCAAATGGAAACGAATTGAACCAATGTAGCTAACAGAAGTAAATGGCAGTAAGCAGAAACGAAAAGGAAAGACAGAAAGCATAAGAAAGCATATAAACGTGTGCGTGAACTCCTCGTCGCAAGCGCCTCGGATGAAGGGAGAAGATGAGTTTTGTTTGGGGATGAATCCAATCAGAAGAGAAGAAGGATCTTCTCTTCTTCCTCTCAGATTATCGATTCCAACAGCTGATTCCTTCATGCCAACAAACGGAAGAGAAAATAGGGAGAAACTGCGTTGAGATGGAGAGTTCTACGCTTCCAAGCTTGTTGTTCTCATTCCCTCTTGACCTCCTTTTATAGCTCTTTGCAGGTACTCTTCAGTCAAGGAGAACCATCCATTCTGAACGACGTTCCACCACGTGGCAGCAGGGGAGAAATTGGGCGGCTGAAAGATCGTAACAAAACGGCGGACGGTTGGACAACTTACTAATTTCCAGCTTAAACATTGCGGAGACAGCAATGTTTCCGCAATTTTCCTACAATACAAAATTTCAACTCTTTTAGCTTTGTTTTTTATCCTTTCTTGTTCCTTTTACAAATAACTCCTAATTTAGCTTCATTCTATGAATTCTCACATATAAGCACGTATTAAACTAAATTCTATCAAAAACGCTTAAGAGTTCACACAATTATATGGGAAATAAGTCCCTAAATTAAGTACTTTTGGAGACGTAACACTACCCTAGGGGCACCAATTCAATAAGAAGGGTCGTGCATGGGAGATCAAACATCTCAGTCACCATTTATGGATAAAGAAACACAGGGTCATTCCCAACTCTGACATTCCCTAATGTTGCACTGTTGGGGTCGTCCTGTGCATTCTAAAAATGGAGGGTCACACTTACGGGATTTGCAAAGAAGTTAGTAAATCCAGACCAAAAACGATAACTAAGATGCTATAGGAATATGAGTTATTCTGGCATTATCATTTAGTCGAGAATGTCTTGATTTAGTAAAGGAGTGTTCGACTACCCCAAGGTAGAGGCCATTCGTTTATAATGTGAAACGTGTTTGGTTTATCCTATATCAATGACCAACACCCATGGCGAAGGAGGAGTACTTGAGCTTCATGTATGACATGAATGTGGATCAGGCTCAAGTAGACAGTTAAAATGGTCTATAGTATACGGATAAAGTTGGGTACCTTATCCTGGTAACACTATTGGATGCGGCTCGCTTTGTATTGTACAAAACGATGTGATCTGAATCGTTTCACATGGAGATGTGCGAGCGGGGATGTCCTATGCAATGAGTTTGCATAAGACTGAACCACGAAAAAATTTGCTATCTCTTTATAACGTCGTTTACTGAAGAGACCGACTATTTCACCTGATGGCCTAGGTAACTAGATCTGAATCTTGAGCTTACTATGAACTCCTGCTTATTAGACAGTATCCTTTGACTTGTACGGGTGAGAGTGGCACAATAGCGCCGACTCAATAATCCTATCATCTTAGGGATAAAGTCTAATAGGTAGTTGGGGACATAGTGTAGTAAGATGGAATTCACTCCTAACCCGCTCTTCAGGGTTAGTAGATAGGTTGTTCCCTTAATAGCTGACTCCGGGGCTTGAACAATGAGCGTTCACCCTCTCCTAATCAGAGAGGGTTAATTGATATGTTGGTTGGACCACTGATCTATTGTTCATTAGAGGTGTTAGTGGTAATTAAGGAACAAAAAGTAATGCATGGGTTAAACGGTTTAAATGACCCGGTTGTGATTATGAACAACCTGTGAAGGGTCGACTTGCCCATGTCGGTTATATCAAGAGGACATAATATATCTACAGTGAGGAGAGTGCAACCCTCAGACTATAGTGGAGTCTCCGGGGGTTAACGAAAGTTGATTGATTCGGGTTAAAAGAGTTACCGGATAATCTCGTATCGTTGGAGCTCATGATCTGTAGGTCCTTTAGGTTCTCCTGGCTAGCTTTGATAACGTCGTGCAACAGTATAAGAGAAAAGAAAAAGAAAAAGAATTTGAATTGTTCAAATTCGGCTTGTGGAAGAATGATGGACATATTTAAATATGATTTAAATATGGAAGTGGTCTGAAATATGAATATGATTCATGTGCAAAAAGTCGGTTTTCGGAAAACCGGGTTTAGTCATATTATTTAATTAATATTTGATATTGAATTAAATAATAATTATTAATTAAAAAGTTTAATTAATAATTATATATATATATATAATTTAATATGGCTAAAGGGAATGGAGAGGCCGGGGTTGTTAAAAGATGAAAAAAAAGTTTCATTTTTAATTTTAAGCTTCTGTTTTGACGAAGCTTAAAAAAACAGCTCTCCTTCATCTCCTATTTGTTCTTCTTCTTCTTCATCTCCTTTCTTCTTCCATTTCTTCTTTTCTTTTCTCTTTTCAACGGAGTCCCACAACTCCGTTGCTCGGCGCCGAGGATAGCGGGACTACCTGGGGTGGTCCTCGGGGCGTTCGCGAAAGAGGCCGGAAGAGTTCGGGATGAGGAACGTGCGGCGGACCTTGAAAAAATTGGAACTACAAGGGTATGTATTCTAAATTTCTTTATTTCCGTCGTTTGAGCATGTTTTCTAATTGTTAAATTGATGAAATTAGAGTATCATCGATCCAAAATCGCTTCCGCTGCGTATATCGCTCCATCATTTATAACCTAGACATCTCAGGTAAAATGTTTGCCTCGACTTAAGGTTTTGTTTTCTTAGTCGGATAAAACCTGAGTAGTTTACCCTAAACGTCGTTTATAATATTTAGTAGATGTGTTGAGAAGGAATATATGATATATCCCTCTCCTGTTACGCACTCCCTATAGTTCACAACGTGAGAATTTTGTTCGACCGTGCGATGTCAATAGAGCATACCCCAGAAGGGCGGTGTTTGCAACTTTCAATAGCAAGGTGAACGGAGTAAGTATTTATAGTAAATGGGAGAAGGAAGTGCGTCAGTACTTCCTGCGGACTCCTCCATTGGATTGAACCGTGAGATTCCCATGAATCTCCTGCAGGTTGCTCTTATTGGCACAATCCCTAAGGAGGGTCGTTCATGGGAGATTGAACATCTCAGTCACCATTTATGGATAAAGAAACGCAGGGCCATTCCCAACTCTGACATTCCCTAAGGTTGCACTGTTGGGGCCGTCTTGTGAATTCTAAAAATAGAGGGTCACACTTACTGGATTTGCTAAGGAGTTAGTAAATTCAGACCAAAAACGATAACTAAAATGCTATAGGAATATAAGTTATTTTGGCATTAGCTTGTAGTCAAGAATGTCTTGATTTAATAAAGGACTGCTCGACTTCCACATGGTAGTGATCATTCTGACTTACTAAAGTATCGTTGCTGAGTAAATAAATTGGAACTACAAGGGTATGTATTCTAATTTCTTAATTCCGTCGTTTTGAGCATGTTTTCTATTTGTTAAATTGATGAAATTAGAGTATCATCGGTCCAAAATCGCTTCCGCTGCGTATATCGCTCCATCACAAGCAGCACGAGGTTATGGTTTCCGCGAAGGAAATCATGTCTTCATTGCAAGGGATGTTTGGACAACCGTCCTCATCTCTTCGATATGAAGCCCTCAAGTATATTTACAATTGTTGCATGGTGGAGGGTACCTCTGTTAGGGAACACGTCCTTAACATGATGGTCCACTTTAATGTGGCGGAAGTAAATGGTGCTACTATCGACGAGAATGGTCAAGTGTGTTTTATCTTGGAATCTCTTCCGAAAAGTTTCCTTCATTTCAGAACCAACATGGTAATGAATAAGATAGAATATAACTTGACATCTCTTCTGAATGAACTTCAGATTTACCAGTCCTTGCACACCTCAAAAAGAAAAGAGAATGAGGCAAACGTTGTCACTTCTAAGAAGTTCCAAAAGGGGTCGGGGTCAGGGAGTAAGTCTGAAGTCGCTTCTGTGAGGAATAAGATTACTTAGAAGAATAACAGAAGCAGGAGGAAGGGCAAAGCCCCTACTGTTCACAAGGTAAAATCTTCAGACAAAGGAAAGTGTTTCTTTTGTGGTGAAGATGGGCATTGGAAGCGCAATTTCCCCAAGTACCTTGCTGAGAAGCATGCTCAGAAAGAATGACGAGGTAAATGTGATTTATTGTCCAAACATATTTAGTGAAATATGAGTGTCATACCTGGAATTTTAATTCAGGAATCACTAATCATGTTTGTTTTTCTTTTCAGGAAGTTAGTTCCTGATTGCCGGTTTCTCAACGGAGGTGACTTGTGAAGACGTCTTCGCAACTGAACGAGTGGGAGCTTTATGTAGTTGTTGTATAGAGATAATTTCATATGATGTAATTATTGTCTATATTTCTGGTTTGAACTGAACACATGTATATGATATCTTTTGTTTTGATAATGAACTGTTCATTTGACAAAAGATTTATACTCTTTGTGCTCTACTAAACTCGAAAACAACTCGTGTGTTAAGACATACTTCTTAAAGATTATTGGAAGCTATATTTAAATTAACAAGGGTTGTTAATACAACTGATTCTTCTCAAGTGTTGAGAAAACCTCGATACAGTGGGAGGATTATTGGATAACTTGGGCCACTATATTGGCTTATCGTATGACTCTAGTTATCATACTTGATGATAATAGTGAGTACATAGACAAGGACCAGTGGCTCAAAGCCATGGATCTTCGAGAGGTTTAGAGACCTAGCCTATGAGGTGAAAACCTCTAAGGCTTGACTTTCTGGCAAAGGGATTGTCCCAAAGGGAAGGGGTTAATTGTGTATTAACTTTATCTCTTCTTGTTAGGTGATAGTTAAATAGAATATTGGCATCCATTGCCCTATTCTATGTGATAGGATAAGGTAAATGGATGTCAAGACTGGTTATCTTGATCAAAGTATCTATAAGTCTCAACTAGGGAGATTAATTGTTCAGGATTATGAGCAAATTGTTTGCATGCTTATTCAATCCATTTATGAATTGGATCAAGCGTCTAAATTCTGAATTATAAGTTTTGATATTGTGATAAAATCTTATGGCTTTGAACATTACATTGATAAAACTTGTTTGACAAGTGTTTAATCAATGTTGTAGCTTTCATAATAAATTTTCATAGTTCATGTCTTAATCATTAAGAATGATGTAGGACTCACTTCTCTGATAAGCATAAACTAGTGATTCAATTCCAAATAGTTGATTTTGATATGGCTTAGTATGTTCTAAGGATTCGAGTTGATCTGAATCGTAAGAACAAATCGCTAGTGTTGTCTCTAAAAATCTTGTATTGACAAAATGTTGTCAATATTCGATGGTCTATGGAAATGGTTTTCTAAGACACCTCAAGCGTTGAGGATATGAGACGCATCCATGTGCATTTACATATTGGAGGTCAGATGTATGCCTTCTTAGATACATGACCCGATATGTGTTGTGTAGTGGGAGCTGTCAGTTTTACGCGGCTAGAGTTTTGTCTTAATGCTAAGGAGGAATAAAATACAAGAGTTGTATTGCTAATTCCTCGGAAATAACTAAATTTCTTGCAGCTTCAGAAGCAGCAAAAAGGTTTATAAGTTGAACTCTTAGATAGTGCTCTAAGGAGATGTGATGGTCACATGGAAAGCCTCACAGCACTTCATGCTGATGTGTTTACTAAGTCTCTCACAGCTAAAGTGTTTGAGAGACACCTAAATTGTTTAGGGCTCCGAGTTGTTGAGTAGGACAGTGGGAGAAAACTTGAGATATGAGATATTTCGTTTTCTCGGCCAACATGTACACCACAGACACTTTAGTCCAAGTGGGAGTTTGTTGAATTTTATGTCTTAAAACTCGTGGTTTGTAAATAGTTGTGTTTGTAAATACTTTATTTAGTAATAAAGAGTTATTAAGTTTTATTCAGTAAAAGAGTTTACTAGAATAAAGTGAAACGTGTTTAGAATAACTTATACCAATGACCAACATCCATGGCGATTCATGAGTACTTGAACTTCATGTATGACATCATTGTGGATCAGGCTCAAGTAGACAGTCAAAACGGTCTATAGTATATGGATAAGGTTGGGTACCTTATCCTAGTAACACTATTGGATGCGGCTCGTTTTGTATAGTACAGAAGGGAATGAACGCTTCAATCCCCGCAACGGAAGCGTTGGAATCGATATTTAAGTTTATTTAGAATTAATTTAAAATACAAGTTAAACAATATATTACCTTTGAAGAACAATAACCTTTTTGTCGTTCTTTTTCCACCAGATCTTCTTCGCTATGACTCGAACACGGATCAAGGCTTGTGGGAGCGCTTTGAAAGAATGAGAAAACAATTCTCTCTGCAGAGGGTGAGTAGTATGTTTGGCCAACCTTTTTGGCTAAACCTAAATGTTCTATTTATAGGGCTTTTAGGAATTAATTTTATTTAATAAAATATATTTTAATATATATTATATTAAAATATTTATTTTATATTTATTTGTATCTCATTCAAATATCATAAAATTAAACTTTTATGATATACATTTAACCAATTTGAATCTCATCCAAATTTCATATGTATATATAGTTTTCAATATTAATGTATCTAATACATAAATCATTCCCTCTAATATTTAATGTATCAAATACAATAAATATATTTTTCTCTTCTACATTTAATATATAAAATATATTAAATATTAATTTGAATATTTCAAATTTTTCTTTCAACTAAATTGATCATTTTATTGTTACTATGATCTAGCAAGGGACCTTATGGACCTACAGATTTATAAGTTCCAATGATACAAAATTAATTAATTAAACTCATTAATTAATTAACTTTCATTCATTAACTCTAGGTCACTCCACTATAGGCCTAGAGTTGCACTCTTATGCACTGTAGGAAAAGTTGTGTCTATGGATATAACCATTACATGCAAGTCGATCCTTCACGAGTTGTTCGTAATTACAGTTGGGTCAAAAGTCCATTTTACCCCTGTAATTACATCTTACACTTCAAGTACCATTGATTCTCTAATGAACAATCTGTTTATGATCCAACCATAAACCATGTCCCTCTCGGGCCAGTGACAGGGTGGGGCCTCATTGTTCAAGTCCTGAAATCATCACTTAAGGGAACTACTCATCTACTTTCCCTATATGAGAAAAAGTGAATTTCATATTGTGAAACTTATGTTCCCAGCTCCCTATTTGGTCAAGTCCCCAAAATGGTAGGCTTATTGAATCGGCTATGAAGGTCATTCTCACCCATACAAGTCAAAGGACGATCCCTCACAGGCAGGAATTCATAACTCACTCAGGATTAAAATCGAGTCACATATGATCATCCTGTAAAATATTAATCTTCTCAAATAATGGATTTATAAAGAGAGATTATATATTTCGTGGTCCAGTCTTATACAAACTCATTGTATAGGATACATCCACTCACATGTCTCTACATGAATGATTTGGATCAAATCATTTGTAACAATTACAAAGTGGGTCGTATGAATAGTGTTACCAAGATAAGACACCCAACCTTATCCATATATTATAGACCCTTTAGGTTATTACTTGAACATGATCCTCCCGTATGTCAACTACATACAGTTCAAGATTACACTAATAACCTTGGATTATATATATATAATGAATATTATAAATTACAAATAATAATAATAAAATAATTATCAAATAATTATTAATTTATTACGAGGCTTTAGGGCATAAATCCCAACAAGTACAAAATGATGTGATCTTAATCGTTTCACATGGAGATATGCGAGCGAGGGCGTCCTATGCAATGAGTTTGCATAAGACTGAACCGCGAAATCAAGTCGCTCTCTCTTTATAACACCGTTTACTGAAGAGACTAACTTTTTTATATGATGGCCGAGGTAACTCGATTTTAATCATGAGCTCGCTATGAACTCCTATTTAATCGAGAGTATCCTTTGACTTGCACGGGTGAGAATGGCAAGATCGCCGACTCAATAAGTCTACCATCTTGGGGATAAACTCGAATAGGTGGTTGGGGACAAAGTACAACAACATGGAATTCACTACTAACCCGCTCTTCAGGGTTAGTAGATATGTTCCCTTAATAGCGGACTCCAGGGATTGAACAATGGGCGCCCACCCTCTCCTTGGCAAGAGAGGAACCTGATCTGTTGGTTGGAGCACAGATTAATTGTTCATTAGAGGTGTCAGTGGTACTTAATGAACAAGATGTAATGCGGGGTTAAACGGTATAAATGACCCAACTGTGATTACGAACGACCTGTGAAGGATCGACTCACTGGTGATGGTTATATCAAGAGGACATAATATATCTATAGTGAGGAGAGTACAACCCTCGAACTATAGTGGAGTCTCCGGGGGTTAAAGAATGTTGATTAGTTCGGTTAAAAGAGTTTTGACCGGATAATCTCGTATTGTTGGAGCTCATCATCTGTAGATCCTTTAGGTTCTCCTAGCTAGCTCGGATAACGCCGTGCAACAATATAAGAGAAAAGAAAAAGAATTTGAATTTGTTCAAATTCCGTTTTTTTTAGAAGGATGATGGACATATTTAAATATGATTTAAATATGGGAATGGTCTAAAACATGAATAGGATTTATGGGCAAAAAGTTGATTTTTCGGAAAACCGATTTTAGCCATATTATTTAATTAAAATTTGATATTGAATTAAATAATATTAATTAATATTTATATATATATATATATATATATATATATATATATGTCATTTGCATGACAAATAGTTTATATATATATATATATATATATAGCAGCTCAGTGCCTTTGTGGGTATACGAAATGAAAGGAAAATTTTGAAGAATCACTTTTTCAAAAACAAAATTCTCTCAAAAACAAGAGAAAATTCTGTGATGAAGTTTATGAAACTCATCAATTTTTTATTTTGAGTTAAAAAGATCCCCCGAAGACCATCGGTTCTCTCTTCCCTCTCCTCTTGCTTTTCTTTTCTTTTCTCTAATAACGGAGTCCCACAACTCCGTTGCTCGACGCTGAGGATAGCGGGACTATCGGAGGTGATGCTCGAGGCGTTCGTGAGAAGAAACCCGAAGAGTTCGTGACAAGGAACGAGCGGCGGAACTTGAAGAAATTAGAACTACAAGGGTATGTATTTCTATTTTCTCTTATTTTCGTTGTTTGAGAATGTTTCTAGTTTGTTAAATTGATGAAATTAGAGTATCAATAATCCAAAATCGCTTCTGCAGCGTAACACGCTTCATCAGTTGGGACGAAGGGACCTGCAAAACATAGAAAACAAACTTTGATCCCTACTAAAAACAAAGAAAACAAACTCTGATGCCTAAGTTAGTACGGTGACAAATGACTTTTGAGTTCTTGGATTAAAATTAAAATTGATTTGCTTACTTCGCGATATGAGGTGGTATTTATAGAGTCTTTCATTTTCCTATAAGTTTGACCTAAAGGAATGTACCTGATTGGGTTTCTCGGGTCTATTGGAGTCTGACTCGGGGCCTTTAATTGAGACCTCGTGCCCTTTACGGTCTTTCCCTAACGGGGTCGGCCTCGACCCTATTTTCATGGGTCGAGTTTGCTATCTTTCGGGCCTGACTCTTCTTATGAGTCTGCCTTGGACCATCTTGGCCAAGGCTCGTTGATGAAAATAAGTTTTCCTTTAACATGGGTTTTGGTTCTATTGAACCAACATTTCGATCCGGTCTTTTCTATATGGTCATTTTATCCCAAAAAATTGTAATTAAATTTATTAATTTTGAAACCTAGTAGAATTATTTCGAGAAGATAGAAATAGAACGTTCAAAAAAGAAAAGAAAAAAATTGAGACTCCGTTTGATAACGCATTTAGTTTTTAATTTTTAGTTTTTGATTTTTCTAGTTTTTGTTCTTGATTTTCTGTTTGTTAAAAACAAAAATCATATATGTTTGATAACAATTTTTGGTTTTTGTTTTTAAAAAACAAAAAACCAAACTTATTTGATAATTGTTTTGAATTTTTGGTTTTTTAAGAACTAAAAATTTAAAAATATGTTTGATAATTATTTTTTGATTTTAAAAAAATCAAAAGAAAATTTGATGATTCTTAATATTCAAATTTTTTTTATAAAAATAAAATCGAACTATTTTTCCATCTTACCATAATTATAAAATTATACTTATATATTTATTTCTAACATATTATCTAATATGTCATAATAAAACTATAAAATACATAAAAACAACAATCAACGTCGAGTTCATAAAAATGCATGACTAATCGATTCATAAAAGTTACAAAATTAACAAAAACAACAATTGAGTTCATAAAAGTGTTCATAAACAACAATTAGTTCATAAAAGTCAATTCATAAAAGTGAAAGTACAAAATTAGCATAAACAACAATTGAGTTCATAAAAGTGTTCATATACAACAATTAGTTCATAAAAGTGAAAGTACAAAAGCAACGTCAAGTTGTTGCTATCCAATATTGATCAACAATTTGGTCGAGTTGATTTTGATTCACATTCACCTCAATAGGAATTTGCAAACGGTCGCCATTCTGCATATTTTCTTCTTCAACGATCATTAATTCTCGAGTATATTCACTAAAAAGTTTATCATGGCTATCATGCAATTTGTTAAATTTATATTTGCACAACATGCTAGGGGTATATAGTTTTGTGTGCAGGTAGGATAAGGAGAAATTTGCTTTAAAATGGGTATAAATCCATGCACACCGTCAATGACCGTCACGTTCAACCAAAGATGAAAATATCGGTGATATTGACCGAAATATCGCCGATAATTCGAGTTTTTGGACACTCAAAATAGATATGAGGGGTAAAATCGATATCGGCGATATTTCAGTTTAATTTTGCACCATAGTATATTTATTATATTGTGATGGTTAACATTTTTCACTAAAAATGTGCGGTAGCAAAGTTGGTTCGAGGAGATTCTCCATGGTGTGGACTTGATTCCCATCATATTCAGTATTTTTATTTCCTTATTTTCTAACTATTTTTTCTCTCTTTTTTTTCAGCTTTTTTTTTTTTTTATTTTTTTTTCCTTTTCCTTTTAATTTTGCCACTATATTTTCAATTTTGTATTATATAATTTATATAATTTTTTTTAAGTTTAGAATCCAAGATAATAGATCTAAACAGAGGCGGATGCACGTAGGTACTAGGGCACGTGCCCCCAAGAATTATGTAGTATATATATTTATATACAATTTTATTAATATGTATGTGGTTGGAATGATGGTGGTAGGGGCACGCCCAAAACATGGAATTTTTGTACGGATGACCCACCCCTCGGGGTGTATAAAGTTTTTTAACCCAGTTTTTGAAAACTTATGTTTTTTGACCTTCTCGTGATAAGGAAGTGCACAAAGTCATTTGTACCCTTCGCTTATCATGAGGAGATCACAGTTGTCTGCTCGTGATCGTGATAAGCGAAGGGTACGAATGACTTTGTGCACTCCTTATCACGAGTGAAGGTCAAAAAACATAAGTTTTCAAACACTGAGTTAAAAAACCTCACTCACCCCAACCTCACTCACCCCAAGGAGTGGGTCATCGTACAAAAAAAAATCCCCCCAAAACATACTGAGGGAATTGGGCCTGAGTTTTTATCCCTCCTCTACGTTTCATTTACAGTTTTTATTCCATTTTTTAATTTTGCAAATCTATTCTTATATCTTATTTAATTTTAATATACTAAAACATAATTATAGAATTATAGAATCTCAACCATTTAAACCTTCCTAAATAGTTTAGAAAGATTTAAGAGCAAATAAAAATAATTCTATTTTTAAAAAATGATAATATTTCGAATTTCATTACATATTTGGATGAATTTCATTACATCCTAGCCATATTATTATTATTTAAAAAAAAAATAGTTGTTCATGAGAGATTTAATTTTATATTTAATTGAATCTTAAAATTTTGATTTTGTATCTGTTCACACGAGATTCGACGAAAGATAGAGATTCGAACACGTGTAAATGAAATTTGAATTTGTATTTGTATTTATCAGTGCGTAGTGGATTACAATCTCTAATATTTATCCTCTGATTCTTTCTCTCTCAAATGTAAATGTATCTCGAGGGCTTTGCAGCTTGTTCTCGATGTTGGATTTGTTTCGAGGGCTTTGCAGCTTGTTATCGATGTTGAATTTGTTTCGAGGGCTTTGCAGCTTGTTCTCGATGTTGAATTTGGATCGAGGGCTTCGTAGCTTGTTCTCGATGTTGAATTTTGATCGAGGGCTTCGCAGCTTGTTCTCGATGTTGAATTTGGATCGAGGGCTTCGCAGCTTGTTCTCGATGTTGAATTTTGATCGAGGGCTTCGCAGCTTGTTCTCGATGTTGAATTTAGATCGAGGGCTTCGCAGCTTGTTCTCGATGTTGAATTTTGATCGAGGCTTCGTAGCTTGTTCTCGATGTTGAATTTGGATCGAGGGCTTCGCAGCTTGTTCTCGATGTTGAATTTTGATCGAGGGCTTCGCAGCTTGTTCTCGATGTTGAATTTAGATCGAGGGCTTCGCAGCTTGTTCTCGATGTTGAATTTTGATCGAGGCTTCGCAGCTTGTTCTCGATGTTGAATTTGGATCGAGGGCTTCGCAGCTTGTTCTCGATGTTGAATTTTGATCGAGGGCTTCGCAGCTTGTTCTCGATGTTGAAGGATTGTTCAGTTTCCAAGGATTCAGAGAGTCTTCGTTATTTGAGAATTCTCACTGAGCTCTTAGGAGTAGAAATTTTCTGAACCTTGAAAATGAAGAATGAGCTCTCTATTTATAGAGTTCTCATGGGCCTGGTGGGCTTGGGCCTAGATCCAATGGGCTTGGGCTTGGATCCAATGGGCTTTTGGGCTTTGGGCCAAATTGCCATTTAAATAGCTTTCTGGCCCGATTCGATTTCGAGCCCAATTGAGCTATGACCGAATTTGCTCGGCTAAGTTTATTCGATCCGCTGACAATGATGAAGACACGTGGCGACCGCTGATTGACCGAAATTTCTCGGTCAACAAATGCCTCCTTTTTCGAGAGTTATGCACATGTACGTGTGGGTGAGTCTCGGAAAAGTTAAATTTTGAAATCGAAATGTAGGACATCCCTAATTTCGAATCCGCCTCGACATATCAATTTTATCGAAAATATGAAATTTGGTTCATAAATCAATTCTTTTGATTGGTACATCTTTCTATGCCAATTGACCAAAAAATATGAATTGGGCTTACAATTTTGATCTTTCTTATTTGGTAGAAGCTTGACTTGAACTTTAGTAGATTCTTGTGTTCTACTTTAATTCCATTTTGGATGTAGAGTAGAGTTTTGGAGTTGCGCAATTGAATTTTGAATAGGATTTGACTTTGAACTTTACTCAAATTTCGAAGTGGGATAAAATTTGGAGTATACCCAACTCGCCAATTTCGATTTGAGACTTGGATTTAGATAAATTTTGACTCTAAATCATGCTTGAAAATAAAATTTGGAATATGCCCAAAATTTTATTTTTAGGAAAATTTTGGATTTTCTTGAAATTTAGCTTGAATGAAAATTTGACTTGGTATAATTTTGGGATTCCAATCAATTGACATAAAGTTCGAAAATTTTAACTTTAGCTCATGATTATGGAAGGAAATTTAGAACCTGCCTAAATTTCAAGTTGAATGAAGTATTACAATCTGATCACAAATGAGAACAACAAAACTTGTTTGGTAAAGTGGAACATGTATACCCTTTGTTTCATTTGGTCTTGCGCGGCGGAACTTGGAGATGCGAGCGCGCGCGCGGCGGAACTTGGAGATGCGAGCGCGCGCGCGGCGGAACTTGGAGATGCGAGCGCGCGCGCGGCGGAACTTGGAGATGCGAGCGCGCGCGCGGCGGAACTTGGAGATGCGAGCGCGCGCGCGGCGGAACTTGGAGATGCGAGCGCGCGCGCGGCGGAACTTGGAGATGCGAGCGCGCGCGCGGCGGAACTTGGAGATGCGAGCGCGCGCGCGGCGGAACTTGGAGATGCGAGCGCAGCAGCAGCAGCGAACTTGGAGATGCGAGCGCAGCAGCAGCAGCGAACTTGGCGATGATGCAGCGCAGCAGCGAACTTGAAGGAACTTGGAGATGCGCAGAGCCACTTGGAGATGCAGCGCAACAACGAACTTGGCGATGATGCAGCGCAGCAGCGAACTTGAAGGTGCAGCGCAGCAGCGAACTTGGCGATGGTGCAGCGCAGCAGCGAACTTGGCGATGATGCAGCGCAGCAGCGAACTTGGCGATGATGCAGCGCAGCAGCGAACTTGGAGATGATGCAGCGCAGCAGCGAACTTGGAGATGATGTAGGGCGATGATGCAGCGCAGCAGCGAACTTGGCGATGATGCAGCGCAGCAGCGAACTTGAAGGTGCAGCGCAGCAGCGAACTTGAAGGTGCAGCGCAGCAGCGAACTTGGCGATGGTGCAGCGCAGCAGCGAACTTGGCGATGATGCAGCGCAGCAGCGAACTTGGCGATGATGCAGCGCAACAGCGAACTTGGAGATGCAGCGCAACAACGAACTTGGAGATGCGAGCGCGCGCGCGGCGAAACTTGGAGATGCGAGCGCAGCAGCAGCAGCGAACTTGGAGATGCGAGCGCAGCAGCAGCAGCGAACTTGGCGATGATGCAGCGCAGCAGCGAACTTGAAGGAACTTGGAGATGCGCAGAGCCACTTGGAGATGCAGCGCAACAACGAACTTGGCGATGATGCAGCGCAACAGCGAACTTGGTGATGGTGCAGCGCAGCAGCGAACTTGGAGATGATGTAGGGAGATGATGCTGGAGCGCAACGCGAACTTGGAGATGCAGCGCAGCGAAGCAAGCGAACTTGCAAGATGATGTAGCAAGCGAATTTGGAGATGAGATGATGTAAGTTTGGCGTAGTGGAATTGGTACTACCATTGCTTCTTTTGAAATTCAACTTCATAGAGATGCAGCGATGGGAACATCGATTACTCCTTTATTTTTTTTTTTGGTTCAATACATGATAATTTTTATTGTTGTGACTGAACTTAAAGTGTTTTTTTTTTCTTCTTTAAGTTGCCTACGTACCCTTGAATGGAAGGGATCAAGTCATAACGTAGTTCAAAGGGAATGTAATCCTTTTTTTTTATTGCTGTGACTGAACTTAAAGTATATATATTTTTTTCTTTAAGTTGCCTACGTACCCTTAGATGGAAGGGATCAAGTCATAACGTAGTTCAGGTTACATGAGTGGTTTTTTTTTTTTTTTTACTTGGGTCGTTCACCTTTTAAGCTCGTGCGGGCCAGGAGCAACATGTAGTTTATACTCTTACGTTAAGGAGTATTATATTTCAAAAGCTTTTATATTCATCAAGGTCTTGATCACATCCTTCGCTTGTAGGATTAGTTAGAATGATGAGATTTTTCTTCACCTTCAAGGAACCCTCTGTGTTTATGTGGACAGAAAATTTCCTCTTCATGCGTGAAGGAACGCGACTGTGAATCTTCTTGTCGCTACTTTCTTCATCGAAGAGTCTTGCCCCTACAGTCTTCATTTTTCCTTGTTGTTGATCACTTGTAACTTTGAGGCGATAAAAAATAGATGTTGAAGGTCCGTCTTTCTTTGATGTAGAAACACTTAACCTTTGGAAAGCTGAAGTTCGAGTGGAGATAGAAGTTAGACATAGATTTTCTTCTTTTGTCGCGGCCATACTCATCCTTTGGAAGACCGAAGTTCGAGTAGTGGAAGGCTTGATGCGATTGAAGACAGAAGTTCTTTGGTCGACTTCTTTTGAGTCGTCGACTTCTTCTGCGTTGATGTAGCATGAAGTTGCAAAGATTTCTTCCTCTTTTTTGATGGGAAGGAAACTTCTTGAGAAGAATTCTTTTAAGGTCACCCGTCGTCGAGGTTGAGAAAAATATTTGTTTTCTCTTCTTTCGTGTTTAGGCTTCCTCAAATTGATTCTTCCTTTCTTCTTTGAAAGATTATTGTTTCGTTTATCATCTCGAAACATGCAATCTTTTTTCTGGACGGGTCTTTGTCGTCGTATTTTCTGACGAGCCACGACGGTCCAACATTTATCCTCATTTCCGACGACCTCATGTTTTACCTGAGAAATTTGTTTTGGGGTTTCATGTCCGAACCGAACAATTATTGGTTCGAAGGTCCCAAACTGGATCATACTTTCCTTTTGCTTCTCAAATGAGACCGGAGATAATTTAGCGCCGAAGTTCATTGTTATCGCAGCGTGGTTTGATTGAGCTATTTCATCAAGGTCTAGCTCAATTTTTCCCTCCTTAGCTAACTTTAGAATGAACTCTTTTAGGACAAAACATTTCTCCACTGGGTGGCTGATAACTCGATGATACTTACAATAGTTGGGATCATCGACTTTGTCCATTTCTTCTGGGCGCCTACACTCGGGAAACTCAATCAGTCTTGTTTCCAGTAGTTGCTCTAACATGTCAGAAATGTCAGAGTCTTGAAACGGGTAGACTTTTTCTTGTTTTTCTTTTAAAGTAAGGCGACGTTTCTCGCCTCCGTCATTTCTTCTTTTTGTCTTGTTTTCCTTTCCTTTTGAGGAAAACCTGAAAGGGGTCGTGCTGACGACCATGGATTCTTCTACGACATTTTCCGTGATCTTCTCACTATCCTTCATTTCTTTTTTCACTTTGTTGATATCTGGGATTAGGAGGTCCTTGCTCCCTCTGTTGGCGATACTCAGCTCCATATCGTGGGCGCGAGTCGCTAACTCTTCAAATGTGTGGGGCTTTATCCCTTGCAGGATGTAATGAAGTCCCCAATGCATGCCGCTGATGCACATTTCGACGGCAGACTCCTCAGTGAGTCTGTCCTTGCAGTCGAGACTCAACGATCTTCAACGGTTGATGAAATCGATGACTAGCTCGCCCATCCTTTGGTTAGCGTGCGAAAGTTCGGTCATGCTGACTGTTCGCCTCGTGCTGTAGAAGCGATTCAGGAAGTCTCTTTCAAACTGTTCCCAACTATCAATTGTCTCGGGCTCCAAATCAGTGTACCAATCAAATGCATTTCCTTTCAGAGTCCGGACGAATTGCCTAACCAACAAGTCTCCGCGAGTTCCAGCATTCTCGCACGTTTCAACAAAGTGGGCAATGTGTTGTTTAGGATTGCCCTTCCCATCGAACTGTTGAAATTTTGGCGGCTGGTACCCGGTGGGCATTCTCAAGTTGTCGATCCTCTTTGTATACGGTTTGGTATACAAGAGGGAGATTTGGGTGGGTCCACCGTATTGAGCTCTGATAGTGTTCGTGATCATGTCTTGCAATTGTTGGACAGACAACGAAGCGACCGACGTTGAGTGATGCGGTTGGTCTTCTTGGATGACATTTTTTTCTTTGTCATTCCTCCTTGCTGCAGGAGTTAGACTTGACTCTGCAGCCTCTCGACTTTGCATCTGATTTCTCAATTGGGCAATCTCGAGGTCTCGTTCTTCAACTACTTTCATCAGAAAAATTAATTTCTTTTCCATTTCAGCCATTGCTTCATCGTTAGTGCGTGCGTCTGCCATCATTACAGACATCACATTTGGATCATACCCCTTGTTTGGTTGATCAGATGAGGGAATAAATTCATCATACAAGAAATTTTCCTGAATGATTATCCCCTCACACGCAGACTCTGTCATTCTTTCCTCCATAACATTTATTTCAGCCATCATGACAGATCCTACGTCAGAATTGAGCTCAAATAGAGGGTTACACCTGACAACAAATTCGTCACTTGTAGGTGCCCCCGCCAATGTCATTCTTTTTTCCATAGTATTTGTTTTAGTCGTTGTGACGGATGTTACGTCAGAATCGAGCTCGAACAGAGGGTTACACCTAACAAAAAATTTGTCACTCGTAGATGCCCCTGACGATGTCATTACCCCGCTCACAATTGTGACAAAATCATGTGGATAACCGTGGGGAGTAGAACCCGTGTAGGGGTTGTTCATGACAATGGTTGTTGAAGGAGTTCTGAACGACATAACTTCACTTGTCTTTGAGATGAGGGAAAGAGATGAGAGGTAGAGAGGTCCCACCGGGCGTGCCAATCTGTTCACACGAGATTTCGACGAAAGATAGAGATTCGAACACGTGTAAATGAAATTTGAATTTGTATTTGTATTTATCAGCGCGTAGTGGATTAGAATCTCTAATATTTATCCTCTGATTCTTTCTCTCTCAAATGTAAATGTATCTCGAGGGCTTTGCAGCTTGTTCTCGATGTTGGATTTGTTTCGAGGGCTTTGCAGCTTGTTATCGATGTTGAATTTGTTTTGAGGGCTTTGCAGCTTGTTCTCGATGTTGAATTTGGATCGAGGGCTTCGTAGCTTGTTCTCGATGTTGAATTTTGATCGAGGGCTTCGCAGCTTGTTCTCGATGTTGAATTTGGATCGAGGGCTTCGCAGCTTGTTCTCGATGTTGAATTTTGATCGAGGGCTTCGCAGCTTGTTCTCGATGTTGAATTTAGATCGAGGGCTTCGCAGCTTGTTCTCGATGTTGAATTTTGATCGAGGCTTCGTAGCTTGTTCTCGATGTTGAATTTGGATCGAGGGCTTCGCAGCTTGTTCTCGATGTTGAATTTAGATCGAGGGCTTCGCAGCTTGTTCTCGATGTTGAATTTTGATCGAGGCTTCGCAGCTTGTTCTCGATGTTGAATTTGGATCGAGGGATTCGCAGCTTGTTCTCGATGTTGAATTTTGATCGAGGGCTTCGCAACTTGTTCTCGATGTTGAAGGATTGTTCAGTTTCCAAGGATTCAGAGAGTCTTCGTTGTTTGAGAATTCTCACTGAGCTCTTAGGAGTAGAAATTTTCTGAACCTTGAAAATGAAGAATGAGCTCTCTATTTATAGAGTTCTCATGGGCCTGGTAGGCTTGGGCCTAGATCCAATGGGCTTGGGCTTGGATCCAATGGGCTTTTGGGCTTTGGGCCAAATTTCCATTTAAATAGCTTTCTGGCCCGATTCGATTTCGAGCCCAATTGAGCTATGACCGAATTTGCTCGGCTAAGTTTATTCGATCCGCTGACAATGATGAAGACACGTGGCGACCGCTGATTGACCGAAATTTCTCGGTCAACAGTATCTAATAAATATGTAATTTTTTAAAAATGTGGAATAATTTGAGGATCTATTACTATTAGACATAAAATTAAAATTTATATTTAATAATGATGGAGCCTATCGCGCTGCGAAAACGATTTTGGATCGTTGAAACTCTAATTTCATCAATTTAACAAATAGAAAACATGTTCAAATAAGGGAAAAAATAAATTAGAAATACATACCCTTGTAGTTCCGAATTTCTTCAGCTCCGCAGCTCGTTCCTCGTCACGAACTCTTCCGACCTCTTCTCACGAACGCCCCGAAGACCACCCCAGGTAGTCTCGCTATCCTTTACGCCGAGCAACGGAGTAGTGGGACTCCGTAGAAAAGAGAAAAGAAAAGAAGAAGAAGAACCGAAGGAAAAACAATGGAAGGAGGTCTGAGCTTTTTTTTATTGAACACAGAAACAAATCTTCAAAAGATTTTAAATTGTGTTCAAAGATGAAACCCGAAAGGCACTTAAGCCATCTTTTTTTTTAAAAACCCCAAAGTCTATTTAGCCATCTTGATAATAATCAACATGTGTCTTACATGCAACAACCATGTAAGACACATATATATAAATATATCTTTATTATTATTATTTAAAAAAAAAAATAATAATAAATATTTTATTTATTAAACTTTTTAATAAAAAAAATATATATATATATATATATATTTATTTATTTATTAATCAAACATTTTAATTAATAAAAATTATTTAATTCAATATCAAATATTAATTAAATAATATGGCTAAATTCGGTTTTTCGAAAGCCGACTTTTTGCACATGAATCACATTCATATTTTAAACCATTCCCATAGTTAAATCATATTTAAATATGTCCATCATCCTTCCATAAAATGAATTTGAACAATTAAAATTATTTTTCCTTTTTCTTTTCTGTTATAATGTTGCACGGCGTTATCCGAGCTAACTAGGAGAACCTAAAAAACCTACAGATCATTAGATCCAACGATACGAGATTATCCGGTCAAAACTCTTTTAACCGAACTAATCAACATTCGTTAACCCCTGGAGACTCCACTATAGTCTGAGGGTTGCACTCTTCTGACTGTAGATATATTATGTCCTCTGATATAACTATCACGGGCAAGTTGACCCTTCACAGGTTGTTCGTAATCACAGCTGGGTCATTTTAAATCGTTTAACCCCTGCATTACGTCTTGTTCCTTAAGTACCACTGACACCTCTAATGAACAATAGATTTGTGGTTCAACCATCAGATCAATTAACTCTCTCATCACATGAGAGTGTGAGCGAGCGTTCATTGTTCAAGCCCCAGAGTCAGCTAATAAGGGAACAACCTATCTACTAACCTTGAAGAGTGAGTTAGAAGTGAACTTCAATCTTGTTGTACTATGTCTCCAGCTACCTATTCGACTTTATCCCAAAGATGGTAGGCTTATTGAGTCGGCATTTATGGGTCACTCTCACCCGTGCAAGTCAAAGGATACTTTCGAATAAACAGGAGTTCATAGCGAGCTCAGGATTGAGATCGAGTTACCTAGGTCATCAAATGAAAATGTCGGTCTCATCAGTAAACGATGTTATAAAGAGAGAGCGACATATTTCACGGTTCAATCTTATGCAAACTCTTTGCACAGGACGCCCTCACTCACACATCTTCATGTGAAACGATTCGGATCACATCGTTTTGTACAATACAAAGTGAGCCGCATCCAATAGTGTTACCAGGATAAGCTACTCAGCCTTATCCGTATACTACAGACCGTTTTGACTTACTACTTGATCCTGATCCACAATCATGTCATACATGAGGCTCAAGTACTCATATTCAGCCATGAGTGTTGGTCATTGGTATAGGTTAACCTAAACACGTTTCACTTTATTCCAGTAAACTTCTTTACTGAATAAAACTAATAACTCTTTATTATAAATAGATTATTTACAAACATAACAGTTTACAAACCACGAGTTTTAGGACATAAAACCCAATAACTCCCACTTGGACTTAAACGTCTGTGGTGTACATGTTAGGTGGAGAAAACTAATATATCATATATCATGAAGTTTTCTCCCCTTGTCCTCTCCAGCAACTCGGAGTCTTAGACTCTTCTAGGTGTCTCTCAAACATTTGAGCCATGAGAGACTTAGTAAACTAATCAGCATGAAGTACTACAAGGCTTTCCATGTGACCATCACATCTCCTCATAGCACTAACTGCGAGCTCAACTTGTAAACCTATTGTTGTTTCACAAGCTGCAACAAGATTTAGCTACCACCGAGAAATTAGCAATACAACTCTTGTATTCTACTTCTCTAAGTACAAGGACAAAACTCTAACCAGAATCGAATCCAATTGGACTAATATTACTGACAGCTCCCACTGCATAGCACATATCGGGTCATGTATCTAAAAAGATACATCTGACCTCCAATATGTAAATGCACTTAGATGCGTCTCGTATCCTCAACACTTGAGGTGTCTCAGCAAATCATTTTCATAGACCATCGAATATTGACAACAACTTGTCAATAAAAGATTGTAGAGATAACACTAGCGATTTGTTCTTACGACTCAGATCAACCTGAATCCTTAGAACAAACTAAGCCTACCTCTAGATCTACTATTTGGGAGTGGGTCGCTATTTAATGCTTATTGTCAGAAGTGAATCCTACATCATTCTCAATGATTAGGACATCAATTACGGAAACAGTTTATGAAAGCTACAACATTGATTAAACCCTTGTCAAACAAGGTTTATCAAACGTTTATTCAAACTGATGTTCAAAACCATAAGATTTGATCACAATATCAAACCTTACAATTCAAGATAAAGATGCCTATTCAAATTCATAAATGAATCGAATAGGCTGCAAACCATTTGCTCTTTGTCCTAGAATTATGAATCTTTCTGATTGAGACTAATAGATACTCAAATCAAGATAGCTAGTCTTGACATCCATTTGCCTTATTCTATCAAAATAGAACATGAGAATGGATAAGAGCTATCTATTAACTTACGTCTGGTAACAAGAGAAAGAGAATATACACAATAAACTCTTTCTCTTCGGGACGATCCCTTTGCCAGATAGTCTAGCCAAAAGATTTTCACCTTTAGAGGCTTGGTATCATAACCACTCATAGATTCATTGTTTTGAACCACTTGGTCTTGTCTACATGATCCATTATCTAATTAAAGAGTATTGGATCCTCAACGTTATCATCAAACATGACAACTTTGAGTTTAAGACAGGCCAATACAGTGGATCGGGTTGTCTCACATCCCTCCCACTGCATTGAGGATTTCTCAACGATTGAGAAGCTTCAGTTTGATCAACAACCATTGTTGAATAAAAACAACTTTCTTATTACACTGTAAGTCTTAACCTTTTAGTTGTTTTCGAGTTTAATAAAACACCACAGTATACATCTTTTGCAAAAAGAACGGTTCTTTATATACAAACAAAAGATAACATATACAGGTGTTCGGTTCAAACTATAAATATAGAAAATAAATACATCAGATGATATTATCTCGATACAACAACTACTAGAAGTTCTCACTGAATTAGCTGTGACAATGTCTTCACAAGTCATCTCACGGCTAGCTGCTATCAAGAACTAGTTTCCTGAAATGAAGAATAAACACGATTAGTGAAATATGGCACTCATATACCACTAAATAGTTACGACAATCAATAAATCTCATTTACCTTGTCGTTCCTTCTCAGCTTTCTTCTGCGCAAGGTATTTGGGGCAGTTACGCTTCCAGTGCCCATCTTCGTTACAATGGAAACATTTTCCCTTGTCAGAAGAATTTCCCTTGCGTACAGTAGGGGCTTTGTCTTTTCTCATGTTACTCTTCTTCTTTTGAATAATCTTATTACTCACAGAAGTCAATTCAGGCTTACTCCCAAAAGTCAATTCAGGTTTACTCCCTGACCCCGACCCCTCATGGAATATCTTTGAAGAGACAACATTTGCCTCCTTCTCCTTTCCTTTTGAGGTGTACAGAGACTGGTAGATCTGAAGCTCGTTTAGGAGAGAAGTCAAGTTGTATTCAATCTTATTCATCACCATATTGGTTCTGAAATGAAGCAAACTCTTCGGAAGAGATTCCAAGATGAAACTGACTTGACTTTTCTCGACGATGGAAGCTTCGTTTACTTCTGTCGTATTAAAGTGGACCATCATGTTAAGGACATGTTCCCTAACAGAGGTACCCTCCACCATACGGAGTTATAAACGAACTTGAGGGCCTCATGTCGAAGAGATCAGGACGGCTGCCCAAACATCCCTTGTAATGAAAGCATGATTTCCTTGGCGGAAACCATCCCCTCGTGCTTCTTGCACAAGACATCATATATGCTTGCCAAGATATAGACTCGGGCTTTATCATTAGCCCTAATCCATCCATCGTATGCCTCTCGAACACTTCGAGAAGTACTCGAGCCAGGAGCTGGAGGACATTCCTCCGTTAAGACAAACTTGAGATTGTCGAGAACCAGAATCGTATTTAGGTTCGACTTCCAGGTCCCGTAATTTTCACTGGTTAATTTGTCGTGAACTAACAACTGTATAAAAGAGTTCGACATGCTGAAAAAGAATGTAAATCTATTAGTGAAACGGTTTTAACCTATTTAAACTAGGGGTGGCCATCGGTCGGTCGGAGTCGGTTTTGGGAGAAAATCGGCGCCAAAAACCGATGGTCGGGTTTCGGTCGGTCGGAAACATATATATTTTTTAGCTTCGTACAATTCGACCGATCGTTCGTCGGTCGATCGGTCGGTTTTGGTCGGTTTTCGATGGATGAATGAAATGAACCAGAAGGAGAAAGTTTAAGACGACACGCAAAGCTAAACGACGGACATCAACATGGTTGAACAGCGGACAGCGACATTGTTGAATGAACAACCTACAACCAAAAAAATCTAAGAGAAAGATGATAGAAAATGAGAAGGATGGAGAGCAGAAAAATGAGAGAGATGAAGAGAATGTCAAAAAAAATAAAATGAGAGAGAGAGAATGAAAAGAAAAATGGAGAGAAGAGGAAAACAAAACGTTAAAAAAAAATGAGAGAGAAAGAGAATGAAAAGAAAAATGGAGAGAAGAGGAAAACCAAACTTTAAAAAAAATGAGAGAGAAAGAGAATGAAAAGAAAAATGGAGAGAAGAGGAAAACCAAACGTTAAAAAAAATGAGAGAGAAAGAGAATGAAAAGAAAAATGGAGAGAAGAGGAAAACCAAACGTTAAAGAGGGAGAAAGAAAAATGAAAGTAATGATAGAAATGAATAAGCACAGTAAACGAGGGAGAGAGAAAGAGAAAGTCATAATTATTTTTTTGAAAAATAATAATTTTTACGTAAATCAAGGATTGAATGAGTTGGATTTTCAAAACAAATCACATCCACCCATCCCATCACAATAATAAAGACATTTGAATTAAAAATAATAATAAAAGTTAGACATTTCCTTAAATATTCGGTCGGTCGGTCGAAAATGTGGTTTTCAGCCACTCCGACCGACCGAATTTCGGTTTTTCATTAACAAAAAACCGACTCTGACCGAAAAGCCCTTTAAACCGACCAAATAATGTCGGTTTCGGTCGGTTTCGGTCGATATTTCGGTTTTTCGGTTTGGTTTGTCCACCCCTAATTTAAACCAATTAAGAGGTTTAACAGTAAATAAAGTACCCAAACTCTTTATTTACTTGCAACGATACTTTAGTAAGTCAGAATGGTCGCTACCTACTGGCAGCCGAGTCACTCATTTACTAAACCAAGACATTCTTGACTAAATGCTACCTCTAGAATAACTCTTATTCCTATAGCATCTTAATTATCGTTTTTGGTCTGAATTCACTAACTCCTTAATAAATCTCGTAAGTGTGACCTTCCATTTTTAGAATGAATAGGGCGGCCCCAACAGCGCAACCGACTGGAATGTCAAAGTTGGGAATGGCCCTATGTTTCTTTATCCATAAATGGTGATTGGGATGTTTCGACTCCCCTGAAACGACCCTCTGAATGGATTGGTGCCTCTTAGGGTCACCTTGCAGGCGGAACATGGGAATCTCCCGGTTCAATCCAATGGAGGAGACCGCAGGAAGTACTGACGCACTTCCTTCTCCCACTTACTATAGACACTTACTCCATTCACCTTGCTATTGAAAGTTGCAAACACCGCCCGACTGGGATTGCCCTATTGACAATACATTGCCGAACAAAATTCTCACGTTGTGAACTATAGGGAGTGCGTAGCAGGAGAGGGATATATCATATATTCCTTCTCAACACTTCTAATAAGCATCGTAAGACGGTGTTTAGGGTAAATACTCAGGTTTTATCTGGCTAAGTAAATAAAACATTAAGTCTAGGCAAACATTTTACCTGAGATGTCTAGGTTATAAACACTTTTACTAACCTCACACCTCTCACGCATGCTCATAAAGCCTGGTTAACTTTACTCAAGTACCAGGTAGTCCCCAGGTAGGAGGTGTTCCGTCAATTCAAATCCTCCAACCTTAGACAGGAGTTCACCGGGTGAGTGTCTCATAACCTTAGCATTTACGAGATATCGACTTATTCATCTAATGAAACAGATCGAATCCTTTAACCCTAAATGAACATGTTTTTATCTTTGTTATAGATTTTAAAAATCTAAGTCATTTTTACAACACTTGCAAAAACTAGACTTACTACAACAAACATCTACATGCTTCTCAAACATGTTTTCGCTAAGGCATGACAAGTTGAATATTTAACTTCATAATCAATATAACACTTATATCGACTATGCTCTTAAACATACAACTCCTAATTCATAAATTAATATAACACTTATATCAATTCTCATGAATTAAGCATGCATCCTATATATTATAAGACTTATAACATACAATATGCATCTAACGTTGGATGTTTAATTTCATAATTAATATAACACTTATATCAATTATTCTATTAAGAAACAACAACTAATTCATAAATTAATATAACTCTTATATTAATACTCATGAAAAAAACATGCATCCTATATATTATAACACTTATAACCTACAATATGCATAAAAGGACAACCTATGTTGTATGTTTAATTTCATAATTAATATAACACTTATATCAATTATTTTATTAAACTAACAACATATAATTCATGAATTAATATAACTCTTATATTAATACTCATGAATTCTCAAATATGCATACTATATATTATAACACTTATAACATAACTTCAATGCATGGAGCATGCTTCCTACGGTGAGATTTTAAATCTATATGGCATACTATATGCACATACAAACATGAAATTTTATTAAAACATACATTCGCAATGCATAATTAATTAAACACACTAAAGTGGATCGGTTTTGGCATTCAGCAAGCAATAACTATTTTATTACAAGCTTGATCAACAAGCTAAGTCTTGAGCGGACTTCGAACTCTTCGCACTGCCTTTGACAAGCATGCTCCCCGAACGCTTCGGCCAATTTCTCTTCGAGCTTCTCTTTGAAACGCCCAGAACGAGTTTGAACTTGTACCGAACATTTCGGCGAGCTCATAACTCGAGCTTCTTTCACAAAAAAACTTATATGGACTCTAATGACTCTAAAAATACATACTCTTCAGCACACATTAAACCTCATATATTCTCAGGCAATTACAAATAAAGAAATTCAAAAACAAATAATGTCAAAACCGATATTCACTTTAGACGTCCATTCAGAAACAATTTCTAAATTAAAATACCCACCAGCTTAAATTGATGCAAATTGAGTTGATCAAAATACGCTTTGATACCAAGTGATGGAGCGTATCGCGCTGCGGAAGCGATTTTAGATCGTTGAAACTCTAATTTCATCAATTTAGCAAATAAAAAACATGCTCAAACAACAGAAAAAATAAATTAGAAATACATACCCTTGTAGTTTCGAATTTCTTCAGCTTCGTCGCTCGTTCCTCGTCACGAACTCTTCAACATCTTCTCACGAACGCCCCGAGGACTACCCCAGGTAGTCCCGCTATCCTCGGCGCCGAGCAACGAAATTGTGGAACTCCGTAGAAAAGAGAAAAGAAAGGAAGAAGAAGAACAGAAGGAAAAACAATGGAAGGAGGTCTGAGCTTTTTTTTTTTTTTTGAACACAAATACAAATCTTCAAAAGATTTCAAATTGTGGTCAAAGATGAACCCGAAAGGCACTTAAGCCATCTTTTTTTTTTAAACCCCCAAAGTCTATTTAGCCATCTTGATAATAATCAACATGTGTCTTACATGCAACAAGCATGTAAGACGCATGTATATAAATATATTTTTTATTATTATTATTTTTAAAAAAAAAATAATAATAAATAAAATATATATATATATTTATTAATTAAATAATATGGTTAAATTCGGTTTTCCGAAAATTGACTTTTTGCACATGAATCGCATTCATGTTTTAAACAATTCTTATATTTAAATCATATTTAAATATGTCCATCATCCTTCCATAAAACGAATTTGAACAATTCAAATTCTTTTTCTTTTTTTTTCTCTTATAATGTTGCACGGCGTTATCCGAGCGAGCCAGGAGAACCTAAAGAACCTACAGATCATGAGGTCCAACGATACGAGATTATCCGGTCAAAACTCTTTTAACCGAACTAATCAACATTCATTAACCCCCAGAGACTCCACTATAGTTCGAGGGTTGCACTCTGATAGCTTCAAAATAGAGCTATCTTTATGTCCCTAATTCTGGCTAAAATCATGACTTATATTGATTAAAACGCTTTCTTGTAGGTGATTTTATGGTCGAGAGCCCGGGAAGTCCAAAGACACATTTCGGGGCTTAAAGTGCCGTTTTATAGCTTCATAGATGCATCGGGAGTGAAAGAGCTTAAAGAATCCAAGAGATGACAAAAATTGCTTTGAAGAGACAAATTTTGGCATCAAAACCCGAGAGCAAGCTTGCATGGGCGGCAGCGTCGAGACGCTAGCTCGACGCTAGCTCGACGCCGCCCAGACACCATCCGACGCACGAGCGCGCCCCAGCGTCGAGACGCCGCGCGAGGGTCTCGACGCTGCCCCGACTGCCTACCGAAGACGAAGCGCGCGACAGCGTCGAGACGCCGCCCGAGGGTCTCGACGCTCGCCCGACAAATTTCCAGATGGACGCGCGAGGGTCTCGAGCGGCAGCCAAGTTAGGGCACAGCGTCGAGACACTTGCCTAGCGTCGAGACGCTCCGACACTTAAAGGCGTGAAAACGCCATTTTGAAGCCAACTTTTGACTCTCCTTCTTCTTCCAACTTTGCTCTCGGGTCTACACTCTTTTTCCACCATTTTTGGGCTTCTTCTTCTCCTCTTTGTATGTTACTAAGCTCTTCCATGGGGGATTGGATTTATTCATCCTCCATGGAAGGCTAAACGAAGGTTAGTACTTAATTTCGATTTGGGTTTTGTGAATTATGGATGTTTGGGGAGGTTTTGCCCCTTTGTAAATGTTGAGATAATAAGCATGTTTCTTGCATCTCTTGCTTGTTCTTATTCCAATTCTAGCATGTGTAGCTAAATTAGATTGACGCTCTAATTCCTATGCATGATAGAGGGCTAAAGGTTGGGACGTATAATTGCCCAAACCGCTAGGTAGCACGGGCTTAAGCATGGCTAATTGATTCATTACGAAGTGACAGTTGGTAATCTGAATTAATTAACGTTTTCATGTTAGGCTTTAGGCGAGAGAGAAATCGGGTTAGTCTTAGGATTAAGCCGTCACAATGTTCCCGTCACTGGCTTATGGTCGATTTAGGGGTCGCGACCTTGAATGGATTGTTGGCCAAGAACGATTAGAATTGCACGTTTCTAATCATATCTTTGGGTCATTCGAGTTAGAAATAGCTAAATGAATAGTGTGCATGAACATGGCTAGCGAGTTAATTGTATCGATGAACCGAACATCCATAACGATCAATCCCATTGCTCGAAGTTAAGTGCAACCATTTAATTTTCGCATTCGTCATTTAATTTTCCGTTAGTTGCATATTAGAAGCTCCCTTCCCCCCAAACCAAATTACCATTCTTTTAATTGTGCATACTTTTTATCTTTAGCAAATTAGACTTAGTTAAATTAGATTTCTTATTTCCCTATGGATCGACCCCGTTGCCACTTAGCTACAAATAGCTCGGTGTACTCGGGTTTATAAATTGTATTTTGGCAAGCCTCGACAGCTTGAATTAGGAGTACCACATAAAGTGCTCTACCAAAATTGGCGTCGTTGCCGGGGAACTAAGTTTAATTTAGTTTGATTAAGTTTAGTTTGATCGTTTTAAAAATTTTCTTTACTTTTTGTACAGTTTAATTCTTTTGTATTATTTTACCCGTTTTTGTTCGAGTTTTTGAGCGCAGTCATTCTTTGAAAATTCAAAAGAAGCGCCAAGATGGAGGTCGTGGGTAATTATGAGCAACAAAGAACCTTGAGGGAGCTTGCATCATCTGAGCTAGGCCGGAGCACATCGAGTATATTGTATCCGGTAGCTTCAGGTAATTTTGAATTTAAAGCTGGTCTGGTAAACTTATTACCTTCTTTTTGTGGTAATACAGATGAGAATCCCGTCAGACACCTCAAGGAATTTCAGATGGTATGTTCGTGATTTAGGACCGACGGCACCGAAGATCAACTCCATCTCAGAGCCTTTCCTTTCACCTTGAAGGAGAAGGCGAGAGATTGGATGCATTACCTTCCGACTGGGTCAATCACTTCTTGGGAAGAGCTGCAGGGAGCGTTTTATGCGAAGTATTTTCCGCCTCCCAAGGTCGCCGCCCTCAGAAGAGAAATACACAAAATTGAGCAAGGAGAGGAAGAGAGCGTTCTCGAGTGATGGGAGAGATTTGGTCGGTTATGCGAGGATTGTCCTAACCACCAAATAGCTGAGTTGTCCCTTATTCAGAGTTTCTATCACGGTTTGCTTCCCCAAGGGCAGCAAATGATAGACGTCGCCAGTGGAGGTTCGCTCATGGATAAGACACATGCCGAAGCTCGAGTTTTGATTTCTAACGTAGCTAGAAGCTTGGAGCGGAGTGGAGATGGAGACGAGGAGAAAGCTCGCCTGAAGAAGGATGTGGATGAGCTTAAGGCTCAGCTTTTTGAGGTAAGTACTGTTGTTCTTGCCTTAAAGGATGATTTTCTGAAAGTCCAATCTTCTGTTTCAGGAAAATCTGTTGAGGACATGTTTCAAGCTATCCTTACGATCACCTCGTCCAAGCTCGATAACGTTGGCACTCAGATGCAAGGATTTAAGGAAGAAATGTCTCAGATGACTTGCAAGATCAACAGGATGGAAGAGAAAACTGAGAGTTTGAGTGCCGTCACCTTGAGAAGTGGGAAGCAGCTTCCCACTAGTACCCCGCCGGTGGAAGTCGACCATGGCCACATCGAGCCACAGACAGAAAATCCCGAACCACGGTGGCATGGGGTAAATTTCGATCCTACATGCACTAGAGTTTATGTGCCTAAGGCTCCTTTTCCTAGCAGGTTAGCGAGACCGCCTAAGGAGAACTACGAGAAGGAGTTCCTAGACACATTCAGGAAGGTAGAGATCAACATCCCTCTGTTGGATGCCATCAAGCAAATTCTCAGGTACGCTAAGTTCCTGAAAGAGTTGTGCACCAACAAGAGGAAGAAAAAAGAGAAAGAACGCGTCGTGGTAAGTAAGAACGTTTCCGCTTTGATCACAAAGAACTTACTAGAAAAATGCGACGATCCAGGTATTTTTTTTCTCTCCCTTGTACTATTGGAGGTAAGAAAATTAGAAGAGCCATGCTAGATCTAGGAGCCTCCATTAGTGTCATGCCTCACTCCGTTTATCAGGATTTGAATTTAAAAGAAATACAGGAAACTGGTGTTGTTATACAACTTGCTGATAGGTCTTTCGTGTATCCTTTAGGAGTAGTGGAAGATGTATTAGTTAATGTTAATGGGCTGATTTTTCCTGTTGATTTTTATATTCTGAAAATGGATGGAAATTCTGCTTCTTCGTCTGCGTCGATCTTATTAGGTAGGCTCTTTATGAAAACTGCTAGAACTAAGATAAATGTAGATAAGGGCACTTTATCTGTTGAGTATCGTGGACAAGTTGTTGAGGTTGATGTGTCTAATGAGTTGGAGCATGATGAGAGCGTCCACTCTCTTTGTCAAGTAGATACAATTGAATCGTTAGTTCAGGATGAATGCATGTCTGATAGAGATGGGGATGACCCATTGTTTTTTACTGATCTTTTTGATGAATCTGATATGCATGAACCATCCATGTCTGAACCTTGTGATTCAACTGTCTCTTCTTTGGCAACTGTTCAGAATCATGTTAAGATGTTCCCCTCCACTTTGCAGGCACCTAAATTGGAGTTGAAAGACTTGCCTGATCATCTCAAATACGCGTATTTGGGGGATGATGAGACGTTGTCGGTCATCATAGCGAAGGATCTTATACCGGCTCAGGAAGGGAAGTTAATGGAAGTTCTTAAAGAGCACAAGCTGGCGATTGGATGGACATTAGCAGATTTACATTGGCTAAGTCCAGCTACGTGCATGCACTGAATCCTGCTCGAGGATGGAGCAAAACCTTCACGAGAGCCCCAAAGGAGGCTCAATCCCGCGATGAAGAAGGTAGTAGTTTCTGAGATCCTCAAACTCCTCGAAGCAGGTATCATCTATCCTATCTCAGGTAGTAAGTGGGTCAGTCCTATTCATGTCGTTCCTAAGAAAACTGGCATAACTGTGGTTAGGAATGAGAAAAATGAATTAGTGCCCAAAAGAATTCAAAATGGATGGAGAATGTGCATAGACTTTAGGAAGCTTAATGAGGTCACTAGGAAGGACCATTTTCCCATTCCTTTTATTGATCAGATGGTGGAGCGTTTAGCTGGGAAGCCATTCTTTTGTTTTCTCGATGGTCTCTCTGGCTTTTACCAAATCCCCATAGCCATAGAAGACCAAGAGAAAACAACGTTCACGTGCCCCTTTGGCACATTTTCATTTAGAAGGATGCCTTTTGGGCTTTGTAACGCTCCTGGTACATTTCAGAGATGCATGATGAGTATTTTTTCTGAGTTTGTTGAAAAATGCATTGAAGTGTTCATGGATGATTTTACAGTTTATGGCAATTCCTTCGATGACTGTTTAACTAATTTATCGCATGTCCTGAAAAGATGTATTGAAATGAACCTTGTGCTGAATTTTGAAAAATGTCATTTTATGGCTAGTCAAGGTATCGTTTTAGGGCATGTGGTCTCTGCTAAGGGTATAGAGGTAGATAAGGCTAAAATTGATGTTATCTCTAATCTGCCATACCCAACGAATGTTAGGGAGGTTCGGTCTTTTCTTGGCCATGTAGGGTTTTATCGCAGGTTTATCCAGGACTTCTCCAAGGTTGTCATGCCTATGACGTACCTCCTTCAGAAGGATGTCACGTTTGATTTTGGGGAGGAGTGCAGAAAAGCCTTCGATTTTCTTAAGGATAGTTTGACAAGCGCGCCCATCATACACCCACCTCAGTGGGACTTTCCTTTCGAGATTATGTGCGACGCCAGCAACTATGCCTTGGGAGCCGTACTTGGTCAGAGGATCGAGAACAAGAGTCGTGTCATTTACTATGCCTCTAGGACGCTTAATCCAGCGCAGTGCAATTACACGACAACAGAAAAAGAACTTCTTTCTATTGTATTTGCGCTTGATAATTTTCGTCCCTATATTATTGGCTCTCAAGTAACTGTTTTCTCTGATCATGCAGCTGTTCGGTACCTGATGACCAAGAAGGATGCGAAACCGAGGCTACTTCGGTGGATTTTGCTCCTCCAGGACTTCGATGTGAAGATCAAGGATAGGAGAGGAGCAGAGAACCCTGTAGCCGACCATCTGAGCCGCTTGGTCAGAAAGGAAGACCTCCTGCCTCTGAATGAAGATTTGCCCGATGAGACACTCTTCAGACTTGATACAGTCCTTCCCTGGTATGCTGATATGGTAAATTACTTGGTCACAGGTAATTTTCCTTCTGGTTTCTCTCATGCTAGGAAAGCGAAGCTGAAAAGCGACGCTAAGTCCTAAGTTTGGGAGGACCCCCATTTATGGAAGTTCTGTTCTGATCAGATAATTAGGAGATGTGTCCCTGAGAATGAGCATGCGTCTATTCTTACTTTCTGTCATGATTATGCATGCGGGGGACATTTTGGGCCTAGGAGGACAGCTAGGAAAGTTTTAGATAGTGGGTTTTACTGGACTTCTCTGTTTAAAGATTCGTATGATTTTTGTAAAACCTGCAATAGATGTCAAAGAATAGGGTCGATATCTAGTAGAAATGAAATGCCTCAAACCTCGGTCTTAGTTTGCGAAATCTTTGACGTTTGGGGCATGGATTTTATGGGACCTTTCCCGCCTTCTTGTGGTTTTTCTTATATATTGTTGGCTGTTGATTATGTTTCAAAGTGGGTTGAGGCGAAAGCCACGAAGACTAACGATGCTAATTCTGTTGTTAGGTTCGTTCAGTCTCATATTTTTACCAGGTTTGGAATCCCACGAGCCATAATCAGTGACCAGGGGACTCATTTCTGCAACCGATCTGTGGAGGCTTTGCTGAGGAAGTATGGTGTACATCATCGAGTGTCCACCGCCTACCATCCTCAAGCCAATGGGCAGGCCGAGGTCTCCAACAGAGAGGTAAAGTCAATTTTTGAGAAAACCGTGAGGCCGAGCAGGAAGGATTGGAGCGCTCGTTTGCAGGATGCTTTGTGGGCCTACCGCATCGCCTACAAAACTCCTATCGGTATGTCCCCATACCGGTTGGTGTTTGGTAAGGTCTGCCACTTACCCGTGGAGATTGAGCACAAAGCATTCTGGGCGATCAAGCAGTGCAACATGAGCTCTGACGAAGCTGGCGAGGCACGACTGCTTCAGTTACAGGAATTGGAGGAACTGCGTTTGGACTCCTACGAGAACTCCAGGATCTATAAAGAGAAGTCCAAACAGTTTCATGACCGAAGGATCTTAAAGAAAGACTTCAAAGTCGGTCAGAAAGTTCTGCTGTTCGATTCCCTTATGAAGTTCATGCCAGGTAAGCTTCGTTCCCGTTGGAAAGGACCTTATATCATAACTAAAATTTTCCCTTATGGCAGTGTTGAGATTCAGAGCTTGGAATCAGATGAGGTGCAGAAAGTGAATGGGCACCGGCTGAAGACTTTCCACGAGGGGGACGCTGAGTGCTATGACGCCACACTACTTCTAGCGCCACCCCCGATCGATTATGGATGAGTGGAAGAGTGAATACAGTCGAGCAATCGACTTTAAAAATTTGCGCTTCTCGGAGGCACCCGAGCTTGGACTGTAATTCAGTTATTTATCGCTTTGTTCTTGTTTATATTAGTTTTTGAATTCGTTGTTTGTTTGTTTCTTTTCTTAGGAGAAAAGGTGGAATGGCCGACAATTCGAGAGCACATTGGAAGACGATGGTGCACATCTCCACCCATCGGCTCCATAAAACTCAGGGGAGGTTTTCTGTTCCCTTAGAATTTTATTGTTTTTATAGTTGAATGCATTGGGGACAATGCATATCTTAAGGTGGGGGGTGGAGTTTGTTGATAGAGATAAGACTTCTTAGTAGTTGTCGAGCATATGTGTACTCTGGCTGTTAGATTAGAATCTGAATGCATGTTGTCCGATGAGGACGGTCTGTGATTTATTTGTGAACACTCCGTATTTGCATGATTCGAAAATTTGACAATGTATGCACATTTTGAGCCTATTTTAAAAAAAATTCTGTTATTTCCCTACATTCACTGAGCACATAGCCCTCTTATTCTCAGCTCCGTAGGTCTAGAATGATCTTATTTTGTCTGAAACCTTGTTGTCACCCCGAAAGGTACCATTAGGGAGGCTTGATGTGTTAGAAGTAGTAATGACTCATTTGTTGTATAGCATAGCTATTGCCTAAAAAAAAAAGTGTTAGCATGAAAAATAAAAACTCTAGAGTTGCTCCTCCTTCTTGTGTTGCCCGTGTAACCAGGGGCGATCGTGTAACCCACGGTTGTCACTGCATGAAAGGGGAACTAATAGAAGTGAGCAATGGTCCTTAAAAACGTGAAGCTAGATTTAGCTTGACGTGTTAGGCTCTCTTGGAGAAAAATAAAAAAAAAGTAGTTCAAAAAGAAAAATGGGTACAAAGTACTCAAAGAAAAGAATAAAATGTAGGCCTTTTGTTTTGTTACTCTTCCTATCACTAAAAGCCGTTAGACTGTTCTTATCGCCATAAGTAGGGGAAAACGAGTTATATGACTGTATATGGTTGTTCCGGGCTTGCATGAGCTAGGTTGGGAGGTGCTAAACACACACACGTAAGGGAATAGGAGTTTAAATTTTGAAATGATTTCAACGTTTGCATGCATTTGATGGTTTTACATTTATTCAAGTACCTTGTTTCACAAGCATTGAGATTAGAGTTTTCAGCATGAATTTTATTCTTTGGATATAATTTAGAGTATACCTTGCTCGAGGACTAGCAAGATTTAGGTCGGGGGTATTTTGATAGCTCCAAAATAGAGCTATCTTTATGTCCCTAATTCTGGCTAAAACCATGACTTATATTGATTAAAACGCTTTCTTGTAGGTGATTTCATGGTCGAGAGCCCGGGAAGTCCAAAGACACATTTCAGGGCTTAAAGTGTCGTTTTAGAGCTTCATAGATGCATCGGGAGTGAAATAGCTTAAAGAATCCAAGAGATGGCAAAAATTGCTTTGAAGAGACAAATTTTGGCATCAAAACCCGAGAGCAAGCTTGCATGGGCGGCAGCGTCGAGACGCTAGCTCGACGCTGCCAACGTCGAGACGCTGGCCAAGCGTCTCGACGCCGCCCAGACACCATCCGACGCACGAGCGCGCCCCAGCGTCGAGACGCCGCCCGAGGGTCTCGACGCTCGCCCGACAAATTTCCAGATGGACGTGCGACAGCGTCGAGACGCTGTCCGAGCGTCTCGACGCGCGCGGCAGCCAAGTTAGGGCACAGCGTCGAGACGCTCCGACACTTAAAGGCGTGAAAACGCCATTTTGAAGCCAACTTTTGACTCTCCTTCTTCTTCCAACTTTGCTCTCGGGTCTACACTCTTTTTCCACCATTTTTGGGCTTCTTCTTCTCCTCTTTGTATGTTAAATAAGCTCTTCCATGGGGGATTGGATTTATTCATCCTCCATGGAAGGCTAAACGAAGGTTAGTACTTAATTTCGATTTGGGTTTTGTGAATTATGGATGTTTGGGGAGGTTTTGCCCCTTTGTAAATGTTGAGATAATAAGCATGTTTCTTGCATCTCTTGCTTGTTCTTATTCCAATTCTAGCATGTGTAGCTAAATTAGATTGACGCTCTAATTCCTATGCATGATAGAGGGCTAAAGGTTGGGACGTATAATTGCCCAAACCGCTAGGTAGCACGGGCTTAAGCATGGCTAATTGATTCATTCCGAAGTGACAGTTGGTAATCTGAATTAATTAACGTTTTCATGTTAGGCTTTAGGCGAGAGAGAAACTGGGTTAGTCTTAGGATTAAGCCGTCACAATGTTCCCGTCACTGGCTTATGGTCGATTTAGGGGTCGCGACCTTGAATGGATTGTTGGCCAAGAACGATTAGAATTGCACGTTTCTAATCATATCTTTGGGTCATTCGAGTTAGAAATAACTAAATGAATTGTGTGCATGAACATGGCTAGCGAGTAAATTGTATCGATGAACCGAACATCCATAACGATCAATCCCATTGCTCGAAGTTAAGTGCAACCATTTAATTTTCGCATTCGTCATTTAATTTTCCGTTAGTTGCATATTAGGAGCTCCCTTCCCCCCAAACCAAATTACCATTCTTTTAATTGTACATACTTTTTATCTTTAGCAAATTAGACTTAGTTAAATTAGATTTCTTATTTCCCTGTTGATCGACCCCGTTGCCACTTAGCTACAAATAGCTCGGTGTACTCGGGTTTATAAATTGTATTTTGGCAAGCCTCGACAGCTTGAATTAGGAGTACCACATAAAGTGCTCTACCACACTCTTCTCACTGTAGATATATTATGTCCTCTGATATAACCGTCACGGGCAAGTCGACCATTCACAGGTTGTTCGTAATCACAGCTGGGTCATGTTAAACCGTTTAACCCCTGCATTACGTCTTGTTCCTTAAGTACCACTGACACCTCTAATAAACAATAGATCTGTGGTCCAACCATCAGATCAATTAACTCTCTCATCACATGAGAGTGTGAGCGCTCATTGTTCAAGCCCCAGAGTCAGCTATTAAGGGAACAACCTATCTACTAACCCTGAAGAACGGGTTAGGAGTGCACTTCAATCTTGTTGTACTATGTCTCCAGCTACTTTTCGACTTTATCCCCAAGATGGTAGGCTTATTGAGTCGGCGCTTATGGACCACTCTCACCCGTGCAAGTCAAAGAATACTTTCGAATAAACAGAAGTTCATAGCGAGCTCAGGATTGATATCGAGTTACCTAGGCCATTAAAAGAAAATGTCAGTCTCATCAGTAAACGGTGTTATAAAGAGAGAGCGACATATTTCGCGGTTCAGTCTTATGCAAACTCTTTGCACATGACGCCCTCCCTCGCACATCTCCATGTGAAACGATTCGGATCACATCGTTTTGTACAATACAAAGTGAGTCGCATCCAATAGTGTTACCAGGATAAGGTACCCAACTTTATCCGTATACTATAGACCGTTTTGACTGACTATTTGATCCTGATCCACAATCATGTCATACATAAGGCTCAAGTACTCATATTCAACCATAGGTGTGTGTCATTGGTATAGGTTAACCTAAACACGTTTCATTTTATTTCCAGTAAACTTTTTACTGAATAAAACTAATAACTTTTTATTCTAAATAGATTATTTTCAAACATAACAGTTTACAAACCACGAGTTTTAGGACATATACCCAACAAATAAAACATTTAATTTTTAAAAATTTAGAATATGTTTCTATTGGATAAAAAATTGAAAATTTATGCATTTATTAGAAAAGAAAAAAAAATGAAAGTTTAGAGACATATTACACATTTTAAAGTTTAAGGGCCATATAGACACAAATAAAAAATGTAAGACTAAACTTGTAATTTAAATAAAAAAAAATGTAAGATTAAATTTGTAATTTAACCTTATTTGAATTGTGTAGCTTTGACCTAAATTTCTGGATCTGCCCCTGAATCTAAAGTTCTTTTATTTTGTTTTGAATTAATTTTAATGCAATGCGATGTTTTGTATTGTATTATTATTAAATGATATATTTGTATTGTATTATTATTAAATGATATATTTGTTTGTAATGACATTTTTGTTAATTAGTGAATGAATTAATTTATTTATTGACATATAGATTAATATGCTAAGGTTTGTGTTGCATGCTTAAAATATAGAATGTCCACTTTATGAATATTATAATATAATTTTTAACTTATTAAATAAATTTAAAAAAAAAATGTTTTATTATTGAAATATGAATCATGTATTTGTTGATCAAAAATTGTAATCTATAAATTATTCAAATTCATATTCATTTTTCGGTTTCCAATATTATCTATTATTCTATTATTGTTCATATTTGACTTCTCAATCTTGAAATATATGCTTAGAGAATAGGGTAGTACCTAAATAAGTTTCTTTAAAGTTTAAAAAAAAAATCACAATATTTCTATCAATTTCCATGATAGTGATATCCGTAAATCTGAGTTACCGATATTGATATCGATAAAAATATTTGTGTCCTTGTGTTCAACTATTAGACCATATAAAAACTAAAAGGGAGCCTACCAGAAAGGAAAGAACATCGAGAGAAGTTAGAGAAACAAAATTGTAGGCTAAAATGCAATATGATACATTTGACATATACAACACAACAATGGTATTTTTTTAATTCAACAACATGTGGAGATGAGAATTGAGAATTTGAACCGGCCGACAATAGAATATAGAAAATGTATGCCTCATGTGTTACGATAAATCAATAACAAAGAACAAATAAGCGCAAAAAAAACCGACACAGATTTACGTGGTTCACTAACGTCGTGTTAGCTACGTTCACGGACAGAAGGGAGAGCAGTATTATTACGAAATAGTAGAGAATTACAAAATGACAGACTAGGGCGGTTGAAGTCATTAGAAGATTTCTATATGACACCCTTCTAATGACCTAATAAAAAATGGGTCAAAGCCCAAAATTAGAGATGTCCATGGGGCGGGGCGGGGCCGGGTAATTCCTTCCCCGCCCCCGTCCTCGTCCCCCATTTCATTATCCATCCCCGCAAAATTTCCCGTTCAATTTCGCGGGGACGGGGCGGGTATTCCCCGCGGGGAATTCGTGGGTAACAGGTATTCCCCGCGAATAATTTCCTTTTTAATTTATTATTATCCATTTTTTTTAACTTTTGTTATTGGTTAAGGCTCCGTTTGGGATTGCGGTAGCTTTTAAAATAATTGCTTCCAACTTTGCTTTTAAAAAAATCAGCTGTTTGATGAATCAAATTAGTGTTTGGTAAATTTTAGTTGTAGAGTTAAATAAGTTGGTTATCGTGTTTGGTAAATAAGTATTAAATTATTATAATTTAACTATAATCACTAAAATAGACATATTATAAAAAATTGTATAAATTATTTTAAGAAAAAAATAGTAAAGTATTATTTTTAAAAAAATATTTGCATTTGATTTATTAATTTAAAAATTATAAAATAAGATTTGGGGGTGGGAAATAGATACTAGATATATAAAATAATTTTTAATTTTGAAAAGATTTGAAAATTTGTTAAAAAAGTGATTGTTAGAGAATCTAAAAGCTACAAATAACACCTTTTGAAAGCTGTGCAAAATGAACGTGTCATGCAAAATTGATTTTAACAAATTATAAAATAATTTGTTTTACCAAACACAAAAAACGGTTAAGATTTATTTTTAATCACTTCTCATTCTTTCAAACGCAATGTCAAACGGAGCGATTAATATTATATATATTTAATTCAATAAACTTTATTTGTAAGATGTGTGTTTTTTTTAAATTGATAAGATGTGTATTTTTTTAGACCAAAATAGGGGAGTGTAGTTAGGTTTTTTTATAAATAATATATATATATATATATATATATATATATATATATATAAAAGTATACGGGGCGGGGCGGGTATGCTATTACCCGTCCCCACCCCGTTTAGATAACGGGGCAAAAATAAATCCTTGCTCCCTGCCCCATTCCCCGTGTAATCGAGGATTCCCCGTCCCATTCGGGGCGGGGCAAATGAACATCTCTACCCAAAACGAATAAGTAAAACCCAAACCAAATTTTTCCTACTGAATCGGTCGTAGAGGGTGATAACATATTCAAGGCATTCTAACATCATCCATCATGTTTGATGGAGCGACATGCGCAGCGGAAAGCGATTTCGGACCGATGATACTCTAATTTCATCAATTTAACAAATAAAAAACATGCTCAAAGCGACGGAAATAAGAAATTAGAAATACATACCCTTGTAGCTCCAAAATCTTCAAGTCCGCCGGTCGTTTCTCGTCACGAACTCTTCCAGCCTCTTCTCACGAACGCCCCGAGGACCACCCTTAGAGGAGTCCCGGTTATCCTCGGGCTTAGTAACGGAGTTGTGGGACTCCTTAAGCTTTAGGGGGTTTGTTGAAAGGGAGGAAGAAGAAGAAGATGAAGCAAATGGTTTTGTTTGGTGTTGAGTTCAAATTACCAAGAACACAAGAACTCAAAACATCAAACCCATGAATATCAACACTTGATATTCAAATTTGAGGAAAGAAGCATAAACTCCTTTATGACTTCTTCAATTCTACCAAGAGAAAAATCACATCAAATTAGCAAAACCAAGCCTTCAAACATCCAATTCTTAAGCTTTTTCAATGGTGAATTTTTCCAACCCTTGAAGAAATCCACCCGAGAGAGAAAAGCTAGAGAGATGAAGAGAAGAGTTTTCAAAGTTGTCTTGTATGAAATGAATACCCCAATTCATACTTAGCCAAAATGAGTTAATGGATTACACATGCTTGACATGCATGTGTTAAATCCATTAACTTAAATTATTAATATAATAAATTATATTTAATAATTATTATTAATTAAAACTTTTTTAATTAATAAAATTATTATTTAATTTAATATCTAATATTAATTAAATAATAAACTTGGCTCCGATTTTCCGAAAATCGACTCTTCCAATATGAATCTTTATTCATATTTTCTTCCGGTCTAGTATTTAAATCATATTTAAATACAACTTCCTCCTGTTATATAGTTAAATCATATTTAAATACATAAACCCTCGATCAATAGACCTAAATTTGGATTTCTCCAAATTCTACCCTATAGCCCTGCTACACCGCTTTATCCGAGCTAACCAGGAGAACCTAAAGGACCTACAGATCATGAGCTCCAACGATACGAGATTATCCGGTCAAAACTCTTTTAACCGAATCAATCAACATTCGTTAACCCCCGGAGACTCCACTAAAGTCCAAGGGTTGCACTCTCCTCACTGTAGATATATTGTGTCCTCTGATATAACCGTCACAAGCAAGTCGACCCTTCACAGTTTGTTCGTAATCACAGCTGGGTCATTTAAACCGTTTAACCCCTGCATTACGTCTTGTTCCTTAAGTACCACTGACACCTCTAATGAACAATAGATCTGTGGTCCAACCAACAGATCAGTTAACACTCTCATCACATGAGAGTGTGAGCGCTCATTGTTCAAGCCCCGAAGTCAGCTATTAAGGGAACAACCTATCTACTAACCCTGAAGAGCGGGTTAGGAGTGAACTCCAATCTTGCTGTACTATGTCCCCAGCTACCTATTCGACTTTATCCCCAATATGGTAGGCTTATTGAGTCGGCGCTTATGGGCCACTCTCACCCGTGCAAGTCAAAGGATACTATCGAATAAGCAGGAGTTCATAGCGAGCTCAGGATTGAGATCGAGTTACCTAGGCCATCAAAGTGTATAAGTCAGTCTCAATCAGTAAACGGAGTTATAAAGAGAGAGTGACTTAATACGCGGTTCGATCTTGTGTAAACTCTTTACACAGGACGCCCTCACTTCTCACATCTCCATGTGGAACGATTCAGATCACATCGTTCTGTACAATACAAAGTGAGCCGCATCCAATAGTGTTACCAGGATAAGGTACCCAGCCTTATCCGTATACTATAGACCGTTTTGACTGTCTACTTGAGCTTGACCCACATTCATGTTATACATGAAACTCAAGTATCTATGATCGTCAAGGGTGTTGGTCATTGGTATAGATTAATGCAAACACATTTCACTTTATTCCAGCAAACACCTTTACTGAATAAAATTTAATAACTCATTATTACTAAATAGATAATTTACAAACATAATTGTTTACAAACCACGAGTTTTAGGACATTAAACCCAACAAACTCCCACTTGGACTTAAACGTCCGTGGTGTACATGTTGGCGAGGAGAACTATAATATCATATATCTATAGTCTTCTCCCACTATCCTATTTAGCAACCCGGAGCCCTAAACTCTTTAGGTATCTCTCAAACACTTTAGCCGTGAGAGACTTAGTAAACATATCAGCATGAAGTACTATGAGGCTTTCCATGTGACCATCACATCTCCTCATCCGCACTACTTAAGAGCTCAAAAACCACTTTTTTAATGTTGCTATACAAGCTGCAACAAATTTTAGCTTTTATAGAGGAATTAGCAATACAACTCTTGTATTCCATTCCTTTATACTATGACAAATTATTAACCGATATAACTGACAGCTCCCACTGCATAAAACATATCAGGTCATCTATCTCAGAAGAGATAGATCTTAACCCAAGATGTGTTTGATGCGTTGGGACAGCACCTCATAACATCGATTATTAACAACTCTTGTCAATATCAGATGTAGGAGACAACACTAGCGATTTGTTCTTACGACTCAGATTAATCTGAATCCTTAGAATAAACTAAGCCTCTCCCAGATCACATATCTGGAAATGGGTCGCTAGTTTATGCTTAAGTGCCAGAAACTACATCCTATTACATTCTCAATGAATAGGACATTAATTACAGAAACATATTATGAAAGCTATAGTATTGATAAAACACTTGCCCAGCAAAGTTTATCAATAACATGTTTAAGCCATAAGATTTGATTAGAACATCAAACCTTAATCATTCAAGATTAAGTTGCTAGTTTCAATCCATAAAAGAATTGAATATGCTAACAAAACAATTTTTTTCTTAATCTTGTATATGACTCTCAGAGAGATTATGACTTATAGATACTCTAATCAAGATAGCTAGTCTTGATTTCTATTTATCTTATCATATCTAGTATAGAACAAGAAAAATAGATAAGAGTAATCTAACAACTTACGTCTGGTAACAAGTAAACAAGTTGATACACAATCAACTTCTTCACTTTGGGACAGTCCCATTACCAGAAAGTCAAGCCTTAAAGGTTTTCACCTTAGAGGCTCGGTCATTTAACCTCTTGAAGATCTACAGCTTCGAACCATTGATCCTTGTCTAAATAATCCATTGTCTAATTAAAGACAACGAATCCTCAAGTCATCATCTGGTATGATAACTCGAGTTTTATAGACAAACCAATGAGTTAGGGTTTTCTCAACTATTGAGAATAACCAACTCTACTATCAACAACCCTTGTTGATTTAGATATAGCTTTCCTCTTAATACGCCTAGTCTTAACATCCATGTTGTTTTCTGAATTAATAGAACATGCAAGTATACATCTTTTGTAAAATGAACCGTTCATTTATTTACATCAAAAGATACTTATATACATATGCTCAAAAATACAGAAATATGTACAACTTAATTACACATATCACATATGTGATTTAGGTTCATACAGACAACAACATCATAAGCACAAAACTCCCACTGTGCAGCTGAATAGACGTCTTCTCAAGTCATCCAGCACAGAGAAACCGACAATCAGGAACTAATTTCCTGAAAAGAAAAACAAACATGATTAGTGGTTCCTGAAAAACATTCAGGTATGACATTCATAAATCCACTATACATGTTTAGACAAATAAATCTCATTTACCTTGTCGTTCTTTCTCGGCATGTTTCTCTGCAAGGTATTTTGGGCAATTGCGCTTTCAATGCCCTTCTTCGTTACAATGGAAACACTTCCCTTTGTCCGAAGACTTTACCTTGGCCACAACAACAGGGTCTTTGCCCTTTCTCCTGTTCCTCCTCTTTTTACGAATAGTCCTACTACTCGTAGCAGTTGCTTCAGACTTACTCCCAGACCCAGCCCCCTCAAGAACTTCTTCGAAGTGACTACATTAGCCTCCTTCTCTTTTCCTTTAGAGGCATGAAGGGTCTCGTAAGTCTGGAACTCGTGCAGAAGAGTGGTCAAGTTGAATTCTATCTTATTCATGACCATATTTGATCTGAAATTCAGGAAACTCTGCGGGAGAGATTCCAAGATAAAACTTACTTGACTCTTCTCGTCAATCGCAGCTCCGTTCACTTCTGTCGTCATGAAGTGGACCATCATGTTAAGGACATGTTCCCTAACAGAGGTTCCTTCCTTCATTCGAGCATTATAAACGAATTTGAGGGCTTCATGGCGAAGAGACGAGGATGGTTGTCCAAACATCTCTTGCAATGAAAACATGATTTCTTTAGCAGAAACCATAACCTCATGCCTCTTGGCCAAGACATCCTGCATGCTTGCCAAGATATAGACTCGGGCTTTATCATTAGCCTTAATCCAGCGATCGTACGCCTCACGAACAGTTCGTGAACCGTTTGAGCTAGGAGTTGGAGGACAGTCCTCCGTCAAGACAAATCTCAGGTCATCCAACACAAGAATCGTATTCAAGTTGGATTTCCAAGTTCCGTAATTCTCTCCAGTAAGTTTGTCGTTAGCTAATAATTGTACAAATGAGCTCGTCATGCTGAAAAAGAATGTAAACTTATTAGTGAAACGGTTTTAACCTATTTAAACCAATTAAAAAGACTTTAGTAGTAAATAAAGTACCCAAACTCTTTATTTACTAGCTACGATACTTTAGTAAGAAAGAATGGTCCCTACCGTAGGGTAGGTGAGCACTCCTTTACTAAATCAAGACATTCTTGACTAAATGCTATCACCAGAATAACTCATATTCCTATAGCATCTTAGTTATCGTTTTTGGTATGGATTTACTAACTCCTTAGCAAATCCCGTAAGTGTGACCCTCCATTTTTAGAATGCACAGAACGGCCCCAACATAGCAACCGTATGGAATGTCAGTGTTGGGAATGGTCCTATGTTTCTTTATCCATAAATGGTGACTGAGGTGTTCGATCTCCCATGCTCAGCCCTCCGTTTGGATGGTGCCCCTAGGGCAGCCTGCAGGCGGAACATGAGAATCTCACGGTTCAATCCAACGGAGGAGACCACAGGAAGCACCGACGCACTTCCTTCTCCCACTTACTATAGACACTTACTCCATTCACTTTGCTATTGAAAGTTGCAAACACCACCCGTCTGGAGATGCCCCATATGGCATCATGAGGCCAAGCAAAATTCTCACGTTGTGAACTTTAGGGACTGCGTAGCAGGAGAGGGATATATCATATATTCCTTCTCAACACTTCTACTAAGCATCGTGGACGGTAATAAGGATAAATACTCTAGGTTTTATCCGGCTAAGAACATAAAACCTAAAGTCTAGGCAAACTATTTACCTGAGATGTCTAGGTTATTAACAGTTTTAATTAACCTCACACCTTTCATGCACGCTCATAAAGCCTGGTTAACTTTACTCAAGTACCGGATCGTCCCCAGGTAGGAGGTGTTCCGTAAACCGTCAGCTTAAATACCTCCAACCTCGAACAGGATTTCACCGGGTGAGTTTCTCATAACCTTAGCATTTACGAGATAACGACCTATTCATCTAATGAACCCGATCGACTCATTAACCCTAAATGAACATGTTTTTTTCTTTGTTATAGATTTTAAAAGTCTAAGTCATTTTTACAACGCTTGCAAAAACAGACATTCTATAACAACCATCTATATGCTTCTCAAACATACATTCGCTAAGGCATGACAAGTTGAATATTTAACTTCATAATCAATATAACACTTATATCGATTATGCTCTTTAAACATACAACTCCTAATTCATAAATTAATATAACACTTATATCAATTTTTAATGAATTAAGCATGCATCCTATACATTATAACAATTATAACATACAATATGCATAAAACTAATGTTGAATGTTTTAATTTCATAATTAATATAACACTTATATTAATTATTCTATTAAGCAAACAACATCAAATTCATGAATTAATATAACTCTTATATTAATACTCATGAATTAAACATGCATATACATTACAACACTTATAATATACAATATGCATAAAACTAGGATAACCAATGTTGTACGTTTAATTTCATAATTAATATAACGCTTATATCAATTTCTCTATTAAACTAACAACATACAATTCATGAATTAATATAACTTTTATATTAATTCTTATGAATTCCTAAATATGCATACTATATATTATAACACTTATAACATATTTACTATGCATGGAGCATGCTTCCTACGGTGGGATTTTAAATCTATATGGCATACGTTATGCACATACAAACATGGATTTCAATTAAAACATACATTAACAATGCATAATTAATTAAACACACTAAAGTGGATCGATTTTGGCATTTAGCAAGCAATAACTAATTTATTACAAGCTTGAACAACAAGCTACGTCTTGAGCGGACTTCGAACTCTTCGCACCGCCTTTGACCAACTTGCTTCCTCCGAACGCTTCGGCCAAAATCTCTTCGAATTTCTCCTCGTATTGCCTAGAACGAGTTTGAACTTATACCGAACATTTCGGCGAGTTCCAAACTCAAACTTCTTTCACAAAGAAACCTATATGGACTCTAATGACTCTAAAAATACAGACTCTTCAGCACGCATTAAAGCCCATACATTCTCGGGCAATTACAAATAAAGAAATTCAAAAAGAAACTATGTCAAAATCGATATTCACTTTAGACGCCAATTCAGAAACAATTTCTAAATTTAAATACCCACCAACTTAAATTGATGCAAATTGAGTTAATCACAAAATCGCTCTGATACCAATTGATGGAGCGACATGCGCAGCGGAAAGCGATTTCGGACCGATGATACTCTAATTTCATCAATTTAACAAATAAAAAACATGCTCAAAGCGACGGAAATAAGAAATTAGAAATACATACCCTTGTAGCTCCAAAATCTTCAAGTCCGCCGGCCGTTTCTCGTCACGAACTCTTCCAGCCTCTTCTCACGAACGCCCCGAGGACCACCCTTAGAGGAGTCCCGGTTATCCTCGGGCTTAGTAACGGAGTTGTGGGACTCCTTAAGCTTTAAGGGGTTTGTTGAAAGGGAGGAAGAAGAAGATGAAGCAAATGGTTTTGTTTGGTGTTGAGTTCAAATTACCAAGAACACAAGAACTCAAAACATCAAACCCATGAATATCAACACTTGATATTCAAATTTGAGGAAAGAAGCATAAACTCCTTTATGACTTCTTCAATTCTACCAAGAGAAAAATCACATCAAATTAGCAAAACCAAGCCTTCAAACATCCAATTCTTAAGCTTTTTCAATGGTGAATTTTTCCAACCCTTGAAGAAATCCACCCGAGAGAGAAAAGCTAGAGAGATGAAGAGAAGAGTTTTCAAAGTTGTCTTGTATGAAATGAATACCCCAATTCATACTTAGCCAAAATGATCAGTTAATGGATTACACATGCTTGACATGCATGTGTTAAATCCATTAACTTAAATTATTAATATAATAAATTATATTTAATAATTATTATTAATTAAAACTTTTTTAATTAATAAAATTATTATTTAATTTAATATCTAATATTAATTAAATAATAAACTTGGCTCCGATTTTCCGAAAATCGACTCTTCCAATATGAATCTTTATTCATATTTTCTTCCGGTCTAGTATTTAAATCATATTTAAATACAACTTCCTCCGGGTATATAGTTAAATCATATTTAAATACATAAACCCTCGATCAACAGACCTAAATTTGGATTTCTCCAAATCCTACCCTATAGCCCTGCTACACCGCTTTATCCGAGCTAACCAGGAGAACCTAAAGGACCTACAGATCATGAGCTCCAACGATACGAGATTATCCGGTCAAAACTCTTTTAACCGAATTGTTGACACCGTATTTCGTCCGGCCTTGTTTATCATCATTTTGGATTTTTCACATAATTTTATGTTTTTCGCTTATTTTTCAGTATTTTTTAGTTTTTGTTTAATTTCGTCATTTTTCTGTTATTTTCGGGATTTTCAAGAAAATCACCAGATTTGTCTTCCGTTAGTGGATCGTTCAGGCGTCCAGGTCATTTTAGAGTTCGGTGTCTCAGTCTCGGGACTCCAGTTTAGCGTCTTATTTTAAGTTTATTATTTTAGGGTTTCATTTAGAGTTCCAATTTAGCGTTTCATTTAGAGTTCCAATTTAGCGTTTCATTTAGAGCTCCAATTTAGCGTTTTATTTTAAGTTTTGAGTTTAGGATTTCAATTTGGGGTTTCGGTTTGAGATTTCATTAATTTAGGGTTTGAGGTCATTTTGACCTAATTGTTGGCTATAAATAGAAAGGGAAGGGAAGAGGCCAAAAGGGAAGAAAGACAAATTGTGGGTGGATCCCTAGGTTTAATAAAAAATCATTTTCTCTCTCCACTCTCTCTCTCCTACTATTCATCATCTTCTCCAAAAATCTCATCCATCTCCACCATCTTCAACCTAACTCCGGCAAGACTCAAGGCGGCGCGTACGGTGGCACGGCGGCGGAGCTCCGGCGATACGCGGCGGCGCACGGCGGCGGACCATCTCAAGATTGTCTTCTCCGGCTAAGCTTCAAACGACGGCGTGCACGGCAACTCGGGTTTTCCAGCTCCTAGATCCGGCAGCAACCTCGAGCTCAAGACCACGACAGCGCGGGTCTTCACCCTCTCGAACCCAAGGCTACGGCGGCGAGTTTCATCCTCGAACAGCGGCGTAGCTCCACCGCGACGGCGTCGTCTTCCTCCTTCAACTCCGGCGGACCTCAAACCCAGATCTCCAGCTACTCACGGCGGCGCAAGCTCCAACAACCCAGATCTTCACCTCTTTCGCGACGTGCGTCTCCTTCAGCTCAACCAACGACGGCGGCGAACATCTTGAACCACGGCGGAGCTTCTTCTTCCTCGAACCAGCGGCGGCACGACGTACGACGAACCAGACGACGGCGAGGTGAGGACGGCTTCGAACTCGAACGAACCAGCAACCTCTTCCTCCAACAGACCGGCGGCGTAACTTCAACGGCTTCGATCGTTCAGACCAGCGGCGGCGGAGCTTGGACGATGAACAACGGCGGACTTCCAGTAGCCTCGTGAAGAAGAAGACTCAGACGGTTGGGAAAATCGTGGGTAACGAATTTTGTTAGTTTTTAGTGAAATTACGATTTTGCCCCTGTCTTTATATTAATATTTGGCTGATTTGTTGTTGATATATACCCTGTTTATATGCATATATACCCCCTCTGATTTTGATATATACCCCTGCATGTTCAATATATACCCTGCTTTATATACCTAGGTTATATTGTATATGCATGTTAGTTTATTATTCGTTTCAATTTAATTTTTAAGTTTATTTTCGGGATTACTTACATTAATTTGATCATTTATTCTTCTGTCGCTCCATTTTATCGTCTTCGTTATTTTATGCGCGTTTGTTTAGTTTTAATTTGTAACCCCGGGAGAGATGAAGGACTGTTCCTTTCATCTCGAGGGTATTTTAGTTTTAATTTGCAACCCCGGGAGAGATGAAGGACTGTTCCTTTCATCTCGAGGGTATTTTAGTTTTAATTTGCAACCCCGGGAGAGATGAAGGACTGTTCCTTTCATCTCGAGGGTATTTTAGTTTTAATTTGCAACCCCGGGAGAGATGAAGGACTGTTCCTTTCATCTCGAGGGTATTTTAGTTTTAATTTGCAACCCCGGGAGAGATGAAGGACTGTTCCTTTCATCTCGAGGGTATTTTAATAATAATTTGCAACCCCGGGAGAGATGAAGGATTGTTCCTCTTTTAATTTTATTGAAATCCCGGGATAAATAGGGTTTTCCCTATTTTTGAGGATTATTATTACCGCCATTATGCGCTAATTACAAGAACGCCCTTCTTTTAAAAAATGGGTTTTCGTTTGATTTTAAAATTGAACTTTTAAATTGAATTTTGATTTACTATTTAAAAATAAAAGATCGTTATTTCAAATCATGTTTTAAATTAAATTTCAAAAGTGGTTTGTTTTTCAATGCAAAGTTTGTTTTAATTTTAATTCAAGTTTTAAAAGAAAGAGGTTTTCCTTTGATTTTAAAATTAAGTTTAAAATTGAATTTCGATTGATTTTGATTTCAAAACAAAAGATTTTTATTTCAAATCAAGTTCAAATTAAATTTCGAAATTATTTGTTTCACAACAAAAGTTGTTTTAATTTTAATTAAAGTTTTAATCGAATTTCAAATTGATTTTGAAACAAAACGATTTTATTAAAGGATTTTTAAAGTTCTTGTTTTGTCGTATGATCTCGGTATCGGGATTAAGGCGTTAATGGCAAAATTAACAATCTTGCTCACAAAAATCAAATTCCTACTTTCTTTAAAGTTAGGATATGATTAGTTGAGACATTGTATTATTTTTAATTGTTTATTTCATTATTTAAGGACCATTTGAAATTAGTTAGATAATTAGGATAAAATGTTTTGGCTACCGTTTTAAACGGGATGTTGTAGGGTGCTAGCACCTTCCCTACACTCAACCGACCCCCGAACCTCGTTTTTTTACTTCGTAGACCGTATTTTTAAGGTGACCAATCACACCCTAAATGATTGGTGGCGACTCCATTTTTTGTGAAAACCCCTGTTTAACAGAAGATTGTCGGCCGCTCCGCGTCGCAAAAACGTTGCGACACGAATCAATCAACATTCGTTAACCCCCGGAGACTCCACTAAAGTCCAAGGGTTGCACTCTCCTCACTGTAGATATATTGTGTCCTCTGATATAACCGTCACAAGCAAGTCGACCCTTCACAGGTTGTTCGTAATCAGAGCTGGGTCATTTAAACCGTTTAACCCCTGCATTACGTCTTGTTCCTTAAGTACCACTGACACCTCTAATGAACAATAGATCTGTGGTCCAACCAACAGATCAGTTAACACTCTCATCACATGAGAGTGTGAGCGCTCATTGTTCAAGCCCCGAAGTGAGCTATTAAGGGAACAACCTATCTACTAACCCTGAAGAGCGGGTTAGGAGTGAACTCCAATCTTGCTGTACTATGTCCCCAGCTACCTATTCGACTTTATCCCCAAGATGGTAGGCTTATTGAGTCGGCGCTTATGGGCCACTCTCACCCGTGCAAGTCAAAGGATACTATCGAATAAGCAGGAGTTCATAGCGAGCTCAGGATTGAGATCGAGTTACCTAGGCCATCAAAGTGTATAAGTCAGTCTCAATCAGTAAACGGAGTTATAAAGAGAGAGTGAGTTAATACGCGGTTTGATCTTGTGTAAACTCTTTACACAGGACGCCCTCACTTCTCACATCTCCATGTGGAACGATTCGGATCACATCGTTCTGTACAATACAAAGTGAGCCGCATCCAATAGTGTTACCAGGATAAGGTACCCAGCCTTATCCGTATACTATAGACCGTTTTGACTGTCTACTTGAGCTTGACCCACATTCATGTTATACATGAAACTCAAGTATCTATGATCGTCAAGGGTGTTGGTCATTGGTATAGATTAATGCAAACACATTTCACTTTATTCCAGCAAACACCTTTACTGAATAAAATTTAATAACTCATTATTACTAAATAGATAATTTACAAACATAACTGTTTACAAACCACGAGTTTTAGGACATTAAACCCAACAATGTTGTGATACAAATGAGTAGTATATACCTTCGACTAAACTAATGAAATATAGAGACTCCAAATAGAAACTATGCTCAGTTTTTAAAAGAGAGAAAAGTAAAACCATTGATTCCCTGAGAGAAAAGCTCATAATGAAATTGGAAATAGGATTGGAGCTAGAGGGAGAGAGAGAAGTTAAAATGATAAAATATACACGTGGTTTCATCCTCATTCATACAAGATATACACGTGGCACAAGGCAATATTAAAATGATAAATATAGGAAATGAGTTAAATACTATATTTTCTTAATATGTGTTACGATAAATCAATAACAAAGAACAAATATGCGCAAAAGAAATTGACACAGATTTACGTGGTTCACTAACGTCATGTTACGAAATAGGAGAGAATTACAAAATGACAGACTAGGGGCAGCTCAAGTCATTAGAATGTTTATATATGGCACCCTTCTAATGACCTAATACAAAATGGGTCAAAGTCCAAAACGAATAAGTAAAACCCAAATCATATTTTTCCTACCGAACCAGTGTCATAACATAATCAAGACATTCCAACATCATGCAACATGCATGTTTAAGCACATACTCGTGATCCAAATGAGTAGTATATCTATATACCTTCTCGTAAACTAATGAAATATAGAGACTCCAAATAGAACTAAACTAATGAAATATCTATATACCTTCTGCTTTTGGTCCTAGTGTAGAACCAAACTTCAAAAGTGATTTATCACCAAGCCACTTCCAACTAAACTGCTTATAACCAAAAGCAATCTTTGTCTTTTTTCCGTTGCTGCTAAAATCACTTATAAAATCACCCTCAACAGAAATTAGTGTTGGTTTTATCTATCTCAAAAGGAGAAGCAGAAGATTCTGATTCCAGAAACCAAATTCAATCAAAACAATCCAAAATTCATCATACTCCACAGAAACAGTTCTAATCCAAGTAACTGATAAAAAAAACCAGAACATATTGCCATGATTCCATCAAAAAGAAAAACCCATCTAAAATAGAAGATAATAATAATAATTGAAGTCACTGCTTGCAATGCTCTTTCTATATGATGCTATTATAACAGAGTTTCTATAGAAGGATTAGTCCAAGAAATTTCAAGAGGGATCGACAATAATCTACAGATATTGAAGTTGCAGAAAGAAACCAAATAGATTTTACGAAGATCTTGGAGTATATAAAATTTCCAGCTAAGGTAAGAATATCCATTTTTATTTTAATTATATTTGAGAAGATTTTATGTTGAGAAAAAGGTGGAAATAATGAAGATCTTGGATTTTCCCTAAAAAAATGGTGAAAAGTGGAAGCAGAAAAGGAAACGAATTCCTAAATTGAAAAGTAAAACTCAAATTTCCTAATCAGAATAGGAACTTAATTCTCGTTCCTTCGTATTAAGTATTAAATGAATCTCTGTTGAAAAATCCATCAAACAATTTCACAAAGAATAATGGGTAGCGCGAATACCTTCCGCTACCGTCTCCATCGCAACGACGGCGCCGATCAAACCCTCCAAATTCGATTGGGCTATGTCGGCCGTCTGATCTCCCGATCTCCGTCCACCGGACTTCCCTACGAGATTCTTGAAGAAACTGCCTCGACTCCAATGTCGGATGATCTGTTTTCTCTGCCCCTCCGAGAGCTCGAAGATCCGTTGCTCTGCGAGGCTTACGTCGTCCAATTGTTGTCCTTCTTAAACCTCGGCTGCGTAACCTGTAAGGCCATTGCTCGGAAGATCACGTCGTCGGTCGTTCAGATGGCCGCCGGAAACTACGACGAGAAGTTCCAGTTGGTGGTGGATATCGATTACATCCAAATGTTCTGGAAGGTCGAGGAGCAGAGGTCGAATAATAATGTTGGGCGTTCAGGTGGTGTATTGGTGGAGGAGAAGGTGGTTCTTGAAAAATCGATTATTGAAACGGGGAAGAAATTGGAAGAGTTGGGAGATCAGTGCAGTGTGTGTTGCGATGAACTCAAAGGTTCAGGGAAGATGGTGGCTAGAATCCCATGCGGTCATATGTATCACAAATCATGTATTCTCACCTGGCTTCAAAGGAGTAACTCATGTCCTTTGTGTAGAACTAAAATACAACAAATTTAATTCTTTTTTACTATTTTTGGATAATTATGTAAATGCTTCTCAATATTAATCTCCACTTTACTTTAAGAAAATATCAAAATGTTAATCGATAATATATTTTTATTTTTCGGAAAAACAAATTCACCTAAAATTGTATTTCACACCGAGCATATGTTTTGAAATGATAAGAGTAACATGCTCGGTGGGACTCGAACCCACAATCGCTTGATTAGAAGTCAAACGCCTTATCCATTAGGCCACGAGCACTTGTTAGTTTTGATTATTTTTGCTAATTAAATGTTGCCTTATATTAACTTATACTTGATACTTACATCTGATTTCAAATTTTTTAGCCCTGGTTTGTAACCATTTCGTTTTTAGTTTTATGTTTTTTATATTTAGGTTTATTTTATCCTAATTTCTTTACTATCCGTTTCACTTATCTTAAAAAAACAATTCAATTCTTAGCCAAATTATAAAAACCAAACTAGTTTTTTTAAAAGTTACTTCTTTTTTTTTTTAATTTTCAAAATTAACTCGATTTTTTAAAACATTGGTAGGAAGTATATAACAAAAGAAATAAAGTCATAAGGGGAAAATAGTGTTTATAGGCTTAATTTTCAAAAACCAAATGGTTATCAAATTGGGCCTTAAATGTTTTTTTTTTTTTTTCTTGGAAACACTTCAAACGATAGATGATAGATAATACAACCAAGTATTCATATGTCAATGTATTGTTTATAGACTTAATTTTCAAAAACAAAATACCAAATGGTTATCAAACCTTAATCACTTCATTTATTTTTAATAATTTTTATGAGGTGCTTGTACTTGTAATAATTTTAATTTTATTATATTAGTGTGTCTTTTTTTCTTTCTATTTGTATTATGATGGTGTGTTTTTTTCAATTGAAAAAAATCTTATATAAGTAAATACTAAAGAAAATAGGTCTTAGTTATTTTTAAGAATAAAATTTATATATTTTTAAATATATATAAACAAAATATTAAAAGAGAACAATTTTTTAAAAAAAATATACATATATGAAAGGAAATGTAAATACTAAAAAAAGAAATAAGTCTTAATTATTTTTAAGAATAAAATTTATATTTTTAATTATATATAAACAAAATATTAAAAGAGAACATTTTTTTTTAAATATACATATATGGAAGGAAATGTAAATACTAAAACAAATAAGTCTTAAATATTTTTAAGAATAAAATTTATATATTTTTAACTATATATATATAAACAAAATATTAAAAGAGTGAATATTTTTTTTTAGGAAATTTTTTTTTAGAAAATGTAAAGCAAATAGTTATGGTTATGTTTCAAACTCAAGCACAACAAAATACATATTATGGACAATAACCACTGCATCAGAATGAAAGTTTGTTAATTCAGAGGGGTCAAAATGTATTTAATAACATAGTATATATTTAATGCATTATTTTTTACCTACGTGTATAAAAAAATCAAAAATTTGGGGGGTCGCACCCCTAGTCCTATAGAGGTACGCCCCTAAATAAAAGGTTGATTAACGGAGTTATAAATAAATCAAAATAAAATAAAATAAAGTAGAGAATTAAAAATCAAATGTAAACATGAGCATAGCTCCATCGATATTATGAACTATGAGTAGGAGGTTTCAAGTTCGCTCTCCCATAGGTTGTCAAAAAATAATAATAATAATAACGGGACCATAATGGTTCTTTAAAAATGATTTTCTAAAATGTTTTCAAATTACAAATTCTCTTATAAAAAGAAAAATAAAAATTGACTTATATATGTGGACTGAAAAAATTAAAAAAGAAAAAAACTTGGTTAACATAACTATATAAAATAGAACCGAAAAAAAAAATGGAGCATAAAGGTTCTTTTGACAATAATTTTTTATTATATTAGTATTAATTAATTATAGAAATTAGCTACTCAATTTTTTTTAAATAACTTTGGATTTCATGCTTATTGTTTAATTAATTTTGGTAATCTAATTTTGGATTTTTATAGATTCGAATTTTGATTAAATTAAATTTCATGATTATTTCATTTTGTAAACAGTAGAATTATTCATCTAGATTCAATTATAATTCAATTAAATCTCATGTAGTTTCGAATTTTGATTATAGTAGAATTATTTATCTAAATTCAAATTTTTGATTAAATTATTATTCAATTAAATTTCATGCTTATTTGATTTTATAATCTAGTTTCCAATTTTGATTATAGTATAATTATTTATCAAATTTCGAATTTTGGTTAATTTAATATTAAAATAAATTGGATGATTATTTGATTTATGTAATTAACTTAATTTAAAAAGAGTATTTTGGTCCAATTATCCAAAAACAAACTTGTAGATGTAGGGTCTTAATTATCTAAAAATATTTTACAATTATTGTAGCTATTTTTTATTCAGAAATGATTTATATTCCATATAAATTATCGTGGATAATTAAATTTTAATTTATTATTGATAATTAAATTAAATACTTAGTGAGACATTAGGTGTTACACAATTATTTTGTCAACTAAAAGAGCATAAGGTTGTAATAGATTGCTAAGCTTTTATTTTATCAACAAACTTGCCAACAAGAATATAGTTCAACGGCATAATGTACCGTCTAGAGACTATGAGGTCGTAAGTTCAATACCCCACCCCAACATGTTGTAAAAAAAAAAACAAATTACATCGATTATAAAAGAACAAAAAAAAATTAAGACTTATACTTATTTGTTTAAAATAGATTTGCTCGCATGATAATTATTGAATAGACAATGAGTTGTAACGTTAACTTGAATGAACCGAGTGATAAGGACAACGAGACATGACTTTTCTTTTGATTCCACTAAAAAATTCTCATACCAATGGAGAATGTTGTCTCTCTTTATATATCCATGATTTTTACCTCTTCTAACTGATGTGAAACTTCACTCCCAACATTAATAACTTTGGATGCTTTCAAGATTGAGGAGGTTTTGAGAGGCATTATTAAGAGAGAAAAAAGAAACGAAGAAAGAATGAGTAGGTGTTGGTGGAAAAAAAAAAAAAAAAGGTGAAAATATCCGAGTTACAATTTTTTTTTGAATTCTACCACTTTTAATTTCATTTTGAATTTAATTAAAGAAAATAAATCTTTTAAGTGGTAGGAGAAACATTTTTGGAAGATTATATGCACTCATGAAATAAAAAGATCTTTTAAGTAAACCTTTTATATTCCAACATTTAAGGATTCTAATCATTTATTATAACCTTTTGTATTCCAACATTTAAGTATTCTAACCATTTATTATTGATATTTAATTAATTAATTAATAACATATTTATAATTAATTATTAATGACATATTTTATAAATTAGTAAATTAAAGAAGAAAATGATAGCAGATGTAAATTTAGACTAAAATAATTAAAGATATAGCAACTTTAAATTTTTTTTTACAAATATGACAAATTTCTAAAATATTTTTTTTTATTCTCATATCATCCTTAATAAATAAATAAGAAGAATTAAAAAAATGAGTTATTTTCAGTTCGATGTTCGCTATACATTGAAGTGTCCTACTTTAATGTTTAGAGTTTAGGGTTTAAGGCTTGGGGTTGGGGGTTTTTCGACTTTCACTTATGGTTTATGGTTTGGGGATTAGGGATTAGGGATTTTAATCACTGGTTTTTGGATGTTTGGATTTTTTGGTCTTACTTACATCAGATTGTTTTTTTATTTTTATTTTTTTTTATTTTTTTTGCTATATTTGCAAAATATTTTACAATTTACTATAATTACAAATAGTTTGTGTCTGTTATCCATAGAATCAGCCTAAAAAAATAGTTCAACATTATTTAAAAATATTTAAAAATATGTGCAACAAACTCATAAATTGATGAAAAAAAATAATTAATTTTGAGGAAATAATAATAACAACATATTATTTTTACAAACAATAATATTAACGACATTATTCACTTGGATATAAATATATATATAGAGAGATTTTTTGTTTTTTATTTTAAGAAAATATATATATATATAGTTATTAAAATGTAAAAATAATTAAAAGTGAAATATAATAAATAAATTATAAAAATGAGAAATATTTCTCTCTAAAATACTTCCACTTCCAACTTATATCTGTTTTTTTTAACATTCAACCCATATATGTTATAATGTTTTGCCTATGATATTCAATATTTGACTTGTCTTTTTTTTAAGCAAATATTTGACTCTTGTCTTCGTTAGACCTTTTAATAATTATCATTATTAACTATATTATTAATTTAAATAATTATTAATAATTTAAATTCAAATACTTTTTATTTTATTTTACAAAAATATTTAATTAATGCGAGAATTGAACTTATGATCCCATGATGAAGGGCATAACTTTATACCAATTAAACTATGATCTCATAGGGAATGACACAATCTTAATGCTAATTAAGTTATGGTCGTTTAACAATTCAAATAAATTATTAAAGAGTGAAAAAATGGGAAGTGTCTAAAACATAATAATATGGAAGGGAGTTATTGGTATGTTTGTGCCAATTTTTTATATTTTATATTTCTAATAACTGATGACTGAATACATCTATCAAAATTTATAATTAAATGAAAATATATGAAAAAAAAAGTATACATATATGAAAAAAAAAGTATACAAATCAAAAAAGTCTAAAACAATTAAATGCATCAATATCTTAACAACAATCTAATCTAAGGCTCAAAATTATAAATTATAGATATAGATTTTTATTTTTCAACAATCTAATCTAAGTCTCAAAATTTATAAATGTTGTTGGAATATAGCTCAATTCAATTGCAGTGGTTGAATTCCTGCATTAAATAAAATATTTTTAAAAAAGAAAAAATTATAAATGTCATTCTTAAATTAATAAATTAATTTAAGAACTTATTCTTCATTTTCTTAATATTAACAATTTTTTTTTTTTAAATTGTACCTGAAGTTTGATTTTTTTTTAGTGAATGTAGCACGATTTGAAAAGATTTATAAATACGTCTATCAATAATAACTATTGATACACTTCTATTTTCTTTTTAATAGAATTTTATCTATACGATCATTGGTGATATAACAATCTATTAGTAACTATCACTAATTTTTTAATATTGGTAAAATGTTTTATATTTTATTATATTTGTCATTATTTTGAGACGCTATTTATTCAATTTTTTTTTAAATGAAAAGTAAAAGAGAAGAAAGAAAATAAGAGTGAATGAGTATTTCAGCCTCATGAAATAACTTTATGTAAGATGAAGAAGAAGAAAAGAGTCGTTGGTCGTGTCGTGGCCAATCGTATCTGACTGACAGAATTCGGAGAATGTGTTTTCCGGCGTGGGGAAGAATTCAAATATCAATTTGTAACGGTCGGATTATCATAAACTTTCCTAAATTGAAACCCCTTTTGTTTCGTTTAAGTTCTGTTTTGATCCGACGATTTCCCGGCGACGACTACCATGTCTCTCTCCCTCCGACGAGCAACCGATGCAATTCGTGGAACTCCGATTGGGGCATTCCAGCCAACTCATCTCTCGATCTACTCACGTAATCCTGCAACAAACTCCTTCAACTCTAATCGCCTATGCTCTGTTCCACATCATTGTCGCTGTCGATTCCATCCAAATCCTTCTCCTAGAAGATTCACCGCCGCCGATGAAAGGGGCGTCTGCGTCGGCGATTGAGAGGCTGAAGAAGGAGAAGTTTGATGGGGGGTTAATTGAGTCGGGTGGAGACTGCAGCGTGTGTTGCGATGAGCTCGACGACGATGAGAATCCTCTGCGGTCATCTCTATCACAAATCCTGCATTCTCAACTGGCTTGAGATCAGCAATTCGTGTCCTTTGTGTAGAACCAAATTGGAAGATTAAACTAAACCATTTGTAATTCCTTTCGCACATAGTTTGTCTTCTTTTGTAATTTCATTTTATCAATGAAATGAATGAATTTCTATGTTTTTCATTGAAAAGATTATAACAAGCCATTCAAGATGATAACAAGACAGATCACAGATGAACCAATGTTGTAAGCCCAATGTTGTAAGCTTTGCTTGTTATTGATATTGATTCATAATCAATCCAAAAAAAAGTTGTTACATAAACAAAAGCAACAATAACAAAGTTTATACCCCTTCGCAAGAGCATTGCTGGCTCGACTCACATGATGTAGAACTAGTAATCAAGAAATTTTATGTCCTTTGATTTGCCTCTACCTGCCAATGTTTGCACACATGTCAGTAGTGATCCTTGGTAATTCTAAACAATCTAATCCTTGGTAATTCTAAACAATCTAATTTGGCTCATACCCATTTTTTTCTTCTGCAACACACATACCATTATCATGAGACAAAAATGAAGTTGTAACAATTAATTCTGATGAACTAATTCACAACACAATGTGTTAGGAAAATCAAAACATGTTGTATCTTCCAGTAATGTCCAGAACCAAACAGAAATTTACTCTAACAAAAAACTGAACCAACAACATAAACCAAATTAGTTGAAGTCTGATAATATAATTCAAATACGAGGATGCTGTGATAACATATCAAAAGATCAGCCATTCAATTCTAAATTAACTAGTGAACAACTGAATTTCTCGAACACAAAACTACAATATCACATTATATGCAACTATCCAATCATAAACTAATCAAACACATCATTTTCCTACGGAAGAAATAAGACGCGTCACTCGTCCTTCTTCTACTTCTTTTTAGTCGTTATGAATAGTTGCACTTTTGAAAGATCGTATGGAACATGAAGGAGAAATTCAACATCTTCATCGTTGGTTATGTACATCGGAGGGGATCCATCATCGTCGTCTAACTTAAATTTCACCCTCATTACAATGTCAAAATTTGACGGACTAACTTTTGCAATTTCATATATGCGACTTTTCAGTTCATCGTACTTCATTGTGCTCGGCACGACAATCTCTTTTAAGCGACCACTGCAATAACGACACTTCTCATTCTCATGCCAGGTACCTCCCTATCGAATGAATAAACATTTCCTCATCCTTCAAATAAGAGTAAACAAAACAATAAATAAGTAGATATATACTAAATAATAGGCAGCTAAAAAAACCAACAAAATAAGAAAGAAATATAAACATTTATTTTCATTCTCGCAGCTATAGTTGACTACACATGAATTTGCTTTTGGTCACCCAAAATGTCTCATATCAATAAAGAATGTTGTCTCTCCTTATATACCTATGATGTGAGATTTTGAGCGCACTCCGAACACAAAAAATCAACCAACGTTTCAAAGTGATTCAAATAAGGAAAAAAAATAAAATATTTCAAAGCTACGTGAATGTTTTTGTACGCACCTCCTTCTTCCTTTTGAATGTTGATGTTTCAAACTTGAAGGTATGTAGATTTGTTTTTTCCAATTAGAGAGATTTGCTTAAAAATAAGTGTTTAAGATGTATTGAGTTGAATTGATTTGGAAGGTTGGTTGGTTGGTTAGATGAAATTGATTCTGCTTTTAATTTCCCTACATTACAAAAAAAGGGAAATTAGGTTAATGTCAGGAGAGAGATAAATGACTACTCTCTCTAATAAATCTTGGAAATATAATTTAAAGTTATTTTTAGCAGGTTTCTTCACATTCAACTAACACAAAAATATTCTGGGTGAGATTTACTCTTTAAATAATTCCTAATAAATTGGCTATAAAAAAACCACCCTATTAAGATGGATAAATATGTGGAAAAACAAAAATAAAATAGAATAAAGATGGATTATGTGTTAGATTAATTCAAATCAGTTACTATACAAATATTACCGATTAAAAATAAAAATTTAAGACGAACACATTGATATTAGTGAATTCATTGTTGAAATTGACAGATGAACACACTAAGAACGATGACCGTAACTTTTATTGTACATATAAATAAAAAAAAAAGATGCAATGTTCATGTTTATCAGAAAATGAAAACCACACTTGCTAATTTAAAAATATAAGCTTAAAAGGGTTTAAAAAAAAATGTCAAATCAAAATGATGTTTACATGCCTCATTTAATGTATTTTTTTTTTTTCAGGTGAAAATATAGGCATCATTAAACACTAACTAACACAACCACCAACCTCATAAAGAGAAGAGACCAATTTAGGAGGGGAAATCGATTTTCCAAAAAACAACCCTTCATCTTCCACATAAGAAGAAGTGCAGCTATATGAGTTGTTAGGAACAATGTAAATCTACCTATCTTTTTATTGGTATGATATTGTCCACTTTGGACATAACCCTTCCGACTTTGCTTTTGGTTCTACTTAAAATACTTCATACCAATGACGAATGTTGTCACTCTGTGTATACTTATGGTCGCACTCCCAACATGAGCAGTCGTATTACAACCCCTCGAGCAAAAATCAAAAGACACAACCCATATTAGCAGCTGCATCTCCAATTCCATCCAAAATATTTTTCGTCTCTGAAAGATTAGACCCCATATTGATCAATGTTCCGACCACCTCTGCTGAATCTAATTCCACAAAGAGGTGGTTGAACACCGACTTCTCACAGCAATCAATTGGTCTCAGGCCAACCAAAATGGTCTCACCTTCTAATGTCACACCCCCCTAATTATCTAACCCCACCTAGGACGAGTTGTGACAGACAATAGACCCCGAGTGTGCAATGAAATTGATTGGAAGTTTTTTTTTTCTTTTTTTTTCTTTTCTTTTTGACAACTCAACTTTATCTCAAATGAACACACAGCAACAAATATCTATATATGTACATACTGATGGAAGCGACATGCGCAGCGGAAAGCGATTTCGGACCGATGATACTCTAATTTCATCAATTTAACAAATAGAAAACATGCTCAAACGACGAAAATAAAGAAATTAGAATACATACCCTTGTAGTTCCAATTTCTTCAAGCTCCGCCGCACGTTCCTCGTCACAAACTCTTCCGGCCTCTTCACACGAACGCCCCGAGGACCTCCCCAGGTAGTCCCGCTATCCTCGGCGCCGCGCAACGGAGTTGTGGGACTCCGAAAAGAAGAGAAAATAAAAGAAAATGAGAAGAAGAAGAATAGCCAGAGAGGGAGAGAGGGGATTAGAGGAAAAAACTCAAAATTCATTGAATTTCTCTTCAAGCTTTCGTATATAACAAAACTCAAGTCCTCTGCCAAATTGAAATTCCTTTCAATTTCAATACCCCATTCATTGTCTTGCCATGCCAAATGGCAAGCATGCAACATGCAAAAAATAGCACTAAATATTAGGGGTGCAGGGAACCGAACCGAACCGAAGAACCGAACCGAACCGAGCGGTCCGGTTCGGTTCGGTTCAGTTTTTAGAGAGATTCAATACATTTATGTTCGAACCGAACCGAACCGGTTAATTTCGGTTCGGTTCTTCGGTTAACCGAAATTGACTTAACAACTTAGGTTATAACGCGATTTTCTTTCCTTTGCCGCAGCCGCAGACTCTGAGCTCACTTCTCCCTCGACCCCCTCTCTTCTTCTTCATCTATTCATCAATTGAGTCACTTCTCCCCCGGCCCCCTCTCTTCTTCTTCTTCTCTCTGAGCTTCAAACAGGTTCTTCTCCGCAGCCGCCTCCTCAGGTACGAACACTAACGGCTCTCTATTTTTTATCGGGGTTTACTTGGTCTCCGGTCATCCACATTCGGCGTTGAAATTGAATGCGGATGAGTTGTTTGTTGTTTTGGGTTTTTGGTTTGGGTTTCTTAATTGGCGTCTAAATTAGTATTGGGGCTAAATCAGTATTGGGCTTGTTTAGATTGGCGTTTTGAGTTCATTTTGTGGCGTTCGAGGAATTGGGTCTGCTAATTTTTGGTCGGTGGATTGGGTTGACTTGTAGGTAGAAGATGATTTTGAGAATTCCCACCACCGAATTTGATAGTTTTTGTGTTTACATTAGATTTTTGAAGTTGTTTAAGATATGAATGGAAGAAGAAGAAGAAGGTTTGGTCATTAAAGTTGACTTGGACGACTTGGATTTTTTCTTCACGATCGAGATGTCTTGGAGTAGTTCTTGTCTGCGATTTTTATATACGGAATGATTTGTTTGGTTTGGATGATCTTGATTCGAAATCTGGACTTGAAACCGCCGTCTGTGGAAGTTGCGATTGCAAATAGGGAATTTCTTTGAGATTAGTAATTCCTTCGATTGAAGCTTTCTTTGTGCTTCGGCCATGGCGGTTGTTTGAAGCAGAGGGTTTGGAGATATGCTGAGTTTTGGTAAAGTGAAGATTCTTTCTCTCTTTTTGTAAACTGAGTCAAAATACTTTGTGCTGTGTTTGGTTTTTTTTTTTTGCTCAATTCAAGTTGCTATTGGCTGCTAACTTTTAGCTTTGTACTGTTTTAGTGTTTTTTATTTCTTTTTTGGTGGTAGAGAGTTTAAAAGTAGAGAGTTTCATTGCTCAATTGCGTTGGCAAATGGTACCATGGGAGTACCCGAGAATCTTTTCTCTATTTGATTGGTTGGACTGATGTTTAGAGTTTGAAGTGATTTTGAATATGACAAAAGTGATTTTAACCATTTCAAAATCACTCCCAAACACGCTTTTAGAGAGATTTATAGACCTCAAGGAAGGAGGCCAATGGAGGAAGTTTCATATGGGGTAGATTTTGAACTGAGAGGTGAATGATATATAAACCCAAGGTAGCCATATACCTCAAAATAAAACCTAAGGGGAAGTATCACATAGCCATTTTGTGTCATTCACTTGCTACTTTTGCTTGAGTTTTTGACACTTTAGAATCATTGCTTGAATTGCTCTTTGCTGCTTGATGGGAAGTGATCACATAAATATTTTATGTAGATAGAAAATTGAGCTTTACTTGGTTTGATTTATGTCTCAGGATGACTTCGTCTTTTACAAATGAGACTTCTAAACCAAGTCATTCTAGTCAAACTCTTCCTTCAGTTGCAAGTGATAATCCTGGTGTCAGTAGTAAAGTAGGATTGTCAGGGAAAAGAAAACCTTCTAAATCAGCTTCAGATGCTTGGGAGCATTTTATTAAAGTAGAGGGTTGTGATCCTGAATTTCCTAGAGCGGCTTGTAAATATTGTGGGGTTACATATGCATGTGATTCTAAGAGAAACGGGACAACAAATTTGAAAAGACATTTAGACAAATGTAAGAAATATTTAGAGGATTATGTTGAAGGACGGGGGGAATCTGAATGTAATTTGCAAACTACATTGTTCAGTCAAGAGAATTGTAGAATGATGCTTGCTTGTATGGTCATATTGGACGAATTACCTTTTAAGTTTATAGAAAGAGAAGGATTTCACAAATTTTGCCAAGCATTAAATCCTAAGTTTGTAATTCCATCACGAGTCACAATTGCAAAGGATTGTTTTCAATTATACCTGAATGAGAAAAAGAAGTTAAGAAGTGTCTTAACTCGAAGTGGCCAAAGAGTTTGTCTAACGACTGATACATGGACTTCGATTCAAAACATTAACTACATAGTAATAACTGCTCACTTCATCGATGATGATTGAAACTTGCATAAAAGAATTCTGAACTTTTGTCAAATAACAAATCATAAAGGAGATACGATAGGAAGAGCAATTGAAAAATGCTTGCAAAATTGGGGTATTGAGAGACTTTTTACTGTCACGGTTGATAATGCTAGCTCAAATGATGGAGCAATGACGTATTTAGTTAAAAAGTTTAAAGGTAGAAATTTGTTGGTGTTGGAGGGTGAATTTCTCCATGTGAGATGTTGTGCTCACATCCTTAATCTGATTGTGAGTGATGCTCTTAAAGATTTGCATGGATCTATCATTCGAATTAGAAATGTCGTGAAGTATGTTCGGTCGTCTCCGTCAAAATTGCAAACATTTAAAGATTATGCTAAAAAGGATAGCATCTCAACAAAAAGTTGTCTTAGTATGGATGTTCCTACACGATGGAATTCGACTTTCACGATGTTGGATGGAGCACTTAAGTTTCAGAAGACATTTGAAATATTAGAGGTACATAATCCAAAATATTTGCCAGAAGGTGAGATACCTACTATTGATGATTGGAACAATGCTAAGGTATTTGTGGAATTTTTGAAGACATTTTTAGAGATTACTTTAAAATTTTCTGCATCTATGTCTGTGACTTCAAACATATTTTTCCATGAAATGTGTTTGGTTCAAGAAATAATTCGTGAATACCCGTTGAACGAAAATGATTTGTTGAGTCAGATGGCATCAAGCATGCAAGCAAAATTCAACAAATATTGGGGTATAACAACAAGTGAGAAAACCAATTTGTTGTTATATATAGCTGTTGTTCTTGACCCTAGATATAAGTTGAAATATGTGAGTTATTGCTTTCATGAATTTTTGGAGGAAGAGAGTGCAAAAAAGTGGACAAATAAGGTTGAAGAAGCATTGCGGCGATTATGTGATGATTATTTTTCGAGAGTATTAGTGCGGTCTTCTACACCCTTGGAAGCATCAAATTGTCAAAGTCAAAGTGAAATACTATATGTCTCCTCTTATAAAGTGCGTGCTTCTATTCATGATAGATTTAAACTAAGTAATAAAAAAGATCCAGATGATGGTAAAACAGAGGTGGCTCGTTATTTGGATGAAGCTTGTGCAGAAGATGAAAATTTTGATCTACTAAATTGGTGGAAGTTCAATTCGGCCAGATTTAAGATTATTAGTCAAGTAGCTAGGGATATCTACAGTATTCCTATATCTACTGTGCCATCTGAGGCAGCTTTCAGCACTGGAGGACGGGTGTTAGATTCTTTTCGGAGTTCATTAACTCCTCAAACCGCGGAGGCACTCATTTGTGCTCAAAATTGGCTTCAATCTAAACCTTTGGATAATATGAGTGAAGAAATTGACGGAGCTGAAGAAATTGACGAAGGTAATGCTAATATATAAAATCATTGTCGTATGTGTTTTAAGATTATTTACTTTGCTAATGGTTTCTTTTCTTATCTAGAACTCACAAGCGTACGGAAGGAGATTGAAGTTGCCTTTGACAATTTCACATATGATTCTACGGTTCTACATTTCTACTCTCATATCTATTTTATTATATATTTGTTTTATGCTAAAGTTCGACAAGTAATGATTCTTGTTTTTCTTTTTTAGATACTTGAAGTCTAGTTGGAAGTTGAAGGAGGGATCTCGAGTCACAGGATTTATGTTTTGTTTTTGGTTGGAAAATGGAGGGGGAGGATGCTAAAGTTCGACAATTTCACCTGTTTTTTTTACTATAACAAATGTGGGGTATGAGGATTTGAACCTTCGACCTCAAGAAAAGAGTAAATGTCTATTACTGTCGAGCTATATGTTGTCATTGCTATTGGATTTGGTTTTTAGCTTTATCTAAATCCAGCTGTTACTGTCTAGTGTCCTATGTCCTTTCTCCAAACTTCAAGTGTTCTATGAATCCTTAGAATTATAAATATGTTAATGTCTTCTAAGCTGTAATCATAGTTTTTGAGTCGTTTGATGTTGTATGCCAGGAGTTCGTTTCAGCCCTCCCTCTACTAGATTCCTTCTCCAATTGCTAGTGCATGTTAGGTAATAGGTAGTTTAATTGTCATGTCGAATTATATTCATTTATTGTTATTCTTCCTCTTATAGATCCTCACCTCATCCGCAGTGAAGAAAGGGGGACTTTCATCTGGGGATATTGCAGCATTGTACAAGTACAGGAAGTTACATTTGTCATTTGATGTTAAAATTGATATAAGGACCTCATGAGTTTATCACATAAATATTTCAGTATTATGCAAACTTGTCCAGAAGAAGTAAAAAAAAAAAAAAAAAAAAAAAAACCGCCAATGAACCGAACCGGACCGAACCGGTTTAGGGCAAGTGGAAACCGGTTCGGGTCGGGTTTTTTCCTCTAATAACCCGAACCGGTTCGGGTCGGGTTTTTTCCTCTAATAACCCGAACCGGTTCGGTTCGGTTCGGTTTTAATGAAAACCGAACCGACCCAACCTATTTACACCCCTACTAAATATATATATATATATATATATTAAATAAAATTAATTCATAATTAATTTTAAATAATAATAAATATTTTATTTATTAGACTTTTTAATAAATAAAAACTATATATATATATATTTAATTAATTAAACTTTTTAATTAATTAATATTATTTAATTCAATATCAAATATTAATTAAATAATATGGCTAAACCCGGTTTTCTGAAAACCGACTTTTTTGCACATGAATCTTATTCATGTTTTAGGCCAATCTCATATTTAAATCATATTTAAATATGTTCATCATTCTTCCACAAACCGAATTTGAACAATTCAAATTCTTTTTCTTTTTAATTTCTCTTATACTGTTGCACGACGTTATTCGAGCTAGCCAGGAGAACCTAAAGGACCTACAGATCATGAGCTCCAACGATACGAGATTATCCGGTCAAAACTCTTTCAACCGAACTAACCAACATTCGTTAACCCCCGGAGACTCCACTAAAGTCCGAGGGTTGCACTCTCCTCACTGTAGATATATTATGTCCTCTTGATATAACCATCATGGGTAAGTCGATCCTTCACAGGTGTCCGTTATCACAGCTAGGTCTTTTATACCGTTTAACCTCTGTGATACCTCTTGTTCCTTAAGTACCACTAACACCTCTAATGAACATTTGATCTGTGATCCAATCATCAGATCTAAATCCTCTTCACACAGAAGAGGATGAGGCCTCATGTTCAAGCCCCGGAGTCAGCTATTAAGGGAACACCTATCTACTAGACCCTAAAGAGGGTAGGAGTGAATTCCATCTTGCTAGACTATGTCCCCAGCTACCTATTCGAGTTTATCCCCAAGTTGGTAGGCTTATTGAGCGGGCGACCTGCCACTCTCACCCATACAAGTCTAAGGATACTCTCGAATAAGCAGGAGTTCATAGTAAGCTCAGGATTAAGAACGAGTTACCTAAGGTCATCAAAAGTGATAAAGTCGGTCTCACCATTAAACGGTGTTATAAAGAGAAAGCGACTTTATCGTGGTTCTGTCTAATGCAAACTCTTTGCATATGACTCCCCCGCTCGCACATCTCCATGTGAAACGATTCGGATCACATCGTTTTGTACAATACAAAGCGAGCCGCATCCAATAGTGTTACCAGAATAAGGTACCCGATCTTATCCGTATACTATAGACCGTTTTGACTGACTACTTGAGCTTGACCCACAATCATGTCATACATGAAGCTCAAGTACTCATATTCAGCCAAGGGTGTTGTTATTGGTACAGGTTAATGCAAACACGTTTCACTATATTCAATAAACACCTTTATTGAATAAACCTCAATAACTCTTTATTGCAGTTAATAGACATATTACATTTACAACGTTTATAAACCACTTGGACTAACATGTCTGTGGGACGAATGCTGGTCAGGAATACAAAGTATCTCCCACTGTCTTATTTAACAGCTCGCAACCCCAGACTCTCCAGGTGTCTCTTAAACACTTTAGCCGTGAGAGACTTTGTAAACGGATCAGCAACATTGTGCTCCGAGGCAATCTGTGTGACGATCACATCTCCTCGTTGCACTATCTCCCTGATAAGGTGATATTTCCGCTCGATATGCTTCCCGCGCTTATGACTCCGAGGTTCTTTAGAATTTTCCACAGCACCACTGTTATCACAATAAAGTGTGATGGGCAAATTCATATTTGGAACAACTTCCAAATCTGACAAGAACTTCCTGAGCCATACTGCTTCCTTTGCTGCTTCACAAGCTGCGACGTATTCAGCTTCCATGGTGGAGTCAGCAATACAACCTTGCTTGATACTTCTCCACACTATAGCCCCTCCGTTAAGAGTGAACACTGATCCTGATGTAGATTTCTGAGAATCTATATCAGTCTGAAAATCAGAGTCAGTGTATCCTGCCAGGATCATATCCTTAGGCCCATACACGAGCACATAGTTCCTCGTTCTCCTAAGATACTTGAGGATATGTTTAACGGCGGTCCAGTGATCATATCCTGGATTAGACTGGTACCTACTGACAATTCCGACTGCAAAGCAAATGTCAGGTCTAGTGCATAACATAGCATACATCAGACTGCCAACTGCAAATGCATACGGAATCCGTCTCATGTCCTCAACCTCTTGAGGTGTCTTAGGAGACTGTTCCTTAGACAAATGAATTCCATGCCTAAACGGCAGCGAACCTTTCTTGGAATTCTGCATCGAATATCTAGATAACACTTTATCTATATAAGATGCCTGAGACAGTGCTAGCGTTCTGTTCTTGCGATTCCTTACGATTTGAATCCCAAGAACAAACTGAGCCTCTCCCAAATCTTTCATTTGGAATTGGGTTGCTAGCCACAGTTTTACGTCAGTAAGAACCCCTACGTCATTCCCAATGAGTAGTATGTCATCTACATATAAGACTAAGAAAGCTACAGCCTTATTGACAATCTTCTTGTAAACACAAGGCTCGTCAATATTTTGTTCAAAGCCATAAGATTTGATCGCAGTATCAAACCTTATATTCCAGGATCTAGATGCCTGTTTCAACCCATAAATGGATCGATTCAGCTTGCAAACCTTTTGCTCTTGACCCTGAATTATGAACCCCTCTGGTTGGATCATATAGATACTCTCTTCAAGATTGCCATTCAGAAAGGCAGTCTTGACATCCATTTGCCAGATTTCATAATCATAAAATGCGGCAATGGACAAGAGTATTCTAATCGACTTTAACATGGCAACATGAGAAAAGGTTTCTTCATAGTCCACCCCTTCTCGCTGGGTAAAACCCTTTGCCACAAGTCGGGCCTTAAAGGTTTGCACCTTACCGGCCTGGTCTCGTTTCCTCTTGTAGATCCACTTGGAACCGATGGGTCTTTCACCATCTGGTTGATCTACAAGACTCCAGACCGAATTGAAGTACATAGACTCCATTTCGAGGTTCATGGCTTTGAGCCACTCATCCTTGTCTACATCTGTCATTGCCTGTTTAAAGGTCAATGGATCCTCAATTCCATCATCAGGTATGACGAATTGAGTCTCAGACAAGCCAATGTAGCGGTCGGGTTGTCTCACATCCCTCCCACTGCGTCGAGGCTCTCTCAACTCTTGAGAAGGACCAGCCTGATCAACAACTCTTGTTGATCCCTCTGTAGCTTCCCTGGATAATTCGGACAAAACTATTTTGCTCGTAGGTTGATGATCTCTCATGTGGTCCTCCTCTAAGAACGTGGCATTAGTCGACACTAATACCTTGTCCTCTCGAGGATCGTAAAAGAAACCACCTTTCGTTTCTCTGGGATAGCCTACAAACAGGCACAATTTCGAACGATATTCCAATTTCTTTGGACCGGGTACTAGCACATGTGTCGGGCACCCCCAAATTCTGTAATGACGTAAACTAGCTTTACGCCCTTTCCAGAGCTCAAAAGGTGTTTCAGAAACACTTTTCGAGGGAACAACATTCAAAATGTATACAACAGTCTCTACTGCGTATCCCCAAAACGAACTAGGCAGCTGAGCATAGCTCATCATAGAACGAACCATGTCCAACAGGGTTCTATTTCTCCTTTCGGATACACCGTTCTGCTGCGGTGTTCCGGGCGCTGAGAGTTGAGATACGATTCCATGTTCTATCATATAGTCATAGAATCTAGTATCCATATACTCTCCACCTCGATCACATCGGAGTGTTTTTATCGATTTACCTAATGTGTTCTCAACCTCTGCCTTATACTCAATGAACTTTTCAAGAGTTTCGGACTTACGATGCATTAGGTAAAGATAGCCGTACCTAGAATAATCGTCAATGAAGCTGACGAAATATTCATACCCTCCTCGTGCTTTGACATTCAAAGGACCGCAGAGATCCGAATGCACGATTTCTAGAGGTTCTTTTGACCTATAACATTTTCCAGTAAAAGGTCGTTTGGTCATCTTGCCCTCAAGACATGACTCACAAGGCGGTAAAGAGTTGTCCTCTAAACGATTTAGGAGACCACTCTTAACCAACCTCCCAATCCTATTGAGATTAATGTGGCCTAGTCTCAAGTGCCAAAGATAGGTACTAGGAGAAAGCTTCTGCCTTTTAGTTTGAGTTTCAGCTGTTTTAAACATTTCAGTGTTCAAAATAGCTTGAACCTCTGTCGGTCTTAACACATATAAGTTGTTTTCAAGTTTAGCAGAACAAACTTGCATACCTCTTTTGCTAATGATGGCTTCATTATCAGCAAAAGATACTTTATACATTTGTTCTAATAAACAAGCTATAGAGACTAGGTTCCTTTTGAAGCTAGGAACCAATAGCACATTTTCTAACAAAATGTAACTATCTCTATAAGACAACTTAACAGTTCCCACTGCTTTAGCTGAGACAACCTCTCCAGTACCAACTCTGAGAGTTATCTCATCTTTAGCTAGCGGCTGCCAGGAACTAGTTTCCTGAAACGAAGAACAAATGTGATTAGTGGCTCCTGAATCGAGGATCCAGGCATGACTATCATTTTCCGCTAAACACGTTTCTACAACAAGCAAATCATATTTACTTTGTTGTTTCTTCTCAGCACGACTCATTACTGAGCTGGGAAGAGGACAATCCTGTGTTAAGACAGACCTAAGATCATCACGAACAAGAATCATATTCGAGTTCGTTTTCCAGGTCTCGTATTTTTCGCCAGTTAACTTAACCGAAGCTAATACGTTTTTAAACGAGCTAGACATGCTGAAAATAAATGTAAATCTATTAGTGAAATAGTTTTAACCTATTTAAACCAATCAGAAAGTTTAGCAGTAAATAAAGTACCCAAGCTCTTTATTTAGATGCAACGATACTTTAGGGAGTCAGAATGGTTGCTACCGTAGGGCAGTCAAGCACCCTTTCACTAAACCAAGACATTCTTGACTAAATGCTAATACCAGAATAACTCTTATTCCTATAGCATCTTAGTTATCGTTTTTGGTCAAGATTTACTAACACCTTAGCAAATCTGCAAGTGTGACCCTCCATTTTTAGAACGCATAGGACGGCCCCAACATAGCAACCGTATGGAATGTCAGTGTTGGGAATGACCCTATGTTTCTTTATCCAAAAATGGTGACTGAGGTGTTCGATCTCCCATGCCCAGCCCTCCGTTTGGATGGTGCCCCAAGGGCAGCCTGCAGGCGGAACATAGGAATCTCACGGTTCAATCCAATGGAGGAGACCGTAGGATGTACTCACGTACTTCCTTCTCCCACTTACTATAGATACTTACTCCATTCACCTTGCTATTGAAAGTTGCAAACACCACCCGTCTGGAGATGCCCCATATGGCATCATGAGGCCAAGCAAAATTCTCACGTTGTGAACTATAGGGAGTGCGTAGCAGGAGAGGGATATATCATATATTCCTTCTCAACACTTCTACTAAGCATCGTGGACGGTTTTTAGGGTAAATTACTCAGGTTTTATCCGGCTAAGAAATTAAAACCTTAAGTCTAGGTAAACTTTTTACCTGAGATGTCTAGGTTATTAACAAGTTTAATTAACCTCACACCTCTCGCGCACGCTCATAAAACCAGGTTAACTTTACTCAAGTACCGGATCGTCCCCAGGTAGGAGGTGTTCCGTAAACCGTCAACTTAAATACCTCCAACCTCGAACAGGATTTCACTGGGTGACTTTCTCATAACCTTAGTATTTACGAGATAACGACCTATTTTATCTAATAAAACAGACCGAATCATTTAACCCTAAATGAGCATGCTTTTCTTTGTTATAGATTTTATAAGTCTATCCAATTTTACAACTCTTGCAAAAACTTAGACATGCTATAACAAACATCTACATGCTTCTCAAACATGCATCACTAAGGCATGATAAGTTGAATATTTAATTTCATAATCAATATAACACTTATATCGATTATATATATATATTTTTTTTTAAATATACAACTCCTAATTCATAAATTAATATAACACTTATATCAATTATTATGAATTAAGCATGCATCCTATACATTATAACACTTATAACATACAATATGCATCTAAAGTTGAATGTTTAATTTCGTAATTAATATAACACTTATATTAATTATTCTATTAAGCAACCAACAACTAATTCATGAATTAATATAACTCTTATATTAATACTCATGAATTAAACATGCATCCTATATATTATAACACTTATAACCTATAATATGCATAAAACTAGGGCAAACTATGTTGTATATTTAATTTCATAATTAATATAACACTTATATCAATTATTCTATTAAAATTACAACATCTAATCCATGAATTAATATAACTCTTATATTAATACTCATGAATTCCCAAATATGCATACTATAAATTATAACACTTATAACATATTTACAATGCATGGAGCATGCTTCCTACGGTGGGATTTTAAATCTATATGACATACTATATGCACATACAAACATGGAATTTAATTAAAACATACATTCACAATGCATAATTAATTAAACACACTAAAGTGGATCGATTTTGGCATTTAACAAGCAATAACTAATTTATTACAAGCTTGAGAAACAAGCTAGGTCTTGAGCGGACTTCGAACTCTTCGCACCGCCTTTGACAAGCTTGCTTCCTCCGAACGCTTCGGCCAATTTCTGTTCGAGCTTCTCTTCGAATTGCCTAGAACGAGTTTGAACTTACACCGAACATTTCGGCCAACTCAAACTCGGGCTTCTTTCACAAAGAAACCTATATGGACTCTAATGACTCTAAAAATACAGACTCTTTAGCACACATTAAAGCCCATACATTCTTGGGCAATTACAAATAAGGAAATTCAAAAAGAAACTTTGCCAAAATCGATATTCACTTTAGACGCCAATTCAGAAACAATTTCTAAATTAAAATACCCACCAACTTAAATTGATGCAAATTGAGATAATCACAAAATCGCTCTGATACCAATTGATGGAGCGACATGCGCAGCGGAAAGCGATTTCGGTCCAATGATACTCTAATTTCATCAATTTAACAAATAGAAAACATGCTCAAACGACGAAAATAAAGAAATTAGAATACATACCCTTGTAGTTCCAATTTCTTCAAGCTCCGCCGCACGTTCCTCGTCACGAACTCTTCCGGCCTCTTCACACGAACGCCCCGAGGACCTCCCCAGGTAGTCCCGCTATCCTCGGCGCCGCGCAACGGAGTTGTGGGACTCCGAAAAGAAGAGAAAATAAAAGAAAATGAGAAGAAGAAGAATAGCCAGAGAGGGAGAGAGGGGATTAGAGGAAAAAACTCAAAATTCATTGAATTTCTCTTCAAGCTTTCGTATATAACAAAACTCAAGTCCTCTGCCAAATTGAAATTCCTTTCAATTTCAATACCCCATTCATTGTCTTGCCATGCCAAATGACAAGCATGCAACATGCAAAAAATAGCACTAAATATATATATATATATATATATATATATTAAATAAAATTAATTCATAATTAATTTTAAATAATAATAAATATTTTATTTATTAGACTTTTTAATAAATAAAAACTATATATATATATATATATTTAATTAATTAAACTTTTTAATTAATTAATATTATTTAATTCAATATCAAATATTAATTAAATAATATGGCTAAACCCGGTTTTCAAAGCCAGATATCCTAACCGCTGGACGACAATGGAATTTGTTAAAAATTGAGTTGCAGTTTAATATATATATATAATATAGTATATAAATATATTATCTATACAACATGCTAATAAAAAACGTGAGCGGCAGGATTCGAACCTGCGCAGGCAAAGCCCACATGATTTCTAGTCATGCCCGATAACCACTCCGGCACGCTCACTTTTGTTTAATAAAAATTTCAATTACACTAAAAGATCTAAGAGAATCATTACAATAGCCCTGTTATATCGGTAAGTAATTTGCAACTTTATTGAATCAAAATATAATTCACCAATTTCTTTGTAATGTGAGTTTGCAAATTAATGCATCTCACTTCAATTTCATGTCTATATTGAGCTTTGTTTCTTTCATATTCTCCTCCTCTCTCGATATTGATATATACTAAATAATAGGCAGCTAAAAAATCAACAAAATAAGAAATAAATATAAACATTTCTTCTCATTTTCCTCTATAGTTGACCGCACAACAAAAAACCAACCAACATTTTAAAGCTACGTGAATGTTTTTGTACGCACCTACTTTTGAATGTCGATGTTTCAAACTTAAGCGTGAGAAAGTAGACTTTTCATCAAAAGTTGAAAGTATGTACATTTTGTTTTCACAAGGAGAGATTTACTTAAATAAGTGTTTAGATGTATAAATTGATTTGAAAGATTGGTGGGGTGAAGAGTAATGGGTGGTTAGATGAAATTGATTGTGCTTTTAATTTCCCTCCATTACAAAATGGGGAAAATTAGGTCAACTCTATAGTCCAAAACAGTCAATTCAAAGTGATTTTTTTTTTTTTTTTTTTAAGTACATTGGAGGAGAATTTGAACCACATAACTCTTGGTCGTTAACACATACATGTGTCAGCGGAGCCATGCTCGCTTTGGCGAAAAATTGGGATTCAATGTATACTTGAAGAAGAAGACATAACATTCTAAATGAGAATAATTTGTAATGGCAAAATAACTTCCATTCTACACATGACAATAAAGAAATGCAGGTCAAAGCGAGCACGACTCCGCTGACATATATATGTGTTGACGACTCAGATGTCTGCGGTTCGAATAATCTCCCTACCCAATGTATAAAGAAATGCAGCGAACCAAGAGAAATTAAAAAGAAAAAAGAATAAAATAATGAAGATATTTGGAGTTGACCGAGAAGAAAAGCAGCAAAGATGGTAGAGATTGAGAGTCTTGAGATTGAGAATCGGAGCTCCAAGAGTTTGACAATGGCAGAAGAGAAAAAGAAATGCGTCTGAGTAGGTTTTGGGAAATTATTTTTCAAATTGTAATTGTGATAATGAACGAAAAGGACAGATAGGAAAAGGGGGTAAAGTTTTTTTTTTTTTTTTTTTTTTTTTTGCTAATTAACCACATACTGCTTCAGTTAGTTGCCCAAGAAGGAAACTTGAAAGGGGAACAAGATAGTTAATGACTACTCTTAAATAGTACATTGAACCAGCTAATAAATCTTGTAAAAATAATTTAAAGTTTTTTTTAGCAACTTCTTTACATTGAATTGAGGCGCGTTTACTTGTACGTAATGAAAAAATCTCAATAATCGTAATGAAAATCTTGTAATCGTAATCGGATTGGATGGTGTTTACTCCCTCTAATCCCTCGCTCCAATCGCGATAATCATTGATTGTGTAATCCGTTATAACCAAGCCGAGTTGTTTAGGATAATGTCATTTTTTTAATATTAAACAAATCTATCAAACTGGAAAATCGCGTCCAAATTAATTTCTCGACGACCCTTTCTCCCCATCCCATTTTCAAATAGAGCAAATCCCTACGTCTTCCTCATTAGTCTTTGCCAGTCTGTCTCGTCCGGTTCGCAAGCTAAATCGTCTGTCCAATATTCGATTATGTTCATCAACTGCAACACATATTAAGGTATTCCACTAATATTTGCACATCTTGAAGCGAATCTAGTAGGTGCTCACGTATAATTGTAGTGTAAATGACACTGAAATGGATAGGTGGTGTGTTAACGTGATCTTCAAATATATCTATTAACATAATTGGTATCGGGAAGTGTTCAAAATTTGGGACACAATTCGAACATCTTAGTTTCGTAATGAGATGTGATTATGAATATGGAAATGAAGGATCACCAATCTCCAGTATTTAAACGAAGAATCACTTCTCAAATCCTTGATACTCATAAACCTCAGTCGTCGTCCTCATCTTCTAAAGGTTGTAGATATGGCAACAAATGACGTGTACGGATTAAAAACTAGGTGTGTGCATCAGTCCCGACATGAAAAACACGTTTATGTAACTATTCAAGTAGTTAATTGAGTTTGTAGTCTAGTGAGATCACTCGTCTGACATCTCGCGTGAGTCTAGTAATAGAGAATATGAATATAGAAATGGATCTGAGAATAAATCTTATTATTAATCTGCGTGAAAAAGGGTATGTGGAAGAGAGATAAAAGGTAAAATCTAGAAAGTATGGTGTATAAATGCATTGACTTCACAGTGAGTCGGGGGCAATAATTATGGAGAAAATGGCGGGTCGCACGTAATAATCAATCGCACACCTATTTTGAGTCAATCAAAATTCGTAATCTGATTGTTTTGATTACGGGTGGGACCCACAACTAATTACGATTGCGAAATTTAGTAAACAACTTCAAATATTTTGCTTTATATGTCACTGGAGCATTATGGGCGGCGGATTGCGATTACGTGCAAGTAAACGCGCCCTAAGACAAAAAAAATTTACACTTTATTAAGAAGGATAAATATGTGAAAAAACAAAATAGAATAAAAATGAATAATTTATTAGATTAATTCAAATTGGTTACTATACCAAGTATTACAGATTAAAAATGAAAATTGAACATGAACGCACTCGTATTAGTGAATTTATTATTGAAATTGACCGATGATATAACTTTTAGGAAAATTATAAAGGACAAAATAAATTAGGCTAATTAAAAATTTAACTACACTTCTTTGGGTTTGCAAATATAGCAAAATTTCTAAAGGTTAGATTTTTCGTTTTTTTATATCCTCAATTTACCCTTCTTAATATTTTTATTTGGTGTATCAGTTATACAACTGATTTACTTACTATTTGGTGTATCAGTTCTATAACTGATTTACCTTTCTATTTGGTGTATCAATTATACAACTGATTTACCTTCTATTTGGTGTATTAGTGACACTTGATATGCCTTATATTTGGTGTATTACGACTGATTTACCTTATATTTGATGTATCAATGATAACTGATTTACCTTGTATTTACTGTATCTTTATATTTGATGTATCAGTTATAAAACTGATTTAGTTTATATTTGGTGTATCAGTTGTACGACTGATTTACCTTATATTTTGTGTATAAATGACAACTGATTTATCTTATATTTAGTGTATCAAATATATAATTGATTCACCATATATTTGATAACTCTTATATTTGGTGTATCAGTTATAAAACTTATTTAGTTTACATTTGGTGTATCAGTTGTACAACTGATTTACCTCATATTTGATAATCCTTATATTTGGTGTATCAGTTATAAATATGATTTACCTTATATTTGGTGTATCGGTTGTACAACTGATTTACCTTATATTTGGTGTATCAATTGTAAATATAATTTACCTTATATGTGGTGTATCTACGATTGATTTACCTTCTATTTGGTGTATCAGTTATATTTATCTTCTATTTAGTGTATTAGTGACACCTGATATACCTTATATTTGGTGTATCAGTTGTACAACTGATTTACCTTATATTTGGTGTATCCGTTGTACAACTGATTTACCTTAGATTTGGTGTATCAGTTGTTCAACTGATTTACCTTATATTTAGTGTATCAGTTGTACATCTGATTTACTTTCTATTGGGTGTATCAGTTATACAACTGATGTACCTTCTATTGGGTGTATCAGTTATACAACTAATTTATCTTCTATTTAATGTATCAGTGACACTTGATATACCTTATATTTTGTGTATCAGTTGTACAACTAATTTACCTTAGATTTTGGGTATCAGTTGTCCAACTAATATACCTTATATTTGGTGTATCAGTTGTACATCCGATTTACATTCTATTCGGTGTATCAGTTATAACTGATTTACCTTCTATTTGGTGTATCAGACACTTGATATACCTTATATTTGGTGTATGAGTTGTACAACTGGTTTACCTTATATTTGGTATATCAGTTGTACAACTGATTTACCTTACATTTGGTGTATCAGTTACACATTATCATATACCTTATATTTGGTGTATCAGTTGTATAACTAATATTGACCTTATATTTGGGGTATCAATTGTACATTTGATTTACCTTCTATTGGGTGTATCAGTTATACAACAGATTTACCTTCTATTCGGTGTATCAGTGACACTTGATATACTTTATATTTGGTGTATCAGTTGCAACTGATTTACCTTATATTTGGTCTATCAGTTGTATATCGGATTTACCTTCTATTGGGTGTATCAATTATACAACTGATTTACCTTCTATTCGGTGTATCAGTGACACTTGATATACCTTATATTTAGTGTATTAGTTGTACAACTGATTTACCTTATATTTGTTGTATCAATTGTACAACTAATAAACCCTAGATTTGGTGTATCAGTTATACAACTGATTCACCTTTTATGTGTTGTATAAATTAAGTGGAAAGTTTGGTAGTTTATCATCCAAATAATCAAGAGCTACTGATGGATACCTGTAATCTACATTATCAAGATGGTGTAATAAGTGAAAAGGGAAACAATACAAGAAGAAAAACAAACAGTAATCGGACTTCACTTCATAATTACGACGTAATTTACATGTATTACCTCTCCTAAGTTCAGAATTAGTTTAATCTTCATTATAGTATTTATTATAATAAAAAAAATTAAAAGATTTGATCCAAGAATATATTAAAACATTAAGGGACCAAATTAATTAAAAATAAATTAAATTGAATTAACAATTCCCATTTACCATATTTTTAAGGATGTGACCCATCAAACTCATCATAATTACGACGTAATTTACATGTATTACCTCTCCTAAGTTCAGAATTAGTTTAATCTTCATTATAGTATTTATTATAATAAAAAAAATTAAAAGATTTGATCCAAGAATATATTAAAACATTAAGGGACCAAATTAATTAAAAAAAAATTAAATTGAATAACAATTCCCATTTACCATATTTTTTTTTCAGATGTAATAATAAAAATAAAAAAGCCAGTATGGAATAAGCTTAAAATGACCAAAAAAAAAAGTGTGTCAAAATAAAAATATATTACTAATTTTTGTTTATTTATAACAATGAAGTCTATATATACTTCACCAACTCCACAACTAGTTGCTATCTGCTTCTTAATATTTCTCTCATCTCAAACTTTACTTCAACCCAAAGTCTCATCTCAAACTTTATTTCTCTCATCTCAAACTAGTTGCATTTGGGAAGGAAGCTGCAGAAATGGTTCTCAAAAGTCTAGATGGAAAATGGCCAAAGGTTTGTTGAATCAACTATTTTGGTTTATACAGGTTGGGACAAAACAAGAAAATTTCAGTTGCTGGATTCAAATGTCAAATGCTCTAATGAAATTCAATGACTGAACCTATGTCGTTAGAGTAACGAATGCTTTTAAATAAAAGGAAGCTAAGCTCACTATCATAATTTTTCATAGTAAGATCAGTATTATACTGATAGAAACATGTTGAAATTCAAGTTTGTAGTTGCATATACCTTACTAGACTAGACTGGTCGATTGTGATTCTAATATTGAGCATCTTATTTCAGAAAGATTCCATGAGATCCAAACATGATATAGAAGATTTTGTATGGTCGAATCACAAAGCATGGATACCTAGGCCACTGTTAAGCATGCATGTAAGAATGGGAGATAAAGCCTGTGAAATGAAGGTTGTTGAATTTGAAGAATACATGGCCCTTGCTGAGCGCATTAGAAGACGATTTCCAAATCTTGACAGCATTTGGCTTTCGACTGAAATGCAGGTGTGTTCTACCCCTATATATGAAATGTTTAATGATACTCTATAAGCTCTTCTCTCACTAGGTGCAATCTATAATATATCCCAGGAAGTAATTGATTAAATGCTACATTTATTATGTTCAGGCAAGAAAAATATTGGCAAGTCTTGTGAATTGCTTTCCTAAAGATCTAACAACAAGTAGTAAGCACCTCAAAATGATCTTTGTGTAGTGTCCACCTCAATGGGGGCTTCTCTATGCCATGAGGAAAACCAAATTTGCTGCAAACATTAATATATATTGCGGATTCGGACTCCTCATCGGCCAGACTAGAGTAGTTGAAATATCAGGACATTTTAAGCATACATTCTTGCTTTTAGTTGCCATGAAAGATGATTTCAACATCATACTGGAATTGAATGACACCGATAAAGGAAAGAAAAAAGGAACAAAAAGCAGGTAGGAAGAAGCTCGAACGAGCTCATAATCTCCGAACAAACGAAGCAGAGATTAAAGAAACAAAGTCCATAGAATCAAAACAAAAACAAAAACAAAAGAGAGAGAGGAGAAGAAGAAGAGAAGCATACCGTGAGAAAGTTGCAGATGATGAAGAAGAAGAAACGCGAGCAAACTCAAGTGATTTTCAAATTGTGCAGAGTAATTTTAGGGTTTCTCATTTTGGCGGAGACGATGGAGAATGAAATCGATTGTGAGATGTGAGGGCGTCACAAAGGTCGAAGAAAGAAACAAACATTTGAAAAGAGGGAAAAATAAATGGGTTTCGTTTGATTTTGATTTTGAAAGAAGTTCGCCCAATGTTGGGCTTTGAGGACAGAGAGGCGCAGACAGAGGCGATTTGAGAGCATCAACATTTGAGCGTGACAGACAATTTATTATTATTATTTTTATTTTATTTTATTTTTTATTTTTATTTTTATTATTATTATTATTATTTTTAAGTACAGACATTTTTATTTAGACTTCCTCAATTCTATGTGTTTTATTTAATAAAAAACAAAAGTGGATCTAAATGATAAATTGAACTAAATCTTTTTAGATGCAGAATATATATTTTTTTTAAGAAGCACACAAACATAAAATAAGAAATTATAGACTTTTGTCTAAGCCCAAACCAAAAAAATAACTCATTTTAAAATAATTCATCAGATTGGGCTTGACTTTAGTAAAATTTGTGTTTGGCTTCAAAAATATAAGTTTACACCTATTGCAACACATTATTAAACCGTTGTTAGTAAACCGTTGCAATACATTCATTTTGCAACAGTTAGATTTTTGTTAAGTAAAACTGTTGCAATTTTATTAAATCTTTTCGCACTTTCTAATCTGCTGTAAAAAAATCGCTGCAATAGCCCTATTTTCTTGTAGTGTTGGGTGAACTTAGCTATTATAATTCAGTCTACATTTGACCCACCGACTATTATAACTCACAATCAATAAAGTAACTATAATAAATTCAATAGTATTTACTATTCACAACTATTATAATCCACATACTATCATAACTCCGACTATAATAACATCATCATCGCTCCAAATATTCCATAAGAGGTTTTCGTTTTCCAAAGAAATAAAAAATAAAAAAATTTATAAGTGCATCCACTCACAAAAAAATGTCAAATCCAAATGATGTTTACCTCCATTCATTTAGGACATGTTTGAGAGTGATTTTTGAATTAGTAACGGTTGAATTAATGATTTAAGTATAATTAATTTTGTAAAATTGATTTTCATACCATCATTTTCATGTTTGGTTGAAGTGATTTTCATAGAATGATAAGTGATTTTGAATTATTCATGTTTGATTTCAAAATTGATTTTAGAATTTCTAAATTATCAAAATGACATTAAATGGAAGGATAAATGGATATTTTCACATTTGAATAGAATTGGGCGAATTTACAATTTTTATGTGCGTTGGGATATGTATTTGTTTCCATGACGAGTAGTGACTGTCATCTATAGTTTACAATTTTTTTTCTTAAATAGAAGGATAAATTGGTATTTTCACATTTGAATAGAATAAAGACAAATTTGATTGGTGATTCCCGATCCATAACTTCAACCAAAATTACCTATCAACTAATGCTTTAATAATCAATTTTAAATGATTTTAAATTTAGCTAAAATCAATTTTATCTTTTGTCAAACATATTTATTTCAAAGATAAGTTATTTTGACAAAGAAAAAAAATTGATTTTCGGCATGTCAAAATCCTCCTAAACATGTAGTTAATGCATTAATGAAAATCTCTTCCTACAATTGCAGCCATCAAACAAAAAAAAAAAAAATGTCAAATCCAATTAATTTTTACTTCCTTCATTTAATGCATTAACTAAGATCTCTTGAACTTTCACTGGAACCTAATAAAATTTGAACTTATTAATATTTATTAATCTATCATCTTTTATAATAGTTTAACAACACTCTAGAGGTAGTTTTAAGTGATAAACAATAAGTAATGATACAAAATACTTCCTACTTAAATTCAAATAAATTTAGTATTAGAACATAAATTAACACATCTAGATGTCTTATCAAATCGAACAAAAAAAAAAACGTTAAATTATGAGTTTAGTCCATAAACTTTAAAACGGGAGTCTATTTAGATCTCTAAACTTTAAAAAGCCTCTCATGATCTAAACTTTTAATCTATTATCTTATAAGTTTATAAATTTTAAATGTGTTCAATCGATTTCCTAAACTTTCAATTTTATTTCTAATAAATCTCTGAATTCTAAAAAAATGTCGGACAATAACCTATTAGATTTAAACTTAAAAATTCGAAGACTTATTAAATACAAAATTGAAAGTTGATAAATATATTAATACTTTTTAAAGATTGTCGATTTTTTAAACACAAAACTAAAAGTTTAAAGACTTATTAATTACTTTGAAAAAAAATATTCGAAAAAAAATATAATATAATGTAAATATGTTTCCAAAATTTATAGAGTATAGGTTAATAATATAGACTAAATTACTTTTGAAAAAATTAACAAATAAATTCATAGTAAAGATTAATTTTAAGTTTTATTCAAATTACGGAAGACTAAATTTAGATAGTTAAAATTACAAAACTAAAATAAAACAATTACAAAATTAAAATGACATGTTAATATTTTTTTAATATAAATATATATAAAATAAAATAAAACTTGAAATAATAAATAATTATTTTTGTTTCTTATAAAATTAAATATGAAAGGTAGTTTATTTTTATATTTATAATAAAAAATATAGGTCTAAATATAGGAATAAATTTCTGTATTTTTTTTTCTCCGTATTTTTAAATCAATAAAAATAGTTTTCTAAAAAGCAATTTCTAGATTTTGAACCCAAATTCACTTGCAACCACAAATGCCACGATAGCAAATTGAACATTCGTGTACCTTGGTACAAAAGTATTATTATATATGATTATTATATATGTTTTTTCTGCAAAGGCATTATTATATATGTTAGACATTAGTTTTGCCTAGAAAGCTTCTCTCGACGGTGTTCTCTCGACGGTTTGTGCCGACAGTTTTTTTTCCGTCGAAAAAGCTTCTCTCGACGATTTTTTGGCTTCTCTCGACAATTTTTGTGCGTCGAGAGAAACCAAAATTCTTGTAGTGAGTGAATATTGTTCGGTCTGGAAAAACTGCTATCTACAATCTACTGCTGACTTCGAAATATGATATCTTTTTGTTTTCTATTTCTAAAGCAGTCAAATCGGGTACCATTTTGAAGCTTATTGAAATATCTTTATAACCCTATTTGTTTTCTTGCAATCTGATTTCTGAGGAAGAAGATATCCCACAAAGAGTAAAGAACCTCCTGCACAAAACTTTCCATATTTGGAAATCCAACCGTTCTTGAAAACAAATTGATATATCTTGGTGAATTATTTTGACAATCAAATTCTCATCCAAGGTGGTGCTCAAAAAATCTTTTGGATTCGAGGACGAATCCTTTTGAAGAATGGGAGGATGATATGAATTATTTTGACAATCTAATTCATATCCATGATGAAGCTTAATGAAGTCAAACCATTGTTATGGAGGAAGAATCAAAGTCAACAGGGAAGAGAAATGCATGAACTTCATTAATTTATAAGTCCATTTCCTGGAAGACTAATAGATCATGTTAAACTAAGTTTAAAATCCATATTTGGTTACTTAATATACTTATTTAAAGTGTAGCTAAGTTTTAGGTGATCTTTCATATTTCAAGATAAACTTTTAGTTTTTCAAGGTACCTTTTAGAATATCAAGGCATCTTTTGGTATTTCAAGGTGACTTTTCATATTAGCATTTATGTTAAGAGTCTGTTGGTTTAATTCTTTGTCTATAAAAGGGATTAACCTTGTCTATTATAAAAGACAACTCGATATGAGATATGAAATGTAGTACTTTAGGTTTTAAACCATGAAGACTTTTAAGCTTTGTTTCTTGTGTGTTCTTGTGATAGAATGCATGTATATTTGGAGCATTCAAGTGAGGATTGATCTGTCTTACTTGTGGACTGCTTTGAAAATCGAGGGTTGATGGGAGCCAAAAGTTTTGTCCGATCCTTGGTTCGTTAGATCATCTAAGTAATCTGATTTCTAGCTTATCTTAGGGGTTGATCCTAAATTTGCATGAGGAGGTGTTAATTTCTTTGAATGAAGGGTTCTTGCTCAATCATAAGCTTGGATCTTTGGGCTGAGGGTTAGGGTTGCCTTACCAGACATGATAAGGAAACTAGCAGCTTGATTACAACACATTTGAAGAGCTTGCAGTAGTGAAATTCGAATCTAGCATTGTTTGGAGGCAAAAATAGCAAGAACAAAAAATGAACACATGTTCTCGGGTATAGAAATTTTCCAGAACAATTTGTAAAGAGGAATACGTTTCAACCTCACGAAAGCTGATATAGAAATTCTCATAGAAGACAAAGTTGTTCCTTAGACGTGGATCTACAAAATCACAAAAGATAACTAGATGAGAAAACCTACGGAAATATGATATTTTTGTGATTTTTTGACAGACTACGAAACTGGACATATTGAAAGATTAACAGGAAAACAAAAAAATAAAATTCGAGAGAAATGCAAAGGAAACATATATCCGATCTTGATCCTAAGCTCTGATACCAAATGATAAGGCAAACTCAATTGCAAGTCCAAACACCCAAGCTAATTTAGCAAGAACCCTTGAAGCGGGAATTAGAACCCTTATAGATCTATATGCTATCAACCCAAGGAAAGTAAAAAACCGGATTACCTTGATGATCAAATATCTCAAGGCAAGGAAGATCATTCCTTGTTTGAGATCTGAATCACTCCACAAGCAAGATTGATCAAGTCAAGCTTGAATGATTCTCAACATGCAACCTAAACTACAAATTTTCTTAGCTCTAGGCTAAAAGAAAGCACAAAGGCTCTTCTTACTACATTTCCAATCTTTCTTTTTTATAAAGACAACATACATGGCTTTATATAGCCTAAAAAACAAACCCTAGACCTTCCATGAGGTAGTTGAATAGTTGTAACCTTCAATCTTTATGACCATAATCAACCACTAACTAAATGTAACATAAGAAGTTCATGAAAGTCTTAAAACTAAAAAAACACTACAAATGCTCCATAAATCCGAGAATTGGAGTTTACCATCATCCAAGTAAGAATTTGTAACCATCCAAGAGATAATGAACATCAACTTGAAGAACCTTGAAGTCCTTGTTCCATAAATGAAGCATGTGTTGCAATTGAGTTCAACTTTAAGGAAACTTGACTTCATTTAATGTGTCTTGATTTTAACTTGAGTTCCTCATAAATGAAGCCCGAGTGCATTTAATGCAACTTCATCTTGTTGAAAACGTGGACATCATGTAGGGTACATGGTCCATATCACAAGGACCAACACCCATGGCGAAGGATGAGTGCTTGACATTCATGTATGACATGAATGTGGATCAGGCTCAAGTAGACAGTCAAAATGGTCTATAGTATACGGATAAGGCTGGGTACCTTATCCTGGTAACACTATTGGATGCAGCTCGCATTGTATTGTACGAAACGATGTGATCCGAACCGTTTACATGGAGATGTGCGAGCGGGGGCGTCATATGCAATGAGTTTGCATAAGACTGAACCACGAAAAAGTCGCTCTCTCTTTATAACGCCGTTTACTGGAGAGACCGACTATTTCACCTGATGGCCTAGGTAACTCGATCTTAATCTTGAGCTTACTATGAACTCCTGCTTATTAGACAGTATCCTTTGACTTGTACGAGTGAGAGTGGCCCAATAACGCCGACTCAATAATCCTATCATCTTAAGGATAAAGTGCAATAGGTAGCTGGGGACATAGTGTAGTAAGATGAAATTCACTCTTAACCCGCTCTTTAGGGTTAGTAGTGATGGAGCGCATGTAGCGCAGCAGAAGCGAGACAGATCATTGGCACTCTAATTTCATCAATTTAGCTAAACTAGAAACATGCTCAAAACTAGGAAATAAAAGAAATTAGAACACATACCTCTTGTAGTTCTAAAGACTTCTCTTCCAATGCTCGAATCTACTCACGAACCCTTCGAAGCTTCCCTCGAACTCCTCGAGAACCACCTCCGGTAGTCCCGCTATCCTCGGGCCGAGCAACGGAGTGGTGGGACTCATTTGTGAAAGAAGAAGTTTGGAAGAAGAAGATGAGAAGATGAAAGTGATGAGGATTTTGTGAGAAATATCTAACACTTAGCTTTCTAATTTCTCAAGTAACATGAACTCTTCATGTTCATCCAAATATTCAAACTCTTTGAAAATTGATCAACCTCAAACCATTTGAACTTCATCCAATTTATAGGCAATTCACATGCAACAAAGTCTTTTCTTAGCATGACACCTCAAATTAGATGAATTAGTCTTCAAACAAGTGTTCAACAATTGATGAGTTTATGCATGTTGTTGGTGATTCACAATCCACTTCACAAGTTGGATAATCCCACTCAACTTGGATAAATCCACTTGACTTGGATATATCCACTCAACATGGATAATTTCACTTGTAATATTTTGTCATTTTAAAATTAATTCATAATTAATTTTAATAAACAAAATAAATTTTAATTAATTAAACTTTTTAATGAATTAATATTATTATTTAATTCAATATCAAATATTAATTAAATAATAAGACTAATCTCGGTTTCTTAAACCGAATCATCACACATGAATCCCTATTCATGTTTTAGACTGATCTCATATTTAAATCATATTTAAATGTCCATCATTCTTCCAAAAATTAATTTGAATAAATTCAAATTCTTTTTCTCTCATATTGTTACACGGCTTAATCCGAGCTAGCCAGGACGCCCCCACTCGCATGTCTCCACATGAACGATTTCTGATCACATCGTTTGAACTATGCAAAGTGGGCCGCGTCCAATAGTGTCCCCAGGATAAGGTACCCAACCTTATCCCTATACTATAGACCGTTCTGGCTATTACTTGAACTTGATCCACAATCATGTCACACATGAAGTTTAAGTATACAACCTATAGCCATGGGTTCTTTGTTTATTGGAGTTAGGTTAAAAGTAAACACAATTCACTTTATTCAATAACAACTTTACTGAATAAATCTCAATAACAACTTTATTACAAAATAGAATATACATTCAGTTTACAAACCACGAGTTTTAGGACATAAAACCCAACAAGTAGATAAGTTGTTCCCTTAATAGCTGACTCTGAGGCTTGAACAATGAGCGCTCACCCTCTCATGATCAGAGAGGGTTAATTGATCTGTTGGTTGGACCACTGATCTATTGTTCATTAGAGGTGTCAGCGGTAATTAAGGAACAAGAAGTAATGCAGGGGTTAAACGGTTTAAATGACCCGGCTGTGATTACGAACAACCTGTGAAGGGTTGACTTGCCCATGACGGTTATATCAAGAGGACATAATATATCTACAGTGAGGAGAATGCAACCCTCGGACTATAGTGGAGTCTTCGGGGGTTAACGAAAATTGATTGATTCGGGTTAAAACAGTTTTAACCAAATAATCTCGTATCGTTGGAGCTCATGATCTGTAGGTTCTTTAGGTTCTCCTGGCTAGCTTGGATAACGTCGTGCAACAGTATAAGAGAAAAGAAAAAGAAAAAGAATTTGAATTGTTCAAATTCGGCCTGTGGAAGAATGATGAACATATTTAAATATGATTTAAATATGAAAGTGGTCTAAAACATGAATAGGATTCATGTGAAAAAGCTAGTTTTCGAAAAAACGGGTTTAGTCATATTATTTAATTAATATTTGATATTGAATTAAATAATAATTATTAATTAAAAAGTTTAATTAATAATTATATATATTTTTTTATTTATTAAAAAATTTAATAAATAAAATTATTATTATTATTTTTAATAATAATAATAATTAATTATATATATATATATATATATATGCGCGCCTGTCTTGCATGCAAGACACATATATAATGATGTATATTATATATATATATATATATATATATATATATATATATATAATTTAATATGGCTAAAGGGAATGGAGAGGCCGGGGTTGTTAAAAGATGAAAAAAAAGTTTCATTTTTAATTTTAAGCTTTTGTTTTGACGAAGCTTAAAAAAAAAGCTCTCCTCCATCTCTTATCTGTTCTTCTTCTTCTTCTTCTTCATCTCCTTTCGTTTTCCATTTCTTCTTTTCTTTTCTCTTTTCAACGGAGTCCCACAACTCCGTTGCTCGGCGCCGAGGATAGCGGGACTACCTAGGGTGGTCCTCGGGGCGTTTGCGAGAAGAGGCTGGAAGAGTTCGGGACGAGGAACGTGCGGCGAACCTTGAAGAAATTGGAACTACAAGGGTATGTATTCTAAATTTCTTTATTTCCGTCCTTTGAGCATGTTTTCTAATTGTTAAATTGATGAAATTAGATTATCATCGATCCAAAATCGCTTTTGCTGCGTATACCACTCCATCAATTGGTATTAGAGCGAATTTGTGATTAACTCAATTTGCATCAATTTAAGTTGGTGGGTATTTTAATTTAGAAATCGTTTTTGCATGGACGTTTAAAGTGAAAATCGATTTTGGCATCGTTTCTTTCTAATTTTCATAATTTGTAATTGCCCTAGAATGTATGGGCTTTAATGTGTGTTGAAGCGTATGTATTTTTAGAGTCATTAGAGTTCATATAGGTCTTTGTGAAAGAAGCTCGAGTTTTTGAGCTGACCGAAATGTTCGGTGTTAGTTCAAACTCGTTCTAGGCAATACGAAGAGAATCTCGAAGAGAAATTGGCCGAAGCGTTCGGGGTAAGAAGCTTGTCAAAGGCGGTGCGAAGAGTTCGAAGTCCGCTCAAGACTTAACTTGTTGATCAAGCTTGTAATAAAATAGTCATTGCTTGCTAAATGCAAAACTCGATCCACTTTAGTGTGTTTAATTAATTATGCATTGCAAATGTATGTTTTAATTAAAATCCATGTTTGTATGTGCATAACGTATGCCATATAGATTTAAAATCCCACCTAGGAAGCATGTTTCATGCATAGAAAATATGTTATAAGTGTTATAATATATAGTATGCCTATTTAGGAATTCATGAGTATTGATATAAAAGTTATATTAATTCATATATTAGATGTTGTTAGTTTAATAGAGTAATTAATATAAGCGTTATATTAATTATGAAATTGAACATACAACATTGGTTGGCCTAGTTTTATGTATATTGTATGTTATAAGTGTTATAATGTACCTGCATGTTTAATTCATGAGTATTAATATAAGAGTTATATTCATTCATGAATTGGATGTTGTTATTTAATATAATAATTGATATAAGTGTTATATTAATTATGAAATTAAAACTTCCAACATTAGTTTTATGCATATTGTATGTTATAAATGTTATAATGTATAGGATGCATGCTTAATTCATAATAATTGATATAAGTGTTATATTAATTTATGAATTAGAATTTGTATATTTAAGAGCATAATCGATATAAGTGTTATATTAATTATGAAGTTAAATATTCAATTTGTCATGTCTTAGCGAATGTATGTTTGAGAAGCATATAGATGGTTGTTATAAAAAGTCTAGTTTTTGCAAGTGTTGTAAAAATGACTTAGACTTTTAAAATCTATAACAAAGATAAGAGCATGTTCATTAAGGGTTAAATGGTTCGGTCTGTTTTATTAGATAAAATAGGTCGAAATCTCGTAAATGCTAAGGTTATGAGAAACTCACCCGGTGAAATCCTGTCTAAGGTTAGAGGAAAATGAATTGACAGATCACCTTCTACCTGGGGACTACCCGGTACTTGAGTAAAGTTAACCAGGCTTTATGAGCATGCGTGAGAGGTGTGAGGTTAGAAAAGTGTTAATAACCTAGACATCTCAGGTAAATAGTTTGCCTAGACTTAAGGTTTTATTTTCTTAGCCGGATAAAACCTGAGTATTTACCCTAAACACCGTCTTACGATACTTAGTAGATGTGTTGAGAAGGAATATATTATATATCCCTCTCCTGCTACGCACTCTCTATAGTTGACAACGTGAGAATTTTGTCCGGCCGTGTATTGTCAATAGGGCAATCCCCAGAAGGGCGGTATTTGCAACTTTCAATAGCAAGGTGGATGGAGTAAGTGTCTATAGTAAGTGGGAGAAGGAAGTACGTCAGTACATCCTATGGTCTCCTCCATTGGATTGAACCGTGAGATTCCCATGTTTCGTCTGCAGGCTACCTGTTGCGTGCTCAGTGTTTAAATAAAAATGTGATGTGAGAGCACTCAGAACATGCAAGCATACATGATCTTGTAGCAAGTAATAAGTATTTTTTCATTCGATTTCCCACAGAGATTTATTCTTAGTTACTAACGAAGTGAGATGTTAACTTAGAAAGGGTGGCATAAATGCGGTGGAATTGGGTTTAATGTGCCTAACTACTAAGGAACGTGCGAGATATGCAAGTATAAACAAAGACAAGTAAAGAGGTTAACTTGAATGGAGAAGAAAAAGAATTGCGGAGAAAGCAATTATCTAGCAATGCAATCGCAAAACAAAAGATTGGAAAAAATGGCTAAGGCAAAAATAGAACTGAAAGAATTGCGCAGACAGCAATTTTCTAGCAATTGAACTAACAACGTTTTAAGGGTGAGATGGGGGAACAAGGTCAACTAATGACTCCTCTATAGGCTTTTTCATACGATTCTTCAGCAGTAGATCAACTTATCATGCATCAATTTAACTCATTCTCATGTATCTCTCGATTACATGCATTAGATCCTTTAGTTCACTCATGTCCAAGTAAGGCTTAAGCATCTATTTATATAAGCAAGTTAATGAATTGTGCTAGAAAAACGCCTATTCCTAGGTCGTTTTTCTGGTTACCATGAAAGGCTAGCATGAATGGACGACTCTGAACTCTTACTCCTTCCGGAGGTTAGGAGTTCTTTGGAAAAAATGGATGGCCAATCGAAATTGCCCGTGGGATGAAGCATACATACATTCAATGCACTTGAAGCTATCCTACATGCTGAATTCACGTATTTCTACCTATAGATTCATCATTAGCAGACCCTTGTGTGGTTTAGTTACTCATGGATGATGATGGATTGGGACGACTAGATGGATTAAACATGCTTAACAGTATTTAAACGAGAGCAAAGGAAAACAGAAAGCAATAAGAGACTTGCGAAGTTGTCAAATAATTCCTCTATTGATTTAAATTCAAAACTTAATGTGCAATGACTATAAAGCAGTAACGACTAAGCAAATGGAAACGAATTGAACCAATGTAGCTAACAGAAGTAAATGGCAGTAAGCATAAACGAAAAGGAAAGACAGAAAGCATAAGAAAGCATATAAACGTGTGCGTGAACTCCTCGTCGCAAGCGCCTCGGATGAAGGGAGAAGGTGAGCTTTGTTTGGGGATGCATCCAATCAGAAGAGAAGAAGGATCTTCTCTTCTTCCTCTCAGATTATCGATTCCAACAGCTGATTCCTTCACGCCAACCAACAGAAGAGAAAATAGGGAGAAACTGCGTTGAGATGGAGAGTTCTACGCTTCCAAGCTTGTTGTTCTCCTTCCCTCTTGACCTCCTTTTATAGCTCTTTGCAGGTACTCTTCAGTCAAGGAGAACCATCCATTCTGAACGACGTTCCACCACGTGGCAGCAGGGGAGAAATTGGGCGGCTGAAAGATCGCAACAGAACGGCGGACGGTTGGACAACTTACTAATTTCCAGCTTAAACATTGCGGAGACAGCAATGTTTCCGCAATTTTCCTACAATACAAAATTTCAACTCTTTTAGCTTTGTTTTTTATCCTTTCTTGTTCCTTTTACAAATAAATCCTAATTTAGCTTCATTCTATGAATTCTCACATATAAGCACGTATTAAACTAAATTCTATAAAAAACGCTTAAGAGTTCACACAATTATATGGCAAATAAGTCCCTAAATTAAGTACTTTTGGAGACGTAACACTACCCTAGGGGCACCAATCCAATAAGGAGGGCCGTGCATGGGAGATCAAACATCTCAGTCACCATTTATGGATAAAGAAACACAGGGTCATTCCCAACTCTGACATTCCCTAATGTTGCACTGTTGGGGCCGTCCTGTGCATTCTAAAAATGGAGGGTCACACTTACGGGATTTGCTAAGGAGTTAGTAAATCCAGACCAAAAACGATAACTAAGATGCTATAGGAATATGAGTTATTCTGGCATTATCATTTAGTCGAGAATGTCTTGATTTAGTAAAGGAGTGTTCGACTACCCCAAGGTAGAGGTCATTCGTTTATAATGTGAAACGTGTTTGGTTTATCCTATATCAATGACCAACACCCATGGCGAAGGAGGAGTACTTGAGCTTCATGTATGACATAAATGTGGATCAGGCTCAAGTAGACAGTTAAAATGGTCTATAGTATACGGATAAAGTTGGGTACCTTATCCTGGTAACACTATTGGATGCGGCTCGCTTTGTATTGTACAAAACGATGTGATCTGAATCGTTTCACATGGAGATGTGCGAGCGGGGATGTCCTATGCAATGAGTTTGCATAAGACTGAACCACGAAAAATTTGCTATCTCTTTATAACGTCGTTTACTGAAGAGACCGACTCTTTCACCTGATGGCCTAGGTAACTAGATCTTAATCTTGAGCTTACTATGAACTCCTGCTTATTAGATAGTATCCTTTGACTTGTACGGGTGAGAGTGACACAATAGCGCCGACTCAATAATCCTATCATCTTAGGGATAAAGTCTAATAGGTAGTTGGGGACATAGTGTAGTAAGATGGAATTCACTCCTAACCCGCTCTTCAGGGTTAGTAGATAGGTTGTTCCCTTAATAGCTGACTCCGGGGCTTGAACAATGAGCGTTCACCCTCTCCTAATCAGAGAGGGTTAATTGATATGTTGGTCGGACCACTGATCTATTGTTCATTAGAGGTGTTAGTGGTAATTAAGGAACAAAAAGTAATGCATGGGTTAAACGGTTTAAATGACCCGGTTGTGATTATGAACAACCTGTGAAGGGTCGACTTGCCCATGTCGGTTATATCAAGAGGACATAATATATCTACAGTGAGGAGAGTGCAACCCTCAGACTATAGTGGAGTCTCCGGGGGTTAACGAAAGTTGATTGATTCGGGTTAAAAGAGTTACCGGATAATCTCGTATCGTTGGAGCTCATGATCTGTAGGTCCTTTAGGTTCTCCTGGCTAGCTTTGATAACGTCGTGCAACAGTATAAGAGAAAAGAAAAAGAAAAAGAATTTGAATTGTTCAAATTCGGCTTGTGGAAGAATGATGGACATATTTAAATATGATTTAAATATGGAAGTGGTCTGAAATATGAATATGATTCATGTGCAAAAAGTCGGTTTTCGGAAAACCGGGTTTAGTCATATTATTTAATTAATATTTGATATTGAATTAAATAATAATTATTAATTAAAAAGTTTAATTAATAATTATATATATATATATATAATTTAATATGGCTAAAGGGAATGGAGAGGCCGGGGTTATTAAAAGATGAAAAAAAAGTTTCATTTTTAATTTTAAGCTTCTGTTTTGACGAAGCTTAAAAAAACAGCTCTCCTTCATCTCCTATTTGTTCTTCTTCTTCTTCATCTCCTTTCTTCTTCCATTTCTTCTTTTCTTTTCTCTTTTCAACGGAGTCCCCACAACTCCGTTGCTCGGCGCCGAGGATAGCGGGACTACCTGGGTGGTCCTCGGGGCGTTCGCGAAAGAGGCCGGAAGAGTTCGGGATGAGGAACGTGCGGCGGACCTTGAAAAAATTGGAACTACAAAGGTATGTATTCTACATTTCTTTATTTACGTCGTTTGAGCATGTTTTCTAATTGTTAAATTGATGAAATTAGAGTATCATCGATCCAAAATCACTTCCGCTGCGTATATCGCTCCATCATTTATAACCTAGACATCTCAGGTAAAATGTTTGCCTCGACTTATGGTTTTGTTTTCTTAGTCGGATAAAACCTGAGTAGTTTACCCTAAACGTCGTTTATAATATTTAGTAGATGTGTTGAGAAGGAATATATGATATATCCCTCTCCTGTTACGCACTCCCTATAGTTCACAACGTGAGAATTTTGTTCGGCCGTGCGATGTCAATAGAGCATACCCCAGAAGGGCGGTGTTTGCAACTTTCAATAGCAAGGTGAATGGAGTAAGTATTTATAGTAAATGGGAGAAGGAAGTGCGTCAGTACTTCCTGCGGACTCCTCCATTGGATTGAACCGTGAGATTCTCATGAATCTCCTGCAGGTTGCTCTTATTGGCACAATCCCTAAGGAGGGTCGTTCATGGGAGATTGAACATCTCAGTCACCATTTATGGATAAAGAAACACAGGGCCATTCCCAACTCTGACATTCCCTAAGGTTGCACTGTTGGGGCCGTCTTGTGAATTCTAAAAAAAGAGGGTCACACTTACTGGATTTGCTAAGGAGTTAGTAAATTCAGACCAAAAACGATAACTAAAATGCTATAGGAATATAAGTTATTTTGGCATTAGCTTGTAGTCAAGAATGTCTTGATTTAATAAAGGACTGCTCGACTTCCACATGGTAGTGATCATTCTGACTTACTAAAGTATCGTTGCTGAGTAAATAAATTGGAACTACAAGGGTATGTATTCTAATTTCTTAATTCCGTCGTTTTGAGCATGTTTTCTATTTGTTAAATTGATGAAATTAGAGTATCATCGGTCCAAAATCGCTTCCGCTGCGTATATCGCTCCATCACAAGCAGCACGAGGTTATGGTTTCCGCGAAGGAAATCATGTCTTCATTGCAAGGGATGTTTGGACAACCGTCCTCATCTCTTCGATATGAAGCCCTCAAGTATATTTACAATTGTTGCATGGTGGAGGGTACCTCTGTTAGGGAACACGTCCTTAACATGATGGTCCACTTTAATGTGGCGGAAGTAAATGGTGCTACTATCGACGAGAATGGTCAAGTGTGTTTTATCTTGGAATCTCTTCCGAAAAGTTTCCTTCATTTCAGAACCAACATGGTAATGAATAAGATAGAATATAACTTGACATCTCTTCTGAATGAACTTCAGATTTACCAGTCCTTGCACACCTCAAAAAGAAAAGAGAATGAGGCAAACGTTGTCACTTCTAAGAAGTTCCAAAAGGGGTCGGGGTCAGGGAGTAAGTCTGAAGTCGCTTCTGTGAGGAATAAGATTACTTAGAAGAATAACAGAAGCAGGAGGAAGGGCAAAGCCCCTACTGTTCACAAGGTAAAATCTTCAGACAAAGGAAAGTGTTTCTTTTGTGGTGAAGATGGGCATTGGAAGCGCAATTTCCCCAAGTACCTTGCTGAGAAGCATGCTCAGAAAGAATGACGAGGTAAATGTGATTTATTGTCCAAACATATTTAGTGAAATATGAGTGTCATACCTGGAATTTTAATTCAGGAATCACTAATCATGTTTGTTTTTCTTTTCAGGAAGTTAGTTCCTGATTGCCGGTTTCTCAACGGAGGTGACTTGTGAAGACGTCTTCGCAACTGAACGAGTGGGAGCTTTATGTAGTTGTTGTATAGAGATAATTTCATATGATGTAATTATTGTCTATATTTCTGGTTTGAACTGAACACATGTATATGATATCTTTTGTTTTGATAATGAATTGTTCATTTGACAAAAGATTTATACTCTTTGTGTTCTACTAAACTCGAAAACAACTCGTGTGTTAAGACATACTTCTTAAAGATTATTGGAAGCTATATTTAAATTAACAAGGGTTGTTAATACAACTGATTCTTCTCAAGTGTTGAGAAAACCTCGATACAGTGGGAGGATTATTGGATAACTTGGGCCACTATATTGGCTTATCCTATGACTCTAGTTATCATACTTGATGATAACAGTGAGTACATAGACAAGGACCAGTGGCTCAAAGCCATGGATCTTCGAGAGGTTTAGAGACCTAGCCTATGAGGTGAAAACCTCTAAGGCTTGACTTTCTGGCAAAGGGATTGTCCCAAAGGGAAGGGGTTAATTGTGTATTAACTTTATCTCTTCTTGTTAGGTGATAGTTAAATAGAATACTGGTATCCATTGCCCTATTCTATGTGATAGGATAAGGTAAATGGATGTCAAGACTGGTTATCTTGATCAAAGTATCTATAAGTCTCAACTAGGGAGATTAATTGTTCAGGATTATGAGCAAATTGTTTGCATGCTTATTCAATCCATTTATGAATTGGATCAAGCGTCTAAATTCTGAATTATAAGTTTTGATATTGTGATAAAATCTTATGGCTTTGAACATTACATTGATAAAACTTGTTTGACAAGTGTTTAATCAATGTTGTAGCTTTCATAATAAATTTTCATAGTTCATGTCTTAATCATTAAGAATGATGTAGGACTCACTTCTCTGATAAGCATAAACTAGCGATTCAATTCCAAATAGTTGATTTTGATATGGCTTAGTATGTTCTAAGGATTCGAGTTGATCTGAATCGTAAGAACAAATCGCTAGTGTTGTCTCTCAAAATCTTGTATTGACAAAATGTTGTGAATATTCGATGGTCTATGGAAATGGTTTTCTAAGACACCTCAAGCGTTGAGGATATGAGACGCATCCATGTGCATTTACATATTGGAGGTCAGATGTATGCCTTCTTAGATACATGACCCGATATGTAACGCTCCGCGTTTCATTTAAGATTAATTTGAGTTCAATTGGGTGTTTGAGGTGTGTTAAGAAAAAAAAGAGATTAGGTTAGTAAATTTGACCAAGTTAATTAAAAGTTAATGAATTAATAATAATAATAATATTATTATTATTATTATTATTATTATAATATATTAAAAAAAAAAAAATAAATAAAGTAAAAGTTAAAAAAAAACGCAGGTCTTCTTCATTGTGAAGAAGACCCACACTTCAGAGAGCCGCCTCCCTCTCCCTCTCATTTCTCTCAGCTCCGACCACCACAGTGTCGATGTCGTCTCTCTCTCTCTCTCTCCCTCTTCCCCTCCGCTTGCCCAATCGCACGCCGCCACCGGCCGTCAGTCGCCCAGCCGCAAGCGTCGCCACTCCGCCCTGCCGCATACCGTTCGCGGACGTGCCCTCTCCCGCTCCGATTAGATCGTTTGCGGCGTTCTACCAGCGAGCTTTCGACAACGTTAGACCAGCGGGTAAGTTCGTTCCCCTTCCAATGATCTTTTGTCTTGTCCATCGAATGTTGATTTTAACCCAAACTCCTTTCAAATATGAGTTTTTGTTAGTTTTAAACGTTTTGTTTTGCTTCGAGATTCAATACTCAATCGGTTCCAACGTTAGATTGGCGAAACATAGTCTTGGAACGTGCTGTCCAACAAGATTTGACATCGTCGTAGGGAGTTTTGGTGGGTATCGAGGCTCTATCTAGTTCTTGAATTTATTTCAAATGATTGAGATTCTGATTATAAGAATTGGAATTTTGTTCAATTTGTCCAGATCTGTCTCGACATTGGAAGCCCCTCTATTTCGATGTTGGAACCAAGCTCGGGTTGAAGTAATTTAGTCTAGGAGTGGCGGTGAGTCGGGACTACTTAGGTAAGCTTTAGTCCATTTGTTGAACAAATTTTACAGCACTAGTCCTAGTCTCAAAAGTAGTGTTAAACACTAGAAATTCATTGTAGGTTGAGACCAGGAGCATTCGTGACAATTTTAGTCTTCTCGTCGAACTTAGCATTAATATAAGTAACCTTATTACCGGCTAGCCTTCGGGCTAGGTTGGGAACTGTGTGCTGATATATTGATACTTTGTGTATGTGTGCTGATATATCGATAGTTTGTGTAGCGTGCATGTATGGTTTTTGTTTGTTAAACATAATCCTTATGTTTATTCATGATTTATGAGTGAGAAGTTGAATGAGTGTTGATGGAAGAGTGTTCACGGACGAATTGTGATTGAGCAGTTAGAATGAATGTTAATGAATTGTGATGGAGAAGTTAAAATTAATTTTAATGGAAGGATGTCTATGAACAAAATGTGATTTAAGGGTTTTGAATGTTTATGAAGGTGAGAGAAGTATGTATGTGATGTGAGTAAATTTGTGAATGTTGATGGGAGGTTGTTGTGAATGATGTCAAGAATGAATTATTTCTTATGGTGATGAGTTTTGTGTTATGGTTATGTATGAAACTCATTATAAAGTTTAATGTAGTTGTAATGAAATATTCATGAAGGTAATGCATGCTTAAAGTTAAAATTTTGCATGGGAGAAAATTACTCCATGCTGCATCAACTATTTTGTCTAAGTTGAGTTAGGTGAGACCTCATGCATTTGTGTGATAAATGAGTCATGAGATTTTTAAAGACCCCATTTCTTGTGAGATTTGCCTGCATGAAAGTGATGTTCAGGGGCTCTAATCACATGAAAGTGATGTGCGTAGAGCTGGTGAGTATGAAAGTGATGCTCACCCATGTATGAAAGTGATGCATGCCTAGAGGGTTCTCAGTGCATGAAATTGATGCATCCGAGATTGATGTGTATGAAATTGATGCACATCTAGAGGAATAAGAATGAACTGATAAGCTGAAGATGTAGGTTTAGGTCCCACTAGTTAAAGTTTTCAGTCAATTCATGAATGCATGTGATTGCATAGCCTGACCACGGTAGTAGAGTTACTTACTGAGTATTTTGTATAAAATACTTATTCTTTTCTTAAAACATTTTTTTTCAAGTAACAACAGGAACGTACATGGTGCTTGATGAGGTGTTTTGTTGACGACGCCATGGGATCAAAGTCTGAGTTTCCACCTTCATTTAAGTTTATTCGTTGGAGTCAGTTCCTCTAGTGGTTGTGGTTTAGAACTAGAAGTTTTGGTTTTAAACATGTCTTAATGAACTTATTTTATATATTTTCATGTTTTTAACGGGATCCCAAAATAAATGTATTTGCACTGAGTTTGAGATGTTTATGAACATTTATTGTTCCCCATTCTTATTCTTAAATAAATTTTTTTATTTATTTATTTATCGAGGTTCTTACGTCATGCATGTAGTAACGGTCTTATAATGAGGTCATAAAAAGTCGGGTCGTTACAGTTGGTATCAGAGCCCTAGGTTTAGGTTCTGTAGACTCGCTTACATCGTAAGCTTTAAGTGTTCCCATGGCCAAGTAGCAAACTCTCGTCATCGCCAGGTATGTCATTGTTATTAAAATGTTTGGTTTTTTTTTTAAAAAAAATATATATAGGTTCATGATTATTGTATATGATGAATGTAAATGTTTTGAATGTTTTGTTTGGTGTTTTGTCTATTTATGAGTATGGGAAGTGTTTGTTCCTAAAGGAAAGTTTACTAACATGAAGCGTATGCTTAAGTTTGAGGTTAAAGTAGTTGGTAAAGAAAAAAAAAATAAATAAATAAAAATAAAAATCCTAAGAGGTTAAAGTTTTTAAGGACACTAGTTTACTTGTGTTGATGTTTCTTGAGTTGTACTTTTAAAGGAATGACATGTTAGGATTAGCCTTGTAAAGTTTCAAGGTTTGATGGGCTAAGATATTTTGGTTTTTCTTGTGTCATGCCAAAAGAATGAAAAAGTAATAAGATGAGATTGTTCGATAATATGACAAAGTATTTTTAATACCTGAGTTAGTTGTTGGGTTCTTTTAAGAAGGCGAAAGTAGTCTTAAAAGACTCGAGACTTGAAAAAAAAAAAGGTGAGAACAAGGTTGTGCTATAATGAGAAAAGAAGGGAAGCCAAAGTAGATTAAAAATTGACTTAGACTTTAAATGGAAAAGTAACTTGTTGATTTTGAACTGTGTAGTTATTTTCCAGGTACTTCAAATTACTTGAATTTTGTCTATGTCATTGTTATGATGAAAATGCTCTAGCATTTAGTCCAAATGAAGGTTTTTGGGAGGTTATAATGCAATACCATAAGATTAAGAAAATTTATGCTAGAGATTCAATTTGGAACTCCAAAGGTAAATTCTATGGAAGGATTATAAAGAGAGACATGTTTTTGGTGTGGGAGACATGTCTCACTTGGAAAATGAAATGGGTTACTTAAGTCTAATGACCTTACTAAAGAAAAGAACGAGGAAAGAAAGGTAAAATGGAAAAGTTTTTCTATTTTGAAAGACAAATGAACTACACATGTTGAGCCCGCAGGTACGTCATTGTGTTATGACTGAACTTTTCACGATGTTATTTGTGTTTACAAACTTTTGAAATTAGTACAAGACATACTGTTCCTATGTGGAGTTTAGAATGTTATAATGTATTGGTCGAAAGAATTGGCATAAGACTTTGGCTATGAACTCAACTCTTGTATAAGAACTTCTTCCTCAGAAGAATAAACTAAGCAAAGACAATCAAAGTGTTGGAAGAGTGCTTTGTTGAGTTTTGCCTTTGTATACATAGGAGTCAGAGGAGATGATCATTTAACCGGAAAAAAAAAAATATTAGTAGTGGCTGTCAGGGAACCATTAAATGAAACTTTGAACTTTTCTTAGTGAACAGGTAAATTGTTGTCTTATTAGCAAGTTTGAAAGAATTTGACTTTGATCAACTAAAACAAGACACTAATGAATTTATCAATTTGATGGAAAAGAGAAACAAAGCGAGAATGGAGCAAATGGATAAAATGGTGTTGTATTAAGTAAAGTAAGTTGGACCTTCCAAGTTTACAACCAACATGAGAGGTATGTTTCTACGAAGAGCTCGAGCCGGAAACAACTTTTATTCTTATGGCTTCGTGTAAAATAGTCTTGAAAGGATCAAAGTAGCCTAAGTCATGGGTACATGGACCACTGGACCAAGACTCCATAGCCCCTAGTGTTTTTCTTGGGGTATACTAGCGGTTCAATGCGGTCATGTTTGGTTTGTTGAAAGTTGATCAAGGTGACAATAAGGGACAAGTACCCTCTCTTAAAGGCAAAGGATTCCTCAAAGGTTGGGTTGCGATCGAAAGATCATCGGTTAAGGGTGAAGGGTGTTAATTTGCAAAGATTTCCTTCGAGGACCAGGTATAGTCAATATGAGTTTGTTGTGATGTCAGTGCATTCATTATTCCCCTTGTAGCTTTTAGAAATCTTATGAGTTGAGTCTTTAAAGAACATCCTAGACTCGTTCGTATTAATGCCTATAGAGACATATGAGCTGATTGAAACACTCAAGAGCTTCTAGACTCGGTCATGAAAGTAGGTATGGTTAACATATTTGTTTATTTCTAGAATAAGAAGCAACATGAGGATTACCCCAACCAAGTTTCACCGGCCCTGAGAAGCAGCGAGGCTTTAAGTTAGACCCCGAGCGTTGGTCACTTCAAGTCCTAGTTCGAGGTTTCACTTGCTTCAAGTTCGAGTTTGATGCTTCGCTCACTTCAAGAACGCCAAGTTTACCAAGTGTGAGTTCTGGTTGGATAAAGTTGCTTTTCTTAGGCACCTAACTGCAAAGGCAACATTATAATTGAGCATTCTAAAGTTGAAGCAGTTTGTGACGCTGACCTAGGCCTAGTATAGTGACAAATTCCAAAAAGGAGTTTCTTCAGTCTGGGAGGCTACTATATAAGGTTTGTTCATAAAAAAATGTAGTTTGACAACACCTTTGACTCAACTGATGCGCGAGAACACCGTTTCCAATTGGAGCAAAGATTGAGGGAAAAACTCTCAAGAATTAAAGGAATGACTAACTCTTGCTCTAGTGTTGTATGTTTCTGAAAGTACAAAAAGGTTTAGTAGTTTGGTGGTGCTTCGAGGAAAGAACTAGATGATGTACTAATGCAGCATGTGAAAGTTATTGCTTATGCCACGTCCTAACCAAAGGGACATGAGATTAATTACCCCACTCATCGCTTGGAACTCACAACATATTGTTGATGCCCAATAAGAAGATTCAAAATCTGTTAAAAGCTCGAGTGAGGTGGGTCAAGAAGATTTTATTCTCACTAATGACTCGTCTTTGTCGTACCAAGGAAAACTGTGTGCCAAAAAGATTACCGTTTAAGATAAGAGTTGTTAGATGAGGTACGTGAAACATATTTTTGAATATGTACAGGTAATACATAGATGTATAAGGATCTCAAGAGGTATTATTGATGGATTAAAGAGAAAGATACTTCTTAGTTTGTTATTTAGTACTTCACATGCTAATAAGTGAAAGTTACGAGGCATAAGTTTGTGGTTTATTACAATCATGAAGTATTTCAGTGTGGGAAAGTGGACAAAGCTATACTTGAATGAAATCGTTAAACCGCAAGGTGTACTTAAGTCAATGGTGTTAGACAGTAACCATCGATTTACCGTGACATTTTAGCAAAGGTTATACAAAGCACTTGACGCTCAATAGGATTTCAGTATTGAATCCCATTTCCAAAATAATGGACAGTTAGAGCATTCGAATAAGGTTCTAGAAGACATGCCTAATAGCAAGGAGTTAGTTTTTGACGTCGATGGTCATGTATTTTTTCCTATAGCACAAATGAAAAGAATTTTTTGTTATCGTAAGAGGGGAAAACTTAACCCATGTTACATTGGTTCCTTCAAGATCTTGGAGTACATCGACCTAGTCGTTTATAGATTGGCTTTGCCAACAACATGGGTTCCAGTGCATTCATGTGTCGTTGTTAAGGAAATGTGCATTGACTCTTCTCCTATGTTGAATCCAAAATTTGCACCCAAATGACCATTTATCGTATGGGTACAAAATTGCTAAGATTATGGGTGCTAAGACAGTTGTACATACAGACCGAGCAGTCGTTTTGGTAAAACTGGAAACAAAAGGACCGAAGAAGCAACTTGAGAAAGAAATTATGAGGTGAGAGCCAAGTATCTAGAGTCGTTTGAGTAGAAAACTTTCGAGGACGAAAGTTCTTAAGGCGGGAAGATTGTAACGCTCCGCGTTTCATTTAAGATTAATTTGAGTTCAATTGGGTGTTTGAGGTGTGTTAAGAAAAAAAAGAGATTAGGTTAGTAAATTTGACCAAGTTAATTAAAAGTTAATGAATTAATAATAATAATAATAATAATATTATTATTATTATTATTATTATTATTATAATATATTAAAAAAATAAAAATAAAAAAAAATAAAGTAAAAGTTAAAAAAAAACGCAGGTCTTCTTCATTGTGAAGAAGACCCACACTTCAGAGAGCCGCCTCCCTCTCCCTCTCATTTCTCTCAGCTCCGACCACCACAGTGTCGATGTCGTCTCTCTCTCTCTCTCCCTCTTCCCCTCCGCTTGCCCAATCGCACGCCGCCACCGGCCGTCAGTCGCCCAGCCGCAAGCGTCGCCGCTCCGCCCTGCCGCATACCGTTCGCGGACGTGCCCTCTCCCGCTCCGATTAGATCGTTGGTGGCGTTCTACCAGCGAGCTTTCGACAACGTTAGACCAGCGGGTAAGTTCGTTCCCCTTCCAATGATCTTTTGTCTTGTCGATCGAATGTTGATTTTAACCCAAACTCCTTTCAAATCTGAGTTTTTGTTAGTTTTAAACGTTTTGTTTTGCTTCGAGATTCAATACTCAATCGGTTCCAACGTTAGATTGGCGAAACATAGTCTTGGAACGTGTTGTCCAACAAGATTTGACATCGTCGTAGGGAGTTTTGGTGGGTATCGAGGCTCTATCTAGTTCTTGAATTTATTTCAAATGATTTAGATTCTGATTATAAGAATTGGAATTTTGTTCAATTTGTCCAGATCTGTCTTGACATTGGAAGCCCCACTATTTCGATGTTGGAACCAAGCTCGGGTTGAAGTAATTTAGTCTAGGAGTGGCGGTGAGTCGGGACTACTTAGGTAAGCTTTAGTCCATTTGTTGAACAAATTTTACAGCACTAGTCCTAGTCTCAAAAGTAGTGTTAAACACTAGAAATTCATTGTAGGTTGAGACCAGGAGCATTCGTGACAATTTTAGTCTTCTCGTCGAACTTAGCATTAATGTAAGTAACCTTATTACCGGCTAGCCTTCGGGCTAGGTTGGGAACTGTGTGCTGATATATTGATACTTTGTGTATGTGTGCTGATATATCGATAGTTTGTGTAGCGTGCATGTATGGTTTTTGTTTGTTAAACATAATCCTTATGTTTATTCATGATTTATGAGTGAGAAGTTGAATGAATGTTGATGGAAGAGTGTTCACGGACGAATTGTGATTGAGCAGTTAGAATGAATGTTAATGAATTGTGATGGAGAAGTTAAAATTAATTTTAATGGAAGGATGTCTATGAACAAAATGTGATTTAAGGGTTTTGAATGTTTATGAAGGTGAGAGAAGTATGTATGTGATGTGAGTAAATTTGTGAATGTTGATGGGAGGTTGTTGTGAATGATGTCAAGAATGAATTATTTCTTATGGTGATGAGTTTTGTGTTATGGTTATGTATGAAACTCATTATAAAGTTTAATGTAGTTGTAATGAAATATTCATGAAGGTAATGCATGCTTAAAGTTAAAATTTTGCATGGGAGAAAATTACTCCATGCTGCATCAACTATTTTGTCTAAGTTGAGTTAGGTGAGACCTCATGCATTTGTGTGATAAATGAGTCATGAGATTTTTAAAGACCCCATTTCTTGTGAGATTTGCCTGCATGAAAGTGATGCAGGTTCAGGGGCTCTAATCACATGAAAGTGATGTGCGTAGAGCTGGTGAGTATGAAAGTGATGCTCACCCATGTATGAAAGTGATGCTCACCCATGTATGAAAGTGATGCATGCCTAGAGGGTTCTCAGTGCATGAAATTGATGCATCCGAGATTGATGTGTATGAAATTGATGTGTATGAAATTGATGCACATCTAGAGGAATAAGAATGAACTGATAAGCTGAAGATGTAGGTTTAGGTCCCACTAGTTAAAGTTTTCAGTCAATTCATGAATGCATGTGATTGCATAGCCTGACCACGGTAGTAGAGTTACTTACTGAGTATTTTGTATAAAATACTTATTCTTTTCTTAAAACATTTTTTTTTTCAGGTAACAACAGGAACGTACATGGTGCTTGATGAGGTGTTTTGTTGACGACGCCATGGGATCAAAGTCTGAGTTTCCACCTTCATTTAAGTTTATTCGTTGGAGTCAGATCCTCTGGTGGTTGTGGTTTAGAACTAGAAGTTTTGGTTTTAAACATGTCTTAATGAACTTATTTTATATATTTTCATGTTTTTAACGGGATCCCAAAATAAATGTATTTGCACTGAGTTTGAGATGTTTATGAACATTTATTGTTCCCCATTCTTATTCTTAAATAAAGTTTTTTATTTATTTATTTATCGAGGCTCTTACGTCATGCATGTAGTAACGGTCTTATAATGAGGTCATAAAAAGTCGGGTCGTTACACGATATGTGTTGTGTAGTGGGAGCTGTCAGTTTTACGCGGCTAGAGTTTTGTCTTAATGCTAAGGAGGAATAAAATACAAGAGTTGTATTGCTAATTCCTCGGAAATGACTAAATTTCTTTCAGCTTCAGAAGCAGCAAAAAGGTTTATAAGTTGAACTCTTAGATAGTGCTCTAAGGAGATGTGATGGTCACATGGAAAGCCTCACAGCACTTCATGTTGATGTGTTTACTAAGTCTCTCACAGCTAAAGTGTTTGAGAGACACCTAAATTGTTTAGGGCTCCGAGTTGTTGAGTAGGACAGTGGGAGAAAACTTGAGATATGAGATATTTCGTTTTCTCGGCCAACATGTACACCACAGACACTTTAGTCCAAGTGGGAGTTTGTTGAATTTTATGTCTTAAAACACGTGGTTTGTAAATAGTTGTGTTTGTAAATACTTTATTTAGTAATAAAGAGTTATTAAGTTTTATTCAGTAAAAGAGTTTACTAGAATAAAGTGAAACGTGTTTAGAATAACTTATACCAATGACCAACATCCATGGCGATTCATGAGTACTTGAACTTCATGTATGACATCATTGTGGATCAGGCTCAAGTAGACAGTCAAAACGGTCTATAGTATATGGATAAGGTTGGGTACCTTATCCTAGTAACACTATTTGATGCGGCTCGCTTTGTATAGTACAGAAGGGAATGAACGCTTCAATCCCCGCAACGGAAGCGTTGGAATCGATATTTAAGTTTATTTAGAATTAATTTAAAATACAAGTTAAACAATATATTACCTTTGAAGAACAATAACCTTTTTGTCGTCCTTTTTCCACCAGATCTTCTTTGCTATGACCCGAACACGGATCAAGGCTTGTGGGAGCGCTTTGAAAGAATGAGAGAACAATTCTCTCTGTAGAGGGTGAGTAGTATGTTTGGCCAACCTTTTTGGCTAAACCTAAATGTCCTATTTATAGGGCTTTTAGGAATTAATTTTATTTAATAAAATATATTTTAATATATATTATATTAAAATATGTATTTTATATTTATTTGTATCTCATTCAAATATCATAAAATTAAACTTTTATGATATATATTTAACCAATTTGAATCTCATCCAAATTTCATATGTATATATAGTTTTCAATATTAATGTATCTAATACATAAATCATTCCCTCTAATATTTAATGTATCAAATACAATAAATATATTTTTCTCTTCTACATTTAATATATCAAATATATTAAATATTAATTTGAATATTTCAAATTTTTCTTTCAACTAAATTGATCATTTTATTGTTACTATGATCTAGCAAGGGACCTTATGGACCTACAGATTTATAAGTTCCAATGATACAAAATTAATTAATTAAACTCATTAATTAATTAACTTTCATTCATTAACTCTAGGTCACTCCACTATAGGCCTAGAGTTGCACTCTTATGCACTGTAGGAAAAGTTGTGTCTATGGATATAACCATTACATGCAAGTCGATCCTTCACGAGTTGTTCGTAATTACAGTTGGGTCAAAAGTCCATTTTACCCCTGTAATTACATCTTACACTTCAAGTACCATTGATTCTCTAATGAACAATCTGTTTATGATCCAACCATAAACCATGTCCCTCTCGGGCCAGTGACAGGGTGGGGCCTCATTGTTCAAGTCCTGAAATCCTCACTTAAGGGAACTACTCATCTACTTTCCCTATATGAGAAAAAGTGAATTTCATATTGTGAAACTTATGTTCCCAGCTCCCTATTTGGTCAAGTCCCCAAAATGGTAGGCTTATTGAATCGACTATGAAGGTCATTCTCACCCATACAAGTCAAAGGACAATCCCTCACTGGCAGGAATTCATAACTCACTCAGGATTAAAATCGAGTCACATATGATCATCCTGTAAAATATTAATCTTCTCAAATAATGGATTTATAAAGAGAGATTATATATTTCGTGGTCGAGTCTTATACAAACTCATTGTATAGGATACATCCACTCACATGTCTCTACATGAATGATTTGGATCAAATCATTTGTAACAATTACAAAGTGGGTCGTATGAATAGTGTTACCAAGATAAGACACCCAACCTTATCCATATATTATAGACCCTTTAGGTTATTACTTGAACATGATCCTCCCGTATGTCAACTACATACAGTTCAAGATTACACTAATAACCTTGGATTATATATATATAATGAATATTATAAATTACAAATAATAATAATAAAATAATTATCAAATAATTATTAATTTATTACGAGGCTTTAGGGCATAAATCCCAACAAGTACAAAATGATGTGATCTTAATCGTTTCACATGGAGATATGCGAGCGAGGGCGTCCTATGCAATGAGTTTGCATAAGACTGAACCGCGAAATCAAGTCGCTCTCTCTTTATAACACCGTTTACTGAAGAGACTAACTTTTTTATATGATGGCCTAGGTAACTCGATTTTAATCATGAGCTCGCTATGAACTCCTATTTAATCGAGAGTATCCTTTGACTTGCACGGGTGAGAATGGCCAGATCGCCGACTCAATAAGTCTACCATCTTGGGGATAAACTCGAATAGGTGGTTGGGGACAAAGTACAGCAACATGGAATTCACTACTAACCCGCTCTTCAGGGTTAGTAGATATGTTCCCTTAATAGCTGACTCCAGGGATTGAACAATATGGGCGCCCACCCTCTCCTTGGCAAGAGAGGAACCTGATCTGTTGGTTGGACCACAGATTAATTGTTCATTAGAGGTGTCAGTGGTACTTAATGAACAAGATGTAATGCAGGGGTTAAACGGTATAAATGACCCAACTGTGATTACGAACGACCTGTGAAGGATCGACTCACTGGTGATGGTTATATCAAGAGGACATAATATATCTATAGTGAGGAGAGTACAACCCTCGGACTATAGTGGAGTCTCCGGGGGTTAAAGAATGTTGATTACTTCGGTTAAAAGAGTTTTGACCGGATAATCTCGTATTGTTGGAGCTCATCATCTGTAGATCCTTTAGGTTCTCCGAGCTAGCTCGGATAACGCCGTGCAACAATATAAGAGAAAAGAAAAAGAATTTGAATTTGTTCAAATTCTGTTTTTTTTAGAAGGATGATGGACATATTTAAATATGATTTAAATATGGGAATGGTCTAAAACATGAATAGGATTTATGGGCAAAAAGTTGATTTTTCGGAAAACCGATTTTAGCCATATTATTTAATTAAAATTTGATATTGAATTAAATAATATTAATTAATATTAATATATATATATATATGTCATTTGCATGACAAATAGTTTATATATATATATATAGCAGCTCAGTGCCTTTGTGGGTATACGAAATGAAAGGAAAATTTTGAAGAATCACTTTTTCAAAAACAAAATTCTCTAAAAAACAAGAGAAAATTCTCTGATGAAGTTTATGAAACTCATCAATTTTTTATTTTGAGTTAAAAAGATCCCCCGAAGACCATCGGTTCTCTCTTCCCTCTCCTCTTGCTTTTCTTTTCTTTTCTCTAATAACGGAGTCCCACAACTCCGTTGCTCGACGCTGAGGATAGCGGGACTATCGGAGGTGGTGCTCGAGGCGTTCGTGAGAAGAAACCCGAAGAGTTCGTGACAAGGAACGAGCGGCGGAACTTGAAGAAATTAGAACTACAAGGGTATGTATTTCTATTTTCTCTTATTTTCGTTGTTTGAGAATGTTTCTAGTTTGTTAAATTGATGAAATTAGAGTATCAATAATCCAAAATCGCTTCTGCAGCGTAACACGCTTCATCAGTTGGGACGAAGGGACCTGCAAAACATAGAAAACAAACTTTGATCCCTACTAAAAACAAAGAAAACAAATGACTTTTGAGTTCTTGGATTAAAATTAAAATTGATTTGCTTACTTCGCGATATGAGGTGGTATTTATAGAGTCTTTCATTTTCCTATAAGTTTGACCTAAAGGAATGTACCTGATTGGGTTTCTCGAGTCTATTGGAGTCTGACTCGGGGCCTTTAATTGAGACCTCGTGCCCTTTACGGTCTTTCCCTAACGCGGTCGGCCTCGACCCTATTTTCATGGGTCGAGTTTGCTATCTTTCGAGCCTGACTCTTCTTATGAGTCTGCCTTGAACCATCTTGGCCAAGGCTCGTTGATGAAAATAAGTTTTCCTTTAACATGGGTTCTAGTTCTATTGAACCAACATTTCGATCCGGTCTTTTCTATATGGTCATTTTATCCCAAAAAATTGTAATTAAATTTATTAATTTTGAAACCTAGTAGAATTATTTCGAGAAGATAGAAATAGAACGTTCAAAAAAGAAAAGAAAAAAATTGAGACTCCGTTTGATAACGCATTTAGTTTTTAATTTTTAGTTTTTGATTTTTCTAGTTTCTGTTCTTGATTTTCTGTTTGTTAAAAACAAAAATCATATATGTTTGATAACAATTTTTGTTTTTTGTTTTTAAAAAACAAAAAAACCAAACTTATTTGATAATTGTTTTGAATTTTTGGTTTTTTAAAAACTAAAAATTTAAAAATATGTTTGATAATTATTTTTTGTTTTTAAAAAAATCAAAAGAAAATTTGATGATTCTTAATATTCAAATTTTTTTTATAAAAATAAAATCGAACTATTTTTCTAATATTTTTCCATCTTACCATAATTATAAAATTATACTTATATATTTATTTCTAACATATTATCTAATATGTCATAATAAAACTATAAAAATACATAAAAACAACAATCAACGTCGAGTTCATAAAAATGCATCATAAAAATGCATGACTAATCGATTCATAAAAGTTACAAAATTAACAAAAACAACAATTGAGTTCATAAACAACAATTAGTTCATAAAAGTCAATTCATAAGAGTGAAAGTACAAAATTAGCATAAACAACAATTGAGTTCATAAAAGTGTTCATATACAACAATTAGTTCATAAAAGTGAAAGTACAAAAGCAACGTCAAGTTGTTGCTATCCAATATTGATCAACAATTTGGTCGAGTTGATTTTGATTCACATTCACCTCAATAGGAATTTGCAAACGGTCGCCATTCTGCATATTTTCTTCTTCAACGATCATTAATTCTCGAGTATATTCACTAAAAAGTTTATCATGGCTATCATGCAATTTGATAAATTTATATTTGCACAACATGCTAGGGTATATAGTTTTGTGTGCAGGTAGGATAAGGAGAAATTTGCTTTAAAATGAGTATAAAATCCATGCACACCGTCAATGACCGTCACGTTCAACCAAAGATGAAAATATCGGTGATATTGACCGAAATATCGCCGATAATTCGAGTTTTTGGACACTCAAAATAGATATGAGGGGTAAAATCGATATCGGCGATATTTCAGTTTAATTTTGCACCATAGTATATTTATTATATTGTGATGGTTAACATTTTTCACTAAAAATGTGCGGTAGCAAAGTTGGTGCCAGGAGATTCTCCATGGTGTGGACTTGATTCCCATCATATTCAGTATTTTTATTTCCTTATTTTCTAACTATTTTTTCTCTCTTTTTATTCAGCTTTTTTTTTTATTTTTTTTTTCCTTTTACTTTTAATTTTGCCACTATATTTTAAATTTTGTATTATATAATTTATGTAATTTTTTTTAAGTTTAGAATCCAAGATAATAGATCTAAACAGAGGCGTGCACGTAGGTACTAGGGAACGTGCCCCCAAGAATTATGTAGTATATATATTTATATACAATTTTATTAATATGTATGTGGTTGGAATGGTGGTGGTAGGGGCACGCCCAAAACATGGAATTTTTGTACGGATGACCCACCCCTCGGGGTGTATAAAGTTTTTTAACCCAGTTTTTGAAAACTTATATTTTTTGACCTTCTCGTGATAAGGAAGTGCACAAAGTCATTTGTACCCTTCGCTTATCATGAGGAGATCACAGTTGTCTGCTCGTGATCGTGATAAGCGAAGGGTACGAATGACTTTGTGCACTCCTTATCACGAGTGAAGGTCAAAAAACATAAGTTTTCAAACACTGAGTTAAAAAACCTCACTCACCCCAAGGAGTGGGTCATCGTACAAAAAAATCCCCCCAAAACATACTAAGGGAATTGGGCCTGAGTTTTTATCCCTCCTCTACGTTTCATTTACAGTTTTTATTCCATTTTTTAATTTTGCAAATCTATTCTTATATCTTATTTAATTTTAATATACTAAAACATAATTATAGAATTATAGAATCTCGACCATTTAAACCTTCCTAAATAGTTTAGAAAGATTTAAGAGCAAATAAAAATAATTCTATTTTTAAAAAATGATAATATTTCGAATTTCATTACATATTTGGATGAATTTCATTACATCCTAGCCATATTATTATTATTTAAAAAAAAAAAAAATAGTTGTTCATGAGAGATTTAATTTTATATTTAATTGAATCTTAAAATTTTGATTTTGTATCTAATAAATATGTAATTTTTAAAAAATGTCGAATAATTTGAGGATCTATTACTATTAGACATAAAATTAAAATTTATATTTAATAATGATGGAGCCTATCGCGCTGCGAAAACGATTTTGGATCGTTGAAACTCTAATTTCATCAATTTAACAAATAGAAAACATGTTCAAATAAGGGAAAAAATAAATTAGAAATACATATCCTTGTAGTTCCGAATTTCTTCAGCTCCGCAGCTCGTTCCTCGTCACGAACTCTTCCGACCTCTTCTCACGAACGCCCCGAAGACCACCCCAGGTAGTCTCGCTATCCTTTACGCCGAGCAACGGAGTAGTGGGACTCCGTAGAAAAGAGAAAAGAAAAGAAGAAGAAGAACCGAAGGAAAAACAATGGAAGGAGGTCAAAGAAGAAGAAGAACCGAAGGAAAAACAATGGAAGGAGGTCAAAGAAGAAGAAGAACCGAAGGAAAAACAATGGAAGGAGGTCTGAGCTTTTTTTTATTGAACAGAGAAACAAATCTTCAAAAGATTTTAAATTGTGTTCAAAGATGAAATCCGAAAGGCACTTAGGCCCCGTTTGGGGTTGCGTTTGAAGGTGATTAAAGTGATTTTTAAATAATCTTAACCGTTTTTTTGTTTGGTAAATCTGATTTTATATTAATTTAAATCAAATCACTTTTCTAATTCCTTGCTTTTCTAAAATCTGATAGAGAGTAGCTTTTCAAATTGGATTCCCAAACAATCTGGTGCCTCTTCCAACTAACTTTCATAATTCCTATTTTATCCCTCCATAACTTCCATCTTCTCCCACGATCTATCGGTAAAAAAAATTCATCCATTTTTTTTTCTACTTTGAACTCTATTTTTTTTTTCCAAAACAACACTATCTTTTTGTTCTATAATTTTATTGAAGTAATGTATCAAGTAATTTAAAATGGTGGATAAAATTAAAATTAAAAATAAATTAACATTAATTTATTTTTCTTATATATTTTTTTAATTAAATTTGGAATAGTAAAAATTATTCCTCACACCATTTTATCAAAATAAATTTAATTAAAAAAATTATATTTTGTAATTTTAATTATTATATTAAATTTTGTTTTTAATTCTTTAAAATTATATGTCTATTTTGGTCATTATAGTTAAATCTCCCAAATTCGGTATTAGTTTACCAAACATTACCATCTATTATTTTAGGTTTAGAATTGAAATTTACCAAACACTTATTTACTTCTTAGTACAGCTGATTTTTCTAAAAGCACAGCTAGAAGCAATTATTTTCAAAGTCACCGCAATCCCAAACAGAGCCTTAAGCAATCTTTTTTTTTTAAAAACCCCAAAGTCTATTTAGCCATCTTGATAATAATCACTACAACAAATTTGACCTACGATGGCAGTTCTGAACTGCCATCTTAGGTATATGAGGGCGGTTTTACGACCGCCCTCTAAGGTGGTGCCATCTTAGGGGTATAAGGGTGGTTACCTTTTAAGGGCGGTTCACAACCGCCATTAAAGGTGACCGCCATGGTATGCCTAAGATGGCGGTTTAAAACCGCCATCTAAACCTTACAATGGCGGTTTTGGATTGTAAAACCGTCATCTTAACCCTAACATGGCGGTTACCAACCGCCATTAAAGGTATTTTTAATGACGGTGGACAACCGTCATTGTAAATAGTTTTAATGACGGTTACCAACCGCCATTAAAGGTATTTTTAATGGCGGTGGACAACCGTCATTGTAAATAGTTTTAATGACGGGCTTAAAAGGTCATGTTTCGTTTCAGATACAGATTATTGAGCATTACCTAATACGGATTATTGCTGTTTTGTTTTAATCCTGTTTTGTTTCAGTGAACGTTTTATAACTGAAATTCTTCTAATTGAATGAATACAATGTTGAATGTGAAATTAAACTAAATTCTTGTCATTTCATTCAAAACAACAAAATATTTAACACTTACATCCAAATAAACTACAAAAGATATTGGTTCTTGTAAAAAGTCTAAGTACAAACATGTGTGTTCCCATAATTCATATTTACATCCAAAATTTGCACAAAAACTACAAAGTTCACTACATTACACTAGTTTACCCAAATGCGATGCTTGCAATATAATTTGCTCATTCCGTCCGTACTACGTCGAGTTCTTCTCGTGTAAATGACTTCTTACTATCAAACTACACGAAAACAAAAGATAAATATTATGATAATGAAGAAAATACAATGTATATTTTAAAATATAATAGTAAAGATGCATTACTTACAAGAGAGTTCAAAGGAGTCCGTAAATTATATAAAATTTCTCTAATAAACTTGAGCACATAATACCCACATTCGACGCTACCTTCTTGGCGAGGACACTATACAAAATATAGAAATAAATAAGAATATTTGAAATTGGTCAAACATATAATAACAATTGATTATAATTCATTTATTTTACCTTCATGCTCATCCAATTAGTAGTATTCTTTCGTGGTATTTGAACGGCGGTACTTTGAGCCATACAAACTCGCATTGCCCTAAATAAAGTTGAAAAACATGTAAATTAATAAATGCATAATTTTGAACAAACTTAATAACCATACACTAAATCAACTTCAATTAATATTAAACAAACTTACATATTTACGATACGTTTCAAGTCCTCTAACATGGTAGGATGGAGGGAGTCGAAAATATAAGTTGTATTCTCATATACTTCCACAACGCACAATATCCAATGATTACTATCAAAACCAACCATGTAATTATCATTATAAAAAACTACACATTTTTAATATAGTAACTGGCAATTGAAACCATAGATTCATAAAAATTTGAGCAGAGTTTCGTTTGAAAATTGACTAACACATTCCTGAAAAAAAGAATACATACACTCCCAACATATCGTTTCTCAAATCATACTACAAAATATGTCTTATTGCACATATCCAACAATAAATTCCTAAAATCCACAGAACTATCATAATACTCAGAAACCAATAATGAGAAGCATAACTACACATTTTTAATATAGTAACTGGCAATTGAAACCATAGATTCATAAAAATTTGAGCAGAGTTTCGTTTGAAAATTGACTAACACATTCCTGAAAAAAAGAATACATACACTCCCAACATATCGTTTCTCAAATCATACTACAAAATATGTCTTATTGCACATATCCAACAATAAATTCCTAAAATCCACAGAACTATCATAATACTCAGAAACCAATAATGAGAAGCATAAATGTAATGAACATATTAAATACTAAAATACAGGTAGTTGTAGACTCTTACCCAGGATTATATGGAATCAGTACTTTTTGTCCAGGTTGTTGTTGTGAAAAAATAGATGCCAACTTTTTGGTTCGACTCTCCACTGTCCCATAAAAGGGTGCAATTTCATTTGAGTCGACTACAGTTATCATATCTAGTATTCCTTGATTCTCTAATGATTTCCAAAGAAACCTGTATCACATTTTTTCACAAATATATGCATGAGACTATAGATAACGTAATAGTTGTAACTAATTATACTATGATTAAGAATATGTACTTACGCAATATATACTAGAATGCACGTATTCGATATCTCTACCATTGCACAGAATTGCATGACATCTTCTGGCATAACGTAGAGAGTTAACCCTTTTCCAAAGACATCTTCACTTAAAGGAACCCGCAAGGACCGATCCTTATCGAGTGTTTCAGCGTACCGATACAACATCTTGATGCATGGAGGAACAAACGCTTCACTAGGAAAACTATGTGTGATTCGTGTCATCGGTTTAAGATCCTATAAAAAAACACAATATATAAGTTAAATGCGATAAATGTGGGATTCAAAAGACTACGAGGCCAATGAGAACATTCACATTTAAATACTTTACTCGAGTAACATACCTTCTCGACTATGGGAATAACAAGGCTACGAGGCCAAGCAACTATGTTATCCTGACAAACGAAAAGAGTCTCCATCTTCCCCTTCACCGGAATAGGAATAAGAATGTCTTCTTGTCCATAAATCATCTCCACAAGGACCTTCACATTTTGTTTTCCTAGAAGTATGTCATGAACTCTCTCATTCTCCATCCCTTCAAACATTGTGCCAACGGCAACAATGTTCGAAATTGAGCCTATTGCTAAGTTGCATGGTGTACTCTTCAAACAAATGAAATAAAATCATCAATTACTTAAAAAATATAATATACTATTGCATAATAATATTATATGAATCATATGCTTACCTTTAAAGGTTGCTCAGTCTGAACGTCAAGATTTGTATCTAAATCAACACATTTATTCTTTGATTTTCTTTCAACCACGTCTTGGGTAGATTTAGTTTTTGGGGTCTTTGAAGGATAAACCACGTCAGCTGATTTATTTTCTTCCTTCGACTTGGGCCTTACAATGTTAAAATATGTAGAAGGCGTCACGAAACCTCCAACTCCTCTTACCCGTCCAGAATGTTCGGGTGTACCCAATGCTTGTGATAGAATGTCTTCTCCTCCACATTCTTCCTCCAACTCATCCTATCCCAAAGTGATAAAATTTTATTGAATATACATAATTACATAAGATACACTAGCATTGAAAATTAAACTTACAATTTTGTATGCCACTTTACGTGTGTCATCATCATCGTAATCATTTGTTTTCTTATTCAATCTTGCACTTTTCCATAGACTCGACCGATGTGTCGATTTCCCAGCATGTTTCTGAACCCAAATTTAAAAAGATATTAAGTACATCATCTAAGTACTAGAACGCTTAAACACTAACGACATTAAGACTTACCAACTCCTCGGCCAAATTCGCATACCCCTTACGCGAAATGTGATGATTGTATTTAAGACTAACTCTTCGATCTTTCTGTTCATCACTATGTTTCTAGAAAGAATCCAAAAAATGTATATTACAAAAGTTACACTATATACAAATACATTTTCCTTATAGGTTATGTAAAATTATATAAATTACCTGAAATTCTTTAGATAATCTCGCTCGAACAAATGCATCCCAATCAGCTTGTTCGATGAAACTATATTTTTCTGGAGGATGGGCCAGACAAGATGGTTGATCTTTGAACGGGATGACATACTTCTGGGTCAACGTGCTTTTAAATGATCTATACTTTTTCCCAGCAGATTGAATGATATTGTATTGCGAACGAGGGTCCACCTCAAATGACATCTACAACCATATACGAATTAAACCAAAAAATCAAAACGATATAATATACATTATAAACGATGTAATAAAAAACATACCTGAATACATTCAAAAATTCTTTCCTTTAAGTCACGCGGCACGTGGTTCCAGTGGTCGTATGTAATGGGGATTTGGGTCCTCACACAAACCCCAATATAACTCTGCAATTTAATTGCATTCTCTCCAACTGGATGCCCTTCATCATTATATCTAATAATCACTTTATCCCCCCATCCCTAATTCGCGCTAAGTCGCTCATGGTAGTGATACCTCTAACTCTCATATGTCTCTCACATGCTTCATCTTCACCACTACTACTACTACTAGGTGCATCCATGATAAAAAAAAAAAATTGCACATAAGAAAAAAGAAATGAGTTTAGTAGTATGAAAATGAACTGAATAATTAAAAATTAAAAACAAAAAATAAAACCTTATATAGTTTTGACCACATACATGCATTGAAAATGAGTTACTTGTTGTCAATCCATGTACCGTCACAATCGGTTCTAGTATAAACAGACGAGTCTTCATTCATATCATTGAGTTTAACAATATTAGGCATGGATTTCAATAACCCATAACAATCAAGATCTGTGTCTCTCAATTCATCATCATTAGACTCATCTTCGTGGTCTCGTTCCGATGGGGAAAGAACCACATGCAAACTAGGATTCATAGGGTCATTTACATAAAACACTTGAGTTGCTTGATTTGCTAAAATGAATGGATCAGATTTATGTCCCAATCGATTAAGATCCACTGTTGTAAATCCAAGATCATCTATCTTAACACCCTTGTTGTCCACCCAATCACATTTGAATAAAACAAACGTGAAACTATAATAGTCTAGTTCCCATATCTCCTGAATTACTCCATAGAAAATCATGTCTGTGACAATTGGTTTTTTGTCTTTAGCACTAGAAACTTGCATAGTGTTTGCAACGATGCTAACACCACTGTTTTGGACACTTCTTACACGATCACGTTCTTTTGTGTGATATCGACAACCATTCACCATATATCCAGCATATGTCGATACATTCGGTCGAGGGCGATTAGCTAACCACCTTAAAGTGGATGATATATGGTTGTTCGAAATCTCAAGTGCAAGCTTAACCTGTATTTTATCCTACAATTAGAAAATCTTCTTAATAGAAACTTTGCAAAATATTTTAATTAAGAAATGTTACCCTTTCCCATAACCAACTTATGAAGGTACGATTGTGCTCATCCTGCAACCACTTTGGATTTTTTGATTGTTTCGGATTGACTACTTTCAAATATTTCTTGTGTTGCCTGTTGCAAATGATTGTTCACACATGTTACTCTACTACATATGTAAAACTCTAAAGTTGTAAAAGTAGGGTGTATACGTACTCTATGAATGGAAGCACGTCGTCAGTGTTTTCAAGAACATAAAGGTGAGCTTGATCTAATTGTTGTTTAGCTGGTCTGATACAAGAAGTCGTTGATATTGGTCTAGTAGTACCTAACTTTTCTTCTTTTAAACTTGATCCCAACCCAATCGGATCCATGCCAGAGAAAAATTCAGAACAAAATTCCACAGCTTCTTCAACAATGTAACATTCACCAATACAACCTTCTGGTCTATTTTTGTTCCGAACATACCCTTTTAATACTTTCATGTACCTCTCAAAAGGATACATCCATCTTAAATAAACCGGCCCACAAAATTCTACTTCTCTCACTAGATGCACGATAAGGTGCACCATAATGGTGAAAAATGATGGTGGAAAATATTTTTCCAACAAACATAGAGTGACGACTATTTCCTTTTGCAACTCATCAAGCTTCGCCGAATCCACCACTTTTTTACATAGTGAATTGAAAAAAAAACAAAACCTAATAATGGCATACCTCACATGCTTTGGTAGAATTCCACGAATTGCCACTGGTAGCAACTGTTGCATGAGAACATGATTGTCATGAGATTTAAGACCATAAAGCTTTAGGTCTTTGAGTGACACAAGACTTCTTATATTGGATGAATATCCATCAGGCACCTTAATTTCTGCAAGTGTTTTACATAGACTTATTTTTTCCTTTCGTGACAGTGTATAACATGCTGGAGGTATGAAAGTTCGGTTTCCCTTTTTTACCGGGGCCAATTCTAACCTAATATCTAAATCAACCAAATCCTCTCGGGTCTCTACTCCATCTCTTGTTTTTCCAGGAATATCAAGTAAGGTACCAATGATATTTGTGCACACGTTTTTTTCAATGTGCATTACATCCAGACAATGTCTTACATGCAACTTCTTCCAATAGTCTAACTAAAAAAAAAATAGACTTTTTCTTCCAGTAACTACTTGAAAGTTCATCTGAATTTTGTTTTCCAGTCTGTTTACCCAATATAGTGTGAATGTTACTGATTGTAGCATAGATTTCATCTCCAGACAATGGATTTGGTGCTAACTCAAACTCTTGATGTCCATTAAAAGTCTTTTTCTCCCTTCGGTAAGGATGATAACGAGGTAAATATCGTCGATGTCCAAGGTATGCCATTTTTTTTCCGTTTACCAATCGAATGCAGGACGTCTGTTCCCCACAAATTGGACATGCATGATAACCTTTTACAGTACAACCACATAGATTTCCATATGCTGGAAAGTCGTTTATGGTCCACAATAACACAGCTTTCAAGATGAATGTTTGATCTCGAAATGCATCAAAACAAGCAACCCCATCAATCCACAGTTTCTTCAAGTCATCAATTAATGGACCCAAGTATACATCAATGTCATTTCCAGGTTTTTTTCGGACCAGATATTAATGTAGTCAGCATCATAAACTTTCGTTTCATGCACAACCAGGGTGGAAGGTTATAAATAACTATTATAACTGGCCAACAACTATATCTACTACTCAGGTTGCCATGAGGGTTAATTCCATCAGTTGAGATAGCTAAACGAAGATTTCTTGACTCAGAACCAAAATTTGGCCACAGGTTGTCTATTAATTTCCAAGATGGTGTGTCTGCAGGATGTCGCAAAAAACCCATCATTTTTCCTTCCTCCAACATGCCAAGTTAACAACTTTGATGTCTCTGCACTTCGAAACATTCGTTGGAATCGAGGGATTGGGGAAAAGTACCACATAACCTTTGCTGGAACACCGTTCTTAATTTCATCTGAATTCTTACGAAGCGTCCATCTAGATGTGTTACAAATTGGGCATGAATTTGCATCCGAAAGTTCCTTCCTAAACAAAACACAATCATTGACACATGCATGAATCTTCTTATAATCCATTCCCAGAGTACACAATGTCTTTTTTGCTTCATATAAAGAAGTTGGAATCTCATTCGGATTTGGTAGTAGGTCATGTACTAATGTTAATAACTCTGTGAAACTTTTATCACTTCATCCGTATTTGGCTTTCAAGTTATATAATTTCAATAATGCAGAAATCTTAGTAAAACATTTACAACCCAAGTACAATGGCTTTTGTGCATCACCCAATAATTTGTCAAATTTTGTACCTTCAGTTGTAAAATAGTCTTGTGCAGCTTCAAACAATTCAGTTGTGTTTCTTATATCATTTTCATCACAAGCTCCTTTACCAAAATTATGAACACTTTCGTCTTCATCCTTAATAGATACTTCTTCACAATGCAAAAACCATGTCTTATAACTCTTATCAATGCCATGGACAAACAAATGATCTCTAACTGTGTTAGCATCTTGTTTAAGTGCGTTTGCACACTTTAAGCATGGACACCACATGAAATTTGACCCTTTGAAATGACGTAATCCATTTTCAATGAAGTTTTCAACACCTAAGTTGTACTCATTTGACAACCTATCATTGTCCATCCATGACTTATCCATATGGAAAAATTTATAACAAGATATAATCTACAAAAAAAAAAAAAAAAAAAAAAACACTTAGTATATTATTTAGTCAATCTATTACTTCCATTCTTTCTTCAATAAAAAATATGAACAAAATATCACTAATATGAACATAATATTAATAATAGAATTTTTTTTATTTTTTTATTCAATTTTAATATTGACAAATTTTCACAGATGTCCTTCAAAACAAAAACAAAATCCCCACTTACTAAAACAAGACCAAACATCATGATATTGGTTTATGAGTTTGGTTTATGAGTTTATAATCTTGTTTGTTTGACCCACACCAACCTCTAAACTTGTTAATTAGTTCATTAATTTTGAATAGTTAGTTTAGTTATTATGTTTATAATTTCTCTCTAAATTTAATTTGTAAGTTCATGTTTTTTCGTCAATCTTTAGTTTAGTTTTGAAAATATAGTTTACTTTAGTGATTATGTTTATAAGTTTGGATAAGTTGATTAGTTAAGTTAGTGCTCTACTTTAATTTAATGAAAGTACCAACTTTATTAAAGTTCCAAATATGAGAAATTTGGACATCAACCGTACTCATCTCTTAAGTTGATTAGTTTGGAAGGCAATGGTGGGCCATTTAGAGAGAGACACAGCACATGCAAGCACATGGAGTCAATTTAATTCTCCCATTAACCCTTTAATACCTTTTCTTAATTCAATGTTTAATTATCTTTCTTCTTCTTCCTTCACTCACAATATACTCACTCTAGTCTCTAATATAATGTTACTAATTATTTTCAATATAAGTAGATTTCTGTCCTTTTCTATTTTTTTGAATTTTGAATTTAGTTCATTCAGTTAATTCAAAATCTCTATTTATTGAGGTCAACCCCACACCATAACTCCACTTTTACATGACACCAACTTCATATCTTTACATTTAACTAAAATTCAATAAGATCTATTGTCAAAAAAAAAAAAAAAAAAAAAAAACTCATTAATTAGTAAGGAAATTAGTATATAGAAATTTTGTGACATAAACAATAAATTTTATTAATTTCGTGTACCATTAATTTTAGGTAAAAAATCTTAGAAATATAATCACATTCGAAAGAACAAAAAAAAATTGAGATTTAAAGAACAAAAAAAAAAAAATCCAACTAAATTATCTTCATCAACCTCAACCAAATTATAACCAAAATGCTTATTCAATAAAAATTCAACCAAAAGGCTAACCTTGTCGTTTGCGCCGGGACCACCAAATTTTTTTTCGTTTAAGCCGGGACCACCAAACAATTTTTGTCGTTTGCGCAGGGACCACAAACGACAACCGCCGTCTCAAGAACCACCGTCGTCACCGTCAGCTTCGTCGTCGTCACCGTCAGCTTCGTCGTCGTCACCGTCAGCTTCCTCACGCCGTCGTCACCGTCAGCTCCGTCAACAACGTCGTCACCGTCAGCTCCGTCAACAACCACCGTCAACACAGTCGTCACCGTCCGCCGTCGCCAACGTCAGCCGTCGTCAACCACCGTCGTCGAAGCCGCCGTCGTCAACCTCAACCTCTCTTTATCGAAGCTGCTGAGCAGAGGAGACGAAAGTGATGTAAAATCGGGGCTGAGGTTAATTTTAGGGCTGAATCAAAACGACGTCGTTTTGATTCAGACTTAAGATGGCGGTTGGCATCAAAACGACGTCGTTTTGAACGTAACTTAAGATGGCGGTTAAACGTCAAACGACGTCGTTTAGAGTTTAAAATAAAAACGACGTCGTTTTAAAGTCCCAGATCTGATATTTAGGTTTGAATCAAAACGGCGTCGTTTTGATTTCGACTTAAGATGGCGGTTTGAATCAAAACGACGTCGTTTTGATGTAGACTTACGATGGCGGTTCAAACAAACACGGCGTCGTTTTGATGAATTAATGAAACGACGTCGTTTTGGAATCCTCGGTTTGTCGTTTTCCTGGATTAGATGACGGTGTAAAACCGCCATTAAAACAAAACCTATAAGGGCGGTTCAGAACCGCCCTTGTATGTTTTATTTCCGAAAAAAAAAAAACGTGAATTTGAGCGCGAATTTTTAAAAACCGCCCTTGTATGTTGTAGATCTTTTCACAACTGTCATCTTAGCCTCAATTTGTTGTAGTGAATCAACATGTGTCTTACATGCAACAACCATGCAAAGACACATATATATAAATATATTTTTTTTATTATTATTATTTAAAAAAAATAATAATAATAAATATTTTATTTATTAAACTTTTTAATAAATAAAAAAAAAAAATATATATATATATATATATTTATTTATTTATTTATTAATTAAACATTTTAATTAATAAAAATTATTTAATTCAATATCAAATATTAATTAAATAATATGGCTAAATTCGGTTTTTCGAAAGCCGACTTTTTGCACATGAATCACATTCATATTTTAAACCATTCCCATAGTTAAATCATATTTAAATATGTCCATCATCCTTCCATAAAACGAATTTGAACAATTAAAATTATTTTTCCTTTTTCTTTTCTGTTATAATGTTGCACGGCGTTATCCGAGCTAACTGGGAGAACCTAAAAAACCTACAGATCATGAGATCCAACGATACGAGATTATCCGGTCAAAACTCTTTTAACCGAACTAATCAACATTCGTTAACCCCTGGAGACTCCACTATAGTCTGAGGGTTGCACTCTTCTGACTGTAGATATATTATGTCCTCTGATATAACCATCACGGGCAAGTTGACCCTTCACAGGTTGTTCGTAATCACAGCTGGGTCATTTTAAATCGTTTAACCCCTGCATTACGTCTTGTTCCTTAAGTACCACTGAAACCTCTAATGAACAATAGATTTGTGGTTCAACCATCAGATCAATTAACTCTCTCATCACATGAGAGTGTGAGCGAGCGCTCATTGTTCAAGCCCCAGAGTCAGCTATTAAGGGAACAACCTATCTACTAACCTTGAAGAGTGAGTTAGAAGTGAACTTCAATCTTGTTGTACTATGTCTCCAGCTACCTATTCGACTTTATCCCAAAGATGGTAGGCTTATTGAGTCGGCATTTATGGGTCACTCTCACCCGTGCAAGTCAAAGGATACTTTCGAATAAACAGGAGTTCATAGCGAGCTCAGGATTGAGATCGAGTTACCTAGGTCATCAAATGAAAATGTCGGTCTCATCAGTAAACGATGTTATAAAGAGAGAGCGACATATTTCGCGGTTCAATCTTATGCAAACTCTTTGCACAGGACGCCCTCACTCACACATCTTCATGTGAAACGATTCGGATCACATCGTTTTGTACAATACAAAGTGAGCCGCATCCAATAGTGTTACCAGGATAAGCTACTCAGCCTTATCCGTATACTACAGACCGTTTTGACTTACTACTTGATCCTGATCCACAATCATGTCATACATGAGGCTCAAGTACTCATATTCAGCCATGAGTGCTGGTCATTGGTATAGGTTAACCTAAACACGTTTCACTTTATTCCAGTAAACTTCTTTACTGAATAAAACTAATAACTCTTTATTATAAATAGATTATTTACAAACATAACAGTTTACAAACCACGAGTTTTAGGACATAAAACCCAATAACTCCCACTTGGACTTAAACGTCCGTGGTGTACATGTTAGGTGGAGAAAACTAATATATCATATATCATGAAGTTTTCTCCCCTTGTCCTCTCCAGCAACTCGGAGTCTTAGACTCTTCTAGGTGTCTCTCAAACATTTGAGCCATGAGAGACTTAGTAAACTAATCAGCATGAAGTACTACAAGGCTTTTCATGTGACCATCACATCTCCTCATAGCACTAACTGCGAGCTCAACTTGTAAACCTATTGTTGTTTCACAAGCTGCAACAAGATTTAGCTACCACCGAGAAATCAGCAATACAACTCTTGTATTCTACTTCTCTAAGTACAAGGACAAAACTCTAACCAGAATCGAATCCAATTGGACTAATATTACTGACAGCTCCCACTGCATAGCACATATCGGGTCATGTATCTAAAAAGATACATCTGACCTCCAATATGTAAATGCACTTAGATGCGTCTCGTATCCTCAACACTTGAGGTGTCTCAGAAAATCATTTTCATAGACCATCGAATATTGACAACAGCTTGTCAATAAAAGATTGTAGAGATAACACTAGCGATTTGTCCTTACGACTCAGATCAACCTGAATCCTTAGAACAAACTAAGCCTACCTCTAGATCTACTATTTGGGAGTGGGTCGCTATTTAATGCTTATTGTCAGAAGTGAATCCTACATCATTCTCAATGATTAGGACATCAATTACGGAAACAGTTTATGAAAGCTACAACATTGATTAAACCCTTGTCAAACAAGGTTTATCAAACGTTTATTCAAACTGATGTTCAAAACCATAAGATTTGATCACAATATCAAACCTTACAATTCAAGATAAAGATGCCTATTCAAATTCATAAATGAATCGAATAGGCTGCAAACCATTTGCTCTTTGGTAGCGGAATTTCTTGAATATTCCGTGTGTTTCGGGTTGTCGAGACCCGCCAAATTAAAATTTATAAACACTGCCTAAGGCTTCTTCAAAACTTGTAGAAAGCGGTAGTCAGGATCGTACCACAGGGAATTTAATAGCTTAATCTAAATTCAGAATTTTAATTGATTAATTAGAGAAAATGATGATGGGGGGTTTGAGAATTAAAAGAAGAAAAGAGAAAATAACGAGAAAAATTAAATGACAATTTGGAATAACGGGAGAAATGGAAATTGTAACGGAAATACTCAATCTAAAGGTTCCGGGTTATTAATTGCGATGTGATTCGGATCATAGACGCCCAAGACTTAGCATGCTTTTGACTAACACCCACGCAAATTACATATTTCTAAGAAGAAACTAGCAATCCCGAGTAGTTGATGAAGAGTTGACAGCTCTTCATCAAGCTTCGATGTTAATTCAATTGAGGGCGAACGCTCTCCCAAATAGAGTTAACTACGAGCGACGGGTAACCAAGCGACGAGTACGTTACTGAGATCTCTAATAACGGGCTCGATTTACTCTTCATCTAGAGCCTAATGGGTAGCTAAATTTAAATGCTGCAGCACCAATTTAAATACTCTAAGACTGCTGTCACTCAACCCACAAGAGGCAAACGCATAATGGGTTTTTAACCAACCCAACAATCAATAAACAAATTGGGAGTCAAACCAAGAAGAAATTGATGATGGAAATTAATGCTTAGATTAGAGAAGAGTTGAATGCTAAACATGCTAAACATACACAATAAACCCAAGTCTCCCCCAATCACATTTACAATATCTAACCCATCTCCTAAAGATTAAGTACTTACCTCTTAGCTAGACATGAAGGAGAATGGAGTGAAGAAATCCAAGATGGAGCTCACCCACTCCATTAATGGAGGTTACAAGGTTCAAAAGAAGTAAAAATGACGAAGAAATCGAGAAGGGGGAGAAGAGAATGACCTAAAATCAGAAAAACGCGCTTAAATACCCATTTCTGCGTCAGAATAGCGCCTAGGCGCCATAAGTCAGCGCCTAGGCGCCGCGGGGGCGCGCGCACAGAATCGAGACAGCGCCTAGGCGCTATAAGTCAGCGCCTAGGCGCTGAGCCTTCTGGAAAATTTCCAAAATCTGGGATTTTTTTATAACTTTTTATGTCGGACTTTTTCAGGACTTTTAATGACGGGTAATCTGTGTCATGGCTAGGGTCAGCGCGCGGACGAGGCGAGGCGAGGCGAGCGGCGCGCGCGGACGTGGGCGTGGGGCGCGCGCGGGACAGGCAGGCGAGGCGAGCGGCGCGCGCGGACACAGGCGAGCGGCGCGCGCGGACACAGGCGTGGGCGCCTGGGCGCTGCGCGGGCGGCGCGCGCGCTGACTTTTGATGTCGGACACGGGCGCGGAGGCGGGCGAGCGAGGACGCGCGCGGGTGTTGGCGTGCGGCGCGCGCGCGGACTCGGGCGCTGGGGCGCGCGATGGCGGGACGCGCGGGGCAAGGACCGGGGCGAGCGCGCGCGGACGCGCACGCGGGGCTTACGATGACGGGCACCCGACTGCGCGCGCGGACACGGGCGTGCGCGGGCGTCTGTGCGTGGGCGGTCTGGGCGTGCGGCGCGGTTGGGCGCCTGGGCGCTGGGCGCCGGCGCCTAGGCGCTGACCTCTCGGGTCTTGGCCCATTTTTGGCTCGTTTTGGCTCCCGAGCTCCGATTTGCCTATCTTCTTGACCCGAACACTTCCCGAAACCTCTTAAATGACCGTTTTAACCCTGAAATTCATAATTTGACTTCCCGAGCTCTTTGCCACGAAATACCTAAAATAAGTAGATTTAATTGAATTAAGCATGGCATTTAGCTAGAATTAAGGTTATAATTATAGCTCTATTTTAGAGCTATCAAAATACCCCCGACCTGAATCTTGCTAGTCCTCGAGCAAGGAACACTTTGATTTATCTTATAAGAATAGACATGCATGCTGACGACTCGAATCTCACTGCTTGCAAAAACAAGATAATCATGCTAACGGAAACTAATTAAGCGTATGCATACTTTGTGAATATTTCAAAATATTAGCTCTCATTCCCTAACGTGTGTGTGTGATTATTAGCACCTCCTATCCTAGCTTCTATAGACCCGGAATCACCTTAATCGATCCTAATACTCATTTTCCCCCTACTTCTGGCAATGAGAACAGTCTAACGGCTTTTCAATGTCGGGAATAATAACAAAACAAAAGGCCTAACTATTTTTTCTTTCATCTTTTCTTTTCTTGAGAGCCTAACACGTCAAGCTTTTAATTTGCTTCACGTTTTTAAGGACTAGTGCTCACTTCCGTTAGTTGCCCTTTCATGCAGTGGCAACCGTGGGTTACACGATCACCCCTGGTTACACGGGCAACACAAGAAGGAGGAACACCTCAGAATATATTTGAAACATGCTTTTTACTCTCTAAGAAATTTTTATAGGCGCATAGCTTTGCTAAATCAAATGATTCGTTATGACTTCTAACATATCAAGCCTCCCTAAATGGACCTTTCGAGGTGACAACGAGCTTTCAGATAAAATAAAGTAATCCTAAGCCTACAGAACTAAGAGTAAGAGGTCTACGTGCTCGGTGAATGTAGGGGAATAATCGAAATATTTTTAAAATATGCTCAAAATATGCATACATTCTCATAATTTTCTCGAAATGCACAACTATGGAGTATTCACAAACAAATCACAGAAAGTCCTCATCGGACAACATGCATTCAGATTCCTAAACATCTCAAAATCAGAGTACGACATGCTCAAGAACTACAGCGAAGTTCAAATATAAAGTCCACCCCCCACCTAAAAGACTGCATTGTCCTCAATGCATCTAATCCACCATATGATCAATGATAACAACAAAAATTAAAGGGAACAGAAACCTCCCCTGAATTTTTGTGGGATCGGTGAGAGGGTACGCACAACTTCAAGTTCAATGTAGTTCTGAAATATCGGTCATCTCTCCCTTATTACCTAAGAAAGCAAAATAACAAACTTAAACAACTAAAATTGAACAAGCAAAAACTATAAAAAATAACAACTAATCAAAAATACAGTTCAACGCTCGGGTGCCTCCGAGAAGCGCAAATTTTTAAAGTCGATTGCTCGACTGAATTGTCCCTTTATCAATCGACTTCGAAGGTGGTCAAGTACAAGCAGTCAGCATAAGAATCCGCGACCCCTTCATGGAAAACTTTCAACCGGTGACCGTTCACCTTGAATGAATGATCAGAATCTAACAATCTGATTTCCACTGAACCATAAGGTAGAACATTAGTCACGACATAAGGACCTAACCATTTGGAAGAAAGTTTACCTGGCATGAGCTTCAACCGAGAGTTGAAAAGAAGAACTTTTTGTCCTACATGAAATTGCTTCTTTTCAATTTTTCGGTCATGGAATAGCTTGGACTTTTCCTTGTAATTTTTTGAATTCTCATAAGCTTCCAAGCGATGTTCCTCTAATTCTTGCAGCTGAAAAAGACGTGTCTCTCCTACCACATCCAAACTCATGTTGCATTTCTTAATGGCCCAAAATGCCTTGTGTTCAATTTCCACCGGTAGGTGGCATGCTTTCCCAAAAACCAACCTATAGGGAGACATCCCTATAGGGGTTTTGTAAGCGGTCCTGTATGCCCACAAGGCATCTTCCAAACGTTGGCTCCAATCCTTCCTACTTGGGTTTACCGTTTTCTCAAGAATGGATTTGACCTCTCTGTTCGAGACCTCGGCTTGCCCATTGGCTTGCGGGTGGTAAGTGGTGGACACTCGATGATTAACACCATACCTTTTCATCAGGGCGGAGACCGATCTGTTACAGAAATGTGTTCCTTGATCACTGATTATAGCTCGTGGTACTCCGAATCTGCTGAAAATGTTAGACTTGACAAACTTAACAACAGTGTTAGAATCATCAGTTTTAGTGGCCTTAGCTTCTACCCATTTGGACACGTAGTCCACAGCTAATAAGATGTAGGAAAATCCACAGGAGGAAGGGAAAGAACCCATAAAGTCCATGCCCCAGACATCAAAGATCTCACAAATCAAGATGGGGACTTGGGGCATTTCATTCCTTTTAGTTATACTCCCCATCCTTTGGCATTTATCACAAGTTTTGCAATAATCATAAGCATCCTTAAACATTGAATTCCAGAACAAACCACAGGCTAGAATTTTTTTAACAGTCCTATTAGGCCCGAAATGTCCCCCACATGCAAATTCATGACAGAAAGCGAGAATAGATTCATGCTCAGACAGAGGAACACACCTTCTAACTACTTGGTCCGCACAAAATTTCCATAAATACGGGTCTTCCCATACATAATGTTTAGCCTCGCTTTTCAGCTTAGCTTTTCTATTCGGAGGGAAATTAAATGGAAAATTACCTGTAACCAAGTAGTTTACTAAATCGGCGTACCAGGGGGTTTCCGCACTCATCTGGAAAAGGATTTCATCGGGAAAGTCATCATTCAATGGCAAAACATCCTCTTCCCTCACTATGCGGCTTAGGTGGTCGGCCACCGTGTTTTCAGATCCCTTCCGGTCCTGGACTGTCACATCAAATTCTTGAAGGAGCAGCACCCACCTGAGCAATCGAGGTTTCGAGTCCTTCTTGTTCATTAAATACCGAACCGCTGCATGATCAGAAAAGACAACCACTTTAGATCCAAGCAAATAAGGTCGAAATTTATCAAGAGCGAATACTATTGAAAGTAGCTCCTTCTCTGTTGTGGTGTAGTTAATCTGCGCGGAATTGAGCGTTCTGGACGCGTAATATATAACGTGGCTCTTTTTCTCTATCCTCTGACCGAGCACAGCACCAACCGCGTAATTGCTTGCGTCGCACATAATCTCGAAGGGGGTTCCCCACTGCGGTGGATGTATGATGGGCGCATTCGTCAAACACTTCTTTAGAATGTCAAAGGCATGCTTGCATTCTTTCCCAAAACTGAATGGGACATCCTTCTTCAACAAGCTCGTCATGGGTGTCACTATCTTTGAAAAATCCTTTATGAACCTGCGATAGAAACCTGCATGACCAAGGAAAGATCGCAATTCTCGAATATTCGTAGGGTAAGGCAGGTCAGAAATAACATCAATTTTCGCCTTATCGACCTCAATGCCCCTAGATGAAACTATATGGGGAGAATTGTACGACTGACCCCCTATTTTGGCCCATTTGTCAAAATGACCCGGATCTGAAAAAAAGGGGCAAACTGACCTTTTGCTTGCGTCAGCTAAGCGAGTATGAAACTTCTCGCTAGGGACATTTGACTTCATTTACCCATGAAAATCCCAATATTGTCTTTTCTGCCATTGTTTCAATTCAAAACCCCCTGATAAACCGCCTGAAAGACTTTCCGTATTTCCCATTCGAAAGAATTCGTATTTCCCATTCCCCTCTCCCCTCGTTCCGACGATTCTCCGATTCTCCATTCAATCTCAGGTTTGCGATTCTCCGAGTTTCGATTCAATCTCAGAGTTCAATCTCACAGCTTTGAATCTTCTATTATCGAGTATCTTCTACCTATATCTGGTAATTTCAAAATTTATTGATTGCATTGAGTATTTTTTTCACTTCATTCAGTCTGAACTCTCTGTTTTTCCATTCTCCGAGTTCCATTGAGGCGACTGCACCTCCATCAAATTCCACCAGTGATTTTTCCATTCTCTGTTTTTCCATTCTACGGTTTATTTTTTCGTTGGCCCGTTGATTTTGTCTGTTATATATATATATATATAAGTTCACCCCTTTCTGAAAGGGTGAAGGCTTATTCAGATTTTGTGCATTGTTCAATGTAGTCACGACAGGAGTTCGTTTTGGTCTAAACAAGATATTGGTAGGTTTTGTAACTAGAGCGATTTAGGGCGTGAAGGATTCGGTAACTAGAGCGATTTAATGGCAAACCGAGAGCGAGTATTGTGACACGTTGAGCGACTATGCACTAACAACTAGCGAGTAATTTATACCGAGAGCTACCATTTTTTAGCGAGAGCGATTTTCCGAATAACCTAGAGCGAGTATTGTTTTGCGAGAGCGATCTATTGTAGCTAGAGCGAGTAGTGTATTCCGAGAGCGAAATGGCTTAGTAGCTAGAGCGAGTAGTGTATTCCGAGAGCGAAAATGTGTAGTACCTAGAGCTAGTACTATTTAGCTAGAGCGATATTGTGTGGTAGCTAGCGCGAGTACTGTTTAGCGAGAGCGATATTGTGTAGTAGCTAGCGCGAGTACTGTATAGCGAGAGCGATATTGTGTAGTAGCGAGAGCGAGTACTGTTTAGCGAGAGCGATATTGTGTAGTAGCTAGAGCGAGAGTATTGTTTTGCCAGACTATTTTGTATTTCACAGCGATTTGAACGTTGAATTAATTATTTTACACATGTGTTCTCTCTGGACGTAGAATTGAGTAAAATGGCACATGTTCTGAAGATTAGCGAAGATGATCGATTCCCAGGACAAGTAACAAGTTTATCACACATTTCAGCCGCAAACAAAGTAATCAAGAAGAAGCTCTCTACGGAACAAATTAAATTGTTTAGGACCACTGTCTTCGGTCGGCTGGTGGACGTTGATTTGGTTTTCAACAGTCCCGTTGTTCATTATATTTTGTTGAGGGAGGTCAGTGATCACAGACCAGATGTTATGTCTTTCAATCTTAATGGCAAGATTGTCACATTTTCAAAGAATGAGTTCCTGTTAATGTGCGGACTCTGGCCCCCTCATGATTCAGTTGAGAAGGGGGAGTTGTCTACACGGCTGCGTAACAAGTACTTCAATCATTTGAGGAAGAAGGATACATGCCTTCTTAAAGATTTTGAAGAAACTTATAAGAATGTTGCATTCGAAAGTGACGAGGATGCGGTGAAACTTACCCTTGTATATTTTGCTGAGATGTCCTTGATGGGGAAGGAGAAAAGTAAGGGAATTGTTGACCTTACCCTATTAGATGCAGTTGATAATTTAGAATACTTTAATTCTATTGACTGGGGAACAATAGTATGGGACCAGACATTGTCAAGTCTTAAGAAGGCTATGTCAGACAAGGTAGAAAAGTTTAAAGAGAAAGTAGCACATAAGGCGAGCTATGTGACGAAGTATAGCCTCACAGGGCTACCCCATGCCTTCCAGGTAATGTAGATTCTGTAATTGATCTATTTGCACGTTATTTTTACAGTGGTGATAATATGTTGTTCACAGGTTTGGGCTTACGAGACAGTATCTACTATGGAAGGAAAGATTACTGTTAGAACGAACGGGGATGCAATTCCTCGTATGCTTCGATGGTCGTGCAGCCACTCATTGTCGGCCAAGCGCTTGGAAGAAGATGTCTTCAAATCTCCTAAGGTTAAAATATTAATAGGCAATTTGATAACATAGTTGTGTAATAGTAATACTAATTATGTTTGTATTGTAGACTGTTGTGACCCAAGACCTACACATGTCTGAGGCAGAGCGGGATTTTATGGATACAGAGTTGTCCCGCAGGGCTATTTTTGTACCAACACCTGTGAATCCACCACCACATCTATATCAGTCGGTCGGTGCCACCCTACCTTCAGAACCAAGTACCGGAACATTGGTTGTAGAAACATCAGAAATGGTATTTGGTGACCACCGGGGTTACATGGAGGAACCGAGCTTAGAAACAGCGGAACTGGTAGGCGTTGAGAACCAAAGTGGGAGGGAGAATGTTGTAGTAACACCTGAACGGGCAGGGGATGAAAACCGAGTCACTTTAGAAGCAACTGAATCAGTGATACCCAATATTCAAAGTCCACGAACCCCACTTGCTGACGACCGACGTGGGATGGAGGAAGTGAGGTTGGAATTGCATTCATTAAGGATGCGTGTTGAAGGGATTGAGGAGCAAATCAAAGACATGAAGAATGACATGAACAAGAAAATGGATACGGTCATTCAGATGCTTAGCCGGTTCTGTAAGGTGTGTGTTTTGAGGGTTTTGTAAGGTGTTTGCTTAGACTTCTTTAATACACAGATTATTTTCCTCTAACTATTTTCTCATTGTCTAGGCAACAAACGTAGTAGTAGATGATGTTGCTGAAGCTGGGGAAAAGAATGAACACGAGGACAATATTGGATTTGATGAAGGACGGTCCAGTCCAACAACCTCGAGGACAATAGAAATTGGTCGTGACATTGGGGACGTTCATCACCAGGTTCAATTACAGACTGTGGATCGTTTATCTGATTGTGAAACTTCACAAACATTATTTAATGACCCGCCGGTTGAAGATGATGGTCAAAAGTTGATTTGCACCACCTTGTCAAAGGTGGATGAGTCTGCTACCTTGGTTGTAGAAGAGCTTCGCAATGTTGAAGCACAAACAACCGATGCATCTCCATCATTTGTGCCTGGTGTTTTGAATGTGGAACCTGAGTTGGGTACAGAAGTAACAAAAACTGCTCCTGATGCAGTTGTTGTTGATGAATCTTGCAACAGTCGTGGAGGTGATATGGTTGCACCTGCACGTGAACGGAGTCACGATGATGATATTGTAGCTATTATCGGTGAGTCTTGCAGCAATGAGTGCGGTGAAACGGTTGAGGAGGATGTAACAGAAACTGTTATCGCTAAGCAGCTGGCCATCTTCAATGAAAAGCGAATGCAATACAAAGCGATTTCGTCATCCGACTCTCAGGTATTTAGTATTTTTCCTACATTGACTTTGTATACATAATCAATTACACTAACAGTAACCATTTGCAGTCTGGCCCTAAGGAGGTTGATGTTGATAAATTTACCATGGACGTTGATGTTGTAGACCAAACAGATCACATTGATGACAAGGTAATCTTTTTGTTTGTTCGTAACAACGAAATGACCATGTACATAAGAAATAACATGATATTTTTGGGATGCAGGAGGCGGCCTTGGTACGTCGCCTTAGTAAAAGGTCGAAGAAGGACGTCAAAAAATATACCCCAGAGGAGAATAAAAAACGTAAAGCAGTAGTAGTGATTTCGAAGGAAGAAACACACCCTGAAAAGAAGAAGAGGAGACAAAATATTAGTATAGCCCCGGGTGAGTTTGTGGTACCAGACTTTATAACTTCGCACGTCACGGTGTATAATCTAATGTTTCCGATACCGGAAAATGTTTCCACCGTTTATAAGGGATGGATGAAGTCAAGGAAAACAAATAAACACGAACGTAATGTTTTATTTTGGAGTAGGGGCAAGGCGTATTTCCGAAAGTTCGAAATGAATGCATATGTTGAAGGAGATGTAAGTACCCTGTGACTTGAATTCAGGTATGTGTCACATTTTTTCAGTTTTTGTCTATCTAAATGTTTCTTACTTAATATTAGGAAATGGACATTCTAATGATGTTCGTGCGTCGCAAGCTTGCTTCACGTCCAGATTTATGTCCTGTTAAATTTACATCTGTCAACACTTCGTTTATGGTATGCAATAATTTTTCTCGTACGAATTTTTAATGACGCCTCGTTAGCACACTGTTATTCTCAGTTCTAACAAATTACTATGCGTAGGATTTTTTAATGGAGCCACACGGTCCCGCTAAGGCCGCCAGGTCAAAAGACGAGGCCGCAATTAATTCTTGGTGGGCAGGGACCGATCAATCTTTCATGGACTACGTATTGGGAGACCATGAAGACTGTTCCACACCTTGGTCTGACCTCACATTCGTTTTTGGCCCAATCAATGTTCATGAACACTGGATGCTCGCGTGCATTGACTTAAAGAAACAGGTAATAAATGTATACGATTCACTTCCATGGCATGTCCCCGCACTGGAGTTTAAAGTACGTACGCATCCGTTGTCCATCGGGTTACCATCACTGTTGCATGCATGTAAAATGTACGAAGAACAGGGAAGGGTGAAAAAACTTATTTGGCCAGTACGTAGGGTTGATGTTGGAACTCCTCAGAAGGGTAGCAAAGATTGTGGTTATTTCTGTGCAAAATTTTTTGAGTCTGTAGCGACCGCTAGTGAGTTTGACGACATTGTTCAAACAAACATGCCGTTATTCAAAAAACAATATGCTGTTCAACTTTGGGCAGACAAATTTTTTTGGTAATATTAATATGAACCTTTTTTTATTTAGTATTCTGCTTAATGAAATAAAATGAATACCGTACATTATAAAACATTTCTTCTCATACCGGAAGTACTAGGGTCATGATCGAACCTACTTGCCGACAGTGGGGCATTACATCTCTGTCTATTGTGTCCGGTATTCCCACAACGACCACATCTACGTGTTCGACGTGGTCGTTCACCAGCAGAAGGAATACGTTGAACTCTGCGGCGACCAATTCGAATTACGGTCTTCGGAGGTAGGATATGAACAGGAATGTAGCCTGGGGGTTTCTTCCATTCAGATACATGTCCAACCGGACATATTGGTTCTGCGTATGCGGATACGAGAGATTCCACGGTATATAGGTTGCTGCATAGTGTTTGGGGTTCTTTGTGTCTGAACCTCGCAGCCATTATAGCATGACTACAAGGAATTTCCATGGAATCGAAAAACTTACAAGTGCACGTACGATTTTCAATGTCCACAATACCCCCAAAATTTGCGTCTTGAACGTTGAATCTCCACTGATTAATTGGTTCTATTTGGCATCGTCTCCCCATGTCTGAAGCTTTGGCTAATATAGAACGAGCGTAATCTGATAATGTGGTTGTGCGTGCCACCCATTGCTCACGCCTAACCCTAAACCATTTTTGAATGAACGATCGAACGAAATCTAGCAGAGCGGTAACTGGCAAATACCTTGCTTCCCTTGTTAATGCATTCAGACACTCCGCACTGTTACTGGTCATATTGTCATATCGTTTGTCTATCTGACGACATCTAGCCCATCTCTCTATGCCAGCGGCTTCAAGATAGGATGCAACCAAGCCATTACGGAATAGACGTATCTGATCCCAATAAACTAGAAATTCGGACTCACGATACGCTCTAGAAGCCTTCTTAAACAACTCCACAATCGCCGAGTTTTTAAAAAGTCTTTCTAGATTCCCTTTGATATGGTATGTACAGAGTGCATGGAATGCATTCGGAAATACCTCTTCAACTGCATTCGCTATGGTGGCATGACGATCTGACAAAATAACTAAATTTCCATTTTCTCCTATACAAGTCTTCAAATTGGTCATGAACCATTTCCACGAACGGTCGTTCTCATTATCAACAACTGCAAAAGCTAATGGATAACACTGGTTGTTGCCATCCATTGCAACACCTAAGAGCATACAACCCTTGTATTTTCCTTTTAAATGTGCACCATCGACAATCACCACTGGGCGAATGCTACTCAAGTATCCCCTTACACAAGGTCCTAGTGCCATGAAGACGTATTTGAAGTGAATTGAATCTTCCAACTCAATCTCAAAAACAGTTCCAGGATTTTCAAGTTTTAGGGCTTCCCCATACGCATGTAATATGTCATACGATTCTTCAGGAGATCCCCTCACAAGGCTCTGTGCTATTTCTTTCGCCATCCACGCCTTGTCGTAGCTTATATTCACCCCAAAGTCTTTTTGCATATCCTCAATAATTGTTTTAGGGGTATACACACGTCCTATTCCTGCAAATTTTCCTTTTATTAACTCACCAACGACCCTGGCAGTTGCTTGTCTGTGGTCTTGATTGAGAGAGTCTATTGAACACGTATGTGTACCAACATACTTTGATATACGAAACAGATCGCAACCATCCATCTTCATACCTCGTAGTCTCCAAGTGCACTCTAAATCGATACAACCTAATGTGTACAATATAGTAGTAGACTTCTTAACTCGAAATTCAAAATTACGCTTCATTGCGTACACATGCATCCTCGTTTTTAAATCTGTCTTTGAAAAGAATATTTGTCCTTCGTGAACATCCAAATCAGAACCTGCATGATTTTGAACAATCAATTCACTACAAACTCTACCACTTGGTGGAGTTTGCTCATGTTGTTCAGAACCAGCTTCATCTTCGACCGATTCATCATCACTACAGTACTGTTCATCATTTTCTTCGTTGCTTGTCTCATCCTCTTCATCGTCATCCGGTTCATACATCTCATCTTCACTGTCAGTTGTCACATCTTCGACCGCATCAGCAGGTGTATATTCCTCATCATCTTCATCAGCTGTATCGAACCAATCTCCATTTAACCATCCTTCATTTTGTCCTTCATTTTCGTCATCATCTTCATCGTCATATTCCTCATCAGCTTCATCTGTTGGGTCCCCATGTTGTGCCAAATTCATATCAAGTGTATCGTTATTATTAAAACTATCTTCTACATGCTTCGGTTCCTTTGTTATAAAAATCTGAAACTGGTCAACATTAGGTTCTTGCATAAAAAACCAAACATCATAATCAGTATTCAACATGAATGGCGGTGAGGCTAAAGCCAACTGGTAGGAAACCCTCATTACTATGTTGTAATCTTCGTGGCTGATATTGGAAACCTGATAAATTCTTTGGCATAGTTCTTCATAATTGATAGTAGAAGGGACATAAATACCTTTTAGTATACCACGTTCGTAACAATTATTTTCCTCATCCCACAGACCATCGTATCGAATAAACAATTTCTTCATGGCCATCTTCCTCGATCCTCAATGAACAAGCGACATAAATGATAGTAGAAGGGACACAAATACCTTCGTTGAACAATTTATCACTTGTGTATGTATCTCGTTATCTCTCATCCACATAATATTATACTATTTTTCACAAGATCAATTGATTTGAAAGGCAGGGTGGCGGTACTTCGTCTAGCCTTTAATTCTTTCTGAAGGTGGGTAAGCAACATCAATTGATTTGAAAGAGCGAGTTTCATTCTAATTTTGTTTCTCGCTCTAGCTACAGGTACCTCGCTCTAGCTACAGGTACATCGACCATATTGAACGAGCAAACTTTTCCATTCTAATTTTGTTTCTCGCTCTAGCTACAGGTACCTCGCTCTAGCTACAGGTACCTCGACCATATTGAACGAGTAAACTTTTCCATTCTAATTTTGTTTCTCGCTCTAGCTACAGGTACCTCGCTCTAGCTACAGGTACATCGACCATATTGAACGAGCAAACTTTTCCATTCTAATTTTGTTTCTCGCTCTAGATACAGGTACCTCGCTCTAGCTACAGGTACCTCGACCATATTGAACGAGTAAACTTTTCCATTCTAATTTTGTTTCTCGCTCTAGCTACAGGTACCTCGCTCTAGCTACAGGTACCTCGACCATATTGAACGAGTAAACTTTTCCATTCTAATTTCGTTTCTCGCTCTAGCTACAGGTACCTCCACCATATTGAACGAGTAAACTTTTCCATTCTAATATTGTTTCTCGCTCTAGCTACAGGTACCTCGCTCTAGCTACAGGTACCTCCACCATATTGAACGAGTAAACTTTTCCGTTCTAATTTTGTTTCTCGCTCTAGCTACAGGTACATCCACCATATTGAACGATTTCATATCTCGCTCTAGCTACGTCTTTGGTCGCTCTCGTAACCATCATCAACGCTCCGTTTTTGTTCAATTCAATTTTGATTATAACGATGCGTACAGAAGGTGGGAAAAAATCTTTGTAATCATTGCACACGCTGTGTAGGATTTAAAATATTTCACTTTTGATTAAGTGCATCGCTCTAGCTAGAACGATCCGTACAAAATTAATTGATTCCAACGCTCGGTATTAATGGAAAATCTCATGGAAGGATTCTGATGACAGTGTCATCATCATTGAACTCGTTCTGGTGGCGCTCGCTCGACTCAAACGTCTTTAAAATTAAAACAACTTTTTCCCCAACGGCACTTGCATACGAAACGACACAAACGTCTTTAAACCTTCTTTTTACAATATAAACTGGTATTACTCCTCCTTTCAACTCAAACGTCTTTAAACCTTCCACATTCTTTCTTCAGAGCTTCCAAATTCTCTCTTCAGACCTTCAAAAATATTTACCAATATGTGTTCAGACGACTCATTCGAAGACATCTTCGGACGGGATAATGGTCCGAATGACGTGAACACTGATAGCGAATCAGAAGAAGATCCATTTTACTCCTCACCGCCGAAGTCACGCGGAACTTCATCTGATAGCGAAGATCCATCTTACCACAGCAGACCTGCATCATCTCAGTCATCCGCTCTTTCACCACCGAATCCACGCGGGGCTTCACCTAACGAGCGGGAGACCTCTCCTATTGAAGAACGTGAGGTTTCCAGCCCAAGTGTGAACCAACCTCATCCGCCGTCCCCGCCTACCATGCTCTCTCGTGCTATGGAGGTTGAAGTAAACAAACCTTCACCGCCGCAGGAAACGTTAAAAAGAGCTGGACCAAGCGTAGCAGACAACATTGGAAAGAAAAGGAAGCCTGCTCCATTTGTCATCATCGATGACAGTGAATCAGAGTAGTAGGGAGGATGCTTCGTTGGGGTTGTTGAAGTTTTATTTTTTCCGTTTTTTTTTTTTTATGTTTTTATATAATATGCTATTTTAAATTACTCGCTCTTTCATCATTTGCATCATTTGCCATGAAAATGAGTAATAGATAGATACTAGCTCTGATTTAAATTAGAATATTACTTAAAAACATCAAAAAAAAAAAAAAGGATATTAACGAGTAACTAGAATAACTAGAGCGATCGGGTATCTAGCGAGAGCGATCAAGTATCTAAAAACTAGAGCGAGTAAGTGTGTAAGAAACTAAAGCGAGTAAGTGTATAAGAAACTTGAGCAAGTAAATCGGGTATCTAGCGAGAGCGATCGAGTATCTATAAACTAGAGCGAGTAAATCGGGTATCTAGCGAGAGCGATCGAGTATCTATAAACTAGAGCGAGTAAATCGGGTATCTAGCGAGAGCGATCGAGTATCTATAAACTAGAGCGACCGCCAATTTTTTTTAAAAGCGACCGCCAATTTTTTTTAAAAGCGACCGCCATTTCTTATTTATTTTTTCATTTCTTATTTATTTTTTCCTCTCGCTATGTTGCGGGTTGCCTAGAAAAATTAAAAAGGTGAGGGTACTATTGGAACAAAAATCCCCCAAATTATCTCTGTATTCCTCGGGATCCTCACCTGACGCAAGCAAAAGGTCAGTTTGCCCCTTTTTTTCAGATCCGGGTCATTTTGACAAATGGGCCAAAATAGGGGGTCAGTCGTACAATTCTCCCAAACTATATGACCAAGGACAATGCCGTGATTGGCCATGAAGTGACACTTTTCGAAATTCAACACTAAATTTGTTTCTATGCATCTTTCCATGACATTTGACAAATTAATTAGGCACTCATCGAAGGAATTTCCATAAACGGTAAAATCGTCCATAAACACTTCAATGCACTTTTCAACAAATTCGGAAAAAAATACTCATCATGCAGCGTTGAAATGTTCCAGGAGCGTTACAAAGACCAAAAGGCATCTTCCTATATGCATAAGTGCCAAACGGGCAAGTAAATGTGGTTTTTTCTTGGTCATCCTGAGCTATAGGGATTTGGTAAAACCCCGAAAATCCATCCAAAAAACAGAAATATGGCTTCCCAGCTAAACGCTCCACCATTTGATCTATGAAAGGAATTGGAAAATGATCTTTTTTAGTTACATTATTTAGCTTCCTAAAATCGATACACATTCTCCAACCATTCTGGATTCTCTTAGGAACTAGCTCACCTTTTTCATTTTTAACCACAGTTATCCCAGTCTTTTTAGGCACAACGTGAATCGGGCTTACCCACCGACTATCAGAAATGGGATAGATGATACCTGCATCGAGGAGTTTATGGATCTCCGATAGGACTACCTCTTTCATTGCAGGATTCAGCCTTCGTTGAGGCTCTCGAGAGGGTTTAGCTCCATCCTCAAGCCGTATTTTGTGCATGCATAAGGCCGGACTCAAGCCATGCAAATCTGCCAATGTCCATCCTATAGCCCGCTTTTTCTCCTTCAAGATTTCAATTAATCTCCCCTCCTGCTCTGGTGTAAGCTCCTTAGAAATGATCACCGGGAGTGTTTCCACATCTCCCAAATAAACATATTTCAGATGATTTGGCAACTCCTTGAGTTCCAGTTTGGGAGCCTGCAAAAGAGAAGGTAAAAGTTTAGGAGGTTTCTCGCATGCTTCTAAAGCAATAACATCTTGTGTACAAGACTCAGTCAACTTGGGTTCACTTGACTCCATTTCATCAAAAAGATCAGCAAATATCAATGGGCCATCCCCATCCTCAACAGACATGCATGTATCTTGTTCTAAAGATTCAATCAAATCAACTTTGCAAATCGAGTGTGTGTCATTTTTGTGTTTCATGGTATTGAAAACATTGAATTCAAACACTTCACCTTCATACTCAACAGACAAAATTCCTTCATGCACATTAATTTTTGTTCTAGCAGTTTTCATGAAGGGCCTCCCTAATAAAACTGAATCAGAAGAATGGGCACGCTCATCCATTTTTATAACATAGAAATCAACAGGAAAAATCAAATCTTCAACTTTAACTAACACATCCTCCACCACTCCTAACGGGTGAATAGAGGATCTATCGGCTAATTGAATAATAACACTAGTTTCCTGCATTTCATTCAGTTCAAGCTCCTTGTAAAGAGAATAAGGCATGACATTTATTGAGGCACCAAGATCTAACATTGCGCGCTTAATTTTCCTCTTTCCTATGGTGCAAGGTAGAACAAACATACCTGGATCTTCGCATTTTTCGGGCATGCTTTTCGTGAGCAAAGCCGATACATTCTCACTTACCACCACTCTCTCAATTCCTTTTGCCTTTCTTTTGTTGGTACACAATTCTTTAAGGAACTTCGCATACCTTGGGATTTGTTGAATGGCTTCTATCAAAGGAATGTTTATTCCAACCTTCTTGAGTGTGTCAAAAATCTCCTCGTCTTTAATTTCCTTAGGGGGTCTCATCAACCTACTAGGGAAGGGAGCCTTAGGAACATAAGATTTCATATATGAAGGAGGATTGGAACATACCGGACTTCTTGAAGATGTTGCCTCATTTTCTAACACAGGCTCCTTTGCCTTTTTCTCGCACTCAATAGGAATAGAGCTTGGGGTAATTTCCTTCCCACTCCTGAGAGTGATAGCATTAGCACTCTCGGCTCCTCGAGTTTCCAACTTGACTATCCTCCCAGCCATTTGGGTTATTGCATTGCTAAGGTTTTGGAATTGAACTTGATTTGATTCCACCAGAGATTCCATCATTTCCCCAAGTGATTTACCTGAAACAGAAGAACACATTTGTGGTAAGCTTTCTTTCAGTTCATATACAGCGCTACTTACCTCAGCCAAACGGTCCTTCAGCTCGTTCACATCGCTCTCGAGGCGAATTTGGTTACTTCTTCCACCTCCATATTGCTGAAGATTTCCAGCCATGCTTGAGATTAAGAGTCTAGCTTCAACTGGGGTTTTGTCCATGAGAGCTCCACCGCTAGCTGCATCTATCATCCTCTGGTCATATGGGAGCAAACCTTCATACACAAACCCAATGAGATTTTGTTCGGAGATCTTGTGATTCGGGCATTCTTCGCACAATCTAAGAAACTTCTCCCAATATTCGTGTAGATTTTCTCCTTCTTTCTGTTGAATGGCATAGATTCTTTTCTTGGCGGCAGTAGCTTCCGAGGCAGGAAAGAATTTTTCTAAATAGAGCCTCTGCATATCGCTCCAAGTGGAAATGGAGCCCGACGGTAGGTAGTGGAGCCATTCTCTTGCTTTTCCCTTTAAGGTAAAAGGGAAAGCCCTCAAGCTCACTTGATCTTCCGTGGCTTCGATTGTCATTAATCCTGCTCTCACCAACTGAAATTCCTTGAGATGAATATGCGGGCTTTCACCTGCGTTACCAGAAAATGAAGGAAGTAAGTTGATGAAGCTAGCCTTAAGTTCGAAATTACCTGTTACCGCAGGATACGATATACATAATGGTTGACGGTTTAAATCTGGCATCGCCAACTCCCTAAGAGTCTTTTGATACCCATCATTCCTTTCCAAGGCTTCCATCATACCCTGCTCTTAACAAACACTAGGGAAACGCTTAAAAAAAATAAAAGAAAGAAAAACAAACAAAACAAAATATTTTTAAACTAAACAATTAAAATTTAAACCAAGACAAACTAATTTAAATTCCCCGGCAACGGCGCCAAATTTGGTAGCGGAATTTCTTGAATATTCCGTGTGTTTCGGGTTGTCGAGACCCGCCAAATTAAAATTTATAAACACTGCCTAAGGCTTCTTCAAAACTTGTAGAAAGCGGTAGTCAGGATCGTACCACAGGGAATTTAATAGCTTAATCTAAATTCAGAATTTTAATTGATTAATTAGAGAAAATGATGATGGGGGGTTTGAGAATTAAAAGAAGAAAAGAGAAAATAACGAGAAAAATTAAATGACAATTTGGAATAACGGGAGAAATGGAAATTGTAACGGAAATACTCAATCTAAAGGTTCCGGGTTATTAATTGCGATGTGATTCGGATCATAGACGCCCAAGACTTAGCATGCTTTTGACTAACACCCACGCAAATTACATATTTCTAAGAAGAAACTAGCAATCCCGAGTAGTTGATGAAGAGTTGACAGCTCTTCATCAAGCTTCGATGTTAATTCAATTGAGGGCGAACGCTCTCCCAAATAGAGTTAACTACGAGCGACGGGTAACCAAGCGACGAGTACGTTACTGAGATCTCTAATAACGGGCTCGATTTACTCTTCATCTAGAGCCTAATGGGTAGCTAAATTTAAATGCTGCAGCACCAATTTAAATACTCTAAGACTGCTGTCACTCAACCCACAAGAGGCAAACGCATAATGGGTTTTTAACCAACCCAACAATCAATAAACAAATTGGGAGTCAAACCAAGAAGAAATTGATGATGGAAATTAATGCTTAGATTAGAGAAGAGTTGAATGCTAAACATGCTAAACATACACAATAAACCCAAGTCTCCCCCAATCACATTTACAATATCTAACCCATCTCCTAAAGATTAAGTACTTACCTCTTAGCTAGACATGAAGGAGAATGGAGTGAAGAAATCCAAGATGGAGCTCACCCACTCCATTAATGGAGGTTACAAGGTTCAAAAGAAGTAAAAATGACGAAGAAATCGAGAAGGGGGAGAAGAGAATGACCTAAAATCAGAAAAACGCGCTTAAATACCCATTTCTGCGTCAGAATAGCGCCTAGGCGCCATAAGTCAGCGCCTAGGCGCCGCGGGGGCGCGCGCACAGAATCGAGACAGCGCCTAGGCGCTATAAGTCAGCGCCTAGGCGCTGAGCCTTCTGGAAAATTTCCAAAATCTGGGATTTTTTTATAACTTTTTATGTCGGACTTTTTCAGGACTTTTAATGACGGGTAATCTGTGTCATGGCTAGGGTCAGCGCGCGGACGAGGCGAGGCGAGGCGAGCGGCGCGCGCGGACGTGGGCGTGGGGCGCGCGCGGGACAGGCAGGCGAGGCGAGCGGCGCGCGCGGACACGGGCGTGGGCGCCTCGGCGCTGCGCGGGCGGCGCGCGCGCTGACTTTTGATGTCGGACACGGGCGCGGAGGCGGGAGAGCGAGGACGCGCGCGGGTGTTGGCGTGCGGCGCGCGCGCGGACTCGGGCGCTGGGGCGCGCGATGGCGGGACGCGCGGGGCAAGGACCGGGGCGAGCGCGCGCGGACGCGCGCGCGGGGCTTACGATGACGGGCACCCGACTGCGCGCGCGGACACGGGCGTGCGCGGGCGTCTGTGCGTGGGCGGTCTGGGCGTGCGGCGCGGTTGGGCGCCTGGGCGCTGGGCGCCGGCGCCTAGGCGCTGACCTCTCGGGTCTTGGCCCATTTTTGGCTCGTTTTGGCTCCCGAGCTCCGATTTGCCTATCTTCTTGACCCGAACACTTCCCGAAACCTCTTAAATGACCGTTTTAACCCTGAAATTCATAATTTGACTTCCCGAGCTCTTTGCCACGAAATACCTAAAATAAGTAGATTTAATTGAATTAAGCATGGCATTTAGCTAGAATTAAGGTTATAATTATAGCTCTATTTTAGAGCTATCACTCTTTGTCCTAGAATTATGAATCTTTCTTATTGAGACTAATAGATACTCAAATCAAGATAGCTAGTCTTGACATCTATTTGCCTTATTCTATCAAAATAGAACATGGGAATGGATAAGAGCTATCTATTAACTTACGTCTGGTAACAAGAGAAAGAGAATATACACAATAAACTCTTTCTCTTCGGGACGATCCCTTTGCCAGATAGTCTAGCCAAAAGGTTTTCACCTTTAGAGGCTTGGTATCATAACCACTCATAGATTCATGGTTTTGAACCACTTGGTCTTGTCTACATGATCCATTATCTAATTAAAGAGTATTGGATCCTCAACGTTATCATCAAACATGACAACTTTGAGTTTAAGACAGGCCAATACAGTGGATCGGGTTGTCTCACATCCCTCCCACTGCATTGAGGATTTCTCAACGATTGAGAAGCTTCAGTTTGATCAACAACCATTGTTGAATAAAAACAACTTTCTTATTACACTGTAAGTCTTAACCTTTTAGTTGTTTTCGAGTTTAATAAAACACCACAGTATACATCTTTTGCAAAAAGAACGGTTCTTTATATACAAACAAAAGATAACATATACAGGTGTTCGGTTCAAACTAGAAATATAGAAAATAAATACATCAGATGATATTATCTCGATACAACATCTACTAGAAGCTCTCACTGAATTAGCTGTGACAATGTCTTCACAAGTCATCTCACGGCTAGCTGCTATCAAGAACTAGTTTCCTGAAATGAAGAATAAACACGATTAGTGAAATATGGCACTCATATACCACTAAACAGTTACGACAATCAATAAATCTCATTTACCTTGTCGTTCCTTCTCAGCTTTCTTCTGCGCAAGGTATTTGGGGCAGTTACGCTTCCAGTGCCCATCTTCGTTACAATGGAAACATTTTCCCTTGTCAGAAGAATTTCCCTTGCGTACAGTAGGGGCTTTGTCTTTTCTCATGTTACTCTTCTTCTTTTGAATAATCTTATTACTCACAGAAGTCAATTCAGGCTTACTCCCAAAAGTCAATTCAGGTTTACTCCCTGACCCCGACCCCTCATGGAATTTCTTTGAAGAGACAACATTTGCCTCCTTCTCCTTTCCTTTTGAGGTGTACAGAGACTGGTAGATCTGAAGCTCGTTTAGGAGAGAAGTCAAGTTGTATTCAATCTTATTCATCACCATATTGGTTCTGAAATGAAGCAAACTCTTCGGAAGAGATTCCAAGATGAAACTGACTTGACTTTTCTCGACGATGGAAGCTCCGTTTACTTCTGTCGTATTAAAGTGGACCATCATGTTAAGGACATGTTCCCTAACAGAGGTACCCTCCACCATACGAAGTTATAAACGAACTTGAGGGCCTCATGTCGAAGAGATCAGGACGGCTGCCCAAACATCCCTTGTAATGAAAGCATGATTTCCTTGGCGGAAACCATCCCCTCGTGCTTCTTGCACAAGACATCATATATGCTTGCCAAGATATAGACTCGGGCTTTATCATTAGCCCTAATCCATCCATCGTATGCCTCTCGAACACTTCGAGAAGTACTCGAGCCAGGAGCTGGAGGACATTCCTCCGTTAAGACAAACTTGAGATTGTCGAGAACCAGAATCGTATTTAGGTTCGACTTCCAGGTCCCGTAATTTTCACTGGTTAATTTGTCGTGAACTAACAACTGTATAAAAGAGTTCGACATGCTGAAAAAGAATGTAAATCTATTAGTGAAACGGTTTTAACCTATTTAAACTAGGGGTGGCCATCGGTTGGTCGGAGTCGGTTTTGGGAGAAAATCGGCGCCTAAAACCGATGGTCGGGTTTCGGTCGGTCGGAAACATATATATTTTTTAGCTTCGTACAATCCGACCGATCGTTCGTCGGTCGATCGGTCGGTTTTGGTCGGTTTTCGATGGATGAATGAAATGAACCAGAAGGAGAAAGTTTAAGACGACACGCAAAGCTAAACGACGGACATCAACATGGTTGAACGGCGGACAGCGACATTGTTGAATGAACAACCTACAACCAAAAAATTCTAAGAGAAAGATGATAGAAAATGAGAAGGATGGAGAGCAGAAAAATGAGAGAGATGAAGAGAATGTCAAAAAAAATAAAATGAGAGAGAGAGAATGAAAAGAAAAATGGAGAGAAGAGGAAAACAAAACGTTAAAAAAAACATGAGAGAGAAAGAGAATGAAAAGAAAAATGGAGAGAAGAGGAAAACCAAACTTTAAAAAAAATGAGAGAGAAAGAGAATGAAAAGAAAAATGGAGAGAAGAGGAAAACCAAACGTTAAAAAAAATGAGAGAGAAAGAGAATGAAAAGAAAAATGGAGAGAAGAGGAAAACAAAACGTTAAAGAGGGAGAAAGAAAAATGAAAGTAATGATGGAAATGAATAAGCACAGTAAACGAGGGAGAGAGAAAGAGAAAGTCATAATTATTTTTTTGAAAAATAATAATTTTTACGTAAATGAAGGATTGAATGGGTTGGATTTTCAAAACAAATCACATCCACCCATCCCATCACAATAATAAAGACATTTGAATTAAAAATAATAATAAAAGTTAGACATTTCCTTAAATATTCGGTCGGTCGGTCGAAAATGTGGTTTTCAGCCACTCCGACCGACCGAATTTCGGTTTTTCATTAACAAAAAACCGACTCCGACCGAAAAGCCCTTTAAACCGACCAAATAATGTCGGTTCGGTCAGTTTCGGTCGATATTTCAGTTTTTCGGTTTGGTTTGTCCACCCCTAATTTAAACCAATTAAGAGGTTTAACAGTAAATAAAGTACCCAAACTCTTTATTTACTTGCAACGATACTTTAGTAAGTCAGAATGGTCGCTACCTACTGGCAGCCGAGTCACTCATTTACTAAACCAAGACATTCTTGACTAAATGCTACCTCCAGAATAACTCTTATTCCTATAGCATCTTAATTATCGTTTTTGGTCTGAATTCACTAACTCCTTAATAAATCTCGTAAGTGTGACCTTCCATTTTTAGAATGAATAGGACGGCCCCAACAGCGCAACCGACTGGAATGTCAAAGTTGGGAATGGCCCTATGTTTCTTTATCCATAAATGGTGATTGGGATGTTTCGACTCCCCTGAAACGACCCTCTGAATGGATTGGTGCCTCTTAGGGTCACCTTGCAGGCGGAATATGGGAATCTCCCGGTTCAATCCAATGGAGGAGACCGCAGGAAGTACTGACGCACTTCCTTCTCCCACTTACTATAGACACTTACTCCATTCACCTTGCTATTGAAAGTTGCAAACACCGCCCGACTGGGGATTGCCCTATTGACAATACACGGCCGAACAAAATTCTCACGTTGTGAACTATAGGGAGTGCGTAGCAGGAGAGGGATATATCATATATTCCTTCTCAACACTTCTAATAAGCATCGTAAGACGGTGTTTAGGGTAAATACTCAGGTTTTATCTGGCTAAGTAAATAAAACATTAAGTCTAGGCAAACATTTTACCTGAGATGTCTAGGTTATAAACACTTTTACTAACCTCACACCTCTCACGCATGCTCATAAAGCCTGGTTAACTTTACTCAAGTACCAGGTAGTCCCCAGGTAGGAGGTGTTCCGTCAATTCAAATCCTCCAACCTTAGACAGGAGTTCACCGGGTGAGTGTCTCATAACCTTAGCATTTACGAGATATCGACTTATTCATCTAATGAAACAGATCGAATCCTTTAACCCTAAATGAACATGTTTTTATCTTTGTTATAGATTTTAAAAATCTAAGTCATTTTTACAACACTTGCAAAAACTAGACTTACTACAACAAACATCTACATGCTTCTCAAACATGTTTTCGCTAAGGCATGACAAGTTGAATATTTAACTTCATAATCAATATAACACTTATATAGACTATGCTCTTAAACATACAACTCCTAATTCATAAATTAATATAACACTTATATCAATTCTCATGAATTAAGCATGCATCCTATATATTATAAGACTTATAACATACAATATGCATCTAACGTTGGATGTTTAATTTCATAATTAATATAACACTTATATCAATTATTCTATTAAGAAACAACAACTAATTCATAAATTAATATAACTCTTATATTAATACTCATGAAAAAAACATGCATCCTATATATTATAACACTTATAACCTACAATATGCATAAAACGAGGACAACCTATGTTGTATGTTTAATTTCATAATTAATATAACACTTATATCAATTATTTTATTAAACTAACAACATATAATTCATGAATTAATATAACTCTTATATTAATACTCATGAATTCTCAAATATGCATACTATATATTATAACACTTATAACATAACTTCAATGCATGGAGCATGCTTCCTACGGTGAGATTTTAAATCTATATGGCATACTATATGCACATACAAACATGAAATTTTATTAAAACATACATTCGCAATGCATAATTAATTAAACACACTAAAGTGGATCGGTTTTGGCATTCAGCAAGCAATAACTATTTTATTACAAGCTTGATCAACAAGCTAAGTCTTGAGCGGACTACGAACTCTTCGCACTGCATTTGGCAAGCATGCTCCCCGAACGCTTCGGCCAATTTCTCTTCGAGCTTCTCTTTGAAACGCCCAGAACGAGTTTGAACTTGTACCGAACATTTCGGCGAGCTCATAACTCGAGCTTCTTTCACAAAAAAACTTATATGGACTCTAATGACTCTAAAAATACATACTCTTCAGCACACATTAAACCTCATATATTCTCAGGCAATTACAAATAAAGAAATTCAAAAACAAATAATGTCAAAACCGATATTCACTTTAGACGTCCATTCAGAAACAATTTCTAAATTAAAATACCCACCAGCTTAAATTGATGCAAATTGAGTTGATCAAAATACGCTTTGATACCAAGTGATGGAGCGTATCGCGCTGCGGAAGCGATTTTAGATCGTTGAAACTCTAATTTCATCAATTTAGCAAATAAAAAACATGCTCAAACAACAGAAAAAATAAATTAGAAATACATACCCTTGTAGTTTCGAATTTCTTCAGCTTCGTCGCTCGTTCCTCGTCACGAACTCTTCGACATCTTCTCACGAACGCCCTGAGGACTACCCCAGGTAGTCCCGCTATCCTCGGCGCCGAGCAACGAAATTGTGGAACTCCGTAGAAAAGAGAAAAGAAAGGAAGAAGAAGAACAAAAGGAAAAACAATGGAAGGAGGTCTGAGCTTTTTTTTTTTTTTTTGAACACAAATACAAATCTTCAAAAGATTTCAAATTGTGGTCAAAGATGAACCCGAAAGGCACTTAAGCCATCTTTTTTTTTTAAACCCCCAAAGTCTATTTAGCCATCTTGATAATAATCAACATGTGTCTTACATGCAACAAGCATGTAAGACGCATGTATATAAATATATTTTTTATTATTATTATTTTTTTTTAAAAAAATAATAATAAATAAACTATATATATATATTTATTAATTAAATAATATGGTTAAATTCGGTTTTCCGAAAATCGACTTTTTGCACATGAATCGCATTCATGTTTTAAACAATTCTTATATTTAAATCATATTTAAATATGTCCATCATCCTTCCATAAAACGAATTTGAACAATTCAAATTCTTTTTCTTTTTTTTTCTCTTATAATGTTGCACGGCGTTATCCGAGCGAGCCAGGAGAACCTAAAGGACCTACAGATCATGAGCTCCAACGATACGAGATTATCCGGTCAAAACTCTTTTAACCGAACTAATCAACATTCATTAACCCCCAGAGACTCCACTATAGTTCGAGGGTTGCACTCTGATAGCTCCAAAATAGAGCTATCTTTATGTCCCTAATTCTGGCTAAAACCATGACTTATATTGATTAAAACGCTTTCTTGTAGGTGATTTTATGGTCGAGAGCCCGGGAAGTCCAAAGACACATTTCGGGGCTTAAAGTGCCGTTTTAGAGCTTCATAGATGCATCGGGAGTGAAAGAGCTTAAAGAATCCAAGAGATGACAAAAATTGCTTTGAAGAGACAAATTTTGGCATCAAAACCCGAGAGCAAGCTTGCATGGGCGGCAGCGTCGAGACGCTAGCTCGACGCCGCCCAGACACCATCCGACGCACGAGCGCGCCCCAGCGTCGAGACGCCGCCCGAGGGTCTCGATGCTGCCCCGACTGCCTACCGAAGACGAAGCGCGCGACAGCGTCGAGACGCCGCCCGAGGGTCTCGACGCTCGCCCGACAAATTTCCAGATGGACGCGCGAGGGTCTCGAGCGGCAGCCAAGTTAGGGCACAGCGTCGAGACGCTTGCCTAGCGTCGAGACGCTCCGACACTTAAAGGCGTGAAAACGCCATTTTGAAGCCAACTTTTGACTCTCCTTCTTCTTCCAACTTTGCTCTCGGGTCTACACTCTTTTTCCACCATTTTTGGGCTTCTTCTTCTCCTCTTTGTATGTTACTAAGCTCTTCCATGGGGGATTGGATTTATTCATCCTCCATGGAAGGCTAAACGAAGGTTAGTACTTAATTTCGATTTGGGTTTTGTGAATTATGGATGTTTGGGGAGGTTTTGCCCCTTTGTAAATGTTGAGATAATAAGCATGTTTCTTGCATCTCTTGCTTGTTCTTATTCCAATTCTAGCATGTGTAGCTAAATTAGATTGACACTCTAATTCCTATGCATGATAGAGGGCTAAAGGTTGGGACGTATAATTGCCCAAACCGCTAGGTACCACGGGCTTAAGCATGGCTAATTGATTCATTCCGAAGTGACAGTTGGTAATCTGAATTAATTAACGTTTTCATGTTAGGCTTTAGGCGAGAGAGAAACCGGGTTAGTCTTAGGATTAAGCCGTCACAATGTTCCCGTCACTGGCTTATGGTCGATTTAGGGGTCGCGACCTTGAATGGATTGTTGGCCAAGAACGATTAGAATTGCACGTTTCTAATCATATCTTTGGGTCATTCGAGTTAGAAATAGCTAAATGAATTGTGTGCATGAACATGGCTAGCGAGTAAATTGTATCGATGAACCGAACATCCATAACGATCAATCCCATTGCTCGAAGTTAAGTGCAACCATTTAATTTTCGCATTCGTCATTTAATTTTCCGTTAGTTGCATATTAGAAGCTCCCTTCCCCCCAAACCAAATTACCATTCTTTTAATTGTGCATACTTTTTATCTTTAGCAAATTAGACTTAGTTAAATTAGATTTCTTATTTCCCTGTGGATCGACCCCGTTGCCACTTAGCTACAAATAGCTCGGTGTACTCGGGTTTATAAATTGTATTTTGGCAAGCCTCGACAGCTTGAATTAGGAGTACCACATAAAGTGCTCTACCAAAATTGGCGTTGTTGCCGGGGAACTAAGTTTAATTTAGTTTGATTAAGTTTAGTTTGATCGTTTTAAAAATTTTCTTTACTTTTTGTACAGTTTAATTCTTTTGTATTATTTTACCCGTTTTTGTTCGAGTTTTTGAGCGCAGTCATTCTTTGAAAATTCAAAAGAAGCGCCAAGATTGAGGTCGTGGGTAATTATGAGCAACAAAGAACCTTGAGGGAGCTTGCATCATCTGAGCTAGGCCGGAGCACATCGAGTATATTGTATCCGGTAGCTTCAGGTAATTTTGAACTTAAAGCTGGTCTGGTAAACTTATTACCTTCTTTTTGTGGTAATACAGATGAGAATCCCGTCAGACACCTCAAGGAATTTCAGATGGTATGTTCGTCATTTAGGACCGACGGCACCGAAGATCAACTCCATCTCAGAGCCTTTCCTTTCACCTTGAAGGAGAAGGCGAGAGATTGGATGCATTACCTTCCGACTGGGTCCATCACTTCTTGGGAAGAGCTGCAGGGAGCGTTTTATGCGAAGTATTTTCCGCCTCCCAAGGTCGCCGCCCTCAGAAGAGAAATACACAAAATTGAGCAAGGAGAGGAAGAGACCGTTCTCGAGTGCTGGGAGAGATTTGGTCGGTTATGCGAGGATTGTCCTAACCACCAAATAGCTGAGTTGTCCCTTATTCAGAGTTTCTATCACGGTTTGCTTCCCCAAGGGCAGCAAATGATAGACGTCGCCAGTGGAGGTTCGCTCATGGATAAGACACCCGCCGAAGCTCGAGTTTTGATTTCTAACGTAGCTAGAAGCTTGGAGCGGAGTGGAGATGGAGACGAGGAGAAAGCTCGCCTGAAGAAGGATGTGGATGAGCTTAAGGCTCAGCTTTTTGAGGTAAGTACTGTTGTTCTTGCCTTAAAGGATGATTTTCTGAAAGTCCAATCTTCTGTTTCAGGAAAATCTGTTGAGGACATGTTTCAAGCTATCCTTACGATCACCTCGTCCAAGCTCGATAACGTTGGCACTCAGATGCAAGGATTTAAGGAAGAAATGTCTCAGATGACTTGCAAGATCAACAGGATGGAAGAGAAAACTGAGAGTTTGAGTGTCGTCACCTTGAGAAGTGGGAAGCAGCTTCCCACTAGTACCCCGCCGGTGGAAGTCGATCATGGCCACATCGAGCCACAGACAGAAAATCCCGAACCACGGTGGCATTGGGTAAATTTCGATCCTACATGCACTAGAGTTTTTGTGCCTAAGGCTCCTTTTCCTAGCAGGTTAGCGAGACCGCCTAAGGAGAACTACGAGAAGGAGTTCCTAGACACATTCAGGAAGGTAGAGATCAACATCCCTCTGTTGGATGCCATCAAGCAAATTCTCAGGTACGCTAAGTTCCTGAAAGAGTTGAGAACCAACAAGAGGAAGACAAAAGAGAAAGAACGCGTCGTGGTAAGTAAGAACGTTTCCGCTTTGATCACAAAGAACTTACCAGAAAAATGCGACGATCCAGGTATTTTTTCTCTCCCTTGTACTATTGGAGGTAAGAAAATTAGAAGAGCCATGCTAGATCTAGGAGCCTCCATTAGTGTCATGCCTCACTCCGTTTATCAGGATTTGAATTTAAAAGAAATACAGGAAACTGGTGTTGTTATACAACTTGCTGATAGGTCTTTCGTGTATCCTTTAGGAGTAGTGGAAGATGTATTAGTTAATGTTAATGGGCTGATTTTTCCTGTTGATTTTTATATTCTGAAAATGGATGGAAATTCTGCTTCTTCGTCTGCGTCGATCTTATTAGGTAGGTGGTGCGCGGATTTTTGAATATCCACTTAATCTCAAGCTGTCGAGGCTTGCCAAAATACGATTTATAAGGCCTATGACCAAGGCTTTGCAGCCAGTGGTAACAGGGTCGATCCAAGGAATAGGAAGGTTGAATTTACTAGTGAAATTGGGATTTAATTGATTAATTGGTAACGGGGGGGGGGGGGGGGGGGGGGGGGGGGGTTTATCATGCAAAGGGGAAATAATGAGAAAGCAAACGAAGAAAGAATAATAAGAAGAGAGCGTGTGCACGGTTTGGGAGTCTCGGGATCAATTGTTAAACAAGTTTAGTTTATCATTTAATTCTAATAACATGGATTTCAGTTTATTGAACACGCGGACGACTACCAGAGAAGCCCCAAAGTAGCCGACTCCATGGATTTTAATTAGACCACACAGTTCTAATTACACGTTATCTAAGCCTACGTCAAGGTGATCAGCCCTAAGGTAAATTTAGACAGTTACTAGCTAACCGCGACGAACATTCGAGCGTGAATTCTAATTGCTAGTAAATTGCCCGCAAACGTCGTATGCAATCAACAATTATCCTACCCGACTCGATACTTCGATTTAATTCTATCTACCTGTGTTACTTAGTCGAGCAGTGAGAGGCACGACATCGCTACTCTTTAACATACACAACATGCGAAACTACCCGAGTGTCAATCAACGTATTTTAGCATGCGCATTGGATTAAGCAAGGTAAATAGATGCTCATAAACAGAACCAATATGCATATCAAAGCTCAGATTATCAAAACCAAATATGTTTAACAAAATCTCCCTAAACAAATCCCAAACCGTCACCCTTACCTTAGCCGCTCATGGCGCGGTTCGTCAATCCCGCTCCCACCACGGCCATGGAAGGATGCATCTACTTATTACAAATGGGAAGAAAACTCAATAACATGCCAACAATGGCTGAGCTAAAGGAAAACTAGAAGAAAATTGAGAGGAAGAAGAAGAAGAATTGCCAAAAATGTCTAACTCTCCCAAATATTTGCGCAGAAATCGTCTTATACAGAAGCTACTGTCGTCGTAGCGTCGAGACGCTAGGCCAGCGTCTCGACGCTGCGCCCTAATTAATCCGCGCGCGCCTCGCGATGGCGTCGCGACGCTGCCCCGATAAATTTCCTGCGCGCGCCTCCTCCGGGGCGTCTCGACGCCAAGCAGGGTCTCGACGCCAGGGCAGCGTCGAGCTAGCGTCTCGACGCTGTCACTCGACGCTTGCTCTCGGGTTTTTCCAGCGTCGAGCCAGCGTCTCGACGCTGGCTCTCGGGTTTGGGGCTGAAGCTTTGCCTCTCCCAGGCAGTTTTGGCCCGTTTCTTCACGGAACAAGTTCCCCTCTTCCCGATGCATTCCCGGGGCGCTAAAACTCCACTTTAAGCGCTCGAACATGCCCAACGGACGCACGAGCCCTTTGCCGCTTTTCTCCTACAAAAGAGATATATTTAATCAATTGAAAGCGGACTTTAGCTATAATTAGGATGTATTTAATAGCTCCAAAATGGAGTTATCAGTAGGCCCTTTATGAAAACTGCTAGAACTAAGATAAATGTAGATAAGGGCACTTTATCTGTTGAGTATCGTGGACAAGTTGTTGAGGTTGATGTGTCTAATGAGTTGGAGCATGATGAGAGCGTCCACTCTCTTTGTCAAGTAGATACAATTGAATCGTTAGTTCAGGATGAATGCATGTCTGATAGAGATGGGGATGACCCATTGTTTTTTATTGATCTTTTTGATGAATCTGATATGCATGAACCATCCATGTCTGAACCTTGTGATTCAACTGTCTCTTCTTTGGCAACTGTTTAGAATCATGTTAAGATGCTCCCCTCCACTTTGCAGGCACCTAAATTGGAGTTGAAAGACTTGCCTGATCATCTCAAATACGCGTATTTGGGGGATGATGAGACGTTGTCGGTCATCATAGCGAAGGATCTTATACCGGCTCAGGAAGGGAAGTTAATGGAAGTTCTTAAAGAGCACAAGTTGGCGATTGGATGGACATTAGCAGATTTACATGGGCTAAGTCCAGCTACGTGCATGCACAGAATCCTGCTCGAGGATGGAGCAAAACCTTCACGAGAGCCCCAAAGGAGGCTCAATCCCGCGATGAAGAAGGTAGTAGTTTCTGAGATACTCAAACTCCTCGAAGCAGGTATCATCTATCCTATCTCAGATAGTAAGTGGGTCAGTCTTATTCATGTCGTTCCTAAGAAAACTGGCATAACTGTGGTTAGGAATGAGAAAAATGAATTAGTGCCCAAAAGAATTCAAAATGGATGGAGAATGTGCATAGACTTTAGGAAGCTTAATGAGGTCACTAGGAAGGACCATTTTCCCATTCCTTTTATTGATCAGATGGTGGAGCGTTTAGCTGGGAAGCCATTCTTTTGTTTTCTCGATGGTTTCTCTGGCTTTTACCAAATCCCCATAGCCATAGAAGACCAAGAGAAAACAACGTTCACGTGCCCCTTTGGCACATTTGCATTTAGAAGGATGCCTTTTGGGCTTTGTAACGCTCCTGGTACATTTCAGAGATGCATGATGAGTATTTTTTCTGAGTTTGTTGAAAAATGCATTGAAGTGTTCATGGATGATTTTACAGTTTATGGCAATTCCTTCGATGACTGTTTAACTAATTTATCGCATGTCCTGAAAAGATGTATTGAAATGAACCTTGTGCTGAATTTTGAAAAATGTCATTTTATGGCTAGTCAAGGTATCGTTTTAGGGCATGTGGTCTCTGCTAAGGGTATAGAGGTAGATAAGGCTAAAATTGATGTTATCTCTAATCTGCCATACAAAACGAATGTTAGGGAGGTTCGGTCTTTTCTTGGCCATGCAGGGTTTTATCGCAGGTTTATCCAGGACTTCTCCAAGGTTGTCATGCCTATGACGTACCTCCTTCAGAAGGATGTCACGTTTGATTTTGGGGAGGAGTGCAGAAAAGCCTTCGATTTGCGTAAGGATAGTTTGACAAGCGCGTCCATCATACACCCACCTCAGTGGGACTTGCCTTTCGAGATTATGTGCGACGCCAGCAACTATGCCTTGGGAGCCGTACTTGGTCAGAGGATCGAGAACAAGAGTCGTGTCATTTACTATGCCTCTAGGACGCTTAATCCAGCGCAGTGCAATTACACGACAACAGAAAAAGAACTTCTTTCTATTGTATTTGCGCTTGATAAGTTTCGTCCCTATATTATTGGCTCTCAAGTAACTGTTTTCTCTGATCATGCAGCTGTTCGGTACCTGATGACCAAGAAGGATGCGAAACCGAGGCTACTTCGGTGGATTTTGCTCCTCCAGGACTTCGATGTGAAGATCAAGGATAGGAGAGGAGCAGAGAACCCTGTAGTCGACCATCTGAGCCGCTTGGTCAGAAAGGAAGACCTCCTGCCTCTGAATTAAGATTTCCCCGATGAGACACTCTTCAGACTTGATACAGTCCTTCCCTGGTATGCTGATATGGTAAATTACTTGGTCACAGGTAATTTTCCTTCTGGTTTCTCTCATGCTAGGAAAGCGAAGCTGAAAAGCGACGCTAAGTCCTAAGTTTGGGAGGACCCCCATTTATGGAAGTTCTGTTCTGATCAGATAATTAGGAGATGTGTCCCTGAGAATGAGCATGCGTCTATTCTTACTTTCTGTCATGATTATGCACGCGGGGGACATTTTGGGCCTAGGAGGACAGCTAGGAAAGTTTTAGATATTGGGTTTTACTGGACTTCTCTGTTTAAAGATTCGTATGATTTTTGTAAAACCTGCAATAGATGTCAAAGAATAGGGTCGATATCTAGTAGAAATGAAATGCCTCAAACCTCGGTCTTAGTTTGCGAAATCTTTGACGTTTGGGGCATGGATTTTATGGGACCCTTCCCGCCTTCTTGTGATTTTTCTTATATATTGTTGGCTGTTGATTATGTTTCAAAGTGGGTTGAGGCGAAAGCCACGAAGACTAACGATGCTAATTCTGTTGTTAGGTTCGTTCAGTCTCATATTTTTACCAGGTTTGGAATCCCACGAGCCATAATCAGTGACCAGGGGACTCATTTCTGCAACCGATCTGTGGAGGCTTTGCTGAGGAAGTATGGTGTACATCATCGAGTGTCCACAGCCTACCATCCTCAAGCCAATGGGCAGGCCGAGGTCTCCAACAGAGAGGTAAAGTCAATTTTTGAGAAAACCGTGAGGCCGAGCAGGAAGGATTGGAGCGCTCGTTTGCAGGATGCTTTGTGGGCCTACCGCATCGCCTACAAAACTCCTATCGGTATGTCCCCATACCGGTTGGTGTTTGGTAAGGTCTGCCACTTACCCGTGGAGATTGAGCACAAAGCATTCTGGGCGATCAAGCAGTGCAACATGAGCTCTGACGAAGCTGGCGAGGCACGACTGCTTCAGTTACAGGAATTGGAGGAACTGCGTTTGGACTCCTACGAGAACTCCAGGATCTATAAAGAGAAGTCCAAACAGTTTCATGACCGAAGGATCTTAAAGAAAGACTTCGAAGTCGGTCAGAAAGTTCTGCTGTTCGATTCCGTTTTGAAGTTCATGCCAGGTAAGCTTTGTTCCCGTTGGAAAGGACCTTATATCATAACTAAAATTTTCCCTTATGGCAGTGTTGAGATTCAGAGCTTGGAATCAGATGAGGTGCAGAAAGTGAATGGGCACCGGCTGAAGACTTTCCACGAAGGGGACGCTGAGTGCTATGACGCCACACTACTTCTAGCGCCAGCCCCGATCGATTATGGATGAGTGGAAGAGTGAATACAGTCGAGCAATCGACTTTAAAAATTTGCGCTTCTCGGAGGCACCCGAGCTTGGACTGTAATTCAGTTATTTATCGCTTTGTTCTTGTTTATATTAGTTTTTGAATTCGTTGTTTGTTTGTTTCTTTTCTTAGGAGAAAAGGTGGAATGGCCGACAATTCGAGAGCACATTGGAAGACGATGGTGCACATCTCCACCCATCGGCTCCATAAAATTCAGGGGAGATTTTCTGTTCCCTTAGAATTTTATTGTTTTTATAGTTGAATGCATTGGGGACAATGCATATCTTAAGGTGGGGGGTGGAGTTTGTTGATAGAGATAAGACTTCTTAGTAGTTGTCGAGCATATGTGTACTCTGGCTATTAGATTAGAATCTGAATGCATGTTGTCCGATGAGGACGGTCTGTGATTTGTTTGTGAACACTCCGTATTTGCATGATTCGAAAATTTGACAATGTATGCACATTTTGAGACTATTTTAAATTTTTTTCTGTTATTTCCCTACATTCACTGAGCACATAGCCCTCTTATTCTCAGCTCCGTAGGTCTAGAATAATCTTATTTTGTCTGAAACCTTGTTGTCACCCCGAAAGGTGCCATTAGGGAGGCTTGATGTGTTAGAAGTAGTAATGACTCATTTGTTGTATAGCATAGCTATTGCCTAAAAAAAAAGTGTTAGCATGAAAAATAAAAACTCTAGAGTTGCTCCTCCTTCTTGTGTTGCCCGTGTAACCAGGGGCGATCGTGTAACCCACGGTTGTCACTGCATGAAAGGGGAACTAATAGAAGTGAGCAATGGTCCTTAAAAACGTGAAGCTAGATTTAGCTTGACGTGTTAGGCTCTCTTGGAGAAAAAAAAAAGTAGTTCAAAAAGAAAAATGGGTACAAAGTACTCAAAGAAAAGAATAAAATGGAGGCCTTTTGTTTTGTTACTCTTCCTATCACTAAAAGCCGTTAGACTGTTCTTATCGCCATAAGTAGGGGAAAACGAATTATAGGACTGTATATGGTTGTTCCGGGCTTGCATGAGCTAGGTTGGGAGGTGCTAAACACACACACGTAAGGGAATAGGAGTTTAAATTTTGAAATGATTTCAACGTTTGCATGCATTTGATGGTTTTACATTTATTCAAGTACCTTGTTTCACAAGCATTGAGATTAGAGTTTTCAGCATGAATTTGATTCTTTGGATATAATTTAGAGTATACCTTGCTCGAGGACTAGCAAGATTTAGGTCGGGGGTATTTTGATAGCTCCAAAATAGAGCTATCTTTATGTCCCTAATTCTGGCTAAAACCATGACTTATATTGATTAAAACGCTTTCTTGTAGGTGATTTCATGGTCGAGAGCCCGGGAAGTCCAAAGACACATTTCGGGGCTTAAAGTGTCGTTTTAGAGCTTCATAGATGCATCGGGAGTGAAAGAGCTTAAAGAATCCAAGAGATGGCAAAAATTGCTTTGAAGAGACAAATTTTGGCATCAAAACCCGAGAGCAAGCTTGCATGGGCGGCAGCGTCGAGACACTAGCTCGACGCTGGCCAAGCGTCTCGACGCCGCCCAGACACCATCCGACGCACGAGCGCGCCCCAGCGTCGAGACGCCGCCCGAGGGTCTCGACGCTGCCCCGACTGCCTACCGAAGACGAAGCGCGCGACAGCGTCGAGACGCCGCCCGAGGGTCTCGACGCTCGCCCGACAAATTTCCAGATGGACGCGCGACAACGTCGAGACGCTGTCCGAGCGTCTCGACGCCCGCGCGCGCGCGCGGCAGCCAAGTTAGGGCACAGCGTCGAGACGCTTGCCTAGCGCCTCGACGCTCCGACACTTAAAGGCGTGAAAACGCCATTTTGAAGCCAACTTTTGACTCTCCTTCTTCTTCCAACTTTGCTCTCGGGTCTACACTCTTTTTCCACCATTTTTGGGCTTCTTCTTCTTCTCTTTGTATGTTACTAAGCTCTTCCATGAGGGATTGGATTTATTCACCCTCCATGGAAGGCTAAACGAAGGTTAGTACTTAATTTCGATTTGGGTTTTGTGAATTATGGATGTTTGGGGAGGTTTTGCCCGTTTGTAAATGTTGAGATAATAAGCATGTTTCTTGCATCTCTTGCTTGTTCTTATTCCAATTCTAGCATGTGTAGCTAAATTAGATTGACGCTCTAATTCCTATGCATGATAGAGGGCTAAAGGTTGGGACGTATAATTGCCCAAACAGCTAGGTAGCACGGGCTTAAGCATGGCTAATTGATTCATTCCGAAGTGACAGTTGGTAATCTGAATTAATTAACGTTTTCATGTTAGGCTTTAGGCGAGAGAGAAACCGGGTTAGTCTTAGGATTAAGCCGTCACAATGTTCCCGTCATTGGCTTATGGTCGATTTAGGGGTCGCGACCTTGAATGGATTGTTGGCCAAGAACGATTAGAATTGCACGTTTCTAATCATATCTTTGGGTCATTCGAGTTAGAAATAGCTAAATGAATTGTGTGCATGAACATGGCTAGCGAGTAAATTGTATCGATGAACCGAACATCCATAACGATCAATCTCATTGCTCGAAGTTAAGTGCAACCATTTAATTTTCGCATTCGTCATTTAATTTTCCGTTAGTTGCATATTAGGAGCTCCCTTCCCCCCAAACCAAATTACCATTCTTTTAATTGTGCATACTTTTTATCTTTAGCAAATTAGACTTAGTTAAATTAGATTTCTTATTTCCCTGTGGATCGACCCCGTTGCCACTTAGCTACAAATAGCTCGGTGTACTCGGGTTTATAAATTGTATTTTGACAAGCCTCGACAGCTTGAATTAGGAGTACCACATAAAGTGCTCTACCACACTCTTCTCACTGTAGATATATTATGTCCTCTGATATAACCGTCACGGGCAAGTCGACCATTCACAGGTTGTTCGTAATCACAGCTGGGTCATGTTAAACCGTTTAACCCCTGCATTACGTCTTGTTCCTTCAGTACCACTGACACCTCTAATAAACAATAGATTTGTGGTCCAACCATCAGATCAATTAACTCTCTCATCACATGAGAGTGTGAGCGCTCATTGTTCAAGCCCCAGAGTCAGCTATTAAGGGAACAACCTATCTACTAACCCTGAAGAACGGGTTAGGAGTGCACTTCAATCTTGTTGTACTATGTCTCCAGCTACCTATTCGACTTTATCCCCAAGATGGTAGGCTTATTGAGTCGGCGCTTATGTACCACTCTCACCCGTGCAAGTCAAAGGATACTTTCGAATAAACAGAAGTTCATAGCGAGCTCAGGATTGATATCGAGTTACCTAGGCCATTAAAAGAAAATGTCAGTCTCATCAGTAAACGGTGTTATAAAGAGAGAGCGACATATTTCGCGGTTCAGTCTTATGCAAACTCTTTGCACATGACGCCCTCACTCGCACATCTCCATGTGAAACGATTCGGATCACATCGTTTTGTACAATACAAAGTGAGTCGCATCCAATAGTGTTACCAGGATAAGGTACCCAACCTTATCCGTATACTATAGACCATTTTGACTGACTACTTGATCCTGATCCACAATCATGTCATACATAAGGCTCAAGTACTCATATTCAGCCATGGGTGTGTGTCATTGGTATAGGTTAACCTAAACACGTTTCATTTTATTTCCACTAAACTTTTTTACTGAATAAAACTAATAACTTTTTATTCTAAATAGATTATTTTCAAACATAACAGTTTACAAACCACGAGTTTTAGGACATATACCCAACAAATAAAACATTTAATTTTTAAAAATTTAGAATATGTTTCTATTGGATAAAAAATTGAAAATTTATGCATTTATTAGAAAAGAAAAAAAAAAGAAAGTTTAGAGACATATTACACATTTTAAAGTTTAAGGGCCATATAGACACAAATAAAAAATGTAAGACTAAACTTGTAATTTAAATAAAAAAAAATGTAAGATTAAATTTGTAATTTAACCTTATTTGAATTGTGTAGCTTTGACCTAAATTTCTGGATCTGCCCCTGAATCTAAAGTTCTTTTATTTTGTTTTGAATTAATTTTAATGCAATGCGATGTTTTGTATTGTATTATTATTAAATGATATATTTGTATTGTATTATTATTAAATGATATATTTGTTTGTAATGACATTTTTGTTAATTAGTGAATGAATTAATTTATTTAATTACATATAGATTAATATGCTAAGGTTTGTGTTGCATGCTTAAAATATAGAATGTCCACTTTATGAATATTATAATATAATTTTTAACTTATTAAATAAATTTAAAAAAAAATGTTTTATTATTGAAATATGAATCATGTATTTGTTGATCAAAAATTGTAATCTATAAATTATTCAAATTCATATTCATTTTTCGGTTTCCAATATTATCTATTATTCTATTATTGTTCATATTTGACTTCTCAATCTTGAAATATATGCTTAGAGAATAGGGTACTACCTAAATAAGTTTCTTTAAAGTTTAAAAAAAAAATCACAATATTTCTATCAATTTCCATGATAGTGATATCCGTAAATCTGAGTTACCGATATTGATATCGATAAAAATATTTGTGTCCTTGTGTTCAACTATTAGACCATATAAAAACTAAAAGGGAGCCTACGAGAAAGGAAAGAACATCGAGAGAAGTTAGAGAAACAAAATTGTAGGCTAAAATGCAATATGATACATTTGACATATACAACACAACAATGGTATTTTTTTAATTCAACAACATGTGGAGATGAGAATTGAGAATTCGAACCGGCCGACAATAGAATATAGAAAATGTATGCCTCATGTGTTACGATAAATCAATAACAAAGAACAAATAAGCGCAAAAAAAACCGACACAGATTTACGTGGTTCACTAACGTCGTGTTAGCTACGTTCACGGACAGAAGGGAGAGCAGTATTATTACGAAATAGTAGAGAATTACAAAATGACAGACTAGGGCGGTTGAAGTCATTAGAAGATTTCTATATGACACCCTTCTAATGACCTAATAAAAAATGGGTCAAAGCCCAAAATTAGAGATGTCCATGGGGCGGGGCGGGGCCGGGTAATTCCTTCCCCGCCCCCGTCCTCGTCCCCCATTTCATTATCCATCCCCGAAAAATTTCCCGTTCAATTTCGCGGGGACGGGGCGGGTATTCCCCGCGGGGAATTCGTGGGTAACAGGTATTCCCCGCGGGTAATTTTCCCCGCGAATAATTTCCTTTTTAATTTATTGTTATCCATTTTTTTAAACTTTTGTTATTGGTTAAGGCTCCGTTTGGGATTGCGGTAGCTTTTAAAATAATTGCTTCCAACTTTGCTTTTAAAAAAATCAGCTGTTTGATGAATCAAATTAGTGTTTGGTAAATTTTAGTTGTAGACTTAAATAAGTTGGTTATCGTGTTTGGTAAATAAGTATTAAATTATTGTAATTTAACTATAATCACTAAAATAGACATATTATAAAAAATTGTATAAATTATTTTAAGAAAAAAATAGTAAAGTATTATTTTTAAAAAAATATTTGCATTTGATTTATTAATTTAAAAATTATAAAATAAGATTTGGGGGTAGGAAATAGATACTAGATATATAAAATAATTTTTAATTTTGAAAAGATTTGAAAATTTGTTAAAAAAGTGATTGTTAGAGAATCTAAAAGCTACAAATAACACCTTTTGAAAGCCGTGCAAAATGAACGTGTCATCCAAAATTGATTTTAACAAATTATAAAATAATATGTTTTACCAAACACAAAAAACGGTTAAGATTTATTTTTAATCACTTCTCATTCTTTAAAACGCAATGTCAAACGGAGCGATTAATATTATATATATTTAATTCAATAGACTTTATTTGTAAGATGTGTGTTTTTTTTAACTTTATTGATAAGATGTGTATTTTTTAGACCAAAATAGGGGAGTGTAGTTAGGTATTTTTATAAATAATATATATATATATATATATATATATATATATAAAAGTATACGGGGCGGGGCGGGTATGTTATTACCCGTCCCCACCCCGTTTAGATAACGGGGCAAAAATAAATCCTTGCTCCCTGCCCCATTCCCCGTGTAATCGAGGATTCCCCGTCCCATTCGGGGCGGGTCGGGGCGGGGCAAATGGACATCTCTACCCAAAACGAATAAGTAAAACCCAAACCAAATTTTTCCTACTGAATCGGTCGTAGAGGGTGATAACATATTCAAGGCATTCCAACATCATCCATCATGTTTGATGGAGCGACATGCGCAGCGGAAAGCGATTTCGGACCGATGATACTCTAATTTCATCAATTTAACAAATAAAAAACATGCTCAAAGCGACGGAAATAAGAAATTAGAAATACATACCCTTGTAGCTCCAAAATCTTCAAGTCCGCCGGCCGTTTCTCGTCACGAACTCTTCCAGCCTCTTCTCACGAACGCCCCGAGGACCACCCTTAGAGGAGTCCCGGTTATCCTCGGGCTTAGTAACGGAGTTGTGGGACTCCTTAAGCTTTAGGGGGTTTGTTGAAAGGGAGGAAGAAGAAGAAGATGAAGCAAATGGTTTTGTTTGGTGTTGAGTTCAAATTACCAAGAACACAAGAACTCAAAACATCAAACCCATGAATATCAACACTTGATATTCAAATTTGAGGAAAGAAGCATAAACTCCTTTATGACTTCTTCAATTCTACCAAGAGAAAAATCACATCAAATTAGCAAAACCAAGCTTTCAAACATCCAATTCTTAAGCTTTTTCAATGGTGAATTTTTCCAACCCTTGAAGAAATCCACCCGAGAGAGAAAAGCTAGAGAGATGAAGAGAAGAGTTTTCAAAGTTGTCTTGTATGAAATGAATACCCCAATTCCTACTTAGCCAAAATGAGTTAATGGATTACACATGCTTGACATGCATGTGTTAAATCCATTAACTTAAATTATTAATATAATAAATTATATTTAATAATTATTATTAATTAAAACTTTTTTAATTAATAAAATTATTATTTAATTTAATATCTAATATTAATTAAATAATAAACTTGGCTCCGATTTTCCGAAAATCGACTCTTCCAATATGAATCTTTATTCATATTTTCTTCCGGTCTAGTATTTAAATCATATTTAAATACAACTTCCTCCGGTTATATAGTTAAATCATATTTAAATACATAAACCCTCGATCAATAGACCTAAATTTGGATTTCTCCAAATTCTATCCTATAGCCCTGCTACACCGCTTTATCCGAGCTAACCAGGAGAACCTAAAGGACCTACAGATCATGAGCTCCAACGAACGATACGAGATTATCCGGTCAAAACTCTTTTAACCGAATCAATCAACATTCGTTAACCCCCGGAGACTCCACTAAAGTCCAAGGGTTGCACTCTCCTCACTGTAGATATATTGTGTCCTCTGATATAACCGTCACAAGCAAGTCGACCCTTCACAGGTTGTTCGTAATCACAGCTGGGTCATTTAAACCGTTTAACCCCTGCATTACGTCTTGTTCCTTAAGTACCACTGACACCTCTAATGAACAATAGATCTGTGGTCCAACCAACAGATCAGTTAACACTCTCATCACATGAGAGTGTGAGCGCTCATTGTTCAACCCCCGAAGTCAGCTATTAAGGGAACAACCTATCTACTAACCCTGAAGAGCGGGTTAGGAGTGAACTCCAATCTTGCTGTACTATGTCCCCAGCTACCTATTCGACTTTATCCCCAATATGGTAGGCTTATTGAGTCGGCGCTTATGGGCCACTCTCACCCGTGCAAGTCAAAGGATACTATCGAATAAGCAGGAGTTCATAGCGAGCTCAGGATTGAGATCGAGTTACCTAGGCCATCAAAGTGTATAAGTCAGTCTCAATCAGTAAACGGAGTTATAAAGAGAGAGTGACTTAATACGCGGTTCGATCTTGTGTAAACTCTTTACACAGGACGCCCTCACTTCTCACATCTCCATGTGGAACGATTCAGATCACATCGTTCTGTACAATACAAAGTGAGCCGCATCCAATAGTGTTACCAGGATAAGGTACCCAGTCTTATCCGTATACTATAGACCGTTTTGACTGTCTACTGGAGCTTGACCCACATTCATGTTATACATGAAACTCAAGTATCTATGATCGTCAAGGGTGTTGGTCATTGGTATAGATTAATGCAAACACATTTCACTTTATTCCAGCAAACACCTTTACTGAATAAAATTTAATAACTCATTATTACTAAATAGATAATTTACAAACATAACTGTTTACAAACCACGAGTTTTAGGACATTAAACCCAACAAACTCCCACTTGGACTTAAACGTCTGTGGTGTACATGTTGGCGAGGAGAACTATAATATCATATATCTATAGTCTTCTCCCACTATCCTATTTAGCAACCCGGAGCCCTAAACTCTTTAGGTATCTCTCAAACACTTTAGCCGTGAGAGACTTAGTAAACATATCAGCATGAAGTACTATGAGGCTTTCCATGTGACCATCACATCTCCTCATCCGCACTACTTAAGAGCTCAAAAACCACTTTTTAATGTTGCTATACAAGCTGCAACAAATTTTAGCTTTTATAGAGGAATTAGCAATACAACTCTTGTATTCCATTCCTTTATACTATGACAAATTATTAACCGATATAACTGACAACTCCCACTGCATAAAACATATCAGGTCATCTATCTCAGAAGAGATAGATCTTAACCCAATATGTGTTTGATGCGTAGGGACAGCACCTCATAACATCGATTATTAACAACTCTTGTCAATATCAGATGTAGGAGACAACACTAGCGATTTGTTCTTACGACTCAGATTAATCTGAATCCTTAGAATAAACTAAGCCTCTCCCAGATCACATATCTGGAAATGGGTCGCTAGTTTATGCTTAAGTGCCAGAAACTACATCCTATTACATTCTCAATGAATAGGACATTAATTACAGAAACATATTATGAAAGCTATAGTATTGATAAAACACTTGCCCAGCAAAGTTTATCAATAACATGTTTAAGCCATAAGATTTGATTAGAACATCAAACCTTAATCATTGAAGATTAAGTTGCTAGTTTCAATCCATAAAAGAATTGAATATGCTAACAAAACAATTTTTTTCTTAATCTTGTATATGACTCTCAGAGAGATTATGACTTATAGATACTCTAATCAAGATAGCTAGTCTTGATTTCTATTTATCTTATCATATCTAGTATAGAACAAGAAAAATAGATAAGAGTAATCTAACAACTTACGTCTGGTAACAAGTAAACAAGTTGATACACAATCAACTTCTTCACTTTGGGACAGTCCCATTACCAGAAAGTCAAGCCTTAAAGGTTTTCACCTTAGAGGCTCGGTCATTTAACCTCTTGAAGATCTACAGCTTCGAACCATTGATCCTTGTCTAAATAATCCATTGTCTAATTAAAGACAACGAATCCTCAAGTCATCATCTGGTATGATAACTCGAGTTTTATAGACAAACCAATGAGTTAGGGTTTTCTCAACTATTGAGAATAACCAATTCTACTATCAACAACCCTGGTTGATTTAGATATAGCTTTCCTCTTAATACGCCTAGTCTTAACATCCATGTTGTTTTCTGAATTAATAGAACATGCAAGTATACATCTTTTGTAAAATGAATCGTTCATTTATTTACATCAAAAGATACTTATATACATATGCTAAAAAATACAGAAATATGTACAACTTACTTACACATATCACATATGTGATTTAGGTTCATACAGACAACAACATCATAAGCACAAAACTCCCACTGTGCAGCTGAATAGACGTCTTCTCAAGTCATCCAGCACAGAGAAACCGACAATCAGGAACTAATTTCCTGAAAAGAAAAACAAACATGATTAGTGGTTCCTGAAAAACATTCAGGTATGACATTCATCAATCCACTATACATGTTTAGACAAATAAATCTCATTTACCTTGTCGTTCTTTCTCGGCATGTTTCTCTGCAAGGTATTTTGGGCAATTGCGCTTTCAATGCCCTTCTTCGTTACAATGGAAACACTTCCCTTTGTCCGAAGACTTTACCTTGGCCACAACAACAGGGTCTTTGCCCTTTCTCCTGTTCCTCTTCTTTTTACGAATAGTCCTACTACTCGTAGCAGTTGCTTCAGACTTACTCCCAGACCCAGCCCCCTTCAGGAACTTCTTCAAAGTGACTACATTAGCCTCCTTCTCTTTTCCTTTAGAGGCATGAAGGGTCTGGTAAGTCTGGAACTCGTACAGAAGAGTGGTCAAGTTGAATTCTATCTTATTCATGACCATATTTGATCTGAAATTCAGGAAACTCTGCGGGAGAGATTCCAAGATAAAACTTACTTGACTCTTCTCGTCAATCGCAGCTCCGTTCACTTCTGCCGTCATGAAATGGACCATCATGTTAAGGACATGTTCCCTAACAGAGGTTCCTTCCTTCATTCGAGCATTATAAACGAATTTGAGGGCTTCATGGCGAAGAGACGAGGATGGTTGTCCAAACATCTCTTGCAATGAAAACATGATTTCTTTAGCAGAAACCATAACCTCATGCCTCTTGGCCAAGACATCCTGCATGCTTGCCAAGATATAGACTCGGGCTTTATCATTAGCCTTAATCCAGCGATCGTACGCCTCACGAACAGTTCGTGAACCGTTTGAGCTAGGAGTTGGAGGACAGTCCTCCGTCAAGACAAATCTCAGGTCATCCAACACAAGAATCGTATTCAAGTTGGATTTCCAAGTTCCGTAATTCTCTCCAGTAAGTTTGTCGTTAGCTAATAATTGTACAAATGAGCTCGCCATGCTGAAAAAGAATGTAAACTTATTAGTGAAACGGTTTTAACCTATTTAAACCAATTAAAAAGACTTTAGTAGTAAATAAAGTACTCAAACTCTTTATTTACTAGCTACGATACTTTAGTAAGAAAGAATGGTCCCTACCGTAGGGTAGGTGAGCACTCCTTTACTAAATCAAGACATTCTTGACTAAATGCTATCACCAGAATAACTCATATTCCTATAGCATCTAAGTTATCGTTTTTGGTCTGGATTTACTAACTCCTTAGCAAATCCCGTAAGTGTGACCCTCCATTTTTAGAATGCACAGAACGGCCCCAACATAGCAACCGTATGGAATGTCAGTGTTGGGAATGGCCCTATGTTTCTTTATCCATAAATGGTGACTGAGGTGTTCGATCTCCCATGCCCAGTCCTCCGTTTGGATGGTGCCCCTAGGGCAGCCTGCAGGCGGAACATGGGAATCTCACGGTTCAATCCAACGGAGGAGACCACAGGAAGCACCGACGCACTTCCTTCTCTCACTTACTATAGACACTTACTCCATTCACTTTGCTATTGAAAGTTGCAAACACCACCCGTCTGGAGATGCCCCATATGGCATCATGAGGCCAAGCAAAATGCTCACGTTGTGAACTTTAGGGAGTGCGTAGCAGGAGAGGGATATATCATATATTCCTTCTCAACACTTCTACTAAGCATCGTGGACGGTAATAAGGATAAATACTCCAGGTTTTATCCGGCTAAGAACATAAAACCTAAAGTCTAGGCAAACTATTTACCTGAGATGTCTAGATTATTAACAGTTTTAATTAACCTCACACCTCTCATGCACGCTCATAAAGCCTGGTTAACTTTACTCAAGTACCGGATCGTCCCCAGGTAGGAGGTGTTCCGTAAACCGTCAGCTTAAATACCTCCAACCTCGAACAGGATTTCACCGGGTGAGTTTCTCATAACCTTAGCATTTACGAGATAACGACCTATTCATCTAATGAACCCGATCGACTCATTAACCCTAAATGAACATGCTTTTTTCTTTGTTATAGATTTTAAAAGTCTAAGTCATTTTTACAACGCTTGCAAAAACAGACATTCTATAACAACCATCTATATGCTTCTCAAACATACATTCGCTAAGGCATGACAAGTTGAATATTTAACTTCATAATCAATATAACACTTATATCGATTATGCTCTTTAAACATACAACTCCTAATTCATAAATTAATATAACACTTATATCAATTTTTAATGAATTAAGCATGCATCCTATACATTATAACAATTATAACATACAATATGCATAAAACTAATGTTGAATGTTTTAATTTCATAATTAATATAACACTTATATTAATTATTCTATTAAGCAAACAACATCAAATTCATGAATTAATATAACTCTTATATTAATACTCATGAATTATAAATGCATATACATTACAACACTTATAATATACAATATGCATAAAACTAGGATAACCAATGTTGTACGTTTAATTTCATAATTAATATCGCTTATATCAATTTCTCTATTAAACTAACAACATACAATTCATGAATTAATATAACTTTTAAATTAATTCTACTGAATTCCTAAATATGCATACTATATATTATAACACTTATAACATATTTACTATGCATGGAGCATGCTTCCTACGGTGGGATTTTAAATCTATATGGCATACGTTATGCACATACAAACATGGATTTCAATTAAAACATACATTCACAATGCATAATTAATTAAACACACTAAAGTGGATCGATTTTGGCATTTAGCAAGCAATAACTAATTTATTACAAGCTTGAACAACAAGCTACGTCTTGAGCGGACTTCGAACTCTTCGCACCGCCTTTGACCAACTTGCTTCCTCCGAACGCTTCGGCCAAAATCTCTTCGAATTTCTCCTCGTATTGCCTAGAACGAGTTTGAACTTATACCGAACATTTCGGCGAGTTCCAAACTCAAACTTCTTTCACAAAGAAACCTATATGGACTCTAATGACTCTAAAAATACAGACTCTTCAGCACGCATTAAAGCCCATACATTCTCGGGCAATTACAAATAAAGAAATTCAAAAAGAAACTATGCCAAAATCGATATTCACTTTAGACGCCAATTCAGAAACAATTTCTAAATTAAAATACCCACCAACTTAAATTGATGCAAATTGAGTTAATCACAAAATCGCTCTGATACCAATTGATGGAGCGACATGCGCAGCGGAAAGCGATTTCGGACCGATGATACTCTAATTTCATCAATTTAACAAATAAAAAACATGCTCAAAGCGACGGAAATAAGAAATTAGAAATACATACCCTTGTAGCTCCAAAATCTTCAAGTCCGCCGGCCGTTTCTCGTCACGAACTGTAACGACCCGACTTTCTATGACATTACTCTAGGGTCGTTACTAAGAGCATGACGTCAGAAACTCAATAAATAATTAAAACTCTATTTTTAAAAAAAATAATGAAAGCAAAATATAAATGTTCAAGTCAACAAATACTTTTAATTCGGGATCCCAGTGAAAACATAAAAACCATTAAATAAGTTCCTTCAAAATAAAATTTAAAATCAAAACTACTCGTTCTAATCCTTAGCAAAACAAACTGTTGGACTGACTCAAATAACTAATAAAATATTCACTGAAAGCGGAAGCTCTGACTTCACGTGTCCCATGACATCATCAACCGATCACCTCGTCAAACGCCCGGTACGTCCCTAATATTACCTGAAAAAAATATTTTAGAAAAAAATGAGTATTTTAAATAAAATACTCAGTAAGTAACCCCACCACTGGGGTCAGGCTATGCAATCACATGCAACATGAACTGACTGAGACTTTAACTAGTGGGACCTAATCCTGACTGTAATTTTCTGTTATGGCCATCTGAGTGAACAATTAATCAAATCCCGCAATAATTCTCACAACTACTCGGTATAGTAGACTCCTCTGGAGACTCACCCCTACTGATGGTTAGTTGGCATCCAGTCAGTGGAGCGAAGCCTCAGTCTACTAGGTACCACATGACTAGGGGGATGGGTATAATTGTCACTAAATTATCCTGACTGAAAAATGTAGCATGCAATAATGAGGTCCCACAACATATATACTCATCATGTTAAAACATGAAAGTTCAAAACATCATTCCTATATTAATTCTCATATGCTCGACATGATAAACGTAACATGGCAATCTCATAATTTCCATCATAATCCTCTCTTCTAACATCATACATCATGTATCTAACATCCAACATCATCTTAATTCATCAACATAACATAAGCTACCAGAGTACAAAAATTCATATCCTTCACAAAAAAATCGAATCAACAAATCAACCACATATATTCAACATCTCAACAGACAACTATTCAGCCAACTGTAACATCAATTAAATCAAAACAAACAATTAGAAAATTCCCAACCGAGCCCGAAGGCGTACCAGCAGTAAGGTCACTTACCTCAAATCTAATTCTAGCAAGACTAATCCTCCAACTTGGCTTGTAAAGCTCAAATCCAAACCTATAACATAAATCTAAAATTAGCATTAAACCTTTGGGTCTCAAACCGTGCTGAATAAAAATTATCAAAATTAAAGGTGATGCTTAGAACAATTATCCAAAACAACTTCTACTCCAAAAGTCGTCTTTTTACCTCGACTGATCGTCCAAATCCTACTGAGAGTTTGTTACCACGACATTAATTTGTGCTGGACAGCGAGCTAAAACGTGGAGTTTTATAAATTTAATGCTAGAATAGAGTGAATATTGACTTTCGAAGTTGGACAAAAGTTTGCAACTAACAAAAAAAAATCAAAATCTAAAGGGGTGTGGGTTTGAATCTACCCAATAGAACAATACAGGAGATCGTTGGAGGGGAAAAGCTTACCCGCTGCTGCTGCGCAGATCGATCGTCACCGCCACGTCGCGTCGTCGGACCCGCTGTTGGTGGAACGCCTGAGGTGGCGTCGGAGGAGAGAACGAGGGAAAAAAAAAGTGGTTGGGCGTCGGACGACTGACGAAGGGAGAAGAAGCGACAGCCGATGGTGTGCGGCGACTGAAAGTTTGAAGCTGAGGGAGAGAGAGATGAAGAGGGAGGCAGCGTGGGTTGTGGACTGAGAGAGAGAATGAAAAGGGGGAAAAGTGTGGGTCTTCACGAAGACCTACGCTGGCTTTTTTTTTTTTTTTTTCTTTAATTTTTATTAAGTAATATTGTATTATTAATAATAATATAATAATATATTAATAATATTGTTATTATTATTATTATTGTAGACACCGTATTTGGTCCGGCCATTTGTTTATTATTAAAGTTATTTTTCCCTATTTTTATGTATTTTTGTCATCATTCTTTAAACCATGTTTAAACTTTTAAAATTCACCTTTTTTATTTTATTTAATTTATTAATTTCGAAAATTCAAGAAAAATAAGAAAAAGAACGTTTTGGTTGTTTGGAAAAGTTTTTACCTATTTTGACAAATAAAATTAACATTTAATGAGTATAAAATTTTAAGTCATTTTATGGCTAAAGTTTGATATTCATTTATTTACTTCAATGAATATAAAATCTTTAATTTATTTTTGGGTTAAAATTTGATATTCATTTATGAGTATAAAATATTTAATTCATTTTTGGTTTTAAATTTGATATTCATTTATGATATAAAATATTTGTTCATTTTTGGCCTAAAATCTATTTCAATTGAGAAAACATTTTGAGTAATAAATTCATTGAGATTTTTACCTTTGATGTGATTTTCAATGGCCTATAAATACCGACTAAGATAAATAGGTAAAGGGACGAAGGGAAGATCAGAGCGAAAGGCTCGTAAAATCAAGAGAAAAGATAAGAGGAGATCAGAGCGAAGGGCTCGAAAGAGAGAACAAAAGATTAGAGTGAAAGACTACCAAATTGGGGAGAAAATGTTAGTTTTAATGGTCAAAACTCTTATTTGACTAATTTAAAACAACTTTCTCTTCCCTCCAAAGTTCACAACCACTTTCCTCCATTCCTCCCATCTCATGCAAAAAAACCAACAACCACCATCTTCATCCAACTATCATCTCCGACGAATATCGGCAACCACGAGCTTGAACAAACGATAACTCCTCATGGCGATGGAAGGCATAGACCGCGACAGGCTCGATTGAAGAAGGAGGTCTATTTTTAGGTTTTTATGTTATTTACAAAAATGTCATTACTTTTATATTATTTACAAGTTTGTCATTGCATGCTTAATTACAAAACTGTCATTCCTTGTTTTTTATTTATTCACTCCCAATTTTGACATTTGACCCGAAGTTAATGTTTGACCTTTTTTTTATTTTCCAATTAAATTATGATATATTTTCCTTTTTAGATTTAATATTTTAAGGCATATTTCAATTTTACCTTAATTTAAGTCTTGTAAATAAATTTTAATTATTTGTTTTAATATATTTCAAACAAATTTCAACTTTATCTTTAATTTAAATTTTTCTAAATCTCAATTTGATTTTATAATCAAAGTCATATTTCCGTTTAAAAATAACGTTTGTAAAATAAAATAATATTTGTTTTGAGGGCTGAGTAATGTGACTTTCGTAGAGTTTCGACTCTCGTGCAAGCACACGAAAATCCTCCCAACCACTTCTAAAAATAACAAATCAATATGTTTTTAAAATAAAATATTATCATATAAATCCTATGACGGAGTTGGGATAAATTTCTCAAATTCTTGAGGTAAATAATTTCCTTTAAATAAAAGGAAATTTAGATATGATAATTAATTAAAGTTAAATTCACTCAATATATCAAACTCTTACCTTATTTTTAAGGTTAAGATTTGATTGAATGAGACATTCATTTTTAACAAAACTATTATTTATTTATTTTCTCAAATTAAGGACATTTTAAAATTAACTAGATAATATAAAATAAAATATGGCTACCGTTTTTAACGGGTGTTGTAGGGTGCTAATACCTTCCCTACACTCAAACGACCCCCGAACCTGATTTCTATTTTCGTAGACCAGTTTTTGTTTTAAGGTGACCAATCACACCCAAAATGATTGGTGGCGACTCCATCTCTTTTATTTTTTTAAACAAAACCCTTGAAAGAGGACGTCGGCCGCTCCGCGTCGCGATGACGTTGCGACAGCATGGCGACTCCACTGGGGACTTTTTGTTAGAGGGTCAGGCCATTGCATTTTATCTTTTTATTATCCAGTTTTCAATTTTTTGTCCTTTGTTTTTTTCTTTTATTTCTTTGTTTATTTATTTTATTATTAGTTTTTTTTTATTTAACATGTTTTCAGTTTTCAATTTTCATTTTTTTTGTCTTTTGTTTTTCTTGTATTACTTTGTTTGTTTATTTTATTGTTAATTTTTATTTAGCATGTTTTATTTATTATTACCGTATTAATATATTTATTGCAATTTACATTTTGCATTGTCATGCATCGCACACACTTTCACAAGCCTCCTACCCGGGCTTTACCTTTAAGATTAGATTCGGAGACTGAGTAGTGTGACCTTCGTGGAATTTCGGTTCTCGTGCAGGCGCATGAAATTCTCCACCCAAGCTAACTACGCTGTTTAATCAGATAGAAGGCTTGGGGACCATTTACTTCTAGGAATAATTAGAACATAAATTACACTCATACGCATCTTAGAGCCAACCAATTATTATTCAAAGTTTGGAACTTTAGGATACACATATTTGGTTATATCACATGTTGATCCTTAAACTTATTGTATAACATATATTGCAAATCCATTCATGTGATATATTTATTCTTTTGTATATAATTATTGTCTTTTTTTGCTTTGTTTCCTTAAAAATAAGAATAAAAAAAATCTCGTGTTGGTTTTAAAAAAAAAAAGAAAAAATTACTTGTTTCCTTATGAAAAAAAAAAAGTAAAAAAGCTGTTATTTATTTTTTATTTTTTTAAAAAAATCAAAATGTTAAAATACTAATCACAATTGATCTATACTCAATTTTTACCCTCTAAGGTTATGATTGAGAATGTAGTGATGTCTACCTTCGAGGGGATTTAGTTTGCCTCGGGTAGACACACGAAAATTCTAGCTCAAATTAATTCATTTGTTATTCTTATAACATTAGAATTAATTTAGGGGCATCTATCTTTTAGGGTTAGAGTATTATTCTTACCTCATTTTTGTTTTTTTTAGGTTCTCAAGTAATTCCATTGTTATATCAATAACGTTGGGATTAATTTTGAATCTATTGTTTTATTTTATTCGATTTATTTTTTCCTCCTAAAAAAGGGAAAAGAAAACAAAACAAAAAATTTACAAAAAGGAAAATATCCATGTTTCCTTTTGGTAAAACAAAAAAGGTAATAGATTTTGTATATATTCTTCCTAATTTTTTTTCCCTCTTTAAAAAATGAATCTCTTTAAACTTTCAATTGTTTTTTTTTACAAAAAAAAAAAAAAAAAACACAAAACAAAAACACAAAACAAAAAAAACAAAACAAAAAACACAAAAAAAAAACTACATGTCACATCATTCACATACATCTCATCCACATTCTTTATATACTCTCATACATACACATTCTCATATTGATCCATTCATTGTAGGAAATTCAAAAAAGTTCCTTTGCATTCTGGCACACCTTAGAATAAAAATGATCATGCCTTTCATGTTTACATGCATATAGAGTCACAAGACATTGATTTTCATTCAAACACATCTTCCGCTTATGATTAGAAGTCATTTCGATATTCTTTTAGTTGCATTTAGAGTCTAGCATTACATATTCACATGCATAATAAAAATTACCAATGATTACCTGAATGTTAAATTTAAGAACGCAACATATCATTTGGAGCAATCAACGGTTTATTTAAAAAAAAAAAACAAAAACATGTCCAACATCATTTCACACACATGCATATATAAAAAGAAATTCATGCATTATCTCATAACGCATGTCAAGTCATATCATCTCACACATGCATACATAAAAAATAAAAACAAAAAAATCATTTGTTATCACATCCTACATCACACCATCAAAATAAATTGTATGCATCATTTCGCATGTCAAATCATCAATTGCATCATATCACACATGCATACATAAAAAATAAAAACAAAAAAATCATTTGTTATCACATCCTACATCACACCATCAAAATAAATTTTATGCATCATTTCGCATGTCAAATCATCAATTGCATCATATCACACATGCATACATAAAAAAATAAAAACAAAAAAATCATTTGTTATCACATCCTACATCACAACATCAAAATAAATTTTATGCATCATTTCGCATGTCAAATCATCAATATCACACATGCATACATATATTAAAAAAAACAAAAAAAATCATTTTTATCGTACACATGTATACATCACGGAAAAATAAAATCAAATTTTTATTCTCCAACATGATAAAAATGCTCATGCGTTCGTTATCTCATTTCACATCCAAAAAAAAAAAGTTTTTAATTTTTTCATTTTCACAATATCATTTCATGCCTGTTTTACAAAATATTCTCAAATTTTATCACATCTTTCATTATATCATTGAAAAAAAAAAAAGAGAAAAAAAAAGCTGATAGTTTTCATGTTTATTCTGATCATCTTTGTGTTTACTTTGGTCGTTCTTGTTAGCTGAAAACTTAGCAAGAATTTTGAGAAAAAATGTTGAATCATCACTGAAAAAAAAAAAAAGAAGTTATGAGTGCTTTCACTACTCTATTATGAGAAATTGTAAACTCTCAACCATTTTATGACCTTCTTGAAAATATTTTTCTCAGCCTTCATTGTTGGGTTAAGCTCTAAATTGAGAGAACTCTATTTTGACCTTCAAATTTCTCATGTGCTAAACACTATACTACTATTCACTCCCGAACAAGGTTTTAATCTTCATACTGGGACAAACACCCTTTTGCAGTGAATGTTCCTAATCAGTAAAACCTTAAACTTGCATACCACATCAATTTTGAGGCAATTTACCCTGACTTGTGGATTCACCATAAAATCCCTGACTAAACTCAACATCTACATTTATATGATGTTTCTCTACATTTATCTGCCCACCTAGCCTTTTGCTAAACCTGCCATATTTAATTAGATGGCAAACATACCAAATTATTCGAAAGAACCTTCAAATGTAATACATAGTATTGAACTCTTGTGACCTACTGCTTCATAATTAAGACTTGTAATTTCTCATATATTTCTCATATTCGATTTCATTTGATCCAAATTCTCATTGCTTTCCATTCTTATCATTTGTCATTTCTCTTTCTAATTTCATTCTTATCATTTGTCATTTATCTTTCTCGATTAGAAAGTGATTCCAATTTCTAAGATAATAGTTTTGAGGACTAATGAGTGGTAACTGTGAAAATCATCTCGAAGTCTCAATTTCTTTCAATGAGTTTTACTCGCGGGACATCCTCGATACCAAGAATCATGGCCAAAGAAAAGGCGAGGAAGGACTACAAAGAGTTGTAAAGGAGTAACTAAATGTTATCAAGTATTTGTAGATGATTGCACAATTTCTTGCTAAAAAAAAAAAAAAAAAAAAAAAAACTGCAAGATTTGTGCAAATCAGTAGATCAAGGAACTACATCTCGGAATGCTTGGAAAATCTCCTTTGCAAAGCAACCAATTGGGGCAAAGCCTCTATCTTCGCCAAGCTGGGACAAAACTTCCAACTTTGTCACACTAGAGCAAAGCCTTCATCTTTGCCACACTGGAGCAAGGTCATCATATCTAAACTGGAGCAAAGCCTTCATCCTTGCCACACTGGAGCAAGGTCATCATCTCTAAACTGGAGCAAAGTCTTCGCCTTTGTCACACTGGAGCAAAGCCATCATCTCAAAATTGGAGCAAAGTCACCGTCTTTGCCACACTAGAGCAAGGTCACCATCCACACTGGGGGCAAAATCGACATCAACAAGCTGGAACATTTGATTGCACCATTTTCTTAAAAAAAAAAAAAAAAAAAAAAAAAAAGTTACAAGATTGGTGCAATCAAGACATAAAAATAAACTTGATGGTGAAATGCTTTAAAATCTCACCTTTAAATAAACATTGGAGCAAAACCTTCATCTTTGTCATACTGGAGCAAGACCGCCATCAACAAACTGGAGCAAAGCCTTCATCTTTGCAAAACTGGAGCAAAGTCTTCATTTTTGCAAAACTAGAGCAAAGTCTTCATCTTTATCATACTGGAGCAAAGCTACCATCAACAAATCGGGCTAAAGTGTCGCCTTTGTCACATTTGGAAAAAATCATTCATCTTCGTCACACCATCAGACCAAGTCAAGATGAAGATATTATCACATTTATCGAAGACCTCGAGCTTACTCAAAGAAAGGAGAATATATATACATGAGATGATTTCCTAAGAAGTTGCTTCATGTTCTCAAAACTATTGTCCAAAGAATTGGAATAACTTCATTCGTCTTCCATTGGATCATATTCAATCTCTTACTCAAATATTTGAAATATATCATCAATCTCTTATTGTTCAAGAGATTTGAAAACCACATTCTCCGCTGTTTTTTTTTCCTTTGGAAGAAAACATGTACTTTTTATCTTTTTTATACTTACTTCAAAGCTAAATTCATTCAAATCATTGTGTCCATTACAAGACTAAATTATGAAGCAGTTAGTCAAGTAAGATATTCAATTCTACAAATTACTTTTGATAGTTCTCTAACCTAGCACATGAGAAACTTCCAAAATATTTACCATGCCTAATATGGTTGAGTACTCTATGATTGACATACATAATCCCTTTCGAGTGAAAGCATATAAAAAAAAAAAAAAAAACTGATGATGATAACATTTTCTCTTTTGATTCTTTGTTAAATGTCAGCTAACAACAACAAGGAGAGTAGACAAGGATAATCATTTTCCTTAAACATGAAGTTCATTTTGATATCTTGCATTTCGTTTACCAGTTTGAAACAATTCACATCATTATTTCAAATAAAAAATAAAAAATAAATCATTTATCAAACACATGCATACATGTTGCATTCATTGATCACATGCATAACATTATCAAAAGAACGTTTCAGAGAATTCAGTGTCGGCAACTAAGTTTTGAAATAAAAACCGTTGTCTTTTGTTTTGCAGCTAAGTTTTGAAATAAAAACCGCTGTCTTTTGTTTGGCAACTAAGTTTTGAAATAAAAACCGTTGTCTTTTGTTCGGAACCTAAGTTTTGAAATAAAAACCGTTGTCTTTGGTTTTGCAGCTAAGTTTTGCAATAAAAACCGCTGTCTTTTGTTCGGCAACTAAGTTTTGAAATAAAAACCGTTGTCTTTTGTTTTGCAGCTAAGTTTTGAAATAAAAACAGCTGTTTTCTGTTTTGCAGCTAAGTTTTGAAATAAAAACCGCTGTCTTTTGTTCGGCAACTAAGTTTTGAAATAAAAACCGTTGTCTTTTGTTTTGCAGCTAAGTTTTAAAATAAAAACCGCTGTCTTTTGTTCGGCAACTAAGTTTTGAAATAAAAACCGTTGTCTTTTGTTTTGCAGCTAAGTTTTGAAATAAAAACCGCTGTTTTCTGTTTTGCAGCTAAGTTTTGAAATAAAAACAGTTGTCTTTTGTTTTGCAGCTAAGTTTTGAAATAAAAACCGCTGTCTTTTGTTCGGCAACTAAGTTTTGAAATAAAAACCGTTGTCTTTGGTTTTGCAGCTAAGTTTTGAAATAAAAACCGCTGTCTTTTGTTCGGCAACTAAGTTTTGAAATAAAAACCGTTGTCTTTTGTTTTGCAGCTAAGTTTTGAAATAAAAACCGCTGTTTTCTGTTTTGCAGCTAAGTTTTGAACTAAAAACCGCTGTCTTTTGTTCGGCAACTAAGTTTTGAAATAAAAACCGTTGTCTTTTGTTTTGCAGCTAAGTTTTGAAATAAAAACCGCTGTCTTTTGTTCGGCAACTAAGTTTTGAAATAAAAACCGTTGTCTTTGGTTTTGCAGCTAAATTTTGAAATAAAAACCGCTGTCTTTTGTTCGGCAACTAAGTTTTGAAATAAAACCGTTGTCTTTTGTTTTGCAGCTAAGTTTTTAAATAAAAACCGTTGTTTTCTGTTTTGCAGCTAAGTTTTGAAATAAAAACAGCTGTCTTTTGTTCGGCAACTAAGTTTTGAAATAAAAACCGTTGTCTTTTGTTTTGCAGCTAAGTTTTGAAATAAAAACCGCTATCTTTTGTTCGGCAACTAAGTTTTGAAATAAAAACCGTTGTCTTTTGTTTTGCAGCTAAGTTTTGAAATAAAAACCGCTGTCTTTTGTTCAGCAACTAAGTTTTGAAATAAAAACCGTTGTCTTTTGTTTTGCAGCTAAGTTTTGAAATAAAAACCGTTGTCTTTTGTTTTGCAGCTAAGTTTTGAAATATAAACCGCTGTTTTCTGTTTTGCAGCTAAGTTTTGAAATAAAAATCGCTGTCTTTTGTTCGGCAACTAAGTTTTGAAATAAAAACCGTTGTCTTTTGTTTTGCAGCTAAGTTTTGAAATAAAAACCGCTATCTTTTATTCGACAACTAAGTTTTGAAATAAAAACCGTTGTCTTTTGTTTTGCAGCTAAGTTTTGAAATAAAAACCGCTGTCTTTTGTTCAGCAACTAAGTTTTGAAATAAAAACCGTTGTCTTCTGTTTTACAGCTAAGTTTTGAAATAAAAACCGCTGTCTTTTGTTCGGCAACTAAGTTTTGAAATAAAAATCGTTGTCCCTTTTAAAGCAAATTTCTGAAATACAAAGTCCCTGTTTTAAAAGAGTCCTTCATTTTGACAACTAAGTTTTGAAATAAAAACCGTTGTCCTTTTTAAAGCAAATTTCTGAAATACGAAGTCCCTGTTTTAAAAGTGTCATTATGTTGACGACTAAGTTTTGAAATATAAATCGTCGTCCCTTTACAACAAATTTCTGAAATACGAAGTCCCTATTTTAAAGGAGCGTTTATTTTACAACTAAGTTTTGAAATAAAAACCGTTGTCTCTTTTAAAACAAATGTCTGAAATACGAAGTCCCTATTTTAAAAGTGTCTTTTGTGTTGACGACTAAGTTTTGAAATAAAAACCGTCGTCCCTTTTAAAGCAAATTTCTGAAATACGAAGTCCCTGTTTTAAAAGAGGCCTTCATTTTGACAACTAAGTTTTGAAATAAAAACCGTTGTCTCTTTTAAAGCAAATTTCTGAAATACGAAGTCCCTGTTTTAAAAGAGTCCTTCATTTTGACAACTAAGTTTTGAAATAATAACCGTTGTCCCTTTTAAACTAAATTTCTGAAATACGAAGTTCCTGTTTTAAAAGTGTCTATTGTGTTGACGACTAAGTTTTGAAATAAAAACCGTCGTCCCTTTAAAACAAATTTCTGAAATACGAAGTCCCTGTTTTAAAAGAGTCCTTTGTTTGACAACTAAGTTTTGAAATAAAAACCGTTGTCCCCTTTAAATTCAAAATAAAAAATCAAAGTCAAAACCAAAATCAAAATCAAAATCAAAATCAAAATCAAAAAAATCAAAATTAAAATTAAATCAAAATTTATCACTCATCCGTTTCATTTACTTGTTGGTTAAATCGAACCATAATCCAAGATTAGCGGTCGAAGCCTGTGGACATAACCCAGGTCCGTTTCATTTACTTTGTTGGTTAAATCGAACCATAATAAAAGATTTGAGGTCGAAGCCTGTGGACATAACCCAGGTCCGTTTCATTTCCTTTGTTGATTAAAAAAAAATTGTTGGTTAAATCGAACCATAATCCAAGATTAGCGGTCGAAGCCTGTGGACATAACCCTGGTCCGTTTCATTTCCTTTGTTGGTTAAATCGAACCATAATCCAAGATTAGCGGTCGAAGCCTGTGGACATACCCCAGGTCCATTTCATTTCCTTTGTTGATTCAAAAAAAAAAAATCTTTTGTTGGTTAAATCGAACCATAATCCAAGATTAGCGGTCGAAGCCTGTGGACATAACCCAGGTCCGTTTCATTTCCTTTGTTGATTAAAAAAAATATAAAAAAATTCCTTTGTTGGTTAAATCGAACCATAATCCAAGATTAGTGGTCGAAGCCTGTGGACATAACCCAGGTCCGGTTCATTTCCTTTGTTGATAAAAAAAAAATATAAAAAAAAAAATTCATTTGTTGGTTAAATCGAACCATAATCCAAGATTAGCGGTCGAAGCCTGTGGACATAACCCAGGTCCGTTTCAATTCCTTTGTTGATTCAAAAAAAAAATATAAAAAAATTCATTTGTTGGTTAAATCGAACCATAATCCAAGATTAGCGGTCGAAGCTTGTGGACATAACCCAGGTCCGTTTCAATTCCTTTGTTGATTCAAAAAAAATATAAAAAAAAAATTCATTTGATGGTTAAATCGAACCATAATCCAAGATTAGCGGTCAAAGCCTATGGACATAACCCAGGTCCGTTTCAATTCCTTTGTTGATAAAAAAAAAATCATTTGTTGGTTAAATCGAACCATAATCCAAGACTAGCGGTCGAAGCCTGTGGACATAACCCAGGTCCGTTTCAATTCTTTTGTTGATTCAAAAAAAAATATAAAAAAAATTCATTTGTTGGTTAAATCGAACCATAATCCAAGATTAGCGGTCGAAGCCTGTGGACATAACCCAGGTCCGTTTCATTTACTTTGTTGGTTAAATCGAACCATAATCCAAGATTAGCGGTCGAAGCCTGTGGACATAACCCAGGTCCGTTTCAATTCCTTTGTTGATTAAAAAAAAATATAAAAAAAAAAAATTCATTTGTTGGTTAAATCGAACCATAATCCAAGATTAGCGGTCGAAGCCTGTGGACATAACCCAGGTCTGTTTCAATTCCTTTGTTGATTTAAAAAAAAAATATAAAAAAATTCTTTTGTTGGTTAAATCGAACCCTAATCCAAGATTAGCGGTCGAAGCCTGTGGACATAACCCAGGTCCGTTCAATTCAAAAAAAAAAATTATTGTTGGTTAAATCGAACCCTAATCCAAGATTAGCGGTCGAAGCCTGTGGACATAACCTAGGTCCATTTCATTTCATTATTGGTTAAATCGAACCCTAATCCAAGGTTAGTGGTCGAAACCCGAGAGATAGCCCTAGTCCAAAAAAAAAAAATCATTGTTGGTTAAATCGAACCCTAATCCAAGATTAGCGGTCGATGCATGTGGACATAATCCAGGTCCATTTCATTTCTTTATTGGTTAAATCAAACCCTAATCCAAGATTAAGGGTCGTATCCTTTGTAAACCTAGGTTTGTCTTAGTTTTAATAATAAACAAATTTTCGTCGGCCCAATACTCTGTCTTCGTCCTTTGTCTACCCTTTCAGTTCTTCAAAGATACACAAAGGGAGCAAGCTGTAGACACCGTATTTGGTCCGGCCATTTGTTTATTATTAAAGTTATTTTTCCCTATTTTTTATGTATTTTTGTCATCATTCTTTAAACCATGTTTAAACTTTTAAAATTCACCTTTTTTATTTTTTTTAATTTATTAATTTCGAAAATTCAAGAAAAATAAGAAAAAGAACGTTTTGGTTGTTTGGAAAAGTTTTTACCTATTTTGACAAATAAAATTAACATTTAATGAGTATAAAATTTTAAGTCATTTTATGGCTAAAGTTTGATATTCATTTATTTACTTCAATGAATATAAAATCTTTAATTTATTTTTGGGTTAAAATTTGATATTCATTTATGAGTATAAAATATTTAATTCATTTTTGGTTTTAAATTTGATATTCATTTATGATATAAAATATTTGTTCATTTTTTGCCTAAAATCTATTTCAATTGAGAAAACATTTTGAGTGATAAATTCATTGAGATTTTTACCTTTGATGTGATTTTCAATGGCCTATAAATACCGACTAAGATAAATAGGTAAAGGGACGAAGGGAAGATCAGAGCGAAAGGCTCGTAAAATCAAGAGAGACGATAAGAGGAGATCAGAGCGAAGGGCTCGAAGGAGAGAACAAAAGATTAGAGTGAAAGACTACCAAATTGGGGAGAAAATGTTAGTTTTAATGGTCAAAACTCTTATTTGACTAATTTAAAACAACTTTCTCTTCCCTCCAAAGTTCACAACCACTTTCCTCCATTCCTCTCATCTCATGCAAAAAAACCAACAACCACCATCTTCATCCAACTATCATCTCCGACGAATATCGGCAACCACGAGCTTGAACAAACGATAACTCCTCATGGCGATGGAAGGCATAGACCGCGACAGGCTCGATTGAAGAAGGAGGTCTATTTTTAGGTTTTTATGTTATTTACAAAAATGTCATTACTTTTATATTATTTACAAGTTTGTCATTGCATGCTTAATTACAAAACTGTCATTCCTTGTTTTTTATTTATTCACTCCCAATTTTGACATTTGACCCGAAGTTAATGTTTGACCTTTTTTTTATTTTCCAATTAAATTATGATATATTTTCCTTTTTAGATTTAATATTTTAAGGCATATTTCAATTTTACCTTAATTTAAGTCTTGTAAATAAATTTTAATTATTTGTTTTAATATATTTCAAACAAATTTCAACTTTATATTTAATTTAAATTTTTCTAAATCTCAATTTGATTTTATAATCAAAGTCATATTTCCGTTTAAAAATAACGTTTGTAAAATAAAATAATATTTGTTTTGAGGGCTGAGTAATGTGACTTTCGTAGAGTTTCGACTCTCGCACACGAAAATCCTCCCAACCACTTCTAAAAATAACAAATCAATATGTTTTTAAAATAAAATATTATCATATAAATCCTATGACGGAGTTGGGATAAATTTCTCAAATTCTTGAGGTAAATAATTTCCTTTAAATAAAAGGAAATTTAGATATGATAATTAATTAAAGTTAAATTCACTCAATATATCAAACTCTTACCTTATTTTTAAGGTTAAGATTTGATTAAATGAGACATTCATTTTTAACAAAACTATTATTTATTTATTTTCTCAAATTAAGGACATTTTAAAATTAACTGGATAATATAAAATAAAATATGGCTACCGTTTTTAACGGGTGTTGTAGGGTGCTAATACCTTCCCTACACTCAAACGACCCCCGAACCTGATTTCTATTTTCGTAGACCAGTTTTTGTTTTAAGGTGACCAATCACACCCAAAATGATTGGTGGCGACTCCATCTCTTTTATTTTTTTAAACAAAACCCTTGAAAGAGGACGTCGGCCGCTCCGCGTCGCGATGACGTTGCGACAATTATTATTATTATTATCCTTTATTTACTTTTAATTACTTTCCAAAATAAATAATTCTAGTAGACTTAGTCAACTCTAAGTCCAAATCTTTGTTTTTTAAGCCCAAATTCCATGAACCTTCCACTTAACTCACTATCGAGCCCGATAAATTAAGTAATTTCTCTTACCTGAAGTTCGGGTCATTACAATCTTCCCTCCTTAAGAACTTTCGTCCCCGAAAGTTCCTCTAGAATGATGTCGTGCACGTTCAGGGCTATACGACACATGATCTGGCTTCCTTTTCTGGCCTGAGAAAGAATGTGTTCTTGTAGGTGCTTGAGACTCCCCTGATGCACGGTTATCAATCAAAGTTGTCGCGCGGAGGGCCGTGGCATAATCTGGTGGAGCGAGAGCCGCTACGATGCCTTGAACCTCCTTCCTCAGACCCATAATGAAGCGTTCCGCCTTCGCAGCTTCTGTAGCCTCTAACTCCGGGGCAAAACGGGACAACCTGCTGAACTCCACTTCGTACTCAGCCACAGACCGACTTCCTTGCTTGAGGTGCAAGAACTCTGCTTGCTTCCTATATCGGGTTACCGGTGGGAAATATTGTTGGTAAAAGGCTTCCTTGAACTGTGACCAGGTCACCGAACCTCTGCTAGTATCGATCGACCTCTCGGCCGACTCCCACCATAGTTGGGCATTGTCTATTAGCACGAAGGCTGCACATTGCACCTTCTGCTCCTCCGGACATCTCATATAACGGAAAATTGTCTCAATGGAAGACAACCATATCTCCGCTGTAGTAGGATCCGCCAACGACCCATTGAAGGAACGTGGGTTGTACTTCCTAAAGTCTCGCAAGTGTCGGGCCTCTTCTGACAGACCACTCTGGTCCCAGTTCACTTGAGCCATCTGGTTAGCGACTGTCGTCTGAATCAACGTTTGCATGGCTTCCATCATCGTGGACGTTAATATAGCTTCTGCTTGCTGAGCTGCATATGTGTTCTCAGTCTGAACACCTGGCTGAGATGTGGGCGTCGGTCCCACTGGTGAGCTCTCAATCTGGTTCTCTGTTTGAGCCAAGGGTATTTGTCCTATTGGTGTCTCCTCAACCTAGTTACTCGATTGACCCTTATCAAACTTACCCCGCTTGCTAGAGCCTTTCTTACGTGGATTACTTGACTGTCCTCTACCAGTCCAACCTCGTCGTCTGACTAAGTCTCGGTTACGGGCCATAACCTACCAATTAAAATCTCACTACTTCATCAAATCAACAATTAAGGCAATCACAACTGTTAATGCATTATGCTCATCGAATTCCTTTAATGAAAAAAAAAAAATCAACTCTCATAAAGCTTGTTAAAACTGAACATACCTGACGATGGCGAGGTACTTGTTGATGAGTCATGGGGACACTTAGGCTTACAATGTAAGCTTGTCTACAGAACCTAAAACTTAGGCTCTGATACCAATTGTAACGACCCGACTTTCTATGACATTACTCTAGGGTCGTTACTAAGAGCATGACGTCAGAAACTCAATAAATAATTAAAACTCTATTTTTAAAAAAAATAATGAAAGCAAAATATAAATGTTCAAGTCAACAAATACTTTTAATTCGGGATCCCAGTGAAAACATAAAAACCATTAAATAAGTTCCTTCAAAATAAAATTTAAAATCAAAACTACTCGTTCTAATCCTTAGCAAAACAAATTGTTGGACTGACTCAAATAACTAATAAAATATTCACTGAAAGCGGAAGCTCTGACTTCACGTGTCCCATGACATCATCAACCGATCACCTCGTCAAACGCCCGGTACGTCCCTAATATTACCTGAAAAAAATATTTTAGAAAAAAATGAGTATTTTAAATAAAATACTCAGTAAGTAACCCCACCACTGGGGTCAGGCTATGCAATCACATGCAACATGAACGGACTGAGACTTTAACTAGTGGGACCTAATCCTGACTGTAATTTTCTGTTATGGCCATCTGAGTGAACAATTAATCCAATCCCGCAGTAATTCTCACAACTACTCGGTATAGTAGACTCCTCTGGAGACTCACCCCTACTGATGGTTAGTTGGCATCCAGTCAGTGGAGCGAAGCCTCAGTCTACTAGGTACCACATGACTAGGGGGATGGGTATAATTGTCACTAAATTATCCTGACTGAAAAATGTAGCATGCAATAATGAGGTCCCACAACATATATACTCATCATGTTAAAACATGAAAGTTCAAAACATCATTCCTATATTAATTCTCATATGCTCGACATGATAAACGTAACATGGCAATCTCATAATTTCCATCATAATCCTCTCTTCTAACATCATACATCATGTATCTAACATCCAACATCATCTTAATTCATCAACATAACATAAGCTCCCAGAGTACAAAAATTTATATCCTTCACAAAAAAATCGAATCAACAAATCAACCACATATATTCAACATCTCAACAGACAACTATTCAGCCAACTGTAACATCAATTAAATCAAAACAAACAATTAGAAAATTCCCAACCGAGCCCGAAGGCGTACCAGCAGTAAGGTCACTTACCTCAAATCTAATTCTAGCAAGACTAATCCTCCAACTTGGCTTGTAAAGCTCAAATCCAAACCTATAACATAAATCTAAAATTAGCATTAAACCTTTGGGTCTCAAACCGTGCTGAATAAAAATTATCAAAATTAAAGGTGATGCTTAGAACAATTATCCAAAACAACTTCTACTCCAAAAGTCGTCTTTTTACCTCGACTGATCGTCCAAATCCTACTGAGAGTTTGTTACCACGACATTAATTTGTGCTGGACAGCGAGCTAAAACGTGGAGTTTTATAAATTTAATGCTAGAATAGAGTGAATATTGACTTTCGAAGTTGGACAAAAGTTTGCAACTAACAAAAAAAAATCAAAATCTAAAGGGGTGTGGGTTTGAATCTACCCAATAGAACAATACAGGAGATCGTTGGAGGGGAAAAGCTTACCCGCTGCTGCTGCGCAGATCGATCGTCACCGCCACGTCGCGTCGTCGGACCCGCTGTTGGTGGAACGCCTGAGGTGGCGTCGGAGGAGAGAACGAGGGAAAAAAAAAGTGGTTGGGCGTCGAACGACTGACGAAGGGAGAAGAAGCGACAGCCGATGGTGTGCGGCGACTGAAAGTTTGAAGCTGAGGGAGAGAGAGATGAAGAGGGAGGTGGCGTGGGTTGTGGACTGAGAGAGAGAATGAAAAGGGGGAAAAGTGTGGGTCTTCACGAAAACCTACGCTGGCTTTTTTTTTTTTTTTTTCTTTAATTTCTATTAAGTAATATTGTATTATTAATAATAATATAATAATATATTAATAATAATAATAATATAAATATTATTATTATTATTATTATTCTTTATTTACTTTTAATTACTTTCCAAAATAAATAATTCTAGTAGACTTAGTCAACTCTAAGTCCAAATCTTTGTTTTTTAAGCCCAAATTCCATGAACCTTCCACTTAACTCACTATCGAGCCCGATAAATTAAGTAATTTCTCTTACCTGAAGTTCGGGTCATTACACGAACTCTTCCAGCCTCTTCTCACGAACGCCCCGAGGACCACCCTTAGAGGAGTCCCGGTTATCCTCGGGCTTAGTAACGGAGTTGTGGGACTCCTTAAGCTTTAAGGGGTTTGTTGAAAGGGAGGAAGAAGAAGAAGATGAAGCAAATGGTTTTGTTTGGTGTTGAGTTCAAATTACCAATAACACAAGAACTCAAAACATCAAACCCATGAATATCAACACTTGATATTCAAATTTGAGGAAAGAAGCATAAACTCCTTTATGACTTCTTCAATTCTACCAAGAGAAAAATCACATCAAATTAGCAAAACCAAGCCTTCAAACATCCAATTCTTAAGCTTTTTCAATGGTGAATTTTTCCAACCCTTGAAGAAATCCACCCGAGAGAGAAAAGCTAGAGAGATGAAGAGAAGAGTTTTCAAAGTTGTCTTGTATGAAATGAATACCCCAATTCATACTTAGCCAAAATGAGTTAATGGATTACACATGCTTGACATGCATGTGTTAAATCCATTAACTTAAATTATTAATATAATAAATTATATTTAATAATTATTATTAATTAAAACTTTTTTAATTAATAAAATTATTATTTAATTTAATATCTAATATTAATTAAATAATAAACTTGGCTCCGATTTTTCGAAAATCGACTCTTCCAATATGAATCTTTATTCATATTTTCTTCCTGTCTAGTATTTAAATCATATTTAAATACAACTTCCTCCGGTTATATAGTTAAATCATATTTAAATACATAAACCCTCGATCAACAGACCTAAATTTGGATTTCTCCAAATTCTACCCTATAGCCCTACTACACCGCTTTATCCGAGCTAACCAGGAGAACCTAAAGGACCTACAGATCATGAGCTCCAACGATACGAGATTATCCGGTCAAAACTCTTTTAACCGAATCAATCAACATTCGTTAACCCCGGAGACTCCACTAAAGTCCAAGGGTTGCACTCTCCTCACTGTAGATATATTGTGTCCTCTGATATAACCGTCACAAGCAAGTCGACCCTTCACAGGTTGTTCGTAATCAGAGCTGGGTCATTTAAACCGTTTAACCCCTGCATTACGTCTTGTTCCTTAAGTACCACTGACACCTCTAATGAACAATAGATCTGTGGTCCAACCAACAGATCAGTTAACACTCTCATCACATGAGAGTGTGAGCGCTCATTGTTCAAGCCCCGAAGTCAGCTATTAAGGGAACAACCTATCTACTAACCCTGAAGAGCGGGTTAGGAGTGAACTCCAATCTTGCTGTACTATGTCCCCAGCTACCTATTCGACTTTATCCCCAAGATGGTAGGCTTATTGAGTCGGCGCTTATAGGCCATTCTCACCCGTGCAAGTCAAAGGATACTATCGAATAAGCAGGAGTTCATAGCGAGCTCAGGATTGAGATCGAGTTACCTAGGCCATCAAAGTGTATAAGTCAGTCTCAATCAGTAAACGGAGTTATAAAGAGAGAGTGACTTAATACGCGGTTCGATCTTGTGTAAACTCTTTACACATGACGCCCTCACTTCTCACATCTCCATGTGGAACGATTCGGATCACATCGTTCTGTACAATACAAAGTGAGTCGCATCCAATAGTGTTACCAAGATAAGGTACCCAGCCTTATCCGTATACTATAGACCGTTTTGACTGTCTACTTGAGCTTGACCCACATTCATGTTATACATGAAACTCAAGTATCTATGATCGTCAAGGGTGTTGGTCATTGGTATAGATTAATGCAAACACATTTCACTTTATTCCAGCAAACACCTTTACTGAATAAAATTTAATAACTTATTATTACTAAATAGATAATTTACAAACATAACTGTTTACAAACCACGAGTTTTAGGACATTAAACCCAACAATGTTGTGATCCAAATGAGTAGTATATACCTTCGACTAAACTAATGAAATATAGAGACTCCAAATAGAAACTATGCTCAGTTTTTAAAAGAGAGAAAAGTAAAACCATTGATTCCCTGAGAGAAAAGCTCATAATGAAATTGGAAATAGGATTGGAGCTAGAGGGAGACAGAGAAGTTAAAATGATAAAATATACACGTGGTTTCATCCTAATTCATACAAGATATACACGTGGCACAAGGCAATATTAAAATGATAAATATAGGAAATGAGTTAAATACTATATTTTCTTAATATGTGTTACGATAAATCAATAACAAAGAACAAATATGCGCAAAAGAAATTGACACAGATTTACGTGGTTCACTAACGTCATGTTACGAAATAGCAGAGAATTACAAAATGACAGACTAGGGGCAGCTCAAGTCATTAGAATGTTTATATATGGCACCCTTCTAATGACCTAATACAAAATGGGTCAAAGTCCAAAACGAATAAGTAAAACCCAAATCATATTTTTCCTACCGAACCAGTGTCATAACATAATCAAGACATTCCAACATCATGCAAATGCATGTTTAAGCACATCCAAATGAGTAGTATATCTATATACCTTCTCCTAAACTAATGAAATATAGAGACTCCAAATAGAACTAAACTAATGAAATATCTATATACCTTCTGCTTTTGGTCCTAGTGTAGAACCAAACTTCAAAAGTGATTTATCATCAAGCCACTTCCCAACTAAAGTGCTTATAACCAAAAGCAATCTTTGTCTTTTTTCCGTTGCTGCTAAAATCACTTATAAAATCACCCTCAACAGAAATTAGTGTTGGTTTTATCTATCTCAAAAGGAGAAGCAGAAGATTCTGATTCCAGAAACCAAATTCAATCAAAACAATCCAAAATTCATCATACTCCACAGAAACAGTTCTAATCCAAGTAACTGATAAAAAAAACCAGAACATATTGCCATGATTCCATCAAAAAGAAAAACCCATCTGAAATAGAAGATAATAATAATAATTGAAGTCACTGCTTGCAATGCTCTTTCTATATGATGCTATTATAACAGAGTTTCTATAGAAGGATTAGTCCAAGAATTTCAAGAGGGATCGACAATAATCTACAGATATTGAAGTTGCAGAAAGAAACCAAATAGATTTTACGAAGATCTTGGAGTATATAAAATTTCCAGCTAAGGTAAGAATATCCATTTTTATTTTAATTATATTTGAGAAGATTTTATGTTGAGAAAAAGGTGGAAATAATGAAGATCTTGGATTTTCCCTAAAAAATGGTGAAAAGTGGAAGCAGAAAAGGAAACCAATTCCTAAATTGAAAAGTAAAACTCAAATTTCCTAATCAGAATAGGAACTTAATTCTCGTTCCTTCGTATTAAGTATTAAATGAATCTCTGTTGAAAAATCCATCAAACAATTTCACAAAGAATAATGGGTAGCGCGAATACCTTCCGCTACTGTCTCCGCCGCAACGACGGCGCCGATCAAACCCTCCAAATTCGATTGGGCTATGTCGGCCGTCTGATCTCCCGATCTCCGTCCACCGGACTTCCCTACGAGATTCTCGAAGAAACTGCCTCGACTCCAATGTCGGATGATCTGTTTCCTCTGCCCCTCCGAGAGCTCGAAGATCCGTTGCTCTGCGAGGCTTACGTCGTCCAATTGCTGTCCTTCTTAAACCTCGGCTGCGTAACCTGTAAGGCCATTGCTCGGAAGATCACGTCGTTGGTCGTTCAGATGGCCGCCGGAAACTACGACGAGAAGTTCCAGTTGGTGGTGGATATCGATTACATCCAAATGTTCTGGAAGGTCGAGGAGCAGAGGTCGAATAATAATGTTGGGCGTTCTGGTGGTGTAATGGTGGAGGAGAAGGTGGTTCTTGAAAAAGCGATTATTGAAACGGGGAAGAAATTGAAAGAGTTGGGAGATCAGTGCAGTGTGTTGCGATGAATTCAAAGGTTCACGGAAGATGGTGGCTAGAATCCCATTATGAAAATGGGATAATTATGTAAATGCTTCTCAATATATTAATCTCCACTTTACTTTAAGAAAATATCAAAATGTTAATCGATAATATATTTTTATTTTTCGGAAAAACAAATTCACCTAAAATTGTATTTCACATCGAACATACTTTTTGAAATAATAAGAGTAACATGCTCGGTGGGACTCAAACCCACAATCGCTTGATTAGAAGTCAAACGCCTTATCCATTAGGCCACGAGCACTTGTTAGTTTTTATTATTTTTGCTAATTAAATGTTGCATGATATTAACTTATACTTGATACTTACATGTGATTTCAAATTTTTTAGCCCTGGTTTGTAACCATTTCGTTTTTAGTTTTCTGTTTTTTATATTTAGGTTTATTTTATCCTAATTTCTTTACTATCAGTTTCACTTATCTTAAAAAAACAATTCAATTCTTAGCCAAATTATAAAAACCAAACTAGTTTTTTTAAAAGTTACTTTTTTTTTTTTTAATTTTCAAAATTAACTTGATTTTTTAAAACATTGGTAGGAAGTATATAACCAAAGAAATAAAGTCATAAGGGGAAAATAGTGTTTATAGGCTTAATTTTCAAAAACCAAATGGTTATCAAATGGGGCCTTAAAATTTTTTTTTTTTTTTTTTCTTGGAAACACTTCAAACGATAGATGAAAGATAACACAACCATTCATATGTCAATGTATTGTTTATAGACTTAATTTTCAAAAACAAAATACCAAATGGTTATCAAACCTTAATCACTTCATTTATTTTTAATAATTTTTATGAGGTGCTTGTACTTGTAATAATTTTAATTTTATTATATTAGTGTGTCTTTTTTCTTTCTATTTCTATTATGATGGTGTGTTTTTTTCAATTGAAAAAAATCTTATAGAAGTAAATACTAAATAAAATAGGTCTTAATTATTTTTAAGAATAAAATTTATATATTTTTAAATATATATAAACAAAATATTAAAAAAGAACAATTTTTTAAAAAAAAATATACATATATGGAAGGAAATGTAAATACTAAAAAAAGAAATAAGTCTTAATTATTTTTAAGAATAAAATTTATATATTTTTAACTATATATAAACAAAATATTAAAAGAGAGAACATTTTTTTTAAAATATACATATATATGGAAGGAAATGTAAATACTAAAACAAATAAGTCTTAAATATTTTTAAGAATAAAATTTATATATTTTTAACTATATATATAAACAAAATATTAAAAGAGTGAATATTTTTTTTTAGGAATTTTTTTTTTAGGAAATGTAAAGCAAATAGTTATGGTTATAGTTATTAAAATGTAAAAATAATTAAAAGTGAAATATAATAAATAAATTATAAAAATGAGAAATATTTCTCTCTAAAATACTTCCACTTCCAACTTATATCTGTTTTTTTTAACATTCAACCCATATATGTTATAATGTTTTGCCTATGATATTCAATATTTGACTTGTCTTTTTTTTAAGCAAATATTTGACTCTTGTCTTCGTTAGACCTTTTAATAATTATCATTATTAACTATATTATTAATTTAAATAATTATTAATAATTTAAATTCAAATATTTTTTATTTTATTTTACAAAAATATTTAATTAATGCGAGAATTGAACTTATGATCCCATGATGAAGGGCATAACTTTATACCAATTAAACTATGATCTCATAGGGAATGACACAATCTTAATGCTAATTAAGTTATGGTCGTTTAACAATTCAAATAAATTATTAAAGAGTGAAAAAATGGGAAGTGTCTAAAACATAATAATATGGAAGGGAGTTATTGGTATGTTTGTGCCAATTTTTTATATTTTATATTTCTAATAACTGATGACTGAATACATCTATCAAAATTTATAATTAAATGAAAATATATGAAAAAAAAAGTATACATATATGAAAAAAAAAGTATACAAATCAAAAAAGTCTAAAACAATTAAATTCATCAATATCTTAACAACAATTATGTCCAAATTTAAAACATAAATCTTAATCACCAGGGCAGGGCACGCCACCCAGTTTTTTATTTTCTTATACACGCCAAAAATAATGTCTTAAATATATATTATTGTTATTAAATACATTTTTACCCCAAATTAACAAATTCTCATTTTGTTACAGGGGTATTGTACATAGTATGTATTTTGTTGTGTGCCTGAGTTCGAAACTCAACCATAACAATAATTTATTTGTTTTACATTTCTTTCTATGTATATTTATTTTAAAAAAAACTGTCCTCTTTTTAATATTTTATTTATATATATTTAAAAATATATAAATTTCTATTTATTTCTATAAGATATTTCTTAATTGAAATGTTATCTATACTTTGAGAGTTATATTATTTTAGTCATTATAATTTTAAATATCTAAATTTAGTACTCTTTCATACTTTAAACAAATCTTTAAATTAACTCTTAGTATTAGTTTATTTATTAATTTCAAAAGTAATTTAGACTCTATTAACATTCCTTTTATAAATTTTGAAAACAAATTTAGTTATATTGTATTTTTTCTTGAATAATTTTTTTTAAAAATGTCTAATAAATCTGTGAACTTTCAATTTTGTGTTTAATAGACTCATTAACTTCAAAAAGAGTTCAATATATTTTTTAACTTTCAATTTTGTATGTAATTGGTCCTCAAATTTTCATGTTTAAGTTATATTATTGTCTTTATTTGACATTTTTTAAAATCTAGAAATTCATTAGAAACAAAATTGAAAGTATAGGAATCGATTCAACACGTTTAAAGTTTAGGGACGCATTAAAGACTTTTTAGAGTTTAGGGACTCATTAAATTTTTTTTTTTTTTTTTTTTTAAGCAAAATTATATGATGATACTTAAGTTTATTTAAACTTAGTTCATAAGTATTTGATACACTTACATAACTTTTTTTTAATGTCAACATAACTTGAGAGTGTGAATTCAAACCTCTAAATTTTTTGCTATCTTTTTTTAATATTTATTTACTATAATTTTTTGGTCCCCAAACATCAATGTTTGGATCTGTCCCGGTTAATCACACTGATCTTCTTCCCCATCTTCATGTCGCTTTGTTCATCTTTTCAGCTTTTCGGTCGCAAAATAAATAAATAAATAAATTGTTGTCCTCATTGTGTGGAAGAGAGAATAAAGTTTTTTTTTTTCAATATATGGAGAGAGGATTCGAACTTGAGATATCTTACTCATAATTCATATATTATGTCTGTTTATGTTCATGTTGGCAAATTCTACGTTTTATAAACCACTCTTATTACATTTTTAGTCAATAGAAATTTAAAACTAAAAAATGTTGAAAATTTGATTAGGCATTTTTAAATGAATGGAAAGAGCAAAGGACTAAAAATAGAGACAAAAATGAAAATTTTGTAAAAGTAAAAAAGTAAAATGTAAAGAAAAAATTACTCTCTTCAAATAAGTTTTAGATATAGATACAGTAAAATTATAGGTGAAAAATAGAACATAATAGTCTTAAAAAAGTTTTTCAAAGATTGCGACTTTTTAATATATTATAAATTATAGATATAGATTTCTATTTTTCAACAATCTAATCTAAGTCTCAAAATTTATAAATGTTGTTGGAATATAGCTCAATTTTTCAAAGATTGCGACTTTTTAATATATTATAAATTATAGATATAGATTTCTATTTTTCAACAATCTAATCTAAGTCTCAAAATTTATAAATGTTGTTGGAATATAGTTCAATTCAATTGCAGTGGTTGAATTCCTGCATTAAATAAAATATTTTTAAAAAAGAAAAAATTATAAATGTCATTCTTAAATTAATAAATTAATTTAAGAACTTATTCTTCATTTTCTTAATATTAACAATTTTTTTTTTTTAAATTGTACCTGGAGTTTGATTTTTTTTAGTGAATGTAGCACGATTTGAAAAGATTTATAAATACGTCTATCAATAATAACTATTGATACACTTCTATTTTCTTTTTAATAGAATTTTATCTATACGATCATTGGTGATATAACAATCTATTAGTAATTATCACTAATTTTTTAATATTGGTAAAATGTTTTATATTTTATTATATTTGTCATTATTTTGAGACGCTATTTATTCAATTTTTTTTTAAATGAAAAGTAAAAGAGAAGAAAGAAAATAAGAGTGAATGAGTATTTCAGCCTCATGAAATAACTTTATGTAAGATGAAGAAGAAGAAAAGAGTCGTTGGTCGTGTCGTGGCCAATCGTATCTGACTGACAGAATTCGGAGAATGTGTTTTCCGGCGTGGGGAAGAATTCAAATATCAATTTGTAACGGTCGGATTATCATAAACTTTCCTAAATTGAAACCCCTTTTGTTTCGTTTAAGCTCTGTTTTGATCCGACGATTTCCCGGCGACGACTACCATGTCTCTCTCCCTCCGACGAGCAACCGATGCAATTCGTGGAACTCCGATTGGGGCATTCCAGCCAACTCATCTCTCGATCTACTCACGTAATCCTGCAACAAACTCCTTCAACTCTAATCGCCTATGCTCTGTTCCACATCATTGTCGCTGTCGATTCCATCCAAATCCTTCTCCTAGAAGATTCACCGCCGCCGATGAAAGGGGCGTCTGCGTCGGCGATTGAGAGGCTGAAGAAGGAGAAGTTTGATGGGGGTTAATTGAGTCGGGTGGAGACTGCAGCGTGTGTTGCGATGAGCTCGACGACGATGAGAATCCTCTGCGGTCATCTCTATCACAAATCCTGCATTCTCAACTGGCTTGAGATCAGCAATTCGTGTCCTTTGTGTAGAACCAAATTGGAAGATTAAACTAAACCATTTGTAATTCCTTTCGCACATAGTTTGTCTTCTTTTGTAATTTCATTTTATCAATGAAATGAATGAATTTCTATGTTTTTCATTGAAAAGATTATAACAAGCCATTCAAGATGATAACAAGACAGATCACAGATGAACCAATGTTGTAAGCCCAATGTTGTAAGCTTTGCTTGTTATTGATATTGATTCATAATCAATCCAAAAAAAAGTTGTTACATAAACAAAAGCAACAATAACAAAGTTTATACCCCTTCGCAAGAGCATTGCTGGCTCGACTCACATGATGTAGAACTAGTAATCAAGAAATTTTATGTCCTTTGATTTGCCTCTACCTGCCAATGTTTGCACACATGTCAGTAGTGATCCTTGGTAATTCTAAACAATCTAATCCTTGGTAATTCTAAACAATCTAATTTGGCTCATACCCATTTTTTTCTTCTGCAACACACATACCATTATCATGAGACAAAAATGAAGTTGTAACAATTAATTCTGATGAACTAATTCACAACACAATGTGTTAGGAAAATCAAAACATGTTGTATCTTCCAGTAATGTCCAGAACCAAACAGAAATTTACTCTAACAAAAAACTGAACCAACAACATAAACCAAATTAGTTGAAGTCTGATAATATAATTCAAATACGAGGATGCTGTGATAACATATCAAAAGATCAGCCATTCAATTCTAAATTAACTAGTGAACAACTGAATTTCTCGAACACAAAACTACAATATCACATTATATGCAACTATCCAATCATAAACTAATCAAACACATCATTTTCCTACGGAAGAAATAAGACGCGTCACTCGTCCTTCTTCTACTTCTTTTTAGTCGTTATGAATAGTTGCACTTTTGAAAGATCGTATGGAACATGAAGGAGAAATTCAACATCTTCATCGTTGGTTATGTACATCGGAGGGGATCCATCATCGTCGTCTAACTTAAATTTCACCCTCATTACAATGTCAAAATTTGACGGACTAACTTTTGCAATTTCATATATGCGACTTTTCAGTTCATCGTACTTCATTGTGCTCGGCACGACAATCCCTTTTAAGCGACCACTGCAATAACGACACTTCTCATTCTCATGCCAGGTACCTCCCTATCGAATGAATAAACATTTCCTCATCCTTCAAATAAGAGTAAACAAAACAATAAATAAGTAGATATATACTAAATAATAGGCAGCTAAAAAAACCAACAAAATAAGAAAGAAATATAAACATTTATTTTCATTCTCGCTCCAGCTATAGTTGACTACACATGAATTTGCTTTTGGTCACCCAAAATGTCTCATATCAATAAAGAATGTTGTCTCTCCTTATATACCTATGATGTGAGATTTTGAGCGCACTCCGAACACAAAAAATCAACCAACGTTTCAAAGTGATTCAAATAAGGAAAAAAAATAAAATATTTCAAAGTTACGTGAATGTTTTTGTACGCACCTCCTTCTTCCTTTTGAATGTTGATGTTTCAAACTTGAAGGTATGTAGATTTGTTTTTTCCAATTAGAGAGATTTGCTTAAAAATAAGTGTTTAAGATGTATTGAGTTGAATTGATTTGGAAGGTTGGTTGGTTGGTTAGATGAAATTGATTCTGCTTTTAATTTCCCTACATTACAAAAAAAGGGAAATTAGGTTAATGTCAGGAGAGAGATAAATGACTACTCTCTCTAATAAATCTTGGAAATATAATTTAAAGTTATTTTTAGCAGGTTTCTTCACATTCAACTAACACAAAAATATTCTGGGTGAGATTTACTCTTTAAATAATTCCTAATAAATTGGCTATAAAAAAACCACCCTATTAAGATGGATAAATATGTGGAAAAACAAAAATAAAATAGAATAAAGATGGATAATGTGTTAGATTAATTCAAATCAGTTACTATACAAATATTACCGATTAAAAATAAAAATTTAAGACGAACACATTGATATTAGTGAATTCATTGTTGAAATTGACAGATGAACACACTAAGAACGATGACCGTAACTTTTATTGTACATATAAATAAAAAAAAAAGATGCAATGTTCATGTTTATCAGAAAATGAAAACCACACTTGCTAATTTAAAAATATAAGCTTAAAAGGGTTTAAAAAAAATGTCAAATCAAAATGATGTTTACATGCCTCATTTAATGTATTTTTTTTTTCAGGTGAAAATATAGGCATCATTAAACACTAACTAACACAACCACCAACCTCATAAAGAGAAGAGACCAATTTAGGAGGGGAAATCGATTTTCCAAAAAATAACCCTTCATCTTCCACATAAGAAGAAGTGCAGCTATATGAGTTGTTAGGAACAATGTAAATCTACCTATCTTTTTATTGGTATGATATTGTCCACTTTAGACATAACCCTTCCGACTTTGCTTTTGGTTCTACTTAAAATACTTCATACCAATGACGAATGTTGTCACTCTGTGTATACTTATGGTCGCACTCCCAACATGAGCAGCCGTATTACAACCCCTCGAGCAAAAATCAAAAGACACAACCCATATTAGCAGCTGCATCTCCAATTCCATCCAAAATATTTTTCGTCTCTGAAAGATTAGACCCCATATTGATCAATGTTCCGACCACCTCTGCTGAATCTAATTCGACAAAGAGGTGGCTGAACACCGACTTCTCACAGCAATCAATTGGTCTCAGGCCAACCAAAATGGTCTCACCTTCTAATGTCACACCCCCCTAATTATCTAACCCCACCTAGGACGAGTTGTGACAGACAATAGACCCCGAGTGTGCAATGAAATTGATTGGAAGTTTTTTTTTTCTTTTCTTTTTGACAACTCAACTTTATCTCAAATGAACACACAGCAACAAATATCTATATATGTACATACTGATGGAGCGACATGCGCAGCGGAAAGCGATTTCGGACCGATGATACTCTAATTTCATCAATTTAACAAATAGAAAACATGCTCAAACGACGAAAATAAAGAAATTAGAATACATACCCTTGTAGTTCCAATTTCTTCAAGCTCCGCCGCACGTTCCTCGTCACAAACTCTTCCGGCCTCTTCACACGAACGCCCCGAGGACCTCCCCAGGTAGTCCCGCTATCCTCGGCGCCGCGCAACGAAGTTGTGGGACTCCGAAAAGAAGAGAAAATAAAAGAAAATGAGAAGAAGAAGAATAGCCAGAGAGGGAGAGAGGGGATTAGAGGAAAAAACTCAAAATTCATTGAATTTCTCTTCAAGCTTTCGTATATAACAAAACTCAAGTCCTCTGCCAAATTGAAATTCCTTTCAATTTCAATACCCCATTCATTGTCTTGCCATGCCAAATGGCAAGCATGCAACATGCAAAAAATAGCACTAAATATATATATATATATATATATATATATATTAAATAAAATTAATTCATAATTAATTTTAAATAATAATAAATATTTTATTTATTAGACTTTTTAATAAATAAAAACTATATATATATATTTAATTAATTAAACTTTTTAATTAATTAATATTATTTAATTCAATATCAAATATTAATTAAATAATATGACTAAACCCGGTTTTCTGAAAACCGACTTTTTTGCACATGAATCTTATTCATGTTTTAGGCCAATCTCATATTTAAATCATATTTAAATATGTTCATCATTCTTCCACAAACCGAATTTGAACAATTAAAATTCTTTTTCTTTTTAATTTCTCTTATACTGTTGCACGACGTTATTCGAGCTAGCCAGGAGAACCTAAAGGACCTACAGATCATGAGCTCCAACGATACGAGATTATCCGGTCAAAACTCTTTCAACCGAACTAACCAACATTCGTTAACCCCCGGAGACTCCACTAAAGTCCGAGGGTTGCACTCTCCTCACTGTAGATATATTATGTCCTCTTGATATAACCATCATGGGTAAGTCGATCCTTCACAGGTGTCCGTTATCACAGCTAGGTCTTTTATACCGTTTAACCTCTGTGATACCTCTTGTTCCTTAAGTACCACTAACACCTCTAATGAACATTTGATCTGTGATCCAATCATCAGATCTAAATCCTCTTCACACAGAAGAGGATGAGGCCTCATGTTCAAGCCCCGGAGTCAGCTATTAAGGGAACACCTATCTACTAGACCCTAAAGAGGGTAGGAGTGAATTCCATCTTGCTAGACTATGTCCTCAGCTACCTATTCGAGTTTATCCCCAAGTTGGTAGGCTTATTGAGCGGGCGACCTGCCACTCTCACCCATACAAGTCTAAGGATACTCTCGAATAAGCAGGAGTTCATAGTAAGCTCAGGATTAAGAACGAGTTACCTTAGGTCATCAAAAGTGATAAAGTCGGTCTCACCAGTAAACGGTGTTATAAAGAGAAAGCGACTTTATCGTGGTTCTGTCTAATGCAAACTCTTTGCATATGACTCCCCCGCTCGCACATCTCCATGTGAAACGATTCGGATCACATCGTTTTGTACAATACAAAGCGAGCCGCATCCAATAGTGTTACCAGAATAAGGTACCCGATCTTATCCGTATACTATAGACCGTTTTGACTGACTACTTGAGCTTGACCCACAATCATGTCATACATGAAGCTCAAGTACTCATATTCAGCCAAGGGTGTTGTTATTGGTACAGGTTAATGCAAACACGTTTCACTATATTCAATAAACACCTTTATTGAATAAACCTCAATAACTCTTTATTGCAGTTAATAGACATATTACATTTACAACGTTTATAAACCACTTGGACTAACATGTCTGTGGGACGAATGCTGGTCAGGAATACAAAGTATCTCCCACTGTCTTATTTAACAGCTCGCAACCCCAGACTCTCCAGGTGTCTCTCAAACACTTTAGCCGTGAGAGACTTTGTAAACGGATCAGCAACATTGTGCTCCGAGGCAATCTGTGTGACGATCACATCTCATCGTTGCACTATCTCCCTGATAAGGTGATATTTCCGCTCGATATGCTTCCCGCGCTTATGACTCCGAGGTTCTTTAGAATTTTCCACAGCACCACTGTTATCACAATAAAGTGTGATGGGCAAATTCATATTTGGAACAACTTCCAAATCTGACAAGAACTTCCTGAGCCATACTGCTTCCTTTGCTGCTTCACAAGCTGCGACGTATTCAGCTTCCATGGTGGAGTCAGCAATACAACCTTGCTTGATACTTCTCCACACTATATCCCCTCCGTTAAGAGTGAACACTGATCCTGATGTAGATTTCTGAGAATCTATATCAGTCTGAAAATCAGAGTCAGTGTATCCTGCCAGGATCATATCCTTAGGCCCATACACGAGCACATAGTTCCTCGTTCTCCTAAGATACTTGAGGATATGTTTAACGGCGGTCCAGTGATCATATCCTGGATTAGACTGGTACCTACTGACAATTCCGACTGCAAAGCAAATGTCAGGTCTAGTGCATAACATAGCATACATCAGACTGCCAACTGCAGATGCATACGGAATCCGTCTCATGTCCTCAACCTCTTGAGGTGTCTTAGGAGACTGTTCCTTAGACAAATGAATTTCATGCCTAAACGGCAGCGAACCTTTCTTGGAATTCTGCATCGAATATCTAGATAACACTTTATCTATATAAGATGCCTGAGACAGTGCTAGCGTTCTGTTCTTGCGATTCCTTACGATTTGAATCCCAAGAACAAACTGAGCCTCTCCCAAATCTTTCATTTGGAATTGGGTTGCTAGCCACAGTTTTACGTCAGTAAGAACCCCTACGTCATTCCCAATGAGTAGTATGTCATCTACATATAAGACTAAGAAAGCTACAGCCTTATTGACAATCTTCTTGTAAACACAAGGCTCGTCAATATTTTGTTCAAAGCCATAAGATTTGATCGCAGTATCAAACCTTATATTCCAGGATCTAGATGCCTGTTTCAACCCATAAATGGATCGATTCAGCTTGCAAACCTTTTGCTCTTGACCCTGAATTATGAACCCCTCTGGTTGGACCATATAAATACTCTCTTCAAGATTGCCATTCAGAAAGGCAGTCTTGACATCCATTTGCCAGATTTCATAATCATAAAATGCGGCAATGGACAAGAGTATTCTAATCGACTTTAACATGGCAACATGAGAAAAGGTTTCTTCATAGTCCACCCCTTCTCGCTGGGTAAAACCCTTTGCCACAAGTCGGGCCTTAAAGGTTTGCACCTTACCGGCCTGGTCTCGTTTCCTCTTGTAGATCCACTTGGAACCTGTTATAATATATGGAAAAGTATATTATTCATTGTATTGAGAGAGAATTACATTGAGATATATATAGAGATTGCTATGACGAAATAAGGAAAGAACAAATACAAATAAGGATAGAATAACCAATAACAAATAAGGGAAGAATAATCCCTAAACTAAACCCTAAATCCTAACACCCTCCCTCAAACTCAAGATGGTAGTTGAGAAACCAAATTGAGTTTGTTAGATAATTTTGGACGAACAAATGCAGATTTGAATTTTCATGACGGAGAGTTTGCGCGAACATGCAGAGGCAGATGCACAACGAACATAGTGAACCAAAATAAACCGAACCGAATCAGAGTAAACTGAATAAGATTTAACGAAACCAAACCGGATTGAACCGGGGTTGAAACGAAACCAAACCGGATTGAACCGGGGTTGAAACGAAACCGGGCTGAACCGGACTGAAACAAAACTGAATCGGGGTTGAACCGATTTGAACCAGAACCGAATCAGAGTAAACTGAATAAGATTTAACGAAACCAAACCGGATTGAACCGGGTTTGAAATGAAACGAACTGGAATGAACCAGGCTGAAACGAAACCGGGCTGAACCGGACTGAAACAAAACTGAATCGGGGTTGAACCGATTTGAACCAGAACCGAATCGGGGTTGAACCGATTTGAACCAAAACCGAACATTGAACTGAAATAAACCGAGACCAAAATAGAACTTTCATTGGATCGAAGGAAGAGGTGCCAGATGGAGGAGGACTGCGGCAACTAATCTGAAGGAAGAGAGGAAGAGCTCTTTGGTAGTGGCGGCGTGCGGAGGAAACGGCGGCGGCATGCGGAGGAAACAACGGCGGCGGCGGACGAACCTGGGCGGCGTATCTGGGCCGAATGCAGGTGGTGGACAGCGGACGAATCTGGGCGGCGGGCAGCAGCTGAACGGCGACAAATGGTGGACAACAAACGAATCTGGGCAGCGGGCAGCGGCTGAACAGCGACAAATGGTGGACAGCGAACGAATCTGGGCAGAACGGATCTGGCGGCTGCGGCGGTGCGCGGAGGAAGCAGCGGCGGCGGCGAACGGATCTGGCGGTTGCGGCGGTGCGCGGAGGAGACGGCGGCGGCGGCAGATTGGGGAGAACGAGTCTGGCGGCTGCGGCGGTGCGCAGAGGAAACAGCCGGCGGCAATGAGGGAAGAGAATGAAAAAAGAAACCAAATGAAAATCAAGGGTTTCTTGGACGAACGAAATCAGAAGAACAAAATTGGGTTAGGGCGACAGCCGCCAAACGCAAGCCGCCGCCCTTAGGGTTTTTTGATTTCTAGGGTTTTTGGAGGAGCTCTGATACCATGTTATAATATATGGAAAAGTATATTATTCATTGTATTGAGAGAGAATTACATTGAGATATATATAGAGATTGCTATGACGAAATAAGGAAAGAACAAATACAAATAAGGATAGAATAACCAATAACAAATAAGGGAAGAATAATCTCTAAACTAAACCCTAAATCCTAACAGAACCGATGGGTCTTTCACCATCTGGTTGATCTACAAGACTCCAGACCGAATTGAAGTACATAGACTCCATTTCGAGGTTCATGGGTTTGAGCCACTCATCCTTGTCTACATCTGTCATTGCCTGTTTAAAGGTCAATGGATCCTCAATTCCATCATCAGGTATGACGAATTGAGTCTCAGACAAGCCAATGTAGCGGTCGGGTTGTCTCACATCCCTCCCACTGCGTCGAGGCTCTCTCAACTCTTGAGAAGGACCAGCCTGATCAACAACTCTTGTTGATCCCTCTGTAGCTTCCCTGGATAATTCGGACAAAACTATTTTGCTCGTAGGTTGATGATCTCTCATGTGGTCCTCCTCTAAGAACGTGGCATTAGTCGACACTAATACCTTGTCCTCTCGAGGATCGTAAAAGAAACCACCTTTCGTTTCTCTGGGATAGCCTACAAACAGGCACAATTTCGAACGATATTCCAATTTCTTTGGACCGGGTACTAGCACATGTGTCGGGCACCCCCAAATTCTGTAATGACGTAAACTAGCTTTACGCCCTTTCCAGAGCTCAAAAGGTGTTTCAGAAACACTTTTCGAGGGAACATCATTCAAAATGTATACAACAGTCTCTACTGCGTATCCCCAAAACGAACTAGGCAGCTGAGCATAGCTCATCATAGAACGAACCATGTCCAACAGGGTTCTATTTCTCCTTTCGGATACACCGTTCTGCTGCGGTGTTCCGGGCGCTGAGAGTTGAGATACGATTCCATGTTCTATCATATAGTCATAGAATCTAGTATCCATATACTCTCCACCTCGATCACATCGGAGTGTTTTTATCGATTTACCTAATGTGTTCTCAACCTCTGCCTTATACTCAATGAACTTTTCAAGAGTTTCGGACTTATGATGCATTAGGTAAAGATAGCCGTACCTAGAATAATCGTCAATGAAGCTGACGAAATATTCATACCCTCCTCGTGCTTTGACATTCAAAGGACCGCAGAGATCCGAATGCACGATTTCTAGAGGTTCTTTTGACCTATAACCTTTTCCAGTAAAAGGTCGTTTGGTCATCTTGCCCTCAAGACATGACTCACAAGGCGGTAAAGAGTTGTCCTCTAAACGATTTAGGAGACCACTCTTAACCAACCTCCCAATCCTATTGAGATTAATGTGGCCTAGTCTCAAGTGCCAAAGATAGGTACTAGGAGAAAGCTTCTGCCTTTTAGTTTGAGTTTCAGCTGTTTTAAACATTTCAGTGTTCAAAATAGCTTGAACCTCTGTCGGTCTTAACACATATAAGTTGTTTTCAAGTTTAGCAGAACAAACTTGCATACCTATTTTGCTAATGATGGCTTCATTATAAGCAAAAGATACTTTATACATTTGTTCTAATAAACAAGCTATAGAGACTAGGTTCCTTTTGAAGCTAGGAACCAATAGCACATTTTCTAACAAAATGTAACTATCTCTATAAGACAACTTAACAGTTCCCACTGCTTTAGCTGAGACAACCTCTCCAGTACCAACTCTGAGAGTTATCTCATCTTTAGCTAGCGGCTGCCAGGAACTAGTTTCCTGAAACGAAGAACAAACGTGATTAGTGGCTCCTGAATCGAGGATCCAGGCATGACTATCATTTTCCGCTAAACACGTTTCTACAACAAGCAAATCATATTTACTTTGTTGTTTCTTCTCAGCACGACTCATTACTGAGCTGGGAAGAGGACAATCCTGTGTTAAGACAGACCTAAGATCATCACGAACAAGAATCATATTCGAGTTCGTTTTCCAGGTCTCGTATTTTTCGCCAGTTAACTTAACCGAAGCTAATACGTTTTTAAACGAGCTAGACATGCTGAAAAGAAATGTAAATCTATTAGTGAAATAGTTTTAACCTATTTAAACCAATCAGAAAGTTTAGCAGTAAATAAAGTACCCAAGCTCTTTATTTAGATGCAACGATACTTTAGGGAGTCAGAATGGTTGCTACCGTAGGGCAGTCAAGCACCCTTTCACTAAACCAAGACATTCTTGACTAAATGCTAATACCAGAATAACTCTTATTCCTATAGCATCTTAGTTATCGTTTTTGGTCAAGATTTACTAACACCTTAGCAAATCTGCAAGTGTGACCCTCCATTTTTAGAACGCATAGGACGGCCCCAACATAGCAACCGTATGGAATGTCAGTGTTGGGAATGACCCTATGTTTCTTTATCCAAAAATGGTGACTGAGGTGTTCGATCTCCCATGCCCAGCCCTCCGTTTGGATGGTGCCCCAAGGGCAGCCTGCAGGCGGAACATGGGAATCTCACGGTTCAATCCAATGGAGGAGACCGTAGGATGTACTCACGTACTTCCTTCTCCCACTTACTATAGATACTTACTCCATTCACCTTGCTATTGAAAGTTGCAAACACCACCCGTCTGGAGATGCCCCATATGGCATCATGAGGCCAAGCAAAATTCTCACGTTGTGAACTATAGGGAGTGCGTAGCAGGAGAGGGATATATCATATATTCCTTCTCAACACTTCTACTAAGCATCGTGGACGGTTTTTAGGGTAAATTACTCAGGTTTTATCCGGCTAAGAAATTAAAACCTTAAGTCTAGGTAAACTTTTTACCTGAGATGTCTAGGTTATTAACAAGTTTAATTAACCTCACACCTCTCGCGCACGCTCATAAAACCAGGTTAACTTTACTCAAGTACCAGATCGTCCCCAGGTAGGAGGTGTTCCGTAAACCGTCAACTTAAATACCTCCAACCTCGAACAGGATTTCACCGGGTGAGTTTCTCATAACCTTAGTATTTACGAGATAACGACCTATTTTATCTAATAAAACAGACCGAATCATTTAACCCTAAATGAGCATGCTTTTCTTTGTTATAGATTTTATAAGTCTATCCAATTTTACAACTCTTGCAAAAACTTAGACATGCTATAACAAACATCTACATGCTTCTCAAACATGCATCACTAAGGCATGATAAGTTGAATATTTAATTTCATAATCAATATAACACTTATATCGATTATATATATATATATATATTTTTTAAATATACAACTCCTAATTCATAAATTAATATAACACTTATATCAATTATTATGAATTAAGCATGCATCCTATACATTATAACACTTATAACATACAATATGCATCTAAAGTTGAATGTTTAATTTCGTAATTAATATAACACTTATATTAATTATTCTATTAAGCAACCAACAACTAATTCATGAATTAATATAACTCTTATATTAATACTCATGAATTAAACATGCATCCTATATATTATAACACTTATAACCTATAATATGCATAAAACTAGGGCAAACTATGTTGTATATTTAATTTCATAATTAATATAACACTTATATCAATTATTCTATTAAAATTACAACATCTAATCCATGAATTAATATAACTCTTATATTAATACTCATGAATTCCCAAATATGCATACTATAAATTATAACACTTATAACATATTTACAATGCATGGAGCATGCTTCCTACGGTGGGATTTTAAATCTATATGACATACTATATGCACATACAAACATGGAATTTAATTAAAACATACATTCACAATGCATAATTAATTAAACACACTAAAGTGGATCGATTTTGGCATTTAACAAGCAATAACTAATTTATTACAAGCTTGAGAAACAAGCTAGGTCTTGAGCGGACTTCGAACTCTTCGCACCGCCTTTGACAAGCTTGCTTCCTCCGAACGCTTCGGCCAATTTCTGTTCGAGCTTCTCTTCGAATTGCCTAGAACGAGTTTGAACTTACACCGAACATTTCGGCCAACTCAAACTCGGGCTTCTTTCACAAAGAAACCTATATGGACTCTAATGACTCTAAAAATACAGACTCTTTAGCACACATTAAAGCCCATACATTCTTGGGCAATTACAAATAAGGAAATTCAAAAAGAAACTTTGCCAAAATCGATATTCACTTTAGACGCCAATTCAGAAACAATTTCTAAATTAAAATACCCACCAACTTAAATTGATGCAAATTGAGTTAATCACAAAATCGCTCTGATACCAATTGATGGAGCGACATGCGCAGCGGAAAGCGATTTCGGTCCGATGATACTCTAATTTCATCAATTTAACAAATAGAAAACATGCTCAAACGACGAAAATAAAGAAATTAGAATACATACCCTTGTAGTTCCAATTTCTTCAAGCTCCGCCGCACGTTCCTCGTCACGAACTCTTCCGGCCTCTTCACACGAACGCCCCGAGGACCTTCCCAGGTAGTCCCGCTATCCTCGGCGCCGCGCAACGGAGTTGTGGGACTCCGAAAAGAAGAGAAAATAAAAGAAAATGAGAAGAAGAAGAATAGCCAGAGAGGGAGAGAGGGGATTAGAGGAAAAAACTCAAAATTCATTGAATTTCTCTTCAAGCTTTGGTATATAACAAAACTCAAGTCCTCTGCCAAAATGAAATTCCTTTCAATTTCAATACCCCATTCATTGTCTTGCCATGCCAAATGGCAAGCATGCAACATGCAAAAAATAGCACTAAATATATATATATATATATATATATTAAATAAAATTAATTCATAATTAATTTTAAATAATAATAAATATTTTATTTATTAGACTTTTTAATAAATAAAAACTATATATATATATATATATATTTAATTAATTAAACTTTTTAATTAATTAATATTATTTAATTCAATATCAAATATTAATTAAATAATATGGCTAAACCCGGTTTTCCGAAAACCGACTTTTTTGCACATGAATCTTATTCATGTTTTAGGCCAATCTCATATTTAAATCATATTTAAATATGTCCATCATTCTTCCACAAACCGAATTTGAACAATTCAAATTCTTTTTCTTTTTAATTTCTCTTATACTGTTGCATGACGTTATTCGAGCTAGCCAGGAGAACCTAAAGGACCTACAGATCATGAGCTCCAACGATACGAGATTATCCGGTCAAAACTCTTTCAACCGAACTAACCAACATTCGTTAACCCCCGGAGACTCCACTAAAGTCCGAGGGTTGCACTCTCCTCACTGTAGATATATTATGTCCTCTTGATATAACCATCATGGGTAAGTCGATCCTTCACAAGTGTCCGTTATCACAGCTAGGTCTTTTATACCGTTTAACCTCTGTGATACCTCTTGTTCCTTAAGTACCACTGACACCTCTAATGAACATTTGATCTGTGATCCAATCATCAGATCTAAATCTTCTTCACACAGAAGAGGATGAGGCCTCATGTTCAAGCCCCGGAGTCAGCTATTAAGGGAACATCTATCTACTAGACCCTAAAGAGGGTAGGAGTGAATTCCATCTTGCTAGACTATGTCCCCAGCTACCTATTCGAGTTTATCCCCAAGTTGGTAGGCTTATTGAGCGGGCGACCTGCCACTCTCACCCATACAAGTCTAAGGATACTATCGAATAAGCAGGAGTTCATAGTAAGCTCAGGATTAAGAACGAGTTACCTTAGGTCATCAAAAGTGATAAAGTCGGTCTCACCAGTAAACGATGTTATAAAGAGAAAGCGACTTTATCGTGGTTCTGTCTAATGCAAACTCTTTGCATAGGACGCCCCCGCTCACACATCTCCATGTGAAACGATTCAGATCACATCGTTTTGTACAATACAAAGTGAGCCGCATCCAATAGTGTTACCAGAATAAGGTACCCGGCCTTATCCGTATACTATAGACCGTTTTGACTGACTACTTGAGCTTGACCCACAATCATGTCATACATGAAGCTCAAGTACTCATATTCAACCAAGGGTGTTGTTATTGGTACAGGTTAATGCAAACACGTTTCACTATATTCAATAAACTCCTTTATTGAATAAACCTCAATAACTCTTTATTGCAGTTAATAGACATATTACATTTACAACGTTTATAAACCACGAGTGTTAGGACATAAAACCCAACACATACAACATATGATATTCATTGACTCGTTGAGACCGGTGACATATATTAATCTCAACTATCTAATTAAGGTTGAAACTCAAGAGCAACCAGATGGAAAAATAAGGATAAAAAAATGAGCTAAAAAACTCAGTGAGCGGTATATACATAATAACATAACTTTTAGGAAAACTCTATCCATAAACAACAACAATTCAAAACTTTATCAACCAACGTAAATCATGAACAATATAAATAACTCGAGATAATCAAAACATCATGATCGTACAAGAATAACATAACAATCTTCATCATCTGTAACGCCTCAAGTCCACGATTTGGACAATAATTTGAAATTCAAATTTGACACTTATTAGCCCTGACATCCCCTCGTCGATCCCCTATTGCATGTCCACACCTAGGTCTAACATTTGGAATCCAGAGATTTAGCATGCTCCTGCGACCTCATTAACACTCCAGCCCAAGATTTGGAATTGGGAGAAGTTTGATGGGTTAGTTGGGCCGGAAGAGCCGAGAGACTACAATGTGTGTTGCAATGAGTTAAACGACGGTGAAAAAGTGGTGGCCAGAATCCCGTGCGGTCACGTGTATCACAAGTCCTGCATCCTCAACTGGCTTGAGATGAGCAATCCATGTCCTTTGGTCCTTTGTGTAGAAGGAAATTGGAAGATTTAAACTAAAGCAAAAATTGTGTAATTTTGACAATAAGATGATAGCTTACAAATTTAAAAATGTCGTACCCCTCTTGTAAGTTGTTTTTTTTTTTGTAATTCCTTTGTACAAGATTGGTTAGTGTGAGCAGTGATGAAAAAGGAAAAAACATTATAATAAGACAGATCACAGATGAGACTTGGTTGTCCATAAAGTTAATCATATGATGATTTATGGGAACAAGAAAGAGCTGCATATTACAATACATTAACAAAAACAAAAACAACAATACCAAAGCCTCTGCTAAATTCTTACATCAATTCTTGGCCTTCCAGCCATCAACACAACACACACATACATACCCATTATCATGAAACTGAAACATTTTCTATTTATATTGCCATCAACACAACACACACATACATACCCATTATCATGAAACTGAAACATTTTCTATTTATATTTTGGTATTTTCATGTCCTTCAAACAAACATGCACTTCACTCCTTCTTCTGCTGCTTCTCTTCACTCGTTGGTTAATTAGTTTATAAATTTGGAAAACATAAACAATAATAAGATATTAAAAAACGAAACGAAATAAAAAATTTCCATTGCCGGGAATCGAACCCGGGTCTCCTGGGTGAAAGCCAGATATCCTAACCGCTGGACGACAATGGAATTTGTTAAAAATTGAGTTGCAGTTTAATATATATATAAATATATTATCTATACAACATGCTAATAAAAAACGTGAGCGGCAGGATTCGAACCTGCACGGGCAAAGCCCACATGATTTCTAGTCATGCCCGATAACCACTCCGGCACGCTCACTTTTGTTTAATAAAAATTTCAATTACATTAAAAGATCTAAGAGAATCATTACAATAGCCCTGTTATATCGGTAAGTAATTTGCAACTTTATTGAATCAAAATATAATTCACCAATTTCTTTGTAATGTGAGTTTGCAAATTAATGCATCTCACTTCAATTTCATGTCTATATTGAGCTTTGTTTCTTTCATATTCTCCTCCTCTCTCGATATTGATATATACTAAATAATAGGCAGCTAAAAAATCAACAAAATAAGAAATAAATATAAACATTTCTTCTCATTTTCCTCTATAGTTGACCGCACAACAAAAAACCAACCAACATTTTAAAGCTACGTGAATGTTTTTGTACGCACCTACTTTGAATGTCGATGTTTCAAACTTAAGCGTGAGAAAGTAGACTTTTCATCAAAAGTTGAAAGTATGTACATTTTGTTTTCACAAGGAGAGATTTACTTAAATAAGTGTTTAGATGTATAAATTGATTTGAAAGATTGGTGGGGTGAAGAGTAATGGGTGGTTAGATGAAATTGATTGTGCTTTTAATTTCCCTCCATTACAAAATGGGGAAAATTAGGTCAACTCTATAGTCCAAAACAGTCAATTCAAAGTGATTTTTTTTTTTTTTTTAAGTACATTGGAGGAGAATTTGAACCACATAACTCTTGGTCGTTAACACATACATGTGTCAGCTGAGCCATGCTCGCTTTGGCGAAAAATTGGGATTCAATGTATACTTGAAGAAGAAGACATAACATTCTAAATGAGAATAATTTGTAATGGCAAAATAACTTCCATTCTACACATGACAATAAAGAAATGCAGGTCAAAGCGAGCACGACTCCGCTGACATATATATGTGTTGACGACTCAGATGTCTGCGGTTCGAATAATCTCCCTACCCAATGTATAAAGAAATGCAGCGAACCAAGAGAAATTAAAAAGAAAAAAGAATAAAATAATGAAGATATTTGGAGTTGACCGAGAAGAAAAGCAGCAAAGATGGTAGAGATTGAGAGTCTTGAGATTGAGAATCGGAGCTCCAAGAGTTTGACAATGGCAGAAGAGAAAAAGAAATGCGTCTGAGTAGGTTTTGGGAAATTATTTTTCAAATTGTAATTGTGATAATGAACGAAAAGGACAGATAGGAAAAGGGGGTAAAGTTTTTTTTTTTTTTTTTTTTTTTTTTGCTAATTAACCACATACTGCTTCAGTTAGTTGCCCAAGAAGGAAACTTGAAAGGGGAACAAGATAGTTAATGACTACTCTTAAATAGTACATTGAACCAGCTAATAAATCTTGTAAAAATAATTTAAAGTTTTTTTTAGCAACTTCTTTACATTGAATTGAGGCGCGTTTACTTGTACGTAATGAAAAAATCTCAATAATCGTAATGAAAATCTTGTAATCGTAATCGGATTGGATGGTGTTTACTCCCTCTAATCCCTCGCTCCAATCGCGATAATCATTGATTGTGTAATCCGTTATAACCAAGCCGAGTTGTTTAGGATAATGTCATTTTTTTAATATTAAACAAATCTATCAAACTGGAAAATCGCGTCCAAATTAATTTCTCGACGACCCTTTCTCCCCATCCCATTTTCAAATAGAGCAAATCCCTACGTCTTCCTCATTAGTCTTTGCCAGTCTGTCTCGTCCGGTTCGCAAGCTAAATCGTCTGTCCAATATTCGATTATGTTCATCAACTGCAACACATATTAAGGTATTCCACTAATATTTGCACATCTTGAAGCGAATCTAGTAGGTGCTCACGTATAATTGTAGTGTAAATGACACTGAAATGGATAGGTGGTGTGTTAACGTGATCTTCAAATATATCTATTAACATAATTGGTATCGGGAAGTGTTCAAAATTTGGGACACAATTCGAACATCTTAGTTTCGTAATGAGATGTGATTATGAATATGGAAATGAAGGATCACCAATCTCCAGTATTTAAACGAAGAATCACTTCTCAAATCCTTGATACTCATAAACCTCAGTCGTCGTCCTCATCTTCTAAAGGTTGTAGATATGGCAACAAATGACGTGTACGGATTAAAAACTAGGTGTGTGCATCAGTCCCGACATGAAAAACACGTTTATGTAACTATTCAAGTAGTTAATTGAGTTTGTAGTCTAGTGAGATCACTCGTCTGACATCTCGCGTGAGTCTAGTAATAGAGAATATGAATATAGAAATGGATCTGAGAATAAATCTTATTATTAATCTGCGTGAAAAAGGGTATGTGGAAGAGAGATAAAAGGTAAAATCTAGAAAGTATGGTGTATAAATGCATTGACTTCACAGTGAGTCGGGGGCAATAATTATGGAGAAAATGGCGGGTCGCACGTAATAATCAATCGCACACCTATTTTGAGTCAATCAAAATTCGTAATCTGATTGTTTTGATTACGGGTGGGACCCACAACTAATTACGATTGCGAAATTTAGTAAACAACTTCAAATATTTTGCTTTATATGTCACTGGAGCATTATGGGCGGCGGATTGCGATTACGTGCAAGTAAACGCGCCCTAAGACAAAAAAAATTTACACTTTATTAAGAAGGATAAATATGTGAAAAAACAAAATAGAATAAAAATGAATAATTTATTAGATTAATTCAAATTGGTTACTATACCAAGTATTACAGATTAAAAATGAAAATTGAACATGAACGCACTCGTATTAGTGAATTTATTATTGAAATTGACCGATGATATAACTTTTAGGAAAATTATAAAGGACAAAATAAATTATGCTAATTAAAAATTTAACTACACTTCTTTGGGTTTGCAAATATAGCAAAATTTCTAAAGGTTAGATTTTTCGTTTTTTTATATCCTCAATTTACCCTTCTTAATATTTTTATTTGGTGTATCAGTTATACAACTGATTTACTTACTATTTGGTGTATCAGTTCTATAACTGATTTACCTTTCTATTTGGTGTATCAATTATACAACTGATTTACCTTCTATTTGGTGTATTAGTGACACTTGATATGCCTTATATTTGGTGTATTACGACTGATTTACCTTATATTTGATGTATCAATGATAACTGATTTACCTTGTATTTACTGTATCTTTATATTTGATGTATCAGTTATAAAACTGATTTAGTTTATATTTGGTGTATCAGTTGTACGACTGATTTACCTTATATTTTGTGTATCAATGACAACTGATTTATCTTATATTTAGTGTATCAAATATATAATTGATTCACCATATATTTGATAACTCTTATATTTGGTGTATCAGTTATAAAACTTATTTAGTTTACATTTGGTGTATCAGTTGTACAACTGATTTACCTCATATTTGATAATCCTTATATTTGGTGTATCAGTTATAAATATGATTTACCTTATATTTGGTGTATCGGTTGTACAACTGATTTACCTTATATTTGGTGTATCAATTGTAAATATAATTTACCTTATATGTGGTGTATCTACGATTGATTTACCTTCTATTTGGTGTATCAGTTATATTTATCTTCTATTTAGTGTATTAGTGACACCTGATATACCTTATATTTGGTGTATCCGTTGTACAACTGATTTACCTTATATTTGGTGTATCCGTTGTACAACTGATTTACCTTAGATTTGGTGTATCAGTTGTTCAACTGATTTACCTTATATTTAGTGTATCAGTTGTACATCTGATTTACTTTCTATTGGGTGTATCAGTTATACAACTGATGTACCTTCTATTGGGTGTATCAGTTATACAACTAATTTATCTTCTATTTAATGTATCAGTGACACTTGATATACCTTATATTTTGTGTATCAGTTGTACAACTAATTTACCTTAGATTTTGGGTATCAGTTGTCCAACTAATATACCTTATATTTGGTGTATCAGTTGTACATCCGATTTACATTCTATTGGGTGTATCAGTTATAACTGATTTACCTTCTATTTGGTGTATCAGACACTTGATATACCTTATATTTGGTGTATGAGTTGTACAACTGGTTTACCTTATATTTGGTATATCAGTTGTACAACTGATTTACCTTACATTTGGTGTATCAGTTACACATTATCATATACCTTATATTTGGTGTATCAGTTGTATAACTAATATTTACCTTATATTTGGGGTATCAATTGTACATTTGGTTTACCTTCTATTGGGTGTATCAGTTATACAACAGATTTACCTTCTATTCGGTGTATCAGTGACACTTGATATACTTTATATTTGGTGTATCAGTTGCAACTGATTTACCTTATATTTGGTCTATCAGTTGTATATCGGATTTACCTTCTATTGGGTGTATCAATTATACAACTGATTTACCTTCTATTCGGTGTATCAGTGACACTTGATATACCTTATATTTAGTGTATTAGTTGTACAACTGATTTACCTTATATTTGTTGTATCAATTGTACAACTAATAAACCCTAGATTTGGTGTATCAGTTATACAACTGATTCACCTTTTATGTGTTGTATAAATTAAGTGGAAAGTTTGGTAGTTTATCATCCAAATAATCAAGAGCTACTGATGGATACCTGTAATCTAAATTATCAAGATGGTGTAATAAGTGAAAAGGGAAACAATACAAGAAGAAAAACAAACAGTAATCGGACTTCACTTCATAATTACGACGTAATTTACATGTATTACCTCTCCTAAGTTCAGAATTAGTTTAATCTTCATTATAGTATTTATTATAATAAAAAAATTAAAAGATTTGATCCAAGAATATATTAAAACATTAAGGGACCAAATTAATTAAAAAAAAATTAAATTGAATTAACAATTCCCATTTACCATATTTTTAAGGATGTGACCCATCAAACTCATCATAATTACGACGTAATTTACATGTATTACCTCTCCTAAGTTCAGAATTAGTTTAATCTTCATTATAGTATTTATTATAATAAAAAAAATTAAAAGATTTGATCCAAGAATATATTAAAACATTAAGGGACCAAATTAATTAAAAAAAAATTAAATTGAATAACAATTCCCATTTACCATATTTTTTTTTCAGATGTAATAATAAAAATAAAAAAGCCAGTATGGAATAAGCTTAAAATGACCAAAAAAAAAAGTGTGTCAAAATAAAAATATATTACTAATTTTTGTTTATTTATAACAATGAAGTCTATATATACTTCACCAACTCCACAACTAGTTGCTATCTGCTTCTTAATATTTCTCTCATCTCAAACTTTACTTCAACCCAAAGTCTCATCTCAAACTTTATTTCTCTCATCTCAAACTAGTTGCATTTGGGAAGGAAGCTGCAGAAATGGTTCTCAAAAGTCTAGATGGAAAATGGCCAAAGGTTTGTTGAATCAACTATTTTGGTTTATACAGGTTGGGACAAAACAAGAAAATTTCAGTTGCTGGATTCAAATGTCAAATGCTCTAATGAAATTCAATGACTGAACCTATGTCGTTAGAGTAACGAATGCTCTTAAATAAAAGGAAGCTAAGCTCACTATCATAATTTTTCATAGTAAGATCAGTATTATACTGATAGAAACATGTTGAAATTCAAGTTTGTAGTTGCATATACCTTACTAGACTAGACTGGTCGATTGTGATTCTAATATTGAGCATCTTATTTCAGAAAGATTCCATGAGATCCAAACATGATATAGAAGATTTTGTATGGTCGAATCACAAAGCATGGATACCTAGGCCACTGTTAAGCATGCATGTAAGAATGGGAGATAAAGCCTGTGAAATGAAGGTTGTTGAATTTGAAGAATACATGGCCCTTGCTGAGCGCATTAGAAGACGATTTCCAAATCTTGACAGCATTTGGCTTTCGACTGAAATGCAGGTGTGTTCTACCCCTATACATGAAATGTTTAATGATACTCTATAAGCTCTTCTCTCACTAGGTGCAATCTATAATATATCCCAGGAAGTAATTGATTAAATGCTACATTTATTATGTTCAGGCAAGAAAAATATTGGCAAGTCTTGTGAATTGCTTTCCTAAAGATCTAACAACACGTAGTAAGCACCTCAAAATGATCTTTGTGTAGTGTCCACCTCAATGGGGGCTTCTCTATGCCATGAGGAAAACCAAATTTGCTGCAAACATTAATATATATTGCGGATTCGGACTCCTCATCGGCCAGACTAGAGTAGTTGAAATATCAGGACATTTTAAGCATACATTCTTGCTTTTAGTTGCCATGAAAGATGATTTCAACATCATACTGGAATTGAATGACACCGATAAAGGAAAGAAAAAAGGAACAAAAAGCAGGTAGGAAGAAGCTCGAACGAGCTCATAATCTCCGAACAAACGAAGCAGAGATTAAAGAAACAAAGTCCATAGAATCAAAACAAAAACAAAAACAAAAGAGAGAGAGAGGAGAAGAAGAAGAGAAGCATACCGTGAGAAAGTTGCAGATGATGAAGAAGAAGAAACGCGAGCAAACTCAAGTGATTTTCAAATTGTGCAGAGTAATTTTAGGGTTTCTCATTTTGGCGGAGACGATGGAGAATGAAATCGATTGTGAGATGTGAGGGCATCACAAAGGTCGAAGAAAGAAACAAACATTTGAAAAGAGGGAAAAATAAATGGGTTTCGTTTGATTTTGATTTTGAAAGAAGTTCGCCCAATGTTGGGCTTTGAGGACAGAGAGGCGCAGACAGAGGCGATTTGAGAGCATTAACATTTGAGCGTGACAGACAATTTATTATTATTATTTTTATTTTATTTTATTTTTTATTTTTTTTTTATTTTTATTATTATTATTTGTAAGTACAGACATTTTTATTTAGACTTCCTCAATTCTATGTGTTTTATTTAATAAAAAACAAAAGTGGATCTAAATGATAAATTGAACTAAATCTTTTTAGATGCAGAATATATATTTTTTTTAAGAAGCACACAAACATAAAATAAGAAATTATAGACTTTTGTCTAAGCCCAAACCAAAAAAATAACTCATTTTAAAATAATTCATCAGATTGGGCTTGACTTTAGTAAAATTTGTGCTTGGCTTCAAAAATATAAGTTTACACCTATTGCAACACATTATTAAACCGTTGTTAGTAAACCGCTGCAATACATTCATTTTGCAACAGTTAGATTTTTGTTAAGTAAAACTGTTGCAATTTTATTAAATCTTTTCGCACTTTCTAATCTGCTGTAAAAAAATCGCTGCAATAGCCCTATTTTCTGGTAGTGTTGGGTGAACTTAGCTATTATAATTCAGTCTACATTTGACCCACCGACTATTATAACTCACAATCAATAAAGTAACTATAATAACTTCAATAGTATTTACTATTCACAACTATTATAATCCACATACTATCATAACTCCGACTATAATAACATCATCATCGCTCCAAATATTCCATAAGAGGTTTTCGTTTTCCAAAGAAATAAAAAATAAAAAAATTTATAAGTGCATCCACTCACAAAAAAATGTCAAATCCAAATGATGTTTACCTCCATTCATTTAGGACATGTTTGAGAGTGATTTTTGAATTAGTAACGGTTGAATTAATGATTTAAGTATAATTAATTTTGTAAAATTGATTTTCATACCATCATTTTCATGTTTGGTTGAAGTGATTTTCATAGAATGATAAGTGATTTTGAATTATTCATGTTTGATTTCAAAATTGATTTTAGAATTTCTAAATTATCAAAATGACATTAAATGGAAGGATAAATGGATATTTTCACATTTGAATAGAATTGGGCGAATTTACAATTTTTATGTGCGTTGGGATATGTATTTGTTTCCATGACGAGTAGTGACTGTCATCTATAGTTTACAATTTTTTTTCTTAAATAGAAGGATAAATTGGTATTTTCACATTTGAATAGAATAAAGACAAATTTGATTGGTGATTCCCGATCCATAACTTCAACCAAAATTACCTATCAACTAATGCTTTAATAATCAATTTTAAATGATTTTAAATTTAGCTAAAATCAATTTTATCTTTTGTCAAACATATTTATTTCAAAGATAAGTTATTTTGACAAAGAAAAAAATTGATTTTCAGCATGTCAAAATCCTCCTAAACATGTAGTTAATGCATTAATGAAAATCTCTTCCTACAATTGCAGCCATCAAACAAAAAAAAAATGTCAAATCCAATTAATTTTTACTTCCTTCATTTAATGCATTAACTAAGATCTCTTGAACTTTCACTGGAACCTAATAAAATTTGAACTTATTAATATTTATTAATCTATCATCTTTTATAATAGTTTAACAACACTCTAGAGGTAGTTTTAAGTGATAAAGAATAAGTAATGATACAAAATACTTCCTACTTAAATTCAAATAAATTTAGTATTAGAACATAAATTAACACATCTAGATGTCTTATCAAATCGAACAAAAAAAAAACGTTAAATTATGAGTTTAGTCCATAAACTTTAAAACGGGAGTCTATTTAGATCTCTAAACTTTAAAAAACCTCTCATGATCTAAACTTTTAATCTATTATCTTATAAGTTTATAAATTTTAAATGTGTTCAATCGATTTCCTAAACTTTCAATTTTATTTCTAATAAATCTCTGAATTCTAAAAAAATGTCGGACAATAACCTATTAGATTTAAACTTAAAAATTCGAAGACTTATTAAATACAAAATTGAAAGTTGATAAATATATTAATACTTTTTAAAGATTGTCGATTTTTTAAACACAAAACTAAAAGTTTAAAGACTTATTAATTACTTTGAAAAAAAATATTCGAAAAAAAATATAATATAATGTAAATATGTTTCCAAAATTTATAGAGTATAGGTTAATATAGACTAAATTACTTTTGAAAAAATTAACAAATAAATTCATAGTAAAGATTAATTTTAAGTTTTATTCAAATTACGGAAGACTAAATTTAGATAGTTAAAATTACAAAACTAAAATAAAACAATTACAAAATTAAAATGACATGTTAATATTTTTTTAATATAAATATATATAAAATAAAATAAAACTTGAAATAATAAATAATTATTTTTGTTTCTTATAAAATTAAATATGAAAGGTAGTTTATTTTTATATTTATAATAAAAAATATAGGTCTAAATATAGGAACAAATTTCTGTATTTTTTTTTTCTCCGTATTTTTAAATCAATAAAAATAGTTTTCTAAAAAGCAATTTCTAGATTTTGAACCCAAATTCACTTGCAACCACAAATGCCACGATAGCAAATTGAACATTTGTGTACCTTGGTACAAAAGTATTATTATATATGATTATTATATATGTTTTTTCTGCAAAGGCATTATTATATATGTTAGACATTAGTTTTGCCTAGAAAGCTTCTCTCGACGGTGTTCTCTCGACGGTTTGTGCCGACAGTTTTTTTTCCGTCGAAAAAGCTTCTCTCGACGATTTTTTGGCTTCTCTCGACAATTTTTGTGCGTCGAGAGAAACCAAAATTCTTGTAGTGAGTGAATATTGTTCGGTCTGGAAAAACTGCTATCTACAATCTACTGCTGACTTCGAAATATGATATCTTTTTGTTTTCTATTTCTAAAGCAGTCAAATCGGGTACCATTTTGAAGCTTATTGAAATATCTTTATAACCCTATTTGTTTTCTTGCAATCTGATTTCTGAGGAAGAAGATATCCCACAAAGAGTAAAGAACCTCCTGCACAAAACTTTCCATATTTGGAAATCCAACCGTTCTTGAAAACAAATTGATATATCTTGGTGAATTATTTTGACAATCAAATTCTCATCCAAGGTGGTGCTCAAAAAATCTTTTGGATTCGAGGACGAATCCTTTTGAAGAATGGGAGGATGATATGAATTATTTTTTATGGAGCGCATGTAGCGCAGCGGAAGCGAGACGGATCATTGGCACTCTAATTTCATCAATTTAGCTAAATAAGAAACATGCACAAAGCTTTGAAACAAAAGGAATTAGAACATATACCTCTTGTAGTTCTAACGACTTCTCTTCCAATGCTCGAATCTCCTCACGAACCCTTCGAAGCTTCCCTCGAACTCCTCGAGAACCACCTCCGGTAGTCCCGCTATCCTCGGGCCGAGCAACGGAGTGGTGGGACTCCTTTATGAAAGAAAAAGTTTGGAAGAAGAAGATGGGAAGATGAAAGTGATGAGGTTTTTGTGAGAAGAAGTCTAACACTTAGCTTTCTAATTTCTCAAGTACCATGAACTCTTCATGCTCATCCAAACATTCAAACTCTTTGAAAATTCATCAACCTCAAACCATTTGAACTTCATCCAATTTATAGGCAATTCACATGCAACAAAGTCTTTACTTAGCATGACACCTCAAATTGGATGGATTAGTCTTCAACCAAGTGTTCCAAAATTGATGAGTTTATATGCATGTTGTTGGTGATTCACAATCCACTTCACAACTTGGATAAACCCACTAAACTTGGATAAATCCACTCAACATGGATAATTCCACTTTGACTTATAATCACACTTGTAATATTTTGTCATTTTAAAATTAATTCATAATTAATTTTAATAAGCAAAATAAATTATAATTAATTAAACTTTTTAATTAATTAATATTATTATTTAATTCAATATCAAATATTAATTAAATAATAAGACTAATCCCGGTTTCTTAAACCGAATCATCACACATGAATCCTTATTCATGTTTTACACCGATCCCATATTTAAATCATATTTAAATATGTCCATCATTCTTCCAAAACCGAATTTCAATAAATTCAAATTCTTTTTCTCTCATATTGTTACACGGCTTAATCCGAGCTAGCCAGGAGAACCTAAAGGACCTACAGATCATGAGCTCCAACGATACGAGATTAACCGGTCAAACTCTTTAACCAAGCTAACCAACATTCGTTAACCCCCGGAGACTCCACTAAAGTCCAAGGGTTGCACTCTCCTCACCGTAGATATATTTCTGTCCTCTTGATATAACCATCATTAGTAAGTCGATCCTTCACAGGTCGTTCGTAATTACAGCTGGGTCAAAATAACCGTTTTACCCCCGTAATTACATCTTGTTCCTTAAGTCCCACTGATCCTCTAATGAACTATTGGTTTGTGGTCCAACCACCAAACCGATTGGTATGTGATCTCATCACTATACCAAGTCCCTCTCGGGCCAATGAGAGGGTGGGATCCCTAGTTCAAGACCCGGAGTCAGCACTTAAGGGAACAACCTCTCTACTAATCCCTCAGAGCGGGTAGGAGTGAATTCCATCTCGCAGGACTATGTTCCCAGCTACCTACCCGGTCTTATCCCCAAGATGGTAGGCTTATTGAGTCGGCGATCTCGGGCCACTCTCACCCATACAAGTCAAAGGATAAGCCCGAATAAACAGGAGTTCATAGCGTGCTCAGGATTCAGATCGAGTTACCTAGGTCATCATATGAAAAAATCGGTCTTTACAGTAAACGGAGTTATAAAGAAAGAGCGACTTGTTTCGCGGTTCAGTCTTATGCAAACTCATTGCATAGGACACCCCCACTCACATGTCTCCACATGAACGATTTCGGATCACATCGTTTGTACTATACAAAGTGGGCCGCGTCCAATAGTGTCCCCAAGATAAGGTACCCAGCCTTATCCCTATACTATAGACCGTTCTGGCTATTACTTGAACTTGATCCACAATCATGTCACACATGAAGTTCAAGTATACAACCTATAGCCATGGGTTCTTTGGTTATTGGAGTTAGGTTAAAAGTAAAAACAATTCATTTTATTCAATAACAACTTTACTGAATAAATCTCAATAACAACTTTATTGCAAAATAGAATATACATTCAGTTTACAAACCACGAGATTTAGGACATAAAACCCAACAAACTCCCACTTGGACTAAAACGTCAGTGGAGTATTACATGCGGGATGAGAAAAACTGGAATATCAAATATTTCCATGGTTTTTCTCCCACTATCCTACTGTACAACTCGTAGTCCTAGACTCACTAGGTGCCCCTCGAACACTTTAGCCGTGAGGGACTTTGTAAACGGATCAGCAATATTGTGCTCTGAGGCGATCTGCATGACGATCACGTCTCCTCGATGCACTATCTCCCTGATGAGATGATATTTCCGCTCTATGTGCTTTCCACGCTTATGGCTTCTTGGTTCTCTCGAATTTGCCACAGCACCAGTATTATCACAATAAAGTGTGATAGGCAAATTCATATTTGGAACAACTTCCAAATCCGTCAAGAACTTTCTAAGCCATACAGCCTCATTCGCAGCTTCGCAAGCCGCGACATACTCAGCTTCCATGGTGGAGTCAGCAATACAACCTTGCTTTATACTCCTCCATACTATTGCCCCTCCGTTAAGAGTGAACACTGATCCCGATGTGGATTTCCTCGAATCCTTATCGGTTTGAAAATCAGAGTCAGTGTATCCTGTAAGGATCAAATCCTTCGCGCCATACACGAGCACATAGTCTCTCGTTCTCCGAAGATACTTGAGGATGTGTTTAACGGCAGTCCAATGATCATATCCTGGATTGGACTGGTACCTACTGACAATTCCTACTGCATAGCATATGTCGGGTCGTGTACATAACATGGCGTACATCAGACTACCGACTGCTGATGCATAGGGAATTCGTCTCATATCCTCAACTTCTTGAGGTGTCTTAGGACACTCTTCCTTTGACAATTGAATTCCATGCCTGAAAGGTAAAGAACCCTTCTTGGAATTCTGCATCGAATATCGTATCAACACCTTGTCGATATAAGATGCTTGAGACAGCGCTAGCGTTTTGTTCTTACGATTCCTTACGATTTGAATCCCTAGAACAAACTGAGCCTCTCCCAAATCTTTCATTTGGAATTGGGTCGCTAGCCATTGCTTAACGTCAGTCAGGAACCCTACATCATTCCCAATGAGTAGGATATCATCTACATATAAGACTAAGAAAGCTACAACAGAATTGACTATTTTCTTGTAGACACAAGGTTCGTCAACATTCTGTTCAAAGCCATAAGATTTGATCGCAGTATCAAACCTTATATTCCAGGATCTAGACGCTTGCTTCAACCCATAAATGGATCGATTAAGCTTGCAAACCTTTTGCTCTTGACCCTGAATTATGAACCCCTCTGGTTGAGCCATATAGATACTCTCTTCAAGATTGCCATTAAGAAAGGCTGTCTTGACATCCATTTGCCAAATTTCATAATCATAAAACGTGGCAATGGACAAGAGTATTCTAATCGACTTTAACATGGCAACAGGGGAGAAGGTTTCTTCATAGTCCACCCCTTCCCTCTGGGAATAACCCTTTGCCACAAGTCGAGCCTTAAAGGTTTGCACCTTACCGGCTTGGTCTCGTTTCCTCTTGTAGATCCACTTACAACCGATAGGTCTTTCACCATCAGGTTGCTCTACAAGATCCCAGACCGAATTGAAGTACATCGACTCCATTTCGAGGTCCATGGCTTTAAGCCACTGGTCCTTGTCTATGTCATTCATTGCCTGTTTAAAGGTCAATGGATCCTCAACGCCGTCATCAGGTATGACGACCTGGGTTTCCGTTAAACCCATGTAGCGGTCGGGTTGTCTCACATCCCTCCCACTACGTCGAGGTATTCTCAACTCTTGAGAAGGACCAGCCTGATCAACAACTCTTGTTGACCCATCTGTAGCTTTCCTGGAAAGTTCGGTCAAAACAATTTTGCTCGAAGGTTGATGATCTCTCATGTGGTCTTCCTCTAAGAATGTGGTGTTTGTCGATACAAGCACCTTATCTTGTTGAGGATCGTAAAATAGACCACCTTTCGTTTCCTTGGGGTAGCCTACGAATAGGCATAATTTTGAACGATGTTCCAATTTCTTTGGATTGGGCACCAACACATGTGCCGGACACCCCCAAATTCTGAAGTGACGTAAACTACCTTTACGCCCTCTCCATAACTCATAAGGTTTTTCTGAAACACTCTTAGAGGGAACCATGTTCAAAATATATACAGCAGCCTCTACTGCATATCCCCAAAACGAACTAGGCAGTTGAGCATAGCTCATCATAGATCGAACCATGTCTAACAGGGTTCTATTTCTCCTTTCGGACACACCGTTCTGCTGCGGTGTTCCGGGCGCTGAGAGTTGGGATACTATTCCATGTTCTATCATATAGTCCAGGAATCTTAAATCCATATACTCTCCACCTCGATCTGATCGGAGTGTTTTAAACGTTTTACCTAATGTGTTCTCAACCTCTGCCTTATACTCCTTGAACTTTTCAAGAGCTTCGGACTTATGATGCATTAGGTAAAGATAGCCGTACCTAGAATAATCATCAATGAAGCTGATGAAATATTCATACCCTCCCCGTGCTTTAACATTCATCGGACCACAAAGATCTGAATGTACAAGCTCTAGAGTTTCTTTGGACCTATGACCTTTTTCAGAAAAAGATCGTTTGGTCATCTTGCCCTCAAGACAAGACTCACATGGTGGTAAAGAGTTGTCCTCTAACTGATTTAGGAGACCACTCTTAACCAATCTCCCAATCCTATTGAGATTAATGTGGCCTAGTCTCAAGTGCCAAAGATAGGTACTTGGAGAAAGTTTCTGCCTTTTAGTTTGAGTTTGAGCTGTTTTAAACATCTCGGTGTTCAAAATAGCTTTTGCCTCTGTTGGTCTTAACACATACAAGTTGTTTTCAAGTTTCGCAGAACATATATGTACACCTCTTTTGCTAATGAACGCTTCATTAAAATCAAAAGATACTTTATACAAATGTTCAAGTAAACAAGAGATAGATACAAGGTTCCTTTTAAAGCTAGGAACCAACAGTACATTTTCAAGTAAAATGAAACTATCTCTATATAACAACTTGACAGCTCCCACTGCCTTGGCTGAGACAACCTCTCCTGTTCCAACCCTGAGAGTTATCTCACCTTCAGCAAGCAGCTGCCAGAAACTAGTTTCCTGGAAAGAAGAACAAACATGGTTAGTGGCTCCTGAATCCAGTATCCAGGCAGAACTATCATGTTCCACTAAACATGTTTCAACAACGAGTAAATCATATTTACTTAGTTGTTTCTTCTCAGCTTTGCTCTCCATGAGGGTATCATGATAGACCGATGAGGACGGTTGTCCAAACATCATCTGTAATGAATCCATGATCTCCTTAGCGGAGACCATTACCTCATGCTTCTTAGCTAACACATCGGATGTGCTGGCCAAGATGTAGACTCGGGCTTTATCATTAGCCCTAGTCCACCTGTCAAATGCATCTCGAACAGTTCGAGTTGCAGATGAGCTAGGAGGGGGAGGACATTCCTCTGTTAAGACAAACCTAAGATCATCGATAACTAGAATCGTATTCAAGTTCGATTTCCAGGTCGTGTAGTTATCGCCGTTTAGTTTATCAGAAGCTAGTAATTGGATAAACGAGCTAGACATGCTGAAAAGAATGAATTCTATTAGTGAATTGAACTTAACCTATTTTTAACAACCAATCAAGAACTTTAGCAAAAGTAATAATGTACCCAAAAAATCATTATTAATTTGCAACGATACTTCAGTGAGTCAGAGCAACCGCTACCGAGGGGCAGTCAATCACTCCTTCACTGAACCAAGACATTCTTGACTAAATGCTAATACCAGAATAACTCATATTCCTATAGCACCTTAGTTATCGCTACTTCGGTCAAGAATCTACTAACAACTTAGTAATCCTTGTAAGTGTGACCCGCCATTTTCAGAACTCAGAGGTCGGCCCCAACAGTGCAACCGAATGGAAATGTCAGAGTTGGGAATGGACCTAAGAGACCCTATCCATTTCTGGAGATTGAGTTGTTCCGACTCCCATGAAACGGCCCTCCGAATGGACGGTGCTACTATGGGCAACCAGCAGGCGCAACATGGGAATCTCACGGTTCAACCTAATGGAGGAGACCGCAGGATGTATTGACATACTTCCTTCTCCCACTTACTATAAATACTTTCTCCATTCACCTTGCTCTTGATTTATGCAAACACCATCCGAATGGGGATGCCCTATTGACATCACGAGGCCGAGCATAAATCTCACGGTGTGAACTTTGCGGAGAACGTAGGAGGAGATTGATATATCATATATACCTTCTCAACACCACTACTAAGTATTTTAGAATGGTTTGGGTAAAGTTTTACTTAGGCATTATCCGGCTAAGACAATAAAACCTAAGTCTAGGTAGAACATACTTTTACCTAAGATGTCTAGGTGATAAACGTTTTATAACCTTACACCTCTCACGTGCATGCTCATAAAGCCGGGTTAACTTAACTCAAGTACCGGATCGATCCCCAGGTAGGAGGTGTTCCGTAAACCGTCATCTTAAATACCTCCAACCTTAGTGCAGGATCAAACCGGGTGAGTTCTCTCGTAACCTTAGCTTTACAAGATATCGACCTATTTTAACTATTAAAACGAATCGATACTAAATTCCTAATCGCATTGGAATTCTTTAACCCTTAGTGAGCATGCATTTATCTTTGTTATAGATTTTAAATGTCTATCTCATTTTACAACGCTTTATAAAACAAAGACATTCTATAACATGCTTCCTAAGCTAGAATATAACCATTACATTCAATTTATAACATGCTTCCCAAGCAAGAATATAACAATTATATTCAACTAAGGCAACTATGTTGTATGTTTAATTTCACAATTAATATAACACTTATATTAATTTTACTTTTAAACAAGCAACATCCAATTCATAAATTAATATAACACTTATATTAATTCTCATGAATTAAGCATGCATACTATACAACATAACACTTATATTATACTTTCAATGCATGCAACATGCTTCCTATGGTGGGATTTGAAATCTATATGGCATACTTTATGCACATACAAGATACTTTAATTAAAACATACATTCACAATGCATAATTAATTAAACACACTAAAGTGGACCGGTTTTGGCATCACGGACAAGCAAGCAACTAAATTATTACAATAATAATTCATCAACTAAGTTGAGACGCTTCCGAACCCTTCGAACCGCCACGAACCAGCTTGAATTTGCTTGAACCGGCCAAAAAAACAGCAACTTCAAAACTTCAAAAAAAAAATGAACCGGTCCATAACAGTTGTCCCGACTTCAACAGCCCGTAACTGGACCAATACCGACCCGAACCGGACCAAACGAACGCTGAACCGGACCTCCAGAGGGTGAAGAACAAGGAACCGGTCTGACTTTCAGTGAACCGGACCGCCCGAGGACCGAACCGGACTGTTTCTTCCACCTTGCGCTGAACCGGTGTTGTGCTGGAATTTTGCAGAAAAAAACAGCAAAAAAACAGCATGCTGTTTTTTCCGACACCCGAGCTTCTGTTTTCGAATTGACAGCCTATATGGACTCTAATGACTCCGAATTTTTTACAGACTCTTCTTCACACATTAAAGCCCATACACGCCCGGGCAATTACAAAACGAAGTACAAATAAAAGCTCAAAAAAAATATGCCAAAACCGGAATCACACTTTAGACGTCCAGAAATTTAATTTCTAAAACAAATACCCACCGAGCTCAAATTGATGCAAATTGAGTGACCAAAAAACGCTCTGATACCAATTGATGGAGCGCATGTAGCGCAGCGGAAGCGAGACGGATCATTGGCACTCTAATTTCATCAATTTAGCTAAATAAGAAACATGCACAAAGCTTTGAAACAAAAGGAATTAGAACATATACCTCTTGTAGTTCTAACGACTTCTCTTCCAATGCTCGAATCTCCTCACGAACCCTTCGAAGCTTCCCTCGAACTCCTCGAGAACCACCTCCGGTAGTCCCGCTATCCTCGGGCCGAGCAACGGAGTGGTGGGACTCCTTTATGAAAGAAAAAGTTTGGAAGAAGAAGATGGGAAGATGAAAGTGATGAGGTTTTTGTGAGAAGAAGTCTAACACTTAGCTTTCTAATTTCTCAAGTACCATGAACTCTTCATGCTCATCCAAACATTCAAACTCTTTGAAAATTCATCAACCTCAAACCATTTGAACTTCATCCAATTTATAGGCAATTCACATGCAACAAAGTCTTTACTTAGCATGACACCTCAAATTGGATGGATTAGTCTTCAACCAAGTGTTCCAAAATTGATGAGTTTATATGCATGTTGTTGGTGATTCACAATCCACTTCACAACTTGGATAAACCCACTCAACTTGGATAAATCCACTCAACATGGATAATTCCACTTTGACTTATAATCACACTTGTAATATTTTGTCATTTTAAAATTAATTCATAATTAATTTTAATAAGCAAAATAAATTATAATTAATTAAACTTTTTAATTAATTAATATTATTATTTAATTCAATATCAAATATTAATTAAATAATAAGACTAATCCCGGTTTCTTAAACCGAATCATCACACATGAATCCTTATTCATGTTTTACACCGATCCCATATTTAAATCATATTTAAATATGTCCATCATTCTTCCAAAACCGAATTTCAATAAATTCAAATTCTTTTTCTCTCATATTGTTACACGGCTTAATCCGAGCTAGCCAGGAGAACCTAAAGGACCTACAGATCATGAGCTCCAACGATACGAGATTAACCGGTCAAACTCTTTAACCAAGCTAACCAACATTCGTTAACCCCCGGAGACTCCACTAAAGTCCAAGGGTTGCACTCTCCTCACCGTAGATATATTTCTGTCCTCTTGATATAACCATCATTAGTAAGTCGACCTTCACAGGTCGTTCGTAATTACAGCTGGGTCAAAATAACCGTTTTACCCCCGTAATTACATCTTGTTCCTTAAGTCCCACTGATCCTCTAATGAACTATTGGTTTGTGGTCCAACCACCAAACCGATTGGTATGTGATCTCATCACTATACCAAGTCCCTCTCGGGCCAATGAGAGGGTGGGATCCCTAGTTCAAGACCCGGAGTCAGCACTTAAGGGAACAACCTCTCTACTAATCCCTCAGAGCGGGTAGGAGTGAATTCCATCTCGCAGGACTATGTTCCCAGCTACCTACCCGGTCTTATCCCCAAGATGGTAGGCTTATTGAGTCGGCGATCTCGGGCCACTCTCACCCATACAAGTCAAAGGATAAGCCCGAATAAACAGGAGTTCATAGCGTGCTCAGGATTCAGATCGAGTTACCTAGGTCATCATATGAAAAAATCGGTCTTTACAGTAAACGGAGTTATAAAGAAAGAGCGACTTGTTTCGCGGTTCAGTCTTATGCAAACTCATTGCATAGGACACCCCCACTCACATGTCTCCACATGAACGATTTCGGATCACATCGTTTGTACTATACAAAGTGGGCCGCGTCCAATAGTGTCCCCAAGATAAGGTACCCAGCCTTATCCCTATACTATAGACCGTTCTGGCTATTACTTGAACTTGATCCACAATCATGTCACACATGAAGTTCAAGTATACAACCTATAGCCATGGGTTCTTTGGTTATTGGAGTTAGGTTAAAAGTAAAAACAATTCATTTTATTCAATAACAACTTTACTGAATAAATCTCAATAACAACTTTATTGCAAAATAGAATATACATTCAGTTTACAAACCACGAGATTTAGGACATAAAACCCAACAATTTTGACAATCTAATTCATATCCATGATGAAGCTTAATGAAGTCAAACCATTGTTATGGAGGAAGAATCAAAGTCAACAGGAAAGAGAAATGCATGAACTTCATTAATTTATAAGTCCATTTCGTGGAAGACTAATAGATCATGTTAAACTAAGTTTAAAATCCATATTTGGTTACTTAATATACTTATTTAAAGTGTAGCTAAGTTTGAGGTGATCTTTCATATTTCAAGATAAACTTTTAGTTTTTCAAGGTACCTTTTAGAATATCAAGGCATCTTTTGGTATTTCAAGGTGACTTTTCATATTAGCATTTATGTTAAGAGCCTGTTGGTTTAATTCTTTGTCTATAAAAGGGATTAACCTTGTCTATTGTAAAAGACAACTCGATATGAGATATGAAATGTAGTACTTTAGGTTTTAAACCATGAAGACTTTTAAGCTTTGTTTCTTGTGTGTTCTTGTGATAGAATGCATGTATATTTGGAGCATTCAAGTGAGGATTGATCTGTCTTACTTGTGGACTGCTTTGAAAATCGAGGGTTGATGGGAGCCAAAAGTTTTGTCCGATCCTTGGTTCGTTAGATCATCTAAGTAATCTGATTTCTAGCTTATCTTAGGGGTTGATCCTAAATTTGCATGAGGAGGTGTTAATTTCTTTGAATGAAGGGTTCTTGCTCAATCATAAGCTTGGATCTTTGGGCTGAGGGTTAGGGTTGCCTTACCAGACATGATAAGGAAACTAGCAGCTTGATTACAACACATTTGAAGAGCTTGCAGTAGTGAAATTCGAATCTAGCATTGTTTGGAGGCAAAAATAGCAAGAACAAAAAATGAACACATGTTCTCGGGTATAGAAATTTTCCAGAACAATTTGTAAAGAGGAATACGTTTCAACCTCACGAAAGCTGATATAGAAATTCTCATAGAAGACAAAGTTGTTCCTTAGACGTGGATCTACAAAATCACAGAAGATAACTAGATGAGAAAACCTACGGAAATATGATATTTTTGTGATTTTTTGACAGACTACGAAACTGGACATATTGAAAGATTAACAGGAAAACAAAAAAATAAAATTCGAGAGAAATGCAAAGGAAACATATATCCGATCTTGATCCTAAGCTCTGATACCAAATGATAAGGCAAACTCAATTGCAAGTCCAAACACCCAAGCTAATTTAGCAAGAACCCTTGAAGCGGGAATTAGAACCCTTATAGATCTATATGCTATCAACCCAAGGAAAGTAAAAAACCGGATTACCTTGATGATCAAATATCTCAAGGCAAGGAAGATCATTCCTTGTTTGAGATCTGAATCACTCCACAAGCAAGATTGATCAAGTCAAGCTTGAATGATTCTCAACATGCAACCTAAACTACATAGAATTGCAAATTTTCTTAGCTCTAGGCTAAAAGAAAGCACAAAGGCTCTTTTTACTACATTTCCAATCTTTCTTTTTTATAAAGACAACATACATGGCTTTATATAGCCTAAAAAACAAACCCTAGACCTTCCATGAGGTAGTTGAATAGTTGTAACCTTCAATCTTTATGACCATAATCAACCACTAACTAAATGTAACATAAGAAGTTCATGAAAGTCTTAAAACTAAAAAAACACTACAAATGCTCCATAAATCCGAGAATTGGAGTTTACCATCATCCAAGTAAGATTTTGTAACCATCCAAGAGATAATGAACATCAACTTGAAGAACCTTGAAGTCCTTGTTCCATAAATGAAGCATGTGTTGCAATTGAGTTCAACTTTAAGGAAACTTGACTTCATTTAATGTGTCTTGATTTTAACTTGAGTTCCTCATAAATGAAGCCCGAGTGCATTTAATGCAACTTCATCTTGTTGAAAACGTGGACATCATGTAGGGTACATGGTCCATATCACAAGGACCAACACCCATGGCGAAGGATGAGTGCTTGACATTCATGTATGACATGAATGTGGATCAGGCTCAAGTAGACAGTCAAAATGGTCTATAGTATACGGATAAGGCTGGGTACCTTATCCTGGTAACACTATTGGATGCAGCTCGCATTGTATTGTACGAAACGATGTGATCCGAACCGTTTACATGGAGATGTGCGAGCGGGGACGTCATATGCAATGAGTTTGCATAAGACTGAACCACGAAAAAAGTCGCTCTCTCTTTATAACGCCGTTTACTGGAGAGACCGACTATTTCACCTGATGGCCTAGGTAACTCGATCTTAATCTTGAGCTTACTATGAACTCCTGCTTATTAGACAGTATCCTTTGACTTGTACGAGTGAGAGTGGCCCAATAACGCCGACTCAATAATCCTATCATCTTAAGGATAAAGTGCAATAGGTAGCTGGGGACATAGTGTAGTAAGATGAAATTCACTCTTAACCCGCTCTTTAGGGTTAGTAGTGATGGAGCGCATGTAGCGCAGCAGAAGCAAGACGGATCATTGGCACTCTAATTTCATCAATTTAGCTAAACTAGAAACATGCTCAAAACTAGGAAATAAAAGAAATTAGAACACATACCTCTTGTAGTTCTAAAGACTTCTCTTCCAATGCTCGAATCTCCTCACGAACCCTTCGAAGCTTCCCTCGAACTCCTCGAGAACCACCTCCGGTAGTCCCGCTATCCTCGGGCCGAGCAACGGAGTGGTGGGACTCATTTGTGAAAGAAGAAGTTTGGAAGAAGAAGATGAGAAGATGAAAGTGATGAGGATTTTGTGAGAAATATCTAACACTTAGCTTTCTAATTTCTCAAGTAACATGAACTCTTCATGTTCATCCAAATATTCAAACTCTTTGAAAATTGATCAACCTCAAACCATTTGAACTTCATCCAATTTATAGGCAATTCACATGCAACAAAGTCTTTTCTTAGCATGACACCTCAAATTAGATGAATTAGTCTTCAAACAAGTGTTCAACAATTGATGAGTTTATGCATGTTGTTGGTGATTCACAATCCACTTCACAAGTTGGATAATCCCACTCAACTTGGATAAATCCACTTGACTTGGATATATCCACTCAACATGGATAATTTCACTTGTAATATTTTGTCATTTTAAAATTAATTCATAATTAATTTTAATAAACAAAATAAAATTTAATTAATTAAACTTTTTAATGAATTAATATTATTATTTAAATCAATATCAAATATTAATTAAATAATAAGACTAATCTCGGTTTCTTAAACCGAATCATCACACATGAATCCCTATTCATGTTTTAGACTGATCTCATATTTAAATCATATTTAAATGTCCATCATTCTTCCAAAAATTAATTTGAATAAATTCAAATTCTTTTTCTCTCATATTGTTACACGGCTTAATCCGAGCTAGCCAGGACGCCCCCACTCGCATGTCTCCACATGAACGATTTCTGATCACATCGTTTGAACTATGCAAAGTGGGCCGCGTCCAATAGTGTCCCCAGGATAAGGTACCCAACCTTATCCCTATACTATAGACCGTTCTGGCTATTACTTGAACTTGATCCACAATCATGTCACACATGAAGTTCAAGTATACAACCTATAGCCATGGGTTCTTTGTTTATTGGAGTTAGGTTAAAAGTAAACACAATTCACTTTATTCAATAACAACTTTACTGAATAAATCTCAATAACAACTTTATTACAAAATAGAATATACATTCAGTTTACAAACCACGAGTTTTAGGACATAAAACCCAACAAGTAGATAAGTTGTTCCCTTAATAGCTGACTCTGGGGCTTGAACAATGAGCGCTCACCCTCTCATGATCAGAGAGGGTTAATTGATCTGTTGGTTGGACCACTGATCTATTGTTCATTAGAGGTGTCAGCGGTAATTAAGGAACAAGAAGTAATGCAGGGGTTAAACGGTTTAAATGACCCGGCTGTGATTACGAACAACCTGTGAAGGGTTGACTTGCCCATGACGGTTATATCAAGAGGACATAATATATCTACAGTGAGGAGAATGCAACCCTCGAACTATAGTAGAGTCTTCGGGGGTTAACGAAAATTGATTGATTCGGGTTAAAACAGTTTTAACCAAATAATCTCGTATCGTTGGAGCTCATGATCTGTAGGTTCTTTAGGTTCTCCTGGCTAGCTTGGATAACGTCGTGCAACAGTATAAGAGAAAAGAAAAAGAAAAAGAATTTGAATTGTTCAAATTCGGCCTGTGGAAGAATGATGAACATATTTAAATATGATTTAAATATGAAAGTGGTCTAAAACATGAATAGGATTCATGTGCAAAAAGTTAGTTTTCGAAAAACCGGGTTTAGTCATATTATTTAATTAATATTTGATATTGAATTAAATAATAATTATTAATTAAAAAGTTTAATTAATAATTATATATATTTTTTTATTTATTAAAAAATTTAATAAATAAAATTATTATTATTATTTTTAATAATAATAATAATTAATTATATATATATATATATGCGCGCCTGTCTTGCATGCAAGACACATATATAATGATGTATATTATATATATATATATATATATATATATAATTTAATATGGCTAAAGGGAATGGAGAGGCCGGGGTTGTTAAAAGATGAAAAAAAAGTTTCATTTTTAATTTTAAGCTTTTGTTTTGACGAAGCTTAAAAAAAAAGCTCTCCTCCATCTCTTATCTGTTCTTCTTCTTCTTCTTCTTCATCTCCTTTCGTTTTCCATTTCTTCTTTTCTTTTCTCTTTTCAACGGAGTCCCACAACTCCGTTGCTCGGCGCCGAGGATAGCGGGACTACCTAGGGTGGTCCTCGGGGCGTTTGCGAGAAGAGGCTGGAAGAGTTCGGGACGAGGAACGTGCGGCGAACCTTGAAGAAATTGGAACTACAAGGGTATGTATTCTAAATTTCTTTATTTCCGTCCTTTGAGCATGTTTTCTAATTGTTAAATTGATGAAATTAGATTATCATCGATCCAAAATCGCTTTTGCTGCGTATACCACTCCATCAATTGGTATTAGAGCGAATTTGTGATTAACTCAATTTGCATCAATTTAAGTTGGTGGGTATTTTAATTTAGAAATCGTTTTTGCATGGACGTCTAAAGTGAAAATCGATTTTGGCATCGTTTCTTTCTAATTTTCATAATTTTTAATTGCCCTAGAATGTATGGGCTTTAATGTGTGTTGAAGCGTATGTATTTTTAGAGTCATTAGAGTTCATATAGGTCTTTGTGAAAGAAGCTCGAGTTTTTGAGCTGACCGAAATGTTCGGTGTTAGTTCAAACTCGTTCTAGGCAATACGAAGAGAATCTCGAAGAGAAATTGGCCGAAGCGTTCGGGGTAAGAAGCTTGTCAAAGGCGGTGCGAAGAGTTCGAAGTCCGCTCAAGACTTAACTTGTTGATCAAGCTTGTAATAAAATAGTCATTGCTTGCTAAATGCAAAACTCGATCCACTTTAGTGTGTTTAATTAATTATGCATTGCAAATGTATGTTTTAATTAAAATCCATGTTTGTATGTGCATAACGTATGCCATATAGATTTAAAATCCCACCTAGGAAGCATGTTTCATGCATAGAAAATATGTTATAAGTGTTATAATATATAGTATGCCTATTTAGGAATTCATGAGTATTGATATAAAAGTTATATTAATTCATATATTAGATGTTGTTAGTTTAATAGAGTAATTAATATAAGCGTTATATTAATTATGAAATTGAACATACAACATTGGTTGGCCTAGTTTTATGTATATTGTATGTTATAAGTGTTATAATGTACCTGCATGTTTAATTCATGAGTATTAATATAAGAGTTATATTAATTCATGAATTGGATGTTGTTATTTAATATAATAATTGATATAAGTGTTATATTAATTATGAAATTAAAACTTCCAACATTAGTTTTATGCATATTGTATGTTATAAATGTTATAATGTATAGGATGCATGCTTAATTCATAATAATTGATATACGTGTTATATTAATTTATGAATTAGAATTTGTATATTTAAGAGCATAATCGATATAAGTGTTATATTAATTATGAAGTTAAATATTCAATTTGTCATGTCTTAGCGAATGTATGTTTGAGAAGCATATAGATGGTTGTTGTAAAAAGTCTAGTTTTTGCAAGTGTTGTAAAAATGACTTAGACTTTTAAAATCTATAACAAAGATAAGAGCATGTTCATTAAGGGTTAAATGGTTCGGTCTGTTTTATTAGATAAAATAGGTCGAAATCTCGTAAATGCTAAGGTTATGAGAAACTCACCCGGTGAAATCCTGTCTAAGGTTAGAGGAAAATGAATTGACAGATCACCTTCTACCTGGGGACTACCCGGTACTTGAGTAAAGTTAACCAGGCTTTATGAGCATGCGTGAGAGGTGTGAGGTTAGAAAAGTGTTAATAACCTAGACATCTCAGGTAAATAGTTTGCCTAGACTTAAGGTTTTATTTTCTTAGCCGGATAAAACCTGAGTATTTACCCTAAACACCGTCTTACGATACTTAGTAGATGTGTTGAGAAGGAATATATTATATATCCCTCTCCTGCTACGCACTCTCTATAGTTGACAACGTGAGAATTTTGTCCGGCCGTGTATTGTCAATAGGGCAATCCCCAGAAGGGCGGTATTTGCAACTTTCAATAGCAAGGTGGATGGAGTAAGTGTCTATAGTAAGTGGGAGAAGGAAGTACGTCAGTACATCCTATGGTCTCCTCCATTGGATTGAACCGTGAGATTCCCATGTTTCGTCTGCAGGCTACCTGTTGCGTGCTCAGTGTTTAAATAAAAATGTGATGTGAGAGCACTCAGAACATGCAAGCATACATGATCTTGTAGCAAGTAATAAGTATTTTTTCATTCGATTTCCCACAGAGATTTATTCTTAGTTACTAACGAAGTGAGATGTTAACTTAGAAAGGGTGGCATAAATGCGGTGGAATTGGGTTTAATGTGCCTAACTACTAAGGAACGTGCGAGATATGCAAGTATAAACAAAGACAAGTAAAGAGGTTAACTTGAATGGAGAAGAAAAAGAATTGCGGAGAAAGCAATTATCTAGCAATGCAATCGCAAAACAAAAGATTGGAAAAAATGGCTAAGGCAAAAATAGAACTGAAAGAATTGCGCAGACAGCAATTTTCTAGCAATTGAACTAACAACGTTTTAAGGGTGAGATGGGGGAACAAGGTCAACTAATGACTCCTCTATAGGTATTTTCATACGATTCTTCAGCAGTAGATCAACTTATCATGCATCAATTTAACTCATTCTCATGTATCTCTCGATTACATGCATTAGATCCTTTAGTTCACTCATGTCCAAGTAAGGCTTAAGCATCTATTTATATAAGCAAGTTAATGAATTGTGCTAGAAAAACGCCTATTCCTAGGTCGTTTTTCTGGTTACCATGAAAGGCTAGCATGAATGGACGACTCTGAACTCTTACTCCTTCCGGAGGTTAGGAGTTCTTTGGACAAAATGGATGGCCAATCGAAATTGCCCGTGGGATGAAGCATACATACATTCAATGCACTTGAAGCTATCCTACATGCTGAATTCACGTATTTCTACCTATAGATTCATCATTAGCAGACCCTTGTGTGGTTTAGTTACTCATGGATGATGATGGATTGGGACGACTAGATGGATTAAACATGCTTAACAGTATTTAAACAAGAGCAAAGGAAAACAGAAAGCAATAAGAGACTTGCGAAGTTGTCAAATAATTCCTCTATTGATTTAAATTCAAAACTTAATGTGCAATGACTATAAAGCAGTAACGACTAAGCAAATGGAAACGAATTGAACCAATGTAGCTAACAGAAGTAAATGGCAGTAAGCAGAAACGAAAAGGAAAGACAGAAAGCATAAGAAAGCATATAAACGTGTGCGTGAACTCCTCGTCGCAAGCGCCTCGGATGAAGGGAGAAGGTGAGCTTTGTTTGGGGATGCATCCAATCAGAAGAGAAGAAGGATCTTCTCTTCTTCCTCTCAGATTATCGATTCCAACAGCTGATTCCTTCACGCCAACCAACGGAAGAGAAAATAGGGAGAAACTGCGTTGAGATGGAGAGTTCTACGCTTCCAAGCTTGTTGTTCTCCTTCCCTCTTGACCTCCTTTTATAGCTCTTTGCAGGTACTCTTCAGTCAAGGAGAACCATCCATTCTGAACGACGTTCCACCACGTGGCAGCAGGGGAGAAATTGGGCGGCTGAAAGATCGCAACAGAACGGCGGACGGTTGGACAACTTACTAATTTCCAGCTTAAACATTGCGGAGACAGCAATGTTTCCGCAATTTTCCTACAATACAAAATTTCAACTCTTTTAGCTTTGTTTTTTATCCTTTCTTGTTCCTTTTACAAATAACTCCTAATTTAGCTTCATTCTATGAATTCTCACATATAAGCACGTATTAAACTAAATTCTATCAAAAACGCTTAAGAGTTCACACAATTATATGCCAAATAAGTCCCTAAATTAAGTACTTTTGGAGACGTAACACTACCCTAGGGGCACCAATCCAATAAGGAGGGCCGTGCATGGGAGATCAAACATCTCAGTCACCATTTATGGATAAAGAAACACAGGGTCATTCCCAACTCTGACATTCCCTAATGTTGCACTGTTGGGGCCGTCCTGTGCATTCTAAAAATGGAGGGTCACACTTACGGGATTTGCTAAGGAGTTAGTAAATCCAGACCAAAAACGATAACTAAGATGCTATAGGAATATGAGTTATTCTGGCATTATCATTTAGTCGAGAATGTCTTGATTTAGTAAAGGAGTGTTCGACTACCCCAAGGTAGAGGTCATTCGTTTATAATGTGAAACGTGTTTGGTTTATCCTATATCAATGACCAACACCCATGGCGAAGGAGGAGTACTTGAGCTTCATGTATGACATAAATGTGGATCAGGCTCAAGTAGACACTTAAAATGGTCTATAGTATACGGATAAAGTTGGGTACCTTATCCTGGTAACACTATTGGATGCGGCTCGCTTTGTATTGTACAAAACGATGTGATCTGAATCGTTTCACATGGAGATGTGCGAGCGGGGATGTCCTATGCAATGAGTTTGCATAAGACTGAACCACGAAAAATTTGCTATCTCTTTATAACGTCGTTTACTGAAGAGACCGACTCTTTCACCTGATGGCCTAGGTAACTAGATCTTAATCTTGAGCTTACTATGAACTCCTGCTTATTAGATAGTATTCTTTGACTTGTACGGGTGAGAGTGACACAATAGCGCCGACTCAATAATCCTATCATCTTAGGGATAAAGTCTAATAGGTAGTTGGGGACATAGTGTAGTAAGATGGAATTCACTCCTAACCCGCTCTTCAGGGTTAGTAGATAGGTTGTTCCCTTAATAGCTGACTCCGGGGCTTGAACAATGAGCGTTCACCCTCTCCTAATCAGAGAGGGTTAATTGATATGTTGGTCGGACCACTGATCTATTGTTCATTAGAGGTGTTAGTGGTAATTAAGGAACAAAAAGTAATGCATGGGTTAAACGGTTTAAATGACCCGGTTGTGATTATGAACAACCTGTGAAGGGTCGACTTGCCCATGTCGGTTATATCAAGAGGACATAATATATCTACAGTGAGGAGAGTGCAACCCTCAGACTATAGTGGAGTCTCCGGGGGTTAACGAAAGTTGATTGATTCGGGTTAAAAGAGTTACCGGATAATCTCGTATCGTTGGAGCTCATGATCTGTAGGTCCTTTAGGTTCTCCTGGCTAGCTTTGATAACGTCGTGCAACAGTATAAGAGAAAAGAAAAAGAAAAAGAATTTGAATTGTTCAAATTCGGCTTGTGGAAGAATGATGGACATATTTAAATATGATTTAAATATGGAAGTGGTCTGAAATATGAATATGATTCATGTGCAAAAGTCGGTTTTCGGAAAACCGGGTTTAGTCATATTATTTAATTAATATTTGATATTGAATTAAATAATAATTATTAATTAAAAAGTTTAATTAATAATTATATATATATATATATAATTTAATATGGCTAAAGGGAATGGAGAGGCCGGGGTTGTTAAAAGATGAAAAAAAAGTTTCATTTTTAATTTTAAGCTTCTGTTTTGACGAAGCTTAAAAAAACAGCTCTCCTTCATCTCCTATTTGTTCTTCTTCTTCTTCATCTCCTTTCTTCTTCCATTTCTTCTTTTCTTTTCTCTTTTCAACGGAGTCCCCACAACTCCGTTGCTCGGCGCCGAGGATAGCGGGACTACCTGGGTGGTCCTCGGGGCGTTCGCGAAAGAGGCCGGAAGAGTTCGGGATGAGGAACGTGCGGCGGACCTTGAAAAAATTGGAACTACAAAGGTATGTATTCTAAATTTCTTTATTTCCGTCGTTTGAGCATGTTTTCTAATTGTTAAATTGATGAAATTAGAGTATCATCGATCCAAAATCGCTTCCGCTGCGTATATCGCTCCATCATTTATAACCTAGACATCTCAGGTAAAATGTTTGCCTCGACTTAAGGTTTTGTTTTCTTAGTCGGATAAAACCTGAGTAGTTTACCCGAAACGTCGTTTATAATATTTAGTAGATGTGTTGAGAAGGAATATATGATATATCCCTCTCCTGTTACGCACTCCCTATAGTTCACAACGTGAGAATTTTGTTCGGTCGTGCGATGTCAATAGAGCATACCCCAGAAGGGCGGTGTTTGCAACTTTCAATAGCAAGGTGAATGGAGTAAGTATTTATAGTAAATGGGAGAAGGAAGTGCGTCAGTACTTCCTGCGGACTCCTCCATTGGATTGAACCGTGAGATTCTCATGAATCTCCTGCAGGTTGCTCTTATTGGCACAATCCCTAAGGAGGGTCGTTCATGGGAGATTGAACATCTCAGTCACCATTTATGGATAAAGAAACACAGGGCCATTCCCAACTCTGACATTCCCTAAGGTTGCACTGTTGGGGCCGTCTTGTGAATTCTAAAAAAAGAGGGTCACACTTACTGGATTTGCTAAGGAGTTAGTAAATTGAGACAAAAAACGATAACTAAAATGCTATAGGAATATAAGTTATTTTGGCATTAGCTTGTAGTCAAGAATGTCTTGATTTAATAAAGGACTGCTCGACTTCCACATGGTAGTGATCATTCTGACTTACTAAAGTATCGTTGCTGAGTAAATAAATTGGAACTACAAGGGTATGTATTCTAATTTCTTAATTCCGTCGTTTTGAGCATGTTTTCTATTTGTTAAATTGATGAAATTAGAGTATCATCGGTCCAAAATCGCTTCCGCTGCGTATATCGCTCCATCACAAGCAGCACGAGGTTATGGTTTCCGCGAAGGAAATCATGTCTTCATTGCAAGGGATGTTTGGACAACCGTCCTCATCTCTTCGATATGAAGCCCTCAAGTATATTTACAATTGTTGCATGGTGGAGGGTACCTCTGTTAGGGAACACGTCCTTAACATGATGGTCCACTTTAATGTGGCGGAAGTAAATGGTGCTACTATCGACGAGAATGGTCAAGTGTGTTTTATCTTGGAATCTCTTCCGAAAAGTTTCCTTCATTTCAGAACCAACATGGTAATGAATAAGATAGAATATAACTTGACATCTCTTCTGAATGAACTTCAGATTTACCAGTCCTTGCACACCTCAAAAAGAAAAGAGAATGAGGCAAACGTTGTCACTTCTAAGAAGTTCCAAAAGGGGTCGGGGTCAGGGAGTAAGTCTGAAGTCGCTTCTGTGAGGAATAAGATTACTTAGAAGAATAACAGAAGCAGGAGGAAGGGCAAAGCCCCTACTGTTCACAAGGTAAAATCTTCAGACAAAGGAAAGTGTTTCTTTTGTGGTGAAGATGGGCATTGGAAGCGCAATTTCCCCAAGTACCTTGCTGAGAAGCGTGCTCAGAAAGAATGACGAGGTAAATGTGATTTATTGTCCAAACATATTTAGTGAAATATGAGTGTCATACCTGGAATTTTAATTCAGGAATCACTAATCATGTTTGTTTTTCTTTTCAGGAAGTTAGTTCCTGATTGCCGGTTTCTCAACGGAGGTGACTTGTGAAGACGTCTTCGCAACTGAACGAGTGGGAGCTTTATGTAGTTGTTGTATAGAGATAATTTCATATGATGTAATTATTGTCTATATTTCTGGTTTGAACTGAACACATGTATATGATATCTTTTGTTTTGATAATGAATTGTTCATTTGACAAAAGATTTATACTCTTTGTGTTCTACTAAACTCGAAAACAACTCGTGTGTTAAGACATACTTCTTAAAGATTATTGGAAGCTATATTTAAATTAACAAGGGTTGTTAATACAACTGATTCTTCTCAAGTGTTGAGAAAACCTCGATACAGTGGGAGGATTATTGGATAACTTGGGCCACTATATTGGCTTATCCTATGACTCTAGTTATCATACTTGATGATAACAGTGAGTACATAGACAAGGACCAGTGGCTCAAAGCCATGGATCTTCGAGAGGTTTAGAGACCTAGCCTATGAGGTGAAAACCTCTAAGGCTTGACTTTCTGGCAAAGGGATTGTCCCAAAGGGAAGGGGTTAATTGTGTATTAACTTTATCTCTTCTTGTTAGGTGATAGTTAAATAGAATACTGGTATCCATTGCCCTATTCTATGTGATAGGATAAGGTAAATGGATGTCAAGACTGGTTATCTTGATGAAAGTATCTATAAGTCTCAACTAGGGAGATTAATTGTTCAGGATTATGAGCAAATTGTTTGCATGCTTATTCAATCCATTTATGAATTGGATCAAGCGTCTAAATTCTGAATTATAAGTTTTGATATTGTGATAAAATCTTATGGCTTTGAACATTACATTGATAAAACTTGTTTGACAAGTGTTTAATCAATGTTGTAGCTTTCATAATAAATTTTCATAGTTCATGTCTTAATCATTAAGAATGATGTAGGACTCACTTCTCTGATAAGCATAAACTAGCGATTCAATTCCAAATAGTTGATTTTGATATGGCTTAGTATGTTCTAAGGATTCGAGTTGATCTGAATCGTAAGAACAAATCGCTAGTGTTGTCTCTCAAAATCTTGTATTGACAAAATGTTGTCAATATTCGATGGTCTATGGAAATGGTTTTCTAAGACACCTCAAGCGTTGAGGATATGAGACGCATCCATGTGCATTTACATATTGGAGGTCAGATGTATGCCTTCTTAGATACATGACCCGATATGTAACGCTCCGCGTTTCATTTAAGATTAATTTGAGTTCAATTGGGTGTTTGAGGTGTGTTAAGAAAAAAAAGAGATTAGGTTAGTAAATTTGACCAAGTTAATTAAAAGTTAATGAATTAATAATAATAATAATAATAATATTATTATTATTATTATTATTATTATTATAATATATTAAAAAAAAAATAATAAATAAAGTAAAAGTTAAAAAAAAACGCAGGTCTTCTTCATTGTGAAGAAGACCCACACTTCAGAGAGCCGCCTCCCTCTCCCTCTCATTTCTCTCAGCTCCGACCACCACAGTGTCGATGTCGTCTCTCTCTCTCTCTCCCTCTTCCCCTCCGCTTGCCCAATCGCACGCCGCCACCGGCCGTCAGTCGCCCAGCCGCAAGCGTCGCCACTCCGCCCTGCCGCATACCGTTCGCGGACGTGCCCTCTCCCGCTCCGATTAGATCGTTTGCGGCGTTCTACCTGCGAGCTTTCGACAACGTTAGACCAGCGGGTAAGTTCGTTCCCCTTCCAATGATCTTTTGTCTTGTCCATCGAATGTTGATTTTAACCCAAACTCCTTTCAAATCTGAGTTTTTGTTAGTTTTAAACGTTTTGTTTTGCTTCGAGATTCAATACTCAATCGGTTCCAACGTTAGATTGGCGAAACATAGTCTTGGAACGTGCTGTCCAACAAGATTTGACATCGTCGTAGGGAGTTTTGGTGGGTATCGAGGCTCTATCTAGTTCTTGAATTTATTTCAAATGATTGAGATTCTGATTATAAGAATTGGAATTTTGTTAAATTTGTCCAGATCTGTCTCGACATTGGAAGCCCCTCTATTTCGATGTTGGAACCAAGCTCGGGTTGAAGTAATTTAGTCTAGGAGTGGCGGTGAGTCGGGACTACTTAGGTAAGGTTTAGTCCATTTGTTGAACAAATTTTACAGCACTAGTCCTAGTCTCAAAAGTAGTGTTAAACACTAGAAATTCATTGTAGGTTGAGACCAGGAGCATTCGTGACAATTTTAGTCTTCTCGTCGAACTTAACATTAATGTAAGTAACCTTATTACCGGCTAGCCTTCGGGCTAGGTTGGGAACTGTGTGCTGATATATTGATACTTTGTGTATGTGTGCTGATATATCGATAGTTTGTGTAGCGTGCATGTATGGTTTTTGTTTGTTAAACATAATCCTTATGTTTATTCATGATTTATGAGTGAGAAGTTGAATGAATGTTGATGGAAGAGTGTTCACGGACGAATTGTGATTGAGCAGTTAGAATGAATGTTAATGAAATGTGATGGAGAAGTTAAAATTAATTTTAATGGAAGGATGTCTATGAACAAAATGTGATTTAAGGGTTTTGAATGTTTATGAAGGTGAGAGAAGTATGTATGTGATGTGAGTAAATTTGTGAATGTTGATGGGAGGTTGTTGTGAATGATGTCAAGAATGAATTATTTCTTATGGTGATGAGTTTTGTGTTATGGTTATGTATGAAACTCATTATAAAGTTTAATGTAGTTGTAATGAAATATTCATGAAGGTAATGCATGCTTAAAGTTAAAATTTTGCATGGGAGAAAATTACTCCATGCTGCATCAACTATTTTGTCTAAGTTGAGTTAGGTGAGACCTCATGCATTTGTGTGATAAATGAGTCATGAGATTTTTAAAGACCCCATTTCTTGTGAGATTTGTCTGCATGAAAGTGATGTTCAGGGGCTCTAATCACATGAAAGTGATGTGCGTAGAGCTGGTGAGTATGAAAGTGATGCTCACCCATGTATGAAAGTGATGCATGCCTAGAGGGTTCTCAGTGCATGAAATTGATGCATCCGAGATTGATGTGTATGAAATTGATGCACATCTAGAGGAATAAGAATGAACTGATAAGCTGAAGATGTAGGTTTAGGTCCCACTAGTTAAAGTTTTCAGTCAATTCATGAATGCATGTGATTGCATAGCCTGACCACGGTAGTAGAGTTACTTACTGAGTATTTTGTATAAAATACTTATTCTTTTCTTAAAACATTTTTTTTCAAGTAACAACAGGAACGTACATGGTGCTTGATGAGGTGTTTTGTTGACGACGCCATGGGATCAAAGTCTGAGTTTCCACCTTCATTTAAGTTTATTCGTTGGAGTCAGTTCCTCTAGTGGTTGTGGTTTAGAACTAGAAGTTTTGGTTTTAAACATGTCTTAATGAACTTATTTTATATATTTTCATGTTTTTAACGGGATCCCAAAATAAATGTATTTGCACTGAGTTTGAGATGTTTATGAACATTTATTGTTCCCCATTCTTATTCTTAAATAAATTTTTTTATTTATTTATTTATCGAGGTTCTTACGTCATGCATGTAGTAACGGTCTTATAATGAGGTCATAAAAAGTCGGGTCGTTACAGTTGGTATCAGAGCCCTAGGTTTAGGTTCTGTAGACTCGCTTACATCGTAAGCTTTAAGTGTTCCCATGGCCAAGTAGCAAACTCTCGTCATCGCCAGGTATGTCATTGTTATTAAAATGTTTGGTTTTTTTTTAAAAAAAAATATATATAGGTTCATGATTATTGTATATGATGAATGTAAATGTTTTGAATGTTTTGTTTGGTGTTTTGTCTATTTATGAGTATGGGAAGTGTTTGTTCCTAAAGGAAAGTTTACTAACATGAAGCGTATGCTTAAGTTTGAGGTTAAAGTAGTTGGTAAAGAAAAAAAAAAAAAAAAAAAAAAAAAATCCTAATGATGGAGCGTCGATGGAACGCAGCGGAAGCGAATTTGGATCATGGACACTCTAATTTCATCAATTTAAACAAATTGGAAACATGCAAAAGCGATGAAAAGAGAAGTTAGAACACATACCCTTGTCGTTCGTAATTCTCCAAATTCACCGCCAGAAGCTCCTCACGAGCTCAACGAGCCTTCTCACGAAACGATCGTGGACCACCCACGGTAGTCCCGCTATCCTCAGGCCGAGAAACGGAGTAGTGGGACTCCTTTTACAAAAGAAAAGAAGGACGAAGCTTCACTGAAGAAAAACGATTTTTCTAATCAGAGAGCTCAGAGAAGAAGGCAGACGGAGAAGCTAGAGAGAGAGAGAAAATGAAAATCTCATTTTCATTTTAACTACCCCAATACGCACTAAGGATTTCTTTTTTCTTTTTTTTTTTTTTTTTTTTTTTTTTTTTTTTTTTTTTAATTAGTCTGATGAGTCAATGTTATATATACTCTGTATATATATAAACATTACATGTGTGCATGTAAGACACATGTAATATATATATATATATATATATATATATATATATATATATATATTTATTTATAAATTATTATTATTAAAAATAATAATAATTATTTTATTAATTAAACTTTTTAATTAATAAAAAATATATATATATTTTAATTAATATTATTTAATTCAATATCAAATATTAATTAAATAATATAGTTAAACCCGGTTTTCCGAAAACCGACTTTTTGCACATGAATCATATTCATGTTTTCAGACCAATCTCATATTTAAATCATATTTAAATATGTCCATATTTAAATCATATTTAAATATGTCTATCCTTCTTCCACAAACCCGAATTTGAACGATTCAAATTCTTTTCTTTTCTTTTATATTGTTTCACGGCTTTATCCGAGCTAGCCAGGAGAACCGTAAGGACCTACAGATCATGAGCTCCAACGATACGAGATTATCCGGTCAAAACTCTTTCAACCGAACTAACCAACATTCGTTAACCCCCGGAGACTCCACTAAAGTCCAAGGGCTGCACTCTCCTCACTGTAGATATATTGTGTCCTGTTGATCTAACTATCATCAGTAAGTCGATCCTTCACAGGTCGTTCATAATCACAACGGGTCATTAATACCGTTTAACCCTTGTATTATATCTTGTTCCTTAAGTACCATTGACACCTCTAATGAACAATTGATTTGTGGTCCAACCATCAAATCAGATTCCTCCCTGATCAGGAGAGGATGGGCCCAATGTTCAAGACCTGGAGTCAGCACTTAAGGGAACAACCTCTCTACTAACCCTTAAAGCGGGTAGGAGTGAATTCCAATCTTGCTACAACTATGTCCCCAGCCACTTATTCAATCTTATCCCCAATATGGTAGGCTTATTGAGTCGGCGATCTGGCCACTCTCACCCGTACAAGTCAAAGGATAAGGTCAAATAAACAGGAGTCCATAGTAAGCTCAGGATTGAGATCGAGTTACCTAAGTCATCATATGAAAAAATCGGTCTTTTCAGTAAACGGTGTTATAAAGAAAAAGCGATTTTATTTCATGGTTCGGTCTTGTGCAAACTCATTGCACAGGACGCCCTCACTCACATGTCTCTACATGAAACGATTCGAATCACATCGTTTTGTACAATACAAAGTGAGCCGCGTCCAATAGTGTCCCCAGGATAAGGTACCCAGCCTTATCATCCCTATACTATAGACCATTTTTGGCTGTCTACTTGAACTTGATTCACATTCATGTCACACATGAAGTTCAAGTACTCATACTATCGCCATGGGTGTTAGTTATTGGTATAGGTTAATACAAACACAATTCACTAAAATTCAATAACAACTTTATTGAAATATAATATTTATTTACATTCAAACAGTTTACAAACTACGAGTTTTAGGACATAAAACCCAACAAACTCCCACTTGGACTAAAACGTCAGTGGAGTATATGCTGGTCGAGAGAACTAGAATATCAAATATCTAAAGTTTCTCCCACTGTCCTACTGAGCAGCTCGCAGCTCGCAGCTCGCAGCTCGCAGCCTATACTTTGTAGGTGTCTCTCAAACACTTTAGCCGTGAGAGACTTAGTAAACGGATCAGCAATGTTGTGCTCTGAGGCTACCTGTGTGACAATCACATCTCCTCGTTGCACTATCTCCCTGATGAGATGATACTTTCGCTCAATATGCTTTCCACGCTTATGGCTTCTAGGTTCTTTAGAATTTGCCACTGCACCGCTGTTATCACAATAAAGGGTGATTGGCAAGTTCATATTTGGAACAACTTCCAAATCTGTCAAGAACTTCCTAAGCCATACAGCTTCCTTCGCTGCTTCGCAAGCTGCGACATACTCAGCTTCCATGGTGGAGTCAGCAATACAACCTTGCTTTATACTCCTCCATACTATTGCTCCTCCGTTAAGAGTGAACACTGATCCTGATGTAGATTTCCTAGAATCTATATCAGTCTGAAAATCAGAGTCAGTGTATCCTGCAAGGATCAAATCCTTCGCGCCATACACAAGCACATAGTCTCTCGTTCTCCTAAGATACTTGAGAACGTGTTTAACGGCTGTCCAGTGATCATATCCTGGATTGGACTGGAACCTACTGACAATTCCTACTGCATAGCAGATGTCAGGTCGTGTACACAACATAGCGTACATGAGACTACCAACTGCAGATGCATAGGGAATTCGTCTCATATCATCAACCTCTTGAGGTGTCTTAGGAGACTGTTCCTTAGACAAGTGAATTTCATGCCTAAAAGGCAGCGAACCTTTCTTGGAATTCTGCATCGAATATCTTGACAACACCTTGTCAATATAAGATGCTTGAGACAGCGCTAGCACTTTGTTCTTACGATTCCTTATGATCTGAATCCCTAGAACAAACTGAGCCTCTCCCAAATCTTTCATTTGGAATTGGGTCGCTAGCCAATTCTTAACGTCAGTTAGGAACCCTACATCATTCCCAATGAGTAGTATGTCGTCTACGTATAAGACTAAGAAAGCTACAACAGTATATATTGACTACTTTCTTGTAAACACAAGGTTCGTCAATATTTTGTTCAAAGCCATAAGTTTTGATCGCCGTATCAAACCTTATATTCCAGGATCTAGATGCTTGCTTCAACCCATAAATGGATCGATTAAGCTTGCAAACCTTTTGCTCTTGACCCTGAAGTATGAATCCCTCTGGTTGAGCCATATAGATACTCTCCTCAAGATTACCATTCAGAAAGGCAGTCTTGACATCCATTTGCCAGATTTCATAATCATAAAATGTAGCAATGGATAAGAGTATTCTAATCGACTTTAACATGGCAACAGGAGAAAAGGTTTCTTCATAGTCCACCCCTTCTCTTTGGGAATAACCTTTTGCCACAAGTCGAGCCTTAAAGGTTTGCACCTTACCGGCTTGGTCTCGTTTTCTCTTGTAGATCCACTTGCAACCGATAGGTCTTTCACTATCTGGTTGGTCTACAAGATCCCAGACCGAATTGAAGTACATAGACTCAATTTCGAGATCCATGGCTTTAAGCCACTGGTCCTTGTCTATGTCATTCATTGCCTGTTTAAAGGTCAATGGATCCTCAACGCCATCATCAGGTATGACGACTTGAGTTTCAGACAAGCCAATGTAGCGGTCGGGCTGTCTTACATCCCTCCCACTGCGTCGAGGCTTTCTCAACTCTTGAGAAGGACCAGCCTGATCAACAACCGTTGTTGATCCGTCTGTAGCTTTCCTGGAAAATTCGGACAAAACAATTTTGCTCGACGGTTTATGATCTCTCATGTGGTCTTCCTCTAAGAACGTGGCATTAGTCGATACTAGTACCTTGTTCTCATGAGGATCGTAAAATAGACCACCTTTCGTTTCCTTGGGGTAACCTACAAATAGGCACAATTTTGAACGATGTTCCAACTTCTTTGGATTGGGTACTAGCACATGTGCCGGACACCCCCAAATCCTGAAGTGACGTAAACTACATTTACGCCCTCTCCATAACTCATAAGGTGTTTCAGAAACACTCTTAGAGGGAACCATGTTCAAAATATATACTGCAGTCTCTACTGCATATCCCCAAAACGAACTAGGCAAATGAGCATAACTCATCATAGATCGAACCATGTCTAACAAGGTTCTATTTCTCCTCTCGGACACACCATTCTGCTGTGGTGTTCCTGGCGCTGAGAGTTGAGATACTATTCCATGTTCTATCATATAGTCCTGGAATCTTAAATCCATATACTCTCCACCTCGATCTGATCGGAGTGTTTTTATCGATTTACCTAATGTGTTCTCAACCTCTGCCTTATACTCTTTGAACTTTTCAAGAGCTTCGGACTTATGATGCATTAGATAAAGATAACCGTACCTAGAATAATCATCAATGAAACTGATGAAATATTCATACCCTCCTCGTGCTTTGACATTCAAAGGACCGCAGAGATCCGAATGCACGATTTCTAGAGGTTCTTTGGACCTATGACCTTTTTCAGAAAAAGATCGTTTGGTCATCTTGCCCTCAAGACAAGACTCACATGGCGGTAAAGAGTTGTCCTCTAAACGATTTAGCAGACCACTCTTAACCAATCTCCCAATCCTATTGAGATTAATGTGACCTAGTCTTAAGTGCCAAAGATAAGTACTTGGAGAAAGTTTCTGCCTTTTAGTTTGAGTCTCAGCTGTTTTAAACATTTCAGTGTTCAAAATAGCTTTGGCTTCGGTTGGTCTTAACACATACAAGTTGTTTTCAAGTTTCGCAGAACAAATACGTACACCTCTTTTGCTAATGAACGCTTCATTATGAACAAAAGATACTTTATACAACTGTTCTAACAAACAAGATATAGATACAAGATTCCTCTGGAAGGTAGGAACCAGGAGTACATTTTCTAGTAAAATGAAACTATCTCTATACAACAACTTTACAGCTCCCACTACTTCAGCTGAGACAACCTCTCCAGTTCCAACTCTGAGAGTTATCTCACCGCGAGAAAGTGGCTGCCAAGAACTAGTTTCCTGAAAAGAAGAACAAACATGGTTAGTAGCTCCTGAATCAAGTATCCAGGTATGACAATCATGTTCTACTAAACATGTTTCAACAACAAGTAAATCATATTTACCTTGTCTTTCTTTCTCAGCCTTTTTCTCTGCAAGATACTTTGGGCAATTCCGTTTCCAGTGCCCATCTACACCACAATGGAAACATTTTCCTTTGTCTGCAGATCTACTATTGCTCTTAGCAGTAGCAGGTGCTTTTCCCTTCCTTTTATCTTTCTTCTTCTTTTGAATACTCTTATTCTTAATAGAAGAAAGTTCAGACTTACTCCCAGAAGACGACCCCTTTTGGAATTTCCTAGAAGTGACAACATTTGCCTCCTTCTCTTTTCCTTTAGAAGTGTGTAGGGACTGATAAGTCTGTAGCTCGCTGAGGAGAGAAGTCAAATTATATTTTATCTTGTTCATTACCAAATTGGTTCTGAACTGAAGGAAACTCTTCGGAAGAGATTCCAAGATAAAGCTTACTTGACTTGACTCATTTATAATAGCTCCGTTTACTTCCGCCACATTGAAGTGGACCATCATGTTAAGGACATGCTCCCTAACAGAGGTTCCCTCCTTCATGCGAGAGTTGTAAACGAATTTGAGGGCTTCATGACAGACCGATGAGGACGGAAGTCCAAACATCTCCTGTAATGAAGACATGATTTCTTTAGCAGAAACCATATCCTCGTGCTTCTTAGCTAACACATCAGATATGCTGGCTAAGATATAGACTCGGGCTTTATCATTAGCCCTTGTCCATCTATCATATGCTTCTCGAACAGTTCGAGTCGCATCCGAGCTAGGAAGGGGAGGACAATCCTCTGATAAGACGAACCTGAGATCATCTAGAACGAGAATCATATTCAAGTTCGATTTCCAGGTCGCGTAGTTATCGCCGGTTAACTTATCGGAAGCTAGTAAATGAATGAAAGAGCTAGACATGCTGAAAAGAGAATGAATAAATATTAGTGAAAAGGTTTTAACCTAATTTACACACCAATCAAGAATTTAGCAAAGAATAATAATGTACCCATAACTCATTATTAAACTGCAACGATACTTCAGTGGGTCAGAATGGTTGCTACCGAGGGGCAGTCAAGCATTCCTTCACTGAATCAAGACATTCTTGACTAAATGCTAATACCAGAATATCTCATATTCCTATAGCATCTTAGTTATCGCTGTTTGGTCAAGATTTACTAACTCCTTAGCAAATCTCGTAAGTGTGACCCTCCATTTTTAGAATTCATAGGGCGGCCCCAACGATGCAACCGAATGGAAATGTCAAAGTTGGGAATGGCTCTATGTTTCTTTATCCATAAATGGTGATTGAGATGTTCCGATTCCTATGAAACGGCCCTCCGAATGGATCGGTACCACTTGTGGGCACCTAGCAGGCAGAACATAGGAATCTCACGGTTCAATCCAATGGAGGAGACCGCAGGATGTATTGACATACTTCCTTCTCCCACTTACTATAAATACTTTCTCCATTCACCTTGCTCTTGAATTATGCAAATACCATCCGAATGGGGATGCCCTATTGACATCACGAGGCCGAGCATAATTCTCACGGTGTGAACTTGACAGAGAACGTAGGAGGAGAGGGACATATCATATATACCTTCTCAACACCTCTACTAAGTATTTTAAGACGGAATGGGTAAATTACTCAGGCATTATCCGGCTAAGACAATAAGACCTAAGTCTAGGTAAAACAAACTTTTACCTATGATGTCTAGGTGATAAACACTTTATTACCTCACACCACTCACGCATGCTCATAAAGCCGGGTTAACTTTACTCAAGTACCGGATGGTCCCCAGGTAGGAGGTGTTCCGTAAACCGTCAGCTTAAATACCTCCAACCTCGAACAGGATGTCCCCGGGTGAGTTTCTTGTAACCTTAGCATTTACAAGATATCGACCTATTCATCTAATGAAATGGAACGATACATTCAACCCTAAGTGAGCATGCCTTTGTCTTTGTTATAGATTTTAAAAGTCTATGCCAATTTTACAACACGTTGCAAAACTAAGACTTACTACAACAAACTTCTACATGCTTCTCAAACATGCATCACTAAGGCACGACAAGTTGAATATTTAATTTCATAATTAATATAACAATTATATCGATTATGTTTTTAAACATTCAACTCTTAATTCATAAATTAATATAACACTTATATCAATTCTCATGAATTAAACATGCATCCTATACATTATAACCACAAGAAAACAGGGCTATTGCAGAGGTTTTTTTTGAGCTATAGCAGCGGTTTTAAACTGCTGCAACACTTTTTGCAACGCTTGAAAAACCCCTGGCTAAACCAGTATTGTAAGGGATCTAGCAACACGTTTTAAAGTGCTGGAATGACTTCTCACAACCGTTGCAATAGCACCCATCCTATTGCAACAATTTTGAAATAAATAGCAACACTTTCTTAAATCTAAATATCTCTCATCTTAACCGCTGCAATAACACCCCTATTGCAACATTTTTTTAGATTAAATAGCAACATTTTTTAAAATTGAATACCGTATCACAATTGTTACAATTGCACCTCTATTGCAACAGTTTTAAAATAAATAACAACACTTTTTAAAATTGATGGAATAACTCTTATAACATGACCAATGATATGACAAAAAATTCTCATTGAGCAAAGATCAATACATTCTCACATTTATTATCAACAAACTTGAAAAATCAATAGCATAAAAAAGTATTTAAATTCTACTCTTGATCTTTGTGGATTACCACCAAAGATCTTAGTGCAACTAGAGAAGGAATCACATTTCTCATGTTTTTCATCCGAAAAAAGAAAAACTAAACAAATTGGCAAAAGGCTTTCAGCAAAACTAAAAGATATTGTGTACAAATCTCAAATAATGATATAAAATAATGTTTTGTGACTAATTTAGCTTCCTTTTGTTGCTTGCAGTGTGACCGGTCATCCACTTCAAGCTGTTTGGATTCCTTGCACGTTTTATGCGAGAAAAGCATCATCGAGTGGCACGGGAATGGGTCCATCAACATAGCTTAAACTTCTCTTCTCATGCATTCTGCACATTAGAACACACAAAATTGAAAATGAGTAACGCTACAACGAAATCATTTAACACGGAATGATACACGACATTGTAGTGTGCATTGGCTAACAAATTTGGCTTTGGTATCCTAAACTCAATTCAACATCACAGATAATCTGATAGCATTTTGTGATTTTGGCTGACACTCATTAACGAAAGCAGTCAAAAAGGCTGTACCATATTTACTCGATGACCAACTATGATTACATGATAAAAGAAAAAGGGAAACATTTTAGGCTGGCATATATGTGCATGTGAATCCATGATTTAGCATTATAGCATGGATGAGAACGACTTTTTTGAAGAACTTTTAAGCATGGCCAAACATCATGTAAAATACTGCTACTAGGTTCTAGAGGAACCTTTTACCAGTCTGTAGTGGTTGCACCCTAAATAATTTAGCTATTTAGGGCAGTGGAATGCTTTTTACAATGTGGTTAAAGTCATGCTGTGCTACACCAACCTGAGTTACTTTCTGAAAGGATGACTGATGAGATCCCTTTATGGCTGCACTCTAAAGGATCCATCTATTTAGGGCAGTGAAATGCTATTTACCTAATGATTAAATTCATAAAGTCTAGTCTTGTCCTAATTATGCACAACTAAATAAATGACAACACGAGAATAACCCAACTGAATCACAGTTTCAACTCTCTTTCTCTACATGCTGAGAACGACTATATTTTGGCTGTACTATATTTTGATATTGACCAAAAAACAAACGTGATAGAATAACCCAACTGAATCACAGTTCTGTTTCTTCCAAAAAGGTTGTACTATATTTTGGCTGACACTCATTTTACAATTGCAGGCTAGCATATATGTGCATGTGAACACAAAGAGGTTACAAAAAGGACCAATAATAATTCAATCACCAAATGCAGGGAGTGACAATGAGAGAAATCAACTTTCCATGAAGAAAAAAAAAATTAGTAGCAAAAACAGCATTCACTAAAAAGGTGGATTGGGGGAAGTCTCCTTTGCATGGACAGCATGGACACAAAAACAAAGGAAAATTGCAGGCGGAAAATTTTAGTAGCAAATCACCATTCACTAAAAAGGTGGATTGGGGGAAGTCTCCTTTGCATAATGTCATAGGTGTTAATACACTCATGGCTAAGATGAAGCAAAGACTAGTCTTCCAACATAATCATAGAATAAATTAACAAAATAAACAAAAATTACAAGAGATGTGTGTTAAGTAGTTAATCGAAAGAGCAATGAAAATACCTGAAAGCAGCGAAGCTAGCGAAACCCAAAGCAGAAACCATAACTCCGATTGAAGCAGCCACAAATGCAGATTGACCAATTCTCAATGCTAGTTGAATCCCTCTGCTCTTTGATCGAAACTCCTGCATCCGAGTGATTACGCATAAATGTTCAAAAATATTGTGGTCGGATGACTCGTAAAAGTTCATGTTATTGCATACATCACAACAAAGAAAGACGATTCTTCGATTCCGAGAAACACTTCGAAGAAATTAAATAAACTATTATATCAAAATGGAAAAAAATTGAAGGCTTACTCATATTTCTCCTTCTTGAAATGAATTAAACCAGATTTGATTCTCTCAACAAGATCAAAGGCTAGCTTGCCTCCATCTATTGTTTTCAATTCTGTTGTTATTTGTTCCACCTTTGATGTTGCTGCAGCTTTCAGAAAAGAATTGACTCCGTCTAAATATTCTTTACTAACTCTAGGTTTTTCAATCCAACTCTTTTCCATCGAGATGATTAATCTAAAATATCAATAATAAGTAGTCAATATTTAAAAAAAATGAAAGAAACTAGACTAAATAGCTACCATAACTGAAGGATAGCTATAACACAAATTTATTCTAAAACAATAATGATAATGAAATTGGGGGAACTTTGAGAACCAATAAGCAAAGTAAAATAAAAGATTTGTTGCTTATAGAACATAACAAAGTTAGAGAGAAGAGTTACTATAGTGGGAGTAGAGAGAAGAGTTACTTTAGTAGCGTTTCAAGTTTTACCTCAAAAGTAAGCAATGGAAACATGGCAGAAGAGAAGCCCTAGCAATGGAAAATGGAATAAAAACCGAGTCGAAGTCCAATCTAAGGGGAATAATTAGGGAAATTTGGCTTGAATGCTATAAGATCGTGTGCGGGCTTGTTTTAAAATTTTAGGATTAAATTTTCTTATGATCCAATCTAAACAGTTGTGTTTTAAATGGTGTTGTAATCCAGGGACCTCGCTGTTAATGAGAGTGTGAAAGAAAAGAGCATCAAAATTCAGCAAAACATAAAGCTAAGTGATAAGGAAGAAGTTGCCAAGTGATCATGAAGAAGTTCACTTCCCTTCTTCTGCTATCTGTGTTTCTCTTCTGCCATGTTTCCATTGCTTACTTTAGAGGTAAAACTTGAAACGCTACTAAAGTAACTCTTCTCGCTACTAAACTACATATACGCATACTTATAAAGTTCATATATTTTTTATTGTATGCTAACTTCTTACAATATCATAAAAACTCATCAATTAAATTTAGGAACAAAAAGCATTCACAAAAAGCATTCATAAAAACTCATCAATACTAATTTTTTTATTGTATGCTTTTAGTTGCCATAAAAGATGAATTCAACATCATACTGGAATTGAATGATACCAGAAAGAGCAGAGGAAAAAGAAACATACAACTAAGTTTAAATTTGGGTTCTTCTGTTTTAAATGAATTATATTTAAAAAGCATTCACAAAAACAGGATTGTCACCATCATCTTATCTTCTTATTGAATGATAGACTTAGATTACTGATTAGTTTAAGTCATATTATTATTATTCATCCTTGGAAACAAGTGGTCTACCATTGCTCGGCTTTTATCACACTGAAGGAGTGGGTGAGAATGTTGAGTCGTTGGAAACAAGTGGTCTACCATTGCTCGGCTTTTATCTGCAAAAAGATATATATATATATATATATATATATATATATATATATATTCCTTCTATATGATCACACACCATTAAACCTTAAGCTTAAGTCATTATTATTATTCATCCTTTTCTTCACCCCCAAGTTATTCCAAACTTTGTATTTAGCCCCCCATTTCAAACCACCTTCTTTTTCCTCTGCCTAACTCTCATTCTTCTGTTTTTATGAATGCTTTTATGAATGCTTTTTGTGAATGCTTTTTGTTGAATTGAATGATAAACTTAGATTTAACTTTAAATTTGGGTTCTTCTGTTTTAAATGAATTATATTTTTGGACTTTGGAGAAGAGAGATTCGTAATTAAATATTAATAGTTGGTTTGGAAATTTAATTCCCTTTAAGAATCTATCTCTAGGTTTGAAAAACCAAATTCTTAGGCTTATTTCATCATTATGAAGGTGAATTAACCTTCTAGATCTATCTCTTGTTTCCAACGAGAGTGGCAAACGTCTCTAGCGATAGCAACCTAGCTTGTTGCGAAAAAAAACCTCCTAGAATCAAACGAAAAATAATTTGGAAATAAAAAAAAAAAAACACACACCATAATTTATGTATAAAACTTCAAATTCCAAGAAAAAACACGACTAGAAAGAAATTAAACTTTGTAAAAAATATTACAATCAAATAGAATTATGACCCTAAATAAAAATAATAATTATCAAAGTTTTGTATAACATCAACAGAAACATCAACAGAAACAGGTAGGAAGAAGCTCGAACGAGCTCATAATTTCTGAACAAACGAAGCAGAGATTAAAGAAAGAAAGTTCATAGAATCAAAACAAAAACAAAAACAAAAGAGAGAGAGAGAGAGGAGAAGAAGAAGAGAACCATACCGTGAGAAAGTTGCAGAGAATGAAGAAGAAGAATCGCGAGCAAACTGAAGTGATTTTCAAATTCTGCAGAGTAATTTTAGGGTTTCTCACATTTCGCAGCTTTCACATTTTGTAGGAGACGATGGAGAATTGAATTGAGAATAGGAAGGTATGCGAAGAAACTCTGTGAAGAAACTGAAGATTAGATTCAATGGAAAAAGTCAGGGAATAAACTGAAGAAACGGGAGAAAATCATACCAGTTTACCACATTTCCTTCCATTCATGAAAATGCTCCGAGCATTCTGTTTCCAAATCGTGCTGTAAACAAATAAAAGATATTTTGTTATTGGACTTATTATTATTTATTATTGGGCTTATGAATTATTTTTGGCATTCGAACAAAAAAAAAAATCGATATTGGGCTTATGCAATTTGGTTAGTTTTGTTTTGTTTTTGTTTCTTTCTTTTGTTTAAATTACAATTTATTATTATTATTATTATTATTTTTATTTTTTTCGTTTGTTTGAGAAGCACACAAACACCAAATAAGAAATTACACACTTTTTTTTTAGTCCAAACCAAAAAAAATAGTTCATTTTAAAATAATTCATTAGATATTGGGCTTGGATTTAGTAAAATTTGGGCTTGACTTCAAAAATATAAGTTTACACCTATTGCAACACATTATTAAACCGTTGCTAGTAAATCGCTGCAATACATACATTTTGCAACAGTTAGATATTTGTTACGTAAAACTGTTGCAATTTTATTAAACTTGCAGCACTTTTTAAATTGTCGTAACAAAACCGCTGCAATAGCTATGTTTTCTTGTAGTGAACACTTATAACAAACAAAATGCATCAAATGTTGGATGTTTAATTTCATAATTAATATAACACTTATATCAATTATTCTATTAAGCAAACAACATCTAATTCATGAATTAATATAACTCTTATATTAATACTCATGAATAAACATGCATCCAATATATTATAACACTTACAATATACCATGTGCATAAAATTAGGACAACCTATGTTGTTGATTTAATTTCATAATTAATATAACACTTATATCAATTATTCTATTAAATTAACAACAACTAATTCATTAATTAATATAACTTTTATATCAAAAATCATGAATTGCCAAAAATATGCATACGATATATTATAACACTTATAACATATTTTCAATGCATGAAGCATGCTTCCTACGGTGGGATTTTAAATCTATATGGCATACGTTATGCACATATAAACATGGAATTTAATTAAAACATACATTCGCAATGCATAATTAATTAAACACACTAAAGTGGATCGATTTTGGCATTTAGCAAGCAATAACTAATTTATTACAAGCTTGATCAACAAGCTACGCCTTGAGCGGACTTCGAACTCTTCGCACCGCCTTTGACCAACTTGCTTCCTCCGAACGCTTCGGCCAAAAACTCTTCGAATTTCTCCTTGTAATGCCCAGAACGAGTTTGAACTTACACCGAACATTTCGGCGAGTTTCAAACTCAAACTTCTTTCACAAAGAAACCTATATGGACTCTAATGACTCTAAAAAAATACAGACTCTTTAGCATACAATAAAGCCCATACAATCTCGGGCAATTACAAATAAAGAAATTCAAAAGAAACTATGCCAAAATCGATCTTCACTTTAGAATTCCATTCAGAAACAATTTCTAAATAAAACCCACCATAACTTAAATTGATTGAAATTGAGTGGCCAAAAACGCTCTGATACCAATTGATGGAGCGTCGATGGAACGCAGCGGAAGCGAATTTGGATCATGGACACTCTAATTTCATCAATTTAAACAAATTGGAAACATGCAAAAGCGATGAAAAGAGAAGTTAGAACACATACCCTTGTCGTTCGTAATTCTCCAAATTCACCGCCAGAAGCTCCTCACGAGCTCAACGAGCCTTCTCACGAAACGATCGTGGACCACCCACGGTAGTCCCGCTATCCTCAGGCCGAGAAACGGAGTAGTGGGACTCCTTTTACAAAAGAAAAGAAGGACGAAGCTTCACTGAAGAAAAACGATTTTTCTAATCAGAGAGCTCAGAGAAGAAGGCAGACGGAGAAGCTAGAGAGAGAGAGAAAATGAAAATCTCATTTTCATTTTAACTACCCCAATACGCACTAAGGATTTCTTTTTCCTTTTTTTTTTTTTTTTTTTTTTTTTTTTTTTTTTAATTAGTCTGATGAGTCAATGTTATATATACTCTGTATATATAAACATTACATGTGTCTTACATGCTTGCATGTAAGACACATGTAAATATATATATATATATTTATACATATATATTTATAAATTATTATTATTAAAAATAATAATAATTATTTTATTAATTAAACTTTTTAATTAATAAAAAATATATATATATTTTAATTAATATTATTTAATTCAATATCAAATATTAATTAAATAATATAATTAAACCCGGTTTTCCGAAAACCGACTTTTTGCACATGAATCATATTCATGTTTTCAGACCAATCTCATATTTAAATCATATTTAAATATGTCCATATTTAAATCATATTTAAATATGTCTATCCTTCTTCCACAAACCCGAATTTGAACGATTCAAATTCTTTTCTTTTCTTTTATATTGTTTCACGGCTTTATCCGAGCTAGCCAGGAGAACCGTAAGGACCTACAGATCATGAGCTCCAACGATACGAGATTATCCGGTCAAAACTCTTTCAACCGAACTAACCAACATTCGTTAACCCCCGGAGACTCCACTAAAGTCCAAGGGCTGCACTCTCCTCACTGTAGATATATTGTGTCCTGTTGATCTAACTATCATCAGTAAGTCGATCCTTCACAGGTCGTTCATAATCACAACGGGTCATTAATACCGTTTAACCCTTGTATTATATCTTGTTCCTTAAGTACCACTGACACCTCTAATGAACAATTGATTTGTGGTCCAACCATCAAATCAGATTCCTCCCTGATCAGGAGAGGATGGGCCCAATGTTCAAGACCTGGAGTCAGCACTTAAGGGAACAACCTCTCTACTAACCCTTAAAGCGGGTAGGAGTGAATTCCAATCTTGCTACAACTATGTCCCCAGCCACTTATTCAATCTTATCCCCAATATGGTAGGCTTATTGAGTCGGCGATCTGGCCACTCTCACCCGTACAAGTCAAAGGATAAGGTCAAATAAACAGGAGTCCATAGTAAACTCAGGATTGAGATCGAGTTACCTAAGTCATCATATGAAAAAATCGGTCTTTTCAGTAAACGGTGTTATAAAGAAAAAGCGATTTTATTTCATGGTTCGGTCTTGTGCAAACTCATTGCACAGGACGCCCTCACTCACATGTCTCTACATGAAACGATTCGAATCACATCGTTTTGTACAATACAAAGTGAGCCGCGTCCAATAGTGTCCCCAGGATAAGGTACCCAACCTTATCCCTATACTATAGACCATTTTTGGCTGTCTACTTGAACTTGATTCACATTCATGTCACACATGAAGTTCAAGTACTCATACTATCGCCATGGGTGTTAGTTATTGGTATAGGTTAATACAAACACAATTCACTAAAATTCAATAACAACTTTATTGAAATATAATATTTATTTACATTCAAACAGTTTACAAACTACGAGTTTTAGGACATAAAACCCAACACCTAAGAGGTTAAAGTTTTTAAGGACACTAGTTTACTTGTGTTGATGTTTCTTGAGTTGTACTTTTAAAGGAATGACATGTTAGGATTAGCCTTGTAAAGTTTCAAGGTTTGATGGGCTAAGATATTTTGGTTTTTCTTGTGTCATGCCAAAAGAATGAAAAAGTAATAAGATGAGATTGTTCGATAATATGACAAAGTATTTTTAATACCTGAGTTAGTTGTTGGGTTCTTTTAAGAAGGCGAAAGTAGTCTTAAAAGACTCGAGACTTGAAAAAAAAAAAAGGTGAGAACAAGGTTGTGCTATAATGAGAAAAGAAGGGAAGCCAAAGTAGATTAAAAATTGACTTAGACTTTAAATGGAAAAGTAACTTGTTGATTTTGAACTGTGTAGTTATTTTCCAGGTACTTCAAATTACTTGAATTTTGTCTATGTCATTGTTATGATGAAAATGCTCTAGCATTTAGTCCAAATGAAGGTTTTTGGGAGGTTATAATGCAATACCATAAGATTAAGAAAATTTATGCTAGAGATTCAATTTGGAACTCCAAAGGTAAATTCTATGGAAGGATTATAAAGAGAGACATGTTTTTGGTGTGGGAGACATGTCTCACTTGGAAAATGAAATGGGTTACTTAAGTCTAATGACCTTACTAAAGAAAAGAACGAGGAAAGAAAGGTAAAATGGAAAAGTTTTTCTATTTTGAAAGACAAATGAACTACACATGTTGAGCCCGCAGGTACGTCATTGTGTTATGACTGAACTTTCCACGATGTTATTTGTGTTTACAAACTTTTGAAATTAGTACAAGACATACTGTTCCTATGTGGAGTTTAGAATGTTATAATGTATTGGTCGAAAGAATTGGCATAAGACTTTGGCTATGAACTCAACTCTTGTATAAGAACTTCTTCCTCAGAAGAATAAACTAAGCAAAGACAATCAAAGTGTTGGAAGAGTGCTTTGTTGAGTTTTGCCTTTGTATACATAGGAGTCAGAGGAGATGATCATTTAACCGGAAAAAAAAAAATATTAGTAGTGGCTGTCAGGGAACCATTAAATGAAACTTTGAACTTTTCTTAGTGAACAAGTAAATTGTTGTCTTATTAGCAAGCTTGAAAGAATTTGACTTTGATCAACTAAAACAAGACACTAATGAATTTATCAATTTGATGGAAAAGAGAAACAAAGCGAGAATGGAGCAAATGGATAAAATGGTGTTGTATTAAGTAAAGTAAGTTGGACCTTCCAAGTTTACAACCAACATGAGAGGTATGTTTCTACGAAGAGCTCGAGCCGGAAACAACTTTTATTCTTATGGCTCCGTGTAAAATAGTCTTGAAAGGATCAAAGTAGCCTAAGTCATGGGTACATGGACCACTGGACCAAGACTCCATAGCCCCTAGTGTTTTTCTTGGGGTATACTAGCGGTTCAATGCGGTCATGTTTGGTTTGTTGAAAGTTGATCAAGGTGACAATAAGGGACAAGTACCCTCTCTTAAAGGCAAAGGATTCCTCAAAGGTTGGGTTGCGATCGAAAGATCATCGGTTAAGGGTGAAGGGTGTTAATTTGCAAAGATTTTCTTCGAGGACCAGGTTTAGTCAATATGAGTTTGTTGTGATGTCAGTGCATTCATTATTCCCCTTGTAGCTTTTAGAAATCTTATGAGTTGAGTCTTTAAAGAACATCCTAGACTCGTTCGTATTAATGCCTATAGAGACATATGAGCTGATTGAAACACTCAAGAGCTTCTAGACTCGGTCATGAAAGTAGGTATGGTTAACATATTTGTTTATTTCTAGAATAAGAAGCAACATGAGGATTACCCCAACCAAGTTTCACCGGCCCTAAGAAGCAGCGAGGCTTCAAGTTAGACCCCGAGCGTTGGTCACTTCAAGTCCTAGTTCGAGGTTTCACTTGCTTCAAGTTCGAGTTTGATGCTTCGCTCACTTCAAGAACGCCAAGTTTACCAAGTGTGAGTTCTGGTTGGATAAAGTTGCTTTTCTTAGGCACCTAACTGCAAAGGCAACATTATAATTGAGCATTCTAAAGTTGAAGCAGTTTGTGACGCTGACCTAGGCCTAGTATAGTGACAAATTCCAAAAAGGAGTTTCTTCAGTCTGGGAGGCTACTATATAAGGTTTGTTCATAAAAAAATGTAGTTTGACAACACCTTTGACTCAACTGATGCGCGAGAACACCGTTTCCAATTGGAGCAAAGATTGAGGGAAAAACTCTCAAGAATTAAAGGAATGACTAACTCTTGCTCTAGTGTTGTATGTTTCTGAAAGTACAAAAAGGTTTAGTAGTTTGGTGGTGCTTCGAGGAAAGAACTAGATGATGTACTAATGCAGCATGTGAAAGTTATTGCTTATGCCACGTCCTAACCAAAGGGACATGAGATTAATTACCCCACTCATCGCTTGGAACTCACAACATATTGTTGATGCCCAATAAGAAGATTCAAAATCTGTTAAAAGCTCGAGTGAGGTGGGTCAAGAAGATTTTATTCTCACTAATGACTCGTCTTTGTCGTACCAAGGAAAACTGTGTGCCAAAAAGATTACCGTTTAAGATAAGAGTTGTTAGATGAGGTACGTGAAACATATTTTTGAATATGTACAGGTAATACATAGATGTATAAGGATCTCAAGAGGTATTATTGATGGATTAAAGAGAAAGATACTTCTTAGTTTGTTATTTAGTACTTCACATGCTAATAAGTGAAAGTTACGAGGCATAAGTTTGTGGTTTATTACAATCATGAAGTATTTCAGTGTGGGAAAGTGGACAAAGCTATACTTGAATGAAATCGTTAAACCACAAGGTGTACTTAAGTCAATGGTGTTAGACAGTAACCATCGATTTACCGTGACATTTTAGCAAAGGTTATACAAAGCACTTAACGCTCAATAGGATTTCAGTATTGAATCCCATTTCCAAACTAATGGACAGTTAGAGCATTCGAATAAGGTTCTAGAAGACATGCCTAATAGCAAGGAGTTAGTTTTTGACGTCGATGGTCATGTATTTCTTCCTATAGCACAAATGAAAAGAATTTTGTGTTATCGTAAGAGGGGAAAACTTAACCCATGTTACATTGGTTCCTTCAAGATCTTGGAGTACATCGACCTAGTCGTTTATAGATTGGCTTTGCCAACAACATGGGTTCCAGTGCATTCATGTGTCGTTGTTAAGGAAATGTGCATTGACTCTTCTCCTATGTTGAATCCAAAATTTGCACCCAAATGACCATTTATCGTATGGGTACAAAATTGCTAAGATTATGGGTGCTAAGACAGTTGTACATACAGACCGAGCAGTCGTTTTGGTAAAACTGGAAACAAAAGGACCGAAGAAGCAACTTGAGAAAGAAATTATGAGGTGAGAGCCAAGTATCTAGAGTCGTTTGAGTAGAAAACTTTCGAGGACGAAAGTTCTTAAGGCGGGAAGATTGTAACGCTCCGCGTTTCATTTAAGATTAATTTGAGTTCAATTGGGTGTTTGAGGTGTGTTAAGAAAAAAAAGAGATTATGTTAGTAAATTTGACCAAGTTAATTAAAAGTTAATGAATTAATAATAATAATAATAATAATATTATTATTATTATTATTATTATTATAATATATTAAAAAAATAAAAATAAAAAAAAATAAAGTAAAAGTTAAAAAAAAACGCAGGTCTTCTTCATTGTGAAGAAGACCCACACTTCAGAGAGCCGCCTCCCTCTCCCTCTCATTTCTCTCAGCTCCGACCACCACAGTGTCGATGTCGTCTCTCTCTCTCTCCCTCTTCCCCTCCGCTTGCCCAATCGCACGCCGCCACCGGCCGTCAGTCGCCCAGCCGCAAGCGTCGCCGCTCCGCCCTGCCGCATACCGTTCGCGGACGTGCCCTCTCCCGCTCCGATTAGATCGTTGGTGGCGTTCTACCAGCGAGCTTTCGACAACGTTAGACCAGCGGGTAAGTTCGTTCCCCTTCCAATGATCTTTTGTCTTGTCCATCGAATGTTGATTTTAACCCAAACTCCTTTCAAATCTGAGTTTTTGTTAGTTTTAAACGTTTTGTTTTGCTTCGAGATTCAATACTCAATCGGTTCCAACGTTAGATTGGCGAAACATAGTCTTGGAACGTGCTGTCCAACAAGATTTGACATCGTCGTAGGGAGTTTTGGTGGGTATCGAGGCTCTATCTAGTTCTTGAATTTATTTCAAATGATTGAGATTCTGATTATAAGAATTGAAATTTTGTTCAATTTGTCCAGATCTGTCTTGACATTGGAAGCCCCTCTATTTCGATGTTGGAACCAAGCTCGGGTTGAAGTAATTTAGTCTAGGAGTGGCGGTGAGTCGGGACTACTTAGGTAAGCTTTAGTCCATTTGTTGAACAAATTTTACAGCACTAGTCCTAGTCTCAAAAGTAGTGTTAAACACTAGAAATTCATTGTAGGTTGAGACCAGGAGCATTCGTGACAATTTTAGTCTTCTCGTCGAACTTAGCATTAATGTAAGTAACCTTATTACCGGCTAGCCTTCGGGCTAGGTTGGGAACTGTGTGCTGATATATTGATACTTTGTGTATGTGTGCTGATATATCGATAGTTTGTGTAGCGTGCATGTATGGTTTTTGTTTGTTAAACATAATCCTTATGTTTATTCATGATTTATGAGTGAGAACTTGAATGAATGTTGATGGAAGAGTGTTCACGGACGAATTGTGATTGAGCAGTTAGAATGAATGTTAATGAATTGTGATGGAGAAGTTAAAATTAATTTTAATGGAAGGATGTCTATGAACAAAATGTGATTTAAGGGTTTTGAATGTTTATGAAGGTGAGAGAAGTATGTATGTGATGTGAGTAAATTTGTGAATGTTGATGGGAGGTTGTTGTGAATGATGTCAAGAATGAATTATTTCTTATGGTGATGAGTTTTGTGTTATGGTTATGTATGAAACTCATTATAAAGTTTAATGTAGTTGTAATGAAATATTCATGAAGGTAATGCATGCTTAAAGTTAAAATTTTGCATGGGAGAAAATTACTCCATGCTGCATCAACTATTTTGTCTAAGTTGAGTTAGGTGAGACCTCATGCATTTGTGTGATAAATGAGTCATGAGATTTTTAAAGACCCCATTTCTTGTGAGATTTGCCTGCATGAAAGTGATGCAGGTTCAGGGGCTCTAATCACATGAAAGTGATGTGCGTAGAGCTGGTGAGTATGAAAGTGATGCTCACCCATGTATGAAAGTGATGCTCACCCATGTATGAAAGTGATGCATGCCTAGAGGGTTCTCAGTGCATGAAATTGATGCATCCGAGATTGATGTGTATGAAATTGATGCACATCTAGAGGAATAAGAATGAACTGATAAGCTGAAGATGTAGGTTTAGGTCCCACTAGTTAAAGTTTTCAGTCAATTCATGAATGCATGTGATTGCATAGCCTGACCACGGTAGTAGAGTTACTTACTGAGTATTTTGTATAAAATACTTATTCTTTTCTTAAAACATTTTTGTTTTCAGGTAACAACAGGAACGTACATGGTGCTTGATGAGGTGTTTTGTTGACGACGCCATGGGATCAAAGTCTGAGTTTCCACCTTCATTTAAGTTTATTCGTTGGAGTCAGATCCTCTAGTGGTTGTGGTTTAGAACTAGAAGTTTTGGTTTTAAACATGTCTTAATGAACTTATTTTATATATTTTCATGTTTTTAACGGGATCCCAAAATAAATGTATTTGCACTGAGTTTGAGATGTTTATGAACATTTATTGTTCCCCATTCTTATTCTTAAATAAAGTTTTTTATTTATTTATTTATCGAGGCTCTTACGTCATGCATGTAGTAACGGTCTTATAATGAGGTCATAAAAAGTCGGGTCGTTACACGATATGTGTTGTGTAGTGGGAGCTGTCAGTTTTACGCGGCTAGAGTTTTGTCTTAATGCTAAGGAGGAATAAAATACAAGAGTTGTATTGCTAATTCCTCGGAAATGACTAAATTTCTTGCAGCTTCAGAAGCAGCAAAAAGGTTTATAAGTTGAACTCTTAGATAGTGCTCTAAGGAGATGTGATGGTCACATGGAAAGCCTCACAGCACTTCATGCTGATGTAGTTACTAAGTCTCTCACAGCTAAAGTGTTTGAGAGACACCTAAATTGTTTAGGGCTCCGAGTTGTTGAGTAGGACAGTGGGAGAAAACTTGAGATATGAGATATTTCGTTTTCTCGGCCAACATGTACACCACAGACACTTTAGTCCAAGTGGGAGTTTGTTGAATTTTATGTCTTAAAACTCGTGGTTTGTAAATAGTTGTGTTTGTAAATACTTTATTTAGTAATAAAGAGTTATTAAGTTTTATTCAGTAAAAGAGTTTACTAGAATAAAGTGAAACGTGTTTAGAATAACTTATACCAATGACCAACATCCATGGCGATTCATGAGTACTTGAACTTCATGTATGACATCATTGTGGATCAGGCTCAAGTAGACAGTCAAAACGGTCTATAGTATATGGATAAGGTTGGGTACCTTATCCTAGTAACACTATTGGATGCGGCTCGCTTTGTATAGTACAGAAGGGAATGAACGCTTCAATCCCCGCAACGGAAGCGTTGGAATCGATATTTAAGTTTATTTAGAATTAATTTAAAATACAAGTTAAACAATATATTACCTTTGAAGAACAATAACCTTTTTGTCGTCCTTTTTCCACCAGATCTTCTTTGCTATGACTCGAACACGGATCAAGGCTTGTGGGAGCGCTTTGAAAGAATGAGAGAACAATTCTCTCTGCAGAGGGTGAGTAGTATGTTTGGCCAACCTTTTTGGCTAAACCTAAATGTCCTATTTATAGGGCTTTTAGGAATTAATTTTATTTAATAAAATATATTTTAATATATATTATATTAAAATATGTATTTTATATTTATTTGTATCTCATTCAAATATCATAAAATTAAACTTTTATGATATATATTTAACCAATTTGAATCTCATCCAAATTTCATATGTATATATAGTTTTCAATATTAATGTATCTAATACATAAATCATTCCCTCTAATATTTAATGTATCAAATACAATAAATATATTTTTCTCTTCTACATTTAATATATCAAATATATTAAATATTAATTTGAATATTTCAAATTTTTCTTTCAACTAAATTGATCATTTTATTGTTACTATGATCTAGCAAGGGACCTTATGGACCTACAGATTTATAAGTTCCAATGATACAAAATTAATTAATTAAACTCATTAATTAATTAACTTTCATTCATTAACTCTAGGTCACTCCACTATAGGCCTAGAGTTGCACTCTTATGCACTGTAGGAAAAGTTGTGTCTATGGATATAACCATTACATGCAAGTCGATCCTTCACGAGTTGTTCGTAATTACAGTTGGGTCAAAAGTCCATTTTACCCCTGTAATTACATCTTACACTTCAAGTACCATTGATTCTCTAATGAACAATCTGTTTATGATCCAACCATAAACCATGTCCCTCTCGGGCCAGTGACAGGGTGGGGCCTCATTGTTCAAGTCCTGAAATCCTCACTTAAGGGAACTACTCATCTACTTTCCCTATATGAGAAAAAGTGAATTTCATATTGTGAAACTTATGTTCCCAGCTCCCTATTTGGTCAAGTCCCCAAAATGGTAGGCTTATTGAATCGACTATGAAGGTCATTCTCACCCATACAAGTCAAAGGACAATCCCTCACAGGCAGGAATTCATAACTCACTCAGGATTAAAATCGAGTCACATATGATCATCCTGTAAAATATTAATCTTCTCAAATAATGGATTTATAAAGAGAGATTATATATTTCGTGGTCGAGTCTTATACAAACTCATTGTATAGGATACATCCACTCACATGTCTCTACATGAATGATTTGGATCAAATCATTTGTAACAATTACAAAGTGGGTCGTATGAATAGTGTTACCAAGATAAGACACCCAACCTTATCCATATATTATAGACCCTTTAGGTTATTACTTGAACATGATCCTCCCGTATGTCAACTACATACAGTTCAAGATTACACTAATAACCTTGGATTATATATATATAATGAATATTATAAATTACAAATAATAATAATAAAATAATTATCAAATAATTATTAATTTATTACGAGGCTTTAGGGCATAAATCCCAACAAGTACAAAATGATGTGATCTTAATCGTTTCACATGGAGATATGCGAGCGAGGGCGTCCTATGCAATGAGTTTGCATAAGACTGAACCGCGAAATCAAGTCGCTCTCTCTTTATAACACCGTTTACTGAAGAGACTAACTTTTTTATATGATGGCCTAGGTAACTCGATTTTAATCATGAGCTCGCTATGAACTCCTATTTAATCGAGAGTATCCTTTGACTTGCACGGGTGAGAATGGCCAGATCGCCGACTCAATAAGTCTACCATCTTGGGGATAAACTCGAATAGGTGGTTGGGGACAAAGTACAGCAACATGGAATTCACTACTAACCCGCTCTTCAGGGTTAGTAGATATGTTCCCTTAATAGCTGACTCCAGGGATTGAACAATATGGGCGCCCACCCTCTCCTTGGCAAGAGAGGAACCTGATCTGTTGGTTGGACCACAGATTAATTGTTCATTAGAGGTGTCAGTGGTACTTAATGAACAAGATGTAATGCAGGGGTTAAACGGTATAAATGACCCAACTGTGATTACGAACGACCTGTGAAGGATCGACTCACTGGTGATGGTTATATCAAGAGGACATAATATATCTATAGTGAGGAGAGTACAACCCTCGGACTATAGTGGAGTCTCCGGGGGTTAAAGAATGTTGATTAGTTCGGTTAAAAGAGTTTTGACCGGATAATCTCGTATTGTTGGAGCTCATCATCTGTAGATCCTTTAGGTTCTCCTGGCTAGCTCGGATAACGTCGTGCAACAATATAAGAGAAAAGAAAAAGAATTTGAATTTGTTCAAATTCTGTTTTTTTTAGAAGGATGGTGGACATATTTAAATATGATTTAAATATGGGAATGGTCTAAAACATGAATAGGATTTATGGGCAAAAAGTTGATTTTTCGGAAAACCGATTTTAGCCATATTATTTAATTAAAATTTGATATTGAATTAAATAATATTAATTAATATTAATATATATATATATATGTCATTTGCATGACAAATAGTTTATATATATATATATAGCAGCTCAGTGCCTTTGTGGGTATACGAAATGAAAGGAAAATTTTGAAGAATCACTTTTTCAAAAACAAAATTCTCTCAAAAACAAGAGAAAATTCTCTGATGAAGTTTATGAAACTCATCAATTTTTTATTTTGAGTTAAAAAGATCCCCCGAAGACCATCGGTTCTCTCTTCCCTCTCCTCTTGCTTTTCTTTTCTTTTCTCTAATAACGGAGTCCCACAACTCCGTTGCTCGACGCTGAGGATAGCGGGACTATCGGAGGTGGTGCTCGAGGCGTTCGTGAGAAGAAACCCGAAGAGTTCGTGACAAGGAACGAGCGGCGGAACTTGAAGAAATTAGAACTACAAGGGTATGTATTTCTATTTTCTCTTATTTTCGTTGTTTGAGAATGTTTCTAGTTTGTTAAATTGATGAAATTAGAGTATCAATAATCCAAAATCGCTTCTGCAGCGTAACACGCTTCATCAGTTGGGACGAAGGGACCTGCAAAACATAGAAAACAAACTTTGATCCCTACTAAAAACAAAGAAAACAAATGACTTTTGAGTTCTTGGATTAAAATTAAAATTGATTTGCTTACTTCGCGATATGAGGTGGTATTTATAGAGTCTTTCATTTTCCTATAAGTTTGACCTAAAGGAATGTACCTGATTGGGTTTCTCGGGTCTATTGGAGTCTGACTCGGGGCCTTTAATTGAGACCTCGTGCCCTTTACGGTCTTTCCCTAACGGGGTCGGCCTCGACCCTATTTTCATGGGTCGAGTTTGCTATCTTTCGAGCCTGACTCTTCTTATGAGTCTGCCTTGAACCATCTTGGCCAAGGCTCGTTGATGAAAATAAGTTTTCCTTTAACATGGGTTCTAGTTCTATTGAACCAACATTTCGATCCGGTCTTTTCTATATGGTCATTTTATCCCAAAAAATTGTAATTAAATTTATTAATTTTGAAACCTAGTAGAATTATTTCGAGAAGATAGAAATAGAACGTTCAAAAAAGAAAAGAAAAAAATTGAGACTCCGTTTGATAACGCATTTAGTTTTTAATTTTTAGTTTTTGATTTTTCTAGTTTCTGTTCTTGATTTTCTGTTTGTTAAAAACAAAAATCATATATGTTTGATAACAATTTTTGTTTTTTGTTTTTAAAAAACAAAAAAACCAAACTTATTTGATAATTGTTTTGAATTTTTGGTTTTTTAAAAACTAAAAATTTAAAAATATGTTTGATAATTATTTTTTGTTTTTAAAAAAATCAAAAGAAAATTTGATGATTCTTAATATTCAAATTTTTTTTATAAAAATAAAATCGAACTATTTTTCTAATATTTTTCCATCTTACCATAATTATAAAATTATACTTATATATTTATTTCTAACATATTATCTAATATGTCATAATAAAACTATAAAAATACATAAAAACAACAATCAACGTCGAGTTCATAAAAATGCATCATAAAAATGCATGACTAATCGATTCATAAAAGTTACAAAATTAACAAAAACAACAATTGAGTTCATAAAAGTGTTCATAAACAACAATTAGTTCATAAAAGTCAATTCATAAAAGTGAAAGTACAAAATTAGCATAAACAACAATTGAGTTCATAAAAGTGTTCATATACAACAATTAGTTCATAAAAGTGAAAGTACAAAAGCAACGTCAAGTTGTTGCTATCCAATATTGATCAACAATTTGGTCGAGTTGATTTTGATTCACATTCACCTCAATAGGAATTTGCAAACGGTCGCCATTCTGCATATTTTCTTCTTCAACGATCATTAATTCTCGAGTATATTCACTAAAAAGTTTATCATGGCTATCATGCAATTTGATAAATTTATATTTGCACAACATGCTAGGGTATATAGTTTTGTGTGCAGGTAGGATAAGGAGAAATTTGCTTTAAAATGAGTATAAATCCATGCACACCGTCAATGACCGTCACGTTCAACCAAAGATGAAAATATCGGTGATATTGACCGAAATATCGCCGATAATTCGAGTTTTTGGACACTCAAAATAGATATGAGGGGTAAAATCGATATCGGCGATATTTCAGTTTAATTTTGCACCATAGTATATTTATTATATTGTGATGGTTAACATTTTTCACTAAAAATGTGCGGTAGCAAAGTTGGTGCCAGGAGATTCTCCATGGTGTGGACTTGATTCCCATCATATTCAGTATTTTTATTTCCTTATTTTCTAACTATTTTTTCTCTCTTTTTATTCAGCTTTTTTTTTTAATTTTTTTTTTCCTTTTACTTTTAATTTTGCCACTATATTTTAAATTTTGTATTATATAATTTATATAATTTTTTTTAAGTTTAGAATCCAAGATAATAGATCTAAACAGAGGCGGATGCACGTAGGTACTAGGGCACGTGCCCCCAAGAATTATGTAGTATATATATTTATATACAATTTTATTAATATGTATGTGGTTGGAATGGTGGTGGTAGGGGCACGCCCAAAACATGGAATTTTTGTACGGATGACCCACCCCTCGGGGTGTATAAAGTTTTTTAACCCAGTTTTTGAAAACTTATGTTTTTTGACCTTCTCGTGATAAGGAAATGCACAAAGTCATTCGTACCCTTCGCTTATCACGATCGTGATAAGCGAAGGGTACGAATGACTTTGTGCACTCCTTATCACGAGTGAAGGTCAAAAAACATAAGTTTTCAAACACTGAGTTAAAAAACCTCACTCACCCCAAGGAGTGGGTCATCGTACAAAAAAATCCCCCCAAAACATACTGAGGGAATTGGGCCTGAGTTTTTATCCCTCCTCTACGTTTCATTTACAGTTTTTATTCCATTTTTTAATTTTGCAAATCTATTCTTATATCTTATTTAATTTTAATATACTAAAACATAATTATAGAATTATAGATTCTCGACCATTTAAACCTTCCTAAATAGTTTAGAAAGATTTAAGAGCAAATAAAAATAATTCTATTTTTAAAAAATGATAATATTTCGAATTTCATTACATATTTGGATGAATTTCATTACATCCTAGCCATATTATTATTATTTTAAAAAAAAAAAATAGTTGTTCATGAGACATTTAATTTTATATTTAATTGAATCTTAAAATTTTGATTTTGTATCTAATAAATATGTAATTTTTAAAAAATGTCGAATAATTTGAGGATCTATTACTATTAGACATAAAATTAAAATTTATATTTAATAATGATGGAGCCTATCGCGCTGCGAAAACGATTTTGGATCGTTGAAACTCTAATTTCATCAATTTAACAAATAGAAAACATGTTCAAATAAGGGAAAAAATAAATTAGAAATACATACCCTTGTAGTTCCGAATTTCTTCAGCTCCGCAGCTCGTTCCTCGTCACGAACTCTTCCGACCTCTTCTCACGAACGCCCCGAAGACCACCCCAGGTAGTCTCGCTATCCTTTACGCCGAGCAACGGAGTAGTGGGACTCCGTAGAAAAGAGAAAAGAAAAGAAGAAGAAGAACCGAAGGAAAAACAATGGAAGGAGGTCAAAGAAGAAGAAGAACCGAAGGAAAAACAATGGAAGGAGGTCTGAGCTTTTTTTTATTGAACAGAGAAACAAATCTTCAAAAGATTTTAAATTGTGTTCAAAGATGAAATCCGAAAGGCACTTAAGCAATCTTTTTTTTTAAAAACCCCAAAGTCTATTTAGCCATCTTGATAATAATCACTACAACAAATTTGACCTACGATGGCAGTTCTGAACTGCCATCTTAGGTATATGAGGGCGGTTTTACGACCGCCCTCTAAGGTGGTGCCATCTTAGGGGTATAAGGGTGGTTACCTTTTAAGGGCGGTTCACAACCGCCATTAAAGGTGACCGCCATGGTATGCCTAAGATGGCGGTTTAAAACCGCCATCTAAACCTTACAATGGCGGTTTTGGATTGTAAAACCGCCATCTTAACCCTAACATGGCGGTTACCAACCGCCATTAAAGGTATTTTTAATGACGGTGGACAACCGTCATTGTAAATAGTTTTAATGACGGTTACCAACCGCCATTAAAGGTATTTTTAATGGCGGTGGACAACCGTCATTGTAAATAGTTTTAATGACGGGCTTAAAAGGTCATGTTTCGTTTCAGATACAGATTATTGAGCATTACCTAATACGGATTATTGCTGTTTTGTTTTAATCCTGTTTTGTTTCAGTGAACGTTTTATAACTGAAATTCTTCTAATTGAATGAATACAATGTTGAATGTGAAATTAAACTAAATTCTTGTCATTTCATTCAAAACAACAAAATATTTAACACTTACATCCAAATAAACTACAAAATATATTGGTTCTTGTAAAGAGTCTAAGTACAAACATGTGTGTTCCCATAATTCATATTTACATCCAAAATTTGCACAAAAACTACAAAGTTCACTACATTACACTAGTTTACCCAAATGCGATGCTTGCAATATAATTTGCTCATTCCGTCCGTACTACGTCGAGTTCTTCTCGTGTAAATGACTTCTTACTATCAAACTACACGAAAACAAAAGATAAATATTATGATAATGAAGAAAATACAATGTATATTTTAAAATATAATAGTAAAGATGCATTACTTACAAGAGAGTTCAAAGGAGTCCGTAAATTATATAAAATTTCTCTAATAAACTTGAGCACATAGTACCCACATTCGACGCTACCTTCTTGGCGAGGACACTATACAAAATATAGAAATAAATAAGAATATTTGAAATTGGTCAAACATATAATAACAATTGATTATAATTCATTTATTTTACCTTCATGCTCATCCAATTAGTAGTATTCTTTCGTGGTATTTGAACGGCGGTACTTTGAGCCATACAAACTCGCATTGCCCTAAATAAAGTTGAAAAACATGTAAATTAATAAATGCATAATTTTGAACAAACTTAATAACCATACACTAAATCAACTTCAATTAATATTAAACAAACTTACATATTTACGATACGTTTCAAGTCCTCTAACATGGTAGGATGGAGGGAGTCGAAAATATAAGTTGTATTCTCATATACTTCCACAACGCACAATATCCAATGATTACTATCAAAACCAACCATGTAATTATCATTATAAAAAACTACACATTTTTAATATAGTAACTGGCAATTGAAACCATAGATTCATAAAAATTTGAGCAGAGTTTCGTTTGAAAATTGACTAACACATTCCTGAAAAAAAGAATACATACACTCCCAACATATCGTTTCTCAAATCATACTACAAAATATGTCTTATTGCACATATCCAACAATAAATTCCTAAAATCCACAGAACTATCATAATACTCAGAAACCAATAATGAGAAGCATAACTACACATTTTTAATATAGTAACTGGCAATTGAAACCATAGATTCATAAAAATTTGAGCAGAGTTTCGTTTGAAAATTGACTAACACATTCCTGAAAAAAAGAATACATACACTCCCAACATATCGTTTCTCAAATCATACTACAAAATATGTCTTATTGCACATATCCAACAATAAATTCCTAAAATCCACAGAACTATCATAATACTCAGAAACCAATAATGAGAAGCATAAATGTAATGAACATATTAAATACTAAAATACAGGTAGTTGTAGACTCTTACCCAGGATTATATGGAATCAGTACTTTTTGTCCAGGTTGTTGTTGTGAAAAAATAGATGTCAACTTTTTGGTTCGACTCTCCACTGTCCCATAAAAGGGTGCAATTTCATTTGAGTCGACTACAGTTATCATATCTAGTATTCCTTGATTCTCTAATGATTTCCAAAGAAACCTGTATCACATTTTTTCACAAATATATGCATGAGACTATAGATAACGTAATAGTTGTAACTAATTATACTATGATTAAGAATATGTACTTACGCAATATATACTAGAATGCACGTATTCGATATCTCTACCATTGCACAGAATTGCATGACATCTTCTGGCATAACGTAGAGAGTTAACCCTTTTCCAAAGACATCTTCACTTAAAGGAACCCGCAAGGACCGATCCTTATCGAGTGTTTCAGCGTACCGATACAACATCTTGATGCATGGAGGAACAAACGCTTCACTAGGAAAACTATGTGTGATTCGTGTCATCGGTTTAAGATCCTATAAAAAAACACAATATATAAGTTAAATGCGATAAATGTGGGATTCAAAAGACTACGAGGCCAATGAGAACATTCACATTTAAATACTTTACTCGAGTAACATACCTTCTCGACTATGGGAATAACAAGGCTACGAGGCCAAACAACTATGTTATCCTGACAAACGAAAAGAGTCTCCATCTTCCCCTTCACCGGAATAGGAATAAGAATGTCTTCTTGTCCATAAATCATCTCCACAAGGACCTTCACATTTTGTTTTCCTAGAAGTATGTCATGAACTCTCTCATTCTCCATCCCTTCAAACATTGTGCCAACGGCAACAATGTTCGAAATTGAGCCTATTGCTAAGTTGCATGGTGTACTCTTCAAACAAATGAAATAAAATCATCAATTACTTAAAAAATATAATATACTAATGCATAATAATATTATATGAATCATATGCTTACCTTTAAAGGTTGCTCAGTCTGAACGTCAAGATTTTTATCTAAATCAACACCTTTATTCTTTGATTTTCTTTCAACCACGTCTTGGGTAGATTTAGTTTTTGGGGTCTTTGAAGGATAAACCATGTCAGCTGATTTATTTTCTTCCTTCGACTTGGGCCTTACAATGTTAAAATATGTAGAAGGCGTCACGAAACCTCCAACTCCTCTTACCCGTCCAGAATGTTCGGGTGTACCCAATGCTTGTGATAGAATGTCTTCTCCTCCACATTCTTCCTCCAACTCATCCTATCCCAAAGTGATAAAATTTTATTGAATATACATAATTACATAAGATACACTAGCATTGAAAATTAAACTTACAATTTTGTATGCCACTTTACGTGTGTCATCATCATCGTAATCATTTGTTTTCTTATTCAATCTTGCACTTTTCCATAGACTCGACCGATGTGTCGATTTCCCAGCATGTTTCTGAACCCAAATTTAAAAAGATATTAAGTACATCATCTAAGTACTAGAACGCTTAAACACTAACGACATTAAGACTTACCAACTCCTCGGCCAAATTCGCATACCCCTTACGCGAAATGTGATGATTGTATTTAAGACTAACTCTTCGATCTTTCTGTTCATCACTATGTTTCTAGAAAGAATCCAAAAAATGTATATTACAAAAGTTACACTATATACAAATACATTTTCCTTATAGGTTATGTAAAATTATATAAATTACCTGAAATTCTTTAGATAATCTCGCTCGAACAAATGCATCCCAATCAGCTTGTTCGATGAAACTATATTTTTCTGGAGGATGGGCCAGACAAGATGGTTGATCTTTGAACGGGATGACATACTTCTGGGTCAACGTGCTTTTAAATGATCTATACTTTTTCCCAGCAGATTGAATGATATTGTATTGCGAACGAGGGTCCACCTCAAATGACATCTACAACCATATACGAATTAAACCAAAAAATCAAAACGATATAATATACATTATAAACGATGTAATAAAAAACATACCTGAATACATTCAAAAATTCTTTCCTTTAAGTCACGCGGCACGTGGTTCCAGTGGTCGTATGTAATGGGGATTTGGGTCCTCACACAAACCCCAATATAACTCTGCAATTTAATTGCATTCTCTCCAACTGGATGCCCTTCATCATTATATCTAATAATCACTTTATCCCCCCATCCCTAATTCGCGCTAAGTCGCTCATGGTAGTGATACCTCTAACTCTCATATGTCTCTCACATGCTTCATCTTCACCACTACTACTACTACTAGGTGCATCCATGATAAAAAAAAATTGCACATAAGAAAAAAGAAATGAGTTTAGTAGTATGAAAATGAACTGAATAATTAAAAATTAAAAACAAAAAATAAAACCTTATATAGTTTTGACCACATACATGCATTGAAAATGAGTTACTTGTTGTCAATCCATGTACCGTCACAATCGGTTCTAGTATAAACAGACGAGTCTTCATTCATATCATTGAGTTTAACAATATTAGGCATGGATTTCAATAACCCATAACAATCAAGATCTGTGTCTCTCAATTCATCATCATTAGACTCATCTTCGTGGTCTCGTTCCGGTGGGGAAAGAACCACATGCAAACTAGGATTCATAGGGTCATTTACATAAAACACTTGAGTTGCTTGATTTGCTAAAATGAATGGATCAGATTTATGTCCCAATCGATTAAGATCCACTGTTGTAAATCCAAGATCATCTATCTTAACACCCTTGTTGTCCACCCAATCACATTTGAATAAAACAAACGTGAAACTATAATAGTCTAGTTCTCATATCTCCTGAATTACTCCATAGAAAATCATGTCTGTGACAATTGGTTTTTTGTCTTTAGCACTAGAAACTTGCATAGTGTTTGCAACGATGCTAACACCACTGTTTTGGACACTTCTTACACGATCACGTTCTTTTGTGTGATATCGACAACCATTCACCATATATCCAGCATATGTCGATACATTCGGTCGAGGGCGATTAGCTAACCACCTTAAAGTGGATGATATATGGTTGTTCGAAATCTCAAGTGCAAGCTTAACCTGTATTTTATCCTACAATTAGAAAATCATCTTAATAGAAACTTTGCAAAATATTTTAATTAAGAAATGTTACCCTTTCCCATAACCAACTTATGAAGGTACGATTGTGCTCATCCTGCAACCACTTTGGATTTTTTGATTGTTTCGGATTGACTACTTTCAAATATTTCTTGTGTTGCCTGTTGCAAATGATTGTTCACACATGTTACTCTACTACATATGTAAAACTCTAAAGTTGTAAAAGTAGGGTGTATACGTACTCTATGAATGGAAGCACGTCGTCAGTGTTTTCAAGAACATAAAGGTGAGCTTGATCTAATTGTTGTTTAGCTGGTCTGATACAAGAAGTCGTTGATATTGGTCTAGTAGTACCTAACTTTTCTTCTTTTAAACTTGATCCCAACCCAATCGGATCCATGCCAGAGAAAAATTCAGAACAAAATTCCACAGCTTCTTCAACAATGTAACATTCACCAATACAACCTTCTGGTCTATTTTTGTTCCGAACATACCCTTTTAATACTTTCATGTACCTCTCAAAAGGATACATCCATCTTAAATAAACCGGCCCACACAATTCTACTTCTCTCACTAGATGCACGATAAGGTGCACCATAATGGTGAAAAATGATGGTGGAAAATAATTTTCCAACAAACATAGAGTGACGACTATTTCCTTTTGCAACTCATCAAGCTTCGCCGAATCCACCACTTTTTTACATAGTGAATTGAAAAAAAAACAAAACCTAATAATGGCATACCTCACATGCTTTGGTAGAATTCCACGAATTGCCACTGGTAGCAACTGTTGCATGAGAACATGATTGTCATGAGATTTAAGACCATAAAGCTTTAGGTCTTTGAGTGACACAAGACTTCTTATATTGGATGAATATCCATCAGGCACCTTAATTTCTGCAAGTGTTTTACATAGACTTATTTTTTCCTTTCGTGACAGTGTATAACATGCTGGAGGTATGAAAGTTCGGTTTCCCTTTTTTACTGGGGCCAATTCTAACCTAATATCTAAATCAACCAAATCCTCTTGGGTCTCTACTCCATCTCTTGTTTTTCCAGGAATATCAAGTAAGGTACCAATGATATTTGTGCACACGTTTTTTTCAATGTGCATTACATCCAGACAATGTCTTACATGCAACTTCTTCCAATAGTCTAACTCAAAAAAAATAGACTTTTTCTTCCAGTAACTACTTGAAAGTTCATCTGAATTTTGTTTTCCAGTCTGTTTACCCAATATAGTGTGAATGTTACTGATTGTAGCATAGATTTCATCTCCAGACAATGGATTTGGTGCTAACTCAAACTCTTGATGTCCATTAAAAGTCTTTTTCTCCCTTCGGTAAGGATGATAACGAGGTAAATATCGTCGATGTCCAAGGTATGCCATTTTTTTTCCGTTTACCAATCGAATGCAGGACGTCTGTTCCCCACAAATTGGACATGCATGATAACCTTTTACAGTACAACCACATAGATTTCCATATGCTGGAAAGTCGTTTATGGTCCACAATAACACAGCTTTCAAGATGAATGTTTGATCTCGAAATGCATCAAAACAAGCAACCCCATCAATCCACAGTTTCTTCAAGTCATCAATTAATGGACCCAAGTATACATCAATGTCATTTCCAGGTTTTTTTCGGACCAGATATTAATGTAGTCAGCATCATAAACTTTCGTTTCATGCACAACCAGGGTGGAAGGTTATAAATAACTATTATAACTGGCCAACAACTATATCTACTACTCAGGTTGCCATGAGGGTTAATTCCATCAGTTGAGATAGCTAAACGAAGATTTCTTGACTCAGAACCAAAATTTGGCCACAGGTTGTCTATTAATTTCCAAGATGGTGTGTCTGCAGGATGTCGCAAAAAACCCATCATTTTTCCTTCCTCCAACATGCCAAGTTAACAACTTTGATGTCTCTGCACTTCGAAACATTCGTTGGAATCGAGGGATTGGGGAAAAGTACCACATAACCTTTGCTGGAACACCGTTCTTAATTTCATCTGAATTCTTACGAAGCGTCCATCTAGATGTGTTACAAATTGGGCATGAATTTGCATCCGAAAGTTCCTTCCTAAACAAAACACAATCATTGACACATGCATGAATCTTCTTATAATCCATTCCCAGAGTACACAATGTCTTTTTTGCTTCATATAAAGAAGTTGGAATCTCATTCGGATTTGGTAGTAGGTCATGTACTAATGTTAATAACTCTGTGAAACTTTTATCACTTCATCCGTATTTGGCTTTCAAGTTATATAATTTCAATAATGCAGAAATCTTAGTAAAACATTTACAACCCAAGTACAATGGCTTTTGTGCATCACCCAATAATTTGTCAAATTTTGTACCTTCAGTTGTAAAATAGTCTTGTGCAGCTTCAAACAATTCAGTTGTGTTTCTTATATCATTTTCATCACAAGCTCCTTTACCAAAATTATGAACACTTTCGTCTTCATCCTTAATAGATACTTCTTCACAATGCAAAAACCATGTCTTATAACTCTTATCAATGCCATGGACAAACAAATGATCTCTAACTGTGTTAGCATCTTGTTTAAGTGCGTTTGCACACTTTAAGCATGGACACCACATGAAATTTGACCCTTTGAAATGACGTAATCCATTTTCAATGAAGTTTTCAACACCTAAGTTGTACTCATTTGACAACCTATCATTGTCCATCCATGACTTATCCATATGGAAAAATTTATAACAAGATATAATCTACAAAAAAAAAAAAAAAAAAAACACTTAGTATATTATTTAGTCAATCTATTACTTCCATTCTTTCTTCAATAAAAAATATGAACAAAATATCACTAATATGAACATAATATTAATAATAGAATTTTTTTTATTTTTTTATTCAATTTTAATATTGACAAATTTTCACAGATGTCCTTCAAAACAAAAACAAAATCCCCACTTACTAAAACAAGACCAAACATCATGATATTGGTTTATGAGTTTGGTTTATGAGTTTATAATCTTGTTTGTTTGACCCACACCAACCTCTAAACTTGTTAATTAGTTCATTAATTTTGAATAGTTAGTTTAGTTATTATGTTTATAATTTCTCTCTAAATTTAATTTGTAAGTTCATGTTTTTTCGTCAATCTTTAGTTTAGTTTTGAAAATATAGTTTACTTTAGTGATTATGTTTATAAGTTTGGATAAGTTGATTAGTTAAGTTAGTGCTCTACTTTAATTTAATGAAAGTACCAACTTTATTAAAGTTCCAAATATGAGAAATTTGGACATCAACCGTACTCATCTCTTAAGTTGATTAGTTTGGAAGGCAATGGTGGGCCATTTAGAGAGAGACACAGCACATGCAAGCACATGGAGTCAATTTAATTCTCCCATTAACCCTTTAATACCTTTTCTTAATTCAATGTTTAATTATCTTTCTTCTTCTTCCTTCACTCACAATATACTCACTCTAGTCTCTAATATAATGTTACTAATTATTTTCAATATAAGTAGATTTCTGTCCTTTTCTATTTTTTTGAATTTTGAATTTAGTTCATTCAGTTAATTCAAAATCTCTATTTATTGAGGTCAACCCCACACCATAACTCCACTTTTACATGACACCAACTTCATATCTTTACATTTAACTAAAATTCAATAAGATCTATTGTCAAAAAAAAAAAAAAAGAAAAAAAAAACTCATTAATTAGTAAGGAAATTAGTATATAGAAATTTTGTGACATAAACAATAAATTTTATTAATTTCGTGTACCATTAATTTTAGGTAAAAAATCTTAGAAATATAACACATTCGAAAGAACAAAAAAAAATTGAGATTTAAAGAACAAAAAAAAAAAATCCAACTAAATTATCTTCATCAACCTCAACCAAATTATAACCAAAATGCTTATTCAATAAAAATTCAACCAAAAGGCTAACCTTGTCGTTTGCGCCGGGACCACCAAATTTTTTTTTGTTTAAGCCGGGACCACCAAACAATTTTTGTCGTTTGCGCAGGGACCACAAACGACAACCGCCGTCTCAAGAACCACCGTCGTCACCGTCAGCTTCGTCGTCGTCACCGTCAGCTTCGTCGTCGTCACCGTCAGCTCCGTCAACAACCACCGTCAACACAGTCGTCACCGTCCGCCGTCGCCAACGTCAGCCGTCGTCAACCACCGTCGTCGAAGCCGCCGTCGTCAACCTCAACCTCTCTTTATCGAAGCTGCTGAGCAGAGGAGACGAAAGTGATGTAAAATCGGGGCTGAGGTTAATTTTAGGGCTGAATCAAAACGACGTCGTTTTGATTCAGACTTAAGATGGCGGTTGGCATCAAAACGACGTCGTTTTGAACGTAACTTAAGATGGCGGTTAAACGTCAAACGACGTCGTTTAGAGTTTAAAATAAAAACGACGTCGTTTTAAAGTCCCAGATCTGATATTTAGGTTTGAATCAAAACGGCGTCGTTTTGATTTCGACTTAAGATGGCGGTTTGAATCAAAACGACGTCGTTTTGATGTAGACTTACGATGGCGGTTCAAACAAACACGGCGTCGTTTTGATGAATTAATGAAATGACGTCGTTTTGGAATCCTCGGTTTGTCGTTTTCCTGGATTAGATGACGGTGTAAAACCGCCATTAAAACAAAACCTATAAGGGCGGTTCAGAACCGCCCTTGTATGTTTTATTTCCGAAAAAAAAAACGTGAATTTGAGCGCGAATTTTTAAAAACCGCCCTTGTATGTTGTAGATCTTTTCACAACTGTCATCTTAGCCTCAATTTGTTGTAGTGAATCAACATGTGTCTTACATGCAACAACCATGCAAGACACATATATATAAATATATTTTTTTATTATTATTATTTAAAAAAAATAATAATAATAAATATTTTATTTATTAAACTTTTTAATAAATAAAAAAAAATATATATATATATATTTATTTATTAATTAAACATTTTAATTAATAAAAATTATTTAATTCAATATCAAATATTAATTAAATAATATGGCTAAATTCGGTTTTTCGAAAGCCGACTTTTTGCACATGAATCACATTCATATTTTAAACCATTCCCATAGTTAAATCATATTTAAATATGTCCATCATCCTTCCATAAAACGAATTTGAACAATTAAAATTATTTTCCCTTTTTCTTTTCTGTTATAATGTTGCACGGCGTTATCCGAGCTAACTAGGAGAACCTAAAAAACCTACCGATCATGAGATCCAACGATACGAGATTATCCGGTCAAAACTCTTTTAACCGAACTAATCAACATTCGTTAACCCCTGGAGACTTCACTATAGTCTGAGGGTTGCACTCTTCTGACTGTAGATATATTATGTCCTCTGATATAACCATCACGGGCAAGTTGACCCTTCACAGGTTGTTCGTAATCACAGCTGGGTCATTTTAAATCGTTTAACCCCTGCATTACGTCTTGTTCCTTAAGTACCACTGAAACCTCTAATGAACAATAGATTTGTGGTTCAACCATCATATCAATTAACTCTCTCATCACTTGAGAGTGTGAGCGAGCGCTCATTGTTCAAGCCCCAGAGTCAGCTATTAAGGGAACAACATATCTACTAACCTTGAAGAGTGAGTTAGAAGTGAACTTCAATCTTGTTGTACTATGTCTCCAGCTACCTATTCGACTTTATCCCAAAGATGGTAGGCTTATTGAGTCGGCATTTATGGGTCACTCTCACCCATGCAAGTCAAAGGATACTTTCGAATAAACAGGAGTTCATAGCGAGCTCAGGATTGAGATCGAGTTACCTAGGTCATCAAATGAAAATGTCGGTCTCATCAGTAAACGATGTTATAAAGAGAGAGCGACATATTTCGCGGTTCAATCTTATGCAAACTCTTTGCACAGGACGCCCTCACTCACACATCTTCATGTGAAACGATTCGGATCACATCGTTTTGTACAATACAAAGTGAGCCGCATCCAATAGTGTTACCAGGATAAGCTACTCAGCCTTATCCGTATACTACAGACCGTTTTGACTTACTACTTGATCCTGATCCACAATCATGTCATACATGAGGCTCAAGTACTCATATTCAGCCATGAGTGTTGGTCATTGGTATAGGTTAACCTAAACACGTTTCACTTTATTCCAGTAAACTTCTTTACTGAATAAAACTAATAACTCTTTATTATAAATAGATTATTTACAAACATAACAGTTTACAAACCACGAGTTTTAGGACATAAAACCCAATAACTCCCACTTGGACTTAAACGTCCGTGGTGTACATGTTAGGTGGAGAAAACTAATATATCATATATCATGAAGTTTTCTCCCCTTGTCCTCTCCAGCAACTCGGAGTCTTAGACTCTTCTAGGTGTCTCTCAAACATTTGAGCCATGAGAGACTTAGTAAACTAATCAGCATGAAGTACTACAAGGCTTTTCATGTGACCATCACATCTCCTCATAGCACTAACTGCGAGCTCAACTTGTAAACCTATTGTTGTTTCACAAGCTGCAACAAGATTTAGCTACCACCGAGAAATCAGCAATACAACTCTTGTATTCTACTTCTCTAAGTACAAGGACAAAACTCTAACCAGAATCGAATCCAATTGGACTAATATTACTGACAGCTCCCACTGCATAGCACATATCGGGTCATGTATCTAAAAAGATACATCTGACCTCCAATATGTAAATGCACTTAGATGCGTCTCGTATCCTCAACACTTGAGGTGTCTCAGAAAATCATTTTCATAGACCATCGAATATTGACAACAGCTTGTCAATAAAAGATTGTAGAGATAACACTAGCGATTTGTCCTTACGACTCAGATCAACCTGAATCCTTAGAACAAACTAAGCCTACCTCTAGATCTACTATTTGGGAGTGGGTCGCTATTTAATGCTTATTGTCAGAAGTGAATCCTACATCATTCTCAATGATTAGGACATCAATTACGGAAACAGTTTATGAAAGCTACAACATTGATTAAACCCTTGTCAAACAAGGTTTATCAAACGTTTATTCAAACTGATGTTCAAAACCATAAGATTTGATCACAATATCAAACCTTACAATTCAAGATAAAGATGCCTATTCAAATTCAAAAATGAATCGAATAGGCTGCAAACCATTTGCTCTTTGTCCTAGAATTATGAATCTTTCTGATTGAGACTAATAGATACTCAAATCAAGATAGCTAGTCTTGACATCCATTTGCCTTATTCTATCAAAATAGAACATGGGAATGGATAAGAGCTATCTATTAACTTACGTCTGGTAACAAGAGAAAGAGAATATACACAATAAACTCTTTCTCTTCGGGACGATCCCTTTGCCAGATAGTCTAGCCAAAAGGTTTTCACCTTTAGAGGCTTGGTATCATAACCACTCATAGATTCATGGTTTTGAACCACTTGGTCTTGTCTACATGATCCATTATCTAATTAAAGAGTATTGGATCCTCAACGTTATCATCAAACATGACAACTTTGAGTTTAAGACAGGCCAATACAGTGGATCGGGTTGTCTCACATCCCTCCCACTGCATTGAGGATTTCTCAACGATTGAGAAGCTTCAGTTTGATCAACAACCATTGTTGAATAAAAACAACTTTCTTATTACACTGTAAGTCTTAACCTTTTAGTTGTTTTCGAGTTTAATAAAACACCACAGTATACATCTTTTGCAAAAAGAACGGTTCTTTATATACAAACAAAAGATAACATATACAGGTGTTCGGTTCAAACTAGAAATATAGAAAATAAATACATCAGATGATATTATCTCGATACAACATCTACTAGAAGCTCTCACTGAATTAGCTGTGACAATGTCTTCACAAGTCATCTCACGGCTAGCTGCTATCAAGAACTAGTTTCCTGAAATGAAGAATAAACACGATTAGTGAAATATGACACTCATATACCACTAAACAGTTACGACAATCAATAAATCTCATTTACCTTGTCGTTCCTTCTCAGCTTTCTTCTGCGCAAGGTATTTGGGGCAGTTACGCTTCCAGTGCCCATCTTCGTTACAATGGAAACATTTTCCCTTGTCAGAAGAATTTCCCTTGCGTACAGTAGGGGCTTTGTCTTTTCTCATGTTACTCTTCTTCTTTTGAATAATCTTATTACTCACAGAAGTCAATTCAGGCTTACTCCCAAAAGTCAATTCAGGTTTACTCCCTGACCCCGACCCCTCATGGAATTTCTTTGAAGAGACAACATTTGCCTCCTTCTCCTTTCCTTTTGAGGTGTACAGAGACTGGTAGATCTGAAGCTCGTTTAGGAGAGAAGTCAAGTTGTATTCAATCTTATTCATCACCATATTGGTTCTGAAATGAAGCAAACTCTTCGGAAGAGATTCCAAGATGAAACTGACTTGACTTTTCTCGACGATGGAAGCTCCGTTTACTTCTGTCGTATTAAAGTGGACCATCATGTTAAGGACATGTTCCCTAACAGAGGTACCCTCCACCATACGAAGTTATAAACGAACTTGAGGGCCTCATGTCGAAGAGATCAGGACGGCTGCCCAAACATCCCTTGTAATGAAAGCATGATTTCCTTGGCGGAAACCATCCCCTCGTGCTTCTTGCACAAGACATCATATATGCTTGCCAAGATATAGACTCGGGCTTTATCATTAGCCCTAATCCATCCATCGTATGCCTCTCGAACACTTCGAGAAGTACTCGAGCCAGGAGCTGGAGGACATTCCTCCGTTAAGACAAACTTGAGATTGTCGAGAACCAGAATCGTATTTAGGTTCGACTTCCAGGTCCCGTAATTTTCACTGGTTAATTTGTCGTGAACTAACAACTGTATAAAAGAGTTCGACATGCTGAAAAAGAATGTAAATCTATTAGTGAAACGGTTTTAACCTATTTAAACTAGGGGTGGCCATCGGTCGGTCGGAGTCGGTTTTGGGAGAAAATCGGCGCCTAAAACCGATGGTCGGGTTTCGGTCGGTCGGAAACATATATATTTTTTAGCTTCGTACAATCCGACCGATCGTTCGTCGGTCGATCGGTCGGTTTTGGTCGGTTTTCGATGGATGAATGAAATGAACCAGAAGGAGAAAGTTTAAGACGACACGCAAAGCTAAACGACGGACATCAACATGGTTGAACGGCGGACAGCGACATTGTTGAATGAACAACCTACAACCAAAAAATTCTAAGAGAAAGATGATAGAAAATGAGAAGGATGGAGAGCAGAAAAATGAGAGAGATGAAGAGAATGTCAAAAAAAATAAAATGAGAGAGAGAGAATGAAAAGAAAAATGGAGAGAAGAGGAAAACAAAACGTTAAAAAAAACATGAGAGAGAAAGAGAATGAAAAGAAAAATGGAGAGAAGAGGAAAACCAAACTTTAAAAAAAATGAGAGAGAAAGAGAATGAAAAGAAAAATGGAGGGAAGAGGAAAACCAAACGTTAAAAAAAATGAGAGAGAAAGAGAATGAAAAGAAAAATGGAGAGAAGAGGAAAACCAAACGTTAAAGAGGGAGAAAGAAAAATGAAAGTAATGATGGAAATGAATAAGCACAGTAAACGAGGGAGAGAGAAAGAGAAAGTCATAATTATTTTTTTGAAAAATAATAATTTTTACGTAAATCAAGGATTGAATGGGTTGGATTTTCAAAACAAATCACATCCACCCATCCCATCACAATAATAAAGACATTTGAATTAAAAATAATAATAAAAGTTAGACATTTCCTTAAATATTCGGTCGGTCGGTCGAAAATGTGGTTTTCAGCCACTCCGACCGACCGAATTTCGGTTTTTCATTAATAAAAAACCGACTCCGACCGAAAAGCCCTTTAAACCGACCAAATAATGTCGGTTCGGTCGGTTTCGGTCGATATTTCAGTTTTTCGGTTTGGTTTGTCTACCCCTAATTTAAACCAATTAAGAGGTTTAACAGTAAATAAAGTACCCAAACTCTTTATTTACTTGCAACGATACTTTAGTAAGTCAGAATGGTCGCTACCTACTGGCAGCCGAGTCACTCATTTACTAAACCAAGACATTCTTGACTAAATGCTACCTCCAGAATAACTCTTATTCCTATAGCATCTTAATTATCGTTTTTGGTCTGAATTCACTAACTCCTTAATAAATCTCGTAAGTGTGACCTTCCATTTTTAGAATGAATAGGACGGCCCCAACAGCGCAACCGACTGGAATGTCAAAGTTGGGAATGGCCCTATGTTTCTTTATCCATAAATGGTGATTGGGATGTTTCGACTCCCCTGAAACGACCCTCTGAATGGATTGGTGCCTCTTAGGATCACCTTGCAGGCGGAATATGGGAATCTCCCGGTTCAATCCAATGGAGGAGACCGCAGGAAGTACTGACGCACTTCCTTCTCCCACTTACTATAGACACTTACTCCATTCACCTTGCTATTGAAAGTTGCAAACACCGCCCGACTGGGGATTGCCCTATTGACAATACACGGCCGAACAAAATTCTCACGTTGTGAACTATAGGGAGTGCGTAGCAGGAGAGGGATATATCATATATTCCTTCTCAACACTTCTAATAAGCATCGTAAGACGGTGTTTAGGGTAAATACTCAGGTTTTATCTGGCTAAGTAAATAAAACATTAAGTCTAGGCAAACATTTTACCTGAGATGTCTAGGTTATAAACACTTTTACTAACCTCACACCTCTCACGCATGCTCATAAAGCCTGGTTAACTTTACTCAAGTACCAGGTAGTCCCCAGGTAGGAGGTGTTCCGTCAATTCAAATCCTCCAACCTTAGACAGGAGTTCACCGGGTGAGTGTCTCATAACCTTAGCATTTACGAGATATCGACTTATTCATCTAATGAAACAGATCGAATCCTTTAACCCTAAATGAACATGTTTTTATCTTTGTTATAGATTTTAAAAATCTAAGTCATTTTTACAACACTTGCAAAAACTAGACTTACTACAACAAACATCTACATGCTTCTCAAACATGTTTTCGCTAAGGCATGCCAAGTTGAATATTTAACTTCATAATCAATATAACACTTATATCGACTATGCTCTTAAACATACAACTCCTAATTCATAAATTAATATAACACTTATATCAATTCTCATGAATTAAGCATGCATCCTATATATTATAAGACTTATAACATACAATATGCATCTAACGTTGGATGTTTAATTTCATAATTAATATAACACTTATATCAATTATTCTATTAAGAAACAACAACTAATTCATAAATTAATATAACTCTTATATTAATACTCATGAAAAAAACATGCATCCTATATATTATAACACTTATAACCTACAATATGCATAAAACGAGGACAACCTATGTTGTATGTTTAATTTCATAATTAATATAACACTTATATCAATTATTTTATTAAACTAACAACATATAATTCATGAATTAATATAACTCTTATATTAATACTCATGAATTCTCAAATATGCATATTATATATTATAACAGTTATAACATAACTTCAATGCATGGAGCATGCTTCCTACGGTGAGATTTTAAATCTATATGGCATACTATATGCACATACAAACATGAAATTTTATTAAAACATACATTCGCAATGCATAATTAATTAAACACACTAAAGTGGATCGGTTTTGGCATTCAGCAAGCAATAACTATTTTATTACAAGCTTGATCAACAAGCTAAGTCTTGAGCGGACTTCGAACTCTTCGCACTGCATTTGGCAAGCATGCTCCCCGAATGCTTCGGCCAATTTCTCTTCGAGCTTCTCTTTGAAACGCCCAGAACGAGTTTGAACTTGTACCGAACATTTCGGCGAGCTCATAACTCGAGCTTCTTTCACAAAAAAACTTATATGGACTCTAATGACTCTAAAAATACATACTCTTCAGCACACATTAAACCTCATATATTCTCAGGCAATTACAAATAAAGAAATTCAAAAACAAATAATGTCAAAACCGATATTCACTTTAGACGTCCATTCAGAAACAATTTCTAAATTAAAATACCCACCAGCTTAAATTGATGCAAATTGAGTTGATCAAAATACGCTTTGATACCAAGTGATGGAGCGTATCGCGCTGCGGAAGCGATTTTAGATCGTTGAAACTCTAATTTCATCAATTTAGCAAATAAAAAACATGCTCAAACAACAGAAAAAATAAATTAGAAATACATACCCTTGTAGTTTCGAATTTCTTCAGCTTCGTCGCTCGTTCCTCGTCACGAACTCTTCGACATCTTCTCACGAACGCCCTGAGGACTACCCCAGGTAGTCCCGCTATCCTCGGCGCCGAGCAACGAAATTGTGGAACTCCGTAGAAAAGAGAAAAGAAAGGAAGAAGAAGAACAGAAGGAAAAACAATGGAAGGAGGTCTGAGCTTTTTTTTTTTTTTTTGAACACAAATACAAATCTTCAAAAGATTTCAAATTGTGGTCAAAGATGAACCCGAAAGGCACTTAAGCCATCTTTTTTTTTTAAACCCCCAAAGTCTATTTAGCCATCTTGATAATAATCAACATGTGTCTTACATGCAACAAGCATGTAAGACGCATGTATATAAATATATTTTTTTTTATTATTATTTTTTTAAAAAAAATAATAATAAATAAACTATATATATATTTATTAATTAAATAATATGGTTAAATTCGGTTTTCCGAAAATTGACTTTTTGCACATGAATCGCATTCATGTTTTAAACAATTCTTATATTTAAATCATATTTAAATATGTCCATCATCCTTCCATAAAACGAATTTGAACAATTCAAATTCTTTTTCTTTTTTTTTCTCTTATAATGTTGCACGGCGTTATCCGAGCGAGCCAGGAGAACCTAAAGGACCTACAGATCATGAGCTCCAACGATACGAGATTATCCGGTCAAAACTCTTTTAACCGAACTAATCAACATTCATTAACCCCCAGAGACTCCACTATAGTTCGAGGGTTGCACTCTGATAGCTCCAAAATAGAGCTATCTTTATGTCCCTAATTCTGGCTAAAACCATGACTTATATTGATTAAAACGCTTTCTTGTAGGTGATTTTATGGTCGAGAGCCCGGGAAGTCCAAAGACACATTTCGGGGCTTAAAGTGCCGTTTTAGAGCTTCATAGATGCATCGGGAGTGAAAGAGCTTAAAGAATCCAAGAGATGACAAAAATTGCTTTGAAGAGACAAATTTTGGCATCAAAACCCGAGAGCAAGCTTGCATGGGCGGCAGCGTCGAGACGCTAGCTCGACGCCGCCCAAACACCATCCGACGCACGAGCGCGCCCCAGCGTCGAGACGCCGCCCGAGGGTCTCGATGCTGCCCCGACTGCCTACCGAAGACGAAGCGCGCGACAGCGTCGAGACGCCGCCCGAGGGTCTCGACGCTCGCCCGACAAATTTCCAGATGGACGCGCGAGGGTCTCGAGCGGCAGCCAAGTTAGGGCACAGCGTCGAGACGCTTGCCTAGCGTCGAGACGCTCCGACACTTAAAGGCGTGAAAACGCCATTTTGAAGCCAACTTTTGACTCTCCTTCTTCTTCCAACTTTGCTCTCGGGTCTACACTCTTTTTCCACCATTTTTGGGCTTCTTCTTCTCCTCTTTGTATGTTACTAAGCTCTTCCATGGGGGATTGGATTTATTCATCCTCCATGGAAGGCTAAACGAAGGTTAGTACTTAATTTCGATTTGGGTTTTGTGAATTATGGATGTTTGGGGAGGTTTTGCCCCTTTGTAAATGTTGAGATAATAAGCATGTTTCTTGCATCTCTTGCTTGTTCTTATTCCAAATCTAGCATGTGTAGCTAAATTAGATTGACGCTCTAATTTCTATGCATGATAGAGGGCTAAAGGTTGGGACGTATAATTGCCCAAACCGCTAGGTAGCACGGGCTTAAGCATGGCTAATTGATTCATTCCGAAGTGACAGTTGGTAATCTGAATTAATTAACGTTTTCATGTTAGGCTTTAGGCGAGAGAGAAACCGGGTTAGTCTTAGGATTAAGCCGTCACAATGTTCCCGTCACTGGCTTATGGTCGATTTAGGAGTCGCGACCTTGAATGGATTGTTGGCCAAGAACGATTAGAATTGCACGTTTCTAATCATATCTTTGGGTCATTCGAGTTAGAAATAGCTAAATGAATTGTGTGCATGAACATGGCTAGCGAGTAAATTGTATCGATGAACCGAACATCCATAACGATCAATCCCATTGCTCGAAGTTAAGTGCAACCATTTAATTTTCGCATTAGTCATTTAATTTTCCGTTAGTTGCATATTAGAAGCTCCCTTCCCCCCAAACCAAATTACCATTCTTTTAATTGTGCATACTTTTTATCTTTAGCAAATTAGACTTAGTTAAATTAGATTTCTTATTTCCCTGTGGATCGACCCCGTTGCCACTTAGCTACAAATAGCTCGGTGTACTCGGGTTTATAAATTGTATTTTGGCAAGCCTCGACAGCTTGAATTAGGAGTACCACATAAAGTGCTCTACCAAAATTGGCATTGTTGCCGGGGAACTAAGTTTAATTTAGTTTGATTAAGTTTAGTTTGATCGTTTTAAAAATTTTCTTTACTTTTTGTACAGTTTAATTCTTTTGTATTATTTTACCCGTTTTTGTTCGAGTTTTTGAGCGCAGTCATTCTTTGAAAATTCAAAAGAAGCGCCAAGATGGAGGTCGTGGGTAATTATGAGCAACAAAGAACCTTGAGGGAGCTTGCATCATCTGAGCTAGGCCGGAGCACATCGAGTATATTGTATCCGGTAGCTTCAGGTAATTTTGAACTTAAAGCTGGTCTGGTAAACTTATTACCTTCTTTTTGTGGTAATACAGATGAGAATCCCGTCAGACACCTCAAGGAATTTCAGATGGTATGTTCGTCATTTAGGACCGACGGCACCGAAGATCAACTCCATCTCAGAGCCTTTCCTTTCACCTTGAAGGAGAAGGCGAGAGATTGGATGCATTACCTTCCGACTGGGTCCATCACTTCTTGGGAAGAGCTGCAGGGAGCGTTTTATGCGAAGTATTTTCCGCCTCCCAAGGTCGCCGCCCTCAGAAGAGAAATACACAAAATTGAGCAAGGAGAGGAAGAGAGCGTTCTCGAGTGCTGGGAGAGATTTGGTCGGTTATGCGAGGAATGTCCTAACCACCAAATAGCTGAGTTGTCCCTTATTCAGAGTTTCTATCACGGTTTGCTTCCCCAAGGGCAGCAAATGATAGACGTCGCCAGTGGAGGTTCGCTCATGGATAAGACACCCGCCGAAGCTCGAGTTTTGATTTCTAACGTAGCTAGAAGCTTGGAGCGGAGTGGAGATGGAGATGAGGAGAAAGCTCGCCTGAAGAAGGATGTGGATGAGCTTAAGGCTCAGCTTTTTGAGGTAAGTACTGCTGTTCTTGCCTTAAAGGATGATTTTCTGAAAGTCCAATCTTCTGTTTCAGGAAAATCTGTTGAGGACATGTTTCAAGCTATCCTTACGATCACCTCGTCCAAGCTCGATAACGTTGGCACTCAGATGCAAGGATTTAAGGAAGAAATGTCTCAGATGACTTGCAAGATCAACAGGATGGAAGAGAAAACTGAGAGTTTGAGTGTCGTCACCTTGAGAAGTGGGAAGCAGCTTCCCACTAGTACCCCGCCGGTGGAAGTCGATCATGGCCACATCGAGCCACAGACAGAAAATCCCGAACCAAGGTGGCATGGGGTAAATTTCGATCCTACATGCACTAGAGTTTATGTGCCTAAGGCTCCTTTTCCTAGCAGGTTAGCGAGACCGCCTAAGGAGAACTACGAGAAGGAGTTCCTAGACACATTCAGGAAGGTAGAGATCAACATCCCTCTGTTGGATGCCATCAAGCAAATTCTCAGGTACGCTAAGTTCCTGAAAGAGTTGTGCACCAACAAGAGGAAGACAAAAGAGAAAGAACGCGTCGTGGTAAGTAAGAACGTTTCCGCTTTGATCACAAAGAACTTACCAGAAAAATGCGACGATCCAGGTATTTTTTCTCTCCCTTGTACTATTGGAGGTAAGAAAATTAGAAGAGCCATGCTAGATCTAGGAGCCTCCATTAGTGTCATGCCTCACTCCGTTTATCAGGATTTGAATTTAAAAGAAATACAGGAAACTGGTGTTGTTATACAACTTGCTGATAGGTCTTTCGTGTATCTTTTAGGAGTAGTGGAAGATGTATTAGTTAATGTTAATGGGCTGATTTTTCCTGTTGATTTTTATATTCTGAAAATGGATGGAAATTCTGCTTCTTCGTCTGCGTCGATCTTATTAGGTAGGTGGTGCGCGGATTTTTGAATATCCACTTAATCTCAAGCTGTCGAGGCTTGCCAAAATACGATTTATAAGGCCTATGACCAAGGCTTTGCAGCCAGTGGTAACAGGGTCGATCCAAGGAATAGAAAGGTTGAATTTACTAGTGAAATTGGGATTTAATTGATTAATTGGTAAGGGGGGGGGGGGGGGGGGGGGGGTTATCATGCAAAGGGGAAATAATGAGAAAGCAAACGAAGAAAGAATAATAAGAAGAGAGCGTGTGCACGGTTTGGGAGTCTCGGGATCAATTGTTAAACAAGTTTAGTTTATCATTTAATTCTAATAACATGGATTTCAGTTTATTGAACACGCGGACGACTACCAGAGAAGCCCCAAAGTAGCCGACTCCATGGATTTTAATTAGACCACACAGTTCTAATTACACGTTATCTAAGCCTACGTCAAGGTGATCAGCCCTAAGGTAAATTTAGACAGTTACTAGCTAACCGCAACGAACATTCGAGCGTGAATTCTAATTGCTAGTAGATTGCCCGCAAACGCCGTATGCAATCAACAATTATCCTACCCGACTCGATACTTCGATTTAATTCTATCTACCTGTGTTACTTAGTCGAGCAGTGAGAGGCACGGCATCGCTACTCTTTAACATACACAACATGCGAAACTACCCGAGTGTCAATCAACGTATTTTAGCATGCGCGTTGGATTAAGCAAGGTAAATAGATGCTCATAAACATATACAATATGCATATCAAAGATCATATTATCAAAACCAAATATGTTTAACAAAATCTCCCTAAACAAATCCCAAACCGTCACCCTTACCTTAGCCGCTCATGGCGCGGTTCGTCAATCCCGCTCCCACCACGGCCATGGAAGGATGCATCTACTTATTACAAATGGGAAGAAAACTCAATAACATGCCAACAATGGCTAAGCTAAAGGAAAACTAGAAGAAAATTGAGAGGAAGAAGAAGAAGAATCGCCAAAAATGTCTAACTCTCCCAAATATTTGCGCAGAAATCGTCTTATATAGAAGCTACTGTCGTCGTAGCATCGAGACGCTAGGCCAGCGTCTCGACGCTGCGCCCTAATTAATCCGCGCGCGCCTCGCGATGGCGTCGCGACGCTAAGTCAGCGTCGCGACGCTGCCCCGATAAATTTCCTGCGCGCGCCTCCTCCGGGGCGTCTCGACGCCAAGCAGGGTCTCGACGCCAGGGCAGCGTCGAGCTAGCGTCTCGACGCTGTCACTCGACGCTTGCTCTCGGGTTTTTCCAGCGTCGAGCCAGCGTCTCGACGCTGTAGCTCGACGCTGGCTCTCGGGTTTGGGGCTGAAGCTTTGCCTCTCCCAGGCAGTTTTGGCCCGTTTCTTCACGGAACAAGTTCCCCTCTTCCCGATGCATTCCCGGGGCGCTAAAACTCCACTTTAAGCGCTCGAACATGCCCAACGGACGCACGAGCCCTTTGCCGCTTTTCTCCTACAAAAGAGATATATTTAATCAATTGAAAGCGGACTTTAGCTATAATTAGGATGTATTTAATAGCTCCAAAATGGAGTTATCAAACACCCCCAACTTAAACATTGCTAGTCCTCGAGCAAGCACTACAAAGACATTGACTCAAAGGACGCGTTTACATGCATTCTAACTCAAACCTCCATGCATATTGAAATTTAAACACGAGTATAATCATGGAAGCATTTTGTTCATGTATTAACTAGGACATATCAAAAATTAACTCTTGCCCCCTAACGTGTGTGTGTGCTAGCTAACCACTCCTAAACTCACGCAAACCCGGAAAACCTACATGCTACGCACATCCCGTTTTCCCCCTACTTCTAGCGTTTAAGAACAGCTACGCTTGACTTACACGAGAGAGAGAAGCAAATTAAGAGACCTAATTATTTTTCTCATTCTTTTTCTTTCTTTTCAAAAGTACTTTGTACTCTTTTATTTGGGTTCTTTGAACCAAATTTTTGTTTCTTTTTCTTTCCAACTCGAGCTGCCTAACACGTCAAACTTTGGCCAAAGCTTCACGTTTTTAAGGTCTGACGCTCACTTCTTTAGCGCTACAAAGAAGGAGGAGCGCCTCGAGAGGAATTTTTCTATCAATCATGCTTTTCTAAATATTTTTTTTATATATTAGGCTAAGCACATGCTTTCTCAATTAACTAACTACTAACTCTCATGCAACAAGCTACCTAAGGGTGCCTTTCGGGGTGACAACGAGAATTAGCTAAACATGCGATAAACCAAGCTTACGGAATCTAGGGAGAAGTTGCTAAGTGCGCGATAAGTGCAAGGGAGCAACAGAAATTTTTTTAAAATTTTTGACATGAACCTAATAACCACGAAACTCATGCAAAAACTCGATTATGAACATGCTCAGATTTCCAACATGCATTTCCTAGGCTATCATAGTCTGAAAACAATAAACAGAGTCTCAAGCACTTCAATATCTTTGCAACACTTCTCAACAAACTACACATGCATATCCGTCAGACTAACTCCCAATTTTGGTGCGCGGATTTTTGAATATCCACTTAATCTCAAGCTGTCGAGGCTTGCCAAAATACGATTTATAAGGCCTATGACCAAGGCTTTGCAGCCAGTGGTAACAGGGTCGATCCAAGGAATAGGAAGGTTGAATTTACTAGTGAAATTGGGATTTAATTGATTAATTGGTAACGGGGGGGGGGGGGTTTATCATGCAAAGGGGAAATAATGAGAAAGCAAACGAAGAAAGAATAATAAGAAGAGAGCGTGTGCACGGTTTGGGAGTCTCGGGATCAATTGTTAAACAAGTTTAGTTTATCATTTAATTCTAATAACATGGATTTCAGTTTATTGAACACGCGGACGACTACCAGAGAAGCCCCAAAGTAGCCGACACCATGGATTTTAATTAGACCACACAGTTCTAATATTACACGTTATCTAAGCCTACGTCAAGGTGATCAGCCCTAAGGTAAATTTAGACAGTTACTAGCTAACCGCGACGAACATTCGAGCGTGAATTCTAATTGCTAGTAGATTGCCCGCAAACGCCGTATGCAATCAACAATTATCCTACCCGACTCGATACTTCGATTTAATTCTATCTACCTGTGTTACTTAGTCGAGCAGTGAGAGGCACGGCATCGCTACTCTTTAACATACACAACATGCGAAACTACCCGAGTGTCAATCAACGTATTTTAGCATGCGCGTTGGATTAAGCAAGGTAAATAGATGCTCATAAACAGAACCAATATGCATATCAAAGCTCAGATTATCAAAACCAAATATGTTTAACAAAATCTCCCTAAACAAATCCCAAACCGTCACCCTTACCTTAGCCGCTCATGGCGCGGTTCGTCAATCCCGCTCCCACCACGGCCATGGAAGGATGCATCTACTTATTACAAATGGGAAGAAAACTCAATAACATGCCAACAATGGCTGAGCTAAAGGAAAACTAGAAGAAAATTGAGAGGAAGAAGAAGAAGAATCGCCAAAAATGTCTAACTCTCCCAAATATTTGCGCAGAAATCGTCTTATACAGAAGCTACTGTCGTCGTAGCGTCGAGACGCTAGGCCAGCGTCTCGACGCTGCGCCCTAATTAATCCGCGCGCCTCGCGATGGCGTCGCGACGCTAGGTCAGCGTCGCGACGCTGCCCCGATAAATTTCCTGCGCGCGCCTCCTCCGGGGCGTCTCGACGCCAAGCAGGGTCTCGACGCCAGGGCAGCGTCGAGCTAGCGTCTCGACGCTGTCACTCGACGCTTGCTCTCGGGTTTTTCCAGCGTCGAGCCAGCGTCTCGACGCTGTAGCTCGACGCTGGCTCTCGGGTTTGGGGCTGAAGCTTTGCCTCTCCCAGGCAGTTTTGGTCCGTTTCTTCACGGAACAAGTTCCCTTCTTCCCGATGCATTCCCGGGGCGCTAAAACTCCACTTTAAGCGCTCGAACATGCCCAACGGACGCACGAGCCCTTTGCCGCTTTTCTCCTACAAAAGAGATATATTTAATCAATTGAAAGCGGACTTTAGCTATAATTAGGATGTATTTAATAGCTCCAAAATGGAGTTATCAAACACCCCCAACTTAAACATTGCTAGTCCTCGAGCAAGCACTACAAAGACATTGACTCAAAGGACGCGTTTACATGCATTCTAACTCAAACCTCCATGCATATTGAAATTTAAACACGAGTATAATCATGGAAGCATTTTGTTCATGTATTAACTAGGACATATCAAAAATTAACTCTTGCCCCCTAACGTGTGTGTGTGCTAGCTAACCACTCCTAAACTCACGCAAACCCGGAAAACCTACATGCTACGCACATCCCGTTTTCCCCCTACTTCTAGCGTTTAAGAACAGCTACGCTTGACTTACACGAGAGAGAGAAGCAAATTAAGAGACCTAATTATTTTTCTCATTCTTTTTCTTTCTTTTCAAAAGTACTTTGTACTCTTTTATTTGGGTTCTTTGAACCAAATTTTTGTTTCTTTTTCTTTCCAACTCGAGCTGCCTAACACGTCAAACTTTGGCCAAAGCTTCACGTTTTGAAGGTCTGACGCTCACGTCTTTAGCGCTACAAAGAAGGAGGAGCGCCTCGAGAGGAATTTTTCTATCAATCATGCTTTTCTATATATTTTTTTTATATATTAGGCTAAGCACATGCTTTCTCAATTAACTAACTACTAACTCTCATGCAACAAGCTACCTAAGGGTGCCTTTCGGGGTGACAACGAGAATTAGCTAAACATGCGATAAACCAAGCTTACGGAATCTAGGGAGAAGTTGCTAAGTGCGCGATAAGTGCAAGGGAGCAACAGAAATTTTTTTAAAAATTTTGACATGAACCTAATAAACACGAAACTCATGCAAAAACTCGATTATGAACATGCTCAGATTTCCAACATGCATTTCCTAGGCTATCATAGTCAGAAAACAATAAACAGAGTCCCAAACACTTCAATATCTTTGCAACACTTCTCAACAAACTACACATGCATATCCGTCAGACTAACTCCACCCCCAACTTCAAAATTTGGCATTGTCCTCAATGCCAACCAGTCAGATGCAACAAAGTAAAAGGGAAGAAGAAATACACTTCCCTGACTCTTGGTGAAGCTGGCGAGGGCGAGGAAGTGGCACACAAACGCATCAGAGCCCAAAATTGTCTTCTCTTCCTCGATTCCTAAAAAAAAACAGCAAGCTAATTAACACTAAGTTAATCTAAAAAGCAATAAAACTAAACTAAAGCATAAGAAGAGTCCATCGCTCGGGTGCCTCCGAGAAGCGCAGAATTTTTAAAGTCGGTTGCTCGACTGTATTCTCTCAACAGACTCATCCATAGTCTGTAGGTGCGGGGGACGATCCAGACTTGTCCTTGGCCACACCTTTCCTGCCATCCACCTGAAAAATATTTTGCACTCTTCGTGCTTCGGGCACGTGAATATCAAAAGTGTTAGTGCAAAAACCAGCATTACCATCACACATATTTAAATCATATTTTTTAACAGAGACATGGGAACCATCCCTCAAGCGCGAGGGTAGACTCCCATTCTCATCATGCTCAATCACAGATATATTTCCAGCAGATTTTCCATCAAATAAAGAGAACTCATGCAAAGTATCATCAAACTCCAGAGAAACAACGCCCTTATACACATCAATCTTGACCCTAGCGGTCTTAAGGAAAGGACGTCCTAACAACATGGAGGACGAAGCATGCGATGAGTTTTCATTCATGTCTAAAATAAGGAAATCAGCGGGAAACGTCATATTCCCAACTCTAACCAAAACATCCTCTACCTTCCCCCTAGGACAGATGCTTGACCCATTAGCCAACTGAACAGAAACATTACACTCATGCATTTCATTTAAATTCAATTCACAAAACAATGCATAAGACATAACATTAACAGAGGCTCCTAAGTCTAACATGGCATTACGAACAACTTTACTACCTATAGTGCAAGGGATAGTAAAGGTACCTGGATCGTTGCACTTCGCTGGCAACGTACCTGGGAGTATGGCAGAGACGTTCTCCTTCTTTTTCTCAGTCCCTCTGGACTTCCTTTTCGTAGTGCACCAGCTCCTTAGAAATTTCGCATACTTGGGCACTTGACTGACTGCCTCTAGGAGCGGGATATTTACCATCACCTTTTGGAAGGTTCGCAGGACCTCCTCGTCATCAGATTCCAAAGTAGGCTTCGCAAGCCTACTCGGGAATGGTGCTCTGGCAACATCCTTAGGTACACTAACCTTCTCGTCTTTTTTCTCAATCTGAGTCTTAGGAGCATTCGGGGCGGACTTGTTCAAGCTGTCCGTGGCTTCCTTCGCAGCTCTGGTGGAAAGTGACTTCCCACTGCGCAGCTGAATGGCACTCACGTTTTCACATGAGTTTACTGTATTTTGGGAAGGAAGCTTCCCCGAGCTCTTGCTCTCAAGTTTACTGATAGACACCGCCATCTGTGTCAGCTGCTTGTTCAGATTCTGCAGCTCTGCCTTATGAGAATTGAGCTCTTCTCGAGCCTCTTTTTGGAACTGGCTGGTGCTAGTCACGATGGTTCTTACCATCTCTTCAAGCGAGCTGGAGGAGCTCGAGGCTTGAGCCTGGGTGGAAGAATTAGGCCTATCCTGAGACTGGCCTTGGAAGCTAGTTTGTCCTTCCCTATTCCCATAGCTGAAATTAGGATGGTCGCGCCAACCGGGGTTGTAAGTGTTTGCATAAGGGTCGTACTTCCTTGGGTTGGAAGCGTACCCCCCGATCGCGTTGACCTCCGCATCCTCACGGTGTCCTCCAACGATTTTCTTCAACATACTGCCTATCTCGGCCACCTGGGCCTTCATCTCAATCATCTCGTGGCTCTGAGCCACGCTGTGCACTTGTCCTTGTCCCCGAATACCGAATTGCTGCGAGTTTGTAGCCATGTTTGCAATCAACTGCTTGGCCTCAACTGGGGTCTTGTCAATCAGTGCCCCTCCACTCGCTGCATCGATCATCTGCCGGTCATGGGGCGTCATCCCCTCATAGAAATACTGTATGAGCAGCTGGTCGGCAATCTGATGATGTGGGAAGCTCGCGCACAGGCGCCCGAAACGTTCCCAGTATTCGTGCAGGGACTCACCTACATCCTGGGTGATCCCATAAATCCTCTTCCGCAGGGTGGTAGCTAAGGATGCGGGAAAGTATTTCTCCAAAAATACCCGCTTCATATCCTGCCACGTGGTGATGGATCCGGAGGGCAAGTAGTATAGTCAATCCTTGGCTTTATCCTTGAGTGTGAAGGGGAATGCCCTCATATTCAGTTGCTCCTCCGTGACCTCTGCGGGCTTCATTCCCGCGCAGACGCAATGGAACTCCATCAGATGTTTGTTTGCGTCCTCACCTGCGTTGCCATGGAAAGAAGGTAACTGGTGAATTAAACCAGATTTCAATTCGAAGTTACCTGCTACCACGGGGTAGTTAATGCACAAAGGCTGCAGGTTCAGGTCTGGCGCTGCCAGTTGCTTAAGCGTCCGTGGCGCATCACCTTGCGCCATCTCGTCAAATAAGAAGGGATTGCCTTCTTCTCTTTCAAACGTTCCTTGCCCCTCCCGGGCTTCTCTACGTAACCGCCGCTCCTCTCTGTCAATCTCAGGGATATACTGCAAACTACCCTCAGAGGAACGGGTCATACACAAACAAAAATCCAAACATACAAAATACAAACAGAAAAAATTTTCAGTCAACCATCAATGAATCAAATTCAAACTTCAATCATAAATTCAATCAAATGCCTATTCCCCGGCAACGGCGCCAATTTTGGTGCGCGGATTTTTGAATATCCACTTAATCTCAAGCTGTCGAGGCTTGCCAAAATACGATTTATAAGGCCTATGACCAAGGCTTTGCAGCCAGTGGTAACAGGGTCGATCCAAGGAATAGGAAGGTTGAATTTACTAGTGAAATTGGGATTTAATTGATTAATTGGTAACGGGGGGGGGGGGGGGGGGGGTGTTACGTCTCCAAAAGTGACCTATTTAGGACCCATTTAGCTTAAGAAGATGTGCACTTTTAGGTGTTTTTGATAGCATTTAGCCTAGACCTATGCTTAAATATGAGAATGAGAAGAAGGTAGCTAAATTAGGACTTATGCACAATAGGAAAGAAAAGGGTTCAAAACCGAAGGAAAAGAATGAAAAAACTGCATTGCGACAGCATTGCGAAAACATTGCTGAGGCCGCAATTATTCAAGTGAAAACCGTAAGTTGACTGATCCTTTTCTGTTAATTTCCGTAATTTCAGGGATTCGTTCTTTCTCCTCCATCCATTCTGATATATGACGTTGAAGATTGATGGTTCTCCTTGGCCCAAACGCACCTGCAAACTACTATAAAAGGGGGCCAAAGTCGGAGGTTTGATCATCATCCGAAAGCGTAGAAGCCTTCTCACAGTCCACTTTTTCTCCCTGTTTTCCTTTGCCGTCTGTTGGAGTGAGAGTCTCAGCTGTTGGAATCGATAATCTGATAGGAAGGAGAGAAGATTCTTCTTCTCTCTCGATTGGATTCATCCAAGCAAGGCTGACCTTTCATCCCCTTCATTCGAGGCGACTGCAACGAAGCTTTCAAGCGCCATCTTACTGTTTTCTGTCGTTCTTCTTCTAATTTCCAGTTTTGATCATTGTTGTTCCTAGTTTAGTGTTTTAGTTACTGCATTTCGTTGTTGTCTGTCTTTGAATTACTGCCTTTAAGTTTCTCTTTGTTCGTTCAACATTCAAAGTAATCAGAGTGCAAGTTTCATTTCACGGTTTCTTTCTTCTGCTGCTACGGTTTTGTCTTGCTGTTTTAAGTTTATTTCCCTTCTAAGCATGTCTGTTTCATCTTACATTTCTGTTCTCTATATATCCATGAGTAGCTAAGTCACTTAGGGGCATGCTAATGACAGAACTATAGGCTAAAAAACGTGAACCAAGCATGTAGGATCGCCTTCGAAACATTGATTGTATGTAAGCTTCATCCCACGGGCAATTTCGATTGGCCATCCATTTTGTCCAAAGAACTCCTAACCTCTGGAAGGAGTAAGAGTTCAGAGTCATATAATCATGCTAGCCTTTCATGGTAATCAGGCAACGGCCTAGGAATAGGCGTTTCCCTAGTACAAACTAAACACTTCTGTTTTAACAAGATGATTAAGACCATACTTTGAAGTCGAGTAAACTTAGGAATCTAATGCATGGAATCGGACGATACATGAGATAGAGTGAGTTTGATGCATAGAGAGTAGATCCAGTGCTTGAGAATCGTATAATAATGCCTATAGGATAGTCATTAGTAGCCCTTAACTCACCCATTTACACACTTTCGCTGCTGTTTAATTGCGGAAACATTGCGGTCCCCGCAATTCTGCTAAATTTTCATTCTGTTTAGCTGTTTTCTTCTTCGTTTATCAATTCCATCTCTTGTCCTTTGAGTCTAATTTCAACTTTCATTTGTTTATGTTATATTCCTTTACACATTCAGCAAAAATTAGATAATTAAAAACCAATTTTACCCCATCAAATCCACCCCATCTTTCTTAACAAATACACTTCGCGAATAGCTACACATAAGTCTCTGTGGAAAAAACAAATGAAATATACTTACTACTTGCTGTGAGACCATGTATGCTTGCATGTTCTGAGTGCTCTCTCTACTTTCTTGCTTATTTATCTTTACACATTGAGCACGCAACAAGTTTTTGGCGCCGCTGCCGGGGACTTATTTTAAGTGAAAACGAAGTTTGTTAAGTTAGAAAACCAACTCTTAATATCTATTGGAGCTAATCTTCTTTCATTTCTTTATAGGTACTATCAAGCTAGTTTATGAAAGAGTTTCCAAACCTCAACTCGCAACAGAGAGAAACTTTGCAGGTGGAAAACGTATGGGTACGACAAAGTAAATGAATACGCTGCAGAACTTAATTGGAGGACGAGTTTGCCCACAACAGTTTGAAGGATTTTACCAGCCATGTGCTTATTGTGGGGATAATCATAACTTGGAGAATTGCCCAACATTGAATTATCAAGAGAGGCAATATCAACAAAGCTATGACAACCATTATTCGTACATATGTGAACATGATCAGTGGCAACTCTCAAATAATCCTTGGGAAGAGCATGGGCAAATTGCTCATTATGAAGAGTTCCCCCAACATGAAAACTATCAACATTATGCCCCAACTCCAAGTGAAGAATTATCACCCACTTTGGAGGCACTATGGATAGAATTCATGGAAAGGAATGATGCATCCATGAGGAGAATGGATGTGCAATTAGCTCAGCTCACAAATGACTTACAAGAGCTACTTACTATAGCAAAATCACTACCACCATGCCCTCAGATGTTCGATTTTTATGATGATGAATCTTTTGTTACCTTCGAATCTGAGAAGAGTGATCCAATGGAATCTCCATATGAAATGGTGGAGTTGGTGAAAGTTGAGAAAAATGAAATTGTGCTGGATGAGGCCAAAGAGACTAATGCGCTGCTTGAGGAACAAGAATTTGAAATGTTTGAGGTTGTAGCAAGCTTCTCCACCAATGCAAGAGTTGAGCCACCACCACCACAAATGCTCCAGCTGAAGGAGTTAGAAAGAGTTGTGCCAGAAAAAGAAGTCTCATCGCATCAAAGCTATGTTGTAGCAAATATTGTAGAAACAAAACCAACGCACAGAAAGTACAAACCTTGGGATGTTATAACATGCAGTCTCTTTGAAAGAATCAACAAATTCAAGGTGTGGCAGAATGTCCGACCCCGTAAATCAAGACTTAAGTATCTTAAAGGAGCAAAAGTGATGCCTCGAAACATTGAAGAATATCCATATGAGGCAGATTGACAAGGGAGTATTTCTGTTCCTTAAAAGAAAAAAAATAATAATCAAACTGCTTTTCGTCGAACCATGTGAATTCTGCTGTTTTGAGTTAATATTTGGTCTGTCTTTAATTCTTTATTTTTGCTGTTTAAATTTGTTTAGTGTAGTCTGATGGTAGCTGAATAGGTAGATTAGTTTAGTTTCATTTTTGTATAGCTTGAATGACTGGAAAAAGCATGCATAGGGGCCCTGATCACTGATATATCTGCCCTGTATCTATTGCGAAATAATTGCAGAATCCGCAATTTTTATTAGTAAATGCATGTTTTTGACTGACTGTTTAGCTAGGCTGGTTCTGTTTAAATTCTGTCTTTTGCTGCTATCTTGACTACCTTATATAGCTTATCTCAAAGCATGCTGGATGAGTGTCATAGGACACCTTTGATAGTTTAAATTAGCCTCTTAAAAGTGCTCCGCATGCATAGCTTTAAGTCCTTACCTGCCTGTCTTTACGAATTTATGCTGCTGTGATATTTACTTTTAGAATGTTCTGTCTATGCCTAGGGCTTTTAGATTCTCTTTGTTTTACCTTAGATTAGATGCTTCTAGGACAAGTTTGGGGGTGTGCCACCTCAGACACTCATTAGGGACAATGAGTAGTTTAAGTTTGGGGGAGGCCACCCTAGGCCTAGGAACATTCCTCTCTCCCTTAAAGCATAAGCATTCTTCTTCTCCTTTATAAAAAATGATGAGCTGAAAAAAAAATGAAAAATAGAATAAAGAGGGGTGTCTCTCTTAGGTTGCTGAGTAATCAGTGCCAAGTGTGTAACCCACAAGTGACATTGCATCAAAAGGCAACCAAAGGAGAGGCTCCACCAAAGTAAGAAAGAAAAAGGAAAAAAATAGGGAAGAAGAATGTACACTTAGGAGTTGCAACTTTGTGGCTTAGATGTCCTAAATAAAAAGAACTCTGATCCTCAATTAGCTGAGCACAAAGTTGTAACTTGTAGGATTGTTTAGGGAGATGAATGTATGTCCAATGTAGTGATGCCAGGGTTTAGGTTGTTCTCTAAAAATACTACTGTCACTGTTAATACTAAGACTGGCATGACTCTAAGGAATCCTAGGTAATTCAAAAGTAAAAGCTAGAAGCATGTACTGAGTCTGGGGTAAAGCTAGGTAGAATTCGAAACCTTAGGGATAGATGCACGATATGATAAAAGCAAGTAGATCAGTTGTAGGGAGTTAATGAAACAGCAGGAGTATTAGGCGTGCGAAGTCAGAAGAAGCAATATGAAAGGTTAGTTGTAAACTTGGAAGTGTGTCACAGGACAGCACTGCTATAGATAGGAATGTAGGGGAGTCAGTAAGTGGTTAAAGAAGATGAAACAGCAGCCTAGGCAAGTCCTTAGATTGCTCGAGGACGAGCAAAACCTTAAGTTTGGGGGTGTGTTACGTCTCCAAAAGTGACCTATTTAGGACCCATTTAGCTTAAGAAGATGTGCACTTTTAGGTGTTTTTGATAGCATTTAGCCTAGACCTATGCTTAAATATGAGAATGAGAAGAAGGTAGCTAAATTAGGACTTATGCACAATAGGAAAGAAAAGGGTTCAAAACCGAAGGAAAAGAATGAAAAAACTGCATTGCGACAGCATTGCGAAAACATTGCTGAGGCCGCAATTATTCAAGTGAAAACCGTAAGTTGACTGATCCTTTTCTGTTAATTTCCGTAATTTCAGGGATTCGTTCTTTCTCCTCCATCCATTCTGATATATGACGTTGAAGATTGATGGTTCTCCTTGGCCCAAACGCACCTGCAAACTACTATAAAAGGGGGCCAAAGTCGGAGGTTTGATCATCATCCGAAAGCGTAGAAGCCTTCTCACAGTCCACTTTTTCTCCCTGTTTTCCTTTGCCGTCTGTTGGAGTGAGAGTCTCAGCTGTTGGAATCGATAATCTGATAGGAAGGAGAGAAGATTCTTCTTCTCTCTCGATTGGATTCATCCAAGCAAGGCTGACCTTTCATCCCCTTCATTCGAGGCGACTGCAACGAAGCTTTCAAGCGCCATCTTACTGTTTTCTGTCGTTCTTCTTCTAATTTCCAGTTTTGATCATTGTTGTTCCTAGTTTAGTGTTTTAGTTACTGCATTTCGTTGTTGTCTGTCTTTGAATTACTGCCTTTAAGTTTCTCTTTGTTCGTTCAACATTCAAAGTAATCAGAGTGCAAGTTTCATTTCACGGTTTCTTTCTTCTGCTGCTACGGTTTTGTCTTGCTGTTTTAAGTTTATTTCCCTTCTAAGCATGTCTGTTTCATCTTACATTTCTGTTCTCTATATATCCATGAGTAGCTAAGTCACTTAGGGGCATGCTAATGACAGAACTATAGGCTAAAAAACGTGAACCAAGCATGTAGGATCGCCTTCGAAACATTGATTGTATGTAAGCTTCATCCCACGGGCAATTTCGATTGGCCATCCATTTTGTCCAAAGAACTCCTAACCTCTGGAAGGAGTAAGAGTTCAGAGTCATATAATCATGCTAGCCTTTCATGGTAATCAGGCAACGGCCTAGGAATAGGCGTTTCCCTAGTACAAACTAAACACTTCTGTTTTAACAAGATGATTAAGACCTTACTTTGAAGTCGAGTAAACTTAGGAATCTAATGCATGGAATCGGACGATACATGAGATAGAGTGAGTTTGATGCATAGAGAGTAGATCCAGTGCTTGAGAATCGTATAATAATGCCTATAGGATAGTCATTAGTAGCCCTTAACTCACCCATTTACACACTTTCGCTGCTGTTTAATTGCGGAAACATTGCGGTCCCCGCAATTCTGCTAAATTTTCATTCTGTTTAGCTGTTTTCTTCTTCGTTTATCAATTCCATCTCTTGTCCTTTGAGTCTAATTTCAACTTGCATTTGTTTATGTTATATTCCTTTACACATTCAGCAAAAATTAGATAATTAAAAACCAATTTTACCCCATCAAATCCACCCCATCTTTCTTAACAAATACACTTCGCGAATAGCTAAACATAAGTCTCTGTGGAAAAAACGAATGAAATATACTTACTACTTGCTGTGAGACCATGTATGCTTGCATGTTCTGAGTGCTCTCTCTACTTTCTTGCTTATTTATCTTTACACATTGAGCACGCAACAGGGGGGGGGGGGGGGGGGGGGTTTATCATGCAAAGAGGAAATAATGAGAAAGCAAACGAAGAAAGAATAATAAGAAGAGAGCGTGTGCACGGTTTGGGAGTCTCGGGATCAATTGTTAAACAAGTTTAGTTTATCATTTAATTCTAATAACATGGATTTCAGTTTATTGAACACGCGGACGACTACCAGAGAAGCCCCAAAGTAGCCGACACCATGGATTTTAATTAGACCACACAGTTCTAATATTACACGTTATCTAAGCCTACGTCAAGGTGATCAGCCCTAAGGTAAATTTAGACAGTTACTAGCTAACCGCGACGAACATTCGAGCGTGAATTCTAATTGCTAGTAGATTGCCCGCAAACGCCGTATGCAATCAACAATTATCCTACCCGACTCGATACTTCGATTTAATTCTATCTACCTGTGTTACTTAGTCGAGCAGTGAGAGGCACGGCATCGCTACTCTTTAACATACACAACATGCGAAACTACCCGAGTGTCAATCAACGTATTTTAGCATGCGCGTTGGATTAAGCAAGGTAAATAGATGCTCATAAACAGAACCAATATGCATATCAAAGCTCAGATTATCAAAACCAAATATGTTTAACAAAATCTCCCTAAACAAATCCCAAACCGTCACCCTTACCTTAGCCGCTCATGGCGCGGTTCGTCAATCCCGCTCCCACCACGGCCATGGAAGGATGCATCTACTTATTACAAATGGGAAGAAAACTCAATAACATGCCAACAATGGCTGAGCTAAAGGAAAACTAGAAGAAAATTGAGAGGAAGAAGAAGAAGAATCGCCAAAATCGTCTAACTCTCCCAAATATTTGCGCAGAAATCGTCTTATACAGAAGCTACTGTCGTCGTAGCGTCGAGACGCTAGGCCAGCGTCTCGACGCTGCGCCCTAATTAATCCGCGCGCGCCTCGCGATGGCGTCGCGACGCTAGGTCAGCGTCGCGACGCTGCCCCGATAAATTTCCTGCGCGCGCCTCCTCCGGGGCGTCTCGACGCCAAGCAGGGTCTCGACGCCAGGGCAGCGTCGAGCTAGCGTCTCGACGCTGTCACTCGACGCTTGCTCTCGGGTTTTTCCAGCGTCGAGCCAGCGTCTCGACGCTGTAGCTCGACGCTGGCTCTCGGGTTTGGGGCTGAAGCTTTGCCTCTCCCAGGCAGTTTTGGCCCGTTTCTTCACGGAACAAGTTCCCCTCTTCCCGATGCATTCCCGGGGCGCTAAAACTCCACTTTAACTGCTCGAACATGCCCAACGGACGCACGAGCCCTTTGCCGCTTTTCTCCTACAAAAGAGATATATTTAATCAATTGAAAGCGGACTTTAGCTATAATTAGGATGTATTTAATAGCTCCAAAATGGAGTTATCAGTAGGCCCTTTATGAAAACTGCTAGAACTAAGATAAATGTAGATAAGGGCACTTTATCTGTTGAGTATCGTGGACAAGTTGTTGAGGTTGATGTGTCTAATGAGTTGGAGCATGATGAGAGCGTCCACTCTCTTTGTCAAGTAGATACAATTGAATCGTTAGTTCAGGATGAATGCATGTCTGATAGAGATGGGGATGACCCATTGTTTTTTACTGATCTTTTTGATGAATCTGATATGCATGAACCATCCATGTCTGAACCTTGTGATTCAACTGTCTCTTCTTTGGCAACTGTTCAGAATCATGTTAAGATGCTCCCCTTCACTTTGCAGGCACCTAAATTGGAGTTGAAAGACTTGCCTGATCATCTCAAATACGCGTATTTGGGGGATGATGAGACGTTGTCGGTCATCATAGCGAAGGATCTTATACCGGCTCAGGAAGGGAAGTTAATGGAAGTTCTTAAAGAGCACAAGTTGGCGATTGGATGGACATTAGCAGATTTACATGGGCTAAGTCCAGCTACGTGCATGCACAGAATCCTGCTCGAGGATGGAGCAAAACCTTCACGAGAGCCCCAAAGGAGGCTCAATCCCGCGATGAAGAAGGTAGTAGTTTCTGAGATACTCAAACTCCTCGAAGCAGGTATCATCTATCCTATCTCAGATAGTAAGTGGGTCAGTCCTATTCATGTCGTTCCTAAGAAAACTGGCATAACTGTGGTTAGGAATGAGAAAAATGAATTAGTGCCCAAAAGAATTCAAAATGGATGGAGAATGTGCATAGACTTTAGGAAGCTTAATGAGGTCACTAGGAAGGACCATTTTCCCATTCCTTTTATTGATCAGATGGTGGAGCGTTTAGCTGGGAAGCCATTCTTTTGTTTTCTCGATGGTTTCTCTGGCTTTTACCAAATCCCCATAGCCATAGAAGACCAAGAGAAAACAACGTTCACGTGCCCCTTTGGCACATTTGCATTTAGAAGGATGCCTTTTGGGCTTTGTAACGCTCCTGGTACATTTCAGAGATGCATGATGAGTATTTTTTCTGAGTTTGTTGAAAAATGCATTGAAGTGTTCATGGATGATTTTACAGTTTATGGCAATTCCTTCGATGACTGTTTAACTAATTTATCGCATGTCCTGAAAAGATGTATTGAAATGAACCTTGTGCTGAATTTTGAAAAATGTCATTTTATGGCTAGTCAAGGTATCGTTTTAGGGCATGTGGTCTCTGCTAAGGGTATAGAGGTAGATAAGGCTAAAATTGATGTTATCTCTAATCTGCCATACCCAACGAATGTTAGGGAGGTTCGGTCTTTTCTTGGCCATGCAGGGTTTTATCGCAGGTTTATCCAGGACTTCTCCAAGGTTGTCATGCCTATGACGTACCTCCTTCAGAAGGATGTCACGTTTGATTTTGGGGAGGAGTGCAGAAAAGCCTTCGATTTGCGTAAGGATAGTTTGACAAGCGCGTCCATCATACACCCACCTCAGTGGGACTTGCCTTTCGAGATTATGTGCGACGCCAGCAACTATGCCTTGGGAGCCGTACTTGGTCAGAGGATCGAGAACAAGAGTCGTGTCATTTACTATGCCTCTAGGACGCTTAATCCAGCGCAGTGCAATTACACGACAATAGAAAAAGAACTTCTTTCTATTGTATTTGCGCTTGATAAGTTTCGTCCCTATATTATTGGCTCTCAAGTAACTGTTTTCTCTGATCATGCAGCTGTTCGGTACCTGATGACCAAGAAGGATGCGAAACCGAGGCTACTTCGGTGGATTTTGCTCCTCCAGGACTTCGATGTGAAGATCAAGGATAGGAGAGGAGCAGAGAACCCTGTAGCCGACCATCTGAGCCGCTTGGTCAGAAAGGAAGACCTCCTGCCTCTGAATGAAGATTTCCCCGATGAGACACTCTTCAGACTTGATACAGTCCTTCCCTGGTATGCTGATATGGTAAATTACTTGGTCACAGGTAATTTTCCTTCTGGTTTCTCTCATGCTAGGAAAACGAAGCTGAAAAGCGACGCTAAGTCCTAAGTTTGGGAGGACCCCCATTTATGGAAGTTCTGTTCTGATCAGATAATTAGGAGATGTGTCCCTGAGAATGAGCATGCGTTTATTCTTACTTTCTGTCATGATTATGCATGCGGGGGACATTTTGGGCCTAGGAGGACAGCTAGGAAAGTTTTAGATATTGGGTTTTACTGGACTTCTCTGTTTAAAGATTCGTATGATTTTTCTAAAACCTGCAATAGATGTCAAAGAATAGGGTCGATATCTAGTAGAAATGAAATGCCTCAAACCTCGGTCTTAGTTTGCGAAATCTTTGACGTTTGGGGCATGGATTTTATGGGACCCTTCCCGCCTTCTTGTGGTTTTTCTTATATATTGTTGGCTGTTGATTATGTTTCAAAGTGGGTTGAGGCGAAAGCCACGAAGACTAACGATGCTAATTCTGTTGTTAGGTTCGTTCAGTCTCATATTTTTACCAGGTTTGGAATCCCACGAGCCATAATCAGTGACTAGGGGACTCATTTCTGCAACCGATCTGTGGAGGCTTTGCTGAGGAAGTATGGTGTACATCATCGAGTGTCCACCGCCTACCATCCTCAAGCCAATGGGCAGGCCGAGGTCTCCAACAGAGAGGTAAAGTCAATTTTTGAGAAAACCGTGAGGCCGAGCAGGAAGGATTGGAGCGCTCGTTTGCAGGATGCTTTGTGGGCCTACCGCATCGCCTACAAAACTCCTATCGGTATGTCCCCATACCGGTTGGTGTTTGGTAAGGTCTGCCACTTACCCGTGGAGATTGAGCACAAAGCATTCTGGGCGATCAAGCAGTGCAACATGAGCTCTGACGAAGCTGGCGAGGCACGACTGCTTCAGTTACAGGAATTGGAGGAACTGCGTTTGGACTCCTACGAGAACTCCAGGATCTATAAAGAGAAGTCCAAACAGTTTCATGACCGAAGGATCTTAAAGAAAGACTTCGAAGTCGGTCAGAAAGTTCTGCTGTTCGATTCCGTTTTGAAGTTCATGCCAGGTAAGCTTCGTTCCCGTTGGAAAGGACCTTATATCATAACTAAAATTTTCCCTTATGGCAGTGTTGAGATTCAGAGCTTGGAATCAGATGAGGTGCAGAAAGTGAATGGGCACCGGCTGAAGACTTTCCACGAAGGGGACGCTGAGTGCTATGACGCCACACTACTTCTAGCGCCAGCCCCGATCGATTATGGATGAGTGGAAGAGTGAATACAGTCGAGCAATCGACTTTAAAAATTTGCGCTTCTCGGAGGCACCCGAGCTTGGACTGTAATTCAGTTATTTATCGCTTTGTTCTTGTTTATATTAGTTTTTGAATTCGTTGTTTGTTTGTTTCTTTTCTTAGGAGAAAAGGTGGAATGGCCGACAATTCGAGAGCACATTGGAAGACGATGGTGCACATCTCCACCCATCGGCTCCATAAAATTCAGGGGAGATTTTCTGTTCCCTTAGAATTTTATTGTTTTTATAGTTGAATACATTGGGGACAATGCATATCTTAAGGTGGGGGGTGGAGTTTGTTGATAGAGATAAGACTTCTTAGTAGTTGTCGAGCATATGTGTACTCTGGCTATTAGATTAGAATCTGAATGCATGTTGTCCGATGAGGACGGTCTGTGATTTGTTTGTGAACACTCCGTATTTGCATGATTCGAAAATTTGACAATGTATGCACATTTTGAGCCTATTTTAAATTTTTTTTCTGTTATTTCCCTACATTCACTGAGCACATAGCCCTCTTATTCTCAGCTCCGTAGGTCTAGAATGATCTTATTTTGTCTGAAACCTTGTTGTCACCCCGAAAGGTACCACTAGGGAGGCTTGATGTGTTAGAAGTAGTAATGACTCATTTGTTGTATAGCATAGCTATTGCCTAAAAAAAAGTGTTAGCATGAAAAATAAAAACTCTAGAGTTGCTCCTCCTTCTTGTGTTGCCCGTGTAACCAGGGGCGATCGTGTAACCCACGGTTGTCACTGCATGAAAGGGGAACTAATAGAAGTGAGCAATGGTCCTTAAAAACGTGAAGCTAGATTTAGCTTGACGTGTTAGGCTCTCTTCGAGAAAAATAAAAAAAAAAAGTAGTTCAAAAAGAAAAATGGGTACAAAGTACTCAAAGAAAAGAATAAAATGGAGGCCTTTTGTTTTGTTACTCTTCCTATCACTAAAAGCCGTTAGACTGTTCTTATCGCCATAAGTAGGGAAAACGAGTTATAGGACTGTATATGGTTGTTCCGGGCTTGCATGAGCTAGGTTGGGAGGTGCTAAACACACACACGTAAGGGAATAGGAGTTTAAATTTTGAAATGATTTCAACGTTTGCATGCATTTGATGGTTTTACATTTATTCAAGTACCTTGTTTCACAAGCATTGAGATTAGAGTTTTCAGCATGAATTTGATTCTTTGGATATAATTTAGAGTATACCTTGCTCGAGGACTAACAAGATTTAGGTCGGGGGTATTTTGATAGCTCCAAAATAGAGCTATCTTTATGTCCCTAATTCTGGCTAAAACCATGACTTATATTGATTAAACTGCTTTCTTGTAGGTGATTTCATGGTCGAGAGCCCGGGAAGTCCAAAGACACATTTCGGGGCTTAAAGTGTCGTTTTAGAGCTTCATAGATGCATCGAGAGTGAAAGAGCTTAAAGAATCCAAGAGATGGCAAAAATTGCTTTGAAGAGACAAATTTTGGCATAAAAACCCGAGAGCAAGCTTGCATGGGCGGCAGCGTCGAGACGCTAGCTCGACGCTGCCAACGTCGAGACGCTGGCCAAGCGTCTCGACGCCGCCCAGACACCATCCGACGCACGAGCGCGCCCCAGCGTCGAGACGCCGCCCGAGGGTCTCGACGCTGCCCCGACTGCCTACCGAAGACGAAGCGCGCGACAGCGTCGAGACGCCGCCCGAGGGTCTCGACGCTCGCCCGACAAATTTCCAGATGGACGCGCGACAACGTCGAGACGCTGTCCGAGCGTCTCGACGCCCGCACGCGCGCGCGGCAGCCAAGTTAGGGCACAGCGTCGAGACGCTTGCCTAGCGCCTCGACGCTCCGACACTTAAAGGCGTGAAAATGCCATTTTGAAGCCAACTTTTGACTCTCCTTCTTCTTCCAACTTTGCTCTCGGGTCTACACTCTTTTTCCACCATTTTTGGGCTTCTTCTTCTTCTCTTTGTATGTTACTAAGCTCTTCCATGAGGGATTGGATTTATTCACCCTCCATGGAAGGCTAAACGAAGGTTAGTACTTAATTTCGATTTGGGTTTTGTGAATTATGGATGTTTGGGGAGGTTTTGCCCGTTTGTAAATGTTGAGATAATAAGCATGTTTCTTGCATCTCTTGCTTGTTCTTATTCCAATTCTAGCATGTGTAGCTAAATTAGATTGACGCTCTAATTCCTATGCATGATAGAGGGCTAAAGGTTGGGACGTATAATTGCCCAAACAGCTAGGTAGCACGGGCTTAAGCATGGCTAATTGATTCATTCCGAAGTGACAGTTGGTAATTTGAATTAATTAACGTTTTCATGTTAGGCTTTAGGCGAGAGAGAAACCGGGTTAGTCTTAGGATTAAGCCGTCACAATGTTCCCGTCATTGGCTTATGGTCGATTTAGGGGTCGCGACCTTGAATGGATTGTTGGCCAAGAACGATTAGAATTGCACGTTTCTAATCATATCTTTGGGTCATTCGAGTTAGAAATAGCTAAATGAATTGTGTGCATGAACATGGCTAGCGAGTAAATTGTATCGATGAACCGAACATCCATAACGATCAATCTCATTGCTCGAAGTTAAGTGCAACCATTTAATTTTCGCATTCGTCATTTAATTTTCCGTTAGTTGCATATTAGGAGCTCCCTTCCCCCCAAACCAAATTACCATTCTTTTAATTGTGCATACTTTTTATCTTTAGCAAATTAGACTTAGTTAAATTAGATTTCTTATTTCCCTGTGGATCGACCCCGTTGCCACTTAGCTACAAATAGCTCGGTGTACTCGGGTTTATAAATTGTATTTTGACAAGCCTCGACAGCTTGAATTAGGAGTACCACATAAAGTGCTCTACCACACTCTTCTCACTGTAGATATATTATGTCCTCTGATATAACCGTCACGGGCAAGTCGGCCATTCACAGGTTGTTCGTAATCACAGCTGGGTCATGTTAAACCGTTTAACCCCTGCATTACGTCTTGTTCCTTAAGTACCACTGACACCTCTAATAAACAATAGATTTGTGGTCCAACCATCAGATCAATTAACTCTCTCATCACATGAGAGTGTGAGCGCTCATTGTTCAAGCCCCAGAGTCAGCTATTAAGGGAACAACCTATCTACTAACCCTGAAGAACGGGTTAGGAGTGCACTTCAATCTTGTTGTACTATGTCTCCAGCTACCTATTCGACTTTATCCCCAAGATGGTAGGCTTATTGAGTCGGCGCTTATGTACCACTCTCACCCGTGCAAGTCAAAGGATACTTTCGAATAAACAGAAGTTCATAGCGAGCTCAGGATTGATATCGAGTTACCTAGGCCATTAAAAGAAAATGTCAGTCTCATCAGTAAACGGTGTTATAAAGAGAGAGCGACATATTTCGCGGTTCAGTCTTATGCAAACTCTTTGCACATGACGCCCTCACTCGCACATCTCCATGTGAAACGATTCGGATCACATCGTTTTGTACAATACAAAGTGAGTCGCATCCAATAGTGTTACCAGGATAAGGTACCCAACCTTATCCGTATACTATAGACCGTTTTGACTGACTACTTGATCCTGATCCACAATCATGTCATACATAAGGCTCAAGTACTCATATTCAGCCATGGGTGTGTGTCATTGGTATAGGTTAACCTAAACACGTTTCATTTTATTTCCACTAAACTTTTTTACTGAATAAAACTAATAACTTTTTATTCTAAATAGATTATTTTCAAACATAACAGTTTACAAACCACGAGTTTTAGGACATATACCCAACAAATAAAACATTTAATTTTTAAAAATTTAGAATATGTTTCTATTGGATAAAAAATTGAAAATTTATGCATTTATTAGAAAAGAAAAAAAAATGAAAGTTTAGAGACATATTACACATTTTAAAGTTTAAGGGCCATATAGACACAAATAAAAAATGTAAGACTAAACTTGTAATTTAAATAAAAAAAAATGTAAGATTAAATTTGTAATTTAACCTTATTTGAATTGTGTAGCTTTGACCTAAATTTCTGGATCTGCCCCTGAATCTAAAGTTCTTTTATTTTGTTTTGAATTAATTTTAATGCAATGCGATGTTTTGTATTGTATTATTATTAAATGATATATTTGTATTGTATTATTATTAAATGATATATTTGTTTGTAATGACATTTTTGTTAATTAGTGAATGAATTAATTTATTTAATTACATATAGATTAATATGCTAAGGTTTGTGTTGCATGCTTAAAATATAGAATGTCCACTTTATGAATATTATAATATAATTTTTAACTTATTAAATAAATTTAAAAAAAAAAAGTTTTATTATTGAAATATGAATCATGTATTTGTTGATCAAAAATTGTAATCTATAAATTATTCAAATTCATATTCATTTTTCGGTTTCCAATATTATCTATTATTCTATTATTGTTCATATTTGACTTCTCAATCTTGAAATATATGCTTAGAGAATAGGGTACTACCTAAATAAGTTTCTTTAAAGTTTAAAAAAAAAATCACAATATTTCTATCAATTTCCATGATAGTGATATTCGTAAATCTGAGTTACCGATATTGATATCCATAAAAATATTTGTGTCCTTGTGTTCAACTATTAGACCATATAAAAACTAAAAGGGAGCCTACCAGAAAGGAAAGAACATCGAGAGAAGTTAGAGAAACAAAATTGTAGGCTAAAATGCAATATGATACATTTGACATATACAACACAACAATGGTATTTTTTTAATTCAACAACATGTGGAGATGAGAATTGAGAATTCGAACCGGCCGACAATAGAATATAGAAAATGTATGCCTCATGTGTTACGATAAATCAATAACAAAGAACAAATAAGCGCAAAAAAAACCGACACAGATTTACGTGGTTCACTAACGTCGTGTTAGCTACGTTCACGGACAGAAGGGAGAGCAGTATTATTACGAAATAGTAGAGAATTACAAAATGACAGACTAGGGCGGTTGAAGTCATTAGAAGATTTCTATATGACACCCTTCTAATGACCTAATAAAAAATGGGTCAAAGCCCAAAATTAGAGATGTCCATGGGGCGGGGCGGGGCCGGGTAATTCCTTCCCCGCCCCCGTCCTCGTCCCCCATTTCATTATCCATCCCCGAAAAATTTCCCGTTCAATTTCGCGGGGACGGGGCGGGTATTCCCCGCGGGGAATTCGTGGGTAACAGGTATTCCCCGCGGGTAATTTTCCCCGCGAATAATTTCCTTTTTAATTTATTGTTATCCATTTTTTTAAACTTTTGTTATTGGTTAAGGCTCCGTTTGGGATTGCGGTAGCTTTTAAAATAATTGCTTCCAACTTTGCTTTTAAAAAAATCAGCTGTTTGATGAATCAAATTAGTGTTTGGTAAATTTTAGTTGTAGACTTAAATAAGTTGGTTATCGTGTTTGGTAAATAAGTATTAAATTATTGTAATTTAACTATAATCACTAAAATAGACATATTATAAAAAATTGTATAAATTATTTTAAGAAAAAAATAGTAAAGTATTATTTTTAAAAAAATATTTGCATTTGATTTATTAATTTAAAAATTATAAAATAAGATTTGGGGTAGGAAATAGATACTAGATATATAAAATAATTTTTAATTTTGAAAAGATTTGAAAATTTGTTAAAAAAGTGATTGTTAGAGAATCTAAAAGCTACAAATAACACCTTTTGAAAGCTGTGCAAAATGAACGTGTCATGCAAAATTGATTTTAACAAATTATAAAATAATATGTTTTACCCAACACAAAAAACGGTTAAGATTTATTTTTAATCACTTCTCATTCTTTAAAACGCAATGTCAAACGGAGCGATTAATATTATATATATTTAATTCAATAGACTTTATTTGTAAGATGTGTGTTTTTTTTAACTTTATTGATAAGATGTGTATTTTTTAGACCAAAATAGGGGAGTGTAGTTAGGTTTTTTTATAAATAATATATATATATATATATAAAAAAGTATACGGGGCGGGGCGGGTATGTTATTACCCGTCCCCACCCCGTTTAGATAACGGGGCAAAAATAAATCCTTGCTCCCTGCCCCATTCCCCGTGTAATCGAGGATTCCCCGTCCCATTCGGGGCGGGTCGGGGCGGGGCAAATGGACATCTCTACCCAAAACGAATAAGTAAAACCCAAACCAAATTTTTCCTACTGAATCGGTCGTAGAGGGTGATAACATATTCAAGGCATTCCAACATCATCCATCATGTTTGATGGAGCGACATGCGCAGCGGAAAGCGATTTCGGACCGATGATACTCTAATTTCATCAATTTAACAAATAAAAAACATGCTCAAAGCGACGGAAATAAGAAATTAGAAATACATACCCTTGTAGCTCCAAAATCTTCAAGTCCACCGGCCGTTTCTCGTCACGAACTCTTCCAGCCTCTTCTCACGAACGCCCCGAGGACCACCCTTAGAGGAGTCCCGGTTATCCTCGGGCTTAGTAACGGAGTTGTGGGACTCCTTAAGCTTTAGGGGGATTGTTGAAAGGGAGGAAGAAGAAGAAGATGAAGCAAATGGTTTTGTTTGGTGTTGAGTTCAAATTACCAAGAACACAAGAACTCAAAACATCAAACCCATGAATATCAACACTTGATATTCAAATTTGAGGAAAGAAGCATAAACTCCTTTATGACTTCTTCAATTCTACCAAGAGAAAAATCACATCAAATTAGCAAAACCAAGCTTTCAAACATCCAATTCTTAAGCTTTTTCAATGGTGAATTTTTCCAACCCTTGAAGAAATCCACCCGAGAGAGAAAAGCTAGAGAGATGAAGAGAAGAGTTTTCAAAGTTGTCTTGTATGAAATGAATACCCCAATTCATACTTAGCCAAAATGAGTTAATGGATTACACATGCTTGACATGCATGTGTTAAATCCATTAACTTAAATTATTAATATAATAAATTATATTTAATAATTATTATTAATTAAAACTTTTTTAATTAATAAAATTATTATTTAATTTAATATCTAATATCTAATATTAATTAAATAATAAACTTGGCTCCGATTTTCCGAAAATCGACTCTTCCAATATGAATCTTTATTCATATTTTCTTCCGGTCTAGTATTTAAATCATATTTAAATACAACTTCCTCCGGTTATATAGTTAAATCATATTTAAATACATAAACCCTCGATCAATAGACCTAAATTTGGATTTCTCCAAATTCTATCCTATAGCCCTGCTACACCGCTTTATCCGAGCTAACCAGGAGAACCTAAAGGACCTACAGATCATGAGCTCCAACGATACGAGATTATCCGGTCAAAACTCTTTTAACCGAATCAATCAACATTCGTTAACCCCCAGAGACTCCACTAAAGTCCAAGGGTTGCACTCTCCTCACTGTAGATATATTGTGTCCTCTGATATAACCGTCACAAGCAAGTCGACCCTTCACAGGTTGTTCGTAATCACAGCTGGGTCATTTAAACCGTTTAACCCCTGCATTACGTCTTGTTCCTTAAGTACCACTGACACCTCTAATGAACAATAGATCTGTGGTCCAACCAACAGATCAGTTAACACTCTCATCACATGAGAGTGTGAGCGCTCATTGTTCAACCCCCGAAGTCAGCTATTAAGGGAACAACCTATCTACTAACCCTGAAGAGCGGGTTAGGAGTGAACTCCAATCTTGCTGTACTATGTCCCCAGCTACCTATTCGACTTTATCCCCAATATGGTAGGCTTATTGAGTCGGCGCTTATGAGCCACTCTCACCCGTGCAAGTCAAAGGATACTATCGAATAAGCAGGAGTTCATAGCGAGCACAGGATTGAGATCGAGTTACCTAGGCCATCAAAGTGTATAAGTCAGTCTCAATCAGTAAACGGAGTTATAAAGAGAGAGTGACTTAATACGCGGTTCGATCTTGTGTAAACTCTTTACACAGGACGCCCTCACTTCTCACATCTCCATGTGGAACGATTCAGATCACATCGTTCTGTACAATACAAAGTGAGCCGCATCCAATAGTGTTACCAGGATAAGGTACCCAGTCTTATCCGTATACTATAGACCGTTTTGACTGTCTACTTGAGCTTGACCCACATTCATGTTATACATGAAACTCAAGTATCTATGATCGTCAAGGGTGTTGGTCATTGGTATAGATTAATGCAAACACATTTCACTTTATTCCAGCAAACACCTTTACTGAATAAAATTTAATAACTCATTATTACTAAATAGATAATTTACAAACATAACTGTTTACAAACCACGAGTTTTAGGACATTAAACCCAACAATGTTGTGATCCAAATGAGTAGTATATACCTTTGGCTAAACTAATGAAATATAGAGACTCCAAATAGAAACTATGCTCAGTTTTTAAAAGAGAGAAAAGTAAAACCATTGATTCCCTGAGAGAAAAGCTCATAATGAAATTGGAAATAGGATTGGAGCTAGAGGGAGACAGAGAAGTTAAAATGATAAAATATACACGTGGTTTCTCCTCATCCGCACTACTTAAGAGCTCAAAAACCACTTTTTTAATGTTGCTATACAAGCTGCAACAAATTTTAGCTTTTATAGAGGAATTAGCAATACAACTCTTGTATTCCATTCCTTTATACTATGACAAATTATTAACCGATATAACTGACAGCTCCCACTGCATAAAACATATCAGGTCATCTATCTCAGAAGAGATAGATCTTAACCCAAGATGTGTTTGATGCGTAGGGACAGCACCTCATAACATCGATTATTAACAACTCTTGTCAATATCAGATGTAGGAGACAACACTAGCGATTTGTTCTTACGACTCAGATTAATCTGAATCCTTAGAATAAACTAAGCCTCTCCCATATCACATATCTGGAAATGGGTCGCTAGTTTATGCTTAAGTGCCAGAAACTACATCCTATTACATTCTCAATGAATAGGATATTAATTACAGAAACATATTATGAAAGCTATAGTATTGATAAAACACTTGCCCAGCAAAGTTTATCAATAACATGTTTAAGCCATAAGATTTGATTAGAACATCAAACCTTAATCATTGAAGATTAAGTTGCTAGTTTCAATCCATAAAAGAATTGAATATGCTAACAAAACAATTTTTTTCTTAATCTTGTATATGACTCTTAGAGAGATTATGACTTATAGATACTCTAATCAAGATAGCTAGTCTTGATTTCTATTTATCTTATCATATCTAGTATAGAACAAGAAAAATAGATAAGAGTAATCTAACAACTTACGTCTGGTAACAAGTAAACAAGTTGATACACAATCAACTTCTTCACTTTGGGACAGTCCCATTACCAGAAAGTCAAGCCTTAAAGGTTTTCACCTTAGAGGCTCGGTCATTTAACCTCTTGAAGATCTACAGCTTCGAACCATTGATCCTTGTCTAAATAATCCATTGTCTAATTAAAGACAACGAATCCTCAAGTCATCATCTGGTATGATAACTCGAGTTTTATAGACAAACCAATGAGTTAGGGTTTTCTCAACTATTGAGAATAACCAATTCTACTATCAACAACCCTGGTTGATTTAGATATAGCTTTCCTCTTAATACGCCTAGTCTTAACATCCATGTTGTTTTCTGAATTAATAGAACATGCAAGTATACATCTTTTGTAAAATGAATCGTTCATTTATTTACATAAAAAGATACTTATATACATATGCTAAAAAATACAGAAATATGTACAACTTAATTACACATATCACATATGTGATTTAGGTTCATACAGACAACAACATCATAAGCACAAAACTCCCACTGTGCAGCTGAATAGACGTCTTCTCAAGTCATCCAGCACAGAGAAACCGACAATCAGGAACTAATTTCCTGAAAAGAAAAACAAACATGATTAGTGGTTCCTGAAAAACATTCAGGTATGACATTCATCAATCCACTATACATGTTTAGACAAATAAATCTCATTTACCTTGTCGTTCTTTCTCGGCATGTTTCTCTGCAAGGTATTTTGGGCAATTGCGCTTTCAATGCCCTTCTTCGTTACAATGGAAACACTTCCCTTTGTCCGAAGACTTTACCTTGGCCACAACAACAGGGTCTTTGCCCTTTCTCCTGTTCCTCTTCTTTTTACGAATAGTCCTACTACTCGTAGCAGTTGCTTCAGACTTACTCCCAGACCCAGCCCCCTTCAGGAACTTCTTCGAAGTGACTACATTAGCCTCCTTCTCTTTTCCTTTAGAGGCATGAAGGGTCTAGTAAGTCTGGAACTCGTGCAGAAGAGTGGTCAAGTTGAATTCTATCTTATTCATGACCATATTTGATCTGAAATTCAGGAAACTCTGCGGGAGAGATTCCAAGATAAAACTTACTTGACTCTTCTCGTCAATCGCAGCTCCGTTCACTTCTGCCGTCATGAAATGGACCATCATGTTAAGGACATGTTCCCTAACAGAGGTTCCTTCCTTCATTCGAGCATTATAAACGAATTTGAGGGCTTCATGGCGAAGAGACGAGGATGGTTGTCCAAACATCTCTTGCAATGAAAACATGATTTCTTTAGCAGAAACCATAACCTCATGCCTCTTGGCCAAGACATCCTGCATGCTTGCCAAGATATAGACTCGGGCTTTATCATTAGCCTTAATCCAGCGATCGTACGCCTCACGAACAGTTCGTGAACCGTTTGAGCTAGGAGTTGGAGGACAGTCCTCCGTCAAGACAAATCTCAGGTCATCCAACACAAGAATCGTATTCAAGTTGGATTTCCAAGTTCCGTAATTCTCTCCAGTAAGTTTGTCGTTAGCTAATAATTGTACAAATGAGCTCGCCATGCTGAAAAAGAATGTAAACTTATTAGTGAAACGGTTTTAACCTATTTAAACCAATTAAAAAGACTTTAGTAGTAAATAAAGTACTCAAACTCTTTATTTACTAGCTACGATACTTTAGTAAGAAAGAATGGTCCCTACCGTAGGGTAGGTGAGCACTCCTTTACTAAATCAAGACATTCTTGACTAAATGCTATCACCAGAATAACTCATATTCCTATAGCATCTAAGTTATCGTTTTTGGTTTGGATTTACTAACTCCTTAGCAAATCCCGTAAGTGTGACCCTCCATTTTTAGAATGCACAGAATGGCCCCAACATAGCAACCGTATGGAATGTCAGTGTTGGGAATGGCCCTATGTTTCTTTATCCATAAATGGTGACTGAGGTGTTCGATCTCCCATGCCCAGTCCTCCGTTTGGATGGTGCCCCTAGGGCAGCCTGCAGGCGGAACATGGGAATCTCACGGTTCAATCCAACGGAGGAGACCACAGGAAGCACCGACGCACTTCCTTCTCTCACTTACTATAGACACTTACTCCATTCACTTTGCTATTGAAAGTTGCAAACACCACCCGTCTGGAGATGCCCCATATGGCATCATGAGGCCAAGCAAAATTCTCACGTTGTGAACTTTAGGGAGTGCGTAGCAGGAGAGGGATATATCATATATTCCTTCTCAACACTTCTACTAAGCATCGTGGACGGTAATAAGGATAAATACTCCAGGTTTTATCCGGCTAAGAACATAAAACCTAAAGTCTAGGCAAACTATTTACCTGAGATGTCTAGGTTATTAACAGTTTTAATTAACCTCACACCTCTCATGCACGCTCATAAAGCCTGGTTAACTTTACTCAAGTACCGGATCGTCCCCAGGTAGGAGGTGTTCCGTAAACCGTCAGCTTAAATACCTCCAACCTCGAACAGGATTTCACCGGGTGAGTTTCTCATAACCTTAGCATTTACGAGATAACGACCTATTCATCTAATGAACCCGATCGACTCATTAACCCTAAATGAACATGCTTTTTTCTTTGTTATAGATTTTAAAAGTCTAAGTCATTTTTACAACGCTTGCAAAAACAGACATTCTATAACAACCATCTATATGCTTCTCAAACATACATTCGCTAAGGCATGACAAGTTGAATATTTAACTTCATAATCAATATAACACTTATATCGATTATGCTCGTTAAACATACAACTCCTAATTCATAAATTAATATAACACTTATATCAATTTTTAATGAATTAAGCATGCATCCTATACATTATAACAATTATAACATACAATATGCATAAAACTAATGTTGAATGTTTTAATTTCATAATTAATATAACACTTATATTAATTATTCTATTAAGCAAACAACATCAAATTCGTGAATTAATATAACTCTTATATTAATACTCATGAATTAAACATGCATATACATTACAACACTTATAATATACAATATGCATAAAACTAGGATAACCAATGTTGTACGTTTAATTTCATAATTAATATCGCTTATATCAATTTCTCTATTAAACTAACAACATACAATTCATGAATTAATATAACTTTTAAATTAATTCTACTGAATTCCTAAATATGCATACTATATATTATAACACTTATAACATATTTACTATGCATGGAGCATGCTTCCTACGGTGGGATTTTAAATCTATATGGCATACGTTATGCACATACAAACATGGATTTCAATTACAACATACATTCACAATGCATAATTAATTAAACACACTAAAGTGGATCGATTTTGGCATTTAGCAAGCAATAACTAATTTATTACAAGCTTGAACAACAAGCTACGTCTTGAGCGGACTTCGAACTCTTCGCACCGCCTTTGACCAACTTGCTTCCTCCGAACGCTTCGGCCAAAATCTCTTCGAATTTCTCCTCGTATTGCCTAGAACGAGTTTGAACTTATACCGAACATTTCGGCGAGTTCCAAACTCAAACTTCTTTCACAAAGAAACCTATATGGACTCTAATGACTCTAAAAATACAGACTCTTCAGCACGCATTAAAGCCCATACATTCTCGGGCAATTACAAATAAAGAAATTCAAAAAGAAACTATGACAAAATCGATATTCACTTTAGACGCCAATTCAGAAACAATTTCTAAATTAAAATACCCACCAACTTAAATTGATGCAAATTGAGTTAATCACAAAATCGCTCTGATACCAATTAATGGAGCGACATGCGCAGCGGAAAGCGATTTCGGACCGATGATACTCTAATTTCATCAATTTAACAAATAAAAAACATGCTTAAAGCGACGGAAATAAGAAATTAGAAATACATACCCTTGTAGCTCCAAAATCTTCAAGTCCGCCGGCCGTTTCTCGTCACGAACTGTAACGACCCGACTTTCTATGACATTACTCTAGGGTCGTTACTAAGAGCATGACGTCAGAAACTCAATAAATAATTAAAACTCTATTTTTAAAAAAAATAATGAAAGCAAAATATAAATGTTCAAGTCAACAAATACTTTTAATTCGGGATCCCAGTGAAAACATAAAAACCATTAAATAAGTTCATTCAAAATAAAATTTAAAATCAAAACTACTCGTTCTAATCCTTAGCAAAACAAATTGTTGGACTGTCTCAAATAACTAATAAAATATTCACTGAAAGCGGAAGCTCTGACTTCACGTGTCCCATGACATCATCAACCGATCACCTCGTCAAACGCCCGGTACGTCCCTAATATTACCTGAAAAAAATATTTTAGAAAAAAATGAGTATTTTAAATAAAATACTCAGTAAGTAACCCCACCACTGGGGTCAGGCTATGCAATCACATGCAACATGAACTGACTGAGACTTTAACTAGTGGGACCTAATCCTGACTGTAATTTTCTGTTATGGCCATCTGAGTGAACAATTAATCAAATCCCGCAATAATTCTCACAACTACTCGGTATAGTAGACTCCTCTGGAGACTCACCCCTACTGATGGTTAGTTGGCATCCAGTCAGTGGAGCGAAGCCTCAGTCTACTAGGTACCACATGACTAGGGGGATGGGTATAATTGTCACTAAATTATCCTGACTGAAAAATGTAGCATGCAATAATGAGGTCCCACAACATATATACTCATCATGTTAAAACATGAAAGTTCAAAACATCATTCCTATATTAATTCTCATACGCTCGACATGATAAACGTAACATGGCAATCTCATAATTTCCATCATAATCCTCTCTTCTAACATCATACATCATGTATCTAACATCCAACATCATCTTAATTCATCAACATAACATAAGCTCCCAGAGTACAAAAATTCATATCCTTCACAAAAAAATCGAATCAACAAATCAACCACATATATTCAACATCTCAACAGACAACTATTCAGCCAACTGTAACATCAATTAAATCAAAACAAACAATTAGAAAATTCCCAACCGAGCCCGAAGGCGTACCAGCAGTAAGGTCACTTACCTCAAATCTAATTCTAGCAAGACTAATCCTCCAACTTGGCTTGTAAAGCTCAAATCCAAACCTATAACATAAATCTAAAATTAGCATTAAACCTTTGGGTCTCAAACCGTGCTGAATAAAAATTATCAAAATTAAAGGTGATGCTTAGAACAATTATCCAAAACAACTTCTACTCCAAAAGTCGTCTTTTTACCTCGACTGATCGTCCAAATCCTACTGAGAGTTTGTTACCACGACATTAATTTGTGCTGGACAGCGAGCTAAAACGTGGAGTTTTATAAATTTAATGCTAGAATAGAGTGAATATTGACTTTCGAAGTTGGACAAAAGTTTGCAACTAACAAAAAAAATTCAAAATCTAAAGGGGTGTGGGTTTGAATCTACCCAATAGAACAATACAGGAGATCGTTGGAGGGGAAAAGCTTACCCGCTGCTGCTGCGCAGATCGATCGTCACCGCCACGTCGCGTCGTCGGACCCGCTGTTGGTGGAACGCCTGAGGTGGCGTCGGAGGAGAGAACGAGGGAAAAAAAAAGTGGTTGGGCGTCGGACGACTGACGAAGGGAGAAGAAGCGACAGCCGATGGTGTGCGGCGACTGAAAGTTTGAAGCTGAGGGAGAGAGAGATGAAGAGGGAGGCGGCGTGGGTTGTGGACTGAGAGAGAGAATGAAAAGGGGGAAAAGTGTGGGTCTTCACGAAGACCTACGCTGGTTTTTTTTTTTTTTTTTCTTTAATTTTTATTAAGTAATATTGTATTATTAATAATAATATAATAATATATTAATAATATTGTTATTATTATTATTATTGTAGACACCGTATTTGGTCCGGCCATTTGTTTATTATTAAAGTTATTTTTCCCTATTTTTATGTATTTTTGTCATCATTCTTTAAACCATGTTTAAACTTTTAAAATTCACCTTTTTTATTTTTTTTAATTTATTAATTTCGAAAATTCAAGAAAAATAAGAAAAAGAACGTTTTGGTTGTTTGGAAAAGTTTTTACCTATTTTGACAAATAAAATTAACATTTAATGAGTATAAAATTTTAAGTCATTTTATGGCTAAAGTTTGATATTCATTTATTTACTTCAATGAATATAAAATCTTTAATTTATTTTTGGGTTAAAATTTGATATTCATTTATGAGTATAAAATATTTAATTCATTTTTGGTTTTAAATTTGATATTCATTTATGATATAAAATATTTGTTCATTTTTGGCCTAAAATCTATTTCAATTGAGAAAACATTTTGAGTAATAAATTCATTGAGATTTTTACCTTTGATGTGATTTTCAATGGCCTATAAATACCGACTAAGATAAATAGGTAAAGGGACGAAGGGAAGATCAGAGCGAAAGGCTCGTAAAATCAAGAGAAACGATAAGAGGAGATCAGAGCGAAGGGCTCGAAAGAGAGAACAAAAGATTAGAGTGAAAGACTACCAAATTGGGGAGAAAATGTTAGTTTTAATGGTCAAAACTCTTATTTGACTAATTTAAAACAACTTTCTCTTCCCTCCAAAGTTCACAACCACTTTCCTCCATTCCTCCCATCTCATGCAAAAAAACCAACAACCACCATCTTCATCCAACTATCATCTCCGACGAATATCGGCAACCACGAGCTTGAACAAACGATAACTCCTCATGGCGATGGAAGGCATAGACCGCGACAGGCTCGATTGAAGAAGGAGGTCTATTTTTAGGTTTTTATGTTATTTACAAAAATGTCATTACTTTTATATTATTTACAATTTTGTCATTGCATGCTTAATTACAAAACTGTCATTCCTTGTTTTTTATTTATTCACTCCCAATTTTGACATTTGACCCGAAGTTAATGTTTGACCTTTTTTTTTATTTTCCAATTAAATTATGATATATTTTCCTTTTTAGATTTAATATTTTAAGACATATTTCAATTTTACCTTAATTTAAGTCTTGTAAATAAATTTTAATTATTTGTTTTAATATATTTCAAACAAATTTCAACTTTATCTTTAATTTAAATTTTTCTAAATCTCAATTTGATTTTATAATCAAAGTCATATTTCCGTTTAAAAATAACGTTTGTAAAATAAAATAATATTTGTTTTGAGGGCTGAGTAATGTGACTTTCGTAGAGTTTCGACTCTCGTGCAAGCACACGAAAATCCTCCCAACCACTTCTAAAAATAACAAATCAATATGTTTTTAAAATAAAATATTATCATATAAATCCTATGACGGAGTTGGGATAAATTTCTCAAATTCTTGAGGTAAATAATTTCCTTTAAATAAAAGGAAATTTAGATATGATAATTAATTAAAGTTAAATTCACTCAATATATCAAACTCTTACCTTATTTTTAAGGTTAAGATTTGATTAAATGAGACATTCATTTTTAACAAAACTATTATTTATTTATTTTCTCAAATTAAGGACATTTTAAAATTAACTGGATAATATAAAATAAAATATGGCTACCGTTTTTAACGGGTGTTGTAGGTAGGGGTGTACAAAAAACCCGCAACCCGCCCAACCCAACCCAACCCAACCCAACTTTTCGGGTTGGGTTGGGTTTTTCTTTAATATGGGTTGGGTTGGGTTCCATTTTTTAAAAACCGAATTTTCGGTTCGGTTCGCGGGTTGAACCAAATTTGGCTCGGTTCAACCCGAACCGAACCGAATTCAATATATTTAAAAAAAAAACAAATATATATATATTATCTTCAACCAATTTAGGGCTTCATTTCCAAATTTTCAGCTGCAGCCCCCTCCATCTCTCTCGCCTTTCGTCTCTCTCTCTCCATCGCCCATCTCTCTCGCCTTTCGTCTCTCTCTCTCGCCATCGCCCATCTCTCTCGCCTTTCGTCTCTCTCTTTTGCCAGCGAGGTTCGCCATCCCCTCTACCTTTCGTGATTTCGTCTCTCTCTTTCGCCATACCTCTTCGTCGTTCTTCTGCCGCTCTCGGTCTCTCCTCATCTCGCCGTTCGCTATCGCCGCTCTCGATCTTGCCGTTCGCCGCTCTCGATCTTGCCGTTCACCGCCTCGTCTCATCGTTTGCCATAGCCTCGCTTCGCCGTCGCCTCGCCGCTCTAGATCTCACTTCAACAAGAGCGTAGACGAAGCCCTCACCGTCGCCATTCTTGAAGTCTAACTTTCTCTTTTTTTTCTTTAGTGGTTTTGATTTTTTTTCGAGTTGGGGAGTTTGATTCTGGGATCTAAATTAGAGCTTGGAGCCTTGAACTTCTATGGATTGATTATCTTGTTTTAGATTTTTTTTTGATTCTGGGATCTAAATCGAGCTTGAACTTCTTAGGATTGTTGTTTTAGAATTTTGTTTGATTTTAGGATTTAAATCCAAGCTTGAACTTCTTAGGATTGAATATCTTGTTTTAGAATTTTTATATTTGAGTTGTTTCGTATGTAAATTTAGTTTAGAATTTAGTTTTAGAATGGGTATTGATATTTGGGATGTAAATTTGTTGTAAAATTTTGTTTTAGAATTGAGTATTTGATATTTGGGATTTAAATTTGGTGAAGATTTTTGTTTTAGAATGAGTATTGATATTTGTGATGTAAATTTGGTGTAAAATTTTGTTTTAGAATGATTATTGTTATTTTATTTAGTAGTGTAAATATACTTTATGTATTTGAGGAACATATAATTTTAAATAATTAAAAAAATTAACAACCCGACGACCCAACCCAACCCAACCCGAAAATTGAAGGGTTGGGTTGGGTTGGGTTGCCTATAATGTTGGGTTGGGTTGGGTTGAGAATTTACCAACCCGAAAATTTCGGGTTGGGTTAGAAAACCCTCAAACCCAACCCAACCCAACCCATGTACACCCCTAGTTGTAGGGTGCTAATACCTTCCCTACACTCAAACGACCCCCGAACCTGATTTCTATTTTCGTAGACCAGTTTTTGTTTTAAGGTGACCAATCACACCCAAAATGATTGGTGGCGACTCCATCTCTTTTATTTTTTTAAACAAAACCCTTGAAAGAGGACGTCGGCCGCTCCGCGTCGCGATGACGTTGCGACAGCATGGCGACTCCACTGGGGACTTTTTGTTAGAGGGTCAGGCCATTGCATTTTATCTTTTTATTATCCAGTTTTCAATTTTTTGTCCTTTGTTTTTTTCTTTTATTTCTTTGTTTATTTATTTTATTATTAGTTTTTTTTTATTTAACATGTTTTCAGTTTTCAATTTTCATTTTTTTTTGTCTTTTGTTTTTCTTGTATTACTTTGTTTGTTTATTTTATTGTTAATTTTTATTTAGCATGTTTTATTTATTATTACCGTATTAATATATTTATTGCAATTTACATTTTGCATTGTCATGCATCGCACACACTTTCACAAGCCTCCTACCCGGGCTTTACCTTTAAGATTAGATTCGGAGACTGAGTAGTGTGACCTTCGTGGAATTTCGGTTCTCGTGCAGGCGCATGAAATTCTCCACCCAAGCTAACTACGCTGTTTAATCAGATAGAAGGCTTGGGGACCATTTACTTCTAGGAATAATTAGAACATAAATTACACTCATACGCATCTTAGAGCCAACCAATTATTATTCAAAGTTTGGAACTTTAGGATACACATACTTGGTTATATCACATGTTGATCCTTAAACTTATTGTATAACATATATTGCAAATCCATTCATGTGATATATTTATTCTTTTGTATATAATTATTGTCTTTTTTTGCTTTGTTTCCTTAAAAATAAGAATAAAAAAAATCTCGTGTTGGTTTTAAAAAAAAAAAGAAAAAATTACTTGTTTCCTTATGAAAAAAAAAAAGTAAAAAAGCTGTTATTTATTTATTTTTTTTTTAAAAAATCAAAATGTTAAAATACTAATCACAATTGATCTATACTCAATTTTTACCCTCTAAGGTTATGATTGAGAATGTAGTGATGTCTACCTTCGAGGGGATTTAGTTTGCCTCGGGTAGACACACGAAAATTCTAGCTCAAATTAATTCATTTGTTATTCTTATAACATTAGAATTAATTTAGGGGCATCTATCTTTTAGGGTTAGAGTATTATTCTTACCTCATTTTTGTTTTTTTAGGTTCTCAAGTAATTCCATTGTTATATCAATAACGTTGAGATTAATTTTGAATCTATTGTTTTATTTTATTCGATTTATTTTTTCCTCCTAAAAAAGGGAAAAGAAAACAAAACAAAAAATTTACAAAAAGGAAAATATCCATGTTTCCTTTTGGTAAAACAAAAAAGGTAATAGATTTTGTATATATTCTTCCTAATTTTTTTTTCCTCTTTAAAAAATGAATCTCTTTAAACTTTCAATTGTTTTTTTTTACAAAAAAAAAAAAAAAAAACACAAAACAAAAACACAAAACAAAAAAAACAAAACAAAAAACACAAAAAAAAACTACATGTCACATCATTCACATACATCTCATCCACATTCTTTATATACTCTCATACATACACATTCTCATATTGATCCATTCATTGTAGGAAATTCAAAAAAGTTCCTTTGCATTCTGGCACACCTTAGAATAAAAATGATCATGCCTTTCATGTTTACATGCATATAGAGTCACAAGACATTGATTTTCATTCAAACACATCTTCCGCTTATGATTAGAAGTCATTTCGATATTCTTTTAGTTGCATTTAGAGTCTAGCATTACATATTCACATGCATAATAAAAATTACCAATGATTACCTGAATGTTAAATTTAAGAACGCAACATATCATTTGGAGCAATCAACGGTTTATTTAAAAAAAAAAAAAACAAAAAAATGTCCAACATCATTTCACACACATGCATATATAAAAAGAAATTCATGCATTATCTCATAACGCATGTCAAGTCATATCATCTCACACATGCATACATAAAAAATAAAAACAAAAAAATCATTTGTTATCACATCCTACATCACACCATCAAAATAAATTGTATGCATCATTTCGCATGTCAAATCATCAATTGCATCATATCACACATGCATACATAAAAAATAAAAACAAAAAAATCATTTGTTATCACATCCTACATCACACCATCAAAATAAATTTTATGCATCATTTCGCATGTCAAATCATCAATTGCATCATATCACACATGCATACATAAAAAAATAAAAACAAAAAAATCATTTGTTATCACATCCTACATCACAGCATCAAAATAAATTTTATGCATCATATCACACATGCATACATATATTAAAAAAAACAAAAAAAAATCATTTTTATCGTACACATGTATACATCACGGAAAAATAAAATCAAATTTTTATTCTCCAACATGATAAAAATGCTCATGCATTCGTTATCTCATTTCACATCCAAAAAAAAAAAGTTTTTAATTTTTTCATTTTCACAATATCATTTCATGCCTGTTTTACAAAATATTCTCGAATTTTATCACATCTTTCATTATATCATTGAAAAAAAAAAAAGAGAAAAAAAAAGCTGATAGTTTTCATGTTTATTCTGATCATCTTTGTGTTTACTTTGGTCGTTCTTGTTAGCTGAAAACTTAGCAAGAATTTTGAGAAAAAATGTTGAATCATCACTGAAAAAAAAAAAAAAAAAGTTATGAGTGCTTTCACTACTCTATTATGAGAAATTGTAAACTCTCAACCATTTTATGACCTTCTTGAAAATATTTTTCTCAGCCTTCATTGTTGGGTTAAGCTCTAAATTGAGAGAACTCCATTTTGACCTTCAAATTTCTCATGTGCTAAACACTATACTACTATTCACTCCCGAACAAGGTTTTAATCTTCATACTGGGACAAACACCCTTTTGCAGTGAATGTTCCTAATCAGTAAAACCTTAAACTTGCATACCACATCAATTTTGAGGCAATTTACCCTGACTTGTGGATTCACCATAAAATCCCTGACTAAACTCAACATCTACATTTATATGATGTTTCTCTACATTTATCTGCCCACCTAGCCTTTTGCTAAACCTGCCATATTTAATTAGATGGCAAACATACCAAATTATTCGAAAGAACCTTCAAATGTAATACATAGTATTGAACTCTTGTGACCTACTGCTTCATAATTAAGACTTGTAATTTCTCATATATTTCTCATATTCGATTTCATTTGATCCAAATTCTCATTGCTTTCCATTCTTAACATTTGTCATTTCTCTTTCTAATTTCATTCTTATCATTTGTCATTTATCTTTCTCGATTAGAAAGTGATTCCAATTTCTAAGATAATAGTTTTGAGGACTAATGAGTGGTAACTGTGAAAATCATCTCGAAGTCTCAATTTCTTTCAATGAGTTTTACTCGCGGGACATCCTCGATACCAAGAATCATGGCCAAAGAAAAGGCGAGGAAGGACTACAAAGAGTTGTAAAGGAGTAACTAAATGTTATCAAGTATTTGTAGATGATTGCACAATTTCTTGCTAAAAAAAAAAAAAAAAAAAAAAAAAAACTGCAAGATTTGTGCAAATCAGTAGATCAAGGAACTACATCTCGGAATGCTTGGAAAATCTCCTTTGCAAAGCAACCAATTGGGGCAAAGCCTCTATCTTCGCCAAGCTGGGACAAAACTTCCAACTTTGTCACACTAGAGCAAAGCCTTCATCTTTGCCACACTGGAGCAAGGTCATCATATTTAAACTGGAGCAAAGCCTTCATCCTTGCCACACTGGAGCAAGGTCATCATCTCTAAACTGGAGCAAAGTCTTCGCCTTTGTCACACTGGAGCAAAGCCATCATCTCAAAATTGGAGCAAAGTCACCGTCTTTGCCACACTAGAGCAAGGTCACCATCCACACTGGGGGAAAAATCGACATCAACAAGCTGGAACATTTGATTGCACCATTTTCTTAAAAAAAAAAAAAAAAAAAAAAAAAAGTTACAAGATTGGTGCAATCAAGACATAAAAATAAACTTGATGGTGAAATGCTTTAAAATCTCACCTTTAAATAAACATTGGAGCAAAACCTTCATCTTTGTCATACTGGAGCAAGACCGCCATCAACAAACTGGAGCAAAGCCTTCATCTTTGCAAAACTGGAGCAAAGTCTTCATTTTTGCAAAACTAGAGCAAAGTCTTCATCTTTATCATATTGGAGCAAAGCTACCATCAACAAATCGGGCTAAAGTGTCGCCTTTGTCACATTTGGAAAAAATCATTCATCTTCGTCACACCATCAGACCAAGTCAAGATGAAGATATTATCACATTTATCGAAGACCTCGAGCTTACTCAAAGAAAGGAGAATATATATACATGAGATGATTTCCTAAGAAGTTGCTTCATGTTCTCAAAACTATTGTCCAAAGAATTGGAATAACTTCATTCGTCTTCCATTGGATCATATTCAATCTCTTACTCAAATATTTGAAATATATCATCAATCTCTTATTGTTCAAGAGATTTGAAAACCACATTCTCCGCTGTTTTTTTTTTCTTTGGAAGAAAACATGTACTTTTTATCTTTTTTATACTTACTTCAAAGCTAAATTCATTCAAATCATTGTGTCCATTACAAGACTAAATTATGAAGCAGTTAGTCAAGTAAGATATTCAATTCTATAAATTACTTTTGATAGTTCTCTAACCTAGCACATGAGAAACTTCCAAAATATTTACCATGCCTAATATGGTTGAGTACTCTATGATTGACATACATAATCCCTTTCGAGTGAAAGCATATAAAAAAAAAAAAAAAAAAAAAAAAAAAAAAAAAAAAAAACTGATGATGATAACATTTTCTCTTTTGATTCTTTGTTAAATGTCAGCTAACAACAACAAGGAGAGTAGACAAGGATAATCATTTTCCTTAAACATGAAGTTCATTTTGATATCTTGCATTTCGTTTACCAGTTTGAAACAATTCACATCATTATTTCAAATAAAAAATAAAAAAAAAATCATTTATCAAACACATGCATACATGTTGCATTCATTGATCACATGCATAACATTATCAAAAGAACGTTTCAGAGAATTCAGTGTCGGCAACTAAGTTTTGAAATAAAAACCGTTGTCTTTTGTTTTGCAGCTAAGTTTTGAAATAAAAACCGCTGTCTTTTGTTTGGCAACTAAGTTTTGAAATAAAAATCGTTGTCTTTTGTTCGGAACCTAAGTTTTGAAATAAAAACCGTTGTCTTTGGTTTTGCAGCTAAGTTTTGCAATAAAAACCGCTGTCTTTTGTTCGGCAACTAAGTTTTGAAATAAAAACCGTTGTCTTTTGTTTTGCAGCTAAGTTTTGAAATAAAAACAGCTGTTTTCTGTTTTGCAGCTAAGTTTTGAAATAAAAACCGCTGTCTTTTGTTCGGCAACTAAGTTTTGAAATAAAAACCGTTGTCTTTTGTTTTGCAGCTAAGTTTTGAAATAAAAACCGCTGTCTTTTGTTCGGCAACTAAGTTTTGAAATAAAAACCGTTGTCTTTTGTTTTGCAGCTAAGTTTTGAAATAAAAACCGCTGTTTTCTGTTTTGCAGCTAAGTTTTGAAATAAAAACAGCTGTCTTTTGTTTTGCAGCTAAGTTTTGAAATAAAAACCGCTGTCTTTTGTTCGGCAACTAAGTTTTGAAATAAAAACCGTTGTCTTTGGTTTTGCAGCTAAGTTTTGAAATAAAAACCGCTGTCTTTTGTTCGGCAACTAAGTTTTGAAATAAAAACCGTTGTCTTTTGTTTTGCAGCTAAGTTTTGAAATAAAAACTGTTGTTTTCTGTTTTGCAGCTAAGTTTTGAACTAAAAACCGCTGTCTTTTGTTCGGCAACTAAGTTTTGAAATAAAAACCGTTGTCTTTTGTTTTGCAGCTAAGTTTTGAAGTAAAAACCGCTGTCTTTTGTTCGGCAACTAAGTTTTGAAATAAAAACCGTTGTCTTTGGTTTTGCAGCTAAGTTTTGAAATAAAAACCGCTGTCTTTTGTTCGGCAACTAAGTTTTGAAATAAAAACCGTTGTCTTTTGTTTTGCAGCTAAGTTTTGAAATAAAAACCGCTGTTTTCTGTTTTGCAGCTAAGTTTTGAAATAAAAACAGCTGTCTTTTGTTCGGCAACTAAGTTTTGAAATAAAAACCGTTGTCTTTTGTTTTGCAGCTAAGTTTTGAAATAAAAACCGCTATCTTTTGTTCGGCAACTAAGTTTTGAAATAAAAACCGTTGTCTTTTGTTTTGCAGCTAAGTTTTGAAATAAAAACCGCTGTCTTTTGTTCAGCAACTAAGTTTTGAAATAAAAACCGTTGTCTTTTGTTTTGCAGCTAAGTTTTGAAATAAAAATCGCTGTCTTTTGTTCGGCAGCTAAGTTTTGAAATAAAAACCGTTGTCTTTTGTTTTGCAGCTAAGTTTTGAAATATAAACCGCTGTTTTCTGTTTTGCAGCTAAGTTTTGAAATAAAAACCGCTGTCTTTTGTTCGGCAACTAAGTTTTGAAATAAAAACCGTTGTCTTTTGTTTTGCAGCTAAGTTTTGAAATAAAAACCGCTATCTTTTATTCGGCACCTAAGTTTTGAAATAAAAACCGTTGTCTTTTGTTTTGCAGCTAAGTTTTGAAATAAAAACCGCTGTCTTTTGTTCGGCAACTAAGTTTTGAAATAAAAACCGTTGTCTTCTGTTTTATAGCTAAGTTTTGAAATAAAAACCGCTGTCTTTTGTTCGGCAACTAAGTTTTGAAATAAAAATCGTTGTCCCTTTTAAAGCAAATTTCTGAAATACAAAGTCCCTGTTTTAAAAGAGTCCTTCATTTTGACAACTAAGTTTTGAAATAAAAACCGTTGTCCTTTTTAAAGCAAATTTCTGAAATACGAAGTCCCTGTTTTAAAAGTGTCATTATGTTGACGACTAAGTTTTGAAATATAAATCGTCGTCCCTTTACAACAAATTTCTGAAATACAAAGTCCCTATTTTAAAGGAGCGTTTATTTTACAACTAAGTTTTGAAATAAAAACCGTTGTCTCTTTTAAAACAAATGTCTGAAATACGAAGTCCCTATTTTAAAAGTGTCTTTTGTGTTGACGACTAAGTTTTGAAATAAAAACCGTCGTCCCTTTTAAAGCAAATTTCTGAAATACGAAGTCCCTGTTTTAAAAGAGGCCTTCATTTTGACAACTAAGTTTTGAAATAAAAACCGTTGTCTCTTTTAAAGCAAATTTCTGAAATACGAAGTCCCTGTTTTAAAAGAGTCCTTCATTTTGACAACTAAGTTTTGAAATAATAACCGTTGTCCCTTTTAAAGCAAATTTCTGAAATACGAAGTTCCTGTTTTAAAAGTGTCTATTGTGTTGACGACTAAGTTTTGAAATAAAAACCGTCGTCCCTTTAAAACAAATTTCTGAAATACGAAGTCCCTGTTTTAAAAGAGTCCTTTGTTTGACAACTAAGTTTTGAAATAAAAACCGTTGTCCCCTTTAAATTCAAAATAAAAAATCAAAGTCAAAACCAAAATCAAAATCAAAATCAAAATCAAAATCAAAAAAATCAAAATTAAAATTAAATCAAAATTTATCACTCATCCGTTTCATTTACTTGTTGGTTAAATCGAACCATAATCCAAGATTAGCGGTCGAAGCCTGTGGACATAACCCAGGTCCGTTTCATTTACTTTGTTGGTTAAATCGAACCATAATAAAAGATTTGAGGTCGAAGCCTGTGGACATAACCCAGGTCCGTTTCATTTCCTTTGTTGATTAAAAAAAATTTGTTGGTTAAATCGAACCATAATCCAAGATTAGCGGTCGAAGCCTGTGGACATAACCCAGGTCCGTTTCATTTCCTTTGTTGGTTAAATCGAACCATAATCCAAGATTAGCGGTCGAAGCCTGTGGACATACCCCAGGTCCATTTCATTTCCTTTGTTGATTCAAAAAAAAAAATCTTTTGTTGGTTAAATCGAACCATAATCCAAGATTAGCGGTCGAAGCCTGTGGACATAACCCAGGTTCGTTTCATTTCCTTTGTTGATTAAAAAAAATATAAAAAAATTCCTTTGTTGGTTAAATCGAACCATAATCCAAGATTAGTGGTCGAAGCCTGTGGACATAACCCAGGCCCGGTTCATTTCCTTTGTTGATAAAAAAAAAATATAAAAAAAAAATTCATTTGTTGGTTAAATCGAACCATAATCCAAGATTAGCGGTCGAAGCCTGTGGACATAACCCAGGTCCGTTTCAATTCCTTTGTTGATTCAAAAAAAAAATATAAAAAAATTCATTTGTTGGTTAAATCGAACCATAATCCAAGATTAGCGGTCGAAGCTTGTGGACATAACCCAGGTCCGTTTCAATTCCTTTGTTGATTCAAAAAAAATATAAAAAAAAAATTCATTTGATGGTTAAATCGAACCATAATCCAAGATTAGCGGTCAAAGCCTGTGGACATAACCCAGGTCCGTTTCAATTCTTTTGTTGATAAAAAAAAAAATCATTTGTTGGTTAAATCGAACCATAATCCAAGACTAGCGGTCGAAGCCTGTGGACATAACCCAGGTCCGTTTCAATTCCTTTGTTGATTCAAAAAAAAATATAAAAAAAATTCATTTGTTGGTTAAATCGAACCATAATCCAAGATTAGCGGTCGAAGCCTGTGGACATAACCCAGGTCCGTTTCAATTCCTTTGTTGATTAAAAAAAAATATAAAAAAATTCATTTGTTGGTTAAATCGAACCATAATCCAAGATTAGCGGTCGAAGCTTGTGGACATAACCCAGGTCCGTTTCAATTCCTTTGTTGATTAAAAAAAAATATAAAAAAAAAATTCATTTGTTGGTTAAATCGAACCATAATCCAAGATTAGCGGTCGAAGCCTGTGGACATAACCCAGGTCTGTTTCAATTCCTTTGTTGATTTAAAAAAAAAATATAAAAAAATTCTTTTGTTGGTTAAATCGAACCCTAATCCAAGATTAGCGGTCGAAGCCTGTGGACATAACCCAGGTCCGTTCAATTCAAAAAAAAAAATTATTGTTGGTTAAATCGAACCCTAATCCAAGATTAGCGGTCGAAGCCTGTGGACATAACCCAGGTCCATTTCATTTCATTATTGGTTAAATCGAACCCTAATCCAAGGTTAGCGGTCGAAACCCGAGAGATAGCCCTAGTCCAAAAAAAAAAAATCATTGTTGGTTAAATCGAACCCTAATCCAAGATTAGCGGTCGATGCATGTGGACATAATCCAGGTTCATTTCATTTCTTTATTGGTTAAATCAAACCCTAATCCAAGATTAAGGGTCGTATCCTTTGTAAACCTAGGTTTGTCTTAGTTTTAATAATAAACAAATTTTCGTCGGCCCAATACTCTGTCTTCGTCCTTTGTCTACCCTTTCAGTTCTTCAAAGATACACAAAGGGGAGCAAGCTGTAGACACCGTATTTGGTCCGGCCATTTGTTTATTATTAAAGTTATTTTTCCCTATTTTTATGTATTTTTGTCATCATTCTTTAAACCATGTTTAAACTTTTAAAATTCACCTTTTTTATTTTTTTTAATTTATTAATTTCGAAAATTCAAGAAAAATAAGAAAAAGAACGTTTTGGTTGTTTGGAAAAGTTTTTACCTATTTTGACAAATAAAATTAACATTTAATGAGTATAAAATTTTAAGTCATTTTATGGCTAAAGTTTGATATTCATTTATTTACTTCAATGAATATAAAATCTTTCATTTATTTTTGGGTTAAAATTTTATATTCATTTATGAGTATAAAATATTTAATTCATTTTTGGTTTTAAATTTGATATTCATTTATGATATAAAATATTTGTTCATTTTTTGCCTAAAATCTATTTCAATTGAGAAAACATTTTGAGTAATAAATTCATTAAGATTTTTACCTTTGATGTGATTTTCAATGGCCTATAAATACCGACTAAGATAAATAGGTAAAGGGACGAAGGGAAGATCAGAGCGAAAGGCTCGTAAAATCAAGAGAGACGATAAGAGGAGATCAGAGCGAAGGGCTCGAAGGAGAGAACAAAAGATTAGAGTGAAAGACTACCAAATTGGGGAGAAAATGTTAGTTTTAATGGTCAAAACTCTTATTTGACTAATTTAAAACAACTTTCTCTTCCCTCCAAAGTTCACAACCACTTTCCTCCATTCCTCTCATCTCATGCAAAAAAACCAACAACCACCATCTTCATCCAACTATCATCTCCGACGAATATCGGCAACCACGAGCTTGAACAAACGATAACTCCTCATGGCGATGGAAGGCATAGACCGCGACAGGCTCGATTGAAGAAGGAGGTCTATTTTTAGGTTTTTATGTTATTTACAAAAATGTCATTACTTTTATATTATTTACAAGTTTGTCATTGCATGCTTAATTACAAAACTGTCATTCCTTGTTTTTTATTTATTCACTCCCAATTTTGACATTTGACCCGAAGTTAATGTTTGACCTTTTTTTTATTTTCCAATTAAATTATGATATATTTTCCTTTTTAGATTTAATATTTTAAGGCATATTTCAATTTTACCTTAATTTAAGTCTTGTAAATAAATTTTAATTATTTGTTTTAATATATTTCAAACAAATTTCAACTTTATCTTTAATTTAAATTTTTCTAAATCTCAATTTGATTTTATAATCAAAGTCATATTTCCGTTTAAAAATAACGTTTGTAAAATAAAATAATATTTGTTTTGAGGGCTGAGTAATGTGACTTTCGTAGAGTTTCGACTCTCGTGCAAGCACACGAAAATCCTCCCAACCACTTCTAAAAATAACAAATCAATATGTTTTTAAAATAAAATATTATCATATAAATCCTATGACGGAGTTGGGATAAATTTCTCAAATTCTTGAGGTAAATAATTTCCTTTAAATAAAAGGAAATTTAGATATGATAATTAATTAAAGTTAAATTCACTCAATATATCAAACTCTTACCTTATTTTTAAGGTTAAGATTTGATTAAATGAGACATTCATTTTTAACAAAACTATTATTTATTTATTTTCTCAAATTAAGGACATTTTAAAATTATCTGGATAATATAAAATAAAATATGGCTACCGTTTTTAACGGGTGTTGTAGGGTGCTAATACCTTCCCTACACTCAAACGACCCCCGAACCTGATTTCTATTTTCGTAGACCAGTTTTTGTTTTAAGGTGACCAATCACACCCAAAATGATTGGTGGCGACTCCATCTCTTTTATTTTTTTAAACAAAACCCTTGAAAGAGGACGTCGGCCGCTCCGGGTCGCGATGACGTTGCGACAATTATTATTATTATTATCCTTTATTTACTTTTAATTACTTTCCAAAATAAATAATTCTAGTAGACTTAGTCAATTCTAAGTCCAAAACTTTGTTTTTTAAGCCCAAATTCCATGAACCTTCCACTTAACTCACTATCGAGCCCGATAAATTAAGTAATTTCTCTTACCTGAAGTTCGGGTCATTACAATCTTCCCTCCTTAAGAACTTTCGTCCCCGAAAGTTCCTCTAGAATGATGTCGTGCACGTTCAGGGTTATACGACACATGATCTGGCTTCCTTTTCTGGCCTGAGAAAGAATGTGTTCTTGTAGGTGCTTGAGACTCCCCTGATGCACGGTTATCAATCAAAGTTGTCGCGTGGAGGGCCGTGGCATAATCTGGTGGAGCGAGAGCCGCTACGATGCCTTGAACCTCCTTCCTCAGACCCATAATGAAGCGTTCCGCCTTCGCAGCTTCTGTAGCCTCTAACTCCGGGGCAAAACGGGACAACCTGCTGAACTCCACTTCGTACTCAGCCACAGACCGACTTTCTTGCTTGAGGTGCAAGAACTCTGCTTGCTTCCTATATCGGGTTACCGGTGGGAAATATTGTTGGTAAAAGGCTTCCTTGAACTGTGACCAGGTCACCGAACCTCTGCTAGTATCGATCGACCTCTCGGCCGACTCCCACCATAGTTGGGCATTGTCTATTAGCACGAAGGCTGCACATTGCACCTTCTGCTCCTCCGGACATCTCATATAACGGAAAATTGTCTCAATGGAAGACAACCATATCTCCGCTGTAGTAGGATCCGCCAACGACCCATTGAAGGAACGTGGGTTGTACTTCCTAAAGTCTCGCAAGTGTCGGGCCTCTTCTGACAGACCACTCTGGTCCCGGTTCACTTGAGCCATCTGGTTAGCGACTGTCGTCTGAATCAACGTTTGCATGGCTTCCATCATCGTGGACGTTAATATAGCTTCTGCTTGCTGAGCTGCATATGTGTTCTCAGTCTGAACACCTGGCTGAGATGTGGGCGTCGGTCCCACTGGTGAGCTCTCAATCTGGTTCTCTGTTTGAGCCAAGGGTATTTGTCCTATTGGTGTCTCCTCAACCTGGTTACTCGATTGACCCTTATCAAACTTACCCCGCTTGCTAGAGCCTTTCTTACGTGGATTACTTGACTGTCCTCTACCAGTCCAACCTCGTCGTCTGACTAAGTCTCGGTTACGGGCCATAACCTACCAATTAAAATCTCACTACTTCATCAAATCAACAATTAAGGCAATCACAACTGTTAATGCATTATGCTCATCGAATTCCTTTAATGAAAAAAAAAAATCAACTCTCATAAAGCTTGTTAAAACTGAACATACCTGACGATGGCGAGGTACTTGTTGATGAGTCATGGGGACACTTAGGCTTACAATGTAAGCTTGTCTACAGAACCTAAAACTTAGGCTCTGATACCAACTGTAATGACCCGACTTTCTATGACATTACTCTAGGGTCGTTACTAAGAGCATGACGTCAGAAACTCAATAAATAATTAAAACTCTATTTTAAAAAAAAAATAATGAAAGCAAAATATAAATGTTCAAGTCAACAAATACTTTTAATTCGGGATCCCAGTGAAAACATAAAAACCATTAAATAAGTTCCTTCAAAATAAAATTTAAAATCAAAACTACTCGTTCTAATCCTTAACAAAACAAACTGTTGGACTGACTCAAATAACTAATAAAATATTCACTGAAAGCGGAAGCTCTGACTTCACGTGTCCCATGACATCATCAACCGATCACCTCGTCAAACGCCCGGTACGTCCCTAATATTACCTGAAAAAAATATTTTAGAAAAAAATGAGTATTTTAAATAAAATACTCAGTAAGTAACCCCACCACTGGGGTCAGGCTATGCAATCACATGCAACATGAACTGACTGAGACTTTAACTAGTGGGACCTAATCCTGACTGTAATTTTCTGTTATGGCCATCTGAGTGAACAATTAATCCAATCCCGCAATAATTCTCACAACTACTCGGTATAGTAGACTCCTCTGGAGACTCACCCCTACTGATGGTTAGTTGGCATCCAGTCAGTGGAGCGAAGCCTCAGTCTACTAGGTACCACATGACTAGGGGGATGGGTATAATTGTCACTAAATTATCCTGACTGAAAAATGTAGCATGCAATAATGAGGTCCCACAACATATATACTCATCATGTTAAAACATGAAAGTTCAAAACATCATTCCTATATTAATTCTCATATGCTCGACATGATAAACGTAACATGGCAATCTCATAATTTCCATCATAATCCTCTCTTCTAACATCATACATCATGTATCTAACATCCAACATCATCTTAATTCATCAACATAACATAAGCTCCCAGAGTACAAAAATTTATATCCTTCACAAAAAAATCGAATCAACAAATCAACCACATATATTCAACATCTCAACAGACAACTATTCAGCCAACTGTAACATCAATTAAATCAAAACAAACAATTAGAAAATTCCCAACCGAGCCCGAAGGCGTACCAGCAGTAAGGTCACTTACCTCAAATCTAATTCTAGCAAGACTAATCCTCCAACTTGGCTTGTAAAGCTCAAATCCAAACCTATAACATAAATCTAAAATTAGCATTAAACCTTTGGGTCTCAAACCGTGCTGAATAAAAATTATCAAAATTAAAGGTGATGCTTAGAACAATTATCCAAAACAACTTCTACTCCAAAAGTCGTCTTTTTACCTCGACTGATCGTCCAAATCCTACTGAGAGTTTGTTACCACGACATTAATTTGTGCTGGACAGCGAGCTAAAACGTGGAGTTTTATAAATTTAATGCTAGAATAGAGTGAATATTGACTTTCGAAGTTGGACAAAAGTTTGCAACTAACAAAAAAAATTCAAAATCTAAAGGGGTGTGGGTTTGAATCTACCCAATAGAACAATACAGGAGATCGTTGGAGGGGAAAAGCTTACCCGCTGCTGCTGCGCAGATCGATCGTCACCGCCACGTCGCGTCGTCAGACCCGCTGTTGGTGGAACGCCTGAGGTGGCGTCGGAGGAGAGAACGAGGGAAAAAAAAAGTGGTTGGGCGTCGAACGACTGACGAAGGGAGAAGAAGCGACAGCCGATGGTGTGCGGCGACTGAAAGTTTGAAGCTGAGGGAGAGAGAGATGAAGAGGGAGGCGGCGTGGGTTGTGGACTGAGAGAGAGAATGAAAAGGGGGAAAAGTGTGGGTCTTCACGAAGACCTACGCTCGCTTTTTTTTTTTTTTTTTTTTTCTTTAATTTCTATTAAGTAATATTTTATTATTAATAATAATATAATAATATATTAATAATAATAATAATATAAATATTATTATTATTATTATTATCCTTTATTTACTTTTAATTACTTTCCAAAATAAATAATTCTAGTAGACTTAGTCAACTCTAAGTCCAAATCTTTGTTTTTTAAGCCCAAATTCCATGAACCTTCCACTTAACTCACTATCGAGCCCGATAAATTAAGTAATTTCTCTTACCTGAAGTTCGGGTCATTACACGAACTCTTCCAGCCTCTTCTCACGAACGCCCCGAGGACCACCCTTAGAGGAATCCCGGTTATCCTCGGGCTTAGTAACGGAGTTGTGGGACTCCTTAAGCTTTAAGGGGTTTGTTGAAAGGGAGGAAGAAGAAGAAGATGAAGCAAATGGTTTTGTTTGGTGTTGAGTTCAAATTACCAAGAACACAAGAACTCAAAACATCAAACCCATGAATATCAACACTTGATATTCAAATTTGAGGAAAGAAGCATAAACTCCTTTATGACTTCTTCAATTCTACCAAGAGAAAAATCACATCAAATTAGCAAAACCAAGCCTTCAAACATCCAATTCTTAAGCTTTTTCAATGGTGAATTTTTCCAACCCTTGAAGAAATCCACCCGAGAGAGAAAAGCTAGAGAGATGAAGAGAAGAGTTTTCAAAGTTGTCTTGTATGAAATGAATACCCCAATTCATACTTAGCCAAAATGAGTTAATGGATTACACATGCTTGACATGCATGTGTTAAATCCATTAACTTAAATTATTAATATAATAAATTATATTTAATAATTATTATTAATTAAAACTTTTTTAATTAATAAAATTATTATTTAATTTAATATCTAATATTAATTAAATAATAAACTTGGCTCCGATTTTTCGAAAATCGACTCTTCCAATATGAATCTTTATTCATATTTTCTTCTTGTCTAGTATTTAAATCATATTTAAATACAACTTCCTCCGGTTATATAGTTAAATCATATTTAAATACATAAACCCTCGATCAACAGACCTAAATTTGGATTTCTCCCAATTCTACCCTATAGCCCTACTACACCGCTTTATCCGAGCTAACCAGGAGAACCTAAAGGACCTACAGATCATGAGCTTCAACGATACGAGATTATCCGGTCAAAACTCTTTTAACCGAATCAATAAACATTCGTTAACCCCCGGAGACTCCACTAAAGTCCAAGGGTTGCACTCTCCTCACTGTAAATATATTGTGTCCTCTGATATAACCGTCACAAGCAAGTCGACCCTTCACAGGTTGTTCGTAATCACAGCTGGGTCATTTAAACCGTTTAACCCCTGCATTACGTCTTGTTCCTTAAGTACCACTGACACCTCTAATGAACAATAGATCTGTGGTCCAACCAACAGATCAGTTAACACTCTCATCACATGAGAGTGTGAGCGCTCATTGTTCAAGCCCCGAAGTCAGCTATTAAGGGAACAACCTATCTACTAACCCTGAAGAGCGGGTTAGGAGTGAACTTCAATCTTGCTGTACTATGTCCCCAGCTACCTATTCGACTTTATCCCCAAGATGGTAGGCTTATTGAGTCGGCGCTTATGGGCCACTCTCACCCGTGCAAGTCAAAGGATACTATCGAATAAGCAGGAGTTCATAGCGAGCTCAGGATTGAGATCGAGTTACCTAGGCCATCAAAGTGTATAAGTCAGTCTCAATCAGTAAACGAAGTTATAAAGAGAGAGTGACTTAATACGCGGTTCGATCTTGTGTAAACTCTTTACACATGACGCCCTCACTTCTCACATCTCCATGTGGAACGATTCGGATCACATCATTCTGTACAATACAAAGTGAGCCGCATCCAATAGTGTTACCAAGATAAGGTACCCAACCTTATCCGTATACTATAGACCGTTTTGACTGTCTACTTGAGCTTGACCCACATTCATGTTATACATGAAACTCAAGTATCTATGATCGTCAAGGGTGTTGGTCATTGGTATAGATTAATGCAAACACATTTCACTTTATTCCAGCAAACACCTTTACTGAATAAAATTTAATAACTCATTATTACTAAATAGATAATTTACAAACATAACTGTTTACAAACCACGAGTTTTAGGACATTAAACCCAACAATGTTGTGATCCAAATGAGTAGTATATACCTTTGGCTAAACTAATGAAATATAGAGACTCCAAATAGAAACTATGCTCAGTTTTTAAAAGAGAGAAAAGTAAAACCATTGATTCCCTGAGAGAAAAGCTCATAATGAAATTGGAAATAGGATTGGAGCTAGAGGGAGACAGAGAAGTTAAAATGATAAAATATACACGTGGTTTCATCCTAATTCATACAAGATATACACGTGGCACAAGGCAATATTAAAATGATAAATATAGGAAATGAGTTAAATACTATATTTTCTTAATATGTGTTACGATAAATCAATAATAAAGAACAAATATGCGCAAAAGAAATTGACACAGATTTACGTGGTTCACTAACGTCATGTTACGAAATAGGAGAGAATTACAAAATGACAGACTAGGGGCAGCTCAAGTCATTAGAATGTTTATATATGGCACCCTTCTAATGACCTAATACAAAATGGGTCAAAGTCCAAAACGAATAAGTAAAACCCAAATCATATTTTTCCTACCGAACCAGTGTCATAACATAATCAAGACATTCCAACATCATGCAACATGCATGTTTAAGCACATACTCGTGATCCAAATGAGTAGTATATCTATATACCTTCTCCTAAACTAATGAAATATAGAGACTCCAAATAGAACTAAACTAATGAAATATCTATATACCTTCTGCTTTTGGTCCTAGTGTAGAACCAAACTTCAAAAGTGATTTATCACCAAGCCACTTCCAACTAAAGTGCTTATAACCAAAAGCAATCTTTGTCTTTTTTCCGTTGCTGCTAAAATCACTTATAAAATCACCCTCAACAGAAATTAGTGTTGGTTTTATCTATCTCAAAAGGAGAAGCAGAAGATTCTGATTCCAGAAACCAAATTCAATCAAAACAATCCAAAATTCATCATACTCCACAGAAACAGTTCTAATCCAAGTAACTGATAAAAAAAACCAGAACATATTGCCATGATTCCATCAAAAAGAAAAACCCATCTGAAATAGAAGATAATAATAATAATTGAAGTCACTGCTTGCAATGCTCTTTCTATATGATGCTATTATAACAGAGTTTCTATAGAAGGATTAGTCCAAGAAATTTCAAGAGGGATCGACAATAATCTACAGATATTGAAGTTGCAGAAAGAAACCAAATAGATTTTACGAAGATCTTGGAGTATATCAAATTTCCAGCTAAGGTAAGAATATCCATTTTTATTTTAATTATATTTGAGAAGATTTTATGTTGAGAAAAAGGTGGAAATAATGAAGATCTTGGATTTTCCCTAAAAAATGGTGAAAAGTGGAAGCAGAAAAGGAAACGAATTCCTAAATTGAAAAGTAAAACTCAAATTTCCTAATCAGAATAGGAACTTAATTCTCGTTCCTTCGTATTAAGTATTAAATGAATCTCTGTTGAAAAATCCATCAAACAATTTCACAAAGAATAATGGGTAGCGCGAATACCTTCCGCTACTGTCTCCGCCGCAACGACGGCGCCGATCAAACCCTCCAAATTCGATTGGGCTATGTCGGCCGTCTGATCTCCCGATCTCCGTCCACCGGACTTCCCTACGAGATTCTCGAAGAAACTGCCTCGACTCCAATGTCGGATGATCTGTTTCCTCTGCCCCTCCGAGAGCTCGAAGATCCGTTGCTCTGCGAGGCTTACGTCGTCCAATTGCTGTCCTTCTTAAACCTCGGCTGCGTAACCTGTAAGGCCATTGCTCGGAAGATCACGTCGTCGGTCGTTCAGATGGCCGCCGGAAACTACGACGAGAAGTGTCTAAAACATAATAATATGGAAGGGAGTTATTGGTATGTTTGTGCCAATTTTTTATATTTTATATTTCTAATAACTGATGACTGAATACATCTATCAAAATTTATAATTAAATGAAAATATATGAAAAAAAAAGTATACATATATGAAAAAAAAAGTATACAAATCAAAAAAGTCTAAAACAATTGAATTCATCAATATCTTAACAACAATTATGTCCAAATTTAAAACATAAATCTTAATCACTAGGGGCAGGGCACGCCACCCAGTTTTTTATTTTCTTATACACCGCAAAAATAATGTCTTAAATATATATTATTGTTATTAAATACATTTTGACCCCAAATTAACAAATTCTCATTTTGTTAGAGGGGTATTGTACATAGTATGTATTTTGTTGTGTGCCTGAGTTCGAAACTCAACCATAACAATAATTTATTTGATTTACATTTCTTTCTATTATATTTTTTTTATAAAAAAACTGTCCTCTTTTTAATATTTTATTTATATATTTAAAAATATATAAATTTCTATTTATTTCTATAAGATATTTCTTAATTGAAATGTATCTTAATTGAAATGTTATCTATACTTTGAGAGTTATATTATTTTAGTCATTATAATTTTAAATATCTAAATTTAGTACTCTTTCATACTTTAAACAAATCTTTAAATTAACTCTTAGTATTAGTTTATTTATTAATTTCAAAAGTAATTTAGACTCTATTAACATTCGTTTTATAAATTTTGAAAACAAATTTAGTTATATTGTATTTTTTCTTGAATAATTTTTTTAAAAAATGTCTAATAAATCTGTGAACTTTCAATTTTGTGTTTAATAGATTCATTAACTTCAAAAAGAGTTCAATATATTTTTTAACTTTCAATTTTGTATGTAATTGGTCCTCAAATTTTCATGTTTAAGTTATATTATTGTCTTTATTTGACATTTTTTAAAATCTAGAAATTCATTAGAAACAAAATTGAAAGTATAGGAATCGATTCATCACGTTTAAAGTTTAGGGACGCATTAAAGACTTTTTAGAGTTTAGGGATTCAATAAAGTTTTTTTTTTTTTTTTTTTTTTTTTAAACAAAATTATATGATGATACTTAAGTTTATTTAAACTTAGTTCATAAGTATTTGATACACTTACATAACTTTTTTTTAATGTCAACATAACTTGAGAGTGTGAATTCAAACCTCTAAATTTTTTGCGATCTTTTTTTAATATTTATATACTATAATTTTTTGGTCCCCAAACATCAATGTTTGGATCTGTCCCGGTTAATCACACTGATCTTCTTCCCCATCTTCATGTCGCTTTGTTCATCTTTTCAGCTTTTCGGTCGCAAAATAAATAAATAAATAAATTGTTGTCCTAATTGTGTGGAAGAGAGAATAAAGTTTTTTTTTTCAATATATGGAGAGAGGATTCGAACTTCAGATATCTTACTCATAATTCATATATTATGTCTGTTTATGTTCATGTTGGCAAATTCTACTTTTTATAAACCACTCTTATTACATTTTTAGTCAATAGAAATTTAAAACTAAAAAATGTTGAAAATTTGATTAGGCATTTTTAAATGAATGGAAAGAGCAAAGGACTAAAAATAGAGACAAAAATGAAAATTTTGTAAAAGTAAAAAAGTAAAATGTAGAGAAAAAATTACTCTCCTCAAATAAGTTTTAGATATAGATACAGTAAGATTATATGTAAAAAATACAACATAATAGTCTTAAAAAAGTTTTTCAAAGATTGCGACTTTTTAATATATTATAAATTATAGATATAGATTTCTATTTTTCAACAATCTAATCTAAGTCTCAAAATTTATAAATGTTGTTGGAATATAGCTCAATTCAATTGCAGTGGTTGAATTCCTGCATTAAATAAAATATTTTTAAAAAAGAAAAAATTATAAATGTTGTTCACACGAGAATTCGAACGACGAATGGAAATTCGACACGTGTAAATGAATTTGAATTTGTATTGATGTATTGTATTTATCAGTGCGTAGTGGATTACAATCTCTAATGTTTATCCTCTGATTCTTTTTCTTAAATGTAAATATTTCTCGAGGGCTTCGCAGCTTGTTCTCGATGTTGAATTTGGATCGAGGGCTTCGTAGCTTGTTCTCGATGTTGGGTTTGTTTCGAGGGCTTTGCAGCTTGTTCTCGATGTTGAATCTTCAGCTTCGCGTAGCGGTGAAGTCTTCAGATGTTTGATCTTCAAGTGACGTTCAGTCTTCAGGATTCAAAGAGTCTTTCGTTGTTTGGGAATTCTCTCTGAGTTCTTAGGAGAAGAAATTTTCTGAACCTTGAAAATGAAGAATGAGCTCTCTATTTATAGAGTTCTCATGGGCCTGGATTCAATGGGCTTGGGCTTGGGCTTAGATCCAATGGGCTTGGGTCCAATGGACTTTTGGGTTATGGGCCCAATGGATTTTTGGGCTTAGGGCCAAATTGTCATTTAAATAACTTTTTAGCCCGATTCGATTTCGAGCCCAATTGAGCTATGACCGAATTTGCTCGGTTAAGTTTATTCGATCCGCCGGCCAAGATGAAGACACGTGGCGACCGCTGATTGGCCGAAATTTCTCGGTCAACAAATGCCCCTTTTTCGAGAGTTATGCACATGTACGTGTGGGTGAGTCTCGGAAAAGTTAAATTTTGAAATTGAAATGTAGGACACCCCTAATTTCGAATCTGCCTCGACGTATCAATCTTATCGAAATATGAAATTTGGTCCATAAATCAATTCTTTTGATTGATACATCTTTTTATGCCAATTGACCAAAAAAATATGAATTGGGCTTACAATTTTGATCTTTCTTATTTGGCAGAAGCTTGACTTGAACATTAGTAGATTCTTGTGTTCTACTTTAATTCCATTTTGGATGTAGAGTAGAGTTTTGGAGTTGCCCAATTGAATTTTGAATAGGATTTGACTTTGAACTTTTTTTTTTACTCCAATTTCGAGGTGGAATAAAATTTGGAGTATACCCAAACCACAAATTTCGATTTGAGACTTGAATTTAGGTTATTTATGAATCTACATCTTGCTCGAGAATAAATTTAGGAATATGCCCAAATTTTAATTCTAGGAAAATTTTGGATTTTGCTCGAAATTTAGTTTGAATGAAAATTTGACTTGGCATAATTTTGGGATTCCAATCAATTTTGAGATAAAGTTCGAAATTTTGAACTTAAGCTCATGATTATGGAAGGAAATTTAGAACCCGCATAAATTTCAAGTTGAAGGAAGTATTACAATCTGAAGACAAATGGTAACAACAAAGCTTGTTTGGCAAAGTGGATTATGTACAACCTTTGTTTCCTTTGGTCTTGGGTTCAAGTCCACCTCTATACATATTTTTAGATAATTTTCTTGCGCAGCATAACTAACTTGGAGATGGCAGCAGCAGAACTAACTTGGAGATGCGATCGCAGCAGCAGAACTAGATCGCAGCAGCAGAACTAACTTGGAGATGCGATCGCAGCAGCAGAACTAACTTGGAGATGCGATCGCAGCAGCAGAACTAACTCGATCGCATGAACTAACTTGGAGATGCGAGAACTAACTTGGAGATGCGATCGCAGCAGAACTAACTTGGAGATGCGATCGCGCAGCAGAACTAACTTGGAGATGCGATCGCGCAGCAGAACTAACTTGGAGATGCGATCGCGCAGCAGAACTAACTTGGAGATGCGATCGCGCAGCAGAACTAACTTGGAGATGCGATCGCGCAGCAGAACTAACTTGGAGATGCGATCGCGCAGCAGAACTAACTTGGAGATGCGATCGCGCAGCAGAACTAACTTGGAGATGCGATCGCGCAGCAGAACATGCGAGCGCGATCGCGCAGCAGAACTTAACTTGGAGATGCGTGGAGATGTACGCGAGCGCGATCCCGCAGCAGAACTTAACTTGGAGATGCGTGGAGATGCGATCGCGCAACAGAACTTAACTTGGAGATGCAACTTAACTTGGTGATGCGTGGAGATGCGATCGCGCAGCAGAACTTAACTTGGTGATGCGTGGAGATGCGTTCGCGCGACGCAACAAAACTTAACTTGGAGATGCGATCGCGCAGCAGAACATGCGACGCGAGCGCGATCGCGCAGCAGAACTTAACTTGGAGATGCGTGGAGATGCGATCGCGCAGCAGAACTTAACTTGGAGATGCGTGGAGATGCGATCGCGCAGCATAACTTAACTTGGAGATGCGTGGAGATGCGTTCGCGCGGCGGAACTTGGAGGCGGAACTTGGAGATGCGTTCGCGCGGCGGAACTTGGAGGCGGAACTTGGAGATGCGTTCGCGCGGCGGAACTTGGAGGCGGAACTTGGAGATGCGTTCGCGCGGCGGAACTTGGAGATGCGTTCGCGCGGCGGAACTTGGAGATGCGTTCGCGCGGCGGAACTTGGAGATGCGTTCGCGCGGCGGAACTTGAAGATGCGTAGAGCCAGCAGCAACGAACTTGAAGATGATGCAGCTAACTTGGAGATGTGTAGAGCCACGAACTTGACGATGATGCAGCGTAGCAGCGAACTTGGAGATGTGTAGATCGCGCGCGCGGAACTTGAAGATGTGTAGATCGCGCGCGCGGAACTTGAAGATGTGTAGAGCCAGCAGCAATGAACTTGAAGATGATGCAGCGAACTTGGAGATGCGATCGCGCGCGCGGAACTTGATGTGTAGAGCCAGCAGCAACGAACTTGAAGATGATGCAGCTAACTTGGAGATGTGTAGAGCCACGAACTTGGCGATGATGCAGCGTAGCAGCGAACTTGGAGATGCTGCAGCGATGATGCAGCGCAACAACGAACTTGGAGATGCAGCGCAGCAACGAACTTGGAGATGATGCAGCGCAACAGCGACGGGAACATCGATTACTCCTTTATTTTTTTGGTTCAATACATGATGATTTTTTTTTTATTTTTTGTGACTGAACTTAAAGTGTTTTTTTTCTTTAAGTTGCCTACGTACCCTTGAATGGAAGGGATCAAGTCATAACGTAGTTCAAATCAATGATTTTTTTGGGGTCGTTCACCTTTTAAGCTCGTGCGGGCCAGGAGCAACATGTAGTTTATACTCTTACGTTAAGGAGTATTACATTTCAAAAGATCTTATCTTCATCACGGTCTTCATCAGATCCTTCGTTTGTAGGATTCGTTAGAATAATGATAGTTTTTTTCACCTTCAAGGAACCCTCTGTGTTTATGTGGACAGAAAATTTCCTCTTCATGCGTGAAGGAACACGACTGTGAATCTTCTTGTCGCTACTTTCTTCATCGAAGAGTCTTGCCCCTGCAGTCTTCATCTTTCCTTGTTGTTGATCACTTGTAACTTTGAGGCGATCAAAAATAGATTTTGAAGGTCCGTCTTTCTTTGATGTAGAAACACTTAACCTTTGGAAAGCTGAAGTTCGAGTGGAGGTAGAAGTTAGACAGGAATTTTCTTCTTTTGTCGCGGCCATACTCATCCTTTGGAAGACCGAAGTTCGAGTAGTTGAAGGCTTGATGCGATTGAAGACAGAAGTTCTTTGGTCGACTTCTTTTGAGTCGTCGACTTCTTCTGCGTTGATGTAGCATGAAGTTGCAAAGATTTCTTCCTTTTTCTTGATAGGAAGGAAACTTCTTGAGAAGAATTCTTTTAAGGTCACCCGTCGTCGAGGTTGAGAAAAATATTTGTTTTCTCTTCTCTCGTATTTAGGCTTCCTCGAATTGATTCTTCCTTTCTTCTTTGAAAGCTTATTGTTTCGTTTATCATCTCGAAACATGCAATCTTCTTTCTGGACGGGTCTTTGTCGTCGTATTTTCTGACGAGCCACGACGGTCCAACATTTATCCTCATTTTCGACGACCTCATGTTTTACTTGAGAAATTTGTTTTGGGGTTTCATGTCCGAACCGAACAATTATTGGTTCGAAGGTCCCAAACTGGATCATCCTTTCCTTTTGCTTCTCAAATGAGACCGGAGATAATTGAGCGCCGAAGTTCATTGTTACCGCAGCGTGGTTTGATTGAGCTATTTCATCAAGGTCTAGCTCAATTTTTCCCTCCTTAGCTAACTTTAGAATGAACTCTTTTAGGACAAAACATTTATCCACTGGGTGGCTGATAACTCGATGATACTTACAATAGTTGGGATCATCGACTTTGTCCATTTCTTCCGGGCGCCTACACTCGGGAAACTCAATCAATCTTGTTTCCAGTAGTTGCTCTAACATGTCAGGAATGTCAGAGTTTGGAAACGGATAGACTTTTTCTTGTTTTTCTTTTAAAGTAAGGCGACGTTTCTCGCCTCCGTCATTTCTTCTTTCTGTCTTGTTTTCCTTTCCTTTTGAGGAAAACCTGAAAGGGGTCGTGCTGACGACCATGGATTCTTCCACGACACTCTTCGTAATTTTTTCAGTGTCGTTTACTTCTTTCTTTATTTTCTTTATATCTGGGATTAGGAGGTCTTTGTTTCCTCTGTTGGCAATACTCAACTCCATATCATGGGCACGAGTTGCTAACTCCTCGAATGTTTGGGGCTTTATCCCTTGTAGGATGTAATGAAGTCCCCAATGCATGTCGCCGATGCACATCTCGACAGCAGACACTTCTGTGAGTCGGTCCTTGCAGTCAAGACTCAACGATCTCCAGCGGTTAATGAAGTCGACGACAGGCTCGCCCATTCTTTGGCTAGCATGCGAGAGTTCAGGCATGCTGACTGTCTGCCTCGTGCTGTAGAAGCGATTCAAGAAGTTTCTTTCAAACTGCTCCCAACTGTCAATCGTCTCGGGTTCCAAGTCCGTGTACCAATCGAAGGCATTTCCTTTTAGAGTCCGGACAAACTGCCTAACCAGCAGGTCTCCCCGAGTTCCAGCGTTCTCACACGTCTCAACAAAGTGGGCAATGTGTTGTTTAGGATTGCCCTTACCGTCAAATTGTTGAAACTTTGGTGGCTGATATCCGATGGGCATTCTCAAGTTGTCGATCCTTTTTGTATACGGTTTGGTATACAAGAGGGAGCTTTGGGTGGGTCCACCGTATTGAGCTCTGATAGTGTTCGTGATCATGTCTTGCAGTTGTTGGACAGACAACGAAGCGACCGACGTTGAGTGATGCGGTTGGTCTTCCTGGATGACAATTTTTCCTTTGTCATTTCCTCTTGCTGCAGGAGTTTGACTTGACTCTGCAGCCTCTCTACTTTGCATCTGATTTCTCAAGTTTGCAATCTCGAGGTCTCGTTCTTCAACTACTTTCATCAGAAAGTTTAGTTTCTTTTCCATTTCAGCGATCGCTTCGTCGCTTATGCGTGCGTCTGCCATCATTACAGACATCACATTTGGATCAGACCCCTTATTTGGTTGATCAGATGAGGGAACAAATTCATCATACAAGAAATTTTCCTGAATGATTATCCCCTCACGCGTAGACTCTGTCATTTGTTCCTCCATAACATTTATTTCAGTCATCATGAAGGATGCTACGTTAGAATCGAACTCAAATAGAGGGTTACACCTGACAGCAAATTCGTCATTTGTAGATGCCCCTGCCGATGTCATTCTTTCTTCCATAGTATTTGTTTCAGTCGTTATGATGGATGCTACGTCAGAATCGAGCTCGAACAAAGGGTTACACCTAACAAGAAATTTGTCACTCGTAGATGCCCCTGACGATGTCATTACTCTGCTCACAATTGTGACAAAATCATGGGGACAATCGTGGGGAGTAGAACTCGTGTAGCGGTTGTTCATGACTACGGTTGTTGAAGGAGTTCTGAACGATATAACTTCACTTGTCTTTGAGATGAGAGAAAGAGATGAGAGGTAGAGATGTCCCACTGGGCGTGCCAATCTGTTCACACGAGAATTCGAACGACGAATGAAAATTCGACACGTGTAAATGAATTTGAATTTGTATTGATGTATTGTATTTATCAGTGCGTAGTGGATTACAATCTCTAATGTTTATCCTCTGATTCTTTCTCTTAAATGTAAATATTTCTCGAGGGCTTCGCAGCTTGTTCTCGATGTTGAATTTGGATCGAGGGCTTCGTAGCTTGTTCTCGATGTTGGGTTTGTTTCGAAGGCTTTGCAGCTTGTTCTCGATGTTGAATCTTCAGCTTCGCGTAGCGGTGAAGTCTTCAGGTGTTTGATCTTCAAGTGACGTTCAGTCTTCAGGATTCAAAGAGTCTTTCGTTGTTTGGAAATTCTCTCTGAGTTCTTAGGAGAAGAAATTTTCTGAACCTTGAAAATGAAGAATGAGCTCTCTATTTATAGAGTTCTCATGGGCCTGGTGGGCTTGGGCCTGGATCCAATGGGCTTGGGCTTGGATCCAATGGGCTTGGGTCCAATGGACTTTTGGGTTATGGGCCCAATGGATTTTTGGGCTTAGGGCCAAATTGTCATTTAAATAACTTTTTAGCCCGATTCGATTTCGAGCCCAATTGAGCTATGACCGAATTTGCTCGGTTAAGTTTATTCGATCCGCCGGCCAAGATGAAGACACGTGGCGACCGCTGATTGGCCGAAATTTCTCGGTCAACAAATGTCATTCTTAAATTAATAAATTAATTTAAGAACTTATTCTTCGTTTTCTTAATATTAACAATTTTGTTTTTTAAATTGTACCTGAAGTTTGATTTTTTTTTAGTGAATGTAGCACGATTTGAAAAGATTTATAAATACGTCTATCAATAATAACTATTGATACACTTCTATTTTTTTTTTTTAATAGAATTTTATCTATACGATCATTGGTGATATAACAATCTATTAGTAACTATCACTAATTTTTTAATATTGGTAAAATGTTTTATATTTTATTATATTTGTCATTATTTTGAGACGCTATTTATTCAAATTTTTTTTAAATGAAAAGTAAAAGAGAAGAAAGAAAATAAGAGTGAATGAGTATTTCAGCGTCATGAAATAACTTTATGTAAGATGAAGAAGAAGAAAAGAGTCGTTGGTCGTGTCGTGGCCAATCGTATCTGACTGACAGAATTCGGAGAATGTGTTTTACGGCGTGGGGAAGAATTCAAATATCAATTTGTAACGGTCGGATTATCATAAACTTTCCTAAATTGAAACCCCTTTTGTTTCGTGTAAGCTCTGTTTTGATCCGACGATTTCCCGGCGACGACCACCATGTCTCTCTCCCTCCGACGAGCAACCGATGCAATTCATGGAACTCCGATTGGGGCATTCCAGCCAACTCATCTCTCGATCTACTCACGTAATCCTGCAACAAACTCCTTCAACTCTAATCGCCTATGCTCTGTTCCACATCATTGTCGCTGTCGATTCCATCCAAATCCTTCTCCTAGAAGATTCACACCGCCGCCGATGAAAGGGGCGTCTGCGTCGGCGATTGAGAGGCTGAAGAAGGAGAAGTTTGATGGGGGGTTAATTGAGTCGGGTGGAGACTGCAGCGTGTGTTGCGATGAGCTCGACGACGATGAGAATCCCCTGCGGTCATCTCTATCACAAATCCTGCATTCTCAACTGGCTTGAGATCAGCAATTCGTGTCCTTTGTGTAGAACCAAATTGGAAGATTAAACTAAACCATTTGTAATTCCTTTCGCACATAGTTTGTCTTCTGTTGTAATTTCATTTTATCAATGAAATGAATGAATTTCTATGTTTTTCATTGAAAAGATTATAACAAGCCATTCAAGATGATAACAAGACAGATCACAGATGACCAATGTTGTAAGACCAATGTTGTAAGCTTTGCTTGTTATTGATATTGATTCATAATCAATCCAAAAAAAAGTTGTTACATAAACAAAAGCAACAATAACAAAGTTTATACCCCTTCGCAAGAGCATTGCTCGCTCGACTCACATGATGTAGAACTAGTAATCAAGAAATTTTATGTCCTTTGATTTGCCTCTACCTGCCAATGTTTGCACACATGTCAGTTGTGATCCTTGGTAATTCTAAACAATCTAATCCTTGGTAATTCTAAACAATCGAATTTGGCTCATACCCATTTTTTTCTTGTGCAACACACATACCATTATCATGAAACAAAAATGAAGTTGTAACAATTAATTCTGATGAACTAAGTCACAACACAATGTGTTAGGAAAATCAAAACATGTTGTATCTTCAAGTAATGTCCAGAACCAAACAGAAATTTACTCTAACAAAAAACTGAACCAACAACATAAACCAAATTAGTTGAAGTCTGATAATATAATTCAAATACGAGGATGCTGTGATAACATATCAAAAGATCAGCCATTCAATTCTAAATTAACTAGTGAACAACTGAATTTCTCGAACACAAAACTACAATATCACATTATATGCAACTATCCAATCATAAACTAATCAAACACATCATTTTCCTACGGAAGAAATAAGACGCGTCACTCGTCCTTCTTCTACTTCTTTTTAGTCGTTATGAATAGTTGCACTTTTGAAAGATCGTATGGAACATGAAGGAGAAATTCAACATCTTCATCGTTGGTTATGTACATCGGAGGGGATCCATCATCGTCGTCTAACTTAAATTTCACCCTCATTACAATGTCAAAATTTGACGGACTAACTTTTGCAATTTCATATATGCGACTTTTCAGTTCATCGTACTTCATTGTGCTCGGCACGACAATCCCTTTTAAGCGACCACTGCAATAACGACACTTCTCATTCTCATGCCAGGTACCTCCATATCGAATGAATAAACATTTCCTCATCCTTCAAATAAGAGTAAACAAAACAATAAATAAGTAGATATATACTAAATAATAGGCAGCTAAAAAAACCAACAAAATAAGAAAGAAATATAAACATTTATTTTCATTCTCGCTCCAGCTATAGTTGACTACCCATGAATTTGCTTTTGGTCACCCAAAATGTCTCATATCAATAAAGAATGTTGTCTCTCCTTATATACCTATGATGTGAGATTTTGGGCGCACTCCGAACACCAAAAATCAACCAACGTTTCAAAGTTATTCAAATAAGGAAAAAAAATAAAATATTTCAAAGCTACGTGAATGTTTTTGTACGCACCTCCTTCTTCCTTTTGAATGTTGATGTTTCAAACTTGAAGGTATGTAGATTTTTTTTTTTCCAATTAGAGAGATTTGCTTAAAAATAAGTGTTTAAGATGTATTGAGTTGAATTGATTTGGAAGGTTGGTTGGTTGGTGGTTAGATGAAATTGATTCTACTTTTAATTTCCCTACATTACAAAAAAAGGGAAATTAGGTTAATGTCAGGAGAGAGATAAATGACTACTCTCTCTAATAAATCTTGGAAATATAATTTAAAGTTATTTTTAGCAGGTTTCTTCACATTCAACTAACACAAAAATATTCTGGGTGAGATTTACTCTTTAAATAATTCCTAATAAATTGGCTATAAAAAAACCACCCTATTAAGATGGATAAATATGTGGAAAAACAAAAATAAAATAGAATAAAGATGGATAATTTGTTAGATTAATTCAAATCAGTTACTATACAAATATTACAGATTAAAAATAAAAATTTAAGACGAACACATTGATATTAGTGAATTCATTGTTGAAATTGACAGATGAACACACTAAGAACGATGAGCGTAACTTTTATTGTACATATAAATAAAAAAAAAGATGCAATGTTCATGTTTATCAGAAAATGAAAACCACACTTGCTAATTTAAAAATATAAGCTTAAAAGGGTTTAAAAAAAATGTCAAATCAAAATGATGTTTACATGCCTCATTTAATGTATTTTTTTTTTCCAGGTGAAAATATAGACATTATTAAACACTAACTAACACAACCACCAACCTCATAAAGTGAAGAGACCAATTTAGGCTGGGAAATCGATTTTCCAAAAAACAACCCTTCATCTTCCACATAAGAAGAAGTGCAGCTATATGAGTTGTTAGGAACAATGTAAATCTACATATCTTTTTATTGGTATGATATTGTCCACTTTGGACATAACCCTTCTGACTTTGCTTTTGGTTCTACTTAAAATACTTCATACCAATGACGAATGTTGTCACTCTTTGTATACTTATGGTCGCACTCCCAACATGAGCAGCCGTATTACAACCCCTCGAGCAAAAATCAAAAGACACAACCCATATTAGCAGCTGCATCTCCAATTCCATCCAAAATATTTTTCGTCTCTGAAAGATTAGACCCCATATTGATCAATGTTCCGACCACCTCTGCTGAATCTAATTCCACAAAGAGGTGGCTGAACACCGACTTCTCACAGCAATCAATTGGTCTCAGGCCAACAAAAATGGTCTCACCTTCTAATGTCACACCCCCCTAATTATCTAACCCCACCTAGGACGAGTTGTGACAGACAATAGACCCCGAGTGTGCAATGAAATTGATTGGAAGTTTTTTTTTTCTTTTCTTTTCTTTCTGACAACTCAACTTTATCTCAAATGAACACACAGCAACAAATATATATATATGTACATACAACATATGATATGCATTGACTCGTTGAGACCAGTGGCATATATTAATCTCAACTATCTAATTAAGGTTGAAACTCAAGAGCAACCAGATGGAAAAATAAGGATAAAAAAATGAGCTAAAAAACTCAGTGAGCGGTATATACATAATAACATAACTTTTAGGAAAACTCTATCCATAAACAACAATAATTCAAAACTTTATCAACCAACGTAAATCATGAACAATATAAATAACTCGAGATAATCAAAACATCATGATCGTACAAGAATAACATAACAATCTTCATCATCTGTAACGCCTCAAGTCCACGATTTGGACCATAATTTGAAATTCAAATTTGACACTTATTAGCCCTGACATCCCCTCGCCGATCCCCTATTGCATGTCCACACCTAGGTCTAACATTTGGAATCCAGAGATTTAGCATGCTCCTGCGACCTCATTAACACTCCAGCCCAAGATTTGGAATTGGGAGAAGTTTGATGGGTTAGTTGGGCCGGAAGAGCCGAGAGACTGCAATGTGTGTTGCAATGAGTTAAACGACGGTGAAAAAGAGGTGGCCAGAATCCCGTGCGGTCACGTGTATCACAAGTCGTGCATCCTCAACTGGCTTGAGATGAGCAATCCAACAAACATGCACTTCACTCCTTCTTCTGCTCCTTCTCTTCACTCGTTGGTTAATTAGTTTATAAATTTGGAAAACATAAACAATAATAAGATATTAAAAAACGAAACGAAATAAAAAATTTCCATTGCCGGAAATCGAACCCGGGTCTCCTGGGTGAAAGCCAGATATCCTAACCGCTGGACGACAATGGAATTTGTTAAAAATTGAGTTGCAGTTTAATATATATATATATATATATATAAATATATTATCTATACAACATGCTAATAAAAAACGTGAGCGGCAGGATTCGAACCTGCGCGGGCAAAGCCCACATGATTTCTAGTCATGCCCGATAACCACTCCGGCACGCTCACTTTTGTTTAATAAAAATTTCAATTACACTAAAAGATCTAAGAGAATCATTACAATAGCCCTGTTATATCGGTAAGTAATTTGCAACTTTATTGAATCAAAATATAATTCACCAATTTCTTTGTAATGTGAGTTTGCAAATTAATGCATCTCACTTCAATTTCATGTCTATATTGAGCTTTGTTTCTTTCATATTCTCCTCCTCTCTCGATATTGATATATACTAAATAATAGGCAGCTAAAAAATCAACAAAATAAGAAATAAATATAAACATTTGTTCTCATTTTCCTCTATAGTTGACCGCACAACAAAAAACCAACCAACATTTTAAAGCTACGTGAATGTTTTTGTACGCACCTGCTTTTGAATGTCGATGTTTCAAACTTAAGCGTGAGAAAGTAGACTTTTCATCAAAAGTTGAAAGTATGTACATTTTGTTTTCACAAGGAGAGATTTACTTAAATAAGTGTTTAGATGTATAAATTGATTTGAAAGATTGGTGGGGTGAAGAGTAATGGGTGGTTAGATGAAATTGATTGTGCTTTTAATTTCCCTCCATTACAAAATGGGGAAAATTAGGTCAACTCTATAGTCCAAAACAGTCAATTCAAAGTGATTTTTTTTTTTTTTTTAAGTACATTGGAGGAGAATTCGAACCACATAACTCTTGGTCGTTAACACATACATGTGTCAGCTGAGCCATGCTCGCTTTGGCGAAAAATTGGGATTCAATGTATACTTGAAGAAGAAGACATAACATTCTAAATGAGAATAATTTGTAATGGCAAAATAACTTCCATTCTACACATGACAATAAAGAAATGCAGGTCAACGCGAGCATGACTCCGCTGACATATATATGTGTTGACGACTCAGATGTCTGCGGTTCGAATAATCTCTCTACCCAATGTATAAAGAAATGCAGCGAACCAAGAGAAATTAAAAAGAAAAAAGAATAAAATAATGAAGATATTTGGAGTTGACCGAGAAGAAAAGCAGCAAAGATGGTAGAGATTGAGAGTCTTGAGATTGAGAATCAGAGCTCCAAGAGTTTGACAATGGCAGAAGAGAAAAAGAAATGCGTTTGAGTAGGTTTTGGGAAATTATTTTTCAAATTGTAATTGTGATAATGAACGAAAAGGACAGATAGGAAAAGGGGGTAAAGTTTTTTTTTTTTTTTTTTTTTTTTGCTAATTAACCACATACTGCTTTGCTTCAGTTAGTTGCCCAAGAAGGAAACTTGAAAGGGGAACAAGATAGTTAATGACTACTCTTAAATAGTACATTGAACCAGCTAATAAATCTTGTAAAAATAATTTAAAGTGTTTTTTAGCAACTTCTTTACATTGAATTGAGGCGCGTTTACTTGTACGTAATGAAAAAATCTCAATAATCGTAATGAAAATCTTGTAATCGTAATCGGATTGGATGGTGTTTACTCCCTCCAATCCCCCGCTCCAACGATCTCCAGTTTGTCCGATTTCTTATATGTGAGCATGTAGTCTTTAGTTCTTTTCAAATAACGCATAACCCGCTTGACAGCTACCCAATGATCCATACCAGGGTTACTCAGATATCTGCCCAACATTCCGACAATGTATGTCAAATCTGGTCGAGTACATACTTGTGCATACATCAAACTTCCTACTGCAGATGCATAAGGAATTTTCTGCATTTCTTTAACTTTAAGATCATTCTTAGGACATTGTTGAAGACAAAATTTGTCTCCTTTAACAACGGGGGTATTTCCTGATTTACAATCCTGCATGCCATATCTTTTTAGTACATTTTCAATGTAACTCTTTTGTGATAATCCAAGTATACCTCGAGAACGATCTCGATGTATCTGAATTCCTAATACAAAAGAGGCCTCACCAAGATCTTTCATTTCAAACTTAGTTGAAAGAAATCTTTTAGTTTCATGCAGTAAGCCTGTATCATTGCTAGCGAGCAATATATCATCAACATATAAAATCAGAAAAATATGTCTGCTCCCACTGAATTTGTGGTATACACAATCATCAATTAAATTACTCTCAAAACCAAATGAGATAATAATTTCATGAAAGTTGTGATACCATTGACGAGAAGCTTGCTTGAGACCATATATGGATTTCTTTAGTTTACAAACCATTTTGTTTGGATCTCCCACCACAAAATTTTCTAGTTGATTCATAAAAATTGTTTCATCAATGTTGCCATTTAGAAACGCAGTCTTAACATCTATTTGGTGTAGCTCAAGATCAAAATGCGCCACTAATGCCATGATCGTCCTAAAAGAGTCCTTTGTCGAAACAGGGGAAAAGGTTTCTGTAAAATCAATACCTTCCCTCTGAGTGAAACCCTTTGCAACAAGACGTGCCTTATATCTTTCTACATCACCCTTTGAATCCCTTTTGGTTTTAAATATCCATTTACAACCAATAGGTTTCGCACCTTCAGGTAATGAGACTAGATCCCAAACGTCATTGTCTTCCATAGACTTAATTTCTTCATTCATGGCAATAATCCATTTATGAGAATTAGAACTATGCATTGCTTGATGTAAGTTGATAGGATCATCTTCCATCATTTCAACGCTATCCTCATGTTCTTGGAGAAATACAATATAGTCATCCGAAATAGCATTTCTCCTTTCTCTCGTGGATCTCCGTAATGGCATTTGTTCTTGAGGTTGTTGAGTTTGTTCTTCAGGAATGTTTACCTCATTTTCAATGGGAAGATTTGTATTATTGTCTTGAAGTTCTGGAATTGCTTCTTGATTAATATCATAAATAAATTCATGATTATCATCAGTAGCAATTGTAGGAATTTGAACAAATTCCTCTTCAAATACAATTTCCTTAGTATTTCTCCCCTCAAACTCAATATCCTCAAAGAACACTGCATTTCCTGTCTCAAAAATAGTTCTGTTCGTGGGAACAAAAAACTTATAACCCCTTGATTTCTCAGAATATCCAATAAAGTAACAACTAACTGTTTTGGAGTCCAATTTCTTTTCATTAGGCTTATAAGGTCTTGCCTCTGCTGGACATCCCCAAATATGAAAATGCTTTAGGACTGGCTTTTTACCGGTCCAAAGCTCATAAGGAGTTTTAGTTGTTGCTTTAGTTGGAACTCTATTAAGAATATATGCTGCAGTCTTTATTGCTTCTCCCCAGAGAGATTCCGGTAAAGTAGAATGAGAAATCATGCTTCTTACCATATCTTTAAGAGTTCTGTTTCGTCTCTCAGATACACCATTCATGCGAGGAGAACCTGGCATAGTGTATTGAGGTACAATTCCACATTCCTCTAGGAATTTAGCAAATGGTCCTGGACGTTGTTCTCCTGATCCATCATATCGACCATAGTATTCACCACCACGTTCAGATCTGACAGCTTTAATTCTTTTACCAAGCTGATTTTCTACTTCAGCTTTGTATGCCTTAAACACGTCCAGTGCTTGGGACTTCTCACTAATGAGATAAAGGTAGCCATATCTTGAATAATCGTCTATGAACAAAATAAAATATCGTTGACCATTCCAAGAAGCCGTAGGGAATGGCCCACAAATATCAGTATGAATGAGTTCTAAGACGTCTGTAGTTCTGTTGGCACCCAATTTCTTTACATTTGTTTGCTTTCCCTTAATACATCCAATGCAAACCTCAAAATTGGAAAAATCAAGAGAATCAAGAATCCATCACTTACAAGCCTTTCAATTCTGTGTTTAGATATATGACCTAAACGCTGGTGCCAAATTGATGCAGAATTTTCATTTGTTAATTTTCTTTTAGTACCGCGAGTACTTGTATGCAAGGTTTCTGTTAGCTTTATGAGCTTCAATCATACCATTTGTTTTGATGATAACAAACCTCTAATTTACTAATGATTTTAGTGTTTCAAAGTGTCCGTAGCATATTTCTTAGAAAGAAGATTCTAATCATTCGAATCCAAGTTCAGACAAGCAAGATAGTGACAAAAGAAGATGGAAGGCAATATCCAATGTGGCGTTGACACGTGGCACTTTGCTGACGTGGAATCTGACGTGATAGCTAACGTGGCTCTCATTGTATTCGTAACGCAGAGCTCGGAAAGACGATTCCAACGCATTTTCAATCGCATAAATCGGACATCAAACAAAGAAGTTATGACCAAAAGAAGATGGAAAATATTTACTCAACACGACCAATGACGTGGACGATTGGGAAGGCGACACATGGCACGTGCACAACACCCCAACACATCAACCCTCTTCTTTTTACCATTAACCTTTGAAAAATCATCATTGATGATATTTTCTTTTACCATTAAACCCCCACCTTTGGATCTTTTAACCTAGATCTAATGGCCAATTTTAAATCGACTTTAATATCACTTTAGGCCAAAATTTCTTATAAATTTAGCCACCTTCCTCCTCCAAATTATCCAATCATTTTGCTAAATTTTTCTCTCGTAAGTCACCATTGTTGAACTCTTCCAAGCTCAATTTTATTCTATATTGCGAGAGATTTGTGTGAGAGTTTTATTTTTGTGAGAACTTTATATCATTACTTCAATTGGGATTTGTAATAAGGTGTGGGTGCACCTTGGGAATTGAGTGAGCGGTTTAATCCTGAACCCGAAAAAGAATTTGGAGTGGTTTGATCCTGAACCCGTGAAAAGGACCATTGTGGTTTGATCTTGAACCCGCGAAAAAGATCGGTATAGGTTGGGTCCTAAACCTGCAAAAGGATTCATAGTGGTTTCCTCTTGAACCCGCAAAAAGAGTGATCGTTCGGTTTGATTCTCACCCGTAAGAGAATCACAACAGTAAAATACCCAAGAGGAGCTTGGGGACTGGAGTAGGAATTTCCGAACCACTATAAAAATTTCCGGTGTCAACTCTTACTCTCTACTCTTTTATTTTCCGTTGCATTTTTACTTATTTGAGTAGGTTGCATGCTTAGAAATATTGTTACATAGTTTTAGCAATTTTAGGGTGTTAATTCTATTAGTTTGCTTTGAAGTAATTTAACTTAATTTCTCGAAAAAGATTTAAAATTGTTAAACAACCCTATTCACCCCCCTCTAGTGTTGCGAACCGATCCTACAGTTTCATTATATGAGGCAATTGTATCAAGTAAATATAGATTATCATAAACCGACAAAGAACCAGTTGCAATAATACTTGAATTTAAAGAAAGACTAAACTCACAATTTCCAAATGAACAACAATAACCAAATTTGTCCAAAACAGAAATAGAAACCAAATTCCGTCTAAAAGACGGTACAACAAAAGTGTCTTTCAAATCCAAATAAAAACCAGTTCTTAATAATAATCTAAAATTCCCAATAGCCTCGACTTCAACTGATTTGCCATCGCCCACAAAAATGAATCTTTCATCATCACTTGGCTTTCGGCAGCTCAGGCAACCCTGCATAGAAACACTAATGTGAGTAGTAGCACCAGAATCTACCCACCAAGTGTGACTCGGTACTGAAGTTAAATTAACCTCAGAGCAAACTAAAGTAAGAGATTCACCTTTCTTTGCACGCCATGCGTGATATTTGGTACAGTCCCTCTTCAAGTGTGTGGATTGCCGACAAAAGAAACAACTAAATTCCTCATTTTCTTTAGTTTGTTGTTTCTTTTGCACGGGACCACCTGCAGCTTCTTTAGGGTTCTTCCTTTTATTCCTTTTATCTCTGAAATTACTTCCTGAAGCCAAATGAGCACTTTCAGTCCGATCTTGCTTCAATCTCTCTTCTTCTTGCACACAGTATGAAATGAGCTCATTAAGAGTCCATTTCTCCTTCTGACAGTTATAGCTGACCTTAAACTGATTAAATTGTGCAGGAAGAGAGATCAAAACCAAATGCACGAGCAGTTCATCAGAAAGCTCTAACTTTAGTGCTTTTAGTTTTGAAGCAAGGTGAGACATTTCCATTATGTACTCCCTTATGTTTCCTTTTCCCTTATACTTCATTGAGGTCAAGCTCGCAAGAAGCGTGCTTGTTTCAGCCTTATCGTTTTTTGCAAAACGTTTCTCGATTTCCTCAATGAATTCCTTAGCATTAGTGACTTCAGAGATATCACCCCTAAACGTTTCTGGAATTCCTCGCTTAATGATCATTAGACACATGCGATTTGATCTTTCCCATTTTTAAAGGTCCTGTTTTTCAACAAGGGTACCTTGATCCGTAATAGTGGGTCGATCAATCCGAAGCGCAAGGTCTAGATCCATACACCCGAGGATAATCAAAACATTTTCTTTCCAATCTTTAAAGTTATTTCCATTCAGTATAGGAATAGAATTGACATTGGCAGATATTGTAGATGCAGAAGCATTAACTGAAATTAAAACAAAAGAATACTATGAACACATTTTTACATCTTGATTAATAAATTCACATTGAGATTTTTCCATCAAAAAAAAAAATATATATCTAGCACAACATTAATATTTAGTCTTTGGACAGAAATATTAACTTGTAAGTGATATTTTTGTGCAATGATCAAATACTGAAAATAAATCCTGTCAAACAATAATTCTATCTTTGGATTGAATTATTGTTCAAATGGAACCGAATAATCGTCACATATTTATCATCACAGGTACTTCTGTAATTCGGCCCGACAATATTAATCTTTCTTTGGACCGATATAATATCCGCATGAATTACAGACGTACTTATCATTTAAAATCCATACCGAATCAACATTCACAAGATAAATTACTTTGGTAATTAATATGTTGTTTCAATTGATTGGTTTAAAATAATAAACTCCTTAAATCTAAAAAAAAAAACTTTATTGAATTTATTAATTAAATTCTTAATTCCTTAAGTTCTTAATTATTTTATTTACGATAATTATCTAGAAAAAAACTCAAGCAAACCCTAAAACTTTTAATATTTTTCTGTAAATCTTAATCTCAATATCATGAAAATCTTATACGATTATAAAAATCTTAATCTTAATCATAATCTTATATCATGAAAATCTTAATCTTAATATCAACATATTAACATAGAGATCGACTCTGATACCAATTGTAGGATTTCTTTATTCTTAAGTTCATGATTCTAACTTGTTAGATTTCTTTTAGGCGTTAATCTATAATCCTATAGATTGATAATATCTAACATGCATGAATCACAAACCTAATACATGAATCTCTATGTTCATGAGTTGATTAAATAAGCGGAAGCGTACCTGGATTCATGATGAAGAAGATCTTTGAATTGGGTTTGCTCTTCCAATTCTACAAGCGGTTTTTTCCCTTCTCTCTCTAACGATGGAGGTTAATGAGAAATGAAAACTTATTCCTTGTGAATCGGGGAACCACAACCCTTTATATTTTTGTTATTTATTTATTATTTAACCATCATAAATAATAAATAAATTTAACGGTTTCTACACATAACTTTCATACCATTAATTATATTAATTATGTGACTTACTCAATAAAAATAATAAATACTTAATGATCACCTTATTTTTATTGAGTTCCAAATAAAAAATAGTCCAAACACATTTTATATATATATTTGTCCAATAAATTTTACACATTGAACCAGCTAATAAATCTTGTAAAAATAATTTAAAAATTTTTTTAGCAACTTCTTTACATTGAATTGAGGCGCGTTTACTTGTACGTAATGAAAAAATCTCAATAATCGTAATGAAAATCTTGTAATCGTAATCGGATTGGATGGTGTTTACTCCCTCCAATCCCTCGCTCCAATCGCGATAATCATTGATTGTGTAATCCGTTATAACCAAGCCGAGTTGTTTAGGATAATGTCATTTTTTTAATATTAAACAAATCTATCAAACTGGAAAATCGCGTCCAAATTAATTTCTCGACGACCCTTTCTCCCCATCCCATTTTCAAATAGAGCAAATCCCTTCGTCTTCCTCATTAGTCTTTGCCAGTCTGTCTCGTCCGATTCGCAAGCTAAATCGTCTGTCCAATATTCGATTATGTTCATCAACTGCCACACATATTAAGGTATTCCACTAATATTTGCACATCTTGAAGCGAATCTAGTAGGTGCTCACGTATAATTGTAGTGTAAATGACACCGAAATGGATAGGTGGTGTGTTAACGTGATCTTCAAATATATCTATTAACATAATTGGTATCGGGAAGTGTTCAAAATTTGGGACACAATTCGAACATCTTAGTTTCGTAATGAGATGTGATTATGAATATGGAAATGAAGGATCACCAATCTCCAGTATTTAAACGAAAAATCACTTCTCAAATCCTTGATACTCATAAACCTCAGTCGTCGTCCTCATCTTCTAAAGGTTGTAGATATGGCAACAAATGACGTGTACGGATTAAAATCTAGGTGTGTGCATCAGTCCCGACATGAAAAACACGTTTATGTAACTATTCAAGTAGTTAATTGAGTTTGTAGTCTAGTGAGATCACTCGTCTGACATCTCGCGTGAGTCTAGTAATAGAAAATATGAATATAGAAATGGATCTGAGAATAAATCTTATTATTAATCTGCGTGAAAAAGGGTATGTGGAAGAGAGATAAAAGGTAAAATCTAGAAAGTATGGTGTATAAATGCATTGACTTCACAGTGAGTCGGGGGCAATAATTATGGAGAAAATGGCGGGTCGCACGTAATAATCAATCGCACACCTATTTTAAGTCAATCAAAATCCGTAATCTGATTGTTTTGATTACGGGTGGGACCCACAACTAATTACGATTGCGAAATTTAGTAAACAACTTCAAATATTTTGCTTTATATGTCACCTGGAGCATTATGGGCGGCGGATTGCGATTACGTGCAAGTAAACGCGCCCTAAGACAAAAAAAATTTACACTTTATTAAGAAGGATAAATATGTGAAAAAACAAAATAGAATGAAAATGAATAATTTATTAGATTAATTCAAATTGGTTACTATACCAAGTATTACATATTAAAAATGAAAATTGAACATGAACGCACTCGTATTAGTGAATTTATTATTGAAATTGACAGATGACATAACTTTTAGGAAAATTATAAAGGACAAAATAAATTAGGCTAATTAAAAATTTAACTACACTTTTTTGGGTTTGCAAATATAGCAAAATTTCTAAAGGTTAGATTTTTCGTTTTTTTATATCCTCAATTTACCCTTCTTAATATTTTTATTTGGTGTATCAGTTATACAACTGATTTACTTACTATTTGGTGTATCAGTTCTATAACTGATTTACCTTTCTATTTGGTGTATCAATTATACAACTGATTTACCTTCTATTTGGTATATTAGTGACACTTGATATGCCTTATATTTGGTGTATTACGACTGATTTACCTTATATTTGATGTATCAATGATAACTGATTTACCTTGTATTTAGTGTATCTTTATATTTGATGTATCAGTTATAAAACTGATTTAGTTTATATTTGGTGTATCAGTTGTACGACTGATTTACCTTATATTTTGTGTATCAATGACAACTGATTTATCTTATATTTAGTGTATCAAATATATAATTGATTCACCATATATTTGATAACTCTTATATTTGGTGTATCAGTTATAAAACTTATTTAGTTTACATTTGGTGTATCAGTTGTACAACTGATTTACCTCATATTTGATAATCCTTATATTTGGTGTATCAGTTATAAATATGATTTACCTTATATTTGGTGTATCAATTGTAAATATAATTTACCTTATATGTGGTGTATCAGTTATACGATTGATTTACCTTCTATTTGGTGTGTCAGTTATATTTATCTTCTATTAGTGTATTAGTGACACCTGATATACCTTATATTTGGTGTATCCGTTGTACAACTGATTTACCTTATATTTGGTGTATCCGTTGTACAACTGATTTACCTTAGATTTGGTGTATCAGTTGTTCAACTGATTTACCTTATATTTAGTGTATCAGTTGTACATCTGATTTACTTTCTATTGGGTGTATCAGTTATACAACTGATGTACCTTCTATTGGGTGTATCAGTTATACAACTAATTTATCTTCTATTTAGTGTATCAGTGACACTTGATATACCTTATATTTTGTGTATCAGTTGTACAACTAATTTACCTTAGATTTTGGGTATCAGTTGTCCAACTAATATACCTTATATTTGGTGTATCAGTTGTACATCCGATTTACATTCTATTGGGTGTATCAGTTATAACTGATTTACCTTCTATTTGGTGTATCAGACACTTGATATACCTTATATTTGGTGGATGAGTTGTACAACTCGTTTACCTTATATTTGGTACATCAGTTGTACAACTGATTTACCTTACATTTGGTGTATCAGTTGTATAACTAATATTTACCTTATATTTGGGGTATCAATTGTACATTTGATTTACCTTCTATTGGGTGTATCAGTTATACAACAGATTTACCTTCTATTCGGTGTATCAGTGACACTTGATATACTTTATATTTGGTGTATCAGTTGCAACTGATTTACCTTATATTTGGTGTATCAGTTGTATATCAGATTTACCTTCTATTGGGTGTATCAATTATACAACTGATTTACCTTATATTCGGTGTATCAATGACACTTGATATACCTTATATTTAGTGTATTAGTTGTACAACTGATTTACTTTATATTTGTTGTATCAATTGTACAACTAATAAACCCTAGATTTGGTGTATCAGTTATACAACTGATTCACCTTTTATGTGTTGTATAAATTAAGTGGAAAGTTTGGTAGTTTATCATCCAAATAATCAAGAGCTACTGATGGATACCTGTAATCTAAATTATCAAGATGGTGTAATAAGTGAAAAGGGAAACAATACAAGAAGAAAAACAAACAGTAATCGGACTTCACTTCATTCAATTTCTAGACAAATAATAAATTAAAACAAGAGTGATACACCAAAAAAAAAAAGTGAAAAACAAACAGTAATCAGGCTTCACGTTCGTTCAAAACAAGAGTGAATCTAAAATAGAGGTAATTTCAAAGAATTATTACCTTGTACTTGGTGAGTAGAACGCAACAACAAGAGTGAATCAATCGACGTTGAAGGGAGAGAAAAATCGCAATGATAAAAGAAATCGTAAAGGTTTCGAAAAGTTACTTTTATGTTTAACGCAAGGTTATACAAGTTGAATACTTTGAGAGAGAGGGTATTTTCGACATTTCCATTATAAACGAGCTTCAATTTTTTCATTTGGGTTGAGCTTAAATATTTTGAATGTAAAAAGAATGGAAAAGTATATGAGATATGTATCAAGAGAGGTGTATCAACATGCAATCATTTAGGTTAGTGATTAACATGTGATTACTTTAAAGTGTTAGAGGAGGGTATTTTAGATTTTTCAACTTTTAAGTTAATGATTAACACGCGATTTCTCTGATTTTTTGCTATATATGCAAAGACTAAAACATAGTTGCTACAAATGCAATTAGCCTTATTGTTTTTGCTATTTTTGCAAGTCTCCCTAACTTTTATTGTGCATATAAATAAAATAAACTTATGAATTCATGATTAAAAGCTTTAAAAAGAAGTGTGTACAAAATGATAGAATGTTCATGTTTATCTGAAAATGAGAAACCACAGTTGCTAATTTAAGAGTATAAGTAGCATAAAAGGGTTTAAAAAATCCAATTATTAGAAGATTGAGATCTCCAACCAACAATCAACATGAACATAACTCAATCGACATAATGTACGACCTAGTGACTAAGGGGGTGTTTGGGATACATCCTACTTGAAGTTGCACTACAAGAAAACAGAGCTATTGCAGAGGTTTTTTTTAGCTATAGCAGCGGTTTTAAACTGTTGCAACACTTTTTGCAACACTTGAAAACCCCCTAGCTAAACCAGTGTCGTAATGGATCTAGCAACACTTTTAAAACTGCTGGAATGACTTTTCACAACCGATGCAATAACATCCACTCTATTGCAACAGTTTTTAAATAAATAACAACATTTTAAATACTCTCACAACCGCGGCAATAACACCCACCCTATTGCAACAATTTTGAAATAAATAGCAACACTCTTTTAAAACTGAATACCTTATCACAACTGTTTAACAGTTTTGAAATAAATAACAATAATTTTTAAAATTGATGGAATAACTCTTATAACATGACCAATGATGTCGACACAAATTTCTCATTGAGCAAAAATCAATATATTCTCACATTTCTCGTTACGAGGTCAAAATAATGATACAAAATAATTCTCAAATAATTAAGCATGGATGTAAGGCATTTATGTGTAGAAAATGTGGGAAAACTCTGGCTGTGAAAGGAGATTGGAGAACCCATGAAAAGAATTGTGGGAAGCTTTGGTATTGCAGCTGTGGCTCAGATTTCAAACACAAACGATCCCTTAAAGATCACATTAGATCCTTTGGCAAAGCCCACTCCCCTCTTGATGCCTTTGAAGATCACAAATTAGAATGCCTCACAACTGTGTATAAATTTTAAGGATGTGACCCATCAAACTCATCATAATTACGACGTAATTTACATGTATTACCTCTCCTAAGTTCAAAATTAGTTTAATATCTTCATTATAGTATTTATTATAATAAAAAAAATTAAAAGATTTGATCCAAGAATATATTAAAACATTAAGGGACCAAATTAATTAAAAAAAAATTAAATTGAATAACAATTCCCATTTACCATATTTTTTTTTTCAGATGTAATAATAAAAATAAAAAAGCCAGTATGGAATAAGCTTAAAATGACCAAAAAAAAAAGTGTGTCAAAATAAAAATATATTACTAATTTTTGTTTATTTATAACAATGAAGTCCATATATACTTCACCAACTCCACAACTAGTTGCTATCTGCTTCTTAATATTTCTCTCATCTCAAACTTTACTTCAACCCAAAGTCTCATCTTAAACTTTATTTCTCTCATCTCAAACTAGTTGCATTTGGGAAGGAAGCTGCAGAAATGGTTCTCAAAAGTCTAGATGGAAAATGGCCAAAGGTTTGTTGAATCAACTATTTTGGTTTATACAGGTTGGGACAAAACAAGAAAATTTCAGTTGCTGGATTCAAATGTCAAATGCTCTAATGAAATTCAATGATTGAACCTATGTCGTTAGAGTAACGAATGCTCTTAAATAAAAGGAAGCTAAGCTCACTATCATAACTTTTCATAGTAAGATGGAAAAGCAGTATTATACTGATAGAAACAGGTTGAAATTCAAGTCTGTAGTTGCATATACCTTACTAGACTAGACTGGTCGATTGTGATTCTAATATTGAGCATCTTATTTCAGAAAGATTCAATGAGATCCAAACATGATATAGAAGATTTTGTATGGTCGAATCACAAAGCATGGATACTTAGGCCACTGTTAAACATGCATGTAAGAATGGGAGATAAAGCTTGTGAAATGAAGGTTGTTGAATTTGAAGAATACATGGCCCTTGCTGAGCGCATTAGAAGACGATTTCCAAATCTTGACAACATTTGGCTTTCGACTGAAATGCAGGTGTGTTCTACCCCTATACATGAAATGTTTAATGATACTCTATAAGTTCTTCTCTCACTAGGTGCAATCTATAATATATTCCAGGAAGTGATTGATTAAATGCTACATTTATTATGTTCAGGCAAGAAAAATATTGGCAAGTCTTCTGAATTGCTTTCCTAAAGATCTAACAACAAGTAGTAAGCACCTCAAAATGATCTTTGTGTAGTGTCCACCTCAATGGGGGCTTCTATATGCCATGAGGAAAACCAAATTTGCTGCAAACATTAATATATATTGCGGATTCGGACTCCTCATCGGCCAGACTAGAGTAGTTGAAATATCAAGACATTTTAAACATACATTCTTGCTTTTAGTTGCCATGAAAGATGATTTCAACATCATACTGGAATTGAATGACACCGATAAAGGAAAGAAAAGGAACAAAAAGCAGGTAGGAAGAAGCTCGAACGAGCTCATAATCTCCGAACAAACGAAGCAGAGATTAAAGAAACAAAGTCCATAGAATCAAAACAAAAACAAAAACAAAAGAGAGAGAGGAGAAGAAGAAGAGAAGCATACCGTGAGAAAGTTGCAGATGATGAAGAAGAAGAAACGCGAGCAAACTCAAGTGATTTTCAAATTGTGCAGAGTAATTTTAGGGTTTCTCATTTTGGCGGAGACGTCGATTGTGAGATGTGAGGGCATCACAAAGGTCGAAGAAAGAAACAAACATTTGAAAAGAAGGAAAAAGAAATGGGTTTCGTTTGATTTTGATTTTGAAAGAAGTTCGCCGAATGTTGGGCTTTGAGGACAGAGAGGCGCAGACAGAGACGATTTGAGAGCATTAACATTTGAGCGTGACAAACAATTTATTATTATTATTATTATTTTTTTTTTTAATTTTTTTTTAAGTACAAACATTTTTATTTAGACTTCCTTAATTCTATGTGTTTTATTTAATAAAAAACAAAAGTAGATCTAAAGGATAAATTGAACTAAATCTTTTTAGATCTAGAGTATATTTTTTTTTAAGAAGCACACAAACACAAAATAAGAAATTACAGACTTTTGTCTAAGCCCAAACCAAAAAAATAGCTCATTTTAAAATAATTCATCAGATTGGGCTTGACTTTAGTAAAATTTGGGCTTGGCTTCAAAAATATAAGTTTACACCTATTGCAACACATTATTAAACCGTTGTTAGTAAACCGCTACAATACATTCATTTTGCAACAGTTAGATTTTTGTTAAGTAAAACTGTTGCAATTTTATTAAATCTTGCAGCACTTTCTAATCTGCGGTAAAAAAACCGTTGCAATAGCCTTATTTTCTTGTAGTGTTGGGTGAACTTAGCTATTATAATTCAGTATACATTTGACCCACCGACTATTATAACTCACAATCAATAAAGTAACTATAATAACTTCAATAGTATTTACTATTCACAACTATTATAATCCACATGCTATTATAACTCCGACTATAATAACATCATCATCGCTCCAAATATTCCATAAGAGGTTTTCGCTTTCCAAAGAAATAAAAAAAAAAAAAATTATAAGTGCATCCACTCACAAAAAAATGTCAAATCCAAATGATGTTTCCCTCCATTCATTTAAGACATGTTTGAGAGTGATTTTTGAATTAGTAATTGTTGAATTAATGATTAAAGTATAATTAATTTTGTAAAATTGATTTTCATACCATCATTTTCATGTTTGGTTGAAGTGATTTTCATAGAATGATAAGTGATTTTGAATTATTCATGTTTGATTTCAAAATTGATTTTAGAATTTCTAAATTATCAAAATGACATTAAATAGAAGGATAAATGGATATTTTCACATTTGAATAGAATTGGGCGAATTTACAATTTTTATGTGCCTTGGGATATGTATTTATTTCCATGACGAGTAGTGACTGTCATCTATAGTTTACAATTTTTTTCTTAAATAGAAAGATAAATTGGTATTTTCACATTTGAATAGAATAAGGACAAATTTGATTGGTGATTCCCGATCCATAACTTCAACCAAAATCATCTATCAACTAATGCTCAAATCAATTTTATCTTTTGTCAAACATATTTATTTCAAAGATAAGTGATTTTGACAAAGAAAAAAATTGATTTTCGGCATGTCAAATCCAATTAATTTTTACTTCCTTCATTTAATGCATTAACGAAGATCTCTTGATCTTTCACTCGAACCTAATAAAATTTGAACTTATTAATATTTATTAATCATCATCTTTTATAATAGTTTAACAACACTCTAGAGGTAGTTTTAAGTGATAAAGAATAAGTAATGATACAAAATACTTCCTACTTAAATTCAAATAAATTTAGTATTAGAACATAAATTAACACATCTAGATGTCTTATCAAATCGAGCAAAAAAAAAAAAAACGTTAAATTATGAATTTAGTCCATAAACTTTAAAACGGGAGTCTATTTAGATCTCTAAACTTTAAAAAGCCTCTCATGATCTAAACTTTTAATCTATTATCTTATAAGTTTCTAAATTTTAAATGTGTTCAATAGATTTCCTAAACTTTCAATTTTATTTCTAATAAGTCGGACAATAACCTATTAGATTTAAACTTGAAAATTCGAAGACTTATTAAATACAAAATTGAAAGTTGACAAATATATTAATATTTTTTTAAAGATTGTCGATCTTTTAAACACAAAACTAAAAGTTAAAGACTTATTAATTACTTTGAAACAAAATATTTGAAAAAAAATACAATATAATGTTAATATGTTTCCAAAATTTATAAAGTATATGTTAATATAGACTAAATTACTTTTGAAAAAATTAACAAATAAATTAATAGTAAAGATTAATTTTAAGTTTTATTCAAATTAGGTAGACTAAATTTAGATAGTTAAAATTACAAAACTAAAATAAAACAATTACAAAACTAAAATGACATGTTAATATTTTTTTAATATAAATATATATAAAATAAAATAAAACTTGAAATAATAATTAATTATTTTTGTTTCTTATAAAATTAAATATGAAAGGTAGTTTATTTTTATATTTATAATAAAAAATATAGGTCTAAATATAGGTGTTCACACGAGAATTCGAACGACGAATGGAAATTCGACACGTGTAAATGAATTTGAATTTGTATTGATGTATTGTATTTATCGGGATTACAATCTCTAATGTTTGATCCTCTGATTCTCTCTCTTAAATGTAAATGTATCTCGAGGGCTTCGCAGCTTGTTCTCGATGTTGGATTTGTTTCGAGGGCTTCGCAGCTTGTTCTCGATGTTGGAGGATCGTTCAGTCTTCCAAGGATTCAGGGAGTCTTCGTTGCTTGAGAATTCTCTATGAACTCTTAGGAGTCAAAATTTTCTAAACCCTAGAAATGAAAATGAATTCTCTATTTATAGAGTTTTCATGGGCCTGGATCCAATGGGCTTGGGCTTTGGGCCCAATGGGCTTGGGTTTGGACCCAATGGGCTTTTGGACTTTGGGTCAAATTGTCATTTAATCTTTCTGGTCTGATTCGATTTCGAGCCCAATTGCAGTTTGACCGACTTTGCTCGGTCGAGTCTATCTGATCCCCGGTCGTGATGGAGACACGTGGCGACCACTGATTGGCCGAAATTTCTCGGTCAACAAATGCCCCCTTTTTCGAGAGTTATGCACAAATATGTGTGGGTGAGTCTCGGAAAAGTTAAACAGATAAATCAAAACGTAGGACACTCCTAATTTCGACTCCGCTTTGACGTATCAATTTTATCGAAATATGAAGTTCGATTCATAAATCAATTATTTTAATTGACGTCTATTTCCATGTCAATCGATCAAAAATATGAATTTGGCTCGTAGTTTTGATCTTTCTTATCTGACAGAAATTTGATTTAAACTTCGGTAGATATTTTTTTCCTACCTTAGTTTATCTTGAGATGTAGAGTAAGGACTTGTGTCTGCCCAATTGTATTTTGAATAGGGTTTGACTTTGAACTTTACTCTAATTTCGACGTGCATAAAATATACCCAAACCGCCAATTTTGATTTGAGACTTGGATTTAGATAACTTTTGACTCTAAATCATGTCTGAAAATAAATTTTGGAATATGCCCAAAAATTTTAATTTTCTCGGTCAAAACAAATGGTAAGCTTCTAAAGTTTGGCTTGAATTCGGAATAAGAGTGTTGGATTTTTTTTTTTTTATTTTGGCATAAATAATTGGCCAAATGCAACACTAGAATGTGAAGACAAATGATAACCAAGAAGCTTGTTTGGTAGAGCGGAACTTGGATGGCTTTAGTTGTCTTTGGTCCTGAGTTCGAGTCCGACTTCGTACATTATTTTTGCAATTTTTTTTAACTTAAATGAAGGACATTTAAGTAATTTTACTCTCCAAACCCTAACTCATTTAGGTTTTCTAATTCATATAAATAGAATGAGATGGAAGTTGAAGAGTTGGAATAAGACTTTAGGGTTTGTTTGGAGAGGAAGGAAGAGAGTTTGTTTGGAGAAGAAGAAGAGGGAGAGCTCCACGCCGCCAGCCGCGCCTCAGCCCGCCGCCGCACGCTCCACCGCGCCGCCACACGTCGTACGCCGCAGCCGTCAGCCGCACCGCCGCACGCCGCAGCCGCAGATCCCTGTTCGTCTCTGCCCCGCGCCGCCGCATCGGTCCGCCGCATCGCTCCGCCGTCTCCAGATCTGCAGCAACTCGCTGCCGCACGCCGCCGCCGTCTCCAGATCTGCAGCCCCACGCAGCACCACCGCGAGCCTCTGCCGTAGGTGAGTTTCTTTTCCTTTTTTTTTTTTTTTTTATTTGGTTTTTTTTGTTATTAATTTTTTTATTATTATATATATATATTTTTTTATGTTTTATTCTACCTTTTTATATATTTATATATTTTTTATATACAGGTGCCAATTTGCAAAAATTTCCACGGTGTTCTTCGTGCCAACATTAATTTGGTAAATAAAATCTTTTAATATTATTTTATTTGGACTGTATGTAATTTATGTATGTAATTTATTGTATGTAAATGTGGACTGTAATTTAAAGTATGTAATTTATGTATGTAATTTAATTTATTGTATGTAATTTATGGACTGTGGGTTTTAATTTTAGGATTTTAATTTTTGTATTATGGACTGTGATTGACTTTTAATTTTGTGGTTGCAATTATGGACTGTGAGTTTTAATTTTATGTTTGTAATTTTAATTTTGTGTTTGTAATTTTAATTTTGTGGTTGCAATTATGGACTGTGAGTTTTAATTTTATGTTTGTAATTTTAATTTTGTGGTTGTGGTTGCATTATATTTTAATTTGTGGCCTATGAGAATATGAGAAGTTTAATATGTTATTTTAAACCGTTTTATGTAATTGTTGTATTATGTAATTGGGAGTTGACATTTAGAACATTTGTAATTGAGATTTAGCATTAACACATATGAAATTAGCAAATTGTAAATTTAGATTTAAAATCTAGACTGTTGACCGAGAAATTTCGGCCAATCAGCGGTCGCCACATGTCTTCATCTTGGCCGGCGGATCGAATAAACTTAACCGAGCAAATTCGGTCATGGCTCAATTGGGCTCGAAATCGAATCGGGCTAAAAGTTATTTAAATGACAATTTGGCCCAAGCCCAAATAACCATTGGGCCCAGAACCAAAAGTCCATTGGACCCAAGCCCATTGGATCCAAGCCCTAGCCCATTGGATCCAGGCCCATGAGAACTCTATAAATAGAGAGCTCATTCTTCATTTTTAAGGTTCAGAAAATTTCTTCTCCTAAGAACTCAGAGAGAATTCCCAAATAACGAAAGACTCTTTGAATCCTGAAGACTGAACGCCACTCCAAATTCAAACATCTGAAGACTTCACCGCTACGTGAAGCTGAAGATTCAACATCGAGAACAAGCTGCGAAGCCCTCGATCCAAATCCAACAACGAGAACAAGCTGCAAAGCCCTCGAAACAAATCCAACATCGAGAACAAGCTGCGAAGCCCTCGATCCAAATTCAACATCGAGAACAAGCTGCGAAGCCCTCGAGAAACATTTACATTTGAGAGAGAGAATCAGAGGATCAAACATTAGAGATTGTAATCCACTACGCACTGATATATACAATACAATAGAGAGCTCATTCTTCATTTTTAAGGTTCAGAAAATTTCTTCTCCTAAGAACTCAGAGAGAATTCCCAAATAACGAAAGACTCTTTGAATCCTGAAGACTGAACGCCACTCCAAATTCAAACATCTTAAGACTTCACCGCTACGTGAAGCTGAAGATTCAACATCGAGAACAAGCTGCGAAGCCCTCGATCCAAATCCAACAACGAGAACAAGCTGCGAAGCCCTCGATACAAATCCAACATCGAGAACAAGCTGCGAAGCCCTCGATACAAATTCAACATCGAGAACAAGCTGCGAAGCCCTCGATCCAAATTCAACATCGAGAACAAGCTGCAAAGCCCTCGATCCAAATTCAACATCGAGAACAAGCTGCAAAGCCCTCGAAACAAATCCAACATCGAGAACAAGCTGCGAAGCCCTCGAAACACATTTACATTTGAGAGAGAAATAATCAGAGGATCAAACATTAGAGATTGTAATCCACTACGCACTGATATATACAATACAAATTCAATTCAAATTTCATTTACACGTGTTGAATTTCCATCGTGTGAACAGATTGTAATCCACCGCTACGTGTTGAATTTCCATTTGTTGACCGAGAAATTTCGGCCAATCAGCGGTCGCCACATGTCTTCATCTTGGCCGGCGGATCGAATAAACTTAACCGAGCAAATTCGGTCATGGCTCAGTTGGGCTCGAAATCGAATCGGGCTAAAAGTTATTTAAATGACAATTTGGCCCAAGCCCAAATAACCATTGGGCCCAGAACCCAAAAGTCCATTGGACCCAAGCCCATTGGATCCAAGCCCAAGCCCATTGGATCCAGGCCCATGAGAACTCTATAAATAGAGAGCTCATTATTCATTTTTAAGGTTCAGAAAATTTCTTCTCCTAAGAACTCAGAGAGAATTCCCAAATAACGAAAGACTCTTTGAATCCTGAAGACTGAACGCCACTCCAAATTCAAACATCTGAAGACTTCACCGCTACGTGAAGCTGAAGATTCAACATCGAGAACAAGCTGCGAAGCCCTCGATCCAAATCCAACAACGAGAACAAGCTGCAAAGCCCTCGAAACAAATCCAACATCGAGAACAAGCTGCGAAGCCCTCGATCCAAATTCAACATCGAGAACAAGCTGTGAAGCCCTCGAGAAACATTTACATTTGAGAGAGAGAATCAGAGGATCAAACATTAGAGATTGTAATCCACTACGCACTGATAAATACAATACATCAACACAAATTCAATTTCATTTACACGTGTTCGAATCTCCATCCGTCGTTCGAAATCTCGTGTGAACAGATTGGCACGCCCGGTGGGACCACTCTACCTTTCATCTCTCCCTCTCTCAAGAAGTTTCCTTCCCATAAAAAAAGAGGAAGAAATCTTTGCAACTTCATGCTACATCAACGCAGAAGAAGTCGACGACTCAAAAAAAGTCGACCAAAGAACTTCCGTCTTCAATCGCATCAAGCCTTCAACTACTCGAACTTCGGTCTTCCAAAGGATGAGTATGGCCGCGACAAAAGAAGAAAATTCATGTCTAACTTCTACCTCCACTCGAACTTCAGCTTTCCAAAGGTTAAGTGTTTCTACATCAAAGAAAGACGGACCTTCAAAATCTGTTTTTGATCGCCTCAAAGTTACAGGTGATCAACAACAAAGAAAGATGAAGACTGTAGGGGCAAGACTCTTCGATGAAGAAAGTAGCGACAAGAAAATTCACAGTCGTGTTCCTTCGCGCATGAAGAGGAAATTATCTGTTCTCATAAATACAGAAGGCTCCTTGAAGGTGAAGAAAAATATCATTATTCTAACGAATCCTACAAACGAAGGATCTGATCAAGACCATGATGAAGATAAGATCTTTTGAAATGTAATACTCCTTAACGTAAGAGTATAAACTACATGTTGCTCCTGGCCCGCACGAGCTTAAAAGGTGAACGGCCCAAAAAAAAAAAAATCATTTGAACTACGTTATGACTTGATCCCTTACTTTTAAGGGTACGTAGGCAACTTAAAGAAAAATTGTACTTTAAGTTCAGTCACAATAATAAAAGAAATCATCATGTATTGAACTACGTCTCGACTTGATCTCTATTGTTCAAAGGGTACGTAGGCAGAGCTTTAAACAAGTTTTAAGTCCAGTCTCTTCAAATAAAAATAAACATAAGTGTCACGACTACTAAAGTTTGTCGTTGTAGATCAAAGGTTTTCATCCTTATTTAGAGTGATGCCGCAAATTGAAGATGTCCAAACCTACTCAGAATGACAACGATACGTCAAATTCCACTAAACGACACGACACAAATTGAGAGCTTTCAACATTATCGAATGTAACACCATAATTGAAGTTACAATATGATATTAAACCTGCAGATGCACACTACAACAAAGGCGGCGCCACCAATCGAACGGGCACACTACTGTGACAGTGACACTACAAGCTTAATGTGTAAACCACTATAAGCGATACGTTTCGCCCGCCCAAAGTTTGTGCTTCATCTGCGTCGTTCCCTTGAAGTTCAAATTCGAGTTTCGCCTGTTACAAGATCAAAACAGAGCGTCGCTCGCTTCAAGTCCAAGTTTGAGGCCTCACTCACTTCAAATGTGTGTTTTCGTTCGCTCCAAGTTCAAGCTTCGCTTACTTCAAGTTCCTGAAGATCAAATTCAAGTGTTGCTCGCTTCAAGTTCCTGAAGATCAAATTCAAGTGTTGCTCGCTTCAAGTTCAAGTTCGAGCGTTGGTCGCTTCAAGTTTAAGACCGAACATCGCTCGCATCCAGTTCGAAGGATTCCTCGCTTCAAGTTTGAAGGCTTCCTCGCTTCATGTTCAAGTTCGAAGGATTCCTCGCTGGGAGTTCAAGTTCGAAGGCTCCCTCGCATCATCTCCAAGTTCGCTGCTGCTGCATCATCTTGCATCATCTCCAAGTTCGCTACATCATCTCCAAGTTCGCTGTTGCTGCATCATCTCCAAGTTCGCTGTTGCTGCATCATCTCCAAGTTCGCTGTTGCTGCATCATCTTGCATCATCTCCAAGTTCGTTGTTGCTGCATCATCGTTCGCGCGCCTGCATCATCGCGCGCGCCTCCAAGTTCTGCATCATCGTTCGCGCGCCTCCATCATCGCGCGCGCCTCCAAGTTCTGCATCATCGTTCGCGCGCCTGCATCATCGCGCGCGCGCGCCTCCAAGTTTTGCATCATCGCGCGCGCGCGCCTCCAAGTTCTGCATCATCGCGCGCGCGCCTCCAAGTTCTGCATCATCGCGCGCGCGCGCCTCCAAGTTCTGCATCATCGCGCGCCTGTTTAAGAAAATTATCTAAAAATATGTATAAAGGTGGACTTGAACCCAAGACCAAAGGAAACAAAGATTCTACATGTTCCACTTTGCCAAACAAGATTTATTGTTACCATTTATCTTTAGATTGTAATACTTCATTCAACTTGAAATTTAGGTGGGTTCTAAATTTCCTTCCATAATCATGACCTTAAGTTCAAATTTTCGAACTTCATGTCAAAATTGATTGGAATCCCAAAATTATACCAAGTCAAATTTTCATTCAAGCTAAATTTCCAGCAAAACCCAAAATTTTCCTAAAATTAAAATTTTGGGCATATTCCAAATTTTATTTCCAAACGTGATTTAGAGTCAAAAGTTATATAAATCCGAGTCTCAAATCAAATATGCCAAAATAAAATTTTCAACACTTCTACTCCGAATTCAAGCCAAACTTCAAGAAAATATCATAGTTTTTCCTAGAATTAAAATTTTGGGCATATTCCAAATTTTATTTCCAAGCATGATTTAGAGTCAAAAATTTATCTAAATCCAAGTCTCGAATCGAAATTGGCGGTTTGGGTATACTCCAAATTTTATCCCACTTCGAAATTGGAGTAAAGTTCAAAGTCAAATCCTATTCAAAATTCAATTGGGCAACTCCAAAACTCTACTCTACATCCAAAATGGAATTAAAGTAGAACACAAGAATCTACTAAAGTTCAAGTCAAGCTTCTGCCAAATAAGAAAGATCAAAATTGTAAATCCAATTCATATTTTTTGGTCAATTGGCATAGAAAAATGTATCAATCAAAAGAATTGATTTATGGACCAAATTTCATATTTCGATAAGATTGATATGTCGAGGCAGATTCAAAATTAGGGGTGTCCTACATTTCAATTTCAAAATTTAACTTTTCCGAGACTCACCCACACGTACATGTGCATAACTCTCGAAAAAGGGGGCATTTGTTGACCGAGAAATTTCGGCCAATCAGCGGTCGCCACATGTCTTCATCTTGGCCGGCGGATCGAATAAACTTAACCGAGCAAATTCGGTCATGGCTCAATTGGGCTCGAAATCGAATCGGGCTAAAAGTTATTTAAATGACAATTTGGCCCAAGCCCAAATAACCATTGGGCCCAGAACCCAAAAGTCCATTGGACCCAAGCCCATTGGATCCAAGCCCAAGCCCATTGGATCCAGGCCCATGAGAACTCTATAAATAGAGAGCTCATTCTTCATTTTTAGGGTTCAGAAAATTTCTTCTCCTAAGAGCTCAGAGAGAATTCACAAGACTCCCTGAATCCTGAAGACTGAACACCACTCCAAGTTCAAACATCTGAAGACCTCACCGCTACGCGAAGCCCTCGATCCAAATTCAACATCGAGAACAAGCTGCGAAGCCCTCGATACAAATTCAACATCGAGAACAAGCTGCGAAGCCCTCGATTCAAATTCAACATCGAGAACAAGCTGCGAAGCCCTCGATCCAAATTCAACATCGAGAACAAGCTGCGAAGCCCTCGATCCAAATTCAACATCGAGAACAAGCTGCGAAGCCCTCGATTCAAGTTCAACATCGAGAACAAGCTGCGAAGCCCTCGATACAAATCTAACATCAAGAACAAGCTGCGAAGCCCTCGATACAAATTCAACATCGAGAACAAGCTGCGGAGCCCTCGATACAAATCCAACATTGAGAACAAGCTGCGAAGCCCTCGATACAAATCCAACATCGAGAACAAGCTGCGAAGCCCTCGATTCAAATTCAACATCGAGAACAAGCTGCGAAGCCCTCGATCCAAATTCAACATCGAGAACAAGCTGCGAAGCCCTCGATCCAAATTTAACATCGAGAACAAGCTGCGAAGCCCTCGATTCAAATTCAACATCGAGAACAAGCTGCGAAGCCCTCGATACAAATCCAACATCGAGAACAAGCTGCGAAGCCCTCGATACAAATCCAACATCGAGAACAAGCTGCGGAGCCCTCGATACAAATCCAACATTGAGAACAAGCTGCGAAGCCCTCGATACAAATCCAACATCGAGAACAAGCTGCGAAGCCCTCGATACAAATCCAACATCGAGAACAAGCTGCGAAGCCCTCGATACAAATTCAACATCGAGAACAAGCTGCGAAGCCCTCGATCCAAATTCAACATCGAGAACAAGCTGCAAAGCCCTCGATCCAAATTCAACATCGAGAACAAGCTGCAAAGCCCTCGAAACAAATCCAACATCGAGAACAAGCTGCGAAGCCCTCGAAACACATTTACATTTGAGAGAGAAAGAATCAGAGGATCAAACATTAGAGATTGTAATCCACTACGCACTGATATATACAATACAAATTCAATTCAAATTTCATTTACACGTGTTGAATTTCCATCGTGTGAACAGATTGTAATCCACCGCTACGTGTTGAATTTCCATTTGTTGACCGAGAAATTTCGGCCAATCAGCGGTCGCCACATGTCTTCATCTTGGCCGGCGGATCGAATAAACTTAACCGAGCAAATTCGGTCATGGCTCAATTGGGCTCGAAATCGAATCGGGCTAAAAGTTATTTAAATGACAATTTGGCCCAAGCCCAAATAACCATTGGGCCCAGAACCCAAAAGTCCATTGAACCCAAGCCCATTGGATCCAAGCCCAAGCCCATTGGATCCAGGCCCATGAGAACTCTATAAATAGAGAGCTCATTCTTCATTTTTAAGGTTCAGAAAATTTCTTCTCCTAAGAACTCAGAGAGAATTCCCAAATAACGAAAGACTCTTTGAATCCTGAAGACTGAACGCCACTCCAAATTCAAACATCTGAAGATTCAACATCGAGAACAAGCTGCGAAGCCCTCGATCCAAATCCAACAACGAGAACAAGCTGCAAAGCCCTCGAAACAAATCCAACATCGAGAACAAGCTGCGAAGCCCTCGATCCAAATTCAACATCGAGAACAAGCTGCGTAGCCCTCGAGAAACATTTACATTTGAGAGAGAGAATCAGAGGATCAAACATTAGAGATTGTAATCCACTACGCACTGATAAATACAATACATCAACACAAATTCAAATTCATTTACACGTGTTCGAATCTCCATTTGTCGTTCGAAATCTCGTGTGAACATAGACTTTTTGAAAATCCCATGTAATTTTTTTTTAATTTTTTTTATTTCGAAATTTAAAATTGGGAATTTAAAACTCAAATTTAGACTTAGAAATTTGAAACCTGACATCTCATCGACATATATTTTCTTATTTTCTTCAAAATAAACTCAATTTGAGCTTGTGGATATATTTTTTTACTTTTTTTTTTTTTTTTTTTTTTTTTTTTTTTTTTTTTTTTTTTTTTTTTTTACAAAACATATTTGAGCTTGTGAATTTCTTTATTATTTTCTTTTAAAAAAAAAAAAAAAAAAACAACAAAAGCTTCCTAAACCAAAATATTTTATTTTATTTTGTTTATTTTTTTGTTTATTTTTTTTAAAAAAAAAATTCAGTCTAAAGGAGTTAAGGATGTGACACTGGGTTGTGGGACGCCCACTCACGCCTACGTGTTGCCCCTGTTAAGGATGTCCACTTGTCGGATGCGACTTGTAGGTCTATCTAGAAGCAGACATCCTTAAACCTTTCAGACTTAAAATCTTTTCCTTTTGCAAAGAAGTTAGAGATGTGACGTTGGGTTGTGGGATGCCCACTCACGCCTAAGCGTTGCCCCTGTTACGGGTGTCCACTTGTCGGATGCGACTTGTAGGTCTATCTAGAAGCAGACATCTTTAACCTCTTTGGGATTGAAAATATTTTTTTTTTCTTTTTATGTGTATTTGAGTTTGTGAAAATTTTAAAGATCAAAACTTTCGTTTTTTAAATACAAAACAAAAGCTTCGTTTTTATTTTTGTTTTCAGTCTAAAGGAGTTAAGGATGTGACACTGGGTTGTGGGACGCCCACTCACGCCTACGTGTTGCCCCTGTTAAGGATGTCCACTTGTCGGATGCGACTTGTAGGTCTATCTAGAAGCAGACATCCTTAAACCTTTCAGACTTAAAATCTTTTTCTTTTGCAAAGAAGTTAGAGATGTGACGCTGGGTTGTGGGATGTCCACTCACGCCTAAGCGTTGCCCCTGTTACGGGTGTCCACTTGTCGGATGCGACTTGTAGGTCTATCTAGAAGCAGACATCCTTAAACCTTTCAGACTTAAAATCTTTTCCTTTTGCAAAGGAGTTAGAGATGTGACGCTGGGTTGTGGGATGCCCACTCACGCCTAAGCGTTGCCCCTGTTACGGGTGTCCACTTGTCGGATGCGACTTGTAGGTCTATCTAGAAGCAGACATCTTTAAACTCTTTGGGATTGGAAATATTTTTTTCAAAATCTTGGTCAACGGTCATGATAAAAACCTTTCGTACAACTACCATTTTCACCAACATTGGATCATCGTCACCGCTGTAATCCCTCTTTTTTTTTTAATAATTTTACATATATTGGTGTTGAATTTCATTTTTTTTTAAAGTTTGCTCGGAGTCACGATTGTAAAAAGTCAAAATTAATTATTCATTTTTTTTTGTAGGTCAAGTCATGGTTTTTTTTACCGAGTTTTCAGACGATGCAGGAGTAAATTTGGTTGTTTTAGACAACGAAGATCAACCACTAAAAAGTGGCATCCTTTTTCCCATGGAAGATCTGCCTAAAGAATCAGAATTGGACAAAAACCATTTTTTGGCCGAATGGTCTACGGAGCGACCCCGCGACCAACACTCCCCCGCGTGGATTTTACAATCCTCTTTACATAGAGGGAAATCCAAATCCCATCCGAGTCCCACCCTTGGGCGTCGTATTATTTCGAGCGGAATTCGTTGGGGTTCTACCTTTAAACTTAATGGTGAATTCCTTTACACTCCACTTTATTGGGAGTGGCTTGAATTCACCGTTGCTCGAAACAAGGACTCATTGCAAGGCTCAGGTATGCTATCACCCATGCTGGCCTCTCTGTATACCTATGATCGCAACTTAGACGTGATGCGGGCTTTCTGCGAAGCCTGGTGTCCTTCAACCAACACCATTCACACCTCATCTGGAGAAGCATCCATTTCTTTGTGGGACATGTGGAAGCTCGGAGGTCTTTCAATCAAAGGCAAGTTCTATAATGAAATCATTCCAAGTTGTGAGGAACTGATGGGTCCGCGCGTGGGGCCGCGTGTCCGGGGTGAGTGTTACGTGCTCAATGTGTTAAAATAAATAAGCAATAAGATAGAGAGAGCACTCAGAACATGCAAGCATACATGATCCTATAGCAAGTAGTAAGTATTTTTTCATTCGTTTTCCCACAGAGATTTATTATAAGCTACTCGTGAAGTGTAAAGTTAAGAAAGAAGGGGTGGATTTGATGGGGTAGAATTGGTTTTAAATTGTCTATTTCCTACTGAATACGTAGAAGGTAGCAACATAAACAAGTGCAAGTCAAAGTTAAACTCAAATGAAAAGAGACGAGATTAATAAACGAAGACAAAAACAGCTAGACAGAATTGTCACTTTGGCAGAATTGCGGAAACAGCAATTCTACCGCAATTTTAATAACAGCGAAAGTGTGTAAAATGGAGAAACAAGGGCTACTAACGACTTCTCTATAGGCTTTTTCATACAATTCCCAAGCATTGGATCAACTCACTATGCATCAAACTCACTCAATCTCATGTATCTTCCGATTCCATGCATTAGATTCTTTAGTTTACTCATATCCAAGTAAGGTCTTAAGCATCTTGTTAAAGCAGAAAGTTACGGTTTGTACTAGGAAAACGCCTATTCCTAGGTCGTTTTCTGGCTACCTTGAAAGGCTAGCATGAGTGTATGACTCTGAACTCTTACTCCTTCCAGAGGTTAGGAGTTCTTTGGACAAAATGGATGGCCAATCGAAATTGCCCGTGGGATGAAGCTTACATACAATCAATGCTTCGAGAGCTATCCTACATGCTTGGTTCACGTTTTTTAGCCTATAGTATTGTCATTAGCATGCCCCTAAGTGACTTAGTTACTCATGGATATGGAGTAAACAGAAATAAGAGATGAAGGAAACATGCTTAGAAGAGAAATATACTTAAAACAGTAAGGAAAAACCGTAGCAGCAAAAGATGGAAAACTTGTGAAATAATAACTATGCTTTGATTACTTGATTGTTTGAATGGACAAGAAGAGGAACTTAAAGTGCTTAACAGAAAAACAGAACACAACGAAATGGACTGATCTAGTTACAAGAAAGGAAACAACAACAAACTAAAGCTGGAAAATGGAAATAAAGACAGAAAGCATAAAAACGAGCGTGAACGCCTAGTTGCAGATGCCTCGGCTGAAGGGGATGAAAGAATAGCTTTGCTTGGATGAATCCAATCGGGAGAGAAGATGAATCTTCTCTCCTTCCTATCAGATTGTCGATTCCAACAGCTGAGACTCTCACGCCAACAGACAGAGGAGAACGACGGGAGAAAAGATGGAGCTGCGAGAAGACTTCTACGCTTTCGGATGATGTTTGAACCCTCGACTTTGACCCCTTTTTATAGCAATCTGCAGGTGTATGTGGGCAAAGGAGAACCATCAATCTTCAACGTCGTACTTCAAAATGGATGGAGGAGAAAGAACGAATCCCTGAAATAACGGAAATTAACAGAAAAAGATCAGTCAACTTACGGTTTTCACTTGAAACATTGCGGTTTCAGCAATGTTTCCGCAATGCTATCGCAATGTAGTTTTTTCATTCTTTTACTTTGGTTTTCAATCCTTTTCTTTCCTTTTGCACACAAGTCCTAATTTAGCTACCTTCTTTTAATTCTCACAAATAAGCATAGGTTTAAGCTAAATCCTATCAAAACACCTAAGAGTGTGCATCTTTCTAAGCTAAATAAGTCCTAAATAAGTCACTTTTGGAGACATAACACACCCCCAAACTTAAGGTTTTGCTTGTCCTCAAGCAAACTAAGGACTTACTTGGGCTGCTGTTTCATCTTCTTCAACCACTTACTGACTCCCCTATATCCCTATCTATAGCAGTGATGTCCTGTGACACACTTCTAAGCTCAAACTATCCTCTTATCTAGCTTCTTCTGACTTCGCATGCCTAATATTCCTACTGTTTCATTAACTCCCTACAACTGATCTACTTGCTTTTGTCATATCATGCCACTATCCCTAAGGTTTCAAATTCTACCTAGCTTTACCCCAGACTCAGTACATGCTTCTAGTTTTTACTTTTGAGCTACCTAGGATTCCTTAGAGTCATGCCAGTCTTAGTATTAACAGTGACAGTAGTACTTTAAGAGAACAACCTAAACCCTGGCATCACTACATTGGACATACATTCATCTCCCTAAACAACCCTACAAGCTACAACTTTGTGCTCAGCTACTTGAGGATCAGAGTTCTTTTTAAACAGGACATCTAAGCCACAAAGTTGCAACTCCTAGGTATACATTCTTCTTCCCTACTTTTTCCTTTTTTTCTTTCTTAGGTGGAGCCTTTCCTTTGGTTGCCTTTTGATGCAATGCCACTTGTGGGTTACACACTTGGCACTGATTACTCAGCACCCTAAGAAAGACACCCCTCTTTATTCTATTTTTCATTTTTTTTTCAGTTCATCATTTTTTCTTTTTGTAAAGGAGAAGAAGAATGCTTATGCTTTTAAGGGAGAGAGGAATGTTCCTAGGCCTAGGGTGGCATCCCCCAAACTTAAACTACTCATTGTCCCCAATGAGTGTCTGAGGTGGCACACCCCCAAACTTGTCCTAGAAGCATCTAGTCTAAGGTAAAACAAAGAGAATCTAAAAGCCCTAGGCATAGACAGAACATCCTAAAAGTAAATATCACAGCAGCAGAAATTTGAAAAAAAACAGACAGATAAGGACTTAAAGCTATGCATGCTGAGCTTTTTAGAGATTAATTTAAACTATCAAAGGGTGTCCTATGACACTCATCCAGCATGCTTTAAGATAAGCCATATAAGGTAGTCATGGTAGCAGCAAAAGATAGAATTTAGACAGATCACAGCCTAGCTAAACAGACAGTCCAAAACATGCATTTAGTAATAATAATTGCGGTTACCGCAATTATTTCGCAATAAGGTCAGGGCAGATATATCAGTGTTTAAGGCCCCTACGCATGCTTTTTCCAGTCATTCAAGCTCTCTAAAAATGAAACTAAACTAATCTACCTAATCAGCTAGTAGCAGGCTATACTAAACAATTTAAAAACTTAAAACTAAGCAACTAAAACAGATCAAAATATTAACTAAAAACAGCATAATTCACATGGTCTAACAGAAAACAGATTTTTTTTTTTTTTTTTTCTAAGGGAACAGCAATACTCCCTTTTGGTGCTCCTCAAACTAGCACTCAGACATCTTCCTCATCATCACTCCTTCTTGGTCTTGGAGGCACCCATGGAGTCAGGAGATTCGTGGGAAAATCAGGGAAGATGCATCCAAGTTGGTCAGCAACTTCCTTGTCCCTTGCCTGTGCGTAAGTGGCCCATTGAGCCATCCTCTTCTGCATATCCATCAGGCAAGCCATGGACAGCGACTGATCAGCAGCCAACCTATCCAGCTCGAATTCCATGTTCCCCTTCCTTTTTAGCCTCAAGCCAGCAGGGAGCTCCAAGTGGCCTGTGTAAGCCATCTGCTGTTCCATCCGTTCAATGGGGACTCCTGCACGCAAGCATAGTTTAGTAATAGTATTAGGGAAGAATAATGGACCCTTACCCTTCTTGGCGCAGTCAGCAATGGCAGCTGACATCACTTCACCCACGTTGATCGTGAGACCTCGCATGATTGCATAGACCAGCAGCGATCTGCTCTGGTTGATTGTGGTCTCATGAGTCACCGGGGACAGTTTTCTTCTCACGAAGGAAAACCAGACAGCCGCCTTAGCTGTGAGGTTGGCACTCATGAGAGTGTGCCTCCCATTGCGTGACACGGTCCAGGATGCTTCAGGCTGGCCAATGGTCCGAATGGCCTCTTCCAGGACGGCTTCAGTAGGCTCATCAACAATCCTCGCATAGTCAGTATGTCTTTGGCCCTTGAGGCCATAGGCTTCGTTGATGGCTTTTGCTGAGAAGTCCACTTCTACTCCCCTGACCACAGACAACCCCTCCTCAGACATCCTCAGGTTGGCGTAGAAGTCATACACCATGCTTGTGTAAGCTGGATTGGGTGGTCTGCACAACTCCTCCCAGCCATGATTCGTAATTCCTGCGCGCAAGAATTGCGGCAGGTCAGCAGGTCTGTCGAGGAAGCCCTTCTCGTGCAGCAGCTCTCGCTTCCTCAGCTCCATGCCTCTAGACTCAGCGTCAGAAGAAACGTACCTCACTGACTGAGGCTCATCTTCAGGGTAAAGCTTGGCCTTCCCTTTGTCTTTTGATTTGGCTGACTCAGCAGCCTCAATCTTGAGCTTCTTGAGCGACGGCTCAGCACTCTTCTCCTCTGATGCAAACGCCCTCTTGGCTTTCTTTTTCTTTGATTTCTTGGACCGTTTGGCCTTGACAATCTTGGCAGCCTTCTTCTTCTTCAGCCTCGCCTTGGTTGAGATCGCATGGAGGCAAGCCCCCAGTGTTTCTTCCATAGAATCATCCTTCTGCGCAGGACTCTCAGGGCTGGCTTCCCTCAACGGAGAGAAGACCTCTTCTTCCTCAGCCCCCCCACTGCCCTGCGTTGATTCTTGGTACTCCCCATATGGGAATTCAGGGTCAGGCCGTGGAGAAGTGGGCGACGGAGTGGTGTTTTGTGCTGCTGTAGGGGTCTGTGCAGAACTCTGCGGTGATGAAGGCAGCTCAGGGCTCTGTGCTGGCGGCGATGAGGAGAGCTCAGGGCTTTGAACTGGTGGAGATGGTGAAGGGCTGCGCTCGGCTGTCTCGTGGGATGGTTGGCCTCGTTCTTGACTCTCCACAGAGGGAGTCTTTTTCTTGATTTCTTCTTCGGCCATGGCCATACTCCACCTGCGCTTCCTGGGTGTGCCTGCTGGTTCAGAGGGTCCAGCAGGTATCTCTGTGACGACCTTCCACTTCTTCTTGCGGATCAGAAGTTTGGGAAGTCGTTAAGTTCGCGCGGCCTCAGCATCAGCCAAGGCAAGCAGTGCTTCCCTCGCAGCCGTTTCAGCTTCATCAGCCATTTTCTTGGCCGCAGATCTTTCAGCCCTCGTGAGCACCATTGTTGAATCGTGGAGGTTTGGAGAGAAGAATCACAGATGAAGAGAAACGCAGATTTCTTGGAGTTCAGATACTTGGGAAATCGTATAGATCAACGCGCGTCTCAACGGATATAAAGAAAACGGAAAAATCCCAACGGCTATATTTTTGCGGATTCTGCAAATCCAGCGCAATTCTAATGACCGTTGGAGATTTCTTGCATTTAAATGTCAATCTTTGCTCAACCGTATCTTTGATTTGGCCCAATATCTTCTTGATTTTTTTAGCTGGATTTAATCTCCTTGATTCCCTCTATTGATTCCCTAAAAAAAGAAATAAAATCAACATCAAATTCGTAATTAAAATCATACAAACATATACACAAACGATAACCAGAAAATCGCAAAAAATAAACTAAGGCATGAGCCTCATATCGACGAGCACAGCAATCACTCGTCCTCTCTCGTTCTTAATTTCACGCTTCAGTCAAGAGGAAGGCCGAGAGAGTCTTCACATCTCCTTCCTCATAGTAGTGCTTCAACCTTGCACCATTAACCATGAATGGTTGACCTTGCTGCAGGTTCTTTATCTCGATGGCACCATGAACAAACACATTAGTAATGACAAAAGGACCTGACCATCTAGACTTAAGTTTGCCTGGAAATAATCTCAATCGTGAGTTGAATAACAAAACAAGTTGGCCTTTCTTAAAGTCCTTAATCCTAAGTCTACTGTCGTGCCAAATCTTGGTCTTTTCCTTATACATTTTGGCATTTTCATAAGACATATATCTAAGCTCATCAAGCTCGTGTAATTGCAAAGACCGCAACGTTCCCGCATCGGTCACGCAATAATTCAACTCTTTTAGTGCCCAAAATGCCTTAATTTCTAACTCGAATGGAAGATGACAAGCTTTACCATACACCAGTCTGTAAGGAGACATACCTAAGGGTGTCTTATATGCAGTTCTATACGCCCAAAGTGCATCCTCGAGTTTAGAGGACCAGTCTTTCCTATTGGGTTTGACCACCTTTTCTAGGATGTTCTTAATCTCCCTATTTGAAATTTCAGCCTGTCCATTCGAGTGTGGGTGATAGGGAGTGGCTACTCTATGTCTAATGTTATACTTAGCCAACACTCTTTCCATAGCCTTATTAATGAAATGTGTCCCCTCATCACTAATGATAGCACGAGGTGTTCCAAACCTAGTGAAAATGTGCCTATGTAAGAATTTTATGACTGTTTTGGCATCATTATTGGGACATGCTATGGCCTCTACCCACTTGGATACATAGTCTACTGCCACTAATATGTAAAGGTTACCTGATGATGGGGGAAATGGTCCCATGAAGTCAATGCCCCACACATCAAAGAGCTCCAACTCTAAGATGTAAGTGAGAGGCATTTCATCCTTGCGACTGAGGTTACCTGTTCTTTGGCATTCATCACAGCTGTGGGCATAGTTGTGGGCATCCTTGAAGATCGTTGGCCAATAGTAGCCGCTCTGAAATACCTTTGCCGCTGTTCTTTGGCCACCAAAGTGTCCACCATAAGAAGCTGTGTGGCAGTGCTGCAGCACAGACTTCGCCTCAGCAGCTGAAACACACTTCCTTAGCAAGCCGTCAGCACATGTTTTGTAGAGTGTGGGGTCATCCCATATGAATTTCCTTGCTTCATGAAGGAACCTCTTCTTCTCTTGTCCTCCCTTGAAAGTTGGTAGTACCTGCGATGCAAGGAAGTTAGCAATGTCAGCAAACCAAGGTTCCTCATCGTTATCACGATGAGTCAATACAAAGACATGTTCATCAATAAAAGCATCAGAAATTGCGGGTTCCGCAATTTTTTTCGCAATTATGCTGCAATCTAGAAAGATGATCCGCAACCACGTTTTCACTTCCTTTCTTATCTCTAATGTCTAGATCAAACTCTTGCAGCAGCAAAACCCACCTAATCAACCTAGGCTTAGCATCAGCCTTCCTCATAAGGTACTTTAAAGCAGAATGGTCAGTGTACACAATCGTTCTGGTGCCTACAATATAGTTCCTAAATTTCTCACAAGCAAACACTACAGCCAGCATCTCCTTCTCAGTGGTTGTGTAGTTGCATTGTGCCTCATTGAGTGTCTTACTAGCATAATAGACAGGGTGTGTTAGCTTGTCAATCTTTTGTCCTAACATAACCCCTACAGCATAGTCACTAGCATCACATAACATCTCAAATAGGAGATCCCAATTTGGTCCTACTATAATAGGGGCTGTGACTAGTGCTTCCTTAAGGGTCTTCCATGCTAGGAAACATTCTCTAGAGAAGATGAAGGGTTTGTTTAGCTCTAGTAGCTCGCATAAAGGCTTGGAGATCTTAGAAAAGTCCTTAATGAACCTTCTATAGAAGCCAGCATGCCCTAAGAAACTTCTAATGGCTTTGACATTTTGAGGTTCTACCAACTTCTCGATTATTTCAATTTTTGCCCTGTCAACTTCTACTCCTGCCCTTGACACTCTATGACCTAAGACAATCCCTTCATCTACCATAAAATGGCACTTTTCCCAATTTAGGACTAGGTTGGTCTCCTCACACCTAGCCAGGACTTGTTCTAGGTTCTCTAGACAGTTTGTAAATGAATCCCCAAAGACTGAGAAATCATCCATGAATATCTCTATCATGGACTCATCCAAATCAGAGAAGATTGCCAACATGCACCTTTGGAACGTTGTCGGTGCATTGCATAAGCCAAAAGGCATTCTGCGAAAGGCAAAAGTTCCAAAAGGGCAAGTGAAGGTAGTCTTCTCTTGGTCCTTAGGGTCTATAGTGATCTGGTTATATCCTGAATAACCGTCTAAGAAACAGTAGTAGGCTCTACCAGCTATCCTATCTAGCATTTGGTCAATGAATGGTAGAGGGAAATGGTCTTTTTTTGGTTTCTTTATTTAGTTTCCTATAATCCATGCAAACTCTCCATCCTGTGACAGTCCTAGTTGGAATCAGTTCATTGTTCTCATTGACTACCACAGTCATCCCCCCCTTCTTAGGTACACATTGTATAGGGCTCACCCACTGGCTACTAGCTATGGGGAAGATCACACCAGCATCTAACCATTTTATTATTTCTTTCTTAACTACCTCTTTCATAGAGGGATTCAGCCTACGTTGGTGATCTACTCTAGGTGTATGCTCTTCCTCTAGTATAATCTTATGCATGCAATAAGAAGGGCTAATGCCTCTAATGTCAGCAATAGTCCATGCAATAGCCTTCCTATGTTGCTTAAGTAATAAAATTAGTTCAACCTCATGCTTTTCACTTAATTTAGAGGAAATTATCACAGGCAAAGTATCATTACTTCCTAGATATGCATACTTGAGGTGAGTGGGGAGAGGTTTTAATTCTAAAACAGGTGGATGCTCAATGGATGGTTTTAATGGATTCACAGATTTTTCAGTTAAGTTAATATTCATACAAACATGCTGAGGATTATTTACAGATATGTCCATTATCTCAGCTATGTTTAAGTCAGTTAATTCTAATCCTACATATTCATGAGCATGCTTAGTCAACAATTCATGCTCCAATTGGTCTTCCATTAATGAATCTATAATGTCCATACTAGCACAAGATTCAGAGTCAGAGGGATACCTTAAGGCTTTATACACACTAAATTTCACCTCTTCATCATGAACCCTCATAGTGAGCTCACCTTTTTGGACATCTATCAGTGCCCTACCTGTGGCTAGAAATGGTCTGCCTAACAGGATGGGGACCTCCTTGTCTGCTTCATAATCCAGGATAATGAAATCTGCAAGGAAAATAAACTTGTCAAACTTTACAAGAATATCCTCAATCTTACCTTCAGGGTATGCAATGGATCTGTCTGCTAGTTGTAAAGTGACAGTGGTTGGACGTGCTTCTCCTATTCCTAGCTGGCGGAATAGTGATAGGGGCATGAGGTTTATGCTGGCTCCCAGGTCACAAAGAGCTCTGCCCACGTGCTTGCCTCCTAGCTCTACAGGTAAGGTGAAGGAGCCAGGATCCTTCTCCTTCTTGGGTAGCTTGTTCTGGAGGATGGCACTGCACTCCTCAGTGAGATTGACTGTTTCAAACTCACCAATTATTTTCTTGTTAGTTATAATATCCTTCAAAAACTTTACATAAGAAGGCATAGACTGTAAAACCTCTACAAAAGGAATATTAACATGCACTTGCTTAAGAATTTCTAGAAATTTATTAAAGTGCACTTCCTGTTCTTGTTTTTTCTTTAGCCTTCTAGGAAATGGAGGTGGTGGCACATATGCAGGTACTTCAGGCCGCCTTAGGATAGGTGGAGGCCTTGAAATTTCTTCTATCTCTTCTATGATTGGCTCCAGCCTTGATCCTGATGTGCTTGATGGTGGTGGACCTTGGTTTGGCACAGACTCCAGTGGAGCACTAGACTCAGTGTTCTCTACTCTCTTTGGTGTGTCCTTGGTGTTGCTTACCAATGGTCTACCACTTCTAAGTTCAATTGCTTGAACTTGCTCTTTACCATCTCTCCTTGGCACTTCAGTGTCAGCAGGGAGTCTACCTTGGGGCCTACTTTTGATTTCATTGGCTAGTTGCCCTATTTGGTTCTCTAGGCTCCTAAGAGTGGCTTGCTGACTCTGTAGAGTGGCATCATTCTTGGCTATATATTCCTTGAGTAAGTTTTCTACAGAAGATCCTACAGGTTGGTTGTATGGTTTTTGATACATGGATTGGTTATGTTGGGGAGTGAAACCAGGTGTTCCACTCGGCCTTGGTTGGTTAGGATTTTGGTTAGCATTCTGTTGGCCACCCCATGACAGGTTTGGGTGGTTCCTCCAACCAGGGTTGTAAGTATTAGAGTAGGGATTGTTCCTAGGCTGCTGCTGGCTTCCAACATAGCAGACTGAGGCTGGATTCCCAGGGCAGTAATCATACGGGTGCCCTTCCCCACAGAATCCACAGATAAGTGTCTCACCTTGACTTGGTTGGGTGCCCATTGACATGGCTGTGGCGGTGTTGACACTTGTTTGGAGGTTGGCTTGAGCCATTTGCTTGACTAGGTTGGTCAGTGCATTTATTTGGTTGCTCATCGCACTTAGAGCATCCTTGTCTTGAGCTCTAGTTGGCTCAACTGGATCATCTGACCACCTACAGTGAGATACTGAGATCTTCTCCAAGATCTCATAGGCTTCGTTGTAACTCTTGGACAACATGGAACCTCCAGCAGATGAATTTAAGACTTGTCTAGTGTTGGGGTTGCATCCTTTGAAAAAGACCTCTATTTGGATACACCATGGGATGCCATGGTGTGGACATTTAAGAAGAAGATCTTTAAACCTTGTCCAAGCTTCGTGAAGAGACTCAGTGTCAGCTTGTTTGAACTTGATTATGTCATCACGAAAGGTAGAATTCCTATCAGGTGGGAAGTATTTGACTAGGAATTTCTCTGCTAAGTCTGTCCAATTAAGGACTGATCCTGAGGGTAATGAGTTTAACCACGTTTTGGCTTTGTCCCTCAAAGAGTAAGGGAAAAGGTATAGCCTCAAGGCTTCTTGGGAAACTCCAGGGATGATAAAGGTATCACTGACTCCTAAGAAGTTTCTAAGATGGTTGTGGGGGTCCTCATTTTCCACTCCAAAGAATTGTCCCACAGTGGACAACATTTGGAACATCACTGGCTTTAACTCGAATGAGTGGGCAGTGATTTCAGGACGGATTATGCTGGGGTTCAGCTCCCCAGGCATAGGTACTAGGTAAGAGAGTATGGCGCTATCCTTATCATTCGCTATTTCGATGGGATTGCGAGTGACAGGCACCGGATTTGGAATTATTCCAGCCATTTCTTCTTGAGACAATTGCGGAGAAATTGCGGTTCCCGCAATTACTTGAGGTAAAGGGGGTTGTTTAAAGAGACGTTTATTGGCTCTATTTCTGGCCCTAAGTAATCTCTCAGGCTCAGGATTGAACTCTAGATCACTACTTGAAGGCTCACTCATAAACTAACTCGATGGTACCTGTAAAAGAAATGAAACTAGATTAGTTACAATAGACAATAAACTCGGTGTTTCAAACTTAACAAACTTCGTTTTCACTTAAATAAATCCACGGCAGCGGCGCCAAAAACTTGTTACGTGCTCAATGTGTTAAAATAAATAAGCAATAAGATAGAGAGAGCACTCAGAACATGCAAGCATACATGATCCTATAGCAAGTAGTAAGTATTTTTTCATTCGTTTTCCCACAGAGATTTATTATAAGCTACTCGTGAAGTGTAAAGTTAAGAAAGAAGGGGTGGATTTGATGGGGTAGAATTGGTTTTAAATTGTCTATTTCCTACTGAATACGTAGAAGGTAGCAACATAAACAAGTGCAAGTCAAAGTTAAACTCAAATGAAAAGAGACGAGATTAATAAACGAAGACAAAAACAGCTAGACAGAATTGTCACTTTGGCAGAATTGCGGAAACAGCAATTCTACCGCAATTTTAATAACAGCGAAAGTGTGTAAAATGGAGAAACAAGGGCTACTAACGACTCCTCTATAGGCTTTTTCATACAATTCCCAAGCATTGGATCAACTCACTATGCATCAAACTCACTCAATCTCATGTATCTTCTGATTCCATGCATTAGATTCTTTAGTTTACTCATATCCAAGTAAGGTCTTAAGCATCTTGTTAAAGCAGAAAGTTAAGGTAGCATCCCTCATGGCTGAAGGTAGCCTTTTCAACCTTGCAGTCCCGGTTTTATCCAATATTTATCATGGACTTAGCCAACTTTACAACACCCCTCATTCTTCCGGGCGCTCCGACATTTGCTTCCCAGTACATTATGTTTACGGTTGGCTTGCCCTTTACTTTGGTACACACTTTAGAATATCCTCAACAACTGGCCCATTAATGGTTGACTACTCAGGAGAAGGTGGCGCGAAATACTATGATGCGTTCGCAGCCCGCAAAGTAATCCATGAAGGCATGTCCATAGCGTGGCATGCAAACCCCCAACCCAAGAGTCAGGGCGGCATTTTACATGATGTTAAAGGTTTATCATTCTCATCATCTTCATACTTTATAAGCATTCGCTCGTGTTACTTATCCTCTCATCACGGAACACAAATGACTATCTAGGCCTACCACCCTTGTCGGTTTAGTCGACAACTTGGCTTTTATCAAGATATACCGAACGAGTTACGTGAAGATCCGCCTACGATCAACTTGGAGAATGTATTCCACCATTGGAGGATTTGCACTGAGACACTAACCTCGTCCCGGGTGCATCTCCCTCAGTGTATGCCAAACCCTGCTGATCATGTCACCGCATCCTACAAGAAGTGGTGGAACAAAAAACATGGGAGCTATTTCGGGGTGAACATACAATTGTTAGTTAACAGTTTCACTCCTCCTCCTACAAAACCTCCCAAAGACACCGGTAAAAAGGTTTGCGCCGCGAGGAAAGAGGTGCCAATTCACGAAGTGAGTAGTCCTGACGAAGACACTGGCAGTCAGAGTAGCAGCAGCGAACACAACAGCGACCGCTGCTAGAAGCAGACTAAATCTGAGAAGACTAAATCTCGGAAGAGATCGAAAAAGATTATTGATGCCCCACAGTCCCCTGAACTTGTTGCACCTTTGGTTAGTGACTCATTCATCCTTTCTCCTTTGCATATATGTATCCCTTTAGTTTTGTTCGAGCATTTTTGTACGCTTATTCATCGTTATTTCCTCATTTCCCTATTGTTATTTTTTATTTTGCAGGCGTCTTCGAGCAGACAGTCATTGATGATCGTGGCTTCTAGCCCTCCTAAACAGGCGGTTGAGGATTTGGATATTGCGACTTCAGAGGCTTCCACTTTTGTTGCTGACGACATAATCTCCAAAGCTCGTCGAGATTTTGCCTTAGCCATGTGGAAGATTGTACAACAAAAATTTGGTCGTACTCCTTTTGAGAAGGCTTCCTCCCTTGAACCTGAGATTCAGAAAATATTCGATGCCGCCTCTGAAGTTGATGCGGCGAGCTTGGCATTTCTGAAGAATCTTGTGGATGAGTACTTTCGAAATGTGGACCATTACAACGAGCTACAATCTCGCTACTCTCCATGCTTGACCTCATCTGGCAAGGATCAGGACCTGGCAAAGTTGAGATGCAGCTTGGAGGGTGTCTCGTCTCGTAAAAACTTTCTGCTCGAAGAAAAGAATGTACTTCAGGACCGGTCTAAGCAGATGCTCTCGGAGATTGAAAGTATCAAGGCCAAACTGAAGACTATGGAGGCTGACCATGAATCACTTTCTGTACTTATTTTGGAGAAAGAAAGACATTTCAATGAAGAGCAACTTAAAGAAAACAGCATGTGCACGGAAATTAGCAATATTGAAGATACTCCCGCTATTGGTGACGAAGCTATAGCTTCTCTAGACGTACTACGTGGTTTTCTAGAAACTGCGCGCGAAGAATTGAGGGACTTCAGATGGCTGCTTTGACTTTATTTTATTGTATTTTATTAGTCGTTCATTTATTTTATTCACATTGTGATTGAATTTACAGTTCCTTTTTTTTATGACTGCATAAAATTGAATGAATTTTAGTTTGTGACTGAACTCAAAGTATATATTTTTTCTTTAAGTTGCCTACGTACCCTTAGATGGAAGGGATCAAGTCATAACGTAGTTCAGATTACATGATGAATGATCGATTTTTTTTTTTTTTACTTTGGGCCGTTCACCTTTTAAGCTCATGCGGGCCAGGAGCAACATGTAGTTTATACTCTTACGTTAAGGAGTATTACATTTTTTTTTTTATGCATAAAATTTCTTAAGAAATTTGCCGTTGATTGGGCCAATCCTTAATCCATCTTGATCCACAATTTTGTATGCCCCATTTGTATAGACTTCCTTAACAACATAGGGTCCATCCCACTTAGGGGTGAACTTGCTCCCCGTATGTCTCGTTGTGATAATGGGTCTTCGAACCGCGAGTACTAGATCGCCAACTTGAAATGATCGAGGCTTCAAATTTTTGTTGAAAGCCTTGGTCATTCGCGCTTGGTAACATTCCAATGCTTGCTGAGCATCCAATCTTCTTTCATCGAGCGCTTCCAATTCTTCGAGGCGCAATCTTGCATTGTCTTCGGTAGTTAACCCTTCTTGCACCGCCATTCTTAAGGAAGGGATTTCTCTTTCCAAAGGGAGCACAGCTTCAACCCCATAGACTAGGGAATAAGGTGTGACCCTTGTAGGAGTGCGGTGGGTAGTTCGGTAAGCCCATAATGCCTCACCAATCTTTTCATGCCAGTCTCTTTTTGACTTGGAGACTACTTTTTTCAGCAAGTTGCACAATGTCTTGTTGAATGCTTCTGCCAATCCATTTGTCGGAGCGTTGTACATGGATGACTTGCATTGCTTGAACTTGAATTTCTCACATAAATTGTCCATTAGACTATTGGAGAATTGTCTTCCGTTATCGGTCACGATGCGGTGAGGGATGCCGTAACGGTAAATGATGTGGGTTCGAATGAAATTCACAACAGTTTCCTTCTTTGCCTCCTTTAACGCAATTGCTTCGGCCCACCTTGAAAAATAATCTGTCCCAGCGAGGATATAAGAATGTCCTGCTGCGGACTTAGGTGTTATTGGACCAACGAGATCAAGCCCCCAAGCTTCAAAGGGCCATGAAGCTATGGTTGGGTGAAGGGGTTCTGGCGGTTGATGTATGAAGTTTGCATGAAACTGACAAGCCTCACATTTCTTAGCATACTCCATTGAGTCTTGAATCATCGTTGGCCAGTGATAACCCATTCTCTTCAACTGAAAATGAAGTTTCGGTCCCGATTGATGAGTACCACAGACCCCTGAGTGCGCTTCCTCTAATGCCTTTACCGATTCTTCTTTTCCTAGGCATCGAAGAAAAAGTCCGTCATAGGAGCGTCGATAAAGGGTTTCCTTGTAGTAGATGAATCGGGCACTTCTTCTTCGTATATCGGCCTTACGTCGGGACTCTGTTGGAAGTTTTCCATGTTGTAGATAATCTACAATCGGTTGTCGCCAATCCTCTTCCTCAATCACATAGACCGATATTACGTTTGCTTCTTGACTTTCAACTTCAGTTGGCGGTATAACCCATTTTTGACAAATCGGAACGTTCAATATTTCACTTTCTGATACAGTCAGGGCTGTGGCCAAGTTTGCTAATGCATCTGCCTTTGCATTTTTAGCTCTTGGAATATGCTCTATCGTCATACTATCAAAGCTCTCTAAGAGTCGTCTTGCATAATTAAAGTAGGGCATTAAATCTGGATGCTTCACCTCGTATTGGAGCGACAATTGATTAATTATCAGTTTTGAATCTCCATAAATCTCAATGTAGGTCACTCCAATTTCTATTGCTATTTGAAGACCCATAATGAGTGCTTGATATTCAGCAACATTATTCGAACATACCTCTTCAAATGCGAAGCTATACGGCAGCATGTGTTTTTCAGGGGTAATGAATACTATACCCGCTCCTGCGCCATATCTTCGAGCTTCACCGTCAAAATACATAATCCATGGGTCAACGATTTCAACGTAGAAGATTTCTTCGTCAGGCAGGTCGTCTCTAAATTTCCAGTCTGACGGCACTGGATGATCTGCCAAGAAATCAGCCAAGGCTTGCCCCTTCACCGCCTTTTGCGGAACATAAACAATGTCATACTGTTGTAGTAAGATTGCCCACTTTGCCAACCGACCTGAGATAATTGGTCTAGACAGAACATACTTGATTGGATCAGCCTTAGCCACCAGATGCACTGTGAATGCCTGCATGTAATGTCTCAACTTATCGATGGCGAAGAAGAGTGAAAGACACATCTTCTCAATGGGTGAATAATTCAGCTCTGCCCCATTGAGAGTTCTACTTAAGTAGTAGAGGGCACATTCTTTGCCCTTCTCGCTTTCTTGTGCAAGCAATGCCCCAAGCGACCTTTCTTGCGCAGTAACGTAGAGTATCAATGGCTTTTCTGCTACGGGTGCGCCCAAAACAGGAGGGTTAAGCAAGTATTGTTTTATGTTGTCAAAGGCATTTTGACATGCTTCATCCCACTCAAAGGTCGTGTCTTTCCTCATCAGTCTCTGAAATGGTTGGCATCGGCCTGCTAGATTGGAGATGAACCTCCCGATATAAGCAAGTCGTCCTTGGAGACTTCTTAGTTCATGCAAGTTTCGCGGCTCTAGCATTTTTTGAATGGCGTCGATCTTGGATTGATCAATCTCGATCCCTCGATGTTTTACGACGAAACCAAGGAATTTCCCCGAAGTTACACCGAATGCACATTTGAGAGGATTCATCCTCAATTGGTACTTTCTCAAACGATCGAAAACCACCTTTAGATCTTTCAAGTGATCCTGTCGCTTTTTGGACTTGACTACAAGATCGTCGACGTAGCATTCGACATGCTTATGTAGCATATCATCGAAGATCCTTTGCATGGCACGTTGATAAGTTGCGCCGGCGTTCTTTAATCCAAAGGGCATTACCTTGTAATAGTATATCCCTTTCGGAGTCCGGAACGCTGTCATTTCTTCATCTTTGAGGGCCATTCGAATCTGGTTGTATCCTGATGACCCATCCATGAAAGACAAAGCTTCATGCCCTGTGGTAGCATCGACCATTAGCTCAGTGATGGGCAATGTGAAGTCGTCTTTCGGACATGCACTATTCAGATCGCGAAAGTCAACGCATACCCGTAATTGTCCGTTTTTCTTTCTGACGGGGACAATGTTTGCTATCCACGTCGGGTAGTTTACTTCGCAAATGAACCCTGCTTCAATTAGCTTGTTAACCTCATTTTCAATTTGGGGGATGAGCTCTGGCCTGAAACGTCGTTGAGCTTGTTTGACTGGTCGATACCCGTGTTCAATAGGGAGATGATGTCAAGTCCCGGCATCTCTTTATATGACCAAGCAAAGACATCTTTATACGCAATGAGCAAACTCAAGTACTCACACTCCTCTTCATCGGAAAGTGATGCGCTTATAAAGGTTGGACGTGGTTCTTCCGTCGTACCCAGATTAACTTCTTTTAGTTCATCAACTGTTGGTTGACTTCCATCTTCGAGTGGCAGTGGAGCCTCTTCAACATCCTCTTCAGATATCTCGGCCTCCGTTTCTTCGCCGGCAGTAATATGATGACAAGAGGCTTCATCCCCATTCTCTGCACGTTTGCTCGCAGGGTTGGTGATGATGACATTGCGTCGTTTAACCTTCAATGCACCATCTGTATTCACGGTAACAAAAGTTTTTCTTTTCATCCGTGAGGGGACGATACTGCGGATCTCTTCATCGCTTTTTGTTTTGCTAGACTCTTTATTGTTCAAAGTCTCTCGAGCCTCTTCGTGTAGGAGGCGATCGAAAATGGAAGTGGATGAAAGTTTCTTATCTCTCTTTGTGGTCACGCTTAATCTTTGCAACGCTGACGTTCGTGAGAGAGATTTATCGGGCAACGTATTTTCTTTTTCCTCTGTCGCCTTACTCAACCTTTGAAATGCTGACTTCCGTGAGAGGGGTTTAGCGGACGTTGTGTTTTCCTTCTCATCTGCTGGCTTACTCAACCTTTGAAATGCTGATTGCCGTGAGAGAGGTTCTGTGGACGACGTGTTTCCTTTTTTATCTGCCGACTTACTCAACCTTTGAAAGACGGAAGATCTGATGGGATTAGGTGTTGAGTGCGAACTGTCTTCTTCTGTCACAGCCGCTTTCAATCGCTGGAAGGCTGAAGCGCGCGTAGCCGGCGGCTTGATGCGCTTAAAGATAGAGATCCTTGGTTTGACAGCTTCCTCTTCTTTTGAGTTGTGTGCCTCTTTGGTCGTTATGTTATTACTGTTGGCCACTTTCTCTTTCCCTTTTCGGGTTATCCGGACTGGCTCAGGCGACTTATATCCAAGCCCCTTTCTTGATGCCGGTATAGGATATCATTCCTTTAGGAGTTTCTTCTATGTCGAAGAAAGCTCTGACCTGCCCTCGAGGATTTTCAGGCCCTTGAACTCAGTGTGAGTTGTGAAGTCATATCCTGCCTTTGCTAGCAGTTTATATGCCTTGGGATCGTATCCTTCTTTCGTTCGTTTCTCAGGTAGGACCATCCCTTTCTGAGTCTCTTTGGACTTCGTGACCTCTTGCTTCGTTATCTTCGTAAGAGGGGTGACAAAGTTTTCTTTCAGGATCTTAATGTCACCGACTTTCAAACTTTTAGTACATTCTGCGAATGGTGATTCACCTTTCTTACGTCGGGACAAGGGAACGTAGCGTAGAACAGAAGGGTTCGAACTTTTCTCGTCTTTCAAGGCCTTAGCCTTCGTAGGACTGACGGATGTCTTGCTTTCGCAAAACTTGGGAACATTTTCTTCTTTGATTGATTCTTTCCCTGTGCAAGTCTTCTGTTCCCCGCTGATCAAAGGGATTTCTTTTGGCATTATTTCTTCTATGTTGCTGTTATTTATATAAAACTTTGCATCCGCGAAATGAGACTCGGCCTCTGAAAATGGCTTAGTGTCTGCCTCAACCTTTTTGACGCCGTTCTGGTAAAACTTGAAGCACTGATGCAAGGTGGAAGTTATTACCTCATTTCCATGAATCCAAGGGCGACCCAACAATATTTTATAGGTAGTCCTGGAGTCTATGACATGGAATAAGGTATGTGCTTCTAAGTCCCCGATGATGAGCTGTAGGCGAATCATGCCGATCGCTCGTTGTCCTCCCTGATTGAAACCCTGGATTACCAGCTTGCTACTTGATAGTTCTTCCATCAGGATGCCAATCTCCTTCATGACTGATTTCGGCATTATGTTGACGGCCGATCCATCATCAATGAGGATTCGACCGACCTTCTGTTCTCGAATGTATCCTGAGACAAACAAAGGTCTATTGTGAGGTTTTGACCCCAACATCAAATCATCATCGGTGAAGCTTATGGACATGCAATCAGACGCGCATGCATGTGCTGTAGAGGTTGAAGGTTCTGAATCATTAGAGTCCTTCAACATGTTGATGTGAGTAGCTTTGTCCATTTGAGGCAAATCTACTACATTGAGGGAAGGTGTATCATCCAGCTTTATTACCAACTCCGTTGAACTTGGAGTGGCGCTGTCATCCTCGATTGCCACAACGACATGGCACGTAGCAGCTTCAACTATTTCTTCCTGCTTCTTATTAAAGAATCCCTTGGGGAAAAATTCCCGTAGGGTCATAGGCTGCTGGGGCCGAGGGAGGTCTTTGTTTTCCTCCACGACAAGTTTAGGCCTTCTCATACTCTTTCTTCATTTTCTCTTTGGAAGTTTGCTTTTTCGCCTATACTCTCGGAGTAGGCGGGCTTCTTTCTGGACAGGTCTCTGTCGCCGCATTTTTCGACGAGTTACGACGGTCCATCCTTCATCCTCATCCCCAACGGGTTCGGGCTTCACCCGCGAAGTCTCCTGTAGGATTTCATGTTCGTATCGAACGATTACAGGTTCGCAAGTCCCGAACTGGATCAAACTCTCCTCTTGCTTCTTAGGAGAGACAGGAGATAATTGAACGCCGGAGTTCAATGTTACAGCGGCGTGATTTGCTTGAGCTATTTCGTCGAGATCCAGCTCAATCTTATTTTCACTAGCTAACTTCATGATTAGCTCTTTCAAGACGAAGCATTTGCCTACAGGATGACTGACGACCCGGTGGTATTTGCAGTAGTTAGGATCATTTACCTTTCCTAACTCCTCCGGTCGTTTGCACTCTGGCAGTTGGATGAGTTGCGTTTCCAGCAATTGCTCTAACATATCAGGGATGTCAGAGTCTGGAAACGGGTAGATCTTTTCTTGTCTTTCTTTCAACGTAAGGCGACGTCTTTCGCCTTTGTCATTTCTTGCTTCCGTTTTGTTTTCCTTTGTTTTGGAGGAAAACCTTAAAGGGGCCGTGTTGACGACCATGGATTCTTTCACGACATTCTTCGTGATCTTCCCAACGCTCTTCATTTCTGTCTTTGTTTTCTTTACGTCGGGGATTAAGAGGTCTTTGTTTCCTCTATTGGCAATACTCAACTCCATATCATGGGCGCGAGTTGCCAATTCCTCGAATGTTTGGGGCTTTATCCCTTGCAGGATGTAGTGAAGTCCCCAATGCATGCCGTCGATGCACATCTCGACAGCAGACACTTCCGTGAGTCGATCCTTGCAATCAAGACTCAACGATCTCCAGCGGTTAATGAAGTCGACGACAGGCTCGCCCATTCTTTGGCTAGCATGCGAGAGTTCAGACATGCTGACTGTTCGCCTCGTGCTGTAGAAGCGACAGGAAGTCTCTTTCAAACTGCTCCCAATTGTCGATCGTCTCGGGTTCCAAGTCGGTATACCAGTCAAAGGCGTTTCCTTTCAAAGTTCGGACGAATTGCCTAACCAGCAAGTCTCCGCGAGTTCCAGCATTCTCGCATGTTTCGACGAAGTGGGCAATGTGTTGTTTAGGATTGCCCTTCCCATCGAATTGTTGAAACTTTGGCGGTTGATACCCAATGGGCATTCTCAAATTGTCAATCCTCTTGGAATACGGTTTGGTATACAAGAGGGTGCTTTGGGCTGGTCCACCATACTGGACTCGGATGGTGTTGGTAATCATGTCCTGCAGTTGTTGGACAGATAAGGAAGCGACTGACGTCGAGTGTTGCGCTTGGTCTTCCTGGATGACCATTTTTTCTTTGTCATTCTTTCTGGCCGCAGGAGTTAGGCGTGACTCCGCGACCTCACGGCTTTGCATCTGACTCCTTAGTTGGGCAATCTCGAAGTCTTTGTCCTCGACTGCTTTCATCAGGAAGCTGATTTTCTTTTCCATTTCAGCCATCGCTTCGTCGTTAGTACGCGCATCCGCCATCATTACAGATACGCTGGAGTCAGACACCTTCTCCGGCTGATCGGAGGAGGGAACAACCTCATCGAACAAAGGATTGTCCTTGATGATTATCCCAACCCGCTCGGACTCCGTCAGTCGTTTGTATATTTTGCGCACGATGGCAGGAGTGTGTTCGCCCGTCTGCGAGACTTCTTTGATGACGCGGCTGCGGGTGGTAGGTCCCCTGTAAGGGCTGTTGGAACTGACAGCCTGGAACGTTGTCTTCTTTGATGCCATTGTTAATTTTTGTTGAGAGAGAGAGATGAAAGGTAGAGAGGTCCCACCAGGCGTGCCAATCTGTTCACACGAGAATTCGAACGACGAATGGAAATTCGACACGTGTAAATGAATTTGAATTTGTATTGATGTATTGTATTTATCAGTGCGTTGGATTACAATCTCTAATGTTTGATCCTCTGATTCTCTCTCTTAAATGTAAATGTATCTCGAGGGCTTCGCAGCTTGTTCTCGATGTTGGATTTGTTTCGAGGGCTTCGCAGCTTGTTCTCGATGTTGGATGATCGTCCAGTCTTCCAAGGATTCAGGGAGTCTTCGTTGCTTGAGAATTCTCTCTGAGCTCTTAGGAGTCAAAATTTTCTAAACCCTAGAAATGAAAATGAGTTCTCTATTTATAGAGTTTTCATGGGCCTGGATCCAATGAGCTTGGGCTTTGGGCCCAATGGGCTTGAGTTTGGACCCAATGGGCTTTTGGGCTTTGGGCCAAATTGTCATTTAATCTTTCTGGTCCGATTCGATTTCGAGCCCAATTGCAGTTTGACCGACTTTGCTCGGTCGAGTCTATCTGATCCCCGGTCGTGATGGAGACACGTGGCGACCACTGATTGGCCGAAATTTCTCGGTCAACAATAGGAATAAATTTATTTTTTTAATATAAATATATATAAAATAAAATAAAACTTGAAATAATAAATAATTATTTTTGTTTCTTATAAAATTAAATATGAAAGGTAGTTTATTTTTATATTTATAATAAAAAATATAGGTCTAAATATAGGAATAAATTTCTGTATTTTTTTTCCTCCGTATTTTTAAATCAATAAAAATAGTTTTATAAAAAGCAACTTCTAGATTTTGAACCCAAATTCACTTGCAACCACAAATGCCACGATAGCAAATTGAACATTGGTGTACCTTGGTACAAAAGTATTATTATATATGATTATTATATATGTTTTTTCTGCAAAGGCATTATTATATATGTTATACATTAGTTTTGCGTACGTCCCTACAAAAAAATAAAAAAAAAATTGGGGAAGGGGCGACAGTCTTCACATAATGTAAAGGAAGGTCAGCAAGCAGCTGACATGGACAATGACCAAGCAATCAAGGTGGAAGAAAGGTGACCCATTGCCCTGCTGGATTTCGGTTTATTTCCAGCCAATAGGAAAAGGACAGGTTGTCCTAGAGTTGGTTATCCAGCTGTGTGTATTTGTCTTTTGTGAAGATTCTTTCATTCTTGTGTATATATAAGGGAGGCTAGGGTTACTAGCCTCCATAGGTTAAAAATCATCAATTAAGAGATATATTGAAAGTGCTGCAATATTTCTTCCTCTCTCTCTTTTTATTATTTCCAACTTGGTATCAGAGCGGGAATGACGAATCCTCTCTTGCAGCCGTCTTCTTCTTCATCCAGCGCCGTCTCCGGCAGCTTCTCCGGTCCGCCGCTCAATCAATTACTCAACCAGATCACATCGATCAAGCTTGACAGATCGAACTTCCTGTTATGGCAAAATCTCGCCTGGCCAATTCTCCGGAGTTATCAACTGGAAGGACATCTCACGGGTACCGATCCATGTCCTGCAACTCATGTTGTTGTTCCGTCTGAGATTGTTTCTGAAGGGATAGGTGAAAGCACGAACACTCCTGGAGACAGCAGCCCAACACCTACTGCTCAAGCATCAGCCCAAGCATCTGTATCAGCTCAAGCGCCTACTGCTCCAACACCTACTGCCCAAACTCCTCCAAAACCACAAAGCGTTCCAAACCCAGAATATACTAAGTGGGTCACTATTGATCAATTGCTGCTTGGATGGCTCTATAACTCAATGTCTCAGGAGATAGCAGTTCAGGTAATGGGATTTTATACAGCCAAAAGCTTGTGGGAAGCTATACAAGATCTGTTTGGAATTCATTCGAGGGCTGAAATTGATTATCTGAAGAGGATGTTTCAACAAACAAGGAAAGGGTCTCTCAAAATGAGTGAGTATCTAATTACATTGAAAAAATATGCTGATGGTCTTATGCTAGCTGGTAGTTCTGTGTCTACAGATGATTTGATATCGCAGGTACTATCTGGACTTGATGAGGACTATAATCCTATTGTCATTATGATTCAAGGAAAGCCTGGGGTAAGCTGGTCTGAGATGCAAGCGGATCTCTTATCATATGAGAAACGACTTGAATACCAAACAGCCCTGAAGGCTGGCTTGTCTGGATTGTCTCTCAATACCTCTACTTCTACTGTCAACATGGTGCAACAAAGGACTAACTCTACATTTAATGCAAATCCTACACGCTCTACTGGAAATAATTCTCCAACCTCTGGTAACACGTCTAATTCATGGTCGAGAGGTAATAGAGGTGGTAGAGGCAGAGGACGTGGAAACAGTGGCACTGATTTTCGCCAAATGCAGTGCCAAGTATGTGGCAAAACAGGACACAGTGCAGCGGTTTGTTATTCACGCTTTCTCCCTGAGGTAAACAACCCTCGCAATACACATCAAAGAGACAACCAGCATCTATTCAGTCAATCATCTCAAGGAGCTGGACCTTCTTCCTTAGCTCCAAACCAGCAGCAACCTCGTATGTTTCAGTCTGCTCTTATGGCGAACTCAGCAGTGGCTAACCCTGAAACAGTCATTGATCCTCACTGGTATGCAGACAGTGGTGCTTCAAACCATGTCACTTCCAACTCGCACTTCCTGACCAATAAGGCTGAGTACACAGGTAATGAGACCGTTGTGGTAGGCAATGGTACAAAACTACCTATATCTTACTTGGGAGACACATCTATTGATACTAATCTTGGAGCTTTAAATCTCAATAGTGTTCTATGTGTACCTCAGATAGCTAAGAATCTAGTGAGTGTATCCAAGTTAGCTCATGATAATAACATTTTTATTGAATTCTATTCTGATTTCTGCTTGATCAAGGACAAGGATACGGGGGAGGAACTCCTGAGGGGCACACTTAGGAATGGATTATACCGGATTGAGTCTCCAAGGATGTTGATAAATAATGCTCAAGCTTCAGCTTCTGACTCAACAAAGTCTGCAGCAGCTTGTCTATCCTCTTCTCAGATGCCTACCATTTCAGTTTTGGCTGCCAAAGCGCCTTCTCTTGTCACTTCAAATGTTAATGCTGTAATCACCAAATCGTTACTACACAATAGATTGGGACACCCCTCTATCAGAACTCTAGATAAGATTATTAGAGATTGTAAAGTGAAAATTCAAGTTAATGAAGAGTTCAAATTTTGTGAGTCATGTCAGTTTGGTAAAATGCATGCTCTGCCTTTCACCCTCTCTCAATCTCATGCCTCAGCTCCGTTTGAATTAGTTCACACAGATTTATGGGGACCTGCCCCTGTCCTATCCTCAGATGGCTTCCGCTACTACATAATCTTTGTAGATGATTTTAGTAGGTTCACATGGCTTTTTCCGTTAAGGCAGAAAAGTGATGCTCATGTAGCCTTCAGTGAGTTCCAGTCATTTGTTTATACACAATTTCAAAAGGGCATCAAGGCTGTTCAAATGGACAATGGTGGTGAATTTCAACCTATAGTTCAAATGTGTAGGAAAATGGGCATCATGACAAGGTTCTCTTGTCCCTATACATCTGCACAAAATGGCCGTGCTGAGAGAAAACACAGGCACCTGGTTGAGACTGGTCTCACCCTTCTTGCACAAGCGTCTCTACCCCTCAAATTCTGGTGGTTTGCATTTCGAACAGCCGTCTATCTGATCAATGGTCTCCCATCTTCTGTTCTTCGAAATTGTTCACCCATGGAGACACTTTTACAGCAGACCATGGATTATGCCACCCTCAGAGTATTTGGGTGTGCCTGTTACCCAAACCTTCGACCATATCAACAACATAAATTTGCCTATCACTCGGACCAATGTGTGTATCTGGGGCGGCTCCTCAACACAAAGGGTATGTATGTTTACTTCCCTCTGGCAAGATCATGATCTCTAGGCATGTCAGGTTTAATGAGGCCTTGTTTCCTTATAAAACAGGCTTTGGTTCTTGCTCTCCTCTCATCCCTACAGATAAACCAGCTCCATCAATTCTACAATGGTTTGGCCCACCCAATTCTGCACAGCCCATTTCACCTCCACATATAACCTCACCAATCAGCACTAGCAGTCCCTCATCTCCAAACCTCACCTCTCCAATCCCTGCGAATACACCTGTTCCAAGTACATCCACTCCAACCTTACCAGCCAACACTACTGTTTCTCCCATGTCTCAAACCCCATCTGTCCAATCTTCGCCAGTGTCATCACCACAACCAATCCCTTCATCGCTGCCTTCAGTAATCAATGATCATCCCATGACCACAAGAGCCAAAGCAGGGGTATATAAACCTAAAGTATGGACAGTCTCAGGTCCACCGGATTGGTCTCTCAGAGAACCCACAAGAGTCTCCGTTGCTCTCAGCACACCACAGTGGCGACAGGCTATGGAAGAAGAAATGGCTGCCCTTCACAAATCTAATACATGGTCCCTCGTGCCTCCGTCCAGTCACTTTAATGTGATTGGGTGCAAATGGATCTTTAGGCTGAAACAGAATGCAGATGGCACGATACAGAGGCACAAAGCAAGGCTGGTTGCAAAAGGATTTCATCAGCACCCGGGAGTTGACTATTTTGAAACCTTTAGTCCAGTGGTCAAGTCCTCCACGATTCGCATTGTTCTGTTTTTAGCTCTATCTAATGGTTGGAAGCTAAGACAACTTGATTTTAACAATGCGTTTCTAAATGGCACCTTGCAAGAGACAGTCTATATGACTCAGCCACCGGGGTTTGAATGTTCCTCAAGTCCCACACATGTCTGCAAGCTTCACAAAGCAATATACGGTCTAAAACAAGCACCAAGGGCCTGGAATGATGAGTTTAAGAATGTCCTGATCAGCTATGGGTTCACTGTGAGTAGGTCAGATGCATCCTTGTTTATGTATCACCACGGTTCGATTACAATGCTTCTTCTTCTCTATGTGGATGATGTAATACTCACAGGTAACTCTTCAGCATCTCTTACTCATCTCATCAACATGTTACATAGCACGTTTGCTCTGAAAGATCTTGGCCAGCTCAATTACTTCTTGGGAATTCAAGTCACTTATCTCCCATCAGGACTTCATCTCAGCCAGTCCAAGTATATTCAAGATCTACTGGAAAAGGTGCAACTCCAGCACACCAAACCTTGTCCCACACCAGCAGTCACTGGCAAACACTTATCTATCTGTGATGGGAATCTGCTGGCTGATCCTTTTCAATACAGAAGCACTATAGGTGCACTGCAGTACCTCACAAATACCAGACCGGATATAGCATTTATTGTTAATAAACTAAGTCAGTTTCTCAAAGCTCCCACTGATGTTCATTGGATGGCAGTTAAGAGAGTCCTAAGGTACCTCAAAGGTACACCATCGTATGGTCTCCTCATTCAATCCAGTCCTCACATCTCCATCACAGCTTTTTCAGATGCTGACTGGGCAGCAAATGTTGACGATCGTAAATCAGTGGCAGCCTACTGTGTCTTCTTAGGCCCCACTTTGGTTTCTTGGTCTTCAAAGAAACAAGTGGCAGTGGCCAGGTCCAGCACTGAATCTGAATACAGAGCTCTCGCACATGCCACGACTGAAATTACTTGGATCAGACAACTCCTTGGTGAACTAGGCATCCCATTATCTTCAACTCCTCGCATCTGGTGTGACAACATCAGTGCAGCAGCTCTTGCAGCCAACCCTGTCTTCCATGCTAGGACCAAACATATCGAAATCGATGTTCACTATGTCCGTGATCAGGTTCTGAGCAAACGTCTTGACATTCAGTATATACCTTCTGAAGACCAACTAGCTGACAGCCTAACGAAGTCACTATCATTCAATCAATTCTCCTACTTGCGATCCAAACTCGGTCTCGTCAATCTCCCCTCTCGTTTGAGGGGGAATGTAAAGGAAGGTCAGCAAGCAGCTGACATGGACAATGACCAAGCAATCAAGGTGGAAGAAAGGTGACCCATTGCCCTGCTGGATTTCGGTTTATTTCCAGCCAATAGGAAAAGGACAGGTTGTCCTAGAGTTGGTTATCCAGCTGTGTGTATTTGTCTTTTGTGAAGATTCTTTCATTCTTGTGTATATATAAGGGAGGCTAGGGTTACTAGCCTCCATAGGTTAAAAATCATCAATTAAGAGATATATTGAAAGTGCTGCAATATTTCTTCCTCTCTCTCTTTTTATTATTTCCAACTCATAAGTCCACCCTTGATCATGGTCGTTACATTTAAGGGCTACTTGCACCAAACAACAGGTTCAAAATAATTGTAAATTTAACAAAATTTAAAATATTTTGTAAATATAATAAAAAATCAGTGATTATCACCGATAGAAGCTATCGTTAATATATGACTATCACTGATAGACTAAAATTCTATAAAAAAAATTGTGATGATAGACTACTATCAGCGATAGATTTCTATTAGCGATAGACTTCTATCGGCGATAGACCATATTATAAGTGATAAAAATTGTCATATCTGCAAAAAAAAATTAAAAAAATGCTATATTTTTAATTATTTTACTCTAAATTGACGTGTGTTACAATTTCCCTTACATTTAATTAGTAGTGTTTTGTTAAATGATTAAAAGATGTGGGAAACATAAACTGTATAATTTTATTTTGAGAAAATTACCTTAAGTTTGAGTTTGTTAGCATTTGGGTCTCCAAAATTTCAAACTCAATAATTATACTCTTGTTTGGATTTAAATTTGGTGCATTTTTTGTCCTGTCAATTTTTCAATTAAATCGTAATAGAATGCTGACTTGACACGTATTTTAAATTAAAAATATTTTATTTTTCTTCCTCATTTAGGGAAGAAAAGAGGTGAGCGGGAGAAAAAAAAAGAAAAAGAAAAGGAAAAAGAAAATAAAAATAAAAATATAATTTTTTAAAGAATTTTAATTATGGAGGGAGGAAGGAGGAGGAAAAAGGAAGGAGAGAAAGGAGAAAAAAAAAAAAAAAAAATCAAAGTATAATTTTTTTAAAGAATTTTAATAATTAAAAAATAATTTTAATTTAAAATAGGTGACCCACAGCCACATCAGCTTTAACTGAAAATTTGGAACTTAGGAACTCAGGAACTCAAACCGATCGTGTAATTTTCTCTTTGATGAATCGTGTAATTTTCTCTTTTATTTTTTTAGCTTAATAAACAAATGTTAACTACATTTTATATTAATTTGATTAAAAAGCCTATTTACATAAATAAATAAATAAAATAAATAAATTAAAAGCCTAAACCAATATTTCTCAAATATAAAATATAAGAATTTAGAGTCAAAATTGAAAAATAATAAAATTAATATTAGAGGGAATTAGAGGGATAATAATCAGGCCCAAATAATTACAAATATAATAAAATATTACAAAAAATAGTGACAATTACTGAAAGACTGCCTTCAGTGATCTCTATTATTCAATAATAAAATTACTTAAATTTTTCAATTCTTGCATTAATTAAAATACCTTAAAGAATATAAATGTATCCGTGACTATTATGATTTGTTATGGGTGAGTATGACCGTTCAATTCTTGCATTAATTAAAATACCTTAAAGAATAGAAATGTATCTGTGACTATTATGATCTGTTATGGGTGAGTATGACTGGATAGTAAATGTTAAAAGTATAATATTTACTAAATAGAAATTCTTAAATAAAAAATCAAGAAATTTTAAAAATCAAGAAATTCTTAAATAAAATTTCTAAATTTGACACGAGAGAATTATATGAGTAAAACTTACTTGCATCCTCAACTACAACTATCTTTTGTTCATGTGACAGAATTTTATTGATCAAGTTTTATCTATTATTTTTAAATTAAAAAATCATAATTGAAGTCTCACGCCACTTCAACCCTTTATTTTCTTTCTTTTTTTTCTCTTCCCTATGGATTTCAATTTCCTATTTTGCCCTTCTCTTCAATCCACTCCAATATCACTTTTATGGATGATTTGTTACCACCCAAATCTTAGTAAAAATGTATTAATCTCTATATTTTATACATTTAGATTATATGCTGCAATATTTTACTTTTAAGAGATTTTTTTTTTAGTATTTTTCATAGAAATCTATAATTTCTTAATATCTCTATATTTTATATTTTCTTAATCTCTTTATATTTTCTACATTACAATATCTTAGAAATTTTTCTTAATCTCTATATTTTCCATATTTTCCATATTTTCTTAATCTCCATATTTTCTATTATTGGAATATCTTAGTAAAAATTTGAAATCTATATTTTCTATCATTAAATCTATATTTTCTTAATTTCTATATTTTCTACTCTTGGCCAAACATAGATTTTTATGAAGAAAAACAAATCTCTTAAAAAAAATATTGCAACAGATAATACAAACGTAGAAAATATAGAGATTAATAAATTTTAAGTTTTACTAAGATTTGACACTAACAAATCATCATAAAAGAGATAAAACTTGACCAATCAAAGTCTGTCCGACTAAATTGCAAAAGATAATTATAGCCGAGGATGCAAGTAAGTTTTACTCCAATTATACATTTAGCAATAAATATAACACATTGTGAGCATTTAGGTCAGATTTGATTAAAACATGTTATGTTTTCAACCATTGGATGAAATTGTTGAAATTGTTGTAAGATTGACCACCTTCTTCCACACTCGCCGCCACCGTTTTCTTAAGTTTTTGAATTCTCTGTTTCAATTCCTCATCTTCGAGGAGCTTCTCCACCTTCTCTTTAATCTCTGTTCTTCTGACGATTCCATCTCCATCTTTCTTCAATTTCAACCCCACCTTCCAGAAATCACAGATGTAGCTCTCATTGAGAAACTGATCGGCGAAGTACGGCCAACACAGGAATCGGACGCCATTGCTGAGGCTCTCCAGGGTTGAATTCCATCCGCAATGGCTCAGAAAGCAACCGATCGATGGATGATTCAAAACCCTCTGTTGAGGAGCCCAACCCACGATCTTCCCAAGAGATTCTACCCTCTCTTGGAACCCTAACGGGAAGACATTGTTAGGGTTTTCTTCGGTGATGTCTGGCCTCACCACCCACAGAAATGGCTTGCCTGTAAGCTCAAGCCCTAGGGCTAATTCTTGGAATTGGGTTTTGTCTAGAACGGTGAAGCTTCCGAATGCAACGTAAATTACCGAGCATGGAGATTGTTGGTCGAGCCATTCCAAGCAACTTGAGTCTTCTGCCCAGAAGTGTCCAAGGGAATTTCCGACTCGATTTCTTGCCAAGAGTGGACCGATTGGGAGAATTTCAGGAGCTAAGGTGAAAATTCCTGCCTCCAGTTCATAGATTGTATTGCAGATAATCCAATCTGCTACTTCTACTGCTTTGTTATTTCTTAAGCAAATTTCAAATATAATTTTCTCTGTCTCTTCGTCGCCAACGCATGCCCAAACCAATCTTTCTGTTCTTGTTGTGGGTACTGATTCTGCTAACTTAATCTCCTCGCTTTTCAGTAAAGTTCCTGTTCATATTCAAACTACAAATTAACAACTTGTACTAATCTTGATGTTCATATTGTGCATGCCAATTGATCATAAAATTGTTTTAAATTCTTTGTTTAAGCATTGAGTTTGAAATATGATTTTAACTTGTTGGAATTGGAAGGTCTCGTTAACTTGATTAATTAAGAAACAATTGAAACCCATCTTACCATCAGAGTCAATTAGTTTCTCTTCAATTAGTTTTGGGATACTGAATACCATAGCCAACAATGCAGCTGATGCCGGCCAGAAGGCGACTCGTGGGATTTTCATCTTCTCAGCAACTTCCAGAGCCCACCCAATATTCTCATCAGCAATAACACAGGTAATTTCATTGATTGTGTTTATCAGCTCTTCTAGCTTCGTGGGCATGAATTGCAACATTGTGTTAGATAATCTACCAAGATCATTTCTATCCGCCCCAGGTTCCATGCCATCAGGGAGTGAAACTAGGTGAATAATACCATAATCTTCTATATGATCTGTTTCTGCTAGAGCACCCATTACACGTTTGTGATTGAACTCTGTGTTCACGAAAGTGATTTCGAACCCTTGTTTGGCCAAGCACAGAGAGATTTCCAACATGGGGATCACATGGCCTTGTGCTGGAAAAGGTATGACCAAAATGTGTCCTCTGCCCATTTTGCTTCTGTAATGTAGGATTCACTTTCTTTTCAATTGATTGTAGCTTCTAAGACTCAATTTATCACTATATATACACACACACCACAAATGGAATCGACTTTGCATGAGCGTGCCCAATGTTTAATTCAACATGTTGCATTCGTCGGCATTAACTATAAATGATTATGAATCTACTTCTCTTTTCTACTTGTCTGTATATTCTAGCCATCTCCACCTTGTCTTTTTCATATGCGACGATAAGCTGACTTTGGTTATATCTCCTAATTGTTCTTTTATTTTTACCTTCTACCTTCTTTGGTATTGATTATATTGAATTTGTGACTGACTTATTGTGTTTGGAAAAGTTTCTTAATGTTTTATTCTCTTGTTTTACTTCATTTGCTATAGTATTTAAAATTTATAGAGGCAGGCCTACAATTCCAAGGGGCATGGAGAGTTTGTCTCACTTCTAACTCCACAGGAGTGATGTTTCTTTCTTTGTAGATTATACCAATCCTCCAAGGAGTAAATTCCAAACTTGAACTATAAAATTTTAAGCATATTAAAAAATATTAACTTTAAACTAAGTTTGAACTATGTTGCATGTGGAAGCAATTGTTTTTAAGCATATTAAAAAATATTAACTTTAAACTAAGTTTGAACTATGTTGCATGTGGAAGCAATTGTGTTGTTGATTTGTTCACATCTAAAGGTTTATTGTTTTTTATACTCATTTTCTTTTTCTTTTCTGTATAACTTTTGTTGAACCGTTCTATTTCTTTTAATAATATTTTTCTTAACTTTTGAGATGGGTTAATTATTTTTATTAACTAATTGAGCTTTGATTAAGTTGAGAATGATGGGCCAACATGAGCATAGCTCAACCGGCATATTGTTTAGACTAGTGACCAAGAGGTCATGAGTTCGATCCCCCACCTCTAGATGTTGAGAAAAAAAAAGGAGCATAGCTCAATTTACATGATGTAGGACTATCGACCAAAAGGTCCTAAGTTCGATCTCCCACCCCCACACCACATGTTGTCAAAAAAAATAAAAATAAGGAGTGTTGTTGACCGAGAAATTTCGGTCAATCGGCGGTTGCCACATGTCTTCATCATGACCGTTGGATCAAATAAACTCAACCGGGTCATATTGGGTTCAAAATCAAATCGGCTCAAGCTCATTAGGTCCATGAGAACTCTATAAATAGAGAGCTCATTCTCCATTTTGAAGGTTCATAAATTTTCTTCCCCTAAAAACTCACCTGAAGACTGAACATCGCTTGAAGATCGAACACCTGAAGACTTCACCGCTACGCGAAGCTGAAGATTCAACTTCGAGAACAAGCTGCGAAGCCCTCGAGTTCGAGAACAAGCTGCGAAGCCCTCGAGTTCGAGAACAAGCTGCGAAGCCCTCGAGTTCGAGAACAAGCTGCGAAGCCCTCGAGTACAGTTACATTTGAGAGAGAAAGAATCAGAGGATAAACATTAGAGATTGTAATCCACTACGCACTGATACACATACAATACAAATCAAAATTCATTTACACGTGTTACATTTCCTTCGTTGAAATCTTCGTGTGAACAGATCGACACGCCCAGTGGGCAACTCTACCTCTCATCTCTCCCTCTCTCAACTAAAGTTAACAATGACATCGAAGAAAATAACATCCAGGTCTGTCATTTCCAACAACCCTTACAAGGGACCTGCCATCTGCAACCGCTTCATCAAAGAAGTTTCGCAGACGGGCGAACAAACTTCTGTCATCGTGAGCAAAATTTATAAACGAATGACGGAGTCTGTGCAGGATGAGATAATCGTCAAGGAAAATCCCTTGTATGATGAACATGTCTCCTTCTCTAATCAGTTGGAGAAAGTGTCTGATCCAAACGTGATGTTTGTAATGATGGCGGACGCACGTACTAACGATGAAGCGATGACCGAAATGGAAAAAAAACTAAACCTCTTAATAAAAGCAGTTGAAGACAGAGACTTCGAAATTGCCCATCTGAGGAATCAAATGCAAAGTCGAGAAGTCGCAGAGTCAAGTCTAACTCCTGCGGCAAGAAAGAGTGACAAAGAAAAGGTTGTCATCTAAGAAGACCAACCGCAGCACTTGACTTCAGTTGTTTTCTTATATGTCCAACAACTTCAGGACATGATTACCAACACCATCCGAGCTCAGTATGGTGGACCAGCCCAGAGCACCTTCTTGTGTACCAAACCGTATTCTAAGAGGATTGACAACTCGAGGATGCCCGCCGGGTACTAGCCGTCGAAATTTCAACAGTTCGATGGGAAGGACAATCCTAAACAACACATTGCCCACTTCGTCGAAACGTGCGAGAACGTTGAAATTTGCGGAGACCTGCTGGTTAGGCAATTCGTCCGAACTCTGAAAGGAAACGCATTCGACTGGTACACCGACTTGGAACCCGAGACGATTGACAGTTAGGAACAGTTTGAGAGACACTTCTTGAATCACTTCTACAGTACGAGGCGGGCAGTCAGCATGTCTGAACTCTCGCACACTAACCAAAGGATGTGCGAGCCAGTCGTCGATTTCATTAACCGTTGGAGATCGTTGAGTCTTGACTGCAAGGATCGACTCACTGAAGTGTCTGCTGTCGAGATGTGATTTTCGATCTCGTAGTCAAGTCTAAAAAGCTACATGATCACTTGGAAGATCTAAAGGTGATTTTCGATCGTTTGAGGAAATACCAATTGAGGATGAACCCTCTCAAATGTGCATTCAGTGTAACTTCGGGGGAAATTCCTTGGTTTCGTCGTAAAACATCGTGGGATCGAAATTGATCAATCCAAGATCGACGCCATTCAAAAAATGCCAGAGCCGCGAAACTTGCATGAACTAAGAAGTCTTCAAGGACGACTTGCCTATATCAGGAGGTTCATCTCCAATCTAGCAAGTCGGTGCTAACCATTTCAGAGATTGATGAGGAAAAACACGACCTTTGAGTGGGATGAAGCATGTCAAAATGCCTTTAACAACATAAAACAATATTTGCTTAACCCTTCTGTCTTGGGCGCACTCGTAGCAGGAAAATCGTTGATACTCTACATTACTGCGCACGAAAGGTCGCTTGGGGCATTGCTTGCACAAGAAAGTGAGAAGGGTAAAAAATGTGGCATCTACTACTTAAGTAGAACTCTCAATGGGGCAGAGCTGAATTATTCACCCATTGAAAAGATGTGTCTTTCGCTCTTCTTCGCCATTGACAAGTTGAGGAATTATATGCCGACATTCACAGTGCATTTGGTGGCTAAGGCTGACCCAATCAAGTATGTTCTGTCTAGACCAATTATCTCAGGTCGGTTGGAAAAGTGGGCAATCTTACTGCAACAGTATGACATTGTTTATGTTCCGCAAAAGACAGTGAAGGGGCAAGCCTTGACTGATTTCTTGGCAGATCATCCAGTGCCGTCGAACTGGAAATTATCTGACGACCTACCTGACGAAGAAATCTTCTACGTGGAAATTGCTGAGCCTTGGACTATGTATTTTGACTGTGCAACTCGAAGATATGGCGAATGAGCGGGTATAGTATTCATTACTCCTGAAAAGCACATGCTGCCATATAGCTTCACATTTGGAGAGGTATGTTCGAATAATGTTGCTGAATATCAAGCGTTCATTATGGGTATTCAAATAGCAATAGAAATTGGAGTGACCTACGTTGAGATTTACGGAGATTCAAAGCTGATAAATAATAGTTGTTGCTCCACTACGAGGTGAAGCATCAATATTTAATACCTTACTTTAATTATGCAAGACGACTCCTAGAAAGCTTTGACAGTATGACGATAGAGCATATTCCAAGAGCTGAAAATGCAAAGGCAGATGCATTAGCAAACTTGGCTACAACCCTGACTGTCTCAGAAAGTGAAGTATTGAACGTCCCGATCTGTCAAAGATGGGTTGTACCGCCAACTGAAATAGAAAGTCAATAAGCAAACGTAATATCAGTCTATGTGATTGAAGAAGAGGATTGGCGACGACCGATTGTAGATTATCTACCCATGGAAAGCTTCCCACAGAGTCCCAGCGTAAGGCCGATATACGAAGAAGAAGTGCTCGATTCATCTACTATAAGGACACCTTTCATCGGCGCTCCAATGACAGACTTTTTCTTCGATGCCTAGGAAAAGAAGAATTGATATAGGCATTAGAGGAAAGCGCACTCAAGGGTCTGTGGTGCTCACCAATCGGGACCGAAACTTCATTTTCAGTTGAAGAGAATGAGTTATCACTGGCCAACGATGATTCAAGACTCGATGGAGTATGCAAAGAAATGTGAGGCTTGTCAGTTTCATGCAAACTTCATACATCAACCGCCAGAACCTCTTCACCCATCCATAACTTCATGGCCCTTTGAAGCTTGGGGGCTCGATCTCGTTGGTCCAATAACACCTAAGTCCTCGGCGGGACACTCTTATATCCTCGCTGGGACATATTATTTTTTAAGATGGGCCGAGACAATTGCGTTAAAAGAAGCAAAGAAGGAAACTGTTGTGAATTTCATCTGAACCCACATCATTTACCGTTACGACATCCCTCACCGCATCGTGACCGATAATGGAAGACAATTTGCCAACAGTCTAATGGACAAGTTATGTAAAAAATTCAAGTTCAAGCAATGCAAGTTAACCATGTTCAACGCTCCGACAAATGGATTGACAAAAGCGTTCAACAAGACATTGTGCAACTTGTTGAAGAAAGTGGTCTCCAAGTAAAAAAAAAGACTGGCAGGAAAAGATTGGTGAGGCATTATGGGCTTACCGAACTACCCACCGCACTCCTACAGGGGTCACACCTTATTCCCTCGTCTATGGGGTTGAAGCTGTGCTCCCATTGGAAAGAGAAATCTCATCCTTAAGGATGATAGTGCAAGAAAGGTTAACTACAGAAGACAATGCAAGATTGCGTCTCCAAGAATTGAAAGCACTCGATGAAAGAAAATTAGATGCTCAGCAGGCCTTGAAATGCTACCAAGCACGAATGACCAATGCTTTCAACAAAAATTTGAAGCCTCGATCGTTTCAAGTTGGTGATCTAGTACTTGCAGTTCGAAGACTCATTATCTCAACGCGACACACGGGGAGCAAGTTCACCTCTAAATGGGACGGACCCTATGTCGTCAAAGAAGTCTATACAAATGGGGCATACAAGATCGTAGATCAAGACGGGTTAAGGATTGGCCCCCCAACGACAAGTTTCTCAAGAAATTGTATGCATAAAATGTAATACTCCTCAACGTAAAAGTATAAACTACATGTTTCTCCTGACCCGCACGAGCTTAAAAGGTGAACGACCCGAGTACAAAAAAATCACTCATCATGTAATATGAACTACGTTATGACTTGATCCCTTCCATCCAAGGGTGCGTAGACAACTTAAAGAAAAAAATATATACTTTAAGTTCAACCACAATAAAAATCAAAATCATGCCTTCGAACTACGTTATGACTTGATCCCTTACTTTCAAGGGTACGTAGACAACTTAAAAAAAAAGACTTTAAGTTCAGTAAAACAATAAAAAAAAACTTATTCCAAAAATAATGAGGCAAGTCAAATGGTTATAAAATAAAAAATATAATATATATGCAAAAATCAAGGCGCCCATTGAAACTCTTTCAGCTCCGTACGCGAACTTTGTAGAAGCTCGCGAACTGCTGCAACGACTCGAGCATCGACTTCATCAATAATGGGGGGCATATTTGAGGACACTAATCTTTTCGCGTACACACGAGACTTCAAGTGTCCAACGATTCAAGGCTTGCTCCTGAGCGGAGATAAAAGTGGAAAGCTGATCAAGCTCGACCTTCGCAGCTTTTAGCTTCGTTTTTGTCTCTGTAGCCTCAAAGAGGGATCGTTCCAGATTAAACTTTTTTTCTTCCAGTTGACGATCCTTACTGTTGGAGGTTAGGTGGGTGGAAATTGAAAATTGCATCTGGTTGTAGTCTTCCACCCTCTTACAGTAGGTCTTCTACAAATTCTCGTAGGAGTGCCAAGTTGTTTGTCCGAGTGTCAGAGATGCCTTTAAAAAATCTTATGCATCTCTGGCTCAAGTTTGACAACATCCTCAAAAGGGGTACGCGCGAGTTTCTCTCGTAGGCTTTGCCACATAGACATGACAACTTTTCGTTGAAGGTTGGATACTATATTATCTTCCGAACTCTCCGACGATTGGTCGCTAAGTTGCTCTCCCTCTGCTTGAATATAGTCATCCAAATGAAGCTGTAACAATAAAAAATTAGCTAATATACATATATATATATATATATATATATATATATATATATATAAGAGGGGAGAAATACTAAACTAAGGCTCCGACATTATTAAGAATTTCACAAGCGGTAGGAACGTTGGCAAAAAATCTGTCACCGAGATTAGGGGTTTGTTTGGGCCTTTTATCCTTCTTCCAATAGACGTCCTTACCGCTGCTTTGACTATCTTCAGCTTGATCTGAGGCGCTGCATGACGGTTTATCTTTGAGCAAGTGAATTATTTTCCTCCAAGGTTTGCTCTGACCTTCCTAGGTTTTGAACGAACTGAGGGAGGAAGAGCGTTGTCAATCAGTTTATCCACACCTTTTCTCAAATAATTACCATGCTTGATCGACCACCAATTTCTGTAATACGAAGGGACATGGTCTTGAGGATTCAACATACGAGCGGGGACAAACACCTCCCCACCCTACGTCGGCACAAATACAAACTCGCCAATGATGTAAAATGTTACACAAATTAACAGAAGGAGAAACTTCCCTTATATCATTTGACACGTCTTGGTAGAACTCAAACTGACGACCAAATCGATATGGACTGTATGATTCGATGACAAACGATTCTCCACATCGCGCTGATAGATAGCATGATCGAAGACTCGAAAAGTATGAAGAATTTTCAGAGTCCAAGATGGTTTCATTCTGTAAGATTTTATGTTTATTCTTATTCTAGAGATTCACGTGTCATGCTATCGATGTGCCCTCATGGATCAGTTCATGAGCTTCGAATTTATCTAGATATCTAGTCCCACCTTCGCCGGAAAATTCAACCATCCTTGGACCTTGGACCTCCTCAGGAGTTTTATGATGGGTATTAAAATAATGAGCTAACCAACCAATAATGTAGTGCACTGGAGACAAGTTTCCATACGGCCAACCGAATTAGAAGCCATTGAGATTTTGCCTAACCCGTGGTAAAGGTTAGCTAAGACAGGAATGACAAGACTAAAAGTTCCTCCCTCGGCCATCATACAAACAATTTTGAAAACGCCTGGGCGAATGTGGCGAACACTTGCCTGAGGAAATACGAAGGCGCAGAGCCAACAACATAAAAAGGCGACCAAGTATGTCTTATCCTTCCATCCTTCTTCAATGTTGAGACTATGAAACATGTTGCGCTCATCGTCTGACCATTCACGATATTTAATTTTCGTGCCGTCGGGGTTATGAGTCACGCCGGAACGAGAAGTAGCCTTAGAAGCAGTTTTCTTCTTTGGCCTCCGAGCTAGGATTTTGCCATATCGTTGGGCACCTTTAAACCATAGTGAAATCCAATCACTAATGGCAACATGCCAATGGTCTGCCTTTTAAGCCGTTAATATGTAATACGCGCGAAATAAATACTCGCAACTTTTCGGGAGATGTCTGCCATGCCGCCCCGATCCAGTAAACTCTTTAAGACACAGAATGACTTCCTCGTAAAATTGTCCCTCGATAGGAAGACCCCCAAATTTCCAAAGGTCCCACAAGGAGATGGAAAGTTCCTCGGCATGGGTGTGAAGAATGTTGGTTGCGGGGCACCATGCTTCACAAAAGGCCCGTACCACGTCTTTATTGCAATCATAAGTATAGAGCGAAGCCATCACAACATCTAGCGGACAAGCACGACGAAGTATTTTCTTAATGCGACCGGCGACGAGCTCCAACCACTCCCAATATTGAGGGATAAAAAGGAATTCCCCAGGAATCTTTAATACAAAGCCCCAACGAGTGACACCTTCGATAATTCAGCGTCCCAATGTTAGCTCGGGAGTCTGACTGAGATCTTGGCGGTGAAGAACCCTGACCCAAAGGTTTTTTTGAGGACCAATTTGACAAACGACTTGGTTTTCCTAGTGACGACCACTTGTTAGAGTAAGCGCCAATCTTTGGTTCTTCTACTAGGAGGCTAGCTCCGTGTTTTAAAGACTGATGTTCATCTTGTAAGAGAACGAGGTGTTTCTTTTCAGAAACGATTTGCTCCGCGAAATACACCATGATCCTACAAAACAAATTCAAAGGGTTTAATAAATGCAAACCAAAGCGATAATTGGGGCGACAACATGCAATTTGTTTTGCATTTATTAAACCTTTTGAATTTGTTTTGTAGGATCATGGTGTATTTCGCGGAGCAAATCGTTTCTGAAAAAAAAACACCTCGTTCTCTTGCAAGATGAACATCAATCTTTAAAACACGGAGTTAGCCTCCTTGTAGAAGAACCAAAGATCGGCGCTTACTCTAACAAGTGACCGTCACTAGGAAAACCAAGCCGTTTGTCAAATTGGTCATCAGAAAAATCTTTGGGTCAGGGTTCTCCGTCTATGGTGTGGACGTTAGGCTCTGCGTTCCACCGCCAAGATCCAAGTCAGACTCCCGAGCTAACATTTGGACGCCGAATTATCGAGGTTGCCATTCGTTGGGGCTCTGTATTAAAGATTCCTTGGAAATTCCTTTTTATCCCTCAATATTGGGAGTGGTTGAAGCTCGTCGTCGGTCGCAGTAAGAAAATACTTCGCCGTGCTTGTCTCCTAGATGCTGTGATGACTTCGCTCTATACTTATGATCGCAATAAAGACTTGGCACGAGCCTTTTGTGAAGCATGGTGACCCGCAACCAACACTCTTCACACCCATGCCGGGGAACTTTCCATCTCCTTGTGGGACCTTTTGAAATTTAAGGGTCTTCCTGTCGAGGGACAGTTTTACGAGGAAGTCATTTCGTGTCTTAAAGAGTTGACTGGATCGGGGAGACATGACAGACATCTCTTAAAAAGTTGCGTGCATTTATTTCACGCGTATTACATATTAACTGCTAAAAAGATAGACCATTCGCATGTTGCCATTAGTGATTGAATTTCACTATGGTTTAAAGGTGCCCAACGATATGGAAAAATCCCGGCGCGGAGGTCAAAGAAGAAAACTGCTTCTAAGGCTACTTCTCGCTCCGGCGTGACCTATAACCCCGACGACACGAAAATTAAATATTGTGAATGGTCAGACGATGAGCGCAACATATTCTATAGTCTCGACATTGAAGAAGGATGGAAGGATAAGACATACTTAACCGTCTTTTTATGTTGCTGGCTCTGCGCATTCGTATTTCCTAAGGGAAGTGCTCACCACATTCGCCTATGCGTTTTCAAAATTGCCTGTATGATGGCCGAGGGAGAAACTTTTAGTCTTGTCATTCCTGTCTTAGCTAACCTTTACAACGGGTTAGGCAAAATCTCAATGGCTTCTAATTTGGTTGGCCGTATGGAAACTTGTCTCCCAGTGCACAACATTATTGGCTGGTTAATTCATTATTTTAATACCCATCATAAAACTCCTGAGGAGGTCCAATGTCTAGGGATGGTTGAATTTTCCGGCGAAGGTGGGGCTGATATCTAGATAAATTCGAAGCTCATGAATTGATTCATGAGGGCGCATCGATAACATGACACGTGAATCTCCAGAATAGGAATAAACATGAAATCTTAAAGAATGAAACCATCTTGGACTCTGAAGATTCTTCATACTTTTTGAGTCTTCAATCGTGCTATCTATCAGTGCGATGTGGAGAATCGATTGTCATCGAATCATACAGTCCATATCGATTTGGTCGTCAGTACCAAGACGTGTCAAATGATATAGGAGAAGCTTCTCCTTCTGAATTTGTGTAACATTTTAATCATTGGCGAGTTTGTATTTGCGCCAACGTAGGGTGAGAGGTGTTTCTCCCCGCTCGTATGTTGAATCCTCAAGACCATGTCCCTTCGTATTACAGAAATTGGTGGTCGATCAAGCATGGTGATTATTTGAGAAAAGATGTGGATAAACTCATTGACAACGCTCTTCCTCCCTCAGTTCGTTCAAAACCTAAGAATGTCAGAGCTAACCTTGGAGGAAAATAATTCACTTGCTCAAAGATAAACCGTCATGCAGCGCCTCAGATCAAACTGAAGATAGTCAAAGCAGCGGTAATGACGTATATTGGAAGAGGGATAAGAGGCCCAAACAGACCCCTAATCTCGGTGACAGATTCTTTGCCAACGTTTCTACCGCTTGTGAAATTCCTAATAATGTTGGAGCCCTAGTTCAGTATTTTTCCCCTCTTTTATATATATATATATACTAGCTAATTTTTATTTATTTGAAATTCTCCTATTGTTACGGCTTCACTTGGATGACTATATTCAAGTAGAGGGAGAGCAACTTAGTAACCAATCGTCGGAGAGTTCGGTTTCTATTGATAAGCGACCTGTGAGCTCTCATGTCCCACTGAAAGAAGTTTCGCAAGCTCCTGAAACTAATCTTTATTGTGCTGATAATATAATATCCAACCTTCAAAGAAAAGCTGCCATGTCTATGTGGCAAAGCCTACGACAGAATCTCGCGCGTACCCCTTTTGAGAATGTTGCCAAACTTGAGCCAGATATGCATAAGATTTTTTAAATGCATCTCTGACACTCGAGCAAACAACTTGGCACCCCTACAAGAATTTGTAGAAGACTACAACCAGATGCAATTTTCAATTTTCACCCACCTAACCTCCAACAGTAAAGATCGTCAACTGGAACAAAAAAAGCTCATCAGGTCAACATCTCCCCATCAGGTCTTCCGTCTTTCAAAGGTTGAGTAACCTGTCAGATGAGAAGGAAAGCACGTTGTCCACTAAACCTCTCTCACGACAGTCAGCATTTCAAAGATTGAGTAAGCCAACAGTTGAGAAATAAAATACGTTGCCTGATAAACCTTTCTCACGAACGTCAGTGTTGCAAAGATTAAGCGTGACCACAAATAGAGATAAGAAACTTTCATCCACTTCCATTTTTGATCGCCTCCTACACGAAATGGCTCGAGAGACTTTGAACGATAAAGAACCTAGCAAGATAAAAGGGGATGGAGAGATCTGCAATATCGTTCCCTCACGAATGAAAAGAAAAACTTTCGTTACCGTGAATACAAAGGGTGCACTGAAGGTTAAACGACGCGATGTCATCATCACCAACCCTGCAAGCAAATGTGCAGTGGAGGAAGAACTGAAGGTTAAACGACGTGATGTCATCATCACCAACCCTGCAAGCAAATGTGCAGTGGAGGAAGAGGGTGAAGCCTCTTGTTACCACATTACTGCCGACGAAGAAACAAAGGGCGAGATATCTAAAGAGGATGTTGAAGAGGCACCGCTGCCACTCCAAGATGGAGCCAACCGACAATTGATGAACTAAAAGAAATTAACCATGGTACGACTGAAGAACCACGTCCAACCTTTATAAGCGCATGACTTTCCAGTGAAGAGGAGTGCGAGTACACCATCTCGCTATCGAACATGGGTATCGACCAGTCAAACAAGCTCAACGACGTTTCAGGCCAGAGTTCATTCCCCAAATCGAAAATGAGGTTAACAAGTTAATTGAAGCGAGATTCATTCGCAAAGTAAAGTACCCGACGTGGATAGCAAACATTGTCTCCCTCAGAAAGAAGAACGAACAACTCCGGGTATGCGTTGACTTTCGCGATCTGAATAACGCATGTCCAAAAGACAACTTCCCATTGCCCATCACTGAACTCATGGTTGATGCTACCACATGACATGAAGCTTTGTCTTTCATGGATGGATCATCAAGGTACAACCAGATTCAAATGACCCTCAAAGATGAAAAAATGACAACGTTCTAGACTTCGAAAGGGTTATACTGTTATAAGGTAATGCCTTTTGGATTAAAGAACGCTGACGCAACTTATCAACGTGCCATACAAAAGATCTTCGATGATATGCTGCATAAACATGTCGAGTGCTACGTCGACGATCTCGTAGTCAAGTCTAAAAAGCTACATGATCACTTGGAAGATCTAAAAGTGATTTTCGATCGTTTGGGGAAATACCAATTGAGGATGAACCCTCTCAAATGTGCATTCAGTGGAACTTCAGGGGAAATTCCTTGGTTTCGTCGTAAAACATCGTTCCTTGGTTTCGTCGTAAAACATCGTGGGATCGAAATTGATCAATCCAAGATCGACGCCATTCAAAAAATGCCAGAGCCGCGAAATTTGCATGAACTAAGAAGTCTCCAAGGACGACTTGCCTATATCAAGAGGTTCATCTCCAATCTAGCAAGTCGGTGCTAACCATTTCAGAGATTGATGAGGAAAAACACGACCTTTGAGTGGGATGAAACATGTCAAAATGCCTTTAACAACATAAAACAATATTTGCTTAACCCTTCTGTCTTGGGCGCCCCCGTAGCAGGAAAATCGTTGATACTCTACATTACTGCGCAAGAAAGGTCGTTTGGGGCATTGCTTGCACAAGAAAGTGAGAAGGCAAGAAAGGTCGTTTGGGGCATTGCTTGCACAAGAAAGTGAGAAGGGTAAAAAATTTGGCATCTACTACTTAAGTAGAACTCTCAATGGGGCAGAGCTGAATTATTCACCCATTGAAAAGATGTGTCTTTCGCTCTTCTACGCCATTGACAAGTTGAGGCATTATATGCCGACATTCATAGTGCATTTGGTGGCTAAGGCTGACCCAATCAAGTATGTTATGTCTAGACCAATTATCTCAGGTCGGTTGGAAAAGTGGGCAATCTTACTGCAACAGTATGACATTGTTTATGTTCCGCAAAAGACAGTGAAGGGGCAAACCTTGACTGATTTCTTGGCAAATCATCCAGTGCCGTCGAATTGGAAATTATCTGACGACCTACCTGACGAAGAAATCTTCTACGTTGAAATTGCTGAGCCTTGGACTATGTATTTTGACTGTGCAACTCGAAGATATGGCAAATGAGCGGGTATAGTATTCATTACCCCTGAAAAGCACATGCTGCCATATAGCTTCACATTTGGAGAGGTATGTTCGAATATTGTTGCTGAATATCAAACGCTCATTATGGGTTTTCAAATAACAATAGAAATTGAAGTGACCTACATTGAGATTTACGGAGATTCAAAGCTGATAATTAATAGTTGTTGCTCCAATACGAGGTGAAACATCAATATTTAATACCTTACTTTAATTATGCAAGAGGACTCCTAGAGAGCTTTGACAGTATGACGATAGAGCATATTCCAAGAGCTGAGAATGCAAAGGCAGATGCATTAGCAAACTTGGCCACAACCCTGACTGTCTCAGAAAGTGAAGTATTGAACGTCCCGATCTGTCAAAGATGGGTTGTACCGCCAACTGAAATAGAAAGTCAAGAAGCAAACGTAATATCAGTCTATGTGATTGAAGAAGAGGATTGACGACAACCGATTGTAGATTATCTACAACATGGAAAGCTTCCCACATTGTCTCGGCGTAAGGCCGATATACGAAGAAGAAGTGCTCGATTCATCTACTATAAGGACACCTTTTATCGGCGCTCCTATGACGGACTTTTTCTTCGATGCCTAGGAAAAGAAGAATTGATATAGGCATTAGAGGAAAGCGCACTCAGGGGTCTGTGGTGCTCATCAATCGGGACCAAAACTTCATTTTCAATTGAAGAGAATGAGTTATCACTGGCCAACGATGATTCAAGACTCGATGAAGTATGCAAAGAAATGTGAGGCTTGTTAGTTTCATGCAAACTTCATACATCCCTCACCGCATCGTGACCGATAATGGAAGACAATTTGCCAACAATCTAGTGGACAAGTTATGTGAAAAAATCAAGTTCAAGCAATGCAAGTCATCCATGTTCAACGCTCCGGCAAATGGATTGACAAAAGAGTTCAACAAGACATTGTGCAACTTGTTGAAGAAAGTGGTCTCCAAGTCATAAAGAGACTGGCAGGAAAAGATTGGTGAGGCATTATGGGCTTACCGAACTACCCACCGCACTCTTACAGGGGTCACACCTTATTCCCTCGTCTATGGGGTTGAAGTTGTGCTCCCATTGGAAAGAGAAATCTCATCGTTAAGGATGACAGTGCAAAAAAGGTTAACTATAGAAGACAATACAAGATTGCGTCTCCAAGAATTGAAAGCACTCGAGGAAAGAAAATTAGATGCTCAGCAAACCCTGGAATGCAACCAAGCACGAATGACCAAGGCCTTCAACAAAAATTTGAAGCTTAGATCGTTTCAAATTGGTGATCTAGTACTTGCAGTTCGAAGACCCATTATCTCAACGCGACACACGGGGAGCAAGTTCACCTCTAAATGGGACGGACCCTATGTTGTCAAAGAAGTCTACACAAATGGGGCATCCAAGATCGTGGATCAAGACGGGTTAAGGATTGGCCCCCCAACGACAAGTTTCTCAAGAAATTTTATGCATAAAATGTAATATTCCTCAACGTAAGAGTATAAACTACATGTTGCTCCTGACCCGTACGAGCTTAAAAGGTGAACGATCCGAGTACAAAAAAATCACTCATCATGTAATTTGAACTACGTTATGACTTGATCCCTTCCATCCAAGGGTACGTAGACAACTTAAAGAAAAAAATATATACTTTAAGTTCAGCCACAATAAAAATCAAAATCATGCCTTCGAACTACGTTATGACTTGATCCCTAACTTTCAAAGGTACGTAGACAACTTAAAAAAATAGACTTTAAGTTCAGTAAAACAATAAAAAAAAACTTATTAAAAAAAGAATGAGGCAAGTCAAATGGTCATCAAACAAAAAATATAATATATATGCATAAATCAAGGCGCCCATTGAAACTCTTTCAGCTCCGTACGCGAACTCTGTAGAAGCTCGCGAACTGCTGCAACGACTCGAGCATCGACTTCATCAATAATGGGGGCACATTTGAGGGCACTAATCTTTTCGCGTACACACGAGACTTCAAGTGTCCAACGATTCAAGGCTTGCTCCTGAGCGGAGATAAAAGTGGAAAGTCGATCAAGCTCGACCTTCGCAGCTTTTAGCTTCGTTTTTGTCTCTATAACCTCAAAGAGGGATCGTTCCAGATTAAGATTTTTTTCTTCCAGTTGACGATCCTTACTGTTGGAGGTTAGGTGGGTGGAAATTGAAAATTGCATCTGGTTGTAGTCTTCCACCCTCTTAAAGTAGTCTTCTACAAATTCTTGTAGGGGTGCCAAGTTGTTTGTCCGAGTGTCAGAGATGCCTTTAAAAAATCTTATGCATCTCTGGCTCAAGTTTGACAACATCCTCAAAAGGGGTACGCGCGAGTTTCTCTCGTAGGCTTTGCCACATAGACATGACAACTTTTCGTTGAAGGTTGAATACTATATTATCAGCACAATAAAGATTAGTTTCAGGAGCTTGCGAAACTACATTTTGTTGAAAACGTTGAGGACGCTCCTTGATAGTAAGCAAAGGCAAAATAGTGCTTCGCTCTTCCAGTAGGGCATGAGAGCTCACAAGTCGCTTATCATTAGAAATCGAACCTTCCGAACTCTCCGACGATTGGTCGCTAAGTTGCTCTCTCTCTGCTTGAATATAGTCATCCAAGTGAAGTTGTAACAACAGGAGAATTTCAAATAAAAAAATTAGCTAATATATATATATATATATATATATATATATATATATATATATATATATAAAAGCGAGGAGAAATACTAAACTAAAGCTCCGACATTATTAGGAATTTCACAAGCGGTAGGAACGTTGTCAAAAAATTCGTCACCGAGATTAGGGGTTTGTTTGGGCCTCTTATCCTTCTTCCAATAGACGTCCTTACCCTTTGACTATCTTCAGCTTGATCTGAGGCGTTGCATGACGGTTTATCTTTGAGCAAGTGAATTATTTTCTTCTAAGGTTAGCTCTGACCTTCCTAGGTTTTGAACGAACTGAGGGAGGAAGAACGCTGTCAATCAGTTTATCCACACATTTTCTCAAATAATCACCATGCTTGATCGACCACCAATTTTTGTAATACGAAGGGACATGATCTTGAGGATTCTACATACGAGCGGGGAGAAACACCTCCCACCCTACGTCGGCGCAAATACAAACTCGCCAATGATGTAAAATGTTACACAAATTAACAGAAGGAGAAACTTCCCTTATATCATTTGGCACGTCTTCGTAGAACCCAAACTGACGACCAAATCGATATGAACTGTATGATTCGATGACAAAAGATTCTCCACATCGCGCTGATAGATAGCACGATCGAAGACTCGAAAAGTATGAAGAATCTTCAGAGTCGGTGATGGTTTCATTCTTTAAGATTTCATGTTTATTCCTATTTTAGAGATTCACGTGTCATGCTATCGATGCGTCCTCATCGATCAGTTTGAGGGACAGTTTTATGTGTCTTAAAGAGTTGACTGGATCGGGGCGCATCGATAACATGACACGTGAATCTCCAGAATAGGAATAAACATGAAATCTTAAAGAATGAAACCATCTTGGACTCTGAAGATTCTTCATATTTTTTGAGTCTTCGATCGTGCTATCTATCAGTGCAATGTGGAGAATGGATTGTCATCGAATCATACAGTCCATATCGATTTGGTCGTCAGTTTGGGTTCTACCAAGACGTGCCAAATGATATAGGAGAAGCTTCTCTTTCTGTTAATTTGTGTAACATTTTACATCATTGACGAGTTTGTATTTGCGCCAACGTAGGGTGAGAGGTGTTTCTCCCCGCTCGTATGTTGAATCCTCACAGAAATTGGTGGTCAATCAAGCATGGTGATTATTTGAGAAAAGGTGTGGATAAACTCATTGACAACGCTCTTCCTCCCTTAGTTCGTTCAAAACCTAAGAAGGTGAGAGCTAACCTTGGAGGAAAATAATTCACTTGCTCAAAGATAAACCGTCATGCAGCGCTTCAGATCAAACTGAAGATAGTCAAAGCAGCGGTAAGGACGTATATTGGAAGAGGGATAAGAGGCCCAAACATACCTCTAATCTCGGTAAGGACGTATATTCTTTGTCAACGTTTCTACTGCTTGTGAAATTTCTAATAATGTTGGAGTCTTAGTTCAGTATTTCTCCCTCTTTTATGTATATGTATGTGTATATATATATACTAGCTAATTTTTTTTATTTGAAATTCTCCTATTGTTACAGCTTCACTTGGATGACTATATTCAAGTAGAGAGAGAGAGCAACTTAGTGACCAATCGTCGGAGAGTTCGGTTTCTATTGATAAGCGACCTGTGAACTCTTATGTCCTACTGGAAGAGCGAAGCACCAATTTGCCTTTGCTTACTATCAATGAGCGTCCTCAACGTTTTCAACAAAATGTAGTTTCGCAACCTTCAACGAAAAGCTGCTATGTCTATGTGGCAAAGCCTACGAGAGAAACTCGCGTGTACCTCTTTTGAGGATGTTGTCAAACTTGAGCCAGAGATGCATAAGATTTTTTAAAGGCATCTCTGACACTCGAGCAAACAACTTGGCACCCCTACAAGAATTTGTAGAAGACTACCGTAAGAGGGTGGAAGACTACAACCAGATGCAATTTTCAATTTTCACCCACCTAACCTCCAACAGTAAGGATCGTCAACTGGAACAAAAAAAGTTTAATTTGGAACGATCCCTCTTTGAGGTTATAGAGACAAAAACGAAGTTAAAAGCTGCGAAGGTCGAGCTTGATCGGCTTTCCACTTTTATCTCCGCTCAAGAGCAAGCCTTGAATTGTTGGACATTTGAAGTCTCGCGTGTACGCGAAAAAATTAGTTCCCTCGAATGTTCCCCATTATTGATGAAGTCGTTGCAGCAGTTCGCGAGCTTCTAGAGAGTTCGCGTACAGAGCTGAGAGAGTTTCAATGGGAGCCTTGATTTATGCATATATATTATATTTTTTTTTACACTTTGTCCATGTATCTCCTTCTAGATTCCTCTCGTGTAAATGAACTTCCTATTTTTGTTTTATGACCATTTGACTTGCCTCATTCTTTTTGGAATAAGTTTTTTTATTTTTATTGTTTTACAGAACTTAAAGTCTTTTTTTTTTAAGTTGCCTACGTACCCTTGAAAGAAAGGGATTAAGTCATAACGTAGTTCGAATGCATGATTTTGATTTTTTATTTTTACTGAACTTAAAATATATATATTTTTCTTTAAGTTGCCTACATAACCTTGGATGGAATGGATCAAGTCATAACATATAACAAAATGTTTTCACTATATCTCAGGAGTCGTCAAAGGAAGTACGACCGTTCATCTTTTAAGCTCGTGCGGGCCAGGAGCAACATGTAGTTTATACTTTTACGTTGAGGAGTATTACATTTTATGCATAATTTTTTTTTGAGAAACTTGCCGTTGATTGGGCCAATCCTTAACCCGTGTTGATCCGATCTTGTATGCCCCATTTCTGTAAACTTCTTTGACAACAAGGGTCCGTCCTATTTAGAGGTGAACTTGCTCCCCGTGTGTCGCGTTGTGATAATGGGTCTTCGAACTGCAAGTACTAGATCACCAACTTGAAACGATCGAGGCTTCAAATTCTTGGAGACGTAATCTTGCATTGTCTTCTGTACTAACCTTTCTTGCACCGCCATCCTTAAGGATGAGATTTTTCCCTAAGCAGACGCGCTCATTTAGCATAAAGTGGAAATGCCAAACTAGCGCATCTACAAAGGAGAAGTAACGTCTTTAAGTCGACGCACCGATCTCACGCGAGCTGGACATGACGACTCGGCCCACCAACAAGGACGAAGTACGTTCCATAAGCAGACGCGCTCATTTCACGTAAAGTGGAAATGCCAAACTGACGTATTTACAAAGAAGAAGTAACGTCCTTAAGTCGGCGCACCGATCTCACACGAGCTGAACACGAAGATTCGACGCACCAACAAGGACGGAGTACGTTCCCTAAGCTGACGCACATCTACAAAGGAGAAGTTTCGTCCTTAAGTCGGCGCACCGATCTCACACGAGCTGAACATGACGATTTGACGCACCAACAAGGACGAAGTACATACCCTAAGCAGACACGCATCTATAAAAGAGAAGTAACGTCCTTAAGTTGGCGCACCGATCTCACACAAAGTGAACACGACGATCCGACGCACCAACAAGGACAGAGTACGTTCCCTAAGCAGACACACATCTACAAAGGAGAAGTAACGTTCTTAAGTTGACGCACCGATCTCACACAAAGTGAACACGACGATCCGACGCACCAACAAAGACATAGTACGTTCCCTAAGCAGACATGCATCTACAAAGGAGAAGTAACGTCCTTAAGTTGGCGCACCGATCTCACACAAAGTGAACACGACGATCCGACGCACCAACAAGGACGGGGTACGTTCCCTAAGCAGAGGCGCATCTACAAAGAAGAAGTAACGTCCTTAAGTCGGCGCACCGATCTCACACGAGCTGAACATGACGATCCAATGCACCAACAAGGACGAACTACGTTTCCTAAGCAGACGTGCCCATTTCACATAAAGTGGAAATGACAAACTGACGCATCTACAAAAGAGAAGTAACGTCCTTAAGTCGGCACACCGATTTCAAACGGGCTAAACATGACAACGATCTGACGCACCAACAAGGACGGAGTACGTTCCCTAAACAGACGCGCCCATTTTACATAAAGTGGAAATGACAAATTGACGCATCTATAAAAGAGAAGTAACGTCCTTAAGTCGGCACATTGATTTCACACGAGCCGAACATGACGACCCGACGCACCAACAAGAACGAAGTACGTTCCCTAAGCAGACGCGCATCTGGAAAGGAGAAGTAACGTCCTTAAATTGACGCATCGAGGCCACAGGAGCTGAACATGACGACTCGGCGCACCAACAAGGACATAGTACGTTCTCCAAGGAAACACACCGATTTCGCACAAAGTGAAAATCGAAACCAGCGCATCCACAAAGGAGAAGTATTGTCCTTAAGTCAGCGCACCGATTTCGCACGAAGTGGCGTTTAAAAATTTGGCGCACCTACAAAAGTGAAAGTAACGTCCCAACACTCGTACTCAAACTCAATCCGGAAACCTATTTGCTTTTTTTCCAAGTTAAAAAAAAAAATATGTGTATATATATATATAATCAAACAAAATCAATTTTTCATCACATTCCAATCAACAAATCACATGTTCCAAACCACAGTTCAAGTCTGCGACGAACGACCATAATTTTTCAAGTTGAAAATTACATGTAATTTATAAATCTTATTTCAAATTACATTCCAAATCACAAATTACAAATTCCACAAATACAAATTCTACAAATTACAAATCTCACCAAATTACCAAATTAAAATACAGTACGGTACAACGGTACAGTACAAATCACCAAATTAAAGTATAGTATAAATCACCAAATTAAAACCAAATTAACAAATCACCAAATTAAATTACAATACGGTCCAAATCAAAAGATAATAAAAAAAATTTAATTATCCAAATAATCAACAATCGAATTAGCGGCGATTCGCAAGCACACGATGGAGATTGGCAGCTGTAAAATAATATATATTAAGAGCCAGTTGTGAAAATATATATATATATAATAAAGAACATAAACAAGAAAAAAAAAAAACAAAAACGTATGAAAAAAAATAAAAAAATAATAATAATAATAATAAAAAAGAGGAAAGGTCTTCGTAAAAAAAATAATTAAAAAAAATAAAAAAATCAAACCTTACCTTCTGCAGCGATGAACGAAAAAGGGGCTGAGCGACGGCGACAACAAATCTCCCCTCACAATTTGGCGCCCGACGGCGGCGTAGCGTGCGAAGAACGAAAGACGGCGTGCGGACGGAGACCGGTGGGCGGCGGATACTGTCGTGCGGACGAAGACCGGCGAACGGCAACTCTGGCGTACGACTTTGACGTGCGGTGGTGGCGGTATGCGGAGCAGAGTGTAGAGGCTTTAGAGGTGAACGAGACAATTACATTAAATAAGAGCTTAAAGAAAGAGTTTTAAAGTATAATATCAACGAACCGAGCCGACAAATAGTACTATAAAGATAAAAATCATTTAATATTTAAAGTTGAAAGGTTGGTTTGATGGTGAAGGGTTTATTATGTTAAATTTTGATCTCGAGTTCGAATCCTGAAGAATGTGATTATTAATTATATTTTTTTTACTGTCAGCTCCATTGGTTCAATTCATAAACAATTTTTTTTTTTTATTTAAAAATAGCAAATGTATATCTTCCTTTTATATAAAAAGGAGCGAGCTTTAGAAGAAAAAAACACACTTCACACTTTCTTTTCTTCTTTCTTCTTAGAACATCAACCACCTCTCCCTTTGTGATGTTGATTTAGAGGTTTGTCGGGCTAAACGTTTTTGTGAGATTTTTGGAATTAAAATTGCAATCTAATTTCTTGGTTAATTGTTTTCTATTCTTTGTTTATTTATGTGCAATAAGGTTAATGTGACAGCTTAATCAATTAAGTATTAATTGTTTATGTATGCTATGTTTGTAATTTGTGATCCGTAATTGTCATAAATTGCATGCTTAATTGTAGTAGCAAGATGAGTCAGGACTAGTGTTAATATTATGACTTTTTCATAGTTAACATGGTGCGTATAATAGACCTTAGGAATAGAAAAATGTTTAATTGAATCTGATCAATTTAATTAACGTTCTAATCAATCCATGTGCTTAGAGCTGCTAGCTGGTTAGCATGGAACGCTATCGTGCCCGACTAATTGACTAGTTTAGAGTTAATTACGATGCTTTGTCGAATTAATTGCATGAGAGGATCTTAGAGAATTTTCATGGCTGTTCCAGTTAAGTCGGTTAGTCTTTTAATTAAGAAATTGTATTTTTATTGGAGTAATCGATGAGCAAAATCCATTAAGTAGCCCGATAATCTCTGAATCGACAAGGTGATCTCTTATCTATTTTTTTTAATTCTCTCAAATTTATCTTTAATTATTTTTTTTAATTCATTAGATTAACATGCAATCCAAAAATCCCTTATTTATTGTTTTTACATAAAAATTAATTTAGAGAATTTAAATTTCGGTTCCCTGAGTTCGACATGGTCCGCTGTAGTTTACTACAAGCCGTTGTTCGGTAATTATAAATTGTATTTGACGGGCTTCGACAAGCTCGCTTCACATATGTATGTGTTGACGACCAAGATGTATGTGGTTCGAATCCCCCACCCCCAATGTACTAAAAAAAGAAAAAAAAGGAAGGTACTTAAAAACCATGAACATAAATGTATATAACACAAAACAATCTATATATAACAGAAAAATAAGAAATTTTAAATTTCAAAGGGCACAGGCACAATGCATAATATTCATAACAAAAATAAAATCCACCCTTAACAAAGAAAAGTGGTAGAAACTCGTGCTGATAAAGTGTTATAAAATGAGAATAATAAAAACAACAACAAAAGAACACTAAAGAAAGGAATGAGAGAGCAAAGTAGAGAGAAATAAAATTGTATTCAATTGATTTGAGGTGTGTTTGAAAGACTTCACACAACCTCTATTTATAGAGTTAATTTATGGCTAAAATTAGGTCATCTTTATGGCTAAAATTAGGTCAATCAACTTTGAGAGTATCAATTTTATTCATAAGAGAGAGTGATGGCTAAAATTAGGTCAATCAACTTTGAGAGTATCAATTTTATTCATAAGAGAGAGTGATGGCTAAAATTAGGTCAATCAACTTTGAGAGTATCAATTTTATTCATAAGAGAGAGTGAATCATGGAGAAGAATAGTTAAATAGAAGAATTAAATGGTTGATGGAAATCAATCGAACCAAACTGAACCAGTCCAATAGATTAGTTCTATTTTTTAGTAAAATATTGGGCATGTCGGTTTGAATTTAGAGAAAACCGATTTTTTTTTGTTCGGGTCGATTTTCATTTGAAAAATCCAGTAAAAGACAAACCGAACTAAGGTATATAAATACACCTACAAAAACCCTAAATCCATCCGCGCCGTTCTTCTTAGTGAATTGCAAAATCTGACATGATTTCGAAAAGATTTGTCAAAAATGACATGTAATTGAAATTTTAACGTTTTTGACCTAATTTTGCCCGCTGTCAATACTATTCAATTTATGAAATTTCATCTGTGTCCCTCACTTAAAAAAAGCCTACGAAGTTCAAATTTCTCCAAAAAGTTTCTCTCCTCTCTCCCCTTATTATGTTTTCTTTTTCTTCGCTCACTCATCTCCAACAAAGATTCATGAATCAAATATTTTTTTTTACAAATTTGGTTGAACAAATTATTCTTAAATCATATTTCATCAACCAACAAATCATTCTTAATCATGAATTTAATCTCCCAACAGATCCTGTTGAATTTTGATCGTAGGAGTTTTTTTTCTTAACAATTATACTAAAATTAAAAATTTAATCACATTTCATCAACTAACAAATCATTCTTAATCATGAATTTAATCCCCCAATAGATCCTATTGATTTTTGATCTTAAGAGTTTTTTTTCTTAACAATCATACTAAAATTAAGAATTCTCACCGAGGTTAGTTTTCATTTTCTTAAATATTTTTAATTAAAGATTGAAATGAAAATTGTGTGTTTTTTTTAAAAATAATTTTTTCCTTCATTGTTAAAAAAAAAAAAATCACACGATCGTGTAACTTCTAACCACGAAACTGTCGGAGGAGCCCGCGATTTAAAGGGCAATAAAAGCATGACAGATGATTTGAAGGGAGAAGAACCACGTCTCTGTCCATTTTGTCGTCCGATTTAAAGAGCAGGTGGCTCGAGACGATGCCATTAATGTTGTTTTCGTCTTGTGAGAGTGTATCATTGCCATTAGATTCGATTTGTTAGGAATCTCAGAGTCGAAGAAAGATTGTGGACCTTTGAAAATCGTGAAAGCCATTTTTGTTGTTGAAGAATGAAAGAATGAAGTTGAGAGAATTTAAAAGAATTTGGAGATAAAATGAATAGAAGAGAATTTTCAAAGTCAAAATTTCAAAAAAATTCAAAAATTTTAAAAAATTAGGTCGTAAATTTTCAATTTCAGGTCATTTTTTACAAACTTTTTCGAAATCAGGTTAGATTTTGCAATTCTCCGTCTCCTCCCCTCCTCTCCCATCTCATTCTCCTTCTCCCTTAGTCTCGACTTCTCTCATCCACAATCTTCGAATTAGAGCGATGAATCAAGAGCCAAGACTCTTCAATTCATCAAACAAATGATGAAATCTTGTCCAGAAACGCCTCCACAGAGTTCTCCGTCGTTACTCCCTCTCTGCAGCCACCGATCCCCACTCCTTCAAATGTAAACTCGCCGAAATCTTGTCATCACCTACGAGGATCTCCACCCCAAAATCCAACGGATTGCCACTACACAATCTCTCTTCTATCCTTTCCTCCCTTTGTCTCTAGATGATGTTCAATCTTATGATTATCTTGGTTTACAATACAACACAATTCAAATAGCTCGTCGTTCTTTTCTTTATGTAATTTAATTTTTTTTTCTATTAATTTAAATTATAAATTTCTGGGCTTTCTTAATTATTATTTTTATCCAACCTCAAAGTTTTGGATTGAAAACCAATATGTAATTATATTTAGAAATATGTTGAAAATTGTTACACCCACCCACCACCATTGTTACGTTTAAGGGAAAAACATGAACAAGAAAAATAAAATAAATACAAGAAAGAAGAGAATCACATAAAAGGAAAGTTGTTTTGAATTAATAAAAAGATGAAAGTAGCTGGAATTGAGGAAGGTCAAAGAAATGAGTTGTCCTTGTTGTCATTCAAATGTTGATTGAGGGTGTCACTTCTTCCCGGCTCCCACCTCTATGTCTTGTAAAAGAAGACATAACCGATATCACCCCTAGTTCAATCGACGATTTTATCGACCAAACTGAGTAATAACCCAATCGACGATTTTATCTTTTATTGGACATCGATTCAGTTCCTATTTTAGCCAAACTGATCCGTTCGGTTCGGTTCTCGATTTGGTCTAAAACGAAGACTTAACCGATATCACCCCTAATCTAGAGTATTGCATTGTATAAGTAAATACAAAACAAAATAAAATTGATCTTTAAACTCACATACCTTAAACTAGTATGGAAGTTAACAACTACTTTAAGACCCTTCAAACATAAGTATGGAAAACAAGATGTTAAAAACAATCATACCAAGCGGTCCGAATCTTTGAGAGGGAAGGTTGAAAGATTAGTTTAGTCATAGTTAGCAACCCTAGACCCTTGTCCCAATCATAGAACAAACAAACAAGTAAATAAATTAGTAAACAAAAAATAAATAAATTAATGAGCTTTGTATATATAATATATTACCTAACTAACAAGGGACTTATATGAAATAATGTAAAATTAAAAGAATAAAAGAAAAAAAGGAAAGAAGTAGTAAACCATTTCAGAAAATGTGAGAAATGAGAGATGTCCTCAAAGGAAGGAAAGGTGTGTGGAGATACGAAACAAAAGAACGATTTTATTTTTTTTAATTTTGACAACATGCGGAGTTGAGGATTCAACCTATGACCTCTTGGTCACTAGGTCATACAAGGGGTTTGTGCACTTATTATAATAAGTGAACCTAATAAATATGATAACCAAACAAAGTTAATGAAAACAGTGCAATAAACATCAAATTTAAGGTTAAACAAAAGAGGTATTGTTAGCCACGGGAGTTGGTGAAGTCATAAATGCACCTAATATATATGTTAACAAAACAAAGTTAATGAAACCAGTGCAATCAACTTCAAATTCAAAGCAAACCAAAGTTAATGAAACCAGTGCAATCAACTTCAAATTCAAAGCAAACCAAAGTTAAATAATACCAACCAACATTGTCAAACACAAAAGAGCACTTATTATCAAAGTGGTTGTTGGTAATAAAATGGCATTTAATTAAAGTGATTTGGATATATATCAAACTAAATAACAAAATCAATAATACGAAGAAAAGAGAGGAAAATCAAGGTTAGTTAGAACTCAAAGAAAGGAAGCCATAATCTCATTGTCAATCACAGATGAACAACATAATTCGCACGTGGAGAGCTTTTCAAGGATCACAGAACGCCAGTAAGCCTCATTGTAGGTCAATAACAATGGAAAAAAAAGGATACCATATTAGAAGAGAAAAAAAACAGAACTAAGAGTTTAAAAAAAAGGAAACAAAACAATGAAGTTCTAAAATTGGCCTCACTTTGTAGATGGTGAAGAAGATGGTCATAAATGAACTAAGAGTTCATTGATAGGAATGAAACAATGAACTAAGAGTTCATTGATAGGAATGAAATTTCCAACGAGATGACCATCTACAAAGACAATGGAATATCAAAGACATGAACTGAAATTTTAGTGAACAAACTGAGCAAAATGGAGAGCAAAACAAGGAGAAAAACATAAATGAAAACACCGAGAATAAGTGAATAAATTAGGTCCCCTGTGATAACCATTTGGTTTTTGGTTTTTGAAAGTTAAGTGGTAGTGAACTTTTGTACGTTCACAAATTTCGGGTTGTCGAAGCCCGCCAAAATAATATTTATAAGTCGATTATACCGACTAACTTGTAGTTAGTGATGTCCGGGTCGAACCACAGAAAATTAGCTTAATTCAAACTTGATTAAATTTAAGTTGCTAACGGTAAAAGGGGGGAAGTTGGATTGTGAAAAGGGAGCCTTAAACTGCTGTAGCTAACGGAGAATAAAGTTGTGAAGTGACAAATTAAATGAACATGCTTGACTTCAAAGAGTGGGATTGATCACAATTGGCGTTCGGTTCATCGATAACTAAAGACATAGACACAATGCTTAAAACACGCAATTCGTTTGGTTATTTCTAACTCAAACGACCCAAAAATACAGTTAGAAAAGTGCAACTCTAAGTGTTCTTGCCCATTATTCAAATTAAAGTGATCAATCCTAAATTGATTAACGGACAAAGACGGGAACATTGCGACGAATTAACCCGGAGACTAAATCGATTTTTCCTCTTTACCCAAAATCTAACATGAAGGTTAACTAATTTCTACCCCCAACTGTCACTTGGGATCAAACTAATTACCCATGCTCAGATTCGTGTTACCTAGCGATTGAGGCAATTATACGTCCTAATCTCTAACGGTAAAGCATGCATAAGAACTCGAGCGTCACTCCTAATCAGTTACAAAAGCTATTGAAATGAAGTTCAAGGAAGAAGATGCAATAACCCAATTCATACACAAATTGGGGCAAATCTCCCCTTAAACCAAATTGTTTACAATCCCAAACTTGAAATCAAACACTTACTTGTTTAGCTTTCCATGGAGATGAAGAAGATGGTCATAAATGGCTAAAAATGCCCAAAATCGAAAAGAGGGAGAAGAAGTTCCAAGAGAGATAACCTAAAATCAGCAAAATGGGTATTTATACCCATTAATGCGTCAGACCAGCGCCTAGGCGCCATAAGTGGGCACCAAGGCGCTGCGGGCATGCGCGCGCGAAATCAGGACAGCGCCTGGGTGCTAACCTCTCTGGAAATTTACAATGACGGGCGCCTAGGCGCTAACCTCTCTGCACAGGTACAATGTCGGGCGCCTAGACGCTAACCTCTCGGGTTTGGAATGATGTCGGGCGCCTAGGCGCTGCGCGCTGGGTCTGGGAGGTTGTCTCAGCGCCGGGGCGCTGGGCGCTCTGGCCTGATGCTTCCGTTGGGCGCTGCCCTCTCGAGTTTTGGCCAACTTCTCACCTATTTGCACCTCCAAGCTCTATTTGGCTGCACTCTTCGACCCGAACACTTCTCGAAACTCATGAATGGACTTCTCGAGCTCTCTAACCGTGAAACACCTATAAGCAAGGTAAATTAACATAATTAAGCACGATTTTCAGCCAGTATTAAAGACATAATAGTTGCTCTATTTTAGAGCTATCAAAATACCCCCAACCTAAATCTTGCTAGTCCTCGAGCAAGGTATACTTTGATTTATCTTATAAGAAACGACTTGCATGTTGACGAATCAAATCTCAAAACTCGTGAAAACAAGATATTCATGCCAACGGAAAAACAGACAAGTGTATGCATAAGTTAAGAACATTTCAAAATTTTAAATCCTACTCTCTCACGTGTGTGTGCGCTTAGCTTCTCTTACCCTAACTCTTATAGACCCGAAATTCCTTTAATCGATCCTAAGACTCATTTTCCCCCTACTTCTGGCGTTGAAAACAGTCTAATGGCTTAACGGGTCGGAAAAAGCAACAAAACAATTGGCCCAATTCTTTTCTTCTTTTCCTTGGTACTTTGTACCATTTTTTTTTTATTTTTCTTTCGAGAGAGCCTAAGACGTCAAGCTTAATTCACTTCACGTTTTTAAGGGCAAGTGCTCACTTCAATTAGCCACCCTTTCATGCAGTGGCAACCGTGGGTTACACGATTGCCCCTGATTACACGGGCAACACAAGAAGGAGGAACACCTCAAGAAAGAACATTTTTCATGCTTTTAACTTCACTAAAAATTAAAAAAATTTAGGCATAAAGCTTTGCTTAATACAAATGACTTATTACAAATTCTAACACATCAAGCCTCCCTAAATATGCCTTTCGAGGTGACAACAAATTTTCAGATCAAATAAAATAACTCTAAGCCTACAGAACAAAGAGTAAGAAGGCTATGTGCTCGATGAATGTAGAGAGTATTCGGAAATTTTTTAAAATAAGCTCAAAATATGCATACAACTCATGGTTTATTCGAAATGCACAAATATGGAGTATTCACGAGTAAATCACAGACGGTCCTCATCGGACAACATGCATTCAGATTCTCATACATCTCAAAATCAGAGCATCTCATGCAAGAAAACTATAGAGAAGTCCAAAAACTAAACTTCACCCCCACCTAAAATAATGCATTGTCCTCAATGCAATGATCCATCAGATAAATTTATGAAAGCGATAAAATTATTAAGGGAACATGAACCTCCCCTGAATTTTAACGGGATCGGTGGAAAGGGACGCGTGTCCTCATTTTTTCTTCGAAATGGATCTACAATGGTGGTCACTTCTCTTCTCTCACCTAAGAAAACAAGACAACAAACTTAAACAACTAGAAATAAACAACAGCAGTAAACTAATAACAAACAGAAAATACAGTTCAAGCTTGGGTGCCTCCGAGAGCGCAAATTTTTAGAGTCGATTGCTCGACTTTCCCAACACTCTTTCAACCATTCTCATACACGGGTGGCACTAGAAGTAGTGTAGCATCATAGCACTGGGCTTCACCCTCGTGGAAAACCTTCAAACGGTGGCCATTCACCTTTTGCACCTCGTCCGAATCCAAACTTCGAATCTCTAAAGAGCCATAAGGAAATTTTTTAGTTATAATGTAGGGTTCTTTCCAACGGGAACGAAGCTTACCTGGCATGAGCTTGAGGCGTGAATTGAATGTTGCGCACTTTTAGTGCAGTGCAATATAATACCGCAAGTGTACGGGTCAAGTTTTAATATAGTGTATGTAAATACGAGTATCGTCCTCAGGATTGGTTTTCTAGTTCACTTAAGTACTACAGATACAATCACTCAATTTTATTTAGAGAAAGAAAGCGGTAGAGAAATAAGGTAAAACAAAATAAAAACATAAAATAAAAGATGGAGAATAATCCAGAGAGATGTATCTTAGAGAGTTGATTTCACCAATTAGACCAATGAATCAATTAATTAACAACAAAGAATCATGCAATAAATCATAAGTCAGGAAGTTAAGGATAATAAATTGACTTTCTCAAGCCCAATTTAATTTCAAGCAATATTATAAACCTAATATTTCTATCTAGATTTTAATAACATGCAAGACATTAAGCAACTCCCTTTAACGACTTCTAAGAGAATTCTTCACGCTCGTGCAAGAATTTACAAATAGTCATGCCTTTAATTTAAATCTAGTCTAAATCATACTTTCTCAAGCAAACAATTTAGACCAATCAAACAATTAATCTGTGATCAAGAGATTAAAAGCATTAAGCATATAAAAGCATGAATGAAATTAAAGCAATCAATCAAGATCATTTAAATTAATCAAAATATCATGTCTAACGGTTACATCAATCCCTAAAATAAAAGAGTTTAGTCAACCATGTTCAATATTATAAAATCTAAACTCAATAACAAACCCATAACAAAACTACAAATTAAAAGGGAAAGAAGAAATCAAAACTAGTGTCGATTCCACGTTCCCGCTGCAATCTCCACGATCCTGAGCATGTAATTCTCTTCTTTGTGCTCCCAAAGATCTCATCTAACTCTTCGAATTAAGTATTTTCGAAATAGGGTTTGACTCTCCAAATTGGCTCCCCCTTGAATGAAGGCAATATGTCTATTTATAATAGACTACTCTTCCCAATCTAATAAGGAATCCATATTTTAATTAGATTAGGAATCTAATCAATTTAGGAATTCAAAATTAAATTAGGAATATCTTTTCTACGCAAATAATGCTCAAAATAAGATAGATGAGATAAAATCTATGATATGATAAAATCGGATAAAATATGATAAAATCCATATTTAATCCATGGATGTTTAACTTGTTTCTCTTTTTCTCTCTACATAAATCTTCTAAATTATCCGTTTTGCTTCAAATGCTCGATATCTATAAAATAAGAAAATATCAACGTGAAAACAATCATTTAAGTCTCAAAACTAGCATAAAATATGTCATAAAGATAGCTCACTTTGTGTGCTATCATTGAACAGTAGAACCTTTTGACCAACTTCAAAGTCCTTCTGCAAGATTTTTCGGTCATGGAATTGCTTGGACTTTTTCTTATAGATCTTTGAATTCTCATAAGCGTCCAAACGCATCCCATCCATTTCCTGCAGCTGAAGTAGCCTTTCCTCACCCGCTTCATCGAAGCTCATGTTGCATCTCTTGATCGCCCAGAATGCCTTGTGTTCCATTTCAACTGGCAAATGACAGGCCTTACCAAAAACAAACCTATAAAGAGACATCCCTATAGGTGTTTTGTAGGCAGTGTGGTAAGCCCACAAGGCATCCTCGAGACGAACGCTCCAATCCTTCCTGCTTGGTTTCACAGTTTTCTCAAGTACCAACTTTACCTCTCTATTGGAGACCTCGGCTTGCCCGTTTGCTTGAAGATGGTACGCGGTGGACACTCGGTGATGCACCCCATACTTCCTCAGCAAAGCCTCCACAGATCGGTTGCAAAAGTGAGTTCCCTTGTCGCTGATTATGGCTCGTGGGATTCCAAACCTGGTGAAAATGTTAGACTCAACAAATCCAACAACAGTATTAGAGTCGTTAGTTCTCGTGGCTTTCGCCTCAACCCACTTAGAAACATAATCAACAACCAACAATATGTATGAGAAACTAGAGAAAGGAGGAAACGGTCCCATAAAGTCCATGCCCCAAACGTCGAAAATTTCACAAACTAAAACAGACGTTTGAGGCATCTCATTCCTACCAGAAATTGACCCTACTCTTTGACATTTATCACAGGTTTTACAAAATTTGTATGCATCTTTAAACAGAGAAGTCCAGTAAAACCCGCTATCTAAAATTTTCCTAGCTGTTCTTCTAGGCCCAAAATGTCCCCCACATGCATAATCGTGACAAAAAGTAAGTATAGACGCATGCTCGTGCTCAGGAACACATCTCCTAACAATTCTATCAGAGCAGAACTTCCATAAAAAGGGGTCCTCCCATACATAAGACTTAACGTTGCTTTTCAGCTTAGCTTTCTTAGCAGAAGAGAAACTGGAGGGAAAGTTACCTGTAACTAGGTAATTTACCATATCAGCGTACTAGGGAAGTACTGCGTGAATTCTGAAGAGTGTCTCATCGAGGAAATCATCGTCAATAGACAGAAAGTCCTCTTTTCTAACCAGTCTGCTTAGGTGATCAGCTACTGGGTTCTCCTCTCCCCTCTTATCCTTGATTTTAACGTCGAAGTCTTGGAGAAGCAAGATCCATCGCAGCAGCCTCGGTTTCGAATCTTTCTTGGTCATCAGGTACCGAACAGCTGCATGATCAGAAAAGACAATTATTTGAGATCCAAGAATGTAAGGACAAAATTTATCTAACGTAAATACAATAGAAAAGAGTTCTTTTTCTGTTGTAGTGTAGTTGCACTACGCCGGATTGAGTGTTCTGGAGGCATAATAGATGACACGACTCTTGTTCTCGATCCTCTGACCAAACACTGATCCTAAGGCATAGTTGCTGGCGTCGCACATTATCTCAAAGGGCAAGTCCCACTGGGGTGGGTGTATAATTGGCGCGCTCATCAAACAATCCTTCAGCAGATCGAAGGCTTTTCTACACTCCTCTCCAAATTCGAACGTGACATCCTTCTGAAGGAGGTACGTCATTGGCGTGGCAACCTTGGAGAAGTCTTTGATAAACCTGCGGTAAAAACCTGCATGGCCAAGAAAATATCGAACCTCCCTAACATTCGTTTGGTAAGGTAGATTAGAAATAACATCTATTTTGGCTTTATCTACCTCTATACCCTGAGCAGAAACCACATGCCCTAAAACAATTCCTTGACTAGCCATAAAATGACATTTCTCAAAATTAAGAACAAGGTTTGTTTCAATACAACGTTTCAGAACATGCGATAAATTAGTCAAACAGTCATCAAAGGAATTGCCATATACCGTAAATTCATCCATGAACACTTCAATGCATTTTTCTATAAACTCAGAAAAAATACACATCATGCATCTCTGAAATGTACCGGGCGCGTTACAAAGACCAAAAGGCATCCTTCTAAATGCAATTGTGTCAAAGGGGCACGTGAACGTTGTTTTCTCTTGGTCCTCTTGAGCAATAGGAATTTGGTGGAAACCAGAGAAACCATCGAGAAAACAAAAGAATGGCTTCCCAACTAAACGCTCCACCATCTGATCTATAAAAGGAATGGGAAAATGGTTCTTCCTAGTGACCTCATTCAGTTTTCTAAAGTCTATGCACATCCTCCATCCATTTTGAACTCTTTTGGGTACTAATTCATTTTTCTTATTCCTAACTACAGTTATCACAGTTTTCTTAGGAACGACATGTATTGGACTGACTCATTTACTATCGGGGACAAGATAGATAATACCTGCTTCATGGAGTTTGAGGATCTCAGACATAACAACCTCCTTCATCGCTGGGTTGAGCTTTCTCTAGGGCTCTCGTGAAGGTTTTGCTCCATCCTCAAGTAGGATTCTGTGCATGCAGAAAGCTGGACTTAGCCCATGTAAGTCTGCAAGCATCCATCCAATGGCCAGCTTGTGCTCTTTAAGAACTACCATCAATTTCCCTTCTTGAGCCGGTATAAGGTCCTTCGCTATTATGATCGACAACATCTCCTCATCACCCAAATATGCATATTTTAAATGTTCTGGCAAGTCTTTCAATGCCAATTTAGGTGCATGCAAAGTAGAAGGACGCATCTTAACATGAGTTTTAACATTCGCCAAAGTAGAGACAATTGGTACACAATTTTTAGTCAAGAGTGGTTCATGCATCTCAGAATCATCAAAAAGTTCAGTTAAAAATAATGGGTCATCCCCATCCTCAATAGTCATGCATTCATTTTGTGCTAGTGTATCAATCATGTCTACTTGACAAAGAGAGCATACATCAGCATCATGCTCTTCTACATTAGGCAAATTAATCTCAACTACCTCTCCGCCATACTCAACAGATAAAATGCCCTTATCAACATTTATCTTAGTTTTAACAGTTTTCATAAAGGGCCTACCTAATAAGATCGAAGCAGACGAAGAGGAAGAATTTCCATCCATTTTCAGAACATAAAAATCAACAGGAAAAATTAATTTATTAACTTGCACTAACACATCTTCAACTACCCCTAATGGATGCACAAAAGATCTATCAGCAAGTTGTATAACTATTCATGTTTCCTGTATTTCCTTCAATTTCAGATCCTGATAAATGGAATAAGGCATAACACTAATTGAGGCTCCTAAATCCAACATTGCTCTTCTAATTTTCATGACTCCTATCTTACAAGGGAGAGTGAACGTACCTGGATCGTCACATTTTACCGGTAAGCTCTTTGTGATCAAAGCTGAGACATTCTTACTTACCACTACGCGTTCACTCTCCTTCGTCTTACTCTTGTTGGTGCATCCTTTTAGAAACTTGGCGTACCTTCATATTTGCTTGATTGCATCCAACAGAGGGATATTGATCTCTACCTTTTTGAATGTGTTGAGAAACTCCTCCTCATAGGTTTCCTTGGGTGGTCTCGCTAACCTGCTAGGAAAAAGAGCCTTAGGCACATAAACTCTAGTACATGTAGGATCGAAGTTTACCCCTTTCCACCGTGGTTCAGGGTTTTCCACTACTGGCTCGCTGTGGCCATGATCGACTTCCACTGATGGGGTACTCGTGGGAAGCTCTTTCTCACTCCTTAATGTGATGGCACTCGGACTTTTAGCCTTTTGATTTTCCATCACTGTCAACCTGTTACTAACCTGAATCACTGATTCGCTCAGAGTTTGGAACTGCTCCCGAGTTTCCCTATGTTGTGATTCAAGTATTTCTTCCAATGATCTACCTGAAACAGAAGGACGAGGTTGTAAATTATCTTTCAAAGCAAGAACAACACTACTTACCTCAAAAAGTTGGGCCTTAAGCTCGTCCACGTCCTTCATCAGGCGAGCTTGCTCCTTGTATCCATCTCCACTCCGCTCTAAGCTTCTAGCCAAGTTGGAAATCAAAACTCTGGCTTCGGCAGGGATTTTATCCATGAGACATCCTCCGCTGGTGACTTCAATTAATTGTCGGTTTTGCGGTAACAGACCTTTGTAGAAATTTTGAATGAGTTGTTGGTCAGCTATTTGGTGTTGGGACAATCCTCACACAACCGACCAAACCTCTCCCAACACTCGAGAACGGTCTCTCCCTCTCCTTGCTCAATTCTGTTTATCATTCTTCTAAGGGCAGCGGCCTTGATAGGAGGGAAATACTTTGCTAAAAATGCTCCCTGTAGCTCGCTCCAAGTAGTGATGGACCCAGTCGGTAGGTAATACATCCAATCTCCCGCCTTCTTCTTTAAGGTGAAAGGAAAGGCCCTAAAATTGAGTTGATCTTCAGTGACGTCGTCGGTCCTTACTGACGAACACACCATCCGAAATGCCTTGAGGTGTCTGATGGGATCTTCATCTGTGTTACCACAAAAAGAAGGTAATAAGTTAATCAGATTAGCTTTAAGTTCAAATTTACCTGTTGCTACCGGATACATTATACTCGATGAGTTCCGGCCTAGCTCAGGTGCTGCAAGTTGACTCAAGGTCCTTTGTTGTTCATAAATACCCACGACCTCCATCTTTGCGCTTCTTTTGGATTTTCAAAGAATACCTGCGCTAAAAAACTCAAAAAGGAACGGGTAAAATAATACAAGAAAAATTAAAACTGTACAAACAAAAGATTTTTTTTAAAACAAACAAATTAAAATCAACCAAGCCGAATTAAATTTAATTCTCAAGCAACGACGCCAATTTTGGTAGTGAACTTTTGTACGTTCACAAATTTCGGGTTGTCGAAGCCCGCCAAAATAATATTTATAAGCCGATTATACCGACTAACTTGTAGTTAGTGATAGCCGGGTCGAACCACAGGGAATTAACTTAATTCAAACTTGATTAAATTTAAGTTGCTAACGGTAAAAGGGGGGAAGTTGGATTGTGAAAAAGGAGCTTTAAACTACTGTAGCTAACAGAAAGTAAAGTTGTGAAGTGACAAATTAAATGAACATGCTTGACTTTAAAGAGTGGGATTGATCACAATTGGCGTTCGGTTCATCGATAACTAAAGACATAGACACAACGCTTAAAACACGCAATTCGTTTGGTTATTTCTAACTCAAACGACCAAAAAATACAGTTAGAAAAGTGCAACTCTAAGTGTTCTTGCCCATTATTCAAATTAAAGTGATCAATACTAAATTTATTAACGGACAGAGACGGGAACATTGCGACGAATTAACCCGGAGACTAAATCGATTTTTCCTCTTTACCCAAAATCTAACATGAAGGTTAACTAATTTCTACCCCCAACTGTCACTTGGGATAAAACTAATTACCCATGCTCAGATTCGTGTTACCTAGCGATTGAGGCAATTATACGTCCTAATCTCTAACGGTAAAGCATGCATAAGGACTCGGGTGTCACTCCTAATCAGTTACAAAATCTATTGAGATGAAGTTCAAGGAAGAAGATGCAATAAGCCAAGTAATCTAATTCATACACAAATTTGGGCAAATCTCCCCTTAAACCAAATTGTTTACAATCCCAAACTTGAAATCAAACACTTACTTGTTTAACTTTCCATGAAGTTGAAGAAGAGGGCCATAAATGGCTAAAAATGCCCAAAATCGAAAAGAGGGAGAAAAAGTTCCAAGAGAGATAACCTAAAATAAGCAAAATGGGTATTTATACCCATTTTTGCGTTAGACTAGTGCCTAGGCGCTGCGGGCACGCACGCGCGAAATCGGGACAGCGCCTGGGCGCTAACCGCTCTGGAAATTTACAATGACAGACGCCTAGGCGCTAACCTCTCAACACATGTACAATGTCGGGCGCCTAGGCGCTAACCTCTCGGGTCTGGAATAATGTCGGGCGCCTAGGCGCTGCGCGCTGGGTCTGGGAGGTTGTCTCAGCGCAGGGGCGCTGGGCGCTCTGGCCTGATGCTTCCGTTGGGCGCTACCCTCTCGGGTTTTGGCCAACTTCTCACCTATTTGCACCTCCAAGCTCTATTTGGCTGCACTCTTTGACCCGAAGACTTTTCGAAACTCCTAAAATGCCCGATTTAGCCCCGAAACTCATGAATGAAATTCTCGAGCTCTCTAACCGTGAAACACCTATAAGCAAGGTAAATTAACATAATTAAGCACGATTTTCAGCAAGTATTAAAGACATAATAATAGCTTTATTTTAGAGCTATCATTAAGCCTATAAACAACACATTCCCCTATGAATTCATTTGTTGTGTTATCTATAGTGTTTCCAAAATTCAAGCCAAAATTTGGAAACAAAAAAAAGTAGCTTTCAAAAACTTGTTTTTGTTTTTGGAATTTGGCTAAGAGTTGTAATGTTTCCTTAACAAAAATGAAAGTCATTGTAGGAATTCATATATGAATGTATTGTTTTTTTTGCCAAGGTAGATATATTACTAGCAAAAGGAGAGCTCAATGTCCGAGATAAAAGGGCACCAAAGTAACAAGAAAACAAGACCCACTGGCAAACCAGGAGACCCAAACAAAAAATCGAAAACCCCAAAAGGGGCCCTCACAGCCCGAAGGAAGGCAAAGAACCAAAACATAAAACACGACGTACCAAACCCACAGGCAGGCTTGGGGCTAGAACAACAGAGACAACAACACAAACTCAACTGCTCAGAAACGAGAACAATCGAAGAAAAAATGCAAAAGTTAAAGCAGAAGCAAGAAGCGCAACTCATAGGCTGCAACCACGATCCAAACTCTTTAACCAGCTCACTACAACTCAGGAAGGAAAGCTTTCGTCTCCTATCAGGCTAAAGAATATGATAACTCAAGTCTTAAAGCCGAAGGAAACCAAACTATGCCGAAGACAGATTATTCAGATGTTGAGAATAGCCAGTGGCCAAGTTGCCCATCCGACCCTTGCGTGTGTGTGTGCATGCCCCCCCAAGCACGACCTTAAAAGCCCGGAACAGGGATAAAAAGGCCCCTGCTCGTTTTCCCCCTACTATGACGAAAATAACAACCTTCAGGCATGCAACCAAGCAAGAGAGCCACAAGGACCAGGCAAGCATCGTTTCCCTCGACATGTCGCGATCCAAGGAGACCTTAACAAGCCTACACACCATCTTGAAAAAAAACGATCCAAGGACACCTTAGCAAGCCTCTACACACCATCCGGACAAAAATCCTTTTGGGGTGACAACAAACAACCATGACTGATAACCCTACTCTAAATCAACCAAGAGACAAATAGAGTGCAAGGACAAAGCAAGGGAATAAAGACCAATTGCAAAAGAACAAGCATCCTACTGAACCATCAACTGCAGAGTTAGCCACCAATCAAAACATAGACTATCATATAGTCACTAAAGCTCGAAGGACCCGCAAGGAGACAAGAGAGAACAATAAAGGCAGAGGACTGAGAAACAACCAAAGAAAGCAACAGGCTCCTGCACGTACCGTGCCCAAGCAACGGCCTCAGTACCAACTTGCACAAACTCCAAGACCATAAAAGAAGAAATTTAATATGACAATAGTTAATAAAAAAACTAATAATTAAAGTCAACAATGCTAACGAAATAAATTTTAAAAGAAAGACAATGGAACCATTTTTTGGACTCATCATCCGGGGACGAAAAGGGCTAGAGAACAAACCTCTTAGAAGTCGACTCCCCCTCCTAGATCCAATCGTGTAGACGAGTCTCCTACCTAGAAATTCCATGTTATTTTTCACTCTAAAACTAACAAATAATGTGTGAGTGAGAGGAAACTATATAGTGGATGGTGAGAATAGCAATGGAAGTGACAAGAGACTGATATATGTGCGTTTTTCTTGAAGCGGCCAGCGGAGTGAGGTGGTTAGGGCTCAAATCTAGAATTGTATGTAAACTTTATTTTACATGATTATACAATAAAACCCTAACTGTATAATAATTCGATAAAGGCCAAGATCTTTGAACTAAATGGTTTTCACAAAAATATGAGTTAGAATAACATACCTCTTCTACCATGATGTTGATTTTGTAAGGATTGTGTTTCTCTTCGAATTAGTAGACTAATCACGTTATGAATTGACAAAATTAAATCACAGCAATTACATAAATAGATACTAACACCGAAATGTCGATTAAACTCATGACCTAGGATAAGTAGTATATACTTGAAAATATAGACCTAGGATAAGTAGTATATACTTGAAAATATAGACCTAGACGAATAACATTGATTAAACTGATGACCTAAATTAATTAGTATGTATTGAGAAATACACCTAATATATATATATTGAGAAATACATTTGTCTATAAAGTCTAGATAAGTAATATTGAGAATTACACCCAAACAAAGACAAATAGTATATATTGAAAAATACTATAGAAAAAAATTAATAGTAATATGTTCAAAAACAAGGAATAAAGAAACATATTATTATTATTATAATAATAATTATATAATAATAATAATATAAACATATTTGAATTCCGATCCATAAACTAAATTTAAACAAATAAGAGTTTAATTTTAAGATGAATGGAAAATATAAAAACTAAATTTAAAGTGCACTAATTAAAATGGGATCAATTTTACTCCTCACAAATCATCTATTCAAGAAATAAAGAAGCATATATATACAAACAGATTCAATTCCCATCAAATTTCATTTATTTTGAAGGAATCTTACATTTTTACCACAATAAATAGGATGATGTTGCACATTTGAGCGATTTGATTTCACTGCTTGTCTGTTTTCTTTTTCTTTTTCTTTACAACTAACTACTTCAATTTGATTATTCTTGTTGTTGGCTACAATATGATAATCTTCATCTTCATCCTCGTCTTCTTAATTCAGAACGACATTATCAGCTTCATCATCGTCTGTTGTTGTTTTGAGTTGGTGGCTTTCTTCTTGCCCGCCCATCATGTGCATCAATAGGTTGTAGATCCACTTGCCCGCCCATCATGTGCATCAATAGGTTGTAGATCCAAATCCAGATCGATTAGCTGGATTGTCGATGACTTTCTTGAAAAAATCTAGGATGAGTGGCGTCTTATCGTTTAAGGAGACATGTGAGGGAGGGAGACGACAATTTGGGCATGAATGAAATGAAGAAGATGAAATAATTTTTTTTTTTTAAAATTCCAATTTGAAAGAGTCAAAATCAATCCTATATTTTTAGGATAAGAGATTTTTTTTTTTTTTTTTTTGGGTAAAATCTAGGATGAAAGATAGGTTTGATTTTGTTTGTGGGTGGTTGAGAGATTTAAAAATAAAAAAATCAACTTTCGATTATATGGACTGACCATAAATAACGTTATCTACCGGGCATAACCGACATAAAAAGTGTTCTCTCACACCCTAAAATCGACATAGAAAGTGTTCTCTCACACCCTAAAATCTAGTTAGTTACATGTAAATAGGAAACCTAGTTAGCTATATTTCATTTCAGTTTTTTAATGTAGTTATTTATCACAATTCTCCTATATTTAAATTGTACATTTTTTTTTTAATATTATGAGTTTCTTAATTTATTTTTTAAGGTAGAATGAATCCGGAGCAATTTTATCCTTATGAAATCAATTATATTAATTTTGGTTGATACCTCCAGAACATATTCTTATTATTGATTTATGAATCATGTTGAACAAATTTTTTTTTCTATAAATTATTCAAGTTTATATTTATTTTACAACGTTCAATACTCTCTATTATTGTATTAATGCATGTATTTAACTTTTAATTATTGATATTTTTGCTTAAAGTAGTAGTTTATGACATACCAAAACTTGTTCAAAAGTTTCACAAAAAAAATCACAATATTTTCATAAGTTTCCATGATATCCGTGATTTTTCTCGAAATATCCCTCGATATATCATAAAATCTGACTTACCGATATTGCTATCGATATCTATATTTTTCGTCCTTGGTTTTATTGATATCAAATTAACGTTAATTCATGAATAATTTGTTAGTCACCAAAGTGGCCAAATTAGTAAGTTTTATAGATATCAAATTAACGTTAATTCGTTTATTCGTGTTTATGTGATGCTAATGAATGAGATGAGATTAAAAACAATAAAGTTTTTATCACTAGTATATTGATGTTCATTATTATAAAACATTTTGAATCGCCCAATTTTGAACTTTATCGTGTTAATTGAGGTGCTTTGATATGTATTTTATTTTTAGTATATCCAAAGATAACTAATGTATCTAATTTGAGCATTTTTAATATAGCATCAATTATGTATGAATGATATATATTGTTGTTTCTCCAAAAGGAGAACTTCAATGTATATGCTTAATGTTTGTTTAATGTTTATAGAGTATGCTTTAATTTATATATTTAAGTTTAATTTTTTTTTGAATAAATATTTAAGTTTATTTCTCAAAGCAATGAGTGTAAGCATGTTAAATCCAAAATTACAAAATTAAAAGTCCTAAGTGGTTTATGAAATTTGTGGAAAATTGTTCTTAGTCTAAGTCGACTGATAAGTCACTTGCTGGGACACTGATGAGTAACTTAACCACCAGCATATCCTTGAAATGACAAATTTAGTGGCAAGGCTAAAGACCATGGAATGAAAGATAATGAGATTTTTGTGGTGATGTTTATCTTTAACTCCTTACCTTCATAGTATGGTTCATTTTCATATAATACTGATAGCACTCTAAAAGTGCTAGTTTATAGTCCCTAAATCTTGTGACATTAAGAAAATTTTAGGAGATAATATTAACAAATCGTTCTGAATACTTATACTATGTAAATTAATTAATCAAATATAATCTTAAATGTGATGAATGGTTTGATGGTGCAAGATGTCTTAAGCATAATGATGAGTTTGAGTTTGAATTCGAAGGAGGACAACACTTTTGTATATTTTTATAAAAAAAAAAACGCCCCACTTCCGCACCAAACCCGAGAGAAAGCATCGAGACGCTGCCTTCTAGCGTCGACACGCTACGACTTGAAAATTAGCAGAAACTCCGCCTTGAAAGCGCGCGTCTCATTTTTCGTTCCTAGCTTCTTGACAGCAACGCTGTCCTGAAGTATAAATAGAAAAGTTCCAACTTTTTAGGTCCATTCCCCATTCCCCAACTCCGATTTTTTGACGCTAAGCCTCATTTTCTCTCTAGTTTCTCAAGTTTTGTCATTTCTCTAGTATTGAAGCTAAACTCTTGTATTTTTTGATTTATTTTCACCACGAGTAACTAAGGACGTAAGTGCACTAATTTAAGGTTAGAGATTAGATCTTTGATGCATTTAGTGAGAGTTTGTGCTTAATTTAATACTTAACGTTTATTATTTTAAGCATCCTCTTCTCATGTATGTATAACATTAGCAAAAATCTTCTATTAGATTGACACTTTAATGGTTTATATATGCATGCTAGGTTTGTAAAGATTAGCGATGCGATTGCTTATCCTAATCGCCAAGTAACAAAAGTTTAGTTATGCCGTAGGTGACATCGGCTATCCATGTTTACCTTAGTTTGCCTAACGAGCTTTGAGATAGAGGATAAATCATAATATTAATTTAGGCTATCCAAGTTAAAGATTCGTCATAGTGTTCTCTTCACTGACAATTAATCAATATGGAACAATCGCCCCCAAATTGATTAATTGTCAAGTTTAATTAGGATTGCATGATTTTAGTTAATTTATTGGGTTGTTTGTACCAGCTTCGGGCAAACAAACTATGTGCTTGAAATAGAATAGCTAAGTACGTTAGAATACCTTTTATCAAAAAAAAAAAAAAAAAGTATGTTAGAATACCTATGATCTAAGTCGCATCAAAGTAAATCCCGATCCCTTAAATTAGGAGCACATGTTACCATTTTATTTTGAGTAAAACTTAGTTGCAGGTTGGGCTACAACTATCTTTTGCAGCCCAGCCACGTGACAGATTTTGATTGGCCAAATATTATGTTAATATTTTTAATTAAAAAATTATATTTAATGCGTCACGTGACTTCAACTTTTTTTTTTTTCTGTTTTTTTCCTCTTCTCCATGACTTTTAATTTTCGATTTTGCCATTCCCTATTCAATCCTATTCAATCCTCTCCAATATCTCTTTTTTTTTTATCAATGATTTGATTTTTTTTACTAAGATTTGAAAATAGCAAATCAACGATAAAAAATTTCTGCTACAATTTTTAATAATAATGATAATATCTAAAACCTCGCCATTGTCCAACATCCTATGACATTTCTTAATAAAATTCCTCTTTCCTCTTCTATCTAATTTTTTTTTTCATTTCAAGTTTTCAACTCAATTTATCATAAAATAAATAATTAACTATTACCTTTATAAAATTAATTAACTATTACCTTTATAAAATTCTCCAATAAAATTCTTCTTTCCTCTTCTATCTATCTATATATATATTTTTTTTTCCTTCAAGTTTTCAACTCAATTTCACTTCATTTATCATAAAATAAATAATTAACTATTACCTTTATAAAATTCTGCAATAAAATTCCTCTTTCCTCTTCTATCTAATTTGTTTGTTCATTTCAAGTTTTCAACTTCATTTATCATAGAATAAATAATTAACTATTACTTTTCTAAAATTCTGCCAATTTTCGCTATACTATTAGGCATATGGAGAGATTAAGAAATGTTTACTAAGATTTGACAGTAGCAAATCATCCATAAAAAGAGATACTGGAGAAATTGGGAAGCGAAGGGCAAAATTGGAAATTGAAAGTTATGGGGAAGTGGAAAAAATGAAAGAAAAAAAAAGCGTTGAAGTGACGAGACATTAAAAATAATTTTTTAATTAAAAAAATAACATAAAACCTGACCAATCAAATTCTGACATGTTGCTGGGCTGATAGTTGTAGCCCAGCCTGCAACTAAGTTTTACTCTTTTATTTTATGTTCTTTAATTTTCCGTTAGTTAATTTTCCGCATGTTTAAATCTTAGTTTTACTTTAGCCAAACTCTCCCTGTTTTCATTTTAAGTTTAAATTAAGGAAAATAAAAGATAATTAAGAGAAGTTAATTTTCGATTCCCTAAGATCGACCTGGTTATCACTATTCTATAAGTTAGAGTAGATACCAGTTTATAAATGTAATTTGGTGGGTCTCGACAATCCGTTCACCAAATACTCAGAAAGATAAATGGAATGCGCATGAATTACAAAGTATGTTGGAGAAAAAAAGACTTAAGAAACTAGTAGTTTATTATGTTAATCTCGAGTGAGAAATGAAGTAGAAAGAAACCACGAAAGAATAATGGAAAAGATAAATCGGGCATCTACTCAAATCTACAAGAAGGAACATATTAAGGATAAGTGTTGTTTTTGCAACAAGCTATGGCACTATCATAAACATTACCTCAAATATAAGAAGGCATGCTTCGAAAGTAAAGGTAAGCATAATGCATTAACATGTTTCGAATAAAATTTAACTGAAGTTCCTTATAATATGTGGTGGATTGATTCTAGTTGTATCATTCATGCTCCAAATACGATGCATGCATTTCTTCTTTTCTAATTTACCTATCTAAACTTAATATATTACAGAGAAATAACAATAAACCTCTTGGGGAAGAAATATGAGAGTGTTATTTCATATATGTCAAAACCTCTTTACAACCTATGTATATATATAAAATTAAAGTAAATGATGCCAACTACTTGTTGTTACAACCAACAGAGTGCAGTTACAACAGACTAACAACAAGATTCACAATGGAATCAATATTAGTAAAACTCCCTCTCAAGATAGAGTGTGCAGATTCAAAACACTCATCTTGGACATAAGGAACTTCAATTGGGTTGCACCTAATGCCTTAGTGAACATGTCTGCAAGTTAAGATCGAATTGGCAGCAACTTCAAAAAAACGTTAGTAACCTTGTCACGAAATGACAATCTATTTCAATGTGCATGGTGCGCTCGTAAAGGATCACCAGAGTCATGGAACAATTTGAGATTTTGTTCCATAGGTGAACTAATAGGTTTAGCCTCAAGGAACCAGAGCATCAATCAAATTAATAATAGACTGTATAGTGCTATCAGTAGATGAGACAACTAGTGGGCTGTCAGTGTTGATTGGATCAATATTTTGTGGTTCACCAGTTTGTTCTGCATTCAACATTGGTGGCTGAAAATGACCATAAGCACAATCAATTTGATTCAAAACTTGAAATGGAGAGACATCGTTCAATAAAGGCATAAGAGTTCGATTGATAGTGTATGCTGCAGTTAACACACAATCTCCAAAAACGAAGCAGAACTTTAGATTGAAAATAGAGAGCCCTTGCTACATTCAATAAATGTTGATGTTTTCGCTCAACTACAGAATTTTGTTGAGGGCGCTCAACACAAGAGAATTGATGGAAAGTGCTAGTGGTGGCGAAAAACTCGTTAAACTATAATTCTGGTGCATTGTCTGAGCGAAAGGTCTTAATAATCTTGGAAAATTGTGTCTCAACCAAACGAAAGAAACGTGGTATAATAGACAAGACATCAGATTTACGACGCATAAGATATACCCATGTAAATCTAGAACAATCATCCACCAAAGTCAAAAAATAAGAATGACCACTATTGGTGAACGAGTTGTCGAGGCCCGCCAAATTACATTTATAATACTGGTATCTATTCTAATTTGTAGAACAGTGGTAACCAGGTCGATCCACAAAAAATCTTGAATTAATCTCTCTTAATCAACTTTTATTTTCCTTAATTAAAAATCAAAAGTAAAACAGGGAGATTGGTTAAAGTAAAAGTAAAACTAAAACATGCAGAAAATTAACTAACGCAAAAATTAAAGAACAAAAAATAAAATTGTAACATATGTGCTCCTAATTTAAGGGATTGAGATTTACTTTGATGGACTTATATCATAGGGATTCTAACATACTTAGTTATTCTATTCCAAGCACATAATTTTCTTGCCCGATGCCGGTACAAGCAACCCAATTAATTGGTTAAAGCTTTGCAATCCTAATCAAACTTGACAATTAATCAATTGTGAGTGATTGATCCTCATCGATTAATTGCCAGTGACGGGAACACTATGACGAATATTTAACTTGGATAGCCTAAGTTAATATTCCGATTTATCCTTTAATCCAAGGTTAGCTAGGCAAACTAAGGTGAACATGGAATGCCTATGTCACCTACGACATAACTCAACCCCCCGTTACTTGACGATTAAGAGAGGCAATCACGTCACTAATCTTTAACATTCTAACACGCATAAACAATAAGGGCGTCAACCTAATCAAAGATACATGCTAATTAAATAAATTAGGAGAAAAATGATGTTTGCAATAATAATGTTAAGTTATAAATTAAGAACTAAACCCTCAATAATTGCATCAAAGATTTAATCCCTAACCTTAAATTAGAGCACTTACCTTAGTTGCTCGTGGTGAAAATCAAGACAAATCAACCAAAGTTAACTTCCATAAAAGAAAAATGAGAGAAAGTAGAGAGAATTTGCGGTCAAACCTCTAGAACTCGGAATACAAAACAATGGGGAAGTAGGGAATCACCTAAAAAGTTGGAACTTTTCTATTTATACTTCGGTCGTCGAGACACTTGATAGCACACAAAATCAGCTATACCTATTTTATGCTAGTTTAAAGGATTAAATATGTACTTGGATGCAATTTGAAGTTCCCAAGTGATGAGAAAAAACAAATTTAGTAAAAAACAAGAGTTTTATTTTTTCTTTCTCTTTTAATTTGTATTTTTGTCCTAGGTTTATTATTGAGTTTATATTTTGAACCATTGAATATGATTGACTAAACTTTTTTGACTTGGAGTTTTGATGTAATCGTTCCTTGAATCTTATTCTTTTTAATTAATAATTTATATTTTAATTTCATATTGGTTGTGAGAATTTTTCTGACCTTAATACATGTTAGGATTTGGCCATTCTTTGCATGAATTTTATATCAATGATTTGAGGTTGAGAGACGATTATTATTAATGATTCTAAATTGTTTTCTCTCATTTATACCTGAGATAGACATATCCTTGTAGATTTTGGGACAGTGATAGTTTTACGTTCTTCATATTTGGATTTTCTGAATTGCCATAGAAATATAGGTAATTTACTTTTAAAAAAATATTGTTATTGCTCGAGAGAGAATATCAAGTCTATAGGTAGAACTTGTCAACAATCTAGAAATTAAATAATTCCAGATTTTAATGAATGAAGAATAAGAGGAGATAACGGTGAAGTCATCGCTCAAATTAACATTAAAATACCCTCGAGATGAGAGGAACAATCCTTCATCTCTCCCGGGGTTACAAATTAACATTAAAATACCCTCGAGATGAGAGGAACAATCCTTCATCTCTCCCGGGGTTACAAATTAAAATTGAAATACCCTCGAGATGAGAGGAACAATTCTTCATCTCTCCCGGGGTTACAAATTAAAAAAGCTAATCAAGTGCGCAAAAAATAATAACGAAGACGACAAAAATAAGAGGAGCGACAGATAAATAATTGAGTAAACTACGTAAATAATCTAAAAAACAAACTTGAAGTCTAAAAACTTAAACGAAACGAATAACCAATCAGCAGGTATATACGATATAACCTAGGTATATATCTAATTTAAGGGATCGGGATTTACTTTGATGCGACTTATATCATAGGGATTCTAACATACTTAGTTATTCTATTCCAAGCACATAATTTGCTTGCCCGATGCTGGTACAAGCAACCCAATTAATTGATTAAGGCTTTGCAATCCTAATCAAACTTGACAATTAATCAATTGTGAGTGATCGATCCTCATCGATTAATTGCCAGTGACGGGAACACTATGAAAAATATTTAACTTGGATAGCCTAAGTTAATATTCCGATTTATCCTCTAATCCAAGGTTAGCTAGGCAAACTAAGGTGAACATGGAATGCCTTTGTCACTACGACATAACTCAACCCCCGTTACTTGACGATTAGGAGAGGCAATCACGTCACTAATCTTTAACATTCTAGCACGCATAAACAATAAGGGCGTCAACCTAATCAAAGATACATGCTAATTAAAATAAATTAGGAGAAAAATGATGTTTGCAATAATAATGCTAAGTTATAAATTAAGAACTAAACCCTCACTAATTACATCAAAGATTTAATCCCTAACCTTAAATTATAGCACTTACCTTAGTTGCTCGTGGTGAAAATCAAGACAAATCAACCAAAGTTAACTTTCATAAAAGAAAAATGAGAGAAAGTAGAGAGAATTTGAGGTCAAACCTCTAGAACTCGGAATACAAAACAATGGGGAAGTAGAGAATGACCTAAAAAGTTGGAACTTTTTTATTTATACTTCAAAAGGCCGTCGAGACTTGATAGCACACAAAATGAGCTATCTTTATGACCTAAGTTCCCAAGTGATGAGAAAAAGCAAATTTAGTAAAAAACCCGAGAGCATGGTGCCTAGGCACCATTTCCAAGCGCCTTGAACTCGGGCACTTGAGCGCACAACACAAACATGCCTCCATCATTTAACCAACACTCCAAAGTCACCATATCTATACCTTAGACCAACAAAAAATATTTATCCTTCAGCTCCTGAACACCCAAAGACATCAGTCAATTCCAGCCTTCTTACCTGCATCAAATCTCATGGACATGCGCCACAGCTGATCCGAGCTCCCCCTGAATTGTTATACACAATTTTTTTACCTAAATTTTCATATAAATACATCTTTTAGAAGAGATTTTGGAGAGCCGATTTGGAGAGTCAATCCCAATTTCAAAATTACATATTAGAGTTAGAAGAGATTTTTGGGAGCAAAAAATACAGATTTACATGCTCGGGATAGTGGAGATTGCAACGAAAATGTGGAATCGACACGAGTTTTATTTCTTCTTTCCCTTTTAATTTGTATTTTTTTCTTAGGTTTATTATTGAGTTTATATTTTGAACCATTGAATATGATTGACTAAACTTTTTTGACTTGGAGTTTTGATGTAATCGTTCCTTGAATCTTATTCTTTTTAATTAATAATAGGTATTTTAATTTCGTATTGGTTGTGAGAATTTTTCTGACCTTAATACATGTTAGAATTTGGCCATTCTTTGCATGAATTTTATATCAATGATTTGTTGTTGAGAGACGATTATTATTGATGATCCTAAATTGTTTTCTCTGATTTATACCTGAGATAGACATATCCTTGTATATTTTGTGACAGTGATAGTTTTACGTTCTTCATATTTGGATTTTCTGAATTGCCATAGAAATATAGGTAATTTACTTTTAAAAAAATATTGTTATTGCTCGAGAGAGAATACCAAGTCTATAGGTAGAACTTGTCAACAATCTAGAAATTAAATAATTCAAGCTTTTAATGAATGAAGAATAAGAGGAGATATTGATGAAGTCATCGCTCAGGTCAATTCCCTAGGACATATCTCTCTTTATTGTTCTCCATAGTTTATTTTATGTTTTATTTTGTTTTAATCATATTCTTCTGTTTTTATTCTCTAAATAAAATTGACTGATAGTATTCGTGGTAATTAGGTGAACTAGAAAACCAATATTGAGAATGATATCCGTATTTTCAATACACTATATTAAAACTTGAGTCGTACACTTGCGGTATTTTATTGCACTAAAATTGCACAAATTTTTGGCGTCGTTGCCGGGGATTGGTAATTATTTAGTTTAACCTAATATTGTGTAGAACTCACTCGATCTTACTTTAGAGTTTTATTTTACTTTATTTTGATTTTTTTTTTCATTGTTATTAAATTTTTATTATTATTTGAGTTTTTGTTCTTAAATCCGGACTACATTTTGTTTGATTGGTGTTTGCATTTATCTGGAAGCCTAATTATATTTGTTTATTTTATTTGATGACTTTTAATAATTATGGTGACCTTATAGAGATATTCAAACCACCCAAGAATCAACACCATCCTTCAATTCAGGGCGGATCTAGAAATTTTTGTCAGGAGGGACACAATTTCAATAAAGTTAATTGCAAATTTAGTTCTTGAAATTTTCGATTTATGTCTATATAGTCCTTAAACTTAAAAATGTGCGTAACACACTTTTCAATTTTTTAATTTTGAGTCTAATAGATCCCTAAACTTGTAATTTTGTGTTTAATAGATTTTTCAAATTTTAATTTTGTGTGTAATAGATCTGTAAACTCTCAATTTTGTATCTAATAAAGACATATTATAAAATTTAAAATATTAAACATTTTGTTAGACATAAAAATTAATAGGTTCTCAACTTATTCTATATTTGAAAAAAAAAATCACATATCTATTAGATACAAAATTAAAATTTTCAAGTGTGTAATTGAATCTTGAACAATTGATTTTTACAAAAAAGAAAAAAAAAATTATATGCCTAAAACCTATTAGATACAAAATTTAGAGTTAATGAATCTAAACGGTTTAAAATTAACGTATTTATTAAATACAAATTTGAAAATTGAAGGACTAAACTTGTAATTCTACATTCATATACTTTAATTTTAAACATTTTTATATAATATTTTGTTTTTTTTTGAGAAGATATAATATTTATATTAAGTAATATTAATTCATATGTATTTTTTTTTAAAAATCTAGAATAATTTACCAAACAGAAAAAGAAAATAAAAAAACTAAAAAATTCCACGTTTGATAAAAATTGAACTCGGGGGCGCTCAAAGGAGAAGTCTCGAGAACTATGCCAAAAGTGGTTATATTTTTCGATTATTTATATACAAATATATAAAACAAATAATTTGAGAGGGGGGCATGTGCCCCTGGCCCCAACGTGGCTCTGCCCCTGCTTCAATTCATGCCCTTTGAACTACACCTCTTATGACAATGCGAATTATAATGATAATTATGGCTTTCAGGGATATCAAATGCATGATTATTATCATTTTGAATTTATGAGTTATGAAAATTATTTTTATGATAATGATGATGACATTCAAAACCAAAAATTTTACTCTCCCAACAAAATTGATTTAAAATCTGTTGTTTGCTCAGGAGTGAGTTGAGGCACGCTCGAGCGTTCAAGGCGGAGTTTGATTTTCAAGTTGCGACGATGCAGCGTATCAACGCTTGCTCTCGAGTTTGATGCTGAAATGAGGCTTTAATTACAAAAATAAACGAAACTATTATCCTCCCTCGAATTCGAACTCAAGCTTATCAATATGCATAAGACATCCTGCACCGCCAAACCCTTCATCACATTTAAAATAATATTTGATTAATTAATTTACATAGTATAAGCATTCAGAACGATTTGTTAATATTATCCGCTAAAACATTCTTTTAAGCTCTAAACTAACCTAATGGTCTGATTCAATCCTTTGCAATTAAATTCAACAAAATATATAATTTAAGCACAATAAATTCCTTAAACGCACAAGACTTGGGAGCTATAAAATAAAACTTTTAGAGTGCTATCAACTATATGTAGGAGTATGAAAGGGCCTCAAATATCACAATGGATTAAGTAAAATGGAGAATCAACAATATTATTATGAGACGTAAATGAAAAACGTTTTTGTTTTGCAAGAGGACAAATAGGACAACGCAATGTGTGAAAACAATCACCAACTAAACCTAATAACAACAACTTTATCTAAAGGAGAGACATATTTTGTGGGGGAGCAAGTAAAGTCCTTGAGCACAACTAGCCTTGCCAATCATCTTTGATTCCAACTTGTCTTGAATAAAACAAGAATCACGAGAAAATTCAACCCAATATCGACCACCTCCAGTTAAAGAAGTCACATAAAGTAAATTATAGTTGAATTCCGGGACAAACAAAACATCCTTGAGCAACAAATCCACAGTAAGTTGAATATCTCTAATAAATTTAAGATATACTCGCGTAAGTGTGGGCAAGATCACCGAGGTGTCGCAGATTTATAAAAAGATGCTTACAATAACTTCTGAGGCACCTGAATGTACAATCCACCAAGTGGATGGACACGATGAAATTGAAGAATTTGAGAGACAAATACCTGTGACATGGGTGGTTGTAGCATTGGTAATAGCTTCAGAAATTGCGGCAGAAAGGTGAGACTGAAGCAAACTAATGAACTGTGTGCATTGTCCAACATTTAAGCTTGCAAAGAAGGCAGCTTGTGATGGCTTGGCACCAACTGGATTTGCTGAAGTGGAGGGACCAGATTGGGCGACACTCACAGAGTTCTTGCCAAATCGTCTTCAATTTTGCATAATAGTCTTCAACAGACAAGCAACCTTGTGTTGTGGTGACGAAATCCTTCCGCATCTGATAAATTCGTGGTCCATCGTTCTGCATAAAACGTTCCTTAAGTTCATCCCAAACCTCCTTAGCAGAACCGGTGCAGACAATGCTAGCCGCTATTGTTGTTTCAAAGAAAGAAGAGAAATGAGAATGCAACTACTACATTTTCATTCAATAAAATCTGAGCTTAAATACACTTTCTAAATGCTAAAATAGCTAAGTTAACTCCATAAAAACAGCCGCTAACTCTACTAACTCTAACTCCACAAAAATAGTCACTTACTCCACTAAGTCTAAATATATCAACACTTACCCCACTAACTTCAAATATAGTAATTGGCTAAAAATAAACTTGTAGCTTTGAGTTAACTAACATACTCCTCCTAACTCAAATGCTGCAAATATTTAGCTTGCTTCTAACACAGCTACACACTACTTCTCTCATATACCTCACTCAGCAGTCTAGTCCCTCTAACTGGTCCATCATCAACAAGTCCATTAGTATCCAAAGAAACTTCTTGTTGCTTCACCTCTTCTTCTTTTGTCCAGTTCCACTTCTCATCATCAAAGAATTGAACATCCCTACTAATCACCATCTTCTTTTTGTGAGGTTGATAGATCTTGTATGCGTCGGACATCATGGTGTAGCCTACAAATATTCTTGCTTTTGCCTTTTCACTCAACGTGTCTCTCTTCACCTGTAGAACATGAGAAAAACAGAAACAACCAAACACCTTCAAATTTTTCAGTTTTGGTTTAGTATTAAACCAAACTTCATAGGGTGTCTTCTTCTCCAATACCTTTGTAGGTAGTCTATTCAATAAAAACAGGGATGTATTTGTTGCTTCAACCCGAAACTCCTTTGACAAGTTCTTCTCATGCAACATGCATCTTGTCATCTCCATAATACTCTTGTTCTTCCTCTCACTAACTCCATTTTGTTGTGGAGTATATGGAACAGTGAGCTGATGCTCTATTCCAGCTTCTTCACAAAAGGTATTGAACCTTTGTGATGTGTATTCAATCCCGTTATCGGACCTTACCACCTGAATCTGACAACCACTCTGATTCGCAACCCATCTTTTAAACTTCAGAAACACTTCAACTACTTCAGACTTATGCTTCATGAAGTAAATCCAGCACATTCTGGTATAATCATCAATAAAGATAATGAAATACCTACTACCATTGAGTGAGAGAGTTGGTTGTGGTCCACACAAGTCAGTGTGGATGAGCTGCAACTTCTCTGTTGCTTTCCAAATTGACTTCCTGAATGGCAGCCTCGTTTGCTTCCCTGTCAAACAAGCTTTGCAGTTTGCTTTCAGCTTCTCCAGAACTGGTACTCCAACTGCCATCTCATTCTTCTGCAAATACTGCAACCCCTTCTGATGAAAATGCCCCAACCTCTTGTGCCATAGCTCAATGTCACTCACTTGACACTTGAAAGCTATTTGTTCCTTCTCGAGTGGATCCAATAAGAAACATTTGTGCTGCATTTTTATTTTGAACAAGTTATTCCCATTGGAATCGAAAATAAGACACTTTTCTTCTTCAAATAACACTTTGAATCCCTTCTCTACTAGTTGACCAACACTTAACAAGTTTTGATCAATCTCTAGAACTAGGAGCACTTCAGTAATCAACTTGGTTCCTGCACAACTCTCTATTCACACTGTGCCCTTCCCTTTCACTTCTAGATACTCTTCATTCCCTATCTTCACCCTTGACTTGAATGACTTGTCATGGTCCTTGAACAACTCCTTGTCACCTGTCATGTGATTGGTACACCCACTATCAACCAACCAACTGTCACATTGAGTGACTGATGAGAAACAGGTAGCCACAAAAAGTCGATCTTCTTCTTGTTGTACTGTAGTATGTGCTCCTCCTTGCTGTTGAGATCCCTTACAGAATCTCTCAATGACACCTTCTACACTTCACATCTGGCCTTTTCCAGCATCTGAAGTGTGGATGATTATGTTTCCCACAGTGCTTGCATGCACTGCCCTTGCTGAAACTTGCACTTCCATCATCCTTTACAACATAATCTGAGCTACTGCCGCCACTTTCCTTTCTCCCTCTCCACTTCTTCTCTCTTCTACCTTCCCCTGCTGCATTCTAACTTTCAGTGCCCCCTCAATGCTTCCTTCTTGCCTCATCAACCTCCTCTACTCTTGTGCTTGCAAAGCACTTACTAACTCTATCACCTTGAGTTTAGAGCGGTCTTTGGTATTTTCTAAGGAAGCAATGGTTGCTTCATATTTCTCAGGAACTGAAACCAGAATTTTCTGAACCAATCTATTGTCAGATAAATCAGTTCCTAATGCTCTTGCCTTGTCGGCAATCGCAATCAACTTGTCTGAGTCTTCTTTAATGGACTCAGAATCCTTCATTTGCATTCTCTTGAATTCCCTTACCAAGTTCAACACTTTCATGCCCTTGATCCTCTCAGCACCTTCATACTCATATTTGAGGAAGTCCCAAATCTCCTTTGCTGACTTCAAGGCCATAATTATGTTGAATATGGATGAAGACACAACTGCATATAGGCAAACTCTAGCTTTTGCCTTCCTGGTGACCCTCTCCTTGTGAGTCTTGATCTGGTTGATTGTTGAATTATCGGTAAGTGCAGCAACCTCATAGTCGCTCTCAACTGCTTCCCAATAATCACAAGCTTCCATGTAGGCTTGCATTCTGATAGCCCATGCTTGGTAGTTTTCGCCATCTAACACTAGGGGAGCCAGTGAAGAAAGACCGCTCGATCCTGACTCCATCTCACTCAATTCTCAAAAGTGTATCACTCGGTTTCTCTAAGGGATATCTTACTAACTCTCACTCACAGGCCCCTTAAGAATTCAGCTCTGATACCACTGTTGTTTCAAAGAGAGAAGAGAAATGGGAATGCAACTACTACATTTTCATTCAATAAAATCTGAGCTTAAATACACTTTCTAAATGCTAAAATAGCTTAGTTACCTCCATAAAAACAGCCACTAACTCCACTAACTCTAACTCCACAAAAATAGCCACTTACTCCACTAAGTGATCTAAATATATCAACACTTACCCCACTAACTTCAAATATAGTAATTGGCTAAAAATAAACTTGTAGCTTTGAGTTAACTAACAGCTATTCTCTTTGAAACTGAATTCAGACTCCAAGATGTTATAACATCATTGTTACATTTCCAAGCAACAAGGAGACTTCCACTTTTTGGCTTCTTGATCGATCCATCAACGAACCCCAACTTATTTTTGCCTGACAATGCAATCGACATAGATCGACTCCAAGAATGGTAATTATAAGCCCCAGACAATTTTTCGGTGACTAAGGTGGCTGTCGGGCCAAAAGTATGGTGAAGAAGGTAAGGATTTACCTAAGCATCCAAGGTGGTTGTATCCAGATTTACCTGAGCATCCAAGGTGGTTGTTTTCAGATTTACCTGAGCATCCAGAGTGGTTGTCTCTGGAATTTTTGTGCATGTGTTCGTCATAAAAGAAGAATGGAAGAGTAATGATTGGTCACGACAAGAATAAAAAAAACGCTGCAGGATTAATCAAGGAAGGGCGATCGAAGATTGACGCGCTTTGATCAAAGAGGGTAGATGAATCCCAAAAAAAAAATAGCGAAGAGCGTTAGCGCACAGAGAAATAACAATAAACCCCTTGGACAGGAAGTAACATAAATGTTTGGGTCACATATCCAAAGAAAGAATTGAAATTAGATTGGTAAATAATGAAATCCTTCCAAATTTGGATTTTACTCATCTTGGTACTTGTGTGAATTGTATAAACGCGAAACAAAAAACACACAATCAAGAAAGCAGCCACAAGAAGCTCACAGCTTCTTGAAATTATAAACACAAATATTTGTGAGGCTTTTGATGTTCCATCTTTTGGTGGAGAAAACTATTTCATTACCTTTATTAATGATTTTTCACGTTATGGATATATCTATTTATTGCATGGAAAATCTCAATTGATCGATGAAGATAGAATATAAAGTTGATAAATTATATTCAATATTTGCTAAATTGCTAGAAAGTCATGGCATATGTGCTCAATAGACAATGCCAGGAACACCGCAACAAAATGGTGTTGCAGAAAGAAGTAAGTTTACTTTAATGAACATAGTTAGAAGTATGTTAATTAATTTATCTTTACCCGTATCATTGTGGATGTATGCTTTGAGAGCCACACAATACTTATTAACCAGGGGGTTCCTAGTAAGTTAGTTTCAAAGACATATTTTGAACTGTGGAGAGGAAGAAATCACAGTTTAAATTTAAAGCACATTAATGTTTGGGGTTGCCAATGGGGAAGTAAGAATTTATAATCCACACGAAAAGAAACTGGATTCAAGAAAAGCTAGGTTCATTGAGAATGGTGAAGTTAAGTAGGAGTTTGGAACCACATAAAGTGGAGATTCAAAGAAGTTAATGTGTAGATTCCTTCATCTATGACTTATTCTCAAGTTGTTGTTCCTGTAGGGTTTTACTATGTTGATAGTTCACAAGAACAACAAATCAATGATCAAACACCACATAATGATATAATGATATAATGAGGAATGTGATGGAGCGCATGTAGCGCAGCGGAAGCGAGTCGGATCAATTGACACTTTAATTTCATCAATTTAACTAAATAAGAAACATGCTCAAATCTTTGAAATAAAAGAAAAAAAAAACAAACCTCTTGTAGTTCGAAATTCTTCTATTCCAATGCTCGAATCTCCTCAAACCATTTGAACTTCATCCAATTTATAGGCAATTCACATGCAACACACCTCAAATTGGATGAATTAGTCTTCAACCAAGTGTTCCAAAATTGATGAGTTTATGCATGTGGTTGGTGATTCACAATCCACTTCACAACTTGGATAAACCCACTCAACTTGTATAATCCCACTTGTAATATTTTCTCATTTTAAAATTAATTCATAATTAATTTTAATAAAAAAATAAATTTAAATTAATTAAACTTTTTAATGAATTAATATTATTATTTAATTCAATATCAAATATTAATTAAATAATAAGACTAATCCCAGTTTCTTAAACCGAATCATCACACATGAATCCCTATTCATGTTTTAGACCGATCCCGTATTTAAATCATATTTAAATATGTTCATCATTCTTCCAAAAACGAATTTGAATAAATTCAAATTCTTTTTCTCTCATATTGTTACACGACTTAATCCGAGCTAGCCAGGAGAACCTAAAGGAACTACAGATCATGAGCTCCAACGATACGAGATTAACCGGCCAAACTCTTTAGCCAAGCTAACCAACATTCGTTAACCCCGGAGACTCTACTAAAGTCCAAGGGTTGCACTCTCCTCACCGTAGATATATTTCTGTCCTCTTGATATAACCATCACCAGTAAGTCGATCCTTCACAGGTCGTTCGTAATTACAGCTGGGTCAAAATAACCGTTTTACCCCCGTAATTACATCTTGTTCTTTAAGTCCCACTGATCCTCTAATGAACTATTGATTTGTGGTCCAACCACCAAAATGATTGGTATGTGACCTCATCATTATACCAAGTCCCTCTCGGGCCAATGAGAGGGTGAGATCCCTAGTTCAAGACTCGGAGTCAGCACTTAAGGGAACAACCTCTCTACTAATCTCTCAAGGCGGGTAAGAGTGAATTCCATCTCGCAGGACTATGTTCCCAGCTACCTACCCGGTCTTATACCCAAGATGGTAGGCTTATTGAGTCGGCGATCTCGAGCCACTCTCACCCTTACAAGTCAAAGGATAAGCCCGAATAAATAGGAGTTCATAGCGTGCTCAAGATTCAGATCGAGTTACCTAGGTCATCATATGAAAAAGTCGGTCTTTACAGTAAACGAAGTTGTAAAGAAAGAGTGACTTTATTTTGCGGTTCAGTCTTATGGAAACTCATTGCATAGGACGCCCCCACTCACATGTCTGCACATGAACGATTTCGGATCACATCGTTTTGTACAATACAAAGTGAGCCGCATCCAATAGTGTTACCAAGATAAGGTACTGATAACTCCATTTTGGAGCTATATTTCACTCCCTAACTCTAGTTAAAAGTCGTGATTAATTGTTTAATATGTCTCATTTATAGGAGATTTGCGGCATAGAGCTCGTGGCATCCATTGAGTGCGTTTTGTGGCTAAGAAAGGCGTTTTAGCGCCCCGGGAGTGCTTCGGGAGAAGGGGAAGCTCACACATGAAGATATGAAGTAAATTGCCTAGGAGAGGTAATTTTTCAGCCCCAAACCCGAGAGCAAGCGTCGAGACGCTTGCTCAACGCTGCAGCGTCGAGACCCTGCGCCAGCGTCGGGACGCTACGGAAGCACGCGCGCGCTGGAAAACATCGGGCAAGCGTCGAGACGCTCGCCTGGCGTCTCGACGCCATCGCGAGCGCGCGCGCTGGAGAAATTGGCCACAGCGTCGAGACGCTCGCGCAGCGTCTCGACGCCATCACGACGAAAACGCGCGCGGCACTTAGGGCACCAGCGTCGAGACGCTCCGACGGTTTAAAACGTCATTTTGACGATTTTTCAGCCATCTTCTTCCTATCTTCGATTTGCTCTCGGGTTTTCAGCTTTCTTCTCCATTTCTCTGCCACTTGTGGCCATTTTTGGAGCTTATTTTCTGTATTTAGCTTGGGGATGATGCCCAAGGCTTCCATGGGAGTTTTGGGACTCCAAACCTCCATGATTGGCTATGGTACTTGTGCTTGGATTTGGGTTAATTAGGGATTCTTGCTAAGTATTTAATGATTTGATAATTTATGCTTAATGGTTTTGATTCGGCTTTGATTATGTAGGCATTTATTGTTCTTGCTTCATCCCATGCGTATGTTAGATTTCGCCGACGGACAATCGAGTTTTCTAGCATGTGTTAGAGTTAAAGAATAGCGATGTCGTGCCTCTTCTTTTCGCCTAGTAACACAGAACAATGAAATTCATCGGAGTATCGAATTATGCGTGATACATGTTGGGTACTTCAGGGTTGCCGGGTAGCCAATTAGCAATTTGATTACATAGTCGAATGTTCGTCGCGGTATGCTAGTGACTGTTTAGAGTCAAATTGGGGTTGATCACTCTAACGAGACCTTAAACAATGTTTAATTAGAACTGTGTGGTCTAATTAATTAATATGGAGCCGGTTACTTTAGGGTGTCCTGGGTAACCGACCGCGTGCATGTCATTATCGATTAGCCTTACTTTAGAATTAAATGATAAATGTTAAAACGCTTAGCAAGATCCCGAAATTCCCCAAATCTAACACTCTTCATTCTCGAGTTTATTATTTTTCCGTTAGCATTTTTCATTACTTGCATGTTTAAAACCCCCCTTTTTGTGACAAACTTCACCAGTTAACTTAATCATAGCTCGAACAATTAATTCTCAGTTTTATTCCCTCTCTGTGGTTCGACCCTGTTACCACTAGCTGCAAAGCTAAGGATAATAGGCTTATAAATTCATTTTGGTGAGGCCTCGACAGCCTGTGAATTAAGGATATTCAAAAATCCGCCTACCAAAATTGGCGCCGTTGCCGGGGAGGGTGTTGCGTGCTCAATGTGTTGAAATAATTAGGCAATAAGAGAGATAGAGCACTCAGAACATGCAAGCATACATGATCTTATAGCAAGTAGTAAGTATATTTCATTCGTTTTCCCACAGAGACTTACTTTTAGTTATTCGCGAAGTGTTTTGTCAAGAAAGAAGGGGTGGATTTGATGGGGTAAAATTGGTTTTTAATTAACTAATTTTTGCTGAATGTGTAGAGGGTAGTAACATAAACAAGAACAAGTTAAAGCTAAGCTAAAATGAAAAGAGACGAGATTAATAAATGAAGGTAAAGACAGCTAAACAGAATGGAAACTTAGACGGAATTGCGGAGACCGCAATTCTACCGCAATTATAATAACAGCGAAAGTGGGTAAATGGGTGATTTAAGGGCTACTAATGACTATCCTATAGACATTTTTATGCGATTCTCAAGCACTGGATCTACTCTCTATGCATCAAACTATCTCAAACTCATGTATCGTCCGATTCCATGCATTAGATTCTTTAGTTTACTCAACTCAAAGTAAGGTCTTAAGCATCTTGTTAAGGCAGAAAGATATGGTTTGTACTAGGGAAACGCCTATTCCTAGGCCGTTTCCTGGTTACCTTGAAAGGCTAGCATGATAATATGACTCTGAACTCTTACTCCTTCCAGAGGTTAGGAGTTCTTTGGACAAAATGGATGGCCAATTGAAATTGCCCGTGGGCTGAAGCTTACATACAATCAATGCTTCGAGAGCTATCCTACATGCTTGATTCACGTTTTTTAGCCTAAGGAGTTGTCATTAGCATGCCCCTAAGTGACTTAGTTACTCATGGATATAAGGAGAACAGAACTAAAAGATAAGATAGACATGCTTAAAAGGGAAATGTGCTTAAAACAGTAAGGGAGGGCAGTAGAATGAAAAGGCAGAAACTGTGAAATACGGAATTGAAACTTGATTACTTGATTGTTTGAATAGACAAAAGAAAGCTTAAAGCAAATGACAGAGAGACAGAACACAACGAATTATCTTAATCTAGCTATTAGAAAAGAAACAACAACAAGGCAGAGTTGGAAAAATAGAAATGAAGAACAGAAAGCAATAAACAGCTCGAATGACTCGTTGCAGTCGCCTCGAATGAAGGATGAGAAAGGACAGCCTTGCTTGGATGAATCCAATCGGGAGAGAAGAAGAATCTCCTCTCCTTCCTATCAGATTATCGACTCCAACAGCTGAGCTTCGCAAACCAGCAGACGGCAGAGGAAAACAGGAGAAAAGATGGACTGCGAGAAGACTTCTACGCTTTCGGATGATGTTTGAACCTCCGACTTTGACCCCCTTTTATAGTAGTTTGCAGGTGCGTTTGGGCCAAGGAGAACCATCAATCTTCAACGTCGTATATCAGAATGGATGGAGGAGAAAGAACGAATCCCTGAAATCACGGAAATTAACAGAAAAAGATCAGTCAACTTACGGTTTTCACTTGAATAATTGCGGCTTCAGCAATGTTTTAGCAATGCTGTCGCAATGCAGTTTTTTTCATTCTTTTCCTTCGGTTTTCAACCCTTTTCTTTCTTATTGTGCATAAGTCCTAATTTAGCTACCTTCTTCTCATTCTCATATTTAAGCATAGGTTTAGGCTAAATGCTATCAAAAACACCTAAAAGTGTACATCTTCTTAAGCTAAATGGGTCCTAAATAAGTCACTTTCAGAGACTTAACACACCCCCAAACTTAAGGTTTTGCTTGTCCTCAAGCACACTAAGGACTTACCTAGGCTGCTGTTTCACCTTCTTTAACCACCTACTGACTCTCCTATATCCCTATCTATAGCACTGCTGTCCTGTGACACACTTCTCAGTTTAAAACTACCCTCTTATCTAGCTTCTTCTGACTTCGCCTGCCTAACACTCCATCTGCTTTTATTAACTTCCTACAACTGATCTATTTGCTTTTGTCATATCATGCCACTATCCCTAAGGTTTCAAATTCTGCCTAGCTTTACCTCAGACTCAGTACATGCTTCTAGCTTTATTTTTAATGTGTCTAGGATTCCTTAGAGTCATGCCAGTCTTAGTATTAACGGTAACAGTAGTACTTTTAAAGAACAACCTAAACCCTGGCATCACTACATTGGATAAACACTCATCTCCCTAAACAACCCTACAAGTTACAACTTTGTGCTTAGCTAATTGAGGATCAGAGTTCTTTTTAAATAGGACATCTAAGCCACAAAGTTATAACTCCTAGGTATACATTCTTCTTCCCTATTCCCTTTTTCTTACTTAGGTGGGGCCTCTCCTTTGGTTGCCTTTTGATGCAATGCCACTTGTGGGTCACACACTTGGCACTGATTACTTAGCAACCTAAGAGAGACTCCCCTCTTTATTCTATTTTTCATATTTTTTTTTTTCAGTCCATCATTTTTTTGTAAAGGAGAAGAAGAATGCTTATGTTTCTAAGGGAGAGAGGAATGTTCCTAGGCCTAGGGTGGCCTCCCCCAAACTTGAACTACTCATTGTCCCCAATGAGTGTCTGAGGTGGCACACCCCCAAACTATCCTAGAAGCATCTAGTCTAAGGTAAAACAAAGAGAATCTAAAGCCCTAGGCATAGACAAAACATTCGAACTGCAAATATCACAGCAGCAGTAAAAAAAAAAAACAGACAGATAATGGCTTAAAGCTGTGCATGCTGAGCTTTTTAGAGGTTGATTTAAACTAGCAAAGGGTGTCCTATGACACTCATCCAGCATGCGTTTAGATAAGCTATATATGGTAGTCATGTTAGCAGCAAAAGATAGAATTTAAACAGACCACAGCCTAGCTAAACAGACAGTCCAAAACATGCTTCCAGTAATAAAAATTGCGGGTACCGCAATTATTTCGCAATTAAGTCAGGGCAGATATAACAGTGATTAAGGCCCCTAAGCATGCTCTTTCCAGTCATTCAAGCTCTTCTAAAAATAAAACAAAACTAACCTACCTAGTCACCTATCATCAGACTATACTAAGCAAAATTAAAAACATGAAACTAAGCATCTAACACAGATCAAAAAGTGGACTAAAAACAGCATAATTCACATAGTCTATCAGAAAGCAGAAAATTGTTTTTTTTTCTAAGGGAACAGCAATACTCCCTTCAGTGCAATTCAAACCAGCACTCAAACATCTTCATCCTCATCAGGTTGTCGTGGTCGTAGAGGCACCCATAGAGTCAGGAGATTTGTGGGGAAGTCAGGGAAGATGCACCCAAGTTGGTCTGCAACTTCCTTGTCCCTTGCCTGCGCATAAGTGGCCCATTGAGCCATCCTCCTCTGCATATCCATCAGGCAGGCCATGGATAGGGACTGATCAGCAGCCAGCCTATCCAGTTCAAACTCCATATTCCCCTTTCTCTTCAGCCTTAGGCTAGCAGGCAGCTCCAAGTGGCCTGTGTAAGCCATCTGCTGCTCCATTCGCTCAGTGGGGACTCCTGCAAGCAAACATAGTTTGGTTATGGTGTTAGGGAAAAACAATGGTCCCTTACCTTTCTTGGCGCACTCAGCAATGGCGGCTGACATGATTTCCTCCACATTGACCGTGAGACCTCGCATAATGGCGTAGACCAGCAGCGATCTGCTCTGGTTGATGGTCGTCTCATGGGTCACAGGGGACAACTTCCTTCGTACAAAGGCAAACCATACAGCTGCCTTTGCTGTCAGGTTGGCACTCATGAGGGTGTGCCTCCCATTGCGTGATACAGTCCACGCTGCTTCAGGCTGGCCAATGGTTCGAATGGCCTCCTCCAGCACTGCCTCAGTAGGCTCATCAACGATCCGTGCATAATCAGTGTGTCTTTGGCCCTTGAGGCCATAAGCTTCGTTGATGGCTTTTGCTGAGTAGTCCACCTCTACTCCTCTTACCACAGAGAGCCCCTCTTCAGAGTTGCGCAGGTTGGCGTAGAAGTCGTATACCATAGCTGTGTAAGCCGGATTGGGTGGCCTACATAATTCCTCCCAGCTGTGATTTATAATTCCTGCGCGCAAGAACTGCGGCAGGTCAGCAGGTCTGTCGAGGAAGCCCTTCTCGTGCAGCAACTCCCTCTTCCTCAGCTCAACGCCTCTGGATTCAGCGTCAGAGGACACGTACCTCACGGACTGAGGCTCATCTTCAGGGTAAAGCTTGGCTTTCCCTTTGTCTGCTGGCTTGGATGATTCTGCAGCCTCAACCTTGAGTCTTTTGAGTGATGGCTCAGTGCTCTCTTTGTCTGCTGAAGGCGCCCTCTTGGCCTTCTTCTTTTTCAGCTTCTTGGATCGCTTGGCCTTAAGAATCTTGGCCTTTTTCTTCTTCTTGAGCTTTGCCTCAATGGTGATCTGCTGGAGGCAGGCTCCCAGTGTCTCCTCCATGGAATCATCCTGCTGTGCAGGACTCTCTGGGCTAGCTTCCCTCATAGGCGAGAAGACCTCCTCGTCCTCACCTTCCCCACTGCCCTGCGTTGATTCTTGGTACTTCCCAGATGGGAATTCAGGGTCAGGCCGTGGGGTAGTGTGCGACGGCGTGGTGCTTTGCTCTGCTGTAGGTGTCTGCGCAGAACTCAGTGGTGAAGACGGCTGTTCAGGGCTCTGTGCAGGCGGCGATGAAGGGAGCTCTGGGCTCTGCACTGGTTCAGATGGTGAAGGGCTGTGCGCAGGCGATGCAGATGGCGACGAACCTTTCTTGGTCGACTCGTGGGACGCACGATCCATTTCTTGACTCTCCACAGAGGGAGTCTTTGCTTTGCTTGGTTCGGCGGCCATCTCGACACTCCACCGGCGCTTCTTGGGTGTGCCCGCTGGTTCAGAGGGTCCAGCAGGGATTTCTGTGACAACCCTCCACTTCTTCCTACGGATCGGAAGCTTGGGAAGACGTTCGGTGCGTGCAGCGTCAGCCGTAGCCAAGGCAAGTAGTGCATCTCTCGCAGCTGTTTCAGCAGCGTCATCAGCCCTCTTCTTGGCTGCAGATCTTTCAGCCCGTGTGAACACCATTGTTGAGTCTTGGAGGTTTGGAGAGAAGGATCAAAGATGAAGAGAATCGCAGCTTTCTTGGAATTCAGAGAGTGAGAGAATCGTATCGATCGAGCGCCTTCTAACGGATATAAAGGAAACGGCTAAATCCCAACGGCTCTATTTTGCGGATCCTACAATTCCAGCGCAATTTTAGGGATATTTTTTCATCAAAATGTCAATCTTTGCTCGTCCGTATCTTTGATTTGGCTCAATCGTTTCCTGATTTTTAAAGCTGGAATTACTCTCCTTGATTCCCTCTTTCGATTCCCTACAAAAAGAAATAAAAACAACATCAAATTCGTAATTAAAATCACACAACAAAACATACAAACGATAACCGGAAAATCGCAAAAAAATAAACTAAGGCATGAGCCTTATGTTGACGAGCACAGTAATCACTCGTCCTCTCTCGTTCTCATTGTCACGCTTCAGTCAAGAGGAAGGCCGAGAGAGTCTTCACATCTCCTTCCTCATAGTAGTGCTTCAATCTTGCACCATTAACCATGAATGGTTGGCCTTGCTGCAAGTTCTTTATCTCTATGGCACCATGAACAAACACATTAGTAATCACAAATGGACCTGACCATCTAGACTTAAGTTTCCCTGGAAATAGTTTCAACCGTGAGTTAAACAACAAAACAAGTTGACCCTTCTTAAAGTCCTTAACTCTAAGTCTACTATCGTGCCAAATCTTGGTCTTTTCCTTATACATTTTAGCATTTTCATAGGCCATATGTCTAAGCTCGTCGAGCTCATGTAACTGCAAAGACCGCAATGTTCCCGCATCCTTTACACAAAAATTCAATTCCTTCATGGCCCAAAATGCTTTGTTTTCTAACTCAAGTGGAAGATGACAAGCCTTGCCATATACCAGCCTATAAGGGGACATACCTAGGGGTGTCTTATATGCTGTCCTATAAGCCCAAAGTGCATCCTCAAGCTTAAAGGACCAGTCTTTCCTATTAGGTTTGACCACTTTTTCTAGGATGTTCTTAATTTCCCTATTTGAAATTTCAGCTTGTCCATTCGAGTGTGGGTGATAGGGAGTGGCTACTCTATGTCTAATGTTATACTTAGCCAACATTCTCTCCATAGCCTTGTTAATGAAATGTGACCCCTCATCACTAATGATGGCACGAGGTGTCCCAAACCTAGTAAAAATGTGCCTATGCAAGAATTTGGTGACTGTTTTGGCATCATTATTGGGACATGCTTTGGCTTCTACCCACTTGGACACATAGTCTACTGTCACTAATATATAAAGGTTACCTGAGGACGGAGGGAATGGCCCCATGAAGTCAATGCCCCACACATCAAAGAGCTCCAACTCTAAGATGTAGGTGAGGGGCATCTCATCCTTTCGACTGAGGTTACCTGTTCTTTGGCATTCATCACAGCTGTGGGCATAGTTGTGGGCATCTTTGAAGATCGTTGGCCAATAGTAGCCACTCTGAAATACCTTTGCAGCTGTTCTTTGGCCACCAAAGTGTCCACCATAAGGAGCTGTGTGGCAGTGCTGCAGCACAGACTTCGCTTCAGCAGCTGAAACACACTTCCTTAGCAAGCCGTCAGCACATGTTCTGTAAAGTGTGGGGTCATCCCATATGAATTTCCTTGCTTCATGAAGGAACCTCTTCTTCTCTTGTCCTCCCTTGAAAACTGGTAAAACCTGTGATGCACGGAAGTTAGCAATGTCAGCAAACCAAGGTTCCTCATCGTTATCACGATGAGTCAAAGCAAAGACATGTTCATCAATAAAAGCATCAGAAATTGCGGGATCCGCAATTTTTTCGCAATTGTGCTGCAATCGAGACAGGTGATCCGCAACCACATTTTCACATCCCTTCTTGTCTCGAATGTCCAAATCAAACTCTTGCAGCAGCAGTACCCACCTAATCAACCTAGGCTTAGCATCAGCCTTCCTCATAAGATACTTCAAGGCAGAATGGTCAGTGTACACAATTGTCCTAGTGCCTACAATATAGTTTCTAAATTTTTCGCAAGCAAACACTACAGCAAGCATCTCTTTCTCAGTAGTTGTATAATTACATTGAGCCTCATTCAAGGTTTTACTAGCATAATAGACAGGGTGTGTTAGCTTGTCAATCTTCTGTCCTAACATCACTCCTACAGCATAGTCACTGGCATCACATAACATCTCAAAGGGAAGATCCCAATTTGGTCCTACTATGATAGGGGCTGTGACTAGTGCTTTCTTAAGGGTGGTCCAAGCTACTACGCATTCCTTAGAGAAGATGAATGGCCTATTTATCTCTAGAAGTTCACACAGAGGTTTGGCTATCTTAGAAAAGTCCTTAATGAACCTTCTGTAGAAGCCAGCATGCCCTAAGAAACTTCTAATGGCCTTGACATTCTGAGGCTCTACCAACTTCTCTATGATCTCAATTTTGGCTCGGTCAACTTCTACACCTGCCCTCGACACTCTATGACCTAAGACAATCCCCTCATCTACCATGAAGTGACACTTTTCCCAATTAAGGACTAAGTTAGTCTCTTCACATCTAGCCAAGACTTGTCCTAAATTATCTAGACAGTTGGTGAATGAATCCCCAAAGACTGAGAAGTCATCCATGAATATTTCTATCATGGACTCATCCAACTCAGAGAAGATTGCCATCATGCACCTTTGGAAAGTTGCCGGTGCATTGCATAAGCCAAAAGGCATTCTGCGAAAGGCAAAAGTTCCAAAAGGGCAAGTGAAGGTAGTCTTCTCTTGGTCCTTAGGGTCTATAGTAATCTGATTATAGCCAGAATAACCATCTAAGAAACAATAGTAGGCTCTACCAGCTATTCTGTCTAACATCTGGTCAATGAACGGTAGAGGGAAGTGGTCTTTTTTAGTTTCTTTATTTAATTTCCTGTAATCCATGCACACTCTCCATCCTGTGACAGTCCTAGTTGGAATCAGTTCGTTGTTCTCATTGACTACCACAGTCATCCCACCCTTTTTAGGTACACACTGTATAGGGCTCACCCACTGGCTACTAGCTATGGGGAAGATCACACCAGCATCTAACCATTTTATTATTTCTTTCTTAACTACCTCTTTCATAGAGGGATTCAGCCTACGTTGGTGATCTACTCTAGGTGTGTGCTCTTCCTCTAGTATAATCTTATGCATACAATAAGAAGGGCTAATGCCTCTAATATCAGCAATAGTCCATGCAATAGCCTTCCTATGTTGCTTAAGCAGTAAAATCAGTTCAACCTCATGTTTTTCACTTAATTTAGAAGAAATGATAACAGACAGAGTTTCATTACTTCCTAGATATGCATACTTGAGGTGAGTGGGGAGTGGTTTCAGTTCTAAAACAGGTGGATGCTCAATGGATGGCATTAAAGGATTCACAGATCTATCAGTTAGGTCTATATTCATACATGCATGTTGTGGTTTATCTACAGGCATATCCATTATGTCAGATACATTCAAGTCAGCTACATCTAATTGTACATATTCATTAGCATGCTTAGTTAATAATACATGCTCCAATTGTTCCTCCATTAAGGAGTCTACTACGTCCATGCTAGCACAGGATTCAAGGTCAGAGGGGTACCTTAAAGCTTTATACACACTAAATTTCACCTCTTCATCATGAACCCTCATAGTAAGCTCACCTTTTTGGACGTCTATCAGTGCCCTACCTGTGGCTAGAAATGGTCTGCCTAGCAGGATGGGGACCTCCTTGTCTGCTTCATAATCCAGGATAATGAAATCTGCAAGGAAAATAAATTTGTCAACTTTCACTAGAATATCCTCAATCTTACCTTCAGGGTATGCGATGGATCTGTCTGCTAGTTGTAAAGTGACAGTGGTTGGACGTGCTTCTCCTATTCCTAGCTGGCGGAATAGTGATAGGGACATAAGGTTTATGCTGGCGCCCAGGTCACAAAGCGCTCTGCCCACGTGCTTGCCTCCAAGTTCTACAGGTAAGGTGAAGGACCCAGGATCCTTCTCCTTCTTAGGCAGCTTGTTTTGGAGTATGGCACTGCACTCCTCAGTGAGGTTTACTGTTTCAAACTCACCAATTATTTTTTTGTTAGTAATAATATCTTTTAAAAACTTTACATAGGAAGGCATAGACTGTAAAACTTCTACAAAAGGAATGTTGACATGCACTTGCTTAAGAATTTCTAAGAATTTATTAAAATGCACTTCCTGTTCCTGCTTCTTCTTAAGCCTTCGAGGATATGGAGGTGGTGGCACATATGCGGGCACGTCAGGGCGCCTTAGGATAGGTGGAGCCCTTGGAATTTCTTCTATCTCCTCAACAATTGGCTCTAGCCTGGCTCCTGATGTGCTAGTTGGTGGTGGACCTTGGTTTGGTAGAGACTCCAGTGGAGCACTAGACTCAGTGTTCTCTACTCTCTTTGGTGTGTCCTTTGTGTTGCTCACCAAGGGTCTACCACTTCTGAGTTCAATTGCTTGAACTTGTTCTTTACCATCTCTCCTTGGTACCTCAGTGTCAGCAGGGAGTCTACCTTGGGGCCTACTCTTGAGTTCATTGGCTAATTGGCCTATTTGGTTCTCTAGGCTCCTAAGAGTAGCTTGCTGGCTTTGAAGAGTAGCATCATTCTTAGCTATGTATTCCTTGAGTAAGTTTTCTACAGAAGATCCTACAGGTTGGTTGTATGGTTTTTGATACATTGATTGGTTATGTTGGGGAGTGAAACCAGGTGTTCCACTCGGTCTAGGTTGGTTAGGATTTTGGTTAGTATTTTGTTGGCCACCCCATGACAGGTTTGGGTGGTTCCTCCAACCAGGGTTGTAAGTATTGGAATAGGGGTTGTTCCTAGGCTGCTGCTGGCTTCCAATGTAGCAGACTGAGGCTGGATTCCCAGGGCAATATTCATACAGGTGGCCTTCCCCACAGAATCCACATACAAGTGTCTCACCTTGACTTGGTTGGGTGCCTATTGACATGGCGGTAGCGGTGTTGACACTTGTTTGGAGATTGGCTTGAGCCATTTGCTTAACTAGGTTGGTCAGGGCATTTATTTGGCTGCTCATCGCACTTAGAGCATCCTTGTCTTGAGCTCTAGTTGGCTCAACTGGATCATCTGACCACCTACAGTGAGATGCTGAGATCTTCTCCAAGATCTCATAGGCCTCGTTGTAACTCTTGGACAACATGGAACCACCAGCAGATGAATTTAAGACTTGCCTAGTGCTGGGGTTGCATCCTTTGAAAAAGACCTCTATTTGGATACACCATGGGATGCCATGATGTGGACATTTGAGAAGAAGGTCTTTGAACCTTGTCCAAGCTTCGTGAAGAGATTCATTATCAGCTTGCTTGAACTTAACTATATCATCACGAAAGGTAGAATTCCTATCAGGTGGGAAGTATTTGACTAGGAATTTCTCAGCTAAATCTGTCCAATTAAGGACAGATCCCGAGGGTAATGAGTTCAACCATGTTTTGGCTTTGTCCCTCAAAGAGTAAGGGAACAAGTATAGCCTCAAAGCTTCTTGAGAAACTCCAGGGATGATGAAGGTATCACTAACTCCTAAGAAGTTCCTAAGATGGTTGTGGGGGTCCTCATTTTCTATTCCAAAGAATTGTCCCACAGTGGACAACATTTGGAACATCACTGGCTTTAACTCGAATGAGTTGGCAGTGATCTCAGGACGGATTATGCTGGGGTTCAGCTCCGCAGGCATAGGTACTAAATATGAAAGAATGGCACTATTTTTGTCATTCGCTATTTCGATGGGATTGCGAGTGACAGGTACCGGATTTGGAATTATTCCAGCCATTTCTTCTTGAGATTCTTGCGGAGGAATTGAGGTTCCCGCAATTACTTGAGGTATAGAGGGTTGGTTAAAAAGACGTTTCTTGGCTTTATTTCTGGCTCTAAATAGTCTCTCGGGCTCAGGATTGAACTCTAGATCACTACTTGAATGCTCACTCATAAACTAACCCCACTAGTACCTGCAAAAGAAATGAACCTAGATTAGTTCCAATTGACAGTAAACTTGGTGTTTCAAACTTAACTAACTTCGTTTTCACTTTAAAATAAATCCCCGGCAGCGGCGCCAAAAACTTGTTGCGTGCTCAATGTGTTGAAATAATTAGGCAATAAGAGAGATAGAGCACTCAGAACATGCAAGCATACATGATCTTATAGCAAGTAGTAAGTATATTTCATTCGTTTTCCCACAGAGACTTACTTTTAGTTATTCGCGAAGTGTTTTGTCAAGAAAGAAGGGGTGGATTTGATGGGGTAAAATTGGTTTTTAATTAACTAATTTTTGCTGAATGTGTAGAGGGTAGTAACATAAACAAGAACAAGTTAAAGCTAAGCTAAAATGAAAAGAGACGAGATTAATAAATGAAGGTAAAGACAGCTAAACAGAATGGAAACTTAGACGGAATTGCGGAGACCGCAATTCTACCGCAATTATAATAACAGCGAAAGTGGGTAAATGGGTGATTTAAGGGCTACTAATGACTATCCTATAGACATTTTTATGCGATTCTCAAGCACTGGATCTACTCTCTATGCATCAAACTATCTCAAACTCATGTATCGTCCGATTCCATGCATTAGATTCTTTAGTTTACTCAACTCAAAGTAAGGTCTTAAGCATCTTGTTAAGGCAGAAAGATATGGTTTGTACTAGGGAAACGCCTATTCCTAGGCCGTTTCCTGGTTACCTTGGAAGGCTAGCATGATAATATGACTCTGAACTCTTACTCCTTCCAGAGGTTAGGAGTTCTTTGGACAAAATGGATGGCCAATCGAAATTGCCCGTGGGCTGAAGCTTACATACAATCAATGCTTCGAGAGCTATCCTACATGCTTGATTCACGTTTTTTAGCCTAAGGAGTTGTCATTAGCATGCCCCTAAGTGACTTAGTTACTCATGGATATAAGGAGAACAGAACTAAAAGATAAGATAGACATGCTTAAAAGGGAAATGTGCTTAAAACAGTAAGGGAGGGCAGTAGAATGAAAAGGCAGAAACTGTGAAATACGGAATTGAAACTTAATTACTTGATTGTTTGAATAGACAAAAGAAAGCTTAAAGCAAATGACAGAGAGACAGAACACAACGAATTATCTTAATCTAGCTATTAGAAAAGAAACAACAACAAGGCAGAGTTGGAAAAATAGAAATGAAGAACAGAAAGCAATAAACAGCTCGAATGACTCGTTGCAGTCGCCTCGAATGAAGGATGAGAAAGGACAGCCTTGCTTGGATGAATCCAATCGGGAGAGAAGAAGAATCTCCTCTCCTTCCTATCAGATTATCGACTCCAACAGCTGAGCTTCGCAAACCAGCAGACGGCAGAGGAAAACAGGAGAAAAGATGGACTGCGAGAAGACTTCTACGCTTTCGGATGATGTTTGAACCTCCGACTTTGACCCCCTTTTATAGTAGTTTGCAGGTGCGTTTGGGCCAAGGAGAACCATCAATCTTCAACGTCGTATATCAGAATGGATGGAGGAGAAAGAACGAATCCCTGAAATCACGGAAATTAACAGAAAAAGATCAGTCAACTTACGGTTTTCACTTGAATAATTGCGGCTTCAGCAATGTTTTAGCAATGCTGTCGCAATGCAGTTTTTTTCATTCTTTTCCTTCGGTTTTCAACCCTTTTCTTTCCTATTGTGCATAAGTCCTAATTTAGCTACCTTCTTCTCATTCTCATATTTAAGCATAGGTTTAGGCTAAATGCTATCAAAAACACCTAAAAGTGTACATCTTCTTAAGCTAAATGGGTCCTAAATTAGTCACTTTCAGAGACTTAACAGAGGGCAACTAAAAATGAAGTTAATTTTTGTTTTTGATTAAGGTTGATTGGTTGCTTTTAAAAAAAAATCTTTTAGTAAATTGTTTTTTATTTTATTTGGATAACGGTCCTCTCTTCCAAGATTTTTAAAGTCCAGATTACATTCGGAAGATATGGAGGTCTTGGAGAACGATAATGAGAATCAGAGAACGCTGAAGGAGTGGGCGATGCATGGCTTGCTCTGTCAACCGCTATGCATATCATTTCCGCCGACGACAGGTAATTTCGAGTTTAAATCAAGTTTGCTTAACTCACTTCCTTCTTTTTATGGTGAAACAGGTGATGATCCTATCAAGCACCTTAAGGAATTCCACATGGTGTGCTCCGCGATGAGGACCTGTGAGATAACGGAGGAAGAGCTGAATTTCAGGGCCTTTCCTTTCACCTTGAAGGATAAGGCAAGGGATTGGCTACACTACTTACCCTCGGGGACTATCTCTACGTGGAACGAGTTGAAAGGGCTGTTTTTCGACAAATATTTTCCCGCCTCGAGAGCCACATTTCTAAGGAAGCAGATCTACGCAATTGTTCAAAAGGAAGGGGAGACCTTTCATAAATACTGGGAGCGGTATACCCGGATGTGCAAAGACTTCCCCCACCATCGAATCTCGGAGGCAGAACTCATCCGCTTCTTCTATGAAGGCTTGTGCATGCATGATTGTCGATTGCTTGATGTAGCTAGTGGAGGAGCGTTGCTTGACAAGACCCCAGCGGAAGCTCGGCGTTTGATCTCAAATATGGCTCAGAATATGCAGCAGAATGGAAATGGAGCACAAGAGCAAACCCGCCTCCAAAGCGAAATCAAAGAGCTTAAGGCTCAGCTGTCCAAGGTATGTAGCGTTATCCTGAAAATACAGGAAGACTCATCACAAATTCCTTCTTCTGTTTCAGGTCAATCCATTGAAGGGATGTTCAAGTCCTTCATGGAAATTAGCAAGGAGACCAATGCGCAGATTCGGTCACTGAGCGAGGGGATCACGGAGGTCAGTGCCAGGATAAGTAAGGTGGAAACTCAGACAGCAGAACGCCTAAATGGTATTGCACTGAAGAGTGGAAGGGATATTCCCTCGAGTTCTGCGCCTGACAAGTTCAATGAGAGTCCTTGGATGCTACCCCCACACGCGAGAGTGAATTCCTGTGAGCAGGTATGTGCCATTAACTTACGAAGTGGGAGAGAAATTTCTCCAAACACCGTTGTTGTGGAGAAAGAAGAAGGCAAGGTTGAGAAAAAGATCGAGGATCTTGAGTCAAGAAGGAAGGGAGTTCAGTTGGATGCACCCCCGAGCTTGAAAGGCTACAAGCCCAAGGCTCCCTTCCCAAGCCGTTTGTTGCCTCCCGTTGTTGAGAAAAAGGGGAAACCGATCGAATGCTCCCCTAGCCTTCTTGAGGATGAGAAGATGGTGAAAGATGAAGAATTAAAGGAAAATGTGCGTGAGTATGTTCCCATAGCACCCTTCCCGAGAAGGCTCGCAAGGCCTGTCGTCGTGAATGAAGATGAGGAAGTCCTCAAAACCTTCCAAAAGGTGACAGTGAACATCCCACTCTTGGAGGCCGTGAAGCAAATACCGAAATATGCAAAGTTCCTCAAGAGTTGGTGCACGAGTAAGAGAATTTCGAGAAAGAATGATGAGAAGAAGAAAGAAATTGTCTCTGCAATTTTCCAAGGTACGCTTCCACCAAAGTGCATCGATCCTGGTATGTTTACTATCCCATGCACTATTGGTACTAAGCTGATTGAAAATGCCATGCTAGATCTCGGTGCCTCAATTAATGTTCAGCACATGTCTTTTGATGTGTTTAAAGAGCTTGAACTGTGCAATTTAATTGAGTCTAATATAGTTGTCCAACTAGCTGATCGATCTTATGTGCATCCGTTAGGGAAAATTGAGGACATTTTGGTTAAAGTGAAAGATTTGTTGTTTCCATGTGATTTCCATGTGCTGAATATGAACAAAAACTCTTCGCATGTTTCCTCTCCTATCTTACTAGGACGCCCATTTATGAAGACCGCTGGTAGATGTACTTTTGGGGTACTCCAAATTCAAGCTGTCGAGGCTTGCCAAAATACAATTTATAAACCCGAATACACCGAGCTATTTGTAGCTAAGTGGCAACGGGGTCGATCCACAGGGAAATAAGAAATTCAATCTAACTAAGTCTAATTTGCTAGAAATAAAAGAATGCACAAATTAAAGAATGGTAATTTGGTTTTGGGGGAAGGGAGCTCCTAATTATGCTAACGGAAAATTAAACGACAAAGTGCAAAAATTAAACGGTTGTGCTTAACTTCGAGAAATGGAGTTGCTCGTTATGGATGTTCGGATCATTGATACGGTTTACGCGTTAGCTAATTCATGCACACAATTCATTTAGTTATTCCTAACTCAAATGACCCAAGGAATTAATTAGAAGCGTGCAATTCTAATTAAACTTAGCCAATAATCTATCCAAGGTAGCGACCCCTAAATTGATTACGTGCTAGTGACGGGAACATCGCGACGGCCTAATCCTAAGACTAAACCGGTTTCTCTCTTGCCTTAAGCCTAACATGAAAACGTTAATTAACTCAGTTTACCAATGTCACTTTGGGCCGAACTAATTAGCCATGCTTAGACCCGTGCTACCTAGCGGTATAGGCAATTATACGTCCCAACCTTTAGCCCTCTATCATGCATAAGAATTAGAGCGTCAATCTAATTTAGCTACACATGCTAGATTTTGATGAAGAACAAGCAAGAAGATGCATTAACAAGCTAAATGGCTTAACATTCACAAAGGGGAAAATCTCCCCAAACATCCATAATTTACAAACCAAAACTCTAAATCAAGCACTAACCTCGGTTTAGCCTTCCATGGAGGTTGGATTAATCCAATCCCCCATGGAAGAGCTTGGAATCATGCACAAAGAAGGAGAAGAAGTACAAAAATGGTGGAAAAACGCCTTGGAACCGAGAGGAGAAGCTTGAGGAAGAAGGAGAATGAAAAAGTGGCTGCAAAATTGAAGGTTTCACGCTTTTTAAGCTCGGAGCGTCGAGACGCTAGGCCAGCGTCTCGACGCTGTGCCCTAAGTTGGCTGCCGCGCGCGCGCGAGGCGGCGTCGAGACGCGCGCGCGGCGTCGAGACGCTTGCGCTCGAAGCTTGCTCTCGGGTGGAACTTCAAATGTACGCTTCAGAGTTCGGAGCGTCGAGACGCTCGGCCAGCGTCTCGACGCTGGCACTCGTCCATCTTCGGGAAACGTCGGGGCAGCGTCGAGCTAGCGTCGAGCTAGCGTCTAGACGCTGGGGCGCACGCAGATCTTCAATGACGGGCGCGCGGGCGAGGCGGACACGGGCGAGGGCGCGCGGGCGCGCGCGGACATGGGCGCGCGCGTCTGGCCGTCTGGGCGCGGGCGTGCGGTGCTTGCGAGCGGCGCGCGCGGGCGCGCGCGCGTGCTGCGTTCGTTGGGCGCCTGGGCGCTGGGCGCCGGCGCTTGGGCGCTGCCCTCTCGGCTCTTAGCCCACTTTTGGGTCGTTTTGGCTCCCGAGCTCCGTTTGGCCTATCGTTTTGACCCGAACACTTCCCGAAACATGTTAAATGACCTTTTTAGCCCCGAAAATCATCAATGGACTTCCCGAGCTCTTCACCATGAAATCACCTACAAGGAAGCATTTTAATCAATATATATCATGGTTTTAGCTAGAATTAGGGACATTAAGATAGCTCTATTTTGGAGCTATCAAAATACCTCCGACCTAAATCTTGCTAGTCCTCGAGCAAGGTATACTCTAAATAATCTCCAAAGAATTAAATGCATGCTTGGACTCTAATCTCAATGCTTGTGAAACAAGGTACTTGTAGTAAATTCAAAAACCATCAAAAGCATGCAAACGTTGAAATCATTTCAAAATTTAAACTCCTATTCCCTTACGTGTGTGTGTGCTTAGCACCTCTCAACCTAGCTCACGCAAGCCCGGAACAACCTTATACAGTCCTATGACTCATTTTCCCCCTACTTATGGCGATAAGAACAGTCTAAGGGCTTTTAGTGATAGGAATAGCAACAAAACAAAAGGCCTAAATTTTATTCTTTTTCCTTGAGTACTTTGTACCCATTTTTTTTTCTTTTTGTTTTTCTCCAAGAGAGCCTAACACGTCAAACCAAATTTTAGCTTCACGTTTTTAAGGACCATTGCTCACTTCCATTAGTTCCCCTTTCATGCTGTGACAACCGTGGGTTACACGATCGCCCCTGGTTACACGGGCAACACAAGAAGGAGGAGCAACTCTAGAAGTTTTATTTTTCATGCATACTTTTTTTTTTTTTATTTTAGGCAATAGCTTCGCTATACACAAATGAGTCATTACTACTTCTACACATCAAGCCTCCCTAATGGTACCTTTCGGGGTGACAACAAGGTTTCAGACACAATAAGACTATTCTAGACCTACAGAGCTGAGAATAAGAGTGCTATGTGCTCAGTGAATGTAGGGAAATAACAGAAAATTTTTTAAAATAGGCTCAAAATGTTTATACATCGTCAAATTTTCGAATCATGCAAATACGGAGTGTTCACAAGCAAATCACAGACCGTCCTCATCGGACACATGCATTCAGATTCTAATCTAACAGCCAGAGTACACGTATGCTCGACAACTACTAAGAAGTCTCGTCTCTATGTATCAACAAACTCCACCCCCCACCTTAAGATATGCATTGTCCCCAATGCATTCAACTATAAAAACAATAAAATTCTAAGGGAACAGAAAACCTCCCCTGAATTTTATGGAGATGACGGTGGAGATGTGCACCATCGTCCTCCAATGCGCTCTCGAGTCGTCGACCGTTCCACCTTTTCTCCAAGGAAAACAAGAAAACAAACAACAACTCAAAAGCAACAATAAACAAAAGCAAAGCGGTAAATAACTGAATTACAGTCCAAACTCGGGTGCCTCCGAGAAGCGCAAATTTTTAAAGTCGATTGCTCGACTGTATTCACTTGACCACTCATCCATAGTCGAACTTGGAAGATGCCCCATCCATCTTCCTAATCACCTCTTTCCTGCGAAAATCCATGAACAATTCTTTCTCTCGTGCCTTCTGTGCACATACAACATCAATTTTAATTTTTGAAGGTTTCACAAAAGGTTGATCCCATAAAATTGATGCAAAAACATGAGAGAGATTTTCATGCATTCCAGAAGCATAAGGATCAGCAGGAAAGAACGGGTCATTAACTTTGCCCAAAACATCTTCCACCTTTTTCAAGGGGTGCACATAGGATTTATCAACCATTTGCACAATAGAACCAGATTCATGCAAGTCATTCAGTTTAAGCTCATTAAAAGCAGCATGCGACTCAACATTAACCGATGACTCTAAATCTAGCATGGCTTGATTAGTCATTTCATTTCCAAAAGTGCAAGGTAAAATGGAAGGAAGTAGATTAGCAGAGTTCTCAACAATTGTCAAAGCAGAAACAGATGAATCACAAAATTCAGTCAAGGATGGTTCATGCAACTCATGATCATCAAAAAGTTCAGTTAAAAATAATGGGTCATCCCCATCCTCAACAGTCATGCATTCATTACGAGCTACAGATTCAAAAGTGTCTACTTGACAAAGAGAGAAGACATCATCAGCATTGTTAAGTGATATTTTGACGTATTAAAGCAAGGTGTTTTTAGAGTTTTAATTGAGTAAGAAAACGTTTTATCTCTTGTTTCTATCTAATTGTTGCTTATTTTGCGTATAGAGGAAGAAAGAAGGAAGTTGGATGAAGATCGGAAATAAGAGTGAAAAGAGGGGCAAAGCAGCTGGAAATTGAGGGTAAAAGCCTAGCGCCTAGGCGCTGCCTTTCGGCGCCTAGGCGCTGATGAGAAGAGTTGGACAGTAGCTGTAGCGCCTAGGCGCTGCCTTGCGGCGCCTAGGCGCTGTTGAGAAGAATTGGACAGAAGGCCTAGCGCCTAGGCGCTGCCTTTCGGCGCCTAGGCGCCCGAACGAAGAAATGGGCAGTAGCTGTAGCGCCTAGGCGCTGCCTTCTAGCGCCTAGGCGCTACGAAGTCTGAAGCGGTGATTCCTCCTAGCGCCTAGGCGCTGTAACTGAGCGCCTAGGCGCTGCGACGACTTTTTGCCCTAAGTTTAAAAGCAATTTATTAGATTTGAAAGGGAGATCGACTGGAGATTGGAGACGAGACATAGAGAAACGGTTGAGCATAGAATTTGAAGATCCGAGCACCCCAACGGAGCGAGAGCAACGTTAGGAAACTCGTGGAATCGCCGGAATTTGTTTCTTTTCCTCTTTTCTTCCTCTATTTTCTTACTTGTTATGAACATGTTAAATTTTGAGATTGTTATTGAGTTTTTCATTATGAACTAACTCTCTTATCTAGAGCGTTGATGTAGTTGTTATTGAACCCTATTCTTCATTATTGATTGTTAAGAACTTGATTCCATATTAGGTTGTGAAAACCCTTATGAGCTTAATGCATGTTAGGATTTGGCCAATCTTAGTGTGACTTTACATCAATGTTTTGAGGTCGATAGACGATAATCATTGACGAACCTTAATTGTTTTCCCTAATTTATATGAGCGATAGACATATCCTTGTAGGTTTTGTGGCAATGCTAGTTTTACAACCTTCATAATTGAATTGTTCCGATTGTCATAGAAATATAGGCAATTGACATTTTAATGAATATTGTTATTACTCGAGAGAGAGTAGCAAGCCATTTGAGTAGAACTTGCCAACAGTCTAGAAATCAAACTTTTTATAACTTTCAATTATTGAAGAATAGGGGGAGATAGCGATGAAGTCTTTGCTCTAGAGTCTCAATCATCTACATTTATCATAACGGTTGTTAGTTTTAGTATTTTAATTACTTTAGTTCAAAGCTTTTTAATAGTTCATTTATCCTTGACTGATCGATTGCTCAGATAAAATTGAAGCTAAGGAATTTGGTAATTAGTAACTTTCATTCCCTGTGGAGAACGATAATCAGTACTTACACTACTATATTACTTGGAACGATTCGTACACTTGCGATTTCGGACAACAAGTTTTTGGCGCCGCTGCCGGGGAATGATTGTTTTATTTTACTAATATCAAAATCAAGAGCGTTAGTCTTAATCTGAGTTTTGTTTTACTTTTATTAATTTTGTTCTTTTGTTTTTGGTCGCAGGAGTTAGAGAAAGTGCATGCGAAAATTTGGAAGTAGCAGTCTACTTCCAATTAATCTCGAAATCGAACGTACTTGTCGAAAGAACAGAAAAGAAAAGAGAGAGCGTGTTGCACAAGAAAAGTTGAAAAATGGCGGACAACCAAGAGGTCGAAACCAGGACTTCGAGGGATTATGTATTGCCAAATGTAACGGGGTTACATTCTGCAATCCAGAGACCCGCAATTCAGGCGAACAACTTTGAGATTAAACCGGCCACGATTCAAATGATCCAAACCTCAGTGAACTACAGTGGTTTGAGGATTGAGGATCCAAACTCTTATATTTCAGATTTCCTGGAACTCTGCGATACATTCAAGATGAATGGAGTGACAGATGATGCCATTAGACTTAGGTTGTTTCCCTTTACTCTTAGGGGACAAGCTAAACAATGGTTGAGTTCGTTACCAGCAGGGTCAATAGAGACTTGGAATGATCTTGCCCAAAAGTTTCTCGCCAAGTTCTTCCCACCAGCAAAAACAGCAAAGATCCGGAGTGAGATTGGAAATTTTCTTCAAGAAGATGGAGAGTCTCTGTATGATGCATGGGAAAGATTTAAGGAACTTTTAAGAAAGTGTCCTCATCATGGGTTTCCTCGATGGATGCAAGTGCACAACTTTTACAATGGGTTGGATGGTGGTACTAGAACCACAATTGATGCAGCAGCCGGGGGATCTTTCATGAAGAAAACAGAGAATGATGCTTTTGAATTGTTGGAAGAGATGACGGTAAATCATTATGAATGCCCAAGCCGGAGAATGACGCACAAAAAGCCGATGGGAGTTAATGAAGTGGATTCAATAGCCGCGTTGACTGCACAGGTTGCCTCACTTACTAGGCAACTTCAGTCAAACCAATTTGCGGTAAACTCGATTCAAGCTCCTACTTTATTCTGTGAAAATTGCAATGGAAGTCATAGGAGTGAAGATTGTCAGGTGGGGAATCCATTTATGCAAGGTCAAGTTGAGCAAGCTCAATTTGTTGGGAATTATAATCGCCAACAAAACAACCCGTACTCCAACACCTTTAATCCAGGGTGGCGAAATCATCCTAACTTCGCATGGAAGCAGAATCAGACACAAAATCCACCCCCTCCAGGATTCCATCAACCAGAAAAGAAAACTAGCCTTGAGGAGGCAATGATTCAGATGGCGAACACTACGAGTCAGTTCATGGCTGAAACAAAGACCAACTTCCAAAATCAAGGTGCAGCAATTAAGAATTTGGAAGTACAAGTTAGTCAGCTAGCCAATATGATGGTGGATAGGCTTCCAGGAAATTTACCAAGCACAACCGAAGTAAATTCAGTTGGACAACGAGCTGTTGATTTTAATATACTAAAAAAGGGAAAGGCTCATGTGGTTAGTGATCAAACTCAAATTGAGCATTGTAATGTCATCAGGGTGCATCACATGGATAACAGTCAAGAAGATGATCAAGAAAAGATTGAGGAGCCAACATCAATCATTGAAAAAGAAGTAGAAATAGTATCACATTCACTTGAGGCCGAAAAGCCTATTACTTCTACTTTATCTACTTCTTCTATTCCTTCAGCTAATCCCCAACTCAAGAAAAAGAAAAAGAAAAATTTAAACTCTGAGTTTGTTAAACTTATGGATATTTTCATGAAACATAACATTAATCTTCCTTTTTCAGATGCTCTAAAGCAAATGCCTAACTACGTCAGGTTCATGAAGGAATGGCTCTCTAAGAAGAAGAAGAATAAAAAGGTTGAGACAGTGCATCTCGCTGAGTCATGCAGTGCTAGACTTAAGAAGAAACTACCACATAAATTGAATGATCCAGGGAGTTTTTCTATTCCTTGTAGTTTTGGTAGTCACTCTTTTAAAGCTTTATGCGATCTAGGTGCTAGCATTAATTTACTCCCTTTGTCACTATGCAAGAAATTAAAAATTGGGGAGATAAAGCCCACTACTGTGAAACTCCAATTAGCTGATAGATCCATAGTTTGTCCATATGGAGTTGTAGAGAATGCTCTAATTAAAGTGGGAAAATTCTTCATCCCAATTGACTTCTATGTGATAGATGTGAAGGAAGACAATGCACTACCAGTTATTCTTGGAAGGCCATTCCTGGCAACTGGGAGAGTTTTAATTGATGTGGATAAAGGAGAGTTGACCATTAGAGTCCAAAATGAAAAAGAACTTTTTAAAGCCATAGTGGACTCTAAATCTCAAACTGAAACATTAATGTTGGTCTACAAAAAGGGTGCAAGAAAGCGAGCTCGTGATATATTAAATGTCTTTCGACCACCTTAATGCTTAAACGTTTATTGCGTCTAGCTAGAGACGTTAAATAAAGCGCTTTTTGGGAGGCAACCCAAGTTTACGTTATTTGATTTCTTTTAGTCTTTGTACTTTCTATTTTTTGTTGTGTATCGTTGTCCTTATGTTTCTGTTGATTTTTTATTTTTTTTTATTTTTTTTTATTTTGTAGGAGTTTGATCACCATATTCCCCATTCCAACCTCTTATTTAATCAGGGCAGTATTATTCACCTTTCTCTTTTATTTGTCATATATATATGCTTTAGTAATTTCGCATTGAGGACAATGTTGAATTTTAAGTTGGGGGTGGGAATAGATTCTGTTGAGTAGGTTTTGGAGGATAGGTGTGACATTCTATATGATTTCTACATTCTAAAAAGTGTGTCTCTTCAATTTTTCGAGATATTTTGGAAGACTATGTAAGTTAGGGACACATTGGTTGTTGGGTTATATTGCATAAGAGAGAAGAGCTTGATTCATGTTTTTACTTAAAAAGAATGCATGATAGTGTCTATTGAGTTATTGAATGACGAATGCGCAAGATCTATTGCCAAAACAACCTGTTTTCATGTGAGTTTTTGAGCCTTTAAGCACATTCATTACATGGTGCTTTCAATTCTTAAAGTGTGTGAATGCCATGCATATTTAGATTTTTGTAGAACTTGCTTTGTTATGCATGTCTGTAGCCTCTGAATAGTGTTGAATGCTTAAATTTTAAGGATAATTCAGGTGAAGCCAATGTTTAGCTTTCTAAAATAGCCTACCTCAACATTGAGTCCTTAGTTAAGCCAAATATTGAGCCTTAGACCTTTTTCATTGGAAGATTACCGCACTAAAAGCCAAAAATGCCATTTGCTGTAATCCTTTTCTGTGAATCCTAGTTTGAAAGATTACATATGCTTACCACATGAAGTTTTTAATTTGTTGGGAAAGTTGCAACATGTGCAAGTAAGGGATTCCTAAATGGAAGCGTGATTTTAACACAAGAAAAAAAAAAAAAAAAAAAAAAAAAAAAAAAAAATGGTGTGGATGAAAAAAAGTCAATGCTTCAACCAAGCTTAAAAAAAATAAAAAAATAAATAAAAAATAAAAAAATAAAAAAATAATCGTGCTTGAGTTTAAATTCCTTGAAAGTAGAAGTGACAACTTCATGTGGATAAGTTGTGTAAAATTCTTTCAATACAAGAGCTTAAAATTTCCTTTTCCATCCACCCGTCCTAAGCCAAATTACATCCAAAATAAGACCCTTAATTTTTGTGCATTCATTTTGTTCATCGATGGCTTGGATGTGATATATGAGCAAGTTTATGACAAAAGTTTTGTATGTATTGGTGTGAGAGTCATTGAAATATGCCTTAAACAGTTGAGCGTTATGAGTGAATTCCTGTGAGGGTAGTAGACCTTGTGCATTCAATTTTGATAGTTTGATGAGATACTTGAGTTTTAGTTAAAATTGTACTCGATGAATGCTTATTCTCTTGACTGTTTGTATAACCGAAGTAATTGATGTGTACTTAGCTTACCACTATTCTTAGATATTAAGAAATTTGAAAAGAACACTTGGAATTGTAAGGAATCTAGAAGTCTCATTGCCAGATTGTACTCAATTGTTTCACTTACTTTCGTGTGCCTTTAGGTCGTAAATAAATGCGTGAGATTTGAGTCATTTGAATGTAGTTGTCTTTCTTTAGAATCCTGTTGCTCTTTGCTCGAGGGCGAGCAAAATGATAAGTTGGGGGTAGTTTGTTAAGTGATATTTTGACGTATTAAAGCAATGTGTTTTTAGAGTTTTAATTGAGTAAGAAAACGTTTTATCTCTTGTTTCTATCTAATTGTTGCTTATTTTGCGTATATAGGAAGAAAGAAGGAAGTTGGATGAAGATCGGAAATAAGAGTGAAAAGAGGGGCAAAGCAGCTGGAAATTGAGGGTAAAAGCCTAGCGCCTAGGCGCTGCCTTTCGGCGCCTAGGCGCTGATGAGAAGAGTTGGACAGTAGCTGTAGCGCCTAGGCGCTGCCTTGCGGCGCCTAGGCGCTGTTGAGAAGAATTGGACAGAAGGCCTAGCGCCTAGGCGCCCGAACGAAGAAATGGGCAGTAGCTGTAGCGCCTAGGCGCTGCCTTCTAGCGCCTAGGCGCTACGAAGTCTGAAGCGGTGATTCCTCCTAGCGCCTAGGCGCTGTAACTGAGCGCCTAGGCGCTGCGACGACTTTTTGCCCTAAGTTTAAAAGCAGTTTATTAGATTTGAAAGGGAGATCGGCTGGAGATTGGAGACGAGACATAGAGAAACGGTTGAGCATAAAATTTGAAGATCCGAGCACCCCAACGGAGCGAGAGCAACGTTAGGAAACTCGTGGAATCGCCGGAATTTGTTTCTTTTCCTCTTTTCTTCCTCTATTTTATTACTTGTTATGAACATGTTAAATTTTGAGATTGTTATTGAGTTTTTCATTATGAACTAACTCTCTTATCTAGAGCGTTGATGTAGTTGTTATTGAACCCTATTCTTCATTATTGATTGTTAAGAACTTGATTCCATATTAGGTTGTGAAAACCCTTATGAGCTTAATGCATGTTAGGATTTGGCCAATCTTAGTGTGACTTTACATCAATGTTTTGAGGTCGATAGACGATAATCATTGACGAACCTTAATTGTTTTCCCTAATTTATATGAGCGATAGACATATCCTTGTAGGTTTTGTGGCAATGCTAGTTTTACAACCTTCATAATTGAATTGTTCCGATTGTCATAGAAATATAGGCAATTGACATTTTAATGAATATTGTTATTACTCGAGAGAGAGTAGCAAGCCATTTGAGTAGAACTTGCCAACAGTCTAGAAATCAAACTTTTTATAACTTTCAATTATTGAAGAATAGGGGGAGATAGCGATGAAGTCTTTGCTCTAGAGTCTCAATCATCTACATTTATCATAACGGTTGTTAGTTTTAGTATTTTAATTACTTTAGTTCAAAGCTTTTTAATAGTTCATTTATCCTTGACTGATCGATTGCTCAGATAAAATTGAAGCTAAGGAATTTGGTAATTAGTAACTTTCATTCCCTGTGGAGAACGATAATCAGTACTTACACTACTATATTACTTGGAACGATTCGTACACTTGCGATTTCGGACAACAAGCATGCTCTTCTACATCGGGCAAATGCATCTCAACAACCTCTCCGCCATACTCAACAGATAATATGCCCTTATCCACATTTATTTTAGTTTTAGCAGTTTTCATAAAGGGCCTACCTAATAAGATTGAAGCATGCGAAGAGGAATAATTTTCATCCATTTTCAGAACATAAAAGTCAACAGGAAAAATTAATTCATTAACTTGCACTAACACATCTTCAATAATTCCTAAAGGATGCACAGAAGTTCTATCAGCAAGTTGAATAACTGTTCCTGTTTTATTCATTCCTTTCAATTTCAGTTTCTGATAAATGGAATACGGCATAACACTAATGGAGGCTCCTAGATCTAGCATTGCTCTTCTAATATGCATACCTCCAATCTTACAAGGGAGAGAGAACATACCTGGATCGCCGCATTTAACCGGTAAGCTTTTTGTGATCACAGCAGAGACGTTCTCACTTACCACGACGCGTTCACTCTCCTTTGTCTTCCTCTGGTTGGTGCAAATTTTCCTGAGGAACTTGGCGTACCTCGGAATTTCCTTCAGAGCGTCCAACAGAGGGATGTTGATCTCTACCTTTTTGAATGTGTCAGGGAACTCCTTCTCGTAGTCCTCCTTAGACGGTCTCGCTAACCTGCTAGGAAAAGGAGCCTTAGGCACATAAACTCTAGTGCACGTAGGATCAAAATTTACCCCATGCCACCGTGGTTCGGGATTTTCTGTCTGTGGCTCGACGTGGCCATAATCGACTTCCACCGGCGGGGTACTCGTGGGAAGATGCTTCCCACTTCTCAGGGCGATGGCACTAGCATTCTCAGCTTCCTGCTTTTCCATCCTATTTATCTTCTCGGTCGCAAGGGACATTTCCTTAACCACATCTTGCATCTGAGTTCCAACGTTATCGAGCTTGTCCAAGGTGTCTTGCTGTGATTTGGAAACTACCGCAATTATAGCTTTAAGCATGTCTTCAGCGGGTCTACCTGAAACAGAAGATTGGGATTTAAGAAAGTCATCCTGTAAAGCGAGAACAGCTTTACTTACCTCAAAAAGCTGAGCCTTAAGCTCGTCCACGTCCTTTCTCAAGCGAGCTTGCTCCTCGCTTCCGTCTCCACTCCGCTCCAAGCTTCTAGCCAAGTTGGAAATTAAAACTCTAGCTTCAGCGGGTGTCTTATCCATGAGCGAACCGCCACTGGCGACATCAACTAACTGTCGGTTTGGCGGCAAGAGACCTTCGTAGAAATTCAGAATTAGGCGTTGGTCAGACACTTGGTGGTTGGGACAGTCCTCACACAACCGACCAAATCTCTCCCAACACTCAAGAACGGTCTCTTTTTCTCCTTGCTCAATTCTATTAATCATTCTTCTAAGGGCGGCGACTCTGGGAGGTGGAAAATATTTCGCATAAAACGCTCCCTGCAGCTCAGCCCAAGAAGTGATGGACCCGGTCGGTAGGTAAAGCATCCAATCTCTCGCCTTCTCCTTCAAGGTGAAGGGAAAGGTCCTGAGATGGAGTTGATCTGCAGTGATGTCATCGGTTCTGAATGACGCACACACCATCTGGAATGCCTTGAGGTGTCTGACGGGATCCTCATCTGTATTACCACAAAAAGAAGGTAATAAGTTAATCAGACCAGCTGTAAGTTCAAAATTACCTGTAGCTACCGGATGCGAGATACTCGATGTGTTCCGGCCTAGCTCAGATGATGCAAGCTCCCTCATGGTTCTTTGATGCTCAAGATTACCCACGACCTCCATCTTGGCGCTTCTTTTGAATTTTCAAAGAATGACTGCGCTCCAAGAACTCAAACAAAACGCGTAAAATAATACAAAAGAATTAAACTGTACAAAAAGTAAAGAAAATTTTTAAAACCAACAAACTAAACTCAACTAAACTAAATTAATTAATTCCCCGGCAACGGCGCCAATTTTGGTAGATGTACTTTTGGGGTACTCCAAATTCAAGCTGTCGAGGCTTGCCAAAATACAATTTATAAACCCGAATACACCGAGCTATTTGTAGCTAAGTGGCAACGGGGTCGATCCACAGGGAAATAAGAAATTCAATCTAACTAAGTCTAATTTGCTAGAAATAAAAGAATGCACAAATTAAAGAATGGTAATTTGGTTTTGGGGGAAGGGAGCTCCTAATTATGCTAACGGAAAATTAAACGACAAAGTGCAAAAATTAAACGGTTGTGCTTAACTTCGAGAAATGGAGTTGCTCGTTATGGATGTTCGGATCATTGATACGGTTTACGCGTTAGCTAATTCATGCACACAATTCATTTAGTTATTCCTAACTCAAATGACCGAAGGAATTAATTAGAAGCGTGCAATTCTAATTAAACTTAGCCAATAATCTATCCAAGGTAGCGACCCCTAAATTGATTACGTGCTAGTGACGGGAACATCGCGACGGCCTAATCCTAAGACTAAACCGGTTTCTCTCTTGCCTTAAGCCTAACATGAAAACGTTAATTAACTCAGTTTACCAATGTCACTTTGGGCCGAACTAATTAGCCATGCTTAGACCCGTGCTACCTAGCGGTATAGGCAATTATACGTCCCAACCTTTAGCCCTCTATCATGCATAAGAATTAGAGCGTCAATCTAATTTAGCTACACATGCTAGATTTTGATGAAGAACAAGCAAGAAGATGCATTAACAAGCTAAATGGCTTAACATTCACAAAGGGGAAAATCTCCCCAAACATCCATAATTTACAAACCAAAACTCTAAATCAAGCACTAACCTCGGTTTAGCCTTCCATGGAGGTTGGATTAATCCAATCCCCCATGGAAGAGCTTGGAATCATGCACACAGAAGGAGAAGAAGTACAAAAATGGTGGAAAAACGCCTTGGAACCGAGAGGAGAAGCTTGAGGAAGAAGGAGAATGAAAAAGTGGCTGCAAAACTGAAGGTTTCACGCTTTTTAAGCTCGGAGCGTCGAGACGCTAGGCCAGCGTCTCGACGCTGTGCCCTAAGTTGGCTGCCGCGCGCGCGCGGGGCGGCGTCGAGACGCGCGCGCAGCGTCGAGACGCTTGCTCTCGGGTGGAACTTCAAATGTACGCTTCAGAGTTCGGAGCGTCGAGACGCTCGGCCAGCGTCTCGACGCTGTCGGCGTTGAGCGAGCGTTGAGACGCGCGCTCGACGCTGGCACTCGTCCATCTTCGGGAAACGTCGGGGCAGCGTCGAGCTAGCGTCGAGCTAGCGTCTAGACGCTGGGGCGCACGCAGATCTTCAATGACGGGCGCGCGGGCGAGGCGAACACGGGCGAGGGCGCGCGGGCGCGCGCGGACATGGGCGAGGCGGAGCGGGCGAGGGCGCGCGGGCGCGAGGCGAGGCGGCGCGCGCGTCTGGCCGTCTGGGCGCGGGCGTGCGGTGCTTGCGAGCGGCGCGCGCGGGCGCGCGCGCGTGCTGCGTTCGTTGGGCGCCTGGGCGCTGGGCGCCGGCGCTTGGGCGCTGCCCTCTCGGCTCTTAGCCCACTTTTGGGTCGTTTTGGCTCCCGAGCTCCGTTTGGCCTATCGTTTTGACCCGAACACTTCCCGAAACATGTTAAATGACCTTTTTAGCCCCGAAAATCATCAATGGACTTCCCGAGCTCTTCACCATGAAATCACCTACAAGGAAGCATTTTAATCAATATATATCATGGTTTTAGCTAGAATTAGGGACATTAAGATAGCTCTATTTTGGAGCTATCAACCGCTAAGGTCAAGATTGATGTTGATAGGGGTGCCTTGTCTGTAGGATTTGATGGAATTGTGAATGAATTTTTTATGAATGCATCGAAGTCTTTTGTGTATGATGAGAATGGAAAAACAAAATCTGTGGATTGTGTGAAGGAAGAGAATTTGACCTCGCGCTTGAGGGATTATTCTTTTGCCTCTGTTAGGAAGAAAGATTTAGACTTGAATGAAAATGGTGCTGTTTTTTATAGTACTAACAATGATAATGTTCACGTGCTCAAGGCACGAAGAGAAAAATTGGTTTTAAATGACATTTGCAGGAACAGTGTGGACGAGGACATGTCTGGGACGTCCCCCGCGCTGTCGGAATATGGATGAGTTCTTTGGGTGAATTCAGTCGAGCAAACGACTTTAAAAATTCTGCGCTTCTCGGAGGCACCCGAGTGTTGAACTGTTTTTCAGTCATTTAGTTTATCGTTGTTTTAGTTTAGTTTCGTAGTGTAATTTAGCTTAATTTAGCTTGCTGTTTTTTTTTTAGGAAATAAGGAGAAGTTGAGGAAATTGGGCTCAGATAAAGAAGGCGCCGCCTCTTATCCCTCGCCAGCTTCACAAAGATCAGGGAAGTGTTGTTTCTTTCCCTTTACCTTTTGTGTATCTGATAGAGAAGCATTGAGGACAATGCTATCTTCTGAAGTTGGGGGTGGATGTTGTGGATATGCATGTGTAGTTCGTTGAGCAGTGCTAATTTTGAATTTGAAGTGCTTGGGACTCTGTTTATATGCTTTCTAATTATGACGATCTAGGAAGTGTCTTTTTGGAATCTGAGCATTTGCATAATCTAGTTTTTGCATGATGGTGTTTTGCATTTATTAGGTTCATGTCAAAAATTTTAAAACAAAATTTGTTGCTCCCTTTCATCTATCGAGCACTTAGCAACCTCATCTTAGACTCCGTAGGCTTAGTTGATTGCATGTTGCATGATTCTTGTTGTCACCCCGAAAGGCACCCCTAGGGTAGCTTGTCGCATGAGAGTTAGTGGTTAATTAAGCCTAATAAAAAAAAAGCAGAAAAGCATGATTGGTTAGAAAATTCTCCCGAGGCGTTCCTCCTTTTTAAGTTCGCACTTAAAAAGTGAACGTTAGTCCTTAAAACCCAAATTTGACATGTTAGGCAACTCGGGATTGGAAAGAAAAAGAAAATAAAAAGTTGGGTTCAAAGAACCATAACAAAGAATACAAAGTATTCAAAAAGAGAAAAAGAAAAAGTTTGAGAAAATCGTGCTAGGCCTTTTAATTCATTGCTCTCTCTTATGTGATCAAGTGTAGACTGTTCTTAAATACTAGAAGTAGGGGGAAAACGGGATGATATCTTGCATGTGGTTTTTCCGGGCTTACGTAGGTTTAGGATAGGTTGGCTAGCACACACACACGTTAGGGAGCGATAGTTAATTTTTGATATGTTCATAATTAAATGCATGCGTTGATTGCTTTCGTGATTATGTTTTGTTTGGATTTCTAAAAAGCATCGAGGTTTGAATTAGAAGCATGTATGCATGGTCCTTTAGAGTCGAATTCTTTATTTGCCTTGCTCGAGGACTATCAAGATTTAAGTTGGGGGTGTTTGATAACTCCATTTTGGAGCTATATTTCACTCCCTAACTCTAGCTAAAAGTCGTGATTAATTGTTTAATATGTCTCATTTATAAGAGATTTGCGGCATAGAGCTCGTGGCATCCATTGAGTGCGTTTTGTGGCTAAGAAAGGCGTTTTAGCGCCCCGGGAGTGCTTCGGGAGAGGCAATTTTTTAGCCCCAAACCCGAGAGCAAGCGTCGAGCAACAGCGTCGAGACGCTTGCTCAACGCTGCAGCGTCGGGACGCTACGGAAGCACGCGCGCGCTGGAAAACATCGGGTGACATTCACTTTAATTCCCACATTCACCTTGAGAATGTTATGTTCATACCATCATTCAAGTTTAATCTCATCTCTATCAGTGCTTTAACCTCTGACCAGTCTCTCATTGATCGATTTGTTGGGAATTTATGTATTATTCAGGACACGACCTCTTTGAAGAGGATTGAGAAGGATGACTTTTGGCAAGGATTATATCTTTTGCAGAATGTTCCACCTAAGTTGGTTACTGTTTGCACAACTGTTTCCCCTTTGCTTATTGTTTGTCATTCTGTTTCTTCTAATATGTGGCATGATAGACATGGCCATCCCTTATCTAAGCATATCTCTGCTCTGAAGGATATTTTGCATATTGTTTCTCCTAAGTCTGTTCATGTTTCTCCATGTTTGATTTGTCCTCTTACTAAGCAACGTCGTTTGCATTTTCATTCTAATAAACATTTGGCTGATCATATGTTTGATTTGATACATTGTGATATTTGGGGACCATACCAAACGTCTACCCATGCTGGTTTTCGTTATTTTCTTACTATTGTGGATGATTTTTCCCGGTATACCTGGGTTTTATTGTTGAAACATAAGTCTGAGGCTTTGCTTGTTGTTAAACGTTTTTTTACACTGGTCGAGACTTAATATGGGGCTTCCATCAAGCAATTTCGTTCTGATAATGCACCTGAGTTAGCTTTAACAAATTTCTTTACTTCAAAGGATGTTATCCATCAGTTTTCTTGTGTTGCTTGTCCCGAACAGAACTCTGTGGTTGAAAGAAAACATAAGCATTTGCTTAATGTTGCCCGATCTCTTCTTTTTCAGTCTCGCGTCCCTATTCAATTTTGGGGAGAATGTGTTCTCACTTCCTGTTTTTAATTAACCGCATTCCTTCTCCTTTATTACAATGGTCTACTCCTTATCATTATTTGAATGGGAAGCATGCTGATTATTCTCACATTCGTGTGTTCGGCTGCCTCTGTTTTTTGTCTACTCTTCGGGCTCATCGGTCAAAATTTCATCCTCGTGCTTTGCCGGCTGTTTTTCTTGGTTACCCACAAGGGATATCAGTTGTATGATACTGAAAATAAGAAGATTTTTGTGTCCCGTGATGTTGTCTTTCACGAGCATATTTTTTCGTTCCATAATATTGCTTCTCAAGTTGCAGCTGTTGATTCTTTTCCAGATTTGGTTCTACCTACATCCTTTGGATATTCTGGTTTATCTATTCAGTTACCTATGGTTGACATTAACACTATTACTACACATACTTCTAAGGATGAGTCTCTCACCATTGAGTCCCCTGTTGACTCCGTACATACTAATGGAAGAGAAGTTCCACCATCTACTACTACTTCTAATCCCCCTGACATTATTCAGCCTCAACCTCGACGTTCTTCTCGGGGATCGAAGTTACCTTCTTATTTGAGGGATTATCATTGTAGTCTTCTTCATGCTACTGCATTGCCGCCAATAGCTTCACAACATCCTTTGTCTACTGTTTTGTCTTATGAAAAATTGTCTCCTACATACAAGAATTTTATTCTCAATGTTTCTTCTGTGTATGAACCCCAGTTTTATCATCAAGCTGTTTCTTTTCCTCATTGGCGTGACGCTATGAAGGATGAACTATCAGCCATGGAGACAAACAAGACTTGGACTATTGTACCTCTTCCACAAGGCCAACATTCTATTGGTTGCAAATGGATTTACAAGGTCAAGCACAAGTCTGATGGTACTATTGAACGCTATAAGGCGCGGTTAGTTGCAAAAGGCTATACTCAACAAGAGGGGCTCGACTATATTGAGACTTTTTCACCTGTGGCTAAACTTGTCATTGTCAAGGTACTTCTCTCTGTTGTTGTTTCTTTACATTGGCATTTAGTTCAACTTGATGTGAATAATGTGTTTCTTCATGGAGATTTACATGAAGAGGTTTATATGGATTTTCCTCTTGGTTACAAGCATGATGTGGTTGTGTCCAAAGGGGAGCGTTTAGTGTGTAAGCTTCATAAGTCAATATATGGTCTAAAACAGGCATCTCGACAATGGTTTGATAAATTTTCGCATGTGTTGCTGTCACTTGGATTTCTTCAGTCTAAGTCTGACTATTCATTGTTTACTCGTGGGTCTGGCTCTACTTTCATTGCATTATTAGTCTATGTTGACGATATTATAGTCACTGGCGCCTCTTCTACTATATTGACTTTTCAAAAGCTCATTTACATGTTGTTTTTAAGCTCAAGGATTTGGGATCCTTGAAGTATTTTTTGGGACTTGAATTGGTCAGATCATCCAAAGGCATTTTATTGTCCCAAAGGAATTATACTCTTCACCTTCTTGAGGATACTGGGTTTTTGTCCTCCAAGCCTTGTTCGTTGCCTTTGGATCCCAATCTCAAGCTTTCTTCTGACCAAGGTGAATTGTTGAAAGACCCCACTGTTTATTGTCGTCTTATTGGTCCCCTTTTGTATCTTACTATCTCACGACCCGATATTACATTTGTTGTCCATAAGCTGAGCCAATATGTTGCTCACCCACGCCAACCTCATTTGTTTGCTGCACATACTTTGTTACGTTACTTAAAAGGAAATCTTGGTCATGGCATTTTCTTTCCAAAGAGTTCTTCTTTTCAATTGAGAGCTTTTACTGATGCCGATTGGACATCATGTTTAGATTCCCGACGGTCTACTACCGGTTTTTGTATCTTTTTGTTTATCTCGTGGAAAACCAAGAAGCAACACACGGTTTCTAGATCCTCTGCTGAAGCCGATTATCGGGTTCTTGCGGTTACAACTAGTGAATTGGTTTGGTTAACACAATTAGTCAAAGATTTACAAATTTCATCTCCAGTTCCGGCCTTAGTTTTTTGTGACAATCTCTCTACCATACACGTTTCTTATAATCCTATTTTTCATGAAAGGACGAAGCATATAAAGCTCGATTGTCATTTTGTTCGGGACAAGATCATTCGCGGGGATATCAAGTTGCTGCCTATTCGGACAGCCCTTCAGCTCGCTAACATTTTCACCAAAGCTTTACCTTTGTCTGTTTTTTGTGCTCTTTTATCCAAGATGGGTCTTCTCTTAATATCATCCGTCCATCTTGAGGGGAGTATTGGAGAGTATTGTAAATAGTTGTTAACCACTTCTTGTATTAGTTACATATTTTGTTAAGGCAGATACTTTGTTATTTTGTTAAGTAAACTGCCACCGAATGTACACTTGACTATTTATACAACCTTGCTTTAATGAATTGATTTTACTCTCAGATTTGATATATAGCTCAATTGACATAAGGTTGTGTCCTCTAATCTCCGCATTGATTAAATAACTTTGCAAAAAAAATATATATATATGCTATAAACACATATTTGAAAACAATGGAATACAACTCTATTTTCATTAAAAAAATATATATATATATATATATAAAATATAAAATATTATTATTATAATTATGATATAATTATGATATAATTATATATATATATATATATTTAAAAAAAATCAATAAAAAGGATTTTGGGGCGGGTCGAGGGACGGGCATGGGCCGGTGGGGATCCTCTCCCCGTCCTCGATCGGAGAACCAAATTAAATCTTCGATTTGACCTCTGTCCCAATCAAATCGAGAATTCCTTTGACGCGTTTGGGTGGGTGCGACAAGAGTCTTTCACAAACTTGAGATCAAGAAATTTGATTCAAAACTGATCGGAGACTCGTCCCATATACAATTTTGCCATATGTGCTCAGACCCCAAATGCCCCTTAAATAGTTAGGGTTGTAGTAGAGTTATTGAGAGTTGTACGAGTGTAGATAATGTTTACTTAGTGTAAGGGTAAACTTGAAAGAAATTTTTTTCTCCTATAAGGTAAGGTACGTAAGATTAGAATTAGGTACACTTTCATTTAAAATATGGCTAAATTCAGCATATTTGGGATTTTTTTGTTTTTTTGGGATCAAAACATGATTTAATTGTTTTTTAGTTCAACATAAACATAATTCAATATAATGTTAGAGACCAAGATGTTGGAGGTTTGTATCCTTCACTAGACATGTTCTCAACAAACAAAAAAAAAAAAAAAAAAAAATATATATATATATATATCAAACCAAATACAAAATGGCCAAAGCAACCAAACAAAAGGTGGTTAGCATATTTTTCTGATTCTAGAATTAGTTTATAGCTTTCTTTTTAAAATTATTACCAAACAAATGTGAAAATGATATTTTCAAATGACTTGTTAGAAAAATAAATTTACATAGAAAATGAGAGCCTTCATAAAATAGATAATTAAAGTGACTTCAATTATGTATATTAATAACATATACATAATTAACATACTCACCTGCACAATGCATTAGAGTTATGTAGGTCTAAAATCATAGGAATTAAATTGAAAATTTAAAATCATACAGTATTGAAATTTTTACTAAGCCATAAATGCCCAACTTATAATTTAACTATTTTTTAATCATCCATAATTTTTATTTTATTATTATTTGATGAGTTAGCAATGTGGGAGTGAGACTTTTAAGACACATGTATATGATGTCTTAACTAGTTGGAGTTAAATTTAGGTTGTCCGTCATTTTTTATTTTTTATTTTTAAAGTATACAACATTTTTCATTTTTATCTACGATATGGAACTAAATACTTTAGTTTGATTTAATTATACCAACTCAATAATGTAACTTAAACAAACTTATAAGGGTTAAATTGGGTTGATTAAGTTATTGAAAGTATCCAAAATTTTCAATCAGTAGGAAAAAAGATAGGAGAAAAAGTGACCAAAACCAAACTAAAAAAAGACCAATAATTCACACTCTTTAGGTTGGTAGGTGCATTTGGGTATAAAGTACATGACATGAAAAGGTAACTGTTTGGGCAATAATCAAAGAAAATTGACCACAAATTCAGGTGTTGGTTAGCATGAATTAATGTATAGGCAAAAAGAGAGCCATTTTGAAAGAAAGCAAGAGAGAATAAATCACCTATAAAGAAACAAGTCTTAAGCACACTCTTTTCAAAATCTTACCTAAACTCCATCTCCTTTTTCTTCCTTAATATCTCCCCACACTCTTTCCCTCTCTTTTAACAAAATCAAACCCATTTCTCATCCAAAACCCCTTTGTTTGTTCACTAGCATTTTCCCCCTCTTCTTCTTCATTTTTTTTCTTTTCTCTCCCTCTTCTCTCCTACATTCTTCTTCTTAATTATATTCTAACTTATGGAAACTTTGACTCTCAAACCTTTCTCCATTGTGCCATGCGCTACGCGCGGTCGCCGGTACTCTCCATGGATGTCAAGGAGCACGCGCGTGGTTGCGTGCAGCGGCGCGTTGAAACCTTCGATCTCGACGGAGAGGGCATCCGTGGTCGTACGAGCTGAGCACGGCAGCGCGGTCATGGAGGCAGCGGAGAGCGTTGTTTTGGCCCCGCCCAATGGCAAGAGCGAGACCGAGATTGCTGTGAAGAGTTTGGTTCCTTATGGGGGTTTGGTAGATATGCATGAGGATGGAGGAATTGGAATTGTCAAATTCCTTAGAGGGAAAGTGTTTTTCATTACTGGTGCCACTGGATTTCTTGCAAAAGGTATTTTATATATATATATATATAATTTTTTTTTTTCTTTTTGAGCTCTATATTATTTTAAATTACTAATGATATGATTCAATATATAAAATAATAATAATTAGAATAATAAACATTTTTTCCTTCCTAGCGTAAGATTGGAATTTTTTTTCTGTTTCCACACTACTAATTAATACTTAATAATATACATCATGCAAAAGTAACATGCACCAATGTTGCATGATGTTCCTTTCAGCAAAAATATAATAATATAATAATAATAATAATAATAATAATAATGCAAAAGCGAGCATGACTCAACTGGCATATGTATGTGTTGACGACCAAGAGGTTTCGAATCCCCCAACCAAATGTACTACAAAAAAAATCTTTTTTCAAAAGATCTACTATATATATTTTTTTAAGAATAAAATGTTGTGAGTGACTATTTTATCTTTACTATTTATAAATATAATACATTTTTTTTCTTTTATAAATATAACAATTTATCCCAATTCTCTATGGTCTATCAACTATATACGTCGATAGATTTATATCACTAAGGCATTTTATAGTCTATCAGCGATCGATAGACCATTTTATAGTCTATGATAAACGATAGACTTCTATCATTGATAAATTGTGTCATATTTACAAATATTTTTAAATTGTGCCAGAATTTTTTATTATTTTATTTTAGATGGTGATATATGCATTTGTGCCTTATTTAATTTTTTTTTTACTTTTATCTATTTTTTTATTTACCCTTAATCAATTAATAGTATTCTTATGGTTAAACGAGATTTTTTTGTAAACATTTTTTTTTTTTTTTTGGCTAGGGTTAGAAAGTTCATGGTTAAATGTAAATTTTAGAAACAAATCATTAAAAATGTTTACAGTTTGAAGAAAAAAAAATATTAAATAACCCTTTTAAACAAAATGAAAAATAGATGATAACGACATTGAAAACTATTTTTTTTTGTACATAATAATAAATTAATCTTGAATTTATTTGAAATTGGAATTTCAGTTCTTATAGAGAAGATGTTGAGGACAGCACCAGATGTGGGTAAAATTTTTGTTTTGATTAAGGCCAAAGATGAAGAAGCTGCAGCAGAGAGGTTGGAAAATGATGTATGTATTTTTTTTATTATTATTTTACTAAACTATTCCATATAATTTTCATTTTCATATCCCTTGCATAATTGATTTGTTTTATTTTTTAATTTCTCTCATAGCTGAGAATTAATTAAACTTTGATTTTTGATCAGATTATAAATGCAGAACTTTTCAAACCTCTTAGACAAATCCATGGGAAATACTACAAGTCGTTTATGATGAGCAAGTTGATTCCTGTTGTGGGGAATGTGTGTGAATCAGATGTGGGACTACATGTCGACTTGGTTGATATGATTGCTAATGAAGTTGATGTCATTGTCAATTCTGCTGCCAATACAACTTTTGATGAAAGGTCTCTTTTTATTCCATGCTTATTTTGATTAATTTAATATAAGTTTCGGATATTTGTATGGATGACCTAAATTTTAGCCCGTTTGAGAGAATGACTTGAAATACAGAAATTAGTCAAAATGACCATTTACTCACATCACAACTATTGTTTTTTAATGTTATTTTGCTTGAACAAGTTCTAAAAAAATAACTAGCGAAAAATATTACAAAAAATGGTTGATGATATCATTAAAAATGTCAATTTGACTAATTTTTAAATTTCGAGTTAATCTTTCAAACTACGGGAAATTTAAGGTTGTCCATATATACAAATATCTCATTTTACTTCCTAGGCATTATTTATTATATTTCAGTTATGTAATTTCAAATATCTTAATTTTTTTTTCTTCTCGTTAAGTTAGATACAAATTAATCTCAAATTGATAATACGGACTATTTTTAAGATTTATTAAAAGTATAGAGACTATAATAGAATAATTCGTAAAATAAGTTTATTAAAAAAAATCAAGTCTTACACACTAATCTCATTGTTAATTAATTAAGGTTGTGTTTGAAATTTACTTTTTAAGAATAGTGTTTCAAATATTTTAGTAGGTTTCTTAATTTTAATATAATGGAAAACTTTTTTAATATCTATTCAATTTTTATGACAAAATCTTAAAAATAAATTTGTATATTAAAAAGCTTGTCCCAAACAAAATGTAAAATCTTGTCTCATATTTGAAGTTTCAAATACTTTGTTAACATTTTATTTATTTAATTTACATATATTTATTACATTATAAACTTGTAGATATGATGTTGCCATTGACATTAACACAAAGGGACCATCCAACCTCATGGGATTTGCTAAGAAGTGCTCAAAGTTAAAGCTCTTCTTGCAAGTTTCAACAGGTAATTAATTCACTTTAGCCATCAAATTTGATACCTATTTTCATTTGCTAATTTTTCTTCTTACTTTTTTTTTTTGCTTAGAATCAATCAACTTACCTTTAGTCTTAATTAAAAGTTATTTATTCTAACTTTTCTTGGTAAGAAGTAGTTTTTCCAAAATTAAGTAGAGTAAATGAGTAATTTAATATTAATATTAATTAAATAATCAATTCAAATTTGAGTCATTTATAAAAATATATATATATATATATATATATATATATATATATATATATATTTCAATTAAAATTATATCGTGTAATTAGTTAATTGATCAAGAAATTAAAGTTGGACATAATATATTTTTTTTATAAAAAAAATCATAAATGAATTTTGTAGATAAATATTTTCCAATAAATTAAAATTTTAAAAATAAACCTTAGAGAAATTTGAATCCATAAAAAGAAATGGTTAGGTTTTACCAAAATTTCCACTCTTTAGTTATTTTTAAGTGGTAATAATTAATGAGTAATTGAGTTTTTGTGATGGTAATCCATTTTTCTATTGAGTTTTAAAAATATGAAATTATTTTACAACGTTATAAAACATGACCAAGTTTTAGTCTAAATATTAGACAATAAATTACCTAGTTTAATATAACTATTTCGTTTTTAGTCTTCTATTTTTAAGATTTAAGTTTGTTTTCTCATAATTTCTTTATTTTGGGTTGCATTTTTTTTTTTTTTTTTGGTAGGGAAACATTGAGATTCTTAGTCAAATTTTAAAAACAAAAACTATTTTTTAAAAATTGGCTTGATTTTTGAAAATATTGTTAGAAACTAGGATAACAAAACAAGAAAAGTTATATGGGAAAGTAATGTTTATAGGCTTAATTTTCAAAAACTAAAAACCAAATGGTTATCAAACGGGATTTTAGATTAGTTGATTGACTATATTGAAATCACTACTTGACTAGTACATATCTAATATCGTTAAGATGTCAATCATATATTAACATGTCATCGAGATAGGAAGCTCGGTCTCTCACTTGACATAGGAAGCTCCGTCTCTCACTCCACAATTATTTAATTATTGAACTAAAGAGAAATCACTTATTGATTAATATACTCAATGTAAATCAAATTTTAAGTTGACCGTTTTCTAGAAATAAAAAAAATTCTGATTATGACTTAATTAAAAGTGCTTATTTATTGAATGACTAGTTGTATAAATAGCAATGAGACTTAAAATAGTGACAAATATAGAAAAATATAAAATAATTTACAAATATGTCAAAGATCAGTGATAGTCACTGCAATGATAGTCATTGACAAAATTTTATAAAAAATAGAAGTTTATCCGTAACTATCACGGATAGTCTTTGATCTGCTACCATTGAGTACCCGTAATCAAAAAAAAAAAAAATTGTCATATTTATAAATTATTTTAAAAAAATACTAAATTTATAATTATTTTATTCTAAATTAATATGAGGTGCAATTAAATGTAGCATATGTTAATGGACAAAGGCAAGGGAGAATAATGGAAAGGGCATTTGGCAGTGAGGAATTGGATGTTGAGAGTGAAATGAAGTTGGCTTTTGATACCAAACAGGGTTTTCAAAACATGAAAGACTTGGGCCTCCAAAGGTAATTAAATCCCAACCCCATTTTTGTTCATATAATTAAATTGAGACAGATAAATATTAAAGTAATTAATTTGAAATTTTGAAACAGGGCAAAAAGATTTGGATGGCAAGACACTTATGTATTTACAAAGGCAATGGGAGAGATGGTAATTGACAAAATGAGAGGAGAGATACCTGTTGCCATAATCAGACCAAGTGTTATTGAAAGCACTTTCAAAGAGCCCTTTCCTGGTTGGATGGAAGGAAATAGGTTAATTATTTCTTTTTTATTTCACTTTTTTTTTAATTTAATTATAAATATTATGAAACATATATATATATGATTGCATAAACAACAATCAGACCCAAAATAATGACAAATATAACAAAATTTAAAACATTTTGCAAATATGTCAAAAAAATCAATGACTATCACTGATAGACTACGCTGATATATAACTATTACTAATAGACTACTATTAGTGATAATTACTGACAAAATTCTATAAAAAATTAGGGTGATAGACTATTATCAGCGATAAAAATTGTCATATTTGCAATTTTTTTAAAATTTGTTATATTTTTAATTATTTTACTCTATACTGACATATGTTCCAATTTTCTTTTATATATATATATATATATTTATTTGGTTATGAATTAAGCAATAAAGTGTTTGACAGGATGATGGATCCTATAGTTTTGTACTATGGAAAAGGGCAACTCACTGGTTTTTTGGTGGATCCTAATGGAGTCATTGATGTTGTAAGTTTTCATTTAAAAAAAAAAAGTACAATTCCACATTGAATTACAATTTTCATGTAAATGTCTATAGGATCAAACTTTATTGAATGTTAGGTGCCGGCAGACATGGTGGTCAACGCGACGTTAGCGGCGATGGCGAGGCACGGTAGAGCTCCACGGCCAAGCATCAACATCTACCATGTTGCCTCCTCCGTCGCCAACCCTTTAGTCTTTCAGCGCCTCGCCGCCCTCCTCCAGCAGCACTACGACTCTTCTCCGTGGCTTGACGCCGACGGTAGGCCAATCCGTGTCCCCTCTATGAAGCTCTTCAACTCCGTTGACGACTTCTCCGATCACCTTTGGAGGGATGCCGCCCGACGCTGCGGCTCGACGCCCAATGGGAAGATCTCTAAGAAACTTGAAGCTATTTGCAGAAAAACAGTTGAGCAACTTAAGTACTTGGCTCATATTTACCAGCCTTATACTTTCTTCAATGGAAGGTATGTTTTTCTAAACTTTAAACTAGTTATTATTAGTATTTTCTTTCCTTATATATCGAAAAATGTCGACGGAAATATCGACATCGGCAGGTTTGACAATAGCAATGCTCAAGGATTAATGGAAATTATGAGTGAAGAAGAGAAGAGGGAGTTTGGGTTTGACGTGGAGAGCATTGATTGGACGGATTACATTACTAATGTCCATATTCCTGGCCTAAGGAGGCATGTCATGAAGGGGAAAAGAGGAACTAATTAATTAATCTGTACCTAAATATCCCCAAATTGGCTAAGAAAATCAATAACCTGTAATAAGAATAATGTCTATTTGGGTTTTATTTTTCTGTTTTTTTATTAACTTCCAACAAGTTGGGGTCTTAACAAGGTTGACCCTTTCTATTTCTTGTAATTAATGAATGTTTTTATGGAAAAATTTATTGGTTTCAGTTGAATTGAGAATGTTAAAATTAGCATAGTTGAATTGATTAAGATATTATTATTTGCGTACCTCAATTTATTAATGCATTACAACACCAAAAGATCAGAAGCTTAAATATCTCCACTGTCCTCTCTTAAATCAGCATACTTCAATTGATTTAAGGTAGCGTTTAGAGTCCTTTTGGGCTCTTTCGAACTTTAAAATCTTTATGACTTAGTATTATATTCTATTATTGAAAAGAATCACGAAAGCAAGATTAAGAAGCCTAATACAAATCTCAGTTGCACCACGTCATCAAAGATTCAGAATGTTCCTCTACCAAATTCTTCAACAAACTCTAACAAACTCGGCTAAAAAATTATTCTTCCAAGCCTGTCCTCCTTCAATGAGTTGGTGACATCTCTAATACTTGTAATTAAAATTCGTTTATTATTTTCATTATTCGTATGCCCTAATTTTGCGATACGGTGTATAAATTGGGAAAATACAATAAAAATAGAGAGCATTCTCTCAATTACACACTGATCTTTTAGAATTCAAAGTTGGTATCAGAGCAAGAATGACTAACGTCAATTCAACCGGAGCTTCGTCCTTGACCACCGGCGGTTCATATTTCAGCAGCCTCCACTCAATCAACTACTCAATCAAGTCGCCACAATCAAGCTAGATCGTGGAAATTTTTTGCTATGGAAGAATCTAGCTCTACCCATTCTTCGAAGCTACAAATTGGAAGGACACTTGCTAGGAACGAAAACTTGTCCTTCAAAGATGATTCAACAGACCGCTGGGAGAGATTGTTGCTGATGGAAATGCCCCAAGTTCTGAAGTGGTGACAAGTGAAGCATCCAGCTCAACAACAAAATGAACGATCAATCCTCAGTATGAAGCTTGGCAAGTCGTGGACCAACTCTTGTTGGGTTGGTTCTACATTTCAATGTCTCCTGAGGTGGCTACCGAAGTTATGGGATATGAGAACTCCAAAGACCTCTGGGAAGCGATTCAAGATTTATTTGGTGTTCAATCAAGAGTTGAAGAGGATTTTCTCAGACAAACGTTCCAGCAATCTCGCAAAGGTAATCTCAAAATGGTTGATTATTTAAGAACTGTGAAGTGTCATGCTGATAACCTTGGTCAAGCTGGTAGTCTAGTTACCACAAGGTCTCTAGTGTCTCAGGTTCTTCTTGGCCTAGATGAAGAATTTAATCCAATAGTCGCAACACTTCAACCAAGGGCGGATATCTCTTGGTCACAACTCCAAGCTAAGCTACTTGTATTTGAAAAACGTCTTGAGTTTCAAAATACTCACAAAACAACAATGGCTTTCAGTCACAATGCTTCTGTCAATATGGCAAATAGCAAGAGTGGTCCCAATCAGTGGGCTCAAAATCAAAACAAAGGTAATGGTGGACAAAATTCCTTCAATGGACAGAATGCTACAAATGGACAGAGAGGTTGCTTCATGTATATGTCTTCTTCTAAATCTCCATATAAGAAATTTTGGGTTTTATGTCCTAAAACTCGTGGTTTGTAAACTGAATGTATATTCTAATTTGCAATAAATTTGTTATTGAAGTTTATTCATTAAAATTGTTATTGAATAAAGTGAATTGTGTTTACTTTTAACCTAACTCCAATAAACAAAGAACCCATGGCTATAGGTTGTATACTTGAACTTCATGTGTGACATGATTGTGGATCAAGTTCAAGTAATAGCCAAAACGGTCTATAGTATAGGGATAAGGCTGGGTACCTTATCTTGGGGACACTATTGGACGCGACCCGCTTTGCATAGTACAAACGATGTGATCCGAAATCGTTCATGTGGAGACATGCGAGTGGGGGCGTCCTATGCAATGAGTTTGCATAAGACTGAACCGCGAAATAAAGTCACTATTTCTTTACAACTCCGTTTACTATAAAGACCGACTTTTTCATATGATGACCTAGGTAACTTGATCTGAATCCTGAGCACGCTATGAACTCCTATTTATTCGGGCTTATCCTTTAACTTGTATGGGTGAGAGTGACTTGAGATTGCCGACTCAATAAGCCTACCACCTTGGGGATAAGACCGGGTAGGTAGCTGGGAACATAGTCATGCGAGATGGAATTCACTCTTACCCGCCTTGAGGGATTAGTAGAGAGGTTGTTCCCTTAAGTGCTGACTTCGGGTCTTGAACTAGGGATCCCACCCTCTCATTGGCCCGAGAGGGACTTGGTATAGTGATGAGATCACATACTAATCGGTTTGGTGGTTTGACCACAAACCAATAGTTCATTAGAGGATCAGTGGGACTTTAGGAACAAGATGTAATTACGGGGGTAAAACGGTTATTTTGACCCAGCTGTAATTACGAACGACCTGTGAAGGATCGACTTACTGATGATGGTTATATCAAGAGGACAGAAATATATCTACGGTGAGGAGAGTGCAACCCTTGGACTTTAGTGGAGTCTTCGGGGGTTAACGAATGTTGGTTAGCTTGGCTAAAGAGTTTGGTCGGTTAATCTCGTATCGTTGGAGCTCATGATCTGTAGGTCCTTTAGGTCTCCTGGCTAGCTCGGATTAAGCCGTGTAACAATATGAGAGAAAAAGAATTTGAATTTATTCAAATTCATTTTTGGAAGAATGATGGACATATTTAAATATGATTTAAATATGAGATAGGTCTAAAACATGAATAGAGATTCATGTGTGATGATTCGGTTTAAAAAATCGGGATTAATCTTATTATTTAATTAATATTTTATATTGAATTAAATAATAATATTAATTAATTAAAAAGTTTAATTAATTAAAATTTATTTTGTTTATTAAAATTAATTATGAATTAATTTTAAAATGACAAAATATTACAAGTGGGATTATCCAAGTTGAGTTGATTTATCCAAGTTGAGTGGGTTTATCCAAGTTGTGAAGTGGATTGTGAATCACCAACCACATGCATAAACTCATCAATTTTGGAACACTTGGTTGAAGACTAATCTATCCAATTTGAGGTGTCATGCTAAGCAAAGAGTTTGTTGCATGTGAATTGCCTATAAATTGGATGAAGTTCAAATGGTTTGAGGTTGATGAATTTTCAAAGAGTTTGAATATTTGGATGAGCATGAAGAGTTCATGTTACTTGAGAAATTAGAAAGCTAAGTGTTAGATATTTCTCACAAAATCTCATCCCTTTCACCTTCCCATCTTCATCTTTCAAAGTTTTTCTCTTGTAAAGGAGTTTCACCACTCCGTTGCTCGGCCCGAGGATAGCGGGACTACCGGAGGTGGTTCTCGGAGAGTTCGAGAGAAACTTTGAAGGGTTCGTGAAGAGATTCGAGCATCGGAATAGAAGTTTTTAGAACTACAAGAGGTATGTGTTCTAATTTCTTTTATTTCCTAGTTTTGAGCATGTTTCTTATTTAGCTAAATTGATGAAATTAGAGTGGCAATTGATCTGACTCGCTTCCGCTGCGCTACATGCGCTTCATCAAGAAAGTTGTAGTACAATCCATTTGTTCCAATTCCAAATTAAAATGAGTTACTAACGAAAGAAGAACACGAATAGAAGAATGTCTTACCACGGGTGAATAAACTTCATTCTAGTCTATTCCATATTCTTGTGTGAAACCTCTAGCCACTAGTCTAGCTTTGAACCTTGGATGATCCTTTTCACTCACACTTGGCTTGATTTTATAAATCCATTTACAATCAACAAGTTTGTGATCATATGGTTTTTCTGTGAATTCTCAAGTCTCATTTTTATGTAATGAAGCCATCTCCTCACACATTGCATCATACCATTTCTTACTTTGTTCTGAATTCACTGCCTCAAAGTAATTGGTTGGTTCATTGGTAGATGAATTTTTGAATATCCAACTAAATTTCAAGCTGTCGAGGCTTGCCAAAATACAATTTATAACCCGAATGCACCGAGCAATTTGCAGCTAAGTGGTAACGGGGTCGATCCACAGGGAAATAAGAAATTTAATTTAACTAAGTCTAATTTGCTAATGATAAAAAGTATGCACAATAAAAGAATGGTAATTTGGTTTGGGGGGAAGGGAGCTCCTAACGTGCAAGCTAACGGAAAATTAAAGGACAACGTGCAAAATTTAAATGGTCGTGCTTAACTTCGAGAAATGGAATTGATCGTTATGTATGTTCGGTTCATCGATACAATTTCTTAACTAATCACGCTTATGCACACAATTCAATTGGCTAATTTCTAGCTCAAATGACCCAAAGATATAATTAGACACGTGCAATTCTAATTATACTTGGCCAATAATCTATTCAAGGTAGCGACCCCTAAATCGACTATAAGCCAGTGACGGGAACACTGTGACGGCTTAATCCTAAGACTAACCCGGTTTCTCTCTCGCCTTAAGCCTAACATGAAAACGATAATTAATTCAGATTACCAACTGTCACTTTGGGTTGAATTAATTAGTCATGCTTAAGCCTGCGCTACCTAGCGGTTTGGGCAATTATACGTCCCAACCTTTAGCCCTCTATCATGCATAGGAACTAGGGCGTCAACCTAATTTAGCTACACATGCTAGATTTTATGAAGATCAAGCAAGAAGATGCATAAACATATCAATTAACTTCACATTCACAAAGGGGCAAATCTCCCCAAACATCCATAATTTACAAATCCATACTCAAAATTAAGCACTAACCTTAGTTTAGCCTTCCATGGAGGATGAATAAATCCAATCCCTCATGGAAGAGCTTAGTAGCATACAAAGAGGAGAAGAAGAAGCCCAAAAATGGTGGAAAATCGCCTAGACCCGAGAGGAAGAAGATGAAGAAAAGTTAGAATGAAAATTGGGCAAAAAATTGGCGTTTTCACGCCTTTAGTCGTCGGAGCGTCGAGACGCTAGGCAAACGTCTCGACGCTGGTGCCCTAAGTTGGCCGCACGCGCGCGCGCGGGCGTCGAGAAGCTCGGACAGCGTCTCGACGCTGTCGCGCGTCTGTCTGGAAATTTGTCAGGCTGGCGTCGAGACCCTCGGGCGGCGTCTCGACGCTGGGGCGCATTCGTCCTTCGGATGGCAATCGGGGCGGCGTCGAGACGCTCGGCCAGCGTCGAGACGCTGGGGCGCGCTCGTCCTTCGGATGGTGTCGGGGCGGCGTCGAGACGCTCGGCCAGCGTCGAGCTAGCGTCTCGACGCTGCCGCCCATGCAAGCATGATCTCGGGTTTGGATGGCCAAAATGTATCTCTTCAAGGCAATTTTTGCCATCTCTTAGATTCTTTAAGCCCTTTCACTCCCGATGCATCTATGAAGCTCTAAAATGGTACTTTAAGCCCCGAAATGTGTCTTTGGACTTCCCGAGCTCTCTACCATGAAATCACCTACAAGAAAGCATTTTAATCAATATATGACATGGTTTTAGCCAGAATTAGGGACATAAAGATAGCTCTATTTTGGAGCTATCAAAATACCCCCGACCTAAATCTTGCTAGTCCTCGAGCAAGGTATACTCTTAAATAATCTCCAAAGAATTAAACGCATGCTGAAAACTCTAATCTCAATGCTTGTGAAACAAGGTACTTGAATAAATTCAGAACTATCAAATGCATGCAAACGTTGAAATCATTTCAAAATTTAAACTCCTATTCCCTTACTTGTGTGTGTGCTTAGCACCTCTAAACCTAGCTCATGCAAGCCCGAAACAACCTTATGCAGTCATATAACTTGTTTTCCCCCTACTTATGGCGATAAGAACAGTCTAAAGGCTTTTAGTGATAGAAAGAGCAACAAACAAAAGGCCTACATTTTATTCTTTTCTTTGAGTACTTTGTACCCTTTATTCTTTTTGAACTACCCTTTTTTTTTTTTTTTCTCCAAGAGAGCCTAACACGTCAAACTAAATCTAGCTTCACGTTTTTAAGGACTATTGCTCACTTCTATTAGTGCCCCTTTCATGCAGTGACAACCGTGGGTTACACGATCGCCCCTGGTTACACGGGTAACACAAGAACGAGGAGCAACTCTAGAGTTTTTATTTTCATGCATTCTCTTTTTTTTTTCAGGCAATAGCTTCGCTATACGACAAATGAATCATTACTACTTCTAACACATCAAGCCTCCCTAGTGGTACCTTTCGGGGTGACAACAAGGTTTTAGACCAAATAAAATCATTTTAGACCTACAGAACTGAGAATAAGAGGGCTATGTGCTCAGTGAATGTAGGGAAATAACATAATTTTTTTTAAAATAGGCTCAAAATGTGCATACATCGTCAAATTTTTCGAATTACACAAATACGGAGTGTTCACAAGCAAATCACAGACCGTCCTCATCGGACAACATGCATTCAGATTCTAATCTAACCATCAGAGTACACATACGCCCGACAACTACTAAGAAGTCGTATCTCTATCAACAAACTCCACCCCCCACCTTAAGATATGCATTGTCCCCAATGCATTAAACAATCAAAACAATAAAATTCTAAGGGAACAGAAAACCTCCCCTGAATCTTATGGAGCCGACGGGTGGAGATGCGCACCATCGTCTTCCAATATGCTCTCGAATTGCCGGCCATTCCACCTTTTCTCCTGAGAAAGCAAGTAAACAAACAACAAATTCAAAACCTAATATAAACAAAAGCAAAACAGTAAATAACAGAATTACAGTCCAAGCTCGGGTGCCTCCGAGAAGCGCAAATTTTTAGAGTCGATTGCTCGACTGTATTCTCTCGTCAACTCATCCATAATCAAACTTGGAAGATGCCCCATCTATCTTCCTAATTTCTTCTTTCCTGCGAAAATCCATGAACAATTCTTTCTCTCGTGCCTTCTGCGCACATACAACATCAATTTTAAATTTTACAGGTTTCATAAAAGATTGATCCCATAAAATTCATGTTAAAACATGAGAGATATTTTCATGCATTCCAAAAGCATAAGGATCAGCAGGAAAGAACGGGTCAGTTACTCTGCCCAAAACATCCTCCACCTTTTTCAAGGGGTGCACATAGGATTTATCAACCAATTGCACAATAGAACCAGATTCATGCAAGTCATTCATTTTAAGTTCTTTATCAACAACACGTGACTTAACATTAATCGATGGTCCTAAATCTAGCATGGCCTGATTAGTCATTTCATTTCCAAAAGTGCAAGGTAAAGTGGAAGGGAGTAGCTTAGCAAAACTCTCACAAATTGTCAAAGCAGAAACAGATGAATCACAAAATTCAGTCAAAGATGGTTCATGCAACTCATGATCATCAAAAAGTTCAGTTAAAAATAATGGGTCATCCCCATCCTCAACAGTCATGCATTCATTCGGTGCTAAAGATTCAAAAGTGTCTACTTGACAAAGAGAGAACACATCATCATCATGCTCTTCTACAATGGGCAAATGCATCTCAACAACCTCTCCGCCATACTCAACAGATAAAATGCCCTTATCCACATTTATTTTAGTTTTAGCAGTTTTCATAAAGGGCCTACCTAATAAGATCGAAGCAGGCGAAGAGGAATAATTTTCATCCATTTTCATAACATAAAAATCAACAGGAAAAATTAATTCATTAACTTGCACTAACACATCTTCCACTATTCCTAAGGGATGCACAGAAGTTCTATCAGCAAGTTGAATAATTGTTCCTGTTTTCTTTATTTCTTTCAATTTAAGGTTCTGATAAATGGAATAAGGCATAACACTAATGGAGGCTCCTAAATCCAGCATTGCTCTTCTAATATGCATGCCTCCTATCTTACAAGGGAGAGAGAACATACCTGGATCGTCGCATTTAACCGGTAAGCTCTTTGTGATCAAAGCAGAAACGGTCTCACTTACCACGACGCGTTCACTCTCCTTTGTCTTCCTCTGATTGGTGCAAAGTTTCCTTAGGAACTTGGCGTACCTCGGAATTTCCTTCAGGGCATCCAACAGAGGGATGTTGATCTCTACCTTCCTGAATGTGTCTAGGAACTCCTTCTCGTAGTTCTCCTTAGGCGGTCTCGCTAACCTGCTAGGAAAAGGAGCCTTAGGCACATAAACTCTAGTGCATGTAGGATCGAAATTTACCCCATGCCACCGTGGTTCGGGATTTTCTGTCTGCGGCTCGATGTGGCCATAATCGACTTCCACCGGCGGGGTACTCGTGTGAAGATGCTTCCCACTTCTCAAGGCGATGGCACTCAAGTTTTCAGCTTTTTGCCTTTCCATCATATTTACCTTCTCGACCATAAGAGACATTTCCTTACCCAAATCTTGCATCTGAGTTCCAACGTTATCGAGCTTGTCCAAGGTATCTTGCTGTGATTTTGAAGTTATTGCAAATAGAGCTTTAAACATGTCCTCAGCGGATCTACCTGAAACAAAAGATTGGGTTTTCAGAAAATCATCCTTTAAAGCGAGAACAACTTTACTTACCTCAAAAAGCTGAGCTTTAAGCTCGTCCACGTCCCTTCTCAAGCGAGCTTGCTCCTCGCTTCCGTCTCCACTTCGCTCCAAGCTTCTAGCCAAGTTGGAAATTAAAACTCTAGCTTCAGCGGGTGTCTTGTCCATGAGCAAACCGCCACTGGCGACATCAACTAACTGTCGGTTTGGCGGTAAGAGACCTTCGTAGAAATTCTGAATCAGGCGCTGGTCAGACACTTGGTGGTTGGGACAATCCTCACACAACCGACCAAATCTCTCCCAACACTCAAGAACGGTCTCTTTTTCTCCTTGCTCAATTCTATTAATCATTCTTCTGAAGGCGGCGACTTTGGGAGGTAGAAAATACTTCGCATAAAATGCTCCCTGCAGCTCTGCCCAAGAAGTGATGGACCTGGTCGGTAGGTAATACATCCACTCTTTCACCTCCTCCTTTAAGGAGAAAGGAAAAATTCTAAGATGGAGTTGATCTTCGGTGATGTCGTCGATCCTAAATGACGAACACACCATCTGAAATGCCTTGACGTGTCTGACGAGATTCTCATCTGTATTACCACAAAAAGAAGGTAATAAATCAATCAGACCAGCTTTAAGTTCAAAATTACCTTCAGCTACCGGATACATGATACTCGATGAGTTCCGGCCTAGCTCAGATGATGCAAGCTCCCTCAAGGTTCTTTGTTGCTCATAATTACCCCCGACCTCCATTTCAGTGCTTCTTTTGAATTTTCAAAGAATGACTGCGCTCAAAAACTCGAACAAAAACAGGTAAAATAATACAAAAGAATTAAACTGTACAAAAAAGAAGTAAAGAAAATTTTAAAACCAACAAACTAAACTTAATCAAACTAAATTAAACTTAATTCCCCGGCAACGGCGCCAATTTTGGTAGATGGATTTTTGAATATCCAACTAAATTTCAAGCTGTCGAGGCTTGCCAAAATACAATTTATAACCCGAATGCACCGAGCAATTTGCAGCTAAGTGGTAACGGGGTCGATCCACAGGGAAATAAGAAATTTAATTTAACTAAGTCTAATTTGCTAATGATAAAAAGTATGCACAATAAAAGAATGGTAATTTGGTTTGGGGGGGGGGGGAGGGAGGTCCTAACGTGCAAGCTAACGGAAAATTAAAGGACAACGTGCAAAATTTAAATGGTCGTGCTTAACTTCAAGAAATGGAATTGATCGTTATGGATGTTCGGTTCATCGATACAATTTCTTAACTAATCACGCTTATGCACACAATTCAATTGGCTAATTTCTAGCTCAAATGACTCAAAGATATAATTAGACACGTGCAATTCTAATTATACTTGGCCAATAATCTATTCAAGGTAGCGACCCCTAAATCGACTATAAGCCAGTGACGGGAACACTGTGACGGCTTAATCCTAAGACTAACCCAGTTTCTCTCTCGCCTTAAGCCTAACATGAAAACGATAATTAATTCAGATTACCAACTGTCACTTTGGGTTGAATTAATTAGTCATGCTTAAGCCCGTGCTACCTAGCGGTTTGGGCAATTATACGTCACAACCTTTAGCCCTCTATCATGCATAGGAACTAGGGCGTCAACCTAATTTAGCTACACATGCTAGATTTTATGAAGATCAAGCAAGAAGATGCATAAACATATCAATTAACTTCACATTCACAAAGGGGCAAATCTCCCCAAACATCCATAATTTACAAATCCATACTCAAAATTAAGCACTAACCTTAGTTTAGCCTTCCATGGAGGATGAATAAATCCAATCCCCCATGGAAGAGCTTAGTAGCATACAAAGAGGAGAAGAAGAAGCCCAAAAATGGTGGAAAATCGCCTCGACCCGAGAGGAAGAAGATGAAGAAAAGTTATAATGAAAATTGGGCAAAAAATTGGCATTTTCACGCCTTTAGTCGTCGAAGCGTCGAGACGCTAGGCAAGCGTCTCGACGCTGGTGCCCTAAGTTGGCCGCGCGCGCGCGCGCGGGCGTCGAGACGCTCGGACAGCGTCTCGACGCTGTCGCGCGTCCGTCTGGAAATTTGTCGGGCTGGCGTCGAGACCCTCGGGCGGTGTCTCGACGCTGGGGCGCGTTCGTCCTTCGGATGGCAATCGGGGCAGCGTCGAGACGCTGGGGCGCGGTCGTCCTTCGGATGGTGTCGGGGCGGCGTCGAGACGCTCGGCCAGCGTCGAGACGCTCGGCCAGCGTCGAGCTAGCGTCTCGATGCTGCCGCCCATGCAAGCATGCTCTCGGGTTTGGATGGCCAAAATGTGTCTCTTCAAGGCAATTTTTGCCATCTCTTGGATTCTTTAAGCCCTTTCACTCCTGATGCATCTATGAAGCTCTAAAACGGCACTTTAAGCCCCGAAATGTGTCTTTGGACTTCCCGAGCTCTCTACCATGAAATCACCTACAAGAAAGCATTTTAATCAATATATGACATGGTTTTAGCCATAATTAGGGACATAAAGATAGCTCTATTTTGGAGCTATCATTAATCACTAAGAATACCTTCATTACAATTCAAAGCATAAGTTATCAAGTCATTTTGATGAGCTGCAAAACTTGCTTCATCAAATCTTGTTGGAGGTCGAGTGTCTCTTCGTTGCTTATCTCTTGCCAATTGGTAATTTGTCAACTGTGAATCCTCACTTGCATTTTCAAAAGAAATATTTTCCTCAGGTTGTTGTGTTTCAGAAGTTTCTAACTCTTGCTAAATTTCAGTTTCAATTTCCTTTGGTTGTTCAACTGATGTGTTACCTCTGGATGTACCTTCAACTAGAGAATTTTCTAACTCAATGGTTTACCTGTCCAAATCTCCTGTGGAGTCTTCATATTTAGGGTTGATGAAGGGCTTCTGTTAATCAAATAAGTTGTTGTAGCAACGACCTCTCCCCAAAAAACTTTAGGAAGCTTTGCATTTGAAAGCATGCACCTCACCCTTTCCAACAATGTTCTATTGAACCTCTCTACTAAACCATTCTGCTGAGATGTATAGGGAACTGTGTGATGCCGCTTAATTCCTGCCTTTTTACAGAAATTTACAAAGTTATCATTAAGATACTCAAGACCATTATTAGTCCTTAATACTTTTACTTTTTTACCTGATTGGTTTTCAACTAAAGCTCCCTTGGACCAATGCACTCCCTTAGAAAATTTTCCTAAAGTGCAATGTTCACAGAATGGCAATTCAGAAAGTTTGGACTTTCCAAACATACCTTTCTTATGCAATTCCACAAGTCCTCTATGTGAAATGTGTGTCATCCTCTTATGCCATAAAATAGTATCTCTATCAACTTGATCTAAAGCAACATTTGCACAACTTGAGGCTTCGAATGAGTTTTGTAGAACATACAAACCATTTCTCAAAAAACCTTTCAATTTTAGCAAAGATCCCTTATATATCTTTAAAACTCCACCCTCTGATTTGTATCTCTACCCACCTTTATCAAGCTAGCCAAGAGAAATCAAATCTCTCTTTAATCCTGGCACAAATCTAACATTAGGCAGTATCTTCTTCATACGATCATACAGTTTTAGTCTAACTAAACTAATCGCCTTTACTTGACAATATTGATCATTGCCCATAAAGACCTTGCTTCCATCTAACTCTTCAAACTCATGGAAATAATTCTTACAAGGAGTCATATGGTAGGAGCGTCCGGAGTCAAGAATCCACTCATCTCTTATAGTGTTTTCAGAAACTGTTAAGACCTCTGTCGACTCATATCCCTCAGGGATATTAGCTGAGCTTTGTCCTTCATCCTTTTCTTGGTTCTTATTCTTATTTTTCAATTGATGACAATTTTTAATAAGATGTCCTTCCTTTGAAAATAATAACATTTTCTCTTCTCTTTTCTTCTTGACATAGATTTTTATTTTGCTCGTTTACCTTTATTCTGTTTTTCAGGTCTTCCTCTAGCCAATAAAGCCTTTGTTTCCTTTTTCTCTGATTTAATTTCAAAATCGTTTGATCTTAAAGCATCAAGAACAGTAGATAGTGACAAAGAATCTCTACCATATTTAATTGCAGCTTTCACCTCTTTGTAACTATCAGGCAATGAATTTAGAAGAATTATCGCTTGATTCTCATCATCAAGTTTCTCTCCAGTGTTGGCTAAATCCATGCATATCTTGTTATAATCATCTAAATTCTCTTCAAGTGTTTTTTATGATTCCATCTTGGGGCATCTTGTACCCAAAGAACTTTTCTTTAAGGTAAACTTTATTTGGTAATGACTTACTCAAATAAAGAGTTTCTAATTTCTTCCAAAGCTCTACCGGTTTTTCAACATCGTTCACTTGTCGAAGTACATTATTCGCTAAGTGTAGGATCATAGTATTATATGATATCTCTTCCATTTCTACTTTCTTTTCTCCTGTTAAGGTCAATGACCAAGTGTCAGGTTGATCAAGAACTTTACCAACTTTCTATTGAACTAAGAGGGCTTTCAATTTCTTCCTCCAAAGACAAAAATCGCTTTTCCCATTAAATTTATCTAATTCATGTTGGGGTAATTACTAAATTCTATAATTCAATTATCCCTCTCTTGTGTGAACCTAATAGGAAATTAAGCAAGTAGAACACAATATAATTCAAGCACGGGACACAAGCAATTTTAACGTGGAAAAACCTCTTCAATGCGAAGAGTAAAAAACCACGGACCGAAGTCAAAAACTCCACTATAATCAATAATGGACTACAACGAGTTCTCCCTAGTCACAACTAGAGGTATACAACTACTGATATCTCGAGATGATCAATCTCGGCAACAAACGGCAATAAATCAAGAGAGTAAAGAAGAAAGATCTCACTTAAAGTGACCACGAACTACCCACTGTAATCGGCCTGTAGATAGCTCCAAACGAAATCTCCACCGTTCAGATTGAAGACCCTCGTGTCAGGAACACGCTGTCCAAATTACAGCTTGATCGGACCATGGATTGATCCCCAACGGACTGAAATACTAAAACTGTACGGATGTAGAATTCTGCACTTTTTCTTTCTCTCTAATTCCGTTTTTCTCTCTCCTCGGTTTGCTTGCCTCGACAAAACGGCTGGCTTCTCTTCCTTTAAATAGGGTAAACCTAAATGCCCTATTGAGCTTTCCACCGCTAATGTGAAAAATACCCAACAAATCTCCCCCTTTTCACTATGTGGAGGAACTTGTCATTCCAGAGGCGAAACGACAAAACTCAAGCTTTTCTCTTAGTAGATTCTTAGTCAACATATCAAATCCATTATGATCAGTATGTATCTTCTCAAGCTCAAACAAACCATCATTCAATGCATCTCTCATCCAATGATACCTTACATCTATATGTTTGGTTCTTGAATGAAAAGAAGAGTTCTTACCAAGATGAATAGCACTCTGATTATCGCAGAATATCACATACCGTTGTTGCTTGAAGCCAATCTCCTGGATAAAGCGCTTCATCCACAACATCTCTTTGCACGCTTCCGCAACTGCAATATATTATGCTTCAGTCGTAGAAAGTGCAACACACTTCTGTAGTCTTGACTGCCAAGACACTGCACCACCTGCAAAAGTCATCAAGTAGCCGGAAGTAGACTTTCGGTTATCTAGATTTCCTGTCATATATGAATCAGTGTAACCGACAAGCACAGGCTTTCCACTTCCAAAAGTGAGCTTCAAACTAGAAGTACCTTGCAAATATCTCAATATCCACTTGACTGCCTCCCAATGTTGTTTTCCTGGATTAGACATAAAACGACTAACAACACCAACAGCATGAGCAATATCTGGTCTAGTACATACCATTGCATACATCAAGCTCCCAATTGCTGAAGCATATGGGAATCTTCTCATGTCTTCCTTCTCTTTGTCTGTAGAAAGGCTCTGGTTTGTACTCAGTTTAAAGTGACTAGATAAAGGAGAACTGTCAGCTTTAGCTTTACTCATGTTGAATCTTTCAAGCACCTTCTCCAAGTATTGCTCCTGTGACATATATAATTTCTTAGATGCTTTATCTCGTACTATTCGAATTCCAAGAATCTTCTTTGCTGGCCCCAAATCCTTCATGGCAAAGGATTTGCTTAACTGTTTCTTCAACATGTCAATTCTCGAAACATTCCTGCCAACAATCAAAATGTCATCAACATAAAGCAATAATATGATAAAATCATCATCAAAAAAAAATTTCGTAAAGACACAATGATCAGAAGTGGTCTTCTTGAAGCCTTGCTCCCCCATAACTGACTCAAACTTCTTGTACCACTGTCTTGGTGCATGTTTCAACCCATAAATACTTTTCTTCAACTTGCACACAAGTTTCCCCTTGCCTTTCTCCTCAAAACCTTCTGGTTGCTCCATATAAATTTCTTTATCTAAATCACCATGAATAAATGCAGTTTTAACATCCATTTGTTCAACTTCTAAGTCAAGGCTAGCTGCTAAACCCATAACTACACGTATAGAAGACATCTTAACAACATGAGCAAACATTTCATCAAAGTCAACACCTTTCTTCTGACTGAAACCTTTCACAACTAATCTCGCTTTGTAACGAGGTTTTGAGGTGTGTTCTTCTTGTTTCACTCTATAAACCCACTTATTTTTAAGTGCGGTTTTTCCTTTAGGCAATCTTACAAGCTCAAAAGTGTGGTTTTCATGCAAAGACTTCAACTCATCTTTCATTGCATCAATCCACTCTCTTTTGTGCTCATCTTCTATGGCCTCTTCATAACTCTCAGGTTCTCTCCCGTCAGTCAATAACACATATTCATCAACAGAATATCTTGTTGACGGACGTCGATCTCTGACAGATCTCCTGAGTGAAACCTCTGTAGGAACTTCAGTTTCTGGCAACTGTTCATGAACATCATCATCTGCCTCAATCTGTTCAGAATCTTCTACCTCATATGTATCATCAAACTGATCATTCTGAACCCCATTTTCAATTTGTGTAGAAGGTTGTGCCACGAATCTAAATCAATCAGATCATCACTGTGTTCTGACTCTGTTTCATCTGTCCTCTTTACTGTTCTGTTTTAGTTTTCTTTTCTGATTGAACTTGTTGTTAGCAGCTCTTGTTATGAACATGTTTGTTGTCGTTGTTAGTTTTTATTGTAGTATGAGTGGCTAAGCCCGTAAGGGTGAGCTAGGATGAACTAAGCAGTGATTAGATTGGGAATCTGGTTGTGTTAGCATGTCTTACTCAGATTACACTTGTTTTAATGCTAAAAATGCAATTTCGACCGGCCATCCATTTTGTGTTAATGATCTCTGAACCTCCGAGAGGAGTAGGAAGTCTGATTAGTATAATCTTGCTAGCCTTTTATGGTAATCAGGGAGGAAGTTAGGCTTAATCACTCCCCTAGCATGTTGAATGTCATGTTTTAGTCATAAGATACTTGTTCATTTGGATATGAGTGAGCTTGCATCTTAGTGCTTGAGATCGAGAGATCTTATGTGTTTATGATAGAACAGGGTAAAGGCTTGTTTAAACGTAAGCTAGATGACCAATCTTTGATCTGTGGTGTGAATCCTGGCTTACTCTGTTTTCGTTCTGATTGTTAGTCTATTTTTTTCGTTGCGTACAATTTGCTATCCCCGCAACTATTTACATTGTAAGTTGTTTGTAGAGGCAGTTTACTTGAGTGTAGTTCTTGCATGTTCTTAGCGGTTTAGTCTTGTTTAATTTATCGTATTATTTACAATACTGAAGCAGTATCCTCAAAACAATCTGTCACTGGTTACTATTTTTAAGTTATCACGTCAAGCCCAATTGCATGCATCAAGTCCCTGTGGAATACGATATAAAAAAAATACTTATCACTTGTTGCTGATTGTGTATGCTTGCACAATTCGAGTGTCTTTTGTAGCACTTCGCACGTACACTGGACTCGCACCAAGTTTTTGGTGTCGTTGTCGGGGACTTGCTTGTTTGCAAAACGGTTTGTGTTAACTTAAATTTTGAGCTAAAACGATTAAAGCTTAATTGTTGTCTGTCTTTTGCAGGTGTCAAGAAACTGGTTTATGAGCGAATTTCCCAACTACGAATTTGAGCTTGATCCGGAGCCTGAGAGGAGCTTTAGGAATAGATTGAGGGAACAAAGGGAGGCTACTATTAATATGGATAACCAAGCAAGAAATCAACCCCCTGTAGCACCTAGGAACCAGCCTAATATAATCTCACCTGTCATTATGCAGCCATTAGTAGAGCCAAATAGGGCAGTTAACATTAGGAATCCCATAGAGATTGCTAATGATAAGGACAGTGTCATTCTTAGTTACTTAGTCTCAATGCTAGAGGAGTTTAACCCAAGTATTATCAGACCTGAGATCACAGCTCACTCCTTCGAGCTCAAGCCAGTCATGTTCCAAATGTTGTCCACTGTGGGGCAGTTCTATGGAATAGAAAATGAAGATCCGCATAACCACCTACGGAACTTCCTTGGTGTTAGCGACACGTTCGTTATACCTGGGGTTACGCAGGAGGCATTGCGCCTTTATTTATTTCCATATTCCTTGCGAGATAAGGCAAAGACTTGGCTGAAATCACTACCCTCAGGTTCAATAGCCAACTGGACCGATCTAGCTGAAAATTTTTTAGCCAAATACTTCCCACCACATAGAAATTCGAATTTCAGGGATGACATCATCAAATTTAAGCAGTTTGAAAATGAGTTTGTGCATGAAGCATGGACTCGTTATAAGGATTTGCTGCTAAAATGTCCCCACCATGGTATTCCATGGTGCATCCAAATTGAAGTATGTTTTAAAGGATGCAATCCAAGTACTAGGCAAGTACGTAATTCGTCAGCTGGGGGGTCCATGTTGCCTAAGAGTTATAAAGAGGCTTATGAGATTTTAGAGAAGATTTCTGCTACTAACTGTAGGTGGTCTGATGACCCTGTTGAACCAAGCAGAAGGAAAGGAGCTTATGAAGTTGATGCATTGAGTGCAATGAGTAACCAAATTACTACATTAACCAATATGATGAAGCAGTTAGCGCAACAAAATGCCAGTGTTAACGCCTCTGCGTCCACAATGCTGGCTGTGGCAAATCAGATTGACGCATTGGTGTGTGGCTACTGTGGAGATGGGCATGTGTACGATTATTGTCCTGCTAACCCTACTTCTGTCTGTTATATAGGTAATCAACCCCAACAACGGAACAACCCATACTCGAATACTTACAATCCAGGGTGAAGGAATCACCCCAACTTTTCTTTGAATGGTCAGGGGAATGCCAATCAGATGCAACCTCAACCTCGACCAAATGGGCCACCTAGATTTGCCTCAACACACCAAACCAATCCCTCCCAATTTCAAAACCCATCTGTAGTTAACCAGCCTATAGGGTCGTCAATAGAGAACTTGCTGAAATAGTATATGGCAAAGAATGATGCCACAATCCAAAGTCAGCAAGCATCCTTAAGGAGCTTAGAAACCCAAATAGAACAGCTTGCAAGTGAGCTTAAGAACATGCCCCAAGGTAGATTACCTGCAGACACTGAAAAACCAAGGAGAGAGGAGAAAGAACAAGTTCAGGCCATCGAACTTCGAAGTGGAAGACCTTTGGTTAACACTGTTAGGATTGACCCAAAGAGAGTAGAGGACAGTGAGCCTAGTGCTCCACTGGATGTTCAGCAAAATTCTAGCAATGTTAGTACTAAGAAGAAACAGAAGGTGAGACTTGAACCCATTGTGGAGGAACCTGAGGAGATCATTAGGGCCATTCCAGTAAGTTTGAAACCGAGCATTCCTACATATTTTCCACCTCCCCCTTTTCCTAGGCAGTTAAAGAAAAAACAAGAGCAGGAGGCTCATTTTCACAAATTCCTAGACATTCTAAAGCAAGTATGATAGCACTCAAAAAGTGCTAATATTTAGCTCCTAAGTCTTGCGAATTAAGTAATTAATTGTGCTTAATTAATATATTTTGTATAATTTAATTACTTAGGGGTAAATCGGACCATTGAATTAATTAAGAGCTTAAAAGAACGTTTAGAGGATAATTTTGATTAATCATTCTGAGTGTTTATACTATGTATATTAATTAATCAAATGATATCTCAATTGTGATAAGTGGTCTGGTGGTGCAAGAGGAATTTGGCAAGTTGATAGGCCTGAGTTCAAGTTTAGAGGAGGACAAAATTTTGAATATTTTTCCTTCAGGCACAGACACAGCGTCGAGACGCTGCCTGTAGGATCTCGACGCTACCCCGAAAACAAGCGCTGGAAATTTCCGTACGAGCTATAATAAAACCCATATTTTAACGATTTTTAGGGCATTCACTCTCGGGTTTGGCTTGTTTTGGCCGTTTTCTCTCTAGAATTTTGGGGTTTTCCCCCCTTTTCTTCTATATCAAAGCAAGGACTTGGTTTATTTAGCTTAGTTTTCATCCCAAGCAAGGTAAGTGCTCTAATTTGAGGTTAGGGGTGAATTTTGATGCGATTTATGAGGGTTCGTTCTTAATTTCGTAACTTAGCATGACTGATTGGGCGAATTTATTTCTTCTAAGCATATCACATGAATGTGTTTGAATGATTTAGGACTAGGCACCCTTGATTTCCAGCATGTTTGATTGTTAAAGATTATGATGTCGTGCCTCTCTTAATCGCCAAGTAACACGGATAAGTTGAGCCATAGGTAATGTGGGTTTCCAGTTGATCTTTGGTTGCAATTTATCTTGAAGGAATAGATAAATCGGAATATTAGCTCAGGCGTCCTAGTTAAACATCCGTCGTAGTGCCCCCGTTACTGTCAATTAGTCAATATGGGTGGCGTTGGCCCCCTGTTGATTCATTGCCACGTTTAATTAGAATCGAACATTCGTCTCTGTTCTTTATTTAATTTAGGATTGATCCCCTTAGATTAATTAAAGAACAGTCCACTTAGCACTCCACGTTTCTAATTAATTATTTGGGTTACTTGTATTAGTAGTTTCGTGCAAGTAAATTACGTGTTCAATTATGCTCTTGCTAAGTATGTTTGAATCCCAATGAATAGAGTCGCATCAAGGTCAACCCCGACCCTTAAAATTAGGAGCACATGTAATTAGATTTAATTTACCGTTAGCTACTTTTGATGCTTTCCTTTATTTTTCCATAACCAATCCCCCATTTATTTTAATGCTTTACTTTATCGTTTTAGTTTGAGTTTAAATAAAAGCAAATAGAATTTAATTAGGAGAAAATAATTTAGGTTCCCTGTGGATCGACCCGACTACCACTAGCTGCAAAGCTCAGTTGTAGCGGAATTATAAATGTTATTTTGGCGGGACTCGACACCCCGAAATTTATAGGATATTCAAAAATCCTAGTACCAAAAAAGTTGGGTTCAAAGAACCTTAACAAAGAGTACAAAGTACTCAAAAAGAAAAGAAAAAGTATGAGAAAATCGTTTTAGGTCTCTTAATTTATTGCTCTCTCTTGTGTAACAAGAGAGTAATTGGAGAGTTCGAAACTGTAAACCTCACAGAGGAGTGCAGCGCTATTCTACAGAATAAGTTGCCCCCTAAAGAGAAGGATCCAGGCTTCTTTACTCTACCAATTGACATTGGTGGTCGCAATATAGGTAGAGCATTATGTGATTTGGGAGCCAGCATTAACCTGATGCCATTATCCCTGTTTCAGAAGTTAGGAATAGGAGAAGCTCGGCCCACCACTGTTACCCTTCAGCTAGTTGATCGTTCCATATCTTATCTTGAAGGTAAGATTGAAGATATTTTAGTGAAAGTTGATAAATTCATTTTCCTTGCAGATTTTATAATCCTCGACTATGAAGCAGACAAAGACGTTCCAATCATCCTGGGAAGGCCCTTCTTAGCAACAGGTAGAGCTCTAATTGACGTGCAGAAAGGTGAGTTAACTATGAGAGTTAATCACAAGGAGGTAACGTTTAGTGTGTTCCAAGCACTCAGGTACCCTTCTGACCTTGAGAATTGTGCTGCTGTTGATATTGTTGATACATTGGTAAAGCATGAGCAGGAAGCTAAACTGTTAGAAAAGCATGTTAGGGAATATGGGCAAGTAGCATTAGAGTATTTGAATGTTAATTTTGTGCCTGATGCGAATGAACACAAAAGTAACGCAATACTGCAAGTTTGTTTGACAGATGTGATTCTAGAACGGGTGACTGCACCTCAGTTACCTTCAATAGAACAACCCCCTGTACTTGAATTGAAGCCTTTACCTGCACATTTAAAGTATGCATACTTAGGGGAGAAAGAAACATTACCTGTGATCATTTCATTTGCATTAAATACAGAGCATGAACTTGAATTACTGATTTTGCTTAAGCAGCACAGAAAAGCCATTGGCTGGACTCTTGCTGACATTAAGGGAATTAGCCCATCTTACTGTATGCGCAAAATTCTATTAGAAGAGAAGCATGTACCTAAAATTGACCATCAAAGAAGGCTAAACCCAGCTATGAAAGAAGTAGTAAAGAAAGAGATAATTAAATGGTTAGATGCAGGGGTGATATTCCCTATTTTGAATAGTCGTTGGGTTAGTCCTATTCAATGTGTTCCAAAAAAAGGTGGGATGACGATAGTGGTTAATGAGCTAAATAAATTAATACCTACACGCACTGTGACTGGTTGGCGTGTTTGTATGGATTATAGAAAGTTGAACAAAGAAACAAAAAAAAAAAGACCATTTTCCTCTTCCATTCATTGACCAGATGTTAGATAGACAAGCAGGGCATGCCTTTTATGTTGGATTTTATGTCCTAACACTCGTGGTTTGTAAACGTTGTAAATGTAATATGTCTATTAACGCAATAAAGAGTTATTGAGGTTTATTCAGTAAAGGTGTTTATTGAATATAGTGAAACGTGTTTGCATTAACCTGTACCAATAACAACACCCTTGGCTGAATATGAGTACTTGAGCTTCATGTATGACATGATTGTGGGTCAAGCTCAAGTAGTCAGTCAAAATGGTCTATAGTATACGGATAAGGCTCGGTACCTTATTCTGGTAACACTATTGGATGCGGCTCGCTTTGTATTGTACAAAACGATGTGATCCGAATCGTTTCACATGGAGATGTGCGAGCGGGGGCATCCTATGCAAAGAGTTTGCATTAGACAGAACCACGATAAAGTCGCTTTCTCTTTATAACGTCGTTTATTGGTGAGACCGATTTTATCACTTTTGATGACCTAAGGTAACTCGTTCTTAATCCTGAGCTTACTATGAACTCCTGTTTATTCGAGAGTATCCTTAGACTTGTATGGGTGAGAGTGGCAGGTCGTCCGCTCAATAAGCCTACCAACTTGGGGATAAACTCGAATAGGTAGCTGGGGACATAGTGTAGCAAGATGGAATTCACTCCTACCCTCTTTAGGGTCTAGTAGAGAGGTGTTCCCTTAATAGCTGACCCCGGGGCTTGAACATGAGGCCTCATCCTCTTCTGTGTGAAGAGGATTCTGATCTGATGATTGGATCACAGATCAAATGTTCATTAGAGGCGTCAGTGGTATTTAAGGAACAAGAGGTATCACAGAGGTTAAACGGTTTAAAAGACCTAGCTGTGATAACGGACACCTGTGAAGGATCGACTTACCCATGACGGTTATATCAAGAGGACATAATATATCTACAGTGAGGAGAGTGCAACCCTCGGACTATAGTGGAGTCTCCGGGGGTTAACGAATGTTGATTAGTTCGGTTAAAAGAGGTTTGACCGGATAATCTCGTATCGTTGGAGCTCATGATCTGTAGGTCCTTTAGGTTCTCCTGGCTAGCTCGGATAACGTTTTGCAACAGTATAAGAGAAATTAAAAAGAAAAAGAATTTGAATTGTTCAAATTGGGTTTGAGGAAGAATGATGGACATATTTAAATATGATTTAAATATGAGAATGGCCTAAAACATGAATAGGATTCATGTGTAAAAAGGTCGGTTTTCGAAAAACCGAGTTTAATCATATTATTTAATTAATATTTGATATTGAATTAAATAATAATTATTAATTAAAAAGTTTAATTAATAATTATATATATATTTTTTATTTATTAAAAAGTTTAATAAATAAAATTATTATTATTTTTAATAATAATAATAATTAAATATATATATATGTGTCTTGCAGCAAGACACATATATATATATCAAGATTTATATATATATATATACTTATGGTTTGGCTTGAAAAGGTGGTGGATGGGTATTCATTTTACAGAGAACAAAAAAAAAGAGAAACTTCAACTTTGAAGTTTTTCATGGCTTTGTTCTTCTCTGCTCCTTTGCACCATCTTCTTCCTTTTCTTTTTTATTTTTTGTTTCTCTTCTAACCGGAGTCCCACAACTCCGTTGCTCGGCGCCGAGGATAGCGGGACTACCGGAGGTGGTCCTCGAGGCGTTCGTGAGAAGAGGCCGGAAGAGTTCGTGACGAGGAACGTGCGGCGGATTTGAAGAATTTGGAACTACAAGGGTATGTATTCTAATTTCTTTATTTCCGTTGTTTGAGCATGTTTTCTATTTGTTAAATTGATGAAATTAGAGTATCATCGATCCGAAATCGCCTTCCGCTGCTGTTGCGTGCTCAATGTGTAAAAGAAATAAGCAGTAAGAGAGAGAGAGCACTCAGAACATGCAAGCATACATGATCTTGTAGCAAGTAGTAAGTATTTTTTCATTCGTTTTCCCACAGAGATTTATTATTAGCTACTCGTGAAGTGTATTGTTAAGCAAGAAATATGTAAGGAATATGTAAAGGGTTTGATGGGGTAGAATTGGTTTTAAATTGCTTAATTACTAAGGAATATGTAAAGGGTAGCAACATAAACAAGTGCAAGTCAATGATAAACTCAAATGTAAAGAGAAGAGATTAATAAACGAAGAGGAAAATAGCTAAAACAGAATTTTTAACTTAACAGAATTGCGAGAACAACAATTTTACCGCAATGTTACTAACAGCGAAAGTGTGTAAAATGGAGAAACAAGGGCTACTAACGACTCCTCTATAGGCATTTTCACACGATTCTCAAGCATTGGATCAACTCACTATGCATCAAACTAACTCATTCTCATGTATCTTCCGATTTCATGCATTAGATTCTTTAGTTTACTCATGTCCAAGTAAGGTCTTAAGCATCTTGTTAAAGCAGTAAGTTATGATTTGTACTAGGAAAACGCCTATTCCTAGGTCGTTTTCTGGTTACCTTGAGAGGCTAGCATGAGTGTATGACTCTGAACTCTTACTCCTTCCAGAGGTTAGGAGTTCTTTGGACAAAATGGATGGCCAATCGAAATTGCCCGTGGGATGAAGCTTACATACAATCAATGCATTCGAGAGCTATCCTACATGCTTGGTACACGTATTTTAGCCTATAGTATCGTCATTAGCATGCCCCTATGTGACTTAGCTACTCATGGATGTAGAGAGAACAGAAATATTAGATGAAGTAGGCATGCTTAGAAGAAGATTAACTTAAAACAACAAGGAAAAACAGTAGACAGCAAAGACAAGAAACTGCGAAATAATGAATTGTGCCTCTGATTAATCAATCGTTTGAATGAACAAATGAAGACTTAAAGTAAGTAACATAAAGACAGAAAGCAACGAAATGGAATGGATTAACTAATGGAAAAGAAATAACAACAAACAATGCTGGAAATGAAAAGTTAAAGACAGAAAGCAATAAAATGAGCTTGATCGCCTCGTCGCAAACGCCTCGGCTGAAGGGAGAGAAAGGTAAGCCTTGCTTGGATGAATCCAATAAGGAGAGAAGATCCTTCCTATCAGATTGTCGACTCCAACAGCTGAACCTCTCAAACCAACAGACGGAGAAGAGAATGAATGGGAAAGACTGCGCTGCGAAGAGACTTCTACGCTTTCGGATGATGATCAAACCCTCCTCTTTGACCTCCTTTTATAGTATTCTGCAGGTGCGATTGGGCCAAGGAGAACCATCCATCCTCAACGTCGTACTTCAATATGGATGGAGGAGAAAGAACGAATCCCTGAAATATCGGATCACAACAGAAAAAGGTTAGCCAACTTACGGATTTCACTTAAAACATTGCGGTTTTAGCAATGTTTCCGCAATGCTTCCGCAATGCACAATTTTCATTCTTTTAACTTCCTTTTTCATTCCTTTTCTATCCTTTTGCACACAAGTTCTAATTTAGCTTCCTTCTTCTAATTCTCACATATAAGCATAGGGTTAAGCTAAATCCTATCAAAAACACCTAAGAGTGTACATCTTTCTAAGATAAATAAGTCCTAAAAAGGTCACTTTTGGAGACGTAACACACCCCCAAACTTAAGGTTTTTCTCGTCCTCGAGCAATCTAAGGACTTGCTTAGGCTCCTTTTTTATCCTCTTTAACCACTTGCTGACTCCCCTACATTCCTATCTATAGCAGTGTTGTCCTGTGACACCCTTCTAAGTTTACACTACCCTTTTATTTCGCCTCTTCTGACTTCGCACGCCTAACACTCCTGCTGTTTCATTAACTCCCTACGACTGATCTACTTGCTTCTGTCATATCGTACAACTATCCCTAAGGTTTCAAATTCTACCTAGCTTTACCCCAGACTCAGTACATGCTTCTAGCTTTTACTTTTGAGCTACCTAGGATTCCTTAGAGTCATGCCAGTCTTAGTATTAACAGTGACAGTAGTACATTTAGAGAACAACCTAAAACCTGGCATCACTACATTGGACATACATTCATCTCCCTAAACAACCCTACAAGCTAAAACTTTGTGCTCAGCTAATTGAGGATCAGAGTTCTTTTTATTCAGGACATCTAAGCCACAAAGTTGCAATTCCTAGGTATACATTCTTCTTCCCTATTTCTTCCTTTTTTCTTTCTTACTTTGGTGGAGCCTCTCCTTTGGTTGCCTTTTGATGCAATGCCACTTGTGGGTTACACACTTGGCACTGATTACTCAGCAACCTAAGAGAGACACCCCTCTTTTTCTATTTTTCATTTTTTTTTTCTCAGCTCATCATTTTTTTGTCAAGGAGAAGAAGAATGCTTATGCTTTAAGGGAGAGAGGAATGCTCCTAGGCCTAGGGTGGCCTCCCCCAAACTTAAACTACTCATTGTCCCCAATGAGTGTCTGAGGTGGCACACCCCCAAACTTGTCCTAGAAGCATCTAGTCTAAGGTAAAACAAAGAGAATCTAAAAGCCCTAGGCATAGACAGAACATTCTAAAAAGCAAACATCACAGCAGCAGAAATTTATAAAAACAGTCAGGGAAGGACTTAAAGCTATGCATGCTGAGCACTTTTAAGAGGTTAATTTAAACTATCAAAGGTGTCTTATGACACTCATCCAGCATGCAATTAGATAAGCTATATAAGGTAGTCAAGATAGCAGCAAAAGACAAAATTTAAACAGAACCAGCCTAGCTAAACAGTCAGTCAAAAACATGCATTTACTAATAAAAATTGCGGATTCCGCAATTATTTCGCAATGGATACAGGGCAGGTATATTAGTGATCAAGGCCCCTATGCATGCTCTTTCCAGTCATTTAAGCTATACCAAAAAGGAAACTAAACTAATCTATCTATTCAGCTACCATCAGACTACACTAAACAACTTTAAACAATAAAACTAAAGAACTAAAAACAGATCAAAATTGATTCCAAAACAGCAGAATTCACATGGTTCAACAAAAAGCAGTTTGATTATTATTTTTTTTCTTTTAGGGAACAGAAATACTCCCTTGAGTGCTTCTCAATCTAGCACTCAGATGTCCTCATCATCATCATCCTTCCGTGGTCTTGGAGGCGCCCATGGAGTCAGTAGGTCCGTGGGGAACTCAGGAAAGATGCAGCCTAATTGGTCAGCAACATCTTTATCCCTTGCCTGCGCATATGTGACCCATTGCGCCATCTTCTTTTGCAGATCCATCAGACAGGCCATTGACAGAGACTGAGCAGCAGCCAGGCCATCTAGCTCGAACTCCATGTTCCCCTTCCTTCGCATCCTCAAGGCAGTAGGCACCTCCAGGTGCCCCGTGTAGGCCAGCTGCCTTTCCATCCGCTCGATTGGAACCCCTGCACGTAAGCAAAGCTTAGTGATTGTATTAGGAAAGAAAAGTGGACCCTTACCCTTTTTGGCGCAGTCAGCGATTGAGGCTGCAATGACCTCGCCAACGTTGATTGTGAGGCCCCTCATGATCGCATAGACCAGCAGCGATCTGCCTTGGTTGATGGTGGTCTCGTAGGTTACTGGGGACATCTTCCTCCGCACGAAGGAAAACCAGACAGCTGCCTTGGCTGTGAGGGTAGCACTCATCAGGGTGTGCTTCCCATTGCGTGAAACTGTCCATGCTGCCTCAGGTTGGCCAATGATCCGAATTGCCTCCTCTAGGACAGCTTCTGTTGGCTCATCAATGATCCTTGCATAATCCGTGTGTTTTTGACCCTTGAGGCCATAGGCTTCATTGATTGCCTTCGCTGAGAAATCTACCTCGACTCCTCTGACCACAGATAGGCCATCCTCAGGGTTCATCAAATTGGCGTAAAAATCATACACCATGCTGGAGTAGGCGGGGATGGGTGGTCTGCACAGCTCCTCCCAGCCGTGATTTGTGATCCCTGCGCGCAAGAATTGCGGCAGGTCTGCTAGCGCGTCGAGGAACCCTTTCTCGTGCAGCAGGTCCCTCTTCCTTAACTCAGTGCCTCTAGACTCAGCATCAGAGGACACATACCTCACAGATTGAGGCTCATCTTCGGGGTATAGCTTGGCTTTCCCCTTGTCTTTTGGTTTGGCTGATTCAGCAGCCTCGATCTTGAGCTTCTTTGGGGAAGGCTCACTACTAACCTTCTTTGAGGAAGGCTCACCCCTGGCTTTCTTTTTCTTGGACTTCTTCGATGTTTTTGGCTGTTTGGCCTTGACAACCTTGGTGGCTTTCTTTCTCAATCTCGCCTTGGTTGTGATCTGTTGGAGGCAATCCCCCAATGTCTCCTCCATCGAATCATCTCCTTCCACAGGGTTGTCGGGGCTAACCTCCCTCAAAGGAGAGAATACCTCTTCTTCCTCAGCTGCTTCATCGCCCCGCGCCGATTCTTGATGCTCTTCATCTGGAATTTCAGGTTCAGGCGTCTGGGAGATGGGTGATGCTTCAGGGCTCTGCGCTGGTGGAGTTTGTTCAGAGCTCTGTGGAGATGGAGAAGGTTCAGGGCTTCGCGCTGGTGGAGATGGCGAATGGCTTTGTCTGGCCGTCTCGTAGGATGGACGGCCACTTTCTTGACTCTCCACAGTGGGAGTCTTCTTCTTGATCGTTGCATCGTCAACGGCCATACTCCACTTCCTCTTCTTGGGCGTTCCTGCTGGTTCAGATGGTCCAGCAGGGATCTCCGTTACTACCTTCCACTTCTTCTTGCGGACAGGGAGCTTGGGACGGCGTTCGGTTCGCGCGGCTTCAGCATCTGCCAAGGCAAGAAGTGCCTCTCTCGCAGCTATCTCAGCGTCGGCGGCCTTCTTCTTGGACGCAGATCTCTCAGCTCTCGTTAGCACCATGGTGGAATCGTAAGAATCTGGAAAGAGGGATTGCAGAGGAAGAAGGAGAGAGTTTTCTTGGAGTTCAGGGAATGAGGGAAGCGTACGGAGCAGAGCGCTTCTAACGGCTATAAGTAATGATGGAAATCCCAACGGCTATTTCTGTTGCGGATTTCGCAAATCTACCGCAATTAAATGGCCGTTGGAGATTTCCTTCGTTTCAACTGCCCATATTTCCTCAACTCAATCTTTGATTTGGCCCAATATCTTCCCTGATTTTTAATCCAGGATCCATCTCCTTGATTCCCTCTATCGATCCCCTATTAAAAGAAATAAAATCAACATCAAATTCATAATTAAAATCACACAAAAATATACACAAATCGTAACCGAAAGAATAGCAAAAAATAAACTAAGGCATAGCCTCGCGTGGACGAGCACAGTGATCACTCGTCCTCTCTCGCTCTCATTTTCACGTTTCAGTCAAGAGGAAGGCCGAGAGAGTCTTCACATCTCCTTCCTCATAATAATGCTTCAATCTTGCACCATTAACCATGAACAGTTGCCCTTGCTGCAGGTTCCTAATCTCGATTGCACCATGAACAAACACGTTAGTTATCACAAAAGGACTTGACCATCTGGACTTAAGTTTGCCTGGAAATAATCTCAACCGTGAGTTAAATAACAAGACAAGTTGGCCTTTCTTAAAGTCCTTAATCCTAAGTCTACTATCATGCCAAATCTTAGTCTTTTCCTTATACATTTTAGCATTTTCATAGGACATATGTCTAAGCTCATCAAGCTCATGTAATTGCAGAGACCGCAATGTTCCCGCATCGGTCACGCAATAATTCAGTTCTTTCAAGGCCCAAAATGCTTTAATTTCCAATTCGAATGGTAAGTGACATGCTTTGCCATACACAAGTCTATAAGGAGACATACCTAGGGGTGTCTTATATGCAGTTCTATATGCCCAAAGTGCATCCTCGAGTTTAAAAGACCAATCTTTTCTATTGGGTTTGACCACTTTTTCGAGTATGTTTTTAATCTCCCTATTTGAAATTTCAGCTTGTCCATTCGAATGTGGGTGATAAGGGGTGGCTACTCTATGTCTAACATTGTATTTAGCCAACACTCTTTCCATTGCCTTATTAATAAAGTGTGTCCCTTCATCACTAATTATAGCACGAGGTGTACCAAACCTAGTAAAGATATGCCTATTAAGGAACTTAATGATTATTTTGGCATCATTGTTTGGACATGCTATGGCCTCTACCCATTTAGACACATAGTCTACAGCTACAAGTATGTAAAGGTTACCTGATGATGGGGGAAATGGCCCCATGAAGTCAATGCCCCACACATCAAAGAGCTCCAACTCTAGGATGTAAGTGAGAGGCATCTCATCCTTTCGACTAAGGTTACCTGTTCTCTGGCATTCATCACAGCTGTGTGCGTATTCGTGGGCATCTTTGAAGATTGTGGGCCAATAGTAGCCACTCTGGAACACCTTTGCAGCTGTTCTTTGGCCACCAAAGTGTCCACCATAGGGGGCTGTATGGCAGTGCTGCAGCACAGACTTTGCCTCAGCAGCTGACACACACTTCCTCAGCAAACCATCTGCACATGTCTTGTAGAGTGTAGGATCATCCCATATGAACTTCCTAGCTTCATGCAGGAACCTCTTCTTTTCTTGTCCTCCCTTGAAAGTTGGTAGTACCTGCGAGGCAAGGAAGTTAGCAATGTCAGCAAACCAAGGTTCCTCATCGTTATCACGATGTGCTAATACAAAGACATGCTCGTCGATAAAGGCATCAGAAATTGCGGTTTCCGCAATGTTATCGCAATTATGTTGCAATCTGGAAAGATGATCCGCAACCACATTCTCGCATCCTTTCTTATCTCTAATGTCCAAATCAAACTCTTGCAGCAGCAATACCCATATAATCAACCTAGGCTTAGCATCAGCCTTCCTCATAAGGTATTTTAGTGCAGAGTGATCTGTATACACGATTGTTCTAGTGCCTACAATGTAATTCCTAAACTTCTCACAGGCAAACACTACAGCTAGCATCTCCTTCTCAGTGGTTGTGTAATTACATTGTGCCTCATTAAGTGTCTTACTAGCATAGTATACAGGGTGTGTTAGTTTGTCAATCTTTTGTCCTAACATAACCCCTACAGCATAGTCACTTGCATCACATAACATCTCAAATGAGAGGTCCCAATTTGGTCCTACTATAATAGGTGCTTTGACTAGTGCTTCTTTAAGGGCTTTCCAGGCTAAGAAACAGTCTTTAGAGAAGATGAATGGTTTGTTCAGCTCTAGAAGCTCACACAAAGGCTTGGAGATCTTTGAAAAGTTCTTAATGAACCTTCTATAGAAGCCTGCGTGTCCTAAGAAACTTCTAATGGCTTTCACATTCTGAGGTTCCACCAACTTCTCTATTATTTCAATCTTGGCCCTATCGACCTCTACTCCTGCTCTAGACACTCTATGACCTAGGACTATCCCCTCTTCCACCATGAAGTGGCATTTCTCCCAATTAAGGACTAGGTTGGTCTCCTCACACCTAGCCAGGACTTGTCCTAAGTTCTCTAAACAGTTTGTAAATGAATCACCAAAGACTGAGAAGTCATCCATAAATATCTCTATCATGGATTCATCTAAGTCAGAGAAGATTGCCAACATGCACCTTTGGAACGTTGCTGGTGCATTGCATAAGCCAAAAGGCATTCTGCGAAAGGCAAATGTTCCAAAAGGGAAAGTGAAGGTGGTCTTCTCTTGGTCCTTGGGGTCTATAGTGATTTGGTTATATCCAGAATAACCATCTAGAAAGCAGTAGTAGGCCCTACCAGCTATCCTGTCTAACATCTGATCTATGAATGGTAGAGGGAAGTGGTCTTTTTTTGTTTCCTTATTCAATTTCCTATAATCCATGCAAACTCTCCATCCTGTAATAGTTCTAGTTGGAATCAGTTCATTGCTCTCATTCACTACTACATTCATCCCCCCCTTCTTAGGTACACATTGTATAGGACTCACCCACTGACTACTAGCTATAGGGAAGATTACACCTGCATCTAACCACTTTATGATTTCTTTTTTAACTACCTCTTTCATAGAGGGGTTCAGCCTACGTTGGTGATCTACTCGGGGTGTATGCTCTTCCTCTAATATTATTTTATGCATGCAGTAAGAAGGGCTAATGCCTCTAATGTCAGCAATAGTCCATGCAATAGCCTTTCTATGTTGCTTAAGTAATAATATCAGTTCAACCTCATGTTTCTCACTTAATTTAGATGAAATAATAACAGGCAGAGTATCATTACTTCCTAAATATGCATACTTCAGATGAGTGGGTAAGGGTTTCAACTCTAAGACAGGTGGATGCTCAATGGATGGCTTTAAAGGAATCAGGGATCTGTCAGTCAGGTCTTTATTTATACAAACATGCTGTGTTTTATCTATAGGTATATCCATTATCTCAGAAACATTTAAATCAGTTAAATCTAATTGTACATATTCATCAGCATGCTTAGTTAATAATTCATGCTCCAGCTGTTCTTCCATCAGTGAATCTACAATGTCCATGCTAGCACAAGATTCAGAGTCAGAGGGGTACCTTAAGGCTTTATACACACTAAATTTAACCTCCTCATCATGAACCCTCATGGTGAGCTCACCTTTCTGGACATCTATCAGGGCCCTACCTGTGGCTAGAAATGGTCTGCCTAATAGGATGGGGACCTCCTTGTCTGCTTCATAATCCAGGATGATGAAATCTGCAAGGAAAATAAACTTGTCAACCTTTACAAGAATATCCTCAATCTTACCCTCAGGGTATGCTATGGATATGTCTGCAAGTTGTAAAGTGACAGTGGTTGGACGTGCTTCTCCTATTCCTAGCTGGCGGAATAGTGATAGGGGCATGAGGTTTATGCTGGCTCCCAGGTCACAAAGAGCTCTGCCCACGTGCTTGCCTCCTAGATCTACTGGTAAGGTGAAGGAACCAGGATCCTTCTCCTTCTTGGGTAGCTTGTTCTGGAGTATGGCACTGCACTCCTCAGTGAGATTCACTGTTTCAAATTCACCAATTATTTTTTTGTTAGTGATTATATCTTTTAAAAACTTTACATAAGAGGGCATAGACTGTAGAACTTCTACAAAAGGAATATTCACATGCACTTGTTTAAGAATTTCTAAAAATTTGTTAAAGTGCACTTCCTGTTCTTGTTTTTTCTTTAGCCTTCGAGGGAATGGAGGTGGTGGCACATATGCAGGCACTTCAGGTCGCCTCAGGATAGGTGGAGGCCTTGGAATTTTTTCTATCTCTTCTATGATTGGCTCCAGCCTTGGTCCTGATGTGCTTGGTGATGGTTGACCATGGTTTGGCAGAGATTCCAGTGGAGCACTAGACTCATTGTTCTCTACTCTCTTTGGTGTTTCTCTAGTGTTGTTCACCAATGGTCTCCCACTTCTGAGTTCAATTGCTTGAACTTGTTCTTTACCATCTCTCCTTGGCACCTCAGTGTCAGCAGGTAGTCTACCTTGGGGCCTACTTTTGAGTTCATTGGCTAGTTGCCCTATTTGGTTCTCTAGGCTCCTGAGGGTAGCTTGCTGGCTTTGTAGAGTAGCATCATTCTTGGCGATGTACTCTTTGAGTAGATTTTCTACAGAAGACCCTACTGGTTGGTTGTATGGTTTTTGATACATGGATTGGTTATGTTGGGGAGTGAAACCAGGTGTTCCACTCGGTCTTGGTTGGTTAGGAGCTTGGTTAGCATTCTGTTGGCCACCCCATGAAAGGTTTGGGTGGTTCCTCCAACCAGGATTGTAGGTGTTGGAATAAGGGTTGTTCCTAGGCTGCTGTTGGCTTCCAACGTAGCAGACTGAGGCTGGATTCCCAGGGCAGTATTCATACAGGTGCCCTTCCCCACAGAATCCACAGATAAGTGTCTCACCTTGACTTGGTTGTGTGCCCATTGACATGGCTGTGGCGGTGTTGACACTAGTTTGGAGATTGGCTTGAGCCATTTGTTTAACTAGGTTGGTCAGGGCGCTTATTTGGCTACTCATGGCATTGAGTGCGTCCTTATTTTGAGCTCTACTTGGCTCGATTGGATCATCTGACCACCTACAGTGAGATGCTGAGATCTTCTCCAAGATCTCATAGGCTTCGTTATAACTCTTGGACAGCATGGAACCTCCAGCAGATGAATTTAACACTTGTCTGGTGCTGGGGTTACATCCTTTGAAAAAGACCTCTATTTGGATACACCATGGGATGCCATGGTGTGGACATTTAAGTAGAAGGTCCTTGAACCTTGTCCAAGCTTCGTGAAGAGACTCATTCTCAGCTTGTTTGAACTTGACTATGTCATCACGAAAGGTAGAATTCCTATCAGGTGGGAAGTATTTCACTAGGAATTTCTCCGCCAAGTCTGTCCAATTGAGGACTGATCCAGAAGGTAATGAGTTTAACCACGTCTTTGCTTTGTCCCTTAATGAGTAAGGGAAGAGGTAGAGCCTCAAGGCTTCTTGGGAAACTCCAGGGATGAGAAATGTATCACTAACTCCTAGGAAGTTTCTAAGATGGTTGTGGGGATCCTCATTTTCCACTCCAAAGAATTGTCCCACAGTGGACAACATTTGGAACATTACTGGCTTTAACTCGAATGAGTTGGCAGTAATTTCAGGGCGGATTATGCTTGGGTTTAGCTCCCCAGGCATAGGTACTAGGTAGGAAAGAATGGCATTATTCTTATCATTCGCTATTTCGATGGGATTGCGAGTGGTAGGTACCGGATTTGGGACTGGTATATCCATTTCTTCTTGATAGAATTGCGGAGACTCTGCGGTTTCAGCAATTGTTGGAGGTATAGAGGGTTGGTTAAAGAGACATTTCTTGGCTCTATTTCTGGCCCTAAGTAATCTCTCAGGCTCAGGATTGAACTCTAGATCGCTACTTGAAGGTTCATTCATAAACTAACCCAATGGTACCTGCAAAAGAAATGAAAAATAGATCAGCTCCAATAGATATTAAACTTGTGTTTCAAACTTAACAAACTTCGTTTTCGCTAAACTAAATCCCCGGCAGCGGCGCCAAAAACTTGTTGCGTGCTCAATGTGTAAAAGAAATAAGCAGTAAGAGAGAGAGCACTCAGAACATGCAAGCATACATGATCTTGTAGCAAGTAGTAAGTATTTTTTCATTCGTTTTCCCACAGAGATTTATTATTAGCTACTCGTGAAGTGTATTGTTAAGCAAGAATGGGTGGATTTGATGGGGTAGAATTGGTTTTAAATTGCTTAATTACTAAGGAATATGTAAAGGGTAGCAACATAAACAAGTGCAAGTCAATGATAAACTCAAATGTAAAGAGAAGAGATTAATAAACGAAGAGGAAAATAGCTAAAACAGAATTTTTAACTTAACAGAATTGCGAGAATAGCAATTTTACCGCAATGTTACTAACAGCGAAAGTGTGTAAAATGGAAAAACAAGGGCTACTAACGACTCCTCTATAGGCATTTTCACACGATTCTCAAGCATTGGATCAACTCACTATGCATCAAACTAACTCATTCTCATGTATCTTCCGATTTCATGCATTAGATTCTTTAGTTTACTCATGTCCAAGTAAGGTCTTAAGCATCTTGTTAAAGCAGTAAGTTATGATTTGTACTAGGAAAACGCCTATTCCTAGGTCGTTTTCTGGTTACCTTGAGAGGCTAGCATGAGTGTATGACTCTGAACTCTTACTCCTTCCAGAGGTTAGGAGTTCTTTGGACAAAATGGATGGCCAATCGAAATTGCCCGTGGGATGAAGCTTACATACAATCAATGCATTCGAGAGCTATCCTACATGCTTGGTTCACGTATTTTAGCCTATAGTATCGTCATTAGCATGCCCCTATGTGACTTAGCTACTCATGGATGTAGAGAGAACAGAAATATTAGATGAAGTAGGCATGCTTAGAAGAAGATTAACTTAAAACAACAAGGAAAAACAGTAGACAGCAAAGACAAGAAACTGCGAAATAATGAATTGTGCCTCTGATTAATCAATCGTTTGAATGAACAAATGAAGACTTAAAGTAAGTAACATAAAGACAGAAAGCAACGAAATGGAATGGATTAACTAATGGAAAAGAAATAACAACAAACAATGCTGGAAATGAAAAGTTAAAGACAGAAAGCAATAAAATGAGCTTGATCGCCTCGTCGCAAACGCCTCGGCTGAAGGGAGAGAAAGGTAAGCCTTGCTTGGATGAATCCAATCAGGAGAGAAGATGAATCTTCTCTCCTTCCTATCAGATTGTTGACTCCAACAGCTGAACCTCTCAAACCAACAGACGGAGAAGAGAATGAATGGGAAAGACTGCGCTGCGAAGAGACTTCTACGCTTTCGGATGATGATCCAACCCTCCTCTTTGACCTCCTTTTATAGTATTCTGCAGGTGCGATTGGGCCAAGGAGAACCATCCATCCTCAACGTCGTACTTCAATATGGATGGAGGAGAAAGAACGAATCCCTGAAATATCGGATCACAACAGAAAAAGGTTAGCCAACTTACGGATTTCACTTAAAACATTGCGGTTTTAGCAATGTTTCCGCAATGCTTCCGCAATGCACAATTTTCATTCTTTTAACTTCCTTTTTCATTCCTTTTCTCTCCTTTTGCACACAAGTCCTAATTTAGCTTCCTTCTTCTAATTCTCACATATAAGCATAGGGTTAAGCTAAATCCTATCAAAAACACCTAAGAGTGTACATCTTTCTAAGATAAATAAGTCCTAAAAAGGTCACTTTTGGAGACGTAACAGCTGCGCATGTCGCTCCATCATTTTACTGTTTCTTAGATGGCTATTCGGGGTACAATCAGATAACCCTTGACCCAGAGGATCAAGAGAAAACTACCTTCACGTGTCCCTTTGGCACTTTTTCTTTTCACAGAATGCCATTTGGGCTTTGCAATGCGCCAGCAACATTTCTGCGATGTATGCTAGCCATTTTTTCTGATCTAGCTGAGTCAATAGTTGAAATCTTCATGGATGACTTCTCTATGTTTGGCAACTCATTTGAGCATTGTCTAATGAACTTGAAAAAAGTTTTAGCTAGATGTGAGGAGACAAATCTTGTGCTTAATTGGGAAAAGTGCCACTTCATGGTCAAGGAAGGAATAGTATTAGGACATAGGGTGTCTAGAGAGAGAATCGAGGTTGACAGAGCTAAGGTTGAAGTGATTGAAAAATTAAACCCTCCAACAAATGTCAAAGGCATTCGAAGTTTCTTAGGCCATGTTGGGTTCTACAGAAGGTTCATTAAGGACTTTTCAAAAATCTCAAAACCTTTATGTGAGCTCTTGGAGCTTAATAGACCATTTGTTTTCTCAAATGACTGTTTAATTGCATGGGAGAAACTGAAACATGCTCTAGTGCATGCGCCAATTGTGGTAGGACCAAATTGGGAAGCCCCATTCGAACTCATGTGTGATGCAAGTGATCATGCAATTGGTGCAATGCTAGGACAAAAAAGAGAGAAGATGACTCATCCTATCTATTATGCCAGCAAAACACTGAACGAAGCTCAGTGTAATTATACTACAGCAGAGAAAGAAATGCTCTTTGTGGTGTTTGCTTGTGAGAAATTTCGAGCTTATCTTGTGGGCAATAAAACTGTTGTTTACACTGATCATGCTGCCATCAAATATTTGATGAGGAAAGCTGATGCAAAGCCTACATTAATTCGTTGGGTTTTATTGTTGCAGGAGTTCGATTTGGAGATCAGAGACAAGAAGGGATGTGAAAATGTGATTGCAGATCACCTTTCAAGATTAGAAGGATTTCGCGTAGATGATGTTGAAGCCGCATTGATGGACTGATTTGTTGATGAGCAGATCTTTTCATTAATACACTGTGATGATAACACTGAACCGTGGTTTGCTGATATATCTAACTTTCTCACATCGCAGGTGATACCAGAGTTTTCCAAAGGACAAGACAAGAGGAAATTCCTAAATGACACAAAGAAGTATCTTTGGGATGATCCAATTCTGTATAGATGATGTGCCGATGGGTTGCTGCGAAAATGCGTCTCCGCATCAGAAGTTATGACCATATTACAACACTGTCACACTGCAACATATGGAGGTCATTTCGGTGGTCAACGGACCGCCGCAAAGGTATTTCAGAGTGGGTAATTCTGGTCTACTATCTTAAAGATGCATATGACTTTGCAAAAACCTGTAATGAATGTCAAAGAATTGGAAATTTAAGTAGGAAGGATGAAATGTCTCTCACTTATATTCTGGAAATTGAATTGTTTGATGTATGGGGTATAGATTTTATGGGACCATTTCCTCCCTCAGTAGGTAATCTTTATATCTTAGTGGCAGTTGATTATGTCTCTAAGTGGATAGCAGCAATTGCATGTCCAATGAATGATGCTAAGACTGTGCTTAAATTTTTAAATAAACATGTGTTCACTAGATTTGGAACGCCTAGGGCAATAATTATTGATGAGGGGACACATTTTATTAATAAATCCATGAAGCATATGTTGGCCAAATATAATTTTAAGCATAGGGTGGCAACACCCTATCATCCCCACACGAATGGACAGGCTGAGATATCCAATAGGGAGATTAAAAGCATCCTAGAAAAGGTAGTTAAACCCAACCGAAAGGATTGGGCATTCGAACTAGAGGAAGTTTTATGGGCCTATAGAACAGCATATAAAACACCCCTAGGAATGTCTCCTTACCGGCTAGTGTATGGTAAAGCATGTCATTTGCCTTTGGAATTAGAGAATAAAGCATTTTGGGCTTTAAAGTAGTTAAACTTATGTTTAACTGATGCGGAAACTTTGCGTTCTCTACAATTGAATGAATTGGAAGAGCTGAGGCATATGGCTTATGAGAATGCCAAACTTTACAAGGAAAAAACAAAAATTTGGCATGACGGCCGTCTTAGACTTATAGATTTCCACAAAGGACAAAAGGTTTTATTGTTTAACTCTCGTCTGAAACTTTTTCCTGGCAAGCTCAAATCGAGATGGTCAGGACCATATATTGTGACTAATGTGTTTACGCATGGTGCAGTAGAATTTCAACATCCGGATAAAGGCGAACCATTCTCAGTAAACGGTGCAAGATTGAAACACTTCTACGAAGAAGGAGATCTGAGGACGCTCTCAGCGTTCCTCTTGACTGAAACATAAAGATTAATGGAGGATACAAGGAGCACAAGAGCTCATATGAATGAATTTTAATTTGCTCCATTTAGTTGCTAAAGTTTTGTTGTTTACGCATTTCATTTCGTAGTGTAAGTCAGCTTTTATTTTATTTTATTTAATGCATTACCTGTTGTTTGGTTAGGGGATCACGTAATTCAAAATGAAGATCAGATGAGGGTAATGAGTAGGCGCGCAGTTAAGAGACACAATCATAAGCTTGGGGCAGAGGATTATGGAAATGACGTTGGGCAGATTCTCGAAAATTGCCAATTTAGGAAAAATCCAACGGTAACTTTCTTTGGGTTTTTACTGGACGAGAAATTGCGAATGGAGGGGAGTTAGAAGGAAGGAAACTCTATAAAAAGAACTCTCCCCCATCGTTGAAACCACGCTAAAAAATTGCAATCAGTGGCCAAAGCTCCCACTTTTCTACTCCCAAACCTTTCGTATAATCCCAAAAGCACATTCCTCCATCCTACAATGGTAGCCACCAAGGAGTCCCTTCGTTCTACGCCCACTGCCCCTAAATTCCAAAAAGAAATCAAGAAGAAGCCTGATCCCGTTGAAAAAAGTCCAGAAGATAGAGAGCAGGAATTTGCGAGTGATGTTGTTGTAATGACATTGGCTTCTGCGGCGGAATCTATGCAAGAAGAGCAAGAGAGCATGCCCCAGCTCGAGAAAAAGGGTAAGGAGAGCAAGAAGACGAAGAAAGTTAAGAGGGCCAAGAAACAGAGCGATGTTAAGGATAGTCAGAGCTCGCCTACTTCAGGCCCAAGTAGCAAAAGCCTGCAGAGCCCTTCATCTACTTCTTCTAAAAAGCGGTCCTGGACCGAAATTTCACCTATGAGGCAACCTGACTTGGCCTCAGAGGTTGAGGGTGAAAAGGAAGAGGGTGATGAAGAAAGCAGCCCTGCAAGGGAAGCAGTAGTTGAGCAAGGCCTGGAGGTAGAGGAAACTCAGCCTCAGTCAGAAGGAGATAGTGCTCGAATCGATAGGTTGGCGGCAGAGTTAGTTGTCGAGCTGAAATTGGAGGCTGCCTCTGCAGAACCAGATAAGAAGAAAAAGAAGACCATTGTGGTCAAGGCCAAGAGACCGAAATCATCTACTAAGGCGGCAGCAAAGCAGCCTTTGCATGTACAAGAAAAACATCTGAAGGCAGAAGCTGCTAAGGCATCCCGAGTTCTGGAGAAAGGGAAGGCAAAAATGTATAAAGAGGATGAAGTGCAGCCTGAGAGATATGTTTCAGCAGAAGCTCGTGAGCGTGCTAATCGTATAGGCTCTAAAGACTTGCTCAGCGAGAAAGGATTTTTGGATAATCTACATGATCTTCCTCAATTTCTGAGAGGAGGGATTATTAATCATGGCTGGAGCGAATTCTGTCGGCCTCCAACTGTGGCATACCCTGAGATGGTCTACGACTTCTATGTCAATCTTGAAAATACTGAGGAAAACTACTCAACGGTGCGAGGAGTACAAGTAAGCTTCGCTCCCCAGAGCATTAACAAAGCCTACATGCTGCTGGATCAGCATAAATCAGAGTATGCCAGGATGGTGGAGATCCATCAGAAGCAGTTTTAGAGGAGGTTCTGCATGAGATAGGGAGGCCTGAAGCGCTGTGGTCGATTTCAAAGCAGGGGAAGCACACACTAATGAGCTTGCATCTCAAGGACAAGGCTGGAGTCTGGTTTGCTTTCATAAGGCGACGTCTGTTGCCTGTAACACATGAAACCACCATCAATCAGTCTAGAGACCTTTTGCTATTAGCCATCATAAAGGGTTACACAATAGATGTGGGAGAGTTGATCTGTAGCTCCATTAGGGAGTGTCAATTTCAGCTGATGAAAAGAAATTGCCATCTACAGGGCATTTGGACCTGCCTAACCAGCTGAAGTTGCGTAGGAAGGGAAATATGGAGATAGAGATGAACATCCTGGCAGGACTGCAGAACACTGTTGTTTCCCTGTTGGCCAGCATACAGAAAAAAATGATCTTATCGGCGACCTATGCAAAAGATAGGGATGCAATCCTGGCTGACCATCTCCGGTGCACAATGCCAAGTTTCCCTCAGAAGCTGCTGCAGCCTTGGGTGCCTCCACGAGTTGATGAAGATGAAGAAGAAGTGTGAAGACTTTAAACACTTCGGGAAAGTTTGACTATTCCTTCTCTTGTCCTGCTTGCCTGATCTTATGTTACCCCCCCCCCCCCCCCCCCCCCCCCCAAAAAAAAAAAAAAAAATCAATATCAATTTAACATGTTGCTTTTACTTTTTCTTAGTTAGTTTAGTTGTAGCCCTTGGGGCCCTTAGGTTATTTTAGGGTAGTTTAGATTGTTTCTCTACTGATGAAATGCATGTGTCCCTTTATCTGTTTAAACTCTCTGCTGTCATTTCATTTGATGATTGTTGCATTCAGAGCATGTTCACTCTAAAGCATGCTGCCTTTGCCTTGTTGAGCATAGCTGAGAAGGACTGCGCATAGGTTGTTTGACTTGCATTATTGTAGTTTGCCATGCGAATATGCCTTAGAATAATTTTGCTTGATCTAAGGATAGCTGAGCATGAGCCTTCTGGTAGTTAGGTGGTTAATCTGTTTTGCTGGATGATTGTTAAGTACTAAGTAGAAGTTAAGAACTTTAGCTCTCTAAGCAGCCATGAGTGGCTGAGTAAGCCAAACTCATTGTTAGAAAGCAGCCTTATATCTCTGGATGAAGCTTAGGAGGTTCCATATCACATTTTAGCAATAGAACTGATAGTCGGCCTAAGTCTTGTGTTAGATGCTTTTAGCCTAGTTTGGGGGTGCAGTGCTCAAATACTCTCATTGAGGACAATGAGAAGTTTAAGTTTGGGGGTGCGGCATCCTAGAGAATAAATGATAACTCAATAGCATTCCTCTTCCCTAAAAAAAGACATTCCCTTTTTTGTGCTAAAAAAAAATTATATATATAAGCCTATGAGGAAAGGAAAGGGAAAGACTCATCACTCCAAGGTTACTGCCCTAAAAATCTTAGTTGGTCTATTAAATGAAATCTGATCCTTTGAGAATAACTAAGTGAAGGGTTGTACCTTAAGAGTGAGCTTAGGGAAAGAATGTTTGCCTTGTTAAGTGATGCCATGTCTTACCTGTTCTGTGAAGATGAAATCTGATTACATAAGAATGTGAGAATGACATGACTATAAGAGGTTTATTGAGGGTAAAAATTGATTTTGTTGGAAAGGCTAAAAGTATGTACTGAACACAAAGAATAGGGGTATGAGAGTTTGAGCTAATCTGTGATTGAAAAATGGAATAATGATAAGCTCCCAACGTTGCTTGATTTACAAAGCTAGAGGTCCTTCTAGGATCCTTGTAAATGCCCACAAAGAAGACTAACTTAACGATTGATTCCAACCAAGAGTTTAGTTAGAAGGTGAATGACTCTTAGATCACACTTAGAATCTATGATTGTCACTCTTAGATCCTAAGACGACTCACTCCAGAATTAGGTTGATCAAAACTAATTCAATGAACCGATTAACATCAAACCTAAAACAAGATTTGAAAGAAACAACACCAAAAGGGGTTTTAAGAAACACAAGTTCTTGATAAGCATAATTTGTGTTTTGAAGAGCCTTACAAGCCTTTAAATAGGCCAAAATAGACGTTCAAGCTACCAAATGCCAAAGGTCTCCAAAAGTCATTAAATGCAGAATTGAAGACAATAGAACCTAGGGAATGAAATTCAATTGCACAACAATTGAAAAGTCATATAGAAAAACTAAAATGATAGAAATGCTTTAAATTGTCTTAACTAGCTACTCTAGGACGCACTTTTCAAGATTCCAACGTTTGAGTAGTTTTGACACTTCAAACTCCCAAGAGGTGCAAGCTGGACAGCCCACTGCTTACAATTTCTGCACAGTTTTTTTGTCCCCCGTGCCATCTTTCAAACTAGAAGACTTTTCCCGTGCCATCTTCACACCATTATATTCTTGACTCATTGAAATAACATTGTAAAGAAATTTGGGTTCAAAAATATTTGTTTCTTCTTGTGCATTAGCTAGCCTTTGAAGATGTAGTGTAAAAGCCTCTTGAATCTTCTTTGCCTTGCTTCTTGTAGTGGCTCCTTCCGGTACATGCAATGGTTCGGTGATTGGATCCGTATCATCCCCCCTTTCTTTAAAAGGATTTGTCCTCAAATCAAGGTCTTCATCACCTATATCAAAAGAAGTTAAATCAGCAACATTAAAAGTAGAACTTACATTGTACTCACCTCGAAGATCTAGTTTGTATGCATTGTCATTGATTCGTTCAAGCACTTGAAAAGGACCATCTCCCCTTGGTTGAAGTTTAGACTTCCTTTGAAACGGAAACCTTTCCTTTCGTAGATGAACCCAAACCCAATCACCAGGTTTAAAAATCAATTCCTTTCTCCCTCGGTTCTTGCGAGTGACTAACTTTTGATTCTTCTTTTCAATCCTTTCTTTGATTTCTTTGTGCAAAGTCTTGATGTATTCAGCCTTAGAACAAGTTGCATCACTAGTAAACATATTAGGTGGTAAAGGTGATAAATCTAGAGGAGATAAAGGATTAAAGCCATACACAACCTCAAAAGGTGAACAATGAGTAGTGTTATGTATTGCTCTATTGTATGCAAACTCTACAAAAGGTAGACTCTCCTCCCAAGACTTAAGATTCTTAGAAATCAGTGACCTAAGCAAGGCTCCCAATGTTCTATTAACCACCTCGGTTTGTCCATCAGTTTGTGGGTGAGAAGTTGTAGAAAACAAAAGCTTAGTACCCAATTTTCCCCACAAGACTTTCCAAAAATGACTTAAAAATTTAACATCTCTATCACTAACAATTGTTTTGGGAATGCCATGCAATCTAACCACTTCCCTAAAGAATAGATTAGCTATGTTAGTAGCATCGTCTGTTTTGTTACATGGAATGAAATGTGCCATCTTACTAAACCTATCAACCACCACAAAAATGCTATCATGATGTTTTTTAGTCCTTGGTAACCCTAAAACAAAATCCATGTTAATGTCTACCCAAGGTTCACTAGGAACATCTAAAGGTGTGTAAAGACCATGTGGTTGTGTCTTAGACTTGGCCTCCTTACATTTGAAACATTGCTTGCACACTTTGTTCACATCCTTTCTCATTTTCAACCAATAAAAGTGCTCACACAACATGTTATATGTTTTAAATTCTCCAAAATGCCCCATAAGTCCTCCCCCATGAGCCTCCTTCACAAGTAACTCTCGAATGGAACACTTAGGAATACAAATCTTACCCTTCCTAAATAGCATACCATCAAACACAATATGGTCATGTACATTTTTCCCTCCTAAACATTGTGTATACACATCAAAAAATTCAGATTTCTCAACCTTATACAACTCAATCATATGTTTAAAATCAAGGACTTTTGCACTAAGCGAAGAAAATAGAGCATACCTTCTTGATAATGCAGGCCACCACATTGTCCTTACCTTTTTTGTAATGAATGACATAAGGAAATGTCTCAATGAACTCCACCCATTTAGCATGCCTCCTATTTAACTTGGTTTGGCTTTTGAGGTGCTTCGAACTTTCATGATCAGTATGGATAACAAACTCCTTTGGCCACAAGTAATGTTGTCAAACTTGCAAAGCCCTCACAAGTGCATGTAGCTCATTGTCATAAGTCGGGTAGTTGAGTTGTGCTCCATTTAGCTTTTCACTAAAGAACATGATTGGCCTTTGTTCCTGCATCAAAACAGCTCATATACCTATCCCACTTGTTGGGTTTTATGTCCTAAAACTCGTGGTTTAAAAACTGAATGTATATTCTATTTTGCAATAAAGTTGTTATTGAGTTTTATTCAGTAAAGTTGTTTTTGAATAAAGTGAATTGTTTTTACTTTTAACCTAACTTCGATAAACAAAGAACCCATGGCTATAGGTTGTATACTTGAACTTCATGTGTGACATGATTGTGGATCAAGTTCAAGTAATAGCCAGAACGGTCTATAGTGTAGGGATAAGGTTGGGTACCTTATCCTGGGGACACTATTGGACGCGGCCCACTTTGTATAGTACAAACGATGTGATCCGAAATCGTTCATGTGGAGACATGTGAGTGGGGGCGTCCTATGCAATGAGTTTGCATAAGACTGAACCGCGAAATAAAGTCACTCTTTCTTTACAACTTTTTCATATGATGACCTACGTAACTCGATCTGAATCCTGAGCACATTATGAACTCCTGTTTATTCGGGCTTATCCTTTGACTTGTATGGGTGAGAGTGGCCCGAGATCGCCGACTCAATAAGCCTACCATCTTGGGGATAAGACCGGGTAGGTAGCTGGGAACATAGTTCTGCGAGATGGAATTCACTCCTACCCGCCTTGAGGGATTAGTAGAGAGGTTGTTCCCTTAAGTGCTGACTCCGGGTCTTGAACTAGGGATCTCACCCTCTCATTGGCCCGAGAGGGACTTGGTATAGTGATGAGATCACATACCAATCGGTTTGGTGGTTGGACCACAAACCAATAGCTCATTAGAGGATCAGTGGGACTTAAGGAACAAGATGTAATTACGGGGGTAAAACGGTTTTTTTTTACCCAGCTGTAATTACGAACGACCTGTGAAGGATCGACTTACTGATGATGGTTATATCAAGAGGACAGAAATATATCTACGGTGAGGAGAGTGCAACCCTTGGACTTTAGTGGAGTCTCTGGGGGTTAATGAATGTTGGTTAGCTTGGTTAAAGAGTTTGGCTGGTTAATCTCGTATCGTTGGAGCTCATGATCTGTAGGTCCTTTAGGTTCTCCTGGCTAGCTCGGATTAAGTCGTGTAACAATATGAGAGAAAAGAATTTGAATTTATTCAAATTCGGTTTTGGAAGAATGATGGACATATTTAAATATGGGATCGGTCTAAAACATGAATAGGGATTCATGTGTGATGATTCGGTTTAAGAAACCAGGATTAGTCTTGTTATTTAATTAAATTATTAATTAATTAAAAAATTTAATTTATTTTAATTTATTTTGTTTATTAAAATTAATTATGAATTAATTTTAAAATGACAAAATATTACAAGTGGGATTATCCAAGTCAAAGTGGAATTATCCATGTTGAGTGAATTTATCCAAGTTGAGTGGGTTTATCCAAGTTGTGAATTGGATTGTGAATCACCAACAACATGCATACAAACTCATCAATTTTGGAACACTTGGTTGTGATGGAGCGATTACCGCAGCGGAAAGCGATTTCGGGCCGATGGTACTCTAATTTCATCAATTTAACAAATAGATAACATGTTCAAAAGACGAAAATAAAGAAATTAGAATACATACCCTTGTAGTTCTAATTTCTTCAAGTTTCGTCGGTCAATCCTCGTCACGAACTCTTTCGACCTCTTCGCACGAACACCCCGAGGACCACCCAGGTAGTCCCGCTATCCTCGGCGCCGAGCAACGGAGTTGTGGGACTCCGTTAAAAAAAGAAAAGAAAAGAAGAAATGATGGAAGGACAGAGGGCTGAAGAAACCAATTTCTTCAAAAGAGATTTTTATCTCAACCAACGTATACCCCTGCATTTCCTTCTCCTTTTATATCTTTGGCCAAACCAACTCTTTATATATATCTTATATATCAAAATATATATATATGTGTCTTGCTGCATGCAAGACACACACACATATATATATATATATATTTTATTATTATTATTAAAAATAATAATAATAATTTTATTTATTAAACTTTTTAATAAATAAAATATATATATATATATATATAATTATTAATTAAACTTTTTAATTAATAATTATTATTTAATTCAATATCAAATATTAATTAAATAATATGATTAAACCCGGTTTTCCGAAAACCGATTTTTTTACACATGCATCCTATTCATGTTTTAGGCCATTCCCATATTTAAATCACATTTAAATATGTTCATCCTTCTTCCATAAACCGAATTTGAACAATTCAAATTCTTTTTCTTTTTCTTTTCTTTTATACTGTTGCACGGCGTTATCCGAGCTAGCCAGGAGAACCTAAAGGACCTACAGATCATGAGCTCCAACGATACGAGATTATTCGGTCAAAACTCTTTTAACCCGAATCAATCAACATTCGTTAACCCCCGGAGACTCCACTATAGTCCGAGGGTTGCACTCTCCTCACTGTAGATATATTATGTCCCCTGATATAACCGTCACTGGCAAGTCGACCCTTCACAGGTTGTTCGTAATCACAGCTGGGTCATTTAAACCGTTTAACCCCTGCATTACGTCTCGTTCCTTAAGTACCACTGACACCTCTAATGAACAATAGATCTGTGATCCAACCAACAGATCAATTAACCCTCTCATCTCATGAGAGTGAGCGCGCTAATTGTTCAAGCCCCGGAGTCAGTTATTAAGGGAACAACCTATCTACTAACCCTGAAGAGCGGGTTAGGAGTGAACTCCAATCTTGCTGTACTATGTCCCCAGCTACCTATTCGACTTTATCCCCAAGATGGTAGGCTTATTGAGTCGGCGCTTATGGGCCACTCTCACCCGTGCAAGTCAAATGATACTATCGAATAAGCAGGAGTTCATAGCGAGCTCAGGATTGAGATCGAGTTACCTAGGCCATCAATATGTATAAGTCGGTCTCATCAGTAAACGGAGTTATAAAGAGAAAGCGACTTAATACGCGGTTCGGTCTTATGCAAACTCTTTGCACAGGACACCCTCACTCACACATCTCCATGTGAAACGATTCGGATCACATCGTTTTGTACAATACAAAGTGAGTCGCATCCAATAGTGTTACCAGGATAAGGTACCCAACCTTATCCGTATACTATAGACAATTTTAACTGACTACTTGAGCCTGATCCACAATCATGTCATACATGAGGCTCTAGTACTCATATTCAGCCATGGGTGTTGGTCATTGGTATAGGTTAACCTAAACATGTTTCACTTTATTCCAGTAAACTCTTTTACTGAATAAAACTAATAACTCTTTATTCTAAATAGATTATTTACAAACATAACAGTTTACAAACCACGAGTTTTAGGACATAAAACCCAACAAACTCCCACTTGGACTTAAACGTCTGTGGTGTACATGTTAGGTGGAGAAAACTAATATATCATATATCAGAAGCTTTCTCCCACTGTCCTCTCCAGCAACTCGGAGCCCTAGACTCTTCTAGGTGCCTCTCAAACACTTTAGCCATGAGAGACTTAGTAAACAAATCAGCATGAAGTACTACGAGGCTTTCCATGTGACCATCACATCTCCTGATAGCACTATTTGCGAGCTCAACTTATAAACTTATTGCTGCTTCACAAGCTGCAAATAGACTTAGCTACCAACGAGGAATCAGCAATACAACTCTTGTATTCTACTCCTCTAAGTACAAGGACAAAACTTTAACCGGAATCCAATCCAATTGGACTAATATAACTGACAGCTCCCACTGCATAGCACATATCGGGTCATGTATCTCAAAAGATACATGTAACCTTCAATATGTAAATGCACTTGGGTGCATCTCGTCTCCTCAACACTTGAGGTGTCTCAGGAAACCATTTCCATAGACCATCGAATATTGACAACATCTTGGCAATAAAAGATTTTAGAGACAACACTAGCGATATGTTCTTACGACTCAGATCAACCTGAATCCTTAGAACAAACTAAGCCCTCCTCCAAATCAACTATTTGGGTGTGGGTCGCTAGTTTAAGCTAAAAGTCATAAATGAATCCTACATCATTCTCAATGATTAGGACATTAATTACGGAAACAGTTTATGAAAGCTACAACATTGACTAAACCCTTGTCAAACAAGGTTTATCAAATTATCGATCAAACTTTCGTTCAAAGCCATAAGATTTTATCACTATATCAAACCTTACAGTTCAGGATAAAGCTGATTATTGTAATTCATAAATGAATCAAATAACCTGCAAACTATTTTCTCTTTGTCCCAAACTATGAATCTTTCTGGTAGAGACATATAGATGCTGAATCAAGATAACAATTCTGCAGAAAAGTTGTCTTGACATCCACTTCCCTTATTCTATAAAGATAGAACATGGTAGTGGATAAGAGTCATCTATTTAACTTACGTCTGGCAACAAGAGAAAGAGAGTATACACAATAAACCCTTTCTCTTCGGGACAATCCCATTACCAGAAAGTCAAGCCATAAAGGTTTTCACCTTAGTGACTCGGTCTCAATACCATCCATAGATTTGTGGCTTTGAGCCATTTGGCCTTGTCTATGTGATCCATTGCCTAATGAATCCTCAATGTTATCATCAAATATGATAGCTTCGAGTTTAAGACAAGCCAATGCAGCGAATTGGGTTGTCTTACAACCCTCCCACTGCATTGAGGCTTTCTCAACGGTTGAGAAACTCTAGTTTGATCAACAATCTTTGTTGATATCTACAATAGCTTTCGTTACACTGTGAGTCTTAACATGCTAGTTATTTTCGAGTTTAATAGAACACATCAGTATATATCTTTTGCTAAATGAACTGTTCATTTATAAAACCAAAAGATATAATATACAAGTGTTCGGTTTAAACCAGAAATATAGACAATAATTACATATAAAAAATGTTATTATCTCTATACAACAACTACAAAGACTCCCACTAGTTCAGCTGCAACGATATCTCCATATCTCACAGCGAGAAAACGACTGTCGGGAACTAGTTTCCTGTAGAAAAAACAAACATGAATAATGGTTCCTGAAGACATCCAGGTATGACATTCATATCCACTAAACTTGTTTTGACAAATAAATCACATTTATCTTGTCGTTCTTTCTCAGCCTGTTTCTCAGCAAAGTATTTGGAGCCGTTACGCTTCCAATACCCATCTTCATTACAATGGAAACATTTTCCTTTGTCTGAAGACTTCACCTTGAGAACAGTAGGGGTTTTGCCCTTCCTCCTGTTACTCTTCTTCTTCTGAATAATCTCATTACTCAGAGAAGCAGACTTAGGCTTACTTCCTGACGCCGACCTCTTAAGGAACTTCGTCGAAGTGACAACATTTGCCTCATTCTCTATTCCTTTGGAAGTGTACAGGAACTGATAAGTCTGAAATAACGATGGTAGCAACGTTTACTTCCGCCGCATTAAAGTGGACCATCATGTTAAGGACAAGCTCCCTAACAGAGGTATCCTCCACTATGCGAGAGTTATAAACGAACTTGAGGACTTCATTACGAAGTGATGAGGACGATTGTCCACCATTGCTTGTAATGAAGACATGATTTCCTTTACGGAAATCATAACCTCATTCTACTTGCACAAGGCATCAAATATGCTTGCCAAGATATAGATTTGGGCTTTATCATTAGCCCTAATCCATCCATCGTATGCCTCTCGAACACTTCGAGATACATTCGAGCTAGGAGCTGGAGGACATTCCTCCGTTAAGACAAAACTAAGGTCGTCCAGAACCAGAATCGTATTCAGGTTCGACTTCCAAGTTCCGTATTTCTCTCCAGTTAACTTGTCATGAGCTAACACTAAATAAAACGAGCTCGACATGCTGAAAAAGAATGTAAATCTATTAGTGAAACGGTTTTAACCTATTTAAACCAATTAAGAGCTTTAGCAGTAAATAAAGTACCCAAACTCTTTATTTACATGCAACGATATTTTAGTGAGTTGGAATGGTCGCTACCAAAGGGTAAACGAGCACTTTTTCACTAAACCAAGACATTCTTGACTAAATGCTAGCTCCAGAATAACTCATATTCCACTAGCATCTTAGTTATCGTTTTCGGTCAAGATTTACTAACTCCTTAGCAAATCTCGTAAGTGTGACCCTCCATTTTTAGAACGCACAGGACGGCCCCAACAGTGCAACCTAAGGGAATGTCAGAGTTGGGAATGGCCCTATGTTTCTTTATCCATAAATGGTGACTGACTTGTTCAACTCCCATGAAACGGCCCTCCTAAGGGATTGGTGCCACCTAGGGCACCTTACAGGCAGAACATGGGAATCTCACGGTTCAATCCAATGGAGAAGACCATAGGAAGCACCGACGCGTTTCCTTCACCCACTTACTATAGACACTTACTCCATTCACCTTGCTATTGAAAGTTGCAAATACCATCCTAAGGGGGTTGCCACATTAGCAACACGAGGTCGAGCAAAATTCTCACGTTGTGAACTATAGGGAGTGCGTAGCAGGAGAGGGATATATCGTATATTCCTTCTCAACACATCTACTAAGCATCGTCCAACGGTTTTTAGGGTAAACTACTCAGGTTTTATCCGGCTAAGAAAATAAAACCTTAAGTCTAGGCAAACTATTTACCTGAGATATCTAGGTTATAACAAATTATTAACCTCACACCTCTAATGCATGCTCATAAAGCCGGGTTAACTTTACTCAAGTACCAGATCGTCCCCAGGTAGGAGGTGTTCCGTCAATTCAAATCCTCCAACCTTAGACAAAATTTCACCGGGTGAGTTTCTCATAACCTTAGCATTTACGAGATATCGACCTATTCATCTAATGAACCAGATCGACTCATTTAACCCTAAATGAACATGTTTTTCTTTGTTATAGATTTTAAAAGTCTAAGTCATTTTTACAACACTTGCAAAAACTAGACTTACTACAACAAAATCTATATGCTTCTCAAACATACATACGCTAAGGCATGACAAGTTGAATATTTAACTTCATAGTCAATATAACACTTATATCGATTATGCTCTTAAATATACAACTCCTAATTCATAAATTAATATAACACTTATATCAATTATTATGAATTAAGCATGCATCCTATACATTATAACATTTATAACATACAATATGCATAATACAAATGTTGGAAGTTTTAATTTCATAATTAATATAACACTTATATCAATTATTCTATTAAACAACAACATCCAATTCATGAATTAATATAACTCTTATATTAATACTCATGAATTAAACATGCATATACATTATAACACTTATAACATACAATATGCAAAAAGAGTTGGATGTTTAATTTCATAATTAATATAATACTTATATTAATTATTCTATTAAGCAAACAACAACTATTCATGAATTAATATAACTCTTATATTAATACTCATGAATTAAACATGCATCTATATATTATAACACTTACAAACCTATAATATGCATAAAACCAGGGCAACCTATGTTGTATATTTAATTTCATAATTAATATAACACTTATATCAATTATTCTATTAAATTAGCAACAACTAATTCATGAATTAATATAACAATTATATTAATACTCATGAATTCCTAAATATGCACACTATAAATTATAACACTTATAACATATTACCAATGCATGAAGCATGCTTCCTACGGTGGGATTTTAAATCTATATGGCATACGTTATGCACATACAAACATGGAATTTAATTAAAACATACATACGCAATGCATAATTAATTAAACACACTAAAGTGGATCGATTTTGGCATTTAGCAAGCAATAACTATTTTATTACAAGCTTGAACAACAAGCTAAGTCTTCAGCGAACTTCGAACTCTTTGCACCGCCTTTGACCAGCTTGCTTCCCCGAAACGCTTCGGACAATTTCTCTTCAAATTTCTCTTCGTATTGCCTGGAGTGAGTTTGAACTTATACCGAACATTTCGGCGAGCTCCAAACTCGAGCTTCTTTCACAAAGAAACCTATATGGACTCTAATGACTCTAAAAATACAGACTCTTCAGCACGCATTAAAGCCCATACATTCTCGGGCAATTACAAATTATGAAATTCAAAAAAAAACTATGCCAAAATCGATATTCACTTTAGACGTCCATTCAGAAACAATTTCTAAATTAAAATACCCACCAACTTAAATTGATGCAAATTGAGTTAATCACAAAATCGCTCTGATACCAATTGATGGAGCGATTACCGCAGCGGAAAGTGATTTCGGACCGATGATACTCTAATTTCATCAATTTAACAAATAGATAACATGCTCAAAAGACGGAAATAAAGAAATTAGAATACATGCCCTTGTAGTTCCAATTTCTTCAAGTTTCGCCGGCCAATCCTCGTCACGAACTCTTCCGGCCTCTTCGCACGAACACCCCGAGGACCACCCCAGGTAGTCCCGCTATCCTCGGCGCCGAGCAACGGAGTTGTGGGACTCCGTTAAAAAAAGAAAAGAAAAGAAGAAGAGGAAGAAGAAGAAATGATGGAAGGACAGAGGGCTGAAGAAACCAATTTCTTCAAAATAGATTTTTATCTAACCAACGTATACCCCTGCATTTCCTTCTCTTTTTATATCTTTGGCCAAACCAACTCTTTATATATATCTTATATATCAAAATATATATATATATGTGTCTTGCTACATGCAAGACACATATATATATATATATATATATTTTATTATTATTATTAAAAATAACAATAATAATTTTATTTATTAAACTTTTTAATAAATAAAAAAAAATATATATATATAATTATTAATTAAACTTTTTAATTAATAATTATTATTTAATTCAATATCAAATATTAATTAAATAATATGATTAAACTCGGTTTTCCGAAAACCGATTTTTTTACACATGAATCCTATTCATGTTTTAGGTCATTCTTTTATTTAAATCACATTTAAATATGTCCATATTTAAATCATTTTTAAATATGTTCATCCTTCTTCCATAAACCGAATTTGAACAATTCAAACTCTTTTTCTTTTTCTTTTCTTTTATACTGTTGCACGGCGTTATCCGAGCTAGCCAGGAGAACCTAAAGGACCTACAGATCATGAGCTCCAACGATACGAGATTATTCGGTCAAAACTCTTTTAACCCGAATCAATCAACATTCGTTAACCCCCGGAGACTCCACTATAGTCCGAGGGTTGCACTCTTCTCACTGTAGATATATTATGTCCCCTGATATAACCGCCACTGGCAAGTCGACCCTTCACAGGTTGTTCGTAATCACAGCTGGGTCATTTAAACCGTTTAACCCCTGCATTACGTCTTGTTCCTTAAGTACCACTGACACCTCTAATGAACAATAGATCTGTGGTCCAACCAACAGATCAATTAACCCTCTCATCTCATGAGAGTGAGCGCGCTAATTGTTCAAGCCCCGGAGTCAGCTATTAATGGAACAACCTATCTACTAACCCTGAAGAGCGGGTTAGGAGTGAACTCCAATCTTGTTGTACTATGTCCCATCTACCTATTCGACTTTATCCCCAAGATGGTAGACTTATTGAGTCGGCGCTTATGGGCCACTCTCACCTGTGCAAGTCAAAGGATACTATCGAATAAGCAGGAGTTCATAGCGAGCTCAGGATTGAGATCGAGTTACCTAGGCCATCAATATGTATAAGTCGGTCTCATCAGTAAACGGAGTTATAAAGAGAGAGCGACTTAATACGCGGTTCGGTCTTATGCAAACTCTTTGCACAGGACACCCTCACTCACACATCTCCATGTGAAACGATTCGGATCACATCGTTTTGTACGATACAAAGTGAGCCGCATCCAATAGTGTTACCAGGATAAGGTACCCAACCTTATCCGTATACTATAGAGAATTTTGACTGACTACTTGAGCCTGATCCACAATCATGTCATACATGAGGCTCTAGTACTCATATTCAGCCATGGGTGTTGGTCATTGGTATAGGTTAACCTAAACACGTTTCACTTTATTCCAGTAAACTCTTTTACTGAATAAAACTAATAACTCTTTATTCTAAATAGATTATTTACAAACATAACAGTTTACAAACCACGAGTTTTAGGACATAAAACCCAACAGGTTGAAGACTAATCCATCCAATTTGAGGTGTCATACTAAGCAAAGACTTTGTTGCATGTGAATTGCCTATAAATTGGATGAAGTTCAAATGGCTTGAGGTTGATGAATTTTCAAAGAGTTTGAATATTTGGATGAACATGAAGAGTTCATGTTACTTGAGAAATTAGAAAGCTAAGTGTTAGATATTTCTCACAAAATCCTCATCACTTTCATCTTCCCATCTTCTTCTTCCAAACTTTTTCTTTCATAAAGGAGTCCCACCACTCCGTTGCTCGGCCCGAGGATAGCGGGATTACCGGAGGTGGTTCTCGGAGAGTTCGAGAGAAGCTTTGAAGGGTTCGTGAAGAGATTCGAGCATCGGAATAGAAGTCCTTAGAACTACAAGAGGTATGTGTTCTAATTCCTTTTATTTCAAAGTTTTGTGCATGTTTCTTATTTAGCTAAATTGATGAAATTAGAGTGCCAATGATCTGACTCGCTTCCGCTGCGCTACATGCGCTCCATCACCACTTACATCACATTCAATCTCAAAAGATTTATCAAAGCTAGGCAAAATAAGACAAGGTGCATTGGTTAATTTTTCTTTTAGCTCATTGAATGCATTCTCTTGCTTTTCTTTCCATTCAAATTTCACATATTTTTTAACAAGATCATTCAATGGTGAGGCTATGCTAGTGAAATCTTTAATAAACCTCCTATAAAAACTAGCCAAACCATGAAAGGATCTTACCTCGGTTGCATTGGTGGGTGTTGGCCACTCTCGAATAGCCTTTACCTTTTCTTCATCAACTTGCACTCCATCCTTCCCAACAATAAACCCTAGGAAATTGACTTGGTCTAGACAAAAACTACACTTTTTGAAGTTGGCATAAAGCTTTTCTTCTCTAAGTTTAAGCAAAATTGTCTTAACATGCAAAATGTGATCATTCAAGCTTTTTGAGTAAACAAGGATATCATCAAAATAGACAACAACAAATTTTCCAATATTTTCCCTCAAAACATGGTTCATTAACCTCATAAAAGTACTTGGTGCATTAGTAAGGCCAAATGGCATAACAAGCCACTCATAAAGTCCAAACTTTGTTTTGAAAGTCGTTTTCCACTCATCTCCTAATTGCATTCGAATTTGATGATAACCACTTTTAAGATCTATTTTTGAAAACAAAGAAGCACCATGAAATTCATCTAACATGTCATCCAATCTAGGAATAGGATGTCGATACTTTACCGTTACCTTGTTGATGGCGCGACAATCAACACTCATTCTCCATGTGTCATCTTTCTTTGGCACCAAAATTACCGGAACCGAGCAATGACTCATGCTTTCTCTAACATAGCCTTTATCCATGAGTTCTTCGACTTGCCTTTGGATCTCCTTAGTCTCAGTTGGATTTGTCCTATAGGCATCCATATTTGGAAGAGTTGCCCCGGGTATGAAGTCGATTTGATGTTCAATCCCTCTTAAAAGAGGTAAACCCGTAGGTGCATCCTCATGTGGAAACATGTCATTAAATTCCTGCAAAAGAGACTTAAAAGCACTTGGCAAAACACAATCAGAATTTGGGTTAGTTGCTAAACACATTCTTTTGCACATAAGCACAAAGATTGGTTCTTGAGTGAATAACTCATTCCTCACTTCACCTTTTCTTATAACCAAACTCACATACTTTCTTTTTTCCTCAAATTCACTATGTTTTCTCTCTTGGTTTTCACTCACCATTTTCCCCTCACTTTTCTCTTTTTTTGTCACTTTTCTCTCTCTCTTTGAACTTACTTTCTTCTCTCCTCTCTTTTTCTTCGAATTCTATTCTTTTTTTCTCTAATTTCAAATAGTCACAATGTACTTCGTATGGAGACAATGGAAGTAAAGTAAACTTCTTTCCATTCAAAGTAAAGTTATACTTGTTCAGCAGCCCATTATATGTAACTTCTCTATCATATTGCCAAGGTCGACCTAACAATATATCCCTCACATGCATAGGTACAACATCGCAAAGAACTTCATCCTTATATCTTCCCAAAGTAAAAGGAATAAGAGCTTGAGAGTTCACCTTAAGTTCTCCTTTGTTTGTCAACCAATGAAGTTTGTATGGTTTCGGATGTGGATGGGTCACAAGTTGAAGTCTTTTTACAAGAAAACTACTCACCACATTTGTGCAACTTCCACTATCGATCACCAAGCTACATGGGTTCTTTTCAACTAAGCATCTTGTGTGAAACAAGTTTTCTCTTTGATCTTCAACTTTATCTTCTTTGATTTGCACATTAAGTACCCTTCTTGAAATCAAGGATATGTAGTTACCTTCTTCAATATACTCACCATCATGTGCTTCAGATTCTTCCTCAATTTGTGCATCATGTTCCTCACATTCATCATCTGATTCAAGCACGCCATTTTTTATCACCGTGACTCTTTTATTGACACACTCTTTGTTCATGTGTCCAAATCCTTTGAACTTCCAACATTGAATAGAACTAGACTTCTCCCTTACCTCCTTTGAAACTTCATTTTTTTTAGCATTGGAGCTCTCGGCCTCCACTCTTTTGGCAGCACCAAACTTCTCTTTTGAATGTATTGATTCATTCCTATTCACAAAATCATTCTTGTTCCAAGTATTAGAATTTGAAAATGTGTTAGCTTTAGATGTATACCTCTTTGAATGTTCCTTTTCTGCCTTCAATTGAGCTTCAATTTTGACAGCATAGTGATACATATCTTCCAAAAAAGGTGGTGGATTTCTATCGACAATATGGGCAAGTTCTTGATTCAAACCTCCCATGAATCTAGACATGGTGTCTTCCTCCTCTTCCCGGATCTTTGCTCTTTCCATCAAAGTCTCCATCTCTTGATAATATTCAGCAACACTTTTTGTTCCTTGCCTCAAAGTTTGCAATTTAGTTTTCAAATCTCTTTCATGATGTTTAGGAACATACTTTTTTCTCATGGCTTCTTTAAGTTCTTCCCAAGTTTCTATGGGATCCTCCTTTTTTCTTCTTCGATCGGATTTGAGATGATGATACCAATCACATGCATAATTGGTGAATTCGACAATGGCAAGTTTCATCTTCTTATTCTCACTATATGTATTGCAATCAAATACATGTTCTATCTTTCTTTCCCATTGCAAATATGTCTCTGAATCCGGTGTTCCACTAAAAGGTGGGATCTTGAGTTTAACTCCTCCATATCTATCTTCATTCACTTTTTCCATCCTTCTAGGTTGCATGATGTTTGCAAGGTTAACTCTTCCTCTTCCTCTCATATTTCCTCTTCCTCCAAAGTTTCTTTCTTGTTCGGCCAAAGCTATGTCAAACATGCCTTCATCTTCTTGCAATGCTTGTTCTTCTCGTTGTTGTTGTGCCCTCCTTTCTTGTCTATCTTCATTCATCATTTCCATCCTACCTTGAATGGCTTGAAGAATAGCCATATTTGGATCTACCACTTGTTGTACATCTTTTCCATCATGCGCCATGATCTATAACAAAAATTGAAGTAGAACAAAAACAAAACAGTAAAGAGGACCTCTCCACACTTCTCACAAAGATTTCACTCAAGGACACTCGTGTTTAACACTCAAGGGTAGGCTTTTGGTACTAGGTCAAAGATGTAAGGGTTGGTTTAGATTTTGGTGCAATCTTACTTTAAGCTTGATACAATTCAAAAAAATCAACTTCTCACAAACTAATACTAGAGAAACTCAACCTTAGGATCAATAACTCAAAAATCAAATTAAAACTTAATGACGAGAACTTTCCGTGTGCCTCAGATCTTTGAATTTTTTTTTTTTTTTTTTTTTTTTGCTTTTGCTACTGATTTCTTCTTCTTTTTGCTACTGTTTTTTTTTTTTTTTTTTCTTTTGATAATCCGAGAGCAAGACTTTCAAGACAAGTTGTAGTATGTCTTGTATTACACTTTATAAGTAAATGCTTTCAGTAAAACTAATAATAATAATAACACAAAGTAAAGATATTTCACCTCTAGAGACGGCCGAAGATGTTGACCACGTGCTCTGATACCAAATGATAAGCTCCCAACGTTGCTTGATTTACAAAGCTAGAGGTCCTTCTAGGATCCTTGTAAATGCCCACAAAGAAGACTAACTTAACGATTGATTTCAACCAAGAGTTTAGTTAGAAGGTGAATGACTCTTAGATCACACTTAGAATCTATGATTGTCACTCTTAGATCCTAAGACGACTCACTCCAGAATTAGGTTGATCAAAACTAATTCAATGAACCGATTAACATCAAACCTAAAACAATATTTGAAAGAAACAACACCAAAAGGGGTTTTAAGAAACACAAGTTCTTGATAAGCATAATTTGTGTTTTGAAGAGCCTTACAAGCCTTTAAATAGGCCAAAATAGACGTTCAAGCTACCAAATGCCAAAGGTCTCCAAAAGTCATTAAATGCATAATTGAAGACAATAGAACCTAGGGAATGAAATTCAATTGCACAACAATTGAAAAGTCATATGGAAAAACTAAAATGATAGAAATGTTTTAAATTGTCTTAACTAGCTACTCTAGGACGCACTTTTCAAGATTCCAACGTTTGAGTAGTTTTCACACTCCAAACTCCCAAGAGGTGCAAGCTGGACAGCCCACTGCTTACAATTTCTGCACAAATTTTTTGTCCCCCGTGCCATCTTCACACAATTATCTTCTTGACTCATTGAAATAACATTGTAAAGAAATTTGGGTTCAAAAATATTTGTTTCTTCTTGTGCATTAGCTAGCCTTTGAAGATGTAGTGTAAAAGCCTCTTGAATCTTCTTTGTCTTGCTTCTTGTAATGGCTCCTTCCGGTACATGCAATGGTTCGGTGATTGGATCCGTATCAGAAGGGTTGTACCTTAAGAGTGAGCTTAGGGAAAGAATGTTTGCCTTGTTAAGTGATGCCATATCTTACCTGTTCTGTGAAGATGAAATCTGATTACATAAGGATGTGAGAATGGCATGACTATAAGGGGTTTATTGAGGGTAAAAATTGATTTTGTTGGAAAGGCTAAAAGTATGTATTGAACACAAGGAATAGGGGTAGGAGAGTTTGAGCTAATCTGTGATTGAAAAATAGAATCTAGGATTAAGTTGAAATTTTAGAATGTTAAGGTTGTGAGTCAAGCAAAAGTTTGGAAGACAAGAATAAAGAGTTGGTTGCATGATTAGGTAGCCAGGGCAGAATGCAATAAGGCAGCCTTTGCAAGTTATGCGTATGTTAGGATGGCTAGGCATTGGTGTAGCTCGAGGACTCACTATAGCTCAAGTTTGGGGGTGTGTTAACTCTCCAAATGAGAGTTAATTAGTGGAAAAAGGAATGAAAATATAGAGCCTTTAGGATGCACTAGCATGCATTGTGAGCCAAAGTGTGTCGAAGTAGCAAGTAATTGAGGAGAGTCTAGCAGTTGAGCTTCATGTTAATATTGTGCCTATTTGAGCTCTTTTGTGCATAAATAACGCTATTCTCATCTCCTCGGGTGTTGTGCAAATTTTGTGTGGCTCGCAAAATGCAGAAGAAGAGTGTAACGACTATATTGGGCTTTGCGGTCGCAATACAACAACAAAGGTGGTATCTTGAAAAAGCTTTGCGGACGCAAAGCATCATCAAAACCTGTACTTGATTCTGTGAACATGGTAGCTTTGGTTCCCCTCCGTACAAACCAGTTCATGGCAATCATCCAATGAGGTGAAAGGAAGCCATTTTAGGGCAATTTGAGGGAAGAATCCCTGGGGTATAAATAGAAAATGGAAGAGAGAGAGAGAAACGAGGAAAGACGGCAGAGGTAGAGAACAATTTTCTAGGAGTTAGTAATTTTTGGTTTTTCTCTCGGGTTTTGGAGCTTTTTGGGAAGAAGAAGGTAGCCTCCTTTGAAGAGTTCTTTAGCAGTACAGCACCGGAAGCAGCACCTGAAGGAGAGCTTGAGAAGGAGCTTGCTGATCAAGAGGATTTGGAGAGCTCGGCGGCTTGAAGAAACTCTTGAACTCTTCCTCTTTACTGTTCTGTTTTAGTTTTCTTTTCGGATTGAACTTGTTGTTAGCAGCTGTTGTTATGAACATGTTTGTTGTCGTTGTTAGTTTTTATTGTAGTATGAGTAGCTAAGCCCGTAAGGGTGAGCTAGGATGAACTAAGCAGTGATTAGATTGGGAATCTGGTTGTGTTAGCATGTCTTACTCAGATTACACTTGTTTTAATGCTAAAAATGCAATTTCGATCGGTCATCCATTTTATGTTAATGATCTTTGAACCTCCGAGAGGAGTAGGAAGTCTGATTAGTATAATCTTTCTAGCCTTTTATGGTAATCAGGGAGGAGGTTAGGCTTAATCACTCCCCTAGCATGTTGAATGTCATGTTTTAGTCATAAGATACTTGTTCATTTGGATATGAGTGAGCTTGCATCTTAGAGCTTGAGATCGAGAGATCTTATGTGTTTATAATAGAACAGGGTAAAGGCTTGTTTAAACGTAAGCTAGATGACTAATATTTGATTTGTGGTTGTGAATCTTGGCTTACTCTGTTTTCGTTCCGATTGTTAGTCTGTTTTTGTCGTTGCGTACACTTTGCTATCCCCGCAATTATTTGCATTTTAAGTTGTTTGTAGAGGCAGTTTACTTGAGTGTAGTTCTTGCATGTTCTTAGCGGTTTAGTCTTGTTTAATTTATCACATTATTTACAATTCTGAAGCAGTATCCCCAAAACAATCTGTCACTGGTTACTATTTTTTAAGTTATCACGTCAAGCCCAATTGCATGCATCAAGTCCCTGTGGGATACGATATAAAAAAAATACTTATCACTTGTTGTTGATTGTGTATGCTTGCACAATTCGAGTGTCTTTTGTACCACTTCGCACGTACACTAGACTCGCAACAGTGCGCGTGCGGCGAGGGCTCATGGGTTGATCCTCGGGTCGGCCCACTCCTTCATGCTGACTGTGGCTTCTGGTTAACTTTGAAATTGGTGCTATTGGGCCGAGATGGGTTAGGCCCATTTTGAATTTTAATTTTCCACCGATAACACTACTAAAGATGATTGTCAAGCTATCAAAAGGACGCTCAAAGTTTATGAACGTGCTTTGGGGCAAAGTATATTAATTATGAGAAGTCAAACTTCATTGTCAACAAACATACAACAAAGGACGTGGTGGACTACATCAAGAACTTCAATTGATTCACACCAATACTTTGTGTTAATATCTTGGTCTACCTTCCCAAAACTCGAAAAACAAGAGACTGGTTTTTAGTGGGCTTAAGGACCGTGTTTGGAAGGTGCTTCAAGGTTGGAAAAAAATTGTCATATTTTGCAAATATGACAAAAAAAATCAATGATAGTCCCTAATAGACTGTTATCACGGATAGACTGCTATCAGTGTTGCCATTGACAAAATTTAAAAAAAAAAAAAAAAGTGTATCAATAGCTATCATTGATCTGTTATGAGTATCAACGATAAAAATTATCATATTTGCAAATCTTTTCAAAAAGTGTTATATTTGCAATTATTTTACCCTAAATGGACACCTAGTGCAATTTCTCTATAATATATTAAAAAAAATTGAATAAAATTATAATATATTATATTAATAATATTATTATTATTATTATAAAAAATATATACTAATAATATTAATGACAATTTTCATCGCAAAAACTATTAATGACAATTTGATTCAAATTTAAATAAACAGGTCTGTTTGGTTGCGGATCTGAAAACATAAATTTGAAAATAAGGAAGTCAATGAAAACATATTTGTATTTCATGTTTTCAGATATGTGTTTGGTAGTTGATTTAGAAATTGGATCTCAATTTAACTTTTAAATATTTTTTTTATAAACCATAAAATTAGTTGTAGTGATCAACTAATATTATATCGAAATAAACTATTATTAATTAATTTAGAAATTGGTCCAGAATTTGCATATTACTGTTTGTTTTTGTTTTTTTTTTTGCAACGTATTTTAATTAATGCGGGGATTGAACCCATGACTTCTTAGTCACGGGTACAACCTTATGCCAATTGAGTTATGCTCGATTTGGCATTGCATATTACTGTTATTCATGGGGTTTCACTAAAATGCTCTTTGTGCTAGGAAACCCTAAAACTTTTCTATATGAAGGAACGTTCGCGTTCTTGCATCCTCATACCACTATGTTCTTCGCTTCTACTTAGGGTTTGTAGTTTGCATATTAGGGTTTGAATTTTCTTTAGCTACAATGAAACGAAACGAATGAGAAAAGAGAGAATTGTCTATATGTGCAGAATAAGCCGATGTAAGCCGATGCTCTGGATAATGGGGATGAAGGAAGCACATATTCGCTAGACTCAATCTAGATTGCATACCAAACACATATTCGTTAGACTCGGTAAATATGAAAACATAAAACAGAATCTGGAATCTGAGGGAGACGTGGACATTTGAAATCAAAACCTTGATTTTGAAAACTTTTGTTTTTTTACAAAGTGAGGTCTATTTTCCAAGGGAGACCTCAAAATTCATTTTTTTTTTAGTTTTAAAAATTTGTTAAAGAATGTAAAAACGTTTTTTAAAACGTAAAACCAAAAAACTCAATTGGTTACCAAATCATCTTGTTTTCTAAAAATTAAAAATTAAAAACCAAAAACAGTAATTGAATGCGTTATTAAACTACTCCTAAATATAATGTTATTTTTTTAATGTTTATTTTACTTCTTATTTTATATATATCTTTTTTACTCTTTTTTGTTAAGATATATTTTTTATCTTACAATTATGCTAAATCATGAATATAAATTATGATTATACTTCAGTCATATTTGTACATTTGCATATTGAATAATGAAAAGATTGCAAAAAAAAAAAAAAAAAAAAAAAAAAAAACTATAGTTTCTTTTTTCAAAAGAAAAGATTGAAAAGATGTTGATTTATACTATATTAAAGATGATTTTTTTTCCAAATTCAATTATAGATGATTTTTACTTATTTATTTTTATTTGTGTGTTACGTTTATCCATTTAATAATAGATTTAGAGGTGAGAGAAGTCACCTAATTTATTTTTTTAATAATTTATATTTTTAATTTCTCTGGAGATCACTCAACTCTCTAGCAATCAAAATATTCATTAAATAATAACAAATTTATCAAATTATAATATGTAGGAACTTATAGTAGATAAAGTTTATACTTTATAGAAACTAAAGTAAAAACACATTCTTTATATGTTCAAATTACATAAGCTACAACAATTTATATTTGTTTTATTAATGTCTAATACCATCTTTATTTTTAAATTTAAAAAAAAAAAAAAAAAAATGTATACCTCTTTAATTTCAAAGTGCTTAAAAATATTTCAATTTAAAGTATTTTAATGTAATGAACATTATTTATTCAATACTCATCTTGAAAATGTTGGAAATCATTTGTAACATAAATTATTCATATAACCTACATTAATTCAACCATTCAAAGGTGGGAATAGGAACACAAAATGTTGTAATGTGCTGCATTTTTTTTTTTTGTAATGTGTTACATTTTGAGTTTAATAAACATAAAAATGAAATAACCCTTCCACCTCATATAAAACATACATAAACATTACATACATTAACTCAACTCTATAAATTTAGAACAAAATATCATAACATTAACATTATACATTATACATTTGTATTGACATTTCTTCTCAAAGAATGAATCATGTGATTCTTTATTGCCACCCCATCCCCTATACTTATTGATTTGTATGCATATACATATAACTTGATACTTATTTGTACTTATAACACAAAATTAAGCCAGTTAAATTATTCATTAATTAAACAACTCTAAATACTTGTGGAATCCAAGTTTTTTTCTCTAAAATGATCTAAATATCCCTTGGTTTTTGCATAAATTTAAAATTCATCTGTCACATTTGTCTACCTAAAAGCTCTTGGAAATCTACTCATAAGCTACCCAAGATTATATTAAATCAAGTAAATAAATTCATAATGCAGATTGAGAAAAAAAATAGTCCTTCAAACTGTGACAACTAAAACCAAATATGTTAATCTAGTCCCCATAACAAAAAAAACAAACAAGTTCTCTAATACAAAAATATTTAAAGCAAAACTTGTAGAAAGATATAACATTCCTTTCTCATAAATAGTGATAGATAAGGTTTAGATTGAGTCTGATCTCAGTTACCTAAGATCCTTGCCTGATCTTTTTCAACTCAATCCTCATCTTCTTCATCTCCATCTCCTCCGGCAGCCTTCTTTGCAGCGGCCTTCTGGTTCCTTCTCTTCACCCTTCCAGGACGTCCACCTCCAAACGGACTTGTGAGAGAGAAGTCTATGTGCTTCTGGGAATCAACCCTCACCATGAAAGAAGGGATGTTGACCACCTGCCTTCCAACCCTAAGGAAGACAAAGGAGAAAAGGATGAAATTATTAACAACAAATACTTCAGATCAAACATACATACCAATAGAGGTCTTATTTCAGCAAAAAGCAATTGGAGATGTATGATAATTTAGGGTAGGGACTAGGGAAGGGAGTAGTTTTGTACCTGATATGCCTCTGCCTGATGAGAACTCTAGCATGGTGGATAGACTTTGCCATACCAGACTTGAAGACGAGAGTTTGGAGACGACGCTCAAGGAAATTCTCAACGGTAAGGGCCAAGACATAATCGAGCTTGTTCTGACTCTCATCGAGAAGACCATATCGGTTCATTCTCCTAAGGAGAGCCTCTCCCTCAAAAATTCTGCGGGGGTTCTTTTCGTCAAGAGTTAAGAGCATCCGAGCATTGTTTCGGATTCGGCTCAATGCATATTGAACCCTCCATAACTCCCTCTTACAACGAAGGCCATATTCTCCAACCAATTTCAACTCTGCATCCAGACGCTCCTTCTCATAAGGACGTCGGGGTTTCTTGAACGTTTTCCCATCTATAAATATATATAATTATCAAGGTTGTCAGCAAAAGCTTGAAAAGGTTTTCACATCTTAATCTCCATACAATGCAGTGAACAAAAAAAACCCTATAAATCAAAGCTTGAAAAAGTTTTCACATCTTAATCTCCATACAATGCAGTGAACAAATTCCTTTAAATTTAATTCTACAAAGAACAGCAGGTGAAAACAAAGTTGCATAAATCAAGTTTCATTAAATTAAACCCACCAACTCTAAAAAAAATATGTTCATTTGGTTAAATAATAATTTTAGTCCATTAACTTTAAGCATTATAGAAACATGGCTCATAGAAACAGTATAGAAATATAATCAACCTACATCAGCACAGATCAAAGTTAAAGTCATCTGCTGTTGAACAAAAAACAGAGGTTAAGGTTCAAATCCCCATACACAAAACTAGAAATCCAACAAAACTCGAATCTGGGGCGGCCAGTTACGATCAAATCGTCTATGTACATAATATACTACCCAGAACAATCTAAACAGTAATTTGACGTACGAATCAAACAGCAATTCAGGTTTCAAACAAACTTCATTGTCAATCATTCAAGAAAAAGCTTCAAAACAAACTTCAACGGCAAAGCTTTCAGATTTGAAAAAAAAACATTGAATGTTGAGATTTGAAGGAGAAGAAAGTTTGTGTACATACAGTTCCTATAGAAGGAGACGTGAACCATGGTGTCTTCTCTGCTACGGCTTCACTGACTCAATCACCGATCTCGAATGCCAGAGAGAAGAGAAGAGAAGAGACGCAAAAGAGAGTAAGAGGAGCCGCCTAGGGTTTTCTTTGGGTTTTATTTTATTTTTATTTATTTTTTTATAATTAATCTTAACTGACTTGGGCCGTGGGTATGGTGAGTTGGGCCTCACATTTTTTAATTTTTTTTTAATTATCTTTTTAAGGCTATATTGTAAAAATGTTATTTTCTTTCCATTCCTTTTCCACATTCAAACAATAATTTTTATTTTTAGTTAGATAAGATTAACAATTTAAATTTATCTTTTATTTTTTTTTAATTCTAAAATTTGTAATTATTTCCTTTCAATATGTCATTCCAAATTTTACAAAAACTAGCTTCATTTAGCTTAATTTAAAAACATTTAAATTAAAAACAGTCAACGAGATAGTAATAGCAGCATAGTTCTACACCATGATATATAGTTTGACTATGTCCAATATTCAATTTCTCACCTCAACATATTAAAAAAAAATAAAAAATTGTGATGGTAATAAGTATTTTATTCGCGGACTTAACTTCGGATTCATCTTTTTAATTTTAGCCTTGTATTTTAATATATTAGATTTTTAAAAAATAATAATAATAATAATAATTCATTATATATCGTTTGAAAATCTCTATTCATATTTACCCATATAATGATTTATTAAAAAAACAATAAATAAATAAAAAAAACTACACATATCACATCCTTTTCGTAAAAATATATATTAAACAAAATTTAAAATATCTATTCATGTCTACGATTTATTAATATCATACATCTATTTAAATTGACCACAAAATTATATACACGATTTTTTTTAAATGAAAATTTTAAATATATGAAACTTATAAATACATCTAGAAAAAAAATATTGAACCTTCCGAATTTTTAAAAGGAAAATTGTAACAGATGTTAATTTAGATTAAAATAATTAAAAATATAGCATTTAAAAAAAAAATTGTGGATATGGCAATTTCTATCATTTATAGTATGGTCTATAGCTGATAGAAGTTTATCGCGGATAGAAGTCTATCGCTGATAATAGTCTTTTTTTATATAATTTTGTTAGTGATAATAGTCTATCACGGATAGAAGTCTATCAGTAATGGTCATAAAGTCTATCAGTAATAGTCATAAAGTCTATCAGTGATAGCCCCTGATTTTTTTGTCATATTTGCAAAAAGTTTTAAACTTTGCTAAATTTGCAATTATTTTTGGCCTGATTACTATTAGTGTAACCAACCCTTTTTAAAACATGGAAAATTGAAAACTATGAAAATTATAAATATATAGGGAAATCATATTTGACATATTTATCTATTTTTTATTTTTTTAAAATATATATATATATATATATATATATATATATATATATAAATTGGGAATTAACAAAACAATTGAAAAATTATATCTATTCAACTTCCACAATTTATTTTATTTGAGAAAATAAAATCATATGTAAAATATTATTTATTTTCAAAAAAACAAATCAACGAAATTTAAAAAACGAGAAGATAACTCCTAATAGAACAATACATCACGAAATAATGTATCACGATTTTGTTTTTTTGAAATAAATAATTGAAACTATGTTCGAAAAAAGAACCATGAACCCAAACTCAAGAGTGAGGCTTAATGTTATGGCTGAAAATGGACAGAAGATCAAAGCCTGAAATGAAGCAAACTCAAATGAGACCGATCCGAGCTTGCTTAAGTGAAGAAAGTTTGGGCTTGGCCAAGCTCACCACCTCAGCCTAGTAGGCAAAGAGGGGACCAGGGTTGAGGCTATCAAGGGCTCACAATGGATAGAAGACAGTAAGGGAAGACCAAAAGAAATCCCTAGGTCTCAAAATCATTTAAATAGAATATGAAAGTCTTGAGAGAGGTAATTCAAAATAGTATACTAAAATACTAGTTTTCTCTAAGTTTGAACCTGACTTCGTGTGGCTAGCACCACACTGATGTTCTTATATTCTTCCTTGCCGGGTCCTCGTAATAACAAATTCACCGTTGGTATCACGTGAAGGACAAGTACACTCACCCTTCTAAAATTAAGGTATCAACCATTATAATTTATAATAAAATTTTAAAGTTGTAGATTTCAAAAAGTTGTCTAACTCACATTTTACTACTATAAAATTGAGTTTTTTTCACCATTTGGAGCTTCATCATTTCTTCATTTTTATTCACTCAATTCATTGCTCTCAAAACTTTTTAAATCTCCAAAACATCTCAAAGTGTTGGTCCAACATTAAATGGTCCTACATTAAAATTGTAATTTAATGCAAGATATGTTTATGTTGAATCAATATCATGTATCTTAAGCTTCTAACTTTATAACTCCACTTTGATGAAGTTTGATGAAGTTGAGTACCTTTTTTAGCAATTATCAGGTGAGAAAATCTATTTTATTTTAAAGGGTAAAAAAGTGGGCATAATTAAATGGTAGTTGGTATGTACTCCATCCCTTGAGATTTGAGATTCAAATCCTCCTACCTCAATTGTACTATATATAAATAAAAGGAATTAATATTGTTGTTGAAAAAATAAAAATTTATTGATAAATTACAAATTTCTTTTGTTGAATAAAAAAGTCGCCTAAAAAAAAAATCAATTATAAATAGTTAATTAATTAATTGATTAATTATTAATAATTAAAACCCACCCCTTACCTCCGCGGGCCGCCGCTTGCAGAGAGAGAAGCCGCCGTCGTCCACACCTAGGAGAAACCTAGAGACCTCTTACGGAGAAGAGAGAACTCGTACGCATGACGGGAGTTTTTTTTAAAAAAAAAAAAAAAAAAAAAAAAAAAAGTTAAACACATATATAAGAAATAATACATATGAACTTAACTTAAAATATACTTGCACTCAACTTCTTCATTTATTTATTATTTATTTTTTTTTCAAAAGAAAAGCAAGATGAATGTTAGATTAAATATTCCAAAAAAAAAAATTAGAAGATAAAGCCCGAAAATGAATAAAAGAAGAAAAATAAAATCAAACATGAGAGAAAACTCAAAACTTGTAAAACAAATGTTGAGGATGCCTCTATATATATATATAGTTGTACGAGATTAAAAAGTTACAGAACTCTTGAAATTTCACTATTAAAGATAATAAAAGATAAATTCATAAATTTGAGGAATTAAATTATAGAAATGAAGAGATATAATTTTTCATATTCTAACATATTCATCTCTTAAATATATACATGTCAGAATATCAAAAGATGTTAAATAATTAATATTCATTCTTTTATGGTATATTTTTATAATAATAAGTGATAAAAAAAAACTATAATCATGTAAAAAAAAAAAAACATGTGAATGCACATTGCTTTTTTAGTATTCTTTTTTACATTGAGAATGTTTAAATAATTAATGTTAATTATTTTATTGTATATTTTAATTAAATAATAATAAGAGGGCGTTTGGAGTGCAGGGTGAGTTATTATAGTTGGTGGGTTATAATAATCTGTGGGTTATAATAGTCTGTGTTTGGAGTGTAGAGTTGTATAGTCTGTGTTTGGAGTGCAGAGTTGTTTAATCTTTGTTTAAAATACAGTTTTCTTTAACATGAAATTTGAAATATGTGTTTACGTTAGTTTATTTCTTTTCTACAACTTTTTGTTGTATTTGTATAGTTAAATGTATATTACATATTAATTTTTTAAAAATTAAAAAAATAAATATTATTTAGTAAATCATAAAAGAGTAATTTGGGATGAAATGGAAGATAAAGAATCGTGAAGTGAGGAAGACAACAAAAAGAGGAAAAATTGTTAAATTGGGTGAAAAAAAGAAAAAGAAAAAAACAAAGAGTGAAAAAAAATCTACAAATTTGATGAAAAAAAAAAAAAAAAAAAAAAAGTGCTACAGTGTTACTGTACCAAAACGGGGTTATAATAACTTCGTCCCAACTTATATAGTTAGAGCTCCAAACATGGGGTGGGCTATTTAAGCCCACCCCACCCCACTTGGGGCCAAACAGCCCCTAAGTGTTAAAAAGAATTATAAAAAATGTAGAAAAAAAAAACAAAAAAATAGATTTATGGATATTGTTTTTTTAATAATTTTTTTAATTTTAAAATAATTAAAAATTAAAAAAGCAAAATGAGGAGAGAAAGTTTATCTGTCTGTCTTAGATATAGTAAAAGAAAGAGACAAAATGAGATTTTAAATAAAAAAAAAGTTGAAAAGTCATAAAACTCATAAAACAACCTTTAATTAATTTCAAAATTTTTAAAATTACGATTTTACTTATAAAGATGAAATAGAAAGATAATAAAGAAAGGATCAAAATGGGGAGACAAAATTTCTCCCCTTAAATCCATTTTAGATGTAGTAAGATTATATATTTCAAAATATATATATATAAACTTTGAATCAAAGAAAAAAAAAATAAATAAAAATATACACTTAATTCCAATTTTCTTACTAGGAAAGGAGCAGGTCTCAGATTAGGTTCGAGTTGGATAGCATTTGGACATGTATTTCAAAAAAATATATATATAAACTTTGAAATTAAAGAAGATGAAAAAAACACACTGTAATTTCAATTTTCTTACTAAGAAACGAGCATTTGAGTGAATAATATATTCAATTTGAAAAAATTACTCTAATGGTCACCCAGGTTTGAGTTGGGTAGCACTCACATCCACAAAGTTTCAAATTCAATAATTATATTTGTATTTTGTTCATTCGTCCCTCCATCAAATTTTCTGTTAACAGAATGTTGACGTGACACCTATTAAAATTGTTTTTTTCCTTATTTGATAATGCATTCAGTTTTTAATTTTTTTGGTTTTTGTTTTTAGTTTTTGTTTTTCAGTTTTTTAAAAGAATAAAACTTAGTTGGGGCTACGACCTACGACTATCTTTTGCAGCCCAGCCATGTGGCAGATTTTGATTGACCAAGTATTATGTTATTATTTTTAATTAAAAAATCATATTTAATGTGTCACTTGACTTCAACTTTTTTTTTTCTGATTTTTTTCCTCTTCTCCATGGCTTTAAATTTCCGATTTTGCCTTTTCCTATTCAATCCTCTCCAATATCTATTTTTTATCAATGATTTGAAAATTTTTACTAAGATTTGAAAATATCAAATCATCGATAAAAAAAATCGTGCCACAATTTTTAATAATAATAATAATATCTAAAACATTACCATTGTCCAACATCCTATAACATTTTTTAATAAAATTCCTCTTTCATCTTCTATCTAATTTCTTTGTTCATTTCAAGTTTTCAACTCAATTTCACTTTTTTTTTTTTTTTTTTAGTACATTTGGGGTGGGGGATTTGAACCACAGACCTCTTGGTCATCAAGTCATACATATGTCTGAGCTATGCTCGCTTTGGCCAATTCAATTTCACTTAATTTATCATAAAATAAATAATTAACTATTACCTTTCTAAAATTCTGCAATAAAATTTCTCTTTCCTCTTCTATCTTTGTTCATTTCAAATTTTCAACTCAATTTCACTTCATTTATCATAGAATAAATAATTAACTGTTACCTTTCTAAAATTCTGTCAATTTCGTTATGCTATTAGACATGTGGAGAGATTAAGAAATGTTTACTAAGATTTGACAGTAACAAATCATCCATAAAAAGAGATACAATTGAGGAAAGAAGGGTAAAATTGGAAATTGAAAGTTATGGGGAAGTGGAAAAAATGAAAGAAAAAAAAGCGTTGAAGTGACATGATACATTAAATATGATTTTTTAATTAAAAAAAATAACATAAAACGTGACCAATCAAATTCTGGCATGTTGCTGGGCTGCAAAAAAAAAATAGTTGTAGCCCAGCCTGCAACGAAGTTTTACTCTTTTTAAAATACAAATCATATATGCTGTTTTTTGTTTTTTATTTTAAAAAAATAGAAAATCAAACTTGTTTTTGTTTTTTATTTTAAAAAAATAGAAAATCAAACTTGTTTGATAAGTATTTTTTATTTTTTTTTTGCAACGGTATTTTAATTAAAGCGAGGATTGAACCCATGACCTCATAGCCACGGGCACAACCTTATGCCAATTGAGCTATGCTCGATTTGGCAATTATTTTTTATTTTTGGTAGCATAAAAATTGGTTCGCATTTGTTTTGTATTTTTTTATAAAATAAAAAATTATTTTTCTAAAATAATATTAATTTAAATGTAAAACTAGCAACATTTATCAAAATAATTAAGGTCCAATTATTTGATGAAAATCAAATAAATTAAAATTTTAGAGTAAAAAATGATTTTTCTTAAAATAAAATAAAATTATTTTATCGATAACTTAATAATTTAATATATTAGACAATCTTTAGTTGACTTTATCAACCCTAAAGTCAGAAAAACAAAATATGTTAATTGGGTAAAGTTGTAGGTAGATTGGTGTAATATCACACTAATATTAAAATATAATATACTATAAATTTTTTATTTAAATAAAATCATAATATATTATATTAATATATTTTTATACTAAAAAGATATTAATAATACCTTTTTTTTTTTAGAATATACTAATAATATTAATCACAATTTTCATTGCAAAAATTATTAATTACAATTATCCTTCAAAAAATGAATGACAATTTGATTCTAATTTTAATAAATAAATAAATATTTGAAGATAATTTCAATAATTATATCTAATTTGTTGATAATTTAAATAAAGTTGAGAAGAAATTTTGAAAAAAAAAAAATTGTTTTTCACAATCTTCTTTTTTTGGTTTTTAAAATTTGTTAATGAATGTGTTCACACGAGAATTCGAACGACGAATGGAGATTCGACACGTGCAAATGAATTTGAATTTGTGTTGTTGTATTGTATTTATCAGTGCGTAGTGGATTACAATCTCTAATATTTGATCCTCTGATTCTCTCTCTTAAATGTAACGTACTCGAGGGCTTCGTAGCTTGTTCTCGAGGTTGAATCTTCAGCTTCGCGTAGCGGTGAAGTCTTCAGGTGTTTGAATTTGGAGTGACGTTCAGTCTTCAGGATTTCAAAGAGTCTTTCGTTGTTTGGGAATTCTCTCTGAGTTCTTAGGAGAAGAAATTTTCTGAACCTTAGAAATGAAAATGAACTCTCTATTTATAGAGTTTTCATGGGCCTGGATCCAATGGGCTTGGGCTTTGGGCCCAATGGGTTTGGGTTTGGACCCAATGGGTTTGGGTTTGGACCCAATGGGCTTGGGTTTGGACCCAATGGGCTTTGAGCCAAATTGTCATTTAATCTTTCTGGCCCGATTCGACTTCGAGCCCAATTGTAGTTTGGCCGACTTTGCTCGGTCAAGTCTATCTGATCCCCGGTCGTGATGGAGACACATGGCGACCACTGATTGGCCGAAATTTCTCGGTCAACAAATGCCCCCTTTTTCGAGAGTTATGCACAAGTATGTGTGGGTGAGTCTCGGAAAAGTTGAATAGATAAATCGAAACGTAGGACATCCTAATTTCGACTCCGCTTTGACGTATCAATTTTATCGAAATATGAAGTTCGATTCATAGATCAATTATTTTAATTGACGTCTCTTTCCATGTCAATCGATCAAAAATATGAATTTGGCTCGTAGTTTTGATCTTTCTTATCTGACATAAATTTGATTTAAACTTCGGTAGAGAGATTTTTTTTTTCTACCTTAGTTTATCTTGAGATGTAGAGTAAGGACTTGTGTCTGCCCAATTGTATTTTGAATAGGGTTTGACTTTGAATTTTACTCTAATTTTGACGTGGATAAAATATACCCAAACCGCCAATTTTGATTTGAGACTTGGATTTAGATAAATTTTGACTCTAAATCATGTCTGAAAATAAATTTTGGAATATGCCCAAAATTTTAATTTTCTCGGTCAAAATAAATGGTAAGCTTCTAAATTTTGGCTTGAATTCGGAATAAGAGTGTTGGAATTTTTTTTTTATTTTGGCATAAATAATTGGCCAGATGAAACACTAGAATGTGAAAACAAATGATAACCAAGAAACTTGTTTGGTAGAGCGGAACTTGGACGGCTTTAGTTGTCATTGGTCCTGAGTTCAAGTCTGACTCCGTACATTATTTTTTTGCAACTTTTTTAACTTAAATGAAGGACATTTAAGTAATTTTACTCTCCAAACCCTAACTCATTTAGGTTTTCCAAACCCATATAAATAGAATGAGATGGAATTTGAAGAGTTAGAATAAAACTTTAGGGTTTGTTTGGAGAGGAAAGGAGAGATTTTGCTTGGAGAGGAAGAGGAAGAGGAAGGAGAGCTCCAGCCGCCGCCTCAGCCCGCCGCCACCGCCGCGCCTCAGCCGTCGCCTCCGCCGCGCCTCAGCCCACGCCTCAGCCGCCCGCCGCCGTCGCCGCACCTCAGCCCACGCCTCAGCCCTTGCCGCGCCTCAGCCCACGCCTCAGCCCTCGCCTCAGCCAGCCGCCGCGTCGTTTCGCGATCCGGCCCGTGCCGCGCCGCGTCGTCTCCTCGTCATCTCGCGCTCCGCCAGCACCGCTCCGCCTGCCGCCAGCCGTCGCCGCCGCCGTCGCCGTCAACTCCGCCGAACCAGCGCGTCGCTTCGCCCGCAGCTCCGCCCGAACCGGCGCGTCGCTTCTCCCGCAGCTCCGCCCGAACCGCCGCGTCGTTCCGCTGTGCCTCAGCCGTCGCCTCCGCCCGCACCGCCGCCAGTCGCAGATCTGAGGAGGTGAGTTTGAGCCTTTTTTTTTTTTTGTTACTATTATTTTTTTATTATATATATATTATTTTTATGTTATATTCTAACTTTTTTATATATATATATATATATATATATATATTTTTATATACAGGTGCTTATTTTCATTCTACCGGTGTTCTTCGTATCGACCTTAATTTGGTAAATAATCATCTTTTAATATCATTGATATGTAATTTAATTCATTGTATGCAATTTTAATATATGTGTGTAATTTATGTATGTGATTTATGTATGTAATTTATGTATGTAATTTATGGGTTGTAATTTATTATGGGTTGTAATTTATTTACGTAATTTGATGTAATTTATTATTTATGGGTTGTAATTTATTTATGGGTTGTAATTTGATGTAATTTATTTATGGGCTGTAATTTTGTATTTTGTTTGTTGTTGGTTGTGATTGCTAAATTATATTTATTTTATGAGAATTGGGATTTAGGAATCCAATATTCAATTTGGGATTTTGTAATTAAAAAAAACCAAATAAGAAATTTGTTAATTTGAAATTAAGGTTTTTTCAAAATTAGTTAAAGTGATTTGAAATTTTGTAATTAAAAACCCAATAAAAATAAATTTTAATTTGAAATTAAGGTTTTTTCAAAATTAGTTAAAGTGATTTGAGATTTTGTAATTAAAAACCCAATAAAAATAAATTTTAATTTGAAATTAAGGCTTTTTTAAAATTAGTTAAAGTGATTTGAGATTTTGTAATCAAAAACCCAATAAAAAATAAATTTTAATTTGAAATTAAGACTTTTTTTTTTTAAATTAGTTACGTGATTTGAGATTTTGTGATTAAAAACCCAATAAATTAAAAACCCAATAAAAATAAATTTTAATTTGAAATTAAGGCTTTTTTTTTTTAATTAGTTACGTGATTTGGGATTTTGTGATTAAAAAGCCAATTTTTTTTTATTTTAATTTTAAATTAAGTCTTTTTTTAAAATTAGTTAAGTGATTTGAGATTTTAAAAAATTTAATTTTTGCTTTTTTTTTTTAAAATGAAATTAAGAATTAGAATTAGTTATTTTAATTTTGAAATTGAGATTTTATAAATACATTAAAGTAATTTGGGAATTGGGGGTTAGGAAATTTAAAATTAGTTAAATGATTTTGAATTTGACATTTTATGAATATATTATTTTCTTATATATATACACCTTGATTTGAAATTTATTCACTTTTCGATTTTAATTTGTTTATTCCAAATGGGAAACGTTGCGACTTTTTTTTTTTTTTTTTTGTAGGTGTGCCACTTTTTTTTTACCGCCGATTCAGGATTTGGCGTACTGATTTGGGCGTTACTTCTTCTTTGTAGATGCTTCGGTTCTTACTTTGTGTGAGATCGGAGTGTTTGCTTGGGGAACGTACTCCGTCCTTGTTGGTACGCCAAATCGTCGTGTTCAGCTCCCGTGGCCTCGACGTAACAATCTACGGACGTTACTTCTCCTATGCAGATGCACGTCTGTTTAGGGAACGTATTCCGTCCTAGGTTGTGCGTCGAGTCGTTCTGTTCTGTTCCCATGGTCTCGACGTAACAATCTACGGGCGTTACTTCTCCTATGCAGATGCATGTCTGTTTAGGGAACATACTCCGTCCTAGGTTGCGCGTCGAGTCGTTCTGTTCTGTTCTCGTGGCCTCGGCGTAACAATCTACGGGCGTTACTTCTCTTATGCAGATGCACGTCTGTTTAGGGAACGTATTCCGTCCTAGGTTGCGCGTCGAGTGGTTCTGTTCTGTTCTCGTGGCCTCGGCGTAACAATCTACGGGCGTTACTTCTCTTATGCAGATGCACGTCTGTTTAGGGAACGTATTCCGTCCTAGGTTGCGCGTCGAGTGGTTCTGTTTTGTTCTCGTGGCCTCGGCGTAACAATCTACGGGCGTTACTTCTCTTATGCAGATGCACGTCTGTTTAGGGAACGTATTCCGTCCTAGGTTGCGCGTCGAGTGGTTCTGTTCTATTCTCGAGGCCTCGGCGTAACAATCTACGGGCGTTACTTCTCTTATGCAGATGCACATCTGTTTAGGGAACGTATTCCGTCCTAGGTTGCGCGTCGAGTTGTTCTGCTCTGTTCTCGTGGCCTCGGCGTAACAATCTACGGGCGTTACTTCTCTTATGCAGATGCACGTCTGTTTAGGGAACGTATTCCGTCCTAGGTTGCGCGTCGAGTGGTTCTGTTATGTTCTCGTGGCCTCGGCGTAACAATCTACGGGCGTTACTTCTCTTATGCAGATACACGTCTGTTTAGGGAACGTATTCCGTCCTAGGTTGCGCGTCGAATCGTTCTGTTTCTATGAGATCGGCGTGCCGACTTAAAGACGTTACTTCTCTTTTGTAGATGCGTCAGTTTGGGCATTTCCACTATACGTGAAATGTGCGCGTCTACTTAGAGAACGTACTCCGTCTTTGTTGGTATGTCAGATCGTCGCATTCCGTTTCTGCGAAGTCGACGTACTGATTTAAAGACGTTGCTTCTCTTTTGTAGATGCGTCAGTTTGGGCATTTCCAATATACGTGAAATGAGCGCATCTACTTAGAGAACGTACTCCGTCTTTGTTGGTACGTCGGATCATCGCGTTCCGTTTCTGTGAGATCGACGTACTGATTTAAAGACGTTACTTCTCTTTTGTAGATGCGTCAGTTTGGGCATTTCCACTATACGGGAAATGAGCGTATCTACTTAGAGAACGTACTCCGTCTTTGTTGGTACGCCGAATCGCCGCGTTCCGTTCCTATGAGATTAGCGTGCCGACTTAAAGGCGTTACTTCTCTTTTGTAGATGCGTCAGTTTGGGCATTTCCACTATACGGGAAATGTGCGCGTCTACTTAGAGAACGTACTCCGTATTTGTCGGTGTGCTTCCCCCATAACACTCTCACCCTCTTTTTTTTTTGCTTTAAGATTTCTCCCCATTTTTGGAAGGCCATATGTGTTGTCATTTTCTTTTTTTGTCATTCGGTTTGTTTTGTTTTAAGGGTCTATATAGCTCTTTTTTTTTGTTGCGTTTTCTTGGTAGTCGCTTCATGCTTGCATGTTTGTGTAGCTCATTTAATTCCTTCGCCATACTTATCGCTTTGTTTTGAATTTATTAACTCTTTCGAATTCGTTTTGCAGGAACATGGTGTATTTTGCAGAGCAAATCGTCTCTGGAGAGAAATTTCTCGTTCTTTTACAAGATGAACATCAGCCCTTAAAACGTGGAGTTAACCTCCTAGTAGAAGAACCCAAGATCGGCGATTACTCCAATAAGTGGCCGCGACTCGGAAAACCAGGTCGTTTGTCAAAATGGTCCTCAGAAAAACCTTTAGGTCAAGGTTCCTCGTCTAAGGTGTGGATGTTAGGTTCTGCGCTTCACCGCCAAAATCCCAGTCAAACCCCCGAGCTAACATTGGGACGCCGAATTATCGAAGGCACCGCTCGTTGGGGCTCTGTATTAAAGATTTCTGGAGAATTCCTTTTTATCCCTCAATATTGGGAGTGGTTGGAGCTTGTCGTCGGTCGCAGTAGGAAGATACTTCGTCATGCTTGTCTGTTAGATGCCGTGATGGCTTCGCTCTACACTTACGATCGCAATAAGGCCGTGGTACGAGCCTTTTGTGAAGCATGGTGCCCTGCAACTAATACTCTTCATACCCAAGCTGGGGAACTTTCCATCTCTTTGTGGGACCTTTGGAAATTCGGGGGTCTTCCTATTGATGGAAAATTTTATGAGGAAGTCATTCCGTGTCTTGAAGAGTTGACTGGATCGAGACGGAATGGCAGATACCTTCCAAAAAGTTGCGAACATTTATTTCGCGCTTATTATACACTGACTGCTAAGAAGACGGATCCATCTCACGTTGCCATCAGTGATTGGATTTCATTATGGTTTAAAGGCGTCCAGCGATATGGTAAAATACCGGCGCGAAGGTCAAAGAAAAGAACTGCTTCTAAACCTACTTCCCGCCCCGGCGTGACTCATAACCCCGACGGCACGAAAGTTAAATATCGTGAATGGTCAGACGATGAGTGCGACATGTTCCGTAATCTAAATATTGACGAAGGATGGAAGGATAGAACATACTTGGCCGCCTTTTTATGTTGCTGGCTCTGTGCCTTCGTATTTCCTCAGGCCAATGCTCACCACATCCGTCCAGGTGTTTTCAAGATTGCTTGTATGATGGCCGAGGGTGAAACTTTTAGTCTTGCCGTCCCGGTCTTAGCTAACCTTTACCACGTGTTAGGAAAAATCTCAATGACTGCTAGTTCGGTTGGCCGTATCGAAACCTGTCTCCCGGTGCATTACATTATAGGCTGGTTAGCTCATTACTTTAATACTCACTACAAGACTCCTGAGGAGGTCCAAGGTCCAGGGATGGTTGAATTTTCCGGCGAAGGTGGGGCTAAGTATCTAGATGAATCTGAAGCGCATGAACTGATCCATGAGGGTGCATCGATAGCATGGCACGTGAATCTCCAACATAGGAATAAACACGAAATCTTAAATAGAGAAACCATCAACGACTCTGAAGATTCTTCATATTTTTCGAGCCTCCGATCGTGCTATATATCAGCGCGATGTGGGGAATCGCTTGTCATCGAATCATATAGTCCGTATCGATTTGGCCGTCAGTTCGGGTTCTACCAAGACGTGCCAAATGATATAAGGGAAGCTTCTCCTTCGGTCGATTCGTGTACTATTTTACATCATTGGCGGGTTTGTATTTACGCTGACGTAGGGTGGGAAGTGTTTCTTCCAGCTCGAATGTTGAACCCCCATGACCATGTTACTTCAAATTATCGAAAGTGGTGGTCAATTAAGCATGGCGATTATTTGAGGAAAGGTGTTGATAAATTGATTGACAGCGCTCTTCCTCACTCAGGTTGTTCAAAACCTAAGAAGTCTAAGAAGGTTAATGTTAACCTAGGAGGAAAGAAAATTCATTTGCTCACAGATAAACCGTCATGCCATGCCTCAGATCAAGCTGAAGGTAGTCGAGACGTTTATTGGAAGAAGGATAAAAGGCTCAGACAGACCCCCGATCTCCCCGATCTCGACGACAGATTTTTCGACGATGTCCCTACTGCTTGTGACATACCTGATGACGTTGGAGCCCTAGTTCAGTAACTTTCTCCTTCTTCTTTTTTTTTAATATATCTATATATATATATATATTTTTTTTTTTTTTTTTTTTTTTTTTTTTTTTTTTTTTCATTTTTACATCCACCTTCCGTTAAAATTTTTTTTATGTATGCATATATATATCGGCAAATAACTTGTTTGAAAATCTTCTATTGTTACAGCTTCCCCTGAATGATTATATTCAAGCCGAGGGCGAGCAACCTAGCGATCAATCGTCGGAGGGTTCAGAAGCTTCGGTTTCTATTGATAGGCGACCTGGGAGCTCTTCTGTCCCATTGGAAGAGCGAAGTACCAATTTACCTCTGCTTACCATCAGGGAGCGTTCTCAACATGTTCCATTGGATGCAGTTTCGCAAGCTCCTGAAACTTCTGTTTATTGTGCTGACAACATAGTATCCAGCCTTCAACGAAAAGCGGCCATGTCTATGTGGCAAAGCTTGCGAGAGAAAATGGCGCGTACCCCTTTTGAGGATGTTCCGAAACTTGAGCCAGAAATTCGTAAGATTCTTAAGGGCATCTCGGACACTCGGGCAAACAACCAGGTGTCTCTGCAAGAATTTGTAGAAGGCTATTGTAAGAGAGTGGAAGACTACAACCAGATGCAATCTTCAATTTCCACCCATCTAAACTCCAACAGTAGGGATTGTCAATTAGAAGAAAAGAAGAGCTATTTGGACCGATCCCTCCTAGAGGTTACAGAGGCGAAAACGGAGATAGAAGAGGCGAAAGCGAAGATAGAAGCTGCGAAGCTCGAGCTTGAGAGGCTTTCCACTTTTGTCTCTGCCCGGGAGCAAGTCTTGAGTCGCGGGACACTTGAAGTCTCACGTGTACGCGAAGAGATTCGTGCCCTCGAATGTGCCCCCATTATTAACGAGGACGATGCTCGAGCCGTTGCTGCAGTTCGCGAGCTTCTAGAGAGCTCGCGCGCGGAGTTGAAAGAGTTTCAGTGGGCGCCTTGATTTGCGCATATATGTGCATATATATTTTTTTATCTATCTTCTTCTAGATTTCTCTCGTGTAAGGGAACTTTATTTTTTTTTTTTTTTATGAACATTTGGCTTGTCTCCCTCATTTTGGAATAATACCTTTCCTTTGTTGCTTTGTTGAACTTTTTTTTTATTGCTTACGTATTTCCGAAATCAAGAGATCACTTGTTTGAACGTAGCTCGAATGGAATGAATGTATATTTTTTATTGCGTTGAAATCAAGAGATCACTTGTTTGAACGTAGCTCGAATGGAATGAATGTATATTCTTTTATTGCGCGCGACTGGACTTAAAGTATATATGTATTTTTTTCTTTAAGTTGCCTACGTACCCTTAGATGGAAGGGATCAAGTCATAACGTAGTTCAAATCACAATATTTTTTTTTTTTACTTGGGCCGTTCACCTTTTAAGCTCGTGCGGGCCAGGAGCAACATGTAGTTTATACTCTTACGTTAAGGAGTATTACATTTGTTTTTTTTTTTATGCATAAAATTTCTTAAGGAATTTGCCGTTGATTGGGCCAATCCTTAATCCATCTTGATCCACGATCTTGTATGCCCCATTTGTGTACACTTCTTTGACAACATAGGGTCCGTCCCATTTAGGAGTGAACTTGCTCCCCGTGTGTCGAGTTGTGATGATGGGTCTTCGAACCGCGAGCACTAGATCACCAACTTGAAATGATCGGGGCTTCAAATTTTTGTTGAAAGCCTTGGTCATTCGCGCTTGGTAACATTCCAATGCTTGCTGAGCATCCAATCTTCTTTCATCGAGCGCTTCCAATTCTTCGAGGCGCAATCTTGCATTGTCTTCGGTAGTTAGCCCTTCTTGCACCGCCATTCTTAAGGAAGGGATTTCTCTTTCCAAAGGGAGCACAGCTTCAACCCCATAGACTAGGGAATAAGGTGTGACCCCTGTAGGAGTGCGGTGGGTAGTTCGGTAAGCCCATAATGCCTCACCAATCTTTTCCTGCCAGTCTCTTTTTGACTTGGAGACTACCTTTTTTAGCAAGTTGCACAATGTCTTGTTGAATGCTTCTGCCAATCCATTTGCCGGAGCGTTGTACATGGATGACTTGCATTGCTTGAACTTGAACTTCTCACACAAACTGTCCATTAGACTATTTGAGAATTGTCTTCCGTTATCGGTCACGATGCGGTGAGGGATGCCGTAACGGTAAATGATGTGGGTTCGGATGAAATTCACAACAGTTTCCTTCTTTGCCTCCTTTAACGCAATTGCTTCGGCCCACCTTGAAAAATAATCTGTCCCAGCGAGTATATAAGAATGTCCCGCTGAGGACTTAGGTGTTATTGGACCAACGAGATCGAGCCCCCAAGCTTCAAAGGGCCATGAAGCTATGGTTGGGTGAAGTGGTTCTGGCGGTTGATGTATGAAGTTGGCATGAAACTGACAAGCCTCACATTTCTTTGCGTACTCCATCGAGTCTTGAATCATCGTTGGCCAGTGATAACCCATTCTTTTTAACTGAAAATGAAGTTTCGGTCCCGATTGATGAGCACCACAGACTCCTGAGTGTGCTTCCTCTAATGCCTTTATCGATTCTTCTTTTCCTAGGCATCGAAGAAAAAGTCCGTCATAGGAGCGTCGATAAAGGGTTTCCTTGTAGTAGATGAATCGAGCACTTCTTCTTCGTATATCGGCCTTACGTCGGGACTCTGTGGGAAGTTTTCCATGTTGTAGATAATCTACAATCGGTTGTCGCCAATCTTCTTCCTCAATCACATAGACCGATATTACGTTTGCTTCTTGACTTTCAACTTCAGTTGGCGGTATAACCCATTTTTGACAAATCGGAACGTTCAATATTTCACTTTCTGATACAGTCAGGGCTGTGGCCAAGTTTGCTAATGCATCTGCCTTTGCATTTTCAGCTCTTGGAATATGCTCTATCGTCATACTATCAAAGTTCTCTAAGAGTCGTCTTGCATAATTAAAGTAGGGCATTAAATCTGGATGCTTCACCTCGTATTGGAGCGACAATTGATTAATTATCAGCTTTGAATCTCCATAAATCTCAATGTAGGTCACTCCAATTTCTATTGCTATTTGAAGACCCATAATGAGTGCTTGATATTCAGCAACATTATTCGAACATACCTCTTCAAATGCGAAGCTATACGGCAGCATGTGTTTTTCAGGGGTAATGAATACTATACCCGCTCCTGCGCCATATCTTCGAGCTGCACCGTCAAAATACATGATCCATGGGTCAACAATTTCAACGTAGAAGATTTCTTCGTCAGGCAGGTCGTCAGATAATTTCCAGTCTGACGGCACTGGATGATCTGCCAAGAAATCAGCCAAGGCTTGCCCCTTCACCGCCTTTTGCGGAACATAAACAATGTCGTACTGTTGTAGTAAGATTGCCCACTTTGCCAACCGACCTGAGATAATTGGTCTAGACAGAACATACTTGATTGGATCAGCCTTAGCCACCAGATGCACTGTGAATGCCTGCATGTAATGTCTCAACTTATCGATGGCGAAGAAGAGTGAAAGACACATCTTCTCAATGGGTGAATAGTTCAGCTCTGCCCCATTGAGAGTTCTACTTAAGTAGTAGAGGGCACATTTTTGCCCTTCTCGCTTTCTTGTGCAAGCAATGCCCCAAGCGACCTTTCTTGCGCAGTAACGTAGAGTATCAATGGCTTTCCTGCTACGGGTGCGCCCAAAACAGGAGGGTTAAGCAAATATTGCTTTATGTTGTTAAAAGCATTTTGACATGCTTCATCTCACTCAAAGGTCGTGTCTTTCCTCATCAATCTTTGAAATGGTTGGCATCGGCCTGCTAGATTGGAGATGAACCTTCTGATATAAGCAAGTCGTCCTTGGAGACTTCTTAGTTCATGCAAATTTCGCGGCTCTGGCATTTTTTGAATGGCGTCGATCTTGGACTGATCAATCTCGATCCCTCGATGTTTTACGACGAAACCAAGGAATTTCCCCGAAGTTACACCGAATGCACATTTGAGAGGATTCATCCTCAATTGGTACTTTCTCAAACGATCGAAAACCACCTTTAAATCTTTCAAGTGATCCTGTCGCTTTTTGGACTTGACTACAAGATCGTCGACGTAGCATTCGACATGCTTATGCAGCATATCATCGAAGATCTTTTGCATGGCACGTTGATAAGTCGCGCCGGCGTTCTTTAATCCAAAGGGCATTACCTTGTAACAGTATATCCCTTTTGGAGTCCGGAACGCTGTCATTTCTTCATCCTTGAGGGCCATTCGAATCTGGTTGTATCCTGATGACCCATCCATGAAAGACAAAGCTTCATGCCCTGTGGTAGCATCGACCATTAGTTCAGTGATGGGCAATGGGAAGTCGTCTTTCGGACACGCACTATTCAGATCGCGAAAGTCAACGCATACCCGTAATTGTCCGTTTTTCTTTCTGACGGGGACAATGTTTGCTATCCATGTCGGGTAGTTTACTTCGCGAATGAATCCCGCTTCAATTAGCTTGTTAACTTCATTTTCAATTTGGGGGATGAGCTCTGGCCTGAAACGTCGTTGAGCTTGTTTGACTGGTCGATACCCATGTTCAATAGCGAGATGATGTACTGCGACTTTTGGATCAAGTCCCGGCATCTCTTTATACGACCAAGCAAAGACATCTTTATACGCGATGAGCAAACTCAAGTACTCACACTCCTCTTCATCGGAAAGTGATGCGCTTATAAAGGTTGGACGTGGTTCTTCCGTCGTACCCAGATTAACTTCTTTTAGCTCATCAACTGTTGGTTGACTTCCATCTTCGAGTGGTAGTGGAGCCTCTTCAACATCCTCTTCAGATATCTCGGCTTCCATTTCTTCCTCGGCAGTAATATGATAACAAGAGGCTTCATCCCCATTCTCTGCATGTTTGCTTGCAGGGTTGGTGATGATGACATTACGTCGTTTAACCTTCAATGCACCATCTGTATTCACAGTGACAAAAGTTTTTCTTTTCATCCGTGAGGGGACGATACTGCGGATCTCTTCATCGCTTTTTGTTTCGCTAGACTCTTTATTGTTCAAAGTCTCTCGAGCCTCTTCGTGTAGGAGGCGATCGAAGATGGAAGTGGATGAAAGTTTCTTATCTCTCTTTGTGGTCACGCTTAATCTTTGCAACGCTGACGTTCGTGAGAGAGATTTATCGGGCAACGTATTTTCTTTCTCCTCTGTCGGCTTACTCAACCTTTGAAGCGCTGACTTTCGTGAGAGGGGTTTAGCGGACGCTGTGTTTTCCTTCTCATCTGTTGGCTTACTCAACCTTTGCAATGCTGATTGCCGTGAGAGAGGTTCAGCAGACGACATGATTTCTTTGTTATCTGCTGGCTTACTCAACCTTTGAAATGCTGATTGCCGTGAGAGAGGTTCAGCGGACGGCGTGCTCACTTTTTTATCTGCCGACTTACTCAACCTTTGAAAGACGGAAGATCTGGTGGGTTTGGGTGTTGAGTGCGAACTATCCTCTTCTGTCACAGCCGTTTTCAATCGCTGGAAGGCTGAAGCGCGCGTAGCTGGCGGCTTGATGCGCTTAAAGATAGAGATCCTTGGTTTGACAGTTTCCTCTTCTTTTGAATTGTTTGCCTCTTTGGTCGTTATGTTATTACTGTTAACCACTTTCTCTTTCCCTTTTTGGGTTATCCGGACTGGTTCAGGCGACTTATATCCAAGTCCCTTTCTTGATGCCGGTATAGGATATCCCTCTTTTAGGAGTTTCTTCTGTGTCGAAGAAAGCTCTGATCTGCCCTCGAGGATTTTCAGGCCCTTGAACTCAGTGTGAGTTGTGAAGTCATATCCTGCTTTTGCTAGCAGTTTATATGCCTTGGGATCGTACCCTTCTTTCGTTCGTTTCTCAGGTAGGACCATCCCTTTCTGAGTCTCTTTGGACTTCGTGACCTCTTGTTTTGTTATCTTCGTAAGAGGGGTGACAAAATTTTCTTTTAGGATCTTAATGTCACCGACTTTCAAACTTTTAGTACATTCTGCGAATGGTGATTCACCTTTCTTACGCCGGGACAAGGGAACGTAGCGCAGAACAGAAGGGTTCGAACTTTTCTCGTCTTTCAAGACCTTAGCCTTCGTAGGGCTGACGGATGTCTTGCTTTCGCAAAACTTGGGAACATTTTCTTCTTTGATGAATTCTTTCCCTGCGCAAGTCTTCTGCTCCCCGTTGATCAAAGGGATTTCTTTTGGCATTATTTCTTCTATGTTGCTGTTATTTATGTAAAACTTGGCATCCGCGAAATGAGACTCGGCCTCTGAAAACGGTTTAGTGTCTGCCTCAACCTTTTTGACGCCGTTTTGATAAAACTTGAAACACTGATGCAAGGTGGAAGTTATCACCCCATTTCCATGAATCCAAGGGCGACCCAACAATATTTTATAGGTAGTCCTGGAGTCTATGACATGAAATAGGGTATGTGCTTCCAGGTCTCCGATGATGAGTTGTAGGCGAATCATGCCGATCGCTCGTTGTCCTCCCTGATTGAAACCCTGGATTACCAGCTTGCTACTTGATAGATCTTCCATCAGGATGCCAATCTCCTTCATGAGTGATTTCGGCATTATGTTGACGGCCGATCCATCATCAATGAGGATTCGACCGACCCTCTGTTCTCGAATGTATCCCGAGACGAACAAAGGTCTATTGTGAGGTTTTGACCCCAACATCAAATCATCATCGGTGAAGCTTATGGACATGCAATCAGACGCACCTGCATGTGCTGTAGAGGTTTAAGGTTCTGAAACATTAGAGTCCTTCAATGTGTTGACGTGAGCAGTTTTGTCCATTTGAGGCAAATCTACTAAATTGAGGGAAGGTGTATCGTCCAGCTTTATTGCCAACTCCGTTGAATTTGGAGTGGCGCTATCATCCTCAATTGCCACAACGACATGGCACGTAGCAATTTCAACTATCTCTTCCTGCTTCTCATTAAAGAATCCCTTGGGGAAAAATTCCCGTAGGGTCATAGGCTGCTGGGGTCGAGGGAGGTCTTTGTTTTCCTCCACGACAAGTTTTGGCCTTCTCATACTCTTTCTTCCTTTCTTCTTTGGAAGTTTACTTTTTCGCCTATACTCTCGAAGTAGGCGGGTTTCTTTTTGGACAGGTCTCTGTCGCCGCATTTTCCGACGAGTTACGACGGTCCATCCTTCATCCTCATCTGCAACGGGTTCGGGTTTCATCTGCGAAGTCTCCCGTAGGATTTCATGTTCGTATCGAACGATTACAGGTTCGCAAGTCCCGAACTGGATCAAACTCTCCTCTTGCTTCTTAGGAGAGACAAGAGATAATTGAACGCCGGAGTTCAATGTTACAGCGGCGTGATTTGCTTGAGCTATTTCGTCGAGATCCAGCTCAATCTTATTTTCACTAGCTAACTTCATGATTAGCTCTTTCAGGACGAAGCATTTGCCTACAGGATGACTGACGACCCGGTGGTATTTGCAGTAGTTAGGATCATTTACCTTTCCTAACTCCTCCGGTCGTTTGCACTCTGGCAGTTGGATGAGTTGCGTTTTCAGCAATTGCTCTAACATATCAGGGATGTCAGAGTCTGGAAACGGGTAGATCTTTTCCTGTCTTTCTTTCAACGTAGGGCGACGTCTTTCGCCTTTGTCATTTCTGGCTTCCGTTTTGTTTTCCTTTGCTTTGGAGGAAAACCTTAAAGGGGCCGTATTGACGACCATGGATTCTTTCACGACATTCTTCGTGATTTTCCCAACGCTCTTCATTTCTGTCTTTGTTTTCTTTACATCGGGGATTAAGAGGTCTTTGTTTCCTCTATTGGCAATACTCAACTCCATGTCATGGGCGCGAGTTGCCAATTCCTCGAATGTTTGGGGCTTTATCCCTTGCAGGATGTAGTGAAGTCCCCAATGCATGCCGCCGATGCACATCTCGACAGCGGACACTTCCGTGAGTCGGTCTTTGCAGTCAAGACTCAACGATCTCCAGCGGTTAATGAAGTCGACGACAGGCTCGCCCATTCTTTGACTAGCATGCGAGAGTTCAGACATGCTGACTGTTCGCCTCGTGCTATAGAAGCGATTCAGGAAGTCTCTTTCAAACTGCTCCCAACTGTCGATCGTCTCGGGTTCCAAGTCGGTGTACCAGTCGAAAGCGTTTCCTTTCAGAGTTCGGACGAATTGCCTAACCAGCAAGTCTCCGCGAGTTCCAGCATTCTCGCATGTTTCGACGAAGTGGGCAATGTGTTGTTTCGGATTGCCCTTCCCATCGAATTGTTGAAACTTTGGCGGCTGATACCCAGTGGGCATTCTTAAGCTGTCGATCCTCTTGGAATACGGTTTGGTATACAAGAGGGTGCTTTGGGCTGGTCCGCCGTACTGGACTCGGATGGTGTTGGTAATCATGTCCTGCAGTTGTTGGACAGATAAGGAAGCGACTGACGTCGAGTGTTGCGCTTGGTCTTCCTGGACGACCATTTTTTCTTTGTCATTCTTTCTGGCCGCAGGAGTTAGGCTTGACTCCGCGACCTCACGGCTCTGCATCTGACTCCTCAGTTGGGCAATCTCGAAGTCTTTGTCCTCGACTGCTTTCATCAGGAAGCTGATTTTCTTTTCCATTTCAGCCATCGCTTCGTCGTTAGTACGCGCATCTGCCATCATTACAGATACGCTGGAGTCAGACACCTTCTCCGGCTGATCAGAGGAGGGAACAACCTCATCGAACAAAGGATTGTCCTTGATGATTATCCCAACCCGCTCGGACTCCGTCAGTCGTTTGTATATTTTGCGCACGATGGCAGGAGTGTGTTCGCCCGTCTGCGAGACTTCTTTGATGACGCGGCTGCGGGTGGTAGGTCCCCTGTAAGGGCTGTTGGAACTGACAGCCTGGAACGTTGTCTTCTTTGATGCCATTGTAATTTTTTTGTTGAGAGAGAGAGATGAAAGGTAGAGAGGTCCCACCGGGCGTGCCAATCTGTTCACACGAGAATTCGAACGACGAATGGAGATTCGACACGTGCAAATGAATTTGAATTTGTGTTGTTGTATTGTATTTATCAGTGCGTAGTGGATTACAATCTCTAATATTTGATCCTCTGATTCTCTCTCTTAAATGTAACGTACTCGAGGGCTTCGTAGCTTGTTCTCGAGGTTGAATCTTCAGCTTCGCGTAGCGGTGAAGTCTTCAGGTGTTTGAATTTGGAGTGACGTTCAGTCTTCAGGATTTCAAAGAGTCTTTCGTTGTTTGGGAATTCTCTCTGAGTTCTTAGGAGAAGAAATTTTCTGAACCTTAGAAATGAAAATGAACTCTCTATTTATAGAGTTTTCATGGGCCTGGATCCAATGGGCTTGGGCTTTGGGCCCAATGGGTTTGGGTTTGGACCCAATGGGCTTGGGTTTGGACCCAATGGGCTTTGAGCCAAATTGTCATTTAATCTTTCTGGCCCGATTCGACTTCGAGCCCAATTGTAGTTTGGCCGACTTTGCTCGGTCAAGTCTATCTGATCCCCGGTCGTGATGGAGACACATGGCGACCACTGATTGGCCGAAATTTCTCGGTCAACAGAATGTAAATACATTTTAAAAAACTTAAAAACTAAAAATTCAATTGGTTACCAAACAAACATGTTTTCTAAAAATTAAAAATAAAAAACCAAAAAATTAAGAATAAAACAAATAATAATAACGGTTAAATTTCTTCGATCTAATTTGGTTTTACAAAGAGTTGCTCATTTGACATGGAGGACATCTTCGTCATTTACTTCTCATTTTGAATGGTTGATGTTTTTTTTCTTTTTACAATATGTTCAGGGGTTGGGTTGAGGATTAAACTTAAGAGTTCACAGTCAAGGCAATACATCATGCCTTTGAGCTATGCTCTTGTTGACTGTTGGTTGATGCTTAGTTTATCATAACATATACATCTCATCTTCATCCCCAAATCCATTAAATTTCTAGTTCACTAGCCTCTCAATCCCCGATTTCCACGCCCTCTCCTTGGTAATGTCGATATTGGGGGAGCTTCTTCGAGAATCATAATGTCCTCCTCTTCGATGCTCTCTCCTTGCGTCATGGGGACTGGGTAGAGGCCGGGTATAGGGTCCATCCAGAATATTTTGATCTGACATGAAAATGTTGATTTTGAAATTTCGGGGATAAAAATAAAAAAAAAAATTATATATACATAATCTTTAGTTTTTTTTCTTTTTTTTTTTCATCCGTTAGATAATATTTAAGTGGAAAAAAAAAAAAAAAAAAAGTATTTGAAAAGTCTTTTTAAGTTTTCAAATTGCAAATTTAAAAAATTAGCGCTGGTTTGGCTCCCGCTCTAACCTACTCAGAACCATTTCTGCCATTGATAAACTCTTCGAGCTCCGATTCTGAGTCTCAATCTCCACCATCTGATATGCTGCTTTCTTCTCCGTTAACTCCAGGTATCTTCATCTTCTTCATCATCTTATTCTCTTTTCTTTCTTTCTTTTGTTTTCCATTTCTCTTGGTTCACTGTCATGTGGAGAATGGAAGTTATTTTGCAACAAATACGAATTATTCTCATTCTGGAGTGTTATATCTTCTTCCTCTTCTTCAAGTATGCATTCAATCCCAATTTGCCTCCTTGAATTTATTGTTTAGGGCTATCTGACTTTACCTAATTCTCCCCCTTTTGTAATGGAGGGCAATTAACTATAGCTCAAGCGAGAATCAAAACAAATGTTTATATTTATTTCTTATTTTGTTCATAAATCATTTCTTCTGTTGTTTGATATTTATAAAACTGGAGTTTCCAAGCCCACCCATGATTTTCTTTACTAATCCTTCTTCTTCTTAATTGTTTGAGTGCTGATTGATGCACTGATTTTTGGTTGCACTTTTCTTCATCTTGTTGTAATGTTTTTAGGCTTTTTGATTGACTGTCCCTGAAAATGCTGATTCTCTAGCTTCCAGCTTAAAACTTAATCCCACCAAGTGAACTTCTTATCTATATTTTGATTATGGGACACCCTTTTAAGAACGAAAAGAAGATCATGTAGTTATGCTTTATTCATGTTTTAGAATCTATCGAATGGGAGAAACACTCTCATTGTTAGGTATTTATCTAGAGACATTCGATCATTTATTGATTCTACTTCTCTATTAGTCATATCGTGGAGCAAGTTATCTCCCCTTTTGGTAATTATGATCTCACCATCTTCATTCATCAGTGGAGGTGTTTTTTTGTATAGGAACTTTCTTTTGTAACTCATTTCATATTATCAAAGAATAGTTTTGATTTCCTATAGAAAAAAAAAAACAGGATCTGTAGTACATTGTGTAACTGTTTAGGGTCCTATTTACTAAAGGAGGAAACATTTTAGTGCTATTTTGAACAATTATCCATGTTTTTCTGTATTTTCAGTACAATTTCTATTTCAATTATCGAGTTCCTATCAGAATAATTTAGTCTGCCAAATTATATGATATGTGCATGGAAAATGAATGATCTATGATCTAAAAAACAATAGATAAGCCAAAACTCTGGCACATACAACTCAAAATTATGGAAGTGAAAGGGCACAACCATAAAATTGGATTCAAATCTTGTAGAACATCTCTATACTATTATTCTTTCTTGGGGATTTTGAGCTTGCACAAAGAACAGAAGAAAGAGACGGTGGTTCATATTTATTTCTTCTGTTGGGAAATGATGTGTTTGATTAGTTGCATATAATAATGTGATACTGTAATTTTGTGTATGTGAAGTAAAGTTAAGTTAAGTTGTTCATGTTTTGATGTGTTATAAAATTGAATAGTTTGAGTTTTAGTCTCTCTATTAAAAAGTCCATGAACAAAAGTCTACTACGAATGTTGTTTATATTATCAGACTTCTCAACTAATTTGGGTTATGTTGGTTAAGTTTTACTTTTCAAGCTGAATTTCTGCAAGTGATAAACACACTAACCAATCTTGTTATCATCTTTTCACTCTGCAGAAGAAGAAAAAAGTGGGAAGGAAGAACCAAGCAAAATGCTTACAACATTGATTTATTCATTTCATTGATATAAGATGAAGTTACCAATAGAAGGCAACAAACTATGAATTGCAAAAACAAACAAAAACACTTCTGAGTTGGAAGTGCTGATGAGAGGTTGTAGGAAACACTTGTGAGTTGGAAGTAGTTTACTCTTCCAATTTGGTTCTACACAAAGGACATGAATTCTTGATCTCAAGCCAGTTGAGGATGCATGATTTGTGATACACATGACCGCAGGGCATTCTGGCCACCTCGTTTTCACTGTCGTCGTCTAGCAGTTGATCGCAACACACGCTGCAATCTGCCCCCGCCTCAACTAACCCATCGAACTTCTCCTTCTTCAGCCTCTCAATCGCAGATGCCGACGCCGACGTGGACGTCCCTGGATGTTCTTGAATATGCATTTGGATGTAATCGAGAGAGACAATCATGTGGAAGTTGAGATCGAGTTCGCCGGAGGCCAATTGAAGGGCGTGGGAGGTGATCGTTTGAAAGATGAGGTTGCAATCGGCGATGGAGAAGTTGAAGGAAGAGAGAAAACGAAGGACAAAGAAGTAAGAGAGAAACGGTGGTTGTTGGAGCTCACGCAGAGGCAAGTGAAACAGAGCATCGGCGATTGGAGTTGAGGGGCTTTGTTCAACGATCTCGTAAGGATATCTGGAGACCAGATGGGTGGAATGCCCCAATCGGAGTTCCAACAATTGAATCGGGTTCTCGTCGGAGGCCACGCTGCCGGTGCCGTGGATGCTATATCGGAGAGACACAGTGTTGTCCAACGCCATAGACATGTCGTCTGAGATCAAAACAGAGCAAAAGAAAGCAAGCTTTAGAATTGTATTCTGAATTTACCGCCGGGGAGCGGGGTCTCCTTTATTATTTATTAATTTATAGGGAAGATGAAGGAATTTCAATTAAGGAAAGTTTGTGAGAAATCTGAGCGTTACCCATTTGAATTCTCCCCTGCGCTTCAAAATCCATCCACCGGATATCCAGCGACCACCGTCAATTCATCCTCAACGGCTCTTTTGTCGTCGCGTCGTCGGACACGGTTGTTTTTGAGAAATCTGACCGTTACCCATCCACCTGATATTTGAATTCTCCAATTCTCAACGGCTGTTTTCGTCGCCGAGAAAACCCAGCCAACGACCACCGGAGATTCGTCCCCAACGGCTCTTTTGTCGTCGCGTCTTCACACGCTCGCCCATCCGCCCTTCTCTGTTCTGTTTTCCTTTTAATGATTTTTCATTTTCCTTTTTCTTTTTAAGGAATAGAATTCTTCGATACTTATTTACAATATTAGTATTTTGTTTTTACTTTTAAAATTTAGTTAATATTAAAAAATAATAAATAAAAATAAGTTCCAAATATTATCCTACTTGAAACACGTTGACTCATTTTCCAAACTAAGTCGTAGTTTTGAAATCCAAACAATTAAATATTATCCTCTTTACTTTTTCTTTTTAAGGAATAAAATTCTTCTATACTTATTTAAAAAATATATATATATTTTTTACTTTTAGAATATTAGTTAATATTAAAAATAAATAAATAATTCAATATATTATATTTTAATATTATTGTTACGTTACACCAATATACCTACCACTTTACTCAATCAAAATATATATTTTTTTTTTTACTTTAGGAGATAAGCATTAATTAAATTTTTTCTAATATATTAAATTTTTTATTTTAAAAAAATCAATTTGTACACTAAATTTTCATATTCATCAAATAATAATAATAATAATAATAATAATAATTTTTTTTTTTTTTTTAATATTGCAATTTTTACGTTTTAATATATTAATATTATTTAAAAAAAAATACAAAACAAAGACTATCCAACCAACTTTTATTTTAAAAAATAAAAAAACTAAAAATAGTTATCAAACAAAACAAATTTGGTATTGTGTTTTTAAAAAATAAATAAAAATAAATAAGTTATATGGCCTTTTTGTTTTTAAAAAAACAGAAAATAAAAAACACAAACTAGAATTTTATCCAACATGCCTAAGCGGCTTCCAAATTATTATTGAAATTCAAACAAATCAGAATTAGAAGACTCCAGAATACAAAATAAATAATATTAATGTGTTTAATTTCTTCAATCTAATTTGGTTCTGCACAAACCGCCTTTGAAGCCAAATTTGTGATACACGTGGCGTGGGTAAGGGACATCTTCGTCATTTATTTTTATCATAACCGGAATCTCCAATCTCATCTTCATCCCTAAATCCATTAAATTTAATAATGTGTTAAATTTGTTGTATTTTACTTCTGCACAAAGGACATGAATTGTTTATTTGAAGCCAGGTGAGAATACAACATTTATGAAACACATGACCGCATGGGATTCTAGCTACCATCTTCTCTTGATCGTTGAGTTCATCGTAACAAACACTGCACTCTTCCAACTCTTCTCGCTTGAGTAACCCATCAAATTTTTGCTTCTTTTTATTCACCCTTTCAATAATCGTTGTCGCGGGCAGTGGAGCTTCTTCAAGAATCACCGTCTCCTCCACCATTACACCACGTCCAACATTATTCGACCTCTGCTCCAGCTCGATTTGCCAGAACATTTGGATGTAATCGATATCCGCGACCAACTGGAACTTCTCGTCGTAGTTTTCGGCCGCCATTTGAACGACGGACGGTGTGATCTTCTGAGCAATGGCCTTACAGTTTACGAGGTCGACGCCGAGGTTGAAGGAGGTGTACAGTTGTTGGACGACGTAGGCCTCGCAAAACAACGGATCTTCGAGCTCTCGTAGAGGCAGAGGAAAACGAGCAATCTGCATTTGAGTTGAAGAAGTTTCTGCAAGGATATGGTAGGGAAGTCCGGCGGATGGCGATCGGGAGATCAGACGGTTGACATATCCCAATCGAATTTGGAGGATTTGATCGGCGCCATCGTTGCGACGGAGACCGCGCCAGCAGATAGTGAAGTCATTATGGAGAGGCATCATTAATTATTTATGAAATTTGTTTGATTGTTGATTTGAAATTGAAATCCTAATTTGTTTAATTAATAGTAGAAGTGGAAGGGAGTTTCCATTCCTATTAGGAAATTTGAAAATCTTCAATATTTGAACATAAAATAAAATCCAAGGGAAGTTCCCATTCCAATTAGGAAAGTTTCAGTTTTAGTCAATTTACGAAAATTTTATTCTTTTCCTTATTATCTTTTTAAATTGAAAAAATAAATATGAAACTCAATTGTCAAATATGGAAATTTCTGAAAACAGAGCAATTTGATTTTACTTTTCTAATCAAATAAGGACAAATATCTAATATATGCATATATTTCTTTTTCTTTTTTTACTTTTCTAATTTTATTATTCTAATGGATTTTAAAATAATAATAATAATAATAAATAGAATTTAAAGGAAACATTTTATTTCACTCCCCCTTTGTAAAAAGACACCACTTCCTTCCTCTTCCTTGTGTTTTGCCCTAATTTCTAATGGATTTATGAAATTAGTTAAAAAAATATCTAATAAATCTTTTAATTTTTAATCGTATCTCCAATTGGACCCTTCATTTTTAAAAACCTACCAGACACAAAATTAAAAGTTTCGAGTCTTATTAGACATAAAATTATCTTTCAAAATTAGTTAATTTTAAAAAATAATAGAAATATATCAATGATCTATACAAAAATGAAGGTTCAATAATTTATTAGACATTTTTAAAGTTCATGAGACTTATTAAACATAAAATTGAAAGTTCGACTTTTTAATATCTACGTGGATCAAATAGACACGAAGAAAATAATTAAACTTATAATTAAACATTTAGAATATTAGTTAATATTGAAATTAAAAAATAAAAAATCCAAATATTTTGCCCTTAAGTTAAGTTGCAAACGTTGACACGTTTTCTGTAAAGTAATTAGCTAGTGTTCTCCTACTTGTGTAAACTATACATATATCAATGTTCAGGCTAAAAAAATAATTATAAAAAAGTGTATTTTAAAATTATACAACTAAATTGAAAGTTAATCTAAACTATAGGTACCAAATAATAATAATAACATTCAACTCGTCGCAATGAAATTCTCTTAATTATCAAACTGATTATGGTTCAATTGACTTTTTAATAACGTAGAAATCTATGTGAACTTGTGACCTCTTGGTCACTAGTCTATACAATATGTCAGTTGAGCTCATGACACATAAAAATCAAGTCGAAACTAATTCCAATTAGTTATTTGACCAAATGTAGATAGATTAATTTAAATCAAAAGTCAAAGTTTAAGCTTTTGTTTAGGTTTAAATATTATTTTAATCCTTACACTTGTAAAAAAAAATTAGAGTAAAATTAAATTCAACGTTTTTAAAGTAGATAAACCAAAATGAATAAAAATAAATAAAAGTATAAATACCAAGTTTAAAGGAAAATTGCAACAAGTCAATTTAGAGTAAAATAATTACAAATATAGTATTTTTTTTTATATAATTTTTTTTTTTTTAAATATGACAATTTTTATTACTAATAGTCTCATATTAGTGATAGTCTGAGAGTATATAGTGACTATAGTGATCTATCAGCGACTATTAATGATAAAAACTGATATCTTTTATTTTTTATAAAATTTAGTTAATGACTATCACTGATAGCATGACTATCATTTTTTAAAAAAAAAATGTTTTATATTGTACTAGATTTGTCGTTATTTTAAGCATGACGGTTATTTATGCAATTCGACCAGATTTAAACTTAAACCTATTATTTTGGCTAAATAGAGTAACGGTGTATTTATAAAATCTAGTTAGGACTTTTTGATCACTAGTCCATAAACTATATCAGTTATGCTTTCCTTGGCTTTATTAAATTAATATTAACTTTAGATTTGAAAATCAATTGTAGCATTAAAATTGCATACAATTAATTTATTAAATGAATATATTATTAATCTAAGCAATTCAACCATTGGTTTTAGTTTAACGCTTTAATATTATTACCATTTTCATGAAAATCAACATGAAAAAATATATCTTATTTTTTTTACAACAAAAATACATCTTAATTCCCTAAAAATCTAATATATATATCTTAGAATTATTTACATATTCATTATAATTATAGTATAAATTCACAGTTTGTAATATTTTTAATATATATGTTATAAAATAATTAATCATATTATTATTATTATGATGATGATTTATATACAGTTAAATTAAGAATTAAGAACTAAGTATGAAGAATTAAGAATTAAATTAAATATGATTATTAAAATAATACAAATTTAAACTAGAAACAGAGTTGCTACTCGATATTGTATCTTAGGCTAATAATTTCTAATTTTTTTGTTTAGGTCCACTTATAGAATTACTATTGATTTATTATGTTTGCAGAGTGATAACTGTTGGGTTTTATGTCCTAACACTCGTGTTTTGTAAACGTTGTAAATGTAATATGTCTATTAAATGCAATAAAAAGTTATTGAGGTTTATTGAGGTTTATTCAATAAAGAGTTAACTGTTGGGTTTTAAATGCCAACAGAGGGAGCAAAGACTTCATAATCCCGGATATCAACAAAGTGAAAAAAGAAATGAAGGACAGTGAGAAGATCACAAAAAATGTCGTGGAAAAATCCTTGGTCGTCAGCACGACCCCTGTAAGGTTTTCCTCAAAAGGAAAGCAAAACAGGACAGAAAGAAGAAATGACGGAGGCGAGAGACGTCACCTTACGTTAAAAGAAAGACAAGAAAAAGTCTACCCGTTTCCAGACTCTGACATTCCTGACATGTTAGAGCAACTATTGAAAACACGACTGGTTGAGTTTCCAGAGTGTAGGCGCCCGGAAGAGATGAACAAATTTCCCCTTCATCCGAGGCGCTTGCGGCGAGGAGTTCACGCACACATTTACACTGTTTTCTACTGCTTTCTGTCTTCTACTTTCTCTACTGTTTGCTGTCGTTTGTTTCTGTTTGCTACAATATTTCAATTCGTCTTCGTCTGTTTAGTCTTTACTGTTTTATAGTCGTTGCACATTAAGCTTTGAATCTTACTTAATAGAGGAATCATTTGACAACTTCGCAAGCTTTTTATCGCCTTCTGTCTTTCCTTTACTGTCATTTTGCCTTGAATCATGTCTAATCAATCTATTCTTTCCAATCCTTCATCATCCATGAGTAACTAAACCACACAAGGGTCTGCCATTGACGAATCTATAGGTATAAATACGTGAATTCAACATGTAGGGTAGCTTCAAATGCATTGAATGTATGTGTACTTCATCCCATGGGCAATTTTTACCGGCCATCCATTTTGTCTAAAGAACTCCTAACCTCCGGAAGGAGTAAGAGTTCAGAGTCGTCCATTCATGCTAGCCTTTCATGGTAGCCAGAAAACGACCTAGGAATAGGCATTTTCCTAGCACAATTCATTAACTTGCTTATATAAATAGATGCTTAAGTCTTACTTGGATATGAGTGAACTAAAGGATCTAATGCATGTAATCGAGAGATGCATGAGAATGAGTTAAATTGATGCATGATAAGTTGATCTACTGTTGAAGAATCATATGAAAAAGCCTATAGAGGAGTCGTTAGTTGACCTTGTTTCCTCAGCTCACCCTTAAAACGTTGTTAATTTAATTGCTAGATAATTGTTGTCTGCGCAATTCTATAAGTCTGTTTTTGCCTTAGCCATTTTTCCAGTCTTCTGCCTTGCGATTTTATTGCTAGGAAATTGCTTTCTCCGCAATTATTTTTCTTCTACGTTCAAGTTAATCACTTTACTTGCTTTTGTTTATGCTTGCATATCTCGTACGTTCTTTATTAGTTAGGCACACTAATCCCAATTTCACCCCATTTAAGCCACCCTTTCTAATTTAGCATCTCACTTCGTTAGTAACTAAGAATAAATCTCTGTGGGAAATCGAATGAAAAAATACTTATTACTTGCTACAAGACCATGTATGCTTGCATGTTCTGAGTGCTCTCGCATCGCATTTTTATTTAAACACTGAGCACGCAACAAGTTTTTGGCGCCGCTGCCGGGGACTTTGTTTAGTAAACACGAAGTGTGTTATTTTAGAAAAACCAAACTTAATATCTATTGGAGCTAAATCTTCTTTCATTTCTTTTACAGGTACCATCGAGCTAGTTTATGAGTGAGCATTCAAATAGCAACCTAGAGTTCAATCCTGAGCCTGAAAGACTTCTTAGGGCCAGAAACAAAGCTAAGAAACACCTCTTTAAACAGCCACCTGTACCTCAAAACATTGCTGACTCCGCGTAGTCGTCGCAATTCCAACAAACCGAAATGGATAGACCAGCCCCAAACCAAGCACCTACCATTCGCAACCCCATCGAAATCGCGAATGATAAGGATAGTGCCATCCTCTCATATTTAGTTCCCATGCCTGAGGAGCTTAATCCGAGCATTATACGCCCTGAGATTACAGCTCTCTCATTCGAGTTAAAGCCCGTTATGTTCCAAATGCTGTCCACCGTAGGACAATTCTTTGGAGTGGAAAACGAAGATCCCCACAATCATCTAAGAAATTTCCTAGGAGTTAGTGATACTTTCATCATCCCTAGAGTTTCTCAAGAAGCCTTAAGACTTTACCTCTTTCCCTACTCATTAAGAGATAAAGCCAAAACGTGGTTAAATTCCTTACCCTCTGGATCAATTGTCAATTGGACAGATCTGGCTGAAAAATTCCTAGTCAAATACTTCCCACCTGATAGGAATTCCAACTTTCGTGATGATATAATCAAGTTCAAACAAGCCGAAAACGAATCCCTTCACGAAGCTTGGACAAGATTCAAAGATTTATTGCTTAAATGTCCACACCATGGCATTCCATGGTGTATCCAAATAGAAGTGTTCTTTAAAGGATGCAACCCCAGCACAAGGCAAGTGCTGAATTCTTCGGCTGGTGGTTCCATGCTTTCAAAGAGCTACAATGAAGCCTATGGGATTTTGGAGAAAATCTCAACCTCCCATTGTAGATGGTCAGACGATCCTGTAGAGCCAAGGAAAGCTCAAGACAAGGACGCACTTAGTGCAATGAGTAGCAAAATAAATGCCCTGACCAATCTAGTAAAACAAATGGCTCAAACCAATCTCCAACAAAGTGTCAACACCGCAGCAGCCGTTTCAATGGGCTCATCAACTAGTCAAGGTGAGACACTAATCTGTGGATTCTGTGGGGAAGGGCACTTGTATGATTTTTTCCCTGGGAATCCAGCCTCGGTCTGCTATGTTGGAAGTCAACAGCAGCCTAGGAACAACCCCTACTCTAACACCTATAATCCTGGTTGGAGGAACCACCCAAATCTTTCTTGGGGTGGACAACAAAATACTAACCAAGCACAAAACCAACCAAGACCGAGTGGAACACCTGGTTTCACTCAACAAAATAACCAATCTATGTACCAAAAGCCATATAACCAACCAATAGGACCATCAGTAGAGAATTTACTCAAGGAATATATTGCAAAAAATGATGCAACCCTGCAAAGTCAGCAAGCCACCCTTAGGAGCTTAGAAAATCAAATAGGGCAGTTAGCGAATGAAATGAAAAATAGGCCCCAAGGTAGATTGTCTGCAGACACTGAAGTCCCAAGAAGGGATGGAAAAGAACAAGTTCAAGCAATTGAACTTCGTAGTGGACGACCGTTGGTGATCAACAACAGAGAAGCCCCAAAGCGAGTAGAGAATGAAGAGTCTAGTGCTCCACTGGATTCTCTGCCCAACCATGATCAACCACCAACAAGCACAACCAGAGTGAGGCTGGAACCTATCATTGAGGAACCAGAAGAAATACCAAGGCCTCCACCTGTCATTAGGCGACCTGAGGTGCCTACATATGTGCCACCACCTCCATTCCCAAGAAGGCTGAAGAAAAAACAAGAACAGGAAGTGCACTTTAATAAGTTTTTAGAAATTTTAAAACAAGTGCATGTTAATATCCCATTTGTAGAAGTTTTGCAATCTATGCCTTCTTATGTTAAATTCTTGAAAGATATAATTACTAACAAGAAAATTATTGGTGAATTTGAAAAGTGAATCTCACCGAGGAGTGCAGTGCTATACTCCAAAACAAACTAACGAAGAAGGAGAAAGATCCTGGTTCCTTCACCTTACCAGTTGAATTAGGAGGCAAACACATGGGCAGAGCTCTGTGTGATCTGGGAGCCAGCATCAATCTCATGCCTTTATCACTATTTCGTCAGCTTGGAATAGGGGAAGCACGTCCTACCACTGTCACCTTGCAGCTTGCAGACAGATCCATAGCATACCTGGAGGGGAAAATTGAGGATATACTTGTCAAGGTTGACAAATTCATCTTTCTTGCAGACTTCATCATTCTGGATTATGAGGCAGACAAGAAGGTACCAATCTTATTGGGCAGACCATTTCTAGCCACAGGTAGGGCTTTGATCGATGTCCAAAAAGGTGAGCTCACCATGAGAGTTCATGACGAGGAGGTTAAATTCAGCGTATTTAAAGCTCTAAGGTATCCCTCTGATTCTGAATCCTGTGCAAGTGTAGATGTAGTAAATTCACTGATGGAAGAACAACTTGAGCATGAACTGTTAATTAAGCATGCTACTGACTATGTACAAGTAGATATAAATGACTTAAACATTTCTGAATTGATGGATATACATGTGGACAATCCTCAACATGTTTGTATGACTAATAAATTGTCTGAGAGAACCACAAATCCTTTGAAACCATCAATTGAACATCCACCTTTACTAGAATTAAAACCATTGCCTGATCATCTTAAGTATGCATATCTAGGAGAGCATGATACTTTGCCTGTTATTATTTCGTCCAAATTGAGTGAACAACATGAAATTGCGTTAATATTGCTGCTTAAGCAACATAAAAAAGCTATTGCATGGACGATTGCTGATATAAGAGGTATTAGTCCTTCCTATTGCATGCATAAGATACTGTTGGAAGAGGAACATACACCTAGGGTAGATCACCAACGTAGGTTGAATCCCTCCATGAAGGAGGTAGTTAAAAAAGAGATTATCAAATGGTTAGATGCTGGTGTAATTTTCCCTATAGCCAATAGTCAATGGGTTAGCCCGATCCAATGTGTACCTAAGAAGGGTAGAATGACTGTAATAGTTAATGAGAATAATGAACTAATTCCAACTAGAACTGTTACAGGATGGAGAGTCTGTATGGACTATAGAAAACTAAACAAAGAAACAAAAAAAGATCATTTTCCTATACCATTTATAAATCAAATGTTAGATAGAATAGCTGGCCGAGCCTATTACTGCTTCTTAGATGGTTATTCTGGATATAACCAAATTACCATAGACCCTGTGGATCAGGAGAAAACAACCTTTACATATCCCTTTGGAACGTTTGCTTTTCGCAGAATGCCATTTGGCTTATGCAATGCACCAACAACATTCCAAAGGTGCATGTTGGTCATTTTCTCTGACTTAGATGAGTCCATGATAGAAATATTTATGGATGACTTCTCAGTCTTTGGTGATTCTTTAAATAACTGCTTAGAAAACTTAGGACAGGTCCTAACTAGGTGTGAAGAGACCAACCTAGTCTTAAATTGGGAAAAATGCCACTTTATGGTGGAGGAAGGAATAATCCTAGGACATAGAGTGTCTAGAGCAGGAGTAGAGGTCGATAGGGCCAAAATCGAAATAATAGAGAAGCTAGTGGAACCTCAAAATGTAAAAGCTATTAGAAGTTTCCTAGGTCATGCAGGTTTTTATAGGAGATTCATTAAAAACTTTTCAAAAATCTCTAAACCTCTGTGTGAGCTTCTAGAGCTTAATAAACCATTTGTCTTCTCAAAAGAATGTTTTCTAGCATGGACAACACTTAAAGAAGCCTTAGTCAAAGCACCAATTATAGTAGGTCCAAACTGGGATTTACCATTTGAAATGATGTGTGATGCTAGTGACTATGCAGTAGGGGTTATGCTAGGACAAAAAATAGATAAACTAACACATCCTGTATACTATACAAGTAAGACTTTAAATGAAGCACAATGTAATTACACCACCACCGAGAAGGAAATGCTAGCTGTAGTATTTGCCTGTGAAAAGTTTAGGAATTACATTGTAGGAACTAGAACAATTGTGTACACCGATCACTCTGCACTAAAATATCTAATGAGGAAGGCTGATGCTAAGCCACGGTTAATTAGATGGGTATTATTGTTGCAAGAGTTTGACTTAGACATTAGAGATAAAAAAGGATGCGAAAATGTAGTTGCTGACCATTTATCTAGATTGCGAAGTAATTGCGACAAAATTGCTGAGCCAGCAATTTCTGATGCCTTTATTGATGAGCATGTCTTTGTGTTAGCACATCGTGATAACGATGAGGAACCTTGGTTTGCGGATATTGATAACTTCCTTGCCTCGCAGGTACTACCAACTTTCAAAGGAGGGCAAAAAAAGAAGAGGTTCCTACATGAAGCTAGGAAATACATCTGGGACTATCCTACACTTTACAAGACTTGTGCACACGGATTACTGAGGAAGTGTGTATCAGCTGCTGAGGCGAAGTCAGTGTTGCAGCACTGCCATACGTCTCCTTATGGTTGACATTTTGGTGGCCAAAGGACGGCTGCAAAGGTGTTCTAGAATGACTACTATTGGCCTACGATCTTCAAAGATGCACACGATCATGCACACAACTGCGATGAATGTCAACGGACAGGTAACCTCAGTAGGAAGGATGAGATGCCTCTCACCTACATCTTAGAGTTGGAACTCTTTGATGTATGAGGCATTGACTTCATGGGACCATTCCCTCCATCTGCAGGTAATCTTTATATACTTGTAGCCGTAGACTATGTATCTAAATGGGTAGAAGCCATAGCATGTCCCTCAAATGATGCAAAGACAGTAATTAAGTTTCTCAATAGGCATATTTTCACAAGATTTGGTACACCACGTGCAATAATAAGTGATGAGGGAACCCACTTTATAAATAAAGCTATGGAAAAGGTACTAGCTAAATACAATGTTAGACATAGAGTGACAACTCCTTATCACCCACACTCGAATGGACAGGCTGAAATATCTAATAGGGAGATCAAGAGCATACTTGAAAAAGTGGTTAAACCTAATAGAAAAGATTGGTCTTTTAAGTTAGACGATGCACTTTGGGCATATAGGACTGCGTATAAAACACCCTTAGGTATGTCTCCTTATAGGCTAGTGTATGGAAAAACATGTCATCTTCCCTTCGAATTGGAAATCAAAGCCTTTTGGGCCTTAAAAGAACTGAATTATTGCGTGACCGATGCTGGAACATTGTGGTCTCTGCAATTACATGAGTTAGATGAGCTGAGACATATGTCCTATGAAAATGCTAAAATGTATAAAGAAAAAACTAAGATTTGGCATGATAGTAGACTTAGGATCAAGGACTTTAAAAAAGGTCAGCATGTCTTATTATTCAACTCGCGGTTAAAGTTATTTCCAGGCAAACTTAAGTCTAGGTGGTCAGGTCCTTTTGTTATTACTAACGTTTTTGTTCATGGTGCTATTGAGATTCGCAACCTACACCACAGGCAGCCGTTTATGGTAAATGATGCTCGGTTGAAGCATTACTACGAGGAGGGAGATGTGAAGACACTCTCGGCCTTCCTCCTATCTGAAGCTTGAGAAGCAAGTCGAGAGGGGATGATCGACCACTGTGCTCATCCATCAGAAGGCTATGCTTTAGAGTTTTTTTTCTTTCTCAGTATTTTCGGATTGTGTTTTGTTTGTTTATTTTTGGTTTTAATTCAGTATTTTTGTGTTAATTAGGAGGATATTAATGAGAGATCTTTAAGAGGCAATGAAGGAGATGAATCGAGGGGAGAAGATCCACGAAGAAGATCCGGCTAAATCAAAGATTTGATTGTTAAATCTCGCAACTCAAATCAAGAAAAATCCTAACGGCTAGGCGGATTTATTGCGGAGGATTTGCTCGGTCCTCAACAGAAAAGAGCCGTTGGAGGGTACTCAAGTACAAATAGCCGTCGTTGAGGAGATCCCTGCCCTTTACGTTTTCTCAAACCGTTGGATCTCCGAAATTCAGTCTTCTCCTTCCTCTGCATCTCCTACATTCAGATCCTCAAAGACCGACAATGGTGACCACGCGGGCAGATCGTTCCACGCCCAAGAAAGCGTCGCCTGACGCAGAAGAAGCTGCGAGGGAGGCGCTGCTCTCTTTAGCAGACACCGATGCTGCGCAACCCGCACGCCCTCCGAAGCTACCTGTGCGAAGAAAGAAATGGAAGGTGGCGACTGAGGAAGTTGCTGGTCCTTCTGATTCGGTCGGGACACCCAAGAAGAGAAAATGGAAGATCGCGGTGGCTGAGTCACCGGTCAGAAAGACTCCCAACGTGGAAAGCCGTGGGAGTGGCCGCCCTTCATATGAGACGGCCAGACAGAGCCCCGAACCTTCCCCACAAGCGCCGGAGCCTGAAGCTCCACCTGAAGAGCACCAAGATTCGGTGCCAAGTGACGAACCGGCGGAGGAAGAGGAGGTGTTTTCCCCCTTAAGGGATGTCAGTCTTGACAACCCTGTGGAGGGGGGAAGCAAGGACTCCATGGACGAAACACTGGGGGATTGTCTCCAGCAAATTACCACCAAGGCACAGCTCAAGAAGAGGGCCCCCGTGATCGTGAAAGGCAAGCGGCTAAAGGCCTCAAAACGAGCCAAGAAGAAGAAGGTTGGAGCTGAACCTTCTTTCAAGAAGATGAAGCTTGAGGCCTCTGAGTCGGCCAAAGCAAAAGAGAAGGGGAAGAAGAAAATGTACCCAGAAGACGAACCTCAAGCTGTGAGGTACGTCTCTAGGGAAGCAAAGGCCAAGGGCCTCGAATTAATGAAGAAGGAACTCCTCCATGAGCGGGGATTTCTTGATGCATTGGCGGACCTGCCGCAATTTTTGCGCGCATGGATCATCAACCATGGCTGGGAGGAACTCTGCAGGCCTCCAATTCCAGGGTATCCTGATATGGTGTACGATTTCTACGCCAATCTCACACACCCTGAAGCGTGTCTATCAACAGTGAGGGGGATAGAAATCGACTTCTCTGCCAACGCCATCAATGAGGCCTATGCTCTCAAAGGGCATACACATTCTGAGTATGCCAAGATCGTCGACTCGCCATCTGAGGCGGTCTTAGAAGAGGCCTTGCACACAATCAGCAAACCTGAGGCAGCCTGGGCGGTCTCGAGGAACGGGAAGCACACCCTGATGAGTGCTACCCTTAGAGACAAGGCGGCTGTCTGGTTCTCTCTTGTGCGCAGACGCATCTCCCCAGTGACTCATGAGACGACTATCAACCAGGGGCGATCGTTGCTGCTATATGCCATCATGCGTGGACTCACCATTGATGTTGGTGAAGTCATCGCCTCATCCATCACTGAATGTTCACGCAAAGGTAAGGGCCAATTATTTTTTCCAAACACTATAACTAAACTGTGCCTACGTGCAGGTGTGCCTATTGCGAGGAATGAGAGGCAGTTGGCTTACACTGGACATCTGGAGCTGCCCACAATCTTGAGGATGCGTCGGAGGGGCAATATGGAATTTGAGATGGACGGCCTGGAAAACTTGTTGTCCGAAATCGCAAGTGTACGAATCGTTCCAAGTAATATAGTAGTGTAAGTACTAATTATCGTTCTCCACAGGGAATGAAAGTTACTAATTACCAAATTATTTAGCTTCAATTTTATCTGAGCAATCGATCGGTCAAGGATAAATGAACTATTAAAAAGCTTTGAACTAAAGTAATTACAATACTAAAACTAACAACCGTTATGATAAATGTAGATGATTGAGACTCTAGAGCAAAGACTTCATCGCTATCTCCCCCTATTCTTCAATAATTGAAAGTTACAAAAGTTTGATTTCTAGACTGTTGACAAGTTCTACTCAAATGGCTTGCTACTCTCTCTCGAGTAATAACAATATTCATTAAAATGCCAATTGCCTATATTTCTATGACAATCGGAACAATTCAATTATGAAGGTTGTAAAACTAGCATTGCCACAAAACCTACAAGGATATGTCTATCGCTCATATAAATTAGGGAAAACAATTAAGTTTCGTCAATGATTATCGTCTATCGACCTCAAAACATTGATATAAAGTCACACTAAGATTGGCCAAATCCTAACATGTATTAAGCTCATAAGGGTTTTCACAATCTAATATGAAATCAAATTCTTAACAATCAACAATGAAAAAATAAGGTTCAACAACGACTACATCAACGCTCTAGATAAGAGAGTTAGTTCATAATGAAAAACTCAACAACAATCTCAAAATTCAGCAAGTTCATAACAAGTAAGAAAAGAGAGGATGAAAAGAGGAAAAGAAACAAATCCCGGCGATTCCACGAGTTTCCTAGCGTTGCTCTCGCTCCGTTTGGGTGCTCGGATCTTCAAAGTCCATGCTCAACCGTTTCTCTATGTCTCTTCTCCAATCTCCATCCGATCTCCCGATTAAAATCTCGTAAAAAGGCTTTTATACTTAGGGCAAAGGTCGTCGCAGCGCCTAGGCGCTCAGTTACAGCGCCTCGGCGCTAGGAGGAATCACCGCTTCAGACTTCGTAGCGCCTAGCTGCTGAAAGGCAGCGCCTCGGCGCTATCGCTTCTGCATTCTTCATCTGATCAGGGCCTAGGCGCTACACCTTCTGTCCAATTCTTCTCATCAGCGCCTAGGCGCCGAAAGGCAGCGCCTAGGCGCTACAGCTACTGTCCATTTCTTCTCATCAGCGCCTAGGCGCCGAAAGGCAGCGCCTAGGCGCTAGGCTTTTACCCTCAATTTCCAGCTGTTTTGCCCTCCTTTTCACTCTTATTTCCGATCTTCATCCAACTTCCTTCTTTCTTCACCTACACGCAAAATAAGCAACAATTAGATAGAAACAAGAGATAAAACGTCTTCTTACTCAATTAAAACTCTAAAAACACCTTGCTTTAATAAGTCTAAATATCACTTAACAAACTACCCCCAACTTGTCATTTTGCTCGCCCTCGAGCAAAGAGCAAGAGGATTCTAAGGAAAGACAACTACCTTCAAATGACTCAAATCTCACGCATTTATTGACGACCTAAAGGCACACGAAAGTAAGTGAAACAATTGAGTACAATCAACCAGTGAGACTTCTAGATTCCTTACAATTCCAAGTGTTCTTTTCAAATTTCTTAATATCTAAGAATACTGGTAAGCTAAGTACACATCAATTACTTCGGTTATACAAACAGTCAAGAGAATAAGCATTCATCGAGTACAATTTTAACTAAAAACTCAAGTATCTCATCAAACTATCAAAATTGAATGCACAAGGTCTACTACCCTCACAGGGATTCACTCATAACGCTCAACTGTTTAAGGCATATTTCAATGACTCTCACACCAATACATACAAAACTTTTGTCATAAACTTGCTTATATATCACATCCAAGCCATCGATGAACATAATGAATGCACAAAAATTAAGGGTTTCGTTTTGGATGTAATTTGGCTTAGGACGGGTGGATGGAAAAGGGAAATTTTAAGCTCTTTTATTGAAAGAATTTCACACGACTTATCCACATGAAGCTGTCACTTCTACTTTCAAGGAATTTAAACTCAAGCACGATTATTTTTTTAGCTTTGTCGAAGCATTGACTTCCCTTCTCATAATACAATTTTTTTTTTGTTTTTTTTTTTTTTACATTCATAATTTTTGTGTGAAAATCACGCTTCCATTTAGGAATCCCTTAATTCACATGTTGCAACTTTCCCAACAAATTAAAAACTTCATGTGGTAAGCATATGTAATCTTTCAATCTAGGATTCACAGAAAAAGATTACAACAAATGACATTTTTGGCTTTTAGTGCGGTAATCTTCCAATGAAAAAGGTCTAAGGCTCAATATTTGGCTTAACTAAGGACTCAATGTTGAGGTAGGCTATTTTAGAAAGTTAAACATTGGCTTCACCTAAATTACCCTTAAAATTAAAGCATTCAAAACTATTCAGAGGCTACAGACATGCATAACAAAGCAAGTTTTACAAAAAATCTAAATATGCATGGCATTCACACACTTTAAGAATTGAAAGCACCATGTAATGAATGTGCTTAAAGGCTCAAAATCTCACAGGAAAACAGGTTGTTCTGGCAATAGATCTTGCTTATTCGTTATTCAATAACTCAATAGACACTATTATATATATATATATATATATATTTTTTTTGAAAGTAAAAACATGAATCATGATATTCTCTCTTATGCAATATAACCCAACAACCAATGTGTCCCTAACTTACATAGTTTTCCAAAATATCTCGAAAAATTGAAGAGACACACTTCTTAGAATGTAGAAATCATATAGAATGTCACACCTATCCTAAAAAACATACTCAACAGAATCTAATCCCACCCCCAACTTAAAATTCAACATTGTCCTCAATGCGAAACTACTAAAGCATATATATATGACAAATAAAAGAGAAAGGTGAATAATACTGCCCTGATTAAATAAGAGAACCAACATATTCATCAGAGTTTGGAATGTGGAATATGGTGATCAAACTCCTACAAAATAAAAAATAAAAAATAAAAAATCAACAGAAACATAAGGGCAACGATACACAACAAAAGATAGAAAATACAAAGACTAAAAGAAATCAAATAACGTAAACTTGGGTTGCCTCCCAAAAAGCGCTTTATTTAACGTCTCTAGCTAGACGCAATAAACGTTTAAGCATTAAGGTGGTCGAAAGACATTTAATATATCACGAGCTCGCTTTCTTGCACCCTTTTTGTAGACCAACATTAATGTTTCAGTTTGAGATTTAGAGTCCACTATGGCTTTAAAAAGTTCTTTTTCATTTTGGACTCTAATGATCAACTCTCCTTTATCCACATCAATTAAAACTCTCCCAGTTGCCAGGAATGGCCTTCCAAGAATAACTAGTAGTGCATTGTCTTCCTTCACATCTATCACATAAAAGTCAATTGGGATAAAGAATTTTCCCACTTTAATTAGTGCATTCTCAACAACTCCATATGGACAAACTATGGATCTATCAGCTAATTGGAGTTTCACAGTAGTTGGCTTTATCTCCCCAATTTTTAATTTCTTGCATAGTGACATAGGGAGTAAATTAATCCTAGCACCTAGATCGCATAAAGCTCTAAAAGAATGACTACCAAAACTACAAGGAATAGAAAAACTCCCTGGATCATTCAATTTATGTGGTAGTTTCTTCTTAAGTCTAGCACTGCATGCCTCAGCGAGATGCACTGTCTCAACCTTTTTATTTTTCTTCTTCTTAGAGAGCCATTCCTTCATGAACCTGACGTAGTTAGGCATTTGCTTTAGAGCATTTGAAAAAGGAAGATTAATGTTATGTTTCATGAAAATATCCATAAGTTTAACAAACTCAGAGTTAAAATTTTTCTTTTTCTTTTTCTTGAGTTGAGGATTAGCTAAAGGAATAGAAGAAGTAGATAAAGTAGAAGTAATAGGCTTTTCAGCCTCAAGTGAATGTGATACTATTTCTACTTCTGTTTCAATGATTGATGTTGGCTCCTCAATCTTTTCTTGATCATCTTCTTGACTGTTATCCATGTGATGCACCCTAATGACATTACAATGCTCAATTTGAGTTTGATCACTAACCACATGAGCCTTTCCCTTTTTTAGTATATTAAAATCAACAGCTCGTTGTCCAACTGAATTTACTTCGGTTGTGCTTGGTAAATTTCCTGGAAGCCTATCCACCATCATATTGGCTAGCTGACTAACTTGTACTTCCAAATTCTTAATTGCTGCACCTTGATTTTGGAAGTTGGTCTTTGTTTCAGCCATGAACTGACTCGTAGTGTTCGCCATCTGAATCATTGCCTTCTCAAGGCTAGTTTTCTTTTCTGGTTAATGGAATCCTGGAGGGGGTGGATTTTGTGTCTGATTCTGCTTCCATGCGAAGTTAGGATGATTTCGCCACCCTGGATTAAATGTGTTGGAGTACGGGTTGTTTTGTTGGCGATTGTAATTCCCAACAAATTGAGCTTGCTCAACTTGACCTTGCATAAATGGATTTCCCACCTGACAATCTTCACTCCTATGACTTCCATTGCAATTGTCACAAAATAAAGTAGGAGCTTGAATCGAGTTTACCGCAAGTTGCCTTGATTGAAGTTGCTGAGTAAGCGAGGCAACTTGTGCGGTCAATGCGGTGATGGCATCCACTTCATTAACTCCCATCGGCTGTTTCTGCATCATTCTCCCACTTGGGCACTCATAATGATTTACCGTCATCTCTTCCAACAATTCAAAAGCATTATTCTCTGTTTTCTTCATGAAAGATCCCCCAGCTGCTGCATCGATTGTGGTTCTAGTACCTCCATCTAACCCATTGTAAAAGTTATGCACTTGCATCCATCGAGGAAACCCATGATGCAGACACTTTCTTAAAAGTTCCTTAAATCTTTCCCATGCATCATACAGAGACTCTCCATCTTCTTGAAGAAAATTTCCAATCTCACTCCGAATCTTTGCTGTTTTTGCTGGTGGGAAGAACTTGGCAAGAAACTTTTGGGCAAGATCATTCCAAGTCTCTATTGACCCTGCTGGTAACGAGCTCAACCATTGTTTAGCTTGCCCCCTAAGAGTAAAGGGAAACAACCTAAGTCTAATGGCATCATCTGTCACTCCGTTCATCTTGAATGTATCGCAGAGTTCCAGGAAATCTGAAATATGAGAGTTTGGATCCTCATTCCTCAACCCACTGTAGTTCACTGAGGTTTGGATCATTTGAATCGTGGCAGGTTTAATCTCAAAGTTGTTCGCCGGAATTGCGAGTCTTTGCATTGCAGAATGTAACCCCGTTACATTTGGCAATACATAATCCCTCAAAGTCCTGGTTTCGACCCCTTAGTTGTCCGCCATTTTCAACTTCTCTTGTGCAACACGCTCTCTCTTTTCTTTTCTGTTCTTTCTACAGGTACGTTCGATTTCGAGATTAATTGGAAGTAAGCTGCTACTTCCAAATTTTCGCATGCACTCTCTCTACTCCTGCAATCAAAAGTGAAAGAACACAATCAATAAAAGTAACACAAAACTCAGAGTAAGATTAAAGTTCTTGATTTCTGATATTAGTAAAGAAAAAACAATCATTCCCCGGCAGCGGCGCCAAAAACTTGTTGTCCGAAATCGCAAGTGTACGAATCGTTCCAAGTAATATAGTAGTGTAAGTACTAATTATCGTTCTCCACAGGGAATGAAAGTTACTAATTACCAAATTCTTTAGCTTCAATTTTATCTGAGCAATCGATCAGTCAAGGATAAATGAACTATTAAAAAGCTTTGAACTAAAGTAATTAAAATACTAAAACTAACAACCGTTATGATAAATGTAGATGATTGAGACTCTAGAGCAAAGACTTCATCGCTATCTCCCCCTATTCTTCAATAATTGAAAGTTACAAAAGTTTGATTTCTAGACTGTTGACAAGTTCTACTCAAATGGCTTGCTACTCTCTCTCTCGAGTAATAACAATATTCATTAAAATGCCAATTACCTATATTTCTATGACAATCGGAACAATTCAATTATGAAGGTTGTAAAACTAGCATTGCCACAAAACCTACAAGGATATGTCTATCGCTCATATAAATTAGGGAAAACAATTAAGGTTCGTCAATGATTATCGTCTATCGACCTCAAAACATTGATATAAAGTCACACTAAGATTGGCCAAATCCTAACATGTATTAAGCTCATAAGGGTTTTCACAATCTAATATGAAATCAAATTCTTAACAATCAACAATGAAAAAATAAGGTTCAACAACGACTACATCAACGCTCTAGATAAGAGAGTTAGTTCATAATGAAAAACTCAACAACAATCTCAAAATTCAGCAAGTTCATAACAAGTAAGAAAAGAGAGGATGAAAAGAGGAAAAGAAACAAATCCCGGCGATTCCACGAGTTTCCTAGCGTTGCTCTCGCTCCGTTTGGGTGCTCGGATCTTTAAAGTCCATGCTCAACCGTTTCTCTATGTCTCTTCTCCAATCTTTATCCGATCTCCCGATTAAAATCTCGTAAAAAGGCTTTTATACTTAGGGCAAAGGTCGTCGCAGCGCCTAGGCGCTCAGTTACAGCGCCTCGACGCTAGGAGGAATCACCGCTTCAGACTTCGTAGCGCCTAGCTGCTGAAAGGCAGCGCCTCGGCGCTATCGCTTCTGCATTCTTCATCTGATCAGCGCCTAGGCGCCGAAAGGCAGCGCCTAGGCGCTACACCTTCTGTCCAATTCTTCTCATCAGCGCCTAGGCGCTACAGCTACTGTCCATTTCTTCTCATCAGCGTCTAGGCGCTAAGCTTTTACCCTCAATTTCCAGTTGCTTTGCCCTCCTTTTCACTCTTATTTCCGATCTTCATCCAACTTCCTTCTTTCTTCACCTACACGCAAAATAAGCAACAATTAGATAGAAACAAGAGATAAAATGTCTTCTTACTCAATTAAAACTCTAAAAACACCTTGCTTTAATAAGTCTAAATATCACTTAACAGCTGCTGCACAGTCGATGTCCATGGCTTGCCTGATGGACTTGCAGCACAAGATGGCTCAGTGGGCTGAGTATGCGCAGGCGAGGGATAAGGATGTGGCTGATCAGCTGGGATGCATATTCCCCACCTTCCCTGCGGACCTGTTGAAGCCATGGGCGCCTCCTAGAGAAAGGAGAGATGAGGATGAAGATGTTTGAATGCCAGACTGAACGACATTCGAGGGAGTTTTCTGATCCCTCTTGAAAAAATAAAAAACCTGCTTTTCTGTGACCAACAACCCCTTTTTAATCAATGATCTGTGTTGTTTTGTTAATTTGATTTGTTTAGAATTGTGTAGTTCTGTTGGTTTGTCATCTGAGTAGTTAGTTTAGTTAGTTTAAGCTGATTGCTGTAGTTGTGGATGTCTGAATATAGCATGGTAGGAGCCTTGATCACTGCTACAATTGCTCTGTAGGTTTAATTGCGGATTCCTTGCGGTGTCTGCAATATTTTGTTAGTTTTCGCATGCTGTTGGATGAATTTTTGATGGGTTGTTTCTGTTTAAATCTCGATACCCTGCTGCTTTACTGACTTCAATATGTTATCTATCTGCTGAGTATGCTGGATGAGTGTCATCGCACACCTTTGATGGTTTGAATTAGCTTTCTTAATTGCTCAGCATGCACCTCTATAAGCCCTTAACATGTTGTTTTTACAAAGTTTCTGCCTCTGAGTTATCTGCTTTAGGAAGGTCATTTTTATGCCTAGGAGTTTTAAGTTCTGCTTGTTTTGCCTTAGACTAGATGCTTCTAGGACAAGTTTGGGGGTGTGCCACCTCCGATTCTCATTGGGAACAATGAGGAGTTCAAGTTTGGGGGGAGGCAGCCTCTAGGCCTAGGAACATTCCTCTCTCCCTCTTTAAACATAATCATTCTTCTTTGAAAAAAAAAATGAAAAGAGAAAAAAATGAAAAACAAAAGAATAAAGAGTAGTGTCTCTCTTGAGGTTGCTAAGTAATCAGGGCCATTTGTGTAACCCACAAGTGGCACTGCATCAAAAGGCAAAACCATAAGGAGAGACTCTACCAGAAAAAGAAAAGAAAAAGGAAAGACCAAGGAAGAAGAATGTATGCCTGCAAGTTATAGCATATGTGCTTAGGTGTCCTGTATGAATGAACTCTGATCCTTAGTTTGCTAAGCACAGGGTTGTAGCTTGAAGGTATGTTAAGGGAGATGAGTGTATATCCAATGTAGTGATGCCAGGGTTTAGGTTGTTCTATGAAATGTACTACTGTTATTTGTGTGTACTAAGACTGACATGACTCTAAGGAATCCTAGGTAGCTTAAAAGAAAAACATTAGAAGCATGTACTGAGTCTGGGTTAAACCAAGGTAGAATTTGAAACCCTAGGGATAACTGCACAATGTAGCTAATGACATAGGCAGATAAATCGGTTGTTGGAAATTTATAAAAGGCAAGAGGTTTTAACGGCAGGAGAAACCAGAATAAGCAAAACGTGGAGTTTAGTTTGAACTTAGAAGAGTGTCACAGGACAGCCATGCTATGGATAGTAAGCTTAGGAAAGTCAGCAAGTAGTCAGATAGAGTGATAGCAGCCCAAGTAAGCCCTTATGTTGCTCGAGGACGAGCAATAACTCAAGTTTGGGGTTGTGTTACGTCTCCAAAAGTACTTAATTTAGGGACTTATTTGCCATATAATCGTGTAATCTCTTAAGCGTTTTTGATAGAATTTAGTTTAATATGTGCTTATATATGAGAATTCATAGAATGAAACTAAATCGGGACTTATTTGTAAAAGGAACAAGAAAGAATAAAAAACAAAGCTAAAAGAGTTGAAATTGTGCATTGCAGGAAAATTGCTGAAACATTGCTGTCTCCGCAAAGTTTAAGCTGCGAATGCTAGGTTGTTCCAACCGTCCGCCATTTTGTTGCGATCTTTCAGCCGCCTCAGCTCTCTCCTGCTGCCACGTGGAGGGTCGTCGTTCAGAATGGATGATTCTCCTTGACTGAAGAGTACCTGCAAAGAGCTATAAAAGGAGGTCAAGGGGGAAGGAGAACAACAAGCTTGGAAGCGTAGAACTCTCCATCTCGACGCAGTTTCTCTCCATTTTCTCTCCCGGTTGTTGGAGTGAAGGAATCAGCATTTGGCACCGATAATTCGAGAGGACGAAGAGAAGATCCTTCTTCTCTTCTGATTGGATTCATCCCCAAAAAGACGCTAACCTTCCCCTTCATCCGAGGCGCTTGCGGCGAGGAGTTCACGCACACATTTACACTGTTTTCTACTGCTTTCTGTCTTCTACTTTCTCTACTGTTTGTTGTCGTTTGTTTCTGTTTGCTACAATATTTCAATTCGTCTTCGTCTGTTTAGTCTTTACTGTTTTATAGTCGTTACACATTAAGCTTTGAATCTTACTTAATAGAGGAATCATTTGACAACTTCGCAAGCTTTTTATCGCCTTCTGTCTTTCCTTTACTGTCATTTTGCCTTGAATCATGTCTAATCAATCCATTCTTTCCAATCTTTCATCATCCATGAGTAACTAAACCACACAAGGGTCTGCTAATGACGAATCTATAGGTAGAAATACGTGAATTCAGCATGTAGGGTAGCTTCGAATGCATTGAATGTATGTGTACTTCATCCCATGGGCAATTTCGACAGGCCATCCATTTTGTCTAAAGAACTCCTAACCTCCGGAAGGAGTAAGAGTTCAGAGTCGTCCATTCATGCTAGCCTTTCATGGTAGCCAGAAAACGACCTAGGAATAGGCGTTTTCCTAGCACAATTCATTAACTTGCTTATATAAATAGATGCTTAAGTCTTACTTGGATATGAGTGAACTAAAGGATCTAATGCATGTAATCGAGAGATGCATGAGAATGAGTTAAATTGATGTATGATAAGTTGATCTACTGTTGAAGAATCATATGAAAAAGCCTATAGAGGAGTCGTTAGTTGATCTTGTTTCCTCATCTCACCCTCAAAACGTTGTTAATTTAATTGCTAGATAATTGTTGTCTACGCAATTCTATAAGTCTGTTTTTGCCTTAACCATTTTTCCAGTCTTCTGCCTTGCGATTTTATTGCTAGGAAATTGCTTTCTCCGCAATTCTTTTTCTTCTACGTTCAAGTTAATCTCTTTACTTGCTTTTGTTTATGCTTGCATATCTCGTACGTTCTTTATTTGTTAGGCACATTAATCCCAATTCCACCCCATTTAAGCCACCCTTTCTAATTTAGCATCTCACTTCGTTAGTAACTAAGAATTAATCTCTGTGGGAAATCGAATGAAAAATACATATTACTTGCTACAAGACCATGTATGCTTGCATGTTCTGAGTGCTCTCGCATCGCATTTTTATTTAAACACTGAGCACGCAACACGCACTGATATTCACAAACTGTTGCATCGCCCCTTGACCATTTTTACCCAAGGCGCACCGATGACTTTCCAATAATGATGACATATCACCCCTCGACCATTTTTACCCGAGGCGCACTAATATTCACCCCACTTTTTGGTAACCACAAGTTACCCCACGTGACATACAGCCCCTCGACCATTTTTACTCGAGGCGCACTTGTATTCACTCACCTTACCTGTAACCACAAGTTACACTATTTTCTCACAATATCGCAAGGCTACATGAATTCCACATCATGCACCTAGACCCTATTCACACCTCAGATACATAGCCAAATACAACCCACTCACAACATACATCAGATGCTCATCACACAACATGTCATTCATCACACCATTCACATAACGAACATCACAATCACCACCACATCCACAACATGTTCATCACACACTTCACAACGCTAAACACTCAATAGTGTTAAGCCCTATCAGAGACATCATATTCAGCAAACATGATCATCGTATAATTCAATAAATCTAAGCACTCAATAGTGCTAAGCCGTATCGGAGGGAACATAATCAACAACACTATACTCAAAGCACGCCACCGCAATACATCATACACAGTTCATAATCACATCATCACATCAACTATTCAGAACACATCTCAAACACATCACGCTAAGCACTCAGACGTGCTTAGTCTTATCAGAGAATTCAGAACGACAACACATAGATTGCTAAGCACTCAGGTGTGCTTAGTCTTATCAAGACATTTATAATAACATAATGCAATTCATACATCTCATAGCATATATATACAATTATTTAACATACATCATGCTACATACAATCAAACAGACAGACTCAACAAGTAGAAGCCACTTACATGGAGGACTCCTAAAATAGCCCAAGACTTCCAATATCAATTAACTCTAACTTCGAACGATCCGAAACGAACCTAAACACCAACATAAATTCCCAGCAATTAGGAAACAATTTGCAGCACCTTAAAACAACCTTACCACCCACAGTTCACTGAAAAAGACCTTAATTCCTTGCTGGTGGTATTCGAAGTTTGTTGAAATGGTTCAGAGCTGCAAACAGATGACTCCCACACGTTAGGACCTGAATTACCGAACTCATAAAATTCTCGAAAGGGATTATAACAAGATTTTACTCGCTGCCTTACCCAAAAAGGACTCGAATGCGTGATGTTTGTGATCGACGAAGCCTATACCTCCAATTCTGAAGTCATTAAGAAATGATTAATCTAAATCTGAGGTCGATTAAGCGTGTGTCGATGGCGAACCCTGTCGAAGAGATGAAAATCGCTGCTAGTCGACAAAAACGCACGGGTGAGGTCTCACCTACAGAAACGAAATGCTTCATGGGTTGTCGGAATGAGAAAGGGAAAATAAATCTGATAATAAAATTCACCGCCGAATCCCGTCGCACCGAGAGGAGGGAGTCGTCTGGTCGTTGGCCGAAACAAAGAAAAACGAAGGCTTGATGTTGCGGTTGCACAGAACTGGATCCGTCAAGGTGAGCTCGCTGCAGATCTGTCGTTTGCTCGCAACGCCGCAGATGAATCACGACGTAGTTCAAGTGTGCCGTCAACGTCTGCGAACGCCGAAGATTGGTCGTCGCCGCTCGCTCACACTGTGGATCGTTGATGGAGGCTGAGGTTGGGCTGGAGATTGTCGAAGGGCGTCGCGCGTGTGGGTTGCGCTTCTCGCCGATGTCGGAGATGGATACGTCGCAAGTGGATCGCGGAGATGGGGGCGTGGTTGCGGGTCACCGCCGCTTGCTTTCGTCGGCTGTTGAATGGAGGAGAAGACGAGTGGATGAGCGTGCGACTTGCAAGGCTCATGGGTTGTTGCTGCAGGCTTCGCCGGTAGAAGAAGGTGAAAGGGCTTCGTGAAGGAGAAGGCTGAAGGGGGAGGGTTGCGTGCGGTTGGGGGAGGAAGAGAGTAAAGATGGAATTAGGGATTGTTTAGATGAAATTAGGGATTTGTTTTTCTTTTGCTTAAGTTGCCTTTGTCTTTTAAATCCCAAAAGAAAGAAATGACCATAAATGAAAGGGAGAAATGCTAGCATTTCTATAAAAACCAAATTATCTCTTTTCCAAAATCACCCAACTTAGAAATGAAAAAAATCCTCAAACCTTGAAATTAAAGATTAAATAATAAATCTCTTTTCTCGAAATTTATTAAAAATTAAATTTATCTAACTTGAGGGACTAAACTGAAATTCTAATTTTCCAAATTAGAACTCATGGACAATGAAGTCCAATTCACGTAGAATTAAAGGACTAGAAGAGATTAAAGGCATAACTCCATCTAAATTCACTAATTTAGAAACGCGGGGCGTTACAGACTTCCCCCCTTTAAAAACTTTCGTCCTCGAAAGTAAGCTACTCGTAAGTAACCTATATTTCCGAAGTTGCTTGCTCAAACCTATGGTTCCTCCTTCAAGCCTTTACCAAAACAAACTTGTGCCTTAATACCATGGTCTCTTAAGCCAAGAACATAATCGGTTTTCATTCATAAGACAAATTCCCACTTCCAAAACGTAATGCTTAAGAGTTCCAATAAACCAGCAGGCCATTGCCTCAAAGTCTACACTTGCTGACACGCAAACGCTTAGTGACGAATAGAGCAACATTTCTCTTCATTTTATGCCACTAACAATTTTCCTTAAGGTCCTTGTCCAACCTCAACTCACTTAGAAAACTTGGAATGCAGTTTCACTGCTCCTCAAAGTCATCAAACTTGCACGAGGGGTTCTCATGATGCTTCCTAATTTCAGTCCTGGATAAACAATTAGAACAAGTTAAAAAAAAAATTGAAACTCAGTTCATGAGGTCCATGAAAGATGTCGGAACATTAGTGAATTCAAAAGACAACGCAGTCTTATGGATTGTCAACTTCCCTAATCCTTAATTGGTGGTACCTTGAACACGAACCTATCTTTGAAAATACTTAGCTCCTTAAAACTTGTCAAAATTTCATTAACACGAAAGAAGGAATACTTATTTTTCACTATTACCTTAATCAACTCCCAAAAACAATCAAGACCCTAACGAACATTCTTTTTCATTAACAAACAAGACTAGGCACCGCGAGGAATCACACCAAGGCGAACAAGCCCCTTGTCCAAAATTCCTCTTAATTACAACTTAAGCTCATCCAATTAGGTTGGTGTCATTGCATAAAGTTTCTTAGATAACGATCTCGTTCTAAAATTTCTAAACCAAACAAGTGAATCGTTACTAACCACTATACTAAAACTCACTAAGCTCACTTATGCTTCAAAAGTAAAACAATTACTTTACCCCGTTTCGAAGAACATCTTTACCAAGGCAAATTCTTGATCCCTTAAAGTCTTGGTTTCACTTGCTAGGAACTTAAAGCAAACTTATGAACTTCCAAGGTGCAAAAGATCTAACCCTAACTCGAAAGCAACAACTTACACCTACTAACACAAAACAAACACAACACCAAAGCGCAAGCTACCTAGTCAACTATGGGAGCATCCTATGCCTACTAGCAACCAACAAGCATAAAACAAGCACACCACTAACTGACAACCTAGGGGGAACACCCTATGTCTAACTACTCATAATTCAAGATAACATGCAAAACACAACATAATCCAATAAAGCAAGAAAGTCAAGCAATGATCATTCAAGGCAACAAGTCAGGTAAATCAAATAATACAACAATAATATATCAGATGAGTATACATACCTGGTGATGGAGAGAAGACTGAGGAGAAAGACCATTATCCTAACTACTTACAAATCTGCTTAACAACCTAGGATCTAGGTTAGTCTACAGGAACAACTCCGCTCTGATACCAACTGTAACGCCCCCGAATTTTAAACTAAACTCGAGAACATTACTAACTCTAACTTTGTAATTTCATTTAGATCTAAATGCAAGGCTCAAAAAAATTTCGGCAGCATAACGACGTAAACCCAATACTCATCCAATTACCTAACACCTGTTATGCAATTTAAACAAGTAAATCGTTCTCAACGGAAACCAGCAAGCTAAAATGGAATCAACTTAAAAACAAAACATGAGTCCACTAACAACTTAAAGAAACTTTCACTCTATCACTCCTCATCCGAAGAAAACTCAACAACCAAAATGATTAACCACTCCGAAGTGCAAAAATACTGACAAAACTACGCCCTCTAGGCTTAACTCTTGCTAAAGAATAAAAGAATAGGACGACAACGCTTGGCAAGCCACAATTCTATTACAACTTCACATAACCAAACCAACTCAACTAAACCAAGAATGAATGAACAAGCGTACAATGTTCGACAATCTAAAAACCTAAAGCAACTTAACATGACCGAGTCAAGGTCAACAGAACCAAAAATAAGAATCTAGCAAGTCAAATACAAGGCACGAAATCTAGTTAATGGTATTCCTTTCTCAGGTCTCCTCGTCAGCATCACCTGGTTCGTAGTACTCCTCATCATCTGCAAAATCTGTTAGTGGGTCAGTACATAACACGTACTGAGTAAGTAGCTCCCAGCTGAGGAGCCACATCCAGCATGCTTAAACAACGCAACATATCATTAATAATTTGCTTATTAACAAGACATTCACACGTACATCATTTCACAACATAAGAACGCATAATCAACATAATGCATAATCAACTTTCTTCATGCTCAATCGATTCAAGTCTAGTATCACAGGCCATCTCAACCTCCATTGAGTCCTCTCCGACTCATCTCTAGCTTCACAAGCTCACTCAGACTCTACTGAGTTCTCTAAGTCCACACTCGGACTCCACTGAGTTCTCTCAACTCAACTCATGGCCCTCACAAGCCACTCTGAGACTAACTCCTTCGAGTCACATCGACCCCTGACCATTTATACCCAGGGCCTCGACACTTCTCTACGACGCTCAGCGTTCGATCCTTGACCATTTATACCCAAGGCCTCGAACTGTTACATCGCCCCTTGACCATTTTTACCCAAGGCGCACCGATGACTTTCCAATAACGGTGACATATCACCCCTCGACCATTTTTACCCGAGGCGCACTGATATTCACCCCACTTTTTGGTAACCACAAGTTACCCCACGTGACATACCACCCCTCGACCATTTTTACCCGAGGCGCACTGATATTCACAAACTGTTGCATCGCCCCTTGACCATTTTTACCCAAGGCGCACCGATGACTTTCCAATAACGTTAACATATCACCCCTCGACCATTTTTACCCGAGGCGCACTGATATTCACCCCACTTTTTGGTAACCACAAGTTACCCCACGTGACATACCACCCCTCGACCATTTTTACCCGAGGCGCACTGGTATTCACTCACCTTACCTGTAACCACAAGTTACACTATTTTCTCACAATATCGCTAGGCTACATGAATTCCACATCATGCACCTAGACCCTATTCACACCTCAGATACATAGCCAAATACAGCCCACTCACAACATACATCACATGCTCATCACACAAGATGTCATTCATCACACCATTCACATAACGAACATCACAATCACCACCACATCCACAACATGTTCATCACACACTCCACAACACTAAACACTCAATAGTGTTAAGCCCTATCAGAGACATCATATTCAGCAAACATGATCATCGTATAATTCAATAAATCTAAGCACTCAATAGTGCTAAGCCGTATCAGAGGGAACATAATCAACAACACTATACTCAAAGCACGCCACCGCAATACATCATACACAGTTCATAATCACATCATCACATCAACTATTCAGAACACATCTCAAATATATCACGCTAAGCACTCAGACGTGCTTAGTCTTATCAGAGAATTCAGAACGACAACACATAGATTGCTAAGCACTCACGTGTGTTTAGTCTTATCAAGACATTTATAATAACATAATGCAATTCATACATCTCATAGCATATATATATACAATTATTTAACATACATCATGCTACATACAATCAAACAGACAGACTCAACAAGTAGAAGCCACTTACATGGAGGACTCCTAAAATAGCCCAAGACTTCCAATATCGTTTAACTCTAACTTCGAACGATCCGAAACGAACCTAAACACCAACATAAATTCCCAACAATTAGGAAACAATTTGCAGCACCTTAAAACAACCTTACAAGGGTCTAAATGAAACCTTACCACCCACAGTTCACTGAAAAAAGACCTTAATTCCTTGTTGGTGGTATTCGAAGTTTGTTGAAATGGTTCAGAGCTGCAAACAGATGACTCCCACACGTTAGGACCTAAATTACCGAACTCATAAAATTCTCGAAAGGGATTAGAACAAGATTTTACTCGCTGCCTTACCCAAAAAGGACTCGAATGCGTGATGTTTGTGATCGTCGAAACCTATACCTCCAATTCTAAAGTCATTAAGAAATGATTAATCTAAATCTGAGGTCGATTAAACGTGTGTCGATGGCGAACCCTGTCGAAGAGAAGAAAATCGCTGCTAGTCGACGAAAACGCACAGGTGAGGTCTCACCTACAGAAACGAAATGCTTCATGGGTTGTCAGAATGAGAAAGGGAAAATAAATTTGATAATAAAACTCACCACCGAATCCCGTCGCACCGAGAGGAGGGAGTCGTCTGGTCGTTGGCCGAAACAAAGAAAAACGAAGGCTCGATGTTGCGGCTGCACAGATCTGGATCCGTCAAGGTGAGCTCGCTGCAGATCTGTCGTTTGCTCGCAACGCCGCAGATGAATCACGGTGTAGTCCAAGTGTGCCGCCGACGTCTGCGAACGCCGAAGATTGGTCGTCGTCGCTCGCTCACGCCGTGGATCGTTGATGGAGGCTGAGGTTGGGCTGAAGATTGTCGAAGGGCGTCGCGCGCGTAGGTTGCGCTTCTCACGGATGCTGGAGATGGATACGTCGCAGGTGGATCGCGGAGATGGGGGCGTGGTTGCGGGTCACCGCCGCTTGCTGCCGTCGGCTGTTGAATGTAGGAGAAGACGAGTGGATGAGCGTGCGACTTGCAAGGCTCATGGGTTGTTGCTGCAGGTTTCGCCGGTAGAAGAAGGTGAAGGGGCTTCGTGAAGGAGAAGGCTGAAGGGGGAGAGTTGCGTGCGGTTGGGGGAGGAAGAGAGTAAAGATGGAATTAGGGATTGTTTAGATGAAATTAGGGATTTGTTTTTCTTTTGCTTAAGTTGCCTTTGTGCTTTAAATCCCAAAAGAAAGAAATGACCATAAATGAAAGGGAGAAATGCTAGCATTTCTATAAAACCAAATTCTATCTTTTCCAAAATCACCTAACTTAAAAATGAGAAAATCTTCAAACCTTGAAATTAAAGATTAAATAATAAATCTCTTTTCTCGAAATTTCTTAAAAATTAAATTTATGTAACTTGAGGGACTAAACTGAAATTCTAATTTTCCAAATTAGAACTCATGGACAATGAAGTCCAATTCACTTAGAATTAACGGACTAGAAGAGATTAAAGGCATAACTCCATCTAAATTCACTAATTTAGAAACGCGGGGCGTTACAGTCCCCTATATGGTGTCAACACAGAATTGTCTTGGTGCATTGGATGATGCATACATCAAGGTCAATATTATCGCAACTGATCGCCCAAGGTATAAGATGAGAAAGGGTGACATTGAAACCAACATGCTTGATGTTTGCGCTCCAATATTCGCCCTACCAGTATGAGAAGGGTCTGTAGCTGATTCACGAATACTTAGGGATGTGGTATCAAGACTAAACGGACTGAAGATACCAAAGGGTAAGTAAAGACCTCTCTTTTTACTTATTAATCACCATGCAGGTAAGGTTGGTAATGTAAACGGTGTCGCATTATACATGATATTATTATCTATGCGATGCTGAGTGCCTTAATGTCGAGGGATTTCTAGCACAGTATAGAGAAAAACGATACCATTTATCCGAGTGGCGTGGTGGAGGGAATCCACTGACTACTCCGAGAAAATTGTTTAATATGATGTATTCCTTTGCAAGGAACGAGATCGAGAGGGCATTCGGTTTACTGAAGGAGAGATGGGTCATTCCCCCACTACAAGAAAACAGGGCTATTGTAGAGGTTTTTTTGAGCTACAACAGCGGTTTAAAACAGCTGCAACACTTTTTGCAACGCTTGAGAAACCCTTGGCTAAACAAGTGTTGTAAGGGATCTAGCAACACTTTTTAAAGTGCTGGAATGACTTCTCACAACCGTTGCAATAGCACCCATCCTATTGCAACATTTTTTAAATAAATAGCAACACTTTCTTATTTGTTTGGGCTTTAAATCTTTTAAAGAATTTTTTTTATTTGGGCTTCGCCAATTGTCCAAAAAAAAATGAACACCCTATTGCAACACATTTTAAAATCGCAGCAAGAAAATCGTTGCAATACATATATTTTGCAACAATTTTTTATTTGTTTCCAGAAATTGTTGCGATTTTATTAAATTTTACAGCACTTTCTAAACCGTTGTAAAACAATTGTCGCAATAGACTAATTTTCTTGTAGTGCCCGAGGTAAATCCTACTACCCGATCGAAATCAAATGTTGGATCATAACGACATGTTGCATCCTTCACAACCTTATCAGTAGGGAGATGTGTGAAACGACATTATTGGATGAATTCGATGAGGTGGACTCATCTTCAGCTTCAATGAATGGGGATAACATCAATTTCATTGAGAGTTCTAACGAGTGGAGCAGTGGAGAGATGGGTTGGCTTAACAAATGTTTTCAGATTGAGAGTTGCGTAATCTTTGATGCCTTCTATTTTTGTAGTTATTTTTGAAAATTCAGCACAAACATTTACAACTTTTGTCTCCTTGTTGATGTACTTGTATGAACTCTACAACGTTTCAATTCAAACTTTTGTTCATGTCATTTAGTTACCTATGTTTGTACTTTATTTGCAATATAAGCTAGCAAATATAGTACAATAAAAAGTAAATCCTATTACGATGTACGCATTCGTACAACATAATGGCCGGTGTTGGGAGAGCCACAAAGCATACATGGACCCATAACGAGGAGACGGAGTTGGTGGAATGCCTTATGACGTTAGTCCAAACAGGCGGTTGGAAATCAGATAATGACACATTTCATCCCGGGTACCTAACAAAGTTACAGCACATGATAAGAGAGAGGATTCTAGGTTATGAAATTAAAGGCTACAATGCAATTGCAGAGATGTTAGACCATCTTGCAGCGGATTCGGGTGGAATGATGAATTCAAGTGTGTCGAGGCAGAGAAAGAAGTTTTCAATGAGTGGGTAAAGGTAAGTTTCTAGAGTTACCCTACACTTTATACTTGACATTGTGTAACATTTGTTTACATGTTTATGCAGAGTCCTCCTGCTGCAGAGGAGCTTCGAAACAAATCGTTCCCCTACTTTGATGATTTGACCTTCGGTTTTGAGAAGGACCGTGCTACAAGGGCAGGGGTAGAGACTCTTGGAGATATGACATCCAATGTAGCGGACCAAGTGCATTGAATGACTCCCAAAGTCAACAGTTATCTACAATAAAAGGGATTAGCCTTGTCTATTGTAAAAAACAACTTGATAAAAAGACATGAAATGTAGTATTTTGGGTTTTAAACCCTGAAAGCTTTTAAGCTTTGTTTCTTGTGTGTTCTTGTGATAGAATGCATGAATATTTGGAGCATTCAAGTGAGGATTGATCTGTCTTGCTTGTGGAGTGCTTTGAAGATCGAGGGTTGATGGGAGCCAAAAGCTTTGTCCAATCCTTGGTTTGTTAGATCATCTAAGTATCCTGTATTCTAGCCTATCTTAGGGGCTGAGATCGAATTGGCTACTGGGGTTTTCAAGTTAATGTGTTGGGGGTCCGTATAATCAAGGGGTTCTCACGCTTATTCTTGGAGGTTTCGTATCAGTAAGTTTCTAGAGTTACCCTACACTTTATACTTGACATTGTGTAACATTTGTTTACATGTTTATGCAGAGTCCTCCTGCTGCAGAGGAGCTTCGAAACAAATCGTTCCCCTAGTTTGATGATTTGACCTTCGGTTTTGAGAAGGACCGTGCTACAAGGGCAGGGGTAGAGACTCTTGGAGATATGACATCCAATGTAGCGGACCAAGTGCATTGAATGACTCCCAGGAGTATTACATCTCAACACTTAGGGTGTCTATCGTTAGAGTGGACATGTCCCAAGATGAAATGCAAGAGACACCCACAAGTCGACATAATGCAGCAGGGACTTCTTCTAGGGGGAGTAAGAGGAAGCGAAATGCGCATCAATTAGAAATGGTGGAGGTTGTACGGAACGTGATGGACATGCAAGCCGTCAACCTTAAGATGATTGCAGAATGGCAGAAAGAAACATGTGCAATGGGGATGAAGCAACGACAAAAAGTTGTGGACCAACTCTACCAGGTTCTAGATTTGGACAACGTGAAAATAACATGCCTTTTGAATATCGTCTTCACAAATACCCTAGAGACGCAGAGTTTCCTATACGTCCTAGTGGAGTTGAAACTGGAATATTGCATGTTCCTCCTCAGCAAACATGATTTATCAATGTTTGTCTCAAACTTTTTTTTTATTACGTCACACTACAGTATACTTCTGGGAAGTTTGTAATGAATCTAAATTATTTTTTGTGAAATTCGGGTTGTGGCCCAAAATTGACAATTACAACTCCGTGTCTCAAAATTGGCAATTACAACTCAAAAATATTTTATTTTAATTAAAATGGAGTTGCCAATTATTTTTCTTATGTTCATCTCCAATTATGAAGATTTAGATGATGAATTAATGAAATGTTTTATGAATCACAATTATTTTATGCCTCCTAAACAATATTTATTCTTTTAAGTTTTCAAAAAATTAATATGTTATATACATTTAATTATTTTACTGTACAATACAACCAAAAAAGTTGTTTGTATTGTAACATCCTTTCCTTATTTCTCGCACATTTATTCTGTCATTATTTATGATATTCCTTCCTTATTTGTCATTACAATTCTGTATAAATGTTATGTAATTCCCTCATTGAAATACTGAATAATACATTCACCTATTATTTTCCACATGGTATCCGAGCCCCATTTCAAACCCTAGAAAATAAACTGTTGCGTGCTCGGTGTTTAAAATAAAGATGCAATGGGAGAGCACTCAGAATATGCAAGCATACATGGTCTTGTAGCAAGTAATAAGTATTTTTTCATTCGATTTCCCACAGAGATTTATTCTTAGTTACTAGCGAAGTGAGATGTTAAATTAGAAATGATGGTTTAAAAGGGGTAGAATTGGAATCAATGTGCCTAACTAATAAAGAACGTGCGAGATATGCAAGCATAAACAAAGACAAGTAAAGAGGTTAACTTGCATGTAGGAGAAAAAGAATTGCGGAGAAAACAATTTTCTAGCAATAAAATCGCAAAACAAAAAGCTAAGAAAAATGGCTAAGGCAAAAATTAAACTAAGAAAATTGCGCAGACAACAATTTTCTAGCAATTGTACTAACAGCGTTTTAAGGGTAAAGTGGGGAAACAAGGGCTACTAACGACTCCTCTATAGGCTTTTTCATACGATTCTTCAGCAGTAGATCAACTTACCATGCATCAAATTAACTCATTCTCATGTATCTCTCGATTTCATGCATTAGATCCTTTAGTTTACTCATGTCCAAGTAAGGCTTAAGCATCTATTTATAAAAGCAAGTTAATGATTTGTGTTAGGGAAACGCCTATTCCTAGGTCGTTTTCTGGGTACCATGAAAGGCTAGCATGAATGGACGACTCTGAACTCTTACTCCTTCCAGAGGTTAGGAGTTCTTTGGACAAAATGGATGGCCAATCGAAATTGCCCGTGGGATGAAGCACACATACATTCAATACACTTGAAGCTATCCTACATGTTGATTTTACGTACTTCTACTTATAGATTCATCATTAGCAGACCCTTATGTGTTTTAGTTGCTCATGGATGATGGTGGAATGGACAGACTTGATGGTGTAGACATGCTTAGCAGTAATGAAATGGAAATAAAAGAGAACAGAACCAATAAAAGCAACGAGGAACTCGTGAAATAATCAAACACTCCTTCGATTAAACAAGGTTCAAAGCTTAACAAGCAACAACTCTAAACTGATAAGAACTAAACAGAAGAAGTCGAAATGAACTAATGTAGCAATCTTAAACAAATAGCAACAAACAGAAGCAAAAGTAACGACAGAAAGTAGCAGAAAGCAAGTAAATCGTGCGCGTGAACCCTCGCCGCAAGCGCCTCGGATGAAGGGAGAAGGGGAGCTTTGTTTGGATGAATCCAATCAGAAGAAAAGAAAGATCTTCTCTTCTTCCTCTCAGATTATCGACTCCAACAGCTGAGTCCTTCACGCCAACAAACGGAAGAGAAAACAGGGAAAAAAAGACTGCGTTGAGATGGGAGTTCTACGCTTCCAAGCTTATGTTTAACCTTCCCCCTTGACCTCCTTTTATAGTGTTTTGCAGGTAGTCTTCAGCCAAGGAGAACCATCCATTCTGAACGACGACCTTCCACGTGGCAGCAGGAGAAAGAATGGGTGGCTGAAAGATCGTAACAAAATGGCAAACGGTTAGACAGCTTAACAATTTTCACTTAAAACATTGCTGAAACATCAATGTTTTCGCAATGTTTCAGCAATATGGAAATTTCAACTCTTTAGCTTTGTTTTTGGTTCTTTTTCCTTCCTTTTACACCTAAGCTCTAATTTAGCTTCATTCTACAAATTCTCATATATAAGCACATGTTTAGGCTAAATTAATTCTACCTAAAACGCTTAAGAGTGTACATCATTCTATAGCAAATAAGTCCCTAAAATAGTCACTTTTGGAGACGTAACACACCCCCAAACTTAAGGTTTTGCTCGTCCTCGAGCAATATAAGGACTTACTTGGGCTGCTATTACTCTATCTAACTACTTGCTGACTTCCCTAAGTTCACTATCTAAGGCATTGGCTGTCCTGTGACACGCTTCTAAGTTTAAAACTAACTTCTCATTTTGCTTCTTCTGATTTCTCTCGCCTTATAATCCTACTGTCTTTATAAACTCCCTACAACTGATCTATCTGCTTTGGTCATTAGGTTCATTGTGCAACTATCCCTAAGTTTTCAAATTCTACCTAGCTTTACCCCAGACTCTGTACATGCTTCTAATGTTTTTCTTTTGAGCTACCTAGGATTCCTTAGAGTCATGCCAGTCTTAGTATAAACCAGTGACAGTAGTACATTTCATAGAACAACCTAAACCCTGACATCACTACATTGGATATACATTCATCTCCCTTAACAAACCTATAAGCTACAACTCTGTGCTTAGCTAATGGAGGATCAGAGTTCATTTATTCAGGACACCTAAGCACATAAGCTATAACTCATATGCATACATTCTTCTCCCTTGGTTTTCCTTTTTCTTTCCTTCTTTGGTAGGGTCTCTTCCTTTGGTTGCCTTTTGATGCAATGCCACTTGTGGGTTACACACGTAGCACTGATTACTCAGCAACCTCAAGAGAGACACTACTCTTTATTCTTTTGTTTTTCATTTTTTTTTCAGTTCATCATTTTTTCAAAGAAGAAGAAGAATGCTTATGTTTAAGAGGGAGAGAGGAATGTTCCTAGGCCTAGGGCTGCCTCCCCCAAACTAAAACTTCTCATTGTCCCTAATGAGAGTCTGAGGTGGCACACCCCCAAACTTGTCCTAGAAGCATCTAGTCTAGGGAAAAACAAGTAGAATCTAAAAGTCCTAGGCATAGAATGAACTTCGTAAAGCAGATAGCACAGCAGCAGAAATTTCAGAAAAACAACATGTTAAGGGCTTAAAGATGTACATGTTGAGCATTAACGGAAGCTAACTTAAACTAGCAAAGGTGTACTAAAACACTCATCCAGCATGCTCACAGATAGATCACATATTGAAGGCAAGAAAGCAGCAAGAGAGCAAAATTTAAACAGAACCAGCCTATCTATCAATCATCCAATAGCATGCGAAAAACTACAAAACATTGCGGACTCCGCAAAAAATTCGCAAGAAACCTATAGAGCATATTTATCAGTGATCAAGGCTCCTGGCATGCTTATTTTCAGCCAACATTCACTACACAAAATAGGGAAACTAGCTACTCTAACTACTCAGAAACCAGCAACCTAACTATACTACCCTAAACTAACAAAGGAACAATTAAAACAGATCAAACATTTTATGAATAACAGGGGTCACAAGTCACAGAAAAGCAGTGTTTTTTTTTTTCATAGAAGGATCAGAAAACTCCCTCGAATGCCGTTCAAACTGGCATTCAATCCTCCTCATCCTCATTTCTCCTTTCTCTAGGAGGCGCCCATGGCTTCCATAGGTCAGTGGGGAAAGCAGGGAAGATGCACCCCAACTGATCAGCCACGTCTTTGTCCCGTGCCTGTGCATATTCGGCCCACTGCGCCATCTTGTGCTGCAGGTCCATCAGGCACGCCATGGATAATGATTGAGCAGCAGCCAGGCCATCCAGTTCAAATTCCATGTTGCCCCTCCTTCGCATCCTTAATATGGTGGGCAGCTCCAGATGGCCGGTGTAGGCCAACTGCTTCTCATTTTTCTCCATTGGGACTCCTGCACGAAGGCACAATTTAGTTATGGTATTAGGGAAAAATAACTGACCCTTACCTTTCTTCGAGCAGTCGGCAATGGAGGCAGCAATGACTTCACCAACGTCAATGGTGAGGCCCCTCATGATGGCGTACAACAGCAGTGATCTCCCCTGGTTTATAGTCGTCTCGTGGGTCACAGGGGAGAGACGTCTGCGCACAAAAGAGAACCAGACGGCCGCCTTGTCGCGCAGGGTTGCACTCATCAGGGTGTGCTTTCCGTTTCTTGACACCGCCCACGATGCTTCTGGCTTGCCAATCGTGTGCAAAGCCTCCTCCAAGACTGCCTCAGATGGCAGATCAATAATCTTGGCATAGTCAGAATGGGGATATCCCTTGAGGCTGTAAGCCTCATTGATGGCATTGGCAGAGAAGTCGACATCTACCCCTCTCACCGTGGATAAGCATGCGTCAGGGTGCGCGAGATTGGCATAGAAATCATACACCATTTCGGGGTAAGCTGGAATCGGGGGTCTGCACAGCTCTTCCCAGCCATGGGTGATGATTCCTGCGCGCAAGAACTGCGGCAGGTCAGCCAATGCACCAAGGAAACCCCGCTCGTGGAGGAGCTCCTTCTTTCTCAACTCGAGGCCCTTGGCCTCTGCTTCTTGCGAGATAAACCTCTCAGCCTGAGGTTCATCCTCGGGGTACATCTTCTTCTTCCCCTTCTCCTTTTCCTTAACCGATTCAGCAGCCTCAACCTTCAATTTCTTTAAAGAAGGTTCGGATCTGATCTTCTTCTTCTTGGCTCGCTTGGAGGCTTTCGGTCGTTTGGCCTTCACGATTACAGGGACCCTCTTCTTGAGGCGTGCCTTGGTGGTGATCTGCTGGAGGAAATCCCCCAACGTTTCATTCATAGAGTCTTTGCTTCCCCCCCTCCGCAAGGCTGTCAAGACTGACTTCCCTCAAGGGGGAAAAGACTTCCTCTTCCTCCACCGATTCATCGCTTGGCACCGAGTCTTGGTGCTCTTCAGGTGGAGCTTCAGGCTCCAGCGTTTGAGGGGAAGGCTCCAGCGTCTGTGGCGAAGGCTCCGGGCTTTGTCTGGCCGTTTCGTACGATAGGCGGCCACTCCCCCGACTCTCTACACTGGGGTCTTTTCTCTGATTAGTGGATCCTCCAACGCAAGTGACCACTTCCGTTTCTTGGGTGTACCGGCTGGTTCAGAAGGACCAGCAGGTATTTCCGTCACCACCTTCCACTTCTTACGTCGTACTGGCAGCTTCGGAGGCCGTGAGGGCTGCGCAACATCAGCGTCTACTAAGGAAAGCAGCGCCTCTCTCGCAGCCTCTTCTGCGTCAGGCGACTTCTTCTTTGATGCGGAGCGATCAGCTCGTGTGGATACCATTGTCGTTCTTTGAGGTTCTGAAGGTAGGAGATGCAGTGGAAGAAGAAGACTGAATCTTGAGGTCCAACGGATGAAGAAAGCGTAAGGGGCAACGATGATCTGACGACTATTTGTACTTGAGTGTATCCCAACGGCTCTATTCTGTTGCGGACTCAGCAAATCTACCGCAATTAAATAGCCTAGCCGTTGGAAGATTTCTTGATTTAAGTTGCAAGATTCAATCAACCAAATCTTGGATTTAGCCCGATCTTCCTCGTGGATTTTCTCCCCTTGATTCATCCCCTTGATCTCCTCTTAAAGATCTCCTATTAAAATTCACCTAATTAAAACAAAAATCCGTAATTAAAATCACAAATAAACACACAACATAAAAACCGAAAAAAATCTAAAAAAAAACTAAGGCATAGCCTTCTAGTGGACGAGCAGAGTGGTCACTCATCCCCTCTCGATTCGATTCTCAAGCTTCAGATAAGAGGAAGGCCGAGAGTGTCTTCACATCTCCTTCCTCGTAGTAATGCTTCAATCATGCACCATTGACCATAAACGGTTGCCCGTGCTGTAGGTTTCTAATCTCAATCGCACCATGAACAAACACGTTAGTTATCACAAAAGGACCTGACCATCTGGACTTAAGTTTGCCTGGAAATAACCTTAACCTTGATGGAGCGCATGGCACGCAACGGAAGCGATTTGGATCATAGACACTCTAATTTCATCAATTTAAACAAACGGAAACATGTAAAAGCAATGAAAAAGAGAAATTAGAACACATACCCTTGTCGTTCGTATTTCTTCAATTTTCACCGCCAGAAGCTCCTCACGAGCTCAACGAGCCTTCTCACGAAATCTTCGTGGACCACCCACGGTAATCCCGCTATCCTCGGGCCGAGAAACGGAGTAGTGGGACTCCTTTTACAAAAGAAAAGAAGGAAGAAGCTCACTGAAGAAATTTCTTTACAGAGAGTTTGAGAAAGAAGACGACGGGTTATTCAAAATTGAAATCACATTTCAATTGTGAATTGTGTACCCCAAAAGGCACTCACGCCTATTTTTTTTTTTTTTTTTTTTTTATTTTTTATTATTTTTTTTTTTAATTGATCTGATGATTCACATATATATATACCTTGTATATATAACATGTGTCTTACATCTTGCATGTAAGACACATGTGTATATATATATATATATATATATTTATATATTATTATTATTAAAAATAATAATAATTATTTTATTAATTAAACTTTTTAATTAATAAATAATATATATATATTAATTAATATTATTTAATTCAATATCAAATATTAATTAAATAATATAATTAAACCCGGTTTTTCGAAAATCGACTTTTTGCATATGAATTCAATTCATATTGTAGACCAATCTCATATTTAAATCATATTTAAATATGTCCATATTCTTCCACAAACCCGAATTTGAACGATTCAAATTCTTTTCTTTTCTTTTATATTGTTTCACGGCTTTATCTGAGGTAGCCAGGAGAACCGTAAGGACCTACAGATCATGAGCTCCAACGATACGAGATTATCCGGTCAAAACTCTTTCAACCGAACTAACCAACATTCGTTAACCCCCGGAGACTCCACTAAAGTCCAAGGGCTGCACTCTCCTCACTGTAGATATATTGTGTCCTGTTGATATAACTATCATCAGTAAGTCGATCCTTCACAGGTCGTTCATAATCACAACGGGTCATTTATACCGTTTAACCCTTGTATTATATCTTGTTTCTTAAGTTCCACTGACACCTCTAATGTACAATTGATTTGTGGTCCAACCATCAAATCAGATTCCTCCCTGATCAGAAGAGGATGGGCCCATTGTTCAAGACCTGGAGTCAGCACTTAAGGGAACAACCTCTCTACTAACCCTTAAAACGGGTAGGAGTGAATTCCATCTCGCACAACTATGTCCCCAGCCACTTATTCGATCTTATCCCCAAGATGGTAGGCTTATTGAGTCGGCGATCTGGCCACTCTCACCCGTACATGTCAAAGGATAAGGTCAAATAAACAGGAGTTCATAGTGAGCTCAGGATTGAGATCGAGTTACCTAAGTCATCATATGAAAAAAACCGGTCTTTACAGTAAACGGTGTTATAAAGAAAGAGCGATTTTATTTCTTGGTTCGGTCTTGTGCAAACTCATTGCACAGGACGCCCTCACTCACATGTCTCTACATGAAACGATTCGAATCACATCGTTTTGTACTATACAAAGTGAGCCGCGTCCAATAGTGTCCCCAGGATAAGATACCCAGCCTTATCCCTATACTATAGACCATTTTGGCTGTCTACTTGAACTTGATCCACATTCATGTCACACATGAAGTTCAAGTACTCATACTATCGCCATGGGTGTTAGTTATTGGTATAGGTTAATACAAACACAATTCACTAAAATTCAATAACAGCTTTATTGAAATAGAATATATACATTCAAACAGTTTACAAACTACGAGTTTTAGGACATAAAACCCAACAAACCTTGAGTTGAATAATAAGACGTGTTGGCCTTTCTTGAAGTCCTTAATCCTAAGTCTACTATCATGCCAAATTTTAGTTTTTTCCTTATACATTTTAGCATTTTCATAGGACATATGTCTAAGCTCATCTAACTCATGTAATTGCAGAGACCGCAAAGTTCCAGCATCGGTCACGCAATAATTTAGTTCTTTTAAGGCCCAAAATGCTTTGATTTCCAAGTATGTTTTTAATCTCCCTATTGGATATTTCAGCTTGTCCATTCGAATGTGGGTGATAAGGGGTTGCTACTCTATGTCTAACATTGTATTTAGCTAACACCTTGTCCATAGCTTTATTAGTGAAGTGAGTTCCCTCATCACTAATTATAGCCCGTGGTGTACCAAACCTTGTAAAAATATGCCTATTAAGAAACTTAATGACTGTTTTGGCATCGTTCGATGGACATGCTATGGCTTCTACCCATTTAGATACATAGTCTACGGCTACAAGTATATAAAGATTACCTGCAGATGGGGGAAATGGTCCCATGAAGTCAATGCCCCACACATCAAAGAGTTCCAACTCCAAGATGTAAGTGAGAGGCATCTCATCCTTTCGACTGAGGTTACCTGTTCTTTGGCATTCATCGCAGCTGTGCGCATGGTCGTGTGCATCCTTGAATATCGTGGGCCAATAGTAGCCACTCTGGAACACCTTTGCAGCTGTTCTTTGGCCACCAAAATGGCCACCATAGGGAGACGTGTGGCAGTGCTGCAACACTGACTTTGCCTCAGCAGCTGATACACACTTCCTCAGTAATCCGTGATCTGCACATGTCTTGTAAAGTGTAGGATCGTCCCAGATGAACTTCCTAGCTTCATGTAGGAACCTCTTCTTTTCTTGCCCTCCCTTGAAATTTGGTAGTACCTGCGAGGCAAGGAAGTTAGCAATATACGCAAACCAAGGTTCCTCATCGTTATCACGATGTGCTAACACAAAGACATGCTCATCGATAAAGGCATCAGAAATTGCTGCCTCAGCAATTTTATCGCAATTATGCCGCAATCTAGAAAGATGGTCAGCAACTACATTTTCGCATCCTTTCTTATCCCTAATATCTAAGTCAAACTCTTGTAACAATAATACCCATCTAATTAACCTAGGCTTAACATCAACTTTTCTCATTAGGTATTTTAATGCCGAGTGATCAGTATACACAATTGTTCTAGTGCCTACAATGTAATTCCTAAACTTCTCACAGGCAAACACTACAGCTAGCATTTCCTTTTCCGTGGTTGTGTAATTACATTGTGCTTCATTCAGTGTTTTACTTGCATAGTATACAGGATGAGTTAGTTTATCAATTTTTTGTCCTAGCATAACCCCTACTACGTAGTCACTAGCATCACACAACATCTCAAATGGTAGGTCCCAATTTGGTCCCACTATAATTGGTGCTTTGACTAATGCTTCCTTAAGGGTTGTCCATGCTAAGAAACATTCTTTTGAGAAGACAAATGGTTTGTTAAGCTCTAGAAGCTCACACAACGGTTTAGAGATTTTTGAAAAGTTTTTAATGAATCTCCTATAGAAACCTGCATGTCCTAGGAAACTTCTAATAGCTTTTACATTTTGAGGCTCCACTAGCTTCTCTATTATTTCTATCTTGGCCCTATCGACCTCTACTCCTGATCTAGACACTCTATGTCCTAGGACTATCCCTTCTTCCACCATAAAGTGGCATTTTTCCCAATTTAGGACTAGGTTGGTCTTCTCACACCTAGCTAGGACTTGTCCTAAGTTCTCTAAACAATTACTAAAAGAATCACCAAAGGCCGAGAAGTCATCCATAAATATCTCTATCATGGATTCATCTAAGTCAGAGAAAATGGCCAACATGCACCTTTGGAATGTTGCTGGTGCATTGCATAAGCCAAAAGGCATTCTGCGAAAAGCAAACGTTTCAAAGGGACATGTAAAGGTTGTTTTCTCCTGGTCCACAGGGTCTATAGTGATTTGGTTATATCTAGAATAACCATCTAGAAAGCAGTAGTAGGCTCGGCCAACTATCCTATCTAACATTTGATCTATAAACGGTAAAGGAAAATGATCTTTTTTTGTTTCTTTGTTTAATTTTCTATAGTCCATACAGACTCTCCATCCTGTAACAGTTCTAATTGGAATTAGTTCATTACTCTCATTAACTATTACAGTCATCCCACCCTTCTTAGGCACACATTGAATTGGACTCACCCATTGACTATTGGCTATAGGGAAGATTACACCTGCATCTAACCATTTGATTATTTCTTTTTTTACTACCTCCTTCATGGAGGGGTTCAACCTACGTTGGTGATCTACTCTAGGTGTATGTTCCTCTTCCAATAATATCTTATGCATGCAATAGGAAGGACTAATACCTCTTATATCAGCAATCGTCCATGCAATAGCTTTTTTATGTTGCTTAAACAGCAAAATTAGCGCAATTTCATGCTCTTCACTCAATTTGGACGAAATGATAACAGGCAAAGTATCATGCTCTCCTAAATATGCATACTTAAGATGATCAGGCAATGGTTTTAATTCTAATAGGGGTGGATGCTCAATGGATGGTTTTAATGGATTCATGGATCTTTCAGACAAGTCATTAGTCATACAAACATGCTGAGGTTTATCCACGGGTATATCCATTATTTCAGCAATGTTTAAGTCAGTTACTTATTTGTACATAGTCAGTGGCATGCTTAATTAACAGTTCATGCTCAAGTTGTTCTTCCATCAGTGAATCTACTACATCTATACTTGCACAAGATTCAGAATCAGAAGGATACCTTAGAGCTTTAAAGACACTAAACTTAACCTCCTCATCATGAACCCTCATGGTGAGCTCACCTTTCTGGACATCGATCAAGGCCCTACCTGTGGCTAGAAATGGTCTGCCCAACAAGATTGGTACCTCCTTGTCTGCTTCATAATCCAGAATGATGAAGTCTGCAAGAAAAATGAATTTGTCAACCTTGACAAGAATATCCTCAATTTTCCCCTCCGGGTATGCTATGGATCTGTCTGCAAGCTGCAAGGTGACAGTAGTAGGTCGTGCTTCCCCTATTCCTAGCTGACGGAATAGTGATAAAGGCATGAGATTTATGCTGGCTCCCAGGTCACAAAGAGCTCTGCCCACGTGCTTGCCTCCCAACTCAACTGGTAAGGTGAAGGAACCAGGATCCTTCTCCTTCTTTGGTAGCTTGTTTTGGAGTATGGCACTGCACTCCTCGGTGAGATTCACTGTTTCAAATTCACCAATAAATTTTTTGTTAGTAATTATATCTTTCAAAAATTTAACATAAGAAGGCATAGATTGCAAAACTTCTACAAATGGAATGTTCACATGCACTTCCTGTTCTTGTTTTTTCTTCAGCCTTCTAGGGAATGGAGGTGGTGGCACATATGTAGGCACTTCAGGTCGCCTAAGGACAGGTGGAGGCCTTGGTATCTCTTCTGGTTCCTCAATGATTGGTTCCAGCCTCACCCTTGATGTGCTTGTCGATGGTTGATCATGGTTGAGCAGAGAACCCAGTGGAGCACTAGACTCTTCATTCTCTACTCGCTTTGGTGTTTCTCTAGTGTTGCTCACCAATGGTCTTCCACTGCGAAGTTCAATTGCTTGAACTTGCTCTTTTCCATCCCTTCTAGGTACTTCAGTGTCAGCAGGCAACCTACCTTGGGGCCTATTTTTCAGTTCATTTGCTAGTTGCCCTATTTGGTTTTCTAGGCTCCTAAGGGTGGCTTGCTGACTTTGTAGGGTCGCATCATTTTTTGCAATGTACTCCTTAAGTACATTTTTTACTGATGACCCTATTGGCTGGTTATATGGCTTTTGGTACATGGATTGGTTATTTTGTTGAGTGAAACCAGGTGTTCCACTCGGTCTTGGTTGGTTTTGAGCTTGGTTAGTGTTTTGTTGTCCACCCCAAGAAAGATTTGGGTGGTTCCTCCAACCAGGGTTATAGGTGTTAGAATAGGGGTTGTTCCTAGGCTGCTGTTGGCTTCCAATATAGCAGACTGAGGCCGGATTCCCAGGGCAGAAATCATACAAGTGCCCTTCCCCATAGAATCCACAGATTAGTGTCTCACCTTGACTATTTGATGCGCCCATTGAAATGGCTGCTGCGGTGTTGACACTAGGTTGGAGATTGGTTTGAGCCATTTGTTTGACTAGATTGGTCAGGGCATTTATTTGGCTGCTCATTGCACTAAGTGCATCCTTGTCTTGAGCTCTACTTGGCTCTACTGGATCATCTGACCATCTACAGTGGGAGGTTGAGATTTTCTCCAAAATCCCATAGGCTTCATTATAGCTCTTAGAAAGCATGGAACCACCAGTTGAAGAATTCAGCACTTGCCTCGTGCTGGGGTTGCATCCTTTAAAAAAGACTTCTATCTGGATACACCATGGAATGCCATGGTGTGGACATTTAAGCAAAAGGTCCTTGAACCTTGTCCAAGCTTCGTGAAGGGACTCATTTTCGGCTTGTTTGAACTTGATAATGTCATCACGAAAGTTGGAATTCCTATCAGGTGGGAAGTATTTGACTAGGAATTTTTCAGCCAGATCTGTCCAATTGACAATTGATCCGGAGGGTAAAGAATTTAACCACGTTTTGGCTTTATCTCTTAGTGAGTAGGGAAAGAGATAAAGCCTGAAGGCTTCTTGGGAAACTCCAGGGATGATGAAGGTATCACTAACTCCTAGGAAGTTTCTTAGATGATTGTGGGGATCTTCGTTTTCCACTCCAAAGAATTGTCCTACGGTGGACAACATTTGGAACATTACTGGCTTTAACTCGAATGAGTTGGCAGTAATCTCAGGACGTATAATGCTTGGGTTGAGCTCCTCAGGCATAGGAACCAGGTAGGAGAGGATGGCACTATCCTTGTCATTCGCTATTTCGATGGGGTTGCGAATGGTAGGTGCTGGGTTTGGCTGGGGTCTATCCATTTCGGTTTGAAGGAATTGCGGAGACTCTGCGGAGTCAGCAATGTTTTGAGTTACAGACGGTTGTTTGAAGAGGCGTTTCTTAGCTCTGTTTCTGGCCCTAAGTAATCTTTCAGGCTCAGGATTGAACTCTAGATCGCCACTTGAATGCTCATTCATAAACTAACCCAATGGTACCTGTAAAAGGAAATGGAAAGAGATCAGCTCCAATAGATATTAAGAATTGGTTTTTCTAACTTAACAAACTTCGTATTCACTAAACAAAATCCCCGGCAGCGGCGCCAAAAACTTGTTGCGTGCTCGGTGTTTAAAATAAAGATGCAATGGGAGAGCACTCAGAACATGCAAGCATACATGGTCTTGTAGCAAGTAATAAGTATTTTTTCATTCGATTTCCCACAGAGATTTATTCTTAGTTACTAGCGAAGTGAGATGTTAAATTAGAAAGGATGGTTTAAAGGGGGTAGAATTGGAATCAATGTGCCTAACTAATAAAGAACGTGCGAGATATGCAAGCATAAACAAAGACAAGTAAAGAGGTTAACTTGCATGTAGGAGAAAAAGAATTGCGGAGAAAGCAATTTTCTAGCAATAAAATTGCAAAACAAAAAGCTAAGAAAAATGGCTAAGGCAAAAATTAAACTAAGAAAATTGCGCAGACAGCAATTTTTTAGCAATTGTACTAACAACGTTTTAAGGGTAAAGTGGGGAAACAAGGGCTACTAACGACTCCTCTATAGGCTTTTTCATACTATTCTTCAGCAGTAGATCAACTTACCATGCATCAAATTAACTCATTCTCATGTATCTCTCGATTTCATGCATTAGATCCTTTAGTTTACTCATGTCCAAGTAAGGCTTAAGCATCTATTTATAAAAGCAAGTTAATGATTTGTGCTAGGGAAACGCCTATTCCTAGGTCGTTTTCTGGGTACCATGAAAGGCTAGCATGAATGGACGACTCTGAACTCTTACTCCTTCCAGAGGTTAGGAGTTCTTTGGACAAAATGGATGGCCAATCGAAATTTCCCGTGGGATGAAGCACACATACATTCAATACACTTGAAGCTATCCTACATGCTGATTTTACGTACTTCTACCTATAGATTCATCATTAGCAGACCCTTATGTGTTTTAGTTGCTCATGGATGATGGTGGAATGGACAGACTTGATGGTGTAGACATGCTTAGCAGTAATGAAATGGAAATAAAAGAGAACAGAACCAATAAAAGCAACGAGGAACTCGTGAAATAATCAAACACTCCTTCGATTAAACAAGGTTCAAAGCTTAACAAGCAACAACTCTAAACTGATAAGAACTAAACAGAAGAAGTCGAAATGAACTAATGTAGCAATCTTAAACAAATAGCAACAAACAGAAGCAAAAGTAACGACAGAAAGTAGCAGAAAGCAAGTAAATCGTGCGCGTGAACCACGCCGCAAGCGCCTCGGATGAAGGGAGAAGGGGAGCTTTGTTTGGATGAATCCAATCACAAGAGAAGAAAGATCTTCTCTTCTTCCTCTCAGATTATCGACTCCAACAGCCGAGTCCTTCACGCCAACAAACGAAAGAGAAAACAGGGAGAAAAGACTGCGTTGAGATGGGAGTTCTACGCTTCCAAGCTTATGTTTAACCTTCCCCCTTGACCTCCTTTTATAGTGTTTTGCAGGTAGTCTTCAGCCAAGGAGAACCATCCATTCTGAACGACGACCTTCCACGTGGCAGCAGGAGAAAGAATGGGCGGCTGAAAGATCGTAACAAAATGGCAAACGGTTAGACAACTTAACAATTTTCACTTAAAACATTGCTGAGACAGCAATGTTTTCGCAATGTTTCAGCAATATGGAAATTTCAACTCTTTAGCTTTGTTTTTGGTTCTTTTTCCTTCCTTTTACACCTAAGCTCTAATTTAGCTTCATTCTACAAATTCTCATATATAAGCACATGTTTAGGCTAAATTCTACCAAAAACGCTTAAGAGCAGGGGCGGACCTCTGAAGGGACTAGGGGGGGCCACGGCCCCCCCAAATTTTTTGATTTTCTCATACTAGTCGGTAAAATTAATGCCTTAAATATATACTGTTGTTATTAAATACATTTTGGCCCCTCCAAATTAACAAAATTTTATTCTACTGTAGTGGTCATGTGCATGTTTTATATTTTGTTGTGCCTGAGTTCGAAACTCAACCACAACAATAATTTATTTGCTTTACATTTTCTTCCATATATGTATATTTTATTCTTAAAAATAATTAAGACCTATTTTTTTTTTAATAGTTATATTATTTTAGTCATTGTAATTTCAAATATCTAAATTTAGTATTTTCATACTTTAAAAAAAATTATTAACTCTTAGTATTAATTTATTTATTAACATTTTCAAAAGTAATTTAGACTATATTAACCTCCCTTTTATAAATTTTGTAAACAAATTTATGTTATATTGTGTTTTTTTTTAATAATTTTTTTTTTTTTAAGAAAATGTCTAATAAATCTTTGAACTTTTAATTTTGTGTTTAATAGACCACGAACTTCAAAAAGAGTTCAATATATTTTTTAACTTTCAATTTTGTATTTAATTGGTCCTCAAATTTTCAAGTTTAAGTCTAATATATCTTATATTTATTTGACATTGTTTTAAAATCTAAGAATTCATTAGAAACAAAATTGAAAGTATAGGGATGCATTAAAGATTTTTTAGAGTTTAGAGACTCAATAATTTTTTTTTTTTTTTGATGAACAAAATTATATGATGGTATTAAGTTTATTTAAACTTAGTCCGTAAGTCTTTGATACACTCACATATGTTTATCACTGATAACTTTTTTTGAATGTCAGCATAGTGAATTCGAACCTCTGGATTTTTGGCGATATTTTTTTAATATTTATATACTCTAATTTTTGGCCCCCCCAAACATCAATATCTGGATCCGCCCATGCTTAAGAGTATACATCATTCTATAGCAAATAAGTCCCTAAAATAGTCACTTTTGGAGACGTAACACAAACCATCTTAAATCTTTCGCCGCCCAATTTTGTTCTTCTGCCCAATTTCGTTCAGCTCTAAGAATCTCTCCGCCATCGTTCCTCCTTCCTTTCTCTCATTGCCACCACTTCGATTCAACCACCTTCCGTTGCCACCTGCCACCACTCCGTTCAGCTTCCTCTCGCCGCCCCTCCGTTCAGCCACCTTTTGTTGCCCCTCGCAGCCCACAGTTCCTCTTCTCCGATCAGCCACCACCACCACCACTTTCCACCGTCGCACTCTCGCCGTCGTTCAGATCTGCCACTTGACTCCACCTTGATCCGCTGCTTCAGTCAGCCACCTCCGTTGCCGCATGCTCCCTCCAGATTCGAGCACCAGTTCCAAATTCGTTCAACCTCCAGATCTGAGTTAACAAACTCCGTTTAGTCTCGAAGCTTTGTTCGTCTTGGTCATGCAGCACCTCCGCCACCCGACCAAGTACACCTCCGCTCAGATTTGCCCCCACTGTCGCCGCACTCACCTTCACATTTGTTCTCCCCACCGCAACAGATCGTCCCAAATCTGCCTCCGCACCGCGTCGCTCACACAGATCCGCTACCGCGCCACTCCAACAGTTCGCAAACCATCGCGTCCATCTCCCAGATCCGGCTTCGCCCTCCCTGTTCCCACACAGATATGGCACCGTTCACCCACTATCGTTCAACTCCGTTGCAGATGTCCCTCCGCTCCGTTCACACCGCCTGTGGTCGTTGCTCCCTCCGTCGTGTCAAAGCTCCACCAGCCTCTCTTAGATCTGCGTTTTCTTCAAGGTCTCCCATCGTGAAGAATAAAAATGAACCAAACACTAGGTTTTAGATTTTATCCAGACCTAAAATTCCAGTCTGGTTCGGTTCGTTCCGGTCTAGTTCCCTCTAGTTCAGTTCATTTTAGTTTGGTTCATCTTGGTTTATTTCGGTTCATTTTGTTTTTGGTTCAATTAGGTTTAGTTTGGTTATCTTCTTTTAGATCTGGTTCGTTTCCGATCCGGTTCGGTTCACCTCTGGTTCTGATTGGTTCATTTGGTTCGGTTCACGTTGGTTTGATTCTTTTCAAAGCCATTCATCTGTTCGCGCAAACCCATTCGTGCACATCTGTTCGCGCGCCTCTGTCTGCGCATCCTCCTCGTGCACCTATGTCCGTGCATCCTCCCCCGATTTGTTTGTCCAGATATAACGCTGCGTAAACCTCCGCATGTTCCAATCGATACTTAGCAAACTCAAGTTGGTCTCTCCAATACCACCTTGAGTTTGAGGGAGGGTGTTAACGTAAATTAAGGAATTTCAATTCCTTAATTTACAATATCTTTTCCTTATGTGTCATACATTTATTCTGTCATTATTTTATGATATTCCTTCCTTATTTTTCATTACAATTCTGTATAAATCCTATGTAATTCCCTTTTTGAAATTCTGAATAATACATTCACCTATTATTTTCCACAGATAGATTTTTACATTTTTTTTTTAATTAAAATTAGTGTAGTGATGTAGCAAAAGTATTGAAAGTAAAAGTGGGGTCATTTCACGAGCCAACCCTAAAGTGTTGCAGAGTGGTTTTTTGTGGCCAACAATTTTTCAAGACGCAAGGATTTTAGTTTCTCAATGTGATCGATGCCAATTTTCCAAGATGCAAGGATTTTAGTTTCTCAATGTGATCGATGTCAGCACATTGGAAATATATCTGCCAAAGACGAGATGTCGCAGACATATGTGTTAGAAGTTGAATTATTTGATGTTTGGGGGATTAACTTCAAGGGATCATTCTCGCCCTCCAATGAATTTTTTTATATATATACTCCTTGCAATGGACTACGTATCCAAGTGGGTTGAAGCTATCACGTGCGAAAAACGACATGCTGATGTCACCAAGTTTTTGAAGAAAAATATTGTCTCCATATTTGGCACACCTCCCACCATGAACAACTATGAAAGCACCCATTTTAACAACAAAATTATGGAGAGAAGTTGTTAGCAAGGTATACATCAAGCCCCAAGTAGCAACAACGTATCATCCACAAACCAACGACCAAGTTGAAGTTTCGAACAAAGAAATTAAAGGAATTTTGGGAAAATTTGTTAACGTAGGAAGGAAGGACTGATTCATTCACATAGACGATGCATTTAAACTCCCCTTGAGAGTTCATATATCATCTAGTGTATGGAGAAGCCTTCCACCTTCCGCTAGAGTTGGGAGTACAAAGCGCACTAGGCGCTAGAAAAGCTATCTCTATTGCGGGTGCAACTCGTGAGTTGCAGCTAACCGAGCTAGAAGAATTTAGGATGTTTTCTTATGAAAATGCAAAGCTATGCAAAGAGCCAAGCAAGCAATGACATGACCAACGCATCCGAAAAAGAGATATCCAATAAGGACAAAAACTGCTTTTATTCAGAGCAATTGCCTTGCAGTGCTTCTTGGAAGAGTCCACTATTCTTTAATTTTTTTCCCTGCTGTCCAACCTGCACTTCAAGATTTCTAAGTTATACATGTTTTCATCAAAGTTTCCATAGAAAGGAACTGATATATATATATATATTGTGGTTGCATTTGTTGGCTTCTTTGTGGAAGTGGATTCTTGAAACTTGGCGAACTTCTTGCTTGACAAATTGATTTGAGCTTCTAAATACTGCATTTTTTCCCAAGACAAATTAGAATCTTAACTTAATGTCTCATTGTTGAATCCTACAATTTTAAATGAGTTACAAGTTCTTAAGAACTTGTTTATATGCTCGTGGGGATCTTCATTTCAGACTCCTATTTTTTTTTCTTCTGTATTTTTCAATATTTGAAACATCATTGGTTTCAACTCAAAGAAATTTTCATCAATAATAGGTGTGCTTGATTTCCCCCACTGCATTATTTTGATGACCAACGTGATCATCAACTCCAGAGTTATTCATGGTAGATTATCTTTCAACAGTTCCTGCAAAAAAAAATTGTGCGCTCAACTCTCGTTGCTCTATTTGCTTCCTCCTTTACTCTTTACAACGTGGGCAAAAGGTTTTCACTATCTCAAGATCTAGCTCATTAGGAAAAGGTCATTTTCTCATGCACCGACCTTAACCTACAAAATATTGAAGTTTCTTGCATAAGAGTGCAAATCAAAGTTAGTATTCTAGATAAAGAGAATTGTGGTCGCAAACTAAACACATTTTTTCACTAAAAACAAACTGGATTTTAATGAAAAGTCGTTTCTTGACAACGACGCCAAAAACTTTATGTGTGGATTGGTATGAAAGCGAACGCAAGTATACGTTGTCATTAATAAGTAATAAAGTTGATCTATTCCAAGTATTGAATCACAATGGAACAATGTTAACAAAATTCAGTGTTTGTAATGAAAATGTGCAACCAAGTAGCAAAAGATATATAATCAAGGAGCATAAATATCAAATAATAAAGTTGTAAATAGTAGGTAATATGCAGCATAGCTCAATTGGCATAAGGTTGTGTCCGTGACTAAGAGGTCATGGGTTCAATCCTCGCATTTATTGAGGCTAAGCAATTTTAGTTGAAACATGTTATGTTTCAGATGCAGGACAATTTGGTAGAGATATTAAAAAAGATCCTCACTCGCATCTAAAATATTTCTTTGATTTTTATAGTAAGGTATCATTCCATACAGCTCATCATTTTTTTTGTATTCATTATGAGGCGATGCGAAGATTTGACTAAATTCTCAACTCGAAGATTCGTTTGGTGAGTGTAATTGCAAAGACGCTATAATTGCAATTCACAATGCAAAGATTCGTTCGGTGGGTGTAATTGCAAGTACACAATTATAAATATAGAGTATTTGGGTATTTACACATCACTAATATAGAGTATTTGGGTATTTGCAATGGAGTGAATGGCAAGTACATGTGTCTATTAGGTATAACACCAAAATAATTTCAAAACCCATAAAAAAAATTATTTTCTTCAACAAGTTTTGAATTGTGATTTTTGTTTTGGTTTTTTCAATTCGCACAAAGAGACTAAAAAGATAGGTGAAATTTGTCTCAAAGTTCTGCTCGATTCTTTACTCAAAATATTTTGGGTTCTATTCTTGGCTTTTGTTCATTTTTGTTATTAAAAACATGAATGAACGTTTATCGAAACGACTTATTGAAAAGAAGTATTTTGACAATTTTATATATCAAAACTTGAGTAGACCTTGAGGATATAGAGAGGGTAAGAGACATTTCATCGATATTTCCTTGATATTTCCTTGATATTTCAGCATTGACAGAAAAACCTTATGTGGCCGTTTTGTAGTTATCTTGTTCAGCATTAATTACTATTATTAATGTCAAACCCTTAATGTCAAACCCTCTGCTACAGAGATTCTATAGAAGTCCAACTAATTATGGAAATTTTTTGCCAAAGCGAGCATGGCTCAGCGCGCATATGTATGTGTTGACGACCAAGAAGTATGTGGTTCGAATCCCCTAACTCCAATATACTTAAAAAAAAAAAAAAAAAAAAAAAAAAAAAAAAAAAAAAAAAAAAAAAAAATCTAATTTTACTAATAATTATAATGTCAATTCTTTTTCCAGAATATAACGATTCTATATATGTGTACCTATGCTTTCATGATTACTTTACTTTTTTTAATATCTTAATTTCTTTTGTTTATTCCAAGTTCTATAGAAAACCATTGAAATTTCCCTTTTTTTTTATCATTTGTTACTCATAATTTCATCTGGATATTAAAAAAAGGGAAATTGTAGTAAATGACAATTTAAGACTTATTGTTTGCAAATATAGCATGTTTTTAAAAATTTTGCGGATATAGCAATTTCTATCGCTGATATCTTATGACTGATAGAAGTCTATCGCTGATCACCTCAGTTTTTTATAGATTTTTGTCAGTGATAATAGTCTATCACTGATAGAATCTATCAGTGATATAATAAAGTCTATCAGTGATAGAAACGGGTTTTTTTGCCCTATTTGCAAAACATTTTAAAGTTTGCTAAATTTGCAATTAGTTTGGGCCTGATTGCTATTTGTGCAACCAGCCCTTAAAAAAAACCACTTTATTTTTTAATTAAATAAACCGATTAACTTTTTTTCACTTTGTAAAACAATAGACAAAAAAAAATATAATAATCATCAAAAACAATTTTGTTCCCATAAAAAATAGAAACAAAATTGTTCTTGAGGTTGCAGTGTTTATATCATTTGAAAAAAAAAGTCTTTAACAAATGACCTTCTTCAGCTAGCGCGTTGGGAACTATGATCCATATCCACGTCGTGATGATGGTGTCGACATTTTGCCCCTTCCACGATGCCAATTTTAGGGCATCGGGGATATGGCCTATCCCGATGATGTGGTTCACGACATCAGGAAAAGTACTCCTGATGCGTCTATCCCGACGTGTGACCCAACTCCTATTTTCTGCAAAATGATGCCTTTTTTCTGACGTTTTAATGCGTCGAAAAAATTCTCGAGTCTTGTAGTGATTAGCAAAAGATCATATACACCTAATTAACTTCCTAATTAAATATATAAATTTGTGAAATCAAGACATGTGATTGATGAAGGAAGCGAATTCCTATTTTTCAAAACGAGTATGATCCAAACATCATATCTCTTATTTATTCACCATGTTTTATTTATTTACTTTAACACAACATGTAGGTTGAGAATATTCGAACATTTTGACCTCTTTATTTAAAGTATATGTCTTAATTAGTTGAATTGTACTTCAAACACTGTATTAGTCTCATGCTCTCTCTCATGCATTAAAGTACCTTTATATACTTTTAAATTTGTAATAATGTATTCCCTTAATTAATATGTAACAATTTAGTACATATAGTTTGAAATTTTTAAAAATTAGTTTCTATCGTAAAAATCTAATCAAGTTGAAGTGTCCCTTATCAGTTTTCACTATGTTATCATTTATTCATTTTTTTTTTTTTTTTTTTTTTTTTTTTTTTTTTTTTTTTTTTTTTCAAACCATAATTATTACAAATTTAAAAATTTTAAATTTTAAACTACAAAAAGTATAATTTTTTATTTTTTTTATTCAAACCATAATTATTACAAATTTAAAAATATAAAATTGAATCGTTGGCTATACAAATTTATGGACTAAATGATTATTGAATTGAATGTATATATAGCAATAAATTATGAGAGGGAGGGAGATTATTATAAAGAAATTAAACTAGTTGGGGATGTCAAATAAAGTCAAGTACGGTCCAAAAGGACACATTAGTTCATTGGTGAGACAATATATATATATATTTTTTTTTATAAAGTCAACCTTACAAATAAACCTTGTTTTACACTAAAACAAAACAAAATATTATTAGAAAAAAAGACATTTGGTTGCATAAAGTCCAACTACTTTAATATTTTTATTTAGTGATTAAATCTTTTATTCTATCCATGGTATTAAATTTTCGTCTATATGTTGACACTTTCATCGACATTTTCATCATACCGTACAAAATCGATAAAATATTAAAAAAAAAACAACAACAAAATGTAACCTAACGTGGATATAATATTATAATAAGTGTATTTTAACTCATTTAAAAGTGCAAAATGTTTATTTATTATTTTTAATATTTTTTAAAATTTTCCAGAAATATTCATCAACATCGACATTTTATCGATATTTCAATTGACATTTCCATAAAATTGAGACCTCGATATTTCCGTCAACATCGACATTTAAATCTTTGATTCTATTAATATGAACTGATGCACGTAACATTTTTTTAAAAAAATTAAACACTACTTTTACTTGTGAATTTCTCTATTTTGTGTTATATTTTCCTTAAAAAAAATAGTTTTAAAATTCAAACCAAATTTTAATTAAATAATTAATTAATTAATTAAAAATAAAAAAAGGGCTGGTTGCACAAATAGCCATCAGGCCCAAACTAATTGCAAATTTAGCAAACTTTAAAATGTTTTGCAAATATGGCAAAAAAACCCGTTTCTATCACTGATAGACTTTATTATATCACTGATAGACTTCTATCAGTGATAGACTATTATCACTGATAGACTATTATCACTGACAAAAATCTATAAAAAGCTGAGGTGATCAGCGATAGACTTCTATCAGTCATAAGATATCAGCGATAGAAATTGCTATATCCGCAAATTTTTTTAAAACATGCTATATTTGCAAACAATAAGTCTTAAATTGTCATTTACTACAATTTTTCAATAAAAAATCTTTTTTTTTTAAAATAAAAATCATTTTTTTTTTAAATAAAAAATTTAAAGATAAAAATTATAATAATTCTTTTAACAATAAATTTAATACTAGCCCAATTTTGTATTGTGATTGACATTTTTTTTTACTAAATTTAGAGTACACTTTTTTTCATGGTTGAGCGAATAAATAGTATTAGTCTTCATCTAAATTCAAAAATAATATAAACATGTTAGGAGGAATATTGTTAGCATTTACTCATTAAGAGATCAATTTTTTTTTTTCAAAAAATAAATAAATAAGAAGAAGAATTTTTTTTATATAAAAGTTCGATATTAGCACCAAACACAAATATTAATAATTCTTTTAAAAAATCTAAAAACATTTTCCGCAGAATCGAAGACAATTATCTTTTATTCTCAGACATTTTATTTTCCAGATATCTCTTCTACTCAAACATCTTATTTCCAAATATTTAAAAATAAAATTTCAAACCAAATGAATCCTTAAGATACTTTCAAAATCGAATGATTTATTAAACACAAATTTAAAATTTTAATAGATTTATTAAAACAAAATTAAGGCGCAAATTAAAAAATTGAAGGAGTAAACATACAATTTAATACAACCTAATAATAATAATTAAAGTAGCATTTTCATTCCATCCTCAAGTCACAATCAATAATCTTTTAGGATCAATTTCGGAGAAAGATACAATTAGAAAGACGCGTATTAGGAGATTAGGATTAGGAAACTTCATCCAAAAAGGGGCAAGAAAATTGAAATATTAAAAAATGGGAACACATATGAAAATCACTATTTATTTTTTTTCCTTTTTTTTTCAAATAATATAAAATGTTTTAACACTCCAAATTCATGCACTCAAATTAACAGATGAAACTTTTGAATTATATAATAGACTATTAATTAATTAGGGTAAAAATAAATTTATACACTTAAACTTTGAGGATGGTATCAATTCAAACTCTAAAATAATGATCGCATCAATTTAAACTCTAAAATTTTCATAATTGTATCAATTTACACTTTCTTTTAGATTTTATTTGATAAAAAAAACAATTGAATCAATTGTATGGAAGTTTAGGGGTTTAATTGATAAATTACAAGTTTTCACACGTTTGAAAACTAACATTTTTCTAACAAATGATGTAAATTAATTGATACACTTATGAAAGTTTAAGATTTAAATCGATAGAATTGGAAGTTTAGAGAGTTTCAATACAACCCTCAAAATTTAGGAGTTATAAATTGATTTTGCAGCACGCCCGGGTCGTTAACTCCTCGCGCCGATGCCGCCGTTTCTAGGACCGACCGACGACTCACTTGCACAGGTACCTACGTAGTGTAGTGTCGGTCGCACATTCAACATAGGGTTCAGACTCATGTGTCTTCCAGAACCAAGGGTCTTCGAGCCTGCTGCGGAGGATTAGCCAGCCTTGCGCCCTAATTTATATATACTAATCAAATTATAATTGAAGTACTAAAATCAAGAATCACGTACCCCTCAAACCAACTTGAATAATACACAATCAACCTAATTCATATGATATAATCTAAAATCTAAAAACACACATGATGTAACAAAAATTAACATGGGTCCATTTGATAAAGTGAAGTGAAATATCCTCGTAGTGAAGAATGTTGAACTTCGGATATAAAATTTCATATGGAAGAAAAATATTCAAAAGAAATGATATTAAAAAGTAGGGCATATTTTTCAATGACGGTTTAAATTCGTCAACTTGAGTAGTGTTCAACTCGATTCTTGTTTGGTTGTTCAAGATTTCGATAATTGAAATTACAACACTTTCTTTTTATCCATCTTGTTAATAAGTGGTCGTAAAGTGCCTTTGTTCTTGTTTTCTTGTTCTAAAAATATATATATATATGGTTTACACGATATGGAAAAGATATATATTGTAGAACAAGAGAATAAAAATAAAGTAGGGAGGAGAAAAAAGTATGGAGTATTTGCATTCTCTATTTCGTTGTCAATGTCAAAAGCTCCTTACGACCAATATATTTATAGGGTTTACTAGATATAAAAAAGATAATGGAGAAAATAGTAGAAGAAATAATTATATAAAAATATTTTTATCTATATGGACATCTATATAAACATTCATAACATTCTCCCTTAGATGTTCATAGAATATAGAATATATGTCTCTGAGTCGTGATAATATCATAGTCAAGAGAAAAAAAAAAATGCAACACATTTTCTCCCCCTCATAGAAACATCATTTGAGATCTCTGAGTCGTGACTTTCCTGTTGTTCACGGACCTCTCTCAAATGTTGCAGTAGGTAATGTCTTTGTAAATAAGTCTGTCAAGTTTTCTTTTGAAGAAAGTTGTTGAACGGTAATATCAGCATTTGTTTCAAAATCATGGGTGTATAAGAGCTTTTGGTGAGACATGCTTCGTTCTATCTCCTTCAATATATATACTTTGATTTGAGTTATACATGTTGTATTGTCTTCATATAATGTTGTTTAGATGATCTTCGTGGAAGACAAACCACAAGTTTCACGAACATATTGAATCATTGATTTTAGTCATGCACATTCTCGGTTTGTTTCATGAATTGTCATGATAGTAATTTTCATAACCTGCTTTAAAGACTTCCACAAAATAAAAGTTATTCTACATGTATTAATTAACTCGTCTAAGATCTAATTTTATATGGGTTAGATAAATAACATGCATCTTCACAACCAACTAGATCAAAATTAGATTTACTAGAATAAAAGAAATTCATCTAAATTGATCCTAAAAAATAACGTAATATATGTTTAACTCTATTCCAATATCTTTCTGTTGGAGAGATATTATGTATATGTAATAAATTTACTGAAAATATTATAGCATGTAGTGTATAACTAGTAAAGAAACATGAGTGCATTTATTTCCCAAAAGTATTGTTTTTCAGGACCCAATAAGTTCTTCATTATTTTATTTTGATCTGAAGATATATTTTTTCAGATGAAATGAACAAATTACCATTGGATTGTTCAATGATGTACCTAGTCGGCCAACACATTAACATAGTTCAACCAGCATAATGTATGAAATATGAGCAAGATGTCTCAAGTTTGAATCTTTCTCCCCCATGTTGTTAAATTATGTACCTAATCCATGTAAAAAAAAATTATGTATAAATCTCTTCAGAAGTTTCTATCATATTCAAATGATTAACAAGACAAAAGTTTGTTTTTCGAGAACTTTCATCTCAATTTATTTCTTAAGAAATTTTATTGCCTTTGAAATCTCTTCAAGAGCTTCCATTATATTCAACTTATCAACATATACAACAATACTATATAACAAATATTCTGATTGTAATTTATTTGTAAAATCATATGGACAAATAAGATCCTTCTTTCAACAAATTATATTCACTACATTCGTTCGAATTGATTTAATCCATATAAGGATTTTATATGTAATTTGATCCAATATAATTCTCTAGTGTTTAAATTATATGATTCTAATATATATCTTTAATAGATTTTCATATAAAAATATTCATATATAAGTATGTTTTGACTACATCCATAAGATGTACATGTCAATTTTTTCATACACCAGTCAGGTCAATTAGAGATATCTAAATGTTATTACATCCACCACAGGATAATATGTTTCATCATAATCTATATCAAATATTTGTGAGAATCTGTGTGCAACAAGTCCCACTTTATATCTAGTGACCTCATTCTTTTCCTTTATTTTTCTTATATTCATTCATATCCCTCTGGTCTCTAGACTACTCGTCCAAAACTTCACATTTTGAAAATTAGTTTAATTTTGTTTGGATTGCTTCGTTCCACTAAAGTCTATCATTTCTATGTCAACATTTTTCTATAAATCTAAGTTCGTAATCTTTATTTTCGTAAATATCGTGAGCAATGTTGTAAGTAAAATAGTTGTGTCAAACCGAGCATAGCTCAATTGGCATAAGATTGTGTCATTGACTAAGAGGTCACGAGTTCAATTCTCGCATTAAATTAAAATACCATTGCAAAAAAAACGAAAAATAGTTGTCAACTTATATGAGTTTGATTCAATATTTTTCTTGTCATGACATAATTTATCGAGGTCTCATTATTATCCACATTCTCAATTGAATTATTTTGATTATTGACTACTCTTATTTTTCGAGGATTTTTATTTTGGAACTCATTGGTTTACCGCACTTCTGGTGTGTCTCAAACTTGTTAGTTGTAACAACTTACTAGATTGGAATATCAATTTTTAGATGGTGTGCATTTGTCGCTATTATATATAACTTAGTCCCATTATTAACATTTGATTTCTAATATTGTACAAATAAATTATTTGTTGAACTACTAGTTCACATTGATCCGTACGGGTATCTCAATGAGACAATAATTATGCATTTCATTCAATTTCTTTTTCTAACTTCTTTTTAATTTTTTCCTCTAATGTTGAGAAATTTGTCTCATTAATGACAATTAGTAAATATGAGGTAAAAGTATTTATCCGCTTCTTCACAACACACAGAAAAAAGTAGCAACTTGATTAACACATGCTGACACATAGATGCTCTTAACTAAACTTGATAACTCGACGATTTGCGACTGCATGGATGACATTTGTTTTTGTTCAAAGTTAGACATCAATATTGGGATTCATGCCCTAAAGTCTCATAATTAATTAATAATTATTTGATAATTATTTATTATTATTATTTTTAATTTTTAATATTCAGTATATAAAAATACAAGATTATTAGTGTAATCTTGAACAATATGTACTTGATTAATTAATAATTTTTTGATAATTAATTATTATTATTATTTTCAATATATAATATTCATTATATAAAAATCCAAGATTATAATCTTGAACAATATGTAGTTGACATACGAGAGGATCACGTTCAAGAAATAACCTAAATAGTTTATAGTATATGGATAAGGTTGAGTGTCTTATCTTGGTAACACTATTGATACAACTCACTTTGTAATTGTTACCAATGATTTGATCCAAATTATTCTTGTAGAGACATGTGAGTGAGGTATATCATATACAATGAGTTTGTATAAGACTAGACCACGAAATATATCATCTCTCTTTATAAATCTATTATTTTAAAAGATTAATATTTCACAGGATCATATGTGAGACTTGATCTTAATCCTGAGTGAGTTATGAACTTCTGTCTATGAGGGTCCGTCTTTTGATTTTCATGGGTGAGAATGATCTTTATAGTCGATTCAATAAGCCTACTATTTTGGGGACTCGACCAAGTAGGGAACTGAGAACATAAGTTTCACAAGATGAAATCCACTCATTCTCATATAGGGAAAGTGACCAAGTAGGGAGCTGAGAGCATAAGTTTCACAAGATGAAATTCACTCATTCCAATATAGGAAAAGTAGAGGAGTAATTCTCTTAAGTGTTGATTTCAAGACTTGAACAATGGGAGCCCACCCTCTCACTAGCTTGAGAGGGACTTGGATTATTGTTGGATCATAAACAAATTGTTCATTAGAAGATCAAATAGTACTTAAAGTGTAAGATGTAATTACAAAGGTAAAATATAATTTTGACCCAGATGTAATTAAGAACAATTGGTGAAGGATCAACTTGCATGTAATTGTTATATTCATGGACACATGGGTAAAATAGACTTTTGATTAAAGACTTAGTTTTAGCTAGATTATTATACTTGATATTTTAAAAATGTCAAGATTTTTACCGCGTAAAAAAAATCCAAAAAATTCAATCAAACTCCGTGTTTTTTTTTATTTTTCTTGACGTTTTTTTTTTCTTAATTTTTCTAAACTAATTTGTTAAAGATTTAAAAATGGTATATATTTATATATCCTAATACATTTCTATAAATTTTCAAAATGGAACAAAAGCAATAAAAAGTTGCATTGGCCTAAAGCCAAACTCCGAGCAAAGGGCTATAACCGAATTATACATGCTCCCGACCAACGATCCAGCAACGTATTTTGTTAAAATTTCTGCACTTTGTTATACAAATACATACATTGAATAATTTGACGTGCCCCTGGCCCCTACGTGCATCCGCTTCTGGTTGTAGAGAAGTATAAGTAGAAGGAGAATTCAACTCGTTTAATGAACATATTGGGATTATATTACCTTATATAGATTCTTCTTGCCTTTCTCACGCTGCCTTCAAACTTCTCTCAATTTTCTTCTCTTCTGAAGTTTCTTCGAAGGACCACAACTTTGATCCGACCCCAATTTCAATTTCAATAAAAACTCATTTTTAAGAAAATAGATGAAAATATATATTGGTAAAAAATGATTGTTATGGGCGGAAAATTAAAATTCAAAATGGGCCTAACCCATCTCGGCCCAATAGCACCAATTTCGAAGTTAACCGGAAGCCCAAGTCAGAATGAAGGAGTGGGCCGACCCGAGAATCAGCCCACGCACCCCCGCCGCGCGCACACGCCCAAGCCCAAGGAAAAGGGCTGACCCGAGGGGCGGGTCAGCCCACAAAACACCACCGCGCGCCCGCCCAAGGAAAAGGGCTGACCCGAGGCGCGGGTCAGCCCACAAGTACCCCATGGCGCGCACACCCTGCCGCGCACGCCCCTCGTCGCGCGTGCTCCCCGCCGCGCGCGCACGCCCAAGGAAAAGGGCTGACCCGAGGCGCGGGTCAGCCCACGCGTACCCTGCCGCGCGCGCCCCAGGAAAAGGGCTGACCCGAGGCGCGGGTCAGCCCACAAGTACCCCGCTGCGCGCACCCCCTGCCGCGCGCGCCCCTCGCCGTACGCACCCCCGCCGCACGCGCACGCCCAGCGAAAAGGGCTGACCCGAGGCGCGGGTCAGCCCACACGTGCCCGGCCGCGCGCGCCCCCCGCCGCGCGCACACGCCCAAGGAAAAGGGCTGACCCGAGGCGCAGGTGAGCCCACATGTACCCTGCCGCGCGCGCCCCATTCCGCGTGCGCCCCCCGCCACACGCGTCCCGCGCCGCGCGCCCCCCACTCCGCGCGTGCTCCTCGCCACACGCATCCCACGTCGCGCGCGCCCCTTGCCGCATGCGCCTCTCGCGGAAACGCAACAATGGCCTGAGTGGCGTGGTGTCGACCGACGGATGGCCCTTGGGTGCCTCGCGGAAATATCGTCCTGCATTACCCCCCGTACAACCATGCGAAGAAGGACAATAGACTTATGAATCCCACAGCAAGAGACTGGTCCTCGCATCAGCCTCGACACGCCAATGAAGGGTTGACCAACAGGTCAACCTACGACCTCGACAACGGACTGATCCTCGCATCAGCATCGACATGCCAACGAAGGGCGGACCAGTAGGTCAGCCCATGACTGAATGGAGGATTGATCCTCGCATCAATCCCCAAACCGCCAACATAAGAGTGGTCCAGCAGGACTGCCCATGGCCTCTGGAGGACTAATCCTCGCATCAGCCCCACAGCTAATAAAGGTTGACCAGCAGGTCAACCTAACGGCTCGACGGCGGATTGAGCCTCGTCTCAACCCCTAGAGTGGACCGACGACGCTCCCCGAATGGTTGGAATAGTAACGGACATCTCATAAATCGGAACGGCCATAATGCCATAAATTGGGTAAATTGATTACGTCGTTTCGGTTACACTACGACCTACTATAAGTGAAGGAAACGACAGAAGATAGAGGTATGCACTATTTGGCGAATAAAATACTATTATTCCAAACATTCTCTAAATCTTGTAGCTAACTTGATCGTCGGAGTGTTTGTGGCACAACGCCACACCGGCGTTAGATCACTTTGTTGTTGTCTTGCAGATCCGTTCATACACGAATACAAATTCACCGTTGGCACCAAAATCGGTATCAACAGTTGGCGCCGTCTGTGGGAACGAGAAGATCTGTGTTCTACCAGAAATCCGAGAATCTAGCACTATGAGCAACGACAACGAGGGTGAAAACAGCCGGGTGGCAGAAGGTGAAGATTCCGATCGAGACCAGCACCCGAGACGAGTACCGACGAAAGAACAACAAATTGATCAACAAGAGAAGGAAGACGTCCGGACCAGAGAAGCGCGACCTCCCGCCGAAGCGGCAGTGACGAAGGAAGAACACGCCGCGTTAGAACGAGCAGTCCGGGGAATGGCCCACGAACTGACTCAAGTCCTGGAATTCCTTCGCCGGCCTAATCCAGTAACGGAGGCGAGGGCAAGAGCCCCTTAGGGTCGTCCTACGAATAGCAGGCCTGACCAATGCTCCAGGACTCGCACCGTACCCCCACTAATTCGGGACCCGATCAAGGGCAAAGGCCCAGCAATCGAAGGAGAAGGAGAGTCAAAGGTTCGAAGTCCTCCACCAACCGAGAGATTACGGCTCGGGAATAATGACAGGCGGACTAACCTCGAAAGTCGATTGCACAGGATGGATAATTGTCATGCATACGCCCTAAGTACCCGACGCGGTAGAACCGAAAGCGTAGCACGATGCAAGGCCGATGGACACGTGAACAGAAGGAGAATAGAGAAGTCTGACAAGACCAACTACGGATCGGATCTGCGAGTTCTCATCAACCAGAAGAGGAAGAGTCCAAGAAAAGAAAAGGAAACCACGGGTCAGCCTTGGGAGCTAGAGCTTAAACTGATCCAGAACCAGTTGGGAGATATGAAGAGGGCACAGGACCACAACGGGGTAGACCTAGAAAACCTTCTCGAACAAATTGACCCGCCTTTCACTGATGAGATCATGCAGGAAGAGATCCCTCCAAAATTCAAGCTCCCCACCATAAAGACGTATGATGGTTCCAAAGACCCCGTCGAGCACCTGGACACTTTCCGGTCGTGGATGGAGCTCCATGGAATCCGAGATGCGATCAAGTGTCGATCGTTTTCTTTCACACTCACAGGGCCCGCTAAGAAGTGGTTTCGACAACTAAAGAGGAAATCCATATCCTCATTCCGAGAGTTGGCTAGAGCTTTCATCACCCAGTTCCTTGGTGGGCGGGTGCAGCGCAAACCCCCCACCCACCTTCTGACTATCAAGCAAAATGAAGGAGAAACATTAAGGGAGTACGTAGCCCGTTTCAATAACGAGGCCCTACAAATCGAAAACTATACCGATGGCACGGCCCTCACGACCATAGTGGCGGGCCTGGCGGATGAAAGTTTCCTCTGGTCCCTCGGGAAAAAGGCAGCCACGACATACGTGGAGTTACTCTCCCGAGCCCAGAAGTACATGAGCGCGGGAGAGCTACTACGCTCAAGGAGCAAACCCGAAGAGAAGAAGCGACGACCGGACCCGCACAAGGAGCCTGAGAAAAATGAGAGAGATCGACCGGAGATAAAAGGAAAAAGATTGAGGAGCGACTCGACAGAGCACACCGCCAGAGCATCCCGACGAGAACGTTCGAAAAGTACACCCCCACTGTTGTTCCCGTAGAACAAATTCTCATGGAAATCAAAGACAAAACCATGCTAAAATGGCTAATGAAGCTCCGGCCGAACCCGTACCGAAGAGGGAAAGACAAGTTTTGTCTCTTCCATCGAGATCACGGGCACTCGACCTCAGACTGCTACGATCTGAAAGAAGCAATCGAAGCTCTCATTCAAGAGGGAAAATTAAAAGAATACGTAGGGGAGCGAAGTCGCGAAGAAGAAAATCTAGGCGAACAAAGGCGTAAAAGCAGGGACTCGCCACCACCGCACGAGATAAGAACAATATTCGGTGGTCCCGTAGGGGGAGAGTCCAGTAGGAAAAGAAAGGCGAAAGCTCGAGAAGCCCGAGTCACCCCAGGAGGATCAGAAGTTTGCTCCACCACACGCGCGAACACAATGATAGATTTCTCCGAAGCAGAGGCGCATCAGCTACACCAACCGCACAATGACGCGTTGGTCATAACAATAATGATATCAAACGTCAAAGTCCATCGCGTATTGGTAGACGGAGGGAGTTCAGCCGATGTACTCTCGCTCGACGCGTTCAACACGATGAAAATCGAACGCAGCCGCTTGAAGAGCAACCTAAGCCCTCTAGTAGGCTTCGCTGGAGAACAAGTCACGCCCGAAGGGAGCATAATATTGCCTGTCCTTTTTGGAGATTCAGCGGCAGGAATAACCAAAATGATCAACTTTCTGGTTGTAGACTTCAAGTCAGCCTACAATGCCATATTGGGGAGGCCTACGATACATGAGCTGCGGGTCGTGCCTTCTACTTACCACCAGCTGATGAAATTCCCAACCCCGAGTGGGGTGGGTATCATACGAGGAGAGCAAGTGACATCAAGGAAGTGCTACCTGACAGCCATGAAAGAGGTAAAGACTTCGCATGTACTGGTTGAAGGCTTCAACACAACAGACGCAGAACGTGGGAAAGTGAGAACCAAGCCTCAAGCCCAGAATTCTCCGGAAGGCCAAGATGGAGAAAATGGCCAAGCGCGCACTGAAAAGGCCGGCTGCCGAGGAGAACCGGCAGAACCCCTAGAGTCCATCCCGCTGCTATCGAAAGAGCGACAAGTCAACATAGGTACAAAGCTAAAACCAGAGCAAAGGGAAGAGCTAGTCGCTTTTCTCCGAGCCAATGCTGACATATTCGCTTGGTCCGCAAACGACATGCCAGGGGTAGATCCACGTCTGATGGTCCACCGCTTAAACATTGACCAAGATGTCCAGCCTGTTCGCCAAAAGCGTCGAGCTTTCAATCATGAACGGAATGAAGTCATCGCAACACAAGTAGGAGAACTACTACAAGCCAAGTTTGTACGGGAAGTTGACTACCCACAATGGCTGTCCAACGTAGTGCTAGTAAAAAAACCCAACGGAAAATGGAGGATGTGCATCGACTTCACAGATTTAAATAAAGCTTGTCCCAAGGACAGCTTCCCATTACCAAGAATCGACCAGTTAGTAGACGCTACCTGTTGCGTGCTCAATGTGTTGAAATAATTAGGCGATAAAAGGGATAGAGCACTCAGAACATGCAAGCATACATGATCTTATAGCAAGTAGTAAGTATATTTCATTCGTTTTCCCACAGAGATTTATTTTTAGCTATTCGCGAAGTGTTTTGTTAAGAAAGAAGGGGTGGATTTGATGGGGTAAAATTGGTTTTTAATTATCTAATTTTTGCTGAATGTGTAAAGGGTAGTAACATCAACGAGAACAAGTGAAATCTAAGCTCAAATGAAGAGAAACGAAATTAATAAATGAAGGCAAAGACAGCTAAACAGAATTTTAACTTAAGCAGAATTGCGGAGACAGCAATTCTACCGCAATTAAATAACAGCGAAAGTGTGTAAATGGGTGAATTAAGGGCTACTAATGACTATCCTATAGGCATTTTTATACGATTCTCAAGCATTGGATCTACTCTCTATGCATCAAACTATCTCAATCTCATGTATCGTCCGATTCCATGCATTAGATTCTTTAGTTTACTCAACTCAAAGTAAGGTCTTAAGCATCTTGTTAAGGCAGAAAGATATGGTTTGTACTAGGGAAACGCCTATTCCTAGGCCGTTTCCTGGTTACCTTGAAAGGCTAGCATGATAGAATGACTCTGAACTCTTACTCCTTCCAGAGGTTAGGAGTTCTTTGGACAAAATGGATGGCCAATCGAAATTGCCCGTGGAATGAAGCTTACATACAATCAATGCTTTGAGAGCTATCCTACATGCTTGATTCACGTTTTTTAGCCTATAGTGTTGTCATTAGCATGCCCCTAAGTGACTTAGTTACTCATGGATATAAGGAGAACAGAACTAAAGGATAAGATAGACATGCTTAGAAGGGAAATGTGCTTAAAACAGCAAGGGAAGGCAGTAGAATGCAAAGGCGAGAGACTGTGAAATACTGAACTTTATGTTTGATTAATTGATTGTTTGAATGAACATAAGAGATACTTAAAGTAAAGAACAGGAAGACAGAACACAACGAAATGAACTAAATTAGCCACAAGAACAGAAACAACACAAGACAGAGTTGGAAAATGGAAATGAAGAACAGAAAACAGTAAAGCAAGCTTGAATGTCTCGTTGCAGCCGCCTCGAATGAAGGATGAGAAAAGTCAGCCTTGCTTGGATGAATCCAATCGGGAGAGAAGAAGAATCTCCTCTCCTTCCTATCAGATTATCGATTCCAACAGCTGAGCTTCGCAAACCAGCAGACGGCAAAGAAAAACAGGAGAAAAGATGGACTGCGAGAAGACTTCTACGCTTTCGGATGATGCTTGAACCCTCGACTTTGACCCCTATTTATAGTAATCTGCAGGTGCATTTGGACCAAGGAGAACCATCAATCTTCAACGTCGTACTTCAGAATGGATGGAGGAGAAAGAACGAATCCCTGAAATAACGGAAATTAACAGAAAAAGATCAGTCAACTTACGGTTTTCACTTGAAACATTGCGGGAACCGCAATGTTTCCGCAATGCTTTCGCAATGCTTGTTTTTCATTCTTTTCCTTCGGTTTTCAACCCTTTTCTTTCCTATTGTACATAAGTCCTAATTTAGCTACCTTCTTCTAATTCTCATATTTAAGCATAGGTTTAGGCTAAATGCTATCAAAAACACCTAAGAGTGAACATCTTTCTAAGCCAATTAAGTCCTAAAAAGGTCACTTTTGGAGACGTAACACACCCCCAAACTTAAGGTTTTGCTTGTTCTCAAGCAATCTAAGGACTTTCCTAGGCTGCTGTTTCTTCTTCTTTAACCACTTACTAACTCCCCTATATCCCTATCTATAGCACTGCTGTCCTGTGACACACTTCTAAGCTTAAAACTACCCTCTTATCTAGCTTCTTCTGACTTCGCCTGCCTAATACTCCTTCTGTTTTCATTAACTCCCTACAACTGATCTATTTGCTTTTGTCATATCATGCCACTATGCCTAAGGTTTCAAATTCTGCCTAGCTTTACCTCAGACTCAGTACATGCTTCTAGCTTTATTTTTAAATTGTCTAGGATTCCTTAGAGTCATGCCAGTCTTAGTATTAACGGTGACAGTGGTACTTTAAGAGAACAACCTAAACCCTGGCATCACTACATTGGATATACATTCATCTCCCTAAACAACCCTACAAGTTACAACTTTGTGCCTAGCTAATTTGAGGATCAGAGTTCTTTTTAAATAGGACATCTAAGCCACAAAGTTGCAACTCCTAGGTTTACATTCTTCTCCCCTACTTCTTCTTTTTCCTTTCTTTCTTACTTTGGTGGAGCCTCTCCTTTGGTTGCTTTTTGATGCAACGCCACTTGTGGGTTACACACTTGGCACTGATTACTCAGCAACCTAAGAGAGACTCCCCTTTTATTCTTTTTTCATTCATTTTTTTTTTTAAGAGAGGAGAAGAAGAATGCTTATGTTTTAAGGGAGAGAGGAATGTTCCTAGGCCTAGGGTGGCCTCCCCCAAACTTCAACTACTCATTGTCCCCAATGAGTGTTTGAGGTGGCACACCCCCAAACTTGTCCTAGAAGCATCTAGTCTAAGGTAAAACAAAGAGAATCTAAAAGACCTAGGCATAGACAGAACATTCTAAAAGAAAATATCACAGCAGCAGGAATTTGGAAAACAGACAGGTAAGGACTTACAGCTATGCATACTGAGCTATTTAGAGGTTAATTTAAACTATCAAAGGATGTCCTATGACCCTCATCCAGCATGCTTTAAGATAAGCTATATAAGGTAGTCATGATAGCAGCAAAAGATGGAATTTAAACAGATCACAACCTAGCTAAACAGACAGTCCAAAACATGCTTTCAGTAATAAAAATTGCGGGTACCGCAATTATTTCGCAATCAAGTCAGGGCAGATATAACAGTGATTAAGGCCCCTAAGCATGCTTTTTCCAGTCATTCAAGCTCTCTAAAAATAAAACTAAACTAACCTACATAGTCAGCTACCATCAGACTACACTAAACAATTTAAAAACGTAAAACTAAGCAACTAAAACAGATCAAAATCTTACTAAAAAAAACAGCATAAATCACATGGTCTATCAGAAAGCAGAAATTTTTTTTTTTATTTTTCTAATTCTAAGGGAACAGCAATACTCCCTTCAGTGCAATTCAAACCAGCACTCAAATGTCTTCATCCTCATCAGGTTGTCGTGGTCGTGGAGGCACCCATGGAGTCAGGAGATTTGTAGGGAAGTCAGGGAAGATGCACCCAAGTTGGTCTGCAACCTCCTTGTCCCGTGCCTGCGCGTAAGTGGCCCATTGAGCCATCCTCTTCTGCATATCCATCAGGCATGCCATGGATAGTGACTGATCAGCAGCCAGCCTATCCAGTTCGAACTCCATATTCCCCTTCCTCTTCAGCCTCAAGCTAGCAGGCAGCTCCAAGTGGCCTGTGTAAGCCATCTGCTGCTCCATTCGCTCAATGGGGACTCCTGCAAGCAAACATAGTTTAGTTATGGTGTTAGGGAAAAACAATGGTCCCTTACCTTTCTTGGCGCACTCAGCAATGGCGGCTGACATGATTTCACCCACGTTGACCGTGAGACCTCGCATAATGGCATAGACCAGCAGCGATCTGCTCTGGTTGATGGTCGTCTCATGGGTCACAGGGGACAGCTTCCTCCTTACAAAGGCAAACCATACAGCTGCCTTTGCTGTGAGGTTGGCACTCATGAGGGTGTGCCTCCCATTGCGTGATACAGTCCACGCTGCTTCAGGCTGGCCAATGGTTCGAATGGCCTCCTCCAGCACTGCCTCAGTAGGCTCATCAACGATCCTCGCATAGTCAGTATGTCTTTGGCCCTTGAGGCCATAAGCTTCGTTGATGGCTTTTGCTGAGTAGTCCACCTCTACTCCCCTAACCACAGAAAGCCCCTCCTCAGAGTTTCGCAGGTTGGCGTAGAAGTCGTATACCATACTCGTGTAAGCTGGATTGGGTGGCCTGCACAACTCTTCCCAGCTGTGATTTATAATTCCTGCGCGCAAGAACTGCGGCAGGTCAGCAGGTCTGTCGAGGAAGCCCTTCTCGTGCAGCAACTCCCTCTTCCTCAGCTCAACGCCCCTGGACTCAGCGTCAGAGGACACATACCTCACTGACTGAGGCTCATCTTCAGGGTAGAGCTTGGCCTTCCCTTTGTCTGCTGGCTTGGCTGACTCTGCAGCCTCAACCTTGAGTCTTTTGAGCGATGGCTCAGTGCTCTCCTTCTCTGATGAAGGCGCCCTTTTGGCCTTCTTCTTTTTCAGCTTCTTGGATCGCTTGGCCTTGAGAATCTTGGCCTTCTTCTTCTTCTTGAGTTTTGCCTCGATGGTGATCTGCTGAAGGCATGCCCCCAGTGTCTCCTCCATTGAATCATCCTTCTGCGCAGGGCTCTCAGGATTGGCTTCCCTCAACGGAGAGAACACCTCGTCTTCCTCACCTTCTCCACTGCCCTGAGTTGATTCTTGGTACTCCCCATATGGGAATTCAGGGTCAGGCCGTGGGGAAGTGTGCGACGGCGTAGTTCTTTGCTCTGCTGTAGGTGTCTGCGCAGAACTCTGTGGTGAAGACGGCAGTTCAGGGCTCTGCGCTGGAGGTGATGGGGAAGAGCTGTGCGCTGATGGTGCAGGTGGCGAGGCACTCTTCTTGGCTGAATCGTGGGACACACGATCAGTTTCTTGACTCTCCACAGAGGGAGTCTTTTCTTTGCTCGGTTCAGCAGCCACCGCTAAACTCCATCTGCGCTTCTTGGGTGTGCCTGCTGGTTCAGAGGGTCCAACAGGTATCTCAGTGACAACCCTCCACTTCTTCTTGCGAATCGGGAGTTTGGGAAGGCGTTCAGTTCGCGCAGCGTCAACCTCAGCCAAAGCAAGCAGTGCGTCTCTCGCAGCCGTTTCAGCGTCGTCAGCCCTCTTCTTGGCTGCAGATCTTTCAGCCCTTGTGAACACCATTGTTGAATCGTGGAGGTTTGGAGAGAAGAATCAAAGATGAAGAGAATCGCAGCTTTCTTGGAATTCAGAGAGTGAGAGAATCGTACAGATCAAGCGCCTTCTAACGGATATAAAGGAAACGGATAAATCCCAACGGCTATATTTTTGCGGATCCTGCAAATCCAGCGCAATTTTAGGGATTTTTTTCATCTAAATGTCAATCTTTGCTCATCCGTATCTTTTATTTGGCCCAATCTTTTCTTGATTTTTAAAGCTGGATTTACTCTCCTTGATTCCCTCTATTGATTCCCTACAAAAAGAAATAAAATCAACATCAAATGCGTAATTAAAATCATACAACAAAACACACAAACGATAACCGGAAAATCTCAAAAAATAAACTAAGTCATGAGCCTTATGTTGACGAGCACAGCAATCACTCGTCCTCTCTCGTTCTCGTTTTCATGCTTCAGTCAAGAGGAAGGCCGAGAGAGTCTTCACATCTCCTTCCTCATAGTAGTGCTTCAACCTTGCACCATTAACCATAAACGGTTGGCCTTGCTGCAAGTTCTTTATCTCTATGGCACCATGAACAAACACATTAGTAATCACAAATGGACCTGACCATCTAGACTTAAGTTTACCTGGAAATAGTTTCAACCGTGAGTTAAACAACAAGACAAGTTGACCCTTCTTAAAGTCCTTAATCCTAAGTCTACTGTCGTGCCAAATCTTGGTCTTTTCCTTATACATTTTAGCATTTTCATAGGCCATATGTCTAAGCTCATCAAGCTCATGTAATTGCAAAGACCGCAATGTCCCCGCATCATTTACGCAAAAATTCAATTCTTTCATGGCCCAAAATGCTTTGATTTCTAACTCAAGTGGAAGATGACAAGCTTTGCCATATACCAGCCTATAAGGAGACATACCTAGGGGTGTCTTATATGCTGTCCTATATGCCCAAAGTGCATCCTCAAGCTTAAAGGACCAGTCTTTCCTATTAGGTTTGACCACTTTTTCTAGGATGTTCTTAATCTCCCTATTTGAAATTTCAGCCTGTCCATTCGAGTGTGGGTGATAGGGAGTGGCTACTCTATGTCTAATGTTATACTTAGCCAACACTCTCTCCATAGCCTTGTTAATGAAATGTGACCCCTCATCACTACTGATGGCACGAGGTGTCCCAAACCTAGTAAAAATGTGCCTATGCAAGAATTTGGTGACTGTTTTAGCATCATTATTGGGACATGCTTTGGCCTCTACCCACTTGGATACATAGTCTACTGCCACTAATATGTAAAGGTTACCTGATGATGGGGGAAATGGTCCCATGAAGTCAATGCCCCACACATCAAAGAGCTCCAACTCTAAGATGTAAGTGAGAGGCATCTCATCCTTTCGACTGAGGTTACCTATCCTTTGGCATTCATCACAGCTGTGGGCATAGTTGTGGGCATCCTTGAAGATCGTTGGCCAATAGTAGCCACTCTGAAATACCTTTGCAGCTGTTCTTTGGCCACCAAAGTGTCCACCATAAGGAGCTGTGTGGCAGTGCTGCAGCACAGACTTCGCCTCAGCAGCTGAAACACACTTCCTTAACAAGCCGTCAGCACATGTCTTGTAAAGTGTGGGGTCATCCCAGATGAATTTCCTTGCTTCATGAAGGAACCTCTTCTTCTCTTGTCCTCCCTTGAAAACTGGTAATACCTGTGATGCAAGGAAGTTAGCAATGTCAGCAAACCAAGGTTCCTCATCGTTATCACAATGAGTCAAAACAAAGACATGTTCATCAATGAAAGCATCAGAAATTGCGGACTCCGCAATTTTTTCGCAATTGTGCTGCAATCGAGAAAGGTGATCCGCAACCACATTTTCACATCCTTTCTTGTCTCGAATGTCCAAATCAAATTCCTGCAGCAATAACACCCACCTAATCAACCTAGGCTTAGCATCAGCCTTCCTCATGAGATACTTTAAGGCAGAATGGTCAGTGTACACAATTGTCCTAGTGCCTACAATATAGTTCCTGAATTTCTCACAAGCAAACACTACAGCAAGCATCTCTTTCTCAGTAGTTGTATAATTACATTGAGCCTCATTGAGTGTCTTACTAGCATAGTAGACAGGGTGTGTTAGCTTGTCAATCTTCTGTCCTAACATAACCCCTACAGCATAGTCACTAGCATCACATAACATCTCAAATGGGAGATCCCAATCTGGCCCTATAATAACAGGTGCTGTGACTAGTGCTTTCTTAAGGGTTGTCCAAGCTACTACACATTCCTTAGAGAAGATGAATGGCCTATTTAGTTCTAGAAGCTCACACAGAGGCTTGGCTATCTTAGAAAAGTCCTTAATGAACCTTCTGTAGAAACCAGCATGCCCTAAGAAACTTCTAATGGCCTTGACATTCTGAGGCTCTACCAACTTCTCTATGATTTCTATCTTTGCCCTGTCAACTTCTACACCTGCCCTTGACACTCTATGACCTAAGACAATCCCCTCATCCACCATGAAGTGACACTTCTCCCAATTAAGGACTAAGTTAGTCTCTTCACATCTAGCCAGGACTTGTCCTAAATTCTCTAGACAGTTAGTAAAAGAATCCCCAAAGACTGAGAAATCATCCATGAATATTTCTATCATGGACTCATCCAAATCAGAAAAGATTGCCAACATGCACCTTTGGAATGTTGTCGGTGCATTGCATAAGCCAAAAGGCATTCTGCGAAAGGCAAATGTTCCAAAGGGGCAAGTAAAGGTAGTCTTTTCTTGGTCTTTGGGGTCTATAGTGATCTGGTTATACCCTGAATAACCGTCTAAGAAACAGTAATATGCTCTACCAGCTATTCTGTCTAACATTTGGTCAATGAATGGTAGAGGGAAGTGGTCTTTTTTAGTTTCTTTATTTAGTTTCCTATAATCCATACATACTCTCCATCCTGTGACAGTCCTAGTTGGAATCAGTTCATTGTTCTCATTGACTACCACAGTCATCCCACCCTTTTTAGGTACACACTGTATAGGGCTCACCCACTGACTACTAGCTATTGGAAAGATCACACCAGCATCTAACCATTTAATTATTTCTTTCTTAACTACCTCTTTCATAGAGGGATTCAGCCTACGTTGGTGATCTACTCTAGGTGTGTGCTCTTCCTCTAGTATAATCTTATGCATGCAATAAGAAGGGCTAATGCCTCTAATATCAGCAATAGTCCATGCAATAGCCTTCCTATGTTGCTTAAGCAGTAATATTAATTCAACCTCATGCTTTTCACTTAATTTAGAAGAAATGATAACAGGCAGAGTTTCATTACTCCCTAAATATGCATACTTGAGGTGAGTGGGGAGAGGTTTTAATTCTAATACAGGTGGATGTTCAATGGATGGCTTTAAAGGATTTAAGGATCTATCAGTTAATTCTATATTCATACATACATGCTGAGGGTTATTTACAGATATGTCCATTATCTCAGCTATGTTTAAGTCCGTTAATTCTAAACCTACATATTCATTAGCATGCTTGGTTAGTAATACATGCTCCAATTGTTCTTCCATTAAGGAGTCTACTACGTCCATGCTAGCACAGGATTCAAGGTCAGAGGGGTACCTTAAAGCTTTATACACACTAAATTTCACCTCTTCATCATGAACCCTCATAGTGAGCTCACCTTTTTGGACGTCTATCAGTGCCCTACCTGTGGCTAGAAATGGTCTGCCTAACAGGATGGGGACCTCCTTGTCTGCTTCATAATCCAGGATAATGAAATCTGCAAGGAAAATAAACTTGTCAACCTTTACTAAAATATCCTCAATTTTACCTTCTGGGTATGCAATGGATCTGTCTGCTAATTGTAAAGTGACAGTGGTTGGACGTGCTTCTCCTATTCCCAACTGGCGGAATAGTGATAGGGACATGAGGTTTATGCTGGCGCCCAGGTCACAAAGCGCTCTGCCCACGTGCTTGCCTCCAAGTTCTACAGGTAAGGTGAAGGAACCAGGATCCTTCTCCTTCTTGGGCAGCTTGTTCTGGAGGATGGCACTGCACTCCTCAGTGAGGTTTACTGTTTCAAACTCACCAATTATTTTTTTGTTAGTAATAATATCTTTTAAAAACTTTACATAGGAAGGCATAGACTGTAAAACTTCTACAAAAGGAATGTTGACATGCACTTGCTTAAGAATTTCTAAGAATTTATTAAAATGCACTTCCTGTTCCTGCTTCTTCTTAAGCCTTCGAGGATATGGAGGTGGTGGCACATATGCAGGCACGTCAGGTCGCCTTAGGATAGGTGGAGGCCTTGGAATTTCTTCTATCTCCTCAACAATTGGCTCTAGCCTGACTCTTGATGTGCTAGTTGATGGTGGACCTTGGTTTGGCAGAGACTCCAGTGGAGCACTAGACTCAGTGTTCTCTACTCTCTTTGGTGTGTCCTTTGTGTTGCTCACCAATGGTCTACCACTTCTAAGTTCAATTGCTTGAACTTGCTCTTTACCATCTCTCCTTGGCACCTCGGTGTCAGCAGGGAGTCTACCTTGGGGCCTACTCTTGAGTTCATTGGCTAATTGGCCTATTTGGTTCTCTAGGCTCCTAAGAGTAGCTTGCTGGCTTTGAAGAGTAGCATCATTCTTAGCTATGTATTCCTTGAGTAAGTTTTCTACAGAAGATCCTACAGGTTGGTTGTATGGTTTTTGATACATTGATTGGTTATGTTGGGGAGTGAAACCAGGTGTTCCACTCGGTCTAGGTTGGTTAGGATTTTGGTTAGTATTTTGTTGGCCACCCCATGACAGGTTTGGGTGGTTCCTCCAACCAGGGTTGTAAGTATTGGAATAGGGGTTGTTCCTAGGCTGCTGCTGGCTTCCAATGTAGCAGACTGAGGCTGGATTCCCAGGGCAGTATTCATACAGGTGCCCTTCCCCACAGAATCCACATATAAGTGCCTCACCTTGACTTGGTTGGGTGCCCATTGACATGGCGGTGGCGGTGTTGACACTTGTTTGGAGATTGGCTTGAGCCATTTGCTTAACTAGGTTGGTCAGGGCATTTATTTGGCTGCTCATTGCACTTAGAGCATCCTTGTCTTGAGCTCTAGTTGGCTCAACAGAATCATCTGACCACCTACAGTGAGATGCTGAGATCTTCTCCAAGATCTCATTGGCTTCGTTGTAACTCTTGGACAACATGGAGCCTCCAGCGGATGAGTTTAAGACTTGTCTAGTGCTGGGATTGCATCCTTTGAAAAAGACCTCAATTTGGATACACCATGGGATGCCATGATGTGGGCATTTAAGAAGAAGATCTTTGAACCTTGTCCAAGCTTCGTGAAGAGATTCATTATCAGCTTGTTTGAACTTAACTATGTCATCACGAAAGGTAGAATTCCTATCAGGTGGGAAGTATTTGACTAGGAATTTCTCAGCTAAATCTGTCCAATTAAGGACAGATCCAGAGGGTAATGAGTTCAACCATGTTTTGGCTTTGTCCCTCAAAGAGTAAGGGAAAAGATATAGCCTCAAGGCTTCTTGGGAAACTCCAGGGATGATAAAGGTATCACTGACTCCTAAGAAGTTTCTAAGATGGTTGTGGGGGTCCTCATTTTCCACTCCAAAGAATTGTCCCACAGTGGACAACATTTGGAACATCACTGGCTTTAACTCGAATGAGTTGGCAGTGATCTCAGGGCGGATTATGCTGGGGTTCAGCTCCCCAGGCATAGGTACTAAATATGAGAGAATGGCACTATTCTTGTCATTCGCTATTTCGATGGGATTGCGAGTGACAGGTACCGGATTTGGAATTATTCCAGCCATTTCTTCTTGAGACAATTGCGGAGGAATTGTGGTTCCCGCAATTATTTGAGGTATAGAGGGTTGGTTAAAGAGACGTTTCTTGGCTTTATTTCTGGCTCTAAATAGTCTCTCGGGCTCAGGATTGAACTCTAGATCACTACTTGAATGCTCACTCATAAACTAACCCAACTAGTACCTGCAAAAGAAATGAAACTAGATTAGTTTCAATAGATAATAAACTTGGTGTTTCAAACTTAACAAACTTCGTTTTCACTAAAATAAGTCCCCGGCAGCGGCGCCAAAAACTTGTTGCGTGCTCAATGTGTTGAAATAATTAGGCGATAAAAGGGATAGAGCACTCAGAACATGCAAGCATACATGATCTTATAGCAAGTAGTAAGTATATTTCATTCGTTTTCCCACAGAGATTTATTTTTAGCTATTCGCGAAGTGTTTTGTTAAGAAAGAAGGGCTGGATTTGATGGGGTAAAATTGGTTTTTAATTATCTAATTTTTGCTGAATGTGTAAAGGGTAGTAACATCAACGAGAACAAGTGAAATCTAAGCTCAAATGAAGAGAAACGAAATTAATAAATGAAGGCAAAGACAGCTAAACAGAATTTTAACTTAAGCAGAATTGCGGAGACAGCAATTCTACCGCAATTAAATAACAGCGAAAGTGTGTAAATGGGTGAATTAAGGGCTACTAATGACTATCCTATAGGCATTTTTATACGATTCTCAAGCATTGGATCTACTCTCTATGCATCAAACTATCTCAATCTCATGTATCGTCCGATTCCATGCATTAGATTCTTTAGTTTACTCAACTCAAAGTAAGGTCTTAAGCATCTTGTTAAGGCAGAAAGATATGGTTTGTACTAGGGAAACGCCTATTCCTAGGCCGTTTCCTGGTTACCTTGAAAGGCTAGCATGATAGAATGACTCTGAACTCTTACTCCTTCCAGAGGTTAGGAGTTCTTTGGACAAAATGGATGGCCAATCGAAATTGCCCGTGAAATGAAGCTTACATACAATCAATGCTTTGAGAGCTATCCTACATGCTTGATTCACGTTTTTTAGCCTATAGTGTTGTCATTAGCATGCCCCTAAGTGACTTAGTTACTCATGGATATAAGGAGAACAGAACTAAAGGATAAGATAGACATGCTTAGAAGGGAAATGTGCTTAAAACAGCAAGGGAAGGCAGTAGAATGCAAAGGCGAGAGACTGTGAAATACTGAACTTTATGTTTGATTAATTGATTGTTTGAATGAACATAAGAGATACTTAAAGTAAAGAACAGGAAGACAGAACACAACGAAATGAACTAAATTAGCCACAAGAACAGAAACAACACAAGACAGAGTTGGAAAATGGAAATGAAGAACAGAAAACAGTAAAGCAAGCTTGAATGTCTCGTTGCAGCCGCCTCGAATGAAGGATGAGAAAAGTCAGCCTTGCTTGGATGAATCCAATCGGGAGAGAAGAAGAATCTCCTCTCCTTCCTATCAGATTATCGATTCCAACAGCTGAGCTTCGCAAACCAGCAGACGGCAAAGAAAAACAGGAGAAAAGATGGACTGCGAGAAGACTTCTACGCTTTCGGATGATGCTTGAACCCTCGACTTTGACCCCTATTTATAGTAATCTGCAGGTGCATTTGGACCAAGGAGAACCATCAATCTTCAACGTCGTACTTCATAATGGATGGAGGAGAAAGAACGAATCCCTGAAATAACGGAAATTAACAGAAAAAGATCAGTCAACTTACGGTTTTCACTTGAAACATTGCGGGAACCGCAATGTTTCTGCAATGCTTTCGCAATGCTTGTTTTTCATTCTTTTCCTTCGGTTTTCAACCCTTTTCTTTCCTATTGTACATAAGTCCTAATTTAGCTACCTTCTTCTAATTCTCATATTTAAGCATAGGTTTAGGCTAAATGCTATCAAAAACACCTAAGAGTGAACATCTTTCTAAGCCAATTAAGTCCTAAAAAGGTCACTTTTGGAGACGTAACACTACCGCAGGACACGAGTTACTAAGTTTCATTGATGCATACTCCAGATACAATCAGATCCGCATGCATATTCCCGACCAGGAGAAGACCTCCTTCATCACCAGTAGAGGACTGTACTGCTACCAAGTCATGCCTTTCGGCCTAAAAAATGCGGGAGCAACGTACCAACGCCTAGTCAACAAGATGTTTGCTCACCTCATAGGCAAAAATATGGAAGTCTACGTGGATGACATGCTGGTAAAGAGCAAAGCGGCGGATGAGCACAAAAATGACCTGGCAGACGCATTTCGAGCCCTGAGAAAGTACAAGATGATGTTAAATCCCACTAAGTGCGCCTTCGGCGTCACTTCCGGAAAATTTCTGGGCTTCATGGTCCACCAACGGGGCATCGAGGCGAACCCAGACAAAATCAGAGCAGTCCTAGAAATGTCATCCCCGAAAACTCTGAAACAAGTGCAAAGTCTGAATGGCAAAGTAGCAGCCCTAAATCGATTTGTCAGCCGAGCCACTGACAAGTGCTTGCCTTTCTTCAAGACGCTAAGAAAGAACACCCGCTTCGAGTGGACAGAGGAGTGTGAACAGGCGTTCCAGCAGCTGAAAGAATACCTCACTTCTGCCTCGCTCTTGTCCAAACCTAACGAAGGCGACGAGCTGTTTCTTTACCTCGCAACGTCCGAGACGGCAGTCAGTTCAGTATTGATTAAAGAAGAAAATGGCTACCAATCTCCTATCTACTACACCAGCAAGGCCATGGCTGAGGCCGAAGCAAAATATCCCCAGGTGGAAAAACTCGCATTAGCGTTGGTAATGTCAGCACGAAGACTGCGACCTTATTTTCAAGCGCACAAGGTAACTGTTCTGACCAACCTACCGCTGCGGCAGATACTGCAAAAGCCTGAAGCCTCCGGACGCCTCATGAAGTGGGCGGTCGAACTGGGAGAGCACGATATTCACTTCCGCCCCCGCACAGCCATCAAAGGACAGGCGGCCGCAGACTTCGTGGCAGAACTAACGACGGAAGGGACAACGGACGAACCCGTCAAAATGAATCTGACTACGACCAGCGTCTCACCCCCCAACCTGGGGGAGCTCCCTTGGACCCTGTACGTCGATGGATCCTCCAATGGGAAGGGCTGCGGCGCCGGGTTGCTACTAGAATCACCGGAAGGCGAAAGATTCGAATACGCCCTACGATTTAAGTTTCAAGCATCTAATAACGAAGCAGAATACGAAGCTATTTTGGCAGGACTCCGGATCTCCAAGTGCATTGGCGTGACCAACCTCCTTGTCTTCAGCGACTCACAGCTCGTCGTCAATCAGATCACCGCAGCTTATCAAGCCAAAGAGCAAAGGATGGCCAATTACCTAAAGAAAGTAAAAGACTTGCTAGGATCGTTTAGCACTTGTGAAATCAAACAAATTCCGCGCTCACAAAATGCCAACGCTGATTCCCTAGCCAGGTTAGCAGCAGCGTACGACACCGACCTCAGCAGAACAGTGCCCGTGGAAATCCTGCGCGAGCCCAGCATCACAGTGCAGGAACCGATAGGGGTCACCTGCGCCCTCGATGTCGAACCGACGTGGATGGACCCACTGGTGCAGTACCTCCGCGACAACAGGCTACCCAACGATAAGATGCAGGCAAGGCGTGTAATGCGCCAGGCCGCGCACTACACGCTAAGAGACGGGCGACTGTACAAACGGGGCTATTCACTTCCCCTGCTAAGGTGCTTAACATCCGATGAGGCTAACTATGTAATGAGAGAAATCCACGAAGGAGTATGTGGAAACCATAGTGGAGCCCGATCCCTCGCCCACAAAATAATACGGCAGGGATACTACTGGCCAACAATGGCCAACGACACTGAACACCACACTCGGTCATGTGACCAGTGTCAACGATTCGCCACCATCCCAAGGCAACCCGCTGAGCCACTCACCAATGTATTTGGCCCGTGGCCCTTTGCACAATGGGGCATCGACTTGATTGGCCCACTCCCTATCGGAAAGGGGCAAACGAAATTTGCGGTCGTCGCGGTAGATTACTTCACCAAATGGGCGGAAGCTGAGGCGCTAGCTACGATTACGGAGAAAAAAGTCACTGACTTCATATGGCGATGCATCATCTGTCGCTTCGGCATCCCATATGCAATTGTTTCCGATAACGGAAAACAGTTTGACAACGCCGCATTTCGAAAATTTTGCGCTGACCTCAACATTAAGCATTTTTTCTCCTCCCCAGCCCACCCATAGTCCAATGGACAGGTCGAGGCTGTCAACAAAATCATCAAGCGCAATATCAAGACGAAGCTAGAAGGCTTAAAAGGGTTATGGACTGAAGAACTACCCAAAGTCCTCTGGGCATACCGGACCACGGCACGAACTTCGACCGAAGAAACCCCATTTTCGTTAGCGTTCGGCACGGAAGCCGTAGTCCCCGTTGAAATAGGCCTTCCATCCCCGCGCATTGAACAGTTCGACCTAGAGCACAACGATGACTCCATACGGGTCAACCTCGACCTCCTAGAAGAACGACGCGATCTAGCACAACTCAAAGTTGCAGAATACAAAAAGCGTATTGCTCGATACTACAACTCGAAGGTTCACCCTCGCAGATTTTCCACAGGCGACCTAGTCCTACGACGCGTGATGCCAAATACGAAAGAACACTCCTCAGGAACCCTGGGGCCGAATTGGGAAGGCCCGTACCAAGTCACCAGAGTTATCCGCCCAGGAACCTACATGATGTCAGTGTTGGGATTTATGCCCTAAAGCCTCGTAATTAATTAATAGTTATTTGATAATTATTTTATTATTAATATTTGTAATTTATAATATTCATTATATAAATAAAATCCAAGGTTATTAGTGTAATCTTGAACTGTATGTAGTAGACATACGGGAGGATCATGTTCAAGTAATAACCTAAAGGGTCTATAGTATATGGATAAGGTTGGGTGCCTTATCCTGGTAACACTATTGATACGGCCCACTTTGTAATTGTTACAAATGATTTGATCCAAATCATTCATGTAGAGACATGTGAGTGGGGGTATCCTATACAATGAGTTTGTATAAGACTGGACCACGAAATATATAATCTCTCTTTATAAATCCGTTATTTGAGAAGATTAGTATTTCTCAGGATGATCATATGTGACTCGATCTTAATCCTGAGTGAGTTATGAACTCCTGCCTGTGAGGGCTCGTCCTTTGATTTGTATGGGTGAGAATGGCCTTTATAGCCGATTCAATAAGCCTACCATTTTGGGGACTTGACCAAATAGGGAGTTGGGAACATAAGTTTCACAAGATGGAATTCACTTCTTCCCATATAGGGAAAGTAGATGAGTAGTTCCCTTAAGTGCTGATTTCAGGACTTGAACAATGGGGCCCCACCCTCTCACTGGCCCGAGAGGGACTTGGTTTATGGTTGGATCATAAACAAGTTGTTCATCAGAGAATCAGTGGTACTTAAGGTGTAAGATGTAATTACAGGGGTAAAACGGACTTTTGACCCAACTGTAATTACGAACAACTCGTGAAGGATCGACTTGCATGTAATGGTTATATCCATGGACACAACTTGTCTTACAGTGCATAAGAGTGCAACTCTATGCCTATAGTGGAGTGACCTAGAGTTAATGAATTAAAGTCAATTAATTAATGAGTTTAATTAATTAATTTTGTATCATTGGAGCTTATAAATCTGTAGGTCCATAAGGTCCCCTTGCTAGCTCATAGTAACACTAAAAGGATCAATTTGGTTGAAAGAAAATTTGAAATATTCAAATTAATATTTAATATATTTGATATATTAAATGTAGAAGAGTAAAATATATTTATTGTATTTGATACATTAAATATTAGAGAAAATAGTTTATGTATATGATACATTAATATTAAAAACTATATACTTATGTTATTTGAATGTGATTCAAATTGGTTTAAAGTATATTATAAAAGATTAATTTTATAATATTTGAATAAGATTCAAATAAATATAAAATACATATTTTAATATATTAGATATTAAAATGTATTTTATAAAATAAAATTAATTCCTAAAAGCTTTATTATAAATAAGACATTTAGGTTTAGCCAAAGGGTTGGCCAAAACACACTATTCACCCTCTGCAGAGAATTGTTCTCTCATTCTTTCAAAGAGCTCCCACAAGCCTTGATCCCGTGTTCGAGTCATAGCGAGGAAGATCTCGTGGAAAAAAGAACACAAGAAGATGATTCATCAAAGGTAATTGTATTATATGCTTAACCTGTATTTTGTTTAATTCTAAATAAAACAAAGATCGGTTCCAAACGCTTCCGCTGCGGGGAATGAAGAGTTCATTCCCTTCAATTGGTATCAGAGCTTTCTTTGAGTTTTGTTTAGAATTAAAATTGTGTATGGTGGGTATTTTAAGTTTATATATATGTGATATATATGGTTTGCAAAATTGATTGTTTAGGCATATTTGATTGGCATTAGATTTAAACCTTTTGATTAGATCAAATTGTAAAACCCATAAGGGTTAAGGATTTTTGTAATTTAATCTGTTCTTCAAAGAGATGGAGACAAGATGGCGGACGATTGTGATTTCGTTAGGCGGTGAAGATTCTTTGAAAGAAGGATTGATTTGCATATGCAACCTATTTGTTGAGGTGAGTCAAAGTGATGAATACAAAGTGCAAGTGGTGTACTCATTTAGCTTAAATGTTAGGCGGTGAAGACATTGATTCTGCTGAAGATTAATTCTTGAATTGAATTGATGAATTCTTTTTAAAATCTCAATTTGGAATTGAGTGTCTTCTCGAATTGAATTGACTTGATGAATTCTTATTAAAATCTCAATTTAGAATTGAGTAACTGAGAATAGAGTTTTTCAAATTGTTTGGACAATGGGTCTTCAATCTGTCACCATCGCCTATGCATTGCAGAAAGAGTTTGAGTTGACCAATCTGGTGGTTTGAGAAGCATATATTTTTTTTTCAAAGGCGGGTGGATACTCAAGACAATTTTAGGGTTTCTAAATTTTGATGGATCAACAAAGGAAGGAAATTCGAAGACCAAGATATGTCTTGGATTTAAATTATTGTAATTTAAATTAGTTTTCAATTTCTTAGGATATGCCAAATATGTCGGTCAATTTTGCTGCGTTTTTTTTAAATTTAATTATGCATGTTGATGTATGTTTTAAATTATGTTTGGTTGCATAAACTATGTCATCTAGATTAAAATCCCACCATAGGCTAAGCATGATCATGCATTTTAATTATTTTTAATATAAGTGTTATATTTGGAATATTATGATTAAAATGCTTTCTAATTTGATTAGATGATTTCCTAATATGTTTATATTTCCATAGCTTTCAATATAATTGTTATGTTTGGAAATTTTAAATTAGGATACTTCCTTTCATAATAGGAATCCATATTTTTCTAATAAGGATTAGGATATCTTTTCCTATATTTTTTCGAGATTGGGAAATCTTTTCCAATGAGATTGGGAAAAATCTTTTCCCAATGAGATTGAAAAAAAAAAAAAAAAATTCCCAATGAGATTGAGAAAAATCTTTTCCCAGGATATTTTCCAAATAAGCTCCTAGGATATTTTCCAAATAAGATTAGATTTTTTTTCTCTATTTAAAAGATAATTTAATTCATTATTTAAATAGTTTAAATATTTGAATTTAGTTTATCTTTTATTCTAATAAGATTAGAATATATGATAATCTTTAATTTTGTTTTAAAGGGTTTAAAATTGTTAAAAATTCAAGATTATCCATAAGGTGAATTAGTTTTTTGATAGGATTAAAAAACATTGCTTAAAATCAACTGAAGTTCATTGATCTAGTAATTAATAGTTAATTAAAGATTAATGAATTTAAAATAAAAATTGACTATAAGGGAACCCTGTCTAAGAAAGGTTACTCGGGTGAGGTACTTAAGTTGACTGAAAAGGAACACCTCTACCTAAGAACTGGCCTGGGGGTTGAATTAGTCAAATTTTATTTTATTTCATTAAGCAGGCTCATAATGTGATTAGTTTTAAATAGTTTAATATACTTGATAATTCACATTAAAATCAATCTAACCAACATAAGGGTTATGAAAGGGTAGATTGAAAAACTTAGATAAATGAGATTAGCCTAATTTGTCTAAGTAATAGAAAACCCTATTTCAAAATACTTAGTGGGAGAAAGACATATGTCAAAATAACCCTACGGTCTCTACCATAGATTCACAACGTGAGATTCATGTGAGGCCTCGAGGCGGCTTTGGACCGTCCCCCTACGGAAGGTGTTTACATGGGTCAATATCAGGGTGAATCTCTTGAGAAAGTATTTTTAAATAGTAAGTGGGAAAGGAAATGTGTCAACATATCCTACGGTCTCTATCATTGGTTCACAACGTGAGATTCATGTGGGGCCTCGCGGCGGCTTTTGGACCGTCCCCCTACGGAAGGTGTTTACATGAGTCAATATCAGGGTGAATCTCCTGAGAAGGATAGGATTGTAATTTTATTTCCAATACTTGACCTACCCTACGGCGGCACTTGTTGGGATAAAATTATAGAATCTAAAATGATGGGTTACACTTACAAAGATATCATTAAGGTTGTTAATGATTTTCTTGACCAAACTAATGGTAACTAAATGTTATAGAAATAAGAGTTATTTTGGGATAACACTTGGTTGAGATTGTCTCGGTTTAGTGAAGGGGCATTTGACCTACCCTACGGCGGCACTTGTTCTAACTCACTAAAGTATCATAGCATTAAAAAAAAAAATTAATGTTTTAGGGTTCATTTCTCAAATTGTTTGTTTTCTATGCTGAAATTGAATGAATATTGATTGCATGTTATTAGATAAATATATATATTTTTTATATATTTCAATATTATGTCTATTTCTCTCAATTTTAATTTTCGTTACTAATTTGTCAAATTGAGAAAATAATATCACTTGGAAAAATAATGTTAACACTATATAATGACCGTGTAAATTTTTTCTTTAATTTGTCTTTATTGAGAAATGTTCTCAAAAACCTGTTGCCAATGCTAATCGAATTGTTCGTAAAGCACATGATTAATAAATCAATATAACGAGATGGCTTATACAAATTTTCTATTTGACATATTAGATGTCAAGCTAAGAATATAAAGAAGATGACAACAACATATGAGATATTGTTGAAGTCAATAAAAGCTAGATTTAGATATTTATCTAAATAATCTCAAAAATTAAGTATTACCAAAATCCAAGAAAAGAAACCATATGACTGTAGCTAAAAGAAAATAGTTTCTAAATTAGCATAGTAGTCATAATGAGAGGAATTTATGAAATACCTCTATAAGAAGAACATGGATAAAAGTAAATTTGATTTACTAGATTTTTTCATTACCACCTATATAGTAGATTCAGATCCACTATTAAGATTTGTTCTTCATTACATTTTATATAATTCTTGGAAAATACTTAATTATGTAGAATGATCTCTACTTGTTGGCACCAGAAAACCCATCTCAATTAATGTAGTGGGAGACATTAAGATGTCCATAAGAAATAATTGTTATTTAATGTTGAACATGGTGTTTTTAGTACCATAGGAGAAATTCAATTTCTCTAACTTTATTACTAATAAAATGTTCATATAGTATGAATATTTTAGTACTAAATTTTTATTTTCAAAATTGTTTGAAAAGTTCAGCCGAAAAATAAGAATAATTTGTATGTGTTAAATTGTTAACATATAAAATACTACACAGTGAGATATTCAGGATTATAGAATCCAGAAAATAAAGACAATTTATATTCTCCTAAAATATGATACCCGTCTTTGGCATTCAAGATTGATTCTGATCAATTTGAATAAAAAGACTACTACGAAGTGATTCTCTAAATGTTAGAGTTAATTACTTTATATGTCTTAAGATCTTGCCTTTCATGCAAGATAATTAATAGGTTTTTGTTGGAAAAGCCTACAGGCCAAAGAACACTGATGAATATTATATATCACTCTAGCTGATGATTATTCAAGAAATAAGTATCGTAACCTAATGCAACATAAGTCTGAATATTTTGAAAAGTTCGAGGAATATAAGACTCAAGTTGAAGGTCAATTAGGTAAATCTATCAAAACACTATGATCAGATCACAGTGAAAAGTACAGGAACGTTATGTACTAAGACTAATTGATAGAAAGTGAGATTTTATCTCAACTCTAGCACAAAGTACAATTCTGTGAAATTGTGCTGTAAGAGGAGAAACAAGACCTTGTTAGACATGGTCAGAACAATAAAGAATTACACGTCATTATAAGACTCTTGTTAGGATATACAATATAGATTGTATAGTGAACATGATTCTATCTAAAAGGTGTCCATGAGACAACTTTGAGATTATAGAAGAGTAGTAAAGTTAGTTTACAACCCTTCGAGTTTTGAGAGTTTTAAGCATACATGCTGAAACTTGAATATGTTCAATAGTGTTGAAAAGTTGGTTCCAAGTGAAGCCACTAAATAGTTAACAAAAGTTGTTAACAATTTAATTACATTTGATAGTCAAATGGATCCTAGTCATGAATTGGATAAGCCTCATCGTAGTGGGAGAGTTATGAGATGACCCAACCGTTACAAGAGCTTATATGAAGCCTAAGTTGTCGTATTAGATGACAAAATGTAGGGTTTCTTGACCTCAAAGTTGAAATGAGGGTCAATGACAAAGACTAGTAGACCAAAGTCATAAATCTCGAGATAGAGTAGATGTACTCATCTTTATCTAGAACTTGTAGATATTCGTGATGGGGTAAAACCCATAGGTTTTGAATATATCTACAAAAGTAAAAGATTTGTAAATAAGAAGGTACATACCTTCAAAATAAGACTAATGACAAATCTAGATGGAGAAAGTAAACTATGGATAAACTTTCTCATTTGTTGTCATATTAGAGTATATAAGCATTTCCTAATTCATAGTTGCATATGAGATATGTCAAGTGAAGGTTTAAGAAATCTTTTTTTTGAAAAGAAGTCTTAAAGAATGCATTTACAAATCAATTACATGAGTTCAATTTCAAAAATCAAAAGCAAAAGGTTTGCAAGCAGTAAAGGTTCATTTATGAAATGAATTTGATCACTAGATTTTTGAATGTAAGGTTTGATAAAAGTATCAAAAACTATGACTTTGAATAAATATTAATGATATTGTATAGACAAGAAAATCATTAATTACTTAGTGGAATTTTCTCATATTTTATGTGGATGACTTATTACCCATTGTGAATGCTGTAAGATTTGAATCCAACATAAAATGTTGACTACCCAACCAATTCCAAATGAATGATTTAAATTACTGGGTATGTCCTAAAATAGAGTTTTCGAGGACAAAATGTTATTGATGTCTCACACATCTTATATTGACAAATTTGTTGTCAAGTATATGATGTAGTACTTCAAAAATGATAATGTATCATTCTTACATGAAGTTTAGATTGTCTAAGGAATAGTGTCCTAAGACATTTCAAAATGTTGAGAACATAAGATTGACTATCTGCGTTTGAGTGGGAGAAAATCTAATGTACACGTGAGACATGACATTTGACAGTAAAATTGGTTAGCATTTATTAGGTAACCCAATGGTATGACCATTGCACGGAAAAATAAAAACTTTTCTCAAAATATTTATGGATAAATTGAGAAATTATATTTTTGTGTATGAGGTTAAAGATTTGATCTTTACGAGATGCACTGGTTTTAACAAAGATTTATGGAAATCTATGTTTACCCTAGATGATGGAGTATGGTATGCAAGTTAAATGTTATTACTTATGAAGTAAAGAACTTGCATAACTCAAATAATTTCTTATTGGTCTGAAAGATGTTTCAGATATAGTTAAGCCTAAAACGTTTTATGTAATGGCTAAACTTAAGAAACTTAGATAACATCAATAAATAGGGTATCCTGAGAGAGAAAGAATCGTGGTAGGACCAAGATGACTTTTAATTGACAGTCGTTTTGATCTATATAAAAAGACTTTCCAGGCTAAAGTGCTTGAAAGCCACCTAGAATGTCTAGGATTATGAGCCATGTCTCATCTTCACTAGGGCAAGTGGGAGAACATGTTGGGTGTAGAGTATGCCCTAGGATACATGTCTCACCGGCTTTAGTGCAAGTGGGAGATTGTTGGGATTTATGCCCTAAAGCCTCGTAATTAATTAATAGTTATTTGATAATTATTTTATTATTAATATTTGCAATTTATAATATTCATTATATAAATAAAATCCAAGGTTATTAGTGTAATCTTGAACTGTATGTAGTAGACATACGGGAGGATCATGTTCAAGTAATAACCTAAAGGGTCTATAGTATATGGATAAGGTTGGGTGCCTTATCCTGGTAACACTATTGATACGGCCCACTTTGTAATTGTTACAAATGATTTGATCCAAATCATTCATGTAGAGACATGTGAGTGGGGGTATCCTATACAATGAGTTTGTATAAGACTGGACCACGAAATATATAATCTCTCTTTATAAATCCGTTATTTGAGAAGATTAGTATTTCTCAGGATGATCATATGTGACTCGATCTTAATCCTGAGTGAGTTATGAACTCCTGCCTGTGAGGGCTCGTCCTTTGATTTGTATGGGTGAGAATGGCCTTTATAGCCGATTCAATAAGCCTACCATTTTGGGGACTTGACCAAATAGGGAGTTGGGAACATAAGTTTCACAAGATGGAATTCACTTCTTCCCATATAGGGAAAGTAGATGAGTAGTTCCCTTAAGTGCTGATTTCGGGACTTGAACAATGGGGCCCCACCCTCTCACTGGCCCGAGAGGGACTTGGTTTATGGTTGGATCATAAACAAGTTGTTCATTAGAGAATCAGTGGTACTTAAGGTGTAAGATGTAATTACAGGGGTAAAACGGACTTTTGACCCAACTGTAATTACGAACAACTCGTGAAGGATCGACTTGCATGTAATGGTTATATCCATGGACACAACTTGTCTTACAGTGCATAAGAGTGCAACTCTAGGCCTATAGTGGAGTGACCTAGAGTTAATGAATGAAAGTCAATTAATTAATGAGTTTAATTAATTAATTTTGTATCATTGGAGCTTATAAATCTGTAGGTCCATAAGGTCCCCTTGCTAGCTCATAGTAACACTAAAAGGATCAATTTGGTTGAAAGAAAATTTGAAATATTCAAATTAATATTTAATATATTTGATATATTAAATGTAGAAGAGTAAAATATATTTATTGTATTTGATACATTAAATATTAGAGAAAATAGTTTATGTATATGATACATTAATATTAAAAACTATATACTTATGTTATTTGAATGTGATTCAAATTGTTTTAAAGTATATTATAAAAGATTAATTTTATAATATTTGAATAAGATTCAAATAAATATAAAATACATATTTTAATATATTAGATATTAAAATGTATTTTATAAAATAAAATTAATTCCTAAAAGCCTTATTATAAATAAGACATTTAGGTTTAGCCAAAGGGTTGGCCAAAACACACTATTCACCCTCTGCAGAGAATTGTTCTCTCATTCTTTCAAAGAGCTCCCACAAGCCTTGATCCCGTGTTCGAGTCATAGCGAGGAAGATCTCGTGGAAAAAGGAACACAAGAAGATGATTCATCAAAGGTAATTGTATTATATGCTTAACCTGTATTTTGTTTAATTCTAAATAAAACAAAGATCGGTTCCAAACGCTTCCGCTGCGGGGAATGAAGAGTTCATTCCCTTCAGTCAGACCTTAATGGTCAACAACTACCGCACCCGTGGCACGCCGAGCACTTGAGGAAATATTTCCAATAAAGTGTTCGTGCTATTTCATGTTTTTTTTGCTTAAATTTCTTAAGGAAGCGCGAAGCGCGTGTGTTCGGATACCTCCACATTTAATAGAAGCACTTCTTTCGGTTGTCACTTACTCATACAATTTACACACCACTTAAATTAGCATGAGTAGGGGCAAATGGCATATTACAACACCGTGATAAAATGATTACAGGATAAGCGACAAATAAAAACAAGAAAGTCCGAGATACAAACATAACATATGGAGAAAAACAACAAATAACCACAAACTAGGGCTCATCAACACCCCGAAAAAACGCATCATCTAAAACCGCGCGCTCCGCCTCGTCAAAGTCCAGCCTAGGAGGATTACAATAATCACGAAACTCAGAATTGAGAAACTCCAAGTCAACATTCGGAAGCCGACTCCTCGCAGTGCGTACCGACCAGTGCACCCCCGCAGCCATGGCCTGATTCTGGAAATCAGAAAAGCCTAAGGATCTCTTAAAAGCCTAAGTTAAAAATTGAGAGTCGGGAAGCTTGGCCTCTGCAGCGGACAGTTTCGCTTGAGTCTCCGACAAACGGGCGTGAAGATCTGCCGCACTCGATTCAGAAACAACCCGATAAGCGTCAAACTGAGCCCTCATCAGATCTAGACTATCTTGCACTACGCGCAAAGCCGCGTCAGCCTGACTATGCAACCCCTGTGCCCTCTCTAAGTCAGACCTGGGAGCAAAGGTCTCACGCAAGTAAGAGAGCTCACCACCCATCCGACGCGAAGAAAGAGAAGTCAAAATGAAAGCCTGAAAAAAAAAAAAAATAAATAAATACATATATATTCAGACACCATATAACAAAAATAACCAGCTACACCACGACACCTTAATACCTCACGCATGTGATGCATAGCACTCATCACGGCTCGTTGCGGATCCCTCAGACCGCACCGAAGATCTACAAAATCTTGAGAAGACTCTCCATCCGTGAAACCGCTCCACATGGAAAAAGCGTGTCCAAGCTCAGCTGTCTCATCAACAGGCGAATCATATGGGCCACTATAGTCAAATGGGCGCCTCGCACGGCTCCCAACCCCACCAGAAAACGAAAGAGGCCGAGCGGCATCAGATGGCCGAGATTGGGAAGGAGAAGCACGCGCAGATCCCGAGGGCGCCAAGCGGGGCGCGGAACGATGGGGCGATGACCGAAGACACTGCCGCTGAGCAGGACGCTCGTTCAGCCCGCCACCTGTGGGTGGACTAAGGGAGGTCACAACCGCTCCCGAAGCATCAAGATCGGAGGGATCAGCCTGAGGACTAGACATAAGCTGAAGCTCGAAGTCCATAGCGCTCATCTGCCCGCGCGCTGCCATAACTAGACAAGCGATCCACGACAAGTGAAAATGGGCTATTACAAAAAATATAATAATAAAATAAAAGAGAACAAAAAACTCCCCTAAGTCAAGACCCGCTCCTTCCAGAATACTTTGGGTAATAAATAAACGACCCCGCCGCTATTCTATGGGGACAAAAATCGTCTGATTATGAAAAAAGGTAGCAAGAGCAGACGACCTCGGTTTTCTTTCCGCTGCAAGAGAGACAAAACAATCAAGAAAAATCTTTATCTTATGAGGAATCGGAGAATACAAGGAGGAGGCTTGAAGAAAGGAAACTCAAAAGTGAAGGTTGAAGTGAGTAGAGAATTGAATGAAGTCTACCCCTATTTATATTTCGACTTACACCCATGAACTCTTAGCCAGCGCCAACAGCGCAGGCACGCCTAAGAGTGGGGCAACTGTTATGGGCGGAAAATTAAAATTCAAAATGGGCCTAACCCATCTCGGCCCAATAGCACCAATTTCGAAGTTAACCGGAAGCCCAAGTCAGCATGAAGGAGTGGGCCGACCCGAGGATCAGCCCACGCACCCCCGCCGCGCGCACACGCCCAAGCCCAAGGAAAAGAGCTGACCCGAGGGGCGAGTCAGCCCACAAAACACCACCGCGCGCCCGCCCAAGGAAAAGGGCTGACCCGAGGCGCGGGTCAGCCCACAAGTACCCCATGGCGCGCACACCCTGCCGCGCACGCCCCTCGCCGCGCGTGCTCCCCGCCGCGCGCGCACGCCCAAGGAAAAGGGCTGACCCGAGGCGCGGGTCAGCCCACGCGTACCCTGCCGCGCGCGCCCCAGGAAAATTGCTGACCCGAGGCGCGGGTCAGCCCACAAGTACCCCGCTGCGCGCACCCCCTGCCGCGCGCGCCCCTCGCCGTACGCACCCCCGCCGCACGCGCACGCCCAGCGAAAAGGGCTGACCCGAGGCGCGGGTCAGCCCACACGTGCCCGGCCGCGCGTGCCCCCCGTCGCGCGCACACGCCCAAGGAAAAGGGCTGACCCGAGGCGCGGGTCAGCCCACATGTACCCTGCCGCGCGCGCCCCATTCCGCGTGCGCCCCCCGCCACACGCGTCCCGCGCCGCGCGCCCCCCACTCCGCGCGCGCTCCTCGCCACACGCATCCCACGCCGCGCGCGCCCCTTGCCGCATGCGCCTCTCGCGGAAACGCAACAATGGCCTGAGTGGCGTGGTGCCGACCGACGGATGACCCTTGGGTGCCTCGCGGAAATATCGTCCTGCATTACCCCCCGTACAACCATGCGAAGAAGGACAATAGACTTATGAATCCCACAGCAAGAGACTGATCCTCGCATCAGCCTCGACACGCCAATGAAGGGTTGACCAACAGGTCAACCTACGACCTCGACAACGGACTGATCCTCGCATCAGCATCGACATGCCAACGAAGGGCGGACCAGTAGGTCAGCCCATGACTGAATGGAGGATTGATCCTCGCATCAATCCCCAAACCGCCAACATAAGAGTGGTCCAGCAAGACTGCCCATGGCTTCTGGAGGACTGATCCTCGCATCAGCCCCACAGCCAATAAAGGTTGACCAGCAAGTCAACCTAACGGCTCGACGGCGGATTGAGCCTCGTCTCAACCCCTAGAGTGGACCGACGACGCTCCCCGAATGGTTGGAATAGTAACGGACATCTCATAAATCGTAACGGCCATAATGCAATAAATTGGGTAAATTGATTACATCGTTTCGGTTACACTACGACCTACTATAAGTGAAGGAAACGACAGAAGATAGAGGTATGCACTATTTGGCGAATAAAATACTATTATTCCAAACATTCTCTAAATCTTGTAGCTAACTTGATCGTCGGAGTGTTTGTGGCACAACGCCACACCGACGTTAGATCACTTTGTTGTTGTCTTGCAGATCCGTTCATACACGAATACAAATTCACCGTTGGCACCAAAATCGGTATCAACAATGATCATACCATGGTAATCAACTTAAAAAATGCCCTAACTTAACCTAAAACATATAATTTGCTCACACTCACTCCAAATTCAACAAACTCGCCAAAACACACTCTCAAATCTCACAAACTCACTCAAACTACTTAAACGCTCCAAAAATTTGTCTAAAACTCACCAAAACAAACTCCAAATATCACAAATTAAACTCACCCAAACTACTTAAAAAGCTAACAAAATGTATCTAACTCACTCAAATTCACTCCACGTCTCACAAACTCACTAATCTAACCCTTAAAAGCCAAATAAAATTCAAATGTCACGAACTCATCCAAACACATTTCAAATCACACAAACTAACCTTAAAATTTAAGGTGACACATTTCTGATTAGTAAATGGATCGAATCTATGTTATTTTCCCAAGAACGAACAAACTCAATTGTCTGAACGTTGAGGGAGAGCTAAAATTGTCGTTCACGAGCACGAACCACACTAATCAAAACCTCTGGTTGCGAACTGCCCACGCACGAGGAACAGAGAGTTGACGGAGATGAAGCCCCGACCGCGATCATGTTCGTGGTGGGTGTCGACGTTAGTTGACACGAATGAAAGGAAAACAAGGAAAAAGGAGATGAGGGAGGAGGAGACAAGAAGAAGGAAGTTGAAAATGGAAGGTTGGGTGGCGTTGAAGAAGAAAAGATCAAGAGAAAGGGAGAGGAAAGTTACACAAGACTTTATTACTTTTACCCACATTTTCATTTCCCCTTATTTTCATTTTTACTCCTCTATTTCATTTCATTTATTTTTTAATTAATTCTAATTTTTTTTAGTCATTTATTTTATTTTAATTATAAATTTATTTTATAAATTAAAAAAAAATATATAAACAGAGTCCATAAAGTAATTATATTGACTTCAATAGTATTTACTATTTACAACTATTATAACCCACAAACTAAATCACGATTATTATAACTCACTCAGCCCCAAACAAATCAATGATAGTTAATAAATGTAAACAATTTAGGACTTTGAAAAATTGTCATCGATTAATGACATTACAAAATTGTCATTAAGTTTTGGAAATCTGAAAAAATTCCATTTTTTTTCCTGCAAAAAACGCGCCTCAAACTGTAGATGACAATTTTTTTCTTTTATTCCCTAATTTTAGTTTACCCCACTTGTTATATATTCTCATATTTCTAGTAGTGTCAAGTCACTAATGTCATCTAACCATCAGTTAACTTAACAAGCATTTGAGACGAGTTATAAGACATCATCCAAGTATATGAGCTAATATGAAACAAATTTAAAATATGAGGATCACCGAAAAAATATAAATGAAAAAGTACATTGACTAAAGGTGTGTTTGGATTGAATACTAAAAAATGTTTTTCAAATAATGCATTTTTTTAAAAAAAACTTTTTTTAGGAAGGTTTATAATTAAAGTACTCATATGTTTGGTTACATTTTTTCAAAAGTGTTTTTATCTACAAATGTGTTTGGTTTGCTTTGCACTAAAAGTGTTTCTCCTAATATCAAATTACTATAAAGGAAATATTATTAATAAATAATATGAATTAATAAGTTTAAATTTGTATTTTAAAAACTATGACCGACGTTTACTATTGTCGATGGTCGGTGACGAGATAAGAGTGGTGGTGATCGTCCTTAGTTTCCGGAGGTCGTCGGGTGGTTGTCGTCGGAGGCGCCACCGAAGATTGGCCGAAGTTTTGCCGGAGGTCGCCACCGAAAATGGACCAGAGTTTCGTCTGAGGTCGTCGCCGGAAATCGGACGAAGTTTCGCTGGAAGTTGTCGTCGAAAATAGTCTGGAGTTTCGCTGGAGGTCGTCGCCGGAAATCGACCAGAGTTTCGCCAGAGGTCGTCGGAGGCACCGTCGGAGATCGAACGGAGTTTCGTCGGAGGTGTTGCCAATGATCAGACGGGGGTGGTCGCCGGAGATAGGCGGCAGTCCCGAAGAGGGTCGCCAGAGGTGATCGTCGGAGATCGAAGACGGTGACCGAAGAGGGTCGCCGGAGAGTGGCGTGGTGGCTAGAGATCGGTGACGGTAGCCGGAGGAGGTCGCTGAAGAGTGGTGGTGGTGACTGGAGGAGTTCGCCGAAGGTCGGAGGCGGTGACCGGAAGAGGTCGTCGGAGATGGCCGGTGGCGGCGTTGTCGGAGGTGGAAAAAAATTAAAGAAGTAGTGTGAGGGTATTTTAGTAATTTTAATACATTATGAAAATTAGGTAGGTTTTTCAATTAAACACCAAAAAAAAAATTGTAAAAGTTAATACGAAGTGTTTTACCCAAAAATGAATTATTTCAAAATTTTATACCCAAATAAATCATTTTAGGTGGTTGTCAAACACCTCAATTTATTCTAAAATAAAATTAAACAATTAGGAATGCAAACTAAATCCAACCTAAATTTATGTGATTTAATGTTGTTTTAATGGCACAAAGATTTGATATGCCACTTTAGTTTAGTACACAGTAGACATGATCAAGTTTTAAAAGAATTATAGATAATCCTTTTTTTTGGAGTGTAATGATTGCTTGTTAGATATACTTATGCTTCTAGGGCGCAACACCAAATAATTTACCTCATTTTTTTTTTTTTTTTTTTTTTTGGCTTTTTGGGTAAGTTTTTAGTTAATATCATTAAACTAATTTTAACCTTTTTTCAAATAACCTATCAAATTAATTCTTGCTAACTCAACCCCATGTTAGAAATATTTATGAAAAAAATATCATTTTCATCCTTGAAGTTGGAGTATAATTTCTAGTTCAACCCTAAATTTCAAATTATTACATTATTTCTCTTAAGTTTTGAATTTTGTTTCTATTTGATCATAGATTTCAAATGTAAATTACTCTTTAAGTTTTGAATTTTGTTTCTATTTGATCATAGATTTCAAGATTTTACATTTTTACTAATTCATTTGTGTTAATTTTTTATTAATTAATTTAAAATAATTCTAATTAAATTAATTTTTAATTTTCGGTCACTATTAAAAGTAGTTAAAAAAATTTAAATCATAATTATTTAAAATTAATTAACTAAAAATTGACACCAGACATTAGAAGGGAGCATTAGTGAAAATTGAAGGATAAAAATATAAAATCTAGAAATTTATTGACCAAATTGAATCCATACTTAAATATCAAACATAAAAGTGTAACATTTTGAAATTTAGGGACTAAATGAAAACTATATAATCAAACTTAGGCTCCAAATGAGTATTTTTTTGTGTGACATTTTTCTCCTTCATTTACCTCTAGAATCTTCTTGCTTAGTGCTTATCCTAAAAATTGGAAAAACCCTGTCCTTTTAGCAAATTTTAATTTTGTTTTAAATTTGTAACATTGCCCCTAAATTTTTTAAAAATTGAGAAATGGCCCCTCTTAAAAAGACTGTAGCATCCTTCTTACACAAGCTAAGCTAGTGAGCGAAATCTCCAATTTACCCCTTACTCGCTCTTTATAACCAGCGCTTTTAGAATTATCTATCCCCACAAATCCCCAATTTCCTTTCTTACAGCCCGCCGCCCGCCGCCCGCCGCCGTCGAATCAGCAGCTTCTCGCTGCCTTCTTACTCCTTCACTCAGTCTTCCGATCACTCTAACTCCATTTCTTCCTCCAATTTCAATGAATTCCATCAACGAACAGCAGAATCGATTCCCGGAGCTTCTGCCAAGACGAGGAATGATCAAGATCAAGATCTTCCAGAGCATCTTCAGAACTGTCAAAACGATGCCGGAAGGATTCGCAAGAAGCCGGAGAGAAAACGAAACCCTAACGTCGAATTCGACGACTCCGGCTCCGAATTCTAGTGGCTATAACTCAGAAGCTCAGTCCGAATCATGAACTCGCTGAATCAGCTTCTGGTAAATTCTCACTCGGGGTCTCGCTCTCTATCCAATAACCTTAGGGTTCTTCCCCCCTTTCTGTTCTGATTAATTTATTTGTATTTAGTTCCAGTTTTTTTTTTTTTTGTAAAAAGAAATGTATAATTCTTGAGACCCCTGATTTGTTGATTTCGGTGGATTTTGATTTCTATAGATAATTTGAAGTGAAATTTTTGTTATGCATTTGGAAGTTTGGGAATGATCTGAATTACCGATTGAATTTGTTCTTGGGGTTTGTTGATGGATGTGTTAGGAATTCTTCTTGGATTCTTTTGAATTTTTTGGTCTCTGTTTTGTTCATTCTGAAAATTTACCCATTGATTTTATTCATGGGATGTGTTTGGATGAGAGGATTGTTGGTGTTTTGTCTCCCTCATCTCTGATTGATTGAATTTTGGTTCATTTGAATTTTTTTGCTCTCTCTGTTTTCTTTTTTTTCCGCCCAAACAAAAGCTATTGTTTCATAAATTGTTTTAAAACTCCGGCGAGGCAGGATCGAACACCGGACTATTTAAGTGATGTGTCAATTCACCCGATGCTAGTTGTTTAATAATTTTTTAAATTTACTTACGATGAAAAGTAGGGGTTTTTGTACGGTTTTTTATCTAATTTTTTGAAATTTATGTTTCTTGAGCTTCCTTCGATAAGCAAGTGCACAAAGTCTGTTGTACTCCTCATAGATCAACTTTTCACCTCACACTTGACACTTGCATATCGTAAAAAAAAAAAAAAAAAAAAACATAAAATTTCAAGAAAATGTCAAAAAAAATTATGCATCTCGGGTCATCCGTACAAAAATCCGGTGGAAGTACTCATTCGGTTTCTTCAGGGATTTGTTTGTTTGGATGGGACCATTTTTAGTGTCTTTGTGTCTCTAATCTTTGATTGATTGAAATTCTTTTGAGATTCTTTTGAAAAATTTGGTCACCACTTTATTCTGAAAATTACCCTTGGATTTCTTCTCTTCTTGGGATTTGTTTGGATGGGTTTTGGATGAGTGGATTATTGGTGTTCTCATGATTGATTGGATCTCTGTTTCTTTCTTTTTGGGATTCTTTTGAAAAAAATACTCTTTTTTTAATAGTGTGGGTCAAGTTAAACAACCATTTCGCGTGTCATTTTTTGAAAGGCGGTGATATAAAGTTTTTTCATACCACGGATGTACTAGAAATTCTCCCGTTTGATGTACTGTGTTAAGGTGGGAACGGAAAAAAATGCATTTTTGTTTGGGAAGATTGAACCATAAACTGTCACAAATAGGTCAAAGAAGAAGAAAAAAAAAGGTGGGGGAGAGGAAATTCAATTGAATATTTACTTTACCAATAAAAAACTTTCAAATGTGTTGCTAATCTTTAAATTAATAATTTACAATTCCTTGTAAGTTGTAACGTGTAAGAAACAACCAGCATGGTTCAGGTGACATGTGGATATGTTGACGATCAAGAGGTATGTGGTTCGAATATAAGTTCCAATGTACTTAAAAAAAAAGTTGTAACTATAAGAAAGAAAGTACTTCTATCAGACTCGGATTAGAGATTTGATTCTCTCACTCCCATATTAATTTAAAAAATAATAATTAGATTAAATTATCTATAATATTTATTTTTCTTGGTGATAAAAAATATGCAAATGGAAGAAATTAATTGATTTCGTATCCTAATTCAGATGTCTTCTTCGTTAAATTTTAAAAGTAAAATTAGGCAAATTTAGTTTAGATTATTACATGGAATAATACCCTGAAACATTTATATCTCTTTATTTTTATTGAAGAACTTGTGTTATTTTAATGGGGTATGATTATACACAAATGAAGCAATGCTGTTATATCTATAAATATGTCCCTCTTAAACTATTACCTAGTACAATTAATTTCTCAATTTATGAGTTTAATTAACTTTGACCCATATCAAAACAATATGATTTCAATTATTTCCACTTACTAATTTTCTACTAATAATTGAAAAAAAATAATAAATGATGATGATAATAATAATAAATTAAATGTGAATATAACTCATTAATGAGTAATCAACAAAGTTTCTTCCCTTTTAATGGTAACACAAAAGTTTCAAAAGAAAAAAAAAAAGAAATTTCAAGATTTTCTTTTTAAAAACAAAGATTCTTTCCTTTTGAATGGTAACCCAAAAAGAAAATCTTAGAAATTTCATTTTTATTTCTTTCTTTCTTTTATAATTTGGTGGCTTTTAGTCAAAATACTTTATCCTAAAAATATCGGTACACTTGCAAAAAAAATAAAAACAATAATAATAATAATAATAATAATAATAATAGTATATAACACCTTGAAAACTTAATTGAGATCCGTAAAATTGAACTAGTCGGACTAAAACCACTCTAGATCGAAACGAAATTAGTTATACAATAATTCGTCGATTATTGATATATTTTATATTTAGTGTATTAGACTAGTATATCAATAATAATTGATATACTTTATTTTTAGTGTACTAATCACAACTGATATAATTATATTTGGTGTACCAGTGACAACGAATATACCAAAATGTCACTGAATATAAAATATGTGAGTTGTACAACTGATATATTTTATATCTTGTGTATAGTCTATTAATTACGAGTATGATATATTTGTGAAGAAAAAATATATTTAAAAATTTTGGTATATCAATAAACTCCAAAAAATTGTAATTAAATTTGCAAATATAAATGATTTTGGTAGCAATTGTAATTCCTCCAAAACATAATCATTCATCAAGTGACTCGTTTGAAACGTGACCCATAAAAATTAACTTTTTTTTTATTGTTTTGTTTTGTTTTTCAATTTTTTTTTTCTTTCAAAACTCACTCTCTTCTGGAAGCAATCCAACTGGTCTTGTTTACATTTCCTTCATCACTAAGGGGGTGTTTAGGGAGTAAGTTGGGTAGGGTTGGGTGGATTATTATAACCCACCCCATATTTGGGGCACCGATTTAGGAAGAGGGCGTTTGGGGTTATTATAACCCCCGAGTGCTACAGTAACACTGTAGCACTCTGTACTTTTTTTTTTTTTTTTTTTTTTTCATTTTGTCGATTTTACTCTTTGTTTTTATTTTTCAGTTTTTTTTTTTGTTTCAATTTTTTCACTCAATTTGTCGATTTTTTCTCTATTTGTTTTTTTTTTCACCCAATTTGACGATTTTTCCTCTATTTATTTTTTTAACTTTTAAAAAATTAATATGTAATATACATTTAATTATACAAATACAACAAAAAGGGGTAGAAAAAAATAAACTAACATAAACACATATTTCAAACTCCATGTTAAATAAAATTGTATTACTTCTCTCTCCACCGAACCTCATGTTATCGATTATTTGTGATTTCCTAAATAATATTTATTTTTTTAGATTTTAAAAAATTAATATCGTAATATACATTTAACTATACAAATACAACAAAAAGTTGTAGAAAAAAAAATAAACTAACATAAACACATATTTCAAATTACTCCATGTTAAAAAAAAAAAATTATTTTAAACCCACACTATACAACTCTGCACCCCAAACACAGACTTACTAAACCCACACTATACAACTCTGCATCCCAAACACAGACTTACTAAACCTACAGACTATTATAACCCACCAACTATAATAACCCATCCTGCGCCCCAAACGCCCCCTAAGCATCTTTATTTATTTGTTTGTTTATATTATATATATATATATATTTAAATTTATATTTAAACAGTCTTTAGTATTTAATATATAATGCTAATGTCACTAAAATTGAGTCAAATTTTAAGAAGGCATCATATAAATATTAAGTGATGTAAATAATATTATTATTTTGACAGTCAATCAGGTGACGTTATACATGCTATAAATGATGCCGTTTTTATTGTGTAATAAATGTTTTTTTCAAGAAGATGACGGTTAAATTACATGTTTAATATCTTAATTTTTAGACTTTTGTTTTATAGAATGGTGATTTTTTCCTAGTGTATATTTTCTCAACTTCTTAAATTTTTAATTTTGTGTTTAATAAATTTTTAAGACTTCAGTTATGAATCTAATAGGTTTTTGAAATTTGTTGATGCCAAAATTCCATAGAGTTGAATTCACCTAATTCTCACGTGATCAACGAATAAATTTGAGAGTCGAATACCTACAAAACATTAAGATATGAACACTAGTGTGATGGTTGTCACACACGCTCCGATGCCTAAGTTAGATCAGGTGAATTTTGTATGTAGTAAGAGTTAAAGGGATTGGTGAACCCAGATGGACTTACCCTTGTAGGCTATTATAATGTATATTTATTCTAAGTTGACCTAAAGACTTTAAGAAACGCGTCCGCAGCCAAGCTTGACTGAAATCGACAGGTCGGGTCGCCCCTGGTTAGATCAGGCTTGATTAGATTTTGAGTCATATTGAGCTTGATGGGCTCGACCCACCTGCTCGAGCATTGCTTGACCTGAGCGCTGTGCTTCAGTCTAGTTCCTTATGATCAATCTTGTGGTGGTTTACACTACAAGAATTTTGGTTTTTGCCGATGGGAGTTCTCTCGACGGTTTTAATTTCGACGACAATAAGCACCTTTCTCGATGATCTGTTAAAATCGTCGAGTCAAAACTGTCGAGAAAACTCGTCCCTTCTCTTGATGGTTTATTAAACCGTCGAGAAAAATTTGGGTTGTCTCGACGATTTTGTTAAACTCGTCGAGAGAAACCCAGTTCTTCTCTCGACGGTTTAATAAATCGTCGGGCCAAAACTGGGATTTTTTTTTACGTTTATAAAAACTGGGTTGTCTCGACAGTTTTAAAAAAATGTCAAGTAAAAAATTGATTTTTTTTTTTACATTTTATATAAATTGGGTTCTCTCGACGGTTTTTAAAAACCGTCAAGAGAAAAAATGGAATTTCGCGGCAATTTTATAAAACTGTCAAGAGAATCCAATTTTTCTCTCAACGATTTTTAAAAACCGTCGAGAGAATCCGTTTTAAACCTAATTTAAACAATTCGTCGACATTTACTCTCTTTTATCATTTGCGTTCATCCATTCGCCCTCTCTGTCGTTCGCCTCGCCCTCCAACGTCGTTGTTCGCCTCGCCCTCCAATGTCGTTGTTCGCCTCGCACTCCAACGTCGTCGTGCGCTTCGCCTCACTGATCACTAACTCTCCATTTCTTTTCACTACGAAAAATATCTCTTTTCTTCACAGTAACGGTAAACAAAAACAGTATTGTTTCTATTTTTTTTTATGATTCAGTTTCTGTTTTCATTTAGTGTGTTCTGAGAAGTGTTTGTTGTAATTTGATGTTAGAATTGATGTTAATATGTGCGTTGAAATTGATTCCACTTTGATTGTTGTTCTTGTATCTATCTATGTTTGTTTTGTTTTATTGCTCCTCTTCTATTTTTAATAATCAATATCATTTGTGTTCTGTAATTAATGATTAGGGATTGAGTTGTTTAGATCGAAGTAATTTTTACAGACCCATGAACTAATTTTAACTCTTTAGGGTTCAATTTTGTTAAATCAAGGAAGTTATTAACTATATCCAATTAAATCTTGGTCAAGATGTTAATTATCTTTCTCATAGGTTGAAAGTTTGTATCTTCATACATTGGTAAATGGTAATGTTGTATTCTAAAAAAATAAAATAGAAAATCCAATTGAAAGCTTAGCTGAGGAATCTTCCATGGTCAAGATGTTAGTTTGTATTTCTATGTTCATTTTAACTGAGAATTATTCCATTGTATCTTAGAATTGCAACATGTGACATGATAATTATTCCGTTGAAATAAGGGTAAGGAAAAAGGTGTAATCCATAGGTGTGAAGAAGAAATCTAAGTTGAAAATTAAAATGGTGGAATTTCTCAAAAGGAGTTAAAACCATCTATTGTCTTGGATCTCTAGTTTGTCTTGTAATGGAAAAAGTACCTCTTTTAATTTAGTTTAAGTAAGGAGTTAAAAGCATCCATTGTCTTGGATCTCTAGTTTGTCTTGTAGTGGAAAAAGAACATCTTTTAGTTTAGTTTAAGTAATTTGGTTAAGTTTAGTTTAATTGAGTTGTTTTAGTTTTAATTAATTGAGTTGTTTATATTTAGTTAAAAGATAAATTGGATCTGATAACTTTACATTCTCATTATATTTCTAGCTTAATTAAGTTTAGTTTAAGTTTAATCAATTTAATTAAGTTTAGCTAATTTAGTTTTAGTTAATTTAGTTGCTTAAGTTTAGTTTAAGTTAATTTAAGTTGTTTAAGTTTAGTTTAAGTTAATTTAGTTTAAGTCATTTGGTTGTTTAATAAGTTTATGTAATTTTAACTACTTGTGATTTCTTTATATATATATATATATATATAATATGCATGATAGTTGAGTTATAGATGTTATGTTGTTCATAAAGTTTTGAAAATATTAGGTAAATTAATTAGTATATGGATTAATCTGGTTGATACATACTCTTAAAGATTGTATTTGAGTTGAGTTGATGCATGTTCTTCAAATTTGTATTTGAAGGTGTTAAGTAAATTTAGTTCTTATGTGTGTTTTATATTTTTTGAGTTTATGTTCGTAAGTTATAATTTTTTTTTATAATATGTTCTAATGTGTTATTGATTTTCTTATTTTCAGGTAGTTTGAGTCTATGTTATTTATAAAAGCTGCTTTTGAAGATTATATGAAGTTGCAGAGTTCGAATGGCGATTTCTTCTATATTAGTGTAAGTTTAATTTTTTTGTGTATTCAAACTTTTTATAAACTAATTGTAAAAGCAGATTTAGATTATAATAAATATAGTTTTGTATAATTTCGTGTCCGGTTTTTTTTAGGTATTATAAGCTTCAAAGCTTCAAATTATTAAGGTATTTCAAATGAAATATATTATGACATTTAAAAAAAATAAAAATAAAAGCCTAAACCGTCGAGAGAAGTAGTTTTCTCGACGATTTAACACAACTGTCGAGAAAAATGGTTTTCGTCGAGAGAACCACTTTTCTCGACGCTTTAGGAAACCGTCGAGACAACTACTTATCTCGACGGTTTAAAAAATCGTCGAGAGAAGTGGTTCTCTCAACGGTAAGCAAAAAAACTGTCAAGAGAGGTTCTCCCGACGGGGTTTTGTCGACCGTTCGTGCCGACGGTTTTTTTTTTTCTGTCGAGAGAAGTTCTATCGACGGTTTTGTTGCTTCTCACGGCGATTTTTGTGCGTTGAGAGAAGCCAAAATTCTTGTAGTGTACCTAGGGGTGTAAGAAACCAAATTGAGTCAGTTCGGTTCTATTTTAGTAATAATCTAAAGTAATTCGTCGAATGGACACAATAGTTAAGGTTATTTTTCTTCGCATCGCGCCTCCATTCATCTTCACGGTTTCACCTGGTCTCGGTCTCTCTCTGGTTAATCCCTGAATCTTCACAAAACCAAAACTTCATAATCCATTACCAAACTATTGCATGTTTTCAAAGACCTACATCCTAAAGAACTACTTAGTGAGCTTCCACCCTTAAGAGATATCCAACACCATATAGACTTAATTCCTAGTGCACATTTGTCAAACTTACCACACTAGAAGGAGTCCAACCGAATATAAAATTTTGCACGATCAAGTTGAGGACCTCTTGATCAAGGGATTAATACGTCATAATATGAGTCCTTGTGTGGTTCCTGCTCTACTCACCCTAAAAACGATGGAACTTGAGGGATGTGTATCGATAGTTGTGTGATAAACAAAATCACTATTCGATATTGGTTCTCAATTCCTAGATTACCTGACCTCCTAGATCAATTATATGGTTCAAAAACCATTTTTAAAACTAATAAGGGATTGTTGAGTAATCTGTAATGTCATTTGGACTTTCTAATGTACCTTGTACATTTATGCGCCTTATGAACCACGTGTGGCAATATTTTTTTGAAAATTTTGTGGTTGTTTATTTTTATGATATCCTGGTATATAACACATTTCTAGAAGCACACATTATTCATTTGCAACATGCTTTCTCCACTCTCAAAGCTAAACTCTTCACTCTCAAAGCTAACTCCTTATATATTAACTTGAAAAAAATTGTGTTTTTGGAGTGCTCAAACTTGTCTTTCTAGGTTTTATAATGAGCATGGCATAGAAGTTGATCCTCTCAAGACCAAAGCTATAAATGAATGGCCAACACCTTCAATGTCAAGGAAGTTCAATGTCTTACAAGAAGTTCATTCGGAATTTCCACATTATAGCATCACCTTTAACTAAATGTCTTAAGAAAAAGGCTATTGGGGGAAAAGATCAACAAGACAACTTTGAGACAACTTTGAGACTTTAAAATTAAACAAAGGTTAACGCTTCAACAATTTTAACATTACCTAGTTTTGATAAAAAAAAAAATTGTTGTTGCGAGTAAGAGAATAGGTGGTGTGTGTTAAGTCTCTGAAAGTGACTTATTTAGGACCCATTTAGCTTAAGAAGATATACACTTTTAGGTGTTTTTGATAGCATTTAGCCTAAACCTATGCTTAAATATGAAAATAAGAAGAAGGTAGCTAAATTAGGACTTATGCACAATAGGGAAGAAAAGGGTTGAAAACCGAAGGAAAAGAATGAAAAAATCGCATTGCGACAGCATTGCGAAAACATTGCTGAGGCCGCAATTATTCAAGTGAAAACCGTAAGTTGACTGATCCTTTTCTGTTAATTTCCGTAATTTCAGGGACTCGTTCTTTCTCTTCCATCCATTCTGATATATGACGTTGAAGATTGATGGTTCTCCTTGGCTCAAACGCACCTGCAAACTACTATAAAAGGGGGCCAAAGTCGGAGGTTTGATCATCATCCGAAAGCGCAGAAGCCTTCTCACAGTCCACTTTTTCTCCCCGTTTTCCTTTACCGTCTGTTGGAGTGAGAGTCTCAGCTGTTGGAATCGATAATCTGATAGGAAGGAGAGGAGATTCTTCTTCTCTCTCGATTGGATTCATCCAAGCAAGGCTGACCTTTCATCCCCTTCATTCGAGGCGACTGCAACAAGGCTTTCAAGCAACTTTTACTGTTTTCTGTCTTCTTCTTCTAATTTCCAGCTTTAATCATTGTTGTTCCTAGTTTAGTGTTTCAATTACTGCATTTCGTTGTTGTCTGTCTTTGAATTACTGCCTTTAAGTTTCCTTTGTTCGTTCAAACCTTCAAAGTAATCAAAGTACAATTCTGCATTTCACAGTTTCCACCTTCTGTTGCTACGATTTTGTCTTGCTGTTTTAAGCACATTTTTCTTCTAAGCATGTCTGTTTCTTCTTACAATTCTGTTCTCTATATATCCATGAGTAGCTAAGTCACATAGGGGCATGCTAATGACAGAACTATAGGCTAAAAAACGTGAACCAAGCATGTAGGATAGCTTTCGAAGCATTGGTTGTATGTGAGCTTCATCCCACGGGCAATTTCGATTGGCCATCCATTTTGTCCAAAGAACTCCTAACCTCTGGAAGGAGTAAGAGTTCAGAGTCGTATAATCATGCTAGCCTTTCATGGTAACCAGGAAACGGCCTAGGAATAGGCGTTTCCCTAGTACAAACTAAACACTTCTGTTTTAACAAGATGATTAAGTCCTTACTTTGAGTCGAGTAAACTTAAGAGTCTAATGCATGGAATCGGACGATACATGAGATAGAGTGAGTTTGATGCATAGAGAGTAGATCCATTGCTTGAGAATCGTATAAAAAGGCCTATAGGATAGTCATTAGTAGCCCTTAGTTCACCCATTTACACACTTTCGCTGCTGTTTAATTGCGGAAACATTGCGGTCCTCGCAATTCTGCTAAGTTTTCATTCTGTTTAGCTGTTTTCTTCTTCGTTTATTAATTCCATCTCTTGTCTTTTGAGTCTAATTTCAACTTGCATTTGTTTATGTTATATTCCTTAATACATTCAGCAAAAATTAGATAATTAAAAACCAATTTTACCCCATCAAATCCACCCCATCTTTCTTAACAAATACACTTCGCGAATAGCTAAACATAAGTCTCTGTGGAAAAAACGAATGAAATATACTTACTACTTGCTGTGAGACCATGTATGCTTGCATGTTCTGAGTGCTCTCTCTCTCTTATTTCGCATTTTTTATTAACACATTGAGCACGCAACAAGTTTTTGGCGCCGCTGCCGGGGACTTATTTAAGTGAAAACGAAGTTTGTTAAGTTAGAAAAAAAAAACATTAATATCTATTGGAGCTAATCTTCTTTCATTTCCTTTACAGGTACTATCAGGCTAGTTTATGAATGAGTTTCCAAACCTCAACTCGCACAGAGAGAAACTTTGCAGGTGGAAAACGTATGTGTACGACAAAGTAAATGAATACGCTGCAGAACTTAATTGGAGGGAGAGTTTTCCCACAACAGTTTGAAGAATTTTATCAGCCATGTGCTTATTGTGGGGATAATCATAACTTGGAGAATTGCCCAACCTTGAATTATCAAGAGAGGCAATATCAACAAAGCTATGACAACCATTATTCGTACATGTGTGAACATGATCAGTGGCAACTCTCAAATAATCCTTGGGAAGAGCATGTGCAAATTGCTCATTATGAAGAGTTCCCTCAACATGAAGACTATCAACATTATGCCCCAACTCCAAGTGAAGAATTATCACCCACTTTGGAGGCACTATGGATAGAATTCATGGAAAGGAATGATGCATCCATGAGGAGAATGGATGTGCAATTAGCTCAGCTCACAAATGACTTACAAGAGCTACTTACTATAGCAAAATCACTACCACCATGCCCTCAGATGTTCGATTTTTATGATGATGAATCTTTTGTTACCTTCGAATCTGAGAAGAGTGATCCAATGGAATCTCCATATGAAATGGTGGAGTTGGTGAAAGTTGAGAAAAATGAAATTGTGCTGGATGAGGCCAAAGAGACTAATGCGCTGCTTGAGGAACAAGAATTTGAAATGTTTGAGGTTGTAGCAAGCTTCTCCACCAATGCAAGAGTTGTGCCAGAAAAAGAAGTCTCATCGCATCAAAGCTATGTTGTAGCAAATATTGTAGAAACAAAACCAACGCACAGAAAGTACAAACCTTGGGATGTTATAACATGCAGTCTCTTTGAAAGAATCAACAAATTCAAGGTGTGGCAGAATGTCCGACCCCGTAAATCAAGACTTAAGTATCTTAAAGGAGCAAAAGTGATGCCTCGAAACATTGAAGAATATCCATATGAGGCAGATTGACAAGGGAGTATTTCTGTTCCTTAAAAGAAAAAAAATAATAATCAAACTGCTTTTCGTCGAACCATGTGAATTCTGCTGTTTTGAGTTAATATTTGGTCTGTCTTTAATTCTTTATTTTTGCTGTTTAAATTTGTTTAGTGTAGTCTGATGGTAGCTAAATAGGTAGATTAGTTTAGTTTCATTTTTGTATAGCTTGAATGACTGGAAAAAGCATGCATAGGGGCCCTGATCACTGATATATCTGCCCTGTATCTATTGCGAAATAATTGCAGAATCCGCAATTTTTATTAGTAAATGCATGTTTTTGACTGACTGTTTAGCTAGGCTGGTTCTGTTTAAATTCTGTCTTTTGCTGCTATCTTGACTACCTTATATAGCTTATCTCAAAGCATGCTGGATGAGTGTCATAGGACACCTTTGATAGTTTAAATTAGCCTCTTAAAAGTGCTCAGCATGCATAGCTTTAAGTCCTTACCTGCCTGTCTTTACGAATTTATGCTGCTGTGATGTTTTCTTTTCAAATGTTCTGTCTATGCCTAGGGCTTTAGATTCTCTTTGTTTTACCTTAGACTAGATGCTTCTAGGACAAGTTTGGGGGTGTGCCACCTCCGACACTCATTGGGGACAATGAGTAGTTGAAGTTTGGGGGAGGCCACCCTAGGCCTAGGAACATTCCTCTCTCCCTTAAAAACATAAGCATTCTTCTTCACCTTTACAAAAAAAAAAAAAAATGATGAACTGAAAAAAAAAAATGAAAAAAAGAATAAAGGGGGGAGTTTCTCTTAGGTTGCTGAGTAATCAGTGCCAAGTGTGTAACCCACAAGTGGCATTGCATCAAAAGGCAACCAAAGGAGAGGCTCCACCTAAGTAAGAAAAAGGGAAAAGAGTAGGGAAGAAGAATGTATACCTAGGAGTTATAACTTTGTGGCTTAGATGTCCTATTTAAAAAGAACTCTGATCCTCAAAGTAGCTAAGCACAAAGTTGTAACTTGTAGGGTTGTTTTAGGGAGATGAGTGTTTATCCAATGTAGTGATGCCAGGGTTTAGGTTGTTCTCTAAAAGTACTACTGTCACCGTTAATACTAAGACTGGCATGACTCTAAGGAATCCTAGACACATTAAAAAATAAAGCTAGAAGCATGTACTGAGTCTGAGATAAAGCTAGGCAGAATTTGAAACCTTAGGGATAGTGGCATGATGTGACAAAAGTGAATAGATCAGTTGTAGGGAGTTAATGAAAACAGAAGGAATGTTAGGCAGGCAAAGGCAGAATAAGCTAGATAAGAGGGTAGTTTTAAACTAAGGAGTGTGTCACAGGACAGCAGTGCTATAGACAAGAATATAAGGGAGTCAGTAGGTGGTTAAAGAAAAAGAAACAGCAGCCTAGGTAAGTCCTTAGTGTGCTTGAGGACAAGCAAAACCTTAAGTTTGGGGGTGTGTTAAGTCTCTGAAAGTGACTTATTTAGGACCCATTTAGCTTAAGAAGATATACACTTTTAGGTGTTTTTGATAGCATTTAGCCTAAACCTATGCTTAAATATGAAAATAAGAAGAAGGTAGCTAAATTAGGACTTATGCACAATAGGGAAGAAAAGGGTTGAAAACCGAAGGAAAAGAATGAAAAAATCGCATTGCGACAGCATTGCGAAAACATTGCTGAGGCCGCAATTATTCAAGTGAAAACCGTAAGTTGACTGATCCTTTTCTGTTAATTTCCGTAATTTCAGGGACTCGTTCTTTCTCTTCCATCCATTCTGATATATGACGTTGAAGATTGATGGTTCTCCTTGGCTCAAACGCACCTGCAAACTACTATAAAAGGGGGCCAAAGTCGGAGGTTTGATCATCATCCGAAAGCGCAGAAGCCTTCTCACAGTCCACTTTTTCTCCCCGTTTTCCTTTACCGTCTGTTGGAGTGAGAGTCTCAGCTGTTGGAATCGATAATCTGATAGGAAGGAGAGGAGATTCTTCTTCTCTCTCGATTGGATTCATCCAAGCAAGGCTGACCTTTCATCCCCTTCATTCGAGGCGACTGCAACAAGGCTTTCAAGCAACTTTTACTGTTTTCTGTCTTCTTCTTCTAATTTCCAGCTTTAATCATTGTTGTTCCTAGTTTAGTGTTTCAATTACTGCATTTCGTTGTTGTCTGTCTTTGAATTACTGCCTTTAAGTTTCCTTTGTTCGTTCAAACCTTCAAAGTAATCAAAGTACAATTCTGCATTTCACAGTTTCCACCTTCTGCTGCTACGATTTTGTCTTGCTGTTTTAAGCACATTTTTCTTCTAAGCATGTCTGTTTCTTCTTACAATTCTGTTCTCTATATATCCATGAGTAGCTAAGTCACATAGGGGCATGCTAATGACAGAACTATAGGCTAAAAAACGTGAACCAAGCATGTAGGATAGCTTTCGAAGCATTGGTTGTATGTGAGCTTCATCCCACGGGCAATTTCGATTGGCCATCCATTTTGTCCAAAGAACTCCTAACCTCTGGAAGGAGTAAGAGTTCAGAGTCGTATAATCATGCTAGCCTTTCATGGTAACCAGGAAACGGCCTAGGAATAGGCGTTTCCCTAGTACAAACTAAACACTTCTGTTTTAACAAGATGATTAAGTCCTTACTTTGAGTCGAGTAAACTTAAGAGTCTAATGCATGGAATCGGACGATACATGAGATAGAGTGAGTTTGATGCATAGAGAGTAGATCCATTGCTTGAGAATCGTATAAAAAGGCCTATAGGATAGTCATTAGTAGCCCTTAGTTCACCCATTTACACACTTTCGCTGCTGTTTAATTGCGGAAACATTGCGGTTCTCGCAATTCTGCTAAGTTTTCATTCTGTTTAGCTGTTTTCTTCTTCGTTTATTAATTCCATCTCTTGTCTTTTGAGTCTAATTTCAACTTGCATTTGTTTATGTTATATTCCTTAATACATTCAGCAAAAATTAGATAATTAAAAACCAATTTTACCCCATCAAATCCACCCCATCTTTCTTAACAAATACACTTCGCGAATAGCTAAACATAAGTCTCTGTGGAAAAAACGAATGAAATATACTTACTACTTGCTGTGAGACCATGTATGCTTGCATGTTCTGAGTGCTCTCTCTCTCTTATTTCGCATTTTTTATTAACACATTGAGCACGCAACAGTGTGCTCAGTCAAGAAAATAAACCTATTGAATATTTTAGTGAGAAACTTAGTAAAGTTAGACAAAAGTAGTTTACTTATGAGCCAGAGAGCTATATGTCCTGGTTGGAGTTTTAAAACAATGGGAACATTACTTAATAGGGAAGAAGTTTATACTATATTCGGACCATCAATCCCTACGTTATATTAATTTCAAAAATATTTGTCTAAAATCCATGCTAAGGTGGATATTACTTTTATCCAACTTTTTTATTTTTCCATCAAGCATAAATCGGAACAAACAAATAAGGTAGTCAATGCATTAAGTAGGAGATCTCACTTATTAAATATATTGAAGGGTGAAATAATTTATTTTGATAGCCTTGCTCGAATATTTGATTGAAATACATAACATGCATGTTTATAAAGATTTTAGTATGACTAACGGTTTTCTCTTCAAAGATGCACTTTGTATTCCACACACATCATTAAGGATGCAAATCATTAGGTATACTCATTCGCGTGGACTAGGACAAAACGTATTCATATATATATATATATATTTTGACAACATGTTGGAATGGGGGATTGAACCTAAGACCTCATAGTCTCTAGACGATACGTCATGTCGTTGAGTTATGCTCTTGTTGGCATTCATACAGATTCTTTTGGCCACACATAAAAAAGGATATTGAGAATTTTGTCGAGCTATATTCAATTTGCCAAGTTAACAAAGGCGAATGACAAAGTACAAGTTTGTACACTCATATTTCCATTCCAAAAGCAATTTGGGAAGAGATCTCACTATGGATTTTGTGTTGGGTTTACCGCGAACCCAGCGAGGTAATGAATTCTACCTTTGTAGTGGTTGATCGTTTTAGTAAAATGACTCGTTTTATACCTTGTAGGTAAGACTATGAAGTTTTGCGGAATGATACTCTGATATTTTCTGTCATTGATAATGGACAAAACCATGCATATTTATACAATCTTAATGAGCTAATCAAAGAAACATAATAAGCTAAATATAACAAATAAATCTCTGACTGCAGAGTATATACAACCATATACTTCGAGATTCACAGTGTTGATAAAGGTAGAAGCCGAGATATACAGAGTATATACAACCATATACTCTGAGATTCACGGTGTTGATAAAGGTGAACATCGAGATATACGACGCCTTTAATACTCCCCCTCAAGTTGGAGCATGAAGATTTTGAATGCCCAACTTGCGAAAAAGTCGTGAAAAAGGGATATATATATATATATATAGTAAGTAAATCTTTGACTCGGAAATATATACAACGTATATACAATTATATACGCCGAGATTTCCGGAGTTGACCAAGGTAGAAGCCAAGATATACGACGCCTCTCATACTCCCCTCAAGTTGGATCATGAAGATTCTGAATGCTCAACTTGCGGAAAAGTTGTGAAAACTGTGATTCGAGCATCCATTGTCAATGATCTATTCAGCGGAAGAATATGAGAGACCAAGGATACCATTTCGATTTGAATCCTAAACGGGTGGTTGTGCAATAGGTTGCTGCGGTATACCGTTGGTCATACCCGAGGACGCTTGTTACCTGCATTTTTGCTCCTGCGGTATATCGTTAGTCATACCCGAGATTCATGTAGACCGCTCATTCTCCATCGTTCTTTCCTCCCCCGTCGAAAGGTTTATGGTTGTTTGATCGCCAGCCATAATGAGATGGCGATAATCGGATTTCATCGTCACCCCAAAATGAGGTGACTTGGTTGGATTTCCTCGTCATCCATATCGAGGGGACGTGGTCGGTTTCGCCGTCAACCCAAAACGAAGCGACGTGGTCGGTTTCTTCTTCACCCAAATCGAGGGGACGTGGTCGGTTTCTTCGTTGGCTCAAAACGAAGCGACGTGGTCGGTTTCTTCGTCACTCAAATCGAGGAGACGATGTCGGACTTCGTGGTAGAAAAACGAAGTATTCAGATTTTGAGGGAGAAAATCGAAGTAGTGGGATTTCAAAGGTTTCCATCACCAAAGATGGAAAAACTGGTTGTCGTCGTAAATGATCAAAATTGGGAGGCAGCGACAGCCGCCGCCGCCGCCCTAGGGTTTACTAGATTTTTTTCTCTCTTCTTATAAAACATGCTCTGATACCATATAAAGTTTTGGGGAATGAAACTCTGATATTTTTTTGTCCTTGATAATGAACAAAGTCATGCATATTTATACAACCTTAATGAGCTAATCAAGGAAACAAAATAAGCTAAATATAACAAGTAAATCTCTGACTGAAGAGTATATACAACCATATACTTCTAGATTCACGGTGTTGATAAAGGTAGACGCTGAGATATACGACGCCTTTAATAAAGACCAATAATGCTAAGTTTTTAAGCCATTTTTGGAAGTGCCTTTGGGAAATTTGATACTCATTTGAAATATATGTTAAAAATTAGTGCAAACTATTTATTTATTTAATTTAATTTAAATCTTATAGTCACATGTGTGTGGTTATAATTGAGAGAAAATGTGTTAGTGAGAATTAGTGACATGTGTGTGGTTATAACTGAGAGAAAATGTGTTAGTGGCCTAATGAGATCATGGCAGAGAGAATTACAAGGTTAGTGAGTTAATTTACTAATTAATTTAGTATATAATGTTGGTAACATTTTCAATTCAAGATATCGAATTATCAAACTCAATTGATATAATTCTTTCCTTCGTGCCATTTATCTTCTGTTTCCACACTTCCCGTTATCTTCGTTTTGTTACATGGTATCAGAGCTTCAAGGTTCTTTGTTTTGTGTTTGAGTTTAAATACTCGTTGAAGATGAACGGTGGAAACAGTGTTTGTGTAGATAAGCTTGTCGGTGATAATTATAGCTATTGGAAGCTATGTATGGAAGCTTTTCTACAAGGGCAAGATCTTTGGGATCTTGTTTCCGGTGATGATGCAGAAATTCCAGAAGATACTCTGGAGAATGCTGAGGCACGAAGAAAGTGGAAGGTCAAGTGTGGCAAAGCTTTATTTGCTTTGCGCACTTCCATTGGCAAAGAGTACATTGAGCATGTTCGTGATGTAAGTTGTCCAAAGAAAGTGTGGGATACAGTTGAAAGGTTGTTCACTCAAAAGAACACGACGAGCTTGCAATATTTGGAGAACGAACTTGCTGGAAGGACTCAAGGTAATTTGCCGGTTTCAGAATATTTTCTGAAAATTAAAACTTTATGTTCTGAAATTTCAGAATTAGATAAGGATGATCCTATTAGTGATGCTCGTATGCGTCGCTATCTTATTCGTGGACTGCGAAAGGAGTTTATGCCATTTATTTCATCGATACAAGGTTGGGCAACTCAACCTTCTATCATAAAGTTGGAGAATTTGCTTTCAAATCAGGAAGCATTGATGAAACAAATGTTTAGCAACTACAAGGAAACTCACTCGGAGGTGGAGGCTGTTCTTTATACAAAAGAAAAGGGAAGAGTTAATTCTTCTCCAAGGTTTTATTCAAATGACAGCAAAGATTCCAAGGTTGAAGGGCAGTCCAAGAGCAATTTAAAAGGATGTTTTAGGTGCGGCAAGCCGGGACACATCAAACGTGATTGTCGGATAAAGGTGGTGTGTCAACGTTGTGGAAAATTCGGCCATATTAGACAAAATTGTCGGGTGATTCTCAAAGAAGCAGAAGCAAATGTTGTACAGGAAAGTAACAAACCTGAACAAGTTACTTGGGAACAATGCTTATCAATTGAAGTTATTGATCAACCCAATAACTTGCATGCTAATGCTTTTGTAGATTATAATGAGGATTGGATTGTTGATTCTGATTGTTCTCATCATTCAACTGGAAATGTTTCTCTTCTCTCTGATGTACGTATCCATCAAGGAAGAAGAGTCATTGCGACGACTGATAATTCCATACATCCTGTTGTTCAAGAAGGGCAAGTTAACGTTAAGGATGGTGCATCAAATGTTGGTGATAATTCTCTTGAAGATGTTTATCATGTTCCAGGTTTAAAGAAGAATCTGGTCTCGGTCTCTCAGATTGCCGACTCTGGGAGGTATGTTCTCTTTGGTCCAGATGATGTGAAAATTGTTTCTAATATTAAACAATTTGATGTTGATGTTTTGTTTACGGGAAATAGGAAAGATTCCCTCAATGTTTTGTCTGCAACTGATGCATATGTTGAAAAGACATGTGAGAATGATAGTGCAACACCTTGGCATGCTCGATCGGGTCATGTTGGTTATCAATTGTTGCAAAGAATTTCTATGAAAAAACTTATTGGTGGTATTCCCATCTTTAAAGAAATTCGTCGTGATGTGGTTTGTCCTAGTTCTCAATTTGGGAAATCACATCTTCTTTCTTTCCCAAATTCAAATAATAGAGCTACGGTTGCATTGCAGTTAGTTCATTCAGATTTGATGGGGCCGACGAAAATACTCAATTATTCTGGTTGTCATTATGTTATGGTTATAGTGGACGATTTTACTCGGTTCACTTGGGTGTATTTTTTGGAGGCTAAAAGTGAGGCTTTCTCCAAGTTTATCCAGTTCAAGGAGCTAGTGGAGAAAGAATTTATGCTGCCGATAAAGTGTTTTCGCACAGATAATGGGGGAGAATATATGTCTAATCAATTTCAGACATATTGCAAAGAGCATAACATTCAACGCCTTACATTTATGTGCTTGTCTTGGCTGCATGCAAAGAATCTTCCAAAGGAGCTTTGGGCAGCAACTATTCAGTCAGCTTGTCACGTCATAATTCGTAAACCCAATGTGAGTTATGTTCGAGTTTTTGGGTCAGTTTGTTATGTTCATGTTCCAAAGGTTAGGCGTTGTATATTTGTTGGATATGGTACTCACAGAAAAAGATGGAGATGCATGGATCAAAATAGAAGAGAAAATTTTATTTTTCGAGATGGTTTGTCTATTGGTTTTAAAATGAAGAGTTTCGGTGAAGCGAGACTTTTCTTGGCTTGAAGGTTGAAAAGCCAGGTGGATACTTTGTCTCACAGAAAGGGTATGCAAATACTTTGTTAACTCGGTTTGACATGAAGAAGTCAAAATCAATTACTACTCCTATGAAGTTATCCTTGGAAGTTGCTGATATATTTAAGGCCCATGGTAAATCCAAGTGGGAAGAATTCAGGATTGGAGTTGGTGTTGTTGATTGTATGTTTGCACTAAGGGGGAGTGTTAAAAATTAGTGCAAACTATTTATTTATTTAATTTAATTTAAATCTTATAGTCACATGTGTGTGGTTATAATTGAGAGAAAATGTGTTAGTGAGAATTAGTGACATGTGTGTGGTTATAACTGAGAGAAAATGTGTTAGTGGCCTAATGAGATCATGGCAGAGAGAATTACAAGGTTAGTGGGTTAATTTACTAATTAATTTAGTATATAATGTTGGTAACATTTTCAATTCAAGATATCGAATTATCAAACTCAATTGATATAATTATTTCCTTCGTGCCATTTATCTTCTGTTTCCACACTTCCCGTTATCTTCGTTTTGTTACAATATAGTACCACTCGTCACCAACAAACGGATGGTCAAACTCAAGTTACAAATAAGAATTTGGGTAATTTAATTCTAGGTGTTTAAGTAGAGATAAACCAAAATAATGGGATCTTTGAATTTTCTTTTAACAATACGGGCAAAACACCCTTTGAGGTAGTACATACGTACTAACCCTCCTCGAATAACTCTCGATCTCATAAGTTTACTTAAGTACTGCAAATTTAAGTTCGAAGATAAAATTAATGGTTGATCGAGTGAAAAGAAGTCATAGAGAAGTCACATAACACTTAATGGAAGCTAATCCTAAGTATGCACAGGTTGCAAACATTAAAAGGAGACTAATGAATTAGTTGTCGGAAATTTAGTTTTTGTGCACCTTCTTTTAGGAAAGATTTCTAAAAGTAACTACAACAAGTTTCAAAAGAAAAAGATTGATCCATGTCGGATTCTTAAGAAAATTGGCGAACAATGCTTATTGATTGAGCTCCTGGAAGACTACAAAAATACATCTAATACATTTAATGTTTCGAAACTCTCTACCTATTATCTTTCTAACGAGCTTCAAATACTAAACTCGAGGACGAATTGTTTTTACTTGAAGGAGAGAATTGATGTATTTTGTTTAGTTACTTTGAGCTCTTTCTATAGTTTTGAGCATGCATGTGAGTTAATAGAGTTGAGAAAATGATATAGTTTTGTTTAGTTAGTTGAGACTCTTTGTAATCTAGCTTAGTTTTATTTGTTTTTAGTTAGTTTGTTAGTTAATCAAATACTGCCATAAGAAAATTCGGTGAATTTTCTAAACAAATCTCCACCCATCGAAATTGCTCCATCTGACACATTTTAGTTGTCAATCACATGAATCCTAATTAATACATTCAACGTGTATTTAAAGATGCCAAAGCGAGCCTAGCTCAGCTGGCATATGTATGAGTTGACGACCACGAGGTCTGTGGTTCGAATCCCCCCACCCCCAATGTACTAAAAAAAACGTGTATTTAAAGATATACATTTACTAAATCAATAGGGGAGCTCGAACCCCTCCTGAACTTTAATATATATCATATTTGTATATTGAAAACCGAATAAATTAATCAAATCTTACTTTGGACCAGTGGTAAAGAATCCCCCCTCTAGGCACCTGTCTGGGTTTGAGCTGTTTTTTTTCTTTTGCCACTCAATACATTTTGAAAAATGATGCCGTGAAATAATTTTATAAAGTACATAGACCAAAATAATATTTTACCTTAAAAAATATAGTCACATTTTCTATAAACCCACCCGGAGTAAAGTTTTGGATCCGCCACTACGAGACTTGTGTTAAATATATATTATGATTTTAATTTTTAGTACGAACGAATTAATATTTTGTAAATATAAATTTTCTAAGTAAAATATACGTTTCCACTTTAATATTTTACAATCACGCCTAATATAATTGAGTTGGATTCAAGTCGGCATTATTTAAGACAAAATGACTGAGTGAGAAATGATATTGCTCATCAAATTTAGACAATATTTGAAAGATAAAAACAATTTTATTATTGTTGTTAATTTTACATCGAAACTTACTTATATTAAATAATGTAAGTTTTGATAATTATTTTTTATATATTTTATACACGTTACATTTTTTTTTATATTTATATTAAAAAAAATCAAATATATTCTTGTTTTTAATTTTTTAAAAATAAAAAACGAAAAACAAGAAAGGAGCAACTTCTCATCATTCCATATCTTTATAGAGAGTCTAAATAATATAATTTGATTGGGCTCTTATTTGTTATTTAAAAATAAACTCGAATTCAATCATGTTTCAATAAGTTGCATGAATTTGATTTGTTTCTTTTTTCTTTTTTAATAATATTAGAAAAATGATTAAATTTAATTATTCCAATCATGTTTCTTTTTTAATAAGATTCATTAAAAAGACAGAAAGGTCCTATTTGGCAGTTTTTTTTTTTTTTTTTTAGTACATTTGGGTGGAGGAATTCAAACCACGGACCTCTTGGTCATCAAGTCATACATATACCAACTGAGCTATGCTTGACACTTGTTGAAAAATATTCAACATTATAATGAGATAATGTTCAATAAATTATTATTATTATTATTATTTTCTTTTTAAATGTTCCTTCTTTTGGTGGCATAACAAGACAGAAAGATTCTCTTTTTAACTTTTGAAAAGAAAAAAAAAATGGTACTTTTGAAAAGAAAAAAAAAATGGTAAGACTGACTTAGGGAGAATTTCTATAATGTATTTAAAAGAGTGGGTCCCAGCTAAACCATCGTTAGTTAAGTTAAATTACCTCTCATCACACGTGTCAGTCATTTAAAGGCAGTGGTATGGAGATTTTCCATACCACGGATGTACTAGAAATTCTCCCGACTGACTTATGTGTGTTTTCACACTTGCCTACGTGGCATCCAGCTATTTTCTCCATTTTTTTTATCCATTAATTTATTGATTTTTTTTCTTTCTTAAGCAGATATTAAATAATGGAGGGGAGAATTTCTAGTACATCCGTGGTATGGAAAAATTGTTGTTTAACTGAGATCCACACTATTAAATATATTATTTTTTTAAATCATTTTGCCACGTGTCATATTTTTAAAGGCAGTGGTATGGAAATTTTCCATACCACGGATGTACTAGAAATTCTCCCATAATGGAGAGTATAAAAAAATGGATATATTTGCTTACGTCATGATCTGTGTAAGCTTTTATTTCTCCCTGATGTCATGCTTCTCTTTCAGTCTTTCTCAACCATTTGTCCATTTTTTTAATCCTTATTTTATTTGGGAAATATATACTTTATTACTTATTTAATTCACTCCTCTAATTTTAATATATTGTATTTTGGTTATTGTATTTGATATTAACTACCGATGAAGGGCTTATTTGGCCCAAAGAGTAAGAATTGGAGGGAGGTTTGACCCATTTATTCGGAGTTCTTGAACATTTAAATCGGACTTCAACCGTAATCATTGTTGAAGTTCGAAGAGTAATCAAATCCTTTTATTTGGTTTTACACGCTGACTTCTCTTATCTCTTCGGTTTTACACGCTAACATCTCTCATTTCTTCTCTCCCCTTTTTGATTTTACGATTTTACACGCTAACTTCTCTCCACCAGTTCTTCTCTCTACTCTACACGATACGCTTTGTCTTCTATATCTTCTCTCTACACCACTCTTTCTTCTCTCTCTCCTTGAAGTTTATTATGTTCGTCTTCTCTTTCGTTCACGATCCTTGCCTCGGTAGGTCAACGATTGGATTTCACAATCCCTTTCCTAAATTTTCGATTTATTTATCCTTTATCCCGATTTCGGTTTCATCTGTTATTTTCGGTAGATCTGATGCCCATTAACTCTTCATCTCGCCAATTATGCACCATTGTGTGTTCCTTTTCTTCAACATCTGTATTTTTTTTCTTTTTCAGATCTTTAACATCTGTATTTTTTTTCCCGATCTTAACACATTTGTAATTTGTTTTTTTCAAAAAAATTATTTGATGGTGTGATTTGATATCTCAATCCCATTTCCTTTGTGGTTATGAGAAATAATAATAATTTTATTTTAAAGTATGTTTATTTAATTTTTTGGGGGAATTATTAGGATTATTTTATTTTACTTTTGATTCTCAATTCTCACCAAGGCAAACTTATAATTTGGTAGTAGAGAATCTTGGTCATTAAGACATACATATGTCAGCTAAGCAACACTCGGTTTGACAAAACTTAGGGCTCAATTCACATTACTTATATAACGACCCGAACTCAGATAAGAGAAGTTACTTAATTATTAGTGTTATCGAACTCGATAGTGGGTTAAGTGGAAGGTTCATGGAATTTAGGCTTAAAAAAAGGGTTTGTTTGTTTTGAAAAGTAATTAAAAATAAATAAATAATAATAATAATAATAATAATAATAATAATAATAATAATAATAATAATAATAATAATAATAATAATATTAATATAATATAATATTATATTATTATTAATATTAATATAATATTATATTATTATTAATATTAATATAATATTATTTAATTTATAAAATAAATATAAATTATATAAAAGAAGAAAATTTCTTCTTCTTCTTCATTGCGAAGGCCGCCCCTCCCCCTCATATTTCTCTTCCCTCAGATCCCCATTTCCCCCTCCCTCATCTCTCTTCAGCTCTGTCGCCGTCACCGCTCTTTCGCACCCGTCGCCATCGTTGTCGCTCCCTCTTCGATCTCGGCACACCGTCGCCGCCCTTCGGTCAGTCGCACGCCGCCATCGCCGTCAACCACTCGTCGTCGTCCTTCCTCGCCATTCGCTGGAGGATCGTCGTGTCGACAGCCGCAACGATCAGATACGCAAGATTCAAGCTATCTGATACTGTTTACAACAAGGTTTTATGTAGATTTATACTAATCGATTAAGGTTGGGGTCGATTTGAATACATAACCGTTTGAGTTTCTCAGCGTTTTTGGGTAAGCTATCAACCTTCATGATTTTTGTCTTTCGGACTTAGATGTCGAATTTATTGATTTCTGTTAGAAATTGTTATAGGTTGGATTAAGCTTTACAAGTTAAGTTGGAGGATTAATCTTTCTAAATTAGATTTGAGGTAAGTAACTTACTGCTGGCTAGCCTTCGGGCTAGTTTGGGAACTTTTCTAATGTTTGTTTGGAATGTGGAGTGCATGTTTGTATGTATCTCTGAAATTATTTATATGGTTCATGAATGCGAAATATGGATTGTGAAATTGTTTCTGGTGGCTTTGAGGAAATTATTTAAGTGACATTGTTGAGGAAGTTATCAATGATGAAAAGAGAAAGTTATCTCTTTATGATTTTTGAGTCATGTCTATGCATTGAAATGTGTTTGTAAAGCTTGAATGTTGCTTAAGTGAAGTTTTTATGGATGAGATGCATGGTGAAATATGACCGTTAATACATGAGAGAAAATTACTCTATGTTGCATCATTTTTAGTATCCGAAATGGTGTAGGTGGGACTCATGCATTTGTGTGTGACATATGAGTCACGAGTTTGTAAATTAGCTACCCTCACCCCCTCTAAAATTTGTCTGCATGAAAGTGATGCAGGTTTAAGGGTTCTAATCACATGAAAGTGATGTGCTTAGAGCCGGTGAGTATGAAAGTGATGCTCACCTATGCATGAAAGTGATGCATACCTAGAGGATGACGTGCATGAAAGTGATGCATGCCTAGAGGGTTCCCAGTACATGAAATGGATGTATCTGAGACTGATGTGTATGAAATTGATGCACATCCAGTATAACAGGAATGAAATGGTAAGCTAGAAGATGCAGGTTTAGGTCCCACTAGTTAAAGTTTTCAGTCACTTCATGATTGCATGTGATTGCATAGCCTGACCACAGTAGTGGAGTTACTTACTGAGTATTTTATTTAAAATACTCATTCTTTCTTAAAACATTTTTTTTCAGGAAATGTCAGGAACATACAAGGCGTTTGACGAGGTGATCGATTGATGAAGCCATGAGATCTAAGAAGTCAGAGTTTCCGCATTTAGTGATTTACCCATTTGAGTCTCGTTTTATTCTTCTCCTAAGAATTAGGACTAACAGTTTTGATTTGAAGATTGTTTCAAATGAAGTGAATTTAATTATTTAATGTTTTATTGGGATCCCAAAAAGTAAATGTATTTGTTTTTATGTTGAGATGTTCGGGAAACATTATATTTTGAATTCTTCACTTCTAAAATAAAATTTTAAATTATTTATTGAAAATTATGACACAAGGCATGTAGTAATGGTCCTAGAGTGAGGTCATAGAAAGTCGGGTCGTTACAGTTGGTATTATAGCCTAAGTTTTAGGTTCTATAGACAGGCTTACATCGTAAGCCCTAAGTATCCCCATGGCTCATCACCAGGTGCCTTGTCATCGCCAGGTATGTTAATGGTTATAATTTTTTTTTTCTTTTAACAAAAAAAAAAAAGAGGTTTATGAATAGACATGATTGTTGTGTTGTACTTAATAATGTGTTTGATGTTGATGTTTGTATTAACATTAGAGATTATATTGTGGTTGTTAGATTATGGTCATATAGAAGGGTAACATATATATCGGTAGCCCATCTGACCCTAACTTTAGTTCATGGAAGTACTCTATTAAAGAGTAGCAAATGTTTTAGTTCAAATGTCTTGGAAGATAGAAAAAATCACCCAACGATGTGTTGACGAAGATGAATAAGAATGTACACACTTAAGCTAGTAAATAAGTTTATTCAATTGAGAGTGGACTAAGAATTTGTGGTAGCTGTTGCGTGCTCAATGTTAAAATAAATATGCAATGATAGAGCACTCAGAACATGCAAGCATACATGGTCTTGTAGCAAGTAATAATTATTTTTTCATTCGATTTCCCACAGAGATTTATTCTTAGTTACTTACGAAGTGAGATGCTAACTTAGAAAATGTGGTTTAGATGGGGTAGAATTGGGTTTAATGTGTCTAACTAATAAAGAGAGTGCAAGATATGCAAGCATAAACAAGAGCAAGTAAATAGATTAATTTGAATGTAGGAGAAAAAGACTTGCGGAGAGAGCAATTAAATAAAATCGCAAAGCAAAAGAAAGCTGGAAAAATGGCTAAGGCAAAAAGTGAAACTGGAAGAATTGCGCAAACAACAATGTTCTCGCAATTCTGCAGCAACGTTTTAAGGGTAAGTTGTGGAAACAAGGGCTACTAACGACTCCTCTATAGGTTTTTTCATACGAATCTTCAGCAGTAGATCAACTCATCATGCATCAAACTAAATCATTCTCATGTATCTTCCGATTTCATGCATTAGATCCTTTAGTTTACTCATGTCCAAGTAAGGTCTTAAGCATCTTTTTATAAAAGTGAGTTTAGTGATTTGTACTAGGAAAACGCCTATTCCTAGGTCGTTTTCTGGCTACCATGGAAGGCTAGCATGAATGTACGACTCTGAACTCTTACTCCTTCCAGAGGTTAGGAGTTCTTTGGACAAAATGGATGGCCAATCGAAATTGCCCGTGGAATGAAGCTTACATACATTCAATGCATTCGAAGCTAACCTACATGCTTGATTCACGTATTTCTACCTATGGACTTGTCATTAGCATACCCTTATGTAGTTTAGTTACTCATGGATGAAGATGGAATAGAAAGATTTGAGTATTTAAACATGCTTAACAGAATTTAATGACAGCAAACGAAGAAAGAAAGCATTAAAGAGAATTGCGAAGTAGTCAAATAATTCCTCTATTGCGTGAGATTCAAAGCTTAATGTGCCACGAGTACAAAACAAGAAAGACTAAATGATTGAAGGAGAATTGAATTGTAGTAGCAAACAGAAGTAAAGAGCAGAAGACAGTAAAGAAAATAAGAGACAAAAAGCAGTAGAAAGCAATCTAAAGTGTGTGCGTGAACTCCTCGCCGCAAGCGCCTCGGATGAAGGGCGAAGGTGAGCTTGTTTGGGGATGAATCCAATCAGAAGAGAAGAAGGATATTCTCTTCTTCCTCTCAGATTATCGATGCCAACAGCTGAAACCTTCACGCCAACAAACGGGAGAAGAAATAGGGAAGAAACCGCGTTGAGATGGGAGTTCTACGCTTTTCGAGTGTGTTTCAACCTTCCCTTTTGACCTCCTTTTATAGTGTGCTGCAGGTACAATTGGGCCAAGGAGAACCATCCATTCTAAACGTCGTATCTCTACGTGGCAGCAGAAGAAAGAATGGGCCCCTGAAAGATCGGAACAAAACAGAAATCGGTTAGACAACTTACGAATTTCACTTAAAACATTGCGGTTTTAGCAATGTTTTCGCAATGCTTCCGCAATGTGAAATTTTCAATCCTTTAACTTCGTTTTTTGTTCTTTTTCTCTCCTTTTGCATATAAGTCCTAATTTAGCTTCATTCTTCTAATTCTCATATATAAGCACAAGTTTGAGCTAAATCCTACCAAAAACACTTAAGAATGTGCAACTTTCTATAGCTAAATAGTCCTAAAATAGTCACTTTTGGAGACGTAACACACCCCCAAACTTAAGGTTTTGCTCGTCCTCGAGCAACATAAGGACTTACTTGGGCCGCTGTTTAACCTCTCTAACCATTTGCTGACTCCCCTAAATTCACTATCTATGGCAATGCTGTCCTGTGACACATTTCTTAGTTTAAAACTAACTTCTCATTTTTCTTCCTCTGACTTCCCACGCCTTAAAACCCCACTGTTTTATTAACTCCCTACAACTAACCTATCTGCTTCTGTCATTAAGTTCATTGTGCAACTATCCCTAAGGTTTCAAATTCTACCTAGCTTTACCCTAGACTCAGTACATGCTTCTAACGCTTTTCTTTTGAGCTACCTAGGATTCCTTAGAGTCATGTCAGTCTTAGTATAAACCAGTAACAGTAGTACATTCATAGAACAACCTAAACCCTGACATCACTACATTGGACATACATTCATCTCCCTAAACAAACCTACAAGCTACAACCCTGTGCTTAGCTAATTGAGGATCAGAGTTCATTCACATAGGACACCTAAGCACAAAGCTATAACTCATAGGCATACACTTTTCTTCCTTGATTTTTCCTTTTTTCTTTCTTTGGTGAAGCCTCTCCTTTAGTTGCCTTTTGATGTAATGCCACTTGTGGGTTACACACATGGCACTGATTACTCAGCAACTTCAAAAGAGACACCCCTCTTTATTCTATTTTTCATTTTTTTTTTTTTAGTCCATCATTTTTTTTTTAAAGAGAAGAAGAATGCTTATGTTTAAAAGGGAGAGAGGAATGTTCCTAGGCCTAGGGCTGCCTCCCCCAAACTTAAACTTCTCATTGTCCCCAATGAGAGTTTGAGGTGGCACACCCCCAAACTTGTCCTAGAAGCATCTAGTCTAGGGCAAAACACAGAGAATCTAAAAGTCCTAGGCATAGAATGAACTTTCCTAAAGCAGATATTACAGCAGCAAAATTTCGCAAAAACAACAAGTTAAGGACTAACAGAGATGCATGCTGACATTTTAAGAGAGCAAATTTAAACTATCAAAGGTGCTCTAAGACACTCATCCAGCATGCTTACAGATAGGTCATATATGGCAGTCACACAAGCAGCAGAAAAGCAAAAATTGAAACAGAACCAGCCTAGCTAACAGTCACACAAAAGCATGCGATACTAACAAAAATTGCGGAATCCGCAATTAATTCGCAATGAACCTACAGGGTAGATATATCAGTCAACAGGGCCCCTTGTGCATGTTATTTCCAGTCATTCACAACTATTCAAAAGGAAAACTAAAACATGCTAGCTACTCAGAAACCATCTACCTACACTAAACTATCCTAAACAATCAAAAGAAATTAAAAACAGACAAGCAATTGATTCACAAATAACAGTCATCAGTTAACGAAAAGCAATTTTTTTTTTTTTTTTTTTTTTTTTTTTTTTTTTTTTTTTTTTTTTAAGAGGGAACAGAAAACTCCCTCGAATGCCCGTCAGGCTGACATTCAATCTTCCTCATCCCCATCTCTCCTTTCCCTAGGAGGTGCCCACGGTTTCAACAGGTTAGTGGGGAAAGCAGGGAAGATGCACCCCCAACTGATCAGCTACACCTTTGTCCCGGGCCTGTGCATATTCTGCCCACTGCGCCATCTTGTGCTGTAGGTTTCTAATCTCAATAGCACCATGAGCAAAGACGTTAGTAATAACAAACGGACCTGACCACCTAGACTTAAGTTTGCCTGGAAATAACCTTAACCGTGAATTGAACAATAAGACATGTTGGCCTTTTTAAAAGTCCTTGATCCTAAGTCTACTGTCATGCCAAATCTTAGTTTTTTCTTTATACATTTTAGCATTTTCATAGGACATATGTCTAAGCTCATCTAACTCATGTAATTGCAGAGACTGCAATGTTCTAGCATCGATCACGCCATAATTCAGTTCTTTTAAGGCCCAAAAGGCTTTGATTTCCAATTCGAAGGGAAGATGACATGCTTTTCCATACACTAGCCTATAAGGAGACATACCTAAGGGTGTTTTATATGCAATCCTATAGGCCCACAGTGCATCATCAATTCATGTTAAACGACTATGATTGTTGGCACATAATAAATATTTCATTCCCAAAATAAACTACTCCTAACATACGAAATCTAAACAAAGCATGATAAAATCCTAATTTAAGAGTTTAGGGATCAGAAATCTCCCTTGTCAATCTGCCTCATATGGATATTCTTCAATGTTTCGAGGCATCACTTCTGCATCTTTAAGATACTTAAGTCTTGATTTACGGGGTCGGACATTCTGCCACACCTTGAAATTGTTGATTCTTTCAAAGAGACTGCATGTTATAACATCCCAAGGTTTGTACTTTCTGTGCGTTGGTTTTGTTTCTACAATATTTGCTACAACATAGCTTTGATGCGAGTTTGTAAATTAGCTACCCTCACCCCCTCTAAAATTTGTCTGCATGAAAGTGATGCAGGTTTAGGGGTTCTAATCACATGAAAGTGATGTGCTTAGAGCCGGTTGTTGGGTTTTATGTCCTAAAACTCGTAGTTTGTAAACTGTTTGAATGTGTAAATATATATTATATTTCAATAAAGTTGTTATTGAATTTTCGTGAATTGTGTTTGTATTAACCTATACCAATAACTAACACCCATGGCTGTAGTGTGAGTACTTGAACTTCATGTGTGACATGAATGTGAATCAAGTTCAAGTAGACAGCCAAAATGGTCTATAGTATAGGGATAAGGCTGGGTACCTTATCCTGGGGACACTATTGGACGCGGCTCACTTTGTATAGTACAAAACGATGTGATTCGAATCGTTTCATGTAGAGACATGTGAGTGAGGGCGTCCTGTGCAATGAGTTTGCACAAGACCGAACCAAGAAATAAAATCGCTCTTTCTTTATAACACCGTTTACTGTAAAGACCGATTTTTTCATTATGATGACTTAGGTAACTCGATCTCAATCCTGAGCTTACTATGAACTCCTGTTTATTCAACCTTATCCTTTGATTTGTACGGGTGAGAGTGGCCAGATTGCCGACTCAATATGCCTACCATCTTGGGGATAAGATTGAATAAGTGGCTGGGGACATAGTTGTAGCAAGACTGGAATTCACTCCTACCCGCTTTAACGGTTAGTAGAGAGGTTGTTCCCTTAAGTGCTGACTCCAGGTCTTGAACAAGGGGCCCATCTCCTCTCCTGATCAGGGAGGAATCTGATTTGATGGTTGGACCACAAATCAATTGTTCATTAGAGGTGTCAGTGGTACCTAAGGAACAAGATATAATACAAGGGTTAAACGGTTTAAATGACCCGTTGTGATTATGAACGACCTGTGAAGGATCGACTTACTGATGATAGTTATATCAACAGGACACAATATATCTACAGTGAGGAGAGTGCAGCCCTTGGACTTTAGTGGAGTCTCCGGGGGTTAACGAATGTTGGTTAGTTCGGTTAAAAGAGTTTTGACCGAATAATCTCGTATCGTTGGAGCTCATGATCTGTAGGTCCTTACGGTTCTCCTAGCTAGCTCGGATAAAGCCGTGAAACAATATAAAAGAAAAGAAAATAATTTGAATCGTTCAAATTCGGGTTTGTGGAAGAAGAATAGACATATTTAAATATGATTTAAATATGGCATTGGCCTGAAACATGAATGAGATTCATGTGAAAAAAGTCGGTTTTTTCTGAAAAACCGAGTTTAGTTATATTATTTAATCAATATTTGATATTGAATTAAATAATATTTATTAATTAAAAAGTTTAATTAATAATTATATATATATTTTATTTATTAAAATGTTTAATAAATAAAATTATTATTATTATTTTTAATAATAATAATAATTATTTATATATATATATATATATATATATATATATATATATATAAATACATGTGTCTTGCTGCATGCAAGACACATGTTAAAGTATAAATATATATATATATATATGTTATGCTACTCAAATGGGCTGAATTGAGTTAAAAAGAAGAAGTAGATTTAAGAAGAAGTTTTGATAAATTTAATTTGATTCAATTTAAAAAATATCAGGGGTATACGAATTGAGTTTTTGAGAATTTGATTCTCTCTCTATCACTACTCCGTCTTCTTCCTCTCTGCTTCTGTTGAAAATTAGATTTTCTTCAGTGAAGCTTCTTCCTTCTTTTCTCTTGTAAAAGGAGTCCCACCACTCCGTTTCTCGGCCTGAGGATAGCGGGACTACCGTGGGTGGTCCACGAACGTTTCGTGAGAAGGCTCGGTGAGCTCGTGAGGAGCTTCTGGCGGTGAATTTGGAGAATTACGAACGACAAGGGTATGTGTTCTAACTTCTCTATTTCATTGCTTTTGCATGTTTCCATTTGTTTAAATTGATGAAATTAGAGTGTCCATGATCCAAATTCGCTTCCGCTGCGTGCCATGAGCGCTCCATCAATTGGTATCAGAGCGTTTTTGGCCACTCAATTTCAATCAATTTAAGTTATGGTGGGTTTTATTTAGAAATTGTTTCTGAATGGAGTTCTAAAGTGAATATCGATTTTGGCATAGTTTCTTTTGAATTTCATTATTTGTAATTGCCCGAGAATGTATGGGCTTTAATGTATGCTAAAGAGTCTGTATTTTTAGAGTCATTAGAGTCCATATAGGGTTCTTTGTGAAAGAAGTTTGAGTTTGAAACTCGCCGAAATGTTCGGTGTAAGTTCAAACTCGTTCTGGGCATTACGAGGAGAAATTCGAAGAGTTTTTGGCCGAAGCGTTCGGAGGAAGCAAGTTGGTCAAAGGCGGTGCGAAGAGTTCGAAGTCCGCTCAAGACGTGGCTTGTTGATCAAGCTTGTAATAAATTAGTTATTGCTTGCTAAATGCCAAAATCGATCCACTTTAGTATGTTTAATTATTTATGCATTGCGAATGTATGTTTTAATTAAATTCCATGTTTGTATGTGCATAGCGTATGCCATATAGATTTAAAATCCCACCGTAGGAAACATGCTTCATGCATTGAAAATATGTTATAAGTGTTATAATATATCGTATGCATATTTGGCAATTCATGAGTTTTGATATAAAAGTTATATTAATTCATGAATTAGTTGTTATTAGTTCAATAGAATAATTGATATAAGTGTTATATTAATTATGAAATTGAATCAACAACATAGGTTGCCATAGTTTTATGCACATGGTATATTATAAGTGTTATAATGTATAGGATGCATGTTTATTCATGAGTATTAATATAAGAGTTATATTAATTCATGAATTAGATGTTGTTTGCTTAATAGAATAATTGATATAAGTGTTATATTAATTATGAAATTAAACATCCAACATTAGATGCATTTTGTTTGTTATAAGTGTTATAATGTATAGGATGCATGCTTAATTCATGAGAATTGATATAAGTGTTATATTAATTTATGAATTAGGAGTTGTATATTTAAAAACATAATCGATATAATTGTTATATTAATTATGAAATTAAATATTCAACTTGTCATGTCTTAGTGATGCATGTTTGAGAAGCATGTAGAAGTTTGTTGTAGTAAGTCTTAGTTTTGCAAAGCGTTGTAAAATTGGCATAGACTTTTAAAATCTATAACAAAGACAAAGGCATGCTCACTTAGGGTTGAATGTATCGTTCCATTTCATTAGATGAATAGGTCGATATCTTGTAAATGCTAAGGTTACAAGAAACTCACCCGGGGACATCCTGTTCGAGGTTGGAGGTATTTAAGCTGACGGTTTACGGAACACCTCCTACCTGGGGACCATCCGGTACTTGAGTAAAGTTAACCCGACTTTATGAGCATGCGTGAGTGGTGTGAGGTAATAAAGTGTTTATCACCTAGACATCATAGGTAAAAGTTTGTTTTACCTAGACTTAGGCCTTATTGTCTTAGCCGGATAATGCCTGAGTAATTTACCCATTCCGTCTTAAAATACTTAGTAGAGGTGTTGAGAAGGTATATATGATATGTCCCTCTCCTCCTACGTTCTCTGTCAAGTTCACACCGTGAGAATTATGCTCGGCCTCGTGATGTCAATAGGGCATCCCCATTCAGATGGTATTTGCATAATTCAAGAGCAAGGTGAATGGAGAAAGTATTTATAGTAAGTGGGAGAAGGAAGTATGTCAATACATCCTGCGGTCTCCTCCATTGGATTGAACCGTGAGATTCCTATGTTCCGCCTGCTAGGTGCCCACAAGTGGTACCGATCCATTCGGAGGGCCGTTTCATAGGAATCGGAACATCTCAATCACCATTTATGGATAAAGAAACATAGAGCCATTCCCAACTTTGACATTTCCATTCGGTTGCATCGTTGGGGCCGTCCTATGAATTCTAAAAATGGAGGGTCACACTTACGAGATTTGCTAAGGAGTTAGTAAATCTTGACCAAACAGCGATAACTAAGATGCTATAGGAATATGAGATATTCTGGTATTAGCATTTAGTCAAGAATGTCTTGATTCAGTGAAGGAATGCTTGACTGCCCCTCGGTAGCGACCATTCTGACCCACTGAAGTATCGTTGCAGTTTAATAATGAGTTTTGGGTACATTATTATTCTTTGCTAAATTCTTGATTGGTGTGTAAATTAGGTTAAAACCTTTTCACTAATATTTTACATTCTCTTTTCAGCATGTCTAGCTCTTTCATTCACTTACTAGCTTCCGATAAGTTAACCGGCGATAACTACGCGACCTGGAAATCGAACTTGAATACGATTCTTGTTCTAGATGATCTCAGGTTCGTCTTATCAGAGGATTGTCCTCCCCCTCCTAGCTCGGATGCGACTCGAACTGTTCGAGAAGCATATGATAGATGGACAAGGGCTAATGATAAAGCCCGAGTCTATATCTTAGCCAGCATATCTGATGTGTTAGCTAAGAAGCACGAGGATATGGTTTCTGCTAAAGAAATCATGTCTTCATTACAGGAGATGTTTGGACTTCCGTCCTCATCGGTCTGTCATGAAGCCCTCAAATTCGTTTACAACTCTCGCATGAAGGAGGGAACCTCTGTTAGGGAGCATGTCCTTAACATGATGGTCCACTTCAATGTGGCGGAAGTAAACGGAGCTATTATAAATGAGTCAAGTCAAGTAAGCTTTATCTTGGAATCTCTTCCGAAGAGTTTCCTTCAGTTCAGAACCAATTTGATAATGAACAAGATAAAGTATAATTTGACTTCTCTCCTCAGCGAGCTACAGACCTATCAGTCCCTACAGACTTCTAAAGGAAAAGAGAAGGAGGCAAATGTTGTCACTTCTAGGAAATTCCAAAAGGGGTCGTCTTCAGGGAGTAGGTCTGAACTTTCTTCTATTAAGAATAAGAGTATTCAAAAGAAGAAGAAAGATAAAAGGAAGGGAAAAGCACCTGCTACTGCTAAGAGCAAGAGTAAATCTACAGACAAAGGAAAATGTTTCCATTGTGGTGTAGATGGGCACTGGAAACGGAATTCCCCAAAGTATCTTGCAGAGAAAAAGGCTGAGAAGGAAAGACAAGGTAAATATGATTTACTTGTTGTAGAAACATGTTTAGTAGAACATGATTGTCATACCTGGATACTTGATTCAGGAGCTACTAACCATGTTTGTTCTTCTTTTCAGGAAACTAGTTCTTGGCAGCCACTTTCTCGCGGTGAGATAACTCTCAGAGTTGGAACTGGAGAGGTTGTCTCAGCTGAAGCAGTGGGAGCTGTAAAGTTGTTGTATAGAGATAGTTTCATTTTACTAGAAAATGTACTCCTGGTTCCTACCTTCCAGAGGAATCTTGTATCTATATCTTGTTTGTTAGAACAGTTGTATAAAGTATCTTTTGTTTATAATGAAGCGTTCATTAGCAAAAGAGGTGTACGTATTTGTTCTGCGAAACTTGAAAACAACTTGTATGTGTTAAGACCAACCGAAGCCAAAGCTATTTTGAACACTGAAATGTTTAAAACAGCTGAGACTCAAACTAAAAGGCAGAAATTTTCTCCAAGTACTTATCTTTGGCACTTAAGACTAGGTCACATTAATCTCAATAGGATTGGGAGATTGGTTAAGAGTGGTCTGCTAAATCGTTTAGAGGACAACTCTTTACCGCCATGTGAGTCTTGTCTTGAGGGCAAGATGACCAAACGATCTTTTTCTGAAAAAGGTCATAGGTCCAAAGAACCTCTAGAAATCGTGCATTCGGATCTCTGCGGTCCTTTGAATGTCAAAGCACGAGGAGGGTATGAATATTTCATCAGTTTCATTGATGATTATTCTAGGTACGGTTATCTTTATCTAATGCATCATAAGTCCGAAGCTCTTGAAAAGTTCAAAGAGTATAAGGCAGAGGTTGAGAACACATTAGGTAAATCGATAAAAACACTCCGATCAGATCGAGGTGGAGAGTATATGGATTTAAGATTCCAGGACTATATGATAGAACATGGAATAGTATCTCAACTCTCAGCGCCAGGAACACCACAGCAGAATGGTGTGTCCGAGAGGAGAAATAGAACCCTGTTAGACATGGTTCGATCTATGATGAGTTATGCTCATTTGCCTAGTTCGTTTTGGGGATATGCAGTAGAGACTGCAGTATATATTTTGAACATGGTTCCCTCTAAGAGTGTTTCTACAACACCTTATGAGTTATGGAGAGGGCGTAAAGGTAGTTTACGTCACTTCAGGATTTGGGGGTGTCCGACACATGTGCTAGTACCCAATCCAAAGAAGTTGGAACATCGTTCAAAATTGTGCCTATTTGTAGGTTACCCCAAGGAAACGAAAGGTGGTCTATTTTATGATCCTCATGAGAACAAGGTACTAGTATCGACTAATGCCACGTTCTTAGAGGAAGACCACATGAGAGATCATCAACCGTCGAGCAAAATTGTTTTGTCCGAATTTTCCAGGAAAGCTACAGACGGATCAACAAAGGTTGTTGATCAGGCTGGTCCTTCTCAAGAGTTGAGAAAGCCTCGACGCAGTGGGAGGGATGTAAGACAGCCCGACCGCTACATCGGCTTGTCTGAAACTCAAGTCGTCATACCTGATGATGGCATTGAGGATCCATTGACCTTTAAACAGGCAATGAATGACATAGACAAGGACCAGTGGCTTAAAGCCATGGATCTCGAAATGGAGTCTATGTACTTCAATTCGGTCTGGGATCTTGTAGACCAACCAGATAGTGAAAGACCTATCGGTTGCAAGTGGATCTACAAGAGAAAACGAGACCAAGCCTGTAAGGTGCAAACCTTTAAGGCTCGACTTGTGGCAAAAGGTTATTCCCAAAGAGAAGGGGTGGACTATGAAGAAACCTTTTCTCCTGTTGCCATGTTAAAGTCGATTAGAATACTCTTATCCATTGCTACATTTTATGATTATGAAATCTGGCAAATGGATGTCAAGACTGCCTTTCTGAATGGTAATCTTGAGGAGAGTATCTATATGGCTCAACCAGAGGGATTCATACTTCAAGGTCAAGAGCAAAAGGTTTGCAAGCTTAATCGATCCATTTATGGGTTGAAGCAAGCATCTAGATCCTGGAATATAAGGTTTGATACGGCGATCAAATCTTATGGCTTTGAACAAAATATTGACGAACCTTGTGTTTACAAGAAAGTAGTCAATACTGTTGTAGCTTTCTTAGTCTTGTACGTAGACGATATACTACTCATTGGGAATGATGTAGGGTTCCTAACTGACGTTAAGAATTGGCTAGCGACCCAATTCCAAATGAAAGATTTGGGAGAGGCTCAGTTTGTTCTAGGGATTCAGATCATAAGGAATCGTAAGAACAAAGTGCTAGCGCTGTCTCAAGCATCTTTTATTGACAAGGTGTTGTCAAGATATTCGATGCAGAATTCCAAGAAAGGTTCGCTGCCTTTTAGGCATGGAATTCACTTGTCTAAGGAACAGTCTCCTAAGACACCTCAAGAGGTTGAGGATATGAGACGAATTCCCTATGCATCTGCAGTTGGTAGTCTCATGTACGCTATGTTGTGTACACGACCCGACATCTGTTATGCAGTAGGAATTGTCAGTAGGTTCCAGTCCAATCCAGGATATGATCACTGGACAGCCGTTAAACATGTCCTCAAGTATCTTAGGAGAACGAGAGACTATTGTTAAGTCTCTGAAAGTGACTTATTTAGGACCCATTTAGCTTAAGAAGATGTGCACTTTTAGGTGTTTTTGATAGCATTTAGCCTAGACCTATGCTTAAATATGAGAATGAGAAGAAGGTAGCTAAATTAGGACTTATGCACAATAGGAAAGAAAAGGGTTCAAAACCGAAGGAAAAGAATGAAAAAACTGCATTGCGACAGCATTGCGAAAACATTGCTGAGGCCGCAATTATTTAAGTGAAAACCGTAAGTTGACTGATCCTTTTCTGTTAATTTCCGTAATTTCAGGGATTCATTCTTTCTCCTCCATCCATTCTGATATATGACGTTGAAGATTGATGGTTCTCCTTGGCCCAAACGCACCTGCAAACTACTATAAAAGGGGGCCAAAGTCGGAGGTTCAGTCATCATCCGAAAGCGTAGAAGCCTTCTCACAGTCCACTTTTTCTCCCTGTTTTCCTTTGCCGTCTGTTGGAGTGAGAGTCTCAGCTGTTGGAATCGATAATCTGATAGGAAGGAGAGGAGATTCTTCTTCTCTCTCGATTGGATTCATCCAAGCAAGGCTGACCTTTCATCCCCTTCATTCGAGGCGACTGCAACGAAGCTTTCAAGCGCCATTTTACTGTTTTCTGTCGTTCTTCTTCTAATTTCCAGTTTTGATCATTGTTGTTCCTAGTTTAGTGTTTTAGTTACTGCATTTCGTTGTTGTCTGTCTTTGAATTACTGCCTTTAAGTTTCTCTTTGTTCGTTCAACATTCAAAGTAATCAGAGTGCAAGTTTCATTTCACGGTTTCTTTCTTCTGCTGCTACGGTTTTGTCTTGCTGTTTTAAGTTTATTTCCCTTCTAAGCATGTCTGTTTCATCTTACATTTCTGTTCGCTATATATCCATGAGTAGCTAAGTCACTTAGGGGCATGCTAATGACAGAACTATAGGCTAAAAAACGTGAACCAAGCATGTAGGATCGCCTTCGAAACATTGATTGTATGTAAGCTTCATCCCACGGGCAATTTCGATTGGCCATCCATTTTGTCCAAAGAACTCCTAACCTCTGGAAGGAGTAAGAGTTCAGAGTCATATAATCATGCTAGCCTTTCATGGTAATCAGGCAACGGCCTAGGAATAGGCGTTTCCCTAGTACAAACTAAACACTTCTGTTTTAACAAGATGATTAAGACCTTACTTTGAAGTCGAGTAAACTTAGGAATCTAATGCATGGAATCGGACGATACATGAGATAGAGTGAGTTTGATGCATAGAGAGTAGATCCAGTGCTTGGGAATCGTATAATAATGCCTATAGGATAGTCATTAGTAGCCCTTAACTCACCCATTTACACACTTTCGCTGCTGTTTAATTGCGGAAACATTGCGGTCCCCGCAATTCTGCTAAATTTTCATTCTGTTTAGCTGTTTTCTTCTTCGTTTATCAATTCCATCTCTTGTCCTTTGAGTCTAATTTCAACTTGCATTTGTTTATGTTATATTCCTTTACACATTCAGCAAAAATTAGATAATTAAAAACCAATTTTACCCCATCAAATCCACCCCATCTTTCTTAACAAATACACTTCGCGAATAGCTAAACATAAGTCTCTGTGGAAAAAACGAATGAAATATACTTACTACTTGCTGTGAGACCATGTATGCTTGCATGTTCTGAGTGCTCTCTCTACTTTCTTGCTTATTTATCTTTACACATTGAGCACGCAACAAGTTTTTGGCGCCGCTGCCGGGGACTTATTTTAAGTGAAAACGAAGTTTGTTAAGTCTGAAACACCAAGATATTTTCCATTGAATTTGATCCATTTCCATTTCTTTTTCAGGTACCATTTAGGGTAGTTTATGAATGAGACTCCAAGTAGTGATCTAGAGTTCAACCCTGAGCCCGAGAGATTACTTAGAGCTAGAAATAGAGCCAAGAAACGTCTCTTTAAACAACCCCTCTTACCTCAAATAATTGCTGAAACCGCAGAGTCTCCGCAATCCACTCAAGAAGAAATGGCTGGAGTAGATCAAAATCTGGTGCCTGTCACTCGCAATCCCATTGAAATAGCGAATGACAAGGATAGCGCCATCCTTTCATACCTCGTACCTATGCCTGGGGAGCTGAACCCCAGCATAATCCGTCCTGAAATCACTGCCAACTCATTCGAGTTAAAGCCAGTGATGTTCCAAATGTTGTCCACTGTGGGACAATTCTTTGGAATAGAAAATGAGGACCCCCATAACCACCTTAGGAACTTCCTAGGAGTTAGTGACACATTCCTGATTCCTGGAGTTTCCCAAGAAGCCCTGAGGCTATATCTGTTCCCTTACTCTTTGAGGGACAAAGCCAAAACGTGGTTAAATTCATTACCCTCAGGATCTGTCCTCAATTGGACAGACTTAGCAGAAAAGTTCCTAGTCAAATATTTCCCACCAGATAGGAATTCGACCTTTCGTGATGATATCATCAAATTCAAACAAGCTCCAAGTGAGTCTCTTCACGAAGCTTGGACAAGATTCAAAGACCTTCTCATTAAATGTCCACACCATGGCATCCCATGGTGCATCCAAATAGAAGTCTTCTTTAAAGGATGCAACCCCAGCACCAGACAAGTGCTAAACTCATCCGCTGGAGGTTCCATGTTGTCCAAGAGTTACAACGAAGCCTATGAGATCTTGGAGAAGATCTCAGCATCTCACTGTAGGTGGTCAGATGATCCAGTTGAGCCAACTAGGGCTCAAGACAAGGATGCTCTAAGTGCAATGAGCACCCAAATAAACGCCCTGACCAACCTAGTTAAGCAAATGGCTCAGGCCAATCTCCAAACCAGTGCCAATACCGCCACAGCCATGTCAATGGGCACCCAACCAAGTCAAGGCGAGGCACTTGTCTGTGGATTCTGTGGGGAAGGGCACCCATATGAATACTGCCCTGGGAATCCATCCTCAGGTGTCTACATTGGAAGCCAGCAGCAGCCTAGGAATAACCCCTACTCCAACACCTATAACCCTGGTTGGAGAAACCACCCTAACCTGTCATGGGGTGGCCAACAAAACGCTAACCAAAATTCTAACCAACCAAGGCCGAGTGGAACACCTGGTTTCACTCCTCAACATAACCAGTCAATGTACCAAAAACCATACAATCAACCTGTAGGATCTTCTGTAGAAAACCTACTCAAGGAATACATCGCTAAGAATGATGTTACGCTTCAAAGCCAGCAAGCTACTCTTAGGAGCCTAGAAAACCAAATAGGCCAATTAGCCAATGAACTTAAGAGTAGGCCCCAAGGTAGACTCCCTGCTGACACCGAGGTACCAAGGAGAGATGGTAAAGAACAAGTTCAAGCAATTGAACTTAGGAGTGGAAGACCACTGGTGAGCAACACAAAAGACATACCAAAGAGAGTAGAGAACACTGAGTCTAGTGCTCCACTGGAGTCTCTGCCAAACCAAGGTCCACCACCAACTAGCACATCAGGAGTCAGGCTAGAACCAATTATTGAGGAGGTAGAAGAAATTCCAAGGCCTCCACCTATCCTAAAGCGCCCTGACATACCTGCATATGTGCCACCACCTCCATACCCTCGAAGGCTTAAGAAGAAGCAGGAACAGGAAGTTCATTTTAATAAATTCTTAGAAATTCTTAAGCAAGTGCATGTTAACATTCATTTTGTAGAAGTTTTACAGTCTATGCCTTCTTATGTAAAGTTTTTGAAGGACATCATTACTAACAAAAAAATAATTGGTGAGTTTGAAACAGTAAACCTCACCGAGGAGTGCAGTGCCATCCTCCAGAACAAGCTGCCCAAGAAGGAGAAGGATCCTGGTTCCTTCACCTTACCTGTAGAACTTGGAGGCAAGCACGTGGGCAGAGCGCTTTGTGACCTGGGCGCCAGCATAAATCTCATGCCCCTGTCCCTATTCCGCCAGTTGGGAATAGGAGAAGCACGTCCGACCACTGTCACTTTACAACTAGCAGACAGATCCATCGCATACCCTGAAGGTAAGATTGAGGATATTCTAGTTAAAGTTGACAAATTTATTTTCCTTGCAGATTTCATTGTCCTGGACTATGAGGCAGACAAGGAGGTCCCCATCCTGCTAGGCAGACCATTTCTAGCCACAGGTAGGGCACTTATAGGCGTCCAAAAAGGTGAGCTCACTATGAGGGTTCATGATGAAGAGGTGAAGTTTAGCGTATATAAAGCTTTAAGGTACCCCTCTGACCTTGAATCCTGTGCTAGCATGGACGTAGTAGACTCCTTGATGGAGGAACAATTAGAGCATGTACTATTAACCAAGCATGCTAATGAATATGTACAATTAGATATAGCTGACTTGAATGTATCTGACATAATGGATATGCCTGTAGATAAACCACAACATGTATGTATGAATATAGATTTAACTGATAGATCTGTGAACCCTTTAAAGCCCTCCATTGAGCATCCACCTGTTTTAGAACTGAAACCACTCCCTACTCACCTCAAGTATGCATATTTAGGAAGTAATGAAACTCTGCCTGTTATCATTTCGTCTAAATTAAGTGAAAAGCATGAGGTTGAACTGATTTTACTGCTTAAGCAACATAGGAAGGCTATAGCATGGACTATTGCTGATATTCGAGGCATTAGCCCTTCTTATTGCATGCACAAAATTATACTAGAGGAAGAGCACACACCTAGGGTAGATCACCAGCGTAGGCTAAACCCCTCTATGAAAGAGGTAGTAAAGAAGGAAATAATAAAATGGTTAGATGCAGGAGTGATCTTCCCAATAGCTAGTAGCCAGTGGGTGAGCCCCATCCAATGTGTACCTAAAAAGGGGGGAATAACTGTGGTAGTCAATGAGAACAACGAACTGATTCCAACAAGGACTGTCACAGGGTGGAGAGTGTGTATGGATTACAGGAAATTAAATAAAGAAACTAAAAAAGACCATTTTCCTCTTCCGTTCATTGATCAGATGTTAGACAGAATAGCTGGGAGAGCCTACTATTGTTTCTTAGATGGCTATTCAGGCTATAATCAAATAACTATAGACCCTAAGGATCAAGAGAAGACCACCTTTACTTGCCCTTTTGGAACCTTTGCCTTTCGCAGAATGCCTTTTGGCTTATGCAATGCACCGGCAACTTTCCAAAGGTGCATGATGGCAATCTTCTCTGAGTTGGATGAGTCCATGATAGAAATATTCATGGATGACTTCTCAGTCTTTGGGGACTCATTTTCAAACTGTCTAGAAAACCTAGGACAAGTCCTGGCTAGGTGTGAGGAGACCAACCTAGTCTTAAATTGGGAAAAATGCCATTTTATGGTGGATGAGGGGATTGTCTTAGGACATAGAGTGTCGAGGGCAGGAGTCGAAGTTGACCGAGCCAAAATTGAGATCATAGAAAAGTTGGTAGAGCCCCAGAATGTCAAAGCCATTAGAAGCTTCTTAGGGCATGCTGGCTTCTACAGAAGGTTCATTAAGGACTTTTCTAAGATAGCCAAGCCTCTGTGTGAGCTTCTAGAATTAAATAGGCCATTCATCTTCTCTAAGGAATGTGTAGAAGCTTGGACCACCCTTAAGAAAGCACTAGTCACAGCCCCTATCATAGTAGGACCAAATTGGGATCTTCCCTTTAAAATGTTATGTGATGCCAGTGACTATGCTGTAGGAGTGATGTTAGGTCAGAAGATTAACAAGCTAACACACCCTGTATATTATGCTAGTAAGACCTTGAATGAGGCTCAATGTAATTATACCACTACTGAAAAAGAGATGCTTGCTGTAGTGTTTGCTTGCGAAAAATTTAGAAACTATATTGTAGGCACTAGGACAATTGTATATACTGACCATTCTGCCTTGAAATATCTTATGAGGAAGGCTGATGCAAAGCCTAGGTTGATTAGATGGGTGTTATTACTGCAGGAATTTGATTTGGACATTCGGGACAAGAAAGGATGTGAAAACGTGGTTGCAGATCACCTGTCCCGATTGCAGCACAATTGCGACAAAATTGCGGACCCCGCAATTTCTGATGCTTTTATTGATGAACATGTCTTTGCTTTGACTCATCGTGATAACGATGAGGAACCTTGGTTTGCTGACATTGCTAACTTCCGTGCATCACAGGTATTACCAGTGTTCAAGGGAGGACAAGAGAAGAAGAGGTTCCTTCATGAAGCAAGGAAATTCATCTGGGACGACCCCACACTTTACAGAACCTGTGCTGATGGCTTGCTAAGGAAGTGTGTTTCAGCTGCTGAAGCGAAGTCTGTGCTGCAGCACTGTCACACATCTCCTTATGGTGGACACTTTGGTGGCCAAAGAACAGCTGCAAAGGTATTTCAGAGTGGCTATTATTGGCCAACGATCTTCAAAGATGCCCACAACTATGCCCACAGCTGTGATGAATGCCAAAGAACAGGTAACCTCAGTCGAAAGGATGAGATGCCCCTCACCTACATCTTAGAGTTAGAGCTCTTTGATGTATGGGGCATTGACTTCATGGGGCCATTTCCCCCATCATCAGGTAACCTCTACATATTAGTGGCAGTGGATTATGTGTCCAAGTGGGTAGAGGCCAAAGCATGTCCTAATAATGATGCTAAAACAGTCACCAACTTCTTGCATAGGCACATTTTTACTAGATTTGGGACACCTCGTGCTATCATTAGTGATGAGGGGTCACATTTCATTAACAAGGCTATGGAAAAAGTATTGGCTAAATATAACATTAGGCATAGAGTAGCCACTCCCTATCACCCACACTCAAATGGCCAAGCTGAAATCTCAAATAGGGAAATAAAGAACATCCTAGAGAAAGTAGTCAAACCTAATAGGAAGGACTGGTCCTTCAAGCTTGAGGATGCACTTTGGGCTTATAGGACAGCATATAAGACACCTCTAGGAATGTCTCCTTATAGGCTGGTATATGGCAAGGCTTGTCACTTACCACTTGAGTTAGAAAACAAAGCATTTTGGGCCATGAAGGAATTAAATTTTTGTGTAAAAGATGCGGGGACACTGAGATCTTTGCAATTACATGAGCTTGATGAGCTCAGGCATATGGCCTATGAAAATGCTAAGATGTACAAGGAAAAAACCAAGATTTGGCATGATAGTAGACTTAGAGTTAAGGACTTTAAGAAGGGTCAACTTTTTTTGTTGTTTAACTCAAGGTTGAAACTATTTCCAGGGAAACTTAAGTCTAGATGGTCGGGTCCATTTGTCATTACTAATGTGTTTGTTCATGGTGCCATAGAGATAAAAAACTTGCAGCAAGGCCAACCATTTATGGTCAATGGGGCGAGGTTGAAGCATTACTATGAGGAAGGAGATGTGAAGACTCTCTCGGCCTTCCTCTTGACTGAAGCGTGACATTGAGAACGAGAGAGGACGAGTGATTACTGTGCTCGTCAACATAAGGCTCATGCCTTAGTTTATTTTTTGCGATTTTCCGGTTGTCATTTGTGTGTTTTGTTGTGTGATTTTAATTACGTATTTGATATTGTTTTTATTTCTTTTTGTAGGGAATCGAAAGAGGGAATCAAGGAGAGTAATCCCAGATTTAAAAATCAAAAAACGATCGAGCCAAATAAAAGATACGGACGAGCAAAGTTTGAGATTTTGATGAAAAAATATCCCTAGAATTGCGCTGGAATTGCAGGATCCGCAAAATAGAGCCGTTGGGATTTAGCCGTTGCCTTTATATCCGTTAGAAGGCGCTCGATCGATACGATTCTCTCATTCTCTGATTTCCAAGAAACCTGAGATTCTCTTCATCTTTGATCCTTCTCTCCAAACCTCCAAGATTCGACAATGGTGTCCACAAGGGCTGAACGATCCGCAGCCAAGAAGAAGGCCGATGATGCAGCTGAAGCGGCTGCGAGGGAAGCACTTCTGACCCTTGCAGATGTTGGGGTTGTACGTGCCGGACCTCTTCCCAAGCTTCCGATCCGGAGGAAGAAGTGGAGGGTTGTCACTGAGATCCCTGCTGGACCTTCTGAACCAGCGGGCACGCCCAAGAAACGCCGGTGGAGTGTCGAGACGGCCGCCGAACCAAGCAAATCCAAGACTCCCTCTGTGGAGAGTCAAGAAACGGATCGTGCGTCCCACGAGTCGCCAAAGAAGAGTTCGTCGCCGTCTGCCTCACCTGCGCACAACCCTTCATCATCTGAACCAGTGCACAGCCCGGAGCTTTCATCGTCACCGCCTGCACAGAGCCCTGCGACGCCGTCTTCACCACTGAATTCCGTGCAAACGCCTACAGCAGAACAGAGTGCCACACCTTCGCACACGCCTCCACAGCCTGAACCTGAATTCCCCTATGGGGAGTACCAGGAATCCACTCAGGGCAGTGGGGAAGGTGGTGAAGACGAGGTCTTCTCGCCTGCAAGGGAAGCTAGTGCCGAGAGTCCTGCACGGCAGGATGATTCCATGGAAGAGACGTTGGGGGCATGCCTCCAGCAGATCAATATCAAGGCTAAGCTCAAGAAGAGGAAGAAGGCCAAGCGATCCAAGAGACTGAAGAAGAAGAAGGCCAAGAGGGTGCCTTCAGCAGACAAAGAGAGCACTGAGCCTTCGCTCAAACGACTCAAGGTTGAGGCTGCCGAGTCAGCCAAGCCAGCAGATAAGGGGAAGGCCAAACTCTACCCTGAAGACGAACCTCAGTCGGTGAGGTATGTTTCATCTGACGCTGAATCCAGGGGCGTTGAGTTAAGGACGAGGGAGTTGCTGCACGAGAAAGGCTTCCTCGACCGACCTGCTGACCTGCCGCAGTTCTTGCGCGCAGGAGTGATCAACCATGGCTGGGAGGAATTCTGCAGACCGCCCAATCCAGCCTACACGAGCATGGTGTATGATTTCTACGCCAATGTGCTCAGCCCTGAGGATGGCCTGTCTGTGGTCAGAGGGGTAGAAGTGGATTTCTCAGCCAAGGCCATCAACGAAGCCTATGGTCTCAAAGGCCAAACACATACAGATTATGCACGGATCGTTGATGAGCCTACTGAGGCAGTGCTGGAAGAGGCCATTCGCACCATTGGCCAGCCTGAAGCTTCCTGGACCGTGTCACGCAATGGGAGGCACACTCTCATGAGTGCCAACCTCACGGCTAAGGCAGCTGTTTGGTTTTCGTTCGTGCGAAGGAGATTGTCCCCTGTGACTCACGAGACTACAATCAACCAGAGCCGATCGCTGCTGGTGTATGCGATAATGAGAGGTCTCACGATCAATGTGGGAGAAGTCATCACTGCGGCCATTGCTGAATGCGCCAAGAAAGGTAAGGGACCACTGTTTTTCCCTAATACCATAACCAAGCTATGTTTGCTTGCAGGAGTCCCCACCGAGCGCCTGGAGCAGCAGATGGCCTACACGGGCCACTTGGAGCTGCCTGCTAACCTGAGGCTGAGAAGGAAGGGGAATATGGAGTTTGAACTGGATAGGCTGGCTGCTGAACAGTCCCTATCCATGGCCTGCCTGATGGATATGCAGAGGAGAATGGCTCAATGGGCCACTTATGCGCAGGCGAGGGACAAGGAAGTTGCAGACCAACTGGGGTGCATCTTCCCTGACTTCCCCACAAATCTCCTGACTCCATGGGTGCCCCCACGACCTCGGCAACCAGATGAGGATGAAGAAGTTTAAGTGCTGGTTTGAAGTGCACTAAAGGGAGTATTGCTGTTCCCTTAGGAAAAAAAAACAATTTTCTGCTTTCTGATAGGACCATGTGAATTATGTTGTTTTTGGTTCAATTTTGATCTATTTTAGATGTTTAGTTTTATGTTTTTCCTTTTGCTTAGTATAGTCTGATGTTAGCTGACTAGGTAGGATACTTTAGTTTTATTTTTAGGAAGCTTGAGTGACTGGAAAAAGCATGCTTAGGGGCCTTAATCAATGTTATATCTGCCCTGATCTAATTGCGAAATAATTGCGGTACCCGCAATTTTCATGACTAAAAGCATGTTTTGGACTGTCTGTTTAGCTAGGCTGTGATCTGTTTAAATTCTATCTTTTCCTGCTAACATGACTGCCTTATATAGCTTATCTAAATGCATGTTGGATGAGTGTCATAGGACACCCTTTGATAGTTTAAATCGACCTCTAAAAAGCTCAGCATGCACAACTTTAAGCCCTTAACTGTCTGTTTTTTTTAATTCCTGCTGCTGTGATATTTTCTTTTAAATGTTCTGTCTATGCCTAGGGCTTTTAGATTCGCTTTGTTTTACTTTAGACTAGATGCTTCTAGGACAAGTTTGGGGGTGTGCCACCTCAGACACTCATTGGGGACAATGAGTAGTTGAAGTTTGGGGGAGGCCACCCTAGGCCTAAGAACATTCCTCTCTCCCGTAGAAACATAAGCATTCTTCTTCTCCTTTATAAAAAATGATGAACTGAAAAAAAAAAAAAAAATGAAAATAGAATAAAGAGGGGGGTCTCTCTGAGGTTGCTAAGTAATCAGTGCCAAGTGTGTGACCCACAAGTGGCATTGCATCAAAAGGCAACCAAAGGAGAGGCCCCACCTAAGTAAGAAAATAGGGAAGAAGAATGTAGACCTAGGAGTTATAACTTTGTGGCTTAGGTGTCCTATTTAAAAAGAACTCTGATCCTCAATTAGCTAAGCACAAAGTTGTAACTTGTAGGGTTGTGTAGGGAGATGAGTGTTTATCCAATGTAGTGATGCCAGGGTTTAGGTTGTTCTTTAAAAGTACTACTGTCACCGTTAATACTAAGACTGGCATGACTCTAAGGAATCCTAGACACATTAAAAATAAAGCTAGAAGCATGTACTGAGTCTGAGGTAAAGCTAGGCAGAATTTGAAACCTTAGGGATAGTGGCATGATATGACAAAAGCAAATAGATCAGTTGTAGGGAGTTAAGGAAAACAGATAAGTGTTAGGCAGGCAAGTTCAGAAGAAGCTAGATAAGAGGGTAGTTTTAAGCTTGGAGGTGTGTCACAGGACAGCAGTGCTATAGGTAGGGATATAAGGGAGTCAGTAGGTGGTTAAAGAAGGAGAAACAGCAGCCTAGGGAAGTCCTTAGTATGCTTGAGGACAAGCAAAGCCTTAAGTTTGGGGGTGTGTTAAGTCTCTGAAAGTGACTTATTTAGGACCCATTTAGCTTAAGAAGATGTGCACTTTTAGGTGTTTTTGATAGCATTTAGCCTAGACCTATGCTTAAATATGAGAATGAGAAGAAGGTAGCTAAATTAGGACTTATGCACAATAGGAAAGAAAAGTGTTCAAAACCGAAGGAAAAGAATGAAAAAACTGCATTGCGACAGCATTGCGAAAACATTGCTGAGGCCGCAATTATTTAAGTGAAAACCGTAAGTTGACTGATCCTTTTCTGTTAATTTCCGTAATTTCAGGGATTCATTCTTTCTCCTCCATCCATTCTGATATATGACGTTGAAGATTGATGGTTCTCCTTGGCCCAAACGCACCTGCAAACTACTATAAAAGGGGGCCAAAGTCGGAGGTTCAGTCATCATCCGAAAGCGTAGAAGCCTTCTCACAGTCCACTTTTTCTCCCTGTTTTCCTTTGCCGTCTGTTGGAGTGAGAGTCTCAGCTGTTGGAATCGATAATCTGATAGGAAGGAGAGGAGATTCTTCTTCTCTCTCGATTGGATTCATCCAAGCAAGGCTGACCTTTCATCCCCTTCATTCGAGGCGACTGCAACGAAGCTTTCAAGCGCCATTTTACTGTTTTCTGTCGTTCTTCTTCTAATTTCCAGTTTTGATCATTGTTGTTCCTAGTTTAGTGTTTTAGTTACTGCATTTCGTTGTTGTCTGTCTTTGAATTACTGCCTTTAAGTTTCTCTTTGTTCGTTCAACATTCAAAGTAATCAGAGTGCAAGTTTCATTTCACGGTTTCTTTCTTCTGCTGCTACGGTTTTGTCTTGCTGTTTTAAGTTTATTTCCCTTCTAAGCATGTCTGTTTCATCTTACATTTCTGTTCGCTATATATCCATGAGTAGCTAAGTCACTTAGGGGCATGCTAATGACAGAACTATAGGCTAAAAAACGTGAACCAAGCATGTAGGATCGCCTTCGAAACATTGATTGTATGTAAGCTTCATCCCACGGGCAATTTCGATTGGCCATCCATTTTGTCCAAAGAACTCCTAACCTCTGGAAGGAGTAAGAGTTCAGAGTCATATAATCATGCTAGCCTTTCATGGTAATCAGGCAACGGCCTAGGAATAGGCGTTTCCCTAGTACAAACTAAACACTTCTGTTTTAACAAGATGATTAAGACCTTACTTTGAAGTCGAGTAAACTTAGGAATCTAATGCATGGAATCGGACGATACATGAGATAGAGTGAGTTTGATGCATAGAGAGTAGATCCAGTGCTTGGGAATCGTATAATAATGCCTATAGGATAGTCATTAGTAGCCCTTAACTCACCCATTTACACACTTTCGCTGCTGTTTAATTGCGGAAACATTGCGGTCCCCGCAATTCTGCTAAATTTTCATTCTGTTTAGCTGTTTTCTTCTTCGTTTATCAATTCCATCTCTTGTCCTTTGAGTCTAATTTCAACTTGCATTTGTTTATGTTATATTCCTTTACACATTCAGCAAAAATTAGATAATTAAAAACCAATTTTACCCCATCAAATCCACCCCATCTTTCTTAACAAATACACTTCGCGAATAGCTAAACATAAGTCTCTGTGGAAAAAACGAATGAAATATACTTACTACTTGCTGTGAGACCATGTATGCTTGCATGTTCTGAGTGCTCTCTCTACTTTCTTGCTTATTTATCTTTACACATTGAGCACGCAACAACTATATGCTTGTGTATGGCGCGAAGGATTTGATCCTTGCAGGATACACTGACTCTGATTTTCAGACTGATATAGATTCTAGGAAATCTACATCAGGATCAGTGTTCACTCTTAACGGAGGAGCAATAGTATGGAGGAGTATAAAGCAAGGTTGTATTGCTGACTCCACCATGGAAGCTGAGTATGTCGCAGCTTGCGAAGCAGCGAAAGAAGCTGTATGGCTTAGGAAGTTCTTGACAGATTTGGAAGTTGTTCCAAATATGAACTTGCCAATCACCCTTTATTGTGATAACAGTGGTGCAGTGGCAAATTCTAAAGAACCTAGAAGCCATAAGCGTGGAAAGCATATTGAGCGTAAGTATCATCTCATCAGGGAGATAGTGCAACGAGGAGATGTGATCGTCACACAGATAGCCTCGGAGCACAACATTGCTGATCCGTTTACTAAGTCTCTCACGGCTAAAGTGTTTGAGAGACACCTAAAAAGTTTAGGACTGCGAGCTGCTCAGTAGGACAGTGGGAGAAACTTTAGATATTTGATATTCTAGTTCTCTCGACCAGCATGTACTCCACTGACGTTTTAGTCCAAGTGGGAGTTTGTTGGGTTTTATGTCCTAAAACTCGTAGTTTGTAAACTGTTTGAATGTGTAAATATATATTATATTTCAATAAAGTTGTTATTGAATTTTAGTGAATTGTGTTTGTATTAACCTATACCAATAACTAACACCCATGGCTGTAGTGTGAGTACTTGAACTTCATGTGTGACATGAATGTGAATCAAGTTCAAGTAGACAGCCAAAATGGTCTATAGTATAGGGATAAGGCTAGGTACCTTATCCTGGGGACACTATTGGACGCGGCTCACTTTGTATAGTACAAAACGATGTGATTCGAATCGTTTCATGTAGAGACATGTGAGTGAGGGCGTCCTGTGCAATGAGTTTGCACAAGACCGAACCAAGAAATAAAATCGCTCTTTCTTTATAACACCGTTTACTGTAAAGACCGATTTTTTCATTATGATGACTTAGGTAACTCGATCTCAATCCTGAGCTTACTATGAACTCCTGTTTATTCAACCTTATCCTTTGATTTGTACGGGTGAGAGTGGCCAGATTGCCGACTCAATATGCCTACCATCTTGGGGATAAGATTGAATAAGTGGCTGGGGACATAGTTGTAGCAAGACTGGAATTCACTCCTACCCGCTTTAAGGGTTAGTAGAGAGGTTGCTCCCTTAAGTGCTGACTCCAGGTCTTGAACAATGGGCCCATCTCCTCTCCTGATCAGGGAGGAATCTGATTTGATGGTTGGACCACAAATCAATTGTTCATTAGAGGTGTCAGTGGTACCTAAGGAACAAGATATAATACAAGGGTTAAACGGTTTAAATGACCCGTTGTGATTATGAACGACCTGTGAAGGATCGACTTACTGATGATAGTTATATCAACAGGACACAATATATCTACAGTGAGGAGAGTGCAACCCTTGGACTTTAGTGGAGTCTCCGGGGGTTAACGAATGTTGGTTAGTTCGGTTAAAAGAGTTTTGACCGGATAATCTCGTATCGTTGGAGCTCATGATCTGTAGGTCCTTACGGTTCTCCTGGCTAGCTCGGATAAAGCCGTGAAACAATATAAAAGAAAAGAAAAGAATTTGAATCGTTCAAATTCGGGTTTGTGGAAGAAGAATAGACATATTTAAATATGATTTAAATATGGACATATTTAAATATGATTTAAATATGGCATTGGCCTGAAACATGAATGAGATTCATGTGAAAAAAGTCGGTTTTTTCTGAAAAACCGTGTTTAGTTATATTATTTAATCAATATTTGATATTGAATTAAATAATATTTATTAATTAAAAAGTTTAATTAATAATTATATATATATTTTATTTATTAAAATGTTTAATAAATAAAATTATTATTATTATTTTTAATAATAATAATAATTATTTATATATATATATATATATATATATATATATATAAATACATGTGTCTTGCTGCATGCAAGACACATGTTAAAGTATAAATATATATATATGTTATGCTACTCAAATGGGCTGAATTGAGTTAAAAAGAAGAAGTAGATTTAAGAAGAAGTTTTGATAAATTGAATTTGATTCAATTTAAAAAATATCAGGGGTATACGAATTGAGTTTTTGAGAATTTGATTCTCTCTCTATCACTACTCCGTCTTCTTCCTCTCTGCTTCTGTTGAAAATTAGATTTTCTTCAGTGAAGCTTCTTCCTTCTTTTCTCTTGTAAAAGGAGTCCCACCACTCCGTTTCTCGGCCTGAGGATAGCGGGACTACCGTGGGTGGTCCACGAACGTTTCGTGAGAAGGCTCGGTGAGCTCGTGAGGAGCTTCTGGCGGTGAATTTGGAGAATTACGAACGACAAGGGTATGTGTTCTAACTTCTCTATTTCATTGCTTTTGCATGTTTCCATTTGTTTAAATTGATGAAATTAGAGTGTCCATGATCCAAATTCGCTTCCGTTGCGTGCCATGAGCGCTTGATAGCACACTAAATGGGCTATCTTTAGAGCCGTTATTATGCTAGTTTTGGAGTTTAAATGAACGTTTTAATGATATTATTTATCTAAATTGTAGATTTCGAACATTTGGAGCAAACCGGAGCTTTTTAGAAGTTATGGCATGAAAAATTAGCTTAAAATATGAGCTTTGATGACCAAGAGCCAAGAAAAAGAAGAAATCAAGCCAAAAATGCCGAGGGGATAGCGTCGAGACGCTATGGGAGCGTCTCCAAAATGAGTTTTCAAGCCTTTTTTCCCGAGGGGACAGCGTCTCGACGCTCTGCAGAGCGTCTCGACGCTCTAATCCTTCTCAGAAAAAATAAAAATAAATGATATACAGCCCCAGCATCGAACCCAGGCGCGCGCGCGCGCACAGCTCACCAATCGACCGCCCAGACCACCACGCCACTCAACTGATATTGTTATACATTCCGCATTTGGAATACATATACCTGTAGCGTCGAGCTATAGCGTCTCGACTCAATGCTCGACGCTGGCTTTCCATATCAGTTTTCACGCGTTTTTAAAGGGCAGCGTCGAGACGCTACCCCTAGCGTCGAGACGCTATGACGATTTTTCCTATAAATGCATATTTTTCTCCATTCGAAAAGGAAGCCAATTTTTGGGAGATTTGAACCCTAATTTCGAAATACACTCATTGGAAAGGCGTGAGGGACACTCTAGAGAGCGGAGGAAGAGATTCAGAGGCTCGGGAACGTGCAAATCACATCGGGAACGAGGCTTGGCACGCGACAAGAGTTTTTCTCCCTTTACCTTTGATTTTATTGTTTATTTTATGGATTCTAAACATTGTCTAAGCATGATTTTAGTGATTATGAGTAGCTAGACTTTTACTTAGGGGATTGATGTAATCGTTTTAGTTTTCATGCTTGATTAATCTAATGCTCTTCATATTGCAACAATTGTTCTTGTGTTTGTTTGCTTAATGCTTTTATCTTTTGGCCAAAGTATAAATTGTTGATTGCTTTAATTCTAGCTTGGAAGAGTAGATTTTAGAGTAGAACTCAAACACTTGACTACTTGTAAATTCTTGCATGGAAATGAAGAATTCTCTTAGAGGCCGATAATAGAAGTTGCTTAATGCCTTTCTTTTCTATTAAAACTAGACAGGCATGTTGGTTTTATATTAAGGGAAGAGAATTAATAGAGCTCTAGCGAGTCTTTTATGAGTTTTGTACTTCTTGGCTTATAATGGTTTGCATGACTATTTTTGGATTAATAGATTAATTAAGCATGAATCTCTTCGATGAAATCAATTCCCTAGGTTTTCTCTCCTAAAGGTTTTTCATTATTTTTCAGTCATTTATTTTTCACTCACTTCAAAGTCTTTTTAATCTAAATAGAATTTGTGGTTAGTACCTACGGTACTCAATTGATCTAGAAAACCAATCCTGTGGACGATACTCTTTACTTAAATCACTATATTAAAACTTGACCCGTACACTTGCGGTACGCATTAAATCACGCAACAAGTTTTTGGCACCGCTGCCGGGGATTGGCATATTTAGATCAATTGATATTGTGGAGAATTCAACAAATCTTACTTTAGATTGTTTTTATTTTTTATTAATTTTCTGTTATTTGTGTTTTTCTTGTCAGGTTCGTGTTTCAGTTTATGCGAAAGGACAAGGGAGTTTCCTTACTCCCCTTCGATCTTGAGATAGAAAAGACCTGCAAGAGAAATCTAAAAATCCATAAAGAGAAGGACAAATCAATGGCACAACCGAATATGGCCGTACAGGAGAACAAGGCCATTATGGACTATTTCCAGCCCACATTTGACATTAATCAATCTGGGATAGTCCTCACACCTATAGATGCCAACAATTTTGAGTTGAAGACAGGACTGATTCAAATGGCCATGAACAATGCATTCAGGGGCCGTCCTACTGAAGATCCCAATTCCCATTTGAAGAAATTCTTAGAAATTTCTAGCACGGTAAAAATTAATGGTGTTTCTACTGATGCAATTCGCTTACGCCTTTTTCCTTTTTCTTTACAGGAAAAAGCAACTGATTGGCTAGAATCATTACAACCAGGAAGCATCACCACTTGGGAGGAGTTGGCACATTCATTTTTAACTAAATTTTTCTCACCTGCTAAGTCTGCCAAGCTTAGAACTGAGATAGGAACCTTCAGACAAAATGAGGGTGAACAATTGTTTGAAGCATGGGAGCGGTACAAGGAACTAATAAGGAAGTGTCCTGAGCATGGGTATCCAGACTGGCTACAAATTCAATTTTTTTACAATGGACTCACAGGACAAACTAAGACAATTGTAGATGCAGCATCAGGAGGAACTATCCTGAAGAAAACTGTAGATGGAGCTCGTACACTATTAGAGGAGATGGCAACTACGAGCTATCATTGGCCCAATGAACGTTCTAATTATAAAACAGTAGCTGGCCTCCATGAGGTGGATGAGGTAAGTTCCCTTAAGGCTCAAATTGCATCTCTTACTAATGCAATGAACAAACTTGCAGGAATAGGTGTCACTCAATCTATTGCAGCCTTAGCAGCATCTCATACCCCTCCATCTGGTGAGGAATACAACTTGGAACAGGCCCAATATGTGAACAATAGAAATTTCAACTATGGAGGCCAACAGATGCAAAATAATCTTCCTACTCACTACCATCCAGGTTTGAGAAATCATGAGAATTTTTCCTATGCTAATACTAAGAATATTTTGCAGCCTCCACCAGGTTTTGCATCCACTTCTCAACAGCCTGAAAAGAAGCCATCCCTTGAAGAATTGGTTGGAGCATTCGTTACAGAATCAAGAAATAGAGCCAACCAAATGGAAAGCACAATGACTAGTCAGGGAGCGGCCATAAAGAATTTGGAGGTACAAATGAGTCAGATGGCCACATCTATTAACAGTCTCCATAAAGGTAAATATCCTAGTGACACCGAGGTAAACCCAAGGGAGCAATGCAAAGCTTGCAAGGCTATCACATTAAGAAGTGGAAGGATGGTGGATGAGATTGCAAAAGAACCTGTTGAGAAGTCTACTGAAAAAGAGTTCACTTTAGAGCCATCTACTAATGTGTTTATTCAGGTTGAGGAAGAACAAAAGAAGACTACTGCATCACCTGAAGCTGAACAATCTACTAAGTCTTCTGTTCCTTTTGTTCCTAACTCTATACCTTATCCTCAGCGGTTTAAAAAGAAAAAGCTTGAATCTCAATTTTCTACATTTTTAGACATATTTAAAAAACTTCATATTAATATCCCATTTGCAGATGCTCTTGCTCAAATGCCACATTATGCAAAATTCATGAAAGACATCATGTCCAACAAGAAGAAACTGGAGGCCTACGAGACAATCAACCTTAATGAGGAATGCAGTGCCATCATTCAGAGAAAATTGCCTCAGAAATTAAAAGATCCAGGAAGTTTTACTATCCCTTGTGTTATGGGAAATTCTTCTTCTCCTTATAAAGCTTTATGTGATTTAGGAGCTAGCATTAACTTGATGCCTTTATCTGTATACAAGAAACTAGGTTTGGGGGAGGTGCAACCTACCACCATATCTCTTCAGTTAGCTGATCGATCTATCACATATCCTAGAGGTATTGTAGAAGATGTGTTGGTTAAGGTTGACAAGTTTATCTTCCCTGTTGATTTTGTAGTGCTAGACATGGAAGAGGACAGTGAAGTCCCAATAATTTTGGGAAGACCTTTCTTAGCCACCGGACGAGCTTTAATCGATGTACAACAGGGTAAACTTTCTCTAAGATTGAACGACGAAGAGGTAACTTTCAATATTTATAACTCTATGAAATTCCATGAAGAAGAAAGTGATTGTTTTCGTGTGGACATGATTGATTCCATTACTAATGAGTTTGAGAAATTTGTGGCAAATTCTGATATTTTAGATAAATTAAATTTAGACAATGAGAATGAACAGGTGAAACAGGTGGAGGTGAAACACATGGGCAAGAGACCACCATGATACATTTAATGAACCACGTCTAGCCAAAGACGTTAAACAAAGCGCTTCTTGGGAGGCAACCCAAGTTTATTTTGAGTTTTTAGTTTGTTTTATTTGTTTTCTTTTGTTTAATTCTTTTGTGGCGTGATGTTGTCCTTATATTCCTTTACTTTTCCTTTAGGAGCCTGATCAACAAATTTTTCTGCACATCTCAGAAGATAGTGGATTCACTTGCATTTCAGGGAAGTTTCCAAATCCCCTATCTATGTTTTTTCTTGTCCTTTGCATATTATTGACTATACATTGAGGACAATGTATGTTTTAAGTTTGGGGGTGGACCTATGCATGTTTTAGGTGAATTTTATATATTTTTTTTAGCATGATCTTCATGGTTGAATCTTTGTTGCATTGCTCGTGATTAGGACAACCTAGGAAGTGTTCTAGAGTTTGATATTCTGCTTTTGTTGGACTATGAGACCATACCGGTTAACGGAGAAAATTTATTTTATTTTAGTCCCTTTTGATATGTTTGAATACCTTCTAAGCTAAAAATGCATCTTTAGTTTGAGTTTTAATGCATAAAAGAGATAAGCATGATTAGATTTTTCTTTGAAAAGTTTTATGATGGTGTCTCAATTTTTTGTTGCTAAATGAAGAATGCATAGGATTGGATACCAAAATACCATTTTTTTTTGTGAGCTTTTGAGCCAATAAGCACCTCTTAACATGGTGCTCTATTTTCTTAAATTGAGTGATTGCCATGCATGATTGATATTTCTAGAACTTGCTTTGTTATGCATGTCTGAAATCTCTGAATTTGATTTGAATGTTTAACTTCACAAAGGGCGTTTAGGTAAAACCACTTTTAGCTTTCTTAAATAGCCTACCTTGGTATAATCCTTAGAAAGCCAAATTTTGAGCCTTAGGCCTTTTCATTGGAACATTACCACATAACAAGCCTTATACCCATTCTCTTGTTGCTTTCCTTTCTTTGAACCATTAATGGAAGGTTTATAAGTGTTTACCACAGGATGTGTCAATCCGTCCAAAGGAGAAAGTTGAATGGTGTTAATAGAATATTCAAAAGGAAGCATTCATTTCATTAGCTTCTTTTAGAGACAAAAGAAAGAAAAAAAAAAGAAAAAAAAAAGAAAAAAAAAAAAGAAAAAAAAATTGAGAAAAGAAAAAAGAAAAGAAAATTTCATGTGGTACAGTCTTATAATTCTTCCAACCTAGTAGCTTAAAATGTTCATCCATCCACCCTTACCTAAGCCCAATTACAACCAAAGCAAGACCCTTGAAGTTTTACATTCAATCTAATTCATCGATGATGAAGATGTGATATATTAGCAAGCATATGGTAAATGTCTCTTATGTTTTGGTTTGAGCGTTTATCTTTCATATACCCTAAAGAGTTGAGTGTTTTGAGTGATTCTATGTGAGGGTATCAAGTCTTGTGCATTCGATTTTAGTAATTTTATGAGATGCTTGAGTTTTTTGTTATAAAATTGAAGTCTATGATTGCTTAATCTCTCGATTGTCACTATGACTCAAGTTATTGATGTATGTTTAGTTTGATTGGTATTCATAGATATTAAGGGAAGAAAAGTGAGCACACATGCAAAAGATAAAATGTTTTGATTTTTAAAATTTATTGTTGATAGGTCGTGGTTTAATATACCTTCTTTTGTGGTTTATTTGTCTTAAGAACATTGAGGTTCGAGTCACGAGCATGCATTCATTAATTCATTTATTGGTTTGTTTTATTTTGCTCGAGGACTAGCAAAAGCTTAAGTTTGGGGGTGTTTGATAGCACACTAAATGGGCTATCTTTAGAGCCGTTATTATGCTAGTTTTGGAGTTTAAATGAACGTTTTAATGATATTATTTATCTAAATTGTAGATTTCGAACATTTGGAGCAAACCGGAGCTTTTTAGAAGTTATGGCATGAAAAATTAGCTTAAAATATGAGCTTTGATGACCAAGAGCCAAGAAAAAGAAGAAATCAAGCCAAAAATGCCGAGGGGATAGCGTCGAGACGCTCCAAAATGAGTTTTCAAGCTTTTTTTCCCGAGGGGACAGCGTCTCGACGCTCTGCAGAGCGTCTCGACGCTCTAATCCTTCTCAGAAAAAATAAAAATAAATGATGTACAGCCCGAGCATCAAACCCAGGCGCGCGCACACGCACAGCTCACCCATCGACCGCCCAGACCACCACGCCACTCAACTGATATTGTTATACATTCCGCATTTGGAATACATATACCTGTAGCGTCGAGCTATAGCGTCTCGACTCTATGCTCGACGCTGGCTTTCCATATCAGTTTTCACGCGTTTTTAAAGGGCAGCGTCGAGACGCTACCCCTAGCGTCGAGACGCTATGACGATTTTTCCTATAAATGCATATTTTTCTCCATTCGAAAAGGAAGCCAATTTTTGGGAGATTTGAACCCTAATTTCGAAATACACTCATTGGAAAGGCGTGAGGGACACTCTAGAGAGCGGAGGAAGAGATTCAGAGGCTCGGGAACGTGCAAATCACATCGGGAACGAGGCTTGGCACGCGACAAGAGTTTTTCTCCCTTTACCTTTGATTTTATTGTTTATTTTATGGATTCTAAACATTGTCTAAGCATGATTTTAGTGATTATGAGTAGCTAGACTTTTACTTAGGGGATTGATGTAATCGTTTTAGTTTTCATGCTTGATTAATCTAATGCTCTTCATATTGCAACAATTGTTCTTGTGTTTGTTTGCTTAATGCTTTTATCTTTTGGCCAAAGTATAAATTGTTGATTGCTTTAATTCTAGCTTGGAATAGTAGATTTTAGAGTAGAACTCAAACACTTGACTACTTGTAAATTCTTGCATGGAAATGAAGAATTCTCTTAGAGGCCGATAATAGAAGTTGCTTAATGCCTTTCTTTTCTATTAAAACTAGACAGGCATGTTGGTTTTATATTAAGGGAAGAGAATTAATAGAGCTCTAGCGAGTCTTTTATGAGTTTTGTACTTCTTGGCTTATAATTGTTTGCATGACTATTTTTGGATTAATAGATTAATTAAGCATGAATCTATTCGATGAAATCAATTCCCTAGGTTTTCTCTCCTAAAGGTTTTTCATTATTTTTCAGTCATTTATTTTTCACTCACTTCAAAGTCTTTTTAATCTAAATAGAATTTGTGGTTAGTACCTACGGTACTCAATTGATCTAGAAAACCAATCCTGTGGACGATACTCTTTACTTAAATCACTATATTAAAACTTGACCCGTACACTTGCGGTACGCATTAAATCACGCAACAGCGCTCCATCACCGGTGAGTATGAAAGTGATGCTCACCTATGCATGAAAGTGATGCATACCTAGAGGATGACATGCATGAAAGTGATGCATGCCTAGAGGGTTCCCAGTACATGAAATGGATGTATCTGAGACTGATGTGTATGAAATTGATGCACATCCAGTATAACAGGAATGAAATGGTAAGCTAGAAGATGCCGGTTTAGGTCCCACTAGTTAAAGTTTTCAGTCACTTCATGATTGCATGTGATTGCATAGCCTGACCACAGTAGTGGAGTTACTTACTGAGTATTTTATTTAAAATACTCATTCTTTCTTAAAACATTTTTTTTCAGGAAATGTCAGGAACATACAAGGCGTTTGACGAGGTGATCGATTGATGAAGCCATGGGATCTGAGAAGTCAGAGTTTCCGCATTTAGTGATTTACCCATTTGAGTCTCGTTTTATTCTTCTCCTAAGAATTCGGACTAACAGTTTTGACTTGAAGATTGTTTCAAATGAAGTGAATTTAATTATTTAATGTTTTATTGGGATCCCAAAAAGTAAATGTATTTATTTTTATGTTGAGATGTTCGGGAAACATTATATTTTGAATTCTTCACTTCTAAAATAAAATTTTAAATTATTTATTGAAAATTATGACATAAGGCATGTAGTAACGGTCTTAAAGTGAGGTCATAGAAAGTCGGGTCGTTACAACTTACTACTACAAACTCAAACTCTTTGTTGGAAATTTTGTTAAGCAATCAAAGCACACAAATCAATCCCATAGAAGTCTCGCCAAGAATCACTCCATCAAGAGGATCCAAAAAAAAAAAATATATATATATTAATTATGATTTAATTCATGGTCAAATTGCGGGGCACGACTCCTCCAACTTCTTGAGCCAAACTAAACAACTCTAACTCCTTCAACTTCTTTAGCTAACGCCCCTTGATCAGTGGTACAATAACCTATAGTTTATAATGTAATGTAGGTAGATTAATAACTAATAAACAATATAAAATTACTGAACCACAAATACTCAATGTAAAATCGTCGTGTTAAAATAATTTTGGATGATTAAAAATATGTTTCAAAATAAGTTTGAACATGACAAAAGTGATTTTAATCATTTTAAAATCACTCCAAAAAATATTTTTAAAAAATACTAATCTCATTAAAAGAAAAGAAATAAAAAAAAAAAAAAAAAACCTACAAATCCCAAAAAGATGAAATCCAATTAAATAATTTCTCAACTTTTTAGTTTTTTTTTTTAATTATAATATGAAGTAAATTAGGGTGGATAAATTTCAATTTTTAACATAAAAATAAAATTAATTAAAAGTTAGAAGTTAAAAAATCTCTCACGAATTAAAGTATAGGACATATGGGACCTGTCCATTAATAATAAATTAAAGTATAGTTTGAATAGGTGCATGCGTTTCTTGTCGTACTATTTATACTTTTAATTTGTTATTTCTCCCCTCAATTTCTTGCTAACATCAACATATTACATATCCATATGATACCAAATCCACTTATTAATAATTCAAAAGCAAACCACCGTCCAAAAAATAAAGATAAAGTCACATAAGTGACAAAAATATATAGACTAAACTATATGTAATCGTCCATTGCAACCAAAAAAAAAAAAATAAAAAAATAATAATAATAATAAAAAAAAAATATATATAATAATAATAATAATAATAATAATAAAAAAAAATAGAAAAAGTTGACTACTTACCACCATTGACCAAAATATAGATGACAAAAAGAAAGAATTGATAGAAGATAATTACAGACAAATAAGAATGACAAAATTTTCCACGAAATCAGAAAATTCTCAATTTAACCAATTACGGAAGTCAAATCGAGAGATTTAATTGAGTCCCCGATCGGGGAACGGGGAAGGGGATCCCGACATGTCTTCGAACTCGCCTCGGAATCATTTCTTTTAAAATATATATAATAATTATAATTATATAAAATTATAATATTTTTTTAATATATTATATAATATTTTTTTAAATTATCTTTACTACTGTTTACTAGTTTTTTTTGTTTTTTTTTTTTTGGATTCTTGGTTAATTTAATTTCATTAATTTTTATATCAAATTTCATTAATAAAAAACTTCCTGTCCAAAATTAATAAAAGGTTATTATTTTTTTTTAATTATCAAGATTTAATTAATTTTAAATAAAACATAATTAAAATTAGAAATGAAAATTAGAATTTTTTTTCGTGAGAACCTGATTTTCGAACGAGATTCTCCGACTCCGACCCCGACTCTCCAAAACGGGGAACGAAGCGGGGATGAGGAGTGCATCCCCGATCCCGTCCCGTCTCATTACCATCCCTACCAACAAGAGTTTAGCTCAACTCTCATGATGTATCCACTAGTGGCCAAGATGTTTTAGGTTCAATCCTCACCCCACATGTCAAAAAAAAAAAATGAAAGATTATTTTTCAAGATTTCACATTTGCTTATGTGTTACCCACTGCCTCTTTTATTTTTTATTATTTAATGTTTAATTTTTGATAAAATATGGTTTTAATCTTCCAATGTTATTGGCTATTGCCCACATTTCAATGCCAAGGATGAGAGTGAGAGAATTGACCTAAGAGAAGAAGGAACAATGGAGGCAAGAAGAAGGAACAATGGACACAATTCTCTGTATAATTTCAATAATGAATAAAGAAGAAGATTACATCCCATTTATATGAAACCCTAAGGTTAAGATTTCATCTTAATTTGGACAAAAATATACACGTGGCACAAGCCAATAATAAAATGATAAATACAAGAAATATGTCAACTATTATATTCCTTAATATCTCCCGTCAAACGAGAGGGGAGTTCTACTACTCCGAGTTTGCTGCGAAGATACCCAAACTGAGTGTGAGACAGTGGCTTGGTGAGACAGTCCACCAGTTGATCTGCCGACGAAACATAGCGAACTTGCAGGCACCACGAAAAATCTGATCTTGAACAAAGTGAAAGTCAATTTCAATGTGTTTGGTGTGGGCATGAAAAACAAGATTGGTTGCTAAGACACCAACACTCAAGTTATCACACCACAGTACAGGAACAGAAGAGGAAGTGACCCCGACTTCAGCGAAATCCTTCTGTAGATACAACAGAGGTATGAGTCAGAGCCCGATACTCAGATTCCGTGCTATTGCGAGCAACTGCAGTTTGCTTTCTAGAGGACCAGAAGATAAGTGTGTTGCCAAAGAACACACAATAAGTTGCAACAAAATTTTGATCATCCACATTGACTGCCTAGTCTGCATCAAAGAATGCAACCACAAAAGGTTTAGAACGAGGCTGAATAAGTAGTCTCATGTGACGTGTACCACTCAAATAGCGAAGAACTTGCTTGACATGATGCTAGTGAACATTAGTAGGCTGCTTCAGAAACTGACTTAGATGATTGAAAATATAAGCAATATCAGGTCGCGTATGAGTAAGATAGTAGAGAGCTCAAAGCAAGGGCGAATTTACCAAAGGCCTAGAGGGGGCTCGAGCCCCCCTCAACTTTGAGATAGTACCAATATATATTTAGTACAACGTATAATTTTATAAAATCATCCCTTGTCTCAGTGGTTAAAGCATTCTTTAGCCCTTTTTGAGGCTTAGGTTTGAGCCCCAACGCCTTCAATCCTCAAATTTTTCCTTTCGTTTTAGGCATATATTTGCAGTTTTTCCTTTTTTTTTTTTTTTTCTTTCTTCGTTTTAAGTATATTTACAGTTTTTCCTTTTCTTTTTTCAGTATATATATATATATATATTTTATTTTTAAATAAAAAAAATAAACAATACTATAATTTAATTTTTTTATTTAAAAGTATCTAATAAATTTTTAAACTTTTAATTTTATGTCGATTAAAAATTTGAAATTTAAAAAATTTAATTTATTTATTATGTAAAATTTGAATTTTGTATCTAATAAAAACTTAAAATTTTAATTTTGTGTCTAGATTTGTGAATTTTAAAATATTAAAAAATCAGAAATTAAATTTGTAATTTTAATCGTTCAGAAGGCTAAATTTATAATTTAATCTATAAATTAATGTACATATTTAATGTGTTCGAAATTATTTAATACGAATTTATGTGTTCGACATTAAGTTTTGAATCTTACCTATTATGATTAAAAAAAAAAAAATTCCTATTATGTATATATCATTGTGTTCAAAATTATCTTAAACCCTCCTGACTTCAGGTTCTGGATCCGCCACTAGCTCCAAGTGTACTGCGATAGAGAAAATGATCCGACATAGGCTTCCTATCACTGAGAGACAGATGTGTACCCATAACAGTCGAAGAAGGAGTGGGTCGAAGATGAACCATATCAAGTTTATGCAGCAAATCATCAATATACTCGGTTTGGGTAAATAATAGCCCAAACTCAAGATGATAAACTTGAATCCCAAGAAAGTAACTCATGAGACCTAAATCTTTTAGGGCGAAACTAGTGTCCAAATCAGCAATCAGACTAGATAGTAAGGGGGCATCATTGTCTGTGAGAATGTCATCATCAATATAAACCAGAAGAAACATTATGGATGTACCTTTACTGTAAATGAACAGAGATGGATCAACTCTACTGTGCGTGAAGCCACGAGACAACAAGACATTCTTCAATGTGATGTTCTAGGCACGAGGTGCTTGCTTGAGACCATAGATAACTTTTGTCAGTTTGCACACATGATTGGGGTAGTTATTATCAACATAGCTAGGAGGTTTAACCATATACACATCTTCCTCAAGTTTTCCATTCATGAAGGCATTGTGAAAATCAAGTTGACGAAATACCCAACCCCGAGATACTGCAAGGGAGAGCACCACTCGAATCGTAGATGGTTTCACTACAGGACTGAAAGTCTCAAAGAAGTCAATATCAGGACTCTGATGAAAACCTTTAGCAACAAGGCGAGCCTTGTATCGCTCCACCCTGCCATCTGCAGCTTGCTTAATGCGAAATACTAATTTGCTGCCAACTACATTTAGATTAAGAGATGATTCAACTAGTTGCCAAGTCTAATTTCGCATAAGTGCAGAAAACTCAAGGTCCATTGATACCTTCCAAACTGGGGTGGAAATAACATCAGCTACACGGGTTGGTTCAGTCAACCGCCAGTTAGTACGAGCAACAATCATCCATGCTTTAGGCTTAAAGACACTAGTCTTAACACATGTGACCACCATAGGATGAGTGGACAATATTGCAAGAGTATGAAGAATAGAAGTACTAGAGACATCGGGAGAGAGAGCCCTGTACCTGATGACGGTGAGGAGACCGAATGGTCAATGAATCCCAAAGAAACGTTGATAGGGTTGGCCGAGACACCTAGGGGAGGCGATAAGCCCAATCCCAGAGTGTGGCAGTGATCCCGTAGAGTGCCTAATGACACCGACACAGGTGATGATGGCAGAAACGACAGGGCAACTCGGCTGTTGCAACAAACATCTGATTAAAAGATGGCAGAGGACTAACATGTGTGCCAGGCAATTGTGCCGGTGAACATAACAAGTCAGTTGGAAACCAAGAGCTTACTGGTGGTCCACCCTGAGATGATGAATCATTTGTGTCACAATCAGAGAATCATGTCACAGAAGGAAAGTTAGTCTCATTAAACTGAACATGACAAGAGATAATAATTTTCCCTGATGAGCAAATGCATTTGTGTCCCTTGTGAGCTGAACTAGGACCCAAGTAGACACATCTCTCTGTCTTGAACTGAATTTTGTTGACATTGTATGGTTTAAGATAAAGATAATAGACACACCCAAATGTCTTGAGTTCCACAAAGTTTAGTTGATGCCCAACTAACATTTCCATAGGAGGTTTTCCCTGAAGTATAGTGGACGGCAAACCATTAATGAGAAGAGTATAGGCAAGAAAAGCATCTCACCAATACTGCAGTGGCATGGTAGCTTGAGCCAACAAAGTTCACTCAATTTCAACTATGTCTGTGCTTTCTCTCAACTCTTCCATTCTGTGCAGAAGTATATGGACAATAAAATCTTGATCGATTACCACTCTGAGCACATTGATCATGCACTCTTTTATACTCACCCACATTATCAGATTGCAAGGCTTTGATCTCCTTTCAAGCGCAAAGGATAAATTCATACAAACCTACTAAAATCATCAAGAAAGTGTACATAATAGCGAAATCCTTCTGTAGATACAACAAGGGCAGGTCCCCACAAATCAGTGTGAATCAGTTCAAATGAAGTAACAACATGAAAAGTAGAGTGTGGAAAGGAAAGTGCATGAGTTTTACCAAATTCGCAAGCTTCACAAAATTCAAATTTTTCATTGCTCTGAATTGACAGATTACATCCACTAATCAAATTTAGTAAGGTTTTTAGAGAAGGATGACCAAGTCTTCTGTGCCAAACAACCTTGGACACAACAACATTCACACTATTACTAGAACTAGGAAAAATAAAACTAGAATAAACAGAGCATTATTTTCTAACTTCATATTTCTTGAGGTAGTTCCAGGAACTTCCACTCCACCAAGTCGGTATAAACTATCTGTAAACACCCCTTTCCACACTACTCTGTCCGTACGAGTATCCTTGACAAGATAAGAATCAGCATGAAATTCAATATATACATGATTATCTTGGGCAAGTTTAAAGACACTAACAAGGTTCTTCGCTATATCAAGCACACACGGAACATTCTCAAGGCGAAACAGTTTATCATTTGCAATTAAACATGATGAACAAATATGAGAAATTACTAATTCATTACCATTACCAACAATAACTTTTTCCTTACCTCCATATTCAGCAGGATAGGTCAGGTTGGTGTGATCTGACGTCACATGATTGGAGGTTCCACTGTCAACATACCAATTAGGATCAACAACTGTAGCTCAGTTTGCAACCAAGAAAAGGGTTGGAGTTATTTTGAGTTGCAACAAAGGCCTGAGGCGGAAACCCAGGTGCTACATTATGATTGTTATTTCTCTGTGCCTGATTGCCTCGTTCATTAGTCCACCTATTCTGATCCTGGTTTGGTGGAGTTTTATCATATAATTTGTAGACACCGTATTTGGTCCGGGCATTTGTTTATTATTAATGTTTTTACTTTTTTTTTGTTTATTTTTTTTTTTATCATATTTGATTGAGTCTTTTTAAGTTGTAAATTCACTTTTTTATTTTTGTATTTAATTAATTTTGAAAATTGGAGAAAGATAACAAAAATAACGTTTTAACTGTTTTGAAAGTCTTTACCTAATTTGACAAATAAAATTGGCATTTTATGAGTATAAAATTTATAAGTCATTTTATGGTGCCAAAGCGAGCATAGCTCAACTGGCATAGTTATGAGTTAACGATCACGAGGTTTGTGGTTTGAATCCCCCCACCCCAATGTTCTAAAACAAAATAAGATTTTAATTCAATTTTAATTCATTTTGGGTTAAAAATTGGATATTCATTTATGAGTATAAATTGATTAAATTGATTAAATTGATTAATTCATTTTTGGGTTAAAATTTTATATTCATTTATGAGTATAATATATTTGTTCATTTTTGGTCAAAAATCGTTTCAATTAAGAATGAAATTTCAAGTCATTAATTGTTTGATTTTATCCTTGTTTGACGCTCACATCGTCTATAAATATCGGGTAAAGAACCATTTAGAAAAGGGGGAGGAAGATCAGAGCAAAGGCTCGTGGAGAGAAGGATAAAAATTAGAGCTTGATTTTGAAGTCAAAATTAAGACTTTGACCAAAAATAAGTTTCTCTCTCTAAAACTCCATTTTTTCCTTTATTTCTTTTTCCATTTTTTGAGGTACACGCAGATCGAGGTCTTTACTATTCATCTTCTTCTATAACTTCATCTTCTCCACCTTCATCCAACCACCATTATCGTGGGCGGCAGACGGAGCTCCTCGGCGGCAAACCACAGACGGGACGAAACCCAGATCTCCGACCACCACCACGACGAACTTCGCGGCGACGCATCTGAACGACGGCGACGAAGCTCCACGAAACCAGACGACAGCGAGCCGGCGGACCAAGCTCCTCCAACCGGCGACGGATGAATCTTCACCGATTACCCACGAGATTGAAGGGAAGAACGCAGACGTGCGACGCAAGCGACGGTTGGCAATCGATCACTGTTAGGGACAACTAACATCTACATTGTAATGATATTGTCCACTTTGGGCATGACCCTCATGGCTTTGCTTTTGGTCACCCCAAAAGGCCTCGTTATAATGTAGATGTTGTCCCTTACATATATACCCATGATCATCCCCTTTCCTAACCAATGTGAGACTTTGTTTGCACTTACAACAATCCTCCCCTCAAACGAAGGACCACAAAGCCTCCCCTCAATTAGTCATCTATCCGTGTTTAAACTCGAACATTATCACCTTTAACCAGGCCACTCTTCATGAGAGTATACCCCTGCCGGATAAGCTCGACCACGAGATCAACCATGACTATGTCATAGAGGCACACCAACATTGGTTAGGTAAGGAGCATGGCTCTGATACCACTTTGTTGGGCTGAATAATGGGCTTCAATCAAGAAGCCCAAAAACCTTAGACTTCGACAGTTCGGTTGAGAAATGGGTGAAGGAGAATTCTCCACGTATTCCTTCACATCCAACAAAAAACTTCTCTAACCCTAACACTCTTCAATTGAGAAAGAGAGTTGGGATGTTGGCAAAGCTCTGGTGAAACATTTCAGCCACCTTGAAGTTGATTGATTGATTCAAGAAGAAGAAGATAAAGCTTTATGAAGAAGAAGATCACCAACTATATCACATAGCCTTGGTGATCTATAGATTTTTTATTCATGATCTTTTTAAGATGAGTTTCCAGAGAAGTTCTTTTACAAAAGATTAGTTCTCTAAACTTTTAAACTCTCTCAAACTCTCTGTGTTTCTTTCCTTTTTTTTTTCCTTTTTTTCCACTGTTTTACAGAGAATAAATTTTGTATTTAAAGAACACATTACATGGACTGTTGAAGAACAATTTTCAGTTTAGAGAATAACCATATTTGGTTTTTTTCAAATCTCCACCTTAAACGTAAAAATTTTCCTTCGTTCTTTGCTGATTTTGCTTTCCTTTTGTCTAACCGTTTTCAGGTAAGTCGAATCCAACGAGCTCGAGACAATGGTTGAATTTCAGCTGTGGAAGAGGCTTCGTCAGCATGTCTGAAACGTTCTCTGAGGTATGAACCTTCAACACCTCTATTTCTCCTTTCTCTATCTGTTTACGAACAAAATGATATTTGATGTCAATATGTTTTGTTCTGTTGTGAAATTGTTGATTTTTGGATAGATGTATAGCACTTTGATTGTCACAGTATATCTTGACTGTTGTTTGCATAATTCCATAGTCCTTTAGCAAACCTTTGAGCCATAATGCCTCTTTAATTGCTTCTGATAGGGCTATAAATTCCGCTTCAGTTGATGAGAGAGCTACGACCGGTTGAAGGGTAGCTCTCCAACTTAGGAGATTTCCCCCAATTAGGAATAAGTAACCAGTTAAGGATCTCCTTCTATCCAAATCCCCAGCATAATCTGAATCCACATAACCAAATAATTGATTATGTTTATCACTGCAACTTGTATAAGTGAGTTTAGCTTCTGAGGTTCCTTGTAGGTATCTTAATACCCATTTAGCTGCCTCCCAATGTCTCTTCCCCGGATTAGCCATATATCTGCTAATTAAGCTTGTAGCATAGGCTATGTCCGGCCTTGTAGATACCATGAGATACATTAGGCTCCCCACAACTTGTGAATAAGGAATGTTAGACATAAAGTCCAAGTGTTCTTTTTCATCTAGTTTGGGTGAGTTTTGAGCAGATAGTTTAAAATGTTGAGCCAAAGGAGTTGAGACAGCTCTTGAATTCTCCATGTTGTATTTCTTTAAAGTCTTGCCACAGTAGGTAGTTTGGCTGATTTGAAGAACTCCTTCTAATCTTTTTCTTGTAATTTCAACACCTAGGATCCTTTTAGATTCACCTAGGTCCTTCATGTCAAACTCCATTTTAAGTGATTGTTTCACCTTTTCCATTGCTTGCTTTAATTACTTGCAAGTAGCATGTCATCCACATATAATAACAAATATACAATTGTAGAGTATGATTTGTTATCTATGTAAACACAACTATCATATGAGCTTCTTTGAAATCCTATTGTTGTCATGTAATCATCAAATCTTTGATACCATCATCTAGGAGATTGCTTTAAACCATATATTGACTTCTTTAATAAACAAACATAATTTTTCATGTTTTGTTTTTCATACCCTTGAGGTTGCTTCATGTATATGGTCTCTGATAGCTCACCATGTAGAAAAGCTGTTTTAACATCTAGTTGATCTAATTCTAGATTATTTTGAACAACCAAAGCAAGTAGCATGCGAATAGATGTTTGTTTAACAACTGGGGAAAATATTTCATTGTAATCTATTCCATGTTTTTGTGTATAGCCTTTAGCTACTAACCTTGCTTTGTATCTTGGTTGTTGAACATCTTGAATGCCTTCCTTGTATTTGTAAATCCATTTGCATGCAATTGGCTTAAAACCTTTAGGTAATAGGCTAAGTGTCCATGTATGATTCTGATTTAAAGAGTCCATCTCTTCATTCATTGCTTCAATCCATTTCTCTGCATTAGGACAACTTGTAGCTTCATCAAAAGTGTTAGGCTCAGTTTCATTTAGGAAACCACTTACATTTAATGCCATATTAACACAATCGGCCTCATCAAACCTTGTTGGTGGCATAATGATTCTTCTCTGCCTATCTCTTGCAAGTTGATAATTTTCTAGATTTGATTGTTCTTGCATAACATCATGTTCTTCATGTTTTACTAGAGATTCCTCTAGTTTAACTTGAGAGCTTTCTCCTTTATCTTCAGAATCTGATAGATGAGGGATGGATGATGTCAAATTAGGTTGCTCCACCTCAATTTCTAGTTTAGAGGTTTTGTCTGTGCTTTTAGTTTGTGTCTCTCTTTCCATGAACATCTCATCTTCTCTGAATGTCACATCTCGGCTATTGATGCATCTTCTTTCAGTGGGATGCCAAAGCCTAAATCCTTTAACACCATCTGTAAAACCAACAAACATACATCTTGTAGCTCTAGGCTTTAGTTTACCTTGACTTTGATGGACAAACCCCACACAACCAAAAACTCTTAAATGGTCTAGGTTTGGAGGGTGTTTGGTCCACTTCTCTTCTGGTGTTAGGAGATTTAGGGAGCTGTGTGGGCACCTATTTAAGGTGTACACCGTATAAGATGTAGCTTCAGCCCAAAACTTCTCATGTAACATTGCATCAGACAATAGACATCTAACTCTCTCCATAATGGTTCTGTTTAGCCTCTCTGCTACACCATTTTGTTGAGGTGTATACCTCACTGTTCGGTGTCTTAAAATTCCTTGTTCTTTGCAAAAATTATCAAACTCTTCATTGCAAAACTCCAGGCCATTATCAGTTCTCAAGCATTTCACGTGCCTGGAGGATTGATTTTCAACAAGCAACTTCCATTCTTTAAACTTGTTGAATGCTTGATCCTTAGTCTTAAGGAAATATACCCAACTTCGTCTTGAGTAATCATCAGTGAGGGATAGGAAATACCTTGATCCACTGATTGATGGTGTAGGTGATGGCCCCCATAGGTCTGAATGAATGTAGTCTAGAATTCCCTTAGTTGTATGTTGTGCTTTAATAAAGTTGTGTCTTGTAGACTTTCCCAATATGCAATGGTCACAAGCTTTGACTCCAATGCTTATCTTTTGAGGCAATATGCCCTGCTTAGATAGAGCTTCTAGTCCTTTGTTGCTTATGTGTGAGAGTCTTTTATGCCAAAGAACTCCCTCATCCATGCTGTCATTGGTTACAACTAGGGCAGATTGTACCATTTGCACATCCCTAATCACATATAGACCATTCATTTTAACACCAATCAGCACTGTTTTTGAATCTTTCTTGACTTCAAAAGTTCCCCCTGAACCTCCATATGTACATCCAATGGAGTCCAACATTCCTAGGGAAATTAGGTTTCTTTTTAGCTTAGGAACATGTCTTACATTCCTTAGAAGCTTCACTGAACCATCTTGAAACTTCATAGACACTGACCCAATACCAACTACCTTGCAAACAAGGTTATCACCCATGTACACTTCTCCTCCATCCCATTCTCTATAGGTTGAAAACCAACCCTTTGATGGAGTCATATGGAATGAGCATCCACTGTCTAGAACCCAATCTTGAACTTGGACTGTTTCATTCTGTTTGGAGGAGTGATCTGAGGTAGCTAGGGCATCAGAATAGGTAAAAGAACTATCCCCAACTGCGGCTTCAGCTGGTACTTTACCTTTCTGTTTGTTTTGACTTTGCTGTTTTTTTAAAGAATAGCAGTCTTTTGCAAAGTGCCCTGGTTTGTGACAAAAATTGCATTTCAGCTTAGTTTTGTCTTGATGAGTTTCACTTTGGTTCTTGTTGTTCTTCCAACCTTTCTTGTTCTTCCCTTTTATGAATAAACCTTCTGAATTTGAAGATTGCTTCTTTTGTGATTGAAGTTCCATTTCTTTTGATCTAACTGCAGAAATGATAATATCAGTAGTTAGTTTATCCCTACCATATTTCAAAGCTGTTTTTACCTCTTTGTAGCTTTCTGGTAAAGAGTTTAATAAAATGAAAGCTGCTGATGTTATTCTTTTAAACTCATTTAGATTTTCCATCATGGATTTGTTTGCATCCATCTTGTATGTAAAGAACCTTTCTCTTAGATAGGTCTTGTTAGGTAAATCTTTTGAGAGATATAACTCATCAAGTTTGGTCCACATTGCATAGATAAGGAAAATCGGACCACCACATCGGTATGATATTGTCCACTTTGGGCATAACCCTCATGGTTTTGCTTTTGGTTCCACCCAAAAGGCCTTCCACCCCAAAAGGCCTCACACCAATGGAGAATGTTGTCCTTCCTTATATACGCATGATCTTCCCCTCTCCTAACCGATGTGGGACTTTGGTCGTACTCCTTGCACTCCCAACAATCCTCCCCTCGAACGAAGTACCATCGAGCCTCCCCTTGAGTAGTCATCCATATCCGTTGAACCACGGATCTCCACCAATGACTACACCCTCCTTGGAGTCTCTCCTTTGTTCGGCACTCAAGGATTTCATCACACGGTTAGGTTTGGGGGCACGGCTCTGATACCACTAGATAAGGAAAATCGGACCACCACATCTCCACATTGGTATGATATTGTCCACTTTGGGCATAACCCTCATGGTTTTGCTTTTGGTTCCACCCCAAAAGGCCTCACACCAATGGAGAATGTTGTCCTTCCTTATATACGCATGATCTTCCCCTCTCCTAACCGATGTGGGACTTTGGTCGTACTCCTTGCACTCCCAACAATCACAAACGGCGATATCACGGCGGACTTCAACCACGGCGGCGACGGAAAGTTCTGATCCACGAAGACAACGCTGAATTTCGAAAGAGGAAGGTCTAAATTTTAAGATTTAATGTTATTTACAATTCTGCCATTTTTCATGAAATTCACAAGTTTGCCCCCCTCATTTTAAAATCACATTCATCTTTTGCTCTCAATATTACATTTTCATTAAAACTTTGACTTATATTATTTTAAATTAAATTTTTTAAAGACATTTTCTATATTTTTTTTATTTTTTATCATTTTGTTTAAATCTTGATTTTAAATTTTCAGATTTAATTTGTTAAGTTGGTTTAAATTAATTTTTCTAAATAAATATTATTTTAATTTGATAAACAAAATGATTGAGGGGTAGGTAATACAATTTCATGAAGTCTCGATTTTGTGAATGTACGTAATTCTTCATAATTATTTCATAAAAAATGTGTTATTTGTTTTGAGGGCTGAGTAGTGTGACTTCGTAGAGTTCCGACTCTCAGCATACGAAAATTCTTCCAATCACTTTTTAAAAAAGGGGCAAATCAACATGTTTTAAAATAAAATATTATCATATAAATCCTATGACGGAGTTGGGATAAATTTCTCAAATTCTCGAGGTAAACAATTTCCTTTAAATAAAAGGAAATTTAATATGATAATTAACTAAGGATATTTTTCCCTCAGTCCATCAAAACTCTTACTTTATTTTTAAAGTTAAAGTTTGATTAAATGAGACATTATTTTTTTTAATAAACTATTATTTAGTTTCTCAAATTAAGGACGTTTTAAAATTAACTGGATAATATAAGATAAAATATGGCTACCGTTTTAACGGGTGTTGTAGGGTGCTTATACCTTCCCTACACTCAAACGACTCCCGAACTTAATTTCTCTTTTCGTAGACCAGTTTTTGTTTTAAGGTGACCAATCACACCCAAAATGGTTGGTGGCGACGTCATCTCTTTTATTTTTAAAAACAAAACCCTTATTAGAGGACGTCGGCCGCTCCGCGTCGCGATGACGTTGCGACAGCATGGCGACTCCACTGGGGACTTTTTTTTAGAGGGTCAAGGCCATTGTATTTATCTTTTATTATCCCGTTTTCATTTTTTGTTGGTCCTTTGTTTGTTTTTGTTTTTGTTTTTGTCTATTTATTTTTGTATTATTTTATTTAGCTTGTCTTATTTAGTGTTATTATTTATCGCATCTCAATTTGCATAATCATGCATTTCACACATAATCACGGCTCTATACCCGAGCTATACCTTTTAGGATTAGAATTGAGAATTTAGTAGTGTCGACTTTCGAGGGGATTTAATTGACCCCGCATAGGCGCATGAAAAAATTTCGCTCAAGTTAATTCATTTGTTATTTTATAACATTGAAATTAATTTGGGGATCTTTGTACTTTAGGTTTAGAATTTTACCATCACACTATTTTTATTATTGTGCAATTTATTTACTTTGCTGTTGAAGTAATTTGTTTTAGGTCATTTTGTTTTTATAATTATTGTTGCATTTGTATAGTCTTGAGTTTATCTTTGTTTTGTTCATTTCATTTTTAAAACAAATCCAAAAAACAAACATATTTTTCCATCAAAACTTTTTTATCATTTTAATTTCATTTCAAGATTTAGTAGTATTTTTTTACTTTGTTTTAAGATTAAGTAGTGTCGACCATCAAAATAATTGTGAATAATAGGCGTATGAAAGGTCTTATTTCATTTTCTATTATTATTCTATTGTTCATTTTTAAATTCAAAACAACTTCCATCATTTTAATTTCATTTTTAGATTTAGTAATGTTGACTTTCAAAAGAATTACCTTTGTGTTGGCACATGAAAAATCTTATCTCATTATCATTCATTCTTATTTCAAAATAACGTTGATCTTTTTATAATTATTTTAAAACTTAGTAGTGTCGACCGTAAAAAGATTGTTAATGATAAGCACATGAAAAATCCTATTTCATTTTCCATGATCGTGTTATTTTTAAATTTTATTTCAAAACAATTTTCATTATTTTAATTGAATTTTTAGATTTAGTAGTGTCGACCCTCGACATGAAAAATCTGAGTGAATTTTCTATTTCTATTTTTTTTTTAAAAAAAATATATATTTTTTCTTTCACATACGCTCATTTAAAATTAATAAATAAAAAATAAAAAATTTAAGATCGAGTAGTGTCGACCATCGAGGGGATGTAAATGTCCCGTATAGGCGCATAAAAAATCTTTAAGATTGAGTAGTGTCGACCATCGAGGGGGTAAATGCCTCGATATAGGCGCATGAAGTGTTTTTACTTAAGTTATTTCATTTGTTATTTTATAACATTGAAATTAAGTGTTGAGTCTGTCTTCTAACATTTTAGTTTTTGATTTTATTCCATTTTTTTTTTATTTTTAAAAAAACAATGTATAACACATCATTCATACACATTTCATCTAGGAGTAGGACATTTTTAGACACCTTCATACACTTCCATAAGATCATTTTCTCATTTTGGTTCAATCATCACATGAAATCCAAAGAGTCCATTAAGTTTTAGCATACTCTAGGATATAATCGTGCATTTTTCACATTCATAAATTTGTGAGTCTTTGGGCTCTCATGCAAGTACAAAATTTCTCTCTCATGAATATTTTTTTTTTCTCTTTCTAAATACATCTAGGTCTAGGCATATTTACATGCATATAAAAAGAAAATTTCATTGCATTGTCTCATTTTGCATGTCAAGTCATTAACATTTTTTTTTAAAAAAAAGAAGTATTTGTGAGTTGCATAAAGTCATCTCATATATGCATCATAAAAAAATAAAAAAAATATTCATGCATCATTATCTAATTTCGCATGTCGAGTCATAACATTTTAAAAAAAAAATTATTTGATAGTTGCATAAAGTCATCTCATATATGCATCAAAAAAAAAATAAAAAAATCATGCATTCTATCATTACCCATGTCAAGTCATAACATTTAAAAAAAAAAAAAATTATTTGTTAGTTGCATAAAATCATCTCACACATGCATACATCAAAAGATAAAAACAAAAAAACAAAAAAATCATTTGTTATCCCATCATAAAAAAAAATAATAAAAAAAAATTTGATGCATTCATTTTTCATGTCAAATCATCAATTGCATCATATCATCTATGTAAAAAACAAAACAAAAAAATCATTTGTTATCATGCACATGCATACACCACAAAAATTAAGTTTCACTTCTATCTCACACATGCATACATCAAAAGATAAAAAAATAAAAGTAAAAAAAATCATTTGTTATCCCATCATACAAAAATAATAAAAATAAATTTGATACATCATTTTGCATGTCAAATCATCAATTGCATCATATCATCTCACATAGGCATAAAAAACAAAACAAAACAAAACAAAAAAATCATTTGTTATCATGCACATGCATACATCACAAAAATTAAGTTTCACTTCTATCTCACACATGATAAAAATGTTCATGCATCATTATTTCATTTCACATAAAAAAAAATATCAAAAACATTTGTTATTCATCAATTTCATAATATCATCTCACACATGTTTTTTTCATAAAACATTATCAATTTTTATCATATTCTTCATCACATCATTTAAAATTAAAAAAAAAAATATTTTTGTTCATTTTGATTACCCTTGTGTTTACCTTGGTCGTTCTTGTTAGCTGAAAACTTAACAAGAATTTTGAGCAAAAATGTCGAATCATCATTTGGAGGGAATGAAAAAAAAAAAAAAATGAGTGCTTTCACTACTCTTATTAAAGAAATTGTCAAAGTCTCAACCATTTTGTGTCTTCTTTGAAAAATACTTCTCTCAAGTTTCATAATTGAGACGAACTCGTAGTTGAAGACGACCTTTTTTCGACTATATATCCCTCATGTGCTAAACACTTTGTCACCACACAATAGTTGAGCAAGATTTTAATCTTCATACTGGAGCAAACACCCTTTTGCAGTAAGAGTCCAAAATTACTCACTGTAAGACCTTGAACCTGCATGCCACATAAGCTTTGAGGCAATTTACCCTTATTTTGTTGATCCACCATAAAATTCCTAACTAAACTCAACATCTACATTTATATGATGTTTCTCTACATTTATATACCCATCTAGCCTTTTGCTAAGTCGCCACGTTTAATTAGATGGCAAACTTTCCAAGTTATTCAAAAGAACTTCAAAGGTAATAAAATAGTATTGAACTCTTGTGACTTACTGCTTCATAATTAAGACTTGTAATTTTTCATATATTTCTCATATTCGATTTCATTTGATCCAAATTCTCATTGCTTTCCATTCTTATCATTTTTCATTTCTCTTTCTCGATTAGAAAGTGATTCAAATTTTTAAGATAATAGTTTTGAGAACTAATGAGTCGATAACTGTGAAATCATCTCGAAGTCTCAATTTCTTTCAATGAGTTTTGCTCGCGGGACATCTTCATCACGATGCCAAGAATTATGGACGAAGAAACAATCTGAGAAGACAATTGGAGTTTTCAAAGAAGAGAATAGATTATCAATTTTTTCTATACGATTGCACAAATTCTTACTATTAAAAAAAAAAAAAAAAAAAAAAAAAAAAAAAAAAAAAAAAAAAAAATTGTTGCGAGGTTTGTGCAATCAGTAGATCAAGAAACTATGTCTCGGAATGCTTGGAAAATCTCCTTTGCAAAGCAACCAATTGGGGCAAAGCCTCCATCTTCGCTAAACCGAAATAATTCTTTCAAACCTTGCACACTGGAGCAAAGTCATCATCAACAAGGCTGGAGTAAAGCTTCTATCTTTGCCACACTGGAGCAGAGCCATCATGAAACAAACTCGAACAAAGTTTTTGTCTTTGCCATACTGGAGCAAAGTTACCATAAACAAATTGGAGCAAAGTCTCCATCTTTGCCACACTGGAGCAAGACCAATATCAACAAACTGGAACAAGGACACCATCTACGCTGGGGGCAAAATCAATATCGACAAGTTGAAGCATTTGATTGCGTCATATCGAAGAAAAAAAAATTGATGCAATCAATAGATCAAAAGCTTCATCTCTAAATGCTTAAAAATCTCATCTTTAAATCAATAATGGAGCAAAATCTTCATCTTTGCCACACTGGAGCAAGACCATCATCAACACATTGGGGCAAAGGCGTCGCATTTGAGCAAAATCGTTCATATTCGTCACACCAGACCATGTCAAGGTGGAGATAATCGAAGACCTCGAGCTTACTCAAAGGAAGAAAGATACACATACAAGATGATTTCTCAAAGGGGTTGCTTCAAGTTCTCAAAAGTATTGTCCAAAGACTTGAAATCACTTCATTCGTCTTCCATTAGATCGTATTACAATCTCTTACTCGAACATTACAAATTTATAATCAATCTCTTATTGTTCAGGAGATTTGAAGACCACATTCTCCTCTGTTTTTATTCCTTATGAAGAAGACATGTATTGTTTACCATTTCATGCTTAATTCGAACTCAAACTCATTTTCTTGCATTCAAATTATTGTGTCCATTACAAGACTAAATTATGAAGCAGTTAATCAAGTAAGATATTCAATTCTACAAATTACTTTTGATAGTTCTCTAACTTAGCACATGAGACACTTCCAAAACATTTACCATGCCTAATATGGTTGAGTACTCTATGATTGACATACATAATCTCGTTCGAGTGAAAGCATTCAAAAAAAAAAAAAAAAAAAAAAACCTCTTAAATGATGATAACATTTTCTCTTTTGATTTTTTGTTAAATGTCAGCTAACAACAACAAGGAGAGTAGACAAGGATAATCATTTTCCTTAAACATGAAGATCATTTTGATATCTTGCATTTCGTTTACTAGTTTGAAACAATTCACATCATTATTTTAAATAAAAAAAAAATCATTTGTTATCATACACATGCATACATGTTGCATTCATTGATCACATGCATAACATTATCAAAAGAACATTTTAGAGAATTCAGGCAGCTAAGTTTTGAAATAAAAATCGTTGTCTTTCGAAAAACAAAAAATATTTTGGTTAAATCGAACCCTAATCCAAGATTAGCGGTCGAAGCCTGTGGACATAAACCAGATCCGTTACTTTTCCTTGTTGGTTAAATCGAACCCTAATCCAAGATTAGCGGTCGAATCCTGTGGACATAACCCAGGTCCGTTTCATTTTCTTGTTGGTTAAATCGAACCTTAATCCAAGATTAGAGGTCGAAGCCTGTGGACATAACCTAGGTCCGTTTCATTTCCTTGTTGGTTAAATCGAACCCTGGTCCAAGATTAGCGGTCGAAGCCTGTGGACATAACCCAGATCCGTTTCATTTTCTTGTTGGTTAAATCGAACCCTGATCCAAGATTAGCGGTCGAAGCCTGTGGACATAACCTAGGTCCGTTTCATTTCCTTGTTGGTTAAATCGAACCTTAATCCAAGATTAGCGGTCGAAGCCTGTGGACATAACCTAGGTCCGTTTCATTTTCTTGTTGGTTAAATCGAACCCTAATCCAAGATTAGAGGTCGAAGCCTGTGGACATAACCCAGGTCCGTTTCATTTTCTTTTGGTTAAATCGAACCCTGATCTAAGATTAGCGGTCGAAGCCTCTGGACATAACCCAGGTCCGTTTCATTTCTAGTTGGTTAAATCGAACCCTGATCCAAGATTAGCGGTCGAAGCCTGTGGACATAACCCAGGTCCGTTTCATTTCCTTGTTGGTTAAATCGAACCCTGATCTAAGATTAGCGGTCGAAGCCTGTGGACATAACCCAGGTCCGTTTCATTTCCTTATTGGTTAAATCGAACCCTGATCTAAGATTAGCGGTCAAAGCCTGTGGACATAACCCAGGTCCGTTTCATTTCCTAGTTGGTTAAATCGAACTCTGATCCAAGATTAGCGGTCGAAGCCTGTGGACATAACCCAGGTCCGTTTCATTTCCTTGTTGGTTAAATCGATCCTAATCCAAGATTAGAGGTCGAAGCCTGTGAACATAACCCAAGTCCGTTTCATTTTCTTGTTGGTTAAATCGAACCCTGATCCAAGATTAGCGGTCGAAGCCTGTGGACATAACCCAGGTCCGTTTCATTTTCTTGTTGGTTAAATCGAACCCTAATCCAAGATTTGAGGTCGAAGCCTGTGGACATAACCCAGGTCCGTTTCATTTTCTTGTTGGTTAAATCGAACCCTAATCCAAGATTAGAGGTTGTAGCGTGTGTAAACCCATGTCCGTCTTCGTTTTGATAATAAACAAATTTTCACCTTCCCAATACGTTGTCTTCGTCCTTTGTCTACCCTTTCAATTCTTCAAATATACACAAAAGGGAGCAAGCTGTAGACACCGTATTTGGTCCGGGCATTTGTTTATTATTAATGTTTTTACCTTTTTTTTGTTTATTTTTTTTATCATATTTGATTGAGTCTTTTTAAGTTGTAAATTCACTTTTTTATTTTTGTATTTAATTAATTTCGAAAATTGGAGAAAGATAACAAAAATAACGTTTTAACTGTTTTGAAAGTCTTTACCTAATTTGACAAATAAAATTGACATTTTATGAGTATAAAATTTATAAGTTAATTTATGGCTAAAATGTAATATTCATTTATTTCTCTCCATGCGTATAAGATTTTAATTCATTTTGGGTTAAAAATTTGATATCATTTATGAGTATAAAATATTTAATTCATTTTTTGGTTAAAATTGGATATTCATTTATGAGTATAAATTGATTAATTCATTTTTGGGTTAAAATTTGATATTCATTTATGAGTATAATATATTTGTTCATTTTTGGTAAAAAATCGTTTCAATTAAGAATGAAATTTCAAGTCATTAATTGCTTGATTTTATCCTTGTTTGACGCTCACATCGTCTATAAATATCGGGTAAAGAACCATTCAGAAAAGGGGGAGGAAGATCAGAGCAAAGGCTCGTGGAGAGACGGATAAAAATTAGAGCTTGATTTTGAAGTCAAGATTAAGACTTTGACCAAAAATATTCTCTCCAAAACCCTCATTTTCTCTTTATTTCTTTTTCCATTTTTTGAGGTACACGCTGTTCACACGAGAATTCGAACGACGAATGGAAATTCGACACGTGTAAATGAATTTGAATTTGTGTTGTTGTATTGTATTTATGAGTGCGTAGTGGATTACAATCTCTAATGTATGATCCTCTGATTCTTTCTCTCTCAAATGTACATGTGTTTCGAGGGCTTCGCAGCTTGTTCTCGATGTTGGATTTGTTTCGAGGGCTTTGCAGCTTGTTCTCGATGTTGAATTTGGATCGAAGGCTTTGCAGCTTGTTCTCGATGTTGAATTTGGATCGAGGGCTTTGCAGCTTGTTCTCGATGTTGGATCTTCAGCTTCGCGTAGCGGTGAAGTCTTCAGGTGTTTGAATTTGGAGTGGCGTTCAGTCTTCAGGATTTCAAAGAGTCTTTCGTTGTTTGGGAATTCTCTCTGAGTTCTTAGGAGAAGAAATTTTCTGAACCTTAGAAATGAAAATGAACTCTCTATTTATAGAGTTTTCATGGGCCTGGATCCAATGGGCTTGGGCTTTGGGCCCAATGGGTTTGGGTTTGGACCGAATGGGTTTGGGTTTGGACCCAATGGGCTTGGGTTTGGACCCAATGGGCTTTTGGGCTTTGGGCCAAATTGTCATTTAATCTTTCTGGCCCGATTCGACTTCGAGCCCAATTGCGGTTTGGCCGACTTTGCTCGGTCAAGTCTATCTGATCCCCGGTCGTGATGGAGACACGTGGCGACCACTGATTGGCCGAAATTTCTCGGTCAACAAATGCCCCCTTTTTCGAGAGTTATGCACAAGTATGTGTGGGTGAGTCTCGGAAAAGTTGAATAGATAAATCGAAACGTAGGACATCCTAATTTCGACTCCGCTTTGACGTATCAATTTTATCGAAATATGAAGTTCGATTCATAGATCAATTATTTTAATTGACGTCTCTTTCCATGTCAATCGATCAAAAATATGAATTTGGCTCGTAGTTTTGATCTTTCTTATCTGACAGAAATTTGATTTAAACTTCGGTAGAGAGATTTTTTTTTTTTTTTTTTCTACCTTAGTTTATCTTGAGATGTAGAGTAAGGACTTGTGTCTGCCCAATTGTATTTTGAATAGGGTTTGACTTTGAATTTTACTCTAATTTCGACGTGGATAAAATATACCCAAACCGCCAATTTTGATTTGAGACTTGGATTTAGATAACTTTTGACTCTAAATCATGTCTGAAAATAAATTTTGGAATATGCCCAAAAAATTTAATTTTCTCGGTCAAAAAAAAAAAAATGGTAAGCTTCTAAAGTTTGGCTTGAATTCGGAATAAGAGTGTTGAATTTTTTTATTTTGGCATAAATAATTGGCCAGATGAAACACTAGAATGTGAAAACAAATAATAACCAAGAAACTTGTTTGGTAGAGCGGAACTTGGATGACTTTAGTTGTTATTGGTCCTGAGTTCAAGTCTGACTTCGTACATTATTTTTGCAACTTTTTTTTTTAACTTAAATGAAGGACATTTAAGTAATTTTACTCTCCAAACCCTAACCCATTTAGGTTTTCTAATTCATATAAATAGAATGAGATGGAATTTGAAGTCTTAGAATAAGACTTTAGGGTTTATTTGGAGAGGAAGGGAGAAAGTTAAGAAGGAGAGCTCCAGCCGCCGCCGCACCGTCGCCAGCCCGCGCCGCCGCGTCGCTCCGCCTGCACCGTCGCGCCGCCGCCGCGCGCTCCAGCTGCACCGCCGCACGCAGCTCCGCCCGAACCGCCGTGCTTCAGCCGCATCTGTAGCTCCCTTCCGCCAGCCGCCGTCGTTTCCAGACCAGCAGCCAGCCGCAACCGTCGCACGTCCTCGCCGCAGCGCCGCACGTCTCTGCCCCCGTGCTTCAGCCGTCGCCGCCGCGCCTCAGCCCATCTCGCGCCCTGCGCTCCGGATCTGTACCGCCGGCTGTCTCCGGATCTTCTTCCGCGCGAACCGCCGCATCCGTCAGCCCATCGCGCAGCACCGCCGCCCCCGCGCAGCACCTCGCGACCCATGCCGCCGCCGCCGTCTTCATCGCACGCCGCAGCCGTAGGTGAGTTTCTTCTTTTTTTTTTATTTGTTTTGTTTTTTTTTTTTGTTATTTATTATTATTTAGTTTTTTTTATGATACATATATCTTTTTTTTTTTTTTTTTTTTTATTTTATGTTTTATTCTAACTTTATAGATATATATTTTTTCATATACAGGTGCCTATTTTCATTCTCCCGACGTTCTTCGTACCGACCTTAATTTGGTAATTTAATTTATTGTATGCAATTTAAATACGGTATGTAATTTAATTCATTGTATGTAATTTTAATGTGTGTAATTTATGTATGTGATTTATGTATGTAATTTATGTATGTAATTTAATTTATGTATGTAATTTAATTTATGGGTTGTAATTTACTTATGGGTTGTAATTTATTTACGTAATTTGATGTAATTTATTTATGGGCTGTAATTTACTTATGGGTTGTAATTTATGTTATTTGTGATGGCCTGTAATATTTTGCTATTTTGCATTTTGTTATTGTTGGTTGTGATTGCATTTATTTTATGAAGATTGGGCTTTAGGAATCTCAGTAATTTTCGATTTGGTATTTTGTGATTAAAAAAGCCAAATAAGAAATTTGTTAATTTGAAATTAAGGTTTTTTTTCAAAATTAGTTAAAGTGAGGAATCTTCCGTAATTTTCAATTTGGTATTTTGTGATTAAAAAGCCAAATAAGAAATTTGTTAATTTGAAATTAAGGTTTTTTTTTTCAAAATTAGTTAAAGTGATTTGAGATTTTGTAATTTAAAAATCCAATAAAAATAAATTTTAATTTGAAATTAAGGTTTTTTTTTTTAAAATTAGTTACGTGATTTGGGATTTTGTGATTAAAAACCCAATAAAAATAAATTTTAATTTGAAATGAAGGCTTTTTTTTAAAATTAGTTACGTGATTTGGGATTTTGTGATTAAAAAGCCAATTTTTTTTTTTAATTTTAAATTAAGGCTTCTTAAAATTAGTTAAGTGATTTGAGATTTTAAAAAATTTTAATTTTTGCTTTTTTTTTAAAAAAAATGAAATTAAGAATTAGAATTAGTTATTTTAATTTTGAAATTAAGATTTTATAAATACATTAAAGTAATTTGGGAATTGGGGGTTAGGAAATTTAAAATTAGTTAAATGATTTTGAATTTGGCATTTTATGAATATATTATTTTATTATATATATATACACCTTGATTTGAAATTTATTCACTTTTCGATTTTAATTTGTTTATTCCAAATGGGGAACGTTGCGACTTTTTTTTTTTTTTGTAGGTGTGCCACTTCTTTTACCGCCAAATCGTCGTGTTCAGCTCCCGTGGCCTCGACGTAACAATCTACGGGCGTTACTTCTCCTATGCAGATGCACGTCTGTTTAGGGAACGTATTCCGTCCTAGGTTGTGCGTCGAGTCGTTCTGTTCTGTTCCCATGGCCTCGACGTAACAATCTACGGGCGTTACTTCTCCTATGCAGATGCACGTCTGTTTAGGGAACGTATTCCGTCCTAGGTTGCGCGTCGAGTTGTTCTGCTCTGTTCTCGTGGCCTCGGCGTAACAATCTACGAGCGTTACTTCTCTTATGCAGATGCACATCTGTTTAGGGAACGTATTCCGTCCTAGGTTGTGCGTCGAATCGTTCTGTTCTGTTCCCGTGGCCTCGGCGTAACAATCTACGGGCGTTACTTCTCTTATGCAGATGCACGTCTGTTTAGGGAACGTATTCCGTCCTAGGTTGCGCGTCGAGTTGTTCTGCTCTGTTCTCGTGGCCTCGGCGTAACAATCTACGGGCGTTACTTCTCTTATGCAGATGCACGTCTGTTTAGGGAACGTACTCCGTCCTAGGTTGCGCGTCGAGTCGTTCTGTTTTGTTCTCGTGGCCTCGGCGTAACAATCTACGGGCGTTACTTCTCTTATGCAGATGCACGTCTGTTTAGGAAACGTATTCCGTCCTAGGTTGCGCGTCGAGTTGTTCTGCTCTGTTCTTGTGGCCTCGGCGTAACAATCTACGGGCGTTACTTCTCTTATGCAGATGCACATCTGTTTAGGGAACGTATTCCGTCCTAGGTTGTGCGTCGAATCGTTCTGTTCTGTTCCCGTGGGCTCGACGTAACAATCTACGGGCGTTACTTCTCTTATGCAGATGTACGTCTGCTTAGGGAACGTATTCCGTCCTAGGTTGCGCGTCGAGTCGTTCTGTTCTGTTCTCGTGGCCTCGGCGTAACAATTTACGAGCGTTACTTCTCTTATGCAGATGCACGTCTGCTTAGGGAACGTGTTCCGTCCTAGGTTGTGCGTCGAGTTGTTCTGTTTCTATGAGATCGGCGTGCCGACTTAAAGGCGTTACTTCTCTTTTGTAGATGCGTCAGTTTGGGCATTTCCACTATACGTGAAATGTGCGCGTCTACTTAGAGAACGCATTCCGTCTTTGTTGGTACGTCAGATCGTCGCGTTCCGTTTCTGTGAGATCGACGTACTAATTTAAAGACGTTGCTTCTCTTTTGCAGATGCGTCAGTTTGGGCATTTCCACTATACGTGAAATGTGCGCGTCTGCTTAGAGAACGTACTCCGTGTTTGTTGGTACGTCGAATCGCCGCGTTCCGTTCCTATGAGATTAGCGTGCCGACTTGAAGGCGTTACTTCTCTTTTGTAGATGCGTCAGTTTGGGCATTTCCACTCTACGTGAAATGAGCGCATCTACTTAGAGAACGTACTCCGTCTTTGTTGGTACGCCGAATCGCCGCGTTCTGTTCCTATGAGATTAGCGTACCGACTTGAAGGCGTTACTTCTCTTTTGTAGATGCGTCAGTTTGGGCATTTCCACTATACGTGAAATGTGCGCGTCTGCTTAGAGAACGTACTCCTTCTTTGTTGGTACGTCAGATCATCGCGTTCCGTTCCTATGAGATTAGCGTATCGACTTGAAGGCGTTACTTCTCTTTTGTAGATGCGTCAGTTTGGGCATTTTCACTCTACGTGAAATGAGCGCATCTACTTAGAGAACGTACTCCGTCCTTGTTGGTGCGTCGAATCGCCGCGTTCCGTTCCTATGAGATTAGCGTGCCGACTTGAAGGCGTTACTTCTCTTTTGTAGATGCGTCAGTTTGGGCATTTTCCACTCTACGTGAAATGAGCGCATCTACTTAGAGAACGTACTCCGTCCTTGTTGGTGCGTCGAATCGCCGCGTTCCGTTCCTATGAGATTAGCGTGCCGACTTGAAGGCGTTACTTCTCTTTTGTAGATGCGTCAGTTTGGGCATTTTCCACTCTACGTGAAATGAGCGCATCTACTTAGAGAACGTACTCCGTCTTTGTTGGTACGCCGAATCGCCGCGTTCCGTTCCTATGAGATTAGCGTACCGACTTGAAGGCGTTACTTCTCTTTTGTAGATGCGTCAGTTTGGGCATTTCCACTATACGTGAAATGTGCGCGTCTACTTAGAGAACGTACTCCTTCTTTGTTGGTACGTCAGATCGTCGCGTTCCGTTCCTATGAGATTAGCGTGCCGACTTGAAGGTGTTACTTCTCTTTTGTAGATGCGTCAGTTTGGGCATTTCCACTCTACGTGAAATGAGCGCATCTACTTAGAGAACGTACTCCGTCTTTGTTGGTGTGCTTCCCCCATAACACTCTCACTTTTTTTTTTTTTGCTTTAAGATTTCTCCCTATTTTTTGGAAGGCTATATGTGTTGTCATTTTCTTTTTGTCATTCGGTTTGTTTTGTTTTAAGGGTGTACATAGCTCCTTTTTTTTTTTTGTTGCGTTTTCTTGGTAGACGCTTCATGTTTGCATGTTTGTGTAGCTCATTTAATTCCTTCGCCATACTCGTCGCTTTGTTTTGAATTTATTAACTCTTTCGAATTTGTTTTGCAGGAACATGGTGTATTTTGCAGAGCAGATCGTCTCTGAAGAGAAACATCTCATTCTTTTAAAAGATGAACATCAATCCTTAAAACGCGGAGTTAACCTCCTAGTAGAAGAGGCGAAAGCGAAGATAGAAGCTGCGAAGATCGAACTTGAGAGGCTTTCCACTTTTGTCTCTGCCCGGGAGCAAGTCTTGAGTCGCGGGACACTTGAAGTTTCGCGTGTACGCGAAGAGATTCGTGCCCTCGAATGTGCCCCCATTATTGACGAGGACGATGCTCGAGCCGTTGCTGCAGTTCGCAAGCTTCTAGAGAGCTCGCGCGCGGAGTTGAAAGAGTTTCAGTGGGCGCCTTGATTTACGCATATATGTGCATATATATTTTTTTATCTATCTTCTTCTAGATTTCTCTCGTGTAAAAGAACTTTATGTTTTCTTTATGAACATTTGGCTTGTCTCCCTCATTTTGGAATAATACTTTTCCTTTGTTGCTTTGTTGAACTTTTTTTTTTTTGTTGCTTACGTATTTTCGAAATCAAGAGATCACTTGTTTGAACGTAGCTCGAATGGAATGAATGTATATTTTTTATTGCGCGCGACTGGACTTAAAGTATATATGTATTTTTTTCTTTAAGTTGCCTACGTACCCTTAGATGGAAGGGATCAAGTCATAACGTAGTTCAAATTACAATATTTTTTTTTTTACTTGGGTCGTTCACCTTTTAAGCTCGTGCGGGCCAGGAGCAACATGTAGTTTATACTCTTACGTTAAGGAGTATTACATTTTATGAGATCTCCTAAGAAAAATACTTGGAGATGATTATGCACGAGCTTGAAGTTGGAGATACGCAGCGTAGCAGAACTTGAAGATGCGATCGTGCAGCGCAACAGAACTTGGACTCGCGAAGCGCAGCAGAACTTGTTGATGGAGATGCAGAGCGCAGAACTTGTTGGAGATGCGCAGCACAACGAAACTTGAACTTGGAGATGAAAGATGATGCAGCGCAGCAGCGAACTTGGAGACGCAGCGCAGCAGCGAACTTGTAGATGCAGCGTAGCAGCGAACTTGGAGATGCAGCGCAGCAACGAACTTGGAGATGCAGCGCAACAACGAACTTGGAGATGCAGCGCAGCAACGTAGATTTTGATTTTTTTTTTTTTTTACTTGGGCCGTTCACCTTTTAAGCTCGTGCGGGCCAGGAGCAACATGTAGTTTATACTCTTACGTTAAGGAGTATTACATTTCAACAGATCTTATCTGCATCACGGTCTTGATCAGATCCTTCGTTTGTAGGATTCGTTAGAATAATGATATTTTTCTTCACCTTCAAGGAGCCTTCTGTATTTATGAGAACAGATAATTTCCTCTTCATGCGCGAAGGAACACGACTGTGAATTTTCTTGCCGCTACTTTCTTCATCGAAGAGTCTTGCCTCTACAGTCTTCATCTTTCCTTCTTGTTGATCGTTTGTCCCTTTGAGGCGATCAAAAACAGATGTTGAAGGTCGATCTTTCTTTGATGTGGAGACACTTAACCTTTGGAAAGCGGAAGTTCGAGTGGAGGTAGAAGTTAGACATGAATTTTCTTCTTTTGTCGCGGCCATACTCATCCTTTGGAAGACCGAAGTTCGAGTAGTTGAAGGCTTGATGCGATTGAAGACAGAAGTTCTTTGGTCGACTTCTTTTGAGTCGTCGACTTCTTCTTCGTTGATGTAGCATGAAGTTGCAAAGATTTCTTCCTCTTTATTGATAGGAAGGAAACTTCTTGAGAAGAATTCTTTTAAGGTCACCCGTCGTCGAGGTTGAGAAAAATATTTGTTTTCTCTTCTCTCGTGTTTAGGCTTCCTCGAATTGATTCTTCCTTTCTTCTTTGAAAGCTTATTGTTCCGTTTATCATCTCGAAACATGAAATCTTCTTTCTGGACGGGTCTTTGTCGTCGTATTTTCTGACGAGCCACGACGGTCCAACATTTATCCTCATTTTCGACGACCTCATGTTTTACTTGAGAAATTTGTTTTGGGGTTTCATGTCCGAACCGAACAATTATTGGTTCGAATGTCCCAAACTGGATCATACTTTCCTTTTGCTTCTCAAATGAGACCGGAGATAATTGAGCGCTGAAGTTCATTGTTACTGCAGCGTGGTTTGATTGAGCTATTTCATCTAAGTCTAGCTCGATTTTTCCTTCTTTAGCTAACCTTAGAATTAGCTCCTTTAGGACGAAACATTTATCCACTGGATGACTGATAACTCGATGATACTTACAATAGTTGGGATCATCGACTTTGTCCATTTCTTCCGGGCGCCTACACTCGGGAAACTCAATCAATCTTGTTTCCAGTAGTTGCTCTAACATGTCAGGAATGTCAGAGTTTGGAAACGGGTAGACTTTTTCTTGTTTTTCTTTTAAAGTAAGGCGACGTTTTTCGCCTCCGTCATTTCTTCTTTCTGTCTTGTTTTCCTTTTCTTTTGAGGAAAACCTGAAAGGGGTCGTGCTGACGACCATGGATTCTTCCACGACATTTTTAGTGATTTTCCCAACTCCCTTCGTTTCCGTCTTTATTTTCTTTACGTCGGGGACTAATAGGTCTTTGTTTCCTCTGTTGGCAATACTCAGCTCCATATCATGGGCGCGAGTTGCTAATTCCTCGAATGTTTGGGGCTTTATCCCTTGTAGGATGTAGTGAAGTCCCCAATGCATGCCGCCGATGCACATTTCGACAGCGGACACCTCGGTGAGTCGATCCTTGCAGTCGAGACTCAACGATCTCCAACGGTTGATGAAATCGATGACTGACTCGCCCATTCTTTGGTTAGCGTGCGAGAGTTCGGACATACTAACTGTTCGCCTCGTACTGTAGAAGCGATTCAAGAAGTCTCTCTCAAACTGCTCCCAACTGTCAATCGTCTCGGCTTCCAAGTCGGTGTACCAGTCGAAAGCGTTTCCTTTCAGAGTTCGGACGAATTGCCTAACCAGCAAGTCTCCGCGAGTTCCAGCGTTCTCACACGTCTCAACAAAGTGGGCAATGTGTTGTTTAGGGTTGCCCTTGCCGTCAAATTGTTGAAACTTTGGCGGCTGATACCCGATGGGCATTCTCAAGTTGTCGATCCTCTTTGTATACGGTTTGGTATACAAGAGGGAGCTTTGGGTGGGTCCACCGTATTGAGCTCTGATGGTGTTGGTAATCATGTCCTGCAGTTGTTGGACAGATAAGGAAGCGACCGACGTTGAGTGTTGCGCTTGGTCTTCCTGGATGACAATTTTTCCTTTGTCATTTCCTCTTGCTGCAGGAGTTTGACTTGACTCTGCAGCCTCTCTACTTTGCATCTGATTTCTCAAGTTTGCAATCTCGAGGTCTCGTTCTTCAACTACTTTCATCAGAAAGTTTAGTTTCTTTTCCATTTCAGCGATCACTTCGTCGCTTATGCGTGCGTCTGCCATCATTACAGACATCACATTTGGATCAGACCCCTTATTTGGTTGATCAGATGAGGGAACAAATTCATCGTACAAGAAATTTTCCTGAGTGATTATCCCCTCACGCGTAGACTCTGTCATTCGTTCCTCCATAACATTTATTTCAGTCATCATGGAGGATGTTACGTCAGAATCGAACTCAAATAGAGGGTTACACCTGACGGCAAATTCGTCACTTGTAGACGCCCCCGCCAATGTCATTCTTTCTTCCATAGTATTTGTTTCAGTCGTTATGACGGGTGCTACGTGAGAATCGAACTCGAACAAAGGGTTACACCTAACATTAAATTTGTCACTCGTAGATGCCCCTGACGATGTCATTACTCTGCTCACCATTGTGACAAAATCATGTGGACAATCATGGGGAGTAGAACTCGTGTAGCGGTTGTTCATGACTACGGTTGTTGAAGGAGTTCTGAACGACATAACTTCACTTGTTTTTTTTTTTAGATGAGGGAAAGAGATGAGAGGTAGAGTGGTCCCACTGGGCGTGCCAATCTGTTCACACGAGAATTCGAACGACGAATGGAAATTCGACACGTGTAAATGAATTTGAATTTGTGTTGTTGTATTGTATTTATCAGTGCGTAGTGGATTACAATCTCTAATGTATGATCCTCTGATTCTTTCTCTCTCAAATGTACATGTGTTTCGAGGGCTTCGCAGCTTGTTCTCGATGTTGGATTTGTTTCGAGGGCTTTGCAGCTTGTTCTCGATGTTGAATTTGGATCGAAGGCTTTGCAGCTTGTTCTCGATGTTGAATTTGGATCGAGGGCTTTGCAGCTTGTTCTCGATGTTGGATCTTCAGCTTCGCGTAGCGGTGAAGTCTTCAGGTGTTTGAATTTGGAGTGGCGTTCAGTCTTTAGGATTTCAAAGAGTCTTTCGTTGTTTGGGAATTCTCTCTGAGTTCTTAGGAGAAGAAATTTTCTGAACCTTAGAAATGAAAATGAACTCTCTATTTATAGAGTTTTCATGGGCCTGGATCTAATGGGCTTGGGCTTTGGGCCCAATGGGTTTGGGTTTGGACCCAATGGGTTTGGGTTTGGACCCAATGGGCTTTTGGGCTTTGGGCCAAATTGTCATTTAATCTTTCTGGCCCGATTCGACTTCGAGCCCAATTGCGGTTTGGCCGACTTTGCTCGGTCAAGTCTATCTGATCCCCGGTCGTGATGGAGACACGTGGCGACCACTGATTGGCCGAAATTTCTCGGTCAACACACGCAGATCGAGGTCTTTACTATTCATCTTCTTCTACAACTTCATCTTCTCCACCTTCATCCAACCACCATTATCGTCGGCGGCAGACGGAGCTCCTCGGCGGCGAACCACAGACGGGACGAAACCTAGATCTCCGACCACCACCACGACGAACTTCGCGGCGACGCATCTGAACGACGGCGACGAAGCTCCACGAAACCAGACGACAGCGAGCCGGCGGACCAAGCTCCTCCAACCGGCGACGGATGAATCTTCACCGATGACCCACGAGATTGAAGGGAAGAACGCAGACGTGCGACGCAAGCGACGGTTGGCAATCGATCACAAACGACGATATCACGGCGGACTTCAACCACGACGACGACGGAAAGTTCTGATCCACGAAGACAACGCTGAATTTCGAAAGAGGAAGGTCTAAATTTTAAGATTTAATGTTATTTACAATTCTGCCATTTTTCATGAAATTCACAAGTTTGCCCACCTCACTCTAAAATCACATTCACGTCTTTTGCTCTCAATATTACCTTTTCATTAAAACTTTGACTTATATTATTTTAAATTAAAAATTTTAAAGACATTTTCTATGTTTTATTTTTTATTTTTTATCATTTTGTTTAAATCTTGATTTTAAATTTTCAGATTTAATTTGTTAAGTTGGTTTAAATTAATTTTTCTAAATAAATATTATTTTAATTTGATAAACAAAATGATTGAGGGATAGGTAATACAATTTCATGAAGTCTCGATTTTGTGAATGTACGTAATTCGTCATAATTATTTCATAAAAAATGTGTTATTTGTTTTGAGGGTTGAGTAGTGTGACTTCGTAGAGTTCCGACTCTCGTGCAAGCATACGAAAAATTCTTCCAATCACTTTTTAAAAAAGGGGCAAATCAACATGTTTTAAAATAGAATATTATCATATAAATCATATGACGGAGTTGGGATAAATTTCTCAAATTCTCGAGGTAAACAAATTCCTTTAAATAAAAGGAAATTTAATATGATAATTAACTAAGGATATTTTTCCCTCAGTACATCAAAACTCTTACTTTATTTTTAAAGTTAAAGTTTGATTAAATGAGACATTATTTTTTTAATAAACTATTATTTAGTTTCTCAAATTAAGGACGTTTTAAAATTAACTGGATAATATAAGATAAAATATGGCTACCGTTTTTAACGGGTGTTGTAGGATGCTAATACCTTCCCTACACTCAAACGACTCCCGAACTTAATTTCTCTTTTCGTAGACCAGTTTTTGTTTTAAGGTGACCAATCACACCCAAAATGGTTGGGGGCGACTCCATCTCTTTTATTTTTAAAAACAAAACCCTTAAAAGAGGACGTCGGCCGCTCCGCGTCGCGATGACGTTGCGACATAATTCATAACACTTGTAAGCAGAATGTTCATAATTACTACACCACTGACACACTACTCTGTTATTACTATTGTTGTTCCAACGACCACGTCCACCTCATGGAGGATTCGAAGAGCGATGGTAATTTCCATTCTGATTGTTGTTTTGTTGTGGTTGCATACTGTTAGTTCTTGTTGAACTTGAATGACCTCTCACATTTGTGAAGTTAACTGAGGCAGACTGACGGAAGGATACATTATTTTTCTGAGTATTTTGAAATTCAAGTCGTTTCTCAAACATAAGTAGCTCCCCTACATCTCAGACCACAAAATACTGATTCTCCCTTGAATCATTGCAACAACAGGATTATACTCCTCATCTAGTCCCAAAAAAACTTGGGACACTAGTGAGCGCATGAGGACTAGACTTCCAGCTTGTCCCAAATTGTCTGCATTACATTTCATAATACGCAAATAATCAACCATTTTAAGTGAATTATTTCTAGTGGTTTGAAATACCTGAGGCAAAAAATCTTATTATGCTCTAGACTAAATTCCAAACAGCTCTTGTATTGTTGTCCATAGATCTTTTGCATTCTCATACACCAAGAGTTGTGTAGCAACTTTAGGAGTGATGGAATTATATAGCCAACTGAGTAGCAGTTGGTCAACTACGAGCCATCGTTCATATTGCAATTGGCTCGCTCCATTGTTGGATAGTCCTTGACCGACTTCATCAAAAAGCCCGCGGCCCGAGCCAACCATTGTAGCCGTCGCGTCATTGTTGGATCTGAAGCCCACTCTCGCACCCTCGCTGGAGCAGAGGGTTGCGTCGCCGCACGTTCTACAGCGCCTCCGTTGTGGCCCTGATTTTACCCTTAAATTATTTCCTTTTCATTTTGTGGCCCTGAGATTTATGATTTCGTGTTTTTTTATATTAATTAAACTCTTTTAACCTTAGCACACTACTTTTCATGCTTAAATTGATTCAAAAGTGATGGTTTTAATAGACTAAAAATGTGGTAAATTAGGTACTTATTACACCCTCAAAGTTAGCTTATTGCTTGTCATCAAACAATGCAATTTAAAACAATTTATGCAAACAACATGCTTAAGATTAGGATTAAAAGGAACTCCTCGCAGGAGAGATTTTATGGTTTGCAGTGCCAACTATAGACACAAGGTATTTGATGGCGCAGTGGAAGCCAAAGATCGGATATTCGACACGTTTAGGCATCAAAAGATGGCATATGCGATCGCACAGCTACCGCATGTTGGGTTTTATATCCTAAAACTCGTGGTTTGTAAACTGTTATGTTTGTAAATACTCTATTTAGAATAAAGAGTTATTAGTTTTATTCAGTAAAGGAGTTTACTGGAATAAAGTGAAACGTGTTTAAGTTAACATATACCAATGACCAACACCCTTGGTTGAATATGAGTACTTGAGCTTCATGTATGACATGATTGTGGATCAGGCTCAAGTAGTCAGTCAAACCGGTCTATAGTATACGGATAAGGCTGGGTACCTTATCCTGGTAACACTATTGGATGCGGCTCACTTTGTATTGTACAAAACGATGTGATCCGAATCGTTTCACATGGAGATGTGCGAGTGAGGGCGTCCTGTGCAAAGAGTTTGCATAAGACCGAACCGCGTATTAAGTCGCTCTCTCTTTATAACTCCGTTTACTGATGAGACCGACTTATACATATTGATGGCCTAGGTAACTCGATCTTAATCCTGAGCTCGCTATGAACTCCTGCTTATTCGATAGTATCCTTTGACTTGCATGGGTGAGAGTGGCCCATAAGCGCCGACTCAATAAGCCTACCATCTTGGGGATAAAGTCGAATAGGTAGCTGGGGACATAGTACAGCAAGATTGGATTTCACTCCTAACCCGCTCTTCAGGGTTAGTAGATAGGTTGTTCCCTTAATAGCTGACTCCGGGGCTTGAACAATTAGCGCGTGCACTCTTATGAGATGAGAGGGTTAATTGATCTGTTGGTTGGACCACATATCTATTGTTCATTAGAGGTGTCAGTGGTACTTAAGGAACAAGACGTAATGCAGGGGTTAAACGGTTTAAATGACCCAGCTGTGATTACGAACAACCTGTGAAGGGCCGACTTGCCCATGACGGTTATATCAAGAGGACATAATATATCTACAGTGAGGAAAGTGCAACCCTCGGACTATAGTGGAGTCTCCGGGGGTTAACGAAAGTTGATTGATTCGGGTTAAAAGAGTTTTGACCGAATAATCTCGTACCGTTGGAGCTCATGATCTGTAGGTCCTTTAGGTTCTCCTGGCTAGCTCGGATAACGTCGTGCAACAGTGTAAGAGAAAAGAAAAAGAAAAAGAATTTGAATTGTTCAAATTCGATTTTTTGGAAGAATGATAGACATATTTAAATATGATTTAAATATGAAAATGGTCTAAAACATGAATAGGATTCATGTGCAAAATTTCGGTTTTCGGAAAATCGTAGTTAGCCATATTATTTAATTAATATTTGATATTGAATTAATTAAAAAGTTTAATTAATTAATATATATATATATATATATATATATAATTTTATTTATTAAAAAGTTTAATAAATAAAATATATATTATTATTATTTAAAATTAATTGTGAATTAATTTTTGAAAAATAATAATAATAATTATGATATATATATAATATAATAAAAAAAAATAATAACAAAATGTCTTACATGCATTATGCATGTAAGACATTTGTATTTGTATTATTATTATTATTATATATATATAAGTTATATATATACATTTGGTGATTTTTGAGTGCATGTTGGGTACACATTTTCTCATTTTGTAAATGAGTTTCAAATGGTTCATTCAACGTAAGCCTCTGCCTCTGCCATTCTTCTTCTTCTTCTCCTTCTTTTACTTTTCTTTTCTCTTCTTTTTGGAGTCCCACAACTCCGTTGCGCGGCGCCGAGGATAGCGGGACTACCTGGGGTGGTCCACGAGGCGTTCGTGAGAAGAGGCCGAAAGAGTTCGTGACGAGGAACGTGCGGCGGAACTTGAAGAAATTGGAACTACAAGGGTATGTATTTCTAATTTCTTATTTTCGCTTTAAGAGCATGTTTTCTATTTGTTAAATTGATGAAATTAGAGTATCATCGGTCCGAAATCGCTTTCCGCTGCGCATGTCGCTCCATCAATTGGTATCAGAGCGATTTTGTGATTAACTCAATTTGCATCAATTTAAGTTGGTGGGTATTTTAATTTAGAAATTGTTTCTGAATTGGCATCTAAAGTGAATATCGATTTTGGCATAGTTTCTATTTGAATTTCATTATTTGTAATTGCCCGAGAATGTATGGACTTTAATGCGTGCTGAAGAGTCTGTATTTTTAGAGTCATTAGAGCCCATATAGGTTTCTTTGTGAAAGAAGTTTGAGTTTGGAACTCGCCGAAATGTTCGGTATAAGTTCAAACTCGTTCTTGGCAATACGAGGATAAATTCGAAGAGAATTTGGACGAAGCGTTCGGAGGAAGCAAGTTGGTCAAAGGCGGTGCGAAGAGTTCGAAGTCCGCTCAAGACTTAGCTTGTTTATCAAGCTTGTAATAAATTAGTTATTGCTTGCTAAATGCCAAAATCGATCCACTTTAGAGTGTTTAATTAATTATGCATTGTGAAGGTATGTTTTAATTGAAATCCTTGTTTGTATGTGCATAACGTATGCCATATAGATTTAAAATCCCACCGTAGGAAGCATGCTCCATGCATTGAGAATATGTTATAAGTGTTATAATATATAGTATGCATATTTAGGAATTCATGAGAATTAATATAAAAGTTATATTAATTCGTGAATTATATGTTGTTAGGTTAATAGAGAAATTGATATAAGCGTTATATTAATTATGAAATTAAACGTAAAACATTGGTTATCCTAGTTTATTGTATATTATAAGTGTTGTAATGTATATGCATGTTTAATTCATGAGTATTAATATAAGAGTTATATTAATTCATGAATTTGATGTTGTTTAGTTAATAGAATAATTAATATAAGTGTTATATTAATTATGAAATTAAAACATCCAACATTAGTTTTATGCATATTGTATGTTATAATTGTTTTTTTTTTGCAAGGGTAGTTTAATTAATGTGGGGATTGAACCCATGACCTTTTGGTCACTGGCACAACCCTATGCCAATTGAGCTATGCTCAGTTTGGCTATGTTATAATTGTTATAATGTATAGGATGCATGCTTAATTCATTAAAAATTGATATAAGTGTTATATTAATTTATGAATTAGGAGTTGTATGTTTAAAGAGCATAATGGATATAAGTATTATATTGATTATGAGGTTAAATATTCAACTTGCCATGCCTTAGCGAATGTATGTTTGAGAAGCATATAGAAGTTTGTTATTATAGAAAGTCTAGTTTTTGCAAGCGTTGTAAAAATGACTTAGACTTTTAAAATATATAACAAAGATAAGTGACATGCTCATTTAGGGTTAAATGGTTCGGTCTGTTTCATTAGATGAATAGGTCGTTATCTCGTAAATGCTAAGGTTATGAGAAACTCACCCGGTGAAATCCTGTTCGAGGTTGGAGGTATTTAAGCTGACGGTTTACGGAACACCTCCTACCTGGGGACGATCCGGTACTTGAGTAAAGTTAACCACGCTTTATGAGCGTGCGGGAGAGGTGTGAGGTTATTTAAATCTGTTAATAACCTAGACATCTCAGGTAAAAAGTTTGCCTAGACTTAAGGTTTTATTTTCTTAGCCGGATAAAACCTGAGTAGTTTACCCTAAAAACCGTCCACGATGCTTAGTAGAAGTGTTGAGAAGGAATATATGATATATCCCTCTCCTGCTACGCACTCCCTAAAGTTCACAACGTGAGAATTTTGCTTGGCCTCATGATGCCATATGGGGCATCTCCAGACGGGTGGTGTTTGCAACTTTCAATAGCAAGGTGAATGGAGTAAGTGTCTATAGTAAGTGGGAGAAGGAAGTGCGTCGGTGCTTCCTGTAGTCTCCTCCGTTGGATTGAACCGTGAGATTCCCATGTTCCGCCTGCAGGCTGCCCTAGGGGCACCATCCAAACGGAGGGTTGGGCATGGGAGATCGAACACCTCAGTCACCATTTATGGATAAAGAAACATAGGGCCATTCCCAACACTGACATTCCATACGGTTGCTATGTTGGGGCTGTTCTGTGCGTTCTAAAAATGGAGGGTCACACTTACGGGATTTGCTAAGGAGTTAGTAAATTCTGACCAAAAACGATAACTAAGATGCTATAGGAATATGAGTTATTCTGGTGATAGCATTTAGTCAAGAATGTCTTGATTTAGTAAAGGAGTGCTCCACCTACCCTACGGTTGGGACCATTCTGACTTACTAAAGTATCGTTGTTAGTAAATAAAGAGTTTGGGTACTTTATTTGCTTCTAAATCTTTTTAATTGGTTTAAATAGGTTAAAACCGTTTCACTAATAGATTTACATTCTTTTTTCGGCATGTCGAGCTCGTTTTATTCAGTTGTTAGCTCACGACAAATTAACCGGAGAGAAATACGGAACATGGAAGTCGAACCTGAATACGATTCTGATTCTGGACGACCTGAGGTTTGTCTTAACGAAGGAATGTCCTTCAGCTCCTGGCTCGAGTGCATCTCAAAGTGTTCGAGATGCACACGATGGATGGATTAGGGCTATTGATAAAGCCCAAATCTATATCTTGGCAAGCATATTTGATGCCTTGTGCAAGTAGAATGAGGTTATGATTTCCGTAAAGGAAATCATGTCTTCATTACAAGCAATGGTGGACACTCGTCCTCATCACTTCGTAATGAAGTCCTCAAGTTCGTTTATAACTCTCGCATAGTGGAGGATACCTCTGTTAGGGAGCTTGTCCTTAACATAATGGTCCACTTTAATGCGGCAGAAGTAAACGTTGCTACCATCGTTATTTCAGACTTATCAGTTCCTGTACACTTCCAAAGGAATAGAGAAGGAGGCAAATGTTGTCACTTCGACGAAATTCCTTAAGAGGTCGGCGTCAAGGATTAAGCCTAAGTCTGCTTCTCTGAGTAATGAGATTATTCAGAAGAAGAAGAGTAATAGGAGGAAGGGCAAAGCCCCTACTGTTCGCAAAGTGAAGTCTTCAGACAAAGGAAAATGTTTCCATTGTAATGAAGATGGGTATTGGAAGCGTAACTGCTCCAAATACTTTGCTGAGAAACAGGATGAGAAAGAACGACAAGATAAATGTGATTTATTTGTCAAAACAAGTTTAGTGGATATGAATGTCATACCTGGATGTCTTCAGGAACCACTATTCGTGTTTGTTTTTCTACAGGAAACTAGTTCCTGACATGTTGGGTTTTATGTCCTAAAACTCGTAGTTTGTAAACTGTTTGAATGTATATATATTATATTTCAATAAAGTTGTTATTGAATTTTAGTGAATTGTGTTTGTACTAACCTATACCAATAACTAACACCCATGGCGATAGTATGAGTACTTGAACTTCATGTGTGACATGAATGTGGATCAAGTTCAAGTAGACAGCCAAAATGGTCTATAGTATAGGGATAAGGCTGGGTACCTTATCCTGGAGACACTATTGGACGCGGCTCACTTTGTATAGTACAAAACGATGTGATTCGAATCGTTTCATGTAGAGACATGTGAGTGAGGGTGTCCTGTGCAATGAGTTTGCACAAGACCGAACCAAGAAATAAAATCGCTCTTTCTTTATAACACCGTTTAGTGTAAAGACCGGTTTTTTCATATGATGACTTAGGTAACTCGATCTCAATCCTGAGCTTACTATGGACTCCTGTTTATTTGACCTTATCCTTTGACTTGTACGGGTGAGAGTGGCCAGATCGCCGACTCAATAAGCCTATCATATTGGGGATAAGATCGAATAAGTGGCTGGGGACATAGTTGTGCGAGATGGAATTCACTCCTACCCGCTTTAAGGGTTAGTAGAGAGGTTGTTCCCTTAAGTGCTGACTCCAGGTCTTGAACAGTGGGCCCATCCTCTCCTGATCAGGGAGGAATCTGATTTGATGGTTGGACCACAAATCAATTGTTCATTAGAGGTGTCAGTGGTACTTAAGGAACAAGATATAATACAAGGGTTAAACGGTTTAAATGACCCGTTGTGATTATGAACAACCTGTGAAGGATCGACTTACTGATGATAGTTATATCAACAGGACACAATATATCTACAGTGAGGAGAGTGCAGCCCTTGGACTTTAGTGGAGTCTCCGGGGGTTAACGAATGTTGGTTAGTTCGGTTGAAAGAGTTTTGACCGGATAATCTCGTATCGTTGGAGCTCATGATCTGTAGGTCCTTACGGTTCTCCTAGCTAGCTCGGATAAAGCAGTGAAACAATATAAAAGAAAAGAAAAGAATTTGAATCGTTCAAATTCGGGTTTGTGGAAGAAGAATAGACATATTTAAATATGATTTAAATATGGACATATTTAAATATGATTTAAATATGAGATTGGTCTGAAAACATGAATAGGATTCATGTGCAAAAAGTCGGTTTTCGGAAAACCGGGTTTAATTATATTATTTAATTAATATTTGATATTGAATTAAATAATATTAATTAAATATATATATATATATATATATATATATATATATTTTATTAATTAAAAAGTTTAATTAATAAAATAATAATTATTATTTTTAATAATAATAATATATAAATATATATATATATATATATATATATATACATGTGTCTTACATGCAAGCTTGTAAGTCACATGTAAGGTATATATATATACACAGTATATATGAAAAGTGATTCATCACATCAATTAAAAAAAAAAAAAAAAAAAAACAAAATCCAATTCTCAGTGGATTTTGGGGCACACGAAAGTGAATTGCAAAATGAGATTTCAAAATTTGAAGTTTCTTCTACGGTCTTCTTCCTCTCTGCTTCTGAAGAAAAGAGTTTTCTTAAGTGAAGCTTCTTCCCTCTTTTCTCTTGTAAAAGAAGTCCCACTACTCCGTTTCTCGGCCTGAGGATAGCGGGATTACCGTGGGTGGTCCACGAAGATTTCGTGAGAAGGATCGGTGAGCTCGTGAGGAGCTTCTGGCGGTGAAAATTGGAGAAATACGAACTACAAGGGTATGTGTTCTAATTTCTCTTTTTCATCGCTTTTGCATGTTTCCGTTTGTTTAAATTGATGAAATTAGAGTGTCTATGATCCAAATCGCTTCCGCTGCGTGCCATGAGCGCTCCATCAATTGGTATCAGAGCGTTTTTAGCCACTCAATTTCTATCAATTTAAATTATGGTGGGTTTTATTTTAGAAATTGTTTCTGATTGGATTCTAAAGTGAATATCGATTTTGGCATAGTTTCTTTTTGAATTTCATTATTTGTAATTGCCCGAGATTGTATGGGCTTTAATGCATGCTAAAGATTCTGTATTTTAGAGTCATTAGAGTCCATATAGGTTTCTTTGTGAAAGAAATTTGAGTTTGAAACTCGCCAGAATGTTCGGTGTAAGTTCAAACTCATTCTAGGCAATACGAGAAGAAATTCGAAAAATTTTGGCCGAAGCGTTCGGAGGAAGCAAGTTGGTCAAAGGCGGTGCGAAGAGTTCGAAGTCCGCTCAAGACGTGGCTTGTTGATCAAGCTTGTAATAAATTAGTTATTGCGTGTTAAATGCCAAAATCGATCCACTTTAGTGTGTTTAATTAATTATGCATTGCGAATGTATGTTTTAATTAAATTCCATGTTTGTATGTGCATAACGTATGCCATATAGATTTAAAATCCCACCGTAGGAAGCATGCTTCATGCATTGAAAATATGTTATAAGTGTTATAATATATCGTATGCATATTTGGCAATTCATGATTTTTGATATAAAAGTTATATTAATTCATGAATTAGTTGTTAGTTCAATAGAATAATTGATATAAGTGTTATATTAATTATGAAATTGAATGAACAACATAGGTTGTCCTAGTTTTATGCACATGGTATATTATAAGTGTTATAATGTATAGGATGCATGTTTATTCATGAGTATTAATATAAGAGCTATATTAATTCATGAATTAGATGTTGTTTGCTTAATAGAATAATTGATATAAGTGTTATATTAATTATGAAATTAAATATCCAACATTAGATTCATTTTGTTTGTTATAAGTGTTATAATGTATAGGATGCATGCTTAATTCAGAGTATTGATATAAGTGTTATATTGATTATGAATTAAGAGTTGAATGTTTAAAGCATAATCGATATAAGTGTTCTATTGATTATGAAATTAAATATTCAACTTATCATGTCTTAGTGATGCATGTTTGAGAAGCATGTAGAAGTTTGTTGTAGTTAGTCTTAGTTTTGCAAAGTGTTGTAAAATTGGCATAGACTTTTAAAATCTATAACAAAGACAAAGGCATGCTCACTTAGGGTTGAATGTATCGTTCCATTTCATTAGATGAATAGGTCGATATCTTGTAAATGCTAAGGTTACAAGAAACTCACCCGGGGACATCCTATTCGAGGTTGGAGGTATTTAAGCTGACGGTTTACGGAACACCTCCTACCTGGGGACCATCCGGTACTTGAGTAAAGTTAACCCGGCTTTATGAGCATGCGTGAGTGGTGTGAGGTAATAAAATGTTTATCACCTAGACATCATAGGTAAAAGTTTGTTTTACCTAGACTTAGGTCTTATTGTCTTAGCCGGATAATGCCTGAGTAATTTACCCATTCCGTCTTAAAATACTTAGTAGAGGTGTTGAGAAGGTATATATGATATGTCCCTCTCCTCCTACGTTCTCTGTTAAAGTTCACACCGTGAGAATTATGCTCGGCATCGTGATGTCAATAGGGCATCCCCATTCGGATGGTATTTGCATAATTCAATAGCAAGGTGAATGGAGAAAGTATTTATAGTAAGTGGGAGAAGGAAGTATGTGATAACTCCATTTTGGAGCTATAAAATACTTCATAATTATAGCTAAAGTCCGCTTTCAATTGATTAAATATATCTCTTTTGTAGGAGAAAAGCGGCAAAGAGCTCGTGCGTCCGTTGGACCCATTCGAGAGCTTAAAGTGGAGTTTTAGCGCCCCGGGAATGCATCGGGAAGAGGGGAACTTGATCCGTGAAGAAACGGGCCAAAACAGCCTTGGAGAGGCAAAGCTTCAGCCCCAAACCCGAGAGCCAGCGTCGAGCTATAGCGTCGAGACGCTGGCTCGACGCTGGAAAAACCCGAGAGCAAGCGTCGAGTGATAGCGTCGAGACGCTAGCTCGACGCTGCCCTGGCGTCGAGACCCTGCTTGGCGTCGAGACGCTCCAGAGGAGGCGCGCGCAGGAATTTATCGGGGCAGCGTCGCGACGCTGGCCTTGCGTCGCGACGCCATCGCGAGCGCGCGCGGAAAACTTAGGGCACAGCGTCGAGACGCTGGCCTAGCGTCGAGACGCTACGTCGATTACAGCAGCTAAAAGACGGTTTTCTGTGCATTTTTTGTGAGTTCTTCATTACGGATTGGGCTGATTTTCACCTTCTTCTTCCCCGTTTTCTCTCTATTTTCCGTGGAGCTCCGCCATTGTTGGCATGCTAGTGAGCTCCACCTTCATTGTAATACGTTGATGAATCCTTCCGTGGTCGTCTTTGGGGCGGGATTGACAAACCGCACCATGAGCGGCTAAGGTAAGGGTGACGGTTTGGGAATGTTTTAGGGATATTTTTGTTAAGTAAATTTGGTTTTGATAATCTGCGTTTTGAATTATGCATATTGGAATCTGTTTGTTTGCATCTATTTACTTTGCTTAATCCAACGCGCATGCTAAAATACGACGATTGACACTCGGGTAATTTCGCATGCTGTGTATGTTAAAGGGTAGCGATGTCGTGCCTCTCACTGCTCGACTAAGTAACACAGGTAGATAGAACTAAATCGAAGTATCGGGTCGGGTAGGATAATTGTTGATTGCATACGGCGTTTGCGGGCAATCTACTAGCAATTAGAATTCACGCTCGAATGTTCGTCGCGGTTAGCTAGTGACTGTCTAAATTTACCTTAGGGCTGATCACCTTGACGTAGGATTAGATAACGTGTAATTAGAACTGTGTGGTCTAATTAAAATCCATGGAGTCGGCTACTTTGGGGCTTCTCTGGTAGTCGTCCGCGTGCTCAATAAACTGTATTCCATGTTATTAGCATTAAATGATAAACCGAATTTGTCTAACAATTGATCCCGAGACTTCCCAAACCGTGCACACGTTCTCTTCTTATTATTCTTCCTTTCGTTAGCTTTCTTAATATTTCTCTTGCATGATAAAACCCCCCGTTACCAAAAATCTATCAATCAATTTAATCCCAATTTCATTAGTAATTTCAATCTTCTTATTCCTTGGATCGACCATGTTACCACTGGCTGCAAAGCCTTGGTCATAGGCTTTATAAATCGTATTTTGGCAAGCCTCGACAGCTTGAGATTAAGCGATAGTTCAAAATATCGCACACCAGTATGTCAATACATCCTGCGGTCTCCTCCATTGGATTGAACCGTGAGATTCCTATGTTCCGCCTGCTAGGTGCCCACAAGTGGTACCGATCCATTCGGAGGGCCGTTTCATAGGAATCGGAACATCTCAATCACCATTTATGGATAAAGAAACATAGAGCCATTCCCAACTTTGACATTTCCATTCGGTTGCATCGTTGGGGCCGCCCTATGAATTCTAAAAATGGAGGGTCACACTTACGAGATTTGCTAAGGAGTTAGTAAATCTTGACCAAACAGCGATAACTAAGATGCTATAGCAATATGAGATATTCTGGTATTAGCATTTAGTCAAGAATGTCTTGATTCAATGAAGGAATGCTTGACTGCCCCTCGGTAGCGACCATTCTGACCCACTGAAGTATCGTTGCAGTTTAATAATGAGTTTTGGGTACATTATTATTCTTTGCTAAATTCTTGATTGGTGTGTAAATTAGGTTAAAACTTTTTCACTAATATTTATTCATTCTCTTTTCAGCATGTCTAGCTCTTTCATTCACTTACTAGCTTCCGATAAGTTAACCGGCGATAACTACGCGACCTGGAAATCGAACTTGAATACGATTCTCGTTCTTGATGATCTAAGGTTCGTCTTATCAGAGGATTGTCCTCCCCCTCCTAGCTCGGATGCGACTCGAACTGTTCGAGACGCATATGATAGATGGACAAGGGCTAATGATAAAGCTCGAGTCTATATCTTAGCCAGCATATCTGATGTGTTAGCTAAGAAGCACGAGGAAATGGTTTCTGCTAAAGAAATCATGTCTTCATTACAGGAGATGTTTGGACTACCGTCCTCATCGGTCTGTCATGAAGCCCTCAAATACGTTTACAACTCTCGCATGAAGGAGGGTACCCCTGTTAGGGAGCATGTCCTTAACATGATGGTCCACTTCAATGTGGCGGAAGTAAACGGATCTACTATTGATGAGTCAAGTCAAGTAAGCTTTATCATGGAATCTCTTCCGAAGAGTTTCCTTCAGTTCAGAACCAATATGGTAATGAACAAGATAAAGTATAATTTGACTTCTCTTCTCAGCGAGCTACAGACCTATCAGTCCCTTCAGACTTCTAAAGGAAAAGAGAAGGAGGCAAACGTTGTCACTTCTAGGAAATTCCAAAAGGGGTCGTCTTCAGGGAGTAGGTCTGAACTTTCTTCTATTAAGAATAAGAGTATTCAAAAGAAGAAGAAAGATAAAAGGAAGGGAAAAGCACTTGCTGCTGCTAAGAGCAAGACTAGATCTACAGACAAAGGAAAATGTTTCCATTGTGGTGTAGATGGGCACTGGAAACGGAATTGCCCAAAGTATCTTGCAGAGAAAAAGGCTGAGAAGGAAAGACAAGGTAAATATGATTTATTTGTTGTCGAAACATGTTTAGTTGAACATGATTGTCATACATGGATACTTGATTCAGGAGCTACTAACCATGTTTGTTCTTCTTTTCAGGAAACTAGTTCTTGGCAGCCACTTTCTCGAGGTGAGATAACTCTCAGAGTTGGAACTGGAGAGGTTGTCTCAGCTAAAGCAGTGGGAGCTGTAAAGTTGTTGTATAGAGATAGTTTCATTTTACTAGAAAATGTACTCCTGGTTCCTACCTTCCAGAGGAATCTTGTATCTATATCTTGTTTGTTAGAACAGTTGTATAAAGTATCTTTTGTTTATAATGAAGCGTTCATTAGCAAAAGAGGTGTACGTATTTGTTCTGCGAAACATGAAAACAACTTGTATGTGTTAAGACCAACCGAAGTCAAAGCTATTTTGAACACTGAAATGTTTAAAACAGCTGAGACTCAAACTAAAAGGCAGAAACTTTCTCCAAGTACTTATCTTTGGCACTTAAGACTAGGTCACATTAATCTCAATAGGATTGGGAGATTGGTTAAGAGTGGTCTCCTAAATCGTTTAGAGGACAACTCTTTACCGCCATGTGAGTCTTGTCTTGAGGGCAAAATGACCAAACGATCTTTTTCTGAAAAAGGTCATAGGTCCAAAGAACCTCTAGAAATCGTGCATTCGGATCTCTGCGGTCCTTTGAATGTCAAAGCACGAGGAGGGTATGAATATTTCATCATTTTCATTGATGATTATTCTAGGTACGGTTATCTTTATCTAATGCATCATAAGTCCGAAGCTCTTGAAAAGTTCAAAGAGTAGAAGGCAGAGGTTGAAAACACATTAGGTAAATCGATAAAAACACTCCGATCAGATCGAGGTGGAGAGTATATGGATTTAAGATTCCAAGACTATATGATAGAACATGGAATAGTATCTCAACTCTCAGCGCCAGGAACACCACAGCAGAATGGTGTGTCCGAGAGGAGAAATAGAACCCTGTTAGACATGGTTCGATCTATGATGAGTTATGCTCATTTGCCTAGTTCGTTTTGGGGATATGCAGTAGAGACTGCAGTATATATTTTGAACATGGTTCCCTCTAAGAGTGTTTCTGAAACACCTTATGAGTTGTGGAGAGGGCGTAAAGGTAGTTTACGTCACTTCAGGATTTGGGGGTGTCCGGCACATGTGCTAGTACCCAATCCAAAGAAGTTGGAACATCGTTCAAAATTGTGCCTATTTGTAGGTTACCCCAAGGAAACGAAAGGTGGTCTATTTTACGATCCTCATGAGAACAAGGTACTAGTATCGACTAATGCCACGTTCTTAGAGGAAGACCACATGAGAGATCATAAACCGTCGAGCAAAATTGTTTTGTCCGAACTTTCCAGGAAAGCTACAGACGGATCAACAAAGGTTGTTGATCAGGCTGGTCCTTCTCAAGAGTTGAGAAAGCCTCGACGCAGTGGGAGGGATGTAAGACAGCCTGACCGCTACATCGGCTTGTCTGAAACTCAAGTCGTCATACCTGATGATGGCGTTGAGGATCCATTGACCTTTAAACAGGCAATGAATGACATAGACAAGGACCAGTGGCTTAAAGCCATGGATCTCGAAATGGAGTCTATGTACTTCAATTCGGTCTGGGATCTTGTAGACCAACCAGATAGTGAAAGACCTATCGGTTGCAAGTGGATCTACAAGAGAAAACGAGACCAAGCCGGTAAGGTGCAAACCTTTAAGGCTCGACTTGTGGCAAAAGGTTATTCCCAAAGAGAAGGGGTGGACTATGAAGAAACATTTTCTCCTGTTGCCATGTTAAAGTCGATTAGAATACTCTTATCCATTGCTACATTTTATGATTATGAAATCTGGCAAATGGATGTCAAGACTGCCTTTCTGAATGGTAATCTTGAGGAGAGAATCTATATGGCTCAACCAGAGGGATTCATACTTCAGGGTCAAGAGCAAAAAGTTTGCAAGCTTAATCGATCCATTTATGGGTTGAAGCAAGCATCTAGATCCTGGAATATAAGGTTTGATACGACGATCAAATCTTATGGCTTTGAACAAAATATTGACGAACCTTGTGTTTACAAGAAAGTAGTCAATACTGTTGTAGCTTTCTTAGTCTTGTACGTAGACGATATACTACTCATTGGGAATGATGTAGGGTTCCTAACTGGCGTTAAGAATTTGCTAGCGACCCAATTCCAAATGAAAGATTTGGGAGAGGCTCAGTTTGTTCTAGGGATTCAGATCGTAAGGAATCGTAAGGAATCGTAAGAACAAAGTGCTAGCGCTGTCTCAAGCATCTTATATTGACAAAGTGTTGTCAAGATATTCGATGCAGAATTCCAAGAAAGGTTCGCTGCCTTTTAGGCATGGAATTCACTTGTCTAAGGAACAATCTCCTAAGACACCTCAAGAGGTTGAGGATATGAGACGAATTCCCTATGCATCTGCAGTTGGTAGTCTCATGTACGCTATGTTGTGTACACGACCCGACATCTGCTATGCAGTAGGAATTGTCAGTAGGTTCCAGTCCAATCCAGGATATGATCACTGGACAACCGTTAAACACATCCTCAAGTATCTTAGGAGAACGAGAGACTATGTGCTTGTGTATGGTGCGAAGGATTTGATCCTTGCAGGATACACTGACTCTAATTTTCAGACTGATATAGATTCCAGGAAATCTACATCAGGATCAGTGTTCACTCTTAACGGAGGAGCAATAGTATGGAGGAGTATAAAGCAAGGTTGTATTGTTGACTCCACCATGGAAGCTGAGTATGTCGCAGCTTGCGAAGCAGCGAAGGAAGCTGTATGGCTTAGGAAGTTCTTGACAGATTTGGAAATTGTTCCAAATATGAACTTGCCAATCACCCTTTATTGTGATAATAGCGGTGCAGTGCCAAATTCTAAAGAACCTAGAAGCCATAAGCGTGTAAAGCATATTGAGTGGAAATATCATCTCATCAGGGAGATAGTGCAACGAGGAGATGTGATCGTCACACAGGTAGCCTCGGAGCACAACATTGCTGATCCGTTTACTAAGTCTCTCACGGCTAAAGTGTTTGAGAGACACCTAAAAAGTCTAGGGCTGCGAGCTGCTCAGTAGGACAGTGGGAGAAATTTTAGATATTTGATATTCTAGTTCTCTCGACCAACATGTACTCCACTGACGTTTTAGTCCAAGTGGGAGTTTGTTGGGTTTTATGTCCTAAAACTCGTAGTTTGTAAACTGTTTGAATGTATATATATTATATTTCAATAAAGTTGTTATTGAATTTTAGTGAATTGTGTTTGTATTAACCTATACCAATAACTAACACCCATGGCGATAGTATGAGTACTTGAACTTCATGTGTGACATGAATGTGGATCAAGTTCAAGTAGACAGCCAAAATGGTCTATAGTATAGGGATAAGGTTGGGTACCTTATCCTGGAGACACTATTGGACGCGGCTCACTTTGTATAGTACAAAACGATGTGATTCGAATCGTTTCATGTAGAGACATGTGAGTGACGGTGTCCTGTGCAATGAGTTTGCACAAGACCGAACCAAGAAATAAAATCGCTCTTTCTTTATAACACTGTTTACTGTAAAGACCGGTTTTTTCATATGATGACTTAGGTAACTCGATCTCAATCCTGAGCTTACTATGGACTCCTGTTTATTTGACTTTATCCTTTGACTTGTATGGGTGATAGTGGCCAGATCGCCGACTCAATAAGCCTATCATATTGGGGATAAGATCGAATAAGTGGCTGGGGACATAGTTGTGCGAGATGGAATTCACTCCTACCCGCTTTAAGGGTTAGTAGAGAGGTTGTTCCCTTAAGTGCTGACTCCAGGTCTTGAACAGTGGGCCCATCCTCTCCTGATCAGGGAGGAATCTGATTTGATGGTTGGACCACAAATCAATTGTTCATTAGAGGTGTCAGTGGTACTTAAGGAACAAGATATAATACAAGGGTTAAACGGTTTAAATGACCCGTTGTGATTATGAACAACCTGTGAAGGATCGACTTACTGATGATAGTTATATCAACAGGACACAATAATATATCTACACTGAGGAGAGTGCAGCCCTTGGACTTTAGTGGAGTCTCCGGGGGTTAACGAATGTTGGTTAGTTCGGTTGAAAGAGTTTTGACCGGATAATCTCGTATCGTTGGAGCTCATGATCTGTAGGTCCTTACGGTTCTCCTGGCTAGCTCGGATAAAGCAGTGAAACAATATAAAAGAAAAGAAAAGAATTTGAATCGTTCAAATTCGGGTTTGTGGAAGAAGAATAGACATATTTAAATATGATTTAAATATGAGATTGGTCTGAAAACATGAATAGGATTCATGTGCAAAAAGTCGGTTTTCGGAAAACCGGGTTTAATTATATTATTTAATTAATATTTGATATTGAATTAAATAATATTAATTATATATATATATATATATTTTTTATTAATTAAAAAGTTTAATTAATAAAATAATTATTATTATTTTTAATAATAATAATATATAAATATATATATATATATGTGTGTGTCTTAAAAAAAAAAAAAGTGATTCATCACATCAATTAAAAAAAAAAAAAAAAAAAAAAAAAGAAAAAAAAAAAAAAAAGAAAAACAAAATCCAATTCTCAGTGGATTTTGGGGTACACGAAAGTGAATTGCAAAATGAGATTTCAAAATTTGAAGTTTCTTCTGCCGTCTTCTTCCTCTCTGCTTCAGAAGAAAAGAGTTTTCTTCAGTGAAGCTTCTTCCCTCTTTTCTCTTGTAAAAGGAGTCTCACTACTCCGTTTCTCGGCCTGAGGATAGCGGGATTACCGTGGGTGGTCCACGAAGATTTCGTGAGAAGGATCGGTGAGCTCGTGAGGAGCTTCTGGCGGTGAAAATTGGAGAAATACGAACTACAAGGGTATGTGTTCTAATTTCTCTTTTTCATCGCTTTTGCATGTTTCCGTTTGTTTAAATTGATGAAATTAGAGTGTCTATGATCCAAATCGCTTCCGCTGCGTGCCATGAGCGCTCCATCATGACAGTCGTTTTCTCGCTGTGAGATATGGAGATATCTTGCAGCTGAACTAGTGGGAGTCTTTGTAGTTGTTGTATAGAAATAATAACATTTGTTATATGTAATTATTGTCTATATTTCTGGTTTTAACTGAACACTTGTATATTATATCTTTTGGTTTTATAAATGAACAGTTCATTTAGCAAAAGATATATACTGATGTGTTCTATTAAACTCGAAAACAACTAGCATGTTAAGACTCACAGAGTTAACGAAAGCTATGGTAGATATCAACAAAGGTTGTTGATCAAACTAGAGTTTCTCAACCGTTGAGAAAGCCTCAAGGCAGTGGGAGGGTTGTAGGACAACCCGATCCGTTGCACTGGCTTGTCTTTAACTCAAAGTTCTCATACTTGATGATAACATTGAGGATTCGCTGTCTTTAGTTAGGCAATGAATCACATAGACAAGGCAAAATGGCTCAAAGCCAAATATCTATGAATGGTATTGAGACCAAGTCACTAAGGTGAAAACTTTTATGGCTTGACTTTCTGGTAAAGGGACTGTTCCGAAGAGAAAAGGGTTTATTGTGTATACTCTTTTTCTCTTGTTACCAGACGTAAGTTAAATAGATGACTCTTATCCACTACCATGTTCTATCTTTATAGAATTTGGCAAGTGGATGTCAAGATAGCTTTTCTGCAGAATTGTTATCTTGATTGAGTACGTATCTATGAGTCTCGTAGTACTTCATGTTGATTTGTTTACTAAGTCTTTCATGGCTAAAGTGTTTGAGAGACACCTAGAAGAGTCTAGGGCTCCGAGTTGCTGGAGAGGACAGTGGGAGAAAACTTCTGGTTTGTAAACTGTTATGTTTGTAAATACTCTATTTAGAATAAAGAGTTATTAGTTTTATTCAGTAAAGGAGTTTACTGGAATAAAGTGAAACGTGTTTAAGTTAACCTATACCAATGACCAACACCCTTGGTTGAATATGAGTACTTGAGCTTCATGTATGACATGATTGTGGATCAGGCTCAAGTAGTCAGTCAAACCGGTCTATAGTATACGGATAAGGCTGGGTACCTTATCCTGGTAACACTATTGGATGCGGCTCACTTTGTATTGTACAAAACGATGTGATCCGAATCGTTTCACATGGAGATGTGCGAGTGAGGGCGTCTTGTGCAAAGAGTTTGCATAAGACCGAACCGCGTATTAAGTCGCTCTCTCTTTATAACTCTGTTTACTGATGAGACCGACTTATACATATTGATGGCCTAGGTAACTCGATCTTAATCCTGAGCTCGCTATGAACTCCTGCTTATTCGATAGTATCCTTTGACTTGCATGGGTGAGAGTGGCCCATAAGCGCCGACTCAATAAGCCTACCATCTTGGGGATAAAGTCGAATAGGTAGCTGGGGACATAGTACAGCAAGATTGGAGTTCACTCCTAACCCGCTCTTCAGGGTTAGTAGATAGGTTGTTCCCTTAATAGCTGACTCTGGGGCTTGAACAATTAGCGCGTGCACTCTCATGAGATGAGAGGGTTAATTGATCTGTTGGTTGGACCACATATCTATTGTTAATTAGAGGTGTCAGTGGTACTTAAGAAACAAGACGTAATGCAGGGGTTAAACGGTTTAAATGACCCAGCTGTGATTACGAACAACCTGTGAAGGGTCGACTTGCTCATGACGGTTATATCAAGAGGACATAATATATCTACAGTGAGGAGAGTGCAACCCTCAGACTATAGTGGAGTCTCCGGGGGTTAACGAAAGATGATTGATTCGGGTTAAAAGAGTTTTGACCGAATAATCTCGTATCGTTGGAGCTCATGATCTCTAGGTTCTTTAGGTTCTCCTGGCTAGCTCGGATAACGTCGTGCAACAGTGTAAGAGAAAAGAAAAAGAAAAAGAATTTGAATTGTTCAAATTCGGTTTTTTGGAAGAATGGTAGACATATTTAAATATGATTTAAATATGAGAATGGTCTAAAACATGAGTAGGATTCATGTGCAAAATTTCGGTTTTCGGAAAATCGTAGTTAGCCATATTATTTAATTAATATTTAATATTGAATTAAATAATATTAATTAATTAAAAAGTTTAATTAATTAATATATATATATATATATATATATATAATTTTATTTATTAAAAAGTTTAATAAATAAAATATATATTATTATTATTTAAAATTAATTGTGAATTAATTTTTGAAAAATAATAATAATAATTATGATATATATATAATATAATAAAAAAAAAATAATAAAAAAATGTCTTACATGCATTATGCATGTAAGACATTTGTATTTTTATTATTATTATTATTATATATATATATATAAGTTATATATATACATTTGGTGATTTTTGAGTGCATGTTGGGGTACACATTTTCTCATTTGTAAATGAGTTTCAAATGGTTCATTCAACGTAAGCCTCTGCCTCTGCCATTCTTCTTCTTCTTCTCCTTCTTTTACTTTTCTTTTCTCTTCTTTTTGGAGTCCCACAACTCCGTTGCGCGGCGCCGAGGATAGCGGGACTACCTGGGGTGGTCCTCGAGGCGTTCGTGAGAAGAGGCCGAAAGAGTTCGTGACGAGGAACGTGCGGCGGAACTTGAAGAAATTGGAACTACAAGGGTATTGATGGAGCGACTTGCGCAGCGGAAAGCGATTTCGGACCGATGATACTCTAATTTCATCAATTTAACAAATAGTAAACATGCTCAAAACGACGGAATTAAGAAATTAGAAATACATACCCTTGTAGTTCAAATTTCTTCAAGCTCTGTCGCACGTTCATCGTCACGAACTCTTCCGGCCTCTTCTCACGAACGCCTCGAGGACCACCCCAGGTAGTCCCGCTATCCTCGGCGCCGCGCAACGGAGTTGTGGGACTCCGAAACAAAAAGAAAAGAAAAGGAAAAAGAAGAAGAAGAAGAAGAAGAAGAAGAACAGAAGCTTTGTGTGAACACTTCACGAAGGCTGAACTTCTGATTTGAATTCACAATTCAAATGATATATATGAAACCCAAAAGGCACTCAAGCCATAAAAATAATATATAACAATTATATATAAATATATATATATATATACATTAATACATGTCTTACATGCAAAAATGCATGTAACACATATATAATTATTATTATTTTATAAATTAATTAAAACTTAATTAATTTTAAATAATAATAAATATTTTTATTTATTAAACAATTTAATAAATAAAATATATATATAGTAATTAATTAATTAAACTTTTTAATTAATTAATATTATTTAATTAAATATCAAATATTAATTAAATAATATGGCTAAACCCGATTTTCCGAAAACCGACTTTTTTGCACATGAATCCAATTCATGTTTTAGGCCAATCCCATATTTAAATCACATTTAAATAAGTCCATATTTAAATCATATTTAAATATGTCTATCCTTCTTCAACAAATCGAATTTGAACAATTCAAATTCTTTTTTCTTTTTTCTTTTCTTTTATACTGTTGCACGACGTTATCCGAGCTAGCCAGGAGAACCTAAAGGACCTACAGATCATGAGCTCCAACGATACGAGATTATTCGGTTAAAACTCTTTTAACCCGAATCAATCAACTTTCGTTAACCCCCGGAGACTCCACTATAGTCCGAGGGTTGCACTCTCCTCACTGTAGATATATTGTGTCCTCTGATATAACCGTCACGGGCAAGTCGACCCTTCACAGGTTGTTCGTAATCACAGCTGGGTCATTTAAACCGTTTAACCCCTGCATTACGTCTTGTTCCTTAAGTACCACTGACACCTCTAATGAACAATAGATATGTGGTCCAACCAACAGATCAATTAACCCTCTCGTCTCATGAGAGTGCACGCGCTAATTGTTCAAGCCCCGGAGTCAGCTATTAAGGGAATAACCTATCTACTAACCCTGAAGAGCGGGTTAGGAGTGAACTCCATTCTTGCTGTACTATGTCCCCAGCTACCTATTCGACTTTATCCCCAAGATGGTAGGCTTATTGAGTCGGCGCTTATGGGCCACTCTCACCCGTGCAAGTCAAAGGATACTATCGAATAAGCAGGAGTTCATAGCGAGCTCAGGATTGAGATCGAGTTACCTAGGCCATCAATATGTATAAGTCGGTCTCATCAGTAAACAGAGTTATAAAGAGAGAGCGACTTAATACGCGGTTCGGTCTTATGCAAACTCTTTGCACATGACGCCCTCACTCGCACATATCCATGTGAAACGATTCGGATCACATCGTTTTGTACAATACAAAGTTAGTCGCATCCAATAGTGTTACCAGGATAAGGTACCCAGCCTTATCCGTATACTATAGACCGTTTTGACTGACTACTTGAGCCTGATCCACAATCATGTCATACATGAGGCTCAAGTACTCATATTCAGCCAAGGATGTTGGTCATTGGTATATGTTAACCTAAACACGTTTCACTTTATACTAGTAAACTCTTTTACTGTATAAAACTAATAACTCTTTATTCTAAATAGAGTATTTACAAACATAACAGTTTACAAACCACGAGTTTTAGGACATAAAACCCAACAGGTATGTATTTCTAATTTCTTATTTTCGCTTTAACAGCATGTTTTCTATTTGTTAAATTGATGAAATTAGAGTATCATCGGTCCGAAATCGCTTTCCACTGCGCATGTCGCTCCATCACCGCATAGCTAGTCTATGTGATCGCACAACTCACAGGAAGCAACCTATGTGATGGAAAACATGAGCTGAAATTTACCTTTTGTAGCTCGAAATTCTCCAATTTCTTCAAATTTCCAATTTCTCTAAGTATGCAGCAACTGGATCTCCTCTCGAACTCTTCGAGAACCATCTCTAGTGTAGTCCAAACTATCCTCAAGCCGAGCAACAAGGTTGTGGGACCTTTTTATGAAAGAAATAATTTGGAAGAGTTGGAGGAGAATGTCTATGTGATGATGAACATTTGAAGAGAATGTCACACATTCAAAGCTTCAAATTTCTCAAACATCATCGTTATCAAACAATTTGAACTTCATCCAATTTATAGGCCATCTACATGCAACAACTAACTTGCTTAGCATGACACCTCAAAATGGATGGATTTAGTCTTCAAACAAGTGTTTCAAAATTGATGAGTTTATGCATGTAGTTGGTGATTCACAATACCACTACTCAACTTGGATAAATCTACTTGTATTATTTTAAAATTAATTCATAATTAATTTTAATTAACAAAATAAACAAAATAAATTTTAATTAATTAATATTATTATTTAATTCAATATCAAATATTAATTAAATAATAAGACTAATCTCGGTTTCTTAAACCGACTCATCGCACATGAATCCCTATTCATGTTTTAGACTGATCCGATATTTAAATCACATTTAAATATATCCAACTATCTTTCAAAACTGAATTTGAATCGCTTCAAGTTATTTTCTCTCATATTGTTACACGGCTCAATCCGAGCTAGGCAGGAGAACCTAACGGACCTACAGATCATGAGCTCCAACGATACGAGATTTAACCGGCCAAACTCTTTAGCCAAGCTAACCAACATTTGTTAACCCTGGGGACTCCACTAAAGCCCAAGGGTTGCACTCTCCTCACCGTAGATATATTCATGTCCTCTTGATATAACCATGATTAGTAAGTCGATCCTTCACAGGTCGTTCGTAATTACAGCTGGATCAAAATAATCATTTTACCACCGTAATTACATCTTGTTCCTTAAGTCTCACTGATCCTCTAATGAACTATTGGTTTGTGGTCCAACCACCAAACCAAATCCCTCTCGGGCCAATGAGAGGGTGAGATCCCTAGTTCAAGACCCGAAGTCAGCACTTAAGGGAACAACTTCTCTATTAATTCCTCAAGGCCAGTAGGAGAGAGGCCAAAAAATTGTCGAGACGCACAAAATTTGTAAGAGAAAAGAAAGTTCTCCTAGCTAGCTCGGATAATGCCGTGCAACATTGTAAGAGAAAAGAAAAAGAAAAAGAATTTGAATTGTTCAAATTCGGTTTATGGAAAGATGATGAACATATTTAAATATGATTTAAATATGGGAATGGTCTAAAACATGAATACGATTCAGGTGCAAAAAAATCGGTTTTCGAAAAACCGGGTTTAGCCATATTATTTAATTAATATTTGATATTGATTTAAATAATATTAATTAATTAAAAAGTTTAATTAACTAATATATATATATATATTTATTAAAATGTTTAATAAATAAAAATATTTATTATTATTTAAAATTAATTAAGTTTTAATTAATTTTTAAAATAATAATTATATATATATATATATATCAAAAGTTGGTTGGGTGGATGGGTGGATGTAAGGGTACTCAAAATATTGAGTTTACAAAAAAAAAAAATTGGTTGTTTTCATTTTTGTATAGAACTTTATGAAGTTGTATAAAAAATATTTTGAGTTCTTCTTCCCATCTCTTCAGATCATCTTCTTTTTTTCTCTTCGTAACGGTATCCTACAACTCCGTTACACGGCATCGAGGATAGCGGGACTATTGGAGGTGGTCCTCAAAGCGTTCGTGAGAAGAGGTCCGAAGAGTTCGTGACGAAGAACGGTCGGCGAAACACGAAGAAAATTAGAACTTCAAGAGTATGTTTTCTAATTTCTTATTTCCATTGTTTGAGCATGTTTTCTATTTGTTAAATTGATGAAATTAGAGTATCATCGATCCAAAATCGTTTTCGTTGCGTTTTACGCTCCATCACCAACCTTATCCCTATACTGTAGAATGTTCTGGCTATCACTAGAACTTGATCCACAATCATGTCACCACATGAAGTTCAAGTATATATCTTATAGCCACAAGTTCTTAGTTTATTGGAGTTTGGGTATAAGAAAACGCATTTCACTTTATTCAATAACAATTCACTAAATAAATCTCAATAACAACTTTATTGAAAACGCATTTCACTTTATTCAATAACAACATTACTAAAAAAACCTCAATAACAAGTTTATTGCAAAATATTTCAAAAAAAAAAAAAAAAAGTTTATTGCAAAATAGAATAAATATTCAGTTTACAAACCACGAGTTTTAGGACATAAAAGCCAACAGTATTTTCCTCATATATTTCTATGACTCCTTTTCTAGACAAACACCTTTATAACCCTCTATTTTCAACTAACTTTTATTCACTAATCTAGTTTTGTCAGACTCCAACTCTTTGAGAGTTGCTAAAGCGAGCATAGCTCAGCTGGCATATGTATCAGTTGACAACCACGAGGTTTGTGGTTCGAATCCCCCCACCCCCAATGTAATCAAAAAAAAAAAAAAAACTGTTTGAGAGTTCATAATTTTCTTCCCTTAGTACTCTCAAACTTATGTGGCTACTAGGTATTCATTTTGTTTTTTGTTTTTTATCTTTCGTTTCATCTTACCTGCAATTTCATTACACAATGTATCTGACTACGAGGCTTACATTCTAAGATAAAACACCAACTTCTCAGTTACTTTTTTCATGCAGTGGCAACCATGAGTCACATAATCGCTCTTGGTTACTCAACTAACTTAAGAAGGAGAAATGCCTCTAAGAAATTGATTTTTTTATTGGCATATCTTCCTAGCCCCCCTAATAAAAAAAAAAAAAAAAAAAAAAAAAAAAAAAAAAAAAAACTTAAGAGAGGCAATGTTATTCTCATTGTCTGTTAAAAATGGGTATAATGAAGTACATGGATTTGGTATGAAGTTATCATGCAAAACTTCAAGACTAAACTCTCCTAAACTATTAGTTAGACCAAATAAAAGTTTGGCCTAAGGAAAACGATTCATAACAAACCTAGGATTCTAATACACTCCATGTTTGTTTGACACTACTTGACATAAAAAATACTCTAATCCACAAAACATTCTATTCATTCATGGATAAATTTTATTTTATTTTTTCATGCATATCCTATAATTTTCTTTCAAACTACTCGAAACACAAAATGGATGAGCAATTAGTAAGTTCATAAGAATGAGGGGAACAATGTTACTCTCTTAATCTGATTCAATCTCATATATATCTCGCGTTATTGTCCTCGGTCATCAATTCTAATGGTGGATGATGAACACCTAATTTACCACTTTTTACCCTCCAAATCTAGACTATTTAGACTCATTTTTACCCAGTATAAATCAATAAATATGTGTAAAAGGTTCAATAAAGAGAAAAAAACATGAAACCATGAATCACATAATCATAAAATAAAAAGGAAAGTAAGGAAAAATAAGATGAATTTTGATATTATTTGACCCATATTTTGTTTTTTTAGGAAGATGTCAAAGCCAGCCCTGATGCAGCTGCATCCTCGGCCACATTACTCTGAAGACCATTTTTCTGATGCGGTAGCAATGCTCTGAAGACTAACTATGCGGCTGCAATGTAAAAGGATGCAGGCACAATTTTGGAAAAAATGAAGAAAACGCGATGCAACCGCATCTTGGCCGCATTGCAACCAAAAGCCAAGTAAAAGGTGATATATATATATATATATATATATATATACATTTTGGTCTCTAGGGGTGTTTGGAGCACCAACTTGGAGTTTGGTGGACTGAGTTATGATAACTCAAGTCCACGTTTGACTCACCGACTATTATAACTCTCAGTCAATAAAGTAACTATATTAACTTCAATAGTATTTATTATTCACAACTATTATAACCCACATACTCTTATAACCACCGACTATAATAATTCACTCAACGCCCTCAAACAACCCATAATATTTTTTAAAAAATGAGTACTCTATTTTTAACATTTTTCAATTATACATTCCTCATTAGCAAACATTAATGATAGGGTACTCTATTTTTAACATTTTTCAATTATACATTTCTCATTAGTGAACATTACTGATAGATTTACATGACATGATATTTAGCGAGTTGGTAAAAATTTAAATGAAGAATTAGACCACATCAGAGAGAAGAAAAACCATTTTCTTCCCCAAAAAAAAAAAATAATAAATAAATAAATACTTAGTAGAAATGTTGAGGGGAAATTAGGAAATTAAATTCATTCCTATCTTATGTGCCTTTAATTCTACCGGTAAATTTGTATCAATTCATTAAGGTCATGTTTACCAAACTTTAATGAAATTTTTCCAACAATTGTAATGGATCAATCGTAATCAATTAAGGCTCCAATCGTAATGAATTTTCCTTTTATAGTGTTTACTTAAGGCTAATTCAAGCGTAATCTAATTTCCATTAAGAGTGTTTACTTGCATGTAATATTTCGTGAGTTTATCATAATACTCTTTCACTTAAATCTTGTTCAGAATTGTGTCATACTCATTGTTTGAATCGTGTTCTTTAGTGGACTCGTGTTACTCTTGTGTAGACTCCTCCATTAACTCATTTATGCCTCACAAAATAAAATCAACCTCATTTTCAACAAGTAATGAGTTTCTATTTTTTCTCCACAATTTGTTCATCTTTTTATCCAATACCAACATTGTTTTTCCACAAGTTTTGGATTAAAAAACTTGTGGAGAAAAAAGAGAACGAAAAAAGAGAAATGAGATTGTCGAAGGCGTGGAAATGATTTGTTGGGAGAAAAAGAAAACTCATTTCTTGAAAGAAAAAAAAAACTCATTTCAACAAAAAAAAATTGTGAAAGAAAAAGAAAACTCATTTCTTTCTAGATTGGTGGGCCGGAGTGAAGTGGGCGGCGACGAGATTGGCTGGAGTGAGGTGAAAAGAAGAAAGGAAGAAGAAGGTTTTTTTTAGTAAATTGGGGGTGGGGGGATTCGAACCACAGACCTCCTGGTCGTCAACACATACATGTGTCAACTGAGTCATGCGTGCTTTTGCAAAGAAAGAAGAAGGTTGAGTTTGAAGAAGATGACCATGACAGATTTCAAGAAAGAGATAAGAAGGGACAAACATGGAAAATATGAAGAAAAAAAGGGTGGGACCCACGTAATAATACATGGTAATGTGATTGAGTACTTAGGGTTGATTGCTTGTTATACTCCTTATACCTACCATATTCCTTTGTCTTTGCAACCTCTCGATCTACTTACAGCTGTCAGGAAGAAAAACGTCGTCTAGGCGTTCCCTGTTGTTGCAGATTTTGAGGTGGCGTCTACACTTTGATTACGTTGACAGATTTTGGTAAATACGATCGTAATGGATGTGGGTCTCACCATCACAATTCCTATCAATTGATTACGTTTGGAGAAAAATAAACATCACCTAAGTATCATGCTACACGTAAAAATGATCAGCCAATTTGATATTCAACAACGTAAAAGGCGTTAAATTGAAAAAAAAATTAAATATAAGAAACTAAATTAAAACTCTATAAACATTAAGGACTCAATTGAAAAAAAAACACAAATAATTGGAGAGTGAAATTTAAATTGAGCCTATATTTAATATATATATTGATCAGTAAGGTTGGGTTGAGTTATCAATTTTGCAAAACCGAACCCCTAAATATATATGATGGTCATTTTTAAATAAAAGTTAATTTTTTTTTTGCCCCCTCCAATCCTTTTCAGTGTTCCATCTTTTTTAGTTTTTTTCCCTTCCCTCGGGGAATTGTAGAATCTGACCTAGAATACAAAAAGGTTTGTCGAAATTGACCTCAAATTAAAATTTTAATATTTCTAACCTCAAATTGACAACTGCCATTACGGTTGATTTTCCGATTGTTGTGAAAATTCTCTTTTACCCTTGACTTCAAAAAGTCTTTCCTCCCTCCTCTATTATTCATCATTCTCCTAAAAAACATTTTCTCTCTCCTCGTTTTTCTCTCCTCTTTTACTACTTTCTCTCCCAACTTTACCAAGAATTTTTCTATAGGACGAAACAAACTGACTTATTATTTTTGACAGATTTAAGATTTAAATCAAATCTTTTTCAATCTGATATCATTCCACCAACAAATCTTTCTTAATCAGATTTAATACCAACAAATGATTTAATACCAACAAATCTTCGTTCATAAAAAAAATAAAAAAATCTATGCAATTCAATATCATGTAATTCAATATCATTCAATCCCACGATAATAAATAAAAATACCAATTTAATACCAACAAATGATTTAATACCAACAAATCTTCGTTCATAAAAAAAATAAAAAAATCTATGCAATTCAATATCATGTAATTCAATATCATTTAATCCCACGATAATAAATAAAAAAAAATGTACAACACGATCGTGTAAACAAAACAAATAACACGATGATAATTAAAAAAAAAATAGATCGTGTAAACAAATAACACGATAGTGTAAATAAATCTCATTATCGTCTAAACAAATAACATGATAATAAAAAATAAAAAATAAAAATAAAAAAATCTAAAAAAATGTACAACACATCGTCTTTGTTCTTTTTCTTTTTTTGCATTGTTAGTTTGTATTCTTTGATCTGGCTTAGTTTTCATCGAGAATAATAATAGAAAATAGACTTTATGTAAAAACAAATCTTGAACGACAATTATATTTATTGCCCTGATTTGTGCATAAGACAGTTGACTGTTTATAAGAAGATAAAATTATCTTTTGTTAAATCTGGAATTTGATAGTGGACAGTCATCTCAAAAACATATTTACTTTTATTTGGTTGCCTATATCTTCTCTCTGAGTATTCCCTTTCCTGTTCTCAAATCCACTATTTTTCCTGTTTAATAGATTAATTGCATTATAGTGGACAGTCGTCTAAAAAACATACGATGTTATAAAATTGAGGGATAATTATGAAACATATCATTGTGTTGGAACATAATTGTTACCACACTCTTCAGGATCTGAAAATAGTTATCGACTAAGCATACTTTTAGAAGAAAAAAAAACATTTTTTAAAACACTATTCTTTCATAAAATTATAGGAAGTATACTATATAATTTTGTCAAATCATTATATGTGTTTTTCAGAAAAGAGGGTAACACAGTATTCATTTCGGAAGCGCATAAGCAAAAAGTTGATGAACAAAATTGAAGAGGTGTTTTCCTGTTTGTAAAATTATATGCACAAAATAACCATTTCTAAACTTAATAACGTTGCACTTTGCATTTATTTAACTGTGGTTTCGGTGGGGATTAATTTTGCAGCTCTTTGTAAGGTTCTAATATTCCTTCTATATTGAATTCAAGAACGAAGCCCGAAGGCAGTTACAATAGTGATCTATTAAGAGGATCACACTCTCCTTCCTTCTCTCTTTGAGAATCTAGATTTAATCCTACCTTCTCATCTACTTACATGCTCTTTTATAGTGATTCCTAGCCACCAAGTAACTAAGTAACTAACAGAATAACAACTCATGTAACAACTAAAACAGTTAACAACAACTATAACCACCTTAAGTACAATCTAGTTACCCTTTTCCCAGCTTACTTCTCCTTTTGTATTGATGTATGATTGGTGGCCTAACATTTCCCACGGCTTCGAAATCTACCTTGTCCTCAAGGTTGAATTGCGGGAATTGGGAACGCATCATTCGAACATCCTCCCACGTGGCTTCATGGGGAGGCAAGCCTTTCCAACTAATCAAGGCTTCGGTAGCTCCCGTATGTTCATTGCGTTGGTAGGCAAATACTTCAAGAGGTTCGGCAACCCACTCGAATTCTTCCGTTAATACCGGTGGTCCGGTTTGAGCTTCCTCGTGTTGGCCCAATGCTCGTTTGAGCTGAGACACATGGAATACTGGATGTATACGGGCTGACTCAGGTAGCCGTAGCTTGTAGGCGACTTGGCCAATGCGGGATGCTATCTCATATGGCCCAAAGTACTTGGGGGATAATTTTTCGTTCTTTCGTCGTGCGACTGTGGCTTGTCTATATGGTCTTAGCTTGAGAAAGACCCAGTCCCCCACAGAGTACTCACACTCGGTCCTTTTTTTATCTGCAAATTTTTTCATTCTTGTTTGAGCGACGATTAAGTTGTCCTTCAATTGATGAAGGGCTATATCTCTAGCCACGAGTTGTTGGTCCAATGTATCATTCGAAGTTCGCATTCCATCATAAGCTACCAACGGTGGAGGAGGTCGGCCATAGACTGCTTGAAAAGGGGTCGTTCCAAGCGATATATGAAAGGTAGTATTGTACCAATACTCAGCCCAATGTAACCACTCCTTCCATTGTTTATGTCTCTCTCCACAAAAACATCGTAAGTATGTTTCTAATCCTTTATTCACTATTTCGGTTTGCCCGTCTGTCTGGGGGTGATAAGAGGTACTTCTTCGGAGTTGAGTACCCGCCGCATTGAACAACTCGTGCCAAAAGTTGCTCAAAAAGACTTTATCCCGGTCAGAAACTATGGATCGAGGAAATCCATGTAAACGAACAATCTCATTGATAAAAACATCACTCACTGTTCGTGCTGAAAACGGATGCTTTAAAGACAAGAAGTGAGCGTATTTGCTTAACCGGTCAACTACCACAAAAATTGAATCAAATCCTCTTGATTTTGGTAATCCTTCAATGAAATCCATTGATAAATCCTCCCAGATCCGTATAGGAATTTCGAGGGGTTGAAGCAATCCCATGGGTGAGGTGGCGAGAGATTTGTTCTTTTGACAAATCAAGCATTCAGACACATATTTCTGAACATCATTTTTCATACCCTCCCAATACAATTCACCGATTAAACGCTTATAAGTGCGTAAATATCCAGAATGACCTCCCACCACAGAATCATGATAGGTGTGTAATATCGAGCGAAGTAGAGCAGAAGTTTTTGAAAGAACTAACCGCTTTTTAAAGAGTAAGTTCCCCTGATGCCATGAATACTTAGGACATGATGTCGGATCTTCTTTCAGTTGTTCAACAATTAACTTCAACTTAGGATCATTGAGGACCTCTGTTTGGATTATGCTGATGTCTACTAATGAAGGAACAGATAACATGGTTAAAGTAGGCTCGAAAGACTGCTCATCTGATGGTGCTTCAGCATACATTCGTGACAAAGCGTCTGCTGCTTTATTTTCCACACCTGGCCGGTATCTGACTTCAAAATTGTAGCCCAATAGCTTAGACAACCACTTTTGATATTGCGGTTGGATCACTCTTTGTTCTAATAAGAACTTCAAGGCTCTTTGATCCGTTCGAACCACAAAAGGTTGTCCCAAGAGATAAGGTCTCCATCGTTGTACCGCCATGACAATAGCCATTAGCTCCCTTTCATATATGGATTTATTTTGAGCTCGAGCTGACAAAGTATGGCTGTAATAAGCCACTGGCTTCTGTTGCTGTGATAGGACCGCCCCCAATCCAATCCCTGATGCATCAGTTTCGATAACAAAAGGTCGATTAAAATCGGGTAATGCTAACACTGGTAGAGAGATCATTGCTGTTTTAAGCTTTTGAAAAGCCAATCCTGCCATTGCAGTCCATTCATAAGCCCCTTTTTTAAGCAACTGAGTCAATGGGGCCACAATAGTACCATAGTCTTGCACAAATCTCCGATAATAGCCTGTAAGGCCTAAGAAACCTCTTAGCTCTCTGACATTTCGGGGTATAGTCCACTCTACCATGGCCCTGACTTTCTCAAAGTCAGCCTCTACTCCCGAAGCGGATATCCAGTGCCCCAAATAGCTAATCTTCTTCTTGACAAAACTGCATTTTTTCCCATTCACCAATAACTGATGTTCTTTAAGTAAAGAAAAGACCAGACATAGGTGGCGCACATGTTCTTCCATAGTCTGGCTATACACCAGAATATCATCAAAAAAGACCAGAAGAAATCGTCGCAAATAAGGCTTGAAGACTACATTCATCAGAGACTGGAATGTGGATGGTGCGTTGGTCAAGCCAAAAGGCATTACTACAAATTCGTAATGTCCTTCATGTGTCCGAAAGGCTGTTTTCGCAATGTCATCATCTTGTACTCGAATTTGATGATAGCCCGATCGGAGATCAAGCTTAGAGAACACCTGCGATCCGTTCAACTCATCCAATAGTTCCTTAACCACCGGAATGGGAAACTTATCCGGAATGGTTGATGAATTTAGCACACGGTAATCCACGCAAAAGCGCCATCCTCCATCTTTCTTTTTAACCAACAACACAGGGCTCGAAAATGGACTCGTGCTGGGTCGAATCACCCCTGCTAGCAGCATATCATCCACCATTTTCTCTATTTCCGCCTTCTGTGTGTATCCATACCGATATGGACGGACATTCACTGCTGAGACTCCTTCCTTTAAATGAATTTGGTGATCAATCAAACGTCGAGGAGGAAGGGTAGTTGGCTTCTGAAACAAGCAATCATATTCTTGCATTAGCTGTTGAACTGCCATGGGTAATTCCTCCGAATCTACCGATTGTTTAGAAGAGCATTCTCCTTCTGCTTCTTCTTCTCCGGCATCAATGGTTCGTAGTTCCACTAAGAAACCTTGATCTTCTGGTTCCCACAGCTTCGCCATATTTTTGAAGGTCACTTTCGACTTTGTTAGACTAGGATCGCCTTTCAAAACTACTTGCTTACCGTCCTTGCCAATTCGAATTGTTAACTGCTTCCAATCTACCTCTGTAACTCCCAACGTGTTCAACCACTGCATTCCAAGAACCATGTCAATTCCTCCCAATTCAATTGGCAGAAAATCCTCACACACCAGCATTTCCCCTACTGTGACGGTTATTGACTTACACACTCCCTTCCCCTTGACGGCAGTTCCTGAGCCCATGATCACACCGTAATTGGCAGTTTCCGAGGTCGAAATTTGGAGTTCTTCTACCAACCGTCGATTTACAAAGTTGTGGGTAGCTCCACAGTCCACTAAAATCACCACGTCTCGCTGGGCTACTTTCCCACGGAGTTTAATAGTTCCTGGCGATGAAATGCCTACTACGAAATTCAAGGACAGCTCCACAGCATCCCCAACCTCGATACTTTTCATTTCCGTCTCTCCTTCATCAACAGCATCCTCTTCGTTCAATTCCGATTCTTCAAAATTCTCGTGAACCACAAGAACTCGGAGTTCCTTTGCCTTACACCGATGTCCTGGTGTAAATATTTCTTCACACCGAAAACATAGCCCCTTCTCCCTCCTTGCGCGAAATTCCGCATCTGAAAGCCGTCGAATCGGACCTTCCCTTCGAGCTCCCGAGTTGGAAGAATTTGATAACGTGATGGTTCGCATCGCACCAGAAGTTCCTCCGCTGTCCCTATTAATATTCAGGGTACTTGACCCGCTTTTTGGAATGGGTATACTTACTTGGGCTTTCGGATTTTGAGTAATGGGTCGTTGGGCCTCTTTCCGCGTTATTTCCATATCCTCCACCAACTGTGCTATTCGCATTATCTCCTTCAAACCTTGAGGTCTCCAGCAGCGTACTTCAGCTCTAATGACTGGGTCGAGGCCGTTGAGAAAAGTATCCTCCCGGACTTCAGCTTGAAGATGCGATAGAGGGGCGGCCAGCCGGTCAAACTCATTTCGGTATGCTTCCACCGTCGTAGTCTGTTTTATCGCCAAAAACTGGGCACATAAGCTGCCTTTTCTTGTGGATCTGAACCTTTCGAGCATTTGGATTTTCAAATCATTCCAATTGCTAAAAGAGTTCAACTCCTTTTCTCCTCTGAACCAGTGAAGAGCCACTCCCGAGAAACTGATGATAGCCACCGTGAACTTCTCTGCTTCCGTAAGTTTATGAATCTTGAAATACCTTTCTGCCCGGAACAACCACGCATCCGGATCCTCACCATCAAATACTGGCATTTCTACCTTCTTGAACTTGCTCCGGTCACTTCCAGCTTCATCTTTCTTTTCGATTACTTCATTGGCTATGATGTCTTCAACATCGATCTTCTCTGTTACAACTTCTGTGTTCTTGTTCTTTTCTCTCATTAATGCCAACTCGGAGGCAATGTCAGCCATCACCAATCTTGCTCCATCTGAGACCTTCTGTTGTTCCTCCATCTGGGCCGAGAGCCTTTCCATCGCTTTCCTCATGAGTACCAAGTTATCTTCTATAACCGGAATTTTTTCCACATCTGCTCGAAGTCCTCCCATCTCGAGTTCATTCATATCTAACCTCTCTTCAAAACGTTTTTGAGCCATCTTTTCTTTCCCAGACCGAACTTGCTCTGATACCAAATGTAAGGTTCTAATATTCCTTCTATATTGAATTCAAGAACGAAGCCCGAAGGCAGTTACAATAGTGATCTATTAAGAGGATCACACTCTCCTTCCTTCTCTCTTTGAGAATCTAGATTTAATCCTGAGGAGCGTTTGCGTTTTTGGCTTGTTCGGTTAACAGAAACCGACCTAACAACTCAGGTCATCTGATTTGGCCTCTTTCGTCCGCAAAGTCGCAAACGCTCCTCTCTCACTTTCTCATCCGCTTGCGGTCGCCTCCTTCTTCGTCACTGTCTCCTCCGACGTCGACTCTCCGAACGCCGCCGCCGCCGCCGTCAGTGATCGATTGTTGGGTTTTTTTTTCTTTCTAACCTCCGCCCTTCGGCTTTCACCTGCCATCTTCAGGTTTCTATTCCCTTCTCTCTCACTTTCACCTAGGATCGATTGTTGGGTTTTTCATTTTGTTTCTTCTTTTGTTCTCTTGTGCTTGTGGGTTTGTTTCTAATGACCAAATGAAATCAAGCTTTGATTGAAATTTGATTGTTGGATGTTGGGTTTCTGAAATTTGAACTCCAACCATTTTGTTTCTTCTTTTGTTCTTGTTTGTGTTGTGCTCGTGGGTTTGTTTCTATTGACAGAATGAAACTAAGCTTGTTTGTGTTGTGCTTGTGGGTTCTGTTGGAATTGGAATTCCTCCTTTGCTTTGAGCTCTCTCTGTATAATTTGCTAGAAAACACCATTTCTTCATTGATGGGCATATTCTAATGTTCTCAATTGTAATGGGATTGTTGCCTAATCATTCTGATCTTGGACTAAATTCCAAACACCTTGTGTTACGCTCTCTTTCAAACTATTTTTTTAATGTTTGAACTGTGTATTGTTATTCTAAGTTGTTCAAGGACGAACTGTGACTTTTGGCCTTTCCCATTTTGTCTTGGAATTATTGTGTGATGCTCTACTGTCTCATTCCTTCTTCCATGACAACCTCTGTGCCTTCTGAGGCAGACCCTTCTTACCTCTAGGCTCTAGCCGCAAACTAATTGGATTACCATTCTTAGTTCAAATTCAAACAAATCTTCAGTGAATAATAATTGCAATGTCCATATAGCTTTTCAGCTTTGCTCACATTATCACTCATTGTCGTTGCTTGATTTGTCGAAAGACGAACATAGAGCTGCAATGTTCCCCAATTTGCTCGGATCCATCTCTCTCAACATAACTCAAATCAGTTGTCAGCCCAACAAAGCACCTAAATACTCTGTTATACAAGTTCTGAGTTTCAACCCTTAAGATTGCTTGAGAAGTTAATATTGGTAAACGTAAAGCCAATCCATAAACATGTAAAATTTATACATTTTCGTTTTGTTCAGAATACAATACAAGGCCTACTAGGCTACTAACTATAACTCCCTATGTGTTACTCTTACTATTTGCATAGGCAGAGATCAATCAAACTTCTAAATAATGAATCGACGATGAATTTGCTACAGGCGACAACTCTGAGGTTTCGATGAATTTGAGAACCACTCGTGCGCCGGCGAGGCGGTGAGCTTCTGAATCACATCTCGAAAATCATTCTTGTCTAGTGAAGAAAGGAATGGGGAGAATGGAGTGAATAAATTGTTCAATGGGGGAGAGAGGAGTGAAAAAAAAGGAATGGAGAATGAACAATTTTTCCATATTTGAGGCAAGTTTTTTTTTTAACAAGAAACAAAACTTTCATACCCTCTACTTTTTTAATGAATTTAGTAACACAAATAGAACTCGTAATGCCATCTCTCTAAAAGGAGAGTTAAAAGACTTGAGTTGACAAAGTATTGTCAGGTCCTGGAGTTTAGGAGCTTGACAAAGCTTTAATCCAGAACAGGGCAATAAACGAACCATGCTAAACAGGAAAGGGGCAAAAACAAGATTCCTGATATTTTTCCTCACAACTTCAGAATTACAGGGCAAAGTCATTGCTGGAGGTGACTATTTTCATTTATTATATTATACAAGGAAAATAGAAGAATCACAAGAAGAGACGTACCTTCCAGCTCTGATAACCTTAAATGTCCCTCGCTTGGTGAGGTCAATAATCGTAGAACATGCTCGTCCAGCAGGAAGAACACCACCATCATATACATAAGCACAGTGTTGCCATAGGTTTTCGAAATCATTAACACACACACTGCTTGATTGTCCACTTAAATTGGCACTTGTAAGGGCCAATGCCATCTCTGATCTACGAGAGATAAGCCGAATAAAGTCAGCATCAGGTACACAGACTCCTATACTGTCCAATCCGGGGTTTAAGGACTTCTCAAGAATACTCGACTCACCTGCAAAATACCTAAATGTAAAAAACTCAGACTACGGGAAGGGTAGAGACTAAAATGTAAATGAACGTGTTCTAGGATATGCAGGTGTGACATGGGGACAACCATTTAAATATTTACACAACACACCATTAATAAGGGATATGAAATATTAATATCTTATCTTTATATGGGAAAAAATCCTACACTGTAGCATTTTAAAAAAATAAAAATAGTTTAGACAATGGTCAACCTAAGCATAGCTTAATTGATTAAGGCAAATCTTCTCAACTAAGAGGTCAAAAGTTTGAATCCCCCTACCCCACAAGTTGAACTCAAAAAAGTAAAATAGTTTAGTCGATGTGAAATATACTAAGTTCCAAAAAAAAGGGCATTTGAAATTGCCTTTTGAAGAAAATAATTTTCTGCTAAAATTTCAGAAGAGAGAAAAAAGTTAATAAGCACGAACCAGCCGCCTAGAAGCTTTTCACTTTTAAGTATAAGCCACAAGTTACCAAGAAATGTTATGGGATCAGGTAAAAAGAACAGAATTTCAGAATTTCCGAAAGATTATTATAATAATCACTCAACTACTTATTTTCTTTATTTTCAATCAAATAACTCCTCAAGGTTAATTGTTCAAAAATACTTTCAAGTTTCAACGTGAATGCATTATTTATTATCTCAGCCTAAAGAAGCAGATTAGTAATACAGACCTCTTTTTAGTACAACAGTTACAGGTCCTGGAAGGAGAGAATCAAGCAAACCAGGAGGAAAATGGTCTGTTACAGCAAAACGAGTTATGTCAGAGACATCGCCTACACATATGGCGAGAGGGCTTGTAAGTTGACGTCCTTAAATTTCGTAAATCCTATTGATTGCTTTAGAAGAGCTGCAAAATTAATCCCCACCGAAACCACAGTTAAATAAATGCAAAGTGCAACGTTATTAAGTTTAGAAATGGTTATTTTGTGCATATAATTTTACAAACAGGAAAACACCTCTTCAATTTTGTTCATCAACTTTTTGCTTATGCGCTTCCGAAATGAATACTGTGTTACCCTCTTTTCTGAAAAACACATATAATGATTTGACAAAATTATATAGTATACTTCCTATAATTTTATGAAAGAATAGTGTTTTAAAAAATGTTTTTTTTTCTTCTAAAAGTATGCTTAGTCGATAACTATTTTCAGATCCTGAAGAGTGTGGTAACAATTATGTTCCAACACAATGATATGTTTCATAATTATCCCTCAATTTTATAACATCGTATGTTTTTTTAGACGATTGTCCACTATCAGAATTTTCTGCTAAAATTTCATAAGAGAACACATGCAGTAATGCAATTAATCTATCAAACAGGAAAAATAGTGGATTTGAGAACAGGAAAGGGCAGACTCAGAGAGAAGATATAGGCAACCAAATAAAAGTAAATATGTTTTTGAGATGACTGTCCACTATCAAATTCCAGATTTAACAAAAGATAATTTTATCTTCTTTTAAACAGTCAACTGTCTTATGCACAAATCAGGACAATAAATATAATTGTCGTTCAAGATTTGTTTTTACATAAAGTCTATTTTCTATTATTATTCTCGATGAAAACTAAGCCAGATCAAAGAATACAAACTAACAATGCAAAAAAAGAAAAAGAAAAAAGAGCCTACCACAAAACTAGCCTAACAAAAAAAGAGAAAAAAAAAAGGGGTCTAGTTGTTGAGCATAAGAGACGAAGATAAATCGAACAAAACCTTTTCTCCTAAGCTACCATGCAACATTTTCCTCTAGTATTTGAATCTAGCTATCTGCACACCAAAACCTCTGAAAGACATCTTTTCCTGAAGAAGAGCCCCATGAGACTAAATTCTAGCCAAGCAATCGTCCAAGGAACTCTCCCTCCACACCACCTATAAATACCCTTCCTGTCAAAGGATGAAGAAGGTAACAAAACAGAGGCGTAACTCTACACAACTCTACTCACTATCACTCATACTTATGCTCAGTACACTATCTGACTTAAGTATCGGAGTATCGTGGGCCTAGCCTCACACCGGTGCAAGTTCATCTTCTTCCCTGGTGCCTACCTTTCGACTCCGGCAACGATAACTCACGGCGGAGCACACGAGAAAAAAAAAGTCTTAGAATCTTGCGCCAACAAACTGAAATGATATAAAACATGTATTATTCATCAACCAGTCAGAAATTCAAATCTCACATCCCACCTATGGTAAAGATAATAAATTGAATTTAGAATTTGAAATTTGTGTTTTGGATGTAAATTTGAAAATAAAAAATATAACTTATGTGGGGTTTTTTGTACGGATGACCCACCCTTCGGGGTGTGTAAAGTTTTTTAATCCAGTTTTTGAAAACTTATGTTTTTTGACCTTCTCTCGAAGTGCACAAAGTCATTCGTACCCTTCGCTTATCACGAAGAGATCACAGTTGTCTCCTCGTGATCATGATAAGCGAAGGGTACGGATGACTTTGTGCACTTCCTTATCACGAGAGAAGGTAAAAAAAAACATAAATTTTCAAAAATTAGGTTAAAAAACTTCGCGGCTCTCGAGGGGTGGGTCATCCGTACAAAAACCCCAACTTATGTGCTTGTCAAACCGAACATAGTTTAATTGACATAAGATTGTGTTCTTGATTAAGAGGTGATGAGTTCAATCATCACTTTAATTAAAATATCTTTGCAAAAAGAAAAATTAATGCATGAAAAAAAAGATCAATGAAAATCATTTTAACAGAGGGTATAAAATTCAGAACAAAACTTAGCTATTGCGGGGATACAATCAGTTTTGCAGTCTGGACATGTGGCCCAATAGGAGGAGGCCACTTTTTTCTTTCTTTCAAATTTTCTTTATTTTTTAATATTTTTCTTTGAAAGTTCTTAAATTTAGGATTTTAAATTTTATATAACCTTAAATACTAAATCATAAATATTAAACTCTAAATATATCATAAATATTAAATTATAAATTTTAAGGGGGCGTAGGTCAAAGGAGTTGCAGGGAATTGGAGTATAAATTTTAAGGAGGTGTTTGGCAAAGGAGTTGCACGGAGTTAAAGTTGTTTAGACTGCGGAGTCAGTAGTTCTGAAGTCGATGTGTTTGGGACAGTTGTTTAGTCGGAAGTTTTAAGGTTTGTGGTGTGTTTGGGTAGGGAGTTCTGAAGTCTGAATTTATTTTAGCGGTTTTTTTCTGCACAATTTTTTTTTACAAAATTTCAAAATTTCACTATTAAGTACTCTTTCCAATAAAATTTAAGAATGATTTATTTTTATTTTTATTTTATCTATCCTTTACAAATTTATATGAAGACAACAAAAATAATTTTCAGTTTTCAATATCTCTCACATTAATTATTCATCTTACTTGGATAGTTTTGAAATAGAAGAAAGTCGTACAATAATGCGTTAAATATTACATGTGAATTTAAAAGATTTTAATCTATTAATTTAAACGAATGGAGTAGGAATACGACATTTTGAATTTTGTTTAAGTGTTACAAACCTCTCAAAGTTGCAATATTTAATATTAAATGTTAAACTTGCTGGCAACACTTCCAATGACATAAACTTGTGAATGGATTTGGAAGGTTTAGGCAACTTGCACAAGTAGAATATGATCAAATTGAATATAGTTTGTACAACAATCAAGAGTTAGCTAAAGATTACTTTGGCAATGTTACATGTGATGCTTGCGAGAAGAGATTCAATTCAGCGTCGATATTCAAACTCCTACAATTTTTTTTTTTTTAGGAGAAAAAAAAGTGTTTAGATTGACTACTAAAAAATGTTTTTGAAAGAATGTATTATCGTTTAAACATTTTTTTTAGAAATGTTTCTAATTAAAACACTTATGTGTTTGGTTACATGCTCTTAAAAATGTTTTTTTTTTATCTACAAGTGTCTTTGTGTTTGGTTTGCTATACTAGAAGTGTTTCTCTGTAAAATTACTATAAAAGACAATTATTAATAAATCATATGAATTAATAACTTTAAATATATATTTTCCAATTGAACCAACAAATTAAGCTTAGCTCAATTGGCATAAGATTATCTCTTTAACTAAGAGGTCGGGCGGTGGTCGGCGCCGGAGCGGGGAGGCGATGGTCGAAAGAGGTTAGTGGGTGGAGAAAATTTAAAAGAAGAATGTGAGGGTATTTTGGTAATTTTAATACAATATGAGAATTAAATAGGTTTTTCAATTAAACACCAACATTTTTTACAAAAGTTAATATCAAGTGTTTCATCCAAAATGCATTATTTCAAAAACTCATTCTCCAAAAAAATCATTTTGGATGGTTGCTAAACACCCCAATTTATATAAATTTTTTTTCAAAAATTAAACACTTAGGGGGCGTTTGGGGCGCAGGGTGGGTTATTATAGTTGGTGGGTTATTATAGTTGGTGGGTTATAATAATCTGTGGGTTATAATAGTCTGTGTTTGGGGTGCAGAGTTGTATAGTGTGAGTTTAGTAAGTCTGTGTTTGGGGTGCAGTATAGTGTGGGTTTAAAATACAGTTTTCTTTAACATGAAGTTTGAAATATGTGTTTATGTTAGTTTATTTTTTTTCTACAACTTTTTGTTGTTTTTATATAGTTAAATGTATATTACATATTAATTTCTTAAAAATTAAAAAAATAAATATTATTTAGGAAATCACAAATAATCGACAACAAGAACTCAGTGGAGAGAGAAATAATACAGTTTTCTTTAACATGAAGTTTGAAATATGTGTTTATGTTAGTTTATTTTTTTTCTACAACATTTTGTTATATTTGTATAGTTAAATGTATATTACATATTAAGTTTTTAAAAGTTAAAAAAAATAAATATTATTTAGGAAATCACATACAATCGACAAGTTCGGTGAAGAGAGAAATTTGGGATGAAATGAAAGATAAAAAATCGTGAGGTGAGGAAGACAAAGAGAGAGAAAAAAATCGGTAAATTGAGTGAAAAAAATAGAAAAAAAAAAAGAAAAAGAGAAGAAAACTCGAAAAAAAAAAAAAAAAAAAAAGAAAAAACTACTACTGTAGCAAACCGGGGGTTATAATAACCCCCAGCCCCAACTTATATAGTTGGGGCTCCAAACACGGGGTGGGCTATTTAAGCCCACCCCACCCTACCCAACTCGGGGGGGCCAAACAGCCCCTTAGGAATCTAAACGAAACACACCCGAAATCTAACCAAATTACCCAGCCCCAGTGTGGTATTGCAGAACAATGATGAACTCCACCAACGTGAGAAATTAATTGGAATTGCAGGGTCCAAGGCTGCTACCATTAACGAAGAATAAATCCTCTTTCGATTCCAAACTGTCACGGTCATTGTTCTGATTCCAAACTGTCACGATCATCGTTCTCAAATAATCTTTTCTTTGTGTTCCAGCGAATATCCTAGTAGAGATTCAATCTCCAAGGAGTAGAGATTCAATCTCTAGGTAGTAGAGACTCGTGCTGATAACGTGTTGTGAAACAATAGAACAAGTACAAAGTAAGGAGAAGACAAAGTAGGGAGTCAATGTATTCTCTAAACAGTTGTGTATGTCAAAGGCCACAACTACCACTATGGAAGATGGTGGAGATAATGGGAGAGAGAAGATAAATATATCTTATCTATATATGGACATCTATAAATAAATATTCATAACAGAATTGCATTTTTAGTCTTTTTACACATTTTGTTTAAATTAAGTTTTTTTAAAATAACTAAAAATATGGGAGAGAGATAGGGAGGAAGAGAGAAATGTGATGCCCATGAAAAATGAACTTCAATAATAACTTGAATAGTAATTACCGTTGTCGGGAGAATTGATATTTTTTATTTCAACTTCGTGGGTCAAAAGGAAAGTAAACCTACTCCTCTAACTTCGTGGCCAAACGACCCTAAATAAGAGCTAGTGACTGTGAAAGTATTGAAAATATTGTACATCTATAAGAAAACTATGAATGAGAGTTAGCGACTGCGAAAGTATTGGAAATGTTCCTAAGACAACATAAAAAATTCACAATATTAAGAACAAGGTCTAAAAATGAAAACGGGACAAAATGATTGAATATATGAGTTGAGACATAAAAGAAGCATTTTCTAAGGAATCTCGAAATCACTAGCCACCTTGACGTAATTCATGATGAACCCACCAACTTATTGACAAATACTTACAAAATACTTACAATTAAAAAGCACCAGCATATCAGGATCCAAATGGAAATTGGTTCTTGATCTTTGTGAGAGACCACTGTGTTCAACACCACCAACAAAGATGCAAAGTAGTGGTCTCTTTCTTTCCATTGCGAACGAAAGAGAGAACAAATTGCACAAGAACGAGATAGAATGACTGGTGATGGATGGAATGAGACCATGACCTTGAGAGATTTTGTTGTCAAATGTAGCTTCGATACATTCAAACCATTTGAAAACCCACAATTCAGACAAATAACTTTGAAATGATTCGAACTTTCGTGCAGTTTAGGTGAGCTACCAAGAGAAGATCTTAATGCTCACGTCTTTGATTTTTTGGAGATTTGTGTCACACTTCTTAATACAGTATAGTAGTATTTGACAAATAATCCAAATGTTACATAATCATACAAATAATAAAAACAAGAACTTCAGAGACAAAGGGCAATATAGTTGTTATAAATGAAATGTTAAAGCCAGAAGACTTGATCTACTTTTACTCAGCCTACAAAAAAATTATTTGCAACCTCTATCAATAATAATTAACAGATGTTAAGGAACTTGACAAGATTCTCATGCTCAAACACTAGATGCTTCTAACAGTGAATACCTTTCAAGTGTTGCAACAGTCTGCTCCTTTGCACTGCAAATGTAAAATCAACATCATGATACACAGCATTGTTAATAGATAAGAAGAGTTTAACACATGGTGCAGCAAGAGAGAACTATCACAAAGAAATACAAGCACTTCCTTGCTTCATGTTTTGATTTCACAATTTTGATGATGGTTCAATTTAGCTCCAAAAACTTTTAAGAAGTTTATACTACATCCCTCTAAACTTTGAACTGTGATTTAATGTAATCTTTGCCAATATTATCAAAACAATGATGATGTGGTATGCCTAATAAACAAACTTGGATTGATTTGACACTACGTTTTATATATGCACAATATTTAAACTTGTTAAATTGTCTACTTTCTTCTACCACTTGTTTATAATTGTCATGTCAAATCAACGACATTATTTAATTAACAGTATTAACAAAAAGAACTCTTTTCGTTTGGATAAAAAAATTGAGCTTTTATTGAGAAAAATGAAAGAATGTAACAAAGTGATTTAAAGCTTAAAAATTAGTTTCATATACCATGAACACAATATATATGTCAGCGCAACCCTTTTTTAAGTGCGACACTCCTACTAGGCCTGCCTTGTTGATATTAATTTAAACAAAGTGATTTACCCCATTTCACACCCTCTACTTTTTTAATGAATTTAGTAACACAAAATGATACGACCACGAGGATAGAACTCGTAATGCCATCTCTCTAAAAAGAGAGTTAAAAGACTTGAGTTGACATAGTACTCTCAGCTCCTGGAGTTTAGGAGCTTGACAAAGCTTTACTCCAGAACAGGGCAATAAATGAACCATGCTAAACAGGAAAGGGGCAAAAACAAGATTCCTGATATTTTTCCTCACAACTTCAGAATTACAGGGCAAAGTCATTGCTGGAGGTGACTATTTTCATTTATTATATTATACAAGGAAAATAGAAGAATCACAAGAGACGTACCTTCCAGCTCTGATAACCTTAAATGTCCCTCGCTTGGTGAGGTCGATAATCGTAGAACCTGCTCGTCCAGCAGGAAGAACACCACCATCATATACATAAGCACAGTGTTGCCATAGGTTTTCGAAATCATTAACACACACACTGCTTGATTGTCCACTTAAATTAGCACTTGTAAGGGCCAATGCCATCTCTGATCTACGAGAGATAAGCCGAATAAAGTCAGCATCAGGTACACGGACTCCTATACTGTCCAATCCGGGGTTTAAGGACTTCTCAAGAATACTCGACTCACCTGCAAAATACCTAAATGTAAAAAACTCAGACTAAGGGAAGGGTAGAGACTAAAATGTAAATGAACGTGTTCTAGGATATGCAGGTGTGACATGGGGACAACCAGTTAAATATTTACAGAACACACCATTAATAAGGGATATGAAATATTAATATCTTATCTTTATATGGGAAAAAACCCTACACTGTAGCATTTTAAAAAAAATAAAAATAGTTTAGACAACGGCCAACCTAAGCATAGCTTAATTGATTAAGGCATATATTCTCGACTAAGAGGTCAAAAGTTTGAATCCCCCCACCCCACATGTTGAACTCAAAAAAAAAAAAAAATAGTTGATCTGAAATATACTAAGTTCCAAAAAGGGCATTTGAAATTTCCTTTTGAAGAAAATAATTTTCTGCTAAAATTTCATAAGAGAAAAAAGTTGATAAGCACGAACCAGCCGCCTAGAAGCTTTTCACTTTTAAGTATAAGCCACAAGTCACCAAGAAATGTTATGGGATCAGGTAAAAAGAACAGAATTTCAGAATTTCCGAAAGATTATTATAATAGTCACTCAACTACTTATTTTCTTTATTTTCAATCAAATAACTCCTCAAGGTTAACTGTTCAAAAATACTTTCAAGTTTCAACGTGAATGCATTATTTATTATCTCAGCCTAAAGAAACAGATTAGTAATACAAACCTCTTTTTAGTACAACAGTTACAGGTCCTGGAAGGAGAGAATCAAGCAAACCAGGAGGCAAATGGTCTGTTACAGCAAAACGAGTTATGTCAGAGACATCACCTACACATATGGCGAGAGGGCTTGTAAGTTGACGTCCTTTAATTTCGTAAATCCTATTGACTGCTTTAGAAGAACTGCAAAATTAATCCCCACCGAAACCACAGTTAAATAAATGCAAAGTGCAACGTTATTAAGTTTAGAAATGGTTACTTTGTGCATATAATTTTACAAACAGGAAAACACCTCTTAAAATTTGTTCAACTTTTTGCTTATGCGCTGACGAAATGAATACTGTGTTACCCTCCTTTCTGAAAAACACATCTAATGATTTAACAAAATTATATAGTATACTTCCTATAATTTTATGAAAGAATAGTGTTTTAAAAAAATGATTTTTTTTTCTAAAAGTATGCTTAATCGATAACTATTTTCAGATCCTGAAGAGTGTGGTAACAATTATGTTCCAACACAATGATGTGTTTCATAATTATCCCTCAATTTTATAACATCGTATGTTTTTTAGACGACTGTCCACTATCAGAATTTTCTGCTAAAATTTCATAAGAGAACACATGCAGTAATGCAATTAATCTATCAAACAGGAAAAATAGTGGATTTGGAAACAGGAAAGGGCAGACTCAGAGAGAGATATAGGCAACCAAATAAAAGTAAATATGTTTTTGAGATGACTGTCCACTATCATATTCGAGATTTAACAAAAGATAATTTTATCTTCTTTTAAACAGTCAACTGTCTTATGCACAAATCAGGGCAATAAATATAATTGTCGTTCAAGATTTGTTTTTACATAAAATCTATTTTCTATTATTATTCTCGATGAAAACTAAGCCAGATCAAAGAATACAAACTAACATTGCAAAAAAAGAAAAAGAAAAAAGAGCCTACCACAAAACTAGCCTAACAAAAAAAGAGAAGAAAAAAGAGGTCTAGTTGTTGAGCATAAGAGACAAAGATAAATCGAACAAAACCTTTTCTCCTAAGCTACCATGCAACATTTTCCTCTAGTATTTGAATCTAGCTACCTGCACACCAAAGCCTCTGAAAGACATCTTTTCAAGCCTCTTACTTTGCATGAGACTAAATTCCAGCCAAGCAATCCTTCACCCATACCACCTAGTAACAGAACTAAAGAAGATGACCTCCCCCCACCATTCTCCATTACCACCACATATCTCCCAGAAGACTACCTGGCAACTCAAACAAGTCCCTCAATCTTAGCAACCGCAAGAGACCTCCCACCTCGCTCATAAGATCAGCACCTATGACCCAACCAAGGGAGTGAGACACGCACTCCTGGTCAAGACGTCTCACCACAAACTTTGTACTAAACAAGATCACAAATATCACCCTCTTTTTTAAGAAAATATGGAAGATTTGGAAGTTTCCTCCAACCTACCTCCCACATGAAGGCCTTGTTAGCATCATAAGAAAGATCTATACTACTATTGATATAATACTTTCATCATTGGCAAAAGAATAAAGGGAAGGTGTTGTCATCTCAATTTTCGCAACAAAAGGAACAAAAACTCACAAAATAGAAAAGGCAATTACACAAACAACCCATTAACAGGAATAGCATACCAAGCATCACAAGCGAGTCCATAAAGAGTATCAGTGGGGACCGCAATAACCTTTCCACCTTTAAGAGCTTCTGTAGCCTCTTGAGCAAAAGCTTCAGTGGCAGTGCGAAGTGCTTGCAGACTGTTCTCCACGCGCATACTACATTTTTCCAAACTCCATACCGTTTTAGGAAAACTCACCCTTGATCCTCTATTTTGATGCAAGAAAGAAACTAGCCCATAATTAGGAGCACCTAAAATGTAATAACCTGTGTCAATTCATGTTTAATCCTCCAATAATCATACAAAACAGTTAAAAGATGAAAGCGAACCTAGGTGAGAAGAGGGAAAAGTTGCAATCGTTCTGATTAGAGAGAGACTCTCAACCATTTTCGCCGGAAGTGTGTTCATTGTGGTCTGTAGCAAAGCAACCGCTGTCAACTTGAGCCCTAATTCCAACTGTCGTAACCAAGATGCCAACCCCAAGCGGGGTTTTGCAGAAAGAGAACACCCTGTGTTTAAAAGAGAAGAAACTTTTTAATCTGAATTTACAATTGTCCTTGCAGTGGAGGCATGATTTGAATTTAATCAATTAACATAATTAGCAAAACATTAACTCATTTTACTTAAAAAAAAATTGTGACAGCATGATAAGGACAAGAACAATTTAGAAAGTTTCACAAAACCATAGGGGTCAAATTGAAAATTTTAAAATTATAGGGATCAAATTAAAATTAAACATACACCATTAGGACTAAATTGAAACTATTAAAATCATAGGTCGAAATTTATAATTTAACCTAAAAAATTCAAAAATATTTTTTGCTCAGTGAACTCTGTCAATGGAAAAAAGCACAAAATTTGCTCTCTTCAATGGTTACCTTAAAAATTCACGGACCAAACCAAATAGACATGGTTAGATTGGAAGAAAAAAGAGCCGGTATTTCATGAACCACAAAAGAAAGAAAGAGAAAGTAAAGTTTTTTCACTAGTATATACTATAACATAATAGACTGATCAAACTTAAATATTCTTACAATTGCAAGGGTGGAAAATCAAACCACCAATCTTTGAGATGATAACTAATCTTTTATCTACTGAAATATGTTTGTATTGACACACCCCTACAAACTATAGATGACCAAATGTCGAATCATAGGTTAAAATATTATACGACACAACTAAGTAGTTTTTAGGCAGCATAATTAATAAAAAGAACGTTTGAATCCTAACATAAATAAATTCCTAGTAAAAAATACATAAGTCGAAACAAGCAAATACCTAAATATGCTAAATGGCCTAGATTGCTATAGAATAATAAATGCAATCGATGAACTCGTGAACATATGGCTTTATTATCTCGTAGACGTACCCATTAAATAACTGAAAAATCTGCTCATATAAAATACTAGGGGTGTAAATGGATTGGTTCTAGAGACAAAACCCGAACCGGTTTTGAATTGAGCTAAACCGGTTCGGTTCACTGGTGGGGTTTTTTTTTTTTTTTTTTTTTTGGGGGGGGGGGGGGGGGGGGGGATGCTTAAAAAAACGATTTGTATCCTTAAAAAATATACCACCAACTTGCCTCAAATATGGAAAAATTGTTCATTCTCCATTCCCTTTTTTTCACTCCCCTCCCCCCATTCATTTATTCACTCCATTCTCCCCATTCCTTTATTCACTAGACAAGAATGATTTTCGAGATGTGATTCAGAAGCTCACCGCCTCGCCGGCGCACGAGTGGTTCTCAAATTCACCGTCGATTCATTCATCGAAACCTCAGAGTTGTCGCCTGTAGCAAATTCATCGTCGATTCATTATTTAGAAGTTTGATTGATCTCTGCCTGTGCAAATAGTAAGAGTAACACATAGAGAGTTAAAGTTAGTAGCCTAGTAGGCCTTAGGGGTGTACAAAAAACCCACAAACCCACAAACCCACAAACCCAACCCAACTTTTCGGGTTGGGTTGGGTTTTTTTTAATATGGGTTGGGTTGGGTTTGAGATTTAAAAAACCGATTTTTCGGGTCGGTTTGCGGGTTGAACCAAATTTGGCTCGGTTCAACCCGAACCGACCCGGATTGGTTGTATTAAAAAAAATATATATATATATTCTAAACCTAAAAATCACTTCTCAAACCTAAATCTAACTCCCCAACTTCAGCCGCCTCCATCTTTCTCACAAACCTTCGTTCTACGGCTTCCCTCTCTCTGGCCTCCGTTCAGCCGCTTCCCTCTCTTTCGTCTCTCTGCGCAAGGCCTCCTCTACCTCCATCGTCGCCCTCTCCCTCGCCACCGTCTCTATCACCTCTCTTTCGTATCTCTCTGTCGCAAGGCCTCCGTCGCCCTCCGCCTCCATCGTCTCCCTCTCTGCCGTCTCTATCACCCTCTACCTCGCTGTCTTCACTCTTTGCTCGCAGGTAAATCGTTTTTCTTTGCTTCTTAGCTCACTTTTTAGGGCTATTACGTTTGCTTCACTTTGTGAATTTTGTTATATGAACTACAGTTACAGTATGGAGATACCTCACTTGACAAAATTGGGTTTTTAAAAAGTTTAGATTGGATTTTGAAAACCCAATTTTCTGCAAAACAAACCGATTTCAAGATTTCAATTTAAGTGTTTTGTTTGTGTATTCTACTTTAAGAAACCTTGTTAAAATCATAGTCAAAGAGAATAGTTGTTTAAAGAGATTGGTTTCACAACCACCATTGATATTCAAACTAGAAAACATATTTTCAGAAGGCAGGTGAAGCAGAGAAGAAATCATTAAGTTCAGATTACAAACAAATCAAGAAGTTCACCTATTTTGTTTCTTTTTCATTCCAGTATGATTTCAAAAGCCACCATCAGTTTAAAGATATTGGTTTCACTACTATGGTTTGAGTTCAAGATTAAAGAGAAAAAAGAATCACCATCAGCTTAAAGAGATTAGTTTCACTACTATGGTCTGAGTTTAAGAATAAAGAGAAAAAAGAATCAGAAAAAGAGAGAAGATCGCAACACAAGGAGATGAAAACATTCCTACAAAAAGAGAAAAGGTGCTGGATGTTTTTCTATGCTTCAAACTTTCTGAATTTATTTTTAGGGCTATCTATTGGCAATGTTTTAAAAGGCTTAAGGCGGCCTCAAGGCGTTTTCACATTTTTAAAATAAAATATATATATATTTAAATTAAAAAACATACAACTTTATATATTCAAAATTATAATAAGAAAAAGAAAATTGAAAGAATAAGAAAAGAAAAAACAGAAGAGAATGGAAAAGGAAAATAATAATCTAAATTCAAAAGAAAACAGAAAAAAAAAATTGAACAAATGAAAACATAGTAAGAGAGAATAATAAAACTCATTGGAAACAAATAAAAAGAAAAAGAAAACAAGTTTAAAGAAAGGAAAAATAATAAAACTCACATCCTTGTTGTGTTGTTGTGAAAGAGTTACACTTACACCTTGTTGGTGCATATTTTTATGTTTATTTTAAGGCCACCAATTAAACTTCTTATGCTTTTCAATTTTTAATGCAATTTTTTTCTGATAAGTATGATTCTTTTTGTTTTTTTAAGGCCACCGATTGAATTTCAAAGACATTTGGGCCCATGGCCCACCCCACCATGACCACCAATATGCAAAGGCTTACGCCTCATGCCTCAGAGGCGTTTGCACAGAGGCGTAAGCCTCTTTATATACCTTCAAGGCGTAAGCCTTGAGGCATCATAGTACCACCTCACCTCGAGGCGGGCCTCAAGGCGTAAGCCTCGAACGATTTTTAAAACACTGTCTATTGGTTTCCCTTTGTTTACTTTTCTGAAGTATTTTTCAGCATTTGAACTTTGTATAATTTGGCCTCTTTATTGTAAATTCAACTTACTTTTGCTTCAATTTTTGTAAATTTTGCTTCAATTTTTGTAAATTTTGTTCTATGAATTTTTGTAAATTTTGTCTTATGAATTTATTGATTTGTGTTCTTTACTTCTTCAAAGTGGTTTTCAGGATCTTATTTATTTTTCTGATAAATGTATGTGCTTGTTTGTTCAGTTTTATTTGTGATTTAGTTAGAAAATGTGTCAATAATACTTGGGAATGGGAATGTGTATAGAATTTTAAATAATTAAAAAAAAAAAAATTAAAAAAATACCAACCTGACAACCCAACCCAACCTGAAAATTGAAGGGTTGGGTTGGGTTGGGTTGACTTAAATGTTGGGTTGGGTTGGGTTGACTTAAATGTTGGGTTGGGTTGGGTTGGTAATTCACCAACCCGAAATTTTCGGGTTGGGTTGAAAAACCCTCCAACCCAACCCAACCCATGTACACCCCTAGTAGGCCTTGTATTGTATTCTGAACAAAACGAAAATGTATAAATTTTACATGTTTATGGATTGGCTTTACGTTTACCAATATTAACTTCTCAAGCAATCTTAAGGGTTGAAACTCAGAACTTGTATAACAGAGTATTTAGGTGCTTTGTTGGGCTGACAACTGATTTGAGTTATGTTGAGAGAGATGGATCCGAGCAAATTGGGGAACATTGCAGCTCTATGTTCGTCTTTCGACAAATCAAGCAACGACAATGAGTGATAATGTGAGCAAAGCTGAAAAGCTATATGGACATTGCAATTATTATTCACTGAAGATTTGTTTGAATTTGAACTAAGAATGGTAATCCAATTAGTTTGCGGCTAGAGCCTAGAGGTAAGAAGGGTCTGCCTCAGAAGGCACAGAGGTTGTCATGGAAGAAGGAATGAGACAGTAGAGCATCACACAATAATTCCAAGACAAAATGGGAAAGGCCAAAAGTCACAGTTCGTCCTTGAACAACTTAAAATAACAATACACAGTTCAAACATTAAAAAAATAGTTTGAAAGAGAGCGTAACACAAGGTGTTTAGAATTTAGTCCAAGATCAGAATGATTAGGCAACAATCCCATTACAATTGAGAACATTAGAATATGCCCATCAATGAAGAAATGGTGTTTTCTAGCAAATTATACAGAGAGAGCTCAAAGCAAAGGAGGAATTCCAATTCCAACAGAACCCACAAGCACAACACAAACAAGCTTAGTTTCATTCTGTCAATAGAAACAAACCCACGAGCACAACACAAACAAGAACAAAAGAAGAAACAAAATGGTTGGAGTTCAAATTTAAGAAACCCAACATCCAACAATCAAATTTCAATCAAAGCTTGATTTCATTTGGTCATTAGAAACAAACCCACAAGCACAAGAGAACAAAAGAAGAAACAAAATGAAAAACCCAACAATCGATCCCAGGTGAAAGTGAGAGAGAAGGGAATAAAAACCTGAAGATGGCAGGTGAAAGCCGAAGGGCGGAGTTTAGAAAGAAAAAAAACCCAACAATCGATCACTGACGGCGGCGGCGGCGTTCGGAGAGTCGACGTCGGAGGAGACAGTGACGAAGAAGGAGGCGACCGCAGACGGATGAGAAAGTGAGAGAGGAGCGTTTGCGACTTTGCGGACGAAAGAGGCCAAAGTTGTATTTCCCAAGTTGCTTGCTCAACCCATGGTTCCTCAAAACCTTTACCAAAATAATAACTTGGTTTCTTAATATGATGGTCTCCTTAGCAAGGATCTCAAAACAATCAATCCTTCCTAAATTAAATTCTTACTTCTAATTAGGAATGCTTGAGAGTTGCAATAAACTAATAGATTTTTGCCTCGAAGCTTGCTGACACGTCACACGCTTAGTAACGAACTGAGCAAACTTTCTCTTCATGTTAGGCCACTAACATGTTCCTTAAAGGTCCCTGTATATCTTGGTGCTACTAGGATGCATAAAATGTGTTTTGGGTGTCTCTTTTGACAATTCTCGCTTGAAATGATAATCCTTTGACACGCTCAACCTTCCTTGGTGAAACAAAGTTGAATCACTAGTGAAGGTAAGATTTTCCTTGGCCTGCACCACTGCGTCGTTTAACCAAACATGATCCTCTTGTTGGCATTAGTAAACTTATATCTCAACTTAGAAAACTTGGAATGCAGTTTCACTACTTCTCAAAGCCATCAAACTTGCATGAGGTGTTCTCGTGATGCTTCTTGGTTTTAGTATTGGATAAACAATTAATGTCGTCCATAATTACTTATCATGAACGAGGGTAGAAAGCTCTTGAAACTCGATTCATGAGGTCCATGAAAGTTGCCAAAGCATTTGCGTGCCTAAAAGTCAACGTGGTAAACTCAATAATATTCTTACTTTGCTCTGAACACAAACCTACCTTCGAGAACACTCGGCTCCTTTAAATTGGTCAAAAAGTTAAATAAAGGGAGAGGGAGGATACTTAGGCACCCGAGAAAACAAACTGATCGAATAATCCTTTATCCAAAAGTTCTTTCACTTACATTGTACACTCATCCAACTAGGTTGGTGTCATTCCATAAAGTATCTTGGATAACGATATCGTTCCAAAATTTTCAAACCAAACAAGTGAATCGTTACTAACCACTCTACCAAAACCCACTAAGCTCACTCATGCTTCAAAAGTAAAACAACTACTTTAACATGCTTCCAAGAACAACCCCACTTCCAACCAAGTCTAACAACTTTGAAGACTTAGCCTTGGTTTCTTCTTTTCTTTTCTAAGAAACTATTTCCTTAGGGTCTTGGTCTCACTTACTAGGAATCTAAAGCCAACTTACTAACTTCCAAGGAGCAAAGGATTTAACCCTACTCGAAAGCAACAACTTAAACCTACTAACACAAAGCCGACACAAACCAAAGCGCAAGCTATCTAGTCAAGTATGGGAGCATCCTATGCCTACTAACAAACAACCTAGATGGAACATCCTATGCTTAACTACTAATAACTCAAGACAGCATGCAATACACCTCGTATAAATTAATAAAACAAACAAGTCAAACAATGGTCCTTCCTAGCAGACAACCAGGCAAATCAAACAATAAAGCAATAATGCAAACAAATATATAACAAAATGAGTATACATACCTGGTGATGGAGAGGAGAATGAGAAGGACCATTTGCTCTAACTACTTAACAAACTACTCAACAACCTAGGATCTAGGTTAGTCTACAGGAACAACTCCGCTCTGATACCAACTGTAACGACCCGTAATTTTAGACTAATCCCGAGTACGTTACTAACAACTGACTTTTAAATCTCGTTTAAACTAACCGTATTGCTCCGAGAATTTCGGCAGCACAACGACGTAACCTCAATAACTACCCAATTATGTAACACCTGAAAAGCAGAAAAACTCAACAAAACCCCGCACTTCATATAAATAAAGACATCATCTAGTCCAACAACGCTCTCAGTCAGAATATAGATATAAAACCTTTCAGGTCGAAATCCTAAAAGACAACTCAAGTCTAACTACAAAACATACAACCTTCTTAACTTTATAAGACCAATGTTGAACTCTAAAACGAACTGAAGCAAGAAGAGGTTAATAACTTTAGCCCGTACACAACTTTTAGCCTTAAGCCAACTACTAGAAATAACACAGAAAAACTGAAACCAGCGGAAGCAACTTCATAAATAAATAACAATTGGCTAACTATAAATACATAAAAGAGATTCAGCTAATGGTCCATTTTTCTCACGTCTCCTCGTCAGCATCACCAAGCTCGTAGTAGTACTCATCACCTGCAAAAATTGCATAATTTGTGGGAGTCAGTACATAACACGTACTGGTAAGTAGCTCCTACCTGAGGAGCCACCAAACAACAAACATACATGCATCACAACGATGTGCTTCTCACATCAAACATATCAACAATAATCATTTGAACATGCTCAATACATAAATAACCACAACATCATGCATACACTCGTGTCATACATATCCATCAACTAACTTGAGTTCTAACAAGCTCTCTCAAAATACAACCGAGTACTAACAACTTTAGCCAGTTCTTCTCAAACTCCATTGAGTCCTCTCCGACTCAACCCTAGCTTCACAAGCTCTCTTAGACTCTATCGAGTTCCCTAAGTCCACTCTCGAACTCCACTACGTAATCTCAACTCAACTCAACTCGTGGCCCTCACAAGCCCTCTGAGACTAACTCCTTCGAGTCACATCGACCCCTGACCATTTATACCCAGGGCCTCGACACTTCTCTACGGCGCTCAGCGTTCGACCCTTGACCATTTATACCCAAGGCCTCGAACTGTTGCATCGCCCCTTGACCATTTGTACCCAAGGCGCACCGATGACTTTGCAACGTGTTAGCCCTTCCCGCGGCGCCCAACACTTGCTTAAAGCATGGTGACATATCACCCCTCGACCATTTGTACCCGAGGTGCACTGATATTCACCCTACTTCCCTTAGTGACATACTACCCCTCGACCATTTGTACCCGAGGCGCACTAGTATTCACTGAACATTCTGTATAACCACAAGTTACACTTTTTTCCTTAACACTAATCAACCGACCGTGACATACTACCCCTCGACCATTTGTACCCGAGGCGCACTAGTATTCACTGAACATTCCCTGTAACCACAGGTTACACTCTTTTCTCACAACCTCGCTAGACTACATGAATCCTACGTCATACAACTAGACCAAACTCGAAACCACCCAACATGAATATGTACAGCACACCCACAACACATTTATCATGTTGTCCAATCAACACATCATACACAAAGAACTTCACCACAATGCAGCACACACATCAATGATCGCATCATCAGATCAATATATTCAAAACCCAACACAAATATACTCGGAACTCAACAGTGCTAAGCCCTATCAGAGAAACCATATTCAACAACACATATTGCTAAGCACCCATATGTGCTTAGTTTTAACAGAGAACATATATATCCAGCAGCACACAATTATGCTAAGCACTCACATGTGCTTAGTCTTATCAGGAAATTCACGAACAACAACATATGGATTGCTAAGCACTCCGCTGTGGTTAGTCTTATCAGAGAGATCACAAACTAAAATATATGAATTGCTAAGCACTCAGGTGTGCTTAGTCTTATCAGAGACACAACAACATACATGGTTCATATAACACATAATATAAAGTAATCACTAAAGCATGCGTGCGAACACCCAACAAGTATCAAACAGACTCCACAAGTAAGAACTACTTACTGATTGATCCTAAAAATGGCCCAACAGTTCCTAAAATGGCTTAACGCTTGGCTCGATGCTCCCGAACAAACCACTAGCACTTGTCGTTCGCAAGGAAATGACCTTATTCCTTGTTGGTGGATAATCGATTGTAATCGAAAGGTTTGCAACTACTGTTTTACCCAAAAGGTCCCGAATGTACGCTGGTTGGTGTCCGACGAGTCCGATCACGAAGGGCGTTGGATCGCCGGAATCGCGCACGTCGGAGTATTGTCGGAGGTTGGATTTGCAGACAACAATCCGTCGTTGCACAAGCTGCTGTGTGAATCGGAATTCATCGAAGGGACGTGGGAAAATTGCCACCAAACCGCTCGGTGTTGTGTAGCTCGCTGAATGCCGAGGATGAGAAGGAGTCGTCTGCTCGCGTCGCCGAGTGCTGTCGAACGCTTGGAGCTCATCGCTGCGGAGGAGTTGCTGCAGATCCGGGGGCGTCGTTCGTGGATGAAGAACGTTGTCGCGATGAGGGAAACGCCGCACACTTGGGGACAAAGAAGTCGTCGGTCTTGCGCCGCCCGTCGTTGCACATGTCCCGCTGTCGAGGTGGGAATTCGTCCGTCGCGCGCACGCTTGCCGTTGTCGCTTGCGATGAAGAACCCGTCGTCGTCAAACGCCGATGCACAGCTCGTCGAAGATCGTTGATGAAGGCTGAGGTTGGGCTGGATATTGTCGAAGGGCGTCGCGCGCGTGGGTTGCGCTTCTCGCCGATGCCGAAGATGGATATGTCGCAGGTGGATCGCGGAGATGGGGGCGTGGTTGCGGGTCACCGCCGCTTGCTGCCGTCGGCTGTTGAATGGAGGAGGAGTGTTCGTGAAGGAGAAGGCTGAAGGGGGAGGGTTGCGTGCGGTTGGGGGAGGAAGAGAGTAAGGATGGAATTAGGGATTGTTTAGATGAAATTAGGGATTTGCTTTTCTTTGGCTTAAGTTGCCTTTGTCCTTTAAATCCCAAAAGAAAGAAATGACCATAAATGAAAGGGAGAAATGCTAGCATTTCTATAAAACCAAATTCTCTCTTTTCCAAAATCACCCAACTTAGAAATGAGAAAATCCTCAAACCTTGAAATTAAAGATTAAATAATAAATCTCTTTTCTCGAAATTTAATAAAAATTAAATTGATCTAACTTGAGGGACTAAACTGAAATTCTAATTTTTCAAATTAGAATCATGGACAATGAAGTCCAATTCACTTAGAATTAACGGACTAGAAGAGATTAAAGGCATAACTCCATCTAAATTCACTAATTTAGAAACGCAGGGCGTTACATATACCCACCTTATATATTTTATATGTGAAAATATATATTGCGAGTTGTTTAGGTCTGGATACGAGAATGAGAAGACAATTTAAATGAGGAGAGAATACGGTTTTAATGAGAAGAGAGACGTGATTAATGCAAATTTTATGGCTTCAATTTTTTTTCCTTAAATGAGCTTGTTTTACTTTTTATTTTATTTTATTAAAATGTTAGAGAGGTTGAAGGGTATGAAAGTAATTGCAACCCAACTTTTATGATTTTTTTAAAGTAGTTAGACATTTTTGATAAAAATAGAAAGTGAGGACATTAATTTAATATCATAGGCATAATGTGGCTATTTGTGTAGTTATCCTTTTTTCTTAACACAATCATTAGTCCAATGACACAAAACAAACAGAAAAGTAGCGAATTCAGACTTGATGAAAGAGAAAAGGAATTACAAGCCATACCCATCATTTCAATTTTCAACAACAAATCATGAATTACAAGAGAGATCTAAGCTAATAAAGGCAGGATATTTGACTCTATAACGAATATTGGCGGTGTCACGCAATCGAATATTGAAATCTCTAACGGTCTCATAATCTTACATAGAAAAAATTTCAAATTTAGTAGTAAGCATCTATAAACCTAACATTCTTACCGTATCAGTTTCTTAATGGACCATTTAAAGGATATCTCATGCACCATTAGCTCTCTCACAAGTGGAGATAAGTTTGTAAATGTGCATGTCCACTCCATTGAATATGACATTGGCCACAAAGTCTTTTAAGAATCGCTAGAAATTGTCATAGGCGCTGCGAGTTTCAACTTTGAGTAGATTCGAACTTGAGGTTATGCTTTTTCTTGGAGGATATCTTTTTAAAGATCTCGCTCGATGGTTTTTTCGGTAAAGACAGAGACAAAAATGTGGGTTGAGAGATCTTCTTTAGCGGCACGGGTTGCTTGCAATGGGCGTGTGTTTTTAGGCTCGAAGTTTTCTTTTGGGTTTGAGTGAATCTTCTTCGCAAGAGTTTCAATTGTACGAATTGTGACCGTGAACGTAAACTTGTAGAGATAGAATTTTCATATACATGAAATAACTGAGGAGGTTTCGTTATGAAAACCAAAAAAAAATTGAGCTCGATAGGGTTTCGGGTAGCAGTTCACTAGAAAATTAGAAAAACGACGACAATAGAAAGAGTCGAGTAGTGTAAGACGTCGTGTATACGTTGTGACGTTATAATAAACTGGTATAATTCAGCCTGTCAAACGAGATATTTGGCCAGAAGACCGTAAATTAAGGTCCATTCGAGAGATTGACCCGAAATTTTAAAAAGTAGTCAAAATGACATTTTGCTGACATCACTCTCGCTGAGATTTTTCTCGTTCTGGCTCACGTTCACGAGAGTGAGGAATTTTCAGTTATAAAATGGAGCCCCCACTATAGCGAGAGCGAGAAGAATCTCAGCGAGAGTGATGTCGGCAAACGATTAGTTTTTAGGTCAATCCCTCGAAAGCCTTAATCCCTCGAAAGCCTTAATTTAGGTTATAGGTCAATCTCAGGAATGTGACTTAATTTAGGTGATCTGACCAAATATACCATGTCAAGCCGGCGAAAGATTGAAATGAAGTTCTGTCGAATGGTGATGCGATAACCGTCTACATTTTCAGTCTAAAGTAAAAAGCTACAGAATGAGCTTTCGATTCTTCACAAAGCCGCTGCGAAGCCGAAGCAGGAACCGACCATCTCCATTTTCCTCCATTTTCTTGCGTTCATTCTCACACATTTCCTCGCAACTCACCAGGTATCTAAAACATTCTTCTTCCTTCATCTCTCTATCTATGAATTGAATCATTCTGTAACCACTTGATGATACTTGAGTGAAAAAGAGTGCGATTAACGCGGTTATTTTGCAGACCTACGTTTGCCATTGCGTTCGACATTGATGGCGTGCTTCTCCGCGGCGATTCCCCTATTGGAGGCTCTCCACAAGCTCTCAAAAAGTTATATGACGATTCTGGTATGGTTTATTTGTGTTTAGAGGCCACCCATGCTGAAATATTACCTTCGAAAACCTTTTGGAACTGAATTACCCGTAAATATCTTTCCCTTGGCAGGTGTATTAAGGATTCCTTATATTTTCCTGACAAATGGTAATTCCTTGATCATACTCTAGTTTTCAATTTGATGTACTGGAATTAACTAGGGGTTGCTCAACAAGACCATTGGCCAATTTGGTGGTGTAACAGATTGAATGGCTCGTGATTTTGAATTACAATTCTAATTTATATTATAATTTGTATCCATTTTATGTTGCATATTTTCCTGGCAAAGGGTAGTTCTTTGGTGTCATATTCTAATTTTCAATTCGTTGTATATGTATGATGAAATGGTTAGGGATTGTTCTACAAGACTGAGCCATTATTCATTTTGATCTGTTATAACAGAATGATTGGTCATTATGCGTTACCATTATACATATTCAGGCACACAAGCACGCCCACACTTTCATAGATACATACATATTGAATTAGTATTCACTCCCAAGTTTGTATCCTTGATCATTTTTCTATCGTTTCATCAATCAATGTAAAGTTTGGACCTTTGCCTTGCTCATTGTTGAATTCTTCATTTGCTCTCTGCCTTGCTTGAGTAGATCTTTTCTTGTAGACTCGGTACAAGAGTAAGTTGCCTCAGCATATCATTTTCTTTGCAATAGTTGGTGAATGACTTGTAAATGAACTCTTCCTCGATCTGTTGTAAAAAATTCAATCTTGCTACAATTCTGATTTTTTGCACGAGTTTTGAACTCGTCCATTTTTTTAGTAATAGTGCATTTTGCCATAATCAAAACTCAAAAGTAGTTGAGTATCTTTCTTGAAGCAGTTTGTCTACAATTAAATGATTAATTAACTCCGAGTTAAGCCAAGCACATAAAGAACTTGATAAATATGCCTCTCATCACTCTCTTGCTGTGAACCACAATGACATCTTTCATTTAGCTTTCAACAACTTGCTATTACCAAGCTTTGTATGAGAGCTGAAATTGCAATGTGATATAGCTTCACAAAATAATCTCTACTCTCTGTCATATAATTATTGCAAGCAGTACCCAAGGAACTGAAACATTTTTCTTTGCTTTCTTTGTTTTTTTCATAAACTTTTTCTCTTGATTTGAAGTGCCTTCATTTGAGGAAGGCTCGAAATAGTGTATTCTTCACTAATTTCCCAATGATTTTGAGAATTTTGGCCGTATGTAGTATACATAAGAGATGGTTTCTACTCTAGTACCAAAATTTCAATGGAAGGTAGCATTTTAGGATGAAGAGAGAAACTTGGAGAGAATTTCTTCAATTGAGTGCTATTGCACTTGCTCGAGCTTGAATTACAAGGGGGTGGGAAGCATCCCTACTTTTAGGTGCCTTCCAGGAGTTCCAGACAATTGTAAAGTTTATTCTTCTAGGAAATATAATCTTTGAAAATTACGTAGGTCACCTATGACCTATCAAAGGACCTTCTAGAATTCCAAAGAGATTTTGTAAGACAACTGGAAATTATCCTAAAATTACAATTAAATTTGGCATTTGTAGTCTCTCTCTACTTCAAATTTTTTAGTTAAATTTACTGAATTCATGTTTATTTTACTATTATTATTTCTTTTTTGTTTAGGTAAGAAAGATCCTATAGATTGGTACTAGGATTCTGTTTAGGCACAATTTTATGTGTTTATCTAACTTGTCTGAAACCTGAGAGGTTTTTAAATGGTGCACTCAGCTCTAGTTTGGTTACTTCTACAGGAGGTGGATTTCGTGAATCCAAGAGAGCCTCAGATTTGAGTGAAGTTTTGGGCGTAAATATATCACCTTTACAGGTAAGATATGTATACAAACTTCTTTCTTGATGGCTGATTCTTTAGGAGTGTTAATCATATAAACGTTGCTTCTAGACTTTATTCATATTTTTATTTTTAACACGGGATGGTTTTGACCCATTGCCCCATTAACTGTAAGGAATTTTCCATTATACTAAAATTATTGCTTAATGCCTATTCATTTGGATTTTGAACAGGTTGTTCAGGGCCATTCACCATTTAAACACCTTGTGAACAGGTATAGTTTAATCTGACGTTAATTGGTGTCTGTACCTTTTGTTTTCTACCACTTCATGGCTTCCAAATATTATATGAAACTTCGAGCCTGTCTCCAAGCGTTTGAAAAGACATGTCTATATTGAAATTTTAAAATGCCTACAGTTATATTTGTTTAAAACTACTCTGAAGGCCTCTGTAAGTATTTACATTAAATTCATTAAAATTTATCATAAAACTAGATTAAGTTTTCCCAATACAAGGCACTAAATTTTTTCCCTATTCAATATTTGACTAAAAAGCATAGATATAGACACGAGACATGGATATTACACGGCATAGACACGTCATTTAAAAAAAATATAGGATGCAGGACGACAAAGACACGTTTATTGAAATATACAGTTTAAAAATATATATAATTTTATACGAGAAGGAAATTCAAGTCAATAAGTTTATTTATATGCTCAAAAAATGAATTTGTTGTATTTCGCTCTCAAGTTCTATTATGTTTGTGTAAGAATACCTCTTACTCGTGATATTGATTATAAGCAATAACGATTACACTATCAAACAACAAGAACACCCAGCGGATTCAAGAGTGTTGGTCACCTCTCCTAGCCCTAGAACCCCTGTTCTATTAACATTCAAAAGCTTGAAAATAACAACAGAAAGAAAGAAAGCTTAAATACTAAGGTACTGGGAATAACCCTAACAACCGTACACAAAAAGGGTCCCACCAAAAGCACTCCCACAGACAAATGGTTATTCAATTTGTTCCTTTCCTTTTCTATCCCTCCTAACATATGTAATTGCCACTGGGGGCCTAACAATATCTCCCACCATCGCAGCCACCTTGTCCTCAAGGTGGAACGCTGGAAATTGCTCCTTAAGCGGAACAACCCACTCCCATGTTGCTTCACACGCTGGCAGGTTCTTCCATTTGATCAAACATTCCCAGGCCTTTGTTGGGCTATGCCAGCGTACTGACTCTACTGTCTCTGGTTCCACTACCCATTCGAATTCATCATTTAACGAGGGGGGGTTAGCCAAAATAGTCGTTTGCGAACCGAGCGCCAATTTCAACTGTGAAACATGAAAAACAGGGTGGATGGATGACTCGTGGGGCAATTCCAACCGATATGCCACCTTCCCTACCCTTGCTACAATCTTGTATGGGCCAAAATATTTCGGAGTCAGTTTTTCACACCGTTTCCTGGCCAGGGACCGCTGCCTATATGGTCTTAGCTTCAGATACACTCTGTCTCCCACCTCGAACTCAAGCTCCCTGCGTTTCAGGTCTGCGTATTTTTTCATACGGTTCTGAGCGATGACTAATTGTTCCTTCAATTTCACTAGAGTCCGATCTCGTTCAATCAATTGTTCTTCTAGGGTATCATTCATGGTGGTCGACTCACCATAGGAAATGATGGGTGGAGGTGGACGTCCGTAGACCAGATGGAATGGAGTCGTGTTGATCGAAATGTGGTAGTTCGTATTGTACCAAAGCTCTGCCCAAGCTATCCACGAGTTCTCCGGTTTAACTTTGTTGACTGTAAGCGGAATAGTTCAGTCCAGAAATGGCTGATAAGTATCTTATCCCGATTTGAGACTATGGATCTCGGATATCCATGGAGTCGGACAACCTCTCTAGTAAAAATGGCAGCTATAGATTTTGCAGAGAAGGGGTGACTTACAGGAATGAAGTGTGCATATTTGCTTAAACGGTCAACCACCACTAAAATGGCGTCAAAAGTCATTTATTTCGGTAAACCCTCCACGAAATCCATTAATATATCCTCCCAAACCCGTTCTGGTAGAGGGAGTGGTTCCAATAAGCCAGCAGGCGACATTGCTTGAGACTTATTGCTTTGACAGATTTCGCATTCCTCCACATATTTTTTCACATCGCTTTTCATCCCTTCCCAAAAGAGCTCTGCTGTCAATCTTTTATAAGTTCTTAGGAACCCTGAGTGTCCCCCTAATACTGACGCATGGAACATGTGTAGTATCGTAGGAATGAGGACTGATGTCTTGGAGATCACCATGCGTTCCTTATAGAATAAGTGTCCCTTCCTGATGGAATAACGAGGTACAATTTCCTTGTCCTGGCTGATTTTCTCCATTATTACTCGGAGTTTGGGGTTTTCGTGCACTTCCGTTTGAACTTTCTGCACATCGATGATTTTTGGAACAGTGAGGACGGCTAACTCAACCACTTCCGGCATCCGAGACAAAGCATCTGCCGTCTTATTTTCCAGTCCTGGTACATATTGTATGTCAAAGTCATAACCAAGCAGCTTGATTAACCCTTTTTGAAAGTCTGGTCTTACTTCTTTTTGTTCCGAAAAGTCCTTCAACGACTTTTGGTCCGTTCTCACTATAAAGTGGTGACCCAACAGATAGTGGCGCCATTTCTGAACTGCCATCACAATGGCCATGAGCTCTCTCTCATAAGTTGATTTCAAACGGCCCCTGTCCGACAATTTCTGACTAAAGTACGCTATGGGTCGATGATTCTGCATTAATACGGCTCCCAAACCAGTTCCTGAGGCATCTATCTCTAGAATGAAAGGAATGGAGAAGTCAGGCAAAGCTAACACTGGAAGAGTCATCATAGCTGTCTTCAATCGTTCAAAAGCCTGCGTAGCGACTTCATTCCATAAGAATGCGTCCTTCTTAGTCAGGTCGGATAGAGGTTCCGCAATGCTGCCATAGTTTGCTACGAATCTACGGTAGTACCCTGTCAAGCCTAAGAACCCTCTCAGTTCCTTAATGTTTGATGGTATGGGCCATTCCAACATCGCTCTCAATTTTTCTCCATCGGCCTCCACTCTTTGCCCCGACACCCAGTGTCCTAGATGCTCAATACGTTCTTTCACAAACTGGCATTTCTTGTAATTTGCATAGAGACGATTGTCTCGCAGTACATTGAAGACAGTTGCCAAGTGGGATATATGAGTTTGCAGATCAGGACTGTATATCAATATATCATAAAAAAAAACTAGAAGACAACGTCTAAGGAAGGGCCTAAAAACCTGATTCATCAATGAATGAAAGGTTGCTGGTGCGTTGGTGAGGCCAAAGGGCATAACCAGGAACTCATAGTGACCCTCATGAGTTCGAAAAACCGTTTTCTGAATGTCTGCTTCGTTCTTTCTGATCTGATGGTACCCGGACTTCAGGTCTATCGTAGGGAAGTATCTCGCTCCGTGTAGCTCATCCAACAACTCTTCAATAACCGGTATGGGAAATTTATCCGGAATGGTAGCGTTATTCAGGGCTCTGTAGTCAACGCAAATTCTCCAACTCCCATCCTTCTTTTTAACCAAGATAACCAGACTAGAGAAAGGACTCACGCTAGAGCGGATGATCCCAGTGCGAATCATTTCGTCAATCATTCTTTCGATTTCTGTTTTCTGAGCATGGGGGTATCTATACAGGTGCATGTTTGTTGGATCCGTTCCTTCTTTCAACTGTATTTTATGATCAATCTTCCTTTTTGGGGTAGTCCATCAGGCATGTTGAAAACATCCTCGTAGTCTGTGAGGAGGCGATCCAATTCTGGAATGTTTGTCTCTGCGATCAAGTCCTCTTCCCCCACCTGCATCGTGGTAAATTCCACCAGGAATCCTTGATCCTCTGGGTGCCATGTCTTGGCCATCATTTTTAAAGATATTTCCATGCGAGCCAATGTGGGGTCCCCCTTTAACACCACCCTTGTATCTCCTACCACAAAGGTCATACTCAGATTTTTCCAATCAACGGTCATGCCCCCCTGTTTCTTAAGCCATTGCATGCCGAGAACCATATCTAAGTTCCCTAGTTCAAACGGCAGGAATTCGTCCACAATTGCTAACTCCGGCAAACTAATTTCCACACCTTTGCACACCCCCATTCCTTTGATTGCCTCTCCCGAACCCATGACTACTCCATAGTTGGATGTCTCTGATATGGGTAATTGCAGGGTTTCCACCAACTTTTTGTTGATGAAATTATGCGTGGCTCCGCAGTCAATCATCATGATCACTTCTTGTTCCTTGATGATTCCCTTGACTTTCATCGTTCCCGGAGAAGACAATCCCACCACCGAATTTAAGGATAGTTGGACCGTCGGACTGACTTCCATAGCATGGACCTCGATTTTTTTATCTTCCTCCATGTTTTCAGTTTCCTCTTCTTCCGTTTCGTCTGCCGTAATGAGCACTCTCAGCTCCTTGTTCTTGCAACGATGACCAGGAACAAATTTCTCTTCGCATCTGAAACACAACCCTTTCTCTCTCCTTGCTCGAACTTCAGAGTCAGATAATCGTTTGTAGGTCGGTTCTCTCTTAATGAAAGGAACTCTCTCAGCTAACGTAATCGTGCGAGTTTGGTGGGGAGAATCAATTACCTTTGAAGCTGATGCGACTGTAGGATAAGATTGCAGAGCTTTCGTCTGTCTTACGCCAGCCACTTCTAGGCCCAAAACTGCAGCCTCCATTCTATCTTCCACCCTTTGGGCCGCTCTCATCATGTTTTCCAGCCCAATAGGCTCAAAACAGAGAGTTTCGGTCCTAATTACGACTTTCAGCCCATTAAGGAAAGTGCTTTCTAACACTTCCTCCGTTAGATGGGGTAACGGCGCCGCTAACTCCTCGAATTTCTGGCAAAATTCTTCAACCGTACCTTCTTGCTTAATAGCGAGGAACCTCGCACAGATCGTCCCCTCTCTCAGTCTCCTGAATCTGATGAACAATCTCTTCTTCAAATCTCCCCACAATTTCATCCGTTTCCGATGCTTTGCCCAGCGATACCAGTGTAATGCTTGTCCTTCAAAGCTTACCACGGCCACCGTCAGCTTCTCGGAATCTGTCAGATGGTTCAGCTGGAAGTAACGTTCCGCTCGAAACAACCAACCATCCGGATCAGTGCCGTTGAATACTGGCATCTCAACCTTCTTAAACTTGATCCTCTCGCTCTAGCCGTCACCACCTCTCTTTTGTGACGACTCTCCTTCTAACTCATGCTCTGGTTCTAACTCTTCCTCAGGCTCTCTGTTTTTCCGTTTACCGGTGGACATTTCGGTCCTCTCCGAATCCGTAACATGCTGCATTTTACCTTCGGCCAACTCTTTCACTAGTGTGCTAAACAGCACACTCATTCTTTCCATAGCTTTTTCCAACCCTGGTAGCCTCTGGAGCTCTATTTTCATCTCTCTTATCACAGACTCCGTGGACTTCCTCATTTCTCCGATCGCATTTTCCGTCGCCGTGAGTCTCTCCTCTATTGCTTTCTGAGCCATCTTCTTCCACCTCCCCAGATTCGAAACGAGCTCTGATACCACTTGTAAGAATACCTCTTACTCGTGATATTGATTATAAGCAATAACGATTACACTATCAAACAACAAGAACAGAGTGTTGGTCACCTCTCCTAGCCCTAGAACCCCTGTTCTATTAACATTCAAAAGCTTGAAAATAACAACAGAAAGAAAGAAAGCTTAAATACTAAGGTACTGGAAATAACCCTAACAACCGTACACAAAAAGGGTCCCACCAAAAGCACTCCCACAGACAAACGGTTATTCAATTTGTTCCTTTCCTTTTCTACCCCTCCTAACAAATGTAATTGCCACTGGGGGCCTAACAGTTTGTCTTCTATTACTATTTGTGTCTATCTATTATGCTTAACAAATGTTTGATACATGCCTAACAAATGTTGGACCCATATTCACTTTGTACAACTAGTGTATGATATAGGTGTATTGTGATAATAAGTGTCGGATACGTGTCCACCAAGTGTCTGAGTGTTGGACACCCGTTAGAAACGGCCACATTACCCAAATTGAAGTGGGTGTGCTTCGTAGATTATTGATATTAGATAAGTTCGGTTTCACATGAGTCCCAAATATTGTCTGATTACAGAAAGTTGATGCAAATCTTAAATTATGATAGAAGATTATGCATAGAGGCAGTAGTAGCATAGGTTTATCTACTTTGGATCCTCAAAAGCTTCTTTGACTAAAACTAATTAACTTCAAGCTTCAAGTAGTATTTAGTAATAACAATTCTTTGGTTGGTAAAGTAAATAACTTCCTTTGTGTTTGATCTCTCATATGTTGCTATTTTTGCGTCAGATATGAAAATGAACTTGTGATTGCTGTTGGGAAAGGAGAACCTGCTGCAGTGATGTCTGAATACGGATTTCGGTAAGCTTTTGTTCTGATAGAATTATGGTTTTGTTTATATAAAATATCAACTTGATGAACTGTTGCTGTTCCATGCTATATGAGCTTTATATAATTTTTTCTCTTCAGGAATGTTCTTTCAATTGATGAATATGCATCCTTCTTTGATAACATTGATCCACTGGCACCATATAAGAAATGGATGGCTATAAAAGGTGCTAATCATGAAAAAACTATCGCAGATGTAGCTGAAAAGAAGAAAATATGCTCTCAGAGAGTTGGGGCTGCCTTCATTGTTAGTGATTCTGTTGATTGGAGCAGGGATATTCAGGTTCCCTTCAGCTTTATAGCTTAGACGCGTTCTTTAAGCAGATAGATGTTTATGTCCAATTCTGACCCATACGAACGGTGCACCTATTTCATTCTGTTTCTGCTCAAAACCTTTTTTATTTAGTAAATAAGCACTAATCAACGTAGTATTGCTAAACATAAAAATTCTGGATTCTAACAAATATGAAACGTCTAGATTCTATGTAAATGATGGTATCAGGTACTTTGTGATATTTTAAGAACTGGGGGTCTTCCAGGAAGGGAATTTGGACACCAACCGAACTTGTATATTGCACACGATGACCTTGAGTATCAGGTTACTACTCGTAATTTACTCTTCGTTTCAAATTGATTTCCGTTGTACCTGTTTTCTTGGTTTATTTTTTTTATTTGTTTTTATTATTACTAAATGTTTGATGGGTCAAGTCTAATATTGCAACTAACAAGGTTCTCTTCAAGACAGGCTGTTTTTCCTTGTGAGCGTTTTGGTTTGGGAGCTTTCAGAATTGCGTTAGAATCCATCTACAATAGGTAAGGAAGATATTACCATAGATTTTATTTTTATTTTTAAATTGAGAAAGATGAAAGGATATACAAGGACCTACAAAAGAACAATAGTCCAACAAAAGGAGTCCACACACAGGAAATGACTAAAATCCAAAAGATTAAAACCTAGCTGAGAGTTACAGAAAGTCTGAGAGACCGAAGCCTACAAAGAGGTATTAAAAACAACCTTCCAAACCTCTTCCCAAGACCTCTCAATCCCTCTAAAGGATATCAACGACCCACAAAGAAAAATAGTCCAACAAAGAGTCCACACAGGAAATGACTCCAATCCAAAAGATTAAAACCTAGCTGAGAGTTACAGAAAGTCTGACAGACTGAAGCCTACAAAGAGGTATTAAAAACAACCCTCCAAACCTCTTCCCAAGACCTCTAAATCCCTCTAAAGAGATCCAATCCAAAAGACTAAAACCTAGATGAGAGTTACAGAAAGTCTGACGGACCGAAGCCTACAAAGAGGTATTAAAAACAACCCTCCAAACTTCTTCCCAAGACCTCTCAATCCCTCTAAAGAGATTTTACTATTCCTCTCTAACCGTTTAAGACACAAATGGAAAAAAGAAAAAAGCTTGCCAAGGGACTTTGCCCTTATCCCAAAAAAGGGATGCAGCAAAATCTCCTCCATCATAGAAAGATAGTCTCTATATGCGTAACGCGCCCAACAAATACCATAGATGTTAAATGATCGTGGGTTATTTTTTCTAAAAGTAATTGAGATAGTTGTTCATCCTGTCTTTTGGATCATTACTGATTCATATCATTGTAATTTTGGTTAAAAGAGTATATGAAAAAAAATTCCCTACCTTGAAGTAAAAGAGTTGCCAATTTGTCTCTGGTAACCAATAGAATTTCATGTTTTGAAATTTTATAATCCTGCTTTAGAATGTAATAGATAAACTTAACACTATCATTAATTATCCAGGTACAAGTTTAGACTACATAAATGTTTGAAAAGACAACTCACAATTAATCGAGAGCACCATCTGATTTTCAGTAAATTTTATTGATTCTTCATGCTATATAGTGGTACTGGATAATCAATCAGGCATGGTACTTTATTTTAAGATTGCAAGTCTAGCCAAGATTGAACATACCGTGCAACCGAAGGATGTTCGCCATTGTTTATTAAATACAAGGCTAAATCGACAATGTTTAGCAATACACTATAAGGCAAGTCTTAAGGTCTCTCCTTGGAAACTGGACAGAGGTCACTATCACTTATTAGTGCTTAGTTTAATAATGATGGTGTTTTACATATTCACACAATGAATATGCATTCTTATTCAGTTTGCTGATTATGGCTTTTATCTGAGAGTTGAAAGTGATAAATCGAACCTACAATATCATATGCAAAGCACTTATATTATTTTTTGATGCAGGATTCACCCTCATGCTTTGCAGTATACGTGCTTTGGCAAACCAAATCCGCTCGTATTTCACAATGCTGAAGCTGTACTTCAATTAGTTTCCTCAATTCATCAAGACAAAGCCGCTGCGAATACTGAAACTCATCACTTCAACACTCTATATATGATAGGGGATAACCCTTCTGTCGATATCAATGGTGTAATTCAGGTCAGGTGATCTTAACTGGAAGAAAATACCCCACATAATTTTTTCTTCCCTATTTTCTGTTGCTTATTAAACAGACTGATTACATTCATTGGGCTGATAGATACTTTTGTAACACAGGCTGGAAGTCCTTGGTTTTCTATCCTGACCAGGACAGGGGTTTTTAAGGGAAGAGAAAATCATGACAAGTATCCAGCTGATCTGGTAGGTTATAAACATCTCTCTCTAACGAACGAAATAATTAAAGAAAATCTGACCATGACAAGGACCGCGTTTTTTAACGTAATTTTCTCTTCTTTTTACTGTTAGGAAAGAAATGACTTCAGGTTGAGTTTGGGGATGACCTTTACACGGGTGAAAAGTGTTTTTAACCCGTTTAAATTCCTTTTCATATATTTTTCTTCTTCTGGTTTTGGTGTTTGGTTGTATAACCAACAAAGATTATGAGAATTCTAGAAATACTTGAAAACACTCTTAAAATACTCTTAGAGGAAGTACTTAATTATTAGTTTTCAAAACGCTTCCCTTAAAGCACTATTATGAAAAGTGATTCCAAACTTGGTATTAGAATCATTTTAAGCAAATTCCAAGGTTCTTCTGCAGGTAGTTGACACTGTTGAAGAAGCAGTGGATTACATTTTCAAGAAGGAAGGGATCTCTTGAGAAAGAGCTGAAGGAGGGTTGATTCTTTTGAGAACATATTAATTAATGCTATTCTTTGCGGGATGGATGAGGCATGGTGTTGGTAAGATTCATCTACTTTCATAATTAATGGTAACCCTTCGACCAATTTCTATTGATGAAAAGTATTTCTTAATCTACATTATTATTATTATCAATCTAATTGTTAACATGTGGTAGGGAGTGTAGCAATGTATTTTCTTCCTATTATTGTTTGGTTTAATTAAATTTAATTGTTATTAATCTCCACATACATAAATTGGCTAAATTTTGTAGGCCTTTATTTATGTTTCTTTAGTTAGTTGGAGGCAAGGATGAAAATATCGGTATCGATAATTCAGATTTACGGATATATCGAAGAATATTCGTAGTAAAATTAATGGATATCACGAAAATTGATGAATAATTAATAATTAAAATATCAATAATTATCAATAATTAAAAGTTAAATGTATGTATTAATACAATAATAGATAGTACTAATCGATATAAAATAAATATAAACTTGAATAATTTGACCACAAAGGTATGACTCATACTTCAAGATCTTGAGTTATTCAACCAACCAGGGGGCCTACTTGGAGACTAAGGTGAGCCACCCCAAAATTTTGAATTTTTCTATTTATAAATAGTGCTTTAAAATATATAGTATTAATGTTATATATCTTACCGCCCCAAAATGTAACGCATGTATAGTTTGTCACGGTGACATCCACATGCCCGAGTTGTGCCTTTTTTTTTTTCCATTTATAGAAATGTTTTTTTTTGTTCACTCGGTTTGTACACACATACATAAATCTTTTCTTCTATCAATGATGGGCTATTATTATTGACAAAATTCTACAAAAAAAAAAAAAGACTACTATCAGCTATAGACCATACTATCAGTGATAGAAATTGTCATATCCACAATTTTTTTTAAAAAATGTTATATTTTTAATTATTCTACTCTAAATTAACATTTGTTACAATTTCCGTTTATAAAATGTAACTATCTTTATTTATTAAGATTTAAAAATATATAAAAAATTATTCATACAAACATTTTTAAAAAACAAAAAAAATATAATTATTATTTTAAATTTCACTTTATTTATTTATATATTAAATAAAATGTTGAAATGTCATTTTAGTTATTATAATTTTAAACTTCCAAAGTATTTTCAACCAATCTTAAAATTAATCTCTATTATTAATTAATTTGTTTATTTTTTTCAAAAAGAATTAGTCTAAATATTAACATCACTTTTATTAAATTTGGAAATATATTTATATTATTATTATTATTATTTTTTTTTTTTATTTTTTTTTTTCAATGACTAATAATTGTTTGAACTTTCAATTTTGTGTTTAAATAGATCAAAGAACTTAAAATGTCTAATATTTTTTTCAACTTTCAATATTTGTATCTAATTGGTCCTTAAATTTTTAATTCTAAGTCTAATAGTTCGTTGTCTGATTCAACATTCTTTTATATTCAGTCATTTATTATAAACAAAATTGAAAGATTAAGAACTTGTAAGATAATAAAAGTTTAGGAACTAGTAGACTCTTATTAAAATTTAGGGATAACTATACAAATAGTCACCTTATGATTATGATATTATATTAATGTCTTCACTTTCTATTTTTATCAAAAATGCCTAACTAGTTAAAAATAATTCATAAAAGTTGGTTTCAATTACTTTCATACCCTTCAACCTCTCTAACATTTTATATTGAATTCTAACATTTTAATAAAATAAAATAAAAAAGTAAAACAAGCTAAAAAATATTTGAAATCATAAAAATTGCATTAATCACGTTTATCTCTCCTTATTAAATCTGTATTCTCTCCCCTCATTTAAATTGTCTTCCCTCTCCTCATATTCAAACCTAAACAATTTTCTTTAAGAAAATACACAATATCTATAAATATATATGAATTATATAATCATATACACATATATGAAGTATATATCAAAATATATATATATATATAAATATATAAATTACATATATTTTATAAAAGAAATAAATACATATTGTCTATAAGTATATATGAGTATATAGTCAATATATACTCATATATGAAGTATATATAAGTATATATGGTGATTATATATAAAAAAATTAAATCGTGAAGAAATAAGTGGTAAGATAAAATTGAAAAAATTATTTAAAAAATGAAATTTAATACACTCAATTTGCGTTGACTAGGAGAGAGATTTTTTTTACACTGAATTTAATACACTAAAATCAAAATTTAATAGACTAAATTTGAATATATATATATATATATATATATATATATATATATATTTATTTATTTATGAAAATAGAGAGATAAAATGGAATAATGAAATGAGCACATTGAAAATGAGATAGAAAATCAAAATTTAATACACCAATAATTTTATTTTGTATAAAAATAGACACATTAATGAGGAGCATAATAGTATTTAAAATAAATAAAAAAATATAAACGAAAATTTTAAGATTTTAAGACATTTGAAAATATTATTTGAGAGATTATCCCTAAAAAACTTGTAATTTAACCTTTAATTTAACCTTAAAGGTGGTCATTTGAGATAGGTCATTTGAGAGATTGTCTATAGGGTTCTAATAGAATCGAGCATTAGAATTCATAGACTAATAAACTTGTAATTTAATCTTTTTTTTCTATTTGATAAGACATCGAGATGAACTAAATTATATGACGGTATTTAACTTTATTTGAACTTAGTTAAGAAGCTTTTCGTACATTTACCTATTCTTTTCACTAATAACTTTTTTTAAGGTCAACATAATGTGGCGGTGTGGATTCAAAACTCTTACTTTTTGAAGATAATTTTGTTATTATATTTATATAACATAGGTTTTTGGCGCCAAAGTGAGCATAACTCAAATAATTGCCATGTACTTTTTTGAGGTCAGAAGTTCGATTCCCCACTTCCGCAATTGTCCGTCCTTGCAACCCACATTAATATAGTTGATTTGATAATATCCTAATTCATTCTATCTTCAAAAATAAATTAAAAATCACGTAATATTAAAAAAAATGTACATTTTAAATATAATATTAAAAAAATCATACTTTTACTATAAAAAAATGTACATTTTAAATATAATATTAAAAAAACTATCAAGACAAAAAAGTCGAATTGATCCAAATATATTGCTATTATTTTTTAAAGATAATAAATAATTTCTTTTACTATATTTAATATATTAAATTTCTATTATAATATTCACAAAATGTACATTTTATGTGTTCGATCTTGCACTTGTGCATCAAATTAAAATGTTTTATTATCGCCTAAATGTTTTTCTTTCAGAGACATCCGATAAAATTGGTAGCATGGCCCCTATGCAAGTATGAAACACACAAATCTAGAAATGATCTAAATTTTTTTTGTCAACGTGAACATAGTCAGAGGTCAATCACCACCTTGCATTAATTAAATATAATAACAAATATAAAAGGTGGGATTGTGGAGTGGAGAGAAAGAAAAGAAAATATACAAATAACGTATTATAAAATAGTTAAAAAAAAAAAAAAAAAGTGAGAATAAAAATAGGGAGAGCTAGGGGTGACCACCATTTAACTGAAAACCGACTCGACCGACCGAACCGACGTCGGGCGGTTGATTTTCAACCACCATCGATCGGAGTCGGTTTTAAAATATAAAAAAACCGAATTTCGGTCGGTCGATTTTAGATGGGTGGTCGAAAACCGACTGACCGACCAACTTTTGTATGTCATTAGAAAAAAAAAAAAAGTACAAGTGTCATTCTCATAAATCTCTTGTGATTAATGAGAAATACCAAAATATAATCCATATATTTTCTCTTTCATAGTGCATGCTCCTTGATTTGTGTGAAATCACAACTTTAAAAAACAAATAATACATACATTTTTTTTTCTCTTTCATTTATTCACGTTTTCTTTTGTCTCTCACTATTTTCTAAATATTTTTTAATTAGTTTTGAAGTGTCCAATCACATCCATTTATTTCTCTCATTTCACATCCATCTTTTTTTTCTCTCTCATTTCACACCCATCTTCTTTCTCTCTACATCTTGATGTTTTGTTTTCTCTCTCTCATTTCATTCACCATGTTTCTCTTGATCTTTTTTCATTCTTTAAAAGAAAAAAAAATATATATTTTTATCTTTTTTTTATTGATTATTTTCATTTGAACTCCTCCACTCTTCTCCATCTCTAAAACTTTGCATTTATTTTGAAAGAGAGAAAAATTATATTAACCTACATTATTGAGATATTTTTTTAAAAAATTAGTTGAGATATTTTTTTTAAAAAAATGAATCTCAATTAATGTGAAATTTGATTTTTCCACAAAATAATAATTATTTTTTTCCTTTCTCTCTCTTTTTCTCCCTCTTTTACGTTCATTTTACTTCATTCTCCTTTCATTCTCCCTCTCTCTTCTCATCTTCCATTCTCTCTCTCACTCATTTTTCTCCATCTTTATACTTCTCATTTTTTCCCTCCAGCTTCCTCCCATTTGTTCACTTTCTTCTTTTTTTTAGTTTTTTCTAGTGTGACTTGTTCATTCAACCATTCGCACAGTTCACCGTTAACTATGCATGCCGATCGTCGATCGCCGTTCAGCCATGCGCGTCGTCCATTCTTTTTCTTTCTCCTTCTCATTTCTTTCCTCCGGCCACCAAAATCCGACTAAAACCGACCGATCGACCGACGAACGGTCGGACGGTTTGTACAAAGCTAAAAAAAATATGTCTCCGACCGACCGAAACCGAATGGTCGGTTTTCGGCGCCGGTTTTGTGCTAAAACCGACACCGACCGACCGATGTCCACCCCTAGGGAGAGCTTATTGGGCCTCCCGCTAGGAGCCCTTTATGCCAAAAGAGAGGGGTGAAGTGGTGGAATGGGGAGAAAGAAGAAAAAGTGAGGTATTTTCACAATGTCGACCCATATTTTCACAAATGTCTATTATAAGTTTTTGTTTTTTTTTTTTTTAATTTTGTTTTTTTATCATTTCTATATTTTTTTTTTGAGTATTTATGGTGTCATTTAATGAATTTGTTTCAATTTGATCTTACCATTTTACTCTCCAGTTAAAATCCGAAAATAAATATATTTTATTACTTTTAAATTTTATAATATTAATTAGGTGCTTTTAATTATTTATTTTATTACTTTTTTAATTTTATAATATTAATTAATTAGGTGAATTTATTTATCAATTATCATTAATTAGATTTTGTAATTAATATGAATTTAAGTATTTATTTTATTACTTTTTTTAATTTTACAACCTATTTTTTATGACAATTATCAATTATTATTAATTAGAATTTGTGATTAATATGATTTTATTTTGTAGGTCATTTTTTTTTACCAAAATTGATTTCCTCCATCAATTTCTCTTCTTCTCTCTAACCACCATTTTCATTTATTACCAAAAAAACGTTTTCACCGCACAATGACCACCGCCTCCCCTACACATCACCATTTTCGTTGTCGTCGACCGTTCTCCACCGAACAGTTTTCGCCGCCGTCGTTATCTCTCCGCCTATCCTTTAACTTTGTCACCCCATTAACGAAGCCATTCATTTATCTTCGTCGTTTTGTTCTCACATCTGTTATCCTCGCTTACTCTTTTATTCCCACCATATTTCCACATATTGGCCACCCTTCGCCTTCCATAATGTGTTCATTTATTTATTATTTTTTGTTTTCATTTTAGGTCTTCATCATCTTCATCGTGTTCACTGTTTTCAGCATTCTCCGTGTTAATTTTTTAACCCAAAAAGTGTGTTTGTATGTATATATTATATAATATATACCTAGTATATATCATATTCACTATGTTCAAATCAAATGGACTTATGTTCGAAAACTATGTTAACAACTATTCATTTTCCTCTTTCATGCATGTTTTTCTTGTTTATAATGTATTTATTGTATAATATACACTAGGTATAAACAATCATAATTATATTACAATTCTTCAGTCATTTAAAACATACTTAAATATATAATATATATACCTCATTATATACCAACTATATTATATAAATAATAACGTCTGATATAGTACATTATATACAACAATTTGTATATTCACGTTTTAAGTTTATATGTATTTATTATATAATATAAACTTCATTAAGTTCTGGTCATTCACCATTTTAATAACTTGTAATATAGTACATTATATACAACCGTCTCCTTTTGTCCCTATCATCTTCGTTACCTCCTGTCTCTATCAACTTAAAAGACAATATCAAATCATCTTCTTAGTTATTGATTTGCTCTCTATCATCAATATTCATTTCAACCTCTTTTTGTCAATTGCGCTCATTTTCTTCTTTTGTTTCCATTACGTCATTCAGATCGTCTACATTAGCATTATCATCTACTTTGGTATTGTTTTTTGCTACTTCACTGAAATTATCATCTTTTCCACCATCCTTCTTATCGGGTAAGCAAACTACAAATCAAAACTTTGATAAATATCATGTATATGAATATAACACAATGTGTGTTAAAAATTTACCTTGTATATATCACTGAATGAAACAATTTGAGGGTTGTTAATGATTTCTTCATTACATTTCATCTCATCCTGCAAACATTTTAACGTGAGTCATAAAAAAATTTATAGATGATGGACCAAAACGTGTGTGAGTAATTTGGTTCAACGACCTGCAATTATAGATATGGTCTAGTGCAAGTATACACTCTCAATCAAGTAATAATATGGAAACGTATTCCAAGTATCGAATCCCAAGAGATTGTCGTGGATTTTAGATTTAGAAAGAATTTGTTTTTTCGAATGCAATGAAAGGTAACACAAATAAATTGATAATGGTGGGTTCGTTTTGGTTTGAAAACAATAATAAAAACGGGGATCCAATCACGTTTCAGCCCTAAGTTGAGTTTACTTGATAGCTTGTGACCACAGAGTCACCACATAGTACCTTATGTTTTTGGATCGGATTCATCTCCTATTCAGCCTCTTTGAAAGTACCTTTAGGAGTGTAAGCCATTATACTCACGGTTCAGTGGATAATGTGATCTTAGATGATTAATAATGCAATCCTATTGACCCTATAGTCTTTTGCCCCAATCATCAAAGACAATCGACAAAATCCTATTCCTAGGTTTTTCTACTATATCATCTTTACGAGAGCCGTTAATTGCCCGACCTGTCCATAATCGACATTAAAATTTCATGCTAATTAAGTGATCAAATTAATATAACATTTTTGCATATATTCAGTAAAGAACGAACCACACAAGGCATAAAGGGTAAAACCGTAATTTACAGCTGTCAAGCTAGCTCATTTCTAAATGAGCATTCACATAATTGAACCCCTTAGGAAAACTTAGCTCATAATGATAAATAAACTAAAATATTTCATTGATAAATAATGCATAAGTACAAAAATTGCTAAAAGGGTAGAATGATAATTTTACTCGAAAATTAATAATAAAACGAAAATAGGATAAAAACAGAATAAATAAATGACAAAATTAAAATAACAAAGGTTCTAAACTGAAAATGAAATTATAAATGTGAAAACTAGCTAAAGAGTAAAATGGTAATTTTGCATGAAAAATTAAGAACGGAAAGAAATGCAAAATAAAAATAGAATGTAAATAGAAAATGTGCAGAATAAAATAGAAAATAAATCTGGAAATTTTCCAACTTTCTCTCTCTCGAACTCGTGGACAATGGATGAAGGGTCTCTATTCGCTCGATTAACGTCGTCAATGCGAATCGAATCCTCGCAGCACCTTCCTTTCGGAGCTGGCTGAAGTAGAACTTTTCTAGAGGAGTGGTCCGCTCTTGTTGGAGTTTCAGGATTTGGGTGAGTTCTTCGAGAGAGAAAAGAGGTTGATCGACTATGTGGAGATTGATTGTTGTAAAGAATGATCGATGATTTGAATGAAGACTTGAGGTGCCTTTTATAGGCCTTAGGGTTTGTTTGGAGGTTGCCAAAATGGGGGAGAGATCTTTAGGATGGGTTGTTAGGTCAAATGGGGATTTGGTTTGCTGAATCTTTTGCAGATCTTTGACAAAATATCTCAACAAATTTGTTTGACCAGTCAACTGCACTTTGTGGCCCCTTATGTGGCCACAAGTTGGATTCTGCACTATGTGACTTTTATGTGGCCACAAGCTGGACTCTATGACTTTGTGACTTCTCTGTGGCCACAGTTGAAGCAGAATACAGTTTTCCTAAAAATAATTCAAACAACATTAATTCTTATAAAAAAAATGTCTCTTTTACCCTCTTAATTGCTTCATAATGACAAAACGACATTGAACATGTGACTTTCCTATTTTTATTCTTTTCTTATCAATTACATGCACAATTATGTTTAATTTAACTCAAAAAGTCAATTAATGAGTAGGCTTTAAAGGGTAAAAACACGACATAAATGACGTTCATCAATAGATAATTATTATTTAATATATTAAAGTGAATAAATTCAGAACTTACATTATCTTCATCTATATCAATCGTTATTCTCGTTGGCTTGATTGTATTTAGCATCCTACCCATATTCCCAATTATCCTATTTAATATATTTGATTCTGTCATTTTACCAACATCCATTTTCATCGAATACTCAATACTCCCGTCAGATCTATCATCCTGAAATTATTTATGATTTACATTATACTTGTTCATTTTCAATAAATTTAATATTATTATATACAAAGTATATATAGTATACCTAAACAAGAAACATGGCATTTACTTTAGGTTGATTTTTTTTTTATTACTGGAACTTTTCGTCGTAGTTTTCGGCCGCCATCTGAACGATGGACGGTGTGATCTTCCGAGCAATGGCCTTACAGTTTACAAGGTCGACGCCGAGGTTGAAGGAGGTGTATAGTTGTTGGATGACGTACGCCTCGCAAAACAACGGATCTTCGAGCTCTCGAAGAGGTAGAGGAAACCGAGCAATCTCCATTTGAGTTGAGGAAGTTTCTGCAAGGATCTCATAGGGAAGTCCGGCGGATGGCGATCGGGAGATCAGACGGTTGACATAGCCCAATCGAATTATGAGGATTTGATCGGCGCCATCGTAACGGCTAAGACTACACCAACGGATAGTGGAGTCATTCTCGAGAGGCATCATTAATTATTTATGAAATTTGTTCGATTATTGATTTGAAATAGAAACACACCTATTTATTTAATTAATAGTAGAAGCCGATGGACACTTCCCATTCCGATTAGGAATTATATTCCTTTTCTGTGGATACTCATTTTTTTCGATATTTCCAATTTATGAAAAATTTAAGATCTTCAATATTCCCCTTCTGATTAGGAAAACTGACTTTCTTTCACCATTTATTTATGGGAATTTTAAGATCTTATATTTCCACTTTTTTCTCAACATAAAATCTTCTAAGAAATCATTCCAAGATCTCACCCACCGTCGAAAAAACTATTTTTTATAAAATTAAAATTAAATAAATTGGCCTTTCTAAATGTTGAGATTAAAAAAATAGAAAATATATACAAAAGTTTTAAGGCAAAGTTTAAAGATGTTTGGTTTTTGGTAATTTAGATAGTAAAAAATCTTGAAATGCCTAAAATTATAGATGTTTGTAAATACAGATATTGACATGGTAAGGTTGTCTAAAAATATTTAGATAATTGTATTTGTTTTGAAAAGTTTTGAAATGTCTTAAATGATGTATTATTTCAAAAATAGTTTTTTCTATTTTGAGATAATTTATATATTAATTTGCTATAGAAGTTAGGACTGATTGCATGGATAGCGAACGACCAAACCCCAAACCCTAAACCATAAATCCTAACCGGACACTTCAATACAAATGTCCATTAAGATCAAAGTTTTGATAAATATTACATCGCAGTTCAAGAAACCTCTAAAGGGGCGTTTGACGTGCATAATTGAGTTTTTTAGGTACAAAGTTGAGTTGAGTTGAATTAGAAAGTTTGTGTTTGAGATGCAAAGTTGAATTATTAAGCCAGAGGCATCTAATGCAGTTTTTGTAACTCAAAGAAGTCTGGTTTGATGTTGATGTTTTTATTTACTTAACTTTTTGTTCAATCATTCAATAACACATATTGTATATGTGACTCGATCTTAATCCTGAGTGAGTTATGAACTCCTGCCTGTGAGGGCTCGTCCTTTGATTTGTATGGGTGAGAATGACCTTTATAGCCGATTCAATAAGCCTACCATTTTGGGGACTTGACCAAATAGGGAGTTGGGAACATAAGTTTCACAAGATGGAATTCACTTCTTCCCATATAGGGAAAGTAGATGAGTAGTTCCCTTAAGTGCTGATTTCGGGACTTGAACAATGGGGCCCCACCCTCTCACTGGCCCGAGAGGGACTTGGTTTATGGTTGGATCATAAACAAGTTGTTCATTAGAGAATCAGTGGTACTTAAGGTATAAGATGTAATTACAGGGGTAAAACGGACTTTTGACCCAGCTGTAATTACGAACAACTCGTGAAGGATCGACTTGCATGTAATGGTTATATCCATGGACACAACTTGTCCTACAGTGCATAAGAGTGCAACTCTAGGCCTATAGTGGAGTGACCTAGAGTTAATGAATGAAAGTCAATTAATTAATGAGTTTAATTAATTAATTTTGTATCATTGTAGCTTATAAATCTGTAGGTCCATAAGGTCCCCTTGCTAGCTCATAGTAACACTAAAAGGATCAATTTAGTTGAAAGAAAATTTGAAATATTCAAATTAATATTTAATATATTTGATATATTAAATGTAGAAGAGTAAAATATATTTATTGTATTTGATACATTAAATATTAGAGGAAATAGTTTATGTATATGATACATTAATATTAAAAACTATATACTTATGTTATTTGAATGTGATTCAAATTGGTTTAAAGTATATTATAAAAGATTAATTTTATAATATTTGAATAAGATTCAAATAAATATAAAATACATATTTTAATATATTAGATATTAAAATGTATTTTATAAAATAAAATTAATTCCTAAAAGCCTTATTATAAATAAGATATTTAGGTTTAGCCAAAAGGTTGGCCAAACACACTACTCACCTTCTGCAGAGAATTGTTCTCTCATTCTTTCAAAGAGCTCCCACAAGCCTTGATCCCGTGTTCGAGTCATAGCGAGGAAGATCTCGTGGAAAAAGGAACACAAGAAGATGATTGTTCATCAAAGGTATTATTTGCTTAACTTGTATTTTTTAGTTTAATTCTAAATAAACCAAAGAATCAATTCCAAACGCTTCCGCTGCGGGGAATGAAGAGTTCATTCCCTTCAATTGGTATCAGAGCAACTTTGTTTTTGTTCAGAATTAAAAATTCATGGTGGGTATTTGAATTTATTTTTCATATATGTGATATATGTGGTTTGCAAATTGATTGTTTAGGCATATTTTGGCATTAGTTTTATTGCTTTGATTAGATCAAATGTGAAACTCGAAAGAAATAGGAATTCTCTGTATTCTCTGTATCATTTTTTGAAGTCATTACGGAATTGAAGATGGTGTAAAACGATGGTGGAATTGAAGCCATGAAGCATTACGAAATTGAAGATTCAATTTGTGTGAATCCTACCGAATTTCAGATTTGGAATTTCTATATGATTTGGAATGTCCAAAATCAATTCTCGAGATTTAGATTCATATTTGGAATGTCCAAAATAAAATATGAAAATTTAAATTCAGATTTGGAATGTCTATAGATTGGATTTGGAATGTCCAAAATCAATTATGTAGATTTAGATTCAGATTTAGAATGTTTGGAATGTCCAACATAAAGTTTGGAAATTTAGATTCAAATTTGGAATTTCTATAGATTTGATTTGGAATGTCCAAAATTAATTCGGAGATTTAGATTCATATTTGGAATTTGGAATGTCCAAAATAAAATATGGAAATTTAAATTCAGATTTGGAATGTCTATAGATTTGATTTGAAATGTCCAAAATCAATTCTGTAGATTTAATGTCCAAAATCAATTCTCGAGATTTAGATTCATATTTGGAATGTCCAAAATAAAATATGAAAATTTAAATTCAGATTTGGAATGTCTATAGATTTGATTTGGAATGTCCAAAATCAATTCTGTAGATTTAGATTCAGATTTAGAATGTTTGGAATGTCCAACATAAAATTTGGAAATTTAGATTCAAATTTGGAATTTCTATAGATTTGATTTGGAATGTCCAAAATTAATTCGGGAGATTTAGATTCATATTTGAAATTTGGAATATCCAAAATAAAATATGGAAATTTAAATTCAGATTTGGAATGTCTATAGATTTGATTTGAAATGTCCAAAATCAATTCTGTAGATTTAGATTCAGATTTAGAATGTTTGGAATATCCAACATAAAATTTGGAAATTTAGATTCAAATATGAAATTTCTATAGATTTGATTTGGAATGTCCAAAATCAATTATGGAGATTTAGATTCATATTTGGAATTTGGAATGTCCAAAATAAAATATGGAAATTTAAATTCAGATTTGGAATGTCTGTGGATTTGATTTGATTTGGAATGTCCAAATTGAATTATGGAAATTGGATTCAAAGGTGGAAGAATAAAAAATGAGGATTTTGAAGACCAAGATATGTCTTGGGTTTAAATTAATGTAATTCAAAATTGGTTTCAATTTCTTAGGATATGCCAAATATGCTGGTCAATTTTGCTGTGTTTTTAATTTAATTATGCATGTTGTTTTTAATTTAATTATGCATGTTGATGTATGTTTTAAATTTTAATTGATTGCATAGAGTATGCCATCTAGATTAAAATCCCACCATAGGTTAAGCATGATCATGCATTTTAATTATTTTTAATATAAGTGTTATATTTGGAATATTATGATTAAAATGCTTTCTAATTTGATTAGATGATTTCCTAATATGTTTATATTTCCATATTTACAATATAATTGTTATATTTCAAAAAATTTAAATTAGGATTCTCCTTTTATAATAGGAATCCATATTTTTCTAATATTGATTAGGATATCTTTTCCTAGATATGGTGATATCAGGAAATTTTTTCCTAATAAGATTGGGAAATCTTTTCCTAATAAGATTGAGAAAATTGGGAAATCTTTTCCTAATAAGATTGAGAAAATTGGGAAATCTTTTCCTAATTGTGAAATCTTTCCCATAAGTTAGGATATTTTCCAAATGAGCTTAGGATATTTTCCAAATGAGATTAGATTTTTTCTTTTCTTATTTAAAAGATAATTTAATTCATTCTTTAAATAGTTTAAATATTTGAATTTAGTTTATCTTTTATTCTAATAAGATTAGAATATATGATAATCTTTAATTTTGTTTTAAAGGGTTTAAAATTGTTAAAAATTCAAGATTATCCATAAGGTGAATTAGCTTTTAATAGGATTAAAAACATTGCTTAAAATCAACTGAAGTTCATTGATCTAGTAATTAATAGTTAATTAAAGATTAATGAATTTGAAATAAAAATTGACTATTAGGGAACCCTGTCTAAGAAAGGTTACTCGGGTGAGGTACTTAAGTTGACTGAAAAGGAACACCTCTACCTAAGAACTAGCATGGGGTTGAATTAGTCAAATTTTATTTTATTTCATTAAGCAGTCTCATAATGTGATTTGTTTTAAATAGTTTAATATACTTGATAATTGGTCGGGTTGTCGAAACCCTTCTATATAATTACTGATTCACTCAATCTAACTTGTAGAAATAGTGGAGTCAGGTCGAATCCCAAGGAAACTAATCGAATTAATTCTCAAAGTTAACAAGAAAAATAAAATAAGGGGGGGTTTTGATTTGTTGGACCAATATTGGAATCAAATAATAAGTTAAGAAACTAAAAATAAACGAATTTAAAATCAATCAAATCAAACTTCCAATTCAAAGGCATACATTCATTCTAGAGGTAACATTGATCATAGGCTAAAAAAATAATATAAATTTCTCAATTCAAGAATTCAACCAATTTATTCGGAAAGACCGCAATAAATATAAATTTCCCTAATTGAAATGATTTTAACCAAACATCAAAATCAAAACTTATCATTGAATCAATTGGGCACGATAGCGTTCCATATTGATTAAATGATAACACTAAGAATAATGGAAAAGGCGAGAATCAAAACTAACTAATTGAGATAACTACAACTTAATTAATTTTGTTTATTTACTTCCTTAGAGTCTATTATGCAAGCTATGTAAAATGAAAAGAATCATAAATACACACATAAGCCAACTCCTTGCTACACATTTTAATCATTCATGACAATTACGGATCATAAAATCATAGATAACAATAGAACAATCAATATTAAATTAAAGCGTCAATTTAATTAATATCAATCAATCATAAAAATAACATCGAGAAACAAATAACTCTTGAATAAAATAAAATAAAATTTATAATTAACTCAAAGCATCACAAAATTACAATTAGAAATGAACAATAACCTTTGAATTAGACACTTAGCAATGAACTAAAAACTCATAAAATTAAGAAATGAAGAAAAGAAGTGTGTGAATTGATGTTTCACGTGGCAGTAGATTGAAGGAAACTTTGTGGATGTTCAAGGAGACACGTAACTTCTGGCAGTAGATGTTGAAGGAAACTTGTGGATGTTCAAGGAGACACGTTCTTGTGGCAGTAGATGTTGAAGGTGGAGATGACACGTTTGGTTTGAATGATGATGATCAATCCAGAGCCGCCACGTGTTGTGAGTTGATGGTTGAAGTAAAAAGAAATAATAAACAATTACATTCTTTTAGATTTGAAATCAAGCTCAAAGATTAACATAATAAATCATTCACCACCAAACCAAACTACCAATTTTGAATAATAAACGATTTTTATATTTATAGTATTATTCGTTCGCTTGGTTTGTTGATATTATACCCTAAAACTCTTCTTTTAAGCTCTTATATAATATAATTGTGTTGTTCACCTTTGAACGCTTCATTCCTGCAAAATATCTGATTGAACACATTAATTTCAATCAACTAACAAGAATTAAAGATAATAAAATAGCACTTTTGGAGTCCTATCAAATTACCCCACACCTAAATCTTGCTAGTCCTCAAGCATGTTTGAACTCAACATACAAACCTTTTTTTTTATACTCCCTTTTCATCTTTAAATATCAAAGAATACAATTAAAGCTAACCACGAGTCAATGAGTTGAATTTTAGTGACAATCAAGAGATTGAACACTCATAGTAGGGATACATTTTATATACAAAAACTCAAGTATTTCATCAATTCACCAAAATCAAATGCAACAAGACTCAACGCCCTCACTTGGTTTCACTCAATACACTCAAAGTATTTTAGGTGCATTTACTCTCAAAATCAAATCATAGCATGTTATTACCATATGCTTTCAAATGAATCAAATCTACACCACTATAGATGAATTGAATCCAAAAATATTGAAGGGACTTAACAGGGTTGTAATGGGGCTTAGGTAAGGGTAGGGAAGGAGGAAAATTTTAGGTGTTTCACAATCAAGACAAAGAGTTATTTATTTGCATGATATTTCTACCATATAAGAACACAAAACATATACCCAAGACTTCGAATTTTATTTTCGTGTCTCATTCAAGCTTTAAGGACTTTTGGAGAAGTAACTTTATAATTCGGTTGCTTTTTGCAAACTTTTCTTTTCTTTTCTTTTTTTTCTTTTTTTTTTTTTTTTTTTTTTTTTTAACTATAACCTTTCGTGGAAGAAAAAAAAAACTACCATGCAATAATTTTCTTCCTTGTCTTGACAAAGGTAAAAATATCTAGAATAAAAAATATATGGTCTTTAGGCTGAATATAATGTGTTTAGAAACCAAGAGAACAATATGAGAAGTAGGCTCAAAGTGGCTGACTAAAGGAAAAAACATAGAGGTGAGTATTTTAAGAGGGTTTAAGAATTGGCTAATCCTAATTTTCCCTTATAATATTAAAGCATCAATCAAAAATGTGGTCTCAAAATGCATTCACAAGAAAGTTCTAGAATAAGCACACTAAGTTTGATAACACTCAACAAGAATAAATGGAGCAAAATTTAATGAATTGCTCATAGGCTCAAAAACTCACTAGGCTGTGTAATTTGCATAAAGTCTTGTGCATTTTTCAATCAACAAATCAATAAAGCACCCTCAAATATTTTTTAAAAGAAAACACTAATTATGCTCATCCCCTACATGCACTAAAATTCAAATCAAATATGCGTCTAACTTACAAGGCATTCTAGGATATCAATAAAAACTCAAGGTTTCAAAAGAAAAATCAATGCATATGAATCAAAGCATGCTAAATTTAGTAAACAACAACACATATAACAGAAATCTTCCCCATACCTAAACTATACAGTGTCCTCAATGTATAATTAAGTAGATTGCTCCCAAAAGAATTAAGAAAAACTTTTTTTTTTTTTTTTTTTTTTTTTTTAAGAATAGGACAAAAATCTCCCTTATACCTAAATTTCCCATGGAAGTTTCCAGTTAGAGGTGTTCCCTTTCGGTCAACTTAAATACCTCAGTCTAGACAGAACTATCCATACCCATGTCAGTTCCCAGTTAGAGGTGTTCTCTTTCGGTCAACTTAAGTACCTCGGTCTAGACAGAACTATTCATAGGGAGACTAATCCTTAATGGATAACTAAGTAGAGTATTCACAAAAGAAACAATAAAGAGAGGAAAAACTCCCTTTATTTGCAAACAACTTGGACTAGTCTGTTCTGTTGAGAGAGGTGGTGGTTACGATTTTTTGTTGTTAATTATCTGCAAGAAAGAGGGAAATAAATAAATAAATAAATAAATGAATTAATAAATAAATTAATTTAGTAAACAAAATAAACCAAGAGGAGTGAAATAAAAAGTAGGAACGTGATGAAAGAAAACATTTGGGTTGCCTCCCAGTAGCGCATTTATTTAACGTCGTTTTGCTCGACGGAGACGATAAAGATATTATTCATCCAAATAGGTGGGATGATCCAACTGGAAACTAACAAGACATGGAACAACTTCACTGTCATGGTAGAGTTTCAATCTATGACCATTCACCTTGAAAATCTTGCCTGAATCTAAACTTGTAATTTCCACTGCACCAAAAGGAAATACATGAGTAACAACAAATGGACCAATCCATCGAGAACGAAACTTACCAGGCATAAGCTTCAATCGAGAATTATATAACAACACTTGTTGGCCAATCTCAAATTGTTTACGGACAATCATATTATCATGAAAAAGCTTGGACTTTTCTTTGTAAATTCTCGAATTCTCATAAGCGTCTAATCGTAACTCTTCCAGTTCTGTCAATTGTAGTAATCGTGACTCCCCAGCTTTGTCTAAGTTCATATTGCATCGTCGAACAGCCCAATAGGCTTTATGCTCAATTTCTACTGGCAAATGACATGCTTTACCAAAGACTAATCTGTAAGGGGACATTCCTATAGGAGTTTTGTATGCTGTTCGGTAAGCCCAAAGAGCATCGTCTAAACGAAAACTCCAATCTTTTCTTCCTGGATTCACCGTCTTCTCTAATATGGTTTTAACTTCTCTGTTGGAAACTTCGGCTTGTCCATTGGTTTGAGGGTGATAGGCGGTGGCTACTCGGTGATTCACTCCATACTTTTTCATCAACGCTTCGACCGATCTATTGCAAAAGTGAGTTCCTTGATCACTGATAATTGCTCTTGGAATTCCAAACCTGTTAAAGATGTTCGTTTTGATAAAACCTACAACAACTTGAGAATCATTAGTTTTTGTGGCTTTTGCTTCCACCCATTTCGATACATAATCCACAGCCAAAAGTATATAAGAATAACCACTAGAAGAGGGTAAGGGGCCCATAAAATCAATGCCCCATACATCAAATATTTCACAAATAAGAATCGAAATTTGAGGCATTTCATTCCTACGTGTTATTCCACCTATTTTCTGGCATTTCTCACAACTCTTGCAAAATTGATATGCATCTTTAAATAAAGACTCCCAATAAAAACCACTATCTAAGATTTTTCTAGCAGTTCGTCTAGGCCCGAAGTGTCCCCCACATGCATAATCATGACAAAAAGCTAAAATAGATTGGAATTCATTCTCAGACACACGTCTTCTAATGACTTGATCAGAGCAAAATTTCCATAGGTAAGGCTCATCCCAGACATAATACTTTGACTCGCTTTTTATTTTTTATTTTCTAGACTTACTAAGACAATGAGGTAGAATACTTGTAACTAAATAATTAACCATGTCAGCATACCAAGGAATCATACCTTTTACTTGGAACAAATGTTCATCTAGAAAATCGTCATTGAGTGGTAGATCGTCTTCTTCTCTTATCAATCTACTCAAGTGGTCAGCGACATAATTTTCCACTCCTTTTCGATCTTTGATTTTCATGTTGAACTCTTGAAGAAGTAAAATCCACCGAAGCAGTCTTGGTTTTGATTCTTTGTTTGCCAAAAGGTACTTCAAATCTGCATGGTCGGAAAACACAACAACTTCAGAACCAAGCACATAAGATCGAAATTTATCTAAAGCAAAAACTATTGACAAAAGCTCTTTTTCCGTTGTTGAATAATTCATCTGAGCGGGATTTAAGGTTCTGGAAGCATAATATATGACATGACTTTTCTTCTCGATTCGTTGGCCTAGAACCGCTCCCACTGCATAGTTGCTTGCATCACACATGATTTCAAAGGGTAAGTCCCATCGAGGTGGTTGAATAATGGGTGCGCTAGTCAACAACTCCTTCAGCTTATCAAACGCATCTTTGCATTCCTTCCCAAACTCGAATTGGACTTCTTTTTGCAATAAATTGGTCATGGGCAAAGCAACTTTGGATAAATCCTTGATAAACCTGCGATAAAATCCTGCATGTCCAAGAAAGGAACGCACTCCCCGAACATTAATAGGATAGGGTAAATTTGCAATAATATCAGTTTTTGCCTTATCGACCTCTATACCCTTAGAAGATACAACATGCCCTAATACAATACCTCGGGTGGCCATAAAATGACATTTTTCATAATTTAAAACTAAGTTAGTTTCAATGCATCTGTTTAAAACTTTAATCAAATTATCTAAGCATTCATCAAAAGATTCTCCATACACAGTAAAATCATCCATAAATACTTCAATGCAGTTCTCAATATATTCAGAAAAAATACTCATCATACATCTTTGAAAAGTACCTGGAGCATTACAAAGACCAAAAGGCATTCTTCTAAAAGCATAAGTTCCAAAAGGACAAGTGAATGTCGTCTGTTCCTGATCCTCTTGTGCAATAGGAATTTGATAGAAACCAGAAAAACCATCCAGAAAATAAAAATATGATTTTCCAGCTAATCTTTCTATCATTTGGTCAATGAAAGGTAAAGGAAAATGATCTTTTCTAGTTACTTGGTTAAGCTTCCTAAAATCAACACACATTCTCCAACCATTTTGCACACGCATAGGTACTAGTTCATTGTTTTGATTCTTTACCGCTGTTATTCCAGTTTTCTTTGGGACAACATGAATTGGACTTACCCATTCACTATCTGAGATTGGATAGATAATACCTGCATCTATCAATTTGAGAATTTCTTTCATCACCACTTCCTTCAAAGTTGGATTCAACCTTCTTTGTGGTTCTCTTGATGGTTTAACATCATCTTCAAGTAGAATTATGTGCATGCACATTGATGGACTAATACCTTTTATGTCACCCAAGGTCCACCCAATTGCAAGTTTGTGCTCCTTCAAAATTCTAACCAACTTCCCTTCTTGTTCTTCAGTGAGCTCATTTGAGATGATGACTGGCAATGTCTCAATTTCCCCCAAAAACACATATTTTAGGTGCTTTGAAAAATCTTTCAACTCCAATTTTGGTGCCTGTACGACAGAAGGTAACATTTTATCAGTTGAAACAAAAAATTCAGCATTGAAATTTATTGGTTCTAATGATGCCAAAATTGGTAATTCTATACTAATTCTGCCATCTGAGTTAGAATTTTCATTTAGATCATGTTCATGCTCAAGATTTTTCTGTGTAAATACATCTTGCACAAGTGAATCAACCATATCAATTGTACAAATAGAGTGTTCATCATTAGGATATTTCATGGCATCAAATATATTAAATTTAACAATATCTCCATCAAATTCTACTAAGAGAGTACCATCATCGACATCAATCTTTGTTTTAGCCGTTTTCATGAATGGCCTCCCTAACAGAATTGAAGCAGATTTTGATGTGGAATCACTATCCATTTCCAAAATATAAAAGTCAACAGGAAGTATTAGTTCATTAACTTGCACTAAGACATCTTCAATAACTCCTAGAGGATGAATTATTACACCAGTGTCTTGCAAGTCTTTTAATTTCATTTCTTGATAAATAGAAAAGGGCATGACATTAATGGAAGCCCCTAAGTCTAACATGGCACGCTCAATTTTCTTATTACCAATAACACAGGGTAATGTGAACATACCTGGGTCCTTGCATTTTTCTGGCATATTCTTTTGCAAAATAGCTGACACATTCTTACTTACCACCACTTTTTCATTTTCCTTCATCTTCCTCTTCTTTGTACATAGTTCCTTCAAGAATTTTGCATACCTGGGAATTTGCTTAACAACGTCCAACAAAGGGATGTTAATCTCTACCTTTCTGAATGTATCCAGAATCTCCTTTTCATTTTCATCATCCTTCGATTTGGATAACCTGCTAGGAAAAGGGGGTAGTGAATTATGTAATGGAAGAGAAGAAGGAGGAACATATTTTACCTCGTGTGATGCTGTAGAGGAAGTATCTTCTTTTTCCTTCTGAAACTGACTTTTCGTAGGTGAACTTTCCCTCGAAGGAATCTCTTTGCCACTCCTTAGCATGATTGCACTAACGTTCTCCCTTGGATTCACCTCTGTTTGTGATGGTAATCTCCCAGAACTTTGAGCTTCCAATTTACTAATAGATGTAGCCAATTGAGTAATTTGAGTGCTTAAATTAGTAAATTGGTTGCCTAAATGTTGCATCCCTGATTTTATTTCCTGTTGGAAGTGAAGAGAATTGTTAGCTAGATTTTTAACAATGTCTTCTAGAGACATACTTGAGTTTGAAGGTTGGGTCTGCATAGGAGCTTGAGATGGTCTCGTGAAGTTCTGAAAATGTTGTCTTTGTTGTCCTCCTTGATTTCCATAACTAAGGTTTGGATGATCTCTCCATCCAGGATTGTAATGGCTAGAGTAGGGATCAAACTTCCTTTGAGGTTGACTGGGAAATCCTCCAATAGCATTGGCTTCTTGCATGGAATCTTGTTGTAATTCAGGGCATGCATCGGTAGAATGACCTGGAAGCGTACATATTCCACAGACCTTTGCTGTCTGCAATTTTCCTACAGCCATTTGACGAACCAATGCAGTTAAATCAGAAATTTGATTTTTAATTTCACTTACCTCTTTATCTTGTTGAACAGCTCCACCCGCCCTCGTTCCAAATTGTTGGGAATTTTCTGCCATGCTTGAGATTTCTGTTATATGTGTTGTTGTTTACTAAAGCTCTGCCACTCGCTGCATCAACCATACCTCTATCCATCGGCAATAGTCCCTCGTAAAAGTATTGGATTAAGAGTTGGTCAGAAATTTGATGGTGGGGGAAACTAGCACATAGTCTTTTGAATCTCTCCCAGTATTCATGCAGCGTCTCCCCAGTAATCTGTGTTATGCCATATATCTCTTTCCTAAGGTTCGCAGCACGTGATGCAGGAAAAAATTTCTCCAAGAACAGTCTTTTCATTTCATGCCATGTTGTGATTGATCCGGAAGGTAGATAGTAGAGCCAATCTTTTGCGTCATCCTTCAAAGAAAATGGAAAAGCTCTAAGATTGATTTGTTCTTCAGTCACTCCATGTGGTTTCATTCCGGAACATACGATGTGAAATTTCTTCAAGTGCTTATGAGGATCTTCACCTGCACATCCACGAAAAGAAGGAAGTAAGTGAATTAAGCCAGATTTAAGTTCAAAATCACCAGCAATATTAGGAAATGTAATGCATAAAGGTTGCTGGTTCAAATCAGGTGTCGCTAGCTGTTTGAGAGTTCGTTGTGTCCCATTGTCTGCCATCTTCTCCTCTCTAAGACGACGATTTCTTTCTTTAATCTTCTTCCTCAATCTACGCGCTGTCTTCTCGATTTTAGGATCGTACTGCAATTCAATATTCTGAGAAGAACGACTCATAAACTGTAAAACAAACAAATAAGTTAAACAAATGAGAAATTAAAATAGTTCCCCGGCAACGGCGCCAATTTGGTCGGGTTGTCGAAACCCTTCTAAATAATTACTGATTCACTCAATCTAACTTGTAGAAATAGTGGAGTCAGGTCGAATCCCAAGGAAACTAATCGAATTAATTCTCAAAGTTAACAAGAAAAATAAAATAAGGGGGGGTTTTGATTTGTTGGACCAATATTGGAATCAAATAATAAGTTAAGAAACTAAAAATAAACGAATTTAAAATCAATCAAATCAAACTTCCAATTCAAAGGCATACATTCATTCTAGAGGTAACATTGATCATAGGCTAAAAAAATAATATAAATTTCTCAATTCAAGAATTCAACCAATTTATTCGGAAAGACCGCAATAAATATAAATTTCCCTAATTGAAATGATTTTAACCAAGCATCAAAATCAAAACTTATCATTGAATCAATTGGGCACGATAGCGTTCCATATTGATTAAATGATAACACTAAGAATAATGGAAAATGCGAGAATCAAAACTAACTAATTGAGATAACTACAACTTAATTAATTTTGTTTATTTACTTCCTTAGAGTCTATTATGCAAGCTATGTAAAATGAAAAGAATCATAAATACACACACATAAGCCAACTTCTTGCTACACATTTTAATCATTCATGACAATTACGGATCATAAAATCATAGATAGCAATAGAACAATCAATATTAAATTAAAGCGTCAATTTAATTAATATCAATTAATCATAAAAATAACATCGACAAACAAATAACTCTTGAATAAAATAAAATAAAATTTATAATTAACTCAAAGCATCACAAAATTACAATTAGAAATGAACAATAACCTTTGAATTAGAAATTAAAAACTTAGTCACACATCATGTAAAATTAATAAAAATTGTAAAGGAAATAAAACATTAAAAGAAAATAAACTTAGAAGAACTAAACAAAAAAAACTCGAAAGAAAAGAAACTCACACTTAGCAATGAACTAAAAACTCATAAAATTAAGAAAGGAAGAAAAGAAGTGTGTGAATTGATGTTTCACCTGCACTCCTTTTATAATAAAGAATTTGCTAAAAATAAAGAAAAATAAAAATAAAAAATAAAAACCAAAAATAAACTTGTGGCAGTAGATGTTGAAGGTGGCAGTAGATGTTGAAGGAAACTTGTGGATGTTCAAGGAGACACGTAACTTGTGGCAGTAGATGTTGAAGGAAACTTGTGGATGTTCAAGGAGACACGTTCTTGTGGCAGTAGATGTTGAAGGTGGAGATGACACGTTTGGTTTGAATGATGATGATCAATCCAGAGCCGCCCCGTGATTAACATAATAAATCATTCACCACCAAACCAAACTACCAATTTTGAATAATAAACAATTTTTATATTTATAGTATTATTCGTTCGCTTGGTTTGTTGATATTATACTCTAAAACTCTTCTTTTAAGCTCTTATATAATATAATTGTGTTGTTCACCTTTGAACGCTTCATTCCTGCAAAATATCTGATTGAACACATTAATTTCAATCAACTAACAAGAATTAAAGATAATAAAATAGCACTTTTGGAGTCCTATCAATAATTCACATTAAAATCAATCTAACCAACATAAGGGTTATGAAAGGGTAGATTGAAAAACTTAGATAAATGAGATTAGCCTAATTTGTCTAAGTAATAGAAAACCCTATTTCAAAATACTTAGTGGGAGAAAGACATATGTCAAAATCACCCTACGGTCTCTACCATAGATTCACAACGTGAGATTCATGTGAGGCCTCGAGGCGGCTTTGAGCCGTCCCCCTACGGAAGGTGTTTACATGGGTCAATATCAGGGTGAATCTCTTGAGAAAGTATTTTTAAATATTAAGTGGGAGAAGGAAATGTGTCAACATATCCTACGGTCTCTATCATTGGTTCATAACGTGAGATTCATGTGGGGCCTCGCGGCGGCTTTTGGACCGTCCCCCTACGGAATGTGTTTACATGGGTCAATATTAGGGTGAATCTCCTGAGAATGATAGGATTGTAATTTTATTTCCAATACTTGACCTACCCTACGGCGGCACTTGTTGGGATAAAATTATAGAATCTAAAATGATGGGTTACACTTACAAAGATATCATTAAGATTGTTAATGGTTTTCTTGACCAAACTAATGGTAACTAAATCTTATAGAAATAAGAGTTATTTTGGGATAACACTTGGTTGAGATTGTCTCGGTTTAGTGAAGGAGCATTTGAGCTACCCTATGGCGGCACTTGTTCTAACTCACTAAAGTATCATAGCATTAGAAATTAATGTCTTAGGGTTCTATTATCAAATTGTTTGTTTTCTATGCTGAAATTGAATGGATATTGATTGCATGTTATTAGATAAATATATATATATTTTATATATTTCAATATTATGTCTATTTCTCTCAATTTTAATTTTCGTTACTAATTTGTCAAATTGAGAAAATAATATCACTTGGAAAAATAATGTTAACACTATATAATGACTGTGTAAATTTTTTCTTTAATTTGTTTTTATTGAGAAATGTTCTCAAAAACCTGTTGCCAATGCTAATCGAATTGTTCGTAAAGCACATGATTAATAAATCAATATAACGAGATGACTTATACAAATTTTATATTTGACATATTAGATGTCAAGCTAAGAAGATAAAGAAGATGACAACAACATATGAGATATTGTTGAAGTCAATAAAAGCTAGATTTAGATATTTATCTAAATAATCTCAAAAATTAAGTATTACCAAAATCCAAGAAAAGAAACCATATGACTCTAGCTAAAAGAAAATAGTTTCTAAATTAGCAAAGTAATCATAATAAGAGGAATTTATGAAATACCTCTATAAGAAGAACATGGTTAAAAGTAAATTTGATTTACTAGATTTTTTCATTACCACCTATATAGTAGATTCAGATCCACTATTAAGATTTGTTCTTCATTACATTTTATATAATTCTTGGAAAATACTTAATTATGTAGAATGATCTCTACTTGTTGGCACCAGAAAACCCATCTCAATTAATGTAGTGGGAGACATTAAGATGTCCATAAGAAATAATTGTTATTTAATGCTGAATATGGTGTTTTTAGTACCATAGGAGAAATTCAATTTCTCTAACTTTATTACTAATAAAATGTTCATATAGTATGAATATTTTAGTACTAAATTTTTATTTTCAAATTTTTTTGAAAAGTTCAGCCGAAAAATAAGAATAATTTGTATGTGTTAAATTGTTAACATATAAAATACTACACAGTGAGATATTCAGGATTATAGAATCCATAATATAAAGACAATTTATATTCTCCTAAAATATGATACCCGTCTTTGGCATTCAAGATTGATTCTGATCAATTTGAATAAAAAGACTACTACGAAGTGATTCTCTAAATGTTAGAGTTAATTACTTTATATGTCTTAAGATCTTGCCTTTCATGCAAGATAATTAATAGTTTTTGTTGGAAAAGCCTACAGGCCAAAGAACACTGATGAATATTTCATCACTCTAGCTGATGATTATTCAAGAAATAAGTATCGTAACCTAATGCAACATAAGTCTGAATATTTTGAAAAGTTCAAGGAATATAAGACTCAAGTTGAAGGTCAATTAGGTAAATCTATCAAAACACTATGATCAGATCACAGTGAAAAGTACAGGAACGTTATGTACTAAGACTAATTGATAGAAAGTGAGATTTTATCTCAACTCTAGCACAAAGTACAATTGTGTGAAATTGTGCTGTAAGAGGAGAAACAAGACCTTGTTAGACATGGTCAGAACAATAAAGAATTACACGCCATTATAAGACTCTTGTTAGGATATACAATATAGATTGTATAGTGAACATGATTCTATCTAAAAGGTGTCCATGAGACAACTTTGAGATTATAGAAGAATAGTAAAGTTAGTTTACAACCCTTCGAGTTTTGGGAGTTTTAAGCATACATGCTGAAACTTGAATATGTTCAATAGTGTTGAAAAGTTGGTTCCAAGTGAAGCCACTAAATAGTTAACAAAAGTTGTTAACAATTTAATTACATTTGATAGTCAAATGGATCCTAGTCATGAATTGGATAAGCCTCATCGTAGTGGGAGAGTTATGAGATGACCCGACCGTTACAAGAGCTTATATGAAGCCTAAGTTGTCGTATTAGATGACAAAATGTAGGGCTTCTTGACCTCAAAGTTGAAATGATGGTCAATGACAAAGACTAGTAGACCAAAGTCATAAATCTCGAGATAGAGTAGATGTACTCATCTTTATCTAGAACTTGTAGATATTCGTGATGGGGTAAAACCCATAGGTTTTGAATATATCTACAAAAGTAAAAGATTTGTAAATAAGAAGATACAGACTTTCAAAATAAGACTAATGACAAATATAGTGGGAGAAAGTAAATCATGGATAAACTTTCTCATTTGTTGTCATATTAGAGTATATAAGCATTTCCTAATTCATAGTTGCATATGAGATATGTAAAGTGAAGGTTTAAGAAATCTTTTATGAAAGGAAGTCTTAAAGAATGCATTTACAAATCAATTGCATGAGTTCAATTTCAAAAATCAAAAGCAAAAGGTTTGCAAGCGGTAAAGGTTCATTAATGAAATGAATTTGATCACTAGATTTTTTAATGTAAGGTTTTATAAAAGTATCAAAAACTATGACTTTGAATAAATATTAATGATATTCTATAGGCAAGAAAATCATTAATTACTTAGTGGAATTTTCTCATATTTTATGTGGATGACTTATTACCCATTGTGAATGCTGTAAGATTTGAATCCAACATAAAATGTTGACTACCTAACCAATTCCAAATGAATGATTTAAATTACTGGGTATGTCCTAAAATAGAGTTTTCGAGGACAAAATGTTATTTATGTCTCACACATCTTATATTGACAAATTTGTTGTCAAGTATATGATGTAGTACTTCAAAAATGATAATGTATCATTCTTACATGAAGTTAAGATTGTCTAAGGAATAGTGTCCTAAGACATTTCAAAATGTTGAGAACATAAGATTGACTATCTACGTTTGAGTGGGAGAAAATCTAATGTACACTTGAGACATGACATTTGACAGTAAAATTGGTTAGCATTTATTAGTTAACCCAATGGTATGACCATTGCACGGAAAAATAAAAACTTTTCTCAAAATATCTATGGATAAATTGAGAAATTATATTTTTGTGTATGAGGTTAAAGATTTGATCTTTACGAGATGCACTGGTTTTAACAAAGATTTATGGAAATCTATGTTTACCCTAGATGATGGAGTATGGTATGCAAGTTAAATGTTCTTACTTATGAAGTAAAGAACTTGCATAACTCAAATAATTTCTTATTGGTTTGAAAGATGTTTCAGATATAGTTAAGCCTAAAACGTTTTATGTAATGGCTAAACTTAAGAAACTTAGTAACATCAATACATAGGGTATCCTGAGAGAGAAAGAATCGTGGTAGGACCAAGATGACTTTTAATTGACAATCGTTTTGATCTATATAAAAAGACTTTCCAGGCTAAAGTGTTTGAAAGCCACTTAGAATGTCTAGGATTATGAGACATGTCTCATCTTCACTAGGGCAAGTGGGAGAACATGTTGGGTGTAGAGTATGCCCTAGGATACATGTCTCACCGGCTTTAGTGCAAGTGGGAGATTGTTGGGATTTATGCCCTAAAGCCTCGTAATTAATTAATAATTATTTGATAATTATTTTATTATTAATATTTGCAATTTATAATATTCATTATATAAATAGAATCCAAGGTTATTAGTGTAATCTTGAACTGTATGTAGTTGACATACGGGAGGATCATGTTCAAGTAATAACCTAAAGGGTCTATAGTATATGGATAAGGTTGGGTGTCTTATCCTGGTAACACTATTGATACGACCCACTTTGTAATTGTTACAAATGATTTGATCAAAATCATTCATGTAGAGACATGTGAGTGGGGGTATCCTATACAATAAGTTTGTATAAGACTGGACCACGAAATATATAATCTCTCTTTATAAATCCGTTATTTGAGAAGATTAATATTTCACAAGATGATCATATGTGACTCGATCTTAATCCTGAGTGAGTTATGAACTCCTGCCTGTGAGGGCTCGTCCTTTGATTTCTATGAGTGAGAATGGCCTTTATAGCCGATTCAATAAGCCTACCATTTTGGGGACTTGACCAAATAGGGAGTTGGAAACATAAGTTTCACAAGATGGAATTCACTTCTTCCCATATAGGGAAAGTAGATGAGTAGTTCCCTTAAGTGTTGATTTCGGGACTTGAACAATGGGGCCCCACCCACTCACTGGCCCGAGAGGGACTTGGTTTATGGTTGGATCATAAACAAGTTGTTCATTAGAGAATCAGTGGTACTTAAGGTATAAGATGTAATTACAGGGGTAAAACGGACTTTTGACCCAGCTGTAATTACGAACAACTCGTGAAGGATCGACTTGCATGTAATGGTTATATCCATGGACACAACTTGTCCTACAGTGCATAAGAGTGCAATTAATTTTGTATCATTGGAGCTTATAAATCTGTAGGTCCATAAGGTCCCCTTGCTAGTTCATAGTAACACTAAAAGAATCAATTTAGTTGAAAGAAAATTTGAAATATTCAAATTAATATTTAATATATTTGATATATTAAATGTAGAAGAATAAAATATATTTATTGTATTTGATACATTAAATATTAGAGGAAATAGTTTATGTATATGATACATTAATATTAAAAACTATATACTTATATTATTTGAATGTGATTCAAATTGGTTTAAAGTATATTATAAAAGATTAATTTTATAATATTTGAATAAGATTCAAATAAATATAAAATACATATTTTAATATATTAGATATTAAAATGTATTTTATAAAATAAAATTAATTCCTAAAAGCCTTATTATAAATAAGATATTTAGGTTTAGCCAAATTGGCCAAACACACTACTCACCTTCTGCAGAGAATTGTTCTCTCATTCTTACAAAGAGCTCCCACAAGCTTTGATCCCGTGCTCGAGTCATAGTGAGGAAGATCTCGTGAAAAAAGGAACACAAGAAGATGATTGTTCATCAAATGTATTATTTGCTTAACTTGTATTTTTTAGTTTAATTCTAAATAAACCAAAAACTCGATTCCAAACGCTTACGCGGGGGAATGAAGAGTTCATTCCCATCAATAACAACTTCATATATATTTTACAATTTCTTGTATGTAACCATTGTACTTGAGTTAAAAAAAATATTCTTGTTTCATACCAACAAACAAAAAATATTACAAAACAAACAAGAGTCCAAATTATTTTGAAGTCTCATTCTTATTTGGTTGTTTTTTATTTCTAATTTTTTTTTTCAACTATTTAATTAGAGATAAATTTCAACCTATTTTAAAATTTAATAAGTAAAGTTAGGACTCGAATCAATTTTGTTTATTATTAAAATATTTAAAAGGAAATTAATAATAAATGTATGTACAAAATTTCAATTTTCATGAAAAAGTTATATATAAAATAGGAAAAATGCACTTTTGGTCGTTGAGTTATTTTATTTATTAATTTTTTTTTTGACAATATGTTGGAGTGTGGATTGAACCTATGACCTCATGGTCACTAGGCTACATTATGTCGTTCAGCTATACTCTTGTTGACGTGAAGTTGAATTATTAACTTCATGTTTCAAGTAACTTAAATAACTCAACTCAACCTAACTCGAACACCCCTAAGTGTGACATTTAGCTACTAGCTTAGGATTTGGGTTTGGAAGAGTGGCTTGATTTCGACTCTCAAGGCTCAAAGAATTTCCTCTTCATTTCTACAATTTCAATAGTATTGTGTTGAACATTATGAAGACATAAAAGTGAACATAATATATTTTTCAAAATTCACCGATGTCCTTTTTCTTTTTTACGTAATATATAAATTTAAACTTATTAATCATATTGTTTTTTAATAATTATCCTAATTTGACATTAGGGGAAACACTTTTATGGTAGAGCAAACCAAACACATTGATACATGTTGATAAAAACACGTTTGAGAAAATATAACCAAATATATGAAGGTTTTAATTATAAACATTTCTAAAAAAAATATTTTTAAAAAAATGCATTATTTAAAAAATATTTTTTTTAGTAGTCAATCCAAACCCATCTTAAATTGTGAAAAATAAAACTCTTGGGAAAATACTAATCCTTGATAGTTGATACTCAAGTTGCAAACAACTTGCCAAAGCGAGCATAGCTCAGCTGACATATGTATGACTTGATGACCAATAAGTCTGTGGTTCGAATCCCCCACTCCAATGTACTCAAAAAAAAAAAAAAAAAAAAAAGTTGCAAACAACTTAACTCAATTCAAAATGGATCTAGCAGTACACATAAAAAGAGAAGTAGTGGTTTGAGATCATCTATCTACTTATGTTTACATACTTTTTTTTTATATGCAAAAATATATATATATATATATATATATATATATATATATATTTCACATCCCATGGATAACTTTTTGGTAATATAATTGAATCCTTGAAAACAATTTTTATATTAATCTAAAAAGAAAGTGTTGTAGGAGTAAAATGGAATAGAATTTGTATCTCCTATTATTATTAGTGTGGTTACACTAAAATACATCCACACAAAAAATAAAATGAATAATGAGAATTACATATTACATAATTCTCAAAGAATTTGTATCTTATTCTAATTCCCTTCTACACAAAGGACAAGAATTACTCATCTCAAGCCATTTGAGGATGCAGGACTTGTGATACATGTGACCGCAGGGGATTCTAGCCACCTCTTTTTCACCTTCGTCGAGCTCATCGCAACACACGCTGCACTCTCCTCCCGCCCCAATTAACTCATCAAACTTCTTCTTCTTCAGCCTCTCAATCGCCGTCGCCGACGCCCCTCTTCTCGGCGTCGGTGGCGGCGGTGAATCTTCTATATAAATCATTTGGATGGAATCGACGACGACAATGATGTGGAAGTTGAGATCGAGGTCACCAGCGGCCAATTGGAGGGCAAAGGAGGCGATCTCTTGGAAGATGAAGTCGCAGATAGCGTTGGAGAGGTTGAAGGAATATAGAAAGCAAAGGACATTGGAGGATTGGGAGACAAACAGTGGGTCTTGGAGCTCCCGCAGAGGCAAAGGGAACTGATCACCGGCGATTAGAGTTGAGGGAGTTTGTTGCAGGATTTGGTGGGAAGATCGAAAGACCAATTGGCTTGAATTTCCCAATCGGAGTTCAACGAATTGGCCGTCGGAGACCATATTGCCGGAATTTCGGAGGGACAGAAAGAGAATACTGTTGTCGAATTCAAAAGACATGTCGGTGGCCATGCCAAAACTCATCCGCCGGATATTTCACTCGAATTTCCAACGACTGTTTTCATCGCCGAGAAAACCCATCCAACGACTACCGCCGATCCGTCCTCAACGACTCTTTTGTCGTCGCGTCGTCCGACGTTGCCCCACCGCCTCGCGACCGTTCTCTGTTTTATTTTCCTTTTCTGTTTTACACTTTTAATGATTTTTCATTTTTCTTTTTCTGTTTTACTTTTAATGATTTTTCATTTTTCCTTTTCTTTGTAGGAATAAAATTCTTCGATACTTAATAATAGTTTTTTTCTTCTTCTTTTTTTACTTTTAGAATATTGGTTAATATTAAAAAATAAAAAAATAAGTACAAAATATTATCCCCTTCAGTTGCTAACACGTTGACACATTTTCTAAACTACATCGACACTTTTGAAATTATCTTACTATATCGAAAAAGGGTTTAACGATAAACTTTTTCTTTCCATTTTATCCCCTCTCTTTTTTCCTCTCTTATATTTATAACTAAAAATGTAATTTCTAAAGTTTTAAAGTTTTAAAATTTTAAAATTAATTAAATATTATTTATTATTTAAAAAGTTATTTGAAATAGTTCAACTTATGTCATTTTTCCATGTTGAAATTGATTCAACTTCTCCAACTCTTTACTATATTCAACTTCAATGTAAAATTGAATGAGATCTAACAACTCTCTAATCCTTCAAATTCTCCAACTTTTCACTACTTTTTTCAACCCTTGTAAATTTAAAAAAAAATGGTTCAAAAAGATCGGAAAAGCAAAATAAATGGGGTTGAAGCACAAGGGAAATGAGAAGAGATCGAAGAGAAATTGAACCACTTCTCAAGTGAAGAGATTGATATTGAAACAAATGACAAGATAGAGATAAGAATTCTAACTTTTTCTTATTTTTTTCAATTTCATTTTACAATTTTTTTTCTTTTCTTAAATGAGTCAATTACCATTAGATTTTTTTATTGGGAGTAGAGTGGTTCTACAAGAAGTGTGCTTGAGAACAACGTAAACAAAGTCTTCTACGCTGTCGAGAATTACCATCTCATTCAAGTCGTTCGACGACACCGATCTTCCACATGACAATGTTATTGCTCTGTTATTCCGCTGACCGCTGTAACTCTCTCGCCTCTAATTTTTCAACACTCAATTTTGTATTTATTGATGTTCTTCACCTCGCCTTTAATTTGAAGGGAGGGCGATTAAGGCTGTCATTGTTGTCAACGACGTAATAGGTTGACGTTGGTGATCAATCGACACAAAGATTTGCAAGAGAGACATTTCGTTTGAAAGATAGAAGAAGAGAATAAACATTTACTTAGATGATGGAGAACATAACGACTTGAAAACCAACCGGGGATGAATGAGAATTATATAGTTTCATTGAGTTGTAAGTTTTATTAATTTACCTTTCATTTTTTATTTTTATTTTCAATAAAATGAGTAATGCTGTATGGCTGGACTATTTTTTTTTTCTTTATGTTTTACTAATTTATATTATAAAGATTAGTATTACATTTTTTATTTTTATTTTCAATAAAATGGGTTATGCTGTATGGCTGGAGTATTTTTTCTTTCTTTATGTTTTACTAATTTATATTATAAAGATTACTATTACTTTTTTTTATTTTATTATTCATTTTTTTAAAATGAAATAAACTGTTTTTTTTTTTTTTTTATATTTGTTTTAAAGGTTGTATAGTTTATAAAAGATAGATTAGTATTTTTTTTTGCAACGGTAGTTTAATTAATGCGGGGATTGAACCCATGACCATTTGTCGACACAACCCTATGCCAATTGAGCTATGCTCGGTTTGGCAGATAGATTAGTATTATCATGTACATACAAACCATCATTTTGTCATTTTTATTTTATAATATTTTAATAATTTATTTTTGTTTAATTATTATCCATTTTAAAACAATAACATAATTAATTATAAAATTTTGACAGATATTTGATATGATATAAAGAGCATGTTTGAGAGTGATGGTTGATTTATTGATTTTAGGAGAAGAGATTTAATTACAATTGATTTTATAAAATTGATTTTCATATAATCATTTTAATGTTTGGATTGAAGTGATTTTTAAAGGATTAGAAATGATTTTAAATTATTAATGTTTGGTTTATTTTAAAATGATTTTAAAACTACTAAATTCCTAAAATTATAATTTAAAATGTATTGATATACGTAAGATTTACATTAATTTATAAAATTATTAACTACCTAAATAGATTTAAAAGTATATATATATATTGAAAATTTGAAAAAACAATCTTGATTCCAACCTAGGTTTAAGAGTTTTAAAAAAATAAATTACTAAAGATTTAAAACTATATATATATTGCAAAATTGAAGAAAAAAAAAAAAAACTCTCATAGAATCGAACTAAGGAGATTCAATCTGAAACATTTACCAACAAAGCAAACAATATAATGTGTAAAAAACAAACATAAGTTTATATATATATATAAACTTTTTTCATATTATTAATTTAGGGCATGTTTGGGAGTGATGGTTGAATTATTGATTTTAGAAGAAAAGATTTTATTACAATTGATTTTATAAAATTGATTTACATATAATCATTTTAATCGTTTGGATTGAAGTAATTTTTATATGATTCGAAGTGATTTTGAATCATTAATGTTTGGTTTACTTCGAAAGTAATTTTAAAATTACTAAATTCTTAAAAATAATATTATATTTGAAAAATTATTTAAGTAACACATTATTTAATTATTTACTAAGCAATTATATACACATTATTATTCGACCTTTGCTCCAGCTCGATCTGCCAGAACATTTGGATGTAATTGATATTCGCGACCAACTGGAACTTCTTGTCGTAGTTTTCGGCCGCCATTTGAACGACGAACGGTGTGATCTTCTGAGCAATGGCCTTACAGTTTACGAGGTCGACGCCGAGGTTGAAGAAGGTGTACAGTTGTTGGACGACGTAGGCCTCGCAGAACATCAGATCTTCGAGCTCTCGTAGAGGCAGAGGGAGCAATCTGCATTTGAGTTGAAGGAAACATTTTATTTATTGGACATTTTTAAAGCTCATGAGACCTATGAAATTAGTTGAATACAATCAATTAAAAAAAAAAAGGAAACATTAAATACATCCACACAAAAATTAAAATGAATAATGAGAATTATATATTACATAATTCTCAATTAAAAAAAAATTAAAAAAAAGAAGAAGAATTTGTATCTTATTCTAATTCCCTTCTACACAAAGGACATGAATTACTCATTTCAAGCCACTTGAGGATGGAGGACTTGTGATACATGTGACCGCAGGGGATTCTAGCCACCTCTTTTTCACCTTCGTCGAGCTCATCGCAACACACGCTGCACTCTCCTCCCGCCCCAATTAACCCATCAAACTTCTCCTTCTTCAGCCTCTCAATCGCCGACGCCGGCGCCCCTCTTCTCGGAGGCGGTGGCGGCAGTGAATCTTCTATATAAATCATTTGGATGGAATCGACGGCGACAATGATGTGGAAGTTGAGATCGAGGTCGCTGACGGCCAATTGGAGGGCAAAGGAGGCGATCTCTTGGAAGATGAGGCCGCAGATGGCGTTGGAGAGGTTGAAGGAATATAGAAAGCGAAGGACATTGGAGGATTGAGAGAGAAACAGTGGGTCTTGGAGCTCCTGCAGAGGCAAAGGGAACTGATCACCGGCGATTAGAGTTGAGGGAGTTTGTTGCAGGATTTGGTGGGAAGATCGAAACACCAATTGGCTTGAATTTCCCAATCGGAGTTCAACGAGTTGGCCGTCGGAGACCATGTTTCCGGAATTTCGGAAGGACAGAGAGAGAGTACTGTTGTCGAATTCAAAAGACATGTTGGTGGCCATGCCAAAACAGAGCAAAACAACCCTTTAGAATTGTATTTTGGTTTTACCGCGGGGGAGCGGGTCTCGTTTATTATTTATTTATAGGGAAGAAAGGAGTTTCAATTAAGGAAATTTTTTTGAGAAATACCCATCCATCGGATGATTGAATTCATCCGCCGGATATTTCACTCGAACTCCCAACGGCTGTTTTCAGCGCCGAGAAAACCCATCCAACGACCACCGCCGTTCCGTCCCCAACGGCTGTTTTCATTTTTCCTTTTCTGTTTTACTTTTAATGATTTTTCATTTTTCCTTTTCTTTGTAGGAATAATATTCTTACTTAATAATAGTTTTTTTTTCCTTCTTTTTTTACTTTTAGAATATTAGTTAATATTAAAAAATAAAAAAAATAAGTACAAAATATTATCCCTTCAGTTGCTATTTGTTAACAGGTTGACACATTTTCTAAACATCATGGACACTTTTGAAATTATCTTACTATATCAAAAAATGACTTAAGGATAAATTTTTTCTTTCTATTTTATCTCCTCTCTTTTTTCGTCTCTTATATTTATAATTAAAAATGTAATTTCTAAAGTTTTAAAGTTTTAAAATTTTAAAATTAATTAAATATTATTTAAAAAGTTATTTAAAATGGTACAACTTCTGTCTTTTTTCCCATGTTGAAAATAATTTAACTTCTCCAACTCTTTTACTACATTCAACTTCAATGTAAAAGTTAATGAGATCTAATAACTCTCTAATCTTTCAAATTCTCCTACCTTTTTTTCAACCCATATAAATTAAAAAAAAAAATGGTTCAAAAAAGATCAGAAAAGCAAAACAAATAGGGTTGAAGCAGAAGGGGATAAGAAGAGATTGAAGAGAAATTGAACCACTTCTCAAGTGAAGAGGTTGATGGAGAAACAAATGACAAGATAGAGATAAGAATTTTTTTTTGGTCAATTATACCATTAGATTTTTTTTCTTTTTGGGAGTAGATTGGTTTTAGAAAAAGTGTGCTTGAGAACAACGTAAACAAAGTCTTTCACGCTGTCGAGAATTACCATCTCATTCAAGTCGTCCGACGACACCGATCTTCCACATGACAATGTTATTGCTCTGTTCTTCTGCTGACCTCTGTAACTCTTTTGCCTCTAATTTTTCAACACTCAATTTTGTATTTATTGATGTTTTTCTCCTCGCCATTAATTTGAAGGGAGGGCGATTAAGGTTGTCATTGTTGTCAACGATGTAATAGGTTGGCGCTGTGATCAATCGACACAATGATTTGCAAGAGAGACATTTTGTTTGAAAGATGGAAGGAGAAAGTAAACATCTACTTAGATGACGGAGAACATAACAACATGAAAATTAAAAAAATATTGGATATAATAAAAAAAAACTAATTAATTTTAAAAGTAGAGAGGCCATTCAAGCTTAGATCTCCACAGCCACAACGTTTAATTCTCACCACTAAACTACAGCCACTTTTGATGTCAAAAAGCACTATTGTTAAACTTAACAACAAAATTTTTAATACCATGAATTATGAAATCAAATACAAATTAAGGAATGATAATATTGGTAATTTATTTATTAAGTCTCTACGTGGGTTAAAACTAACATTTTTTTTAAATGTGAATTAAGTGTAAGGGTATATTGATTTTTGTCATTAATTGTATTATTATTAATTGATAGAGAATTTTTTTTTTCTCGAAAATGATAGGCGTCAGGCAGTAATTAAATAAATAAATAAATAATAATAAAATAAAGGGGCCAAGCAACCCTCAAACACAGGATGTCTGGGAGTAATTATTTTTTGGGAAAAAATCAGTTTATACTCCTAAACTTTGAGGGTTGTATCAATTAAAACCCTAAACTAACAATTATATCAATTTAAACCCTAAACTTTCATAAGTGTATCAATTTACACCCTCTAGTATAAAAATGTAAGCTTTTACATGTGTGGAGACTTGTAATTTATTAATTAAATTCTTAAACTTTCATAGAATTGATTCATTTATGAAAGTTTATAGGTTTAATTGTTAAAATCATAAGTCTCCACCCGTTTAAATTATTTTTTTTCAAATAAAATCTAACAGAAGGTGTAAATTGATACAGTTATGATAGTTCAGGGTTTAAATTGATACAATTGTTAGTTCAGGGTTTTAATTGATACAACCCTCAAAGTTTAGGGGTATAAATTGATTATTAAATAGAATTAAAATTGATTATTTATCCCAAATTAAATTGAGAAAAAAATTGATGTATTTCTTTAATTGTTCTAAAGTTAATGTAATGCTGAAATACTATCTTAGTTTCATTTTAGAGTTGCAAATTTAATTTTGAAGAAAATGATTAAAATGTGTTAGAAGAATGAAATCGAATTCTAGCACAAAGTTGAATAAGGATGTGGCTGCAAAAAAAAATTATATATATATAAAAATGTATATTGGTTCATCCAAAAAAAATAAAAAATAATACTTTAAATGCAAAAGTCAAATTTTATAATGTGTTAAATTTGTTGTATTTTACTTCTGCACAAAGGACATGAATTGTTTATTTGAATTCAGGTGAGAATACAAAATTTATGAAACACATGACCGCATGGGATTCTAGCCACCATCTTCTCTCTTGACCGTTGAGTTCATCGTAACAAACACTGCACTCTCCCAACTCTTCTCGCTTGAGTAATTCATCAAATTTTTGGGTCTTTTTATTCATCGTTTCAATAATCGTTGCCGCGGGTAGTGGAGCTTCTTCAAGAATCACCGTCACCACGCACAATATTATTCAACCTTTGCCCCAACTCGATCTGCCAGAACATTTGGATGTAATCGATATCCGCGACCAACTGGAACTTCTCGTCGTAGTTTTCGGCCGCCATTTGAACGACGGATGGTGTGATCTTCTGAGCAATGGCCTTACAGTTTATGAGGTCGACGCCGAGGTTGAAGGAGGTGTACAGTTGTTGGACGACGTAGGCCTCGCAGAACAACGGATCTTCGAGCTCTCGTAGAGGCAGAGGAAAACGAAAACTTCTCTAATATTATTCTAGAGTCAATGACAAAAATATCGATATTTACGGATGTATCGAAAATATCGACCAATATTCGGATAAATATCACGAAAACTTCTCTAATTTTTGTTGTAAAACTTAAAAATAAATTTATTTAAGTAATAAATTACTACGTTGAGCATGTATAGCAATAATTATAAGTCAAATATGAATAATAATATTGAGGTCTGAAAAATGAGTATGAATTTAAAAATTAGAAAAAAAATATAGTCAATCAAGTTTATTTTTTTTTTTAAAAAAAAACATTCCATCTAAAATGTAGGAAATACATTCTCTATCTTCATCCGAAATTAAATTGAGAAAAAAATTGTGGTTAATTGAATTAAAAAAATCTCATAGTGACAAATTAGTCAATTTGAGTTAATTTTTCACTCAATTTTGAAAGAATAAAATTAGTTTTTTCCTTAATTGAAGGTTTAAATATTATCTTAATTTCAATTTTAGAACTGCAAATTTAATTTTGAAGAAAATAATTAAAACGTGTTAAAGGAGTGAAATCGGAATTTGAGCAGAAATTTGACTAAGGATGTAGCTGGTAAAAAAATCTTAGTTGATCCAAAAAAAAAAAAAAAAAAAATATTCAGAAATTAGATTACATTATAAATAACCATACTCTAAAAATAAAAATTAAATTTAATAATGTGTTAAATTTGTTGTATTTTACTTTTGCACAGAACACAGTTGATTTGAAACCGTGAGAATACAAGATTTATGAAACACATGACAGGGATTCTAGCCACCATCTTCCCTTGATTGTTGAGTTCATCGCAACATACTAGGGGTGCAAGGGAGATCTGAAAAAACCGAACCGAACCGCAAAATCGACTGAAACTGTTGTTAATTTCGGTTCGACTTGATGGTTTCGGTTAGAATATGAAGAAAATCGAATATTTCGGTCGGTTTTCAAGTTTTCCATGTTAGAACTGCGGGAAACCAAACCAGCCGATAAAGTGTATATATTATATATGATAAATCAAAAGTTAAACAAAACTCCCTTGTGGTTTCGTGGCTTCAAATCTCGCTTGTAACTACTATGTCTTCTGTTCAAGCTTGGTATAGTGCATTCAGTTCGGTTTCTCTAATTTTTTAACACCCCTAACACACACTCCATTCTCCCAACTGATCTTCTCGCCTAAGTAACCCATCGAATTTATGCTTCTTTTTATTCGTCCTTTCAATAATCGTGGTCTCCTCTCCAGTGGAACTTCTTCAAGAATAACCGTCTTCTCCACCATTACACCACGTCCAACATTATTCGACCTCTGCTCCAACTCGATCTGCCAGAACATTTGGAAGTAATCGATATCCGTGACCAACTGGAACTTCTCGTCGTAGTTTTTGGCCGCTATCTGAACGACGGACGGTGTGATCTTTTGGACAATGATCTTACAGTTTACGAGGTCGACGTCGAGGTTGAAGGAGGTGTACAACTGTTGGACGACGTAGGCCTCGCAGAACAACGGATCTTCAAGCTCTCGCAAAGGCAGAGGTCAGAGGTTCAATTTCATATTTTAAAATATGGTGAAATTAATTTTTTATTGAATAAATGGCCAAACAATTTGTTTGAATATTTTTGAGAGACAATTTGTTTGAATATTAATCATGATACAAGTGACTAAAATAATCGAATAGGGAATTGTGATCATGAATTGTGGAGTAATAAAAATAAATCTCAAGTTCAAATCAAAACAATTAAAATTATTTCTCTAATTGATAAGTAAAATTACAAACCTAACACTTTTTGAAAATATTCCTAATAAAATCTTACAAATATAGTGTAATTAAAATTTTTTAATGGACTAAAATATTGATTCGTCATTTACTTTTCATTCTGGCTGCTTAGTTTATCATAACCATATACGGGAATCTCCAATCTCATCTTCATCCCTAAATCCATCAAATTTCTAGTTCATCAACCTCTCAATTGTGGCTGCTAAAAAAATTATATATATATAAAAATGTATATATTGGTTCATCCAAAAATTAAAAAATAATACTTTAAATGCAAAAGTCAAATTTTATAAGGTGTTATATTTGTTGTATTTTACTTCTGCACAAAGGACATGAATTTTTTATTTGAAGCCAGGTGAGAATACAACATTTATGAAACACATGACCGCATGGGATTCTAGCCACCATCTTCTCTTGACCGTTGAGTTCATCGTAACAAACACTGCACTCTTCCAACTCTTCTCGCTTCTTTTTATTCACCCTTTCAATAATCGTTGTCGCGGGCAGTGGAGCTTCTTCAAGAATCACCGTCTCCTCCACCATTACACCACGCACAACATTATTCGACCTTTGCTTCAGCTCGATCTGCCAGAACATTTGGATGTAATCGATATCTGCGACCAACTGGAACTTCTCGTCGTAGTTTTCGGCCGCCATTTGAACGACGGACGGTGTGATCTTCTGAGCAATGGCCTTACAGTTTACGAGGTCGACGCCGAGGTTGAAGGAGGTGTACAGTTGTTGGACGACGTAGGCCTCGCAGAACAACGGATCTTCGAGCTCTCGTAGAGGCAGAGGAAAACGAGCAATCTGCATTTGAGTTGAAGAAGTTTCTGCAAGGATATGGTAGGGAAGTCCGGCGGATGGCGATCGAGAGATCAGACGGTTGACATATCCCAATCGAATTTGGAGAATTTGATCGGCGCCATCGTTGCGATGGAGACCGCGCCAACTGATAGTGAAGTCATTATGGAGAGGCATCATTAATTATTTATGAAATTTGTTTGATTATTGATTTGAAATTGAAACTCAAATTTATTTAATTAATAGTAGAAGTGGAAGGGGAGTTCCATTCCGATTAGGAAATTTGAAGATCTTCAATATTTGCACATAAAATAAAATCCAAGGGAAGTTCTCATTCCAATTAGGAAAGTTTCAGTTTTAGTCAATTTAGAAAATTTTATTCTTTTCCTTATTATCTTTTTAAATTGAAAAAATAAATACGAAACTCAATTGTCAAATATGGAAATTTCTGAAAACAGAGCAATTTGATTTTACTTTTCTAATCAAATAAGGACAAATATCTAATATATGCATATATTTCTTTTTCTTTTTTTACTTTTCTAATTTTATTATTCTAATGGATTTTAAAATAATAATAATAATAAATAGAATTTAAAGGAAACATTTTATTTCACTCCCCTTTGTAAAAAGACACCACTTCCTTCCTCTTCCTTGTGTTTTGCCCTAATTTCTAATGGATTTATGAAATTAGTTAAAAAAAATATCTAATAAATCTTTTAATTTTTAATCGTATCTCCAATTGGACGCTTCATTTTTAAAAACCTACCAGACACAAAATTAAAAGTTTCGAGTCTTATTAGACATAAAATTCAAATTATATCTTTCAAAATTAGTTAATTTTAAAAAATAATAGAAATATATCAATGATCTATACAAAAATGAAGGTTCAATAATTTATTAGACATTTTTAAAGTTCATGAAACCTATTAAACATAAAATTGAAAGTTCGACTTTTTAATATGTACATGGATCAAATAGACACCAAGAAAATAATTAAACTTATAATTTAACATTTAGAATATTAGTTAATATTGAATTAAAAAATAAAAAAAATAAAAAATCCAAATATTTTGCCCTTAAGTTAAGTTGCAAACGTTGACACGTTTTCTGTAAAGTAATTAGCTAGTGTTCTCCTACTTGTGTAAACTATGCATATATCAATGTTCAGGCTAAAAAAATAAATTAAAAAAAGTGTATTTTAAAATCATACAACTAAATTGAAAGTAAATCTAAACTATAGGTACCAAATAATAATAATAACATTTAACTCGTAGCAATGAAATTCTCTTAATTATCCAACTGATCATAGTTCAATTGACTTTTTAATAACGTAGAAATCTAAGTGAACTCGTGATCTCTTGGTCACCAGTCTATACAATATATCAGTTGAGCTCATGACACATCAAAATCAAGTCGAAACTAATTCCAATTAGTTATTTGACCAAATGTAGATAGATTAATTTAAACTACTGATATTTTTTATTTTTTATTAAAAATTTTTAATGACTATCATTTTTTTTTAAAAAAATGTTTTATATTGTACTAGATTTGTCGTTATTTTAGGCATGGCTGTTATTTATGCCATTCCACCAGATTTAAACTTAAACCTATTATTTTGGCTAAATAGAGTAACGGTGTATTTATAAAATCTAGTTAGGACTTTTTGATCACTACTCCATAAACCATATCAGTTATGCTTTCGGTTGGCTTTATTAAATTAATATTACCTTTAGATTTGAAAATCAATTGTAGCTTTAAAATTGCATACAATTAATTTAGGGAAATTGTAGTAAATGACAATTTAAGACTTATTGTTTGCAAATATAACATGTTTTTTAAAATTTTGCGGATATAGCAATTTCTATCGCTGATATCTTATGACTGATAGAAGTCTATCGCTGATCACCTCAGCTTTTTATAGATTTTTGTCAGTGATAATAGTCTATCACTAATAGAAGTCTATCAGTGATATAATAAAGTCTATCAGTGATAGAAACGGGTTTTTTTGCCATATTTGTAAAACATTTTAAAGTTTGCTAAATTTGCAATTAGTTTGGGCCTGATTGTTATTTGTGCAACTAGCCCATTAATTTATTAAATGAATATATTATTAATCTAAGCAATTCAACCATTGGTTTTAGTTTAACGCTTTAATATTATTACCATTTTCATGAAAATCAACATGAAAAAATATATCTTATTTTTTTTACAACAAAAATACATCTCAATACCCTAAAAATCTAATATATATATATATCTTAGAATTATTTACATATTCATTATAATTATAGTATAAATTGACAGTTTGTAATATTTTTAATATATATGTAATAAAATAATTAATCATATTATTATTATTATGATGATGATTTATATACAGTTAAATTATTAATTTAAATTAAGAATTAAGAATTAAATTAAATATGATTATTAAAATAATACAAATTTAAACTAGAAACGGAGTTGCTACTCGATATTGTATCTTAGGCTAATAATTTCTAAATTTTTTGTTTAGGTCCACTTATAGAATTACGATTGATTTATTATGTTTACAGAGTGATAACCACGTCCTCAGGACGTGTTTACTTTCACACAATCGCAATTCGCCGTCCGTAATGCTCCTAATGTGACATAAAACAATTCGTTTGAAGTCGTTTACCAAATTCTGCAATCACAATCAGTTGTGAGTCCCATCCGTAATCAAACATTCTAATTACGGGCTTTGATTGATCTCCAAATAGATGATCAATCACATTGCGATTGATTATTATGTGAGACCCGCCATTTCTCCATAATTATTGCATCTGGCCCACTCTGAAATTCCATACTTTCCACAGTTTACCCTTTATCTCTCTGCCACATACCTATTTTCACCCACATTAATAATGTGAAATATTCCCAAATTAGTTAGTAGATGCGCTTTCTGTTGGGTTTTATGTCCTAAAACTCGTGGTTTGTAAACTGAATGTATATTCTATTTTGCAATAAAGTTATTATTGAGTTTTATTCAGTAAAGTTGTTATTGAATAAAGTGAATTGTGTTTACTTTTAACCTAACTCCAATAAACTAAGAACCCATGGCTATAGGATGTATACTTGAACTTCATGTGGTGACATGATTGTGGATCAAGTTCGAGTGATAGCCAGAATAGTCTATAGTATAGGGATAAGGTTGGGTACCTTATCCTGGGGACACTATTGGACGCGGCCCACTTTGTATAGTACAAACGATGTGATCCGAAATCGTTCATGTGGAGACATGTGAGTGGGGGCGTCCTATGCAATGAGTTTGCATAAGACTGAACCGCTAAATAAAGTCACTCTTTCTTTACAACTCCGTTTACGGTAAAGAACGACTTTTTCATATGATGACCTAGGTAACTCGATCTGAATCCTGAGCACGCTATGAACTCCTGTTTATTCGGGCTTATCCTTTGACTTGTATGGGTGAGAGTGGCCCGAGATCGCCGACTCAATAAGCCTACCATCTTGGGGATAAGACCAGGTAGGTAGCTGGGAACATAGTCTTGCGAGATGGAATTCACTCCTACCCGCCTTTAGGGATTAGTAGAGAGGTTGTTCCCTTAAGTGCTGACTCCGGGTCTTGAACTAGGGATCCCACCCTCTCATTGGCCCGAGAGGGACTTGGTATAGTGATGAGATCACTTACCAATCGGTTTGGTCGTTGGACCACAAACCAATAGTTCATTAGAGGATCAGTGAGACTTAAGGAACAAGATGTAATTACGGGGGTAAAAACGGTTATTTTGACCCAGCTGTAATTACGAACGACCTGTGAAGGATCGACTTACTGATGATGATTATATCAAGAGGACAGAAATATATCTACGGTGAGGAGAGTGCAACCCTTGGACTTTAGTGGAGTCTCCGGGGGTTAACGAATGTCGGTTAGCTTGGTTAAAGAGTTTGGCCGGTTAATCTCGTATCGTTGGAGCTCATGATCTGTAGGTCCTTTAGGTTCTCCTGGCTAGCTCGGATTAAGCCGTGTAACAATATGAGAGAAAAAGAATTTGAATTTATTCAAATTCATTTTTGGAAGAATGATGGACATATTTAAATATGATTTAAATATGGGATCGGTTTAAAACATGAATAGGGATTCATGTGTGATGATTCGATTTAAGAAACCGGGATTAGTCTTATTGTTTAATTAATATTTGATATTGAATTAAATAATAATATTAATTAATTAAAAAGTTTAATTAATTAAAATTTATTTTGTTTATTAAAATTAATTATGAATTAATTTTAAAATGAGAAAATATTCCAAGTGGGATTATACAAGTCAAAGTTGAGTGGATTTATCCAAGTTGTGAAGTGGATTGTGAATCACCAACAACATGCATAAACTCATCAATTTTGGAACACTTGGTTGAAGACTAATCCATCTAATTTGAGGTGTCATGCTAAGCAAAGAGTTTGTTGCATGTGAATTGCCTATAAATTGGATGAAGTTCAAATAGTTTGAGGTTGATGAATTTTCAAAGAGTTTGAATATTTGGATGAGCATGAAGAGTTCATGTTACTTGAGAAATTAGAAAGCTAAGTGTTAGATATTTCTCACAAAATCCTCATCACTTTCATCTTCCCATCTTCTTCTTCCAAACTTTTTCTTTCATAAAGGAGTCCCACCACTCCGTTGCTCGGCCCGAGGATAGCGGGACTACCGGAGGTGGTTCTCGGAGAGTTCGAGAGAAGCTTTGAAGGGTTCGTGAAGAGATTCGAGCATCGGAATAGAAGTCCTTAGAACTACAAGAGGTATGTGTTCTAATTCCTTTTATTTCAAAGCTTTGTGCATGTTTCTTATTTAGCTAAATTGATGAAATAAGAGTGCCAATGATCCGTCAATTTGCATCAATTTAAGCTCGGTGGGTATTTGTTTTAGAAATTATTTTTCTGGGCGTCTAAAGTGTTATTCCGGTTTTGACATATTTTTTTGAGCTTTTATTTGTACTTCGTTTTGTAATTGCCCGGGCGTGTATGGGCTTTAATGTGTGCAGAAGAGTCTGTAAAAAATTTGGAGTCATTAGAGTCCATATAGGCTTTCAATTCGAAGACAGAAGCTCGGGTGTCGAAAAAAACAGCATGCTGTTTTTTTTCTGCAAAATTCCAGCACAAAACCGGTTCAACGCAAGGTGGAAGAAACGGTCCGGTTCGGTCCTCGGGCAGTCCGATTCACTAAAAGTCAGACCGGTTCCTTGTTCTTCACCCTCTGGAGGTACGGTTCAGCGGTCGTTTGGTCCGGTTCGGGTCGTTATTGGTCTGGTTCCGGGCTGTTGAAGTCGGGACAACTGTTTTGGACCGGTTCAGCTTATTTGAAGCTTGTAGTTGCTGTTTTTTTGGCCGATTCAAGCAAATTCAAGTCGGTCGGGACTGTTCGAAGGGTTCGGAAGCTTCTCAACCTAGTTTATCTTTTCCCAATCATTGTGATCTTATTTTTCCATTTTGCTTATTCCTTTGAACCTGAGACAACCCCTTTGTTTGTTTTTGGGTGTTATTCAAGCTGGACATGGACATTTATATATCAAAAGTTTTTTTTTTTTATTCGAACTACATGATTTTTGATCATCAAGAAGCTGAGTCATGGTCACTTTGACGAATTTGTATCTATTATTATTAGTGTGGTTAGACTAAAAATAAAATGAATAATGAGAATTACATAATGCATAATTCTGAATAAAAAATAAAAGAAGGAAGTGCAGCAACATTGTTGGTTCCACAAAAATGAATTGTGTCTCTTATTCTTCTTATTCTAATTCCCTTCTACACAAAGGACATGAATTGCTCATCTCAAGCCACTTGAGGATGCACGACTTATGATACACGTGATCGCAGGGGATTCTAGCCACCTCCTTTTCACCTTCGTCGAGCTCATCGCAACACACGCTGCACTCTCCTCCCGCCCCAATTAACCCATCAAACTTCTCATTCTTCAGCCTCTCAATCGCCGGCGCCGGCGCCGACGCCCCTCTTCTCGGAGGCGGTGGCAACGGTGAATCTTCAATATAAATCATTTGGATGGAATCGACGGCGACAATGATGTGGAAGTTGAGATCGAGGTCGTCGGCGGCCAATTGGAGGGCAAAGGAAGCGATCTCTTGAAAGATGAGGTCGACGTTGGGGAGGTTGAAGGAATGTAGAAAGCGGACGATGTTGGAGGATTGGGAGAGAAAGAGTGGGTCTTGGAGCTCCCGCAGAGGCAAAGGGAAGAGTTCATCGGCGATCAGAGTTGAGGGGATTTGTTGCTGGATTACATGAGAAGATCGCAGGACAGATTGGCTGGAAATCCCCAATCGGAGTTCGACGAATTGCTTCGGGAGAGGGAGAGAGACAGAGACATAGTAGTTAGAAGTTAGAATGGATGTGATATGAAAACAGAGCAATCTGATTTCAGGTGGGGAGCAACGGATGAAGAAGAGCGGGAGAGAGGAGTCTGATCAAATAAGGAAATTTCTTACTGTTGGAATTCATTTTGAAACCTACAAGTACAACCGCGCCTAACGGCTATTTTCACCGTCCCCTCGTCGGACTCTTCCATTTTCTTATACTTAGTTATGTTATGTTACATTTCAATAAATTTATTCAGTACAACCATGTGTTCAAACTGTAGTTGAAAACACAAATTAAAACTAATTGGACTTAAATCATCACTTTTTAAAATCAACCTAAAGTATAGCAATTAAATTTAACGTTTTTATAGTAGATAAACCAAAATTAATAAAAAAAAAAAATTAAAACTATAAATGCCATGTTTAAAGAAAAATTACACAATTAAAATATAGCATTTTTTTTAAAAAAAATTACAAATGTGACAATTGTTATTACTGATAGCTTTATACAGGGGCGGAGCCACGTAGGGGCCAGGGGCACGTGCCCCCCTCAAATTATTTGCACGATTATCGAGTTTGCACATTTGTTGCACCCTGAGTTCGAATCCCTACCAGCGTTGATTTTGTTTCAGTTTGGTAAATTATTTAAGATTTTAAAAAAACATAATCCTATAATTTTTTTAGTAAATTATTTTAGATTCTAAAAACTAAACATTAATTTAACTTTAAAAAATGATAAATATTTTAAAATTTATTATTTAATCATATATATTTAAGCAGAAGATTCTAAAATAGTTTATTATTATTTTTGAATTAATATTATTTAATATAAATATTATTTCTTCTAAAAAAAATATTATATATAAATATTTTAAATTATATTTATATGAATGTAGAATTACAAATTTAGTCCTTCAATTTTTAAATTTGTGTTTAATAGATTCGCGAAATTTAAACCGTTTAGATTCTTTAACTTTAATTTTGTATCTAATAGGTGTTAGGCATATTTATTTTTTTTTTTTATGAAAAAATCAAATGTTGAGGATTCAATTGACAATTACACTTAAAATTTTAAATTTTGTATCTAATAAATACGTTATTTTTTTTAAGATGTCGAATAAGTTGAAGACCATTAATTTAATGTCTAACAAAACGTTTAATATTTTAAATTTAATATGTCTTTATTATATACAAAATTTAGAGTTTAAGGATGTATTAGACACAAAATTAAAATTGAAGGATCTATTAGACAAAAAATTGAAAATCAGATCTATTAGACTCAAAATTGAAAGTTTAAGACTATATTATGCACAATTTAAAGTTCAAGGACTATATAGACATAAATCGAAAATATTAATAATTAAATTTGTCGTTAATCCTTTTAGAATTGTGCCCCTCCTGACTAAAATTCCTGGATCCGCCCCTGGCCTTATATAAGTGCTAGTCAATCAGTGACTATAATGATAGCTACTAATATCTTATGTTTTTTTTTATTATAGAATTTTGTCAATGATAGTCTATCAATGTTAGCCGTCTATCAATAACTATGACTGGTTTTTTTTGTTTGTGTTGGAATTTTCATTATTTTGGGATGATTGTTATTTATACAATCTGCCAAAGTTTAAACTTAAACTTATTATCTTGGCCAAATAGAGTTAGCGTGTGTTTATAAAATCTAATTAGGGCTTCTTGATCACTAGTGACCATGCCAGTTGAAAATATTATATATACTTATTTACAATATTAGTATTTTGTTTTACTTTTAGAATATTAATTAATATTAAAAAATAAAAATAAAAAATAAGTTCAAAATATTATCCCCTTTAGTTGTAACACGTATAACAATTAAATATTATTCTCTTTTACTTTTTCCTTTTAAGGAATAAAAATCTTCCATACTTATTTAGATTTTTTTTTTTTTTTTAGAATATTGAAAATGAGTATAACTTAAATACTTCATTGGTAATTTAAAAATGTGAATAGTTCATTAATTCTTCCATACTTATTTAGAATATTATATTTTTTTTTTTTTTTTGAGTACATTGGGGGTGGGGGAATTCGAACCACAGACGTCGTGGTCGTTAACTCATACATACCAGCTGTCGCTTTGACATTTGAATACTTTAAAAAAAAATATATATATATATATATATATATATATATATTATCCTCTTTACTGTCTTTAATTGAATTAAAAAAAAATCATATTTACAAATTAGTCAATTTGAATTTCACTCAATTTTGAAAGAATAAAATTAGTTGTTCTTAATTATTTTAAAGTAAATGTAATGTTGAAATACTATCTTAGTTTCATTTTAGGGTTGCAAATTTAATTTTGATAAAAATGATTGAAATCTGAATTTCAGCAGAAATTTAAATAAGGACCAGGATGTAGCTGGTAAAAAAATTATATATATGTATATATTCGTTGATCCAAACAAAACAATATTCAGAAGTTAGATTACTTTATATATAATAATTCTAAAAACAAAAATAAAATTTAATAATGTGTTAAATTTGTTGTATTTTACTTCTGCACAAAGGACATGAGTTGTTGATTTGAAGCCAGGTGAGAATACAAGTTTTATGAAACACATGACCACATGAGATTTTAGCCACCATCTTCCCCCGACCGTTGAGTTCGTCGCAACACACACTGCATTCTCCCAACTCTTCTCGCCTAAGTAATCCATCCAATTTCTTATGCTCTTTCTTCTTCGGCGTTTCAATAATCGGTTCTTCAAGAACTACCTTCTCCTCCACCATTACACCACGTCCAACATTATTCGACCTCTGCTCCAGCTCGATTTGCCAGAACATTTGGATGTAATCGATATTCGCGACCAACTGGAACTTTTCGTCGTAGTTTTCGGCCGCCATCTGAACGATGGACGGTGTGATCTTCCGAGCAATGGCCTTACAGTTTACAAGGTCGACGCCGAGGTTGAAGGAGGTGTACAGTTGTTGGATGACGTACGCCTCGCAGAACAACGGATCTTCGAGCTCTCGAAGAGGTAGAGGAAACCGAGCAATCTCCATTTGAGTTGAGGAAGTTTCTGCAAGGATCTCATAGGGAAGTCCGGCGGATGGCGATCGGGAGATCAGACGGTTGACATAGCCCAATCGAATTATGAGGATTTGATCGGTGCCATCGTAACGGCTAAGACTACACCAACGGATAGTGGAGTCATTCTCGAGAGGCATCATTAATTATTTATGAAATTTGTTCGATTATTGATTTGAAATTGAAACACACGTATTTATTTAATTAATAGTAGAAGCCGATGGACAGTTCCCATTCCGATTAGGAATTATATTCCTTTTCTCTGCACTCATTTTTTCCGATATTTCCAATTTATGAAAAATTTAAGATCTTCAATATTCCCTTTCTGATTAGGAAAACTGACTTTCTTTCACCATTTATTTATGGGAATTTTAAGATCTTATATTTCCACTTTCTTCTCAACATAAAATCTTCTAAGAAATCATTCCAAGATCTCACCCACCGTCGAAACACTATTTTTTATAAAATTAAAATTAAATAAATTGGCCTTTCTAAATGTTGAGATTAAAAAAATAGAAAATATATACAAAAGTTTTAAGATGTTTGGTTTTTTGGTAATTTAGATAGTAAAAAATCTTGAAATGCCTAAAATTATAGATGTTTGTAAATACAGATATTGACATTGTAAGGTTGTCTAAAAATATTTAGATAATTATATTTGTTTTGAAAAGTTTTGAAATGTCTTAAATGATGTATTATTTCAAAAATAGTTTTTCTTATTTTGAGATAATTTATATATTAATTTGCTATAGAAGTTAGGACTGATTGCATGGATAGCGAACGACCAAACCCTAAACCCTAAATCCTAACCAGACACTTCAATACATAGTGGACGCCAAAAAATCGCAAACTCTAAACCTTAAACTCTAACTTCAATGCATAGCCAACGCCGAACTGAAGATAACCCATTTTTTTAATTCTTCTTATTTATTTATTAAAGGTAATACGAGAATAAAAAAAAACCATTTTAAAATTTGTTATATTTGCAAAGCTTTTTAAAATTTATTCTAGAGTCAATGAAAAAAATATCGATATTTACGAATGTATCGACTAATATTCGGATAAATATCACGAAAACTTCTAAAATATTGTTGTAAAACTTTAAAATAAATTTATTTAAGTAATAAATTACTACTTTGAGCATATATAGCAATAATTATAAGTCTTTTTTTATTACATTGGAGGTGGAGGGATTCGAACCACAGACCTTGTGGTCGTCAACTGATACATATGCCAGCTGAGCTATGCTCGCTTTGGCAGCTGGCTCGCTTTGGCACAATAATTATAAGTCAAATATGAATAATAATAATAATAATAATATTGAGGTTGAAAAAATGAGTATGAATTTAAATACTTCATTCATAAAAAAATAAAAATAAAAATATAGAAAAAAATATAATCAATCAAGTTTATTTAAAAAAAAAAAAAACATTCCATCTAAAATGTAGGAAATACATTCTCTATCTTCATCCGAAATTAAATTGAGAAAAAAATTGCGGTTAATTGAATTGAAAAAATCTCATAGTGACAAATTAGTCAATTTGAGTTAATTTTTCACTCAATTTTGAAAGAATAAAATTAGTTTTTTCCTTAATTGAAGGTTTAAATATTATCTTAATTTCAATTTTAGAACTGCAAATTTAATTTTGAAGAAAATAATTAAAACGTGTTAAAGGAGTGAAATCGGAATTTGAGCAGAAATTTGACTAAGGATGTAGCTGGTAAAAAAATCTTAGTTGATCCAAAAAAAAAAAAAAAAAAATATTCAGAAATTAGATTACATTATAAATAACCATACTCTAAAAATAAAAATTAAATTTAATAATGTGTTAAATTTGTTGTATTTTACTTTTGCACAGAAGATATGAATTGTTGATTTGAAACCGTGAGAATACAAGATTTATGAAACACATGACAGAGGATTCTAGCCACCATCTTCCCTTGATTGTTGAGATCATCGCAACATACTAGGGGTGCAAGGGAGATCTAAAAAAACCGAACCGAACCGCAAAATCGACTGAAACTGTTGTTAATTTCGGTTCGACTTGATGGTTTCGGTTAGAATATGAAGAAAATTGAATATTTCGGTCGGTTTTCAAGTTTTCCATGTTAGAACTGCTGGAAACCAAACCAGCCGATAAAGTGTATATATTATATATGATAAATCAAAAGTTAAACAAAACTCCCTTGTGGTTTCGTGGCTTCAAATCTCGCTTGTAACTACTATGTCTTCTGTTCAAGCTTGGTATAGTGCATTCAGTTCCGTTTCTCTAATTTTTTAACACCCCTAACACACACTCCATTCTCCCAACTGATCTTCTCGCCTAAGTAACCCATCGAATTTATGCTTCTTTTTATTCGTCCTTTCAATAATCGTGGTCTCCTCTCCAGTGGAACTTCTTCAAGAATAACCGTCTTCTCCACCATTACACCACGTCCAACATTATTCGACCTCTGCTCCAACTCGATCTGCCAGAACATTTGGAAGTAATCGATATCCGCGACCAAGGATGAAAATATCGATATCCATGTTGATATCGGCATTTCAATTTTACGGATATATCCATGGATATATCGATAAAATATCGATATCCATGAATATTTCTGTAAATCACTTTTTTTAAAAAAATATATTTAAATTAATATTTAAGTTATTTTACTTTCAATCTAAGTTATAGATCTAGTTAGTAGTATCTAGATTCATATTAAATTTAATATATGATATTTTTTTATGTTTTAGGAGTATTTATAAAAGATATTGGATATATCATTATCCTTTAATATTTATATCGAAGCCTCCGATTTAAGGATATATCCACGGATATATCGACATATCCACGAATATTTTCATCCTTGTCCGCGACCAACTGGAACTTCTCGTCGTAGTTTTTGGCCGCTATCTGAACGACGGACGATGTGATCGTTTGAGCAATGATCTTACCGTTTACGAGGTCGACGTCGAGGTTGAAGGAGGTGTACAGCTGTTGGACGACGTAGGCCTCGCAGAACAACGGATCTTCAAGCTCTCGCAAAGGCAGAGGTCAGAGGTTCAATTCCATATTTTAAAATATTTTAAAATATGGTGAAATTAATTTTTTATTGAATAAATGGCCAAACAATTTGTTTGAATATTAATCATGATACAAGTGACTAAAATAATCGGATAGGAAATTGTGATCATGAATTGTGGAGTAATAAAAATAAATCTCAAGTTCAAATCAAAACAATTAAAATTATTTCACTAATTGATAAGTAAAATTACAAACCTAACACTTTTTGAAAATATTCCTAATAAAATCTTACAAATATAGTGTTGTTCACACGAGAATTCGACGAAGTATGGAGATTCGAACACGTGTAAATGAATTTGAATTTGTATTGATGTATTGTATGTATCAGTGCGTAGGATTACAATCTCTAATGTTTGATCCTCTGATTCTCTCTCTTAAATGTAACGTACTCGAGGGCTTCGCAGCTTGTTCTCGAGGTTGAACCTTCAGCTTCGCGTAGCGGTGAAGTCTTCAGGTGTTTGGTCTTCAAGTGACGTTCAGTCTTCAGGATTCAAAGAGTCTTCGCTGTTTTGGAATTCTCTCTGAGTTCTTAGGAGAAGAAATTTTCTGAACCCTGAAAATGAAGAATGAACTCTCTATTTATAGAGTTCTCATGGGCCTGGTGGGCTTGGGCCTGGATCCAATGGGCTTGGGCTTAGATCCAATGGGCTTGGGTCCAATGACATTTTGGGTTCAATGGGCTTTTGGGCTTTGGGCCAAATTGCCATTTAAATAGCTTTCTGGCCCGATTCGATTTCGAGCCCAATTGAGCTATGACCGAATTTGCTCGGCTAAGTTTATTCGATCCGCCGACCATGATGAAGACACGTGGCGACCGCTGATTGGCCAAAATTTCTCGGTCAACAAATGCCCCCTTTTTTCGAGAGTTATGCACATGTAGTGTTGGTGAGTCTCGGAAAAGTTAAATTTTGAAATCGAAATGTAGGACAGCCCTAATTTCGAATCCGCCTCGACATATCAATTTTATCGAAATATGAAATTTGGTTCATAAATCAATTATTTTGAATGATACATCTTTCTATGCCAATCGATCAAAAATATGAATTTGGCTCGTAATATTGATCTTTCTTATTTGGCAGAAATTTGACTTGAATTTTAGTAGATTTTTGTGTTCTACTTTCCATTTTGGATGTAGAGTAGAGTTTTGGAGTTGCCCAATTGAATTTTGAATAAGATTTGACTTTGAACTTTACTCCAATTCCGAAGTGGGATAAAATTTGGAGTATACCCAAACTGCCAATTTCGATTTGAGACTTGGATTTAGATAAATTTTGACTCTAAATCCTGCTCGGGAATAAAATTAGGAATATGTCCTTCCTTCAAGTCCAAGTAGATTTGGTTTACGTTAAAAAAAAAAAAATTACTGGAACATGAAGTAAAATTGATGGACTCTTGACGGATATGAAGCTTGAATTTTGAGTTGAAATTTGAACTCAACCGGTGTTCATGGAACGAAATTTAGAACACGCCCCAAATCTCAATTCAACGAATGGATTAAAATTTCTCATCCAAGTTGAACGAAATATTAAATTCTGAAGCCAATTGATAATGTAGAAGTTTGTTTGGCAAAGTGGAACTTGAATGACCTTTGCTTAATTTAACTCTTAAGTCAAGGATATTTTAGTAACTTCACAATAACCCTAATCCCAATAAATAGAATGAGAAGCCTCATCTAGGTTGTTAGGTTGTTTGGAAAAGAGATAAGCCTCGTCTAGGTTGTTTGGAAAAGAGATCCAGGTACTTTTTTTTGTACTGATTTAATTTTTTGTTCATATACTAGGGAGGAGTTTGTTGTTTTTTTTTTGTACTGATTTAATTAATTTTTTTTTTATAGAACATTGGTCGCCGTTCGCATACGAGGGAGGAGTTCGTCGTCGTTGAAGATCCACAGGTACCTTTTTTTTCCCTTTTTTTTTTTTTACACAATCGTTTTATTTTCTTTTTATACTGTTTTTTAGAGCACATACACAACTCGTTCTTTTTTTTTTTGTACTGATTAAATTTTTTTAAAGAACATTGGTCGCCCTTCACATACGAAGGAGGAGTTCGCCGTCGTTGTTTTTTTTTGTACTGATTTAACTTTTTTTTAAAGAACATTGGTCGCCGTTCACATACGAGGGAGGAGTTCGTCGTCGTTGAAGATCCACAGGTACCTTTTTTTTTCTTTTTTTTTTACACAATCGTTTTATTTTCTTTTTGTACTGTTTTTTAGAGCACATAGAATTTTTAGATGTACGTAGATTTTTTGGTTATGATTTTTCTTTTATTTTAAAAAAAACAAAAAAAACTCTAAACCTACTGTGGTGCGTATGTTTTTCCTTTGCTTTTTTTTCTTCCAAATCCAGCAAACCTACTTTGATTTTTTTTTTTTTTTTTTTTTTTTTTTTTTTTTTTTTTTTTAAACATCTTAAATCTACGGTGAGATTTTCATGTTGTTGATTTTTTTTTTCAAAATCACAAGACTCACATGAAGAGGTTTTTCCCTTTCTTTTTTTTAAATCACATCAAAGGTTTTTTTTTTTCTTTTGCTTTTTTTTTTTTTTTTTTAATCTCTTAAACCTAGGGTCTAGGGTGAGATTTGTTTGTTGTTGATTTTTTTTTTTAAATCCAAGCAAACTAGAGGTTTTTCCTTTTCCTTTACCTTTTCTGATTTTGCTGATTTTCTTGTTGGGTTTTGTTTTCCTTTTCATTTTCTTTGTTGGGTTTTGTTTTCCTTTCCATTTTCTGATTTTGGTTGTATTTTGTTTGCTTCAGTTTTAAAATCACAGCCAACTAGAGCCTTTTCCTTTCCCTTTTCTAATTTTGCTGATTTTTTTGTTATGTTTTTTTTTTCAAAATTTGAGGATTTTTTCTTCCTCTCTATAGATATTTTGTTTGCTTTGTTTTTTTTTCTTTTCAAAAATCATAGCGAGTTTTTTTGTTTTTTTTTTTTATAATTGTTTTTATAACATTTTGATACTGTAAATTTTTTTATGGCAATCTAAAATTTGGGTTTCTTTGGTAATTCCTATACTTTGGATTATTTTCTTTTTTATATTACATGAATTTTTAATTATACTTTTATATGATAATATGTTCGTGTTACATGCAAATTGCATTGAGTCTTGCATATGCTCTGTTCACACTACATGTAATCTCACTTTACATGCCTCCTGCTCAAGTCATGTGAATTTTGTATTTGACTTGAGATGTTTCTGATAAAGTATAATATTTGTGAAATGCTTGTGATTGAATAGTAACTTTAGTCTCAATTTCCTTGTGGTGGATCACAAATTTTTTTTTACAGCTTTAATTCTCACCGATGAAGATCATTGCCGATTTTGGTCTTGGTTCAAGACAAGTTTCACGCCGCCGTTGATTGACTTGAGACCCATCATATGTATATTTTTTTTTTGCCACCTTTACTTTGTTTTCTTTTATCGCTTTTGTCGCAAATTTGGACTTGCGAACCTGTAATCGTTCGATACGAATATGAAATCCTACAGGAGACTTCGCGGGTGAAACCCGAACCCGTTGCGGATGAGGATGAAGGATGGACCGTCGTAACTCGTCGGAAAATGCGGCGACAGAGACCTGTTCAGAAAGAAGCCCGCCTACTTCGAGAGTATAGGCGAAAAAGTAAACTTCCAAAGAGAAAAGGAAGAAATAATATGAGAAGGCCAAAACTTGTCGTGGAGGAAAACAAAGACCTCCCTCGACCCCAGCAGCCTATGACCCTACGGGAATTTTTCCCCAAGGGATTCTTTAATGAGAAGGAGGAAGAAATAGTTGAAGTTGCTACGTGCCATGTCGTTGTGGCAATCGAGGATGACAGCGCCACTCCAAGTTCAACGGAGTTGGTAATAAAGCTGGACGATACACCTTCCCTCAATGTAGTAGATTTGCCTCAAATGGACAAAACTGCTCACGTCAACACGTTGAAGGACTCTAATGTTTCAGAACCTTCAACCTCTACAGCACATGCATGTGCGTCTGATTGCATGTCCATAAGCTTCACCGATGATGATTTGATGTTGGGGTCAAAACCTCACAATAGACCTTTGTTTGTCTCAGGATACATTCGAGAACAGAGGGTCGGTCGAATCCTCATTGATTATGGATCAGCCGTCAACATAATGCCGAAATCAGTCATGAAGGAGATTGGCATCCTGATGGAAGAGCTATCAAGTAGCAAGCTGGTAATCCAGGGTTTCAATCAGGGAGGACAACGAGCGATCGGCATGATTCGCCTACAGCTCATCATCGGAGACTTAAAAGCACATACCTTATTTCATGTCATAGACTCCAGGACTACCTATAAAATATTGTTGGGTCGCCCTTGGATTCATGAAAATGGGGTAATAACTTCCACCTTGCATCAATGCTTCAAATTTTATCAAGATGGTGTAAAAAAGGTTGAGGCAGACACTAAACCATTTTCGGAGGCCGAGTCTCACTTTGCGGACGCCAAATTCTACATAAATGATGGCAACGTCGGGGAAATAATGCCGATAGAAATTCCTCTGATCAACAGGGATGATAAACTCAGCGTGAAACAAAAAATTGACGCGAGAAAAGAATCTATCAAAGAAGAGAACGTTTCCAGTTTTCAAGAAAGCAAGACATCCGCCAGCCCTACAAAGGCTAAGGCCTTGAAAGACGAAAAAGTGTCTAACCCTCCTGTTTTACGCTACGTCCCTTTGTCCCGGCGTAAGAATGGTGAATCGCCATTTGCGGAATGCACGAAAGGTTTAAAAGTTGGTGACATTAAGATCCTGAAAGAAAGTTTTATCACCCCTCTTACGAGGATAACAAAACAAGAAGCCACAAAGTCCAAAGAGACTCAGAAAGGGATGGTCCTGCCTGAGAAAAGAACGAAAGAAGGATACGATCCCAAGGCATATAAACTGCTAGCAAAGGCAGGATATGACTTCACAACTCACACTGAGTTCAAGGGCCTGAAAATCCTCGAAGGCAGGTCAGAGCTTTCTTCGACACAAAAGAAGCTCCTAAAAGAGGGATATTCTATACCGGCATCAAGAAAGGGGCTTGGATATAAGTCGCCTGAACCAGTCCGTATAACCCGACAAGGGAAAGAGAAAGTGGTCAACAGTAATAACATAACGACCAAGGAGGTAGACAACTCAAAAGAAGAGGAAGTTGTTAAACCCAAAATCTCTATCTTTAAGCGCATCAAGCCGCCGGCTACGCGCGCTTCAGCCTTCCAGCGATTGAAAGCGGCTGTGACAGAAGAAGACGGTTCGCACTCAACACCTAATCCCATCCTGAGTTCAAAGAAAAATTGATATGTCGAGGCGGATTCGAAATTTTTTTTTAGCGCACTATTTTTTTGGCGCTCTAGCCTTTGTTCGGCGCTCTAGCCTTTGTTTCGCGCTCTATTATCATTCTTTTTTTTTGGATTTTTTTTTATCGCCAACTTGGACTGCTTTCTTTAAATGCAAATTTGGATCATCGTTCATTTTAACGCAAATTTGTACTTGCTTTCAATTTATTGCAAATTTGGTCTTTCATCGCAATTCGATCTTGCTTTCACTTTATCACAAATTCAAAACGCTCAACTTCAAGTTTAAAACAAAGTCTTGCTCCTCGGTTTCTTTTGCTTGTGTACGCGTACAAGTGAATAAAAACTTAGATTTCTATGTTTCGCCCCACTTCAAATTTTTACCCAACGCACAACACCTGGGAACATAAACTTGAATTTCCAAGCGAATAAATACTTGGAATTCTACATTTTAATTCATTTCGAATGTCTACCAAACAACAACATTTGCATATAAACTTGGACTTCCAAGCGAATAAAAACTTGGACTTTCGTGTTTTTCTCCACTTCAAATTTTTTTATCTGGAATATAGTCATGGATTTCCAAATAAAAACTTGGATTTCCGTGTTTTCCTCCCCTTAAATTTTTTTTAGACATGGATTTCCAAATAAAAACTTGGATTTCCGTGTTTTTCTCCCCTTAAATTTTTTTTAGACATGGATTTCCAAGCGAATAAAAAAAACAACTTGGATTTCTTTATTTTGCTCCGCTTCAATTTTTTCATCTAAAATATAGACATGAATTTCCAAATAAAAACTTGGATTGCCGTGCCCTTCAAAAAAATTCATCTGGAATACAAACATGGATTTCCAAGCTAATTAAAACTTGGGTTTCCTTGTTTTCCTTCCCTTCAAATTTTTTTATCTAGAATATAGACATGGATTTCCAAAAAAAAACTTGGATTTCCTTGTTTTCCTTCCCCTTCAATTTTTTTCATCGGTTATATAGACATGGATTTCCAAATAAAAACTTGGATTTCCTTATTTTCCTTCCCTTCAAATTTTTTTATCTGGAATATAGACATGGATTTCCAAATAAAAACTTGGATTTTCGTGTTTTCCTTCCCCTTCAAATTTTTTTTCATCTGGAATATAGACATGGATTTCCAAGCGAATAAAAAAAACTTGGATTTCTTTGTTTTGCTCCGCTTCAATTTTTTTTTCATTTGAAATATAGACATGGATTTCCAAATAAAAAACTTGGATTTCCGTGTTTTCCTCCCCTTCAATTTTTTTCATCTGGAATATAGACATGGATTTCCAAGCGAATAAAAAAAAAACTTGGATTTCTTTGTTTTGCTCCGCTTCATTTTTTTTTCATTTGAAATATAGACATGGATTTCCAAATAAAAACTTGGATTTCCGTGTTTTCCTCCCCTTCAATTTTTTTTATCTGGAATATAGACATGGATTTCCAAGCGAATAAAAAAAAACTTGGATTTCTTTGTGTTGCTCCGCTTCAATTATTTTCATCTGGAATATAGACATGGATTTCCAAATAAAAACTTGGATTTCCGTGTTTTCCTCCCCTTCAATTTTTTTTTCATCTGGAATATAGACGTGGATTTGCAAGCGAATAAAAACTTGGATTTCTGTGTTTTGTTCTGCTTCAAATGTTTCCATCTGGAATATAGACATGGATTTCCAAGCGAATAAAAGTTTGGATTTCCACGTTTTGTTCTGCTTAAAATTTTTTTTATCTGGAATGTAAACAAGGATTTCCAAGTGAATAAAAAAAAACTTGGATTTCTATGTTTTGCCCCACTTCAAACTTTTCTTTATTTTTTTTTATGCAACACTGTATTGGGACGTCGCTTGTGGGGTCCTACACCATAAATTTGAAATGATGTGTGTCTCTTAGGGTTCCCATTTTTTTGTGGAGCGGACTTTTGATTTTTTTTTAAATATGAAGCAAAGCTGGTAGGGCTTACACCATCAACCTTAATCGGTGTGTCCCTTCGTAGTGGAGCAAATGTCCCGACTTCCTTTGTCGGCGTTGCGATGCTCCCAAACTATATTTTCACTATGTGTGATACCGGTGCATCAACTTAGGGATGTATTTTTCCTCTGCAACGTAACCAATATGTGAGCGTACCTAGCGGGGCCAACACTTAAACCTGGAGTGTCATTGTGGCGATGTACACTTCTCGTTCAGGATGTTGCTCTGAATGACGACGTCGTCTTTCAGGCTGTTGTTGTTAAAATTCCTCTCATTTGTACCATACGTCGTTTCTTTTGTCCTATTTATCATTATCTCATTTTTAATTGATGAGGTGAAGTTGAAACTTTGAACTTGAAGATGAGGTGACAGAGCATTGAATTCAGAGATGAAGCGACGAGACCTCCAAAATCTAACTTAAACTCAATACTTGAGGCAAGTAAGGCCAAAAATTGAGCTTGAAGCGAGTGATGCCTCAAACTTGGACTTTAAAGCGAGCGACGCTCGAACATGAAGTTGAAGTTTAAGCGGGCCACACCCGGTCTTGAACTTAAAGGCGAGCGACGCTTGATCTCTAACTTGAAGTTGACACGAGACGACATCAGCTTTAAAGATCACCTAAACTTTGAAGACTAAACAATCACCTAAACTTTGAAGATGGAGTAACAACCTTGATTTTGAAGATCATCTAAACTTTGAAGATGGAGCGACAACTTCGACTTTGAAGATCACCTAAACTTTGAAGATGAAACAATCACCTAAACTTTGAATTTGAAGTGACCAACACTCGAATTTGAAGTTGAAGCGAGTAAAGCCTAATGTGCATACGAAACTTGTACCTTCACCCTAGTGGTAGTGTGAACGTTCAGCTTGTAGCATCACCCTAAGAATAGTGCACGCGCTCAACTTGTAATGTTGCTTTACAATGGAAAAGAACATCTTTGTTGTGTCCCCTTTATTGATGATGTCGATGCTCGAGTCGTGGCTGCAGTTCGCGAGCTTCTAGAGGGTTCGCGTGAGGAGCTGAAAGAGTTTCAGTGGATGCCTTGATTTATGTATTTTTTTTTTGTTATATTCTCTGTATCTTCTTCTAGAATTCTCTTATGTAAATGCAATTTTTGGATTGTTTCTTGATTACTGATTCTGTTAAGAACAATCATTTGACTCGTCTTAATTCATTTTGGAATATTTTTTTTTATATATTGTTGTGACTGAACTAAATTTTTTTTAGTTGCCTACGTACCCTTGAATGGAAGGGATCAAGTCATAACGTAGTTCAAATCAATGATTTCTTTTTTTTGGGCCGTTCACCTTTTAAGCTCGTGCGGGTCAGGAGCAACATGTAGTTTATACTCTTACGTTAAGGAGTATTACATTTTTTTTTATGCATAAAATTTCTTAAGAAATTTGCCGTTGATTGGGCCAATCCTTAATCCATCTTGATCCACAATTTTGTATGCCCCATTTGTGTAGACTTCTTTGACAACATAGGGTCCGTCCCATTTAGGGGTGAATTTGCTCCCCGTGTGTCGCGTTGTGATAATGGGTCTTCGAACTGCAAGTACTAGATCACCAACTTGAAATGATCGAGGCTTCAATTTTTTGTTGAAGGCCTTAGTCATTCGTGCTTGGTAGCATTCCAAGGCTTGTTGAGCATCTAATCTTCTTTCATCAAGTGCTTCCAATTCTTGGAGACGCAATCTTGCATTCTCTTTCGTAGTTAACCCCTCTTGTACCGCCATCCTTAAGGATGGGATTTCTCTTTCCAAAGGGAGTACGGCTTCAACCCCATAGACTAGGGAATAAGGTGTGACTCCCGTAGGAGTGCGGTGGGTAGTTCGGTAAGCCCATAATGCTTCACCAATCTTTTCCTGCCAGTCTCTTTTTGACTTGGAGACCACCTTTTTCAACAAGTTGCATAATGTCTTGTTGAATGCTTCTGCCAATCCATTTGCCGGAGCGTTGTACATGGATGATTTGCATTGCTTGAATTTGAATTACTCACATAAATTGTCCATTAGACCATTGGAGAATTGTCTTCCGTTATCGGTCACGATGCGGTGAGGGATGCCGTAACGGTAAATGATGTGGGTTCGGATAAAATTCACAACAGTTTCCTTCTTCGCCTCCTTTAACGCAATCGCCTCGGCCCACCTTGAAAAATAATCTGTCCCGGCGAGGATATAAGAATGTCCCGCTGAGGACTTAGGTGTTATTGGACCAACGAGATCGAGCCCCCAAGCTTCAAAGGGCCATGAAGCTATGGTTGGGTGAAGGGGTTCTGGCGGTTGATGTATGAAGTTTGCATGAAACTGACAAGCCTCACATTTCTTAGCATACTCCATCGAGTCTTGAATCATCGTTGGCCAGTGATAACCCATTCTCTTTAACTGAAAATGAAGTTTTGGTCCCGATTGATGAGCACCACAGACCCCTGAGTGCGCTTCCTCTAATGCCTTTATCGATTCTTCTTTTCCTAGGCATCGAAGAAAAAGTCTGTCATAGGAGCGCCGATAAAGGGTTTCCTTGTAGTAGATGAATCGGGCACTTCTTCTTCGTATATCGGCCTTGCGCCGGGACTCTGTGGGAAGCTTTCCATGTTGTAGATAATCTACGATCGGTTGTCGCCAATCCTCTTCTTCAATCACATAGACTGATATTACGTTTGCTTCTTGACTTTCAATTTCAAATGGCGGTACAACCCATTTTTGACAAATCGGGACGTTCAATACTTCACTTTCTGAGACAGTCAGGGCTGTGGCCAAGTTTGCTAATGCATCCGCCTTTGCATTTTCGGCTCTTGGAATATGCTCTATCGTCATATTGTCAAAGCTCTCTATGAGTTGTCTTGCATAATTAAAGTAAGGTATTAAATCTTGATGCTTCACCTCATATTGGAGCAATAACTGATTAATTATCAGCTTTGAATCTCCGTAGATCTCAATGTAGTTCACCCCCATTTCTATTGCTATTTGAAGACCCATAATGAGTGCTTGATATTCAGCAACATTATTCGAACATACCTCTTCAAATGTGAAGCTATACGGCAACATGTGTTTTTCAGGGGTAATAAATACTATCCCCGCTCCTGCGCCATATCTTCGAGCTGCACCGTCGAATTACATAATCCAAGGTTCGGCAATTTCAACGTAGAAGATTTCTTCGTCGGGCAGGTCGTCAGATAATTTCCAATCTGACGGCACTGGATGGTCTGCCAAGAAATCAGCCAAGGCTTGTCCCTTCACCGCCTTTTGCGGAACATAAACAATATCATACTGTTGCAGTAAGATTGCCCACTTTGCCAACCGACCTGAGATAATTGGTCTAGACAGAACATACTTGATTGGGTCAGCCTTAGCCACCAAATGCACTGTGAATGCCTGCATATAATGCCTCAACTTGTCAATTGCGAAGAAGAGCGATAGACCCATTTTCTCAATGGGTGAATAATTCAGCTCTGCCCCATTGAGAGTTCTACTTAAGTAGTAAAGGGCACATTCTTTACCCTTCTCGCTTTCTTGTGCAAGCAATGCCCCAAGCGACCTTTCTTGCGCTGTAATATAAAGTATCAATGGTTTTCCTGCTACGGGAGCGCCCAAGACAGGAGGGTGTTGCGTGCTCAATGTGTTAAAATAAATAAGCAATAAGATAGAGAGAGCACTCAGAACATGCAAGCATACATGATCTTATAGCAAGTAGTAAGTATTTTTTTCATTCGTTTTCCCACAGAGATTTATTATGAGCTACTCGTGAAGTGTAAAGTTAAGAAAGAATGTGTGGTTTTGATGGGGTAGAATTGGCTTTAAATTGTCTACTTTCTAAGGAATGTGTTAAGGAGAGCAACATAAACAAGTTCAAGTCAATGCTAAACTCAAATGAAAAGAGAAGAGATTAATAAACGACGAAGAAAAAAGTAAAACAAAATGTTTAACTTAGCAGAATTGCGGAAACAGCAATTCTACCGCAATACTATTAACAGCGAAAGTGTGTAAAATGGAGAATTAAGGGCTACTAACGACTCCTCTATATGCATTTTTATACGATTCTCAAGCACTGGTTCAACTCACTATGCATCAAACTAACTCAAACTCATGTATCTTCCAATTCCATGCATTAGATTCTTTAGTTTACTCATGTCCAAGTAATGTCTTAAGCATCTTGTTAAAGCAGAAAGTTATGGTTTGTACTAGGAAAACGCCTATTCCTAGGTCGTTTTCTGGCTACCTTGAAAGGCTAGCATGAGTGTATGACTCTGAACTCTTACTCCTTCCAGAGGTTAGGAGTTCTTTGGACAAAATGGATGGCCAATCGAAATTGCCCGTGGGATGAAGCTTACATACAATCAATGTTTCGAGAGCTATATCCTACATGTTTGGTTCACGTTTTTTAGCCTATAGTATTGTCATTAGCATGCCCCTAAGTGACTTAGTTACTCATGGATATGGGGAGAACAAAAATGAGAGATGAAAGAGACATGCTTAGAAGAAATTTAAAGACAGACAGTAAGGGAAAAACAGTAGCAGCAAAGAGAAGAACTGTGAAATGAAGAATTGTACTTTGATTACTTGATTGGTTGCATGAACAAAAGGGAAGCCTAAAGTCAATAATGTAAAGACAGAAAGCAACGAAATGAAATGGTCTAGCTACTAGAAGAGAAACAACAACTAAACAGAGCTGGAAATTAGAATTGAAAGACAGAAAACAGTAAATGATGCTTGAACGCCTCGTGCGAATGCCTCGGCTGAATGGGGAGAAAGAATAGCCTTGCTTGGATGAATCCAATCGGGAGAGAAGATGAATCTTCTCTTCTTCCTATCAGATTGTCGATTCCAACAGCTGAGACTCTCACACCAACAGACAGAGAAAAACGACAGGAGAAAAGATGGAGCTGCGAAGAGACTTCTACGCTTTCGGATGATGTTTGAACCTCCGACTTTGACCTCCTTTTATAGGCTTCTGCAGGTGCGATTGGGCCAAGGAGAACCGTCCATCCTCAACGTCGTACTTCACAATGGATGGTGGAGAAAGAACGAATCCCTGAAATAACGGATCTAAACAGAAAAAGATCAGTCAACTTACGGTTTTCACTTGAAACATTGCGGTTTCAGCAATGTTTCCGCAATGCTGTCGCAATGCTTGTTTTTCATTCTTTTCCTTCGGTTTTCAACCCTTTTCTTTCCTTTTGTACATAAGTCCTAATTTAGCTACCTTCTTCTAATTCTCATATTTAAGCATAGGTTTAAGCTAAATGCTATCAAAAACACCTAAGAGTGAACATCTTTCTAAGATAATTAAGTCCTAAAAAGGTCACTTTTGGAGACGTAACACACCCCCAAACTTAAGGTTTTGCTTGTCCTCGAGCAATCTAAGGACTTTCCTAGGCTGCTGTTTTGTCTTCTTTAACCACTTACTGACTTCCCTACATTCTTATCTATAGCATTGCTGTCCTGTGACACACTTCTAAGTTTACAACTAACCTTTAATATTGCTTCTTCTGACTTCGCACGCCTAATACTCTTGCTGTTTCATTAACTCACTGCAACTGATCTACTTACCTTTATCATATCATGCATCTATCCCTAAGGTTTCAAATTCTACCTAGCTTTACCCCAGACTCAGTACATGCTTCTAGTTTATATTTTTGAGCTACCTAGGATTCCTTAGAGTCATGCCAGCCTTAGTACAAACTCGTGAGAGTAGTACATTCATAGAACAAACTAAACCCTGGCATCACTACATTGGATAGACACTCATCTCCCTAAGCAAACCTAAAAGCTACAACCTTGTGCTTAGCTCATTAAGGATCAGAGTTCTTTTTATTCAGGACATCTAAGCCACAAAGTTGTAACTCCTAGGCATACATTCTTCTTTCCTATTTCTTCCTTTTCCTTTCTTACTTTGGTGGAGCCTCTCCTTTGGTTGCCTTTTGATGCAATGCCACTTGTGGGTTACACACTTGGCACTGATTACTCAACAACCTAAGAGAGACACCCTTCTTAATTTAATTTTTTCAGCTCATCATTTTTTTTTTGTAAAGGAGGAGAAGAATGCTTATGCTTTAAGGGAGAGAGGAATGTTCCTAGGCCTAGGGTGGCCTCCCCCAAACTTAAACTACTCATTGTCCCCAATGAGTGTTCGAGGTGGCACACCCCCAAACTTGTCCTAGAAGCATCTAGTCTAAGGTAAAACAAAGAGAATCTAAAAGCCCTAGGCATAGACAGATCATTCTAAAAGAAAATATCACAGCAGCAGAAAATTGAAAAAAAAAAAAACAGACAGGTAAGGACTTAAAGCTATGCATGCTGAGCACTTTTAAGAGGCTAATTTAAACTATCAAAGGTGTCTTATGACACTCATCCAGCATGCATTTAGATAAGCTATATAAGGTAGTCAAGATAGCAGCAAAAGACAGAATTTAAACAGACCCAGCCTAGCTAAACAGTCAGTCAAAAACATGCATTTACTCATAAAAATTGCGGATTCTGCAATTATTTCGCAATAGTTACAGGGCAGATATAACAGTGATCAAGGCCCCTAAGCATGCTTTTTCTAGTCATTCAAGCTCTACAAAAATAAAACTAACCTAACCTACCTATTCAGCTATCATCAGACTACACTAAACAATTTGAAAAGTTTAAAACTAAAACAGATCAACACATTAACTCCAAACAGCATAATTCACATGGGAAAAATAAAAACAGCAGTTCGATTTTTTTTCTTTTTTTTTTTTTTCTAAGGGAACAACAATACTCCCTTTAGTGCTTCTCAAACCAGCACTCAGATGTCTTCCTCATCATCATTTCGTCGTGGTCGTGGAGGCACCCATGGAGTCAGGAGGTTCGTGGGAAAATCAGGGAAGATGCATCCAAGTTGGTCAGCAACTTCCTTGTCCCTTGCCCGTGCGTATGTGGCCCATTGAGCCATCCTCTTCTGTAAATCCATCAGGCACGCCATTGACAGCGACTGAGCAGCAGCCAAACTATCCAGCTCGAATTCCATGTTCCCCTTCCTTCTCAGCCTCAAGCCTGTAGGCAGCTCCAAGTGGCCTGTGTAAGCCATCTGCTGTTCCATTCGTTCGATGGGGACCCCTGCACGCAAGCAGAGTTTAGTAATAGTATTAGGGAAGAACAATGGACCCTTACCCTTCTTGGCGCAGTCAGTAATGGAAGCTGCAATGACTTCGCCCACGTTGATTGTGAGACCTCGCATGATTGCATAGACCAGCAGCGATCTGCTCTGGTTGATTGTGGTCTCATGGGTCACGGGGGACAGCTTCCTCCGTACAAAGGAAAACCACACAGCCGCCTTGGCTGTGAGGTTGGCACTCATGAGAGTGTGCCTCCCATTGCGCGATACTGTCCATGAAGCTTCAGGCTGGCCAATAATCCGAATTTCCTCCTCCAAGACAGCTTCTGAAGGCTCATCAACGATCCTTGAGTAATCAGTGTGCTTCTGGCCCTTGAGGCCGTAGGCTTCGTTGATTGCCTTTGCTGAGAAATCCACTTCTACCCCTCTGACCACAGACAGGCCATCCTCAGGATTCAGCAGATTTGCGTAAAAGTCATAGACCATGCTGGAGTAGGCTGGATTGGGTGGTCTACACAACTCTTCCCAGCCGTGATTCGTGATCCCTGCACGCAGGAATTGCGGCAGGTCAGCAGGTCTGTCGAGGAATCCCTTCTCGTGCAGCAGCTCTCTTTTCCTCAGCTCAATGCCTCTAGACTCAGCGTCAAAAGACACGTACCTCACTGATTGAGGCTCATCTTCAGGGTAAAGCTTGGCTTTCCCTTTGTCTTTCGGTTTGGCTGACTCAGCAGCCTCAATCTTGAGCTTCTTCAGCGATGGCTCATCACTCTCCTTCTCTGATGAAGGCGCCCTCTTGGCTTTCTTTTTCTTTGATTTCTTGGACCGTTTGGCCTTAACAACCCTGACAGCCTTCTTCTTCTTCAGCTTCGCCTTGGTTGTGATCTGCTGGAGGCATGCCCCCAGTGTTTCGTCCATAGAATCATCCTTCTGTGCAGGACTCCCAGGGCTGGCTTCCCTCAACGGAGAGAAGACCTCTTCTTCCTCAGCTTCCCCACTGCCCTGCGTCGATTCTTGATACTCCCCATAGGGAAAGTCAGGGTCAGGCCGTGGAGAAGTGGGTGACGGTGTAGTGCTTTGTGTTGCTGTAGGGGTCTGTGCAGGACTCTGCGGCGAAGGAGAAATCTCAGGGCTTCGCGCCGGTGGTGCAGAAGGCGAAGAGCTCTTCTTGGCCGAATCGTGTGATGCACGATCACTTTCTTGACTCTCCACAGAGGGAGTCTTTTCTTTGCTTGGTTCTTCGGCCACCGCCATGCTCCATCTACGTTTCTTGGGCGTTCCCACTGGTTCAGAGGGTCCAGCAGGTATCTCCGTGACTACCTTCCACTTCTTCTTGCGGATCGGCAGCTTGGGGAGTCTCTCAGTGCGTGCAGCCTCAGCGTCTGCAAGGGCAAGCAATGCTTCCCTCGCAGCAGTTTCAGCGTCGTCAGCCCTCTTTTTGGCCGCGGATCTTTCAGCCCTCGTCAACACCATTGTCGAAGTGTGGAGATTTGGAAAGAGGAATCACAGATGAAGAGAAAAGCAGACTTCTTGGAGTTCAGATAATGGGAGAATCGTACGGATCGTCGCGCCTCTAACGGATATAAATAAAACAACAAAGAAAATCCCAACGGCTATATTTGTCGCGGATTCTGCAATTCCAGCGCAATTCTAGTGACCGTTGGAGATTTTTTTGCGTTTAAATGCCAATCTTTCCTCAACCGTATCTTTGATTTGGCTTGATATCTCCTCGATTTTTTTACCTTGATTTCATCTCCTTGATTCCCTCTATCGATTCCCTGCAAAAATAAATAAAATCAACATCAAATACTTAATTAAAATCACACAAAATATACACAAACAGTAACCGGAAAATCGCAAAAAATAAACTAAGGCATGAGCCTCATATGAACGAGCACAGCAATCACTCGTCCTCTCTTGTGCTTGCTTTCACGTTTCAGACAAAAGGAAGGCCGAGAGAGTCTTCACATCTCCTTCCTCATAGTAGTGCTTCAATCTTGCACCATTAACCATGAATGGTTGTCCTTGCTGCAAGTTCTTTATCTCGATGGCACCATGAACAAACACATTAGTAATCACAAATGGACCTGACCATCTAGACTTAAGTTTACCTGGAAATAATTTCAACCGTGAGTTAAATAACAAGACAAGCTGACCTTTCTTAAAGTCCTTAATCCTAAGTCTACTGTCGTGCCAAATCTTGATCTTTTCCTTATACATTTTAGCATTTTCATAGGCCATATGTCTAAGCTCATCAAGCTCATGTAATTTCAAAGACCGCAATGTTCCCGCATCAGTCACGCAGTAATTCAACTCTTTCATGGCCCAAAATGCTTTGATTTCTAACTCAAGTGGTAAGTGACAAGCTTTGCCATACACTAGCCTATAAGGAGACATACCTAGGGGTGTCTTATATGCAGTTCTATACGCCCAAAGTGCATCCTTGAGTTTAAACGACCAGTCTTTTCTATTGGGTTTGACCACTTTTTCTAGTATGTTCTTAATCTCCCTATTTGAAATTTCAGCTTGGCCATTAGAATGTGGGTGATAAGGAGTGGCTACTCTATGTCTATCATTATATTTAGCCAACACTCTCTCCATAGCTTTATTAATGAAATGTGTCCCCTCATCACTGATTATAGCACGAGGTGTCCCAAATCTAGTAAAAATGTGTCTATGCACGAATCTTATGACTGTTTTAGCATCATTATTTGGACATGCTATGGCCTCTACCCACTTGGAAACATAATCTACTGCTACAAGGATATACAGGTTACCTGATGATGGAGGAAATGGCCCCATGAAATCAATGCCCCACACATCAAAGAGCTCCAACTCTAAGATGTAAGTGAGAGGCATCTCATCCCTGCGACTCAAGTTACCTGTTCTCTGGCATTCATCACAGCTGTGTGCATAGTTGTGAGCATCCTTGAAGATCGTTGGCCAATAGTAGCCACTCTGGAACACCTTTGCAGCTGTTCTCTGACCTCCAAAATGCCCACCATAGGGGGCTGTGTGGCAGTGCTGCAACACAGATCTTGCCTCCGCAGCTGAAACACACTTCCTTAGCAGTCCATCCGCACAAGTCTTGTAGAGTGTGGGATCATCCCATATGAACTTCCTTGCTTCATGGAGGAACTTCTTCTTCTCTTGGCCTCCCTTGAAAGTTGGTAGTACCTGCGATGCAAGGAAGTTAGCAATGTCAGCAAACCACGGTTCCTCATCGTTATCACGATGAGTCAATACAAAGATATGTTCATCAATGAAAGCATCAGAAATTGCGGTTTCCGCAATTTTTCCGCAATTATGCTGCAATCTAGAAAGGTGATCCGCAACCACATTTTCACATCCTTTCTTGTCCCTAATGTCTAAATCAAATTCCTGTAGCAATAACACCCATCTAATCAACCTAGGCTTAGCATCAGCCTTCCTCATGAGGTACTTTAAGGCAGAATGGTCAGTGTACACTATTGTCCTAGTGCCTACAATGTAATTCCTAAATTTCTCACAAGCAAACACTACAGCTAGCATCTCTTTCTCAGTAGTTGTGTAATTACATTGTGCCTCATTTAGTGTCTTACTAGCATAGTATACAGGGTGTGTTAACTTGTCAATCTTTTGTCCTAACATGACCCCTACAGCATAGTCACAGGCATCACATAACATCTCAAATGGGAGATCCCAATTTGGTCCTACTATAATAGGTGCTTTGACTAGTGCTTCCTTAAGGGTTTTCCATGCTACTAAACATTCTTTAGAGAAGATGAATGGCCTATTCAGCTCTAGAAGCTCACACAGAGGCTTGGCTATCTTAGAAAAGTTCTTAATGAACCTTCTATAGAAGCCCGCATGTCCTAAGAAACTTCTAATGGCTTTGACATTCTGAGGTTCTACCAGCTTCTCTATGATCTCTATCTTGGCCCTATCGACCTCCACTCCTGCTCTTGACACTCTATGACCTAGGACAATCCCTTCATCCACCATGAAGTGGCACTTTTCCCAATTAAGTACTAGGTTAGTCTCCTCACACCGAGCCAGAACTTGTCCTAAGTTCTCTAGACAGTTTGTAAATGAATCCCCAAAGACTGAGAAATCATCCATGAATATCTCTATCATGGACTCATCCAAATCAGAGAAGATTGCCAACATGCACCTTTGGAATGTTGCCGGTGCATTGCATAAGCCAAAAGGCATTCTGCGAAAGGCAAATGTTCCAAAAGGGCAAGTGAAGGTAGTCTTTTCTGGGTCCTTGGGGTCTATAGTGATCTGGTTATATCCTGAATAACCGTCTAAGAAACAGTAGTACGCTCTCCCAGCTATTCTATCTAACATTTGGTCAATGAATGGTAGAGGGAAGTGGTCTTTTTTAGTTTCTTTATTTAGTTTCCTATAATCCATACATACTCTCCATCCTCTGACAGTCCTAGTTGGAATCAGTTCATTGTTCTCATTGACTACCACAGTCATCCCCCCCTTCTTAGGTACACATTGTATAGGGCTCACCCACTGACTACTATCTATGGGGAAGATCACACCAGCATCTAACCATTTTATTATTTCCTTTTTAACTACCTCTTTCATAGAGGGGTTCAACCTACGTTGGTGATTTACTCGGGGTGTATGTTCTTCCTCTAATGTGATCTTATGCATACAATAAGAAGGGTTAATACCTCTAATATCCGCAATAGTCCATGCAATAGCCTTTCTATGTTGCTTAAGTAATAAAATTAGATCAACCTCATGCTTTTCACTTAATTTAGAAGAAATAATTACAGGCAGGGTATCATTACTCCCTAAGTATGCATACTTGAGGTGTGTGGGTAGTGGTTTTAGTTCCAAAAAAGGTGGATGCTCAATGGATGGCTTTAAAGGATTTAAGGATCTATCAGTTAAGTCTTTATTTATACATACATGCTGTGGTTTATCTACAGGTATATCCATTATCTCAGATACATTCAAGTCAGCTACATCTAATTGTACATATTCATTAGCATGCTTAGTTAATAATACATGCTCCAATTGTTCTTCCATTAAAGAATCTACAACGTCCATGCTAGCACAAGATTCATGGTCAGAGGGGTACCTTAAGGCTTTATACACACTAAATTTCACCTCTTCATCATGAACCCTCATAGTGAGCTCACCTTTTTGGACGTCTATCAGGGCCCTACCTGTGGCCAGAAACGGTCTGCCTAATAGGATGGGGACCTCCTTGTCTGCTTCATAATCCAGGATAATGAAATCTGCAAGGAAAATAAACTTGTCAACTTTCACTAGAATATCCTCAATCTTACCTTCAGGGTATGCTATGGATCTGTCTGCTAGTTGTAAAGTGACAGTGGTTGGACGTGCTTCTCCTATTCCCAGCTGGCGGAATAGTGATAGGGGCATGAGGTTTATGCTGGCGCCCAGGTCACAAAGCGCTCTGCCCACGTGCTTGCCTCCTAGTTCTACTGGTAAGGTGAAGGAACCAGGATCCTTCTCCTTCTTGGGTAGCTTGTTCTGGAGTATGGCACTGCACTCCTCGGTGAGATTTACTGTTTCAAACTCACCAATTATTCTTTTGTTAGTAATAATATCTTTCAAAAACTTTACATAAGAGGGCATAGACTGTAAAACTTCTACAAAAGGAATGTTAACATGCACTTGCTTAAGAATTTCTAAGAATTTATTAAAGTGCACTTCCTGTTCTTGTTTCTTCTTTAGCCTTCGAGGAAATGGAGGTGGTGGCACATATGCAGGCACTTCAGGTCGCCTTAGGATAGGTGGAGGCCTTGGAATTTCTTCTATCTCCTCTATAATTGGCTCTAGCCTGGCTCCTGATGTGCTTGTGGATGGTTGACCTTGGTTTGGCAGAGACTCCAGTGGAGCACTAGACTCAGTGTTCTCTACTCTCTTTGGTGCTTCCTTTGTGTTGCTCACCAATGGTCTCCCACTTCTAAGTTCAATTGCTTGAACTTGCTCTTTACCATATCTCCTTGGCACCTCTGTGTCAGCAGGGAGTCTACCTTGGGGCCTACTCTTGAGTTCATTGGCTAGTTGCCCTATTTGGTTCTCTAGGCTCCTAAGAGTAGCTTGCTGGCTTTGTAGAGTAGCATCATTCTTGGCGATGTACTCCTTGAGTAGATTTTCTACAGAAGACCCTACTGGTTGGTTGTATGGTTTTTGATACATAGATTGGTTATGTTGGGGAGTGAAACCAGGTGTTCCACTCGGTCTTGGTTGGTTAGGAGCTTGGTTAGCATTTTGTTGGCCACCCCATGACAGGTTTGGGTGGTTCCTCCAACCAGGGTTGTAAGTATTGGAATAAGAGTTGTTCTTAGGCTGCTGTTGGCTTCCAACGTAGCAGACTGAGGCTGGATTCCCAGGGCAGTATTCATACAGGTGCCCTTCCCCACATAATCCATAGATAAGTGTCTCACCTTGACTTGGTTGGGTGCCCATTGACATGGCTGTGGCGGTGTTGACACTAGGTTGGAGATTGGCTTGAGCCATTTGCTTAACTAGGTTGGTCAGGGCGCTTATTTGACAACTCATAGCATTGAGTGTGTCCTTGTCTTGAGCTCTACTTGGCTCTATTGGATCATCTGACCACCTACAATGAGATGCTGAGATCTTCTCCAAGATCTCATAGGCTTCGTTGTAACTCTTGGACAACATGGAGCCTCCAGCGGATGAATTTAAGACTTGCCTAGTGCTGGGATTGCATCCTTTGAAAAAGACCTCTATTTGGATACACCATGGAATGCCATGGTGTGGACATTTAAGAAGAAGATCTTTGAACCTTGTCCAAGCTTCGTGAAGAGACTCATTCTCAGCTTGTTTGAATTTGACTATGTCATCACGAAAGGTAGAATTCCTATCAGGTGGGAAGTATTTGACTAGGAATTTCTCCGCCAAGTCTGTCCAATTGCGGACTGATCCAGAGGGTAATGAGTTTAACCACGTCTTTGCTTTGTCCCTTAATGAGTAAGGGAAAAGGTATAGCCTCAAGGCTTCTTGGGTAACTCCAGGGATGATGAAGGTATCACTGACTCCTAGGAAGTTTCTAAGATGGTTGTGGGGATCCTCATTTTCTACTCCAAAGAATTGTCCCACAGTGGACAACATTTGGAACATCACTGGCTTTAACTCGAATGAGTTGGCAGTGATCTCAGGGCGGATTATGCTGGGGTTCAGCTCCCCAGGCATAGGTACTAAGTATGAGAGAATGACACTATTCTTGTCATTCGCTATTTCGATGGGATTGCGAATGACAGGTACCGGATTTGGAACTATCCCTTCCATTTCTTCTTTAGAGGATTGCGGAGACTCTGCGGTTTCAGCAATTATTTGGGGTATAGAGGGTTGTTTAAAAAGGCGTTTCTTAGCTTTGTTTCTGGCCCTAAGTAATCTCTCAGGCTCAGGGTTGAACTCTAGATCACTACTTGAAGGCTCATTCATAAACTAACCCCACTAGTACCTGCAAAAGAAATGAAAATAGATCAGCTTCAATAGATATTAAGAATTGGTTTTCTAACTTAACAAACTTCGTTTTCACTAAACTAAATCCCCGGCAGCGGCGCCAAAAACTTGTTGCGTGCTCAATGTGTTTAAATAAATAAGCAATAAGATAGAGAGAGCACTCAGAACATGCAAGCATACATGATCTTATAGCAAGTAGTAAGCATTTTTTCATTCGTTTTCCCACAGAGATTTATTATGAGCTACTCGTGAAGTGTAAAGTTAAGAAAGAATGGGTGGTTTTGATGGGGTAGAATTGGCTTTAAATTGTCTACTTTCTAAGGAATGTGTTAAGGAGAGCAACATAAACAAGTTCAAGTCAATGCTAAACTCAAATGAAAAGAGAAGAGATTAATAAACGACGAAGAAAATAGTAAAACAGAATGTTTAACTTAGCAGAATTGCGGAAACAGCAATTCTACCGCAATACTATTAACAGCGAAAGTGTGTAAAATGGAGAATTAAGGGCTACTAACGACTCCTCTATAGGCATTTTTATACGATTCTCAAGCACTGGTTCAACTCACTATGCATCAAACTAACTCAAACTCATGTATCTTCCAATTCCATGCATTAGATTCTTTAGTTTACTCATGTCCAAGTAAGGTCTTAAGCATCTTGTTAAAGCAGAAAGTTATGGTTTGTACTAGGAAAACGCCTATTCCTAGGTCGTTTTCTGGCTACTTTGAAAGGCTAGCATGAGTGTATGACTCTGAACTCTTACTCCTTCCAGAGGTTAGGAGTTCTTTGGACAAAATGGATGGCCAATCGAAATTGCCCGTGGGATGAAGCTTACATACAATCAATGTTTCGAGAGCTATATCCTACATGTTTGGTTCACGTTTTTTAGCCTATAGTATTGTCATTAGCATGCCCCTAAGTGACTTAGTTACTCATGGATATGGGGAGAACAAAAATGAGAGATGAAAGAGACATGCTTAGAAGAAATTTAAAGACAGACAGTAAGGGAAAAACAGTAGCAGCAAAGAGAAGAACTGTGAAATGAAGAATTGTACTTTGATTACTTGATTGGTTGCATGAACAAAAGGGAAGCCTAAAGTCAATAATGTAAAGACAGAAAGCAACGAAATGAAATGGTCTAGCTACTAGAAGAGAAACAACAACTAAACAGAGCTGGAAATTAGAATTGAAAGACAGAAAACAGTAAATGATGCTTGAACGCCTCGTGCGCATGCCTCGGCTGAATGGGGAGAAAGAATAGCCTTGCTTGGATGAATCCAATCGGGAGAGAAGATGCCTATCAGATTGTCGATTCCAACAGCTGAGACTCTCACACCAACAGACAGAGAAAAACGACAGGAGAAAAGATGGAGCTGCGAAGAGACTTCTACGCTTTCGGATGATGTTTGAACCTCCGACTTTGACCTCCTTTTATAGGCTTCTGCAGGTGCGATTGGGCCAAGGAGAACCGTCCATCCTCAACGTCGTACTTCACAATGGATGGTGGAGAAAGAACGAATCCCTGAAATAACGGATCTAAACAGAAAAAGATCAGTCAACTTACGGTTTTCACTTGAAACATTGCGGTTTCAGCAATGTTTCCGCAATGCTGTCGCAATGCTTGTTTTTCATTCTTTTCCTTCGGTTTTCAACCCTTTTCTTTCCTTTTGTACATAAGTCCTAATTTAGCTACCTTCTTCTAATTCTCATATTTAAGCATAGGTTTAAGCTAAATGCTATCAAAAACACCTAAGAGTGAACATCTTTCTAAGATAATTAAGTCCTAAAAAGGTCACTTTTGGAGACGTAACAGAGGGTTAAGCAAATATTGCTTTATGTTGTTAAAGGCATTTTGACATGCTTCATCCCACTCAAAGGTCGTGTCTTTCCTCATCAATCTCTGAAATGGTTGGCATCGGCCTGCTAGATTGGAGATGAACCTCCTGATATAAGCAAGTCGTCCTTGGAGACTTCTTAGTTCATGCAAGTTTTGCGGCTCTGGCATTTTTTGAATGGCGTCTATCTTGGATTTATCAATCTCGATCCCTCGATGCTTGACGACGAAACCAAGGAACTTCCCTGAAGTTACGCCGAATGCACATTTGAGAGGGTTCATCTTCAACTGGTATTTCCTCAGACGCTCAAAAACCACCTTAAGATCCTCCAAGTGATTTTGTCTCTTTTTAGTCTTGACCACGAGATCGTCGACGTAGCACTCGACATGTTTATGCAGCATATCATCGAAGATTTTTTGCATGGCACGTTGATAAGTAGCGCCGACGTTCTTTAATCCGAATGGCATTACCTTGTAACAGTATATCCCTTTTGGAGTTTGGAACGCTGTCATCTCCTCATCATTGAGGTCCATTCGAATCTGGTTGTACCCCGATGATCCATCCATGAAAGACAAAGCTCCATGCCCGGTGGTAGCATCAACCATGAGTTCAGTGATGGGCAATGGGAAGTCATCCTTCGGACATGCGTTATTCAGATCGCGAAAGTCAACGCATACCCGGAGTTGCCCGTTCTTCTTTCTGACGGGGACAATGTTTGAAATCCACGTCGGGTACTTCACTTCGCGAATGAAGCTTGCTTCGATTAACTTATTGACCTCGTTTTCAATTTGAGGAATGAGTTCTAGCCTGAAGCGTCGTTGAGCCTGTTTTATTGGTCGATACCCATCTTCAATAGCGAGACGATGTACTGCTACTTTTGGATCAAGGCCCGACATCTCCTTATACGACCAAGCAAAGACGTCCTTGTATGCGATGAGCAAACTCAAGTACTCGCATTCCTCTTCATCGGACAGTGATGCACTTATAAAGATTGGACGTGGTTCTTCCTTCGTACCAAGATTAACCTCTTTTAATTCATCAACTGTTGGTTGACTTCCATCTTCGAGTGGCAGTGGTGCCTCTTCAACATCCTCTTCAGATATCTCGGCCTCCGTTTCTTCCTCGGCAGTAATATGGTAACAAGAGGCTTCACCCTCATTCTCCACTGCACATTTGCTTGCAGGGTTTGTGATGATGACATTGCGCCGTTTAACCTTCAGTGCACCATCCGTATTCACGGTAACAAAAGTTTTTCTTTTCATTCGTGAGGGAACGATACTGCGGATCTCTTCATTGCTTTTTGTTTTGCTAGACTCTTTATTGTTCAAAGTCTCTCGAGGCTCTTCGTGTAGGAGGCGATCGAAAATGGAAGTGGATGAAAGTTTCTTGTCTCTCTTTGTGGTCACGCTTAATCTTTGCAACGCTGACGTTCGTGAGAGAGATTTATCGGGCAACGTATTTTCTTTCTCCTCTGTCGGCTTACTCAACCTTTGAAATGCTGCCTTCCGTAAGAGGGGTTTAGCAGACGGTGTGTTTTCCTTCTCATCTGCTGGCTTACTCAACCTTTGAAATGTTGATTTCCGTGAGAGAGGTTCAGTGGACGGCGTGTTTTCTTTTTTATCTGCCGACTTACTCAGCCTTTGAAATGCAGATTGCCGTGAGAGAGGTTCAGTGGACGGCGTGTCTTCTTTTTTATCTCCCGACTTACTCAACCTTTGAAAGACGGAAGATCTGATGGGATTAGGTGTTGAGTGCGAACTGTCTTCTTCCGTCACAGCCGCTTTCAATCGCTGGAAGGCTGAAGCGCGCGTAGCCGGCGGCTTGATGCGCTTAAAGATACAGATCCTTGGTTTGACAGCTTCCTCTTCTTTTGAGTTGTGTGCCTCTTTGGTCGTTATGTTATTACTGTTGGCCACTTTCTCTTTCCCTTTTCGGGTTATCCGGACTGGTTCAGGCGACTTATATCCAAGCCCCTTTCTTGATGCCGGTATAAGATATCCCTCCTTTAGGAGTTTCTTCTGTGTCGAAGAAAGCTCTGACCTGCCCTCGAGGATTTTCAGGCCCTTGAACTTAGTGTGAGTTGTGAAGTCATATCCTGCCTTTGCTAGCAGTTTATATGCCTTGGGATCGTATCCTTCTTTCGTTCGTTTCTCAGGTAGGACCATCCCTTTCTGAGTCTCTTTGGACTTCGTGACCTCTTGCTTCGTTATCTTCGTAAGAGGGGTGACAAAGTTTTCTTTCAGGATCTTAATGTCACCGACTTTCAAACTTTTAGTACATTCTGCGAATGGTGATTCACCTTTCTTACGTCGGGACAAGGGAACGTAGCGCAGAACAGAAGGGTTCAAACTTTTCTCGTCTTTCAAAGCCTTAGCCTTCGTAGAACTGACGGATGTCTTGCTTTCGCAAAACCTGGGAACATTTTCTTCTTTGATTGATTCTTTCCCTGCGCAAGTCTTCTGCTCCCCGCTGATCAAAGGGATTTCTTTTGGCATTATTTCTTCTACGTTGCTGTTATTTATATAAAACTTGGCATCCGCGAAATGAGACTCGGCCTCTGAATATGGCTTAGTGTATGCCTTAACCTTTTTGACGCCGTTCTGGTAAAACTTGAAGCACTGATGCAAGGTGGAAGTTATTACCCCATTTCCATGAATCCAAGGGCGACCCAACAATATTTTATAGGTAGTCCTAGAGTCTATGACATGAAATAAGGTATGTGCTTCTAAGTCTCCGATGATGAGCTGTAGGCGAATCATGCCGATCACTCGTTGTCCTCCCTGATTGAAACCCTGGATTACCAGCTTGCTACTTGATAGCTCTTCCATCAGGATGCCAATCTCCTTCATGACTGATTTCGGCATTATGTTGACGGCCGATCCATCATCAATGAGGATTCGACCGACCTTCTGTTCTCGAATGTATCCTGAGACAAACAAAGGTCTATTGTGAGGTTTTGACCCCAACATCAAATCATCATCGGTGAAGCTTATGGACATGCAATCAGACGCGCATGCATGGGCTGTAGAGGTTGAAGGTTCTGAATCATTAGAGTCCTTCAACGTGTTGATGTGAGTAGTTTTGTCCATTTGAGGCAAATCTACTACATTGAGGGAAGGTGTATCATCCAGCTTTATTACCAACTCCGTTGAACTTGGAGTGGCGTTGTCATCCTCGATTGCCACAACGACATGGCACGTAGCAGCTTCAACTATTTCTTCCTGCTTCTTATCAAAGAATCCATTGGGGAGGAATTCCCGTAGGGTCATAGGCTGCTGGGGCCGAGAGAGGTCTTTGTTTTCCTCCACGACAAGTTTAGGCCTTCTCATACTCTTTCTTCCTTTTCTCTTTGGAAGTTTGCTTTTTCGCCTATACTCTCGGAGTAGGCGGGCTTCTTTCTGGACAGGTCTCTGTCGCCGCATTTTTCGACGAGTTACGACGGTCCATCCTTCATCCTCATCCCCAACGGGTTCGGGCTTCACCCGCGAAGTCTCCTGTAGGATTTCATGTTCGTATCGAACGATTACAGGTTCGCAAGTTGTTGCGTGCTCAATGTGTTAAAATAAAGAAGCAATAAGGTAGAGAGAGCACTCAGAACATGCAAGCATACATGGTCTTATAGCAAGTAGTAAGTATATTTCATTCGTTTTCCCACAGAGATTTATTATAAGCTATTCATGAAGTGTAAAGTTAAGAAAGAAGGGGTGGATTTGATGGGGTAGAATTGGTTTTTAATTGTCTATTTCCTACTGAATACGAAGAGGGTAGCAACATAAACAAGTGCAAGTCAAAGCTAAACTCAAATGAGAAGAGACGAGATTAATAAATGAAGACAAAAACAGCTAGACAGAATTGTAACTTAGCAGAATTGCGGAAACAGCAATTCTACCGCAATTTAAATAACAGCGAAAGTGTGTAAAGTGATGAATTAAGGGCTACTAACGACTATCCTATAGGCTTTTTCTCACGATTCTCAAGCATTGGATCAACTCTCTATGCATCAAACTATCTTAGACTCATGTATCTTCCGATTTCATGCATTAGATTCTTTAGTTTACTCATGTCCAAGTAAGGTCTTAAGCATCTTGTTAAGGCAGAAAAATATGGTTTGTACTAGGGAAACGCCTATTCCTAGGTCGTTTCCTGGTTACCTTGAAAGGCTAGCATGATAGTATGACTCTGAACTCTTACTCCTTCCAGAGGTTAGGAGTTCTTTGGACAAAATGGATGGCCAATCGAAATTGCCCGTGGGATGAAGCTTACATACAATCAATGCTTCGAGAGCTATCCTACATGCTTGGTTCACGTTTTTTAGCCTATAGTGTTGTCATTAGCATGCCCCTAAGTGATTTAGCTACTCATGGATGTAAACAGAACAGAAGCAAGAGAAGAAGTAACCATGCTTAGAAGGAATTTAAAGACAGAACAGTAAGGGAAAGCAGTAGAATGTAAAGGCAAGAAACTGTGGAATGAAGAATTGAGATTTGATTACTTGATTGTTTGATTGACAAAGAACAGCTTAAAAGCAAATAACAGGAAGACAGAACACAACGAAATAGTATAATCTAGCTACTAGAAAGGAAACAACGACAAGACAAAGCTGGAAATGGAAATGAAGAGCAAAAAGCAGTAAAACAGCTCGAATGTCTCGTTGCAGTCGCCTCGAATGAAGGTTGAGAAAGGTCAGCCTTGCTTGGATGAATCCAATCGGGAGAGAAGAAGAATCTCCTCTCCTTCCTATCAGATTATCGATTCCAACAGCTGAGCTTCGCAAACCAGCAGACGGCAAAGGAAAACAGAAGAAAAGTTGGATTGCGAGAAGACTTCTACGCTTTCGGATGATGTTTGAACCCTCGACTTTGACCCCTATTTATAGTAATCTGCAGGTGCATTTGGGCCAAGGAGAACCATCAATCTTCAACGTCGTACTTCAGAATGGATGGAGGAGAAAGAACGAATCCCTGAAATCACGGAAATTAACAGAAAAAGATCAGTCAACTTACGGTTTTCACTTGAAACATTGCGGTGTCCGCAATGTTTCCGCAATGCTATCGCAATGCTTGTTTTTCATTCTTTTCCTTCGGTTTTCAACCCTTTTCTTTCCTATTGTACTTAAGTCCTAATTTAGCTACCTTCTTCTAATTCTCATATTTAAGCATAGGTTTAGGCTAAATGCTATCAAAAACACCTAAGAGTGAACATCTTTCTAAGATAATTAAGTCCTAAAAAGGTCACTTTTGGAGACGTAACACACCCCCAAACTTAAGGTTTTGCTTGTCCTCGAGCAATCTAAGGACTTTCCTAGGCTGCTGTTTCTTCTTCTTCAACCACTTACTAACTCCCCTATATTCTCATCTATAGCAGTGCTGTCCTGTGACACACTTCTAAGCTTAAAACTACCCTCTCATCTAGCTTCTTCTGATTTCGCATGCCTAAAACTCCTACTGCTTTTATTAACTCCCTACAACTGATCTACCTGCTTTTATCATATCATGCCACTATCCCTAAGGTTTCAAATTCTACCTAGCTTTACCCCAGACTCAGTACATGCTTCTAGTTTATATTTATGAGCTACCTAGGATTCCTTAGAGTCATGCCAGTCTTAGTATTAATGGTAACAGTAGTACTTTTAGAGAACAACCTAAACCCTGGCATCACTACATTGGATATACACTCATCTCCCTAAACAACCCTACAAGCTACAACTTTGTGCTTAGCTAATTGAGGATCAGAGTTCTTTTTAAATAGGACATCTAAGCCACAAAGTTGCAACTCCTAGGTATACATTCTTCTTCCCTACTCTTTTCCTTTTTTCTTTCTTAGGTGGAGTCTTTCCTTTGGTTGCCTTTTGATGCAATGCCACTTGTGGGTTACACACTTGGCACTGATTACTCAGCAACCTAAGAGAGACTCCCCTCTTTATTCTATTTTTCATTTTTTTTTCAGTTCATTATTTTTGTCAAGGAGAAGAAGAATGCTTATGTTTTGAGGGAGAGAGGAATGTTCCTAGGCCTAGGGTGGCCTCCCCCAAACTTCAACTACTCATTGTCCCCAATGAGTGTCTGAGGTGGCACACCCCCAAACTTGTCCTAGAAGCATCTAGTCTAAGGTGAAACAAAGAGAATCTAAAAGCCCTAGGCATAGACAGAACATTCTAAAAGAAAATATCACAGCAGCAGAAAACTTGAAAAACAGACAGGCAAGGACTTACAGCTATGCATGCTGAGCTATTTAGAGGTTAATTTAAACTATCAAAGGGTGTCCTATGACACTCATCCAGCATGCATTTAGATAAGCTATATAAGGTAGTCATGATAGCAGCAAAAGATAGAATTTAAACAGATTACAGCCTAGCTAAGCAGACAGTCCAAAACATGCTTTCAGTAATAAAAATTGCGGGTACCGCAATTATTTCGCAATCAAGCCCGGGCAGATATATCAGTCATTAAGGCCCCTAAGCATGCTTTACCCTGTCGTTCAAGCTCAACAAAAAGAAACCTAAACTATCCTACCTAATCAGCGAGCAACAGGCTATACTAAACAATTGAAAAACATAAAACTAAGCAACTAAAACAGATCAAAATTGTCCTAAAAACAGCATAATTCACATGGTTTATCAGAAAGCAGATTTTGTTTTTTTTTTTTTATTCTAAGGGAACAGCAATACTCCCTTGAGTGCAATTCAAACCAGCACTCAGATGTCTTCATCCTCATCAGGTTGTCGTGGTCGTGGAGGCACCCATGGAGTCAGGAGATTTGTGGGGAAGTCAGGGAAGATGCACCCAAGTTGGTCTGCAACCTCCTTGTCCCGTGCCTGCGCGTAAGTGGCCCATTGAGCCATCCTTCTTTGCATATCCATCAGGCAAGCCATGGATAGTGACTGATCAGCAGCCAACCTATCCAATTCGAACTCCATGTTCCCCTTCCTCTTCAGCCTCAAGCCAGCAGGCAGCTCCAAGTGGCCCGTGTACGCCATCTGCTGCTCCATTCGCTCAATGGGAACCCCTGCAAGCAAACAGAGTTTAGTTATGGTATTAGGGAAAAACAATGGTCCCTTACCTTTCTTGGCGCACTCAGCAATGGCGGCTGACATGATTTCACCTACGTTGACCGTGAGACCTCGCATAATAGCATAGACCAGCAGCGATCTGCTCTGCTTGATGGTGGTCTCATGAGTCACGGGGGACAGCTTCCTCCTTACAAATGCAAACCATACAGCCGCCTTAGCTGTGAGGTTGGCACTCATGAGAGTGTGCCTCCCATTGCGTGATACAGTCCAAGCTGCTTCAGGCTGGCTGGCCTCTTCCAGGACTGCCTCAGTAGGCTCATCAACGATCCTCGCATAGTCAGTATGTTTTTGGCCCTTGAGGCCATAGGCTTCGTTGATGGCCTTTGCTGAGTAGTCCACTTCTACTCCCCTAACCACAGACAGCCCCTCCTCAGAGTTTCGCAGGTTGGCGTAGAAGTCGTATACCATACTCGTGTAAGCCGGATTGGGTGGCCTGCACAACTCCTCCCAGCTGTGATTCACTATGCCTGCGCGCAAGAATTGCGGCAGGTCAGCAGGTCTGTCGAGGAAGCCCTTCTCGTGCAGCAACTCCCTCTTCCTCAGCTCAATGCCTCTGGACTCAGCGTCAGAGGACACATACCTTACTGACTGAGGCTCATCTTCAGGGTAAAGCTTGGCCTTCTCTTTGTCTGCTGGTTTGGCTGACTCCGCAGCCTCAACCTTGAGTCTCTTGAGCGATGGCTCAGTGCTCTCCTTTTCTGATGAAGGCGCCCTCTTGGTCTTCTTCTTTTTCAGCTTCTTGGACCGCTTGGCTTTGAGAATCTTGGCCTTCTTCTTCTTCTTGAGCTTTGCCTCGATGGTGATCTGCTGAAGGCACGCCCCCAGCGTCTCTTCCATGGAATCATCCTTCTGCGCAGGACTCTCAGGATTGGCTTCCCTCAACGGAGAGAAAACCTCGTCTTCCTCACCTTCCCCACTACCCTGCGTTGATTCTTGGTACTCCCCATATGGGAATTCAGGGTCAGGCCGTGGGGAAGTGTGTGACGGCGTGGTTCCTTGCTCTGCTGTAGGTGTCTGTGCAGAACTTTGTGGTGAAGAAGGCTGCTCAAGGCTCTGCGCTGGCGGCGATGAGGAGGGCTCAGGGCTTTGCACCGGTGGGGTTGGTGAAAGGTTGCGCTCGGCTGACTCGTGGGATGGCTGGCTTTGTTCTTGACTCTCCACAGAGGGAGTCTTGTTCTTGATTTCTTCCTCGGCCACCGCCATACTCCATCGTCGCTTCTTGGGTGTGCCTGCTGGTTCAGAAGGCCCAGCAGGTATCTCTGTGACTACCTTCCACTTCTTCTTGCGGACAGGTAGTTTCGGCAGGCGTTCGGTACGCGCAGCCTCAGCATCAGCCAAGGCAAGCAGTGCATCTCTTGCAGCCGTTTCAGCGTCATCGGCCCTTTTCTTGGCCGCAGATCTTTCAGCCCTTGTAAGTACCATTTTTGAATCGTGGAGGTTTGGAGAGAAGAATCACAGATAAAGAGAATCGAAGCTTTCTTGGAGTTCAGAGAATGGGAGAATCGTACAGATCAACGCGCCTTCTAACGGATATAAAGATAACGGATAAATCCCAACGGCTATATTTTTGCGGATCCTGCAAATCCAGCGCAATTTTAGGGGCGTTTGGAGATTTTTTTCATCTAAATGTCATTCTTTGCTCATCCGTATCTTTTATTTGGCCCAATATTTTCTTGATTTTTAAAGCTGGATTTACTCTCCTTGATTCCCTCTATTGATTCCCTACAAAAAGAAATAAAATCAACATCAAATACGTAATTAAAATCACACAACAAAACACACAAACGATAACCGGAAAATCGCAAAAAAAAAATAAACTAAGGCATGAGCCTCATGTCGACGAGCACAGCAATCACTCGTCCCCTCTCGTTCTTAATTTCATGCTTCAGTCAAGAGGAAGGCCGAGAGAGTCTTCACATCTCCTTCCTCATAGTAGTGCTTCAACCTTGCCCCATTAACCATGAATGGTTGGCCTTGCTGCAAGTTCTTTATCTCGATAGCACCATGAACAAACACATTAGTAATCATGAAAGGACCTGACCATCTGGACTTTAGTTTGCCTGGAAATAACCTCAATCGTGAGTTAAATAATAAAACAAGTTGGCCTTTCTTAAAGTCCTTGATCCTAAGTCTACTATCGTGCCAAATCTTGGTCTTTTCCTTATACATTTTGGCATTTTCATAAGACATTTGTCTAAGCTCATCAAGCTCATGTAATTGCAGAGACCGCAACGTTCCCGCATCGGTCACGCAATAATTCAACTCTTTTAGTGCCCAAAATGCCTTGATTTCTAACTCAAATGGAAGATGACAAGCTTTACCATATACAAGTCTGTAAGGAGACATACCTAGGGGTGTCTTATATGCAGTTCTATACGCCCAAAGTGCATCCTCGAGTTTAAATGACCAGTCCTTTCTATTAGGTTTGACCACTTTTTCTAGGATGTTCTTAATCTCCCTATTTGAAATTTCAGCCTGACCATTCGAGTGTGGGTGATAAGGAGTGGCTACTCTATGTCTAATGTTATACTTAGCCAACACTCTCTCCATAGCCTTATTAATGAAGTGGGACCCCTCATCACTAATGACAGCACGAGGTGTCCCAAACCTAGTAAAAATGTGCCTATGCAAGAATTTTATGACTGTTTTAGCATCATTATTAGGACATGCTATGGCCTCTACCCACTTGGATACGTAATCTACTGCCACCAAAATGTAAAGGTTACCTGAGGATGGAGGAAATGGTCCCATGAAGTCAATGCCCCATACATCAAAGAGCTCTAACTCTAAGATGTAGGTGAGAGGCATCTCATCCTTGCGACTGAGGTTACCTGTTCTTTGGCATTCATCACAGCTGTGGGCATAGTTGTGGGCATCCTTGAAGATCGTTGGCCAATAGTAGCCACTCTGAAATACCTTTGCAGCTGTTCTTTGGCCACCAAAGTGTCCACCATAAGGCGCTGTGTGACAGTGCTGCAGCACAGACTTCACCTCAGCAGCTGAAACACACTTCCTTAGCAAGCCGTCAACACATGTTCTGTAAAGTGTGGGGTCATCCCAGATGAATTTCCTTGCCTCATGAAGGAACCTCTTCTTCTCTTGTCCTCCCTTGAAAACTGGTAATACATGTGATGCAAGGAAGTTAGCAATGTCAGCGAACCAAGGTTCCTCATCGTTATCACGATGAGTCAATACAAAGACATGTTCATCAATAAAAGCATCAGAAATTGCGGGTTCCGCAATTTTTCCGCAATTGTGCTGCAATCGAGACAAGTGATCCGCAACCACATTTTCACATCCTTTCTTGTCTCGAATGTCCAAATCAAATTCCTGCAGCAATAACACCCACCTAATCAACCTAGGCTTAGCATCAGCCTTCCTCATGAGATACTTCAAGGCAGAATGGTCAGTGTACACAATTGTCCTAGTGCCTACAATATAGTTTCTAAATTTCTCACAAGCAAACACTACAGCAAGCATCTCTTTCTCAGTAGTTGTATAATTACATTGAGCCTCATTCAGTGTGTTGCTAGCATAATAGACAGGGTGTGTTAACTTGTCAATCTTCTGTCCTAACATAACCCCTACAGCATAGTCACTAGCATCACATAGCATCTCAAATGGGAGATCCCAATCTGGCCCTACTATAATAGGTGCTGTGACCAGTGCTTTCTTAAGGGTTTGCCAAGCTACTAAACATTCCTTAGAGAAGACGAATGGCCTATTTAGCTCTAGAAGCTCACACAGAGGCTTGGCTATCTTAGAAAAGTCCTTAATGAACCTTCTGTAGAAGCCAGCATGCCCTAAGAAACTTCTAATGGCCTTGACATTCTGAGGCTCTACCAACTTCGCTATGATCTCTATCTTTGCCCTGTCAACTTCTACACTTGCCCTTGACACTCTATGACCTAAGACAATCCCCTCTTCTACCATGAAGTGACACTTCTCCCAATTAAGGACTAAGTTAGTCTCTTCACATCTAGCCAGGACTTGTCCTAAATTCTCTAGACAGTTGGTAAAGGAATCCCCAAAGACTGAGAAATCATCCATGAATATCTCTATCATGGACTCATCCAAATCAGAGAAGATTGCCAACATGCATCTTTGGAAAGTTGCTGGTGCATTGCATAAGCCAAAAGGCATTCTGCGAAAGGCAAAAGTTCCAAAAGGGCAAGTGAAGGTAGTCTTCTCTTGATCCTTAGGGTCTATAGTGATCTGGTTATAACCTGAATAACCGTCTAAGAAACAGTAGTAGGCTCTACCAGCTATCCTGTCTAGCATTTGGTCAATAAATGGTAGAGGGAAATGGTCTTTTTTGGTCTCTTTATTTAGCTTCCTATAATCCATGCAAACTCTCCATCCTGTGACAGTCCTAGTTGGAATCAGTTCATTGTTCTCATTGACTACCACAGTCATCCCACCCTTTTTAGGTACACACTGTATAGGGCTCACCCACTGACTACTAGCTATGGGGAAGATCACACCAGCATCTAACCATTTTATTATTTCTTTCTTAACTACCTCTTTCATAGAGGGATTCAGCCTACGTTGATGGTCTACTCTAGGTGTGTGCTCTTCCTCTAGTATAATCTTATGCATGCAATAAGAAGGGCTAATGCCTCTAATATCAGCAATAGTCCATGCAATAGCCTTCCTATGTTGCTTAAGTAGTAATATTAATTCAACCTCATGCTGTTCGCTTAGCTTAGAAGAAATAATTACAGGCAAAGTCTCATTATTCCCTAAGTATGCATACTTGAGGTGAGTGGGGAGAGGTTTTAATTCTAATACAGGTGGATGCTCAATGGATGGCTTTAAAGGATTTAAGGATCTATCAGTTAGTTTTATATTCATACATACAGGTTGTGGTTTATCTACAGGCATATCCATTATCTCAGATACATTTAAGTCAGCTACATCTAAGTGTACATACTCATTAGCATGCTTAGTTAATAATACATGCTCCAATTGTTCTTCCATTAAAGAATCTACAACGTCCATGCTAGCACAGGATTCAAGATCAGAGGGGTACCTTAAAGCTTTATACACACTAAATTTCACCTCTTCATCATGAACCCTCATAGTGAGCTCACCTTTTTGGACGTCTATCAGTGCCCTACCTGTGGCTAGAAATGGTCTGCCTAACAGGATGGGGACCTCCTTGTCTGCTTCATAATCCAGGATAATGAAATCTGCAAGGAAAATAAATTTGTCAACTTTCACTAGAATATCCTCAATCTTACCTTCAGGGTATGCAATGGATCTGTCTGCTAGTTGTAAAGTGACAGTGGTTGGACGTGCTTCTCCTATTCCAAGCTGGCGGAATAGTGATAGGGGCATGAGATTTATGCTGGCGCCCAGGTCAAAAAGCGCTCTGCCCACGTGATTGCCTCCAAGTTCTACAGGTAAGGTGAAGGAGCCAGGATCCTTCTCCTTCTTGGGCAGCTTGTTCTGGAGGATGGCACTGCACTCCTCAGTGAGGTTTACTGTTTCAAACTCACCAATTATTTTTTTGTTAGTAATAATATCTTTCAAAAACTTTACATAGGAAGGCATAGACTGTAAAACTTCTACAAAAGGAATGTTGACATGCACTTGCTTAAGAATTTCTAAGAATTTATTAAAATGCACTTCCTGTTCCTGCTTCTTCTTAAGCCTTCGAGGATATGGAGGTGGTGGCACATATGCAGGCACTTCAGGTCGCCTTAGGATAGGTGGAGGTCTTGGAATTTCTTCTATCTCCTCAATAATTGGCTCTAGCCTGGCTCCTGATGTGCTAGTTGGTGGTGGACCTTGGTCTGGCAGAGACTCCAGTGGAGCACTAGACTCAGTGTTCTCTACTCTCTTTGGTGTGTCTTTGGTGTTGCTTACCAATGGTCTACCACTTCTAAGTTCAATTGCTTGAACTTGTTCTTTACCATCTCTCCTTGGCACTTCAGTGTCAGCAGGGAGTCTACCTTGGGGCCTACTCTTGAGTTCATTGGCTAGTTGCCCTATTTGGTTCTCTAGGCTCCTAAGAGTGGCTTGCTGACTCTGTAGTGTGGCATCATTCTTGGCTATGTATTCCTTGAGTAAGTTTTCTACAGAAGATCCTACCGGTTGGTTGTATGGTTTTTGATACATTGATTGGTTATGTTGGGGAGTGAAACCAGGTGTTCCACTCGGTCTAGGTTGGTTAGGATTTTGGTTAGTGTTCTGTTGGCCACCCCATGACAGGTTTGGGTGGTTCCTCCAACCAGGGTTGTAAGTATTGGAATAGGGGTTGTTCCTAGGCTGCTGTTGGCTTCCAATATAGCAGACTGAGGATGGATTCCCAGGGCAGTATTCATACAGGTGCCCTTCCCCACAGAATCCACATACAAGTGTCTCACCTTGACTTGGTTGGGTGCCCATTGACATGGTTGTGGCGGTGTTGACACTTGTTTGGAGATTGGCTTGAGCCATTTGCTTAACTAGGTTGGTCAGGGCATTTATTTGGCTGCTCATTGCACTTAGAGCATCCTTGTCTTGAGCTCTAGTTGGCTCAACTGGATCATCTGACCACCTACAGTGAGATGCTGAGATCTTCTCCAAGATCTCATAGGCCTCGTTGTAACTCTTGGACAACATGAAACCTCCAGCAGATGAGTTTAAGACTTGTCTAGTGTTGGGGTTGCATCCTTTGAAAAAGACCTCTATTTGGATACACCATGAGATGCCATGGTGTGGACATTTAAGAAGTAGATCTTTGAACCTTGTCCAAGCTTCGTGAAGAGACTCATTATCAGCTTGCTTGAATTTGACTATGTCATCACGAAAGGTAGAATTCCTATCAGGTGGGAAGTATTTGACTAGGAATTTTTCTGCTAAGTCTGTCCAGTTGCGGACATATCCAGAAGGTAATGAGTTCAACCATGTTTTGGCTTTGTCCCTCAAAGAGTAAGGGAACAAGTATAGCCTCAAAGCTTCTTGGGAAACTCCAGGGATGATGAAGGTATCACTGACTCCTAAGAAGTTCCTAAGATGGTTGTGGGGGTCCTCATTTTCCACTCCAAAGAATTGTCCCACAGTGGACAACATTTGGAACATCACTGGCTTTAACTCGAATGAGTGGGCAGTGATTTCAGGCCGGATTATGCTGGGGTTCAGCTCCCCAGGCATAGGTACTAAATATGAGAGGATGGCACTATTCTTGTCATTCGCTATTTCGATGGGATTGCGAATGACAGGTACCTGATTTGGAACTATCTCTTCAATTTCTTCTTGAGACAATTGCGGAGGAATTGCGGTTCCCGCAATTACTTGAGGTATAGAGGGTTGGTTAAAGAGACGTTTCTTGGCTCTATTTCTGGCCCTAAGTAATCTCTCAGGCTCAGGATTGAACTCTAGATCACTACTTGAAGGCTCACTCATAAACTAACCCAATAGTACCTACAAAAGAAATGAAACAGATCAGCTTCAATAGGCAATAAACTTGGTATTTCAAACTTAACAAACTTCGTTTTCACTTAAATAAATCCCCGGCAGCGGCGCCAAAAACTTGTTGCGTGCTCAATGTGTTAAAATAAAGAAGCAATAAGGTAGAGAGAGCACTCAGAACATGCAAGCATACATGGTCTTATAGCAAGTAGTAAGTATATTTCATTCGTTTTCCCACAGAGATTTATTATAAGCTATTCATGAAGTGTAAAGTTAAGAAAGAAGGGGTGGATTTGATGGGGTAGAATTGGTTTTTAATTGTCTATTTCCTACTGAATACGAAGAGGGTAGCAACATAAACAAGTGCAAGTCAAAGCTAAACTCAAATGAGAAGAGACGAGATTAATAAATGAAGACAAAAACAGCTAGACAGAATTGTAACTTAGCAGAATTGCGGAAACAACAATTCTACCGCAATTTAAATAACAACGAAAGTGTGTAAAGTGATGAATTAAGGGCTACTAACGACTATCCTATAGGCTTTTTCTCACGATTCTCAAGCATTGGATCAACTCTCTATGCATCAAACTATCTTAGACTCATGTATCTTCCGATTTCATGCATTAGATTCTTTAGTTTACTCATGTCCAAGTAAGGTCTTAAGCATCTTGTTAAGGCAGAAAAATATGGTTTGTACTAGGGAAACGCCTATTCCTAGGTCGTTTCCTGGTTACCTTGAAAGGCTAGCATGATAGTATGACTCTGAACTCTTACTCCTTCCAGAGGTTAGGAGTTCTTTGGACAAAATGGATGGCCAATCGAAATTGCCCGTGGGATGAAGCTTACATACAATCAATGCTTCGAGAGCTATCCTACATGCTTGGTTCACGTTTTTTAGCCTATAGTGTTGTCATTAGCATGCCCCTAAGTGATTTAGCTACTCATGGATGTAAACAGAACAGAAGCAAGAGAAGAAGTAACCATGCTTAGAAGGAATTTAAAGACAGAACAGTAAGGGAAAGCAGTAGAATGTAAAGGCAAGAAACTGTGGAATGAAGAATTGAGATTTGATTACTTGATTGTTTGATTGACAAAGAACAGCTTAAAAGCAAATAACAGGAAGACAGAACACAACGAAATAGTATAATCTAGCTACTAGAAAGGAAACAACGACAAGACAAAGCTGGAAATGGAAATGAAGAGCAAAAAGCAGTAAAACAGCTCGAATGTCTCGTTGCAGTCGCCTCGAATGAAGGTTGAGAAAGGTCAGCCTTGCTTGGATGAATCCAATCGGGAGAGAAGAAGAATCTCCTCTCCTTCCTATCAGATTATCGATTCCAACAGCTGAGCTTCGCAAACCAGCAGACGGCAAAGGAAAACAGGAGAAAAGTTGGACTGCGAGAAGACTTCTACGCTTTCGGATGATGTTTGAACCCTCGACTTTGACCCCTATTTATAGTAATCTGCAGGTGCATTTGGGCCAAGGAGAACCATCAATCTTCAACGTCGTACTTCAGAATGGATGGAGGAGAAAGAACGAATCCCTGAAATCACGGAAATTAACAGAAAAAGATCAGTCAACTTACGGTTTTCACTTGAAACATTGCGGTGTCCGCAATGTTTCCGCAATGCTTGTTTTTCATTCTTTTCCTTCGGTTTTCAACCCTTTTCTTTCCTATTGTACTTAAGTCCTAATTTAGCTACCTTCTTCTAATTCTCATATTTAAGCATAGGTTTAGGCTAAATGCTATCAAAAACACCTAAGAGTGAACATCTTTCTAAGATAATTAAGTCCTAAAAAGGTCACTTTTGGAGACGTAACACAAGTCCCGAACTGGATCAAACTCTCCTCTTGCTTCTTAGGAGAGACAGGAGATAATTGAACGCCGGAGTTCAATGTTACAGCGGCGTGATTTGCTTGAGCTATTTCGTCGAGATCCAGCTCGATCTTCTTTTCACTAGCTAACTTCATGATTAGCTCTTTCAAGACGAAGCATTTGCCTACAGGATGACTGACGACCCGGTGGTATTTGCAGTAGTTAGGATCATTTACCTTTCCTAACTCCTCCGGTCGTTTGCACTCTGGCAGTTGGATGAGTTGCGTTTCCAGCAATTGCTCTAACATATCAGGGATGTCAGAGTCTGGAAACGGGTAGATCTTTTCTTGTCTTTCTTTCAACGTAAGGCGACGTCTTTCGCCTTTGTCATTTCTTGCTTCCGTTTTGTTTTCCTTTGTTTTGGAGGAAAACCTTAAAGGGGCCGTGTTGACGACCATGGATTCTTTCACGACATTCTTCGTGATCTTCCCAACGCTCTTCACTTCTGTCTTTGTTTTCTTTACGTCGGGGATTAAGAGGTCTTTGTTTCCTCTATTGGCAATACTCAACTCCATATCGTGGGCGCGAGTTGCCAGCTCCTCGAATGTTTGGGGCTTTATCCCTTGCAGGATGTAGTGAAGTCCCCAATGCATACCGCCGATGCACATCTCGACAGCAGACACTTCCGTGAGTCGGTCCTTGCAGTCAAGACTCAACGATCTCCAGCGGTTAATGAAGTCGACGACAGGCTCGCCCATTCTTTGGCTAGCATGCGAGAGTTCAGACATGCTGACTGTTCGCCTCGTGCTGTAGAAGCGATTCAGGAAGTCTCTTTCAAACTGCTCCCAACTGTCGATCGTCTCGGGTTCCAAGTCGGTGTACCAGTCAAAGGCGTTTCCTTTCCAAGTTCGGACGAATTGCCTAACCAGCAAGTCTCCGCGAGTTCCAGCATTCTCGCATGTTTCGACGAAGTGGGCAATGTGTTGTTTAGGATTGCCCTTCCCATCGAATTGTTGAAACTTTGGCGGCTGATACCCAATGGGCATTCTTAAGCTGTCGATCCTCTTGGAATACGGTTTGGTATACAAGAGGGTGCTTTGGGCTGGTCCACCGTACTGGACTCGGATGGTGTTGGTAATCATGTCCTGCAGTTGTTGGACAGATAAGGAAGCGACTGACGTCGAGTGTTGCGCTTGGTCTTCCTGGATGACCATTTTTTCTTTGCCATTCTTTCTGGCCGCAGGAGTTAGACTTGACTCCGCAACCTCACGGCTCTGCATCTGACTCCTCAGTTAGGCAATCTCGAAGTCTTTGTCCTCGACTGCTTTCATCAAGAAGCTGATTTTCTTTTCCATCTCAGCCATCGCTTCGTCGTTAGTACGCGCATCTGCCATCATTACAGATACGTTAGAGTCAGACACCTTCTCCGGCTGATTAGAGGAGGGAACAACCTCATCGAACAAAGGATTGTCCTTGATGATTATCCCAACTTGCTCGGACTCCGTCAGTCGTTTGTATATTTTACGCACTATGGCCGGAGTGTGTTCGTACGTCCGCGAAACTTCTTTGATGACGCGGCTGCGGGTGGCAGGTCCTCTGTAAGGGCTGTTGGAATTGAGAGCCTTGAATGTTGTTTTCTTTGATGCCATTGTAAATTTTTTGTTGAGAGAGAGAGATGAAAGGTAGAGTTGTCCCACTGGGCGTGCCAATCTGTTCACACGAGAATTCGACGAAGTATGGAGATTCGAACACGTGTAAATGAATTTGAATTTGTATTGATGTATTGTATGTATCAGTGCGTAGGATTACAATCTCTAATGTTTGATCCTCTGATTCTCTCTCTTAAATGTAACGTACTCGAGGGTTTCGCAGCTTGTTCTCGAGGTTGAACCTTCAGCTTCGCGTAGCGGTGAAGTCTTCAGGTGTTTGGTCTTCAAGTGACGTTCAGTCTTCAGGATTCAAAGAGTCTTCGCTGTTTTGGAATTCTCTCTGAGTTCTTAGGAGAAGAAATTTTCTGAACCCTGAAAATGAAGAATGAACTCTCTATTTATAGAGTTCTCAGGGGCCTGGTGGGCTTGGGCCTGGATCCAATGGGCTTGGGCTTGGATCCAATGGGCTTGGGTCCAATGACATTTTGGGTTCAATGGGCTTTTGGGCTTTGGGCCAAATTGCCATTTAAATATCTTTCTGGCCCGATTCGATTTCGAGCCCAATTGAGCTATGACCGAATTTGCTCGGCTAAATTTATTCGATCCGCCGACCATGATGAAGACACGTGGCGACCGCTGATTGGCCAAAATTTCTCGGTCCACAAGTGTAATTAAAATTTTTTAATGGACTAAAATATTGATTCATTACAATTATAGCAATTGAGGTTGGACACCGGGTGCAATTTCTCTATATCATATTATAATTTTATTTAAATAAATATTTTTTAATATATTATATTTTAATATTATTTTTACGTTACATCAATATACCTGACCACTTTACTCAATCAAAATATTTTATTTTCTTGACTTTAGAAGATGTGCATTAATTAATTTTTTTTAATATATTAAATTATCTACCAATATATATATATATATTTTTTTATTTTAAATATTGCAACTTTTAGGTTTTAATAGATTAACATTATTTAAAAAAAAAAATACAAAACAAAGACTATCCAACTAACTTTTATTTTAAAAAATAAAAAAACTAAAAATAGTTATCAAACAAAAACAAATTTGGTATTGAGTTTTTAAAAAAAAAAACAAAAAAAAAGTTATATGGCCTTTTTGTTTTTAAAAAAACAGAAAATAAAAAACAAGACTGAAATTTTATCCAACATTCCTAAGCGGCTTCCAAATTATTATTGAAATTAAAAAAAAAAAAGAGAATTAGAAGACTCCAGAATACAAAATAAATAATATTAATGTGTTTAATTTCTTCAATCTAATTTGGTTCTGCACAATTTGAATGCAGATTTATGATACACGCGGGTAAGGGACATCTTCGTCATTTATTTTTATCATAACCGAAATCTCCAATCTCATCTTCATCCCTAAATCCATCAAATTTCTAGTTCATCAACCTCTCAATTGTGGCTGCTAAAAAAATTATATATATATATATATAAAAATGTATATATTGGTTCATCCAAAAATTAAAAAATAATACTTTAAATGCAAAAGTCAAATTTAATAATGTGTTATATTTGTTGTATTTTACTTCTGCACAAAGGACATGAATTGTTTATTTGAAGCCAGGTGAGAATACAACATTTATGAAACACATGACCGCATGGGATTCTAGCCACCATCTTCTCTTGACCGTTGAGTTCATCATAACAAACACTGCACTCTCCCAACTCTTCTCGCTTGAGTAACCCATCAAATTTTTGCTTCTTTTTATTCATCCTTTCAATAATCGTTGTCGCGGGCAGTGGAGCTTCTTCAAGAATCACCGTCTCCTCCACCATTACACCACGCACAACATTATTCGACCTTTGCTCCAGCTCGATCTGCCAGAACATTTGGATGTAATCGATATCTGCGACCAACTGGAACTTCTCGTCGTAGTTTTCGGCCGCCATTTGAACGACGGACGGTGTGATCTTCTGAGCAATGGCCTTACAGTTTACGAGGTCGACGCCGAGGTTGAAGGAGGTGTACAGTTGTTGGACGACGTAGGCCTCGCAGAACAACGGATCTTCGAGCTCTCGTAGAGGCAGAGGAAAACGAGCAATCTGCATTTGAGTTGAAGAAGTTTCTGCAAGGATATGGTAGGGAAGTCCGGCGGATGGCGATCGAGAGATCAGACGGTTGACATATCCCAATCGAATTTGGAGAATTTGATCGGCGCCATCGTTGCGATGGAGACCGCGCCAACTGATAGTGAAGTCATTATGGAGAGGCATCATTAATTATTTATGAAATTTGTTTGATTATTGATTTGAAATTGAAACTCAAATTTATTTAATTAATAGTAGAAGTGGAAGGGGAGTTCCATTCCGATTAGGAAATTTGAAGATGTTCAATATTTGCACATAAAATAAAATCCAAGGAAAGTTCCCATTCCAATTAGGAAAGTTTCAGTTTTAGTCAATTTAGAAAATTTTATTCTTTTCCTTATTATCTTTTTAAATTGAAAAAATAAATACGAAACTCAATTGTCAAATATGGAAATTTCTGAAAACAGAGCAATTTGATTTTACTTTTCTAATCAAATAAGGACAAATATCTAATATATGCATATATTTCTTTTTCTTTTTTTACTTTTCTAATTTTATTATTCTAATGGATTTTAAAATAATAATAATAATAATAAATAGAATTTAAAGGAAACATTTTATTTCACTCCCCTTTGTAAAAAGACACCACTTCCTTCCTCTTCCTTGTGTTTTGCCCTAATTTCTAATGAATTTATGAAATTAGTTAAAAAAATATCTAATAAATCTTTAAATTTTTAATCGTATCTCCAATTAGACCCTTCATTTTTAAAAACCTACCCGACACAAAATTAAAAGTTTCGAGTCTTACTAGACATAAAATTCAAATTATATCTTTCAAAATTAGTTAATTTTAAAAAATAATAGAAATATATCAATGATCTATACAAAAATGAAGGTTCAATAATTTATTAGACATTTTTAAAGTTCATGAGACCTATTAAACATAAAATTGAAAGTTCGACTTTTTAATATGTACATGGATCAAATAGACACAAAGAAAATAATTAAACTTTTAATTTAACATTTAGAATATTAGTTAATATTGAATTAAAAAATAAAAAAAATAAAAAATCCAAATATTTTGCCCTTAAGTAAAGTTGCAAACGTTGACACGTTTTCTGTAAAGTAATTAGCTAGTGTTCTCCTACTTGTGTAAACTATGCATATATCAATGTTCAGGCTAAAAAAATAAATTAATAAAAGTGTATTTTAAAATCATACAACTAAATTGAAAGTAAATCTAAACTATAGGTACCAAATAATAATATCATTCAACTCGTCGCAATGAAATTCTCTTAATTATCAAACTGATTATGGTTCAATTGACTTTTTAATAACGTAGAAATCTATGTGAACTTATGACCTCTTGGTCACCCGTCTATACAATATGTCAGTTGAGCTCATAACACATAAAAATCAAGTCGAAACTAATTCCAATTAGTTATTTGACCAAATGTAGATAGATTAATTTAAATCAAAGTTTAAGCTTTTGTTTAGGTTTAAATATTATTTTAATCCTTACATTTGTAAAAAAAAATTAGAGTAAAATCAAATTCAACGTTTTTAAAGTAGATAAACCAAAATGAATAAAAGTATAAAAACCAAGTTTAAAGGAAAATTGCAACAAATCAATTTAGAGTAAAATAATTACAAATATAGTATTATTTTTTATAAAAAAAAAAAAATTGTAAATATGACAATTTTTATTACTCATAGTTTCATATTAGTGATAGTCACTGAGAGCATATAGTGACTATAGTGATCTATCAACGACTATCAATGATAACTACTGATATCTTTTATTTTTTATAAAATTTTGTTAATGACTATCACTGATAGCATGACTGTCATTTTTTTTTAAAAAAATGTTTTATATTGTATTAGATTTGTCGTTATTTTAGGCATGGCTGTTATTTATGCAATTCGACCAGATTTAAACTTAAACCTATTATTTTGGCTAAATAGAGTAACAATGTATTTATAAAATTTAGTTAGGACTTTTTGATCACTAGTCCATAAACTAGATCAATTATGCTTTCCTTGGCTTTATTAAATTAATATTAACTTTAGATTTGAAAATTAGCATTAAAATTGCATACAATTAATTTATTAAATGAATATATTATTAATCTAAGCAATTCAACCATTGTTTTTAGTTTAACGCTTTGATATTATTACCATTTTCATGAAAATCAACATGACAAAATATATCTTATTTTTTTTACAACAAAAATACATCTTAATTCCCTAAAAATCTAATATATATATATCTTAGAATTATTTACATATTCATTATAATTAAGTATAAATTCACAGTTTGTAATATTTTTAATATATATGTAATAAAATAATTAATCATATTATCATAATAATATATGTAATAAAATAATTAATCATATTATTATTATTATGATGATGATTTATATACAGTTAAATTATTAATTTAAATTAAGAATTAAGAACTAAGTATGAAGAATTAAGAATTAAATTAAATATGATTATTAAAATAATACAAATTTAAACTAGAAACGGAGTTGCTACTCGATATTGTATCTTAGGCTAATAATTTCTAATTTTTTTGTTTAGGTCCACTTATAGAATTACGATTGATTTATTATGTTTGCAGAGTGATAACTGTTGGGTTTTATGTCCTAACACTCGTGTTTTGTAAACGTTGTAAATGTAATATGTCTATTAAATGCAATAAAGAGTTATTGAGGTTTATTGAGGTTTATTCAATAAAGAGTTAACTGTTGGGTTTTAAATGCCAACAGAGGGAGCAAAGACCTCATAATCCCGGATATCAACAAAGTGAAAAAAGAAATGAAGGATAGTGAGAAGATCACAAAAAATGTCGTGGAAGAATCCATGGTCGTCAGCACGACCCCTGTAAGGTTTTCCTCAAAAGGAAAGGAAAACAGGACAGAAAGAAGAAATGACGGAGGCGAGAGACGTCACCTTACGTTAAAAGAAAGACAAGAAAAAGTCTACCCGTTTCCAGACTCTGACATTCCTGACATGTTAGAGCAACTATTGAAAACACGACTGGTTGAGTTTTCAGAGTGTAGGCGCCCGGAAGAGATGAACAAAGTAGATGATCCCAACTATTGTAAGTATCATCGAGTTATCAGTCATCCGGTGAAAAAATGTTTCGTCCTAAAGAAGCTAATTCTAAGGTTAGCTAAAGAAGGAAAAATTGAGCTAGACTTAGAGGAAATAGCTCAATCAAACCACGCTGCAGTAACAATGAACTCCGACGCTCAATTATTTACAGCCTCATTTGATAAGCAAAAGGAAAGTATGATCCAGTTTGGGACCTTCGAACCAATAATTGTTCGGTTCGGACATGAAACTCCAAAGCAAATTTCTCAGGTAAAACTTGAGGCTGTCGGAAATGAGGATAAAGGTTGGACCGTTGTGGCTCATCAGAAAATACGACGACAAAGACCTGTCCAGAAAGAAGATTGCATACTTCGAGATGATAAACGAAACAATAAATTTTCAAAGAAGAAAAGAAAAATCAATTCGAGGAAGCCTAAACACGAGAGAAGAGAAAACAAATATTTTTCTCAACCTCGACGACGAGTGACTTTAAAAGAACCTTTCTCAAGAAGTTTCCTTCCCATCAAGAAAAAGGAAGAAATCTATGCAAGTTCATGCTACATCAATGCAGAAGAAGTCGACGACTCAAAAGAAGTCGACCAAAGAACTTTTGTCTTCAATCGCATCAAACCTTCAACTACTCGAATTTCGGTCTTCCAAAGGATGAGTATGGCCGCGACAAAAGAAAAAAATTCATGTCTAACTTCTACCTCCACTCGAACTTCAGCTTTCCAAAGGTTAAGTGTCTCCACATCAAAGAAAGACCGACCTTCAACATCTGTTTTTGATCGCCTCAAAGGGACAGGCGATCAACAGGAAGGAAAGATGAAGACTGTAGGGGCAAGACTCTTTGATGAAGAAAGTAGCGACAAGAAGATTCACAGTCGTGTTCCTTCACGCATGAAGAGGAAATTTTATGTCCACATAAATACAGAGGGTTCTTTGAAGGTGCAGAAAAATCTCATCATTCTAACCAATCCTACAAGCGAAGGATTTGATCAAGACCATGATGAAGATAAGATCTCATAAAATGTATTACTCCTTAACGTAAGAGTATAAACTACATGTTGCTCCTGGCCCGCATCAGCTTAAAAGGTGAACGACCCAAAGAAAAAATCACTCATCATGTAATTTGAACTACGTTATGACTTGATCCCTTCCATCTAAGAGTACGTAGGCAACTTAAAGAAAATATATATATAATCTTTAAGTTCAGTCACGACAATATATATATATATATATATAAAATATTCCAAAATGAATGAGGTGAGTCAAATGATTGTGCTGAACAAAATCAGTAGTCAAGAAACAATCAAACAAAAAAAAAACAATCTTTACATAAAAGAATTCTAGAATAAAATACAGGGAATATAAAAAAAAAAAATGCATAAATCAAGGCATCCACTGAAACTCTTTCAGCTCCTCGCACGAACTCTCTAGAAGCTCGCGAACTGCGGCCACGGCTCGAGCATCGGCATCGTCGATAACGTGGGTACATTCGAGGGTATTAATCTTCTCGCGCACATGCGAAACCTCAAGTGTCTCTTGATTTAAGGCATTCTCCTTCTTGGAAACTAAAGTGGAAAGCCTCTCAAGCTCGGTCTTCGCAGCTTGTAAATCTGTTTTCATTTCTGTGACCGTTAGGAGCGATCGTTCCAATTTAAGCTTATTTTCCTCCAGTTGACGATCCCTATTGTTTGAGGTTAGTTGGGTGGAAAGTGAAGATTGCATCTGGTTGTAGTCTTCCACCCTCTTACAATAGCCTTCTACAAAGTCTTGTAAGACTATCAAGTTTTTTGTTCGAGTTTCCGAAATGCCTTTAAGAATCTTATGCACCTCTGGCTCAAGTTTGGTGACGCCCTCAAAAGGGGTGCGCATGAGCTTCCCTTGTAGGCTTTGCCACATAGACACGACAACTTGTTGTTGAAGTCTGGATATTACTTGGTCGACACAGTAATGGGAAACCTCGGGAGCTAACGCGGCCACTTGGTTTCGAACTTGAGGTGTATGATACGTGATAGCGATGGTGTTGGGTTTTATGTCCTAAAACTCGTGGTTTGTAAACTCAATGTATATTCTATTTTGCAATAAAGTTGTTATTGAGATTTATTCAGTAAAGTTGTTATTGAATAAAATGAATTGTTTTTACTTTTAACCTAACTCCAATAAACAAAGAACCCATGGCTATAGGTTGTATACTTGAACTTCATGTATGACATGATTGTGGATCAAGTTCAAGTAATAACCAGAACGGTTTATAGTATAGGGATAAGGCTGGGTACCTTATCCTTGGGACACTATTGGACGCGGCCCACTTTGTATAGTACAAACGATGTGATCCGAAATCGTTCATGTGGAGACATGTGAGTGGGGGCGTCCTATGCAATGAGTTTGCATAAGACTGAACCGCGAAACAAGTCGCTCTTTCTTTATAACTCCGTTTACTGTAAAGACCGGCTTTTTCATATGATGACCTAGGTAACTCGATCTGAATCCTGAGCACGCTATGAACTCCTGTTTATTCGGGCTTATCCTTTGACTTGTATGGGTGAGAGTGGCCCGAGATCGCCGACTCAATAAGCCTACCATCTTGGGGATAAGACCGGGTAGGTAGCTGGGAACATAGTCCTGCGAGATGAAATTCACTCCTACCCGCTCTGAGGGATTAGTAGAGAGGTTGTTCCCTTAAGTGCTGACTCCGGGTCTTGAACTAGGGATCCCACCCTCTCATTGGCCCGAGAGGGACTTGGTATAGTGATGAGATCACATACCAATCGGTTTGGTGGTTGGACCACAAACCAATAGTTCATTAGAGGATCAGTGGGACTTAAGGAACAAGATGTAATTACGGGGGTAAAATAGTTATTTTGACCCAGCTGTAATTACGAACGACCTGTGAAGGATCGACTTACTAATGATGGTTATATCAAGAGGACAAAAATATATCTACGGTGAGGAGAGTGTAACCCTTGGACTTTAGTGGAGTCTCCGGGGGTTAACGAATGTTGGTTAGCTTGGTTAAAGAGTTTGACCGGTTAATCTCGTATCGTTGGAGCTCATGATCTGTAGGTCCTTTAGGTTCTCCTGGCTAGCTCGGATTAAGCCGTGTAACAATATGAGAGAAAAAGAATTTGAATTTATTGAAATTCGGTTTTGGAAGAATGATGGACATATTTAAATATGATTTAAATATGATTTAAATATGGGATCGGTGTAAAACATGAATAGGGATTCATGTGTGATGATTCGGTTTAAGAAACCGGGATTAGTCTTATTATTTAATTAATATTTGATATTGAATTAAATAATAATATTAATTAATTAAAAAGTTTAATTAATTATAATTTATTTTGCTTATTAAAATTAATTATGAATTAATTTTAAAATGACAAAATATTACAAGTGTGATTATAAGTCAAAGTGGAATTATCCATGTTGAGTGAATTTATCCAAGTTGAGTGGGTTTATCCAAGTTGTGAAGTGGATTGTGAATCACCAACAACATGCATATAAACTCATCAATTTTGGAACACTTGGTTGAAGACTAATCCATCCAATTTGAGGTGTCATGCTAAGCAAAGACTTTGTTGCATGTGAATTGCCTATAAATTGGATGAAGTTCAAATGGTTTGAGGTTGATGAATTTTCAAAGAGTTTGAATATTTGGATGAGCATGAAGAGTTCATGTTACTTGAGAAATTAGAAAGCTAAGTGTTAGATTTCTTCTCACAAATCCTCATCACTTTCATCTTCCCATCTTCTTCTTCCCATCTTCTTCTTCCAAACTTTTTCTTTCATAAACGAGTCCCACCACTCCGTTGCTCGGCCCGAGGATAGCGGAACTACCGGAGGTGGTTCTCGAGGAGTTCGAGGGAAGCTTCGAAGGGTTCGTGAGGAGATTCGAGCGTTGGAAGAGAAGTCTTTAGAACTACAAGAGGTATGTGTTCTAATTCCTTTTATTTCAAAGCTTTGTGCATGTTTCTTATTTAGCTAAATTGATGAAATTAGAGTGCCAATGATCCGTCTCGCTTCCGCTGCGCTACATGCGCTCCATCAATTGGTATCAGAGCGTTTTTTGGTCACTCAATTTGCATCAATTTGAGCTCGGTGGGTATTTGTTTTAGAAATTAAATTTCTGGGCGTCTAAAGTGTGATTTCGGTTTTGGCATATTTTTTTGAGCTTTTATTTGTACTTCGTTTTGTAATTGCCCGAGCATGTATGGGCTTTAATGTGTGCAGAAGAGTCTGTAAAACATTTGGAGTCATTAGAGTTCATATAGGCTTTCAATTCGAAGACAGAAGCTCGGGTGTCGAAAAAAACAGCATGCTGTTTTTTTTTTCTGCAAAATTCCAGCACAAAACCGGTTCAGCGCAAGGTAGAAGAAACTGTCCGGTTCGGTCCTCGAAATGTCCGGTTCACTGAAAGTCAGACCGGTTCCTTGTTCTTCACCCTCTGAAGGTCCGGTTCAGCGTTCGTTTGGTCCGGTTCGGGTCGGTATTGGTCCAGTTACGGGCTGTTGAAGTCGGGACAGCTGTTATGGACCGGTTCAGTTTTTTTGAAGTTTTGTAGTTGCTGTTTTTTTGGCCGGTTCAAGCAAATTAAAGCAAATTAAAGCTGGTTCGTGGCGGTTCGAAGGGTTCTGAAGCGTCTCAACTTAGTTGATGAATTATTATTGTAATAATTTAGTTGCTTGCTTGTCCATGATGCCAAAACCGGTCCACTTTAGTGTGTTTAATTAATTATGCATTGTGAATGTATGTTTTAATTAAAGTATCTTGTATGTGCATAAAGTATGCCATATAGATTTCAAATCGCACCATAGGAAGCATGTTGCATGCATTGAAAGTATAATATAAGTGTTATGTTGTATAGTATGCATGCTTAATTCATGAGAATTAATATAAGTGTTATATTAATTTATGAATTGGATGTTGCTTGTTTAAAAGTAAAATTAATATAAGTGTTATATTAATTGTGAAATTAAACATACAACATAGTTGCCTTAGTTGAATATAATTGTTTTTTTTTTTTTGACATAAAACGTAGAACAGAAGCTAAGCCCCTTGGGCTTCCAGAGTTGAAAGAAATTGAAAGCCGGTAGGAACAGGTTCCTCCCACCGGTTCGACACAGACGAAATTAAAGCTTTTGAAGCCAGTTGATGTGCAAGAATGTTTCCGGTTCGTGGCGTGTGCATGAAGGTCACCTTGCTATCATCTCCTCCCAACGAGATTACTTCATCGATGAAAGGGGAGATTTCTGTGAGGTCGATGGCGTTACCATTGATGAGCCGAACGATCTCCAAGCAATCCGTCTCAACTTCAAGGGTCACATTTAGAGCTTCAGGAAATGACTTAAAGCCTCTGAGTCCTTGGATAAGGGCCATTGTTTCTAAAATCTTCACCTCAAAATACCCATCAATCGACTTGTTCCCGGCAGCTTTGATTGTTCCAAAATGATCCCGGATAACCCATCCCAATCCCGCCCGACCGCACTCTTCTTTGTAGGAAGCATCAGCATTCAGCTTCCACACACCCTGATCTGGTGGTCTCCAATTGTAAGCGAGGTTGTCTTGATGCTTCAGGCCTTCAACAGGTACGAGCCCTTTCCCTTTGCTAATTATCTGGCCATCCAATGAGGATGATGTTGTGTTCTGTAGCATTGTGTTTATCTTGATGTTTACTTCTTGATTGCTTAATCTTGTACCATTGTGAAGAGCCTGGTTCCTCAGCTCCCATATTTTGCTCACAATCATCATGGTGTTGTTGATGTCCTCTTTGGTTCCTTTGTCAAGAATCCAATCCCAAATCTCTTGGATTGTCCAAGGTATCCTGTCATCACCAAAACATTTTAAGTCAAGATTAAGGAAGTTATTCCAAGAATCCTTTGTTACCTCACATTGCCAGAAGAGATGCTGGGACGATTCTTCTTTTATCCTGCACATAACGCACATATTATCAGTCATGACTCCTTTCCTACTTAGGTTTAATTTGTTAGGAATGATATTGTTATAAATCTTCCAGCAACAGATTTTTATTTTTGGAGGCACTAATGCTTTCCAAAAAATATTCCATCTCTTGCTCATGTTCGAACAATTCGACGAGGAAGCCTCGTTTGTGGTCCCACAAATTAAGCCTAAATGGTAAGCACTTTTTACAGTAAAAACTCCCTGTTTAGAAGGATGCCAAATAACTTCGTCATCACTCCCATTTGAATGAATAGCAATCCTCAAGATGGCATCTGCATCAGCCGGTAAGAATATCTCTCGAATGCGTTCCTCATCCCAAATCCCTCGTGCTCTCATCAGGGAAGCCACAGGATAATTGTTTATCATAGGAGGGCAATAAATGGGACGTCCGTTGTCCCTAGTAGGAATCCAAGGATCACTATTAAGGATGACAGAATGCCCATTTCCTATTCTCCATCTATACCCTTTTTCGAAAAGTTCTTTTCCCCACATAATACTCTTCCAAGCATAGGACGGACGAGAACCAAGGGTGGCCCGCAAGAAGATCCCATGATGATAATACTTTCCTTTTAAGATTCGAGCCAGGAGACTGTTGGGATATTTAATCAGACGCCAACATTGTTTAGCTAACAAAGCCTGATTAAACAAAGTCATATCCCGAAACCCCATCCCACCAGCACTCTTGCTAATGCATAGCCGTGACCAAGAGTGCCAATGAATCTTCTTCTTGTCATTCGAGGACCCCCACCAGAACCTTGCAAACATAGTTGTTATTTCTTGACTTAACTTGGCTGGAAGCTTGAAACAAGCCATGGTGTATGAAGGTATTGCTTGCCCGACTGCCTTAATAAGGACCTCTTTCCCGCCTACTGAGAACAATTTCTTCCAGCCTTGGATACAGTTCCAAATCCTATCTTTGATCGAGCTAAAAGCCTGGCATCGATTTCGTGCCACCTGAGAGGGAAGGCCCAAATACTTACCAAGGGTGGTGGTTAACTGGACTCCCAACTCCCTTTGGATATAGTCAACACATTCGTGTTTGGTGTTCTTACTCACCATAAACACTGATTTTTCCAAGTTAATCGTCTGGCCTGAAGCTCCCTCATAAGACTGAAGAATCTTCTTGATAGCTTGGCAGTCCCGAGAATTTGCTTTGAAGAAAATCAAGCTGTCATCTGCAAAAAACAAATGAGAAATCGAAGGACAATGTCGATTTATGATCAAACCTGAGAAATGACGCAGAGATTCCCCTTTATTGAGGAGAGCTGAGAATGCTTCCACACAAAGCAGGAATAGATATGGTGAAAGCGGGTCCCCTTGACGCAACCCTCTTTGAGGGGAGAATTCTTGAGTTGGCATTCCATTGACGATAACTGAAAAATTGACAGATTCTACACAATGCATGATGATGGACACCCATTGATTAGCAAAACCCATCTTTTCCATAACTTTTCGCAAGAAAACCCATTCAACTCTGTCATAAGCCTTGCTCATGTCCAGCTTTAGAGCAACCTCACCCTCATTTCCACTCCGCTTGTTGTTTAGAGAATGAATACATTCGAATCCGATCAATGCATTATCAGAAATTAGCCTTCCAGGAACAAAGGCAGATTGAGTTGGTGATATGATAGAGTCCAAAACTCCTTTGAGCCGGTTTGCTAGGACCTTTGCAACTATCTTGTAGATCACATTGCATAAGCTGATCGGCCGATATCCTCCTATGCTCCTAGGATCCTTAGATTTGGGAATGAGAACGATGAAAGTTTTGTTAAGATCACCTAAGCCATGACCATCATTGAGGATCCTTAGACACAGCTCAGTTGTCTCATTGCCTACAATATCCCAATACCTTTGATAGAACACTGCTTGTAGTCCATCAGGACCAGGGGCTTTTGTGGGAGACATATTCTTGATGGCCCATTCAATCTCTGCCCTTGTAAATCTCTTTATAAGTCGTTGGTTTTGCTCAGCCGTTACTGAATTTGGGATCGCATCAGTCACTTCGAGGATTCTAGCTTCATCCGGCCTACTAGACTCAAAAAGTGTCTGAAAATAAGTGTTGGCTCTGGATTGTATTTGAGTTTCCTCTTCAGTCCATATGCCGTTTGCATCTAGAAGACCTTGAATTCTATTTGTTCGACGTCTCTGGCTGGCTCGGAGATGGAACCATTTGGTGTTCCTATCTCCCCAGGCCAGCCATTCCTCACGAGAACGTTGTTTCCAATAAATTTCCTCTTCCTGTAACAACTTCTCAAGTTCATTTTCAGCCAATCGCAAATCTCTGATCCAGAAAGGCCCTTGCGATGATGTAATAACTTCTATCTCCTTCTCTTTTCTGGTTATGGCTTCTTTCATAGACCCATGTAATCTACCTTTGTTCCATCTAACCAGAGCTTGAAGACAAGAATTCTGCTGTGCTGAGAAATTTGAAACATTGTTGCCACCCCTTCGATTCCACTCTCTTTTTATAATCTCTTCACACCCAACGAAATTCACCCATCCCGGCTCAAACCGCAATGGTTTAGGCATGTTGCTACCCCATCTACGTGCTCCCCTAACTTCCCAGTGAGCCAGAAGGGCCATGTGATCCGAGGCTGAGGAATAGAGGTGATTCACCGTTAGATATTGGATCTTGCTTTGAAAGCCCGAGTTAAAGAGAAAACGATCCAATCTCCCCCAAATGGTTTCGCCTGACAATTGTTTGTTGCACCATGTAAAGTGATTCCCCGTATATCCAGCATCAATTAAACCGCACGCATCGATCACATTCCTGAAGTTCGTTATTAGAATTTGCCTACGGAGTGCCCCACCTTTCTTTTCAGAATCACACAAAATTTCATTAAAATCTCCCCCAATTAGCCACGGTAGGTTTGAGATGTTGCATAATCGTGCCAGAAGATCCCACGACTCGTGCCGAAGGTCGTCCTTAGGATTCCCATAAAACCCCGTGAACCTCCACCAATTTGAACCCTCCTTCACGAATGCATCAATGTGCCCAGCTGAATATGACATTATGTTAACATCTAGCTCATTCGACCAAAGTAGCATAAGTCCCCCACTTTTCCCTTTGCTAGGAACACTTAAGCAGTTGGTCAACCCAGTTTCCCTTTTGATCTGTTCATCCTTATTGTGCCTACATTTGGTTTCCATCAAGAAAACCAATTGGGGATTATGCTTCGCCATTAGCCGGCGAAGAGCCTGTAATGTCCGGGGATTCCCCAACCCCCGAACATTCCAACTTAGGCTTTTCATTGTGCCCGGCGGGGCTGGTCTCCAGCCTCCACCGATCTTGCATTTTCACATTCGGAATCCTGACCCTCCATACACTTTTTCTTGCTCTTGATGCTAGAGAGCTCAGGAGCTTTTCTTTTGTGCTCAGCACCTGTGGAGCCTTCATCTTCCCCCACTGTTGAGCAAAGAATCATTGGATTGTGCAAGCTCCTATTGTAACGAGACCATTTCTTACCTATCCCCTCTGGGTGTACATGTTTTTGTGGTAAATTCATGTTGTTTTTATCAATCCTATTTGCTGTAATTTCTTCTGCAATCGGGCATTCGGTTGGCATGGAGCCCGAATTTGTCCTTGTCAAATCATAATCAATTTTCCCCTCAGACCCCTTGAATTTGCTGTCATTGACCGTTGGTTCATTAACTGCATATCCTTTATTTTTTGCTATAAATTCTCCCGTACTTCCCTCTTTTTGTAGCACTGATTTGGCAGTTACTTTGCCTCCTTGATTTGAGGAATCTGGATTCTCTTGGCCAATCATAACATCAACTCCACAGTTTTGGTCAATAATAACATCAACGCCATAAATAGGCCTACGTTTTGAAATGATATCTTCCCATTTACTATTTTCCTTAATAGGTTGCTCTCCTTTAATTGAGGAAACTGGATTTGCTTGATCAGCAATTAAAATGGCCCCACGGGGATGAGCAGACTTTGGAAAAGTCTTAATCTCATTAATATTTTCCTTAATTAGCTGCCCCAACGGTTCTGAAAAATCTACCGTATTAACTCTCTCCCCCGTGATCGGCGCTTTCCCCTTTGGGGGCCTGAGCTCTGAAACCGGCTCTCTCGACTTCTCCGGTGACTGTGCCGGCGAACACCACTCTTTCTACGTGTCTTTGCAATAGTCTGGCCAGTCCTCCTGTTGTCTCCTCATATTGTCCGTCCATTGAGAAGTTATTTCTCTTCCTCTGCCTGCACCTCTACCGAGGTCTTTTCTTTCATCTGTTCTATCATAGGTGTTTTGACTCATCAGACCTGTGGCTCGGAGTTGGGGTCCAAACCTTGGTTCGATTTCTCCTTCTGGTGGAGGATAAGAGCAGTCTTTAGCTATATGACCCAGTCGACCACAGCTGTAACAAAAGTCCGGCAGTTTCTCGTAAGCGATCGAAACCCATCTCTCCTCTGTCATTGCTCCCAGTTTGACCATTATTCCGCGTTTTAGCGGCTTGTGAACATCTATAGAAATACGAACTCTCAGCGATTGGCCCCAACAGTCCCCGTCGTTATCCACCTCCACATTCTCAAAAGAGCCAATAAGGTTTCCTAAAGAGATTGCCATTGACCTACAAAAACAGATTGAAGGTAAGTTTTGAAAATGAATCCAGAAAGCAACAAACCTGAATTCCAAGTCATTGAAACTGATTTCCGATCTTGGTTCCTTGAAGATCAAAAGGGCCTTGTTGTAGAACCATGGACTATTGCTGAGCACTTTTTCCTTGTCTCGCAGAAATCGAAACTTGCATAGAAAAGTATTTTTTCCTACACAATCAATCTTAACAGGTATGTTCGCCCATATCCTGGGCATCATCTTCTTGAAAATATCAGGATAGATATATTTTTCAGTCAACAATTTGCATACTATTGAATTCTCGAATTTTTTCCCCGAGGTTTCTAAGAAATCGTCTGCCAATTCACATACCAAACCTTTCTCTTCTTCAGTGAGATTGAGATTTTTAACTTGATTTGCGAGTTGGTCTTCCATTTGCTGTAAGACTCAACGCTCAGCCCACCAACTTATCTTAACCAAACAATTTGACAGACAATGCCGCCCCCAACAACACTCTGGTTGCCAATGTTCTACACTTTCTCATAGAGAAAGGAGAGCCCTAGTTTCTCTGAAGAGATTTACTAGTTGAATATAATTGTTATATTCTTGCTTGGGAAACATGTTATAAATTGAATGTAATGGTTATATTCTAGCTTAGGAAGCATGTTATAGAATGTATTTGTTTTATAAAGCGTTGTAAAATGAGATAGACATTTAAAATCTATAACAAAGATAAATGCATGCTCACTAAGGGTTAAAGAATTCCAATGCGATTAGGAATTTAGTATCGATTCGTTTTAATAGTTAAAATAGGTCGATATCTTGTAAAGCTAAGGTTACAAGAGAACTCACCCGGTGAGATCTTGCACTAAGGTTGGAGGTATTTAAGATGACGGTTTACGGAACACCTCCTACCTGGGGATCGATCCGATACTTGAGTTAAGTTAACCCAGCTTTATGAGCATGCACGTGAGAGGTGTAAGGTTATAAAACGTTTATCACCTAGACATCTTAGGTAAAAGTATGTTCTACATAGACTTAGGTTTTATTGTCTTAGCCGGATAATGCCTAAGTAAAACTATACCCAAACCATTCTAAAATACTTAGTAGTGGTGTTGAGAAGGTATATGTGATATATCAATCTCCTCCTACGTTCTCCGCAAAGTTCACACCGTGAGATTTATGCTCGGCCTCGTGATGTCAATAGGGCATCCCCATTCGGATGGTGTTTGCATAAATCAAGAGCAAGGTGAATGGAGAAAGTATTTATAGTAAGTGGGAGAAGGAAATTTGTCAATACATCCTGCGGTCTCCTCCATTAGGTTGAACCGTGAGATTCCCATGTTCCGCCTGCTGGTTGCCCATAGTAGCACCGTCCATTCGGAGGGTCGTTTCATGGGAGTCGGAACAACTCAATCTCCAGAAATGGATAGGGTCTCTTAGGTCCATTCCCAACTCTGACATTTCCATTCGGTTGCACTGTTGGGGCCGACCTCTGAGTTCTGAAAATGGCGGGTCACACTTACAAGGATTACTAAGTTGTTAGTAGATTCTTGACCGAAGTAGCGATAACTAAGGTGCTATAGGAATATGAGTTATTCTGGTATTAGCATTTAGTCAAGAATGTCTTGGTTCAGTGAAGGAGTGATTGACTGCCCCTCGGTAGCGGTTGCTCTGACTCACTGAAGTATCGTTGCAAATTAATAATGATTTTTTGGGTACATTATTACTTTTGCTAAAATTCTTGATTGGTTGTTAAAAATAGGTTAAGTTCAATTCACTAATAGAATTCATTCTTTTCAGCATGTCTAGCTCGTTTATCCAATTACTAGCTTCTGATAAACTAAACGGCGATAACTACACGACCTGGAAATCGAACTTGAATACGATTCTTGTTATCGATGATCTTAGGTTTGTCTTAACAGAGGAATGTCCTCCCCCTCCTAGCTCATCTGCAACTCTAACTGTTCGAGATGCATTTGACAGGTGGACTAGGGCTAATGATAAAGCCCGAGTCTACATCTTGGCCAGCACATCCGATGTGTTAGCTAAGAAGCATGAGGTAATGGTCTCCGCTAAGGAGATCATGGATTCATTACCGATGATGTTTGGACAACCGTCCTCATCGGTCTATCATGATACCCTCATGGCGAGCAAAGCTGAGAAGAAACAACTAAGTAAATATGATTTACTCGTTGTTGAAACATGTTTAGTGGAACATGATAGTTCAGCCTGGATACTGGATTCAGGAGCCACTAACCATGTTTGTTCTTCTTTCCAAGAAACTAGTTCCTGGCAGCTGCTTGCTGAAGGTGAGATAACTCTCAGGGTTGGAACAAGAGAGGTTGTCTCAGCCAAGGCAGTGGGAGCTGTCAAGTTGTTATATAGAGATAGTTTCATTTTACTTGAAAATGTACTGTTGGTTCCTAGCTTTAAAAGGAACCTTGTATCTATCTCTTGTTTACTTGAACATTTGTATAAAGTATCTTTTGATTTTAATGAAGCGTTCATTAGCAAAAGAGGTGTACATATATGTTCTGCGAAACTTGAAAACAACTTGTATGTGTTAAGACCAACAGAGGCAAAAGCTATTTTGAACACTAAGATGTTTAAAACAGCTCAAACTCAAACTAAAAAGCAGAAACTTTCTCCAAGTACCTATCTTTGGCACTTGAGACTAGGCCACATTAATCTCAATAGGATTGGGAGATTGGTTAAGAGTGGTCTCCTAAATCAGTTAGAGGACAACTCTTTACCACCATGTGAGTCTTGTCTTGAGGGCAAGATGACCAAACGATCTTTTTCTGAAAAAGGTCATAGGTCCAAAGAAACTCTAGAGCTTGTACATTCAGATCTTTGTGGTCCGATGAATGTTAAAGCACGGGGAGGGTATGAATATTTCATCAGCTTCATTGATGATTATTCTAGGTACGGCTATCTTTACCTAATGCATCATAAGTCCGAAGCTCTTGAAAAGTTCAAGGAGTATAAGGCAGAGGTTGAGAACACATTAGGTAAAACGATTAAAACACTCCGATCAGATCGAGGTGGAGAGTATATGGATTTAAGATTCCAGGACTATATGATAGAACATGGAATAGTATCCCAACTCTCAGCGCCCGGAACACCGCAGCAGAACGGTGTGTCCGAAAGGAGAAATAGAACCCTGTTAGACATGGTTCGATCTATGATGAGCTATATGCTCAACTGTCTAGTTCGTTTTAGGGATATGAAGTAGAGGCTGTTGTATATATTTTGAACATGGTTCCCTCTAAGAGTGTTTCAGAAACACCTTATGAGTTATGGAGAGGGCGTAAAGGTAGTTTACGTCACTTCAGAATTTGAGGGTGTCCGGCACATGTGTTGGTGTCCAATCCAAAGAAGTTGGAACATCGTTCAAAATTATGCCTATTCGTAGGCTACCCCAAGGAAACGAAAGGTGGTCTATTTTACGATCCTCAACAGGACAAGGTGCTTGTATCGACAAACACCACGTTCTTAGAGGAAGACCACATGAGAGATCATCAACCTTCGAGCAAAATTGTTTTGACCAAAATTTCCAGGAAAGCTACAGATGGGTCAACAAGAGTTGTTGATCAGGCTGGTCCTTCTCAAGAGTTGAGAATACCTCGACGTAGTGGGAGGGATGTGAGACAACCCGACCGCTATATGGGTTTAACGGAAACCCAAGTCGTCATACCTGATGACGGCGTTGAGGATCCATTGACCTTTAAACAGGCAATGAATGACATAGACAAGGACCAGTGGCTTAAAGCCATGGACCTCGAAAAGGAGTCGATGTACTTCAATTCGGTCTGGGATCTTGTAGAGCAACCTGATGGTGAAAGACCTATCGGTTGCAAGTGGATCTACAAGAGGAAACGAGACCAAGCCGGTAAGGTGCAAACCTTTAAGGCTCGACTTGTGGCAAAGGGTTATTCCCAGAGGGAAGGGGTGGACTATGAAGAAACTTTTTCCCCTGTTGTCATGTTAAAGTCAATTAGAATACTCTTGTCCATTGCCACATTTTATGATTATGAAATTTGGCAAATGGATGTCAAGACAGCCTTTCTGAATGGCAATCTTGAAGAGAGTATTTATATGGCTCAACCAGAGGGGTTCATAATTCACGGTCAAGAGCAAAAGGTTTGCAAGCTTAATCAATTCATTTATGGGTTGAAGCAAGCGTCTAGATCCTGGAATATAAGGTTTGATACTGCGATCAAATCTTATGGCTTTGAACAGAATGTTGACGAACCTTGTGTCTACAAGAAAATAGTCAATTCTGTTGTAGCTTTCTTAGTCTTATATGTAGATGATATCCTACTCATTGGGAATGATGTAGGGTTCCTGACTGACGTTAAGCAATGGCTAGCGACCCAATTCCAAATGAAAGATTTGGGAGAGGCCTAGTTTGTTCTAGGGATTCAAATCGTAAGGAATCGTAAGAACAAAACGCTAGCGCTGTCTCAAGCATCTTATATCGACAAGGTGTTGATACGATATTCGATGCAGAATTCCCCAAGAAGGGTTCTTTACCTTTCAGGCATGGAATTCAATTGTCAAAGGAAGAGTGTCCTAAGACACCTCAAGAAGTTGAGGATATGAGACGAATTCCCTATGCATCAGCAGTCAGTAGTCTGATGTACTCCCTGTTATGTACACGACCCGACATATGTTATGCAGTGGGAATTGTCAGTAGGTACCAGTCCAATCCAGGATTTGATCATTGGACTGCCGTTAAACACATCCTCAAGTATCTTCGGAGAACGAGAGACTATGTGCTCGTGTATGGCGCGAAGGATTTGATCCTTACAGGATACACCGACTCTGATTTTCAAACCGATAAGGATTCGAGGAAATCTACATCGGGATCAGTGTTCACTCTTAACGGAGGGGCAATAGTATGGAGGAGTATAAAGCAAGGTTGTATTGCTGACTCCACCATGGAAGCTGAGTATGTCGCGGCTTGCGAAGCTGCGAAAGAGGCTGTATGGCTTAGAAAGTTCTTGACGAATTTGGAAGTTGTTCCAAATATGAATTTGCCTATCACACTTTATTGTGATAATACTGGTGTTGTGGCAAATTCGAGAGAACCAAGAAGCCATAAGCGTGGAAAGCACATTGAGCGGAAATATCATCTCATCAGGGAGGTAGTGCATCGAGGAGACGTGATCGTCATGCAGATCGCCTCAGAGCACAATATTGCTGATCCGTTTACAAAGTCCCTCACGGCTAAAGTGTTCGAGGGGCACCTAATGAGTCTAGGACTACGAGTTGTACAGTAGGATAGTGGGAGAAAAGCCAGGGAAATATTTGATATGCCAGTTTTTCTCATCCCGCATGTAATAATCCACTTACGTTTTGTCCAAGTGGGAGTTTGTTGGGTTTTATGTCCTAAAACTCGTGGTTTGTAAACTGAATGTAATATATTCTATTTTGCAATAAAGTTGTTATTGAGATTTATTCAGTAAAGTTGTTATTGAATAAAATGAATTGTTTTTACTTTTAACCTAACTCCAATAAACAAAGAACCCATGGCTATAGGTTGTATACTTGAACTTCATGTATGACATGATTGTGGATCAAGTTCAAGTAATAGCCAGAACGGTCTATAGTATAGGGATAAGGCTGGGTACCTTATCCTTGGGACACTATTGGACGCGGCCCACTTTGTATAGTACAAACGATGTGATCCGAAATCGTTCATGTGGAGACATGTGAGTGGGGGCGTCCTATGCAATGAGTTTGCATAAGACTGAACCGCGAAACAAGTCGCTCTTTCTTTATAACTCCGTTTACTGTAAAGACCAACTTTTTCATATGATCACCTAGGTAACTCGATCTGAATCCTGAGCACGCTATGAACTCCTGTTTATTCGGGCTTATCCTCTGACTTGTATGGGTGAGAGTCGCCTAAGATCGCCGACTGAATAAGCCTACCATCTTGGGGATAAGACCAGGTAGGTAGCTGGGAACATAGTCCTGCGAGATGAAATTCACTCCTACCCGCTCTGAGGGATTAGTAGAGAGGTTGTTCCCTTAAGTCCTGACTCCGGGTCTTGAACTAGGGATCTCACCCTCTCATTGGCCCGAGAGGGACTTGGTATAGTGATGAGATCACATACCAATCGATTTGGTGGTTGGACCACAAACCAATAGTTCATTAGAGGATCAGTGGGACTTAAGGAACAAGATGTAATTACGGGGGTAAAACGGTTATTTTGACCCAGCTGTAATTACGAACGACCTGTGAAGGATCGACTTACTAATGATGGTTATATCAAGAGGACAGAAATATATCTACGGTGAGGAGAGTGCAGCCCTTGGACTTTAGTGGAGTCTCCGGGGGTTAACGAATGTTGGTTAGCTTGGTTAAAGAGTTTGACCGGTTAATCTCGTATCGTTGGAGCTCATGATCTGTAGGTTCTTTAGGTTCTCCTGGCTAGCTCGGATTAAGCCGTGTAACAATATGAGAGAAAAAGAATTTGAATTTATTGAAATTCGGTTTTGGAAGAATGATGGACATATTTAAATATGATTTAAATATGGGATCGGTGTAAAACATGAATAGGGATTCATGTGTGATGATTCGGTTTAAGAAACCGGGATTAGTCTTATTATTTAATTAATATTTGATATTGAATTAAATAATAATATTAATTAATTAAAAAGTTTAATTAATTATAATTTATTTTGCTTATTAAAATTAATTATGAATTAATTTTAAAATGACAAAATATTACAAGTGTGATTATAAGTCAAAGTGGAATTATCCATGTTGAGTGGATTTATCCAAGTTGAGTGGGTTTATCCAAGTTGTGAAGTGGATTGTGAATCACCAACAACATGCATATAAACTCATCAATTTTGGAACACTTGGTTGAAGACTAATCCATCCAATTTGAGGTGTCATGCTAAGCAAAGACTTTGTTGCATGTGAATTGTGTATAAATTGGATGAAGTTCAAATGGTTTGAAGTTGATGAATTTTCAAAGAGTTTGAATATTTGGATGAGCATGAAGAGTTCATGTTACTTGAGAAATTAGAAAGCTAAGTGTTAGACTTCTTCTCACAAAATCCTCATCACTTTCATCTTCTCATCTTCTTCTTCCAAACTTTTTCTTTCATAAAGGAGTCCCACCACTCTGTTGCTCGGCCCGAGGATAGCGAGACTACCGGAGGTGGTTCTCGAGGAGTTCGAGGGAAGCTTCGAAGGGTTCGTGAGGAGATTCGAGCGTTGGAAGAGAAGTCTTTAGAACTACAAGAGGTATGTGTTCTAATTCCTTTTATTTCAAAGCTTTGTGCATGTTTCTTATTTAGCTAAATTGATGAAATTAGAGTGCCAATGATCCGTCTCGCTTCCGCTGCGCTACATGCGCTCCATCAGATGGGAGGTGCATTGGCAGCTCGCTTAACATGTGGCACATGAGAATTTCCCACGGCCTTTTCGAGGGAGATCGAAGTGGCAGAACCTGCCACAGACTGGTCACCAGGTTGCTCCATATCTCTTTGAATCAAATCATTCAAGGGAAGTTGCAACAATAAAAGATAGTTAAGTAAATAAAGAAAAAATGTTCTACAAAGATTTAAAAAAAAAAAGATTAGAGCAAAAGATTACTAAACTAGTTCCTCGACGTTATCAGGAATCCGGAAGGCGCTGGGAAAACCGTAAAAAAAATGATCGTCAGGATTTGAAGTCTTCCTAGACCTCCTGTCTTGTTTAAAATAACGATCTCGGTTACTGGAGTGACTCTCGTCAGTTTGTTCAGAATCATCTGGTGCCGTTGTGTTTTCAAGTAAGCGATGTTTTTCCCCCGAAAATTATTTTCGACCTTCTTCGGAAATTTAGATCGAGACTTGATAACCACGACTTTGTTCACCAATTTGCGCGCGCCTTCTTCCAGATAGTTTTCATGCTTACTTGACCACCAACTTTTAAAACGCTCAGTGACCTGATCGTGCAGATTTAATACACGAGCCGGAAGAAAATATTCGTGATGGCGGGGTACACCGAACACAAATTCGCCAGTGACTCAGGACATTGTCTAGGTCAACTAGAGGAAGAGCTTGCCCCAAGTCACTTGCTATGTCCTGATAAAATCAAAATTGACGGCCAAATCGATAAGGACTGTAGGTCTCAATAACTAGGGAACCCCCACATCGTGAGGATACACAACCCGAGCGGAGACTCAAAAAATATGAGGAATCCTCAAAATTCAAATCTTTGTTATCCCTTAGAGTTTCGTGTTTATTTCTATGCTGAATGTTCACGTGCCATGCTATGGAGGCACCCGTATCAATTAGTTCACGAGTCGCGAACTCTTCAAAAAGTCTGGCCCCGCCCCCTCCTGAAAAGTCAATCATCATTGGACCGCGAACCCTCACCGTAGTCTTGTAATGAGTGGCAAAATAATGGGCTGACCAGCCATAAACATATTGCATAGGGAAGCACGCCTCCATACGCCCCATCGGAGGCAATGCTTCCGATATTTTTCTTAACCCGGAGTAAATATTGGCCAAGACCGGGATGGCAAGGCTAAAGGCTATGCCATCAGCCATTAAGCTGGCAACTCTGAAAACATCAGGACGGACGTGAGCCGCACTCTTGCACGGAAACACGAAGGCACAAAGCCAACAAGATAGAAATGCGGCCAGGTAGGTTTTCTCCTTCCAGTCCTCCCCAACGTTAAGAGTACGAAATAACAGATTCTCCTCACTTGACCATTCACGAGATTTGGAGAGAATACCATCGGGATTGTGAGTCAAGTCGGAGCGAGAGGTCTTCTTTTGCTTCTTGCGAGGTGGTTTCTCATACCTCTGCTCATCCTTAAACCAGAAGGAAATCCAAGAATGGGTTGCTACGTGAGAGTGATTGGCTTTCGAAGCAGACAAGAGGTAGTAAGCACGAAAAAGATACTCGCATGTTTTTGGGAGGAACTTGTCGTGCTTACCTGACCCGGTCAATTATTTAAGACTGGGAATGACCTCCTCGTAGAATCGCCCTTTGATTGGAAGGCCACCAAATTTCCATAGATCCCATAGAGAAATGGAAACCTCTCCAGCCTGGGTATGAAAAGTGTTTGTTGCAGGACACCACGCCTCGCATAAAGCCCGAACTACGTCTGTGTTACGGCTGTAGGTATAAAGCGAAGCCATTACAGCATCGTACAAACAAGCACTGTCAAGAATAGTCGCGCTTCGAGCAACTACGGGCTCCAGCCATTCCCAATAACAGGGAAGGAAAATAAATTCTCCCGGGAATTTGAGTATGTTCTCCCAGCAAACCTCGTCGTTTATTATGCGACGACCCAATGTCAATCTGGATCAAGGTTTGGGTCTTGATTATGGATGGATGAGTCCAAAAACCACACTGTAGATGAACTACCCGGATTCAAAGGCCTCTCCACTGACCACTCTGACAAATATGTTGGATTGTCCAACGGAGGCCATGCGCTTGTGATGGAGCGCTCATGGCACGCAGCGGAAGCGATTTGGATCATAGACAGTCTAATTTCATCAATTTAAACAAAACGGAAACATGCAAAAGCGATGAAAAAGAGAAGTTAGAACACATACCCTTGTCGTTCGTAATTCTCCAATTTCACCGCCAGAAGCTCCTCACGAGCTCAACGAGCCTTCTCACGAAACCTTCGTGGACCACCCACGGTAGTCCCGCTATCCTCAGGCCGAGAAACGGAGTAGTGGGACTCCTTTTACAAAAGAAAAGGAGGAAGAAGCTCACTGAATCAAATATTCACAGAGAGCTGAGAGAAGAAGAAGATGGGGAGTACGGGTATTCAAAACCAAATTGAATTCTGAAATTCAATTTTGCAACTTTTAAAGACCCATAAAAGCACTCACCATTGCTTTTAATTTTGATCTGATCTCAAATATATATCCCATGTATATATGATACATGTGTCTTACTTGCATTGGACGCGGCTCACTTTGTATAGTACAAAACGATGTGATTCGAATCGTTTCATGTAGAGACATGTGAGTGAGGGCGTCCTGTGCAATGAGTTTGCACAAGACCGAACCAAGAAATAAAATCGCTCTTTCTTTATAACACCGTTTACTGTAAAGACCGGTTTTTTCATATGATGACTTAGGTAACTCGATCTCAATCCTGAGCTCACTATGGACTCCTGTTTATTTGACCTTATCCTTTGACTTGTACGGGTGAGAGTGGCCAGATCGCCGACTCAATAAGCCTACCATATTGGGGATAAGATCGAATAAGTGGCTGGGGACGTAGTTGTGCAAGATGGAATTCACTCCTACCCGTTTTAAGGGTTAGTAGAAAGGTTGTTCCCTTTAGTGCTGACTCCAGGTCTTGAACAATGGGCCCATCCTCTCCTGATCAGGGAGGAATCTGATTTGTTGGTTGGACCACAAATCAATTGTTCATTAGAGGTGTCAGTGGTACTTAAGGAACAAGATATAATACAAGGGTTAAACGGTATAAATGACCCGTTGTGATTATGAACGACCTGTGAAGGATCGACTTACTGATGATAGTTATATCAACAGGACACAATATATCTATAGTGAGGAGAGTGCAGCCCTTGGACTTTAGTGGAGTCTCCGGGGGTTAACGAATGTTGGTTAGTTCGGTTGAAAGAGTTTTGACCGGATAATCTCGTATCGTTGGAGCTCATGATCTGTAGGTCCTTACGGTTCTCCTAGCTAGCTCGGATAAAGCCGTGAAACAATATAAAAGAAAAGAAAAGAATTTGAATCGTTCAAATTCGGGTTTGTGGAAGAAGGGTAGACATATTTAAATATGATTTAAATATGGACATATTTAAATATGATTTAAATATGAGATTGGTCTGAAAACATGAATAGGATTCATGTGCAAAAAGTCGGTTTTCAAAAAACCGGGTTTAATTATATTATTTAATTAATATTTGATATTGAATTAAATAATATTAATTATTATATTTTTTTTATTAATTAAAAAGTTTAATTAATAAAATAATTATTATTATTTTTAATAATAATAATAATAATATATAAGCTCTGTTTGAGCTTCATCATATTGAAAATTTCCTCAAAAGTTGAACTTAGATTTCAGGAGACTCTTGCTTAACAAAGAATCAAACTAAATTGAAGTTGAAATTCCCTAATTCCCTAATTCCGTAAATTCCAAAATCACCTTCCAAGTTTGTAATTCCAAATTAGTTCAAATTAGTTCAAATTAAAATCATATTAAAATCACAGCCAAATTTATTACATTCCCAAATTAAAATCCAAAATTAAATCAAAGTCCAAAATTAATTAAATCACAGGCTAAATTAAAAAAAGAAATCACAGTCCAAATTAGAAAAGAAAAAAACAGTCCAAATTATAAAAGGTTTTACAATTTGAAGACCAAATTAAAAATACATCCAAATAACCCAATACAACCCAATACACCGAATAGTCCCAATAACGAACCAAATTAAAAATACATCCAAATAGCACAATACAACCAAATAACCCAATACAACCAAATACACTGAATACAACCCCAAAAGATAATAAACAACCAAATACACCGAATACAGTCCCCAAAAGATAAAAAAAAAATGTACAAATCAAAAGATAATATAAGAAGATTATTACCAAATCAATAAGTGGAGATTGACCCAAATCGATCAAGTGTTAACGGCTGCAAAAAAAAAAAGATATATATTAAGAGTTATAAAAAAATATATATATAAATAAATAAATAAGAAGATTATTACCCAAATCAATCAAGTGGAGATTGACCCAAATCGATCAAGTGTTAACGGCTGCAAAAAAAAAGATATATATTAAGAGTTATAAAAAAATATATATAAATAAAAAACAAATGAAAAAGCAAAAGAAAAAAACTTCCGTGCACATAAAAAAAAGCAACTTCCGTGCATATAAAAAAAGCATTCTGTACCAACAAAAAAAAAAAAAAAAAAAAAAAACGAAATTTCAAATGAACATTACCGTTGACGTGCGGCGGAGCAGACGCTAGTTTAGATGAAGACGCGGCGACGGGTGCGGCTGGCGACAGGCTGCGGGATGCGGCAGTGACACGGGCGGGCGGCGGCTGACTTCCTCTCCTCTTTTCAACTTCTCCAAACAAATGAGATTCATGCATCTCATTCAATTTATAAGGGTCATGAAACCTAAAAAGATTAGGTTTTGTAGGGTAGTTACTTAAATGTCCTTCACTTAAGTTAAGAAATTTGCAGTACAAAGTTGGACTCGAGCTCAGGACCAAAGAAAAATAAAATTATTCAAGTTCCCCTCTACCAAACAAACTTTTTTAATATCATTTGTCTTCACATTCTAATATTGCATTCGGCTTATTATTTATGCCAAAATAAAATTTTCAACACTCCTACTTCAAATTCAAGCCAAACTTCAAGAAAATGTCATAGTTTTTCCTAGAATTAAAATTTTGGGCATATTCCAAAATTTATTTCCAAGAATGATCTAGAGTCAAAAGTTATCCAAATCCAAGTCTCAAATCGAAATTGGTGGTTTGGATATACTCCAATTTTATCCCGCGTCAAAACTGGGGTAAAAAAATAAAATAAAATAATAATTCAAAGTCAAACCTTATTCAAAATTAAATTGGGTAGACACAAAACTCTACTCTACATCCAAAAATAGAATTAAAGTAGAACACAAAAATCTACTTAAATTCGAGTCAAATTTCTGTCAAATAAGAAAGATCAATATTACGAGCCAAATTCATATTTTTGATCGTCTGACATAGAAATATGTGTCAATTAAAATAATTGTTTTATGAACCAAATTTCATATTTCGATAAAATTAACACGTCAAGGCGGATTCGAAATTAGGGGTGTCCTACATTTCGATTTCAAAATTTTACTTTTCCGAGACTCACCCACACATACTTGTGCGTAACTCTCGAAAAAGGGGGCATTTGTTGACCGAGAAATTTCGGTCAATCGGCGGTCGCCACGTGTCTTCATCAATCAGATCGGGCCAGAAAAGTTATTCAAAAGACAATTTGGCCCAAAGGCCAAGCCCATTGGGCTCAAAATTCAAAAGCTCATTGGACCAAGCCCATTGGGTCCAAGCCCATTGGATCCAGGCCCAAGCCCACCAGGCCCATGAGAACTCTATAAATAGAGAGCTCATTCTTCATTTTCGTGGTTCAAAATTTTTTTACTCCTAAGAGCTCAGAGAGAATTCTCAAGCAACGAAGACTCCCTGAATCCTTGGAAGACTGAACGATCATCCAATATCGAGAACAAGCTGCGAAGCCCTCGATACAAATCCAACATCGAGAACAAGCTAAGAACCCCTCGATCCAAATTCAACATCGAGAAATCCACTACGCACTTTTACATACAAATAGAAATACAAATTCAAATTTCATTTACACGTGTCAAATTTCCAATCCGTCGTTCGAAATCTCGTGTGAACAACGTGTATTGTTTGCACTCTATGTTTAGAGTTTTTTTTACGAAGAAGTTTGTTTTAGTTAGTTCCCCATTATACCCGTTCTAGGATTCCCTATTTTAAAAATTAATTAGTTTTGAAATTAATTAGTTGGAAACCAGAGTTTGTTTGGTGAGGTGGATGATTTACCGTTAAAAAAACTTTGTTATTTTTTTCTTTAAGCAATTTATGTCGTGTGTATCTACACGGATGTGTCAAAAACCAACTGAACGTGTATCAAATTTAAAATTTATCGTATCGTGTATCGTAAATTTCAATTGGTAAATATCATTAAAATATAAATATAAATAGCAAAGTTTGTCATCTACACGGATTGTGTCAAAAACCAACGGAACATCTATCAAATTTAAAATTTATGGTATCGTGTATCGTAAATTTCAATTAGTAAATAACATTAAAATATAAATATAAATAACAAAGTTTATCTAGAATTATATATCCAAACATTAAATAACTCCAAAATGAAAAGATTATTTAATTTCAAGGTTTAAAATAGTCTAGAAAATACGATATCAACTCTAACAAAGGAAATATATTAAAATTTAAAAATATTTAATTAATTAAATATGGTAGAATTGAAGGAGTAATATTTTAAAATCTAAATAATTAAATAATATAAGTTTTAATAAAATCTCTATATAGAAGGGATCAATTTGAGGATACTGTCAGTTTTTTTTTTTACAAAATATTTAATTAATTAATTAGGATAGAATTAGAAAAGTAAATATTTTAAAATTTAAATAACTAAATAAAATAATAATATTATTAATAATCAATTCTACCAACTTAAAAGAAAAAACAGTACAATGAAATTCGTGTATATAATAACTAGAGCTGCTTCAATTTTTTTTCGTTAGTTTAGTTAGGGTTCATCTTCAACTTCAAGCAACTCTATCATCTACGGTTGTAAGAAAATTATAAAAATGGGTGTCCTCGATAGCTTCTAATGTGAGTATATATTTGTAGTTACATCTATAACAATGTACATGTAAGTATATCATATGAAGTATATGCGTATATATGCACCATAAACCAATTGGACAAATGATACTAACAAAAATTAAAATTGGTATGCATGTTGAGTTTACTCGGGAAAACGTTCAACATTACCTGCAATAATAGATTGAATAAGGAGATTTGCAAATCTTTCATCTTCCAAATCGATTTGAAACAATCATTGATTCTCAACTTTGAAATCCTCTACCTTGAAAAAAAAAAAACTATCTACCTCAACTTTCTACATCGTTGAACGCTTGAATTGGGCTAAAAATTTATACTCCCACAACATTCTTTGACGTATTTTCGGAGTGAATAAGGATTTTCGTCTCCCTCAACTCTCGTCTCTCTATATCGTCCTCGTTTCAACTTTGGAAACAAAAAATGAACCCTCCTTTCAAAATGCATGAATCTAGGAGGGTTGTTAGTGGGATGAATTTGTTTGGTTGTTTGTTTTTTTCGGATAAACATTTTCAAATCTAAGTTGTTGAGATTTTTTGTTTTCTTCAAAACCCGAATATGGTTTTTAGAGTTTTTCTTCAAACACATGAATTTGGTTCTTAGAAACTAAAACAAATAAAAAATAATAATTTAAAACTAATTATGTGGGCAGGCTTCTTATGGGTCCCACCTTCTCCTCATTTCTCATTTCTCATTTCTCTCTTTCCCATAAATCTTCTATAAATTCTTGCTAGTTAATATATATATATATATATATATATATATATATATATATATATATATATATATATATATATATATATATATTTATATAAATATAAAGTTGGGAAATTGCAACAGATATCAATTTAGAATAAGATAATTAAAAATATAGCATGTTTTTAAAAAATTTGCGGATATGGTAATTTCTATCGTTGATATCTTATGGCTGATAGAAGTCTATCGTTGATCACCCGAGCTTTTTATAGATTTTTGTCAGTGATAATAGTCTATCATCACTGATAGAAGATATGATAAAGTCTATAGTGATAGAAACATATTTTTCTTTTGCTATATTTGCAAAACACATTTTAAAGTTTGTTAAATTTTCTATTAGTTTCAGCCTGGTTGCTATTTGTGCAACCAGCCCTAAAAAGTTTGTCGTTTACTTAAAAAAAAAAAAAAATCTTATTTATTATTATTATTATTTTTTCAAAATTTGTAATATTTAGATTGATTTTTCATAAACTTTAAGTTTTGAAAACCAAATATGAGAGCTTAGATTGCTTGATGCAAAATATTGTCTCATCTATCGTTAAAGTAGTATTTCGTTAGATTGTTAGAAAACAAATTAAGGACTCGTTTGGCCGTTTGATAACGTTCTCGTTTCTTGTTCCCTGTTTCCTGTTTCTTGTTTCTGTTTCTTGTTCCCTGTTTTTTTAGAAGTAGAAACCGGAACATGTTTGATAACTACTCTTGTTTCTTGTTTCTAGAAAAAAAGAAACAGAAACAGAAACTTGTTTGATAACGTTTCTTGTTTCTTGAAAAAAAAAATAAACAAAATAGATTAATATATATATATATATATATTTTTTTTGTTAATCAGTTTTATTTATTTATTTATTTTTTTTCCTTTCTTTTTTATAGTTTAAATAGAATTTAGTATACATAATATAAAAATATATATAACATGCATTAAAATATATATCAAATAAAAAAACTATCCAAAGTTTACATAATCGAATACAAATAAGTCTCGATGCAAAATTAAAAACAACCATAAAATTGTATTTATACTTCAAATGTTACCCAAATTTGATTTGATTTGGTATATATTTTTATGCGTTGACCGGATAAGGAGACATTTGTTTAAGAATAGGGAATCGAGCCTTCTACCCACTAAAACAACATTCAATAACATTTCTTTCAAAAAAAAAAAAAAAAAAACATTCAATAACATTTTGGAGTGAGAAATGTCGATAGTTAAACATTTATGGATGATGTCATTTTTCTCTAAAATCTCGAAGTCATTGTCAATTTGTCATTATTTGTTATGAAACGCGTTTTAAATTTTCGTCGACGTGTATACGTCTTCCATTTTCATGTGTCAATGAACTCAATATCGACATAAGAGGTGAATCAACATTTCAATTATATTTTAGATAAATTGACGTTATTGTATCTAAAATATCATTATTGTGAATTTAATATTTAATAGTAAGAAAATTAAACTTATTTAAAAACCGTGAAATGCTTATTTGCAAAGTTTAAAATGTGGATGTTGATGGAAATATCAATGTCTCAATTTTATGGAAATGTTGATAAAAAAATATCGATAAAATGTCGATAGATATTTATGATTTTTTTTTTTAAATATACTTAAATTAATAAATAAACATTTTTTTTTGCAATTAATAAATAAATATTTTAATGTAGTTAGATAGGATAAAAGACTTATTTATTAATATTAGGTTCACATTAATATTAATATATTCTCAAACAAAACAAAAATAGAAAGTGACAAAATTTAAAATAATATATAAAAAAATATTGCAAAATTAAGAAGAAGAAAAATATAGAAAACTAAATTATAAATTCTAAGATTTGAGCACAAGACCTTGAAAACGGGAACGTTATGGAACGATGTTCTTTCTAACTTAGTTCAGCTAAGTGTATAAATTATGTCAAAGTATATGGACTCTAATGACTCTAAAAATTTAATTAAATATCTTTGAAAAAAAAATGTGAAATCTCTCCTAAACATATTCAAAGCTGATTCTTGTGAGGCAGTTTTTTTTTGAGTTTTTGGTATTGATTTGATATTAAGAGAAGTTTGAAGGGTTAATTTGGCTTTTTTTTATTTTCTTTGATTGCTAAGTTGCAGCTTCCTTATGAGTGAATTCAAGTGAGCTTTTCCCAATCTTTGTGATCTAATTTTTCCATTTTGAGACAACCCCTTTGTTTGTTTTTGGGTGTTATTCAAGCTGGACATGGACATTTATATATCAAAAGTTTTTTTTTTTTTTTTTTTTTTTAATTATTCGAACTACATAACTTTTCATCATCAAGACAGTCAGCTGAGTCATGGTCACTTTGACGAATTTGTATCTATTATTATTAGCGTGGTTAGACTAAAAATAAAATGAATAATGAGAATTATATAATGCATAATTCTGAATAAAAAATAAAAGAAGTAAGTGCAGCAACATTGTTGATTGCACAAAAATGAATTGTCGTCTCTTATTCTTCTTATTCTAATTCCCTTCTATACAAAGGAAATAAATTGCTCATCTCAAGCCACTTGAGGATGCAGGACTTGTGATACACGTGATCGCTGGGGATTCTAGCCACCTCCTTTTCACCTTCGTCGAGCTCATCGCAACACACGCTGCACTCTCCTCCCGCCCCAATTAACCCATCAAACTTCTCCTTCTTCAGCCTCTCAATCGCCGACGCCCCTCTTCTCGGAGGCGGTGGCGGCGGTGAATCTTCAATATAAATCATTTGGATGGAATCGACGACGACAATGATGTGGAAGTTGAGATCGAGGTCGTCGGCGGCCAATTGGAGGGCAAAGGAAGCGATCTCTTGAAAGATGAGGTCGGCGTTGGGGAGGTTGAAGGAATGTAGAAAGCGGACGACGTTGGAGGATTGAGAGAGAAAGAGTGGGTCTTGGAGCTCCCGCAGAGGCAAAGGGAAGAGTTCATCCGCGATCAGAGTTGAGGGGGTTTGTTGCAGGATTACATGAGAAGATCGCACGACAAATTGGCTCGAAATCTCCAATCGGAGTTCGACGAATTGCTTTGGGAGAGAGACAGAGACAAAGACATAGTAGTTAAAAGTTAGAATGGATGTGATATGAAAACACAGCAATCTGATTTCAGGTGGGGAGCAACGGATGAAGAAGAGCGGGAGAGAGGAGTCTGATCAAATAAGGAAATTTCTTACCGTTGGAATTCATTTTGAAACCTACAAGTACAACCGCGCCTAACGGCTATTTTCACCGTCCCCTCGTCGGACTCTTCCATTTTCTTATACTTAGTTATGTTATGTTACATTTCAATAAATTTATTCAGTACAACCATGTGTTCAAACTGTAGTTGAAAACACAAATTAAAACTAATTGGACTTAAATCATCACTTTTTAAAATCAACCTAAAGTATAGCAATTAAATTTAATGTTTTTATAGTAGATAAACCAAAATTAATAAAAAAAATAAATTAAAACTATAAATGCCATGTTTAAAAAAAAATTACACAATTAAAAATAGGGAAATTGTAGTAAATGACAATTTAAGACTTATTGTTTGCAAATATAGCATATTTTTAAAAATTTTGCGGATATAGCAATTTCTATCACTGATATCTTATGACTGATAGAAATCTATCGCTGATCACCTCAGCTTTTTATAGATTTTTGTCAGTGATAATAGTCTATCAGTTATAATAGTCTATCACTGATAGAAGTCTATCAGTGATATAATAAAGTCTATCAGTGATAGAAACGGGTTTTTTTGCCATATTTGCAAAACATTTTAAAGTTTGCTAAATTTGCAATTAGTTTGGGCCTGATTGCTATTTGTGCAACCAGCCCATTAAAAATATAGCATTTTTTTTAAAAAAAATTACAAATGTGACAATTGTTATTACTGATAGCCTTATATAAGTGATAGTCAATCAGTGACTATAATGATAAGCTACTAATATCTTATGTTTTTTTTTTATAGAATTTTGTCAATGATAGTCTATCAATGTTAGCCATCTATCAATAACTATGACTGGTTTTTTTTGTTTGTGTTGGAATTTTCATTATTTTGGGGATGATTGTTATTTATGCAATCTGCCAAAGTTTAAACTTAAACTTATTATCTTGGCCAAATAGAGTTAGCGTGTGTTTATAAAATCTAATTAGGGCTTCTTGATCCTAGTGACCATGCCAGTTGAAAATATTATATATACTTATTTACAATATTAGTATTTTGTTTTACTTTTAGAATATTAATTAATATTAAAAAATAAAAATAAAAAATAAGTTCAAAATATTATCCCCTTTAATTGCAACACGTTGACTCATTTTCTAAACTAAATCATAGTTTTGAAATATATAACAATTAAATATTATCCTCTTTACTTTTTCCTTTTAAGGAATAAAAATCTTCCATACTTATTTAGATTTTTTTTTTTTTTAGAATATTGAAAATGAGTATAACTTAAATACTTCATTGGTAATTTAAAAATGTGAGTTCATTAATTCTTCCATACTTATTTAGAATATTATTCTTTCATACTTATACTTATTTGAATACGTAAAAAATATATATATATATATATATATATATATATATATATATATATTATCCTCTTTACTGTCTTTAATTGAATTAAAAAAAATCATATTTACAAATTAGTCAATTTGAATTTCACTCAATTTGAAAGAATAAAATTAGTTTGTCCTTAATTATTTTAAAGTAAATGTAATGTTGAAATACTATCTTAGTTTCATTTTAGAGTTGCAAATTTAATTTTGATGAAAATGATTGAAATCTGAATTTCAGCAGAAATTTGAATAAGGACCAGGATGTAGCTGGTAAAAGAATTATATATATGGATATATTGGTTGATCCAAACAAAACAATATTCAGAAGTTAGATTACATTATATATAATAATTCTAAAAACAAAAATGAAATTTAATAATGTGTTAAATTTGTTGTATTTTACTTCTGCACAAAGGACATGAGTTGTTGATTTGAAGCCAGGTGAGAATACAAGTTTTATGAAACACATGACCACATGGGATTTTAGCCACCATCTTCCCCCGACAGTTGAGTTCATCGCAACACACACTGCATTCTCCCAACTCTTCTCGCCTAAGTAATCCATCCAATTTCTTATGCTCTTTCTTCTTTGGCGTTTCAATAATCGCTTCTTCAAGAACTACCTTCTCCTCCACCATTACACCACGTCCAACATTATTCGACCTCTGCTCCAGCTCGATCTGTCAGAACATTTGGATGTAATCGATATTCGCGACCAACTGGAACTTTTCGTCGTAGTTTTCGGCCGCCATCTGAACGATGGACGGTGTGATCTTCCGAGCAATGGCCTTACAGTTTACAAGGTCGACGCCGAGGTTGAAGGAGGTGTACAGTTGTTGGATGACGTACGCCTCGCCGAACAACGGATCTTCGAGCTCTCGAAGAGGTAGAGGAAACCGAGCAATCTCCATTTGAGTTGAGGAAGTTTCTGCAAGGATCTCATAGGGAAGTCCGGTGGATGGCGATCGGGAGATCAGACGGTTGACATAGCCCAATCGAATTATAAGGATTTGATCGGCGCCATCGTAACGGCTAAGACTACACCAACGGATAGTGGAGTCATTCTCGAGAGGCATCGTTAATTATTTATGAAATTTGTTGGATTATTGATTTGAAATTGAAACACACGTATTTATTTAATTAATAGTAGAAGCCGATGGACAGTTCCCATTCCGATTAGGAATTATATTCCTTTTCTGTGCATACTCATTTTTTTCGATATTTCCAATTTATGAAAAATTTAAGATCTTCAATATTTCCCTTCTGATTAGGAAAACTGACTTTCTTTCACCATTTATTTATGGGAATTTTAAGATCTTATATTTCCACTTTTTTTCTCAACATAAAATCTTCTAAGAAATCATTCCAAGATCTCACCCACCGTCGAAAAACTATTTTTTATAAAATTAAAATTAAATAAATTGGCCTTTCTAAATGTTGAGATTAAAAAAATAGAAAATATATACAAAAGTTTTAAGGAAAAGTTTAAAGATGTTTGGTTTTTGGTAATTTAGATAGTAAAAAATCTTGAAATGCCTAAAATTATAGATGTTTGTAAATACAGATATTGACATTGTAAGGTTGTCTGAAAATATTTAGATAATTGGATTTGTTTTGAAAAGTTTTGAAATGTGTGTATTATTTCAAAAATAGTTTCTCCTATTTTGAGATAATTTATATATTAATTTGCTATAGAAGTTAGGACTGATTGCATGGATAGCGAACGACCAAACCCCAAACCCTAAACCCTAAATTCTAACCGGACACTTCAATACATAGTAGACGCCGACAAAACCTCAAACTCTAAACCCTAAACCCTAACTTCAATGCATAGCGAACGCCGAACGGAAGATAACCCATTTTTTTAATTCTTCTTATTTATTTATTTATTAAAGGTAATACGAGAATAAAAAAAATCATTTTAAAAATTTGTTATATTTGCAAAGTGTTTTAAAAATTGTTATATCTTTAATTATTTTATTCTAAATTGACATCTATTATAATTTCAATAGAACTTTTATAATATTTTTGTCTTTAATAATTTAATATTTTATTGTGTTGTTAATTCATATTTATTATATATGTTTTTTTTTAATAATAAAAATAATTTTTATTGTTTTGGAATTTTTATAAAAGTTCAAGCAGTAAATATTAATTTGGATTTTTTGTTTTGAATAATATTAATTTTGATTTTACATTGAAATACTTAAACTTATTTTAGTTTTTTTCTACTGAATTATATTTATACATTATTACAATAGGGAATGTTTTTTTTTTTTTTTTTTAGAGAAATGATATATATATATATATAAGAAAAATGAAAGGCAAGAAAAGTAAAAAGAAAAATAACATGAAAATCTTGGAAACCCATAATTCATGAGGAGATGCTTCTCGTATGGGCATCTTAAGATGTCCAGACATCTCGAGATGCTTGAGTATCTTGTACCTGCAAAAACAAACACAATAATTTAGATGCCCATCTTATGAAAATCTTGGATTAACGCTAAACAAATGTCCATTAAGATCAAAGTTTTGATAAATATTACATCGCAGTTCAAGAAACCTCTAAAGGGACGTTTGGCGTGCATAATTGAGTTTTTTAGGTACAAAGTTGAGTTGAGTTGAATTAGAAAGTCTGTGTTTTTTAGGTACAAAGTTGAGCTGAGTTGAATTAGAAAGTCTGTGTTTGAGATGCAAAGTTGAATTATTAAGCCAGAGGCATTTAGTGCAGTTTTTGTAACTCAAAGAAGTCTGGTTTGATGTTGATGTTTTTATTTGCTTAACTTTTTGTTCAATCATTCAATAACACATATTTTTTTTTTTCAATTTTTGAACCTGAAATGTCATACCAACTTCACATATATTTTACAATTTCTTGTATGTAACCATTGTACCTGAGTTAAAAAAAATATTCTTGTTTTATACCAACAAAAAAATATTACAAAACAAACAAGGATCCAAATTATTTTGAAGTCTCGTTCTTAATTGGTTTTATTTCTAATTTTTTTTTAACTATTTAATTAGAGATAAATTTCAACATATTTTAAAATTTAATAAGTAAAGTTAGGACTCAAATCAATTTCGTTTATTATTAAAATATTTAAAAGGAAATTAATAATAAATGTATGTACAAAATTTCAATTTTCATGAAAAAGTTATATATAAAATAGGAAAAATGCACTTTTGGTCGTTGAGTTATTTTATTTATTAATTTTTTTTTTTGACAATATGTTGGAGTGTGGATTGAACCTATGACCTTATGGTCACTAGGCTACATTATGTCGTTCAGCTATGCTCTTTTTGACGTGAAGTTGAATTATTAACTTCATGTTTCAAGTAACTTAAATAACTCAACTCAACCTAACTAGAACACCCCTAGGTGTGACATTTAGCTACTAGCTTAGGATTTGGGTTTGGAAGAGTGGCTTGATTTCGACTCTAAAGGCTCAAAGAAATTCCTCTTCATTTCTACAATTTCAATAGTATTGTGTTGAACATTATGAAGACAAAGAAGAATTAAAAGTGAACATAATATATTTTTCAAAATTCACCGATGAAAATTTCCTTTTTCTTTTTTGTACGTAATATATAAATTTAAATTTATTAATCATATTGTTTATTAATAATTACCATAATTTGACATTAGGGGAAACACTCTTATTGTAGAGCAAACCAAACACGTTGATACATGTTGATAAAAACACTTTTTGAGAAAATGTAACCAAATATATGAAGGTTTTAATTATAAACATTTCTAAAAAAAAATATTTTTTAAAAAATAGTAGTCAATCCAAACACATCTTAAATTGTGAAAAATAAAACTCTTGGGAAAATTCTAATCCTTGATAGTTGATACTCAAGTTGCAAACAACTTGCCAAAGCGAGCATAAGCTGACATATGTATGACTTGATGACCAATAAGTTTGTGGTTCGAATCCCCCAACCCAATGTACTAAAAAAAAAAAAAAATTGCAAATAACTTCACTCAATTCAAAATGGCTTTGTTTGAAAAACAATAAACTCAATTAAATGATTTGGAATTAAATGTAATATGTGAAATTGAAGCATCTTAAAATGCTTTGAATCTGTTTGACCTGATTCTTGATTGGTTAATGAGTCGGGATTCAGAGACAATTGTTTTATACCTAACTTATATCTAGCCGTACACATAAAAAGAGAAGTAGTGGTTTGAGATCATCTATCTACTTATGTTTACATATTTTTTATTATATGAAAAAAAAAAAAAAAAAAAAAATCACATCCTGTGGATAACTTTTTGGTAACACAATTGAATCCTTGAAAACAATTTTTATATTAATCCAAAAAGAAAGTGTTGTAGGAGTAAAATGGAATAGAATTTGTATCTCCTATTATTATTATTAGTGTGGTTACACTAAAAATACATCCACACAAAAAATAAAATGAATAATGAGAATTACATATTACATAATTCTCAATAAAAAAAAAAAAAGAGTTGTTGTCTGTTATTCTTCATCTAATTCCCTTCTACACAAACGACAGGAATTGTTCATCTCAAGCCACTTGAGGATGGCAGGACTTGTGATACACGTGATCGCAGGGGATTCTAGCCACCTCCTTTTCACCTTTGTCGAGCTCATCGCAACACACGCTGCACTCTCCTCCCGCCCCAATTAACCCATCAAACTTCTCCTTCTTCAGCCTCTCAATCGCCGACGCCCCTCTTCTCGGAGGCGGTGGCGGCGGTGAATCTTCAATATAAATCATTTGGATGGAATCGACGACGACAATGATGTGGAAGTTGAGATCGAGGTCGCCGACGACCAATTGGAGGGCAAAGGAGGCGATCTCTTGGAATATGAGGCCGCAGATGGCGTTGGAGAGGTTGAAGGAATATAGAAAGCGAAGGACATTGGAGGATTGGGAGAGAAACAGTGGGCCTTGGAGGTCCCGCAGAGGCAAAGGGAACTGATCACCGGCGATTAGAGTTGAGGGAGTTTATTGCAGGATTTGGTGGGAAGATCGAAAGACCAATTGGCTTGAATTTCCCAATCGGAGTTCAACGAATTGGCCGTCGGAGACCATATTGTCGGAATTTCGGAGGGACAGAGAGAGAGTACTGTTGTCGAATTCAAAAGACATGTCGGTGGCCATGCCAAAACTCATCCGCCGGATATTTCACTCGAATTCCCAACGACTGTTTTCATCTCCGAAAAAACCCATCCAACGACTACTGCCGATCCGTCCTCAACGACTCTTTTGTCGTCGCGTCGTCCGATGTTGCCCCACCGCCTCGCGACCGTTCTCTGTTTTATTTTCCTTTTTCTGTTTTACACTTTTAATGATTTTTCATTTTTCTTTTTTTGTTTTACTTTTAACGATTTTTCATTTTTCCTTTTCTTTGTAGGAATAAAATTCTTCGATACTTGATAATAGTTTTTTTTTTCTTCTTTTTTTACTTTTAGAATATTGGTTAATATTAAAAAATAAAAAAATAAGTACAAAATATTATCCCCTTCAGTTGCTAACACGTTGACACATTTTCTAAACTACATCGACACTTTTGAAATTATCTTACTATATCGAAAAAGGATTTAACGATAAACTTTTTCTTTCCATTTTATCCCCTCTCTTTTTTCCTCTCTTATATTTATAACTAAAAATGTAATTTCTAAAGTTTTAAAGTTTTAAAATTTTAAAATTAATTAAATATTTTTTTTTTATTATTTAAAAAGTTATTTTGAAATAGTTCAACTTATGTCATTTTTCCATGTTAAAATTGATTCAACTTCTCCAACTCTTTACTACATTCAACTTCAATTTAAAATTTAATGAGATCTAACAACTCTCTAATCCTTCAAATTCTCCAACTTTTCACTACTTTTTTTAACCCTTGTAAATTTAAAAAAAAAAAATGGTTCAAAAAGATCGAAAAAGCAAAATAAATGGAGTTGAAGCACAAGGGAGATGAGAAGAGATCGAAGAGAAATTGAACCACTTCTCAAGTGAAGAGATTGATGGAGAAACAAATGAAGAGATAAGAATTCCTTAACTTTTTCTTATTTTTTTCAATTTCATTTTACAATTTTTTTTTCTTCTTAAATGAGTCAATTACCATTAGATTTTTTTTTATTGGGAGTAGAGTGGTTCTACAAGAAGTGTGCTTGAGAACAACGTAAACAAAGTCTTCTACGCTGTCGAGAATTACCATCTCATTCAAGTCGTTCGACAACACCGATCTTCCACATGACAATGTTATTGCTCTGTTATTCCGCTGACCGTTGTAACTCTCTCGCCTCTAATTTTTCAACACTCAATTTTGTATTTATTGATGTTCTTCACCTCACCTTTAATTTGAAGGGAGGGCGATTAAGGCTGTCATTGTTGTCAACGACGTAATAGGCTGACGTTGGTGATCAATCGACACAAAGATTTGCAAGAGAGACATTTCGTTTGAAAGATAGAAGAAGAGAGTAAACATTTACCGGGGATGAATGAGAATTATATAGTTTCATTGAGTTGTAAGTTTTATTTGCCTTTCACTTTTTATTTTTATTTTCAATAAAATGGGTAATGCTGTATGGCTGGACTATTTTTTTTTTCTTTATGTTTTACTAATTTATATTATAAAGATTAGTATTACATTTTTTTTTGTTTTACTAATTTATATTATAAAGATTAGTATTACATTTTTTTTTTTTTTCAATAAAATGGGTTATGCTGTATGGCTGGACTATTTTTTTTTTTTGCTCCTTCAAACTAGATGATGTTATTAACACCCTAGACCCCAAAACCACCATACAAACAATTCAAAATTAAAATATGTTGTATGGCAAGAATATGATATTTTTAAAGTAGAGAGACCAATTTCATATTTTCAAGTTATAAATATTTTAAAAGACAAATATGTGGCTGCTGGGATTCGAGCCCAGGTCTCCACGGCCACAACATGGAATTCTAACCACTAAACTACAGCCACTTTTGATGTTAATAAACACTATTGTTAAGATTAACAACAAAGCTTTTAGGGGGCGTTTGACCCGTAATGGGTTCAGAACCCTTGAAATCAAAATACGGTGGGTTTGTTTGGGAGGGTTCTGAACCTTGGGAATCAAAAAACGGTGTTTGGAGTGCAGTGTTGGGAAGCCTGGGAATCAGAAAACAGTGTTGAAAAACATGGGATCAGAAGTCAGTGTTTCGGGTGCAGTGTTTTGAAACCCGGGTTTGAACAATTTTTTTTTCCTTTTTTCCTTTCGCTACTTTTTTTTCTTCTTATTTTTTAGCGAATATTTTGTGAATTGTAGAATTTTTTACGCAACATGTGACTTTTTTTCTAGACGTTTGAATGAAGCATTTAATTTATGCTATAATCTAAGAATAATAAAATTATTTCCAACAGTCGAAACATTGCTTACAAGAATCAAATATATATTTGGATAAGGAATTAAAAAATTAAATGTTTCATTCAAACGTCTCAAAAAACATAACATGTTATGTCAATCAATTTGTTTTGTTTTTTTTTAAATATATATTTAGATAAAGAATTAAAAAAAAATGAAAAACACAAAAGGAAGAAAACAAGAATTAAACAACAACCTACTATTATATTTGGATAATATTCTAAGTATGTATCCCTTAAGTACAAACTGAAAAATTTGAAGAATTGACATTGGAAGAAAATCTTGATTCAAATCATAATCTTTTCTAAGTTATTTCAAACATTTCATAAGGTTAAATTTCACATAGATTATAAAACCAGAAAAAATAAATAATTTAATTTTGTAATTAGAGAAAAATCACATTCTATTTTAAAATCAATTGAATATTGTTAATAATTATTATTTTTTAATTTTTAATTTGTTAACTTAAAAATTAAATAATATTTTTTAAAATATTAACATGACACCTCAAATATTTTTATTTTATCTTACCACTAAAAAATTAAACATATTTTGAGCTATTATAAATTAGATTAAATATAAATAAATTAAAAAAAATAATTTTATTTAGATAAATATAGTTATAATTAGAGAGGTAAAATTGAAAGAAAAATGGTGGGACCCACTATAATAATGAAAAAAACTTATTGAAAAATGTTGGGACCCACCATAATTATGAAAAATGTGGAGAGAGAAATGGTGGACCTCACCAATATATTTAAATTTTAAGAAAAATCATTGGTTTGGAGGTGTAACCCATGTGTTTGGTTTCTCAAACCCGAGGTTCGAACTCCTTACCCCAAACATGGTTTTGGATTCTAAATCCAAAACCACCCCAACCCATTACGGGGGCCAAACGCCCCCTTAATACCATGAATTATGAAATCAAGTACAAATTAAGGAACAATATTAGCAATATCGATAATTTTATTTATTAAGTCTGTACCTCCGTTAAAACTAACATTTTTCTAAATGTGAATTAAGTTGAAGGGTATATATTGATTTTTGTCGTTAATTGTATTATTATTAATTGATAGACAGTTATTTTATTAGTTTAAATTATTAAATAATAATTTTTTTTATTAAATAATAATAAAATAAAAAACAATTAATTAGAATAAAACAAATTTAAAATGAAAAAGGAGTTTCTCTTTCTTCTATAGGCGCGGCGGCGGTGTTCTTCATCCAGCAACTGGGAGCTCGAAAAACCCCAATCTCCGTCGAGCATTTGTTCGCTAATTCCGGTTTCCAAAATGAAGAGCTTGTTCTTTCCAACCCTAATTTTTCAATCCAAGCTTTTTCTGCACCATCAATGGCGAGGAATAGCGAAGGTTCGCCTGAAATGGGTCAAGAATCGGAGTCTCGATCACATCATCGACACGGAGACCGATTTGAAGGCCGCTTGCCTCCTCAAGAACGCCATTAAGCGCTCCTCTACTGGCTTCATCACCGTCAAAACCATCGCCGATTGGCAAAAGCTACTCGGTCTCACTATCCCTGTTCTTCGATTCATCCGGAGGTATCCAACTCTCTTTCACGAATTTCCTCATTCTCGTTACGCTAATTTGCCTTGCTTTCGTTTGACGGAAACCGCACTGTTTTTAGATCAGCAAGAGACTAGTATTCACCAAGTTCACGAGACCGACACTGTCCAAAGACTTTGTAGAGTGCTTATGATGATGAAAACTAGGGCTATGCCTCTTCACTCCTTGCATCCTTTAGAATGGGATCTAGGTTTACCATCTGGGTTTGAGAGCTCATTGATTCCTAAATATCCCGATCATTTTCGATTAGTTAAAGCCTCAAATGGGGATTGGTTCTTGCGGCTTGTGCAGTGGCGCGACGAATTTGCATTTTCAGCCTTGCAAAGGAGCAATGAGAGCTCTGGATTGGGAGATGCGTATAGGCAATTCAAAAGGGGTCGTACCACATTGGCTTTTCCAATGAGTTTTCCGAGGGGATATGGAGCACAAAAGAAGGTAAAAGCTTGGATGGAAGAGTTTCAGAAGCTACCTTACATTTCTCCATATGAGAATTGTAGGCAAATTGACCCCAATAGTGATCTCATGGAGAAAAGAGTTGTTGGGGTTCTACATGAGCTTTTGAGTTTGACTCTTCACAAGAAAACTAAACGAAACTATTTGAGAAGCTTGAGAGAGGAAATGAATCTGCCTCATAAGTTTACTCGAATCTTCACCCGGTATCCCGGAATCTTCTATCTCTCCTTGAAGTGTAAGACCACTACTGTTTCTATTAGGGAAGGGTATCAGCGTGGAAAGCTAGTGAACCCACATCCTTTGACATGTCTAAGGGAAAAGTTTTATCATGTCATGAAGACTGGACTGTTATACCGTGGGAAAGGTGCTGCATTGATAGCCAAGGAGGGCATTTTGCTTAATAATACAGCCGAGGAGGTGATGGTGGAGGATGGCTTGGATGTTGAATCAGATGAGACAGGTGATGATGAATGCTTTGAGGACGACAACTCACAGGCAGATGAATCTGATTCAGATTAGTGGAATCAGATAACTGGATCCCTCCCTTTGCCAGTTTCCAAAAAAGAGGGACACAAATCAATGCCTCCTGCATATATATGAGAAATGTGAGTTTACTCTTTTCCTTGATATTTTTTATGCACGTTGTTCTTCTTGCTCGAAAAAAATTGTGTTGTCATGCTAAAGTCTTCTTGAAGTTTCATTTTCTTCTTTGACACAAGTTTTTCCTTCATTAGCACTTCTCTTGGAGACCCTAAAAGATTAGGAAATTAGGGAGCAATTGATTTGATTGCAATTTTGGCGGATTGAGTGATATCTTTTGTTTGATTGCAGTTTCATTGGAAGATGACTCGTTTTGAGGGATCAACATTGTCCCATGTCATGCAATGCTGTATAGTTTATGTGATAAAGACATGAGCCATAGAGGAAAGAAATGGATTGTAGTGACAGAGATTTGGAAAAATGGTGTTAACAACTTTTCCTTTCTCGGGCAAAGAAATGCAGGAGCTTTGCTATCATGTAAGAAACAGCTTATTTTTCATACTTCAAGACGTTCATACTCAAAACTGGATCCAGCGGAAAGTTGAAGAAGGACGTGGCTGGTAAAGAAATTATATATTTGCTACTTTGTATAGATTGGAGTCAGTTTAGTTTTATAATTTCTGGCCTTTCTTTGTTTCTGTTATACTTGCATTGAAGGCTGAAATAGAGTTTTCCTGGCACTTCTCTTCTAGGAGGTTAGACATTGAGATGCATTTTGTTGGCCTTTTTCTGTTTGAAATCATATCTGGAAATCTATTTGTTTGCTTGTAGATTATGAACCATGTAGAGACAAGCTAAGCTATACACATGACTTTTATGGTGCTGGTGTTGTATCAAACTGTTGAATTCTTACTATTGCTGATTTAAAGAAGGTTTGATTCTGTTATAAATTTTGTTTCACTTTCATTCTACGCCTCGGCCTTTTGGTTGGATGAAACTGTGTTACCTTTGTTGCATGGATTTAATGAACTCATTGATAAACCAATTCATTTATTTGGATAATAAACGGTGTATTATAAAATAAAAGGAATATAGCCTAGGGTTTGGGGGTGGAGGAAACCCCAGCCAACAATACTAAGCAAGAAAAGCTTTGAAATGATTCCAAAAAGCCAAAGGATATTGAGTTTTTCTCTTAAAAACCTCCACCCTAGAAGGGAGGTATAGATCCATACCAAATTCTCATACAACACGAATGACCAAGCGCTATGGAATAACGGGCGATAAATGGTCTCCTCGTCCTCATTGGGGGGGGGGGGGGGGCGGGGGGGTGTCCAATGGAGGAACTTTCTTTGTAACCTCTTGACAGTATTTAGGCTTCTATAGAAGAGAGATCATATGAAAAACTACCTTTTTTTAGGAATCTTAAAGCTCCAAATGAAGTTCACAAGGGAGGGGCCCTATAGCTTAGCTTTGGGTAAAAGCTGCTTTTGTATAGAAAAGATCACTTGAATCTATGCACCAAACAATTATGTCTTGAGTCTTGACTGTGTCCAAAGTTGTATCGAGTCCAACAATTTGGTGAAGGGAAGCCTATCTAGCTAGTTCTCCTAAGGCCTAAATCCCAGGTCTGAGAATCTTCCATCAAGCCAATTAGTAATGACAGGACCTCTTCTAGAGGGGAGGCTATTGAACTTTGGAAAGTTGAGGGAAACAAGTAGGCGTGTTCGCCCAAGTGTCTTCCCAAAATCGAATACACCACCAACTAAACTTCCCAAAACTCCCCAAAATCTCTAAGCCTCAAATTAGTGTTTTCGAGGTGACCCAGACGCCCGTCTAAGACGAGAGGCGAGACCTGGGGTGGTTGTGCCTTGAAGGCAGCCAAGACGAGCTCCTTCAAACAGTTGCTCGCCTTGCTGCCCCTCCTTCATGCGTGGAAGCAAGCGCTTGGTTTTATTTATTACTAATCTTTCAAAGAAAAAACCAAGGCATATTAAAGTAACAGCAGAGGGAGTGAGTTCAATCATTGGTGACTATCTACTTAGAAATTAGTTTTCTAAGAATTTTTTTGACAACTAAATATTAGGATCTGACAGTTGTCTTTGTCAGATTGGTCGAGGTGCGCGTAAGTTGACTCAGACACTCACGAAAAAAAAATCGAAGAACCTGTGCAGGCTTCAATCGTCTCATCTATCTTCCATTCTTTTTATTTTTTTTATTTTTTTATTATTATTATTGTTTTTTTATTTAATATTTCCCCTTTTTAAAATTTTCACACACTAAAGTAGTAGTACTCGTGGAGAGAGTCATTAGCATAGCACTCACATGCTTGCTGTGGGTAATTGTCATCTGATAGTTAAATGTCAGTATTAGTATTGCTAATTATATTCTTAGTAGTGAGTGTTATATCCATTTAAAATAGTTTTTGTTTATAAAAATGTTATTATCTTTTATTTAATTACTACTTTTTACTATGTATTTAAATGTTAATGTCTTTATTTTTTCAATTATTTAAGTTATTTGGTAAATGGTTTTATCAATATTAAAAATATATATGGACTGGTTGCACAAATAACAATCAGGTCCAAACTAATTGCAAAATTAGCAAACATTAAAATGTTTTGCAAATATGGCAAAAAAACCCGTTTCTATCACTGATAGACTTTATTATATCACTGATAGACTTCTATCAGTGATAGACTATTATTTCTGATAGACTATTATCACTGACAAAAATCTATAAAAAACTGAGGTGATCAGCGATAGACTTCTATCAGTCATAAGATATCAGCGATAGAAATTGCTATATCTGCAAATTTTTTAAAAACATGCTATATTTGCAAACAATAAGTCTTAAATTGTCATTTACTACAATTTCTCAATATATATTACATTTAAATATAAAATAAATTTTAGTCAAATTGAATAATATCTCTATTTATTTTCAATCGAAATTTAAAGTGCATTATTCCTTTTATTTTTTACGTTTTCAATAGTGCACAAATACTTGAGTATTTCAATAGTGCACAAATACTTGAGTATTTAACGAGTTTTTTCATTTGTATAAATATTGAAATGATTTTTTTAGTTATTTTTATAAACTAAATTTATTTAAAAATAAAATATTAAAATAACAAACACCAAAATATGATATAAATTTAAATTATATTAAAATAATATGTAAATTACCTAAATATTAGTAAAGACATTAATGATATAGTACATACCCTCGAGACATTCTCACACACAAATCTTACAAAAACAAATATAGTTATTCTTATAAATTATCTTTTCAAAATAAACATGATAATCTTTAACACAGTTATTCTTATAAATTATTCCTTCAAAACAAACATGGTAATCTAAAAGGTTGGACATCTCTAATTCTTGATATCTATCCTTCCACGATCCTTGTTTTTTGATAATCTAGATAGTCAGAATGATGCCTGGAATTATAGATGCTCGAAAATAGAGATGTCCAACAATTTTAAATAATCATGTTTGTTTTAAATTTTTTTTTTTTTGTAAAGATGTCCGATAATATTTAGATTGTTTTTGGAGGATTTTTGTATGTAAATATTTTAAAATGAGGTATTATTCTAAGAATACTATTTCCTATCTTCAGTTAATGTATACATTAATTTAATATAATTTGAATTTATATAATATCTTTAATAATTTAATATTTTATTACAATCAATACATATTTATTTTATATATTATTTTGCATAACAAATAAATTTATATTGTTTTGATATTTTTTTTTAAAGTTCTAATAGTAAATATTAATTTTGATTTTAACTCGAAATACTCAACGAATTTTAAAAGAATATGGTTATATAGTTGATAGTTTTTTTTTAATGGTTATATTTATACATTATTACAATAGAAATATTGTGAGAGAAATGATATCAATTTAGGATGAAAAAATATATATAATAATAATAATAATATATATATATTTTTTGGCAAAATAAAAATAAAAAAAGATGCTCTCACCATGAAAATCTAGGAAACTCATAATTTAAGAGGACAACAAAAACTCTTGAGATGCCTCTTGTATCGGCATCTCGAGATGTCTGGTTATCTTGTATACCGACAAAACAACATGGTAATCCAGATGTCTATCTCATAGAAATGTTGGATTACCACCAAACAAACGGTCCCTTGGATAACAAAAATAATAACTAAAATAAAATAGTCATTTTATTAAATGACCATTAGGTTTAGATGTTTTAATTATGAATATTTCTTAATTTTTACTTTTGAGTGCAACAAACAATTTTATTAGGACAAAAATACCCTTTGACTAAAAAATATTTAGCCGTTATCATTTAACAACAAATTCTTATTTTTAAGGTAATTAAGATTATGTTCACCTGAAATAATATAATAATATTTCAATAAGTAAATGAAATTTGAAATTCAACAGAAATATTTCATCGTTTTGAAAATTGAAAATTGAAAATTGAAAATTAAAAATTGGTTTCCAAGTAATGTCACTTGAGAAATTTCAACTTATTAAAATGGAATATTTACTCTTACCTTGTGAAGCATGTGGTTCTGTGTTAAAGTCAACTTCAATACAACTTAGGTAATGAATGGTTGACCGTCGCCAAACACTGAACACACTACGTTTTTTGAAATTTTATTTGTAAGTTTTTGATTCACTCCCAACTCAATCTAAAAAACGTCAAGCCAAAGCGAGCATAGCTCAGCTGACACATATATGTCTTGATGACCAAAATGTCTATACATAACCTTTTTTTGAAAAATATTTATTTCTCAAAATTTATGCATAAAATTTGGTTGGTCATACTTTTAGATATCTAAGGCCCATTTAGATTTTAGTTTTGAGATTTTGAAAATTAAGCCTATAAATAATAGGGGAGACGAGACAGACCGATGACCCATTTTCTTTTAGTATAAAATCAATAGATGCCATTTCTTTAAAAATGGTGATATATGTCTATTTTTACTTTAATTTCTCTCTCCTATTTTTTTCATTTCTTATTTATCCTCTCTCTCAAATCTCAATCTCTCCCTTCATTTATAAGATTTTATAATTTTAAAAAAATAGCTCTCACTCCTACAAGATTTTCTCCAAAAGAAATTAATCTCTCCCCCAAGATTTTCTCCCTTCTCTCTCCCTCTTTTTACCCGTTTCAAAAATTAAAAATAACAAAAATTGTACACTTAAAAAATCATGAGAATAAAGAAAAAAAAATAAGAACTTATACCACATTCTCCTACCATTTTCAATGCACCTGTTTCAAAAATTAAAAATAACAAAAATCGTACAAAATAGACTTAAAAAATCTTAAGAATAAAGAAAAAGAATTAGAACTTATACAAAATTCTCCTACCATTTTCAATCATCATTGATACAAAATTGTAAATATAGTGTAACTGAGACAAACTTCACCGGCCTATAAGTGCAAGAATAGTGTTTTCAATTACATTGTATTTGCAATTTTTCAACTTGCAATTACACGATAGAAAAAAAACGAGAAAAATATGCTAGTATTTGTAATACATCTCGAAAAACAAAGAGATGCATTCTAAGTTTGCAAATTGCAGTGTATTTGCAATTTGCAAAATTGGAATTACACGCTACTTGCAATTGTGCAAATTGTAATTACAAGTGTATTTACAATTTTGCAAATTTTAATTACAAGTGTATTTACAATTTTGCAAATTTTAATTACAAGTGTATTTACAATTTTACAAATTTTAATTACAGTGTATTTACAATTTTGAAAATTGTAATGACATTGTATTTGCAATGCACAGTATCAGAAGGCAAAAAAAAAAAAACATAGTGACACAAAAAATAATTTTGCAAATTTTAATTAAGGTGTAAAAAATACACGGTAAATACATTAGAAGGCTAAACAATTGGGGACCTGAAGCGAGCTTGTTGAGGCCCGTCAAATAAATTTATATTTACTGATCAACGACTTGTAGTAAACTACAATGGACCGAGTCGAACTCAGGGAGCCTAAACTAATTTCTCTCTAAGCTAAATTTGAAATTAAAAGCAATAAACATGGGGGGTTTAACTACAAGAAAGTTGACCATAAATTTTTTTTCGAAGGTTAAAAGAACCTTCGAAAAGTGTCAAATAAAATCTGTCGGGAAAAGCTTTTCAAAGTTTCATTAACCTTCGAAAATTAGTTTTTTTTCGAGGGTTCATTAACCTTCGAAAATTAATTATGCTATTTTCAACAATTTTACAATCGAAAAGCCCAAATCATCTTGAAAGGTTCTCTACTAAATCTGTGGTGTAGTGTCCTAATTGTCAAACACAAAAATAGGTAACAATAAACAAGAATATAGGGTAGTTATAATTGATTATATATAAGAAACAACTTTATAAGGGGGTGTTGTCATTGCCAGTAGTAGAGTGTTATTTATTGACAAGTTTTCCAAACCTACAAAAATCATAAGAAAATGAAAATAGTAATTGGTAAAATACTTTAGAGAGGTGACCTTTCTAAAAGAATATTCTATTCATACCTTTTACCTAGTTCCATTAGAAAGTCAATATTTCCCTTATTCTCCTTAGAAGAGAACTACTCTCGGCCAACACGAGCATAACGACATAAAAACATAAAACATGTATTCTCGATCAAGATGTACATATTGTAAAGAAAAACTTCTCTTTCTTTCTCATAATATTCATGTTTTTGTTCTAAAATAATACATATATTTTACTTATAAAAGAAGAAGTCTTACAGGTAGGTTGTTCGGCTGCTACTATCTCAGTTTTTAGAATCATTGTGCAGTGAAGTTGTTGATTTCTCAAGAAACTCATTTGCATTTTCTTCAACCTCAACCCCTCTCTTTTCCCTCTGTTTTTGTGGGGTTTTTCTTTTTCAGGGCAATAGAACTTTGCTGCAATCTTCAAATTGATATTCCATGACTTTCCTGGAGGAGCTGAGGGATTTGAGTTGATGTTGAAGTTCTGTTACAAAATGGAAATCTCATGTCTTTCCAAGCTATCTCCAAGCGCATCGAACAACGCGCTGTAAAGCTTCGACAAATCCGACATTATTACACACAAAAACTGAATCCATCAGTATTTCCTCTCCCATTACAAGAGAAAAATCCGACATTATTAAACAAAAATTGCAGCAAATACCAACATAATCAACAAATTTCCTTATTATACACAAAAACTTACCTTACAAACAATAGAATGTTCAATCATTTAAATCGCATTCTTAAAATTCACATAAAATTCTAAACTAATAATTTAAAAATGGTCGACAGTAACAGAACCATCCAAATACATTATAGGCACAACAGAACAACTAGAAGTATGCAAATTCATTCAAGAGATTTTAAGCAACATAAAAACTTACACTCTAGAGAACCGATGGAGCCCTCTGCTTGCTAAGTCGTGATCTTGTCCATGGATCCAATGGAGCTCTCTGAGGTGGTTGGATTTGGAGGCTTTGACTGTCGGAGCTCGTTTTCTCTATCGATAAATCTGTACCAATAGCATAGGGAAATTACGAATCAATAAAACTGATTCAACTTTCAGGAAGAGTGGGCCATCAATAGGTTAAAGATTGTCAACATGAGCTTAGCTGAGCAGTAATTGACATCCACTCCTTCCTTTGGGTCGGAGGTTCAAATTTTCATACCCCAAATTTGTTGTAAAAAAAATAGTCAATTAAAGATTGTAGCAGCAGTATTTATTTATTACTGTTTCAATATGGGAGAAATACATCAGTTTATTGATTATTTATTTCAACTGTATTACTAGAGAAATATAGTTGTTGTTGATGGTAAACACTTACTCTATATAAGCCATTGGTGCAACATCACCAACACGTATACGAGTCCGAAGAAGTCTTGTATATCCACCAACTATATCTCTGTTGAGCATAATATTTGCCCAATTTAGTACTTATAAATAAAATCATGAACTAAATGGTTAATAGATTGGAGATTCACTTGTATCGATAAGCCAGTTCTGTGAATAGTTTGTGAAGGACTTCATCGCCTCATACAAATGCAGCAGCACTCCTCGCAGCACAAAGGGAGCCCTAAATTGAAAACAATAAATTATTATAATAAGAAACTAATCTTTCATTCAGAAGAAATGAAAGAACAACATGCTTATCTTTTATGAATCAGAAGGCCAAGAGTGAAGCAAAGATAGTTTAACAAACTTTTTACACTAACTCTATTAGCTAGAACAATAGTTGATTTCGTTGGTTTTCTTCTAGAATCTAGATCCAGTATGTTAGGATCTGAAGTAAATGACAAGTAGTCCTCGGTGCAAACAAGAATAAGCAGGAGCAGAACTAACTATATACACCCTTTTGCAATGCAGAGTCATTACAATTTTAAATTCAACAGAGTAATTGTTGACCTCTACAGAGGAATTCAAAATAGAAATCACACTAGAAGACTATAATGCAAAATAGTTTAAAGTTAAAACATCACAATCAGTAGTGATTTATTTTAGGCTTTTAGATGCTTAATTGTTAATCAATATTCAATTGATGAACTAATTGCAAAATAGTTTAGTTTAAAATAAAATCTCAGAAGAACGAACCTGATTACCACGAGCGTCTCCAAACAGAACACCGATTTCAACACTAATATGGAAAGGAGATAAGCAGCGAGTTATTTCTTCACAAAAAAAAATCGAAGAAGAAGAAGAAGACAAAAGCAAATCGATTGAGAAAAGAAAAAATTGAACAAACAAGAGAGGGAAAATGATGATTGGAACCTGAATACAGCCAAGACGCTTCTCAATTTGCTCCCAATCAACGATCTCCGATCCTAAAAGATCATTGTCTGCAACTGTAACATGAATTTGTTCTACTTTCGCTACTCTGTAAGCAATCGCCGAGCAGAAATTTGTCGTTCGTTCGTGAAATGGAGAATTCGAAAATGGAAGGATTAAGAAATGTTTGAATGTGGCAAATGGCAGAGCCAGAAATGGTGGTTGAGAGAAGAACTCGAAGAGTTTGTTAACTGCATCAGACGGGAATCTGAAAACTGCATTAGACGGAATCTGAATTCCTCTCTAAAATAGGGTTTTATCAAACCTCTAGCTGAACAGTAACGGAGAATTTCTAGTACATCCTGCCTTTCAAAAAAAAAAAATGACACGTGGCGAAATGGTTGTTTATCTGGACCCACACTATTAAATATATTATTTTTTTAAACCATTTCGCCACGTGTCATTTTTCCACGTGTCATTTTTTTGAAAGACAGTGACATGGAATTTTTTCATACTACGGATGTACTAGAAATTCTCCTCCAACAGTAACCTAAGAAACAAAAAGATGGAAGAAATTGGAAGTGCAGGTGAAGTGTGAAGACGACCAGTGAACGATAACTTTAAGAAATATAGCAAAATATACTCCTTTTATCGAAGGTTTTTAAAACCTTCGATTAAAGTAGATATGCTTTTTTGAAAAAAAAAAAACGAAATAAATATATGTTTTTTTCAAAGATTTTCGATAACCTTCCATAAAAGATTATTATTTATTATTTATTTTTTTATTTAAAAAAAAAAAGATTTTTTTAAAGATTTTTTTATGACTTCAATGTTGATTAAAATATATCTCTTTGTTTTTTTTAATAATTCATATATATAAAATGATAAAGAATCTATTTTTCAAGGGTTTTTAATAAACTTCGAAAGATTCTATATTTTTCGAGGGCTTTTAATAACCTTCTATAAAGAGTCTATATTTTTCAAGGGCTTTTAATAGCCTTCGATAAAGAGTCTACATTTTTCAAGGACTTGTAATAACCTTCGATAAAAAATGGTCGAAATCGGCCCACTTTGTTGTAGTGTAATTTGGGGGGTTTTGCATGAATCTAAGTAATCAAATCGATTAAAGATAGCGATGAGAGAATTAACGAATAGACGAGAGATTACCTTGCAGAATTAGAGATCGTCGGGCCACTTAATGGTTTCGTTCATTGATTAAATTTAAAGGAACATGCTTATCTCAATTACAAAACGATCTTAGCTAATCTAATCACTATTCTAATCATGCAGAGACTCAACTTGCTTGCTCGAATCCGTAACAAACAACCCATAATGAAATATTAACTACGATAAAAGTTACAATTAAACTTAGTGCCTCATTAACTGGGCACAACCATTCCATATTAAATAGACACTAACAATGTGAAAAATGCTGACACGATTAATTAACTAATCGATTTATCTTTTATCCTAAAATTCACCATGCAAGCCATGTGATCACGGATAGCCAATGAAACACACACACATGATTCAATCCTTGCTACTTCGGCGATTAACAACATAACATTTACGTAGCTATTAGACATGCATAAACAATCAAGGCGTCAACTCAATCAAATTCACATGCTAAGAATAAACTCATAGGAAAAAGATGCGAACATTTAAGAACAATGAAGAAATACTAAGAAATAGAATTGCAATTTTATAAAAATCTCACAAAATAATAAGTTTAGGCCTACCAACCTTAAATCGGTATCCCGAGCCTAGGCGAGCATCGTCATGATGATCCTCGATGCTAAATCTTCACTTACAAGGTAAAACAGTAGGAAATCTCAAGAATTTGGCCCAAAATCGGCCAAATCCATAAGTCCAAGCTCTAAAATCTCCACACAAATGACCTAAAATGAAAAAAAGACGACTTCATACTCCAGGCGAGAGCTTCTCAATGCTGCAAATAGCGTCTCGATGTTGCGCGCCTTTTTTGAGTTGCGACAACGCGGGTTTTAATGAATGGCATCATAACTTGTAATGACAGGCCGAATAACTTTTAATGACGGACATGATGCGCTCTAGCTTTAATGATGGACAAATAGCTTTAATGTCCAACAACATGACTTTTAATGACGGGCAAGTTGCGGTGCTTCAATTCGTAGCGTCGAGACGCCACAAGCCAACATCTTGACGCTTGCTCTCGGGTCTTGAGTGATTTTTGCTCCTCTTATTTCCTTGATATCTTCAACTTCAAGTTTTATCAAGATGACATTAAGAAGGTTGAAACTGACACTAATCCATTTTCGGAAGCCGAGTCTCTGAAGCGAGCTTGTCGAGACCCGTCAAATAAATTTATATTTATCGATCAAAGGCTTGTAGTAAACTTCATTGGACCGGGTCGAACTCAGGGAGCTCGAACTAAATTTCTCTTAACTAAATTTTAAATGATGTAACATGGGGCTTTAAATCGTTTGATAAGAAAATGTTGAATGAAAATGAACTAAATGCAAAGATTGTTAATAAAGAATTAAATGAGAGATTGCCTGACACCAATTGAAACACGTGGTCGGACCAATTATGTAAAATTCCATCATTGAAAGCCAAATAAAACATAAATTCCTTAATTAAGAGTCTATTTGACCAATATGGAACAACAAAATTAGCCCCTAAGGTCCCCTAATTGAATTAATTTGACAAATCATTCTAATTAATTATAAACTAGTCAATTAGCTTAGCACGATAACGTTTCATGCTAATCGACTAGTCGCCTATCGACCTGGCTTCCACTGTCCTATAAACCTAGAGCACAAGCCAATTATAAATATCGATTTGGCGGGCCTCGACAACCCGTTTACCAAATGTAGCGCCGTTGTCGGGGAACTAATTAAATAGTTTGACTTGATTGAATTTTATTTTCTTTTTCAAAATTTGTTCTGTTAGAGTTAGCCTTCCTTTTATTGTATGACCCGTTTGTCTCAAGTTAGTGGATTGCAGTTTATACCTGAGATTGAGATAGATGAACGACGACTCAGGAGGGAAGAAAAAGAAGGAAGGAGATTGTGTGAAAGAGACGGTTCAGGGACTCTTGAGCAAGAAGTCATGGCAAACAACGAGCCCTAGAGGACTCTCAAGCAGCTGGCAACGCCATACTTGGATCAACAACCATTGTGTATCACGTATCCAGTAGTAACAGGTAATTTCGAACTCAAATCTGGGTTAATACACTTACTACCCTCTTTTCATGGCAATGCAGGTGAAGACCCTCACAAACATCTCACGGAGTTCCACGTAGTGTGCTTCGGGATGAAGCCACACAGAGTCACTAAGGAACATCTAATCTTGAGGGCCTTTCCTTTTACTCTAAAGGATAAGGCAAATGATTGACTATATTACCTCCCATCTAGATCAGTATATACATGGAGTGAAATGAAGAGGCTGTTTTTAGAGAAGCATTTTCCTGCCTCAAGAGCTACCACGATCATAAAGTAGATTTATGAGACCACTCACGACGCTGAAGAGACTCTTAATGAGTACTGTGAGAGATTCAGTAGGCTCTGTGCTAATTTCTCCCATCATCAGATAGCAGATCAACTCATTATCTAGTATTTTTATGAGGGGATGATCCCACATGATCGTCAAATGATTGATGCTGCCAATGGAGGCGCTCTGATTGACAAAACCCCTACAAAAGCAAGATAGTTGATCGCGAACATGGCTGAGAATTCTCAGCAGTTCGGAGTCAGAGGAGGAAGTGAACAAGTCCACCAAGTTAATCATTCGAGTGAAGTGAGCGAGCTCAAGGCTCAAGTTTCAAATATGAACAATTTGATTCGTTGGTTTGTAGGAAATAATGTCCAGGAGTTTGAGAAAGTGAACGCCATTGGAGGATCTGCCTCCAACCCAAGGAAGTATGATCCCTATTTGAACACTTATAATCCAGGATGGAGGGATCATCCTAATTTGAGTTATGGGAATCAGGAAGGCCAATAAAGATTTCAGAATAAATCTTATTAGAGGCCCAAGGTTCCACACAAGCTCAATCATCGACTTCAGGAAAATCTATGGAGTATTTAATGCAAACTCTTGTTGCAACAACTTGTCAATTTCATAAGGAAGCTCGCGCTGAGTTTAATAACCATTTGGCTGAAATTCAAAGTTTGAGCAAACAAATGTCACAGTTAGCTGTATCAGTGAGCAAACTAGAGAGCAAGAGTTTGGGGAAGCTGCCCTCGCAGACGATGGTAAACTTCTGTGAGAACGTGAGTGCCATATCTTTGAGAAGTGGAAAAGAAATTCCTTCCAATACTTTGCCTGTCGAGAGTGAGCAAGGTCTGGTTGAGCCTGTGATAGATAACCCAACAAGGAAATCAGGAGGGATACGTTTCGAAACCCTTGAACTAAAAAGCTTATGTTCCTAAGGCTCCCTTTCCGAGCAGGTTGGCCAGGCCAAAGCCCAATGAGGGCGATACAGAAAAGGAGATCATGGACACTTTTCAAAAAGTGGCGGTTAATATCCCATTGTTGGAGGCAATTAAGCAAATCCCTAAGTATTCAAAATTTCTGAAGAACTGGTGCACTACCAAGAGGAAGCTGAAGGATAAAGAAACCAAGTTGGTAAGTGAAAATGTCTCGGCTGTTTCCCAAGGTAATTTACCTAAAAAGTGCAAACACCCTGGTATGTTTTCTTTGCCTTGCACTATTGAGAGAAAAAAATCGAGCATGCTATGCTAGATCTAGGAGCATCAATTAATGTCATGTCATTTTTTGTTTTCAAAGATCCCAAACTCAAAGACTTGCATGAATCTGGTGTACTAATTGAATTGGCTGATCGTTCTTATGTGCACCCTCTAGGAAAAGTAGAAGATGTGTTGGTGAAAGTGAATGATTTTATGTGCTTGACATAAATGAAAAATCATCTTGCATCTCTGCATCCATCCTACTAGGACGTCCTTTTATGAAAGCTGCTAAAACAAAAATTGATGTTGATAAGAGAATCCTGTCTATAGAGTTTGAGGGAGATTTGAATGAATTTAAAATTGATGCTCTGAAATCTGTTGGATTTGTTGATATGGTGTATTCTCTGTGCCAGTTAGATATCGCTAAAATACATGATGCACCAAAGATGAAGTTCTTCATGGAGTTGGACCAGAATGTTGAAATTGGGAAGATGGATGAGACATCTTCCAAGATGTTGCATTATGGTTGATTGAAAGATTGCTGGTAAAGTCGAGCAATCGACTCTAAATATTTGCGCTTCTCGGAGGTACCCGAGCTTGGACTGTATTTGCTTTGATTGTTGTTTTTGGTTGTTTAGATTTCTGAAGTTTGTTTTATTTTTCTTAGGAAAGAAGAGAAGTGCTTGACCAAATGGACCTATTTTGAGGAAAGGACCGTGCCTCTCCAACCACCGACCTCGCAAAAGTCAAGGGAGGTTTTCTGTTCCCCTAATTTTTGTTGATTTAATCGCTTAAACTGATGTGTTTATTCATTTACGACAATGTATCATTTAAGGTCGGGGGTGGAGTTGTCTGTTGAATTTCTTGGTTGTGAAGCATGTGTGACATTCTGAATTTGAGATTCATGAGTTTGTTTTTGCATGTTGTTCGATGAGGACAATCTATGAAATGCTTTTGGATTCTTCGTATTTGCATATTTCGAAAAGCATGAGATTGTAGGCACTTTTGAGCCTATTTTAATTTTTTTTTTCTGTTACTCCCTTATATTCATCGAGTACATAGTCTTCTATCTTGGGTCCTATAGGCTTAGAACTGTGTTATTTGGCTCAAAATCTTGTTGTCACCCCGAAAGGCACCTTAGGGAAGGCTTGATGCACAAGTGGTTGTAATAATTCAATTGTGATATAACGTAGCTATTGCCTAAAATTAAAAAAAGACTGAAATTATGTTGAATAAAAACTCCTGAGATGCTCCTCCTTCTTGAGTTGCCTAAGTAACCAGGGACGATCGTGTAACCCACGATAGTCACTGCATGAAAGGGTAGCTAAAGAAGTGAGTATTAGTCCTTAATTTGTGAAGCTTGCTCGTAGTCAGATATGTTGTACAGTGGAACTGTGGGTAAGCTGGAACGAAGGCAAACTTGACATTAAAGGCTCTCTTGGAGAAGAAAAGTAAAAAAAAATGAGTGGATTATAAAATAAAAGTTTGAAGAGTACGAAGTATTTCAAAGAAAAAGAATTTTAGGCCGTTTGATTTGTTGCTCTCTCTAATGTTAAAAGCCATAGACTGTTTTTATTGCTAGAAGTAGGGGGAAAACGAGCTCTAGGGTTGCATAAGGTTTTTTCCGGCTTATAAGGGCTAGGATAGGGAGGTCTACGCACACACGCACGTAAGAGGGAAAAAGTCTGATTTTTGAAATGTTCTCAACATGTGAATGCATTCGATTGCTTTCTTCTGTTGCAAATTTCTTGTTTTCGTAAAACATTGAGGTTAGAGTCTTTAGCATGCAAAGTCATTGTTTTGGGATAATTCTGAGTTTACCTTGCTCGAGTACTAGCAAGATCTAAGTTTGGGGGTATTTGATAGCCCTCTAAAAGTGCTATTATTTATTCCCTTATTCCAGATAATTATCGCGCTTAATAATGTTTTATGGCCTTGTTATAGGTGTTGAACGGTTTAGAGCTCGAGAAGTTCAACGACGCACTTTAAACTTAAAAGGAGTGTTTTAAGACCTCAGAGATGAACCAAGCAAGGAAGGGAAGCCAAAGGGTTGTTTGACGCTAAAGGTTCCGCGTCGAGACGCTGTGCAAAGCAGGTTTCAGATTGCAAACCCGAGAGCAAACATCTCGACTCTACACCTTCGGCGTCGAGATACTGAACAGTAGCGTCACGACGGTACGACGATGTTCATCCCCTGGAGTTCTGCTTCGAAAAGGCGCGCGGGAGGATTTTTTCGTCCGTTGTCTCGACGCTACTATGAGTATAAAACCCACTTTTTCTGACTTTTAGGTCATTCTAACTTTAATTTAGCTTGGGATTCCGACCCTCTCTCTTAAATTTCTTGTTTTCTTCTCTATTTTGTGTTTGAACTCAAGGTCTTCCATGGATTCTTGGAAGAATTAATTCTCCATGGAAGACTAAAACTGTTAGTGCTTAATTTGAAGATTAGGGATTGTTGAAACTATTGTATGAAAGAGAGACTATCACGGTAATTTATATTTTAGCATTTTATTAGCTTGATAGCTCTAAAATAGAGTTATGCTTATAGCCTTAAATCTAGCTAAACGCCATGATTAATATTAGTTAAATTGCCTTATTACAGGTGTTTCGCGGTGAAGAGCTCGGGAAGTCCATTCATGATTTTCGGGGCTAAATCGGGCATTTTAGGAGTTTCGGGAAGTGTTCGGGTCAAGGAGAGAAGCCAAGAAGAGCTTGGAGGTGAAAAAGATGAAAATTGTAGGCTAGACCCGAGAGGTCAGCGCCTTGGCGCTAGCCCATGGCACCTAGGCGCCCAATGGAAGCATCAGGCAGAAGGCCCAGTGCCCCAGCGTTGGCCGAGCAGCGACCTTGCGCTGTCGCGAACCTCCCAGACCCAGGCCCAGCACTGCCCCGCACCGCCCTTGCGCTGTCGCGAACCTCCCAACCCAGGCCTAGTGCCCCAGCGCTGGCCCGCAGCGCCCTTGCGCTGTCGCAAACCTCCCAACCCAAGCCTAGTGCCCCAGCGCTGGCCCGCAGCGCCCCTGCGCCAGACAACGCTCCATACCCGAGAGGCCAGCGCCCCTGCCCGTCATTGCTTCAGACCTGAGAGGCCAGCGCCCCTGCGCTGCCGCGATCTGCACGCGTCCTTCGAGTGAGTAGTGTGCAGCGCCTAGGCGCTGACTTATGGCGCCTAGGCGCTAGTCTGACGCTGATATGGGTATAAATCAAAAAATTTCCAAATTTAGGGCATTCTTCTTCCCCCTTTTCGATTCTAGACGATTTTCTCTCCTTTTTGGCTATTGTAACCTCCATTAATGGAGTTTGGGAGGCTTGCCACGGATTTCTTCCTTCCCCTTGCATCCATGGTTAGCTAAGAGGTAATATTCGATCTTTAGGAGATGGGTTAGATGTTGTAGATGTGATTAGGTGAGACTTGGATTGTTTGTGTATGTTTAGCATGTTTTGAGCATTCAACTCTTCTCCAATCTGAGCATTAATTTCCAGCATCAATTTCTTTTGGTTTAACTCCCATTTAGCTTATTTAATGTTGGGTTGGTTAAAAAACCCATGATGCGATTGCCTCTCATGGGTTGAGTAACAACAATCTAAGTTCATCCAAATCAATACTGCAGTATTTATTTTGGTTGCACGTTAGATTTTAGTGGGAGAGTAAATCGAGTCCGTTGTTAGAGATTTCAGCAACGTACTCGTCGCATAGTTACCCGTCGCTCGTAGTTAATTCGATATGGGAGAGCGATCGCCCCCAATTAGATTAATCGCGAAGCTTAATGAAGAGCTGTCAACTCTTCATCAACTACTTGGGATTGCTCGTTTCTATTTAGAAGCTTGTAATTTGCGTGAGTGTTAGTTAAAAGCATTCTAAGTCTTGGGCGTCTATGATCCGAATCACACCGCAACTAATAACCCGAAACCTTTAGTTTGAGTGTTTTCGTTACAAGTTCTGTTTCTCCCATTATTCCAAATCCCGGTATTCCAAATTGTCATTTCGTTCTTTCCTTTTATTACTTGTTTCTTATCTTTGACTCTCAAAACCCCCCATCAACATCTTTTTCTCATTAAGAATTAAAATTCAGAATTTAGATTAAGCTATTAAATTCCCTGTGGTTCGACCCTGACTTCTGCTTTCTACAAGTTTTGAAGAGGCTTTAGGCAGTGTTATAAATTTCAATTTGGCGGGTCTCGACAGCCCGATACATACGGAATATTAAAAAATTCCGCTACCAAATTTGGCGTCGTTGTCGGGGAATTTAAATTAGATTGTCTTGATTTGGATTTTAATTCGTTTGGTTTAAAAAATTTTGTTTTCTTTGTTTTTTCTTTTACTGTTTTAAACGTTTCTCTAGTGTTTTTTTAGAGCAGGGTATGATGGATGTCTTGGAAAGAAATGATGGGTATCAAAAGACTCTGAGGGAGTTGGCGATGCCAGATTTAGACCGACAACCATTATGTATATCGTATCCTGCGGTAACAGGTAATTTTGAACTAAAGGCTAGTTTCATCAACTTACTTCCTTCCTTTTATGACAATGCAGATGAAAGTCCGCATATTCATCTCAAGGAATTTCAGCTGGTAAAATCAGGAGTGATGACAAACGAAGCCACCAAGGATCAAGTAAGCTTAAGGGCCTTCCCTTTTACCTTGAAGGGAAAGGCAAGAGAATGGTTCCACTACCTACCGTCGGGCTCCATTTCTACTTGGAGCGATATGCAGAGGCTTTATTTAGAAAAATTCTTTCTTGCCTCGGAGGCTACTTCCGCTAAGAAAAGAATCTATGTCATTCAACAGAAAGAGGGAGAAAATCTACATGAGTATTGGGAAAGGTTTATCAGATTGTGCGAAGAATGCCCGAACCACAAGATTCCCGAAGAAACTCTCATTGAGTATGTGTATGAAGGTTTGCTCCCATATGATCAGAGGATGATTGATGCAGCTAGCGGTGGAGCTCTCATGAACAAAACCCCAATTGAAGCTAGACTCTTAATCTCAAGTATGGCTGGAAATATTCAGCAATATGGAGGTGGAAGAAGTGACCAAATTCGCCTAAAAAGTGAAGTGAATGAGCTGAAGGACCGCATGGCTGAGGTTAGTAGCGTTGTTCATGAACTGAAAGAAAATTTACCAAATTTTTTTTTTCTGCTTCAGGCAAATCACTTGGGGAAATGATGGAATCTCTGGTGGAGTCAAATCAAGCTCTTCAAACACAAAATCAGGTTCAATTCCAAAACCTTAGCATTGCAATAACCCAAGTAGCTGAGAGGATAGTCAAGTTGGAAACTCGAGAAGCGGAGAGTATTAATGCTATCACTCTCAGGAGTGGGAAGAAAATTACCCCACGCTCTGTTTCCATTGAGTGTGAGGAAAAGGTAGAGAAACCTATGATAGAAAATGAGGCAACATCTTCGAAAAGTCCGGTACGTTCCGATCCTCCTTCATATATGAAATCTTATGTTCCTAAGGCTCCTTTTCCTAGTAGGTTGATGAGACCCTCTAAGGAAAATAAAGACGAGGAGATTTTGGACACCCTCAAGAAAGTTGGAATAAACATTCCTTTGCTGGATGCCATTCAACAAATTCCAAGGTATGCGAAGTTCCTTAAAGAATTGTGTACCAACAAAAGAAAGGCGAAAGACAGCGAAAGAGTGGTGGTAAGTGAGAATGTATCGGCTTTGCTCACTAAAAATATGCCCAAAAATGCCAAGATCCAGGTATGTTTGTTCTACCTTGCGTAATAGGAAATAGGAAGATTAAGCGTGCAATGTTAGATCTCGGAGCCTCGATAAATGTCATGCCTTATTCTCTTTATAAAGAGCTTGAATTGAATGAAATGCAGGAAACTAGTATTGTTATTCAATTAGCTGATAGATCCTCTATTCACCCGTTAGGAGTAGTGGATGATGTGTTAGTTAAAGTTGAAGAGTTGATTTTTCCTGTTGATTTCTATATTATGAAAATGGATGAGCATGCCCATTCCTCTGCTTCAGTTTTATTAGGGAGACCCTTCATGAAAACTGCTAGAACAAAAATTAACGTGCATGAAGGAATTTTGTCTGTTGAGTATGAGGGAGAAGTGTTTGAATTCAATGTTTTCAATACCATGAAACACAAGAATGACACACACTCGATTTGCAAGGTAGATTTGATTGAATCGTTAGAACAAGATACATGCATGTCTGTTGAGGATGGGGATGACCCATTGATATTTGCTGATCTTTTTGATGAAATGGAGTCAAGTGAACCAAAATTGACTGAGTCTTATAAACAAGATGTTGTTGCTTTAGAAGCCTGTGTGAAACCCCTAAACTGTTACCCTCTCTTTTGCAGGCTCCCAAATTGGAACTCAAGGAGTTGCCAAATCATCTGAAATATGTTTACTTGGGGGATGTGGAAACACTCCCAATGATCATTTCTAAGGAGCTTACATCAGAACAGGAGAGGAGATTAGTTGGAATCTTGAAGGAGAAAAAACGGGCCATTGGATGGACGTTGGCAGATTTGCATGGCTTGAGTCCAACTTTAGGCATGCACAAAATACGGCTTGAGGATGAAGCTAAACCCTCTCGAGAGCCTCAGCGAAGGCTGAATCCTGCAATGAAAGAGGTAGTTCTATCGGAGATTCATAAACTCCTCGACGCAGGTATCATCTATCCCATTTCTGATAGTCAGTGGGTAAGCCCGATTCATGTTGTGCCTAAAAAGACTGGGATAACTGTGGTTAAAAATGAGAAGGGTGAGCTAGTTCCTAAGAGAATCCAGAATGGTTGGAGAATGTGTATAGATTTCAGGAAGTCGAATAATGTGACTAAAAAAGATCATTTTACAATCCCTTTCATCGATCAAATGGTGGAGCGTTTAGCTGGGAAGCCATATTTCTGTTTTTTAGATGGATTTTCTGGATTTTACCAAATTCCCATAGCTCAGGAGGACCAAGAAAAAACCACATTTACTTGCCCGTTTGGCACTTATGCATATAGGAAGATGCCTTTTGGCCTTTGTAATGCTCCAGAGACATTTCAGCGTTGCATGATGAGTATTTTTTCTGAATTTGTAGAAAAGTGCATAGAAGTGTTTATGGATGACTTTACTGTCTATGAGAATACCTTTGATGAATGCCTGATTAATTTGTCTAATGTCATGGAAAGGTGCATAGAAACGAATTTAGTGTTGAATTTCGAAAAGTGTCACTTCATGGCCAATCAAGGCATAGTCCTAGGTCATGTAGTATCATCTAGGGGCATCGAGGTAGATAAGGCGAAAATTGATGTTATTTCTGACCTGCCTTACCCCACGAATATTCGAGAATTGCGATCTTTCCTTGGCCATGCAGGTTTCTATCGCAGGTTCATCAAGGATTTTTCGAAGATAGTGACCCCCATGACGAGCTTGTTGAAGAAAGATGTCCCATTCAGCTTCGGGAAGGAGTGTAAGCATGCCTTTGACATACTAAAGAGGTGTTTGACCAATGCGCCCATCATACATCCACCGCAGTGGGGAACCCCCTTCGAGATTATGTGCGATGCAAGCAATTACGCGGTTGGTGGTGTGCTTGGTCAGAGGATAGAGAAAAAGAGCCACGTTATATATTATGCTTCCAGAACGCTCAATTCCGCGCATATCAGCTACACCACAACAAAGAAGGAGCTGCTTTCCATAGTATTCGCTCTTGATAAATTTCGACCTTATTTACTTGGATCTAAAGTGGTTGTCTTTTCTGATCATGCAGCGGTTCGGTATCTAATGAACAAGAAGGACTCGAAGCCTAGACTGCTCAGGTGGGTGCTACTCCTTCAAGAATTTGATGTGTCAGTCCAGGACAGGAAGGGATCTGAAAACACAGTCGCCGATCACCTAAGCCACATAGTGAGGGAGGATGATGTGTTGCCCTTGAATGGTGACTTTCCTGATGAAGTCATTTTCCAGATGAACACGGAAACCCCCTGGTACGCCGATTTAGTAAACTACTTGGTTACAGGTACTTTTCCATTTGATTTTTCACCAAATAGAAAAGCTAAGCTGAAAAGCGAGGCTAAATATTATGTATGGGAAGACCCGTATTTATGGAAATTCTGCGCGAACCAGGTAGTTAGGAGGTGTGTTCCCCTCTCTGAGCATGAATCTATTCTCGCTTTCTGCCATGAATTTGCATGTGGGGGACATTTCGGGCCTAATAGAACTGTTAAAAAAAATTCTAGACTGTGGTTTGTTCTGGAATTCAATGTTTAAAGACGCTTACGATTATTGCAAAACATGTGATAAGTGCCAAAGGATGGGGAGTATAACTAAAAGGAATGAAATGCCCAAAGTTCCCATCTTGATTTGTGAGATCTTTGATGTCTGGGGCATGGACTTTATGGGTCCCTTCCCTTCCTCTTGTGGGTTTTCCTACATCTTATTAGTTGTGGACTACGTGTCCAAATGGGTAGAAGCAAAGGCCACTAAAATCGATGATTCTAACACTGTTGTTAAGTTTGTCAAGTCTAACATTTTCAGCAGATTCAGAGTGCCACGGGCAATAATCAGTGATCAAGGGACACATTTCTGTAACAAATCGGTTTTCGCCCTGATGAAGAGGTACGGTGTTAATCATCGAGTGTCCACCACATACCATCCGCAAGCCAATGGGCAAGCCGAGGTCTCAAACAGAGAAGTTAAGTCCATTCTCGAGAAGACGGTAAACCCAAGTAGGAAGGATTGGAGCCAACGTTTGGAAGGTGCCTTGTGGGCGTACATGACCGCTTACAAAACCCCTATAGGGATGTCTCCCTATAGGGAGGTTTTTGGGAAAGCGTGCCACCTACCAGTGGAAATTGAGCACAAAGCATTCTGGGCCATAAAGAAATGCAACATGAGCTTGGATGAGGTAGGAGAGTCAAGGCTTTTTCAACTGCAGGAATTGGAGGAACATCGCTTGGAAGCGTATGAGAATTCGAAAAATTACAAGGAAAAGTCCAAGCTATTTCATGACCGTAAGATCGAAAATAAGCAATTTCAAGTGGGACAGAAAGTCCTTCTTTTCAACTCCCGGTTGAAGCTCATGCTAGGTAAACTTTCTTCCAAATGGTTAGGTCCTTATGTTGTGACTAATGTTTTACCTTATGGTTCAGTGGAAATCAGAATGTTAGATTCTGAGAATACATTCAAGGTAAACGGTCCCCAGTTGAAAGCTTTCCATGAAGGGGTCGCGGATCCTTATGCGGACTGCTTATACTTAGCCACCTTTGAAGTCGATTGATTAAGGGAGAATTCAGTCGAGCAATCGACTTTAAAAATTTGCGCTTCTCGGAGGCACCCGAGCTTGGACTGTATTTTTGGTAGTTGCTGTTTTTTTTTTTTATCGTTTTTGCTTGTTTATCGTAGTTATTTCAGTTTGTTGTTTTGTTTTCTTAGGTAAGAAGAAGCGATGACCGATATTTCAGATCTACTTTGAATTTGAGGATGCACATCCCTTCTCACCGATCCCGCAAAATTTCAGGGGAGGTTTCTGTTCCCTCTAATTTTTGTCGTTATCATTGTATATTTGGTGGATTAGATGCATTGGGGACAATGCAGTCTTTAAGATGGGGGGTGGAGTTTATTGTTGGACTTCGTTGTAGTCTTTTAGCATGTCATACTCTGATTTTGAGATGTATAGGAATCTGAATGCATGTTGTTCAATGAGCACGTAGACCTCTTACTCTTAGTTCTGCCGGCTTAGAGTTATTTTATTTGGTCTGAAACGTCATTGTCACCCCGAAAGGTACATTTAGGGAGGCTTGATGTGTTAGAATTTGTAATGACTCATCTGTTTTAGCAAAACTATTTGCCTAAAAGAAAAATATATAGTGAGTAATAAGAATGTTTGTAATAATTCCTAAGGTGCTCCTCCTTCTTGTGTTGCCCGTGTAACCAGGGGTGATCGTGTAACCCACGGTTGCCAAAACATGAAAGGGTGGCTAATAGAAGTGAGCACTAGACCTTGAAAACGTGAAGCGAATTCAAAGCTTGATGTGTTAGGCTCTCGGGAAAAGAAAAGAAAGTAAAAGAAAAGAAAAGAAAAGAAGAAAATAGTTAGGCCTTTTGTTTTGTTGCTCTTTCCGACATTGAAAAGCTGTTAGACTGTTCTCATTACCAGAAGTAGGGGAATATGAGTATTAGGATTGATTAAGGTGATTTCGGGTCTATAGAAGCTAAGTTAGGAGGCGCTTGTTTTTCGTTAGCACGATTATCTTGTTTTTGCAAGTATTGAGATTCGAGTCGTCAGCATGCAAGTCTATTCTTATAAGATAAATCAAAGTATTCCTTGCCCGAGGACTAGCAAGATTCAGGTCGGGGGTATTTTGATAGCTCTAAAATAGAGCTATGATTATAGCCTTAAATCTAGCTAAACGCCATGCTTAATATTAGTTAAATTGCCTTATTACAGGTGTTTCGCGGTGAAGAGCTCGAGAAGTCCATTCATGATTTTCGAGGCTAAATTGGGCATTTTAAGAGTTTTGGGAAGTGTTCAGGTCAAGGAGAGAAGCCAAGAAGAGCTTGGAGGTGAAAAAGATGAAAATTGTAGGCTAGACCTGAGAGGCCAGCGCCTTGGCGCTAGCCCATGGCGCCTAGGCGCCCAACGGAAGCATCAAGCAGAAGGCCCAGTGCCCCAGCGCTGGCCGAGCAGTGCCCTTGCACTGTCGCGAACCTCCCAGACCCAGGCCCAGCGCTCCTGCGCCAGACAACGCTCCAGACCCGAGAGGCCAGCGCCCTAGCGCTAGCCGAGCAGCGACCCTGCACTGCTGCGATCTGCTCGCGTCCTTCGAGTGAGCAGTGAGTAGCGCCTAGGCGCTGACTTATGGCGCCTAGGCGCTAGTCTGACGCTGATATGGGTATAAATCAGAAAATTTCTGAATTTAGGGCATTCTTCTTCCCCCTTTTCGATTCTAGACGATTTTCTCTCCTTTTTGGCTATTGTAACCTCCATTAATGGAGTTTGGGAGGCTTGCCACATATTTCTTCCTTCCCCTTGCATCCATGGCTAGCTAAGAGGTAATATTCGATCTTTAGGAGATGGGTTAGATGTTGAAGATGTGATTAGGTGAGACTTGGATTGTTTGTGTATGTTTAGCATGTTTTGGGCAGTCAACTCTTCTCTAATCTGAGCATTAATTTCCAGCATCAATTTCTTTTGGTTTGACTCCCATTTAGCTTATTGAATGTTGGGTTGGTTAAAAAACCCATGATGCGATTGACTCTCATGGGTTAAGTAACAACAATCTAAGTTCATCCAAATCAGTACCGCAATATTTATTTTGGTTGCACGTTAGATTTTAATGGGAGAGTAAATCGAGTCCGTTGTTAGAGATTTCATCAACGTACTCGTCGCATAGTTACCCGTCGCTCGTAGTTAATTCGCTATGGGAGAGCGATCGCCCCCAATTGAATTAATCGCGAAGCTTAATGAAGAGCTGTCAACTCTTCATCAACTACTTGGGATTGCTCGTTTCTATTTAGAAGCTTGTAATTTGCGTGAGTGTTAGTTAAAAGCATGCTAAGTCTTGGGCGTCTATGATCCGAATCACATCGCAACTAATAACCCGGAACCTTTAGATTGAGTGTTTTCGTTACGAGTTATGTTTCTCCCGTTATTCCAAATCCCGCTATTCCAAATTGTCGTTTCGTTCTTTCCTTTAATTACTTGTTTCTTATCTTTGACTCTCAAAACCCCCCATCAACATCTTTTTCTCATTAACAATTAAAATTCAGAATTTAGATTAAGCTATTAAATTCCTTGTGGTTCGACCCTGACTTCTGCTTTCTACAAGTTTTGAAGAGGCTTTAGGCAGTGTTATAAATTTCAATTTGACGGGTCTCGACAACCCGATACATATGGAATATTCAAAAATTCCGCTACCATAGCTCAATGCATCTTCTTCTCATGTTTGTATCAAATTAGCAAGCATATCTAATTAGGATTGACGCCCTAGTTGTTATGAATGTTAGATTGTTAAAGATTAAGACCCATGTTATGCCTTAATCACCAAGTAACGAGGGTCTAATCATGGCTAAGTGCCGACGAGCCTAGGTGACAATTAGTAGGGGAGCACGCACTTAAGTTAACGTGGTGGACTTTGGGTTAGGGGACAAATCATATTATTCGCAAGAGTGATCCGTCACGGTGTTTCCCGTCACTAACATTTAATCGGTTTATGATTAATCACCTTAAATTTATTAATTGCTAAGTTTAATTAGGATTGCACGATTCTAGTTATTTTATTGGGTTGTTTGCCACAGTTTCGTGCAAGCAAACTGTGTGCTCGAGCATCTTAGCTAAATCTTGTGAATATCGATGAATTAAATTACAATAGTGATCAATCCCGATCCTTTGAATTAATGATGCTTGTTTTAATTGACATTTCCTGTTCTAATTTTCGTTAGCTTTAATCTTTTCATGTTTGCCAAGTCAGAATCTGAAACCAACCAACCATACCCCTTCCCCTTTTTTGTTTCAATTAAAATTACAAGTAAAATTAGATTGAGATTAGAATAGTTTTAGTTCCCTGTGGATCGACCTGATTTCCACTATCCTTTAAGCCTAGAGCACAAGGGAGTTATAAATATCGATTTGGCGGACCTTGACAGCCAGTTTACCAATATATTAAATAAAGAAAAAATATAATTAATGTATTAGATACATTAAATATTAATGGGAAAATTAATGTATTAGATACATTAATAAAGAGAGAAATATACATAAATACATAAATATACATATATATATATATATATATATATATATATATATATATATATATTTTGCCAAATAGTTTTGCCCTAGGTCATGTGCTATAAATAGGACCTAAGGGTTGAGCCATTGTAAGAGGCGTCACACTTAAAAGTTAGAGAGAATTTTCACTCTTCCCAATTTCCTATTCTTTCTTCAAAAGATTCCACACCCTAGATCAAATATCAAAGTCATAGCGAGGAAGACTTTGTGGATTTTTCAAAGGCAATTAAACTTCTAATAATTGATGTTTTTCTATTGTTTCAATTTTATACAAAATCAAAGAGATCCCAATTGGTTTCTAGAAATATTTTAGAAACCAAAGGCTTCCGCTGTGAGTTGATGAGATCAATTTGCTACAAGTGTCTTCCTTCTCTTCTCGAATATTTTCTCTTTCCATGTGAGTCTACATTAGAGATGTCCATGGGGCGGTACGGGCCGGGTAATGCCTTCCCCACCCCTGTCCCCGTCTCCTATTTCATTACCCATCCCCGCGAAATTCTCCGTTTAGTTTTGCGGGGACGGGGTGGGTATTCCGCGCGGGGAATTCACAGGGAACGGGTATTCCCTACGAATAATTTATAATTTATTCTTAACCAATATTTTTTAAGTTTTGTTATTTGTTAAGTTGATTAATATTATATATATATATATATATATATATATATATATTTAATTTAATAAACTTTATTGTGAAGATGTGTGTTTTTTAGACCAAAAGAGTGTGTAATTATTTTTTTTTATGAAAATATATATATAAATTTAATGGGCCGGGGCGAGTATGCTATTACCCGTCCCCGGCCTGTTTAGCTAAGGGGCAAAAAAAATTCTCCGCTCCCTACCCCATTCCCCGTCTCATTCGGGGCGGGGACGGGGGCGGGGCAGGGCGGGGCAAATGGACATCTCTAGTCTACATCTCTTGATAATATTCAACGACACTTTTTGTACCTTGCCTCAAAGTTTGCAATTTAGTCTTCAAATCTCTTTCATGATGTTTAGGAATGTATGTTTTTCTCATGGCTTCTTTAAGTTCCTCCCAAGTATCTTTTGGATCCTCCTCTTTTCTTCTTCGTTCAGATTTGAGATGATGATACTAATCACATGCATAATGGGAGAATTCGGCAATGGCAACTTTCATCTTCTTATTCTCACTATATGTATTGTAATCAAACACATGTTCTATCTTCCTTTCCCATTGCAAATGTCTCTGAATCCGCCGTTCCACTAAAATGCGGGATCTTGAGTTTAATTCCTCCATCTCTATCTTCATTCACTTTTTCCATCCTTCTAGGTTGCATGACGTTTGCAAGGTTAAATCTTCCTCTTCCTCTCCTATTTTCTCTTCCTCCCAAGTGTCTTTCTTGTTTGGCCAAAGCTAAGTCATACATGTTTTCATCTTCTTGTAATGCTCGTTCTTCTCTTTGTTGTTGTGCCCTTCTTTCTTGTCTATTTTCTCTCATCATTTCCAGCATACCTTGAATGGCTTGAAGAATAGCCATATTCAGATCTACCACTTGTGGTACATCTTTTCCATCATATGTCATGATCTATTAAAAATGGAGTAGAAAAAAAAATACAACAGTGTGGAGGACCTCTCCACACTTCTCACAAATATTTCACTCAAGGACACTCGTGTTTATCACTTAAGGGTAGACTTTTGGTACTAGGTCAAAGATGTAAGGGTTGACTTAGATTCTGGTGCAATCTTACTTTATGCTTGATATAACCAATTAAAAAAAAAAATCAACTTCTCACAAACTAAAACTAGAGCAACTCAACCTTAGGATCAATAACTCGAAAATTTGAACAAAATAAAATTTAAATGACAAGAACTTTTTGTGTGCCTCAGATATTTGAATACTTATATTTTTTTTTATCGAGAGCAAGACTTTCAAGACAAGTTGTAGTATGCCGGGTATTACACTTTATAAGTAAATGCTTTAATAATAATAATAATAATAACACAAAGTAAAGATATTTAACCTCTTTAAACGATTGAAGGATGTTGACCACAATCTCTGATACCAAATGATAAGCGCCCAACGATGCTTGATTTACAAAGCTAGAGGTCCTTCTATGATCCTTGTAAATGCCAACAAAGAAGTCTAACTTAACGATTGATTCCAACCAAGAGTTTAGTTAGAAAATGAATGACTCTTAGATCACAATTAGAATATATGATTGTCACTCTTAGATCCCAAGAAGACTCACTCCAGAATTAGGTTGATCAAAACTAATTCAATGAACCGATTAAACATCAAACCTAAAACAAGATTTGAAAGAAACACAAGTTCTTGATAAGCTTTTTATTTTTTTTATTTTCAAGAGATTTACAAGCCTTTAAATATGTCAAAATGATCGTTCAAGATACCAAATACCAAAGGTCTCTAAAAGTCATTAAATGCAAAATTGAAGAAAATAAGACCTAGGGAATGAAATCCAATTGCACAACAATTGAGAAGACATATTGAAAAACTAAAAAGATAGAAATGCTTTAAATTGCTTTAACTAGCTAGTGTAGGACACGCTTCTTTAGATTCCAACGTTTGACTAGGTTTGAGATCACAAACTCCAAAGAGGTGCAAGCTGGACAACTCACTGTTCACAATTTCTGCTCACGTTTTTTGTCCCTCGTGCCATCTTTCAAACTAGAAGACTTTTCTTGTGTCATTTTCACACCATTCTTTTCTTGACTCATTTAATTAATATTGTAAAGAAATTTGGGTTAAAAAATCTTTGTCACTTCTTGTGCATTAGCTAGCCTTTGAAGATGTAGTGTAAAAGCCTCTTGAATCTTCTTTTCCTTGCTTCTTGTAATGACTTCTTCAGGTACATGTAATGGTTCAATGATTGGATATGTATCATTGTGTATGAAAAACTTGACATGCATCTCATGAATGTAGTCACAACATATTTATATGGATCTCTCGATAATGATATCTATATGGAAATCCCTGAAGGATTAAAGATACCAAATTCATATAATTAAAGTGCTGGAGAATTATATTCAATCAAATTACATAGGTTCTTAAGTGGATGAAAACAACCTGGACGAATGTGGTATAATCGTCTTAGTGAATATTTGTTGAAAGAAGGGTATAAAAATAACCCTATTTGTTCATGTATATTTATAAAAAAAATCACAGTCAGGATTACTTTGATTTTAGAGTTCAATTGAATGGATTTCAAAGTAGGGAAAATGGTTGTTGTTTTATTAATTGAAAGAGAGATTTAAATACCCTTTGTTACATAGGTTATGAGATGAGGTTAGTCTGTTTATAGTTTATAAGCACCAACTCTGCTACCCACTATTCATGAATAAAATAACTAACTATTAAAAACCCATAAATAGAAACTCACGTTTCTTAGATCTCAAATACACAAACTGGCCATTAAAATTAAATTGATAAAATGTTGTCATGTAGGTAAACTTCAAGAGGTGCTAAAATGTTGTCTTTGTTTTCCTTGAATTGCTATGGGGCTGCCACATGGCTAGGTGAGTTCTCCACTCAAACTCATTGGTGTAGCCACAACATTGAGTTTGGAATGCATTTCACCGAACCTTGCTTTTGTCAAGGGTTTTGTTAGTCCATCAGCCAGTTGCTTCTCCGATGGAACAAAATGGACTTCAATTTCTTTGTTGATCACCTTATCACGAACGAAGTGGACATCAAGCTCTACATGTTTGCTTCTTGAGTGGAACACATGCTTAACGGCTAAAGAGAGACCGTTGATATTAGCGCACCAGACAACAGGTATAAATGAGTTTATAGAGTCAATTTCATGAAGTAAAGCTTGAATCCAACTAATCTCAGCTGTTATGTGTACGAGGGATCGATATTCTGACTTAGTGCTGGATCGTGCGATGACATGTTGTTTATTGGAGCACCATGACACTAATGCATCTTCAACAAAAACACAATAGACTTAGATGGATCTTCGATCGTCAAGAACACAACCCCAATCGGCATCTGACTAACCTATAATTTTCAAATTTTTGGACTTAGGTATGTAAAGAAACAAAAAACAAAATACTTGTACCATTTAAATATTTGAGCATCATCTTTAGTGCTTTCCATTGTGTGACTGTTGGATATTGCAAAAATTTACTGAGCTTGTTGATTATATATGAGATTTCTGGTCTTGTATGAGTGGCATATTGTAAAGGTCCTATTGCACTTCGATAGAGTGTAGGATTATCCATAGCTTCTCCATCATTGATAGTGAAATGTATTCCTGATACTGTTGGTGTATTACATGGTTTGATATGATTTAGTTCCAATCTATCCTGATATGATTTAGTTCCAATCTATCCAGCAAATCGCTGATGTACTTGGTCTGATTGAGGAAACATTTTTTCTCGTCTCTATGAACTTGAATGCCCAGAAAGTAGGATAGATCTCCAAGGTCTTTGAGTGCAAATTCCTTATTTAGAGCTGTAATAAATTTGTCAACTAGGCTTATATTGTTACCTGTTACAAGAATGTCATCTACATATACAAGTATGTATATTTTGGTTTGATTAGTAATGAGAAAGAACAATCAGTTATCGACTCTTGAGTTCTTAAAACCCCAACTAAGAATAACGTGTTTTAATCTTTCATACCATGCTCTCAGAGCTTGTTTCAAACCGTATAGGGATTTGTGTAGCTTGCTTACACAATTTGATTTCTTGCTGTCAATAGAATCCCCAGGTTGCATCATATAAACATCTCATTCAAGCTTCCCATTTAGAAAAGCATTGTTGATGTCCAGTTGTCGAATTCTCCAGTCATAGGCTGCTGCTTGAGTCAATATAATTCGAATTGTTGAAGCTTTCACCACTGGACTAAAGGTCTCTGTAAAATCTATTCCAGGATTTTGGTGAAAGCCTTTAGCCACTAACCTTGCTTTGAGTTTTTGAACACTTCCATCTGAGTTTCTTTTAGTCTTGAACACTCATTTGCAACCAACTAGGTTAAAATTTGGCGAATGTGGTATAAGTTGCCATGTATTGTTCCTGTCAAGAGCTTTCATCTCTTCCTTCATAGTTGATGTCCACTCTGGTGATGCTAAAGCTTCTTTACCTGTCTTGGGTTCCTTAACATCAATTTGGGATGTGGAAGCAAGGTAATTCAAGTGTTTGGGTTTAAAGATTCCACTTTTGGATCTAGTTTGCATAGGATGAGAGGGAAGAGATGAAAGAATAGTCTCACTAGAAGAAGGAATAAGTATAGGTTCTTCATTGTTAACAAAAGGTATAGATGACACTGTAATTTCATTGGAGACTGATTCGAAATGAGATGATTCATGATTGTTGTTGCGTGCTCAATGTGTAAATTAAAATGCAATGTGAGAGCACTCAGAACATGCAAGCATACATGGTCTTGTAGCAAGCTATAAGTATTTTTTCATTCGATTTCCCACAGAGATTTATTCTTAGTTACTAGCGAAGTGAGATGCTCAATTAGAAATGATGGTTTGAATGGGGTAGAATTGGGATTAATGTGCCTAACTAATAAGGATCGTGCGAGAAATGCAAGCATAAACAAAGACAAGTAAAGAGGTGAACTTGAATGTAGGAGAAAAAAAATTGCGGAGAAAACAATTATCTAGCAATAAAATCGCAAAACAAAAGGCTAAGAAAAATAGCTAAGGCAAAAATTTAAACTAAGAAAATTGCGCAGACAGCAATTTTCTAGCAATTGTACTAACAACGTTTTAAGGGTAAAGTGTGGAAACAAGGGCTACTAATGACTCCTCTATAGGCTTTTTCATACGATTCTTCAGCAGTAGATCAACTTACCATGCATCAAATTAACTCATTCTCATGTATCTCTCGATTTCATGCATTAGATCCTTTAGTTCACTCATGTCCAAGTAAGACTTAAGTATCTTTTTATATAAGCAAGTTAATGATTTGTGCTAGGAAACCGCCTATTCCTAGGTCGTTTTCTGGTTACCATGAAAGGCTAGCATGAATGGACGACTCTGAACTCTTACTCCTTCCAGAGGTTAGGAGTTCTTTGGAAAAAATGGATGGCCAATCGAAATTGCCCGTGGGATGAAGCACACATACATTCAATGCGATTGAAGCTATCCTACGTGCTGAATTTATGTACTTCTACCTATAGATTCATCATTAGCAGACCCTTATGTGGTTTAGTTACTCATGGATGGTGTGGAAATGGAAAGTTTAGATAGATGAAACATCATTAACAGTAAAATGAAAGTAAAGACAGAAACAAGAAGCAAAGAGGAACTCGCGAAGTAGTCAAATAACTCCTTGATTAACCCAGATTCGAAACTTAATGTGTAACAACTTTAAAGCGATAAAAGCTAAACAGAAGAAGACGAAATGAAACAATGTATCCAACAGAAGTAAATGGCAGCAACCAGCAGCAAAAAGGAAACAGAAAGCAGAAGAAAACAGGTAAATGTGTGCGTGAACCCTCGCCGCAAGCGCCTCGGATGAAGGGAGAAGGGGAGCTTTGTTTGGATGAATCCAATCAGAAGAGAAGAAAGATCTTCTCTTATTCCTCTCAGATTATCGATTCCAACAGCTGAATCCTTCACGCCAACAAACGGGAGAAGAAATGGAGAAGAAACTGCGTTGAGATGGGAGTTCTACGCTTCCAAGCTTGTTGTTCTCCTTCCCCCTTGACCTCCTTTTATAGTGTTTTGCAGGTACGATTCGGCCAAGGAGAACCATCCATTCTGAACGACGACCTTTCACGTGGCAGCATGAGAGAAATTGGACGGCTGAAAGATCGCTACAAAACAGAAGACGGTTAGAACAACTTAACAGTTTCACTTAAAACATTGCGGAGACCGCAATGTTTCCGCAATGTTCCTGCAATACAGAAAATCCAACTCTTTAGCTTTGTTTTCGATTCTTTTTCCTTTCTTTTACACATAAGTCCTGATTTAGCTTCATTCTATAAATTCATATATATAAGCACATGTTTAGACTGAATTCTATAAAAAAACGCTTAAGAGTTTACACCATTCTATAGCAAATAAATCCCTAAAATATGCACTTTTGGAGACGTAACACACCCCCAAACTTAAGTTATTGCTCGTCCTCGAGCAATATAAGGGCTTACTTGGGCTATTATCACTCTATCTAACTACTTGCTGACTCCCCTAAGTTCACTATCTAAGGCGTGGCTGTCCTGTGACACTCTTCTAAGTCCAAACTACCTCCACATTTTGCTTATTCTGATTTCTATTGCCTTGCAAAACCTACTGTCTTTATAAACTCCCTACAACTGATCTATCTGCCTTAGTCATTAGGTTCATTGTGCAACTATCCCTAAGTTTTCAAATTCTACTTTGTTTTATCTCAGACTCAGTACATGCTTCTAATGTCTTTCTTTTGAGCTACCTAGGATTCCTTAGAGTCATGCCAGTCTTAGTACACACAGGTAACAATAGTACATTTCATAGAACAACCTAAACCCTGGCATCACTACATTGGATATACATTCATCTCCCTTAACAAACCTACAAGCTACAACCCTGTGCTTAGCTAATTGAGGATCAGAGTTCATTCATAAAGGACACCTAAGCACATAAGCTATGACTCGCAGGCATACACTCTTCTTCCTTGGTTTTCCTTTTCCTTCTTTTTCTTTTCCTAGTAGAGTCTCTTCTTTTGGTTTGCCTTTTGATGCAGTGCCACTTGTGGGTTACACAAATGGCCCTGATTACTCAGCAACCTCAATCGAGACACCACTCTTTGCTTTTCAAAATTTTTATCATTTTTTCAAAGAAGAAGAATGCTTATGCTTAGGGAGAGAGGAATGTTCCTAGGCCTAGAGGTTGTCTCCCCCAAACTTAAACTTCTCATTGTCCCCAATGAGAGTCTGAGGTGGCACACCCCCAAACTTGTCCTAGAAGCATCTAGTCTAGGGCAAAACAAGTAGAATTTAAAATTCCTAGGCATAGAATGAACTTCTTAAAGCAGATAACACAACATCAGAATCATTTGTAAAAACAACATGTTAAGGGCTTATAGAGGTGCATGCTGAGCAATTTTAAGGAAGCTAATTTAAACTACCAAAGGTGTACTAAGACACTCATCCAACATGCTCACAGATAGATCACATATTGAAGTCAATAAAGCAGCAAGATATCAAAAATTAAACAGAAACAGCCCATCCAAAAGTCAGCCAATAGCATGCGAAACCTAACAAAAAGTTGCGGACTCCGCAAAGAATCCGCAATAAACCTACAGAGCATTTTTAGCTTTGATCAAGCATGCTATTTCCAGTCATCCAAAACTACATCAAACAGAAAAGCTAACTAAACCAACTAATCAGATACCATCAAGCTAATCCTAAACTACTCTGAACAAACAAGGAAACTAAAAGACAGATCATGTATTCGATTAAAACAGAATTCAAAAGTTACAGAAAAGCAGGTTTTTTTTCTTTTTCAAGAGGGATCAGAAAACTCCCTCGAATGCCGTTCAGATTGGCATTCAAACATATTCATCCTCATCTCTCCTTTCTCTAGGAGGCGCCCATGGCTTCAACAGGTCAGTAGGGAAGGCAGGGAATATGCACCCCAGCTGGTCAGCCACATCCTTGTCCCTTGCCCGTGCATACTCCGCCCACTGAGCCATCTTGCGCTGCAGGTCCATCAAACAAGCCATGTTCAGTGATTGTGCGGCAGCCAGGCCGTCCATCTCAAATTCCATGTTGCCCCTCCTTCGCATCCTCAAGACTGTGGGCAGCTCCAGATGACCGGTGTAAGCCAGCTGCCTCTCTTTCCTCTCTATAGGCACACCTGCACGTAAGTAGAGTTTAGTAATGGAGTTTGGGAAAAAGAGAGGGCCCTTACCTTTCTTTGAACAGTCGGTGATGGAGGCGGGAATGACTTCACCAACATCTATGGTGAGGTTCCTCATGATGGCATACAGCAGCAGTGATCGCCCCTGGTTTATAGTTGTTTTGTGGGTCTCAGGGGAGATGCGTCTGCGCATAAACGAGAACCAGACGGCTGCCTTATCCTTGAGGGTTGCACTCATCAGGGTGTGCTTCCCATTCCTCGAAATTGTCCAGGCCGCCTCAGGTTTGCCTATGATTCGCAGGGCTTCTTCCAGGACAGTCGCAGAGGGTGATTCGACGATTCTCGCATAGTCAGTGTACTTATGCCCTTTGAGAGCATAAGCTTCATTGATGGCCTTGGCCAAGAAGTCGACCTCAATTCCCCTCACCATGGACAGACCATCTTCGGGGTGCGTAAGGTTGGCGTAAAAGTCATACACCATGTCGGAGTAGGCGGGAATGGGCGGTCTGCACAGCTCTTCCCAGCCATGGTTGGTGATCCCTGCGCGCAAGAATTGCGGCAGGTCCGCCAGCGCATCAAGAAAGCCCCGCTCATGGAGTAGGTCTCTCTTCCTCAATTCAAGGCCCCTAGCCTCTGCGTCCTGAGAGACATACCTCACGGCTTGAGGTTCGTCTTCGGGGTACATTTTTTCCTTCCCCTTCTCTTTTGCCTTGGCCGACTCAGCAGCCTCAACCTTCAATTTCTTTAAAGAAGGTTCACCACTAACCTTCTTCTTCTTGGCTCGCTTAGAGGCCTTCGGTCGTTTGGCTTTCACGATCACCGAGGCCCTTTTCTTGAGACGTGCCTTGGAGGCCAATTGCTGGAGACAGTCCCCCAACGTCTCGTCCATTGAATCCCTACTTCCCCCCTCCATAGGGCTGTCAAGGCTGACTTTCCTTAAGGGGGAGAATACCTCCTCGTCCTCAGCCGGCTCTTCACTTGGCACCGAGTCTTGGTGCTCTTCAGGTGGAGCTTCAGGCTCCGGCGTCGGTGGAGAAGGCCCAGGGCTTTGCCTGGCCGTCTCATACGATGGGCGACCACTCCCCCGACTGTCCTCGCTGGGATTCTTTTCTTGGACCGGTGGATCCTCCACCGCAACCGTCCACTTTCGTTTCTTGGGTGTACCGACTGGTTCAGAAGGACCTGCAGGGATCTCAGTCACCACCTTCCACTTCTTTCTTCGCACTGGAAGCTTCGGAGGCCGTGAGGGCTGCGCAGCCTCGACATCTGCTAAGGAAAGCAGTGCCTCTCTCGCAGCTTCTTCTGCGTCAGGCAACTTCTTTTTGGGTGTGGACCGATCTGCTCGTGTGGATACCATGGTCGTGCTTTGAGGATCTGAAGGTACGAGATGCAGATGAAGAAGAAGACTGAAATCTTGAGGTCCAACGGATTGAGAAAACGTAAAGGGCAAGGATCGAAGGTTGGCTATTTGTACTCGAGTGCAGTCCAACGGCTATATTCTGTTGCGGATTCAGCAAATCGACCGCAATTAATTCGCATAGCCGTTGGGATATTTCTTGATTTAAGTTGCAAGATTCAACAACCAAATCTTTGATTTAGCCCGATCTTCTTCGTGGATCTTCTCCCCTTGATTCATCTCCTTGATCTCCTCTTAAAGATCTCTTATTAAAAACCACCTAATTAAAACAAAAATCCGTAATTAAAATAAAAAATAAACACACAACACAAACCGAAAATACAAAGAGAAAAAAAAAACTAAGGCATAGCCTTCTGATGGATGAGCACAGTGGTCACTCATCCCTTCTCGATTCGATTCTCAAGCTTCAGATAAGAGGAAGGCCGAGAGTGTTTGCACATCTCCTTCCTCATAGTAATGTTTCAGCCTCGCACCATTCACCATGAACGGTTGCCCTTGATGTAAGTTCCGAATCTCAATAGCACCATGAACAAAAATGTTAGTTATCACAAAAGGACCTGACCATCTAGACTTAAGTTTGCCTGGAAATAACCTTAACCGTGAGTTGAATAATAAGACATGCTGGCCTTTTTTAAAGTCCTTGATCCTCAGTCTACAATCATGCCAAATCTTGGTTTTTTCTTTATACATTTTAGCATTTTCGTAGGACATATGTCTTATCTCATCTAACTCATGTAATTGCAGAGACCGCAAAGTTCCAGCATCGGTCACGCAATAATTTAGTTCTTTTAAGGCCCAAAAGGCTTTGATTTCCAACTCGAAGGGAAGATGACATGCTTTTCCATATACTAGCCTATAAGGAGACATACCTAAGGGTGTTTTATATGCAGTCCTATATGCCCAAAGTGCATCGTCTAACTTAAGAGACCAGTCTTTTCTATTAGGTTTGACCACTTTTTCAAGTATGTTTTTGATCTCCCTAATGGATATTTCAGCTTGTACATTTGAGTGTGGGTGATAAGGGGTTGCTACTCTATGTCTAACATTGTATTTAGCTAATACCTTTTCCATAGCTTTATTAATAAAGTGGGTCCCCTCATCACTAATTATCGCACGTGGTGTACCAAACCTTGTAAAAATATGCCTATTAAGAAACTTAATGACTGTTTTGGCATCATTTGATGGACATGCTATGGCTTCTACCGATTTAGATACATAGTCTACAACTACGAGTATATAGAGGTTACCTGAAGATGGGGGAAATGGTCCCATGAAGTCAATGCCCCACACATCAAAGAGTTCCAACTCTAGGATGTAGGTGAGAGGCATCTCGTCCTTCCGACTAAGGTTACCTGTTCTTTGACATTCATTGCAGCTGTGCGCATGGTCATGGGCATCTTTGAAGATCGTGGGCCAATAGTAGCCACTCTGGAACACCTTTGCAGCCGTCCTTTGGCCACCAAAATGGCCACCGTAAGGAGATGTATGGCAGTGCTGCAACACAGACTTCGCCTCAGCAGCTGATACACACTTCCTTAGTAATCCATCTGCACAAGTCTTGTAAAGTGTAGGATCGTCCCAGATGAACTTCCTAGCTTCGTTTAGGAACCTCTTCTTTTCTTGCCCCCCTTTGAAAGTTGGTAGTACCTGCGAGGCAAGGAAGTTAGCAATGTCTGCAAACCAAGGTTCCTCATCGTTATCACGATGTGCTAACACAAAGACATGCTCATCAACAAATGCATCAGAAATTGCTGGCTCAGCAATTTTTTCGCAATTACTCCGCAATCTAGATAAATGGTCAGCAACTACATTCTCGCTTCCTTTCTTATCTCTAATGTCTAAATCAAACTCTTGCAACAACAATACCCATCTAATTAACCTAGGCTTAGCATCAGCCTTCCTCATTAGGTATTTTAGTGCGGAGTGGTCGGTGTACACAATGGTTCTAGTGCCTACAATGTAATTCCTAAACTTCTCACAGGCAAATACTACAGCTAGCATTTCCTTCTCCGTGGTTGTGTAATTACATTGTGCTTCATTCAGAGTCTTACTTGCATAGTATACAGGATGTGTTAGTTTATCTATTTTTTGTCCTAGCATGACCCCTACTGCATAGTCACTTGCATCACACATCATCTCAAACGGTAAGTCCCAATTGGGCCCTACTATAATTGGTGCGTTGACTAAGGCTTCCTTAAGTGTTGTCCATGCTAAGAAACATTCTTTTGAGAAGACAAATGGCTTGTTAAGCTCTAGAAGCTCACACAAAGGTTTAGAGATTTTTGAAAAGTTCTTAATGAATCTCCTATAGAAACCTACATGGCCTAAAAAACTTCTAATAGCTTTTACATTTTGGGGTTCCACTAGCTTCTCTATTATCTCTATTTTGGCCCTATCGACCCCTACTCCTGCTCTAGACACTCTATGACCTAGGACTATTCCTTCCTCCACCATAAAGTGGCATTTCTCCCAATTTAGGACTAGGTTGGTCTCCTCACACCTAGCTAGGACTTGTCCTAAGTTCTCTAAACAATTATTGAAAGAATCACCAAAGACTGAGAAGTCATTCATAAATATTTCTATCATGGATTCATCTAAGTCAGAGAAAATGGCCAACATGCACCTCTGGAATGTTGCTGGTGCATTGCATAAGCCAAAAGGCATTCTGCGAAAAGCAAATGTTCCAAAGGGACATGTAAAGGTTGTTTTCTCCTGGTCCACATGGTCTATGGTGATTTAGTTATATCCAGAATAACCATCTAAAAAGCAGTAATAGGCTCGGCCAGCTATTCTATCTAACATCTGATCTATAAATGGTAAAGGAAAAGATCTTTTTTTGTTTCTTTGTTTAATTTTCTATAGTCCATACAGACTCTCCATCATGTAACAGTTCTAGTTGGAATCAGTTCATTATTCTCATTAACTATTACAGTCATCCCCCCCTTCTTAGGCACACATTGAATTGGACTCACCCATTGACTATTGGCTATGGGAAAAATTACACCTGCATCTAACCATTTGATTATTTCCTTCTTAACTACCTCCTTCATGGAGGGGTTCAACCTACGTTGGTGATCTACCCTAGGTGTATGTTCCTTTTACAACAATATTTTATGCATGCAATAGGAAGGACTAATACCTCTTATGTCAGCAATCGTCCATGCAATAGCTTTTTTATGTTGCTTAAGCAGCAATATTAGCGCAATTTCATGCTTCTCACTCAATTTGGACGAAATGATAACAGACAAAGTATCATGCTCTCCTAGATATGCATACTTAAGATGATCAGGCAATGGTTTTAATTCTAATAGAGGTGGATGCTCAATTGATGGTTTCAATGGATTAGTGGATCTTTCAGACAAGTTACTAGTCATACAAACATGTTGAGGGTTGTCCACAGGTATATCCATTATTTCAGAAATGTTTAAGTCAGTTACATCTATTTGTACATAGTCATTAACATGCTTAGTTAATAGTTCATGCTCAAGTTGTTCTTCCATTAGTGAATCTACTACATCCATACTTGCACAAGATTCAGAATCAGAGGGATACCTTAGAGTTTTAAAAACACCGAATTTAACCTCCTCATCATGAACTCTCATGGTGAGCTCACCTTTCTGGACATCGATCAAGGCCCTACCTGTGGCTAGAAATGGTTTGCCCAATAAGATTGGTACCTCCTTGTCTGCCTCATAATCCAGAATGATGAAGTCTGCAAGAAAAATGAATTTGTCAACCTTGACAAATATATCCTCTATCTTACCCTCAGGGTATGCTATGGATCTGTCTGCAAGTTGCAAGGTGACAGTAGTAGGACGTGCTTCTCCTATTCCCAGCTGACGGAATAGAGATAGGGGCATGAGATTGATGCTGGCTCCCAGATCACAAAGATCTCTGCCCACGTGCTTGCCTCCCAACTCGACTGGTAAGGTGAAGGAACCAGGATCCTTCTCCTTCTTTGGTAGCTTGTTTTGGAGTATAGCACTGCACTCCTCGGTGAGATTCACTGTTTCAAATTCACCAATGATCTTTTTGTTAGTATTAATATCCTTCAAAAACTTAACATAAGAAGGCATAGATTGCAAAACCTCTACAAATGGAATATTCACATGCACTTGTTTTAAAATTTCTAAAAACTTATTAAAGTGCACTTCCTGTTCTTGTTTTTTCCTCAGCCTTATAGGGAATGGAGGTGGTGGCACATATGTAGGCAATTCAGTTCGCCTAAGGACAGGTGGAGCTCTTGGAATTTCTTCTGGTTCCTCTATGATAGGTTCCAGCCTCACCCTTGTTGTGCTTGGTGGTGGTTGATCATGGTTTGGCAGAGAATCCAGTGGAGCACCAGACTCTTCATTCTCTACTCGCTTTGGTGCTTCTCTATTGTTGCTCACCAATGGTCTTCCACTACGAAGTTCAATTGCTTGAACTTGCTCTTTTCCATCCCTTCTTGGCACTTCAGTGTCTGCAGGCAATCTACCTTGGGGCCTATTTTTCAGTTCATTTGCTAACTGCCCTATTTGGTTTTCTAAGCTCCTAAGGGTGGCTTGTTGACTCTGTAGGGTTGCATCATTTTTTGCAATGTACTCCTTAAGCAAATTCTCTACTGATGACCCTATTGGTTGGTTATATGGCTTTTGGTACATGGATTGGTTATTTTGTTGAGTGAAACCAGGTGTTCCACTCGGTCTTGGTTGGTTTTGAGCTTGGTTAGTATTTTGTTGCCCACCCCAAGAAAGATTTGGGTGGCTCCTCCAACTAGGATTATAGGTGTTAGAATAGGGGTTGTTCCTAGGCTGCTGTTGACTTCCAACATAGCAGACTGAGGCTGGATTCCCAGGGCAGAAATCATACAAGTGCCCTTCCCCACAGAATCCACAAATTAGTGTCTCACCTTGACTATTTGATGCGCCCATTGAAATGGCTGCTGCGGTGTTGACACTAGATTGGAGATTAGTTTGAGCCATTTGTTTAACTAGATTGGTCAGGGCATTGATTTGGCTACTCATTGCACTAAGTGCATCCTTGTCTTGAGCTCTCCTAGGCTCTACAGGATCATCTGACCATCTACAATGGGAAGTTGAGATTTTCTCCAAAATCTCGTAGGCTTCATTGTAGCTCTTAGAAAGCATGGAACCACCAACTGAAGAATTCAGCACTTGCCTTGTGCTGGGGTTGCATCCTTTAAAGAACACTTATATTTGGATACACCATGGAATGCCATGGTGTGGACATTTAAGCAAAAGGTCCTTGAACCTTGTCCAAGCTTCGTGAAGGGATTCGTTTTCGGCTTGTTTGAACTTGATTATGTCACCACGAAAGTTGGAATTCCTATCAGGTGGGAAATATTTGACTAGGAATTTTTCAGCCAGATCTGTCCAATTGACAATCGATCCAGAGGGTAAGGAATTTAACCACGTTTTGGCTTTGTCTCTCAATGAGTAAGGAAAGAGATAAAGTCTTAAGGCTTCTTGGGAAACTCCAGGGATAAGGAAAATATCACTTACTCCTAGGAAGTTTCTCAGATGATTGTGGGGATCTTCGTTTTCCACTCCAAAGAATTGTCCCACAATGGACAGCATTTGGAACATTACTGGCTTTAACTCGAATGAGTTGGCAGTAATCTCAGGGCGTATAATGCTTGGGTTAAGCTCCACAGGCATGGGAACTAAGTATGAGAGGATGGCACTATCCTTGTCATTCGCTATTTCGATGGGGTTGCGAATGGTAGGTGCTTGGTTTGGGACTGGTCTATCCATTTCGATTTGATGGAATTGCGATGACTCCGCGGAGTCAGCAATGTTTTGAGTTACAGGGGGTTGTTTAAAGAGGCGTTTCTTAGCTTTGTTTCTGGCCCTAAGTAATCTTTCAGGCTCAGGATTGAACTCTAGATCGCTACTTGAATGCTCATTCATAAACTAACCCAATGGTACCTGCAAAATAAATGAGAATAGATTAGTTCCAATAGATATTAAGTTTTGTGTTTCTAACTTAACAAACTTCGTTTTTACTAAACAAAATCCCCGGCAGCGGCGCCAAAAACTTGTTGCGTGCTCAATGTGTAAATTAAAATGCAATGTGAGAGCACTCAGAACATGCAAGCATACATGGTCTTGTAGCAAGTAATAAGTATTTTTTCATTCGATTTCCCACAGAGATTTATTCTTAGTTACTAGCGAAGTGAGATGCTAAATTAGAAATGATGGTTTGAATGGGGTAGAATTGGGATTAATGTGCCTAACTAATAAGGATCGTGCGAGATATGCAAGCATAAACAAAGACAAGTAAAGAGTTGAACTTGAATGTAGGAGAAAAAGAATTGCGGAGAAAACAATTATCTAGCAATAAAATCGCAAAACAAAAGGCTAAGAAAAATAGCTAAGGCAAAAATTTAAATTAAGAAAATTGCGCAGACAGCAGTTTTCTAGAAATTGTACTAACAGCGTTTTAAGGGTAAAGTGTGGAAACAAGGGCTACTAATGACTCCTCTATAGGCTTTTTCATACGATTCTTCAGCAGTAGATCAACTTACCATGCATCAAATTAACTCATTCTCATGTATCTCTCGATTTCATGCATTAGATCCTTTAGTTCACTCATGTCCAAGTAAGACTTAAGCATCTTTTTATATAAGCAAGTTAATGATTTGTGCTAGGAAACCGCCTATTCCTAGGTCGTTTTCTGGTTACCATGAAAGGCTAGCATGAATGGACGACTCTGAACTCTTACTCCTTCCAGAGGTTAGGAGTTCTTTGGACAAAATGGATGGCCAATCGAAATTGCCCGTGGGATGAAGCACACATACATTCAATGCGATTGAAGCTATCCTACGTGCTGAATTTATGTACTTCTACCTATAGATTCATCATTAGCAGACCCTTATGTGGTTTAGTTACTCATGGATGGTGTGGAAATGGAAAGTTTAGATAGATGAAACATCATTAACAGTAAAATGAAAGTAAAGACAGAAACAGGAAGCAAAGAGGAACTCGCGAAGTAGTCAAATAACTCCTTGATTAACCCAGATTCGAAACTTAATGTGTAACAACTTTAAAGCGATAAAAGCTAAACAGAAGAAGACGAAATGAAACAATGTATCCAACAGAAGTAAATGGCAGCAACCAGCAGCAAAAAGGAAACAGAAAGCAGAAGAAAGCAGGTAAATGTGTGCGTGAACCCTCGCCGCAAGCGCCTCGGATGAAGGGAGAAGAGGAGCTTTGTTTGGATGAATCCAATCAGAAGAGAAGAAAGATCTTCTATTCTTCCTCTCAGATTATCGATTCCAACAGCTGAATCCTCCACGCCAACAAACGGGAGAAGAAATGGAGAAGAAACTGCGTTGAGATGGGAGTTCTACGCTTCCAAGCTTGTTGTTCTCCTTCCCCCTTGACCTCCTTTTATAGTGTTTTGCAGGTACGATTCGGCCAAGGAGAACCATCCATTCTGAACGACGACCTTTCACGTGGCAGTATGAGAGAAATTGGACGGCTGAAAGATCGCTACAAAACAGAAGACGGTTAGAACAACTTAACAGTTTCACTTAAAACATTGCGGAGACAGCAATGTTTCCGCAATGTTCCTACTATACAGAAAATCCAACTCTTTAGCTTTGTTTTCGATTCTTTTTCCTTTCTTTTACACATAAGTCCTGATTTAGCTTCATTCTATAAATTCATATATATAAGCACATGTTTAGACTGAATTCTATCAAAAACGCTTAAGAGTTTACACCATTCTATAGCAAATAAATCCCTAAAATATGCACTTTTGGAGACGTAACAATTGCCCTGTTCATTTAAGTTAGGAGTAGATGTAGGATTCAAAAGAAACTGACTTTGATCACTTAGACTCACATCAGATTGAGTGTTTATAGAGGAAGAGGCCGAAAAATGTATCCAAGAAATCACTGTTTCATGAGATTGTTGTTTTTATGGAGAATTGGTTAGAAATCCAGTTTTAAAAGGAAAATCAGATTCATTGAAGATCACGTGTGTAGAGATATAGAGTCTTCCATTAGAGCCTAGGCATTTGTAACTGATAGCGCTAGAAAAGTTCTATTATTTACTCTCTTATTTTGGCTAATTACCGTGCTCAATAGTGTTATGTTGGCCTTGTTATAGGTGATTCGCGGTTGGGAGCTCGAGAAGTTCAAGGACGCGCTTTGATGCTAAAAGAAGCGTTTTAAGGCCTCAGGGATAAACCGAGCAAAGAAGAGAAGCAAAAGAGTCTGTTGACGCTACTAGGAGCGTCGAGACGCTGCTTGGTAGGATGGATTTTTGAATATCCAACTAAATTCAAGCTGTCGAGGCTTGCCAAAATACAATTTATAAACCCGAATGTACCGAGCAATTTGCAGCTAAGTGGTAACCGGGTCGATCCACAGGGAATTAAGAAATTCAATTTAACTAAGTCTAATTTGCTAATTATAAAAAGTATGCACAATTTTGGTAAAAAATAATGGTAATTTGGTTTGGGGGAAGGGAGCTCCTAACGTGCAAGCTAACGGAAAATTAAATGACAAGTGCAAAATTTAAATGGTCGCGCTTAACTTCGAGAAATGGAATTGATCGTTATGGATGTTCGGTTCATCGATACAATTTATTAGCTAACCATGCTTCAGCACACAATTCATTTGGCTAATTGCTAGCTCAAATGACCCAAAGATATAATTAGACATGTGCAATTCTAATTGTACTTGGCCAATAATCCATTCAAGATAGCGACCCCTAAATCGACTATAAGCCAGTAACGGGAACATTGTGACGGCTTAATCCTAAGACTAACCCGGTTTCTCTCTCGCCCTAAGCCTAACATGAAAACGTTAATCAATTAAGATTACCAACTGTCACTTTGGGTTGAATTAATTAGCCATGCTTAAGCCCGTGCTACCTAGCGGTTTGGGCAATTATACGTCCCAACCTTTAGCCCTCTATCATGCATAGGAATTAGAGAGTCAATCTAATTAAGCTACAGAACAAGCAAGAGATGCAAGAGACATGCTACTTAGCTTCACATTTACAAAGGGACAAATCTCCCCAAACATCCATAATTCACAAAGCCAAACTCGAAATTAAACACTAACCTTAGTTTAGCCTTCCATGGAGGATGAATAAATCAAATCCCCCATGGAAGAGCTTAGTACCATACAAAGAGGAGAAGAAGAAGCTCAAAAATGGTGGAGAATGGTGGAGAATGGTGTAGACCCGAGAGGAAGAAGATGAAGAAAAGTTAGAAATTGGAAGATGGGCAAAAATTAGGCGTTTTCACGCCTTTAATCGTCGGAGCGTCGAGACGCTAGGCAAGCGTCTCGACGCTGTCGCGCGTCAATCTGGAAAATCGTCGTGGTGGCGTCGAGACGCTCGGGCAGCGTCTCGACGCTGCCAGCGTTGAGCGGGCGTTGAGCGCGGGCGCTCGACGCTGGGGTGCGGTCATCTTCGGGAGGCAGTCGGGGCGGCGTCGAGACGCTCGGCCAGCGTCGAGCAAGCGTCGAGCTAGCGTCTCGATGCTGCTGCTCATGCAAGCATGCTCTCGGGTTTGTTGGCCAAAACTTGTCTTTCCATGACAATTTGTGCCATTTCTTCGATTCTTCAAGCCCCTTCACTCCCGATGCGTCTATGAAGCTCTAAAACGTCACTTTAAGCCCCAAAATGTGTCTTTGGACTTCTCGAGCTCTCGACCATGAAATCACCTACAAAAAGGCATTTTAATCAATAAATGACATGGTTCTAGCCAATGTTAGGGACATAAAAATAGCTCTATTTTGGAGCTATCAAAATACCCCCTACCTAAATCTTGCTAGTCCTCGAGCAAGGTATACTCTAAATTATCTCCAAAGAATTAAATGCATGTTGATAACTCTAACCTCAATGCTTGTGAAACAAGGTACTTGAATAAATGCGAAACCATCAAATGCATGCAAACGTTGAAATCATTTCAAAATTTTAACTCCTATTCCCTTACGTGTGTGTGTGTTTAGCACTTCTCAACCTAGCTCATGCAAGCCCGAAACAACCTTATACAGCCCTATAACTCGTTTTCCCCTACTTATGGCGATAAGAACAGTCTAACGGCTTTCAGCGATAGAAAAAGCAACAAAACAAAATGCCTACATTTTCTTTCTTTTCTTTGAGTACTTTGTACCCATTATTCTTTTTGAACCACTTTTTTTTTATTTTTCTCCAAGAGAGCCTAACACGACAAGCCAAATTTAGCTTCACGTTTTTAAGGACTATTGCTCACTTCTATTAGTTTCCCTTTCATGCAGTGACAACCGTGGGTTACACGATCGCCCCTGGTTACACGGGCAACACAAGAAGGAGGAGCAACTCTAGAGTTTTTATTTTTCATGCATATTTTTCATGAGTTATTACTACTTCTAACACATCAAACCTCCCTAATGGTACCTTTCGGGGTGACAACAAGGTTTCAGACCAAATAAAATCATTCTAAACCTACAGAGCTGAGAATAAGAGGGCTATGTGCTTAGTGAATGTAGGAAAATAACAAAAAAATTTTTAAAATAGGCTCAAAATGTGCATACATTGTCAAATTTTTCGAATTACACAAATACGGAGTGTTCACAAACAAATCACAGACCGTCCTCATCGGACAACATGCATTCAGATTCTAATCTAAAAATCAGAGTATACATATGCTCGACAACTACTAAGAAGTCTCATCTCTATTCTTTCAACAAACTCCACCCCCACCTTATTAAGACATGCATTGTCCCCAATGCATTAAACAATCAAAAATAACAAAATTCTAAGGGAACATAAAACCTTCCCTGAATTTTGTGGAGCCGACGGGTAGAGATGTGCACCATCGTCTTCCAATATAACCTCGAATTGTCGGCCATTCCACATTTTCTCCTAAGAAAAGAAACAAACAAACAAGGAATTCAAAAGCTAATATAAACAAAAACAAAGCAGTAAATAACAAAATTACAGTCCAAGCTCGGGTGCCTCCGAGAAGCACAAATTTTTAGAGTCGATTGCTCGACTATATTCACTCGTCCACTCATCCATAATCGATCGGGGGCGACGCTAGAAGTAATGTAGCATCATAGCAGCGTCACCCTCGTGGAAAGTCTTCAACCAGTGCCCATTCACTTTCTGCACCTCATCTGAGTCCAAGCTCTGAATCTCCACACTGCCATAAGGAAAAATTTTAGTTATGGTGTAGGGTCCTTTCCAACGGGAACGAAGCTTACCTGGCATTAACTTTAGACGGGAATCGAACAGCAGAACTTTCTAACCGACTTCGAAATTCTTCTTTAAGATCCTTCGGTCATGAAACTGTTTGGACTTCTCTTTATAGATCCTGGAGTTCTCGTAGGAGTCCAAACGCAGTTCCTCCAATTCCTGTAACTGAAGCAGTCGTGCCTCGCCAGCTTCGTCAGAGCTCATGTTACACTGCTTGATCGCCCAGAATGCTTTGTGCTCAATCTCCACGGGTAAGTGGCACGCCTTACCAAAAACCAACCGGTATGGGGACATACCGATAGGAGTTTTGTAAGCGGTTCGGTAGGCCCACAAAACATCCTGCAAACGAACGCTCCAATCCTTCCTACTCGGTCTCACGGTTTTCTCCAGAATTGACTTTACCTCTCTATTGGAGACCTCGGCTTGCCCATTGGCTTGAGGATGGTAGGCAGTGGACACACGATGATGCACACCATACTTCCTCAGCAAAGCCTCCACAGATCGGTTGCAGAAATGAGTCCCCTGGTCACTGATTATGGCTCGTGGGATTCCAAACCTGGTAAAAAAATAGACTGAACGAACCTAACAACAGAATTAGCATCGTTAGTCTTCGTGGCTTTCGCCTCGACCCACTTGGAAACATAATCAACAGCCAGCAATATGTAAGAAAAACCACAAGAAGGCGGGAAGGGTCCCATAAAATCCATGCCCCAAACGTCAAAGATTTCACAGACTAAAACAGAGGTTTGAGGCATTTCATTTCTACCAGATATCGACCCTATTCTTTGACATCTATTGCAGGTTTTACAAAATTCATATGAATCTTTAAACAGAGAAGTCCAAAATGTCCCCCACATGCATAGTCATGACAGAAAGTAAGAATAGATGCATGCTCATTCTCAGGGACACATCTCCTAATTATCTGATCAGAACAGAACTTCCATAAATGGGGATCCTCCCAAACATAGGACTTAGCGTCGCTTTTCAGCTTAGCTTTCCTAGCAGAAGAGAAACCAGATGGAAAATTACCTGTGACCAAGTAATTCACCATATCAGCATACCAGGGAAGGACTGTATCAAGTCTGAAGAGTGTCTCATCGGGGAAATCTTCATTCAGAGGCAGGAGGTCTTCTTTTCTGACCAAGCGGCTCAGATGGTCGGCTACCGGGTTCTCTGCTCCTCTCCTATCCTTGATCTTCACATCGAAGTCTTGGAGGAGCAAAATCCACCGAAGTAGCCTCGGTTTCGAATCTTTCTTTGTCATCAGGTACCGAACACCTGCATGATTAGAGAAAACAGTTACTTGAGAGCCAATAATATAAGGACGAAACTTATCAAGCGCAAATACAATAGAAAGAAGTTCTTTTTCCGTTGTCGTGTAATTGCACTGCGCTGGATTAAGCGTCCTGGAGGCATAGTAAATGACACGACTCTTGTTCTCGATCCTCTGACCAAGCACGGCTCCGAAGGCATAGTTGCTAGCGTCGCACATAATCTCGAAAGGCAAGTCCCATTGGGGTGGGTGTATGATGGGCGCGCTTGTCAAACTATCCTTAAGCAAATCGAAGGCTTTTCTGCACTCCTCCCCAAAATCAAACGTGACATCCTTCTGAAGGAGGTACATCATAGGCATGGCAACCTTGGAGAAGTCCTTGATAAACCTGCGATAAAACCCTACATGGCCAAGAAAAGACCGAACCTCCCTAACATTCGTTAGGTATGGCAGATTAGAGATAACATCAATTTTAGCCTTATCTACCTCTATACCCTTAGCAGAAACCACATGTCCTAAAACGATACCTTGACTCGCCATAAAATGACATTTTTCGAAATTTAGAACAAGGTTCATTTCAATACATCTTTTCAGGACATGCGATAAATTAATTAAACAGTCATCGAAGGAATTGCCATAAACTGTAAAATCATCCATGAACACTTCAATGCATTTTTCTACAAACTCAGAAAAAATACTCATCATGCATCTCTGAAATGTACCAGGAGCGTTACAAAGCCCAAAAGGCATCCTTCTAAATGCAAATGTGCCAAAGGGGCACGTAAACGTTGTTTTCTCTTGGTCTTCTTTGGCTATGGGGATTTGGTAAAAGCCAGAGAAACCATCGAGAAAACAAAAGAATGGCTTCTCAGCTAAACGCTCCACCATCTGATCAATAAAAGGAATGGGAAAATGGTCCTTCCTAGTGACCTCATTCAGTTTCCTAAAGTCTATGCACATTCTCCATCCATTTTGAATTCTTTTGGGCACTAATTCATTTTTCTCATTCCTAACCACAGTTATGCCAGTTTTCTTAGGAACGACATGTATAGGACTGACCCACTTACTATCTGAGATAGGATAGATGATACGTGCTTCGTGGAGTTTGAGGATCTCGGATACTACTACCTCCTTCATCGCGGGGTTGAGCCTCCTTTGGGGCTCTCGTGAAGGTTTCGCTCCATCCTCGAGTAGGATTCTGTGCATGCACGTAGCTGGACTTAGCCCATGTAAATCTGCTAATGTCCATCCAATTGCCAACTTGTGCTCTTTAAGAACTTCCATTAATTTCTCTTCTTGAGCCGGTATAAGATCCTTCGCTATGATGACCGACAACGTCTCATCATCCCCCAAATACGCGTATTTGAGATGATCAGGTAAGTCCTTCAACTCCAATTTAGGTGCCTGCAAAGTAGAAGGGAGCATCTTAACATGATTTTGAACAGTTGCCAAAGAAGAGACAGTTGAATCACAAGGTTCAGACATGGATGGTTCATGCATATCAGATTCATCAAAAAGATCAGTAAAAAACGATGGGTCATCCCCATCTCTATCAGACATGCATTCATCATGAACTAACGATTCAATTGTATCTACTTGACAAAGAGAGTGGACGCTCTCATCATGCTCCAACTCATTAGACACATTAACCTCAACAACTTGTCCACGATACTCAACAGATAGAGTGCCCTTATCTACATTTATCTTAGTTTTAGCAGTTTTCATAAAGGGGCTACCTAATAAGATCGATGCAGACGAAGAAGCAGAATTTCCACCCATTTTCAGAATATAAAAATCCACAGGAAAATTCAGCACATTAACATTCACCAATACATCTTCCACTACTCCTAAAGGATGCACGAAAGACCTATCAGCAAGTTGTATAACAACACCAGTTTCCTGTATTTCTTTTAAATTCAAATCCTGATAAACGGAGTGAGGCATGACACTAATGGAGGCTCCTAGATCTAGCATGGCTCTTCTAATTTTCTTACCTCCAATCGTGCAAGGGAGAGAAAACATACCTGGATCGTCGCATTTTTCTGGTAAGTTCTTTGTGATCAAAGCGGAAACGTTCTTACTTACCACGACGCGTTCTTTCTCTTTTGTCTTCCTCTTGTTGGTGCATAAGTCTTTCAGGAACTTAGCGTACCTGGGAATTTGCTTGATGGCATCCAACAGAGGGATATTGATCTCTACCTTCCTGAATGTGTCTAGGAACTCCTCCTCGTAGTTCTCCTTCTGCGGTCGTGCTAACCTGCTAGGAAAAGGAGCCTTAGGCACATAAACTCTAGTACATGTAGGATCGAAATTTACCCCTTTCCACCGTGGCTCGGGATTTTCTGTCTGTGGCTCGACGTGGCCATGATCGACTTCCACCGGCGGGGGTACTCGTGGGAAGATGCTTCCCACTTCTCAAAGTGATGGCACTGGCGTTTTCTGCGTTCTGGTGCTCCATCACTGTCAACCTCTTACTGACTTGAATCACTGCATCGCTCAGAGTTTGAAACTGCTCTCGAGTTTCCCTATGTTGTGATTCAAGTATTTCTTCCAACAATCTACCTGAAACAGAAGGACGGGGTTGTGAGTTATTTTTCAAAGCAAGAATAGCACTACTTACCTAAAAAAGTTGGGCCTTAAGCTCGTCCACGTCCCTGATCAGGCGATCTTTCTCTTTGTCTCCATCTCCACTCCGCTCCAAGCTTCTAGCCAAGTTGGAAATCAAAACTCTAGCTTCGGCGGGGGTCTTATCCATAAGACATCCTCCACTGGCGACATCAACTAACTGTCGGTTTGGCGGTAAGAGACCTTCGTAGAAGTTTTGAATAAGTTGTTGTTCAGCTATTTGGTGGTTGGGACAATCCTCACACAACCGACCAAATCTCTCCCAACACTCGAGAACGGTCTCTTTTTCTCCTTGCTCAATTCTGTTTATCATTCTTCTAAGGGCGGCGACCTTGGGAGGCGGAAAATACTTCGCATAAAACGCTCCCTGCAGCTCTTTCCAAGAAGTGATGGACCCAGTCGGTAGGTAATACATCTAATCTCTCGCCTCCTCCTTCAAGGTGAAAGGAAAGGCACTGAGATGGAGTTGATCTGCAGTGATGCCGTCTGTCCTAAATGACGAACACACCATCTGAAATGCCTTGACGTGTCTGACAGGATTCTCATCTGTATTACCAAAAAAAGAAGGTAATAAGTTAATCAGACCAGCTTTAAGTTCAAAATTACCTGAAGCTACCAGATACAATATACTCGATGAATTCCGGCCTAGCTCAGATGATGCAAGCTCCCTCAAGGTTCTTTGTTGCTCATAATTACCCCCGACCTCCATTTCAGCGCTTCTTTTGAATTTTCAAAGAATGACTGCGCTCCAAAAACTCAAGCAAAAACGGGTAAAATAATACAAAAGAATTAAACTGTACAACAAGAAGTAAAGAAAAATTTTAAAACGAACAAACTAAACTTAATCAAACTAAATTAAACATAATTCCCCGGCAACAGCGCCAATTTTTAGTAGGATGGATTTTTGAATATCCAACTAAATTCAAGCTGTCGAGCAATTTGCAGCTAAGTGGTAACGGGGTCGATCCACAGGGAATTAAGAAATTCAATTTAACTAAGTCTAATTTGCTAATTATAAAAAGTATGCACAATTTTGGTAAAAAATAATGGTAATTTGGTTTGGGGGAAGGGAGCTCCTAACGTGCAAGCTAACGGAAAATTAAATGACAAGTGCAAAATTTAAATGGTTGCGCTTAACTTCGAGAAATGGAATTGATCGTTATGGATGTTCGGTTCATCGATACAATTTATTAGCTAACCATGCTTCAGCACACAATTCATTTGGCTAATTGCTAGCTCAGATGACCCAAAGATATAATTAGACATGTGCAATTCTAATTGTACTTGGCCAATAATCCATTCAAGGTAGCGACCCCTAAATCGACTATAAGCCAGTAACGGGAACATTGTGACGGTTTAATCCTAAGACTAACCCGGTTTCTCTCTCGCCCTAAGCCTAACATGAAAACGTTAATCAATTAAGATTACCAACTGTCACTTTGGGTTGAATTAATTAGCCATGCTTAAGCCCGTGCTACCTAGCGGTTTGGGCAATTATACGTCCCAACCTTTAGCCCTCTATCATGCATAGGAATTATAGAGTCAATCTAATTAAGCTACACATGCTAGAATTTGAATAAGAACAAGCAAGAGATGCAAGAGACATGCTAATTAGCTTCACATTTACAAAGGGGCAAATCTCCCCAAACATCCATAATTCACAAAGCCAAACTCGAAATTAAACACTAACCTTAGTTTAGCCTTCCATGGAGGATGAATAAATCAAATCCCCCATGGAAGAGCTTAGTACCATACAAAGAGGAGAAGAAGAAGCTCAAAAATGGTGGAGAATGGTGTAGACCCGAGAGGAAGAAGATGAAGAAAAGTTAGAAATTGGAAGATGGGCAAAAATTAGGCGTTTTCACGCCTTTAATCGTCGGGCGTCTCGACGCTAGGCAAGCGTCTCGACGGTGTGCCCTAAGTTGGCCGCGCGCGCGTGCGCGCGGGCGTCGAGACGCTTGGACAGCGTCTCGACGCTGTCGCGCGTCAATCTGGAAAATCGTCGGGGTGGCGTCGAGGCGCTCGGGCAGCGTCTCGACGCTGCCAGCGTTGAGCGGGCGTTGAGCGCACGCGCTCGACGCTGGGGTGCGGTCATCTTCGGGAGGCAGTCGGGGCGGCGTCGAGCTAGCGTCTCGACGCTGCTGCTCATGCAAGCACGCTCTCGGGTTTGTTGGCCAAAACTTGTCTTTCCAAGGCAATTTTTGCCATTTCTTCGATTCTTCAAGCCCCTTCACTCCCGATGCATCTATGAAGCTCTAAAACGTCACTTTAAGCCCCAAAATGTGTCTTTGGACTTCTCGAGATCTCGACCATGAAATCACCTACAAAAAGGCATTTTAATCAATAAATGACATGGTTCTAGCCAATGTTAGGGACATAAAAATAGCTCTATTTTGGAGCTATCACTGCTCATTCAGAATTTGAATTGCAAACCCGAGAGCAAGCGTCTCGACTCTGCACCTCTGACGTCGAGACGCTGCCTCAACGTCGCGACACTGAACAGTAGCGTCGCGACGCTACGAAGTTTTTCATCCGAAGGATTTCCGTCTAAAAAATGCGTGCGCAAGGATTTTTCCTTTCGTAGCGTCGCGACGCTCTCTTTAGCGTCTCGACGCTACGCCGAGTATAAAAGTGAACTTTCCGATTTTTAGATCATTCTCTATTGAATTTGTCTCTGGATTGCGGTTTTCTCTCCAAGTTTTTGAGTTTTCTCTTCTATTTGGTGTATGAACTCAAGCCCCTCTATGGATTCTTGGAGAATTTCATTCTCCATGGAAGGCTAAGGAGGTAAGTGCTTAATTTGGAGGTTAAGAGATTGTTGAACTATTGTATGTAAGGGAGATTTGCTTGTCAATGCCTATTTCGCACTTTTAATTAGCTCAATGCATCTTCTTCCTATATTTGTATCGACTAGCAAGCATATCTAATTAGGATTGACGCCCTAGTTATTACGCATGTTATATTGTTAGAAATTAAGACCATTGTTATGCCTTAATTGCCAAGTAACAAGGGTCTAATCATGACTAAGTGTCGACGAGCCTAGGTGACAAAGGGTAGGGAAGCGCGCACTTAAGTTTACATGGTGGGCTTTGAGTTAGGAGAGAAATCGGGTTATTCAGAGTAATCTGTCACAGTATTTTTCGTCACTGGCTTTTAATTGGTTTAGGATTGATCACCTTAAATTAATTAATGGCCAAGTTTAATTAGGATTGCACGTTTCTAATTAACTATTTGGATTGTTTGTCATGGAGTTCCAAGAAAGCAATTTGTGTGCTTGAGCATCTTAGCTAAATCCCTTGACTATCGATGGACTGAAATACAATAGTGATCAATCCCCATCCTTCGAATTAAGCATGCTTGTTTAAATTATCAACCTCTCGTTTTAATTTCCGTTAGCTCAATTCTTGCATGTTTCCTAAAATTGATTCTAAAACCAACCAACCCCCAGTGTTTTATTTTAATTAAATTACAAATAGAATTAAATTGAGATTAAGTTAATTCTAATTCCCTACGAATCGACCTGACTTCCGCTGTCTACAAGCTAGATAAGCAAATCAATATTATAAATATCAATTTGGCGGGCCTCGACAACCCGTTTACCAGTAACCTCTGTGAGATTCATTGTATCCCATGAATACACACTTAGTGTTATGGTATTGAAATTTATGGGATTGGTATGGTCTTATTTATACAAGGATAACAAGCACTTCCATAAACTTTTAAGAACTTATAATCTGGTTTTGTTTTAAAAGCTTTCTCCCAAGGTGAGACATTGTTCAAAACTGGAGTAGGAAATCTATTAATGATATAAACAACAGATGTAAAAGCATCCCACCAAAATCTAAGAGGCATTGATGCTTGTGCTATTAATGTTAGACCCATTTCAACAATATGCCTATGTTTTCTTTCCACAAATTCATTTTGTTCACTTGTATGAGGACAAGGGTGTCTAAAACCAATGCCATGCTCTTTAAGATAATTTCTAAAAGGTCGGAATTCACCTCCCCAATCACTTTGAAACATCTTAATTTTCTTCTCAAACATGTTTGCGACTAGAGTTTTGTATTAGATAAACATATGTAGTGCTTCTCTCTTTGACTTTAAAGGTAGAATATGAGTTAGCCTTGAAAAATCATCAACAAAGCTAATATAGAATCGATAACCAGAAGTAGAATTTATAGACAATGGGCCCTATAAGTCACAATGAATTAATTCCAGAGGACAAGTTGAAATAAAAGTAGATGATTTAAAAGGCAAGGCATGAGATTTGCCATATTGGCATGATTCACAGAAGCCTTGTGTATTGATTGTAAAATGAACTTTAACATTGCTATGCTTGGTAACAAAAGATAGAATCCTTTCAGAAGGATGATCTAGCCTATGATGCCATACATCTCTAGATTCAAACATGAGTAGTAGCATCAAAAGATTGAAAAGAACTACTAACTTTTCTTTTGGAACTGCAAACAACTTGTCCTAGACTAGAATTTAAATATGCTTCAGTACTGCTGGAACTAAAAATAGGATTGCTTTTGTGTTGAGATTTTGACCTAGGAGAAGGTAGTTTCATCCGATAAAGTCCATATTTAAGAATCCCCTACATTAGGACCTTCTTTGTGGCCTTGTCATTCACAAAACATTAACTAGAGTGAAATTCTATAAAACAGTTATTGTCGGCTGTAAGTTTAGCAACACTAAGAAGATGCCTAGTAATATGAGGTACATGAAGGATATCTTTAAGAGTAATAGGAGATCATGTAGAAGAGACATCTATAGAATTTGTAATATGATTGACTTTGAGTTTCAGACCATTACCAACAGTTAGGGTGTCATTACCATGGTATTTAGATTTGATGTTAAGGTTCCTAGGATCAACTGTAGTATGACTGGTAGCTCCACTATCTGCAAGCCAATTAGGGTTAGTCACCACTTCAGGGGTTGCCATATAGGCATAATTATGACTTGCACTTCCTTGATTGTTTGTATTAGGTTGCACTCCATAATACTCTTTGTCAAACCTGTGATAACAGACACTAGTAGAGTGATCGTACTTGCCACAAACTTGGCAAGTTGGCTTGGATGAGTTGTTTCTGTAGGGAGAATACCTACCACGATCTCTTCCCCTTTCATGACCTCTTTGATTGTTCATCTTACCATAATTCTTGTTTGGATTCTGATGATTCTTTCCTCTAGAGGTATTTTGCTTGTTATAAAAAGAAATTGGCACTAGCTTCAGCAACATTTTCACTTGGATTAATGACATTCAAACGAAGGAGTTTATTCTCAAAAGATAAGAGAGTAGAATACAACTCATACCATGTTATATTGTCTTTTCCTTCAACAAGACATACAATAGGCAAATACTCTGCTTCTAGTCGAGATAGAACACAAGACATTAGATAACTTAGAGTTATAGGTTCACCTGCCATCTTTAAACTTTCAGAAGTTTGTTTCATATATCCCAAGTAGTCAGACATCTTTATAGTTCCTTTTTTGGTGTTTTGCATCACATTTATGAGTTGATTAATTCGAGCCTTGCTTGAGGCTCTATAAAGTTTCTCCAGGGTTGTCCACACATCTCTTGAAGTCTTGAAATCAATGATGTCACATGCAATTGTAGGCATCATTGATCCCAAAATCCAATTAAGGAGAGCCTGATCAATTGTATTTAACTCTTCAACAACAAGAATTGTTGATGAATTCAAATGTTTCAGCAACTTCATCTGAGGATGTGATGAACTCAGTAGGTTTTGGTTTCGTTCCAAGAACAAAATCGTCCACCTTTTGGCCTTTTAGGACAACTAGGACCATGCAACGTCACAATGAATAATTATTTTCATCGAGTTTCACTATTAAGACAATGCTTAAAGGATTTTCGAATGTGGAGTTTGCTATTTGGGAAGTTTTGGGAACAATTGGGATTGTTGGGTAAGATGTAATGACTTGTGGTTGTGAGAGGTTGTATCTTCAACCGTAGCCATAGTTCTAAGAGCCTTGACTCTGATACCAACTTTGATTTTAGAGTTCAATTGAATAGATTTCAAAGTAGGGAAAATGGTTGATGTTTTATTTATTGAAGGAGAGATTTAAATACCCTTTGTTACAAAGGTTAGTGAGTTTATAGTTTATAAGCACTAACTCCAATAACCCAGTACTCAGGAATAAAATAACTAACTATTAAAAACGCATAAATAGAAGAAACCCACGTTTCTTAGATCTCAAATACACAAACTAACCATTAAAATTAAATTGATAAAACTTTGTCATAGGTAAACTTAAAGAGGTGCTAAAACGTTGTCGTTCTGTTTGTTTTCCTTGAATTGCGGCTTTGGGGCTACCACATGGCTAGGTGAGTTGTCTTTAATAGATTTGTTATTATTGTTGTATATGTTGATGATTTGAATATAATTGGAACTCCTAAAGTGATTTTAAAGACAATAGATTATCTTAAAAAATAATTTGAGATGAACATCTCGGGAAAACAAAGTTTTATCTTGGCATGCAAATTGAGCGTTTTGTAGATGAATATACATTTATCAATCAACTTATATAGATTTAAAAAAAAATATTTTACATAGACAAAGCACACCCATTGAACATTGCAATGGTAGTTCGATCACTAGATGTGAAAAAAATACATATTTCGACATCGAGAAGATAACGAAGAACTACTTGGTCCAGAAGTACCATATCTTAGTGCAATAGGTGCACTTGTGTATCTTGCTAATAATGCACGACCTGATATTAGGGGTGCAAGTTAAAACCGACCAAACCGACCAAAACCGACGTCGGTTCGGTTGCGGTTCGGTCTAGGCGGTCGGCTGCGGTTTGGAGGTTGGAGAAATCGAACAAAATCGGTCGGGTTCGGTTTTCCATGAATCGCGCCGATAAGAAACCAAACCGACCGATAAGAAGCCGAGTAGCTGCGACGATTTCCAAGGTACTAGATCCGATCGATGCATCCATTCCACTTCTAAGCTTCCAGCAACAACAATGCTTGGATCGATGCAATATGCATCTCTTCTTCTTCTTCGTTTTGAATTTCGATGGTTTCCAAGGTAGAGGTACACTGCATCTTTTTTCTTCGTTTCATTTCCAAATCGTTTGGTTTCCAAATCGTTTCAAGTATAAAAAACCCGTGACACCCCCACCATAAGACATAAGTTGAAGGTTGAAGTTAAAGAGTAGAGAGAAAGATAGAGAGAGAGTTTGAGAGTGAGAAAGACCTTTGGTTTATTTTACAAGTTTCTTCAAAACTTTGGGTGTGGTGTTTAACTTTTGAATTGTCAACATTGAGTTGTCAACTCAACTTGGAGAGTGTGCTAGTCAAGTCAATACTCAATAGTCACATCACCTCACCAAATGGCCAATGCTCATTGCTCCACAATAGTACTATGATTGTACACCCCATAGAAGCATAGATAATAGTAAAAAGAGGAGTGCTCCACAAGTTCAATTTCATCATTTCATCTCCACGTGACCTTACTTTCAACTTTCAAAGGTTAGTTTTTTTTTTTTTAATATAATATTTTGTTTCAATAAAATAGACTTTAATCATTATAATTTAAATTTAAAGTGAAAATGAATTATTAATAATTAGAATATATAATTTAATTTTAAAGTGGTGATGAATTAGTAATAATTAAAATATAAAATAATTAGAATATATACCTTTATAGATTTGTTTGTTAAGTAGGTAAGATATAATTGACACTTACCCGTTAAAAAAAAAAAAGATTAATTTGAAAATGTTTTCTTCTAGTTTATATTTTCCAGTTTCATATATTAACTTATAATTACTTAGAATTATTGACTTAATCGTTATGATAAATTCTTCTAGTTTCTATTTTCCAGTTTTCTTCTAGTTTAGTGAATTTTCTTTATTGACTAATACTTCAATTTTTTTAAGGTGACGTGCTATCAAATTATCAAATTATGACAAATTCAACTAGGAATGAGGGTGAAATTGATTCTGAGGAGAATGACACTATGGACGAGCTTGCTGAGATGCCACCACCACCACCGCCTAAGGATGAAAGAAAGAGGAAAAGAACTTCTATGGTATGGGATCACTTTACTAAATTACTTGTACCGAAGATCAAGCCAAATGTAATTATTGTGGGACTATATATGCATGTCATACAAAGAGGAATGGGACAGGGACAATGAGAATGCATATTGAGAGTTATTTCAAACAAAGTCCTTTGGTAAAGACAAAAGATGCATCTCAACAACAATTGGTATTTAAAAAGAATGGTGACATGGGAGAAAATATAACAAATACCTCTCTTAGGTGTGTAGTTTTTAGTGTAGAGAATGCTAGAAGAGTTCTAGCTGAAATGATCATAATTGATGAGTTATCTTTTAGATTTGTGGAGAGTGAAGGATTTAGAAGGTTTGTGGATGGGACCATCACTTTATTGGAACCTAAATTTATTCTTCCTTCTCGAACTACAATTGCTAAGGATATTCTAGCTATATATGCCACTAAAAAACAAGCTTTGAAAGAACTTTTTGTAGATCAAGCCTATAGAATTTCACTCACAACTGATACATGGACATCCTGTCAAAATATTAACTATATGGTCTCGACTGCACATTTTATTGACAGTAGTTGGAAATTGCATAAGAGGATCATCAATTTCTCTCAAATAGATGATCATAAAGGTGAGACCATAGGAAGAGAAGTTGAACGATGTTTGAAACATTGGGGGATTGAAAAGATATTGACATTGACTGTTGATAACGCTTCGTCCAACGATACTGCTACTGCTTATCTAGTTGAACGTTTCAAACATGGGTTGATTTTGGATGGTGAGTATTTGAATGTTAGGTGTTGTGCACATATTCTTAATTTGATTGTGAACGATGGCTTGAAAGATGTGCATGAGTCAGTGACACAAATTCGAAATTCTGTTAGATTTGTTAGATCTTCTCCAACTCGATTTGCTAAATTTAAGAAGTGTATTGACGATGAGAATATATCTAGCAAGAGTCTTTTATGTCTTGACGTTCCAATTAGGTGGAACTCTACATATTTGATGCTTGAGGTAGCTGAAAAAATTTGAGAAGGCATTTGATAGATTAGATTATTACGACACTGCATACTTGAAAATGAAAGATGAGAAACAGAATCCAAATAGTAAAGATTGGGAGGTCGCTCGCATATTTACTAAGTTCTTGTCTGTATTTTATGAGGTGACTCATAGAATTTCGGGTTCTCTTTATATTACTTCTAATATGGTCTTCGATGAAATTGAAACTATCCAGAATTGTATACGAAAGTATTCTTCGGGTAATGATAGTTCAATTATTACTGATGTTGTGACCAAAATGCAATTTAAATATTATAAGTATTGGGGGAATAGTGAAAAGGCGAATTACTTCTTATTATATGTTGCATTTGTTCTCGATTCTCGTCACAAGATGAAGTTCCTTATGTACTGTTTGAATCAGTTATTTAAGGATAAAGTGGCAAAGGAAATAGGAAAAAAAGTGGAAGATGTGCTGAGACGATTGTTCAGCGAGTATAATTTGTTAGAGTCTAAGAATGCTTCTGTTTCACGTTCAAGTTCATCATCTTTTATGTCAAGGAGTCAGATGAGTCAATCTACTTCTAATGATTCTTCTATTATAACAAGTAATCCTTTTTCGCTTTCAACATGCTGATATGGAAGATGATGAAGATGATTTTGATGTGGACACAGAGGTGGATGTTTACTTATTGGAACGTCGTGCAAAAGTAGATGAGAATTATGACATCTTAGAATGGTGGAAAGTGAACTCTTCTAGGTATAAGGTTCTTAGTAAGGTTGCACGAGATGTTTTGGCAATTCCAGTGTCTACAGTTGCTTATGAGTCCGCATTCAGTACTGGTGGGAGAGTGATTGATCATTTTCGCTCCACTTTGGCTCCATCCACAGTTGAGGCACTTATTTGTGCACAAAATTGGCTACGTTCTAATGCTATCAGTTTCGACCTCCAATCACATTTGGAGGAAGTTTCTCTCGTTGAAGAAGGTTTGAATTTTTTTTTAATCTTTGAAATTTAATTTTAAAATTACATTAATTTTTCTTTAATTATTATTATTATTATTTTGTAGATTTCAAATCTTGCGTGGAGGAAGCAGCTAAAAGACAAAGAGCGGAGGAAAATGTTTCATGAAGGAGAATGTTTCAAAATTATATTAATTTCTCTCTTATTCTTATTTAGAATTCAATTTCGATTCTAATTTTTAAAATTTATTATAAAGTTAATGTTTTGTTATTTCATGAATGAATTTTGAATTGAATTTGTTAGATTAAGGTTAAAGTTAAAGTTAAAATTAAATTATTATTTTTTTAATTAAATTATAATTTGTAAAAAAAAATCTAAAACAAAGATAAAAAGTGAAAAATAAATAATAAATAATAAAATAAAGGATGGAGAAGATAAATAAAAATAAAATTTAGATTCCACTATCGGTTCGACTTCGGTTCCGCACTCGAACCGAACCGATTACACCCCGATATAACATTGCAGTCAATTTATTAGCTAGATAGAGTTGTTCTCCAACAATGTATCACAAAGCTGTATCTCAAACATGTGGAGGAACTATTATATCATGGTGGTCCGTAAAATAGACTATTGGAAATGTATCACAAAGCTATATCTCAAACATGTGGAGGAACCCACTTTTCCAAATCATGTTAAAGTTCTTGCAATTCATGAGGCTAGTCGAGAATGTGTATGGTTGAGATTAATGACTCAACACATTCGTGCAACATGTGAACATGTGGCTTGTCTTCTGAACAAAAATCTTCCAACAATATTATATGAAGACAATACAACATGTATAATACAAATCAAAGTAGGATTCATTAAAGGAGACAAAACAAAACATATATCATCGGAGCTCTTTTACACTCATGATCTGAAGAAAATGGCGACATCACCGTTCAACAAATTTCTTCTAAGGAGAACTTGACAGGCTTACTTGACAACTCGGAGATCTCAAATGATGTTTTCATGAGAATGAGTAAAAGCATTGCACTCTTTTTCCTTTGATTATGATTTTTCCCACTGAGTTCTCCTAGCAAGGTTTTTAATGAGGCAGTTGTTAAAGTATATGAATATAATGTACTATTTTTTCTTCACTAGGATTTTTTTCATTGATTTTTTTCTAGTAAGGTTTTAACGAAACATATATATTACATACAATGGATATGTAAGGGGGAGCAATAAATATGATATATATATACACGTGGTATATATATGGTATATATATATAAGAGGATCATACATTAGAGATTGTAATCCACTACACTTATACAAATCAATACAATTCAAAGTTCATTACACGTATTAAATTTCCCTTTGTTGATATCTCGTGTGAATAATGGGATATACAAAAATAAAAAATCAATTCGTGCTAAAGCCGTAATATTTCAAGTCTAATGACATTTATGAAATATAGGGTGGAAAAATGCCTTTTTACCATAATTTCTCAAGTGAAATAAGGAAGTTGAGCTTCCTGATGCATATCCATATAAGTCTCCTTCAAATGTTGGCGAACCGTAAGAAAGTGTATTTTCTTTTTTAAACCATCAAATGAAATCGATTGAATGCTTCACCTACTATTCCTTACAAAGTAAATAACAAAAGAAAATAAGTCTCCTTCAATCTATATCATTTAAAATCAATGTGATTTTTACTTATCCTTTTGAAATCAATGTGATTTGTATTCCTCCTTCAATCAATTACACGAGATCAAATCACTTACCCACAATTCTTCATCAAGCACAACCTCCTTCACTACGAATTGACCGAACTCTAATCTTCTTTTGTGAACTAAATCTTGATCCTCTGGCGCCAGACGGTTGAACTGTAACTCGTTAGATGACACCGATGGTTTTGAATGCGGTAGCAATAGTGGCTTTGAAATCTGAATAGAAACGTCTTCCATATTCATCATTTGAGGCAATTTAGAATCCATCGTGCCAAGGGAAGAGGAAGAGACAAACCAGAGGAGGGGAAGGGGAAGAGAAAACAGAGGGAACGAAATCAGAGGAGAGATTAGAGCAAAAGTCCGAGTAAAAAAGAGAGAGAGAGAGGCGAAATCTATGTGAAATGCCAACTAGCCCTCCTAACCCACTGTCTTCTACAGGCGGTTACTATAGCAATTAGGGGTTATAATAAGGGGAATTGTAATGAATAACTAAATATAAAAAGTCAAATCGAAAAATAACTAAGAAGTTTACATATTTGGATTTCATAACTATCTAAATTATAGGGGAGGAGAGTGAACATTTTTCTTCCAATTATACCCTGACTATATATGGATATTTACGGCCAGCCCACCTAAATGAAATTTGATTTCATTTCATTTTTTTTTAATTATTTTTTTTAAATCTCCCAACAACCAAAAAAATATCCCATCCTAAAGTTTCAAACTAACCTCCTAGAACTTATTTTTCTCAAACAAAAAATATCGAATCCCAACAACCAGAAAATATTCACGTAACTAAAATTTGCTTTTAGAAAGTTGTTTCAACTCATTTTTTCTAAACAAATCAATTTATATGATTCATACCACGAGATTCATGAAAAAACCCAAATAGATATACAAGCCAAAAATGAAGAAACAATGGCATTAATAACTGATCAAAAGAAAAAAAAATCAATACTCATGTTGCCTAGTCGACAATGACTAGAAAATCACATAACTCCATTGACTGCTCTTTACAACAACAACTAACTGCTTTCTGAGAAGCACATGTTCTCTATCACAATTGTTTTCAATTCCATTAGCCATTTTTATTCCAAAAAAATAATGAGAAACTACAAAAAAAAAAATGACAAGGACGATGAAAAACAAAAACCCACCAAGCCATGGTTGCTCATCTACAACAATTATCCATCCTTATGAATGAGGATGAGAAATCATTGATCACAAGGCTATCTAAAGACATGAATCTTGTGTGGATGGTAGCAGATTATTCAAATCAGATGTACCATGATTGTTGTTTGGTCGTGAATGATGAAGCTGTAGATACGAAAACATACAAGGACGATCAGGACCTCAGATTCTCAATGCAAAAAATATGTTATGAGTATTAACAGAGTATATAATATTATATACATGTAAATTACTAACTATCATGATAAACAACAAAATGTGCCTCATATGCATGTAATTAAACACATCAAATCAGTTAATACCTATGTGTATATAACGATACATACGTGTAGAAAACTACAACAACAATCGATGTAATTAAACACATGTGTCTTACATACCTATGATACACACAATAAATATATATAGCAAACCCATGTCTATATGCATATATACAAATAGTCAAACACACTTAATCACTCTATCAATCATATTCATTCTTGGTACGTATGAGTATATACGTGCAATTAATACAATAAGTCAAGGGATAAATTGTGATTTAAATCAAAGACATTACCAAAATTCCTAAAAAAATGGAATCAAAGTCCCGTTATTTCATAGATCAAAGACGTTACAAAAATCCTTAAAAAGTGGAATCAAGTTACATTAAATCAGCCAATACCTATGTGTATATACCGATACATACGTGTGTAAAAATACAACAACAATCGATAATAGTCTATAGTACTACATACTAGTAACACATGTGTCTTACATACATATGATACACGTCATAAATATATAGCAAACCTATGTCTATATGCATATATACAAATAGCCAAACACATTTAGTCACTCTATCAATCATATTCATTCTACGTACGTATATACATGCAATTAATACAATAAGCCAAGAGATAAATTGTGATTTAAATCAAAGACATTACCAAAATCCCTAAAAATATCGAATCAAAGTCTCGTTATTTATAGATCAAAGACGTTACAAAAATCTTTAAAATGTGGAATCAAGTTTTAGAATTCAAAATTTGTATTTAAAATTGTGAAACGTTGGTCCTATAAGCCATATCATTTTCAATTTTTTTGCCATGCAACAAAATCTCTAAAATATCGGGACAGAGTTCAGGATTTAAATACAAAACATTTTAAAAGAAATTGTTAAGTGAATAACACATATTTGTCCTCAAGCACGAATTTCCCACAGTTCAAAGCGATGGGAGGAAGAATAACATGATGCAGATGGAAACAAATGAATGTTGAAAAAAATTGAAACAAAGCCTAAGGTAAATATATTTTCGATGTAACATTTTTTTTCTTAGGTTGAATGCAATTGTGGATTATTTTTTAATTTAGATTATTTTATGTTGTTGGGATTCTCAATATTAATAGTTGTGGGGTGAATGCAAAATATTTCAAAATAAATTTATGTTCTGCATTTTAAAATTATGAAGTTTTGTTTTTCATTTTTAAATCAATACACTATATTTAAAGCTAGAACCATGTAATCATAGATTGAATTACGTCTATATACCCCGAACAGAAACGTAAACCCCATTTCTCATTCCAAAAAAATAACCATTATAATTCAAATTATTTTAAATAATTCCAACGATTTTTCCTCCCAACTATTTTATCTCTCATAATTTATTTATTTATTTATTTTTTTTTTTTGTAGTTGATTTGATTTTTTAAATAATTCCAACGATTTTCTAATTGTTACTATTTTTCCTCCCAACTATTTTATCTCTCATAAAATCATCCTTTTTTGTAGTTGATTCGATTTTTTAACCGGTTAAATCTCATAGGGGTATTTCAGTCTCAACGGAGTTTAATGATTATACTAAATATAGTTGTTAGCTATTTGTTAGCTATTTGTCATTAATTTAGTTGTGTTAGCTATTTTTCAGTAACCATTATTCCTTATAGTTATTCCTCTTGTTGCCCCTTATAATCACTCCAACCGGTTTTTAATAAATTAGTGACCCAAACATTGGGTGGGTTATTTAAGCCCACCCCACCCCACTAAGTTGGGGGGCCCAAACAGCCCCTTAGGGTTTTACGCCTTTTTTTTTGGGGAATTGTTGTGTATAGCTAGTTTAAAATAGCCAAAAGGAAAAATAACTAACTTATTTTATTAATTGCATCCAATAACTAACTACAATTTAGGGTGGGGAAGAGAATAATTTTTAACTCGAATATGCCCCTTGTATATAACAGTATTTACAATACTGCCACTCAACCAAAGTGTTAGACCCACCAACCAAATATCTTTATTTCAATGATTTAAAAATTCTCATAACATACCGTCAACCCCCAACTACCAAGTTTATTCTCCCTTTTATTTCGAACCACCCTCCAAAATTTAAGGCTTCACAAAAACCTACTTAATATTAGTCAAACAATAATTCTCTATCTTCTACACTCATTGATTTCTCCTCCTCCATCTTTTTAACAATTATATTTCGTGTCCTTCACCACTAAATTAATGGCATCTTGTCAGATTAACATTGCATTCGATGGAGTATGGGACAATAATAACATATACAAGAACTTTGAGTGTTGCACCATTCATGTTCCAAACGTTTCTACCCTCGATGAGTTTCACAACTCGCTCTCTCAATTGCTATCACTTGATCCTCATCGAAAGATCTCACAACTCTCATTATTTAGGAACGTGGAAGAAAAATCGTTGATCATGAGGCTCAACGAAGACAGAGACCTCGTGTGGGTGCTGACGGGTTACTTAGACAATAAGTACAATGACTGTGTTCTGGTCGTTGATACTGCGGCGGTAGATACTGGGTCATACAGTAGAGGTCGTAGTATTAAGCTCAAGAGGATTGCATCTCGGGAAAGTAGGGTTGTTCATTTTGTCGACCCAAACCGCATTGACACACTTGCTGAGAACATCCAAATTGTTGAGAATTGTGTGTTTGATACCAAAGCTAACCTAAAGAAGTTGGTTTATGGATTAGCTTTGAAAGGTAGTTTTCAATTTAGGACTACTAGGTCTAACGCAAAGCAATTTACGGTCAACTGCATTGAACAATCTTGCAGTTGGTCCCTCTACGCATCTGTGTATGGAACTGGGAGTATGTGGGTCGTTAGGAGGTTCATAAATGAGCATACTTGCCCGATAGATATTGTTAAGAACGACCACAGACAAGCTACTGCCACTTTTGTTAGCGAATATGCAACCACAATAATGTCAACCAACAGCAAGAAGCATTGCACACCGAAAGACATCATTCGTTATGCTCGGAAACATCATGGAGTTAGCATAAGTTATGACAAGGCTTGGAGGGGAAGAGAGAAGGCATTTACGTCTATCAGGGGTTCAGCCGAAGAGTCGTATGCTCGGATACCCACTTTTGCAGCTAGGTTGATCGAAAAAAACCCAGGTATGTACGAATATATACCACGGGACCACAGTTCAACCCGGTCACCAATGCAAATTCTCTTAGTCCAAATTTTAGAACTTTCCCTCCGATCTTGAAGTTCAATTCAGAGGTCTTTTTGGGTTTGCATTGGTGTTGGATGAGGTGGAGGAGCAACTGAGACGATGTTTTCTTGAAGGAAAAATCTCAAAAATGTCCGAAACACATCGCGCGAAATCTTGCCTCGCAATCGCCCTGTAGTGTCTTGCGCACAATATCTATTATGCCACTTTTCCCGCATAGATTAATTTTCAGTGGCCTACTCCTTTTAGGCGATGTCATAAAGTAGTCGTCATCCTACAAGATATTCATTATTAGCTATATGAATATATCAATATACACAGATGTCAGTTGATAATACCATTTCATATTGTCAGTACATACTAGGGAACACAACCAGATACGGGCGGGGAACATCTATTTATTTATTATTTTAATTTGGTAGATTTATAAAGTTAGGTGGATAATGCATAAGTAGTAAGCTAGAGTGCAAAAATTAACAAGAACAGAACACCACATATAACATATGGGTATCAACATCCATAGGTTGACGTATATAACAACATACACAACTATCAACTAATTGTGCACATCACATCTTGTCATGTTATGAAACGGTGGTTACACAGCCAGGTATACGTGGTGAACTATCCATTTACTAATCATTTTGATTTGGTATGAACATACATGTTTAGATTTATTTAATATCATACATACGTATCGACAAATGTAGACACCGTATAAAGTTAGTTTAAAGCTACTAACAACAATTACCGACAAACGGGGATATCACGGGATGAACATACATGTTTAGATTAATATAACATCGTACATACATGTTGACAAACATTCTAATAATATATTTGCGTTGTATAAACTAGTATGTACACAGGCGAACATACATGAGGGTGGTGTATATAACAGCAGATGCAAGGTATATCACTCAATCATACCTACGATGAGGGAGGTATATGATAGTAGATACAAGGTATGTCATCCAAATTTTCAGGAGTCAGAATCGCATTATTGTCCCTTTTGTCTGTCTTCCCTTTTCGTTTATTGTCTGACGACATTGAGAGAGTCTCACACAAATTCTCCTTTCGCGGTTTCTATAGAACAACAAGTAATTTGTGTAAATACAATTATAGGGGGAGAAATGTCAATATGAATTACTGTAAATAAAGATACTTATATCCTTTGATTCACCATGTTTCCTAAACTCTAGATATTTCTCTTTCTCCTTTGTTTTCTGCCTATTCCCCTCGGATGTCTTTTCTCGTTCCACCCCTTGCTGGGTTGCGGGTGTAATTTGTCTCATTCTTCATTGTACTCGTTACTTCGGGGTAGCGAGTCCTAAAGGTGTATACTTCAAATTACAGCCATAATACATTCGAATAGAGGACTTATTACTACATATTAACATACATGATAAACATGAGGGTAATAGTCTAATGGGTAGTGCCTCGACGTCGTCATCCACCCGAATTGACGAGGGTTACAAAAATCAAAGACGAGGAATTCATTTATTCATACCACTAGATTTCACAAAACAAATTGTTGTTCATCTACAACAACTAAAGTAGGTCTTGCGTGATGCACGTAACATGTGATTCAACTCTTGGTCAACTCAACGATGAAATGGTTGTTCATCTACAACAACTTAAGGTCTTGCACGATGCACGTAACATATGTAATTCAACCTTGTTCAACTCAACAATTTTATCGTCAAACTTCTCGCAGTAGATGCCCAAAATGAATTTCGCAATTGTTCCTTTTTACCCTCTTTAGGAACGAGGAAGAGAAATCATTGATCACAAGGCTATCTAAAGACATGAATCTTGTGTGGATGCTAGAAGGTTATTCAAATCGGATGTACGACTGTTGCTTGGTTGTGGATGATGAAGTTGTAGATACGAACACATATAAGGACAACACGGGTCTTGAGATTCTCAATACCAAAAATACGTTATGATTATTTGCAGTATATAATATTATATACATGTAAATTACTAACAACTATCAACAAAAACAATAATGTGTCTTATATGCCTGTAATTAAACATATCAAATCAGTCAATACCTGTATGTATATAACGATGCATATGTGTGAAAAACTACAACAACAATCTATAACAGTCAATAATACTACATACTAATAACATATGTGTCTTACATACATATGATACACACACTAAATATATAGCAAACTATATATACAATCATATGCATATGCATTTTTACGTACGTAAGAGTATATACATGCAATTAATCACAAAGTTATGTATACAATCATTGTGATTTAAATCAAAGACATTAAAAAAGTCCCTAAAAAAGTGTAATCAAATTAGTCCCATCATTTTATAAATCAAAGAAGTTGCAAAAAAACTCCAAAAAGTAAATAAAGTTTTAGAATCCAAAATTTGTAGAGAAATTATTGATCACAAGTCTATCTACAGACATATTAATCTTGTGTGGATGCTGCTTATTCAAATCAGATGTACCACGACTGTTGTTTGGTCGTGGATGATGAAGTTGTAGATACGAACATATACAAGAACGACGCGGGTCTTAAAATTCTCAATACCAAAAATATGTTATGATTATTACTAGAGTATATAGTATTATATACATATAAATTACTAACTATCAAGAGAAACAACAAACTGTGTCATATGCATGTAATTAAACACATCAAATACGACAATACATATGTCTATATAACGATACATACGTGTGGAAAACTACAACAACAATCTATAATAGTCAATAGTACTATATACTAGTAACATATGTGTCTTACATATATATGATATATGCATCTCTATGTACATAAGAGTATCTACATGCAATTAATAGAATAATCCGAGAGATAAATTGTTATTTAAATCAAAGACATTACAAAAAAATTCGGAATCAAATTAGTAATTTTTTTTTTATAAATCAGAGAAGTTGCAAAAATCGTGGAGAATCCAAAATTTGTGTTAAGATTATAGATAAATTGTGATTTAAATCAAAGATATTACAAAAATCCCTAAAAATGTGGAATCAAATTAGTCCAGTTATTTTATAAATCAAATACGTTGCAAAAAAATCTTAAAAAGTGGAATAAATTCTGCAATCCAAAATTTGTATTTAAAATTGTGAAACGTGTGACCTCTAAGTCCTATCATTTTTTTATAGGTTTGTCATACAACAAAATTTCTAAAATATCGGGATAGAGTTCAAGATTTAAATACAAAACATTTAAAAAAAAAAATCAATTAAGCGAATAACACAAATTTGTCCCCAAATCCGAATTTCCAGAATGCAAAGTTCGATATGGGAGCAAGAAGAACATGATGTGGATGAAAACGCCCATGAGAATGAAGGTTAGAGGAAATCAAAACAGAGTTGTAGGTAAATATATTTTCATTGGGTGAATGCAATTATGGATTATTTTTTAATTTATATTATTTGACGTTGTTTGGAACTTAATACTGATTAGACACTCTTGTTGGAGGATGTAACATATTTCTAAAACATTTTAGGTGGTTGATTTTAAATTAGGAAGTTTAGTTTTTCATTTTTGAATCTGTGTATCCTTCTCAATACACCATTTTTAAAGCTAGTATCATGTAATTATAGGTTTAATTATAGGTTTAATTACGCCTATATACCTCAACAGAAACACTAACGCAATTTTTCACTCCAAAAAAAAATCATTATAATTCAAATTATTTCAAATAATTTTAACGGTTTTCTAATTGTTGCGTTTTTTCCTCCCAATTAATTTCTCTCTCCTAAAATCAATTTTTTTTTTCTAATTCATTTAATTTATCAACCGGTTAAATTTCATAGGGGTATTTAAGTCTCAACATAGTTTAAGTAGTTTACTAATTATAGTTGTTAGTTATATTTCATTCATTTAAAAACATTAGCTATTTTTCAGTAACCATTATTCCAATCTAGCTATTCCTCTGGTTGCCCTTTTTTTTTAATATGGAAAATCTTTTTTTTTTCAATTATTTATTAATTATTAATTTTTTTGACTTCCTAACACCTTTTATTTTGAAGGAAAAACGTTAAGAATGACCAACTTTGGTGACACGAAATCGATAAATGTCCAAAACAAAGTTTGATAGATGACCCTTTTGAAATCTCGTTTCTCTCTCCCATTACCTTTGCAACCCCATTTTACCTTTACTTAGTCCTCAACATCCTTCTACACATTTTACGATTTGGGTATTTTAAAAAATCTCCCGCTTCCCTCTTTCCTTATTTTATCCTCTCTCTTTTAGATTCTAACAAATTTATATAAATCTTGGAAATAAATTTCCTATCCCTTTTAATAGTCGAAGATTTTGGAGAAAGTGGGAGAGGAGTATAGGATTGGGAGAAGGGGATTTGTGTGCTTGGGTGGATTTTACAGCGATTCAAGAACACGGCCGTGGGTGGAGAAATACACTACTGATTCTTAACACAAAATTTATTAGAATGATTGGATTGGAATTTGGATTTGAAAATACTTAAATCCCATAGATATGTATTAACTTTTCCTTTTCCATATGTTTTTCTCAAGCAAAAGAAAAAAAAAATCACTTCTCTTTCATACAATTTTTCAATTCCCCTTCTTTCACATTCTTAAGGATTTCCGCCCTCTGATTTCGCACATTTAGCATATTAATCTTAACTCCATTGTAGAGACATTTGTGCTTGGGCGAGTTCATGGAAGATCGATTCGATTAGAGAATGAAAAACATCAGTGGCCAAAATGGCGGAGGCGACATCATGTTCGTGAAGCATCCTCTTCTTTCTATGTATCGTAATCATCCACGATCGCTTCGTTGATTATTTGGTGTGGAGGGAAAGGACAAGAAAAAGAAAAAGAAAGAGAAAAGTGAATTTTTTCCACGGGATAGAACATGATAAAAAAAATAACACATGAGAGTAAATTAAGAACTTTTATTAATAACGAGAACATGACTGAAATGGAAACAAACAATCTGGAAATGAAACGAAATAAATGAAATAAAACTAATCTGGACTCAATCAAAAACTTAAATTTTTAAGACAATTAAATATATAAAATAAAATTGGACAATTTCTTTGGCATTTTAATAGCAAATGACAGTAGTACAATAATACTCCAAATACTCCAATTGTCCAGCTTAAAAAGTTTTGGGCATTGGTATTATCCACAGACCTATATTCTCTTCCTCCTATATTATGGTTGCAACTGTATGGTCTTTATAACCTCCCACACTAATTATGCCAGCACTTTTAAAGTTATGCCATAATGGTGGATAAATCTTTCCTTGATGCTTTGGCTCCGACTCTCTAATCAAGCCAATTGTTTTTCTTTTTCTCGCTTTCGTACTCTCATCATGTCTTTTGTACTGGGTTTATATCCAAGTTCAAACCTCTTCACATTTTTTTCTAGGCTCAATATGTCATCTAAACTGCCATTGGCTTCTTTGAAAGAGATACTCGGTAGCCAAAATTTGACTCTCTTAGATTCTTTTTGTATAATGATGGCACTTGCAATCATAAAAGTTAGAAATGACGACTCAAAAGCTTCTTCCACAATTTTGATATAACGAAATGAGGCTGGCCTCAAAACCAAGATATCCACTTTACCAGATACAATCACTAGACTTTTACCAATCACGAATTTAAGCTTTTGGTGTAATGTAACGCCCCACATTTCAAAATTAGGCTATTTTGGAATAAGATATGCCTTTTAGCTTTTGGATCGTTAATTGTCGTCTAATTGAACTTAGTTGTTCTTGGGTTTTAATTTGAAAAATTAGAATTTCAGAATAGTCTCTTAAGTTTGATATATTAAATTCCGCTAATTTTGGGAAAATATATTTTGAGTAAATCTTTAATTTCAAAGTGTGGAGGTTTAATTTTCAATCTTACTCCCAAGTTCAAAGAGAGCACCAGACCTTCTTTCGTTTAGAATCTTCCAAAATGTTAGGGTTTAAGTTAGGATTTTTCAATTAAGGAAAGAGGGAAAAATTAGAATTTAGAACAAACCCTAGCATTTTCTTAATCTTTGATTTATGAGCATGCGAAAAATCAAGACGGCGTAGCAACTCCTCCATCGACGATTCCTTCACCAGCGGGAGACGCGCCACTTATCTCCCCATCTTCGGTGTTGGCGAGCAGCGCAACCCACGCATTCGATGTTCTTGCTGCGACGACTTCCGATGCGATGGCGACCCTCCTTGCGACGAACTCTGACCCACGAGCAAGCCCAAACCAACAATAATTTCTCTCCCTTTGACGAATTTCCAACATAGTTTTGGTGATGTTAAGCATGTTGCATGTGTAGATTCTTTGAGATACTTGACAATAGGATGTTTATGTCGAAAGTGTACGTTGTATGTTGTGTACGTGTTGTTTAGTTGTTTGCATTGAAGCAAGGGTCTAGCGGGCATGTTTAGGTTGTGCATATCTGAGATGTGAATCGGGTATGTGTTAATGAGGTCAGAGAACCATGAGTTTGTGTGAAAGGAGAATGTAAGTGCCTCGAGTATAAAGGGTTGGGGCTTGCATTGTGAAAAAGGAAAGTGGGTTGAATATTAGGGCCTCAAGTATAAATGGTCGAGGGCTAATATTGTTTAAGGGAAGTAAAGTGAATATTAGAGCCTCAAGTATAAATATTCGAGGCTAATATTGTTTAAGGAAAGTAAAGTGAATATTAGGGCCTCGAGTAGAAATGGTCGAGGGCTAATATTGTTTAAAGGAAGTAAAGTGAATATTAGAGCCTCAGGTATAAATGGTTGAGGGCTAGTATTGTTTAAGGAAAGTAAAGTGAATATCAGGGTCTCGGGTATAAATGGTCGGGGGTTGGTGTGATCAGTCTTGAGGCAAGTATTGAGGCCTTGGTTATGAATGGTCAAGGGTCAATAAGTTGGTGACTCATCGAGGCCTTGGGTATTAATGGTCAAGGGTCGAACGTCGAGTTCTGTGGAGGACTGTTGAGGCTCTGGGTGTAAATGGTCAGGGGTCGATACATCTTGAAAAAGTAAGGCTCGAAGATATGGAAATCTTTGTTATGAGTTCATAAGAGTTTGAGAAGAGCTAGAAAGAGTTGTGAGGACTCAGTGGTACTTGGAGAGAGCTTGTTAGAGCTTCAGCTAGTTGATGGATATGCATGACACAAGCGTTATGCATGATGTGATTATTACTTATGTATTGAGCATGTTGATATGATTATTTTTCTATATGTTTGATGTGAGAATCATGTTGGTGTGATGTATGTTGATTGTTGTTTGGTGGCTCCTCAGGTAGGAGCTACTTACCAGTACTTGTTATGTACTGACCCCCCACGAATTATGCATTTTTTGCAGGTGATGAGAACTACTACGAGCCTGGTGATGCTGAGGAGGATACATGAGAAAGCATACCATTAGCTCGATGTCATTTCTACGTTTAGTTGAGCTTAGTTCAGTTACATTCTTCGATTCGTTATTCTTGTAGTTGGTCTTAGTTGGATCTTTAACTTGTGATTTGGGTGTGGATTTTCTTTATGTTATTCTGTCATTTGTGCCTAAGTGGAGTTTAAAGTTTATTGATGTTTGCTTAGTTTTAGATTTCCGTGTTGAGCATTGTTAGAATTGGTTTGTTTCGAAGTTGGGATGGTTTGGAAGGTGCAATAAAACTGGCATCGTTCTTAATTGAAGTGTGAATTTTTCTAGTTTTTTCAAGTGTAAAGTAATAGGGTAGTTATTATGGTTACGTCGTTATGCTACCAAATTTTTTGGAGCATTACCTCTAGTATCAAAGGAAGGTTAGAGGTTGGATTTAGTAATGTCTCTTTTGTTTAGTCTAAAATTTGGGGGCGTTACATGTAGTGTTGAGGGTACAACTCCAGTTGAGTGTATCCAAGGTCGTCCCAGTAGAAAGTTGTAAGCAGAGTTAATGTCCATAACCTGAAAAAGTTACTTCAAACGTGCAAGGACCTATTCGTATCGGGACCTCGATGTCTCCAATAACTTGAGTGCATGCTCCATCGAAAGCCCTCACTATTACTGTGCTAGGTCTCATGTGAGACATATCAACAAATAACTTTTCTAGTGTGGACTTTGGCATTATATTCAAAGACGATTCATTGTCAACCAAGATCTTTGCTATTACAAAGTCCTTGCATTGGACAGAAATGTGAACTGCTTTTGTGTGTCTTGTGCTCTTTGTATGTATGTCCCCGTTCGTAAAAGTTATGAAGTTGCATGCAGTTATATTCTCAACAATACTCTTTAGGATATCTGGTGTGATGTCTTTAGAAACATAAATTTGATTCAAAGCTTCTAGTATCATATTTCGGTGTGTCTGAGGATAACAACAAGAATAATATGGAAATATTCGCCAGTGTTCGGGCTAACTCATCAACCACTTTATACTCCCTCTGCCTAACTAACTTCAGAAATTCTAGAGCATCTTCTTCGGATACATACAATTTGGCCCTGAATCATTTATTGTAATTTGCTCATTGAGCTTGCCATCAATGTTTGTATTAGTCTTGGCTTCTGACAATTTCTCTTTTCCTTTGCTTTCAGATTGTTTCACTAACTAGTCAGGAGTGTAACATCTTCCACTTCATGTCAAACCCCTTACTTGGATGATATTGTCAATGGGAAGTGATGGTGTTTTAGAATTGATAGTTACCTTATACTCATAACTCCAAGTCACTGCTTTTGAATTCTTGTATTCAAAAAGGGGTTGGCACCTGAATAATGATTAGTTTTGGGTCATTAGTGGGTGTAATAGGCTTCTCGCGATAAAAGATCGTTAGAGGCTTCAGTTCATAGGCACGTTTTACCATTCTTTGAACAAGGGTTGCTCGATTGCACATACTTCACTAGACTGATAAGAGTAATGGGCTTGTGTGACCGTAAGAACTTTTGTGTCTAGTGCTTCTGAACCTTTTCGTGGAAACGAGAACATTGATCTAACGAATGACCTTTTGCCCTAGCATGAAAAGGGTAGGTCAAATTATCATCGTATCTCTTTTATTAATTCAACATATATACAACGTACATATATTAATCCAACATATATACTACGTACATATTAATCCAACATATATAATACATACATATATTAATCCCAACATATATACTATGTACATATTTTAATCCAACATATATACTACGTACAAATATTAATCCAACATATATACTAAATTGTTTTTCAATGTACCATGTTTTAAATACAAGTTTATTACCACGTGCCATGCATGTTTTTAACTGTTTCTTTTAACATTTTGAATAACTTAATTTTTAAACTATTTAGATGCTACACACTCTTCGTAGGTATGTCCATTGTTTAGTTTTATGACTTTGGTGAACCATCATTAAGAGAAATAAAGGTTCATCGAGGTCATGAAATTTAATAATAATGACAATTAAAAATATCAATATATTCAGATTTACGACACTAAAAAATTAACATAAAAACATATTTTTTGACATAAAAAATTGTTGTCTTCAACCTATTAGTGACTCTGAATATATGTCATTATTGACATTTGATAAACAAAAATCTCCTGTAATTAATATGGATAAGTTGACAAAAATATGATATGCGGGAATTGTTTAGTGCAATGTTTAAGTATCATAAAATAACGTCTCTTGACGATGAACAATAGTCATTAATCGTATTATGAAGAAAGAAAAAAAAAATTCTATAAAAAATAAATAATGACAGTTTTCGGTTTCTGTCATCTATAGAGTAAAGACGGCAGAGGTTATAAAGACTAAAAAAACTATCATCGAATGCGTTGATGACAATTTTTATTTGTCATTAGATCTTAGATTTGTAGTGTATATTCACTTTTCAATTTGCGTTCAGATATCTATTTTTATATAAATTTGTGTATTAACTACAATATACACTTTAAAAAAAAAAAAAACTACAATATAACATTTAACTACTATTTAAGTCTAACTCATAGTTTAGTTATAAATTAATTTATTTGATTTTTGAAATGTTCAAAATTATATATAATTAAGAATAATTAAATAAAATAACCGATGTAAATAATTTTGTAGGAAACATCAGATTACTAAATTAGAAATATAGAGCGACAAAATTTTTAAAAGAGTAAAATTGAAAGATAAAAAAATTATATATAGTTCCTGCAAGTGTTTGAAAATTTACTATTTTTTTTAACTATTCAATTTTTTGAAAGAATTTAGAAAGATTACACGTCCCAACAATCTTTTCGCTGCACTTTCGGTCCCTAAATTTGTCCGATCTTTTATTTCTTCATCGTTATTTTCATCTTTTACACAAAAAAAAAAAAAAAAACCTCCTTAACATGGTCTCACATTTTATCATTTTACGTCGAAATCTAATTTGATTTTGTTGTTTAAAATAAGAAATTTGAAGAAATTCTTTTTCTTTGATTGTTTTCCTTTTTTATTTAATAAATCAATGTCGATTTTGGTGGGAGTTTGTTTTAAAACACAATAAATAAATAAATAAACTTTGAGTTTGAGTTTGATTTTGACATCAAAATTGGTCCATTTCTTTTTTTCCTTTTTTTTTTAACCCATTTGAACCCGCTTTCATTTTCTTTTATTTTTTTCGTTTTTAAAATCAATTGGGTTTGTTCCTATAAAAAGAGAATTAGTAGGGTTTAGATGGAATAGACACTCATTCTCTCGATTCCATACTTTCTCCTTTCCAACCCATCTGGCCAGTCGCCCACCCTTCTATGTTAACGTTTTTTTTTTTTTACTTTTTTTTCCATACTCGTTTTGTACTAGCACCTCAACAACAACTAAATAATTTTTTTTGCACTACGTAACCTATCATCTCCTCTTCAAACGGTTTGCACAAAAAAAAAAAAAAACTCTTCCCCATTAGACATTATTCGATTCCAACAATCACCTGTAGTCACAACTACCATCTGCACGGACCAAAAGTCTTAAGGATCGATTTCTTCGTCGCTTAAATTCGTTGCCCATAGAAGACCAATCTACTGCGGTATAATACGTTCCTCATTTTAATTTTGTTCTCGCAACCACATTATTTATGTCGTTTGAAAGACTCTGTTGCATATTATATATATGATATATACATACGTATATATATACACATACATACATATATATATACACATACATACGTATGTATATGTATACACATACATACGTATGTATATGTATGTATATACATACGTATGTGTGTATATATATATATATATATGTATGTTTTTTTTAGTTTTATTATATTTTTCCTGAAGGGTTTTAGTTTTTTATTTTTTTGTATGTTTAAATGGACTTTGAGAGGATTTACTGTTGGAAATAATTTTTAGGGAATAGAAATTTTCTGAACTAATCAAACAACTGTTATTCAAATAAAATTACAACAAATTAAGAGATAAGCTAGACTAGCCTGTAAGTCGTGGATTGAGTCACGTTGATAAACGTTGTCCATAGAGAAGATGTGACCCACTACACTAAGTTATTTGACACTCCACTCCGAAGATACAACAATCCTTCAAGAGATCTTGTGTATAGCTAAGCTCTCGTACGAATCCCCGATTTCTTGTATGCTCAAAAGAAAAAACTCAAACACCAAAGAACTTCTGTAAAATCGAGAAATGAGAGTTGAGAAGAACTATTCGGTTATTCATTGATCTCTCTTGATCTCTTCTACGTGGGGTAGAAGTGTTGCCTTCTATTAGGAGTCACTCCCTCTTATCAAGGGAGACTTGGTTAACAAGTCTACAACCATTCTCTCCTATTTATTAGGAATAATGGATTGACTCTAACAAAAAAGATAAATAATAATAATAGTAAATAAATAAATAAAAAATTAAAAAATTTCAACAGTCCCCCACAATTTTTAAGATTTTGAAGATAAAAGTACAAATAAATGTGAGTATTTTTTGTAACGACCCCAAATTTTCGTCTAAGCATTAGGACGTTACTTTATTACTATAACCCACCTTTAACCTTTATTTAGTACTAAACGTAATGCTCCGAATGTTTCGGCAGCATAACGACGTATTTACAACAATTACCCATTTACCTACCACCTGAAAGAGCTAGTAAACATGCAATAGTACACATAATTAATCAAAGAGAAACAACCCCGAATTTTCCATGCAACAGTTACCCTCCATGAAACTATCACAACGTGAAGGAAAAACATTCAATCTTATTTTTCATTCCATATCAATTCCATTTTTAGAATGAATCTAGCATGCTCATGTTAACTACACCAATGTTAACCAACATTGTCCAAATAGAGATGAGGAATATTATTAACTTTAGCCAGAAACCACAACGCCAAAAGAATATTGAATAAAGAATGAGGGTTACAATGTTCGACAATCTAAAAACCCCAAAAACTTGACATAATTGAGCTAAGCTCAACGAAACTCCTACAAAAGGAACTAGCTAATGATATCTCTTTCTCAAGTCTCCTTGTCCGCATAACCACGTTCGTAATACTCTTCCTCGCCTGCAAAATCTGTTAGTGAGTCAGTACTTAACACGTACTGAGTAAGTAGCTCCCACTTTAGGAGCCACCAACCAACATGCTTAAACAAAGCAACAACATATAATTTGCAAACAAGCTCATTAACTAGTCATTCACACGTACATCATTCCACAACATAAAAACGCATAAACAACGCATAATCAACACGATGCGATAACAACTCCGGTCGTGCTCATACACCTAAACTTTCATTTCACAGGCTCTCTCAGACCCTACTAAGCTCTTTAAGTCCACTCCCAAACTCCACTGGATTCTCTAAGTTCACTCTCAGACTCGACTGAGTTCTCTCAAACTCCACTCGTGGCCCTCACTAGCCCTCTGAGACTAACTCCTTCGAGTCACATCGACCCCTGACCATTTATAACCAGGGCCTCGACACTTCTCTACTGTAACGACCCGACTTTCTATGACCTCACTCTAGGACCGTTACTACATGCCTTATGTCATAATTTTCAATAAATAATTTAAAATTTTATTTTAGAAGTGAAGAATTCAAAATATAATGTTTCCAGAACATCTCAACATAAAACAAATACATTTATTTTTGGGATCCCAATAAAACATTAAATAATTAAATTCACTTCATTTGAAACAATCTTCAAGTCAAAACTGTCTCTCCTAATTCTTAGGAGAAGAATAAAACGAGACTCAAATGGGTAAATCACTAAATGCGAAACTCTGACTTCTCAGATCCCATGGCTTCATCAATCGATCACCTCGTCACACGCCTTGTATGTTCCTGACATTTCCTGAAAAAAAAAATGTTTTAAGAAAGAATGAGTATTTTAAATAAAATACTCAGTAAGTAACTCCACTACCGTGGTCAGGCTATGCAATCACATGCATTCATGAAGTGACTGAAAACTTTAACTAGTGGGACCTAAACCTGCATCTTCTAGCTTCCCATTTCATTCTTGTTATACTGGATGTGCATCAATTTCATACACATCTGTCTCAGATACATCTATTTCATGTACTGAGAACCCTCTAGGCACGCATCACTTTCATGCACGTCATCCTCTAGGTATGCATCACTTTCATGCATAGGTGAGCATCACTTTCATACTCACCGGCTCTAAACACATCACTTTCATGTGATTAAAACCCCTAAATTTGCATCACTTTCATGCAGACAACTTTTAGATGGGATGAGGGTAGCTAATTTACAAACTCGTGACTCATATGTCACACACAAATGCATGAGTCCCACCTAAAACATTTCGGATACTAAAAACGATGCAACATAGAGTAATTTTCTCTCATGCATTAACGGTCATATTTCAGCATGCATCTCATCCATAAAAACTTCACTTAAGCAACATTCAAGCTATACAAACACATTTCAATGCATAGACATGACTCAAAAATCATAAAGAGACAACTTTCTCTTTTCATCATTCATAACTTCCTCAACAATGTCACTTGAATAATTTCCTCAAAGCCACCAGAAACAATTTCACAATCCATATTTCACATTCGTGAACCATATAAATAATTTCAGAGATACATACAAACATACACTGCACATTCCAAACAAACATTAGAAAAGTTCCCAAATTAGCCCGAAGGCTAGCCAACAGTAAGTTACTTACCTCAAATCTAATTTAGAAAGATTAATCCTCCAACTTGACTTGTAAAGCTTAATCCAACCTATAACAATTTCTAACAGAAATCAATAAATTCGACATCTAAGTTCGAAATACAAAAATCATGAAGGTTGATAGCTTACCCAAAAACGCTGAGAAACTCAAACGGTTATGTATTCAAATCGACCCCAACCTTAATCGATTAGTATAAATCTACATAAAACCTTGTTGTAAACAGTATCAGATAGCTCGAATCTTGCGTATCTGATCGTTGCGGTTGTCGACACGACGATCCTCCAGCGAATGGCGAGGAAGGACGACGACAGGTGGTTGACGGCGACGGCGGCGTGCGGCTGACCGAAGGGTGGCGACGGTGTGCCGAGATCGAAGAGGGAGCGACGACGATGGCGACGGGTGCGAAAGAGCGGTGACGGCGACAGAGCTGAAGAGAGATGAGGGAGAGGGAAATGGGGATCGGAGGGAAGAGAAATCTGAGGGGGAGGGGCGGCTTCCGTCTGTAAACGAAAAAGAAGAAATTTTCTTCTTTTATATAATTTTTATTTATTTTATAAATTAAATAATATTATATTAATATTAATAATAATATAATATAATATTATATTATATTAGTAATAATAATAATAATAATAATAATATTATTATTATTATTATTTATTTATTTTTAATTACTTTTCAAAACAAACAAACCCATTTTTTTTTACGCCTAAATTCCATGAACCTTCCACTTAACCCACTATCGAGCCCGATAACACTAATAATTAAGTAACTTCTCTTATCTGAGTTCGGGTCGTTACATCTACGGTGCTCAGCGTTTCGATCCTTGACCATTTACCCAAGGCCTCGAACTATTGCATCGCCCCTTGGCCATTTTCACCCAAGGCGCACCGATGACTTTAGAACGTATTGGCCCTTCCCTTGGAGCTCAATACTTGCTTTCCAATAGGATGACATATAACCCCTCGACCATTTTTACCCGAGGCGCACTGATATTCACCCCACTTTCAGGTAACGACAAGTTACCCCACGTGACATACCACCCCTCGACCAGTTTTACCCGAGGCGCACTGTTATTCACTCACTTTCTCTGTAACCACAAGTTACACTCTTTTCTCACAATTTCGCTAAACTACATGAATGCTACATCATGCATCTAGACCCTATTCACAACTCGGATACATAACCACACACCGCCTGCTTACAACATACATCACATGTTCATTTACAGAACACGACATACAACAAATCATCCACACATATGTTTACACTATGAACATCTCAGTTGCTACCACAACATCCACAACATGCTCATCATATAATTCAACAATACTAAGCACTCTACAGTGCTTGTAGACACCGTATTTCGTCCGACCTTGTTTATCATTTTTAAATTTTGCTCAGTCCTGTTTATTTTCTTGTGTTTTTCCAAATAAATTCTTGAAATCATGTAATCTTGTCTTTTCCCTCTAATTTCGAAATTGCAAAAGAAAAGAATAAACAAGTTTTTCGGAGTTTTGAATTAAAGGGATTTGGAGTTTAGTTTTAGGGTTTTGATTTTGGAGTTTTAAATTAAGAAGATTTGAGGTTTAGTTTAGGGTTGACCAAGTAAATTCAAGTTTTTTTAAATTTAGATTAATTTCCATTATTTATTTTATTTTTATTTTTTTTCTTTTTAAAATAAAGTCTAGGTTTGAGTCAATTTTGGTTAGTCTTTTTAGGGATTTCAAAGTTGGTTGAGGGAATTTTTGGAGTTTTGGTTGGGGAAGTTTGAGTTTTTTTTGTCCCATCAACTCTATAAATAGAGATGATGGGATGAGTTGAAGAGAAGGAAAAAAAGAGAGGGTTTTGAGGGGAAGAAAAGGAGTTTCTTTGAAAGATGAGAAGAAAGCGTTTTGTTTTGGAAAGATAAGGAAAAGACAAAAAGAAAAGTCAGAAGTTTTCTTTCCATCTTTTTCCTCAAGATTTTAAATTTCAATCTCCGACGAACTTCAACCTCCGGCGATAGACCTCCTCGCAGACTACGGTGACACAAACTTGCAACGGCGAGCGGCGGCGGATCCCCTTTTCCTACTTCCGTGCGGCGGCGCATCCTCTTCGCGGCGAGCTCCAACGATAACAGCGAAGACGAGCCTAGGCGGACGAAGACTCCAGCCGGTGGCCTTGCGTGCGAAGGAGAAGACGCTCAGGTAAAATAGGTTTCCTGTTTAAAGTTTATGTGAAATTACAATTCTGCCCCTGCCCTTATTTTTTTATAAAAAATATATTTCGATTTATTTTATTGCATATATACCCCCGCATATTTGATTCATACCCTCAGATTATCTGCTCATATATACTCCGTTATATGTGATATATACCCCTGACTTATTTTTGCTTATATATATTGCGATAAATTTGAATAATACGCTTGCTTTAATTTAAGTTGTTTATTTTTTTTTTTTTTAGGTTTATTTCTTTTAAAAAAATTAGTTCTTAAAATTTAATCCCGGGATAGGTGTGGATTCTGCCTCTCACCTTGAGGATATATTTCGTTTTTTTTTCTTTCCGAAATCCCGGGAGGGAATAAGGATTTTTCCATTATCTTGAGGATTAAGCTTTAGTTTGTAGTTATGTTTTTATTCTTATGCGATTATGCTAAATCTTCAAAATACTTTTTATTAACCTTTTTTTTCAAATTAATTTTTAATTGATTTCTAATTTTGAAAGCTTCCAACCGTTTCCTTTCCATTAAAATCTTTTCTTTCCCAATTGTCTCTAAAATAAATGGCCAAATGATGTTTTCTCTAAAAATTAAGGTTTTCGTGTGATTTCAAATATTCCCTATTTCAAATCTTTTAGTTGATTTATTTATTTCAATTTCATTTTAATTGATTTATTTATTTCAAATCTTTTAACTGAATTAAATGTTCTTCTTACATTGATTTTTGATTTTATTTTAAATTTATTTTCAAAGAATCGCATTTGATTTTAAATAAGTTTTAAATTTAATTTTAAAAAATGATTTTCTTAAATGACTTCTAAAACCTTTGTTTTGTTGTATAATCCTGGTAATGGGATTAAGCGATAAATGGAAACATTGATGGGTAATTTCACTCATAGATCGAGCCCTTGCTTTATCTTAAAGTCAAGGCAGGATCAGTTGAGACATTGAGTTTAAATTTAAATTATGTGTATTTTTTTTTCTCGAATTAAGGACCCGTTTTGAAATTAGTTGAGTATTTAGGATAAATGTTTTGGCTACCGTTTTTAACGGGATGTTGTAGGGTGCTAGTACCTTCCCTACACTCAAACGACTTCCGAACCATATTTTTGATTTCGTAGACCACTTTTAGGTGACCAATTACACCCGAACAATGATTGGACTCCCTTTCTTTTGTTTTGTTTTTATCTTCCTTTTAAAAAAACGCCGTTTAACGGAGGGATGTCGGCCGCTCCGCGTCGCAAAAACGTTGCGACAGTGCTAAGCCCTATCAGAGAAACCATAACCAACAACACACAATTATTGCTAAGCACTCAGATATGCTTAGGCTTATCAGAGTAAATATATTTCCAACACACAATGTTGCTAAGCACTAAAGTGTGCTTAGTCTTATCAGAGACAATAAAAAAACATAATACAATTCGTACATTTCATAACACATACATATATTTAAACATACAACGAGTTGCACACAACACACAGACCAGCAGGTAGAAACCACTGACAATAGCAGTCCTAAATTAGCCCGAGGATTCCTAAAACGCCTTAACTCTTAGCTCGAACGCTCCACACCGAATATAACCTAGAAACAAAATTTCCAATTAATTAGGAACATTTTCCAGCGATTATGAACCATAATACAACACCTTAAATCAACCTTAAAGAGTGTCTAAAAGAAGCCTTAAACTAGCAACTCACAAAAAATGACCAAATCCCTTGATTGTGGGTATTTGGAGTTGCTCGGAATGACTCAAAGCTACAAACAGAAGGTTCCTACTCGTTTAAACCCAAATTACAACACCTTTTAAACGTTAAAAAGGGCTTCGACCAAAGGATTACTTAATGTCTTACCCACGAAGTTCCGAACACGCATTGGTTTCTGATCGACAAGGCCTAAACTGCAATTTAGAACCTATTAGAGAGCGAATATTCTAAATTCATCATCGAATTAACAAGGATCGATAGCGAACCTTACCTAAACGGCTGAACACCTTTCTGGTTGGTGCTCGACGATATTCAAACTCGCAGATCTGAACCTCTCGACCTATGGGTAATTAGATTTGGATCATGAGTTGTCCTTGCGAACCGTCGGAGGTAGGAAACGTCACCAGTGGAGGTTGGAAGCCGCACGGATCTCGCTGTCGTGCGGGTTACTCGTCGGAGACCGCTGCGAATAGCTGAAACAGAAGGGAAGGGCATCGCTGGTTACGGTCGTTGTTCGTCGTGAAGAAAAGAACGAAATTGTTGCGTGGGTGGTCGCCGAATGCTGCCGCAACCGTCGCCCGAGCGCTTAAAGAGGTCGTCGCTCCCCGAAGGTCTGAGATGAGAGATCGAGTGCGCCTGTCGTTTGCCGATCGCCGGAGATGAGCAAGAAAGCTTGCTTGTGTCGTCTGGTGTTGGTCGAAGCGGGAATGGATGGAAGGGAGGTGGGGAGTGCGTGCGATGGAAAAGAGAAGAATGTGGAGATGGGATTCCTCTTTTGCGGCTGAATTGGAGAGAGAGAGAGTCAATGGTATAGGGCTTCTAAGTTCACCCATTTAATTGCCCACTAGCCACCCAAAGCATAACCAAAGTCCTAATTTTCTCTTACCCTCAAATTCCTCTAAATTCCCGACCAAAATCAACTCAATAGTCACAACATAAATAAAATAGTAATAAATGACAAACCTCCTTAACCCAATCAGACTAAAAAGCTTTAAATCCTGAATTTAAACGTACCTGAAACGTGGGGCGTCACATTTTTACTATGCAATAAGTGTAGGTATCTTTAGAGTTTGAATCTCCACTTAGTGTTAGCAAGTATACATTTGAAAGAACCATAGTGAACTAAGTCTTGAACTAGGTCTTTTGAGCCAAAATTTCACTTACTACACACATAGTACAAGCAATATGTAGGGTATTCTTTTATCTGTGTTGCGCATTATACAGTCATGCACAAGTATTTTTTTCATGAGTGTTTTAAGGGAGTAGCCAACCCCTATTGTAGGGGCCTCACTACAACACCCATATAGGTGAAACCTTCCAAGGGTTGTTTGTGACAACACCCTGCATAATGCATGCCTCAGTTTCATTCAGAGTTTAACTCTTCCTAATCGTCACATTATGAGCACTACCACCATAGGAATGAGACGAGGAATAAATAAATTAGTGCTCCATAGTTACACTTCAATTTCGTTGTTACCCATTGAACCTCTTTCATGGATCTCCAATCTTTGAGGTTGTGTGTCCATTGAGGTGACTATCTTATAGACTTTAGCCTCATTCCCCTCGATGTTTTTAATAATTTATCTAATTGGCTCAATAAAGCGATTGTTGCATATACACATGCACAACTCAATCCACATTCATCAATAAGAGATCAAATGATTTTCCTTTTACGCAGAATAAAGGCTTTAATTAACCACTTTTCGATATATTGCATATATATCTTAACATATTTATGCCATAAATTATGATCACCACAAAAAGTTGATATATAATATCATATCAAGTGTAAGACATCAATGAGAGCACAACACAAATTAATTATTTCTCCAATAATAAATTTTATTTCACATGATTATACAAATGCATTTCATCAATGAAATATTGTCCACAATATCTTTTCACAAAGTCATAATATTGACAATCAAAGAAATAATATTCAATAGATTTCTTCGTAGGTTGCTAAATGGCAAAATCATATACGACATAATCACATAATAGAAATTCATCTTATTTGTATAACAATAGGTGAAACATCTCAATCATATGTGTTCACAATTTACACATTTAATGCTCATATCTAAGAAGCATTAAAAAGGACAATTATACATTATTTAATGTCGAAGTTTTCTTTTCATTTTTCACGATCACAGCATGCTCAATGAAATATTCACTATGAATAAATTTATATTTTCATTTGATTGACAATATTCATGCATTTTATATAAGCTAGCAATACCTTAAACTTCAATCAATTTCTACTAGCTCGAAAAATAAACAAGAGTTTACACAAGTAATGAGCAAAAAATGTTATGACGAAACTAAATTAATAGTAATAATAATTTTCAATTTTATGAAAAATTAAAGGCCAAATAACATTGTAATTTAAGGTCTATGATCATACACTTAAAAGTCAATAAAAGCTCATTACCTCAACCTTCATTTACTTCACAATTTGAAATTGCAACACTAAATAACTTTAGTAATAATTCAAATTTGGGAAAATTACTCTAATGGTTCCTCAGGTTTGGGTTTGGTAGCACTTGGGTCCCTACAATTATACCCCTGATGTTTAAATTTTGTTCACTTTTTGTCCTTCCGTCAAAATTTCTGTTAAGTCCTAATGCTGACGTGACACCTATTTTTAATTAAAAATATTATTTTAATTATTAAAATTATTTTAAAATTTTATTTATTTCTTTCTTTTTCTCTTTCTTGTTGTGATTCTCTCCTTCTTCTTTTTCTCCTTCTTCCGATTCTTCTTCTTCTCTCTCTTTTATTTTTTCAACTTTTGATTTTTCTTCTAGTTTTTTTCCTCCTTCTCCCTCCTTCCTCCTCCTCCCCTCTTCCTTTTTCGTCCTCCCTCCCATGGTCGTCGGACTATTTTTTTTTTCTTCTTTTTACTCGTTTTCCTCTTTCCTTTTCTTCTCCCTCCCCCTCTATATCTCCCCTTTCCTCCCCTTCTTCCCCTCCCCCATGTTTTCAAAAAAAAAAGAAAAAATCTACAGATCTGTTTTTTTTTTTTAAATGTTGACATAACAATTTCTTTTCTCCCTTCCTATTTCTTTAATTTGTCCACTCCCATTTTTTAATACAGATTTGTAGATCTGGAAAACAGATTTGTAATTATTTTATTTATTTTTTTTGAAAACGTGGTGGAGGGGAAGAAAGGGAGGAAGGGGGGCGGAGAGGGGGAGGGAGAAGAAAAGAAAAGAGGAAAATGAGAAAAAAGAAAAGATAAAAAATAGTCGTCAGCGACGACCATTGGAGGGAAGAGGGAAGAGGGAAGGGATAGGAGGAGGAGGAGGAAAAAAACCAGAAGAAGAATCAGAAGAAGAAAAAGAAAAAGAAAAAAGAAAAGAAAAAGAGAAAAAGAGAAAAATAAAAAAATAAATCTTGTTATGAATATTTATAGATGTCCATATATAGATAAGATATATTTATCTTATCTCTCTCATTATCTCCTCCATGATCTTTAATGATCTTCCCTAATTCTCCATTATCTTCTTCATGCCTTGTAAACCCTTTAAATAGTGGTTGTTGTAGCCTTTGACATACACAACTGAATAAAGAATGCATTGACTCCCTACTCTGTCTTCTCCCTACTTTGTACTCTATTGTTTCACAACACGTTATCAACACGAGTCTCTACCACTTTGCCGATTCTATAGAGATTGAGAGTCGATTCACTAGAACACCAAGAATGCTAAAGACCTGCCAGAATTATCTCCATATTTTTTTTAGGAATTTATAACTAAAGTTCAAAGATGGTGGATATTTTAATTTCATATGTGATAGATGGTTGGTTTGAAAAATTGTCTGGTTAGGCATTTGACATTAGTTTTGAGGTAACCAATTACATTTTATCCCGATTTTGAATTGAAGTATTTTTTTAGTTTTACTCAAATTTAGTCCAACTAACATAGATTTTAGATTCTGCGTAATGGCAATTTAATTTAAAATCTAGATTCTCAAATTCTATTAGATTTGAATTTTTTTGTTTTCAAATTAAGAAGTTGTGATTGCCTTGTTTTGCCCGAAAGTTCAATTAAGACACCTTATGTGGTTTTGCTAAGAATTTCAAGGATTATGTATGTTTTTTCTTTTGTAAGTAGTTGATTATTAATGATTACTTGTTTCTTCTTGGGAAAGAAGACAAATATGTCTTCTTTAATTTGGCAAAATTTTCTTCGAACAATGCACTATTTTTTTTCTTCGTATTTGAGACTGAGGGTCTACTGCCCTCTTTATACCGATTTTGCCCTAATTTAGGACTTAGATGGAAATGGAAAATAATAATAAAAGAATGTTAATAAAGGAAAATACAAGTGTCACAAAACAATTGAAGAATGAGTAAAAGGGAATCAATTTATTAACGGAATTGGTTGAGATTGTTGTGAAACAATAGAACAAGAACAAAGTATGAAGGAGAAGAAAGTAGGGAGTCAATGTATTCTTTATTCAGTTGTGGTGTCAAACGCCACAACGACCACTATTTATAGGGTTTACAAGATATGAAGAAGATCAAGATTCAGGAGAAGATCAAGGAGAAGATCATGGAAGAGATAAGATCAGGATATGACATCTATATAAATATTCATAACACTCCTCCTTAGATGTCCATAATATATAGAATATATGCATCGTTAAAACCTTACTAGGAAAAACCCAATGGGACAAAATCCTAGTGAAGGAAAAAGAGTACATTATTCATATATATTTTTGTAACCGTCTCATTAAAAAGCTTGTTAGGAAAAATCAGTGGGATAAAACCATAGTCAAGGGAAAAAGAGTGCAACACATTTTCTCCCCCTCATGGAAACACCACTTGAGATCTTTGAGTCTTCGCTTTTCAATGTTGTTCACCAACTTCTGAAATGTTGCAGTAGGTAATGTCTTTGTAAATAAGTCTGTCGAGTTATCTTCTGAAGAAATTTGAATGGTAATATCATCCTTTTCTTCAAGATCATGGGTGTAGAAGACCTTTAGTGAGACATGCTTCGTTCTATCTTCTTCAATATATACACTCCTCTGATTTGTGTTATACATGTTGTGTTTTCTTCATATAATGTTGGTCAGATGATCTTCGTGGGAAGACAAGCCACAAGTGTTTTACAGACACATTGAATCATCGATCTTAGTCATGCACATTATCGGCTTGTCTCGTGAATTGGCATGATTTCAGCATGATTTAAAAGTAATTGCTATAGTCTGCTTCAAAGACTTCGATAATATAAAAGTTCTTCCACATGTATTAAATAGTTTGTCTAAGATCTCATTTTATATGGGTTAGGTAAATAACCTGCATCTTCACATCCAACTGGAATAAAATCAGATTTATAAAGTAAATCCATGTAAATCAATCCTTATAATATATGTTTAACTCTGTTTCAATATCTTTTTGTTGGAGAGATATTATATCTATGTATACTGAAAATACTACAACATGCAGTGTATAATTAGTAAACATACATAAGTGCACTTATTTCCTAAAAGTGGTTCTTCAGGACCGATAAGTTTCTCACTATCTTCTAGAGACCAGAAGATATATTTTTCACATCAAGTGAATGAAATACCATTGAAATGTTCAATGATGTACCTAGTCTATGTAAAATCTTTTATGTATAAATAGATTGATGAAATTTCATCTCTATATATTTAATTTGCAAGTCCATGCAAAACTTTATTTTTCGAAAACTTCATCTCCATCTATTTCTTAAGAAACTTTATTGCCTTTGAAATCTCTTCAGAAGTTTCCATTACATTCAAATCATCAATCTATACAAAAATAATATATAACCAATTTGTACTGTGATTTCTTTGTTAAACCATATGGACAAATAAGGTCCTTATTTCAATAGATATTCGCTACATTCATTTGGATTGTTTTAATCCATGTAAGAATCTGATCTGTAATTTGATTGAATATAATTCTCTAGCATTTGAATTATATGACTCTGGTATATATCTTTAATCCTTCAGGGATTTTCATATAAGCAGAATCCTTGTCTCCCAGGTTGGGGTCGACGCTATGCAGACGACATATATAATATGTTTTGACTACATTCATAATATGTACATGTAAATCTTTTCATGAACAATCAGGTCAATTAAATAACTCACTCTTATTACATTCACCACATGATAATATGTCTCCTCAGAATCTATATTAGACATTTGTGAGATTCTTTGTGCAACAAGTCTCACGTTTTGAAAATGAGTTTAGTTGTGTTTGGACTGCTTCTCTCCACTTAAGTCAATCCTTTCTATGTCGACATTTTTCTACATAACTAAATTCATAATCCTCATTTTCGTAAATATCGTGAAAAACATTGTCACTAAAATAATTGTCAGCTTATATTTGTTTGGTTCCATCTTTTTTTCATGACATAATTTATCAAGATCTGATTATTATCCTCAAATATTTAACCTTCTTCGATATTCTTATAAGTAGTCATATTTAGGAATTCTTCAGGAATATCCACCTTCTCATTTGAATCAATTTGATTATTGACTACTCTTCTTCTTCGAGGATTTTATATTTGGAACTCATTGATCTATCACGCTTCTGGCGTGTCTCAAACTTGTTAGTTGTGACAACTTACTATGTTTGGATATCAAAATCTAGATGGTGCATTTTCAACTAATATATATGACTTAAACACTATATTAACATATGTAAATGCATCTGACATGCAATTGAACTTTTAGTTCACATTGATATGTATGAGGATCTAAATGAGACAATAAAATGATGCGCATTTCATTCGATCTAGTTTTCTAACTTTTTCTCAATTTCTCCCCTTAATGTTGGGAAATTTGTCTCATTAATGACAATAATTAAAACAAATATGCAGTAAAACAATAACCCATCAGGGGTTCAAGATATGGAATCAAAATTAATATATATTCTAACCTCATTTGATAAACTCATCATTGTGTGTTGTGGTGGAGCAACTTGAACATTTACTGCACATTCTAAAATTTGTAGTTGAACTATATTTTGACTTCTAGCCATAAATTAAATGAATTAGAATAAGCCTACTAGCTTAAAGCGTACGCAACGTTGCATGCAACATAGGATGAACCTATACATATATTAGAAATTTTGCTCTCATGATTTCAATAAAAACAGTGTGTATGAACATAAATTATAAGATGTTTAACGCTTATATCCCAATAATCATTATACACTTGGGATTCAAATTTGCCAACATTATCAAGACACAATTTTATTTCATAATCCTAAAATTATGCTCTTAGTTGAACAATTTGAGCAAGTGACCATCTACTAGATGTGTCCACTAAGACCATAAAATATCTAAACATGGTGGATTAAATAATTCGCAAATATCACCATAAAATTCGTTCTTAAAATACAAGAGGGATCTAATCCCAATTTTAGCTGGTGAGTGTCTAATCAATAAATTTTCTTGAGAGCAAATAACATATGAAAATTTATTAGATTGAAGAATCTTCTGGTTGATGTCTATGTGCATTCTGAATAATTATTTATAAATAATGACTTCAATCGATTATTCAAAATAGTAAAGATATTTGGATCAATGAACTTTAGGTTCATTATTGCATATATATCAATTACACGAATATGTGTAATATAATTCAACGGGAAAAAAATTGGCAACTTTTCTAGTATAGTTTTCCATGAGACAATAAATATAATATATAAATATTATATTATTTTTATTATCAGTCTCTATATGGTAACTTTTACAATGTTTTTCTTTAAAAACTTAATAGACATCTCTTTGATTTACTAGAAGATAAAACATATCAATTGTAAATTTTGCTCCTCTAGGCAAAATAAACTTGTTTTTCCAAAATATCAAATATCAAGTCTACGAGACCTTGGATTGTATTAATTTTGCTTCTAGCATAATCAATTTTGAAGAAAAAAAAATGTCTAGCATAATCAAGTCTATTGTGCATATATTTGCACTATCAATAAGTATAAATCTACATTGTAATTTATATATTCTCTTCAATAGATTCAAACAAATTTGCAAAGCACAATATTAGTAACTTCTTCCTTTAATATGATCATGACCTCGACCTCGACCACAATGATTAAATATTACAATATTCACTTAAGGAATGTTATTTAAATAGTTGGTCGAGATTCATGATTTTTCATCAAATCCATGATGCCCATGTATTCAATTTGAAGAGGACATTAGATTTGTTCAAAACATATTTCTTTATATTGCTACTACAAGAGCATATTCAATATATGAAAAGAAATAAATAAATAAAAATTTGTAGCACATACTCATTATTATAGAATCACTTATTGATTAAATATTGTGCAACTACATATGCATCTAATCAAACTGAGCACTTATTGATTTAAAATCATGCAACTTCCGGTGCATCTAATTAAACTGAAATTGAGCACTTCTTGATTTAAAATTATGCACTTCCAGGTGCATCTAATTAAAATGAGCATTTATTAATTTATGGAAATTCAAGTGCATTTAATTAATCAAATTTAGTTTTAGAAAGAATAATTACCACTATACATATCTTTCAAACTTTGTCATATAACTCAAAAAAATATATATTTAACTAATATGAAATTCAAACCACATGAGAATAATTTAAATATGTAGCATTCAAATGAATTTCAACATCAGTACTTATCGCAAAGAATTATTTTCAAAATAATAGAGATGCATGACATGTTTAATCTATGGTGGGATTTTATGCAACAATTAAACAATTTAATTGAGACACCATCATGCATTATTCAATTAAATAAAGGGTAATTGGCATAACCTAAGAAATATTGGGCCAATTAAAAATAGGATTTAGAAACCCTAATTTATTATTTTTCACAATAAAAGTTGCAAGTGGGACTCCACCGTTAAAAAAACAGTGGCCGCAATATGCTATTGGATATGCATTGACCTTAAGTACCAAAGCTCACGGTGGCAAGGATATGTATAAATAATGGAAACAAATATCGGCTCTGTAGGGAAAATTCATGACTTTTTGTGTTCACACAGCCACACGTAAAGATGAAAACTACGGTGTGAAAGATTGATGTTATGCAATATTGGGAAAAAAAAATAGATCTCACATACATGTGTATGTCTTGAATCACTTTCAAATTCACGTGATCTTTAAATCAACTTCAAATCCCCAACAATCTCTAATTCAATACTTTATGCAACAATCAAACTATTTAATTTATACATCAATATGCATAATTAATTTAAATAAAGTAAAATTAAGCGAAATACTAGACATATCCTAAGACAATTCAAATAAAAATTCATGCATAGCTTTCAAAAACTTTACCCCATTGGAAATTAAAAAAAAAAATAGGGTTTTAGAAAATTCTAATCGCATCTTATATTTCCTTCTTTTTAAAAGCAGCCGCCACCAACGACGGCTAAGACTTTCACTAATTCAAGCACTAACATTTATATACATATATACATCTGTATATAATTTGCCAATTATAAGTTAGTAATTTGGAATCTTCCAAAAAAGATGAATTATAAGTTAGTAATTTGTATCACATTAGGTGGGAGGTTTAGCAATTTGCAATCTTTCAATTCAAGAGATGAAAAATTTAGCTTGGGGATCCATTTAATTCACCACACCAACACTAAAAAAAATGCACCACTTTTGGGTTTTTTTTCCGCTTTGAATTACAAAAAAAAAAAACAGAAGAAAAAAACTTGACTTTTCGGGGGTCACATTTGATCTAATCAAATCAAAATATAATGTCGTGCCAAATGAATCGAACTGCAAACCACATATATCACATTAAATAGTTTAATCAGTCGTAGAATGACCACCAGAAAAACTGTAATTCTATGAGAATTAAGCTACTCCAACGACAACACCATGAAGACAAACTAATTTTGTGTTTGCTGGTAAGTCAAATAGAAAAAATCACCATGCAATTCTTTACATATAACAAAAATCTTCCAACCTTAACAAGTTTTATAATAGATCTAATCAAGCAATATATTTTGTGTTAAATAGGTCGAATCGGTCAAATTTTGCAAACCAACCTATATCATATCACATATATGAAATTAAAATATGCACCATCTAAATTTAACTTTAGTTATAAATACCTCAAAGTATATGGAGATAATTCTGGCGGATCTGTAACAATTCTGGTATTCCAATTAATCGACTCCAATCATGATGTTCTAGTGAATCGACTCTTAATCTCCACAAAATCTTAAAGGGGTAGAGACTCGTGCTGATAACATGTTGTGAAACAATAGAACAAGAACAAAGTGATTCAGGAGAAGATCAAGGAGAAGATCATGGAGGAGATAAGATCAGGATATCTTATCTATATGGACATCTATATAAATATTCATAACAGAGATAAACTTTATGTAATTCTGCTTAGGTGGTGAATTGAATTAGACTCCTTCATCTCCTTTTTTGATGCCTTTCTCTAATAGTCAGTCTCGACCTGTTCGATCTCCAAAGTTCGGTGAAAAAAAAAACATGTGTATTTCCTCTTTTTGGATTGATTTGGCATTTTTATTTCTTACATGAATCTTGAAATAAATCTATCTTGTTGCTTGCTTCATCAATATGGAGAAAAAATACGCACGTGGTGAATTTTCGTTCAAACGGTGATGGAATTGCTTTAGGCGTATTATTATTATTATTATTTTTTTTTTTTGGCGGCAGTCTATCTAGAAGAAATGCAAATGATTTCTATTTCAATAGGTTTGAATAGAAGGTAGATTTAAGGGTTTCTAAAACCTAAATTTGCATGGATTCCTAAAAGGATTTTTTTTTTTTTTTTAAAATCAAGATATGTCAATCAATTTTGCTTTATTTATTTAATTACGCCTATTTTGACATATAAATTAAATTATTTGATTGTTGCTATTGGGCTGGTTGCACAAATAGCAATCAGGCCCAAACGAATTGCAAATTTAGCAAACTTTAAAATGTTTTGCAAATATGGCAAAAAAATTTGTTTCTATCACTGTTAGACTTTATCATATCACTAATAGACTTCTATTAGTGACAGACTATTATCACTGACAAAAATCTATAAAAAGTTGAGGTGATCAGCGATAGACTTCTATCAGTCATAAGATATCAGCGATAGAAATTGTCATATCCGTAATTTTTTTAAAAACATGCTATATTTTTAATTATCTTATTCTAAATTGACATATGTTACAATTTCCCTAAAGTATTTGTTGTTTAGATCATATGCTAAACATGTCATGCATCTTAATTATTTTGGAAATAATTATTTGTCATCAGTATTTGATGAATGCCATACATTTGAATTATTTTTATGTGGATGAATTTTTTAACTTCATATTGGTTATATATTTGTTCGAGTCATCATATGACAAAGTTTGAAAGATGTATGCAAACTAATTAATTATTCTTCCTTAAATTAATTTTTTTTATTACATTCACTTTAAGTTGATGGTGCAACGCCAAAGCGAGCATAGCTCAGCTGGCATATGTATGACTTGATGACCAAGAGGTCTGTGGTTCGAATCCCTCCACCCCCAATGTACTCAAAAAAAAAAAAAAAAAAAGTTGATGGTGCAACTATATGCTAAATAGACTTAAAAGTAAGTAGACAATTGTTTTTTTTTTCAAATTTATTTTGCCTAGAGGAGCAAAATTTACGATTGATTTGTTTTATCCTCTAATAAATCAAAGAGATGTCTACTAAGTTTTTAAAGAGAAACATGTTAAAAGTTACCATATATGGACTGATAATAAGAATATATAATATTTATATATTATATCTACTGTCTCATGGAAAACTATACTTGAAAAATTGCCTATTTTTTCCCGTTGAATTATATTACACATTTTCGTGTAATTGATATATATGCAACAATGAACCTGAAGTTCATTAATCCAAATATCTTTACTGTTTTGAATAATCGATTAGGGTCATTATGAGTCAATATTTATAAATAATTAGTGAGAATGGATATAGGCATCCATTGAAGAACCAAAAGATCCATTCTAATAAATTGGCATATGTTATTTTCTCTAAAGAAAATTTATTGATTTTACACTCACTAGTTAAGATTGAGATTAGATCCCTCCTATATTTTAAGAATAAGTTCTATGGTGATATTTGTGAATTAATTAATCCACCAAGTTTAGATATTTTATGGTCTTAGTGGACGCATCCAGTAGATGGTCATTTGCTCAAATAATTAAGCTAAGAGCATAATTTTATTATTATGAAATAAATAAATTTTATCTTGATAATACTAGTGAATAAGTGTTTAATGATTATTGAGATAAATGTTGAACATCTTGTAATTAATGTTCATACACAAACTACTTTTAATGAAATCATGAGAACAAAACTTCTAATATATGTATGGGTTCATCCTATTTTGACTGAAGCTAGTAGCTTATTCTAATTCATTTATGGCCAGAAGCCAAAATATATTCCAACTAGGATGTGCAGTAAATGTTCAAGTTGTTCCACCACAACATACAATGATGAGTTCCTAAAATGAGGTTAGAAATATATTAAATTTGATTTCTCATAAATAATTATATATCTTGAACCCCTAATGGGTATTGTATTTACTGCATATTTGTTAATTATTGTCATTAATGAGACAAATTTCCCAACATTATGGGGAGAAATTGAGAAGAAGTTGGAAAAATAAATTGAATGAAATGCATTTGTTATTGTCTCATTTAGATCTCTATACAGATCAATGTGAACTAAAAGTTCAATTGCAAATCACAATTGCAAATCAAACGCCAGATTTTGATATCCCAATATAGTAAGTTGTCACAACTAACAAGTTTGAGACACGTCTGAAGCGTGATAGATCAATGAGTTCCAAATATAAAAATTCTCGAAGAAGAAGAGTAGTCAATAATCAAAATGATTCAATTGAGAACGTAGATATTCCTGAAGAATTCCTGAATATGACTACTCATAAGAATATCGAAGAAGGTTAAATACCTTAGGATAATAATGAGATCTCGATAAATTATGTCATGACAAGAAAAAGATGGAACCAAACAAATATAACCTGACAACTATTTTGGTGACAATGTTGCTCACCATATTTACGAAAATGAGGATTATGAATTTAGTTCTGTAGAAAAAATTTAACATAGAAAATATTGACTTAAGTGGAAAGAAGCAGTCCAAACACAACTAAACTCATTTTCAAAACGTGAGACTTTGGACCAGTAGTCCAGACACCAGAAAGTGTAAAAAAAGGGGGGATACAAAGGGTTATTTATAAGAAAAAGAAATAAAAAGAAATAAAAAGAATGAGGTCATCAGATATGAAGCGAGACTTGTTGCACAAGGAATCTCACAAATGTCTGATATAGATTCTGAGGAGACATATTATCTTGTTTGTGGTGGATGCAATAACATTGAATTATTTAATTGACCTGATTGTGTATGAAAAGATTGACATGTACATCTTATGAATGAAGTCAAAACATAGTATATATGAATCTTCTTATATGAAAATGCCTGAAGGATTAAAGATATATACTGGGGTCATATAATTCAAATGCCAGAAAATTATATTCGATCAAATTACATATCAAATCATTATATGGATTAAAGCAGTCCAAACGAATGCAATGCATATTGATTGAAATAAGGACCTTATTTGTCCATATGGTTTAACAAAGAAATCACAATCAAGATTTGTTATATTATTATTGTATAGGTTGATGATTTGAAGGTAATGGAAACTTCTGAAGAGATTTCAAAGACAATATAGTTTATTAAGAAATAAATCAAGATGAAAGTTCTCGAAAAACAAAGTTTCACCTTGACTTGAAAATTATGTATATAAAGATGAAATTCCATCAATCAATTTATACAGAAAAGATTTTACATAGACTAGGTACATCATTGAACATTTCAATAGTATTTCATTGACTTGATGTGAAAAATATATCTTTTGATCTCGAGAAGATAATGAGAAACTTATCGGTCCTGAAGAACCACATACTTTTAGGAAATAAGTGCACTTATGTATGTTTACTAATTATACACTGCATGTTGTAGTATTTTCAGTATACATTGATATAATATCTTTCCAACAGAAAGATATCGAAATAGAGTTAAACATATATTATGAGGATTGATTTACGTAGATTTATTTTGTAAATCTAATTTCGATCTAGTTGGATGTGAAGATGCATAGTATTTATTAACTCATATAATGTGAGATCTTAGACAATTTATTTAATACACGTGGAAGAACTTTTATATTATCGAAGTCTTTGAAGCAGACTATAGCAATTACTTTTAAATCATGCTAAAATCATGCAAATTCACGAGACACGTCAATAATGTGCATGTCTGAGATCGATGATTCGATATGTTTGTAAAACACTTGTGGCCTGTCTTCCCACGAAGATCATCTGACCAACATTATATGAAGGCAATACAACCTGTATAACACAAATTAGAGGAGTGTATATATTGAAGAAGATAGAACGAAGCACGTCTCACCAAAGGTCTTCTACACCCATGATCTTGAAGAAAATGATGATATTACCGTTCAAATTTATTTAGAAGACAACTCAACAGACTTATTTACAAAGACATTACCTACTACAACATTTGAGAAGTTGGTGAACAACATTGGAAAGCGACGACTCAAAGATCTCAAGTGATGTTTCCATGAGGGGGAGAAAATGTGTTGTACTCTTTTTCCCTTGACTATGGTTTTATCCCATTTAATTTTCCTAGCAAGGTTTTTAATGAGGCAGTTATTAAAGTATATGAATAATGTACTCTTTTTTCTTCACTAGGATTTTGTCCCATTGAGTTTTCCTAGTAAGGTTTTAACTATGAACATCTAACGGGGGTGGTATGAATATTTATAGATGTCCATATATAGATAAGATATATTTATCTTATCTCTCTCATTATCTCCTCCATGATCTTCTTCATACCATGTAAACTCTATAAATAGTGGTTTTTGTGGCCTTTGACATACACAACTGAATAACATTGACTCCTTACTCTGTCTTCTCCCTAGTTTGTACTTGTTCTATTGTTTCACAAAAAATCTTTTTTTTAAATAATTTTAATAATAAAAAAGAAAAATTAATTAAAAAAATATTTTTAATTAAAAATAGGTGTCACTTCAACATTCTGTTAGGACCTAACTGAAATTTTGACGAAGGGACTAAAAACAAACCAAATTCAAACCTCAGAGGTATAATTGTTGGATTTTAAACCTTAGGGACCGACGTGCTACCAAACCCAAACCTAGGGACCATTAGGGTATTTTTTTCCTTTAAATTTCTTCAAAGTTATTTAACTGTCATACATAAGATTTGTCAACAAAATAATAACCATAAGGAATATTATATTCATACAAGCTTAACATGGCATTTAGACTTAATTGGCTGATCATTATGACAATACATACATGCTTGAGATTTGCAAAATAATATAATAACAAAATTATTGTTATTATTATTTTTAACCTCGCTTCATAGAAGAAAATCATTATCCTTAAGCTTAAGTATATATTCAATAAATATATAATCAATATCATACTCAAATATAGTAATATATTGAATTCAATCAAATATTGACTAACAAAGATTCATAAATTTCCTACTAACAAAATATTATATTACGTTGCAAATGACATTTTAATTTTGTTTTCTGAATAAAACAAGATATTATATTGCCACAAGTAAACCACAAACCGTTAGTCATATATTTAGGGTAATAAAACCAACTACTGCTTTGGATTTGAATCAAGAAATGAAATAAGAAAATCTCAAGAATTAAGAGGGTTAATAAACTGGGTAGATAACTTTAGATACCTTGGACTGTGAACCTTATTACTGCAATATTGCAAGTTTTAGTCATTCATTTCCTTACTTGAGAGCCTCCATAAATATTGTTAGAAATTACAAGCATCAAATTTTGTTCAACCCAAATTGATATGTCAAATATCAAATTTAACAAACAAATCAAAATTGGATGTATTTAAACAACTTAGAGGATTATCAAGTCAAATATCTGCTAACAATATAGAGCTACAAGAGCCCACAAAATATAATTAAATTTAGAGACTTCCAACCACCACCATTCAATTTAACTTAATGAAATTTGCACCATTAGTCATTTGAGTGACTTTCGCAAATTAAATCTTTGGGGTGGGGCGCCTTTAAATCTTTAAGCAATTCGTAAGCAATCCAGTGAAGATCTTCCGCTTCCACACCATTAGATGCGTCAGCTGTAAATAAAATTTATTTTGAAATTGAAAACTCAAATCAAAATTAAGTCAATTGAATTCTGGAATTCTGGGATTCAATTTCAAAACAACACCATGTTTCTCGCGAACATGGAACAAGAAAGATCCCGCCAGTCAAGACTCTGACAAAGTCAGGATGGCGGCTTTCAACTTCATCTCAGCTAGACCTTTATAAAAACTAATGTCTTTTATCCCATTAAATAAAAAAAACGTCAGATATATATAAGCATGATCAATATAATTCATATTTTTTCCACGCTACTTCAGATTTGTGGGAAAAATTAAAACTTCAGAAAATTAAAGAAAAAGAATTAAGCCCAACAAGATGCAAAATTTCAGAATTTTTTTTCACCCCATCAAAATTGACTCAACCTTAATGTTTCTTCAACCTCAATTTGAGAAAATCCCAACCAACACATATATTATATAAATGTGCAGTAGCAATAATTACAACAAAAATTAACTACTGATTATCCTTCTCTACTATGTTGTTAGGCTTATCACATACTAGAGATCATCATCAATAATATTGGAGAATAATGTGCACCTGCCTCCTAAGTTATAGAGTAATCAACACATTCTTCTCATAAGTTGTAGAACCATTAAGCTTTCCATTAGATTTGGTTTGTTGTTGTAACTTATTATAGTTCATAAATAGATAATTTGTAACCTATAAATACCTTCATTTATTAATGGAAATGTCGAGTGATCATTTCACCATTTCCATATCTTTATATGGTATCAAAGCTTTTGCTCCCAATCTCCTTTCTTCCTCAAGCGCAACGATTAACTATGGCCATGGATAATGTCACTACCCCTCAAGGAGTCATCACCCCCAACACAGAAAATCTCACCCTTCCGCTCCAACTCATCAACATCCCTCATCAAAACATCTTACAACTTACCTCCACAAACTATCTTGCCTGGTGTTGCGTGCTCAGTGTATGTAAATTAGGTGAGAAGAGCACTCAGATCATGCAAGTATACATGGTCTGCAGCAAGTGATAAGTATGTTTTATATCGATTTCCCACAGAGACTAAGTTGAGTAAATGTCGATTTTATTCGTGTTAAGTTAGTTAAGGTAACCAGGAATGAATGGATTTTGGTTTGAGACACGAAATTGCAAGGACATAAAGAAAACACAAAGTTATAGTAATGCAAAAGAACTAAAGAGAGACTACAATATATTGAAAATTGGTATTGCGGGACTCTCGCAATAGGCTAGCAACAGTTTAACCGACTAATAGCTTCTACGTAAGTCCAAGAAAATAAATTAACTAACTCACAGAATAGAAGAATAGTATTGCAGGTCTCGCAATACTATCGCAATGAACTAGCAATAGCTTGAAAGACAAGTAAATCTAAAATAAGGCAGAAGGAATAAACTCTTAAGATAAAACAGCAAGGTTGGCTAAGAATCCTCCATAGGCATAAACTATGATCAATCAGCAGAGAACAAACATTACATGCATCGTATTCAGCTAGATCTCATACATCTTTCGATTATATGCATTAGATTCATAAGTTACTCATACCCAAGTAAGGTTAAGAACCTATTTATGACTACATGCGATTAAACGTGCTAGGAGAACACCCATTCCTAGATCGCTCTCTGGTTACCATGAAAGGCTAACATTAATGAATGACTCTGAATTCTTACTCCTTCCAGAGGTTAGGAGTTCTTTAGAACAAAATGGATGGCCGGTCAAAAATGTCCATGGGATGAAGCTCACATTCATTCAATGCACTCATGCTCATTTACATGCTGAATTCACATTGTTCTGCCCTATGGATTCATCTCAGCAACCTCTATAAACTTAGCTACTCATGGCTTTAGAAGAACTCAACAAAACTAATTGATTACTCATGAAATGAAGAACTCAACAAAACTAATTGATTTAAAATACGATTGAGAGAAGAACTCAACAAAACTAATTGATTACTTATAAAAGCACATCCTGTAGACACCGTATTTGGTCCGGGAATTTGTTTATTATTAATGTTTTTACCTTATTTATTTATTTTTATCATATTTGATTGAATCTTTTTAAGTTGTAAATTCACTTTTTATTATGTATTTAATTAATTTTGAAATTGGAGAAAAATAACAAAAATAATGTTTTAATTGTTTGGGAAGGATTTTTACCTAATTTGACAATAAAGATTAATACTTAATGAGTATAAAATTCTTAAGTCATTTTATGACTAAAATTTTGATATTCATTTATGAGTATAAAATATTTAATTCATTTTGGGTTAAAATTTGATATTCATTTATGAGTATAAAATATTTAATTCATTTTGGATTAAAATTTGATATTCATTTATGAGTATAAAATAATTAATTCATTTTGGGTTAAAATTTGATATTCATTTATGAGTATAAAATATTTAATTCATTTTTGGGTTAAAATTTTATATTCATTTATGAGTATAAAATATTTGTTCATTTTATGGTCAAAAATCAGTTTTGAATGAGAAAAATATCGAATCATAAATTTACTTCAATTTTTACCTTTGGTGGGAGTTTCCAACGATCTATAAATACCGACCAAAGAGAGAAAAGAGAGGACAGAAAAAAAAGCCATAGAGAGACCGATAAATTAGATTTTTTAGAGAAGTTTAAAAGAGTGATTTTGAAGTCAAAGTTCATTCTCTTTGATCAAAATAAATTTCCCTCCAAAACTCCACTTTCTCTTTCTTTTTTTTTTTTCCATTTTTCAGGTACGCAAATCGAGGATATACTATTCATCATCTTCCTCATCTCCAACGAACCACGGCGGCGAGCCAACGAAACCTCAGACGACGGCGGCGGCGAACCCAACGAACCACGGCGGACGAGATCCCTCGGCGACGACATCAGCGACTTCCAAGGTGAAGAAACAGTGGAATACACAGGCAACAGCTTGAAGAGCTAGGCTTCATCATCTTCGCACGCGTGGGTAATGTAATTTTAATTTCATTTTTAAAGTTTTTTTTTAAGTTTAATTACAATTATGTCCTCCTGGTTTATATGAAATTTCAAGCATGGTTTATATTATGACTCATTTATTTTTTTAAAATTATATTTTGTATTTGTTAATTACATTTTGCTATTGATTTTAATTTTTAAATACGCCATTATGTGTCATTTATAAAGTCGCACATTTTTTAAAAGTTTTATAAATGATTTCTAAACTAAATTTTTGAAGTAAAGATTTTTAATTTAATTTTCAATTCCTTTCTAAATGATTTTGTCAAATTGATTTTTGAACAATTTTAAAATTTTGATTTTCATTTATTTCTAAATCTATAATTTACCTGGATTTCAAATTATTGTTTTGTTTTAAAATATTTTCAAATGAATTAGTTTTCTTTTAAATGTTTTAAATTGACTTTCAAAATGGTTTCCAAAACATGAAATTTTATTTTTGTTTTAAACGGGTTTGAAATTAATTTCAAATTAATTTTAAAAATCAAAAGTATTTCAAAAATCTTTCAAAAAATATTTGTTTATTGCGTAATCCCCGTTATGGGATTAAGGCAACTAATGGCAAAATTGAAGGGTAATTCCATTCACAAATCGAGTCCTCACTTTATTTTAAAGTTAAGGCAAGATTAGTTGAGACATTCTCTTTTAATATTATTTCTTTTTTTTCTTTTCTCAAATTAAGGACATTTTAAATAAATTTAATTGGATAATAAAGACAAATTTTGGCTACCGTTTTAACGGGTGTTGTAGGGTGCTAACACCTTCCCTACACTCAACCGACCCCGAACTTGAATTTCTGCTTTCTTAGACCAGCTTTTGTTTTAAGGTGACCAATCACACCCAAAATGGTTGGTGGCGACTCCATCTCTTTGTTTTTTAAAACAAAACCCTTAAAAGAGGACGTCGGCCGCTCCGCGTCGCGATGACGTTGCGACAGCATGGCGACTCCACTGGGGAACTTTTTTTAGAGGGTCAGGCCATTACATTTTATCTTTTATTATCCAATTTTATTTTCTTCGTTGGTCCTTTGTTTGGTTTGTTTTATTTTATTTTATATACTATTTATTTTTTGTAACTTATTTATGGCAATTCATTTTTTTCATTTTCATGCATTCCACACACAACCACAAGCCTCCTACCCGGGCTACACCTTGTAGGATTAGAATTGAGAATCAAGTAATGTCGACCTTCAAGGGGATATAATTGCCCCTGTATAGGCGCACGAAAGATTCTCGCTCAAGTTAATTCATTTGTTAATTCTTAGCATTCGAATTAATTTGGGGGCCTTTATCCTTTAGGATTAGAATTTTATCGTCACATCATTTGTAATTTTGTTCATTTTAATTATTTGTTGATTGGATTCTGAGGTTATGTTTCATTACATTTATGGTTGCATCTTTTTTTAGTTGAAGTTAATCTTTATTTATTTATATTTTTTTCTAAAAATAAATACAAAAAATCAAAATACTAAAATCTCAAAAGGAAAAAAAATTATTACGTTTGTTCTCTTTCATAAAAATATTTTCTTTCTAAAAAATATATGTAGGATTCTTTCCTACATCTAAAAATAACATAATAAAAAAAAGTTTTAAGTAGTCATACTTAGAGTCATGTGGTATTTAGCTTAAATAAAATATTTTTAAGATTTAGTAGTGTCGACCTTCAATGGGACTGTCAATGTCCCGTACAGGCGCATGAAAAGTTTTATTTTATTTTCACTTTATTGTAGGAGTTAGTAGTGTCGACCTTCGAGGGGATTTAAATGCCCCCGTATTGGCGCATGAAAGGTCTTATGCATTTGTTTTTTCTCGTATCATTATTATTATTATCTTTTAAAAATAAAATATTTTCTTGTCACAAAAAAACAAAAAAACAATTAAAATAAATAAAAAAATATAAAAAAAAATTAAGATTGAGTAGTGTCGACCAACGAAGGGATGTAAATGCCCCGTATAGGCGCATGAAAAATTCTTTAAGATTGAGTAGTGTCGACCATCGAGGGGATGTAAATGCCCCCGTATAGGCGCATGAAGTGTTTTTACTTAAGTTATTTCATTTGTTATTTTATAACATTGAAATTAAGTGTTAGTCTTCCCTTCTAAAATTTTAGTTTATGATTATCTTTCATTTTTTAATTTAAAAAAAAAATATTTTATGCATTATTTTGTATGTTAAATTATCAATTGCATCATATCATCTCACACATGCATAAAAAAATAAAATTATAAAAAATATTCATGCATCATTATCTTAATTTGCATGTCAAGTCATAACATTTTTAAAAAAAATTGTTAATTGCATAATATCATCTCACACATGCATACAAAAAAAAATAAAATTATAAAAAATATTCATGCATCATTATCTTAATTTGCATGTCAAGTCATAACATTTTAAAAAAAATTGTTAATTGCATTATATCATCTCACATATGCATACAAAAAATGACAAAAATAAAAAAAAAATATTCATGCATCATTATCTAATTTCGCATGTCGAGTCATAACATTTAAAAAAAAAGAGAAAAAAATATTTCTTAGTTGCATAAAGCCATCTCATATATGCATCATAAAAAAATAAAAAAAATATTCATGCATTCTATCATTACCCATGTCAAGTCATAACATTTTTTAGTTGCATAAAGTCATCTCATACATGCATACAAAAAAAAAAAAAAAAACAAAAAAAATATTTGTTATCACATCATAAAAAAAAATTTAAAAATAAAAAAATAAATTTGATGCATTATTACGTATTTCAAATCATCAATTGCATCATATCATCTCAGAGGCATATATAAAAAAATAAAACAAAACAAAAAAATCATTTGTTATCATGCACATGCATGCATCACAAAAATCAAGTTTCACTTCTATCCCACACATGATAAAAATGTTCATGCATCATTATCTCATTTCACATAAAAAAATCAGACAAACAGAAAAAACATTTGTTATTCATCAATTTCATAATATCATCTCACACATGTTTTTCACAACACATTATCGATTTTTATCACATTCTTCATCACATCATTTAAAAATAAAAAAAAATAAAACATTTTTTGTGTTCACTTTGATTACCCTTGTGTTTACTTTGGTCGTTCTTGTTAGCTGAAAACTTAACAAGAATTTTGAGCAAAAATGTTGAATCATCATTTGGAGGGAATGAAAAAAATAGAAAAATGAAAAAGAAAAAAAGGGAATGAGTGCTTTCACTACTCTTATAAAAGAATTGTTAAGTCTCAACCATTTTATGTCTTCTTTGAAAAATACTTCTCTCAAGTTTCATAATTGAGACGAACTCGTAGTTGAAGACGGCCTTATTTCGACCTATATATTCCTCATATGCTAAACACCTTGTCACCACACAACAGTTGAGCAAGATTTTAGTCTTCATATCGGGGCAAACGCCCTTTTGCAGTGAAGGTTCCTAATTACTCACTGTAAAACCTTGAACTGGCATACCACATAAACTTTGAGGCAATTTACCCTGATTTTTTGGATCCACCTTTAAATCCATACCAAACTCACCATCTACATCATGTGGTGCATCTCTACCTACCTAGCCCTTTTGTTAAACCTGCCACATTTATTTAGATGGCAAACATCCCAAATTATTCGAGAGAGCTTCAAATGTAATGAAATAGTATTAAACTCTTATGATCTACTGCTTCATAATTAAAACTTGTAATTTCACATACATTTCTCATATTCAACTTCATTTGATCCAAATTCTCATTTCTTTTCATTCTTATCATTTGTCATTTCTCTTCCCTCAATTTGAAAGTGATTCCAAGACTAGAGATAATAGTTTTAAGCACAAATGAGTCAGCAACTTTGGAAATTATCTCAAAATTTCAGCTTCATTCAATGAGTTTTGCTTGAAGGATCTTCATCACGATGTCGGGGGTCATAGACAAAGAAACGACATAGAAGGACTGCAAGAGTTGTAAAGGAGTAACCGTATATCATCAATCTTGTGTATGTGATTGCACAATCTCTTGCTAAATAAAATAAGCAATGTTTAGCAAAAAAAAAAAAAAAAAAAAAAAAAAAAAAAAAAAAAAAAAAATTGTTGCAAGATTTGTGCAATCAATAGATCCGGAATGCTCGTAAAATCTTCTTTGCAAGGCAATCAATTGGGGCAAAGCCTCCATCATGAACAAACTGGAGCAAAGTTTTTGTCTTTGCCATACTGAAGCAAAGTTTTTGTCTTTGTCATACTGGAGCAAAGCTACCATAAACAAATTGGAGCAAGTCTTCATCTTTGCACACTGGAGCAAGACCAATATCAACAAACTGGAACAAGGCCACCATCTACGTCGGGGAAAAAAATCGACATCAACAGGCTGAAGCATTTGATTGCACCATTTCTTAAAAAAAAAAAAAAAAATTACAGGAAAAAAAACTTCATGCAAAATGTTTTAAAATCTCACCTTTAAAACAACATTGGAGCAAAGCCCTCATCTTTGTTATACTGGAGCAAGACCGCCATCAACAAATTGGAGTAAAGCCTTCATCTTTGCAAAACTGGAGCAAAGTCTTCATCTTTGTCATACTGGAGCAAAGCTACCACCAACAAATCGGGCAAAAGTGTCGCCTTTGCCACATTTGAGCAAAATCATTCATCTTCGTCACACCACCAGACCAAGTCAGGATGAAGATAATCCAATTATCGAGGACTTCGAGCTTACCCAAAGAAAGAAGCATATATGAGATGATTTCCTCAGAGGCAGACTTCAGGTTCTCAAAATTATTGTCCAAAGAATTGGAATCACTTCATTCGTTCATTCATATTCCATTTTATCATATTCAATCTCTTACTAAAATATTTGAAATATATCATCAATCTCTTATTATTCAAGAGATTTGAAAATCACATTCTCCGCTGTTTTTTTTCCTTTCGAAAAAAACATGTACTTTTTATCATTTTATACTTACTTCAAAGCTAAATTCATTCAAATCAATGTGTCTATTACAAGACTAAAGTTATGAAGCAGTTAATCAAGTAAGATGTTCAATACTGGAAACTACCTTTGATGGTTCTCTAAACTAGCACATGAGACACTTCTAAAAAACCCACCGAACCCTAATATGGTTGAGTAATCTACGATTGACATACATGATTCCTTTCCAGTGAAAGCATTCATTCATTCAAAAAAAAAAAAAAAAAAAAAATATGACGATGACAACATTTTCTCTTTTTGATTCTTTACTACTAAGTATCAGCTAACAAGAATAATGAGAGTAGACAAGGATAATCATTTTTTCCTTAAACATGAAAATCATTTTGATGTCATAATTTCCACATATCTTACATTTCGTTAATCGATTTAAGATCATTTACATCATTATTTCTAAAAAAAACAAAATCCTTCTCGTATATCATGGTTAGATAAAGATCAGGCATACCATGCTACATTTATCTACCATTGGCATGTACATGCATACATGTTTGCATTCATGACATTTTTAATCCACCATCAGCATGCACATGCATACATACTGCATTCATGACATTCATTTTTCTACTATTGGCGTGCATATGCATCAATGCATCATGCCTTCAAAATAAATTTCATTGGTCAAACCAAAACAAATTAAGGCACACGTTGTCATGCATTATTGATGAGCAAGTTCGCCGTAACGCTGGGCGAAACTAATCCATTTGCATTTGGCATTTTTACATTTGCATGTCATCACATTCTCTGTTGAGAGTCAGTCATCAATTCATTATAGTTTTCACATCATTTGACCAACTCATATCTCATAACTCATATATTTCAGTTTTCTTCATATTCATGAAGTCTTAATGTTTTCAACAGAAACATTTTAAAAAAAGTCTGTAAAAAAAAGTTTCATTTTTGACAACTAAGTTTTGAAATAAAAACCGTTGTACCTTTAAAGCAAATTTCTGAAATACGAAGTCCCTGTTTTAAAGGAGTCTTTTGTTTGACAACTAAGTTTTGAAATAAAAACCGTTGTCCCTTTTAAAGCAAATTTCTGAAATACGAAGTCCCTGTTTTAAAAGTGTCATTTGTGTTGACGACTAAGTTTTGAAATAAAAACCGTTGTTCCTTTTAAAGCAAATTTCTGAAATACGAAATCCCTGTTTTAAAAGTTGTCTTTTGTGTTGACGACTAAGTTTTGAAATAAAAACCGTCGTCCCTTTAAAGCAAATTTCTGAAATACGAAGTCCCTGTTTTAAAGGAGTCTTTTGTTGACAACTAAGTTTTGAAATAAAAACCGTTGTCCATTTTAAAACAAATTTCTGAAATACGAAATCCCTGTGTTAAAAGTGTCTTTTGTTGACAACTAAGTTTTGAAATAAAAACCGTTGTCCCTTTTAAAGCAAATTTCTGAAATACGAAGTCCCTGTTTTAAAGGAGTCTTTTGTTGACAACTAAGTTTTGAAATAAAAACCGTTGTCCCTTTTAAAGCAAATTTCTGAAATACGAAATCCCTGTGTTAAAAGTGTCTTTTGTTGACAACTAAGTTTTGAAATAAAAACCGTTGTCTCTTTTAAAGCAAATTTCTGAAATACGAAGTCCCTGTTTTAAAAGGGTCTTTTGTGTTGACGACTAAGTTTTGAAATAAAAAAACGTCGTCCCTTTAAAGCAAATTTCTGAAATACGAAGTCCCTGTTTTAAAGGAGTCCTTTGTTTGACAACTAAGTTTTGAAATAAAAACCGTTGTCACTTTTAAAGCAAATTTCTGAAATACGAAGTCCCTGTTTTAAAGGAGTCTTTGTTTGACAACTAAGTTTTGAAATAAAAACCGTTGTCTCTTTTAAAGCAAATTTCTGAAATACGAAGTCCCTGTTTTAAAAGTGTCTTTTCTGTTGACGACTAAGTTTTGAAATAAAAACCGTCGTCCCTTTAAAGCAAATTTCTGAAATACGAAGTCCCTGTTTTAAAGGAGTCTTTTGTTTGACAACTAAGTTTTGAAATAAAAACCGTTGTCCCTTTAAAGCAAATTTCTGAAATACGAAGTCCCTGTTTTAAAGGAGTCTTTTGTTTGACAACTAAGTTTTGAAATAAAAACCGTTGTCCCTTTTAAAACAAATTTCTGAAATACGAAGTCCCTGTTTTAAAAGTGTCTTTTGTGTTGACGACTAAGTTTTGAAATAAAAACCGTCGTCCCTTTAAAGCAAATTTCTGAAATACGAAGTCCCTGTTTTAAAGGAGTCTTTTTGTTTGACAACTAAGTTTTGAAATAAAAACCGTTGTCTCTTTTAAAGCAAATTTCTGAAATACGAAGTCATTGTTTTAAAAGTGTCTCTTGTGTTGACGGCTAAGTTTTGAAATAAAAATCGTCGTCCCTTTAAAGCAAATTTCTGAAATACGAAGTCCCTGTTTTAAAGGAGTCTTTGTTTGACAACTAAGTTTTGAAATAAAAACCGTTGTCTCTTTTAAAGCAAATTTCTGAAATACGAAGTCCCTGTTTTAAAAGAGTCTTTTGTTTGACAACTAAGTTTTGAAATAAAAATCGTTGTCCCTTTTAAAGCAAATTTCTGAAATATGAAGTCCCTGTTTTAAAGGAGTCTTTTGTTTGACAACTAAGTTTTGAAATAAAAACCGTTGTCCATTTTAAAACAAATTTCTGAAATACGAAATCACTGTTCTAAAAGTGTCTTTTATGTTGACGACTAAGTTTTGAAATAAAAACGGTCGTCCCTTTAAAGCAAATTTCTGAAATACGAAGTCCCTGTTTTAAAAAATATCTTTCATTTTAACAACTAAGTTTTGAAATAAAAACCGTTGTCCCATTTAAATTTAAAATAAAAAAACCAAAACCAAAACCAAAATCTATCACTCAGCCTTTTACTTTTTTCCTGGTTGGTTAAATCGAACCCTAATCCAAGATTAGCGGTCGAAGCCTGTGGACATAACCCAAGTCCGTTTCATTTCCTTGTCGGTTAAATCGAACCCTAATCCAGCATTAGCGGTTGAAGCCTGTGGACATAACCCAGGTCCGTTTCTTTTCCTTGTTGGTTAAATCGAACCCTAATCCAAGATTAGAGGTCGTAGCCTGTGTAAACCCAGGTCCGTCTTCGTTTTAATAATAAACAAATTTTCACCTTCCCAATACGTTGTATTCGTCCTTTGTCTACCCTTTCAATACTTCAAGGATACACAAAGGGGAGCAAGCTGTAGACACCGTATTTGGTCCGGGCATTTGTTTATTATTAATGTTTTTACCTTATTTATTTATTTTTATCATATTTGATTGAATCTTTTTAAGTTGTAAATTCACTTTTTATTATGTATTTAATTAATTTTGAAATTGGAGAAAAATAACAAAAATAATGTTTTAATTGTTTGGGAAGGATTTTTACCTAATTTGACAATAAAGATTAATACTTAATGAGTATAAAATTCTTAAGTCATTTTATGACTAAAATTTTGATATTCATTTATGAGTATAAAATATTTAATTCATTTTGGGTTAAAATTTGATATTCATTTATGAGTATAAAATATTTAATTCATTTTGGATTAAAATTTGATATTCATTTATGAGTATAAAATAATTAATTCATTTTGGGTTAAAATTTGATATTCATTTATGAGTATAAAATATTTAATTCATTTTTGGGTTAAAATTTTATATTCATTTATGAGTATAAAATATTTGTTCATTTTATGGTCAAAAATCAGTTTTGAATGAGAAAAATATCGAATCATAAATTTACTTCAATTTTTACCTTTGGTGGGAGTTTCCAACGATCTATAAATACCGACCAAAGAGAGAAAAGAGAGGACAGAAAAAAAAGCCATAGAGAGACCGATAAATTAGATTTTTTAGAGAAGTTTAAAAGAGTGATTTTGAAGTCAAAGTTCATTCTCTTTGATCAAAATAAATTTCCCTCCAAAACTCCACTTTCTCTTTCTTCTTTTTTTTCCATTTTTCAGGTACGCAAATCGAGGATATACTATTCATCATCTTCGTCATCTCCAACGAACCACGGCGGCGAGCCAACGAAACCTCAGACGACGGCGGCGGCGAACCCAACGAACCACGGCGGACGAGATCCCTCGGCGACGACATCAGCGACTTCCAAGGTGAAGAAACAGTGGAATACACAGGCAGCAGCTTGAAGAGCTAGGCTTCATCATCTTCGCACGCGTGGGTAATGTAATTTTAATTTCATTTTTAAATTTTTTTTTAAGTTTAATTACAATTATGTCCTCCTAGTTTATATGAAATTTCAAGCATGGTTTATATTAGGACTCATTTATTTTTTTTTAAATTATATTTTGTATTTGTTAATTACATTTTGCTATTGATTTTAATTTTTAAATACGCCATTATGTGTCATTTATAAAGTCGCACATTTTTTAAAAGTTTTATAAATGATTTCTAAACTAAATTTTTGAAGTAAAGATTTTTAATTTAATTTTCAATTCCTTTCTAAATGATTTTGTCAAATTGATTTTTGAACAATTTTAAAATTTTGATTTTCATTTATTTCTAAATCTATAATTTACCTGGATTTCAAATTATTGTTTTGTTTTAAAATATTTTCAAATGAATTAGTTTTCTTTTAAATGTTTTAAATTGACTTTCAAAATGGTTTCCAAAACATGAAATTTTATTTTTGTTTTAAACGGGTTTGAAATTAATTTCAAATTAATTTTAAAAATCAAAAGTATTTCAAAAATCTTTCAAAAAATATTTGTTTATTGCGTAATCCCCGTTATGGGATTAAGGCAACTAATGGCAAAATTGAAGGGTAATTCCATTCACAAATCGAGTCCTTACTTTATTTTAAAGTTAAGGCAAGATTAGTTGAGACATTCTCTTTTAATATTATTTCTTTTTTTTCTTTTCTCAAATTAAGGACATTTTAAATAAATTTAATTGGATAATAAAGACAAATTTTGGCTACCGTTTTAACGGGTGTTGTAGGGTGCTAACACCTTCCCTACACTCAACCGACCCCGAACTTGAATTTCTGCTTTCTTAGACCAACTTTTGTTTTAAGGTGACCAATCACACCCAAAATGGTTGGTGGCGACTCCATCTCTTTGTTTTTTAAAACAAAACCCTTAAAAGAGGACGTCGGCCGCTCCGCGTCGCGATGACGTTGCGACACATCCAATAACAATTCATAAAGCAAACAAGGTTTGTTCTGAGATAGTAATTAAAGCACAACAGTAGATGAGTGAAGGTTCGATTGTCCAAGATTCGTCTCGGTTGAATGATAAGAATGGCCTGACTAGGGAAGGGAACTCAATCAGAAGAGAAGATGGATCTTCTCTTCTTCCTCTTGAATTATCGACGCCAAGGGGCCTTTGTTTCTTCGATCCAACAAACGGGAGAAGGATTTTTCGTTTACGGGTTGGCTTCTTCGATTCTCTTCACCGTCGAGTTGTGTTTTGGATTGAATTCACTCCAATTCAATACTTTGATCCTTCACCTAGCTCTCTTATATAGCCTTCAGAGGTTCCATGGGTTGCGGATCTCCATCCATTTTGAGGTAACAACCTCACACGTGGCAGCTATAGGAAGGGTTGGCGGCTGGAAAAACGCAGCAGCAAAGACCAGTATTGCGATTGCGTTGCGATCGCAATGCTCTGTTTCCAGCTTCCCTTCTTCTGATCCCATTGCGTTCCTCGCAAAACTTCAGCAATGCATCTGCAAGGCATTAATTAGACATTTTTTCATCAATTTATACACTTATGCACAACCTTTTCACATAAGCCTTAAATTAGCCTCATTTCACAAAATGTCACGATAAAACACATATTATGCTCATTAATAGTTAAAATGCTCGAAAGACTTCATAAATATCAAGTAATTATAGCCCCAAATAACTCTCTTTTGGAGAGGTAACACTTGGAAACTTCAAATTGAAGCCATCCTAATCAGTTATAACCTCCACAAATATATTTATCAATCTCATCAATGCCCACCCAAAACCATCTCCATTGAGGACACCTCATCTCCAAACCCAGCATTTCTTCCATGGTTTCGACAAGACAAACTTTTGTTTGGTGCCCTTGTCAGTTCCATCTCCCCTCCCCTTGTACCCGTGATCGCTGCCATCTCCTGTGAAGCATGGAAAATTCTTGCCAACACATATGCTCGCCCGACTCGTGGCCACATTAAACAAATAAAGGATCAGCTCAAACGAGCCACCAAAGGCTCCAAGACAATTTCTGAATACATGCAATTCATTAAGTGTCGATTCGATCAACTCGTTGCTCTAGAAAAACCTCTATATCATGAAGACCTTATTGAAAAAACTACTTGAGGGCCTCGATGATGACTATCTCCATATCGTTGACATTGTTGAAGGTCGAGACACACCTATCTCATTTGATGAGCACCATGAGAAACATATCAATCGAGAACTGTTTCTTCAGCAGTCAAAACTGACATCCTCTCTACACCCAATCACAGCGAATGTTACCTCAACACAACTTGGTGGTCAACGTCGCCCCTTGACACCTTGATTGGGGTCATCCTCTCAACCTCCTCAGTCAGAGTCAACCCCTCGCCAGTATCGCTCATATCTCGGTAAGTGTCAAAGTTGACGGAATGAGGGTCATACTGTCGCAAATTGTCCGATCTACCAATTGATTCCCTCTTCCACCCTTGGACGAACACCCCCACCCAACAACAAGGCAGTAACCTCTCCATGGCACCCAAAGGCACATACAACCATCGCCACTACCTGTACGACGCCTAATTGGCTTCTTAATAGTGGTGCATCTCACCATGTAAATACCGACCTCAACAATCTCTCCTTCCACACTCCTTATGATGGTCCTGACGACATTGTCATCGGTGATGGTACTGGATTACATATATCACACACTGACTCTACTTCTCTCTCAACTCCTACAAAACAATTTCAATTGCATGATGTTTTATGTGTTCCTAACATGAAAAGAAATATTATTTCCATATCTCAATTTTGCAAGTCCAATAACATTTATGTTGAGTTCTTACCCTCTTTGTTTCGTGTGAAGGATCTGTTGACGGGGGCAATATTGCTGGAAGGACAACCTAAAGATGGTGTGTATGAATTGCCTACCTCCCCCTCTTCACCTCGTTCATCTACTTTCACTAGTGTCGAAGTGTCTCACCATGTCTGGCATCATCGCTTGGGTCATCCGTCCAGGTCAATCCTACGTCACATTCTCTCTACATTCCAACTAGCGGTACATTCCTCCAGTCAAAAGACCTTTTATTGTAATGACTGCCTTAGCAATAAAAGTCATAAATTACCTTTCTCTCAATCATCTCTTGTGTCTCACTCCCCTCTCCAAATAATATTCTTTGATGTGTGGACTTCTCCTATCTATTCCATTGATGGGTTCAAATATTATGTCACTTTTGTGGATCACTTCACACATTATATTTGGCTTTACCATATCAAACGCAAATTTGAGGTTGCAACAATTTCCCCCCGTTTTAAAGCATTTGTTGAAAACTTCTTTCATAAGAAAATTGTGACTCTCTACTCAGATAACGGGGGGAATATATTGGACTTGCGACCTATTTATCTACAAATGGAATCTCGCACCTCACGTCCCCTCCACATACCCAGAACATAATGGCTTTTCTGAACGCCGTCATCGTCACATAGGTTAAACCGGTCTTTCTCTCTTGTCCCGTGCTTCCTTACCTCTCACTTTCTGGTTATACGCGTTTCTCACTGCCTCGTCTTCCCACTCCCACACTCGAGTCAGTCTCTTCTTATCATAAACTATTTGACTTTCCACCAAATTACTCAAAACTACGCGCGTTTGGCTGTCTCTATTATCCTCGGCTCCGCCCTTACTTACCGCACAAACTTGCTAGTAGACCCATTACGTGTGTCTTTTTAGGCTACTCGTCCACTCAAAGTGCTTACTTGTGTTACTATCCCCACACTCAGAAACTCTACTCATCTCGTCATGTTTGCTTTATTGAGTCTGAGTTTCCCATGTTAACCTTCGAACCAAGTCTCACACGACCAGCTGAGTCCACCAGCAACCCTTGGTTACCACAACATGTCCTTCTTCCAACCACCTACACACCATCTACAAGTTTCTCCCACAACCCCTCGTCAATCGAACCCGCCACACAACTGGACCTGATCGCACAAAAAACTCCTCTCATCCCATTCCTTGCCCCTACCGACCCCGTGCTTCTTCCACCACCTGTTTCAGAAATCCCTTCTCCCTCACTTCTCTCATCATCACCACTAGTACACACTGATCCACCTTCTCAAGATCACCTTACAACCACAAATTGTTAGGGGCCGATACAAATATAATCTATCCAAATACTACCAGATTCAGACAATGTATATTTTATCTAAAATCCTAGACCAGGTTATGGTTCCAAATCTAAACCAGAATTAACAATTTGGAACTCAATAGTTTAAAAGAATTAGATAAACCAACCTAAAACTTCTAAACAATAAGAACAATATTAGTCAAGATTAAGAGAAGAGAGAATGACACCAAATTTATACTGGTTCACCCAATGTTGGTTAAGTCCAGTTCTCTACTACAGATGTAGGTTCCACTAAATCGTCAGGGAGAAGGTTACAAGAGTTTACAAACGCTCAATGGTGATTTCTCTCTCTTTTCTCTCAAGGAAAAGGCTCACAAATCACTTTACAAGAATGTGCACTCAAAACTCTTTAATGGAGATGAAATACCCTTACAACAAACACATAAGAAAAATTCTAAAAAAAACTGAGCAACTACAAATTTTTCTTATAATTTCCAGTTTTTCATCAAAACTGAAAAACAAGCTACTGCCTTTTTTTTTTTTTTTGTCTTTTGTAAATTGCCACGCAGCCGCAAGTTGACAAAATCAACTTAAAAAAAAACATAGCCAACCAAATTAGGTTTTATTAGTGATTGGGCCATAAGGTATATCTATGGGCTTTATTGAATTGAGCTCTATCATCCCAACAATCTCCCATTTGGAGACAAAACAATAAACATGTCTCCCCTGCAAACGGTAGCGACTCCTCTCTACTCATGGAGAAGTCCAACTGAAGTTGCACACAACTTCAGTTTGCCAAGAGGAACGATCTTGGTAAACATATCAACTGGATTCTCGCTCCCTGGAATCTTTTCAAGCATCAACACCTCATCTTCTAAAACTGATCTGATAAAATGATACCTCACATGTATGTGTTTCGTTCTCGAATGAAACACTAGATTCTTTGCTAAATGAATAACACTCTGACTGTCACAATGCAAAGTCCCCTTTCCCAATTTCAAGCCAAGTTCTTCTAAGAAAGACTGAAGCCATATCATCTCTTTACTTGCTTCAGTAAGGGCAACGTACTCAGCCTCTGTAGTTGAAAGAGTTACTATCTTCTACAGTCTAGAAACCAAGCTAATTGCAGTACTACACAAAGTAAAAACATACTCGGTAGAACTTTTCCTGCCATCTATATCACCTGCCATATCTGCATCAACATAACCCTGCAGTTTAAAATCCGACTTCTTAAAATGCAGAGCGTAATAAGTTGTCCCTCTCAAATATCTGAAAATCCACTTCACTGCAACCCAATGATGTTTTCCTAGATTACTCATATATCTGCTAACAACAACGACTGCATGTGCAATGTTCGGTCTTATGCAAACCATGGCGTACATCAGGCTACCTATAGCTGAAACATATGACACTTTAGCCATATGATCTCTTTCCTGCTCGGTAGTGGGTGAGTGCTCTTTAGATAATCTAAAATGACAAGCTAAAGGAGTACTCATAGCTTTTGCATCTTCCATGTGAAATCTGGTTAACACCTTTTTCACATACTCTTCCTGTGACAATGTCAATGTTCCATTTTTTCTCACAATTCTCATTCCTAAGATTTGTTTGGCAACTCCCAAATCTTTCATATCAAATTCTTTAGATAATTCAACCTTTATCTTTAGAATTTCTTGCTTGTTTGCACCTGCTATCAACATGTCATCAACATATAACAGTAAAATAATGTATGAGTTACCATGAGATCTTACGTAGCAACAGTGATCTGCCTCACATCTCTGAAATCCACTATTGCACATAAAATTGTCAAACTTCTTATACCACTGTCTTGGAGCCTGTTTGATACCATACAAGCTTCTCTGAAGTTTGCAAACTATTTTCTCCTGTCCTTGTACTGTGAAACCTTGTGGCTGTACCATGTAAATTTCTTCCTCCAAATCACCATAAAGAAAAGATGTCTTTACATCCATCTGTTCTAGGAACATATCCTCTTCTACCACTATTGACAATACAGTTCTAATAGTAGTTAATTTAACTACTAGAGAAAATATTTCATTAAAGTCAATACCTTCCTTTTGTTGAAAGCCTTTGACTACAAGCCTTGCTTTATATCTTTTGCTACAATCGGGCTCTTGCTTAATTCTGTAAACCGATTTGTTCTGCAAAGCTTTCTTACCTCTTGGTAACTCAGTCAGTTGCCATGTCTGATTCGTCATAAGAGAATCCATTTCATCCTTCATGGCCAACTCCCACTTGACATCATCTTTCAGTTGAACTGCCTCATCATAATATTCAGGTTCACCTCTGTCAGTCAATAATATATAATTTAAACTAGTGGAATACCTCTGTGGTGGTCTGATAGTCCTGCTAGACTTTCTAGCTGTTGTAGGTGGCATTCTCTGAACTTCATCAGGTTCCACGACTGGTTCATTAGGTTCCACAACTGGTTCCTCAAATTCCACAATCGGTTCCTCAAGAGTATTTGTATTCTGATCTTCAATTCTTGTGGTTTTGGTTTCAACCTCAGGAAGACTAACAAACCGAGTCTTCTCTTCATTGCTTTCATCTGACTCAGACTTTTCTGAATCAACTTTTGTTCTGTCTTTATACAAAACTTCTTCATTAAAGATCACATTCTTGCTTTTGACTATCTTTCTGCTTTGGCCATCCCAAAACCTGTAGACAATCTCAGCACCGCCATATCCAATAAAATAACATTTCTTGGATTTGGCATCTAGTTTACTCTTGTCTGCAGCATCAATGAGACGGTAAGACACACAACCAAAAATCTTTGGATGAGAAAGATTTACCTGTTTACCACTCCAGACTTCTTCAGGCAACTTCAAGTCCAGTGATATGGTCGGGCTCCTATTCAAGTTCAGTAACATCTTAGGCAGTCCTGCATGTAATCTCATGCTCCTGGCACGCTCGTTCAGTGTTCTGTTCATTCTCTCCACACACCATTTTGCTGCGGTGTCCCTAGAATTGTCTTTACCATCACATTCTCATTGTCTGCACAATATCTTTTAAACTCCCCATCAACATATTCACCACCGTTGTCTGACCTCAAGCTTTTAACTTTTAGACTTGTCTCATTCTCACCCATAGCCTTCCATGTTTTGAAAACATAAAATACATCAGATTTATGTTTGAGAAAATAAGTCCATACCTTCCTGCTTGAGTCATCTATGAAGGTCACATAATATCTTGAACCACCAAGGGAAGAAACTTCAGCAGGCCCCACACGTTAGTGTGAATTAACTCCAACTTTGTAGGTTTTCTCGTTGGTCCTATTTTTGAGAAACTGACACGCTTGTCCTTCCCAAAGATACAACTCTCACACAACTTGTGTTCAACGACCTTTAGTCCCTGTAGCTTCCCTGCAGAGTAAAGAATTTTCATACCTTTTTCACTCATATATCCCAATCTGTTGTGCCATAAATCAGTCTGACTCGAATGATCTATGCCGCAACATTTTTGCGACGCGGAGCGGCCAACGTCCTCTTTTAAAGGGTTTTGAAAAATAAGATAAAAAAATAAATAAAAGAAAGGGAGTCGCCACCAATCATTGTTCGGGTGTGATTGGTCACCTAAAAGTGGTCTACGAAATCAAAAATATGGTTCGGGGGTCGTTTGAGTGTAGGGAAGGTACTAGCACTGTTACGTCTCCAAAAGTACTTAATTTAGGGACTTATTTGCCATATAATCGTGCAATCTTTTAAGCGTTTTTGTTAGAATTTAGTTTAATACGTGCTTAAATATGAGAAATCAAGGAATGAAGCTAAATTAGGACTTATTTGTAAAAGGAACATAAGAAAATCAAAAACGAAGTTAAAAGAATTGAAATTGTGCATTGCAGGAAAATTGCTGAAACATTGCTGTCTCCGCAATGTTTAAGCTGCAAATGTTAAGTTGTTCCAACCGTCCGCCGTTTTGTTGCGATCTTTCAGCCGCCCAATTTCTCCCCTGCTGCCATGTGGTGAGACGTCGTTCAGAATGGATGGTTCTCCTTGACTGAAGAGTACCTGCAAAGAGCTATAAAAGGAGGTCAAGGGGGAAGGAGAACAACAAGCTTGGAAGCGTAGAACTCTCCATCTCAACGCAGTTTCTTCTTATTTTCTCTCCCGTTTGTTGGAGTGAAGGAATCAGCTCTTGACACCAATAATCTGAGAGGAAGAAGAGAGGATCCGTCTTCTCTTCTGATTGGATTCATCCCCAAAGGACGCTAACCTTCCCCTTCATCCGAGGCGCTTGCGGCGAGGAGTTCACGCACACGTTTATGCGCTTTCTACTACTTTCTGTCTTCTATTTTCTCTACTGTCTTCTGCTATTCGTTTCTGTTTGCTTCCATTTACTTCTGTTAGCTACATTGGTTCAATTCGTTTCCATTTGCTTAGTCGTTACTGCTTTATAGTCGTTGCACATTAAGCATTGAATCTTATTCAATAGAGGAATTATTTGACAACTTCGCAAGTCTCTTATTGCTTTCTGTTTTCCTTTGCTTCCATTTAAATATTGTTAAGCATGTTTAAACAATCTATTCTTCCCAATCCATCATCATCCATGAGTAACTAAACCACATAAGGGTCTGCTAATGACGAATCTATAGGTAGAAATACGTGAATTCAGCATGTAGGATAGCTTCAAATGTATTGAATGTATGTATGCTTCATCCCACGGGCAATTTCGATTGGCCATCCATTTTGTCCAAAGAACTCCTAACCTCCGGAAGGAGTAAGAGTTCAGAGTCGTCCATTCATGCTAGCCTTTCATGGTAGCCAGAAAACGGCCTAGGAATAGGCGTTTTCCTAGCACAATTCATTAACTTGCTTATATAAATAGATGCTTAAGCCTTACTTGGATATGAGTAAACTAAAGGATCTAATGCATGTAATCGAGAGATACTTGAGAATGAGTTAAATTGATGCATGATAAGTTGAGCTACTGCTGAATAATCGTATGAAAAAGCCTATAGAGTAGTCGTTAGTTGACCTTGTTTCCCCATCTCACCCTTAAAACGTTGCTAAATTAATTGCTGTCTCCGCAATTCTTTTAAACCAGTTTTTCCTTAGCCATTTTTCTAGTCTTTTACTTTTGCGATTTTATTGCTATACAATTGCTTTCTTCCGCAATTCTTTTTCCTCTACATTCGAGTTAATCTCTTCACTTACTTTTGTTTATGCTCGCATATCTCATATATTCTTCATTAGTTAGGCACATTAATCTTCAATTCACCCCATTTAAACCACCCTTTCTAATTTAGCATCTCACTTCGTTAGCAACTAAGAATAAATCTCTGTGGGAAATCGAATGAAAAAATACTTATTACTTGCTACAAGATCATGTATGCTTGCATGTTCTGAGTGCTCTCACATTGCATCTTTATTTAAACACTGAGCACGCAACAAGCACCCTACAACATCCCGTTAAAAATGGTAACAAAAAAAATATTTATCCTAAATATCCAACTAATTTCAAAAGGGGACCTTAATTTGAGAAAAATAAATAAATATAAAAATACACATAATTAAATTTAAACTAAATGTCTCAACTGATCCTGCCTTGACTTTAAGATAAAGCAAGGGCTCGATCTGTGAGTGGAATTACCCATCAATGTTGTCATTTATCGCTTAATCCCATTACCGGGATTATGCAACAAAACAAAGGTTTTAGAAGTCATTTAAGAAAATCAATTTTTAAAATTAAATTTAACTTATTTTAAAATCAAATGCGATTCTTTGAAAATAAAATAAAAAATCAATGTAAGAAGACATTTAATTCAGTTAAAATATTTGAAATAAATAAATCAATTAAAATAAAATTGAAATAAATAAATCAACTAAAAGATTTGAAATAGAGAATATTTGAAATCACACTCAAACGAAAACCTTAATTTGTAGAAAGAATATCATTTGGCCATTTATTTTAGAGACAATTGGAAAAGAAAAGATTTTAAGGGAAAGAAAACGGTTGGAAGCTTTGAAAATTAGAAATCAATTAAAAATTAATTTGAAAAAAAAAATTAATAAAAAGTATTTTGAAGATTAAGCATAATGGCATACGAATAAAAAACAATAACTACAAACTAAAGCCTAATCCTCAAGATAATGGAAAAATCCTTATTCCCTCCCGGGATTTCGGAAAGGAAAAAATATATATATATATATATATATATATATCCTTAAGGTGAGAGGCAGAATCCCCACCTATCCCGAGATTAAATTTTGAGAACTAAATTTTTTAAAAGAATAAAACCTAAAATGAAAAATAGATAAACAACTTAAATAAACCGAGCAAATATCAAATTTAAACAACCCTATGAAAAAAAAAATCAAAGCAAGCGTATTAGTCTCCTAAAATTTTTCACAACACTTTAACGATTTCCCTCAACCAACTTTAAAATCCCTAAAAAGACTAACAAAAATTGACTCAAACCTAGACTTTATTTAAAAAAAATAAAAAATAAATAAATATTGGAAATTAATCTAAATTAAAAAAAATCTTGAATGTACTTGGCCAACCCTAAACTAAACCCCAAATCTCCTTAATTTAAAACTCCCAAATCAAAACCCTAAAACTAAACCCCAAATCTCTTTAATTCAAAACTCTGAACAACTTGTTTATTCTTTTCTTTTGCAATTTCGAAATTAGCGGGAAAAGACGAGATTACATGATTTCAAGAATTTATTTGGCAAAACACAAGAAAATAAACAAGACTGAGCAAAATTTAAAAATGATAAACAAGGCCGGACGAAATACGGTGTCTATAGGTTGCCCCCCTTTGTATATCATTGAAGAATTGAAAGGGTAGACAAATGAAAAAGACAAAGTATTTGGGGAGGCCAAAATTGTTTATCATTAAGAACAATATGGGTCTGAGTTAGTCAAGCTACGACCACTAAAGTTAAGATACTTTGTCAGGCTTCGAACTGCCAATCATAGATTAGGGTTCGATTTAACCAACATAAATTTAAACGAACCTGCTATTATCAGGCTTCAAACTGCCAATCTTAGATTAGGGTTCGATTTAACCAACATAAATTTAAACGAACCTCCTATTATCAGGCTTCGAACTGTTAATCTTAGATTAGGGTTTGATTTAACCAACAAAATTTTAAACGGACCTGCTATTATCAGGCTTCGAACTGCTACCTAGACTTACCCGCTGACATAGAGTTCGATTTAACCAACAAAACTTTAAACGGACCTACTATTATCAGGCTTCGAACTGCTACCGGGACTTACCCGCTGACATAGAGTTCGATTTAACCAATAGAAATTTAAACGGACCTGCTATTATCAGGCTTCGAACTGCTATCGGGACTTACCCGCTGACATAGAGTTCGATTTAACCCACAAAAATTTAAACGGACCTACTATTATCAGGCTTCGAACTGCCAATCTTAGATTATGGTTCGATTTAACCAACAGAATTTTACACGGACCTGCTATTATCAGGCCTCGAATTGCTACCAGGACTTACCCGCTGACATAAAACTCGATTTAACCAACAAAAATTTAAAAAGAAAATTATGCGTTATGAGTAATTATCCCATTTTAAGTTAATTAATTATATATAAAATTTGGGGTCATTACAGTTGGTATCAGAGCAATAAAATCCTGTAGACTAGCTTATAATATAAGCTGTAAAATAAGTAGATGTTTAAACAAAGTAAATCAAATAGTACTTAGAATAAAGTAGGGCTTGTCTCATGCTTCGACTTCGACAATGTCAGGTATTATCTCTACATATTCTTTTGTTGATTACTTTCTTTATTTCATGATATAATGGTAATATTTTTTTTTATATATATTTATCTTTGAACTTGGTATAAGATGTTCCTTGAGAAATTAGCTGGGCGTAGAAAATGTTTGACTTTCTACGACTCGATATTAGTTCCTAGGTTTATGATGCTTTTATTTAATAGAAAAGCATCGATACTTTGAATTTAGATTTGAAAAAAAAAAGTACTTATAAGGTACCATTATAGATATGCCTCCAAAGAATCAAGGTGGTCTAGTGAACCCTACTCTAAGTCTAGTCATTCATTCATATCTACAAAATTTATTAAACAAGTTGGGTTGAATCTCGAGCCGTTAGGGTAAGAGTTAGTCGTATCTACTCCTTCCGGAGCAGGTCTGCTACCCAATTTGTTAAGGCCTGCAAAGTAACTTTAGCAAACCAACTCTTGGATGCAAAACTAATTATGTTAGACATGTGTGACTTTGATGTGATTTTGGGGATAAAATGGTTAGCTAGAAATCAAGCTATTATTGATTATAGCAAGAAGCAAATGTACTTGAAACTGCCTATTGGTCAACCTTTCAAGTTTAGAGGAATCAAGACTAAAACCATTCCAAAGGTCATATCTGCATTGAAGGGAAATAAGTTACTGGAAGGGGGGGGGGGGGGGGGGGGGGGGGCTATTTGTTCAACATTGTGGATATAAGTCTAGAGACTCCTAAGGTTGACTCAGTACCAGTTGTTAGAGACTTCGCCAATGTATTTTCAGAGGAGTTACCGGGATTGCCTCCGAATAGAGATGTCAATTTTTTTTATTGACTTGTTGCCTGGGACATGCCCGATATCTAAGGCCCCAACCGAGCTTAAAGAGTTGAACACCTAAATTCAAGAACTCTTGGACAAGGGTTTTATTCGCCCTAGTGTCTCACCTTGGGGAGCCCCTGTTCTATTTGTAAAAAAAAAGGATGGCTCTGTGAGGCTATGCGTTGATTATCGAGAACTCAACAAGGTGACTATTAAGAATAAATACCCGCTTCCTCGGATTGATGATTTGTTCGACCAACTCCAAGGAGCAAAGGTGTTTTCAAAGATTGACTTGAGATCTGGTTACCATCAGTTGAGAATTAGAGACGAAGATATACCTAAAACCGCATTTAGAACTAGATATGGACACTATGAATTTGTGGTAATGTCATTTGGACTCACTAATGCCCCTGCAATATTTATGCAGTTAATGAATAGTGTTTTCAAAGATTACCTTGATTCATTTGTTATATTCTTCATAGATGATATCTTGGTGTACTTCGACTCAAGGGAGAAGCATGAAAAACACCTTAGGAAGGTTTTAGCAACTCTGAGGAAAAATAAACTATTTGCCAAATTCTCTAAGTGTGAGTTTTGGTTGAATAAGAGTATGTTTCCTAGGTCATGTTATCTCTGAAGATGGAGTTTTTGTGGATCAATCGAAGGTTGAAACTGTGAGTAATTGGCCTAGACCTACCAATGTAACAGAGATACGCAACTTTTTGGGTCTTGCAGGCTACTATCGACGATTTGTACAAGATTTCTCGAAGTTAGCAACACCTTTGACTCAACTCACCCGTAAGAATGCTACTTATACTTGGAATGAAGATTGTGAGACAAGTTTCCAAGAGCTAAAGAAGAGGTTGGTGACAACACCAGTTCTAACAATACCCGATGGTACAAAAGGGATGGTAATCTACAGTGATGCTTCCATGAAAGGCTTAGGTTGTGTTCTTATGCAACATGGTAAGGTAATATCCTATGCCTCACGTCAATTAAAAAAACATGAGTTGAATTATCCCACACATGATATGGAGTTAGCAGCTGTTGTTTTCGCATTGAAAATTTGGCGGCACTATCTTTATGGAGAAAAGATTCAAATATTTACCGACCATAAAAGCCTTAAGTATTTATTTACTCAAAAGGATCTAAATTTAAGGCAAAGACGATGGTTAGAACTCGTGAAAGATTATGATTGCGAGATAAATTATCATCCAGGAAAGGCGAATGTTGTAGATGATGCCTTGAGTAGAAATACATCTCATATGCCATCTTTTGACGTCACGTCAAAGGAACTTGCAAATGAATTTGAAGTATTTGAGGTTGAGTTAGTTTCTAAAGATACCAAAGCATTGTTAGCACATCTTACAGTAAAATCATCCCTACGACAAAAGATTATTGACGCTTAGCAAGGTGATATAAAGTTAATGGAGTTGCGAAAGTCGGTTGGCAAGGGCGACTTTACAATATCCTCAGAGTTTGCCTTATTGTTCTGAGGTAAGCTATGCGTTCTTTCAAGTCCTACCATTAGAAGGAAAGTGTTGGAAGAAGCACATAACACACCATCCTCTGTACATCCTGGTAGTACAAGAATGCATCGAGGGTTGAACCAACACTACTGGTGGCACAATATGAAGAAAGATGTGGCAAACTTTGTTAGTCAATGTTTGACTTGTCAACAAGTGAAAGCCTTGAAGCAGAAACCATCAGGTTTATTGCAACCCTTGAGTGTTCCTTTATGGAAATGGGAGAATATCTCGATGGATTTTATAGCTGGTCTTCCAAGGACTCCTAAGGGTTATACTACGATTTGGGTTATTGTGGATAGACTCACAAAATCAGCTCACTTCTTACCTGGTCAAGCTACTTATACAGTAGAAAAGTGGGCACAATTGTATATCAAAGAGATTGTGAGACTTCATGGAGTTCCAGTTTCCATCGTGTCTGATAGAGATGCAAGGTTCACATCTACGTTTTGGAAAAGTTTTCAAAAGGCTATGGGTACTAAGTTGGACTTTAGTACAGCCTTCCATCCTCAGACAGACGGGCAGACAGAACGGGTAAATCAAATTGTATAAGATATGCTTAGAGCCTGCGTTTTAGATTTCAAAGGTAGTTGGGATACACATCTACCTCTCGTGGAGTTTGCATATAATAATAGTTTCCAAACTACAATTGGGATGGCACCATTTAAAGCTCTTTATGGAAAGAAATGTAGATCACCGGTCCATTGGGACGAAGTGGGGAAGCGAAGTTTATTGGGACCAGAATTAATTCGAACTACTAATGAAGCTATTCAATTGATTCGTAAGAGAATGCAAATAACACAAAGTAGACAAAAAAGTTATGCTGATAGTAGAAGAAAGGATTTGGAGTTCGAAGTAGGAGATCATGTGTTCCTTAAAATAGCTCCAATGAAAGGTATTTTTCGGTTTGGTAAGAAAGGGAAATTGAGTCCTCGATATATCGGACCGTATGATATTTTGGAACGCATTGGTCTAGTGGCGTATCGACTAGCATTGCCACCAAACTTGTCGACAGTACATAATGTGTTCCATGTGTCAATGCTACGAAAGTATGTATCGTCCCCTTTCAATGTGTTGGATCCTGATCCGCTTCAGTTGAATGAAGATCTTTCTTATGAAGAGAAACCTATATGTATTGTTGCTAAAGAGACAAGGAAGCTAAGAAATAGGGAAATTCCTATGGTGAAAGTCTTGTGGAGGAATCACTCAGTAGCTGCTGCAACTTGGGAATTTGAGAAAAATACCTGGACCTACATTACGAGGATCAGGTAATTTTCGAGGACGAAAGTTCTTTTAAGGGGGGTAGTTTGTAATGTCCCACATTACCATTAAGGGTATTTTCGTAATTTTCTATTGTTGTTTGTTTATTATGATTGTTATAATTAGAGAAATTTATTTCATATATTAATAACTTATTGAATTTGTATTTAGTTATTTATCCATTAAGAGAGTCAAATATTTATGCATAAAAGGTTAATTAACAAAGAATGTAACTTTAAATTGGAAGTATGATGTGGTTACTTATAAGTATAGTGAATTGTAACTTTTACCATAAGTTATATTATTTTATAAACTATTTTACTACAAGGTAATAAAAGAAGTAAACTATAATTCTTGACATTTACATTCCATAATTTATCCTAGTCAAAGTAAGTAGACAAAAGAGGAGGAAAATAGTCATCTTAGTTATTAAGTTTTTTAATCTTAGTAAGTTTTTCTTAAGACATCTTTTAGACTTCCACCCAAGGGTCATTAGGAATTTATGTGGGTGAGTTGAAGAGTTAAAGGACATGTTGTAAGACCTCTTGGATGTTCATACAAAGAGAAGAGGAAACACTTGTTTGCTTCAAATTCCAACGAACTTTACTCTTAAGTTCTATGTGTCCTTTCATTGTCATTCCAAAATTGTCTAAAGAAATCTCCAAGGTTTTCTCTCTAGCACCTATTCTAATCCTGTAAATCTCATCTTGAGAAAGGATCACTTTTTTTTCAAGTTGTTTCAAGTGTTGTTCTTGGATTTTACAAGATCGTTCATCGGTTGCACCAAATTGGTAAGAAATGAGTTGTTTTCCATCTAGTTTCGTAGTGAATCTTTTCTTGATATTTTTTATAGATCCTAAACATTTTCATACCTATCTTTTTCTAATGTATTCCAGCATCATTTGAACCTAATTAGTTGCTGGAAATTTTCCTTCATTCATCGTTTACGGTAGAGAGGAAAAACACACCACCGGTAAGCCTCTTTTTCTCTGTTGTTTGAAGTCGTTTAGGGGTTCTCATGGAAAATTTTAGGTGTTGGTTTAGATCTAAAAAAATGTTGATTTTGGGGTTGAAAATCAGAATTAAAATGCTTAAAAAAACAATCTTTAAAATTACTCTAAAATGGTGTTTATCGGTTTACGTTATTTCCAAGTTCTAGCTCGAAATTGATTGATATAGAAGTTTAATTACATTTGTTTTGAATTTTTTTTATCATGTCCAGTAGCATAAAGTAAGGTTAAATATATTTTCAAGGAGTTCAAATTAACTTTCATGATCATATTTTCATAGGGCTTAAAATCGGTAAAAACTAGTACAATTTGTGTTTTCAATTTTTTTAATGAATTCTATGAAGTAGTAAATTATTTTAATGTATTTTTTTATCTATAAATCAGAGCTTAATATCTTCACAAAAAGTATCTTATGAGTTTTGAATATTAATTTTATGATTAATATTAACTATGTGAATTAATATGCAAATTAGGTTAGCTAGTAAACTTAGTGTGTTTTAGCTAGTGGATGAAGTTTCTTTAGCAAAACTAAATTTAAGTTAGACCTAATTTAATTTGTATCATATGTTATTTAGGAAGCTTTAAAGGATTTAGATTTGAAGCTTGAGGTAAGTGGATTCTATCATAAGTAGCCGAATTGATTGTTGTATTGTATAGTTGTGATGTTTGATTAATCTTTTTATTGTGGTATTGATTGTAAGTGAGTTATATTATATTTTTTTAATATATATTTGATTGATTTGTTGTTTTATGATATTTGATGTTTTGCAAATATGTTATGTCATGTTATTTTTGTATGGTTCTACACTTCACATGATCTATGCTACTTTGATTGGTTAGTGAAGCATGCTTAGGTTGAGTATGACATATATGTGTGTTACATTACATTCATGGAGTCAAGTAAGTAGAGTCATGCAGTTAGGGAAGAATATGTTAGGCATGAAATACCCAAATTAAGTAGTTATGTTATGCAGCTAGATGTATGATATGACAAGTATGGTTTCTGCTAACGGGTTGGGCCCTAGGAAACAAAATTAGTTCATGTTAATGATAATTATAAGGGGCAATTACCTTATAAATATTACATGCGGAATTGACGGTCATGGTATGGGGTATTTCTGCTTAGCATGGCACCAAATCAAGGATATAAGTATGTATGTAAGAATATGTAAGCAAGTACAAGTATGTTAAGATAGATTGTTTCATAGTCTACATGTTAGGATGTGATATGCAAGCATGTAAGCATGTTGTGTGTGTTTGAGCATGAAGGTTCCTTATGATAGGAACCACTTACAAGGTATTTTTATACTACCTCTCGTGGTTTTATATTTTTCAGATAGCCCTGTAGATGATGGTGAATTCATCGAGGATGATCTTGGCATTGAAGAGGAAGAACCATGAGATGTGCCCGAAATTTTAAGTTTAATGATTTATTATCACAACTTTAGTTTATGTTTTTTTATTTATAGACACTGTTTTATAATTTCCGCTGCTACATATAAACTTTAAGTTTTATTTAAGTTGTTAAGACTTATGATTATGGAATTTAGATTTTTATTTAAAAAGAAAATTATGTGTTATGAATAATTATCACATTTTAAGTTAATTAATTATATATAAAATTTGGGGTCATTACAATGCATGTGTATTAACAAAATGTCACAGTTGTCGTACGAATGCATGAGCATGCTAGGAGTAGAATAACGAATGTCATGAATGCGGCACGTATGCATTATTCAAAATGACTTTTATGTTTGGTCCAATGATCACCCTTGTCTATGTTCATCGCTCTTACGTGTCAATACTTAGCAGAGAATCAAATGAAAATGATAGTGTTTTTTTTTTTTTTTTTATATGCTTTTACCTGAGAGGAAATATGCACGTCAGTCATAGATTACTCAACCATGCTGGATATAGTGAATATGTGGGTAAATTCTCATGTGTTAACTTCATAGAACCTATCAAATGCAACTAGTAGTGTTAAACATCCTAACTAAATAAACTGCTTCATAACTTCAACCTTGTAATGAACAAGAATGTCGGATTACGAGAAAGTGAATTTAGATTTGGAAATATAAGATGGAAACTAGTCATAAACGGTTTTTTTTTAATATATATGGTAGAGCACTTTTGGGGTACTCCAATTTCAAGCTGTCGAGGCTTGCCAAAATAACATTTATAATACCGAAACTACTAAGCTTTGCAACTAGTGGTAACGGGTGTCGAACCACAGGGAACCTAAGTTATTTTCTCCTAGCTAATTTCTATTTGTCTTTAAACTAAAACTCAAAAGCAAATAAAGGGGGAGTTAATTAAAACTAAACTAAGCTAACGGAAAAATAATTGCGAAAAGTAAAGAGCGAAAAAAAACAATTAAATGTAACACGTGCTCCTAATTCGAGTGTCGGGATTTATCTTGATGCGCTTAGTTCATAGGGATTCTAATTAGCAAGGTAATTCTATTTCATGCACACAAAATGCTTCGTCCCAAACGGGTCCAAAGCACCCCAAAGAATTAATTAGGGAAGTGCAATCCTAATTAAACATGTCCACTAATTAATCTAAGTTCATGACGCTTAAATCAATTAACAAACAGTAACGGGTATCATTGAGACAAATTAATCCTAGAACTACTTCGATTTATCTCTTAGTCTTAAGCCCGCCGTGAAAACGTTAATCAACTCCTACCCCCAACTGTCACTTAGGCTCGAATTGATTAGCCACGAGCTAGACTTTCGCTACTAAGTATTGAAGTTTGTCAAAAATCAATAATAGCCAACTAAGCATGCGTAACTAATTATCGACGTCACTCCTAATCGGAAAGGAAAGTTATTCGTTCTTAATACAGACCAAGAGATGCAAGAAATTAACAAAACCAAGCAAGAAATTCATATAAACCCTCCCTAAGCATCAAGACAACCCCTAAACTCGAATTAGAGCACTTACCTTAGTTGCCCGTTGTGAAAATCAAGGAAAATCAACAAGAAATCAACTTCAATGTATTAGAATAGGTAAGAAATAGGTTTTGGCTCAAGAAATGAGCTCTACAAAAGATGAGGGCGGAAGAAATTGGGAGAGAATGGGAAAGAATGACCTAAAAACAGCAAAAACGGACTTAAATACCCATTTCTGCGTCAGACTAGCGCCTAGGCGCCATAAGTCAGCGCCTAGGCGCCGCGGGGGCGCGCGCACAGAATCGGGACAGCGCCTAGGCGCTGAGCTCTCTGGAAAATTTACAAACTTGGCATTTTTTATGACTTTTAATGACGGGCTTCGGGGGACTTTCCATGACGGGTATTTTGCGTCAGGGTAGGGCGCGCGCGCGGGGGCGAAGCGAGGCGTGGCGAGCGGGCGCGCGGACACGGGCGAGCGGCGCGCGCGGGTGACCTACGATGATGGGCGCTCGGGCGCTGAGGCGGGCGAGCGACGCGCGCGGGCGTCGGCGGTCTGGGCGAGGGCGAGGCGAGGCGGCGCGCGCGGGCGCTCGGACACGGACCGGGCGAGGGCGAGCGACGCGCGCGGGCGCGCGCGCGGACTTTCAATGACGGGCGGGGAGCGCGCGCGGGGCGCGCGGGCGTGCGGCGAGGGCGTGGGCGGGCGTGGGCGTCTGGCTCCGATTAGCGCCTGGGCGCTGGGCGCCGGCGCCTGGGCGCTGCCCTCTCGGGTCTAAGCCCAATTTTGGGTCGTTTTGGCTCCCGAGCTCCGTTTGGCCTATCTTTTTGACCCGAACACTTCCCGAAACCTCTTAAATGACCGTTTTAGCCCCGAAAATCATAAATGGACTTCCCGAGCTCTTCGCCAAGAAAACACCTATAAAAAGGCAATTTAAATAAATTAAGCATGGCATTTAGCTAGATTTGAGGCTAGAATTATAGCTCTATTTTAGAGCTATCAATATACCACCATTTTTTAAAAGAAGGAAATCGAAGGAGAATGTGGTATTCGCATGCTTTCAGACGATCTCTTGGACAATAAGAGATTGAGAATATATTTTCATACTTGAGTAAGAACTTGATTCGTACTTCCTACCATTTGGGTTTCTCCTTCCCTTTTTCTTCGAGAAACCTCCTCCTTTTGCGGATGACTCCGAGGTATCTAATATTTTCCCATGCTTAATCCCATATTCGATCTGTTCTCCAATCATCATTATATCTGAAAAGTTTGTGGAGGTGCTTCCGATCATTTTGTCGTAAAAGGGAGCTTTGAGAGTATTCATAAACATAGCCGACAACTCCTTGTCCGTCAAAGGCGACTGGACCTGTGCAGCCATATCTCTCCATTTTTGTGCATATTCTTTGAAATTTTCTGTACGACTCTTCTCCATCCTCTGTAGACCCATGTGATCGGGAGCCATATCCATGTTATGCTTATACTGCTTCAAGAAAGAACCAACCAAGTTTTTCCATGAATAAACATGTGCGTTATTGTTGCGTGCTCAATGTGTAAATTAAAATGCAATGTGAGAGCACTCAGAACATGCAAGCATACATGGTCTTGTAGCAAGTAATAAGTATTTTTTCATTCGATTTCCCACAGAGATTTATTCTTAGTTACTAACGAAGTGAGATGTTAAATTAGAAAGGATGGTTTAAATGGGGTAGAATTGGGATTAATGTGCCTAACTAATAAGGAACGTGCGAGATATGTAAGCATAAACAAGGACAAGTAAAGAGGTTAACTTGAATGTAGGAGAAAAGGAATTGCAGAGAAAACAATTATCTAGCAATAAAATCGCAAAACAGAAAACTAAGAAAGATGGCTAAGGCAAAAGTTAAACTAAGAAAATTGCGCAGACAGCAATTTTCCAGCAATTGATCTAACAGCGTTTTAAGGGTAAAGTGTGGAAACAAGGGCTACCAACGACTCCTCTATAGGCTTTTTCATACGATTCTTCAGAAGTAGATCAACTTATCATGCATCAAATTAACTCATTCTCATGTATCTTTCGATTTCATGCATTAGATCCTTTAGTTCACTCATGTCCAAGTAAGGCTAAAGCATCTATTTATATAAGCAAGTTAATGACTTGTGCTAGGAAAACGCCTATTCCTAGGTCGTTTTCTGGCTACCATGAAAAGCTAGCATGAATGGACGACTCTGAACTCTTACTCCTTCCGGAGGTTAGGAGTTCTTTGGACAAAATGGATGGCCAATCGAAATTGCCCGTGGGATGAAGCTTACATACATTCAATGCACTTGAGCTATCCTACATGCTGAGTTCACGTATTTCTACCTACAGATTCATCATTAGCAGACCTTTGTGTGGATTAGTTACTCGTGGATGATGGGGAGTTGGAGAGATTTGATTGATTAAACATGTTTGACAGCATTCAAATGAAACAACAGAAGACAGAAAGCAGCGAAGAGAGTGCGAAGTAGTCGAATAGCTTCTCTATTGCGTGAGATTCAAAACTTAAAATGTAGCGTGTGTAAAACAGTAAAGACTAAACACCCGAAGATGAATTGAAACGATGTAGCAAACTAAAGCAATTGGCAACAAACAGAAGTGAAAAGGAAAACAGAAAGTAGCAGAAAGCAGGTAAATCGTGTGCGTGAACCCTCGTCGCAAGCGCCTCGGATGAAGGGAGAAGGGGAGCTTTGTTTGGATGAATCCAATCAGAAGAGAAGAAAGATCTTCTCTTCTTCCTCTCAGATTATCGACTACAACAGCTGAGTCCTTCACGCCAACAAACGGAAGAGAAAACAGGAAAAAGAAACTGCGTTGAGATGGGAGTTCTACGCTTCCAAGCTTGTTGCTATCCTTCCCCCTTGACCTCCTTTTATAGTGTTCTGCAGGTAGTCTTCAGCCAAGGAGAACCATCCATTCTGAACAGCGACCTTCCACGTGGCAGCAGGAGAAAAACTGGGCGGCTGAAAGATCGTAACAAAATGGCAAACGGTTAGACAACTTAACAATTTTCATTTAAAACATTGCTGAGACAGCAATGTTTTCGCAATGTTCCTGCAATATGGAAATTTCAACTCTTTAGCTTTGTTTTTTATTCTTTTTCCTTCCTTTTACACATAAGTCCTAATTTAGCTTCATTCTATAAATTCTCATATATAAGCACATGTTTAGACTCGATTCCATCAAAAACGCTTAAGAGTGCACACCATTCTATAGCAAATAAGTCCCTAAAATATGCACTTTTGGAGACGTAACAGCTATCCAGCTGCACATACCAGCGTGCTGCTGGCCCGATTAAACTATCCTGAAAGCAATGGATCAACAGTCTTTCGTTCTGAATGTAGCCTGCCATCTTCCTACAGTACATAGTGAGATGACTCTTCGGACATGATGTTCCGTCATACTTTTCAAAATCAGGTACCCGGAACTTGGGTGGAATCACTACATCAGGTACTAGGCATAGTTTAGTGGCGTCGATGTTACCAAAGACACTGGTTCCTTCAATGGCCCTTAACCTCTCGTTCAGGATTTCTAAAACTTCATCGTTTGGAACTTCATTTCCTCTATTTGCCCAGTCTTTTTTCGATTCAGGTTTGTATTGGTTGGGGACCGCAATGGTCACTCTAGAAGGCCCGTCTTGGGAATGTGAAACTCCTGCTTGCCTGCTCATTTCCCCTCTAGGGTCCTGATAATGCCTGGCTGAAGCATTATGCCGTGAGTCGTATGCTACATATTGGGGAATTGAATCCTCCATTAATGGGTAATGGGAAGAATTGACATCTATTGCTCAGCTGCACCGGATCTGCTACCACTTTGCCTTTTTCTAGAGATGAATCCAGTGCGTCCATCTTGGCTCGTAATTCACTTAAATCCTTCTTCTTCTTCTCTAACTCTCTCTCTAACTCGGCATTTTTCTCCTCCATGATCCTTTTTCGGTGTCTTGTGAAGTGGATACGACGAGCCGGTGGTGATTGAGCTATTGTTTTATTATGTTTTAAGTTTTAAATGAGTCAAGTTTAGTTGTTGTTTTAAGAAAATGTAAAGAAAAAAAGATTTCCATGTGCCGATACGGGGGCATTTACATTCCCTCGAAGGTCGACACTCTTAAAATAATGACAGAAATGAAATAAGACCTTCCATGCGCCCGCACGGGACATTGATAATCCCCATCGAAGGTCGACACTACCAAATCTTAAAGATATGTGACCTAAACTAAATGATGCATGACTCTAAGGATGACTTAAAAGTTTTTATTATGTTATTTTTTTGTGTAGGAAAGAATTCTACACATTTTTATGTTATTTTTTTAGGAAGGAAAAAAAGTATTTTATCAAAGGAAATATGAATATTTTTCCCTTTTCTTTTTGAGATTTTGGAACGTTGATTTTTTTGGATTTTTAGGTTTTTGAATTTTTTTTTTTTTTTTTTTTGGATAATTAACGATCGGCTCTAGGATGTAATTGAGTGTAATTTATGTTCTAAAAAATCCTAGAAGAAAACGGTTCCCGAGCTTTCCAACTAATTAAACAGTGTGGTTAGCTCGACTGGAGAATTTCATGCGCCTGCACGGGAACCGAAATTCCACGAAGGTCACACTACTCAATCTCCGATTCTAATCCTAAAGGGTAGAGCCTAGGTAGGAGGCTTGTGATTGTGTGCGAGGAATGCATGATCATACAAACGATGGGAAAGAAAGTACGAATATTAATAATACCTAAGAAAAATAGCAGCATGAGATAAGCAATATATAATCAAAACAACGACTGACTCTAGGATGTAATTGAGTGTGGTCTAGGTTTTAAACAATCCTAGAAAAAAAACGGTCCCCGAGCTTTCCAACTGATTGAACAGCGCGAATAACTCGAGTTGAGAATTTAATGCGCCTGCACGAGAACCGAAGTTTCACGAAGGTCACACTACTCAATCTCTGAATCTAATCCTAAATGGTAGAGTCCGGGTAGAAGGCTCGTGAGCAAGTGTGTGAAATGCATGATAATGCAACCAATGTAAATTACGATAAATAAAACAAGTTAAATAAAACAATGTTTAACAACAAAGATCAGAATAAAGCCTCATAAAATAAATGTGACAAACAACAAAATAAAATAAATGATAAAAATAATGTGAGGGTAAAGTTCTAAACATAAGGATAAAGGCCCCCAAATTAATTCGAATGCTAAAGATTAGCAAATGAATTAACTTGAGAGGGAATTTTTCGTGCGCCTACCCGAGGGAAATTAAATCCCCTCGAAAGTCGACACTACTACATTCTCAATTCTAGTCCTAAAATATATAGCCCGAGTAGGAGGCTTGTGATCGTGTGTGTAATGCATGATAATGCAACATAAAATGCGATAAATAAATTACAATGAATAAATAGTAAAACAATAAGTAAAAAAAAAAAAAAAAAAACAAATAAAGGACCAACAAAAAAAAATGGATAATAAAAGACAAAATGAAATGACCTTGACCCTCTAAAAAGAAGTCCCCAGTGGAGTCGTCATGCTGTCGCAACGTTTTTGCGACGCGAAGCGACCGACGTCCTCTTTTAAAGGGCTTTGAAAAATAAGATAAAAACAAAAACAAAAGAAAGGGAGTCGCCACCAATCATTGTTCGGATGTGATTGGTCACCTAAAAGTGGTCTACGAAATAAAAAATATGGTTCGGGGGTCGTTTGAGTGTAGGGAAGGTACTAGCACCCTACAACATCCCGTTAAAAACGGTAGCCAAAAAAAACATTTATCCTAAATATCCAACTAATTTCAAAAGGGGACCTTAATTTGAGAAAAATAAATAAATATAAAAATACACATAATTAAATTTAAACTAAATGTCTCAACTGATCCTGCCTTGACTTTAAGATAAAGCAAGTGCTCGATCTGTGAGTGGAATTACCCATCAATGTTGTCATTTATCGCTTAACTCATTACCGGGATTATACAACAAAACAAAGGTTTTAGAAGTCAATTAAGAAAATCAATTTTTAAAATTAAATTTAACTTATTTTAAAATCAAATGCGATTCTTTGAAAATAAATTTAAAATAAAATAAAAAATCAATGTAAGAAGACATTTAATTCAGTTAAAAGATTTGAAATAAATAAATCAATTAAAATAAAATTAAAATAAATAAATCAACTAAAAGATTTGAAATAGAGAATATTTGAAATCACACCAAAACGAAAACCTTAATTTGTAAAGAGAAAGAAAACGGTTGGAAGCTTTGAAAATTAGAAATCAATTAAAAATTAATTTGAAAAAAAAAGATTAATAAAAAGTATTTTGAAGATTAAGCATAATGGCATACGAATAAAAAACATAACTACAAACTAAAGCCTAATCGTCAAGATAATGAAAAATTCCTTATTCCCTCCCGGGATTTCGGAAAGGAAAAAAAAAGAAATATATCCTCAAGGTGAGAGGCAGAATCCCCACCTATCCCGAGATTAAATTTTGAGAACTAAATTTTTTAAAAGAATAATACCTAAAAAAAAAAATAGATAAACAACTTAAATAAACCGGGCAGATATCAAATTTAAACAACCCAATGAAAAAAAAATCAAAGCAAGCGTATTATTCAAATATATTGCAATATATATATAAGCAAAAATAAGCCAGGGGTATATATGAGCAGATAATCTGAGGGTATGAATCAAATATGCGGGGTATATATGCAATAAAATAAATCGAAATATATTGTTTTATAAAAAATAAGGGCAGGGGCAGAATTGTAATTTCACATAAACTTTAAACAGGAAACATATTTTACCTGAGCGTCTTCTCCTTCGCACGCAAGGCCACCGTCTGGAGTCGTCGTCTGCCTAGGCTCGTCTTCGCTGTTGTCGTTGGAGCTCGCCGCGAAGAGGATGCGTCGCCGCACGGAAGTAGGAAAAGGGGATCCGCCGCCGCTCGCCGTTGCAAGTTTGTGTCACCGTAGTCTGCGAGGAGGTCTATCGTCGGAGATTGAAGTTCGTCGGAGATTGAAATTTAAAATCTTGAGGAAAAAGATGGAAAGAAAACTTTAGACTTTTCTTTTTGTCTTTTCCCTATCTTCCCAAAACAAAACCCTTTCTTCTCCTCCTTTCAAAGAAACTCTTTTTTCTTCCCCTCAAAACCCTCTCTTTTTGCCTCCTTTCAAAGAAACTCTTTTTTCTTCCCCTCAAAACCCTCTCTTTTTGCCTCCTTTTCAACTCATCCCATCATCTCTATTTATAGAGTTGATGGGACAAAAAAAAAAAAACTCAAACTTCCCCAACAAAATTCCAAAAATACATCATTCTCCTAATTTTTTTCACAAAACTTTAACGATTTCCCTCAACCAACTTTAAAATCCCTACAAAGACTAAAAAAAATTGACTCAAACCTAGACTTTATTTTAAAAAATAAAAATAAAAATAAAAATAATGAAAATTAATCTAAATTAAAAAAAAAATCTTGAATTTACTTGGTCAACCCTAAACTAAACCCCAAATCTCCTTAATTTAAAACTCCCAAATTAAAACCCTAAACTAAACCCCAAATCTTCTTAATTTAAAACTCTCAAATCAAAACCCTAAATCAAAACCCCAAATCCCTTTAATTCAAAACTATGAAAAACTTGTTTATTCTTTTCTTTTGCAATTTCGAAATTAGTGGGAAAAGATGAGATTACATAATTTCAAGAATTTATTTGGCAAAACAGAAGAAAATAAACAAGACTGAGAAAAATTTAAAAATGATAAACAAGGCCGGACGAAATACGGTGTCTACAATCTACAACAACCACCATGTTCTTGTCATTGTTTTTGACATATAAAGTCCCTGACTTGCTTCCTCGAGCGATTAACATGGCACCTTTTGTAACCTTCCAGTTTCCTTTGCCAAAGGATACTTCACATCCTTCATTATCTAACTGCCCTATAGAAATCAAGTTTTTCACCATATTTTGAATGTGACGTACCTTGTGAATTTTTCAGACTGAACCATTTGCCAATTTAAAATTCACGTCACTGGTCCTAATGATGTCCAAAGGCTCTCCATCGGCAAGATAGACCTTTCCATGATTTCCTGCAATATAATTTTCAAGAATGTCACGATTCTTTGTGGTATGAAATGACGCACCTGAATCTATCAACCATGTCTCATGAACACTTTCCACTGCAAGAACCAAAGCATCATTTTGTATCTCATCTTCAACAACATTCACACTGTCTTCATTCCCCTCAGTAAGCTTTCGGGCCTTGCAGTTCCTTCTCAGGTGTCAGACTTACCACAGTTCCAACATTCAAATTTGCTATTTCTGGACTTACTTCTATTGTTTTGTGATTTACCTCGATTGCCATGACCTCTGTTATGACTCCTCCCCCTGTCCACATTCAGTGCTGAACCATAAAAAGAAGCAACACTTGAGTCTTTTCTGTGAATCTCTTATGCTATAACAGAATCTCTAACCTGTGAAAGCTGCAATTTCTCTTTTCCACATGAATTAGAAAATGCAGTTTTCATGGTATCCCAACTATCAGGTAAAGATCTCAACAACAATATTGCATTCAATTCATCAGTGAATTATAAATCAACTGCAACTAATTGATTTATCAGCAAATCAAATTGATTTATCAGCAAATCAAATTGATTTAAATGAGCAGTAACAGATGTACCTTCAGCCATCTTTAAATTAAAGAATTTAGTTGCGAGATACAACTTATTGTTTATCGATGGTTTTTCATACATGTTAGACAAATCTTTCATAAGTCCTGTTGTGGTTGTCTCCTTCGCCACACTACTTTGCACATTCTTTGTCAAAGTCAAGCGAACCGTCCCCAACACCTTTCTGTCCAACTTTTTCCATTCTGCTTCTCCCATATCATCCGGCTTTCCGTCCAATGGTAAATCTAATTCCTTGGAATGTAAATAATCCAATATTTGACACTTCCAAAAAGAAAAGTCTGATCCATCAAATATAACCATCTTCACATGATCTTCTCCTGACATCGTTCTACAACCAGTTGCTCTGATTCCACTTGTTAAGGGTCGATACAAATATAATCTATCCAAATACTGCCAAATTCAAACAATGTATATTTTATCTAAAATCCCAGACAAGGTTATGGTTCCAAATCTAAAGCGGAATTAATAATTTGGAAATCAACAGTTTAAAAGAATTAGATAAACCAACCTAAAGCTTCTAAATAATAAGAACCATATTAGTCAAGATTAAAAGAATAGAGAATGACACCTAATTTATACTGGTTCACCCAATGTTGGCTACGTCCAGTTATCTGTTATCGATGCAGGTTCCATTAAATCGTTAGGGAGAAGGTTACAAGAGTTTACAAACGCTCAATGGTGATTTCTCTCTCTTTTCTCTCAAGGAAAAGGCTCATGAATCACTTTACAAGAACATGCACTCAAAATACTTCAATGGAGATGAAACACCCTTATAACAAACACACAAGAAAAACTCTAAAAAAAACTCACTTAGAGCAACTACAATTTTTTCTTATAATTTCCAGTTTTTCATCAAAACTGAAAAACAAGCTACTGCCTTTTTTTTCTTTGTCTTTTGTAAATTGCCACGCAACCACAAGTTGACAAAATCAACTTAAAAAAAAAACATCAACCAACCAAATTAGGTTTTATTAGTGATTGGGCCATAAGGTATATCTATGGGCTTTATTGAATTGGGCTCCATAATCCCAACACAAACCTACCATCTGAACCAACTATTATCATCCGCACCTCGCCTATAATCACACGCTCCAAAAATAATATCTTCAAACCAATAACCAAACTCAGTCTCTCAGCCCAACTTGCCCAAGATATTGAGCCGACTTGTGTCACTTAGGCCATCAGCCATGCAATGTCAGACGAGTTTGATGCCATGGCTAGGAATGGTACTTGGGAGTTAGTTCCTCCAACAATGGTTCGAAATATAGTCGAATGTAAATAGATTTTTTGAATAAAACGTTCACCTGATGGCTCTATTGATAGGTACAAAGCTCGATTGGTTGACTACCATGTAACGTTCAGCCAAGTGGTCAAACCCACCACAATTCGACTTGTCCTTTCCATGGCTGCCAGTAATGGTTGGGATCTTCGTCAACTAGATGTCAAACTATGCATTTCTCCAAGGCACTCTTACTGGTGATGTCTTTATGACTCAGCAACAAGGATTTGTTGATCCTAATCAACCTCACCACGTGTGCCGCCTACGAAAGGCCATTTATGGCCTTAAGCAGGCTCCTCGAGCTTGGTACAATGAGCTTTGCCAATTTTTGCTTGCATCTCAATTCTCGAACTCGGTCGCTGACACTTCCTTGTTCATACAGACAACTAACAATGATACTCTGTTTCTACTTGTATATGTTGATGACATCATTGTCACGTGTAATAATGTTCTAGCAGTCCTGAATTTTGTCTTGATTCTTGCTCGTCGCTTATCGCTGAAGAATTTGGGTAATCTCCACTACTTCCTCAAGATTGAGGTGGTTCCTCATTCCCACGGTTTACACCTCTCTCAGAGGCGATACATCATTGACTTACTTGCTCGAACAAAGATGATTGATGCTCGCCCTATCACCACACCTCTAGCTACTTCGCCAATCCTTACTCTTCACTCTGGCTCAACACTATCTGACCCAACCGAATTTCAGACCGTTGTTGGCAGTATTCAATATCTCACTAATATTCGTTTAAATATCGCTTATGCAGTCAATAAGTTGTCACAGTTCATGCATCTCCCGACTACTGATCATTGGAATGCTGTCAAACGACTTCTCCGATACCTATGTGGCACACTTGATCTTGGTGTTCTCCTTCATCGCCAATCACCCCTTACTCTCCATGCATACATGGATGCAGACTGGGCAGGGTGGCATTCATCGTGTATGAAACATGTGTGGCACTTGATTACCACTTTATCCGTGAACAAGTTCAGGGTGGCATTCATCGTGTAACTCATGTCTCATCAACAGATCAATTGGCAGATGCGTTGACCAAACCACTACCTCGTATGCGGTTCAACCACCTACTTTCCAAGATTGGTCTCTCCTCTCGGAGCTCCATCTTGCGGGGGTATATTGGAGAATAATGTGCACCTACCTCCTAAGTTGGGGGTAACCAGAAGAATGTCTAAAATAGAGGAGACCAACATGAAAAATGTCTAACTCCTTTTTTTATTTGATTTATGTCTAAATTCTATATTTAGTAAGGCAACTTACACCCAATTGGACGAACCTACCATTCTACAATTTCCACTAATTTTAAGAATGAATAAAAATAGTCTTTAAAAATGTAAATTGTTGGGAGGAGAGAGAAAGGGGTTATGGACGGAGCCTTAACAGAGACGTTAAAAATGGAAAAAGGAATTACACTTATCCAATGAGAGTAACATGGTTATACCTGACCCCAAATAATTAACAGACGAGTCTGTATACCTGAGGAAGTGATGCAGCTGCAAACGCATCTGGCAAGAGATTTTCTTAACTTAATAAAAATTTCTCTAATGTTCAGGTTGTCGAAACCCGCCAAAATAACATTTATAAATCCGATACAACAGAGCTTTGCAGCTAGTGGTAGTCGGGTGTCGAACCACAAGGAACCAAAATTATTTTTTCTTAATTAACTTCTATTTGCTTTAAATAAAACTCAAACTAAAACAGTAAAATAAAGGGGGAAAACGCTAACGGAGAATTAAACTAAAACAGAAAAATAGCTAACGGAAAAATAAACTAAAATGCGAGAAAAATAAACGGAACACGTGCTCCTAATTTGAGTGTCGGGATTGGTTGTTGATGTAGTTCGGATCATAGACACAAAATATACTTAGCCGGTTTTTGTTAACACTCACACACATTAAAAGACCCAATTAAAACAAGTGCTCCCATGCTTTAATTAGAACTAATAATCCCAATTAATTAGAAAAGAGGTGACGACTCTAGACTATGCTTCGCTAATAATTCTAACTTAGGGGCGATCGCTCTCCCAAATTAGGATTAGTCGCGAGCGACGGGTATTCATGCGACGAGCCAATTGATGAAATCTCTAACAATGGGACTCGATTTTATTCTATCTCTATGATTTATCAACAACCCAAACAAATGTGGCCACATTTAATTCAGAATGCAAGATATAATTACTCAAAACATGAAGTGCGATCGCTAAGTCATGAATCTTTAATCTAACCAACACACAATTAACAAAACGGGTGTCAACCATTAAGAAAATCATGCTGGACATTAAGATCGATGCTAGAGATGAATTGAATGCTAGAACAAGCCAAGAAGATGATAAAAAGAACAGATCTCACCTAATACATCAACAACACAAACCCTAAACCCAAATTAGAGCACTTACCTTAGTTGCCCGTTGTGAAAATCAAGAGAAATCAACAAGAAATCAACTCTAATGTATTAGAATGGGTAAGAAATGTGTTTTGGCTCAAGAATCGAGCTCTACAACAAATGGGGGCGGAAGAAATTGAGAGAGAATGACCTAAAATCAGCAAAAACGGACTTAAATACCCATTTCTGCGTCAGACTAGCGCCTAGGCGCTGAGCTCTCTGGAAAATTTACAAAATTGAGAATTTCTTGACTTTTAAAGACGGGCATTTTTTTTTACTTTAGATGACGGGTATTTTGCGTCAGGGAAGGGTGCGCGCGGCTGGGGGAGGCGAGGACGCGCGCGGACACGGGCGAGGGCGTGCGGCGCGGGCGAGGGCGTGGGCGTCTGGGCGCGAGCGAGGCGAGGCGGCGTGCGCAGGCGCTCGGACACGGACCGGGCGAGGGCGAGCGACGCGCGCGGACTTTCAATGACGGGCGGGGGAGCGCGCGCGGGCGTGGGCGGTCTGGGCGCGGGTGTGCGCGCGAGCGTGGGCGTGCTGGGCTGATGCGCTTCGTTGGGCGCCTGGGCGCTGCCCTCTCGAGTCTAAGCCCAATTTTGGGTCGTTTTGGCTCCCGAGCTCCGTTTGACCTATCGTTTTGACCCGAACACTTCCCGAAACCTCTTAAATGACCGTTTTAGCCCCGAAAATCATAAATGGACTTCCCGAGCTCTTCGCCACGAAAACACCTATAAAAAGGCAATTTAACTAAATTAAGCATGGCATTTAGCTAGATTTGAGGCTATAATTATAGCTCTATTTTAGAGCTATCAAAATACCCCCCACCTGAATCTTGCTAGTCCTCGAGCAAGGAACACTTAGATTTATCTCATAGAAATAAGCATGCATGCTGACGACTCGAATCTCAATACTTGCAAAAACAAGATAATCATTCTAACGGAAAACAATCAAGCATATGCATAAATTGTGAATATTTCAAAATATTAACTCCTATTCCCTAACGTGTGTGTGTGATTAGCGCCTCCTATCCTAGGTTCTATAGACTCAGAACCACTTTAATCGATCCTAATACTCATCTTCCCCCTACTTCTGGCAATAAGATCAGTCTAATGGCTTTTCAATGTCGGAAAGAATAACAAAACAAAAGGCCTTACTATTTTTTTTCATCTTTTCTTTTCTTGAGAGCCTAACACGTCAAGCTTTTATTTCGCTTCACGTTTTTAAGGACTAGTGCTCACTTCCGTTAGTTGCCTTTTCATGCAGTGGCAACCGTGGGTTACACGATCGCCCCTGGTTACACGGGCAACACAAGAAGGAGGAACACCTCAAATTATATTTCAAACATGCTCTTACTCTCAATGAATTTTTTTTTACAGGCACATAGCTTTGCTAAATCAAATGATCCGTTATAAATTCTAACACATCAAGCCTCCCTAAAGGTACTTTTCGGAGTGACAACGAGTTTTCAGACAAAATAAAGTAATTCTAAGCCTACAGAACTAAAAGTAAGAGGTCTACGTGCTCAGTGAATGTAGGGGAATAATCGAAATTTTTTTAAAATATGCTCAAAATATGCATACATTCTCATGGTTTTCTCGCAATGCACAACTATGGAGTATTTACAAACAAATCACAGAAAGTTCTCATCGGACAACATGCATTCAGATTCCTAAACATCTCAAAATCACAGTATGACATGCTCAAGAACTACAACGAAGTCCAACTATACATTCTTAGTCCAACTATACATTCTACCCCCCACCTAAAAGATTGCATTGTCCTCAATGCATCTAATCCCACAGATAAACAATGATAACGACAAAAATTAAAGGGAACAGAAACCTCCCCTGAATTTTTGTGGGATCGGTGAGTAGGGATGCGCAACCTCGTCTTCAAAACAGATCCAAAATGCAAATCATCTCTCGCTTATTACCTAAGAAAGTAAGAAAAAGCTAAGCTAGGAAAACAAAAACTAAAAGTAAAGACAGAAATTGAAATACTCATGGGTTGCCTCCCAAGAAGCGCAAATTTTTAACGTCGTTATGCACGACGTGTCTTCCACTCTGTCAGGGTACGTAAAAATTCTCGTACTTCTTCGGCCCCTTCTTCCTTGAATCAATAAATCCTGCTAAGAGAAGCAAGCTCTTCGACTTTTGGAGGCAGCCGGACAGAGTTGTTATTTTTTTGGTTTTTTCAATATATGGGAAAAATAAAGACTCAACAGTCTGAAATAAAATAAAACAAGACTCAACTGGAAATAAAGACTCGACAGACTTAGGAGAAGAAGGAAGAAAGCATGCATCAATAGAGGATTTAACAGGAAATAAAACAAATAGAGGCTTGTCAGCCTCAGACTCTATCACCTGAACATCCTCCTCGGGACTAGGCTCGGCGTCTTCCTTAATCTCACTAATCTCATCCTCGCATGGCGGAGCACTCTCAAGTTCTTCCTTGCGATCTGGGTACAATTCCTCGAGCATAGAATCAATCTGCTCTCTCATTCTTTCAACACTAAGGTCGTTGCGCAGAGGAAATTGTTTTAGCAGCTCGGGGATCTCTTGGGCGGGGTAGGTTTCAAGAAGGCCGACTTGTGGCGACTCAGGACATGTGTAGGAGGTATGACCCCCAACCGAGCAAACACAACATTTTGCTCTTTCCTGCGTTTCTCTGATTGACGTCCACCAAACCTCGGAGAACAGCTTGCGCATTTGACTCGGAAATCCTTTTACTGCCCTCAATGTCCTTCTAAGCCCCTCATCTCTCCAGGAAACATTTGCTTCGTCTAGACAATCAAGCTCGCTGCATCCCCTCTCGAAATCAAGAGTGATCTCTTCAGCTTCACGCCTTGAAGCTATCACCCAATCTTCCAAGCGAACACCTACCATACTTAAACAAGAAGACACAAGAAAAGGAAAATATTTTTGTGGTTTTTAAACAAATAAAATTTAACTAAGAGAATCTAATTGGTTCCCCGGCAACGGCGCCAATTTTGGCAAAGGATTTTCTTAACTTAATAAAAATTTCTCTAATGTTCAGGTTGTCGAAACCCGCCAAAATAACATTTATAAATCCGATACAACAGAGCTTTGCAGCTAGTGGTAGTCGGGTGTCGAACCACAAGGAACCAAAATTATTTTCTCTTAATTAACTTCTATTTGCTTTAAATAAAACTCAAACTAAAACAGTAAAATAAAGGGGGAAAACGCTAACGGAGAATTAAACTAAAACAGAAAAATAGCTAACGGAAAAATAAACTAAAATGCGAGAAAAATAAACGGAACACGTGCTCCTAATTTGAGTGTCGGGATTGGTTGTTGATGTAGTTCGGATCATAGACACAAAATATACTTAGCCGGTTTTTGTTAACACTCACACACATTAAAAGACCCAATTAAAACAAGTGCTCCCATGCTTTAATTAGAACTAATAATCCCAATTAATTAGAAAAGAGGTGACGACTCTAGACTATGCTTCGCTAATAATTCTAACTTAGGGGCGATCGCTCTCCCAAATTAGGATTAGTCGCGAGCGACGGGTGTTCATGCGACGAGCCAATTGATGAAATCTCTAACAATGGGACTCGATTTTATTCTATCTCTATGATTTATCAACAACCCAAACAAATGTGGCCACATTTAATTCAGAATGCAAGATATAATTACTCAAAACATGAAGTGCGATCGCTAAGTCATGAATCTTTAATCTAACCAACACACAAATAACAAAATGGGTGTCAACTATTAAGAAAATCATGCTGGACATTAAGATCGATGCTAGAGATGAATTGAATGCTAGAACAAGCCAAGAAGATGATAAAAAGAACAGATCTCACCTAATACATCAACAACACAAACCCTAAACCCAAATTAGAGCACTTACCTTAGTTGCTCGTTGTGAAAATCAAGAGAAATCAACAAGAAATCAACTCTAATGTATTAGAATGGGTAAGAAATGTGTTTTTGCTCAAGAATCGAGCTCTACAACAAATGGGGGCGGAAGAAATTGAGAGAGAATGACCTAAAATCAGCAAAAACAGACTTAAATACCCATTTCTGCATCAGACTAGCGCCTAGGCGCCACGGGCGCGCGCGCACAGAATCGAGATAGCGCCTAGGCGCTGAGCTCTCTGGAAAATTTACAAAATTGGGAATTTCTTGACTTTTAAGGACGGGCGTTTTTTTTTTTACTTTAGATGACGGGTATTTTGCGTCAGGGAAGGGTGCGCGCGGCTGGGGAGAAGCGAGGACGCGCGCGCGGGCGCTGAGGCGGGCGAGCGAGGGCGCGCGTGGACACGGGCGAGGGCGTGCGGCGCGGGCGAGGCGAGGCGGCGTGCGCGGGCGCTCGGACACGGACCGGGCGAGGGCGAGCGACGCGCGCGGGCGCGCGCGCGGACTTTCAATGACGGGCGGGAGAGCGCGCGGGGTGCGCGGGCGTGGGCGGTCTGGGCGCGGGTGGGCGTGCTGGATTGATGCGCTTCGTTGGGCGCCGGCGCCTGGGCGCTGCTCTCTCGGGTCTAAGCCCAATTTTGGGTCGTTTTGGCTCCCGAGCTCCGTTTGGCCTATCTTTTTGACCCGAACACTTCCCGAAACCTCTTAAATGACCGTTTTAGCCCCGAAAATCATAAATGGACTTCCCGAGCTCTTCGCCATGAAAACACCTATAAAAAGGCAATTTAACTAAATTAAGCATGGCATTTAGCTAGGTTTGAGGCTATAATTATAGCGCTATTTTAGGCCTGGGCTGGGCGCTGCATGGAATGATATGATATGAAGACTTTATTAATGTTGTAATATTCAAATTTGAATTCCTAGAAAACATGCATTTAATTAAGTAGTTGGAGAATTCCTTTAATTAGGTAGTTGGGAAAATCTTTTAATATTGGTTGTTGGAAAGTAGAAGTCAGGTGGTTGGGGAAATCATTCATTTGCATGCACTATAATTCCTTGTCTATAAAAGGAATTTCTTTTGTCTAATGTAAGAGAAGTTGATAAGAATATATGGAAATGTAGTGTTTTGAGTTTCTTGTGTGTTCTTGTGATAGAATGCACGAATATTTGAAGCATTCAAGTGAAGATTGATTTGTCTTGCTTGTGGAGTGCTTTGAAGATCGAGGGTTGATGGGAGCCAAAATCTTTGTCTGATTATTGGTTTGTTAGATCATCTAAGTAACCTGTTTTCTAGCCTTTCTTAGAGGTTGAGACCAAATTGGCTACTGGGGTTTTCAAGTTAATGTGTTGGGGGTCCGTATAATCAAGGGGTTCTCACGCTTATTCTTGGAGGTTTCGTATCAGAATATATGGAAATGTAGTGTTTTGAGTTTCTTGTGTGTTCTTGTGATAGAATGCACGAATATTTGAAGCATTCAAGTGAAGATTGATTTGTCTTGCTTGTGGAGTGCTTTGAAGATCGAGGGTTGATGGGAGCCAAAAGCTTTGTCTGATTATTGGTTTGTTAGATCATCTAAGTAACCTGTTTTCTAGCCTTTCTTAGAGGTTGAGACCAAATTGGCTACTGGGGTTTTCAAGTTAATGGGTTGGGGGTCCGTATAATCAAGGGGTTCTCACGCTTATTCTTGGAGGTTTCGTATCATTTGGTATCAGAGCTTTGGCTCTAGGTCGGGTATATCATTTATCTTCTTTCGTGTCTTTTATTTCCATTTTATTTAAAACTCAAAAAAAAATAAAAAAATCATCTTCTTAGAGTGTTTCCTTTTTTTTGTCTTCCGCGTGCATCTGTTGTATTCTATTTGTCTGAAGATAAATTGAACTAAATATTGTCGAATTTGTTCTTTTCTTGTTCAACACGAATTTCTCTATCCAACAAGACAAATTTCACTTTAATCCGAGCCCAATAACTTTAGTTATCGATTTTTTCTTCAATCCCCACACATTTTGAGTGTTCTTCCCAGTTTTTCAATTCCCCGATCTACCTTAGATTGATTGTATCTTGGTGTTTTATATCTCCAAAATAATCACATTTGATATCGAATTGAAGCTCTGTGAGTCAGCTATCCATACCTATCCGTTTTGTATAATTTCATTCAGTAGAACAAAAGATATTGATTTTTGAGTGAATATTGTTCGGTCTGGAAAACCTGCTGTTTAGAATCTGCTGCAGCTGACTTCGAAATATTATATGTTGCTGATTACTACTTCGCAAACAGTCAAATTGGTTGCCGTTTTGAAGATTATTGAAATATCTTTCTAACCCAATTGATTTTGTTTCAATCCGAGCTCTGAGAAAGACGATATCGCACCAAGAGTAAAGGACCGCCCTGCTGAAAACTTTCCATACTTGGAAATCATTTCTCGAAAATATATTGATATATCATTTGGAGAATTATTTTGACAATCTTATTCAAATCCAAGACGGTGCTCAAAAGATCTTTTGGATTCGAGGACGAATCTTTTTGAAGAACGGGAGGATGATATGAATTATTTTGACAATTCAATTCATATTCATGATGAAGGTCAAGAAAGTCAAATCATTGTTATGGAGCAAGGACCAAAGCCAACAAAGAAGAGGAATGCATGACTACACTTTGTCACAAGTTCAAATGCATGGAATGATATAAAGACTTTGATAATGTTGTAATATTCAAATTTGAATTCCTAGAAAGCATGCATTTAATTAAGTAGTTGGATAATTCCTTTAATTAGGTAGTTGGGAAATCCTTTAATATAGGTTGTTGGAAAGTAGAAGTTAGGTGGTTGGGGAAATCATTAATTTGCATGCACTATAATTCCTTGTCTATAAAAGGAATTTCTTTTGTCTAATGTAAAAAAAGTTGATAAGAATATATGGAAATGTAGTGTTTTGGGTTTCTTGTGTGTTCTTGTGATAGAATGCACGAATATTTGGAGCATTCAAGTGAGGATTGATCTGTCTTGCTTGTGGAGTGCTTTGAAGATCGAGGGTTGATGGGAGCCAAAAGCTTTGTCCGATCTTTGGTTTGTTAGATCATCTAAGTAACCTGTTTTCTAGCCTTTCTTAGAGGTTGAGACCAAATTGGCTATTGGGGTTTTCAAGTTAATGTGTTGGGGGTCCGTATAATCAAGGGGTTCTCACGCTTATTCTTGGAGGTTTCGTATCATTTGGTATCAGAGCTTTGGCTCTAGGTCGGGTATATCATCTATCTTTCTTTCGTGTTTTTTCCATCCATCTTATTCAAAACTGAATGTATTGAGGGGTTTTAGTGTTTGTGATTCAAGAGTTCGTATAACCAAGGGGTTCTTGATCCAATTCACTAGGGTTTCGTATCATTTGGTATCAGAGCTTTGGCTATAGGTCGGGTATATCATCTATCTTTCTTTCGTGTCTTTTATTTCCATCTTATTTAAAACTCCCCAAAAATAAATAAATAAATGAATATCATCTTCTTGAAGTGTTTCTTTGTAAGTGTTCCGCGTGCATCTTCTGTATTCTGTATGTCTGAAGATTAAAATTACATTAAAGTGTGTCAAATCTGTTCTTTTCTTGTTCACCACAAATTTATCTATCCAACAAGACAAATTTCACATTAACCCGAGCCCTATAACTTTAGTTATCAATTTTTCTTCAGCCCATACGTAGTTTTGAGTGTTCTGCCCAAGTTTTTTTTAATTTCCTCATCTACATTCTATACCTTGTTTCTTAGTGTTTTACATCTCCGAAATAAGCCTACTTGATATCAAATTAAAGCCCTGTGAGTCAGCTATCCAAAAAAATCTGTTTTGTACAATTTCATTGAGTAGAAGAAAAGATATTTATTTTTGAATGAACATTGTTCGATCTGGAAAACCTGCTGTTTAGAATCTGTTGCAGCTGACTTCGAAATATTATATCTGGTTGATTACTACTTCGCAAACAGTCAAATTGGGTGGCGTTTTGAAGATTATTGAAATATCTCTCTAACCCAATTGGTTTTGTTTCAATCCGAGCTCTGAGAAAGAAGATATTGCACCAAGAGTAAAGGACCACCATGCAGAAAACTTTCCATACTTGGAAATCAGTTCTCGAAAATATATTGATATATCATTTGGAGAATTATTTTTGGCAATCATATTCAAATCAAAGATGGTGCTCAACAGATCTTTAGGGTTCGAGGACGAATCCCTTTGAAGAACGGGAGGATGATATGAATTATCTTGACAATCCAATCCATATCCATGGTGAAGGTCAAAGAAGTCAAATCATTGTTATGGAGCAAGGACAATCAAAGTCAACAAAGAAAGAAATGCATGGCTACACTTTGTCACAAGTTCAAATGCATGAAATGATATGAAGACTTTATTAATGTTGTAATATTCAAATTTGAATTCCTAGAAAACATGCATTTAATTAAGTAGTTGGAGAATTCCTTTAATTAGGTAGTTGGGAAAATCTTTTAATATTGGTTGTTGGAAAGTAGAAGTTAGGTGGTTGGGGAAATCATTAATTTGCATGCACTATAATTCCTTGTCTATAAAAGGAATTTCTTTTGTCTAATGTAAGAGAAGTTGATAAGAATATATGGAAATGTAGTGTTTTGAGTTTCTTGTGTGTTCTTGTGATAGAATGCACGAATATTTGGAGCATTCAAGTGAAGATTGATCTGTCTTGCTTGTGGAGTGCTTTGAAGATCGAGGGTTGATGGGAGCCAAAAGCTTTGTCCGATTCTTGGTTTGTTAGATCATCTAAGTAACCTGTTTTCTAGCCTTTCTTAGAGGTTGAGACCAAATTGGCTACTGGGGTTTTCAAGTTAATGTGTTGGGGGTCCGTATAATCAAGGGGTTCTCACGCTTATTCTTTGAGGTTTCGTATCATATACCATGGCCGAAGGTGTGTGCGGGCTCTACTGGAAGGGAGACATGGAGATACACAACGACATAAATGAGTTAACAGAAAAATTAAAAAAGTTTATTTTAATGGGAAATCATCCACCTCACCAAAACAAACTCTGGTAAGGAATTAATTAATTTCAAAACTAATTAAATTTTAAAATCCAATTAATCAATTTCAAAACAAATTAAATTTAAAAATATGGAATCCTAGAAGGGGTTCTAATGAGGAACCAACTAAAACAAACTTCTTCCTAAAAAAACTCTAGATATAGGATGCAAACGATACACGTATTTAGACATTTTTCATTAAGCCTAATTATTTGTAGACATTCTTCTTAAAATCCCTCTAAGTTGTAGACTAGTCAACACATTCTTTTCCTAAGTTGTAGAACCATTAAGATTTCCATCATATTTGGTTTGTTGTTGTAACTTATTATAGTTCATAAATACATAATTTGTAACCTATAAATACCTTCATTTATCAATGGAAATGTAAAGTGATCATTTACACACCTTTATAAATAAGAGCACATGATTTATATCATAACAAAATTTCAGAAATTTCATGCCACATCTTCTTTATGATTGTTGGAAATAATTTTTAGGGAATAGAAATTTTTGAAATAATCAAACAACTGTTATTCAAATAAAACTACAAAATATTAAGAGATAAGAATAACCTGTAAATTGTGGATTGAGGCACGTTGATAAACGTTGTCCATAGAGAAGATATGCCCCCACTACACTGAGTTATTTGATAATTATTTTATTATTATTATTTGCAATTTATAATATTCATTATATATAAATATTCAAGGTTATTGGTGTAATCTTGAACAATATGTAGTTGACATACGGGAGGATGATGTTCAAGGAATAACCTAAACAGTCTATAGTATATGGATAAGATTGGGTGTCTTATCCTGGTAACACTATTGTTACGGCCCACTTTGTAATTGTTGCAAATGCCCCTACTCACATGCCTCTACATGAATGATTTGATCCAAATCATTCATGTAGAGGCATGTTGTTACCTCTCCAAAAGTACATATTTTAGGGACTTATTTACCATGGAATCGTGTAAATCTCTTAAGCATTTTTGTTAGAATTTAGTGTAATACATGCTTAAATATGAGAATTCAAAGAATGAACCTAAATTAGGACTTATGTGTAAAAGGAACAAAAAAGAATAAAAAACGATGCTAAAAGAGTCGAAATGTACATTGCAGGAGAATTGCTGAAACATTGTTGTCTCCGCAATGGTTATTGCGGTCACAACAAGGAATCCGCAATGTTTAAGCTGCTGCTACTAAGTTCGTTCAACCACCCGCCGTCACAGCTGCGATCTTTCAGCCGCCTAAGCTCTCCCATGCTGCCACGTGGAGGATCGTCGTTTAGAATGGATGGTTCTCCATAACTGAAGGTACCTGTAAAACGCTATAAAAGGAGGTGAAGGGTGAAGGAGAACAACAGCTCGGAAGCGTGGATCTCCCTGTCTCAACGCATTCTAAAGATCCATTTCCTTATCCCGTTTGTTGGAACGAAGAAATCAGCCCTTGGCGTCGATAACTCGAGAGGAAGAAGAGAAGATCCTTCTTCTCTTCTGATCGAATTCATCCCCAAGATCAGCTAATCTTCACCTTCATCCGAGGCGCTTGCGGCGAGGATCCGTGCACACTTTTACTGCTTTCTATCTTCTGTTTCTTACTGCGTTCTGTCTTCATTTCATTTGTTGCTTTGTTTCAATTCGCCTTCATTTGTTCAGTTCTTTATCGCTTTACATACTGTCGTACTTTGATCTTTGTTTCTTACTTTATAAAGTTATCGTTTGAATCCTTGCAAGTCTTCACTTCGCTTCTATTTTTTCCTTTACTGTCATTTAAGTGCTTTGAATCATGCTCAATCAATCCGTTCTTCCCAATCCCCCATTAGCCATGAGTAACTAATTACACAAGGGTCTGCTAAAGATGAAACTATAGGTTAAAAATACGAAAGTTCAGCATGTAGGATAGCTTCGAATGCATTGAATGTATGTGTACTTCATCCCATGGGCAATTTTGATCGGCCATCCATTTTGTCTATAGAACTCCTAACCTCCGGAAGGAGTAAGAGTTCAGAGTCGTCCATTCATGCTAGCCTTTCATGGTAGCCAGAAAACGACCTAGGAATAGGCGTTTTCCTAGCACGATTCATTAACTTGCTTGTATAAATAGATGCTTGAGTCTTACTTGGATATGAGTGAACTAAAGGATCTAATGCATGTAATCGAGAGATGCATGAGACTGAGTTAAATTGATGCATGATAAGTTGAGCTACTGTTGAATGATCGTATGAAAAAGCCTATAGAGGAGTCTTTAGTTGACCTTGTTTCCTCATCTCACCTTCAAATCGTTGTTAATTTAATTGCTAGGAAATTGCTTTCTCCGCAATTCTTTAGTTCTGTTTTTGCCTTAGCCGTTTTTCTCTTATTTTACTTTTGCGATTTTATTGCTAGAACGTTGCTAAGTCTGCAATTCTTCTTGCTCTACTTAATAGTCTAATCACGTTATTTGCTTTCGTTTATGCTTGCATACCTTGTTCATTCTTCATAAGTTTGGCACATCAATCTCCAATCTACCCCACTTAAGTAACCCCCTCTAATTTAACACCTCACTTCGTTAGTAACTAAGAATAATTCTCTGTGGGAAAACGAATGAAAAAATACTTATCACTTGCTGCAAGACCATGTATGCTTGCATGATCTGAGTGCTCTCGCATCACATTTAATTTACACACTGAGCACGCAACAAGTTTTTGGCGCCGCTGCCGGGGATTTTGTTTAGTAAACACGAAGTGTGTTATTTTAGAAAAAAAACTTAATATCTATTGGAGCTAATCTTCTTTCATTTCCTTTACAGGTACCATCAAGCTAGTTTATGAATGAGCATTCAAATAGCAACCTAGAGTTCAATCCTGAGCCTGAAAGACTTCTAAGGGCCAGAAACAAAGCTAAGAAACGCCTTTTTAAACAACCACCTGTAACTCAACACATTGCGGACTCCGCAGAGTCATCGCAATCCCAACAACCCGAAATGGATAGAGAAGCCCCAAACCAAGCACCTACCATTCGCAACCCCATCGAAATTGCGAATGATAAGAATAGTGCCATCCTCTCGTACCTAGTACCCATGCCTGAGGAGCTTAATCCAAGCATTATACGCCCTGAGATTACAGCTCTCTCATTCGAGTTAAAACCCGTCATGTTCTAAATGTTGTCCACAGTTGGACAATTCTTTGGAGTTGAGAACGAAGATCCCCACAACCATTTGAGAAACTTCCTAGGAGTAAGTGATACTTTTGTCATCCCAGGAGTTTCCCAAGAAGCCTTAAGACTATACCTCTTTCCATATTCATTAAGAGATAAGGCCAAAACGTGGTTAAATGCCTTTTCCTAGGTCGTTTTCTGGCTACCTTGAGAGGCTAGCATGAATGTATGACTCTGAACTCTTACTCCTTCCAGAGGTTAGGAGTTCTTTGGACAAAATGGATGGCCAATCGAAATTGTCCGTGGGATGAAGCTTACATACAATCAATGCATTCGAGAGCTATCCTTCATGCTTGGTTCACGTTTTTAAGCCTATAGTATTGTCATTAGCATGCCCCTATGTGACTTAGTTACTCATGGATATAGAGAGAACAGAAATATTAGATGAAGTAGACATGCTTAGAGGAAATTTAAAGACAAGACAGCAATGAAAAACAGTAGGCAGAGAAGGTAAAGAAAAAGTGTGAAATGATGAATTGTGCTTGGATTAATCGATTGTTTGAATGAACAAAGGGAAACTTAAAGTGAATAACATAAAGACAGAAAGCAACGAAATAGAATGTACTAACTAATGGAAAAGACACAACAACAAAGCAGTGCTGAAAATGAAAAGTAAAAGACAGAAAGCAGTAAGTGAGCTTGAACGCCTCGGCTGAAGGGTGAGAAAGGTGAGCTTTGCTTGGATGAATCCAATCAGGAGAGAAGATGAATCTCCTCTCCTTCCTATCAGATTGTCGACTCCAACAGCTGAACCTCTCAAACCAATAGACGGAGAATAGAATGACTGGGAAAGACTGCGCTGCGAAGAGACTTCTACGCTTTCGGATGATGATCAAACCTTCCTCTTTGACCTCCTTTTATAGTGTTCTGCAGGTGCGATTGGGCCAAGGAGAACCATCCATCCTCAACGTCGCACTTCAAAATGGATGGAGGAGAAAGAACGAATCCCTGAAATATCGGATTACAACAGAAAAAGGTTAGCCAACTTACGGATTTCACTTAAAACATTGCGGTTTTAGCAATGTTTCCGCAATGCTTCCGCAATGCACAATTTTCATTCTTCTAACTTCGTTTTTCATTCTTTTTCTCTCCTTTTGCACACAAGTCCTAATTTAGCTTCCTTCTTCTAATTCTCATATATAAGCATAGGTTTAAGCTAAATCCTATCAAAAACACCTAAGAGTGTACATCTTTCTAAGATAAATAAGTCCTAAAAAGGTCACTTTTGGAGACGTAACACACCCCCAAACTTAAGGTTTTGCTCGTCCTCGAGCAATCTAAGGACTTGTTCAGGCTGCTGTTTCATCCTCTTTAACCACTTACTGACTCCCCTACATTCCTATCTATAGCAGTGCTGTCCTGTGACACACTTCTAAGTTTACAACTATCCTCTTATATTGCTTCTTCTGACTTTGCACGCCTAATACTCCTGCTGTTTCATTAACTCCCTACAACTGATCTACTTGCTTCTGTCATATCGTGCCACTATCCCTAAGGTTTCAAATTCTACCTAGCTTTTCCCCAGACTCAGTACATGCTTCTAGTTTTTACTTTTGAACTACCTAGGATTCCTTAGAGTCATGTCAGTCTTAGTATTAACAGTGACAGTAGTACTTTTAGAGAACAACCTAAACCCTGGCATCACTACATTGGACATACATTCATCTCCCTAAACAACCCTACAAGCTACAACTTTGTGCTCAGCTAATTGAGGATCAGAGTTCTTTTTATTCAGGACATCTAAGCCACAAAGTTGCAACTCCTAGGTATACATTCTTCTTCCCTATTTCTTCCTTTTTCGTTCTTTCTTATTTAGGTGGAGCCTCTCCTTTGGTTGCCTTTTGATGCAATGCCACTTGTGGGTTACACACTTGGCACTGATTACTCAGCAACTAAAGAGAGACACTCCTCTTTATTCTATTTTTCATTTTTTTTTTTTTAGCTCATCATTTTATGAAAAAGGAGAAGAAGAATGCTTATGCTTTAAGGGAGAGAGGAATGTTCCTAGGCCTAGGGTGGCCTCCCCCAAACTTAAACTACTCATTGTCCCCAATGAGTGTCTGAGGTGGCACACCCCCAAACTTGTCCTAGAAGCATCTAGTCTAAGGTAAAACAAAGAGAATCTAAACGCCCTAGGCATAGACAGAACATTCTAAAAGCAAACATCACAGCAGCAGAAATTTATAAAAACAGGCAGGGAAGGACTTAAAGCTATGCATGCTGAGCACTTTTAAGAGGTTAATTTAAACTATGAAAGGTGTCTTATGACACTCATCCAGCATGCATTCAGATAAGCTATATAAGGTAGTCAAGATAGCAGCAAAAGACAAAATTTAAACAGAACCAGCCTAGCTAAACAGTCAGTCAAAAACATGCATTTACTAATAAAAATTGCGGATTCCGCAATTATTTCGCAATGGATACAGGGCAGATATATCAGTGATTAAGGCCCCTATGCATGCTCTTTCCAGTCATTTAAGCTATACAAAAAGGAAACTAAACTAATCTACCTATTCAGCTACCATCAGACTACACTAACCAAATTTAAACAATAAAAATAAAGAACTAAAAACAGATCAAGATTGACTCCAAAATAGCAGAATTCACACAGTTAACGAAAAGCAGTTTGACTATTATTTTTTTTCTTTTAGGGAACAGAGATACTCCCTTGAGTGTTTCTCAGTCTAGCACTCAGATGTCCTCATCATCATCATTCCTTCTTGGTCTTGGAGGCGCCCATGGTGTCAGTAGGTCCGTGGGGAACTCAGGGAAGATGCAGCCCAACTGGTCAGCAACCTCCTTGTCCCTTGCCTGCGCATATGTGGCCCATTGAGCCATCTTCTTCTGCAGATCCATCAGGCATGCCATGGACAGAGACTGAGCAGCAGCCAGGCCATCTAGCTCAAACTCCATGTTCCCCTTCCTTCGCATCCTCAAGGCAGTAGGCAACTCCAGGTGCCCCGTGTAGGCCAGCTGCCTTTCCATTCGCTCGATTGGGACCCCTGCACGTAAGCAGAGCTTAGTAATTGTATTAGGAAAGAAAAGTGGACCCTTACCCTTTTTAGCGCAGTCTGCGATTGAGGCTGCAATGACTTCACCAACGTTGATTGTGAGGCCCCTCATGATCGCATAGACCAGCAACGATCTGCCTTGGTTGATGGTGGTCTCGTGGGTTACTGGGGACAACCTTCTGCGCACAAACGAGAACCAGACAGCTGCCTTAGCTGTGAGGTTAGCACTCATGAGAGTGTGCCTCCCATTGCGTGAGACTGTCCACGATGCCTCAGGCTGGCCAATGAGCCGAATTGCTTCCTCCAGGACAGCTTCTGTTGGCTCATCAACGATCCTGGCATAATCCGTGTGCTTTTGCCCCTTGAGGCCATAGGCTTCGTTGATTGCCTTAGCTGAGAAGTCCACCTCGACTCCTCTGACCACAGATAGGCCATCCTCAGGGTTCATCAAATTGGCGTAAAAATCATACACCATGCTGGAGTAGGCGGGGTTGGGTGGCCTGCACAGCTCTTCCCAGCCGTGATTTGTAATCCCTGCGCGCAAGAATTGCGGCAGGTCTGCAAGTGCGTCGAGGAATCCTTTCTCGTGCAGCAGGTCCCTCTTCCTCAGCTCAGTGCCCCTTGATTCTGCATCAGAGGACACATACCTCACTGATTGAGGCTCATCTTCGGGGTACAGCTTGGCTTTCCCCTTGTCTTTTGGTTTGGCTGATTCAGCAGCCTCGATCTTGAGCTTCTTCAGAGACGGCTCATCGCTCACCTTCTTTGATGAAGGCTCACCCCTGGCTTTCTTTTTCTTGGATTTCTTCGAGGCTTTTGGCCATTTGGCCTTGACAACCTTGGGGGCCTTCTTTTTCAATCTTGCCTTGGTTGTGATCTGCTGGAGGCAATCCCCCAGTGTTTCGTCCATTGAATCATCCCCCTACGCTGGACTCTCGGGGCTGGCTTCCCTCAAAGGAGAGAAGACCTCGTCTTCTCCAGCTTCCTCACTACCCTGCGTCGATTCTTGACGCTCTCCATATGGAAACTCGGGATCAGGCTTCTGGGAGATGGGTGATGCTTCAGGGCTCTGCGCCGGTGGAGTCTGTGCAGAGCTCTGTGGCGATGGAGAAAGCTCAGGGCTTCGCGCTGGTGGAGATGGAGAAGTGCTTTGCTCGGCTGTCTCGTGGGACGGACGACCACTTTCTTGACTCTCCACAGAGGGAGTCTTCTTCTTGATCGCTGCTTCGGCCACAGCCATCTTCCACTTGCGTTTCTTGGGCGTTCCTGCTGGTTCAGAGGGTCCAGCAGGGATCTCCGTAACCACCTTCCACTTCTTCTTGCGGACAGGCAGCTTGGGGAGTCGTTCAGTGCGCGCAGCCTCAGCATCTGCCAAGGCGAGGAGTGCTTCCCTCGCAGCAATTTCAGCGTCGTCAGCCTTCTTCTTGGACGCAGATCTCTCGGCTTTCGTTAGCACCATGGTGGAATCGTAGGAATCTGGAAAGAGGAATTGCAGATGAAGAAGGAGAGAGATTTCTTGGAGTTCAGAGAATGGGGGAAGCGTACGGATCAGCGCTCTTCTAACGGCTATAAGTAATGATGGAAATCCCAACGGCTATTTCCGTTGCGGATTCTGCAAATCCAGCGCAATTCTAGTGACCGTTGGAGATTTTTCCGTTTCAAATGCTAATATCTTCTCAACGTAATCTTTGATTTGGTCCCATATCTTCCCCGATTCTTTTATCCTAACTTCATCTCCTTGATTCCCTCTTTCGATCCCCTACAAAAACAAACAAGATAAACAACAAAATCGTAATTAAAATCTCACTCAAACATTCACAAAAAATAACCGAAAAAACAAAAAAAATAAACTAAGGCAAAAGCCTCGAATGGACGAGCACAGTAATCACTCGTCCTCTCTCGATTTTATTTTCACGTTTCAGTCAAGAGGAAGGCCGAGAGAGTCTTCACATCTCCTTCCTCATAATAATGCTTCAATCGTGCACCATTAACCATGAACGGTTGCCCTTGCTGCAGGTTCTTAATCTCGATTGCACCATGAACAAACACGTTAGTTATCACAAAAGGACCTGACCATCTGGACTTAAGTTTGCCTGGAAATAATTTCAACCGTGAGTTAAATAATAAGACAAGTTGGCCTTTCTTAAAGTCCTTAATCCTAAGTCTACTGTCGTGCCAAATCTTGGTCTTTTCCTTATACATTTTAGCATTTTCATAGGACATATGTCTAAGCTCATCAAGCTCATGTAATTGCAAAGACCGCAATGTTCCCGCATCGGTCACGCAATAATTCAACTCTTTTAGGGCCCAAAATGCTTTAATTTCCAATTCGAATGGTAAGTGACATGCTTTGCCATACACAAGTCTATAAGGAGACATACCTAGGGGTGTCTTATATGCAGTCCTATATGCCCAAAGTGCATCCTCGAGTTTAAACGACCAATCTTTTCTATTGGGTTTGACCACTTTTTCGAGTATGTTTTTAATCTCCCTATTTGAAATTTCAGCTTGGCCATTCGAATGTGGATGATAAGGGGTGGCTACTCTATGTCTAACATTATATTTAGCCAACACTTTTTCCATTGCCTTATTAATAAAGTGTGTCCCTTCATCACTAATTATAGCACGAGGTGTCCCAAACCTCGTAAAAATATGCCTATTAAGGAACTTAATGATTGTTTTGGCATCATTGTTTGGACATGCTATGGCCTCTACCCACTTAGATACATAGTCTACTGCTACAAGTATGTAAAGGTTAATTGATGATGGGGGAAATGGTCCCATGAAGTCAATGCCCCACACATCAAAGAACTCCAACTCTAAGATGTAAGTGAGAGGCATCTCATCCTTTCGACTAAGGTTACCTGTTCTCTGGCATTCATCACAGCTGTGTGCATAGTTGTGGGCATCCTTGAAAATCGTTGGCCAATAGTAGCCACTCTGGAACACCTTTGCAGCTGTTCTTTGGCCACCAAAGTGTCCACCATAGGGGGCTGTATGGCAATGCTGCAGCACGGACTTCGCCTCAGCAGCTGATACACACTTCCTTAGCAGACCATCAGCACATGTCTTGTAAAGTGTAGGATCATCCCATATGAACTTCCTAGCTTCATGAAGGAACCTCTTCTTTTCTTGTCCTCCCTTGAAAGTTGGTAGTACCTGCGAGGCAAGGAAGTTAGCAATGTCAGCAAACCAAGGTTCCTCATCGTTATCACGATGAGTCAATACAAAGACATGTTCATCAATAAAAGCATCAGAAATTGCGGTTTCCGCAATTTTTCCGCAATTATGCTGCAATCTAGAAAGATGATCCGCAACCACATTTTCACATCCTTTCTTATCTCTAATGTCCAGATCAAACTCTTGCAGCAGCAATACCCATCTAATCAACCTAGGCTTAGCATCAGCCTTTCTCATAAGGTACTTTAGTGCAGAGTGATCTGTATACACGATTGTTCTAGTGCCTACAATGTAATTCCTAAACTTCTCACAGGCAAATACTACAGCTAGCATCTCCTTCTCAGTGGTTGTATAGTTACATTGTGCCTCATTAAGTGTCTTACTAGCATAGTATACAGGGTGTGTTAATTTGTCAATCTTTTGTCCTAGCATAACCCCTACAGCATAGTCACTTGCATCACATAACATCTCAAATAGGAGATCCCAATTTGGCCCTACTATAATAGGTGCTGTGACTAGTGCTTCCTTAAGGGTCTTCCATGCTAGGAAACATTCTTTAGAGAAGATGAATGGTTTGTTCAGCTCTAGAAGCTCACATAAAGGCTTGGAGATCTTAGAAAAGTCCTTAATGAACCTTCTATAGAAGCCTGCATGTCCTAAGAAACTTCTAATGGCTTTTACATTCTGAGGTTCTACCAATTTCTCTATTATTTCAATTTTGGCCCTATCGACCTCTACACCTGCCCTAGACACTCTATGACCTAAGACAATCCCTTCGTCCACCATGAAGTGGCACTTTTCCCAATTAAGGACTAGGTTGGTCTCCTCACACCTAGCCAGGACTTGTCCTAAGTTCTCTAGACAGTTTGTGAATGAATCACCAAAGACTGAGAAATCATCCATGAATATCTCTATCATGGATTCATCTAAATCAGAGAAGATTGCCAACATGCACCTTTGGAATGTCGTCGGTGCATTGCATAAGCCAAAAGGCATTCTGCGAAAGGCAAAAGTTCCAAAAGGGCAAGTGAAGGTTGTCTTCTCCTGGTCCTTAGGGTCTATAGTGATCTGGTTATATCCTGAACAACCGTCTAAGAAGCAGTAGTATGAAGGGAATGAACTCTTCATTCCCCGCAGCGGAAGCGTTTGGAATCGTTACTTTGGTTTATTTAGAATTAAATTAACATACAAGTTAAGCATATATGAAATTACCTTTGAAGATCAATCATCTTCTTGTGTTCCTTCTTCCACGAGATCTTCCTCGCTATGACTCGAACACGGGATCAAGGCTTGTGGGAGCTCTTTGAAAGAATGAGAGAACAATTCTCTCTCTGTAGAGGTGAGTGGTGTGTTTGGCCAACCTTTTTGGCTAAACCTAAATGTCTTATTTATAATAAGGCTTTTAGGAATTAATTTTATTTTATAAAATACATTTTAATATCTAATATATTAAAATATGTATTTTATATTTATTTGAATCTTATTCAAATATTATAAAATTAATCTTTTATAATATACTTTAAACCAATTTGAATCTCATTCAAATTACATATGTATGTAGTTTTTAATATTAATGTATCATATACATAAACTATTTCCTCTAATATTTATTGTATCAAATACAATAAATATATTTTACTCTTCTACATTTAATATATCAAATATATTAAATATTAATTTGAATATTTCAAATTTTTCTTTCAACTAAATTGATCATTTTAGTGTTACTATGAGCTAGCAAGGGGACCTTATGGACCTACAGATTTATAAGCTCCAATGATACAAAATTAATTAATTAAACTTTTTAATTAATTAACTTTCATTCATTAACTCTAGGTCACTCCACTATAGGCCTAGAGTTGCACTCTTATGCACTGTAGGACAAGTTGTGTCCATGGATATAACCATTACATGCAAGTCGATCCTTCACGAGTTGTTCGTAATTACAGCTGGGTCAAAAGTCCGTTTTACCCCTGTAATTACATCTTATACCTTAAGTACCACTGATTCTCTAATGAACAACTTGTTTATGATCCAACCATAAACCATGTCCCTCTCGGGCCAGTGAGAGGGTGGGGCCCCATTGTTCAAGTCCCGAAATCAGCACTTAAGGGAACTACTCATCTACTTTCCCTATATGGGAAGAAGTGAATTCCATCTTGTGAAACTTATGTTCCCAACTCCCTATTTGGTCAAGTCCCCAAAATGGTAGGCTTATTGAATCGGCTATAAAGGCCATTCTCACCCATACAAATCAAAGGACGAGCCCTCACAGGCAGGAGTTCATAACTCACTCAGGATTAAGATCGAGTCACATATGATCATCCTGTGAAATACTAATCTTCTCAAATAACGGATTTATAAAGAGAGATTATATATTTCGTGGTCCAGTCTTATACAAACTCATTGTATAGGATACACCCACTCACATGTCTCTACATGAATGATTTGGATCAAATCATTTGTAACAATTACAAAGTGGGCCGTATCAATAGTGTTACCAGGATAAGGCACCCAACCTTATCCATATACTATAGACCCTTTAGGTTATTACTTGAACATGATCCTCCCGTATGTCAACTACATACAGTTCAAGATTACACTAATAACCTTGGATTTTATTTATATAATGAATATTATAAATTGCAAATATTAATAATAAAATAATTATCAAATAATTATTAATTAATTACGAGGCTTTAGGGCATAAATCCCAACATAGTAAGCTCTACCAGCTATCCTATCTAACATTTGGTCAATGAATGGTAGAGGGAAGTGGTCCTTTTTGGTTTCCTTATTTAATTTCCTATAATCCATACACACTCTCCACCCTGTGATAGTCCTAGTTGGAATCAGTTCATTGCTCTCATTGACTACCACAGTCATCCCCCTCTTCTTAGGTACACATTGTATAGGGTTCACCCACTGACTACTAGCTATAGGGAAGATCACACCAGCATCTAACCATTTTATTATTTCCTTTTTAACTACCTCTTTCATAGAGGGGTTCAACCTACGTTGGTGATCTACTCGGGGTGTATGTTCTTCCTCTAGTATTATCTTATGCATGCAGTAGGAAGGGCTAATGCCTCTAATGTCAGCAATAGTCCATGCAATAGCCTTCCTATGTTGTTTAAGTAATAAAATCAGCTCAACCTCATGCTTCTCACTTAATTTAGATGAAATAATCACAGACAGAGTCTCATTACTTCCTAAATATGCATACTTAAGAGGTGTGGGCAGTGGTTTCAATTCTAAGACAGGTGGATGCTCAATGGATGGTTTTAATGGATTCAGGGATCTTTCAGTTAAGTCATTAGTCATACAAACATGCTGTATCCTATCTACAGGTATATCCATTATCTCAGAAACATTTAAATCAGTTAAATCTAATTCTACATAATTATTAGCATGCTTAGTTAATAATTCATGCTCCAGTTGTTCTTCCATCAGTGAATCTACAATGTCCATGCTAGCACAAGATTCAGAGTCAGAGGGGTACCTTAAGGCTTTATAAACGCTAAATTTAACCTCCTCATCATGAACCCTCATAGTGAGCTCACCTTTCTGGACATCTATCAGGGCCCTACCTGTGGCTAGAAATGGTCTGCCTAATAGGATGGGGACCTCCTTGTCTGCTTCATAATCCAGGATAATGAAATCTGCAAGGAAAATAAACTTGTCAACCTTTACAAGAATATCCTCAATCTTACCCTCAGGGTAGGCTATGGATCTGTCTGCAAGTTGTAAAGTGACAGTGGTTGGACGTGCTTCTCCTATTCCTAGCTGGCGGAATAGTGATAGGGGCATGAGGTTTATGCTGGCTCCCAGGTCACAAAGAGCTCTGCCCACGTGCTTGCCTCCTAGCTCTACTAGTAAGGTGAAGGAACCAGGATCCTTCTCCTTCTTGGGTAGCTTGTTCTGGAGTATGGCACTGCACTCCTCAGTGAGATTTACTGTTTCAAACTCACCAATTATTTTCTTGTTAGTGATAATATCCTTCAAAAACTTAACATAAGAAGGCATAGACTGTAAAACTTCTACAAAAGGAATATTAACATGCACTTGCTTAAGAATTTCTAAGAATTTGTTAAAGTGCACTTCCTGTTCTTGTTTTTTCTTTAGCCTTCGAGGAAATGGAGGTGGTGGCACATATGCAGGCACTTCAGGTCGCCTCAAGATAGGTGGAGGCCTTGGGATTTCTTCTATCTCTTCTATGATTGGCTCCAGCCTTGGTCCTGATGTGCTTTTTGGTGGTGGACCTTGGTTTGGCAGAGACTCCAGTGGAGCACTAGACTCATTGTTCTCTACTCTCTTTGGTGTTTCTTTAGTGTTGCTCACCAATGGTCTCCCACTCCTAAGTTCAATTGCTTGAACTTGTTCTTTACCATCTCTCCTTGGCACTTCAGTGTCAGCAGGTAGTCTACCTTGGGGCCTGCTCTTGAGTTCATTGGTTAGTTGCCCTATTTGGTTCTCTAGGCTCTTAAGAGTAGCTTGCTGACTCTGTAGAGTGGCATCATTCTTGGCTATGTATTCCTTAAGTAAGTTTTCTACAGAAGATCCTACAGGTTGGTTGTATGGTTTTTGATACATGGATTGGTTATGTTGGGGAGTGAAACCAGGTGTTCCACTCGGTCTTGGCTGGTGAGGAGCTTGGTTAGCATTCTGTTGGCCACCCCATGAAAGGTTTGGGTGGTTCCTTCAACCAGGATTGTAAGTGTTGGAATAGGGGTTGTTCCTAGGCTGCTGCTGGCTTCCAATATAGCAGACTGAGGCTGGATTCCCAGGGCAGTATTCATACAGGTGCCCTTCCCCACAGAATCCACAGATAAGTGTCTCACCTTGACTTGGTTGGGTGCCCATTGACATGGCTGTGGCGGTGTTGACACTAGTTTGGAGATTGGCTTGAGCCATTTGCTTGACTAGGTTGGTCAGGGCGCTTATTTGGCTACTCATGGCATTGTGTGCGTCCTTGTCTTGAGCTCTAGTTGGCTCAACTGGATCATCTGACCACCTACAGTGGGATGCTGAGATCTTCTCCAAGATCTCATAGGCTTCATTATAACTCTTGGACAACATGGAACCTCCAGCAGATGAATTTAACACTTGTCTGGTGCTGGGGTTGCATCCTTTGAAAAAGACCTCTATTTGGATACACCATGGGATGCCATGGTGTGGACATTTAAGAAGAAGGTCCTTGAACCTTGTCCAAGCTTCGTGAAGAGACTCATTCTCAGCTTGTTTGAACTTGATTATATCATCACGAAAGGTAGAATTCCTATCAGGTGGAAAGTATTTTACTAGGAATTTCTCCGCCAAGTCTGTCCAATTGAGGACTGATCCATAGGGTAATGAGTTTAACCACGTCTTTGCTTTGTCCCTCAAAGAGTAAGGGAAGAGGTAGAGCCTCAAGGCTTCTTGGGAAACTCCAGGGATGATGAATGTATCACTGACTCCTAGGAAGTTTCTAAGATGGTTGTGGGGATCCTCATTTTCCACTCCAAAGAATTGTCCCACAGTGGACAACATTTGGAACATCACTGGCTTTAACTCGAATGAGTTGACAGTAATTTCAGGGCGGATTATGCTGGGGTTTAGCTCCCCAGGCATAGGTACTAGGTATGAGAGAATGGCACTATCCTTGTCATTCGCTATTTCGATGGGATTGCGAATGACAGGCACCGGATTTGGAACTAATTTATCCATTTCTTCTTGATAGAATTGCGGAGGAATTGCGGTTCCCGCAATTATTGGAGGTATAGAGGGTTGGTCAAAGAGACGTTTCTTGGCTCTGTTTCTGGCTCTAAATAATCTCTCGGGCTCAGGATTGAACTCTAGATCACTACTTGAAGGCTCATTCATAAACTAACCCAATGGTACCTGTAAAAGAAATGAAAATAGATCAGCTTCAATAGATAATAAACTTGGTGTTTCAAACTTAACAAACTTCGTTTTCACTAAACTAAATCCCCGGCAGCGGCGCCAAAAACTTGTTACGTGGTCAATGTGTAAAATAAATAAGCAATAAGAGAGAGAGAGCACTCAGAACATGCAAGCATACATGATCTTGTAGCAAGTAGTAAATATTTTTTCATTCGTTTTCCCACAGAGATTTATTATTAGCTACTCGTGAAGTGTATTGTTAAGTAAGAATGGGTGGATTTGAAGGGGTAGATTTGGTTTTAAAATTCCTATTTACTGCTGAATATATAAAAGGTAGCAACATAAACAAGTGCAAGTCAATGGTAAACGCAAATGTAAAGAGAAGGAATTAATAAACGAAGAGAAAAGTAGTCAAGCAGAATTTTTAACTTAGCAGAATTGCGAGAACAGCAATTCTACCGCAATGTTACTAGCAGCGAAAGTGTGTAAAATGGAGAAACAAGGGCTACTAACGACTCATCTATAGGCATTTTCACACGATTCTCAAGCATTGGATCAACTCACTATGCATCAAACTAACTCAATCTCACGTATCTTCCGATTTCATGCATTAGATTCTTTAGTTTACTCATGTCCAAGTAAGGTCTTAAGCATCTTGTTAAAGCAGAAAGTTATGGTTTGTACTAGGAAAACGCCTATTCCTAGGTCGTTTTCTGGCTACCTTGAGAGGCTAGCATGAATGTATGACTCTGAACTCTTACTCCTTCCAGAGGTTAGGAGTTCTTTGGACAAAATGGATGGCCAATCGAAATTGTCCGTGGGATGAAGCTTACATACAATCAATGCATTCGAGAGCTATCCTTCATGCTTGGTTCACGTTTTTAAGCCTATAGTATTGTCATTAGCATGCCCCTATGTGACTTAGTTACTCATGGATATAGAGAGAACAGAAATATTAGATGAAGTAGACATGCTTAGAGGAAATTTAAAGACAAGACAGCAATGAAAAACAGTAGGCAGAGAAGGTAAAGAAAAAGTGTGAAATGATGAATTGTGCTTGGATTAATCGATTGTTTGAATGAACAAAGGGAAACTTAAAGTGAATAACATAAAGACAGAAAGCAACGAAATAGAATGTACTAACTAATGGAAAAGACACAACAACAAAGCAGTGCTGAAAATGAAAAGTAAAAGACAGAAAGCAGTAAGTGAGCTTGAACGCCTCGTTGCAAACGCCTCGGCTGAAGGGTGAGAAAGGTGAGCTTTGCTTGGATGAATCCAATCAGGAGAGAAGATGAATCTCCTCTCCTTCCTATCAGATTGTCGACTCCAACAGCTGAACCTCTCAAACCAACAGACGGAGAATAGAATGACTGGGAAAGACTGCGCTGCGAAGAGACTTCTACGCTTTCGGATGATGATCAAACCTTCCTCTTTGACCTCCTTTTATAGTGTTCTGCAGGTGCGATTGGGCCAAGGAGAACCATCCATCCTCAACGTCGCACTTCAAAATGGATGGAGGAGAAAGAACGAATCCCTGAAATATCGGATTACAACAGAAAAAGGTTAGCCAACTTACGGATTTCACTTAAAACATTGCGGTTTTAGCAATGTTTCCGCAATGCACAATTTTCATTCTTCTAACTTCGTTTTTCATTCTTTTTCTCTCCTTTTGCACACAAGTCCTAATTTAGCTTCCTTCTTCTAATTCTCATATATAAGCATAGGTTTAAGCTAAATCCTATCAAAAACACCTAAGAGTGTACATCTTTCTAAGATAAATAAGTCCTAAAAAGGTCACTTTTGGAGACGTAACAATGGACTACAGAAAACTTAACAAAGAAACCAAAAAAGATCACTTTCCTTTACCGTTTATAGATCAGATTTTAGATAGAATAGTTGGTCGAGCCTATTACTGCTTTTTAGATTGTTATTCAGGATATAACCAAATTACCATAGACCCTGAGGACCAGGAGAAAACGACATTTACATGTCCCTTTGGAACATTTGCTTTTCGCAGAATGCCATTTGGCTTATGCAATGCACCAGCAACATTCCAAAGGTGCATGTTGGCTATTTTCTCTGACTTAGATGAGTCCATGATAGAAATATTTATGGATGACTTCTCAGTCTTTGGTGATTCTTTTAATAACTGCTTAGAAAACTTAGGACAAGTCCTGACTAGGTGTGAGGAGACCAACCTAGTCTTAAATTGGGAAAAATGCCACTTTATGGTGGAAGAAGGAATAGTCCTAGGACATAGAGTATCTAGAGCAGGAGTAGAGGTCGATAGGGCCAAAATAGAAATCATAGAAAAGCTAGTGGAACCTCAAAGCGTCAAAGCTATTAGGAGTTTCCTAGGTCATGCAGGTTTCTATAGGAGATTCATAAATAAATTCTCAAAAATCTCTAAACCCTTGTGTGAGCTTCTAGAGCTAAATAAACCGTTTGTCTTCTCCAAAGAATGTTTCCTAGCATGGACAACACTTAAATAAGCCTTAGTCAAAGCACCAATTATAGTAGGTCCTAATTGGGATTTACCTTTTGAGTTAATGTGTGATGCTAGTGACTATGCGATTGGGGCTATGCTAGGGCGAAAAATAGATAAACTAACACATCCTGTATATTATGCAAGTAAGACTTTAAATGAAGCACAATGTAATTACACTACCACAGAGAAGGAAATGTTGGCTGTAGTGTTTGCATGTGAAAAATTTAGGCCTTATATTGTAGGAACTAAAACTATTGTGTACACTGACCACTCTGCAATAAAATATCTAATGAGGAAGGCTGATGCTAAGCCACGGTTAATTAGATGGGTGTTATTATTGCAAGAGTTTTACTTAGACATTAGAGATAAAAAAGGATGCGAAAATGTGGTTGCTGACCATTTATCTAGATTGCGGAGTAATTGCGAAATAATTGTTGAGCCAGCAATTTCTGATGCCTTTGTTGATGAACATGTCTTTGTGTTAGCGCATTGTGATAACAATGAGGAACCTTGGTTTGCAGATATTGCTAACTTCCTTGCCTCGCAGGTATTATCAACTTTCAGAGGAGGGCAAGAAAAGAAGAGGTTCCTACATGAAGCAAGGAAGTACATCTGGGACTATCCTACACTTTACAAGACTTGTGCAGATGGTTTGCTGAGGAAGTGTGTATCAGCTGCTGAGGCAAAGTCAGTGTTGCAGCACTGTCATACATCTCCTTACGGTGGACATTTTGGTGGTCAAAGGACGACTGCAAAGGTGTTCCAGAGTGGCTACTATTGGCCCACGATCTTCAAGGGTGCCCACGACCATGCACACAACTGCAATGAGTGTCAACGAACAGGTAACCTCAGTAGGAAGGATGAGATGCCTCTCACATATATCTTCGAGTTGGAACTCTTCGATGTATGGGGCATTGACTTCATGGGACCATTCCCTCCATCTGCAGGTAATCTCTATATATTAGTAGCTGTAGATTACGTTTCTAAATGGGTAGAAGCCATTGCATGTCCCTCGAATGATGCCAAGACAGTCATTAAATTTCTGAATAGGCACATTTTTACAAGATTTGGTACACCACGTGCAATAATAAGTGATGAGGGAACCCACTTTATAAATAAAGCTATGGAAAAGGTACTAGCTAAATACAATGTTAGACATAGAGTAGCAACTCCTTATCATCCACACTCAAATGGACAAGCTGAAATATCCAATAGGGAGATTAAGAGCATACTTGAAAAAGTGGTTAAACCTAATAGAAATGACTGGTTCTTTAAGTTGACAATGCACTTTGGGCGTATAGGACTGCATATAAAACACCCTTAGGTATGTCTCCTTATAGGCTAGTGTATGGAAAAGCATGTCATCTTCCCTTCAAATTAGAAATCAAAGCCTTTTGGGCCTTAAAGGAGTTGAATTATTGCGTAACCGATGCGGGAACATTGCGGTCTCTGCAATTACATGAGTTAGATGAACTAAGACATATGTCCTACGAAAATGCTAAAATGTATAAAGAAAAAACTAAGATTTGGCATGATAGCAGACTTTGGATCAAGGACTTTAAAAAGGGGCAGCATGTTTTATTATTCAACTCACGGTTAAGGTTATTTTCAGGCAAACTTAAGTCTAGGTGGTCAGATCCTTTTGTGATTACTAACGTTTTTGTTCATGGTGCTATTGAGATTCGGAACCTACACCAAGGGCAACCGTTCATGGTAAATGGTGCGAGGTTGAAGCATTATTATGAGGAAGGAGATGTGCAGACACTCTCGGCCTTCCTCCTATCTGAAGCCTAAAAAGCGACTCGAGAGGGGATGAGTGATCACTGTGCTCATCCGTTAGAAGGCCATGCCTTAGATGTTTTCTTTATGTATTTTAGATTGCGTATCATTTGTTTATTTCTTGTTTTAATTACGTATTTTTATTTTGATTAAGAGTATATTAATGGGTGATTTTAAGCGACAATGAGGGAGATGAATCAAGAGGAGAAGATCCACGAAAAGATCTGGAGAAATCGGAGATTTGGTTGCTAAAATCTTGCAACTCAAAATAAGAAAATCCTAACGGTAATGCTGATTAATTGCTGAAGAATTGCAGAGACCGCAACAAAAAGAGCCGTTGGAGAACACTTGAGTACAAATAGCCGTCGTTGGGGGTCTCTGCCCTCTACGATTTCTCAACCGTTGGAACTCCAAAACTCAGTCTTCTCCTTCCTCTGCATCTCCCACATTCAGATCTTCAAAGAAACGACAATGGTGACCACCCGAGCAGACCGATCCACGCCCAAGAAAGCGCCCCTGACGCAGAGGAGACTATGAGGGAGGCGTTGCTTTCTTTGGCAGATGCCGATGTTGCGCAACCCTCAAGACCTCCAAAGCTGCCTGTGCGAAGGAAGAAATGGAAGGTGGCGACAGAAGTAGCTGCTGATCCCTCTGATCCGGTCGGAACTCCTAAGAAGAGGAAGTGGAAGATCGCGGTGGCTGATTTACCGATCAAAGAAAAGAAGACCCCGAGCGAGGAAAGCCTGGAAAGTGGCCGCCCATCATTTGAGACGGCCATGCAGAGCCCCGTATCTTCTCAGCACGCGCCGGAACCTGAAGCTCCACCTGAAGAGCGCCAAGATTCGGTGCCAATCGCCGAACCGGCTGAGGAAGAAGAGGTGTTTTCCCCCTTAAGGGATGTCAATCTTGACAGCCCCGTGGAGGGGGAAAGCAGAGACTCCATAGGAGAAACACTGGGGGAATGCCTCCAGCATCTGGCCACCAAGGCACGGCTCAAGAAGAAGGCCCCCGTGATTGTCAAGGGCAAGCGGCGAAAGGCCTCCAAACGGGCCAAAATGAAGAAGGTGGAAGCTGAACCTTTTTTGAAAAAGATGAAGACCGAGGCCTTTGAGGCAGCTAAAGAAAGGGCCAAGGGGACGAAGAAGATGTATCCGGAAGGGGATCCTCAAGCTGTGAGGTACGTCTCCAAGGAAGCCGAGGCCAAGGGCCTCGAACTGATGAAGAAAGAACTCCTCCACGAGCGAGGATTTCTTGATGCACTTGTAGACCTGCCGCAATTCTTGCGCGCAGGGATAATTAATCATGGCTGGGAGAAGCTTTGCAGGCCTCCAATTTCAGCCTATCCTGACATGGTGTACGACTTCTACGCCAACCTCACACACCCTGAAGCATGTTTGTCCACGGTGAGGGGGATAGAAGTCGACTTCTCTGCCAACGCCATCAACGAAGCCTATGCTCTCAAAGGGCATACACACTCTGTGTATGCCAAGATAGTCGACTCACCATCCGAGGCAGTCCTAGAAGAGGCCTTGCACACAATAGACAAACCTGAGGCAACCTGAGCGGTCTCAAGGAATGGGAAGCACACCTTGATGAGTGCGACCCTTAGAGACAAGGCAGCAGTCTGGTTCTCCCTTGTACGCAGACGCATCTCCCAGTTACACATGAAACGACCATCAACCAGGGGCGATCGTTGCTGCTCTATGCCATCATGCGGGGACTCACCATTGATGTGGGTGAAGTCATTGCCGCCTCCATCACTGACTCCTCACGAAAAGGTAAGGGCCAACTCTTTTTCCCAAACACTATTACTAAACTGTGCTTGCGTGCAGGTGTGCCTATTGCGAGGGATGAGAGGCAATTGGCCTATACTGGCCATCTGGAGCTGCCCACGATCTTGAGGATGAGGAGAAGGGGCAATATAGAGTTCGAGATGGATGGTCTGGCTGCTGCACAGTCGTTGTCCATGGCCTGTCTAATGGACTTGCAACTCAAGATGGCCCAGTGGGCTGAATACGCGCAAGCAAGAGACCAGGAGGTGGCTGAACAACTGGGATGCACATTCCCCACCTTCCCTGCGGGTCTGTTGAAGCCGTGGGTGCCTCCACGAGAAAGGAGAGAAGATGATGAAGATGTTTGAATGTCAGGCTGATGGCATTCGAGGGAGTTTTCTGATCCCTCTTTAAAAAAAAAGAAAAAAACCTTATTTTCTGTGAACTGTTACCCCCCCCCCCCCTAATCAATGATCTGTTTTGTTTTGTTAATTTGATTTGTTTAGATTAGTGTGGTTCTGTTTGTTTGTCATCTGAGTAGCTAGCTTAGGTAGTTTAGCTGGTTGTTGTAGTTCTTTATGTCTGAATATAGCATGCTAGGAGCCTTGCTCACTGCTAAAATTGCTCTGTAGGTTTAATTGTGAAATCCTTGCGGTGTCCGCAATATTTGTTAGTTTTCGCATGTTGTTGGATGTCTTTTTAGATGGGTTGTCTTTGTTTACATTTCGATATTCTGCTACTTTACTGTCTTCACTATACAATCTATCTATTGAGCATGCTGGATGAGTGTCATAGTACACCCTTGTTCGTTTAAATTTAGCTTCCTTTCTTGCTAAGCATGCACCTTTGTAAGCCCTTAACATGTTGTTTTTACAAAAATTCTGCCTCTGAGTTATCTGTTCTGCGAAGGTCGTTCTATGCCTAAGAGTTTTAGGTTCTACTTGTTTTGCCTTAGACTAGATGCTTCTAGGACAAGTTTGGGGGTGTGCCACCTCAGACTCTCATTGGGGACAATGAGAAAGATAAGTTTGGGGGAGGCAGCCTCTAGGCCTAGGAACATTCATCTCTCCCTCTTTAAAAGCATAAGCATTCTTCTTCTTTGAAAAAAAATGGAAAAGAAAAAAGGAAAAAAAAAAAAAGGAGAAGAATAAAAAGTAGTGTCTTTCTAAAGGATGCTGAGTAATCAGGGCCATTTGTGTAACCCACAAGTGGCACTGCATCAAAAGGCAAACCAAAAGGAGAGACTCTACCAGAAAAAGGAAAAGAAAAAAAAAACAAGGAAGAAGAATGTATGCCTGCAAGCTATGGCTTATGTGCTTAGGTGTCCTGTGTAATGAACTACTGATCCTTAGTTTGCTAAGTACAGGGCTGTAGCTTGAAGGTATGTTAAGAGAGATGAGTGTATATCCAATGTAGTGATGCCAGGGTTTAGTTTGTTCTATGGAATGTACTACTGTTACTCGTGTGTACTAAGACTGGCATGACTCTAAGGAATCCTAGGTAGCTCAAAAATAAAAACATTAGAAGCATGTACTGTGTCTGAGTTAAAACTATGAAGGATTTGAAAACTTAGGGATAGCTGCACAATGAACCTAATGACATAGGCAGATAAACAAGTTGTTGGGAAATTTATAAAAGACAATAGGTTCTAAAAGGCAAGAGAAACCAGAATAAGCAGAATGGGAAGTTAGTTTGAACTTAGAAGAGTGTCACAGGACAGCTCTGCCTTGGATAGTAAGCATAGGGAAGTCAGCAAGTAGTCAGATAAAGTTTAAAAGTCAAGAATTAGCAGCCTAAGTAAGCCCTTATATTGCTCGAGGACGAGCAATAACTTAAGTTTGGGGGTGTGTTACCTCTCCAAAAGTACATATTTTAGGGACTTATTTACCATGGAATCGTGTAAATCTCTTAAGCATTTTTGTTAGAATTTAGTGTAATACGTGCTTAAATATGAGAATTCAAAGAATGAAGCTAAATTAGGACTTATGTGTAAAAGGAACAAAAAAGAATAAAAAAACGATGCTAAAAGAGTCGAAATGTACATTGCAGGAGAATTGCTGAAACATTGTTGTCTCCGCAATGGTTATTGCGGTCACAGCGAGGAATCCACAATGTTTAAGCTGCTGCTACTAAGTTCATCCAACCACCCTCCGTCACAGTTGCGATCTTTCAGTTGCGATCTTCCGTCAAAGGAGGTGAAGGGTGAAGTTGAACAACAGCTCGGAAGCGTGGATCTCCCCGTCTCAACGCATTCTAAAGATCCATTTCCTTATCCCGTTTGTTGGAATGAAGAAATCAGCCCTTGGCGTCGATAACTCGAGAGGAAGAAGAGAAGATCCTTCTTCTCTTCTGATCGAATTCATCCCCAAGATCAGTTAATCTTAACCTTCATCCGAGGCGCTTGCGGCGAGGATCCGTGCACACTTTTACTGCTTTCTATCTTCTGTTTCTTACTGCGTTCTGTCTTCATTTCATTTGTTGCTTTGTTTCAATTCGCCTTCATTTGTTCAGTTCTTTATCGCTTTACATACTGTCGTACTTTGATCTTTGTTTCTTACTTTATAAAGTTATCGTTTGAATCCTTGCAAGTCTTCACTTCGCTTATGTTTTTTCCTTTACTGTCATTTAAGTGCTTTGAATCATGCTCAATCAATCCGTTCTTCCCAATCCCCCATTAGCCATGAGTAACTAATCACACAAGGGTCTGCTAAAGATGAAACTATAGGTTAAAAATACGAAAGTTCAGCATGTAGGATAGCTTCGAATGCATTGAATGTATGTGTACTTCATCCCATGGGCAATTTCGATCGGCCATCCATTTTGTCTAAAGAACTCCTAACCTCCGGAAGGAGTAAGAGTTCAGAGTCGTCCATTCATGTTAGCCTTTCATGGTAGCCAGAAACGACCTAGGAATAGGCGTTTTCCTAGCACGATTCATTAACTTTCTTGTATAAATAGATGCTTGAGTCTTACTTGGATATGAGTGAACTAAGGGATCTAATGCATGTAATCGAGAGATGCATGAGATTGAGTTAAATTGATGCATGATAAGTTGAGCTACTGTTGAATGATCGTATGAAAAAGCCTATAGAGGAGTCTTTAGTTGACCTTGTTTCCTCATCTCACCTTCAAATCATTGTTAATTTAATTGCTAGGAAATTGCTTTCTCCGCAATTCTTTAGTTCTGTTTTTGCCTTAGCCGTTTTTCTCTTATTTTACTTTTGCGATTTTATTGCTAGAACGTTGCTAAGTCCGCAATTCTTCTTGCTCTACTTAATAGTCTAATCACGTTATTTGCTTTCGTTTATGCTTGCATACCTTGTTCATTCTTCATAAGTTTGGCACATCAATCTCCAATCTACCCCACTTAAGTAACTCCCTCTAATTTAACACCTCACTTCGTTAGTAACTAAGAATAAATCTCTGTGGGAAAACGAATGAAAAAATACTTATCACTTGCTGCAAGACCATGTATGCTTGCATGATCTGAGTGCTCTCGCATCACATTTAATTTACACATTGAGCACGCAACACATGTGAGTGGGGGTATCATATACAATGAGTTTGTATAAGACTGGACCACGAAATATATAATACTTCTTTATAAATCCGTTATTTGAGAAGATTAATATTTCACATGATGATCATATGTGACTCGATCTTAATCCTGAGTGAGTTATGAACTCCTGCCTCTGAAGGCTCGTCCTTTGATTTGTATGGGTGAGAATGACCTTTATAGCCGATTCAATAAGTCTACCATTTTGGAGACTTGACCAAATAGGTAGCTGGGAACATAAGTTTCACAAGATGCAATTCAGTTCTTCCCATATCGGGAAAGTAGATGAGTAGTTCCCTTAAGTGGTGATTTCGAGACTTGAACAATGAGGCCCCACCCTTTCACTGGCCCGAGAGGGACTTGGTTTATGGTTAGATCATAAATAGGTTGGTTCATTAGAGAATCAGCGATACTTAAGGTGTAAGATGCAATTACAGGGGTAAAACAAAAGTTTAACCCATCTGTAATTACGAACAACTCGTGAAGGATCGACTTGCATGTAATGGTTATATCCATGGACACAACTTGTCCTACAATGCATAAAAGTGCAACTATAGGCCTATCGTGGAGTGACCTAGAGTTAATGAATGAAAGTTAATTAATTAAAGAGTTTAATTAATGAATTTTGTATTATTGATGCTTATAAATCTGTAGCTCCATAAGACCCCCTTGCTAGATCATAGGAACACTAAAATGATCAATTTAGTTGAAAGAAAAATTTGAATTATTCAAATTAATATTTAATATATTTGATATATTAAATGTAGAAGAGAAAAATATATTTATTGTATTTGATACATTAAATATTAGAGAAAATAGTTTATTTATTTGATACATTAAATATTAGAGAAAATAGTTTATGTATTAGATACAGTAATATTAAAAACTATATATACATATGAAATTTGAATGAGATTCAAATTGAATAAATGTATATTATAAAAGATTAATTTTATGATATTTGGATGAGATTCAAATAAATATAAAATAGATATTTTAATAGAATAAATGTTAAAATGTATTTTATCAAAAAAAAAAAATTAATTCTTAAAAGCCCTATGAATAGAACATTTAGGTTTAGCCAAAAACATAATACTCACCCTCTGCGAGAGAATTGTTCTCTCATTCTTTCAAGAAAGCTCCCACAAGGCTTGGTCATGTATTCGAGTCATAGCGATGAAGATCTCATGGAGAAGAAACACATGATGATTGTAGTTCTTCAAAGGTATATGCAAGGTATATGCTTAATCTTGTAATTTAAGTTTAATTCTAAATAAAATAAAGATTGATTCCAACGCTTCCGCTGCAACGCTGCAGGGGTTTGAAGCGTTCAATATCAGCTTTTTTAAAAAAAGAAAAAGAAAAAGGATCATACACTGAGATAAGAATATGAGGTGAAGCATGAATGTATGTATCTATGTGACATTGCTTTAATCTAGCTCATGTTCCCTATTGTGTAGCAAAAGTTTGACTAGCATTGTATATTTGTATTTAGTTGGTTATTAGATTATCTTGCGTATCTAATTTCCTTTCCATGTAATTCATGTATGTCTTGATTCAGTTTCCTCCTTTTGTTTTATGTTAGATTATCTAGTGCAATCCTTGTTTTTTTTTAAAAAAAATGTGAGCAATTTATTTGTTGTTAATTTCGAGTAGTTTAGCTTTTATTAGATAAAAAAAGGGTTATTTTCTTTCAAATGATGAAACCTAGCATGTTCCGGATGCTTATATTCTAAGCTCTTAAGGTGAGAGATCATTTATTAGAATGTCAAGATTTGATTTCAATATTTATTTCCAAAAAAAAAATATTGTGTTCAACCTCTCCTTCCTTTTAAAAAAAAAAAAAAAAACAAAATCAATTTTATAAAAGACATGTTAAAAAAAAGGATTTGTAATTTTTCTAAAAAAAACATATTTAAGGATATATCAAAAAATTCAAAAAAAAAAACCAAATCCAAAAATTTGTTTCCGTAAACTTTACTCATTTAAAATAAAAATTAATGAAAAAAAATTTAATCATGCATTTAAAAAATAATAATAAACCAAACATTTTAAAATAAAAACTTTTGTACGAAAATTGGGAATCAAAATAATTGATTTTCCAAATATTCTTGAGGTTGATTTTTATTTGGGATGCTAAATAAAAATCAAGCAGTTTTCTAATCGACGGTGTTATGTCACTCATAATTATTGGACATTATTCTCCTTATGAATAATGATACGTAAAACATGAGACTTTTAAAAATCTTCAAAATAATTTTTTTTTACAACGACCATTTCTTTAAAATATCACGAGAAAATTAAATCTTCGTTCGTTGAAAGTGTTGTGGGGTGTTGATAACTCTCGTTTGAGAGTTATTTGGTATCATTTTGAGATAGAATCAACCCTTTTATTGAGTTAAAGCTTTCAGAATTCATGTGATTCTGTCATTAGTTGTGAAATTCTTGTAAAGTTTCTTTCTTAGCGTTTGCATAAAATGTTAAGAAAAATGCCTACAAATATTGAAAAGTAATGCAATTATGTCTAAGTGTAGGGTTTGGCGAGGAAATAAGCTTTGGCGGATAAGAGCAAAATATGAAAGTAGAATCATCGCGGAAATATGGAGCAAACAAAACGTTCGCAAAAACTCTACCCGAGCACATGGGTTGGTAGACATTGTCCTCTTCCGTACACAGAAAAAAAATTATGCTTTTTGTCAACCAATGAGAGATTATAGCCGTTTTAGGGCAAATTTTGGAAAACTCTAAGGGGGCGTTTGGCCCAAGGAATTGCAGGGAGTTGAAGTTGTTTAGTCTGGAGAGTTCTGAAATTTGTGTGTTTGGGGTAGGGAGTTGTTTAGTGTGGAGTTTTGTAGTCTTTGGTGTATTTGGGGTAGAATATTGTTGAACCTAGAGTTCTGAAGTCTGAGTTTATTTTAACTTTTTTTTTCTGCACAATTTTTTCTACAAACTTTCAAAATTCCATTACTAAGGGCTTCTTCCAATAAATTCTAAGAATGAATTTTTATTTTTATTTTATCTATCCTTTACAAATTTCTTTGAAGGATATATATCCATTTTTGTTAGAAGTCACATTTAGTTTTATGAATTCTAAGATTTTGTTTTTTGTTTTTGTTTTTATTAATGTATGTATATTTTACAAACTTCTTTAAAGAAAAAAAGAACAACACTAAGTATAGTCTTACTCTTACCCATGTGTCAAATACATCATTCTCCCCCTACACCCACTTAAATTTTAAGAATGCGATTTTTACTTTTTATTTTATGTATCCTTCACAAATTTCTTTGAAGATAACAAAAATAATTTTGACGACAATACTTCACATTCTTTTTTCAGTATAACTCACAATACTTCAATAGTGTGTTAAATATTATATGTGAGTTTGAAAAAATTTAATCTATTAATTTAAACGGATTCAAATAAGCTCATGTTATTATTTCTCCCCATGGTAGGAATACTAAATTTTGAATTTTGTTTAAGTACAACCTAATTTATATTTAAAATAATAAAAATATGTTGAATTGCATTTTTAGTCCTTTAACACCTTTTGTTAAATTATGTTTTTTTTTTAAATAATTAAAAATATTGTGGAAGGGAGGGAGAGTGAGAGGAAGAGAGAGAAATGTGCTTCCTTGACAAATGAGACAAACTTAAATAGTAACTATTGTTGAAGTCTTGAGAGTTATATTTTTTATCCGACTTCAACAACTTCGTGGGCCAAACAGAGAGTAAACTTACTCCCCCAGCTCCGTGGGCCAAATGACCCCTATGGGGTACTTGAAGGAAGGGGCAAGGAGACATATGACCCATTTTTATTCTCAAAATTGATAGATGTCCCTTTTTTAAAATGTTTGGTATACGTCCATTTTTAGTTTAATCTCTCTCTTCCTTATTTTTTTTCTTTCCTTATTTACCCTTCCATCTCAACCTCCTTTCCTTGAAAAAACTAGTCTTTTTCTCTTCCAAGATTTTCTCTAATGTTTCGCTCTCTCTCCTCTCACCCGTAATCTCCCAAAATATATATATAAACTTTGAAATCACTATCTCTCATTTTTCTCTCTCTCCTAATAATCAAGAGTAGTTAACCCAACAGGTAGAAAGAAAAAAAAATGAAATGAAAATATACATGTAATTGCAATTTTCCAATTTTTCAAATTACTTGCAACTGTGCAATTTCATCGTTTAAAACAAGAGGGAACATCTCGGTCCTTGAGCAAAAAAAAGAAAGTCTCAAATAACATGAGAAAACGAAACCCGAGATTTGGTTTCCTATCATGATCACAAAATTCTCAAGATAGGAAACATGTATTCCCACACAAAGCCAATAAAAAGATTTGAGAAACGAAATCCTAGCAGAGAACAAAGAATGATATAGCAAAAGATAATAATATCAGGAAAAAAGAATTACAAATATAAATAGAGTGTATTTTAAATTCAGTGAAGTGCAAATACAACAACTACCCAAATACTCTCTATGAAATTAAAGGGTAATTAATGTGTATGAAATTACATGGCAATTAATGAATTCTTATTACTTTTGACTTTTCAATATGGAAAAAAAAATTAAAAATGAAAAGGTCGTCTTATTCAAAACCCCTCCTCTCCCACTTTTCTCTCTCACTTCACACCTTGGAACGCATCGTTCTTATAGAGAGAGAAGCGCTTTCACATCTTCTTAACCCGAAATGGCAAATGGCTGGGGAGAGGAAAGGTTCATTTTTTTAGGGTACCCCCGGGAACAGATCCAGTGTAGACGGGGTGGGGCCTGTAGCTCAGAGGATTAGAGCATGTGGCTACGAACCACGGTGTCGGGGGTTCGAATCCCTCCTCGCCCACAACCGGCCAAAAAGGGAAGGACTTTTCCCTCTGGAGGGTACTTACTGTGTATGAAATTACATGGTACTTAATGTGTATGAAATTACAGAGTAATTATTTTGTATGAAATTCGAGGGTAATTATTTTGTATAAAATTACAGGGTACTTACTGTGTATGAAATTATAGGGTACTTACTGTATATAAAATTACAGAGTACTTACTTGGCATTACATGATACTTACTTGACATGGTACTTTAATTACAAGGTATACTTACTTCAATAAAAATATTTGGGTGTGTATTGGACTTCTGTGGTAGCCTTCCATTCGGGATCTGAATCTGAAAACTTGGCATAATATTTTTCAGGTGACATTTCAATTGTTTGTGCATAAACCGTAAAAAGTTAGCCTTCCATTTCGGTGTGTATTGGACTTGCGTGGTACACCATAACTACTTACAACTTCCTTGATGAAAACAGATGATGCAACATCCTTCCATTTGGGATCTGAATCTGGAAAGATTTGTCCAATATCAGCCCCAAAGCACCAAAAAATGCATAAACTACACATAAAGTAGAACATCTCCTATATCGTCATTGCAGGCGCGTAGCCCGCCGTCGCCGCACCTGCTCCAGACGTGTCGCACTCTGCCGCTGTTGCTCTGCATCACCGCCTGCTACAGGATCAAACGTAGTGAGGAAGAGGGAGATGTGTTTTTACGAAGGGGGATGGGGAGGAAGGGTTTCCTTTCAAACCTTTTTTTATTATTATTTTTAAATCGGTTAGAATCTAGAGAATGAAATTAGGGAGGAGAGATGAAAGAAAATTTAAAAAATATATCATTTCTATAGAAGGTAGAGAAATAAAGAAGGGTAAATACGGAATGAAAAAGAGAGGAAAGAGAAAATAAAAAAGGACATATATCTTATTTTTTTTAAGAGGGACTTCAATTGAAACCGGATCCCAAAAGGTGCCATTTACTATGATTTCCTTTAAAGGAAATGATGGAGAACCCAAATAGGAAGTAAACTTACTCCCCTAACTTCGTGGGCCAAACGGCCCCTAAAGGGGTATTTAAAGGAAATGATGGAGAACCTTTTTGGAGAGGAGAACTTTTGGGGAGCTATTTTCATAAAGAGAATTAGATTTTTTTAAAGAGCTTTTTGTTGTACATTGATGGAGGATTCGCCGAAGAAGACAAACCTACCATTGATTCTTGTCGGCAGAGAAGAAGGAGTTGAGTTGAAGCCTTGACAAAGAACTCTTGTCCGTCGCTGAAGTTGCTGGAGCATAATCTTCTTCCCCTTCTCTTTCTTCTCTTCATCTATTTTTTTGTCGAACGCTTTTAACACTGTTTTTTAATAGTTTTGTTGTTTTCATTATGTTTTTGTTTAGTCATTTTGTGCTCCCATCTTGTAGCATGAACTAATCTCCGAAAGGGGAAGGTTAGAAGTATGAATGTTTTAGCTATCATTTGTGCAAATTCTCTAAGTATGATTGTTTTCACGTTAATAATGCATTTTCGACCAGTCATCTTGTTCCTTAAGTCCCACTGATCCTCTAATGAACTATTGGTTTGTGGTCCAACCACCAAACCGATTCGTATGTGATCTCATCACTATACCAAGTCCCTCTCGGGCCAATGAGAAGGTGGGATCCCTAGTTCAAGACTCGGAGTCAGCACTTAAAGGAACAATCTCTCTACTAATCCCTCAATGCGGGTAGGAGTGAATTTCATCTTGCACGACTATGTTCCCAGCTACCTACCCGGTCTTATCCCCAAGATGGTAGGCTTATTGAGTCGGCGATCTTGGGCCACTCTCACCCATACAAGTCAAAGGATAAGCCCGAATAAACAGGAGTTCATAGCGTGCTCAGGATTCAGATCGAGTTGCCTAGGTTATCATATGAAAAAATCGGTCTTTACAGTAAACGAAGTTATAAAGAAAGAGCGACTTGTTTCGAGGTTCAGTCTTATGCAAACTCATTGCATAGGACGCCCCCACTCGCATGTCTCCACATGAACGATCTCGGATCACATCATTTGTACTATACAAAGTGGGCCGCGTTCAATAGTGTCCCCAAGATAAGATACCCAACCTTATCCCTATACTATAGACCGTTCTGGCTATTACTTGAACTTGATCCACAATCATGTCACACATGAAGTTCAAGTATACAACCTATAGCCATGGGTTCTTTGTTTATTGGAGTTAGGTTAAAAGTAAACACAATTCACTTTATTCAATAACAACTTTACTGAATAAAACTCAATAACAACTTTATTGCAAAATAAGATATACATTCAGTTTACAAACCACGAGTTTTAGGACATAAAACCCAACAAACTCCCACTTGGACTAAAACGTCAGTGGAGTATTACATGCTAGATGAGAAAAACTGGAATATCAAATACATCCATGGCTTTTCTCCCACTATCCTACTATACAACTCGCAGTCCTAGAGTCACTAGGTGCCTCTCGAACACTTTAGCCGTGAGGGACTTTGTAAACGGATCAGCAATATTGTGCTCTGAGGCGATCTGCATAACGATCACGTCTTCTCGATGCACTATCTCCCTAATGAGATGATATTTCCGCTCAATGTGTTTTCCACGCTTATGACTTCTTGGTTCTTTGGAATTTGCCACAGCACCAGTATTATCACAATAAAGTGCGATAGGAAAATTCATATTTGGAACAACTTCCAAATCCGTCAAGAACTTCTTAAGCCATACAGCCTCTTTCGCAGCTTCGCAAGCCGAGACATACTCAGCTTCCATGGTGGAGTCAGCAATACAACCTTGCTTTATACTCCTCCATACTATTGCCCCTCCGTTAAGAGTGAACACTGATCCCGATATGGTTTGAAAATCAGAGTCAGTGTATCCTGTAAGGATCAAATCCTTCGCGCCATACACGAGCACATAGTCCCTCGTTCTCCGAAGATACTTCCGGATGTGTTTAACGGCAGTCCAATGATCATATCCAGGATTGTACTGATACCTACTGACAATTCCCACGACATAACATATGTCGGGTTGTGTACATAACATGACGTACATCAGACTACCGACTGCTGATGCATAGGGAATTCGTCTCATATCCTCAACTTCTTGAGGTGTCTTAGGACACTCTTCCTTTAACAATTGAATTCCATGCCTGAAAGGTAAAGAACCCTTCTTGGAATTCTGCATCGAATATCGTATCAACACCTTGTCGATATAAGATGCTTGAGACAGCACTAGCGTTTTGTTCTTAAGATTCCTTATGATTTGAATCCCTAGAACAAACTGAGCCTCTCCCAAATCTTTCATTTGGAATTGGGTCGATAGTCATTGTTTAACGTCAGTCAGGAACCCTACATCATTCCCAATGAGTAGGATATCATCTACATATAAGACTAAGAAAGCTACAACAGAATTGACTATTTTCTTGTAAACACAAGGTTCGTCAACATTCTGTTCAAAGCCATAAGATTTGATCGCAGTATCAAACCTTATATTCCAGGATCTAGACGCTTGCTTCAACCCATAAATGGATCGATTAAGCTTGCAAACCTTTTGCTCTTGACCCTGAACTATGAACCCCTCTGGTTGAGCCATATATAAATACTCTTTTCAAGATTGCCATTCAGAAATGCTGTCTTGACATCCATTTGCCAAATTTCATAATCATAAAACGTGGAAATGGATAAGAGTATTCTAATCGACTTTAATATGGCAACATGGGAGAAGGTTTCTTCATAGTCCACCCCTTCCCTCTAGGAATAGCCCCTTGCCACAAGTCGAGCCTTAAAGGTTTGCACCTTACCGGCTTGGTCTCGTTTCCTCTTGTAGATCTACTTGCAACCGATAGGTCTTTCACCATCAGGTTGCTATACAAGATCCCAGACTGAATTGAAGTACATTGACTCCATTTCGAGGTCCATGACTTTAAGCCACTGGTCTTTGTCTATGTCATTCATTGCTTGTTTAAAGGTCAATGGATCCTCAACGTCGTCATCAGGTATGACGACCCGGGTTTCCGTTAAACCCATGTAGCGGTCAGGTTGTCTCACATCCCTCCCACTACGTCGAGGTATTCTCAACACTTGAGAAGGACCAGCCTGATCAACAACTCTTGTTGAACCATGTGTAGCTTTCCTGGAATGTTCGGTCAAAATAATTTTGCTCGAAGGTTAATGATCTCTCATGTGGTCTTCCTATAAGAACGTGGTGTTTGTCGATACAAGCACCTTATCCTGTTGAGGATCATAAAATAGACCACCTTTCGTTTCCTTGGGGCAGCTTACGAATAAGCATAATTTTGAACGATGTTCCAACTTCTTTAGATTGGGCACCAGCACATGTGCCGGACACCCCCAAATTCTGAAGTGACGTAAACTCACTTTACGCCGTCTCCATAACTCAAAAGGTGTTTCTGAAACAGTCTTAGAGGGAACTTCGTTCAAAATATATACAGCAGCCTCTACTGCATATCCCCAAAACGAACTAGGCAGCTGAGCATAGCTCATCATACATCGAACCATGTCTAACAGGGTTTTATTTCTCCTTTCGAACACACCGTTCTGCTACGGTGTTCCGAGTGCTGAAAGTTGGGATACTATTCCATGTTCTATCATATAGTCCTGGAATCTTAAATCCATATACTCTCCACCTCGATCTGATCGGAGTGTTTTAATCGTTTTACCTAATGTGTTCTCAACCTCTGCCTTATACTCCTTGAACTTTTCAAGAGCTTCGGACTTATGATGCATTAGGTAAAGATAACCGTACCTAGAATAATCATAAATGAAGATGATGAAATATTCATACCCTCCCTGTGCTTTAACATTCATCGGACCACAAAGGTCTGAATGTACAAGCTCTAGAGTTTCTTTGGACCTATGACCTTTTTCAGAAAAAAGATCGTTTGGTCATCTTGCCCTCAAGACAAGACTCACATGGTGGTAAAGAGTTGTCCTCTAACCGATTCAGGAGACCACTCTTAACCAATCTCCCAATCCTATTGAGATTAATGTGGCCTAGTCTCAAGTGCCAAAGATAGGTACTTGGAGAAAGTTTTTGCCTTTTAGTTTGAGTCTCAGCTGTTTTAAACATCTCGGTGTTCAAAATAGCTTTTGTTTCTATTGGTCTTAACACATACAAGTTGTTTTCAAGTTTCGCAGAACATATATGTACACTTCTTTTGCTAATGAACGCTTCATTAAATCAAAAGATACTTTATACAAATGTTCAAGTAAACAAGAGATAGATAGAAGGTTCCTTTTGAAGCTAGGAACCAACAATACATTTTCAAGTAAAATGAAACTATCTCTATATAACAACTTGACAGCTCCCACTGCCTTGGCTGTGACAACCTCTTTTGTTCCAACCTTGAGAGTTATCTGACCTTCAGCAAGCACCTGCTAGGAACTAGTTTCCTGGAAAGAAGAACAAACATGGTTAGTGGCTCCTGAATCCAGTATCCAGGCAGAACTATCATGTTCCACTAAACATGTTTCAACAACGAGTAAATCATATTTACTTTGTTGTTTCTTCTCAACTTTCCTCGCCATGAGGGTATCATGATAGACCGATGAGGACGGTTGTCCAAACATCGTCTGTAATGAATCCATGATCTCCTTAGCGGAGACCATTACCTCATGCTTCTTAGCTAACACATCGGATGTGCTGGCCAAGATGTAGACTCGGGCTTTATCATTAGCCCTAGTCCACCTGTCAAATGCATCACGAACAGTTCGAGTTGCAGAAGAGCTAGGAGTGGGAGGACATTCCTCTGTTTAGACAAACCTAAGATCATCGATAACAAGAATCGTATTCAAGTTCGATTTCCAGGTCGTGTATTATCGCCGTTTAGTTTATCAGAAGCTAGTAATTGGATAAACGAGCTAGACATGCTGAAAAAGAATAAATTCTATTAGTGAATTGATTTTAACCCATTTCATACATCCAATCAAGATTTAGCAAAAGTAATAATGTACCCATAAACTCATTATTATTTGCAACGATACTTTAGTGAGTCATAATGATTGCTACCATTGGGCAGTCAACCAGTCCTTCACTGAACCAAGACAATCTTGACTAAATGCTAATACCAGAATAACTCATATTCCTATAGCATCTTAGTTATCGTTGTTTGGTCAAGAATTTACTAGCTCCTTAGCAAATCTTGTAAGTGTGACCCGCCATTTTTAGATTTCTTAGGGCGGCCCCAACAGTGCAACCGTATGGAATGTCAGTGTTGGGAATGGCTCTAAGTAATCTTTATCCATTTCTGATGACTGAGATGTTCCGACTCCCATGAAACGGCCCTCCGTATGGACGGTGCCTCTAAGAGCAACCAACAGGCGGAACATGAGAATCTCACGGTTCAATCCAATGAAGGAGACCGTAGGATGTATTGACATACTTCCTTCTCCCACTTACTAGAAATACTTTCTCCATTCACCTTGCTATTGATTTATGCAAACACCACACGTTTGGAGATGCCCTATTGACATCATGAGGCTGAGCATAAATCTCACGGTGTGAACTTCACAGAGAGCGTAGGAGGAGATTGATATATCATATATACTTTCTCAACACAACTACTAAGTATTTTAGAACGGTTTGGGTATACTTTTACTTAGGCATTATCCGGCTAAGACAATAAAACCTAAGTCTAGGTAGAACATACTTTTACCTAAGATGTCTAGGTGATAAACGCTTTATAACCTTACACCTCTCACGTGCATGCTCATAAAGCCGGGTTAATTTAACTGAAGTACCGAATCGATCCCCAGGTAGGAGGTGTTCCGTAAACCGTCATCTTAGATACCTCCAACCTTAGTACAGGATCTCACCGGGTGAGTTCTCTTGTAACCTTAGCTTTACAAGATATCGACCTATTTTAACTATTAAAACGAATCGATATTAAATTCCTAATCGCATTGGAATTCTTTAACCCTTAGTGAGCATGCATTTATCTTTGTTATAGATTTTAAATGTCTATCTCATTTTACAACGCTTTATAAAACAAAGACATTCTATAACATGCTTCTTAAGCTAGAATATAACCATTACATTCATTCTGTAACATGCTTCCGAAGCAAGAATATAACAATTATATTCAACTAAGGCAACTATGTTGTATGTTTAATTTCACAATTAATATAACACTTATATCAATTACACTTTTAAACAAGCAACATCCAATTCATAAATTAATATAACACTTATATTAATTCTCATGAATTAAGCATGCATACTATACAACATAACACTTATATTATATTTTCAATGCATGCAACATGCTTCGTATGGTGGGATTTGAAATCTATATGGCATACTTTATGCACATACAAGAGACTTTAATTAAAACATACATTCACAATGCATAAATAATTAAACACACTAAAGTGGACCGGTTTTGGCATCACGGGCAAGCAAGCAACTAAATTATTACAATAATAATTCATAAACTAGGTTGAGACGCTTCCGAACCCTTCGAACCGCCAGGAACCAGCTTGAATTGCTTGAACCGGCCAAAAAACAGCAACCAAAGCTTCAACAAAAACTGAACTGGTTCAAAACAGTAAATCCGTCTTCAACAGCTCGAAACCGGACCAAAACCAACCCGAACTAGACCAAACGAGCGCTGAACGAAACCGTCAGAGGGTGAAGAACCCGGAACCGGTCTGACTTTCAGTGAACCGGACCGCCCGAGGACCGAACCGGACCATTTCTTCCACCTTGCGCTGAACCGGTTTTGTGCTGGAATTTTGCAGAAAAAAAAACAGCAAGCTGTTTTTTCCGACACCCGAGCTTCTGTCTTCGAATTGAAAGTCTATATGAACTCTAATGACTCCGATTTTCTTACAGACTCTTATGCACACATTAAAGCCCATACACGCTCGGCCATTTACAAAATGAAGTACAAATCGAAGCTAAAAAAAATATGCCAAAACTGGGAAACACTTTAGACGCCCAGAAAAATTAATTTCTAAAACAAATACCCACCGAGCTTAAATTGATGCAAATTGAGTAACCAAAAAACGCTCTGATACCAATTGATGGAGCGCATGTAGTGCAGCGGAAGCGAGTCGGATCAATTGGCACTCTAATTTCATCAATTTAGCTAAACTAGAAACATGCTCAAAACTAGGAAATAAAAGAAATTAGAACACATACCTCTTGTAGTTCTAAAACCTTTTAAAACCAATGCTCGAATCTCCTCACGAACCCTTCGAAGCTTCCCTCAAACTCTTCGAGAACCACCTCCGGTAGTCCCGCTATCCTCGGGCCGAGCAACGGAGTGGTGGGACTCCTTTACAAAAAGAAAAAGTTTGGAAGATGAAGATGGGAAGGTGAAAGAGATGAGATTTTTGTGAGAAATATCTAACACTTAGCTTTCTAATTTCTCAAGTAACATGAAATCTTCATGCTCATCCAAATATTCAAACTCTTTGAAAATTCATCAACCTCAAACCATTTGAACTTCATCCAATTTATAGGCAATTCACATGCAACAAACTCTTTGCTTAGCATGACACCTCAAATTGGATGGATTAGTCTTCAACCAAGTGTTCCAAAATTGATGAGTTTATGCATGTGGTTGGTGATTCACAATTCACTTCACAACTTGGATAAACCCACCCAACTTGGATAAATCCACTCAACTTGATAAATCCACTTGACTTGGATAATCCCACTTGTAATATTTTGTCATTTTAAAATTAATTCATAATTAATTTTAATAAACAAATTTAATTTTAATTAGTTAAACTTTTTAATTAATTAATATTATTATTTAATTCAATATCAAATATTAATTAAATAATAAGACTAATCTCGGTTTCTAAAACCGAATCATCACACATGAATCTCTATTCATGTTTTAGACCGATCCCATATTTAAATCATATTTAAATATGTCCATCATTCTTCCAAAAATGAATTTGAATAAATTCAAATTCTTTTTCTCTCATATTGTTACACGACTTAATCCGAGCTAGCCAGGAGAACCTAAAGGACCTACAGATCATGAGCGATACGAGATTAACCGGCCAAACTCTTTATCCAAGCTAACCAACATTCGTTAACCCCCAGAGACTCCACTAAAGTCCATGGGTTGCACTCTCCTCACCGTAGATATATTTATGTCCTCTTGATATAACCATCATAAGTAAGTCGATCCTTCACAGGTTGTTCGTAATTACAGCTGGGTCAAAATAACCGTTTTACCCTCGTAATTACATCTTGTTCCTTAAGTCCCACTGATCCTCTAATGAACTATTGGTTTGTGGTCCAACCACCAAACCGATTGGTATGTGATCTCATCACTATACCAAGTCATTGTTTCGCGGTTCAGTCTTATGCAAACTCATTGCATAGGACGCACCCACTCGCATGTCTCCACATGAACGATTTTGGATCACATCGTTTGTACTATACAAAATGGGTCGCGTCTAATAGTGTCCCAAGATAAGGTACCCAACCTTATCCCTATACTATAGACCGTTCTGGCTATTACTTGAACTTGATCCACAATCACGTCACACATGAAGTTCAAGTATACAACCTATAGCCATGGGTTCTTTGTTTATTGGAGTTAGGTTAAAAGTAAACACAATTCACTTTATTCAATAACAACTTTACTGAATAAAACTCAATGACAACTTTATTGCAAAATAGAATATACATTCAGTTTACAAACCACGAGTTTTAGGACATAAAACCCAACACTTGGGGAGCAACCAGCATAAACGATTCACACCGAGGTCTTGTCAAATTTTGCTTTCAAGGCAGTGGTTTACCACGACACAACAATTATCCTTCCGATTCTGTTCCGGTTGATCGACAACCAACAGTATTCAGCCAGATATATTATTTTGAAATCAGCCGCAGCAGATTCTAAACACCAGGTTTTCCAGACCGAACAATATTCACTCAAAAAATCATATATTATATTCTAGTAAATGAAATTGTACAAAACGGATTTGTATGGATAGCTGATTCACAGAGCTTTAATTTGATATCTAGTAGGATTATTTCGGAGATATAGAATACTAAGAAACAAGGAAAAGAATGTAGATGAGGAAATTGAAAAACTGGGCAGAACACTTAAAACGTCTAGGGCTGAAGAAAAATCAATAACTAAAGTTATAGGGCTCGGATTAAAGTGAAATTTGTATTGCTGGATAGATAAATTTGTGGTGAACGAGAAAAGAACAAATTTGAAACACTTTAATGTAATTTTAATCTTCAGACATACATAATACAGAAGATGCACGCGGAAGACTTAAAAAGAAACACTTCAAGAAGATGATATTTTTTTTTTGTTTTTTGGAGTTTTAAAATAAGAAGGAAATGAAAGACATGAAAGAAAGATAGATGATATACCCGACATAGAGCCAAAGCTTTGATACCAAATGATACGAAACTTCCAAGAATAAGCGTGAGAACCCCTTGATTATACGGACCCCCAACACATTAACTTGAAAACCCCAGTAGCCAATTTGGTCTCAACCCCTAATAAAGGCTAGAAAACAGGTTACTTAGATGATCTAACAAACCAAGGATCGGACAAAGCTTTTGGCTCCCATCAACCCTCGATCTTCAAAGCACTCCACAAGCAAGACAGATCAATCCTAACTTGAATGCTCCAAATATTCGTGAATTCTATCACAAGAACACACAAGAAACCCAAAACACTACATTTCCATATATTCTTATCAACTTTTTTTACATTAGACAAAACAAATTCCTTTTATAGACAAGGAATTATAGTGCATGCAAATTAATGATTTCCCCAACCACCTAACATCTACTTTCCAACAACCCATATTAAAGGATTTCCCCAATTACCTAATTAAAGGAATTCTCCAACTACTTAATTAAATGGATGCTTTCTAGGAATTCAAACTTGAATATTACAACATGAATAAAGTCTTCATATCATTCCATGCATTTGAACTTGTGACAAACTATAGTCATGCATTTCTCTTATTTGTTGACTTTGGTCCTTGCTCCATAATAATGATTTGACTTCTTTGACCTTCATCATGGATATGAATTGGATTGTCATGATAATTCATATCACTTAGACTTATTACAACAAACAACTACATGCTTCTCAAACATGCATACAACTAAGGCAACTAATGTTGGATGTTTAATTTCATAATAAATATAACACTTATATCAATTATTCTATTAAGCAAACAACATCTAATTCATGAATTAATATAACTCTTATATCAATACTCATGAATTCCTAAACATGAATATTATATATTATAACGCTTATAACATACGTTCAATGCATGGAGCATGCTTCCTACGGTGAGATTTTAGATCTATATGGCATACTTTATGCACATACAATCATGGAATTTAATTAAAACATACATATACAATGCATAATTAATTAAACACACTAAAGTGGACCGGTTTTGGCATCAAGCAAGCAATAACTATTTTATTCCAAGCTTGAACAACAAGTTAAGTCTTGCGTGGACTTCGAACTCTTCATACTGCCTTGGACAAGCTTGCTCCCCCGAACACTTCGGCCAATTTCTCTTCGAGCTTCACATCGAACCGCCATGAATGAGTTTGAACTAACACTGAACATTTCTGCCAACTCAAAACTCAAGCTTCTTTCATAAAGAAACCTATATGGACTCTAATGACTCTAAAACAATACAGACTCTTCAGCACACATTAAAGCCCATACATTCTCGGGCAATTACAAATAATAAAATTAAAAAAGAAACGATGTCAAAACCGAAATACACTTTAGACGCCCATTCAGAAACAATTTCTAAATTAAAATACCCATCGAGCTTAAATTGATGCAAATTGAGTTGATCAAAATACGCTCTGATACATATTGATGGAGCATATAACGCTGCAGAAGCGATTTTGGATCGTTGATACTCTAATTTCATCAATTTAACTAAAAGGAAACATGCTCGAAACAACGGAAAAAGAGAAATGAGAAATACATACCTTTGTAGTTCAAATTTCTACAGTTCCGCCGCTCGTTTCTCCTCACGAACCCAACGGTTCTTCTCCCGAACGCTTCGAGAATTACCTCCGATAGTTTCGCTATCCTCGGACCGAGCAACAGAGTGATGAGACTCCTTTACGAGAGAAGAAGAACGGAATAGCAAAGGAAATAAGATGGAGAAGAAAAGAGGGTTGGGGCTTGAGTTTTTATTTAAGAACTAAAAAAAAGCTTTGTTTGAATTTCAAAAGTGAAGGACAGAAACTCAAAACTCAAAAATGAGTTTTGTAATTCAAACTCTTCGAATTAACAACCCAAAAAGCACTAAAATATATATATATATATATATATAATTATTATTGAAAAAAAATAATTCTTAATTAATTTTAAATAATAATAAATATTTTATTTATTAAACTTTTTATTAAACAATATATATATATATTAACTAATTAAACTTTTTAATTAATTAATATTATTTAATTCAATATCAAATATTAATTAAATAATATGGCTAATCCAGGTTTTCTAAAAACTGACTTTTTGCACATGAATCATATTCATGTTTTAGACCATTTCCATATTTAAATCATATTTAAATATGTTCATTATTCTTCCAAACCGAATTTGAACAAATTCAAATTCAAATTCTTTTCTTTTATATTGTTGCACGACGTTATCCAGGCTAGCCAGAAGAACCTAAAGAACCTACAGATCACAAGCTCCAACGATACGATATTATCTGGTTAAACTCTTTTAACCGAATTAATCAACATTCGTTAACCCCCAGAGACTCCACTAAAGTTCAAGGGTTGTACTCTCCTCACTATAGATATATTATGTCCTATTGATATAACCATCAAAGGTGAGTCGATCCTTCACAAGTCGTTCGTAATCACACCGGGATCATTTATACTGTTTAACCCTTGCATTACATCTTGTTCCTTAAGTACCACTGACACCTCTAATGAACAATTGATATGTGGGACAACCAGCAGATCAGATCCCTCTCAGGCCAAGAAGAGTGTGGGTCCTTGTTCAAGACCTAGAGTCAGCTATTAAGGGAACAACCTCTCTATTATCCCTTAAAGGCGGGTAGGAGTGAATTCCGTCTTGCTGTATTAAGTTTCCAGCTACCTATTCGAGTTTATCCCCAATATGGTAGGCTTATTGAGTCGGCGAACTGACCACTCTCACCCGTGCAAGTCAAAGGATACTCTCGAATAAACAAGAGTTCATAGCGAGCTCAGGATTGAGATCAAGTTACCTAAGTCATCATATGAAAAAGTCGGTCGCTTCGGTAAACGGTGTTATAAAGAGAGAGCGACTTGTTTCGCGGTTCAGTCTTATGCAAACTCGTTGCACAAGACCCCCTCACTCGCACATCTCTATGTGAAACGATTCGGATCACATCGTTTTGTACAATACAAAGTGAGCCGCATCCAATAGTGTTACCAGGATAAGGTACCCTACCTTATTCATATACTATAGACCGTTTTGGCTGTCTACTTGAACTTGATCCACATTCATGTCATACATGAAGTTCAAGTACTCAAACTTTCGCCACGGGTGTTTGTTATTGGTATAGGTTAATACAAACACGTTTCACTATATTCAATAACAACTTTACTAAATAAACCTCAATAACTCTTTATTGCATAAATAGAATTATTACATTCACAACGTTTACAAACTACGAGTTTTAGGACATAAAATTCAACAGTCTCTCCCAACGCCATTGCATTCTCATGTTCCTTCTTATTTCGCCGTTGCATTATCATCTTCCTTCTTATTTTACTCTTCTATGCTCTCGTTTTTTTCTATTTGGTTTTAAGTCATTTCTCCTCTATTGTTATAAGTTTTTGTTTTTTCAAGTAGGTTTTTCTTGGAGCTTAATCGTAGTGAACTGGGCAAACAATTTTTAGTAATGTCGGAGAAGGGCAAAAAGGGGTATCCAGGGCAAAAAAAAAAAAAAAATCCCTGAAAAGTCTTCCCTCAAATCTTCGGTTTCCAAGGAAGGTTCATATCGTTAATGTCATTTGAGGCTAAACTCCTCATAATTTGTTGATCAAATGACTTGAAATCTTCATTTTCTTCTTCAAACCAAAATGTTGTTTTGAGAATCACATGGATTTTAAAGTTACCATCACAATTGTTTGTACGAACTGAATATTTGTGAACCGTTGTTGCTTCCCGCGTTCCATGGATTATGCATGTAGTTTGCTAAATTTAGCATAGGTAAGTTTATTCCGTTTGGGGGATTGTTGGGTTTGTTTCTAATGACAGAATGAAACTAAATTGGTTTGTGTTGTGTTTGTGAGTTTGTTTCTAATGACAGAATAAAACTAAGCTTGTTTGTATTGTGGTTGTGAGTTTGCTTCTAATGGCAGAATGAAACTAAGTTTTTTTTGTCTTGTGCTTGTGGGTTTGAGTTTGTTTCTAATGGCAGAATGAAACTAAGTTTGTTTGTGTTGTACTTGTGGGTTTGAGTTTGTTTCTAATGACAGAATGAAACTAAGCTTGTTTGTGTTGTGCTGGTGGGTTTGTTTATAATGACAAAATGAAACTAAGCTTGTTTGTGTTGTGCTTGTGAGTTTGTTTCTAATGGCAGAATGAAATTGCTTGTGGGTTTATTTCTAATGGCAGAATGAAAGTAAGTCTGTTTGTGTTGTGTTGTGCTTGTGGGTTTGTTTCTAATGACAGAATGAAACAAAGCTTGTTTGTGTTGTGCTTGTGGGTTTGTTTATAATGACAAAATGAAACTAAGCTTATTTGTGTTATGCTTGTGAGTTTGTTTCGAATGTCAGAATGAAATTAAGTTTGTTTGTGTTGTGCTTGTGGGTTTGTTTTTAATGGGAGAATGAAACTAAACTTGTTTGTGTTGTGCTTATGGGTTTGTTTTTAATGGCAGAATGAAACTAAGTTTGTTTGTGTTGTGCTTGTGGGTTTGTTTCTAATGGCAGAATGAAAATAATTATTCTATTTTATTATATATTTGTTTTATACTAAAAGTTCGACAAGTAATAATTCTTGTGTTTTTTTGTTTAGATTCTTGAAGTCTAGTTGGATGTTGGAGCTTATGAGTATTAAGACGGCTCATTGAGTTAGAAGTCGAGCTCATTTATTCTTTTAATTTTATAGAATTGTGAATGTAAATTGTATAAGGCTGCTTTATTTCTCGTGAGTTGTGGATGTTTTGCCGGTTTTTCCAAAAATCGTGGTAGAGCTTTTGTAATGTTTTAGGGGTTGTAGTCTTATTGTTTTCTGTATGAGTTTTCTTCCCCGGCCTAAAAAAACATGAAAACATGGCATCCCAACATTAGTAAGAATGATCTTTTCAAAAAAAAAAAACATTAGCAAGAATGACTTAATATAAAGATTGGCAGCCAAACCCAAACCCATTATTAGCAAAGCAAAAAGGAAAAAAAAAAAAAAAACGCTAATGAACTGAACCGGTTTAGGTCAATCTAAAATCAGTTCGGGTTTTTTATATACATAATTGACTCAAACCGACCAATTTACACCCCTAGTAAAAACATGGAAAGTTACCGTTAGATTACTTGGGCCCTATTTGATAACCATTGATTTTTAATTTTTAATTTTAATTAAGCCTATAAACATCCAGCGTCGAGCCAGCGTCTCGACGCTATAGCTCGACGCTGGCTCTCGAAGTTGGGGCTGATGCTTTGCCTCTCCAAGGCTGTTTTGGCCCGTTTCTTCACGGAACAAATTCCCCTCTTCCCGATGCATTCCCGGGGCGCTAAAACTCTGCTTTAAGCTCTCGAACACGCCCAATGGACGCACGAGCTCTTTGCCGCTTTTCTCCTACAAAAGAGATACATTTAATCAATTGGAAGCGGTCTTTAGCTATAATTAGGACGTATTTAATAGCTCCAAAATGGAGTTATCACTTCCCTTGCAGGCGAGAAGACCTCGTCTTCACCACCTTCCCCACTGCCCTGAGTGGATTCCTGGTACTCCCCATAGGGGAATTCAGGATCAGGCTGTGGAGGCGTGTGCGAAGGTGTGGCACTCTGCTCTGCTGTAGGCGTCTGCACGGAATTCAGTGGTGAAGACGGCGTCGCAGGGCTCTGTGCAGGCGGTGACGATGAAAGCTCCAGGCTGTGCACTGGTTCAGATGATGAAGGGTTGTGCGCAGGTGAGGCAGACGGCGACGAACTCTTCTTTGGCGACTCGTGGGACGCACGATCCGTTTCTTGACTCTCCACAGAGGGAGTCTTGGCTTTGCTTGGTTCGGCGGCCGTCTCGACACTCCACCGGCGTTTCTTGGGCGTGCCCGCTGGTTCAGAAGGTCCAGCAGGGATCTCAGTGACAACCCTCCACTTCTTCCTACGGATCGGAAGCTTGGGAAGAGGTCCGGCGCGTACAGCCCCAGCATCTGCAAGGGTCAGAAGTGCTTCCCTCGCAGCCGCTTCAGCTGCATCATCGGCCTTCTTCTTGGCTGCGGATCTTTCAGCCCTTGTGGACACCATTGTCGAATCTTGGAGGTTTGGAGAGAAGGATCAAAGATGAAGAGAATCTCAGTTTTCTTGGAAATCAGAGAATGAGAGAATCGTATCGATCGAGCGCCTTCTAACGGATATAAAGGCAACGACTAAATCCCAACGGCTCTATTTTGCGGATCCTGCAATTCCAGCGCAATTCTAGGGATATTTTTTCATCAAAATCTCAAACTTTGCTCGTCCGTATCTTTTATTTGGCTCGATCGTTTTTTGATTTTTAAAGCTGGGATTACTCTCCTTGATTCCCTCTTTCGATTCCCTACAAAAAGAAATAAAAACAATATCAAATACGTAATTAAAATCACACAACAAAACACACAAATGACAACCGGAAAATCGCAAAAATAAACTTAAGGCATGAGCCTTATGTTGACGAGCACAGTAACCACTCGTCCTCTCTCGTTCTCATTGTCACGCTTCAGTCAAGAGGAAGGCCGAGAGAGTCTTCACATCTCCTTCCTCATAGTAATGCTTCAACCTCGCCCCATTGACCATAAATGGCTGACCTTGCTGCAAGTTCTTTATCTCTATGGCACCATGAACAAACACATTAGTAATCACAAATGGACCCGACCATCTAGACTTAAGTTTTCCTGGAAATAATTTCAACCGTGAGTTAAACAACAACACAAGTTGACCCTTCTTAAAGTCCTTAACTCTAAGTCTACTATCGTGCCAAATCTTGGTCTTTTCCTTGTACATCTTAGCATTTTCATAGGCCATATGTCTAAGCTCATCAAGCTCATGTAATTGTAAAGACCTTAGTGTTCCTGCATCTTTTACACAAAAATTCAATTCCTTCATGGCCCAAAATGCTTTGTTTTCTAACTCAAGTGGTAAGTGACAAGCCTTGCCATATACCAGCCTATAAGGGGACATTCCTAGAGGTGTCTTATATGCTGTCCTATAAGCCCAAAGTGCATCCTCAAGCTTGAAGGACCAGTCTTTCCTATTAGGTTTGACTACTTTTTCTAGGATGTTCTTAATTTCCCTATTTGAGATTTCAGCTTGGCCATTTGAGTGTGGGTGATAGGGAGTGGCTACTCTATGCCTAATGTTATATTTAGCCAATACTTTTTCCATAGCCTTGTTAATGAAATGTGACCCCTCATCACTAATGATAGCACGAGGTGTCCCAAACCTAGTAAAAATGTGCCTATGCAAGAAGTTGGTGACTGTTTTAGCATCATTATTAGGACATGCTTTGGCCTCTACCCACTTGGACACATAATCCACTGCTACTAATATGTAAAGGTTACCTGATGATGGAGGGAATGGCCCCATGAAGTCAATGCCCCATACATCAAAGAGCTCTAACTCTAAGATGTAGGTGAGGGGCATCTCATCCTTTCGACTGAGGTTACCTGCTCTTTGGCATTCATCACAGCTGTGGGCATAGTTGTGGGCATCTTTGAAGATCGTTGGCCAGTAATAGCCACTCTGAAATACCTTTGCAGCTGTTCTTTGGCCACCAAAGTGTCCACCATAAGGAGATGTGTGACAGTGCTGCAGCACAGACTTCGCTTCAGCAGCTGAAACACACTTCCTTAGCAAGCCATCAGCACAGGTTCTGTAAAGTGTGGGGTCATCCCAGATGAATTTCCTTGCTTCATGAAGGAACCTCTTCTTCTCTTGTCCTCCCTTGAACACTGGTAATACCTGTGATGCACGGAAGTTAGCAATGTCAGCAAACCAAGGTTCCTCATCGTTATCACGATGAGTCAAAGCAAAGACATGTTCATCAATAAAAGCATCAGAAATTGCGGGCTCCGCAATTGTTTCGCAATTGTGCTGCAATCGAGACAGGTGATCTGCCACCACGTTTTCACATCCTTTCTTGTCCCGAATGTCCAAATCAAATTCCTGCAGCAATAACACCCATCTAATCAACCTAGGCTTTGCATCAGCCTTCCTCATAAGATATTTCAAGGCAGAATGGTCAGTATATACAATTGTCCTAGTGCCTACAATATAGTTTCTGAATTTCTCACAAGCAAACACTACAGCAAGCATCTCTTTCTCAGTAGTTGTATAATTACATTGAGCCTCATTCAAGGTCTTACTAGCGTAATATACAGGATGTGTTAGCTTGTCAATTTTCTGTCCTAACATGACCCCTACAGCATAGTCACTAGCATCACATAACATCTCGAACGGGAGATCCCAATCTGGCCCTACTATAACAGGTGCTGTGACTAGTGCTTTCTTAAGGGTGGTCCAAGCTACTACACATTCCTTAGAGAAGATGAAGGGCCTATTTAGCTCTAATAGCTCACACAGAGGCTTGGCTATCTTAGAAAAGTCCTTAATGAACCTTCTGTAGAAGCCAGCATGCCCTAAGAAGCTTCTAATGGCTTTGACATTCTGGGGCTCTACCAACTTCTCTATGATCTCAATTTTTGCTCGGTCAACTTCGACTCCTGCCCTCGACACTCTATGTCCTAAGACAATCCCCTCATCCACCATAAAATGGCATTTTTCCCAATTCAAGACTAGGTTGGTCTCCTCACACCTAGCCAGGACTTGTCCTAGGTTTTCTAGACAGTTTGAAAATGAGTCCCCAAAGACTGAGAAGTCATCCATGAATATTTCTATCATGGACTCATCCAACTCAGAGAAGATTGCCATCATGCACCTTTGGAAAGTTGCCGGTGCATTGCATAAGCCAAAAGGCATTCTGCGAAAGGCAAAAGTTCCAAAAGGGCAAGTGAAGGTGGTCTTCTCTTGATCCTTAGGGTCTATAGTTATTTGATTATAGCCTGAATACCCGTCTAAGAAACAATAGTAGGCTCTACCAGCTATTCTGTCTAGCATCTGGTCAATGAACGGTAGAGGGAAGTGATCTTTTTTAGTTTCTTTATTTAATTTCCTGTAATCCATACACACTCTCCACCCTGTGACAGTCCTTGTTGGAATCAGTTCGTTGTTCTCATTGACTACCACAGTTATTCCCCCCTTTTTAGGTACACATTGGATGGGGCTCACCCACTGGCTACTAGCTATTGGGAAGATCACTCCTGCATCTAACCATTTTATTATTTCCTTCTTTACTACCTCTTTCATAGAGGGGTTTAGCCTACGCTGGTGATCTACCCTAGGTGTGTGCTCTTCCTCTAGTATAATTTTGTGCATGCAATAAGAAGGGCTAATGCCTCGAATATCAGCAATAGTCCATGCTATAGCCTTCCTATGCTGCTTAAGCAATAATATCAGTTCAACCTCATGCTTTTCACTTAGCTTAGAAGAAATGATAACAGGCAGAGTTTCATTACTCCCTAAATATGCATACTTGAGGTGAGTGGGTAGTGGTTTCAGTTCTAAAACAGGTGGATGCTCAATAGATGGCTTTAAAGGATTCACAGGTCTATCAGTTAGGTCTATATTCATACATACATGTTGTGGGTTATTTACAGATATGTCCATTATGTCAGATACATTCAAGTCAGCTACATCTAATCCTACATATTCATTAGCATGCTTGGTTAATAATACATGCTCCAATTGTTCTTCCATTAAAGAATCAACAACGTCCATACTAGCACAGGATTCAAGGTCAGAGGGATACCTTAAAGCTTTATATACACTAAACTTTACCTCTTCATCATGAACCCTCATAGTAAGCTCACCTTTTTGGACGTCTATAAGTGCCCTACCTGTGGCTAGAAATGGTCTGCCTAGCAGGATGGGGACCTCCTTGTCTGCTTCATAATCCAGGATAATGAAATCTGCAAGGAAAATAAATTTGTCAACCTTTACTAAAATATCCTCAATTTTACCTTCTGGATATGCAATGGATCTGTCTGCTAATTGTAAGGTGACAGTGGTTGGACGTGCTTCTCCTATTCCCAACTGGCGGAATAGGGATAGGGGCATGAGATTTATGCTGGCGCCCAGGTCACAAAGCGCTCTGCCACTACTTCCCTCCCTAACTTTGTTTATTTTGTTATCTACCTTGTAGCAATATTGTTTTAAAAAATCGAGCAATTTTTAAAACTAAAAAAATTGTTTTCAAAAAGTAATTTTTGTTTTCGAAATTTGACTAAAAATTCAAATGGTTTCTCTCAAAAAGTAAAACTCATAGTAAAAAAATTAGGAGAAAACAAGCCTACATTTTAAAAAAAAAAACAGAAAATTAAAACCGAAATGGTTATCAATGGAGGCTTATGTTAGATATATACTTAGATATATGCTTCTATACATATTAGATTACTTACATATTTAGATATATGCTTCTTGTTTCTTGAAGAGAAAGAGTTTTTGCGTTGCCCTGTCGGCATAAAAACATGGAACTTTTGAGTTTGATAATTGATATGAATGAAACATCTTCAAAAAAAAAATAAAAAAAATAAAAAAAATAAAAAATAATAATAAAAATAATAATAATAATAATAATAATAATAATAAATAATAATATATATATATATATATATATATAAAAGAAATAAATAGATAATGTTATGAAAAAGTTTGAGACTGAGATTAATTTTCCTTTTCAATCTACATTAGAATTTGTTCTATGTGAGTAGCTCAACCAACATAATATATAAACTATGAGTAAGAAATCCCAAATTGGAATCTCCCATCTCACATATTGTCAAAAAAAAAAAAAAAAAAAATTGTTCCATCTCTGCATTTTAGGCCATGTTTACTTCTCTCCAAATGTAACAAATATTCTCATTACCTTATTTTTCTACCACTTGTTGAAGATTACATGGGTTCCACTTTTTTTGTTTTTTTTCTTGATGTTTGTCCTTTCTCTCTCTTTCTTGAAATTCTCATTATCATCTCCTCCACTTTCTTCTCCATTTCACCTTCTTCTTCTCCCCTACTCCGGTCAACTTCGCCGCAGCCGCCCATATGTTAGAGTTTTTTTTTTCTTTTTTTCTTTTAAAAAAATAGATTTTTTTATTCTTTCTCTTTCAAAGAATGATTTCCTTTTATTTTCTCTTTTAAAAATTGAGTTTACTTTTTCTTTCTATAAAGTTAGTTTTCTTTTTCTATCAACAAATCATTTGACGCCTCCTCATCAATCTCATTTCTAATTTTTTTCCACAAGTTTTTTAATAAAAAAATTGTGGAGAAAAAAGAAAAACTCATTTTTGATAAAAAAAAAAAAAATGAACAAATTGTTGGTATTGGATAAAAGATGAACAAATTGTGAAGAAAAGAGAGAAAATCATTACTTTAATGTTGAAACCCTTGAAAATTGGGGTTTCTTTTCTTTTGTGAGGAAGAAACATAAATGGGTTAATGGAGGAGGGAAGAGATTGAAGCTCCAATGGCGACAAACGAAGAAAGAAGAGAGAATAAACGGAAGAAAGTGAAGATTCATGTTGAAAAATGGGTTCACGAGTCACCACATGAGTCTGCACACGATTAACGCTCGGAAAACGAGTCAACACACAATTTTGAGTATCAAGGGTATTATGGTAAATTCACGAATAATTATGTGCAAGTAAACATCCCAATGAAATTTAGATTACGTTTGAATTAGCCTTAAGTAAACACTATCAAAAGATAAATCGATTACGATGGAAGCTTTAATCCATTACAATTGATTTATTACGATTGTTGGGAAAAATTCATTATAGAGTAGTAAATATGACAAATGTATAGAATCAAAGGAGAAAGTAAGCAATTCTAAAAGTGTCCAATATGAATAGGTAGATTTTTTTTTTTTTGGACAGGTTGAATATGTAGAATTGACCTTTAGAATTAAAATGATTATTTATTTTGTAACTGTTTATGTTTTTTTTTTTTTTTTTTTTTAATAATCAACTATATATTAGCTACTCTTAGCTCTTTAAATTTTTTCTTAAATGATTGACCAGATTTATTAATTTTTTTTCTTAATAATAATTAATTAGTTTTTTCTTAAATAATTGACCAAACTTATTAACCATTCTAAAAGTGTCGAATATGAATAGGTAGAAATGACCTATCTAATTAAAATGATTATTTATTTTGTAACTGTTTAATTTTTTTTTTAAATGATTGACCAAATTTATTAATTCTTTTTTTTTCTTAAATGATTGACCAAACTTATTACTTCCATTTGTCTTAATAATAATTTTATTTTATTATTATTATTATATTTTTTTTTTTAAGTTTTTAACGTATTTCATCACCTTTTATCTAAACCTGAAGATAAAAGGTCTTTCTATTTGGGGGTTTTCTCTCTACTTGGGAGTCGCGGTTTGACGCTTTTCGGTGACTTTTTTCTTGAGTTCCAACGATTTTTTATTCAACTTCAATGGAAGATTTGGCAGAAAGATGGAGGGATATGTCCCTCACAGCAAGAGAGGCGAATGTAATCGAAGTCCCAGACAACAAATTTTTTGTTTTAGAGGAAAACATACAATTGTGTGTCGTTGCAAAGCTTCTAACAAATGGGTACACCAATGTGGATGCTTTCAAATCTGTGATAAATTCGATTTGGAAGGTCCACCAAGATAAAAGAGTTGAAACGGCGGGCGAAAACGTGTTTTTTGTTCAATTCAAAACACGAATGGAAAAGATAAGAGTTCTCAAGTCGGGGCCATGGACTTTCGATCGAGCACTCATCGTTTTAGTTTCCTCACAAGAGTCTGAAAAAGTGGGAGATATGGTTTTCACGAAAACTGCATTTTGGATCCAAATCCATAATCTTCCGACAAACTGTATGACCTTTGAAATAGCAAAGATTTTGGGAGCAACAATCGGGGAAGTTGAAGAGATCGATTGGGATGGACAGAGTGAATGGATCGGACCAGTGACGAGAATCAAAATATTAATCGACATCACCTTACCACTGAGCCAGATTGTCAAACTGAAGACAAAGGAAGGTAAAGACGTATGTTGTCCAATAAGGTACGAAAAACTCCCTGACTTATGTTTTGAGTGTGGAATTCTGGGGCATTCCTCTCGAGAATGCCAATATACGCAGGTTGGGATCCAAACAAATCGAAAACACGATTATGGTGATTGGCTAATGGCATCATATGTCAAGAAAAGCTTGCTGATGGAAGGTGAAGGAAAGCCCAACCCAGATTATGGTGGGAAAGGGAAACGGGGGCGGGGAGGACGAGAGGGTCGATGGGGAGGTAGCAGCCGGAGTGATAGGGATAAATGGATGGAGGTTTCGCCGGAAGAGACGCCCGAAACGACGATCGGAGCACCTATACAGCTGGTGAATGAAACAGGCATTAATGAGGAGAGAGATAAGGAAAAAACTGATGGCATGGCTGATGTTTCGGCCACATTAACTACACCAACGTCTTTGGAAAAAATAAAAGAGAATCTGCTCAAATTAAAAGGGAAATCGATTTTGTTGGAGGAATTAAAGGAAAGTAACGGTTTGAAAATCGTGGAAAATACTGACGCAATGGAAGTTGATAAAATTAAAGATTTTGTGAGGGACCCACCTAATTTGCCATCTGCCAAGTTGGGTGAAGAAGGTCAGATTTTGGGTACTGAAGTAAATAAATTTCAACAAGATTTTGGGCTCCATTCTTTTGACGATTTTAATGAGGTGGACAGTAGCATGTCCACCATTGACAAAATAAATTCAGCGAGCATGCACAAGCCACAAACTTTTCGTAGAGTCTCCAATAGAGTGGGCAGAATGAATGTTGACGACACAGAGGTGCTATGCTTAGCAGGTGGAAAGAGAAAACTTGAGAAAAATCATTCAGACACAACTTTGCCTAAGAAACAGAAGGCCATTGTCGAGTCTGAGAGTCTAATTCTATCGGTGGAGGCTGGTGACCAGCCCCGCCGGTCACAATGAAACTACTATGCTGGAACGTCCGGGGTGTGAGAGGCTCGAGGACGTTCAATGACCTCGAAGACATGATCCGTCTTCATCGTCCTATTGTGATCTTTTTGACAAAAACAAAGTGTGATAAAGCAAGAATGAAATCTTTAAGATGTGACCTTCGTTTTGATAACTTCATTGCGAGGGGAAGCAGAGGTAATAGTGGAGGCATTTGTCTCATGTGGAAGAACGCAATTGATGTGGTGTTACGATCTTTCTCTCCAAATTATATTGACTGTAGCCTTCAGTTTATGGGGAGGAGTTGGAGATTCTCTAGAATATATGGTTGTCCTGAAACAGCAAAAAAGAAATTAACCTGTGATTTGCTTCGCAGGTTGGCTAATAATGACACTTCACCATGGCTTGTTGGTGGTGATCTGAACGAATGCTTGAGGGTAAATGAGAAGAAGGGGGGGTCTTCTAGAGTTTCCAAGAATATGGAGTTGTTCCGGGACACAGTTGATTATCTACAGCTTAAAGATCTTGGTTTTGTAGGCCGCCCTTTCACATGGTCTAACCGCTGGAAAGCAGGTCCGTCTATTTTTAAGCGCCAAGATAAGTTCTTGGGAAACGAATCTTTTTGTAATCTTTTTAATCAAATAAAGTTAATCATTTAGATTGGTATGCCTCTGATCATAGACCTATTTGCATTGAATTTGATTGAGCTACTTGTACTGTTGATAATATGAATGTTAGGGGCCGATTGGTCTCTCATTTTCGTTTTGATGAGTTATGGATACAGGAGGATGAGTGTGGTGACATCATTAAACAATGTTGGGATGGTGGAGTGTCAATCACAAATCCCCCACAACTTTCAACATCCTTGTTTCAATCTTCAATTTCCACCTGTAGGCAAAGACTATGGCAGTGGGGAAAGAGGAAAAATCATGGTCTTTTTGAAGAAATAAAAAATCTGAGAAGATTACTCCAAGAGGCATATAATGAGAAAGCAGGGCCGAATTTTACAAATATTAACCGCATTGAGGAAAGGTTGAATAAAGCTTTGGCTTCTGAAGAGTTGTATTGGAAGCAGCGTTCTCGTGAAAATTGGTTGAAATGGGGTGACAAGAATACACGTTGGTTCCATAAGAAAGCTTCAATCAGGAGAGAAAAAAACCGGATTTATCGGATTCGAAATCCGAGTGGGGAATGGGTGATGGAGAAAAAAGCTATCGAGTCAACTTTCTTGGATTACTTTGCTTCACTTTTTCGGTCCAATAATCCGTCTGAAAGTAATATTGATGCGGCGTTACAATCGGTTCAGGTAAAAGTATCAAGTGAGATGAATGCTATGTTGATGTCACCTCTTACTGAGGATGAGGTTAAATTTTCGTTATTCCAAATGTACCCAACCAAGGCCCCTGGCCCGGATGCTTTTCCAGCTCTTTTCTATCAGAAGTACTGGGAGTCCATAAAAGGACCCACTCTTGGATCTTGTCTCAGCATTTTGAATAACAGAACATCAGTAAGAGATATGAATCATACTAATATATCGCTCTCATCCCAAAAAAGAAGGGCCCTCAGGAAGTGACTGATTTCAGGCCTATTAGCTTATGTAATGTTTCCTACAAGATCATTACTAAAGTTCTTGCTAATAGGATGAAATCAATTTTACATGAGATCATCACAGAAACTCAGAGTGCTTTTGCTCTTGGTAGACTTATTTCAGATAACATATTGGTGAGTTATGAATGTATTCAATACATTTTTTATAAAAGAGCAGGTTGTAAAGGGTTGGAAGCTATGAAGATGGACATGAGCAAGGCTTATGACAGAGTGAAATGGCCTTTCCTTCGCCAGATTATGCTAAAGTTGGGGTTCAATGATGGGTGGGTGTCGTTGGTGATGGACTGCATCTCGACAGTTAGTTTCTCAGTATTGATTAATGGTAACCCGATAGGTTTTTTCAAGCCTCAACGAGGCCTCAGACAGGGGGACCCTTTATCTCCCTACTTGTTTCTGTTATGTGCTGAAAGTATCTCAGACAGGGGGACCCAATTTACATGAGATCATCACAGAAACTCAGAGTGTTTTTGCTCCTGATAGACTTATTTCAGATAACATATTGGTGAGTTATGAATGTATTCAATACATTTTTTTTATAAAAGAGCAGGTTGTAAAGGGTTGGCAGCTATGAAGATGGACATGAGCAAGGCTTATGACAGAGTGGAATGGCCTTTCCTTCGCAAGATTATGCTAAAGTTGGGGTTCAATGATGGGTGGGTGTCGTTGGTGATGGACTGCATCTCGACAGTTAGATTCTCAGTCTTGATTAATGGTAACCCGAGAGGTTTTTTCAAGCCTCAACGAGGCCTCAGACAGGGGGACCCTTTATCTCCCTACTTGTTTCTGTTATGTGTTGAAAGTATCTCAAGTTTATTCACCCAGGCTCAGCACCAGGGGAGCTTAACAGGATGTCAAATTTCGAGACACTGCCCTGTCATATCTCATTTTTTCTTTGCTGATGACACTTTCCTATTCTGCCAAGCAAATAATGCTGAGTTTGAAACAATAAGAAAGATTTTACTCACCTATGAAGAAGCCTCAGGTCAGTGCGTAAATTTCTCTAAATCTGCTATCCTTTTTAGTCCGAATGTATCTGTTGTTGCAAAGGCCGCACTTGGTCAGCTGATGCAGATGTGTGGTTTCTCACTTTGGGAAATATTTGGGAGTGCCTTCCCATTTTACTAGAAATAAGAATAGAGATTTGACTTTTCTCAAGGAAAGAATTCAGAAGGCCATAGCAAGTTGGAAAGGGAATTTCTTTTCTGTGGGAGGGAAAGAAGTTCTGATCAAGGCAGTGGCTCAGGCAATTTCCACTTATGTGATGTCGTGTATTAGACTCCCTAAATCCTTCTGTGAGGATCTCACTCGATGTGTGGCAAAGTTCTGGTGGGGGTGTCGCAACGTTTTTGCGACGCGGAGCGGCCGACAACCTTCTGTTAAACAGGGATTTTCACAAAAAAAAATGCAGTCGCCACCAATCATTTAGGGTGTGATTGGCCACCTTAAAAATACGGTCTACGAAGTAAAAAACGAGGTTCGAGGGTCGGTTGAGTGTAGGGAAGGTGCTAGCACCCTACAACATCCCGTTTAAAACGGTAGCCAAAACATTTTTATCCTAATTATCTAACTAATTTCAAATGGTCCTTAATAAATAAAATAAACAATTAAAAATAATACAATGTCTCAACTAATCATATCCTAACTTTAAAGAACGTAGGAATTTGATTTTTGTGAGCGAGATTATTAATTTTGCCATTAGTTGCCTTAATCCCATTTACCGGGATCGTACAACAAAAAAAGAATTTTGAAATCAATAATAAAAAAATCCTTTTTTTTTTGAAATCAAAATAATTTTTAAAATTAATTTAAAACCCCAATTTTAAATCAACAATTCTTTTTGTTTTGAAATCACAAACAATTTTGGGATTTAATTTAAAAACTCATTTTGAAATCAACCCTTCTTTTATTTACAAATCAAAACAAATTTTGAAATTTTAATTTAAAACTTGGTTTGAAAAATCAAATTCTTTTGGCTTGAAATTCGATTTAAAACTCAATTTGGAATTGAAAACTCTTTTGATTTGAAATCGAAAACAATTTGAAATTCAATTTTAAAACTCAATTTTAAAATCAAATGAAAACTTTTAAAAGAGGGTGATTCCTGTAATTAGCGCATAATGGCATTGTTTTTTTTAAAAAAAAATAATAACAATGAATCCTCCAAATGGGGAAATCCCAATTTATCCTGGGATCGACAAAGAAAGAACATCGAAACTTGATGACATCCTCAAGGTGGGAGGAACAATCCACCACCTATCCCGGGATTCAGATTTTAAATAACGCGACAAAACTCATCCTCAAGGTGGGAGGAACAATCCTCCACCTATCTCGGGATTGAAATTTTAAAACTAATAAAACAAACTAGAAAGATAATGAAATCGCGCTTTAAAATTAAATGGCATGCATCGAAATTAAAAAAACGAAGCAAGAATATTCAATCAGGGGGATATATGAAATAAGCAGGGGTATACATCCTTCTCAAAACAGCGGGGGTATATATCATATAACCCAGGTATATAACGAATGTAACCAAAGAATACAACAACATATTACTCCGATATATACAACACAATCAACAAAACAACAGTATATCGAGCTCAAACAGTAAGCACATGCAATATAACCTAGATATATAGATAAACAAACATGCATATATTGAATAAGTATGGGTATATATGCATATAGCCTAGGTATATATGAACACTCAACAACTCAACAATAGGGATACATGTCTTAAATAAAGAAATGCAGGGGCAAAATCGTAATTTTCATAAAAAAAAAACTAAAGAGAACTTTACCCACGAAATTTCTTGGTTGAAAACCCATGCTGTTCGTCAGCTTGAAGCTTGCTGCCACCAGCTCGATTTCGCCGGAGATGTCGCACGAATGCCGCCGTGGAGGTCTGCCTGAAGTGAGGTCGCGCCGCCGTTGGGTTGAAGGTCGAATCGCTGTTGGAAGCTTGCGGCTGCTGAAGTTGGTCGTCCGTCGTCGTCTGAGTTCGAGAGAGCATAAGGAGTTCGGATCTGGTTCGCCGCCGTCACTGTGCGATGCGCCGCCGTCTGGTTCGTGAGGGAGTGGAGCTCGCCGCCGTTGATTCGAGCTGCGCCGCCGCGAATCTGAAGGATGAGGAGCCCGCTGGCGTCTGGTTCGTCCGCCGTCGGTTCGTGAGGGCGAAGCTCGCCGGAGAGGCGTCTAGGTTGTCTGAGTTCGTGGTTGAAGACGAAGTTCGCCGGAGCTGTGAAGGAAGAAGATGAAGATCGCCGCCGGAGCCGCCTGAGTTCGGGTTGGAATGGCGCTCCGTCAGAGGTGAGGAAAAAGAGTCTGCCGTGAGCGAGGCCGCGCCGTCGTCGGGGGTGAGGAAGACGAAGATCGCCGCCGCGCGCGGTGTCTCTCCGCCGTGGATATGCGCCTAGGTTCGTGGGAGTTCGTCGCCGGTGGGTTCGAGGGAGCTCCGCTCGTGCGTCTGGTTGAAGATGAAGCTCGAAGCTTCGCCGGCGTCTGGGGTGGAGATCCGTCGTGGTTGAGCTGAAGGAGACGCACGCCGCCGTGAAGCCTTACCCCGCGCCGCCGTGCGAGGTGGCTCTCCGCCGCGAGCCCGCCGTGGTCCTGTCGGAGCTCCGCCGTCCGTGGTGAAGTTGGATGGTGGTGGAGATGGATGAAAGAGAGGAATGGGGAAGAAGATGAATAGTAGGAGAGAGAGAGAAAATGATTTTTTTTTCTTTTTGGGATCCACAACCTTTTGGCTTATTCTCTCTCCCATTTCCCTCACTTTTTTTTTTTTTTTTTGCAAAATAATTTTTAACATGTATGAATGCACATTTTATTATGCATGAGTGAGATGACACCATGCAATTGATGAAATGATTTTTGACATGTTAAATGCAAAAACTGCTATTATTACACGTGTACGTGTGGAATGACATCATGCAATATGAAATGATTTTTTTTACATGCAAAATCAGATGATGCATGAATGCACATTTTTATTATGCATGCGCGAGATGTCATTATGGAATTGATGAAATGATTTTTACCTGCAAAATGCATGAATTGATGCTTACTACATATGCATGTGTGAAATAACACCATACAAACATAAGACAATGCATGTTATGCATGATTTTTTTATGTACACATGATATTGTGCAAATGATGGATGAGAAATGATAAATATTTTTTTGAACATTTTTTATGCATGCAAATGATTTTTTTTTTTAAATGTAATGTAAAATGAAACAATTCATGAATGATGAACTGAAACTCGATTTTTTATTATTTTTTTTTTGCGATGCATAGATGAGATGCAATTAACGAAAAAGACCTATTTTTTGTTTTTTTTTTTTTTTTTTGCACGTCTCTAATCCCTGAACGAAAGACTTTATTTGGATGAGAACGCGATGACTCGTAAAGAAAATGCATGATCCTTAAATTCTAAGATGTGAAAATACAAATGATTTTTTTGATTTTTTTTTTAAAAAAAAAACGACGTGTAGAACGAATATCACTAGAAGAAAATTTTCTGAAAACGAAAACATGAAAAATGAACGAAGACTTTTCGTGCGCCTTTACGGGGGCGGGTTACATCCTCCCGCAGGTCGACATTACTCGATCTTCGAGCCTAAACCTAAATGGGATAACGTGTATGAAATGCATGAAAAAGCGAAATCAGGGAAAAGGAGAAAAAAGTAATACTGACGACAATGAGTAAGAGATAAGTGGAATATAACAAACAATAACGACTATGATCAGCTCTAGAATGCAAATGAGTGTGGTTTAGGTTCTAAACAATCCTAAAAGAAAACGGTCCCCGAGCTTTCCAACTGATCAAACAGCGCGGATAGCTCGAGTGGAGAATTTCATGCGCCTGCACGAGAACCGAAGTTCCACGAAGGTCACACTATTCTATCTCCGATTCTAATCCTAAATGGTAGAGCCCGGGTAGGAGGCTTGTGAATGTGTGTGAAATGTATGATCATGCAAAAAACAGTGAATTGCGAGAACGACAGAAATAACCCGACACAAAACATAAAGATATGAAACGTCGATCGGCTCTAGGATGCACATGAGTGTAATTTGGGTTCTAAACAATCCTAAAAGAAAACGGTCCCCGAGCTTTCCAACCGATCAAACAGCGCGGATAGCTCGAGTGGAGAATTTCATGCGCTTGCACGAGAACCGAAGTTCCACGAAGGTCACACTACTCTATCTCCGATTCTAATCCTAAGGGTAGAGCCCGGGTAGGAGGCTCGTGAACGAGTGTGTGAAATGCAAGATAATGCAATAAACAGTAAATTGCGAGAATAGCAAAAATAAAAACCCGACATGAGAGAAGCAACACAAAGAAAAAAGATAAATAAACGAAGATCGGCTCAAGGATGCACATGAGTGTGGTTTAAGTTCTAAACAATCCTAGAAGAAAGCGGTCCCCGAGTTTTCCAACTGATTAAACAGTACGGTCAGCTCGAGTGGAGAATTTCATGCGCCTGCACGAGAACCGAAGTTCCACGAAGGTCACACTACTCAATCTCCGAATCTAATCCTAAGGGTAGAGCCCGGGTAGGAGGCTCGTGAATGTGTGTGAAATGTATGATCATGCAAAAATAATTACGATAAAGCAAGTTAATTAAGACAATATAAATCAATAAATAAATAAAACAAACAAGGACCAAAAGGAAAACCAGATAAATGCAAGATAAAATGGAATGACCTAGACCCACTAAAAAGTCCCCAGTGGAGTCGCCATGCTGTCGCAACGTTTTTGCGACGCGGAGCGGCCGACAACCTTCTGTTAAACAGGGGTTTTCACAAAAAAAAATGGAGTCGCCACCAATCATTTAGGGTGTGATTGGCCACCTTAAAAATACGGTCTACGAAGTAAAAAACGAGGTTCGGGGGTCGGTTGAGTGTAGGGAAGGTGCTAGCACCCTTCAACATCCCGTTTAAAACGGTAGCCAAAACATTTTTATCCTAATTATCTAACTAATTTCAAATGGTCCTTAATAAATAAAATAAACAATTAAAAATAATACAATGTCTCAACTAATCATATCCTAACTTTAAAGAAAGTAGGAATTTGATTTTTGTGAGCGAGATTATTAATTTTGCCATTAGTTGCCTTAATCCCATTTACTGGGATCGTACAACAAAAAAAGAATTTTGAAATCAATAATAAAAAAATCCTTTTTGTTTTGAAATCAAAATAATTTTTAAAATTAATTTAAAACCCCAATTTTAAATCAACAATTCTTTTTGTTTTGAAATCACAAACAATTTTGGGATTTAATTTAAAAACTCATTTTGAAATCAACCCTTCTTTTATTTACAAATCAAAACAAATTTTGAAATTTTAATTTAAAACTTGGTTTGAAAACTCAAATTCTTTTGGCTTGAAATTCGATTTAAAACTCAATTTGGAATTGAAAACTCTTTTGATTTGAAATCGAAAACAATTTGAAATTCAATTTTAAAACTCAATTTTAAAATCAAATGAAAACTTTTAAAAGAGGGTGATTCCTGTAATTAGCGCATAATGGCATTGTTTTTTTTTTAAAAAAAATAATAACAATGAATCCTCCAAATGGGGAAATCCCAATTTATCCTGGGATCGACAAAGAAAGAACATCGAAACTTGATGACATCCTCAAGGTGGGAGGAACAATCCACCACCTATCCCGGGATTCAGATTTTAAATAACGCGACAAAACTCATCCTCAAGGTGGGAGGAACAATCCTCCACCTATCTCGGGATTGAAATTTTAAAACTAATAAAACAAACTAGAAAGATAATGAAATCGCGCTTTAAAATTAAATGGCATGCATCAAAATTAAAAAAACGAAGCAAGAATATTCAATCAGGGGGATATATGAAATAAGCAGGGGTATACATCCTTCTCAAAACAGCGGGGGTATATATCATATAACCCAGGTATATAACGAATGTAACCAAAGAATACAACAACATATTACTCCGATATATACAACACAATCAACAAAACAACAGTATATCGAGCTCAAACAGTAAGCACATGCAATATAACCTAGATATATAGATAAACAAACATGCATATATTGAATAAGTATGGGTATATATGCATATAGCCTAGGTATATATGAACACTCAACAACTCAACAATAGGGATACATGTCTTAAATAAAGAAATGCAGGGGCAAAATCGTAATTTTCATAAAAAAAAAACTAAAGAGAACTTTACCCACGAAATTTCTTGGTTGAAAACCCATGTTGTTCGTCAGCTTGAAGCTTGCTGCCACCAGCTCGATTTCGCCGGAGATGTCGCACGAACGCCGCCGTGGAGGTCTGCCTGAAGTGAGGTCGCGCCGCCGTTGGGTTGAAGGTCGAATCGCTGTTGGAAGATTGCGGCTGCTGAAGTTGGTCGTCCGTCGTCGTCTGAGTTCGAGAGAGCATAAGGAGTTCGGATCTGGTTCGCCGCCGTCACTGTGCGATGCGCCGTCGTCTGGTTCGTGAGAGAGTGGAGCTCGCCGCCGTTGATTCGAGCTGCGCCGCCGCGGATCTGAAGGATGAGGAGCCCGCTGGCGTCTGGTTCGTCCGCCGTCGGTTCGTGAGGGCGAAGCTCGCTGGAGAGGCGTCTGGGTTGTCTGAGTTCGTGGTTGAAGACGAAGTTCGCCGGAGCTGTGAAGGAAGAAGATGAAGATCGCCGCCGCAGCCGCCTGAGTTCGGGTTGGAATGGCGCTCCGTCAGAGGTGAGGAAAAAGAGTCTGCCGTCGGGGGTGAGGAAGACGAAGATCGCCGCCGCGCGCAGTGTCTCTCCGCCGTGGATATGCGCCTGGGTTAGTGGGAGTTCGTCGCCGGTGGGTTCGAGGGAGCTCCGCTCGTGCGTCTGGTTGAAGATGAAGCTCGAAGCTTCGCCGACGTCTGGGGTGGAGATCCGCCGTGGTTGAGCTGAAGGAGACGCACGCCGCCGTGAAGCCTTACCCCGCGCCGCCGTGCGAGGTGGTTCTCCGCCGCGAGCCCGCCGTGGTCCTGTCGGAACTCCGCCGTCCGTGGTGAAGTTGGATGGTGGTGGAGATGGATGAAAGAGAAGAATGGGGAAGAAGATGAATAGTAGGAGAGAGAGAGAAAATGATTTGTTTTTCTTTTTCGGATCCACAACCTTTTGGCTTATTCTCTCTCCCATTTCCCTCACTTTTTTTTTCCTTTTTGGCTCATTCTCTTTCTATTTATAGTCATTTTTAGGTCAAAATGGCCCTACACCCTAAATTAAGGACGCCCCAAACCGAAACCCTTTAAAACAAAATGCTAAATTGGAGTCCCGAGACCGAGACACCAAAACTTGGAAACCCTAAATTGAAACCCTAAATTAGAAAACCCCAAATTGAAACCCCGAAATGGAAACCCTAAAAACGGAAACCTGGACGCCTAAAATGGAACCCTAAATTGGAAACCTAAATTGGAAACCCTAAAATGAACCCTAAATTGAAAACCCTAAAAATGGGACCCTAAATTGAAAACCTAAAACCAAAAAAAACTAAAAACAAAATCGCAGCGGAAAACCGAGATCGAAGCGCTAAACCCTAAAACAAAACCTAGGAAGCTTCGAACGACCCACTAACGGAATACAAATTTTTTGTGATTTTCTTGAAAACTTCGAAAATGACGGAAGAACGCGAAATTAAAGACAAACTCCAAAAATACTTAAAAATGAGTGAAAAACATAAAATTATGTGAAAAATCCAAAATGTTGATAAACAAGGTCGGACGAAATACGGTGTCAACAGGGGGTCAACACAACAGAAATCTAAAATCCATTGGATGAAGTGGGAGCGATTGTGTATTCCGAAGGAGAAAGGAGGCTTGGGTTTCCGTTGTTTGGAAGGATTTAATCAGTCTTTAGTAGTTAAGCAAGTCTGGAGACTGCTACAGATGCCTCTGTCCCTAATGGCTCGCATATTTAGGGGGAGATACTTTCCACATTCGAATGTCCTAGAAGGTGAATTGGGAACCAATCCTTCTTTCATTTGGAGGAGTCTCTTATGGGGGCGCGAACTTCTCAATCTGGAAATTCGACGGGGGATTGGCAATGGTGAAGATACTCTTGTCTTTAACACGGCATGGGTACCGAGGGAGCGATCCTTCAGACTTCTAACTTGCCCTCATCCAATATGGGAGGAGACGAAAGTCAGTGAACTGATTGATGACAATGGCCATTGAAGTGTACAGAACCTTAGACTAATTTTGCGGGAGGAGGATGTCGAGGTTGTCAGGGACATTCCTATTTGCAACTCGAGTAGAAAGGATTGGTGGCTATGACATTAGCCGAAGGATGGCATTTTCTCGACAAAGAGTGCATATAAACTCTATTGCAACAACAAATATAAAACCCCTAATTATGAAGGCGAAATTGTTGAGAAATGGTGGAATTTTGTGTGGGGTATGAAGATACCAAATCAGATTAAAAATTTTATGTGGAAGTTATTCCATAATATCCTACCCACCAACAACAATCTCTGCAACAGGAAAATTCCAATACATCCATGGTGTGTGTTATGTGGTAAATTTCGTGAAAGTGTGGAACATATCTTTTTTGGGTGCAAACGAGCAAAGCAAATTTGGCGTCTGCTTCTCCCTCAGATTCCGATGGGCACTTTCAGCAGATTGTTAATCCCTGATGCTTTGATTGCGGTCCAAAATTTGCTGAAGCCCCGAGACTTAGAACTTTTTTGTATTGGATGTTGGTCTATGTGGGCTGATCGAAACAAGGTGAGGGTTAACAAACCTTTACCTGCAGTGGAACTGAAAGGTGAATGGATCTTGAAGTATCAGCCGGAGGTGAATCCGGAGAAGCCCAGATTCTAAGTGGGTATTTGTGCAGTGACCCCTTAGCTGAAATGGAGTCTGCCGGATCCGCACACCTTCAAACTTAACGTTGATGCAGCATGTCATCCTTCACTTCGTAGATCGGGGTTCGGAGCTGTGATCAGAGATTCCACTGGAGCTTTAGTGGTGGCAAGCTCAGTCTACATCGAATCTCGCTTGGACCCTCTCGCAGCTGAAGCAATGGCGCTTCTTCATGGCTTGCAACTGGGGGAAACATATTGTTTCTCCAACCTCATGGTCAAATCGGACGCACAAGGGTTGGTGGCTTCTCTGGCAACAAACAATCTCTTGAACTCCTCACTTGGATCGGTGTTGTCTGAAATTAATCAAGTTTTTTGTTCCTCTACTGGTAGTTGTTTTAATTTTATCTCTAGAAAAATTAATAAAGTGGCACATAACTTGGCTAAGTGGGCTTTATCTAGTGAGGCCACTAATGTTTGGGTTGGGAATGGGCCAAGTTGGCTTTGTAGTATGATTAATTCAGACTCTCCTCATTGTAGCCCTATGGGCATTCTTTCTGTTTAATGAATGAAGTTATTTTTACTCAAAAAAAAAAAAAAAAAAATCACCTTTTATCTTTTAAATTTATCTTAAAATGTTTTCCTTAAACTTTTGTTTAACTTTGTTTTCACGAAAAAATATTTAATGGTTGGAAAATTGTAACCGTTGTCAATTTAGAGTAAAATAATTAAAAATATATAATTTTTTTAAAATTTTTGCACATATGCCAATTTCTATCACTGATAGTATAGTCTATCGTTGATAGTAGTCTATCACCTCAGTTTTTAATAGAATTTTGTCAGTGACTATCACTGATAGTAGTCTATCAGTGATAGCCACTGTTGATTGATGTTTGTGCAACCAACCCTAAATTATTAGTTCACTGATAGTAAGTAGTTTATTAGTGATAGTCACTGTTGATTGTTGTTTGTGCAACCAACCCTAAATTATTAGTAGATTAGTTTATTTTGTATTTTGTAATTGTGTTTTTCCGGTATATTTTTGCATTTGTAATTTTTTTTGTAAAAATATTTTAATTAATGCGAGGATTGAACTCATAACTTCTTAATCAAGGACACAACTTTATGCCAATTGAGCTATGCTCGGTTCAACACTATTATGTGCAATTTTTTATATTATTATTTGAGGTAACCAGAAGAATGTATAAAACAGAGGAGGCCAACATGAAAAATGTCTAACACCTTTTTGTTTTGAATTATGTCTAAACTCTATATTTAGTAAGCCAACTTACACCCAACCGGACGAATCTACCCTTCTACCATTTCCACTAATTTTAAGAATGAATAAAAATAAGTTTTAAAAATTTAAATTGTTGGGAGGAAAAAGAAAGAGGTTTTGGACGGAGACTTAACAGAGACCTTAAAAATGGAGAAAAAAAAATTGACACCTATCCAATGAGAGTTACATGGTTATACCTCGACCTCAAATAATTAACAGACGAGTCTGTATACCTGAGGAAGAAGTGATGCAGCTGCAGACGCATCCACTACGGGAGGTGTATACATGGTTGCACACAACGTATTAAAGGGAAGACTGATGAATGAGAGTTACATGGTTATACCCCGGCCCCAAATAATACATGGTTATACCCCGACCCAAATAATTAATAGACGAGTCTGTATATCTGAGGAAGAAGTGATGCAGCTGCAAACGCATCCACTGCGGGAGGTGTATACATGGCTGCACATAACGTATTAAAGGGAAGACATATGGTTGGCCAACCACTTACATATAAATGAGAAATCGATGAGTCACTACTGAGATTTGAAACCGCGTTTCGTTTCCCCCTGACTTTGAAATAATGACATTTAGGGGCTCAATGCAGCTTCAGGCGTGTATGTGACTTGTTGTAAACCCTCTCCGACTTCTCTATCCAACAAAGAAAAACCAGGGGGTACACCATCCTTCGATAATGCATACACAGAAGGTTCTTTCCCCGAAAACGCATACAAATAGCTATCCAAACGCGGAAACAACATGCATTCGACGACATCCTTCGACCTAGAGTTTATACTGCTGGAACCCCCACTCAACCAACTGCGAGGGTCCCGGCCCTCGACCAGAGGCGCAGCGGAAGAAAGACTTAAAATAAAAGCCTAAAACTGGTTGAGGACCTTAAACAATCAATAAGGAACGAACTAAGAATTGAAGATAGATTTCTAACACTTAGAAAAAATCTTGAATTCGAGTCCACCGGTAAAAGCTCTCTCCACCGGTAAAACCCCTCTCCACCGGTAAACCGACCGGTAAAAGTCAACCGAAAAAGTTGACCGGTAAATGCCACCGGTATAAATCACCGGTATATATCATATATACACCGGTATATATTATACCGAGGAAATACCGACCGGTATGTACCACCGGTATATATCACCGGTAAATACCAAATATACCACCGGTATATTTACCACCGGTATATATACCACCGATAAATAAACCACCGGTATATATACCACAGGTAAATATTATATATACCACAGGTAAATATTATATATACCACCGGTAAATATTATATACCACCGGTATATTTTCCAGCGAAGAGAACTCTAAGAAAAAGTACCGGTATATATCATATATACACCGGTATATATTGACAAAAATACCTTATTTTGACGTTCGTCTTCTCGTCTACCTCAGCACCTCTACTGCCCCCTCGATCTCTACGTCTCCTCCGGTCACGAACTCAGCACGGGCACCAACGTGGATCACCCTTAGAGTAGTCCCAACTATTCTCGGGCTTAATAGCGGAGTAGTGGGACTCCTTGAGCTAAGGGGGTTTGTTGAGAGGGAGGAAGAAAGTGATGAAGCTTGGATGAGTTTTGTTATGAGTTTACCAAGAACTTGATGAACAATTCATCAAGAACATGATGAACTCAAACAACAAACTCATGAATTTCAACAATTGAAATTCAAAATTAGAGAAATAAGTATAAACAACTTTACACTTACTTTGAGTTCTTCCAAAGAACTAACCTCTAATCTTCAAAAGTCCAAAGCTTCAAGACTTCATCAATCTCAAGCAACAACCAAGAACTTCTTCTTCAACACTTGAAGATGGGTGTTCGGTTGGGAGAAAACACCAAGAGAGAGAGAGCTTGAGAGTGAAGTCAATCACACACTTCAATTGACTTGGAAATTTTTCCAAATCTCCAATAATGGAGAATGGAAATGGATAAAGGAATCCACATGGAGCCCATGCACAATGCATGGCTCCATAGTGGATTCTTAATAATAATAATAATAATAATTATAAATAATTATTAATATTATAAATTATTAATTATAATAAAAACAAATTTAATTATAACATTTATTATTAATATTAATATCAAATATTAATATTATAATAAACTATCCACTAAGCCCGGTTTTCGAAAACCGACTATTCCAATATATGAATCAAAATTCATATTTTCCACTGGTCGATATTTAAATCATATTTAAATATGACTTCTTCCGATTAAATATTTAAATCATATTTAAATACACAAACCTCGAACAACAGACCTGAATTCGAATTTCTCCGAGTTCTACCCTATAGCCCTGCTATACCGCTTTATCCGAGCTAGCCAGGAGAACCTAAAGGACCTACAGATCATGAGCTCCAACGATACGAGATCATTCGGTCAAAACTCTTTTAACCCGAAACGATCAACATTCGTTAACCCCCAGAGACTCCACTAAAGTCCAAGGGCTGCACTCTCCTCATTGTAGATATATTGTGTCCTCTTGATATAACCATCATGGGTAAGTCGATTCTTCACAGGTGTCCGTCATCACAGCAAGGTCTTTTAAACCGTTTAACCCCTGTGAAACATCTTGTACCTTAAGTACCACTGACACCTCTAATGAACATTTGATCTGTGATCCAATCATCAGATCTGAATCCTCTTCACACAGAAGAGGATGAGGCCTCAATATTCAATCCCCGGAGTCAGCTATTAAGGGAACACCTCTCTACTAGACCCTAAGGAAGGTAGGAGTGAATTCCATTTTGCCATACTATGTCCCCAGCTACCTATTCGAGTTTATCCCCAAGTTTGTAGGCTTATTGAGCGGGCATAATGCCACTCTCACCCATACAAGTCTAAGGATACTCTCGAATAAGCAGGAGTTCAAAGCAAGCTCAGGATTAAGAACGAGTTACCTTAGGTCATCAAATGTGAAAAAATCGGTCTCAACAGTAAACGGCGTTATAAAGAGAAAACGATTTGGTTTCGCGGTTCAAGTCTTATGCAAACTCATTGCACAGGACGCCCTCGCTCGCACATCTCTATGTGAAACGATTCGGATCACATCGTTTTGTACAATACAAAGCGAGCCGCATCCAATAGTGTTACCAGGATAAGGTACTCAACCTTATCCATATACTATAGACCATTTTGACTGTCTACTTGAGCCTAATCCACATTCATGTCATACATGAAGCTCAAGTACTCATCCTTCGCCATGGGTGTTGTTATTGGTATAAGTTAATACAAACACGTTTCACTATATTCAATAAACACAATTTACTGTATAAACCTCAATAACTTTTTATTGCAATAATAGACATATTACATTTACAACGTTTTACAAACCACGAGTGTTAGGACATAAAACCCAACATATACAAGCATACGACATCCTTCGACGACATCCTTCTACAAGCATACGGCAGAACCCCCGAAATTGGTAAGCGTTTATCCTCTCTCGCATTTCTTGTTCCCGTCTGTTTTTTGAACGAATAAGTAAAAGGTTAGTGTTAGTTTAGCTATGGGGATTTCAGTTTAGGAATCTAGAGTTTTAGCTTGCAGGAAGTGCACAAAAGATTTTTGTATCAAGTGATTTGAATTAAGATTGCACGGTTTAGCTCCCAGATTTATTATTTTGAATAATAGGTGGTGTACATTTTTTTGAGGGATTCTGTTTAGTTTACAGATTTTAAAGAAATTTACGACATAAGTAACCGATTTTAAAGAATGGTACGACATGTGTTATTTTGAATAATTGTTTAGTTTATAGATTTTAAAGATTTTACAGATTATTTTACAGATTATTTTGAATAATTGCTTAGTTTACAGATTTTCCAGTTTTTTATTATTTTGAATAATAGGTGGTGTACCTTTTTTTGATGGATTCTGTTTAGTTTACAGAATTTAAAGAATGGTACGACATGGATTATTTTGAATAATTGTTTAGTTTACAGATTTTATAGATTATTTTACAGATTATTTTGAATAATTGTTTAGTTTACAAATTTTAGAGAATGATACGACATGGGTTAGTGTTCTCTGGTGGAACGTTAGTCTACCACCATGTTATGCGTTGATGGTGCTTTCACAGGATAGGAAAACTATTATTTCTTGGAGAAGGACTACATCAGGAAGCTGAAAATAAAATTCCGATAGAAGTTCGTAGTAAGGAGGCTGAAGGTTTCTTGAAGATTCTAGGGAATAATCTTAAAATTGGTAGACAATGCATAATTGTAGGGGGTTGTTGACTAACGATAAGATGATGATCGATATTTCCTCGTTTGTCTGGTGGGGTGTGTTTTGGTTGTTGCCTATTTTTAGGGAAGCGACAGAATTACAAGGGTGGTAGTAATTACCCACGGGTGTGTCCAAACGTATACCCCTGACAGAAGGTGTGTGCGGCGACTCTACTCAAAGGAACACATGGAGATATACAACGACAAAATCACTTCACGAAAAAGATAACAAAGTTTCTTTTAACGGGAAATCACCCACCTCACCAAACATAAATCACTTCATCTATCGCGATTTTATAGTGTAACGGTCCATCTCGTCCCAAATTCCATCAAATGCAACCATAATAGAAAGGTACGACATGGGTTGGTGTTGTGTGGTGGAACGTTGGAGTAAGGATATTTTGTTCTTGCAGACTGGAAAAGGAAAAAGGAAAAATAAAATCGTGATAGATGAAGGTTAAAGATTAAGGGGGAAAATTCTGAAAAATGGTAAACAATGCATAATTGTAGGATGTATTGTTGTTTAACGATATGATATTGACCGATCTCTCCTCATTTGTAGGGTGATGAGTGTTTTGGTTGTTCCCTATTTTTAAGGGACGATTTAGAATTAAAATGGTGCTAGTAATTACCCCCGACAGTGTCCAACTGTATACCCCACCAAATGTATGTGCGACGCAGTCGATGTATATCTCCACGGGTGTGCCCAAGCGTATACCCTGACGGATGGTGTGTGCGGCGACTCTACTAACAGGAATACATAGAGATATAGAATGCCATAATTTACTTAACGTAAAAAAAAACAAATTCGATTTCTTTTAACGGGAAATGATTCACCTCACCAAATAAACTCTTAAAACTAATTAAATTTTAAAATAAAATAAACTAATTTCAAAACTAATAATTTTTAAAATAGGAAATCCTAAAAGGGTATAATGGGGAACTAACTCAAACAGATATCTTCCTAAAAAAATCTCTAGAGATAGATTGCAAAGAAAACACGTATTTAGACATTTTTAATAGTAGATAGTTACCGACTATATCTTATTTTATTGGTATTATAAATCTTATTTTTTTAAGTACGTTATGTTTTTCGATTTTAAAAATATGATATTTTTGGATATTTAAATAAACTAATTTATTCTCTATTTCTAAATAATTATTTTAAAATAAATTTTAATTTAGCATAAATCTGGTCTTTTTAACCACGTTCTGTTTTCCTTTCAAAAACAAAAAAACTACATTCTGTTTTTTATTTTCAAATATGATATTTTTTATATTTAAATAAATAAATTAATTTATTCTTTTTTTTAAACATTTATTTTAAAATAAATTTAGGGTTTGTTGCATAAATAGCAATCACGCCCAAAATAATGACAAATATAACAAAATATAAAACATTTTACAAATATGACAAAAAATCAGTGATAGTCATTGATTTGCTATTAGGGATAATGACTGCAGATAGAAGACTATCCGTGATAAAAATTGTCATATTTGCAAATCTTTTAAAAGTGTGTTATATTTTTAAATATTTTACTCTAAATTGATACCGGGTGAAATTTTCCATAAATTTTTAGTTTAGCATACGTTTCATTAGCTTTATCGGTAAAATATTAATCATTTTTCATTTTATATTTTGATATAAATCTATGGATTTGAGAAAATTACACGGTCCCTCCGGTTTGAGTTTGGTAGCATTTGGCTCTCCAAGTTTCAAACTCAACAATTATACTCCTGAGATTTGCATTTAGTGCGTTTTTTATCCCTCCGTCAAATTTTCGGTTAAATCTTAAAAGAAGGCTAACGTGATACCTACTTTTAATTAAACAATATTTTTTATTAAATTTTTTTTTAATTACTAAAATTCTTTAAAAAATCATTTATTTCTTTTTCTTTTTCTTTCCATCATCCATTTCTTCCACTTTTTCTTTTTTCTTTTTCAACCTTATCCTTCCTTCCTCCTTCCTCCTTCCTCCAATGCCAGTTGGCTACATCAACGGCGGATGAAGAACGTAGTGGTTTTGGAATGAAGCGGGGGTAACGACGTTGGCGTTGGGGGAAGAGAGAGGGAATTTGTGGGCTTGAGACGAACGAAATGGAGGACATTTTTTTAGATCTAAAAACATTCAGATCTGAGATGAAGAGGGAACCGAAGGGGCTTCCCTTCGATTCAGACCGAAACGAAGGGAAATTCCTCGAAAGTCCCCTTCATTTCAGATCTGAAACTACAGATCCAGTTTCAGAGAGAAAAGGAAAAATAAATTATTTTTTAAAAAGAATTTTAATAATTAAAAATAAGTGTCATGTCAGCATTCCGTTAAAATTTAACCAAAAATTTGACTGAGGGACAAAAAAACGCACCAAATGTAAATCTCAGGGATAGTATTGTTGAGTTTGTAACCTTGGGGACCCAAATGCTACCAAACTTAAACATGAGGGACTATTAGTGTAGTGTTTCTTATATTTTTATTTTGTAAATGTGTTTTTCTAGTCTATTTTTTCTTTTATTTTTTAGATCATTATGGTCAGCCTTTTTGTAATGTTGTTTGATGTAATTTGATGTAATTTGAGTTTTTTAATAAATATTGGACCTAAAAAAAATTGAACTTTACATAATTGAAAATATCCAACTTTAGAATGTTCAACCAATCATTAGAAATGCAAATAACTACGGAAAAGGAAGAATATTGGGAGATTGAAGGGACAAAAAAAAATTAAAAAAAAAAATCTTGAAACCCTAAAATTAGTATAAGGTTATATGCTTGATTAAAGGATTCAATCCTAGGAAAACTGGAACTTCCAAATTCTCCAAGAAACCTCCAAGAAGTGAGGGTTTTTTTTCTCGATATCTCTGAGAGCTTCTCCACCATTGCGTGTGGTTCTTCTCGCCTTGCTGCTGAGCTTTTGAAGCATGCCATTGGCTTCAATTCGATCTCACTCCTCTCTGCCTGATTGTATTTTGATTCACCTTCCTCTCCTTTGCTTTGCCCAGTGAAGGGCTTTTAACCTTTGTTATTTTTTATCCTTCAGGCTTTCTTCCTCTTATCTCTTCTGCCACTGTGTAGGGACTCCAGCTTCTGTATTAATCTTGATCTTTCAAGATTCTTTTTCTTTTGGCCTACATGGAAGAAGATGATTTAGTATCAGTTTTGAATAAATTGTCCCTATCAAATGAAGAAGAACAAACTGTTATCTCCCTTAAACCCCACTCTTTAAACCCCATCTTTGGCAATTTAAACTTACATTTATTAGGCAAACTCTTATGCCCAAGATTCATAACAAGTGACACAATCCAAACATCTTTTCGCAAGATTTGGAACCAACCCCATCTTCTTGCTGATAATCTCTCCAAGAATCTATTTGTTTTGATTTTTGCTAACATTGTTGACCTTAACCGCATCTTTCTTTCAGGACCTTGGATCTTTGATAAGAGCCTACTCATTTTATCTAAACCAGATCCTATGATTAAACCCTCAGAAATGATTTTTTCAACAGTGCCAATGTGGGTTCATCTATTTGACTTACCTATTGTTTGCAAAACCAGAGAGATGGCTACTGAATTAGGAAATGCGATTGGAACCTTCATTGATGTTGAGGATGATGTTATGGGTAGATGTTGGGGCACAAACCTAAGGATACGAATAGCTATTAACATTAACAAGCCTCTCAGGAGGGGTATCAAGTTATCTTTAGATGATCATCAACCGAAAAGTTGGATTATTATCCGCTATGAACGACTTTCAGACTTTTGTTATTTCTGTGGGCTAATTGGACACTTGGTTAAGGACTGTGGAGCTGCCTTTATGAACCCAACCCTAAAACATCCTAAACACTACCCCTTTGGACCAAACTTGCGGTTCCAACCAACCATATCCAACCTATCTTCTAAAAATGTGGGAGTTTTTCGTCCTGTTTCACCCAAGAACAAGAAGCCACCTTCTTCTCCCCTTACTAACCCATCACCTTTCATTAAGCCCCCTAACTCTCCTTCCAACTCTCCTATTGATAAAGATTCCCCCATTCCACCAGATGGCTCTATCCAAGATAGAATTAATTCCTCCCAAGAAGCTCTGAATCCTATTACTTCAATGGAAACTACCCCCATCATACCTCCCATTCTCAGTACCCCCCCCCCCCCCCCCCCCTTAATTCCCTCTTGCCCTCCACCATTTTCCTTTACCAGCCAACCATCCCCACTGAGTAACAAAAGAAAAGGGAAAAAAAAGTTGTCTACAGATTCCCTTCTCGACATAAATATCCCATATCTTGATAATAAGAGGAAGAGTTTACAAGACCCTATGGTTACAATTTCAAAAAAAACAAAGAGCATGGCAAATATCTCATCATCTAGCAAGTCAAGCAATTCAAGTATTATTGATTTCACTTTGGCAGAGGTTGAAACACAACCTGGGCCTTTGCCATGAAAATCTTTTGTTGGAATGTCCAAGGAATGAGTAATCCTAGGACATTCCGTGCTGTCAAAGATATTCTCAAGCTTCGTCAACCTCACATTGTTTTCCTCTCGGAAACCAGATGTGATTCTTACTCTATGAACAAACTCAAGCTTGCTGGTGGGTTTTTTTATTTTTTATTATTTTGCTGTTTCTAATGAAGGATGAGGTGGTGGTCTCTGCTTACTATGGAAAAATGATGTCACAATCACTATACGGTCCACTTCTAAATTCCATATTGACTGTTCTATATTATGGAAAGCTAAATCTTGGCGCTTTACAGGTTTCTATGGTCAGCCTGAAGCCCATAGGCGCTCTTCCTCTTGGGATCTTTTAAAAAGAATTCATAATGAAGATGACTCAGCTTGGTTAATTGGAGGAGACCTCAATGGGATACTATCTAATTCAGAAAAAAAGGGGGGTGTTCCTCGTGTTCCTCGTGATCCTAATCTCCTTTCTTCTTTCAGGATTGCTTTAGATGAGTGTCGGGTTAAGGACTTGGGGTTTAAAGGGAAAAAGTGTACTTGGTCTAACCGTTGGAAAACTCGTTCTCCTACTTTTATTAGACTTGATCGTTTCTTGGCTAATTCAGCTTTCGAAGACATTTTCCAATCCATAACTAATCACCACTTAGATTGGTCTGAATTTGATCATAGACCCATTGAACTTTCGCTCTATAATACTCCTATTCTCTTCTCTAATCCTAATCGTTACCGCCCCTTTAATTTTGAGGAACATTGGACCCTTCATGATCATTGTCGAACTATTATAACTAATGCTACTCAAAATCACTACAATTCTGTCTATAAAAAGGACCTTTATTATTTTTTACAAGATGTTTCTAGGGATTTAAATTTGTGGGGTTATTCTCTTTCAAATTCACTTAAAACTAAGATCTCTTCTTGTAAAGATGCCCTTCAATCAGCCTACTGTTCTACTCCCCATCCCAACTTTAATAAAATTCTCCTCATTGAAAATGATCTTGATCAACTTCTTTGCGAAGAGGAGATCTATTGGAAACAAAGATCTCGTGAAGATTGGCTAAAATGGGGTGACCGAAACACTAAATGGTTCCATAAGAAGGCCTCTATAAGGCATAAGAAAAATAAAATTGAAGGAATTTTTGACTCCTCAAATGTTTGGCATAAGGATCCTAATGATATTAATTCTGCTTTTATTAATCATTTCAACAATATTTTTTCTTCTTCTAGGCCTTGCTTAATGGACATGGACAAAGTTCTTGACAAAATCCAACCATTAGTTACAAATGATATGAATGAAAGTCTTGATGCTCCCTTTTCTAGTGAAGAAATTGTTAATGCTCTAAGGCAAATGTTTCCAACAAAAACCCCTGGCCCAGATGGCTTTCCTGCTATCTTTTATCAAAAGTATTGGCCTATTATTGGTCCTATTACTATTGATCAATGTCTTGCCATCCTTAATTCCTCTACCCCTATTAATCCTCTAAACCACACTAATATTGCTTTAATTCCTAAAATTAAAAACCCCTCAATGGTTTCGGATTTTAGAGCTATTAGTCTTTGCAATGTTACCTATAAACTCATTTATAAAACTTTGGCTAATAGGTTGAAACCTCTTCTCAATTCTCTAATCTCTCCTTTCCAATCGACTTTTATCCCATCTAGATCTATTTCAGACAACATCATCCTTGCCCATGAATGTATCTCCCATATTAAAAGAAATAAGTCTACTTCTAAGGGTTTTGCAGCTCTTAAGTTAGATATGTCTAAAGCATTTGATCGTGTTGAATGGATTTTCTTAGAGAAATTAATGAATAAATTTGGGTTTAGTAAAAATTGGATCACCTTAATTATGAATTGCTTAACTACTGTTTCTTTTTCTATAATTATTAATGGTCAAGCTAAGGGCCACATTAACCCAACTCGTGGTCTTAGACAAGGTGATCCACTATCTCCTTATCTCTTTCTCCTTTGTTCTGAAGGCCTTTCCCAATCCCTACATCATGCTCAAACTACTAATCTCTTGTCAGGTATAAATATTGTTAGGTCTGCCCCTTCCATCTCTCATATCCTCTTTGCTGATGATAGTTTAATCTTCTTTAAAGCTACTACTTCTAACTGCATCATGTTAAAATCTATCTTAAGAAACTATGAGAAAGCCTCAGGTCAGTCCATTAATTTCAAAAAATCAGCTTTGCTTGTTTCCCCTAAACTTGATTCTTCTTTTTTCAGGTCCATTTTCAACATATCCTTGGTGTGAAGCTGGTCAAGGATTTAGGTCGATACCTTGGTGTTCCTTCTTGCTTTTCATCAAAGAAGGGAACTTATTTGAGCTATGTGACTGAGAAGATTTGGAAATCAGTCTCAGGATGGAAGGCCAATTTTTTCTCTATGGGAGGCAAGGAAGTTCTAATCAAAAGTGTAGCTCAAACCATCCCAACATATGTGATGAGCTGCTTTAAGCTTCCTAAAAGAACTTATGCAGATATTACCAGAGCAATATCTCGATTTTGGTGGGGCTCAAACAACAAAATAAAGAAGATACATTGGTGTAAATGGGACTACCTTTGCAAACCTACTCTCCTTGGGGGACTCAACTTCAAAAATATTGAACTCTTTAACCAATCTTTATTGGCCAAACAGGCTTGGAAACTTCTAACTAACCACACTAGCCTTACTGCCCGAACCCTTAAAGCTAAATATCATCCTAATTCTTATTTCCTCAATGCCTCTCTTGGAAAATCCCCATCCTTCTTCTGGAAAAGTGTTCTTTGGGGTAGGGATCTTCTCTCTAAAGGCATTTGTTATAAAGTTGGAGATGGGAGGAATATTTTTGCTTTTAAAGATAAGTGGATCCCTAAGGAATCTCTCTTTACCCCCTTTAATCAGCATAACGGTCCTACCAATACTACTGTGGATATGCTAATTTTAAATAACAGAAGATGAAATATTCCCCTTTTATCCACTCTCTTTTCAGAAGCTGATATTCCCATCATACAATCTATTCCCCTAAGTAAAACAATTGGGAAGGACAGCTGAATGTGGCACTATTCGAGAGATGGGAATTACAATGTTAAGAGTGGATACAAGATTGCTCTTGCTCAGAACTACCCTGATGGCCCATCTAATGGCCTTCAATCGTCTAAGCAGTGGAAAGTATTATGGAGTTTAAAGATTCATAATAAGATAAAAAAAATTTATGTGGAAAGAATTAAAAGGTTATCTTCCTACTCAAGCCATATTAAGAGGTAAAGGAATAGAGTGTTGTACCTTATGTCCTCTATGTTCAGCAGCTAATGAGTCAATTTCGCATGCCCTTATGTTTTGTCCAAGGGCCAAAGCTATATGGAAACATCTTCTCCCAACTTTTTTCAACAAGAGCTTATCCAATCATCATTTTATTGATCTCTGGAACCTCTGGATTTTTTCTAACAACAAATAAGAACTAATGTTAGCCTGTGTGATTTGTTGGGCACTTTGGAATGACAGAAATTCCATCATCCATGGAAAGCAAATTTTGGAAGTGGAAGCAAAAATTAAGTGGATTTCAGATTACCTTATTGAGTCTCATAAAGGAATTTCTGACAAGAATCTCCTCGCAACTCAGCAGTTGAAACCCTTACTAGCTCTCGGTTGGTCTACTCCTCCAGAGGGCTTCCTCAAAATGAATGTTGATGCATCATGGATTTCCACCTTAACACCAGCAGGAATTGGTATAGTTATCAGAAATTCGGAAGGGTTAATTAAACATGCGCTCGCTCTAAAAGGATATTTCTTTCAAAACTCTTACCATGCGGAACTAGAAGCAATTCGCTCAGGGCTTTCTTTCGCTTGTTCTTTGGGAATCAACCATCTAATCATCGAGTCGGATTGTGCTTCAGCTGTGCATGCCCTCACCTTCGAAGCTTTGCTCCTTAACGATTCTGCTACCTGGGTGGATGACTGTCGGCTTCTTCTTCGCCATCGCTCTTCCTTCTCGATCAACCTCATCCATCGCCTCAGCAATCGTCTGGCAGATGCCCTAGCAGAGCTCCCTTCACCGTTTTCTGTAAAATGGGATAACAATTTCCCTTCGTGGATCTTATCATTGGCGTGTAATGACCTTCATGCCCCTGTGGATTTTGCTTAATAACATCAGTTCTTTTGTTCAAAAAAAAAAAAAAAAAGGATTCAATCCTCGCACTAAAAAAAATAATAAAAATATGAGTAATGGAATTGAAATTAATTGACTAAAAGTACTACTAAAATAACTATGAACGATGATGAGAAAACATTCTAGGCAATATTGAATCTGTAGATAAATAACTGGTTATTTATGTGTCCGCATCAAAGTATTAATCAGTGACTAAAAAATTATTTAATAATCACATACTTATTGTCCACAATGATAGCTTCCTTGTTTTAGTGTAGACATCATAATATTTTTGGACTATCATAGACTTTACTTGTACTACACCGCCTATAACATATGCATGCATGTACAATTTTCTAAGGTATAAACATGAACACAATTAACTTCGGATTTTGAAAAAATAGACCAACATTCTCATTTTTGACATTCAATGATGTCTTTGTTAGAAATGTCAATTTGGCCCACCTCGAACGGGACGGAGAATCTCCAAACACGGAGAATGGGACCGAAAACGGGAAATTGTTTTGTCCCATTAGCTAAACGGGGCGGGGACGGATAATAGCATACCCACCCCGCCCCGATTACCCACTCCGTATAATTTTATATATATATATATATATATATATAATATTCATAAAAAAAAACTAACCCAAGTATAATAATCACATCCTCATTCTTCCGTCTAAAAAAAATAAACCCACGAAGTTTATAGAATTAAATTATATAAATATATATAACAAATAACAAAATAAAAAAAAATGGTTAAAAATATATTAAAAAGAAAATTGGCGGGTCGTGGCGCAAAGTAGACAATATCATACCAATGTAGAGATATGTGGCGGATCGTTGTCCCTAATAGTGGTATCAGAGCCATGCCTTTAAAATTAGTCGTGTCGGTAGAATCCTTGGGTGTCGAACAAAGATATGGTGAGCCTCAAATACATAGTCATTGGTGGAGATCCGTGGTTGAGCTCTATCGGACTGGCGGTGTGCTCCAGTAAAGGAGTTGGCTTCGATAATAGCTAGACGAATAGATGACTATTTGAGGGGAGGTTCGGGGTTACTTCGTTTGAGGGGAAGATTGTTGGGAGTGCGACCAAAGTCCCAACATTGGTTAGGAAAGGGGGAAGATCATAGGTATATAGTGAAGGACAACATCTCCATTGGTTTGAGGCCTTTTGGGTGGAACCCAAAGCAAAGCTATGAGGGTTTATGATCAAAAGTGCACAATATTATACTAATGTAGAGATATGTATGGGGTCGTTGTCCCCAACCGGCCAGTGATTCAAAGTTCACCAATTTTATCTCCATAAAATTATAAACTTCATCTCCAATTTCCTATACAATGATATCTCAATTTTGTCGTTAACATTTTGGTATCTTCTATCAATCGATTTTACATTTCCATCGGCTATCACACACGTTCTTCCCTTTTTCCATGAACCGACTGAATTTTTCAATCAACTGAAGAATGTTATTTGAATTTCTTCCCCTTACAAAAAGTATGTTTATTTTTTGTCCGCGTAGTATCTTAAGAATGATAGTAAACTACTTTTTCTTTCCTTTTTGTCATCGACTATATGAACTTTTGAATGCAGATGAGTTTTTCTTTTCTATCTTTGAACGGTTGAACCAGGAATTTGCGAACTGTTGTTACTTTCGCAGACCATCCTCTGTGGAAGGGCTTCATGTATAATTGTCATTTCTTCTATCTACAAAAATAACGATAATTGAATCAACAAACGTGCTGTAAATAATTCTATTTACTTTTTGCAATACCAAAGGTATGTGGCATTATTCAAAAGCAAGGCCCTGCAGATCGAGAACTACACGAAAGGACAGTAATAATGATCGGACTATAAGACGAAAATTTCTTGTGGTCTTAGGCAAAAAAGCCGCCAAGACCTACCTCAAACTACTCACTCGAGCACAAAAATATATGAATGTAGGAGAATTACTCCAAGCCCACGAGACCCTCGACAGGAAAGATCTTTGAGCCAGTCAACACCGAGACAAGGAGGGCATGGACAGGGACAAGTCTGAGGTCAAAAAGAGAAGAAAATTTGAGAAGTACCCTCCAACAATGGTCCTCGTAGAGCAGATTCTAATGGAGATCAAAGATAAGAAAGTACTCCAATGGCTGGCTAAACTAAAAGTTGGCGTGCTTAGGCAGAATCAGGACAAATATTGCCTATTTCACCGATACCACGACCACACTACCGCAAAGTGCTACGACTTGAAGGAGGCAATAGAAGCCATAATTCAGGGGGGACAACTAAAGAAGTACACGAGAGACAAAATTAACAACACCCGAAGAAAAGAAAGGTAGCGCGATAACACACCACACCACCCGAGAAATCAAAATGATATTTGGAGGACCTATGGAGAGTCGGCGAGAAAAAGAAAAGCACATGCTTGAGAGGCACAAAACCCTCAATTCGCATGGGAAGTGCGTTCAACAGTGCAAATGAGCACAACCGTCAGCTTCACAGAATTCGAGGCCAGATGTCTCCATCAACCCCACAAGGACGCGCTAGTAGTAAAGGTCATAGTGGCCAATGTGAAGATACATTGAATCTTGGTAGACGGTGGAAGCTTTGCAGACGTGTTATCCCTCATCGCTTTCAGAATAATGAGAATTGAGCCCAACCACTTAGGAAGCAACTCTAACTCATTGATCAGATTCGCTGGAGAACAAGTAGTGCCAGGGGTAGTATGGAACTACCCGTAACATTTGGCGATGCCACGTCTTGTACAATGATCATGGTGCAATTTCTGGTTGTGGACTGTAAGTCAGCCTACAACGCAATACTTGGATGACCTACAATACACAAGCTAAAAGTTGTCCCGTAAAAATACCACCCAAGAATGAAGTTCCACACTCAAGCAGGAGTGGGTACGGTGAAATAAGAACAGCTAGCGGCGCGACTGTGCTATGACATAGCGATGAAAAAACCGCATAACAACTAGAAGTTGTTTGTTGTACTGTCTACTTCGTCAAATTTATCAAATAAAAAGAGCAATGCTCATTTTCATGTTTACTCAAGTCTCGCAACGTATAAAAAAACTCAACAAAACCGGAGCAGGGGCAAGAGATAGAGAAGAATTAATTCGAAAAGCAATCAATTTGTTATCCAAAATGAAACCAAAGCTACAAAAACCACAACATGATGTTCGTTGGTGTTCACTTCAAAATACAACATTGTTCGCTACAAAATTCAACACTACAAGAAACTAATAAAAGCTAAAGAGGCAGGCTCAGTCACGACTCCAGAAAATCCGGAATGTCCTCTAAGAAGCTATCATCAGCAGCTGCGTCGAATTCCTCTCCCACGACAGAACCAAAGTCCTCAAACCTAAGAGGAATGCCGCGAAGCTCCTTGAAGCAACCATGAAGGAAGTCAAAGTCAAGCTCAGGATACAACTCATTGGCAAGATGAGCCGACTGTTGGGTTTTATGTTCTAAAACTCGTGGTTTGTAAACTGAATATATATTCTATTTTGCAATAAAGTTGTTATTGAGATTATTCAGTAAAATTGTTATTGAATAAAGTGAATTGTGTTCTTTTAAACCTATTCCAATAAACTAAGAACCCTTGGCTATAGTATGTATACTTGAACTTCAAATGTGACATGATTGTGGATCAAGTTCAAGTTATAGCTAGAACGGTCTATAGTATAAGGATAAGGCTCGGTACCTTATCCTGAGGACACTATGGACGCGACCCACTTTGTATAGTACAAATGATTTGGAGATCTAAATCGTTCATATGGAGACATGCGAGTGGGGGCGTCCTGTGCAATGAGTTTGCATAAGACTGAACCGCGAAATCAAGTCACTCTTTTTTTATAACTCCGTTTACTGTAAAGACTGATTTTTTCATATGATGACCTAGGTAACTCGATCTGAATTCTGAGCACACTATGAACACCTATTTATTCGGGTTTATCCTTTGACTTGTACGGGTGAGAGTGGCCCAGCAACGCCGACGCAATAACCCTACCATCTTGGGGATAAAACCGGGTAGGGAGCTGGGAACATAGTCTTGCGAGATGGAATTCACTCCTACCCGCCTTTAGGGTTTAGCAGATAGGTTGTTCCTTTAAGTGCTGACTCCGGGTCTTGAACAAGAGGCCTCTCCCTCTCCTTGGCCCGAGAGGGATCTGGTTTGATGGTTGGACCACAAACGAATTGTTCATTAGAGGTGTCAGTTGAACTTAAGGAATAAGATGTAATTACAGGGGTTAAATGGTATTTATGACCCAGCTGTGAATTACGAACGACCTGTGAATGATCGACTTCCTGATGATGGTTATATCAAGAGAACATAAATATATATACGGTGAATGGAGTGCAACCCTTGGATTTTAGTGGAGTCTCTGGGGGTTAACGAATGTTGGTTAGCTTGGCTAAAGAGTTTGGCCGGTTAATCTCGTATCGTTGGAGCTATGATCTGTAGGTCCCCTAGGTTCTCCTGGCAAGCTCGGATAAAGCCGTGTAACAATATGAGAGAAAAAATTTGAATTTATTCAAATTCGTTTTTGGAAGAATGATGGACATGTTTAAATATGATTTAAATATGGGATCGGTCTAAAACATGAATAGGGACTCATGTGCGAAAAGTCGGTTTTCGAAAAATCGGGATTAGTCTTATTATTTAATTAACATTTGATATTGAATTAAATAATAATATTAATTAATTAAAAAAAATAATTAATTAAAATATATATTATATTGATTTAAAATTAATTATGAATTAATTTTTAAATAAATTATAAATTAATATATATTTATGATAGTGGGAAAACCATTTCATGCATTTTGAACACATCTAGCCGATGACTAATCTAATTGTTGCTTATTGATTAAGTTTGAGAAACTTATTAATCGGAGAATCTCAAAAGTTTTTTGAAGAATAAAAGTTATTCTTTCTCAATCTCAATTTAAAAGTTTGCTGATGTTTTGTTTTTTGAACAATAAAAGTTATTCTTTCTCAATCTCAATTGAAAAGCTTGCTATTGGATGTTTGAGAAAAATTGAAAAAATTGAATAGGAGATATTCTCCCTCTTTCAATTTTCACATTGCAAGAGACCCTCTCTTTTCTCCATCACTCTTTCAAATATTTCCTCTTGTAAAGGAATCCCACCATTTCGTTTCTCGGCCCGAGGATAGCGGGACTACTTGAGGTGGTTCTCGAAGCATTCGAGTGAAGATATTCAAAGAATTTTGCAGAGGAGGTTGCTGCTGTAGATTGGAGATGAGAAGAAAAATCTAAAAAAGATACGTTTTTGGTTTTGTCTTCCATCGCATAGGCTATGTGATGGGTGTGCGAATTCATCGCATAGGATGCTTCTTGCAAGCTATGCGACCGCACACACAAGCTATGCGATAGTTGTGCGATCGCATAGGCTGTTGTTTGATGCATTTGGAGTGCCGAAGATCCCTAAACCGCTTTCGCTGCGCTCGGGGCCGACCTTCGATTCCATCAATTGGTATCAGAGCACGTTTTAAGCTCTTCCAATTTGCATCAATTGGTGGGTTTCATTGAATCTCTTATGGGTGTCTAAAGTGTGCTTCGATTTTTGCATTTCTCTTTAAGCTTCTATTTGTAATTTCCCAGAATGTATGAGCTTTAGTGTGTGCTGAAGAGTCTCTATTCTTTTGGAGTCATTAGAGTCCATATAGGTTTCTTTTTTAAAGAAGCTCGAATTGTGGAGTGGCGAAGGGTTCGGTTGTTCAAGCTTGTTCAGGGAAGTTCGATGAGAAACTCGAGAATGCAGGTGGCCGAAGGGTTCGGTAGTACAAGCTGGTTTGGGGTGGTTCGAAGGGTTCAAAGGCATTAAACCATGAAGTTGTTCAAACTTGTAATCACTTAGTTGTTTGCTTGCACAATGCCAAAATTGTTCCACTTTAGTGTGTTTTATTATTTATGCATTGGATGTATGTTTTAATTAAAGTCCCTTGTATGTGCATAAAGTATGTCATATAGATTTGAAATCCCACCATAGGAAACATGTTTCATGCATTGAAAGTATGATATAAATGTTTTATTTTATAGTATGCATACCGAGAATTCAAAAGTATTGATATAAGAATTATATTGATTCAAGAATTAGATATTGTTTGTTTAATAGAATAATAGATATAAGTATTATATTAATTATGAAATTAAACGTCCAACATTGTATGCCTTAGTTTGATATAATAGTTATATGCATGTTTAGGAAGCATGAAACATGTTATAGAATGTATCGATTTTATAAGCGTTGTAAAACAAGATAGACATTTAAAATCTATAACAAAGACAAAGGCATGCTCACTTAGGGTTAATAAAATCCAATCTGATTAGGATTTTAGTATCGATTTGTTTTAATAGTTAAAATAGGTAGATATCTTGTAAATCTAAGGTTACAAGAGAACTCATGGTGACATCATGTACTAAGGTTGAAGGTATTTATCCTGACGGTAAATAGAACACCTCCAACCTGGGATCGATCCGGTACTTGAGTTAAGTTTAACTTGGCTTTATGAGCATGCGCGTGTTAGAGGTGTGAGGTTTTAAAGTGTTTAACACCTAGACATCGTAGGTAAAAAATTGTTTTACCTATACTTAGGTTTTGTTTTCTTAGTCGGATTTTGCCTAAGCAAAAGTATACCCAACCCTTCTAAAATACTTAGTAGGAACGTTGAGAAGGTATATATGATATCTCGATTTCTTCCTACGCTCTTTGGAAAGTTCACACAGTGAGATTTATGATCGGCCTCGTGATGTCAATAGGGCATCTCCATTCAGATGGTGTTTGCATAAATCAATACCAAGGTGAATGGAGAAAGTGTTTATAGTAAATAGGAGTAGGAAGTATGTCAATACATCATGCAGTCTCCTTCATTAGGTTGAAGGGTTTAGGGTTTAGGGTTTAATGTTTAAGGTTTAGGGTTTAGAACCGTGTAATTCCCATGTTATGCCTGCTGATTGCTCATAGTGGCACCATCCATTCGGAGGGCCGTTGCATGGGAGTCGGAACAATACAATCTCCAGAAATGGATAGGGTCTCTTAGGTCCATTCCCAACTCTGACATTTCCATTCGGTTGCACTGGTGGGGCCGACCTCTGAGGTCTTAAAATGGCGGGTCACACTTACAAGATTTGCTAAGGTGTTAGTAAATGCTTGACCGAAGTAGCGATAACTAAGATACTATAGGAATATGAGTTATTCCTGTATTAGTATTTAGTCAAGAATGTCTTGGTTCAGTGAATGAGTGATTTACTGCCCCTCGGTAGCAGTTGCTCTAACTCACTGAAATGTCGTTGCAAATTAATAATCAGTTTTTGGTAGATTATTACTTTTTGGTAAACTAGATTTGTGTTTTAAATAGGTTAAGTTCATTTCACTAATAGAATTTATTCTTTTCAGAAAGTCTAGCTCTTTCTTTCATTTACTAGCTTCCGAAAAACTAAACGGCGGTTACTACGTGACCTAGAACTCGAACTTGAATATGATTCTAGTTTTCGATGATCTGAGGTTTGTCTTAATAGAGGAATGTCCTCCCCCTCCCAACTCGTTTGCAACTCGAATTGTTCGAGATGCATTTGAGAGGTGGACTCAGGCTATTTATATGGCCCAGGTCCACATCTTGACAAACATATCTCATATGCTAGCTAAAATACATGAGGTGATGATCACCGTCAAGGAGATCATGTATTCATTACAGGCGATGTGGGACAACCGTCCTCATCGTTCTGTCATGATAACCTTTTGTATAGGAAAGCTGAGAAGGAAAAAACAAAGTAAATATGATTTACTTGTTGTTGAAACATGTTTAGTGGAACATGATTGTTCATCCTGGATATTAGATTCAGGAGACACTAACCATGTGTGTTTCTTCTTTCCAGGAAACTAGTTCATGGCAGCTGCTAGCTGATGGTTAGATAACTCTCAAGTTTTGAACACGAGAGGTTTTCTTAGTCAAAGCTGTGGCAGCGGAGAAGAAGTTGTTATTTAGAGAAAGGTACATTTTACTTGAAAATGTACTCCTCTCTTGTTTGCTTGAACATATGTATAAAGTATCTTTTGAGATTAATGAAGTGTTCATTAACAAAAGAGGTCTACAAATATGTTCTGCAGATCTTGAAAACAACTTACAGACCAACAAAGCCAAAAGCTATTTTGAACATCGAGATGTTTAAAACAACTTAGACTCAAAACATATAGGCAGATGTTTTCTCCAAGTACTTTTATTCGGTACTTGAGACTAGATCACATTGTCTCAATAGGATTGGGAGATTGGTTAAGAGTCGTCTCCTAAATGAGTTAGAAGACAACTCATTACCATGAGTACTGTCTTGAAGGAGAAATAGAATCCTGTTAGACATGGTTCGTTCTATGATGAGCTATGCTCAGCTACATAATTCGTTCAGGGATATGCGGTAAAAGTTGCTGCATATATTTTGAACATGGTTCCCTCAAAGAGTGTTTCAGAAACACTTTATGAGTTATGGAGAGGGCGTAAAAGGAGTTTACGTCACTTAAGTACTTTGGGGGTGTCCGACATTTGTGTTGGTGCCCAATCCAAAGTAATGGAACAACGTTCAAAGTAATGCCTATTCGTAGGATACCCCAAGGTAACGAATGGTGGTCTACTTTACGATCCTCAACAGGACAAGGTGCTTGTGTCGTCAAACGCCATGTTCTTAGAGGAAGACCACATGAGAGATCATCGTCTTTCGAACAAATATGTTTTGATCGAATTTTCCAGGAAAGCTACAAATGGATCAAATTGTTCAGGCTTGTCATTCCCGTCCTTCTCAAAAGTTGAGAATGCTTCGATGTAGTAGGAGGGATGTTCAACATCCCGACTGTTACATAGGTTTGAGAGAATCCTAGATCGTCATACTTGATGATGGCATTGAGGATCCATTAACCTATAAACAGGCAATGCATGACATAGACAATGACCAGTGGCTTAAAGCCATGAACCTCGAACTGGAGTCGTTGTACTTCAATTCGGTCTGGGATCTTGTAGACCAACCAGACAGTGAAAGACCTGTGGTTTGCAAGTCGATCTACAAGAGGAAACGAGACCAAGCCGGTAAGGTGCAAACCTTTAAGGCTCGAATTCTTGCAAAGGGTCATTCCCAAAGGGAAAGAGTGGACTATGAAGAAACTTTTTCCCCTGTTGCTATGTTAAAGTCAATTAGAGTACTCTTGTCCATTGTCGCGTTTTATGGTGATAAAATTTGGCAAATGGATGTCAAGACAACTTTTCTTAATGATTTTCTTCTGAATAACTATCTTGAGAAGAGTATCTATATGGCTCAACCAGAGGGGTTTATTATTCAGGGTCAAGAGCAAAAGGTTTGTGAGCTTATTCAATCCATTTATGAATTGAAACAAACATCTAGATCCTGGATTATAAGGTTTAATATTGCGATCAAATCTTATGGCTTTGAACAAAATATTGATGAATCTTGTGTCTACAAGAAATTAGTCAATATTGTAGTAGCTTTCTTAGTCTTATACGTAGACAATATCCTAATCATTGGGAATGATGTAGGATTCCTGACTCACAGTAAGCAATGGTTAGCGACTCAATTCAAAATGGTAGATTTGGAAATGGCTCAGTTTGTTCTATGGATTCAGATCGTAAAGAATTGTAAGAACAAAATGTTAGCGTTGTCTCAAGGATCTTATATCGACAAATTTTTTATACGATATTCGATGCAAAATTCCAACAGAAAGATTTGTGACCTTTCAGGCTAGGAATTCAGCTGTCAAAGGAATTATGTCCTAAGACACCTTAATGAGTTGAGGACATGAGACATATTCCCTATGCATTTACATATTGGTAGTTTGTTGTATGCCTTTTAATATACATGACCCGATATGTGTTATGCAATGAGAGTTGTCAATAGGTATAAGTCCAATTGGGATTTGATCATTGGACTGCCGTTATAAATTTGTCCTAATATGGAGGAGTAGAATAACAAAGGTTGTATTGCTGACTCCACCATGGAAGCTGAGTATGTCGCAACTTTCGAAGTGGCGAAGGAAAGTATATAGAGCTCGATTATTATCTCATTAGGAAGATAATGTAACGAGGTGACGTAATCGTCAAGCAGATTGCGTCGGAGCACATCATTTCTGATTTGTTTACAAAGTTCCTCACGGCTAAAGTGTTTGAGGGGCACCTAGTGAGACAAGGACTACGAGCTGTACAGTAGAACAGTGGGAGAAAAGCCTTGGAGATATATGATATTCAAGTTTTCTCGCTCAACATGTGTTACCCCACTGACGTTTTCGTCCAAGCGGGTGTTTGCTGGATTTTATGTCATAAAACTCGTTGTGTGTAAACTGAATATATATTCTATTTAGCAATAAAGTTGTTATTGAGATTTATTCAGTAAAATTGTTATTGAATAAAGTGAAATGTGTTCTTTTAAACCTATTCCTAAAACTAAGAACCCTTGGCTATAGTATGTATACTTAAACTTCATGTGTGACATGATTGTGAATCAAGTTCAAGTTATTGCCAGAACAGTCTAGAGTATAAGAATAAGGCTGGGTACCTTATCTTGGGGACACTATGGACGCGACCCACTTTGTATAGTACAAATGATTTGGAGATCCTAAATCGTTCATGTGGAGACATGCGAGTGGGGGCGTTTTGTGCAATGAGTTTGCATAAGACTGAACTGCGAAATCAAGTCAATCTTTCTTTATAACTCCGTTTACTGTAAAGACTGACTTTTTCATATGATGACCTAGGTAACTCAATCTGAATCCTGAGCACACTATGAACTCCTATTTATTCGGGTTTATCCTTTGACTTGTACGGGTGAGAGTGGCCCAACAGCGCCGACTCAATAAGTCTACCATCTTGGGGATAAAATCGGGTAGGGAGCTGGGAACATAGTCCTGCGAGATGGAATTCACTCCTACCCGCCTTTAGGGTTTAGTAGATAGGTTGTTCCCTTAAGTGCTGACTTCGGGTCTTGAACAAGAGGTCTCTCCCTCTCCTTGGCTCGAGAGGGATCTGGTTTGATGGTTGGACCACAAACCAATTGTTCATTAGAGGTGCCAGTGGGACTTCAGGAACAAGATGTAATTATAGGGGTTAAACGGTATTTATGACCCAGCTGTAAATTACGAACGACCTGTGAATGATCGACTTATTGATGATGGTTATATCAAAAGGATAGAAATATATCTACGGTGAAGGGAGTGCAACCCTTGGACTTTAGTGGAGTTTATGGGGGTTAACGAATGTTGGTTAGCTTGGCTAAAGAGTTTGGTCGGTTAATCTCGTATCGTTGGAGCTCTGATATGTGGGTCCTCTAGGTTCTCCTAGGTAGCTCGGATAAAGTCGTGTGACAATATGATAGAAAAAGAATTTGAATTTATTCAAATTCGATTTTGGAAGAGTGATGGACATATTTAAATATGATTTAAATATGTGATCGGTCTAAAATATGAATAGGGATTCATGTGCGAAAAGTCGATTTTCGGAAAACCGGGATTAGTCGTATTATTTAATTAATATTTGATATTGAATTAAATAATAATATTAAGTAATTAAAAAAATTTAATTAATTAAAATATATTATATTTATTTAAAATTAATTATGAATTAATTTTAAAATAAATAATAAAATAATATATATTTGTGATAGTGGGAAAACCATTTCAAGCATGTTGAACACATGCAGCCCATGATTAATCTAATTGTTGCTTATTGATTAAGTATGTGAAACTTATTAATTGGAGAATCTCAAAAGTGTTTTGATTTTTTTTTTTGGTTGATGCTCACGAGAGGTTTTGAGAAGTTGTTTTGAACAATAAAAGTTATTCTTTCTCAATCTCAATTGAAAAGCTTGTTGATGTTTTGTTTTTTGGAAGAATAAAAGTTATTCTTTCTCAATCTCAATTGAAAAGCTTGTATTTGGATGCTTGAGAAAAATTGAAGAAATTGAATATGAGATATTCTCCCTCTCTCAATTTTCACATTGCAAGAGACCTTATGTTTTCTCCATCACTCTTCCAATTATCTCCTCTTGTACAGGAATCCCACCATTCCGTTGCTCGGCCTGAGCATAGCGGGACTACCGGAGGTGACTCTGGAACCGTTTGAGTGAAGATCTTCAAAGGATTTTGCAGAGGAGGTTGCTGTTGTAGATTGGAGACGAGAAGACAAATCTAAAAAAGGTACGTTTTTGGTTTTGTCTTCCATCGCATAGGTTATGCGATGGGTGTGCGAATTCATCACATAGGATGCTTCTTGCAAGTTATGCGACCGCACACACAAGCTATGCGATCGCATAGGATGTTGTTTAATGCATTTGGAGTGCCGAAGATCCCTAAACCGCTTCCGCGACAACGAGGAAACAACAAGCTCTGCAGACAACGAGGAAACAACAAGCTCTGCATACAACGAGGAAAGCTTCACCTCAAGCTCGACAATCAGTAAAGCGTGAGTACTTTCCAAATACTGGATAGCCTCGGCATGAGATGTCTCCACGCGCTCCAACTTAGAACGAAGAACAAAACAACAACGAAGAAAAAGAACCTCGTTAGAGAGGCGATGAGCCGAAGCTGACATATCCAGATAAGCCTAAATAAGCAAACAAAGAAAAGTGAGCAAGAAACAACATAAAAATAACCAAAACAAAAAAGGAGTGAAATACCTCCTGAAGACGCATAACAACACTTTGAAACCCCTCCCGAGGGTTCGCATAATGAACGTGGGGGCGGTGATCCAACAACTCCAATCAACCAGATGAAACACCCCCCAAAAGGGCAGTCTCATCAAAGGTTGAAAGCAACAACCCCCCAAATTCAATCGAACCGCCGCCAAAGGAATTCCTCTCCTCAAAGGAAGGATTCTGAAAGGGTGCGTCTACTCGAGCGCTAGACTGGAACACCGGTGAAGAGCAAATACGCTATTTTTTAGGAAGCTGACTACCAGACACCTCCATCGAAGAACTCGACAACGAAATAATCTAAGGAAGCTCCAGCGCCAAGGACCGCTTTCTCGACGCCAACTTCCAACGCTCGACCACTGACATCACCAACCAAGACGACACGCCTAACAAAAAAACATACATATATATGCAAATTAAGTCAAAACCCACGAGAATTGACATCAACTAAAAGTTGGATCCTGACGGGGATTCAAGCTGAACCGCACGAGCCGAACTCGAGGGGATTCAGAGGAGGCTCAACTTAGGAAGTCGATCTAAGAAAAAGATTGACCTGTGTAAGGAGTAGGCCCTCGTGGGCTCGACCGAGCAATATAGGAAGCTCGCTCCGCCCTAAAGAAATCGATCCAGGGGGATCAAACCTAAAACTAAAATGGATAAAAAGTCTATGTCATTGGGTTATGAGGGAAAAATGACATATCCAAAGAAAATACCCACTAGAAGATAAGTTAAAAGAGTAAAAAACCTCGAAAGAGAAAAAGAAGAAATCCACGTACCAATAAAGACAGGGAGAGTACCGTCAGCCATATGATGTTCCACTAAAACGCCTTGTTGCACCAAGTTAGGACCCCATCGAGGTGGGTCGAACAGGAGAAGAACAATGATAACTCTAATTTGGAGCTATGTTTAACCCTTTAATTTCAGCTAATATCGTGCTTAATTATGTTAATTTGCCTTGATTATAGGTGACTCACGGTGAAGAGCTCTTGAAGTCCATAAGACGTCGTTCGGGGCTAAGAAGGTCATTTTAAGGCCTCGGGATTGCATCGGGAAAAAATGAGCTTCAAAAGAGAGGATTTTGTCAAAAGGGAGCATCCAAAGGCAAATTATTTTTCTCAAACCCGAGAGCAAGAGTTGAGACGCTGCTCGACGCTCCAAAGAGGGGCGCGCTGGGTATTTCCTTTTGTAGCGTCTCGACGCTACGACGATTATAAAACCCATTTTTCTGATTTTTAGGTAACATCTTCTTCGGTTTTCTGATTTTTCCACCGTTGGAGCTCGGTGTGGAGCTCCATTTTCTTCACCTATCTCCTGTATGAACCATCTACCTTCCATGGGATTTTGTTCTTGAATGTCTATCTTGGTCTGAATTTAATTGTGTATTTGCTTCTCCTATGCATATTTTATGAGCATGTGGGCATAATAGGATGACGATCTTGATTTCTCGCATGTTCTATGGTTATTTAGATTAGTGATGTCATGCCTCTCCTAATCGCCTTTGTAACACGGCTACGGTGAAGACGTGAATAATACATTTTTTTAAAAGAGTCGTGAATAGTACATAAGTATGCTATTCTAGTCAGTATTAGCTAACCCGGAGAAGTAAAGAAATCGAAGTATCGACTAGGCTTCGTAGTTGAATGTTTGTCATAATGCACCCGTAACTACTTTGATTAGTTTAGAATTGATCGCTCTGAATTAATTAATGGCACTGTTTAGTTAGATTTGACGCATCTAGCTAATTTCTATGGGGTCGGTTACGCAGGTCGATCCGAGTGACTGTTTATGTACTCAATTTATTCGCACCATGAATGTAGAAGTTCAATGATAGTAATTGCAATATTTTATGAATCCCGAATTCCCCAAGTCCAGCACGTTCGTACTTGTTGTTGTTATTTCTCCGTTAGCGTATTTTTCCTTTGCTTTGAATTATCAAAACCCCGCGTTTTGTTACTTAAATAAAACCAACATAATTCAATTCAAACATCCGATTTCAATTCGACCACTCCCTATGGATCGATTCGGTTGCCACTAGCTACAAGTTAGCTTAGTGGTGGCATGGATTTTGAATATCCACTAATTTTCGGGTTGTCGAGACCCGCCAAAAATAAAATTTATAAATCTGAACTCACTTAGCTTTGCAGCTAGTGGCAACGGAGTCGATCCACAGGGAACGTGTCAAGATGAAATCAATACTTGAATCGAATATTGTTTGGTTTGATTTTAAAGTAAGAAAAAGGGGGTTTGTTCATGCAAGGAAGACATAAATAAGCTAACGGAAGAATAAATCAACAAGTCGAACGCGGTGAATTTGGAGAATCCGAGATTTGCTAAGCAGTGTAATCACAATCATTGAACTCTACAAGCATGGTAATGAATGAATCACATACATAAACAATTGCCCGACAACCCTGAAGCAACAGGCCACATAGAAATTAGCTAGAGTTGACAATTCTAACTAATACATTGCTACTAACTAACTAAGACTGATCAATTCTCAATTAATTACAGTAGTAACTAGCATCTCATGACGAACATTCAATTGGAAATTCTAAGTGCATAACGATCGCCCGGCAACCCTGAAGCAATCAATCACATGGAAATTCTAATTTGATACTTCGATTTATTTTACTTCTACGTGTTACAAAAGGTGATTAGGAGAGGCCAACACTTCACTAATCTATAACGGTAGAACATGCTAGAAGTCAAGAACGCCACTTCCATCATTAAAGCATACTCATAAAGCTAGGCAAAGCAGAAGTAAATACACAAGGCACTCAGACCAAGACAAATATTCAAGCACAAATCTCAAGTTCATACAAAGTCTAACAAATCCGTACAAAAAAGTCCCCAAATCCCTCCCTTACCTTAGCCTACCATGGTCTTGGATGAAATCCAAGCTCCCATGGAAGCTAATAGGTTCATACAAGTTAAGAAGGAGAGAATGGAGCTCCAAGGTGAGCTCCAATGGCTGAAAATCGTCCAAAACCGAGAGAAAAGAGGTAGAAGATGATAAAACTTGCCCTAAAAATGGTAAAAATGAGTTTTAAACCCGCCGTAACGTCGAGACGCTACAGATGGAAAATTCCTGCGCGCGCCTCATCGGAGCCTCGAGACTCTCCGGGATAGCGTCGAGCGGCGTCTCGACGCTTGCTCTCGGGTTTATGCAAAATAAATTGACTTTAATGCATTCTTTTGGCAATTTCTCCCCTTCTTGAGCTTCTCCAATCCCGATGCGTCCACGAAGCTTTAAAATGACTTCTTTAGCCCCGAAACACGTCTAACGGACTTCCCGAGCGCTTCACCATGAATCACCTAAAATCAAGGCATATTAACTCAATTAAACACGATTTTAGCTAGAATTAAGGAGTGAAATATAGCTCCAAAATAGAGTTATCCCTTAGTGTATTCGGATTATAAATTTTATTTTGGCAAGCCTCGACAACTTGAAATTTAGGAGCACACCATCGTTTCTGCTCTACCAAAATTAGTGTCGTTGCTGGGGAGGAATTAAATGAAATCCCGTTTGGTTTGGATATTGTTTGTTTGATTGTTTCTGAATCTTTGAGTTGATTCTGTTTGTTTTAAAATTTTCTTGTGTTGTATGACCCGTTCTTCTGAGTTGAGTGGATTGCAGTTTATACCAGAAATTGACAGAGAAGAGCGGAGGCTGAGAAGAGAAGGTCGCGAAGGAAGGCGACTGTTTGAAGAAGAAGGACTCGGTCCTTTCTTGAGAGAAGAGATGGCACAAGAAGAGGCGCCAAGAACACTTAAGCAGCTTGCGGCACCAGACCTGCACCAACAACCCCTGTGCATTACTGTTGCGTGCTCAGTGTTTAAATAAAGATGCAATGTGAGAGCACTCAGAATATGCAAGCATACATGATCTTGTAGCAAGTAATAAGTATTTTTTCATTCGATTTCCCACAGAGATTTATTCTTAGTTACTAACGAAGTGAGATGCTAAATTAGAAAGGGTGGTTTAAATGGGGTGAATTGAAGATTAATGTGTCTAACTAATGAAGAATATATGAGATATGCGAGCATAAACGAAAGCAAGTGAAGAGATTAACTCGAATGTAGAGGAAAAAGAATTGCGGAGAAAGCAATTGTATAGCAATAAAATCGCAAAAGTAAAAGACTAGAAAAATGGCTAAGGCAAAAACTGGTTTAAAAGAATTGCGGAGACAACAATTGTATAACAATTAATTTAGCAACGTTTTAAGGGTGAGATGGGGAAACAAGGTCAACTAACGACTCCTCTATAGGCTTTTTCATACGATTATTCAGCAGTAGCTCAACTTATCATGCATCAATTTAACTCATTCTCAAGTATCTCTCGATTACATGCATTAGATCCTTTAGTTTACTCATATCCAAGTAAGGCTTAAGCATCTATTTATATAAGCAAGTTAATGAATTGTGCTAGGAAAACGCCTATTCCTAGGCCGTTTTCTGGCTACCATGAAAGGCTAGCATGAATGGACGACTCTGAACTCTTACTCCTTCCGGAGGTTAGGAGTTCTTTAGACAAAATGGATGGCCAATCGAAATTGCCCGTGGGATGAAGTGCACATACATTCAAGGCATACGAAGCTATCCTACATGCTGAATTCACGTATTTCTACCTATAGATTGATCATTAGCAGACCCTTATGTGGTTTAGTTACTCATGGATGGTGTGGAGTTGGAAAGACTAGGTGGATTAAACATGATTCAAAGCAAACTGAAAGTAAAAGGGAGATAGAAAGCGATAAGAAGCTTGCAACGTGGGTAAATGATTCCTCTATTCTGTAAGATTCAAAGCTTAATGTGCAACGACTATAAAACAGTAAAGACTCAACAACTGAAAACGAATTGAATTGAAGTAGCAAACAGAAACAAATAGCAGAAGACAGTAAAGAAAATAGAAGACAGAAAGCAGTAGAAAGCGTATAAATGTGTGCGTGAAACTCCTCGCCGCAAGCGCCTCGGATGAAGGGGAAGGTTAGCTTTGGTTGGGGATGAATCCAATCAGAAGAGAAGAAGGATCTTCTCTTCTTCCTCTCAGATTATCGGTGCCAACAGCAGATTCCTTCACGCCAACAAACGGAAGAGAAAATAGAGAGAAACTGCGTTGAGATGGAGAGTTCTACGCTTTCAAGCTTGTTGTTCTCCTTCCCCCTTGACCTCCTTTTATAGTGTTTTGCAGGTACTCTTCAGTCAAGAAGAACCATCCATTCTGAACGACGACCTTCCACGTGGCAGCAGGAGAAAAATTGGGCGGCTGAAAGATCGCAACAAAACGGCGGACGGTTGGAACAACTTATCAATTTTAGCTTAAACATTGCGGAGACAGCAATGTTTCCGCAATTTTCCTGCAATACAAAATTTCAACTCTTTTAGCTTTGTTTTTTATCCTTTCTTGTTCCTTTTACAAATAACTCCTAATTTAGCTTCATTCCTTGATTTCTCATATTTAAGCACGTATTAAACTAAATTCTATCAAAAACGCTTAAGAGTTCACACAATTATATGGCAAATAAGTCCCTAAATTAAGTACTTTTGGAGACGTAACAATTACCTATCCGATCATCGAAGGTAATTTTGAATTAAATCTTGTTTAATTCACCAATTGCCTTATTTTCATGGAAATGCAGGGGAGGACGCGAACAAACAGCTGATGGAGTTCCATTGCGTGTGTGCGAGGATGAAGCCCCCGAGCGTGACAGAGGAGCAGTTGAATTTAAGGGCATTCTCCTTTACACTGAAAGACAAGGCCAAAGACTGGCTTTATTATTTGCCCTCTAGATCCATCACGACCTGACACAAGATGAAACGACTTTTCATGGAAAAGTATTTTCCCGCATCTCTCGCAACAACGCTTCGGAAGAGGATATATGGTATCACCCAGGATGTGGGTGAGTCACTTTATGAATATTGAGAGAGGTTTGGGCGATTGTGCGCGAGTTCCCACATCACCAAATTGCCGACCAGCTCCTGATATAGTATTTCTACGAGGGAATGACGCCTCATGATCGACAAATGATCGATGCGACGAGCGGTGGGGAACTGATTGGCAAAACCCCACTCGAAGCCAAACAGTTAATTGCAAACATGGCAGCCAATTCCCAACAATTTGGAGTTCGGGGAGGCGTAGGTCAAGTCTATCAGGTTAGCCAGTCGAATGAGGTGAATGATATGAAGGCCCAGGGGGCCGAGATGAGTGCATTGCTGAAAACATTTGTCGGAGGTGGTATTCGTGACTCTGAGGAGGTAAACGCTATTGGTGGGTATGCTTCCAACCAAAGGAAGTATGACCCTTATTCGATCACCTATAATCCAGGGTGGAGAGATCACCCTAATTTGAGCTATGGGAATCGCGAAGGACAACGCTTTCAGAACCAGTCTTTCGAGAGATCTCCCAACACTTCCCATGTTCAATCCTCCGGTTTAGCAAACTCATTGGAAGAAATGGTAAGAACAATTGTTAACACGGCCGGCCAATTCCAGAAGGAAGCTCGCGAGGAGCTTAACAGTCATAAGGCAGAGTTGCAGAATTTAAACAAGCAACTGACACAAATGGTTGTGTCGATCAGCAAACTTGAAAGCAAAAGTTCAGGGAAAACTTCCTTCCCAAACAACAATTAATTCATGTGAAAACGTGAGTTCGATCCATCTGAGGAGTGGGAAGTCAATTCTTTCTAGTGTTGAGAAGGAAGCAAAGAAGGGCCAGCCGACTGTGTCGCCCCCGAACCATCTTGAGAATGAAAAGTCTAAGAAAAGAAAAGAATTCAACGAAGGTGTACCAGAGAGTATTCTAATAGCACCCTTCCCCAGTAGGCTCGCGAAGCCTAGGGAAGTGATTGAAGATGAAGAGGTCCTAAAGACCTTCCAAAAGGTGATGGTGAACATTCCGCTCTTGGAGCCCGTGCGACAAATCTCTAAGTATGCCAAATTCCTAAAGAGTTGGTGCACCGACAAAAGGAAGTTGAGAAAGAATGATGAGAAAAGAAAATAAAATGTCTCGGCAATATTCTCAGGTTTGTTACTAGTTAAATGCAAGGATCCAGGTACTTTTACTCTTCCTTGCACAATAGGAAATAAAGTGATAAAAAATGTCATGCTAGATTTAGGTGCATCCATAAATGTTATGTCCTATGCATTATTTAAAGAACTCGAACTGAATGAAATTCATGAGACTGATGTTGTGATTCAATTAGCCGATAGATCTTGCATTCGACCATTAGGAAAAGCCGAGGACATTCTTGTTAGAGTTGATAACATGTTATTTCCTGCAGATTTTTATATTATGAAAATGAATAAAAAATCATTGCATGCTTCTTCTTCCATTCTGTTGGGGCGTCCTTTTATGAAGACCGCTAGAGTTAAAGTCGATGTGAATAAAGGCGTCATTTCTGCGGAATTCGACGAAGCTATTAATAAATTTTCGATGTTTGATTCAAAATCTGCTTGTGTTGATAATGACCTGAGTATGAATTTGATTGATGAAGAATCTGATTATTTCTTATCTTCTGATGATGATGTTTGTGTGCATGAGGCAAATGGAGAAGTTTTTTGTCTGAAAAATATGAATAGGTCCAGGAAGAACGTGGGAGCAAGTGGAGAGTCTTCCGCCCTATTGGACAACGATTGATTCAAATGGGAGAATACAGTCGAGCAAACGACTTTAACAATTATGCGCTTCTCGGAGGCACCCGAGTGTTTAAATGTTTTTCTGTCAGTGTTAGTTTATTTCTTTTGTTAGTTAAGTAGTTTAATTTAGTTTTTCTGTGTTTCTTGCTTTTTAGGAGAATAACAGAAGAGTTGGGCAAGTGAGTCTTTGATTGGAAGAAAAGTCGCCTCTCATCCCTCGCCAACCTCGCAAAGACCAGGGAAGTTTTCGTTTTCCCTTTACATTTACGCGTTATTGCTCTATCTAATGGTTGATGCATTGAAGACAATGCATTCTTCTGAGATTGGGGGTGGAGTGTATGGATTGCATGTGCAGTTGTCGAGCATGAGTAAATTTTAAATTTTAAGTGCTTTGGTTTGTATTTGCATGCTTTCTGATGATGACGATCTAGGAAATGTTTTTAAAATCTTCGTATTTGCATATCTACATGAGCATGAGGTTGTTTGCACTGATTGAGCTTCATTTCAAAAAATTAAAAAAAAAAATTGTTGCTCTCTTGCATCTATAGAGCACTTATCAACTTATCTTAAACTCTGTAGGCTTAGATTTACCTATGTAGCATGAATTCTTGTTGTCACCCCGAAAGGCACCCCTAGGGAAAGCTTGAAGCATGATAGTTTGTAATAGGTTAATCGAGTATAGCAAAGTTATTTAGCCTAATAAAAAAAATAGCAAAAGCATGTTGAAATTTGAAAATCCTCCTGAGGCGCTCCTCCTTAAGTGTGCGCTAAAGAAGTGAGCGTTAGTCCTTAAAAATGTGAAGCTAGGCCAAGCTTGACATGTTAGGCTTCTTAGAGAAGAAAAAAAAATGAATGTAGGGTTCAAAGAACAAAAAGAAGAGTACAAAGTACTCAAAAGAAAAAGAAAGAGAAAATGTTCAGATCTCTTAATTTGTTGCTCTCTCTAATGTGGAAAAACTATAGACTGTTCTTAATTGCTAGAAGTAGGGGAAAACGGGATGTAGTGATGCATAAGGTTTTTCCGAGTTTGCATGGTTTAGGATAGGTTGGCTAATCACACACGCACGTAGGGGAGTAATAGTTAATTTTTGAATTGTTCTTGATTAAGTGCGTGCAATCGATTGCTTTCTTGTTTATGTAAATGCCTTGATTTTTAAAGCATCAAGATTAGAGTTAGAAGCATGCAACTGTAGTCCTTAGAGATAATTTGAAGTTTGCCTTGCTCGAGGACTAGCAAGATTTAGGTTGTGTGTGTTTGATAGCTCTAATTTGGAGCTATGTTTAACCCCTTAATTCTAGCTAATATCGTGTTTAATTATGTTAATTTGCCTTGATTATAGATGATTCACGGTGAAGAGCTCGTGAAGTCCATAAAACGTCGTTCGGGGCTAAGAAGGTCATTTTAAGGTCTCGGGATCGCATCGCGAAAAGATGAGCTTCAAAAGAGAGGATTTTGTCAAAAGAGAGCATCCAAAGGCAAATTCTTTTGCTCAAACCCGAGAGCAAGCGTCAAGCTGAAGCTTCGAGACGCTGCTTGACGCTGCCCCGCAGCGTCTCGACGCTACGACGATTTAAAACCCATTTTTCAGATTTTTAGGTATTATCTTCTTCAGTTTTCTGATTTTTCCACCATTGGAGCTCGTGGAGCTCCATTTTCTTCATCTATCTCCTGTATGAACCATCTACCTTCCATGGGAGCTTGGATTTGTTCCAAGACCATGGTTGGCTAAGGTAAAGTGTAGGATTTGGGGATTTTAGTAGGGATGTCGTAGAATGTCGTAATAACTTGAGATTTTGTTCTTGAATGTCTATCTTGGTCTGAATTTCATTGTGTATTTGTTCTCCTATGCATATTTTATGAGCATGTGGGCATAATAGGCTGACGATCTTGATTTATCGCATGTTCTATGGTTATTTAGATTAGTGATGTCGTGCCTCTCCTAAACGCCTTTGTAACACAGGTTCGGTGAAGCCGTGAATAGTACTTTTTTTTTTTGAAATGAGCCGTGAATAGTACATAAGTATGCTATTCTAGTTAGTATTAGCTAACCCGAAGAAGTAAAGAAATCGAAGTATCGACTAGGCTTCTTAGTTGAATGTGCGTCATAATGCACCCGTAACTACTTTGATTAGTTTAGAATTGATCTCTCTGAATTAATTAATGGCACTGTTTAGTTAGATTTGACGCATCTAGCTAATTTCTATGGGGTCGGTTACGCAGGTCGATCCGAGTGACTGTTTATGTACTCAATTTATTCGCACCATGAATGTAGAAGTTCAATGATAGTAATTGCAATATTTTACGTATCCCAAATTCCCCAAGTCCAGCACGTTCGTGCTTGTTGTTGTTATTTCTCCGTTAGCATATTTTTTCTTTGCTTTGAATGATAAAAAACCCTCCATTTTGTACTTAAATCAAACAAGCATAATTCAATTCAAACATCCGATTTCAATTTGATCGCACCCTATGGATCGATTCCGTTGCCACTAGATACAAGTTAACTTAGTGTATTCGGATTCTAAATTTTATTTTGGCAAGCCTCGACAACTTGAAATTTAGGAGCACACCATCGTTTGTGCTCTACCAAACAACTTCACGAAAAGAGCGAACTGACGCATCGGCAGCCCATCTCCCATCGACTAAAAATAAGGGAATGAAAATCTTGAAGTCACTCGAGACGACCACGTGGTCAGAAGCAGACAGTTAGGAGCCACTCACGAAAAACCATTGCTACTTGCACTTCTTGACAAAAGTGCGAAGCCCGAGAACTCTGCTTCAAGCTATACAGAGATATGAAATTTGTAGCCTTCATATGAGACAAATTCCCCCGTTGAAGCCATAATATGTAACACCCCAACAGGGAACACCACCCATTTGGCATGAGTTGACCATGAGTGATACCCGCCAGCGACAAAAATCGTTGAGCAAAAGTAAGAAGCGGCAGATGCACACCACTCTCAAACATCGTCGTATAAAAAGCCACTTCCTAGGAGGAGGAAGCTTTGCACGCTCGTTAGAATCCAATAGTCTCATCCTTACAGTCGTCAGAATGTTATAAGTCACCTTTAAGGCATCCAAAGCATTCAGAGTCAAAGGCTCCAAGGGGCGGGTTTGAGGCGCCGCAGTACAAGAACGACCCTTGCCTCTACCTTCAGAAGAAGGCTCGAAAGTAGCATCATCCAGGTCTGTCAAACACGGCTCAGGTCTCTTCGACGGTCCCGCAGAATCACCCATGAGAAGCAAAAGGAAAAGCTCGAAGGAAAGGCTAAAGTTATCATCCACCAAAGGCTACAAAGAATCCTCGCTCAAGATATTTTCAGAGAAACTAGAATGAGGATTGGGGACAACTATTACGGGTAAAAAAAATCCCAAAACCCTAAACACAAATGTAACGCCCCGCGTTTCAAAATTTGGCTATTTTAGAATAAGATATGCATTTAACCTCTTATGTCCTTTTAAGCTTTAGATTAAATGGATTTATTCGTTTATGGATTTTAATTTGGGAAGTTAGAAGTTGGATTTAGTCCCCAAGTTTGATTAATAAAATTTCTAGAGCATTTGAGAAATGAGAAAGAAGAGAAATCGTTAGTGCTTTTGTCATTAAGGGTTCATTTGTAAATTAAGGAAAGAAAGAGCCCTAAATGGATGATTTATCCCTCCCCCTCTTCCACGATGAGCCGCACGCCCACCTCCCTCTCTCTATCTCCTTCGTTTAATCGCCCAAACCTCACGTTCTTTAGCCGCAGAAACCATCTCCGACGCCGGCGAGACAAAAGCTCGTGCTCTCGCCCATGGTCATCTTCTCCCAGATCGGCAACACCTCATCCCAAGCGTGCGTCGCAAGACGGCGATCCCCAACCCCTCTCCAGCGTTCGCAAACGACGGCGCGACAGCATCTCAACAAACCTTAGCCGTACGCCCCAACCTCGAGTTCCATTGACGTCCTCCATCGGCGACCTACGACGGCACAACAACCCACGGCGATGCAAGCATTCGACGGCGACTCGCGGGTGTTCTTCGTGCGGTTGCGAGCGGCAAATTTGGTGGTGCGAGTTCGCTCAGTTGGGCAGCGACGAATTCCTCCTCTCCGCTGTCAGTGTGCACAAGCCAAGCCTCACGAACAACCCAATTTAATTCAATCTCAAAACCCACGGACAACAGCGACAAAAAGTGTGGATTTGGCGCCCGAGTGCTACATTTCTTTTAGCTTAGTGACTTTCAGCAGCAATACACACCCCAAGCTACCTCGATTTGGATTACCCATAGGCTGTGGTGTTTAAACCAGCGGAATTGAACTCATTCGATTAATTTCCAGCAAGGACCCAAGTCCTTTTTCGGTAAGATTAAGGTGGTAAAACTCTCTTTTGACCTCTTCAAATTCATTTTTAGTATGCCTTAGATCCTAACGCGTGAAAGCTTTTCGTTTGTAGTTTCGAACACCATCGAACACCAACCAGCAAGGTGTCGAGTCTCTTTGGTAAGTTTTGCCAATGACCCAAGCTTTATTGAACCCAAATTTGGTTTACCCATTCCCCAATGATTCTAGATCTGCAGGTTTGGGCTTCATCGATCAATATTCAGCGCGTGTTCGGAACCTTTTGGGTAAGGCGGTAGGTAACAACGAGTGTTAAACCTTTTACTTGGTTTGTTATTTGCTGTAATTTATATCATAATACATAGGAATCTTCTGTTCGCAGCTGCAAACCTACCCGGACACTCCGATTACCCATAAACTAGGATTTGGGTCATTTTGGGAGTATCTCAAAGGGTTCGTTTCAGAACATCTGAAGTAAGAGCTCGGGTTGCAGGGAAATCATTAGGTTGTGTTAGAAGTTCTTTGTAAGTAGTTCTTACTTGTGGAGTCTGTTTGATATTTGTTGGGTGTTCGCACGCATGCTTTAGTGATTACTTTATATTATGTGTTATATGAACCATGTATGTTGTTGTGTCTCTGATAAGACTAAGCACACCTGAGTGCTTAGCAATTCATATGTTTTAGTTTGTGATCTCTCTGATAAGACTAAGCACAGCTGAGTGCTTAGCAATCCATATGTTGTTGTTCGTGAATTTCCTGATAAGACTAAGCACATGTGAGTGCTTAGCATAATTGTGTGCTGCTGGATATATATGTTCTCTGTTAAAACTAAGCACATATGAGTGCTTAGCAATATGTGTTGTTGAATATGGTTTATCTGATAGGGCTTAGCACTACTGAGTGCTTAGTATATTTGAGTGGGATTTTGAATATATTGATCTGATGATGCGATCATTGATGTGTGTGCTGCATTGTGGTGAAGTTATTTGTGTATGATGTGTTGATTGGACAACATGATAAATGTGTTGTGGGTGTGCTGTACATATTCATGTTGGGTGGTTTCGAGTTTGGTCTAGTTGCATGACGTAGGATTTATGTAGCCTAGTGAGGCTGTGAGAAAATAGTGTAACTTGTGGTTACAGGGAATGTTTAGTGAATACTAGTGCGCCTCGGGTACAAATGGTCGAGGGGTAGTATGTCACGGACGGTCGATTAGTGTTAAGGAAAGATGTGTAACTTGTGGTTATAGAGAATGTTCAGTGAATACTAGTGCACCTCGGGTACAAATGGTCGAGGGGTAGTAAGTCACTAAGGGAACTAGGGTGAATATCAGTGCACCTCGGGTACAAATGGTCGAGGGGTGATATGTCACCATGGTTTAAGCAAGTGTTGGGCGCCGCGGGAAGGGCCAACACGTTGCAAAGTCATCGGTGCACCTTGGGTACAAATGGTCAAGGGGCGATGCAACAGTTCGAGGCCTTGGGTATAAATGGTCAAGGGTCGAACGCTGAGCGCCATAGAGAAGTGTCGATGCCCTGGGTACAAATGGTCAGGGGTCGATGTGACTCGAAGGAGTTAGTCTCAGAGGGCTTGTGAGGGCCACGAGTCGAGTTGAGTTGAGTTGAGTTGAGATAACTCGGTGGAGTCCGAGAGTGGACTTTGGGAACTCAGTAGAGTCTGAGAGAGCTTGTGAAGCTAGGGTTGAGTCGGGGAGGACTCAATGGAGTTTGAGAATAACTGGATAGAGTTGTTAGTATTCGGTTGTATTTTGAGAGAGCTTGTTAGAGCTCAAGTTAGTTGATGGATATGTATGACACGAGTGTATGCATGATGTTGTGGTTATTTATGTATTGAGCATGTTCAAATGATTATTGTTGATATGTTTGATGTGAGAAGCACAATGTTGTGATGCATGTATGTTTGTTGTTTTGTGGCTCCTCAGGTAGGAGCTACTTACCAGTACGTGTTATGTACTGACTCCCACAAATTATGCAATTTTTGCAGATGATGAGTACTACGAATCGGGTGATGATGACGAGGAGACCTGAGAAAGGAATACCATTAGCTAGATTTCGTGCGATGTATTTGACTTGCTAGATTCTTATTGTTGGTTTTGTTGGGCTTGGCTCGGTCATGATAAGTTGCTTTAGGTTTTAGATTGTCGAACGTCGTACTTTTATTCTTTACTCTTCTGGCATTTTGAGTTATGGCTAAAGTCAATAATGTTCCTTATTTCTGTTGGTCGAGATTAGATAACATTGATGTTGTTAATAGAAGTAAGCTAGACTCGTACTAAAAATGTAATTGATTCGGAAAAGGTTAATAAGGTTGAATGTATCTGTTATGCTGAGTTAGTTTCATGGTAAAGCTTGGTTTGTTCTCTGTTGGTTATATATGGGTGATGTTGTATGTATGTTGCCTTTTTTAGGTGTTGGAAAAATTGGAGGGTTTTTGTAAATACGTTGTTATGATGCCGAATTTTCGGAGCACATTGCTTTTATTTCAAATAAACTTAAGGGTTAGTTATAATAACGTGCTCGTGATTAATCTAAAATTACGGGTCGTTACAGTTGGTATCAGAGCGGAGTTGTTCCTGTAGACTAACCTAGATCCTAGGTTGTTGAGTAGTTTGTTAAGTAGTTAGAGTTAATGGTCTTTCTCGGTCTTCTCTCCATCACCAGGTATGTATACTCATCGGATATATTATTGTTGTATTATTTGATTTACCTGACTTGTTGCCTTGAATGATCATTACTTGATTCTCTTGCTTTATTGGATTATGTTGTGGTTTGCATGTTATCTTGAATTATGAGTAGTTAGACTTAGACATAGGTTGTTCCCTCTAGGTTGTTAGTTAGTGTTGTGCTTGTTTTATGTTTGTTGTTGCTAGTAGGCATAGGATGCTTCCCTAGTTGACTAGATAGCTTGCGCTTTGGTTTTGTGTTCGCTGTGTTAGTAGGTGTATGTTCTGCTTTCGAGTTAGGATTAGATCCTCTACGCCATGGAAGTTAATAGGTTGGCTTCAAGTTTCTAGTAAGTGTAACCAAGGCTCTAAGGAACCAATGATTTTCCTTGTCGAAAGTTCTATAGGGTAACAATCAACAAGAAAGAGTTGCTTGGAAAAGAAAAGGAGGAATCAATGTCAAATCTCCAAAGTTGTTAGACTTGGTTAGAAGTGAAGTTGTTCTTAGAAGCACGTTGAGTAGTTGTTTTCTTCAAGCATAAGTGAACTTAGTGCATTTCGAAGCGGTGTTCATTAGAGTTGTTATTATAGATTTTCTTTCTTGGTCTGAAAATTTGGTGAAGTTTTCGTTATTCGAGATGCTTTGTGGAATGACACCAATCTAATGGATGAGCTTAAGATGTAAGTGAGTAAAGTTTTCTAAGTGAGTATGGTTGGACAAGGTCATTTTCACTTGGAGTGTGAAACGTGAGTAAAGCATCTATGATTTAAAACGATGGCTGAATACAGATCCAAGGTTAACTGTTCTCGATGGAGCCAAGTATCTAGAACTCTTCCCGTACCTTACTTTCGAGGACGAAAGTTTTCTAAGGTGGGGAGTCTGTAACGCCCCGCGTTTCAAAATTTGGCTATTTTAGAATAAGATATGCATTTAACCTCTTATGTCCTTTTAAGCTTTAGATTAAATGGATTTATTCGTTTATGGATTTTAATTTGGGAAGTTAGAAGTTGGATTTAGTCCCCAAGTTTGATTAATAAAATTTCTAGAGCATTTGGGAAATGAGAAAGAAGAGAAATCGTTAGTGCTTTTGTCATTAAGGGTTCATTTGTAAATTAAGGAAAGAAAGAGCCCTAAATGGATGATTTATCCCTCCCCCTCTTCCACGATGAGCCGCACGCCCACCTCCCTCTCTCTATCTCCTTCGTTTAATCGCCCAAACCTCACGTTCTTTAGCCGCAGAAACCATCTCCGACGCCGGCGAGACAAAAGCTCGTGCTCTCGCCCATGGTCATCTTCTCCCAGATCGGCAACACCTCATCCCAAGCGTGCGTCGCAAGACGGCGATCCCCAACCCCTCTCCAGCGTTCGCAAACGACGGCGCGACAGCATCTCAACAAACCTTAGCCGTACGCCCCAACCTCGAGTTCCATTGACGTCCTCCATCGGCGACCTACGACGGCACAACAACCCACGGCGATGCAAGCATTCGACGGCGACTCGCGGGTGTTCTTCGTGCGGTTGCGAGCGGCAAATTTGGTGGTGCGAGTTCGCTCAGTTGGGCAGCGACGAATTCCTCCTCTCCGCTGTCAGTGTGCACAAGCCAAGCCTCACGAACAACCCAATTTGTTTCAATCTCAAAACCCACGGACAACAGCGACAAAAAGTGTGGATTTGGCGCCCGAGTGCTACATTTCTTTTAGCTTAGTGACTTTCAGCAGCAATACACACCCCAAGCTACCTCGATTTGGATTACCCATAGGCTGTGGTGTTTAAACCAGCGGAATTGAACTCATTCGATTAATTTCCAGCAAGGACCCAAGTTCTTTTTCGGTAAGATTAAGGTGGTAAAACTCTCTTTTGACCTCTTCAAATTCATTTTTAGTATGCCTTAGATCCTAACGCGTGAAAGCTTTTCGTTTGTAGTTTCGAACACCATCGAACACCAACCAGCAAGGTGTCGAGTCTCTTTGGTAAGTTTCGCCAATGACCCAAGCTTTATTGAACCCAAATTTGGTTTACCCATTCCCCAATGATTCTAGATCTGTAGGTTTGGGCTTCATCGATCAATATTCAGCGCGTGTTCGGAACCTTTTGGGTAAGGCGGTAGGTAACAACGAGTGTTAAACCTTTTACTTGGTTTGTTATTTGCTGTAATTTATATCATAATACATAGGAATCTTCTGTTCGCAGCTGCAAACCTACCCGGACACTCCGATTACCCATAAACTAGGATTTGGGTCATTTTGGGAGTATCTCAAAGGGTTCGTTTCAGAACATCTGAAGTAAGAGCTCGGGTTGCAGGGAAATCATTAGGTTGTGTTAGAAGTTCTTTGTAAGTAGTTCTTACTTGTGGAGTCTGTTTGATATTTGTTGGGTGTTCGCACGCATGCTTTAGTGATTACTTTATATTATGTGTTATATGAACCATGTATGTTGTTGTGTCTCTGATAAGACTAAGCACACCTGAGTGCTTAGCAATTCATATGTTTTAGTTTGTGATCTCTCTGATAAGACTAAGCACAGCTGAGTGCTTAGCAATCCATATGTTGTTGTTCGTGAATTTCCTGATAAGACTAAGCACATGTGAGTGCTTAGCATAATTGTGTGCTGCTGGATATATATGTTCTCTGTTAAAACTAAGCACATATGAGTGCTTAGCAATATGTGTTGTTGAATATGGTTTATCTGATAGGGCTTAGCACTACTGAGTGCTTAGTATATTTGAGTGGGATTTTGAATATATTGATCTGATGATGCGATCATTGATGTGTGTGCTGCATTGTGGTGAAGTTATTTGTGTATGATGTGTTGATTGGACAACATGATAAATGTGTTGTGGGTGTGCTGTACATATTCATGTTGGGTGGTTTCGAGTTTGGTCTAGTTGCATGACGTAGGATTTATGTAGCCTAGTGAGGCTGTGAGAAAATAGTGTAACTTGTGGTTACAGGGAATGTTTAGTGAATACTAGTGCGCCTCGGGTACAAATGGTCGAGGGGTAGTATGTCACGGACGGTCGATTAGTGTTAAGGAAATATGTGTAACTTGTGGTTATAGAGAATGTTCAGTGAATACTAGTGCACCTCGGGTACAAATGGTCGAGGGGTAGTAAGTCACTAAGGGAACTAGGGTGAATATCAGTGCACCTCGGGTACAAATGGTCGAGGGGTGATATGTCACCATGGTTTAAGCAAGTGTTGGGCGCCGCGGGAAGGGCCAACACGTTGCAAAGTCATCGGTGCACCTTGGGTACAAATGGTCAAGGGGCGATGCAACAGTTCGAGGCCTTGGGTATAAATGGTCAAGGGTCGAACGCTGAGCGCCATAGAGAAGTGTCGATGCCCTGGGTACAAATGGTCAGGGGTCGATGTGACTCGAAGGAGTTAGTCTCAGAGGGCTTGTGAGGGCCACGAGTCGAGTTGAGTTGAGTTGAGTTGAGATAACTCGGTGGAGTCCGAGAGTGGACTTTGGGAACTCAGTAGAGTCTGAGAGAGCTTGTGAAGCTAGGGTTGAGTCGGGGAGGACTCAATGGAGTTTGAGAATAACTGGATAGAGTTGTTAGTATTCGGTTGTATTTTGAGAGAGCTTGTTAGAGCTCAAGTTAGTTGATGGATATGTATGACACGAGTGTATGCATGATGTTGTGGTTATTTATGTATTGAGCATGTTCAAATGATTATTGTTGATATGTTTGATGTGAGAAGCACAATGTTGTGATGCATGTATGTTTGTTGTTTTGTGGCTCCTCAGGTAGGAGCTACTTACCAGTACGTGTTATGTACTGACTCCCACAAATTATGCAATTTTTGCAGATGATGAGTACTACGAATCGGGTGATGATGACGAGGAGACCTGAGAAAGGAATACCATTAGCTAGATTTCGTGCGATGTATTTGACTTGCTAGATTCTTATTGTTGGTTTTGTTGGGCTTGGCTCGGTCATGATAAGTTGCTTTAGGTTTTAGATTGTCGAACGTCGTACTTTTATTCTTTACTCTTCTGGCATTTTGAGTTATGGCTAAAGTCAATAATGTTCCTTATTTCTGTTGGTCGAGATTAGATAACATTGATGTTGTTAATAGAAGTAAGCTAGACTCGTACTAAAAATGTAATTGATTCGGAAAAGGTTAATAAGGTTGAATGTATCTGTTATGCTGAGTTAGTTTCATGGTAAAGCTTGGTTTGTTCTCTGTTGGTTATATATGGGTGATGTTGTATGTATGTTGCCTTTTTTAGGTGTTGGAAAAATTGGAGGGTTTTTGTAAATACGTTGTTATGATGCCGAATTTTCGGAGCACATTGCTTTTATTTCAAATAAACTTAAGGGTTAGTTATAATAACGTGCTCGTGATTAATCTAAAATTACGGGTCGTTACAGTTGGTATCAGAGCGGAGTTGTTCCTGTAGACTAACCTAGATCCTAGGTTGTTGAGTAGTTTGTTAAGTAGTTAGAGTTAATGGTCTTTCTCGGTCTTCTCTCCATCACCAGGTATGTATACTCATCGGATATATTATTGTTGTATTATTTGATTTACCTGACTTGTTGCCTTGAATGATCATTACTTGATTCTCTTGCTTTATTGGATTATGTTGTGGTTTGCATGTTATCTTGAATTATGAGTAGTTAGACTTAGACATAGGTTGTTCCCTCTAGGTTGTTAGTTAGTGTTGTGCTTGTTTTATGTTTGTTGTTGCTAGTAGGCATAGGATGCTTCCCTAGTTGACTAGATAGCTTGCGCTTTGGTTTTGTGTTCGCTGTGTTAGTAGGTGTATGTTCTGCTTTCGAGTTAGGATTAGATCCTCTACGCCATGGAAGTTAATAGGTTGGCTTCAAGTTTCTAGTAAGTGTAACCAAGGCTCTAAGGAACCAATGATTTTCCTTGTCGAAAGTTCTATAGGGTAACAATCAACAAGAAAGAGTTGCTTGGAAAAGAAAAGGAGGAATCAATGTCAAATCTCCAAAGTTGTTAGACTTGGTTAGAAGTGAAGTTGTTCTTAGAAGCACGTTGAGTAGTTGTTTTCTTCAAGCATAAGTGAACTTAGTGCATTTCGAAGCGGTGTTCATTAGAGTTGTTATTATAGATTTTCTTTCTTGGTCTGAAAATTTGGTGAAGTTTTCGTTATTCGAGATGCTTTGTGGAATGACACCAATCTAATGGATGAGCTTAAGATGTAAGTGAGTAAAGTTTTCTAAGTGAGTATGGTTGGACAAGGTCATTTTCACTTGGAGTGTGAAACGTGAGTAAAGCATCTATGATTTAAAACGATGGCTGAATACAGATCCAAGGTTAACTGTTCTCGATGGAGCCAAGTATCTAGAACTCTTCCCGTACCTTACTTTCGAGGACGAAAGTTTTCTAAGGTGGGGAGTCTGTAACGCCCCGCGTTTCAAAATTTGGCTATTTTAGAATAAGATATGCATTTAACCTCTTATGTCCTTTTAAGCTTTAGATTAAATGGATTTATTCGTTTATGGATTTTAATTTGGGAAGTTAGAAGTTGGATTTAGTCCCCAAGTTTGATTAATAAAATTTCTAGAGCATTTGGGAAATGAGAAAGAAGAGAAATCGTTAGTGCTTTTGTCATTAAGGGTTCATTTGTAAATTAAGGAAAGAAAGAGCCCTAAATGGATGATTTATCCCTCCCCCTCTTCCACGATGAGCCGCACGCCCACCTCCCTCTCTCTATCTCCTTCGTTTAATCGCCCAAACCTCACGTTCTTTAGCCGCAGAAACCATCTCCGACGCCGGCGAGACAAAAGCTCGTGCTCTCGCCCATGGTCATCTTCTCCCAGATCGGCAACACCTCATCCCAAGCGTGCGTCGCAAGACGGCGATCCCCAACCCCTCTCCAGCGTTCGCAAACGACGGCGCGACAGCATCTCAACAAACCTTAGCCGTACGCCCCAACCTCGAGTTCCATTGACGTCCTCCATCGGCGACCTACGACGGCACAACAACCCACGGCGATGCAAGCATTCGACGGCGACTCGCGGGTGTTCTTCGTGCGGTTGCGAGCGGCAAATTTGGTGGTGCGAGTTCGCTCAGTTGGGCAGCGACGAATTCCTCCTCTCCGCTGTCAGTGTGCACAAGCCAAGCCTCACGAACAACCCAATTTGTTTCAATCTCAAAACCCACGGACAACAGCGACAAAAAGTGTGGATTTGGCGCCCGAGTGCTACATTTCTTTTAGCTTAGTGACTTTCAGCAGCAATACACACCCCAAGCTACCTCGATTTGGATTACCCATAGGCTGTGGTGTTTAAACCAGCGGAATTGAACTCATTCGATTAATTTCCAGCAAGGACCCAAGTTCTTTTTCGGTAAGATTAAGGTGGTAAAACTCTCTTTTGACCTCTTCAAATTCATTTTTAGTATGCCTTAGATCCTAACGCGTGAAAGCTTTTCGTTTGTAGTTTCGAACACCATCGAACACCAACCAGCAAGGTGTCGAGTCTCTTTGGTAAGTTTCGCCAATGACCCAAGCTTTATTGAACCCAAATTTGGTTTACCCATTCCCCAATGATTCTAGATCTGCAGGTTTGGGCTTCATCGATCAATATTCAGCGCGTGTTCGGAACCTTTTGGGTAAGGCGGTAGGTAACAACGAGTGTTAAACCTTTTACTTGGTTTGTTATTTGCTGTAATTTATATCATAATACATAGGAATCTTCTGTTCGCAGCTGCAAACCTACCCGGACACTCCGATTACCCATAAACTAGGATTTGGGTCATTTTGGGAGTATCTCAAAGGGTTCGTTTCAGAACATCTGAAGTAAGAGCTCGGGTTGCAGGGAAATCATTAGGTTGTGTTAGAAGTTCTTTGTAAGTAGTTCTTACTTGTGGAGTCTGTTTGATATTTGTTGGGTGTTCGCACGCATGCTTTAGTGATTACTTTATATTATGTGTTATATGAACCATGTATGTTGTTGTGTCTCTGATAAGACTAAGCACACCTGAGTGCTTAGCAATTCATATGTTTTAGTTTGTGATCTCTCTGATAAGACTAAGCACAGCTGAGTGCTTAGCAATCCATATGTTGTTGTTCGTGAATTTCCTGATAAGACTAAGCACATGTGAGTGCTTAGCATAATTGTGTGCTGCTGGATATATATGTTCTCTGTTAAAACTAAGCACATATGAGTGCTTAGCAATATGTGTTGTTGAATATGGTTTATCTGATAGGGCTTAGCACTACTGAGTGCTTAGTATATTTGAGTGGGATTTTGAATATATTGATCTGATGATGCGATCATTGATGTGTGTGCTGCATTGTGGTGAAGTTATTTGTGTATGATGTGTTGATTGGACAACATGATAAATGTGTTGTGGGTGTGCTGTACATATTCATGTTGGGTGGTTTCGAGTTTGGTCTAGTTGCATGACGTAGGATTTATGTAGCCTAGTGAGGCTGTGAGAAAATAGTGTAACTTGTGGTTACAGGGAATGTTTAGTGAATACTAGTGCGCCTCGGGTACAAATGGTCGAGGGGTAGTATGTCACGGACGGTCGATTAGTGTTAAGGAAAGATGTGTAACTTGTGGTTATAGAGAATGTTCAGTGAATACTAGTGCACCTCGGGTACAAATGGTCGAGGGGTAGTAAGTCACTAAGGGAACTAGGGTGAATATCAGTGCACCTCGGGTACAAATGGTCGAGGGGTGATATGTCACCATGGTTTAAGCAAGTGTTGGGCGCCGCGGGAAGGGCCAACACGTTGCAAAGTCATCGGTGCACCTTGGGTACAAATGGTCAAGGGGCGATGCAACAGTTCGAGGCCTTGGGTATAAATGGTCAAGGGTCGAACGCTGAGCGCCATAGAGAAGTGTCGATGCCCTGGGTACAAATGGTCAGGGGTCGATGTGACTCGAAGGAGTTAGTCTCAGAGGGCTTGTGAGGGCCACGAGTCGAGTTGAGTTGAGTTGAGTTGAGATAACTCGGTGGAGTCCGAGAGTGGACTTTGGGAACTCAGTAGAGTCTGAGAGAGCTTGTGAAGCTAGGGTTGAGTCGGGGAGGACTCAATGGAGTTTGAGAATAACTGGATAGAGTTGTTAGTATTCGGTTGTATTTTGAGAGAGCTTGTTAGAGCTCAAGTTAGTTGATGGATATGTATGACACGAGTGTATGCATGATGTTGTGGTTATTTATGTATTGAGCATGTTCAAATGATTATTGTTGATATGTTTGATGTGAGAAGCACAATGTTGTGATGCATGTATGTTTGTTGTTTTGTGGCTCCTCAGGTAGGAGCTACTTACCAGTACGTGTTATGTACTGACTCCCACAAATTATGCAATTTTTGCAGATGATGAGTACTACGAATCGGGTGATGATGACGAGGAGACCTGAGAAAGGAATACCATTAGCTAGATTTCGTGCGATGTATTTGACTTGCTAGATTCTTATTGTTGGTTCTGTTGGGCTTGGCTCGGTCATGATAAGTTGCTTTAGGTTTTAGATTGTCGAACGTCGTACTTTTATTCTTTACTCTTCTGGCATTTTGAGTTATGGCTAAAGTCAATAATGTTCCTTATTTCTGTTGGTCGAGATTAGATAACATTGATGTTGTTAATAGAAGTAAGCTAGACTCGTACTAAAAATGTAATTGATTCGGAAAAGGTTAATAAGGTTGAATGTATCTGTTATGCTGAGTTAGTTTCATGGTAAAGCTTGGTTTGTTCTCTGTTGGTTATATATGGGTGATGTTGTATGTATGTTGCCTTTTTTAGGTGTTGGAAAAATTGGAGGGTTTTTGTAAATACGTTGTTATGATGCCGAATTTTTCGGAGCACATTGCTTTTATTTCAAATAAACTTAAGGGTTAGTTATAATAACGTGCTCGTGACTAATCTAAAATTACGGGTCGTTACAACAAAGGCCCATTGAAGAATAAAGTCCAGCCCACAAGGAAAAGTCGAGAGAGGTGGAAGTAGCGCCAACCCGACTGCACCAAGAAGAAGTCGAGCTCCACGACTGAGCAAGAAGAAGCGAGCTCCAAAAGAGCTCAGCTCCTCAAGCGACGAAGGAGTCAAACCCCTCGAGGAGCTCGGCTCGGCCAGCCATGAAGGACGACCCCTCTCGTGGGGTCAGCTCGGCCAAAGGATAGAAAACACCAAACCTTCCCCGAGGTCGACTCAGCATTGATGGTTGAAGGAAACGTCTCCATCAGGGCCGTTACACAATCTTTATAATGGTCGGGAGTTATGAGTATCATAAAGACTCCTCCTAATGTTCCTTTAATAGCCCGTAATGACCATTTATGGATTCCTATATAAGGAAAAGATCCATAACATATTCCGTATGCAATCAGAGATTATTTAAATTTCATACTTTACAAACTTTTCATATTGAACTCTCTTCTTCTCTCTTTGTTTCTCTCTCTAGAGCTAACTTGAGCGTCTAAGTTGGTGTAGAAAGTCCTCCACCAGTCTTAGCTTACTCACTTTTTTTTCTCTAGGTGTTGCAAGGTTAAACTCATTTCACCAATCAAATCAAGTTTACAGTTGATACAAAATCTCGGTATCAACAATCTCAATTTCAAATGATTCAAATTTTGTACAAACAAACGAAGAGTTATCGGATGCCAACATATTCTTCAACCAAATTTAATTTAGTAAAACTCACTAAATTTATAATGTATACTTGAACTTCATGTGTGACATGATTGTGGATCAAGTTCCAAGTTAATAGCAGAACGGTTTATAGTATACGGATAGGGCGCTGGGTACCTTATCTTCGGGACACTATTGGACGCGGCCCACTTTGTATAGTACAAATGATGTGATCCGAAATCGTTCATGTGGAGACATGCGAGTGAGGGCGTCCTATGCAACGAGTTTGCATAAGACTGAACCGCGAAATCAAGACACTCTTTCTTTACAACTCCGTTTACTGTAAAGATCGATTTTTTCATATGATGACCTAGGTAACTCGATCTGAATCTTGAGCACACTATGAACTCCTGTTTATTCGGGCTTATCCTTTGACTTGTATGGGTGAGAGTGGCTCGAGTTCGCTGACTCAATAAGCCTACAATTTTGGGGATAAGACCGAGTAGGGAGCTGAGAACATAGTTCTGCGAGATGAAATTCACTTCTACCCGTCTTGAGGGATTAGTAGAGAGGTTGTTCCCTTAAGTGCTGACTTCATGTCTTGAACTAGGGATCCCATCCTCTCATTGGCCCGAGAGGGACTCAGTATAGTGATTAGATCACATACCAATTCGGTTTGGTGGTTGGACCACAAACCAATAGTTCATTAAAGGATCAGTGGGACTTAAGGATCAAGATGTAATTACGGGGTAAAACGGTTATTTTTACCCAATTGTAATTACGAACGACCTGTGAAGGATCGACTTACTAATAATTGTTATATCAAGAGGACAAGAATATATCTACGGTGAGGAGAGTGCAACCTCTGGGCTTCAGTGGAGTCCCCGGGGGTTGACGAATGTTGGTTAGCTTCGCTAAAGAGTTTAGCTGGTCAATCTCGTATCGTTGGAGCTCATGATCTGTAGGTCCTTTAGGTTCTCTTTGCTAGCTCGGATTAAACCGTGTACCAATGTGAGAGAAAAGAACTTGAAGCGTTTCAAATTCAGTTTGGAAGATTGATGGACATATTTAAATATGATTTAAATATGAGTTTGGTCTAATACATAAATAGGGATTCATGTGCGAGAAGTCAGTTTAAGAAACCGAGATTAGTCTTATTATTTAATTAATATTTGATATAGAATTAAATAATAATATTAATTAATTAAAATTTATTTTGTTCATTAAAATTAATTATGAATAACACAAGTGGGATTATCCAAGTTGAGTGAATTTATCCAAGTTGAGTGGGTTTATCCAAGTAAAGAAGTGGATTATGAATCACTAACTATAACTACATGCATAAACTCATCAATTATGAAACACTTGTGTGAAGACTAATTCATCCATTTTGAGGTGGCATGCTAAACAAAGGAGTTGTTGCATGTGGATGGCTTATAAATTGGATGAACTTCAAATGGTTTGAGGTTGATGAATTTTCAAAGAGTTTGAACATATGGATGAAGGGTTGATGAAGAGTTCATGTTACTTGAGAAATTGGAAATCTAAGTGTTAAATATTTCTCACAATGCCCTCATCACATAAACCTTCACATCTCCATCTTCCAAAGTTTTTCTTTCATAAAATGGTCCCACAACCTTGTTGCTCGGCCTAAAGATAGCTCGGACTACACTAGAGGTGGTCCTCGAAGAATTCGTGAGGAGAAACAAGCTATAGATTTGGAGAATTTGAGCAACAAATGTATGTGTTCTTATTTCTCTATTTTTCCAACTTTGTGCATGCTTTTTGTATGGCTAAATTGATGAAATTAGAGTGCTTATGATCCAAATTGCTTCCACTTTTGTGATATGCACTCTATCAATACTCATATATACGGTATACTACTTCATAGATAATATGTATTTTTTATATATACTCACCATATATACTTATATATACTAAATATATGAGTATATATCGTTATATAATTCATACATACTTATAGATATTATGTATTTTTTTAAAGAAAAAATATATATTTTTCATATATGGACCATCTTATATATGTCATATATTATATATTGTAGGATGAGAATTTTTTAGGGTTGATTATGAGGGGGGGAGATGACAGTTTTAATGAGGAGAGAGAAGACGATTTTAACGAGGAGAGAGGGGAGAATATAAACTCATTAATTCTCACTTTTAAAATCTAATATTTTCTTAAATGGGGAGAAATTATTTTATTTTATTATTTTAAAATGTTAGAGAGGTTGAAAGGTTTAAAAGTAATTGCAGCCCAACTTTTATGAAAAATCTTAAAGTACTTGGACCTATTTTTATAAAAATAAGAACAGTAAACATTAATATAAAAACATAGGTATAAGGTGGTTATTTGTGTACTTATCAAAAAAAAAAAAAAAACAAATTATAAGTACAGACGATCAATCATCTAGAGAGTGACAGGTGTCCCACTTTCTCTTCATCCTCTCATTTGACTAGTCCTTCACTCTTTCATTATTATATTATTATTAATTTCAAATTCCATTATTTTGCAGTCAATGAATGGATGACACGTGGCCCAACGACTATTTTTTCTTCTTCTCCTCTATTTGAAGGCCAAAAATGATGAAGAAATTATAGGGAAAAATATACTAAATTTGTACATCTTCTTGAGAGCATTTGGGCATAATTTTTGCATTTTTTAAGCTTCAATTTCTTTTTCTATAGCCATTTGAGGGCTTAAATTTACTCATTCACTCTTTGAGAGAGTTGATTCAACTTGTTCGTAAATTTCAAACCTTGTAAGGGTTGCTCTTGTACCCGTAAAAGAGCGTTGTTACGGTTTGATCTTGGACCGTGGAAAGAACAGGGTTTGTTCTTACACCCGAAAAAAGAACGTTGTAGTGGTTGGACTCTAAGTCGTGGAAAAGAGTCATTTTTCTAGTGGAAGACCCAAGCGGAGCTTGAGGAGTGGAATAGGTCGAGGTAGATCGAACCACTATAAATCCACGGTGTTAAATTCTCTATCTCTCTCTTATTTAATTTGTGCAATTAAATTTCAATTATTCTTTGTGATAATTATTGCCAAAATATTTTGTTGAAATTAATTGCTATAATTTGTTCTTGAAATCAATTGCTCTTTTATTATCATTCTTGATTCTAGAATTAAACTAGATGCTTTAAATTGTTATTGTTAACTTCTAGTTTAATTTGAGGTGTTCGATTTTCTATGAAATTCTTGTTTTAATTACTTGTTTATAAAAAATGGGAGATTAGACAGATGACCATTTTTTAGTATCAAAATCGATAGATGTTCCGTTTTAAAAAAAGTTTGATATATGTCCATTTTTAGTTTAATTTCTCTCTCTCCAATTTTTTTTCATTCTTTATTTACCCTCGCTCAAATCTCAATCTCATCCCTCATTTATAAGATTTTGTCATTTAAAAAAAATAATTCTCTCCCTCCAAAAATTTTCTCCAAAAACTAACTCTCCCCCCCCCCCCCCCCCCCCCCCCCAAGATTTTCTCTCTTTCTTCGTAAAAAAATCGACCTAAAAAATCATAAGAATAAAGAGGAAAAAAAAATCAGAACTTATACAAAATTCTCCTACCATTTTCAATTCATTATTGATACAAAATTGTAAATACAGTGTAATTGAGTCAAACTTCACCTACCTAGGAGTGTAAAAATAATGTTTTCAATTACATTGCACTTGCAATTTTTCACTTTGCAATTACACGATACATTAGAAGACAAAAAACAACATATTGTTGGAGGAAAATATGCTAGTCTTTGTAATACATTTCGAAAAACAAAGAGATGCATTCTAAGCTTGCAAATTACAATTACAACGTATTTTCAATTTGCAAAATTGGAATTACACGGTACTTGCAATTGTGCAAATTGTAATTACGAGTGTATTAACAATTTTGCAAATTTTAATTAACTGTATTTGCAATTAACAAATACACTATAAATACATCAGAAGGCAAAATACAGATAAATACAGAAATTATAAAATACAGATAAATACAGATATTACATGAATTGTCATAAGAAATACATGGTATTCTAAACAGTGGCCCGTACCAACATACAACCAAATAAATGGAAATATACCAAGGGTACCCTTGGTATATGCTAGTCTTTTTCTTAAACAGTGGCTAGCGTCAACGTATTTTGACTGGTTTTCAATCACAAAATGTACTACACACTATGAATTGAATTGAAATGTACTTCCTAACTAGAATTTTGAATTTGCAAATATAGTATTTTTGCAAATCACAAAAATATTGTTTTTGCAATTCACTTATTGAAATTTTGCAATTTGTAATTATTATTGTGCAAATTGAAAATAAATTTGCAATTTTACAGATTAGAATTAAAGTGTATTTTTCAAATTTCTCTCTTTTAATTTCAATTTGAGTTATTGTATTATTATTCATTTACACATTAACCTAATTTCATTTATGTTCTCAAGTGTAAGTACAATACCTAACTTTCACTCATCATGAAACTCCATCTTTACACAACTAAACTAGGATATTGATTCATCATCATCTTGTACAAAACTACCAACTATGAAATTGATTGATACATACAAGCAAAGACAACACAAGACACACAATTTTATTCACTCCGGATCAAACTTACAAACTCTCAAAACAATCCCTTTTCATAAATTTCAAAACCTAAAAACTCACAAATTCACATAAACAATCGTCCTTATAATCTTTTGTATAAGTAAACAAAAAAAACTACATAGAGAGAATTTGAAATTTACCTGAAGAAGATAATGGTAAGAGAGGAATGAAGGAAGAACTATTAATCAAGGTCGTATCGTCATTACTCTCGAATTCTTCAAATAATAATCACAAAATTGAGCCTAAATACTTCCATCTATGGCGAGTGTCCTCTTTTCTTAGAGGCAGTATTGCAAATTCTAGGCCCTGTCCTCATCGCTTCGCTTTTAGCCAAGCATTTTGCTCTCCTTCTGGAAAACACAGCAAAAAAGTCGCTATAGATGTAACGCAGTACCCTCCCGAGCAGATTAGAAACTTTTCTATAATCGCACATGTTGATCATGGCAAATCTACACTGGTTGATCGATTATTGGAGCTCACTGGTACTATTAAGCGTGACTGAGAATAAAATCCAACCTATTTAAATATTTTTAGGATCTAAGAGAGAGAATAAAATGAGAGATGAAAAAAATGGAAAGAAGAAGAGCGTGAGGTATTAACTAGGAGTGAGAATAAAATCTAACATATTTAATTACTTTTAGGATCTAAGAGAGAGAATAAAATGATTGAGAAAAAGATGGAAATATTTTTTTAAGAATGGTTATTATGAGGGCAAAATGGGAAGGAAATAAAAAGGGACACAAAACTTCACTTTAAAAAATGGGACATCGGTTAAAATGAGGTCCCAAAAAGGGTCATTTACCATGAATCCCTATAAAAAATGTATTATTCGTTTAATTGGGCCCACTTACGAAAAAGTCATAAACTTTCAATAAACTTTATTACCCCTCTCTAGGGTTGCCATACCAATCAAAAAGTAATAGGCGGTGAAATGGATTAAAATAAACACAAAGTGAGTCTTCTAACGTGTAGTATCTTTAAAAAATTCAGAGTCGAACCACAGAGAATATGATGAAAGAACTATTAGTGCTTTGTCAATTATGTCAGAAATTACTAACATGCGTTAGATGTGGTAACAAAACAAAACAAAAACTGATTGGTTTGTTGTTCATGCGGTAGCGATAATAAACGATGTAAAGTAAATAAAGAAAGCATGCAAGACATTGACCATGCAACCCTACTTCATCCTTATGTGGTAGAATATATTTTAACAAGCTATCTCTGTGGATCTAAGTAGAGAGATTTCAAAGCGGATCCACGAAGGTTCAACACTACGCAGACGATTAAGTATTTCTATCGCAGTGCTCATTATAATCCTCTCTATTTCTAACAAGTGGAGCGTATGACTGTTCAGGACATGTATATTTCCCTACCCCAAGCTCTATCTTAAGTAATTCGCTGCAAGATCTCCTGTCAAACGTAATTATGCAAAGCTACCTCTACTAGTTGGTCAGAAAGGCAAAAATGTATTTAAATACAACATTCTTAAAAATAAGATACCAAGATGCTTGCTAAAAGATAAACTTACATAAACATGATTACAACAGTTGGGGTCGGTGACCAAGTCTTGAATATAAAAATTTAGCTACTCATGAAAGCGATAAAGAAAGTAGTAGATGAAAGCGATACAAAAAGCAATAAAGGAAGCGATAAATAAACCAGTAAAGAAAGCGATAAATTGCGCCAAAGAGTATGAAGCGGCGGTCGCAGCTCGACATCGTCGGTGGGCTGTCACTTCCTCCGGCGAAGCTCCTAGTTTGACTGTCTACCTCTTCTTCTCTTTCTCGAAAACTTGGTAGAACTTTTAGGAAAACAATACTGATACAACCAAGCTTATTTTTCTCTTAAGAAATGACAATATTTATAAGCGAAGGGATCCCAATTGTGGCCTTCACGCGCTTCCAGACAAAGTTGCTTTTGGGCAGAGGCGTTAGACGTGTGAGCGTCGTCGAGCTTTGTGTGCACAGTGTCTGCTCCACGTTCTCTGGCAGGGGAAAGTGACATATTCTTGGATAAATATTCACTAACGCAGTGGTAGACTCATGTTGTTGCCCTGTTTCCTGATAAAATAAACTTTGGTAAATTTCTAACGCAACAGTAAAATATTAAGAAAGATTTTCAATAAAAATACGATAAAGTATGTATTGCCACTAGTGCATGATACTTATGCAATAAGGGCTTAAAATGATTGAAAGTTAGCGCTATTCTCAAACTTTAGGGACAAAATAACTCAATTTTAGGCACTAAATAGCGGTCATCAGATGCGATATTAGTTTTGAACAGGTTTGTGTAGATTTTGTTTCAAGAGAAGAAGAAAACAAATATTTTGTTCGTGGTCCAGATATGAAGTTGTCGCCGTCCACCTCGGTTCACCGTTCAAATCTGAAGACCTTTGTGGGTTGAGATTCCGACAGTCCATCGAGATCTGAAGATTTTCGTCGGTTTCCGCCCTCGAGTTTTAGATCTGGTTGTTTTCTATTCAGACCTAAAGGATAATCGAGATCTGCTAGTTTTTACTTCAGAAACTCCACTATTCGCTACTCATTTTTCGAATCTGGTAGGATATGTTATACGAAATCTGGTTGATCTGTTGGTCCCCGTCGCAGGTCGTTTTCACGCCGGCTATTCTTGGGTTACAATAGTTTGTTCGCTTGGGCTATGGACGGTTTGCAGAGATCTGCTTGTTGTCGCCAAAGGTTCATGTTTTTGGTTTGGTATTTGATCTCCATCTCTAAACTAAACTTTAGTTTTGTTGTTTTTTGCATTTGATTTTTGGGGTGAGTGGAGTTTATGTGAACAAAATTTAGGGATAAAATAACTCAATTTTACCATTTTCCCCCATCATTTTTTATGCTTAAGATTGTCTCTTTTAACTTTTTGTACAAAACTGTTCAATCTTATATTTCCATTGTTTCCCCCTTCTTTTCTAATACTTGAGATTTTCGATTTTCTCAGGAATTTATGTTCTAGGTTATAAATTCTTAGGATTTTTTTCAGTTTTTAACTTGCCTATTTCCCTTTAACTTCCCCACCAGCGACTGAAAAATTCCATAAAAAACCAACGAAAATTTCCCTTCTTACCACCGAACATGTCTCTACTCACAAAACTCCACATCGTCAATTATCCTCAATTCACCCTCAACAACCTTCAATCCTCAATAAAAAAGAATACTCATCACCACTCTACATTTCATTTCATACTGAGAAAGGGAGAGTTTAACGAACTCAATTCCTCATTTCCACCTTATTTCTCTCTTAGGTTTTCTTCGATATTTGTATTCATACTTGACTTTTGAGAGGGAGTGGGAAAGAGGAAGACGAAAACGAGAAGAAAAAAAAAATTACAGTCGACGGTGGCCGGCGACGACCATGGTATGAAGAAGAAGGATGATGGATGATAAAAGGAGGAGGGAGAGGTAAGAGGTAAGAGGGAAAAAGAAAAATAAAAATAAATAAATGGTTTTTTAAAAGATTTTTAATAATTAAAAATAGGTGTCACGTCAGCGTGTCGTTAAGATTTAACCGAAAGTTTGAGGGAGAGACAAAAAACGCACCAAATGCAAATCTTAGGGGTAAATTTGTTGAGTTTGAAACCTTGGGGACCCAAATGCTACCAAACCCAAACCTCAGGGACCATTAGTGTAATTTTCTCTATAAAATACTATAATTGTAATTTTAATATCCTTGTATTTGCATTTTAGTTTTTTTTTTCGAATGGATTTTGTCCAAATATATACCCTATATTTATAAGATATACTGAAAGTTTATATTTTCCTACATTCTGTTACATTAGATTAGTATACAAATTTGAGTATTTTTATAGTATTCTGTTTCGATATATACATTATATTAATATAATTTACCATATTTATAATTTTAATAATATTGTATTTACATATAAATTATGTGATTATTCTTATATATATCCTGATATTTATAACCATATTGTATGTATTGATTTAATTATGTTACATTCTTCTATGCATTCTTTATGGTGGCAAGTGTAACAATGTAGGTAATTATGTTGACTACAATGTTTTAGTGATAATGATGGACTAGAAATGCCGTTCTAGCATTAGATGATCACTATATTGACAAAGCTAGAAATGTTAGGTAATTATGATTAGCTTGATGTATTTGCTAGTTAGGAACACAATCTTTTATAAATAAGGGTATGCAATTGTTGGATGACAAAGATGTTAGTTTGTTTTCAAAATGATGTCCAAAACTCTATCCCACTATTGCTCATCATTAGTCATAGATTCTATCGATCATCTTAGATAATATGTATGTCGTTGCTTCGAATATTCGTTGTTTACAATCTAAACGTCGATTTCATCGTACCTTTGATGTGGGTAAAATATTAGTCCACATTAAAAATATGACATGTTTAGCGAGATTTATTATTTGTTTTTTTAATGCATTGAGTTCCATTGCACTTAGAAACAATTTTCAATACAAGACTATAAAATTCAACAAAGAGTTGTTGGTTGTGAGATGTCTTGTTGACATTCGTCAATGGTTCATGCGTGCTTGTCGATATGTACATGATGAAAGTGACGCATGGATAGTCAAGACTCAGTGATCATACATGATCTATTGACGTAGTGAATTGAGTACTCCAAAATAAATTATTTCTCATTCACATTCGTTACAAAAGAGCATGACGTGCTAAAGATTTGACCATAGATGAAATCAGAGGATCACAGTTGATTTGTACTCAACAATACCATCATTTTGCCAAAGCGAGCATGGCTCAACTGACATATGTATGTGTTGATGACCAAGAGGTCTATGGTTTGAATCCCCCCACACCCAATGTACTCAAAAAAAAAAAAAAAAAACAATACCATCATTTTCTTATTTGATTAGATGAAAAATCCAAGTATTATTCTTTATTTCTCGAAATAATTGAAAATCATACTCCAATATTGTAATTGATACCACTTCAAAAGTGCTATTTTATAATCTTTAATTCTTGTTAGTTAATTTAAATTAATGTGTTTAATCATATGTTTTGAGGAATCGAGCGTTCAGAGGTGAACGAGACAATTATATTAGATAAGAGCTTAGAAGAGGAGTTTTAGCGTATAGTATCAACAAATCGAGCTGACGGATAATACTATAGAGATAAAAGATCATTTGTCGTTTTAAGTTGGAAGCTTGGTCTGATGGGGAATGATCTATTATGTTAATCTTTGAACCCGAGTTTGAATTATGAAGAATGTAGTTTTTTATTGTATTTTTACTTCAGACATCAGCTCGCACACGTGTCATCTCCTCACCGCCCAGCAACCCATTCAACCCATGATCAACCTCATTCCACCAGCAACAACACGTGTCGCTCCATCAATCCATTTACCCCACACCTCACATGTGTCAAGCTCCTCAACCACCTAGTTTTTTTATTTATTTGATTCTTTTTTTATTTAAAAATAGCAAATGTCTCTCTTCCTTTTAGTATAAAAAGGGATAACCTTCACAAGAAAAAACACACACCAACATTCTCCTTTTGTCCTTTCCTTTGTAATTAAATAATTGGCGTCGCGATGTCCGGCTAGGCTGTTGATGCTGATTTAGAGGTTTGTCGAGCTAAACGTTTTTGTGAGATTTTTGGTATTAAATTGCAATCTAATTTTTTGGTTAATTGTTTTCTATTCTTTGTTTATTTATGTGCAATTAGTATTGGTTAGTGTGACAGCTTAATCAATTAAATATTAATTGTCCATGTATGCTATGTTTGTAATTTGTGAACCGTAATTTTCATAAATTGCATGTTTAATTGTAGTAGCAAGATGGGTCAGGTTATGACTAGGGTTAATATTATGGATTTTTCATAGTTAACATGATGCGTATAACAGACCTTAGGAATAGAAAAATGTTTAATTAAATCTGATCAATTTAATTAACGTTCTAATCAATCCATGTGCATAGAGTTACAAGCTGGTTAGCATGTAACGCTATCGTGCCCAGCTAATTGACTAGTTTAGAGTTAATTACGATGCTTTGTCGGATTAATTGCATGAGAGGACCTTAGAGACTTTTCATGGTTGTTCCCGTTAAGTCGATTAGGCTTTTAATTAAGAAATTGTATTTTTATTGGAGTAATCGATGAGTAAAATTCATTAAGTAGCCCGACAATCTCTGAATCGGCAAGGCATCTGATCAAGTATTAAGCAACACCAACTATTGTAAAATAAACTTCATATTCACCTTCTAATACAATTAATCTCAACAAATATTTTCTCACAAACTGTTAAGAAACTCCCAAGAGTTGGATCTAACAACCTTGCTGAAGAACAAGACCTTTAGATCTTAAACCCGAAAACCCCAAAAACGCAATGAAATCAACCCAAGAAAAAGTTTAGAACGAATTACCTTGACGATCAAGATCAAGAGTAAGAAACTTGTTTCTAAACTCGTGATTCGAATCACTCCACAAGAGGTATGATAAACATCACTTGAATGATTCTAGCATGCAAGATCTAAACACAATAAATTGCAAAATATGGAAGAATTAGCTCTCAACCAAAGCTTGAAAGATAAACCCATTATTATTCAATTTGATGATAATTGTTATCTCTACAAAGACTTCATAAGAGTTATATATAGCCCTTGAAACTTCTAGGCACTAACTCTTGTAACTTCCCCACTGACTAGAGTAACTTCCGGCCACTAGCAAGAGTATCATCCGACCACTAACGCTTGTAACTTCCATCCGCTAACAAGAGTAACTTTCATCCACTAATTCAACAAATAAACTCTAAAATGCATTAATGTCATAATAATCACTAAGAAAATATAACCTATGATATGAAATAACATAGAGACAAAGTTTTAAATCTGGAAAATAAAACATCAATTTAGAGTTCTTTTAATGCAACTTCTTCCTTAAGCTCTACTTGGAAAATGTTGAGTGGAAAAACTTATCTCTCTCTCTGGATCATCCCTAGCTGGGCTCACCAACACATTAGAACTAAAGCTTGTTGAAACTTCTTGGCTCTAGATCTTGTTATGGGACCTTGAGGGGTGATAAGAAATGCCCATTGGTTCACATCATCCTCCCCATCTTGAGCAGGATTCACCCTCGAATCATAGCCTTCACCTAAATCACAAGAACTTAAATCAACAACATTAAAGGTCACACTAACATCATACGCACCAGGTAAGTCAATTTTATAAGCATTATCATTGATGCGCTCAAGAAGTTGGAAATGGCCATCTCCTCGTGGTAAAAGCTTGGATCTTCTCTGAGTAGGAAACATTTCCTTTCGAAAATGAACCCAAACCCAATCTTCCGATTTGAAGACTAAGAGCTTGCGTCCCTTATTGATTCTTGAAGCAACCTTGGATTTTTGCTTTTCAATGCCTCTTTAACATCCTTGTGCAGTTTATAAACAAAGTCAACATTTGCATTTGCATCAAAACTCACAAAATTGTTACGGGGCATAGGTAATAAATCAAGAGGAGTGGGAGGATTAAAGCCATAAACAATTGGAGTACATTTAATAGTGTTATGAACAACCCTATTATATGCAAATTCAATGAATGACAAACAATCCTCCCAAGTCTTAACATTTTTATCAAGAATAGGCCTAAGCATAGTAGTCATGGTTCTAGTAACAACCTCGATTTGACCACCCGTTTGAGAAGATAACACATAATGGAATACACTAGCTTGGTTCTCAACTTACCCCACAAAACACGCCAAAAGTGGCTTAAAAACTTTATATCACGATCACTAACTATACATTTAGGAACACCATGCAATCTCGCAACATCTCTAAAGATGTTATCTCTACCTTTCCTAGTCCTAGGTAAGCCTAAAACAAAATCCCTTGATATATCAATCCAAAGACCACTAGGAATGGGTAAAGGAGAATACAAACCATGTTGTTGAATCCTAGACTTAGCTTGTTTACACATTATGCATCAAATACACACTTTATGAACATCATGTCTCATTTTAGGCCAATAAAAGTGTTCAGAAAACATATCATAAGTTTTAGAAACTCAAAAATGCGCCATTAAACCACCTTCGTGTGCTTCCCTTACAAGTAACTCACGAATGGAACCATATGGCATGCAAAGTTTTCCTTTTCTAAACAAAAATCCATCAAACAACATGTAATTATCCACAACAATACCTTTCTCACAAGATTAGACAAAAGGAGCAAAAAACTCATCATGATGATACAAAGACGTTATAGTTTCAAAACCTAACAACTTAGCATTCAAAGCATTGAGTAGGGTATACCTTCGTGATAAAGCATTTGCAACAATGTTCTCCTTACCTTGTTTATACTTAACCACATAAGAAAATGTTTCTAAAAACTCTAAGCACTTGGTCTGTATGAATAACGAACTCCTTAGGCCAAAGATAATATTGCCATGTTTGTAATGCATGAACCAAAGCATAAAGTTCTTTGTCATAAGTTGGATAGTTCAAAGATGCATCATTCAACTTCTCACTAAAGAACATTAATGGTCTTTGGTTTTGCAGTAAAACAACACATATCTCTACTCTGCTAGCATCACGCTCAATTTCAAAAGTTAAGTCAAAATTAGGTAATGCAAGTAATGGAGCATAACTCAATTTTCCTTTCAAAGTGTTAAAAGCAAGTTTTTGGTCTTTTCCCGAGATAAAAGATACATCTTTCTTAACAAGTTCATTCAAAGGTGAAGCAATTCTACTAAAGTCCTTGAAAACTCTGTACCTCACTTACGGTCTTAAGTGTAGGCCAATCTCTTATAGCCTTGACCTTGTCCTAATCAACCTCAACACCATTTGATGAAACTACAAATCCAAGAAAATTAACTTTTCCATGCAAAAGCTACATTTCTTTAAATTTGCATAAAAGCATTCTTTTCTCAAAGTAGTCAAAACAAAACAGACATGTTGAACATGCTCATCTAAGGATTTAGAGTTATCATGAATGTCATCAAAATAAACAATAACATACTTCCCTAAGTAATCTCTCAATACATGATTCATTAACCTCATGAATGTACTAGGTGCATGAGTCAAACCAAAAGGCATAACTAACGATTCATAAAGACCATACTTAGTTTTGAAAGCAGTTTTCCATTCATGACCAACATGCATGCAAATTTGATGATATCCTGATTTCAATTCAAATTTGGTAAAGAGGCTACATCCATGCAACTCATCAAACATATCATCTAACCTAGGAATTGGATGTCTATACTTAATAGTTATCTTGTTTATAGCTCTACAATCAACACACATACGCCAAGACCCATCTTTCTTAGGCACAAGAATAACCAGACCAAAACAAGGACTTAAACTCCCACGTACATACCCATTTGCAAGGAGTTCACTTACCTGCCTTTGTATCTCTTCGGCCTCTTTTGGATTCGTCCTATATGCTGGATGGTTTAACATGGAAGCTTCTGGAAGGAAATCAATTTTATGCTCTATCAATATTAGTGGTGGCAAACAACTAGGCATCTTCTCAAGAAAAAAAATCTTGAATTTCCTACAAAAGTACAACAAAAGCACTAGGCAAAAAAGGGTTAAGCTCGTTAGTAAGGAAACAAGACTCTTTGCATATAAGTACAAGAATTGTCTGGTTAGAAAACAAAACATTCCTAGCCTCACTTGATCTAGCATACAAACTCACTGTTTTGGTTGTTCTCTCATTTTTCTCTCTAGGTCGATTACTACTCTCTTGCTTTTCACCCAAACTCTTTTTTTCTCTAAATTCTTTTTTCTTTCATTTCTTTTTCACATGTTGCTTTTGCATCAACCTCTTGCCTTTTCTTTTCAAGTGCATTGATCAATATACACATCCTTTGGAGACCATGGAACTAGAGTAGTTTTTTTACCATTATGAGTAAAAGAGTAATGGTTAACATATCCATCATACACGACTCGACGATCAAATTGCCAAGGTCTTCTGAAGAATAAATTTCCAGCATGCATGGATACAACATCACATAAAACATCATCAACATACTTTTCAATGGTAAAAGAAACAAGAGCTTGCCTACTCACCCTTACTTCCCCACAATTATTCAACCATTGAAGCTTATATGGTTTAAGATGTGGTTTAGCCTCTAAATTATGTCTCTTGACCAAAATTGATCTCACAACATTGGTACAACTACCGCTATCGATGACCACACTACAAGGCACATATTGAACAAGGCACCTAGTGTGAAATAAATTATCCCTTTGGTCTAGGTTGTCCTCTTTAATTTAAGTGTTTAAAACTCTCGTAGTAACTAAAGACATATATGAAGGATCCTCTTCACTCTCACACTCATTTTTTTATCCCTCAACTACCACATCTTCCTCTTCATCTTTCGTCACAAATTCTCCCTCTCTAAGAATGATAGTCCTTCTATTAGGGCAACTACTATAGTGACCCACCTCTTGACAATTCCAGCGCTTTAAATCTTTATTTCGTACAGTAAATTCATCTACCTTCTTTTTCCCTTTCTTAGAAATCTCCCCTTTTTCAAATTTCTCTTTAGGTTTCGCATACCCCTCTCAGTTCCTAGGCTTATAATCAATACTCTTAGTCTTCTTTTTTCATGTAGAATTAGAGTTGGAAAAGTTGTTTAAAGAATATCATCGAGACCTCTGTTGATTTTTCCTCTCGATCTTTATTGCAATATGCAACATTTCCTCAATGTAAGAGTAAGGTTGTAGATCAACCTCATCCGCAATCTCCATGTTTAGCCCATTAAGAAACTGCGCCATGAGTTCTTCATATTCTCATATAGATCAAGTCGATTCATCAATGTATCCATCTCCTTGTATTAATCCTCCACGGACTAGCGTCCTTGTTTCAATGCTTGAAGCTTTTGTGCCATGTCCCTTAGGAAGCATTTTGAACATTGACTCCTTGAACTTGTACCAAGAATCATGTGGTGCTTCAAGATTCCTTATCTTTCTTGACATTAACTTATCCCACTATGTTTGAGCATACTGTTTAAATTGAGCAACAAATAATTTTACCTTCTTCTCATCGCTGAAATTATGAGAATTGAACACTGACTCCATCGCTTTATCCCATTGAAGGTACTCCTCCAGATCGGTTTTACCATAAAACTTTGGAAGTTTCAATTTGATGCTTCCCACGTTACAATCAATTCCCTCTTCTTGTGAAGCTCTCCTATGGAAATTATGGTGTCCTAGCCCACATACCTCTTCCTCTTTCCAAACCACGACCAACACGTCTTTCTTCTCTCGGATCCGCTCCAAGGTAACTTGGTCATCCTCTTGTTGATCGGATGCATCTCCATCATAGTCATCCTCGTGAGGAATAAGAGGGCCATCCACTACACGTGGTGGTGGAATTCTTTCTCGAGCTTGATATTGAGCCTCAAATTTGTGCATAGGATCATTCAGTTCGTCCAATCCACAAATCATTCTCTACATGGTTCCTTGTTGAGCCTCTCTCATCCGGACATCGGTAATATTAGGATCAACTTCGGAATTTTCCATGTTGTAAAAAAAAAAAACCTCACAAGCGCTCTCTCACGTGTTTCCACTCGTTAATGAAGATCGCTCGTGTTTAACACTCAACACCTAAATCGATGTATCACTCCCTTACAAACTCACTCTCACAATTTAGCACACACAAAACACACTCCAAAATAGATTGGTGAGTTAGTCCAGCAAAGTTAAAGAGTTATTTGCAATTAAACTGATTAGATAGCACACTTAGATCACAAACAATGGATCAAAGAAGAAATCCAAATAACACAAAGAAACAAGTTCAAGAAATAAAAACAACAAAAGAAAAATGAATCAAGAAATAAAAGAAACAAGCTGAGAACAAATGGAAAAGAGGCAGCCCATGAATGACCAACGATTTCTTTTTTGTTTTTTTGAAGGAATTTTGTATGTAATATGGTTGAATCTCAAATGGTTAGATCCTTATCTCAAAAGAGAGTATTGATAACAGAATAACATTTAGATCGACATGCTTTGAAATGATGAACAACAGTAATCAACAAGAATTTAGCTCTCGTGTATGTAGTATTTTTTTACAGAATTGCAAATTACGATATTTTCACCCTTAAGCAAGTCGATTTAAAAGATATCAAACAAACAAAAGTTGTAGATCAGACTCTGAACTAAAACTGTGCAGAAGATAAGAACACGAAACGAATAATGCAAATGATACTTTTTTGTATTTTTTTCAAACAGAATAAGAACAAACTTGAAACTAACAAAACATAAGCATATTAATGAATAATTCAAAGAGATAAACACAAAGAAACATATATCCGACTTTGAGCCTAAAGCCCTTATATCAAAATTTTAAAACTCCCAAGAGTTGGATTTAACAACCTTGCTGAAGAACAAGACCTTTAGATCTTAAAATCGAAAACCCCCAAAAACACAACGGAATCAACCCAAGGAAAAGTTTAGAATGGTTTACCTTGACGATCAAGATCAAGAGTAAAAAATTTGTTTCTAAACTCATGATTCGAATCACTCCACAGGAGATATGATCAATACCACTTGAATGATTCTAGCATGCAAGATATAAACACAAGAAATTGCAAAATATGGAAGAATTAACTCTCAACCAAAGCTTGAAAGATAAACCCACTTTCATTTAATTTGATGATAATTGCTGTCTCTACAAAGACTCCATAAGAGCTATATATAGTCTTTAAAACTTCCCCACTTACTCTTGTAAGTTTCTCACTAACTCTTGTAACTTTCATCCATTAACAAGAGTAACTTTCATCCACTAATTCAACAAATAAACTCTAAAATGCAGTAATGTCATAATAACCACTAAGAAAATAAAACCTATGATATGAAATAGCATAAAGACGGTTTTAAATCTGGAAAATAAAACATGAACTTATAGTTCTTTTAATGCAACTCCTTCCTTAAGCTCTACTTGGAAAATGTTGAGTAGAAAAGCTTCATCTCTCTTGATCATCCCTAGTTGAGCTCACCAAGTTTTGAACATGAGAAACTAAAGCTTATTGGCTCTAGATCTTGTGGGATGATAACATATGCTCCTTGGTTCACATCACAAACATTGACTTCTCTCACTCACAAGTTGGACAAGATGTTGTTGAATCATATTCAATATGATATAGTCTTTCAACTTTTCAATTCATGAATTTTCCTTGTTTTGTATTAGTACAATTCTACCGTTGCAAAAAAAAAATAATAGAATAATAAACATCTTCAACTTTTTCTTTTATGATGTCTTTGATTGTTGCTTTATTTGCTTCTACCAATGTTTTTCTCTTATGGATGTCAAAGATCCCTAAGTTTTTGATCTTTTGAAAGACTTTGCATTCTAAAAAAATTCATTTGAAAAAATAACCCAACTAAATTATTTTAAACGGACAATGTTCATCTTATTTCTTACTCTTTTTTTTATCTATAAAAATTATTTCAATACTTGATTGCTTTTCAATGTCTATGCCCTATTTATTGATGAATTTATTGCAACCACACTCATATTAGTGGATGATATCAAAGATTCACCTGAAATAATAATTATTAGGCGTATGATTTATATTGGTTTGAATTCTAAATATACAACAAGAAAATATGATTTACCTTCATAATTACTTCTTTTGATATTTGTGATGAAAATTATATTATTTTAGCTATAATTATCTTATGACAATTGTCCTTCAACTTTAACCAAATCATCCCACTAAGTCAATTTTATAATATTAAATTTGCACATATATTATGTGATTTTCTTAGTTTTGCAAATTAATAGTATAAAACATTAAAATATAAATCTAACTAGTACATTCTTGTTGTCGATGATCTGAATTTCACGTTTTTTTTGGTATAGTTTGCATGACTTTCTAATACTCATTGAATTTACTTGTATTACACCAAGTATAACATTTGCAGAGACATCAATACATTTTTTTAAGAAAAATATTAAGTTAAACAAAAGCTCACATTATCCTTAAGGGTATTTTCGAAAATTTTCTATTATTATTTGTTTGTTATCATTGTTATTATTATAGAAGTCCATTTCGGATATTAGTAACTTCCCTAATTTATATTTAGTCATTTGTACAATAGAAGAGTCAAATGAGATTAATTAACTACATAAGAATGTAATTTTAATTTGTAGTATGATGTGGTTACTTATAAGTATAGTGAATGGTAACTTTTACCATAATTTTTATTAATTTATAAATATTTTACTACTAGGTAATAAAGAAAGTAAAAACACAATTTTACCTTTACGTTACCTCTTTTATCTTAGTCAAAGTAAGTAGACAAAGGATGAGGTAAATAGTATTGTTTACTTACTCATTAAGTTATTTAATCCTAGTAGATTTTCTTAAACATCTTTTGAAATTTTACCCAAGCGTCATATGAAATTTATGTGGGTGAGATGAAGAGTCAAATGACACATTTTAAGACCGCTTGGAGGTTCATACAATGATCAGGGAGAAGGAGTAAGTTGTTTCATATTCAAATGAACTTCGTTATTAAGTTTCACATCTGCTCTTTCATTTGATTCCAAGAGAGCCTAAAGAAATCTGAAAGTTTCTTCGGGGGATTGACACGGATGACCGCCCCGTGGGGTCATAATGCCATTTGACCTAAAGGTTTAAATGCAAGTTTTTTTTTTACCTTTTGTTGACATCATCAACACTGTCAATCACGTGAAAAGTCTATAGTGTCCTCGCCCTCATCCCTCCCCTAAATTCGTGATTCTCTCTATCGCGATTGTGAACATTCATGATTTTTCCTCTCTACGAATAACGATGGTCATTTACTTTCTAGAGAAAAAAATCGCGTTTTTGGAGAATCGCGCGGCAGAATGAAAATCGCGAGTAAAGGGTACGAATGATTTTTCACGCGATTGGTAGTGCGGATGTCATCAGTAAAAGGCCAAAAAAAATGTATCTTTTGGCATTACGCCCCCCGAATGGGGAGGTCATCCGTACAAAAACCCCAACTTTCTTCTCTAACTCATATTTTAATGTTGTAAAGCACATCTTTGAGAGAGAATAATGTTTTTTCCAAGTTTTTCAAGTGGTCATCTTGGAGTTTATAAGATCATTCAATGGTTGCATTAAATCGGTAACAAATGAGTCATTTTTCATCTAGTTTCTTTGTGAATTTTTTCCTAATAATTTCTGTAGATCCTAAACATGATCACATCAATTTTCCTAAGGTATTCCACCTTCATTTCAATCTCTTTAGTTGGTGAAAAGTTTTCTTCATTCATCGTTTATGGTAGAGAGGAAAACATACCAACGATAACAACATTTTTCCCCATTATTATTTCAATTGGGTTAGGGGTTCCCATGAGAAAGTTTATGTATTGTTTTAGGTGTTGTTTTAGATTCAAAACATGTTAATTTTGAGGCTGAAAAAACATAATTAAATTTCTCCAAAACCATCCTTAAAATAGCTCTAAAACCGTGTGTGTCAGTTTATGTTATTTTTCCTCGTTCTAGCTTGAATGATATAGGAATTTAAAAGTGTTTGTTTTGATTTTTTTTTATCATGTTCAGTTAGGGGTGGACAAACCAACCCAAAAAATCGATCGAAACCGACCGAACCGACATCGGTCGGTTGATTTAGAGAGATTTTCAGTCGGTGGCGATTTTTATAAATAAAAAACCAAAATTCAGACCGTCGGAGTGGTGGGAAAGCACATTTTCGACCGACTATTTATAGAAAATATTTTTTTTATTATTATAGAAAAACCCTCTTTAATACTTTGTTTTGTGTGATTTTTTCAAAAACTTATCACGAATAGCCAATTCACATTCCTTTATTCACGTGAAATCAATATTTTCATAAATAACAATTATTACTTTGTCATTCTCATTTTGTCTCTCCCCCTTTTTTACGCATCACTTACCATCAATATCTCCCCATTTCTTTTATTTTTTATTTTTCTCTCTCCTTCCTAAACTACTAATTTTCCAAATCTTCATCCTCATTTCCACCATTTTTCTTCAATCGACAACTCTCCTAAACCGTAGAGATCACAATTCTCTGGCGTCGAGCACTTATGGCATCCTGAAAAATCCTCGCAAACCCTCCAAATTTCTCTTTTCCAATTTCATCCGTTGCTCTCCCACCTTCGAACGCTAGTAGTCCACACCTTTTGCGTCATCTGGCTCATTCAACAATGCGCAGTGTCTACAGTTCAACTTCAGACATCCACAACGTCCCAGTTCATCCATGTGTGTCGTTCCTTCCTCTTTCTCCTTCTAATTTATTTTCTTCATTCCTAAAAAATCGACCAAAACTGACCGACCAATTAGCGAACGGTTGGTCGGTTTGTACAAAGCTAGAAAAGGTATATGTCTCTAACCGACCAAGACCGACAATTAGGTTTCTGGCGCAATTTTTCCCCAAAATCGAAATTGACTGACCGATGGCCACGCCTATGTCCGGTAGCATAAAGTAAGTGATAGCTCCAAATTAGAGCTATTATTTACTCCCTAATTATAGCTAAAACCATGCTCAATATTGATTAAGAATGCCTTTTTGTAGGTAAACTCATGGTAGATAGCTCGAGGAGTCCGAGGACGTGTTTCGGCGCTAAAAGCGGCGTTTTAGAGCTTCATGGACGCATCGGAAGTGAAGGGGCTTGAAGAATTGAAGAAATGGCAAAAATTGCCATTGGAAGGCAAGCAAGCGTTGAGCGGCAGCGTCGAGACGCTGGCCTAGCGTCTCGACGCTGCCCCGACGATTTCCGAAGATGGACGAGCGCCAGCGTCGTGCGCCAGCGTCTCAACGCTCGCTCAACGCCGACAGCGTCGCGACGCTGGCCTAGCGTCTCGACGCTACCCCGAGCGCGCGCGCTGATAACTTAGGGCACGGCGTCGAGACGCTGCCCTAGCGTCTCGACGCTCCGACGGATATAAATTCATCATTTCCGATTTTTAGACGGATTCTCTTCCCTTTTCCCCTCGGGATTGCCGTTTTCCTCCATTAAATTATGGTTTTTGCCCATTTTTGGGTTGTATGAAGAAGACAATCTCCATGGAAGCTTGGCAAGATTTCATCTCCATGGTTAGCTAGAGGTTAGTGGTTGGTTAGTTAAGTTTAGGGATTGATTATCTTTTGTATTAGGTGAGATTAGAGCTTAATTGAATGTTTAGCATGAATGACTGATTTTCTTGCATCTCTTGGTCTGTATTAAGAACGAATAACTTGCCTTTCCGATTAGGAGTGACGTCCATAATTAGTTACGCATGCTTAGTTGGCTATTATTGATTTTTGACAAACCTCAATACTTAGTAGCGAAAGTCTAGCTCGTGGCTAATCAATTCGAGCCCAAGTGACAGTTGGGGGTAGGAATTGATTAACGTTCTCACGGCGGGCTTAAGACTAAGAGATAAATCGAATTAGTTCTAGGATTAATTCGTCTAAATGATACCCGTTACTGTTTGTTAATTAATTTAAGAGTCATGAACTTAGATTAATTAGTGGACATGTTTAATTAGGATTGCACTTCCCTAATTAATTCATTGGGATGTTTGGACCCGATAGGGACATAACATTTTGTGTGCATGAAACGTCTTTGCTAATTCACATGTTAATCAATGAACCAAAATACATTAGATCAATCCCGACACTTGCTAATCAATCGTATTCGTCAATTTCATACTTCCCGTTTTAATTTTCCGTTAGCTTCAATTTAGTTTTCGCCACTATTTTCCCCAAACAAATTCTCCCTATTTTATCATTGCAAATTTAATTCAATTAAATTAGGATTATTGATCGCTCCCTTTGGATCGACCCGATTATCACTAACTACAAGTTAGTCGGTATAATCGGCATATAAATTTTATTTTGGCAAGCCTCGACAGCTTGAAATTTGTGAACGTACAAAAGTTCACTACCAGTAAGCCTAAATATATTTTTAAGGAATTCAAATTAAGTTTCATGATTAATATTTCATAAGACTTAAAATTGGTAAAAGCTACTATAATTTGTGTTTCTAATTTTTGGTAAATTCTATAAAGTATTAGATTATTTTTATGTAATTTATAGCTATAAATCAGAAATTAATATGATCAATAAAAACTATCTTACGAGTTTTTACTATGTTAATTTATATGCAATCTAGGTTATTTAGTAAAGTTAGTGCATTTAGCTACGCGAGCAGGATTTCCATCCGTAGCGTCTCGACGCTGCCCTCAGCATCTCGACGCTACGGTGACTATAAAAGTCTTTCCTCAATTTTTCTTGTTTTCTTCATCTTTTGGGTTGTACGAGGACAAAAACCTCCATGGATTCTTGGAGGAGCTTCTTCTCCATGGACACTGAGAGGTTTTATGCTTGATTAGTTAGTTGAGAGATTCAATTCCATTGTATTAAGGTGAGATTTGTGCTTAAATGTATGTTTAACATATTAGTATGAACTCTTGCATCTTCTACCTGTATTAAGAATGAATGGCATGCCTTTCTAATTATGAGTGACGTCCATAATGGTTACTTATGTTAGTCGGCTAGCATTGATTCCTGATTAGTTTTAAAGCAAGTAGCGAGGGTATAATCGTGGCTAATTAACTCGAGCCTAAGTGACAGTTAAGGGTAGGACTTAGTTATTCGCTTCATGGTGGGCTCAAGGTTAGGAGAGAAATCGAATTAGTTTTAGGATTAATTCGTCGTGATGCTATTTGTTACTGTTCTCGGATTAATTTAGGACTAGTGACCTTAGATTAATTAAGAGGCATGTTTAATTTGAATTGTCTGTTTCGAATTAATTCATTGGGATGTTTGTTGCAGAGACGGGCAAACATTTCGCGTGCATGAGCATCTTGGCTAATTTCCATGTTTATCGATGGACCGAAATACAATAGAACAATTCTGATACTTTCTAATTAAGCATTTATGTCAATTTCATATTTCTCATTCTTATTTTTCAGTTAGCTAATTTCTCGCATGTTTATTGATTTTTCCAAACAAAACCCCCATTGTTTTTATCATTGCAAATTCAATTCAATTAATTTAAGATTATATCTCGCTCCATGTGGATTGATCCGGTTACCACTAGCTACAAGTTAGCTTACTGAGATCGGTTTATAAATATTATTTTGGCAGGATTTGACACCCCGAGAAATAATGAATATTAAAAAGTTCGCTTACCACTAGGCTTGATCGGGTGCTTGTGAGTCCGGCTTGGGTTGCCTCTTAAACCCCTCTGTGAGGTTCAGACTCATGCTTGAGGTGTGTCTGCTCACTGTCCACTTGTGTTTTCCCCGGGCTTGGCTCCCAATCGCAGGCCGCCAGGTTTTCGGTTCTTTAATCATTGGGTAGAGGCGGAGGAGTTTCTGTCGGTTGTGGCTGTGTGTTGGGGGCGTCATCCAGGGGTCTCCCCCCTGGTAGGGTTTGCGCGTAATATCTGGGCCCTTAAGTCCAACCTCCATCGCGAGTTTGGTCGATCGATCTCTCTTCTCAGTTAGGATGTGACTGACCTACGAGTTCAAATGGAGAATGCTCGGGTAGCTGTCGACCTGGACCCTCTTTCGGTGGATCTCCAAGACCAGGCCACTCGGGCTTCTCAGGTTTTTTTGCTGTTGTCTGTCTTGAGGAGGCTTCCCTCCGCCAGAAGTCTCGGGTTCAGTGGTTGGCGTTAGGGGATCGCAACTCGGGGTTTTTTCATCGGAGTGTGAAATTGCAGGTTCTCCGTAATGGCTTGGCGTCTCTTGTGGGTGGTTCGGTATTTCCAGGGTATTCTTGCGTCGATTGTTGTCTTTTAGTGGCCTGCGGAGTGTTGTGATAATCTGGCTCCGCCGGTGCTGCGACATGAGGTTCGATCAGTTTTTTTTTTATGAACAGTTTTAAGGCGTCGGGCCCTGATGGTTTTTCAGCTGGTTTCTTTAAGGTTGCGAGAGGTGTGGTGGGGGAGGATTTATGTTGCGTGCTCAGTGTGTATGTAAATTAAATGTGGAGAGCACTCAGATCATGCAAGTATACATGGTCTGCAGCAAGTGATAAGTATAATTTATATCGTTTTTCCACAGAGACTAAGTTAAGTAACTAGCGATTTGGTGTGTGTTAGATTAGATAAGGTAACTCAAATTGGATGGATTTTGGTTCGAGGTACTGAATTATAAAAGATGCAAGAAGAATGCAAAAATAAACACAAAGCAAACTAAGTTGAGGGAATTATAATGTGGAAAATAGTATTGCGGGTCTCGCAATACTTTCGCAATGGATTAAAAACCTAAATAAAAAGGCTATGATAAAGGCAGAAAGTGATATTGCGCTGCTCGCAATATTCTCGCAATAAACTAGCAACGATTAAAAACTAAAATAAAGACAGCAAGGTTGGCTTAAGAGTCCTCTATAGGCATTTAACTATGATCATTCAACAGTAAATTAACATCTCATGCATCATCTTAGCTAGATCTCATGCATCTTCCGATTACATGCATTAGATTCTTAGATTACTTCTGTCCAAGTAAAGCTAACAACCTATTTATAAACACCTGCTAACAAACGTGCTAGGAGAATGCCTATTCCTAGGCCACTCTCTGGTTACCATAAAAGGCTAACATGAATGAACGACTCTGAATTCTTACTCCCTCCAGAGGTTAGGAATTCTTTAGACAAAATGGATGGCCGGTCGAAATTGCCCATGGGATCAAGATCACTTTCATTCAATGCATTCATGCTACTTTACATGCTGATTTCTCATACTCTGAACCTATAGATTCATCTTTAGCAAACCTCTTTTTGGTTAGTTACTCATGGTTTTCGAAGAACTTAAGAAGATTAATTGATTACTCATGAATGAAGAATTCAAGTAAACTAATTGATTGAAGACAAAGAAATGAAGAACTCAACAAAACTAATTGATTACTCTTAAAAAGGCAAATCTCATAATAATTCGTAAAGCAATAACATTTCATCCGTAAGAAACAATTAAAGGAGAAAACAGTAAATGATTCAGAACAACACTTAAAGGAAAGCAGTAAGTAATTTGGAAAGCAGTAAAGGAAAGCAGTAAGTTGAGTGAAGATCTTTCGAAGCCACAAATCTTCTCTTCTTCCTTTCGAATTATCGACGCCAAGGGCTTTGTTTCTTCGATCCAACAAGCGGGGGAAAGGATTTCGTCTTCGGGTTTAGGCTTCTGCCAATTTTTCTTCACTTCCGAGTTCTGGATTGAATTGAAGGGAATTTAATTACTTTGATCCTTCATCAAACTCTCTTTATATAGCTTGCAGAGGTTGCCAAAAGCTACTCTCTAATCGTGGATCACCATCCAATTTGTGAGGTAACAATCCTCACACGTGGCAGCACTAGGGAGAGTTGACGGCTGGAAAAACGCAACAACAAAGACTGACGGCTGGAAAAACGCAGCAGAAATGACTGATATTGCGGTTGCATTGCGAGGGTCGCAATGCTCTGTTTCCAGTTCTTCTTCTCTGATCCTATTGCGAGCTACGCAAAATTTCAGCAATGCATCTGCACGGTACAAATTAGTCATTTTTTCACCAATTTGCATGCTTTTTCGTTACTTTTCCAAATAAGCCTTAAATTAGCATCATTTCACAAAATCTCACTTTTAAGCACACGTTATGCTAACTTCTAACTAAAATGATCAAGAATTTCCATGAATTTCAGGTAATTAAAGTCCTAAATAACACACATTTGGATAGGTAACACACCCCCAAACTTGAGTTATTGCTAGTCATCGAGCAATATAAAGGCTTACTTTCCCTCTGCCTAGCTGCTAACTCTTGTCTTTTAACTCTACCTAACTGATTTGCTGATTCCCTAGGCTTACTGTCAAAGGCATTGCTGTCCTGTGACACCCTTCAGGCTAAAACTAACTTCATATTTTGTTTATTCTGATTTCCCTTGCCTTTAAAACCTTCAGTTTTTACTAACTTCCTATCTTTTGGTTTATCTGCCTATATCATCGAGCACACTGTGCGGTCATCCCTAAGTTTTCAAAATCTCCCTAGTTTGAACTCAGACTCAGTACATGCTTATAAGGTTTTTATTCTTTATTACCTAGGAGTCCTTAGAGTCATGTCATGCTTAGAACAACACAAGTATCAGAGTACAAAATCCATAGAACGGACTAAGCCCTAACATCACTCTTTAGGACAGACACTCATCTCCCTCGACAAGCCTTCTAGTTACAGCCCTGTGCTTAGCTAACTTAGGATCAGAGTTTAGTACATAGGACATCTAAGCACCTAGGCTGCAACTTTCTGGCACACATTCTTCTTCTTTGTTTTTATTTTTCCTTTTCTTTCTTTTGGCAAAGTCTCCTCCTTGAATTGTCTTTTGATGCAGTGCCACTTGTGGGTTACACAAATGGCCCTGATTACTCAGCATCCCTAGAAGAAGACAATTCCCTTTTCCTTTTTCTTTGCTTCTTTGCTTTCTTCTATTTTTTTTTTTTTTTTAAAGAAGAACAATGCGTATTGTACTAAGGGAGAGAGGAGTGTTCCTAGGACTAGAGGCTGCCTCCCCCAAACTTGAACTTGTCATTGTCCCCAATGAGAGTACGAGGTGGCACACCCCCAAACTTGTCTTAGAAGCATCTAGTCTAAGTTAAACATAGACAGAATCTAAATATCCTAGGGATTGAATGGCTCTCGTAGTCCAGGTAACACATCAGTAGAAATTTATTAAAAACAAATGGTAAGGTCTAACAGAGGCACATGCTTATCATTTTATGAAGCTATTTAAACCTAAAAAGAGTGTACTCGACACTCATCCAGCATACTCAATAGACAGACCACACAGAGACATCACCAATGCAGTCAAGTATTTAGAGTCAAGGACAAAACATACTAGCAGAAAGTCATAACTCACATAACAGCAGGCTTGAAAGAAAAAAATTTGCGGTGTACGCAATGAAATCGCAATGACAATAACAGAGCAGATTTAACAGTGATCAAAGCTCCTAATATGCAATTTCTATTCGTGGCCCATAGGGCATGTGAAAATTTAAAACAAACAGCACAGAACTAACTATCCTAAGCTAATTCTAAACTAATCTATGCTACTCTAACTAAGCTATTCTACGGAGATTAAAAACAAACAGCATTTTGATATGGGGGGGGGGGGGGGGGGGGGGGGGGGGGTAACAGGTTACAGAAAAGCAGGGTTGAGGGAGATAAGAAATACTCCCTCGAATGCCGTCAGACCATTGCATTCATTCATTCATCTATTTCTTCTTCATCACTCTTCTCTCCATTCGGAGGCATCCAGGGGCTCATCAATTCAGCAGGGAAATAAGGGAATTTGCACCGCAGGTGCTCAGCTAATTCCATGTCCCTTGCTTGAGAATACTTAGCCCATTGGGCTAGTTTTCTTTGGATGTCCATCAAGCAGGCCATGGTCATGGATTGCGCTGCTGCAAGTCCATCCAGCTGAATCTCCATGTTTCCCCTCCTTCTCATTTTCAAATCACTAGGCAGCTCAAGGTGGCCAGTATAGGCCAACTTCTTCTCCTCCTTGGTCACAACCACACCTGCGCGAAGGCACAGTTTGGTAATGGTGTTGGGGAAGAAGAGTCTGCCCTTCCCTTTCTTTGAACATTCGATGATCGAGGCTGCTATGATATCACCCACATCAATCGTGAGTCCCTTCATAATCGCATAAACCAGCAAGGACCTCCCCTGATTGATGGTCGTTTCGTGCGTGACAGGGGATATTCTTCTCTGAATCAGGGAGAACCAAATGGCTGCTTTATCCTTAAGGGTTGCACTCATTAAAGTGTGCTTCCTCTGTTTACAGACCGCCCATGCTGCCTCAGGGTTGTCGATCATACTCAATGCTTCCTCCAAGACTGCCTCAGAAGGTGTGGCCATGATCTTTGAATACTCATATTTTTTATGCTCTTTGAGAGCATACATCTCGTTGATCGCCTCAGCAGAGAAGTCTACCTCAACACCTCTGACCACAAAATAACATCTTTCGGGCTGAGTGAGGTTGGCGTAGAAGTCATAGACCATATCAGAGTAGGCCTGAATTTGTGGCCTACATAACTCCTCCCAGCCATGGTTTGCGATGCTTGCGCGCAAAAATTGCGGTAGGTCCGAAGGAGAATCCAGAAATCCTCTCTCGTGGAGGAGCTCTCTTTTCATTAATTCCATGCCCCTAGCCTCTGCATCTTTGGACACATACCTCTCAGCTGGAGGCTCTCTCTTCTTGGAACATCATCCCTTTCCCCTTAGCCTTAGCTTTGGCTGACTCAACAGCCTCTGTCTTCATCTTCTTGATAGGGGGTTCAGATTCGTTCTTCTTCTTTTTAGCTTTCTTAGAGGCCTTTGGCCTCTTTGCCTTCACAATCACAGGGGCCCTCTTCTTGGGCACCGATTCAGCTTGTTTTTCCAACCCAACCACCACCTCGGCAGCCACTCGCTTGATACACTCATCCAGTGTTTCATCCATCGAATTCCTTCTCCCCAATTCTTTCTCATCAGGGTTGTCAGGGCTGCCATCCCTGATAGGGGAGACTATTTCCTCTCCTTCTTCTGCATCACCAATTGGGGTGGATGCAGAATCTGGTTGTTCTTCAAGGGAGACCTAAGGCTCCGACTGTTGTTGAGTGGAAGTGAGGCTTTGCATGGCCGTTTCAAATGATGGCCTACTGCTTGTTAGGCTTTCCTCACTCGTGGATGATCAAATATTGGTCTTTGGGTCCCTCCCCGCTGTGACCTTCCACTTCCTTTTAGGGGGGTGCATTGGATCAGAGGGGTTTGCAGCTTCAGTTGTTGCAATCTTCCACTTCCTTTTTACAGGTAGTTTCCTAGGCTCAGAGGGTTTTGCAGCTTCAGCTGTTGCTAGAGAGATTAACGCATCCCCTGCTAAGGCAGTATCTTCTGTGATGGGGGATGTTTTTGTGGGAGTGGAGCTTTCTGCTCGGGTTGTAACCATTTTTGGTTTCTTGAAGGTAAAGATTCGCAAATTTCTCAAAAAGAAGGAAGGAGAGATTTGGTTTGAGAGCTCGGGGGTTTTGAGAAGTGTGAATGGGAAAGTTGCAGCCTTTCCTATTTATAATGAATTGCGCAAATAATGACTATACCTTTGCGGACTCTGCAATGTTTCTGCAATGCCTCGAATCTCATATAAAATCTTTGAAATGTTACCGTTGGAAGTTTATTCCTTGATTGACGTTTGCCGCAAGATTTTAACAAACTAAATCTTTAATTTTCTCAGATTTCTTCCTTCATCTTCTCTTAGCCTCTTGATTGATCATCCTTATTGCCGTTAGGATTTCCAATCATCACACTTCTAATCAATATTAAAACAAAATTAGTTAGTTTCAGTAAACTAAAAATACTTCAAATAAAAAAAAACAGTAAATAAAATAATTATTTCGTATTCTTTCGACGGTTGAGCATAATGATAATTCCAATTAATGCCCTTGCTCATAATGTTGGCCCTTTTTGAAATCATTTATTCTCAGTCTACTATCATGCCAAATTTTAGTTTTTTCTTTATACATTTTAGCATTCTCGTATGACATGTGTCTTAGTTCATCTAATTCATGCAATTGTAGAGACCGCAATGTTCCCGTATCGGTTACGCAAAAGTTTAACTCTTTTAAAGCCCAAAAAGCTTTGTTTTCTAATTCGAGGGGTAGGTGGCATGCTTTTCCATGAACTAACCTATAAGGAGACATCCCTAATGGTGTCTTATATGCAGTTCTATATGCCCATAGTGCATCATCTAACTTAAAAGACCAATCATTTCTATTTGGTTTTACAACTTTTTCTAGAATACTTTTGATCTCTCTATTAGAGATTTCTGCTTGCCCATTTGAATGGGGATGATAGGGTGTTGCCACCCTATGCCTAACATTATATTTGGCTAACACTTTCTCCATGGCTTTATTTATGAAATGTGTTCCTTCATCACTTATGATGGCACGTGGTGTGCCAAATCGTGTAAAAATGTGCCTATTTAGAAATTTAACAATTGTCTTAGCATCATTTAAAGGACATGCAATTGCATTGACCCATATTGAGACATAGTCTACAGCTACTAAGATGTAAAGATTACCAGCAGATGGTGGCAATGGACCCATGAAGTCAATGCCCCATACATCAAAGAGTTCTAACTCTAAGATATATGTTAGAGGCATCTCATCCTTCCTACCGAGGTTACCTGTTCGTTGACATTTATTGCAGTTGTGTGCATAGTCATGTGCATCCTTGAAGATTGTAGGCCAGAAGTAGCCACTTTGGAATACCTTTGCAGCAGTCCTTTAACCACCAAAGTGTCCTCCATAAGGAGCTGTGTGAAAGTGCTGCAAGATTAACCTTGATCCAGCAGCTGACACACATTTCCTTAGCAATCCATCCGCACAACTTCTGTATAGGGTTGGATCATCCCAAATGTACTTCCTAGCCTCGTTTAAGAATTTCTTCTTGTCTTGCCCCCTTCTGAAGTTTGGTAACACCTGTGAGGCAAGAAAATTTGCAATATCAGCAAACCATGGTTCATCATTATCATCACAATGTACTAACACAAAAACATGTTCATCAATAAAAGAATCTGTCATTGCGGGGTCCGCAATAGATTCGCAATGACTCTGCAATCTTGATAAGTGATCAGCAACTACATTTTCACATCCTTTTTTGTCTCTGATTTCTAGATCAAACTCTTGCAAAAGCAACACCCATCTAATTAGTCGAGGCTTGGCATTAGCCTTCCTCATTAAGTACTTTATTGCAGAATGATCAGTATAAACAATTGTTTTATTTCCTACCATATATGCCCTAAACTTCTCACATGCAAACACTACTGCTAACATCTCTTTTTCTGTGGTAGTGTAGTTGCATTGAGCTTCATTCAAAGTTTTACTTGCATAATAAATAGGATGTGTTATTTTTTCTCTCTTTTGGCCAAGCATAGCTCCAATTGCATAGTCACTTGCATCACACATCAATTCAAAAGGCATATCCCAATTTGGACCGACTATGATTGGTGCTTTGACTAAGGCATCTTTAAGCTTGGTCCATGCTATTAGACACTCATTTGAAAAGATAAAAGTTCTATTTAGCTCTAGAAGCTCACAAAGGGGTTTAGAAATTTTTGAAAAGTCTTTTATAAATCTTCTATAAAATCCTGCATGACCTAAGAAACTTCTTATAGCTTTGACACTTTTAGGTTCCACTAACTTCTCAATGACTTCTATTTTGGCCCTATCGACCTCTATTCCTGCTTTAGACACTTTATGTCCTAATACTATGCCTTCTTCCACCATGAAGTGAAATTTTTCCCAATTTAAAACTAGGTTGGTTTCTTCACACCTAGTGAGAACTTGTCCTAGATTGGCTAGACAGTGGTTAAAGGAATCACCAAAGACTAAGAAGTCATCCATAAATATTTCTACTATGGACTCATTTATATCAGAGAAGATTGCCAACATACATCTTTGGAACGTTGCTAGTGCATTGGAGAGGCCGAATGGCATTCTGCGAAAAGCAAACGTACCAAAGGGACATGTAAATGCTCTTTTCTCTTGATCCTCAGGGTCTATGGTGATTTGGTTGTACCCTGAGTAGCCATCTAAAAAGCCGTAAAAGGCATGGCCAGCTAATCAATCTAGCATTTGGTCTATAAAAGGTAAAGGAAAATGGTCTTTTTTTAGTTTCTTTATTGAGTTTTCTATAATCCATACATACTCTCCATCCTATGACAGTTCGAGTTGGTATTAATTCATTGTTTTCATTAACTACTATGGTCATACCACCCTTTTTTGGTACACATTGGATAGGACTGACCCACTGACTATTGGATATTGGGAAAATTACACCTGCATCTAACCATTTAATAATTTCTTTTTTAACTACCTCTTTCATGGACGGGTTCAACCTACGTTGGTGATCTATTCTAGGTGTATGTTCTTCCTCTAACAATATCTTATGCATGCAATAAGAGGGACTTATACCCCTAATGTCAGCAATCGTCCAACCAATTGCTTTCCTATGTTGCTTCAGCAGCAATATTAACGCAATTTCATGTTGTTTCTCTAATCTGGAAGAAATAATGACAGGCGAGGTATCTTTCTCTCCTAGATATGCATATTTTAGGTGTTCATGCAATGGTTTGAGTTCTAATAAAGGTGGTTGTTCAATTGATGGCATCATAGGAGTCGTGGTTCTTTCAGATAATTCATGGGTCATGCATACATGCTGAGGTTTATCCACAGATACATCCATCAATTCATAAATATTCAAATCATTCAAATCAATTTGTGCATAATCCGTAGCATGCTTGACTAACAATTCATGCTCAGATTCTTCTTCAATTAATGAGTCTACTATATTTACAGTAGCACAATGTTCAAGATCAGAAGGGTACCTTAAAGCTTTAAAAACACTGAACTTAACCTCTTCATCGTGGACTCGCATGGTAAGCTCACCTTTTTGGACATCAATTAGGGCCCTACCTGTGGCTAATAAAGGTCTGCCTAGTATGATTGGCACCTCCTTGTCTGCCTCGTAGTCCAAGATTATAAAGTCTGCAAGAAAAATAAATTTGTCAACCTTGACTAGTATATCCTCAATCTTACCTTCAGGGTATGAGATGGATCTGTCTGCAAGTTGCAAGGTGACAGTTGTTGGTCGTGGTTCTCCTATCCCAAGCTGTTGGAATAGTGACAGGGGCATGAGATTGATGCTGGCTCCCAGATCACATAGGGCTCTGCCCACATGTTTGCCTCCCAATTCTACCGGCAAAGTGAAGGAACCAGGGTCCTTCTCCTTCTTTGGCAGCTTGTTTTAGAGTATGGCACTGCACTCTTCTGTGAGATTAACTGTTTCAAACTCACCAATAACTTTCTTGTTAGTTATAATATCTTTTAAGAATTTTACATATGTTGGCATAGACTGCAAAACTTCCACAAAAGGAATATTAACATGGACTTGCTTCAGGATTTCCAAAAACTTATGGAAATGAGCTTCCTGTTCTTGTTTCTTCTTTTGTCGTCTAGGAAATGGAGGTGGTGGCACATAGGTGGGCAAATCAGGTTGCCTAATGACGGGGGGAGGCCTAGGAATTCCTTCTGGTTCCTCAATGATAGGCTCAAGCCTCGCCCTTGTTGTGCTTGGTTGTATTTGATTAAGGTTAGGCAGAGAATCAAGTGGAGCACTAGACTCTTCATTCTCTACTCTCTTTGGTGCTTCTCTGCTACTCATCACCAATGGCCTTCAACTCCGTAGTTCAATAGCTTGAACTTGTTCCTTACCATCCCTTCTTGGAGTTTTTGTGTGTGCAGGCAGTCTGCCTTGGGGCCTATTCTTCAGCTCGTTTGCCAACTGCCCAATTTGATTCTCTAAGCTTCTCAGTGTTGCTTGCTGGCTCTGCAAAATTGCATCATTCTTTCCTATGTATTCTTTCAACAAGTTCTCTACTGATGTTCCCATTGGTTGGTTGTTGACATATTGTTTCTGATATGGGGGTTGACTACTTTGCTGATGTTGAGTGAACCCAGGTGGTCCACTTGGTCTTGGTTGATTTTGCATTTGGCTTGTGCTTTGTTGTCCACTCCAAGAGAAATTTGGGTGGTTTCTCCAACCAGGGTTATATGTATTTGAATAGGGGTTGTTCCTTGGTTGTTGACTTCCAACATAGCACACAGAAGCTGGATTAGCAGGGCAATAGTCATATACATGCCCTTCCCCACAGAATCCACAAACTAGTGCATCCACTTGGTTGGCTACTGCTGTGCTTGTTGAAACAGCTGCCACTGTGTTGACACTTTGTTGAATGTTGGTTTGAGCCATTTGCTTCACCAGGTTGGTCAGAGCATTGATTTGGCTGCTCATTCCGCTGAGTGCATCCATGTCTTGAGCCTTCCTTCTGTTTGGCTCCACAGGATCGTCTTACCATCGAAAATGTGATGTTGAGATTTTCTCCAAAATCTCATAGGCTTCATTATAACTCTTTGATAGCATCGAACCTCCAGCTGAGGAATTCAGGACTTGCCTCGTGCTGGGGTTGCATCCTTTGAAGAATACTTCAATCTGAATACATGTTGCGTGCTCAATGTGTTAAAATAAATAAGCAATAAGATAGAGAGAGCACTCAGAACATGCAAGCATACATGATCTTATAGCAAGTAGTAAGTATTTTTTCATTCGTTTTCCCACAGAGATTTATTGTAAGCTATTCATGAAGTGTAAAGTTACGAAAGAATGGGTGGATTTGACGGGGGAGAATTGGTTTTAAATTGTCTAAATCCTACGGAATATGTAAAGGATAGCAACATAAACAAGAGCAAGTCAAAGTTAAACTCAAAGGAAAAGAGACGAGATTAATAAATGAAGAAGAAAACAGCTAAACAGAATTTTAAACTTAGTAGAATTGCGGATACAACAATTCTACCGCAATTGCAATAACAGCGAAAGTGTGTGAAATGGAGAAACAAGGGCTACTAACGACTCCTCTATAGGCATTTTCTCACGATTCTCAAGCATTGGATCAACTCTTTATGCATCAAACTCACTCAATCTCATGTATCGTCCGATTCCATGCATTAGATTCTTTAGTTTACTCATGTCCAAGTAAGGTCTTAAGCATCTGGTTAAAGCAGAAAGTTATGGTTTGTACTAGGAAAACGCCTATTCCTAGGTCGTTTTTTGGCTACCTTGAAAGGCTAGCATGAGTGTATGACTCTGAACTCTTACTCCTTCCAGAGGTTAGGAGTTCTTTGGACAAAATGGATGGCCAATCGAAATTGCCCGTGGGATGAAGCTTACATACAATCAATGCTTCGAGAGCTATCCTACATGCTTGGTTCACGTTTTTTTAGCCTATAGTATTGTCATTAGCATGCCCCTATGTGACTTAGTTACTCATGGATATAGGGAGAACAGGAATACGAGATAAAACAGACATGCTTAGAAGGAATTTAAAGACAAAACAGTAAGGTAAGACAGTGAGTTGCAAAGATAGGGAATTGAGAAATGAAGAATTATGCTTTAATTACTTGATTGTTTGAATGAACAAAAGAGAAACTTAAAGTCAATAACAGAAAGACAGAACACAACGAAATGGACTGATCTAGCTATTAGAAAAGAAACAACAACAATACAAAGCTGGAAAATGGAAATAAAGAGCAGAAAGCTGAAATTGAGCGTGAACGCCTTGTTGCGATTGCTTCGGCTGAATGGGGAGAAAGAATAGCCTTGCTTGGATGAATCCAATCGGGAGAGAAGATGAATCTTCTCTCCTTCCTATCAGATTGTCGATTCCAACAGCTGAGACTCTCACACCAATAGACGAAGAAGAATGACAGGAGAAAAGATGGAGCTGCGAGAAGACTTCTACGCTTTCGGATGATGCTCAAACCCTCTACTTTGACCCCTTTTTATAGTAATCTGCAGGTGCTTTTGGGCCAAGGAGAACCATCCATCTTCAACGTCGTACTTCAAAATGGATGGAGGAGAAAGAACGAATCCCTGAAATAACAGAAATTAACAGAAAAAGATCAGTCAACTTACGGTTTTCACTTGAAACATTGCGGTTTCAGCAATGTTTCCGCAATGCTGTCGCAATGTAGTTTTTTCATTCTTTTACTTCGTTTTTCATCCCTTTTCTTTCCTTTTGCACACAAGTCCTAATTTAGCTACCTTCTTCTAATTATCATATATAAGCATAGGTTTAAGCTAAATCCTATCAAAAACACCTAAGAGTGTACACCTTTCTAAGATAAATTAGTCCTAAAAAGGCCACTTTTGGAGACGTAACACACCCCCAAACTTGAGGTTTTGCTCGTCCTCGAGCAATCTAAGGACTTGCCTAGGCTGCTGTTTCATCTTCTTTAACCACTTACTGACTCCCCTACATTCCTATCTATAGCAGTGCTGTCCTGTGACACACTTCTAAGTTTAAAACTATCCTCTTATCTAGCTTCTTCTGACTTCGCATGCCTAATACTCCTACTGTTTCATTAACTCCCTACAACTGATCTACTTGCTTTTGTCACATCATGCCACTATCCCTAAGGTTTCAAATTCTACCTAGCTTTACCCCAGACTCAGTACATGCTTCTAGTTTTTACTTATGAGCTACCTAGGATTCCTTAGAGTCATGCCAGTCTTAGTATTAACAGTGACAGTAGTACTTTAAGAGAACAACCTAAACCCTGGCATCACTACATTGGACATACATTCATCTCCCTAAACAACCCTACAAGCTACAACTTTGTGCTCAGCTACTTGAGGATCAGAGTTCTTTTTAATCAGGACATCCAAGCCACAAAGTTGCAACTCCTAGGTATACATTCTTCTTCCCTATTTCTTCCTTTTTCTTTCTCACTTTGGTGGTGCCTCTCCTTTGGTTGCCTTTTGATGCAATGCCACTTGTGCTTTACACACTTGGCACTGATTACTCAGCAACTAAAAAGAGACACCCCTCTTTATTCTATTTTTCATTTTTTTTTTTTCAGCTCATCATTTTTTTTTGTAAAGGAGAAGAAGAATGCTTATGCTTAAAGGGAGAGAGGAATGTTCCTAGGCCTAGGGTGGCCTCCCCCAAACTTAAACTACTCATTGTCCCCAATGAGTGTCTGAGGTGGCACATCCCCAAACTTGTCCTAGAAGCATCTAGTCTAAGGTAAAACAAAGAGAATCTAAAAGTCCTAGGCATAGGCAGAACATTCTAAAAGTAAATATCCCAGCAGCAGAAATTTGTAAAAATAGTGAGGCAAGGACTTAAAGCTATGCATGCTGAGCTTTTTAAGAGGCTAATTTAAACTATCAAAGGTGTCCTATGACACTCATCCAACATGCTTTAAGATAAGCTATATAAGGTAGTCATGATAGCAGCAAAAGAAAGAATTTAAACAGAACCAGCCTAACTAAACAGACAGTCAAAAACATGCATTCAGTAATAAAAATTGCGGTTTCCGCAATTATTTCGCAATAAACATGCATTCAAGCTCTCTAAAAATGAAACTAAACTAATCTACCTAATCAGCTATCATCAGACTACACTAAACAATTTAAAAACTTAAAACTAAGCAACTAAAACAGATCAAAATATTAACTAAAAACAGCATAATTCACACGTTTCAACAAAAACAGTTTGAATTTTTCTTTGTTTATTCTAAGGGAACAGCAATACTCCCTTTAGTGCTCCTCAAACCAGCACTCAAATGTCTTCCTCATCATCAGTCCCTCGTGGTCGTGGAGGCACCCATGGAGACAGTAGGTTCGTGGGAAAGTCAGGGAAGATGCATCCCAGTTGGTCAGCAACTTCCTTGTCCCTCGCCTGTGCGTATGTGGCCCATTGAGCCATCCTCTTCTGTAGATCCATCAGGCACGCCATGGACATCGACTGAGCAGCAGCCAAACTATCCAGCTCGAATTCCATGTTCCCCTTCCTTCTCAGCCTCAAGCCTGTAGGCAGCTCCAAGTGGCCTGTGTAAGCCATCTGCTGTTCCATTCGCTCAATGGGGACCCCTGCACGCAAGCAGAGTTTAGTAATAGTATTAGGGAAGAACAATGGACCCTTACCCTTCTTGGCACAGTCAGCAATGGAAGCTGCAATGACTTCGCCCACGTTGATTGTGAGACCTCGCATGATTGCTTAGACCAGCAGCGATCTGCTCTGGTTGATTGTGGTCTCATGGGTCACGGGGGCCAGCTTCCTCCTCACGAAGGAAAACCAGACAGCCGCCTTGGCTGTGAGGTTGGCACTCATGAGAGTGTGCCTCCCATTGCGCGACACGGTCCATGATGCTTCAGGCTGGCCAATGATCCGAATGGCCTCCTCCAAGACAGCCTCTGTAGGCTCATCAACGATCCTTGAATAATCAGTGTGTTTCTGGCCCTTGAGGCCGTAGGCTTCGTTGATTGCCTTCGCTGAGAAGTCTACTTCGACTCCCCTGACTACAGACAGGCCCTCCTCAGAATTCCTCAAATTGGCGTAGAAGTCATACACCATGCTTGTGTAAGCTGGATGGGTGGTCTGCACAGCTCCTCCCAGCCGTGATTCGTAATTCCTGCGCGCAAGAATTGCGGCAGGTCAGCAGGTCTGTCGAGGAAGCCCTTCTCGTGCAGCAGCTCCCTTTTCCTCAGCTCAATGCCTCTAGACTCAGCGTCAGAAGACACGTACCTCACTGATTGAGGCTCGTCTTCAGGGTAAAGCTTGGCTTTCCCTTTGTCTTTCGGCTTGGCTGACTCCGCAGCCTCCATCTTGAGCTTCTTCAAGGATGGCTCATCACTCTCCTTCTCTGATGAAGGCACCCTCTTGGCTTTCTTTTTCTTTGATTTCTTGGACCGTTTGGCCTTAACAATCTTGACGGCCTTCTTCTTCTTCAACCTCGCCTTGGTTGTAATCTGCTGGAGGCAAGCCCCCAGTGTCTCGTCCATAGAATCATCCTTCTGCGCAGGACTCCCAGGGCTGGCTTCCCTCAACGGAGAGAAGACCTCTTCTTCCTCAGCTTCCCCACTGCCCTGCGTCGATTCTTGGTACTCCCCATACGGAAATTCAGGGTCAGGCCGTGGAGAAGTGGGCGAAGGTGTAGTGCTTTGTGCTGCTGTAGGGGTCTGTGCAGAACTCTGCGGCGAAGGGGAAATCTCAGGGCTTCGCGCTGGTGGTGCAGATGGTGAAGAGCTCTTCTTGGCCGAATCGTGTGACACACGATCACTTTCTTGACTCCCCACAGAGGGAGTCTTTTCCTTGCTTGCTTCTTCGGCCACCGCCATACTCCATTTGCGCTTCTTGGGTGTGCCTACTGGTTCAGAGGGTCCAGCAGGTATCTCTGTGACGACCTTCCACTTCTTCTTGCGGATCGGCAGTTTGGGAAGTCGCTCAGTTCGCGCAGCATCAGCGTCTGCAAGGGCAAGAAGTGCTTCCCTCGCAGCTGTTTCAGCCTCGTCAGCCCTCTTCTTGGACGCCAACCGTTCAGCTCTTGTTAGCACCATCGTCGAATTGTGGAGATTTGGAAAGAGGAATCACAGATGAAGAGAAAATCAGATTTCTTGGAGTTCAGATAATGGGAGAGCCGTATAGATCAGCGCGCGTCTTAACGGATATAAGTAATGATGAAATCCCAACGGCTCTATTTTTGCGGATTCTGCAAATCCAGCGCAATTCAAGTGACCGTTGGAGATTTTCTGCATTTAAATGTCAATCTTTTCTCAACCGTATCTTCGATTTGGCCCAATATCTCCTCGATCTTTTTAGCTTGATTTAATCTCCTTGATTCCCTCTATTGATTCCCTGAAAAAATAAATAAAATCAACATCAAATACTTAACTAAAATCACACAAAAATACACACAAACAGTAACCGGAAAATCGCAAAAAATAAACTAAGGCATGAGCCTCATATTGACGAGCACAGCAATCACTCGTCCTCTCTCGTTCTTGTTTTCACGTTTCAGACAAAAGGAAGGCCGAGAGAGTCTTCACATCTCCTTCCTCATAGTAGTGCTTCAATCTTGCACCATTAACCATGAATGGTTGTCCTTGCTGCAGGTTCTTTATCTCGATGGCACCATGAACAAACACATTAGTAATTACAAACGGACCTGGCCATCTAGACTTAAGTTTGCCTGGAAATAATTTCAATCGTGAGTTAAATAATAAGACAAGCTGGCCTTTCTTGAAGTCCTTAATCCTAAGTCTACTGTCGTGCCAAATCTTGGTCTTTTCCTTATACATTTTGGCATTTTCATAAGACATATGCCTAAGCTCATCAAGCTCATGTAATTGTAAAGACCGCAATGTTCCTGCATCAGTCACGCAGTAATTCAACTCTTTTAGGGCCCAAAATGCTTTAATCTCTAACTCGAATGGCAAGTGACAAGCTTTGCCATACACCAGTCTATAAGGAGACATACCTAGGGGTGTCTTATATGCAGTTCTATACGCCCAAAGTGCATCCTCGAGTTTAAACGCCCAATCCTTTCTGTTGGGTTTGACCACTTTTTCTAGGATGTTCTTAATCTCCCTATTTGAAATTTCAGCCTGACCATTCGAGTGTGGGTGATAAGGAGTGGCTACTCTATGTCTAATGTTATACTTAGCCAACACTCTCTCCATAGCCTTATTAATGAAATGTGTCCCTTCATCACTAATGATAGCACGTGGTGTACCAAACCTAGTAAAAATATGTCTATGAAGGAATCTTATGACTGTTTTGGCATCATTATTGGGACATGCTATAGCCTCTACCCACTTAGATACGTAGTCTACTGCTACTAATATGTAAAGGTTACCTGATGATAGGGGGAATGGTCCCATGAAGTCAATGCCCCACACATCAAAGAGCTTCAACTCTAAGATGTAAGTGAGAGGCATCTCATCCTTTCGACTGAGGTTACCTGTTCTCTGGCATTCATCACAGCTGTGTGCATAGTTGTGGGCATCCTTGAAGATCGTTGGCCAATAGTAGCCACTCTGGAACACCTTTGCAGCTGTCCTTTGGCCACCAAAATGTCCACCATAGGGTGCTGTATGGCAGTGCTGCAGCACAGACTTCGCCTCAGCAGCTGACACACACTTCCTGAGCAGACCATCAGCACAAGTCTTGTAAAGTGTGGGATCATCCCATATGAATTTCCTTGCTTCATGAAGGAACCTCTTCTTCTCTTGTCCTCCCTTGAACGTTGGTAGTACCTGCGATGCAAGGAAGTTAGCAATGTCAGCAAACCAAGGTTCCTCATCGTTATCACGATGAGTCAATACAAAGACATGTTCATCAATAAAAGCATCAGAAATTGCGGTTTCCGCAATTTTTTCGCAATTATGCTGCAATCTAGAAAGATGATCCGCAACCACATTTTCACTTCCTTTCTTATCTCTAATGTCTAGATCAAACTCTTGCAGCAACAAAACCCATCTAATCAACCTAGGCTTGGCATCAGCCTTCCTCATAAGGTATTTCAAAGCAGAATGGTCAGTGTACACAATCGTCCTAGTGCCTACAATGTAATTCCTAAACTTCTCACAAGCAAACACTACAGCTAGCATCTCTTTTTTCAGTAGTTGTGTAATTACATTGTGCCTCATTGAGTGTCTTACTAGCATAGTATACAGGGTGTGTTAACTTGTCAATCTTCTGTCCTAACATAACCCCTACAGCATAGTCACTGGCATCACATAACATCTCAAAGGGAAGATCCCAATTAGGCCCTACTATAATAGGTGTTGTGACTAGTGCTTCCTTAAGGGTTTTCCAAGCTAGGAAACACTCTTTAGAGAAAATGAACGGTTTGTTTAGCTCTAGAAGCTCACATAGAGACTTGGAGATCTTAGAAAAGTCCTTAATGAACCTTCTATAGAAACCAGCATGCCCTAAGAAACTTCTAATGGCCTTGACATTTTGGGGTTCTACCAATTTCTCTATTACTTCAATTTTCGCCCTGTCAACTTCTACACCTGCCCTTGACACTCTATGACCTAAGACAATCCCTTCATCCACCATGAAGTGGCACTTTTCCCAATTTAGGACTAGGTTGGTCTCCTCACACCTAGCCAGGACTTGGCCTAAGTTCTCTAGACAGTTTGTAAATGAATCCCCAAAGACTGAGAAATCATCCATGAATATCTCTATCATGGACTCATCCAAATCAGAGAAGATTGCCAACATGCACCTTTGGAAAGTTGTCGGTGCATTGCATAAGCCAAAAGGCATTCTGCGAAAGGCAAAAGTTCCAAAAGGGCAAGTGAAGGTAGTCTTCTCTTGGTCCTTAGGGTCTATAGTAATCTGGTTATATCCTGAATAACCGTCTAAAAAGCAGTAGTAGGCTCTACCAGCTATTCTGTCTAACATTTGGTCAATGAATGGTAGAGGGAAGTGGTCCTTTTTGGTTTCCTTATTCAACTTCCTATAATCCATGCAAACTCTCCACCCTGTGATAGTCCTAGTTGGAATCAGTTCATTGTTCTCATTGACTACCACAGTCATCCCCCCCTTCTTAGGTACACATTGTATAGGGCTCACCCACTGACTACTAGCTATGGGGAAGATCACACCAGCATCTAACCATTTTATTATTTCCTTTTTAACTACCTCTTTCATAGAGGGATTCAGCCTACGTTGGTGATCTACTCTAGGTGTATGCTCTTCCTCTAGTATAATCTTATGCATGCAATAAGAAGGGCTAATGCCTCTAATGTCAGCAATAGTCCATGCAATAGCCTTCCTATGTTGCTTAAGTAGTAATATCAGTTCAACCTCATGCTTTTCACTTAATTTAGAAGAAATAATCACAGGCAAAGTATCATTACTTCCTAGATATGCATACTTGAGGTGAGTGGGTAGAGGTTTCAATTCTAAGACAGGTGGATGCTCAATGGATGGTTTTAATGGATTCAAAGATTTTTCAGTTAAGTCAATATTCATACAAACATGCTGAGGGTTATTTACAGGTATGTCCATTATCTCAGCTATGTTTAAGTCCGTTAATTCTAAACCTACATATTCATGAGCATGCTTAGTCAACAATTCATGCTCCAATTGTTCTTCCATTAATGAATCTACAATGTCCATGCTAGCACAAGATTCAGAGTCAGAGGGGTACCTTAAGGCTTTATAAACACTAAATTTCACCTCTTCATCATGAACCCTCATAGTGAGCTCACCTTTTTGGACATCTATCAGTGCCCTACCTGTGGCTAGAAATGGTCTGCCTAACAGGATGGGGACCTCCTTGTCTGCTTCATAATCCAGGATAATGAAATCTGCAAGGAAAATAAACTTGTCAACCTTTACAAGAATATCCTCAATCTTACCTTCAGGGTATGCTATGGATCTGTCTGCTAGTTGTAAAGTGACAGTGGTTGGACGTGCTTCTCCTATTCCTAGCTGGCGGAATAGTGATAGGGGCATGAGGTTTATGCTGGCTCCCAGGTCACAAAGAGCTCTGCCCACGTGCTTGCCTCCTAGCTCTACAGGTAAGGTGAAGGAACCAGGATCCTTCTCCTTCTTGGGTAGCTTGTTCTGGAGTATGGCACTGCACTCCTCAGTGAGATCGACTGTTTCAAACTCACCAATAATTTTCTTGTTAGTTATAATATCCTTCAAAAACTTTACATAAGAAGGCATAGACTGTAAAACTTCTACAAAAGGAATATTAACATGCACTTGCTTAAGAATTTCTAGAAATTTATTAAAGTGCACTTCCTGTTCTTGTTTTTTCTTTAGCCTTCTAGGAAATGGAGGTGGTGGCACATATGCAGGCACTTCAGGTCGCCTTAGGATAGGTGGAGGCCTTGGGATTTCTTCTATCTCTTCTATGATTGGCTCCAGCCTTGCTCCTGATGTGCTTGTTGGTGGTGGACCTTGGTTTGGCAGAGACTCCAGTGGAGCACTAGACTCAGTGTTCTCTACTCTCTTTGGTGTGTCCTTGGTGCTGCTCACCAATGGTCTCCCACTTCTAAGTTCAATTGCTTGAACTTGCTCCTTACCATCTCTCCTTGGCACTTCAGTGTCAGCAGGTAGTCTACCTTGGGGCCTAATCTTGAGTTCATTGGCTAGTTGCCCTATCTGGTTCTCTAGGCTCTTAAGAGTAGCTTGCTGACTCTGTAGAGTGGCATCATTCTTGGCTATGTATTCCTTGAGTAAGTTTTCTACAGAAGACCCTACAGGTTGGTTGTATGGTTTTTGATACATGGATTGGTTATGTTGGGGAGTGAAACCAGGTGTTCCACTCGGTCTTGGTTGGTTAGAATTTTGGTTAGCATTTTGTTGGCCACCCCATGACAGGTTTGGGTGGTTCCTCCAACCAGGATTGTAAGTATTGGAATAGGGGTTGTTCCTAGGCTGCTGCTGGCTTCCAACATAGCAGACTGAGGTTGGATTCCCAGGGCAGTATTCATACAGGTGCCCTTCCCCACAGAATCCACAGATAAGTGTCTCACCTTGACTTGGTTGGGTGCCCATTGACATGGCTGTGGCGGTGTTGACACTTGTTTGGAGATTGGCTTGAGCCATTTGCTTGACTAGGTTGGTCAGGGCGCTTATTTGGCTACTCATGGCATTGAGTGCGTCCTTGTCTTGAGCTCTAGTTGGCTCAACTGGATCATCTGACCACCTACAATGAGATGCTGAGATCTTCTCCAAGATCTCATAGGCTTCGTTGTAACTCTTGGACAACATGGAACCACCAGCAGATGAATTTAAGACTTGCCTGGTGCTGGGGTTGCATCCTTTGAAAAAGACCTCTATTTGGATACACCATGGGATGCCATGGTGTGGACATTTGAGAAGAAGGTCCTTGAACCTTGTCCAAGCTTCGTGAAGAGACTCATTCTCAGCTTGTTTGAACTTGATTATATCATCACGAAAGGTAGAATTCCTATCAGGTGGGAAGTATTTGACTAGGAATTTTTCTGCTAAGTCTGTCCAATTGCGGACGGATCCAGAGGGTAATGAGTTTAACCACGTTTTTGCTTTGTCCCTCAAAGAGTAAGGGAACAGATAGAGCCTCAAGGCTTCTTGGGAAACTCCAGGGATGATGAATGTATCACTAACTCCTAAGAAGTTTCTAAGATGGTTGTGGGGATCCTCATTTTCCACTCCAAAGAATTGTCCCACAGTGGACAACATTTGGAACATCACTGGCTTTAACTCGAATGAGTTGGCAGTGATTTCAGGACGGATTATGCTGGGGTTCAGCTCCCCAGGCATAGGTACTAGGTAAGAGAGTATGGCGCTATCCTTATCATTCGCTATTTCGATGGGATTGCGAATGACAGGCACCGGATTTGGAACTATTCCATCCATTTCTTCTTGAGACAATTGCGGAGGAATTGCGGTTCCCGCAATTATTGGAGGTATAGAGGGTTGGTTAAAGAGACGTTTTTTGGCTCTATTTCTGGCCCTAAGTAATCTCTCAGGCTCAGGATTGAACTCTAGATCACTACTTGAAGGCTCACTCATAAACTAACCCAATGGTACCTGTAAAAGAAATGAAACAGATCAGTTACAATAGACAATAAACTTTCTATTTCAAACTTAACTAACTTCGTTTTCACTTAAATAAATCCCCGGCAGCGGCGCCAAAAACTTGTTGCGTGCTCAATGTGTTAAAATAAATAAGCAATAAGAGAGAGAGAACACTCAGAACATGCAAGCATACATGATCTTATAGCAAGTAGTAAGTATTTTTTCATTCGTTTTCCCACAGAGATTTATTGTAAGCTATTCATGAAGTGTAAAGTTAAGAAAGAATGGGTGCATTTGACGGGGGAGAATTGGTTTTAAATTGTCTAAATCCTACGGAATATGTAAAGGATAGCAACATAAACAAGAGCAAGTCAAAGTTAAACTCAAAGGAAAAGAGACGAGATTAATAAATGAAGAAGAAAACAGCTAAACAGAATTTTAAACTTAGTAGAATTGCGGAAACAGCAATTCTACCGCAATTGCAATAACAGCGAAAGTGTGTGAAATGGAGAAACAAGGGCTACTAACGACTCCTCTATAGGCATTTTCTCACGATTCTCAAGCATTGGATCAACTCTCTATGCATCAAACTCACTCAATCTCATGTATCGTCCGATTCCATGCATTAGATTCTTTAGTTTACTCATGTCCAAGTAAGGTCTTAAGCATCTGGTAAAGCAGAAAGTTATGGTTTGTACTAGGAAAACGCCTATTCCTAGGTCGTTTTCTGGCTACCTTGAAAGGCTAGCATGAGTGTATGACTCTGAACTCTTACTCCTTCCAGAGGTTAGGAGTTCTTTGGACAAAATGGATGGCCAATCGAAATTGCCCGTGGGATGAAGCTTACATACAATCAATGCTTCGAGAGCTATCCTACATGCTTGGTTCACGTTTTTTTAGCCTATAGTATTGTCATTAGCATGCCCCTATGTGACTTAGTTACTCATGGATATAGGGAGAACAGGAATACGAGATAAAACAGACATGCTTAGAAGGAATTTAAAGACAAAACAGTAAGGTAAGACAGTGAGTTGCAAAGATAGGGAATTGAGAAATGAAGAATTATGCTTTAATTACTTGATTGTTTGAATGAACAAAATAGAAACTTAAAGTGAATAACAGAAAGACAGAACACAACGAAATGGACTGATCTAGCTATTAGAAAAGAAACAACAACAATACAAAGCTGGAAAATGGAAATAAAGAGCAGAAAGCTGAAATTGAGCGTGAACGCCTTGTTGCGATTGCTTCGGCTGAATGGGGAGAAAGAATAGCCTTGCTTGGATGAATCTTCTCTCCTTCCTATCAGATTGTCGATTCCAACAGCTGAGACTCTCACACCAACAGACGAAGAAGAATGACAGGAGAAAAGATGGAGCTGCGAGAAGACTTCTACGCTTTCGGATGATGCTCAAACCCTCTACTTTGACCCCTTTTTATAGTAATCTGCAGGTGCTTTTGGGCCAAGGAGAACCATCCATCTTCAACATCGTACTTCAAAATGGATGGAGGAGAAAGAACGAATCCCTGAAATAACGGAAATTAACAGAAAAAGATCAGTCAACTTACGGTTTTCACTTGAAACATTGCGGTTTCAACAATGTTTCCGCAATGCTGTCGCAATGTAGTTTTTTCATTCTTTTACTTCGTTTTTCATCCCTTTTCTTTCCTTTTGCACACAAGTCCTAATTTAGCTACCTTCTTCTAATTATCATATATAAGCATAGGTTTAAGCTAAATCCTATCAAAAACACCTAAGAGTGTACACCTTTCTAAGATAAATTAGTCCTAAAAAGGCCACTTTTGGAGACGTAACAATACACCATGGAATGCCATGGTGTGGACATTTGAGTAACAGATCTTTGAATCTGGTCCAAGCTTCATGTAGAGATTCATTCTCAGCTTGCTTGAACTTGATGATGTCATCACGAAAGTTGGAGTTCCTATCTGGAGGGAAATACTTCACCAGGAATTCTCAGCTAGGTCTGTCCAATTGACAATTGATCCGGAGGGGAAGGAATTCAACCATGTCTTGGCTTTGTCTCTCAATGATTATGGGAAAAGGTACAATCGCAAAGCCTCTTGAGATACTCCTGGAATGACAAAGGTGTCACTCACTCCCAGGAAGTTCCTCAAGTGATTGTGGGGATCTTCATTCTCCACTCCGAAGAATTGTCCAACTGTGGACAACATCTGAAACATGACAGGTTTCAGTTCGAATGAGTGAGCTGTGATCTCGGGGCGTATGATGCTTGGATTAAGCTCCTCAGGCATAGGTACAAGGTATGATAGAATAGCACTATTCTTGTCATTCGCAATTTCAATGGGATTGCGAGTGTTAGGTGCTGGGTTGGGTGCTTCTTCTGCTCTTTCCATTTCAGCTTGTTGTGGTTCGAATTGTATCGACTCTGCGTGGTCAGCAATGTGCTGAAATACAGGTTGATTTTGCTACTTAAAAAGACGTTTCTTAATTTTATTTTTGGTCCTTAGAGTCCTTTCAGGCTCAGGATCAAACTCTAGATTGTGGTTTGGAAACTCATTCATAAACCAGCTTTGTTGGTACCTGCAAAATAAACGCAAAAGATTAGCTCCAATTAATTAAGCTCTTCTAAAATAACACAAATCGTTTTTACTAAACAAAGTCCCCGGCAGCGGCGCCAAAAACTTGTTGCGTGCTCAGTGTGTATGTAAATTAAATGTGGAGAGCACTCAGATCATGCAAGTATACATGGTCTGCAGCAAGTGATAAGTATAATTTATATCGTTTTCCCACAGAGACTAAGTTAAGTGACTAGCGATTTGGTGTGTGTTAGATTAGATAAGGTAACTCAAATTGGATGGATTTTGGTTTGAGGTACTGAATTATAAAAGATGCAAGAAGAATGCAAAAATAAACACAAAGTAAACTAAGTTTAGGGAATTATAATGTGGAAAATAGTATTGCAGGTCTCGTAATACTTTCACAATGGATTCGCAATGGATTAAAAAGCTAAATAAAAAGACTACGATAAAGGCAGAAAGTGATATTGCGGTGCTCGCAATATTCTCGCAATAAACTAGCAACGATTAAAAACTAAAATAAAGACAGCAAGGTTGACTTAAAAGTCCTCTATAGGCATTTAACTATGATCATTTAGTAGTAAATTAACATCTCAAGCATCATCTTAGCTAGATCTCATGCATCTTCCGATTACATGCATTTGATTCTTAGATTACTTCTGTCCAAGTAAAGCTAACAACCTATTTATAAACACCTGCTAACAAACATGCTAGGAGAATGCCTATTCATAGGACACTCTCTGGTTACCATAAAAGGCTAACATGAATGAACGACTCTGAATTCTTACTCCTTCCAGAGGTTAGGAATTCTTTAGACAAAATGGATGGTCGGTCGAAATTGCCCATGGGATGAAGATCACATTGATTCAATGCATTCATGCTACTTTACATGTTGATTTCTCATACTCTTAACCTATAGATTCATCTTTAGAAAACCTCTTTTTGGTTAGTTACTCATGGTTTTCGAAGAACTTAAGAAGATTAATTGATTACTCATGAATGAAGAATTCAAGTAAACTAATTGATTGAAGACAAAGAAATGAAGAACTCAACAAAACTAATTGATTACTCTTAAAAAGGCAAATCTCATAATAATTCGTAAAGCAATAACATTTGATCCGTAAGCAACAATTAAAGGAGAAAGCAGTAAATGATTCAGAACAACACTTAAAGGAAAGCAGTAAGTAATTTGGAAAGCAGTAAAGGAAAGCAGTAAGTAATTTGGAAAGCAGTAAGTTGAGTGAAGATCTTTCGAAGCCACAAATCGCCTCGGATGAAGGGGAAGATTAGTTGATCTTGGGGATGAATTCAATCAGAAGAGAAGAAGGATCTTCTCTTCTTCCTTTCGAATTATCGACGCCAAGGGCTTTGTTTCTTCGATACAACAAACGGGGGAAAGGATTTTGTCTTCGGGTTTAGGCTTCTGCCGCTTTTTCTTCACTTCCGAGTTCTGGATTGAATTGAAGGGAATTCAATTACTTTGATCCTTCATCTAACTCTCTTTATATAGCTTGCAGAGGTTGCCAAAAGCTGCTCTCTAATCGTGGATCACCATCCAATTTGTGAGGTAACAATCCTCACACGTGGCAGCACCAGGGAGAGTTGACGGCTGGAAAAACGCAACAACAAAGACTGACGGCTAGAAAAACGCAGCAGAAACGACTAATATTGCGGTTGCATTGCGAGGGTCGCAATGCTCTGTTTCCAGTTCTTCTTCTCTGATCCTATTGCGAGCTACGCAAAATTTCAGCAATGCATCTGCAAGGTACAAATTAGTCATTTTTTCACCAATTTGCATGTTTTTTCGTTACTTTTCCAAATAAGCCTTAAATTAGCATCATTTCACAAAATCTCACTTTTAAGCACACATTATGCTAACTTCTAACTAAAATGCTCAAGAATTTCCATGAATTTCAGGTAATTAAAGTCCTAAATAACACACATTTGGAGAGGTAACAATTTCTGTGCAGCTATTTTACATTTCTTTGAGACCTTTTTTGTTCCCCATGGTCTTAACGCTACGTCCATCATGTTGATCCCGAAGAAGGTTTCCCGGAGGGGTTGGGTGACTATCGGCCTATTTCGTGTTGTAATGTGTTGTATAAGTGCTTCACTAAGATTTTGGCTAATCGGTTGCACGTGTGGCTTCCCAAGTTTATTAGTCTTAATCAGTTTGCTTTTGTTCAGGGGCGGAGCATTGTGGATAATATCTTGGTTCGCAGGAGTTGGTGGGGGGGTGGGGGGGTATCACCTAAATAAGGGGGTGTCGCGGTGTGTGTTGAAGGTGGATCTCCAAAAGGCCTATGACTCGGTTCATTGGGACTTTTTGTTTGGTCTCATTATGTCCATTGGGACTCTTTACCGGTTTGTTAATTGGATCCGCGCGTGTACTACCTCGCCTATGTTTTCCATCTCGGTGAATGGATCCCTAGAGGGCTACTTTCTAGGGTGCAGGGGTTTGCGGCAGGGGGACTGGTTGTCCCCTTATCTATTTGTGATGGTCATGGAGGTGTTGACTCGTATGCTAAACTTTCCCCCTCCAGAGTTTAGCTTTCATTACCGTTGTGAGCGTGTTTGGTTGACTCATCTGTGTTTCGCAAGTGATTTGATGATATTTACCGTTGGGGATCGGATGTCTTTGGGGTTCGTCCAAGCCGTTTTACGTCGTTTTCAGGAGTTGTCTGGTCTTGTTGCGAATTTGACTAAGAGTTCTATGTTTTGTGCTGGCTGGCCAGGGCGGACGCAGAAGCCCTGACCGCTTTCATGGGCTTCGCGCTTGCTGCTCTCCCTGTGCGTTATCTCGGTTTGCCCCACATCTCTCGTCGGTTCACGCGGCGGGACTGTCAGCCTCTGATTTATCAGATCACTGGTCGGATTGCTTCTTGGTCGGCGAGGGATTTGTCCTATGTGGGTCGTCTTCAGCTGATTCAGTTGGTCTTGCAGAGCTTCCAAGTTTTTTGGGCTAGTGTCTTTGTGGTGCCAGCACGGGTCGTGCATGAGGTGGAAGGGTTGTTGCGGGCTTACCGTTGGAAGGGTAGTTCTTCGGTCCTTGAGGGGGCTAAGGTTGCCTGGGCTGATATTTGCTTACCTTGGGGGGAGGGTGGGCTGGGTATTCGCCACATCCGTCTTGGAACTCGGCAGTTGTGATGAAACTTTTATGGCTTCTCCTTCTCCAGTCTGGGTCATTGTGGGTGGCTTGGGTGGAGAAGTATCTGTTACAGGGGCGATCTTTATGGATTTTCCAAGTGTCCTCCACATGGTCCTGGTGTCTCCAGGCTATTTTTCGGTTGCGGGATAAGTTGTGTTCGCTTGTGCGGTTTTCCATTGAGGATGGGCAGCAGTGTCGGCTTTGGGTGGACCCTCGGCTCCCGGGGGGGCCGATTTTTCCTCGCTTGGGTGATCGGGTTATGTATGATGCAGCTAGCCATCGCCAAACGTGGGTCTCAGACTTTCTGGACCTGATGGGAGTTGGTGATGGCCTGTAGTCTCTCTGGAGTTGTTGGAGCTCTCGACTTTGGTGCGTGCGGTTGTTAAGTCTCTGAAAGTGACTTATTTAGGACCCATTTAGCTTAAGAAGATGTACACTTTTAGGTGTTTTTGTTAGCATTTAGCCTAAACCTATGCTTTAATATGAGAATTAGAAGAAGGTAGCTAATATAGGACTTATGTACAATAGGTAGAAAAAGGGTTGAAAACCGAAGGAAAAGAATGAAAAAATGAGCATTGCGAATGAATTGCGAAAACATTGCGGTGACCGCAATTATTCAAGTGAAAACCGTAAGTTGACTGATCTTTTTCTGTTAATTTCCGTAATTTCAGGGATTCGTTCTTTCTCCTCCATCCATTCTGATATATGACGTTGAAGATTGATGGTTCTCCTTGGCCCAAACGCACCTGCAAACTACTATAAAAGGGGGCCAAAGTCGGAGGTTTGAGCATCATCCGAAAGCGTGAAGTCGTCTAGCAGTCCATCTGTTCCACTGTTTTTCCTTTGCCGTCTGTTGGTTTGCGAAGCTCAGCTGCTGGAGTCGATAATCTGATAGGAAGGAGAGTAGATTCTTCTTCTCTCCCGATTGGATTCATCCACGCAAGGCTGTCTTTTTGATCCTTCATTCGAGGCGATTGCGACGAGGCTTCAAGCACCACTTTACAAGCTTTCTGTCTTTCTTTTCTGTTTTACATTTCTGCTTCGTGCTGTCCTTTTCTTAAGTAGCTAGATTAGTTTATTTCGTTGCTTTCTGCCTTGTTGCTATTTACTTTAAAGCTTTCATCTGTTCGTCAAACAATTTCAGTAATCGAAGTACGTTTCTGCATTTCTCACTTCCCATTTCCTGCTACGGTTTTACTTCCTGTTCTAAGTTTATTCCTCTTCTAAGCATGTCTGTTTTATCGTCCATTTCTGTTCACCTTGCATCCATGAGTAGCTAAATCACCTAGGGGCATGCTAATGACAGAACTATAGGCTAAAAAATGTGCATCAAGTATGTAGGATAGCTCTCGAATCATTGATTGTATGTAAGCTTCATCCCACGGGCAATTTCGATTGGCCATCCATTTTGTCCAAAGAACTCCTAACCTCTGGAAGGAGTAAGAGTTCAGAGTCATATAAGCATGCTAGCCTTTCATGGTAATCAGGAAACGGCCTAGGAATAGGCGTTTCCCTAGTACAAACTAAACACTCCTGCTTAAACAAGATGCTTAAGTCCTTACTTTGAAGTCGAGTAAACTTAAGACTCTAATGCATGGAATCGGACGATACTTGAGATAGAGTGAGTTTGATGTATAGAGAGTTGATCCAATGCTTGAGAATCGTAATAAAATGCCTATAGGATAGTCATTAGTAGCCCTTAATTCACCCATTTACTCAGTTTCGCTGTTATTTAATTGCGGTAACATTGCGGTCCTCGCAATTCTGCCAGATTTTCATTCTGTTTAGCTGTTTTCTTCTTCGTTTATCAATTCCATCTCTTGTCCTTTGAGTCTGATTTCAACTTTAATTCGTTTATGTTATATCCCTTTTTACATTCAGCAAAAAGTAGATAATTAAAAACCAATTTTACCCCATCAAATTCATCCCATCTTTCTTAACAATCACACTTCGCGAATAGCTAAAAATGAGTCTCTGTGGAAAAAACGAATGAAATATACTTACTACTTGCTGTGAGACCATGTATGCTTGCATGTTCTAAGTGCTCTCTCTACCCTTTTGCATATTTATCTTTACACATTGAGCACGCAACAGCGGTCCAACCCTGTTTGGATCAGGAGGATCGAGTCCTGTGGCTCCCGCGCAGTTATGGGTTTTCTGTGTCTAGTGCCTGGGAGGCTCTTCCTCCTCGGGCCCTGGTTGTTCCTTAGTGTAGGCTTTTGTGGTTTAGGGGTAATATTCCACGACATTCTTTTATTGCCTAGCTTGCGATTTGGGATCACCTATATACGCGGGATCGGTTGCGGCGGTGGGTTGCGTCCACTCCGGGGGATTTTTTGTTGTGTGTTTAGGGGATTAAGTCCCGGGATCACCTTTTTTTTCAGTGTTCTTTTAGTCGTGAGGTTTGGGGCAGGATTCCTGCGTGGGGGCGGGTTGCCCGTCAGATTGCAGGATGAGACGTTGAGCTTGATTGGGTATGTGATGTGTGTCGGGGGAAGTGGAGACAGCGGCGAGTATGGTGAGTGGCTTGGTGTGCGGTGATTTATCATATCTGGCGAGAATGGAATTTTCGACTTCATGGCCCGACCCATTGGTCTTCTCTTGCGATTTTGCGTGCGGTCAAGTCAGATTTAACTGCTTGTTGTTCGGCATGGGGGGCGATGTTTCTGTTGCCACCCCGTGGGACTTTTTTTTTTTTTTTTTTTGCAGGTGGTGCTCTTGTGTAGGTGCTCTGCTTGCTTTGGTGGTGGGTCGCTTTTGGTGCTCGGTGCCCTTATGGGACCTTGTCAGTGGGTGCTGGTGTGTGGTTCTCTAGCAAGTTGTGCGTGCGTGCCCCCTTATCTTCTTCAGGGAGTCTCTTTCTCCCTCTCGTCTTTTACTTCGGTTGGGGTGGGTGTTTAGTTGCTTGGCCGAAGTGTTTGGGTGTTGTTCGGTTCATGTTCTTACTTTGTCGTTATGGATAGGCTGGTCTGGGATTTGTTTTAGGTTGGATTTGCTAGTGGTGGTGGGTCATGAGGAAGCTTGGTTTTTGGTTTTCTGTCGATCCTTGGTCTGTCCTTGCACTTACTTGCCTCCTCGGTGGGTTCTGAAGGTTTAGATTCGGGTTATCCAGCCTGGTAGCTTGGTGTCCATGTTGCCTCCTCGGTGGGGTGTGAAATCAATGTTGGATCCTAGTCTGTTTGTTTGCGAGGATCCTGGGCTCTGTGGGGTTTGGGAAAAAAATAAAAATAAGAAATCCCTAGACAACTGGAAAGATACTCCTCTCTCTTGAGGTAGCTCCATCATCATATGCTTGTAGTCAGATATCAGGCAGTAGCCCCTGCGGGTAAGCTGGAACGAAGGTGTGAGTTGGCAGGGTTACCTTAGGTAGTGAGTATGTGCATGCATTCTTAGTAATTAATTGTGCTCGTAGCTAGATAATAGGCAGTAGCCCCTACGGGTAAGCTGGAACGAAGGTACAAGAGACTTTGAGAATCTCTCTTTGCTTAGGGGAAAAAATATATATAAAATGTAAGTAAAAAAAAAAAAAAATTAAATATTAATTTCTAAATTTTAGATACTAAAATAGCTAGGTATTTAAAAAAATTAGGAAATTCAAAATAAAATTTGAACGATATCATTTTTTCATTTTTTTCTACATAATTTAAATATAATATATTTTCTCAATTATCCACTCAACCTTTTAGCTAAGTGTCGTCTCAAAGATAACACCCAAGATTTACACTTGAAAAAATATGGATTTAGAAGGTAGTTTTTGATGGCATATAAACTTTGTGAATTGGGTCAACATGTTATAAGATATATATATATATATGAAAAAAAATATATATATGAAAACAAAAAAAATATAGAAATAAAAGAGAATGGGGAAATGCCCTAGGCTTCTAGAGAGATACTTCTCCTTCTTGAGGTAGCCCCGTCGACTTTTGCTCGTAGTCAGATATCAGGTAGTAGCCCCTGCGGGTAAGCTAGAACGAAGATGTGAGTTGGCGAGGTTGTCTTAGGTAGTGAGTATGTGCATGCATTCTTAGTTGTGACTTGTGCTCGTAGCTAGATATCAGACAGTAGCCCCTGCGGGTAAGCTGGAACGAAGGTACAAGTGACTTTGGGAATCTCTCTCTTTGCTTGGGAAAGGGAAAAAAAAAATAGGAGTGGAATAAAATAGGAGGCAGTTGCCTTGGTCCTTTTGTGTGCTTGTAGGCTTGATCTTATTGCCTGAAGTAGGGGACAACTGAGCTTATAGGGTCATTTAAATCTTTTCTGGACTTATAAGGGCCTGCGTAGAGGGGCTTGCACACACACATTCCTAGGGTCTGATGGTCTACTTTTTTCTATGGCATCTGTGTGTTCTCTTCCTGTGTAAATTTAATCCTAAAACATTGAGGCTGACTTCATTTATGTGTTTTGTGTGCTCATGTTTCGTTTAGTGGGTTTTTGAGTTTTTGGGTCTTGGTTGTTGGTTGATCATGTGTTTGTGTTGTAGCGCGACTTTTGGCTTGCGGGCGGTTTTTAGCTCGTCTTGGCGCTGCCTGCTGGGACTGTTTGGCATGTGTGCTGGCGACTTTTTGCTTGACGGTGGTTTTCAGCTCGCTGTGGCGCTGCCTGTTGGGTTTGTTGGTGCCTGGTTGTGACCTATGTGCTGTGCGTTTCGTGGTTTATGTGCATTGTATCTTTTGCTCGCTTGTGCGCGGTTGTATGATGTTTCGTTTGTGGTTTATTTTTTGGTTCTGCCGGTCTGTGGGTTGGGTGAGTCTTTTGCCTTCCCACGGGTTGTGAGGTCCCCGCTTGGGGGGTGTTTTTTTTGTTGTTGTTCGGTGACTCCTGGCTCGCTGGTGGGTCGTGTGTTTTTGTTACTGTGGCGCCCTTGATCTCGGGATTTGAAGTCGTTTTGCTTAGTAATACATCTATCTTTACAAAAAAAAAAAAATGTATATAGACACATACTTTGTATATAACATAATTATGCATTGTAGTTTTAAATTTCCTATTTTACTTTTTGTATATTGATTTTTGTATCGTGTACATTGTTCAAGTTTTTTTTTGAAGTATCATTGTTTACATATAATATATACAATATATGGTTTATATACTATTAAGTTATATATACTCGATATACGTTATAGGTCCACAATACAACATGTTTATGACCATCAATTTTTAGAATGCATGTTTGGGATAAATATTAAATTTCTAACATAAGTACATTTACCATGACAAATCTTACAAAATTAGATTTTGTAGCGTTGATATCAATGAAAACAATAATTTGTCATGGATTATTGATGTTGATATTCATTTGGATCCCATGAATCAAAGGTGACACGATTTAAGAAAGAAATACAACTTCTAATTAAAAAATGGCAAAAATCAAGATATTTATTCATAATCGAATATCTTACATTAAAATATTCATATATTTTATGACATAGTTTGAAGAAAAGTATAAAAAATTATCATTCTTTTACAAGCTTGCTATGATTATCACGTGAGGTTGAAACATTTTAAATTAGTAACCAATTATAATTTTGCATTATTCAAAACTGTTGTTGTACGAAGAATTTTTATTTACGATGAGGAAATGTTAGATAATACTTTTCTACCTTTTATGTCTCAAATCTGCTCCTGCAGAGCAATATCTCGAGAGATGTTTTAAAAAATATTGCTACTATATTTTCAATCTCCTCTAACATAACTTTATTAGTAATATTCCTCTACATAACAACATATTATAATCACTTACTAACCCCAGTAAGATACCCCACTATGTGACCCATTTTTGATCTTTTGCAGGAAACTGTCAAATTCAACCCTAATGTGGCTACATTCTTGTCTGCACTGCTCTGAAGACCATTTTTCTGATGTGGCAGTAATGCTCTGAAGACTAACTATGTGGCTACAATGTAAAATGATGCGAGCGCAATTTTGTAAAAATGAAGAAAACGCGATGCGACTTCATCTTGGCAACATCGCAACCGAAGGCCAAGTCAAAGAAGACCAAGTCAAGGGCGTAACCAATTGTTGTTATCGACTGAAAAGAGTTGGGAGCAAGTCATTTTCCCCTATTTTTGCATCTGCCTAACCACATTGAAGCCTATAAAAGTGATATTTACCAACACATTTCAATCGTCCCACACCAGTCGAAGTCCGAAAGGAAGATTACTCCATCTCGATCTTCATCTCACACCATTCTCATCTCTCTTAGGACCAACCTCTGTACTCAATCCTGCACCCTTACGTGAGGATTGTAAGCGAAATTCACCTTGGAAAAGGGTTGAATTCAGCTATAGAGGGAAGCCCTTCAGTGATTTTATGCTTTCTTTAGGAAATAGTTAGTTTATTTTTCGGATTTACCCTTTTTGTTTTTTATTTTCCAGTACTGTTATTTAATTCTTAGTTCATTTATTAAACGCTTTGTATTCCTGATATTTAGATGAGTGAAATTTTATAGCATTCCTTTCAGTTTGATCTAAGTTCTTTAAGGGATCCGATTTGGTAGATGCCCTAAGAATGGAGTGATTTAAGCCAATAAGGCCAAGTTGCACGCTGCCACTTTTACTTTTTACCCCGTTGATTATCAGTCAGTCTTGTCAATCTAAGGTCGCTACTCAGATTAACATGTTAGTTGAGTCAAGATGCTGAGAAGACTACGACAATATCGAGCTCTCCATCGCACATAGCTCCTCCGACGAGCCTCAGTGATTTCGACGATGCCTCTGAGTCCTACGGGCGGTAGCAACACCCCCTCTTCCCATTGTCTTCTTCATATAGGTGAGTTGGATAAAAGGGTTTGTTCTACACCAACTACCTTTAAATGTTTTTTTCAAATTACAAAATTGTCATCATTTTGTTTGTATGTTCAAAGTTATGAATTGTTTCAGCTTTATCTAATTTGATTAGCATAAATTTGATGAGCATGTTTGTTGGATCCTTTAAATAAAAAGGCTTTGTCCAACTCATCTCTTAATTGATTTAGGAAACAAATTTTTTGAAATAAATAATGGTTTCTTTTAAAATAATTCAAGTAAGAAATCAAACTTTTGAAATAAAAAATAACATTTTTTAAATAATTTCTAAAATAAGAAATCAAATTCTTGAAATAGAGCATTTGGAAATAAATAATTGAATTCTTGAAATAAACAATAACAATTTTTTGAAATAATTTTTTAAATAAGAAATCAAATTCTTGAAATAAAGAATCTTGTTTTAAAATCATTTTTTTAAATAAGAAATCTCGATTTAAAATGTTTTATTTTAATCTCAAATTATTGAAATAAAGAATAATTTGGGGTTTTGGAATCAATTTATGAAATAAGAAATATCCATTTTTCAATGTTCTTTTATGTTAACATTGAATTCTTGAAATAAAGAATAACTTTGCTTTTCAAAATAAATTTAAAAAATGGAGAAGAAGTAGTGTTCTCTTTCTTGAATTTTCGGATTCTAAAAAATACATGAAAACTCTAAAAAAAAAAATATATATTTTTATTATTTTAAAAAAGAACTTACAAAATGGAGAAGGAGTGTGTTCTCTTTCATCAATTTTCGGATTCTAAGATATACATGAAAATTCTCCAAAAAATGAATTTATTTTTAAAATAAAAGTTTAAGTGATTTTACTGTAGGTATGGTGAGACCACCACCACCTTCACTCATATCCACCATCTCCTCTCCCATTCTCTACCACTCAAAGCACTAAATGAAGTGCCCCAAATGTCAGCCCAACCACCCACATAGCCAAGTCCTCGTCGGGGCAGCCTCTTCGCCACCCATCCTCAACTCCCTCGTCGAATCTCTTCAGCCTAAACTCCACCGACTCGGCCCACGACTCGACGTCATTTTGAATGGCCCAGTTGTTTACTAACAACATTGTGCCAAGAGGGACGTGGAAGCCTCCAATGACCCAAACTTGCTAATCACAGAAAAAAAATCTAAAGATTTAAGTTGGTAAATAAAAATTGTTAGAGAAAAAAATCGATAAATAACAATTGTTAGATTTTGAACATGGTATTTCATATTTAAAAGAAGAATTATGATAAAAGACATTATTTTCACCATATATTTCATAAATGTAAATGTCATTGCGACTTTATCACGACTTGGTTTTTGTTTTTTTTTAAATTCCATAAATGCCCTCAAATTTTCAAAAAATTTAAACAAAATTGTAAATATTTATGTAATGTTTTATACAACATGGGTAGTGGGGATCGAACATACGACATCTTGGTCATTAGTTGATAGAACTCCAAAAGTGCTATTTTATAATCTTTCATTCTTGTTACTTGATTAAAATCAATGTGTTTAATCATGTGTTTTGCAGGAATCGAGCATTCAGAGGTGAATGAGACACTTATATTAAATAAGAACTCAAAAGAGGAGTTTTATAGTATAATATCAACAAATCGAGCCACAAATGATACTATGAAGATAAAAATCATTTAATGTTGAAAGTTGGAAGCTTGGTCTGGTGGTGAAAGGTTTATTATGTTATTCGTTGAGCCAAAGTTTGATCTTTGGAGAATGTAATTATTTATTATATTTTTTACTCCAACATCAACTCACGACACGTGGCAGCTCCTGATTGATCTAGGAAGAAGTCATCTCCCACGAAGAACTCATCTCAACGTGTCATCTTCTCTTCCAACATTTGCTTCCTCCACTGAACGAACGTGTCCCTGTGTTTTGACAACAACTTTAATTATTTATTTTTAGCAATTTTTCTGCTTCCTCCACTGAACGTGAACGCGTCCCTGTGTTTTGACCACAACTTTTATTTTTTATTTTTAGCAATTTTTCTCTTCCTTCAAGTATAAAAGGAGAGTTTGTCTTGATTGTAAAACACAGGATACACCTTACACCTTACACCTTACACCTTACACTTTACACTACACCTTACACCTTACACCTCTACCACTAAATCCTCTGAATCAACAAGGTAAGCTCTCTTCAAATTGGCGCCGTTGCCGGGGAGCCAATTAAATTCTCTTTGTTAAATTTGTTTTATTTATTTTATTTTTTTTTAAAAAAATGTCTTTCTTAACCAAAAGAAGCTCGCATCAAATTGGCGTCATTGCCGGGGAGCCAATTAAATTCTCTTTGTTAAATTTGTTTTATTTTTTTTCCTTAAAAAAAAAAAGTCTTTCTTAACCAAAAGAAACTCGCATCAAATTGGCGTCGTTGCTGGGGAGCCAATTAAATTCTCTTTGTTAAATTTGTTTTATTATTTTTTGTTAAAAAAAAATGTATTTCTTAACCAAAAGAAGCTCGCTTCAAATTGGCGCCGTTGCCGGGGAGCCAATTAAATTCTCTTTGTTAAATTTATTTTATTATTTTTTGTTAAAAAAAATGTATTTCTTAACCAAACGAAGCTCGCTTCAAATTGGCGCCGTTGCCGGGGATCTAAGCTCGCTTCAAATTGGCGCTGTTGCCGGGAGCCAATTAAATTCTCTTTGTTAAATTTATTTATTTATTTATTATTATTATTTTTTTCATAAAAAAAAATTATAAAAAAAATCACAAAAATATTTCTTTTAGTTTGCTTTTATTTTGTTTAATTATTCTAACATGTCAGAATTTTCTCAACAATATTTTGCAATAATTGCTAGTAGAGTTGCTTTTCAGTCCGAAAAGCAACTTAACGATATGGGTTTGAGAATTTTGTGTCATGTGAAGTTCAGGTTTGTGAAGTTAAGGAAGAGGTTGGGCCTAATCCCGAGAAGGAGATTCAGGTTACTTTTGGACTTGAAGAAAAAGATGAATCTGTTAGATGCGAGAGCGCCACCACCGCCCTTTAGACCCATGTAGGAGAAATTTCAGGGGAGTTTTATTCTCTTTATTGTTTCTTTTGTGAGTAATCTACTTCGTTATCTATTAAGGATAAATCTACCTATGGATAGTTTTGTCTAGACTGAGGTCCTTAAGTTGACCGAAAGGGAACACCTCTAACTGGGAACTGACATGGGAAGATTTTTGTTCTTCAAATTTTTATTCTTTTTCTTTCTTCTTTAATTAAAAAAAAATATATCTTTCTCATTTCTTTTGGATCAATCTACTTAATTATACATTGGGGACAATGTATTGTTTTAGGTGGGGGTAGAGATATATTTGCAAAGCATGTGATTGAGCATCTGACTTTTAAATTATGAAAATCTTGAGCTTGAAATGTATGGTGATTAGTTGATTGCATATTATATGATGATGTGTCTTAGACATTTTATGTTCATTATGTTTTTTCACTTTTACTTGCAAAGCATGCATGATTTTGAGTCAAATTTAAAAAAATTCTCTGGATTCTCTTATAACTATTGTGCACATAGTCTTCTCATCTATGGTTTTAAAGGCTTAGGATTGTATTATTTGACCTATATGTTTGTTGTCACCTCGAAAGGCCCTTATAACTAATTAGAAAGTTATCTTGCATGATAGTTTGTAATGAGATATTAAGGAAGTATAGCATGTCTATCAGCCTTGTGAAAAGAAAAAAAAATAAAAAAAGTAAAATATTGCTCGAGCTCAAGAAAAGTGAAAATCACCTTGTAATGAGTAAAACGATAAGGGGTAAAAAGAGTTGCCCTAAATGTGAGTAGTTAGGCCGCCCATTGAGCGAGTGCTCTGGGTGAGAGGCCCTGCAGTTGGGTGTGAAAGCTAGTAGTACCCTTGAGTTAAAATGTTGCAAGTTTAGGGGATCCCCCAAAGTTGTTTTTAGGCACCTTAATAGAAGTTTTGCTTACTTGAATGTATTGATGCTTGATAGTTTGTTCTAAATGACCAGAAGTAGGGGAAAAACGGGTTGAGGGTTGAATAAAATATTTCTGGACTTATAAAAATCGAGATAGTAAAGGCTACGCACACACACACATAAGTGATGAAAGAACTAATTTTAAATTTCTCGTTGATTGAATGCATTTGAATGTTGTGAGTTGTGAATAATTTTATTGTTTAAGATACAGAGGTTAGAGTCATTAATTTGCAGCCAACGATTCATTTTAATGTTTAAATTATTTTTTGCTCGAGGACTAGCAAGATTTAGGTGTGGGGTATTTGATAGAACTCCAAAAGTTCTATTTTATAACCTTTAATTCTTGTTAGTTGATTCAAATTAATGTGTTTAATCATGTGTTTTGCAGAAATCGAGCATTCAGAGGTGAATGAGACACTTATATTAAATAAAAACTCAAAAGAGGAGTTTTAGAGTATAATATCAACAAACCGAGCTGCAGATGATACTATGAAGATAAAAATCATTTAATGTTCAAAGTTGGAAGCTTGGTCTGGTGGTGAAAGGTTTATTATGTTATTCTTTGAGTCAAAGTTTGATCTTTGAAGAATCTAATTATTTCTTATATTTTTACAACAACATCAACTCACGACACGTGGCAACTCCTGATTGATCCAGGAAGAAGTCATCTCCCACGAAGAAGTCATCTCAACGTGTCATCTCCTCTTCCAACATCTGCTTCCTCCACTGAACGTGAACGTGTCCCTGTGTTTTGACCACAACTTTTTATTTTTTATTTTTAGCAATTTTTCTCTTCCTTCAAGTATAAAAGGAGAGTTTGTCTTCATTGTAAAACACACCTTACACCTTACACCTTACACCTTACACTTTACACTACACACCAACAAACACAGACACACACCATCACTAATCTCCCTTTCTCCATTTTCCTCAGTTTAGAGTTTTTTTATTTATTTTTATGTTCGGCTAAGCATGTGATGCTGATTTAGAGGTTGGTCGGGCTAAATGTTTTTGTAAGATTTTTTATATTAATTTGCAATCTAATTTCGTGGTTAATTGTTTTCCATTCTTTGTTTATTCATGTACATTTAGTATTGGTTAATGTGACAGCTTAATCAATTAAATATTAATTGTTCATGTATGCTATGTTTGTAATTTGTGATCCGTAATTGTCATAAATTGCATGCTTAAGTGTAGTAGCAAGATGGGTCAGGTTATGACTAGTGTTAATATTATGGCTTTTGCATAGTTAACATGGTGCGTATAACAGACCTTTGGAATAGAAAAATGTTTAATTGAATCTGATCAATTTAATTAACGTTCTAATCAATCCATGTGCTTAGAACTGCTAACTAGTTAGCATGGAACGCTATCGTGCCCAACTAATTGACTAGTTTAGAGTTAATTACGATGCTTTGTCTAATTAATTGCATGACAGGACCTTAGAGACTTTTTATGGCTGTTCCAGTTAAGTCGATTAGGCTTTTAATTAAGAAATTGTATTTTTATTGGAGTAGTTGATGAACAAAATTCATTAAGTCCCGACAATCTCTGAATCAGCAAGGTAATCTCTTGGTTATTTCTTTAATTCTTTAACCTTTAACCTTTATCTTTAATTGTTATTTTAATTCATTAGATTAATATGCAATCCAACCCCCCCCCCCCCCTATTTATTGTTTTTACATAAACTTTAATTTAGAGAATTTAAATTTCGGTTCCCTGAGTTCGACTCGGTCCGCTGTAGTTTACTACAAGCCGTTGATCGGTAATATAAATTGTATTTGACGGGCCTCGACAAGCTCGCATCATTAGTCATACATTATGTCAGTTGAGCTATTGTTAACTCACCAAATGAGAGTTAATTAATTGAAAAAAGAATGAAAACATAGAGCCTTTAGGAAGCACTAGCATGCATTGTGAGCCAAAGTGTGTAGAAGTAGCATGTAATTGAGGAGAATCTAGCATTTGCGCTTCATGTAAATATGGTGCCTATTTGAGCTCTTTTGTACATAAATAATTCTATTCTCATCTCCTCATGTGTTGTTCAAGTTTTGCGTGGCTCGCAGAATGAGAAAAAAGAGTGTAACGGCTATATTGGGCTTTGCGGTCGCAACGCAACAACAAAGGTGGCATCTTGAAAAAGCTTTGCGGACGCAAAGCATCAGCAAAAACTGTACCTGATTCTGTGAACATGGCAGCATTGGTTCCCCTCCGTACAAACCAGCTCATTGCAATCATCCAATGAGGTGAAAGGAGGCCATTTTAGGGCAATTGGAGGGAAGAAACCCTGGGATATAAATAGGAAAGTGAAGAAAAAGAAAAGGAAGAGACGGCTGGCGTAAAGAACAATTTTCTAGGAGTTAGTTAATTTTTGTGTTTTCTCTCGGTTTTGGGAGCTTTGTGGGAAGAAGGTATAGCCTCCATTGAAGAGTTCTTCAGCAGTGCATCACCTGAAGAAGGGCTTAAGAAGGAGCTTGCGGATCAAGAGGATTTGGAGAGCTCAACGGCTTGAAGAAACTCTTGATCTCTTCCTCTTTATTATTATGTTTTAACTTTCTTTCCTATTGAACTTCTTGTTAGCAGCTTGTAGTTATGAACATGTTTGATGTTGTTGTTAGTTTCTATTGTAGTATGAATAACTAAGCCTGTAAGGGTGAGCTAGGATGAACTAAGCAGTGATTAGATTGGGAATCTGGTTGTGTTGGCATGTCTTACTCAGATTATACTTGTTTTAATGCTAAAAATGCAATTTCGACCAACCATCCATTTTGTGTTAGTGATCTCTGAACCTCCGAGAGGAGTAGGAAGTCTGATTAGTATAACCTTGCTAGCCTTTTATGGTAATCAGAGAGAAGGTTATGGTTAATCACTCCCCTAGCATGTTGAATGTCATGTTTTATGAATAAGATACTTGTTCATTTGGATATGGGTGAGCTTGCGTCTTAGTGCTTAAGATCGAGAGATCTTATGTGTTTATGATAGAACAGGGTAAATGCATGTTTAAACATCTGCTGGATGACCAATCTTTAATCTGTGGTGTGAATCCTAGCTTACTCTGTTTTCGTTCTGATAGTTAGTCTGTTTTTGTCGTTGCGTACACTTTGCTATTTCCGCAATTAGTTGCATTGTAAGTTGTTCGTAGAGGCAATTTACTTGAGTTTAGTTCTTGCACGTTCTATGCGGTTTAGCCGTGTTTAGTTTATCGCATTATTGACAATTCTGAAGCATCATCCCCAACACAATTTGTCACTGGTTACTATTTTTAAGTTAACACGTCAAACCCAACTGCATGCATCGAGTCCCTGTGGGATACTATATAAAAAAAATACTTATCACTTGCCGCTGATTGTGTATGCTTGCACAATTTGAGTGTCTTTTGTACCACTTTGCACGTACGCTGGACACGCAACACGTTTTTGCAAATGAGCGAATTATGATTGTGTCAAATTGTAAATATTTATGTAAGTTTTTTTACAACATGGGTAGTGGGGATCGAACATACGACCTCTTGGTCATTAGTCATACATTATGTCAGTTGAGCTATGCTCTTGTTGACATATTTATATATTTTATATTCAATGTTTACATTGTCATTTAATGTATATTGGAATTATTTATATATATATATATATATATTTTATTAATTTTGAATTTATTTAATGATCGCTTTTCTTATTTATCTTATTCACGAATTAGGGGATTTTTTTATATTAGTAATGTACTTTAAATAAATTATTACAAAAATAAAGTAATTTTCAAAGTATTTACAAAAATAGGGTACCCCTAAATCGTGTACCATGGACACGAGTTTGCTAAATTGTGTCCATGTACCATTTAGGGGTTAACTCGTGTCCATCGGACACGATTTATGGGGTATATCTTGTACCATGGACACGATTTCTACGTAAGCTGCGTACCATGGACACGAGTTATGACCTTCTCACTTACTTAAAATTTTGAATATATATAATCAAAATCGTGTACCATGTACGCGAGTTGCTTACAAAACCCGTGTACATGGAACACGAGTTACGCCATAAATCGTGTATCATGAACGTGAGTTAACCTTTACATCGTGTGCCATGGACACAATTTAGGGAACTCGTGTCCATGGTACACGATTTAGGTATTCTACTTTTGTAAATACTTTGAAAACTACCCTATTTCTGTAATAATTTATTTAAACTACGTTATTAATATAAAAAATCCCGAATTAGGCATGGAACTTGAGTATTTTTTTTTACAAAAAGTCAATGATAATATAATAATAAACAAAAAAAAAACACACACATTTGGTTCCTTCTCCTCTTACTACTGTCATTGCAACTTTATTACTTTTTTTTTTTTGAGTTCCATTGTGTTGCGGTCATTTCAAGGTCATGTCAGTGTTTTTATTTTTCTAAAGTTTTCGAAAATTTCAATCACACTTTGAGATATTATGAAAAAAATTATATTCCACGTTTAGATTGCAATTTAATGTATAATTAATTTGATATTAACTAAAATTTGAAATAATTATATTGATTTTATATTTCATTAAATTTGGGTGTTGTATTCATTTTTTTTCCTTATTTACAATTTTCCGTGAGTCAAAACTTTTTTCTCGCCCAACATCATATGCTCATTTTCTTGAAATTTTCAACCTATGTACTTCATTTATATACTCTAATCTGATATACATACTTCGTTTATGTACTATAATCCAATTTATATGCTTCGTTTATATACTCTAATCTGATATACATACTTCGTTTATATAATATAATTCAATATATATACTTGTCTATATTTTTTTTCTTTAATTATTTTTTCTGTTGTGAATCATGTCGTGATTGAACTTTAATTTTAAATTATGTACCTTTGTTATAAAGTATATCCCACATTTATGAATTTTAAACCTGGAATAAAACAAGAATATATAATCATATTATTAAATATACACCATGTTTATATCATATCTCTCTTCCTCACTCTCCCTCTCGCACACCTCATGTTCCAAAGCAGCAGTGTGAATCGCCACCTTCGTCGAAATCAATGGTGGTGTTGTGGAGAAGAAACATACACAATTTTTGTCGTCGTCGTCCCTCGCCATCCGAAATCACAAGCTACAAGCCACACGTTTCCTCTTCCTTTGACGCATAACTCGTCGACGACGCGACTTACTCCACAAACGAATCAAGATCTGAAACTTTTGACGACGACAAGCCTTCCTCAAGGAACCTAGGTCAGCATCGGCGGAAGAAAGTGGAGGAGTCGATGTCGGCACAATCGCAAACCCTAACGACAGCAACGTCAGTGCATAATAACAATGAAAATCCATATATATTGTCTCTTAGAATGTCAATTTCCGCAAGCTTTGTTTAATGTTGAAAATTAGTCGCCATATATGTTCGTCGTAGGGCACCCTTCTTTGAGGGACGCCAATTGGAGAAACTTTTTTCTTGTTGGAGAGAGAAGGTGAAATCATGAGGAAGATTTTAACAGAATATATTGGAAATGATTATGGTATATATCTCAATATATTATTTCCTTTTCTAAATTTTGCATTTTTGAATAATTATAAAATATAAACAATGGGCATATATGCAATTACACCTTATTTTGAGTTTCAGCGGATTGTAAAATTGATAAAGCTTTAAATATTGTAGATTCTAGACATTTATGTAATATGGGTCTTTAAATTGTTCATCTACGTAAAGAACCCAATTTAAAACTAAAAAAAGATAACAAATTCTGATTTGATTAGAAATTTGAAATTCAAACATATTTTGTTGCAGTTTTCCAAATATAATTTCTATGTAAAACGATTTGAAAAAAAAAAATCTAAAGATTAAGGGCCCGTTTGACATTGCGTTTGAACGTGTTAAAAACAATTCTAAGAAAATCTTAACTGTATTGGTTGTTTAGTAAAATAATTTTTTTAATAATTTATGGAAAATCAGTTTTGAATTTCTTGAGTCGGCAGAATCTAATCCATCCTAGCTTTCAAAATTAAATTCCCGAATAATCTGTTGTCTATTTTAATCAATTTTTAAAATTATCATTATAGTCTCCCTTATCTTTTCTATTCAAGTCTCATTATCAATTTTTCTGTCTATAAAACACTAGAGAAACTTCACACTCTATCAATTTTTTCTGCCTATCCTATGTCGCTAGAGAAACTTAACAGAAAGTTCAAGAGCTTTGGTTTTCTTCTTCCCATCACATTCTTGGGAGGGCAACAAAATTCAGGTTTTATTCTAATTTTTTTATTTAATGTATAGTTGTTTTCTTTTGTATATTCACCCCATAATTCTGATAAACTTTCATTTCTCTGTTTCTTAGTGCTGCCACATAATTCTGAGAATTCATAGCTGAATCGGCATAAAGTTTTTTTTGTGGTTTCTCTCTCTCTTTACATTCTTGCAAGGGCAACAAATCATGTATTTTTCCTTCTATTTTTTTTAATTAATTTATAATCGTTCTTTTGTATATGAGATTAAAAAATAAATTGTTGAATTTTTCAAATTTTGTTTTCATCTTCAAGTCCGTTGTTCTTTTCTTTTTCGCCAATTCTTTTTAAGGATCATTGCTTGACAACAAATGGTTGAGATAAAAAAAATTAATTGTTGGATCTTGTTTCTTAATTATAGTTTTACAGCTCACAGTTGGCATATGTAGCTATCCTCTACAAATGTTAATTGAAATACTTTTGGTCTAAATATAGTTTGTAATTATCTCCCCTTATCGTGAAATCAACTGATTGGAATTAAATGATTTTTCTTGTCTTTTGTAGCACATCCAACATTGTGTATTTAGTTAAAGACTTTTGCCTTTAGCACATCCAATATTGTGTATTTAGTTAAAGGAGAGAGATATCACCTTCCGAATTTTCGTCGAGGTAGTCAACTGGTGGACTATCAAGAGATATTCAACCAAGCACATTCTTCTCTTAGAAGTGTGTTGGTTTTTTGTCTTGATTGAATTAGTAAAAGTTCTGGAACGAATCCTGGCCACAAGTTATATGATTAGTTCATGGCCAAACGTTTTGGATCCATTTCTGGCCACATGTTCTCTGGATGATTCATGGCCGCATGTTTGTGGATAATTCCTGGCCACATGTTCGCTTTTTCATTTCCTATATAAACCAACCTCATTTCATTTGATAAATCATTTCATTGAGAAGCAACATCATTCCTCAATAGTTCTCTCATCTTCGTCCCCTCATAGAAATCCTCCACAAAATTGTTTTCTTTGAGTTATTGTTTAACTCTTGATTCTGAGCTGGTGTATGATTGAACGGTCATTCCTACAGTGCAAAGGTGGTCGATAGCTTGGCTGTTTTTATCTTGAAGGCAGCGTGGTTGAAAGACTGTTGTGCACAACACTAGGCAGAGCCACGAAACGTCTTAAAGAGAGCAACCTAGTCCGCGACTCAACCCATAAGTTTTTATCGGTAACTTCGTTCCATTTTATTTATGCGGCAACGATTTTACAACAATTTTAAGACGTTAGTTTCTGCCATGAATAATTTGGATGAGTCTTCTAGTTCTATCGTTGACGTCAATAAACCATTTAGGTTTGAGGGTTTACACTTTAAGCGTTGGAGGCAAAAAAATGTTATTTTTCCTAACCATAAAAAATGTATCATTTGTCCTTACTGTACTGTGATAAAACCATAATTCCACCATCTCCACCTACTTCTGCATCTCCCAGTACTGCGGTTAGTTTAGAAGAACGTGAGAAGAAGGTTAAAGATTTACAATCATGCGAAGAAAATTATTTTCTCTGTAAAAAAATTTATGTTGAATGGACTTTCTGATGATCTTTATGATTACTATAGTTCTTATAAATCTGCGAAGGAAATATGAGATGCATTGAAGAAGAAATATGACACGGAAGAAGCTGGAACAAAGAAGTATGCTGTCAGCCGGTACTTGAAGTTTCAGATGGTGGATGATAAATTAGTGGAGGCCCAAACTCACGAGCTTCAGAAGATTGCTCACGAAATTGTCAACGAAGGTATTGCAATAGATGAACAGTTTCAAGTAGCTGTAATGATAGACAAACTGCCCCCTTCTTGGAAGGGCTTTAAAAATCTTCTTAGGCATAAAACTAAAGAGTTTTCTTTAGAGAGTTTAATTACCCATCTACGTATTGAGGAGGAAGCCCGAAAACAAGATCAACGGGAGGAGGTGTTGGTTATTTTCAACAGCAACTCCAAAAGATTGAAGAATGCGATTCTCAAGCCTAACGACAGAAGTTTTAAGAATCAAAATCGCAATTCGAACTTGAATTCCAATCGCAAGAGTGTTAGAAATTCTTACCAGAAGCGGAACCATTCAAGGAACCAATCTGATAGACAACAACCACCCAGACAGAATGACTCTTGACAGTTTGTTTGTTACAACTGTAATAAACCAGGTCATATGGCATGAAACTGTAGGAACAAGTCAAGCCATGCTCCGCAGGCTAACTTGACTGAAGAGGCTTATATAGCCATGGTTACTGAGATAAACATACTTGGTGGATTTGATGGGTGGTGGGTAGACACTGATGCTTCACACCATGTCTGCTATGATCGTGTTATGTTCAAGAAATACACAGCTGTTGAGGATATGAAAGTGTTGTTGGGAGATTCTCACACCACTAAAGTTGCTGGAATTGGAACTGTGGAACTGAAGTTCACCTCAGGAAAGACTCTTACTCTGAAAGAGGTTATGCACACTACTCAGATTAGGAAGAATCTAGTTTCTGGTTTTCTGCTCAATAAGGCTAGGTTTACTCAATCGATAGGGGTTGATTTGTATACCATGACTAAGAATGGTACTTTTGTGGGGAAAGGGTATGCTACGGATGACATGTTTAAATTAAACATTGATTTGAATAAAGCATCTTCTTCTGCTTATATGTTGTGTGGTTTTAATATTTGGCATGCTAGATTTTGTCATGTTAATAAACATGTGAATTAAAGATATGAGTAATCTAGGTTTAATTCCTAAATTGTCTATGAATGGGTTTGACAAATGTAGTTATTGTAGTCAAGCAAAAATAATTAAGACCTCACATATATCAGTTGATAGGATTTCTGAGCCTCTAGATTTAATTCATTCTGATATATGTGAGTTAGATGGAACATTGACCAGAAATGGTAAACGATATTTCATTACATTTATTGATGACTTTTCTGATTACACATATGTATATCTAATGAAAAGTAAAAGTGATGCGCTTGACATGTTTAAATCATTTGTAGCTAAAGTTGAAAATCAATTCAGTAAAAGAATTAAGAAACTTCGTAGTGATATAGGTATTGAATATGATTCGAGCATGTTTATTGATTTTTATAAATCTAATGGCATTATTCATGAAAAAACTGCACCATATTCACCTGAAATGAATGATAAAGCTGAAAGAAAAAATAGAACATTAACGGAGGCTATAGTTTCTATTTTATTAAATTCTGGTGCAACATCTTATTGGTGGGGAGAAATTTTGTTAAATGTATGTTATATACTAAATAGAATTCCTAAGTTTAGGAGCGAGACTTCTCCTTATGAGATCTTGAAAAATAGGCAACCTAATCTTTCTTACCTTAGAACATGGGGTTGTTTGGCCTATGTTAGAATACCTAATCCTAAGAGGGTTAAGCGAGCAAGTAGAGCCTATGAATGTGTATTCATCGGGTATGCAGTAAATAGCAAAGCATATAGATTCTATGATATAAATGCGAAAATCATTATAGAATCAAATGATGCTGACTTCTATGAGAATAAATTCCCATTTTCTAAGAATAGTGGGGGCACATTGTCTAGCAATGTTCCTGTGATTAGAAGTAGTGACCCCCAAATGATATAGAATCTGAACCTAGGAGAAGTAAAAGAGCTAGAATAGCTAAAGACCTTGGTTCAGATTTCGTTGCCTATACCCTAGAAGAAGATCCGACCAATCTCAAATAAGCATTGTCTTCCTTAGATACTGATTTATGGCAAGAAGCCATAAATGACGAAATGCACTCTCTTGAGTCTAATAAGACCTAAGATTTAGTAGACCTACTTCATGGCTGTAAACCCATAGGATGTAAGTGGATCTTAAAGAAGAAACTAAAACCCAATGGTACTGTTGACAAGTACAAGGCACGCCTAGTAGCCAAAAGTTTTAGACAAAGAGAAAATGTAGATTTCTTCGACATTTACCACCCATTATTAGGATAACATCCAATTAGAGTTTTAATTTCACTAGCGATCGTGCACAATCTAGTTGTGCATCAAATGGATGTAAAGACAACTTTTCTAAATGGTGAATTAGAAGAGAAAATCTACATGGATCAACCTGAAGGTTTTGTTATCCATGGTCAAGAGGAAAAGGTCTGCAAGCTAGATAAATCTTTGTATGGTCTTAAGCAAGCACTGAAACAATGGCATGAAAAGTTTGACAACTTGATCATCTCAGATGGTTTTCATGTCAATGAAAGTGACAAATGCATCTATTATAAATCAATAGAAGTCATTTGCACTATTATATGTCTTTATGTAGATGACTTGTTGATTTTTGGCTCAAATATTCACGTGAACAAAGTGAAATCAATGTTGTGTTCCAACTTTGATATGAAAGACCTCGGAGAAGCGAATGTAATCCTTGGTATAAAGATTACTAAGTCTGAAAATGGAATTTTTGTAGACCAATCTCATTACGTTGAGAAAATCTTAAAGAAATAAAATTACTATGACTGTAAACCTGATAGTACACCATATGATTCTGGTGTAAAACTATTTAAGAACACTGGTGACAGTGTAAGACAATCGGAATATGCAAGCATTATTGGCAGTCTTCGGCATGCCACTGATTCTACTAGACCCGACATTGCCTATGTCGTAGGATTATTATGCAGGTTTACGAGCAGACCTAGTCTAGAGCATTGGCACGCTATTGAAAGGGTCATGAGGTACCTGAAAATAACCATGAGCTTAGGATGACATTATCAGAAGTTTCCAGGTGTATTAGAAGGTTACAGTGATGCAGACTGGAATACTTTACCAGATGACTCCAAGGCAACTAGTGGCTATATCTTTAGTATAGCCAGTGGTGCCGTTTCTTGGAAGTCAAAGAAAAAAACTATTTTGGTTAAGTCCACTATGGAATCTGAGATGATAGCACTAGCAACAGCTAGTGACGAACCAGGATGGTTGAGAAGCCTGCTAGCTAAGATCCCTTTATGGGAAAGACTGATACCAGCTGTGTTGATCCACAGCGATAGTACCGCGGCTATTGCAAAAATCCAGAACTGTTATTATAATGGTAAGAGACGACAAATACGTCGTAAACACTGTACACTTAGATAGTTTCTCTGAACAGGAGCTGTGAGGGTGGATTACGTAGGCCCTGATGATAACTTAGCAGATCCTCTGATGAAAGGATTATCTAGAGATAAAGTCCACAAGACCTCTAAGGGAATTGGACTATTGTCCATAGAACGATGAGTCACTCGTAATGGTAACACAACCTAAAAGACTGGAGATCCCAAGAAATAAGTTCAACGGGTAATAACAAGTTATAAAGTGATATGAGATAAATGATGCTATTTACCTTATGTTGTTGAAGCATGAATTCCTGAAGCTTTGAGAGGATGAGATAATAAAAACTCTTAATGAGATCTATACTTCATGTGGACTGGAGTATCAAGCTGCAAGAGTACTCTTGATAGACTCACCTATGTGAATGTGGAAGTGGGGCCGCTTCCTATGGAATTTTGGGCAAAATTGCTAGAGCGTTCACTAGACTGGGATAAACGTGCAGTGCCATTATAGCACGAGCTATTTTCGACACCCTTAAAAGGTTGATTCGTGGTACGATGTTAGAGATAGGGTTCAAGACTTTGAGTTACCCTAGTAAAATCTAAATCATACTCACTACGCAAATGTTCAAATAGAAAGATACATTTGTTTATGCACAATCTATAAATTATGACATTGCTCGGAAATAATTTTTAAAAATTCAAAGTGGGGGATTGTTGGTTTTTTGTCTTGATTGAATTAGTAAATTTTGTGGAACGAATCCTGGCCACAAGTTCTATGATTAATTCATGGCCACACATTTTAGATCATTTCTGGCCACATGTTCTCTAGATGATTCCTGGCCACACGTTTGTGGATGATTCCTGGCCACATGTTTACTTCTTCATTTCCCATATAAACCAACCTCATTTCATTAGAGAAATCATTCCATTGAGAAGCAACATCATTCCTCAACAGTTCTTTCATCTCCGTCCCCTCATAGAAATCTTCCACAAAATTGTTTTCTTTGAGTTATTGTTTAACTCTTCATTTCGAGCTGGTGTATTAAAGGTGTATGATTGAATGGTCATTCCTACAGTGCAAAGGTGATCGATAGCTGGACTATTTTATACTGGAGGCGGCGTGGTTGATAGATTGATGTGCACAATACTGGGCAAAGCCGCGAAAAGTCTTAAAGAGAGCGACCTAGTCCAGGACTCAACCTAGAAGTTTTTATCGGTAACTTCGTTCCATTTTATTTCCGCAGCAACGGTTTTACAACAAAGTGTCATTGAACGAACTTTTGGAGTATAGAAGAAGAGGTGGATGATTTTAAGAGACGTGTTAATTATCCTTTTCAAAAGCAAGTGAAGATAATTATTGCAACTATGAAGCTGCACAACTATATAAGAAGATATGATCGAAGTGATCGTTAGTTTGAAAAAAAAATTGGGAGGTTTAGAATGATGGTTCAAATGAAGAAATGAAGAAATGACATCAATATTCTTGAAGCGAATCATAATAATAATTATTTTCAAATTCAAGAATTGGAAACTCTAAGAAACAATATTGTTACAAGTTTAACGAGAGCAAAATAAATGATTTTATTTATATTTTTTTCTTAAATTATGTTTGTACTTGAATTAGAATAAAATTTGTTCACTACAATTTTATATAACAATTGTTTTTTCTACATTTAATTGTAAAAATAAACCATATATATATATATATATTATATATATACATATATATACATACATACATACATACATACATACACATACATGCATACATACATACATACATATACATATATACACATATATATACATATTAATTAGAATAAGAAAATAGTTTTTTTAAATTTAAACAAAAAAAATAATTAACAAATAACAATTTAGATTTTAAGCATCAATATAAAAATAATTAAAGTTATATGTCCATTTTCTTCATTATAGCTAAATCACAACAATTTTTGTTCGGATTTACCAAACACCATAACATACTTGTTTCGGTTTGAAATTAAAATTTACCAAATGCTAATTAACTTCCTAGTAGAGATGATTTTTTAAAAAGCACAGTTCCCAACAATTATTTTAAAACCTACCGCAATCCCAAACTAAGCCGAAGTTGGTAAATAAAAATTGTAAGAGAAAAAATTCGATATCTAACAATTGTTAGATTGAGTTTTTTTTTTTTTTTAGTAAAATTAAAATTTAAAAAAGATAACAAATTGTAATTAGATTAGAGAATTAAATTCAAACAGATTTTGTTGTAATTTTCCAGATTTTGTTGTAAAATGATTTATGTGATTCAGTTAGAGGTAGTATGGGAATATAAGATTGTTGGATTCTATGTGCATGTCCCGTGAGACCATAAATCTTGAATTTTTTTTCTTTTGGCTATTTTTCAAATTGACGCTTCCGTTTTAACCATCCACAAGGATTTCTTTTTCTTATAGTTGTAACAACCGTGATTAAATTTGACACTTTCAAGAAGTTTAAGGAATTAAAATAGACACCAACAAGAGCATAGCTTAACTGACATGAGGTATCGACTACTGACTAAGAGGTTTTAGGTTCAATCCCTCATCCTCATATGTTGTCAAAAAAATAAATATAAAACTTTCATGAAAGTCTAGGGCATGTTTGGCCCACTGAATTGGGTTATTTAACTAGTGAACATGCAAATCAGTCATTAATGTAATCTAATATTCCACCCACTGAGTTGGGTTATTTAACTGGTGAACTGCAAGTCAGTAATTAATGCAATCTAATCTTCTACCTTCATCACTGTCAAAAGAACTTTTTGAATTCTTCATTCTTTTTTTTTACGCATACCAGATATCTTCTTCCACAACAAATCAATTTCGTCGGCTTCTTCGTCAAGCTTTTCATGCGGCATGAGCGTTTTTTCATGGCGAGGAGAAACAAAAATATTATGTATTTACAATGAATGAGGAAGGTTTTGGACGGTTTATAATATCTATGTTTGAGATATACACACTAGTATATATTAGTTCATACCACAATTTATAGTGCATTGTTTGAGATATATACACACTGTATATATTTGATTTACTTTTTAGCATATATAGTTAGTATGAAGTTGCACTGTTTTTGTATATATTCGATATAATGTTCTCATTGGTTTTAGCTTGAATCATCCATACTTAGTGGTATATATCTGGTATATTGTCTTCTCATGAATTTTCGATTGAATCCTTTATTTATTAGTATGATGGTATATTGTTTTGGTATATATGAAACCTTAACGAAATGATATTTAGTATATATGAAACTTTAATATTTATAGTGCATTGTTGAGATATACACGCTGGTACATATTCAATTTGTTGTTTATCATATATAATAAGTATGATGGTGTACTGTTTTGGTATATATTCGATATATTGATTCTTGTTTACTTTTAGTGATATATATTGGATATATTGTATATAAATACGAGATATAAATCTGGATAGAATACATACTGTTGATACCGAAATTTGGTATCAACTGTAAACTTGATTTGATTGGTGGAACGAGCTTGACCTTGCAACACCTAAAAAGAAAGCGAGTAAGCTAGGACCGGTGGGAGGGCTTTCCACACTGGCTCCGAGGGTCAAGTTAGCTCTATAGAGAGAAATGAAGAGAGAGAAAGATAGTTGAATATGGAAAGTTTGTAAAGTATGGAATTTGAATAATCTTTGATTGCTTAACAAATATGTTATGGATCTTCTCCTTATATAGGAATCCCATAAATGGCCATTAGGGGCTATTCAAGGGTCATTAGGACGAGTCTTTATGATACTCATAACTCCCGGTCGTTACAAAGATTGTGTAACGACCCTTAGGGAGGTGTTTCCTTCAACCGTCAATGTCGAGCCCACCCTGAGGAGGGGTCTGTGTTTTCTCTCCTTTTGCCGAGCCGAGCCCCTCGAGGCGCTCGCCTCCTTCTTCGCTTGAGGAGTCGAGGCCGAGCCGACATGTGCGGTCGGCTCCTCGTCATGACGTGGCTGAGTTGAGCTCCTTTAGGAGCTCGACTTCTTCTTGGTGCCTCCATACTGCGTTGACGCCGCTTCCCTTTCTCGACTTTTCCTCGTGGGTTGGGCTTTATTCCTTAATGGGCATTTGTGTGTTAGTGTCTTGGGATCTTACCAGTAACAGTTGCCCCAATCCTCATTCTAATTTCTCTGAAAAAAACCTTTGAGTGGGGATTCTCTATAGCCTTCTTTGGTGGAGGGTAACTTTAACCTTTCCTTCGAGCTTTTCCTTCTGCTTCTCATGGGTGATTCTGCGAGACCGTCGATGAGACCTGAGCCGTGTTTGACAAACCTGGATGATGGTACTTTTGAGCCTTCTTCTGAAGGTAGAGGTAAGGGTCATTCTCGTCTTGTCGCGCCTCGAACCCGCCCCTTGGGGGCTTTCACTCTGGAGGCTTTGGATGCTTTGAGGGCGACTTATAGCGTTCTGGCGACTATGAGGATGAGACCCCTGGCTTCTAACGAGGTTCTGGAGCATCCTCCTTCTGAGGAAGTACCTTTTTATCCTGCAATGTTTAAAATGATGTGCGCCTGCCGCTTAATCCCTTTGCTCAACGATTTCTTTCGTTGACGAGTATCTTTCCTAGTCAACTCATCCAAATGGGTGGTGTTCCGTGTTGAGGTGTTACATATTATGGCTTCAGCTGGAGAATTTGTCTCATATCGAGGCTACAGATTTCCTATCTTTGTATATCTTGAAGTAGATTTCTTGGGCTTCGTTCTTTTATTACCTCATATATCGCCTATATGGGGAGTCGGTGGTTCGTTGCCCCACTTTTGTCAGTAATTGGAAAGAGTAAGGGTTTTTCGTGAGTTGCTCCTGGCTGACTGCTTCTGACGATGTGGTCGTCCTGACTAACTTCAAGATCCATGGTATGTCTGCTCTTTCGAGTATTTTCTATTTTGTTGTAGATAGTTGGTCTTCGTTCCCTTATCTTTAGTCGATGGAAGATAGGTTGCCTCTGCGTTAGTTTGCTTTTACCGGGAAGTTGTTCTTCTCATACCGGACCCACCTCGATGGGGTCCTAACTTGGTGCAACAAGGCGTTTTAGTGGAACACCATCTGGCTTCCTGCACTCTCCCCGTCTCGATTGGTACGTGAATTTCCTATTTTTCTCTTTCGAGATTTTTACTGTTTGAGTTTTTCTCTTGGTGGGTATTTTCTTAGGGTAGGTCATTTTTCCCGTATAACCCGATGAGATAGGCTCTTTATGCTTTTTTATTTTTAAGTCTGATCCACCTAGATCGGTTTCGTGAAGACGAGGCTACCCTATGGAGCGAGCTTCCTATATTGCCCATCCGACCCCACGTGGGCCCCATCCTTTCACGGGTCGATTTTTTTCTTCGATCGACTTCCTGAATCGAGCCTCTTCTGAACCCCGTCGGGTCCAACTCATGCGTTTTGACTTGATTAGGATCCAGCTTTTAGTTGATGTCAATCCTCGTGGGTTTTGACTTGATTTGCATATATACGTATGTTTTTTGGTTAGGCATTCGTAAGCGAACTTTTGAATGTTCACTATTTATAGGGGTGTCGAGTCCTGCCAAAATAACATTTATAATAGTGATACAACTAAGCTAACTTGTAGCTAGTGGTAATTGGGTCGATCCGCAGGGAACCTAAATCAACTTCTCCTAATTAATTTCTATTTTCTTTTTAATTAAAACAATAAATAAAAGGGTGGAACTTAAAGAAAACTAAACTAAACAGGAAATTAAACTAACCGAAAATTAAATGACGGGAAACTAAATGTGAGGAAAATAAAGTAAAGTAACGTGTGCTCCTAATTCGAGGGATCGAGATTTACTTGATGCGCTTAGATCATAGGGATTCTAACATGCTTAGCGATTTTATCTCATCTTTGTTTTATTTAGAATTAAACAATATTACAAGTTAAGCAATATTATTACCTTTGACAATAATCTTCTTGTGTTCCTTTTTCCACAAGATCTTCCTCGCTATGACTCGAACACGGGATCAAGGTTTGTGGGAGCTCTTGGAAAGAATGAGAAGGAACTATTCTCTTTATAGACCTACAGATTTATAAGGTCAAATGATAAATAATTAATTAATTAAACTCTTTAATTAATTAACTTTCATTTATTAACTCTAGGTCACTCCACTATAGGCCTAAAGTTGGACTCTTATGCATTGTAGGACATGTTGTGTCCATGGATATAATCATTACATGCAAGTCGATCCTTCACGAGTTGTTTGTAACTACGGCTGGGTCAAAAGTCCGTTTTGCCCCTGTAATTACATCTTACATCTTAAGTATCATTGATTCTCTAATGAGCAATCTGTTTATGATCCAACCATAAACCAAGTCTCTCTCGGGCCAGTGAGAGGGTGAGACCCCATTGTTCAAGTCCCTCAATCCACACTTAAGGGAACTACTCATCTACTTTCCCTATATAGGAAGGAGTGAATTCCATCTTGTGAAACTTATGTTCCCAGCTCCCTATTTGGTCAAGTCCCCAAAATGGTAGGCTTATTGAATCGGCTGTAAAAGCCATTCTCACCCATACAAATCAAAGGACGAGCCCTCACAGGCAGAAGTTCATAACTCACTCAGGATTAAGATCGAGTAACATATGATCATCTTGTGAAATATTAATCTTCTCAAATAACAGATTTATAAAGATAGATTATATATTTCGTGGTCCAGTCTTATACTAACTCATTGTATAGGATATCCCCACTCACATGTCTATGCATGAATGATTTGGATCAAATCATTTGTAACAATTACAAAGTGGGGCGTATCAATAGTGTTACCAGGATAAGGCACCCTACCTTATCCATATACTATAGATTGTTTAGGTTATTCCTTGAACATGATCCTCCCGTATGTTAACTACATACTGTTCAAGATTACACTAATAACCTTGGATTTTTATATATAATGAATATTATAAATTGCAACTAATAATAATAAAATAATTATTAATTAATTACGAAGCTTTAGGGCATAAATACCAACAATCTCCCACTTGCACTAAAGTCGGCGAGACATGTATCCTAGGGCATACTCCACACCTAACATGTTCTCCCACTTGCCCTAGTGAAGATGAGACATGTCTCGTAATCCTAGACATTCTAGGTGACTATCAAACACATTAGCCTGGAAAATCTTCTATATAGATCAAAACAATTGTCAATTAAAAGTCATCTTGGTTCAACCACAATGCTTCCTCTCTCAGCAGGATACCCTATATATTAATGTTGTCTAAGTTCCTTAAGTTTAGCCATTGCATAAAATGTGACATGCTTAACTGTATCTGAAACATCTTCCAGACCAATAAGAAATTATTTGAGTTATACAAGTTCTTTGCTTCATAAGCAAGAACATTTAACTTGCATATCATGCTCCACCATCTAGGGTAAACATATATTTCCATAAATCTTTGTTAAAACCAGTGCATCCCGTAAAGATTAAATTTTTAACCCCGTACTCAAAAATATAATTTCTCATTTTATCCATAGATATTTTGAGAAAAGTTTTATTTTCCACGCAAGGGTCATACCATTGGGTTAACTAATATATGCTAATAAATTTTACTGTCAAATGTTATGTTCCAGGTGTACATTAGATTTTCTCCCACTCAAACGTAAATAGTCAATCTTATGTTATCAACATTTTGAAATGTCTATGTCAACAAGAGCATAGCTCAATGACATGATGTATTTCCTAGTGACCATGAAGTCCTAGGTTCAATCCATCACCCTAACAAATAATTAAAAAAAAAAAAAAAACATTTTGAGATGTCTTAGGATACTATTCCGTAGACAGGATAAACTTCAGTACGAATGATACATTAGCATTTTGAAGTACATACCAGTAATTTAATATTTATTCAAAATCATAGTTTTTGATACTTTTATCAAACCTTACATTAAAATAATCTAGTGATCAAATTCATTTCATAAATGAACCCTTATTACATGGAAACCTTTTGCTTTTGATTTTTGAAAGTGAACTCATGGAATTGATTTGTAAATGAATTCTTTAAGATTTCTTTTCAGAAAAGATTTCTTAAACCTTCACTTGACATATCTCATATGCAACTATGAATTAGGGAATGCATATAAACTCTAGTATGGTAACAAATGAGAAAGATTACTCATGGTTTACTTTCTCCAACTATATTTTCCATTAGTCTTATTTTGAAGGTACAACCTTCTTATTTACAAATCTTTTACTTTTGTAGATATATTCAAAACCTATGGGTTTTACCCCATCACGAATATCTACAAGTTCTAGATAAAGATGAGTACATATACTCTATCTTGAGATTTATGACTTTGGTCTACTAGTCTTTGTCATTGACCCTCATTTCTACTTTGAGGTCAAGAAGCCCTACATTTTGTCATCTAATACAACAACTTAGGCTTCATATAAGCTTTGGTAATGGTCGGGTTATCTCATAGCTCTCCCACTACGATGAGGCTTATCCAATTCATGACTAGGATCTATTTGACTATCAAATGTAGTTAAATTGTTAACAACTTTTGTTAACTATTTAGTGGCTTCAATTGGAACCCTTATCAACACTATTAAACATATTCAAGTTTCAATGTATGCTTAAAATTCCCAAAACCCGAAGGGTTGTAAACTAACTTTACTATTCTTCTATAATCCCAAAATTGTCTCGTAAACACATTTTAGAGGGAATCATGTTCAGTATACAATCTCTATTTTATATTGATAATGATGTGTACTTCTTTATTGTTCTGACCATGTCTAACAAGGTTTTGTTTCTCCTCTTGCAGCACAATTTCACCAAATTGTACTTTGTGCTAGAGTTGAAATAAAATCTCACTTTCGATCAATTAGTCTTAGTACGTAAGGTTCCTGTAATTTCCACTGTGATATGATCATAGTGTCTTGATAGATTTACCTAATTGATCTTCAACTTGAGTCTTCTATTCCTTGAACTTTTCAAAATATTTAGACTCATGTTGCATTAGGTAAAGATACTTATTCCTTGAACAATCATCAGCTATAGTGATGAAATATTCATCAACCACTTTTGTCTTTTTTATTCACTAGACCCACTTAGGTTAGAACGTGGAAGCTCAAAGTGTTATTTTGCCTTGTAGGCTTTTCCAACAAAGCCCTATTGATTAGGGGTGTACATGGGTTGGGTTGGGTTGGGTTTTAGCGTTTTCCAACCCAACCCGAAAATTTCGGGTTGGTGGATTCCCAACCCAACCCAACCCAACATTTTAGTCAACCCAACCCAACCCAACCCTTCAATTTTCGGGTTGGGTCGGGTTGGGTTGTCGGGTTAGAGTTTTTATTATTATTTAAAATCCTATGTACATTCATATTCTCCAAATACCAAGTACAAAATTCAAGAACTCCCAACAGGTTCATTTAACCCTAACCATTTCCTAAAAAAAATCATAAGAACACAACACATTCACCTAATCTCAAACACCTAAAACAACAAAAATGAATCCTATAAAGCCATCAACCTCAAAATTGAAACAAAACAACAAAGAGTTGCGATTATCATTTATCAATTATATGTCCAAAATATTTACAGTGAGTGCAAAACAAAAGTAACAGCAAGAATCATGGCAGGAGAAGGAGAAGATACATTCTAATAAGATTCAATCGATTGTTGTTGTTATTCTTGAAGAAAAAAAAGAGAAAAATCTCTATACATTCGAATAAATCAAGCAGAACGTTAGTAGACCCTTCGACCTTCGACCTTCGATTGCACAAAATTGGTATAAACCTAACTGAAGAGAAGAAAAGTTGACGGAGTCAGAGGTTATAAATAGCTCTTCCTGGGTTGAAGATGGCGAGCAAGACGGAGGCGGAGGGCGATGGAGACGACGAGAGAGAGGTAGCCGACGGAGATCTTGCGAGAGAGACTAGAGCGAAGATGGCGAGCAGCGATTGCGAGCGAAGACGGCGGCGAGAGAGACGAGAGAAAGGAAGGTGAAACAATCCATCGCCGGAGACTGAGAGAGAGGAAGGTGAAGGAGGAGACTTGTGTGAGAGAGAGAAAGGGGAAGGTGAAGGAGGCGAGGCAGACTGTGTGAGAGAGAGAAAGGGGAAGGAAGGTGAAGGACGGCGGCTGAAATGAGAAGAATGGAAATGAACCCTAATTTTCATTATAGTTATATATATATAATTTTTTTTTTTTTAAATATATTCAATTCGGTTCGGTTCGGGTTAAACCGAGCCAAAATTGGTTCAACCCGCGAACCGAACCGAAAATTCGGTTTTTTAAAATTACAACCCAACCCAACCCACATTTAAAAAAAACTCAACCCAACCCGAAAAGTTGGGTTGGGTTGGGTTGGGTTTGGCGGGTTGCGGGTTTTTTGTACACCCCTACTATTGATTATCTTTTATGAAAGGCAAAATCTTAAAACATATAAAGTAATTAACTCTAACATTTAGAGAATCACCTCTTAGTAGTCCTTTTTATTAAAATTGATCAGAATCAATTTTGAGTGCCAAAGACAAGTATCATATTTTAGGAGAATATAATTTGTCTTTACATTCTGAATTCTATATCCTGAATATCTCAAGGTGTAGTATTTTATATGTTAACAATTTAACACATACAAATTGTTCTTATTTTCAGCTGAACTTTTTAAACAATTTTGAAAATAAAAAATTTAGTATTAGCTAACATATTCATACTATATGAACCTTTTATTAGTAATAAAGTTAGAGAAATTGAATTTCTCCTATGGTACTAAAAAACACTATATTCAACATTAAGTAACAATTGTTTCTTATGGACATCTTAATGTCTCCCACTACATCAATTGAGATGAGTTTTCTGATGCCAAAATATACATCATTAAGTATTATTCAAGAATTACATATAAAATGTATTGAAGAACAAATCTTGATATGGGTCTGAATCTACTATCTAGGTGACAATACTTATTTTCCACCATTGTTCTTCTTATGGAGGTATTTCATAAATTCCTCTTATTATGACTCTTTTGCTAATTTAGAAACTATTTTCTTTTAGCTATAGTCATATGATTTCTTTTCTTGGATTTTGGTAATACTTAATTTTTTTTAGATTATTTAGATACATATCTAAATCTAGCTTTTATTGACTTCAACAATATCTCATATGTTGTTGTCATTTTATTTATCTTCTTCGATTGACATCTAGCATATCAAATAGAAAAAATTATAACCTATCTCGTTATCATCATTTATTAATCATGTGCGTTACGAACAATTTGATTAGCATTGACATCAGATTTTTTAGAACATTTCTCAATAAAGACAAATTAAAGAAAATTTACACTGACATTATATAATGTTAACATTATTATTTTTCCAAGTGATAATTTTTTTTCAATTTGACAAATCAGTAATGAAAATTAAAAATGAGAGAAATGACATATTGAAATAAATAAAAAATTATTTAATAACATGCAATCAATATTCATTCAATTTCAGTATAGAAAACAAACAATTTGATAAATGAACCCTAAATCATTAATTTATAATGCTATAATACTTTAGTGAGTTAGAACAAGTGTCGTCGTAGGCTAGGTCAAATGCTTCTTCACTAAATCAAGGCAATCTCAACCAAACGTTATCCCAAAAAAAACTTCATTTCTATAACATTTAGTTATCATTAGTTTGGTCAAGAAAATCATTAACAACCTTAATGAGATTGTAACCCATAATTTTAGATTCTATAACTTTATCCCATCAACTGCCTCTGTAGGGTAAGTCAAGTATTGGAAATAAAATTACAATCCTATCCTTCTTAGGAGATTCACCCTGATATTGACCCATGTAAACACCTTCCGTAGGCGGACGCTCCAAAAGCCGCCTCGGGGCCCCACATGGATCTCACGTTGTGAACCGATGATAGAGATCGTAGGATATGTTGACACAATTCCTTCTCCCACTTATTATTTTGAAAATACTTTCTCTGGAGATTCACCTTGATATTGACTCATGCAAACATCTTTCGTAGGGGGACGGTCCAAAAGCCGCCTCGAGGCCTCACATGAATATCACATTGTGAATCTATGTTAGAGACCGTAGGATTATCCTGACATATGTCTTTCTCCCACAAAGTATTTTGAAATAGAGTTTTCTATTACTTAGACAAATTAGGCTAATCTCATTTATTTAAGTTTTTCAATCTACCCTTTCCATAACCCTTATGTTGGTTAGATTGATTTTGATATTAATTACCAAGTATACTAAACTATTTAAAACTAATCAAATTATGAGCTCGCTTAATGAAATTAAATAAAATTTGACTAATTCAACCCCATGCCAGTTCTTAGGTAGAGGTGTTCCTTTTCAGTCAACTTAAGTACCTCACCCGAGTAACCTTTCTTAGACAGGGTTCCCTTATAGTCAATTTTTATTTCAAATTCATTAATCTTTAATTAACTATTAATTACTAGATTAATGAACTTGAGTTGATTTTAAGCAATGTTTTTAATCCTACTAAAAACTAATTCACCTTATGGATAATCTTGAAATTTTAACAATTTAAACCCTTTAAAACAAAATTCAAAGATTATCATATATTCTAATCTCATTAGAATAAAAGATAAACTAATTTCAAATAATTTAAACTATTTAAATAATTTATCAAATTATCTTTTAACTCAGGAAAGAAAAATCCTAATCTCATTGGAAAAATATATCCCAATCTCATTGGAATAAAAAATATGAATCTTATTAGAAAATATCTAATGCCATTGTGAAAATATCCTAATCTCATTAGGAAAATATCTCAATATTTTTTGGGAAAACATCTCAATCTTTTTAGGAAAAGATATCCCAATAAAAAGATATTCCAATCTAGAAAAGATATCTTAGGTGTGTTTGGATTGACTAGTAAAAAATTGTTTTTGAAAGAATGCATTTTCTTTTAAACATTTTTTTTAGAAATGTTTCTACCTAAAACACTCATGTGTTTGGTTACATTTTCTTAAAAGTGTTTTTTTATCTACAAGTGTGTTTGGTTTGCTCTACTAGAAGTGTTTCTCTTAATGTAAAATTACTATAAAAGGCAATTATTAATAAACCATATGAATTAATAACTTTAAATATATATTTTCCAATTGATTTAACAAATTAAGCTTAGCTCAATTGGCATAAGATTATGCCTTTAACTAAGAGGTCGGGGTCGGGCGGTGGTGGTTTTTGGGGTGGCGGTGGCAGTCCGCAGGAGCGGAGACGCGGTGGTCGAAGGAGGGTAGTGGGTGGAGAAAATTTAAAAGAGTAATGTGAGGATATTTTGGTAATTTTAATACAATATGAAAATTAAATATGTTTTTCAATTAAACATCCAAAAATATTTTTTTCAAAAGTTAATATTCAGTGTTTCATCCAAAGCATTATTTAAGAAAATCATTCTCCAAAAATTCATTTTGGATGGTTGTCAAACACCTCAATTTATTCGAAAATGACTTTTTCCAAAAATTAAACACTTAGTAATCTAAACCAAACACACCCTTAATCTCATTAGTAAAATATGGATTCCTATTATGAAAGGAAGTATCATAATTTAAAATTTTCAAATACAACAATATATTGAAAGATATGGAAATATAAACCTATTAGGAAATCATCTAATCAAATTAGTGGAACATTTTAATCATAATATTCTAAATATAACAATTATATAAAAATAATTAAAATGCATGATCATGCTTAACCTAGGGTGAGATTTTAATCTAGATGACATACTTTATGCAATCAAGCACAATTTAAAACATACATCAACATGCATAATTAAATTATAAAAAAAACATAGCAAAATTGTCATATCCTAAGAAATTGAAAACTAATTTAAATTACAATAATTTAAATCCAAGAAATATCTTGGTCTTCAAATCTTTTACTTATTGAGCATCCAAATTTAAGGTTTAGAAACCCTAAATTATATCTCTTTCGCATCAGTTGTTAGAGACACAAACTTTGTCCAACCTTAAATTGAAACAACTAGCCGACAAAGCACCTCAAACGCCCCAAAACACGCTTCCACATTGATTTGTATATCATCGTACATTGCTTTGATTCTTATAACAAAAAGATCACATTTGAGAACCCACCGCTTCAAAGACAAATTTTAACTGGCCATCTACATCTGGTGCCTTAATTTGGTGGAAGCTCAAACATAACTTTGTGACTTGAATTTAATTGCATACACTTTTCGAATTGTGCCTCCATTGATGATTGAAATCCACACAACAATGCCTTTTGAAGTTGCCGCATGACCGTATTTTCGCTTACAACATTTGAATTTCATGAAGCAGCAACCAAACAAATTGCAATTGATAATTCAAAATAAAATACAAACAAACTTCAACCCTATGATTTTTACAATGAATCTAATCGTAGCAATAAATCTAATGGCATAAATATATCTAAACAGTCAATTCGCAAACCTTCACATATCAAATATATGATAAAATTATAATACCCACCATACATTAACTTTTAATTCTAAACAAAACTCAAAGAAAGCTCTATACCAATTGAAGAGATTGAACTCTTCAAACCCATCCAGCGGAAGCGTTTGGAATCGATCTTTGTTTTATTTATAATTAAACAATATTACAAGTTAAGCAATATTATGACCTTTGAAGACAATAATCTTCTTGAGGCTTGTGGGAGCTCTTTGTAGATTAGATGATGAGTAGTGTGTTTGGCCAGCCATTTGGCTAAACCTAAATGTCCTATTTATAGGGCTTTTAGGAATTAATTTTATTCAATAAAATACATTTTAATATCTATTATATTAAAATATGTATTTTATATTTATTTGAATCTCATTCAAATATCATAAAATTAATCTTTTATAAATATAGATTTAACCAATTTGAATTTCATCCAAATTTCATATGTATATATAGTTTTCAATATTAATGTATCTAATATATAAACTATGCTCTCTAATATTTAATTGTTGCGTGCTCAATGTGTAAATTAAAATGCAATGGGAGAGCACTCAGAACATACAAGCATACATGGTCTTGTAGCAAATGGGAGAGCACTCAGAACATACAAGCATACATGGTCTTGTAGCAAGTAATAAGTATTTTTTCATTCGATTTCCCACAGAGATTTATTCTTAGTTACTAGCGAAGTGAGATGTTAACTTAGAAAGGATGGTTTAAATGAGGTAGAATTGGGATTAATGTGCCTAACTAACAAAGAACATGCGAGATATGCAAGCATACACAAAGAAAAGTAAAGAGGTTAACTTGAATGTAGAAGAAAAAGAATTGCGGAGAAAGAAATTATCTAGCAATAAAATCGCAAAACAGAAAACTGAAAAAAAATGGCTAAGGCAAAAATTAAACTAAGAAAATTGCGCAGACAGCAATTTTCTAGCAATTGTACTAACAGCGTTTTAAGGGTAAAGTGTGGAAACAAGGTCAACTAACGACTCCTCTATAGGCTTTTTCATACGATTCTTCAGCAGTAGATCAACTTACCATGCATCAATTTAACTCATTCTCATGTATCTCTCGATTAGATGCATTAGATCCTTTAGTTCACTCATGTCCAAGTAAGGCTTAAGCATCTATTTATATAAGCAAGTTAATGAATTGTGCTAGGAAAACGCCTATTCCTAGGTCGTTTTCTGGCTACCATGAAAGGCTAGCATGAATGGACCACTCTGAACTCTTACTCCTTCCAGAGGTTAGGAGTTCTTTGGACAAAATGGATGGCCAATCGAAATTGCCCGTGGGATGAAGCATACATACATTCAATGCATTTGAAGCTATCCTACATGCTGAATTCACGTATTTCTACATATAGATTCATCATTAGCAGACCCTTGTGTGGTTTAGTTACTCATGGATGATGTGGAGTTGGAAAGACTAAATGGATTAAACATGATTCAAAGTAAACTGAAAGTAAAGGAGAACAGAAAGTGATAAGAAAACTTGCAACGTGGGTAAATGATTCCTCTATTAAGTACGATTCGAAACTCAAAGTGCAACGACTATAAAGCAATAAAGACTAAGCAAATGGAAACGAATTGAAACAATGTAGCTAACAGAACCAAATGGCAGCAAACAGAAGCGAAAAGTAAAGACAGAAAGCAGTAGAAAGCGCATAAACGTGTGCGTGAACTCCTCGCCGCAAGCGCCTCGGATGAAGGGCGAAGGTGAGCTTTGTTTGGGGATAAATTCAATCAGAAGAGAAGAAGGATCTTCTCTTATTCCTCTCAGATTATCGATGCCAACAGCTGATTCCTTCACGCCAACAAACGGGAGAGAAAACAAGAAGAAACTACGTTGAGATGGGAGTTCTACGCTTCCAAACTTATTGTTCTCCTTCCCCCTTGACCTCCTTTTATAGTGTTTTGCAGGTATTCTTCAGCCAAGGAGAACCATCCATTCTGAACGACGACCTTCCACGTGGCAGCATGAGAGAAATTGGGCGGCTAAAGATCGCAACAAAACGGCGGACGGTTAGACAACTTAACAATTTCAACTTAAACATTGCGGAGACAGCAATGTTTTCGCAATGTTCCTGCAATACAGAATTTGAACTCTTTTAGCTTTGTTTTTTATTCTTTCTTGTTCCTTTTACAAATAACTCTTGATTTAGTTCCATTCTATGAATTCTCATATATAGGCACATGTTTAGACTAAATTCTATCAAAATCGCTTAAGAGTTTACACAATTCTATAGCAAATAAGTCCCTAAAATATACACTTTTGGAGACGTAACACACCCCCAAACTTAAGTTATTGCTCGTCCTCGAGCAATATAAGGGCTTACTTGGGTTGCTATCACTCTGTCTGACTACTTGCTGACTTCCCTAAGCTTACTATCCATCGCATGGCTGTCCTGTGACACTCTTCTAAGTCCAAACTAACTTCTCCTTCTGCTTATTCTGATTTCTCTTGCCTTGTAAACCTACTACTTTTACAAATTTCCTACAACTAATCTATCTGCCTTATGTCATTAGATTCATTGTGCAGCTATCCCTAAGTTTTCAAATTCTTTCTTGCTTTACCCCAGACTCAGTACATGCTTCTAATGTCTTTCTTTTGAGCTACCTAGGATTCCTTAGAGTCATGCCAGTCTTAGTACACACAAGTAACAGTAGTACATTCCATAGAACAACTTAAACCCTGGCATCACTACATTGGATATACATTCATCTCCCTTAACAAACCTACAAGCTACAATCCTGTGCTTAGCTAATTGAGGATCAGAGTTCATTCGTACAGGACACCTAAGCACATAAGCTATAACTCATAGGCATACATTCTTCTTCCTTGGTTTTTCCTTTTCCCCTTTTTTCTTTTCTTAATAGAGTCTCTTCTTTTGGTTTGCCTTTTGATGCAGTGTCACTTGTGGGTTACACAAATGGCCCTGATTACTCAGCAACCTCAATTGAGACACTACTCTTTGCTTTTCAAAATTTTTCTTTTCATCACTTTTTCAAAGAAGAAGAATGCTTATGCTTAAAGAGGGAGAGAGGAATGTTCCTAGGCCTAGAGGCTACCTCCCCCAAACTTAAACTTCTCATTGTCCCCAATGAGAGTCTGAGGTGGCACACCCCCAAACTTGTCCTAGAAGCATCTAGTCTAAGGCAAAACAAGCAGAACTTAAAACTCCTAGGCATAAAAATGACCTTCCTAAAGCAGATAACTCAGGTGCAGAATCTTTGTAAAAACAGCATGTTAAGGGCTTATAGAGGTGCATGCTGAGCAATTTAAGGAAGCTAATTTAAACTAACAAAGATGTACTATGACATTCATCCAACATGCTCACAGATAGATCACATATTGAAGTCAATAAAGCAGCAAGATATCAAAATTTAAACAGAAACAGCCCATCCAACAGTCATCCAATAGCATGCGAAAACTAACAAAAAATTGCGGACTCCGCAAAGAATTCGCAATAAACCTACAGAGCATTTTTAGCAGTGATCAAGGCTCCTAGCATGCTATTTTCAGTCATCACTCACTACACAAAACAGGTAAATTAACTAAACTAACTACTCAGATAACATCAAGCTAAACCAAACTACTCTAAACAAACAAAAGAAAATTAAAACAGATCATGCATTTGATTAATACAGAAGTCAAAAGTCACAGAAAGGCAGGTGGTTTTTTTTAATTTTCAAGAGGGATCAGAAAACTCCCTCGAATGCCGCTCAGTCTGGCATTCAAACATCTTCATCCTCATCTCTCCTTGCTGTAGGAGGCGCCCATGGCTTCAACAGATCCGTAGGGAAGGCAGGGAATATGCACCCCAGCTGGTCAGCTACATCCTTGTCCCTTGCCTGTGCATACTCAGCCCACTGAGCCATTTTGTGCTGCAGGTCCATTAGGCAGGCCATGGACAACGATTGTACAGCAGCCAAGCCGTCCATCTCAAATTCCATGTTGCCCCTCCTTCGCATCCTCAAGATGGTGGGCAGCTCCAGATGGCCAGTGTAAGCCAACTGCTTCTCATTCTTCTTCATTGGAACACCTGCACGTAAGCATAGTTTAGTTATGGTGTTTGGGAAAAAGAGCTGCCCCTTACCTTTCTTTGAACAGTCGGTGATGGAGGCGGCAATGACTTCACCCACGTCAATGGTGAGCCCCCTCATGATGGCATACAGTAGCAAAGACCGCCCCTGGTTGATAGTCGTTTCGTGTGTCACAGGGGAGATGCGTCTGCACACAAAAGAGGACCAGACGGCTGCCTTGTCCTTAAGGATCGCACTCATCATTGTGTGCTTCCCATTCCTTGAGATTGTCCACGCCGCCTCAGGTTTGCCTATTACTTGCAGGGCTTCCTCCAAGACAGCCGCAGAGGGTGATTCTATGATTCTTGCATAATCAGTGTACTTATGCCCTTTGAGAGCATAAGCTTCGTTGATGGCTTTGGCCGAGAAGTCGACCTCGATCCCCCTCACCATGGACAGACCATCTTCAGGGTGTGTCAGGTTGGCGTAGAAGTCATACACCATGTCAGGATAGGCGGGAATGGGCGGTCTGCACAGCTCCTCCCAGCCATGGTTGATGATCCCTGCGCGCAAGAATTGCGGCAAGTCCGCCAATGAATCAAGAAATCCTCGCTCACGGAGAAGGTCTCTCTTCCTCAATTCGAGGTCCTTGGCCTCTGCTTCCTTAGAGACGTACCTAACAGCTTGAGGTTCGTCTTCGGGGTACATCTTCTTCTTCCCCTTCTCTTTTGCTTTGGCCGACTCAGCGGCCTCAACCTTCATCTTCTTTAAAGAAGGTTCACCTCCAACCTTCTTCTTCTTGGCTCGCTTGGAGTGAAGGGAATGAACTCTTCATTCCCCGCAGCGGAAGCGATTGGAATCGTTACTTTGGTTTATTTAGAATTAAACTAAAACAAGTTTAAGCATATTATGTTTTACCTTTGATGAATCATCTTTTTGTGTTACTTTTTCCACGAGATCTTCCTTGCTATGACTCGAACACGGGATCAAGGCTTGTGGGAGCTCTTTGAAAGAATGAGAGAACAATTCTCTCTGCAGAGGTTGAGTGGTGTGTTTGGCCAACCCTTTGGCTAAACCTAAATGTCTTATTTATAATAAGGCTTTTAGGAATTAATTTTATTTTATAAAATACATTTTAATATCTAATATATTAAAATATGTATTTTATATTTATTTGAATCTTATTCAAATATTATAAAATTAATCTTTTATAATATACTTTAAACCAATTTGAATCTCATTCAAATAACATATGTATATAGTTTTTAATATTAATGTATCATATACATAAACTATTTCCTCTAATATTTAATGTATCAAATACAATAAATATATTTTACTCTTCTACATTTAATATATCAAATATATTAAATATTAATTTGAATATTTAAATTTTATCTTTCAACTAAATTGATCCTTTTAGTGTTACTATGAGCTAGCAAGGGGACCTTATGGACCTACAGATTTATAAGCTCCAATGATACAAAATTAATTAATTAAACTCTTTAATTAATTAACTTTCATTCATTAACTCTAGGTCACTCCACTATAGGCCTAGAGTTGCACTCTTATGCACTGTAGGACAAGTTGTGTCCATGGATATAACCATTACATGCAAGTCGATCCTTCACGAGTTGTTCGTAATTACAGCTGGGTCAAAAGTCCGTTTTACCCATGTAATTACATCTTACATCTTAAGTACCACTGATTCTCTAATGAACAACCTGTTTATGATCCAACCATAAACGAAGTCCCTCTCAGGCCAGTGAGAGGGTGGGGCCCCATTGTTCAAGTCCCGAAATCAGCACTTAAGGGAACTACTCATCTACTTTCCCTATATGGGAAGAAGTGAATTCCATCTTGTGAAACTTATGTTCCCAACTCCCTATTTGGTCAAGTCCCCAAAATGGTAGGCTTATTGAATCGGCTATAAAGGCCATTCTCACCCATACCAATCAAAGGACGAGCCCTCACAGGCAGGAGTTCATAAATCACTCAGGATTAAGATCGAGTCACATATGATCATCCTGTGAAATATTAATCTTCTCAAATAACGGATTTATAAAGAGAGATTATATATTTCGTGGTCCAGTCTTATACAAACTCATTGTATAGGATACCCCCACTCACATGTCTCTACATGAATGATTTGGATCAAATCATTTGTAACAATTACAAAGTGGGTCGTATCAATAGTGTTACCAGGATAAGGCACCCAACCTTATCCATATACTATAGACCCTTTAGGTTATTACTTGAACATGATCCTCCCGTATGTCAACTACATACAGTTCAAGATTACACTAATAACCTTGGATTTTATTTATATAATGAATATTATAAATTGCAAATAATAATAAAATAATTATCAAATAATTATTAATTAATTACGAGGCTTTAGGGCATAAATCCCAACAATCTCCCACTTGCACTAAAGCCGGTGAGACATGTATGCTAGGGCATACTCTACACCCAACATGTTCTCCCACTTGCCCTAGTGAAGATGAGACATGTCTCATAATCCTAGACATTCTAGGTGGCTTTCAAACACTTTAGCCTGGAAAGTCTTTTTATATAGATCAAAACGACTGTCAATTAAAAGTCATCTTGGTCCTACCACGATTCTTTCTCTCTCAGGATACCCTATATATTGATGTTATCTAAGTTCCTTAAGTTTAGCCATTACATAAAACGTTTTAGGCTTAACTATATCTGAAACATCTTTCAGACCAATAAGAAATTATTTGAGTTATGCAAGTTCTTTACTTCATAAGCAAGAACATTTAACTTGCATACCATGCTCCACCATCTAGGGTAAACATAGATTTCCATAAATCTTTGTTAAAACCAGTGCATCTCGTAAAGATCAAATCTTTAACCTCATACACAAAAATATAATTTCTCATTTTATCCATAGATATTTTGAGAAAAGTTTTTATTTTTCCGCGCAATGGTCATACCATTGGGTTAACTAATAAATGCTAACCAATTTTACTGTCAAATGTCATGTCTCAAGTGTACATTAGATTTTCTCCCACTCAAACGTAGATAGTCAATCTTATGTTCTCAACATTTTGAAATGTCTGAGGACACTATTCCTTAGATAATCTAAACTTCATGTAAGAATGATACATTATCATTTTTGAAGTATTACATCATATACTTGACAACAAATTTGTCAATATAAGATGTGTGAGACATAAATAACATTTTGTCCTCGAAAACTCTATTTTAGGACATACCCAGTAATTTAAATCATTCATTTGGAATTGGTTAGGTAGTCAACATTTTATGTTGGATTCAAATCTTACAGCATTCACAATGGGTAATAAGTCATCCACATAAAATATGAGAAAATTCCACTAAGTAATTAATGATTTTCTTGCCTATACAATATCATTAATATTTATTCAAAGTCATAGTTTTTGATACTTTTATCAAACCTTACATTCAAAAATCTAGTGATCAAATTCATTTCATAAATGAACCTTTACTGCTTGCAAACCTTTTGCTTTTGATTTTTGAAATTGAACTCATGTAATTGATTTGTAAATGCATTCTTTAAGATTTCTTTTCAAAAAAGATTTCTTAAACCTTCACTTGACATATCTCATATGCAACTATGAATTAGGAAATGCTTATATACTCTAATATGACAACAAATGAGAAAGTTTATCCATGGTTTACTTTCTCCACTATATTTGTCATTAGTCTTATTTTGAAGGTCTGTGCCTTCTTATTTACAAATCTTTTACTTTTGTAGATATATTCAAAACCTATGGGTTTTACCCCATCACGAATATCTACAAGTTCTAGATAAAGATGAGTACATCTACTCTATCTCGAGATTTATGACTTTGGTCTACTAGTCTTTGTCATTGACCTTCATTTCAACTTTGAGGTCAAGAAGCCCTCCATTTTGTCATCTAATACGACAACTTGGGCTTCATATAAGCTCTTGTAACGGTCGGGTCATCTCATAACTCTCCCACTACGATGAGGCTTATCCAATTCATGACTAGGATCCATTTGACTATCAAATGTAATTAAATTGTTAACAAATTTTGTTAACTATTTAGTGGCTTCACTTGGAACAAACTTTTCAACACTATTGAACATATTCAAGTTTCAGCATGTATGCTTAAAACTCCCAAAACTCGAAGGGTTGTAAACTAACTTTACTACTCTTCTATAATCTCAAAGTTGTCTCATGGACACCTTTTAGATAGAATCATGTTCACTATACAATCTATATTGTATATCCTAACAAGAGTCTTATAATGGCGTGTAATTCTTTATTGTTCTGACCATGTCTAACAAGGTCTTGTTTCTCCTCTTACAGCACAATTTCACACAATTGTACTTTGTGCTAGAGTGGAGATAAAATCTCACTTTCTATCAATTAGTCTTAGTACATAACGTTCCTGTACTTTTCACTGTGATCTGATCATAATGTTTTGATAGATTTACCTAATTGACCTTCAACTTGAGTCTTATATTCCTTGAACTTTTCAAAATATTCAGACTTATGTTGCATTAGGTTACAATACTTATTTCTTGAATAATCATCAACTAGAGTGATGAAATATTCATCAGTGTTCTTTGGCCTGTAGGCTTTTCCAACAAAAACCTATTAATTATCTTGCATGAAAGGCAAGATCTTAAGACATATAAAGTAATTAACTCTAACATTTAGAGAATCACTTCGTAGTAGTCTTTTTATTCAAATTGATCCGAATCAATCTTGAATGCCAAAGACAAGTATCATATTTTAGGAGAATATAAATTGTCTTTATATTCTGGATTCTATAATCCTGAATATCTCAATGTGTAGTATTTTATATGTTAACAATTTAACATATACAAATTATTCTTATTTTTCAGCTGAACTTTTCAAACAATTTTGAAAATAAAAATTTAGTACTAAAATATTCATACTATATGAACATTTTATTAGTAATAAAGTTAGAGAAATTGAATTTCTCCTATGGTACTAAAAACACCATATTTAGCATTAAATAACAATTATTTTTTATGGACATCTTAATGTCTCCTACTACATTAATTGAGATGAGTTTTCTGGTGCCAACAAGTAGAGATCATTCTACATCATTAAGTATTTTCCAAGAATTATATAAAGTGTAATGAAGAACAAATCTTAATAGTGGATTTGAATCTACTATATAGGTGGTAATGATTATTTTCCACAAAAAATCTAGTAAATCAAATTTACTTTTTTCCATGTTCTTCTCACAGAGGTATTTCATAAATTCCTCTCATTATGACTACTTTGCTAATTTAGAAACTATTTTCTTTTAGCTACAGTCATATGGTTTCTTTTCTTGGATTTTGGTAATACTTAATTTTTTAGATTATTTAAATAAATATCTAAATCTAGCTTTTATTGACTTTAACAACATCTCATATGTTGTTGTCATCTTCTTTATCTTCTTAGCTTGACATCTAATATGTCAAATAGAAAATTTGTATAAGCCATTTCGTTATATTGATTTATTAATCATGTGCTTCACGAACAATTCGATTAGCATTGGCAACAGGTTTTTGAGAACGTTTCTCAATAAAGACAAATTAAAGAAAAAATGTACACTGTCATTATATAGTGTTAACATTATTTTTCCAAGTGATATTATTTTCTCAATTTAACCAATTAGCAACGAAAATTAAAATTGAGAGAAATAGACATAATATTGAAATATAAAAACAATATTATTTAACGACATGGAATCAATATTCATTCAATTTCAGCATAGAAAACAAACAATTTGATAAATGAACCCTAAAACATTAATTTCTAATGCTATGATACTTTAGTGAGTTAGAACAGATGCCGCCGTAGGGTAGGTCAAATGCTCCTTCACTAAACTGAGACAATCTCAACCAAGTGTTATCCCAAAATAACTCTTATTTCTATAACATTTAGTTACCATTAGTTTGGTCAAGAAAATCATTAACAACCTTAATGAGATCTTTGTAAGTGTAACCCATCATTTTAGATTTTATAATTTTATCCCAACAAGTACCGCCGTAGGGTAGGTCAAGTATTGGAAATAAAATTACAATCCTATCCTTCTCAGGAGATTCACCCTGATATTGACCCATGTAAACACCTTCCGTAGGGGGACGGTCCAAAAGCCGCCGCGAGGCCCCACATGGATCTCACGTTATGAACCAATGATAGAGACCGTAGGATATGTTGACACATTTCCTTCTCCCACTTACTATTTAAAATACTTTCTCAACAGATTCACCCTGATATTGACTCATGCAAATACCCTTCGTAGGGAGGACGGTCCAAAGCCGCCACAAGGCCTCACATGAATCTCACGTTATGAATCTATGGTAGAGACCGCAAGATTATCTCGACATATGTCTTTCTCCCACTAAGTATTTTTAAATAGGGTTTTTCTATTACTTAGACAAATTAGGCTAATCTCATTTATCTAAGTTTTTCAATCTACCTTTCATAACCCTTATGTTGGTTAGATTGATTTTAATGTGAATTACCAAGTATATTAAACTATTTAAAACTAATCACATTATGAGTTAGCTTAATGAAATAAAATAAAATTTGACTAATTCAACCCCCAGGCCAGTTCTCAGGTAGAGGTGTTCATTTTCAGTCAACTTAAGTACCTCACCCGAGTAAACTTTCTTAGACAGGGTTCCCTTATAGCCAATTTTTATTTCAAATTCATTAATCTTTAATTAACTATTAATTACTAGATCAATGAACTTCAATTGATTTTAAGCAATGTTTTTAATCCTATTAAAAACTAATTCACCTGATGGATAATCTTGAAATTTTAACAATTTTAAACCCTTTAAAACAAAATTAAAGATTATCATATATTCTAACCTTATTAGAATAAAAGATAAACTAAATTCAAATATTTAAACTATTTAAAGAATGAATTAATTATCTTTTAAATAACGAAAGAAACAATCTAATCTCATTAGGAAAATATCCTAAGCTCATTTGGAAAATATCCTAATACTTATTGAGAAAAGATATCTCAATCTTATTGGAAAAATATTTTGGGAAAAGATTTTCCAATCTTATTAGGAAAAGATTTTCCAATCAAAGATTTCCCAATAAAAAGATTTCTCAATAAAAGATTTCCCAATAAAAAATTTAAATGATTTCCCAATAAAAGATTTCCCAATAAAAGATTTCCCAATAAAATATTTCATAATCTTATTAGGAAAAGATTTCCCAATCTTATTAGGAAAAGATTTCCCAAGATTTCCCAATCTTATTAAAAGATATCACTATATCTAGTAAAATATATCCCTAGTTTAAAATTTCCAAATATAACAATTATATTGAAAGATATTGAAATATAAACCTATTAGGAAATCATCTAATCAAATTAGAAAGCATTTTAATCATACTATTCCAAATATATCAATTATATTAAAAATAATTAAAATGCATGGTCATGCTTAACCTATGGTGGGATTTTAATCTAGATGACATACTTTATGCAATCAATAAATTTAAATCATACATCAACATGCATAATTAAAATTAATAACACAACAAAATTGACCGACATATTTGGCATATCCTAAGAAATTGAAAGCAATTTTGAATTACATTAATTTAAATCCAAGACATATCTTGGTCTTCAAAATCTTCTTTTTTGAGCCTTCCAAATTTGAATCCAATTTAACAATTCAATTTGGACATTCCAAATCAAATCAAATCCATAGACATTCCAAATCAAATCAAATCCATAGACCTTCCAAATCTGAATTTAAATTTCGAGATTTTATTTTGGACATTCCAAACATTCCAAATCTGAATCTAAATCTACAGAATTGATTTTGGACATTCCAAATCAAATCTATAGACATTCCAAATCTGAATTTAAATTTCGAGATTTTATTTTGGACATTCCAAACATTCCAAATCTGAATCTAAATCTACAGAATTGATTTTGGACATTCCAAATCAAATCTATAGACATTCCAAATGTGAATCTAAATTTCCAGATTTTATGTTGGACATTCCAAACATTCCAAATCTGAAATTCGATAGGATTCACACAAATTGAAACTTCAATTTTGTAATGGCTTCAATTCCACCATCGTTTGACACCATCTTCAATTCCGTAATGGCTTCAAATCCACCAATTTCAATTGGTTTCAATCCGTAATGGCTTCAAAAAATGATACAGAGAATTCCTATCTCTTTCGAGTTTCACATTTGATCTAATCAAAGCAATAAAACTAATGCCAAAATATGCCTAAACAATCAATTTGCAAACCACATATATCACATATATGAAAAACAAATTCAAATACCCACCATGATCTTTTAATTCTAAACAAAACTCAAAGAAGCTCGGATACCAATTGAAGGGAATGAACTCTTCATTCCCCGCAGCGGAAGCGATTGGAATCGTTACTTTGGTTTATTTAGAATTAAACTAAAACAAGTTTAAGCATATTATGTTTTACCTTTGATGAATCATCTTCTTGTGTTCCTTTTTCCACGAGATCTTCCTTGCTATGACTCGAACACGGGATCAAGGCTTGTGGGAGCTCTTTGAAAGAATGAGAGAACAATTCTCTCTGCAGAGGTTGAGTGGTGTGTTTGGCCAACCCTTTGGCTAAACCTAAATGTCTTATTTATAATAAGGCTTTTAGGAATTAATTTTATTTTATAAAATACATTTTAATATCTAATATATTAAAATATGTATTTTATATTTATTTGAATCTTATTCAAATATTATAAAATTAATCTTTTATAATATACTTTAAACCAATTTGAATCTCATTCAAATAACATATGTATATAGTTTTTAATATTAATGTATCATATACATAAACTATTTCCTCTAATATTTAATGTATCAAATACAATAAATATATTTTACTCTTCTACAATTAATATATCAAATATATTAAATATTAATTTGAATATTTAATTTTTTTCTTTCAACTAAATTGATCCTTTTAGTGTTACTATGAGCTAGCAAGGGGACCTTATGGACCTACAGATTTATAAGCTCCAATGATACAAAATTAATTAATTAAACTCTTTAATTAATTAACTTTCATTCATTAACTCTAGGTCACTCCACTATAGGCCTAGAGTTGCACTCTTATGCACTGTAGGACAAGTTGTGTCCATGGATATAACCATTACATGCAAGTCGATCCTTCACGAGTTGTTCGTAATTACAGCTGGGTCAAAAGTCCGTTTTACCCCTGTAATTACATCTTACACCTTAAGTACCACTGATTCTCTAATGAACAACCTGTTTATGATCCAACCATAAACGAAGTCCCTCTCAGGCCAGTGAGAGGGTGGGGCCCCATTGTTCAAGTCCCGAAATCAGCACTTAAGGGAACTACTCATCTACTTTCCCTATATGGGAAGAAGTGAATTCCATCTTGTGAAACTTATGTTCCCAACTCCCTATTTGGTCAAGTCCCCAAAATGGTAGGCTTATTGAATCGGCTATAAAGGCCATTCTCACCCATACAAATCAAAGGACGAGCCCTCACAGGCAGGAGTTCAGAAATCACTCAGGATTAAGATCGAGTCACATATGATCATCCTGTGAAATATTAATCTTCTCAAATAACGGATTTATAAAGAGAGATTATATATTTCGTGGTCCAGTCTTATACAAACTCATTGTATAGGATACCCCCACTCACATGTCTCTACATGAATGATTTGGATCAAATCATTTGTAACAATTACAAAGTGGGTCGTATCAATAGTGTTACCAGGATAAGGCACCCAACCTTATCCATATACTATAGACCCTTTAGGTTATTACTTGAACATGATCCTCCCGTATGTCAACTACATACAGTTCAAGATTACACTAATAACCTTGGATTTTATTTATATAATGAATATTATAAATTGCAAATAATAATAAAATAATTATCAAATAATTATTAATTAATTATGAGGCTTTAGGGCATAAATCCCAACAATGCCTTCGGTCGCTTGCCCTTCACGATCACAGGGGCCCTCTTCTTGAGGCGAGCCTTGGTGGTTATCTACTGGAGGCAATCCCCCAACGTTTCGTCCATGGAGTCCTTGCTTCCCCCCTCCGCAGGGCTGTCAAGACTGACCTCCCTTAAGGGGGAGAATACCTCCTCCTCCTCCGCCGGCTCATCACTTTGCACCGAGTCTTGGTGCTCTTCAGGTGGAGCTTCAGGCTCTGGCGTTTGTGGCGAAGGTTCAGGGCTCTGCCTGGCCGTCTCATATGATGGGCGGCCACTCCCACGACTTTCCTCACTGGGAGTCTTTCTCACCCTAATCGGTGAGTCATCCGTCGCGATTTGCCATTTCCTCTTCTTAGGTGTACCGACTAGTTCAGAAGGACCAGCAGGTATCTCAGTCACCGCCTTCCACTTCTTTTGTCGCACTGGTAGCTTCGGAGGCCATGAGGGCTGCGCAGCATCGGCGTCTGCTAAGGAAAGAAGCGCCTCTCTCGCAGCTTCTTCTGCGTCAGACGACTTTTTCTTGGGTGTGGATCAATCTGCTCGTGTGGATACCATTGTCGTTCTTTGAGGATCCGAAGGTAGGAGATGCAGAGGAAGAAGAAGACTGAATTTTGGAGGTCCAACGGATTGAGAAAACGTAAAGGGCAGGGATCCAACGACAGCTATTTGTACTCGAGTACCCTCCAACGGCTAGTTTCTGTTGCGGACTCAGCAACTTCTCCGCAATAAATTCGCTTAGCCGTTGGGATATTTCTTGATTTAAGTTGCAAGATTCAGCAACCAAATCCTTGATTTAGCCCGATTTTCTTCGTGGATTTTCTCCCCTTGATTCATCTCCTTGATCTCCTCTTAAAGATCTCCCATTAAAATTCACCTAATTAAAACAAAAATCCGTAATTAAAATAAAAATAAACACACAACACAAACCGAAAATACGAAAGAAAAAAAAAACTAAGGCATGGCCTTCTGATGGATGAGCACAGTGGTCACTCATCCCCTCTCGATTCGATTCTCAAACTTCAGATAGAAGGAAGGCCGAGAGTGTCTTTACATCTCCTTCCTCATAGTAGTGCTTCAACCTTGCACCATTCACCATGAACGGTTGCCCGTGGTGTAGGTTTCTAATCTCAATAGCACCATGAACAAAAACGTTAGTTATCACAAAAGGACCTGACCATCTAGACTTAAGTTTGCCTGGAAATAACCTTAACCGTGAGTTGAATAATAAGACATGCTGGCCTTTTTTAAAGTCCTTGATCCTAAGTCTACTATCATGCCAAATTTTAGTTTTTTCCTTATACATTTTAACATTTTCATAGGACATATGTCTTAGCTCATCTAACTCATGTAATTGCAGAGACCGCAAAGTTCCAGCATCGGTCACGCAATAATTTAGTTCTTTTAAGGCCCAAAAGACTTTGATTTCCAATTCGAAGGGAAGATGACATGCTTTCCCATACACTAGCCTATAAGCAGACATACCTAAGGGTGTTTTATATGCAGTCCTATATGCCCAAAGTGCATCGTCTAACTTAAAAGACCAGTCTTTTCTATTCGGCTTGACCACTTTTTCAAGTATGTTCTTGATCTCCCTATTGGATATTTCAGCTTGTCCATTTGAGTGTGGGTGATAAGGGGTTGCCACTCTATGTCTAACATTGTACTTAGCTAATACCTTTTCCATAGCTTTATTTATAAAGTGAGTTCCCTCATCACTAATTATCGCACGTGGTGTACCAAACCTTGTAAAAATATGCCTATTAAGAAACTTAATGACTGTTTTGGCATCATTTGATGGACATTCTATGGCTTCTACCCATTTAGATACATAGTCTACAGCTACAAGTATATAAAGATTACCTGCAGATGGAGGGAATGGTCCGATGAAGTCAATGCCCCACACATCAAAGAGCTCCAACTCTAAGATGTAGGTGAGAGGCATCTCATCTTTCCTACTGAGATTACCTGTCCGTTGACACTCATTGCAGCTGTGTGCATGGTCGTGTGCATCTTTGAATATCGTGGGCCAGTAGTAGCCACTTTGGAACACCTTTGCAGCCGTCCTTTGGCCACCAAAATGTCCACCATAAGGAGACGTATGGCAGTGCTACAACACTGACTTTGCCTCAGCAGCTGATACACACTTCCTCAGCAATCCGTCTGCGCAAGTCTTGTAAAGTGTAGGATCGTCCCAAATGAACTTCCTAGCTTCATGTAGGAACCTCTTTTTTTCTTGCCCTCCTTTGAAAGTTGGTAGTACCTGCGAGGCAAGGAAGTTACCAATATCCGCAAACCAAGGTTCCTCATCATTATCACGATGTGCTAACACAAAGACATGCTCATCGATAAAGGCATCAGAAATTGCTGGCTTAGCAATTTTTTCGCAATTGCTTCGCAATCTAGATAAATGGTCAGCAACTACATTTTCGCTTCCTTTTTTATCTCTAATGTCTAAGTCAAACTCTTGCAACAATAATACCCATCTAATTAACCTAGGCTTAGCATCAGCCTTCCTCATTAGGTATTTTAGTGCAGAGTGATCGGTGTACACAATGGTTCTAGTTCCTACAATGTAATTCCTAAACTTTTCACAGACAAACACTACAGCTAGCATTTCCTTCTCCGTGGTTGTGTAATTACATTGTGCTTCATTCAAAGTCTTACTTGCATAGTATACAGGATGTGTTAGTTTATCTATTTTTTGTTCTAGCATGACCCCCACTGCATAGTCACTAGCATCACACATCATCTCAAATGGTAGATCCCAATTTGGACCTACTATAATTGGTGCTTTGACTAAGGCTTCCTTAAGTGTTGTCCATGCTATGAAACATTATTTTGAGAAGACAAATGGTTTATTAAGCTCTAGAAGCTCACACAAAGGTTTAGAAATTTTTGAAAAGTTTTTAATGAATCTCCTATAGAAACCTGCATGACCTAGGAAACTTCTAATAGCTTTTACATTTTGAGGTTCCACTAGCTTCTCTATTATTTCTATTTTGGCCCTATCGACCTCTACTCCTGCTCTAGATACTCTATGTCTTAGGACTATCCCTTCTTCCACCGTAAAGTGGCATTTTTCCCAATTCAGGACAAGGTTGGTCTCCTCACACCTAGTTAGGACTTGTCCTAAGTTTTCTAAGTAATTATCAAAAGAATCACCAAAGACTGAGAAGTCATCCATAAATATTTCTATCATGGACTCATCTAAGTCAGAGAAAATGGCCAACATGCACCTTTGGAATGTTGCTGGTGCATTGCACAAGCCAAATGGCATTCTGCGAAAAGCAAATGTTCCAAAGGGACATGTAAAGGTTGTTTTCTCCTGGTCCACAGGGTCTATGGTAATTTGGTTATATCCAGAATAACCATCTAAAAAGCAGTAATAGGCTCGGCCAGCTATTCTATCTAACATTTGATCTATAAACGGTAAAGGAAAATGATCTTTTTTTGTTTCTTTGTTCAATTTTCTATAGTCCATACAGACTCTCCATCCTGTAACAGTTCTAGTTGGTATAAGTTCATTATTCTCATTAACTATTACAGTCATTCCACCCTTCTTAGGCACACATTGTATTGGACTCACCCATTGACTATTAGCTATAGGGAAAATTACACCTGTATCTAACCATTTGATAATTTCTTTTTTAACTACCTCCTTCATGGAGGGATTCAACCTACGTTGGTGATCTACTCTAGGTGTATGTTCCTCTTCCAATAATATCTTATGCATGCAATAAGAAGGACTAATACCTCTTATATCAGCAATCGTCCATGCAATAGTTTTTTTTATGTTGCTTAAGCAGCAATATTAGCGCAATTTCATGCTTTTCACTTAATTTGGACGAAATGATAACAGACAAAGTATCCTGCTCTCCTAGATATGCATACTTAAGATGATCAGGAAATGGTTTTAATTCTAGTAAAGGTGGATGTTCAATTGATGGTTTCAAAGGATTTGGGGTTCTCTCAGACAAGTCATTAGTCATACAAACATGCTGAGGTTTGTCCACAGATATATCCATCAATTCAGAAATGTTTAAGTCAGTTATATCTATTTGTACATAGTCAGTAGCATGCTTAATTAACAGTTCATGCTCAAGTTGTTCTTCCATCAGTGAATCTACTACATCCATACTTGCACAAGATTCAGAATCAGAGGGATACCTTAGGGCTTTAAAGACACTAAATTTAACCTCCTCATCATGAACTCTCATGGTGAGCTCACCTTTTTGGACATCGATTAAAGCCCTACCTATGGCTAGAAATGGTCTGCCCAATAAGATTGGTACCTCCTTGTCTGCCTCATAGTCCAGAATGATGAAGTCTGCAAGAAAGATGAATTTGTCAACCTTGACAAGTATATCCTCAATTTTACCCTCAGGGTATGCTATGGATCTGTCTGCAAGCTGCAAGGTGACAGTAGTAGGACGTGCTTCCCCTATTCCAAGCTGGCGGAATAGTGACAAGGGCATGAGATTGATGCTGGCTCCCAGATCACAAAGAGCTCTGCCCACGTCTTTGCCTCCCAACTCGATTGGCAAGGTGAAGGAACCAGGATCCTTCTCCTTCTTTGGTAGCTTGTTTTGAAGAATAGCACTGCACTCCACAGTGAGATTCACTGTTTCAAATTCACCAATGATCTTTTTGTTAGTAATTATATCTTTCAAAAATTTAACATAAGAAGGCATAGATTGCAAAACTTCTACAAATGGGATATTCACATGCACTTGTTTTAAAATTTCTAAAAACTTATTAAAGTGCACTTCCTGTTCTTGTTTTTTCTTCAGCCTTCTAGGGAATGGAGGTGGTGGCACATATGTAGGCACTTCAGATCGCCTAATAACAGGTGGAGGCCTTGGTATCTCTTCTGGTTCCTCAATGATAGGTTCCAGCCTCACCCTTGTTGTGCTTGTTGGTGTTTGATCATGGTTGGGCAGAGAATCCAGTGGAGCACTAGACTCTTCATTCTCTACTCGCTTTGGGGCTTCTCTATTGTTGCTCCCCAATGGTCTTCCACTACGAAGTTCAATTGCTTGAACTTGCTCTTTTCCATCCCTTCTTGGTACTTCAGTGTCTGCAGGCAATCTTCCTTGGGGCCTATTTTTCAGTTCATTTGCTAACTGCCCTATTTGGTTTTCGAAGCTCCTAAGGGTGGCTTGCTGACTTTGTAGGGTTGCATCATTTTTTGCAATGTATTCTTTAAGTAAATTCTCTACTGATGGTCCTACAGGTTGGTTATATGGCTTTTGGTACATGGATTGGTTATTTTGTTGAGTGAAACCAGGTGTTCCACTCGGTCTTGGTTGGTTTTGTGCTTGGTTAGTGTTTTGTTGTCCACCCCAAGAGAGATTTGGGTGGTTCCTCCAACCAGGATTATAAGTGTTAGAATAGGGGTTGTTCCTAGGCTTCTGTTGGCTTCCAATATAGCAGACTGAGGCTGAATTCCCAAGGCAGAAATCATACAAGTGCCCTTCTCCACAGAACCCACAGATTAGTGTCTCACCTTGACTGTTTGATGTGCCCATTGAAATGGCTGCTGCGGTGTTGACACTAGGTTGGAGATTGGTTTGAGCCATTTGTTTAACTAGATTGGTCAGGGCATTGATTTGGCTACTCATTGCACTAAGTGCATCATTGTCTTGAGCTCTACTTGGCTCTACTGGATCGTCTGACCATCTACAATGGGAGGTTGAGATTTTCTCCAAAATCTCGTAGGCTTCATTGTAGCTCTTAGAAAGCATGGAACCACCAGCTGAAGAATTCAGCACTTGCCTTATGCTGGGGTTGCATCCTTTAAAGAACACTTCTATTTGGATACACCATGGAATGCCATGGTGTGGACATTTAAGCAATAAATCTTTGAATCTTGTCCAAGCTTCGTGAAGGGATTCGTTTTCGGCTTGTTTGAACTTGATTATATCATCACGAAAGTTGAAATTCCTATCAGGTGGGAAGTATTTGACTAGGAATTTCTTAGCCAGATCTGTCCAATTGACAATCGATCCAGAGGGTAAGGAATTTAACCGCGTTTTGGATTTATCTCTTAATGAGTAAGGAAAGAGGTAAAGTCTTAAAGCTTCTTGGGAAACTCCAGGGATGAGGAAACTATCACTAACTCCTAGGAAATTTCTCAGATGATTGTGGGGATCTTCATTTTCCACTCCAAAGAATTGTCCCACAGTGGACAGCATTTGGAACATTACTGGCTTTAACTCGAATGAGTTGGCAGTAATCTCAGGGCGTATAATGCTTGGATTAAGCTCCCCAGGCATGGGAACTAAGTTGAGAGGATGGCACTATCCTTGTCATTCGCTATTTCGATGGGGTTGCGAATGGCAGGTGCTTGGTTTGGAGGTGGTCTTTCCATTTCGGTTTGTAGGAATTGCGATGACTCCGCGGAGTCAGCAATGTTTTGAGTTACAAGGGGTTGTTTAAAAAGGCGTTTCTTAGCTTTGTTTCTGGCCCTAAGTAGTCTTTCAGGCTCAGGATTGAACTCTAGATTGCTACTTGAATGCTCATTCATAAACTAACCCGATGGTACATGTAAAAGAAATGAAAGAAGATTAGCTCCAATAGATATTAAGTTTTGTGTTTCTAACTTAACAAACTTCGTGTTTACAAAACAAAATCCGCGGCAGCGGCGCCAAAAACTTGTTGCGTGCTCAATGTGTAAATTAAAATGCAATGGGAGAGCACTCAGAACATGCAAGCATACATGGTCTTGTAGCAAGTAATAAGTATTTTTTCATTCGATTTCCCACAGAGATTTATTCTTAGTTACTAGCGAAGTGAGATGTTAACTTAGAAAGGATGGTTTAAATGGGGTAGAATTGGGATTAATGTGCCTAACTAACAAAGAACGTGCGAGATATGCAAGCATAAACAAAGACAAGTAAAGAGGTTAACTTGAATGTAGAAGAAAAAGAATTGCGGAGAAAGCAATTATCTAGCAATAAAATCGCAAAACAGAAAACTGAAAAAAAATGGCTAAGGCAAAAATTAAACTAAGAAAATTGCGCAGACAGCAATTTTCTAGCGATTGTACTAAGAGCGTTTTAAGGGTAAAGTGTGGAAACAAGGTCAACTAACGACTCCTCTATAGAATTTTTCATACGATTCTTCAGCAGTAGATCAACTTACCATGCATCAATTTAACTCATTCTCATGTATCTCTCAATTACATGCATTAGATCCTTTAGTTCACTAATGTCCAAGTAAGGCTTAAGCATCTATTTATATAAGCAAGTTAATGAATTGTGCTAGGAAAACGCCTATTCCTAGGTCGTTTTCTGGCTACCATGAAAGGCTAGCATGAATGGACGACTCTGAACTCTTACTCCTTCTAGAGGTTAGGAGTTCTTTGGACAAAATGGATGGCCAATCGAAATTGCCCGTGGGATGAAGCATACATACATTCAATGCATTTGAAGCTATCCTACATGCTGAATTCACGTATTTATACCTATAGATTCATCATTAGCAGACCCTTGTGTGGTTTAGTTACTCATGGATGATGTGGAGTTGGAAAGACTAAATCGATTAAACATGATTCAAAGTAAACTGAAAGTAAAGGAGAACAGAAAGTGATAAGAAAACTTGCACCGTGGGTAAATGATTCCTCTATTAAGTACGATTCGAAACTCAAAGTGTGGTAGATGTACTTTATGTGGTACTCCAAATTCAAGCTGTCGAGGCTTGCCAAAATACAATTTATAAACCCGATGTACACCGAGCTATTTGAAGCTTAGTGGTAACGGGGTCGATCCACAGGGAAATAAGAAATTCAATTTAACTAAGTCTAATTTGTTAATTATAAAAAGTATGCACAATTAAAGAATGGTAATTTGGTTTGGGGGGAAGGGAGCTCCTAATATGCAACTAACGGAAAATTTAAACGACAACGTGCAAAAATTAAACGGTCGTGCTTAACTTCGAGAAATGGAATTGATCGTTATGGATGTTCGGTTCATCGATACAATTTACTCGCTAGCCAATTCATGCACACAATTCATTTAGTTATTTCTAACTCAAATGACCCAAGGATTTAATTAGACGTGTGCAATTCTAATTAAACTTGGCCAATAATCTATCCAAGGTCGCGACCCCTAAATCGACTACGTGCCAGTGACGGGAACATTGTGACGGCTCAATCCTAAGACTAACCCGGTTTCTCTCTTGCCTTAAGCCTAGCATGAAAACGTTAATTAACTCAGATTACCAATTGTCACCTTGGCCCGAACTAATTAGCCATGCTTAGACCCGTGCTACCTAGCGGTATGGGCAATTATACGTCCCAACCTTTAGCCCTCTATCATGCATAGGAATTAGAGCGTCAATCTAATTTAGCTACACATGCTAGATATGGATTAAGAACAAGCAAGAGATGCATAAACAAGCCAATAATCTCATCATTTACAAAAGGGAAAAAAATCTCCCCAAACATCCAAAACTTACAAACCAAAGCTCAAAATTAAGCACTTACCTCGGTTTAGCCTTCCATGGAGGATGAATTAATCCAATCCCCCATGGAAGAGCTTAGTAGCATGCACAAAGAGGGAGAAGAAGTACAAAAATGGTGGAAATGGAGTTTAGACCCGAGAGGAGAAGTTGGAAGAAGAAGGAGGATGAAAAAGTGGGCTGAAAAATGCGTTTTCACGCTTTTTAAAGTCGGAGCGTCGAGACGCTGTGCCCTAAGTTGGCTGCCGCGCGCGCGCGCGGGCGTCGAGACGCTCGGGCAGCGTCTCGACGCTGTCGCGCGTCCATCTGGAAAATTGTCGGGCGAGCGTCGAGACCCTCGGGCGGCGTCTCGACGCTGGGGGCGCGCGCGTGCGTCGGATGGTGTTTGGGCGGCGTCGAGACCCTCGGGTGGCGTCTCGACGCTGGGGCGCGCGCGAACTTTCAATGACGGGCGCGCGGGCGCTGAGGCGGAGCGGGCGAGGGCGCGCGGGGACACGGGCTAGGGCGAGGCGAGGCGGCGCGCGCGCGTTTGGCCGTCTGGGCGCGGGCGTGGGCGTGCTGGGCTGCTGCCTTCGTTGGGCGCCTGGGCGCTGCCCTCTCGGGTCTTAGCCCAATTTTGGGTCGTTTTGGCTCCCGAGCTCCGTTTGGCCTATCTTTTTGACCCGAACACTTCCCGAAACCTCTTAAATGACCGTTTTAGCCCCGAAAATCATAAATGGACTTCCCGAGCTCTTCACCATGAAATCACCTACAAGGAAGCATTTTAATCAATATATGTCATGGTTTTAGCTAGAATTAGGGACATTAAGATAGCTCTATTTTGGAGCTATCAAAATACCCCCGACCTAAATCTTGCTAGTCCTCGAGCAAGGTATACTCTCAATAATCTCCAAAGAATTAAATGCATGCTTAGACTCTAACCTCAATGCTTGTGAAAGAAGGTACTTGTATAAATGAAAAACCATCAAATGCATGCAAACGTTGAATTCATTTCAAAATTTAAACTCCTATTCCCTTACGTGTGTGTGTGCTTAGCACCTCTCAACCTAGCTCATGCAAGCCCGGAACAACCTTATACAGTCCTATAACTCGTTTTCCCCCTACTTATGGCAATAAGAACATTCTTACGACTTTTAGCGATAGAAAGAGCAACAAAACATAAGGCCTAAAATTTATTCTTTTCTTTGAGTACTTTGTACCTATTTTTCTTTTTGAACCACTTTTTTTTTAATTTTTCTCCAAGAGAGCCTAACACGTCAAACTAGATCTAGCTTCACGTTTTTAAGGACCAATGATCACTTCTATTAGTTCCCCTTTCATGCAGTGACAATCGTGGGTTACACGATCGCCCCTGGTTACACGGGCAACACAAGAAGGAGGAGCAACTCTAGAGTTTTTATTTTTCATGCTAACACTTTTTTTTTTTTAGGCAATAGCTATGCTATACAACAAATGAGTCATTACTACTTCTAACACATCAAGCCTCCCTAATGGTACCTTTCGGGGTGACAACAAGGTTTCAGACAAAATAAGACCATTCTAGACCTACGGAGCTGAGACTAAAAGTGCTATGTGCTCAGTGAATGTAGGGAAATAACAGAAAAAATTTTAAAATAGGCTCAAAATGTGCATACATCGTCAAATTTTCGAATCATGCAAATACGGAGTGTTCACAAGCAAATCACAGACCGTCCTCATCGGACAACATGCATTCAGATTCTAATCTAACAGTTAGAGTATACGTATGCTCGACAACTACTAAGAAGTCTCATCTCTATCTATCAACAAACTCTACCCCCCACCTTAAGATATGCATTGTCCCCAATGCATTCAACTATAAAAACAATAAAATCCTAAGGGAACAGTAAACCTCCCCTGAGTCTTGTGGAGCCGACGGGTGGAGATGTGCACCATCGTCCTCCAATATGCTCTCGAATTGTCGGCCATTCCACCTTTTCTCCTAGGAAAACAAGAAAACAAACAACAAATTCAAAAGCAAATATAAACAAAAGCAAAGCGATAAACAACAGAATTACAGTTCAAACTCGGGTGCCTCCGAGAAGCGCAAATTTTTAGAGTCGATTGCTCGACTGTATTCTCTCGCCAACTCATCCATAGTCGAACTTAGAAGATGCCCCATCCATCTTCCTAATCACCTCTTTCCTGCGAAAATCCATGAACAATTCTTTCTCTCGTGCCTTCTGCGCACATACAACATCAATTTTAAATTTTGCATTGTTCATAAAAGGTTGATCCCATAAAATTGATGCAAAAACATGAGAGAAATTTCCATGCATTCCTAAAGCATAAGGATCAGCAGGAAAGAACGGGTCATTTACTTTGCCCAAAACATCTTCCACCTTTTCCGAGGGGTGCACATAGGATTTATCGACCAATTGCACAATAGAACCAGATTCATGCAAGTCATTCATTTTAAGTTCTTTATCGACAACATGCGACTCATCATTAACCAATGGTTCTAAATCTAGCATGGCTTGATTAGTCATTTCATTTCCAAAGGTGCAAGGTAAAGTGGAAGGAAGTAGCTTAGCAGGATTCTCAACAATTGTCAAAGCAGAAACAGATGAATCACAAAATTCAGTCAAGGATGGCTCATGCAACTCATGATCATCAAAAAGTTCAGTTAAAAATAATGGGTCATCCCCATCCTCAACAGTCATGCATTCATTCGGTGCTAAAGATTCAAAAGTGTCTACTTGACAAAGAGAGAATACATCATCAACATGCTCTTCTACATAGGGCAAATGCATCTCAACAACCTCTCCGCCATACTCAACAGATAAAATGCCCTTATCCACGTTTATTTTAGGTTTAGCAGTTTTCATAAAGGGCCTACCTAATAAGATCGAAGCATGCGGAGAGGAATAATTTTCATCCATTTTCAGAACATAAAAGTCAACAGGAAAAATTAATTCATTAACTTGCACTAACACATCTTCCACTATTCCTAGAGGATGCACAGAAGTTCTATCAGCAAGTTGAATAACTGTTCCTGTTTTATTCATTCCTTTCAATTTCAGTTTCTGATAAATGGAATACGGCATAACACTAATGGAGGCTCCTAGATCAAGCATTGTTCTTCTAATATGCATGCCTCCAATCTTACAAGGGAGAGAGAACATACCTGGATCGCCGCATTTAACCGGTAAGTTCTTTGTGATCAAGGCTGAGACGTTCTCACTTACCACGACGCGTTCACTCTCCTTTGTCTTCCTCTGGTTGGTGGAAAGTTTCCTGAGGAACTTGGCGTACCTCGGAATTTCCTTCAGGGCGTCCAACAGAGGGATGTTGATCTCTACCTTCCTGAATGTGTCCAGGAACTCCTTCTCGTAGTCCTCCTTAGACGGTCTCGCTAACCTGCTAGGAAAAGGAGCCTTAGGCACATAAACTCTAGTGCATGTAGGATCGAAATTTACCCCATGCCACCGTGGTTCGGGATTTTCTGTCTGTGGCTCGACGTGGCCATAATCGACTTCCACCGGCGGGGTACTCGTGGGAAGATGCTTCCCACTTCTCAGGGTGATGGCATTCACGCTTTCAGCTTTTTGCTTTTCCAACAAATTTACCTTCTCGGTCATAAAGGATATTTCCTTACCCAAATCCTTCATCTGAGTTCCAACGTTATCGAGCTTATCCGTGGTTACTGTAAGGAGAGCTTGAAACATGTCCTCAACAGATCTACCTGAAACAGAAGATTGGGATTTCAGAAAATCATCCTTTAAAGCGAGAACAACTTTACTAACCTCAAAAAGCTGAGCCTTAAGCTTGTCCACATCCCTTCTCAAGCGAGCTTGCTCCTCGCTTCCGTCTCCATCTTCACTCCGCTCTAAGCTTATAGCTATGTTAGAAATTAAAACTCTAGCTTCAGCGGGTGTCTTATCCATGAGCGAGCCTCCACTAGCGGCGTCTATCATCTGCTGCCCTTGGGGAAGCAAACCGTAGTAAAAACCCTGAATGAGGGACTGTTCGGCTATTTGATGATTGGGGCAATCCTCGCATAATCGACCAAACCTCTCCCAGCACTCAAGAACGCTCTCTTCAGCTCCTTGCTCAATTTTTAGTATCTCCTTTCTGAGGGCGACGACCTTGGGAGGCAGAAAATACTTCGCATAAAACGCTCCCTACAGCTCTTCCCAAGAAGTGATGGTCCTAGTCGAAAGGTAATGCATCCAATCTCTCGCCTTCTCCTTCAAGGTGAAAGGAAAGGCCTTGAGATGGAGTTGATCTGCAGTGATGCCGTCGGTCTTGAATGACGAACACACCATCTGAAATGCCTTGAGGTGTTTGACTGGATTCTCACCTGTATTACCATAAAAAGAAGGTAATAAGTTAACCAGACCAGCTTTAAGTTCAAAATTACCTGCAGCTACCGGATACAAGATACTCGATGTGTTCCGGCCTAGCTCAGATGATGCAAGCTCCCTCATGGTTCTTTGATGCTCAAGATTACCCACGACCTCCATCTTGGCGCTTCTTTTGAATTTTCAAAGAATGTTGCGCTAAAAAACTCGAACAAAACCGGTAAACTAATACAAAAGAATTAAACTGTACAAAAAAAAAAAAAAAAAAAAAAAATTTAAAACCAACAAACTAAACTTAACTAAACTAAATTAAACTTAGTTTCCCCGGCAACGACGCCAATTTTTGTAGATGTACTTTATGTGGTACTCCAAATTCAAGCTGTCGAGGCTTGCCAAAATACAATTTATAAACCCGATGTACACCGAGCTATTTGAAGCTTAGTGGTAACGGGGTCGATCCACAGGGAAATAAGAAATTCAATTTAACTAAGTCTAATTGGTTAATTATAAAAAGTATGCACAATTAAAGAATGGTAATTTGGTTTGGGGGGAAGGGAGCTCCTAATATGCAACTAACGGAAAATTTAAACGACAACGTGCAAAAATTAAACGATCGTGCTTAACTTCGAGAAATGGAATTGCTCGTTATGGATGTTCGGTTCATCGATACAATTTACTCGCTAGCCAATTCATGCACACAATTCATTTAGTTATTTCTAACTCAAATGACCCAAGGATTTAATTAGACGTGTGCAATTCTAATTAAACTTGGCAAATAATCTATCAAAGGTCGCGACCCCTAAATCGACTACGTGCCAGTGACGGGAACATTGTGACGGCTCAATCCTAAGACTAACCCTGTTTCTCTCTTGCCTTAAGCCTAACATGAAAACGTTAATTAACTCAGATTACCAATTGTCACCTTGGGCCGAACTAATTAGCCATGCTTAGACCCGTGCTACCTAGCGGTATGGGCAATTATACGTCCCAACCTTTAGCCCTCTATCATGCATAGGAATTAGAGCGTCAATCTAATTTAGCTACACATGCTAGATATGGATTAAGAACAAGCAAGAGATGCATAAACAAGCCAATAATCTCATCATTTACAAAAGGGGAAAAAATCTCCCCAAACATCCAAAACTTACAAACCAAAGCTCAAAATTAAGCACTTACCTCGGTTTAGTCTTCCATGGAGGATGAATTAATCCAATCCCCCATGGAAGAGCTTAGTAGCATGCACAAAGAGGGAGAAGAAGTACAAAAATGGTGGAAATGGAGTTTAGACCCGAGAGGAGAAGTTGGAAGAAGAAGAAGGATGAAAAAGTGGGCTGAAAAATGCGTTTTCACGCTTTTTAAAGTCGGAGCGTCGAGACGCTAGGCAAGCGTCGAGCAGAGGAACGGGTTTCTCTCCTTAACCGCCGCTCCTCTCTTTCGATTTCCGGGATAAACTGCAATCCACTAATCTCAGAGGAACGGGTCATACACAAACAAGAATTCAAACATACAATATACAAACATAAAAAGTTTTCAGCAAACCATCAATCAATCATTTTCAAAATCAATCATAATTTCAATCAAATTTGCCTTCTCCCCGGCAGCGGCGCCAATTTTGGTGGGAGGATTTTTGAATATCCTCTTTAAATCTCAAGCTGTCGAAGCTTGCCAAAATACGATTTATAAGCCTATTCTCAATGGCTTTGCAGCCAGTGGTAACAGGGTCGATCCAAGGAGAAGGTATGACCGAAATTAATATTAAAATTGAGATTAATTAATTGATCAATGTTTCTGTAACGGGGGGATTTTTCAGCATGCAAGAAAGCAAGTAAACGCTAACGGAAGAATAAAAATAGAGAGACGCGTGCACGGTGTGGGGATTTTCGGGATTAATTGTTAGACAACTTCAGTTCATCATTTAATACAAAATTCATGGCAAACAGTTTATAGTACACACGGACGACTACCCGAGAAGTCCCAAGGTAGCCGGCTCCATAGAAATTAATCAGACCACACAGTTTCGATTAAACATTATCCAAAATTGCATTAAGGTGATCAGCCCTAAATTTATTCTAGATAGTCACTAGCTAACCGCGACGAACATTCAAGCATGTAATCTAATTGCTAGCTGATTGCCCGCAAACGCTGTATGCAATCAACAACTATCATACACGACTCGATACTCCGATTTAGTTTTATCAATCTGTGTTACTTAGTCGAGCAGTGAGAGGCACGACATCGCTACTCTTTAACATTCACAACATGCTAGAAAGCTCGAGTGTCAATCTTAGAAATCTAGCATATGCATGGGTTTAAGCAAGAAAGACAAATGCATATAAACAGCCACCAAAATGTAATCAAAGCATAGATTATCAAAACTAAAGCATCTAACAAAAATCCCTTAAACAATTCCCAAACCGTTCACTCTTACCTTAGCCGTCCATGGAACGGGTTGTCAATTCCGCTCCAAGGTAAGCCATGGAAGATGTCATCAACAAGATACAAGGGAAAAGCTCATTAACAAGCCAACAATGGCTGAGCTAAAGGAAAACTAGGAGAAAATCGAGAGGAAGAAGAAGAAGAATCGCCTAAGAATGAATAATCTCTCCCAAATCCGCGCAGAAAATCGTCATTTTAGCTACTGTAATCGACGTAGCAACGACGCTAGGCCAGCGTCTCGACGCTGCGCCCTAAATAATCCGCGCGCGCCTCGCGATGGCGTCGAGACGCTAGGGCAGCGTCTCGACGCTTGCCCGATGATTCCTTGCGCGCGCCTCCTCCGGAGCGTCTCGACGCCTCAGCAGAGTCTCGACGCCTTGGCAGCGTCGAGCTAGCGTCTCGACGCTATCAGTCGACGCTAGCTCTAGGGTTTTGACAGCGTCGAGCTAGCGTCTCGACGCTAGCTCTCGGGTTTGGGACTGGAAAAAAATGTCTCTCCAAGGCAGTTTTGGTCCGTGTCACCAGACCTGTGCAATTTTACCTTAAGGGTAAGTTCGCTACAACGGTAACTTTTGAAGTAATTCTATTGGTGCAAAAATGCTGGAAAAATGTCATTCGCGTGCAACGGTAATCTCAACCCCTGAAGTTATAAATAGCTACCCTCCACCATCAAAACCTTCACTCGTGTTTCAAATTCAAGAAGTTTCTCACCCAAGCTCTCTAAAATTTCTCCACCTTCCAATACACCCAAGTCCTTCCAACCTTTCAAAGGCCGATAAAATGATTTCAACCCAAGAATCCAAGCGATAATCATCATCAACTTCCAAAGGTTCAAGGATAAAAAAACAGCAAGAAAGTATCCGGAAGGAAATTGAGGTCGAAGAGATCGAGGCTCCTGTCTTCGCCAGCGATGAAGTTGTGCTGCCGTTGACCGAAGTCGAAACGAATCCCTCTATGCCTAAGCCGTCAATCCCAGCAGCCACATCATCCCACAAGGAAAACTCAAGCAAAAGGCCCAAGAAAAGCAAGAAATCCAAGAAGGCTCGCAAGCCGGATAAATCTAGCCAAGCCTCCCCAACAGCCACTGCCGATGCGCAAGAATTGCGCACCCCTCCGTCGCACACGTCCAAGAAGAGATCTTGGACAAAGGTTTCACCAATCAGGAAACCAGAATTGGGTGCCTTGGAAGAAGAGAAGCCTGAACAAGAGTTTGCAGAGCCGAAGCCAACAAAGGGTGTTCAAGAAGAAGTTGTGAAGGTGCTTGAAGTGCAAGAAGAAGATGCTGAAGAAGAGACTGCGATTCCAGATGACAAATTCGGAAAGGATTTCTAGGATGAAATTTTGGGAGAAGAAAAGGAAGAAATGCAGCGCGCCGCAGAAACGGAGCGCGAGAACGTTGCAGAGTTAGCAGAGCAGTTAGAGACCGAGGTGGGCAACCAATCAAAAGAAAAACTTGTTCCTAAGAAGAGGAAAAGAGTAATTGTCAAGGCCAAAAGGCTGAAGCCCTCAAGAAAGGCATTGATACAAAGGTCGCTACCACCGCCTGAAGTGCAAGTTAAATTAGAAGTTATAGAAGCGGCCAAGCTGGAAGAAAGAGGGAAGGCCAAAATGACCGAAGAAAAGGAAGCGCTAGTCGAGCGCTATATTTTTGCTGCTACGCGAGAGCGCAACGAAACTTTATGGACCAGAGATCTTCTTCATGGACATGGCTTCCTTGAGCCGCTTGACAAGCTCCCTCCCTTCTTGAGACAAGGTATTATCAACCTCGAATGACAAGAATTTTGCAAGCCTCAAATCAGTGCTTATTCTTATATGATGTATGACTTCTATCCCAATATTGAAATTGAAGAAGGCACCTACTCAGTGGTGCGTGGGGTTGAGACCAACTTCTCCCCCAGCGCCATCAACGATGCCTACAACTTGCCTCACCATGTAAGGTCTGATTATGCTTCTTTAATTAATAATCCCACAGCTGCAGTGTTGAATGCAACAATCAAGGAGGTTGGCATTCCAGAAGCCCGGTGGCCGATTTCCAAGCAAGGAAAGCACTTGATGTTGAACTCTTATCTGAAGACGAAAGCGAATCTGTGGTTCTCCTTACTGAAAAGGAGAATTCTGCCAGTGACCCACGAGACGTCAATTAATAGAAACTGAGTCCTGCTTCTGTATGCTATAATGCAAGCGTTCCCCATCAACATAGTTGAACCCATTTGCGGAGCTATCAAGGACTCGGCGAGAAGGGAAAAAGGTCAGCTCTTCTTTCTCAACACCATCACCCAATTATGTTTGCTTGCAGGTGTCCCCGTTAGTGATTTGGAACGAAAGTTCCCCTACACCAGACACATTGACATGCCTAATTTGGTTAAGCTTCAAAGGGAAGATGGTGATCCTAAAGAAGGAAGTTCTATGCTAGAACTGTGGCGATTAGTGCGCGTTAAGCGTAGCATTTCAACACAATTAGCTCGGCAACAACAAATGCACATCCTGTTGTGCAACTATCTGAAGGAAAGAGACGTTGCGCTGCAAGTGTGGCTAAAATGCCAACTGCCTGAGTTTCCTACAAAAATACCTTGGGAGCCACCATCCGTTGATGTCTCGGAGGATGAGGAAGAAGAGAAGAGTCATGATGAGCGAGAAGATTAAAATCACTTAAGAGAAGTTGGTTATTCCCTATCTACCCTTGCTTTTTTGGTGACAATGACCCCCCCCCCCCCCCCCCCCATGAAATCAAATTATGTACTGTTTAGTTTAGTTACATTAGTTAGTTTACTTTAAAGTTCTTTTGTTGTGTAGCTCTACTTGCGACAGTAGTAGTGTTTCACTCTCTCGTGCTCACTTTAACCCTTTAATCTTTTTCTGTATCTGCCTTTTATTGCGTAAAAAGAATGAGTTTAGCATTGATGCATCTTGCCTTCGGAATCTGTCTTGTGACGATGTTTCTTGTGCGTACTGAATAGTTGTGTTAGTTTGTTTTCTCAGTTAGTTGGTTAGGAAGGACTTGTTGGATGAGTGTCAAGTACCGAAGTTAAGTAGGGCAGTAGCCTCTCCAAGCATTCGAGTAGAACTTAGAAGACCATCCTCTTGCAAGTTTAGCAACCTTATAGCACTGGACAAAGTCTAGGAGATTTCATTTCATGCCTTAGCGTTAGAAATTTTCTTCTATCTCAGTCTTGTACTAGATGTTTCTAGCTAAGTTTAGGGGAATCACCGTCGAAAGCCCTCATTGAGGACAATGAGAAGTTTAAGTTTGGTGGTGAGGCAACCTAGAGAAAAAGTTAAAAAGACAAAAGAACCTCAATTACATTCCTCTTTCCTAATTAAAATCGCCTTCTAAGAATTTGCTAAAAAAATTATTTTTCTCTAAGTTGCTTAGTAACCAGGGTTGATTGTGAGCCTCACAGTTGACATTGCACAAAAAGGCAATCAAGGAAAAAGAAAAAAGGCAAATGATAATGAATGCAAAAGTGTAGTAAAGGAAATACATTGTCATTCTCAAGATACATCTCTAACAAGCTTAGATGTCCTTTGAAATGAACTTTGATCCTATGTGTGAGCTAAGTGATGAGTTGTATCTGAAGAATGTGCTTAGGAAATAAATGGAATCCTAGAGGATGATGCCATGTCTTATTTGTTCTGTGAATTCAAAATATGTTACTTGGCTCATTATGAGTGGCATGATTCGAAGGGAATTATTAAGAAAAAGAGAAATTATGAATTGCAAAGCTAGAAGTATGTACTGAGTCCAAGATTGAGTAGGAAGAGGATTTGAGCTAAGGGATGAGTTCATTGAATTCGAAGAATAGGTGGACAATTTTAGTATGAAAAGATTGTGGGATTTGCTAAGAGCTTGGTGGCATAGAAGGCTCATTGAGTAGGGAGAGTTTAAATCTTGCCTAAATTTAGTCACAGGACATCAAGGTTGTTAACCGATTAGTTTAGAAGAAGATTTTTCTAAGACAATAGTTTTGCGAGCGATTCGCGTCTTCGCAAAAAGATGTGTGTAGCATTGTTGGATAGCTTAATTCTAGGTTCTGCAGGTTTAAAATTACTTTATGTAGCCCGAAATCATGTTGTCACCTCGAAAGGCACCCCTAGGGAAGGTTTGATGCATGATAGGTTGTAATAAGTTAATTGTGTTATAGCGAAGCTATTGCCTAAAAAAAAGAAGTAAGCATGAAAATAAAAACTCATGAGGTGCTCCTCCTTGTTAAAGTGCACATTAAGAAGTGAGCATTAGTCCTTAAAAATGTGAAACTTGCTCGTAGTCAGATACATTGTGCAGTGGAACTGTGAGTAAGCTGGAACAAAGACAACGTTGACATGTTAGGCTCGCTTGGAGAAGTAAAGAAAAGAAAAGAAAAAAAAATAGTGGTTCAAAAGAATAAAAAAGAGTACAAAGTACTTGAGAGAAAAGAAAAAAATTAGGCATTTTAATTTGTTACTCTCTTTATTGTTGAAAAGTCATTAGACTGTTCTTAATTGCTAGAAGTAGGGGGAAAACAAGATGTAGGGTTGCATGAGATTTTCTGGGTCTAGAAGAGCTAGAATAAGTTGGCTAATCACACACACACACGTAGAGGAGTAACAGTTTAATTTTTGAAATGTTCTCAATTTGTGCATGCAATTGATTGTTCTCTTTTGTTGTAAATGTCTTGCTTTTAAAAGCATTGAGATTAGAGTCTGTTGCGTGCTCAATGTGTTAAAATAATTAGGCAATAAGATAGAGAGAGCACTCAGAACATGCAAGCATACATGATCTTATAGCAAGTAGTAAGTATTTTTTCATTCGTTTTCCCACAGAGATTTATTATAAGCTATTCATGAAGTGTAAAGTTAAGAAAGAAGGGGTGGATTTGATGGGGTATAATTGGTTTTAAATTGTCTATTTTCTAAGGAATGTGTAGAGGGTAGCAACATAAACAAGTGCAAATCACAGTTAAACTCAAAGGAAAAGAGATGAGATTAATAAACGAATAAGAAAACAGCTAAACAGAATTGTGAACTTAGCAGAATTGCGGAAACAGCAATTCTACCGCAATTTTCCTAACAGCGAAAGTGTGTAAAATGGAGAAACAAGGGCTACTAACGACTTCTCTATAGGCTTTTTCTCACGATTCTCAAGCATTGGATCAACTCTCTATGCATCAAACTCACTCAATCTCATGTATCGTCCGATTCCATGCATTAGATTCTTTAGTTTACTCATATCCAAGTAAGGTCTTAAGCATCTTGTTAAAACAGAGAGTTACGGTTTGTACTAGGAAAACGCCTATTCCTAGGTCGTTTTCTGGCTACCTTGAAAGGCTAGCATGAGTGTATGACTCTGAACTCTTACTCCTTCCAGAGGTTAGGAGTTCTTTGGACAAAATGGATGGCCAATCGAAATTGCCCGTGGGATGAAGCTTACATACAATCAATGCTTTCGAGAGCTATCCTACATGCTTGGTTCACGTTTTTAAGCCTATAGTATTGTCCTTAGCATGCCCCTAAGTGACTTAGTTACTCATGGATATGGGGTAAGCAGAAATAAGAGATGAAGGAACCATGCTTAGAAGAGAAAGATACTTAAAACAGTAAGGAAAAACCGTGGCAGCAAAACTTGTGAAATGATAACTATGCTTTGATTACTTGATTGGTTGAATGGACAAGAAGAGGAACTTAAAGTGCATAACAGAAAGACAGAACACAACGAAATGGACTGATCTAGTTACAAGAAAGGAAACAACAACAAACTAAAGCTGGAAAATGGAAATAAAGACAGAAAGCATAAAAACGAGCGTGAACGCCTAGTTGCAGATGCCTCGGCTGAAGGGGATGAAAGAATAGCTTTGCTTGGATGAATCCAATCGGTCCTATCAGATTGTCGATTCCAACAGCTGAGACTCTCACACCAACAGACAGAGAAGAACGACAGGAGAAAAGATGGAGCTGCGAGAAGACTTCTACGCTTTCGGATGATGATCGAACCCTCGACTTTGACCCCCTTTTATAGCAATCTGCAGGTGCGTTTGGGCCAAGAAGAACCATCAATCTTCAACGTCGTACTTCAAAATGGATGGAGGAGAAAGAACGAATCCCTGAAATAACGGAAATTAACAGAAAAAGATCAGTCAACTTACGGTTTTCACTTGAAACATTGCGGTTTCAGCAATGTTTCCGCAATTCTGTCGCAATGCTTGTTTTTCATTCTTTTCCTTCGGTTTTCAACCCTTTTCTTTCCTATTGTACTTAAGTCATAATTTAGCTACCTTCTTCTAATTCTCATATTTAGGCATAGGTTTAGGCTAAATGCTATCAAAAACACCTAAGAGTGAACATCTTTCTAAGATAATTAAGTCCTAAAAAGGTCACTTTTGGAGACGTAACACACCCCCAAACTTAAGGTTTTGCTTGTCCTCGAGCAATCTAAGGACTTTCCTAGGCTGCTGTTTCTTCTTCTTTAACCACTTACTAACTCCCCTATATTCTTATCTATAGCAGTGCTGTCCTGTGACACACTTCTAAGCTTAAAACTACCCTCTCATCTAGCTTCTTCTGATTTCGCATGCCTAATACTCCTACTGTTTTTATTAACTCCCTACAACTGATCTACCTGCTTTTGTCATATCATGCTACTATCCCTAAGGTTTCAAATTCTACCTAGCTTTACCCCAGACTCAGTACATGCTTCTAGTTTATACTTATGAGCTACCTAGGATTCCTTAGAGTCATGCCAGTCTTAGTATTAACGGTGACAGTAGTACTTTTAGAGATCAACCTAAACCCTGGCATCACTACATTGGATATACACTCATCTCCCTAAACAACCCTACAAGCTACAACTTTGCTCTTAGCTAATTGAGGATCAGAGTTCTTTTTAAACAGGACATCTAAGCCACAAAGTTGCAACTCCTAGGTATACATTCTTCTTCCCTATTTCTTCTTTTTCTTTCTTTCTTACTTTGGTGGAGCCTCTCCTTTGGTTGCCTTTTGATGCAACGCCACTTGTGGGTTACACACTTGGCACTGATTACTCAGCAACCTAAGAGAAACTCCCCCCTTTATTCTTTTTTCATTTTCTCTTTTCAGCTCATCATTTTTTTTTTAAAAAAGGAGAAGAAGAATGCTTATGTTTTAAGGGAGAGAGGAATGTTCCTAGGCCTAGGGTGGCCTCCCCCAAACTTCAACTACTCATTGTCCCCAATGAGTGTCTGAGGTGGCACACCCCCAAACTTGTCCTAGAAGCATCTAGTCTAAGGTAAAACCAAGAGAATCTAAAAGCCCTAGGCATAGACAGAACATTCTAAAAGAAAATATCACAGCAGCAGAAAATGGAAAAAAAACAGACAGGCAAGGACTTACAGCTATGCATGCTGAGCTTTTTAGAGGTTAATTTAAGCTATCAAAGGGTGTCCTATGACACTCATCCAGCATGCTTTAAGATAAGCTATCTAAGGTAGTCATGATCGCAGCAAAAGATAGAATTTAAACAGATCACAGCCTAGCTAAACAGACAGTCCACAGCATGCATTCAGTAATAAAAATTGCGGTTTCCGCAATTATTTCGCAATAGATACAGGGCAGATATAACAGTGATTAAGGCCCCTAAGCATGCTTTTTCCCGTCACTCAAGCTCTACAAAAATAAAACTAAACTAACCTACCTACTCAGCTATCATCAGACTACTCTAAACAATTTAAAAACTTAAAACTAAGCAACTAAAACAGATCAAAATATTAACTAAAAACAGCATAATTCACATGGTCTAACAGAAAGCAGATTTTTTTTTTTTTTTTTTTTTTTTTTGTATTTTTCTAAGGGAACAGCAATACTCCCTTTTGGTGCTCCTCAAACTAGCACTCAGACATCTTCCTCATCATCACTCCTTCTTGATCTTGGAGGCACCCACGGAGTCAGGAGATTTGTGGGAAAATCAGGGAAGATGCATCCAAGTTGGTCAGCAACTTCCTTGTCCCTTGCCTGTGCGTAAGTGGCCCATTGAGCCATCCTCTTCTGCATATCCATCAGGCAAGCCATGGACAGCGACTGATCAGCAGCCAACCTATCCAGCTCGAATTCCATGTTCCCCTTCCTTTTTAGCCTCAAGCCAGCAGGGAGCTCCAAGTGGCCTGTGTAAGCCATCTGCTGCTCCATTCGCTCAATGGGAACCCCTGCACGCAAGCAGAGTTTAGTTATAGTATTAGGGAAAAACAATGGACCCTTACCCTTCCTGGCGCACTCAGCAATGGCAGCTGACATGACTTCACCCACGTTGATCGTGAGACCTCGCATGATTGCATAGACCAGCAGCGATCTGCTCTGGTTGATGGTGGTCTCATGAGTCACTGGGGATAGTTTTCTTCTCACGAAGGAAAACCATACAGCCGCCTTAGCTGTGAGGTTGGCACTCATGAGAGTGTGCCTCCCATTGCGTGACACGGTCCAGGATGCTTCAGGCTGGCCAATGGTCCGAATGGCCTCTTCCAGGACAGCATCAGTAGGCTCATCAACAATCCTTGCGTAGTCCGTATGTTTTTGGCCTTTGAGGCCATAGGACTCGTTGATCGCCTTTGCTGAGAAGTCCACTTCCACCCCTCTGACCACAGACAGGCCATCCTCAGGATTAAGCACATTGGCGTAAAAGTCATACACCATGCTTGTGTAAGCTGGAGTGGGTGGTCTGCACAACTCCTCCCATCCATGATTTGTAATTCCTGCGCGCAAGAACTGCGGCAGGTCAGCAGGTCTGTCGAGGAAGCCCTTCTCGTGCAGCAACTCCCTCTTCCTCAGCTCAATGCCTCTGGACTCAGCGTCAGAGGACACGTACCTCACTGATTGAGGCTCATCTTCAGGGTAAAGCTTGGCCTTCCCTTTGTCCTTTGGTTTGGCTGACTCCGCAGCCTCAATCTTGAGCTTCTTGAGCGACGGCTCAGCGCTCTCTTTCTCTGATGAAGGCGCCCTTTTGGCCTTCTTCTTCTTTGACTTCTTGGACCGCTTGGCCTTAATAATCTTGGCAGCCTTCTTCTTCTTCAACTTTGCCTTGGTGGTGATCTGCTGGAGGCAATCCCCCAGTGTCTCGTCCATCGAGTCATCCTTCTGCGCAAGACTCTCAGGGCTGGCTTCCCTCATAGGAGAGAAGACTTCTTCTTCCTCACCTTCCCCACTACCCTGCGTCGATTCTTGATACTCCCCATATGGGAATTCAGGGTCAGGCCGTGGAGAAGTGTGCGAAGGAGTGGTGCTTTGCGCTGCTGTAGGGGTCTGTGTAGAACTCTGCGGTGATGAAGGCAGCTCAGGGCTCTGCGCTGGTGGCGATGAGGAGAGCTCAGGGCTTTGAACTGGTGGAGATGGTGAAGGGCTGCGCTCGGCTGTCTCGTGGGATGGCTGGCCTCGTTCTTGACTCTCCACAAAGGGAGTCTTTTTCTTGATTTCTTCTTCGGCCACAGCCATACTCCACTTGCGCTTCTTGGGTGTGCCTGCTGGTTCAGAGGGTCCAGCAGGTATCTCTGTGACGACCATCCACTTCTTCTTGCGAATCGGAAGTTTAGGGAGTTTCTCAGTTCGCGCAGCATCAGCCTCTGCAAGGGCCAGAAGTGCTTCCCTCGCAGCCGTTTCATCGTCGTCAGCCTTCTTCTTGGCCGCAGATCTTTCAGCCCTCGTGAGCACCATTGTTGAATCGTGGAGGTTTGGAGAGAAGAATCACAGATGAAGAGAAACGCAGATTTCTTGGAGTTCAGATACTTGGGAAATCGTATAGATCAACGCGCGTCTCAACGGATATAAAGAAAACGGAAAAATCCCAACGGCTATATTTTTGCGGATTCTGCAAATCCAGCGCAATTCTCGTGACCGTTGGAGATTTTTTTCATTTAAATGTCAATCTTTGCTCCATCGTATCTTTTATTTGGCCCAATATCTTTTTGATCTTTTTGGCTAGATTTAATCTCCTTGATTCCCTCTATTGATTCCCTACAAAAAGAAATAAAATCAACATCAAATTCGTAATTAAAATCATACAAACATATACACAAACGATAACCGGAAAATCGCAAAAAATAAACTAAGGCATGAGCCTCATATTGACGAGCACAGCAATCACTCGTCCTCTCTCGTTCTTAATTTCACGCTTCAGTCAAGAGGAAGGCCGAGAGAGTCTTCACATCCCCTTCCTCATAGTAGTGCTTCAATCTTGCACCATTAACCATGAATGGTTGTCCTTGCTGTAGGTTCTTTATCTCGATGGCACCATGAACAAACACATTAGTAATTACAAAAGGACCTGACCATCTAGACTTAAGTTTGCCTGGAAATAATTTCAATCGTGAGTTAAACAATAAGACAAGTTGGCCTTTCTTGAAGTCCTTAATCCTAAGTCTACTGTCGTGCCAAATCTTGGTCTTTTCCTTATACATTTTGGCATTTTCATACGACATATGCCTAAGCTCATCAAGCTCATGTAATTGCAAAGACCGCAACGTTCCCGCATCGGTCACGCAATAATTCAACTCTTTTAGTGCCCAAAATGCCTTAATTTCTAACTCAAATGGAAGATGACAACCTTTACCATACACAAGTCTGTAAGGAGACATACCTAGGGGTGTCTTATATGCAGTTCTATACGCCCAAAGTGCATCCTCGAGTTTAAATGACCAGTCCTTTCTATTAGGTTTGACCACTTTTTCTAGGATGTTCTTAATCTCCCTATTAGAAATTTCAGCCTGACCATTCGAGTGTGGGTGATAGGGAGTGGCTACTCTATGTCTAATGTTATACTTAGCCAACACTCTCTCCATAGCCTTATTAATGAAATGTGTCCCCTCATCACTAATGATAGCACGAGGTGTTCCAAACCTAGTAAAAATGTGCCTATGCAAGAATTTTATTACTGTTTTGGCATCATTATTGGGACATGCTATGGCCTCTACCCACTTGGATACATAGTCTACTGCCACTAATATGTAAAGGTTACCTGATGATGGGGGAAATGGTCCCATGAAGTCAATGCCCCACACATCAAAGAGCTCCAACTCTAAGATGTAAGTGAGAGGCATTTCATCCTTGCGACTAAGGTTACCTGTTCTTTGGCATTCATCACAGCTGTGGGCATAGTTGTGGGCATCCTTGAAGATTGTTGGCCAATAGTAGCCACTCTGAAATACCTTTGCAGCTGTTCTTTGGCCACCAAAGTGTCCACCATAAGGAGCTGTGTGGCAGTGCTGCAGCACAGACTTCGCCTCAGCAGCTGAAACACACTTCCTTAGCAAGCCGTCAGCACATGTCTTGTAAAGTGTGGGGTCATCCGAAGTCCAAAAACTTATCACTGTTCTTGGACATGAGTTTGCTCTGAAGGATCTTGGTTCATTCCGCTACTTCCTTGGAATAGAAGTACTTCAAACAAACCAAGGGCTATTCCTAAGTCAAAGCAAATATGCCAAGGACATTCTTATAAAAAATCAAATGATGGAAGCCTCCAAAATTAGCACACCAATGTCTGTTTCCACCTCTGATCACACCTTGGATAATGATCTCACTGATGCACATACTTACCGTAGCATTGTTGGCTCTTTACAATACTTGACCCTCACTCGACCAGACCTTTCCCAAGCTGTTAATCGTGTTTGTCAGCAACTCCAAACTCCGACTGAGAAAGATTTTCGAGTTGTCAAACGCATCCTTCGATATGTTAAAGGCACCATAGATCATGGCCTGCCCATTTCTAAGCATAGCACTTCTAATCTCTACGTTTTTTGTGATGCAGATTGGGCTGGTTGTCCTACCACACGACGAAGCACCACCGGCTTTTGTGTCTATCTTGGCGCCAATTGTATCTCTTGGTCCTCCAAGAAACAAACCACTGGGGCAAGATCTAGTGCGGAAGCGGAATATCGAGCCATGGCTAGTGCTACAGATGAACTCACATGGATCACTTTCTTGTTTCGTGACCTTGGAATTCCCCTGCTTAACACACCTCAATTGTTTTGTGACAATCTTAGCGCCCTCTACATGACTGTGAATCCTGTCTTTCATGCTCGAACTAAGAACATCGAGCTTGACAATCATTTTGTACGAGAAAAGGTGGCAAATGGATCTCCCATCACTCGCTATGTACCCTCTACTAAACAACTAGCTGACATTTTCACAAAACCACTCACCAAAGCCTCTTTTCACTAACTTAGAAGCAAACTTGGAGTCCATGCTTTGCCTCACTTCAGTTTGAGGAAGGATATTAGAGTTCATGAGTCTTTGGTCTCTGCCACATCAGCAGCCACACCAAAATCTCCAAGGCAGTAAATAGCTCAAGCATTCAAATCTCTCCATCCAAAAATAACCACCTCAATCAACGTGATTCAGCCTTTTATGGAATGTTAATTAGTGTTTTATTCTTTCCTTTTTATCTTGTAAATCAAGCCATAAAGGCTGATTATTTTATTTCCCAATTCTGTATATTTCTCTCCTCATTAAGCTGCACAATTGCTGTTATTTTTCAGTAATTGTCGTCCACACCTTCTGCTATATAAGAGCCAGCCTCTATAGGTAAATACATATAGAGAAATACAACTGTGAGAATTATTTTGTATTTGATTGAGGTTTGGTTTTTTGTTCATATTTCTCTGGATGTGCATCAATTTCATACACATTTGTCCCAGATACATCACTTTCATGTATTGGGAACCCTCTAGGCGTGCATCACTTTCATGCACGCCAACCTCTAGGTATGCATCACTTTCATGCACAGGTGAGCATCACTTTCATACCCACTGATTCTAAGCACATTACTTTCATGTGATTAGAACCCCTAAACCTGCATCATTTTCATGCAGACAAATCTTACAGGAAATAGAGGGTAACTATTATAACATTTCATGACTTATATGTCAAACACAAGTGCCTGGGTCCCACCTAAAACCTTTTAGATACTAGAAATGTTGAAATGATGCGACATAGAGTACTTTTCTCTTATGCATCAACTACACACTTCACACTTTCAACATGCATCTCATTCATCACACTTCACATAGTTCGTCAAATAAAAACATAACTTGTTCATCACATTAATCGCAACAATTGCAAGGACTTCATTTAATTTCACACTCATAAACCATTCATAAACATAACATTGAAAGCATTTTAGAAAAATCTTAGAAATTTTGGCAGAGTCTCCCCTGAAAATCTGATAAACCACACCTGAAATAGAACGCACTTCATAAAAACATTCCCAAACACCAGAAACCAATTCAGCAAACGACACCAGAAACCAATTCAGAAAACGTCATTGAAAAGTATTCAAACTTGTTCAGTCACCAACCAATTTTCTCAACCTTCCACTAAACAACCTACGTTAGCACAACAAACACGCATCAACCTATAGATCTATCAGCACACAATTCTCAACCTAGCACTAAGGCGTTACGTCAGTAAAGTTACTTACTTGAAGCTAATTCCAGCAACCTTAGTCCTCCAAGTTGACTTGTAAAAGCTTAACTTCAATCACAAACTACTATCTACTCCAAAACTTGTTGTTTGATCTCAACGAACAGTCCAACACTAAGCACAATAAACACGAAAAACATACAACACAGAACCCAACATTCATTAGAGTCAGCCTCATCATCGGGCCTGAAGCCCAAAGGTCGGCACAAGCCCAGCCCAAGCCCGATCCAATCCCGACCCATGGTCAACGGTTGACCGGCCCGGCCCAGCCCAACCCTTTTATAATATATTTTTTTATATATAAATTATAATAATAATAATCTAGAAAAAAAATTATGTACTACACTGCTTTATGGCCTACATGCATGCACGATATACAAAAGAGAAACAAATTATGATAATTGATTAAAAATATTCCTGCATAGCCTTGAAATTTGAAAGTTGTGGAAAAGAGAAAAAAATTATTTAAACAAAAAAAAAATGACTTCCCAAAGCAAGTAATTATTATATTTTAAAAATAAAAAAATAAAAGAAGGATAAACAATTTATCCGGAGTTTTTTTTTTCAAACTAACCTAAATATTTTTTATATTGTTGTTTTTTAAAATTCATTAGATAATAATTCTTTTGTGTTTTTAAATATAATTTTTTTATATAAATATCACCTAAATTTTCTTTATTCACCACTAATTCTCCATCTCAATTTTTCTCTCAATTCTCCACTCTTAAAGTGTTTTTGTTTTTATTCTCCAAAATTTGTTTTGTGTTTATACTCTCAATTTCTCTCAAACTTTTGTTTATTAACCATTGTTCTTAATTTTAATTATTATTTTTTAATTTTTCAAATCTTTTAATTTTAAATCTTGGGATGTACTAATAGTGTAGTGATGCAATGATTCTCAAAATATAATAAAATATTAATTCTATTTTATGTCATTATTTTTTTAACTTTGTTTAGATACTACTCTTTAATGTCATTTTTAATTATATTGGTTTTATTGACACACATTCATATTGATTATTGTAAAGTAGTGTAATTGAATGTTCACTTCATAATTAACACATTATGTTTAATGTTATTATTTATTGTCATTCTCATTTCAATTATCATTTATTTTAGATTAAATTTATACAAGTTGTATAAATTATCTTGTGTGTTCAATGAGATTGAGAAAAAAAAATGAGTGGCAAAAGAAATAAAAATAATATATTATGAGAAAGAAGGTTAAATAAATGTAGAATTGTAGTATGAGTGAGAGGGAGGAAGAGATAGTTGAAAATGTATAAATGATCCAAAAACTATTATATTCTTGTCCCACATCGAAAGTTTTGAGGTTGGGGGAGGTTTATTCTCTATAAATAAAGCTTTAATCTCATACAAATTTTATATTTAAAAATAATATTTTTATTTAAAGGGTCAACCCAAGCCCGGCCCAAAAGGTCGATCTAGGCCCGATCTAATTTTGGGCCATTGAGTTTGGCCCATGGACCTATGTTTTAGAGGTCGGGTCGACCCAAGCCCGGCCCAATGATGAGGCTAACATTAGAGAACCCAAGCAGGAATTAGAATCTCCTTACTAAAATCGCTAAAAACAGACTGACCCTCATGTGGACAACGTGCTAAAATACCTAAATCTTATTATCCTAGTATTGCACCGACATGGGTGTTAATTCAAGGGCGGTCAAATTGTTTGCAAATCTAAAATGAAATCGACTGAATAGTGAGTCAGGACCAAAACTAACGTAGAGAGAAAAGACTTACAGTCGCTGCTGCCCGGATGGTGTCGTTGCCACTGCCCAGATCGCAGTTGTTGTCGAAGGAGGGAGAAATCGAGCGCCGCTGTCCGGGCAACGAACGACGTGCGACAAGGAGGAACGGCGCGGCGACCACGACGTTAAAAAAAAGAGATAAAAATGGCGCGACGTTTGGCTAGATCGGAGGAGCACGACAGAGTGAGGATCAGAGGACGAGACGACGACGAAAATGGAGGAGCGATGGAGAGGAAGAGAGGGCGGCTGCGAGAGAAAAAAAAATAAAACTAGATTGGGAGGGGGGAGGCGCCTGACTTGCGAAGGAAGAAGAAGGATCTGAAGTTTTTATTTTTATTTTTATTTACTTTATTTTATATATTAATAATAATAATAATATTATATTAATATTATTAATAATTCATTAACCCTTATTTGACTTAGTGAACTGACTAAGCTACCATCTTTAGCCCAAAATTCCACATGCTCCTACTTAAACCTACTATCGAGACCAATAACAAGAATAATTAAATAAATTTTTTTTACCTGAAAGTTCTAAACGTTACAAAAAACGTTGTGATAGCATGGTGACTCCACTGGGGACCTTTTGTTTTTAAAGGGTCAAGGTCATCGCATTTTACTTTTTGTTTCTCCGGTTTTCTTTTTGGTCCTTGTTTATTTTTGTTATTTTGTTTTGTTGTTTTGTATTGTGTTAACTTGCTTTATTTATTGTAATTTACTTTATTTGGCATTATCATGCAATACACACACAATCACAAGCCTCATACTCGGGCTATGCCTTTTAAGACTAGAATTGAAAATGTAGTAGTGTCGACTTTCGAGGGGAATTAATTTCCCCCGGGTAGGCGCACGAAAAATTCTCGCTCAAATTAATTCTTTTGTTATGTTATAACATTAGAATTAATTTGAGAACCATTTGCCTGTAGGATTGTTTAGAGCTTAAATTACATTCATATACATCCTAGAACTGTTAACTTTCCATTTTTTAGCGTTAAAAAGTATCTTTGGTGTGTCACGCATATTTCATATACTTACTGTATAATGTTTATCTCGGACATGTTATTTTATGAGGTTTTTATTTCCATTGCCGGCTATTCTCGCTTATTCCTTCCTTGTTTTTCTTTATCATGCATTACACACACAATCACAAGCCTCATACCCAGGCTCTACCATTTAGGACTAGAATTGAGAATGTAGTAGTGTCGACCAACGAGGAGATTTAATTGCCCCCGGGTAGGCGCATGAAAATATCTCGCTCAAATTAATTCTTTTGTTATTTTATAACATTGGAGCTGGTTTGAGGACCTTTATCCCCTAAGATTAGAACTCTACCGTGACATCACTCATATTATTGTCCTTTTTTTATTTAGTTGTTTGAGGTTGTTTTGTTCACTATATTTATTGTTGTGTTTTTTTTTTTTAAAAAAGTTGAGTTAATCTGTATTTTACCTTTTTCCTTTTTCTTTCTCTTTCGAAAACATACAAGTCTTTCTTCCTAAAAGTAAAAAGCACCACAACATTTCATACATGCACATTAAGAAAACGTTCATACGCCATTAATTCATTTCAAATTATCATAACGTCAAGCATCAATAAAAAAAAATGTCCATACATGCATTGCACATGATTTGTTCTAAAAGGTTTTCTTGAAAAAAAGGAAATGTACTTTTGTAGTCAACCTTAGAGTCAGGAGGTTAAGTAATGTCGACCTGCAAGGGATTACCGACGCCTACGTAGGCGCATGAATTTTTTTTTTTGTATTCCAGCGTTTATACATTTTAGGATTAAGTAGTGTCGACTTTTGAATGGGTGGTCAAATACCCCTGTAATGGTGCATGAAAATCGTGGTCAAATACCTATGTAATGGTGCATGAAAATCTTTCTTTCTTTCCCTTATCTTTAAATGACAATTCATTTGTTCCATTTTTAAAGGGGAACAAAATGAGTGCCAATATACCCATTGCATCAATACAATCATATATTCCTTCGCATGACGAGCCCAGTGTAGTACGTCGGTGGGCGGAACAGACACAACATCAATTTGGGGATAGTTTACCAATCGACAGAGTTGTGACATTACCTGCTTCTTGTCAAGTGAACATTGTTCCTAATGAACTGGGCAAACTGAAGATGATTTGTGAAGTGATTTGTGAAGGTCTAACAGTAGAGCGTAGACATGTTTTCTCAAATAAATACGTCCATATAGCTGAATTAATGTATATCTTTGTCTGTCATTCTGCCATTCATTTTGTTGTGAACTTTTGGGACCCAGCCTACAAATGTTTCGCATTTGAAGGTTTCGACCTAGTGCCAACCATTGAGGAATACCATGCGATGCTTGGTATTCCGAAAGAAGCTGAAAATAGGGTTTATTGCTTTTACCCAAGTGCTATAGCCAAAAGAATTTTATCCAAGTTTCTAGAAATACACGCTGATAAGGTTCAGAAGCACATAAGAATGAATGGAAAGGAAAAATTTATATCAATGGATTATCTACTAGAACTCACTTCCAATTTTATCGATCAAGAGAAAGGGCTAATATTATTTGCTTTGTGCATCTATGGGACAATTCTATACCGAAGAGCGAAGGGGTATGTTGATGGTCGAGTCCTGAAGTTGTTCTTTAATGTTGAGCAAGGGGTAAACCCAATCATACCTATCCTTGTCAAAGTTTGGCACGTTGTAATGGCTGTTGAGCGCGACAGCATCAAACGGAATGCGACGACCCCTCACAAATGATTTGGAATACCTTTCGACCATGTTTGCATAAAATTCTCAAACAACCGACACCACTGTAGATTCAGGATGTTTTACGAATTCTGACCAACCTCGTTGCATAATATTCTGATAAAGCTGAGGTTGGTGCACCTCGTCTTGAGTCAGGCCTCTTTCCTGCAATATATTTCTTTCTACCAATTATTTTTCGAAACGCCCAAATGCATCATTATCAATAAATCTTTGTTTATCAAACTGTACCCCCGATGATGATGATGATGCTCTAGCTCTTTTTGAACTCATTTTTTTTCTTTTCTTTTCAAAAATCTCAAGAACAACAACAATCACACCCCAAATATGCAAAATTATTCTTCAAAACTCCAACAAAACCTACAACTCCTATATGCTCAATAACAACAAATTCACCACAACAAACTCCAACTAACTAGAATCTACTCCACACTTACCAAGCAAGGAATAGAATGCAAAATAAGTGTTCAAAGTAAAGAGAATACCTTTAAAGAAAACCCACGGAGTCGAAGTTGGTATGCTCAACAAGTGGTGAGAAAGGCCTTCAATCGAGCACGAATCTGTCCAAAAAACCCAAAATAGTGAGTGGGTGAGTGAAGAAAGGAAGAAATATGAGAGATTATAATGAGATTTGAGAGGTTTTGGCTGAAAGTTGAGAGAAAAACGAAGAGAGGCGACTAGGGTTTTAAAAAGATGATAACCCCTTGGTAGTAGGATTTTTGAATATCCTATAAATTTCGGGGTGTCGAATCCCGCCAAAATAACATTTATAATACCGCTACAACTGAGCTTTGCACCTAGTGGTAGTCGGGTCGATCCGCAGGGAACCTAAATTATTTTCTCCTAATTAATTTCTATTTGCTTTTCAATTAACTAAAACAAAAACGATAATGTAAAACATTAAAGTAAAGGGGGGATTTGCTAATGGTAAAATTAAAGGAAAACATGCATAAAGTAGCTAACGGAAAATTAAAACTAATTACATGTGCTCCTAATTTTAAGGGTCGGGGTTGACCTTGATGCGACTCGATTCATTGGGATTCAAACATACTTAGCAAAAGCATAATTAAACACATAATTTACTTGCACGAAACTACTAATACAAGTAACCCAAATAATTACTTAGAAACGTGGAGTTCTAAGTGGACTATTCTTTAATTACTCTAAGGTGTTCAATCCTAAATTAAATAAAGAACAGAGACGAATGTTCGATTCTAATTAAACGTGGCAATGAATCAACAGGGGGCCAACGCCGCCCATATTGATTAATTGACAGTAACGGGAGCATTACGACGGATGTTTAACCTGGAAGCCTAAGTTAATATTCCGATTTATCTATTTCTTCAAGATAAGTTACAACCAAGATCAACAAGGAAGCCTATGTTACCTATGGCTCAACTTATCCATGTTACTTGGCGATTAAGAGAGGCAAGGCATCATAATCTTTAACTATAAAACATGTCGGAAATCAAGGTCGTCTACTCCTATCAATCAAACATGCTTATGTGATATGCTTAGAAGAAATAAAATTGCCCAATCAGTCAAGCTAAGCTCAAAATTAAAGATCTAAACTCTCATGAATCGCATCAAATTTAACCCCTAACCTCAAATTAGAGCACTTACCTTGCTCGGGATGAAAATCAAACTAAATAAACCAAGTCCTTGCTTTGATATAGAAGAAAAGGGGAGAAAACCCCAAGAATTTAGAGTAGAGAAAACGCAAAAAATAAAGCCAAACCTGAGAGTGAATGCCCTAAAAATCGTTAAAATATGGGTTTTATACAGTCAGAGCGTCTAGACCCTACAGGCAGCGTCTCAACGCTAGGGTCTGTGCTTGAGGAAAAATATCCGAATACGTCGAGACCCTACAGGCAGCGTCTCAACGCTAGGGTCTGTGCTTGAGGAAAAATATCCGAATACGTCGAGACCCTACAGGCAGCGTCTCAACGCTAGGGTCTGTGCTTGAGGAAAAATATCCAAATATTGCATTCCTCTGGTTTCGAACTCTGGCCAATCGTTCTACCAAGGTTCCCCTGCACCACCAGACCATTAATCACAATTGGGATAAAATTTGATTAACTAATCTATATGGTATAAACGGTTAAAACAATTAATCATTATTATCCACTAAAATATTATTTTAAGCCCTTAATTAATGCAATGGTCTGATTTACCCCTAAGCAATTAATTTCCACAAAATATAAACATTAAACACAATTAATTACTTAATTCGCAAGACTTAGGAGCTAAATATTAGCACTTTTTGAGTGCTATCACCCCTCTATTTTGAAATCTGGAATTTTAATTCCAGATTTCGCGATAGCGTCGCGACGTTGTCGCCTCGGGTTTTGACGCTGCAGCACTTTTCGTAGCGTCGAGACGCTAGGCACAGCGTCGAGACGTTCTTCTCTCGGTTCTTAGGTTTGCAGGAATCTTCAGTAGCGTTGAGACGCTTGGACCAACATCCCGACGTTACTGCCTCGGGTTTCGTGCCTGCAGTTTTTTTAAAACCTATAAAAGAGAAGAAAAAAAACAATAATTAGAACATTCAGGAATTAAACACTCACTAAAAACTTAAATAACTAATGGAAAAAAAAATAAAAACACAAACGAAATTGGGTTGCCTCCCAACAAGCGCTATAGTTAACGTCTTTAGCTAGACGGGACGATCGTGTATCATTCAGGTTCGTCCAAGTATATGTTCTCCAGACGTCGTTCCTCAGTGCCACAAAAGTGTTTGATTCTCTGTCCATTGACTTTGAATGACCGTCCATCACTGGTTTGCAGCTCGATTGCTCCATGTGGAAACACTTCCTTGTTAGTAAAGGGTCCTGACCACCTAGTTCTTAATTTTCCTGGAAAAAACGTAAACGAGAGTTAAAAAGAAGTACTTGTTGTCCAGGTGTAAATTAGCGTTGTTGAATTATCTGATCATGCCATCTCGCAGTGCATTCCTTGTATAGCTTGGCATTCTCATAAGCTTGGCCTCGAAACTCCTCCAACTCAATAAGTTGTAGGAGTCTTTCTTCTCTAGCTTTTTGAGAATCCAAATTCAACTTTCTGGTAGCCCAAAATGTTTTATGTTCCAACTCAAAAGGTAAGTGGCATGCCTTCCCAAACACCAATCGATACGGAGATGTACCAATTGGAGTTTTGAAGGTTGTACGGTAATCCCACAGAGCATCATCCAATTTGAGAGCCCAATCCTTCCTGCTCGTGCGAACGGTTTTTCTCCAAAATCTGTTTTATTTTCCTGTTAGAAATCCCAGCTTGACCATTAGTTTGAGAATGATAAGCAAGTGAAATCTTATGTTTAACTTCATATTTAACAAGCAATGCATTAAACAGTTTATTGCAAAAGTGAGATCCCCCATCACTAATGATTGCTCGTGGAGTGTCAAACTAAGTAAAGATATTCTTGTGAAGAAACTGTAAGACAACACGATCATCATTTTTCTTAGTGGCAATTACTTCAACCCATCTAGACACGTAATCTACCGCAACTAAGATATATAAATAACCATAGGAAGTGGGAAAGGGGCCCATAAAATCAATTCCCCAAACATCAAACAAAAACCTCTAGAATAGGAGTTAGGGGCAATTCATGGTGTCTCGAGATATTACCTGTTCTTTGGCACCTGTCACAAGTCTTAACAAAAGTATAACAATCACGAAAGAGAGTAGGCCAATAAAAACTAGATTGCAATACCTTTGCAGCAGTACACGTGGGTCCAAAATGACCACCATAAGGAGAAGAATGACAATCATGCATAATTTTAGCTACCTCTTCATGTGGAACACACCTTCTTATTAATTGGTCTGAACAAACCTTAAAGAGGAAAGGATTGTCCCACAAGTAAGACTTGACATCATGGAGGAATTTCTTCTTCTGTTGAGACTTTAAGTCTGGTGGCATCACCTTTCCTGCAAGAAAATTAACATAATCATCAAACCATGGAACATTGGATTCTACCTTATATAATCGTTCATCACGGAAGTCTTCTGTGATGGGAGAGGTTTGGTGGTGGCTTTCATGCTCAATGCGAGACAGATGGTATGCAACAACGTTCAAACATCCTCTCCTATCCTTTATGTCAAAATCAAATTTCTGTAAAAGAAGAACCCATCTAATCAACCGGGTTTAGCATCTTTCTTATCAAACAGATATCGAATTGTTGCATGGTCAGTATGAACAATGACTTTATTTCCTAACAGATAGGACCTAAATTTATCAAAAGAAAACACAACAACAAACTTTTCTTTTTCAATCGTGGTGTAATTTTGTTGTGCACTTTCCAAAGTTCTACTAGCATAGTAGATAGCCCTAAAAAGCTTATCATGACGTTGGCCTAAGAATGCTCCTACAACAATGTCACTAGCATCACACATAATTTCAAAAGGTTGACTCCAATCAGGTATGTTGCGTGCTCAATGTGTAAATTAAAATGCAATGGTAGAGCACTCAGAACATGCAAGCATACATGGTCTTGTAGCAAGTAATAAGTATTTTTTCATTCGATTTCCCACAGAGATTTATTCTTAGTTACTAGCGAAGTGGAATGTTAAGTTAGAAAGGGTGGTTTAAATGGGGTAGATTTGGGATTAAAGTGCCTAACTATTAAAGAACGTGCGAAATATGCAAGCATAAACTAAGACAAGTAAAGAAGTTAACTTCAATGTATGAGAAAAAGAATTGCGGAGAATGCAATTATCTAGCAATAAAATCGCAGAACAGAAAACTAGAAAAAATGGCTAAGGCAAAAAACTAAATGAGAGAATTGCGCAGACAGCAATTGTACTGCAATTGTTCTAACAGCGTTTTAAGGATAAAGTGTGGAAACAAGGGCTACTAACGACTCCTCTATAGGCTTTTTCATACGATTCTTCAGCAGTAGATCAACTCACCATGCATCAAATTAACTCATGCTCATGTATCTCTCAATTTCATGCATTAGATCCTTTAGTTCACTCATGTCCAAGTGAGGCTTAAGCATCTATTTATATAAGCAAGTTAATGACTTGTGCTAGGAAAACGCCTATTCCTAGGTCGTTTTCTGGCTACCATGAAAGGCTAGCATGAATGGATGACTCTGAACTCTTACTCCTTCCAGAGGTTAGGAGTTCTTTGGACAAAATGGATGGCCAATCGAAATTGCCCGTGGGATGAAGCACACATACATTCAATGCAATTGAAGCTAACCTACATGCTGATTCACGTATTTCTACCTATAGATTCGTCATTAGCAGACCCTTATGTGGTTTAGTTACTCATGGATGATGATGGAGTGGAAAGAGTTGCTTGTTTAGACATGCTTAACAGAATTCTAATGACAGCAAAAGAAAAGAGAAAGCAGTAAAGAGAGTTGCGAAGTAGTCGAATAATTCGTCTATTGTGTAAGATTTAAAACTTAATGTGCAATGATTACAACACAAGAAAGACTAAAGGAATGAAGACGAATTAAAAGGCAATAGCCAACAGAAGTGAATAGCAGGAAGCAGTAGAGAAAATAGTCAGCAAAAAGCAGTAAAAAACATATAAATGTGCGCGTAAAGCCCCTCGTCGCAAGCGCCTCGGATGAAGGGAGAAGGGAAGCTTTGTTTGGATGAATCCAATCAGAAGAGAAGAAACATCTTCTCTTCTTCCTCTCAGATTATCGACTCCAACAGCTGAGTCCTTCACGCCAACAAACGGAAGAGAAAACAGGAAGAAAAGACTGCGTTGAGATGGGAGTTCTACGCTTCCAAACTTGTTTCTGTCCTTCCCCCTTGACCTCCTTTTATAGTGTTTTGCAGGTACAATTTGGCCAAGGAGAACCATCCATTCTGAACGACGACCCTCCACGTGGCAGCAGGAGAAAAAATGGGCTGCTGAAAGATCGTAACAAAATAGCAAACGGTTAGACAACTTAACAATTTTCACTTAAAACATTGCTGAGACAGCAATGTTTTCGCAATGTTTCTGCAATATGGAAATTTCAACTCTTTAGCTTTGTTTTTGGTTCTTTTTCCTTCCTTTTACACATAAGTCCTGATTTAGATACATTCTATAAATTCTCATATATAAGCACATGTTTAGACTTAATTCCATCAAAAACGCTTAAGAGTGTACACCATTCTATAGCAAATAAGTCCCTAAAATAGTCACTTTTGGAGACGTAACAAGGTACTACGATAATAGGAGCAATAGTCAACTTTTCCTTTAACAAGTTAAATGCTAGCAGACATTCATCAGAAAACACAAAAGAAGACTTTTTTTTCAAGAAGATTGCACAAGGGTTTTACTACTTTAGAAAACGTATTAACCCGCACTTACTTGATATCAGAAACGTAATAACTCGCACTTACTATTGCTCCAACTGTCGATATTAATGGAATTAAATTTGATTAGAACGATACGTAGAGAAGGTGTGAAAAAATTAATGTAGTAATGGCACTCACTCGCTCAATTAAACGATATTAAATGTGATTTGAACTATTTGAAGGACATGATTCACCCTAAACCCTAGTTGTTGCGCACTTAGTATGCAGTGCAAAACCGCAAGTGTACGGGTCAAATAATAAATATGTGAATACGGATGTCGTTCTCTAGATTGGATTTCTAATTCACTTAAATATCATAAATAATAATGCTCGATTTTATCTAGAGAAATAAATCGCAAGGAGGGTTGTAACAAGTCAAAATAATCAAGCAATAAAATAAAAGTAACGAATGAGGCAAATCAGGAGAATAGTATCTTAGGGACATGATTTCACCGATTAGTTTGACAATTCAATCAATCAAATAGCCTAGACAGCGTCTCGACGTTCCCCCGAAATAATGTCGTTTTCAGATTTGGAAAGTCAGCGTCGAGACGCTAGGCACAGCATCTCGGCGCTACGGAAGGGAATGACCCTGTTGGGCCTTTTCGTAGCGTCTCGACGCTCTGCCCTCGGGATTTTAGGCTTGAACTTCTTTTTCTCTTGGCTTGGCTTCTTCATAATCACCCAATTAACTCAGGTTTTCAACATTAATCCCTACAAAGCTCCAAGTAGCTTCATTTGCTCAATTTCTACAAAACAAAGAAGATCAACGTGAAAGTACTCGTTTAAGCAATAAAACTAGCGATAAATAGGCTATAAAGATATCACACTTTGTGTGCTATCACTACCCAGCGAATAAATTTGTATTCCGATGCAGAACCCTAGCCGACGATTTAAGTCGCTCGCTCTCACGACCACTTCTCGATACCACCACAAGCTATCAATTTGCATAGGAACCCTCGCCCTCACTCGCTTTGCGCTGACAATCTAAACAGACGGTTATATTGCCAATGCCTTCACTTAATTTCCCCATCCATACGAAACACCACAATATAAACTCTATATATTTATTGAAGAAATGTAGTTTAAACTCACTTTGCTAAACCTCTTCCGACCTTCAACATTCTTTACATTTGAATATCAGGTCTCCCGATGACTCCTTTGCAGACATCTTCGGAAGGTATCATTGCCCAAATGAGTTCAACATGGACTACGAGTTCGACGATGAGTGGGATTTTAAACGGACGGCGACGTCCGAGGAGAGCGAGAAAGAAGAGCAATCGTACCACACCACCTCTGCATCATCTCACTCATCCACTCGTTCACCACTGAAGCCTCGCGAGACTTGACCTAATGAGCGGGAGATGCCTCCTATCGAGGAACGGGAGGTATCTGACCCCAATGTGAACCAGCCTCATCCATCGTCTCCACCTTCAATGCTCTTCCATGCTAGGGAGGTTGAAGTAAAACAACCTCCTTTTCCGCAGCCAACGTTAAAAAGAGCAGGACCGAGTGGGACCGAAAAAATGGGGAAGAAATGGAAGGCGTCGTCTCCATTTGTCATCATCGATGACACTTCATCGGAGAAGTAGGATTGCTTCAGTTCTTTTTTTTTAGTTTTTATGTTTTTATGTTGTTCCTACATTTTTATGTTTTTTTTTTTTAGTTTTATGTTTTTTTTTTGTTAAGTAATGATAATTTGAATTCAAGCATACATTCAACTTCCCTAAATGAGGGATACTAACGAGAGCGAGTAAGTAAAAAATCGATCTCGTGCGTGTTCAAAATGACCTGACGCTCGTGTGCATTACAAGTTATGAATTAGTGATAACAACGAGAGCGAGTAAGTTATTTTCATGTCTTGAGAGTTGAACCACAAAAATAACGAGAGGGAGCGGTTTGTTTTTATTATATTATTAATTTGTCTCGCTATGTTGCAGGTTGCCACTACATTCTTAAAAGAAAAAACATAAATCATTAAGATGAGAGGCACTATCGGAACTATAAAAATGGTGGTTTTCTCAGGATCCTCAACTGACGCACGCAAAATGTAACGCCCTCTTTTGCAGTTAATGACATATTGTCGCTGAGTTGTTTTCTGTTGAATCCCCACCTTGTTGCTTCGATTTCGTTAGGAATTGTTTTATTTAAAAAAAAAATTATTTGATTCAAAAAGAGAGATGGTTTTATTAAAGATGGAATTGTTAAAAAAAAGAAAAGAAAGAAAATAGTTTTTTTAAAATTTTGGTTTGTTTAAAATAAAAATAAAGAGAAAAGAGTTTTAAAATGAAAAGAAAAAGAAAAAAAAAAGATATTTGTTTAAAAACAAACGTCGTTTTTTTTTTTTAAAAGAAAAGAGTTGAAGAGCAAAACAAAATAAAAAAGTTAGATTTTTATTATTATTTTGTTTAAAAAAAAAAACCTTTAACCGACTCACTTTCTTATGTTTCTTAAAACTTCTTTTTTTTTATTTTGTTTTTTGTTCTTTCGTTAATCTCCATCAAAACCCAAAACCCATGCCTCTGCCTTTTTTTTCTCTTCTTCTTTGTTTCCAGTCCTCTCTCTCTCGTTTCTTCACGCCACGACCAAAATCCTCCAGCCATATCTTTCCGGCCTCGATTGCACGCTTAGCTAGAGAAGGAGGCGCGACAACGATGATGATTTTCTGCAGCGGCGAGCTCCATGGGGCATTTTTCGACGGCGAAGCTCCGGCGGTGGAAACTCAAATTCAAGGGGCATTTTAACGCCGAGCAACATCACTCATGTTTCGTTGAAGCTTAATTTCAAATACCCGCTGAGTTTCGGTGTTAGATTCACAAAATTGGAAGTTTTAGATAATTGTCCAACTCGAATTGGAAGTCTTTGGGGTAATCTTCTTTAGCATCTTTTATTTTCTTAAGCTTTTTGTTTTGATTACGGTTTTAGATTGGGTCTAATTATGGAGTTCTTCTTGGACAACAACGTTATGCTTTGTCGAACGGAAAACTCACTTGGATCGATGGCTCTTCTTCTTGAGGATTTTAGCGTGTTGGCCAGCAGTGTTTTTGGGCAAGGGGAGGACTTTTGACACTTCCCCACAACTTGAAAGACCCTGAACTAGATTTCCCATGGCTAATAGAGGTTAGATTTGCGTAGTTTGAACGGTTTCACACACTTTCCATTAGGGGTTGATGTCGTTTTGGTAAGGCACATTGAGTAGTGCTTGCTTTGAAATCTGAATGAATTAAAGTGTTCTAAATTAGTTTCTTACCATTATAACTCTTCATCGTTTAGGTTCAGTTTAATCGAGCAAGTTTGAAAGATGTTTTTGGGACGACTCGAAGACTTTAGTTCAGGAGATTGGTTGTTTCAATGGGTTTCTAGCAAGGTAAGTGACTTTACTATCGGAACGCCCTAGGGATATGTTGTGTATGTGTGCTGGTAATTGAACAGGTTATGTATGTTGTGTATGTGTGCTGGTAGTTGAACAGGTTATAGATGTTGTGTATGTGTGCTGGTAGCTGAATAGGATGTGAATGTTATTTTGAAATGTACGTCTTTATTTCAGTATGGTTTACCCGATTTTCAGGGGAAACTTTGCCGAAATTTCTAAGATTTATGTACAAGTTTTCCTTGTTATGTGTATGAATGAGTTGTGGTTGGGAAGTAGGTTATAGTGAATGAAAATGCTTGTGGAATGACAAGTTGATGTATGTGAGGACGAAATTTAATGAAAGATTGTTTCATGTTGCATCACGAAACGAAAAGAAAAATGTTTATGGGACCTCATGCATTTTTGTTACATATATTGCATAATGATTTTGTGGCTATTACCCTAAGAGGTTGATGTACATCTAGAGGGAAAGAATGTGGTTCGATGTACATCTAGAGGGAAAGAATGAGGATCTAGTTAGGCTGAGACTTTGCCCCGCTAATTGGGTGTGATCTAACCGTCAGTTGGAGTAAAGTCTCCACCGAGAAGCCTTCTAGATCGATATGTTGTGGGGGTAATAGTTCACTTGGCCATAGAGGAAAATGTTTTTAAAGATGAGAGGTTTTAGGTCCCCACTAGAGGAAAATGCATGAAACATTCATATCGCATGCGCTTGCATCACGTGACTTTGGTAGTGGGGTCACTGTTGCGTGCTCAGTGTTTAAAATAAAGAAGCAATGATAGAGCACTCAGAACATGCAAGCATACATGATCTTGTAGCAAGTACTAAGTATTTTTTCATTCGATTTCCCACAGAGATTTATTCTTAGTTACTAGCGAAGTGATTTGTTAAGTGAGAATGGGTGGAGTACTTGGGGTTGAGTTGGTTTTAAGTACCTAATTACTAAGGAATGTCTAAATGATGGACGCATAAACAAGTGCAAATAGCTAATAAACTAGAATGTAAAGAAAAGAACAACAAACGAGAGAAAAATGGCTAAGGGGAAATTTTAACTACGGGAATTGCGGAAACAGCAATTATTTAGCAATGATACTAACAGCGAATTTTGTGTAAAGTGTGGAAACAAGGGCTACTAACGACTCCTCTATAGACTTTTTCACACGATTCTCAAGCATTAGATCAACTCATCATGCATCAAACTAACTCATTCTCATGTATCTTCCGATTTCATGCATTAGATCCTTTAGTTTACTCATGTCCAAGTAAGATCTTAAGCATCTTTTTATAACAGCAAGTATTGGTTTGTACTAGGAAAACGCCTATTCCTAGGTCGTTTTCTGGCTACCTTGAGAGGCTAGCATGGATGTACGACTCTGAACTCTTACTCCTTCCAGAGGTTAGGAGTTCTTTGGACAAAATGGATGGCCAATCGAAATTGCCCGTGGGATGAAGCTTACATACATTCAATGCATTCGAGAGCTATCCTACATGCTTGAGTCACGTGTTTCCACATATAGACTTGTCATTAGCATGCCCTTATGTGATTTAGTTATTCATGGATGAAAATAGAATGGAAAGAGTAGATGAAGATGACATGCTTAACAGAATATTAAAGACAAAACAAAAGACAAAGACAGTAAACAGAGAAGTGAAGAGCTTGCGAAGTGATGAAATAATGCTTCGATTAGCTAAAGTTGAACTCCACAAATGACAAGCTTAAGCAACTATCACTAAACAGAAAGAGACGAAATGGAATAGAGTGGCAAACGAAAGTAAAATGACAACAAACAGCAAAGGACACAGCAAGATAAAGCAGTAAGCAAATAAATCCGTGCGTGATCTTCTCGTTGCGAACGCCTTGGCTGAAGGATGAAGGAAAGCCTTGCTTGGATGAATCTAATCAGAAGAGAAGATAAATCTTCTCTGCTTCCTATTAGATTGTCGTCTCCAACAGCTGATCCTTTCAAACCAACAGACGGAAGAGAGAAAAAGAGTAGAAAAGACTGCGTTGAACTAGAAGAATACGCCTTTCGAGTGTGTTTCAACCTTCCATCTTGACCTCCTTTTATAGTGTTCTGCAGGTACGATTGGGTCAAGAAGAACCATCCATTCTGAACGTCGTTCCTCTATGTGGCAGCAGGAGAAATAATGGGCCCCTGAAAGATCGGAACAAAACAGAAATTGGTTAGACAACTTACGGATTTCACTTAAAACATTGCGGTTTTAGCAATGTTTCCGCAATGCTTCAGCAATGTGCAATTTCCACTCTATTAACTTTGTTTTCGGTTCTTTTCCTTTCCTTTTACCTATAAGTTCTAATTTAGCTTCATTCAACTAATTCTCATATATAAGCACGAGTTTAAGCTAAATCCTACCAAAAACACCTAAGAGTGTACATCTTTCTATAGTAAATAAGTCCTAAAATAGTCACTTTTGGAGACGTAACACACCCCCAAACTTAAGGTTTTGCTCGTCCTCGAGCAATCTAAGGACTTTATCTAGGCTGCTGTTAACCTCCCTAACTACTCGCTGACTCCCCTAAGTTCCTATCTATGGCAATGCTGTCCTGTGACACGCTCCTAAGCTTAAAACTAACTTCTCATTTTGCTTCTTCTGACTTCTCTCGCCTTATGATCCTACTGTTTCATTAACTCCCCACAACTGATCTATTTGCTTCGGTCATTAAGTTCATTGTGCAACTATCCCTAAGGTTTCAAATTCTACCTAGCTTTACCCTAGACTCAGTACATGCTTCTAATGTTTTACTTTTGAGCTACCTAGGATTCCTTAGAGTCATGTCAGTCTTAGTATAAACCAGTGACAGTAGTACATTCATAGAACAACCTAAACCCTGGCATCACTACATTGGATATACATTCATCTCCCTAAACAAACCTACAAGCTACAACCTTGTGCTTAGCTAATTGAGGATCAGAGTTCTTTTATTCAGGACACCTAAGCACAAAGCTGCAACTCCTAGGTATACATTCTTCATCCTTAGTTTTTCCTTTTTCTTTCTTTCTTTGGTGGAGCCTCTCCTTTGGTTGCCTTTTGATGCAATGCCACTTGTGGGTTACACACATGGCACTGATTACTCAGCAACTTCAAGAGAGACACCCCTCTTTATTCTATTCTCATTTTTTCTCTCTCTTTTTTTTTTTTTTTTTTTTTTTTTTTTTTTTGCAAAGGAGAAGAAGAATGCTTATGTCTAAAGGGAGAGAGGAATGTTCCTAGGCCTAGGGTGGCCTCCCCCAAACTTAAACTGCTCATTGTCCCCAATGAGAGTCTGAGGTGGCACACCCCCAAACTTGTCCTAGAAGCATATAGTCTAGAGCAAAACAAGGAGAATCTAAAAGTCCTAGGCATAGAATGAATATTCTTAAAGCAAATAACACAGCAGCAGAATGTTGTAAAAACAGTAAGGTAAGGACTTACAGCTATGCATGCTGAGCAATTTAAGAAAGCTAAATTTAAACTATCCAAGGTGTCCTAAGACACTCATCCAGCATGCTTATAGATAGGGCATATATGGCAGTCAAGAAAGCAGCAAGAGAACAAAATTGAAACAGAACCACCCTATCTAACAGTCAGTCAATAACATGCGAAAACTTAACAAAAATTGCGGAGTCCGCAATAATTTCGCAATGAACCCGCAAGGCAAATTTATCAGTAAGCAACCCCTTTTGCATGCTATTAACCGTCATCTACAACTATAAAAAAAAGAAACTAAAACAACCTAACTACTCAGATACCATCTACCTAAACTAAACTATCCTACACAACTAAAAGAAAGAATGAAAAACAGATCAAATAAAGGATTCAAAATGACAGAATTCACAAGGTTTAACGAGAAGCAGATTTTTTCTTTTTTAAGAGGGAACAGAAGTACTCCCTCGAGTGCCCTTCAGACTGGCACTCAGACATCCTCATCATCATCCTTCCTTGCTCTTGGAGGTGTCCATGGCTTCAGGAGATCAGTAGGGAAGGCAGGGAAGATGCATCCCAATTGATCAGCTACGTCTTTGTCCCTCGCTTGAGCATACTCAGCCCATTGCACCATCTTGCGCTGGAGATCCATCAAGCAAGCCATGGAGAGAGATTGAGCTGCAGCCAGGCCGTCTAGCTCAAATTCCATGTTTCCCCGTCTACGCATCCTCAGGCCTGTAGGAAGCTCTAGATGGCCTGTGTAGGCCAACTGCCTCTCCATCCTCTCGATTGGCACACCTGCACGTAAACATAGCTTAGTGATGGTGTTTGGGAAGAAAAGAGGGCCCTTACCTTTCTTGGCACAGTCGGCTATTGAGGCTGTAATGACCTCACCAACGTCGATAGTGAGGCCCCTCATGATCGCATACACCAGCAACGATCTCCCCTGATTTATGGTGGTTTCGTGGGTCACCGGGGACAGACGCCTTCGCACGAAGGAGAACCAAACGGCTACCTTGGTCGTAAGGGTAGCACTCATCAGAGTGTGCTTCCCATTACGTGAGATTGTCCAAGCCGCCTCAGGTTGGCCTATGATGCGCAGGGCTTCTTCCAGGACAGCCTCAGTTGGTGCGTCGATGATCCTCGCGTAGTCAGTATACTTCTGCCCCTTGAGGCCATAGGCTTCATTGATAGCCTTGGCCGAAAAACCGACCTCAATCCCCCTCACCATGGACAGACCATCCTCGGGGTGCGTCAGATTTGCGTAGAAATCGTACACCATGCTGGAGTAGGCAGGGATGGGCGGTCTGCACAGCTCTTCCCAACCGTGGTTGGTGATCCCTGCGCGCAAGAATTGCGGCAGGTCTGCCAATGCATCAAGAAACCCCTTCTCATGGAGTAGGTCTCTTTTCCTCAACTCATTGCCCCTTGATTCTGCGTCTGAAGATACATACCTCATAGCTTGAGGTTCATCTTCGGGGTACAATTTGGCTTTCCCCTTATCCCTCGCCTTGGCTGACTCAGCAGCCTCGATCTTCAGCTTCTTCAAAGAAGGCTCACTACTGACCTTCTTCTTCTTGGATCTTTTGGAAGCTTTCGGTCGTTTGGCCTTCACAGTCTTGGGCACCTTCTTCCTTAGTCGTGCCCTGGTGGTGATTTGTTGAAGGCAGTCCCCCAACGTCTCATCCATCGAGTCTCTCCCCTCTGCTGGGCTATCAGGGCTGACTTCCCCCAAAGGAGAGAAGACTTCATCTTCCTCAGTCGCCTCTTCGCTCGGCACTGATTCTTGATGTTCTTCAATCGGGGCTTCAGGCTCAGGCGTCTGCGAAGATGGAGATAGCTCAGGGCTCTGTGATGGTGAAGATGGTTCGGGGCTTTGTCTGGCCATCTCGTAGGATGGACGGCCACTCCCTTGACTCTCCACGGTGGGAGTCTTTTCCTTGATCGGTGCGTCCCCGACTGCCATCGTCCACTTCCTTTTCTTGGGTGTACCCACTGGTTCAGACGGACCAGTAGGAATTTCAGTCACCACCTTCCACTTCTTCTTGCGTACAGGAAGTTTAGACGGTCGTACGGGTTGCGCAGCTTTGGTATCTGCCAAGGCAAGTAGTGCCTCTCTCGCAGCTACCTCGGCGTCTGGTGACTTCTTCTTGGAAGCAGATCGCTCAGCCCGTGTAAGTACCATTGTTGATTTGGAGAGATCTGAAGGTAGGAGATGCAGAGGAAGAAGAAGATTGATTTCTTGAAGCCCAACGAATGACGGAAGCGTACGGGGCACAGCAGTTTTAACGGCTATTTGTAATCAAGTGAATCCCTACAGCTCTTTCTGTTGCGGTTTCAGCAAATCCACCGCAATTAAATGGCCGTTGGAGATTTTCTTGATTTAAATCCCAAGATCCTCACAACTCAATCTTTGATTCGGCCCGATTTCTTCCTCGATTTCTTTACCCTTGATTCATCTCCTTGATTTCCTCTTTTGATCCCCTATTAAAACGTACAAAATTAACAACAAATTCGTAATAAAAATCACACCTAAACATACAAAAATAACAGCCGAAGAAATTCAAAGCAACACAAAAAAAAAAAAAAAACTAAGGCATAGCCTCGCATGGACGAGCACAGTAATCACTCTTCCTCTCTCGGTTTTATTTTCAAGCTTCAGATAAGAGGAAGGCCGAGAGAGTCGTCACATCTCCTTCCTCGTAGTAATGCTTCAAACGTGCACCATTGACCATAAACGGTTGCCCATTCTGCAGGTTCCTAATCTCAATTGCACCATGAACAAACACGTTAGTTATAACAAAAGGACCTGACCATCTGGACTTAAGTTTGCCTGGAAATAATCTCAACCTTGAGTTAAATAACAAGACATGCTGGCCTTTCTTAAAGTCCTTAATCCTAAGTCTACTATCATGCCAAATTTTAGTTTTTTCCTTATACATTTTGGCATTTTCATAGGACATATGTCTCAGCTCATCAAGCTCATGTAATTGCAGAGACCGCAATGTTATCGCATCGGTCACGCAATAATTTAGCTCTTTTAAGGCCCAAAAGGCTTTGATTTCCAATTCGAATGGTAAGTGACATGCTTTGCCATACACAAGTCTATAAGGAGACATACCTAGGGGTGTCTTATATGCAGTCCTATATGCCCAAAGTGCATCCTCTAACTTAAACGACCAATCTTTTCTATTGGGTTTGACCACTTTTTCGAGTATGTTTTTAATCTCCCTATTTGATATTTCAGCTTGTCCATTCGAATGTGGATGATAAGGGGTGGCTACTCTATGTCTAACATTGTACTTAGCCAACACTTTTTCCATAGCTTTATTAATAAAGTGAGTCCCTTCATCACTAATTATAGCACGAGGTGTACCAAACCTAGTAAAGATATGTCTATTAAGGAACTTAATGACTGTCTTGGCATCATTTGTTGGACATGCTATGGCTTCTACCCATTTAGATACATAGTCTACAGCTACAAGTATATAAAGATTACCTGCAGATGGGGGAAATGGTCCCATGAAGTCGATGCCCCACACATCAAAGAGCTCCAACTCTAAGATGTAAGTGAGAGGCATCTCATCCTTCCGACTAAGGTTACCTGTTCTTTGACATTCGTCGCAGCTGTGTGCATGGTCGTGGGCATCTTTGAAGATCGTAGGCCAATAGTAGCCACTCTGGAACACCTTTGCAGCTGTTCTTTTGCCACCAAAGTGTCCACCATAGGGAGATGTATGGCAGTGCTGCAGCACAGACTTCGCTTCAGCAGCTGACACACACTTCCTCAGCAAACCATCTGCACATGTCTTGTAGAGTGTAGGATCGTCCCAGATGAACTTCCTAGCTTCATGTAGAAACCTCTTCTTTTCTTGTCCTCCCTTGAAAGTTGGTAGTACCTGTGAGGCAAGGAAGTTAGCAATATCAGCAAACCAAGGTTCCTCATCGTTATCACGGTGTGCTAACACAAAGACATGCTCATCGATAAAGGCATCAGAAATTGCGGTTTCCGCAATTTTATCGCAATTATGCCGCAATCTAGAAAGATGATCCGCCACTGCATTTTCGCATCATTTCTTATCTCTAATGTCTAGATCAAACTCTTGCAGCAACAATACCCATCTAATTAACCTAGGCTTAGCATCAGCCTTCCTCATAAGGTATTTTAGTGCGGAATGATCAGTGTACACGATTGTCCTAGTGCCTACAATGTAATTCCTAAACTTCTCGCAGGCAAACACTACAGCTAGCATTTCCTTTTCTGTGGTTGTGTAATTACATTGTGCCTCATTCAATGTCTTACTTGCATAGTATACAGGATGTGTTAGTTTGTCAATTTTTTGTCCTAACATCACCCCTACTGCATAGTCACTCGCATCACATAACATCTCAAATGGAAGGTCCCAATTTGGTCCTACTATAATCGGTGCTTTGACTAATGCTTCCTTAAGGGTTGTCCAGGCTAAAAAACATTCTTTTGAGAAGATGAATGGCTTATTCAGCTCTAGAAGCTCACACAAAGGTTTAGAGATCTTTGAAAAGTTCTATAGAAACCTGCGTGTCCTAGGAAGCTTCTAATAGCCTTCACATTCTGAGGTTCCACTAACTTCTCTATTATTTCAATCTTGGCCCTATCGACCTCTACTCCTGCCCTAGACACTCTATGCCCTAGGACTATTCCTTCTTCCACCATAAAGTGGCATTTCTCCCAATTAAGGACTAGGTTTGTCTCCTCACACCTAGCTAGGACTTGTCCTAAGTTCTCTAAGCAATTTGTAAAAGAATCACCAAAGACTGAGAAGTCATCCATGAATATTTCTATCATGGATTCATCTAAGTCAGAGAAAATGGCCAACATGCACCTTTGGAACGTTGCTGGTGCATTGCATAAACCAAAAGGCATTCTGCGAAAAGAAAACGTTCCAAAGGGACATGTGAAGGTTGTTTTCTCCTGGTCCACAGGGTCTATGGTGATTTGGTTATATCCAGAATAACCATCTAGAAAGCAGTAGTAGGCTCGGCCAGCTATCCTATCTAACATATGGTCTATAAATGGTAAAGGAAAGTGATCTTTTTTTGTTTCTTTATTCAATTTTCTACAGTCCATACAGACTCTCCATCCTGTAATAGTTCTAGTTGAAATTAGTTCATTACTCTCATTCACTACTACAGTCATTGATAGCTCCAAAATAGAGCTATCTTAATGTCCCTAATTCTAGCTAAAACCATGACATATATTGATTAAAATGCTTCCTTGTAGGTGATTTCATGGTGAAGAGCTCGGGAAGTCCATTGATGATTTTTGGGGCCAAAAAGATCATTTAAGACGTTTCGGGAAGTGTTCGGGTCAAAACGATAGGCCAAACGGAGCTCGGGAGCCAAAAAGACCCAAAAGTGGGCTAAGAGCCGAGAGGGCAGCGCCCAGGCGCCCAACGAACGCAGCACGCGCGCGCCGCCGCACCACACGCCCGCGCCCAGACGGCCAGACGCGCGCGCGCCCTCGCCCGCTCCGCCTCGCCCATGTCCGCACGCGCCCGCGCGCCCGTCATTGAAAATCCGCGTGCGCCCCAGCGTCTCGACGCTAGCTCGACGCTGCCCCGACGATTCCCGAAGATAGACAAGCATCAGCGTCGAGCGCGCGTCTCAATGCTCACTTAACGCCGACAGCGTCGAGACGCTGGCCTAGCGTCTCGACGCCCCGAAGTCTGAAGCGCTCATTTGATGTTCCACCCGAGAGCAAGCGTCGAGCGCAAGCGTCTCGACGCTCGCTCGACGCCGCGCGCGCGCAGCCAACTTAGGGCACAGCGTCGAGACGCTGGCCTAGCGTCTCGACGCTCCGAGCTTAAAAAGCGTGAAAACGTAATTTTCAGCCATATTCTTTCCCCCTTCTTCTTCCTCAAGCTTCTCCTCTCGGGTCCAAGGCATTTTTCCACCATTTTTGTACTTCTTCTCCTTCTTTGTGCATGATTCCAAGCTCTTCCATGGGGGATTGGATTAATTCATCCTCCATGGAAGGCTAAACCGAGGTTAGTGCTTGATTTGAGTTTGAATTTGTAAATTATGGATGTTTGGGGAGATTTTCCCCTTTGTGAATGTTAAGACATTTAGCTTGTTTATGCATCTCTTGCTTGTTCTTCATCCATATCTAGCATGTGTAGCTAAATTAGGTTGACGCCCTAGTTCCTATGCATGATAGAGGGCTAAAGGTTGGGACGTATAATTGCCTATACCGCTAGGTAGCACGGGTCTAAGCATGGGTAATTAGTTCGGCCCAAGGTGACATTGGTAAACTGAATTAATTAACGTTTTCATGTTAGGCTTAAGGCAAGAGAGAAACCGGTTTAGTCTTAGGATTAGGCCGTCGCAATGTTCCCGTCACTGGCACGTAATCGATTTAGGGGTCGCTACCTTAGATAGATTATTGGCCAAGTTTAATTAGAATTGCACGCGTCTAATTAAATCCTTGGGTCATTTGAGTTAGAAATAACTAAATGAATTGTGTGCATGAACATGGCTAACGCGTAAATTTTATCGATGATCCGAACATCCATAACGAGCATTTCCATTTCTCGAAGTTAAGCACGACCGTTTAATTTTTGCACGTTGTCCTTTAATTTTCCGTTAGTAGCATATTAGGAGCTTCCTTCCCCCAAAACCAAATTACAATTCTTTTATTTGTGCATACCTTTTATTTCTAGCAAATTAGACTTAGTTAGATTAAATTTCTTATTTCCCTGTGGATCGACCCCGTTACCACTAAGCTTCAAATAGCTCGGTGTACATCGGGTTTATAAATTATATTTTGGCAAGCCTCGACAGCTTGAATTTGGAGTACCCCAAAAGTACTTCTACCAAAATTGGCGCCGTTGCCGGGGATTTAATTAATTTAGTTTAGTTAAGTTAGGTTTGTTAGTTTTAAAAATTTTCTTTATTTCTTTTTGTACAGTTTAATTCTTTTGTATTATTTTACGCGTTTTTGTTTGAGTTTTTGGAGCGCAGCATTCTTTGAAAATTCAAAAGAAGCGCCAAGATGGAGGTCGGGGGTAATTATGAGCATCAAAGAACCTTGAGGGAGCTTGCATCATCTGAGCTAGGCCGGAACACATCGAGTATATCGTATCCGGTAGCTTCAGGTAATTTTGAATTTAAAGCTGGTCTGATTGACTTATTACCTTCTTTTTATGGTAATACAGATGAGAATCCCGTCAGACACCTCAAGGCATTTCAGATGGTGTGTTCGTCATTCAGGACCGACGGCATCATCGAAGATCAACTCCATCTCAGAGCCTTTCCTTTCACCTTGAAAGAGGAGGCGAGAGAGTGGATGTACTACCTACTGACTGGGTCCATTACTTCTTGGGCAGAGCTGCAGGGAGCGTTCTATGCGAAATATTTTCCACCTCCCAAGGTCGCCGCCCTTAGAAGAATGATAAATAGAATTGAGCAAGGAGAAAAAGAGACCGTTCTTGAGTGTTGGGAGCGATTTGGTCGGTTGTGTGAGGATTGTCCCAACCACCAAGTGTCTGACCAACGCCTAATTCTGAATTTCTACGAAGGTCTCTTACCGCCAAACCGACAGTTAGTTGATGTCGCAAGTGGAGGATGTCTCATGGATAAAACACCCGCTGAAGCTAGAGTTTTGATTTCCAACTTGGCTAGAAGCTTGGAGCGGAGTGGAGATGGAGACAAGGAGAAAGATCGCCTAATCAGGGACGTGGACGAGCTTAAGGCTCAACTTTTTGAAGTAAGTAATGCTATTCTTGCTTTGAAAAATAACTCACAACCCCGTTCTTCTGTTTCAGGTAGATCGTTGGAAGAGATACTTGAATCGCACCATAGGGAAACTCGAGAGCAGTTTCAAACTCTGAGCGATGCAGTGATTCAAGTAAGTAAGAGGTTGACAGTGATCGAGCATCAGAACGCGGAGAGCGCTAGTGCCATCACCCTGAGAAGTGGGAAGCATCTTCCCACGAGTACCCCGCCGGTGGAAGTCGATCATGGCCATGTCGAGCCACAGACAGAAAATCTCGAACCACGGTGGCATGGGGTAAATTTCGATCCTACATGCACTAGAGTTTATGTGCCTAAGGCTCCTTTTCCTAGCAGGTTAGCGAGACCGCCTAAGGAGGACTACGAGAAGGAGTTCCTGGACACATTCAGGAAGGTAGAGATCAACATCCCTCTGTTGGACGCCCTGAAGGAAATTCCGAGGTACGCCAAGTTCCTCAGGAAAATTTGCACCAACCAGAGGAAGACAAAGGAGAGTGAACGCGTCGTGGTAAGTGAGAACGTTTCCGCCTTGATCACAAAGAACTTACCAGTTAAATGCGGCGATCCAGGTATGTTCTCTCTCCCTTGTAAGATTGGAGGCATGCATATTAGAAGAGCAATGCTTGATCTAGGAGCCTCCATTAGCGTTATGCCGTATTCCATTTATCAGAAATTGAAATTGAAAGGAATGACTAAAACAGGAACAGTTATTCAACTTGCTGATAGAACTTCTGTGCATCCTCTAGGAATAGTTGAAGATGTGTTAGTGCAAGTTAATGAGTTAATTTTTCCTGTTGACTTCTATGTTCTGAAAATGGATGAAAATTATTCCTCTCCGCATGCTTCGATCTTATTAGGTAGGCCCTTCATGAAAACTGCTAAAACTAAAATAAATGTGGATAAGGTTTTATCTGTTGAGTATGGCGGAGAGGTTGTTGAGATGCATTTGCCCGATGTAGAAGAGCATGTTGATGATGTTTTCTCTCTTTGTCAAGTAGACACATTTGAATCTGTAGCTCATAATGAATGCATGACTGTTGAGGATGGGGATGACCCATTATTTTTAACTGAACTTTTTGATGATTATGAGTTGCATGAGCCATCCTTGACTGAATTTTGTGATTCATCTGTTTCTATTTTGACAACTGTTGAGAACCCTGTTAATCTACTCCCTTCCACTTTACCTTGCACTTTTGGAAATGAAATGACTAGTCAGGCCATGCTAGATTTAGGACCTTCGATTAATGTTAAGTCGCATGTTGTTGATAATGAGCTTAAAATGAATGACTTGCATGAATCTGGTTCTACTTTGCAATTGGTTGATAATTCTTATGTGCACCCCTTGGTAAAGGTAGAAGATGTTTTGGGCAAAGTAAATGACCCGTTCTTTCCTGCTAATCCTTACGCTTCTGGAATGCATGAAAATCTCTCTCATGTTTTTACATCAATTTTATGGGATCAACCTTTTACAAAACCTGTTAAATGTAAAATTGATGTTGTATGTGCGCAGAAGGCGCGAGAGAAAGAACTGTTCATGGATTTTCGCAGGAAAGAGGTGATTAGGAAGATGGATGGGGCATCTTCCAAGTTCGACTATGGATGAGTTGACGAGAGAATACAGTCGAGCAATCGACTTTAAAAATTTGCGCTTCTCGGAGGCACCCGAGTTTGAACTGTATTTCTGTTGTTTATCGCTTTGCTTTTGTTTTTTATTTGCTTTTGAGTTGTTGTTTGTTTTCTTGTTTTCCTAGGAGGAAAGGTGGAATGGCTGGCAATTCGAGAGTACATTGGAGGACGTTGGTGCACATCTCCACCCGTCGGCTCCATAAGATTCAGGGGAGGTTTTCTGTTCCCTTAGGATTTTATTGTTTTTATAGTTGAATGCATTGGGGACAATGCATATCTTAAGGTGGGGGGTGGAGTTTGTTGATAGATAGAGATGAGACTTCTTAGTAGTTGTCGAGCATATGTGTACTCTGGCTGTTAGATTAGAATCTGAATGCATGTGTCCGATGAGGACGGTCTGTGATTTGCTTGTGAACACTCCCTATTTGCATGTCTCGAAAATTTGACGGTGTACGCACATTTTGAGCCTATTTTAAAAAAATTTCTGTTATTTCCCTACATTCACTGAGCACATAGCACTCTTATCCTCAGTTCTGTAGGTCTAGACTGATCTTATTTTGTCTGAAACCTTGTTGTCACCCCGAAAGGTACCATTAGGGAGGCTTGATGTGTAGAAGTAGTAATGACTCATTTGTGTATAGCGAAGCTATTGCCTAAAAAAAAGTGTTTGCATGAAAAATAAAACCTCCAGAGTTGCTCCTCCTTCTTGTGTTGCCCGTGTAACCAGGGGCGATCGTGTAACCCACGGTTGTCACTGCATGAAAGGGGAACTAATGGAAGTGAGCAATGGTCCTTAAAAACGTGAAGCTAAAATTTGGTTTGACGTGTTAGGCTCTCTTGGAGAAAAATAAAAAAAAAAGGTAGTTCAAAAAGAAAAAAGAAAAAAAATGGGTACAAAGTACTCAAGGAAAAAGAATAAAATTTAGGCCTTTTGTTTTGTTGCTATTCCTATCACTAAAAGCCGTTAGACTGTTCTTATCGCCATAAGTAGGGGGAAAACGAGTTATAAGACTGTATAAGGTTGTTCCGGGCTTGCATGAGCTAGGTTGAGAGGTGCTAAACACACACACACACACGTAAGGGAATAGGAGTTTAAATTTTGAAATGATTTCAACGTTTGCATGCATTTGATGGTTTTGAATTTATTACAAGTACCTTGTTTCACAAGCATTGAGGTTAGAGTCTAAGCATGCATTTGATTCTTTGGAGATTATTTAGAGTATACCTTGCTCGAGGACTAGCAAGATTTAGGTCGGGGGTATTTTGATAGCTCCAAAATAGAGCTATCTTAATGTCCCTAATTCTAGCTAAAACCATGACATATATTGATTAAAATGCTTCCTTGTAGGTGATTTCATGGTGAAGAGCTCGGGAAGTCCATTGATGATTTTTGGGGCTAAAAAGGTCATTTAAGACATTTCGGGAAGTGTTCGGGTCAAAACGATAGGCCAAACGGAGCTCGGGAGCCAAAACGACCCAAAAGTGGGCTAAGAGCCGAGAGGGCAGCGCCCAGCGCCCAGGCGCCCAACGAACGCAGCACGCGCGCGCGCCCGCGCCCAGACGGCCAGACGCGCGCCGCCTCGCCTCGCGCCCGCGCGCCCTCGCCCATGTCCGCGCGCGCCCGTCATTGAAAATCCGCGTGCGCCCCAGCGTCTAGACGCTAGCTCGACGCTGCCCCGATGATTCCCGAAGATAGACGAGCATCAGCGTCGAGCGCGCGTCTCAACGCTCACTTAACGCCGACAGCGTCGAGACGCTGGCCTAGCGTCTCGACGCCCCGAAGTCTGAAGCGCTCATTTGATGTTCCACCCGAGAGCAAGCGTCGAGCGCAAGCGTCTCGACGCTCGCTCGACGCCGCGCGCGCGCAGCCAACTTAGGGCACAACGTCGAGACGCTGGCCTAGCGTCTCGACGCTCCGAGCTTAAAAAGCGTGAAAACGCAATTTTCAGCCATATTCTTTCCCCCTTCTTCTTCCTCAAGCTTCTCCTCTCGGGTCCAAGGCATTTTTCCACCATTTTTGTACTTCTTCTCCTTCTTTGTGCATGATTCCAAGCTCTTCCATGGGGGATTGGATTAATTCATCCTCCATGGAAGGCTAAACCGAGGTTAGTGCTTGATTTGAGTTTGGATTTGTAAATTATGGATGTTTGGGGAGATTTTCCCCTTTGTGAATGTTAAGACATTTAGCTTGTTTATGCATCTCTTGCTTGTTCTTCATCCATATCTAGCATGTGTAGCTAAATTAGGTTGACGCCCTAGTTCCTATGCATGATAGAGGGCTAAAGGTTGGGACGTATAATTGCCTATACCGCTAGGTAGCACGGGTCTAAGCATGGCTAATTAGTTCGGCCCAAGGTGACATTGGTAAACTGAATTAATTAACGTTTTCATGTTAGGCTTAAGGCAAGAGAGAAACCGGTTTAGTCTTAGGATTAGGCCGTCGCAATGTTCCCGTCACTGGCACGTAATCGATTTAGGGGTCGCTACCTTAGATAGATTATTGGCCAAGTTTAATTAGAATTGCACGCGTCTAATTAAATCCTTGGGTCATTTGAGTTAGAAATAACTAAATGAATTGTGTGCATGAACATGGCTAACGCGTAAATTGTATCGATGATCCGAACATCCATAACGAGCATTTCCATTTCTCGAAGTTAAGCACGACCGTTTAATTTTTGCACGTTGTCCTTTAATTTTCCGTTAGTAGCATATTAGGAGCTCCCTTCCCCCAAAACCAAATTACAATTCTTTTATTTGTGCATACCTTTTATTTCTAGCAAATTAGACTTAGTTAGATTAAATTTCTTATTTCCCTGTGGATCGACCCCGTTACCACTAAGCTTCAAATAGCTCGGTGTACATCGGGTTTATAAATTGTATTTTGGCAAGCCTCGACAGCTTGAATTTGGAGTACCCCAACAGTACTTCTACCAGTCATCCCCCCCTTCTTAGGTACACATTGAATTGGACTCACCCACTGACTATTGGCTATAGGGAAGATTACACCTGCATCTAACCATTTGATTATCTCTTTTTTAACTACCTCCTTCATGGAGGGGTTCAACCTACGTTGGTGATCTACTCTAGGTGTATGTTCCTCTTCCAATATTATCTTGTGCATGCAGTAGGAAGGACTAATACCTTTAATGTCAGCAATCGTCCATGCAATAGCCTTTTTATGTTGCTTAAGCAGCAATATTAGCGCAATTTCATGCTTTTCACTTAACTTGGACGAAATAATAACAGGCAAAGTATCATCCTTTCCTAGATATGCATACTTAAGATGATCAGGCAATGGTTTCAATTCTAAGATAGGTGGATGCTCAATGGATGATTTCAATGGATTCATGGATCTTTCAGTCAAGTCATTAGTCATACACACATGCTGAGGTTTATCCACAGGTATATCCATTATTTCAGAAATATTTATGTCAGTTACATCTAATTGTACATAATCATTAGCATGCTTAATTAGTAGTTCATGCTCAAGCTGTTCTTCCATCAGTGAATCTACTATGTCCATACTTGCACAAGATTTAGAGTCAGAAGGATACCTTAGGGCTTTAAAGACACTAAACTTAACCTCCTCATCATGAACCCTCATGGTGAGCTCACCTTTCTGGACATCGATCAAGGCCCTACCTGTGGCTAGAAATGGTCTGCCTAATAGGATGGGGACCTCCTTGTCTGCTTCATAATCCAGGATGATGAAGTCTGCAAGAAAAATGAACTTGTCAACCTTGACAAGAATATCCTCTATCTTATCCTCAGGGTAGGCTATGGATCTGTCTGCCAACTGCAAGGTGACAGTGGTAGGACGTGTTTCTCTTATTCCAAGCTGACGGAATAGTGATAAGGGCATGAGATTTATGCTGGCTCCCAGGTCACAAAGAGCTCTGCCCACGTGCTTGCCTCCCAACTCGACTGGTAAGGTGAAGGAACCAGGATCTTTCTTCTTCTTTGGTAGCTTGTTCTGGAGTATAGCACTGCACTCCTCAGTGAGATTCACTGTTTCAAATTCACCAATAATTTTCTTGTTAGTAATTATATCCTTCAAAAACTTAACATAAGAAGGCATGGATTGCAAAACTTCTACAAACGGAATATTAAGATGCACTTGCTTTAAAATTTCTAAAAATTTGTTAAAGTGCACTTCCTGTTCTTGTTTTTTCTTTAGCCTTCTAGGGAATGGAGGTGGTGGCACATATGTAGGCACTTCAGGTCGCCTCAGGACAGGTGGAGGCCTTGGAATTTCATCTGGTTCCTCTATGATAGGTTCCAGCCTCACCCTTGATGTGCTTGTTGGTGGTTGACCTTGGTTTGGCAGAGAATCCAGTGGAGCACTAGACTCTTCATTCTCTACTCTCTTTGGGGTTTCTCTAGTGTTGCTCACCAATGGTCTCCCACTTCGAAGTTCAATTGCTTGAACTTGCTCTTTTCCATCCCTTCTTGGCACCTCAGTGTCAGCAGGCAATCTACCTTGGGGCCTACTTTTTAGTTCATTGGCTAATTGCCCTATTTGGTTCTCTAGGCTCCTAAGGGTAGCTTGCTGACTTTGTAGTGTAGCATCATTCTTTGCAATGTACTCCTTAAGTAGATTTTTTACAGATGACCCTATTGGTTGGTTATATGGTTTTTGATACATGGATTGGTTATTTTGGGGAGTGAAACCAGGTGTTCCACTCGGTCTTGGTTGGTTTGGAGCTTGGTTAGTATTCTGTTGCCCACCCCAAGAAAGATTTGGGTGGTTTCTCCAACCAGGATTGTAAGTGTTAGAATAGGGGTTGCTCCTAGGCTGCTGTTGGCTTCCAACATAGCAGACTGAGGCTGGATTCCCAGGGCAGTATTCATACAGGTGCCCTTCCCCACAGAACCCACAGATCAGTGTCTCACCTTGACTCGTTTGTGTGCCCATTGAGATGGCTGCTGCGGTGTTGACACTGGATTGGATATTGGTTTGAGCCATTTGTTTGACTAGGTTGGTCAGGGCGTTTATTTGGCTACTCATGGCACTGAGTGCATCCTTGTCTTGAGCTCTACTTGGCTCTACTGGATCATCTGACCACCTACAGTGAGAGGCTGAGATCTTCTCCAGGATCTCATAGGCTTCATTATAGCTTTTAGAAAGCATGGAACCACCAGCTGACGAATTCAGCACTTGCCTTGTGCTGGGGTTACATCCTTTAAAAAAGACTTCTATTTGGATACACCATGGGATGCCATGGTGTGGACATTTAAGCAGAAGGTCCTTGAACCTTGTCCAAGCTTCGTGAAGAGATTCGTTTTCGGCTTGTTTGAATTTGATTATGTCATCACGAAAGTTTGAATTCCTATCAGGTGGGAAATATTTGACTAGGAATTTCTCAGCCAGATCTGTCCAATTGACAACTGATCCGGAAGGTAATGAGTTTAACCACGTCTTGGCTTTATCTCTTAGTGAGTAAGGGAAGAGGTAAAGCCTCAAGGCTTCTTGGTAAACTCCAGGGATAAGGAAGGTATCACTAACTCCTAGGAAGTTTCTTAGATGGTTGTGGGGGTCCTCATTTTCCACTCCAAAGAATTGTCCCACAGTGGACAACATTTGGAACATTACTGGCTTTAACTCGAATGAGTTAGCTGTAATTTCAGGGCGTATGATGCTTGGGTTTAGCTCCTCAGGCATGGGAACTAAGTAGGAGAGAATGGCACTATCCTTGTCATTCGCTATTTCGATGGGGTTGCGAATGGTAGGTGCTGGATTTGGGTTTGGTCTTTCCATTTCTTCTTGATAGAATTGCGAAGACTCCGCAGAGTCAGCAATGATTTGAGGTATAGAAGGTTGTTTAAAGAGACGTTTCTTAGCTTTGTTTCTGGCCCTAAGTAATCTTTCAGGCTCAGGATTGAACTCTAGATCGCTACTTGAATGCTCATTCATAAACTAACCCAATGGTACCTGCAAAAGAAATGAGAATAGATTAGTTCCAATAGATATTAAGCTTTGTGTTTCTAACTTAACAAACTTCGTTTTTACTAAACCAAATCCCCGGCAGCGGCGCCAAAAACTTGTTGCGTGCTCAGTGTTTAAAATAAAGAAGCAATGATAGAGCACTCAGAACATGCAAGCATACATGATCTTGTAGCAAGTAATAAGTATTTTTTCATTTGATTTCCCACAGAGATTTATTCTTAGTTACTAGCGAAGTGATTTGTTAAGTGAGAATGGGTGGAGTACTTGGGGTGAGTTGGTTTTAAGTACCTAATTACTAAGGAATATGTAAATGATGGACGCATAAACAAGTGCAAATAGCTAATAAACTAGAATGTAAAGAAAAGAACAACAAACGAGAGAAAAATGGCTAAGGGGAAATTTTAACTACGGGAATTGCGGAAACAGCAATTATTTAGCAATGATACTAACAGCGAATTTTGTGTAAAGTGTGGAAACAAGGGCTACTAACGACTCCTCTATAGACTTTTTCACACGATTCTCAAGCATTAGATCAACTCATCATGCATCAAACTAACTCATTCTCATGTATCTTCCGATTTCATGCATTAGATCCTTTAGTTTACTCATGTCCAAGTAAGATCTTAAGCATCTTTTTATAACAGCAAGTATTGGTTTGTACTAGGAAAACGCCTATTCCTAGGTCGTTTTCTGGCTACCTTGAGAGGCTAGCATGGATGTACGACTCTGAACTCTTACTCCTTCCAGAGGTTAGGAGTTCTTTGGACAAAATGGATGGCCAATCGAAATTGCCCGTGGGATGAAGCTTACATACATTCAATGCATTCGAGAGCTATCCTACATGCTTGAGTCACGTGTTTCCACCTATAGACTTGTCATTAGCATGCCCTTATGTGATTTAGTTATTCATGGATGAAAATAGAATGGAAAGAGTAGATGAAGATGACATGCTTAACAGAATATTAAAGACAAAACAGAAGACAAAGACAGTAAACAGAGAAGTGAAGAGCTTGCGAAGTGATGAAATAATGCTTCGATTAGCTAAAGTTTGAACTCCACAAATGACAAGCTTAAGCAACTATCACTAAACAGAAAGAGACGAAATGGAATAGAGTGGCAAACGAAAGTAAATTGACAACAAACAGCAAAGGACACAGCAAGATAAAGCCGTAAGCAAATAAATCTGTGCGTGATCTTCTCGTTGCGAACGCCTTGGCTGAAGGATGAAGGAAAGCCTTGCTTGGATGAATCTAATCAGAAGAGAAGATAAATATTCTCTCCTTCCTATCAGATTGTCGACTCCAACAGCTGATCCTTTCAAACAAACAGACGGAAGAGAGAAAAAGAGTAGAAAAGACTGCGTTGAACTAGAAGAATACGCCTTTCGAGTGTGTTTCAACCTTCCATCTTGACCTCCTATTATAGTGTTCTGCAGGTACGATTGGGTCAAGGAGAACCATCCATTCTGAACGTCGTTCCTCTATGTGGCAGCAGGAGAAAGAATGGGCCCCTGAAAGATCGGAACAAAACAGAAATTGGTTAGACAACTTACGGATTTCACTTAAAACATTGCGGTTTTAGCAATGTTTCCGCAATGCTTCAGCAATGTGCAATTTTCACTCTATTAACTTTGTTTTCGGTTCTTTTCCTTTCCTTTTACCTATAAGTCCTAATTTAGCTTCATTCAACTAATTCTCATATATAAGCACGAGTTTAAGTTAAATCCTACCAAAAACACCTAAGAGTGTACATCTTTCTATATAGTAAATAAGTCCTAAAATAGTCACTTTTGGAGACGTAACAGTCACTTACTGGGTATTTCTTTTGAAACTTTTCTTCAATGTTTTTTTTTCAGGTAAAAGCTACATCCTAGGCGGTTGACAGAGTTTGCTGAAGAATGGCCATGGGTGTTAGAGAAGAGTCTTATTTCATTTTTATCTTTGGGCTTTTGAGTAAACTTTGTATAGACTATTTGTTTTAAAGTAATTTTTGTTTTCCTTGGGATCCCAAACTAAAAACTGTTTCCTTGAACTTCGTAAGTTTTAGCGTGGTCGTGGTTTTTCTTTCCTTTCATTTGTTTTAATTAAAAGTTTCTTCTTGTTTGTTAAGTTTTGATTTCTTGTTCGTAGTAATGACCCTAAATAGTTGTCTTAGAAAAGTAGGGTCGTTACAATTGGTATCAGAGCCCTAGGTTATGGGTTCTGTAGACACGTTTACATCGTAAGGTGTAAGTTTTTCCATGGTCAAGCTGCAAACCCTCGTCATCGCCAGGTATGTCAATGCTTTTAAATTGTTTTGTTAAAGAAAAAAAATAGTTTTTATGCTTTCGTTGGTAGATGTTTATGTAAGACTTGTGTTATGTGTTAACTGTTTTGTTTGGTGTTTTGTCTGTTTGTGAGTATTGGAAGTGTTTGTTTATAAAGGAAAGTCTACCAAAATGAAGCATATGCTTAAGTTTGAGATTAAAGTAGTTGGTAAATAAGGAAAAAAAAAAGATCTTAAGAGGTTAAAGTTTTAAAGGACAGTTGTTCTTAAGGTTCATGTTTCTTGAGTAGGACTTTTAAGGAATGACATGTCACATGTTAGAATTAGCCTTGTAAAGTTGAATTTTTGATGGGCTAATATATTTTGGTTTTCTTGTGTCATGCCAAAAGTATGAAAAGATAATAAATTGGGGTTATTTGATAATATGGCAAACTCTTTTTAATACCTGAGCTAGTTGTTGTGTTCTTTTAAGTAGGCGAAAGTAAAAGACCCGAGACTTGAAAAAAAAGTGAGAAGGAAGTTGTGCCATAGTGAGAAAACAAGGGAAGCCAAAGTGGTTTAAAAGTGGACTTGAAACTTTAAATGGAAAAGTAAGTTGATGATTTGAACTAAATGGGTCATTTTCAAGGCACTTCAAACTAATTGGGTCCAATCCATTACATGGTTTTCATGAAATGCTAAACTTCAATTAGTCTAAGAGAAGGTTTGTGGGTGGTTAAAATGCAAGGCCATGAGATTAAGAAACATTATCCAAGAGTTTCAGTTTGGAACTCCAAATGTAAGATTTATTGAAAGATATGTATAGAAACATGTTTTTGGTATTGAGGATATGTTTCACTATGAAAATGAAAGGAGACACTTTAAGTCAAATGATCTTAGTAAGGAAAAGTACGAGAAAAGGAAAAATGATTTGGTAAAGTTTTTTTTTTTTTTTTTTTTTTAGAGACAAGAAATTAGATTGTTAGACTCCAAGTGCACTTAAGCCATGTCCTTCTATGGTATGCGTTGTGACGTGAAGTAATCAGAAGTGGTGGAATAAATCTTGTGATTATTTTTGTAACTTAGAATGTATTGTTCAAAGAAGTTGCGTAGGACTTTTGCCTTTGAATCTCAGCATTGGTATGCAAATTTCTCTTCGAAACAAAAGATTTAGCAACGACAATCTAATTGTGGAAGGAGTTCTTTGATAAGTTTTGCTTTAGGGTTACAAAGGAATTGGAAGAAGAAAGTGGAATTGATTATTAGCCAAAACCAAGGAACTCTTGAAACAAAAACTTTGAGCCTTTATTAGTGGAGTGGTTGATGGTTGGTTTTATTAGAAAAGTGTGAGGGAATTTGAATTTGGGATCAAAGTAGTTCAGGAAACTAATAAAGCCACCAGTTTGAAAGAAGAAAGTAAGCCATCTTTATGTAAATTAAAAAGTTGTGTTAGTAAATTAGGATCGACCTCTCAAGTTTACCACCAGCACGAGAGGTAGGTTTCAGCATAGAGCTGAAGTTGAAAATAACTCTCGTTTCTAAATCTCCATATAGAGTTGTCTCAGCAGAGTTAAAGTAGATTGAGTCATAGACACATGATTGGATAGGCAAGAGTTTCATACGCCCCAGTGTTTCGCTTTGGGGCGCACCAACTTTGTCGTTAAGAAGAAAGATGAAACCATTTGGCGATGTATTTGACTGACAAGAATTGTCTAAAGCGACAATGACGAATTAACTTACCCTAGGAGAAAAAGTTTTGCTTAGGGACAAAAACAAAATATATGATCGAGAGATTTACAGTTAAGGATCAGAGGTTGATATCCCAAAGATTATCTTCAAAATCAGGAATGGTCGCTATGAGTTAGGGTGATATATTTTGGACTCACCAATGCGTTGCAGCTTCCGTGGACCTTGTGAACCGAGTCTCCAAGAGCTTTCTAAACTTGGTTGTACTGATATTTACGGACAACATATTGGTGTATTATTCCAAGATTCAAGAGTAACGGGAGAAATACCTAAGGCAAGTTTTAACGACCTAGAGAAGTAACCAGGCTTCAAGGTCAAACTCGAGTGTTGGTCGCTTCAAGTTCGAGTTCGAGACTTCATTCACTTTAAGTACGCCAAGTTTTCTAAGTGTCAGTTTAGTTTGGACGGCGTTGTTTTGTCGGGTACGGGACCACTAGGGGTGTTGTTGTTGTGGACCCTTCTGAAGTGGAGATAGTTCATAGTTGGCTTGGACTCAATTCAATGTCAGAGTTATGTGGTTTCCTTAGTCTGTCAAGCAATTATAAGAGGTTTGTTCAAAATATTTCTAGTTGGGATATACGTTTGACTCAGTTGATTCGCAATAACAACACTTTCACTTGGAACGAAGATTGCAAGAAGAGTTTACAAACATTAAAGGGTTGTTTGACTCTAGCCTCAATCATAACCGTTTCTAATAGGACATGAGGTTTAGTAGTTATTTTGATGCTTCAAAGAGAGGACTAGATTGTGTGTTAATGCAACATAGGAAGGTCGTTGCTCACGTTTCGCATCCGTTAAAGAGACCTTAGCTTAATTATGACATCCTTGGTGTCATCTCATAGTTTATTGCTAAGGAAGTAAGATCGTTTAGAAATCGAGTTGGCACCAGAAGACGTCTCAACATTGTTGCCTCAACTTTCAATGATGTTTAGTTTGAAATAACAAATTGTTGATGCACAACAAGAGCACTTCAATGTGGTGAACCATCTGAATGAAGTGGATAAATAAGATTTTACCCTTGTTAGTCACTATCTAGTTTATCATACCAATGAAAACTGTGTGCTAGAGGATTATCCTTTAAGAAAAAGTTTTTAGATGAGGCACACAAAATGCCATTTTAAGAGCATTTAAGCAGTACCAAGAGGTATAAGGATTTTAATAAGTTTTGTTGATGGCATATTGTAAGGACCATAAAGGAAAATTTTTCTAAGTTTGTTGTTGAGCGTTTGGTATGCCGACAAGTGAAAGCTTTGGGCCAGAGACTGGGTGGGTTGTCGCAGCTTGTAAGCATCCATGTTTGAAGAAAAGGGATGGTATTGTTATGGACTTCACTATAAGACTACCAAGAACAGTAAAAAGTTACACAACGGTTTTGGAAATTGTGGAACGTCTTAAGTTTGTATACATTTGTCGGTTTTGTCAGACAGGAATCCTAGACATTTTGGCAAAGTTACTTAAGTCACTTGGAACTCAAATGGATTTTAGCACGACCATTCACCCAATGATCGATGGTCAGACAAAATGATTAAAACAAACCTTGAAAGTTACATTACGAGTTTGTGCTTTGGATTTTGCAATTTTTTTGGCGCCCGAGTTGGTCAAAGCCACGAATGAGGCATTTCAAAATATTAGATCATGGATGATAATTGGGCAGAGTAAACAAATAAGTTTTCTCGACACAAGGTGAAAAGATTTGAAGTTCACATGGGGGTCATATGTTCCTAAGAGTAGAGCCTATGAAAGGAATTTTGAGGTTCGGTTAAAAAGGGAAGTTAAGTCCACGTTTTTTAGGACTGTTTGATATTTTGAAACGTATTGGCCCCGTAGCTTATTGCTTGGCCTTGCCACAATCTCTCTCCGCAGCTCGATGTATTCCACGCCTCCATGTTATTGCAGAAATGCGTGTCACATCCAACACACGTGGCAGAATTTGATCTTTTACGCCTTAATGAGAATCAAGTACCCACAATTGTTCCAAGACTAGAGACTTTCGAGGACGAAAGTTCTTAAGGTGGGAAGAATGTAACGCCCTCTTTTGCAGTTAATGACATATTGTCGCTGAGTTGTTTTCTGTTGAATCCCCACCTTGTTGCTTCGATTTCGTTAGGAATTGTTTTATTTAAAAAAAAATTATTTGATTCAAAAAGAGAGATGGTTTTATTAAAGAGGGAATTGTTAAAAAAAAAAAGAAAAGAAAGAAAATAGTTTTTTTAAAATTTTGGTTTGTTTAAAATAAAAATAAAGAGAAAAAAAAAAGATATTTGTTTAAAAACAAAGGTCGTTTTTTTTTTTTTTAAGAAAAGAGTTGAAGAGCAAAACAAATAAAAAAGTTAGATTTTTATTATTATTTTGTTTAAAAAAAAAACCTTTAACCGACTCACTTTCTTATGTTTCTTAAAACTTCTTTTTTTTTTATTTTGTTTTTTGTTCTTTCGTTAATCTCCATCAAAACCCAAAACCCATGCCTCTGACTTTTTTTTTCTCTTCTTCTTTGTTTTAGTCCTCTCTCTCTCGTTTCTTCACGCCACGACCAAAATCCTCCAGCCATCTCTTTCCGGCCTCGAGTGCACGCTTAGCTAGAGAAGGAGGCGCGACAACGGTGATCATTTTCTGCAGCGGCGAGCTCCATGGGGCGTTTTTCGACGGCGAAGCTCCGGCGGTGGAAACTCAAATTCAAAGGGCATTTTAACGCCGAGCAACATCACTCATGTTTCGTTGAAGCTTAATTTCAAATACCCGCTGAGTTTCGGTGTTAGATTCACAAAATTGGAAATTTTAGATAATTGTCAACTCGAATTGGAAGTCTTTGGGGTAATCTTCTTTAGCATCTTTTATTTTCTTAAGCTTTTTGTTTTGATTACGGTTTTAGATTGGGTCTAATTATGGAGTTCTTCTTGGACAACAACGTTATGCTTTGTCGAACGGAAAACTCACTTGGATCGATGGCTCTTCTTCTTGAGGATTTTAGCGTGTTGTCCAGCAGTGTTTTTGGGCAAGGGGAGGACTTTTGACACTTCCCCACAACTTGAAAGACCCTGAACTAGATTTCTCATGGCTAATAGAGGTTAGATTTGCGTAGTTTGAACGGTTTCACACACTTTCCATCAGGGGTTCATGTCGTTTTGGTAAGGCACATTGAGTAGTGCTTGCTTTGAAATCTGAATGAATTAAAGTGTTCTAAATTAGTTTCTTACCATTATAACTCTTCATCGTTTAGGTTCAGTTTAATCGAGCAAGTTTGAAAGATGTTGTTGGGACGACTCGAAGACTTTAGTTTAGGAGATTGGTTGTTTCAATGGGTTTCTAGCAAGGTAAGTGACTTTACTATCGGAACGCCCTAGGGATATGTTGTGTATGTGTGTTGGTAGTTTAACAGGTTATGTATGTTGTGTATGTGTGCTGGTAGTTGAACAGGTTATAGATGTTGTGTATGTGTGCTGGTAGGTGAATAGGATGTGAATGTTATTTTGAAATGTACGTCTTTATTTCAGTATGGTTTACCCGATTTTCAGGGGAAACTTTGCCGAAATTTCTAAGATTTCTGTACAAGTTTTCCTTGTTATGTGTATGAATGAGTTGTGGTTGGGAAGTAGGTTATAGTGAATGAAAATGCTTGTGGAATGACAAGTTGATCTATGTGAGGACGAAATTTAATGAAAGATTGTTTCATGTTGCATCACGAAACGAAAAGAAAAATGTTATGGGACCTCATGCATTTGTGTTACATATATTGCATAATGATTTTGTGGCTATTACCCTAAGAGGTTGATGTACATCTAGAGGGAAAGAATGTGGTTCGATGTACATCTAGAGGGAAAGAATGAGGATCTAGTTAGACTGAGACTTTGCCCCGCTGATTGGGTGTGATCTAACCGTCAGTTGGAGTAAAGTCTCCACCGAGAAGCCTTCTAGATCGATATGTTGTGGGGGTAATAGTCCACTTGGCCATAGAGGAAAATGTTTTTAAAGATGAGAGGTTTTAGGTCCCACTAGAGGAAAATGCATGAAACATTCATATCGCATGCGCTTGCATCACGTGACTCCGGTAGTGGGGTCACTTACTGGGTATTTCTTTTGAAATACTCATTCTTTTCTTCAATGTCTTTTTTTCAGGTAAAAGCTACATCCTAGGCGGTTGACAGAGTTTGCTGAAGAATGGCCATGGGTGTTAGAGAAGAGTCTTATTTCATTTTTATCTTTGGGCTTTTGAGTAAACTTTGTATAGACTATTTGTTTTAAAGTAATTTTTGTTTTCCTTGGGATCCCAAACTAAAAACTGTTTCCTTGAACTTCGTAAGTTTTAGCCTGGTCGTGGTTTTTCTTTCCTTTCATTTGTTTTAATTAAAAGTTTCTTCTTGTTTGTTAAGTTTTGATTTCTTGTTCGTAGTAATGACCCTAAATAGTTGTCTTAGAAAAGTAGGGTCGTTACACAAAAGGTCGGTTTGCCTTGTTTTTCAAATTCATATCCTTTTGACAAATAGGCCAAAATAACGGGTCAATCGTATAATTTTTGCCACAATGCATGTCGGTTGTAATTTTATACATGTTATGTTCATGATTCATATTAGTTTATATGTATGAGCATGTAGATTTTAAATTGTTAAATTAATTTTTGCAATTGATTTTTTTGTATAATATATATTGAATATATATAGAGAGAATGCATGTTCAAATTCTCATGGTATTTTGTTGTTGTGTATGATATGCATATACATATAAATACTTTGTATATAACCTAATTATGCATTTAACATGTGCCATTTGGAATTTCTTATTTTACTATTATATAGAGATGTTTTGTATGATGTATGTTCATGTTTTTTAAGAATCATGTATACTTTTTATATAACATGTACAATACAAAGTTAATATTTTTTACATATTTCATATATATAAAGTGTGTTATATATATATTTGAATATCTTATGGCAAAGTTTGAATGATATGTGTAATAGTTCATTATTCTTCCTAAAACTTACTTTGATTAGATGCACTGGAAGCTGCACAAATCATCGATAAGTGCTCATTTGGGATGCACTTGAAGTTGCATAGTTTTAAATCAAGAAGTGTTTAGTTTGATTAGATGCACCTGTAGTTGCATGATTTTAAATCAATATAAGATTTAAACAAACAAACATATGTAAAAGAAGACATTTCATTCTTCTCATATTTAGAATATGCTCTTGCAGTAGCAATTCGAGAACTAAATTTTGAAATATTGCGGTGAGCAAAATAATGTCTTCTTGAAATTGAATAAAACAAATGAGAATTTTCTTAAAGTGTATGAATTTATGAGTCTCGGTCAACAGTTTCAATATCATTCCCTAGAGTGAATGTTGTAATATATTCAATACTTGTTATTGAAGTCGAGGTTATGTTCATAAAATAGGAAGAAGTAAATATTTATCTTATGATGGTTATATATCATTCAAATTTAAAGAAAATCACACGTATAATGGTACAAAGAAAAGTTCTACAGTTTATATGTCATACATAAAGAAACATTAGTCATGTACCTGTCGTACATTTAAGTTCCTTGTGAATTTTAAAAAGGCCTCAATAAATGAAAATGAGAACAACAGAAGCAAACTTTGTAAATTTGTTTGAATATCCTGAAGAGATAGTTGATCTTTTTTAGCCTCCTAATTATTATTTTTTTTTTTTTTGCAACGGTATTTTAATTAAAGCGAGGATTGAATCCATGACCTCATAGTCACGGGCACAACCTTATGCCAATTGAGCTATGCTCGGTTTGGCATGATTATTATTTTTTACCCGATTAAGTAAAACATATATGGATGTTATTGTTTATGAATCTTCCAAAAAGAATATGAATGTTAAAGTAAAATCATGTAGTTCATGTCCATGCACAAAATGTTTTAATGAAATCATTTATGAGGGCAAAACTTATAATATTTGTATGAAATCATCATATTTTGCATGTGTTGTCACTTATACACTTTAAGCCAGTGAATAATTATAATTAGCGTATGGCCAGAAGCCAAATATATTTTATCTGCAAATTTTGGAATGTGCAGTAAATGTTCAAATTACTCCACCGCAACATACAAAGATGGGTCCTCAAAGAAGATTAAAATATATGTTGAATTTGATTCCCATCAATTATTAGATATCTTGAATCTCTGACGAATGATATGTTTACTGCATATTTGCTAATTGTCATTAATGAGACAAATTTTCCAACACTAAGGAAGGAATTAAGAAGAACTTGGAAGAAAAAAAAAAATTACATGGAATGCATTATTATTGTCTCATTTTGATTTCTGTACAAATCAATGTCAAACTAGAAGTTCAAAAGATAATTCTTTTACAAAATATAGCAAATCAAATGCTATATGCATTTACAGATGCTAAGAAAGTGACCAAGTCATATATATCAGCTTGAAATGCTTCATCCAAAATTGAAATCCTAACACAACAAGTTCTTTCAACTAATGAGTTTGTGGCATGCCTGAAGCGTGGTAGACCAGTAGGTTTCAAAGATAAAAATCCTTGAAAAAATAGAGTAGTCAATATTCAAAATAACTCAATCGAGAATGTGGATATTCCAGAAGAAATCCTAAATATGACTAATCATAAGAACATCGAAGAAGGTCCAGTACCTGATGATAATAATGAGATTTCGATAAACTTTTGTCATGACAGGAAAACGATGGAACTGGGCTGATATAGTAGTTGACAATATTTTTTATTCTTATGACATTATTCATAAAAATGGGGATTTTGATCCTAGATATGTCGAATAATGTCGACATAAAAAATATTGGCTTAAGCAATTCAAGCAGAATGAAACTCACTTTCAAAACAATGTGAAGTTTTTGGACCTGTAGTCTGTACACTTGAAGATGTAAAACCTATGAGATACAAATGAGTATTTGTATGTAAAAGAAATTTAAAGAATGAGGTCACAAAATATAAAGTGAGACTTGATGCACAAGGATTATCACAAATGTCTGGTATCATTATGAGGAGACATATTCATCTCTTGTGGATGCAATAACATTGAGATATCCAATTAGCATGAGTGTGTATGAAAAGTTTGACATGCATCTTATGGATGTAGTCACAACATATTTATATGGATCTCTCGATAATGATATCTATATGAAAATCCCTGAAGAATTAAAGATACCAAATTCGTATAATTCAAATGCTAGAGAATTATATTCGATCAAATTACAGAGATCCTTATATGGATTAAAACAATCCGAACGAATGTGGTATAATCGTCTTAGTGAATATTTGTTGAAAGAATGATATAAAAATAACTTTGTTTGTCTGTGTGTTTTTATAAGAAAATCACAATCATGATTTGTTATTATTGTTGTATATGTTAATGATTTGAGTATAATTGGAACTCTTGAAGAGTTTTCAAAGGCAATAGAATATCTTAAGAAAAAAATTTGAGATGAAAGATCTCAGAAAAACAAAGTTTTGCCTTGGCCTGCAAATTGAGCATTTAGCAGTTGGAATATTCATTCATCAGTCAACTTATATGAAAAAACTTTTAAAAGGTTTTACATGGATAAAGCACACCCATTGAACATTCCAATGGTAGATCGATCATTGAATGTGAAAAATGACATATTTCGATCTCAAGAAGATAATGAAGAACTACTTGATCTTGACGTACCACATCTTAGTGCAATAGGTGCACTTATGTATCTTGCTAATAAAACACGACCTAATATAACATTTTCAGTCACTATATTAGCTAGATATAATTCTTGTCCAACAAAAAGGCATTGAAACGGAGTTAAGCATATGGTCCGTTATCTTCAAGGAACCATTGATATATGTTTATTTTATTCAAACAAATCAAATTTTGATCTAGTGGGTTATGCAGATGTCGGATTATTATCTGATCCACACAAAGCTAGATCTCAAATAGGTTAGATATTTACATGTGGAGAAACTCTTATATCATGGTGATCCATAAAGCAGACCATTACAGCCACCTCTTTGCATCATGATGAAGTTCTTACAATTCATGAGGCTAGTCGATGGCAACGAGCTCAACCATTGTTTAGCTTGCCCCCTAAGAGTAAAGGGAAACAACCTAAGTCTAATGGCATCATCTGACACTCCATTCATCTTGAATGTATCGCAGATTTCCAGGAAATCTGAAATATGAGAGTTTGGATCCTCATTCCTCAACCCACTGTAGTTCACTGAGGTTTGGATCATTTGAATCGTGGCAGGTTTAATCTCGAAGTTATTCGCCTGAATTGCGGGTCTTTGGATTGCAGAATGTAACCCCGTTACATTTGGCAACACATAGTCCCTCAAAGTCCTGTTTTTGTCCGCTATATTGTCCGTCATTTTCAATTTCTCTTATGCAACACGCTCTCTCTTTTCTTTTCTGTTCTTTCGACAGGTACGTTCGATTTCAAGATTAATTGGAAGTAAGCTGCTACTTCCAAATTTTCGCATGCACTCTCTCTAACTCCTGCAATCAAAAGTGAAAGAACACAATCAATAAAAGTAACACAAAACTCATATTAAGATTAAAGTTCTTGATTTCTGATATTAGTAAAGAAAAAACAATCATTCCCCGGCAGCGGCGCCAAAAACTTGTTGTCCGATTTCGCAAGTGTATGAATCGTCCCAAGTAATATAGTTGGTAAGTACTAGTTATTGTCTCCACAGGGAATGAAAGCTACCAATTACCAGAATTCTAAACCTTAGTTTTATCTGAGCAATCAATTATCAGAGTTGTATGGGAATTAAATATGCTATTGACTTGAGTAATTAAAAGAATGCAGAAAACTAAGTACAATTTTTGCTAAATGTAGATGGTGGAGGTTCTAGAACAAAAAATGTCATCGTTGTCTCATCCTATTCCTCATTAATTTCTAGTTATGAACGCTTGACTCCTATGATTGTTGACAAGTTCTACTCGGAAGATTTGTTACTCTCTCTCGAGTAATAACAATATTCATTAAAAGGACAATTGCCTATATCTCTATGACAATCAGAACAATTAAATTATTAAAACTGTAGAACTAAATTTTTCCACAAAACCTACAAGGATATGTCTATCGCTCATATAAGTTAGGGAAAACAATTAAGGTTCGTCAACGAGAATTGTCTATCGACTTCAACGCGTTGATGAGATCTCACACTAAGATTGACCAAATCCTAACATGTACTTAGTAAGCATATAAGAATTTTCACAACCTAACAAGGAATCAAGTTCTTAACTATTGATCAATGAGAAACAAAATTCAACAACGACTACATCAATACTCTAGATAAAGAAGTTAGTTCATGGATAAAATCTCAACAAGGTTCATGTTCAGATGCATATTCGTTACAAGAGAAATAAAAGATGAAATAAAGGAAAAGAAACGAGCCACGATGAATCCTCGATCTCCCTAGCGTAGTTCTCGCTTTGTTTGGATACCCGGATGTCAAGAACTGCTCTCCGCTCTCTTTCGTCACTATCCTCTCGTCCACGTCCAGCCGCCGCCGCCAAATAATAACAAATCTCTTATAAACTTAGGTCATTTGACGTCGCAGCGCCTAGGCGCTCAATTACAGTGCCTCGGCGCTAGAAGGATCACCGCTTCAGACTTCGTAGCGCCTAGGCGCTGAAAGGCAGCGCCTCGGCGCCAGGGGAATCACCGCTTCAGACTTCGTAGCGCCTAGGCGCTGAAAGGCATCGCCTTGGCGCTATAGCTTCTGCCCATTTTTACGTTCGGGCGCCTAGGCGCTGAAAGCCAGCGCCTCGGGGCTACAGCTACTGCAATTTTCATCTGATCAGCGCCTAGGCGCTGAAAGGCAGCGCCTAGGCGCTACAGCTACTGCCAAATTCGTCTCATCAGCGCCTAGGCGCTAGGCTCTTTCCATCAATCTCAAGCTGCTTCGCCCCCTTTTCACTCTTATTTTCGATCTTTATCCAACTTCCCTTCTTTCTTCACCTACATGCAAAATAAGCAACAATCAGACAGAAACAAGAGACAAAACGTCTTCTTACTCAATTAAAACTCTAAAAACAACTTGCTTTAATAAGTTTAAATATCACTTAACACCTTGCTGAGTTCGTGACCAGAGGAGAGGTAGAGTTCGAGGGGGCAGTAAAGGTATGTTTTCCCTTGTTTTGGCACTCGGATAGAATTACCGGTCAAGTAATTTCGATAGGTGATTTACCGATTTCCTTCTAAACGTTGTTTCTTAAGCGTTTAGGGTTTGGTTCTTCGGTCTAGATTTACCAGTTGTTCATACTAGTGAAACTTTACCGAAGGATCAGACCTGTAAGTGTTACCGGTCGGGTTTACCGATTTACCGGTGTGAGTATGTGATACTTACTGAACCGATATTCCGGTGGTAAGTTTTTTTGGTTCGGTTTTTACCGATGTGATTTAATCACAAGGTAATACCAGCCGGGGCTTCTTGGTAGAATGCTTGTGAAACATTTACCGGTCGGGGTTTACCGGTGTGTCCTTTACCGGTCGGATCTTACGATCTTTGTCGGTGGCACACCGAGGTGCTTTACCGGTAGGTCTTTACTGGTCAATTATGGGGTTGACTTTTATCGGTTGGTGAATCGGTCGGTAATGACATTTACCGGTGGCTTTCGAGGATTAGAAAAATGCTATGTGTTTGTATTTTTCTCCCTCCTCTGTTTGTTGTTTATTGATTGCTGAAGATCCTCAGCCAATTTAGGCTTCTTCCGATACGCCTCTAGTTGTGTCGGGATCTCGGTTCCATCAATTGGTATCAGAGCATGCTTTAAGCTCTCAATTTGGAACGAATTGAGTCCTAGATGGGTTGCATTTGTTTTCTCTGCTTGGGTAGCTGAAGTGATATCGGTTTATGGCATCTCTTTTTATTATTGTTCTTTACTTTTGGTTTGTAATAGCATGTCTATTTAAAAGGCTTAATATGTGGTTGGGAGTCTGTAATTCGTTGAGTCTTAGAGTTCTAGGCTGTTGCGGAGCCGAGGAAGCAAAGAAGCAAGGAGTCTTGGAGGAGTTCGATGAGTTCGAAAAGCTTCAAGAGCCTAGCTTGGGGTTGAAGAATAAGCTTGTAATAAGTAGTATTGCTTGCTTGATGCCCAAAACCGAATCGCTTTAGTGTGTTTAATTTAGTTCTTACGCATGGGATGTATGGTTTAAATTAACGCCCTTGCATTGTGCATAGAGTATGCCATGTAGATTTCAAATCCCACCATAGGTAGCATGTTTAATACATTTCGTATGTTATAAGTGTTATAATGTATAAGATGCAAGCTTAATTCATGAGATTCAATATAAGTGTTATATTGGTTATGAACTAGGAGTTGTATGTTTAAGAGCATAATCGATATAAGTGTTATATTGATTATGAAGTTAAATATTCAACTTGCCATGCCTTAGTGATGCATGTTTGAGAAGCATGTAGATGTTTGTTGTAGAAAGTCTTAAGTTTTGCAAGCATTGTAAAATTGGCTTAGACTTTTAAAATATATAACAAAGAAACTAACATGTTCATTTAGGGTTAAATGAGTTGATCCGTTCATTGTAAATTTTAAGGTTATGAGAATCTCTCCCGATGAAATCTTGTATAGGTTGGAGGATTATGAATTGGCGGATCACCTCCTACATGGGGACTAATCGGTACTTGAGTAAAGTTAACCCGGCTTTATGAGCATGCATGAGAGGTGTGAGATTAATAAAGTGTTTATAACCTAGACATCTCAGGTAAATAGTTTGCCTAGACTTAAGGTTTTATTTTCTTAGCCAGATAAAACCTGAGTAGTTTACCCTAAAAGTCGTCTATGATACTTAGTAGAAGTGTTGAGAAGAAATATATGATATATCCCTCTCCTGCTACGTACTCCCTGTAATTCACAACGTGAGAATTTTGCTCGGCCGTGTAATGTTAATAGGGCATTCCCTAGAAGAGCGGTGTTTGCAACTTTCAATAGCAAGGTGAATGGAGTAAGTATCTATAGTAAATGGGAGAAGGAAGTGCGTCAGTATTTCCTACAGTCTCCTCCATTGGATTGAACCGTGAGATTCTCATGTTCTTCCTGCGAGGTGCCCAAGAGTGGCACCAATCAAGTCGGAGGGCCGTTTCATGGGAGATTGAACACCTCAGTCACCATTTATGGATAAAGAAACATAAGGTCATTCCCAACTTTGATATTCCTGTCGGTTGCACTGTTGGGGTCGTCCTCTGCATTCTAAAAATTGAGGGTTACACTTACGGGATCTGCTAAGGAGTTAGTAAATCCAGACAAAAAATGATAATTAAAATGCTATAGGAATAAGAGTTATTCTCGCATTAGCATTTAGTCAAGACTTTCTTGATTTAGTAAAAGAGTGCTCGACTACCAGTCGGTAGAGGCCATTCTGTCTTACTAAAGTATCGTTGTTAGTAAATAAAGAGTTTGGGTCCTTTATTTGCTGCTAAATTTTTTAATTGGTTTAAGTAGGTTAAAACCGTTTCACAAATATATTTACATTCTGTTTCAGCATGTCGAGTTCGTTTATACAGCTCCTATCCTACGGCAAACTAACCGGTGAGAATTATGGGACATGGAAGTCGAACCTAAATACGATTTTGGTTCTTGACGACCTGAGATTTGTCTTAACGGAGGAGTGTCCTCGCTTCCTAGTTCTAGTGCTTCACGAACGGTTCGTGAAGCATACGATGGTTGGATAAGGGCTAATGATAAAGCCTGAGTCTATATCTTGGCGAGCATATCAGATGTTCTGGCCAAGAAGCACGAGGCTATTGTTTTCGCGAAGGAAATCATGACTTCATTACAAGGGATGTTTGGACAACCGCCTGCATCTCTTCGACATGAAGCCCTCAAGAACATTTACAACTCCCACATGGTGGAGGGTATTTCTGTTAGGGAACACGTCCTTAACATGATGGTCCACTTTAATGTGGCGGAGGTAAATGGTGTTACCGTCGATGAGAATGGTCAAGATGGTTTTATCTTGGAATCTCTTCCGAAGAGTTTCCTTCATTTCAGGACCAATATGGTCATGAATAAGATAGAATACTATTTGACGTCTCTTCTTAATGAGCTTCAAATTTACCAGCCTCTACATACCTCAAAAGGAAAGGAGAAGGAAGCAAATGTTGCTACTTCTATGAAATTTCAGAAGGGGTCTGGGTCAGGGAGTAAATCTGAATCTACTACTGTGAATAATAAGATTATTCACAAAAAGAAGAGAAGTACTAGGAAGGGCAAGCAAAGCCCCTGCTGTTGGCAAGGTCAAACCTTCACACAGTGGAAAGTGTTTTCATTGTGGTGAAGAAGGACATTGGAAGCGAAACTGCCCTAAATACCTTGCTGAGAAACAGACAAAGAATGAACGACAAGGTAAATGTGATTTATCTCTAATCTAAACATATTATGTGGATTATGATTGTCATACCTGGATGTTGATTCAGGAACCAATAATTATGTTTGTTATTCTTTTCAGAAAATTAGTTCTTGTCAGCCAGTTTCACGTCGGAGTTGACTTATGAAGACATCTCCGCAACTAAAACAGTGGGAGCTTGCTTGTTTGTAATTGTTTGTATAAAAATAATTTCAAGTGTTGTAATTATTGTCTATAACTCAAGTTTGTTTTGAACACTTTCATGTATATAGTATCTTTTGTTTTCTAATGAATGGTTCATTTTGCAAAAAGATATATACTGTTGTGTTCTATAAAACTTGATAACAACTAAGAGGTTAAGACTTATCTTGTTTTATATTAGAAGCTATATTATAAATTAACAATGGTTGTTAGTTTAGCTAGTTCTTCTAAGTGTTGAGAAAACTTCAATACAGTGGGAGAATTATGTGATAACCTAGACCATTGTATTGTCTTGTCATATCACTTTAGTTATCATACTTGATGATGACAATGAGTACATAGACACGGACCAGTAGCTCAAAGTCACGCATCTTCGAGAGGTTCTGAGACCTAGTCTATGAGGTGAAAACCTCTAAGGCTTGACTTTCTGGCAAAAGAACTGTCCCAAAGAGAAAGGGGTTAATTGTGTATTAACTTCTTCTCTTGTTGTCAAATGTAAGTTAAATAGTATACTTGTATCCATTGCCCTATTCTATCTGATAGGTAAGGTAAATGGATGGCAAGACTAGCTATCTTGATTAGAGTATCTATTAGTCTCAACTAGGGAGATTCATTATTCAGAATTAAGAGCAAATCGTTTGCGAGCTTCTTCAATTCATTTATGAATTGGAACAAGCATCTAAATCTTGGATGATAAGGTTTTATTTTGTGATCAAATCTTATGGCTTTGAACATTACATAGATAAAACTTGTTGGACAAGTATTTTGTCAATGCTATAGTTTTCATAATAAATTCACGTAATTCATGTCCTAATCATTGTGAATGATGAAGAATTTTGTTCTCTAATAAGCTTATACTAGCTCTGTTGGTTCTAAGGATTCAAGTTAAACTGAATCGTAAGAACGAATAACTAGTAATAGTTGTTAGTGAAAGGTGGTTAAAGGTTTGTCTAGTGCATAAAAAGAGGAATAGAATACAAGAGTTGTATTGTGAATTCCTTGTTGATAGTTAAACTTTGTTGCACCTTATGAAGCAACAAAAAGTTTATAAGTTGAACTCTAGTTTAGTGCTATGAGAGGATGTGATGGTCACATGGAATACCTCACAGCACTTCATGCTGATTGGTTTACTAAGTCTCTCATGACTAAAGTGTTTGAGAGACACCTAAAGATTTTAAGGCTCCAAGTTGCTAAAATAGGACAGTGGGAGAAAACTTGAGATATGAGATATTTCGTTTTCTTAACCAACATGTACACCACAAACGTTTTAGTCCAAGTGGGAGTTTGTTGGGTTTTATGTCCTAAAACTCGTGGTTTGTAAACAGTTGTGTTTGTAAATAATCTATTTAGTAATAAAGTGTTATTAAGTTTTCATTCAGTAAAATAGTTTACTAGATTAAAGTGGAAACGTATTTAGTTTATCCTATACCAATAACTAACACCATTGGCGTTGTCTGAGTATTTGAACCTCATGTATGAAATGATTGTGGATCAGGTTCAAATATACCGCCAAAATGGTCTATAATATATGGATAAGGCTGGGTACCTTATCCTAGTAACACTATTGGATGCAGTTCGCTTTGTATTGTACAAAACGATGTGATCCGAATCGTTTCACATGGTGATGTGAGAAGCGAGGGCGTCTTGTGCAATCAATTTGCACAAGATTGAACCGCGTATTAAGTCGCTCTCTCTTTATAACTCCGGTTACTTATGAGACCGACTTATACATATTGATGGCCTAGGTAACTCGAGCTTAATCCTGACTCGCTATGAACTCCTGCTTATTCGAAAGTATCCTTTGACTTGTACGGGTGAGAGTGGCCCATTAGCGCCGACTCAATAACCTACCATCTTGGGGATAAAGCCGAATAGGTAGCTGGGGACATAGTATAGCAAGATGGAATTCACTCCTAACCCGCTTAAGGGTTAGTAGATAGGTTGTTCCCTTAATAGCTGACTCTAGGGCTTGAACAATGCACGCACATCCACTCTTGTGAAGAGATGATGTATGATCTGCTGGTAGGACCACGGATCAATTGTTCATCAGATGTGTCAGTGGTACTTAAGGAACAAGATGTAATGCAGGGGTTAAACGGTTTAAATGACCCACCTGTGATTACGAAAAACCTGTGAATGATCGACTTACCAATGACGGTTATATCAAGAGGACACAATATATCTACAGTGAGGAGAGTGCAACCCTTGGACTTTAGTGGAGTCTCCGGGGGTTAACGAATGTTGATTGATTCGGTTAAAAGAGTTTTGACTGGATAATCTCGTATCGTTGGAGCTCATGATCTCTAGGTCCTTTAGGTTCTCCTAGTTAGCTCGGATAAAGCTGTGTAACAGTGCTATAGGGAAGAATTTGGAGAAATTCAAATTTGGGTCTGTTGATCGAGGTTGAACATATTTAAATATGATTTAAATATGTGATTGAAGGAAGAAGTATTTAAATATGATTTAAATACACGACCGGAGAAAGACGTGTTTAAATGTGATTTAAATACGGGACCAGAGGAAAATATGAATAGAGATTCATATTGGGAAATTCGATTTTCGGAAAATCGGATATTGGTTTATTATTAAATTAATATTTGATATTATATTTAATAATAAATTTTATTATTTAAAATTTGTTTTAATTAATTTTGATTTATAATTTTAATTAATTATGTATCATTTCTCCACTTAAGTTCAACATGCATTGCATGTTGAACAAGTGGATTTCCCACTCATTCTCAAGGGTTGAGAATGAAAAGGGTTTGAGTTGGGTCAGCTGCTCACTTCCTTCTCAACGAAGTCTTGGAACTCTCTCTCTAGCTTTCTCCCTCCGAAATTCTCTCAAGCGCTCTTCAGTGGTTGAAGGTGAACTTAGATGAATTGGCTGAAGCTGGAAGATTAGGTGTGTCAATTGAGTAGTTCTTGTGAAGAAGCTTGAGGTTTGAAGAGTTTATTCCTCAATACTCAATTGGAATTTCAATTGTTGAAGTGAATGAAGAATAAGAAGTGGTTTTGATATTGTTGAGAGTTCAACAAGCTCAAGAATCAGGTTCTTCTTCAGTTCATTCTTCACTTTGGCATCTTCTTCTTCTTCCTCATTTTCCCTCTCAATAAACTCCCTTAGTTCAAGGAGTCCCACTACTCCGTTGGATAGCCTGAGGATAGTTGGGACTACACTAAGGGTGGTCCTTGCCTTGCTGCGTTCGTGTTGAGTTCGTGACCGGAGGAGAGGTAGAGTTCGAGGTGGTAGTAGAGGTGTTGAGGAGACGAGAAGACAAACAACAAAACAAGGTATGTTTTCCCTTGTTTTGGCTCTCAGGTATAATTACCGGTCGGTATTACCGGTCATGTAATATCGATAGCTAATTTACCGGTTGCCTTCTAAACGATGTTTCTTAAGCGTTTAGGGTTTGGTTCTTCGGCCTAGATTTACTGGTTGTTCATACCGGTGAAACTTTACCGAAGGACCAGACCGGTAAGTGTTACCAGTTGGGCTTTACCGGTTTACCGGTGTGAGTATGTGATACTTACTGAATCGGTATTCCGGTGGTAAGTTTTTCTGGTTCGGTTTTTACCGATGTGATTTAATCACAAGGTAATACCGGTCGGGGCTTCTCTGTAGAATGCTTGTGAAGCATTTTTATCGGTGGCACACCGAGGTGCCTTACCGGTCAATTATGGGGTTGACTTTTATCGGTTGGTGAACCGATCCGTAATGATATTTATCGGTGGCTTTCGAGGATCAGAAAAATGCTAAGTGTTGGTATTTTTCTCCCTCCTTTGTTTGTTGCTTATTGATTGCTGAAGATCCTCAACTAGTTTAGACTTCTTCCGTTGCGCCTCTGGTTGTGTCAGGATCTCGGTTTCATCAGGATGATGTTTGCATAAATCAATAGCAAGGTGAATGGAGAAAGTATTTATAGTAAGTGGGAGAAGGAAGTATGTTAATACATCCTGGGGTCTCATCCATTGGATTGAATTGTGAGATTCCTATGTTCCGCCTACAGGTTGCCCTAGGGGCACCATCCAAACGGAGGGCCATTTCATGGAAGTCGGAACATCTCAGTCACCAGAAATGGATAAAGATTACTTAGAGTCATTCCCAACACTGACATTTCATAAGGTTACACTGTTGAGGTCGCCCTAAGAAATCTAAAAATGGAGGGTCACACTTACAAGATTTGTTAAAGACTTAACAAATCTTGAGCAAACAGCGATAACTAAGATGCTATAAGAATATGAGTTATTCTGGTATTAGAATTTAGTCAAGAATGTCTTGGTTCAGTGAAGAAATGCTTGACTCCCCCAAGGTGGCAACCATTCTGACTCACTGAAGTATCGTTGCAAATTAATGATGTTGGGTACATTATTATTTTTTGCTAAATTCTTGATTGATTGTTTAAATTAAGTTAAAAAAAAATCACTAATAGAATTCATTCTCTTTTCAGCATGGCGAGCTATTTTATCCATTTACTAGCTTTCGATAAACTTAGCGGCGGAAACTACGTGACCTGGAAATCGAACTTGAATACGATTCTTGTTATCGATGATCTTAGGTTCGTCTTAATAGAGGATTGTCCTCCCCCTCCTAGCTCAAATGCAACTCGAAATGTTCAAGATACATTTGAAAGATGGACTAGGGCTAATGATAAAGCCCGAGTCTACAACTTAGCCAACATATCTGATGTGTTAGATAAAAAGCATGAGGTTATGGTTTCTGTTAAAGAAATCATGTCTTCATTACAGGCGATGTTTGGACAACCGCCCTCATCGGTCCGTCATGAAGCCCCCAAATTCGTTTACAACTATCGCATGAAGGAGGGAACCTCTATTAGGGAGCATGTCCTTAACATGATGGTCTACTTCAATGCGGCAGAAGTAAACGGTGCTACCATTGACGAGAAAAGACAGGTTAGCTTAGCTTTATCATGGAATCTTTTCCGAAGAGCTTCCTTCAGTTCATAACCAATATGGTGATGAACAAGATAGAGTATAATCTGACTTCCCTCCTCAACGAGCTGCAAACTTATCAGTCCCTGCACACTTCCAAAGGAAAAGAGAAGGAGGCAAATGTGATCACTTCTAGGAAATTCTAAAAAGGAACGTATTCAGGGAGTAAGTCTGAACTTTCTTCTATCAAGAATAAGGGTATTCAAAAGAATAAGAAAGATAACAGGAAGGGAATAACTCCTGTCACTGGAAAGTACGAGGGTACAACTACTTTTAGAGGAAAATGTTTCTTCTGTAGCGAATACGGGCACTTGAAACACATCTTGATTAATTCTCAAGTACTCATTGCAAAAAAAATATGGAAAGTTTTTTGCACGGGTCTTTACTCTTTGTGCAATAGCTTCTTTCTCAGAGCTCGGATTTAAACATAACAAATTGGGTTAGAAATATCTTTCAATAAGCTGCAAAAGACAACAAATTTTACTGTTTCCGGAGTAGTAATCAGCCCGATAAAATATTTCAAAGTCCGCGGGAGTAGATTCTAGACAACAGGTTTTCGACCGAGCGGTATTCATTCAAAAATTAAGTTCTTTAAATATATTGAATGAAATTTTACAAATCCAATTCATGTGGATAGCTGACTCATAGAGATTTAATTGGATAATAAATTTGCATGGTTTTGAGACATGTAACAGTAAGATATAGTATTTAGAAGTCAGACAGTAGTAGATTGTAAAACAACAATTTTTATTTTTCAGACCGAACAATATTCATTCAAAAATTCATATCTCTAATTTTAGTGAATGAAATCCTACCAAACTAATTCTTATAGATAGTTGACTCATAGAACTTCAATTCGATATCAATTTTGCATGGTTTTGAAGAACATAACACAAAATACGTGCAATCGAACATTGAATACAACAGATATATGTGGAAGACAGAAACAAAGAAAATTGAACATGACGAAAACTTGAAAAAAAGCTTTTATGGCGCGATACTCACCGGCCAACGACGATGGGCGGCGACCACGAAGTTCTTCCCTCAGCGAGCAACGTCGGAGCGACTGAACGGCGGAGTGATGGGCGATGGCGACGACAGCTTCTGCGTGATGATGAAAAAAAAAAAGTAAATCAGCGGGATTGTTATTTATAAGTTTGTCATTCCTGTGAATTTACATAAATAGCCTCCACTTAAAGGTTTAAGGAAAACTTGTCCAAAATACACATGAAGTTGGATTTGGTGATCATGGAGAGAAAATGCTACATGAGTTCCACTACACCAAACAAGTCTTGTTTAGTGAATTTGTCTTTCAACCAAAGTATTTGGTTGAGTTGAGTTCAAATGTTATCTCAAATACAAGGCTCACGTCAAAATTGGTTGAAATCCCAAAATTATCTCAAATTAGATTTTCATCTCCTACCCTGAGTCCAAACCAAATTTTGGATGAGATCGAAAATTTACCTTAAAAAAAATGGCATATTCCAAATTTTGTTCCCAAGTAAGATTTAGATTAAAAATTTATCTAAATCCAATCTCAAATTGAAATGGGTAGTTTGGGTGTACGCCACATTTTATCCCACATTGAAATTGGAGTAAAATTAAAGATCAAGCCATATTCAAAATTCACATCAAAAGATTGGGTAGACACCAAATTCTATCCTATGTTCAAAATGGAATTAAGGTAGAGAAAAAATATCTACCGAAGTTCAAGTAAAAGTTTGTTGCCAAATCACAAAAATCAAAATTATGACTGAAATTCATATTTTGATGCATAGAAAGGTGTGTCAAGCAATGGATTTATGAACCAAATTTCATATTTCGATGAAATTGACATGTCAAGGCGAAGTCTAAATTAAGAGCAACTATCCTACATTTTGATTTCAAAAATTTACTTTTTCGAGACTCACCAACACATACTTGTGCATAAATCTCGAAAAATGGGCATTTGTTGACCGATAAATTTCGGCAAATCAGCAGTTGCCACACAACTCGAGCATGTTTCTAGTTTGTTAAATTGATGAAATTAGAGTATCAACGATCCAAAATCGCTTCTGCAGCTACGCTCCATCAATTCATTCACAAAGTGATGACAAACTTACATTTGGGACGAATCTTAAACTGACATGTGTCCAAATTAAATTTGAAGACAAAATCGGCGATTCTCGGGAAGACGCCACGTGTTTTCATCATGACCGTTTGATCAGATAAGCTTAACCGATCAAGTTGGATCATATTGCAATTGGGCTCAAGATCAAATAAGACTCAAAAACCTGTTTAAATGGCAATTTGGCCCAAAGTTCAAATTCATATGGTTGGGCCCAAGCCCATTATGTTCTCATAAGAACTTAGAGAGCTCATCCTTGATTTACAAGGTTAAAAAAATTTCTACTCCAAAGAACTCAGAGAGAATTCACCAGCAACGAAGACTCCTTGAATCTTTGGAAGACTGAGCACTTCTTGGAGATCAAACACTTGAAGACTTCACCGCTACGCAAGTTGAAGATTCAACCTCGAGAACAAGCTACGAAACCCTCGAGGAAATTACACACAACCTCGAGAACAAACTACGAAGCCCTCGAGGAAATTACACAGTTAAGAGAGAGAATCAGAGGATTAATACTAGAGATTGTAATTCACGCGCTTACACAGTTAAGAGAGAAAATCAGAGGATTAATACTAGAGATTGTAATTCACGCGCTTACATACAAATTAAATACAAATCCAAGTTCATATTACACGTGTTAAATTTCCTTCGTAAAAATCTCGTGTGAACAAGACTAGCCTCCAATTTTTTTTATTTTGTTTATATATGTAGGCAAAAATAATGGCTTAAAATATATAGTATATATATCATTTAAATAATGACCCCTCAAATCAAATAAAACTTCATTTTGTCTAATTGGTACACTCCCTTACACAACATCCTGCAAATGATATTTTTCTTCTTATTTCCTTTATTTTTTTCGTTCCTTTTTATTTCCTTTATTTTTTCTTCACTGTTTTTTTTTTTTTTTAACTATTTTTATTGATTTAAAATATATTAAACTTTATTCTAAAAAATAATTTAAAGCTAGTTTTTTATATAAATATAAATATAAATGATTTATATTTAGTTTTTAATATTAAATTAACAAAGTTTTTTAATTATTATTTCAATTTTTTTTAAATATGTTATTTTAGTATCTCTACTTTGAGGTTATTTTTTAAGATTTTTTATTTATTTATTTGAATTCTAAAATATTTTGTTATATTTTTTTTTTTTTTTTAATAAATAGTTTTATAGCATAATATTTTGCCCTCCAAATATTACTTTATGGGTTCGCCCCTGATTGCAAACCCATCATCTTTCAAGTTTTTTCTCTTCTCAAAATCTCCATTGATACATAAGGATACGTTGAACGTAGCTGCTGGTTTTCGTACACAAAACCGTAAGCTTTTGTGTTATGCTAAATATCTAAAAGTTTCTTTTTAAAAAAAAACTATAGATTATGATTCTTTCTCATTGAAATTAAAAGATTGATTTTGGAAAGGATTGGATTGAGATTTAGAGTGTTTGGTTTACGGTATTTAATTTTTTTTTAAATAAATTGAGGTGTTTGATAACCACCAAAAATGATTTATTTGAGAATGAATTTTTGAAATAATTCATTTCGGTGAAACACTTAATATTAACTTTTACAAAAAAAAAAAAAAAAAAAAAAAAAAAAAAAAAAAAAATTGTTTTGGTGTTTAATTGAAAAACCTAACTAATTTTCATCATGTATTAAAATTACCAAAATACTCTCACACTACTCTAAATTTTAATTTTCTCCACCCACGATTGTTGTCGGTCACCTCCTCTGACAACGCCGGCCATCTTCTGCCGCCGTCGCCAATCTCTGGCGAACTCCTCCGGTCACCATCGCCACTCTCTAGGGACCATTTTTGGCGACCATCTCCGGCAGCCTCCTCCTCCGGCCACCGACGCCACTCTCCGGTGGCCTCCTCCGGTCACCGTCTCTAGTTACCGCCTCCGACCTCCTCCGGGCCCCACCGCCACCAATCTTCGACGACGATCTCTGGCCACCGTCGCCGATCTCCAACGATCATCTCCGGTCACCACCACCGATCTCCGACGACCCTCTCCGGTCACCACCTCCGACATTCGTAGTCGATCACCGGCCACCAACGACCACCTCTGATCTAGTTGACCACCTTGGTCGATCACCGGCTACCGGCGACCACCTCCGACGAAACTCCAACCGATCTTCGACGACAACCACCCCGGTGAAACTTCGGCGACGCCTCCGATGACAACCAACTCGACGAGACTCTGGCGACGCCTCCGACGACAACCACCCCGACCAGTGGCAGATCTAGAACTATAATTCACTGGGTCTAAAATAAAACTAACCACAAAAATTTGGGGGCTAGGCCTTGAACCACGGGGTGGCCAGGGGAACTAGACATACATTTACCACTAAACCAAGACAATAATTTAAAAATTTTGCCACCAATTATATACAAATTAAGTATTCTGTCATAGTTGAGGGGGGACTCGAGCCTTGGGCCGAAGTCTAGCAATCTGAAATGATTTCTATCCCAAAAAGATCAAAGTCTTCTTATGGGAAATGTGCCTTGGCGCTATTAATATTGCAGATAGGCTTCAACGACACATGCCTTTTATGCAACGACGCATGCCTTTTATGCAGCTTTTCTCATCCTGGTGTGTTATGTGCACAACACACTCGGAGCATCCGACCCATCTTTTCCTACATTATCCATTTGCATCTAATTATTGGTTTTTGATCCTCCAAGCCTTTGACAGATCGTTGGTTATGCCAAATAATGACTGGTCTCCTAGTAAGCAGTTTTGTTCATCACCTCTTCCGTGCAGAAAAGAAGACATTATGGTTGGCCTTCAATAAAGTCTTTCTTTGGTTCCTTTGGGGCGAAAGGAATGTTTGCATCCTCCGAGACTCTTCGCCCCCTTTTAACACATTTATAGATCTTATAACTTTTAAAGTTTTGTATTGGTGTAAGTGTAAACATCATTTTACGATTTTACCAATTGCTCTCTCATTTCTGATTTTGCTCTCTCATTTCTGATTTCAAATTAGAAAGTTGTTTTCTGTAACTCACTTTTAGGTGCTCAAGCTTTTGCCCTTTTCATTAATCAATGAAGTCGTTTCTTATAAAATAAAATAAAATAAATAAATAGTCTCCCTAGATCACAAGAACATCAAATTTTTGGTATGTTGGTGGTAGTGCACTTTTTTTACTTATTGAGTATCATAAATACGTAAGAACGAAGGAAAATAAGAGATGTCGGGTTGAAATATGCTCGTATTGCTAAGATCATTTTTTGCATTTTTTTCCTCCTTTTCTCTATGGAAACTAAATACTAAAAAGGGGAAATAAAAATGGATAAACAGAGGTTACATATGGGGTACCTTGATTGATCAATCAAGAACAACAAGCTTCTGATACTCTTCTCCGGAGACAGCCGCCTCCATGACAACATCCGGTTGAATGATGCCGCCGTCATTCAAAAACAAGTTCATCAAATTCTTCGAGTATCCACTCACCAACGCCACCCCCTCCTCCTTGGCCGGCACCGGCGTTGCCCTTGAATCTCTCAAGTTCCAAAACACAATCTCTGGAACAGCTGATCCATACCCTTTTTCAGTAAACTTCCTAACTATAACTTGGTAATCTGTTTCCCACGAGTTGAGTGATGCTTGATCGAACTCCATGTCACTGAACACGAACAATCTCTTTATCATCTGTTCTTCCTTCAACTTTCCATCTTCAGCCACTTGCAGAATTTTATCAAAAACCTTTTGAAAATCAGTATTCATCCCCCAATCCATGTTCCTAATGAAATCCGTCTTCGATTTCAGACTTTCCCCTTCGATCAAATGAAGTTTAGGGTCCGCACTGAAGGTGATCACTTTCCCCTTCCATGGATCTTCGCTCATTTCAGATACCAAAAGGCCCAAAGCAACAGAAACCTCCATGGGAGTCCCGGCCATACTTCCAGAGACATCACAAACAGCAATGCAGTTTCTCAACTGCCCTTTCTTCAACAAGTCATCCACCATTCTCTTCCATTGAAGCTCTGCAACTTCTCCGCCGTCTTCCTCACCGTCATTCAAAGATTCAATGATCTGGTGAGGAAGCAATGCACCGGCTGCGATCTTGGTCTTACCGGCCTTCACATCTTTCAAGTATTGAGCAAACCGCTCCTCATCGTGTTGGACAAACTTTTCCTTGTAGTTTTTCATTGCAACAGATGCTACTCTGTTGTAAGGGATCAAATCCCACCGATTGGCGCCCATGTAAACCTCCGGCAGCTCCAACACTTTCCGGAGCGGCACCAGAACTTGCTTCCTCAATCTGTCACGAACTCTGTAGGCATAATGAGCCTCTTCGATCCCTTTGAATTCTGGATCCGATTCGCTAGGGAAAAGCTTCCTGGCAATACTCTCGCAGAGTAATGTAGATTGATCGAAGGATGAATCGATGGAAGGGCACCATTTCGCAGCCAGACTGATTTTGTTCAAATCTCCGGAACTCAAAAATTGAAGATCAGATTTCAGGCGATCCGCGAAGAAATCAGAGATTCGGTCGTACAAGAGTTGGTAATTTGGATCGGATTGATAACGCTCCAAAGCCTTCTTCGCCATGGAAACCTTCCTTCTCTTCCTCTCTGCGCTCGCCTTCTCCTTCTCTATCCTCGATCTCTCTTCCATAGCCTTAGGAATTTTAACAACTCTGTCTGTTGCAGATTTAATTCCTTTCTTCCTCGTCTTCAGCTTTTCTTTCTTGAACTTTCCGCGCCCGAGAGATCCCGCCTCCCTCCGAACCGAGGGCGATCTCCTTCTCTTCTGACTACTGCCTTTTCTCACAAGCCACTCATCCTTGAGTTTCTCCCTCACATCGGAACCCTCAAGAAGCCGGTAGAGTATCTCCGGCAGATCCTTGAAATAACCGAAATCAGCAAGAGAAGGAATGTTACCGGCTAGGGTTTTGGGATGAAATTGGTGGAGCCAGAGAACCGCTGTGTAGAATCCCTCTTTATCGGACTTTCCGGTTCCACGGACCCCTCGCAAATTGCAGATCAACTTCAGCGTCAACAACGGATTGTGATTCCAAGCCAAACTCAATCTCTCAGTCAAAGAATCGGGGGGCGTATCAGGAACAACATGGAAGAAGAAATCGAGGCAGGGATTGCCGGAGGAGAGGAACGTCACCGACATATTCTCCGTGAAGCCCATCGGGGGAAGGTCATCATCGGTTTTACCGATCATGTTGAAGTTCGCCACCAGTGCATCGACAAAGGGGTCGGCGGTGGCGGTGGCGGTGGCGGTGGCGGTGGCGGTGGCGGTTGATTGCGTTGGTTGAGATGGCTGGAGTGGGGCGTAGAGCTCCGGGGGACCGAGAAGGCTTGGAGGAGCCATCGGAACTGGAAATTAAGACGGTGATGAAATTAAGGAAAGGGTTTAGCAATGACTGAAATTTGGGTTTCAATTGCATTTTTAATTTATACAAAAAATTATTCGTGGTGACCAAGAAAGATCACAACCCTTTTTCATTTTTTTTTGGAACCCTATTAATTAATATCAGGTCAACTTTCATTTTTGAATAAAAAAATATAAGAAGTAATTTTATATTACCATAAATACAACCATTTTTAATTTGGAATAAAAATTGGAAATTAATGTAGTTAGTTTTTTTTAATTTTTTTTTTTTAATTTAGGGTAGCTGGAAATAAAACAAAATAAATTTATTATCAGTATAGTATTTCAATTATATAAATTAAAATATTATGAAGTTAAGCATGTTTAATATGTCTATTAATAGATCTCCAAGGAATGAGATTCGCATATGGGTTGTGTTGGGAAAATGATGATCTTTTTACGAATCATCTTTTAATTTATTACTGTTTTACATTAATTGCAAAAACGTTTTTATTATTATTAATTCATTTAATTTTAAATTTATTTATGTTAAAACGTTTTTTGAATTAATTTCTTTTAACACGTTTTTTGAATTAATTTGATTTAATATCTTAATTAATTCTTAATTAATTTTGATTGAAACTCCCAAATCCTTTTCTCTATTTAAATGGAATTTGAAAGAATTTTTGATTCATTCACTTTTCATTTGACAAAAACATATTATGAGCATAGTACTTTTTCTTCTTTCACAAGTGTACCTGAAAGTTGGATGTTATGTTAACCTTGGAGAGCAACCGGTATAAACGATTCACACCGAGGTCGTGCCGAATTTTGCTTTCAAGCAGTGGTTTACCACGACACAACAATTACCCTCCCGATTCTGTTCCGGTTGATCGACGACCAACAATTTGAAAGCAAAATCTACTTGTTATTTCGATGTCGATCGTATTCGGAAAGAAAGATTAAAAGAGGAGATCCAGATCTGAGAGGGGTGTTTGGGTCTCAATCTAAAAGAAATTGAGTAGCTTCAAGCAGCCTATGGTGGGTCTTTTATATTCCATCGGGATGAACGAAGAAGAGGTCACGCTACCAAGTATACTGTAAGTAAATTTTGGTTTGATGAAACTTTATTTTTATTGATCTTATTTGATTCTGTTCTGTTGGTGGGAATCAAAATCTCAAAATTTGATTTTGGCAAATGAGTTGGAAGTCTATAAGTCTCTTATATTTAATTATCAATTTTTCTTTCGATAATTTTATTATATGTAATTGATTCTAAAATTTGATTCTAAGAGAAAATTTATTGAGTTAAAATTTGGAAAATGTGAAGTTTTAAATAGATGGTTTGTGGGTGTTTGTGTTGTGTTGGTTATGTAGAGTCTCAAAAGCATCAATTTTCTATAATCACTTGCTAATTGGCTTAATCTATATTTTGTATATGTGGGAGGATTCAATTGGTTGGCTAATTATTGTGGAGATACCAAACATCATTCTCAAGTTCCTTTGGCAAATCATTGAGATATCAAGCATGAATTTAAGGAGATGTGTGAGGTATTCTAGATTTAATTTAATCCTTTAAATATATGTTTATCATTGGCATATTAACATATATTTGAATTGGAACAAACTTCTATTTTCCTAGAAGGAGGTGATAAATCTAGTAAATTAAAATGTTAGTTTTGAATTTATTTATAATTATATCGTTAGTATTTGATCTCAACAACTAAGTAACTCAAATTCATTCAAATCTTTTTAAGTGGGGAATATTTTGTTGATCAATTATTTGTTTCTCAAATATAGCTTAATTAAATTTAGTAAGCTTGTCTTTATCTTGATGTTTAATGAATTTTATATAGGTTGAATTTCATGTATATATTTTGAAATGATATTTCAAATCTTTATACATCTTATAACTATATGTGATTTAAAATAGACGATCAAAACATGATGAATTTACCATATCTTTAAAATATGAGTAGCTAAACTGTTAGCTAGCTTTTGTTATTGATTCGTGAAAATTTAATCACTTACTTGAGAATAGATTCTTGAGATGGAAAGAACTTTCTATGGCTAAATCAAAGAAAAACAGAGAAGGTTGTGAGACTTTTCCATAAATGGTTTTGATAGAAGATAATTGATTTGAGGGATAAAATTGATTACCTAATATATATTAGGCATGAGATGATTCTTTCAATAAATTCATTGAATGACTTTGTTGAAGTTGTGCAAGACTTTGTTGAAGTTGTGTCTCTTTGTTCATTGTAATTCACATGATTATTATATTTTAGTTTAATATATAAATATATTTAATGAGTATATATTTATTCATGAATGGTGTGATTATGATATTTATCATGAGAAAAATTGATTGATTAGAATCCATTAATTTTTTATCGTACTAAATATATTCTTAAATATATTGTGTAGACTTACGATTTTAATATCTTGTTGATAGATATTATTGAAATGGTTTAAATTCGTTGAATTATGTTGAAACTTTTTTGGGTGGTTAATTAGTTTCCCAAATACAGTTTAACCTATTGATGATTGATATTGAATTAATTTTATTTAGATTGAATCTAATATTGTGAGATTAAAGATTTTTCAAATCTTTATATATATATATATATATGAGAGGATGATTTAACAACTTTATTTAATGGATATATATTTGTTCATTTTATGAACCCACTATATCAAGTTTATGAAATGAGGTAAATAATAATAATATTTTAGTTATTATTGTACTTCAAGTTATGGGTGATCATAGTGATCAATTAAGCAAGCCTAATTGTCATGTAGCATGCATATATGAAAATAATATGTATAATGATATATTATTGGTGACAGAACCTATGTGTGACAATTAAAATAGTTGTGGAGAATGTTAAAATATTGCTAAAGTTGCTTAGTAATGCAGCTTAAAATTGTGAAGCAGTAGATTATAACAATTTTGAAATTGGTGAAATATTGCTAAAGTTGTTCAATGATGCAGTTTGAAATTGAAATTGTAAAGCAATTAAAGGTTGAGGTAATGTATATTTTCAATTGACAATATTAAGTGTATGATTCATATAATTAATTGTCATGTTTAAATGCATTGTATATGACCATAAATTTTCATTAAATTGAAAGTTATTATTAGTGATATTAATTTAGTTTGGCCTTAGAACAATATTGGTTTATTACCTAGCTTATTGGTAGCAAGAAAAATTGTGCAAAATCAAAATCTTCACATCTAGAAATTGATTATAATTTAAGATCTTGATAGCTATGTTAAAATGTGTGATATTTTATAAGGGCTATTTATGATCTTGTTGGTCAATTATGCATGCATATTTTCATTGATTGAAAATATGAAATTATTCATGTCGAATATTTTATCGAGCATGCCTATGATCATGAAAAAGGGAAAAGAAAAATATTGTCTAATTTTTCTTATAAATAGATTCATACATAAAAACATTAAATGTGTGAAGTATGAATAATACATGTGATTGATATGTTTTATGTATTGTTACATAGAGAGATGCACTTGTATTGTGATGTTATGACCACTCATGTTTTCCAATTCTTTGATGTATACATAAATTTATTGTGATGTTTATAATTTATGTATTCATGCATAAATATGTTTGAAAGATTGAAATATATTTTTAATATCTCAAATGTGGGGGAGATAGTGATTAAAATCATTATTTTATGCAAAAGAAATAAAATCGTTTGATTTTCATGATGTGATACTAGATGTTAAGATAAAAAAAACCAAAATGGCTTTTCAGTAGGTCAATAAGATTACATTGAAAAACAAATTGCTAAAGTAATTTAATTGCTTTGATGATATTTCTGTAAGGCTAGTGTGAGTCTTAAGAAGAATAAGGAAGATAGTATTTCTCAATCTGAATATGCAAAGATTATAGGTAGTGTCATGTGTTTGATGAACTATACTAGACCTGATATTGCATATGTTGTGAGTAGATTGAGTAAATATACACAAAATTCTGATAAAGATTATTGAATTGCTCTTCGTCGGTTATTGAGGTACTTTAAAGGTACAATGAATTTATGTTTGCATTTTAACAAATTTCCTGCGTAGTATTAGGAAAATATTGTAAGGCAAACCGGTGACATATAACGACGAGGTGAGCTATACTAGAAGATGTGTTCAATACTATGTGGAGGAGCTATTTCATGGAAATTAGCTAAGCAGACGTGCATAGCACGGTCCACCATGGAGTCCGAGTTTATAGCTCTCGAGCTAGTAGGGCAAAAGGTAGAATGGCTAAGAAGCCTACTAGGAGACGTACCATTGTGGGGCGCGTCGTCTATACTAGTCTCCATACATTGTGGTTCACAGTTGTCAAAGGTGGTGTTTATAATGGCAAAAGAAGACATTTACGCCTTAGACATGGAACTGTGAAAGAATTGCTGAAGAGTGGAATTATCTCCTTGAAATATGTGAGGTCTTAGAGGAATCTAGGAGATCCCCTCACCAAAGGTCTAACAGAGAGAGTAATTCTAGAGTCTTCAGCTAGAATGAGACTCAAACCCTTATAGTGGATCCATAGCCCTTTATTTGGGTGGTCTGAGTAAGACTTGATGGAACACTTGAAAGGTATCCATAGCCCTTTATTTGGGTGGTCTGAATACATACTTGATGAAACTTCTAGAAGTCTTCATAGCTCAGTTGTTGAGTGGTCTGAGTACAGACTTGATGAAGCATTTAACGTGATTGTGAAGGTATGGCCGCCTTCTATGAAAGAGTATAGGTCTCTTTCTAGAGCTTTCACGGTGACCCGAGGTTCGATGTGCATGGCCTTAAAAAGCACTTGATGTTGTATCAGTATCGCGGATTCAAGATAAAACATAAGGAATGGAGCGTGATAAAACATAAGGAATGGAGCGTGTTGTGGGGGTCTCAACCTTAATTGATGAAAGTTCAAGAGGAAACTCACTCCCTTCAATTAGGTTGTTGCCCCATTTCACTATGCAACAATTCAAATCGTAAGATATTGTTGTTTAAGCTTATTATTTCTTCTTTGCTCAGATTTTGGTTTTTGTTTCCTATTTTCTCCGTGCTGGTCATTCGTGGGGATTGTTGGGAATGACTAGCATATGCGCGGAAAAATGATGATCTTTTTACAAATCATCTTTTAATTTATTACTGTTTTACATTAATTGCAAAAACGTTTTTATTATTATGAATTCATTTAATTTTGAATTCATTTATGTTAAAACGTTTTTTGAATTAATATCTTTTAAAACGTTTTTTGAATTAATTTTGAATTAATTTGATTTAATATCTTAATTAATTCTTAATTAATTTTGATTGAAACTCCCAAATCTTTTTCTCTATTTAAATGGAGTTTGAAAGAACTTTTGATTCATTCACTTTTCATTTGACAAAAACATATTCTGAGCATCGTACATTTGTCTTGATTCCAATCCTTCTTTCACGAGTGTACGTGAAAGTTGGATGTTGTGTTAACCTTGGGGAGCAACCGGCATAAACGATTCACACCGAGGTCGTGCCGAATTTTGCTTTCAAGGCAGTGGTTTACCACGACACAACAATTACCCTTCCGATTCTGTTCCGGTTGATCGACGACCAACAGGTTGAAGATTGTCGCAAGCTTCTTTGTCATTTTGACCACTTTTCCTTTTTGCATGTAGGTCGTAATCGGATCGTTGATGTCCTAGCTTCTTTTTCTTCTTTAGCCAGGTTGTGGCTTATTTCTTTTCCTTCTTGACTTCTATCTTTAGCCAAAAAGGATTCTCGCCTTATTTTAGCGTTAAGATTTCCTTTTCAAAAAAAAATATGTCTATGAAAGTAAGTCTTTCAACTTTTTAAAAAATGTAATTAATTTAAATATTTTTTAATTTACTTTTTTAATTTTATTGATTTTTTAAAAATATTCATCTATTTCGACATTTCTATAAGATAAAATATGTTTTTTTAATTATCTATATCCTCATTGAATCATCCCTGAGATAAATCATTCCAAGCTAGCTGGGAAAGCCTTGCATTGCAAACCCATCATCTTACTAGTTTTTTCTCTTCTCAAAACCTTTATTGATACATATGGGTACGTAGGTGCTGGTTTTAGCACGCCAAACATAGACAGTAAGCTTTTGTGTTATGGTAAAAATCTAAAAATAAATAATAAATGAAAAATAAAAAATTATAGATTAAGATTTAAGAATCAGAAACATAAAAATTAGGATTAGGATCCTTTGGTTTTTTGTTTTTGAATTTTGATTTTTTTTTCTTTCTATTTTTTATAAATAAAAATCATATACGTCAATTGGTTTTTTTTTTAAAATACAAAATTTAAATTGATTGGATAATTACTATTTCTTTTATAATTTTTTTATAAAATAAAAATTATTATTTTTAAAATAATGTTAATTTATTAGAATGTAAAAAATTACAACATTTATCAAAATTTAATTAAGGTCCAATTATTTGATGAAATTAAAATTTAGTGTAAAAAATGATTTTTCCTAAAATAAAAAAAAATATATTATGACGATAGTTTAATATATTAGACAAGCTTTAGTTGACGTTTATCATTCATAAAGTTAGGAAAATAAGATATTTTAATGGTGTAAGTGGATGTGTATATTGGTGTAACATCACAATAATATTAAAATATAACTGTTCACACGAAGATTTCGACAAATGAGAAAATTCGACACGTGTAAATGAATTTGTGATTTGTATTGTATTTGTATCAGTGCTGGATATTTGTATCAATGCGTTATCAGTTTGTATTTGTATCAGTGCCAGTTTGTATTTGTATCAGTGCGTGGTGGATTATGTGGTGGATGGGTGGATATTTGTATCAGTGCGTGGTGGATTACAATCTCTAGTATTTGATCTTCTGATTCTCCCTCTTAAATGTAATGTTCTCGAAGTAACTGTTCTCATATTTCAAAATGAAGAATGAGCTCTCTATTTATAGAGTTCTCATGGGCCTAATGGGCTTGGGCCTGGATCACATGGTCTGGGCTTAGGCCCAATATACTTTTTGGTTTTGAGTCCAATGGACTTGGGCTTTGGGCCAAATTGTCATTTGAATAGTTTTCTGGCCCGACTCGATTTCGAGCTCAATTGCGCTATGACCAAATTTGCTCGTTTATTTGATCCACCGGCCATGATGAAGACACGTGGCAACCGCTGATTGGCCGAAATTTCTCGGTCAACAAATGCCCCTGTTTCGAGAGTTATGCACAAGTATGTGTGGGTAAGTCTCGAAAAAGTAAAATTTTGAAATCGAAATGAAGGACACCCCTAATTTCGACTCCGCTTTGACATGTCAATTTTATCGAAATATGAAATTTGGTTCATAAATCAATTATTTTAATTGATACATTTTTCTATGCCAATTGACCAAAAATATGAATTTAACTCAAAACTTTGATCATTCTTATTCTATTTTAGATGTAGAGTAGAGTTTTGTGTCTGTCCGATTGAACTTTGAATAAGGTTTGACTTTAAACTTTATCCAATTTCGACGTGAGATAAAATTTGGAGTATACCCAAACTACCAAAACTACCAATTTCGATTTGAGACTTGATAAATTTTGACTCTAAATCTTGCTCGGGAATAAAATTTGAAATATGCCCAAATTTTAATTCTAGAAAATTTTTGGATTTTGCTCGAAATTTGGTTTGAACTCGGAGTAGAAGCCTAGCAAGTTTGACTTTGTATAATTTTGGGATTCCAATCAATTTTGACATGATGTTTGATAACAACAAAGTCCGTTTAGCAAAGTAAAAATATTTGTTTTTTTTTTTATCTTGAGTTCGAATCCAACTTTATGCACAGTTTGCACAAAATTTCCATCTTTCTGCACATTTTGCACAAAATTTCTTAACTTTTAACTTAAGGGTATTTTAGGGCCCGTTTGATAACGTTCCCGTTTCTTGTTCCCTGTTTCCTGTTTCTTGTTCTCTGTTTCTTGATCCTTGTTTTTTTAGATCTAGAAACAAGAACATGTTTGATAACTACTCTTGTTTCTTGTTTCTTGAAAAAAAGAAACAAAAACAGAAACTTGTTTGATAACGTTTCTTGTTTCTTGTTTCTTGTATTTTGAAAAAAAAATAAACAAAATAGATTGATGATTTTTTTTTCTTTGTTAATTGTTTTTTTTTTTTTTTTTTAATGTTTTTTTTTTTTTTTTTATAGTTTAAATATAATTTAGTATACATAATATAAAAAAATATAACATGCATTGAAATATATATATATACAAAAAAAACTATCCAAAGTTTACATAATCGAATACAAATAAGTCTCGATGCAAAATTAAAAACAACCATAAAATTGTATTTATACTTCAAATGTTACCCAAATTTGATTTGGTATATGTTTTTGTGTGTTAACCGGGTAAGGAGACATTTTAACGTAGATATTTACATTACTATTAATATATGAGTTACTTCAAATGTTCACGTTACTATTAATATATTCAATATATAAATTAATAAATAAACATTTTATGGAAATGTTGATAAAAAAAAATATCGATAAAATGTGATAGATATTTATGAAAAAAAAAAATATATACTTAAATTAATAATAAATAAACATTTTAACGTAGCTAGATAGGATAAAAAACTTATTATTAATATTAGGTGCACATTACTATTAATATATTCTCAAACAAAACAAAAATAAAAAGTGGCAAAATTCAAAATTAAAATAATATATAGAAAAATACTGCAAAATTAAGAGAAAGTAAAGATAAAAAAACAAACAAAAATGACATTTCTAAGATTTGAACCCAAGACCTTGAATGTAAGGGACTTAAGTGAGTACACATCTTGCCAACAAACCAAACACACTTTTTTAGCTTAAAAAGGAACTGAAGTTTATAAATGGGAACGGAACAGAAGAAACAACTTTTTGGTGTTTCTCAATTTTTGCCATTTTTTTAGAAACGTTTCTCAAAATTTAGAAACAAGAAACGGGAATAGTTATCAAACAAGTCTGTTTCTTAAAAAATGAGAAACAGAAACAGGAAACAGGAAACGGGAACGTTATCAAACGGGCCCTTAATAACTCACGGACAAATCCTAATTCTCTTCCCCTTTAAAGCTTCACTTTGCATTATTCATCCTTTTTTTTCTTTGCAGCCACAGTGAATTCAACCGACGTCGCGGCCCTGTCTCCGCCGCACGCCGCCTCCGCAGCAAGCTAACATCCGCCGCACTTCTCCTCCGCAGCAAGCCAACCTCCGCCGCACGACGCCACTGCCGCAGCCACTGGGAATTCAACGGATGTCGCCGCTGCCGCCCAGCCTCCGCCGCACGCCGCTGTCTTTCGTTTACCGTCGCAACCCAGCAGCTCGCCGTCGTTCGTTCCCGTGAGGAAGTCAAACTTTTTTTTTTCAATTACACATTGTGCTGTCTTTAATCTGAGATTTCTTCCATGCCTTTAATCTGAGATTTCTTGAACTTCACTGCCAAAATTTTTTTTTCGATCGCACGCAAGATTTTCTTTATTGAATTTCATTTTTTTTTTTCAATTCTCTTTTTTTGTTTCTTTTTTTTTTTGGGTCTTATTTTTGTTTTATTATTTTTTAGGAAGCTCATTAAGTTTTTTTTTTCATTTTTTTTTAAACAGAACTTGCCATTTGCAGAAAGTCTGGGTTTTTGTTTTTTGTTTTCTTTTCATTATGAGATTTCAATTTTATGGTTACCGAGTTTGATTGGGAGTCTTTATTATTTTTTTTTAGTTTCAATCTTTTGAGGCAATAACCAAATTACCAAGTGGATTTAGTTGGTAAATGTGTAACTGTGACATTTTGTGGGTTGTGTAAATTGAATGGGTTAAAACAGATTGAATAATGTGGCAAATGTTTGTATGTATTGAATTATAAGGACATGAAATTTTAACTGTCATCGTTTGATTTTTTTTTTGTCTTTGGTATTTTATTTCAATCTTCATTTTTTATTTTTTACACATACCCCTTCTTTTTTTCCTTTTCTTTATTCTCTTCTCCTTTCTTTTGGCTTTTTTTTTTCTTTTTTTTTTTATGAACTTTAGGGTTTCAGGGCAATTTTTTTGTTTTTTATTTTTTTATTTTTGTAAAGCTTAAACACTTAACTTTCCGTCGTCTTTGATTTGGGTCAAGGGAGAAGTAGTGGGAACTTGTTTCACTTCTGACACGGCGGATCTTCGATTGACTATGTTATATGTAATTTTTACCATCAGAAATTGTATTGTTGTAATGTCAATTTTGGATTGTGGTAATGTTTTTTTTTTTGGACTGTGGTAATATTTTTTGACTGTGGTAACGGTTTTTTTTTTATTATTGTGATGCTTGCTTTGGAATGTCAGTAATGTTTTCTTTGGATTGTCGATATTTTTGCTTGCGACGGTCATATTGTTTGATTTGGAATTTGCTGAGATTTGGAACTTGCTGAGATTTGGAGCTTGCTTTAATTTTCTTGTTGTAGTTTAGGCTCGCTGTAGTTTAGACTTTGGATGTAATTTACTTGTGGATGTAACTTGGATGTGTAAACTTCCTCTTTTATGTTTGTACATATATTCGAATTAAAGGCAAGTTTTTTTTTTTTTTTTTGTCTTAAGGAGTTAGAGATGTGACACTGGGTATTGAGATGTCCACTTGTCGGATGCGACTTGTAAGTCTATCCTATGCCGAGTGTTGCCCCTGCTACGGATGTCCACTTGTCGAACGTGACTTGTAGGTTTATCCTGCGCAGACATCTTTAACCTCTTTGGACTTAATTTCTTTTCCTTTTGCAAAGGAGCTAGAGATGTGACACTGGGTAGTGGGATGTCCACTTGTCGGATGCGACTTCTAGGTCTATCATGTGCCAAGTGTTGACCCTGTTACGGATGTCCACTTGTCGGATGCGACATGTAGGTTCAATGCGACTTGTAGGTTTGTCTTGTGCAGACACTTTTAACCTCTTTGATCTAGGAAATGAGAATTATTTTTTTGCAAAGAAGTTTGGGATGTGACATTAGGTAGTTGGATGTCCACTTGTCAGATGTGACTAGTAGGTCTATCTTGTGCTGAGTGTTGCCCTGCTAGGGATGTCCACTTGTCGAATGCAACTTGTAGGTCTATCATGTGCAGACATCTTTAACCTTTTTGGACTTGGAAACGAAAATTTCGTTTTTTGCAAAAGAGCTAGAGATGTGACACTGGGTAGTGGGATGTCCATTTTTCGGATGCGACTTGTAGGTCTATCCTATGCTGAGTGTTGCCCCTGCTACGGATGTCCACTTGTCGAATGCGACTTGTAGGTCTATCCTGCGCAGACATCTTTAACCTCTTTGGACTTAATTTCTTTTCCTTTTGCAAAGGAGCTAGAGATGTGACACTGGTTAGTGGGATGTCCACTTGTCGGATGCGACTTGTAGGTCTATCTTGTGTCAAGTGTTGGCTCTGTTACGGATGTCCACTTGTCGGATGCGACCTGTAGGTCCAATGCGACTTGTAGGTCTGTCTTGCGCATACACCTTTAACCTATTTGATATAGGAAATGAGAATTATTTTTTTGCAAAGAAGTTTGGGATGTGACATTGGGTAGTTGGATGTCCACTTGTCGGATGCGACTTGTAGGTCTATCCTGTGTCGAGTGTTGTCCCTCCTAGGGATGTCCACTTGTCGAATGCGACTTGTAGGTCTATCTTGCGCAAACATCTTTAACCTCTTTGGACTTAATTTCTTTTCCTTTTGCAAAGGAGTTATAATGTGACAGTGGGTAGTGGGATGTCCACTTGTCGGATGTAGGTTTGTCCTGCGCAGACACCTTTAACCTATTTGATCTAGAAAATGAGAATTATTTTTTTGCAAAGAAGTTTGGGATGTGACATTGGGTAGTTCGATGTTCACTTGTCGGATGCGACTTGTAGGTCTATCTTGCGCAGACATCTTTAACCTCTTTGGACTTAATTTATTTTCCTTTTGCAAAGGAGTTATAGATGTGACACTAGGTAGTGAGATGTCTACTTGTCGGATGCGACTTGTAGGTCTATCCTGCGCAGACATCGTTAACCTCTTTGGACTTAATTTTTTTTCCTTTTTCAAAAGAGTTATAGATGTGACACTGGGTAGTGGGATGTCCACTTGTCGGATGCGACTTGTAGGTCTATTTTGTGTCGAGTGTTGCCCTTGCTAGGGATGTCTACTTGTCGAGTGCGACTTGTAGGTTTATCCTGCGCAGACATCTTTAACCTCTTTGGACTTAATTTATTTTCCTTTTGCAAATGAGTTATAGATGTGACACTAGGCAGTGTGATGTCCACTTGTCGGATGCGACTGTAGGTCTATCATGTGCCGAGTGTTGCCCTGCTAGGGATGTCCACTTGTCGGATGCGACTTGTAGGTCTATCCTGCGCAGACATCTGTAACCTCATTGATTTATATATTTTTTTAAAATTTTATATTGTGACTGAATTTACCGTCCCTTTTTTTAAAAAAAATTGACTGCATATCTTTGAATGAAATCCTTTTTTTTTTATATCGTGATTGAACTCAAAGTCTCTTTTTTTCTTCTTTAAGTTGCCTAGTACCCTTGAAAGTAAGGGATCAAGTCATAACGTAGCTCGGAGTAATGATTTTGATTTTTTTTTTTGGGCGAGCGATGTTTGAGTTTGAATTTCACGAACTTGAATTTGAACTGAGCGACACTCGATTTTGATCTTTAAGCAAAGTGAAACCTCATACTTGGGGCAAGCGAAACACATACTTGAAGTAAGCGAAATGCACACTTAGAGTGGGCAAAACGCGGAAGTAAGCGAAGTGCGTACTTGCAGTGAGAGAAGTGCACAATTCAAGTGAACCGAAGCTAGAACTTGGTCTTAGCGAACGTTGAATTTGATGTCAGCGAAGCTCGAACATGGGGTGAGTAATTCACTCACTTGAAATGAACGAAGATCAAATTTGAAACCTCCAGGGAGCGAAAGTCAAGTTTGAACTTTGAGGGAGCAATACCGAAGTGATTTCTCCCTACTTTGAATACTTGAAGCGAACAACCTCGACTTTGAAGGCTTAGCAACAACCCCGACTTTGAAGATTCAGCGACAACCTCAACTTTAGAGATGCAACGACAACCTCGACTTTGAAGATGCGGCGACGATCTCGACTTTAGAGATGCAACGAAAAGCAAGCAAGCCACATTGAACTTGGGGATGAAGCGCGAACTTAGGTTGAGCGAACCTCAAATTTGAAGTAAGCGAAACTTGAACTTAGAGCAAACGAAACACACACTTGAAGTGAGTGAGGCCTCGAACTTGGACTTGAAGCGAGCGATGCTCTGTTTTGATCTTGTAACAGGAGAAACTCGAATTTAAATTTCAAGGGAACGACGTGGATGAAGCGCGAACTTGGAACGAACGAAACACGTACTTTAAATGAGTGAGGCCTCAAACTTGGACTTGAAGTGAGAGACGCTCTGTTTTGATCTTGGAACAGGCGAAACTCGAGTTTGAACTTCAAAGGAACGACGCGGATGAAGCGCAAACTTAGAACGAACGAAACACGTACTTTAAGTGGGTGAGACCTTAAACTTGGACTTTAAGCGAGCGACACTCTGTTTTGATCTTGGAACAGGCGAAACTCGAATTTGAACTTTAAGGGAACGACGCGGATGAAGCGCAGACTTAGGCTGAGCGAACCTCAAATTTGAAGTAAGCGAAACTTGAACTTGGAGCGAACGAAAAACACACACTTAAAGTGAGTGAGGCCTTGAACCTGGACTTAAAGCGAGCGATGCTCTGTTTTGATCTTGTAACAGGCGAAACTCGAATTCGAAGTAGGATAAGTGCGAACTTTGGGCGGACGAAACACCCTGCTTATGGTGGTTTGCACATTAAGCTTGTAGTGTCACCATCCCAGTAGTGTGCGCGTTCGATTGGCGGCGTCGCTTTTGTCGTGACGTGCATTTGCAAGTTTAATATCATATTGTAACTTCAATTATGGTGTTACATTTGATAATGTTGAAAGCCCTCAATTTGCGTCGGGACGTTCAATAGGATTTGACGTATCTTCGTCATCGTCGGTAAGGTAGAACATCTTCAATTTGTGGCATCACTCAAAATAAGGACGAAAACCTTTGATTTGCAACGACAATCTTCAGTAGTCATGACACTTATGTTTATTTTTATTTGAAGAGTCTGGACTTGAAACTTGTTTAAAGTTGTCTACGTACTCTTTGAACGATAGAGATCAAGTCGAGACGTAGTTCAATACATGATGATTTTTTTTTTATTATTGTGACTGGACTTAAAATGTTTTTTCTTCTTCTTTAAGTTGCCTACGTACTCTTGAATGGAAGGGATCAAGTCATAACGTAGTTCGAATGCATGATTTTGATTTTTTTTTCTTTTTATTTTGGGTCGTTCACCTTTTAAGCTCGTGCGGGCCAGGAGCAACATGTAGTTTATACTCTTACGTTAAGGAGTATTACATTTCAAAAGATCTTATCTTCATCACGGTCTTGATCAGATCCTTCGTTTGTAGGATTAGTTAGAATGATGATATTTTTCTTCACCTTCAAGGAGCCTTCTGTATTTATGAGAACATATAATTTCCTCTTCATGCGCGAAGGAACACGCCTGTGAATCTTCTTGTCGCTATTTACTTCATCGAAGAGTCTTGCCCCTACAGTCTTCATCTTTCCTTCCTGTTGTTCACTTGTCCCTTTGAGGCGATCAAAAAAAGATGTTGAAGGTCAGTCTTTCTTTAATGTGGAGACACTTAACCTTTGGAAAGCTGAAGTTCGAGTGGAGGTAGAAGTTAGACATGAATTTTCTTCTTTTGTCGCAGTCATACTCATCCTTTGGAAGACCGAAGTTCGAGTAGTTGAAGGCTTGATGCGATTGAAGACAGAAGTTCTTTGGTCGACTTCTTTTGAGTCGTCGACTTCTTCTGTGTTTATGTAGCATGAAGTTGCAAAGTTTTCTTCCTTTTTCTTGATGGGAAGGAAACTTCTCGAGAAGAATTTTGTTAAGGTCATCGGTCGTCGTGGTTGAGAAAAATATTTATTTTCTCTTCTCTCATGTTTAGGCTTCCTTGGGCTCTCTTTTCTTTCATGTTTCAGGACAAGATGTTGTTTCTGTTTCTTCCGAGAGGTCATAACAATCCATCCTTTATCTTCATCATTGATAGGTTTGACTTCGTCTGAAGCTTCATTTCCTGGTACATCATGTTGAAACCACAAAGACACAGGTTCCAAGGTTCTAAATTGGACTAGGCGCACTCCTTGATCATGGAGATGACTGAAGTGCATTTGGTTGCGCATACTTGTTGTCACCGCGGCGTGGTTTGATTGAGCTATTTCGTCAAGGTCTAGCTCAATTTTTCCTTCTTTAGCTAAACTTAGAATGAACTCTTTTAAGACGAAACATTTTCCCACTGGGTGACTGATAACTCGATGATACTTACAATAGTTGGGATCATCGACTTTGTCCATCTCTTTCGGGCGCCTACACTCAGGAAACTGAATCAGTCGTGTTGTCAGTAGTTGCTCTAACATGTCAGGGACATCAGAGTCTGGAAATTGGTAGAATTTTTCTTGTCTTTCTTTTAAAGTAAGTCGACGTCTCTCGTCTCCGTCATTTCTTCTTCCTATCATGTTTTCCTTTCCTTTTGAGGAAAACCTTACAAGGGTCGTGCTGACGACCATGGATTCTTTCACGACATTTTTCGTGATTTTCTTAGTGTCCTTCATTTCTTTTTTCATTTTGTTTATATCTGGGATTAAGAGGTCATTGATCCCTCTGTTAGAGATGCTCACCTCCATGTCATGAGCGCGAGTTGCTAACTCTTCAAAGGTATGAGGCTTTATCCCTTGCAAGATTTGATGCACATTTCGACGACAGACACTTCAGTGAGTCGGTCTTTGCAGTCAAGACTCAGTGATCTCCAACGGTTGATGAAATCTATGACCGACTCGTCTATCCTTTGTTTCGCGGTCGAGAGTTCGGTCATGCTGACTGTTCGCCTCGTGTTGTAGAAGCGATTCAGGAAATCTCTTTCGAACTGTTCCCAACTATCAATTGTCTCGGGCTCCAAGTCAGTGTACCAATCGAAAGCATTTCCTTTCAGAGTCCGGACAAAAAGCCTAACCAGCAGGTCTCCCCGAGTTCCAGCGTTCTCGCACGTCTCAACAAAGTGGGCAATGTGTTGTTTAGGATTGCCCTTGCCGTCAAATTGTTGAAACTTTGGCGGCTGATACCCGGTGGACATTGTCAAGTTGTCGATCCTCTTTGTATACGGTTTGGTATACAAGAGAGAGCTTTGGGTGGGTCCACCGTATTGAGCTGTGATAGTGTTCGTGATCATATCCTGCAGTTGTTGGACAGACAGTGAAGCGACCGACGTTGAGTGTTGCGGTTGGTCTTCTTGGATGACAATTTTTTCTTTGTCATTCCTCCTTGCTGCAAAAGTTAGACTTGACTCTGCAGCCTCTCGACTTTGCATCTGATTTCCCAAGTGGGCAATCTCGAGGTCTCGTTCTTCAACTTCTTTAATCAGAAAATTTAATTTATTTTCCATTTCAGCCATTGTTTCATCGTTAGTGCGTGCGTCCGCCATCATTACAGACATTACGTTGGAATCGGACACCTTCTCCGAATGATCAGAGGAAGGAACATATTCATCGTACAAGGGATTTTCCTTGATGATTATCCCACCCTACGCAGACTCCGTCATTCGTTTGTAAATTTTGCTCACGATGACAGAAGTGTGTTTGTTAGTCTGCGAGATTTCTTTGATGAAGCGGCTGCGGGTGACAGGTCCCTTGTAAGGGCTGTTAGAAATGAGAGGCCTGGATGTTTTTTTCTTCGATGTCATTGTTAACTTTAGTTGAGACAGGGAGAGATGAGAGGTAGAGTTTTCCCACTGGGCGTGCCAATCTGTTCACACGAAGATTTCGACGAAGGAGAAAATTCGACACGTGTAAATGAATTTTTGATTTGTATTGTATTTGTATCAGTGCGTAGTGGATTACAATCTCTAGTATTTGATTCTTTGATTCTCTCTCTTAAATGTAACTGTACTCGAGGGCTTCGCAGCTTGTTCTTGAGGTTGAATCTTCAGCTTCGCGTAGCGGTGAAGTCTTCAGGTGTTTGATCTTCAAGCGATGTTCAGTCTTCAGGATTCAAAAAGTCTTTTGTTGCTTGAGAATTCTCTCTAAGTTCTTAGGAAAAGAAATTTTCTGAACCTTCAAAATGAAGAATGAGCTCTCTATTTATAGAGTTCTCATGGGCCTAATGGGCTTGGGTCTGAATCCAATGGCTTGGGCTTGGGCCCAATGGACTTTTGGGTTTTGAGTCAAATGGGCTTGGGCTTTGGGCCAAATTGTCATTTGAATAGTTTTCTGGCTCAACTCAATTTTGAGCCCAATTGCGCTATGACCGAATTTGCTCGGTTAAGTTTATTTGATCCACCGGCCATGATGAAGACACGTGGCAATCGCTGATTGGCCAAAATTTCTCGATCAACAATAACATATTAAAAAAATATTATTTAAATAAAATTATAATATATATATTAATAATATCATTCTTTTTAAAAATAATATACTAATAATATTAATCACAATTTTCATCCAAAAAAATATTTATGACAATTTTATTCGAATTTCAATAAATAAATAAACATTTGAAGATAATTTTAATAATTATATTTATTGACAATTTAAATAAAGTTGAGGAAGAAAAAAAAAACTGAAATTTTGAAATTAAAAACCTGTTTTTAGTTTTTTTTAAAAAAAAAAAAAAAAATTGTTAATGAATGTAAAGAAGTTTTAAAAAATTTAAAACTAAAAATTCAATTGGTTATCAAATACACCTGTTTTCTAAAAATAAAAAACCAAAAATTAAAAATTGAAATTGAATGCGTAATCAAACAAATTTAAATATAATTTCACTAAAAGAAGATAATGTTGGAATTTTTGTTGTATTTATGAACTAAGAAACATGAACACACATATTACACCGTAACAAGATACAATGTATCAAAAGTACATACACTGTATATATATAAATATAAATCTATAAACTCAAGTATGTAACTAAATTTAAGATACAAAGTTACTTAAGATGTAAAAAGACATAAATACAGTAGCAAGAGCTACTTATTACTACAATTTCTGGAAATCGTGATGGAGATGAAAATAAAGTGGAGGCACGCTTATAAAGCGTTGTCCAGCATGATTCAACGACTTGCTCCGGTAGAACAACAACTCGAAAAATAGATGAAGCTCAAATTTTTGGGATATTCTTATTAGTAGTGCAAATTGTAACTCTCATAATCTGAAATGTCTGACAATAATAACACGTGTGGGATGGAGAATAGCTCTCCACACTAACCACTTTTGCAAGTTCAATAAAGGGTTTCACTATTTATACCTTTTTCCCAATTGAAAATCTTTCAATGTGGGATTCTTGGGAGAAAGTTTCCTTCATTATTGCACATGGGTTACTCATTCTCAACAGTCCCCCACGAATGACTACCAAAAGAGAAAAAGAAGAAACAAAATAAAACAAGAAAGCCAAAAACTAAAAAAGAAGAAACAATGAGCTTAAACAACAATATCTTACGATTTGAATCGTTGCATAGTGAAGTGGGGCAACAACCTAATGGAAGGGAGTGAATTACCTCTTGAACTTCCATCCATTCGGGTTGAGACTCCCACAACACGCTCAATTCCTTACGTTTTATCTTGAGTCTGCGATACTGATACAACTTCAAGTGCTTTTTATGGCCATGCACATCGAACCTTGAGTCACCGTGAGAGCTCTAGAAAGAGACCCTAAACTCTTTCATAGAAGGCGGCCACACATTCACAATCACGTTAAATGCTTCATCAAGTCTGTACCAGACCACTCAACAACTGAGCTATGAAGACTTTCAAGAGTTCCATTAAGTCTGTATTCAGACCACCCAAATAACGGGCTATGGATACTTCTCAAGTCTTCCATCCATCAAGTCTTACCTAGACCACCCAAATTGAGGGCTATGGATGCACTTATAAGGGTTTGAGTCTCATACTATGTGAAGACTCCAAAATTACTCTCCTTGTTAGGTCTTTGGTGAGAGGATCCGCTAGATTTCTCTCTGACCTTACATACTCTAAGGAGATAATTCCATTTTTCAGTAATTGTTTCACAACTCCATGTCTAAGGCGTAGGTGGCTTTTCTTGCCGTTATATACACTATTTTTGGCAATACTTATGGCAGCCTGTGAATCACAATGTATTGATACTGGCACAGACACCCCCACAATGACACGTCTCCAAGTAGGGTTCTTAGCCATTCTGCCTCTTGCCCGGTTAACTCAAGAGCTATGAACTCCGACTCCATGGTGGATCGTGCTATGCATCTGTGCTTAGCTGATTTCCATGAGATGGCTCCTCCACCTAGTAAGAACACATATCCACTGGTTGAGCTCACCTCGTCGTTATCTGTCACCCCATTTGCATCACAGTATCCTTCTAATACTGCAGGAAATTTGTTAAAGTGCAAACAAAGATCTATTGTACCTTTAAGGTATCCCAATAGTCGACGAAGAGCAGTCTAGTGATCTTTATCAAGATTATGTGTATATCTACTAACAACATATGCAATGTCGGGTCTAGTGTAATTCATCAAAAACATGACACTCCCTATTATTTTTGCATATTCAGATTGAGAAACACTATCTCCTCTATTTTTCTTAAGGTTCATACTAGCATCATAAGGTGTTCTTACTGGAGTGCTATCAAAACAATCAAATCTCTTTAACATTTTTTTTCAATATAGTGTGATTGACATAAAGAAAAACCATTTACAGTTTTTCTTATCTTAACCTCTAATATTACATCAGCCTCACCTAAATCTTTCATTTCAAAATATGAGGACAAAAAAGTTTTGTATCATTAATGATATCTAGATTTGTTCCGAAAACAAGCATATCATCAACATACAAACTAATGATCACACAATCAATTCCAAGCATTTTTTTAGTAAACACAAGTATCATAACAGTTAACTTTAAAACTGTTGTTTACCAAGGTAGTATTAAACTTTTCATACCATTGCTTAGGTGCTTGTTTGAGACCGTAAAGAGATTTTTTAAGCTTGCAAACTTTATTTTCTTGACCAGGGATAATAAAGCCCTCAGGTTGTGACATGTATATTTCCTCTTCTAAATCATCATTGAGAAAAGCAGTCCTTACATCCATCTGATGTATCACAAGACCACGAATTGCAGCAAAGGCGATTAAGGCTCTAATTGTAGCTATTTTGGTTACAGGAGAATATGTGTCAAAATAGTCTATGCCTTGTTTTTTAGTATATCCCACAACTACTAGTCTGACCTTAAATTTTTCTATTGAACCATCTGGTCTGGTTTTCCTCTTGAAGATCCATTTACATTTAATGGGTTTATTTCCTTTAGGAATATCTACTAAGTCTCATGTTTGATTCATGCTTAAAGAATATAATTCACTCTTAATTGCTTCATTCTAGAAGCTAGAGTCTACGGTACTTAATGCTTCCTGATAAGTTTTGGGATCTTTATCTATTAGGAACATGCAAGCAAATTGATTATCTATTTTATCTGAATTTTCAACTAAGAAAACAGTTAGGAAGTTTGGTCCAAAATCTTTACTAAACTTTTGTCTCTTACTTCTTCTCGGTTCAGATTCATGCATGCTATTAGAGGTAGTAAGGTGAGACAAGTCAAAGATTTGATCTCTATCTGAACTACCAGCTATATTATCATTCGAATCTGCTGTATGATTAAGACCTAACATGCTGTCTAACTGATCAACAGATTTAGCCAATGGAAAAATATGTTCAAAGAATTCAGCATTTCTATATTCGCAAATTGAATTATCATTCAAGCACATAAACCTATAAGCAGCACTATTCTGAGCATAACCAATAAAAATGCAGTCAAAAGTTTTAGATCCAACCGTATGTTTCTTGAATTCTGGATATGCTACTTTTGTTAAGCATCCCCATACTCTCAGATAGCTGAAGTTGGGTGAGTATCATTTCCATAGCTCGTATGGAGTCTTATCCAACTTTTTGTGCGGTACTCTGTTAAGAATAAAACAGGCAGAAAGCACAGCTTCCCCCCACATGTTATCTGATAGTCCATAACTTAATAACATGACATTCATAATTTCTTTTAAAGTTCTATTCTTACGTTCAACTATGTCATTTTGTTGAGGAGAATATGGAGCAGTAACTTCATGAATGATTCCGTTTAATTCGCAGAACTCAAGAAATTTATTACTGTATTCACCACCTCTATCAGATCTCAGCCTTTTAATTTTTCTATCCAATTGATTTTCTACTTCCGCTTTGAATTTTATAAACATGTTGCATGCTTCATCCTTTGAATTTAGGAGGTAAATTCTTGTATATCTAGAGTAATCATCTACGAAAGATATATAATATTTTTTACCACCTCTACTTGCAGTATTTTTAAAATCAACTAAGTCTGAGTGAATTAATTCAAGTAATTTTGTGCTTCTTGTTGTAATAGATTTAAAAGGTCTTTTTGTGAATTTTACTTCTACACAAACAGTACATTTGCTGTTATCATGCGTATCAGATATTTTAATGAGATGCAAATTTTTAAGCCTTTTAATCGATGCAACATTCACATGTCCTAATCTACCATGCCATACATCAATAGACTCGACAATATAAGCAAAATCAGATGAATTTTCATTCATTAAACCAGAAACAATATTTAGAACGAATAAGCCATCAGTTAGGTACCACCCCTTACCAACAAAGTCACCATTTTCGGTGATGATACCTTGTTTGCCTCAAACACAATCCTAAGTCCAGCTTTAATCAACAAACTTCCAGATACCAAATTCCTACGCAGTGAGGGAACATACAAAACATCAATAAGCGATAAAGTTTTTCCAGAAGTAAGTTTTAATAGAACCTTCCCTTTTCCGAGAACTCTAGCAGTGGCCGAATTTCCCATAAACACATATTCACCATCAGCTGTTTCCTGGATATCATGGAATAGACTTTGGTTCGAGCAAAAGTGTCTTGAGGCTCCAGTGTCCAAAATCCAGTCGGATTTGTTTTCTACCAGGTTTGCTTCCACGACCACAACAACTATAATGTCTTTTTCAACAATGTTGGCTTGTGGAGCAGGTTTGACAATAACATGATTCTGATCTGGTCTTCCTTTCCTCTGGTTGCATTGATAGGATTTGTGTCATGGTTTCCCACAAACATAACACACTAGTTTTGATTTCTCAATTCGTCCTCCAGCAGTATTGAATTGATGTCCTATTTTTTGCACTGTTTTGTCTCTTAGAACCTGTTTACCTTTACCTTTATTTTTGAACCTGTCTTTTGCACCAGAAGGCTCAACCAGGTTAGCATTAACATAAAATGAGGATAGTGAAGACAACTTATCTTTCTGCCTGTTGGCCTCTTCAGTGCGCATGTGACTAATTAGTTCCTAGAGGGTTAGATCTTTCTTTTTGTGTTTCAGATGATTTCTATAGTCGCTCCAAGAAGGGTGAAATTTTTCAAGCAACACATTTGGCTGGAGAATTTCACACATCTTCATGCCTTCGAATAAGACACTTGCCACAAGATTTTCGTAAGTATGGACTTGTTCCATGATTGGTTTTTCATCCGTTAGTTGAAATTGTAATCACTTTTCCACGACGTATTTTTTCTTCCTGCATTGTCACCTTCGTATCTAGACTCCAGAGTGGTCCATATTTTGTTCGTGGATTTTTGGACTACAAATAGATCGAACATTGAATCTGTCATGTGGTTGAGCAAGTGACCCCGAACTGTCTTGTTATCCTTGGCGTATTTTTCAGAACCAGTTGCAGGGACCAATTCAGATTGGATTTGTGCAGTGGCGTCTATTGAGGTTTCTGGATCCACGACAACAATAGTGTTTCCTGTAGCAGAAGTTTTTGAGAATAGGACGTAATCGACCTCCAGTTGTTCGAAGAAAATCAGTAGCTTTTGGGACCATCGACGGTAGTTCAAACCGTCGAGAGGCTCTAATTTGGACAAATCTGGAAGCGCCTTTCCTGACTTGATCGACATTTGGACAGAACAGAAATTGCTTTCAACTTGTTAGTCAAAAATGGTCAGAAATGGATTTGTTGCGCCGTGGATTCCACTGCCTTTAAAGCAATTGCGACACGACCTCAGTGTGAATCGTCTGTCGCCGGTTGCTCCCCAAGGTTAACGCAACACCCCTCACTGACGTACACTCGTCCGGTAGGGATTGGACTGTAGATAAAACTCGTTGCTCATAATGTATTTCGAGGAGAAATGAAAAAGAAGAAGAGATGAAGAATGTTTGAATGATTTCAACTCTCCCAACCTTCCCCCTTTTATATAGAACACAAACGGGAGGTTTCTAAAAGAATTTAACCTGGAAATTAAATTAAGATAGGGAGTTTCAAAAGAATTAAATCCAAATCGGTTTTATAATTTAAATTCAGACCCCTTTTATATTAATTCACAATGATGGAACCGAAAGATCCCGACACAACCAGAGGCGCAGCGGAAATAGCCTAAAATTGGCTGAGGATATTCAACAATCAATGAGCAACAAACTGGGAGAGAAAAATAATCAAACTTTTTGAAAATTTTCATTCTGCCCGAAGTATCGATCGATAAACACATTTATCGATTAGTAAACCGATCGGTAAAGGTCAACCAATAAATGATTGACCGATAAACTGATCGGTATAACTCAAGAAAATGCACTGGTATATATCACATATATATTGGTATATTTTCTACCAAAGAGAACTCGACCGGTAAAAACAGTGTAAACATACCTATAAATATCATATATACACCGGTATATTTTATACTGAGGGATTCATGACCGGTATATATTGTATATATACACCAGTATATATATCATATATACACCAGTATATATATCATATATACACCCACCAATATATATCATATATACACCGGTAAATATTATATTGAGGAATTCCGGACCGGTATATACCACCGGTATATATCATATATACACCGGTAAATATTATACCGAGGAATTCCTGACCGGTATATACCACAGGTATATATCATATATACACCGATATATATTATACCGAGGAATTTCTGACCGGTATATACCACCGGTATATATCATATATACACCGGTAAATATTATACCGTGGAATTCCTGACCTATATATACCACCGGTATATATCATTTATACACGGATATATATTATACCGAGGAATTCCTGACCAGTATATACCACCAGTATATATCATATATACACCGGTATATTTTCCAGCGAAGAGAACTCTACAAGAAAAAGTACCGGTATATATAGTAACAAAAATACCTTGTTTTGACGTTCGCCTTCTCGTCTACCTCAGCACCTCTACTGCCCCCTCGAACTCTACCTCTCCTCCGGTCACGAACTCAACACGAACAATCGAGGACCACCCTTAGAGAAGTCCTAGCTATTCTCGTGCTTAATAGCGGAGTTGTGAGACTCCTTAAGCTAAAGGGGTTTGTTGAGAAGGAGGAGGAAGAAGATGAAGCTTTGGTAGAGTTTGGAATTGAGTTTATTATGAACTTGATAAACAATTTATCAAGAACACAAAGAACACAATTCAACAAACCTATTGAATTTCAACAACTTGAAATCCAAAATCAAGAGAAAAAGAATTAACACCTTAACTCTTCTTCAATCTTTCCAAAAGAACATACCGTGATTCATCTACAACAAAAGCTTCAAACTTCACTTCTTCAAACTTCAAGCAAGAAGAATACCTTCAACAATTGAAAGCCTTCCAACGAGAGAGATGAAGCTAGCTAGAAGTTAGAGAGAGTGAAAAGCTTGAGTTCACTAGAATTGGATGAACTCAATTCTCCAAAATGGAGAATTGAGATTTGAGTGGAGTCCACATGGAGTCCATGCAAAATGCATGGCTCCATGTTGAAAATTAATAATAATAGTTATAAATAATTATTATAAATTAAAATTAGTAATAATAATTAAAACCTTTTTAATTATATAATTTATTATTATTATTAATATCAAATATTAATATAATAATAAATCCTCCACCAAGTCTGGTTTACCGTAAAACCGACTTTTTCAATATATAAATCAGAATTCATATTTTTCTCCGGTCGATTATTTAAATCACATTTAAATACGACTTCCTCCAGTTATTTATTTAAATCACATTTAAATACACAAACCCTCAATCAAAAGACCCGAATTCAGATTTCTCCGAATTCTACCCTATAGCACTGCTATACCGCTTTATCCGAGCTAACCAGGAGAACCTAAAGGACCTACAGATCATGAGCTCCAACGATACGAGATCATTCGGTCAAAACTCTTTTAACCCGAATCGATCAACATTCGTTAACCCCCGAAGACTCCACTATAGTCTAAGGGCTGCACTCTCCTCACTGTAGATATATTGTGTCCTCTTGATATAACCGTCATCGGTAAGTCGATCCTTCACAGGTTGTCCGTAATCACAGCTGAGTCATTTAAACCGTTTAACCCCTACCACTGACACCTCTATTGAACAATTGATCAGTGGTCCTAGCAACAGATCAAATCCTCTATTCACAAGAGTGGATATGTGCACATTGTTCAAGCCCTAGAGTCAGTTATTAAGGGAACAACCTATCTACTAACCCTGAAAAGCGGGTTAGGAGTAAATTCCATCTTGCTATACTATGTCCCCATCTACCTATTCGGCTTTATCCCCATGAAGGTAGGTTATTGAGTCGGCGCTATTGGGTCACTCTCACCCGTACAAGTCAAAGGATACTTCCGAATAAGCAGGAGTTCATAGCGAGCTCAGGATTAAGCTCGAGTTACCTAGGCCATCAATGTGTATAAGTCGGTCTCGATCAGTAAACGGAGTTATAAAGAGAGAGCAACTTAATACGCTGTTCAATCTTGCGTAAACTCATTACACAGGACGCCCTCACTTCTCACATCTCAATGTGGAACAATTCGGATCACACCGTTCTGTACAATACAAAGTGAGCCGCATCCATTAGTGTTACCAGCATAATGTACCCAGCCTTATCCATATACTATAGATCGTTTTGGCAGTATACTTGAACCTGATCCATAATCATGTCATACATGAGGTTCAAATACTCAGACAATGCCAAGGGTGTTGGTTATTGGTATAGGATAAAACAAGTTTTACTTTAGTCTAGTAAACTATTTTACTGAATTAAAACTTAATAACTCTTTATTACTAAATAGAGTCTTTACAAACATAACAGTTTACAAACCACGAGTTTTATGACATAAAACCCAACAAACTCCCACTTGGACTAAAACATCTGTGGTGTTCATGTTGGTGGAGAAAACGAAATATCTCATATTTCTAGTTTACTCTCACTATCCTTACTGAACAACTCGGAGCCCTAAACACTTTAGGTATTTCTCAAACACTTTAGCCATGAGAAACATAGTAAACAAAAGCTGGAATAAAGCTTAGCTATCACATCCTCTCAGAGCACTATACACTGAGTTCAATTCATAAACTTTTTACTGCTTCATAAGCTGCAATAAAGCTTAGCTATCAAATGAGAAATAAGCAATACAACTCTTGTATTCTATTCTTCTGTTTGCACTAATTGATAAAGGACAACAATGGCTATTGGTCTAGTGGTATGATTCTTGCTTAGGGTGCAAGAGGTCCTGAGTTCAATTCTCAGAATGCCCCACGAAATTCGAGTTTTACCTCTAATTTTCTTTATTCCACATAATACTTCATCGTACATACCTTTTTTAAAGAGACATACATACTTTAGGTTACATGACAACGTAATTGAACGGAAACTAACATGAGCATGGCTCAACCAGTATAAAGTAAGTATGAACTATCTCCCAACCCACATATTATGAAAGGAAAAAAAAATATAAAAGTTTGAATAAACTTTGTCATATGGTAATCCCTTATTACCAAAAACAATTGTCAACCACCATCAAAATGATTATAATTCAAAGATATGGGACCTTTGGTAGTAAAACTATAAAAGCAAAAATAACTAACAGCCACACTGAAATATACGAGCCTCAGTAATTCAAAATATGAAACTTTTATTCCTTTTTTTCTCAGGACGTGTAGTTCAAACTTCAAACGGAAGCTTACATTACGGAATATAACTTAAACCCTAAATCCTAAAACCTATTCATGTACGTGAATGATCACATTTTACGGTTGTTTAGATCTAAAGGTAAAAAGTATATTAATACTTGTTACGGGCTACTTCAACCTCGCGTCACCCACTGACGTCACACCCACTCCCCGAGGAGTGGGGGCCACCGCACTAGGCCTCGGACGAATCGTCCCCCAGGGGCCGACCCCGGAGCTTCGGTGAATGAAGCTCACCAAATCTGACGAAGGCAAGTTGTCATCACGCCACTTCTCAAGTGGTACGAGATGTGATTGATAAGACAGTCTGCCACCACTGACGAAAAGGCGGCACAGGTGCCCCCAACCCTCTTGGGAATCGGGGAATGACGGTTGCCGCAATCATGACAAAGCGCGTGGACCCAACCCCGAAGTGTCCGCGTCCCCTCGCCCCGGTCCAGACATTCGTCCGAAGGCCAAGGGACCGGGCCACTCGAGGAGTCTTTCCTCACCACCCGCTATAAATACCCTTCCTGTTCAAAAGGAAGGGGAGGACTAGAAATAATACGGGTAACTCTACCCTAAACTCTCTCTCTACTCCTACTTATGCTCGAATCTCTCTGACTTAAGTATCGGAGGCCCGTGGGTCAAGCCCACCGGTGCAAGTTTACTTTCCCCTTCGTGTACAGGTCCATGACGCGCCTGGCGAACACCATCGCGCGGCGAAGCACGATAGAAAGAGGGAAGTCCAAAATTCCGCATCAACAATACTTGTACATGAGTTTCATTTATAGTAACGACTTTCTTTATTAATGAATCACAACTAAAGACAAGTAATTTTAGTAACAAACAATAATTTGTTTTATTTTACAAAAAAAAAAAATCAATTATGAAATAGAAAATAGATAAAATAAGACCTTTGGAGAAAGAGAAAAATTAAATAGTAATTATTTTTGGATCAGAAACATTGATGGGTGAAAATAAAGTGTTGGGATTAAAAATAGCGAGATATAAATATACTGCGGAATAAACTAACTAAATATATCTCAACCTGTTACAATCCAAAAGGCAATCGGTCACAAAATACAATAATAAAAGATAAGGGAAAGAGATAACAACACCGAGAGATATACTGGTTCGCCCCGATCTCGGGACTACGTCCAGTCTTTTGCAATTGCAGGTTCTACTATAATGGAGATTACAAAGTCCCTCAAGCTCGCGCTACAAAACTCACCCAAATAGCCCAACTAGAACTATTTGCTTACAAGTACCACAACCCGGTAGCTTGGAATAAACAAACCCACTAAAAATACTCACTGTATTTATTACTCAATTCCAACTGCCCACACAAAATTATACCTATAATTTTGCTACTGCAGGTCATGCATCTGCTATTTTTGGACTACACAATACACAGAACTAATATCAATTGCCAAATTGTGCAGCCGCAAATTACATAAAATTGACAAAGTCAAATTTTAATTGTCTGATGTTTATATATATATATGCCTAATTAACCTAAAGAATCACAATTGGGCCTAAGCCCAAATTTCTTTCACTATTAAGATTGCACATGCGTCCATTTCCATAAAACTTGCAGCTTGATTTGTCTCCCCAAAAAATCCTAACAAGAAGGACAATGTCCCAATCCGAAGGATCACATAAAGCTTATGAATTGGATGAGAAAGAAGTATAGCTATAGTAGTGAAAGATTGGAGAACATTTACACAAATAAACCAACAATTACATAGCGATTAATAAATAACAATTAAGGTTGAATCTCTCCCAGCTGCAGTGGCGGTCGCTCAGATTAAGGATTCTTGCCTTAGTTCGATCCTTGTAAACCGTATGTTTTAACATATATTTTGCCAAATCGAGCTACGAGCATAGCTCAATTGGCATAAGGTTGTGTGTGACTAAGAGGTCATGGGTTCAATCCTCGCATTAATTAAAACACCTTTACAAAAAAAAAAATTGCGATTAATAAATCTTGAAACTTCAAGAGGGCATTTGGTCTAGTAGTATGATTCTCGGGTGCAAGAGATCTCCAGTTTGATTCTCAGAATGCCCTACATGATATATCAAAGCAAGAACCAGTAAATAGTGTCTCAATTAAACCTTAGGATGCAAAAGGTCCCAAGTTCCAATTCTCAGAATTTAGCCTCAAATTCAATTTTAATTCTCTTTATCAATTTTCCACATCTTAATATCAATAAAATTCTCATAATAAAAAAAAAAAAAAATTAAAAAAGAGAGACAAAATTGCCCTTGTTGGATTGCCTACCCTCTACGACTGGTTGGTACGGGACAACGAGTCGGGGTCCAGGAGCGGAGCGCCCTAGTGGGGATGGGGGCAATGCCCCTAAAGGAAAAATCTGATTTGGATTTTTACTTCTCTCTTTTGGGCTTTGGCCCATTTTGTATTAGGTACGGTGTCATATATAAACCTTCTAATGACTTCAGTCGCCCCTGTTCATTTGTAATTCTCTCTTATTTCGTAATAATACTGCTCTCCCTTCTGCCTGTAGACGTAGCTAACACGACGTTAGTGAACCACGTAAATCTGTGTCGTTCTTCTTCTGCGCTTACTTATTCTTTGTTATTGATTTATCGTAACAGCCCCAAATTAAGGTTTTAATTCTCTTTTATCATTATTCCACATCTTAATATCAATAAACTTCTCACAAGAGAGAGGTGAGAATGTATTTTTGCTTTGTAATATGAATATATAATTAAGCAAAGTGCTTCAAACCTTTTAACATTAGTTCCTTTGAGGAAACCAAAACCCTTTAAAAAACAAGTTTGTTTGAGGAAGCAAACCTTTTAACATTAGTTCCTTTGAGGTAGGAAGCAACCGTTCCACATGTTAATCGTGTTAAACATTGTCACCTGTCTTAACAGATTTAAAAGATAATCCCATTTTACAGTATAAAAAAAGTTCCCAACGAGCAACACAAAAGGGATATTACTACTTGCACATGGGTTTCATTAATACTTTCTTTATTAATGAATCTTAACTAAAATACAAGTAATTTCGTCAAACCTACAATTGGCATAAAGATGTGCCATCGACCTAACATTAGAATTTCTCCATCCCCAAGTTGTACTAAAACAAAAATACAAGTAATTTCAGTAACAATTTACAGTGTAAGTGACAATTCACATCGAAGGAAGTAACAAACAAATCAAATCCTTTTGTTCAGGCAAGATCTAGTATCCCACTACCAAAGCAGTAATTGGCATGTACTCTTTCGAGATTAGTTGTACAAATCAACTACCCTATTTGATGTACTGTAAAAAAAAGATAATAGTATCTCTCCATTAAACTCGCATTTTCATGACATTCTATATTCTATAAATAAGACGACAAAAACAGAAAATGTATTCAAGTCAAGTATTATAATTCAATAAGCAATATCCTTAACGGGCATTTGGTCTAGTGGTATGATTCTCGCTTCGGGTGCAAGAGGACCTGAGTTCAATTCTCGGAATGCCCCCACATTATTTCCTTAACCTCCATTTTGAAAATCATTTTGTTCATAAAGAAGCTAACATAGCAGAATCATGATTAGTAGCAGTCAAGATATGGCATTTTCATGACATTCTACTAGGGGGACAACAAAAACAAACAGTTTAATCTGCTTCAGTATTGAAACTCAACTTTCATTTTAATAAAGGGCATTTGGTCTAGTAGTATGATTTTCGCTTAGGGTGCGAGAGGTCCCGAGTTCAATTCTCAGAATGCCCCAAGAAATGTTGCTCCTGGCCCGCACGAGCTTAAAAGGTGAACGGCCCAAGTAAAAAAAAAAAATTCATGTAATTTGAACTACGTTATTAGGCAACTTAAAGAAAAAAATACATATATACTTTAAGTCCAGTCGCGCGCAATAAAAAATATACATTCATTCCATTCGAGCTACTTTAAGTCCAGTCGCGCGCAATAAAAAATATACATTCATTCCATTCGAGCTACGTTCAAACAAGTGATCTCTTGATTTCGACGCAATAAAAAATATACATTCATTCCATTCGAGCTACGTTCAAACAAGTGATCTCTTGATTTCGAAAATACGTAAGCAACAAAAAAAAAAAGTTCAACAAAGGAAAAGTATTATTCCAAAATGAGGGAGACAAGCCAAATGTTCATAAAGAAAACATAAAGTTCCTTTACACGAGAGAAATCTAGAAGAAGATAGATAAAAAAATATATATGCACATATATGCGTAAATCAAGGCGCCCACTGAAACTCTTTCAACTCCGCGCGCGAGCTCTCTAGAAGCTCGCGAACTGCAGCAACGGCTCGAGCATCGTCCTCGTCAATAATGGGGGCACATTCGAGGGCACGAATCTCTTCGCGTACACGCGAAACTTCAAGTGTCCCGCGACTCAAGACTTGCTCCCGGGCAGAGACAAAAGTGGAAAGCCTCTCAAGTTCGATCTTCGCAGCTTCTATCTTCGCTTTCGCCTCTTCTACTAGGAGGTTAACTCCGCGTTTTAAGGGCTGATGTTCATCTTTTAAAAGAACGAGATGTTTCTCTTCAGAGACGATCTGCTCTGCAAAATACACCATGTTCCTGCAAAACAAATTCGAAAGAGTTAATAAATTCAAAACAAAGCGATAAGTATGGCGAAGGAATTAAATGAGCTACACAGACATGCGAGCATGAAGCGATTACCAAGAAAACGCAACAACAAAAAAAAGGGGAGCTATATACACCCTTAAAACAAAACAAACCAAATGACAAAAAAAATTGAAAAAAAAAGGACAACACATATAGCCTTCCAAAAATGGGGAGAAATCTTAAAGCAAAAAAAAAAAAGAGAGCGTTATGGGGGAAGCACACCAACAAAGACGGAGTACGTTCTCTAAGTAGACGCGCCCATTTCACATAAAGTGTAAATGTCAAGCTAGCGCATCTACGAAGGAGAAGTAACGTCTCTAAGTCGGCGTATCATCCTTAAATTGTTACGTCGACTTCGCAGAAACGGAGCACGATGATCCGACGTACCAACAAAGACGGAGTACGTTCTCTAAGTAGATGCGCTCATTTCACGTAGAGTGGAAATGCCCAAACTGACGCATCTACAATAGAGAAGTAACGCTTTCAGGTCGGCACGTCTATCTCATGGGAACGGAACGCGGCGATCCGACGCACCAACAAGGACGGAGTACGTTCTCTAAGTAGATGCGCTCATTTCACGTAGGGTGGAAATGCCCAAACTGACGCATCTACAAAAGAGAAGTAACGTCTTTAAATCAGTACGTCGATCTCACAGAAACGGAACACGATGATCCGACGTACCAACAAAGACGGAGTACGTTCTCTAAGTAGATGCGCTCATTTCACATAGAGTGGAAATGCCCAAACTGACGCATCTACAAAAGAGAAGTAACGCCTTCAAGTCGGTACGCTAATCTCATAAGAACGGAACGCGACGATCTGACGTACCAACAAAGAAGGAGTACGTTCTCTAAGTAGACGCGCACATTTCACGTATAGTGAAAATGCCCAAACTGACGCATCTACAAAAGAGAAGTAACGCCTTCAAGTCGGTACGCTAATCTCATAGGAACGGAACGCGACGATCTGACGTACCAACAAAGAAGGAGTACGTTCTCTAAGTAGACGCGCACATTTCACGTATAGTGGAAATGCCCAAACTGACGCATCTACAAAAGAGAAGTAACGCCTTCAAGTCGGTACGCTAATCTCATAGGAACGGAACGCGGCGATTCGACGTACCAACAAAGACGGAGTACGTTCTCTAAGTAGATGCGCTCATTTCACGTAGAGTGGAAATGCCCAAACTGACGCATCTACAAAAGAGAAGTAACGCCTTCAAGTCGGCACGCTAATCTCATAGGAACGGAACGCGGCGATTCGACGTACCAACAAACACGGAGTACGTTCTCTAAGCAGACGCGCACATTTCACGTATAGTGGAAATGCCCAAACTGACGCATCTGCAAAAGAGAAGCAACGTCTTTAAATTAGTACGTCGATCTCACAGAAACGGAACGCGACGATCTGACGTACCAACAAAGACGGAATGCGTTCTCTAAATAGACGCGCACATTTCACGTATAGTGGAAATGCCCAAACTGACGCATCTACAAAAGAGAAGTAACGCCTTTAAGTCGGCACGCCGATCTCATAGAAACAGAACAACTCGACGCACAACCTAGGACGAAATACGTTCCCTAAGCAGACGTGCATCTGCATAAGAGAAGTAACGCTCGTAAATTGTTACGCCGAGGCCACGAGAACAGAACAGAACGACTCGACGCGCAACCTAGGACGGAATACGTTCCCTAAGCAGACGTACATCTGCATAAGAGAAGTAACGCCCGTAGATTGTTACGTCGAGCCCACGGGAACAGAACAGAACGATTCGACGCACAACCTAGGACGGAATACGTTCCCTAAACAGATGTGTATCTGCATAAGAGAAGTAACGCCCGTAGATTGTTACGCCGAGGCCACAAGAACAGAGCAGAACAACTCGACGCGCAACCTAGGACGGAATACGTTCCCTAAACAGACGTGCATCTGCATAAGAGAAGTAACGCCCGTAAATTGTTACGCCGAGGCCACGAGAACAGAACAGAACGACTCGACGCGCAACCTAGGACGGAATGCGTTCCCTAAGCAGACGTACATCTGCATAAGAGAAGTAACGCCCGTAGATTGTTACGTCGAGCCCACGGGAACAGAACAGAACGATTCGACGCACAACCTAGGATGTAATACGTTCCCTAAACAGATGTGTATCTGCATAAGAGAAGTAACGCCCGTAGATTGTTACGCCGAGGCCACAAGAACAGAGCAGAACAACTCGACGCGCAACCTAGGACGGAATACGTTCCCTAAACAGACGTGCATCTGCATAAGAGAAGTAACGCCCGTAGATTGTTACGCCGAGGCCACGAGAACAGAGCAGAACAACTCGACGCGCAACCTAGGACGGAATACGTTCCCTAAAAAGACGTGCATCTGCATAAGAGAAGTAACGCCCGTAGATTGTTACGCCGAGGCCACGAGAACAGAATAGAGCGACTCGACGCGCAACCTAGGACGGAGTACGTTCCCTAAACAGACGTGCATCTGCATAAGAGAAGTAACGCCCGTAAATTGTTACGTCGAGGCCACGAGAACAGAACAGAACGACTCGACGCGCAACCTAGGACGGAATACGTTCCCTAAGCAGACGTACATCTGCATAAGAGAAGTAACGCCCGTAGATTGTTACGTCGAGGCCACGGGAACAGAACAGAACGATTCGACGCACAACCTAGGACGGAATACGTTCCCTAAACAGATGTGCATCTGCATAAGAGAAGTAACGCCCGTAGATTGTTACGCCGAGGCCACGAGAACAGAGCAGAACAACTCGACGCGCAACCTAGGACGGAATACGTTCCCTAAACAGACGTGCATCTGCATAGGAGAAGTAACGCCCGTAGATTGTTACGTCGAGGCCATGGGAACAGAACAGAACGACTCGACGCACAACCTAGGACGGAATACGTTCCCTAAACAGACGTGTGTATCTGCATAGGAGAAGTAACGCCCGTAGATTGTTACGTCGAGGCCACGGGAGCTGAACACGACGATTTGGCGGTAAAAGAAGTGGCACACCTACAAAACAAAAAAAGTCGCAATGTTCCCCATTTGGAATAAACAAATTAAAATCGAAAAGTGAATAAATTTCAAATCAAGGTGTATATATATATAATAAAATAATATATTCATAAAATGCCAAATTCAAAATCATTTAACTAATTTTAAATTTCCTAACCCCCAATTCCCAAATTACTTTAATGTATTTATAAAATCTCAATTTCAAAATTAAAATAACTGATTCTAATTCTTAATTTCATTAAAAAAAAAAACAAAAATTAAAATTTTTAAAAATCTCAAATCACTTAACTAATCTTAAAAACCCTTAATTTAAAATTAAAATAAAAAAAAAAATTGGCTTTTTAATCACAAAATCCCAAATCACGTAACTAATTTTAAAAAAGCCTTAATTTCAAATTAAAATTTATTTTTATTGGGTTTTTAATCACAAAATCCCAAATCACGTAACTAATTTTAAAAAGCCTTAATTTTAAATTAAAATTTATTTTTATTGGGTTTTTAATTACAAAAAATCTCAAATCACTTTAACTAATTTTAAAAAAAGCCTTAATTTCAAATTAAAATTTAATTTATTGGGTTTTTAATTACAAAATCTCAAATCACTTTAACTAATTTTGAAAAAAAAAAACCTTAATTTCAAATTAACAAATTTCTTATTTGGCTTTTTTTTAATCACAAAATACCAAATTGAAAATTACTGAGGATTCCTCACTTTAACTAATTTTGAAAAAAAACCTTAATTTCAAATTAACAAATTTCTTATTTGGTTTTTTAATCACAAAATACCAAATCGAAAATTACTGAGATTCCTAAAGCCCAATCTTCATAAAATAAATGCAATCACAACCAACAATAACAAAATGCAAAATAGCAAAATATTACAGGCCATCACAAATAACATAAATTACAACCTATAAGTAAATTACAGCCCATAAATAAATTACATCAAATTACGTAAATAAATTACAACCCATAAGTAAATTACAACCCATAAATTAAATTACATACATAAATTACATACATAAATCACATACATAAATTACACACATTAAAATTACATACAATGAATTAAATTACATACAGTATTTAAATTGCATACAATAAATTAAATTACCAAATTAAGGTCGGTACGAAGAACGTCGGGAGAATGAAAATAGGCACCTGTATATGAAAAAATATATATCTATAAAGTTAGAATAAAACATAAAAAAAAAAAGAGAAGAAAAAGATATATGTATCATAAAAAAAACTAAATAATAATAAATAACAAAAAAAAAAAAACAAAACAAATAAAAAAAAAAAAGAAGAAACTCACCTACGGCTGCGGCGTGCGATGAAGACGGCGGCGGCGTGCGGCGGCGTGCGGCAGCGGCGGCATGGGTCGCGAGGTGCTGCGCGGGGGCGGCGGTGCTGCGCGATGGGCTGACGGATGCGGCGGTTCGCGCGGAAGAAGATCCGGAGACGGCCGGCGGTACAGATCCGGAGCGCAGGGCGCGAGATGGGCTGAGGCGCGGCGGCGACGGCTGAAGCACGGGGCAGAGACGTGCGGCGCTGCGGCGAGGACGTGCGACGGTTGCGGCTGGCTGCTGGTCTGGAAACGACGGCGGCTGGCGGAACGGAGCTACAGATGCGGCTGAAGCACGGCGGTTCGGGCGGAGCTGCGGGCGGCGGTGCAGCTGGAGCGCGCGGCGGCGGCGCGACGGTGCAGGCGGAGCGACGCGGCGGCGCGGGCTGGCGGCGGGCTGAAGCGCGGTGGCGGCGGCGGCTGGAGCTCTCCTTCTTCTTCCTCTCCAAGCAAACTTTCTCCCTTCCTCTCCAAATAAACCCTAAAGTTTTATTCTAAGACTTCAAATTCCATCTCATTCTATTTATATGAATTAGAAAACCTAAATAGGTTAGGGTTTGGAGAGTAAAATTACTTAAATGTCCTTCATTTAAGTTAAAAAAAAAAAGTTGCAAAAATAATGTACGAAGTCAGACTTGAACTCAAGAACAATAACAACTAAAGTCGTCCAAGTTCCGCTCTACCAAACAAGTTTCTTGGTTATCATTTGTTTTCACATTCTAGTGTTTCATCTGGCCAATTATTTATGCCAAAATAAAAAAAAAAATTCAACACTCTTATTCCGAATTCAAGCCAAACTTTAGAAGCTTACCATTTTTTTTGACCGAGAAAATTAAATTTTTTGGGCATATTCCAAAATTTATTTTCAGACATGATTTAGAGTCAAAAGTTATCTAAATCCAAGTCTCAAATCAAAATTGGCGGTTTGGGTATATTTTATCAACGTCGAAATTAGAGTAAAATTCAAAGTCAAACCCTATTCAAAATACAATTGGGCAGACACAAGTCCTTACTCTACATCTCAAGATAAACTAAGGTAGAAAAAAAAAAATCTCTCTACCGAAGTTTAAATCAAATTTCTGTCAGATAAGAAAGATCAAAACTACGAGCCAAATTCATATTTTTGATCGATTGACATGGAAAGAGACGTCAATTAAAATAATTGATCTATGAATCGAGCTTCATATTTCGATAAAATTGATACGTCAAAGCGGAGTCGAAATTAGGATGTCCTACGTTTCGATTCATCTATTCAACTTTTCCGAGACTCACCCACACATACTTGTGCATAACTCTCGAAAAAGGGGGCATTTGTTGACCGAGAAATTTCGGCCAATCAGTGGTCGCCACGTGTCTCCATTACGACCGGGGATCAGATAGACTTGACCGGGCAAAGTCGGCCAAACCGCAATTGGGCTCGAAGTCGAATCGGGCCAGAAAGATTAAATGACAATTTGGCCCAAAGCCCAAAAGCCCATTGGGTCCAAACCCAAGCCCATTGGGTCCAAACCCAAACCCATTGGGTCCAAACCCAAACCCATTGGGCCCAAAGCCCAAGCCCATTGGATCCAGGCCCATGAAAACTCTATAAATAGAGAGTTCATTTTCATTTCTAAGGTTCAGAAAATTTCTTCACCTAAGAACTCAGAGAGAATTCCCAAACAACGAAATACTCTTTGAATCCTGAAGACTGAACGTCACTTCTTGAAAATCAAATACCTGAAGACTTCACCGCTACGTGAAGCTGAAGATTCAACATCGAGAACAAGCTGCGAAGCCCTCGATCCAAATCCAACAACGAGAACAAGCTGCAAAGCCCTCGAAACAAATCCAACATCGAGAACAAGCTGCGAAGCCCTCGATCCAAATTCAACATCGAGAACAAGCGGCGAAGCCCTCGAGAGACATTTACATTTGAGAGAGAAAGAATCAGAGGATCAAACATTAGAGATTGTAATCCACTACGCACTGATAAATACAATACATCAACACAAATTCAAATTCATTTACACGTGTCGAATTTCCATTCGTCGTTCGAATTCTCGTGTGAACAGTCATCTTTTAATATTGTTTTAATTGTATGGTATCAATTTGTGATTAAGTTGGAGTTTACTTTCTTTAAACATGTTTGGTCTTCTAGCTTGGTTATATTTTTTTCATACGTTAAGCCCTTTTTTTTTGTTGTACAGAACTTTTTTTTTTTTTTTTTTGTACATAACTTTTTTTGTTTTCTTTTTTTTTAAGCATTGTTTTTTTTTCTCAAGTTTTTTTTTATTTTTTTTATTCACTTTTTTTTTTCTATTTATTTATATATATTTTTATAACTCTTAATATATATCTTTGTTTTTCAGCCGTTAATCAACACTGATCGCTTCGGGTCAATCTCCACTTGATTGATTCGGGTAATAATCTTCTTATATTATCTTTTGATTTGTACATTTTTTATTATCTTTTGAGGGTGTATTGGGTTGTATTGGATGTATTTTTAATTTGGTTCGTTTTTGGAACGTGATTTAATTTTGGACTGTGATTTAATTTTTGACTGGGATTTAATTTTGGACTTTGGTTTGAGAATGTAATAAATTTGGCTGTAATTTTAATGTGATTTTAATTTGAACTAGAGGGAATTAGGGAATTAGGAATTAATTTTGGAATGTGATTTTAAATGTGATTTAGGATGCAATTTTAAATTTTGAACTCTAGATTTGCTAACTAGGGATTACATATAACTTGGCCATATAATTTGGAACTAGTAAATTATATTAAATTTTAATTTTGGATGATAATTCAGGGAACTTATTTTGGAATGATTTTTTTTGTATTTTGATTTTTTTGGACTGTGATTTTAATTTGAAATTAGAAATTTGGAATCAATTTGTGATTCTGGAATTTTGGAATTTAGGAATTAGGAATTTAGTAATTAGGAAATTTGGAATGTTATTTAGGATGCAATTTTAAATTTGGAACTCTAGATTTGCTACCTAGGATTACATATAATTTGGAACTAGTAAATTATATTAAATTTTAATTTTTGATGATAGGTCAGGGAACTTATTTTGGAATGAATTTTTTTGAACTTTGATTTTTTTTGGACTGTGATTTTAATTTGAAATCAGAAACTTGGAAGCAATTTTGGAATTTTGGAATTTAGGAATTAGGAATTTAGGAATTAGGGAATTAAGATGTAGGGGTTAGGATTTAAGATTTAATTTTGGAATGTGATTAAGGATGCAATTTTAAATTCGAACTTGAGATTTGCTACCTAAGATTACATATAACTTGTAACTAGTAAATTATATTAAATTTGAATTTTGGATGATAATTCGGGAACGTATTTTGGAATATTTTTTTAACTTTGATTTTTTTTATTTTGGAACTTAGGAATTAGGAATTTAAGATTTAGGATTTAGGATTTAGGATTCTAATTTTGGAATGAAATTTGGAATGTAATTTGTTGATTGTATGTTTGGTCCTTGTCTTATAATTGAGAATTAAAAATGCCCAATCTTCAAATTCAAAACCAAACATGCATTTTCGTGTTTTGCTCCGCTTTAAATTCAAAAATTTCATCTGGGATGTAGACATGGATTTCCAAATAAAAACTTGGATTTCTGTGTTTTGTTCCGCTTCAAATTCAAAAATTTCATCTGGAATGTAGACATGGATTTCCAAATAAAACTTGGATTTCTGTGTTTTGTTCCGCTTCAAATCAAAAATTTCATCTGGAATATAGACATGGATTTCCAAATAAAAATTTGGATTTCTTTGTTTTGCTCCGCTTCAATTTTTTTCTGGAATATGGACATGGATTTCCAAAAAAAACTTGGATTTCTGTGTTTTGTTTCGCTTCAAATCAAAAAATTTCATCTGGAATATAGACATGTATTTCCAAATAAAAACTTGGATTTCTTTGTTTTGCTCCGCTTCAATTTTTTTTTCTGGAATATGGACATGGATTTCAAAAAAAAAAAACTTGGATTTCTGTGTTTTGTTCCGCTTCAAATCAAAAAATTTCATCTGGAATATAGACATGGATTTCCAAATAAAAACTTAGATTTCTTTGTTTTGCTCCGCTTCAATTTTTTTCTGGAATATGGACATGAATTTCCAAATAAAAACTTGAATTTCTTTGTTTCGCTCCACTTCAAACCCGCAAATTTATCTAGGACATAGACATCGATTTCCAAGCGAATAAAAAAAAAACTTGGATTTATGTGTTTTGCTCCGCTTCAAATTTTTCTTTATAAATCTGATGCAACACTGGTATTGGGATGTCGCTTGTGAGGCCTACACCACAACCCTAAGTGTGTGTGTCTATTTGGGTTCCAATTTTTTCGTGGAGCGAGTTTACTTCTTTTTAATGAACTTTGATATTACGACGAGTTAACTCTATAGTGTTGCTTTTTTTAGTATTCTTAGCTTCGTGTCCGTAAGAAATCTTCAGGTTGATTTTATTTTATATATATTTTTTGCAGAATCATGGTGTATTTTATGGAACAGATTGTCTCCGACCAGAAATACCTCGTACTCTTGAAAGATCATAAACAAACTACGAGGAGCGGAGTCAACTTGTTAGTAGAAGACCCGAAGGCCAGTCGGCTTTCAAGTGCATGGCCTTCGTTGGACAATCCAACATATTTGTCAGAGTGGTCAGTGGAGAGGCCTTTGAATCCGGGTAGTTCGGCAAAAGTGTGGTTTTTGGACTCCTCCATCCATAATCAAGACCCAAACCTTGATCCAGAATTGACATTGGGTCGTCGCATAATAAACGACGAGGTTTGCTGGGAGAACATACTCAAATTCCCGGGAGAATTTATTTTCCTTCCCTGTTATTGGGAGTGGCTGAAGCTCGTAGTTGCTCGAAGCGCGACTATTCTTGACAGTGCTTGTTTGTACGATGCTGTAATGGCTTCGCTTTTATACCTACGACCGGCTTTATGCGAGGCGTGGTGTCCTGCGACGAACACTTTTCATACCCAGGCTGGAGAGGTTTCCATTTCTCTATGGGATCTATGGAAATTTGGTGGCCTTCCAATCAAAGGGCGATTCTACGAGGAGGTCATTCCCAGTCTTAAAGAATTGACCGGGTCAGGTAAGCACGACAGGTTCCTCCCAAAAACATGCGAGTATCTTTTTCGTGCTTATTACCTCTTGACTGCTTCGAAAGCCGATCACTCTCACGTAGCAACCCATTCTTGGATTTCCTTCTGGTTTAAGGATGAGTAGAGGTATGAGAAACCACCTCGCAAGAAGCAAAGGAAGACCTCTCGCTCCGACTTGACTCACAATCCCGATGGTATTCTCTCCAAATCTCGTGAATGGTCAAGTGAGGAGAATCTGTTATTTCGTACTCTTAACGTTGGGGAGGACTGGAAGGAGAAAACCTACCTGGCCGCCTTTCTATCTTGTTGGCTTTGTGCCTTCGTGTTTCCGTACAAGAGTGCGGCTCATGTTCGTCCTGATGTTTTCAGAGTTGCCAGCTTAATGGCTGATGGCATAGCTTTTAGCCTTGCCATCCTGGTCTTGGCCAATATTTACTCCGGGTTAAGAAAAATATCGGAAGCATTGCCTCCGATGGGGCGTATGGAGGCATGCTTCCCTATGCAATATGTTTATGGCTGGTCAGCCCATTATTTTGCCACTCATTACAAGACTCCGGTGAGGGTTCGCGGTCCAATGATGGTTGACTTTTCAGGCGGGGGCGGGGCCAGACTTTTTGAAGAGTTCGCGGCTCGTGAACTAATTCATACGGGTGTCTCCATAGCATGGCACGTGAACCTTCAGCATAGAAATAAACACGAAACTCTAAGGGATAACAAAGATTTGAATTTTGAGGATTCCTCATATTTTTTGAGTCTCCGCTCGGGTTGTGTATCCTCACGATGTGGGGGTTCCCTAGTTATTGAGACCTACAGTCCTTATCGATTTGGCCGTCAATTTGGATTTTATCAGGACGTACCAAATGACTTGGGGCAAGCTCTTCCTCTAGTTGACCTAGACAATGTCCTAAGTCACTGGCGAATTTGTGTTCGGTGTACCCCGCCATCACGAATATTTCTTCCGGCTCGTGTATTAAGTCCGCACGATCAGGTCACTGAGCGTTTTAAAAGTTGGTGGTCAAGTAAGCATGGAAACTATCTGGAAGAGGGCGCGTGCAAATTGGTGAACAAAGTCGTGGTTATCAAGTCTCGATCTAAATTTCTGAAGAAGGTAGGAAATAATTTTGGGGGAAAAAAAATTCGCTTACTTGAAAACACAACGGCACCAGATGATTCTGAACAAACTGACGAGAGTCACTCCAGTAACCGAGATCGTGATTTTAAACAAGACAGGAGGTCTAGGAAGACTTTAAATCCTGACGATCATTTTTTTACGGTGTTCCCAGCGCCTCCCGGATTCCTGATAACGTCGAGGAACTAGTTTAGTAATCTTTCGCTCTAATCCCTTTTTTTTTAAATCTTTGTAGACCATTTTTTCTTTATTTGCTTAACTATCTTTTATTGTTGCAGCTTCCCTTCAATGATTTCATTCAAAGAGATAAGGAGCAACCTGGTGACTAGTCTGTGGCAGATTCTGCCACTTCGATCTCCCTCGAAAAGGCCGTGGAAAATTCTCATGTGCCACATGTTAAGCGAGATGCCATTGCGCCTCCCATCGCTATCACGTATCATACACCTCAAGTTCGAAACCATGTGGCCGCGTTAGCTCTCGAGGTTTCCCATTACTGTGCCGACCAAGTAATATCCAGACTTCAACAACAAGCTGTCGTGTCTATGTGGCAAAGCCTACAAGGGAAGCTCGTGTGCACCCCTTTTGAGGATGTCACCAAGCTTGAGCCAGAGGTGCATAAGATTCTTAAAGGCATTTCGGAAACTCGAACAAAAAACTTGATAGTCCTACAAGACTTCGTAGAAGGCTACTTTAAGAGGGTGGAAGACTACAACCAGATGCAATCTTCACTTTCCACCCAACTAACCTCAAACAATAGGGATCGTCAATTGGAGGAAAATAAGCTTAAATTGGAACGAGGCCTTCTAACGGTAACAGAAATGCAAACAGATTTACAAGCTGCGAAGACCGAGCTTGAGAGGCTTTCCACTTTAGTTTCCAAAAAGGAGAAGGCCTTAAATCAAGAGACACTTGAGGTTTCGCATGTGCGCGAGAAGATTAATACCCTCGAATGTACCCCCGTTATCGACAATGTCGATGCTCGAGCCCTGGCCGCAGTTCGCGAGCTTCTAGAGAGTTCGCGCGAGGAGCTGAAAGAGTTTCAGTGGATACCTTGATTTATGCATTTTTTGTTATATTCCCTGTATCTTATTCTAGAATTCTCTTATGTAAAGATTGTTTTTTTTCTTTGTTTGATTGTTTCTTAACAACTGATTCTGTTCAGCACAATCATTTGACTCACCTCATTCATTTTGGAATAAATTTTTATATATATATATATATTGTCGTGACTGAACTTAAAGATTATATATATTCTTTCTTTAAGTTGCCTACGTACCCTTAGATGGAAGGGATCAAGTCATAACGTAGTTCAAATTACATGATCGGTGATTTTTTTTTTACTTGGGCCGTTCACCTTTTAAGCTCGTGCGGGCAAGGAGCAACATGTAGTTTATACTCTTACGTTAAGGAGTATTACATTTTTTATGCATAAAATTTCTTAAGAAATTTGTCGTTGATTGGGTCAATCCTTAATCCATCTTGATCCACAATTTTGTATGCCCCATTTGTATAGACTTCCTTAACAACATAGGGTCCATCCCACTTAGGGGTGAACTTGCTCCCCGTGTGTCTCGTCGTGATAATGGGTCTTCGAACCGCGAGTACTAGATCGCCAACTTGAAATGATCGAGGCTTCAAATTTTTGTTGAAGGCCTTGGTCATTCGCGCTTGGTAACATTCCAATGCTTGCTGAGCATCTAATCTTCTTTCATCGAGTGCTTCCAATTCTTCGAGACGCATTCTTGCATTGTCTTCGGTAGTTAACCTTTCTTGCACCGCCATTCTTAAGGAAGGGATTTCTCTTTCTAATGGGAGTACAGCCTCGACCCCATAGACCAGGGAATAAGGTGTGACTCCCGTAGGAGTGCGGTGGGTAGTTCGGTAAGCCCATAATGCTTCCCCAATCTTTTCTTTCTAGTCTCTTTTTGACTTGGAGACTACTTTCTTCAACAAGTTGCACAATGTCTTGTTGAATGCCTCTGTCAATCCGTTTGCTGGAGCGTTGTACATGGATGACTTGCATTGCTTGAACTTGAATTTCTCACATAAATTGTCCATTATACTATTGGAAAATTGTCTTCCGTTATCGGTCACGATGCGGTGAGGAATGCCGTAACGGTAGATGATGTGGGTTCGGATGAAATTCACAACAGTTTCCTTCTTTGCCTCCATTAGCGCAATTGCCTCGGCCCATCTTCAAAAATAATCTGTCCCAGCGAGGATATAAGAATGTCCCGCTGAGGACTTAGGTGTTATTGGACCAACGAGATCAAGCCCCCAAGCTTCAAAGGGCCATGAAGCTATGGTTGGGTGAAGGGGTTCTGGCGGTTGATGTATGAAGTTTGCATGAAATTGACAAGCCTCACATTTCTTTGCATACTCCATCGAGTCTTGAATCATCGTTGGCCAGTGATAACCCATTCTCTTCAACTAAAAATGAAGTTTTGGTCCCGATTGATGAGCACCACAGACCCCTGAGTGCGCTTCCTCTAATGCCTTTATTGCTTCTTCTTTTCCTAAGCATCGAAGAAAACGTCATAGGATCGCCGATAAAGGGTTTCCTTGTAGTAGATGAATCGAGCACTTCTTCTTCGTATATCGGCCTTACGTCGGGACTCTGTGGGAAGCTTTCCATGTTGTAGATAATCTACAATCGGTTGTCGCCAATCCTCTTCCTCAATCACATAGACTGATATTACGTTTGCTTCTTGACTTTCAATTTCAGTTGGCGGTACAACCCATTTTTGACAAATCGGGACGTTTAATACTTCACTTTCCGAGACAGTCAGGGTTGTGGCCAAGTTTGCTAATGCATCTGCCTTTGCATTTTCAGCTCTTGGAATATGCTCTATCGTCATATTGTCAAAGCTCTCTATGAGTTGTCTTGCATAATTAAAGTAAGGTATTAAATCTTGATGCTTCACCTTATATTGGAGCAATAACTGATTAATTATCAGCTTTGAATCTCCGTAGATCTCAATGTAGTTCACTCCCATTTCTATTGCTATTTGAAGACCCATAATGAGTGTTTGATATTCAGCAACATTATTCGAACATACCTCTTCAAATGTGAAGCTATACGGCAACATGTGTTTTTCAGGGGTAATAAATATTATCCCCGCTCCTGCGCCATACCTTCGAGCTGCACCGTCAAAATACATAATCCAAGGTTTAGCAATTTCAACGTAGAAGATTTCTTCGTCGGGCAGGTCGTTAGATAATTTCCAGTCTGACGGCACTGGATGGTCTGCCAAGAAATCAACCAAGGCTTGCCCCTTCACCGCCTTTTGCGGAACATAAACAATGTCATACTGTTGTACTAAGATTGCCCACTTTGCCAATCGACCTGATTGGGTCAGCCTTAGCCACCAAATGCACTGTGAATGCCTGCATATAATGCCTCAACTTGTCAATGGCGAAGAAGAGCGAAAGACACATCTTCTCAATGGGTGAATAATTCAGCTCTGCCCCATTGAGAGTTCTACTTAAGTAGTAGAGAGCACATTCTTTACCCTTCTCACTTTCTTGTGCAAGCAATGCCCCAAGCGACCTTTCTTGCGCAGTAATGTAGAGTATCAATGGCTTTCCTGCTATGAGGGCGCCCAAGACAGGAGGGTTAAGCAAATATTGCTTTATGTTGTTAAAGGCATTTTGACATGCTTCATCCCACTCAAAGGTCGTGTCTTTCCTCATCAACCTCTGAAATGGTTGGCATCGACCTGCTAGATTGGAGATGAACCTCCTGATATAAGCAAGTCGTCCTTGGACACTTCTTAGTTCATGCAAGTTTCGCGGCTCTGACATTTTTTGAATGGCGTCGATCTTGGATTGATCAATCTCGATCCCTCGATGTTTTACGACGAAACCAAGGAATTTCCCCGAAGTTACACCGAATGCACATTTGAGAGGGTTCATCCTCAATTGGTACTTCCTCAAACGATCGAAAACCACCTGTAGATCTTTCAAGTGATCCCGTCGCTTTTTGGACTTGACTACGAGATCGTCGACGTAGCACTCGACATTTTTATGCAGCATATCATCGAAGATCTTTTGCATGGCACGTTGATAAGTTGCGTCGGCGTTCTTTAATCCAAAGGGCATTACTTTGTAACAGTATATCTCTTTCGGAGTCTAGACCGCTGTCATTTCTTCATCTTTGAGGGCCATTCGAATCTGGTTGTACCCTGATGACCCATCCATGAAAGACAAAGCTTCATGCCCTGTGGTAGCATCGACCATTAGTTCAGTGATGGGCAATGGGAAGTCATCTTTCGGACATGCACTATTAAGATCACGAAAGTCAACGCATACCCGTAATTGTCCGTTTTTCTTTCTGACGGGGACAATGTTTGCTATCCATGTTGGATAGTTTACTTCGCGAATGAACCCCGCTTCAATTAACTTGTTAACCTCATTTTCGATTTGGGGAATGAGCTCTAGCCTGAAACGTCGTTGAGCTTGTTTGACTGATCGATACCCATGTTCGATAGCGAGATGATGTACAACTACTTTTGGATCAAGTCCCGACATCTCTTTATACGACCAAGCAAAGACATCCTTGTATGCAATGAGCAAACTCAAGTACTCGCACTCCTCTTCACCGGAAAGTGATGCGCTTATAAAGGTTGGACGTGGTTCTTCCGTCTTTATTTTCTTTACATCGGGGATTAAGAGGTCTTTGTTTCCTCTATTGGCAATACTCAGCTCCATATCATGGGCGCGAGTTGCTAACTCCTCGAATGTTTGGGGCTTTATCCCTTGTAGGATGTAGTGAAGTCCCCAATGCATGCCACCGATGCACATCTCGACAGCAGACACTTTTGTGAGCCGGTCCTTGCAGTCAAGACTCAACGATCTCCAACGGTTAATGAAATCGACGACTGGCTCGCCCATTCTTTGGCTAGCGTACGAGAGTTCAGACATGCTGATTGTCCGCCTCGTGCTGTAGAAACGATTCAAAAAGTCTTTCTCAAACTGTTTCCAACTGTCAATCGTCTCGGGCTTCAAGTCGGTGTACCAATCAAAGGCGTTTCCTTTCAAAGTTCGGACGAATTGCCTAACTAGCAAGTTTCCGCGAGTTCCAGCGTTCTCGCACGTTTCGACGAAGTGGGGAATGTGCTGTTTAGGATTGCCCTTCCCATCGAACTGTTGAAATTTCGGCGGCTGGTACACGGTGGGCATCCTCAAGTTGTCGATCCTCTTGGAATACGGTTTTGTATACGAGAGAGTGCTCTGGGCTAGTCCACCGTACTGGGCTCGGATGGTGTTGGTAATCATGTCCTGCAGTTGTTGGACAGATAAGGAAGCGACCAACGTTGAGTGTTGCGCTTGATCTTCCTGGATGACCATTTTTTCTTTGTCACTCCTTCTGGCCGCAGGAGTTAGACTTGACTCCGCGACCTCACGACTTTGCATCTGACTCCTCAGTTGGGCAATCTCGAAGTCTTTGTCATCGACTGCTTTCATCAGAAATTTAATTTTCTTTTCCATTTCAGCCATCGCTTCGTCGTTAGTGCGTGCATCCGCCATCATTACAGATACGTTGGAGTCAGACACCTTCTCCGACTGATCAGAAGAAGGAGCAGCTTCATCGAACAAGGAATTGTCCTTGATGATTATCCCAACCTGCTCGGACTCCGTCAGTCGTTTGTATATTTTGCTCACGATGGCAGAAGTGTGCTCGTCCGTCTGCGAGGCTTCTTTGATGAAGCGGCTGCGGGTGGTAGGTCCCCTATAAGGGCTGTTGGAACTGACAGCCTTGGATGTTGTTTTCTTTGATGCCATTGTTAATTTTTTGTTGAGAGAGAGAGATGAAAGGTAGAGATGTCCCACTGGGCGTGCCAATCTGTTTACACGAGATTTCGACGACGAATGGAAGTTCGAACACGTGTAAATGAAATTTGAATTTGTATTGATGCATTGTATCAGTGCGTAATGGATTACAATATCTAATGTTTGATCCTCTGATTCTCTCTCTTAAATGTAAATGTATCTCGAGGGCTTCGCAGCTTGTTCTCGATGTTGGATTTGTTTCGAGGGCTTCGCAGCTTGTTCTCGATGTTGGATGATCGTTCAGTCTTCCAATGATTTAGGGAGTCTTCGTTGTTTGAGAATTCTCTCTGAGCTCTTAGGAGTAGAAATTTTCTGAACCCTGAAAATGAAGAATGAGCTCTCTATTTATAGAGTTCTCATGGGCCTGGTGGGCTTGGACCCAATGGGCTTGGTCCAATGGGCTTTTGAATTTTGAGCCCAATGGGCTTGGCCTTTGGGCCAAATTGTCTTTTGAATAATTTGAATAGTTTTTCTGGACCGATCTGATTTCGAGCCCAATTGCGGTGTGACCGAATTTGCTCGGTCAACCCTATCTGATCCACCGGCTGTGATGAAGACACGTGGCGACCGTCGATTGACCGAAATTTCTCGGTCAACAGTTTCAGATTAGGAGAGTTACGATTTGCACTACTATTTAGTAGTGCAATTCGTCATTTAAGAGTATCCCAAAAATTTGAGCTTCATCTATTTTTCGAGTTTTTTTCCTCCTTTGATTTTCTTGTGTCTTGGTTTTGTTGAGAGCAATTATTCAAGAGTTCTGCCAGATCCGAGTGGGTCGAGTTGTTGTTCTATCGGAGCAAGTCGTTGAATCATGCTAAGACGATCGCTGTAGTTTGCTTGCAACTCGTGCAGAACGAACAATTGTCTTCAGGACAATGCTTTATAAGCGTGCCTCCACTTTATTTTCATCTCCATCACGATTTCCAGAAATTGTAGTAATAAGTAGCTCTTGTTACTGTATTTATTGTTTAGACTTCTTTTAAGTTTTAGTAATTTATGTTTATTAGGGTCAACTTAAAATTGTTATATGTTATGTTCCTATGTCATTTGTGTGCTATTTTCATCCTTGTTAAGGTGTGGGACGGTTGCTTTTACCTCAAAGGAACTAATGTAAAACCTAAAAGTTTGAAACACTTTATCTATAGTGTGAAAAAATAAAGGATGTGAATGTTGCGGGCATTGAGAGAAATGAATTCAGGACGTTTTCCACACTAAACAAGAAAAATTCCACTAGACCAAATATATATGATATCTTGTCTGTATAAGGATTATCCTAATATGCTATATTTTAACTTCTTTATGAACAAAATGATTTTCCAAAATGATTATCCTAATATGCTTAAAAAATTTATATGTTATGTTCCTATGTCATTTGTGAGCTATTTTCATCCTTGTTAAGGTGTGGGACGACTGCTTCTACCTCAAAAGAACAAATTTAAAACCTAAAATGTTTGAAACACTTTATCTATAATGTGAAAAAATAAAGGATTGTGAATGTTGCGGACATTGAGAGAATGCAAAAAACATTCCACTAGACCAAATATATATGATATCTTGCATGTATCAGGATTATCCTAATATGCTATATTTTAACTTCTTTATGAACAAAATGATTTTCTAAAATTGTGTTTGGTATTCATGTGGGGGCATTCCGAAAATCGAACTTGGGACCTCTCGCACCCGAAGCGAGAATCGTACCACTAGACCAAATGCCCACTAATGATATATTTTATTGATTTAAAATATTTGACCAGACTAAATTGTCTGGTTTTATTGTCTTTTTGTGGAGGGATACTATTACTATATCTTGCTTATTACCAAGTAAGGATTTATCTATTTTAGTAAAATGTGTGGGGCATTCGGAGAATCGAACTCAGGACCTCTCGCACCCAAAGCGAGAATCATACCACTAGACCAAATGCCCTCTAGAAAATAATATGTTTAATACCCGAGGTACCATATAGAATTTCAATGTACGACCATACATTTACATATGTATTGAGTGCTCTTGCTGCTTAATGAGAATTATCATTTAAATTCTTTTAAGTTTTAGTAATTTCTGTTTATTATGGTCAACTTAAAATTGTTATATGTTATGTTCATATGTCATTTGTGTGCTATTTTCATCCTTGTTAATGTGTGGGAAGTTCTTGGTCTGGATTATGTTAATATGCTATATATATATATATATATATATATTTTGAACAAAATGATTTCTAAAATAGTATTTGATATTCATGTGGGGGCATTCCCAGAATCAAATTCGGCGCACCCAAAGCCAGAATCATACCACTAGACCAAATGCCCTCTTGAAAATAATATGTTTACATTTGGTACTTCTTTCTTTTTTTTCCTTTTCTTTTTCTTCAAAGGTCTTGTTTTATCTATTACTGTTTGTTCCTTCCTTCCATGTGATCTGTCATACACTGCACCGTTGCTGAAATTACCTGTATTTAGTTAAGATTCATTAATAAAGAAAGTTAGTATTAATGAAACCCATGTGCAAATATTCATATATATTTTTTACTTTTAGATCTAAATAGCCTAAAAATGCATTATCAACTTGTTTGTATATGGATATGTCCTTATCCAAAGCGAGAATCATACCACTAGATCAAATTAGGGAACTTTAAAAAAATAGAGGGGCATTCCGAGAATCGAACTCGGGACCTCTCGCACCCAAAGCGAGAATCATACCACTAGACCAAATGCCCTCTTTGAATTCCAACAATTACATTGTTATTTAATAACTCGTTTGTTTTCCTTTTCTTTTTCTCTATATATGTCTTATTTTTATCTCTCTTTCTATTTCGGAATTGACTTTTTTGAAAAATAAAACTTATTATTGTATTTTGTTCATTCCATGTGATCTGTTACACTGCCATTTGTTATTCAAATTACTTGTATTTAGTTGAGATTCATTAATAAAGAAAGTTGACATTAATGAAATTAATACCTTTTACTTTTAGATCTAAACAATATTTTGCCTATATTATGTGAAATTAGTTTCCGTTCAATTATGCTGTTATGTAACCTAAAATATTTTGCCTATAAATAAAATAAAAGAGAAACAAATGTCAATTATTCCTTGGGGCATTTCAAGAATTGAACTCAGGACCTCTCGAACCCTAAGCAAGAATCATACCACTAAATCGAATGCCCAAGAATCATACCACTAAATCGAATGCCCTTTGTTAAAATGAATGTTGAGTTCCAATACTGGAACAGATTAAACTGCTTGTTTTTGTTGTCCCTGGTAGAATGTGTGAATCAGGATTATTGGAAATAATATGGGGGGCAACATTTCGAGATTCAAAATTAGGATCTCTCGCAAACAAAGCGAGAATCACATACCATCATATTTGGAGTATTACATTTTATGAGTATTACATTTTATGAGATCTCCTAAGAAAAATATTTGGAGATGATTATGCACGAGCTTGAACTTGGAGATGCGCAGCGCAGCAGAACTTGAAGATGCGATCGTGCAGCGCAACAGAACTTGGACTCGCGAAGCGCAGCAGAACTTGTTGATGGAGATGCAGAGCGCAGAACTTGTTGGAGATCCGCAGCACAGCGAAACTTGAACTTGGAGATGGAGATGCGGAGCGCAGTGCAGCAGAACTTGAAGATGGAGATGCAGAGCGCAGAACTTGTTGGAGATGCGCAGCACAGCGAAACTTGAACTTGGAGATGCGCAGCACAGCGAAACTTGAACTTGGAGATGAACTTGGAGATGAGAGATGATGCAGCGCAGCAGCGAACTTGTAGATGCAGCGTAGCAGCGAACTTAGAGATGGAGATGCGGAGCGCAGTGCAGCAGAACTTGGAGATGGAGATGCAGAGCGCAGTGCAGCAGAACTTGGAGATGGAGATGCAGAGCGCAAAACTTGTTGGAGATGCGCAGCACAGCGAAATTTGAACTTGGAGATGTGCAGCACAGCGAAACTTGAACTTGGAGATGAACTTGGAGATGAGAGATGATGCAGCGCAGCAGCGAACTTGGAGACGCAGCGCAGCAGCGAACTTGTAGATGCAGCGTAGCAGCGAACTTGGAGATGCAGCGCAGCAACGAACTTGGAGATGCAGCGCAACAACGAACTTGGAGATGCAGCGCAGCAACGTAGCTGAAATTTTTTTCTTTTACTTGGGCCGTTCACCTTTTAAGCTCGTGCGGGAAAGGAGCAACATGTAGTTTATACTCTTACGTTAAGGAGAATTACATTATTTTTTTTTTTACTTGGGCCGTTCACCTTTTAAGCTCGTGCGGGCCAGGAGCAACATGTAGTTTATACTCTTACGTTAAGGAGTATTACATTTCAACAGATCTTATCTGCATCACGGTCTTGATCAGATCCTTCGTTTGTAGGATTCGTTAGAATAATGATATTTTTCTTCACCTTCAAGGAGCCTTCTGTATTTATGAGAACAGATAATTTCCTCTTCATGCGCGAAGGAACACGACTGTGAATTTTCTTGTCGCTACTTTCTTCATCGAAGAGTCTTGCCTCTACAGTCTTCATCTTTCCTTCTTGTTGATCGTTTGTCCCTTTGAGGCGATCAAAAACAGATGTTGAAGGTCGGTCTTTCTTTGATGTGGAGACACTTAACCTTTGGAAAGCGGAAGTTCGAGTGGAGGTAGAAGTTAGACATGAATTTTCTTCTTTTGTCGCGGCCATACTCATCCTTTGGAAGACCGAAGTTCGAGTAGTTGAAGGCTTGATGCGATTGAAGACAGAAGTTCTTTGGTCGACTCCTTTTGAGTCGTCGACTTCTTCTGCGTTGATGTAGCATGAAGTTGCAAAGATTTCTTCCTCTTTATTGATAGGAAGGAAACTTCTTGAGAAGAATTCTTTTAAGGTCACCCATCGTCGAGGTTGAGAAAAATATTTGTTTTCTCTTCTCTCGTGTTTAGGCTTCCTCGAATTGATTCTTCCTTTCTTCTTTGAAAGCTTATTGTTCTGTTTATCATCTCGAAACATGCAATCTTCTTTCTGGACGGGTCTTTGTCGTCGTATTTTCTGACGAGCCACGACGGTCCAACATTTATCCTCATTTCCGATGACCTCATGTTTTACTTGAGAAATTTGTTTTGGTGTTTCATGTCCGAACCGAACAATTATTGGTTCGAAGGTCCCAAACTGGATCATACTTTCCTTTTGCTTCTCAAATGAGACCGGAGATAATTGAGCGCTGAAGTTCATTGTTACTGCAGCGTGGTTTGATTGAGCTATTTCATCTAAGTCTAGCTCGATTTTTCCTTCTTTAGCTAACCTTAGAATTAGCTCCTTTAGGACGAAACATTTATCCACTGGATGACTGATAACTCGATGATACTTACAATAGTTGGGATCATCGACTTTGTCCATTTCTTCCGGGCGCCTACACTCGAGAAACTCAATCAATCTTGTTTCCAGTAGTTGCTCTAACATGTCAGGAATGTCAGAGTTTGGAAACGGGTAGACTTTTTCTTGTTTCTCTTTTAAAGTAAGGCGACGTTTCTCGCCTCCGTCATTTCTTCTCTCTGTCTTGTTTTCATTTCTTTTTGAGGGAAATCTGAAAGGGGTCGTGTTAACGACCATGGATTCTTCCACGACATTTTTAGTGATTTTCCCAACTCCCTTCGTTTCCGTCTTTATTTTCTTTACGTCGGGGACTAAGAGGTCTTTGTTTCCTCTGTTGGCAATACTGAGCTCCATATCATGGGCGCGAGTTGCTAATTCCTCGAATGTTTGGGGCTTTATCCCTTGTAGGATGTAGTGAAGTCCCCAATGCATGCCGCCGATGCACATCTCGACAGCAGACACTTCCGTGAGTCGGTCCTTGCAGTCAAGACTCAACGATCTCCAGCGGTTAATGAAGTCGACGACAGGCTCGCCCATTCTTTGGCTAGCATGCGAGAGTTCTGACATGCTGACTGTTCGCCTCGTGCTGTAGAAGCGATTCAGGAAGTCTCTTTCAAACTGCTCCCAACTGTCGATCGTCTCGGGTTCCAAGTCGGTGTACCAATCAAAGGCGTTTCCTTTCAAGGTTCGGACGAATTGAATAACCAGCAAGTCTCCGCGAGTTCCAGCATTCTCACACGTCTCAACAAAGTGGGCAATGTGTTGTTTAGGGTTGCCCTTGCCGTCAAATTGTTGAAACTTTGGCGGCTGATACCCGATGGGCATTCTCAAGTTGTCGATCCTCTTTGTATACGGTTTGGTATACAAGAGGGAGCTTTGGGTGGGTCCACCGTATTGAGCTCTGATGGTGTTGGTAATCATGTCCTGCAGTTGTTGGACAGATAAGGAAGCGACCGACGTTGAGTGTTGCGCTTGGTCTTCCTGGATGACAATTTTTCCTTTGTCATTTCCTCTTGCTGCAGGAGTTTGACTTGACTCTGCAGCCTCTCTACTTTGCATCTGATTTCTTAAGTTTGCAATCTCGAGGTCTCGTTCTTCAACTACTTTCATCAGAAAGTTTAGTTTCTTTTCCATTTCAGCGATCACTTCGTCGCTTATGCGTGCGTCTGCCATCATTACAGACATCACATTTGGATCAGACCCCTTATTTGGTTGATCAGATGAGGGAACAAATTCATCGTACAAGAAATTTTCCTGAGTGATTATCCCCTCACGCGTAGACTCTGTCATTCGTTCCTCCATAACATTTATTTCAGTCATCGTGGAGGATGTTACGTCAGAATCGAACTCAAATAGAGGGTTACACCTGACGGCAAATTCGTCACTTGTAGACGCCCCCGCCAATGTCATTCTTTCTTCCATAGTATTTGTTTCAGTCGTTATGACGGATGCTACGTCAGAATCGAATTCGAACAAAGGGTTACACCTAACAATAAATTTGTCACTCGTAGATGCCCCTGACGATGTCATTACTCTGCTCACAATTGTGACAAAATCATGTGGACAATCGTGGGGAGTAGAACTCGTGTAGCGGTTGTTCATGACTACGGTTGTTGAAGGAGTTCTGAACGACATAACTTCACTTGTTTTTTTTTTTTTAGATGAGGGAAAGAGATGAGAGGTAGAGTTGTCCCACTGGGCGTGCCAATCTGTTCACACGAGAATTCGAACGACGAATGGAAATTCGACACGTGTAAATGAATTTAATTTGTGTTGATGTATTGTATTTATCAGTGCGTAGTGGATTACAATCTCTAATGTTTGATCCTCTGATTCTTTCTCTCTCAAATGTAAATGTCTCTCGAGGGCTTCGCCGCTTGTTCTCGATGTTGAATTTGGATCGAGGGCTTCGCAGCTTGTTCTCGATGTTGGATTTGTTTCGAGGGCTTTGCAGCTTGTTCTCGTTGTTGGATTTGGATCGAGGGCTTCGCAGCTTGTTCTCGATGTTGAATCTTCAGCTTCACGTAGCGGTGAAGTCTTCAGGTATTTGATTTTCAAGAAGTGACGTTCAGTCTTCAGGATTCAAAGAGTCTTTCGTTGTTTGGGAATTCTCTCTGAGTTCTTAGGTGAAGAAATTTTCTGAACCTTAGAAATGAAAATGAACTCTCTATTTATAGAGTTTTCATGGGCCTGGATCCAATGGGCTTGGGCTTTGGGCCCAATGGGTTTGGGTTTGGACCCAATGGGTTTGGGTTTGGACCCAATGGGCTTGGGTTTGGACCCAATGGGCTTTTGGGCTTTGGGCCAAATTGTCATTTAATCTTTCTGGCCCGATTCGACTTCGAGCCCAATTGCGGTTTGGCCGACTTTGCCCGGTCAAGTCTATCTGATCCCCGGTCGTAATGGAGACACGTGGCGACCACTGATTGGCCGAAATTTCTCGGTCAACAATGACGTTATGTCCTCCGAAGGACGAATCATCCGTACAAATACTCCCAATTATGTTTATGTTGAACAAAAAATTACATCTTTTACAAGCATTCAAGACATGTCATATAAAGAGGGAAAAGAACCTTGTAAACTCGTAATAGTATGAAATATAAACATCATAAATTCATAAAAAGAATTAACTAATATAAAAGCAAACTAGATAACATACTTTTAATTATGCTACATGATCGGCGGTGGCCAAGGTTAAAAAAAGTCGTACAAAAAAATAAGAATATAAAACAATTTAAAAGATGAACATTCACCTTTGCTTGAACTCAATTACGGCTGCGGCGGTGCGGAGCGAGGCGGCGCGGGCTGCGGCGGTGCGACGACGACGGAGCTGGCGGCAGCGGAGCAAGGTTGGCGGCGGCTGACTCCTCTTCAACTTCTCCAAACAAATGAGATCCATGCATCTCATTCTATTTATAAGTGCCATGAAACCTAAAAAGATTAGGTTTTGTAGGGTGAAGTTACTTAAATGTCCTTCACTTAAGTTAAGAAATTTTGCAAAAAAAAGAATACTCAAAGTTGGAATCGAGCTCAGGACAAAAAAAAAACTAAAGTCATTCAAGTTCCGCTCTACCAAACAAGCTTCTTTGTTATCATTTGTCTTCACGTTCTAATATTGCATTCGGCTTATTATTTATGCCAAAATAAAATTTTCAACACTCCTACTTCGAATTCGAGCCAAACTTCAAGAAAATATCATAGTTTTTTCCTAGAATTAAAATTTTGGGCATATTCCAAAGTTTATTTCCAAGCATGATCTAGTCAAAAGTTATCAAAATCCAAGTCTCAAATCGAAATTGGTGGTTTGGATATACTCCAATTTATCCCGTGTCAAAAAAAAAAAAAAAAAAACAAAGTCAAAGTGAAACCTTATTCAAAATTAAATTGGGTAGACACAAAACTCTACTCTACATCCAAAAATAGAATTAAAGTAGAACACAAAAATCTACTAAAATTCAAGTCAAATATCTGCAAATAAGAAAGATCAATATTACGAGCCAAATTCATATTTTTGATCGATTGACATGGAAATATGTGTCAATTAAAATAATTGTTTTATGAACCAAATTTCATATTTCGGTAAAATTGACATGTCAAGGCGAAGTCGAAATTAGGGGTTTCCTGCATTTCGATTTCATAATTTTACTTTTCCGAGACTCACCCACACATACTTGTGCGTAACTCTCGAAAAAGGGGGCATTTGTTGACCGAGAAATTTCGGTCAATCGACGGTCGCCACGTGTCTTCATCACGGCCGCTGGATCAGATAGGCTTGACCGAGCAAATTCGGTCACACCGCAATTGGGCTCGAAATCGGACCGGTCCAGAAAAACTATTCAAATTATTCAAAAGACAATTTGGCATTAGGCTCAAAATTCAAAAGCCCATTGGGTCCAAGCCCACCAGGCCCATGAGAACTCTATAAATAGAGAGCTCATTCTTCATTTTCAGGGTTCAGAAAATTTATACTCCTAAGAGCTCAAAGAGAATTCTCAAACAACGAAGACTCCCTGAATCCTTGGAAGACTGAACGATCATCCAACATCGAGAACAAGCTGCGAAGCCCTCGAAACAAATCCAACATCGAGAACAAGCTGCGAAGCCCTCGAGATACATTTACATTTAAGAGAGAGAATCAGAGGATCAAACATTAGAGATTGTAATCCACTACGCACTGATACAATACATCAATACAAATTCAAATTTCATTTACACGTGTTCGAATTTCCATTCGTCGTCGAAATCTCGTGTAAACAGAAACGTCTGACAATAATTACACTGTAATTACAACATGAAACGTCTGACAATAATTGTACTATAATTTGGACATGAAACGCCTGAAAATAATTACACTGTAATTACAACATGAAACGTTTGACAATAATTTCACTGTAATTACAACATGAAACGTCTAAGGGAGAAGGAATTATGTTACACCATTGATTAGAAACTCTTGGTATTATAACCATTACTTTCTTTCACAAAATACAACAAGTTCCAACTAATGATGAAAATTGAAAGGATAAACACAATTTCAAATCTGTATATAGTCATCATAAGGGATGAGAAATTTGGAAAGAGATTTAGGTTCCGTTTGGGATTGCGGTAGCTTTTAAAATAATTGCTTCTAACTTTGCTTTTAAAAAAATCAGTTGTTTGATTAATCAAAGTAGTGTTTGGTAAATTTTAGCTGTAGACTTAAATAAGTTGGTTATCGTGTTTGGTAAATAAATATTAAATTATTGTGATTTAACTATGATGACTAAAATAAACATATTATAAGAATTTGTATAAATTTTCTTAAGAAAAAAATAATAGGGTATTATTTTTAAAAAAATATTTACATTTGATTTATTAATTTAGAAATTATAAAATAAAATTTGGTGGTGGGAAATAGATACTAGATATATAAAATATTTTTTAATTTTGGAAAGATTTGAAGATTTGTTAAAAAAAATGATTATTAGAGAATCTAGAAGCTACAAATAACAGATTTTGAAAGGTGTGCGAAATGAACGTGACATAGAAAAGTGATTTTAACGAATTATAAAACAATTTGTTTTACCAAACACAAAAAACGGTTAAGATTTGTTTTTAATCACTTCCACCCTTTCAAACGCAATGTTAAACCGAGCCTTAGTTGCACCGTAAATCAAGGAGTGAACATTCATTTTGGTAAGAGGGGAGCAAAAAGTTTTCAGAAGAAAAAAAAAGGAAAAAAAAGTAGTAGTCGAGATTCCTCATTGTTTTGTATGTGGCCATATTTAAAAAAAAAATTAAAAAAAAATAATAATAATAAGAATATATATATATATATATATATATATATTGTTAGTCGAAAATGGTCAGAAATTGCATTGTTGCGCCGTGGATTCCACTGCCTTGAAAGCAATTGCGGCACGACCTCGGTGTGAATCGTCTGTCGCCGGTTGCTCCCCAAGGTTAACGCAACACCCCTCACTGACGTACACTCGTCAAGTAGGGATTGGACTGTAGATAAAACTCGTTGCTCAGAATGTATTTCGAGGAGAAATGAAAAAGAAGAAGAGATGAAGAATGTTTGAATGATTTCAAAAGGATGAAATTCAAATCGGTTTTATAATTTCAATTCAGATCCGTTTTATATTAATTCACAAAACGTTTTGTATTAATTAAAAAAATCGTAAAAAGAATACACAAAACGTTTTGTATTAATTGAAAAAACGGTAAAAAGAAGTCACAAAACGTTTTGTATTAATTGAAAAAAACGGTTTAAAAAAGATCATTCTTTTTTTTTGCGCATAGCGCGGTTAAACCAAACCAAACGCGTGTGGGATGGAGAATAGCTCTCCACACTAACTACTTTTGCAAGTTCAATAAAGTGTTCCTCTATTTATACCTTTTTCCCAATTGAAAATCTTTCAATGTGGGATTCTTGGGAGGAAGTTTCCTTCATTATTGCACATGGGTTATTCATTCCCAACAGTCCCCCAAGAATTACTACCAAAAGAGAAAAAGAAGAAACAAAATAAAACAAGAAAGCCAAAAATTGAGCAAAGAAGAAACAATGAGCTTAAACAACAATATCTTATGATTTGAATCGTTGCATAGTGAAGTGGGGCAACAACCTAATGGAACGGAGTGAATTACCTCTAGAACTTCCATCCATTCGGGCTGAGACCCCCACAACACGCTCAATTCCTTACATTTTATCTTGAGTCCGCGATACTGATACAACTTCAAGTGTTTTTTTATGGCCATGAACATCGAACCTTGAGCCACCGTGAGAGCTCTAGAAAGAGACCCTAAACTCTTTCATAGAAGGCGGCCACACATTCACAATCACGTTAAATGCTTCATCAAGTCTGTACCAGACCACTCAACAACTGAGCTATGAAGACTTTCAAGAGTTGCATTAAGTCTATATTCAGACCACCCAAATAACGGGCTATGGATACTTCTCAAGTGTTCCATCCATCAAGTCTTACCTAGACCACCCAAATGGAGGGCTATGGATGCACTTAAAAGGGTTTGAGTCTCATACTATGTGAAGACTCCAAAATTACTCTCCTTGTTAGGCCTTTGGTGAGAGAATCCGCTAGATTTTTCTCTGACCTTACATACTCTAAGGAGATAATTCCATTTTTCAGTAATTGTTTCACAGCTCCATGTCTAAGGCGTATGTGCCTTTTCTTGCCGTTATATACACTATTTTTGGCAATACTTATGGCAGCCTGTGAATCACAATGTATTGATACTGGCACAGACGCCCCCCACAATGGCACGTCTCCAAGTAGGCTTCTTAGCCATTCTGCCTCTTGCCCGGCTAACTCAAGAGGTATGAACTCCGACTCCATGGTGGATCGTGCTATGCATCTGTGCTTAGCTGATTTCCATGAGATGACTCCTCCACCTAGTAAGAACACATATCCATTGGTTGAGCTCACCTCGTCGTTATCTGTCACCCAATTTGCATAATAGTATCCTTCTAATACCGCAGGAAATTTGTTAAAGTGCAAACAAAGATCTATTGTACCTTTAAGGTATCCCAATAGTCGACGAAGAGCAGTCCAGTGATCTTTATCAGGATTATGTGTATATCTACTAACAACATATGCAATGTCGGGTCTAGTGTAATTCATCAAAAACATGACACTCCCTATTATTTTTGCATATTCAGATTGATAAACACTATCTCCTCTATTTTTCTTAAGGTTCATACTAGCATCATAAGGTGTTCTTACTGGAGTGCTATCAAAACAATCAAATCTCTTTAACATTTTTTTCAATATAGTGTGATTGACAAAGAAAAACCATTTACAGTTTTTCTTATCTTAACCTCTAATATTACATCAGCCTCACCTAAATCTTTCATTTCAAAATGCGAGGACAGGAAAGTTTTGTATCATTAATGATATCTAGATTTGTTAAAAAAAATAAGCATATCACCAACATACAAACTAATGATCACACAATCAATTCCAAGCATTTTTTAGTAAACACAAGTATCATAACAATTTACTTTAAAACTGTTGTTTACCAAGGTATTATTAAACTTTTCATACCATTGCTTAGGTGCTTGTTTGAGACCGTAAAGAGATTTTTTAAGCTTGCAAACTTTATTTTCTTGACCAGGGATAATAAAGCCCTCAGGTTGTGACATGTATATTTCCTCTTCTAAATCACCATTGAGAAAAGCAGTCCTTACATCCATCTGATGTATCACAAGACCACGAATTGCAGCATAGGCGATTAAGGCTCTAATTGTAGCTATTTTGGTTACAGGAGAATATGTGTCAAAATAGTCTATGCCTTGTTTTTTAGTATATCCCACAACTACTAGTCTGGCCTTAAATTTTTCTATTGAACCATCTGGTCTGGTTTTCCTCTTGAAAATCCATTTACATTTAATGTGTTTATTTCCTTTAGGAATATCTACTAAGTCCCATGTTTGATTCATGTCTAAAGAATCTAATTCACTCTTAATTGCTTCATTCCAGAAGCTAGAGTCTACGGTACTTAATGCTTCCTGATAAGTTTTGGGATATTCATCTATTAGGAACATGCAAGCAAATTGATTATCTATTTTATCTGAATTTTCAACTAAGAAAACAGTTAGGAAGTCTGGTCCAAAATCTTTACTAAACTTTTGTCTCTTACTTCTTCTAGGTTCAGATTCATGCATGCTATTAGAGGTAGTAAGGTGAGACAAGTCAAAGATTTGATCACTATGTGAACTACCAGCTATATTATCATTCGAATCTGCTGTATGATTAAGACCTAACATGTTGTCTAACTGATCAACAGATTTAGCCAATGGAAAAATATGTTCAAAGAATTCAGCATTTCTATATTCGCAAATTGAATTATCATTCAAGCACATAAACCTATAAGCAGCACTATTCTGAGCATAACCAATAAAAATGCAGTCAAAAGTTTTAGATCCAACCGTATGTTTCTTGAATTTTGGATATGCTACTTTTGTTAAGCATCCCCATACTCTCAGATAGTTGAAGTTGGGTGAGTATCATTTCCATAGCTCGTATGAAGTCTTATCCAACTTTTTGTGCGGTACTCTGTTAAGAATAAAACAGGCAGAAAGCACAGCTTCCCCCCACATGTTATCTGATAGTCCAAAACTTAATAACATGACATTCATCATTTCTTTTAAAGTTCTATTCTTACGTTCAGCTATGTCATTTTGTTGAGGAGAATATGGAGCAGTAACTTCATGAATGATTCCGTTTAATTCGCAAAATTCCTTAAGAAACTTATTACTGTATTCACCACCTCTATCAGATCTCAGCCTTTTAATTTTTCTATCCAATTGATTTTCTACTTCCGCTTTGAATTTTATAAATATGTTGCATGCTTCATCCTTTGAATTTAGGAGGTAAATTCTTGTATATATAGAGTAATCATCTACGAAAGATATATAATATTTTTTACCACCTCTACTTGTAGTATTTCTAAAATCAACTAAGTCTGAGTGAATTAATTCAAGTAATTTTGTGCTTCTTGTTGTAATTGATTTAAAAGGTCTTTTTGTGAATTTTGCTTCTACACAAAAGTACATTTGTTGTTATCATGCGTATCAAATATTTTAATGAGATGCAAATTTTCACGCATTTTAATCAATGCAACATTCACATGTCCTAATCTACCATGCCATACATTGATAGACTCAACAATATAAGCAAAATCAGGTGAATTTTCATTCATTAAAGCAGGAACAATATTTAGAACGAATAAGCCATCAGTTAGGTACCCCTTACCAACAAAGTCACCATTTTTTTTTTATGATAACCTTGTTTGCCTCAAACACAATCCTAAGTCCAGCTTTAATAACCAGACTTCCAAATACCAAATTCCTACGCAGTGAGGGAACATACAAAACATCACTAAGCGATAAATTTTTTGTTTTAATAGAACCTTCCTTTTTTCGAGAACTCCAGCAGTGGCCGAATTTCCTATAAGCACATATTCACCATCAGCTGTTTCCTGGATATCATGGAATAGACTTTGGTTCGAGCAAAAGTGTCTTGAGGCTCCAGTGTCCAGAATCCAGTCAGATTTGTTTTCTACCAGGTTTGCTTCCACGACCACAACAACTATAATGTCTTTTTCAACAATGTTGGCTTGTGGAGCAGGTTTGACAATAACATGATTCTGATCTGGTCTTCCTTTCCTTTGGTTGCATTGATAGGATTTGTGTCCTGGTTTCCCACAGACATAACACACTAGTTTTGATTTCTCAATTCGTCCTCCAACAATATTGAATTGATGTCCCTTTTTTGCACTGTTTTGTCTCTTGGAACCTGTTTACCTTTACCTTTATTTTTGAACCTGTCTTTTGCACCACAAGGCTCAACCAGGTTAGCATTAACATAAAAAGGGGATAGTGAAGACAACTTATCTTTCTGCCTGTTGGCCTCTTCAGTGCGCATGTGACTGATTAGTTCCTGGAGGGTCAGATCTTTCTTTGTGTTTTCAGATGATTTCTATAGTCGCTCCAGAAAGGGGGGAATTTTTCAAGCAACACATTTGCCTGGAGAATTTCACACATCTTCATGCCTTCGAATAAGACACTTGCCACAAGATTTTCGTAAGTATGGACTTGTTCCATGATTGGTTTTTCATCCGTCAATTGAAATTGTAATCACTTTTCCACGACGTATTTTTTCCTTCCTGCATTGTCACCTTCGTATCTAGACTCCAGACTGGTCCAGATTTTGTTCGCGAATTTTTGGACTACAAATAGATCGAACATTGAATCTGTCATATGGTTGAGCAAGTGATCCCGAACTGTCTTGTTATCCTTGGCGTATTTTTCAGAACCAGTTGCAGGGACCAATTCAGATTGGATTTGTGTAGTGGCGTCTATTGAGGTTTCTGGATCCACGACAACAGCAGTGTTTGCTGTAGCAGGAGTTTCTGAGAATAGGACGTAACCGACCTCCAGTTGTTCGAAGAAAATCAGTAGCTTTTGGGACCATCGGCGGTAGTTCAAACCGTCGTGAGGCTCTAATTTGGACAGATCTGGAAGCGCCTTTCCCGACTTGATGACATTTGGACAGAACAGAAATTGCTTTCAACTTGTTAGTGGAAAATGGTCAGAAATGGAATTGTTGCACCGTGGATTCCACTGCCTTGAAAGCAATTGCGACACGACCTCAGTGTGAATCGTCTGTCGCCGGTTGCTCCCCAAGGTTAACGCAACACCCCTCTCTGACGTACACTCGTCAGGTAGGGATTGGACTGTAGATAAAACTCGTTGCTTAGAATGTATTTCGAGGAGAAATGAAAAAGAAGAAGAGATGAAGAATGATTGAATGATTTCAACTCTCCCATCCTTCCCCCTTTTATATAGAACGCAAACGAGAGTTTCTAAAAGAATTTAACCTGAAAATTAAATTCAGATGGGGAGTTTCAAAAGGATTAAATTCAAATCGGTTTTATAATTTAAATTCAGACCCGTTTTATATTAATTCACAATGATGGAATTAAAAGATGCCGACACAACCAGAGGCGCAACGGAAATCGCCTAAAATTGGCTGAGGATCTTCAGCAATTAATGAGCAACAAACTGGGAGAGAAAAATAATCAAACTTTTTGAAAATTTTTATTCTGCCCGAAGTACCGATCGATAAACACATTTATCGATTAGTAAACCTATCGGTAAAGGTCAACCAATAAATGATTGACCGATAAACTGATCTGTATAACTCAAGAAAATGCACTGGTATATATCACATATACACTGATATATTTTCTACCAAAGAGAACCCGACCGGTAGAAACAGTGTAAACATACCTGTAAATATCATATATACACCCACCGATATATATCATATATACACCGGTAAATATTATATTGATGAATTCCTGACCGGTATATATCATATATACACCAGTAAATATTATACCGAGGAATTCCTGACCGATATATACCACCGGTATATAACATATATACATCAGTATATATTATACCGAGGAATTCCTGACCGGTATATACCACCGGTATATATCATATATACACTGGTAGATATTATACCGTGGAATTCCTGACCTGTATATACCACCGGTATATATAATATATACACCGATATATATTATACCGAGGAATTCCTGACCGGTATATACCACCGGTATAAATCAAATATACACCGGTATATTTTCCAGCGAAGAGAACTCTACAAGAAAAAGTACCGGTATATATCATATATGATGGAGCGATATACGCAGCGGAGACGATTTTGGATCGATGATACTCTAATTACATCAATTTAACAAATAGAAAACATGCTCTTAAACCGGAAATAAAGAAAAATAGAAAACATACCCTTGAAGTTCTACTTTTCTTCGCGTTCCGTCGGTCGTTCTTCGTCACGAACTCTTCAAGTCTCTTCTCACGAACGCCCCGAGGACCACCCGAGGTAGTCCCGCTATCCTCGGCGCCGAGCAATGGAGTTGTGCGACTCCGAAAAGAAGAGAAAATAAAAGAAAAAGAAGGAGAAGAAGAAGATGGAAAAATGTTTGAAGAAAAGCTGAGGGTTTTTTTTTGTGTGAACTATTCACGAAGGCAGAAGACAAATTCAATTCACAATTCAAAATTGTGTAACCCAAAACCCACTCATAAATTTAGCCATGCCAAATGGCATACATGCAAAAGTAGCACACAATATATATAGATATATATTAAATAAAATTAATTCATAATTAATTTTAAATAATAATAAATATTTTATTTATTAAACTTTTTAATAAAATATATATATATATATATATATATATATTTAATTAATTAATATTATTTAATTCAATATCAAATATTAATTAAATAATATGGCTAAACCCGGTTTTCCGAAAACCGTCTTTTTTGCACATGAATCCTATTCATGTTTTAGACCATTCCCATATTTAAATCATATTTAAATACGTCCATCATCCTTCCAAAAACTGAATTTAAACAATTCAAATTTTTTATCTTTTCTTTTATTTTCTCTTATATTGTTGCACAACGTTATCCGAGCTAGCCAGAAGAACCTAAAGAACATACAGATCATGAGCTCCAACGATACGAGATTATTCGGTCAAAACTCTTTTAACCCGAATCAATCAACTTTCGTTAACCCTCGGAGACTTCACTATAGTCCGAGGGCTGCACTCTCCTCACTGTAGATATATTGTGTCCTCTTGATATAACCGTCATGGGCAAGTCGACCTTTCACAGGTTGTTCGTAACCACAGGTAGGTTGTTTAAACCGTTTAACCCCTGCGTTACGTCTTTGTTCCTTAAGTACCACTGACACCTCTAATGAACAATTGATTAGTGGTCCAACCATCAAATCAGAAACCCTCTCTAACGGGGAGAGGGTAGGCGCCTATTGTTCAAGCCCCGGAGTCAGCTATTAAGGGAACAACCTATCTACTAACCCTGAAGAGCGGGTTAGGAGTGAACTCCATCTTACTACACTATGTCCCCAGCTACCTATTGGACTTTATCCCTGAGATGGTAGGCTTATTGAGCGGACATTCTGCCACTCTCACCCATACAAATCTAAGGATATTGTCTAATAAGCAGGAGTTCATAGTAAGCTCAGGATTGAGATCGAGTTACCTAGGCCATCATATGAAATAGTCGGTCTCTTCAGTAATCGGCGTTATAAAGAGACTTTTCGTGGTTTAGTCTTACGCAAACTCATCGCGTAGGACGCCCCCGCTCGCACATCTCGATGTGAAACGACTCGAATCACATCGTTTTGTACAATACAAAACGGGCCGCATCCAATAGTGTTACCAGGATAAGGTACCCAACCTTATCCATATATTATAGACCATTTTGACTATCTACTTGAGCTTGACCCACATTCATGTCATACCATAAACTCAAGTACTCATGATTGTCAAGGGTGTTGGTCATTGGTATAGATTAATGCAAACACGTTTCACTTTATTCCAGCAAACACCTTTACTGAATAAAACTTAATAACTCATTATTACTAAATAGATAATTTACAAACATAACTGTTTACAAACCACGAGGTTTAGGACATTAAACCCAACAAACTTAAACGTCTGTGGTGTACATGTTGGCTAGGAGAACTAGAATATCATATATATAGTTTTCTCCGACTATCCTATTTAGCAACCCGGAGCCCTAAACTCTTTAGGTATCTCTCAAACACTTTAGTCGTGAGAGACTTAGTAAACATATCAACATGAAGTACTATGAGGCTTTCCATGTGACCATCACATTTCCTCATCCGCACTACTTAAGAGCTCAATAACCCACTTTATTGAAGTTGCTATACAAGCTGCAACAAATTTTAGCTTTTATAGAGGAACCAGCAATACAACTCTTGTATTCCATTCCTTTATACTATGACAAATTATTAACCGATATAACTGACAGCTCCCACTGCATAAAACATATCGGGTCATATATCTTAGAAGAGATAGATCTTAACCCAAGATGTGTTAATGCGTAGGGACAACACCTCATAACATCGATTATTAACAACTCTTGTCAATATATGATGTTAGGAGACTACACTAGCGATTTGTTCTTGCGACTCAGATTAATCTGAATCCTTAGAATAAACTAAGCCTCTCCCATATCACATATCTGGAAATGGGTCGCTAGTTTATGCTTAAGTGCCAGAAACTACATCCTATAACACTCTCAATGAATAGGATATTAATTACGGAAACATATTATGAAAGCTATAGTATTGATAAAACACTTGGCCACCAAAGTTTATCAATAACATGTTTAAGCCATAAGATTTGATTATAACATCAAACCTTAATCATTCAAGATTAAGTTGCTAGTTTCAATCCATAAAAGAATTGAATAAGCTAACAAAACAATTTTGTTCTTAATCTTGTATATGACTCTTAGAGAGATTATAACTTATAGACACTCTAATCAAGATAGCTAGTCTTGATTTCTATTTATCTTATCCTATCTAGTATAGAACAAGAAAATATATGAGAGTAATCTAACAACTTACGTCTGGTAACAAGTAAACAAGTTGATACACAATCAATCTCTTCAATTTGGGACAATCGCATTACCAGAAAGTCAAGCCTTAAAAGTTTCCACCTTAGAGGCTTGGTCATTTAACCCCTCGAAGATCTACAGCTTCAAACCATTGGTCCTTGTCTAAATAATCCATTGTGTAATTAAAGACAACGAATCCTCAAGTCATCATCTGGTATGATAACTCGAGTTTTATAGACAAACCAATGAGTTAGGGTTTTCTCAACTATTAAGAATAACCAACTCTACTATCAGCAACCCTTGTTGATTTAGATATAGCTTTCCTCTAATACGCCTAGTCTTAACATCCATGTTGTTTTCTGAATTTAATAGAACATAACAGTATACATCTTTTGTGAAATGAACCGTTCATTTATTTATACCAAAAGATACTTATATACATATGCTCAAAAATACAGAAATATGTACACCGGTAAATATTATACCGTGGAATTCCTGACCTGTATATACCACCAGTATATATCATTTATACACGGATATATATTATACCGAGGGATTCTTGACCGATATATACCACCGGTATATATCATATATACACCGGTATATATCATATATACACCGGTATATTTTCCAGCGAAGAGAACTCTACAAGAAAAAGTACCGGTATATATCATATATACACCGGTATATATAGTAACAAAAATACCTTGTTTTGACGTTCGCCTTCTGTCTACCTCAGCACCTCTACTGCCCCCTCGAACTCTACCTCTCCTCCGGTCACGAACTCAACACGAACAATCGAGGACCACCCTTGGAGAAGTCCCAGCTATTCTCGTGCTTAATAACGGAGTTGTGAGACTCCTTAAGCTAAAGGGGCTTGTTGAGAAGGAGGAGGAAGAAGATGAACCTTTGGTAGAGTTTGGAATTGAGTTTATTATGAACTTGATAAACAATTTATCAAGAACACAAAGAACACAATTCAACAAACCTATTGAATTTCAACAACTTGAAATCCAAAATCAAGAGAAAAAGAATTAACACCTTAACTCTTCTTCAATCTTTCCAAAAGAACATACCTTGATTCATCTACAACAAAAGCTTCAAACTTCACTTCTTCAAACTTCAAGCAAGAAGAATACCTTCAACAATTGAAAGCCTTCCAACGAGAGAGATGAAGCTAGCTAGAAGTTAGAGAGAGTGAAAAGCTTGAGTTCACTAGAATTGGATGAACTCAATTCTCCAAAATGGAGAATTGAGATTTGAGTGGAGTCCACATGGAGTCTATGCAAAATGAATGGCTCCATGTTGAAAATTAATAATAATAATAATAATAATAGTTATAAATAATTATTATAAATTAAAATTATTAATAATAATTAAAACCTTTTTAATTATATAATTTATTATTATTATTAATATCAAATATTAATATAATAATAAATCATCCACCAAGTCTGGTTTACCGTAAAACCGACTTTTTCAATATATGAATCAGAATTCATATTTTTCTCCGGTCGATTATTTAAATCACATTTAAATACGACTTCCTCCAGTTATTTATTTAACACATTTAAATACATAAACCCTCAATCAAAAGACCCGAATTCAGATTTCTTCGAATTCTACCCTATAGCACTGTTATATCGCTTTATCCGAGCTAACCAGGAGAACCTAAAGAACCTACAGATCATAAGCTCCAACGATACGAGATCATTCGGTCAAAACTCTTTTAACCCGAATCGATCAACATTCGTTAACCCCCGAAGACTCCACTATAGTCTATGGGTTGCACTCTCCTCACTGTAGATATATTGTGTCCTCTTGATATAACCGTCATCGGTAAGTCGATCCGTCACAGGTTGTCCGTAATCACAGCTGAGTCATTTAAACCGTTTAACCCCTACCACTGACACCTCTATTGAACAATTGATCAGTGGTCCTAGCAACAGATCAAATCATCTCTTCACAAGAGTGGATATGTGCACATTGTTCAAGCCCTGGAGTCAACTATTAAGTGAACAACCTATCTACTAACCCTGAAAAGCGGGTTAGGAGTAAATTCCATCTTGCTATACTATGTCCCCATCTACCTATTCGGCTTTATCCCCAAGATGGTAGGTTATTGAGTCGGCGCTATTGGGTCACTCTCACCCGTACAAGTCAAAGGATACTTCCGAATAAGCAGGAGTTCATAGCGAGCTCAGGATTAAGCTCGAGTTACCTAGGCCATCAATGTGTATAAGTCGGTCTCGATCAGTAAACGGAGTTATAAAGAGAGAGCGACTTAATACGCGGTTCGATCTTGCGTAAACTCATTACACAGGACGCCCTCACTTCTCACATCTCGATGTGGAACAATTCGGATCACACCGTTCTGTACAATACAAAGTGAGCCGCATCCATTAGTGTTACCAGGATAATGTACCCAGCCTTATCCATATACTATAGATCGTTTTGGCAGTATACTTGAACCTGATCCATAATCATGTCATACATGAGGTTCAATTACTCAGACAATGCCAAGGGTGTTGGTTATTGGTATAGGATAAAACAAGTTTTACTTTAGTCTAGTAAACTCTTTTACTTAATTAAAACTTAATAACTCTTTATTACTAAATAGAGTCTTTACAAACATAACAGTTTACAAACCACGAGTTTTAGGACATAAAACCCAACAAACTCCCACTTGGACTAAAACGTCTGTGGTGTTCATGTTGGTAGAGAAAACGAAATATCTCATATTTCTAGTTTACTCTCACTATCCTTACTGAACAACTCGGAGCCCTAAACACTTTAGGTATTTCTCAAACACTTTAGCCATGAGAAACATAGTAAACAAAACAGCATGAAGTGTTGCGAGGAAACCATGTGACTATCACATCCCCTCAGAGCACTATACTTTGAGTTCAGTTCATAAACTTTTTACTTCTTCATAAGCTGCAACAAGGCTTAGCTATCAAATGAGAAATAAGCAATACAACTTTTGTATTCTATTCTTCCTTTTGCACTTGATAAAGGACAACAATGGGCATTTGGTCTAGTGGTATGATTCTTGCTTAGGGTGCAAGAGGTCCTGAGTTCAATTCTCAGAATGCCCCAAGAAATTCGAGTTTTACCTCTAATTTTATTTATTCCACATAATATAGGCAAAATACTTCATCGTACATACCTTTTTAACCTTAGTCCTTCCGAAAGATAAAAGCAAACCAAATCCAATTTTCACCAGGGCTGAAAAATGGCACATAAAAAGACATACATACTTTAGGTTACATGACAACATAATTGAACGGAAACTAACACTTCATTTTTTTTTTAATAAACTAACATGAGCATAGCTCAACCAGTATAAAGTAAGTATGAACTATCTCCCAACCCACGTATTATGAAAGGAAAAAAAAATATAAAAGTTTGAATAAACTTTGTCAGATGGTGATCCCTTATTACCAAAAACAATTGTCAACCACCATCAAAATGATTATAATTCAAAGATATGGGACCTTTGGTAGTAAAACTATAAAAGCAAAAATAACTAACAGCCACAGTCTGAAATATACGAGCCTCAGTAATTCAAAATATGAAACTTTTATTCATTTTTTCTCAGGACGTGTAGTTCAAACTTCAAACGGCAACTTACATTACGAAATATAACTTAAACCCTAAATCCTAAAACCTATTCATGTACAAACAAGTTGTGAATGATCACATTTTACGGTTGTTTAGATCTAAAGGTAAAAAGTATATTAATAGTTGTTACGGGCTACTTCAACCTCGCGTCACCCACTGACGTTACGCCCGCTCCCCGAGGAGTGGGGGCCACTGCACTAGGCCTCGGACGAATCGTCCCCCAGGGGCCGACCCCGGAGCTTCGGTGAATGAAGCTCACCAAAGCTGACGCAGGCAAGTTGTCATCACGCCACTTCTCAAGTGGTACAAGATGTGATTGATAAGATAGTCTGCCACCACTGACGAAAAGGCGGCACAGGTGCCCCCAACCCTCTTGGGAATCGGGGAATGACGGTTGTCGCAATCATGACAAAGCGCGTGGACCCAACCCCGATTGGTCCGTGTCCCCTCGCCCCGGTCGAGACATTCGTCCGAAGGCCAAGGGACCGGGCCACTCGAGGAGTCTTTCCTCACCACCCGATATAAATACCCTTCCTGTTCAAAAGGAAGGGGAGGACCATAAATAATACGGGTAACTCTACCCTAAACTCTCTCTCTACTCCTACTTATGCTCGGATCTCTCTGACTTAAGTATCGGAGGCCCGTGGGTCAAGCCCACCGGTGCAAGTTTACTTTCCCCTCCGAGTACAGGTCCATGGCGCGCCCGGTGAACACCATCGCGCGGCGAAGCACGGCGAAAAGAGGGAAGTCCAAAATTCTGCTACTTGTACATGAGTTTCATTTATAGTAACGACTTTCTTTATTAATGAATCACAACTAAACACAAGTAATTTTAGTAACCAACAATAATTTGTTTTATTTTACAAAAAAAAAATCAATTATGAAATAGAAAATAGATAAAATAAGACTTTGGAGAAAGAGAAAAATTAAATAGTAATTATTTTTGGATCAGAAACATTGATGGCGTGAAAATAAAGTGTTGGGATTAAAAATAGCGAGATATAAATATACTGCGGAATAAACTAACTAAATATATCTCAACCTGTTACAATCCAAAAGGCAATCGGTCACAAAATACAATAATAAAAGATAAGGGAAAGAGATAACAACACCGAGAGATATACTGGTTCGCCCCGATCTCGGATTACGTCCAGTGTTTTGCAATTGCAGGTTCTACTATAATGGAGATTACAAAGTCCCTCAAGCTCGCGCCACAAAACTCACCCAAATAGCCCAACTAGAACTATTTGCTTACAAGTACCACACCCCGGTAGCTTGTAATAAACAAACCCACTAAAAATACTCACTGTATTTATTACTCAATTCCAACTGCCCACACAAAATTATACCTATAATTTTGCTATTGCAACAGGTCATGCATCTGCTATTTTTGGCACAATATACACAGAAGTAATATCAATTGCCAAATTGTGCACCCGCAAATCACACAAAATTGACAAAGTCAAATTTTAATTGTCTGACATATATGTTTATATATATATATATGCCTAATTAACCTAAAGAATCACAATTGGGCCTAAGCCCAAATTTCCTTCCGTATTAAGATTGCACATGCGTCCCTGGATATTTCCATAAAACTTGCAGCTTGATTTGTCTCCACAAAAAATCCTAACAAGAAGGACAATGTCCCAATCCGAAGGATCACATAAACCTTATGAATTGGATGAGAAAGAAATGAATTGGATGAGAGAGAAGTATAGCTATAGTAGTGAAAGATTGGAGAACATTTACACCAATAAACCAACAATTACATAGCGATTAATAAATAGCGATTAAGGTTGAATCTCTCCCAGCTGCAGTGGCGGTCGCTCAGATTAAGGATTCTTGCCTTCCTGAGTTCGATCCTTGTAAACCGTATGTTTTAACATATATTTGGCTACGAGCATAGCTCAATTGACATAAGGTTGTGTGTGACTAAGAGGTCATGAGTTCAATCCTCGCATTAATTAAAACACCTTTGCAAAAAAAAAAAATTGCGATTAATAAATCTTGAAACTTCAAGAAGGCATTTGGTCTAGTAGTATGATTCGCTTTAGGTGCAAGAGGTCTCCAGTTTGATTCTTAGAATGCCCTACATGATATATCAAAGCCAAAACCAGTAAATAGTGTCTCAATTAAACCTTAGGATGCAAAAGGTCCCAAGTTCCAATTCTCAGAATTTAGCCTCAAATTCAATTTTAATTCTCTTTATCAATTTTCCACATCTTAATATCAATAAAATTCTCATAATAAAAAAAAAATTAAAAAAGAGAGACAAAATTGCCCTTGTTGGAATGCCTACCCTCTACGACTGGTTGGTACGGGACAGCGAGTCGGGGTCCATGAGCGGAGCGCCCTAGTGGGGGTATGGGGGCAATGCCCCTAACGGAAAAATATGATTTGGGTTTTTACTTCTCTCTTTTGGGCTTTGGCCCATTTTGTATTAGGTAAGGTGTCATATATAAACCTTCTAATGACTTCAGTCGCTCCTGTTCATTTGTAATTCTCTCTTATTTCGTAATAATACTGCTCTCCATTCTGCCTGTAGACGTAGCTAACACGACGTTAGTGAACCACGTAAATCTGTGTCGTTCTTCTTCTGCGCTTACTTATTCTTTGTTATTGATTTATCGTAACAGTCCCAAATTCAAGTTTTAATTCTCTTTATCATTATTCCACATCTTAATATCAATAAACTTCTCACAAGAGAGAGGTGAGAATGTATTTTTGCTTTGTAATATGAATAATTAAGCAAAGTGCTTCAAACCTTTTAACATTAGTTTCTTTGAGGAAACCAAAACCCTTTAAAAAAAAAGTTTGTTTGAGGAAGCAAACATTTTAACATTAATTCCTTTGAGGTAGGAAGCAACCGTTCCACATGTTAACCGTGTTAAACATTGTCACCTGTCTTAACAGATTTAAAAGATAATCCCATTTTATAGTATAAAAAAAGTTCCCAACCAGCAGCACAGAAGAGATATTACTACTTGCACATGGGTTTCATTAATACTTTCTTTATTAATGAATCTCAACTAAAATACAAGTAATTTCGTCAAATCTACAATTGGCATAAAGATGTGCCATCGACCTAAGATTAGAATTTCTCCATCCCCAAGTTGTACTAAAACAAAAATACAAGTAATTTCAGTAACAATTTACAGTGTAAGTGACAATTCACATTGAAGGAAGTAACAAACAAATCAAATCCTTTTGTTCTAAAATATAGCAAAATCTTTGTTCAGACAAGATCTAGTATCCCACTACCAAAGCAGTAATTGGCATGTACTCTTTCGAGATTAGTTGTACAAATCTCCTACCCTATTTGATGTACTCTAAAAAAAAGATAATAGTATCTCTCCATTAAATCGGCATTTTCATGACATTCTATATTCTATAAATAAGACGACAAAAACAGAAAATGTATTCAAGTCAAGTATTATAACTCAATAGGCCATATCCTTAACGGGCATTTGGTCTAGTGGTATGATTCTCACTTCGGGTGCGAGAGGTCCTGAGTTCAATTCTCGGAATGCCCCCACATTATTTCCTTAACCTCCATTTTGAAAATCATTTTGTTCATAAAAAAGCTAACATAATCATGATTAGTAGCAGTCAAGATATGGCATTTTCATGACATTTACCAGGAGGACAACAAAAACAAGCAGTTTAATCTGCTTCAGTATTGGAACTTAACTTTCATTTTAATAAAGGGCATTTGGTCTAGTGGTATGATTCTCGCTTAGGGTGCCCTAAGAAATACCCCACTGGTATGATGGAATGATAATCCTGATTTAGCAGTCAAGATATGGCATTTTCATCTGCTCCAGTATTGGAACTCAACATTCATTTTAACAAAGGGCAAAGGGCATTCGGTCTAGTGGTATGATTCTTGCTTAGGGTGCGAGAGGTCCTGAGTTTAATTCTCGAAATGCTCCAAGGAATAATTGGCATTTGTTTCTCTTTTATTTTATTTATTCCACATAATATAGGCAAAATATTTTAGGTTACATGACAACAAAATTGAACGGAAACTAACACTTAAAAGAAAAAAAAAATATATAAGATTGAATCAACTTTTTCATATGGTAATCTCTTATTAACAAAAAGAATTTTTAACCACGATCAAAATGATTCTAATTATTCAAATATATGGGACCTTTAAGTAGTAAATAATTGTAAAAGGATCTGTAAGCAAAAATAACCAACAGCCACAGCCTCCAGTAATTCAAAATGTGATTATAAATGAATAGAAATACATATTTGAATCTTGGCATTCTAAATTTTATTCAGTTTTTCTTAGGATGTGTAGTTCAATCTGCAACTTACATTACATAATAACTTAAACCCCAACTCCTAAAACCTATTCATGTACAAACAAGTTGAGAATCATAACATTTTGCGGTTGATACCTAGGTTTCATTTATACTAACTTTCTTTATTAATGAATCCAAGTAATTTCACTAACAAACAAATAATAATTCGTTTTATTTTACAAAAATGTCAATTATGAAATTGAAAATAGATCAAATAAGACCACTTGAGAAAGAAACTAAAATAAACTAAAATAGTCTCTATTTTGGTAATCATTTTTGTTCATAAAGAAACTAAAATAGTCTAATCCCGATTCAGTAGCAGGCAATGTCCCAAGTTCAATTCTCAGAATTTAGCTCCAAATTTCATTAGTTCTCTTTATCATTATTCCACGTCTTAATATCAATAAACTTCTCATAGTTAATAAAGAAAAGAGAGAGAATTGTCCCAAATTCAAGTTTTCATTCTCTTTATCATTATTCCACATCTTAATATCAATAAACAGAGTTATTATGAGCATAGTTCAACCGACATAATGTATGAACTATGAGCGAGAGGTTGAATCTCCCTCCCCACATGTCAAAAAAAAATAAAAATATCACTAAATAGAGAGAGAATGTATTTTGTATTTTTGCTTTGCATATGAATATATAAGCAAAGTGCTTCATACCTTTTAACATTAGTTCCTTTGACTGTTCCACATGTTAACAGTGCTAAACATTGTCAACTGTCTGTCTAAACAAATTTAAAAGATAATCCCATTTTACACTTAAAAAACAGTTCCAACAAGCAGCAAAGAAGGTATATTACTACTTGCACATGGGTTTCATTACTACATTCTTTATTAATGAATCTTAACTAAATATTGGCTTAAAGATGTGTAGTACTAAAAAAAAAATACAAGTAACTTAGTAACAATTTGAAGTGTAATAATTGGCATGTACTCTTTCGAGATTAGTTGTACAAATCTCCCCTACCCCCATTTGATATACTTTACAAAAAAAGAAAATAGTATCTCTCCATTAAACCAGCATTTTCATGACATTCCATTCTACGAATAGGACAACAAAAACAGACAATTTATTATGGTCAAGTATTATAATTCAATAAAACATATTGTTAATGGGCATTTGATCTTGTGGTATGATTCTCGCTTTGGGTGCGAGAGGTTCTGAGTTCAATTCTTAGAATGCAAACCCTCCATTTTGAAAATCATTTTCTTTATAAGAAGCTAACAGCATAATCCAGATTCAGGCAAGATATCAAAGTTGACAACAAAAACAAGCAAGTTAACCTGGTAAAATATTATGACTCAACTTTCAAATCAATAAAGGGCATTTGGTCTAGTGGTATGATTCTCGCTTAGGGTGCGAGAGGTCTCGAGTTCAATTCTCGGAATGCCCCACATGATTTCTACAATAACCTTTTTGGAAATACATTTTGTGACACTTTAAACCTGATTAAATTTATAAACTTTAAACCTGATTAAATTTATAACATATTAATTTCAACAGGGCATTTGGTCTAGTGTGCGAAAAGTTGTTGATTTGTTCCACCGACTAGGGGTCCCCCCCATTTTTTTTTTGTGTACGTAAAAATATTACCTTAAAATATTTTGTTTTGATATTATATACATTAGCCCCCAAATTAATTATTTGATATTATATATATTGACCCCAAATTAATTAAAGATGCATCTCACTTTGTGGTCAGAGTTCAGCCCTTGCACTCTTACAGCATGTGTTCAAATCTTTCTTGAGGCACATTAATTTTTAGATTTTCAAATTTAGTCTTTATACTTCAAAAAAAAAAAATTCTTAAATTTAACTCTTACTATTAGTTTATTTATTAATTTTTCTAAAGGTAATTTAATTTATATTAACATCCTCCCTATCAATTTTATAAACATATACTCACATTATATTATGTTTTTTCTTAAATATTTTTTTTTCTTCAAAATGTCTAGTAAGTCTTGGAACAATTAATTTTGTGCTTAATAGATCCACAAACTTTAAAAAATGTTTACTATATTTTTCAACTTTAAAAAATGTTTACTATATTTTTCAACTTTCAATTTTGTATCTAATAGTTTCTCGAATTTTTAAGTTTAAGTCTAATATATCTTTGTCTTACTCGACATTTTTTAAAATTCAAGAATTTATAGAAACCTATTGTTTAGGTTTAAAATTTAGAAACTTGTAACATAAAAAATTAAAAGTTGGATTCAAACCTATTGTTTAGGTTTAAAGTTTAGAAACTTGTAACATAAAAAATTGAAAGTTTAAGGAACATTAAAGACTTTTTAAAGTTTAGGGACCTAATAGACTCAAGTTTTAAAGCTCGTAGACTATTCTCGTAATTTATTTTTATTCTAAATATAAGGCATCAAGATGAGCTAAATTTTATAATGATATTGAGTTTATTTGAACTTAGTCAACTTTTGATTAAGTTACTTATTCTTATACCCGATAATTTTGTTGGAAGGTCAATATAAAGTGTGAGTGTGAATTTAAACAATTTTTTTGTGATAATATTTTATATATATATATTTACATTAAAAAAAAAATTGCCCCCCAACATGAATGGTTGGATCTGCCCCTAGTTCCACATGTTTGTAAATGTAGCTGTAAAGGGATTCATTAAGCAGCAATAACGGGAATAATGTAAAAGGATCCGTAGAAATGCACTTCTGAATATTGCTATTCTAAATTTTATTCATTTGTGCTCATGAACTGTAATTTAAATTGGAGATTATATTAATTTTATGTTTTTTTTTTCACTATTCGTTGTAACATTTTCCTATACAAACAAGTTAGAGAATTATTACATCTTATAATTGTTTAGATCTAAAAGTAAAAGGTATTAATTTCATTAATGTCAACTTTCTTTATTAATGAATCTCAACTAAATACAAGTAATTTGAATAACAAATGGCAGTGTAACAGATCACATGGAAACAAAATACAATAACTAGTTTTATTTTTCAAAAAAGTCAATTCCGGAATAGAAAGAAAGATAAAAATAAGACATATATAGAGAAAAAGAAAAGGAAAACAAACGAGATATTAAATAACAATGTAATTGGTGGAATTCAAAGAGGACATTTGGTCTAGTGGTATGATTCTTGCTTTGGGTGCGAGAGGTCCCAAGTTCGATTCTCGTAATGCCCCTCTATTTTTTTAAGTTCCCTAATTTGATCTAGTGGTATGATTCTCGCTTTGGATAAGGATTGTACATCTGACCTCAAGGAAAAAAAAAATTGCATATCTGAATCTTCATAGTCTAAATTTTATTCATCTTGTTCTCGTGAACTGCTTACAATAGAGATTAACTCCCTATTCTTTGTAACCTTTTTTTTTTTTTACAAAGAATTCCTTGTAACATATCCATATACAAACAAGTTGATAATGCATTTTTAGGCTATTTAGATCTAAAAGTAAAAGATATATATTAATATTTGCACATGGGTTTCATTAATACTAACTTTCTTTATTAATGAATCTTAACTAAATACAAGTAATTTCAGCAACGGTGCAGTGTGTGACAGATCACATGGAAGGAAGGAACAAACAGTAATACATGTTATTCTACACACAAAAAAAAAGAAAAAAAAGAAACAAAAAGTCAATTCTGAAATAGATAAAACAAGACCTTTGAAGAAAAAGAAAAGGAAAAAAAAGAAAGAAGTACCAAATGTAAACATATTATTTTGAAGAGGGCATTTGGTCTAGTGGTATGATTCTGGCTTTGGGTGCGAGAGGTCCCGAATTTGATTCTGGGAATGCCCCCACATGAATATCAAATACTATTTTAGAAATCATTTTGTTCAAAAAATATATATATAGCATATTAACATAACCCAGACCAAGAACTTCCCACACATTAACAAGGATGAAAATAGCACACAAATGACATATGAACATAACATATAACAATTTTAAGTTGACCATAATAAACAGAAATTACTAAAACTTAAAAGAATTTAAATGATAATTCTCATTAAGCAGCAATAACACTCAATACATATGTAAATGTATGGTCGTACATTGAAATTCTATATGGTACCTCGGGTATTAAACATATTATTTTTTAGAGGGCATTTGGTCTAGTGGTATGATTCTCGCTTTGGGTGCAAGAGGTCATGAGTTCGATTCTCCGAATGCCCCACACATTTTACTAAAATAGATAAATCCTTACTTGGTAATAAGCAAGATATAGTAATAGTATCCCTCCACAAAAAGACAATAAAACCAGACAATTTAGTCTGGTCAAATATTTTAAATCAATAAAATATATCAATAGTGGGTATTTGGTCTAGTGGTACGATTCTTGCTTTGGGTGTGAGAGGTCTCGAGTTCGATTCTCGGAATGCCCCCACATGAATACCAAACTCAATTTTGGAAAATCATTTTATTCATAAAGAAGTTAAAATATAGCATATTAGGATAATCCTGATACAGGCAAGATATCATATATATTTGGTCTAGTGGAATGCAACATTCACAATCCTTTTATTTTTTCACATTATAGATAAAGTGTTTCAAACATTTTAGGTTTTACATTAGTTCTTTTGAGGTAGAAGCAGCCGTCCCACACCTTAACAAGGATGAAAATAGCACACAAATGACATAGGAACCTAACATATAAATTTTTTAAGCATATTAGGATAATCATATTGGAAAATCATTTTGTTCATAAAGAAGTTAAAATATAGCATATTAGGATAATCCTTATACAGACAAGATATCATATATATTTGGTCTAGTGGAATTTTTCTTGTTTAGTGTGGAAAACGTCCTGAATTCATTTCTCTCAATGCCCGCAACATTCACAATCCTTTATTTTTTCACACTATAGATAAAGTGTTTCAAACCTTTTAGGTTTTACATTAGTTCGTTTGAGGTAGAAGCAACCGTCCCACACCTTAACAAAGATGAAAATAGCACACAAATGACATAGGAACATAACATATAACAATTTTAAGTTGACCCTAATAAACAGAAATTACTAAAACTTAAAAGAAGTCTAAACAATAAATACAGTAGCAAGAGCTACTTATTACTACAATTTCTGGAAATCGTGATGGAGATGAAAATAAAGTGGAGGCACGCTTATAAAGCGTTGTCCTGAAGACAATTGTTCGTTCTGCACGAGTTGCAAGCAAACTACAGCGATCGTCTTAGCATGATTCAACGACTTGCTTCGATAGAACAACAACTCGAACTACTCGGATCTGGCAGAACTCTTGAATAATTGCTCTCAACAAAACCAAGACACAAGAAAATCAAAGGAGGAAAAAAACTCGAAAAATAGATGAAGCTCAAATTTTTGGGATACTCTTAAATGACGAATTGCACTACTAAATAGTAGTGCAAATCGTAACTCTCCTAATCTGAAACTGTTGACCGAGAAATTTCGGTCAATCGACGGTCGCCACGTGTCTTCATCACGGCCAGTGGATCAGATAGGCTTGACCGAGCAAATTCGGTCACACCGCAATTGGGCTCGAAATCGGATCGGTCTAGAAAAACTATTCAAATTATTCAAAAGACAATTTGGCCCAAAGGCCAAGCCCATTGGGCTCAAAATTCAAAAGCCCATTGGACCAAGCCCATTGGGTCCAAGCCCACCAGGCCCATGAGAACTCTATAAATAGAGAGCTCATTCTTCATTTTCAGGGTTCAGAAAATTTCTACTCCTAAGAGCTCAGAGAGAATTCTCAAACAACGAAGACTCCCTGAATCCTTGGAAGACTGAACGATCATCCAACATCGAGAACAAGCTGCGAAGCCCTCGAAACAAATCCAATATCGAGAACAAGCTGCGAAGCCCTCGAGATACATTTACATTTAAGAGAGAGAATCAGAGGATCAAACATTAGAGATTGTAATCCACTACGCACTGATACAATACATCAATAAAAATTCAAATTTCATTTACACGTGTTCGAATTTTCATTCGTCGTCGAAATCTCGTGTAAACAGATTGGCACGCCCAGTGGGACATCTCTACCTTTCATCTCTCTCTCAACAAAAAATTAACAATGGCATCAAAGAAAACAACATCCAAGGCTGTTAGTTCCAACAGCCCTTACAGGGGACCCTACCACCCGCAGCCGCTTCATCAAAGAAGCCTCGCAGACGGACGAACACACTTCTGCAATCGTGAGCAAAATATACAAACGACTGACGGAGTCCGCGCAGGTTGGGATAATCATCAAGGACAATCCCTTGTTCGATGAAGCTGCTCCTTCTTCTGATCAGTCGGAGAAGGTGTCTGACTCCAACGTATCTGTAATGATGGCGGATGCGCGCACTAACGATGAAGCGATGGCTGGAATGGAAAAGAAAATTAAATTTCTGATGAAAGCAGTCGATGACAAAGACTTCGAGATTGCCCAACTGAGGAGTCAGATGCAAAGTCGTGAGGTCGCGGAGTCAAGTCTAACTCCTACGGCCAGAAGGAGTGACAAAGAAAAAATGGTCATCTAGGAAGACCAAGCGCAACACACAACGTCGGTCGCTTCCTTATCTGTCCAACAACTGCAGGACATGATTACCAACACCATCCGAGCCCAGTACGGTGGACCAGCCCAGAGCACTCTCTCGTATACCAAACCGTATTCCAAGAGGATCGACAACTTGAGGATGCCCACCGGGTACCAGCCGCCAAAATTTCAACAGTTCGATGGGAAGGGCAATCCTAAACAGCACATTGCCCACTTCGTCGAAACGTGCGAGAACGCTGGAACTCGCGGAGACTTGCTGGTTAGGCAATTCGTCCGAACTTTGAAAGGAAACGCCTTTGACTGGTACACCGACTTGGAGCCCGAGACGATTGACAGTTGGGAACAGTTTGAGAGAGACTTTTTGAATCGTTTCTACAGCACGAGGCGGATAGTCAGCATGTCTGAACTCTCGTACGCTAGCCAAAGAATCGGCGAGCCAATCGTCGATTTCATTAACCGTTGGAGATCGTTGAGTCTTGACTGCAAGGACCGACTCACAGAAGTGTCTGCTGTCGAGATGTGCATCGACGACATGCATTGGGGACTTCACTACATCCTACAAGGGATAAAGCCCCAAACATTCGAGGAGTTAGCAACTCGCGCCCATGATATGGAGCTGAGTATTGCCAATAGATGAAACAAAGACCTCTTAATTCCCGACATAAAGAAAATAAAGACGGAAGAACCACGTCCAACCTTTATAAGCGCATCACTTTCCGGTGAAGAGGAGTGCGAGTACTTGAGTTTGCTCATTGCATACAAGGATGTCTTTGCTTGGTCGTATAAAGAGATGCCGGGACTTGATCCAAAAGTAGCTGTACATCATCTCGCTATCGAACATGGGTATCGACCAGTCAAACAAGCTCAACGACGTTTCAGGCCAGAGCTCATTCCCCAAATCGAAAATGAGGTTAACAAGTTAATTGAAGCGGGGTTCATTCGCGAAGTAAACTATCCGACATGGATAGCAAACATTGTCCCCGTCAGAAAGAAAAACGGACAATTACGGGTATGCGTTGACTTTCGCGATCTGAATAGTGCATGTTCGAAAGATGACTTCCCATTGCCCATCACTGAACTAATGGTCGATGCTACCATAGGGCATGAAGCTTTGTCTTTCATGGATGGGTCATCAGGGTACAACCAGATTCGAATGGCCCTCAAAGATGAAGAAATGACAGCGTTCCAGACTCCGAAAGGGATATACTGTTACAAGGTAATGCCCTTTGGATTAAAGAACGCCGGCGCAACTTATCAACGTGCCATGCAAAAGATCTTCGATTATATGCTGCATAAACATGTCGAGTGCTACGTCGACGATCTCGTAGTCAAGTCCAAAAAGCGACAGGATCACTTGAAAGATCTAAAGGTGGTTTTCGATCGTTTGAGGAAATACCAATTGAGGATGAACCCTCTCAAATATGCATTCGGTGTAACTTCGGGGAAATTCCTTGGTTTCGTTGTAAAACATCGAGGGATCGAGATTGATCAATCCAAGATCGACGCCATTCAAAAAATGTCAGAGCCGCGAAACTTGCATGAACTAAGAAGTCTCCAAGGACGACTTGCTTATATCAGGAGGTTCATCTCCAATCTAGCAGGTCGATGCCAACCATTTCAGAGGTTGATGAGGAAAGACACGACCTTTGAGTGGGATGAAGCATGTCAAAATGCCTTTAACAACATAAAGCAATATTTACTTAACCCTCCTGTCTTGGGCGCCCTCATAGCAAGAAAGCCATTGATACTCTACATTACTGCGCAAGAAAGGTCGCTTGGGGCATTGCTTGCACAAGAAAGTGAGAAGGGTAAAGAATGTGCTCTCTACTACTTAAGTAGAACTCTCAATGGGGCAGAGCTGAATTATTCACCCATTGAGAAGATGTGTCTTTCGCTCTTCTTCGCCATTGACAAGTTGAGGCATTATATGCAGGCATTCACAGTGCATTTGGTGACTAAGGCTGACCCAATCAAGTATGTTTTGTCTAGACCAATTATCTCAGGTCGATTGGCAAAGTGGGCAATCTTACTACAACAGTATGACATTGTTTATGTTCCGCAAAAGGCGGTGAAAGGGGCAAGCCTTGGCTGATTTCTTGGCAGACCATCCAGTGCCGTCAGACTGGAAATTATCTGACGACCTGCCCGACGAAGAAATCTTCTACGTTGAAATTGCTGAACCTTGGATTATGTATTTTGACGGTGCAACTCGAAGGTATGGCTCAGGAGCGGGGATAATATTTATTACCCCTGAAAAGCACATGTTGCCGTATAGCTTCACATTTGAAGAGGTATGTTCGAATAATGTTGCTGAATATCAAGCACTCATTATGGGTCTTCAAATAGCAATAGAAATGGGAGTGAACTACATTGAGATCTACGGAGATTCAAAGCTGATAATTAATCAGTTATTGGTCCAATATGAGGTGAAGCATCAAGATTTAATACCTTACTTTAATTATGCAAGACAACTCATAGAGATCTTTGACAATATGACGATAGAGCATATTCCAAGAGCTGAAAATGCAAAGGCAGATGCATTAGCAAACTTGGCCACAACCCTGACTGTCTCGGAAAGTGAAGTATTGAACATCCCGATTTGTCAAAAATGGGTTGTACCGCCAACTGAAATTGAAAGTCAAGAAGCAAACGTAATATCAGTCTATGTGATTGAGGAAGAGGATTGGCGACAACCGATTGTAGATTATCTACAACATGGAAAGCTTCCCACAGAGTCCCGACGTAAGGCCGATATACGAAGAAGTGCTCGGTTCATCTACTACAAGGAAACCCTTTATCGGCTCTCCTATGACGGACTTTTTCTTCGATGCCTAGGAAAAGAAGAATCAATAAAGACATTAGAGGAAGCGCACTCAAGGGTCTGTGGTGCTCATCAATCGGGACCAAAACTTCATTTTCAGTTGAAGAGAATGGGTTATCACTGGCCAACGATGATTCAAGACTCGATTGAGTATGCAAAGAAATGTGAGGCTTGTCAATTTCATGAAAACTTCATACATCAACCGCCAGAACCCCTTCACCCAACCATAGCTTCATGGCCCTTTGAAGCTTGGGGGCTTGATCTCGTTGGTCCAATAACACCTAAGTCCTCAGCGGGACATTCTTATATCCTCGCTGGGACAGATTATTTTTCAAGGTGGGCCGAGGCAATTGCGCTAAAGAAGGAAAAGAAGGAAACTGTTGTGAATTTCATCCGAACCCACATCATCTACCGTTACGGCATTCCTCACCGCATCGTGACCGATAACGGAAGACAATTTTCCAATAGTCTAATGGACAATTTATGTGAGAAATTCAAGTTCAAGCAATGCAAGTCATCCATGTACAACGCTCCAGCAAACGGATTGGTAGATGCATTCAACAAGACATTGTGCAACTTGTTGAAGAAAGTAGTCTCCAAGTCAAAAATAGATTGGAAAGAAAAGATTGGGGAAGCATTATGGACTTACCAAACGACCCACTGCACTCCTACGGGAGTCACACCTTATTTCCTGGTCTATGGGGTCGAGGTTGTACTCCCATTAGAAAGAGAAATCCCTTCCTTTAAGAATGGCGGTGCAAGAAAGGTTAACTACCGAAGACAATGCAAGATTTCATCTCGAAGAATTGCAAGCACTCGATGAAAGAAGATTAGATGCTGAGCAAGCATTGGAATGTTACCAAGCGCGAATGACCAAGGCCTTAAACAAAAATTTGAAGCCTCGATCATTTCAAGTTGGCGATCTAGTACTCGCGGTTCGAAGACCCATTATCACGACGAGACACACGGGGAGCAAGTTCACCCCTAAGTGGGATGGACCCTATGTTGTTAAGGAAGTCGATACAAATGGGGCATACAAAATTGTGGATCAAGATGGATTAAGGATTGGCCCAATCAACGGCAAATTTCTTAAGAAATTTTATGCATAAAAAATGTAATACTCCTTAACGTAAGAGTATAAACTACATGTTGCTCCTGACCCGCACGAGCTTAAAAGGTGAACGGCCCAAGTAAAAAAAATATCACCGATCATGTAATTTGAACTACGTTATGACTTGATCCCTTTCATCTAAGGGTACATAGGCAACTTAAAGAAAGAATATATATAATCTTTAAGTTCAGTCACGACAATATATATAAAAAAAAATTTATTCCAAAATGAATGAGGTGAGTCAAATGATTGTGCTGAACAGAATCAGTAGTTGAGAAACAATCAAACAAAAAAAAAAACAATCTTTACATAAGAGAATTCTAGAATAAGATACAGGGAATATAACAAAAAATGCATAAATCAAGGTATCCACTGAAACTCTTTCAGCTCCTCGCGCGAACTCTCTAGAAGCTCGCGAACTGCGGCCACGGCTCGAGCATCGACATCGTCGATAACGGGGGTACATTCGAGGGTATTAATCTTCTCGCGCACATGCGAAACCTCAAGTGTCTCTTGATTTAAGGCCTTCTCCTTCTTGGAAACTAAAGTGGAAAGCCTCTCAAGCTCGGTCTTCGCAGCTTGTAAATCTGTTTGCATTTCTGTGACCGTTAGAAGGCCTCGTTCCAATTTAAGCTTATTTTCCTCCAATTGACGATCCCTATTGTTTGATGTTAGTTGGGTGGAAAGTGAAGATTGCATCTGGTTGTAGTCTTCCACCCTCTTACAGTAGCCTTCTACGAAGTCTTGTAGGTAGGACTATCAAGTTTTTTGTTCGAGTTTCCGAAATGCCTTTAAGAATCTTATGCACCTCTGGCTCAAGTTTGGTGACGTCCTCAAAAGGGGTGCACACGAGCTTCCCTTGTAGGCTTTGCCACATAGACACGACAACTTGTTGTTGAAGTCTGGATATTACTTGGTTGGCACAGTAATGGGAAACCTCGGGAGCTAACGCGGCCACTTGGTTTCGAACTTGAGGTGTATGATACGTGATAGCGATGGGAGGCGCAATGGCAGCTCGCTTAACATGTGGCACATGAGAATTTTCCACGGCCTTTTCGAGGGAGATCGAAGTGGCAGAATCTGCAACAGACTGGTCACCAGGTTGCTCCTTATCTCTTTGAATGAATTCATTCAAGGGAAGCTGCAACAATAAAAGATAGTTAAGTAAATAAAGAAAAAATGGTCTACAAAGATTTAAAAAAAAAGGGATTAGAGCGAAATATTACTAAACTAGTTCCTCGACGTTATCAGGAATCCGGGAGGCGCTTAGAACACCGTAAAAAAAATGATCGTCATGATTTGAAGTCTTCCTAGACCTCCTGTCTTGTTTAAAATAACGATCTCGGTTACTGGAGTGACTCTCGTCAGTTTGTTCAGAATCATCTGGTGTCGTTGTGTTTTCAAGTAAGCGAATTTTTTTTCCCCCAAAATTATTTCCGATCTTCTTCAAAAATTTAGATCGAGACTTGATAACCACGACTTTGTTCACCAATTTGCGCGCGCCCTCTTCCAGATAGTTTTCATGCTTACTTGACCACCAACTTTTAAAACGCTCAGTGACCTGATCGTGCGGACTTAATACACGAGTCGGAAGAAATATTCGGGATGGCGGGGTACACCAAACACAAATTTGCCAGTGACTCAGGACATTGTCTAGGTCAACTAGAGGAAGAGCTTGCCCCAAGTCATTTGGTACGTCTTGATAAAATCCAAATTGACGACCAAATCGATAAGGACTGTAGGTCTCAATAACTAGGGAACCCCCACATCGTGAGGATACACAACCCGAGCGGAGACTAAAAAAATATGAGGAATCCTCAAAATTCAAATCTTTGTTATCCCTTAGAGTTTCGTGTTTATTTCTATGCTGAAGGTTCACGTGCCATTCTATGGAGGCACCCGTATGAATTAGTTCACGAGCTGCGAAATCTTCAAAAAGTTTGGCCCCGCCCCCGCCTAAAAAGTCAACCATCATTGGACCGCGAACCCTCACCGGAGTCTTGTAATGAGTGGCAAAATAATGGGCTGACCAGCCATAAACATATTGCATAGGGAAGCATGCCTCCATACGCCCCATCGGAGGCAATGCTTCCGATATTTTTCTTAACCCGGAGTAAATATTGGCCAAGACCGGGATGGCAAGGCTAAAAGCTATGCCATCAGCAATTAACCTGGCAACTCTGAAAACATCAGGACGAACATGAGCCGCACTCTTGCACGGAAACACGAAGGCACAAAGCCAACAAGATAGAAAGGCGGCCAGGTAGGTTTTCTCCTTCCAGTCCTCCCCAACGTTAAGAGTACGAAATAACAGATTCTCCTCACTTGACCATTCACGAGATTTGGAGAGAATACCATCGGGATTGTGAGTCAAGTCGGAGCGAGAGGTATTCCTTTGCTTCTTGCGAGGTGGTTTCTCATACCTCTGCTCATCCTTAAACCAGAAGGAAATCCAAGAATGGGTTGCTACGTGAGAGTGATCGGCTTTCGAAGCAGTCAAGAGGTAGTAAGCACGAAAAAGATACTCGCATGTTTTTGGGAGGAACCTGTCGTGCTTACCTGACCCGGTCAATTCTTTAAGACTGGGAATGACCTCCTCGTAGAATCGCCCTTTGATTGGAAGGCCACCAAATTTCCATAGATCCCATAGAGAAATGGAAACCTCTCCAGCCTGGGTATGAAAAGTGTTCGTCGCAGGACACCACGCCTCGCATAAAGCCCGAACTACGTCTGTGTTACGGTCGTAGGTATAAAGCGAAGCCATTACAGCATCGTACAAACAAGCACTGTCAAGAATAGTCGCGCTTAGAGCAACTACGAGCTCCATCCACTCCCAATAACAGGGAAGGAAAATAAATTCTCCCGGGAATTTGAGTATGTTCTCCCAGCAAGCCTCGTCGTTTATTATGCGACGACCCAATGTCAATTCTGGATCAATGTTTGGGTCTTGATTATGGATGGAGGAGTCCAAAAACCACACTTTAGACGAACTACCCGGATTCAAAGGCCTCTCCACTGACCACTCTGACAAATATGTTGGATTGTCCAACGGAGGCCATGCACTTGAAAGCCGACTGGCCTTCGGGTCTTCTACTAACAAGTTGACTCCGCTCCTCGTAGTTTGTTTATGATCTTTCAAGAGTACGAGGTATTTCTGGTCGGAGACAATCTGTTCCATAAAATACACCATGATTCTGCAAAAAATATATATAAAATAAAATCAACCTGAAGATTTCTTACGGACACGAAGCTAAGAATACTAAAAAAAGCAACACTAAAGAGTTAACTCGTCGTAATATCAAAGTTCATTAAAAAGAAGTAAACTCGCTCCACGAAAAAATTGGAACCCTAAGAGACACACACACTTAGGGTTGTGGTGTAGGCCTCACAAGCGACATCCCAATACCAGTGTTGCATCAGATTTATAAAGAAAAATTTGAAGCGGAGCAAAACACAGAAATCCAAGTTTTTTTTTATTCGCTTGGAAATCAATGTCTATGTCCTAGATAAATTTGCGGGTTTGAAGCGGAGCGAAACAAAGAAATTCAAGTTTTTATTTGGAAATCCATGTCCATATTCCAGAAAAAAATTGAAGCGGAGCAAAACAAAGAAATCCAAGTTTTTATTTGGAAATCCATGTCTATATTCCAGATGAAATTTTTTGATTTGAAGTGGAACAAAACATAGAAATCCAAGTTTTTTTTTTGGAAATCCATGTCCATATTCCAGAAAAAAAAAAATTGAAGCGGAGCAAAACAAAGAAATCCAAGTTTTTATTTGGAAATACATGTCTATATTCCAGATGAATTTTTTTGATTTGAAGCGGAACAAAACATAGAAATCCAAGTTTTTTTTTTGGAAATCCATGTCCATATTCCAGAAAAAAAAAATTGAAGCGGAGCAAAACAAAGAAATCCAAGTTTTTATTTGGAAATACATGTCTATATTCCAGATGAAATTTTTTGATTTGATGCGAAACAAAACACAGAAATCCAAGTTTTTTTTGGAAATCCATGTCCATATTCCAGAAAAAAATTGAAGCGGAGCAAAACAAAGAAATCCAAGTTTTTATTTGGAAATCCATGTCCATATTCCAGAAAAAAATTGAAGCGGAGCAAAACAAAGAAATCCAAGTTTTTATTTGGAAATCCATGTCTATATTCCAGATGAAATTTTTTGATTTGAAGCGGAACAAAACACAGAAATCCAAGTTTTTTTTGGAAATCCATTTCCATATTCCAGAAAAAAATTGAAGCGGAGCAAAACAAAGAAATCCAAGTTTTTATTTGGAAATACATGTCTATATTCCAGATGAATTTTTTTGATTTGAAGCGGAACAAAACATAGAAATCCAAGTTTTTTTTTTGGAAATCCATGTCCATATTCCAGACAAAAAAAATTGAAGCGGAGCAAAACAAAGAAATCCAAGTTTTTATTTGGAAATACATGTCTATATTCCAGATGAAATTTTTTGATTTGATGCGAAACAAAACACAGAAATCCAAGTTTTTTTTGGAAATCCATGTCCATATTCCAGAAAAAAATTGAAGCGGAGCAAAACAAAGAAATCCAAGTTTTTATTTGGAAATCCATGTCCATATTCCAGAAAAAAATTGAAGCGGAGCAAAACAAAGAAATCCAAGTTTTTATTTGGAAATCCATGTCTATATTCCAGATGAAATTTTTTGATTTGAAGCGGAACAAAACACAGAAATCCAAGTTTTTTTTGGAAATCCATTTCCATATTCCAGAAAAAAATTGAAGCGGAGCAAAACAAAGAAATCCAAGTTTTTATTTGGAAATCCATGTCTATATTCCAGATGAAATTTTTGATTTGAAGCGGAACAAAACACAGAAATCCAAGTTTTATTTGGAAATCCATGTCTACATTCCAGATGAAATTTTTGAATTTGAAGCGGAACAAAACACAGAAATCCAAGTTTTTATTTGGAAATCCATGTCTACATTCCAGATGAAATTTTTGAATTTAAAGCGGAGCAAAACACGGAAATGCATGTTTGGTTTTGAATTTGAAGATTGGGCATTTTTAATTCTCAATTATAAGACAAGGACCAAACATACAATCAAAAATTACATTCCAAATTCCATTCCAAAATTAGAATCCTAAATCCTAAATCCTAAATCTTAAATTCCTAATTCCTAAGTTCCAAAATAAAAAAAATCAAAGTTAAAAAAATATTCCAAAATACGTTACCGAATTATCATCCAAAATTCAAATTTAATATAATTTACTAGTTCCAAGTTATATGTAATCTTAGGTAGCAAATCTCAAGTTCCAAATTTAAAATTGCATCCTTAATCACATTCCAAAATTAAATCATAAATCCTAACCCCTACATCTTAATTCCCTAATTCCTAAATTCCTAATTCCTAAATTCCAAAATTCCAAGATTGCTTCCAAGTTTCTGATTTCAAATTAAAATCACAGTCCAAAAAAAAATCAAAGTTCAAAAAAATTCATTCCAAAATAAGTTCCCTGACCTATCATCCAAAATTAAACTTTAATATAATTACTAGTTCCAAATTATATGTAATCCTAGGTAGCAAATCTAGAGTTCCAAATTTAAAATTGCATCCTAAATCACATTTAAAATCACATTCCAAATTTCCTAATTCCTAAATTCCTAATTCCTAAATTTCAAAATTCCAGAATCACAAATTGCTTCCAAATTTCTAATTTCAAATTAAAATCACATTCCAAAAAAATCAAAGTTCAAAAAAATTCATTCCAAAATAAGTTTCCTGAATTATCATCCAAAATTAAAATTTAATATAATTTACTAGTTCCAAATTATATGGCCAAGTTATATGTAATCCCTAGTTAACAAATCTAGAGTTCCAAATTTAAAATTGCATCCTAAATCACATTTTAAATCACATTCCAAAATTAATTCATAATTCCCTAATTCCCTAATTCCCTCTAGTTCAAATTAAAATCACATTAAAATCACAGCCAAATTTATTACATTCTCAAATCAAAGTCCAAAATTAAATCCCAGTCCAAAATTAAATCACAGTCCAAAAACGAACCAAATTAAAAATACATCCAATACAACTCAATAGATCCAATACACCCTCAAAAGATAATAAAAAATGAACAAATCAAAAGATAATATAAGAAGATTATTACCCGAATCAATCAAGTGGAGATTGACCCGAAGCGATCAGTGTTGATTAACGGCTGAAAAAAAAGATATATATTAAGAGTTATAAAAATATATATATAAATAAATAGAAAAAAAAGTAAATAAAAAAAATATATACAGAATATTAAAAAGAATTGAGTTTGTGTAACTAAAATAAAATAAAAAAAAAAACAAAAGGCTGTAACCTGTAACCCAAAAAAAAAACTTGAGAAAAAAAAAACAAAAAAAGTTATGTACAAAAAAAAAAGGGGCTTCTGTAACGTATGAAAAAAATATAACCAAGCTACAGGACCAAACATGTTTAAAGAAAGTAAACTCCAACTTAAACACAAATTGATACCATACAATTAAAACAATATTAAAAGATGACGTTCTGTCCTCCAAAGGACGAATCATCCGTACAAATACTTCGAATTATGTTTAGGTTGAACAAAAAAAATACATCCTTTACAAGCATTCAAGACATGTCATATAAAGAGGGAAAAGAAACTTGTAAACTCGTAATAGTATGAAATATTAACATCATAAATTCATAAAAAGAATTAACTAATATAAAAGCAAACTACATAACATACTTTTAATTATGCTACATGATCGGCGTCGGCGGTGGCCAAGGTTAAAAAAAGTCGTAAAAAAAATAAGAATATATAACATTCACCTTTGCTTGAACTCAATTACGGCTGCGGCGGTGCGGAGCGAGGCGGCACGGGCTGCGGCGTGGGCTGTGGCGGTGCGACGGCGACGGAGCAGGCAGCGGCGGCTGACTCCTCTTCAACTTCTCCAAACAAATGAGATCCATGCATCTCATTCTATTTATAAGTGCCATGAAACCTAAAAAGATTAGGTTTTGTAGGGTGAAGTTACTTAAATGTCCTTCACTTAAGTTAAGAAATTTTGCAAAAAAAAGAATACTCAAAGTTGGACTCGAGCTCAGGACCAAAAGAAACTAAAGTCATTCAAGTTCTGCTCTACCAAACAAGCTTCTTTGTTATCATTTGTCTTCACGTTCTAATATTACATTCGGCTTATTATTTATGCCAAAATAAAATTTTCAACACTCCTACTTCGAATTCGAGCCAAACTTCAAGAAAATATCATAATTTTTTCCTATAATTAAAATTTTGGGCATATTCCAAAGTTTATTTCCAAGCATGATCAAGTCAAAAGTTATCCAAATCCAAATCTCAAATCGAAATTGGTGGTTTGGATATACTCCAATTTATCCCGTGTCAAAAAAAAAAAAAAAAAAAAAAAAAAAAGTCAAAGTCAAACCTTATTCAAAATTAAATTGGGTAGACACGAAACTCTACTCTACATCCAAAAATAGAATTAAAGTAGAACACAAAAATCTACTAAAATTCAAGTCAAATTTCTGCAAAAAAGAAAGATCAATATTACGAGCCAAATTCATATTTTTGATCGATTGACATGGAAATATGTGTCAATTAAAATAATTGTTTTATGAACCAAATTTCATATTTCGGTAAAATTGACATGTCAAGGCGGAGTCGAAATTAGGGGTTTCCTGCATTTCGATTTCAAAATTTTACTTTTTCGAGACTCACCCACACATACTTGTGCGTAACTCTCGAAAAAGGGGGCATTTGTTGACCGAAAAATTTCGGTCAATCGACCGTCGCCACGTGTCTTCATCACGACCGGTGGATCAGATAGGCTTGACCGAGCAAATTCGGTCACACCGCAATTGGGCTCGAAATCGGATCGATCCAGAAAAACTATTCAAATTATTCAAAAGACAATTTGGCCCAAAGGCCAAGCCCATTGGGCTCAAAATTCAAAAGCCCATTGGGTCCAAGCCCACCAGGCCCATGAGAACTTTATAAATAGAGAGTTCATTCTTCATTTTCAGGGTTCAGAAAATTTCTACTCCTAAGAGCTAGAGAGAATTCTCAAACAACGAAGACTCCCTGAATCCTTGGAAGACTGAACGATCATCCAACATCGAGAACAAGCTGCGAAGCCCTCGAAACAAATCCAACATCGAGAACAAGCTGCGAAGCCCTCGAGATACATTTACATTTAAGAGAGAGAATCAGAGGATCAAACATTAGAGATTGTAATCCACTACGCACTGATACAATACATCAATACAAATTCAAATTTCATTTACACGTGTTCGAATTTCCATTCGTCGTCGAAATCTCGTGTAAACAAAAACGTCTGACAATAATTACACTGTAATTACAACATGAAACGTTTGACAATAATTGTACTATAATTTGGACATGAAACGTCTGACAATAATTACACTGTAATTACAACATGAAACATTTGACAATAATTTCACTGTAATTACAACATGAAACGTCTAAGGGAGAAGGAATTATGTTACACCATTGATTAGAAACTCTTGGTATTCTAACCATTACTTTCTTTCACAAAATATAATAAGTTCCAACTAATGATGAAAATTGAAAGGATAAACACAATTTCAAATCTGTATATAGTCATCATAAGGGATGAGAAATTTGGAAAGAGATTTAGGTTCCGTTTGGGATTGCGGTAGCTTTTAAAATAATTGCTTCTAACTTTGCTTTTAAAAAAATCAGTTGTTTGATTAATCAAAGTAGTGTTTGGTAAATTTTAGCTGTAGACTTAAATAAGTTGGTTATCGTGTTTGGTAAATAAATATTAAATTATTGTGATTTAACTATGATGACTAAAATAAACATATTATAAGAATTTGTATAAATTTTATTAAGAAAAAAATAATAGGGTATTATTTTTAAAAATATATTTACATTTGATTTATTAATTTAGAAATTATAAAATAAAATTTGGTGGTGGGAAATAGATACTAGATATATAAAATAATTTTTAATTTTGGAAAGATTTGAAGATTTGTTAAAAAAATGATTATTAGAGAATCTAGAAACTACAAATAACAGATTTTGAAAGGTGTGCGAAATGAACGTGACATAGAAAAGTGATTTTAACGAATTATAAAACAATTTGTTTTACCAAACACAAAAAACGGTTAAGATTTGTTTTTAATCACTTCCACCCTTTCAAACGCAATGTCAAATCGAGCCTTAGTTGCACCGTAAATCAAGGAGTGAACATTCATTTTGGTAAGAGGGGAACAAAAAGTTTTCAGAAGAAAAAAAAAGGAAAAAAAAGTAGTAGTCGAGATTCCTCATTGTTTTGCATGTGGCCATATTTCAAAAAACAAAATTAAAAAAAAATAATAATAAGAATAAGAATATATATATATTGTTAGTCGAAAATGGTCAGAAATTGAATTGTTGCGCCGAGGATTCCATTGCCTTGAAAGCAATTGCGGCACGACCTCGGTGTGAATCGTCTGTCGCCGGTTGCTCCCCAAGGTTAACGCAACACCCCTCACTGACGTACACTCGTCAAGTAGGGATTGGACTGTAGATAAAACTCGTTGCTCATAATGTATTTCGAGGAGAAATGAAAAAGAAGAGATGAAGAATGTTTGAATGATTTCAAAAGGATGAAATTCAAATCGGTTTTATAATTTCAATTCAGATCCGTTTTATATTAATTCACAAAACGTTTTGTATTAATTAAAAAAATCGTAAAAAGAATTCACAAAACGTTTTGTATTAATTGAAAAAACGGTAAAAAGAAGTCACAAAACGTTTTGTATTAATTGAAAAAAACAGTTTAAAAAATATCATCCTTTTTTTTCGCGCATAGCGCGGTTAAACCGAACTGAACGCGTGTGGGATGGAGAATAGCTCTCCACACTAACTACTTTTGCAAGTTCAATAAAGGGTTCCTCTATTTATACCTTTTTCCCAATTGAAAATCTTTCAATGTGGGATTCTTGGGAAGAAGTTTCCTTCATTATTGCACATGGGTTAGTCATTCCCAACAGTCCCCCAAGAATGACTACCAAAAGAGAAAAAGAAGGAACAAAATAAAACAAGAAAGCCAAAAACTGAGCAAAGAAGAAACAATGAGCTTAAACAACAATATCTTACGATTTGAATCGTTGCATAGTGAAGTGGGGCAACAACCTAATGGAAGGGAGTGAATTCCCTTTTAAACTTCCATCCATTCGCGCTGAGACCCCCACAACACTCTCAATCCCTTACGTTTTATCTTGAGTCCGCGATACTGATACAACTTCAAGTGTTTTTTATGGCCATGCACATCGAACCTTGAGCCACCGTGAGAGCTCTAGAAAGAGACCCTAAACTCTTTCATAGAAGGCGGCCACACATTCACAATCACGTTAAATGCCTCATCAAGTCTGTACCAGACCACTCAACAACTGAGCTATAAAGACTTTCAAGAGTTCCATTAAGTCTATATTCAGACCACCCAAATAACGGGCTATGGATACTTCTCAAGTGTTCCATCCATCAAGTGTTACCTAGACCACCCAAATGGAGGGCTATGGATGCAGTTATAAGGGTTTGAGTCTCATACTATGTGAAGACTCCAAAATTACTCTCCTTGTTAGGCCTTTGGTGTGAGGATCCGCTAGATTTCTCTCCGACCTTACATACTCTAAGGAGATAATTCCATTTTTCAGTAATTGTTTCACAACTCCATGTCTAAGGCGTAGGTGCCAATTCTTGTCGTTATATACACTATTTTTGGCAATACTTATGGCAGTCTGTGAATCACAATGTATTGATACTGGCACAGACACCCCCCACAATGACACGTCTCCAAGTAGGCTTCTTAGCCATTCTGCCTCTTGCCCGGTTAACTCAAGAGCTATGAACTCCGACTCCATGGTCGATCGTGCTATGCATCTGTGCTTAGCTGATTTCCATGAGATGGCTCCTCCACCTAGTAAGAACACATATCCACTGGTTGAGCTCACCTCGTCGTTATCTGTCACCCCATTTGCATCACAGTATCCTTCTAATACTGCAGGAAACTTGTTAAAGTGCAAACAAAGATCTATTGTACCTTTAAGGTATCCCAATAGTCGACGAAGAGCAGTCCAGTGATCTTTATCAAGATTATGTGTATATCTACTAACACCATATGCAATGTCGGGTCTAATGTAATTCATCAAAAACATGACACTCCCTATTATTTTTGCATATTCAGATTGAGAAACACTATCTCCTCTATTTTTCTTAAGGTTCATACTAGCATCATAAGGTGTTCTTACTGGAGTGCTATCAAAACAATCAAATCTCTTTAACATTTTTTTCAATATAGTGTGATTGACAAAGAAAAACCATTTACAGTTTTTCTTATCTTAACCTCTAATATTACATCAGCCTCACCTAAATCTTTCATTTCAAAATGTGAGGACAAAAAAGTTTTGTATCATTAATGATATCTAGATTTGTTCCGAAAATAAGCATATCATCAACATACAAACTAATGATCACACAATCAATTCCAAGCATTTTTTTAGTAAACACAAGTATCATAACAGTTTACTTTAAAACTGTTGTTTACCAAGGTATTATTAAACTTTTCATACCATTGCTTAGGTGCTTGTTTGAGACCGTAAAGAGATTTTTTAAGCTTGCAAACTTTATTTTCTTGACAAGGGATAATAAAGCCCTCAGGTTGTGACATGTATATTTTCTCTTCTAAATCATCATTGAGAAAAGCAGTCCTTACATCCATATGATGTATCACAAGACCACGAATTGCAGCAAAGGCGATTAAGGCTCTAATTGTAGCTATTTTGGTTACAGGAGAATATGTGTCAAAATAGTCTATGCCTTGTTTTTTAGTATATCCCACAACTACTAGTCTGACCTTAAATTTTTCTGTTGAACCATCTGGTCTGGTTTTCCTCTTGAAGATCCATTTACATTTAATGGGTTTATTTCCTTTAGGAATATCTACTAAGTCCCATGTTTGATTCATGCTTAACGAATATAATTCACTCTTAATTGCTTCATTCCAGAAGCTAGAGTCTACGGTACTTAATGCTTCCTGATAAGTTTTGGGATCTTCATCTATTAGGAACATGGAAGCAAATTGATTATCTATTTTATCTGAATTTTCAACTAAGAAAACAGTTAGGAAGTTTGGTCCAAAATCTTTACTAAACTTTTGTCTCTTACTTCTTCTAGGTTCAGATTCATGCATGCTATTAGAGGTAGTAAGGTGAGACAAGTCAAAGATTTGATCTCTATGTGAACTACCAGCTATATTATCATTCGAATCTGCTGTATGATTAAGACCTAAGATGTTGTCTAACTGATCAACAGATTTAGCCAATGGAAAAATATGTTCAAAGAATTTAGCATTTCTATATTCGCAAATTGAATTATCATTCAAGCACATAAACCTATAAGTAGCACTATTCTGAGCATAACCAATAAAAATGCAGTCAAAAGTTTTAGATCCAACCGTATGTTTCTTGAATTCTGGATATGCTACTTTTGTTAAGCATCCCCATACTCTCAGATAGCTGAAGTTGGGTGAGTATCATTTCCATAGCTCGTATGGAGTCTTATCCAACTTTTTGTGCGGTACTCTGTTAAGAATAAAACAGGCAGAAAACACAGCTTCCCCCCACATGTTATTTGATAGTCCATAACTTAATAACATGACATTCATCATTTCTTTTAAAGTTCTATTCTTACGTTCAACTATGTCATTTTGTTGAGGAGAATATGGAGCAGTAACTTCATGAATGATTCCGTTTAATTCGCAGAATTCCTTAAGAAATTTATTACTGTATTTACCACCTCTATCAGATCTCAGCCTTTTAATTTTTCTATCCAATTGATTTTCTACTTCCGCTTTGAATTTTATATACATGTTGCATGTTTCATCCTTTGAATTTAGGAGGTAAATTCTTGTATATCTAGAGTAATCATCTACGAAAGATATATAATATTTTTTACCACCTCTACTTGCAGTATATCTAAAATCAACTAAGTCTGAATGAATTAATTCAAGTAATTTTGTGCTTCTTGTTGTAATTGATTTAAAAGGTCTTTTTGTGAATTTTGCTTCTACACAAACAGTACATTTGCTGTTATCATGCGTATCATATATTTTAATGAGATGCAAATTTTTAAGCCTTTTAATCGATGCAACATTCACATGTCCTAATCTACCATGCCATACATCAATAGACTCAACAATATAAGCAAAATCAGATGAATTTTCATTCATTAAACCAGGAACAATATTTAGAACGAATAAGCCATCAGTTAGGTACCCCTTACCAACAAAGTCACCATTTTCGGTGATGATACCTTGTTTGCCTCAAACACAATCCTAAGTCCAGCTTTAATCAACAAACTTCCAGATACCAAATTCCTACGCAGTGAGGGAACATACAAAACATCAATAAGCGATAAAGTTTTTCCAGAAGTAAGTTTTAATAGAACCTTCCCTTTTCCGAGAACTCCAGCAGTGGCCGAATTTCCCATAAACACATATTCACTATCAGCTGTTTCCTGGATATCATGGAATAGATTTTGGTTCGAGCAAAAGTGTCTTGAGGCTCTAGTGTTCAGAATCCAGTCGGATTTGTTTTCTACCAGGCTTGCTTCCACGACCACAACAACTATAATGTATTTTTCAACAATGTTGGCTTGTGGAGCAGGTTTGACAATAACATGATTCTGATCTGGTCTTCCTTTCCTCTGGTTGCATTGATAGGATTTGTGTCTTGGTTTCCCACAAACATAACACACTAGTTTTGATTTCTCAATTCGTCCTCCAGCAGTATTGAATTGATGTCCTATTTTTTGCACTATTTTGTCTCTTAGAACCTGTTTACCTTTACCTTTATTTTTGAACCTGTTTTTTGCACCAGAAGGCTCAACCAGGTTAGCATTAACATAAAAAGAGGATAGTGAAAACAACTTATCTTTCTGCCTGTTGGCCTCTTCAGTGCGCATGTGACTGATTAGTTCCTAAAGGGTCAGATCTTTCTCATTGTGTTTCAGATGATTTCTATAGTCGCTCCAAGAAGGGTGAAAATTTTCAAGCAACACATTTGGCTGGAGAATTTCACACATCTTCATGCCTTCGAATAAGACACTTGCCACAAGATTTTCGTAAGTATGGACTTATTCCATGATTGGTTTTTCATCCGTCAGTTGAAATTGTAATCACTTTTCCACGACGTATTTTTTCTTCCTGCATCGTCACCTTCGTATCTAGACTCCAGAGTGGTCCATATTTTGTTCGTGGATTTTTGGACTACAAATAGATCGAACATTGAATCTGTCATGTGGTTGAGCAAGTGACCCCAAATTGTCTTGTTATCCTTGGCATATTTTTCAGAACCAGTTGAAGGGACCAATTCAGATTGGATTTGTGCAGTGGCGTCTATTGAGGTTTCTGGATCCACGACAACAACAGTGTTTGCTGTAGCAGAAGTTTCTGAGAATAGGACGTAATCGACCTCCAGTTGTTCGAAGAAAATCAGTAGCTTTTGGGACCATCGGCGGTAGTTCAAACCGTCGAGAGGCTCTAATTTGGACAGATCTGGAAGCGCCTTTCCTGACTTGATCGACATTTGGACAGAACAGAAATTGCTTTCAACTTGTTAGTCGAAAATGGTCAGAAATGGAATTGTTGCGCCGTGGATTCCACTGCCTTTAAAGCAATTGCGACACGACCTCAGTGTGAATCGTCTGTCGCCGGTTGCTCCCCAAGGTTAACGCAACACCCCTCACTGACGTACACTCGTCAGGTAGGGATTGGACTGTCGATAAAACTCGTTGCTCATAATGTATTTCGAAGAGAAATGAAAAAGAAGAAGAGATGAAGAATGTTTGAATGATTTCAACTCTCCCAACCTTCCTCCTTTTATATAGAACACAAACGAGAGGTTTCAAAAAGAATTTAACCTGGAAATTAAATTAAGATAGGGAGTTTCAAAAGGATTAAATCCAAATCGGTTTTATAATTTAAATTCAGACCCGTTTTATATTAATTCACAATTATGGAACCGAAAGATCCCGACACAACCAGAGGCGCAGCGGAAATAGCCTAAAATTGGCTGAGGATATTCAGCAATCAATGAGCAACAAACTAGGAGAGAAAAATAATCAAACTTTTTGAAAATTTTCATTTTGCCCGAAGTATCGATCGATAAACACATTTATCGATTAGTAAACCGATCGGTAAAGGTCAACCAATAAATGATTGACCGATAAACTGATCGGTATAACTCAAGAAAATGCACTGGTATATATCACATATATATTGGTATATTTTCTACCAAAGAGAACCCGACCGGTAAAAACAGTGTAAACATACCTGTAAATATCATATATACACCGGTATATTTTATACCGAGGGATTCATGACCGGTATATATTGTACATATACACCAGTATATATCATATATACACCCACCAATATATATCATATATACACCCACCAATATATATCATATATACACCGGTAAATATTATATTGAGGAATTCCGGACCGGTATATACCACCGGTATATATCATATATACACTGGTAAATATTATACCGAAGAATTCCTGACCGGTATATACCACCGGAATATATCATATATACACCGATATATATTATACCGAGGAATTTCTGACCGGTATATACCACCGGTATATATCATATATACACCGGTAAATATTATATCGTGGAATTCCTAACCTGTATATACCACCAGTATATATCATTTATACACGGATATATATTATACCGAGGAATTCCTGACCGGTATATACCACCGGTATATATCATATATACACCGGTATATTTTCAAGCGAAGAGAACTCTACAAGAAAAAGTACCGGTATATATCATATATACACCGGTCTATATAGTAACAAAAATACCTTGTTTTGACGTTCGCCTTCTCGTCTACCTCAGCACCTCTACTGCCCCCTCGAACTCTACCTCTCCTCCGGTCACGAACTCAACACGAACAATCGAGGACCACCCTTAGAGAAGTCCCAGCTATTCTCGTGCTTAATAGTGGAGTTGTGAGACTCCTTAAGCTAAAGGGGTTTGTTGAGAAGGAGGAGGAAGAAGATGAAGCTTTGGTAGAGTTTGGAGTTGAGTTTATTATGAACTTGATAAACAATTTATCAAGAACACAAAGAACACAATTCAACAAACCTATTGAATTTCAACAACTAGAAATCCAAAATCAAGAGAAAAAGAATTAACACCTTAACTCTTCTTCAATCTTTCCAAAAGAACATACCTTGATTCATCTACAACAAAAGCTTCAAACTTCACTTCTTCAAACTTCAAGCAAGAAGAATACCTTCAACAATTGAAAGCCTTCCAACGAGAGAGATGAAGCTAGCTAGAAGTTAGAGAGAGTGAAAAGCTTGAGTTCACTAGAATTGGATGAACTCAATTCTCCAAAATGGAGAATTGAGATTTGAGTGGAGTCCACATGGAGTCCATGCAAAATGCATGGCTCCATGTTGAAAATTAATAATAATAATAATAATAATAATAGTTATAAATAATTATTATAAATTAAAATTAGTAATAATAATTAAAACCTTTTTAATTATATAATTTATTATTATTATTAATATCAAATATTAATATAATAATAAATCCTCCACCAAGTCTGGTTCACCGTAAAACCGACTTTTTCAATATATGAATCAGAATTCATATTTTCCTCCGGTCGATTATTTAAATCACATTTAAATACAACTTCCTTCAGTTATTTATTTAAATCACATTTAAATACAACTTCCTTCAGTTATTTATTTAAATCACATTTAAATACATAAACCCTCAATCAAAAGACCCGAATTCAGATTTCTCCGAATTCTACCCTATAGCACTGCTATACCGCTTTATCCGAGCTAACCAGGAGAACCTAAAGGACCTACAGATCATGAGCTCCAACGATACGAGATCATTCGGTCAAAACTCTTTTAACCCGAATCGATCAACATTCGTTAACCCCCGAAGACTTCACTATAGTCTAAGGGCTGCACTCTCCTCACTGTAGATATATTTTGTCCTCTTGATATAATCGTCATCGGTAAGTCGATCCTTCACAGGTTGTCCGTAATCACAGCTGAGTCATTTAAACCGTTTAACCCCTACCACTGACACCTCTATTGAACAATTGATCAGTGGTCCTAGCAACAGATCAAATCCTCTCTTCACAAGAGTGGATATGTGCACATTGTTCAAGCCATGAAGTCAGCTATTAAGGGAACAACCTATCTACTAACCCTGAAAAGCGGGTTAGGAGTAAATTCCATCTTGCTATACTATGCCCCATCTACCTATTCAGCTTTATCCCCAAGAAGGTAGGTTATTGAGTCGGCGCTATTGGGTCACTCTCACCCGTTCAAGTCAAAGGATACTTCCGAATAAGCAGGAGTTCATAGCGAGCTCAGGATTAAGCTCGAGTTACCTAGGCCATCAATGTGTATAAGTCGGTCTCGATCAGTAAACGGAGTTATAAAGAGAGAGCGACTTAATACGCGGTTCGATCTTGCGTAAACTCATTACACATGACGCCCTCACTTCTCACATCTCAATGTGGAACAATTCGGATCACACCGTTCTGTACAATACAAAGTGAGCCGCATCCATTAGTGTTACCAGGATAATGTACCCAGCCTTATCCATATATTATAGATCATTTTGGCAGTATACTTGAACCTGATCCATAATCATGTCATACATGAGGTTCAAATACTCAGACAATGCCAAGGGTGATGGTTATTGGTATAGGATAAAACAAGTTTTACTTTACTCTAGTAAACTCTTTTACTGAATTAAAACTTAATAACTCTTTATTACTAAATAGAGTCTTTACAAACATAACCGTTTACAAACCACGAGTGTTAGGACATAAAACCCAACAAACTCCCACTTGGACTAAAACATCTGTGGTGTTCATGTTGGTGGAGAAAACGAAATATCTCATATTTCTAGTTTACTCCCACTATCCTTACTGAACAACTCGGAGCCCTAAACACTTTAGGTAGTTCTCAAATACTTTAGCCATGAGAAACATAGTAAACAAAACAGCATGAAGTGCTGCGAGGAAACCATGTGACTATCACATCCTCTCAGAGCACTATACTTTGAGTTCAATTCATAAACTTTTTACTGCTTCATAAGCTGCAATAAAGCTTAGCTATCAAATCATAAATAAGCAATACAACTCTTGTATTCTATTCTTCCATTTGCACTAATTGATAAAAGACAACAATGGGCATTTGGTCTAGTGGTATGATTCTTGCTTAGGGTGCACGAGGTCCTGAGTTCAATTCTCAAAATGCCCCAAGAAATTCGAGTTTTACCTCTAATTTTCTTTATTCCACATAATACTTCATCGTACATACCTTTTTAATCTTAGTCCTTCCGAAAGATAAAAGCAAACCAAATCCAATTTTCACCAGGGCTGAAAATGGCACATAAAGAGACATACATACTTTAGGTTACATGACAACGTAATTGAACGGAAACTAACACTTAATTTTTTTTTGAATAAACTAACATGAGCATGGCTCAACCAGTATAAAGTAAGTATGAACTATCTCCCAACCCACGTATTATGAAAGGAAAAAAAAATATAAAAGTTTGAATAAACTTTGTCATATGGTAATCCCTTATTACCAAAAACAATTGTCAACCACCATCAAAATGATTATAATTCAAAGATATGGGACCTTTGGTAGTAAAACTATAAAAGAAAAAATAACTAACAGCCACACTGAAATATACGAGCCTCAGTAATTCAAAATATGAAACTTTTATTCCTTTTTTCTCAGGACGTGTAGTTCAAACTTCAAACGACAACTTACATTACGGAATATAACTTAAACCCTAAATCCTAAAACCTATTCATGTACAAACAAGTTGTGAATGATCACATTTTACGGTTGTTTAGATCTAAAGGTAAAAAGTATATTAATACTTGTTACGGGCTACTTCAACCTCGCGTCACCAACTGACGTCACACCCGCTCCCCGAGGAGTGGGGGCCACCGCACTAGGCCTCGAACGAATCGTCCCCCAGGGGCCGACCCCGGAGCTTCGGTGAATGAAGCTCACCAAAGCTGACGAAGGCAAGTTGTCATCACGCCACTTCTCAAGTGGTACGAGATGTGATTGATAAGACAGTCTGCCACCACTGACGAAAAGGCGGCACAGGTGCCCCCAACCCTCTTGGGAATCGGGGAATGACGGTTGCCGCAATCATGACAAAGCGCGTGGACCCAACCCCGATTGGTCCGCGTCCCCTCGCCCCGGTCCAGACATTCGTCCGAAGGCCAAGGGACCGGGCCACTCGAGGAGTCTTTCCTCACCACCCGCTATAAATACCCTTCATGTTCAAAAGGAAGGGGAGGACCAGAAATAATACGGGTAACTCTACCCTAAACTCTCTCTCTACTCCTACTTATGCTCGGATCTCTCTGACTTAAGTATCGGAGGCCCATGGGTCAAGCCCACCGGTGCAAGTTTACTTTCCCCTCCGTGTACAGGTCCATGGCGCGCCCGACGAACACGATCGCGCGGCGAAGCACGGCAGAAAGAGGGAAGTCCAAAATTCTGCATCAACAATACTTGTACATGAGTTTCATTTATAGTAACGACTTTCTTTATTAATGAATCACAACTAAAGACAAGTAATTTTAGTAACAAACAATAATTTGTTTTATTTTACAAAAAAAAAAAAAATCAATTATGAAATAGAAAATAGATAAAATAAGACCTTTGGAGAAAGAGAAAAATTAAATAGTAATTATTTTTGGATGAGAAACATTGATGGCGTGAAAATAAAGTGTTGGGATTAAAAATAGCGAGATATAAATATACTGCGGAATAAACTAACTAAATATATCTCAACCTGTTACAATCCAAAAGGCAATCGGTCACAAAATACAATAATAAAAGATAAGGGAAAGAGATAACAACACCGAGAGATATACTGGTTCGCCCCAATCTCGGGACTACGTCCAGTCTTTTGCAATTGCAGGTTCTACTATAATGGAGATTGCAAAGTCCCTCAAGCTCGCGCTACAAAACTCACCCAAATAGCCCAACTAGAACTATTTGCTTACAAGTACCACAACCCCGGTAGCTTGGAATAAACAAACCCACTAAAAATACTCACTGTATTTATTACTCAATTCCAACTGCCCACACAAAATTATACCTATAATTTTGGTACTGCAGGTCATGCATCTGCTATTTTTGGAGTACACAATACACAGAAGTAATATCAATTGCCAAATTGTGCAGCCGCAAATCACACAAAATTGACAAAGTCAAATTTTAATTGTCTGACACATATGTTTATATCTATATATATGCCTAATTAACCTAAAGAATCACAATTGGGCCTAAGCCCAAATTTCTTTCAGTATTAAGATTGCACATGCGTCCATTTCCATAAAACTTCCAACTTGATTTGTCTCCACAAAAAATCCTAACAAGAAGGACAATGTCCCAATCCGAAGGATCACATAAACCTTATGAATTGGATGAGAAAGAAATGAATTGGATGAGAAAGAAGTATAGCTATAGTAGTGAAAGATTGGAGAACATTTACACAAATAAACCAACAATTACATAGCGATTAATAAATAACGATTAAGGTTGAATCTCTCCTAGCTGCAGTGGCGGTCGATCAGATTAAGGATTCTTGCCTTCCTGAGTTCGATCCTTGTAAACTGTATGTATTAACATATATTTTGCCAAATCGAGCTACGAGCATAGCTCAATTGGCATAAGGTTGTGTGTTACTAAGAGGTCATGGGTTCAATCCTCGCATTAATTAAAACACCTTTGCAAAAAAAAAAATTGCGCATTTGGTCTGGTAGTATGATTCTCGCTTTAGGTGCAAGAGGTCTCCAGTTTGATTCTCAGAATGCCCTACATGATATATCAAAGCAAGAACCAGTAAATAGTGTCTCAATTAAACCTTAGGATGCAAAAGGTCCCAAGTTCCAATTCTCAGAATTTAGCCTCAAATTCAATTTTAATTCTCTTTATCAATTTTCCACATCTTAATATCAATAAAATTCTCATAATAAATAAAAAAATAAAAAAATAAAAAAGAGAGACAAAATTGCCCTTGTTGGAATGCCTACCCTCTACGACTGGTTGGTACGGGACAACGAGTCGGGGTCCAGGAGCGGAGCGCCCTAGTGGGGATGGGGGCAATGCCCCTAAAAGAAAAAGAGAATTCCTAATAAATGGCCCTTTTTAGAAACTCATTTGAATAGATGTCCCTTTTTTTAAAAGTGAGTTTCGTGTCCTTTTTTTAAAAAACAAATCTCTCTCCTTCACTCTTCCTTCCTTTTTTACCCTCCCAACTTCTTCTCTATTTTAAAATTTTATCCTAAAAGAAAAAAATCTTTCATCTCTCTTTCCCAGATTTTCTCCAACCAAATCGTTCTCTCTCCTCCCATAATCTTCTTCTTCCTTCTCTCTCCCCAAACCCCAAATCTCACATAACCCGATTCTCTCTATCATCTCTCATCTAAAAAGAATAATACATTTTCAAGATTTCGTTTCCATTTCGTTCAAATATTATCATGAATTCTCTTTCCAATCCCCTTTATCTCTCTTCTTCCATTTAGTTTACAGATTTGTGTTCAATCAGTTTCAGGACACATTTCCACGCAACAGTTCATCTTTTTCTTCCGTTCACTGCCCTTTTTCCAATTTAACTCTCAGGTATTTGCTCCAGATTATATTTAAGCTTCCACATTTTTTCATCTGTTGTTTGTTCTTAATAATATATTTTCATAACACTTTAAAAAAAAAAAAGAGCGGGGAATAATATAGATTTGGGTTAATATTGGTTGGAGGAATTGTCTGGATTCGTGAGAGACAAAGGGAACTGTCTGGATTGTCATATTTTTTTTTAATAAATTAATAGTTGTATCAATTAAGTTTTGCATCAATTTACAGAGTAAAAGAAAAAATTGGGTTAATATCATAACACATCCCATTCCCTCCCAATTTTCTGAGTTTTACATTTAGTTTATTTCTGATTTTTTTAACCTAATTTTTTCCCCACTACATTGAATTTACGCTACTGCCTTGATCATATTTGGGTAATAAAATTCATGTTTTACTGACCTTTTTGTAGGTTATATGACTCTAGTAGACGTCAAATTTTTACATGATGGGAAATGGGATGATGATGGTCGGTACATCAATTTCAAGGTTACACAACTAACCATCCCGTCATTCTCCACCCTTAAACAACTCACTGATTTTATTATCTCTAAGTTGAACATTTGCATTAACCAAACAAATCAAATAGTCATAAGGTTAACACTTTATAGAGACAATGTTGATAAACCATCATCAATTATTCTTACCGAGGATAAGGATGTCCAATGGTTATCATTTTCTAGTTCTAACATTGGGTCTAATGAATCATGCTTAGTTGTAGATCACTCTGATGTTGGTTGCATAACTAGTTCAAATACAATGTCTTATGATACAAATACACTGTCTACCAATCTTAGAGTTTTAATGTCGACGGATAAATTTAAATTTATGGACCATGTTAACATTGACTCTCTACCATCTGATTTCATCTTAGAAGTTAAATCTGTTTTCCAAACCAAAACCGACTTGCAAAAACTTTTACACCTAATTGCCCTTCGACGTAGTTTCCAATTCAGAACCATTAAGTCTAATAAAACACGGCTTGTAGTTTGTTGTCGGGATGAACTATGTTCTTGGTATGTTAGAGCTTCGCGTTACCATGGTAGTGAATTTTGGGTGGTTCGAAAAATTATTGATGAACATTCATGTTCTATCGATGTGGTAAAAAATGATCATAGGCAAGCTACATCATTCATAGTTAGCGAATGTGTTAAGTCTATGATGGCATTGGATGATAAGTTGAAGTGGCGTCCCAAAAATCTTGTTAAGTACATGAGGAACAAACATGGTGTAAGCATCAGTTATGACAAGGCTCGGAGGGCTCATGAATTTGCCCTGAAATGTATAAGAGGATCCCCTGAAGAATCATATGCCCTCATTCCATTGTTCTCTGCTGCCTTGATTGCAAAGAACCCAGGTTTAGAATGTTAACTTTCATTTATTTACACTGCAATACTAATATTTACACTGTATTTGTCTAACTCATCAATTTAATCTTACTTTTTTCAGGAACATACACAGCTTATGAAGTAGATGATGATTGTAGGTTCAAATTTTGCTTCTTTTGTCTTGCTGCTTCAATTCATGCCTGGAAACATTGCTTTCCTGTAATCTCTGTTGATGGTACGTTTCTCAAGAATAAATTCATAGGTACATTAATTATTGCATGTACTCTAGATGGTAACTCTGAAATATTACCATTAGCATTTGCAATAGTAGATTCTGAGAATGACGAGTCATGGAATTGGTTCTTTCGAAACCTTAAATCTGCATTGGGTGAGCCTAATAGTCTAGTTATAGTATCTGATAGGCATAATAGTATAGGCAAAGCTGTGAGTAGTGTCTATGATTCAGCAGAACATGGGATATGTGCCTATCACTTGTTACAAAGCTTGAAGAAGAAATACAAATCAAAACCAATCGATAAGGTATTCATGAATTGTGCGAAGCCTACACAGAGGGACAATATGAGTTTTACATGAGACAATTGGAGAGCATCGTTCCCTCAATTCGAGCAGAGTTGGAAGGAATCGGTCTCCCTAAGTGGGCAAGGGCTTTCTTCGTTCGGAAAAGGTATTCATTGATGACTACAAATATATCTGAGAGCATGAATTCAAGACTCGATCACGAACGTGAGCTACCAGTTATATCTCTTCTTGAGGGCATACGTAGTGTAATGCAGGAATGGTTTTATAATCGACGATGCTTCTCGAGTTTTCAACGGACAGACCTTTCACCATGGGCAGAATCTATACTCCGATCACACCTAAAGGACAGTCGCACAATGGACGTGAGTATAAATTTCTTTCATTACACATTATAATCACATTTAATCCCTTATTCTCATAATTTTTATGAACTCAATCTTATTTATGTTGTTATAGATAGTTCCAGTAAACCAATACTACTTTCAAGTAAAAGATCGTACCGAACAATACGAGGTGGACATAGTCGCCCGTACCTGCACTTGTAGACGATGGGATTTGGACATTATTCCATGTTGTCATGCATGTATTGCTTTGTGTAAGAGGAATTTTGATTTACACAACTATGCACATCCGTTTTACCATATGTCAAATTTAAATCAGTTATACAGTGTAGATGTATTCCCAATTGGAAAAGTCGACCAATTTCTGCCACCAACTCTTCCATATGAAAGTCTTATCCAACCGCCTAATGTCAAACGGCCGGCCGGCCGTCCTAGGAAGAATAAACTCTTATCTCGCAATGAGATCACATCAAGAATTAGGTGTGGTCGTTGTCGGCGTGTAGGTCACAACCGAAGAACTTGCAAGAATCCACTATCCAATTGATGTTAGATATAATTTTTTTACATTATATTTGTTTTTATTATTTTATAATTAAACATTCATTTATTTTTTGGTACTTTTTAGTGTTCGAATTATATTTACATTTTATTTCTTAACGTTAAATATGTTTGAAACCTATCAATAAAGTCAGCTTGCAACTATATTAATTTTAAATTAGAGTGTAATTAATTTTGTACCTATATAGGTTCTTACATATTTACGTTCCTTTGTCAATAAATTTTATGTGTATATTTTATATACATTCTATGAGTCCATTTTGCACCAGTTCTGTATATTTCCATCTAAACGTATCTTTATTTCAGTATTAAATAAATTTCCTACACGTATTGAATAATTACAGTGAAATGTTTACATCAGTCCACATAGTCTTTTCGGAGTGTAGGTTACCTAATTACACTTTATTCCTCATTACACACAGTTATGATGTATTGACGAATAGTTAAGTACATTTTTAACTTATATTTTTCCAGCAAGGTATGAAATGTTTACATCAGTCCACATAGTCTTTTTCGAGTGTAGGTTACCTAATTACATTGTATTCTCATTACACACATTTATGATGTATTGACAAATTGTTGAGTACACTTTTAACTTATATTTTTCCAGCAAGGTATGTAATGTTTACATCCGTCCACATAGTCTTTTCCGAGTGTAGGTTACCTAATTACTCTGTACAGTACACCCCATTTCATTTTCATACTTGGAATTCTATTCATGTCTCATATCTCATATGCACAAGAAATAGTTACACTCTACTTTTTGTTCAACCCAAACCTTCTATTTTCACATGACTCACTGACAGAAAAATATTTTATCATGATACATCAACTAAACAAGAACAAAATTACTCATTAACTAAACAGAGTAGTGTTCCACAATAAAACCAAAGTTCTACAAAAGACTACATACTTCTGAAATAACCATGCAACAATTTCTTTCTCTATTCTAGTCTACCAGACAAAATATCAACCTGCAAACTTACTTCATCAAGAATAAAAAAAAGTAGTTCTTCATTTAATTTGTAAATATCAAAGAATCTTCTAAGATTGACTTAGATGTAGATTGTACGATGGCCCCTCATATGGGAATGAAGGTTCGTTTTCCGACTTTGCTCCAGTTACTAGCTCGAACCATTCTCCTGATTGCTTAACAATTTGTCCTTGGACGTTTGAGCTTATCTAACAGGCAAACAAAAAACAGATTAACAATCACAATTACATAACTCCTGAATCTATATATTATACACTTAACATCCATTGTTTTCTAACCTCTTTAAGTGCACCTCTCATTGATTTGGTCTCCTTGTCCATAATATCAGTCATGTTCAATTTTCTTTTAACCTTGTATTTTTTTTGCAGTTAGCAATGTTAATTAACTATTTACACTCAATTAAAATTAACCACCATTTTATGTTCAATACCTCAACATTTTTCTTTGGTAGTGGAATCCTAAACTTCACACCCGTGGTCCTATCCTCAGCAAAACGAACCAATTTCTTGCAATCACGTTTGTCATTCTATTACCAAAATGAAACATAAAACTTCATAAACATACTTAATATATATTTTCAACTCAACATATATGTTAAACAATAAAGGGTTCAAGATTGACTATAAATTTACAATAGATTTCCCCTTGTTTTCCTTCCTTAACCGTGCATATATTTGTTCTTCGTCGATCGAACAAATAACATTGTTTATTATTTCGTCAGCATCCTTGTTCTCTTCTTCTTCCTATTACAAATATTAACTCACAATTGAGTTATCAAGACCTTATTGTGAGTGCACTATTTCTAAATTAAATACATTATTTAATTAAGTACCTGGGTGTTCTCGTTGTTGTCTGATTGTCTGCTTTTTCCTTCATCCGCCCCCCCTTTTCGTTGGGTTTTTCCTGCACCTTCGATGGTTTTTAAATTCTGACTATTGGTTTGTCCAGCTGGTCCCTCGTCGTCGTCTTCCCTTTTCCGCCTTATCCCTAGATTTACACTATCATTGAGAATTTCATGCTCATCCTCTTTTTCCTTTTTTTCCTCTTGCTCCTTCTCGATATCATCCAGTTCCGTAGAGAACTTCGACGCAGCCTTGTGAATTGCAGAAAATTTAACAGATAGTAGATGTTGTCAAATACATTGTGATCGGTTGCTATTTTTTTTATAAGTTATAATTCTGTAAATAATCACAACATTTACATTTTCATATATCTCGTAAAATACACTGTAAATTCTCACTTACCACATAGTACTCAGGGGCAGCATTTGCCTTTGAGCATTCCACCATCATCTTCATCAGTTCTTCCATCTTGTTTTCCATATGTTTTTGGTTCTCTCCCAATGTCTTCAATTGGTCCAACATTAATTCTTGTGTTCTATTGATTTTCTCCAAGTTCTCTCTCATTACCTTCTGTTCAAATACATTTGCAACAGGCCTATTCAGTGTCATTTTATTCCCCTCGTGGGACATCTCGAACTGTATTTCTCTTCTTAACTTTTCCTCCTCCTCTATGAAAGGCTCAAAATAATCCATCTCCATCTCTTCCGTTGTAGCCAACATATGGCACATTTCAAGCTGGTATTTAAATTAGGGAACCCAAAAACTTAGAAACATTTTATCTTATATGTGTGTAGCAATAATTAATTCGCTGAAAATATTACCTCGGGTGACTCGAACACCTTTTCGTCTAGGTCCTTCCATTTGGGTTGCGTGTGTGCAACCCAACTTATTATTCTGGGAATGTTGTTGTTGAGCTTCTGGGCGAAGAAGTTCTGAGGGATGCTTAGGGTTGGAATTGTCTCGTATGCCCAAGCCAATATTGGAAATATGAATCCTCCGAGACATATACCAGTTGTTCCTTTTCCTCCCAATGCTTTTTGCATCGTATCCACCAGTAGATCGAAGGCCAGCCTGCCCCACGGGTAAGTGTTGAAGAGCTCCGGGTCATCTACCATCAATATGTGTTTCATGTCCACACTAACTGTATCCTGCCGTGGTAGTAAGAAACTCTCCAAGAAATATAGTTGTGCAACCTTCAGTCGCTCCTCATCCGTACCGATCTTGCTCACACCGAAAGCCATGTTTATTATTTTCCGACTAACTACTTTCTCCCCATGAAAGAATATGTCTTTTATGCGCCCGCCACCTTTTATTTTATCTTCATCTATTGTTGGGAGTTCCCTACAGTTCAACCCCGTAATTAAAGCAAATTCTCGCAGTCCGAACTTTACCACCTTTCCTCCAATCAGAAAATTCATATGGGTCGGGCTTCTCGGCTTGCACTGCCTCTGTATGAGGTGCAGTAGGAGTTGTGAAGATTGGTTAATGATGGAGAAGTCTAGGAAATATCCGAAACAAGTTTTTCTAAACTTTTCCTTTATCTCTTCACTCAAGCAGGTTCTTATTCTTTCAAGTACTTCGATCTTCGTTTGCAAATTGATTCGTAATGGGTGTCGTCTCTTGCTTTTTGAGATCAAATAGCCACCATCCTATCAAGATACAAATAACAGAACATTAAAACACATTTTAACCAATCTCTCCCTAATATAGTGTAATTATTAAAACTTCAACTCACATTTTCTCCCATGTCATCTTCACCTTTAACAATTACCTGAAACCATTAAACATCAATTAATTGCATATTTATTAAAATTACATGGTGATATCAAAAAACCATTTATTACCTTTTTTCCTGCATTTCTTTCCTTTTTAACTTTTTTTCCTTCTTTAACACCCAATTTGATTTGTTGGTTGCATCTCGACTCATCCTCAGACTTGTTGTCATTTTCATCACCCTCATCATTTTTTGATTCATCAAGACTCTCAGAGTCATCTTCTGTTTTTGATGTTTCCTTATATTCCATAATCCGGTTATCATCATTAAATCGTTATAAATACACTGTATTTATTATTAACATTAGGAAATTCAATAGTCGTATGCATACCTCATTGTCCCCCGTCTGTTCTGAAAACTCATCTTCTCCCGCTGACTTTTTCTTTTCTTTCTTATCCTCCACCTTAATTGTAACATGTATAACAATTGTATATATCAACTACAGTGTATTTAATATGATCAAATCCAAAACAAATTGGATATAGTGTTTACCTTAGTCATCTTCTTAATAGCTTGCTTTGGTTCAGTCGTGGATGCTTCTCTTCCTCTTTTCTTTTCTTGTTTGATTGGTTTTACCTCTATCAATGGAATAGGTTCTGACACTGAATCTGATATTGTATCCTCGTCTTCACTCACCGTTATTGGAACAGTGCTTTTAATCTTTTTCCCTGGTGTATATCCGGCAGCCTTCAACCGGTCACTTGATCTTAGTTTTGTTTTGGTTTTTCCCATGGCCTTCTTCAACAAATAAAAAAAATTAGTAAACCCTATCAGAATTTTAAATTCTCATTCACATATATACACTTACTGTAGTAAACCCTATCAGAATTTTAAATTCTCATTCACATATATACACTTACTGTTTTTCAAATAATCACAACTTAGAGCATATCCCTTACTTTTAGTGATTTTAAAAAAAAAATTGTTTATTTTCTTTTTTCTGTGTAAATCGTACACAACCCTTTTTTTTGTGTAAATCGTTCACCACCCTTTTTTTTTGTGTAAATCGTTCACCACCCTTTTTTTTGTGTAAATCGTTCACCACCCGAATCTTTCGCACCAAATCTTTCAAATCTCCAAATATAATCAAACCCTCAAACAATTTTTTAAAATTTGTTAAAGATTAGAAAAAATCTACTACTAAGCTATCTCCACCATTTTACAACGATAATCTTCCTTTTGTTTGATTTTATTTTTTTGTTAATTTTTTTTTTTCTGTTTTGAATAGTTTAGGATTACATACCTCCTCAATCGATACTTGAATGTGTAGCTACACCGGTGGAGAAGCAAAGAAAATGAATCTACAAGGAGCTTTACCCAGAGAACCACCCTTGGCGATGAAGATGAAAGGTTTTCAATTTTTTGGCGTAGGGGTGAGCTTTTTCTTCTCCAACAAGAACTGAAATCCCAACAGTCTTTCTTCTTCTTTACTTTTTTTTATTTTTTATTTTTTTATTCTTACAATTACACATAACGATGTTTTCATCATCACACCACTTTAATTATTAGGATTTTGTATTGCATGCAATCTTTAAAAAAAAAAAAAAATTGATGTGATGTTTTCATTCAATTTCCCAGGTGTAGTTAGAACTCTCATTTCATTATTTAATTAGAACTCTGATTTAAATTCCTAAACTTACTGATTTTTTTTTGTTTGTGTTATGGTTGTTACACGTGTTAGGCATAATCTTAGTATTTTGAATTACACCGTCATTTTCCTTATTTCATGGAGGTTTAGATTCAGTTTATTTTTTAATATTTATTTGGTTGTATTTAACCATCGGGGGCATTAACGTCCTTATACCCATATTTGAATTCATCTATTTTTAAATAAAGGACATATATCAAACATTTTAAAAAAGGGACATCTATCGATTTTGATAATAAAAAAAGGCCATCTGTCTCTTTGCCCCAAAGAAAAATCTGATTTGGGTTTTTACTTCTCTCTTTTGGGCTTTGGCCCATTTTGTATTAGGTATGGTGTCATATATAAACCTTCTAATGACTTCAGTCGCCCCTGTTCATTTGTAATTCTCTCTTATTTCGTAATAATACTGCTCTCCCTTCTGCCTGTAGACGTAGCTAACACGACGTTAGTGAACCACGTAAATCTGTGTCGTTCTTTTTCCGCGCTTACTTATTCTTTGTTATTGATTTATCGTAACAGCCCCAAATTAAGGTTTTAATTCTCTTATCATTATTCCACATCTTAATATCAATAAACTTCTCACAAGAGAGAGAGGTGAGAATGTATTTTTGCTTTGTAATATGAATATATAATTAAGCAAAGTGCTTCAAACCTTTTAACATTAGTTCCTTTGAGGAAACCAAAACCCTTTAAAAAAACAAGTTTGTTTGAGGAAGCAAACCTTTTAACATTAGTTCCTTTGAGGTAGGAAGCAACCGTTCCACATGTTAACCGTGTTAAACATTGCCACCTGTCTTAATAGATTTAAAAGATAATTCCATTTTATAGTATAAAAAAAGTTTCCAACGAGCATCACAAAAGGGATATTACTACTTGCACATGAGTTTCATTAATACTTTCTTTATTAATGAATCTTAACTAAAATACAAGTAATTTCGTCAAACCTACAATTGGCATAAAGATGTGCCATCGACCTAAGATTAGAATTTCTCCATCCCCAAGTTGTACTAAAACAAAAATACAAGTAATTTCAGCAACAATTTCCAGTGTAAGTGACAATTCACATCGAAGGAACTAACAAACAAAACAAATCTTTTTGTTCTAAAATATAGCAAAATCTTTGTTCAGACAAGATCTAGTATCCCACTACCAAAGCAGTAATTGGCATGTACTCTTTCGAGATTAGTTGTACAAATCTCCTACCCTATTTGATGTACTCTAAAAAAAATATAATAGTATCTCTCCATTAAATCGGCATTTTCATGACATTCTATATTCTATAAATAAGACGACAAAAACAGAAAATGTATTCAAGTCAAGTATTATAACTCAATAGGCCATATCCTTAACGGGCATTTGGTCTAGTGGTATGATTCTCGCTTAGGGTGTGAGAGGTTCCGAGTTCAATTCTCGGAATGCCCCAAGAAATACCCCACTAATATGATGGTATGATTCTCGCTTTGTTTCCGAGAGATCCTAAGTTTGAATTTCGGAATGTTGCCCCCCATATTATTTCCTTAACCTCCATTTTGAAAATCATTTTGTTCATAAAAAAGCTAACATAATCATGATTAGTAGCAGTCAAGATATGGCATTTTCATGACATTTACCAGGAGGACAACAAAAACAAGCAGTTTAATCTGCTTCAGTATTGGAACTTAACTTTCATTTTAATAAAGGGCATTTGGTCTAGTGGTATGATTCTCGCTTAGGGTGCCCTAAGAAATACCCCACTGGTATGATGGAATGATAATCCTGATTTAGCAGTCAAGATATGGCATTTTCATCTGCTCCAGTATTGGAACTCAACATTCATTTTAACAAAGGGCAAAGGGCATTCGGTCTAGTGGTATGATTCTTGCTTAGGGTGCGAGAGGTCCTGAGTTTAATTCTCGAAATGCTCCAAGGAATAATTGGCATTTGTTTCTCTTTTATTTTATTTATTCCACATAATATAGGCAAAATATTTTAGGTTACATGACAACAAAATTGAACGGAAACTAACACTTAAAAGAAAAAAAAAATATATAAGATTGAATCAACTTTTTCATATGGTAATCCCTTATTAACAAAAAGAATTTTTAACCACGATCAAAATGATTCTAATTATTCAAATATATGGGACCTTTAAGTAGTAAATAATTGTAAAAGGATCTGTAAGCAAAAATAACCAACAGCCACAGCCTCCAGTAATTCAAAATGTGATTATAAATGAATAGAAATACATATTTGAATCTTGGCATTCTAAATTTTATTCAGTTTTTCTTAGGATGTGTAGTTCAATCTGCAACTTACATTACATGATAACTTAAACCCCAACTCCTAAAACCTATTCATGTACAAACAAGTTGAGAATCATAACATTTTGCGGTTGATACCTAGGTTTCATTTATACTAACTTTCTTTATTAATGAATCCAAGTAATTTCACTAACAAACAAATAATAATTCGTTTTATTTTACAAAAATGTCAATTATGAAATTGAAAATAGATCAAATAAGACCACTTGAGAAAGAAACTAAAATAAACTAAAATAGTCTCTATTTTGGTAATCATTTTTGTTCATAAAGAAACTAAAATAGTCTAATCCCGATTCAGTAGCAGGCAATGTCCCAAGTTCAATTCTCAGAATTTAGCTCCAAATTTCATTAGTTCTCTTTATCATTATTCCACGTCTTAATATCAATAAACTTCTCATAGTTAATAAAGAAAAGAGAGAGAATTGTCCCAAATTCAAGTTTTCATTCTCTTTATCATTATTCCACATCTTAATATCAATAAACAGAGTTATTATGAGCATAGTTCAACCGACATAATGTATGAACTATGAGCGAGAGGTTGAATCTCCCTCCCCACATGTCAAAAAAAAATAAAAATATCACTAAATAGAGAGAGAATGTATTTTGTATTTTTGCTTTGCATATGAATATATAAGCAAAGTGCTTCATACCTTTTAACATTAGTTCCTTTGACTGTTCCACATGTTAACAGTGCTAAACATTGTCAACTGTCTGTCTAAACAAATTTAAAAGATAATCCCATTTTACACTTAAAAAACAGTTCCAACAAGCAGCAAAGAAGGTATATTACTACTTGCACATGGGTTTCATTACTACATTCTTTATTAATGAATCTTAACTAAATATTGGCTTAAAGATGTGTAGTACTAAAAAAAAAATACAAGTAACTTAGTAACAATTTGAAGTGTAATAATTGGCATGTACTCTTTCGAGATTAGTTGTACAAATCTCCCCTACCCCCATTTGATATACTTTACAAAAAAAGAAAATAGTATCTCTCCATTAAACCAGCATTTTCATGACATTCCATTCTACGAATAGGACAACAAAAACAGACAATTTATTATGGTCAAGTATTATAATTCAATAAAACATATTGTTAATGGGCATTTGATCTTGTGGTATGATTCTCGCTTTGGGTGCGAGAGGTTCTGAGTTCAATTCTTAGAATGCAAACCCTCCATTTTGAAAATCATTTTCTTTATAAGAAGCTAACAGCATAATCCAGATTCAGGCAAGATATCAAAGTTGACAACAAAAACAAGCAAGTTAACCTGGTAAAATATTATGACTCAACTTTCAAATCAATAAAGGGCATTTGGTCTAGTGGTATGATTCTCGCTTAGGGTGCGAGAGGTCCCGAGTTCAATTCTCGGAATGCCCCACATGATTTCTAGAATAACTTTTTTGGAAATACATTTTGTGACACTTTAAACCTGATTAAATTTATAACATATTAATTTCAACGGGGCATTTGGTCTAGTGTGCGAAAAGTTGTTGATTTGTTCCACCGAATAGGGGTCCCTCTATTTTTTTTTTTGTGTACATTACCTTAAAATATTTTGTTTTGATATTATATATATTGGCCCCAAATTAATTAAAGATGCATCTCACTTTGTGGTCAGAGTTCAGCCCTTGCACTCTTACAGCATGTGTTCAAATCTTTCTTGAGGCACATTAATTTTTAGATTTTCAAATTTAGTCTTTATACTTCAAAAAAAAAAAAAATTCTTAAATTTAACTCTTACTATTAGTTTATTTATTAATTTTTCTAAAGGTAATTTAATTTATATTAACATGCTCCCTATCAATTTTATAAACATATACTCACATTATATTATGTTTTTTCTTAAATATTTTTTTTTCTTCAAAATGTCTAGTAAGTCTTGGAACAATTAATTTTGTGCTTAATAGATCCACAAACTTTAAAAAATGTTTACTATATTTTTCAACTTTCAATTTTGTATCTAATAGTTTCTCGAATTTTTAAGTTTAAGTCTAATATATCTTTGTCTTAATCGACATTTTTTAAAATTTAAGAATTTATAGAAACCTATTGTTTAGGTTTAAAATTTAGAAACTTGTAACATAAAAAATTAAAAGTTGGATTCAAACCTATTGTTTAGGTTTAAAGTTTAGAAACTTTGTAACATAAAAAATTGAAAGTTTAAGCAACATTAAAGACTTTTTAAAGTTTAGGGACCTAATAGACTCAAGTTTTAAAGCCCATAGACTATTCTCGTAATTTATTTTTATTCTAAATATAAGGCATCAAGATGAGCTAAATTTTATAATGATATTGAGTTTATTTGAACTTAGTCAGCTTTTGATTCAGTTACTTATTCTTATACCCGATAATTTTGTTGGAAGGTCAATATCAAGTGTGAGTGTGAATTCAAACAATTTTTTTGTGATAATATTTTTTATATATATATTTACATTAAAAAAAAATTGCCCCCCAACATGAATGGTTGGATCTGTCCCTAGTTCCACATGTTTGTAAATGTAGCTGTAAAGGGATTCATTAAGCAGCAATAACGGGAATAATGTAAAAGGATCCGTAGAAATGCACTTCTGAATATTGCTATTCTAAATTTTATTCATTTGTGCTCATGAACTGTAATTTAAATTGGAGATTATATTAATTTCATTAATGTCAACTTTCTTTATTAATGAATCTCAACTAAATACAAGTAATTTGAATAACAAATGGCAGTGTAACAGATCACATGGAAACAAAATACAATAACTAGTTTTATTTTTCAAAAAAGTCAATTCCGGAATAGAAAGAGAGATAAAAATAAGACATATATAGAGAAAAAGAAAAGGAAAACAAACGAGATATTAAATAACAATGTAATTGTTGGAATTCAAAGAGGTCATTTGGTCTAGTGGTATGATTCTCGCTTTGGGTGCGAGAGGTCTCGAGTTCGATTCTCGGAATGCCCCTCTAGTTTTTTAAGTTCCCTACTTTGATCTAGTGGTATGATTCTCGCTTTGGATAAGAATTGAACATCTGACCTCAAGGAAAAAAAATTGCATATCTGAATCTTCATAGTCTAAATTCTCGTGAACTGCTTACAATAGAGATTAACTCCCTATTCTTTGTAACCTTTTTTTTTTTTTTTACAAAGAATTCCTTGTAACATATCCATATACAAACAAGTTGATAATGCATTTTTAGGCTATTTAGATCTAAAAGTAAAAGATATATATTAATATTTGCACATGGGTTTCATTAATACTAACTTTCTTTATTAATGAATCTTAACTAAATACAAGTAGTTTCAGCAACGGTGCAGTGTGTGACAGATCACATGGAAGGAAGGAACAAACAGTAATACATGTTATTCTACACACAAAAAAAAAAGAAAAAAAAAGAAACAAAAAGTCAATTCTGAAATAGATAAAACAAGACCTTTGAAGAAAAAGAAAAGGAAAAAAAAGAAAGAAGTACCAAATGTAAACATATTATTTTGAAGAGGGCATTTGGTCTAGTGGTATGATTCTGGCTTTGGGTGCGAGAGGTCCCGAATTTGATTCTGGGAATGCCCCCACATGAATATCAAATACTATTTTAGAAATCATTTTGTTCAAAAAATATATATATAGCATATTAACATAATCCAGACCAAGAACTTCCCACACATTAACAAGGATGAAAATAGCACACAAATGACATATGAACATAACATATAACAATTTTAAGTTGACCATAATAAACAGAAATTACTAAAACTTAAAAGAATTTAAATGATAATTCTCATTAAGCAGCAATAGCACTCAATACATATGTAAATGTATGGTCGTACATTGAAATTCTATATGGTACCTCGGGTATTAAACATAATATTTTTTAGAGGGCATTTGGTCTAGTGGTATGATTCTCGCTTTGAGTGCAAGAGGTCATGAGTTCGATTCTCCGAATGCCCCACACATTTTACTAAAATAGATAAATCCTTACTTGGTAATAAGCAAGATATAGTAATAGTATCCCTCCCCAAAAAGACAATAAAACCAGACAATTTAGTGTGGTCAAATATTTTAAATCAATAAAATATATCAATAGTGGGTATTTGGTCTAGTGGTACGATTCTCGGAATGCCCCCACATGAATACCAAACTCAATTTTGGAAAATCATTTTATTCATAAAGAAGTTAAAATATAGCATATTAGGATAATCCTGATACAGGCAAGATATCATATATATTTGGTCTAGTGGAATGTTTCTTGCATTCTGCAACATTCACAATCCTTTTATTTTTTCACATTATAGATAAAGTGTTTCAAACATTTTAGGTTTTACATTAGTTCTTTTGAGGTAGAAGCAGCCGTCCCACACCTTAACAAGGATGAAAATAGCACACAAATGACATAGGAACCTAACATATAAATTTTTTAAGCATATTAGGATAATCATTTTGGAAAATCATTTTGTTCATAAAGAAGTTAAAATATAGCATATTAGGATAATCCTTATACAGACAAGATATCATATATATTTGGTCTAGTGGAATTTTTCTTGTTTAGTGTGGAAAACGTCCTGAATTCATTTCTCTCAATGCCCGCAACATTCACAATCCTTTATTTTTTCACACTATAGATAAAGTGTTTCAAACCTTTTAGGTTTTACATTAGTTCGTTTGAGGTAGAAGCAACCGTCCCACACCTTAACAAGGATGAAAATAGCACACAAATGACATAGGAACATAACATATAACAATTTTAAGTTGACCCTAATAAACAGAAATTACTAAAACTTAAAAGAAGTCTAAACAATAAATGCAGTAGCAAGAGCTACTTATTACTACAATTTCTGGAAATTGTGATGGAGATGAAAATAAAGTGGAGGCACGCTTATAAAGCGTTGTCCTGAAGACAATTGTTCGTTCTGCATGAGTTGCAAGCAAACTACAGCGATCGTCTTAGCATGATTCAACGACTTGCTTCGATAGAACAACAACTCGAACTACTCGGATCTGGCAGAACTCTTGAATAATTGCTCTCAACAAAACCAAGACACAAGAAAATCAAAGGAGGAAAAAAACTCGAAAAATAGATGAAGCTCATATTTTTGGGATACTCTTAAATGACGAATTGCACTACTAAATAGTAGTGCAAATCGTAACTCTCCTAATCTGAAACTGTTGACCGAGAAATTTCGGTCAATCGACGGTCGCCACGTGTCTTCATCACGACCAGTGGATCAGATAGGCTTGACCGAGCAAATTCGGTCACACCGCAATTGCGCTCGAAATCGGATCGGTCTAGAAAAACTATTCAAATTATTCAAAAGACAATTTGGCCCAAAGGCCAAGCCCATTGGGCTCAAAATTCAAAAGCCCATTGGACCAAGCCCATTGGGTCCAAGCCCACCAGGCCCATGAGAACTCTATAAATAGAGAGGTCATTCTTCATTTTCAGGGTTCAAAAAATTTCTACTCCTAAGAGCTCAGAGAGAATTCTTAAACAACGAAGACTCCCTAAATCCTTGGAAGACTGAACGATCATCCAACATCGAGAACAAGCTGCGAAGCCCTCGAAACAAATCCAATATCGAGAACAAGCTGCGAAGCCCTCGAGATACATTTACATTTAAGAGAGAGAATCAGAGGATCAAACATTAGAGATTGTAATCCACTACGCACTCATACAATACATCAATAAAAATTCAAATTTCATTTACACGTGTTCGAATTTTCATTCGTCGTCGAAATCTCGTGTAAACAAATTGACACGCCCAGTGGGACATCTCTACCTTTCATCTCTCTCTATCAACAAAAAATTAACAATGGCATCAAAGAAAACAACATCCAAGGCTGTCAGTTCCAACAACCCTTACAGGGGACCTACCACCCGCAACCGCTTCATCAAAGAAGCCTCGCAGACGGACGAGCACACTTCTGCAATCGTGAGCAAAATATACAAACGACTGACGGAGTCCGCGCAGGTTGGGATAATCATCAAGGACAATCCCTTGTTCGATGAAGCTGCTCCTTCTTCTGATCAGTCGGAGAAGGTGTCTGACTCCAACGTATCTGTAATGATGGCGGATGCGCGCACTAACGATGAAGCGATGGCTGGAATGGAAAAGAAAATTAAATTTCTGATGAAAGTAGTCGATGACAAAGACTTCGAGATTGCCCAACTGAGGAGTCAGATGCAAAGTCGTGAGGTCGCGGAGTCAAGTCTAACTCCTGCGGCCAGAAGGAGTGACAAAGAAAAAATGGTCATCCAGGAAGACCAAGCGCAACACACAACGTCGGTCGCTTCCTTATCTGTCCAACAACTGCAGGACATGATTACCAACACCATCCGAGCCCAGTACGGTGGACCAGCCTAGAGCACTCTCTCGTATACCAAACCGTATTCCAAGAGGATCGACAACTTGAGGATGCCCACCGGGTACCAGCCGCCAAAATTTCAACAGTTCGATGGGAAGGGAAATCCTAAACAGCACATTGCCCACTTCGTCGAAACGTGCGAGAACGCTGGAACTCGCGGAGACTTGCTGGTTAGGCAATTCGTCCGAACTTTGAAAGGAAACGCCTTTGACTGGTACACCGACTTGGAGCCCGAGACGATTGACAGTTGGGAACAGTTTGAGAGAGACTTTTTGAATCGTTTCTACAGCACGAGGCGGATAGTCAGCATGTCTGAACTCTCATACGCTAGCCAAAGAATGGGCGAGCCAGTCGTCGATTTCATTAACCGTTGGAGATCGTTGAGTCTTGACTGCAAGGACCGACTCACAGAAGTGTCTGCTGTCGAGATGTGCATCAACGACATGCATTGGGGACTTCACTACATCCTACAAGGGATAAAGCCCCAAACATTCGAGGAGTTAGCAACTCGCGCCCATGATATGGAGCTGAGTATTGCCAATAGATGAAACAAAGACCTCTTAATCCCCGACGTAAAGAAAATAAAGACGGAAGAACCACGTCCAACCTTTATAAGCGCATCACTTTCCGGTGAAGAGGAGTGCGAGTACTTGAGTTTGCTCATTGCATACAAGGATGTCTTTGCTTGGTCGTATAAAGAGATGCCGGGACTTGATCCAAAAGTAGCTGTACATCATCTCGCTATCGAACATGGGTATCGACCAGTCAAACAAGCTCAACGACGTTTCAGGCCAGAGCTCATTCCCCAAATCGAAAATGAGGTTAACAAGTTAATTGAAGCGGGGTTCATTCGCGAAGTAAACTATCCGACATGGATAGCAAACATTGTCCCCGTCAGAAAGAAAAACGGACAATTACGGGTATGCGTTGACTTTCGCGATCTGAATAGTGCATGTTCGAAAGATGACTTCCCATTGCCCATCACTGTTAAGTCTCTGAAAGTGACTTATTTAGGACCCATTTAGCTTAAGAAGATGTACACTATTAGGTGTTTTTGATAGCATTTAGCTTAAACCTATGCTTAAATATGAGAATGAGAAGAGGGTAGCTAAATTAGGACTTATGCACAATAGGAAAGAAAAGGGGTAAAAACCGAAGGAAAAGAATGAAAAACACTGCATTGCGACAACATTGCGAAAACATTGCTGAGGCCGCAATTATTCAAGTGAAAACCGTAAGTTGACTGATCCTTTTCTGTTAATTTCCGTAATTTCAGGGATTCATTCTTTCTCCTCCATCCATTCTGATATGTGACGTTGAAGATTGATGGTTCTCCTTGGCCCAAACGCACCTGCAAACTACTATAAAAGGGGGCCAAAGTCGGAGGTTCAGTCATCATCCGAAAGCGTAGAGTCTTCTCGCAGTCCACCTTTTCTCCCTATTTCCCTTTGCCGTCTGTTGGAGTGAGAGTCTCAGCTGTTGGAATCGATAATCTGATAGGAAGGAGAGGAGATTCTTCTTCTCTCTCGATTGGATTCATCCAAGCAAGGCTGACATTTCATCCCCTTCATTCGAGGCGACTGCACGAGGCTTTCCAAGCATCCTTTACTGTTTTCTGTCTTCTTCTTCTAATTTCCAGCTTTGATCAGTTGTTGTTTCTAGTTTAGTGATTAATCTACTGCATATTCGTTGTTGTCTGTCTTTGAATTATTCCCTTTAAGTTTCCTTTTGTCCGTTCAACATTCAAAGTAATCAAATTGCAAGATTTCATTTCACAGTTTCCATCTTCTGCTGCTACGGTTTTGCATTACTGTTTTGAGTACATTTCCCTTCGAAGCATGTCTGTTTTATCTTATATTTCTGTTCTCCATATATCCATGAGTAGCTAAGTCACTTAGGGGCATGCTAATGACAGAACTATAGGCTAAAAAACGTGAACCAAGTATGTAGGATAGCTCTCGAACATTGATTGTATGTAAGCTTCAGCCCACGGGCAATTTCGATTGGCCATCCATTTTGTCCAAAGAACTCCTAACCTCTGGAAGGAGTAAGAGTTCAGAGTCGTATAATCATGCTAGCCTTTCATGGTAACCAGGAAACGGCCTAGGAATAGGCGTTTCCCTAGTACAAACTAAACACTTCTGCTTGAATAAGATGCTTAAGACCTTACTTTGAGTTGAGTAAACTAAAGAATCTAATGCATGGAATCGGACGATACATGAGATAGAGTGAGTTTGATGCATAGAGAGTTGATCTAATGCTTGGGAATCGTATTAAAATGCCTATAGGATAGTCGTTAGTAGCCCTTAATTCTCCATTTCGCACACGTTTGCTGTTTTTTACAATTGCGATAACATTGCGGTGGCCGCAATTCTGCTAAGTTACCATTCTGTTTAGCTGTTTTCTTCTTCGTCTATTAATTTCATCTCTTGTCCGTTGAGTCTAATTTCAACTTCCATTTGTTTATGTTGCATTCCTCTACACATTCAGCGAAAATTAGATAATTAAAAACCAATTTTACCCCATCAAATCCACCCTTTCTTTCTTAACAAAACACTTCGCGAATAGCTAAAAATAAGTCTCTGTGGGAAAACGAATGAAATATACTTACTACTTGCTATAAGATCATGTATGCTTGCATGTTCTGAGTGCTCTCTCTCTCTTATTTCTCATTTTTATTAAACACATTGAGCACGCAACAAGTTTTTGGCGCCGCTGCCGGGGACTTATTTTAAGTGAAAACGAAGTTTGTTAAGTTTGAAAAACCAAGTTTATTATATATTGAAACTAATCTACTTTCCATTTCTTTTGCAGGTACTATTGGGTTAGTTTATGAGTGAGCGTTCAAGTAGTGATCTAGAGTTCAATCCTGAGCCTGAGAGACTACTTAGAGCTAGAAACAAAGCAAAGAAACGACTCTTTAAACAACCTCCTATACCTCAAATCATACCTGAAATCGAAGAAATGGACGATATAGTTCCAAATCCGGTACCTGTCATTCGCAACCCCATCGAAATAGCGAATGACAAGAATAGTGCCATTCTTTCATACCTAGTACCTATGCCTGGGGAGCTGAACCCCAGCATAATCCGTCCTGAAATCACTGCCCACTCATTCGAGTTGAAACCAGTGATGTTCCAAATGTTGTCCACTGTGGGACAATTCTTTGGAATAGAAAATGAGGACCCCCACAACCATCTTAGGAACTTCTTAGGAGTCAGTGATACCTTCATCATCCCTGGAGTGTCCCAAGAAGCTTTAAGGCTATACTTGTTCCCTTATTCTTTGAGGGACAAAGCCAAAACATGGTTGAACTCATTACCCTCTGGATCTGTCCGCAATTGGACAGATTTAGCAGAAAAATTCCTAGTCAAATACTTCCCACCTGATAGGAATTCTACCTTTCGTGATGATATAGTTAAGTTTAAACAAGCTGATAATGAGTCTCTTCACGAAGCTTGGACTAGATTCAAAGATCTTCTTCTTAAATGTCCACATCATGGCATCCCATGGTGTATCCAAATAGAGGTCTTTTTCAAAGGATGCAACCCCAGCACTAGGCAAGTCTTAAATTCATCTGCTGGTGGTTCCATGTTGTCCAAGAGTTACAACGAGGCCTATGAGATCTTGGAGAAGATCTCAGCATCTCACTGTAGGTGGTCAGATGATCCAGTTGAGCCAACTAGGGCTCAAGACAAGGATGCTCTAAGTGCAATGAGCACCCAAATAAATGCCCTGACCAACCTAGTTAAGCAAATGGCTCAAGCCAATCTCCAAACAAGTGCCAACACCGCTACAGCCATGTCAATGGGCACCCAACCAAGTCAAGGTGAGGCACTTATATGTGGATTCTGTGGGGAAGGGCACCTGTATGAATACTGCCCTGGGAATCCATCCTCAGTCTGCTACATTGGAAGTCAGCAGCAGCCTAGGAACAACCCCTACTCCAATACCTATAACCCTGGTTGGAGGAACCACCCAAACCTGTCATGGGGTGGCCAACAGAACACTAACCAAAATCCAAACCAACCTAGACCGAGTGGAACACCTGGTTTCACTCCCCAACATAACCAGTCAATGTACCAAAAACCATACAACCAACCTGTAGGATCTTCTGTAGAAAACCTACTCAAGGAATATATAGCTAAGAATGATGCTACTCTTCAAAGCCAACAAGCTACTCTCAGGAGCCTAGAGAACCAAATAGGCCAATTGGCCAATGAACTCAAGAGTAGGCCCCAAGGTAGACTTCCTGCTGACACCGAGGTGCCAAGGAGAGATGGTAAAGAACAAGTTCAAGCAATTGAACTTAGAAGTGGTAGACCCTTGGTGAGCAACACAAAGGACACACCAAAGAGAGTAGAGAACACTGAGTCTAGTGCTCCACTGGAGTCTCTGCCAACCCAAGGTCCACCACCAACTAGCACATCAGGAGCCAGGCTAGAGCCAATTATTGAGGAGATAGAAGAAATTCCAAGGCCTCCACCTATCCTAAAGCGCCCTGACGTGCCTGCATATGTGCCACCACCTCCATATCCTCGAAGGCTTAAGAAGAAGCAGGAACAGGAAGTTCATTTTAATAAGTTCTTAGAAATTCTTAAGCAAGTGCATGTCAACATTCCTTTTGTAGAAGTTTTACAGTCTATGCCTTCGTATGTAAAGTTTTTGAAGGATATTATTACTAACAAAAAAATAATTGGTGAGTTTGAAACAGTAAACCTCACTGAGGAGTGCAGTGCTATCCTCCAAAACAAGCTGCCCAAGAAGGAGAAGGATCCTGGTTCCTTCACCTTACCTGTAGAACTTGGAGGCAAGCATGTGGGCAGAGCGCTTTGTGACCTGGGCGCCAGCATAAACCTCATGCCCCTATCCCTATTCCGCCAGTTGGGAATAGGAGAAGCACGTCCAACCACTGTCACCTTACAATTAGCAGACAGATCCATTGCATATCCAGAAGGTAAAATTGAGGATATTTTAGTAAAGGTTGACAAATTTATTTTCCTTGCAGATTTCATTATCCTGGATTATGAAGCAGACAAGGAGGTCCCCATCCTGCTAGGCAGACCATTTCTAGCCACAGGTAGGGCACTTATAGACGTCCAAAAAGGTGAGCTTACTATGAGGGTTCATGATGAAGAGGTAAAGTTTAGTGTATATAAAGCTTTAAGGTATCCCTCTGACCTTGAATCCTGTGCTAGTATGGACGTTGTTGATTCTTTAATGGAAGAACAATTGGAGCATGTATTATTAACCAAGCATGCTAATGAATATGTAGGATTAGATGTAGCTGACTTGAATGTATCTGACATAATGGACATATCTGTAAATAACCCACGACATGTATGTATGAATATAGACCTAACTGATAGACCTGTGAATCCTTTAAAGCCATCTATTGAGCATCCACCTGTTTTAGAACTGAAACCACTACCCACTCACCTCAAGTATGCATATTTAGGGAGTAATGAAACTCTGCCTGTTATCATTTCTTCTAAGCTAAGTGAAAAGCATGAGGTTGAACTGATATTACTGCTTAAGAAACATAGGAAGGCTATTGCATGGACTATTGCTGATATTAGAGGCATTAGCCCTTCTTATTGTATGCATAAGATTATACTAGAGGAAGAACACACCCCTAGAGTAGATCATCAACGTAGGCTGAATCCCTCTATGAAAGAGGTAGTTAAGAAAGAAATAATAAAATGGTTAGATGCTGGTGTGATCTTTCCCATAGCTAGTAGTCAGTGGGTGAGTCCTATACAGTGTGTACCTAAAAAGGGTGGGATGACTGTGGTAGTCAATGAGAACAACGAACTGATTCCAACTAGGACTGTCACCGGGTGGAGAGTGTGCATGGATTACAGGAAACTAAATAAAGAAACTAAAAAAGACCACTTCCCTATACCATTCATTGACCAGATGTTAGATAGAATAGCTGGTAGAGCCTACTATTGTTTCTTAGATGGTTATTCTGGCTATAATCAGATTACTATAGATCCCAAGGACCAAGAGAAGACTACCTTCACTTGCCCTTTTGGAACTTTTGCCTTTCGCAGAATGCCTTTTGGCTTATGCAATGCACCGGCAACTTTCCAAAGGTGCATGATGGCAATCTTCTCTGAGTTGGATGAGTCCATGATAGAAATATTCATGGATGACTTCTCAGTCTTTGGGGACTCATTTACAAACTGTCTAGAAAACCTAGGACAGGTCCTGGCTAGATGTGAAGAAACTCACTTAGTCCTTAATTGGGAAAAGTGTCACTTCATGGTGGATGAAGGGATTGTTTTAGGTCATAGAGTGTCAAGGGCAGGTGTAGAGGTCGATAGGGCCAAAATAGAGATCATAGAGAAGTTGGTAGAGCCTCAGAATGTCAAGGCCATTAGGAGTTTCTTAGGGCATGCTGGCTTCTACAGAAGGTTCATTAAGGACTTTTCTAAGATAGCCAAGCCTCTGTGTGAGCTATTAGAGCTAAATAGGCCCTTCATCTTCTCTAAGGAATGTGTAGTAGCTTGGACCACCCTTAAGAAAGCACTAGTCACAGCCCCTGTTATAGTAGGGCCAGATTGGGATCTCCCATTCGAGATGTTATGTGATGCTAGTGACTATGCTGTAGGGGTCATGTTAGGACAGAAAATTGACAAGCTCACACACCCTGTCTATTATGCTAGTAAGACCTTGAATGAGGCTCAATGTAATTATACAACTACTGAGAAAGAGATGCTTGCTGTAGTGTTTGCTTGCGAAAAATTTAGAAACTATATTGTAGGCACTAGGACAATTGTATACACTGACCATTCTGCCTTGAAATATCTTATGAGGAAGGCTGATGCCAAGCCTAGGTTGATTAGGTGGGTGTTATTGCTGCAGGAGTTTGATTTGGACATTCGAGACAAGAAGGGATGTGAAAACGTGGTTGCAGATCACCTGTCTCGATTGCAGCACAATTGCGAAAAAATTGCGGACCCCGCAATTTCTGATGCTTTTATTGATGAACATATCTTTGTTTTGACTCATCGTGATAACGATGAGGAACCTTGGTTTGCTGACATTGCTAACTTCCGTGCATCACAGGTATTACCAGTTTTCAAGGGAGGACAAGAGAAGAAGAGGTTCCTTCATGAAGCAAGGAAATTCATCTGGGATGACCCCACGCTTTACAGAACCTGTGCTGATGGCTTGTTGAGGAAGTGTGTTTCAGCTGCTGAAGCGAAGTCTGTGCTGCAGCACTGTCACGCATCTCCTTATGGTGGACACTTTGGTGGCCAAAGAACAGCTGCAAAGGTATTTCAGAGTGGCTACTATTGGCCAACAATCTTCAAGGATGCCCACAATTACGCCCACAGCTGTGATGAATGCCAAAGAACAGGTAACCTCAGTCGGAAGGATGAGATGCCCCTCACCTACATCTTAGAGTTGGAGCTCTTTGATGTATGGGGCATTGACTTCATGGGACCATTCCCTCCATCATCAGGTAACCTCTACATATTAGTGGCAGTGGATTATGTGTCCAAGTGGGTAGAGGCCAAAGCATGTCCTAATAATGATGCTAAAACAGTCACCAACTTCTTGCATAGGCACATTTTTACTAGGTTTGGGACACCTCGTGCCATCATTAGTGATGAGGGGTCACATTTTATTAACAAGGCTATGGAGAAAGTATTGGCTAAGTATAACATTAGACATAGAGTAGCCACTCCCTATCACCCACACTCAAATGGACAAGCTGAAATCTCAAATAGGGAAATTAAGAACATCCTAGAAAAAGTGGTCAAACCTAATAGGAAAGACTGGTCCTTCAAGCTTGAGGATGCACTTTGGGCTTATAGGACAGCATATAAGACACCTCTAGGAATGTCTCCTTATAGGCTGGTTTATGGCAAGACTTGTCACTTACCACTTGAGTTAGAGAACAAAGCATTTTGGGCCATGAAGGAATTGAATTTTTGTGTAAAAGATGCAGGAACACTAAGGTCTTTACAATTACATGAGCTTGATGAGCTTAGACACATGGCCTATGAAAATGCTAAGATGTATAAGGAAAAGACCAAGATTTGGCATGATAGTAGACTTAGAGTTAAGGACTTTAAGAAGGGTCAACTTGTATTGTTGTTTAACTCACGGTTGAAGCTATTTCCAGGGAAACTTAAGTCTAGATGGTCAGGTCCATTTGTGATTACTAATGTGTTTGTTCATGGTGCCATAGAGATAAAGAACTTGCAGCAAGGTCAACCATTTATGGTTAATGGTGCGAGGTTGAAGCACTACTATGAGGAAAGAGATGTGAAGACTCTCTCGGCCTTCCTCTTGACTGAAGCGTGACAATGAGAACGAGAGAGGACGAGTGGTTACTGTGCTCGTCAACATAAGGCTCATGCCTTAGTTTATTTTTTGCGATTTTTCGGTTGTCATTTGTGTGTTTTGTTGTGTGATTTTAATTACGTATTTGATATTATTTTTATTTCTTTTTGTAGGGAATCGAAAGAGGGAATCAAGGAGAGTAATCCCAGCTTTAAAAATCAAAAAACGATCGAGCCAAATAAAAGATACGGACGAGCAAAGTTTGAGATTTTGATGAAAAAATATCCCTAGAATTGCGCTGGAATTGCAGGATCCGCAAAATAGAGCCGTTGGGATTTAGTCGTTGCCTTTATATCCGTTAGAAGGCGCTCGATCGATACGATTCTCTCATTCTCTGATTTCCAAGAAAACTGAGATTCTCTTCATCTTTGATCCTTCTCTCCAAACCTCCAAGATTCGACAATGGTGTCCACAAGGGCTGAAAGATCCGCAGCCAAGAAGAAGGCTGATGACGCAGCTGAAGCGGCAGCGAGGGAAGCACTTCTTACCCTTGCAGATGAGGGTGCTGTACGCACTGGCCGTCTTCCCAAGCTTCCGATCCGTAGAAGGAAGTGGAGGGTTGTCACAGAAATCCCTGCTGGACCTTCTGAACCGGCAGGAACACCCAAGAAGCGTCGGTGGAGTGTCGAGATGGCCGCCGAACCAAGCAAGGCAAAGACTCCCTCTGTGGAGAGTCAAGAATCGGATCGTGCGTCCCACGAGTCGATCAAGAAGAGTTCGTCGCCATCTGCCTCACCTGCGCACAACCCTTCACCACCTGAACCAGTACAGAGCCCAGAGCTTTCATCGTCACCGCCTGCACAGAGCCCTGAAACGCCGTCTTCACCACTGAATTTCGTGCAGACGCCTACAGCAGAGCAGAGTGCCACACCTTCGCACACGCCTCCACGGCCTGACCCTGAATTCCCCTATGGGGAGTACCAGGAATCCACTCAGGGCAGTGGGGAAGGTGGTGAAGACGAGGTCTTCTCGCCTGCAAGGGAAGCTAGTGCCGAGAGTCCTGCACGGCAGGATGATTCCATGGAAGAGACGTTGGGGGCATGCCTCCAGCAGATCAATATCAAGGCTAAGCTCAAGAAGAAGAAGAAGGCCAAGATTGTCAAGGCCAAGCGATCCAAGAAACTGAAGAAGAAGAAGGCCAAGAGGGTGCCTTCAGCAGACAAAGAGAGCACTGAGCCTTCGCTCAAACGACTCAAGGTTGAGGCTGCCGAGTCAGCCAAGCCAGCAGATAAGGGGAAGGCCAAACTCTACCCTGAAGACGAACCTCAGTCAGTGAGGTATGTTTCATCTGACGCTGAATCCAGGGGCGTTGAGTTAAGGAAGAGGGAGTTGCTGCACGAGAAAGGCTTCCTCGACCGACCTGCTGACCTGCCGCAGTTCTTGCGCGCAGGAGTGATCAACCATGGCTGGGAGGAATTCTGCAGACCGCCCAATCCAGCCTACACGAGCATGGTGTATGATTTCTACGCCAATGTGCTCAGCCCTGAGGATGGCCTGTCTGTGGTCAGAGGGGTAGAGGTGGATTTCTCAGCCAAGGCCATCAACGAAGCCTATGGTCTCAAAGGCCAAACACATACAGATTATGCACGGATCGTTGATGAGCCTACTGAGGCAGTGCTGGAAGAGGCCATTCGCACCATTGGCCAGCCTGAAGCTTCCTGGACCGTGTCACGCAATGGGAGGCACACTCTCATGAGTGCCAACCTCACGGCTAAGGCGGCTGTTTGGTTTTCGTTCGTGCGAAGGAGATTGTCCCCTGTGACTCACGAGACTACAATCAACCAGAGCCGATCGCTGCTGGTGTATGCGATAATGAGAGGTCTCACGATCAATGTGGGAGAAGTCATCACTGCGGCCATTGCTGAATGCGCCAAGAAAGGTAAGGGACCACTGTTTTTCCCTAATACCATAACCAAACTATGTTTGCTTGCAGGAGTCCCCACCGAGCGCCTGGAGCAGCAGATGGCCTACACGGGCCACTTGGAGCTGCCTGCTAACCTGAGGCTGAGAAGGAAGGGGAATATGGAGTTTGAACTGGATAGGCTGGCTGCTGAACAGTCCCTATCCATGGCCTGCCTGATGGATATGCAGAGGAGAATGGCTCAATGGGCCACTTATGCGCAGGCGAGGGACAAGGAAGTTGCAGACCAACTGGGGTGCATCTTCCCTGACTTCCCCACAAATCTCCTGACTCCATGGGTGCCCCCACGACCACGGCAACCAGATGAGGATGAAGAAGTTTAAGTGCTGGTTTGAAGTGCACTAAAGGGAGTATTGCTGTTCCCTTAGAAAAAAAAACAATTTTCTGCTTTCTGATAGGACCATGTGAATTATGCTGTTTTTGGTTCAATTTTGATCTGTTTTAGATGTTTAGTTTTATGTTTTTCCTTTTGCTTAGTCTAGTCTGATGTTAGCTGACTAGGTAGGATAGTTTAGTTTTATTTTTAGGAAGCTTGAGTGACTGGAAAAAGCATGCTTAGGGGCCTTAATCAATGTTATATCTGCCCTGATCTAATTGCGAAATAATTGCGGTACCCGCAATTTTCATGACTAAAAGCATGTTTTGGACTGTCTGTTTAGCCAGGCTGTGATCTGTTTAAATTCTATCTTTTCCTGCTAACATGACTGCCTTTTATAGCTTATCTAAATGCATGCTGGATGAGTGTCATAGGACACCCTTTGATAGTTTAAATCAACCTCTAAATAGTTCAGCATGCACTGCTTTAAGCCCTTAACTGTCTGTTTTTTTTTTTAACTGCTGCTGCTGTGATACTTTCTTTTTAATGTTCTGTCTATGCCTAGGGCTTTTAGATTCGCTTTGTTTTACTTTAGACTAGATGCTTCTAGGATAAGTTTGGGGGTGTGCCACCTCAGACACTCATTGGGGACAATGAGTAGTTGAAGTTTGGGGGAGGCCACCCTAGGCCTAGGAACATTCCTCTCTCCCTTAGAAACATAAGCATTCTTCTTCTCCTTTACAAAAAAATGATGAACTGAAAAAAAAAAAAAAATGAAAAATAGAATAAAGAGGGGGGTCTCTCTTAGGTTGCTAAGTAATCAGTGCCAAGTGTGTGACCCACAAGTGGCATTGCATCAAAAGGCAACCAAAGGATAGGCCCCACCTAAGTAAAAAAAAAAGGGGAAAGGAAAAGAATGTTAGCTTTATGGCTTCAATCAAACTACATATTTTGATGATAACAAACTCAATTTTTGTACTCACATTTTTAGTGTTTTAAAGTATCTATTATGTAGAGTTCAGAAAGACGATTCCAACGCATTTTGAATGGTTCGAATCAGAGCTCAAAGACAAAAGAAGGATCGAGTGATCATGACAAACGTGGACCATCCAAAGGTGGACACATGGCAGAGGCGACTAAATTTTTGAAATTAAGAAAAATTAATTCAAAAATTCATTCCTTTCCTATCTATCAAATTCTAAATTCAAAAATCAATTTCTTTCCTATCTATCAAATTCTAAATTCAAAAATCAATTTCTTTCCTATCTATCAAATTCTAAATTCAAAAATCAATTTCTTTCCTATCTATCAAATTCTAAATTCATTCCTTTCCTATCTCTCAAATTCTAAATTAAAAAAACTCATTCCTTTCCTATCTCTCAAATTCTAAATTCAAAATGAAATTCATTCCTTTCCTATATCTCAAATTCAAAATTCAAAAATCCATTCCTTTCCCATCTTTCAATCTCCACCCTACATTCATCTTACCCTAAATCTAATGGCTAGATTTGAACATTTTCTTTTTAAAATGGTAGCCATTCTCATTTTTGAAATGTGAGCAATTTCCAAAAAAAAAAATCCTAGCAAAATCATTTTTGATCTTTTGCTCTCAAAATCGAATTCAACTTGCAAATCTCTCATATACTCCTAAACTTGATCATCCTACATTTGTGAGAAATTTTAGAGCGTTTGTCTTTCATCTGTAATATTTTATCTTTTTAGAGGTAATTCGTTGTAAGTTTTATTTTCTCGGGTTTTGTATTAAGGTGTGGGTACACCTTGAGTTGTGTGAAAAAGAAATTGGTTGGATCCTGAACCAGTAAAAAGGATCACGGGTTTCTCTTTAGCCTAGGTGAAAAAAAAATAAAGAGGGTCGTTTTCGGTTTGGTTCTCACCCGCAAGAGGATCTCTTAGTGAAATACCCAAGAAGGAGTCTTGGGGAGTGGAGTAGGCAATTCGCCGAACCACTATAAATTCTCGGTGTCCTCTCTTCCTTACTTTTATTTTTCTGCATTTCAATTTTTGTTTTAATTATTTTAATCTCTTAGATTGCATGATATAGACTTGCTTTGATTCGTTTTCTTTGTTGCTTGAGTGGCTTAACGTTTAAAATTTAAAATTGCTAGACAACTCTATTCACCCCCCCTCTAGTGTTGCCATTAGATCCTACAATTGGTATCAGAGCGGGTTGCTCGGTCTTTGATTTAAAGTGTTGAATAATTTCATTTTTCATATTTAAAAAAAAAAAAAAAAAAAAAAAACATTTTTTTTTAAATCTGAAATTTTCTATTTATTTGAGAAAAGTTGACAAAATCAAATTTTCTTGAGCTTATGGCAAATATTGGAGTGAATGGGTTTACTGAGGGTCAATCTACCACTAGACCACCTCTCTTTGATGGAAATAATTATGCTTGGTGGAAAACAAGAATGAGAATTTATTTAATTTCTATTGATTACAATTTATGGGAAATTATTTCTAATGGTCCTGTAATTCCAACCAAGATAGTTGCTAATAAGGATGTGCCTAAGGAAGAAAATGAGCTAAATGATGAAGATAAAAAGAAATTATCTATAAATGCTAGAGCCATGAATAATCTATTTTGTGCTTTGTGCTCGGATGAGTTTAATCGAGTCTCTGCATGTAATACTGCTAAAGAAATATGGGATATGCTTGAAGTAACTCATGAAGGAACTAATCAAGTAAAAGAGTCAAAAATTAGCATGCTTGTTCATAACTATGAATTATTTAAAATGAATGCTAATGAATCCATTTCTGAAATGTTTACGAAATTTACAAATATTGTGAATGCTTTGAAGGGATTAGGAAAAATATATACTACATCTGAAAACGTGAGGAAGATTCTCAGGTCGTTGCCTAAAAGCTGGGAAGCTAAAGTGACGGCGATTCAAGAAGCTAAGGACCTTTCAACACTTAAATTGGAGGAGCTCATCGGATCTCTCATGACACATGAGATAATTATGAAGGGCAATATGGAAGATGACGTCAAAAAGAAGAAAAGCTTGGCATTAAAGTCTACTGTCATCCAAGAAGACTTTGAAAGCGAAGATGAATTAAATGATGAAGAATTTGCCTACCTAACAAGGAAGTTCAAGAAGCATTTCCGGAAAAGAAACTTCTCCAAGAAGAACTATAGTCAAGATGACAAAGGAGAAAAGAGAAATAGGGACTCCATCATCTGTTATGAGTGCAAAAAGCCTGGACATGTAAAGTATGATTGTCCTCAAAGAAAATCATTTTCAAAGAAGAACAAGAAGGCCATGAAAGCTACGTGGGATGAAAGTGATGAGAGTGACTCTGAAAGCGAGGAAGAAGTAGCTAACCTATGTTTTATGGCTTTTGGAGATGAAGACGACGAAGACGAGGTAAGTCCTGAAAACCTTACTTTTGATGAGCTTGTTGATGCTTATAATGAAATTAAAAATGAATTTGAAAAAGTAGGTTGCAAATATATGTCTCTTAGGAAGAAAAATACTAGATTAGCTCATGAGAACAATGACTTATTCATTGAGCTAGATAATCTAAAAGAGAAAAATGAGACATTAAGAAAAGAGCTTGTTTTATCTAAGTCAAATTTGCATGCTTTAAAAGAAGAGTATAAAGTATTAGTAGAGAAAAATGAAGATATATCATCTACTCTTTTAAAGTTTACAAATGGAAAGAAAAACTTAGATATCATGATGGGTAAGCAACAAGGCGTCTTTGATAAAAGTGGTTTAGGTTACAAACCTCACCAAAAACAAAAGAAATTTACTAATTACTTTGTCAAAGAAAGCTCCATATCTTCAGTTATTTGTCATGCATGTGGAAAACAAGGTCATAAAGCTTATGCATGTAATTTGAGGAAATTCAATGCTATGAATGAAAATAAAAAGAAATGGATTCCTAAATTTTTGTTAACTAACCCCCAAGGACCCAAACAAATTTGGGTACCAAAGGTTACATCTTTAGATTTGTGTGTTTAGGTATGCTTGAGATCGATAAAGAACAAGTGGTACTTGGACAGTGGATGTTCAAAACACATGACTGGGGACCACACAAAATTTACATACCTAGAAAAGAAAGATGGAGGATACGTTACCTTCGGCGATAATAAAAAGGGTAAGATTATTGGCAAAGGTAACATAGGTAATGGTTCGAATTTGTTAATTGAAAATGTTTTGCTTGTTGATGGTTTAAAACATGATCTGTTGAGCATTAGTCAATTATGTGATAAAGGCTATAAGGTAATTTTTAGTGATAAAAATTGCATAATTGAAAATGCATGTGATAAGAAAATATTGTTTGAAGGAAATAGAGATAAAAATGTTTACACTATAGATTTGATTGATTATCCTATTATTGATGATAAATGTTTGTCTGTTTTGCATGATGATTCATGGTTGTGGCATAGAAGATTAGGACATGCTAGCATGCATTTAATTTCAAATATTTCTAAGAAATCCCTTGTTAGAGGTCTTCCAAAATTAAACTTTGAAAAAGATAAAGTTTGTGATGCTTGTCAAATGGGTAAACAAACTAAGTCTTCTTATAAACCAAAGAAAATAGTTTCTACCTCTAGGCCTTTGCAACTATTACATATGGATCTTTTTGGACCTACTAGAGTTGCAAGTCTAAGTGGAAAACATTATGCTTTTGTTATAGTTGATGATTTTTCAAGATTTACTTGGGTTTTATTTTTATCTCACAAGGATGAAGCCATAAAATCTTTTATTACTTTTTCAAAAAAAATTCAAAATGAAAAAGGTTTTATGATTTCAAAAATTAGAAGTGATCATGGAGGAGAATTTGAAAATGCTTCTTTTGAAATTTTTTGTGATGAAAATGGTATTTCTCATGATTTTTCCTCTCCAAGAACACCTCAACAAAATGGTGTTGTAGAAAGGAAAAATCGGTCTTTACAAGAATTAGCTACCTCCATGTTAAATGAATATAATTTACCAAAATACTTTTGGGCTGAAGCCGTTAATACTGCCTCCTATGTGATGAATCGTGTTTTAATAAGACCTATTTTGAATAAAACTCCTTATGAGATTTTTAATAATAATACCCCAAATATCAATTATTTCAAGGTCTTTGGTTGCAAATGTTTCATTTTGAAAGACAAAGGGAAACTTGGAAAGTTTGAATCAAAAACTGACATTGGCATATTTTTAGGATATTCGACATGTAGTAAAGCATATAGAGTTTTTAATAAAAGAACTCTTGTAGTTGAAGAATCCATGAATGTTGTTTTTGATGAAACACATGTTGCTTTTAATAAAGCTTCTGTTAGTGATGAATTAGAAAAGCCTTTTGAAGATATAATCATTAAAGATAAGGACTCAGAAGTAGTAGCAAGTGAGACTCAGAAAGAGCCAAAGGAAACCCTCCCTCAAGATTGGAGATTTTCCACTCACCATCCTCAACAGTTAATTATAGGTGATGTATCTCAAGGGGTAAGAACTCGCTCTTCCTTAAATGCAATAAATAATGTTGCTTTTGTGTCTCAATTTGAACCAAAGTCTTTTAAAGATGCTGAATCTGATGAGTTTTGGTTAATTGCTATGCAAGATGAGTTAAATCAGTTCGAAAGAAATAGTGTATGGGAATTAGTCCCTCGTCCTTGTGATCATCCTGTTATAGGTACTAAATGGATATTTAGAAATAAAATGGATGAGTCTGGTAATATTGTTAGAAATAAAGCTAGGTTAGTTGCACAAGGATATAGTCAGGAAGAAGGAATAGATTATGAGGAAACTTTTGCTCCTGTTGCTAGACTTGAATCAATTAGAATGTTGCTTGCATTTGCATCTCATAAAAAATTTACTTTATTTCAAATGGATGTGAAAAGTGCTTTTTTAAATGGTTTTATATTGGAGGAAGTTTATGTTGAACAACCTTCTGGTTTTGAAAGCTTCGAAAATCCAAATCATGTTTTTAAATTAAATAAAGCTCTTTATGGTCTTAAACAAGCTCCTAGAGCTTGGTATGATCGTTTGAGTAAATTTTTGCTTGATAATGGTTTTAAAATGGGAGTTATTGACACTACTCTTTTTATTAAAACCAAAGAAAATGATATTTTGTTAGTGCAAATTTATGTTGATGATATTTTATTTGGTGCCACTAACCCTTCTCTATGTGAAGAATTCTCTAAGTGTATGCACAGTGAGTTTGAAATGAGCATGATGGGAGAGCTTAAGTTCTTCCTTGGGCTTCAAATCAAACAAGTTGAAGAGGGAATTTTCATTAATCAAGAAAAGTACACAAGAGATCTACTCAAAAGGTTTAAATTCGACAATGCAAAAATTTCAAAGACACCGATGAGTACTACTACAAAGCTTGATAAGGACGAAAAAGGTAAAAACGTAGATATTAAAGCTTATAGAGGTATGATCGGATCCTTACTTTACTTAACTGCAAGTAGGCCAGATATTATGTTTAGTGTATGCATGTGTGCTAGATTTCAATCTTGTCCTAAAGAATCACATCTGTATGCTGTAAAAAGAATTTTTAAATATTTGCTTGGTACTATTGACTTGGGTTTATGGTATCCTAAGAATGCATCATTAGATTTAATTGCTTATTCTGATGCTGATTTTGCTGGTAGTTTAACTGATAGAAGAGTACTAGTGGAACTTGCCAATTTTTGGGAAGCTCTCTAGTCTCTTGGTATAGTAAAAAGCAAAACTCTGTTGCATTATCTACTACTGAGGCTGAATATATTGCTGTTGCCAGTTGTTGTGCTCAAGTTTTATGGATGAAACAAACTTTGCATGATTTTGGTTTGAATTTTGAACAAGTTCCTATCTTTTGTGATAATACTAGTTCAATTAATTTGACCAAAAATCCTATTCAGCATTCTAGAACAAAGCATATAGACATTAGACATCATTTTCTGAGAGAACATGTGCAAAATGGAAATATTGTGCTTAATTATGTCCATACAGAAAAACAAGTAGCAGATATTCTTACTAAAGCCTTAAATGAAGAAACTTTTTGTAAGAATAGACTTGCACTCGGCATTATTCGCATTTAATTGCATAATTATGTTTGATAGGGGGAGCAAATTGTTTTATGGTTTATTTGAGGGGAGCATTTTTTTTCTAATATGTATTTTTTTATTAAGGGAGAGCTAAATTATCTGCTTGATCTTTTTGTTGATAACAAAAGGGGGAGAATATTTAGATTATATGTGTTATTGTGTTGTTTGTCATCATCAAAAAGGGGGAGATTGTTAGCTTTATGGCTTCAATCAAACTACATATTTTGATGATAACAAACTCAATTTTTGTACTCACATTTTTAGTGTTTTAAAGTATCTATTATGTAGAGTTCAGAAAGACGATTCCAACGCATTTTGAATGGTTCGAATCAGAGCTCAAAGACAAAAGAAGGATCGAGTGATCATGACAAACGTGGACCATCCAAAGGTGGACACATGGCAGAGGCGACTAAATTTTTGAAATTAAGAAAAATTAATTCAAAAATTCATTCCTTTCCTATCTATCAAATTCTAAATTCAAAAATCAATTTCTTTCCTATCTATCAAATTCTAAATTCAAAAATCAATTTCTTTCCTATCTATCAAATTCTAAATTCAAAAATCAATTTCTTTCCTATCTATCAAATTCTAAATTCATTCCTTTCCTATCTCTCAAATTCTAAATTAAAAAACTCATTCCTTTCCTATCTCTCAAATTCTAAATTCAAAATGAAATTCATTCCTTTCCTATATCTCAAATTCAAAATTCAAAAATCCATTCCTTTCCCATCTTTCAATCTCCACCCTACATTCATCTTACCCTAAATCTAATGGCTAGATTTGAACATTTTCTTTTTAAAATGGTAGCCATTCTCATTTTTGAAATGTGAGCAATTTCCAAAAAAAAAAATCCTAGCAAAATCATTTTTGATCTTTTGCTCTCAAAATCGAATTCAACTTGCAAATCTCTCATATACTCCTAAACTTGATCATCCTACATTTGTGAGAAATTTTAGAGCGTTTGTCTTTCATCTGTAATATTTTATCTTTTTAGAGGTAATTCGTTGTAAGTTTTATTTTCTCGGGTTTTGTATTAAGGTGTGGGTACACCTTGAGTTGTGTGAAAAAGAAATTGGTTGGATCCTGAACCAGTAAAAAGGATCACGGGTTTCTCTTTAGCCTAGGTGAAAAAAAAATAAAGAGGGTCGTTTTCGGTTTGGTTCTCACCCGCAAGAGGATCTCTTAGTGAAATACCCAAGAAGGAGTCTTGGGGAGTGGAGTAGGCAATTCGCCGAACCACTATAAATTCTCGGTGTCCTCTCTTCCTTACTTTTATTTTTCTGCATTTCAATTTTTGTTTTAATTATTTTAATCTCTTAGATTGCATGATATAGACTTGCTTTGATTCGTTTTCTTTGTTGCTTGAGTGGCTTAACGTTTAAAATTTAAAATTGCTAGACAACTCTATTCACCCCCCCTCTAGTGTTAGGCAGGCAAGTTCAGAAGAAGCTAGATAAGAGGGTAGTTTTAAGCTGGGAGGTGTGTCACAGGACAGCAGTGCTATAGATAGGGGTATAAGGGAGTCAGTAGGTGGTTAAAGAAGGAGAAACAGCAGCCTAGGTAAGTCCTTAGTGTGCTTGAGGACAAGCAAAACCTTAAGTTTGGGGGTGTGTTAAGTCTCTGAAAGTGACTTATTTAGGACCCATTTAGCTTAAGAAGATGTACACTTTTAGGTGTTTTTGATAGCATTTAGCTTAAACCTATGCTTAAATATGAGAATGAGAAGAGGGTAGCTAAATTAGGACTTATGCACAATAAGAAAGAAAAGGGGTGAAAACCGAAGGAAAAGAATGAAAAACACTGCATTGCGACAGCATTGCGAAAACATTGCTGAGGCCGCAATTATTCAAGTGAAAACCGTAAGTTGACTGATCCTTTTCTGTTAATTTCCGTAATTTCAGGGATTCATTCTTTCTCCTCCATCCATTCTGATATGTGACGTTGAAGATTGATGGTTCTCCTTGGCCCAAACGCACCTGCAAACTACTATAAAAGGGGGCCAAAGTCGGAGGTTCAGTCATCATCCGAAAGCGTAGAGTCTTCTCGCAGTCCACCTTTTCTCCCTATTTCCCTTTGCCGTCTGTTGGAGTGAGAGTCTCAGCTGTTGGAATCGATAATCTGATAGGAAGGAGAGGAGATTCTTCTTCTCTCTCGATTGGATTCATCCAAGCAAGGCTGACATTTCATCCCCTTCATTCGAGGCGACTGCACGAGGCTTTCCAAGCATCCTTTACTGTTTTCTGTCTTCTTCTTCTAATTTCCAGCTTTGATCAGTTGTTGTTTCTAGTTTAGTGATTAATCTACTGCATATTCGTTGTTGTCTGTCTTTGAATTATTCCCTTTAAGTTTTTCCTTTTGTCCGTTCAACATTCAAAGTAATCAAATTGCAAGATTTCATTTCACAGTTTCCATCTTCTGCTGCTACGGTTTTGCATTACTGTTTTGAGTACATTTCCCTTCGAAGCATGTCTGTTTTATCTTATATTTCTGTTCTCCATATATCCATGAGTAGCTAAGTCACTTAGGGGCATGCTAATGACAGAACTATAGGCTAAAAACGTGAACCAAGTATGTAGGATAGCTCTCGAACATTGATTGTATGTAAGCTTCAGCCCACGGGCAATTTCGATTGGCCATCCATTTTGTCCAAAGAACTCCTAACCTCTGGAAGGAGTAAGAGTTCAGAGTCGTATAATCATGCTAGCCTTTCATGGTAACCAGGAAACGGCCTAGGAATAGGCGTTTCCCTAGTACAAACTAAACACTTCTGCTTGAATAAGATGCTTAAGACCTTACTTTGAGTTGAGTAAACTAAAGAATCTAATGCATGGAATCGGACGATACATGAGATAGAGTGAGTTTGATGCATAGAGAGTTGATCTAATGCTTGGGAATCGTATTAAAATGCCTATAGGATAGTCGTTAGTAGCCCTTAATTCTCCATTTCGCACACGTTTGCTGTTTTTTACAATTGCGATAACATTGCGGTGGCCGCAATTCTGCTAAGTTACCATTCTGTTTAGCTGTTTTCTTCTTCGTCTATTAATTTCATCTCTTGTCCGTTGAGTCTAATTTCAACTTCCATTTGTTTATGTTGCATTCCTCTACACATTCAGCGAAAAATAGATAATTAAAAACCAATTTTACCCCATCAAATCCACCCTTTCTTTCTTAACAAAACACTTCGCGAATAGCTAAAAATAAGTCTCTGTGGGAAAACGAATGAAATATACTTACTACTTGCTATAAGATCATGTATGCTTGCATGTTCTGAGTGCTCTCTCTCTCTTATTTCTCATTTTTATTAAACACATTGAGCACGCAACAATCACTGAACTAATGGTCGATGCTACCATAGGGCATGAAGCTTTGTCTTTCATGGATGGGTCATCAGGGTACAACCAGATTCGAATGGCCCTCAAAGATGAAGAAATGACAGCGTTCCAGACTCCGAAAGGGATATACTGTTACAAGGTAATGCCCTTTGGATTAAAGAACGCCGACGCAACTTATCAACGTGCCATGCAAAAGATCTTCGATTATATGCTGCATAAACATGTCGAGTGCTACGTCGACGATCTCGTAGTCAAGTCCAAAAAGCGACAGGATCACTTGAAAGATCTAAAGGTGGTTTTCGATCGTTTGAGGAAGTACCAATTGAGGATGAACCCTCTCAAATGTGCATTCGGTGTAACTTCGGGGAAATCCCTTGGTTTCGTTGTAAAACATCGAGGGATCGAGATTGATCAATCCAAGATCGACGCCATTCAAAAAATGTCAGAGCCGCGAAACTTGCATGAACTAAGAAGTCTCCAAGGACGACTTGCTTATATCAGGAGGTTCATCTCCAATCTAGCAGGTCGATGCCAACCATTTCAGAGGTTGATGAGGAAAGACACGACCTTTGAGTGGGATGAAGCATGTCAAAATGCCTTTAACAACATAAAGCAATATTTACTTAACCCTACTGTCTTGGGCGCCCTCATAGCAAGAAAGCCATTGATACTCTACATTACTGCGCAAGAAAGGTCGCTTGGGGCATTGCTTGCACAAGAAAGTGAGAAGGGTAAAGAATGTGCTCTCTACTACTTAAGTAGAACTCTCAATGGGGCAGAGCTGAATCATTCACCCATTGAGAAGATGTGTCTTTCGCTCTTCTTCGCCATTGACAAGTTGAGGCATTATATGCAGGCATTCACAGTGCATTTGGTGGCTAAGGCTGACCCAATCAAGTATGTTTTGTCTAGACCAATTATCTCAGGTCGATTGGCAAGGTGGGCAATCTTACTACAACAGTATGACATTGTTTATGTTCCGCAAAAGGCGGTGAAAGGGGCAAGCCTTGGCTGATTTCTTGGCAGACCATCCAGTGCCGTCAGACTGGAAATTATCTGACGACCTGCCCGACGAAGAAATCTTCTACGTTGAAATTGCTGAACCTTGGATTATGTATTTTGACGGTGCAACTCGAAGGTATGGCTCAAGAGCGGGGATAGTATTTATTACCCCTGAAAAGCACATGTTGCCGTATAGCTTCACATTTGAAGAGGTATGTTCGAATAATGTTGCTGAATATCAAGCACTCATTATGGGTCTTCAAATAGCAATAGAAATGGGAGTGAACTACATTGAGATCTACGGAGATTCAAAGCTGATAATTAATCAGTTATTGGTCCAATATGAGGTGAAACATCAAGATTTAATACCTTACTTTAATTATGCAAGACAACTCATAGAGATCTTTGACAATATGACGATAGAGCATATTCCAAGAGCTGAAAATGCAAAGGCAGATGCATTAGCAAACTTGGCCACAACCCTGACTGTCTCGGAAAGTGAAGTATTGAACATCCCGATTTGTCAAAAATGGGTTGTACCGCCAACTGAAATTGAAAGTCAAGAAGCAAACGTAATATCAGTCTATGTGATTGAGGAAGAGGATTTGCGACAACCGATTGTAGATTATCTACAACATGGAAAGCTTCCCACAGAGTCCCGACGTAAGGCCGATATACGAAGAAGTGCTCGGTTCATCTACTACAAGGAAACCCTTTATCGGCTCTCCTATGACAGACTTTTTCTTCGATGCCTAGGAAAAGAAGAATCAATAAAGACATTAGAGGAAGCGCACTCAAGGGTCTGTGGTGCTCATCAATCGGGACCAAAACTTCATTTTCAGTTGAAGAGAATGGGTTATCACTGGCCAACGATGATTCAAGACTCGATGGAGTATGCAAAGAAATGTGAGGCTTGTCAATTTCATGAAAACTTCATACATCAACCGCCAGAACCCCTTCACCCAACCATAGCTTCATGGCTCTTTGAAGCTTGGGGGCTTGATCTCGTTGGTCCAATAACACCTAAGTCCTCAGCGGGACATTCTTATATCCTCGCTGGGACAGATTATTTTTCAAGGTGGGCCGAGGCAATTGCGCTAAAGGAGGCAAAGAAGGAAACTGTTGTGAATTTCATCTGAACCCACATCATCTACCGTTACGGCATTCCTCACCGCATCGTGACCGATAACGGAAGACAATTTTCCAATAGTCTAATGGACAATTTATGTGAGAAATTCAAGTTCAAGCAATGCAAGTCATCCATGTACAACGCTCCAGCAAACGGATTGGTAGATGCATTCAACAAGACATTGTGCAACTTGTTGAAGAAAGTAGTCTCCAAGTCAAAAATAGACTGGAAAGAAAAGATTGGGGAAGCATTATGGGCTTACCGAACGACCCACTGCACTCCTACGGGAGTCACACCTTATTCCTTGGTCTATGGGGTCGAGGTTGTATTCCCATTAGAAAGAGAAATCCCTTCCTTTAAGAATGGCGGTGCAAGAAAGGTTAACTACCGAAGACAATGCAAGATTGCGTCTCGAAGAATTGCAAGCACTCGATGAAAGAAGATTAGATGCTGAGCAAGCATTGGAATGTTACCAAGCGCGAATGACCAAGGCCTTAAACAAAAATTTGAAGCCTCGATCATTTCAAGTTGGCGATCTAGTACTCGCGGTTCGAAGACCCATTATCACGACGAGACACACGGGGAGCAAGTTCACCCCTAAGTGGGATGAACCCTATGTTGTTAAGGAAGTCGATACAAATGGGGCATACAAAATTGTGGATCAAGATGGATTAAGGATTGGCCCAATCAACGGCAAATTTCTTAAGAAATTTTATGCATAAAAAATGTAATACTCCTTAACGTAAGAGTATAAACTACATGTTGCTCCTGGCCCGCACGAGCTTAAAAGGTGAACGGCCCAAGTAAAAAAAATATCACCGATCATGTAATTTGAACTACGTTATGACTTGATCCCTTCCATCTAAGGGTACATAGGCAACTTAAAGAAAGAATATATATAATCTTTAAGTTCAGTCACGACAATATATGTCGCCACGTGCCTGCGACGCGGAGCGGCCGACGTCCTCGAAAAAAGGGATATTTTAACAAATAAAAGGAGTCGCCACCAATCTTTTTTATGGTGTGATTGGGCACCGAAATACAATAAAATAACTTTTTTTTTTAAAAAAAATGAAAAGTTATATAACAAAATGGTATGCGAAAACAGAGTTTGGGTTCGGGAGTCAATGGAGTGTGGGGAAGGTGTTAGCACCCCACAACTCCCGTTAAAACGGTGACCAAATTTTATCTTGAATTTAAAAGGTTCTTTAAAGAGTTTGCTTGAAAACATTATATTTTAAAACAATGTCTTATTTCTACCGCTCATTACTCCAATATTTGAAGTCATGATCCCATAAAATAAGTGGAAATTATCCATCGATTTTGACTATATTAAAGATATTCCCGATACTTAGGAATATTCTTCACCTCGAGAATATGAAAGAATATTACAATTTCTCAAACTCCGTCATAGGATAGTCATTCGTAAGAGAGTTTTTTTTTAAAACAAAACATTTTTTTTGCTTAAATTAAATTCATTTTTTCTTGGGATCAAAATCTCGGACTCCCAAAGATTATGATCCCTCACCTCAAGAATTCTAGAAAATCGGACTCCCAAATGTTTCTAGATTCCATCGTAGGAAATTTTAGAAAAGAGAAAGAAAAGAAAAAAAAAACTATATTTTTAATAAACTGAAATCTTTTTTTTTGAGAAAATAATATGGAAACCCCTTTTTTTTTAAATAAAATTGAGTTATAAGACTTTTATAAAACCAAAAGAGCAATTTGAAAGGGTGCAAATAATGTTGAAATATGATAGAAAGTTTAAAAGGATTTGTAAACAATAAAAGAAATAGTTTAAAACAAACAAAGTAACATAAACAAGAGTCAATATACATAAACAAACATCAATATATAATATAAGCTAGCATGCTAGAAGTTATGTAATTTAAATAAGCTCATGATGGCATAATAATCAAAGCATAAACAAACAAGCATATTATAAATTTTTAAAAAAAAAACATATTGGAATCGATCTCGGACTTCCAAAGAATCGATTCCTCACCTCAAGAATTCTAGAAAATCGGACTCCCAAATGTTTCTAGATTTCGTCGTCGGATAGTTTAATAAAAACAAGATTGGGAGTAAGAAGATTAATACAATGTACTTTATATATATATATATAACCAATAGATGAATATGTACGTAAATTAAAAAAAAAAAAAATAATAAAAAAAAAAAAAATAAAAAAAAAATGATAACTAAGAGAATAAATAAATTAAATGGATCCTATGAATAATAATAATAAATGCAGAAAGAAAAGTAAATAAAAATAAATAAATAAAAAACCAAAGTTCACGAGTGACAAAAAAAAAAAAAAAAAAAAAAAAAAAAAAAAAAAAAAAAAAAAAAAAAAAAAAAAATGATAACTAAGAGAATAAATAAATTAAATGGATCCTATGAATAATAATAATAAATGCAGAAAGAAAAGTAAATAAAAATAAATAAATAAAAAACCAAAGTTCACGAGTGACAACAAAAAATAAAAAAAGAAAATAAAAAAATAAAAAAAAAAGAAGTGACAACCCGCCAGAGAGGATATGACACGCCCCACAGAGATACAGTGAGCTAAACAAATCTCATTAAGAGCCGAGATTGACATCCATCTTTTAAAAAAAAATATAAAATAATAATAAAAAAAACTAAAACTACTTTTTAACGTTTTACAAACCCCTCACCTCTCCTTATTCTCCGCACTTCTCTCTTTCTCCCTCTAAAACTCACATTTTCCTTCTGTTTAGCTCTCTCACAATATTTTTACTTTTTTCTTTTTTTTTTTTAACTTCTTCTTCTTCATTTTTTCGTTATTTTTTTTTTCTCTTATTCAACTCCTCCCCACTGCATACAGAATGCCTTTTACAGAATCAAAAAAAAAAAAAAAAAGATCAAGGTAAGTTTTTTTTACTTTTTTTTTTATATAAACTTTAATCCTTCTATCTCTTTTCTTTAGTAATAAAAAAAGAAAATTATAAACTAAAGGTAAGAGATAAGAGAAATAGAAATAAAAAAAAATAAAAAGATAAAAAGATAAAAAAAACAGTATACAAAAACACAAATCATGATGTAAACCTAAGAACTTAATGCATATAAATAACGAACTCCAAATATTAAAGCATGAAGAAATAAGTAGTGAGGTATTTGAATCTAACATCTTCTGTTCTATTGTTTTCTATCGTTTGTAGAAATTACACAAAAGATCCAGATTTCCCCCAAGTACAACATTTTCCTTGAGTTGAAGGTGGTTTTTTTTTACGCCTTCAACTCTGAGGACTAAACGAGTCAAAGAAACTCATGCTCGTTGTGTAAGGTGCGGATCCTCGGGACATATGCCCTACCATGTGCAACCTCCAATCGAGCTTGGAATACTTTGAAAGGAAAAGAAAAACAGAAAGCAAGAAATAAGTAAACTACCTTTGTAAAGGTTTTTTCCTCTCCTTTTTTATGCTGTAAATCTTTGAAAGTGGTGTGTGTTTTTTTTAATGGAAGTGTGGTTCTTTTTTTTTTTTGCCTCCCTGTATGAAGAAAAAGAGAGGGTTTTTATAACCCCATCCATTTCCACTTATGTATATATTTTTTTAGGGTTTTGAAAGTAAAATTTAAAAACTATGCCCAACTTAGCTTATACCCAAAAGAGATAAAAAGAAAATTGGAACCAAAACAATCCACAAATTTAAAATTACCCAAACCAAACAAAGGTGCAAAAGCAAAAGGAAGAAAATGAAGAGATTAATCAAGTTAAACGTCATAAAATACACATATACATTATTAAACCAGTAAATCAATTAAAAAAAAAAAAGGTCGGGCCAAAATAGGTGGCTACAGCATGCCCCCTTCATACATCCTTGTAGAAGTAGAAGGTAGATGAAGGTATGCCAACTATTTTGCATGGCTGAAACATATAGGTAAATCTGAATATCTTAAGTACATTACAAAAGTGTTAAAGGGATCGCTTCTTGGAAACCAAGAATACAACCCATATTATTCACCATTTAGACGAACAAACAAAAGTAGCGGTCACAAATATGAGCACCACCATGAAATGCTGGGGGCCAGGGATAAACAAGCGCCACACGCAGCATGGTGTCGTGGGCCAGGGATACACAAGCACCTCACGATAAGATAAAGTGTCGAGGGTCAGGGATAAACTAACACTACTACGACGAAATGACATGATATCGAGGCCAGGGATAAACAAGTGCCTCAATAATAAAAAAAAAACAAGCAAATGTTGTTTATGCATACGTGTATATGCTCATTGCTGGCATAATTGTTATATCATTATTTTATCCTGCAAAAAAAAAGGTCAGAGCCTACAAAATAGCTCACATGTACTCAATTAGTACCAGAATCTTTACTCAACAAGGCAGTCACTTGTCAACACCCCATAAGTTTCATTTACTGGAAAGAAATCTCTTGTATACTTTTTGAGGCAGTAGTCTATTGCCGAATTTTACGAAGAGAAGAAAATGACTAGTAACTCAAACATACAACAGAAGGTCATTATTCCTCTTATGCGTAATACTTTTTGACATAATCTGCATTTAACGGATTTGGTAACTCATTTCCATCCATGTTAGTCAAAATCAAGGCCCCGCCGGAGAATGCCTTTTTCACCACATACGGTCCTTCGTAGTTGGGCGTCCACTTTCCTCTATGATCTTTTTGAAACGGTAAGATCCTCTTTAAAACCAAATCTCCTTCTTGAAAGCGACGTCGTTGAACTTTCTTATCGTGAGCTCGAGTCATTTTTCTTTGATATAGTTGTCCTCTACACAACGCTGTCATTCTCTTTTCTTCAATGAGATTCAACTGCTCGTACCTTGCCCGAGTCCATTCTGCTTCTTCCAATTCTGCTTCTCTAATTACTCTGAGAGATGGTACTTCGACCTCAACTGGCAAAACAACTTCCATGCCATACACTAAGGAAAATGGCGTTGCCCCTGTAGATGTGCGAACTGAGGTCCGATAGCCATGTAAAGCAAAAGGCAACATCTCATGCCAATCTTTATACGTCACAGTCATCTTCTCCACAATCCTTTTGATATTTTTGTTCGCTGCCTCCACTGCCCCATTCATCTTGGGACGATAAGGAGTAGAATTGGAGTGTTTAATTTTGAATTGAAGACACAATTCATCCATCAACTTGTTGTTCAAATTCCTAGCGTTATCAGTGATGATCCGCTTAGGCAAGCCGTATCGACATATAATATCCTTTTTTATGAACCTGAGCACAACTTGTTTCGTGACGCTCTTATATGAGGTAGCTTCCACCCACTTTGTAAAATAGTCAATGGCTACCAAGATGAAACGGTGACCATTGGATGCTTTTGGTTCAATTGGTCCTATTACATCCATGCCCCACATAGAGAAAGGCCATGGGGCTGTTAACACATGCAAAAAGGAGGCTGGAGTGTGAACTTTGTTTGCATATATCTGGCACTTATGACACTTCCTTGCATATTTTATGCAATCTGACTCCATGGTTAACCAATAATAGCCGGCACGTAGAACTTGTCTTGCCATCATATGGCCATTTGCATGAGTCCCACAAACTCCATCATGTACTTCTTCTAATATCTTATTGGCTTCCAAAACATCAACGCATCTTAAGAGAGTTAAATCATGGCTTCTCTTATACAACACTTCTCCACTCAGAAAAAAATTCATGGCCAACTTTCTGATGGTACGCTTATTATTCTCGGATGCTCCTAGTGGGTACTCTTGACATGTAATATACTGTTTGATGTCATAATACCAAGGTTTTCCATCTGACTCCTCTTCAATGCTTAGAAAATACGCCGGCGCTTCTCGTTTTTCAACTCTTATAGGTTGAACCTCTTCATTATACTCCACATTGAACATGGCAGATAAGGTTGCTAATGCATCTGCGATTTGATTACTTTCGCGTGGGATATGCTCAAATGTGATTGACTCAAACGACTGAGCTAAATCTCGAATGTACTTATTGTAAGGGATTAGTTTAGGGTCTCTCGTTTCCCATTTTTTGTTTAATTGGTGTATTACCAAAAGAGAATCCCCATAAACATGCAGTTTTTTTATTTTCATGTTGCACGCCATTTGAACTCCCATACTGCATGCCTCGTACTCAGCCATGTTATTGGTACAATCGAAGTATAACTTAGCGGTTAATGGATATAATTTCTCGTCAGGAGATATCAACATAGCCCCCACACCATGCCCTACTTCGTTTGTAGCTCCGTCAAACAACATTGTCCATGTTTCCAAATCTCGAGATGCATTTGTCTCTAAAACGGTCATGATGTCTTCATCTGGAAATTCAAACTTCATAGGTTCATAGTCTTCTACCGGTAGCTCAGCTAGGCAGTCGGCGATTGCACTCCCTTTTATGGCCTTTCTAGTAACATACATAATATCATACTCAGATAGCAAAACTTGCCATTTAGCTATTCTCCCCGATAAAGATGGTTTTTCAAAAATGTACTTTATGGGATCCATTTTTGAGATAAGCCATGTTGTGTAGTACAACATATATTGTCTTAATCTTTGAGCTGTCCAAGCTAAAGCACAACATGTTTTTTCCAACAACGAGTAATTTGACTCACAACTCGTGAACTTCTTGCTTAAGTAATAAACAGCTTGCTCCTTCCTTCCCGTTGAGTCATGTTGCCCCAACACACATCCCATTGATCCCTCATTTACTGTTAAGTACAAGATTAACGGTCGTCCTGGAGTTGGTGGAACGAGTATTGGAGGGCTTTGCAAGTACTCTTTGATTTTGTCGAAAGCCCTTTGACAATCCTCATTCCAGCGACATATCTCACTCTTGCGCAAAAGTTTTAGTATAGGCTCGCAAGTCTGAGTTAGATGCGAAATGAATCGTGCAATATAGTTCAACCTTCCTAAGAAACTTCTGACCTCCTTTTGAGTTTTTGGTGGCTTTAAATCCACTATTGCCTTGATTTTATCTGGATCTACCTTGATTCCCTCTTGACTGACAACAAATCCCAATAGCTTTCCGGAGGATACCCCGAATATGCATTTTGCTGGATTCAATTTTAACTGGAATTTCCTTAACCGCTCGAAAAGTTTGCGAAGAGTAGCCACATGTCTTTCTCCGGGTCTAGACTTGGCTATCATATCATCGACATATACCTCAATTTCTTTGTGCATCAAATCATGAAATAATGTGACCATGGCTCTCTGATAGGTTGCCCCAGCATTCTTCAGACCGAAAGGCATGACTTTATAGCAAAATGTTCCCCATAAAGTGATGAACGTTGTCTTTTCTTGGTCTTTCGGAGCCATCTTGATCTGATTATACCCTGAAAATCCATCAATAAACGAAAAAGTAGAGAATCCAGCTGTATTATCCACTAAGACATCAATGTGAGGGAGAGGAAAATTATCTTTAGGACTTGCACGATTAAGATCCCTATAGTCAACACACATTCTAACCTTTCCATCTTTCTTAGGAACCGGGACAATATTAGCGACCCATTCAGGGTACTTGGCTACTGCTAAAAAGCCTGCATCAAATTGCTTTTTAACCTCTTCTTTCACTTTGATCAACATTTCAGGCTTCATCTTGCGAAGCTTTTGCCTTATGGGCTTACACTCGGTTCTAAGTGGTAACCGGTGTGTTACAATTTCTGTATTCAAACCGGGCATATCTTTGTAAGACCATGCAAATATGTCCTTATAATCATGCAATAGAGTTATAAGTTCTAAACGATCCTCCTTTGTGGCCAATGTGCTAATTCGTACTTCTTTCACTTCTTCTAGGGTCCCTAAATTGACTACTTCCAAGGGCTCCTGGTATGGCATAGTTTCCCTCTCCTCTTGATTTATCAACCTCAGTAGTTCTGGTGACAAATCACATTCTTCTTCCATGCTCTGTTCGAAACAATAGACTGGAACTTCGAAGTCGACTTCTAAGTCAGCGTTGCCATCTTCATTGCTTATGCTATCAATCTTTGGTGTCCTTCTAGTGACCTTCGACATCTCCTTGACTTCCCAATTGCTCAGCTCGAAATCTGGCGGGCAAGCGTAAACTAGTTGGCGAGATACAGTTGTGCTCTCTGAGACAACAGCGATCGATGCATCACGAACTTTGCCATAATCTATCAACTGATTGTCGTTGTGAATCACTCCAACGGACTTGAAAGTTTCAGATATATGTGGTACATTCATCCTTCCTTGCTCGATTTCTCGTCCTTTGAGGCGCGCGATTCTCAACTCCTTCTTCTTAGTTCTGACTCTCTCCCATTCAGAAGTTGTTGGCTTATACCCCAATCCAAATCTCTCCCTACTTTTGGGAAGACAAATCACATTGGGATTTCCTTGATTATTTCTTCCCAATCCTCCATGCATTTGGAAACCACTTTTCATCATCGTCTTCGCAATCATTAAGGCTGTCTTAGGTAGATACCGGTTTATATCCCAACCTTCAGTTGGGAAAATTGTGGCGTTCGCAACTTCAAAAGATCTATATGAACATTCAAAAGCTTCTTCTGCAGCCTCTACGTAAGGAAACGACGTTGTTTTTGTTACAAACATATCTTCTTCCCCGAAAATAACGGCCTGACCGTTATCCACAATGAACTTAACCCTCTGGTGCAGTGAGGATGGGATAGCCCCTGTTGAATGGATCCATGGCCGTCCAAGCAAACAACTGTATGAAGAATTTATATCCATCACTTGGAATGTTACGTTGAAGGTGGATGGCCCAATTCGTAGAGGGATCTCTATGTCTCCAATTACCTCCCTTCGGGCCCCATCAAAAGCTCTAACAACCATGCTGCTTGGCTTTAAATAAGATGAGTCCACAGGAAGTTTCATCAAGGTAGACTTGGGCATTATGTTCAAGGATGACCCATTGTCGACAAGAACTCTAGCCACAAGGTGATCCTTGCACCTTACAAAAATATGTAAGGCCTTAGTGTGTCCAGTACCCTCAGGGGGTATCTCGTCATCTGTGAAGCTAATACAGTTCGTTGCAGTTATGTTCCCTACAATTTCACTAAGTGCATTTACAGAAATATCATGGCATACGTGTGCTTGATTTAAGACATCGAGCAAAACTTTGCGATGTGGCTCAGAGTACAAGAAAAGTGATAAAATTGATATACGAGCTGGGTTGCGATGTAGCTGCTCTATCACTTTATACTCACTTTGCTTAATCAACTTCAAAAATTCGCGTGCCTCCTCCTCTGAAACTGACTCCTGACCCATCTTATTTCCGACTATAGTGGCTTTCTCAGCAAAAGCTTTGCCTAGATCAATTACATCATCTTCAATTACTACCTCCACAGCTTTTCCCTTACGTTGCCTAGCTTCATCCTCCTTCAAAATATTCTTCAAGTTCTCTGGTGTATAACATCTGCCACTTCGAGTCATCCCTCCGACTGCTGAGACATTGGATGCAGATGCGGTATTCTCTGTGATGAATTGACATTCATACTTCCAAGGTACAGCTCGATTGTCTTTATAAGCAAAGGGACCAGGTACTTCCACAATCATTGGTTTAGGCACCTGAATGTGAGAAGGGACACTCGGTTTGTCCTCATAGTGAATTATTAGGGGTTCTGGTACATGTGACATCTCTCCTTGAGTCTTTTCGGGAAATGATGCATGAGTAATCATGTCAACCTCCATCTCCTGCATTGTCGTCACGCCCACCATTAATAATTTCACATCCATCAATTTTTGCACCTCTTGCTTAAATTCGGTACAATCTTCTATGGAGTGTCCAGTTGCTCCTGCATGGAATAAACAAATCTTCCCATCATCACATCTCAACTTATCTGCATTGTCGTTCTCAACTCTTACGGAGAGATAACCAGCGTCAAAAAGAATTTGAAAAAGAGTCTCCATGGGCGTTCTCAAGTCATGAACTTTATCCTTGTAACGTTCTGCAGGTACCTCAATTGCGTTTACAGCAGGGTTCTCATGATCCGGTAGAGGATTTTGGTTGACATCTGGCTCTTCCCCTGTCTTTTTGAATTTCAACCATCCAGCTTTGACTAAACTTTGCACTTTAGTTTTCAATGGATAACAATTCTCTGTAGAGTGCCCAACTGCCCCGGCATGATATTCACATCGTGCATTTGAGTCATACCACCTAGGGTATGGCGGCTGTATGGGTTCTTGAGGCACGATGGCAACTTGGTGATTTTTTATCAACTGTGGTAAAAGTTCAGTATAAGTCGTGGGAATGGGGTCAAAACGTGTTTGCTTCCAATTAGTCTTTACACCTCGTTGGTTCGACTGAGTTGATGGACCTTGCCCTCCATGATGTGGACTATGAGTGTAACTTGATTGTCCCAGTGTTGGGGATGTCATATGGGTCATGACTCTCTGTCCTGAGCTGATCTCAAGTACTTCTCCTTCCTTCTTCTTTGGAGTTATCATTTTTCTGGCATTTGCATCAGATACTACATCTGCAATCCTCCCGTTTTTAATTCCAAACTCTATTCTTTCTCCAATTGTTATGATGTCAGAAAAATTTGTTGAAGCGCTGCCGATCATTCTATCGTAATAAGGCGCTCGAAGGGTATTGATGAACATGGCTGACATTTCTCTATCAGTCAAAGAGGGTTGTACTTGGGCAGCCATTTCTCTCCACCTTTGAGCATATTCTTTAAAAGTCTCAACGCTTTTCTTTTCCATTCGTTGAAGGTCCAAACGATCTGGTGCCATGTCAATATTGTACTTATATTGTTTCAAGAACGAATCTGCTAAGTCCTTCCATCTTTGAACTTGCGAGCTATCCAAATGCATATACCAACGAGAAGCTGGACCAGTTAAACTATCTTGAAAACAGTGGATCAACAGTTTATCATTGTGGGCGTGGGCTGACATCTTTCGACAATACATGACAAGGTGACTTTTTGGGCACGTAGTCCCATTATACTTTTCAAATTCAGGTGTCTTGAATTTAGGTGGGATAACAACATCTGAGATCAAGCACAATTGGGTTGCATCAATGTCTCCATAGATGTCAGCACCTTCTATTGCACGCAATCTCTCTTCCAGAAACTCTAATCTCCTCTTACCGCCCAACTCTTCATTAGCTTTCTTGTAAACCCCCACGTCAGGGGTGGATAGTGGGTCATGTCCATGATTTACATGTGGTGAAGCTCGGTTAGGATCTTGCACAGGAGACGACGTAGGGTATGCCATTCCTGCCAAGTGTGGACTTGATAGAACTTTCGGTGTAAACCCTGGAGGGTAAGGAAGAGTGTCATCTGACGCTTGGCTTTGACCCACTTCAGCTTGTAGTGATGGTCCTGCTACTGATTTCTCCTTTCTTGAAGTGAGGATCTCCAAAATCTTTGCCATCTGGTCTTTTAACTCTTCTACATCCTGTCAAACTGCTTGTACTTGGTCATTAACCTGATCATCCATAAGTCTGGCTTTCCTTCTTGTCCAATAAGGATGGTGCGGTAGTGAGTTTTGAGCTATTTTGCAAACTTTGAACCTCTATTTTGTAAGATAAAGAAATAATGATTGCATTAGTCCAAGTTCTTAAAGACAAATTTTTGCTAATACTAAGAGTGAAATGCATGAATGAAAGGTAACATAAATCAAAGAAAGTCAAATCCTACCAGAGTTTGATGCAAATACATGCTTAAGCAGGAAAAAATGGAGACACACACTACTAAATACACTAAAACTTAAAGGTAGCTCCTAAAATGATGACTCTAAAACTTAATGGTAGCACCCAAAGCGCCCGAGGTATCTTCCTATAACCCCTAGAAACCGGCTCAAATCTTCACCGCCAGGTTGTGTGGGAACGATGCCTTGTCGGAGAGTCATAGCCCGTACAGAAAAATGATCTGCCATCCTCGCCATATGTCTCAAATTTTCAGCCCCTTGTTCAATTTTCCCTCGGGTGTCATCATAATTGTGTCTCAGTAGCCTGTACTCATCTCTCCATACTGCGAAATTTGTTGTCATTTCTTGGTGTTCTTCCTTTAGCTGCGTATGGTCGGCTGTTACCATTTCACGTGCATTCTGGCATATCCATAGTTGGTGTTCAAAACCAACAGTTGCCTCCTGAAGAAGAACGTTCTTATGCTCTGCCTCAATGAGTTGACTCTTATATTCTTGAGTCAGCTTTTGGAGCGTCTCGATTTCTCCTTGTAATGACATTGTGGCTTGTTCATTGAGTTCATTTTGGAGGTCTTTTACAACCATGTTGAGTCTTCCTAACTCTCGATTCAGGCCTTTGATGTGCACTTTTTGAGCTTCCGCCTTGTTGTGCAAATCATCGATGTCTCTTTGCAGTTTCTTACTCTTCTTCCTCATCTGAGTAGCTTCAGTATTCAAAGAATTGTTGTCTCTTTCCAAATCTGATTGGTTCTTTAAACTTCGTTTCACCTCCCCTAATTGCCTCTGAGCACTAGTGGCATGCTGAATCCACTCTTTAACCTCATTCCTCAATCCTTCATTCTCTGTTGCTAGGGAAAGATTCATCTTTCTCAATCGTTCCACATCCTCCTCCCAATGATCATGTCCTGGCTTCAAAACACTGTTGGGTTTTGTTGGCTCCGGTGAAATAATAAGTTTAATCCCATTTCTGGCTGCTCTCCAGCTTTCATATTGCCTTGTAGTATCCTCGCAATGTCGCATATTCTTCATTCTTCTCACATTTTTCCACGCTTCAACAGCCTGAGATATTTTGGTGCTTGTCAGGTTAGATTCGTACGAGAACTCCCAGTCCTCTAACCCGTGGATGGTTGGCGCAAATTGTTTTGTCCATTCTTGACGTAATACCAGCAGAGGTGAATGAGCAATACCTCCCCAGGGACCTAATAACGGGACAAAAGGAAATTGCCCACATCGGTATGTCAAGGGGTTTGTAGGTAGCCACAATGCCCTCCAGATTACCTCCTCTAAAGTTAGGTGGCCAAAAAATACCCTCCATGTTTCAACGTTGGGGATATTTGGGTTCCAATGCGCAGTGATAAAATCCTTCACTGTATTCCTCGAGCTGTTCCAAGGACTACTGAATTTTATCGGAGCATATCCAAACTTGAGCGGATATTTCAGGTGACTTGAAATCCAAATAAATAACATTGGCGCACAACTGAAGAACTTTCCTTTGCCTTGTACTCTACAGTAACTAAGCGATCTGAAAGTTTCTGCCATAATTGGGATGATTGGGCGTACACCACGCTCGATTCCGATGAAAAGTTTAATAACCTCTTCTTCTACATACCCTTTGATCCTTGGAAAAATAACCATGCCGTAAATACACATTGCCAAAAGAGACAAACCTTTCCTCTCTGGCAAACATGTGCGTGTAAGGTTGATTAAATACTCAATGGGAATGCATTTTCTCCTTTCTTTTTCCTTCACTTGTTTCTTTATATCGGATGCATGAATATCGCCCAAAAACTTAGATAACGATCTTCGTAGAGTCGATCTTTGGTCGTAGACGTAGACTTTACTTCCTGTGCTAAATGGTAAACTGATGAGAGCCTGATATTCCTCAATTGTGGGAGTTAAATCGAACATGTTGAACGTGAAACATTTCAACATGGGATCCCAAAAATGGACCAAGGCCTGTAAAGCATGTATATTAACGTTCACGTACATGAGGTCCGCTATGTTCCCATATGCTTTTACGAATTCAACTTTGCATTGCGGACTCAAATTGTCCCATAATCCCTTCAAATCTTCCAGGTTGTTGCACACAAAGTCTAATTGACACATCGAAGGAAATAGGGATTCTACCCTTCTCGGCCAGACTGTCTCTGACTCCCGCTGCAGGCTCTCTGACCATTGGGATACGACTTCCCATGAATCTTCGTCATGGATAGATTGGGCGGATACCCCAGGCACATGAGTGTCTACCATCCTAGGATCGTGCATAATAAATAAATGAGTCTATATGTCAGCTTATATGGAAATGCAAGATGGGGAAAACAAATGATGGAAAGTAAAACAAACATCGAGGTAAAAGCCTCAAACTAGTGAGGTTAACTATAAGATCCTAGACGACAAAGGTCCCCAAGTTGGTCACAAAGCCGCACATCGACTACATGACCAAATTGAGTGAGAATATTTCATGCGCCTACACGGAAGCATAAGCTTCTCGAAGGTCGACACTACTCCATCCGCGATTCTAATCTTATCAGGTACAGCCCTGGTAGGGGGCTCGTGATAGTGTGTGAATAAAAAGTAAAGCAAAAGCAGACCAATCAATAAGATAAGCACAAAAAGACATCAAACAATGTGAGGTTGGTTTTAAAGTCCTAAATGACAAAGGTCCCCAAATTGGTCAACAAGTCATACATGACGAATTGACCAAGTTGAGTGAGGATTTTTCGTGTGCCTACACGGAAGCATAAGCTTCTCGAAGGTCGACACTACTACATCCTCAGATCTAATCCTATTTGGAAAAGCCCGGGTAGGAGGCTTGTGAATGTGTGTGATATAAAAAAAAAAATAACACAAGCAAACATACAATAATAACAATAAAAAAACAAAATAAATTCAAGATAATAAAAAAGGCAAAACTCTCGAGGTGAAGCCTCATAGTCCCCAGTGGAGTCGCCAAGCTGTCGCCACGTGCCTGCGACGCGGAGCGGCCGACGTCCTCGAAAAAAGGGATATTTTAACAAATAAAAGGAGTCGCCACCAATCTTTTTTATGGTGTGATTGGGCACCGAAATACAATAAAATAACTTTTTTTTTAAAAAAAAATGAAAAGTTATATAACAAAATGGTATGCGAAAACAGAGTTTGGGTTCGGGAGTCAATGGAGTGTGGGGAAGGTGTTAGCACCCCACAACTCCCGTTAAAACGGTGACCAAATTTTATCTTGAATTTAAAAGGTTCTTTAAAGAGTTTGCTTGAAAACATTATATTTTAAAACAATGTCTTATTTCTACCGCTCATTACTCCAATATTTGAAGTCATGATCCCATAAAATAAGTGGAAATTATCCATCGATTTTGACTATATTAAAGATATTCCCGATACTTAGGAATATTCTTCACCTCGAGAATATGAAAGAATATTACAATTTCTCAAACTCCGTCATAGGATAGTCATTCGTAAGAGAGTTTTTTTTTAAAACAAAACATTTTTTTTGTTTAAATTAAATTCATTTTTTCTTGGGATCAAAATCTCGGACTCCCAAAGATTATGATCCCTCACCTCAAGAATTCTAGAAAATCGGACTCCCAAATGTTTCTAGATTCCATCGTAGGAAATTTTAGAAAAGAGAAAGAAAAGAAAAAAAAAACTATATTTTTAATAAACTGAAATCTTTTTTTTTGAGAAAATAATATGGAAACCCCTTTTTTTTAAATAAAATTGAGTTATAAGACTTTTATAAAACCAAAAGAGCAATTTGAAAGGGTGCAAATAATGTTGAAATATGATAGAAAGTTTAAAAGGATTTGTAAACAATAAAAGAAATAGTTTAAAACAAACAAAGTAACATAAACAAGAGTCAATATACATAAACAAACATCAATATATAATATAAGCTAGCATGCTAGAAGTTATGTAATTTAAATAAGCTCATGATGGCATAATAATCAAAGCATAAACAAACAAGCATATTATAATTTTTTTTAAAAAAAACATATTGGAATCGATCTCGGACTTCCAAAGAATCGATTCCTCACCTCAAGAATTCTAGAAAATCGGACTCCCAAATGTTTCTAGATTTCGTCGTCGGATAGTTTAATAAAAACAAGATTGGGAGTTAGAAGATTAATACAATGTACTTTTTATATATATATATATAACCAATAGATGAATATGTACGTAAATTAAAAAAAAAAAAACTAGCTAAGACATCATAAAGTTAAAAAAAAAAAAAAAAAAAAAAAAAAAAAAAAAAAAAAAAAAAAAAAAAAATGATAACTAAGAGAATAAATAAATTAAATGGATCCTATGAATAATAATAATAAATGCAGAAAGAAAAGTAAATAAAAATAAATAAATAAAAAACCAAAGTTCACGAGTGACAACAAAAAATAAAAAAAGAAAATAAAAAAATAAAAAAAAAAGAAGTGACAACCCGCCAGAGAGGATATGACACGCCCCACAGAGATACAGTGAGCTAAACAAATCTCATTAAGAGCCGAGATTGACATCCATCTTTTAAAAAAAAATATAAAATAATAATAAAAAAAACTAAAACTACTTTTTAACGTTTTACAAACCCCTCACCTCTCCTTATTCTCCGCACTTCTCTCTTTCTCCCTCTAAAACTCACATTTTCCTTCTGTTTAGCTCTCTCACAATATTTTTACTTTTTTCTTTTTTTTTTTTAACTTCTTCTTCTTCATTTTTTCGTTATTTTTTTTTTCTCTTATTCAACTCCTCCCCACTGCATACAGAATGCCTTTTACAGAATCAAAAAAAAAAAAAAAAAGATCAAGGTAAGTTTTTTTTACTTTTTTTTTTATATAAACTTTAATCCTTCTATCTCTTTTCTTTAGTAATAAAAAAAGAAAATTATAAACTAAAGGTAAGAGATAAGAGAAATAGAAATAAAAAAAAATAAAAAGATAAAAAGATAAAAAAAACAGTATACAAAAACACAAATCATGATGTAAACCTAAGAACTTAATGCATATAAATAACGAACTCCAAATATTAAAGCATGAAGAAATAAGTAGTGAGGTATTTGAATCTAACATCTTCTGTTCTATTGTTTTCTATCGTTTGTAGAAATTACACAAAAGATCCAGATTTCCCCCAAGTACAACATTTTCCTTGAGTTGAAGGTGGTTTTTTTTTACGCCTTCAACTCTGAGGACTAAACGAGTCAAAGAAACTCATGCTCGTTGTGTAAGGTGCGGATCCTCGGGACATATGCCCTACCATGTGCAACCTCCAATCGAGCTTGGAATACTTTGAAAGGAAAAGAAAAACAGAAAGCAAGAAATAAGTAAACTACCTTTGTAAAGGTTTTTTCCTCTCCTTTTTTATGCTGTAAATCTTTGAAAGTGGTGTGTGTTTTTTTTAATGGAAGTGTGGTTCTTTTTTTTTTTTGCCTCCGTGTATGAAGAAAAAGAGAGGGTTTTTATAACCCCATCCATTTCCACTTATGTATATATTTTTTTAGGGTTTTGAAAGTAAAATTTAAAAACTATGCTCAACTTAGCTTATACCCAAAAGAGATAAAAAGAAAATTGGAACCAAAACAATCCACAAATTTAAAATTACCCAAACCAAACAAAGGTGCAAAAGCAAAAGGAAGAAAATGAAGAGATTAATCAAGTTAAACGTCATAAAATACACATATACATTATTAAACCAGTAAATCAATTAAAAAAAAAAAAGGTCGGGCCAAAATAGGTGGCTACAATATATATATAAAAAAATTTATTCCAAAATGAATGAGGTGAGTCAAATGATTGTGCTGAACAGAATCAGTAGTTGAGAAACAATCAAACAAAGAAAAAAAACAATCTTTACATAAGAGAATTCTAGAATAAGATACAGGGAATATAACAAAAAATGCATAAATCAAGGTATCCACTGAAACTCTTTCAGCTCCTCGCGCGAACTCTCTAGAAGCTCGCGAACTGCGGCCACGGCTCGAGCATCGGCATCGTCGATAACGGGGGTACATTCGAGGGTATTAATCTTCTCGCGCACATGCGAAACCTCAAGTGTCTCTTGATTTAAGGCCTTCTCCTTCTTGGAAACTAAAGTGGAAAGCCTCTCAAGCTCGGTCTTCGCAGCTTGTAAATCTGTTTGCATTTCTGTGACCGTTAGAAGGCCTCGTTCCAATTTAAGCTTATTTTCCTCCAATTGACGATCCCTATTGTTTGAGGTTAGTTGGGTGGAAAGTGAAGATTGCATCTGGTTGTAGTCTTCCACCCTCCTACAGTAGCCTTCTACGAAGTCTTGTAGGTAGGACTATCAAGTTTTTTGTTCGAGTTTCCGAAATGCCTTTAAGAATCTTATGCACCTCTGGCTCAAGTTTGGTGACGTCCTCAAAAGGGGTGCACACGAGCTTCCCTTGTAGGCTTTGCCACATAGACACGACAACTTGTTGTTGAAGTCTGGATATTACTTGGTCGGCACAGTAATGGGAAACCTCGGGAGCTAACGCGGCCACTTGGTTTCGAACTTGAGGTGTATGATACGTGATAGCGATGGGAGGCGCAATGGCAGCTCGCTTAACATGTGGCACATGAGAATTTTCCACGGCCTTTTCGAGGGAGATCGAAGTGGCAGAATCTGCCACAGACTGGTCACCAGGTTGCTCCTTATCTCTTTGAATGAATTCATTCAAGGGAAGCTGCAACAATAAAAGATAGTTAAGTAAATAAAGAAAAAATGGTCTACAAAGATTTAAAAAAAAGGGATTAGAGCGAAAGATTACTAAACTAGTTCCTCGACGTTATCAGGAATCCGGGAGGCGCTGGGAACACCAAAAAAAAATGATCGTCAGGATTTGAAGTCTTCTTAGACCTCCTGTCTTGTTTAAAATAATGATCTCGGTTACTGGAGTGACTCTCGTCAGTTTGTTCAGAATCATCTAGTGTCGTGTTTTCAAGTAAGCGAATTTTTTTTCCCCCAAAATTATTTCCGACCTTCTTCGAAAATTTAGATCGAGACTTGATAACCACGACTTTGTTCACCAATTTGCGTGCGCCCTCTTCCAGATAGTTTTCATGCTTACTTGACCACCAACTTTTAAAACGCTCAGTGACCTGATCGTGCGGACTTAATACACGAGCCGGAAGAAATATTCGTGATGGCGGGGTACACCAAACACAAATTTGCCAGTGACTCAGGACATTGTCTAGGTCAACTAGAGGAAGAGCTTGCCCCAAGTCATTTGGTACGTCTTGATAAAATCCAAATTGACGGCCAAATCGATAAGGACTGTAGGTCTCAATAACTAGGAAACCCCCACATCGTGAGGATACACAACCCGAGCGGAGACTCAAAAAATATGAGGAATCCTCAAAATTCAAATCTTTGTTATCCCTTAGAGTTTCGTGTTTATTTCTATGCTGAAGGTTCACGTGCCATTCTATGGAGGCACCCGTATGAATTAGTTCACGAGCTGCGAACTCTTCAAAAAGTTTGGCCCCGCCCCCGCCTAAAAAGTCAACCATCATTGGACCGCGAACCCTCACCGGAGTCTTGTAATGAGTGGCAAAATAATGGGCTGACCAGCCATAAACATATTGCATAGGGAAGCATGCCTCCATACGCCCCATCGGAGGCAATGCTTCCGATATTTTTCTTAACCCGGAGTAAATATTGGCCAAGACCGGGATGGCAAGGCTAAAAGCTATGCCATCAGCAATTAAGCTGGCAACTCTGAAAACATCCGGACGAACATGAGCCGCACTCTTGCACGGAAACACGAAGGCACAAAGCCAACAAGATAGAAAGGCGGCCAGGTAGGTTTTCTCCTTCCAGTCCTCCCCAACGTTAAGAGTACGAAATAACAGATTCTCCTCACTTGACCATTCACGAGATTTGGAGAGAATACCATCGGGATTGTGAGTCAAGTAGGAGCGAGAGGTATTCCTTTGCTTCTTGCGAGGTGGTTTCTCATACCTCTGCTCATCCTTAAACCAGAAGGAAATCCAAGAATGGGTTGCTACGTGAGAGTGATCGGCTTTCGAAGCAGTCAAGAGGTAGTAAGCACGAAAAAGATACTCGCATGTTTTTGGGAGGAACCTGTCGTGCTTACCTGACCCGGTCAATTCTTTAAGACTGGGAATGACCTCCTCGTAGAATCGCCCTTTGATTGGAAGGCCACCAAATTTCCATAGATCCCATAGAGAAATGGAAACCTCTCCAGCCTGGGTATGAAAAGTGTTCGTCGCAGGACACCACGCCTCGCATAAAGCCCGAACTACGTCTGTGTTACGGTCGTAGGTATAAAGCGAAGCCATTACAGCATCGTACAAACAAGCACTGTCAAGAATAGTCGCGCTTCGAGCAACTACGAGCTCCAGCCACTCCCAATAACAGGGAAGGAAAATAAATTCTCCCGGGAATTTGAGTATGTTCTCCCAGCAAACCTCGTCGTTTATTATGCGACGACCCAATGTCAATTCTGGATCAAGGTTTGGGTCTTGATTATGGATGGAGGAGTCCAAAAACCACACTTTAGACGAACTACCCGGATTCAAAGGCCTCTCCACTGACCACTCTGACAAATATGTTGGATTGTCCAACGGAGGCCATGCACTTGAAAGCCGACTGGCCTTCGGGTCTTCTACTAACAAGTTGACTCCGCTCCTCGTAGTTTGTTTATGATCTTTCAAGAGTACGAGGTATTTCTGGTCGGAGACAATCTGTTCCATAAAATACACCATGATTCTGCAAAAAATATATATAAAATAAAATCAACCTGAAGATTTCTTACGGACACGAAGCTAAGAATACTAAAAAAAGCAACACTAAAGAGTTAACTCGTCGTAATATCAAAGTTCATTAAAAAGAAGTAAACTCGCTCCACGAAAAAATTGGAACCCTAAGAGACACACACACTTAGGGTTGTGGTGTAGGCCTCACAAGCGACATCCCAATACCAGTGTTGCATCAGATTTATAAAGAAAAATTTGAAGCGGAGCAAAACACAGAAATCCAAGTTTTTTTTTTATTCGCTTGGAAATCAATGTCTATGTCCTAGATAAATTTGCGGGTTTGAAGCGGAGCGAAACAAAGAAATTCAAGTTTTTATTTGGAAATCCATGTCCATATTCCAGGAAAAAAAATTGAAGCGGAGCAAAACAAAGAAATCCAAGTTTTTATTTGGAAATCCATGTCTATATTCCAGATGAAATTTTTTGATTTGAAGCGGAACAAAACACAGAAATCCAAGTTTTTTTTTTGGAAATCCATGTCCATATTCCAGAAAAAAAAAATTGAAGCGGAGCAAAACAAAGAAATCCAAGTTTTTATTTGGAAATACATGTCTATATTCCAGATGAAATTTTTTGATTTGATGCGAAACAAAACACAGAAATCCAAGTTTTATTTGGAAATCCATGTCTACATTCCAGATGAAATTTTTGAATTTGAAGCGGAACAAAACACAGAAATCCAAGTTTTTATTTGGAAATCCATGTCTACATTCCAGATGAAATTTTTGAATTTAAAGCGGAGCAAAACACGGAAATTCATGTTTGGTTTTGAATTTGAAGATTGGGCATTTTTAATTCTCAATTATAAGACAAGGACCAAACATACAATCAACAAATTACATTCCAAATTCCATTCCAAAATTAGAATCCTAAATCCTAAATCCTAAATCTTAAATTCCTAATTCCTAAGTTCCAAAATAAAAAAAATCAAAGTTAAAAAAATATTCCAAAATACGTTACCGAATTATCATCCAAAATTCAAATTTAATATAATTTACTAGTTCCAAGTTATATGTAATCTTAGGTAGCAAATCTCAAGTTCCAAATTTAAAATTGCATCCTTAATCACATTCCAAAATTAAATCCTAAATCCTAACCCCTACATCTTAATTCCCAAATTCCTAATTCCTAAATTCCAAAATTCCAAAATTGCTCCCAAGTTTCTGATTTCAAATTAAAATCACAGTCCAAAAAAAAATCAAAGTTCAAAAAAATTCATTCCAAAATAAGTTCCCTGACCTATCATCCAAAATTAAACTTTAATATAATTACTAGTTCCAAATTATATGTAATCCTAGGTAGCAAATCTAGAGTTCCAAATTTAAAATTGCATCCTAAATCACATTTAAAATCACATTCCAAATTTCCTAATTCCTAAATTCCTAATTCCTAAATTTCAAAATTCCAGAATCACAAATTGCTTCCAAATTTCTAATTTCAAATTAAAATCAAAGTTCAAAAAAATTCATTCCAAAATAAGTTCCCTGAATTATCATCAAAAATTAAAATTTAATATAATTTACTAGTTCCAAATTATATGGCCAAGTTATATGTAATCCCTAGTTAGCAAATCTAGAGTTCCAAATTTAAAATTGCATCCTAAATCACTTTTAAAATCACATTCCAAAATTAATTCCTAATTCCCTAATTCCATAATTCCCTCTAGTTCAAATTAAAATCACATTAAAATCACAGCCAAATTTATTACATTCTCAAATCAAAGTCCAAAATTAAATCCCAGTCCAAAATTAAATCACAGTCCAAAAATGAACCAAATTAAAAATACATCCAATACAACCCAATACACCCAATACACCCTCAAAAGATAATAAAAAATGTACAAATCAAAAGATAATATAAGAAGATTATTACCCGAATCAATCAAGTGGAGATTGACCCGAAGCGATCAGTGTTGATTAACGGCTGAAAAAAAAAGATATATATTAAGAGTTATAAAAATATATATATAAATAAATAGAAAAAAAAAGTAAATAAAACAAATATATACAGAATATTAAAAAGAATTGAGTTTGTGTAACTAAAATAAAAATAAAAAAACAAAACAAAAGGCTGTAACCCAAAAAAAAAACTTGAGAAAAAAAAAAACAAAGCTTAAAAAAAAAGAAAACAAAAAAAGTTATGTACAACAAAAAAAAAAAAAGGGCTTCTGTAACGTATGAAAAAAATATAACCAAGCTACAGGACCAAACATGTTTAAAGAAAGTAAACTCCAACTTAAACACAAATTGATACCATAGAATTAAAACAATATTAAAAGATGACCTTCTGTCCTCCAAAGGACGAATCATCCGTACAAATACTTCGAATTATGTTTAGGTTGAACAAAAAAATACATCCTTTACAAGCATTCAAGACATGTCATATAAAGAGGGAAAAGAACCTTGTAAACTCGTAATAGTATGAAATATTAACATCATAAATTCATAAAAAGAATTAACTAATATAAAAGCAAACTACATAACATACTTTTAATTATGCTACATGATCGGTGTCGGCGGTGGCCAAGGTTAAAAAAAGTCGTAAAAAAAATAAGAATATATAACATTCACCTTTGCTTGAACTCAATTACGGCTGCGGCGGTGCGGAGCGAGGCGGCACGGGCTGCGGCGTGGGATGTGGCGGTGCGACGGCGACGGAGCAGGCAGCGGCGGCTGACTCCTCTTCAACTTCTCCAAACAAATGAGATCCATGCATCTCATTCTATTTATAAGTGCCATGAAACCTAAAAAGATTAGGTTTTGTAGGGTGAAGTTACTTAAATGTCCTTCACTTAAGTTAAGAAATTTTGCAAAAAAAAGAATACTCAAAGTTGGACTCGAGCTCAGGACAAAAAGAAACTAAAGTCATTCAAGTTCTGCTCTACCAAACAAGCTTCTTTGTTATCATTTGTCTTCACGTTCTAATATTACATTCGGCTTATTATTTATGCCAAAATAAAATTTTCAACACTCCTACTTCGAATTCGAGCCAAACTTCAAGAAAATATCATAGTTTTTTCCTATAATTAAAATTTTGGGCATATTCCAAAGTTTATTTCCAAGCATGATCTAGTCAAAAGTTATCCAAATCCAAGTCTCAAATCGAAATTGGTGGTTTGGATATACTCCAATTTATCCCGTGTCAAAAAAAAAAAAAAAAAAAAAAAAAAACAAAAAAGTCAAAGTCAAACCTTATTCAAAATTAAATTGGGTAGACACAAAACTCTACTCTACATCCAAAAATAGAATTAAAGTAGAACACAAAAATCTACTAAAATTCAAGTCAAATTTCTGCAAATAAGAAAGATCAATATTACGAGCCAAATTCATATTTTTGATCGATTGACATGGAAATATGTGTCAATTAAAATAATTGTTTTATGAACCAAATTTCATATTTCGGTAAAATTGACATGTCAAGGCGGAGTCGAAATTATGGATTTCCTGCATTTCGATTTCAAAATTTTACTTTTCCGAGACTCACCCACACATACTTGTGCGTAACTCTCGAAAAAGGGGGCATTTGTTGACCGAGAAATTTCGGTCAATCGACGGTCGCCACGTGTCTTCATCACGACCGGTGGATCATATAGGCTTGACCGAGCAAATTCGGTCACACCGCAATTGGGCTCGAAATCGGATCGGTCCAGAAAAACTATTCAAATTATTCAAAAGACAATTTGGCCCAAAGGCCAACCCCATTGGGCTCAAAATTCAAAAGCCCATTGGGTCCAAGCCCACCAGGCCCATGAGAACTCTATAAATAGAGAGTTCATTCTTCATTTTCAGGGTTCAGAAAATTTCTACTCCTAAGAGCTCAGAGAGAATTCTCAAACAACGAAGACTCCCTGAATCCTTGGAAGACTGAACGATCATCCAACATCGAGAACAAGCTGCGAAGCCCTCGAAACAAATCCAACATCGAGAACAAGCTGCAAAGCCCTCGAGATACATTTACATTTAAGAGAGAGAATCAGAGGATCAAACATTAGAGATTGTAATCCACTACGCACTGATACAATACATCAATACAAATTCAAATTTCATTTACACGTGTTCGAATTTCCATTCGTCGTCGAAATCTCGTGTAAACAAAAACGTCTGACAATAATTACACTGTAATTACAACATGAAACGTCTGACAATAATTGTACTATAATTTGGACATGAAACGTCTGACAATAATTACACTGTAATTACAACATGAAACATTTGACAATAATTTCACTGTAATTACAACATGAAACGTCTAAGGGAGAAGGAATTATGTTACACCATTGATTAGAAACTCTTGGTATTTTAACCATTACTTTCTTTCACAAAATACAACAAGTTCCAACTAATGATGAAAATTGAAAGGATAAACACAATTTCAAATCAGTATATAGTCATCATAAGGGATGAGAAATTTGGAAAGAGATTTAGGTTCCGTTTGGGATTGCGGTAGCGTTTAAAATAATTGCTTCTAACTTTGCTTTTAAAAAAATCAGTTGTTTGATTAATCAAAGTAGTGTTTGGTAAATTTTAGCTGTAGACTTAAATAAGTTGGTTATCGTGTTTGGTAAATAAATATTAAATTATTGTGATTTAACTATGATGACTAAAATAAACATATTATAAGAATTTGTATAAATTTTATTAAGAAAAAAATAATAGGGTATTATTTTTAAAAATATATTTACATTTGATTTATTAATTTAGAAATTATAAAAATAAAATTTGGTGGTGGGAAATAGATACTAGATATATAAAATAATTTTTAATTTTGGAAAGATTTGAAGATTTGTTAAAAAAATGATTATTAGAGAATCTAGAAACTACAAATAACAGATTTTGAAAGGTGTGCGAAATGAACGTGACATAGAAAAGTGATTTTAACGAATTATAAAACAATTTGTTTTACCAAACACAAAAAACGGTTAAGATTTGTTTTTAATCACTTCCACCCTTTCAAACGCAATATCAAATCGAGCCTTAGTTGCACCGTAAATCAAGGAGTGAACATTCATTTTGGTAAGAGGGGAACAAAAAGTTTTCAGAAGAAAAAAAAAAGGAAAAAAAAGTAGTAGTCAAGATTCCTCATTGTTTTGCATGTGGCCATATTTCAAAAAACAAAATTAAAAAATAATAATAATAATAATAATAATATATATATATTGTTAGTCGAAAATGGTCAGAAATTGAATTGTTGCGCCGTGGATTCCATTGCCTTGAAAGCAATTGCGGCACGACCTCGGTGTGAATCGTCTGTCGCCGGTTGCTCCCCAAGGTTAACGCAACACCCCTCACTGACGTACACTCGTCAAGTAGGGATTGGACTGTAGATAAAACTCGTTGCTCATAATGTATTTCGAGGAGAAATGAAAAAGAAGAGATGAAGAATGTTTGAATGATTTCAAAAGGATGAAATTCAAATCGGTTTTATAATTTCAATTCAGATCCGTTTTATATTAATTCACAAAACGTTTTGTATTAATTAAAAAAATCGTAAAAAGAATTCACAAAACGTTTTGTATTAATTGAAAAAACGGTAAAAAGAAGTCACAAAACGTTTTGTATTAATTGAAAAAAACGGTTTAAAAAAGATCATCCTTTTTTTTGAACTGAACGCGTGTGGGATGGAGAATAGCTCTCCACACTAACTACTTTTGCAAGTTCAATAAAGGGTTCCTATATTTATACCTTTTTCCCAATTGAAAATCTTTCAATGTGGGATTCTTGGGAGGAAGTTTCCTTCATTATTGCACATGGGTTAGTCATTCCCAACAGTCCCCCAAGAATGACTACCAAAAGAGAAAAAGAAGGAACAAAATAAAACAAGAAAGCCAAAAACTGAGCAAAGAAGAAACAATGAGCTTAAACAACAATATCTTACGATTTGAATCGTTGCATAGTGAAGTGGGGCAACAACCTAATGGAAGGGAGTGAATTCCCTTTTGAACTTCCATCCATTCGGGCTGAGACCCCCACAACACGCTCAATCCCTTACGTTTTATCTTGAGTCCGCGATACTGATACAACTTCAAGTGTTTTTTATGGCAATGCACATCGAACCTTGAGCCACCGTGAGAGCTCTAGAAAGAGACCCTAAACTCTTTCATAGAAGGCGGCCACACATTCACAATCACGTTAAATGCCTCATCAAGTCTGTACCAGACCACTCAACAACTGAGCTATAAAGACTTTCAAGAGTTCCATTAAGTCTATATTCAGACCACCCAAATAACGGGCTATGGATACTTCTCAAGTGTTCCATCCATCAAGTGTTACCTAGACCACCCAAATGGAGGGCTATGGATGCAGTTATAAGGGTTTGAGTCTCATACTATGTGAAGACTCCAAAATTACTCTCCTTGTTAGGCCTTTGGTGAGAGGATCCGCTAGATTTCTCTCTGACCTTACATACTCTAAGGAGATAATTCCATTTTTCAGTAATTGTTTCACAACTCCATGTCTAAGGCGTAGGTGCCAATTCTTGTCGTTATATACACTATTTTTGGCAATACATATGGCAGCCTGTGAATCACAATGTATTGATACTGGCACAGACACCCCCCACAATGACACGTCTCCAAGTAGGCTTCTTAGCCATTCTGCCTCTTGCCCGGTTAACTCAAGAGCTATGAACTCTGACTCCATGGTGGATCGTGCTATGCATCTGTGCTTAGCTGATTTCCATGAGATGGCTCCTCCACCTAGTAAGAACACATATCCACTGGTTGAGCTCACCTCGTCGTTATCTGTCACCTCATTTGCATCACAGTATCCTTCTAATACTGCAGGAAACTTGTTAAAGTGCAAACAAAGATCTATTGTACCTTTAAGGTATCCCAATAGTCGACGAAGACCAGTCCAGTGATCTTTATCAAGATTATGTGTATATCTACTAACAACATATGCAATGTCGGGTCTAGTGTAATTCATCAAAAACATGACACTCCCTATTATTTTTGCATATTCAGATTGAGAAACACTATCTCCTCTATTTTTCTTAAGGTTCATACTAGCATCATAAGGTGTTCTTACTGGAGTGCTATCAAAACAATCAAATCTCTTTAACATTTTTTTCAATATAGTGTGATTGACATAAAGAAAAACCATTTACAGTTTTTCTTATCTTAACCTCTAATATTACATCAGCCTCACCTAAATCTTTCATTTCAAAATGTGAGGACAAAAAAGTTTTGTATCATTAATGATATCTAGATTTGTTCCGAAAATAAGCATATCATCAACATACAAACTAATGATCACACAATCAATTCCAAGCATTTTTTTAGTAAACACAAGTATCATAACAGTTTACTTTAAAACTGTTGTTTACCAAGGTATTATTAAACTTTTCATACCATTGCTTAGGTGCTTGATTGAGACCGTAAAGAGATTTTTTAAGCTTGCAAACTTTATTTTCTTGACAAGGGATAATAAAGCCCTCAGGTTGTGACATGTATATTTTCTCTTCTAAATCATCATTGAGAAAAGCAGTCCTTACATCCATATGATGTATCACAAGACCACGAATTGCAGCAAAGGCGATTAAGGCTCTAATTGTAGCTATTTTGGTTACAGGAGAATATGTGTCAAAATAGTCTATGCCTTGTTTTTTAGTATATCCCACAACTACTAGTTTGACCTTAAATTTTTCTATTGAACCATCTGGTCTGGTTTTCCTCTTGAAGATCCATTTACATTTAATGGGTTTATTTCCTTTAGGAATATCTACTAAGTCCCATGTTTGATTCATGCTTAACGAATATAATTCACTCTTAATTGCTTCATTCCAGAAGCTAGAGTCTACGGTACTTAATGCTTCCTGATAAGTATTGGGATCTTCATCTATTAGGAACATGCAAGCAAATTGATTATCTATTTTATCTGAATTTTCAACTAAGAAAACAGTTAGGAAGTTTGGTCCAAAATCTTTACTAAACTTTTGTCTCTTACTTCTTCTAGGTTCAGATTCATGCATGCTATTAGAGGTAGTAAGGTGAGACAAGTCAAAGATTTGATCTCTATGTGAACTACCAGCTATATTATCATTCGAATCTGCTGTATGATTAAGACCTAACATGTTGTCTAACTGATCAACAGATTTAGCCAATGGAAAAATATGTTCAAAGAATTCAGCATTTCTATATTCGCAAATTGAATTATCATTCAAGCACATAAACCTATAAGCAGCACTATTCTGAGCATAACCAATAAAAATGCAGTCAAAAGTTTTAGATCCAACCGTATGTTTCTTGAATTCTGGATATGCTACTTTTGTTAAGCATCCCCATACTCTCAGATAGCTGAAGTTGGGTGAGTATCATTTCCAAAGCTCGTATGGAGTCTTATCCAACTTTTTGTGCGGTACTCTGTTAAGAATAAAACAGGCAGAAAACACAGCTTCCCCCCACATGTTATTTGATAGTCCATAACTTAATAACATGACATTCATCATTTCTTTTAAAGTTCTATTCTTACGTTCAACTATGTCATTTTGTTGAGGAGAATATGGAGCAGTAACTTCATGAATGATTCCGTTTAATTCGCAGAATTCCTTAAGAAATTTATTACTGTATTCACCACCTCTATCAGATCTCAGCCTTTTAATTTTTCTATCCAATTGATTTTCTACTTCCGCTTTGAATTTTATAAACATGTTGCATGCTTCATCCTTTGAATTTAGGACGTAAATTCTTGTATATCTAGAGTAATCATCTACGAAAGATATATAATATTTTTTACCACCTCTACTTGCAGTATTTCTAAAATCAACTAAGTCTGAGTGAATTAATTCAAGTAATTTTGTGCTTCTTGTTGTAATTGATTTAAAAGGTCTTTTTGTGAATTTTGCTTCTACACAAACAGTACATTTGCTGTTATCATGCGTATCAGATATTTTAATGAGATGCAAATTTTTAAGCCTTTTAATCGATGCAACATTCACATGTCCTAATCTACCATGCCATACATCAATAGACTCAACAATATAAGCAAAATCAGATGAATTTTCATTCATTAAACCAGGAACAATATTTAGAACGAATAAGCCATCAGTTAGGTACCCCTTACCAACAAAGTCACCATTTTCGGTGATGATACCTTGTTTGCCTCAAACACAATCCTAAGTCCAGCTTTAATCAACAAACTTCCAGATACCAAATTCCTACGCAGTGAGGGAACATACAAAACATCAATAAGCGATAAAGTTTTTCCAGAAGTAAGTTTTAATAGAACCTTCCCTTTTCCGAGAACTCCAGCAGTGGCCGAATTTCCCATAAACACATATTCACTATCAGCTATTTCCTGGATATCATGGAATATACTTTGGTTCGAGCAAAAGTGTCTTGAGGCTCCAGTGTCCAGAATCCAGTCGGATTTGTTTTCTACCAGGCTTGCTTCCACGACCACAACAACTATAATGTATTTTTCAACAATGTTGGCTTGTGGAGCAGGTTTGACAATAACATGATTCTGATCTGGTCTTCCTTTCCTCTGGTTGCATTGATAGGATTTGTGTCTTGGTTTCCCACAAACATAACACACTAGTTTTGATTTCTCAATTCGTCCTCCAGCAGTATTGAATTGATGTCCTATTTTTTGCACTATTTTGTCTCTTAGAACCTGTTTACCTTTACCTTTATTTTTGAACCTGTCTTTTGCACCAGAAGGCTCAACCAGGTTAGCATTAACATAAAAAGAGGATAGTGAAAACAACTTATCTTTCTGCCTGTTGGCCTCTTCAGTGCGCATGTGACTGATTAGTTCCTAAAGGGTCAGATCTTTCTCATTGTGTTTCAGATGATTTCTATAGTCGCTCCAAGAAGGGTGAAATTTTTCAAGCAACACATTTGGCTGGAGAATTTCACACATCTTCATGCCTTCGAATAAGACACTTGCCACAAGATTTTCGTAAGTATGGACTTATTCCATGATTGGTTTTTCATCCGTCAGTTGAAATTGTAATCACTTTTCCACGACGTATTTTTTCTTCCTGCATCGTCACCTTCGTATCTAGACTCCAGAGTGGTCCATATTTTGTTCGTGGATTTTTGGACTACAAATAGATCGAACATTGAATCTGTCATGTGGTTGAGCAAGTGACCCCAATTTGTCTTGTTATCCTTGGCATATTTTTCAGAACCAGTTGCAGGGACCAATTCAGATTGGATTTGTGCAGTGGCGTCTATTGAGGTTTCTGGATCCACGACAACAACAGTGTTTGCTGTAGCAGAAGTTTCTGAGAATAGGACGTAATCGACCTCCAATTGTTCGAAGAAAATCAGTAGCTTTTGGGACCATGGCGGTAGTTCAAACCGTCGAGAGGCTCTAATTTGGACAGATCTGGAAGCGCCTTTCCTGACTTGATCAACATTTGGACAGAACAGAAATTGCTTTCAACTTGTTAGTCGAAAATGGTCAGAAATGGAATTGTTGCGCCGTGGATTCCACTGCCTTTAAAGCAATTGCGACACGACCTCAGTGTGAATCGTCTGTCGCCGGTTGCTCCCCAAGGTTAACGCAACACCCCTCACTAACGTACACTCGTCAGGTAGGGATTGGACTGTAGATAAAACTCGTTGCTCATAATGTATTTCGAAGAGTAATGAAAAAGAAGAAGAGATGAAGAATGTTTGAATGATTTCAACTCTCCCAACCTTCCTCCTTTTATATAGAACACAAACGAGAGGTTTCAAAAAGAATTTAACGTGGAAATTAAATTAAGATAGGGAGTTTCAAAAGGATTAAATCCAAATCGGTTTTATAATTTAAATTCAGACCCGTTTTATATTAATTCACAATTATGGAACCGAAAGATCCCGACACAACCAGAGGCGCAGCGGAAATAGCCTAAAATTGGCTGAGGATATTCAGCAATCAATGAGCAACAAACTAGGAGAGAAAAATAATCAAACTTTTTGAAAATTTTCATTCTGCCCGAAGTATCGATCGATAAACACATTTATCGATTAGTAAACCGATCGGTAAAGGTCAACCAATAAATGATTGACCGATAAACTGATCGGTATAACTCAAGAAAATGCACTGGTATATATCACATATATATTGGTATATTTTCTACCAAAGAGAACCCGACCGGTAAAAACAGTGTAAACATACCTGTAAATATCATATATACACCGGTATATTTTATACCGAGGGATTCATGACCGGTATATATTGTATATATACACCAGTATATATCATATATACACCCACCAATATATATCATATATACACCGGTAAATATTATATTGAGGAATTCCGGACCGGTATATACCACCGGTATATATCATATATACACTGGTAAATATTATACCGAGGAATTCCTGACTGGTATATACCACCGGAATATATCATATATACACCGATATATATTATACCGAGGAATTTCTGACCGGTATATACCACCGGTATATATCATATATACACCGGTAAATATTATATTGTGGAATTCCTAACCTGTATATACCACCAGTATATATCATTTATACACGAATATATATTATACCGAGGAATTCCTGACCGGTATATACCACCGGTATATATCATATATACACCGGTATATTTTCAAGCGAAGAGAACTCTACAAGAAAAAGTACCGGTATATATCATATATACACCGGTATATATAGTAACAAAAATACCTTGTTTTGACGTTCGCCTTCTCGTCTACCTCAGCACCTCTACTGCCCCCTCGAACTCTACCTCTCCTCCGGTCACGAACTCAACACGAACAATCGAGGACCACCCTTAGAGAAGTCCCAGCTATTCTCGTGCTTAATAGTGGAGTTGTGAGACTCCTTAAGCTAAAGGGGTTTGTTGAGAAGGAGGAGGAAGAAGATGAAGCTTTGGTAGAGTTTGGAATTGAGTTTATTATGAACTTGATAAACAATTTATCAAGAACACAAAGAACACAATTCAACAAACCTATTGAATTTCAACAACTAGAAATCCAAAATCAAGAGAAAAAGAATTAACACCTTAACTCTTCTTCAATCTTTCCAAAAGAACATACCTTGATTCATCTACAACAAAAGCTTCAAACTTCACTTCTTCAAACTTCAAGCAAGAAGAATACCTTCAACAATTGAAAGCCTTCCAACGAGAGAGATGAAGCTAGCTAGAAGTTAGAGAGAGTGAAAAGCTTGAGTTCACTAGAATTGGATGAACTCAATTCTCCAAAATGGAGAATTGAGATTTGAGTGGAGTCCACATGGAGTCCATGCAAAATGCATGGCTCCATGTTGAAAATTAATAATAATAATAATAATAATAATAGTTATAAATAATTATTATAAATTAAAATTAGTAATAATAATTAAAACCTTTTTAATTATATAATTTATTATTATTATTAATATCAAATATTAATATAATAATAAATCCTCCACCAAGTCTGGTTCACCGTAAAACCGACTTTTTCAATATATGAATCAGAATTCATATTTTTCTCCGGTCGATTATTTAAATCACATTTAAATACAACTTCCTTCAGTTATTTATTTAAATCACATTTAAATACATAAACCCTCAATCAAAAGACCCGAATTCTACCCTATAGCACTGCTATACCGCTTTATCCGAGCTAACCAGGAGAACCTAAAGGACCTACAGATCATGAGCTCCAACGATACGAGATCATTCGGTGAAAAATCTTTTAACCCGAATCGATCAACATTCGTTAACCCCCGAAGACTTCACTATAGTCTAAGGGCTGCACTCTCCTCACTCTAGATATATTGTGTCCTCTTGATATAATCGTCATCGGTAAGTCGATCCTTCACAGGTTGTCCGTAATCACAGCTGAGTCATTTAAACCGTTTAACCCCTACCACTGACACCTCTATTGAACAATTGATCAGTGGTCCTAGCAACAGATCAAATCCTCTCTTCACAAGAGTGGATATGTGCACATTGTTCAAGCCCTGAAGTCAGCTATTAAGGGAACAACCTATCTACTAACCCTGAAAAGCGGGTTAGGAGTAAATTCCATCTTGCTATACTATGCCCCATCTACCTATTCGGCTTTATTCCCAAGAAGGTAGGTTATTGAGTCGGCGCTATTGGGTCACTCTCACCCGTACAAGTCAAAGGATACTTCCGAATAAGCAGGAGTTCATAGCGAGCTCAGGATTAAGCTCGAGTTACCTAGGCCATCAATGTGTATAGGTCGGTCTCGATCAGTAAACGGAGTTATAAAGAGAGAGCGACTTAATACGCGGTTCGATCTTGCGTAAACTCATTACACATGACGCCCTCACTTCTCACATCTCAATGTGGAACAATTCGGATCACACCGTTCTGTACAATACAAAGTGAGCCGCATCCATTAGTGTTACCAGGATAATGTACCCAGCCTTATCCATATATTATAGATCGTTTTGGCAGTATACTTGAACCTGATCCATAATCATGTCATACATGAGGTTCAAATACTCAGACAATGCCAAGGGTGATGGTTATTGGTATAGGATAAAACAAGTTTTACTTTAGTCTAGTAAACTCTTTTACTGAATTAAAACTTAAAAACTCCTTATTACTAAATAGAGTCTTTACAAACATAACCGTTTACAAACCACGAGTTTTAGGACATAAAACCCAACAAACTCCCACTTGGACTAAAACATCTGTGGTGTTCATGTTGGTGGAGAAAACGAAATATCTCATATTTCTAGTTTACTCCCACTATCCTTACTGAACAACTCGGAGCCCTAAACACTTTAGGTAGTTCTCAAATACTTTAGCCATGAGAAACATAGTAAACAAAACAGCATGAAGTGCTGCGAGGAAACCATGTGACTATCACATCCTCTCAGAGCACTATACTTTGAGTTCAATTCATAAACTTTTTACTGCTTCATAAGCTGCAATAAAGCTTAGCTATCAAAGGAGAAATAAGCAATACAACTCTTGTATTCTATTCTTCCATTTGCACTAATTGATAAAGGACAACAATGGGCATTTGGTCTAGTGGTATGATTCTTGCTTAGGGTGCAAAAGGTCCTGAATTCAATTCTCAGAATGCCCCAAGAAATTCGAGTTTTACCTCTAATTTTCTTTATTCCACATAATACTTCATCGTACATACCTTTTTAATCTTAGTCCTTCCGAAAGATAAAAGCAAACCAAATCCAATTTTCACCAGGGCTGAAAATGGCACATAAAGAGACATACATACTTTAGGTTACATGACAACGTAATTGAACGGAAACTAACACTTACTTTTTTTTTGAATAAACTAACATGAGCATGGCTCAACCAGTATAAAGTAAGTATGAACTATCTCCCAACCCACGTATTATGAAAGGAAAAAAAAATATAAAAGTTTGAATAAACTTTGTCATATGGTAATCCCTTATTACCAAAAACAATTGTCAACCACCATCAAAATGATTATAATTCAAAGATATGGGACCTTTGGTAGTAAAACTATAAAAGAAAAAATAACTAACAGCCACACTGAAATATACGAGCCTCAGTAATTCAAAATATGAAACTTTTATTCCTTTTTTCTCAGGACGTGTAGTTCAAACTTCAAACGGCAACTTACATTACGGAATATAACTTAAACCCTAAATCCTAAAACCTATTCATGTACAAACAAGTTGTGAATGATCACATTTTACGGTTGTTTAGATCTAAAGGTAAAAAGTATATTAATACTTGTTACGGGCTACTTCAACCTCGCGTCACCCATTGACGTCACACCCGCTCCCCGAGGAGTTGGGGCCACCGCACTAGGCCTCGGACGAATCGTCCCCCAGGGGCCGACCCCGGAGCTTCGGTGAATGAAGCTCACCAAAGCTGACGAAGGCAAGTTGTCATCACGCCACTTCTCAAGTGGTACGAGATGTGATTGATAAGACAGTCTGCCACCACTGACGAAAAGGCGGCACAGGTGCCCCCAACCCTCTTGGGAATCGGGGAATGACGGTTGCCGCAATCATGACAAAGCGCGTGGACCCAACCCCGATTGGTCCGCGTCCCCTCGCCCCGGTCCAGACATTCGTCCGAAGGCCAAGGGACCGGGCCACTCGAGGAGTCTTTCCTCACCACCCGCTATAAATACCCTTCCTGTTCAAAAGGAAGGGGAGGACCAGAAATAATACGGGTAACTCTACCCTAAACTCTCTCTCTACTCCTACTTATGCTCGGATCTCTCTGACTTAAGTATCGGAGGCCCATGGGTCAAGCCCACCGGTGCAAGTTTACTTTCCCCTCCGTGTACAGGTCCATGGCGCGCCCGACGAACACGATCGCGCGGCGAAGCACGGCAGAAAGAGGGAAGTCCAAAATTCTGCATCAACACTACTTGTACATGAGTTTCATTTATAGTAACGACTTTCTTTATTAATGAATCACAACTAAAGACAAGTAATTTTAGTAACAAACAATAATTTGTTTTATTTTACAAAAAAAAAAAATCAATTATGAAATAGAAAATAGATAAAATAAGACCTTTGGAGAAAGAGAAAAATTAAATAGTAATTATTTTTGGATCAGAAACATTGATGGCGTGAAAATAAAGTGTTGGGATTAAAAATAGCGAGATATAAATATACTGCGGAATAAACTAACTAAATATATTTCAACCTGTTACAATCCAAAAGGCAATCGGTCACAAAATACAATAATAAAAGATAAGGGAAAGAGATAACAACACCGAGAGATATACTGGTTCGCCCCAATATCGGGACTACGTCCAGTCTTTTGCAATTGCAGGTTCTACTATAATGGAGATTACAAAGTCCCTCAAGCTCGCGCTACAAAACTCACCCAAATAGCCCAACTAGAACTATTTGCTTACAAGTACCACAACCCGGTAGCTTGGAATAAACAAACCCACTAAAAATACTCACTGTATTTATTACTCAATTCCAACTGCCCACACAAAATTATACCTATAATTTTGGTACTGCAGGTCATGCATCTTCTATTTTTGGAGTACACAATACACAGAAGTAATATCAATTGACAAATTGTGCAGCCGCAAATCACACAAAATTGACAAAGTCAAATTTTAATTGTCTCACACATATGTTTATATCTATATATATGCCTAATTAACCTAAAGAACCACAATTGGGCCTAAGCCCAAATTTCTTTTAGTATTAAGATTGCACATGCGTCCATTTCCATAAAACTTCCAGCTTGATTTGTCTCCACAAAAAATCCTAACAAGAAGGACAATGTCCCAATCCGAAGGATCACATAAAGCTTATGAATTGGATGAGAAAGAAATGAATTGGATGAGAAAGAAGTATAGCTATAGTAGTGAAAGATTGGAGAACATTTACACAAATAAACCAACAATTACATAGCGATTAATAAATAACGATTAAGGTTGAATCTCTCCCAGCTGCAGTGGCGGTCGATCAGATTAAGGATTCTTGCCTTCCTGAGTTCGATCCTTGTAAACTGTATGTATTAACATATATTTTGCCAAATCGAGCTACGAGCATAGCTCAATTGGCATAAGGTTGTGTGTGACTAAGAGGTCATGGTTCAATCCTCGCATTAATTAAAACACCTTGCAAAAAAAAAAAATTGCGCATTTGGTCTGGTAGTATGATTCTCGCTTTCGGTGCAAGAGGTCTCCAGTTTGATTCTCAGAATGCCCTACATGATATATCAAAGCAAGAACCAGTAAATAGTGTCTCAATTAAACCTTAGGATGCAAAAGGTCCCACGTTCCAATTCTCAGAATTTAGCCTCAAATTCAATTTTAATTCTCTTTATCAATTTTCCACATCTTAATATCAATAAAATTCTCATAATAAATAAAAAAATAAAAAAGAGAGACAAAATTGCCCTTGTTGGAATGCCTACCCTCTACGACTGGTTGGTACGGGACAGCGAGTCGGGGTCCAGGAGCGGAGCGCCCTAGTGGGGATGGGGGCAATGCCCCTAAAAGAAAAATCTGATTTGGGTTTTTACTTCTCTCTTTTGGGCTTTGACCCATTTTGTATTAGGTATGGTGTCATATATAAACCTTCTAATGACTTCAGTCGCCCCTGTTCATTTGTAATTCTCTCTTATTTCGTAATAATACTGCTCTCCCTTCTGCCTGTAGACGTAGCTAACACGACGTTAGTGAACCACGTAAATCTGTGTCGTTCTTTTTCCGCGCTTACTTATTCTTTGTTATTGATTTATCGTAACAGCCCCAAATTAAGGTTTTAATTCTCTTATCATTATTCCACATCTTAATATCAATAAACTTCTCACAAGAGAGAGAGGTGAGAATGTATTTTTGCTTTGTAATTTGAATATATAATTAAGCAAAGTGCTTCAAACCTTTTAACATTAGTTCCTTTGAGGAAACTAAAACCCTTTAAAAAAACAAGTTTGTTTGAGGAAGCAAACCTTTTAACATTAGTTCCTTTGAGGTAGGAAGCAACCGTTCCACATGTTAACCGTGTTAAACATTGCCACCTGTCTTAATAGATTTAAAAGATAATCCCATTTTATAGTATAAAAAAAGTTTCCAACGAGCATCACAAAAGGGATATTACTACTTGCACATGAGTTTCATTAATACTTTCTTTATTAATGAATCTTAACTAAAATACAAGTAATTTCGTCAAACCTACAATTGGCATAAAGATGTGCCATCGACCTAAGATTAGAATTTCTCCATCCCCAAGTTGTACTAAAACAAAAATACAAGTAATTTCAGCAACAATTTCCAGTGTAAGTGACAATTCACATCGAAGGAAGTAACAAACAAATCAAATCCTTTTGTTCTAAAATATAGAAAAATCTTTGTTCGGGCAAGATCTAGTATCCCACTACCAAAGCAGTAATTGGCATGTACTCTTTCGAGATTAGTTGTACAAATCTCCTACCCCATATGATTCTTGCTTAGGGTGCAAGAGGTCCCAATTTCAATTCTCAAAATGCCCCAAGAAATAATTGGCATTTGTTTCTCTTTTATTTTATTTATTCCATTTTATTTATTCCACATAATATAGGCAAAATATTTTAGGTTACATAACAGCATAATTCAACAGAAACTAACACTTAAAAAGAAAAAAAATATATATATAAGATTGAATCAACTTTTTCATATGGTAATCCCTTATTACCAAAAAATAATTTTTAACCACGATCAAAATGATTCTAATTATTCAAATATATGGGACCTTTAAGTAGTAAATAATTGTAAAAGGATCTGTAAGCAAAAATAACCAACAGCCACAGCCTCCAGTAATTCAAAATGTGATTATAAATGAATAGAAATACATATTTGAATCTTGGCATTCTAAATTTTATTCAGTTTTTCTTAGGATGTGTAGTTCAATCTGCAACTTACATTACATAATAACTTAAACCCCAACTCCTAAAACCTATTCATGTACAAACAAGTTGAGAATCATAACATTTTGCGGTTGATACCTAGGTTTCATTTATACTAACTTTCTTTATTAATGAATCCAAGTAATTTCACTAACAAACAAATAATAATTCGTTTTATTTTACAAAAATGTCAATTATGAAATTGAAAATAGATCAAATAAGACCACTTGAGAAAGAAACTAAAATAAACTAAAATAGTCTCTATTTTGGTAATCATTTTTGTTCATAAAGAAACTAAAATAGTCTAATCCCGATTCAGTAGCAGGCAAGGTCCCAAGTTCAATTCTCAGAATTTAGCTCCAAATTTCAGTTTTAGTTCTCTTTATCATTATTCGACGTCTTAATATCAATAAATTTCTCATAATTAATAAAGAAAAGAGAGAGAATTGTCCCAAATTCAAGTTTTCATTCTCTTTATCATTATTCCACATCTTAATATCAATAAACAAAGTCATTATGAGCATAGCTCAACCGGCATAATGTATGAACTATGAGCAAGAGGTCTCAAGTTTGAATCTTCCTCCCCACATGTTGTCAAAAAAAAATAAAAATATCACTAAATAGAGAGAATGTATTTTGTATTTTTGCTTTGCATATGAATATATAAGCAAAGTGCTTCATACCTTTTAACATTAGTTCCTTTGACTGTTCCACATGTTAACAGTGCTAAACATTGTCAACTGTCTGTCTAAACAAATTTAAAAGATAATCCCATTTTACACTTAAAAAACAGTTCCAACAAGCAGCAAAGAAGGTATATTACTACTTGCACATGGGTTTCATTACTACTTTCTTTATTAATGAATCTTAACTAAATATTGGCTTAAAGATGTGTAGTACTAAAAAAAAAATACAAGTAACTTAGTAACAATTTGAAGTGTAATAATTGGCATGTACTCTTTCGAGATTAGTTGTACAAATCTCCCCTACCCCCATTTGATATACTTTAAAAAAAAAAGAAAATAGTATCTCTCCATTAAACCAACATATTCATGACATTCCATTCTACGAATAGGACAACAGAAACAACAGACAATTTATAATGGTTAAGTATTATAATTCAATAAAACATATTGTTAATGGGCATTTGATCTTGTGGTATGATTCTCACTTTGGGTGCGAGAGGTTCTGAGTTCAATTTTTGGAATGCAAACCCTCTATTTTGAAAATCATTTTCTTTATAAGAAGCTAACAGCATAATCCAGATTCAGGCAAGATATCAAAGCAAAGATGTACAACTGCATTTTCATGACATTCTACCATTAGGACAACAAAAACAAGCAAGTTAACCTGGTAAAATATTATGACTCAACTTTCAAATAAATAAAGGGCATTTGGTCTAGTGGTATGATTCTCGCTTAGGGTGCGGGAGGTCCCGAGTTCAATTCTCGGAATGCCCCACATGATTTCTACAATAAATATTTTGGAAATACATTTTGTGACACTTTAAACCTGATTAAATTTCTAACTCATTATTCATATTAATTTTAAGGGGGCATTTGGTCTAGTGGTATGACATTTGGTCTAGTGGTATGATTCTCGCTTAGGGTGCGAAAAGTTGTTGAATTGTTCCACCGGACTAGGGGTCATGCTCCCCATTTTTTTTTTTTTTTTTTTACGTGTACGTACAAATATTACCTTAAAATATTTTGTTTTGATATTATATACATTGGCCCCAAATTAATTAAAGATGCATCTCACTTTGTGGTGAGTTCAGCCCTTGCACTCTTACAGCATGTGTTTAAATCTTTCTGAGGCATATTAATTTTTAGATTTCCAAATTTAGTCTTTATACTTCAAAAAAAAAAATTCTTAAATTTAATTCTTATTATTAGTTTATTTATTAATTTTTCTAAAGTTAATTTAATTTATATTAACATGCTCCCTATCGATTTTATAAACATATACTCACATTATATTATGTTTTTTCTTAAATATTTTTTTTTCTTCAAAATGTCTAGTAAGTCTTGGAACAATTAATTTTGTGCTTAATACATCCACAAACATTAAAAAATGTTTACTATATTTTTCAACTTTCAATTTTGTATTTAATAGTTTCTCGAATTTTTAAGTTTAAGTCTAATATATCTTTGTCTTAATCGACATTTTTTAAAATTCAAGAATTTATAGAAACCTATTGTTTAGGTTTAAAATTTAGAAACTTGTAACATAAAAAATTAAAAGTTGGATTCAAACCTATTGTTTAGGTTTAAAGTTTAGAAACTTGTAACATAAAAAATTGAAAGTTTAAGGAACATTAAAGACTTTTTAAAGTTTAGGGACCTAATAGACTCAAGTTTTAAAGCTCGTAGACTATTCTCGTAATTTATTTTTATTCTAAATATAAGGCATCAAGATGAGCTAAATTTTATAATGATATTGAGTTTATTTGAACTTAGTCAACTTTTGATTAAGTTACTTATTCTTATACCCGATAATTTTGTTGGAAGGTCAATATAAAGTGTGAGTTTGAATTCAAACAATTTTTTTGTGATAATATTTTTTATATATATATTTACATTAAAAAAAAATTGCCCCCCAACATGAATGGTTGGATCTGCCCCTAGTTCCACATGTTTGTAAATGTAGCTGTAAAGGGATTCATTAAGCAGCAATAACTGGAATAATGTAAAAGGATCCGTAGAAATGCACTTCTGAATATTGCTATTCTAAATTTTATTCATTTGTGCTCATGAACTGTAATTTAAATTGGAGATTATATTAATTTTATGTTTTTTTTTTCACTATTCCTTGTAACATTTTCCTATACAAACAAGTTAGAGAATTATTACATCTTATAATTGTTTAGATCTAAAAGTAAAAGGTATTAATTTCATTGATCTAAAAGTAAAAGGTATTAATTTCATTAATGTCAACTTTCTTTATTAATGAATCTCAACTAAATACAAGTAATTTGAATAACAAATGGCAGTGTAACAGATCACATGGAAACAAAATACAATAACTAGTTTTATTTTTCAAAAAAGTCAATTCCCGAATAGAAAGAGAGATAAAAATAAGACAGAAAAGGAAAACAAACGAGATATTAAATAACAATGTAATTGGTGGAATTCAAAGAGGACATTTGGTCTAGTGGTATGATTCTTGCTTTGGGTGCGAGAGGTCCCAAGTTTGATTCTCGGAATGCCCCTCTATTTTTTTAAGTTCCCTAATTTGATCTAGTGGTATGATTCTCGGCTTTGGATAAGGATTGTACATCTGACCTCAAGGAAAAAAAAATTGCATATCTGAATCTTCATAGACTAAATTTTATTCATCTTGTTCTCGTGAACTGCTTACAATAGAGATTAACTCCCTATTCTTTGTAACCTTTTTTTTTTTTTTACAAAGAATTCCTTGTAACATATCCATTAACAAACAAGTTGATAATGCATTTTTAGGCTATTTAGATCTAAAAGTAAAAAATATATATTAATATTTGCACATGGGTTTCATTAATACTAACTTTCTTTATTAATGAATCTTAACTAAATACAAGTAATTTCAGCAACGGTGCAGTGTGTGACAAATCACATGGAAGGAAGGAACAAACAGTAATACATGTTATTCTACACACAAAAAAAAAAAGAAAAAAAAGAAACAAAAAGTCAATTCTGAAATAGATAAAACAAGACCTTTGAAGAAAAAGAAAAGGAAAAAAAAGAAAGAAGTACCAAATGTAAACATATTATTTTCAAGAGGGCATTTGGTGTAGTGGTATGATTCTGGCTTTGGGTACGCCGAATTTGATTCTGGGAATGCCCCCACATGAATATCAAATACTATTTTAGAAATCATTTTGTTCAAAAAATATATATAGCATATTAACATAATCCAGACCAAGAACTTCCCACACATTAACAAGGATGAAAATAGCACACAAATGACATATGAACATAACATATAACAATTTTAAGTTGACCATAATAAACAGAAATTACTAAAACTTAAAAGAATTTAAATGATAATTCTCATTAAGCAGCAATAGCACTCAATACATATGTAAATGTATGGTCGTACATTGAAATTCTATATGGTACCTCGGGTATTAAACATATTATTTTTTAGAGGGCATTTGGTCTAGTGGTATGATTCTCGCTTTGGGTGCAAGAGGTCATGAGTTCGATTCTCCGAATGCCCCACACATTTTACTAAAATAGATAAATCCTTACTTGGTAATAAGCAAGATATAGTAATAGTATCCCTCCACAAAAAGACAATAAAACCAGACAATTTAGTCTGGTCAAATATTTTAAATCAATAAAATATATCAATAGTGGGTATTTGGTCTAGTGGTATGATTCTCGCTTTGGGTGCGAGAGGTCCTGAGTTCGATTCTCGGAATAACTCCAAATGAATACCAAACTCAATTTTGGAAAACCATTTTATTCATAAAGAAGTTAAAATATAGCATATTAGGATAATCCTGATACAGGCAATATATCATATATATTTGGTCTAGTGGAATGTTTCTTGCATTCTGCAACATTCACAATCCTTTTATTTTTTCACATTATAGATAAAGTGTTTCAAACATTTTAGGTTTTACATTAGTTCTTTTGAGGTAGAAGCAGCCGTCCCACACCTTAACAAGGATGAAAATAGCACACAAATGACATAGGAACCTAACATATAAATTTTTTAAGCATATTAGGATAATCATATTGGAAAATCATTTTGTTCATAAAGAAGTTAAAATATAGCATATTAGGATAATCCTTATACAGACAAGATATCATATATATTTGGTCTAGTGGAATTTTTCTTGTTTAGTGTGGAAAACGTCCGGAATTCATTTCTCTCAATGCCCGCAACATTCACAATCCTTTATTTTTTCACACTATAGATAAAGTGTTTCAAACCTTTTAGGTTTTACATTAGTTCGTTTGAGGTAGAAGCAACCGTCCCACACCTTAACAAGGATGAAAATAGCACACAAATGACATAGGAACATAACATATAACAATTTTAAGTTGACCCTAATAAACAAAAATTACTAAAACTTAAAAGAAGTCTAAACAATAAATACAGTAGCAAGAGCTACTTATTACTACAATTTGTGGAAGTCGTGATGGAGATGAAAATAAAGTGGAGGCACGCTTATAAAGCGTTGTCCTGAAGACAATTGTTCATTCTGCACGAGTTGCAAGCAAACTACAGCGATCGTCTTAGCATGATTCAACGACTTGCTTCGATAGAACAACAACTCGAACTACTCGGATCTGGCAGAACTCTTGAATAATTGCTCTCAACAAAACCAAGACACAAGAAAATCAAAGGAGGAAAAAAACTCGAAAAATAGATGAAGCTCAAATTTTTGGGATACTCTTAAATGACGAATTGCACTACTAAATAGTAGTGCAAATTGTAACTCTCCTAATCTGAAACTGTTGACCGAGAAATTTCGGTCAATCGACGGTCGCCACGTGTCTTCATCACGGCCAGTGGATCAGATAGGCTTGACCGAGCAAATTCGATCACACCGCAATTGGGCTCGAAATCGGATCGGTCTAGAAAAACTATTCAAATTATTCAAAAGACAATTTGGCCCAAAAGCCAAGCCCATTGGGCTCAAAATTCAAAAGCCCATTGGACCAAGCCCATTGGGTCCAAGCCCACCAGGCCCATGAGAACTCTATAAATAGAGAGCTCATTCTTCATTTTCAAGGTTCAGAAAATTTCTACTCCTAAGAGCTCAGAGAGAATTCTCAAACAACGAAGACTCCCTGAATCCTTGGAAGACTGAACGATCATCCAACATCGAGAACAAGCTGCGAAGCCCTCGAAACAAATCCAATATCGAGAACAAGCTGCGAAGCCCTCGAGATACATTTACATTTAAGAGAGAGAATCAGAGGATCAAACATTAGAGATTGTAATCCACTACGCACTGATACAATACATCAATAAAAATTCAAATTTCATTTACACGTGTTCGAATTTTCATTCGTCGTCGAAATCTCGTGTAAACAGATTGGCACGCCCAGTGGGACATCTCTACCTTTCATCTCTCTCTCTCAACAAAAAATTAACAATGGCATCAAAGAAAACAACATCCAAGGCTGTCAGTTCCAACAGCCCTTACAGGGGACCTACCACCCGCAGCCGCTTCATCAAAGAAGCCTCGCAGACGGACGAGCACACTTCTGCAATCGTGAGAAAAGTATACAAACGACTGACGGAGTCCGCGCAGGTTGGGATAATCATCAAGGACAATCCCTTGTTCCATGAAGCTGCTCCTTCTTCTGATCAGTCGGAGAAGGTGTCTGACTCCAACGTATCTGTAATGATGGCAGATGCGCGCACTAACGATGAAGCGATGGCTGGAATGGAAAAGAAAATTAAATTTCTGATGAAAGCAGTCGATGACAAAGACTTCAAGATTGCCCAACTGAGAAGTCAGATGCAAAGTCGTGAGGTCGCGGAGTCAAGTCTAGCTCCTGCGGCCAGAAGGAGTGACAAAGAAAAAATGGTCATCTAGGAAGACCAAGCGCAACACACAACGTCGGTCGCTTCCTTATCTGTCCAACAACTGCAGGACATGATTACCAACACCATCCGAGCCCAGTACGGTGGACCAGCCCAGAGCACTCTCTCGTATACCAAACCGTATTCCAAGAGGATCGACAACTTGAGGATGCCCACCGGGTACCAGCCGCCAAAATTTCAACAGTTCGATGGGAAGGGTAATCCTAAACAGCACATTGCTCACTTCGTCGAAACGTGCGAGAACGCTGGAACTCGCGGAGACTTGCTGGTTAGGCAATTCGTCCGAACTTTGAAAGGAAACGCCTTTGACTGGTACACCGACTTGGAGCCCGAGACGATTGACAGTTGGGAACAGTTTGAGAGAGACTTTTTGAATCGTTTCTACAGCACGAGGCGGATAGTCAGCATGTCTGAACTCTCGTACGCTAGCCAAAGAATGGGCGAGCCAGTCGTCGATTTCATTAACCGTTGGAGATCGTTGAGTCTTGACTGCAAGGACCGACTCACAGAAGTGTCTGCTGTCGAGATGTGCATCGACGACATGCATTGGGGACTTCACTACATCCTACAAGGGATAAAGCCCCAAACATTCGAGGAGTTAGCAACTCGCGCCCATGATATGGAGCTGAGTATTGCCAATAGATGAAACAAAGACCTCTTAATCCCCGACGTAAAGAAAATAAAGACGGAAGAACCACGTCCAACCTTTATAAGCGCATCACTTTCCGGTGAAGAGGAGTGCGAGTACTTGAGTTTGCTCATTGCATACAAGGATGTCTTTGCTTGGTCGTATAAAGAGATGCCGGGACTTGATCCAAAAGTAGCTGTACATCATCTCGCTATCGAACATGGGTATCGACCAGTCAAACAAGCTCAACAACGTTTCAGGCCAGAGCTCATTCCCCAAATTGAAAATGAGGTTGATGGACCAAAACGTGGGTATATATTTTGGTTCAATAACCAGCAATGAAGTTTATGGTCAAGTGCAAGTATACACTGTCAATCAAGTAATAATTTGGAAAGTATTCCAAGTATCGTATCCTAAGAGACTGTTGAAGAATTTAGTTTTATAAAGAATTTGTTTTTCGAAAGCAATAAAAAGGTAACACAAATAAATTGATATTGGTTGGTTGGTTTTGGTTTGAAAACAATAATAAAAACAGGGATCCAATCATGTTTCAGCCCTAAGTTGAGTTTACTTGACAGCCTGTGACCACAGAGTCACCACATAGTACCTTATGCTTTTGGATCGGATTCGTCTCCTATTCAGCCTCTTTGCAAGTACCTTTAGGAGTCTAAGCCATTATACTCACGGTCCAGTGGATAATGTGATCTTAGATGGTTAAGAATGCAATCATATTGATCCTATAGTCTTTTGCCCCAATCATCAAGGACAATCGACGAAATCCTATTCCTAGGTTTTTCTGCTATATCACCTTTACGAGAGCCGTTAATTGCCCGACTTGTCCAGTATCGACTTTAACATTTCATACTAATTAAGTGATCAAATTAATATAACATTTTTGCATATATTCAGTAAAGGACGAACCACATAAGGCATAAGGGGTAAAACCGTAATTTACAGTTGTCAAGCTAGCTCATTTCTTAACGGGCATTCACATATTTGAATCCCTTAGGAAAACTTAGCTCATAATGAGAACTAGACTAAAATACTTCATTGAAAAATAATGCATAAGTACATAAATTGCTAGAAGGGTAAAATGGTAATTTTACTCGACAATTTAAAGATAAAATGAAAATGAAATAAAAACAGAATGTAAATAATAAATAAAGGACAGAATTGGAATAACAAAGGTTTTGAACTGAAAATTAAATTATAAATGTGAAAGTTGCTAAAAGGGTAAAATGGTAATTTTGCATGTAAAGTTAAGAACGGAAATAAATGCGAAATAAAAATAGAATGTAAATAGAAAATGTGCAGAATTAAATAGAAAGTAAATCTGGAAATTTTCCAACTTTCTCTCTCTCGAACTCGTGGACAACGGATGAAGGGTCTCTACTCGCTCGATTCACGTCGTCAATGCAAATCGAATCCTCGCAGCACCTTCCTTTCGGAGCTGGCTGAAGTAGAACTATTATAGAGGAGTGGTCCGCTCTTGTTTGGAATTTCGGGAATTTGGGTGAGTTCTTCGAGAGAGAAAGGAGGTTGATCGACTATGTGGAGATTAATTGTTGTAAAGAAATGATCGATGATTTGAATGAAGGCTTGAGGTGCCTTTTATAGGCCTTGGGGTTTGTTTGGAGGTTGCTAAAATGAGGGAGAAATCTTTGGGAATGTTTGTTAGGTCAAATAGGGAGTAGGTTGGCTGAATCTTTGGAAGATCTTTGACAAAATATCTCAACCAATTCGTTTGACCAGTCAACTGCACTCTGTGGCCTCTTATGTGGCCACAAGCTGGATTCTGCACTCTGTGACTCCTCTGTGGCCACAAGCTGGATTTTGCACTCTGTGACTCCTTTGTGGCCACAAGTTGAAACTCTGTGGCCACAAGCTGAAGCAGAATACAGTTTTCCTGAAAATAATTAAAATAACATTAATTCTTATCAAAAATGACTCTTTTACCCTCTTAATTGCTTCATAATGACAAAACGACCTTGAGCATGTGACTTTCCTATTTTTATTCTTTTCTTATCAATTACATGCACAATTATCATCAATTTAACTCAAAAAGTCAATTAATGAGTATGCTTTAAAGGGTAAAAACATGACATAAATGACGTTCATCAGAGGTTAACAAGTTAATTGAAGCGGGGTTCATTCGCGAAGTAAACTATCCGACATGGATAGCAAACATTGTCCCCGTCAGAAAGAAAAACGGACAATTACGGGTATGCGTTGACTTTCGCGATCTGAATAGTGCATGTTCGAAAGATGACTTCCCATTGCCCATCACTGAACTAATGGTCGATGCTACCATAGGGCATGAAGCTTTGTCTTTCAGGGATGGGTCATCAGGGTACAACCAGATTCGAATGGCCCTCAAAGATGAAGAAATGACAGCGCTCCAGACTCCGAAAGGGATATACTGTTACAAGGTAATGCCCTTTGGATTAAAGAACGTCGGCGCAACTTATCAACGTGCCATGCAAAAGATCTTCGATTATATGCTGCATAAACATGTCGAGTGCTACGTCGACGATCTCGTAGTCAAGTCCAAAAAGCGACAGGATCACTTGAAAGATCTAAAGGTGGTTTTGATCGTTTGAGGAAGTACCAATTGAGGATGAACCCTCTCAAATGTGCATTCGGTGTAACTTCGGGGAAATTCCTTGGTTTCGTTGTAAAACATCGAGGGATCGAGATTGATCAATCCAAGATCGACGCCATTCAAAAAATGTCAGAGCCGCGAAACTTGCATGAACTAAGAAGTCTCCAAGGACGACTTGCTTATATCAGGAGGTTCATCTCCAATCTAGCAGGTCGATGCCAACCATTTCAGAGGTTGATGAGGAAAGACACGACCTTTGAGTGGGATGAAGCATGTCAAAATGCCTTTAACAACATAAAGCAATATTTACTTAACCCTCCTGTCTTGGGCGCCCTCATAGCAAGAAAGCCATTGATACTCTACATTACTGCGCAAGAAAGGTCGCTTGGGGCATTGCTTGCACAAGAAAGTGAGAAGGGTAAAGAATGTGCTCTCTACTACTTAAGTAGAACTCTCAATGGGGCAGAGCTGAATTATTCACCCATTGAGAAGATGTGTCTTTCGCTCTTCTTCGCCATTGACAAGTTGAGGCATTATATGCAGGCATTCACAGTGCATTTGGTGGCTAAGGCTGACCCAATCAAGTATGTTTTGTCTAGACCAATTATCTCAGGTCGATTGGCAAAGTGGGCAATCTTACTACAACAGTATGACATTGTTTATGTTCCGCAAAAGGCGGTGAAAGGGGCAAGCCTTGGCTGATTTCTTGGCATACCATCCAGTGCCGTCAGACTGGAAATTATCTGACGACCTGCCCGACGAAGAAATCTTCTACGTTGAAATTGCTGAACCTTGGATTATGTATTTTGACGGTGCAACTCGAAGGTATGGCTCAGGAGCGGGGATAGTATTTATTACCCCTGAAAAGCACATGTTGCCGTATAGCTTCACATTTGAAGAGGTATGTTCGAATAATGTTGCTGAATATCAAGCACTCATTATGGGTCTTCAAATAGCAATAGAAATGGGAGTGAACTACATTGAGATCTACGGAGATTCAAAGCTGATAATTAATCAGTTATTGGTCCAATATGAGGTGAAGCATCAAGATTTAATACCTTACTTTAATTATGCAAGACAACTCATAGAGATCTTTGACAATATGACGATAGAGCATATTCCAAGAGCTGAAAATGCAAAGGCAGATGCATTAGCAAACTTGGCCACAACCCTGACTGTCTCGGAAAGTGAAGTATTGAACATCCCGATTTGTCAAAAATGGGTTGTACCGCCAACTGAAATTGAAAGTCAAGAAGCAAACGTAATATCAGTCTATGTGATTGAGGAAGAGGATTGGCGACAACCGATTGTAGATTATCTACAACATGGAAAGCTTCGCACAGAGTCCCGACGTAAGGCCGATATACGAAGAAGTGCTCGGTTCATCTACTACAAGGAAACCCTTTATCGGCTCTCCTATGACGGACTTTTTCTTCGATGCCTAGGAAAAGATGAATCAATAAAGACATTAGAGGAAGCACACTCAAGGGTCTGTGGTGCTCATCAATCGGGACCAAAACTTCATTTTCAGTTGAAGAGAATGGGTTATCACTGGCCAACGATGATTCAAGACTCGATGGAGTATGCAAAGAAATGTGAGGCTTGTCAATTTCATGAAAACTTCATACATCAACCGCCAGAACCCCTTCACCCAACCATAGCTTCATGGCCCTTTGAAGCTTGGGGGCTTGATCTCGTTGGTCCAATAACACCTAAGTTCTCAGCGGGACATTCTTATATCCTCGCTGGGACAAATTATTTTTCAAGGGGGGCCGAGGCAATTGCGCTAAAGGAGGCAAAGAAGGAAACTGTTGTGAATTTCATCCGAACCCACATCATCTACCGTTACGGCATTCCTCACCGCATCGTGACCGATAACGGAAGACAATTTTCCAATAGTCTAATGGACAATTTATGTGAGAAATTCAAGTTCAAGCAATGCAAGTCATCCATATACAACGCTCCAGCAAACGGATTGGTAGATGCATTCAACAAGACATTGTGCAACTTGTTGAAGAAAGTAGTCTCCAAGTCAAAAATAGACTAGAAAGAAAAGATTGGGGAAGGATTATGGGCTTACCGAACGACCCACTGCACTCCTACGGGAGTCACACCTTATTCCCTGGTCTATGGGGTCGAGGTTGTACTCCCATTAGAAAGAGAAATCCCTTCCTTTAAGAATGGCGGTGCAAGAAAGGTTAACTACCGAAGACAATGCAAGATTGCGTCTCAAAGAATTGCAAGCACTCGATGAAAGAAGATTAGATGCTGAGCAAGCATTGGAATGTTACCAAGCGCGAATGACCAAGGCCTTAAACAAAAATTTGAAGCCTCGATCATTTCAAGTTGGCGATCTAGTACTCGCGGTTTGAAGACCCATTATCACGACGAGACACACGGGGAGCAAGTTCACCCCTAAGTGGGATGGACCTTATGTTGTTAAGGAAGTCGATACAAATGGGGCATACAAAATTGTGGATCAAGATGGATTAAGGATTGGCCCAATCAACGGCAAATTTCTTAAGAAATTTTATGCATAAAAAATGTAATACTCCTTAACGTAAGAGTATAAACTACATGTTGCTCCTGGCCTGCACGAGCTTAAAAGGTGAACGGCCCAAGTAAAAAAAATATCACCGATCATGTAATTTGAACTACGTTATGACTTGATCCCTTCCATCTAAGGGTACATAGGCAACTTAAAGAAAGAATATATATAATCTTTAAGTTCAGTCACAACAATATATATATAAAAAAATTTATTCCAAAATGAATGAGGTGAGTCAAATGATTGTGCTGAACAGAATCAGTAGTTGAGAAACAATCAAACAAAGAAAAAAAACAATCTTTACATAAGAGAATTCTAGAATAAGATACAGGGAATATAACAAAAAATGCATAAATCAAGGTATCCACTGAAACTCTTTCAGCTCCTCGCGCGAACTCTCTAGAAGCTCGCGAACTGCGGCCACGGCTCGAGCATCGGCATCGTCGATAACGGGGGTACATTCGAGGGTATTAATCTTCTCGCGCACATGCGAAACCTCAAGTGTCTCTTGATTTAAGGCCTTCTCCTTCTTGGAAACTAAAGTGGAAAGCCTCTCAAGCTCGGTCTTCGCAGCTTGTAAATCTGTTTGCATTTATGTGACCGTTAGAAGGCCTCGTTCCAATTTAAGCTTATTTTCCTGCAATTGACGATCCCTATTGTTTGAGGTTAGTTGGGTGGAAAGTGAAGATTGCATCTGGTTGTAGTCTTCCACCCTCTTACAGTAGCCTTCTACGAAGTCTTGTAGGTAGGACTATCAAGTTTTTTGTTCGAGTTTCCGAAATGCCTTTAAGAATCTTATGCGCCTCTGGCTCAAGTTTGGTGACGTCCTCAAAAGGGGTGCACACGAGCTTCCCTTGTAGGCTTTGCCACATAGACACGACAACTTGTTGTTGAAGTCTGGATATTACTTGGTCGGCACAGTAATGGGAAACCTCGGGAGCTAACGCGGCCACTTGGTTTCGAACTTGAGGTGTATGATACGTGATAGCGATGGGAGGCGCAATGGCAGCTCCCTTAACATGTGGCACATGAGAATTTTCCACGGCCTTTTCGAGGGAGATCGAAGTGGCAGAATCTGCCACAGACTGGTCACCAGGTTGCTCCTTATCTCTTTGAATGAATTCATTCAAGGGAAGCTGCAACAATAAAAGATAGTTAAGTAAATAAAGAAAAAATGGTCTACAAAGATTTAAAAAAAAAGGGATTAGAGCGAAAGATTACTAAACTAGTTCCTCGACGTTATCAGGAATCCGGGAGGCGCTGGGAACACCGTAAAAAAAATGATCTTCAGGATTTGAAGTCTTCCTAGACCTCCTGTCTTGTTTAAAATAACGATCTCGGTTACTGGAGTGACTCTCGTCAGTTTGTTCAGAATCATCTGGTGTCGTTGTGTTTTCAAGTAAGCGAATTTTTTTTCCCCCAAAATTATTTCCGACCTTCTTCAAAAATTTAGATCGAGACTTGATAACCACGACTTTGTTCACCAATTTGCGCGCGCCCTCTTCCAGATAGTTTTCATGCTTACTTGACCACCAACTTTTAAAACGCTCAGTGACCTGATCGTGCAGACTTAATACACGAGCCGGAAGAAATATTCGTGATGGCGGGGTACACCAAACACAAATTTGCCAGTGACTCAGGACATTGTCTAGGTCAACTAGAGGAAGAGCTTGCCCCAAGTCATTTGGTACGTCTTGATAAAATCCAAATTGACGACCAAATCGATAAGGACTGTAGGTTTCAATAACTAGGGAACTCCCACATCGTGAGGATACACAACCCGAGCGGAGACTCAAAAAATATGAGGAATCCTCAAAATTCAAATCTTTGTTATCCCTTAGAGTTTCGTGTTTATTTCTATGCTGAAGGTTCACGTGCCATTCTATGGAGGCACCCGTATGAATTAGTTCACGAGCTGCGAACTCTTCAAAAAGTTTGGCCCCGCCCCCGCCTAAAAAGTCAACCATCATTGGACTGCGAACCCTCACCGGAGTCTTGTAATGAGTGGCAAAATAATGGGCTGACCAGCCATAAACATATTGCATAGGTAGTAATGAGTGGCAAAATAATGGGCTGACCAGAAGGAAATCCAAGAATGGGTTGCTACGTGAGAGTGATCGGTTTCGAAGCAGTCAAGAGGTAGTAAGCACGAAAAAGATACTCGCATGTTTTTGGGAGGAACCTGTCGTGCTTACCAGACCCGGTCAATTCTTTAAGACTGGGAATGACCTCCTCGTAGAATCGCCCTTTGATTGGAAGGCCACCAAATTTCCATAGATCCCATAGAGAAATGGAAAAATCTCCAGCCTGGGTATGAAAAGTGTTCGTCGCAGGACACCACGCCTCGCATAAAGCCCGAACTACGTCTGTGTTACGGTCGTAGGTATAAAGCGAAGCCATTACAACATCGTACAAACAAGCACTGTCAAGAATAGTCGCGCTTCGAGCAACTACGAGCTCCATCCACTCCCAATAACAGGGAAGGAAAATAAATTCTCCCGGGAATTTGAGTATGTTCTCCCAGCAAACCTCGTCGTTTATTATGCGACGACGCAATGTCAATTCTGGATCAAGGTTTGGGTCTTGATTATGGATGGAGGAGTCCAAAAACCACACTTTAGACAAACTACCCGGATTCAAAGGCCTCTCCACTGACCACTCTGACAAATATGTTGGATTGTCCAACGGAGGCCATGCACTTGAAAGCCGACTGGCCTTCGGGTCTTCTACTAACAAGTTGACTCCGCTCCTCGTAGTTTGTTTATGATCTTTCAAGAGTACGAGGTATTTCTGGTCGGAGACAATCTGTTCCATAAAATACACCATGATTCTGCAAAAAATATATATAAAATAAAATCAACCTGAAGATTTCTTACGGACACGAAGCTAAGAATACTAAAAAAAGCAACACTAAAGAGTTAACTCGTCGTAATATCAAAGTTCATTAAAAAGAAGTAAACTCGCTCCACGAAAAAATTGGAACCCTAAGAGACACACACACTTAGGGTTGTGGTGTAGGCCTCACAAGCGACATCCCAATACCAGTGTTGCATCAGATTTATAAAGAAAAATTTGAAGCGGAGCAAAACACAGAAATCCAAGTTTTTTTTTTATTCGCTTGGAAATCAATGTCTATGTCCTAGATAAATTTGCGGGTTTGAAGCGGAGCGAAACAAAGAAATTCAAGTTTTTATTTGGAAATTCATGTCCATATTCCAGAAAAAAATTGAAGCGAAGCAAAACAAAGAAATCCAAGTTTTTATTTGGAAATCCATGTCTATATTCCAGATGAAATTTTTTGATTTGAAGCGGAACAAAACACAGAAATCCAAGTTTTTTTTTTGGAAATCCATGTCCATATTCCAGAAAAAAAAAATTGAAGCAGAGCAAAACAAAGAAATCCAAGTTTTTATTTGGAAATACATGTCTATATTCCAGATGAAATTTTTTGATTTGATGCGAAACAAAACACAGAAATCCAAGTTTTTTTTGGAAATCCATGTCCATATTCCAGAAAAAAATTGAAGCGGAGCAAAACAAAGAAATCCAAGTTTTTATTTGGAAATCCATGTCTATATTCCAGATGAAATTTTTTGATTTGAAGCGGAACAAAACACTGAAATCCAAGTTTTGTTTGGAAATCCATGTCCATATTCCAGAAAAAAATTGAAGCGGAGCAAAACAAAGAAATCCAAGTTTTTATTTGGAAATCCATGTCTATATTCCAGATGAAATTTTTGATTTGAAGCGGAACAAAACACAGAAATCCAAGTTTTATTTGGAAATCCATGTCTACATTCCAGATGAAATTTTTGAATTTGAAGCGGAACAAAACACAGAAATCCAAGTTTTTATTTGGAAATCCATGTCTACATTCCAGATGAAATTTTTGAATTTAAAGCGGAGCAAAACACGGAAATGCATGTTTGGTTTTGAATTTGAAGATTGGGCATTTTTAATTCTCAATTATAAGACAAGGACCAAACATACAATCAACAAATTACATTCCAAATTCCATTCCAAAATTAGAATCCTAAATCCTAAATCCTAAATCTTAAATTCCTAATTCCTAAGTTCCAAAATAAAAAAAATCAAAGTTAAAAAATATTCCAAAATACGTTACCGAATTATCGTCCAAAATTCAAATTTAATATAATTTACTAGTTCCAAGTTATATGTAATCTTAGGTAGCAAATCTCAAGTTCCAAATTTAAAATTGCATCCTTAATCACATTCCAAAATTAAATCCTAAATCCTAACCCCTACATCTTAATTCCCTAATTCCTAAATTCCTAATTCTTAAATTCCAAAATTCCAAAATTGCTCCCAAGTTTCTGATTTCAAATTAAAATCACAGTCCAAAAAAAAATCAAAGTTCAAAAAAATTAATTCCAAAATAAGTTCCCTGACCTATCATCCAAAATTAAACTTTAATATAATTACTAGTTCCAAATTATATGTAATCCTAGGTAGCAAATCTAGAGTTCCAAATTTAAAATTGCATCCTAAATCACATTTAAAATCACATTCCAAATTTCCTAATTCCTAAATTCCTAATTCCTAAATTTCAAAATTCCAGAATCACAAATTGCTTCCAAATTTCTAATTTCAAATTAAAATCACATTCCAAAAAAATCAAAGTTCAAAAAAATTCATTCCAAAATAAGTTCCCTGAATTATCATAAAAAATTAAAATTTAATATAATTTACTAGTTCCAAATTATATGGCCAAGTTATATGTAATCCCTAGTTAGCAAATCTAGAGTTCCAAATTTAAAATTGCATCCTAAATCACATTTAAAATCACATTCCAAAATTAATTCCTAATTCCCTAATTCCATAATTCCCTCTAGTTCAAATTAAAATCACAGCCAAATTTATTACATTCTCAAATCAAAGTCCAAAATTAAATCTCAGTCCAAAATTAAATCACAGTCCAAAAATGAACCAAATTAAAAATACATCCAATACAACCCAATACACCCAATACACCCTCAAAAGATAATAAAAAATGTACAAATCAAAAGATAATATAAGAAGATTATTACCCGAATCAATCAAGTGGAGATTGACCCGAAGCGATCAGTGTTGATTAACGGCTGAAAAAAAAAATATATATTAAGAGTTATAAAAATAAATATATAAATAAATAGAAAAAAAAGTAAATAAAACAAATATATACAGAATATTAAAAAGAATTGAGTTTGTGTAACTAAAATAAAAAAAATAAAAAAAAAAACAAAAGGCTGTAACCCAAAAAAAAACTTGAGAAAAAAAAAACAAAGCTTAAAAAAAAAGAAAACAAAAAAAGTTATGTACAACAAAAAAAAAAGGGGCTTCTGTAACGTATGAAAAAAATATAACCAAGCTACAGGACCAAACATGTTTAAAGAAAGTAAACTCCAACTTAAACACAAATTGATACCATACAATTAAAACAATATTAAAAGCTGACGTTCTGTCCTCCAAAGGACGAATCATCCGTACAAATACTTCGAATTATGTTTAGGTTGAACAAAAAAATACATCATTTACAAGCATTCAAGACATGTCATATAAAGAGGGAAAAGAACCTTGTAAACTCGTAATAGTATGAAATATTAACATCATAAATTCATAAAAAGAATTAACTAATATAAAAGCAAACTACATAACATACTTTTAATTATGCTACATGATCGGCGTCGGCGGTGGCCAAGGTTAAAAAAAGTCGTAAAAAAAATAAGAATATATAACATTCACCTTTGCTTGAACTCAATTACGGCTGCGGCGGTGCGGAGCGAGGCGGCACGGGCTGCGGCGTGGGCTGTGGCGGTGCGACGGCGACGGAGCAGGCAGCGGCGGCTGACTCCTCTTCAACTTCTCCAAACAAATGAGATCCATGCATCTCATTCTATTTATAAGTGCCATGAAACCTAAAAAGATTAGGTTTTGTAGGGTGAAGTTACTTAAATGTCCTTCACTTAAGTTAAGAAATTTTGCAAAAAAAAGAATACTCAAAGTTGGACTCGAGCTCAGGACCAAAAGAAACTAAAGTCATTCAAGTTGGGTAGACACAAAACTCTACTCTACATCCAAAAATAGAATTAAAGTAGAACACAAAAATCTACTAAAATTCAAGTCAAATTTCTGCAAATAAGAAAGATCAATATTACGAGCCAAATTCATATTTTTGATCGATTGACATGGAAATATGTGTCAATTAAAATAATTGTTTTATGAACCAAATTTCATATTTCGGTAAAATTGACATGTCAAGGCGGAGTCGAAATTAGGGGTTTCCTGCATTTCGATTTCAAAATTTTACTTTTCCGAGACTCACCCACACATACTTGTGCGTAACTCTCGAAAAAGGGGGCATTTGTTGACCGAGAAATTTCGGTCAATCGACGGTCGCCACGTGTCTTCATCACGACCGGTGGATCATATAGGCTTGACCGAGCAAATTCGGTCACACCGCAATTGGGCTCGAAATCGGATCGGTCCAGAAAAACTATTCAAATTATTCAAAAGACAATTTGGCCCAAAGGCCAAGCCCATTGGGCTCAAAATTCAAAAGCCCATTGGGTCCAAGCCCACCAGGCCCATGAGAACTCTATAAATAGAGAGTTCATTCTTCATTTTCAGGGTTCAGAAAATTTCTACTCCTAAGAGCTCAGAGAGAATTCTCAAACAACGAAGACTCCCTGAATCCTTGGAAGACTGAACGATCATCCAACATCGAGAACAAGCTGCGAAGCCCTCGAAACAAATCCAACATCGAGAACAAGCTGCAAAGCCCTCGAGATACATTTACATTTAAGAGAGAGAATAAGAGGATCAAACATTAGAGATTGTAATCCACTACGCACTGATACAATACATCAATACAAATTCAAATTTCATTTACACGTGTTCGAATTTCCATTCGTCGTCGAAATCTCGTGTAAACAAAAACGTCTGACAATAATTACACTGTAATTACAACATGAAACGTCTGACAATAATTGTACTATAATTTGGACATGAAACGTCTGACAATAATTACACTGTAATTACAACATGAAACATTTGACAATAATTTCACTGTAATTACAACATGAAACGTCTAAGGGAGAAGGAATTATGTTACACCATTGATTAGAAACTCTTGGTATTCTAACCATTACTTTCTTTCACAAAATACAACAAGTTTCAACTAATGATGAAAATTGAAAGGATAAACACAATTTCAAATCAGTATATAGTCATCATAAGGGATGAGAAATTTGGAAAGAGATTTAGGTTCCGTTTGGGATTGCGGTAGCGTTTAAAATAATTGCTTCTAACTTTGCTTTGAAAAAAATCAGTTGTTTGATTAATCAAAGTAGTGTTTGGTAAATTTTAGCTGTAGACTTAAATAAGTTGGTTATCGTGTTTGGTAAATAAATATTAAATTATTGTGATTTAACTATGATGACTAAAATAAACATATTATAAGAATTTGTATAAATTTTATTAAGAAAAAAATAATAGGGTATTATTTTTAAAAATATATTTACATTTGATTTATTAATTTAGAAATTATAAAATAAAATTTGGTGGTGGGAAATAGATACTAGATATATAAAATAATTTTTAATTTTGGAAAGATTTGAAGATTTGTTAAAAAAATGATTATTAGAGAATCTAGAAACTACAAATAACAGATTTTGAAAGGTGTGCGAAATGAACGTGACATAGAAAAGTGATTTTAACGAATTATAAAACAATTTGTTTTACCAAACACAAAAAACGGTTAAGATTTGTTTTTAATCACTTCCACCCTTTCAAACGCAATGTCAAATCGAGCCTTAGTTGCACCGTAAATCAAGGAGTGAACATTTATTTTGGTAAGAGGGGAACAAAAAGTTTTCAGAAGAAAAAAAAAAGGAAAAAAAAGTAGTAGTCGAGATTCCTCATTGTTTTGCATGTGGCCATATTTCAAAAAACAAAATTAAAAAAAAATATTAATGATAATAAGAATATATATATATTGTTAGTCGAAAATGGTCCGAAATTGAATTGTTGCGCCGTGGATTCCATTGCCTTGAAAGCAGTTGCGGCACGACCTCGGTGTGAATTGTCTGTCGCCGGTTGCTCCCCAAGGTTAACGCAACACCCCTCACTGACGTACACTCGTCAAGTAGGGATTGAACTGTAGATAAAACTCGTTGCTCATAATGTATTTCGAGGAGAAATGAAAAAGAAGAGATGAAGAATGTTTGAATGATTTCAAAAGGATGAAATTCAAATCGGTTTTATAATTTCAATTCAGATCCGTTTTATATTAATTCACAAAACGTTTTGTATTAATTAAAAAAATCGTAAAAAGAATTCACAAAACGTTTTGTATTAATTGAAAAAACGGTAAAAAGAAGTCACAAAACGTTTTGTATTAATTGAAAAAAACGGTTTAAAAAAGATCATCCTATTTTTTCGCGCATAGCGCGGTTAAACCGAACTGAACGCGTGTGGGATGGAGAATAGGTCTCCACACTAATTACTTTTGCAAGTTCAATAAAGGGTTCCTCTATTTATACCTTTTTCCCAATTGAAAATCTTTCAATGTGGGATTCTTGGGAGGAAGTTTCCTTCATTATTGCACATGGGTTAGTCATTCCCAACAGTCCCCCAAGAATGACTACCAAAAGAGAAAAAGAAGGAACAAAATAAAACAAGAAAGCCAAAAACTGAGCAAAGAAGAAACAATGAGCTTAAACAACAATATCTTACGATTTGAATCGTTGCATAGTGAAGTGGGGCAACAACCTAATGGAAGGGAGTGAATTCCCTTTTGAACTTCCATCCATTCGGGCTGAGACCCCCACAACACGCTCAATCCCTTACGTTTTATCTTGAGTCCGCGATACTGATACAACTTCAAGTGTTTTTTATGGCCATGCACATCGAACCTTGAGCCACCGTGAGAGCTCTAGAAAGAGACCCTAAACTCTTTCATAGAAGGCGGCCACACATTCACAATCACGTTAAATGCCTCATCAAGTCTGTACCAGACCACTCAACAACTGAGCTATAAAGACTTTCAAGAGTTCCATTAAGTCTATATTCAGACCACCCAAATAACGGGCTATGGATACTTCTCAAGTGTTCCATCCATCAAGTGTTACCTAGACCACCCAAATGGAGGGTTATGGATGCAGTTATAAGGGTTTGAGTCTCATACTATGTGAAGACTCCAAAATTACTCTCCTTGTTAGGCCTTTGGTGTGAGGATCCGCTAGATTTCTCTCTGACCTTACATACTCTAAGGAGATAATTCCATTTTTCAGTAATTGTTTCACAACTCCATGTCTAAGGCGTAGGTGCCAATTTTTGTCGTTATATACACTATTTTTGGCAATACTTATGGCAGCCTGTGAATCACAATGTATTGATACTGGCACAGACACCCCCCACAATGACACGTCTCCAAGTAGGCTTCTTAGCCATTCTACCTCTTGCCCGGTTAACTCAAGAGCTATGAACTCCGACTCCATGGTCGATCGTGCTATGCATCTGTGCTTAGCTGATTTCCATGAGATGGCTCCTCCACCTAGTAAGAACACATATCCACTGGTTGAGCTCACCTCGTCGTTATCTGTCACCCCATTTGCATCACAGTATCCTTCTAATACTGCAGGAAACTTGTTAAAGTGCAAACAAAGATCTATTGTACCTTTAAGGTATCCCAATAGTCGACGAAGAGCAGTTCAGTGATCTTTATCAAGATTATGTGTATATCTACTAACAACATATGCAATGTCGGGTCTAGTGTAATTCATCAAAAACATGACACTCCCTATTATTTTTGCATATTCAGATTGAGAAACACTATCTCCTCTATTTTTCTTAAGGTTCATACTAGCATCATAAGGTGTTCTTACTGGAGTGCTATCAAAACAATCAAATCTCTTTAACATTTTTTTCAATATAGTGTGATTGACATAAAGAAAAACCATTTACAGTTTTTCTTATCTTAACCTCTAATATTACATCAGCCTCACCTAAATCTTTCATTTCAAAATGTGAGGACAAAAAAGTTTTGTATCATTAATGATATCTAGATTTGTTCCGAAAATAAGCATATCATCAACATACAAACTAATGATCACACAATCAATTCCAAGCATTTTTTTAGTAAACACAAGTATCATAACAGTTTACTTTAAAACTGTTGTTTACCAAGGTATTATTAAACTTTTCATACCATTGCTTAGGTGCTTGTTTGAGACCGTAAAGAGATTTTTTAAGCTTGCAAACTTTATTTTCTTGACAAGGGATAATAAAGCCCTCAGGTTGTGACATGTATATTTTCTCTTCTAAATCATCATTGAGAAAAGCAGTCCTTACATCCATATGATGTATCACAAGACCACGAATTGCAGCAAAGGCGATTAAGGCTCTAATTGTAGCTATTTTGGTTACAGGAGAATATGTGTCAAAATAGTCTATGCCTTGTTTTTTAGTATATCCCACAACTACTAGTCTGACCTTAAATTTTTCTATTGAACCATCTAGTCTGGTTTTCCTCTTGAAGATCCATTTACATTTAATGGGTTTATTTCCTTTAGGAATATCTACTAAGTCCCATGTTTGATTCATGCTTAACGAATATAATTCACTCTTAATTGCTTCATTCCAGAAGCTAGAGTCTACGGTACTTAATGCTTCCTGATAAGTTTTGGGATCTTCATCTATTAGGAACATGCAAGCAAATTGATTATCTATTTTATCTGAATTTTCAACTAAGAAAACAGTTAGGAAGTTTGGTCCAAAATCTTTACTAAACTTTTGTCTCTTACTTCTTCTAGGTTCAGATTCATGCATGCTATTAGAGGTAGTAAGGTGAGACAAGTCAAAGATTTGATCTCTATGTGAACTACCAGCTATATTATCATTCGAATCTGCTGTATGATTAAGACATAAGATGTTGTCTAACTGATCAACAGATTTAGCCAATGGAAAAATATGTTCAAAGAATTTAGCATTTCTATATTCGCAAATTGAATTATCATTCAAGCACATAAACCTATAAGGAGCATTATTCTGAGCATAACCAATAAAAATGCAGTCAAAAGTTTTAGATCCAACCGTATGTTTCTTGAATTCTCGATATGCTACTTTTGTTAAGCATCCCCATACTCTCAGATAGCTGAAGTTGGGTGAGTATCATTTCCATAGCTCGTATGGAGTCTTATCCAACTTTTTGTGCGGTACTCTGTTAAGAATAAAACAGGCAGAAAACACAGCTTTCCCCCCACATGTTATTTGATAGTCCATAACTTAATAACATGACATTCATCATTTCTTTTAAAGTTCTATTCTTACGTTCAACTATGTCATTTTGTTGAGGAGAATATGGAGCAGTAACTTCATGAATGATTCCGTTTAATTCGCAGAATTCCTTAAGAAATTTATTACTGTATCCACCACCTCTATCAGATCTCAGCCTTTTAATTTTTCTATCCAATTGATTTTCTACTTCCGCTTTGAATTTTATAAACATGTTGCATGTTTCATCCTTTGAATTTAGGAGGTAAATTCTTGTATATCTAGAGTAATCATCTACGAAAGATATATAATATTTTTTACCACCTCTACTTGCAGTATTTCTAAAATCAACTAAGTCTGAGTGAATTAATTCAAGTAATTTTGTGCTTCTTGTTGTAATTGATTTAAAAGGTCTTTTTGTGAATTTTGCTTCTACACAAACAGTACATTTGCTGTTATCATGCGTATCATATATTTTAATGAGATGCAAATTTTTAAGCCTTTTAATCGATGCAACATTCATATGTCCTAATCTACCATGCCATACATCAATAGACTCAACAATATAAGCAAAATCAGATGAATTTTCATTCATTAAACCAGGAACAATATTTAGAACGAATAAGCCATCAGTTAGGTACCCCTTACCAACAAAGTCACCATTTTCGGTGATGATACCTTGTTTGCCTCAAACACAATCCTAAGTCCAGCTTTAATCAACAAACTTCCAGATACCAAATTCCTACGCAGTGAGGGAACATACAAAACATCAATAAGCGATAAAGTTTTTCCAGAAGTAAGTTTTAATAGAACCTTCCCTTTTCCGAGAACTCCAGCAGTGGCCGAATTTCCCATAAACATATATTCACTATCAGCTGTTTCCTGGATATCATGGAATAAATTTTGGTTCGAGCAAAAGTGTCTTGAGGCTCCAGTGTCCAGAATCCAGTCGGATTTGTTTTCTACCAGGCTTGCTTCCACGACCACAACAACTATAATGTATTTTTCAACAATGTTGGCTTGTGGAGCAGGTTTGACAATAACATGATTCTGATCTGGTCTTCCTTTCCTCTGGTTGCATTGATAGGATTTGTGTCTTGGTTTCCCACAAACATAACACACTAGTTTTGATTTCTCAATTCGTCCTCCAGCAGTATTGAATTGATGTCCTATTTTTTGCACTATTTTGTCTCTTAGAACCTGTTTACCTTTACCTTTATTTTTGAACCTGTCTTTTGCACCAGAAGGCTCAACCAGGTTAGCATTAACATAAAAAGAGGATAGTGAAAACAACTTATCTTTCTGCCTGTTGGCCTCTTCAGTGCGCATGTGACTGATTAGTTCCTAAAGGGTCAGATCTTTCTCATTGTGTTTCAGATGATTTCTATAGTCGCTCCAAGAAGGGTGAAATTTTTCAAGCAACACATTTGGCTGGAGAATTTCACACATCTTCATGCCTTCGAATAAGACACTTGCCACAAGATTTTCGTAAGTATGGACTTATTCCATGATTGGTTTTTCATCCGTCAGTTGAAATTGTAATCACTTTTCCACGACGTATTTTTTCTTCCTGCATCGTCACCTTCGTATCTAGACTCCAGAGTGGTCCATATTTTGTTCGTGGATTTTTGGACTACAAATAGATCGAACATTGAATCTGTCATGTGGTTGAGCAAGTGACCCCAAATTGTCTTGTTATCCTTGGCATATTTTTCAGAACCAGTTGCAGGGACCAATTCAGATTGGATTTGTGCAGTGGCGTCTATTGAGGTTTCAGGATCCACGACAACAACAGTGTTTGCTGTAGCAGAAGTTTCTGAGAATAGGACGTAATCGACCTCCAGTTGTTCGAAGAAAATCAGTAGCTTTTGGGACCATCGGCGGTAGTTCAAACCGTCGAGAGGCTCTAATTTGGACAGATCTGGAAGCGCCTTTCCTGACTTGATCGACATTTGGACAGAACAGAAATTGCTTTCAACTTGTTAGTCGAAAATGGTCAGAAATGGAATTGTTGCGCCGTGGATTCCACTGCCTTTAAAGCAATTGCGACACGACCTCAGTGTGAATCGTCTGTCGCCGGTTGCTCCCCAAGGTTAACGCAACACCCCTCACTGACGTACACTCGTCAGGTAGGGATTGGACTGTAGATAAAACTCGTTGCTCATAATGTATTTCGAAGAGAAATGAAAAAGAAGAAGAGATGAAGAATGTTTAAATGATTTCAACTCTCTCAACCTTCCTCCTTTTATATAGAACACAAACGAGAGGTTTCAAAAAGAATTTAACCTGGAAATTAAATTAAGATAGGGAGTTTCAAAAGGATTAAATCCAAATCGGTTTTATAATTTAAATTCAGATCCGTTTTATATTAATTCACAATTATGGAACCGAAAGATCCCGACACAACCAGAGGCGCAGCGGAAATAGCCTAAAATTGGCTGAGGATATTCAGCAATCAATGAGCAACAAACTAGGAGAGAAAAATAATCAAACTTTTTGAAAATTTTCATTCTGCCCGAAGTATCGATCGATAAACACATTTATCGATTAGTAAACCGATCGGTAAAGGTCAACCAATAAATGATTGACCGATAAACTGATCGGTATAACTCAAGAAAATGCACTGGTATATATCTCATATATATTGGTATATTTTCTACCAAAGAGAACCCGACCGGTAAAAACAGTGTAAACATACCTGTAAATATCATATATACACCGGTATATTTTATACCGAGGGATTCATGACCGGTATATATTGTATATATACACCAGTATATATCATATATACACCCACCAATATATATCATATATACACCGGTAAATATTATATTGAGGAATTCCGGACCGGTATATACCACCGGTATATATCATATATACACTGGTAAATATTATACCGAGGAATTCCTGACCGGTATATACCACCGGAATATATCATATATACACCGATATATATTATACCGAGGAATTTCTGACCGGTATATACCACCGGTATATATCATATATACACCGGTAAATATTATATCGTGGAATTCCTAACCTGTATATACCACCAGTATATATCATTTATACACGGATATATATTATACCGAGGAATTCCTGACCGGTATATACCACCGGTATATATCATATATACACCGGTATATTTTCAAGCGAAGAGAACTCTACAAGAAAAAGTACCGGTATATATCATATATACACCGGTATATATAGTAACAAAAATACCTTGTTTTGACGTTCGCCTTCTCGTCTACCTCAGCACCTCTACTGCCCCCTCGAACTCTACCTCTCCTCCGGTCACGAACTCAACACGAACAATCGAGGACCACCCTTAGAGAAGTCCCAGCTATTCTCGTGCTTAATAGTGGAGTTGTGAGACTCCTTAAGCTAAAGGGGTTTGTTGAGAAGGAGGAGGAAGAAGATGAAGCTTTGGTAGAGTTTGGAATTGAGTTTATTATGAACTTGATAAACAATTTATCAAGAACACAAAGAACACAATTCAACAAACCTATTGAATTTCAACAACTAGAAATCCAAAATCAAGAGAAAAAGAATTAACACCTTAACTCTTCTTCAATCTTTCCAAAAGAACATACCTTGATTCATCTACAACAAAAGCTTCAAACTTCACTTCTTCAAACTTCAAGCAAGAAGAATACCTTCAACAATTGAAAGCCTTCCAACGAGAGAGATGAAGCTAGCTAGAAGTTAGAGAGAGTGAAAAGCTTGAGTTCACTAGAATTGGATGAACTCAATTCTCCAAAATGGAGAATTGAGATTTGAGTGGAGTCCACATGGAGTCCATGCAAAATGCATGGCTCCATGTTGAAAATTAATAATAATAATAATAATAATAATAGTTATAAATAATTATTATAAATTAAAATTAGTAATAATAATTAAAACATTTTTAATTATATAATTTATTATTATTATTAATATCAAATATTAATATAATAATAAATCTTCCACCAAGTCTGGTTCACTGTAAAACCGACTTTTTCAATATATGAATCAGAATTCATATTTTTCTCCGGTCGATTATTTAAATCACATTTAAATACAACTTCCTTCAGTTATTTATTTAAATCACATTTAAATACATAAACCCTCAATCAAAAGACCCGAATTCTACCCTATAGCACTACTGTACCGCTTTATCCGAGCTAACCAGGAGAACCTAAAGGACCTACAGATCATGAGCTCCAACGATACGAGATCATTCGGTCAAAACTCTTTTAACCCGAATCGATCAACATTCGTTAACCCCCGAAGACTTCACTATAGTCTAAGGGCTGCACTCTCCTCACTGTAGATATATTGTGTCCTCTTGATATAATCGTCATCGGTAAGTCGATCCTTCACAGGTTGTCCGTAATCACAGCTGAGTCATTGAAACCGTTTAACCCCTACCACTGACACCTCTATTGAACAATTGATCCGTGGTCCTAGCAACAGATCAAATCCTCTCTTCACAAGAGTGGATATGTGCACATTGTTCAATCCCTGAAGTCAGCTATTAAGAGAACAACCTATCTACTAACCCTGAAAAGCGGGTTAGGAGTAAATTCCATCTTGCTATACTATGCCCCATCTACCTATTCAGCTTTATCCCCAAGAAGGTAGGTTATTGAGTTGGCGCTATTGGGTCACTCTCACCCGTACAAGTCAAAGGATACTTCCGAATAAGCAGGAGTTCATAGCGAGCTCAGGATTAAGCTCGAGTTACCTAGGCCATCAATGTGTATAAGTCGGTCTCGATCAGTAAACGGAGTTATAAAGAGAGAGCGACTTAATACGCGGTTCGATCTTGCGTAAACTCATTACACATGACGCCCTCACTTCTCACATCTCAATGTGGAACAATTCGGATCACACCGTTCTGTACAATACAAAGTGAGCCGCATCCATTAGTGTTACCAGGATAATGTACCCAGCCTTATCCATATATTATAGATCGTTTTGGCAGTATACTTGCACCTGATCCATAATCATGTCATACATGAGGTTCAAATACTCAGACAATGCCAAGGGTGATGGTTATTGGTATAGGATAAAACAAGTTTTACTTTAGTCTAGTAAACTCTTTTACTGAATTAAAACTTAATAACTCTTTATTACTAAATAGAGTCTTTACAAACATAACCGTTTACAAACCACGAGTGTTAGGACATAAAACCCAACAAACTCCCACTTGGACTAAAACATCTGTGGTGTTCATGTTGGTGGAGAAAACGAAATATCTCATATTTCTAGTTTACTCCCACTATCCTTACTGAACAACTCGGAGCCCTAAACACTTTAGGTAGTTCTCAAATACTTTAGCCATGAGAAACATAGTAAACAAAACAGCATGAAGTGCTGCGAGGAAACCATGTGACTATCACATCCTCTCAGAGCACTATACTTTCAGTTCAATTCATAAACTTTTTACTGCTTCATAAGCTGCAATAAAGCTTAGCTATCAAATGAGAAATAAGCAATACAACTCTTGTATTTTATTCTTCCATTTTCACTAATTGATAAAGGACAACAATGGGCATTTGGTCTAGTGGTATGATTCTTGCTTAGGGTGCAAGAGGTCCTGAGTTCAATTCTTAGAATGCCCCAAGAAATTCAAGTTTTACCTCTAATTTTCTTGATTCCACATAATACTTCATCGTACATACCTTTTTAATCTTAGTCCTTCCGAAAGATAAAAGCAAACCAAATCCAATTTTCACCAGGGCTGAAAATGGCACATAAAGAGACATACATACTTTAGGTTACATGACAACGTAATTGAACGGAAACTAACACTTAATTTTTTTTTGAATAAACTAACATGAGCATGGCTCAACCAGTATAAAGTAAGTATGAACTATCTCCCAACCCACGTATTATGAAAGGAAAAAAAAATATAAAAGTTTGAATAAACTTTGTCACATGGTAATCCCTTATTACCAAAAACAATTGTCAACCACCATCAAAATGATTATAATTCAAAGATATGGGACCTTTGGTAGTAAAACTATAAAAGAAAAAATAACTAACAGCCACACTGAAATATACGAGCCTCAGTAATTCAAAATATGAAACTTTTATTCCTTTTTTCTCAGGACGTGTAGTTCAAACTTCAAACGGCAACTTACATTACGGAATATAACTTAAACCCTAAATCCTAAAACCTATTCATGTACAAACAAGTTGTGAATGATCACATTTTACGGTTGTTTAGATCTAAAGGTAAAAGGTATATTAATACTTGTTACGGGCTACTTCAACCTCGCGTCACCCACTGACGTCACACCCGCTCCCCGAGGAGTGGGGGTCACCGCACTAGGCCTCGGACGAATCGTCCCCCAGGGGCCGACCCCGGAGCTTCGGTGAATGAAGCTCACCAAAGCTGACGAAGGCAAGTTGTCATCACGCCACTTCTCAAGTGGTACGAGATGTGATTGATAAGACAGTCTGCCACCACTGACGAAAAGGCGGCACAGGTGCCCCCAACCCTCTTGGAAATCGGGGAATGACGGTTGCCGCAATCATGACAAAGCGCGTGGACCCAACCCCGATTGGTCCGCGTCCCCTCGCCCCGGTCCAGACATTCGTCCGAAGGCCAAGGGACCGGGCCACTAGAGGAGTGTTTTACACACACTTTAAAGTTCAAGAACTATATAAACATAGATAAAAAAAATTCAAAGACTAAAAACCCTATTAGAATTGTGCCCCTCCTGACAAAAAATCCTGGATCCGCCCCTGCATATAATGTATGAACTATGAGCAAGAGGTCTCAAGTTTGAATCTCCCTCCCCACTGATGGAGCGCATGTAGCGCAGCGGAAGCGAGACGGATCATTGGCACTCTTGTAGTTCTAACGACTTCTCTTCCAATGCTCGCATCTCCTCACGAACCCTTCGAAGCTTCCCTCGAACTCCTCGAGAACCACCTCCGGTAGTCCCGCTATCCTCGGGCCGAGCAACGGAGTGGTGGGACTCCTTTATGAAAGAAAAAGTTTGGAAGAAGAAGATGGGAAGATGAAAGTGATGAGGTTTTTGTGAGAAGAAGTCTAACACTTAGCTTTCTAATTTCTCAAGTACCATGAACTCTTCATGCTCATCCAAACATTCAAACTCTTTGAAAATTCATCAACCTCAAACCATTTGATCTTCATCCAATTTATAGGCAATTCACATGCAACAAAGTCTTTGCTTAGCATGACACCTCAAATTGGATGGATTAGTCTTCAACCAAGTGTTCCAAAATTGATGAGTTTATATGCATGTTGTTGGTGATTCACAATCCACTTCACAACTTGGACAAACCCACTCAACTTGGATAAATCCACTCAACATGGATAATTCCACTTTGACTTATAATCACACTTGTAATATTTTGTCATTTTAAAATTAATTCATAATTAATTTTAATAAGCAAAATAAATTATAATTAATTAAAATTTTTAATTAATTAATATTATTATTTAATTCAATATCAAATATTAATTAAATAATAAGACTAATCCCGGTTTCTTAAACCGAATCATCACACATGAATCCTTATTCATGTTTTACACCGATCCCATATTTAAATCATATTTAAATATGTCCATCATTCTTCCAAAACCGAATTTCAATAAATTCAAATTCTTTTTCTCTCATATTGTTACACGGCTTAATCCGAGCTAGCCAGGAGAACCTAAAGGACCTACAGATCATGAGCTCCAACGATACGAGATTAACCGGTCAAACTCTTTAACCAAGCTAACCAACATTCGTTAACCCCCGGAGACTCCACTAAAGTCCAAGGGTTGCACTCTCCTCACCGTAGATATATTTCTGTCCTCTTGATATAACCATCATTAGTAAGTCGATCCTTCACAGGTCGTTCGTAATTACAGCTGGGTCAAAATAACCGTTTTACCCCCGTAATTACATCTTGTTCCTTAAGTCCCACTGATCCTCTAATGAACTATTGGTTTGTGGTCCAACCACCAAACCGATTGGTATGTGATCTCATCACTATACCAAGTCCCTCTCGGGCCAATGAGAGGGTGGGATCCCTAGTTCAAGACCCGGAGTCAGCACTTAAGGGAACAACCTCTCTACTAATCCCTCAGAGCGGGTAGGAGTGAATTCCATCTCGCAGGACTATGTTCCCAGCTACCTACCCGGTCTTATCCCCAAGATGGTAGGCTTATTGAGTCGGCGATCTCGGGCCACTCTCACCCATACAAGTCAAAGGATAAGCCCGAATAAACAGGAGTTCATAGCGTGCTCAGGATTCAGATCGAGTTACCTAGGTCATCATATGAAAAAGTCGGTCTTTACAGTAAACGGAGTTATAAAGAAAGAGCGACTTGTTTCGCGGTTCAGTCTTATGCAAACTCATTGCATAGGACACCCCCACTCACATGTCTCCACATGAACGATTTCGGATCACATCGTTTGTACTATACAAAGTGGGCCGCGTCCAATAGTGTCCCCAAGATAAGGTACCCAGCCTTATCCCTATGCTATAGACCGTTCTGGCTATTACTTGAACTTGATCCACAATCATGTCACACATGAAGTTCAAGTATACAACCTATAGCCATGGGTTCTTTGGTTATTGGAGTTAGGTTAAAAGTAAAAACAATTCATTTTATTCAATAACAACTTTACTGAATAAATCTCAATAACAACTTTATTGCAAAATAGAATATACATTCAGTTTACAAACCACGAGTTTTAGGACATAAAACCCAACAAACTCCCACTTGGACTAAAACGTCAGTGGAGTATTACATGCGGGATGAGAAAAACTGGCATATCAAATATTTCCATGGCTTTTCTCCCACTATCCTACTGTACAACTCGTAGTCGTAGACTCACTAGGTGCCCCTCGAACACTTTAGCCGTGAGGGACTTTGTAAACGGATCAGCAATATTGTGCTCTGAGGCGATCTGCATGACGATCACGTCTCCTCGATGCACTATCTCCCTGATGAGATGATATTTCCGCTCAATGTGCTTTCCACGCTTATGACTTCTTGGTTCTCTCGAATTTGCCACAGCACCAGTATTATCACAATAAAGTGTGATAGGCAAATTCATATTTGGAACAACTTCCAAATCCGTCAAGAACTTTCTAAGCCATACAGCCTCTTTCGCAGCTTCGCAAGCCGCGACATACTCAGCTTCCATGGTGGAGTCAGCAACACAACCTTGTTTTATACTCCTCCATACTATTGCCCCTCCGTTAAGAGTGAACACTGATCCCGATGTGGATTTCCTTGAATCCTTATCGGTTTGAAAATCAGAGTCAGTGTATCCTGTAAGGATCAAATCCTTCGCGCCATACACGAGCACATAGTCTCTCGTTCTCCGAAGATACTTGAGGATGTGTTTAACGGCAGTCCAATGATCATATCCTGGATTGGACTGGTACCTACTGACAATTCCCACTGCATAGCATATGTCGGGTCGTGTACATAACATGGCGTACATCAGACTACCGACTGCTGATGCATAGGGAATTCGTCTCATATCCTCAACTTCTTGAGGTGTCTTAGGACACTCTTCCTTTGACAATTGAATTCCATGCCTGAAAGGTAAAGAACCCTTCTTGGAATTCTGCATCGAATATCGTATCAACACCTTGTCGATATAAGATGCTTGAGACAGCGCTAGCATTTTGTTCTTACGATTCCTTACGATTTGAATCCCTAGAACAAACTGAGCCTCTCCCAAATCTTTCATTTGGAATTGGGTCGCTAGCCATTGCTTAACGTCAGTCAGGAACCCTACATCATTCCCAATGAGTAGGATATCATCTACATATAAGACTAAGAAAGCTACAACAGAATTGACTATTTTCTTGTAGACACAAGGTTCGTCAACATTCTGTTCAAAGCCATAAGATTTGATCGCAGTATCAAACCTTATATTCCAGGATCTAGACGCTTGCTTCAACCCATAAATGGATCGATTAAGCTTGCAAACCTTTTGCTCTTGACCCTGAATTATAAACCCCTCTGGTTGAGCCATATAGATACTCTCTTCAAGATTGCCATTCAGAAAGGCTGTCTTGACATCCATTTGCCAAATTTCATAATCATAAAACGTGGCAATGGACAAGAGTATTCTAATCGACTTTAACATGGCAACAGGGGAGAATGTTTCTTCATAGTCCACCCCTTCCCTCTGGGAATAACCCTTTGCCACAAGTCGAGCCTTAAAGGTTTGCACCTTACCGGCTTGGTCTCGTTTCCTCTTGTAGATCCACTTGCAACCGATAGGTCTTTCACCATCAGGTTGCTCTACAAGATCCCAGACCGAATTGAAGTACATCGACTCCATTTCGAGGTCCATGGCTTTAAGCCACTGGTCCTTGTCTATGTCATCCATTGCCTGTTTGAAGGTCAATGGATCCTCAACGCCGTCATCAGGTATGACGACCTGGGTTTCCGTTAAACCCATATAGCGGTCGGGTTGTCTCACATCCCTCCCACTACGTCGAGGTATTCTCAACTCTTGAGAAGGACCAGCCTGATCAACAACTCTTGTTGACCCATCTGTAGCTTTCCTGGAAAGTTCGGTCAAAACAATTTTGCTCGAAGGTTGATGATCTCTCATGTGGTCTTCCTCTAAGAACGTGGTGTTTGTCGATACAAGCACCTTGTCCTGTTGAGGATCGTAAAATAGACCACCTTTCGTTTCCTTGGGGTAGCCTACGAATAGGCATAATTTTGAACGATGTTCCAACTTCTTTGGATTGGGCACCAACACATGTGCCGGACACCCCCAAATTCTGAAGTGACGTAAACTACCTTTACGCCCTCTCCATAACTCATAAGGTGTTTCTGAAACACTCTTAGAGGGAACCATGTTCAAAATATATACAGCAGCCTCTACTGCATATCCCCAAAACGAACTAGGCAGTTGAGCATAGCTCATCATAGATCGAACCATGTCTAACAGGGTTCTATTTCTCCTTTCGGACACACCGTTCTGCTGCGGTGTTCCGGGCGCTGAGAGTTGGGATACTATTCCATGTTCTATCATATAGTCCAGGAATCTTAAATCCATATACTCTCCACCTCGATCTGATCGGAGTGTTTTAATCGTTTTACCTAATGTGTTCTCAACCTCTGCCTTATACTCCTTGAACTTTTCAAGAGCTTCGGACTTATGATGCATTAGGTAAAGATAGCCGTACCTAGAATAATCATCAATGAAGCTGATGAAATATTCATACCCTCCCCGTGCTTTAACATTCATCGGACCACAAAGATCTGAATGTACAAGCTCTAGAGTTTCTTTGGACCTATGACCTTTTTCAGAAAAAGATCGTTTGGTCATCTTGCCCTCAAGACAAGACTCACATGGTGGTAAAGAGTTGTCCTCTAACTGATTTAGGAGACCACTCTTAACCAATCTCCCAATCCTATTGAGATTAATGTGGCCTAGTCTCAAGTGCCAAAGATAGGTACTTGGAGAAAGTTTCTGCCTTTTAGTTTGAGTTTGAGCTGTTTTAAACATCTCGGTGTTCAAAATAGCTTTTGCCTCTGTTGGTCTTAACACATACAAGTTGTTTTCAAGTTTCGCAGAACATATATGTACACCTCTTTTGCTAATGAACGCTTCATTAAAATCAAAAGATACTTTATACAAATGTTCAAGTAAACAAGAGATAGATACAAGGTTCCTTTTAAAGCTAGGAACCAACAGTACATTTTCAAGTAAAATGAAACTATCTCTATATAACAACTTGACAGCTCCCACTGCCTTGGCTGAGACAACCTCTCCTGTTCCAACCCTGAGAGTTATCTCACCTTCAGCAAGCAGCTGCCAGGAACTAGTTTCCTGGAAAGAAGAACAAACATGGTTAGTGGCTCCTGAATCCAGTATCCAGGCAGAACTATCATGTTCCACTAAACATGTTTCAACAACGAGTAAATCATATTTACTTAGTTGTTTCTTCTCAGCTTTGCTCGCCATGAGGGTATCATGATAGACCGATGAGGACGGTTGTCCAAACATCATCTGTAATGAATCCATGATCTCCTTAGCGGAGACCATTACCTCATGCTTCTTAGCTAACACATCGGATGTGCTGGCCAAGATGTAGGCTCGGGCTTTATCATTAGCCCTAGTCCACCTGTCAAATGCATCTCGAACAGTTCGAGTTGCAGATGAGCTAGGAGGGGGAGGACATTCCTCTGTTAAGACAAACCTAAGATCATCGATAACAAGAATCGTATTCAAGTTCGATTTCCAGGTCGTGTAGTTATCGCCGTTTAGTTTATCAGAAGCTAGTAATTGGATAAACGAGCTAGACATGCTGAAAAGAATGAATTCTATTAGTGAATTGAACTTAACCTATTTTTAACAACCAATCAAGAATTTTAGCAAAAGTAATAATGTACCCAAAAAAATCATTATTAATTTGCAACGATACTTCAGTGAGTTAGAGCAACCGCTACCGAGGGGCAGTCAATCACTCCTTCACTGAACCAAGACATTCTTGACTAAATTCTAATACCAGAATAACTCATATTCCTATAGCACCTTAGTTATCGCTACTTCGGTCAAGAATCTACTAACAACTTAGTAATTCTTGTAAGTGTGACCCGCCATTTTCAGAACTCAGAGGTCGGCCCCAACAGTGCAACCGAATGGAAATGTCAGAGTTGGGAATGGACCTAAGAGACCCTATCCATTTCTGGAGATTGAGTTGTTCCGACTCCCATGAAACGGCCCTCCGAATGGACGGTGCTACTATGGGCAACCAGCAGGCGGAACATGGGAATCTCACGGTTCAACCTAATGGAGGAGACTGCAGGATGTATTGACATACTTCCTTCTCCCACTTACTATAAATACTTTCTCCATTCACCTTGCTCTTGATTTATGCAAACACCATCCGAATGGGGATGCCCTATTGACATCACGAGGCCGAGCATAAATCTCACGGTGTGAACTTTGCGGAGAACGTAGGAGGAGATTGATATATCATATATACCTTCTCAACACCACTACTAAGTATTTTAGAATGGTTTGGGTAAAGTTTTACTTAGGCATTATCCGGCTAAGACAATAAAACCTAAGTCTAGGTAGAACATACTTTTACCTAAGATGTCTAGGTGATAAACGTTTTATAACCTTACACCTCTCACGTGCATGCTCATAAAGCCGGGTTAACTTAACTCAAGTACCGGATCGATCCCCAGGTAGGAGGTGTTCCGTAAACCGTCATCTTAAATACCTCCAACCTTAGTGCAGGATCAAACCGGGTGAGTTCTCTCGTAACCTTAGCTTTACAAGATATCGACCTATTTTAACTATTAAAACGAATCGATACTAAATTCCTAATCGCATTGGAATTCTTTAACCCTTAGTGAGCATGCATTTATCTTTGTTATAGATTTTAAATGTCTATCTCATTTTACAACGCTTTATAAAACAAAGACATTCTATAACATGCTTCCTAAGCTAGAATATAACCATTACATTCAATTTATAACATGCTTCCCAAGCAAGAATATAACAATTATATTCAACTAAGGCAACTATGTTGTATGTTTAATTTCACAATTAATATAACACTTATATTAATTTTACTTTTAAACAAGCAACATCCAATTCATAAATTAATATAACACTTATATTAATTCTCATGAATTAAGCATGCATACTATACAACATAACACTTATATTATACTTTCAATGCATGCAACATGCTTCCTATGGTGGGATTTGAAATCTATATGGCATACTTTATGCACATACAAGATACTTTAATTAAAACATACATTCACAATGCATAATTAATTAAACACACTAAAGTGGACCGGTTTTGGCATCACGGACAAGCAAGCAACTAAATTATTACAATAATAATTTATCAACTAAGTTGAGACGCTTCCGAACCCTTCGAACCGCCACGAACCAGCTTGAATTTGCTTCAACCGGCCAAAAAAACAGCAACTACAAAACTTCAAAAAAAAACTGAACCGGTCCATAACAGTTGTCCCGACTTCAACAGCCCGTAACTGGACCAATAACGACCCGAACCGGACCAAACGAACGCTGAACCGGACCTCCAGAGGGTGAAGAACAAGGAACCGGTCTGACTTTCAGTGAACCGGACCGCCCGAGGACCAAACCGGACCGTTTCTTCAACCTTGCGCTCAACCGGTGTTGTGCTGGAATTTTGCAGAAAAAAAAAAAACAGCAAAAAACAGCATGCTGTTTTTTTCGACACCCGAGCTTCTGTCTTCGAATTGAAAGCCTATATGGACTCTAATGACTCCGAATTTTTTACAGACTCTTCTTCACACATTAAAGCCCATACACGCCCGGGCAATTACAAAACGAAGTACAAATAAAAGCTCAAACAAAAATGCCAAAACCGGAATCACACTTTAGACGCCCAGAAATTTAATTTCTAAAACAAATACCCACCGAGCTCAAATTGATGCAAATTGAGTGACCAAAAAACGCTCTGATACCAATTGATGGAGCGCATGTAGCGCAGCGGAAGCGAGACGGATCATTGGCACTCTAATTTCATCAATTTAGCTAAATAAGAAACATGCACAAAGCTTTGAAACAAAAGGAATTAGAACATATACCTCTTGTAGTTCTAACGACTTCTCTTCCAATGCTCGAATCTCCTCACGAACCCTTCGAAGCTTCCCTCGAACTCCTCGAGAACCACCTCCGGTAGTCCCGCTATCCTCGGGCCGAGCAACGGAGTGGTGGGACTCCTTTATGAAAGAAAAAGTTTGGAAGAAGAAGATGGGAAGATGAAAGTGATGAGGTTTTTGTGAGAAGAAGTCTAACACTTAGCTTTCTAATTTCTCAAGTACCATGAACTCTTCATGCTCATCCAAACATTCAAACTCTTTGAAAATTCATCAACCTCAAACCATTTGATCTTCATCCAATTTATAGGCAATTCACATGCAACAAAGTCTTTGCTTAGCATGACACCTCAAATTGGATGGATTAGTCTTCAACCAAGTGTTCCAAAATTGATGAGTTTATATGCATGTTGTTGGTGATTCACAATCCACTTCACAACTTGGACAAACCCACTCAACTTGGATAAATCCACTCAACATGGATAATTCCACTTTGACTTATAATCACACTTGTAATATTTTGTCATTTTAAAATTAATTCATAATTAATTTTAATAAGCAAAATAAATTATAATTAATTAAAATTTTTAATTAATTAATATTATTATTTAATTCAATATCAAATATTAATTAAATAATAAGACTAATCCCGGTTTCTTAAACCGAATCATCACACATGAATCCTTATTCATGTTTTACACCGATCCCATATTTAAATCATATTTAAATATGTCCATCATTCTTCCAAAACCGAATTTCAATAAATTCAAATTCTTTTTCTCTCATATTGTTACACGGCTTAATCCGAGCTAGCCAGGAGAACCTAAAGGACCTACAGATCATGAGCTCCAACGATACGAGATTAACCGGTCAAACTCTTTAACCAAGCTAACCAACATTCGTTAACCCCCGGAGACTCCACTAAAGTCCAAGGGTTGCACTCTCCTCACCGTAGATATATTTCTGTCCTCTTGATATAACCATCATTAGTAAGTCGATCCTTCACAGGTCGTTCGTAATTACAGCTGGGTCAAAATAACCGTTTTACCCCCGTAATTACATCTTGTTCCTTAAGTCCCACTGATCCTCTAATGAACTATTGGTTTGTGGTCCAACCACCAAACCGATTGGTATGTGATCTCATCACTATACCAAGTCCCTCTCGGGCCAATGAGAGGGTGGGATCCCTAGTTCAAGACCCGGAGTCAGCACTTAAGGGAACAACCTCTCTACTAATCCCTCAGAGCGGGTAGGAGTGAATTCCATCTCGCAGGACTATGTTCCCAGCTACCTACCCGGTCTTATCCCCAAGATGGTAGGCTTATTGAGTCGGCGATCTCGGGCCACTCTCACCCATACAAGTCAAAGGATAAGCCCGAATAAACAGGAGTTCATAGCGTGCTCAGGATTCAGATCGAGTTACCTAGGTCATCATATGAAAAAGTCGGTCTTTACAGTAAACGGAGTTATAAAGAAAGAGCGACTTGTTTCGCGGTTCAGTCTTATGCAAACTCATTGCATAGGACACCCCCACTCACATGTCTCCACATGAACGATTTCGGATCACATCGTTTGTACTATACAAAGTGGGCCGCGTCCAATAGTGTCCCCAAGATAAGGTACCCAGCCTTATCCCTATACTATAGACCGTTCTGGCTATTACTTGAACTTGATCCACAATCATGTCACACATGAAGTTCAAGTATACAACCTATAGCCATGGGTTCTTTGGTTATTGGAGTTAGGTTAAAAGTAAAAACAATTCATTTTATTCAATAACAACTTTACTGAATAAATCTCAATAACAACTTTATTGCAAAATAGAATATACATTCAGTTTACAAACCACGAGTTTTAGGACATAAAACCCAACACCCACATGTTATAAAAAAAAAAAAAAAATATCACTAAATAGAGAGAGAATGTATTTTTGTTTTGCATATGAATATATAAGCAAAGTGCTTCGTACCTTTTAACATTAGTTCCTTTGATTGTTCCACATGTTAACAGTGCTAAACATTGTCAACTGTCTGTCTTAACAAATTTAAAAGATAATCCCATTTTACAGTTAAAAAAAAGTTCCCAACAAGCAGCAAAGAAGGTATATTACTACTTGCACATGGGTTTCATTACTACTTTCTTTATTAATGAATCTTAACTAAATATTGGCTTAAAGATAGTACTAAAAAAAATACAAGTAACTTGAGTAACAATTTGAAGTGTAATAATTGGCATGTACTCTTTCGAGATTAGTTGTACAAATCTCCCCTACCCCATTTGATATACTTTACAAAAAAAAAGAAAATAGTATCTCTCCATTAAACCAACATTTTCACGACATTCTATTCTACGAATAGGACAACAAAAACAGACAATTTATTATGGTCAAGTATTATAATTCAATAAAACATATTGTTAATGGGCATTTGATCTTGTGGTATGATTCTCGCTTTGGGTGCGAGAGGTTCTGCAAACCTTCCATTTTGAAAATCATTTTCTTTATAAGAAGCTAACAGCATAATCTAGATTCAGGCAAGATATCAAAGCAGACAACAAAAACAAGCAAGTTAACCTGGTAAAATATTATGACTCAACTTTCAAATCAATAAAGGGCATTTGGTCTAGTGGTATGATTCTCGCTTAGGGTGCGAGAGTTCTCGAGTTCAATTCTCGGAATGCCCCTCATGATTTCTAAAATAACCATTTTGGAAATACATTTTGTGACAAACCTGATTAAATTTCTAACTCATTATTCATATTAATTTTAAGGGGGTATTTGGTCTAGTGATAAAAAAAATTTGCCCCCCAACATGAATGGTTGGATCTGCCCCTAGTTCCACATGTTTGTAAATGTAGCTGTAAAGGGATTCATTAAGCAGCAATAACTGGAATAATGTAAAAGGATCCGTAGAAATGCACTTCTGAATATTGCTATTCTAAATTTTATTCATTTGTGCTCATGAACTGTAATTTAAATTGGAGATTATATTAATTTTATGTTTTTTTTTTCACTATTCGTTGTAACATTTTCCTATACAAACAAGTTAGAGAATTATTACATCTTATAATTGTTTAGATCTAAAAGTAAAAGGTATTAATTTCATTGATCTAAAAGTAAAAGGTATTAATTTCATTAATGTCAACTTTCTTTATTAATGAATCTCAACTAAATACAAGTAATTTGAATAACAAATGGCAGTGTAACAGATCACATGGAAACAAAATACAATAACTAGTTTTATTTTTCAAAAAAGTCAATTCCCGAATAGAAAGAGAGATAAAAATAAGACATATATAGAGAAAAAGAAAAGGAAAACAAACGAGATATTAAATAACAATGTAATCGGTGGAATTCAAAGAGGACATTTGGTCTAGTGGTATGATTCTTGTTTTGGGTGCGAGAGGTCCCAAGTTCGATTTTCGGAATTCCCCTCTATTTTTTTAAGTTCCCTAATTTTATCTAGTGGTATGATTCTCGCTTTGGATAAGGATTGTACATCTGACCTCAAGGAAAAAAAAAATTGCATATCTGAATCTTCATAGTCTAAATTTTATTCATCTTGTTCTCGTGAACTGCTTACAATAGAGATTAACTCCCTATTCTTTGTAACCTTTTTTTTTTTTTTTTACAAAGAATTCCTTGTAACATATCCATATACAAACAAGTTGATAATGCATTTTTAGGCTATTTAGATCTAAAAGTAAAAGATATATATTAATATTTGCACATGGGTTTCATTAATACTAACTTTCTTTATTAATGAATCTTAACTAAATACAAGTAATTTCAGCAACGGTGCAGTGTGTGACAGATCACATGGAAGGAAGGAACAAACAGTAATACATGTTATTCTACACACAAAAAAAAAAGAAAAAAAAGAAACAAAAAGTCAATTCTGAAATAGATAAAACAAGACCTTTGAAGAAAAAGAAAAGGAAAAAAAAGAAAGAAGTACCAAATGTAAACATATTATTTTGAAGAGGGCATTTGGTCTAGTGGTATGATTCTGGCTTTGGGTCCGAGAGGTCCCGAATTTGATTCTGGGAATGCCCCCACATGAATATCAAATACTATTTTAGAAATCATTTTGTTCAAAAAAATATATATATAGCATATTAACATAATCCAGACCAAGAACTTCCCACACATTAACAAGGATGAAAATAGGACACAAATGACATATGAACATAACATATAACAATTTTAAGTTGACCATAATAAACAGAAATTACTAAAACTTAAAAGAATTTAAATGATAATTCTCATTAAGCAGCAATAGCACTCAATACATATGTAAATGTATGGTCGTACATTGAAATTCTATATGGTACCTCGGGTATTAAACATATTATTTTTTAGAGGGCATTTGGTCTAGTGGTATGATTCTCGCTTTGGGTGCAAGAGGTCATCAGTTCGATTCTCCGAATGCCCCACACATTTTACTAAAATAGATAAATCCTTACTTGGTAATAAGCAAGATATAGTAATAGTATCCCTCCACAAAAAGACAATAAAACCAGACAATTTAGTCTGGTCAAATATTTTAAATCAATAAAATATATCAATAGTGGGTATTTGGTCTAGTGGTACGATTCTCGCTTCGGGTGCGAGAGGTCCCACATTCGATTCCCCCCACATGAATACCAAACTCAATTTTGGAAAATCATTTTATTCATAAAGAAGTTAAAATATAGCATATTAGGATAATCCTGATACAGGCAAGATATCATATATATTTGGTCTAGTGGAATGTTTCTTGCATTCTGCAACATTCACAATCCTTTTATTTTTTCACATTATAGATAAAGTGTTTCAAACATTTTAGGTTTTACATTAGTTCTTTTGAGGTAGAAGCAGCCGTCCCACACCTTAACAAGGATGAAAATAGGACACAAATGACATAGGAACCTAACATATAAATTTTTTAAGTATATTAGGATAATCATTTTGGAAAATCATTTTGTTCATAAAGAAGTTAAAATATAGCATATTAGGATAATCCTTATACAAACAAGATATCATATATATTTGGTCTAGTGGAATTTCTCTTGCTTAGTGTGGAAAACGTCCTGAATTCATTTCTCTCAATGCCCGCAACATTCACAATCCTTTATTTTTTCACACTATAGATAAAGTGTTTCAAACCTTTTAGGTTTTACATTAGTTCGTTTGAGGTAGAAGCAACCGTCCCACACCTTAACAAGGATGAAAATAGCACACAAATGACATAGGAACATAACATATAACAATTTTAAGTTGACCCTAATAAACAGAAATTACTAAAACTTAAAAGAAGTCTAAACAATAAATGCAGTAGCAAGAGCTACTTATTACTACAATTTCTGGAAATCGTGATGGAGATGAAAATAAAGTGGAGGCACGCTTATAAAGCGTTGTCCTGAAGACAATTGTTCGTTCTGCATGAGTTGCAAGCAAACTACAGCGATCGTTTAGCATGATTCAACGACTTGCTTCGATAGAACAACAACTCGAACTACTCGGATCTGGCAGAACTCTTGAATAATTGCTCTCAACAAAACCAAGACACAAGAAAATCAAAGGAGGAAAAAAACTCGAAAAATAGATGAAGCTCAAATTTTTGGGATACTCTTAAATGACGAATTGCACTACTAAATAGTAGTGCAAATCGTAACTCTCCTAATCTGAAACTGTTGACCGAGAAATTTCGGTCAATCGATGGTCGCCACGTGTCTTCATCACGGCCAGTGGATCAGATAGGCTTGACCGAGCAAATTCGGTCACACCGCAATTTCGCTCGAAATCGGATCGGTCTAGAAAAACTATTCAAATTATTCAAAAGACAATTTGGCCCAAAGGCCAAGCCCATTGGGCTCAAAATTCAAAAGCCCATTGGACCAAGCCCATTGGGCCCAAGCCCACCAGGCCCATGAGAACTTCTATAAATAGAGAGCTCATTCTTCATTTTCAGGGTTCAGAAAATTTCTACTCCTAAGAGCTCAGAGAGAATTCTCAAACAACGAAGACTCCCTAAATCCTTGGAAGACTGAACGATCATCCAACATCGAGAACAAGCTGCGAAGCCCTCGAAACAAATCCAATATCGAGAACAAGCTGCGAAGCCCTCGAGATACATTTACATTTAAGAGAGAGAATCAGAGGATCAAACATTAGAGATTGTAATCCACTACGCACTGATACAATACATCAATAAAAATTCAAATTTCATTTACACGTGTTCGAATTTTCATTCGTCGTTGAAATCTCGTGTAAACAAATTGGCACGCCCAGTGGGACATCTCTACCTTTCAACTCTCTCTCTCTCAACAAAAAATTAACAATGGCATCAAAGAAAACAACATCCAAGGCTGTCAGTTCCAACAACCCTTACAGGGGACCTACCACCCGCAGCCGCTTCATCAAAGAAGCCTCGCAGACGGACGAGCACACTTCTGCAATCGTGAGCAAAATATACAAACGACTGACGGAGTCCGCGCAGGTTGGGATAATCATCAAGGACAATCCCTTGTTCGATGAAGCTGCTCCTTCTTCTGATCAGTCGGAGAAGGTGTCTGACTCCAACGTATCTGTAATGATGGCGGATGCGCGCACTAACGATGAAGCGATGGCTGGAATGGAAAAGAAAATTAAATTTCTGATGAAAGCAGTCGATGACAAAGACTTCGAGATTGCCCAACTGAGGAGTCAGATGCAAAGTCGTGAGGTCGCGGAGTCAAGTCTAACTCCTGCGGCCAGAATGAGTGACAAAGAAAAAATGGTCATCCAGGAAGACCAAGCGCAACACACAACGTCGGTCGCTTCCTTATCTGTCCAACAACTGCAGGACATGATTACCAACACCATCCGAGCCCAGTACAGTAGACCAGCCTAGAGCACTCTCTCGTATACCAAACCGTATTCCAAGAGGATCGACAACTTGAGGATGCCCACCGGGTACCAGCCGCCAAAATTTCAACAGTTCGATGGGAAGGGCAATCCTAAACAGCACATTGCCCACTTCGTCGAAACGTGCGAGAACGCTGGAACTCGCGGAGACTTGCTGGTTAGGCAATTCGTCCGAACTTTGAAAGGAAACGCCTTTGACTGGTACACCGACTTGGAGCCCGAGACGATTGACAGTTGGGAACAGTTTGAGAGAGACTTTTTGAATCGTTTCTACAGCACGAGGCGGATAGTCAGCATGTCTGAACTCTCGTACGCTAGCCAAAGAATGGGCGAGCCAGTCGTCGATTTCATTAACCGTTGGAGATCGTTGAGTCTTGACTGCAAGGACCGACTCACAGAAGTGTCTGCTGTCGAGATGTGCATCGACGACATGCATTGGGGACTTCACTACATCCTACAAGGGATAAAGCCCCAAACATTCGAGGAGTTAGCAACTCGCGCCCATGATATGGAGCTGAGTATTGCCAATAGATGAAACAAAGACCTCTTAATCCCCGACGTAAAGAAAATAAAGACGGAAGAACCACGTCCAACCTTTATAAGCGCATCACTTTCCGGTGAAGAGCAGTGCGAATACTTGAGTTTGCTCATTGCATACAAGGATGTCTTTGCTTGGTCGTATAAAGAGATGCCGGGACTTGATCCAAAAGTAGCTGTACATCATCTCGCTATCGAACATGGGTATCGACCAGTCAAACAAGCTCAATGACGTTTCAGGCCAGAGCTCATTCCCCAAATCGAAAATGAGGTTAACAAGTTAATTGAAGCGGGGTTCATTCGCGAAGTAAACTATTCGACATGGATAGCAAACATTGTCCCCGTCAGAAAGAAAAACGGACAATTACGGGTATGCGTTGACTTTCGCGATCTGAATAGTGCATGTTCGAAAGATGACTTCCCATTGCCCATCACTGAACTAATGGTCGATGCTACCATAGGGCATGAAGCTTTGTCTTTCATGGATGGGTCATCAGGGTACAACCAGATTCGAATGGCCCTCAAAGATGAAGAAATGACAGCGTTCCAGACTCCGAAAGGGATATACTGTTACAAGGTAATGCCCTTTGGATTAAAGAACGCCGGCGCAACTTATCAACGTGTCATGCAAAAGATCTTCGATTATATGCTGCATAAACATGTCGAGTGCTACGTCGACGATCTCGTAGTCAAGTCCAAAAAGCGACAGGATCACTTGAAAGATCTAAAGGTGGTTTTCGATCGTTTGAGGATGTACCAATTGAGGATGAACCCTCTCAAATGTGCATTCGGTGTAACTTCGGGGAAATCCCTTGGTTTCGTTGTAAAACATCGAGGGATCGAGATTGATCAATCCAAGATCGACGCCATTCAAAAAATGTCAGAGCCGCGAAACTTGCATGAACTAAGAAGTCTCCAAGGACGACTTGCTTATATCAGGAGGTTCATCTCCAATCTAGCTGGTCGATGCCAACCATTTCAGAGGTTGATGAGGAAAGACACGACCTTTGAGTGGGATGAAGCATGTCAAAATGCCTTTAACAACATAAAGCAATATTTACTTAACCCTACTGTCTTGGGCGCCCTCATAGCAAGAAAACCATTGATACTCTACATTACTGCGCAAGAAAGTGAGAAGGGTAAAGAATGTGCTCTCTACTACTTAAGTAGAACTCTCAATGGGGCAGAGCTGAATTATTCACCCATTGAGAAGATGTGTCTTTCGCTCTTCTTCGCCATTGACAAGTTGAGGCATTATATGCAGGCATTCACAGTGCATTTGGTGGCTAAGGCTGACCCAATCAAGCATGTTTTGTCTAGACCAATTATCTCAGGTCGATTGGCAAAGTGGGCAATCTTACTACAACAGTATGACATTGTTTATGTTCCGCAAAAGGCGGTGAAAGGGGCAAGCCTTGGCTGATTTCTTGGCAGACCATACAGTGCCGTCAGACTGGAAATTATCTGACGACCTGCCCGACGAAGAAATCTTCTACGTTGAAATTGCTGAACCTTGGATTATGTATTTTGACGGTGCAACTCGAAGGTATGGCTCAAGAGCGGGGATAGTATTTATTACCCCTGAAAAGCACATGTTGCCGTATAGCTTCACATTTGAAGAGGTATGTTCGAATAATGTTGCTGAATATCAAGCACTCATTATGGGTCTTCAAATAGCAATAGAAATGGGAGTGAACTACATTGAGATCTACGGAGATTCAAAGCTGATAATTAATCAGTTATTGGTCCAATATAAGGTGAAACATCAAGATTTAATACCTTACTTTAATTATGCAAGACAACTCATAAAGATCTTTGACAATATGACGATAGAGCATATTCCAAGAGCTGAAAATGCAAAGGCAGATGCATTAGCAAACTTGGCCACAACCCTGACTTTCTCAGAAAGTGAAGTATTGAACATCCCGATTTGTCAAAAATGGGTTGTACCGCCAACTGAAATTGAAAGTCAAGAAGCAAACGTAATATCAGTCTATGTGATTGAGGAAGAGGATTTGCGACAACCGATTGTAGATTATCTACAACATGGAAAGCTTCCCACAGAGTCCCGACGTAAGGCCGATATACGAAGAAGTGCTCGGTTCATCTACTACAAGGAAACCCTTTATCGGCTCTCCTATGACGGACTTTTTCTTCGATGCCTAGGAAAAGAAGAATCAATAAAGACATTAGAGGAAGCGCACTCAAGGGTCTGTGGTGCTCATCAATCGAGACCAAAACTTCATTTTCAGTTGAAGAGAATGGGTTATCACTGGCCAACGATGATTCAAGACTCGATGGAGTATGCAAAGAAATGTGAGGCTTGTCAATTTCATGAAAACTTCATACATCAACCGCCAAAACCCCTTCACCCAACCATAGCTTCATGGCCCTTTGAAGCTTGGGGGCTTGATCTCGTTGGTCCAATAACACCTAAGTCCTCAGCCGGACATTCTTATATCCTCGCTGGGACAGATTATTTTTCAAGGTGGGCCGAGGCAATTGCGCTAAAGGAGGCAAAGAAGGAAACTGTTGTGAATTTCATTCGAACCCACATCATCTACCGTTACGGCATTTCTCACCGCATCGTGACCGATAACGAAAGACAATTTTCCAATAGTCTAATGGACAATTTATGTGAGAAATTCAAGTTCAAGCAATGCAAGTCATCCATGTACAACGCTCCAGCAAACGGATTGGTAGATGCATTCAACAAGACATTGTGCAACTTGTTGAAGAAAGTAGTCTCCAAGTCAAAAATAGACTGGAAAGAAAAGATTGGGGAAGCATTATGGGCTTACCGAACGACCCACTGCACTCCTACGGGAGTCACACCTTATTCCCTGGTCTATGGGGTCGAGGTTGTACTCCCATTAGAAAGAGAAATCCCTTCCTTTAAGAATGGCGGTGCAAGAAAGGTTAAGTACCGAAGACAATGCAAGATTGCGTCTCGAAGAATTGCAAGCACTCGATGAAAGAAGATTAGATGCTGAGCAAGCATTGGAATGTTACCAAGCGCGAATGACCAAGGCCTTAAACAAAAATTTGAAGCCTCGATCATTTCAAGTTGGCGATCTAGTACTCGCGGTTCGAAGACCCATTATCACGACGAGACACACGGGGAGCAAGTTCACCCCTAAGTGGGATGGACCCTATGTTGTTAAGGAAGTCTATACAAATGGGGCATACAAAATTGTGGATCAAGATGGATTAAGGATTGGCCCAATCAACGAAAAATTTCTTAAGAAATTTTATGCATAAAAAATGTAATACTCCTTAACGTAAGAGTATAAACTACATGTTGCTCCTGGCCCGCACGAGCTTAAAAGGTGAACGGCCCAAGTAAAAAAAAAAATCACCGATCATGTAATTTGAACTACGTTATGACTTGATCCCTTCCATCTAAGGGTACGTAGGCAACTTAAAAAACGAATATATATAATCTTTAAGTTCAGTCACGACAATATATATATAAAAAAAATTTATTCCAAAATGAATGAGGTGAGTCAAATGATTGTGCTGAACAGAATCAGTAGTTGAGAAACAATCAAACAAAGAAAAAAAACAATCTTTACATAAGAGAATTCTAGAATAAGATACAGGGAATATAACAAAAAATGCATAAATCAAGGTATCCACTAAAACTCTTTCAGCTCCTCGCGCGAACTCTCTAGAAGCTCGCGAACTGCGGCCACGGCTCGAGCATCGGCATCGTCGATAACGGGGGTACATTCGAGGGTATTAATCTTCTCGCGCACATGCGAAACCTCAAGTGTCTCTTGATTTAAGGCCTTCTCCTTCTTGGAAACTAAAGTGGAAAGCCTCTCAAGCTCGGTCTTCGCAGCTTGTAAATCTGTTTGCATTTCTGTGACCGTTAGAAGGCCTCGTTCCAATTTAAGCTTATTTTCCTCCAATTGACGATCCCTATTGTTTGAGGTTAGTTGGGTGGAAAGTGAAGATTGCATCTGGTTGTAGTCTTCCACCCTCTTACAGTAGCCTTCTACGAAGTCTTGTAGGTAGGACTATCAAGTTTTTTGTTCGAGTTTCCGAAATGCCTTTAAGAATCTTATGCACCTCTGGCTCAAGTTTGGTGACGTCCTCAAAAGGGGTGCACACGAGCTTCCCTTGTAGGCTTTGCCACATAGACACGACAACTTGTTGTTGAAGTTTGGATATTACTTGGTCGGCACAGTAATGGGAAACCTCGGGAGCTAACGCGGCCACTTGGTTTCGAACTTGAGGTGTATGATACGTGATAGCGATGGGAGGCGCAATGGCAGCTCGCTTAACATGTGGCACATGAGAATTTTCCACGGCCTTTTCGAGGGAGATCGAAGTGGCAGAATCTGCCACAGACTGGTCACCAGGTTGCTCCTTATCTCTTTGAATGAATTCATTCAAGGGAAGCTGCAACAATAAAAGATAGTTAAGTAAATAAAGAAAAAATGGTCTACAAAGATTTAAAAAAAAAGGATTAGAGCGAAAGATTACTAAACTAGTTCCTCGACGTTATCAGGAATCCGGGAGGCGCTGGGAACACAAAAAAAAAATGATCGTCAGGATTTGAAGTCTTCTTAGACCTCCTGTCTTGTTTAAAATAACGATCTCGGTTACTGGAGTGACTCTCGTCAGTTTGTTCAGAATCATCTGGTGTCGTTGTGTTTTCAAGTAAGAGAATTTTTTTTCCCCCAAAATTATTTCCGACCTTCTTCGAAAATTTAGATCGAGACTTGATAACCACGACTTTGTTCACCAATTTGCGCGCGCCCTCTTCCAGATAGTTTTCATGCTTACTTGACCACCAACTTTTAAAACGCTCAGTGACCTGATCGTGCGGACTTAATACACGAGCCGGAAGAAATATTCGTGATGGCGGGGTACACCAAACACAAATTTGCCAGTGACTCAGGACATTGTCTAGGTCAACTAGAGGAAGAGCTTGCCCCAAGTCATTTGGTACGTCTTGATAAAATCCAAATTGACGGCCAAATCGATAAGGACTGTAGGTCTCAATAACTAGGAAACCCCCACATCGTGAGGATACACAACCCGAGCGGAGACTCAAAAAATATGAGGAATCCTCAAAGTTCAAATCTTTGTTATCCCTTAGAGTTTCGTGTTTATTTCTATGCTGAAGGTTCACGTGCCATTCTATGGAGGCACCCGTATGAATTAGTTCACGAGCTGCGAACTCTTCAAAAAGTTTGGCCCCGCCCCCGCCTAAAAAGTCAACCATCATTGGACCGCGAACCCTCACCGGAGTCTTGTAATGAGTGGCAAAATAATGGGCTGACCAGCCATAAACATATTGCATAGGGAAGCATGCCTCCATACGCCCCATCGGAGGCAATGCTTCCGATATTTTTCTTAACCCGGAGTAAATATTGGCCAAGACCGGGATGGCAAGGCTAAAAGCTATGCCATCAGCAATTAAGCTGGCAACTCTGAAAACATCAGGACGAACATGAGCCGCACTCTTGCACGGAAACACGAAGGCACAAAGCCAACAAGATAGAAAGGCGGCCAGGTAGGTTTTCTCCTTCCAGTCCTCCCCAACGTTAAGAGTACGAAATAACAGATTCTCCTCACTTGACCATTCACGAGATTTGGAGAGAATACCATCGGGATTGTGAGTCAAGTAGGAGCGAGAGGTATTCCTTTGCTTCTTGCGAGGTGGTTTCTCATACCTCTGCTCATCCTTAAACCAGAAGGAAATCCAAGATTGGGTTGCTACGTGAGAGTGATCGGCTTTCGAAGCAGTCAAGAGGTAGTAAGCACGAAAAAGACACTCGCATGTTTTTGGGAGGAACCTGTCGTGCTTACCTGACCCGGTCAATTCTTTAAGACTGGGAATGACCTCCTCGTAGAATCGCCCTTTGATTGGAAGGCCACCAAATTTCCATAGATCCCATAGAGAAATGGAAACCTCTCCAGCCTGGGTATGAAAAGTGTTCGTCGCAGGACACCACGCCTCGCATAAAGCCCGAACTACGTCTGTGTTACGGTCGTAGGTATAAAGCGAAGCCATTACAACATCGTACAAACAAGCACTGTCAAGAATAGTCGCGCTTCGAGCAACTACGAGCTCCAGCCACTCCCAATAACAGGGAAGGAAAATAAATTCTCCTGGGAATTTGAGTATGTTCTCCCAGCAAACCTCGTCGTTTATTATGCGACGACCCAATGTCAATTCTGGATCAAGGTTTGGGTCTTGATTATGGATGGAGGAGTCCAAAAACCACACTTTAGACGAACTACCCGGATTCAAAGGGCTCTCCACTGACCACTCTGACAAATATGTTGGATTGTCCAACGGAGGCCATGCACTTGAAAGCCGACTGGCCTTCGGGTCTTCTACTAACAAGTTGACTCCGCTCCTCGTAGTTTGTTTATGATCTTTCAAGAGTACGAGGTATTTCTGGTCAGAGACAATCTGTTCCATAAAATACACCATGATTCTGCAAAAAATATATATAAAATAAAATCAACCTGAAGATTTCTTACGGACACGAAGCTAAGAATACTAAAAAAAGCAACACTAAAGAGTTAACTCGTCGTAATATCAAAGTTCATTAAAAAGAAGTAAACTCGCTCCACGAAAAAATTGGAACCCTAAGAGACACACACACTTAGGGTTGTGGTGTAGGCCTCACAAGCGACATCCCAATACCAGTGTTGCATCAGATTTATAAAGAAAAATTTGAAGCGGAGCAAAACAGAGAAATCCAAGTTTTTTTTTTATTCGCTTGGAAATCAATGTCTATGTCCTAGATAAATTTGCGGGTTTGAAGCGGAGCGAAACAAAGAAATTCAAGTTTTTATTTGGAAATCCATGTCCATATTCCAGAAAAAAATTGAAGCGGAGCAAAACAAAGAAATCCAAGTTTTTATTTGGAAATCCATGTCTATATTCCAGATGAAATTTTTTGATTTGAAGCGGAACAAAACACAGAAATCCAAGTTTTTTTTTTGGAAATCCATGTCCATATTCCAGAAAAAAAAAATTGAAGCGGAGCAAAACAAAGAAATCCAAGTTTTTATTTGGAAATACATGTCTATATTCCAGATGAATTTTTTTGATTTCATGCGAAACAAAACACAGAAATCCAAGTTTTTTTTGGAAATCCATGTCCATATTCCAGAAAAAAATTGAAGCGGAGCAAAACAAAGAAATCAAAGTTTTTATTTGGAAATCCATGTCCATATTCCAGAAAAAAATTGAAGCGGAGCAAAACAAAGAAATCCAAGTTTTTATTTGGAAATCCATGTCTATATTCCAGATGAAATTTTTTGATTTGAAGCGGAACAAAACATAGAAATCCAAGTTTTTTTTGGAAATCCATGTCCATATTCCAGAAAAAAATTGAAGCGGAGCAAAACAAAGAAATCCAAGTTTTTATTTGAAAATCCATGTCTATATTCCAGATGAAATTTTTTATTTGAAGCGGAACAAAACACAGAAATCCAAGTTTTATTTGGAAATCCATGTCTACATTCCAGATGAAATTTTTGAATTTGAAGCGGAACAAAACACAGAAATCCAAGTTTTTATTTGGAAATCCATGTCTACATTCCAGATGAAATTTTTGAATTTAAAGCGGAGCAAAACACGGAAATGCATGTTTGGTTTTGAATTTGAAGATTGGGCATTTTTAATTCTCAATTATAAGACAAGGACCAAACATACAATCAACAAATTACATTCCAAATTCCATTCCAAAATTAGAATCCTAAATCCTAAATCCTAAATCTTAAATTCCTAATTCCTAAGTTCCAAAATAAAAAAAATCAAAGTTAAAAAAATATTCCAAAATACGTTACCGAATTATCATCCAAAATTCAAATTTAATATAATTTACTAGTTCCAAGTTATATGTAATCTTAGGTAGCAAATCTCAAGTTCCAAATTTAAAATTGCATCCTTAATCACATTCCAAAATTAAATCCTAAATCCTAACCCCTACATCTTAATTCCCTAATTCCTAAATTCCTAATTCTTAAATTCCAAAATTCCAAAATTGCTCCCAAGTTTCTGATTTCAAATTAAAATCACAGTCCAAAAAAAAATCAAAGTTCAAAAAAATTAATTCCAAAATAAGTTCCCTGACCTATCATCCAAAATTAAACTTTAATATAATTACTAGTTCCAAATTATATGTAATCCTAGGTAGCAAATCTAGAGTTCCAAATTTAAAATTGCATCCTAAATCACATTTAAAATCACATTCCAAATTTCCTAATTCCTAAATTCCTAATTCCTAAATTTCAAAATTCCAGAATCACAAATTGCTTCCAAATTTCTAATTTCAAATTAAAATCACATTCCAAAAAAATCAAAGTTCAAAAAAATTCATTCCAAAATAAGTTCCCTGAATTATCATCAAAAATTAAAATTTAAAATAATTTACTAGTTCCAAATTATATGGCCAAGTTATATGTAATCCCTAGTTAGCAAATCTAGAGTTCCAAATTTAAAATTGCATCCTAAATCACATTTAAAATCACATTCCAAAATTAATTCCTAATTCCCTAATTCCATAATTCCCTCTAGTTCAAATTAAAATCACATTAAAATCACAGCCAAATTTATTACATTCTCAAATCAAAGTCCAAAATTAAATCCCAGTCCAAAATTAAATCACAGTCCAAAAATGAACCAAATTAAAAATACATCCAATACAACCCAATACACCCAATACACCCTCAAAAGATAATAAAAAATGTACAAATCAAAAGATAATATAAGAAGATTATTACCCGAATCAATCAAGTGGAGATTGACCCGAAGCGATCAGTGTTGATTAACGGCTGAAAAAAAAAATATATATTAAGAGTTATAAAAATAAATATATAAATAAATAGAAAAAAAAGTAAATAAAAAAAATATATACAGAATATTAAAAAGAATTGAGTTTGTGTAACTAAAATAAAAAAAATAAAAAAAAAACAAAAGGCTGTAACCCAAAAAAAAACTTGAGAAAAAAAAAAACAAAGCTTAAAAAAAAAGAAAACAAAAAAAGTTATGTACAACAAAAAAAAAAAGGGGCTTCTGTAACGTATGAAAAAAATATAACCTAGCTACAGGACCAAACATGTTTAAAGAAAGTAAACTCCAACTTAAACACAAATTGATACCATACAATTAAAACAATATTAAAAGATGACGTTCTGTCCTCCAAAGGACGAATCATCCGTACAAATACTTCGAATTATGTTTAGGTTGAACAAAAAAATACATCCTTTACAAGCATTCAAGACATGTCATATAAAGAGGGAAAAGAACCTTGTAAACTCGTAATAGTATGAAATATTAACATCATAAATTCATAAAAAGAATTAACTAATATAAAAGCAAACTACATAACATACTTTTAATTATGCTACATGATCGGCGTCGGCGGTGGCCAAGGTTAAAAAAAGTCGTAAAAAAAATAAGAATATATAACATTCACCTTTGCTTGAACTCAATTACGGCTGCGGCGGTGCGGAGCGAGGCGGCACGGGCTGCGGCGTGGGCTGTGGCGGTGCGACGGCGACGGAGCAGGCAGCGGCGGCTGACTCCTCTTCAACTTCTCCAAACAAATGAGATCCATGCATCTCATTCTATTTATAAGTGCCATGAAACCTAAAAAGATTAGGTTTTGTAGGGTGAAGTTACTTAAATGTCCTTCACTTAAGTTAAGAAATTTTGCAAAAAAAAGAATACTCAAAGTTGGACTCGAGCTCAGGACCAAAAGAAACTAAAGTCATTCAAGTTGGGTAGACACAAAACTCTACTCTACATCCAAAAATAGAATTAAAGTAGAACACAAAAATCTACTAAAATTCAAGTCAAATTTCTGCAAATAAGAAAGATCAATATTACGAGCCAAATTCATATTTTTGATCGATTGACATGGAAATATGTGTCAATTAAAATAATTGTTTTATGAACCAAATTTCATATTTCGGTAAAATTGACATGTCAAGGCGGAGTCGAAATTAGGGGTTTCCTGCATTTCGATTTCAAAATTTTACTTTTCCGAGACTCACCCACACATACTTGTGCGTAACTCTCGAAAAAGGGGGCATTTGTTGACCGAGAAATTTCGGTCAATCGACGGTCGCCACGTGTCTTCATCACGACCGGTGGATCATATAGGCTTGACCGAGCAAATTCGGTCACACCGCAATTGGGCTCGAAATCGGATCGGTCCAGAAAAACTATTCAAATTATTCAAAAGACAATTTGGCCCAAAGGCCAAGCCCATTGGGCTCAAAATTCAAAAGCCCATTAGGTCCAAGCCCACCAGGCCCATGAGAACTCTATAAATAGAGAGTTCATTCTTCATTTTCAGGGTTCAGAAAATTTCTACTCCTAAGAGCTCAGAGAGAATTCTCAAACAACGAAGACTCCCTGAATCCTTGGAAGACTGAACGATCATCCAACATCGAGAACAAGCTGCGAAGCCCTCGAAACAAATCCAACATCGAGAACAAGCTGCAAAGCCCTCGAGATACATTTACATTTAAGAGAGAGAATAAGAGGATCAAACATTAGAGATTGTAATCCACTACGCACTGATACAATACATCAATACAAAGTCAAATTTCATTTACACGTGTTCGAATTTCCATTCGTCGTCGAAATCTCGTGTAAACAAAAACGTCTGACAATAATTACACTATAATTACAACATGAAACGTCTGACAATAATTGTACTATAATTTGGACATGAAACGTCTGACAATAATTACACTGTAATTACAACATGAAACATTTGACAATAATTTCACTGTAATTACAACATGAAACGTCTAAGGGAGAAGGAATTATGTTACACCATTGATTAGAAACTCTTCGTATTCTAACCATTACTTTCTTTCACAAAATACAACAAGTTCCAACTAATGATGAAAATTGAAAGGATAAACACAATTTCAAATCAGTATATAGTCATCATAAGGGATGAGAAATTTGGAAAGAGATTTAGGTTCCGTTTGGGATTGCGGTAGCGTTTAAAATAATTGCTTCTAACTTTGCTTTGAAAAAAATCAGTTGTTTGATTAATCAAAGTAGTGTTTGGTAAATTTTAGCTGTAGACTTAAATAAGTTGGTTATCGTGTTTGGTAAATAAATATTAAATTATTGTGATTTAACTATGATGACTAAAATAAACATATTATAAGAATTTGTATAAATTTTATTAAGAAAAAAAAAATAGGGTATTATTTTTAAAAATATATTTACATTTGATTTATTAATTTAGAAATTATAAAATAAAATTTGGTGGTGGGAAATAGATACTAGATATATAAAATAATTTTTAATTTTGGAAAGATTTGAAGATTTGTTAAAAAAATGATTATTAGAGAATCTAGAAACTACAAATAACAGATTTTGAAAGGTGTGCGAAATGAACGTGACATAGAAAAGTGATTTTAACGAATTATAAAACAATTTGTTTTACCAAACACAAAAAACGGTTAAGATTTGTTTTTAATCACTTCCACCCTTTCAAACGCAATGTCAAATCGAGCCTTAGTTGCACCGTAAATCAAGGAGTGAACATTCATTTTGGTAAGAGGGGAACAAAAAGTTTTCAGAAGAAAAAAAAAAGGAAAAAAAAGTAGTAGTCGAGATTCCTCATTGTTTTGCATGTGGCCATATTTCAAAAAACAAAATTAAAAAAAAATATTAATGATAATAAGAATATATATATATTGTTAGTCGAAAATGGTCAGAAATTGAATTGTTGCGCCGTGGATTCCATTGCCTTGAAAGCAATTGCGGCACGACCTCGGTGTGAATTGTCTGTCGCCGGTTGCTCCCCAAGGTTAACGCAACACCCCTCACTGACGTACACTCGTCAAGTAGGGATTGAACTGTAGATAAAACTCGTTGCTCATAATGTATTTCGAGGAGAAATAAAAAAGAAGAGATGAAGAATGTTTGAATGATTTCAAAAGGATGAAATTCAAATCGGTTTTATAATTTCAATTCAGATCCGTTTTATATTAATTCACAAAACGTTTTGTATTAATTAAAAAAATCGTAAAAAGAATTCACAAAACGTTTTGTATTAATTGAAAAAACGGTAAAAAGAAGTCACAAAACGTTTTGTATTAATTGAAAAAAACGGTTTAAAAAAGATCATCCTATTTTTTCGCGCATAGCGCGGTTAAACCGAACTGAACGCGTGTGGGATGGAGAATAGCTCTCCACACTAATTACTTTTGCAAGTTCAATAAAGGGTTCCTCTATTTATACCTTTTTCCCAATTGAAAATCTTTCAATGTGGGATTCTTGGGAGGAAGTTTCCTTCATTATTGCACATGGGTTAGTCATTCCCAACAGTCCCCCAAGAATGACTACCAAAAGAGAAAAAGAAGGAACAAAATAAAACAAGAAAGCCAAAAACTGAGCAAAGAAGAAACAATGAGCTTAAACAACAATATCTTACGATTTGAATCGTTGCATAGTGAAGTGGGGCAACAACCTAATGGAAAGGAGTGAATTCCCTTTTGAACTTCCATCCATTCGGGCTGAGACCCCCACAACACGCTCAATCCCTTACGTTTTATCTTGAGTCCGCGATACTGATACAACTTCAAGTGTTTTTTATGGCCATGCACATCAAACCTTGAGCCACCGTGAGAGCTCTAGAAAGAGACCCTAAACTCTTTCGTAGAAGGCGGCCACACATTCACAATCACGTTAAATGCCTCATCAAGTCTGTACCAGACCACTCAACAACTGAGCTATAAAGACTTTCAAGAGTTCCATTAAGTCTATATTCAGACCACCCAAATAACGGGCTATGGATACTTCTCAAGTGTTCCATCCATCAAGTGTTACCTAGACCACCCAAATGGAGGGCTATGGATGCAGTTATACGGGTTTGAGTCTCATACTATGTGAAGACTCCAAAATTACTCTCCTTGTTAGGCCTTTGGTGAGAGGATCCGCTAGATTTCTCTCTGACCTTACATACTCTAAGGAGATAATTCCATTTTTCAGTAATTGTTTCACAACTCCATGTCTAAGGCGTAGGTGCCAATTCTTGTCGTTATATACACTATTTTTGGCAATACTTATGGCAGCCTGTGAATCACAATGTATTGATACTGGCACAGACACCCCCCACAATGACACGTCTCCAAGTAGGCTTCTTAGCCATTCTACCTCTTGCCCGGTTAACTCAAGAGCTATGAACTCCGACTCCATGGTGGATCGTGCTATGCATCTGTGCTTAGTTGATTTCCATGAGATGGCTCCTCCACCTAGTAAGAACACATATCCACTGGTTGAGCTCACCTCGTCGTTATCTGTCACCCCATTTGCATCACAGTATCCTTCTAATACTGTAGGAAACTTGTTAAAGTGCAAACAAAGATCTATTGTACCTTTAAGGTATCCCAATAGTCGACGAAGAGCAGTCCAGTGATCTTTATCAAGATTATGTGTATATCTACTAACAACATATGCAATGTCGGGTCTAGTGTAATTCATCAAAAACATGACACTCCCTATTATTTTTGCATATTCAGATTGAGAAACACTATCTCCTCTATTTTTCTTAAGGTTCATACTAGCATCATAAGGTGTTCTTACTGGAGTGCTATCAAAACTAGTGTGATTGACATAAAGAAAAACCATTTACAGTTTTTCTTATCTTAACCTCTAATATTACATCAGCCTCACCTAAATCTTTCATTTCAAAATGTGAGGACAAAAAAGTTTTGTATCATTAATGATATCTAGATTTGTTCCGAAAATAAGCATATCATCAACATACAAACTAATGATCACACAATCAATTCCAAGCATTTTTTTAGTAAACACAAGTATCATAACAGTTTACTTTAAAACTGTTGTTTACCAAGGTATTATTAAACTTTTCATACCATTTCTTAGGTGCTTGTTTGAGACCGTAAAGAGATTTTTTAAGCTTGCAAACTTTATTTTCTTGACAAGGGATAATAAAGCCCTCAGGTTGTGACATGTATATTTTCTCTTCTAAATCATCATTGAGAAAAGCAGTCCTTACATCCATATGATGTATCACAAGACCACGAATTGCAGCAAAGGCGATTAAGGCTCTAATTGTAGCTATTTTGGTTACAGGAGAATATGTGTCAAAATAGTCTATGCCTGGTTTTTTAGTATATCCCACAACTACTAGTCTGACCTTAAATTTTTCTATTGAACCATCTGGTCTGGTTTTCCTCTTGAAGATCCATTTACATTTAATGGGTTTATTTCCTTTAGGAATATCTACTAAGTCCCATGTTTGATTCATGCTTAACGAATATAATTCACTCTTAATTGCTTCATTCCAGAAGCTAGAGTCTACGGTACTTAATGCTTCCTGATAAGTATTGGGATCTTCATCTATTAGGAACATGCAAGCAAATTGATTATCTATTTTATCTGAATTTTCAACTAAGAAAACAGTTAGGAAGTTTGGTCCAAAATCTTTACTAAACTTTTGTCTCTTACTTCTTCTAGGTTCAGATTCATGCATGCTATTAGAGGTAGTAAGGTGAGACAAGTCAAAGATTTGATCTCTATGTGAACTACCAGCTATTATCATTCGAATCTGCTGTATGATTAAGACCTAACATGTTGTCTAACTGATCAACAAATTTAGCCAATGGAAAAATATGTTCAAAGAATTCAGCATTTCTATATTCGCAAATTGAATTATCATTCAAGCACATAAACCTATAAGCAGCACTATTCTAAGCATAACCAATAAAAATGCAGTCAAAAGTTTTAGATCCAACCGTATGTTTCTTGAATTCTGGATATGCTACTTTTGTTAAGCATTCCCATACTCTCAGATAGCTGAAGTTGGGTGAGTATCATTTCCAAAGCTCGTATGGAGTCTTATCCAACTTTTTGTGCGGTACTCTGTTAAGAATAAAACAGGCAGAAAACACAGCTTCCCCCCACATGTTATTTGATAGTCCATAACTTAATAACATGACATTCATCATTTCTTTTAAAGTTCTATTCTTACGTTCAACTATGTCATTTTGTTGAGGAGAATATGGAGCAGTAACTTCATGAATGATTCCGTTTAATTCGCAGAATTCCTTAAGAAATTTATTACTGTATTCACCACCTCTATCAGATCTCAGCCTTTTAATTTTTCTATCCAATTGATTTTCTACTTCCGCTTTGAATTTTATAAACATGTTGCATGCTTCATCCTTTGAATTTAGGAGGTAAATTCTTGTATATCTAGAGTAATCATCTACGAAAGATATATAATATTTTTTACCACCTCTACTTGCAGTATTTCTAAAATCAACTAAGTCTGAGTGAATTAATTCAAGTAATTTTGTGCTTCTTGTTGTAATTGATTTAAAAGGTCTTTTTGTGAATTTTGCTTCTACACAAACAGTACATTTGCTGTTAACATGTGTATCAGATATTTTAATGAGATGCAAATTTTTAAGCCTTTTAATCGATGCAACATTCACATGTCCTAATCTACCATGCCATACATCAATAGACTCAACAATATAAGCAAAATCAGATGAATTTTCATTCATTAAACCAGGAACAATATTTAGAACGAATAAGCCATCAGTTAGGTACCCCTTACCAACAAAGTCACCATTTTCGGTGATGATACCTTGTTTGCCTCAAACACAATCCTAAGTCCAGCTTTAATCAACAAACTTCCAGATACCAAATTCCTACGCAGTGAGGGAACATACAAAACATCAATAAGCGATAAAGTTTTTCCAGAAGTAAGTTTTAATAGAACCTTCCCTTTTCCGAGAACTCCAGCAGTGGCCGAATTTCCCATAAACACATATTCACTATCAGCTATTTCCTGGATATCATGGAATAGACTTTGGTTCGAGCAAAAGTGTCTTGAGGCTCCAGTGTCAAGAATCCAGTCGGATTTGTTTTCTACCAGGCTTGCTTCCACGACCACAACAACTATAATGTATTTTTCAACAATGTTGGCTTGTGGAGCAGGTTTGACAATAACATGATTCTGATCTGGTCTTCCTTTCCTCTGGTTGCATTGATAGGATTTGTGTATTGGTTTCCCACAAACATAACACACTAGTTTTGATTTCTCAATTCGTCCTCCAGCAGTATTGAATTGATGTCCTATTTTTTGCACTATTTTGTCTCTTAGAACCTGTTTACCTTTACCTTTATTTTTGAACCTGTCTTTTGCACCAGAAGGCTCAACCAGGTTAGCATTAACATAAAAAGAGGATAGTGAAAACAACTTAGCTTTCTGCCTGTTGGCCTCTTCAGTGCGCATGTGACTGATTAGTTCCTAAAGGGTCAGATCTTTCTCATTGTGTTTCAGATGATTTCTATAGTCGCTCCAAGAAGGGTGAAATTTTTCAAGCAACACATTTGGCTGGAGAATTTCACACATCTTCATGCCTTCGAATAAGACACTTGCCACAAGATTTTCGTAAGTATGGACTTATTCCATGATTGGTTTTTCATCCGTCAGTTGAAATTGTAATCACTTTTCCACGACGTATTTTTTCTTCCTGCATCGTCACCTTCGTATCTAGACTCCAGAGTGGTCCATATTTTGTTCGTGGATTTTTGGACTACAAATAGATCGAACATTGAATCTGTCATGTGGTTGAGCAAGTGACCCCAAATTGTCTTGTTATCCTTGGCATATTTTTCAGAACCAGTTGCAGGGACCAATTCAGATTGGATTTGTGCAGTGGCGTCTATTGAGGTTTCTGGATCCACGACAACAACAGTGTTTGCTGTAGCAGAAGTTTCTGAGAATAGGACGTAATCGACCTCCAGTTGTTTGAAGAAAATCAGTAGCTTTTGGGACCATCGGCGGTAGTTCAAACCGTCGAGAGGCTCTAATTTGGACAGATTTGGAAGCGCCTTTCCTGACTTGATCGACATTTGGACAGAACAGAAATTGCTTTCAACTTGTTAGTCGAAAATGGTCAAAAATGGAATTGTTGCGCCGTGGATTCCACTGCCTTTAAAGCAATTGCGACACGACCTCAGTGTGAATCGTCTGTTGCCGGTTGCTCCCCAAGGTTAACGCAACACCCCTCACTGACGTACACTCGTCAGGTAGGGATTGGACTGTAGATAAAACTCGTTGCTCATAATGTATTTCGAAGAGAAATGAAAAAGAAGAAGAGATGAAGAATGTTTGAATGATTTCAACTCTCCCAACCTTCCTTCTTTTATATAGAACACAAACGAGAGGTTTCAAAAAGAATTTAACCTGGAAATTAAATTAAGATAGGGAGTTTCAAAAGGATTAAATCCAAATCGGTTTTATAATTTAAATTCAGACCCGTTTTATATTAATTCACAATTATGGAACCGAAAGATCCCGACACAACCAGAGGCGCAGCGGAAATAGCCTAAAATTGGCTGAGGATATTCAGCAATCAATCAGCAACAAACTAGGAGAGAAAAATAATCAAACTTTTTGAAAATTTTCATTCTGCCCGAAGTATCGATCGATAAACACATTTATCGATTAGTAAACCGATCGGTAAAGGTCAACCAATAAATGATTGACCGATAAACTGATCGGTATAACTCAAGAAAATGCACTAGTATATATCACATATATATTGGTATATTTTCTACCAAAGAGAACCCGACCGGTAAAACCAGTGTAAGCATACCTGTAAATATCATATATACACCGGTATATTTTATACCGAGGGATTCATGACCGGTATATATTGTATATATACACCAGTATATATCATATATACACCACCAATATATATCATATATACACCGGTAAATATTATATTGAGGAATTCCGGACCGATATATACCACCGGTATATATCATATATACACTGGTAAATAATATACCGAGGAATTCCTGACTGGTATATACCACCGGAATATATCATATATACACCGATATATATTATACCGAGGAATTTCTGACCGGTATATACCACCGATATATATCATATATACACCGGTAAATATTATATCGTGTAATTCCTAACCTGTATATACCACCAGTATATATCATTTATACACGGATATATATTATACCGAGGAATTCCTGACCGGTATATACCACCGGTATATATCATATATACACCAGTATATTTTCAAGCGAAGAGAACTCTACAAGAAAAAGTACCGGTATATATCATATATACACCAGTATATATAGTAACAAAAATACCTTGTTTTGACGTTCGCCTTCTCGTCTACCTCAGCACCTCTACTGCCCCCTCGAACTCTACCTCTCCTCCGGTCACGAACTCAACACGAACAATCGAGGACCACCCTTAGAGAAGTCCCAGCTATTCTCGTGCTTAATAGTGGAGTTGTGAGACTCCTTAAGCTAAAGGGGTTTGTTGAGAAGGAGGAGGAAGAAGATGAAGCTTTGGTAGAGTTTGGAATTGAGTTTATTATGAACATGATAAACAATTTATCAAGAACACAAAGAACACAATTCAACAAACCTATTGAATTTCAACAACTAGAAATCCAAAATCAAGAGAAAAAGAATTAACACCTTAACTCTTCTTCAATCTTTCCAAAAGAACATACCTTGATTCATCTACAACAAAAGCTTCAAACTTCACTTCTTCAAACTTCAAGCAAGAAGAATACCTTCAACAATTGAAAGCCTTCCAACGAGAGAGATGAAGCTAGCTAGAAGTTAGAGAGAGTGAAAAGCTTGAGTTCACTAGAATTGGATGAACTCAATTCTCCAAAATGGAGAATTGAGATTTGAGTGGAGTCCACATGGAGTCCATGCAAAATGCATGGCTCCATGTTGAAAATTAATAATAATAATAATAATAATAATAGTTATAAATAATTATTATAAATTAAAATTAGTAATAATAATTAAAACATTTTTAATTATATAATTTATTATTATTATTAATATCAAATATTAATATAATAATAAATCCTCCACCAAGTCTGGTTCACTGTAAAACCGACTTTTTCAATATATGAATCAGAATTCATATTTTTCTCCGGTCGATTATTTAAATCACATTTAAATACAACTTCCTTCAGTTATTTATTTAAATCACATTTAAATACATAAACCCTCAATCAAAAGACCCGAATTCAGATTTCTCCGAATTCTACCCTATAGCACTGCTGTACCGCTTTATCCGAGCTAACCAGGAGAACCTAAAGGACCTACAGATCATGAGCTCCAACGATACGAGATCATTCGGTCAAAACTCTTAACCCGAATCGATCAACATTCGTTAACCCCCGAAGACTTCACTATAGTCTAAGGGCTGCACTCTCCTCACTGTAGATATATTGTGTCCTCTTGATATAATCGTCATCGGTAAGTCGATCCTTCACAGGTTGTCCGTAATCACAGCTGAGTCATTTAAACCGTTTAACCCCTACCACTGACACCTCTATTGAACAATTGATCAGTGGTCCTAGCAACAGATCAAATCCTCTCTTCACAAGAGTGGATATGTGCACATTGTTCAAGCCCTGAAGTCAGCTATTAAGAGAACAACCTAACTACTAACCCTGAAAAGCGGGTTAGGAGTAAATTCCATCTTGCTATACTATGCCCCATCTACCTATTCGGCTTTATCCCCAAGAAGGTAGGTTATTGAGTCGGCGCTATTGGGTCACTCTCACCCGTACAAGTCAAAGGATACTTCCGAATAAGCAGGAGTTCATAGCGAGCTCAGGATTAAGCTCGAGTTACCTAGGCCATCAATGTGTATAAGTCGGTCTCGATCAGTAAACGGAGTTATAAAGAGAGAGCGACTTAATACGCGGTTCGATCTTGCGTAAACTCATTACACATGACGCCCTCACTTCTCACATCTCAATGTGGAACAATTCGGATCACACCGTTCTGTACAATACAAAGTGAGCCGCATCCATTAGTGTTACCAGGATAATGTACCCAGCCTTATCCATATATTATAGATCGTTTTGGCAGTATACTTGAACCTGATCCATAATCATGTCATACATGAGGTTCAAATACTCAGACAATGCCAAGGGTGATGGTTATTGGTATAGGATAAAACAAGTTTTACTTTAGTCTAGTAAACTCTTTTACTGAATTAAAACTTAATAACTCTTTATTACTAAATAGAGTCTTTACAAACATAACCGTTTACAAACCACGAGTGTTAGGACATAAAACCCAACAAACTCCCACTTGGACTAAAACATCTGTGGTGTTCATGTTGGTGGAGAAAACGAAATATCTCATATTTCTAGTTTACTCCCACTATCCTTACTGAACAACTCGGAGCCCTAAACACTTTAGGTAGTTCTCAAATACTTTAGCCATGAGAAACATAGTAAACAAAACAGCATGAAGTGCTGCGAGGAAACCATGTGACTATCACATCCTCTCAGAGCACTATACTTTCAGTTCAATTCATAAACTTTTTACTGCTTCATAAGCTGCAATAAAGCTTAGCTATCAAATGAGAAATAAGCAATACAACTCTTGTATTCTATTCTTCCATTTGCACTAATTGATAAAGGACAACAATGGGCATTTGGTCTAGTGGTATCATTCTTGCTTAGGGTGCAAGAGGTCCTGAGTTCAATTCTCAAAATGCCCCAAGAAATTCGAGTTTTACCTCTAATTTTCTTTATTCCACATAATACTTCATCGTACATACCTTTTTAATCTTAGTCCTTCCGAAAGATAAAAGCAAACCAAATCCAATTTTCACCAGGGCTGAAAATGGCACATAAAGAGACATACATACTTTAGGTTACATGACAACGTAATTGAACGGAAACTAACACTTAATTTTTTTTTGAATAAACTAACATGAGCATGGCTCAACCAGTATAAAGTAAGTATGAACTATCTCCCAACCCACGTATTATGAAAGGAAAAAAAAATATAAAAGTTTGAATAAACTTTGTCATATGGTAATCCCTTATTACCAAAAACAATTGTCAACCACCATCAAAATGATTATAATTCAAAGATATGGGACCTTTGGTAGTAAAACTATAAAAGAAAAAATAACTAACAGCCACACTGAAATATACGAGCCTCAGTAATTCAAAATATGAAACTTTTATTCCTTTTTTCTCAGGACGTGTAGTTCAAACTTCAAACGGCAACTTACATTACGGAATATAACTTAAACCCTAAATCCTAAAACCTATTCATGTACAAACAAGTTGTGAATGATCACATTTTACGGTTGTTTAGATCTAAAGGTAAAAAGTATATTAATACTTGTTACGGGCTACTTCAACCTCGCGTCACCCATTGACGTCACACCCGCTCCCCGAGGAGTTGGGGTCACCGCACTAGGCCTCGGACGAATCGTCCCCCAGGGGCCGACCCCGGAGCTTCGGTGAATGAAGCTCACCAAAGCTGACGAAGGCAAGTTGTCATCACGCCACTTCTCAAGTGGTACGAGATGTGATTGATAAGACAGTCTGCCACCACTGACGAAAAGGCGGCACAGGTGCCCCCAACCCTCTTGGGAATCGGGGAATGACGGTTGCCGCAATCATGACAAAGCGCGTGGACCCAACCCCGATTGGTCCGCGTCCCCTCGCCCCGGTCCAGACATTCGTCCGAAGGCCAAGGGACCGGGCCACTCGAGGAGTCTTTCCTCACCACCCGCTATAAATACCCTTCCTGTTCAAAAGGAAGGGGAGGACCAGAAATAATACGGGTAACTCTACCATAAGCTCTCTCTCTACTCCTACTTATGCTCGGATCTCTCTGACTTAAGTATCGGAGGCCCATGGGTCAAGCCCACCGGTGCAAGTTTACTTTCCCCTCCGTGTACAGGTCCATGGCGCGCCCGACGAACACGATCGCGCGGCGAAGCACGGCAGAAAGAGGGAAGTCCAAAATTCTGCATCAACAATACTTGTACATGAGTTTCATTTATAGTAACGACTTTCTTTATTAATGAATCACAACTAAAGACAAGTAATTTTAGTAACAAACAATAATTTGTTTTATTTTACAAAAAAAAAAAATCAATTATGAAATAGAAAATAGATAAAATAAGACCTTTGGAGAAAGAGAAAAATTAAATAGTAATTATTTTTGGATCAGAAACATTGATGGCGTGAAAATAAAGTGTTGGGATTAAAAATAGCGAGATATAAATATACTGCGGAATAAACTAACTAAATATATCTCAACCTGTTACAATCCAAAAGGCAATCGGTCACAAAATACAATAATAAAAGATAAGGGAAAGAGATAACAACACAAAGAGATATACTGGTTCGCCCCAATCTCGGGACTACGTCCAGTCTTTTGCAATTGCAGGTTCTACTATAATGGAGATTACAAAGTCCCTCAAGCTCGCGCTACAAAACTCACCCAAATAGCCCAACTAGAACTATTTGCTTACAAGTACCACAACTCGGTAGCTTGGAATAAACAAACCCACTAAAAATACTCACTGTATTTATTACTCAATTCCAACTGCCCACACAAAATTATACCTATAATTTTGGTACTGCAGGTCATGCATCTGCTATTTTTGGAGTACACAATACACAGAAGTAATATCAATTGACAAATTGTGCAGCCGCAAATCACACAAAATTGACAAAGTCAAATTTTAATTGTCTCACACATATGTTTATATCTATATATATGCCTAATTAACCTAAAGAATCACAATTGGGCCTCAGCCCATATTTCCTTCCGTATTAAGATTGCACATGCGTCCCTAGATATTTCCATAAAACTTGCAGCTTGATTTGTCTCCACAAAAAATCCTAACAAGAAGGACAATGTCCCAATCCGAAGGATCACATAAAGCTTATGAATTGGATGAGAAAGAAATGAATTGGATGAGAGAGAAGTATAGCTATAGTAGTGAAAGATTGGAGAACATTTACACCAATAAACCAACAATTACATAGCGATTAATAAATAGCGATTAAGGTTGAATCTCTCCCAGCTGCAGTGGCGGTCGCTCAGATTAAGAATTCTTGCCTTCCTGAGTTCGATCCTTGTAAACCGTATGTTTTAACATATATTTGGCTACGAGCATAGCTCAATTGACATAAGGTTGTGTGTGACTAAGAGGTCATGAGTTCAATCCTCGCATTATTTAAAACACCTTTGCAAAAAAAAAAAAAAATTGCGATTAATAAATCTTGAAACTTCAAGAAGGCATTTGGTCTAGTAGTATGATTCGCTTTAGGTGCAAGAGGTCTCCAGTTTGATTCTTAGAATGCCCTACATGATATATCAAAGCAAAAACAGTAAATAGTGTTCAATTAAACCTTAGGATGCAAAAGGTCCCAAGTTCCAATTCTCGGAATTTAGCCTCAAATTCAATTTTAATTCTCTTTATCAATTTTCCACATCTTAATATCAATAAAATTCTCATAATAAAAAAAAAAATTAAAAAAGAGAGACAAAATTGCCCTTGTTGGAATGCCTACCCTCTACGACTGGTTGGTACGTGACAGCGAGTCGGGGTCCATGAGCGGAGCACCCTAGTGGGGGTATGGGGGCAATGCCCCTAACGGAAAAATCTGATTTGGGTTTTTACTTCTCTCTTTTGGGCTTTGGCCCATTTTGTATTAGGTAAGGTGTCATATATAAACCTTCTAATGACTTCAGTCGCCCCTGTTCATTTGTAATTCTCTCTTATTTCGTAATAATACTGCTCTCCCTTCTGCCTGTAGACGTAGCTAACACGACGTTAGTGAACCACGTAAATCTGTGTCGTTCTTCTTCTGCGCTTACTTATTCTTTGTTATTGATTTATCGTAACAGCCCCAAATTCAAGTTTTAATTCTCTTTATCATTATTCCACATCTTAATATCAATAAACTTCTCACAAGAGAGAGGTGAGAATGTATTTTTGCTTTGTAATATGAATAATTAAGCAAAGTGCTTCAAACCTTTTAACATTAGTTTCTTTGAGGAAACCAAAACCCTTTAAAAAAAAAGTTTGTTTGAGGAAGCAAACATTTTAACATTAATTCTTTTGAGGTAGGAAGCAACCGTTCCACATGTTAACCGTGTTAAACATTGTCACCTGTCTTAATAGATTTAAAAGATAATCCCATTTTACAGTATAAAAAAAGTTCCCAACCAGCAGCACAGAAGAGATATTACTACTTGCACATGGGTTTCATTAATACTTTCTTTATTAATGAATCTTAACTAAAATACAAGTAATTTCGTCAAATCTACAATTGGCATAAAGATGTGCCATCGACCTAAGATTAGAATTTCTCCATCCCCAAGTTGTACTAAAACAAAAATACAAGTAATTTCAGTAACAATTTACAGTGTAAGTGACAATTCACATCGAAGGAAGTAACAAACAAATCAAATCCTTTTGTTCTAAAATATAGCAAAATCTTTGTTCGGGCAAGATCTAGTATCCCACTACCAAAGCAGTAATTGGCATGTACTCTTTCGAGATTAGTTGTACAAATCTCCTACCCCATTTGATGTACTAAAAAAAAAGACAATAGTATCTCTCCATTAAACCGACATTTTCATGACATTCTACATTTTCATGACATTTATATTCTATAAATGAATAGAAATACATATTTGAATCTTGGCATTCTAAATTTTATTCAGTTTTTCTTAGGATGTGTAGTTCAATCTGCAACTTACATTACATAATAACTTAAACCCCAACTCCTAAAACCTATTCATGTACAAACAAGTTGAGAATCATAACATTTTGCGGTTGATACCTAGGTTTCATTTATACTAACTTTCTTTATTAATGAATCCAAGTAATTTCACTAACAAACAAATAATAATTCGTTTTATTTTACAAAAATGTCAATTATGAAATTGAAAATAGATCAAATAAGACCACTTGAGAAAGAAACTAAAATAAACTAAAATAGTCTCTATTTTGGTAATCATTTTTGTTCATAAAGAAACTAAAATAGTCTAATCCCGATTCAGTAGCAGGCAAGGTCCCAAGTTCAATTCTCAGAATTTAGCTCCAAATTTCAGTTTTAGTTCTCGTTATCATTATTTCACGTCTTAATATCAATAAAATTCTCATAGTTAATAAAGAAAAGAGAGAGAATTGTCCCAAATTCAAGTTTTCATTCTCTTTATCATTATTCCACATCTTAATATCAATAAACAAAGTCATTATGAGCATAGCTCAACCGGCATAATGTATGAACTATGAGCGAGAGGTCTCAAGTTTGAATCTCCCTCCCCACATGTCAAAAAAAATAAAAATATCACTAAATAGAGAGAATGTATTTTTGCTTTGCATATGAATATATAAGCAAAATGCTTCATACCTTTTAACATTAGTTCCTTTGATTGTTCCACATGTTAACAGTGCTAAACATTGTCAATGTCTGTCTTAACAAATTTAAAAGATAATCCCATTTTACAGTTAAAAAAAAGTTCCCAACAAGCAGCAAAGAAGGTATATTACTACTTGCACATGGGTTTCATTACTACTTTCTTTATTAATGAATCTTAACTAAATATTGGCTTAAAGATGTGTAGTACTAAAAAAAAATACAAGTAACTTAGTAACAATTTGAAGTGTAATAATTGGCATGCACTCTTTCGAGATTAGTTGTACAAATCTCTCCTACCCCCATTTGATATACTTTACAAAAAAAAAATGAAAAAAAAAATAGTATCTCTCCATTAAACCAGCATTTTCATGACATTCCATTCTATGAATAGGACAACAAAAACAGACAATTTATTATAGTCAAGTATTATAATTCAATAAAACATATTGTTAATGGGCATTTGATCTTGTGGTATTATTCTCGCTTTGGGTGCGAGAGGTTCTGAGTTCAATTCTTAGAATGCAAACCCTCCATTTTGAAAATCATTTTCTTTATAAGAAGCTAACACCATAATCCAGATTCAGGCAAGATATCAAAGTGGACAACAAAAACAAGCAAGTTAACCTGGTAAACTATTATGACTCAACTTTCAAATCAATAAAGGGCATTTGGTCTAGTGGTATGATTCTCGCTTAGGGTGCGAGAGGTCCTGAGTTCAATTCTCGGAATGCCCCACATGATTTCTACAATAACCTTTTTGGAAATACATTTTGTGACACTTTAAACCTGATTAAATTTATAACATATTAATTTCAACGGGGCATTTGGTCTAGTGTGCGAAAAGTTGTTGATTTGTTCCACCGACTACGGGTCTCCCCCAATTTTTTTTTTTTTATGTGTACGTAAAAATATTACCTTAAAATATTTTGTTTTGATATTATATACATCAGCCCCCAAATTAATTATTTGATATTATATATATTGGCCCCAAATTAATTAAAGTTGCATCTCACTTTGTGTTCAGAGTTCAGCACTAGCACTTGCACTCTTACAGCATGTGTTCAAATCTTTCTTGAGGCACATTAATTTTTAAATTTTCAAATTTAGTCTTTATACTTCAAAAAAAAAAAAAAAATCTTAAATTTAACTCTTACTATTAGTTTATTTATTAATTTTTCTAAAGGTAATTTAATTTATATTAACATGCTCCCTATCAATTTTATAAACATATACTCACATTATATTATGTTTTTTCTTAAATATTTTTTTTTCTTCAAAATGTCTAGTAAGTTTTGGAACAATTAATTTTGTGCTTAATAGATCCACAAACTTTAAAAAATGTTTACTATATTTTTCAACTTTCAATTTTGTATCTAAGAGTTTCTCGAATTTTTAAGTTTAAGTCTAATATATCTTTGTCTTAATCGACATTTTGTAAAATTCAAGGATTTATTAGAAACCTATTGTTTAGGTTTAAAATTTAGAAACTTGTAACATAAAAAATTAAAAGTTGGATTCAAACCCATTGTTTAGGTTTAAAGTTTAGAAACTTGTAACATAAAAAATTGAAAGTTTAAGGAACATTAAAGACTTTTTAAAGTTTAGGGACCTAATAGACTCAAGTTTTAAAGCTCGTAGACTATTCTCGTAATTTATTTTTATTCTAAATATAAGGCATCAAGATGAGCTAAATTTTATAATGATATTGAGTTTATTTGAACTTAGTCAACTTTTGATTAAGTTACTTATTCTTATACCCGATAATTTTGTTGGAAGGTCAATATAAAGTGTGAGTGTAAATTCAAACAATTTTTTTGTGATAATATTTTTTATATATATATTTACATTAAAAAAAAAAAAAAAATTGCCCCCCAACATGATGGTTGGATCCGCCCCTGGTTCCACATGTTTGAGGGATTCATTAAGCAGCAATAACTGGAATAATGTAAAAGGATCCGTAGAAATGCACTTCTGAATATTGCTATTCTAAATTTTATTCATTTGTGCTCATCAACTGTAATTTAAATTGGAGATTATATTAATTTTATGTTTTTTTTTTCACTATTCGTTGTAACATTTCCCTATACAAACAAGTTAGAGAATTATTACATCTTATAATTGTTTAGATCTAAAAGTAAAAAAAGTATTAATTTCATTAATGTCAACTTTCTTTATTAATGAATCTCAACTAAATACAAGTAATTTTAATAACAAATGGCAGTGTAACAGATCACATGGAAACAAAATACAATAACTAGTTTTATTTTTCAAAAAAGTCAATTCCGGAATAGAAAGAGAGATAAAAATAAGACATATATAGAGAAAAAGAAAAGGAAAACAAACGAGATATTAAATAACAATGTAATTGGTGGAATTCAAAGAGGACATTTGGTCTAGTGGTATGATTCTTGCTTTGGGTGCGAGAGGTCCCAAGTTCGATTCTCATAATGCCCCTCTATTTTTTTAAGTTCCCTAATTTGATCTAGTGGTATGATTCTCGCTTTGGATAAGGATTGTACATCTGACCTCAAGGAAAAAAAAAATTGCATATCTGAATCTTCATAGTCTAAATTTTATTCATCTTGTTCTCGTGAACTGCTTACAATAGAGATTAACTCCCTATTCTTTGTAACTTTTTTTTTTTTTTACAAAGAATTCCTTGTAACATATCCATATACAAACAAGTTGATAATGCATTTTTAGGCTATTTAGATCTAAAAGTAAAAGATATATATTAATATTTGCACATGGGTTTCATTAATACTAACTTTCTTTATTAATGAATCTTAACTAAATACAAGTAATTTCAGCAACGGTGCAGTGTGTGACAGATCACATGGAAGGAAGGAACAAACAGTAATACATGTTATTCTACACACAAAAAAAAAAGAAACAAAAAGTCAATTCTGAAATAGATAAAACAAGACCTTTGAAGAAAAAGAAAAGGAAAAAAAAGAAAGAAGTACCAAATGTAAACATATTATTTTGAAGAGGGCATTTGGTCTAGTGGTATGATTCTGGCTTTGGGTGCGAGAGGTCCCGAATTTGATTCTGGGAATGCCCCCACATGAATATCAAATACTATTTTAGAAATCATTTTGTTCAAAAAGTATATATATAGCATATTAACATAATCCAGACCAAGAACTTCCCACACATTAACAAGGATGAAAATAACACACAAATGACATACGAACATAACATATAACAATTTTAAGTTGACCATAATAAACAGAAATTACTAAAACTTAAAAGAATTTAAATGATAATTCTCATTAAGCAGCAATAGCACTCAATACATATGTAAATGTATGGTCGTACATTGAAATTCTATATGGTACCTCGGGTATTAAACATATTATTTTTTAGAGGGCATTTGGTCTAGTGGTATGATTCTCGCTTTGGGTGCAAGAGGTCATGAGTTCGATTCTCCGAATGCCCCACACATTTTACTAAAATAGATAAATCCTTACTTGGTAATAAGCAAGATATAGTAATAGTATCCCTCCACAAAAAGACAATAAAACCAGACAATTTAGTCTGGTCAAATATTTTAAATCAATAAAATATATCAATAGTGGGTATTTGGTCTAGTGGTACGATTCTCGCTTCGGGTGCGAGAGGTCCCGAGTTCGATTCTCGTAATGCCCCCACATGAATACCAAACTCAATTTTGGAAAATCATTTTATTCATAAAGAAGTTAAAATATAGCATATTAGGATAATCCTGATACAGGCAAGATATCATATATATTATGGGTTATCACATATATATTATGGGTTATCATATATATTATGGGTCTTCATATATATTATGGTAGTTATGGAGATTAATCAGTTATTGGTCCAATATGAGGTGAAGCATCAAGATTTAATACCTTACTTTAATTATGCAAGACAACTCATAGAGATCTTTGACAATATGACGATAGAGCATATTCCAAGAGCTGAAAATGCAAAGGCAGATGCATTAGCAAACTTGGGCAGATGCATTAGCAAACTTGGCCACAACCCTGACTGTCTCGGAAAGTGAAGTATTGAACATCCCGATTTGTCAAAAATGGGTTGTACCGCCAACTGAAATTGAAAGTCAAGAAGAAAACGTAATATCAGTCTATGTGATTGAGGAAGAGGATTGGCGACAACCGATTGTAGATTATCTACAACATGGAAAGCTTCCCACAGAGTCCCGACGTAAGGCCGATATACGAAGAAGTGCTCGGTTCATCTACTACAAGGAAACCCTTTATCGGCTCTCCTATGACGGACTTTTTCTTCGATGCCTAGGAAAAGAAGAATCAATAAAGACATTAGAGGAAGCGCACTCAAGGGTCTGTGGTGCTCATCAATCGGGACCAAAACTTCATTTTCAGTTGAAGAGAATGGGTTATCACTGGCCAACGATGATTCAAGACTCGATGGAGTATGCAAAGAAATGTGAGGCTTGTCAATTTCATGAAAACTTCATACATCAACCGCCAGAACCCCTTCACCCAACCATAGCTTCATGGCCCTTTGAAGCTTGGGGGCTTGATCTCGTTGGTCCAATAACACCTAAGTCCTCAGCGGGACATTCTTATATCCTCGCTGGGACAGATTATTTTTCAAGGTGGGCCGAGGAAATTGCGCTAAAGGAGGCAAAGAAGGAAACTGTTGTGAATTTCATCCGAACCCACATCATCTACCGTTACGGCATTCCTCACCGCATCGTGACCGATAACGGAAGACAATTTTCCAATAGTCTAATGGACAATTTATGTGAGAAATTCAAGTTCAAGCAATGCAAGTCATCCATGTACAACGCTCCAGCAAACGGATTGGTAGATGCATTCAACAAGACATTGTGCAACTTGTTGAAGAAAGTAGTCTCCAAGTCAAAAATAGACTGGAAAGAAAAGATTGGGGAAGCATTATGGGCTTACCGAACGACCCACTGCACTCCTACGGGAGTCACACCTTATTCCCTGGTCTATGGGGTCGAGGTTGTACTCCCATTAGAAAGAGAAATCTCTTCCTTTAAGAATGGCGGTGCAAGAAAGGTTAACTACCGAAGACAATGCAAGATTGCGTCTCGAAGAATTGCAAGCACTCGATGAAAGAAGATTAGATGCTGAGCAAGCATTGGAATGTTACCAAGCGCGAATGACCAAGGCCTTAAACAAAAATTTGAAGCCTCGATCATTTCAAGTTGGCGATCTAGTACTCGCGGTTCGAAGACCCATTTTCACGACGAGACACACGGGGAGCAAGTTCACCCCTAAGTGGGATGGACCCTATGTTGTTAAGCAAGTCGATACAAATGGGGCATACAAAATTGTGGATCAAGATGGATTAAGGATTGACCCAATCAATGACAAATTTCTTAAGAAATTTTATGCATAAAAAATGTAATACTCCTTAACGTAAGAGTATAAAATACATGTTGCTCCTGGCCCGCACGAGCTTAAAAGGTGAACGGCCCAAGTAAAAAAAATATCACCGATCATGTAATTTGAACTACGTTATGACTTGATCCCTTCCATCTAAGGGTACATAGGCAACTTAAAGAAAGAATATATATAATCTTTAAGTTCAGTCACGACAATATATATATAAAAAAATTTATTCCAAAATGAATGAGGTGAGTCAAATGATTGTGCTGAACAGAATCAGTAGTTGAGAAACAATCAAACAAAGAAAAAAAACAATCTTTACATAAGAGAATTCTAGAATAAGATACAGGGAATATAACAAAAAATGCATAAATCAAGGTATCGACTGAAACTCTTTCAGCTCCTCGCGCGAACTCTCTAGAAGCTCGCGAACTGCGGCCACGGCTCGAGCATCAGCATCGTCGATAACGGGGTACATTCGAGGGTATTAATCTTCTCGCGCACATGCGAAACCTCAAGTGTCTCTTGATTTAAGGCCTTCTCCTTCTTGGAAACTAAAGTGGAAAGCCTCTCAAGCTCGGTCTTCGCAGCTTGTAAATCTGTTTGCATTTCTGTGACCGTTAGAAGGCCTCGTTCCAATTTAAGCTTATTTTCCTCCAATTGACGATCCCTATTGTTTGAGGTTAGTTGGGTGGAAAGTGAAGATTGCATCTGGTTGTAGTCTTCCACCCTCTTACAGTACCCTTCTACGAAGTCTTGTAGGTAGGACTATCAAGTTTTTTGTTCGAGTTTCCGAAATGCCTTTAAGAATCTTATGCACCTCTGGCTCAAGTTTGGTGACGTCCTCAAAAGGGGTGCACACGAGCTTCCCTTGTAGGCTTTGCCACATAGACACGACAACTTGTTGTTGAAGTCTGGATATTACTTGGTCGGCACAGTAATGGGAAACCTCGGGAGCTAACGCGGCCACTTGGTTTCGAACTTGAGGTGTATGATACGTGATAGCAATGGGAGGCGCAATGGCAGCTCGCTTAACATGTGGCACATGAGAATTTTCCACGGCCTTTTCGAGGGAGATCGAAGTGGCAGAATCTGCCACAGACTGGTCACCAGGTTGCTCCTTATCTCTTTGAATGAATTCATTCAAGGGAAGCTGCAACAATAAAAGATAGTTAAGTAAATAAAGAAAAAATGGTTTACAAAGATATATAATATTTTTTACCACCTCTACTTGCAGTATTTCTAAAATCAACTAAGTCTGAGTGAATTAATTCAAGTAATTTTGTGCTTCTTGTTGTAATTGATTTAAAAGGTCTTTTTGTGAATTTTGCTTCTACACAAACAGTACATTTGCTGTTATCATGCGTATCAGATATTTTAATGAGATTCAAATTTTTAAGCCTTTTAATCGATGCAACATTCACATGTCCTAATCTACCATGCCATACATCAATAGACTCAACAATATAAGCAAAATCAGATGAATTTTCATTCATTAAGCTAGGAACAATATTTAGAACGAATAAGCCAGCAGTTAGGTACCCCTTACCAACAAAGTCACCATTTTCGGTGATGATACCTTGTTTGCCTCAAACACAATCCTAAGTCCAGCTTTAATCAACAAACTTCCAGATACCAAATTCCTACGCAGTGAGGGAACATACAAAACATCAATAAGCGATAAAGTTTTTCCAGAAGTAAGTTTTAATAGAACCTTCCCTTTTCCGAGAACTCCAGCAGTGGCCGAATTTCCCATAAACACATATTCACTATCAGCTGTTTCCTGGATATCATGGAATAGACTTTGGTTCGAGCAAAAGTGTCTTGAGGCTCTAGTGTCCAGAATCCAGTCGGATTTGTTTTCTACCAGGCTTGCTTCCACGACCACAACAACTATAATGTATTTTTCAACAATGTTGGCTTGTGGAGCAGGTTTGACAATAACATGATTCTGATCTGGTCTTCCTTTCCTCTGGTTGCATTGATAGGATTTGTGTCTTGGTTTCCCACAAACATAACACACTAGTTTTGATTTCTCAATTCGTCCTCCAGCAGTATTGAATTGATGTCCTATTTTTTGCACTATTTTGTCTCTTAGAACCTGTTTACCTTTACCTTTATTTTTGAACCTATCTTTTGCACCAGAAGGCTCAACTAGGTTAGCATTAACATAAAAAGAGGATAGTGAAAACAACTTATCTTTATGCCTGTTGGCCTCTTCAGTGCGCATGTGACTGATTAGTTCCTAAAGGGTCAGATCTTTCTCATTGTGTTTCAGATGATTTCTATAGTCGCTCCAAGAAGGGTGAAATTTTTCAAGCAACACATTTGGCTGGAGAATTTCACACATCTTCATGCCTTCGAATAAGACACTTGCCACAAGATTTTCGTAAGTATGGACTTATTCCATGATTGGTTTTTCATCCGTCAGTTGAAATTGTAATCACTTTTCCACGACGTATTTTTTCTTCCTGCATCGTCACCTTCGTATCTAGACTCCAGAGTGGTCCATATTTTGTTCGTGGATTTTTGGACTACAAATAGATCGAACATTGAATCTGTCATGTGGTTGAGCAAGTGACCCCAAATTGTCTTGTTATCCTTGGCATATTTTTCAGAACCAGTTGCAGGGACCAATTCAGATTGGATTTGTGCAGTGGCATCTATTTTTCAGAACCAGTGTTTGCTGTAGCAGAAGTTTCTGAGAATAGGACGTAATCGACCTCCAGTTGTTCGAAGAAAATCAGTAGCTTTTGGGACCATCGGCGGTAGTTCAAACCGTCGAGAGGCTCTAATTTGGACAGATCTGGAAGCGCCTTTCCTGACTTGATCGACATTTGGACAGAACAGAAATTGCTTTCAACTTGTTAGTCGAAAATGGTCAGAAATGGAATTGTTGCGCCGTGGATTCCACTGCCTTTAAAGCAATTGCGACACGACCTCAGTGTGAATCGTCTGTCGCCGGTTGCTCCCCAAGGTTAACGCAACACCCCTCACTGACGTACACTCGTCAGGTAGGGATTGGACTGTAGATAAAACTCGTTGCTCATAATGTATTTCGAAGAGAAATGAAAAAGAAGAAGAGATGAAGAATGTTTGAATGATTTCAACTCTCCCAACCTTCCTCCTTTTATATAGAACACAAACGAGAGGTTTCAAAAAGAATTTAACCTGGAAATTAAATTAAGATAGGGAGTTTCAAAAGGATTAAATCCAAATCGGTTTTATAATTTAAATTCAGACCCGTTTTATATTAATTCACAATTATGGAACCGAAAGATCCCGACACAACCAGAGGCGCAGCGGAAATAGCCTAAAATTGGCTGAGGATATTCAGCAATAAATGAGCAACAAACTAGGAGAGAAAAATAATCAAACTTTTTGAAAATTTTCATTCTGCCCGAAGTATCGATCGATAAACACATTTATCGATTAGTAAACCGATCGGTAAAGGTCAACCAATAAATGATTGACCGATAAACTGATCGGTATAACTCAAGAAAATGCACTGGTATATATCACATATATATTGGTATATTTTCTACCAAAGAGAACCTGACCGGTAAAAACAGTGTAAACATACCTGTAAATATCATATATACACCGGTATATTTTATACCGAGGGATTCATGACCGGTATATATTGTATATATACACCAGTATATATCATATATACACCCACCAATATATATCATATATACACCGGTAAATATTATTTTGAGGAATTCCAGACCGGTATATACCACCGGTATATATCATATATACACTGGTAAATATTATACCGAGGAATTCCTGACCGGTATATACCACCGGAATATATCATATATACACCGATATATATTATACCGAGGAATTTCTGACCGGTATATACCACCGGTATATATCATATATACACCGGTAAATATTATATCGTGGAATTCCTAACCTGTATATACCACCAGTATATATCATTTATACACGGATATATATTATACCGAGGAATTCCTGACCGGTATATACCACCGGTATATATCATATATACACCGGTATACTTTCAAGCGAAGAGAACTCTACAAGAAAAAGTACCGGTATATATCATATATACACCGGTATATATTGTAACAAAAATACCTTGTTTTGACGTTCGCCTTCTCGTCTACCTCAGCACCTCTACTGCCTCCTCGAACTCTACCTCTCCTCCGGTCATGAACTCAACACGAACAATCGAGGACCACCCTTAGAGAAGTCCCAGCTATTCTCGTGCTTAATAGTGGAGTTGTGAGACTCCTTAAGCTAAAGGGGTTTGTTGAGAAAGAGGAGGAAGAAGATGAAGCTTTGGTAGAGTTTGGAATTGAGTTTATTATGAACTTGATAAACAATTTATCAAGAACACAAAGAACACAATTCAACAAACCTATTGAATTTCAACAACTAGAAATCCAAAATCAAGAGAAAAAGAATTAACACTTTAACTCTTCTTCAATCTTTCCAAAAGAACATACCTTGATTCATCTATAACAAAAGCTTCAAACTTCACTTCTTCAAACTTCAAGCAAGAAGAATACCTTCAACACTTGAAAGCCTTCCAACGAGAGAGATGAAGCTAGCTAGAAGTTAGAGAGAGTGAAAAGCTTGAGTTCACTAGAATTGGATGAACTCAATTCTCCAAAATGGAGAATTGAGATTTGAGTGGAGTCCACATGGAGTCCATGCAAAATGCATGGCTCCATGTTCAAAATTAATAATAATAATAATAATAATAATAGTTATAAATAATTATTATAAATTAAAATTAGTAATAATAATTAAAACCTTTTTAATTATATAATTTATTATTATTATTAATATCAAATATTAATATAATAATAAATCCTCCACCAAGTCTGGTTCACCGTAAAACCGACTTTTTCAATATATGAATCAGAATTCATATTTTTCTCCGGTCGACTATTTAAATCACATTTAAATACAACTTCCTTCAGTTATTTATTTAAATCACATTTAAATACATAAACCCTCAATCAAAAGACCCGAATTCAGATTTCTCCGAATTCTACCCTATAGCACTGCTATACCGCTTTATCCGAGCTAACCAGGAGAACCTAAAGGACCTACAGATCATGAGCTCCAACGATACGAGATAATTCGGTCAAAACTCTTTTAACCCGAATCGATCAACATTCGTTAACCCCCGAAGACTTCACTATAGTCTAAGGGTTGCACTCTCCTCACTGTAGATATATTGTGTCCTCTTGATATAATCGTCATCGGTAAGTCGATCCTTCACAGGTTGTCCGTAATCACAGCTGAGTCATTTAAACCGTTTGACCCCTACCACTGACACCTCTATTGAACAATTGATTAGTGGTCCTAGCAACAGATCAAATCCTCTCTTCACAAGAGTGGATATGTGAACATTGTTCAAGCCCTGAAGTCAGCTATTAAGGGAACAACCTATCTACTAACCCTGAAAAGCGGGTTAAGAGTAAATTCCATCTTGCTATACTATGCCCCATCTACCTATTCGGCTTTATCCCCAAGAAGGTAGGTTATTGAGTCGGCGCTATTGGGTCACTCTCACCCGTACAAGTCAAAGGATACTTCCGAATAAGCAGGAGTTCATAGCGAGCTCAGGATTAAGCTCGAGTTACCTAGGCCATCAATGTGTATAAGTCGGTCTCGATCAGTAAACGGAGTTATAAAGAGAGAGCGACTTAATACGCGGTTCGATCTTGCGTAAACTCATTACACATGACGCCCTCACTTCTCACATCTCAATGTGGAACAATTCGGATCACACCGTTCTGTACAATAAAAAGTGAGCCGCATCCATTAGTGTTACCAGGATAATGTACCCAGCCTTATCCATATATTATAGATCGTTTTGGCAGTATACTTGAACCTGATCCATAATCATGTCATACATGAGGTTCAAATACTCAGACAATGCCAAGGGTGATGGTTATTGGTATAGGATAAAACAAGTTTTACTTTAGTCTAGTAAACTCTTTTACTGAATTAAAACTTAATAACTCTTTATTACTAAATAGAGTCTTTACAAACATAACCGTTTACAAACCACGAGTGTTAGGACATAAAACCCAACAAACTCCCACTTGGACTAAAACATCTGTGGTGTTCATGTTGGTGGAGAAAACGAAATATCTCATATTTCTAGTTTACTCCCACTATCCTTACTGAACAACTCGGAGCCCTAAACACTTTAGGTAGTTCTCAAATACTTTAGCCATGAGAAACATAGTAAACAAAACAGCATGAAGTGCTGCGAGGAAACCATGTGACTATCACATCCTCTCAGAGCACTATACTTTGAGTTCAATTCATAAACTTTTTACTGCTTCATAAGCTGCAATAAAGCTTAGCTATCAAATGAGAAATAAGCAATACAACTTTTGTATTCTATTCTTTCATTTGCACTAATTGATAAAGGACAACAATGGGCATTTGGTCTAGTGGTATGATTCTTGCTTAGGGTGCAAGAGGTCCTGAGTTCAATTCTCAGAATGCCCCAAGAAATTTGAGTTTTACCTCTAATTTTCTTTATTCCACATAATACTTCATCGTACATACCTTTTTAATCTTAGTCCTTCCGAAAGATAAAAGCAAACCAAATCTAATTTTCACCAGGGCTGAAAATGGCACATAAAGAGACATACATACTTTAGGTTACATGACAACGTAATTGAACGGAAACTAACACTTAATTTTTTTTTGAATAAACTAACATGAGCATGACTCAACCAGTATAAAGTAAGTATGAACTATCTCCCAACCCACATATTATGAAAGGAAAAAAAAATATAAAAGTTTGAATAAACTTTGTCATATGGTAATCCCTTATTACCAAAAACAATTGTCAACCACCATCAAAATGATTATAATTCAAAGATATGGGACCTTTGGTAGTAAAACTATAAAAGAAAAAATAACTAACAGCCACACTGAAATATACGAGCCTCAGTAATTCAAAATATGAAACTTTTATTCCTTTTTTCTCAAGACGTGTAGTTCAAACTTCAAACGACAACTCACATTACGGAATATAACTTAAACCCTAAATCCTAAAACCTATTCATGTACAAACAAGTTGTGAATGATCACATTTTACGGTTGTTTAGATCTAAAGGTAAAAAGTATATCAATACTTGTTACGGGCTACTTCAACCTCGCGTCACCCACTGACGTCACACCCGCTCCCCGAGGAGTGGGGGCCACCGCACTAGGCCTCGGACGAATCGTCCCCCAGGGGCCGACCCCGGAGCTTCGGTGAATGAAGCTCACCAAAGCTGACGAAGGCAAGTTGTCATCACGCCACTTCTCAAGTGGTACGAGATGTGATTGATAAGACAGTCTGCCACCACTGACGAAAAGGCGGCACAGGTGCCCCCAACCCTCTTGGGAATCAGGGAATGACGGTTGCCGCAATCATGACAAAGCGCGTGGACCCAACCCCGATTGGTCCGCGTCCCCTCGCCCCGGTCCAGGCATTCGTCCGAAGGCCAAGGGACCGGGCCACTCGAGGAGTCTTTCCTCACCACCCGCTATAAATACCCTTCCTGTTCAAAAGGAAGGGGAGGACCAGAAATAATACGGGTAACTCTACCCTAAACTCTCTCTCTACTCCTACTTATGCTCGGATCTCTCTGACTTAAGTATCGGAGGCCCATGGGTCAAGCCCACCGGTGCAAGTTTACTTTCCCCTCCGTGTACAGGTCCATGGCGCGCCCGACGAACACGATCGCGCGGCGAAGCACGGCAGAAAGAGGGAAGTCCAAAATTCTGCATCAACAATACTTGTACATGAGTTTCATTTATAGTAACGACTTTCTTTATTAATGAATCACAACTAAAGACAAGTAATTTTAGTAACAAACAATAATTTGTTTTATTTTACAAAAAAAAAAAATCAATTATGAAATAGAAAATAGATAAAATAAGACCTTTGGAGAAAGAGAAAAATTAAATAGTAATTATTTTTGGAACAGAAACATTGATGGCGTGAAAATAAAGTGTTGGGATTAAAAATAGCGAGATATCAATATACTGCGGAATAAACTAACTAAATATATCTCAACCTGTTACAATCCAAAAGGCAATCGGTCACAAAATACAATAATAAAAGATAAGGGAAAGAGATAACAACATCGAGAGATATACTGGTTCGCCCCAATCTCGGGACTACGTCCAGTCTTTTGCAATTGCAGGTTCTACTATAATGGAGATTACAAAGTCCCTCAAGCTCGCGCTACAAAACTCACCCAAATAGCCCAACTAGAACTATTTGCTTACAAGTACCACAACCCGGTAGCTTGGAATAAAAAAACCCACTAAAAATACTCACTGTATTTATTACTCAATTCCAACTGCCCACACAAAATTATACCTATAATTTTGGTACTGCAGGTCATGCATCTGCTATTTTTTGAGTACACAATACACAGAAGTAATATCAATTGCCAAATTGTGCAGCCGCAAATCACACAAAATTGACAAAGTCAAATTTTAATTGTCTCACACATATGTTTATATCTATATATATGCCTAATTAACCTAAAGAATCACAATTAGGCCTAAGCCCAAATTTCTTTCAGTATTAAGATTGCACATGCGTCCATTTCCATAAAACTTACAGCTTGATTTGTCTCCACAAAAAATCCTAACAAGAAGGACAATGTCCCAATCCGAAGGATCACATAAAGCTTATGAATTGGATGAGAATGAAATGAATTGGATGAGAAAGAAGTATAGCTATAGTAGTGAAAGATTGGAGAACATTTACACAAATAAACCAACAATTACATAGCGATTAATAAATAACGATTAAGGTTGAATCTCTCCCAGCTGCAGTGGCGGTCGATCAGATTAAGGATTCTTGCCTTCCTGAGTTCGATCCTTGTAAACTGTATGTATTAACATATATTTTGTCAAATCGAGCTACGAGCATAGCTCAATTGGCATAAGGTTGTGTGTGACTAAGAGGTCATGGGTTCAATCCTCGCATTAATTAAAACACCTTTGCAAAAAAAAAAAATTGCGCATTTGGTCTGGTAGGTAGTATGATTCTCGCTTTAGGTGCAAGAGGTCTCCAGTTTGATTCTCAGAATGCCCTACATGATATATCAAAGCAAGAACCAGTAAATAGTGTCTCAATTAAACCTTAGGATGCAATAGTGTATTTGATGTACTCTAAAAAAAAGATAATAGTATCTCTCCATTAAATCGACATTTTCATGACATTCTATATTCTATAAATAAGACGACAAAAACAGAAAATGTATTCAAGTCAAGTATTATAACTCAATAAGCCATATCCTTAGCGGGCATTTGGTCTCCATATCCTTAGCGGGCATTTGGTCTAGTGGTATGATTCTCGCTTCGGGTGCGAGAGGTCCTGAGTTCAATTCTCGGAATGCCCCCACATTATTTCCTTAACCTCCATTTTGAAAATCATTTTGTTTATAAAGAAGCTAACATAGCAGAATCATGATTAGTAGCCGTCAAGATATGGCATTTTCGTTTAATCTGCTTCAGTATTGGAATTTAACTTTCATTTTAATAAAGGGCATTTGGTCTAGTGGTATGATTCTCGCTTAGGGTGCCCTAAGAAATACCCCACTGGTATGATGGAATGATAATCCTGATTTAGCAGTCAAGATATGGCATTTTCATCTGCTCCAGTATTGGAACTCAACATTCATTTTAACAAAGGGCATTCGGTCTAGTGGTATGATTCTTGCTTAGGGTGCGAGAGGTCCTGAGTTTAATTCTCGAAATGCTCCAAGGAATAATTAGCATTTGTTTCTCTTTTATTTTATTTATTCCACATAATATAGGCAAAATATTTTAGGTTACATGACAGCAAAATTGAACGGAAACTAACACTTAAAAGAAAAAAAAAATATATAAGATTGAATCAACTTTTTCATATGGTAATCCCTTATTACCAAAAATAATTTTTAACCACGATCAAAATGATTCTAATTATTCAAATATATGGGACCTTTAAAATATGATTATAAATGAATAGAAATACATATTTGAATCTTGGCATTCTAAATTTTATTCAGTTTTTCTTAGGATGTGTAGTTCAATCTGCAACTTACATTACATAATAACTTAAACCCCAACTCCTAAAACCTATTCATGTACAAACAAGTTGAGAATCATAACATTTTGCGGTTGATACCTAGGTTTCATTTATACTAACTTTCTTTATTAATGAATCCAAGTAATTTCACTAACAAACAAATAATAATTCGTTTTATTTTACAAAAATGTCAATTATGAAATTGAAAATAGATCAAATAAGACCACTTGAGAAAGAAACTAAAATAAACTAAAATAGTCTCTATTTTGGTAATCATTTTTGTTCATAAAGAAACTAAAATAGTCTAATCCCGATTCAGTAGCAGGCAAGGTCCCAAGTTCAATTCTCAGAATTTAGCTCCAAATTTCAGTTTTAGTTCTCGTTATCATTATTTCACGTCTTAATATCAATAAAATTCTCATAGTTAATAAAGAAAAGAGAGAGAATTGTCCCAAATTCAAGTTTTCATTCTCTTTATCATTATTCCACATCTTAATATCAATAAACAGAGTTATTATGAACATAGTTCAACCGGCATAATGTATGAACTATGAGCGAGAGGTCTCAAGTTTGAATCTCCCCCCACATGTCAAAAAAAATAAAAATATCACTAAATAGAGAGAATGTATTTTTGCTTTGCATATGAATATATAAGCAAAGTGCTTCATACCTTTTAACATTAGTTCCTTTGACTGTTCCACATGTTAACAGTGCTAAACATTGTCAACTGTCTCTTAACAAATTTAAAAGATAATCCCATTTTACAGTTAAAAAAAAGTTCCCAAAAAGCAGCAAAGAAAGTATATTACTACTTGCACATGGGTTTCATTACTACTTTCTTTATTAATGAATCTTAACTAAATATTGGCTTAAAGATAGTACTAAAAAAAAATACAAGTAACTTAGTAACAATTTGAAGTGTAATAATTTGCCTGTACTCTTTCGAGATTAGTTGTACAAATCTCCCCTACCCCCATTTGATATACTTTACAAAAAAAGAAAATAGTATCTCTCCATTAAACCAACATTTTCATGACATTCCATTCTACGAATAGGACAACAGAAACAACAGACAATTTATAATGGTTAAGTATTATAATTCAATAAAACATATTGTTAATGGGCATTTGATCTTGTGGTATGATTCTCGCTTTGGGTGCGAGAGGTTTTGAGTTCAATTCTTAGAATGCAAACCCTCCATTTTGAAAATCATTTGCTTTTTTGAAGTTTTTAAAATGTATTTTTAAATCTTAGGACATTTATTTTATAAATGTTATTATGGTTTTAATTTGAGGATCGATTAGAACCACATATTTGTGAATCGATTATGACCACACGTTTGTGGATGATTGCAGACCACATGTTTTCTGGTTAATTCCTGACCACATGTTTTGGATCATTTCTGGCCACATGTTTTCAGGATGATTCATGGCCACATGTTTGTGGAAGATTTTTAACCACATGTTTGTCTTTTCATTTCCTATATAAACCATCCTCATTTCGTTTGAGAAATCATTCCATTGAAAAGAAAAGCACCTCAATAGTTCTCCCATCTTCGCCTCCTCATAGAAATCTTCCATAAAACTGTTTTCTTTGAGTTATAGTTTAACTCTTGATTTCGAGCTGGTGTCTTAAGGATGTATGATTGAACGATCATTCCTACAGTGCATAGGTGATCGATAGATGGGTTGTTTTATCCTGGAGGCGGCGTGGTTGATAGACTGTTGTGCACAACACTGGGCAGAGCCGCGAAACGTCTTAAAGAGAGCGACCTAGTCCGCGACTCAACCCCAGAAGTTTTATTGGTAATATCGTTCCATTTTTAATTCTGCACCAACATGTTATAAAAAAAAATAAAAATATCACTAAATAGAGAGAGAATGTATTTTTGCTTTGCATATGAATATATAAGCAAAGTGCTTCGTACCTTTTAACATTAGTTCCTTTGACTCGACTCTCTGCCTAAACAAATTTAAAAGATAATCCCATTTTCCAGTTAAAAAAAAGTTCCCAACAAGCAGCAAAGAAAGTATATTACTACTTGCACATGGGTTTCATTACTACTTTCTTTATTAATGAATCTTAACTAAATATTGGCTTAAAGATGTGTAGTACTAAAAAAAAAAAATACAAGTAACTTAGTAACAATTTGAAGTGTAATAATTGGCATGTACTCTTTCGAGATTAGTTGTACAAATCTCCCCTACCCCCATTTGATATACTTTACAAAAAAAAGAAAATAGTATCTCTCCATTAAACCAACATATTCATGACATTCCATTCTACGAATAGGACAACAGAAACAACAGACAATTTATAATGGTCAAGTATTATAATTCAATAAAACATATTGTTAATGGGCATTTGATCTTGTGGTATGATTCTCACTTTGGGTGCGAGAGGTTTCTGAGTTCAATTCTTGGAATGCAAACCCTCCATTTTGAAAATTAAAATTATTTTTTCTTTATAAGAAGCTAACCGCATAATCCAGATTCAGGCAAGATATCAAAGCAAAGATGTACAACTGCATTTTCATGAGCTATGCTCGGTTTGGCAAAAGTTTAGGGTTTGAATTGATATTATCGTTAGGTATTTTAATTAAAGCAAGGATTGAACCCATGACCTCATAGTTACGGGCACAACCTTATGCCAATTGAGCTATGCTCGGTTTGGCCCTTAAAAATTTGCCTTTATAGGTGGTATATAATGCAATTATCCATGCCCCGTTTGCACGGTGCAGGATCAATCAACCCCACTCTGGGCTATCTAGGTGATGCGCTCAGAAAATCTGACCTAAGGCAGAATCGAACCCCCACTCTCTGCTATCTTAGGCGGTGCGCTCACCCACTGCACCAAGTGGTTGTTCGATCCTTGCACTCTTACGGCATGTGTTTAAATCCTTCTTGAGTCACATTAATTTTTAGATTTCCAAATTTAATCTTTATACTTCAAAAAAAAATTCTTAAATTTAATTCTTACTATTAGTTTATTTATTAATTTTTTTAAATGTAATTTAATTTATATTAACATGCTCTGTACCAATTTTATAAACATATACTAACATTATATTATGTTTTTTCTTAAATATTTTTTTTTTCAAAATGTCTAGTAAGTCTTGGAGCAATTAATTTTGTGCTTAATAGATCCACAAACTTTAAAAAATGTTTACTATATTTTTCAACTTTCAATTTTGTATCTAATAGTTTCTCGAATTTTTAAGTTTAAGTCTAATATATCTTTGTCTTAATCGACATTTTTTAAAATTCAAGGATTTATTAGAAACCTATTGTTTAGGTTTAAAATTTAGAAACTTGTAACATAAAAAATTAAAAGTTGGATTCAAACCTATTGTTTAGGTTTAAAGTTTAGAAACTTGTAACATAAAAAATTGAAAGTTTAAGGAACCATTAAAGAGTTTTTAAAGTTTAGGGACCTAATAGACTCAAGTTTTAAAGCTCATAGACTATACCCGTAATTTATTTTTATTCTAAATATAAGGCATCGAGATGAGCTAAATTTTATAATGATATTAAGTTTATTTGAACTTAGTCAACTTTTGATTCAGTTACTTATTCTTATACTCGATAATTTTGTTGGAAGGTTAATATAATGTGAGTGTGAATTCAAACTATTTTTTTGTGATAATATTTTATATATATATTTACATTAAAAAAAAAAAAAAAAAATTGCCCCCAACATGATGGTTGGATCCGCCCCTGGTTCCACATGTTTGTAAATGTAGCTGTAAAGGGATTCATTAAGCAACAATAACTGGAATAATGTAAAAGGATCCGTAGAAATGCACTTCTGAATATTGCTATTCTAACTTTTATTCATTTGTGCTCGTAACTTAAATTGATGATTATATTAATTTTATATTTTTTTTTTCAACCTATTCGTTGTAACATTTTTCTATACAAACAAGTTAGAGAATTATTACATCTTATAATTGTTTAGATCTAAAAGTAAAAAAAGGTATTAATTTCATTACTGTCAACTTTCTTTATTAATGAATCTCAACTAAATACAAGTAATTTGAATAACAAATGGCAGTGTAACAGATCACATGGAATGAACAAAATACAATAATAAGTTTTATTTTTCAAAAAAAGTCAATTCCGAAATAGAAAGATAGATAAAAATAACACATATATGGAGAAAAAGAAAAGGAAAACAAACGAGACATTAAATAACAATGTAATTGCTGGAATTTAAAGAGGGCATTTGGTTTAGTGGTATGATTCTTGCTTTGAGTGCGAGAGGTCCCGAGTTTGATTCTGGAAATGCCCCCACATGAATATCAAATACTATTTTAGAAATCATTTTGTTCAAAAAAAAAAAAAAATATATATATATATATATATAGCATATTAGCATAATCCAGACCAAAAACTTCCCACACCTTAACAAGGATGAAAATAGCACACAAATGACATAGGAACATAACATATAACAACTTTAAGTTCACCATAATAAACAGAAATTACTAAAACTTAAAAGAATTTAAATGATAATTCTCATTAAGCAGCAAGAGCACTCAATACATATGTAAATGTATGGTCGTACATTGAAATTCTATATGGTACCTCGGGTATTAAACATATTATTTTCTAGAGGGAATTTGGTCTAGTGGTATGATTCTCGCTTTGGGTGCGAGAGGTCCCGAGTTTGATTCTCTGAATGCACCACACCTTTTACTAAAATAGATAAATCCTTACTTGGTAATAAGCAAGATATAGTAATAGTATCCCTCCACAAAAATAGTAGAGATTGGATGTTCAAATCTCCCCTACCCCCATTTGATGTACCCTAAAAAAACAGATAAATAATATATCTCCAATAAAACCAGACAATTTATTCTGGTCAAATATTTTAAATCAATAAAATATATCAATAGTGGGCATTTGGTCTAGTGGTACGATTCTCGTTTCGGGTGCGAGAGGTCCTGAGTTCGATTCTCGGAATGCCCCCACATGAATACCAAACTCAATTTTGGAAAATCATTTCTTTCATAAAGAAGTTAAAATATAGCATATTAGGATAATCCTGATAGACAAGATATCATATATATTTGGTCTAGTGGAATGTTTCTTGCATTCTCTCAATGCCCGCAACATTCACAATCCTTTATTTTTTCACATTATAGATAAAGTGTTTCAAACATTTTAGGTTTTACATTAGTTCTTTTGAGGTAGAAGCAACCGTCCCACACCTTAACAAGGATGAAAATAGCACACAAATGACATAGGAACATAACATATAAATTTTTTAAGTATATTAGGATAATCATTTTGTCCCACACCTTAACAAGGATGAAAATAGCACACAAATGACATAGGAACATAACATGTAACAATTTTAAGTTGACCCTAATAAACAGAAATTACTAAAACTTAAAAGAAGTCTAAACAATAAATACAGTAGCAAGAGCTACTTATTACTATAATTTCTGGAAATTGTGATGGAGATGAAAATAAAGTGGAGGCACGCTTATAAAGCGTTGTCCTGAAGACAATTGTTCGTTCTGCACGAGTTGCAAGCAAACTACAACGATCGTCTTAGCATGATTCAACGACTTGCTCTGGTAGAACAACAACTCGAACTACTCGGATATGGCAGAACTCTTGAATACTTGCTCTCAACAAAACCAAGACACAAGAAAACCAAAGGAGGAAGAAAACTCGAAAAATAGATGAAGCTCAAATTTTTGGGATACTCTTAAATGACGAATTGCACTACTAAATAGTAGTGCAAATCGTAACTCTCCTAATCTGAAACGTCTGACAATAATTACACTGTAATTACAACATGAAACGTCTGACAATAATTGTACTATAATTTGAACATGAAACGTCTGACAATAATTACATTGTAATTACAACATGAAACGTTTGACAATAATTTCACTGTAATTACAACATGAAACGTCTAAGGGAGAAAGAATTATGTTACACCATTGATTATAAACTCTTGGTATTCTAACCATTACTTTCTTTCACAAAATACAACAAGTTCCAACTAATGATGAAAATTGAAAGGATAAACACAATTTCAAATCTGTATATAGTCATCATAAGGGATGAGAAAATTGGAAAGAGATTTAGGTTCCGTTTGGGATTGCGGTAGCTTTTAAAATAATTGCTTCTAACTTTTCTTTTAAAAAAATCAGTTGTTTGATTAATCAAAGTAGTGTTTGGTAAATTTTAGTTGTAGACTTAAATAAGTTGGTTATCGTGTTTGGTAAATAAATATTAAATTATTGTGATTCAACTATGATGACTAAAATAAACATATTATAAGAATTTGTATAAATTTTCTTAAGAAAAAAATAATAGGGTATTATTTTTAAAAAAATATTTGCATTTGATTTATTAATTTAAAAATTATAAAATAAATTTTGGTGGTGGGAAATAGATACTAGATATATAAAATAATTTTTAATTTTGGAAAGATTTGAAGATTTGTTAAAAAAATGATTGTTAGAGAATCTAGAAGCTACAAATAACAGATTTTGAAAGGTGTGAGAAATGAACGTGACATAGAAAAATGATTTTAACGAATTATAAAACAATTTGTTTTACCCAACACAAAAAACGGTTAAGATTTGTTTTTAATCACTTCCACCCTTTCAAACGCAATGTCAAACCGAGCCTTAGTTGCACCGTAAATCAAGAAGTGAACATTTGTAAGAGGGGAACACAAAGTTTTCAAAAGAAAAAAAAAAGAGTAGTCAAGATTCCTCATTGTTTTGCATGTGGCCTCCATATTTCAAAAAAAAAAAAAAAAAAAATTAATAGTATATATATATATATATATATTTCGTTAGTAGAAAATGGTCAGAAATGGAATTGTTGCGTCGTGGATTCCACTGCCTTGAAAGCAATTGCGGCACGACCTCGGTGTGAATCGTCTGTCGCCGGTTGCTCCCCAAGGTTAACGTAACACCCTTCACTGACGCACTCATCAGGTAGGGATTGGACTGTAGATAAAACTCGTTGCTCAGATGTATTTCAAGGAGAAATGAAAAAGAAGAAGAGATGAAGAATGTTTAAATGATTTCAAAAGGATGAAATTCAAATCGGTTTTATAATTTAAATTCAGATCCGTTTTATATTAATTCACAAAACGTTTTGTATTAATTGAAAAAACCGTAAAAAAAATTCACAAAACGTTTTGTATTAATTGAAAAAACGGTAAAAAGAAGTCACAAAACGTTTTGTATTAATTGAAAAAACGGTTTAAAAAAGATCATCATTTTTTTCGCTCATAGCGCGGTTAAACCGAACCGAATGCGTGTGGGATGGAGAATAGCTCTCCACACTAACCACTTTTGCAAGTTCAATAAAGGGTTCCTCTATTTATACCTTTTTCCCAATTGAAAATCTTTAAATGTGGGATTCTTGGGAGGAAGTTTCCTTCATTATTGCACATGGGTTAGTCATTCCCAACAGTCCCCCACGAATGACTACCAAAAGAGAAAAAGAAGAAACAAAATAAAACAAGAAAGCCAAAAACTGAGCAAAGAAGAAACAATGAGCTTAAACAACAATATCTTACGATTTGAATCGTTGCATAGTGAAGTGGGGCAACAACCTAATGGAAAGGAGTGAATTACCTCTTGAACTTCCATCCATTCGGGCTGAGACCCCCACAACACGCTAAATTCCTTACGTTTTATCTTGAGTCCTCGATACTGATATAAGTTCAAGTGTTTTTTATGGCCATGCACATCGAACCTTGAGTCACCGTGAGAGCTCTAGAAAGAGACCCTAAACTCTTTCATAGAAGGCGGCCACACATTCACAATCACGTTAAATGCTTCATCAAGTCTGTACCAGACCACTCAACAACTGAGCTATGAAGACTTTCAAGAGTTCCATTAAGTCTGTATTCAGACAACCGAAATAACGGGCTATGATACTTCTCAAGTGTTCCATCCATCAAGTCTTACCTAGACCACCCAAATGGAGGGCTATGGATGCACTTATAAGGGTTTGAGTCTCATACTATGTGAAAACTCCAAAATTACTCTCCTTGTTAGGCCTTTGGTGAGAGGATCCGCTAGATTTTTCTCTGACCTTACATACTCTAAGGAGATAATTCCATTTTTCAGTAATTGTTTCACAGCTCCATGTCTAAGGCGTAGGTGCATTTTCTTGCTGTTATATACACTATTTTTGGCAATACTTATGGCAGCCTGTGAATCACAATGTATTGATACTGGCACAGACGCCCCCCACAATGACACGTCTCCAAGTAGGCTTCTTAGCCATTCTGCCTCTTGCCCGGCTAACTCAAGAGCTATGAACTCTGACTCCATGGTGGATCGTGCTATGCATCTGTGCTTAGCTGATTTCCGTGAGATGGCTCCTCCACCTAGTAAGAACACATATCCACTGGTTGAGCTCACCTCGTCGTTATCTGTCACCCAATTTGCATCACAGTATCCTTCTAATACTGCAGGAAATTTGTTAAAGTGCAAACAAAGATCTATTGTACCTTTAAGGTATCCCAATAGTCGACGAAGAGCAGTCCAGTGATCTTTATCAGGATTATGTGTATATCTACTAACAGCATATGCAATGTCGGGTCTAGTGTAATTCATCAAAAACATGACACTCCCTATTATTTTTGCATATTCAGATTGAGAAACACTATCTCCTCTATTTTTCTTAAGGTTCATACTAGCATCATAAGGTGTTCTTACTGAAGTGCTATCAAAACAATCAAATCTCTTTAACATTTTTTTCAATATAGTGTGATTGACATAAAGAAAAACCATTTACAATTTTTCTTATCTTAACCTCTAATATTACATCAGCCTCACCTAAATCTTTCATTTCAAAATGCGAGGACATAAAAAACACTTGAACTTATATCACTGCGCATGTGACTGATTAGTTCCTGGAGGGTCAGATCTTTCTTTTTGTATTTCAAATGATTTTTATAGTCGCTCCAGGAAGGGTGAAATTTTTCAAGCAACACATTTGCCTGGAGAATTTCACACATCTTCATGCCTTCGAATAAGACACTTGCCACAAGATTTTCGTAAGTATGGACTTGTTGCAAGATTGGTTTTTCATCCGTCAGTTGAAATTGTAATCACTTTTCCACGACGTATTTTTTCCTTCCTGCATCGTCACCTTCGTATCTAGACTCCATAGTGGTCCAGATTTTGTTCGTGGATTTTTGGACTACAAATAGATCGAACATTGAATCTATCATGTGGTTGAGCAAGTGACCCCGAACTGTCTTGTTATCCTTGGCGTATTTTTCAGAACCAGTTGCAGGGACCAATTCAAATTGGATTTGTGCAGTGGCGTCTATTGAGGTTTCTGGATCCACGACAGCAGCAGTGTTTGATGTAGCAGGAGTTTCTGAGAATAGGACGTAATCGACCTCCAGTTGTTCGAAGAAAATCAGTAGCTTTTGGGACCATCGGCGGTAGTTCAAACCGTCGAGAGGCTCTAATTTGGACAGATCTGGAAGCGCCTTTCCTGACTTGATCGACATTTGGACAGAACAAAAATTGCTTTCAACTTGTTAGTCGAAAATGGTCAGAAATGGAATTGTTGCGTTGTGGATTCCACTGCCTTGAAAGCAATTGCGACACGACCTCAGTGTGAATCGTCTGTCGCCGGTTGCTCCCCAAGGTTAACGCAACACCCCTCACTGACGTACACTCGTCAGGTAGGGATTGGATTGTAGATACAACTCGTTGCTCAGAATGTATTTCGAGGAGAAATGAAAAAAAAGAAGAGATGAAGAATGTTTGAATGATTTCAACTCTCCCAACCTTCCCCCTTTTATATAGAACACAAACGGGAGGTTTCAAAAAGAATTTAACCTGAAAATTAAATTCAGATGGGGGGTTTCAAAAGGATTAAATTCAAATCGGTTTTATAATTTAAATTCAGACCCGTTTTATATTAATTCACAATGATGGAACTGAAACATTCCGACACAACCAGAGGCACAACGGAAATAACCTAAAATTGGCTGAGGATATTCAACAATCAATGAGCAACAAACTGGGAGAGAAAAATAATCAAACTTTTTGAAAATTTTCATTCTGCCCAAAGTATCGATCGATAAACACATTTATCGATTAGTAAACCGACCGGTAAAGGTCAACGAATAAATGATTGACCGATAAACTGATCGGTATAACTCAAGAAAATGCACTAGTATATATCACATATATACTGGTATATTTTCTACCAAAGAGAACCCGACCGGTAAAAACAGTGTAAACATACCTGTAAATATCATATATACACCGGTATATTTTATACCGATGGATTCATGACCGGTATATATTGTATATATACACCAGTATATATCATATATACACCCACCAATATATATCATATATACACCGGTAAATATTATATTGAGGAATTCCTGACCGGTATAAACCACCGGTATATATCATATATACACCGGTAAATATTATACCGAGGAATTCCTGACCGGTATATACCACCGGTATATATCATATATACACCGGTATATATTATACCGAGGAATTCCTGACCGGTATATACCACCGGTATATATCATATATACACCGGTAAATATTATACCGTGGAATTCCTGACCTGTATATACCACCGGTATATATCATATATACACGAATATATATTATACCGAGGAATTCCCGACCGGTATATACCACCGGTATATATCATATATACACCGGTATATTTTCCAGCGAAGAGAACTCTACAAGAAAAAGTACCGGTATATAACATATATACACTGGTATATATAGTAACAAAAATACCTTGTTTTGACGTTTGCCTTCTCGTCTACCTCAGCACCTCTACTGCCCCCTCGAACTCTACCTCTCCTCCGATCACGAACTCAGCACGAACAATCGAGGACCACCCTTAGAGAAGTCCCAGCTATTCTCGGGCTTAATAGCGGAGTTGTGAGACTGCTTAAGCTAAAGGGGTTTGTTGAGAAGGTGGAAGAAGAAGATGAAGCTTTGGTAGAGTTTGGAATTGAGTTTATTATGAACTTGATAAACAATTTATCAAGAACACAAAGAACACAATTCAACAAACCTATTGAATTTCAACAACTTGAAATCCAAAATCAAGAGAAAAAGAATTAACACCTTAACTCTTCTTCAATCTTTCCAAAAGAACATACCTTGATTCATCTACAACAAAAGCTTCAAACTTCACTTCTTCAAACTTCAAGCAAGAAGAATACCTTCAACAATTGAAAGCCTTCCAACGATAGAGATGAAGCTAGCTAGAAGTTAGAAAGAGTGAAAAGCTTGAGTTCACTAGAATTGGATGAACTCAATTCTCCAAAATGGAGAATTGAGATTTGAGTGCCATGTTGAAAATTAATAATAATAATAATAATAATAGTTATAAATAATTATTATAAATTAAAATTATTAATAATAATTAAAACCTTTTTTAATTATATAATTTATTATTATTATTAATATCAAATATTAATATAATAATAAATCCTCCACCAAGCCCGATTTACCGTAAAACCGACTTTTCCAATATATGAATCAGAATTCATATTTTTCTCCGGTCGATTATTTAAATCACATTTAAATACGACTTCCTCCAGTTATTTATTTAAATCACATTTAAATACATAAACCCTCAATCAAAAGACCTGAATTCAGATTTCTCCAAATTCTACCCTATAACACTGCTATACCGCTTTATCCGAGCTAACCAGGAGAACCTAAAGGACCTACAGATCATGAGCTCCAACGATACGAGATCATTCGGTCAAAACTCTTTTAACCCGAATCGATCAACATTCGTTAACCCCCGAAGACTCCACTATAGTCTAAGGGCTGCACTCTCCTCACTGTAGATATATTGTGTCCTCTTGATATAACCGTCATCGGTAAGTCGATCATTTACAGGTTGTCCGTAATCACAGCCGAGTCATTTAAACTGTTTAACCCCTACTACTGACACCTCTATTGAACATTTGATCAGTGGTCCTACCAACAGATCAAATCCTCCCTTCACAAGAGTGGATATGTGCACATTGTTCAAGCCCTGAAGTCAGCTATTAAGGGAACAACCTATCTACTAACCCTGAAAAGTGGGTTAGGAGTGAATTCCATCTTGTTATACTATGTCCCCATCTACCTCTTCGGCTTTTTCTTCAAGATGGTAGGTTATTGAGTCGGCGCTACTGGCTCACTCTCACCCGTATAAGTCAAAGGATACTTCCGAATAAGCAGTAGTTCATAGCGAGCTCAGGATTAAGCTTGAGTTACCTAGGCCATCAATGTGTATAAGTCGGTCTCGATTAGTAAACAGAGTTATAAAGAGAGAGCGACTTAATACGCGGTTCGATCTTGTGTAAACTCATTACACAGGACGCCCTCACTTCTCACATCTCGATGTGGAACAATACGGATCACACCGTTCTGTACAATACAAAGTGAGCTGCATCCATTAGTGTTATCAGGATAATGTACCCAGCCTTATCCATATACTATAGATCGTTTTGACAATATACTTGAACCTGATCCACAATCATGTCATACATGAGGTTCAAATACTCAGACAATGCCAAGGGTGTTGGTTATTGGTATAGGATAAAACAAGTTTTACTTTAGTCTAGTAAACTCTTTTACTGAATTAAAACTTAATAACTCTTTATTACTAAATAGAGTCTTTACAAACATAACAGTTTACAAACCACAAGTTTTAGGACATAAAACCCAACAAACTCCCACTTGGACTAAAACGTCTGTGGTGTTCATGTTGGTGGAGAAAACAAAATATCTCATATTTCTAGTTTACTCCCACTATCCTTACTGAACAACTCGGAGCCCTAAACAGGTTAGGTATTTCTCAAACACTTTAGCCATGAGAAACATAGTAAACAAAACAACATGAAGTGCTGCGAGAAAACCATGTGACTATCACATCCTCTCAGAGCACTATACTTTGAGTTCAATTCATAAACTTTTTGCTACTTCATAAGCTGCAACAAAGCTTAGCTATCAAATGAGAAATAAGCAAAAAAACTTTTGTATTCTATTTCTCCTTTTGCACTTGATAAAGGACAACAATGGGCATTTGGTCTAGTGGTATGATTCTTGTTTAGGGTGCAAGAGGTTCTAAGTTCAATTCTTGGAATGCAAACCCTCCATTTTGAAAATCATTTTCTTTATAAGAAGCTAACAGCATAATCCAGATTCAGGCAAGATATCAAAGCGGACAACAAAAACAAGCAAGTTAACCTGGTAAAATATTATGACTCAACTTTCAAATCAATAAAGGGCATTTGGTCTAGTGGTATGATTCTCGCTTAGGGTGCGAGAGTTCCTGAGTTCAATTCTCGGAATGCCCCACATGATTTCTACAATAACCTTTTTGGAAATACATTTTGTGACACTTTAAACCTGATTAAATTTATAACATATTAATTTCAAGGGGGCATTTGGTCTAGTGGTATGATTCTCAGGGTGCGAAAAGTTGTTGAATTGTTCCACCAGACTAGGGGTCATGCCCCCCCCAATTTTTTTTTTTTTATGTACGTAAAAATATTACCTTAAAATATTTTGTTTTGATATTATATACATTGGCCCCCAAATTAATTAAAGATGCATCTCACTTTGTGGTCAGAGTTCAGCCCTTGCACTCTTATAGCATGTGTTCAAATCTTTCTCGAGGCACATTAATTTTTAGATTTCCAAATTTAGTCTTTATACTTCAAAACAAATATTCTTAAATTTAATTCTTATTATTAGTTTATTTATTAATTTTTCTAAAGGTAATTTAATTTATATTAACATGCTCCCTATCAATTTTATAAACATATACTCACATTATATTATGTTTTTTCTTAAAAAAAAAATTTCTTCAAAATGTCTAGTAAGTCTTGGAACAATTAATTTTGTGCTTAATACATCCACACACTTTAAAAAATGTTTACTATATTTTTTAACTTTCAATTTTGTATCTAATAGTTTCTCGAATTTTTAAGTTTAAGTCTAATATATCTTTGTCTTAATCGACATTTTTTAAAATTCAAGAATTTATAGAAACCTATTGTTTAGGTTTAAAATTTAGAAACTTGTAACATAAAAAATTAAAAGTTGGATTCAAACCTATTGTTTAGGTTTAAAGTTTAGAAACTTGTAACATAGAAAATTGAAAGTTTAAGGAACATTAAAGACTTTTTAAAGTTTAGGGACCTAATAGACTCAAGTTTTAAAGCTCATAGACTATTCTCGTAATTTATTTTTATTCTAAATATAAGGCATCAAGATGAGCTAAATTTTATAATGATATTGAGTTTATTTGAATTAGTCAACTTTTGATTCATTTACTTATTCTTATACCCGATAATTTTGTTGGAAGGTCAATATAAAGTGTGAGTATGAATTCAAACAATTTTTTTGTGATAATATTTTTTATATATATATTTACATTAAAAAAAAAAAATTGCCCCCCAACATGAATGGTTGGATCTGCCCCTAGTTCCAGATGTTTGTAAATGTAGCGGTAAAGAGATTCATTAAGCAGCAATAACTGGAATAATGTAAAAGGATCCGTAGAAATGCTCTTCTGAATATTGCTATTCTAAATTTTATTCATTTGTGCTCATGAACTGTAATTTAAATTGGAGATTATATTAATTTTATGTTTTTTTTTCACTATTAGTTGTAACATTTCCCTATACAAACAAGTTAGAGAATTATTACATCATATAATTGGTTAGATCTAAAAGTAAAAGGTAGTAATTTCATTACTGTCAACTTTCTTTATTAATGAATCTCAACTAAATACAAATAATTTGAATAACAAATGGCAGTGTAACAGATCACATGGAATGAACAAAATAAAATAATAAGTTTTATTTTTCAAAAAAGTCAATTCCGAAATAGAGAGAGAGATAAAAATAAGACATGTATAGAGAAAAAAAAAAAGGAAACCAAACGTGATATTAAATAACAATGTAATTGTTGGAATTCAAAGAGGGCATTTGGTCTAGTGGTATGATTCTCGCTTTGGGTGCGAGAGGTCCCGAGTTCGATTCTCGGAATGCCCCTCTATTTTTTTAAGTTCCTTAATTTGATCTAGTGGTATGATTCTCGCTTTGGATAAGGATTGAACATCTGACCTCAAGGAAAAAAAAAATTGTATATCTGAATCCTCATAGTCTAAATTTTATTCATCTGTTCTCGTGAACGGCTTACAATAGAGATTAACTCCCTATTCTTTGTAACCTTTTTTTTTTTTTTTGCAAAGAATTCCTTGTAACATATCCATATACAAACAAGTTGATAATGCATTTTTAGGCTATTTAGATCTAAAAGTAAAAGATATATATTAATATTTGCACATGGGTTTCATTAATACTAACTTTCTTTATTAATGAATCTTAACTAAATACAAGTAATTTCAGCAACGGTGCAGTGTGTGACAAATCACATGGAAGGAAGGAACAAACAGTAATACATGTTATTCTACACACAAAAAAAGAAAGAAAAAAAAAGTCAATTCTGAAATAGATAAAACAAGACCTTTGAAGAAAAAGAAAAGGAAAAAAAAAAAAAGAAGTACCAAATGTAAACATATTATTTTCAAGAGGGCATTTGGTCTAGTGGTATGATTCTGGCTTTGGGTGCGAGAGGTCCCGAATTTGATTCTGGGAATGCCCCCACATGAATATCAAATATTATTTTAGAAATTATTTTGTTCAAAAAAAAAAAATAAAAAAAAATAAATATATATATATATATAGCATATTAACATAATCCAGACCAAGAACTTCCCACACATTAACAAGGATGAAAATAGCACACAAATGACATATGAACATAACATATAACAATTTTAAGTTGACCATAATAAACAGAAATTACTAAAACTTAAAAGAATTTAAATGATAATTCTCATTAAGCAGCAAGAGCACCGAATACATATGTAAATGTATGGTCGTACATTGAAATTCTATATGGTACCTCGGGTATTAAACATATTATTTTCTAGAGCGCATTTGGTCTAGTGGTATGATTCTCGCTTTGGGTGCGAGAGGTCCTGAGTTCGATTCTCCGAATGCCCCACACATGAATACCAAACTCAATTTTGGAAAATCATTTTGTTCATAAAGAAGTTAAAATATAGCATATTAGGATAATCCTGATACAGGCAAGATATCATATATATTTGGTCTAGTGGAATGTTGTCCGCAACATTCACAATCCTTTATTTTTTAACATTATAGATAAAGTGTTTCAAACATTTTAGGTTTTACATTAGTTCTTTTGAGGTAGAAGCAGCCGTCCCACACCTTAACAAGGATGAAAATAGCACACAAATGACATAGGAACATAACATATAAATTTTTTAAACATATTAGGATAATCATTTTGGAAAATCATTTTGTTCATAAAGAAGTTAAAATATAACATATTAGGATAATCCTTATACAGACAAGATATCATATATATTTGGTCTAGTGGAATTTTTCTTGTTTAGTGTGGAAAACGTCCTGAATTCATTTCTCTCAATGCCCGCAACATTCACAATCCTTTATTTTTTCACACTATAGATAAAGTGTTTCAAACCTTTTAGGTTTTACATTAGTTCCTTTGAGGTAGAAGCAACCGTCCCACACCTTAACAAGGATGAAAATAGCACACAAATGACATAGGAACATAACATATAACAATTTTAAGTTGACCCTAATAAACAGAAATTACTAAAACTTAAAAGAAGTCTAAACAATAAATACAGTAGCAAGAGCTACTTATTACTACAATTTCTGGAAATCGTGATGGAGATGAAAATAAAGTGGAGGCACGCTTATAAAGCGTTGTCCTGAAGACAATTGTTCGTTCTGCACGAGTTGCAAGCAAACTACAGCGATCGTCTTAGCATGATTCAACGACTTGCTCCGATAGAACAACAACTCGAACTACTCGGATCTGGCAGATCTCTTGAATAATTGCTCTCAACAAAACCAAGACACAATAAAATCAAAGGAGGAAAAAAACTCGAAAAATAGATGAAGCTCAAATTTTTGGGATACTCTTAAATGACGAATTGCACTACTAAATAGTAGTGCAAATCGTAACTCTCCTAATCTGAAACTGTTGACCGAGAAATTTTGGTCAATCGACGGTCGCCACATGTCTTCATCACGGCCAGTGGGTCAGATAGGCTTGACCGAGCAAGTTCGGTCACACCGCAATTGGGCTCGAAATCGGATCGGTCCAGAAAAACTATTCAAATTATTCAAAAGACAATTTGGCCCAAAGGCCAAACCCATTGGGCTCAAAATTCAAAAGCCCATTGTACCAAGCCCATTGGGTCCAAGCCCACCAGGCCCATGAGAACTCTATAAATAGAGAGCTCATTCTTCATTTTCAGGGTTCAGAAAATTTCTACTCCTAAGAGCTCAGAGAGAATTCTCAAACAACGAAAACTCCCTGAATCCTTGGAAGACTGAACGATCATCCAACATCGAGAACAAGCTGCGAAGCCCTCGAAACAAATCCAACATCGAGAACAAGCTGCGAAGCCCTCGAGATACATTTACATTTAAGAGAGAGAATCAGGATCAAACATTAGAGATTGTAATCCACTACGCACTGATACAATACATCAATACAAATTCAAATTTCATTTACACGTGTTCGAATTTCCATTTTTCGTCGAAATCTCGTGTAAACAGATTGGCACGCCCAGTGGGACATCTCTACCTTTCATCTCTCTCTCTCAACAAAAAATTAACAATGGCATCAAAGAAAACAACATTCAAGGCTGTCAGTTCCAACAGCTCTTACAGGGGACCTACCACCCGCAGCCGCTTCATCAAAGAAGCCTCGCAGACGGACGAGCACACTTCTGCCATCGTGAGCAAAATATACAAACGACTGACGAAGTCTGCGCAGGTTGGGACAATCATCAAGGACAATCCCTTGTTCGATGAAGCTGCTCCTTCTTCTGATCAGTCGGAGAAGGTGTCTGACTCCAACGTATCTGTAATGATGGCGGATGCGCGCACTAACGACGAAGCGATGGCTGGAATGGAAAAGAAAATTAAATTTCTGATGAAACAGTCGATGACAAAGACTTTGAGATTGCCCAACTGAGGAGTCAGATGCAAAGTCGTGAGGTCGCGGAGTCAAGTCTAACTCCTGCGGCAAGAAGGTGTGACAAAGAAAAAATGGTCATCCAGGAAGACCAAGCGCAACACACAACGTCGATCGCTTCCTTATCTGTCCAACAACTGCAGGACATGATTACCAACACCATCCGAGCCCAGTACGGTGGACCAGCCCAGAGCACTCTCTCGTATACCAAACCGTATTCCAAGAGGATCGACAACTTGAGGATGCCCACCGGGTACCAACCGCCAAAATTTCAACAGTTCGATGGGAAGGGCAATCCTAAACAGCACATTGCCCACTTCATCGAAACGTGCGAGAACGCTGGAACTCGCGGAGACTTGCTAGTTAGGCAATTCGTCCGAACTTTGAAAGGAAACGCCTTTGACTGGTACACCGACTTGGAGCCCGAGATGATTGACAGTTGGGAACAGTTTGAGAGAGACTTTTTGAATCGTTTCTACAGCACGAGGCGGATAGTCAGCATGTCTGAACTCTTGTACGCTAGCCAAAGAATGGGCGAGCCAGTCGTCGATTTCATTAACCGTTGGAGATCGTTGAGTCTTGACTGCAAGGACCGACTCACAGAAGTGTCTGCTGTCGAGATGTGCATCGGCGGCATGCATTGGGGACTTCACTACATCCTACAAGGGATAAAGCCCCAAACATTCGAGGAGTTAGCAACTCGCGCCCATGATATGAAGCTGAGTATTGCCAATAGAGGAAACAAAGACCTCTTAATCCCCGACGTAAAGAAAATAAAGACGGAAGAACCACGTCCAACCTTTATAAGCGCATCACTTTCCGGTGAAGAGGAGTGCGAGTACTTGAGTTTGCTCATTGCATACAAGGATGTCTTTGCTTGGTTGTATAAAGAGATGCCGGGACTTGATCCAAAAGTAGCTGTACATCATCTCGCTATTGAACATGGGTATCGACCAGTCAAACAAGCTCAACGACGTTTCAGGCCAGAGCTCATTCCCCAAATCGAAAATGAGGTTAACAAGTTAATTGAAGCGGGGTTCATTCGCGAAGTAAACTATCCGACATGGATAGCAAACATTGTACCCGTCAGAAAGAAAAACGGACAATTACGGGTATGCGTTGACTTTCGCGATCGGAATAGTGCATGTCCGAAATATGACTTCCCATTGCCCATCACTGAACTAATGGTCGATGCTACCACAGGTGTTGCGTGCTTAATGTTTAAAATAAAGATGCAATGGTAGAGCACTCAGAACATGCAAGCATACATGGTCCTGTAGCAAGTAATAAGTATTTTTTCAGCAAGTCAGTTAGGTAGAGTTTAAAAGACAAGATTTAGCAGCCAAAGTAAGCCTTTATATTGCTCGAGGACGAGCAATAACTCAAGTTTGGGGGTGTGTTACCTCTCCAAAAGTACATTATTTAACGTCATATTTACCTAGAAATCATGGAAATTCTTGTGTGTTTTTGTTAAGAGTCAGCTTAATGTGTGCGTAAATGTGAGAATTTGAGAAATTATGCTAAATTAAGGCTTATTTGGAAATGGAAAGAAAAAAGGATGCAAAATGATGTAAAAAGAGCTAAAATGTACATTGCAGGAACATTGCTGAAAAATTGCGGAGCTCGCAATAAAACAGTCTTTGCTGCTGCATTTTTATCAAGTCAATAGTCTTTGTTGACTGAGTTTTTCCAGTAGTCAACTCTCCCTGGTGCTGCCACATGTCAAGCTTGACTACCTCACAAAAGTGAATGGTGATCCACAATTATTGAGCAACTTTTGCAACCACCTAGAGGCTATATAAAGAGGGTGAAATGAAGGATCAAAGCAATTGAAATCAAATTGAATTCCCCTCAATTCAAACACAACTCAATAGTGAAGAACTCGAAGACGAAATCCTTTTCCCCCGGTTGTTGGATCGAAGAAACAAAGCCCTTGGCGTTGATAATTCGAGAGGAAGAAGAGAAGATCCATCTTCTCTTCTGATTGAATTTATCCCCAAGATCAGCTAATCTTCCCCTTCATCCGAGGCGATTCACGACTTGGAAGATCCTCACGCAATTTACAGCTTTCCCTTACTGCTTTCTAATTAATTATTATTCTTCTTTAAGCGTTGTTATGAACCATTTACTGTTTTACCCTTTAAATATTGCTTTCGGATCAAAGGTTGTTGCTTTACGAATTATTATGTGAATTGCTTTCTTACAAGAGTAATCAATTGGTTTTATTGAATTCTTCATTCTGTCATTCCTTAATCAATAGTTTTGTTGAGTTCTTCATCTTATCATTTCTTCATCAATTAATTTTACTGAGTTCTTCAATTCATGTTCAATCAATCCATCTCCCTCAGTTCTTCAAAAACCATGAGTAACTAATCTAAGAGAGGTCTGCTAAAGATAAATCTGTAGGCTAGAAATATGAGAACTCAGCATGTAGAATAGCATGAATGCATTGAATGTATGTGAGCTTCATCCCATGGGCGATTTCGACTGGCCATCCATTCATGTTAGCCTTTTATGGTAATCAGAAAATGACCTAGGAATAGGCGTTCTCCTAGCACGTTTATTAGCATGTGTTTATGATTAGGTTGTTAGCTTTACTTGGACAGAAGTAATCTAAGAAACTAATGCATGTAATCGGAAGATGCATGAGAACTAGCTAAGACGATGCATGAGATGTTAATCTACTGTTGAATGATCATAGTTAAATGCCTATAGAGGATTCTTAAGTCGACCTTGCTGCCTTACTTTACATTAAAATCGTTGCTAATTTATTGCTAGATTATTGCAAGAACCGCAATTCTACTTTTCCACATTATGACTGTACCTCTTTGCTAGTTTTGCATTTATGTTTACATTCTTCTTGCATCTTTTATATTCCTGTACCTCAACCCAAAATCTATCCAATTTAAGTTACCTTATCTAATCTAACACACCAAATCGTTAGTCACTAAACTTAATCTCTGTGGGAAAACGAATTAAATTATACTTATCACTTGCTGCAGACCATGTATGCTTGCATGATCTTCGCGCTCTTCGCATTTACATTTTATATACACACTGAGCGCGCAACAAGTTTTTGGCGCCGCTGCCGGGGATTTTGTTTAGTAAACACGATTTGTGTTATTTTAGAAGAACTTAATATATTGGAGCTAATCTTTTGCATTTACAGGTACCAACAAAGCTGGTTTATGAATGAGTTTCCAAATCACAATCTAGAATTTGATCCTGAGCCTGAAAGAACTCTAAGGACCAGAAATAAAATTAAGAAACGCCTTTTTAAACAGCAAAAGCAACCTGTACTTCAGCACATTGTTGACCACGCAGAGTCAGTACAATTTGAACCACAACAAGCTGAAATGGAAAGAGCAGAAGAAGCACCAAATCAAGCACCTATCATTCGCAACCCCATTGAAATTGCGAATGATAAGGATAGTGCTATTCTATCATACCTTGTACCAATGCCTGAGGAGCTTAATCCGAGCATCATACGCCCCGAGATTACAGCTCACTCATTCGAGTTAAAACCTGTCATGTTTCAAATGTTGTCCACAGTTGGACAATTCTTTGGAGTGGAAAATGAAGACCCCCACAACCACTTGAGAAACTTCCTGGGAGTAAGTGACACCTTTGTCATCCCAGGAGTGTCTCAAGAGGCCTTGAGACTTTACCTTTTTCCATATTCATTAAGAGACAAGGCCAAGACGTGGCTGAACTCTTTCCCCTCTGGATCAATTGCCAATTGGACAGACCTTGCTGAAAAGTTCCTAGTAAAATACTTCCCTCCAGATAGAAACTCTGACTTTCGTGTTGACATCATCAAGTTCAAGCAAGCTGAGAATGAATCTCTACATGAAGCTTGGACCAGATTCAAAGATCTTCTACTCAAATATCCACGCCATGGCATTCCATGGTGTATCCAGATTGAAGTATTCTTCAAAGGATGCAACCCCAGCACGAGGCAAGTCTTGAATTCCTCAGCTGGAGGTTCAATGCTATCAAAGAGCTATAACGAAGCCTATGAGATTTTGGAGAAAATCTCAACATCACATTGTCAATGGTCAGACGATCCTGTGGAGCCAAACAGAAGAAAGGCTCAAGAAATGGATGCACTCAGCGCAATGAGCAGCCAAATCAATGCTCTAACCAACCTGGTGAAGCAAATGACTCAACCCAATATTCAACAAAGTGTCAACACAGTGGCAGCTGTTTCAACAAGCACAGCAATAGCCAACCAAGGTGAGGCACTAGTTTGTGGATTCTGTGGGGACGGGCATATGTATGACTATTGCCCTGCTAATCCATCTTCGGTGTGCTATGTTGGAAGTCAACAACAACCAAGGAACAACCCCTATTCAAATACACATAACCCTGGTTGGAGAAACCACCCAAATCTCTCTTGGGGTGGACAACAAAGCACAAGCCAAACGCAAAATCAATCAAGACCAAGTGGACCACCTGGTTTCACTCAACATCAACAAACTAGTCAACCCCCATATCAGGAACAATATGTCAACAACCAACCGATGGGAACATCAGTGGAGGACTTGCTGAAGGAATACATAGCAAAGAATGATGCAACTTTGCAGAGCCAACAAGCAACCTTGAGAAGCTTAGAGACTCAAATCGGGCAGATGGTAGACGAGCTGAAGAATAGGCCCCAAGGCAGACTGCCTGCAGACACTGAAACTCCAAGAAGGGATGGTAAGGAACAAGTTCAAGCTATTGAACTACGGAGTGGAAGGCCATTGGTGATGAGTAGCAGAGAAGCACCAAAGAGAGTAGAGAATGAAGAGTCTAGTGCTCCACTGGATTCTCTGCCTAACCTTGATCAAATACAACCAAACACAACAAGGGTGAGGTTGGAACCTATCATTGAGGAACCAGAAGAGATTCCTAGGCCTCCCCCTGTCATTAGGCAACCTGATTTTCCTACCTATGTGTCACCACCACCATACCCTCAAATGTTTGATTTTTATGATGATGGCTCATTTGTTACCTTCGAATCTAAGAAGAGTGATCCAATGGAATCTCCATATGAATTGGGGGAGTTGGTGAAAGTTGAGAAAAATGAAATTGTGCTGGATGAGGCCAAAGAGACTAATGCGCTGCTGGAGGAACAAGAATTTGAAATGTTTGATGTTGCAGAAAGCTTCTCCACCAATGAAAGAGCTGAGCCACCACCACCACAAATGCTCCAGCTGAAGGAGTTAGAAAGAGATATGCCAGAAAAAGAAGTCCCATCGCATCGAAGCTATGTTGTAGCAAATGTTGTAGAAACAAAACCAACGCACGAAAAGTACAAACCTTGGGATGTTATAACATGCAGTCTCTTTGAAAGAATCAACAATTTCAAGGTGTGGCAGAATGTCCGATCCCGTAAATCAAGACTTAAGTATCTTAAAGGAGCAGAAGTGGTGCCTCGAAACATTGAAGAATATCCATATGAGGCAGATTGACAAGGGAGATTTCTGATCCCTAAACTCTTAAATTAGGATTTTATCATGCTTTGCTTAGATTTCGTATGTTAGGAGTAGTTTATTTTGGGAATGAAATATTTATTATGTGCCAACAATCATAGTCGTTTAGCATGAATTGATGATGCACTGTGGGCATATAGAACTGCATATAAAACACCTTTAGGAATGTCTCCTTATAGGTTAGTGTATGGAAAAGCATGTCACTTACCCCTTGAACTAGAAATCAAAGCGTTTTGGGCCTTAAAAGAGTTGAATTATTGCGTGACCGATGCGGGAACATTGCGGTCTCTGCAATTACATGAGTTAGATGAACTAAGGCATATGTCATATGAAAATGCTAAAATGTATAAGGAAAAGACTAAAAGTTGGCATGATAGTAGACTTAGGATTAAGGACTTCAAAAAGGGCCAGCATGTTCTATTGTTTAACTCACGATTGAAATTATTTCCTGGCAAATTAAAGTCTCGTTGGTTCGGTCCTTTTGTGATTACTAATGTGTTTGTTCATGGTGCAATTGAAATTCGAAATCTGGAACAAGGACAACCGTTCATGGTGAATGGTGCTAGATTGAAGCACTACTATGAGGAGGGAGATGTGAAAACACTCTCAGCCTTCCTCTTATCCGAAGCCTAAAAAGCAAGTCAAGAAAGGATGAGCAAGGGCGTTCAATGGAATGTTCATTATGCTCAATCATCAGAGGAATATGGAATAGATAGTCTTTCGTTATTGTTTTTCTTTTAGATTGATTACATTATTGTTATTGCTAGCTTTAATTAAGTTTATTTTTTGTGATTTAGGAACGTGGCAATTGGAGATTTTTAAACGGCATTCGAGGGAGTATTTCTGATCCCTCTCAAAAACAAGAAAAAAATCTGCTTTTCTGTGACCTGTTACCCCATCAATATCAACTGTTTGTTCTGTTTTAAATTCTTAATTTGCCTAAGTAGAGTAGCTTAGTTTAGTTTAATGTCGTATGATTAGGTAGCTTAGATAATTTTGCTATTTTCTATAGTTGTTTATGAACGAATATCGCATGCTAGGAGCCTTGATCACAGTTAAAACTGCTCTGTTGGAATCATTGCGAATTCTTTGCTGACACCGCAATATTTTGTTAGTTTAAGCATGCTGGTGTATGACTTTCTGATGGGTTGTCTGTCTTTAAATCTCATGATTTGGCTGCATTACTGATGTCCATAGGTAGTCTGTCTATTGAGCATGCTGGATGAGTGTCAAGTACACCTTTGTTAGTTCTAATTAGCTTCATGAATTGCTGAGCATGTACCTCTGTTAGACCTTACCATGTTGGTTTTAGTAAATTTCTGCTGTTGAGTTATCTGCACTATGAGGGTCATTCCATCCCTAGGAGTTTTAAGTCTGTCTGGTTTTTATTTAGACTAGATGCTTCTAAGATAAGTTTGGGGGTGTGCCACCTCAGACTCTCATTGGGGACAATGAGAAGTTTAAGTTTGGGGGAGGCAACCTCTAGGCCTAGGAACACTCCTCTCTCCTTTGAAAAATAGACATTCTTCTTCTAAAAAAAAATGAATAAGAAAGCAAAAGAAAAGTAAAGGGTACTGTCTCTCTCTAAGGATGCTGAGTAATCAGGGCCATTTGTGTAACCCACAAGTGGCACTGCATTAAAAGGCAATTCAAAGAGAAGACTTTGCCAAAAGAGAAAAAAGGAAAAGTAAAACCAAGGAAGAAGAATGTGTGCCAAAGAGCTACGACCTAAGTGTTTAGATGTCCTGTGAAATTGAACTCTGATCCTTAGTTTGCTAAACACAGGGCTGTAGCTTGAAGGTATGTCAAGGGAGATGAGTGTCTATCCAACACAGTGATGTCAGGGCTTAACTTGTTCTATGGATACTGAACTCTGATACTCGTGTGTGCTAAGCCTGGCATGACTTTAAGGAATCCTAGGTAATTCAAAAATAAAGACATTAGAAGCATGTACTGAGTCTAAGTTAAAACTAGGGAGAATTTGAAAGCTTAGGGATAACTGCACAATGAGCCCAATGACATAGGCAGATAAGCCATAAGGTAGGAAGTTAGTAAGAACAAAAGGTTTTAAAGGCAAGAGAAATCAGAATAGGCAGAATATGAAGTTAGTTTGAACTTAGAAGAGTGTCACAGGACAGCAATGCCTTTGATAGTAAGCCTAGGGAAGTCAGCAAGTCAGTTAGGTAGAGTTTAAAAGACAAGATTTAGCAGCCAAAGTAAGCCTTTATATTGCTCGAGGACGAGCAATAACTCAAGTTTGGGGGTGTGTTACCTCTCCAAAAGTACATTATTTAACGTCATATTTACCTAGAAATCATGGAAATTCTTGTGTGTTTTTGTTAAGAGTCAGCTTAATGTGTGCGTAAATGTGAGAATTTGAGAAATGATGCTAAATTAAGGCTTATTTGGAAATGGAAAGAAAAAAGGATGCAAAATGATGTAAAAAGAGCTAAAATGTACATTGTAGGAACATTGCTGAAAAATTGCGGAGCTCGCAATAAAACAGTCTTTGCTGCTGCATTTTTATCCAGTCAACAGTCTTTGTTGACTGAGTTTTTCCAGTAGTCAACTCTCCCTGGTGCTGCCACATGTCAAGCTTGACTACCTCACAAAAGTGAATGGTGATCCACAATTATTGAGCAACTTTTGCAACCACCTAGAGGAGATAAAGAGAGTGAAATGAAGGATCAAAGCAATTGAAATCAAATTGAATTCCCCTCAATTCAAACACAACTCAATAGTGAAGAACTCGAAGACGAAATCCTTTTCCCCCGGTTGTTGGATCGAAGAAACAAAGCCCTTGGCGTTGATAATTCGAGGGGAAGAAGAGAAGATCCATCTTCTCTTCTGATTGATATTATCCCCAAGATCAGCTAATCTTCCCCTTCATCCGAGGCGATTCACGACTTGGAAGATCCTCACGCAATTTACAGCTTTCCCTTACTGCTTTCTAATTAATTATTATTCTTCTTTAAGCGTTGTTATGAACCATTTACTGTTTTACCCTTTAAATATTGCTTTCGGATCAAAGGTTGTTGCTTTACGAATTATTATGTGAATTGCTTTCTTACAAGAGTAATCAATTGGTTTTATTGAATTCTTCATTCTGTCATTCCTTAATCAATATTTTTGTTGAGTTCTTCATCTTATCATTTCTTCATCAATTAATTTTACTGAGTTCTTCAATTCATGTTCAATCAATCCATCTCCCTCAGTTCTTCGAAAACCATGAGTAACTAATCTAAGAGAGGTCTGCTAAAGATAAATCTGTAGGCTAGAAATATGAGAACTCAGCATGTAGAATAGCATGAATGCATTGAATGTATGTGAGCTTCATCCCATGGGCGATTTCGACTGGCCATCCAATTTGTCTAAAGAATTCCTAACCTCCGGAAGGAGTAAGAATTCAGAGTCATCCATTCATGTTAGCCTTTTATGGTAATCAGAAAATGACCTAGGAATAGGCGTTCTCCTAGCACGTTTATTAGCATGTGTTTATGATTAGGTTGTTAGCTTTACTTGGACAGAAGTAATCTAAGAAACTAATGCATGTAATCGGAAGATGCATGAGAACTAGCTAAGACGATGCATGAGATGTTAATCTACTGTTGAATGATCATAGTTAAATGCCTATAGAGGATTCTTAAGTCGACCTTGCTGCCTTACTTTACATTAAAATCGTTGCTAATTTATTGCTAGATTATTGCAAGAACCGCAATTCTACTTTTCCACATTATGACTGTACCTCTTTGCTAGTTTTGCATTAATGTTTACATTCTTCTTGCATCTTTTATATTCCTGTACCTCAACCCAAAATCTATCCAATTTAAGTTACCTTATCTAATATAACACACCAAATCGTTAGTCACTAAACTTAATCTCTGTGGGAAAACGAATTAAATTATACTTATCACTTGCTGCAGACCATGTATGCTTGCATGATCTTCGCGCTCTTCGCATTTACATTTTATATACACACTGAGCGCGCAACAAGTTTTTGCATCACAGGACAGTGCCAAGGGTGTTGGTTATTGGTATAGGATAAAACAAGTTTTACTTTAGTCTAGTAAACTCTTTTACTGAATTAAAACTTAATAACTCTTTATTACTAAATAGAGTCTTTACAAACATAACAGTTTACAAACCACAAGTTTTAGGACATAAAACCCAACAAACTCCCACTTGGACTAAAACGTCTGTGGTGTTCATGTTGGTGGAGAAAACAAAATATCTCATATTTCTAGTTTACTCCCACTATCCTTACTGAACAACTCGGAGCCCTAAACAGGTTAGGTATTTCTCAAACACTTTAGCCATGAGAAACATAGTAAACAAAACAACATGAAGTGCTGCGAGAAAACCATGTGACTATCACATCCTCTCAGAGCACTATACTTTGAGTTCAATTCATAAACTTTTTGCTGCTTCATAAGCTGCAACAAAGCTTAGCTATCAAATGAGAAATAAGCAATAAAACTTTTGTATTCTATTTCTCCTTTTGCACTTGATAAAGGACAACAATGGGCATTTGGTCTAGTGGTATGATTCTTGCTTAGGGTGCAAGAGGTTCTAAGTTCAATTCTTGGAATGCAAACCCTCCATTTTGAAAATCATTTTCTTTATAAGAAGCTAACAACATAATCCAGATTCAGGCAAGATATCAAAGCGGACAACAAAAACAAGCAAGTTAACCTGGTAAAATATTATGACTCAACTTTCAAATCAATAAAGGGCATTTGGTCTAGTGGTATGATTCTCGCTTAGGGTGCGAGAGGTCTTGAGTTCAATTCTCGGAATGCCCCACATGATTTCTACAATAACCTTTTTTGAAATACATTTTGTGACACTTTAAACCTGATTAAATTTATAACATATTAATTTCAAGGGGGCATTTGGTCTAGTGGTATGATTCTCGCTTAGGGTGCGAAAAGTTGTTGAATTGTTCCACCGGACTAGGGGTCATGCCCCCCCCAATTTTTTTTTTTTTTTTTTATGTGTACGTAAAAATATTACCTTAAAATATTTTGTTTTGATATTATATACATTGGCCCCCAAATTAATTAAAGATGCATCTCACTTTGTGGTCAGAGTTCAGCCCTTGCACTCTTATAGCATGTGTTCAAATCTTTCTCGAGGCACATTAATTTTTAGATTTCCAAATTTAGTCTTTATACTTCAAAACAAATATTCTTAAATTTAATTCTTATTATTAGTTTATTTATTAATTTTTCTAAAGGTAATTTAATTTATATTAACATGCTCCCTATCAATTTTATAAACATATACTCACATTATATTATGTTTTTTCTTAAAAAAAAAATTTCTTCAAAATGTCTAGTAAGTCTTGGAACAATTAATTTTGTGCTTAATACATCCACACACTTTAAAAAATGTTTACTATATTTTTCAACTTTCAATTTTGTATCTAATAGTTTCTCGAATTTTTAAGTTTAAGTCTAATATATCTTTGTCTTAATCGACATTTTTTAAAATTCAAGAATTTATAGAAACCTATTGTTTAGGTTTAAAATTTAGAAACTTGTAACATAAAAAATTAAAAGTTTGATTCAAACCTATTGTTTAGGTTTAAAGTTTAGAAACTTGTAACATAGAAAATTGAAAGTTTAAGGAACATTAAAGACTTTTTAAAGTTTAGGGACCTAATAGACTCAAGTTTTAAAGCTCATAGACTATTCTCGTAATTTATTTTTATTCTAAATATAAGGCATCAAGATGAGCTAAATTTTATAATGATATTGAGTTTATTTGAATTAGTCAACTTTTGATTCAGTTACTTATTCTTATACCCGATAATTTTGTTGGAAGGTCAATATAAAGTGTGAGTATGAATTCAAACAATTTTTTTGTGATAATATTTTTTATATATATATTTACATTAAAAAAAAAAAAATTGCCCCCCAACATGAATGGTTGGATCTGCCCCTAGTTCCAGATGTTTGTAAATGTAGCGGTAAAGAGATTCATTAAGCAGCAATAACTGGAATAATGTAAAAGGATCCGTAGAAATGCTCTTCTGAATATTGCTATTCTAAATTTTATTCATTTGTGCTCATGAACTGTAATTTAAATTGGAGATTATATTAATTTTATGTTTTTTTTTCACTATTAGTTGTAACATTTCCCTATACAAACAAGTTAGAGAATTATTACATCATATAATTGGTTAGATCTAAAAGTAAAAGGTAGTAATTTCATTACTGTCAACTTTCTTTATTAATGAATCTCAACTAAATACAAATAATTTGAATAACAAATGGCCCAGATCACATGGAATGAACAAAATAAAATAATAAGTTTTATTTTTCAAAAAAGTCAATTCCGAAATAGAAAGAGAGATAAAAATAAGACATGTATAGAGAAAAAAAAAAAGGAAACCAAACGTGATATTAAATAACAATGTAATTGTTGGAATTCAAAGAGGGCATTTGGTCTAGTGGTATGATTCTCGCTTTGGGTGCGAGAGGTCCCGAGTTCGATTCTCGGAATGCCCCTCTAGTTTTTTAAGTTCCTTAATTTGATCTAGTGGTATGATTCTCGCTTTGGATAAGGATTGAACATCTGACCTCAAGGAAAAAAAAAAATTGTATATCTGAATCCTCATAGTCTAAATTTTATTCATCTGTTCTCGTGAACGGCTTACAATAGAGATTAACTCCCTATTCTTTGTAACCTTTTTTTTTTTTTTTTGCAAAGAATTCCTTGTAACATATCCATATACAAACAAGTTGATAATGCATTTTTAGGCTATTTAGATCTAAAAGTAAAAGATATATATTAATATTTGCACATGGGTTTCATTAATACTAACTTTCTTTATTAATGAATCTTAACTAAATACAAGTAATTTCAGCAACGGTGCAGTGTGTGACAGATCACATGGAAGGAAGGAACAAACAGTAATACATGTTATTCTACACACAAAAAAAGAAAGAAAAAAAAAGTCAATTCTGAAATAGATAAAACAAGACCTTTGAAGAAAAAGAAAAGGAAAAAAAAAGAAAGAAGTACCAAATGTAAACATATTATTTTCAAGAGGGCATTTGGTCTAGTGGTATGATTCTGGCTTTGGGTGCGAGAGGTCCCGAATTTGATTCTGGGAATGCCCCCACATGAATATCAAATACTATTTTAGAAATTATTTTGTTCAAAAAAAAAAATAAAAAAAAATAAATATATATATATATATATATATATAGCATATTAACATAATCCAGACCAAGAACTTCCCACACATTAACAAGGATGAAAATAGCACACAAATGACATATGAACATAACATATAACAATTTTAAGTTGACCATAATAAACAGAAATTACTAAAACTTAAAAGAATTTAAATGATAATTCTCATTAAGCAGCCAGAGCACCCAATACATATGTAAATGTATGGTCGTACATTGAAATTCTATATGGTACCTCGGGTATTAAACATATTATTTTCTAGAGGGTATTTGGTCTAGTGGTATGATTCTCGCTTTGGGTGCGAGAGGTCCTGAGTTCGATTTTCCGAATGCCCCACACATTTTACTAAAATAGATAAATCCTTACTTGGTAATAAGCAAGATATAGTAATAGTATCCCTCCACAAAAAGACAATAAAACCAGACAATTTAGTCTGGTCAAATATTTTAAATCAATAAAATATATCAATAGTGGGCATTTGGTCTAGTGGTACGATTCTCGCTTCGGGTGCAAGAGGTCCCGAGTTCGATTCTCGGAATGCCCCCACATGAATACCAAACTCAATTTTGGAAAATCATTTTGTTCATAAAGAAGTTAAAATATAGCATATTAGGATAATCCTGATACAGGCCAGATATCATATATATTTGGTCTAGTGGAATGTTGTTTCTTGCATTCTCTCATGCCCGCAACATTCACAATCCTTTATTTTTTCACACTATAGATAAAGTGTTTCAAACCTTTTAGGTTTTACATTAGTTCCTTTGAGGTAGAAGCAACCGTCCCACACCTTAACAAGGATGAAAATAGCACACAAATGACATAGGAACATAACATATAACAATTTTAAGTTGACCCTAATAAACAGAAATTACTAAAACTTAAAAGAAGTCTAAACAATAAATACAGTAGCAAGAGCTACTTATTACTACAATTTCTGGAAATCGTGATGGAGATGAAAATAAAGTGGAGGCACGCTTATAAAGCGTTGTCCTGAAGACAATTGTTCGTTCTGCACGAGTTGCAAGCAAACTACAGCGATCGTCTTAGCATGATTCAACGACTTGCTCCGATAGAACAACAACTCGAACTACTCGGATCTGGCAGAACTCTTGAATAATTGCTCTCAACAAAACCAAGACACAATAAAATCAAAGGAGGAAAAAAACTCGAAAAATAGATGAAGCTCAAATTTTTGGGATACTCTTAAATGACGAATTGCACTACTAAATAGTAGTGCAAATCGTAACTCTCCTAATCTGAAACTGTTGACCGAGAAATTTCGGTCAATCGACGGTCGCCACATGTCTTCATCACGGCCAGTGGGTCAGATAGGCTTGACCGAGCAAGTTCGGTCACACCGCAATTGGGCTCGAAATCAGATCGGTCCAGAAAAACTATTCAAATTATTCAAAAGACAATTTGGCCCAAAGGCCAAGCCCATTGGGCTCAAAATTCAAAAGCCCATTGTACCAAGCCCATTGGGTCCAAGCCCACCAGGCCCATGAGAACTCTATAAATAGAGAGCTCATTCTTCATTTTCAGGGTTCAGAAAATTTCTACTCCTAAGAGGTCAGAGAGAATTCTCAAACAACGAAAACTCCCTGAATCCTTGGAAGACTGAACGATCATCCAACATCGAGAACAAGCTGCGAAGCCCTCGAAACAAATCCAACATCGAGAACAAGCTGCGAAGCCCTCGAGATACATTTACATTTAAGAGAGAGAATCAGGATCAAACATTAGAGATTGTAATCCACTACGCACTGATACAATACATCAATACAAATTCAAATTTCATTTACACGTGTTCGAATTTCCATTTTTCGTCGAAATCTCGTGTAAACAGATTGGCACGCCCAGTGGGACATCTCTACCTTTCATCTCTCTCTCTCAACAAAAAATTAACAATGGCATCAAAGAAAACAACATCCAAGGCTGTCAGTTCCAACAGCTCTTACAGGGGACCTACCACCTGCAGCCGCTTCATCAAAGAAGCCTCGCAGACGGACGAGCACACTTCTGCCATCGTGAGCAAAATATACAAACGACTGACGAAGTCTGCGCAGGTTGGGACAATCATCAAGGACAATCCCTTGTTCGATGAAGCTGCTCCTTCTTCTGATCAGTCGGAGAAGGTGTCTGACTCCAACGTATCTGTAATGATGGCGGATGCGCGCACTAACGACGAAGCGATGGCTGGAATGGAAAAGAAAATTAAATTTCTGATGAAAGCAGTCGATGACAAAGACTTTGAGATTGCCCAACTGAGGAGTCAGATGCAAAGTCGTGAGGTCGCGGAGTCAAGTCTAACTCCTGCGGCAAGAAGGTGTGACAAAGAAAAAATGGTCATCCAGGAAGACCAAGCGCAACACACAACGTCGATCGCTTCCTTATCTGTCCAACAACTGCAGGACATGATTACCAACACCATCCGAGCCCAGTACGGTGGACCAGCCCAGAGCACTCTCTCGTATACCAAACCGTATTCCAAGAGGATCGACAACTTGAGGATGCCCACCGGGTACCAACCGCCAAAATTTCAACAGTTCGATGGGAAGGGCAATCCTAAACAGCACATTGCCCACTTCATCGAAACGTGCGAGAACGCTGGAACTCGCGGAGACTTGCTAGTTAGGCAATTCGTCCGAACTTTGAAAGGAAACGCCTTTGACTGGTACACCGACTTGGAGCCCGAGATGATTGACAGTTGGGAACAGTTTGAGAGAGACTTTTTGAATCGTTTCTACAGCACGAGGCGGATAGTCAGCATGTCTGAACTCTTGTACGCTAGCCAAAGAATGGGCGAGCCAGTCGTCGATTTCATTAACCGTTGGAGATCGTTGAGTCTTGACTGCAAGGACCGACTCACAGAAGTGTCTGCTGTCGAGATGTGCATCGGCGGCATGCATTGGGGACTTCACTACATCCTACAAGGGATAAAGCCCCAAACATTCGAGGAGTTAGCAACTCGCGCCCATGATATGAAGCTGAGTATTGCCAATAGAGGAAACAAAGACCTCTTAATCCCCGACGTAAAGAAAATAAAGACGGAAGAACCACGTCCAACCTTTATAAGCGCATCACTTTCCGGTGAAGAGGAGTGCGAGTACTTGAGTTTGCTCATTGCATACAAGGATGTCTTTGCTTGGTTGTATAAAGAGATGCCGGGACTTGATCCAAAAGTAGCTGTACATCATCTCGCTATCGAACATGGGTATCGACCAGTCAAACAAGCTCAACGACGTTTCAGGCCAGAGCTCATTCCCCAAATCGAAAATGAGGTTAACAAGTTAATTGAAGCGGGGTTCATTCGCGAAGTAAACTATCCGACATGGATAGCAAACATTGTACCCGTCAGAAAGAAAAACGGACAATTACGGGTATGCGTTGACTTTCGCGATCGGAATAGTGCATGTCCGAAATATGACTTCCCATTGCCCATCACTGAACTAATGGTCGATGCTACCACAGGTGTTGCGTGCTTAATGTTTAAAATAAAGATGCAATGGTAGAGCACTCAGAACATGCAAGCATACATGGTCCTGTAGCAAGTAATAAGTAGTTTTTCAGCAAGTCAGTTAGGTAGAGTTTAAAAGACAAGATTTAGCAGCCAAAGTAAGCCTTTATATTGCTCGAGGACGAGCAATAACTCAAGTTTGGGGGTGTGTTACCTCTCCAAAAGTACATTATTTAACGTCATATTTACCTAGAAATCATGGAAATTCTTGTGTGTTTTTGTTAAGAGTCAGCTTAATGTGTGCGTAAATGTGAGAATTTGAGAAATTATGCTAAATTAAGGCTTATTTGGAAATGGAAAGAAAAAAGGATGCAAAATGATGTAAAAAGAGCTAAAATGTACATGCTTATGTGGTTTAGCAAAATGATTCACGTATTTCTACCTATAGACTTGTCATTAGCATACCCTTATGTGGTTTAGTTACTCATGGATGAAAGTGGCGTGGAAAGAAGAGATGGTGTAAACATGCTTAGCAGTAATTAAGTGGAAATAGATAGAACATAAACGATAAAAGCAAAGAAGAACTCGTGAACTAATCAAAAACTTCTTCAATTAAGCAAGGTTCCAAACTTGACAATCAACAACTCTAAACGGCTAAAAACTAAATAGAAGGAGACGAAATGAACTAACGTAGCGAACAAAAGGGAATTAACAACAGCCAGTAATGAAAACAGAAACAGAAAGCAGTAAAGGCAAGTAGATGCGTGCGTAGAGCCCCCCCCCCCCCCCCCCCCCGTCGCAAACGCCTCGGAGGAAAGAAGAAAGAGAGCCTTGTTTGGATGAATCTAATCAGAAGAGAAGACAAATCTTCTCTTCTTTCTCTCAGATTAACGACTCCAACAGCTGAATCCTTCAAACCAACAACCGGAAGAGAGGAAAAGAGCAGAAGAGACTACGTTGAGATGGGAAGTCTACGCCTTCGAGTGTGTTTCTGTCCTTCCCCCTTGACCTCCTTTTATAGTATTTTGCAGGTACGATTCGGCCAAGGAGAACCATCCATTCTGAATAACAACACTCCACGTGGCAGCAGGAGAAAAAATGAGCAGCTGAAAGATCGTAACAAAATAGAAAACGGTTAGACAACTTAACAAATTTCACTTAAACATTGCTGAGATAGCAATGTTTTCGCAATGTTTCAGCAATATGCAAATTTCAACTCTTTAGCTTTGTTTTTGGTTCTTTTTCCTTCCTTTTACACATAAGTCCTAATTTAGCTTCATTATACAAATTCTCATATATAAGCACAAGTTTAAGCTAAATTCTACCAAAAACGCTTAAGAGTGTACATCTTTCTATAGCGAATAAGTCCTAAAATAGTCACTTTCAGAGACGTAACACACCCCCAAACTTAAGGTTTTGCTCGTCCTCGAGCAATATAAGGACTTTATTTGGGCTGCTATTACTCTCTCTAACTGCTTACCGACTTCCCTAAATTCACTATCTAAGGCATGGCTGTCCTGTGACACGCTTCTAAGTTTAAAACTAACTTCTCATTTTGCTTCTTCTGATTTCTCTCGCCTTATAATCCTACTGTTTTTATTAACTCCCTACAACTGATCTATCTGCTTTGGTCATTAAGTTCATTGTGCAACTATCCCTAAGTTTTCAAATCCTACCTAGCTTTATCCCAGACTCAGTACATGCTTCTAATGTTTTTCTTTTGAGCTACCTAGGATTCCTTAGAGTCATGCCAGTCTTAGTATAAACCAGTGACAGTAGTACTTTTCATAGAACAACCTAAACCCTGGCATCACTACATTGGATATACATTCATCTCCCTTAACAAACCTACAAGCTACAACCCTGTGCTTAGCTAATTGAGGATCAGAGTTCGTTCACATAAGACACCTAAGCACAGAAGCTATAACTTATAGGCATACACTCTTCTTCCTTGGTTCTTTTTTTTTCTTTCTTTCTTTGGTAGGGCCTCTCCTTTGGTTGCCTTTTGATGCAATGCCCCTTGTGGGTTACACACATGGCACTGATTACTCAGCAACCTCAAGAGAGACACCACTCTTTATTCCTTTTTCTTTTCATTTTTTTTTTAGTTCATCATTTTTTCAAAGAAGAAGAAGAATGCTTATGTTTAAGAGGGAGAGAGAAATGTTCCCAGGCCTAGGGCTGCCTGCCCCAAACTAAAACTTCTCATTGTCCCCAATGAGAGTCTGAGGTGGCACACCCCCAAACTTGTCCTAGAAGCATCTAGTCTAGGGCAAAACAAGGAGAATCTAAAAGTCCTAGGCATAGAATGAACTTTGCTAAAGCAAATAACACAGCAGCAGAATTTGTAAAAAACAGTCTGTTAAGGGCTTAAAGAGATGCATGCTGAGCAATTTTAAGGAACTAATTTAAACTATTAAAGGTGTACTAAGACACTCATCCAGCATGCTCACAGATAGATCATATATAGAAGTCAAGAAAGCAGCAAGAGAGCAAAATTTAAACAGAACCAGCCTATCCAAACAGTCAGCCAATAGCATGCAAAACTTAACAAAAATTGCGGACTCCGCAAAAAATTTGCAAATAGAACTACAGGGCATATTTATCAGTGATCAAGGCCCCTTGCATGCTAGTTCCCGTCATCCAAAACTACTCAAAATAGGAAACTAAAACAAGCTAACTACTCAGATACCAACAACCTATACTAAACTATCCTAAACAACTAAGGAAAATAAAAAACAGATCAAGTATTGGATTCAAAACAGCAGTCACAAGTTAACGAAAAACAAGTTTTTTTTTTTTTTTTTTTTTTTTTTTTTTTTTTTTTTACGAGGGAACAGAAGTACTCCCTCTAGTGCCCTTCAGACTGGCACTCAATCTTCCTTATCCTCATCTCTCCTTTCCCTAGGAGGTGCCCACGGCTTCAATAGATCAGTGGGGAAGGCAGGGAAGATGCACCCCAACTGATCAGCCACGTCTTTGTCCCTCGCCTGCGCATATTCAGCCCACTGCGCCATCTTGTGCTGCAGGTCCATTAAGCACGCCATGGATAGTGATTGAGCAGCAGCCAGGCCGTCCAGCTCAAACTCCATGTTGCCCCTCCTTCGCATCCTCAGGATGGTGGGCAGCTCCAGATGGCCTGTGTAGGCCAAATGTTTCTCGTTTTTCTCCATTGGGACTCCTGCACGAAGGCACAATTTAGTTATAGTGTTAGGGAAAAACAATTGGCCCTTACCTTTCTTCGAGCAGTCGGCAATGGAGGCAGCAATGACCTCACCAACGTCAATGGTGAGGCCCCTCATGATGGCGTATAGCAGTAGTGACCTCCCCTGGTTTATAGTTGTCTCGTGGGTCACAGGGGAGAGGCGTCTGCGCACGAAAGAAAACCAGACAGCCGCCTTGTCGCGCAAGGTTGCACTCATCAGGGTGTGCTTCCCGTTCCTAGATACTGCCCACGATGCCTTTGGCTTGCCAATTGTGTGCAAGGCCTCCTCCAAAACTGCCTCAGATGGCAGATGAATGATCTTGGCATAGTCAGAATGAGGGTATCCCTTGAGGCTGTAGGCCTCATTGATCGCATTGGCAGAGAAGTCCACCTCTACCCCTCTCACCGTGGACAAGAAAGCGTCAGGATGTGCGAGATTGGCGTAGAAATCATATACCATGTCGGTGTATGCTGGGATAGGGGGTCTGCACAGCTCTTCCCAGCCGTGGGTGATGATTCCTGCGCGCAAGAACTGCGGCAGGTCAGCCAATGCATCAAGGAAGCCCCGCTCGTGCAGGAGCTCCTTCTTTCTCAACTCAAGGCCCTTGGCCTCTGCTTCTTGCGAGATAAACCTCTCAGCCGGAGGTTCATCCTCGGGGTACATCTTCTTCTTCCCCTTCTCTTTTGCCTTCGCCGATTCAGCAGCCTCTACCTTCAACTTCTTTAAAGAAGGTTCAGATCTGACCTTCTTCTTCTTGGCTCGTTTGGAGGCTTTCGGTCGTTTGGCCTTTACGATGACAGGGACCCTCTTCTTGAGGCGTGCCTTGGTGGTGATCTGTTGGAGGCAGTCCCCCAACGTTTCATCCATCGAGTCTCTGCTTCCCCCCTCCGCAGGACTATCAGGGTTGACTTCCCTCAAGGGGGAGAAGACTTCATCTTCCTCCGCCGCCTCCTCGCTTGGCACCGAGTCTTGGTGCTCTTCAATTGGAACTTCAGGCTCCGTCGTCTGGGGAGATGGCTCCGGGCTCTGTCTGGCCGTCTCATAGGATGGGCGACCACTCCCTCGACTCCCCTCGCTGGGAGTCTTTTCTCTAATTGGTGCATCCCCCACCTCAACCGTCCACTTTCGTTTCTTTGGTGTACCGACTGGCGCAGATGGACCAGCAGGAATTTCAGTCACCACCTTCCACTTCTTCTTGCGTACTGGAAGCTTCGGCGGCCGTGAGGGCTGCGCAGCTTCGACATCTGCCAAGGAAAGCAATGCCTCTCTCGTAACTTCTTCTGCGTCAGGCGACTTCTTTTTGGGCGTGGACACCATTTTCGCTTTGTGATGATCTGAAGGTAGGAGATGCAGAGGAAGAAGAAGATCAAATTCTTGATGTCCAACGGATGAAGAAAGCGTAAGGGGCAACGCTTATCTGACGGCTATTTGTACTCGAGTGGATCCCAACGGCTCTATTCTGTTGCGGACGCAGCAATTCCACCGCAATTAAATAGCCTAGCCGTTGGAAGATTTTCTTGATTTAAATCGCAAGATTCAATCAACCAAATCTTTGATTTAGCCCGATCTTCCTTGTGGATTCTCTTCCCTTGATTCATCTCCTTGATCTCCTCTTAAAGATCTCCTATTTAAAATTCACCTAAATAAAACAAAAATCCGTAAATAACCTAAAAAATAAACACAAAACATCAACCGAAAATATGAAAGAAAAAAAAAACTAAGGCATAGCCTTCTGTTGGATGAGCACAGTGGTCACTCATCCTCTCTCGATTTTTTTCTCAAGCTTCAGATAGGAGGAAGGCCGAGAGTGTCTTCACATCTCCCTCCTCATAGTAATGCTTCAATCGTGCACCATTGACCATAAACGGTTGCCCGTGCTGCAGGTTTCTAATCTCAATCGCACCATGAACAAACACGTTAGTTATCACAAAAGGACCTGACCATCTGGACTTAAGTTTGCCTGGAAATAATCTTAACCTCGAGTTAAATAACAAGACATGCTGGCCTTTCTTGAAGTCCTTGATCCTAAGTCTACTATCATGCCAAATTTTAGTTTTTTCCTTATACATTTTAGCATTTTCATAAGACATATGTCTTAGCTCATCGAGCTCATGTAATTGCAGAGACCGCAAAGTTCCAGCATCGGTCACGCAATAATTTAGTTCTTTTAAGGCCCAAAAGGCTTTGATTTCCAATTCGAATGGTAAGTGACATGCTTTTCCATACACTAGCCTATAAGGAGACATACCTAAGGGTGTTTTATATGCAGTCCTATACGCCCAAAGTGCATCGTCCAACTTAAATGACCAGTCTTTTCTATTAGGTTTGACCACTTTTTCAAGTATGTTCTTAATCTCCGTATTGGATATTTCAGCTTGTCCATTCGAGTGTGGGTGATAAGGGGTTGCTACTCTATGTCTAACATTGTACTTAGCTAACACTTTTTCCATAGCTTTATTAATAAAGTGCGTCCCTTCATCACTAATTATAGCACGGGGTGTACCAAACCTTGTAAAAATATGCCAATTAAGGAACTTAATGACTGTTTTGGCATCATTCGATGGACATGCTATGGCTTCTACCCATTTAGATACATAGTCTACAGCTACAAGTATATAAAGATTACCTGCAGAAGGAGGGAATGGTCCCATGAAGTCGATGCCCCACACATCAAAGAGTTCCAACTCCAAGATGTAAGTGAGAGGCATCTCATCTTTCCTACTGAGATTACTTGTCCTTTGACACTCATCGCAGCTGTGGGCATGGTCATGTGCATCTTTGAATATCGTGGGCCAGTAGTAGCCACTTTGGAACACCTTTGCTGCTGTCCTTTGGCCACCAAAATGTCCACCATAGGGAGACGTATGGCAGTGCTGCAACACTGACTTCGCCTCAGCAGCTGATACACACTTCCTCAGCAATCCGTCTGCACATGTCTTGTAAAGGGTAGGATCGTCCCAGATGAACTTCCTAGCTTCATGTAGGAACCTCTTCTTTTCTTGCCCTCCTTTGAAAGTTGGTAGTACCTGCGAGGCAAGGAAGTTAGCAATATCAGCAAACCAAGGTTCCTCATCGTTATCACGATGTGCTAACACAAAGACATGTTCATCGATAAAGGCATCAGAAATTGCTGGCTCAGCAATTTTATCGCAATTATGCCGCAATCTAGAAAGATGGTCAACAACTACATTTTCGCATCCTTTCTTATCTCTAATGTCTAGATCAAACTCTTGCAACAACAATACCCATCTAATTAACCTAGGCTTAACATCAGCCTTCCTCATTAGGTATTTTAATGCCGAATGATCAGTATACACAATGGTCCTAGTGCCTACAATGTAATTCCTAAACTTCTCACAGGAAAACACTACAGCTAGCATTTCCTTTTCCGTGGTTGTGTAATTACATTGTGCTTCATTTAGTGTCTTACTTTCATAGTATACAGGATGTGTTAGTTTGTCAATTTTTTGTCCTAGCATAACCCCTACTGCATAGTCACTCGCATCACACAACATCTCAAATGGTAGGTCCCAATTTGGTCCTACTATAATAGGTGCTTTGACTAATGCTTCCTTAAGGGTTGTCCAGGCTAAAAAACATTCTTTTGAGAAGATGAATGGTTTGTTAAGCTCTAGAAGTTCACACAGAGGCTTATAAATTTTTGAAAAGTTCTTAATGAACCTCCTATAGAAACCTGCATGACCTAGGAAACTTCTAATAGCTTTTACATTCTGAGGTTCCACTAGCTTCTCTATTATTTCTATCTTGGCCCTATCGACCTCTACTCCTGCTCTAGATACTCTATGACCTAGGACTATCCCTTCTTCTACCATAATATGGCATTTCTCCCAATTAAGGACTAGGTTGGTCTCCTCACACCTAGCTAGGACTTGTCCTAAGTTCTCTAAACAATTACTAAAAGAATCACCAAAGACCGAGAAGTCATCCATAAATATTTCTATCATGGATTCATCTAAGTCAGAAAAAATGGCCAACATGCACCTTTGGAATGTTGCTGGTGCATTGCATAAGCCAAAGGGCATTCTGCGAAAAGCAAACGTTCCAAAGGGACATGTGAAGGTTGTTTTCTCTTGATCCACAGGGTCTATGGTGATTTGGTTATATCCAGAATAACCTTCTAGGAAGCAGTAGTAGGCTCGGTCAGCTATCCTATCTAACATATGATCTATAAACGGTAAAGGAAAATGATCTTTTTTCGTCTCTTTATTTAATTTTCTATAGTCCATACAGACTCTTCATCCTGTAATAGTTCTAGTTGGAATTAGTTCATTATTCTCATTAACTACTACCGTCATCCCACCCTTCTTAGGCACACATTGGATTGGGCTCACCCACTGACTGTTGGCTATAGGGAAGATTACACCTGCATCTAACCATTTGATTATTTCTTTTTTAACTACCTCCTTCATGGAGGGGTTCAACCTACGTTGGTGATCTACTCTAGGTGTATGTTCCTCTTCCAATAATATCTTATGCATGCAGTAGGAAGGACTAATACCTCTTATGTCAGCAATCGTCCATGCAATAGCTTTTTTATGTTGCTTAAGCAGCAATATTAGTGCAATTTCATGCTTTTCACTTAACTTGGACGAAATGATTACAGGCAAAGTTTCATGCTCTCCTAGGTATGCATACTTAAGATGATCAGGGAATGGTTTTAATTCTAATAGAGGGGGATGCTCAATGGATGGTTTCAATGGATTCATGGATCTTTCAGACAAGTCGTTAGTCATGCACACATGCTGAGTTTTGTCCACATGTATATCCATTATTTCAGCTATGTTTAAGTCAGTTACATCTATTTGTACATAGTCATTAGCATGTTTAATCAACAGTTCATGCTCAAGTTGTTCTTCCATTAGTGAATCTACTATATCTACACTTGCACAAGATTCAGAATCAGAAGGATACCTTAGAGCTTTAAAGACACTAAACTTAACCTCCTCATCATGAACCCTCATGGTGAGCTCACCTTTCTGGACATCGATCAAGGCCCTACCTGTGGCTAGAAATGGTCTGCCTAGTAAGATTGGTACTTCCTTGTCTGCCTCGTAATCCAGAATGATGAAGTCTGCAAGAAAAATAAATTTGTCAACCTTGACAAGAATATCCTCAATCTTACCCTCAGGGTATGCTATGGATCTGTCTGCAAGCTGCAAGGTGACAGTAGTAGGTCGTGCTTCCCCTATTCCAAGCTGGCGGAATAGTGATAGGGGCATGAGATTTATGCTGGCTCCCAGGTCACAAAGAGCTCTGCCCACGTGCTTGCCTCCCAACTCGACTGGTAAGGTGAAGGAACCAAGATCCTTCTCCTTCTTTGGAAGCTTGTTCTGGAGTATAGCACTGCACTCATCAGTAAGATACACTGTTTCAAATTCACCAATGATCTTTTTGTTAGTAATAATATCCTTCAAAAACTTAACATAAGAAGGCATAGATTGCAAAACCTCTACAAATGGAATATTAACATGCATTTGCTTTAAAATTTCTAAAAACTTATTAAAGTGCACTTCCTGTTCTTGTTTTTTTCTCAGCCTTCTTGGGAATGGAGGTGGTGGCACATATGTAGGCACTTCAGGTCGCCTTAGGACAGGTGGAGGCCTTGGTATCTCTTCTGGTTCCTCTATGATAGGTTCCAGCCTCACCCTTGATGTGCTTGGTGGTAGTTGACCATGGTTGAGCAGAGAATCCAGAGGAGCACTAGACTCTTCATTCTCTACTCGCTTTGGTGCTTCTCTACTGTTGCTCACCAATGGTTTTCCACTTCGAAGTTCAATTGCTTGAACTTGCTCTTTTCCATCCCTTCTAGGTACTTCAGTGTCAGCAGGCAACCTACCTTGGGGCCTACTCTTTAGTTCATTGGCTAATTGCCCTATCTGGTTCTCTAGGCTCCTAAGGGTGGCGTGCTGACTTTGTAGGGTAGCATCATTCTTTGCAATGTACTCCTTAAGTAAATTTTCTACTGATGACCCTATTGGTTGGTTATATAGTTTTTGGTACATGGATTGGTTATTTTATTGAGTGAAACCAGGTGTTCCACTCGGTCTTGGTTGGTTAGGAGCTTGGTTAGTGCTTTGTTGCCCACCCCAAGAAAGATTTGGGTGGTTCCTCCAACCAGGATTATAGGTGTTAGAATAGAGGTTGTTCCTAGGCTGTTGTTGACTTCCAACATAGCAGACTGAGGCTGGATTCCCAGGGCAGTAATCATACAGGTGCCCTTCCCCACAGAATCCACAGATTAGTGTCTCACCTTGACTAGTTGGTGTGCCCATTGATATGGCTGCTGCGGTGTTGACACTAGGTTGGAGATTGGTTTGAGCCATTTGTTTAACGAGACTGGTCAGGGCATTTATTTGGCTACTCATTGCACTAAGTGCATCCTTGTCTTGAGCTCTCCTAGGCTCTACTGGATCATCTGACCATCTACAATGGGAAGTTGAGATTTTCTCCAAAATCTCGTAGGCTTCATTGTAGCTCTTAGAAAGCATGGAACCACTAGCTGAATAATTTAGCACTTGCCTTGTGCTGGGGTTGCATCCTTTAAAGAACACTTCTATTTGGATACACCATGGAATGCCATGGTGTGGACATTTAAGCAAAAGGTCCTTGAACCTTGTCCAAGCTTCGTGAAGGGATTCATTTTCGGCTTGTTTGAACTTGACTATGTCATCACGAAAGTTGGAATTCCTATCAGGTGGGAAGTATTTGACTAGGAATTTCTCAGCCAGATCTGTCCAATTGACAATTGATCCGGAGGGTAAGGAATTTAACCACGTTTTTGCTTTATCTCTTAATGAGTAAGGGAAAAGGTAAAGCCTCAAAGCTTCTTGGGAAACTCCAGGGATAAGGAATGTATCACTAACTCCTAGGAACTTTCTTAGATGGTTGTGGGGGTCTTCATTTTCCACTCCAAAGAATTGTCCCACAATGGACAACATTTGGAACATTACTGGCTTTAACTCGAATGAGTTGGCAGTAATCTCAGGGCGTATAATGCTTGGGTTTAGCTCCCCAGGCATGGGAACTAAGTAGGAGAGGATGGCACTATCCTTGTCATTCGCTATTTCGATGGGGTTGCGAATGGTAGGTGCTGGATTTGGCTGTGGTCTATCCATTTCGATTTGATGGAATTGCGAAGACTCCGCGGAGTCAGCAATACTTTGAGTTACAGGGGGTTGTTTAAAGAGGCGTTTCTTAGCTTTGTTTCTGGCCCTAAGTAATCTTTCAGGCTCAGGATTGAACTCTAGATCGCTACTTGAATGCTCATTCATAAACTAACCCAATGGTACCTGTAAACGAAATGGAAGAAGACCAGCTCCAATAGATATTAAGATTTGTGTTTCTAACTTAACAAACTTCGTGTTTACTAAACAAAATCCCCGGCAGCGGCGCCAAAAACTTGTTGCGTGCTCAATGTTTAAAATAAAGATGCAATGGTAGAGCACTCAGAACATGCAAGCATACATGGTCCTGTAGCAAGTAATAAGTATTTTTTCATTCGATTTCCCACAGAGATTTATTCTTAGTTACTAACGAAGTGAGATGTTAAGTGAGAACGGGTGGTTTAAATGGGGTAGATTTGGGTTTAAAGTGCCTAACTATTAAGGAACGTGCGAGATATGAAAGCATAAACAAGTGCAAGTAAAATAGGTAAACTCGAATGTAGAAGGAAAAGAATTGCGGAGAAAGCAATTATCTAGCAATAAAGTCCCAAAACAGAAAACTAAGAAAAATGGCTAAGGCAAAAATTTGAACTAAGAAAATTGCGCAGACAGCAATTTTCTAGCAATGTTGCTAACAGCGAATTAGGGGTAAAGTAGGGAAACAAGGGCTACTAACGACTCCTCTATAGGCTTTTTCATACGATTCTTAAGCAGTAGATCAACTCATCATGCATCAAACTAACTCATTCTCATGTATCTTTCGATTTCATGCATTAAATCCTTTAGTTTACTCATGTCCAAGTAAGGCCTTAAGCATCTATTTATAAAAGCAAGTTAATGATTTGTACTAGGAAAACGCCTATTCCTAGGTCGTTTTCTGGCTACCATTAAAGACTAGCATGAATGTACGACTCTGAACTCTTACTCCTTCCAGAGGTTAGGAGTTCTTTAGACAAAATGGATGGCCAATCGAAATTGCCCGTGGGATGACGCTTACATACATTCAATGCATTTGAATCTAACCTACATGCTTGATTCACGTATTTCTACCTATAGACTTGTCATTAGCATACCCTTATGTGGTTTAGTTACTCATGGATGAAAGTGGCGTGGAAAGAAGAGATGGTGTAAACATGCTTAGCAGTAATTAAGTGGAAATAGATAGAACAGAAACGATAAAAGCAAAGAAGAACTCGTGAACTAATCAAAAACTTCTTCAATTAAGCAAGGTTCCAAACTTGACAATCAACAACTCTAAACGGCTAAGAACTAAATAGAAGGAGACGAAATGAACTAACGTAGCGAACAAAAGGGAATTAACAACAGCCAGTAATGAAAATAGAAACAGAAAGCAGTAAAGGCAAGTAGATGCGTGCGTAGAGCCCCCCCGTCGCAAACGCCTCGGATGAAAGAAGAAAGATAGCCTTGTTTGGATGAATCTAATCAGAAGAGAAGATTTCTTCTCTTCTTCCTCTCAGATTAACGACTCCAACAGCTGAATCCTTCAAACCAACAACCGGAAGAGAGGAAAAGAGCAGAAGAGACTACGTTGAGATGGGAAGTCTACGCCTTCGAGTGTGTTTCTGTCCTTCCCCCTTGACCTCCTTTTATAGTATTTTGCAGGTACGATTCGGCCAAGGAGAACCATCCATTCTGAATAACAACACTCCACGTGGCAGCAGGAGAAAAAATGAGCAGCTGAAAGATCGTAACAAAATAGAAAACGGTTAGACAACTTAACAAATTTCACTTAAACATTGCTGAGATAGCAATGTTTTCGCAATGTTTCAGCAATATGCAAATTTCAACTCTTTAGCTTTGTTTTTGGTTCTTTTTCCTTCCTTTTACACATAAGTCCTAATTTAGCTTCATTATACAAATTCTCATATATAAGCACAAGTTTAAGCTAAATTCTACCAAAAACGCTTAAGAGTGTACATCTTTCTATAGCGAATAAGTCCTAAAATAGTCACTTTCGGAGACGTAACAACAGGGCATGAAACTTTGTCTTTCATGGATGGGTCATCAGGGTACAACCAGATTCGAATGGCCCTCAAAGATGAAGAAATGACAGCGTTCCAGACTCCGGAAGGGTTATACTGTTACAAGGTAATGCCCTTTGGATTAAAGAACGCCGGCGCAACTTATCAACGTGACATGCAAAAGATCTTCGATGATATGCTGCATAAACATGTCGAGTGCTACGTCGACGATCTCGTAGTCAAGTCCAAAAAGCGACAGGATCACTTGAAAGATCTAAAGGTGGTTTTCGATCGTTTGAGGAAGTACCAATTGAGGATGAACCCTCTCAAATGTGCATTCGGTGTAACTTTGGGGAAATTCCTTGGTTTCGTCGTAAAACATCGAGGGATCGAGATTGATCAATCCAAGATCGACGCCATTCAAAAAATGTCAGAGCCGCGAAACTTGCATGAACTAAGAAGTCTCCAAGGACGACTTGCTTATATCAGGAGGTTCATCTCCAATCTAGCAGGTCGATGCCAACCATTTCAGAGGTTGATGAGGAAAGACAGGACCTTTGAGTGGGATGAAGCATGTCAAAATGCCTTTAACAACATAAAGAAATATTTACTTAACCCTCCTGTCTTGGGCGCCCTCATAGCAAGAAAGCCATTGATACTCTACATTACTGCGAAGAAAGGTCGCTTGGGGCATTGCTTGCACAAGAAAGTGAGAAGGGTAAAGAATGTGCTCTCTACTACTTAAGTAGAACTCTCAATGAGGCAGAGCTGAATTATTCACCCATTGAGAAGATGTGTCTTTCGCTCTTCTTCGCCATTGACAAGTTGAGGCATTATATGTAGGCATTCACAGTGCATTTGGTGGCTAAGGCTGACCCAATCAAGTATGTTTTGTCTAGACCAATTATCTCAGGTCGATTGGCAAAGTGGGCAATCTTACTACAACAGTATGACATTGTTTATGTTCCGCAAAAGACGGTGAAGGGGCAATCCTTGGCTGATTTCTTGGCAGACCATCCAGTGCCGTCAGACTGGAAATTATCTGACGACCTGCCCGACGAAGAAATCTTCTACGTTGAAATTGCTGAACCTTGGATTATGTATTTTGACGGTGCAGCTCGAAGGTATGGCGCAGGAGCGGGGATAGTATTTATTACCCCTGAAAAGCACATGTTGCCGTATAGCTTCACATTTGAAGAGGTATGTTCGAATAATGTTGCTGAATATCAAGCACTCATTATGGGTCTACAAATAGCAATAGAAATGGGAGTGAACTACATTGAGATCTACGGAGATTCAAAGCTGATAATTAATCAGTTATTGCTCCAATATGAGGTGAAGCATCAAGATTTAATACCTTACTTTAATTATGCAAGACAACTCATAGAGAGCTTTGACAATATGACGATAGAGCATATTCCAAGAGGTGAAAATGCAAAGGCAGATGCATTAGCAAACTTGGCCACAGCCCTGACTGTCTCGGAAAGTGAAGTATTGACATCCCGATTTGTCAAAAATGGGTTGTACCGCCAACTGAAATTGAAAGTCAAGAAGCAAACGTAATATCAGTCCATGTGATTGAGGAAGAGGATTGGCGACAACCGATTGTAGATTATCTACAACATGGAAAGCTTCCCACAGAGTCCCGACGTAAGGCCGATATACGAAGAAGAAGTGCTCGATTCATCTACTACAAGGAAACCCTTTATCGGCGCTCCTATGACGGACTTTTTCTTCGATGCCTAGGAAAAGAAGAATCAATAAAGGCATTAGAGGAAGTGCACTCAGGGGTCTGTGGTGCTCATCAATCGGGACCAAAACTTCATTTTCAGTTGAAGAGAATGGGTTATCACTGGCCAACGATGATTCAAGACTCGATGGAGTATGCAAAGAAATGTGAGGCTTGTCAATTTCATGAAAACTTCATACATCAACCGCCAGAACCCCTTCACCCAACCATAGCTTCATGGCCCTTTGAAGCTTGGGGGCTTGATCTCGTTGGTCCAATAACACCTAAGTCCTCAGCGGGACATTCTTATATCCTCGCTGGGACAGATTATTTTTCAAGGTGGGCCGAGGCAATTGCGCTAAAGGAGGCAAAGAAGGAAACTGTTGTGAATTTCATCCGAACCCACATCATCTACCGTTACGGCATTCCTCACCGCATCGTGACCGATAACGGAAGACAATTTTCCAATAGTCTAATGGACAATTTATGTGAGAAATTCAAGTTCAAGCAATGCAAGTCATCCATGTACAACGCTCCAGCAAACGGATTGGCAGATGCATTCAACAAGACATTGTGCAACTTGTTGAAGAAAGTAGTCTCCAAGTCAAAAATAGACTGGAAAGAAAAGATTGGGAAAGCATTATGGGCTTACCGAACTACCCACTGCACACCTACGGGAGTCACACCTTATTCCCTGGTCTATGGGGTCGAGGCTGTACTCCCATTAGAAAGAGAAATCTCTTCCTTAAGAATGGCGGTGCAAGAAAGGTTAACTACCGAAGACAATGCAAGATTGCGTCTCGAAGAATTGGAAGCACTCGATGAAAGAAGATTAGATGCTCAGCAAGCATTGGAATGTTACCAAGCGCGAATGACCAAGGCCTTAAACAAAAATTTGAAGCCTCGATCATTTCAAGTTGGCGATCTAGTACTCGCGGTTCGAAGACCCATTATCACGACGAGACACACGGGGAGCAAGTTCACCCCTAAGTGGGATGGACCCTATGTTGTTAAGGAAGTCTATACAAATGGGGCATACAAAATTGTGGATCAAAATGGATTAAGGATTGGCCCAATCAACGACAAATTTCTTAAGAAATTTTATGCATAAAAAATGTAATACTCCTTAACGTAAGAGTATAAACTACATGTTGCTCCTGGCCCGCACGAGCTTAAAAGGTGAACGACCCAAGTAAAAAAAAAATCACCGATCATGTAATTTGAACTACGTTATGACTTGATCCCTTCCATCTAAGGGTACGTAGGCAACTTAAAGAAAGAATATATATAATCTTTAAGTTCAGTCACGACAATATATATATAAAAAAATTTATTCCAAAATGAATGAGGTGAGTCAAATGATTGTGCTGAACAGATTCAGTAGTTAAGAAACAATCAAACAAAGAAAAAAAACAATCTTTACATAAGAGAATTCTAGAATAAGATACAGGGAATATAACAAAAAATGCATAAATCAAGGTATCCACTGAAACTCTTTCAGCTCCTCGCGCGAACTCTCTAGAAGCTCGCGAACTGCGGCCACGGCTCGAGCATCGGCATCGTCGATAGTGGGGGTACATTCGAGGGTATTAATCTTCTCGCGCACATGAGAAACCTCAAGTGTCTTTTGATTTAAGGCCTTCTCCTTCTTGGAAACTAAAGTGGAAAGCCTCTCAAGCTCGGTCTTCGCAGCTTGTAAATCTGTTTGCATTTCTGTGACCGTTAGAAGGCCTCGTTCCAATTTAAGCTTATTTTCCTCCAATTGACGATCCCTATTGTTTGAGGTTAGTTGGGTGGAAAGTGAAGATTGCATCTGGTTGTAGTCTTCCACCCTCTTACAGTAGCCTTCTACGAAGTCTTGTAGGACTATCAAGTTTTTTGTTCGAGTTTCCGAAATGCCTTTAACAATCTTATGCACCTCTGGCTCAAGTTTGGTGACGTCCTCAAAAGGGGTGCACACGAGCTTCCCTTGTAGGCTTTTCCACAAAGACACGACAGCATGTTGTTGAAGTCTGGATATTACTTGGTCGGCACAGTAATGGGAAACCTCGGGAGCTAACGCGGCCACTTGGTTTCGAACTTAAGGTGTATGATACGTGATAGCGATGGGAGGCGCAATGGCAACTCGCTTAACATGTGGCACATGAGAATTTTCCACGGCCTTTTCGAGGGAGATCGAAGTGGCAGAATCTGCCACAGACTAGTCACCAGGTTGCTCCTTATCTCTTTGAATGAAATCATTCAAGGGAAGCTGCAACAATAAAAGATAGTTAAGTAAATAAAGAAAAAATGGTCTACAAAGATTTTTTAAAAAAGGGATTAGAGCGAAAGATTACTAAACTAGTTCCTCCACGTTATCAGGAATCCGGGAGGCGCTGGGAACACCGTCAAAAAAATGATCGTCAGGATTTGAAGTCTTCCTAGACCTCCTGTCTTGTTTAAAATAACGATCTCGGTTACTGGAGTGACTCTCGTCAGTTTGTTCAGAATCATCTGGTGCCGTTGTGTTTTCAAGTAAGCGAATTTTTTTTCCCCCAAAATTATTTCCGACCTTCTTCGGAAATTTAGATCGAGACTTGATAACCACGGCTTTGTTCACCAATTTGCGCGCGCCCTCTTCCAGATAGTTTCCATGCTTACTTGACCACCAACTTTTAAAACGCTCAGTGACCTGATCGTGCGGACTTAATACACGAGCCAGAAGAAATATTCGTGATGGCGGGGTACACCGAACACAAATTCGCCAGTGACTCAGGACATTGTCCAGGTCAACTAGAGGAAGAGTTTGCCCCAAGTCATTTGGTACGTCCTGATAAAATCCAAATTGACGGCCAAATCGATAAGGACTGTAGGTCTCAATAACTAGGGAACCCCCCACATCGTGAGGATACACAACCCGAGCGGAGACTCAAAAAATATGAGGAATCCTCAAAATTCAAATCTTTGTTATCCCTTAGAGTTTCGTGTTTATTTCTATGCTGAAGGTTCACTATCATTTTAGTGATTTGTAAAAACACTGAAATTTTAGTGAATTTAAAATACAAATATATTGTATATGCAATTCGCAATTCTATGATTATTTTTCTCATTGATATATGTGATTTTCAAAAAATCTGTAAAAACCACTACAAATAATTTTTATTTTGTTTTTAAATTTAAATTATACTAAAATACGTGATAATTTTTAAATTTTTAAAAGGTTGCAAAATTTTATTTTGTTTGAATTGTAATCTTAGTTTTTAATGACTCCTTGATTTATGGGATTCTAGATTTTGTTTAATGTGTTCGTTTTAGTATGTTGATTTTACCATCAAGGGAATTTTAGTCCAACTTGCCATATTAGAATTCATCTATTTTTAGATAAATGACATTTATCAAACATTTTAAAAAAGGCACATCTATTGAAATTGAGAATAAAAAAGGGTCATATGTCTCATTCCCCCTATTTTTTAACCCATATTTTTACAAATGTCTATTATAATGTTTTTTATCATTTCTATACTTTTCAAGTATTTATGATGTTATTTAATGAATTTGTTTTAATTTTATCTTACCATTTTACCCTTCATTTAAAATCTAAAAATAAAGATATTTTATTACTTTTTTGTAATTTTACAATATTAATTAGGTGCTTTTAATTATGTATTTTATTACTGTTTTAATTTTACAATATTAATTAGGTGATTTTATTTATGATATTATCAATTATCATTAATTAGATTTTGTTATTAATAAGATTTCATTTTGTATGTCATTTGTTACAAAAAAAAAAAGATTTGCTTCATCAATTTCTCTTATTCTCTCTAACCACCATTTTTCATCTGTTACCAAAAACGATTTACCCCATCAATTAAATTTCGTCGTCCGCCGTTTTCGCCACCCACCACTCCCGCCGCACAGTTACCCTCAATATATCTGAAACAAATATATACCCCTAATATATACATTGTTATATATATATACACCCTGATTTTAGATTGATATATACCCGAATTTATACCCTGTATATATCTGAAACAGTCACATTAACTACAACCATTAATAATATCCTGATATATACCGTAGTATATACACCATAATACATATATAAATCCTAATATATACCTCGTTTATATCATAAAACATCAACCATTCATATTACCTTGATATATACCTATAATATATACATTGTTATACATACACCCTCATTTTAATTTGATATATACTCGAATTTATACCTTGTATATATCTGAAACAATCACATAAACTACAACCATTAATAATACGCTGATATATACGATATAAACCATACTATATATACCTTGTTTATATCAGAAAACACCAACCATTAAAAAATTACATGATATATATCTGGTGTATATAGGTCATGTTATATAAAAATAAACCCCCCAAATTAAAAAAACAAAATAGTGCGGTAAATCTACCACGACCTATGGTGATCGGCGTAAAGCAACAACGACGACGTTGGTGGTTTACCGGCGTCGACGACGGTGTAGACGAAGTTGGAGAGTCAACGACGAAAAGGGTGTGAAAATATGAAGCGACAAATATATACGCTCAATATATTTGAAACGACAAAAAACTTTCAACTGAATCGGTTGCGAATGTCGTGATGTACCGACGACGAAATCTTAGAAGGTACCGTTGAATAGATACCCTCAATATATTTGAAACAATGGCGAATGATGTTGTGTACCGACGGCGAACTTTCAACTGGTGTATCGGCGACGAATGGCGTTGACTATCGACGAAGAATGGTTGGTTGTTACCGGTGGAGGTGAGGGCGGCGACTCGATAGAATAATAAGGTTTGGAAAAAGAAAAAAAAACTGGTTTTGAAAATCTAAAACGTAAAGGGTGAGTTTTGTTTAAGAAAAAAAAATATTGATATTTACTAATTATCATTATTACTAATTCCAAATCAACCAAATCAATCATCATTATTACATTTTTTTTTTTTTAAGAAAAACGTAATATATTGGGTAGGAATAAATATCTTGTTTTTTTTTTTTTTTTTTTTTTTGTACTAAATAGACATGAATGTAATAAAAAGTTATGTTAGACATTTTTGTAATATCCTATATCTTAATGACCTATTTGTGTTCATATTTATGTAAGGGGAATTCTTAAGAATAACTAGAAAGAAAAAACCGAATTGAAAAATAGCAAACAAACTTTCATATTTTCATCTAATGACTACCATATTTTTAGGGGGAGGGAGTTAACAATTTTTATCCCAGTTATACCCCTGGTATATACGCTTATTTATGAAGCGCCCAGATAATCGATTTTATATTTTCTTTTCGTTTTAGTTTTGTTTAAAAAAATCTCTAGCGTATTTTCAAATCCTCAACCGCTAGAATATATCCCTCATTATATGGAACAACCCTCCTAAAATCGTGGGTTTCCAAAACCCATTCATATTACCCCTTCACTACCAAATGTCCAATTTTCCCCATCAATCTATTTCTTCTCAATCGTTCAATTAATCAGATTCGCCGATCTTCACCAGCAATTAATTGCTTCCCATCATATTAGTGTTGTTTTTGATGGTGTGTGGGGTGACAAGAACATATACGACAACTTCAAGGTCCTCACCATGAATGTACTATGTGAATCAATCCTTGAGGAACTCCACAAGTCCATCGCTGAGCTACTTTCACTAGATGGCCTGGAAAGAATCTCACAGTTGTCCCTGATAGCTCACAAAGTGTGCTATCTTTATAGCCTTTTTATCGCTAGTTTACCGTGTAATTGAGCACTTTAATGTTGATTATATTTTATATTATAGGAATTGAGCTAAATGGAGCTAAATGGAGCATTATTGAGGATTAAGAAGAGAAATGATCAAATTGGGTGACTTGAAGAGGAAGTCCAAGCGAAGAATCCCGCAGCAGTAGCGTCGAGACGCTACCCGGAGCGTCGCGACGCTACGGATAGTCTTCCAGCGCCATTTCCGTCTGTAGCGTCTCGACGCTGTCACGATTTTTGCTATAAATAAAACCTTTTTCCAGCCGACTTAGGGACCAAATTTTAGAGAGAAAAAGCCCTAGTTTTGAGACTTTGACACTTTGGAGAGGAGAGGAACGAGGATTGAAGCTGAGGAAGAGATTCAGAAGCAAGAGATTGTAGATCGCAAGCCGGGAACGGAGAACGGCACGATATTGAGTTTATTTCTCCCTTTTCTTAGAACTTTGTTGATGGATTTCTTATTGTTTAAGATGTTTTTAGTTTTGAACATGAGTGGCTAAACTTATTATCTTGGGGATTGATGTAGCCTTTTAGTTTTGATGTTTTAATTAATTGAATGCTTAGATTGATTGCTTGTTGTCCATTCGTGCTTTTACTTTCTTAATGCTTATAATCTTTTGGTCAAGGGTTGTATGTCTTCATGGTTTAAATTATGCTTGAAAGAGAATGATTTAGACTAGATCTTAATTGCATGAGTAAGAATAGTTCTAACATGGGAATGATTAGGCTATCTTAGAAGTTGTTTTAAAGAAGAGTTTTAATGCCTTGCATGTATTTAAAAACTAGATTGAACAATTAGTTTTATTACATTGCATGAGACCAATTGCGCTCGTCAGAGTCAATTGTTATTTTTGTCCTTCTAGATTTATGGAAATTTGCATGAATAATCTAGGCATTTGATTGATTGAAGCGTCAATCTAATTGGTGAAATCACATCCCTAAGATACTTTTCTCGTGATTTGTTTAATTCGTTACTTTATTTTATTGTTTGCTTTTGAAATTGTTGTCACAACCCACTTTTCATCTTATTTCTCTAGATAAAATTAAACACTATTATTCGGGGTACTTAAGTGAGCTAGAAAGTCAGTCCTGAGGACGATATTCGTATTCATTTACACTTTATTACTTGACCCGTACACTTGCGGTTTTGCTCTGCATTAAAAGTGCGCAACAAGTTTTTGGCGCCGTTGCCGGGGATAAAGAGACAGTTTTAGTTCCTTTTGATCCTGAAATTGAAAAGACTTACAAAAAGAATCGAAGGGTGAAAAAGGACGGAACTGAAGTCATGAATCTTCAAAATCAACCGATGAACCAATTGCCAATTGAGCAACAAATACAGTTGAATGCACCTGTGCATCAAGCTGTGCAGCAGGATCAGAGACCCATTAGAGACTATTTCCAACCTGTCTTTCCTACTGAACATTCAGGAATTGCCTACTCACCCATCAATGCCAACAATTTTGAGCACAAAACAGGACTTATTCAGATGGCTCAAAATAGATCTTTTATAGGATTTCCTTCTGAATACCCAAATTCTCATCTTAAATCTTTTCTTGAACTTTGCAGTACAGTTAAGATTAATGGTGTTACTCCTGAGGTTATACGCTTACGTTTATTTCCTTTTTCTTTACAGGATAAAGCGAAGGATTTACTAGATTCTTTGACACCAGGGAGCATAACTTCATGGGATCAGCTGGTTCAGGTGTTCTTGATAAAATTCTTCCCAATTGCTAAGAAAATCCAGCTGAGGACTGAAATTGGGACATTCAGACAACATGATTATGAGCAGCTTTATGAGGCCTGGGACCGTTACAAGAATCTTCTGCAAAAGTGCCCACAACATGGTTATGATGGACCACTACAGATTCAGTTATTTTATAATGGGTTGAATGGTAACACAAAGACTATTCTGGATGCTGCAGCTGGTGGCACTTTATTTTCAAGAACTGTTGAAAGTGCACTCACTTTATTGGAAGATATGGCATCCAACAGTTACCAATGGCCCACTGAACGATCTTCTCATAAGATAGTTGCCGGCTTATATGAGGTGGATGAGGTTAGTGCTCTAAAATCTCAAATGGCTACATTAACACATGCTTTGACTAGACTTACAGGGCCAAGTGCACCTCAGTCCATGGAATCTATAGCAGCTGCCATTGTTGCACCACATTATGAGGAGCCAAATGTTGAGCAAGCTCAATATGTCAACAACAGGAATTTTGGCTATAGGGGAAATCAGATGCAGAATTCACTCCCTACTCACTATCATCCTGGATTGAGGAATCATGAGAATTTCTCATATGCCAACAACAGGAACTATTAAATCCTCCAGGATTTGCACCTCCACCACAGGAAGAAAAGAAAAAATCTATTGAAGATATGTTGGGAGCTTTCCTTTCTGAGACAAAATCTATGTTTGCTGAGTCTAATAATAGAACGGCCAAGCTTGAGCAGACAGTGCACACCCATGGATCTGCTATCAAGAACATAGAAGTTCAACTTAGTCAAATAGCATCTTCTTTGCATACAATGCAAAATGGGAAGTTTCCAAGTGACACTGAGGTGAATCCAAGAGAATCATGCAAGGCAGTAGCCTTGAGAAGTGGAAAGCAGTTAGCTGAAACAGTGAAAGAAAAAAGTACAGCGCCAGTCACAGTTGAGGATGAGGAAATTATTGAGGAAGCTCCAGAGAAGGCCACACACATTCCAATAATTAACAGGCCTTCTAGTTCTACTCTTCCTACTATTCCTAATTCTATTCCTTATCCTCAACGTTTTCAAAAGAAAAAAATCGATTCTCAATTTTCTAAGTTTTTAGATATTTTCAAGAAACTTCACATTAACATTCCTTTTGCAGATGCACTTGAACAAATGTCAAATTATGTGAAGTTCATGAAAGAGATTATGTCTAAGAAAAGGAGACTGGAGGCTTATGAGACTGTGAACCTAACTAAGGAATGCAGCGCCATACTTCAGAAGAAGTTACCACAAAAATTGAAAGATCCAGGGAGTTTTACTATTCCTTATCATATTGGTAGTTCTTTCTTTCAAAAGGCCTTATGTGATTTAGGTGCAAGTATTAATTTAATGCCTTTATCTGTTTTCAGGAAACTTGGCCTTGGAGAAGTACAACCCACTACAATATCATTGCAGTTAGTTGACCGCTCCGTCACATATCCTAGAGGTATTGTAGAGGATGTGATAGTAAAGGTTGATAAATTCTTCTTCCCTGCAGATTTTGTAGTCTTAGATATGGAGAAGATGCTAAGGTCCCTATCATTCTGGGGAGACCTTTCTTGGCCACTGGGAGAGCATTGATCGATGTACAGCAAGGAAAGCTAACTCTGAGGGTAAATGATGAAGAAGTAATCTTCAATATCTTTCGAACTATGAAATATCCAAATGAGGTTAGTACATGTCACATGATTGATATAGTGGATCACACTGTGCATGAGTTTAGGGACTTAGTGTTGCCTGCTGATCCTCTTGAAAAATGCATGTTGGATTTGACTTTTGAAAATCTAGGAATTTTAGATGAAGAAATTGCTTTATATTCTGATGTTTTAGAACATTTATCCATAGGAGAGTTTAGAAAAGAAAAGATATTTCAATTGTCTGTGAATGAAATAGCTACAATAAAACCTCCTGCGCCTGAATTAAAGCAATTGCCTGCACATCTTCGCGATGTTTTCTTAGATGATTCTTCTACTTTTCCTGTTATTATATCTGCTGTATTGAGTAAAGTAGAAGAAGAAAAATTATTGAGGATATTACGTGCTCATCGTTCTGCTATAGGATGGTCTATTAGTGATATTAAGGGAATTAGCCCAACTGTTGTCATGCATAAAATCTTAATGGAGGACACTTTTAGTCCATCAATTGAGCACCAGAGAAGACTCAATCCCGCCATGAATGAGGTTGTAAAGGCTGAGGTATTGAAATTACTTAATGCAGGTATTATTTATGTCATATCTGATAGTTCATGGGTGAGTCCTGTGCAGGTTGTTCCTAAGAAAGGAGGGATGACAGTTGTAAAGAATGAAAACAATGAATTCATCTCTACAAGGACGGTAACAGGGTGGCGAGTGTGCATAGATTATAGAAAATTGAACAAGGCCACTAGAAAGGAACACTTCCCTCTTCCCTTTATTGATCAAATGCTTGATAGACTTGCTGGTTATCCTTACTATTGTTTCCTTGATGGATATTCAGGTTATAATCAGATTGCCATCTCTCCTGAGGATCAAGAGAAGACTACATTCACATGTCCCTATGGTACTTTTGCTTTCAGGCGAATGCCATTTGGACTGTGTAATGCTCCCGCCACTTTTCAGCGTTGCATGATGTCCATATTTCATGACAAGGTGGAGGATAATGAAGGTTTTCATGGATGATTTTTCAGTTTTTGGATCTTCTTTTGATTCATGTTTAGCTAATCTTTCTCTTGTCTTGCAGCGTTGTGAGGAGACTAACCTTGTTTTAAATTGGGAAAAGTGTCATTTTATGGTTAAGGAAGGTATAGTATTGGGCCATAAAGTCTCTGAAAAAGGCTTGGAAGTAGATCGAGCAAAGATTTCAGCTATTGAGCAACTACCTCCTCCTATAAATGTGAAGGGAGTTAGGAGTTTTCTTGGGCATGCAGGGTTTTATCGCCGTTTTATTAAAGAATTTTCTAAAGTAATAAAACCCTTATGCAATCTTCTAGAAAAAGAGTATGCTTTTATATTCTCTGATGAATGTCTGCTAGCATTTAATCTGTTAAAGGAAAGGTTAACTACTGCACCTATAATTGTTGTACCTGATTGGAGTCAACCTTTTGAAATTATGTGTGATGCTAGTGATTTTGCTGTTGGAGCAGTTTTAGGCCAACGTCGTGATAAGTTGTTTAGGGCCATTTACTATGCTAGTAGAACTTTGGACAATGCACAGCAAAATTACACCACCACTGAAAAAGAAATGCTTGCTGTTGTATTTTCTTTTGATAAATTTAGGTCCTATCTGTTAGGGACTAAAGTCATTGTCCATACTGACCATGCAACTCTTCGATATTTATTTGATACAAAAGATGCTAAACCTCGTTTGATTCGATGGGTTCTTCTTTTGCAGGAGTTTGATTTTGACATACGGGATAGGAAATGATGTGAGAATGTTGTTGCAGACCATTTGTCTCGCATTGAGCATGAGAACCACCACGAGACTTTTCCTATCACAGAGGACTTTCGTGATGAGAGATTATACCAGGTAAAATCTACTATTCCATGGTTTGCTGACTATGTTAATTTTCTTGCAGGAAAGGTGATGCCACCAGATTTGAAGTCCCACCAAAAGAAGAAATTTCTCCATGATGTCAAGTCTTACCTGTGGGACGACCCGTTGCTCTTTAAGGTTTGTTCAGACCAATTAATAAGACGGTGTGTTCCACATGAGGAGGTAACTAAAATTATGCATGATTGTCATTCATCTCCTTATGGTGGTCATTTTGAACCCACACGTACTGCTGCGAAGGTATTGCAATCTGGTTTCTATTGGCCTACTTTGTTTAGGGATTGTTATACTTTTGTTAAAACATGTGATAGGTGCCAAAGAACAGGTAATATCTTGAGACACCATGAATTGCCTTTAACTCCTATTCTTGAAGTCGAGTTGTTTGATGTTTGGGGAATTGATTTTATGGGTCCCTTTCCCTCTTCCCATGATTATCTTTATATCTTAGTTGCAGTTGATTATGTGTCTAAATGGGTAGAGACAATTGCCACTAAGAAAAATGATGCTCGTATTGTCTTACAGTTCCTTCATAAGAACATATTTACTAGATTTGGCACTCCACGAGCTATTATTAGTGATGAGGGATCTCATTTTTGCAATAAACTGTTTAATGCTTTACTTGTCAAATATGGAGTTCGACACAAGGTTTCAACTGCTTATCATCCCCAAACTAACGGTCTTGCTGAGGTTTCTAACAGGGAAATAAAACAGATATTGGAGAAGACCATTCGCACCACCAGGAAGGATTGGGCTCTCAAATTGGATGAAGCTCTTTGGGCCTATCGTACAGCCTTCAAAACTCAAATTGGTACATCCCCGTATCGATTGGTGTTTGGGAAGGCATGTCACTTACCTGTGGAACTGGAACATAAAGCATTCTGGGCCACCAGGAAGTTGAAATTTGACTCTCAGAAAGCTGGCGAAGAACGGCTGCTTCAACTTAATGAGTTGGAAGAGTTTCGAGGCCAAGCTTATGTGAATGCCAAGCTTTACAAAGAACGCACTGCGAGATGGCATGATCAAAGAATTCAACACCGCTCATTTACACCTGGACAACGAGTACTTCTTTTTAACTCACGTTTACGTTTGTTTCTAGGTAAATTAAAATCTAGGTGGTCGGGGCCCTTATCCATTAAGGAAGTGTTTCCACATGGAGCAATCGAGTTACAAGCTACTGATGGACATTCATTCAAGGTCAATGGACAAAGAGTCAAACATTACTATGGCACTGAGGAACGACGTCTCGAGAGCCTTTACTTGGACGAACCTGAATGATGCATCGTCCCGTCTAGCTAAAGACGTTAACTAAAGCGCTTGTTGGGAGGCAACCCAATTTCGTGTGTATTCTCTTTCATTGTTGTTTGATGTTTGTTTTCTTTTTACTCTAATTTTTTGTTTGTTTGTTTTGTAGGTAAAAATTTTTTTTTAAAAAAAACTGCAGGCACGAAACCCGAGAGGACAACGTCGAGACCCTGGTCAAGCGTCTCGACGCTACGAACTTCTGCTGCAGCGTCAGAAACCGAGAGGACAGCGTCGAGACGCTCCGAAGTCTCCTGCAGCGTCAGAAATCGAGGGGATAGCGTCGAGACGCTGCCCTAGCGTCTCGACGCTACGCGAATTCTTGCAGAGCCAATTACCGAGGGGACAGCGTCGAGACGCTACCCTAGCGTCTCGACGCTATCACGAAAACCTGCACTTAAATTTCCAGAACCGAGAGAAATTTTTCAAAACTCCATTTGAAACCCTACCTTCTCCCCACTCGATTTTCAACCCAAATCTGCCTAAGCTCCCCATAAATCTCTCATTTTTTCTTCAAATCTCCACTCCTTAACTCCCGATCTTGAGTTCTTTGGCCGTTCATGCTCGATTGAAGTCTATTTCCACCATTTGTGAAAGATTCAAAGTTCAAACTCAAGGTTTTTCAAGGGTAATCTCTACACTTTCTATCTCTTTTATAAGCTTTGGTTGTTGTGTAGAAATTTTTTCGAGTTAAGTTGAGTGTGTTTGGGAGTCTTTTTGTTGTGTTGGGCATAAAAATTTGGGGTTTTGTTGGAGAGGTGTTCTTCGTGTTCTTCGTGTTCTTGAAAAAAAAAAAAAAAAATGGTCGGGTCAAAGCGTTCAAGAGCTTCTTCATCTTCAACAAGGGCTGAATTTGATTCTGATCGGTTCGTCAGTCTTGCTGCTTATGAGAACTTTCAGAAAAACATAATTGAGAGAAATGTTCTCCCTGAACGGGCCCTGGCTCCAGATGAAGTGCACCAACACCTCTTATTTCACAACATCATACAAAGAGGTTGGGCAGAATTTGTGCAGCAGCCTACGAGTGCCGTCGTATCCCTTGTGCGGGAATTTTATGCCAACATGACTGAGGCGGACACCAAATCATATGTGAGAGGCCGTCGCATCCCGTTTGACGCAGCTTCTATAAACGCATCTTTTTCGCTGCCCAACATCGATCGGGACGAGTACGGTTTATACGTCAGTGAGCAGCTCGACGTATATCAAGTAATCAGAGAGCTATGTCATCCAGGTGCTCAGTGGGTCACCAGGCAAGGTGAGGTCATTCGATTCCGCGCAACTGACCTCACTGTCACAAACAGGGTGTGGCATAGTTTCATTTGTGCCAGGTTGCTCCCCATTGCTCGTCTGAGCGATGTAACGAAGGACAGGGCAATCCTTCTATATGCGATTGCCACAGGTCGCTCAGTGGATGTTGGCAAACTTATCCACAGCTCGATGCGACGCACTAGACGAGGGTCCACCACAGGCGGACTTGGGCACTCGTCCCTCATTACGGAGCTCTGTAAGTGAGCCGGTGTAGAATGGGATGGACGCGAGGAGGTGGTCCACCCTCTGGCACTCATGGAGAAGAATTTTATTATGAGATTGCGTGGACGGGATGATGCGGTTGCCGGTGCAGGCAGCCAAGATGAGGATGATGTCTATCTGGAGGGACCTGTTCCAGTTATGCTCGTTCCTCCTCAGCCAGCTCGGGCTTCACGTTCTATTGACGAGCAACTCCAGCATTTGTCGCTGCGAGTTCAGCGCCACCACAGGCGTTCTGAGGCACAGTTCACTCCCCTATACGAGTGTCTGCGCTACCAGTATGAGCCTAGCGCCGACCAGTCTTTCCCTCCTCCGATGCCTCCATACGCATCATCTGATGAGGAGCAGTGAGCGCCTACATTTCAGGGCAGTTTCGTTACCCCTATCTTTTTTCTTATTGTGTATGCATGCTGTTTTTTATTTTATACATTGAGGACAATGCATGTTTTGAAATTTGGGGGTGGGACTAGCATGTTAAAGGCCCTTAATATATTTTTAGTTTTTGAGCTGATTTGTGATTAGGATAACCTATGAGATATTCTGAATATTGATAATCTGGATTGGAGAATTATGAAACCATATCTGAAAAGTTGAAAACTATTTTCAACTTTTGTTTCCCTTTTGTATGTTTGACTACCCTGTAAGCTAAGAATGCATCTTTGTGTTGAGTCTTTATGCATGAGAGAGACAACATGATTTGGCTTTTATTAAAAAGAAAAAAAATTGTAGATAGTATCTCATTGCTTTACTGATTTATGAATGCATAAGGTTATTGCCATTATACCCTGCCTATCTGTGAGATTTTGAGCCATTAAGCACTATCTTTACACAGGGCTCTTTTCTTTTAAATTGAGTGTGCCATGCATGATTGACTTTTCTAGAACTTGCTCTGATATGCATGTCTGAAATCTCTGAATTCAATTTGAATGTCTTATTTTCACAAGGACAATTAGGATAACCCATTTTTTAGCTTTCTCAAAATGACAACCTTGACATTATCTTTAGAAAGCCCATTTTGAGCCTTAAACCTTTTTGTTGGAAATTTGCCATATTACAAGCCTTATATCCATTCTATTGTATTTTCCTTCATTTGAACCTTGAATTGAAGAATAAAGATGTATACCACATGATACTTAAATCAATCCAAAGGAGAAAAAATGAAGTATTACTCAATGCATGAAATATCCCTCGTAGTGGCTTTGTTAAAAATAAAAAAAAAATAAAAAAATGGAGAACAAAAGCCACCGAGAGGAGTAACTTTACAAAGAGTCACAATTCTTTCGAGCTTCATGTGGTATGAACAATAATTCTTCCAATCAAGTAACTTAAAATGTCCATCCATCCACCTTTACCTAAGCCCAATTACAACCAAAGTGAGACCCGAAAATTTGACATTCTTTTGATTTATTGATGATGAAGATTTGATATTTTAGCAAGCTTATGGTAAAATTCTTTTATGCATTGGATTGAGTGTTTATCCTATATATATCCCGATTAGTGAGATGATTGAGCGACATTGTGTGAGGTATTAATTCTTGTGCATTGATTGTCGTAATTTAATGAGATGCTTAAGCTTTATTATAAAACTAGCCTTTGATTGTTTGTTCTCTTGATTGTCACCATGGCTCAAACCATAGATGAATACTTAGTTTTATGGGTAATTTTGGATACAAAAGAAAAACAATAGGCTATCGTTGAATTTATTCTTAAATTGTGGATTGTCATTATTGGGATTATTGAGGTTGGAATCACATGCTTGCATTCATTAATTTGTCTTATGATCTTGTTTTATTTTGCTCGAGACTAGCAAAAACTTAAATTTGGGGGTGTTTGATAGCTCACAAAGTGTGCTATCTTTATAGCCTTTTTATCACTAGTTTACCGTGTAATTGAGCACTTTAATGTTGATTATCTTTTATATTATAGGAATTGAGCTAAATGGAGCTAAATGGAGCATTATTGAGGATTAAGAATAGAAATGATCAAATTGGGTGACTTGAAGAGGAAGTCCAAGCCAAGAATCCCATAGCAGTAGCGTCTCGACGCTACCCGGAGCGTCGCGACGCTACGGATAGTCTTCCAGCGCCATTTCCGTCCGTAGCGTCGAGACGCTGTGCCTAGCGTCTCGACGCTGGCTTGCCAAATAAGGAAGGAGATATTTTCGAGACAACGTCGAGACGCTGACCCTTCACGATTTTTGCTATAAATAAGACCTTTTTCCAGCAAACTTAGGGACCAAATTTTAGAGAGAAAAAGCCCTAGTTTCGAGACTTTGACACTTTGGAGAGGAGAGGAACGAGGATTGAAGCTGAGGAAGAGATTCGAAAGCAAGAGATTGTAGATCGTAAGCCGGGAACGGAGAACGGCACGATATTGAGTTTATTTCTCCCTTTTCTTAGAACTTTGTTGATGGATTTCTTATTGTTTAAGATGTTTTTAGTTTTAAACATGAGTGGCTAAACTTATTATCTTGGGGATTGATGTAGCCTTTTAGTTTTGATATTTCAATTAATTGAATGCTTAGATTGATTGCTTATTGTCCATTCGTGCTTTTACTTTCTTAATGCTTATAATCTTTTTGCCAAGGGTTGTATGTCTTCATGGTTTAAATTATGCTTGAAAGAGAATGATTTAGACTAGATCTTAATTGCATGACTAAGAATAATTCTAACATGGGAATGATTAGGCTATCTTAGAAGTTGTTTTAAAGAAGAGTTTTAATGCCTTGCATGTCTTTAAAAACTAGATTGAACAATTAGTTTTATTACATTGCATGAGACCAATTGCGCTCGTAAGAGTCAATTGTTATTTTTGTCCTTCTAGACTTATGGAAATTTGCATGAATAATCTAGGCATTTGATTGATTGAAGCGTCAATCTAATTGGTGAAATCACATCCCTAAGATACTTTTCTCGTGATTTGTTTAATTCGTTACTTTATTTTATTGTTTTCTTTTGAAATTGTTGTCACAACCCACTTTTCATCTTATTTCTGTAGATAAAATTAAACACTATTATTCGGGGTACTTAAGTGAGCTAGAAAGTCAGTCCTGAGGACGATATTCGTATTCATTTACACTTTATTACTTGACCCGTACACTTGCGGTTTTGCTCTGCATTAAAAGGGCACAACAGTCCCTATTTAAGAACGGGGAAAAGAAATCGTTGATCACTAGGCTCGCTGAAGACAGAGTCCTTGTGTGGGTGCTAGCTGGATATTCGAAGCGTATGTACGACGACTGTTATCTGGTTGTCGATATTTCGTCTATATATACAAGCACATACAGTAGCAACGAGAGTAGTAACCCAAAGATGATTTCATCTCTAAAGAAGAGGAACTTACACTTCGTCGATCCAGATCGTATTGAAGAACTTGCTGAGAACCTGACCATTATCGAAAATTGTATTTTTTACACCAAAACAGACTTAAAGAAGGTTGTTTCTATATTAGCGGTAAAAATAAGTTTTCAGTTTAGAACTACAATGTCTAACACAAAACAGTTCACTGTAAAATGCATTGAAGACTCCTACAATTGGTCCCTCTACGCGTCTGTGTATGGCATCGGGAAACTATGGGTGGTTAGAAAGTTCACTAATGAACATAATTGCGCTATAGACGTTGTTAAGAACGACCACAAACAAGCAATTGTAACTGTTGTTAGTAACTATGCAAAAACCATAATGTCAACCAATAACAAAAAACATGCACATTAGGTGACATCCTTGGGTATGCTCGGAAGAAACATGAGGTTGCCATAAGCTACAACGAGGATTGGAGAGCAAAAAAGAAGACATTATTAATTACACATTTCGTACCAATAGCTTCAACGAGATAGTTTCGTCCCAAAATATTATAAACATTATACTATATATATTAGTTAACTATTTTTCAACTTGCGCCTATTTCATTTAAGCCGTATTGTGAAACTTCCGAATGAGTTCCATTAAATCCAATAGCTTCAATTTGACTCCACCTCCTAAGATCAAATACTACCATATTCAAATTTGACGATATATTTCACATTATTTTATTTATTTGTTTTTGAAATAAATGTCTCTTTTGGGGATCTCGTTTCAATTAGCAATATTTTTAAAAATGTCCAAAATATATGTACATTTAAACTTATAGATTTTCATAAATTTTTCTTACCATTATGTCTCTATTACTTTTCTCTCTCCATAATTGATTTTTATTTCCTAATTTACATATATTAATTACACATTTTTCATTGTTTTGAAATATTTATCCACATTTTAATTTCTACAATTTTAGCATTCTATAATTGTTGCACATGATTTATCCCACGACTTTAGCATTTGAGCATTTTGTTTCAAACATTAATTTTAACATTGTAATTTATTCCCATTAAAATATATGTATTTTTTTTTTATATATACCCACCATATATACCTATTTATACTTCATATATGAGTATGTCCTCATATATAATGTATATATACTTATAGATTATGTATTTATTTTTTGGAAAATATATGTATTTATTATATATACACACCATATATATTGGTATATAATTCATATATACTTATACATAATATATGTTTTATATACACCCACCATATATATGAATATATGAATATATAATGCGGAAAAAGGATTTTTTAGATCTGTGATTATGAGAAGGGATGAGACAATATTAATGAGGAGAGAGGATTTAATTTTTTTTCTTCTTTAAATGAATCTTTTTTACTTTAATTTATTTTATTAAAATGTTAGAGGAATGTAGACACCGTATTTTGTCCAGCCTTGTTTATCATTTTTTTAAATTTTTGCTTAGTCTTGTTTATTTTCTTGTGTTTTGCCAAATAAATTTTTGAAATCATGTAATCTCGTTTTTCCCGCTGATTTTGAAATTGCAAAAGAAAAGAATAAACAGGTTTTTCAAAGTTTTTGAATTAATAAGATTTGGGGCTTAGTTTAGAGTTTTGATTTTGGATTTTAAGTTAAAATGATTTGGGGTGTTGATTTCGGAGTTTTAAAATTTAAGGAGATTTAAGGTTTCAATTCAGGGTTTTAAATTTAAGGAGATTTGAGATTTCAATTCAGGGTTTCAGGTTTAAAGAGATTTGGGGTTTCGATTTAGGGTTTGAGTTTTTAGGTTTTATATTTCAGGGTTTAAAATTAAAACCTTCAAATTGATTTCTTCCGAATTAATATTGTTTCAAGATAAATTAAGATTTTTCAAGATAAACTTTCAAAGACATTTGATTTTAGAACTCGGATTTTAAGATTTTAATAAGATTTTAATTTGGTCAAGATAAATTTAAATTGATCTTTCAAATAGATTTGTTTAAAAAATAATTTTAAAAAAAAAACATTTATTTTTAGAATTCGATTTTATATTTTAATTGGGTCAAGATAAATTCAATTTATTTTTAAAATTAAATCTTACGAATGAATTTGTTTAAGAGATAAATTTGATAAAAAAAAACATTTAATTTTAGAATTCGATTTTATATTTTATATTTGGCCAGGATAAATTCAAATTGATTGTAAACTTAAATCTCTCAACTAGATTTGTTTAAAAGAATTTTCAAAGACATTTAATTTTAAAATTTGACTTTAATTTTTAATTTGGTTTAGATTGGTTAGTTTTAGATTTGATTAGGATTTCAAATTTGGATTTATCTAGAATATAAAATGGAAAAAGGGATGAAAAGACATTTAATTTTAAGATTTGAGTTTAGATTGGTTAGTTTTAGATTTGATTAGGATTTCAAATTTGAATTTATCTAGAATATAAAATGGAAAAAAGGGATGGAAAGACATTTAATTTTAAAATTCGACTTTAGTTTTTAATTTGGTTTAGATTGGTTAGTTTTAGATTTGATTAGGATTTCAAATTTGGATTTATCTAGAATATAAAATGGAAAAATGATGGAAAGACATTTAATTTTAAAATTTGACTTTAGATTGGTTAGTTTTAGATTTGATTAGGATTTCAAATTTGGATTTATCTAGAATATAAAATGGAAAAAAGGGATGGAAAGACATTTAATTTTAAAATTTGACTTTAGATTTTAATTTGGTTTAGATTGGTTAGTTTTAGATTGGATTAGGATTTTAAATTTGGATTTATCTAGAATATAAAATGGAAAAAAAGGATAGACATTTAATTTTAAAATTTGACTTTAAATTTTAATTTGGTTTAAATCGGTTAGTTTTAGATTTGATTAGGATTTCAAATTTGGATTTATATAGAATATAAAATGGAAAAAGGGATGGGATTAACACTATAAATAGAAGTGATTAGAGAGGTTTTAAAAGGGGGAAGTTGGAGCAAAAAGGAGAAGCTTTGAGGAGGGAAGAATTTGGAGGAGGATTTTAGGAGAACAAGACAAAATGTTGGGATTTCCCAAAACATAAAAAACTCCTACATTTTTTCTCTCCTCACGGGTCATCATCTCTTCCTCACCACCTTCATCATCCTTCAATCCCAAGCTCCATCAAGAATTCGGCCTCCAGTCTCCGTCAACCTTCACGACGACGGCGGAAAATCCAGATCTACGAAGGTAGCGGCGGAACATCACAATCGTGAAGAAGGTGAAAATTTTAGATTTTTAGTTACTTAAGAAAATGCCATTGACTATGTTTATTTACAAATTTGATATATTTGCTTAATTACAAAATTGTTACCTTTATTTTGTTATTTCACAATTTTTAACATTTGACTTATAATTCAATATTTTTCAATATTTCACCCTTGATTTTCAATTAAATTATGGTATATTTGCTTTTAATTTTAAGATTTCAAATCTTTTTCCAATTTTACCTTATTTTAAATCTTTAGAATAAATTTTAATTATTTTTGTAAATATAAATTTCAAATGAATCTCAACTTTATCTTTAATTTGAATTTTCCTAAGACTCAATTTGGTTTCATAATCAAAGTTATATTTTCATCTAATTCCTCTAATTCCTGCTAAAATTTTGGCTGATAAGATCGATAGACTTAAGCAGGAGTAACCATTTCACTAACACAAAAGTCGTTTTCATTAAGCATTTGTTTTCACAAATCCTGCATTCAAATCATGCAAGTTGATATCATTTACATCATGAAAAAAAATGACATATCAATTGTACATACATGTTGCATTCAATCATTCATTATCATTAACATATTATGCACGCACGTTGCATTCGATCATTTATCTACTCTCAACATGATACATTCAATCATTCATTACCTTTAACACATTATGTACACACGTTGCATTCAATGGTTCTTCTACCCTTGACAAGCATATGCACACATGTTGCATTCATGACATTATTCTATCCTTAGGATGCAGATACATCAGTATCGTACATACATACTGCATTCATGACATCCGTCATTCTACTCCTAGCATGTTCATGCATACATGCTGCAACTATGACATTTTGTTAATGCACATGCATACGTGTTGCATTCATGGCATCCATTATCTTTAACATATTATGCACACATGTTGCATTCACATTAGCATGCATTTGCATCATTGCGTCATGCTTTCAAAATTCAAGTCCCTTGGTCAAGCCAAGCAAATGAAGGCATATCTTCATCAAATTGTCAAATTACATTGCCATTTTCCAGGATTAATAAACATTGTTTCATCCTTTACATTGCACACTAACGCATACACTCATGTTTTGCGCAACATTCGAGTCAATCATATTTTGCAATTCACATTTGCGTCACATTCTCATTTGAGGGTCAATCAGAAGTTCATAGGTCATACATTTAAGACCTCCGCATATTCTTGGGAATTTCTAAAATCTAAAAAAGTAAGTCGTTTTCAAATGTTTTGACAACGAAGTTTTGAAATAAAAACCGTTATCTTTTGCTTTCCAGCTAAATTTTGAAACAAAAATCATTGTCTTTTGTTGGTTAAATCGAACCCTAATCTAAGATTGGCAGTTCGAAGCCTGATAATAGCAGGTCCGTTTAAATTTTTGTTGGTTAAATCGAACTCTATGTCAGCGGATAAGTCCCGGTAGTAGTTCGAAGCCTGATAATAGCAGGTCCGTTTAAAATTATGTTGGTTAAATCGAACCCTAATCTAAGATTGGCAGTTCGAAGCCTGATAATAGCAGGTCCGTTTAAATTTATGTTGGTTAAATCGAACCCTAATCTAAGATTGGCAGTTCGAAGCCTGATAATAGCAGGTCCGTTTAAAATTCTGTTGGTTAAATCGAACCCTAATCTAAGATTGACAGTTCGAGGCCTGATAATAGCAGGTCCGTTTAAATTTCTGTTGGTTAAATCGAACTCTATGTCTGCGGGTAAGTCCTGGTAGTAGTTCGAAGCCTGATAATAGCAGGTCCGTTTAAATTTCTGTTGGTTAAATCGAATCATAATCTAAGATTGGTAGTTCGAAGCCTGATAATAGCAGGTCCGTTTAAACTTCTGTTGGTTAAATCGAACCCTAATCTAAGATTGGCAGTTCGAAGCCTGATAATAGCAGGTCCGTTTACAATTTTGTTGGTTAAATCGAACCCTAATCTAAGATTGGCAGTTCGAAGCCTGATAATAGCAGGTCCGTTTAAATTTTTGTTGGTTAAATCGAACCCTAATCTAAGATTGGCAGTTCGAAGCCTGATAATAGCAGGTCCGTTTAAATTTCAGTTGGTTAAATCGAACCCTAATCTAAGATTAGCAGTTCGAAGCCTGATAATAGCAGGTCCGTTTAAATTTCTGTTGGTTAAATCGAACCCTAATCTAAGATTGGCAGTTCGAAGCCTGATAATAGCAGGTTCGTTTAAATTTTTGTTGGTTAAATCGAACCCTAATCTAAGATTGGCAGTTCGAAGCCTGATAATAGCAGGTCCGTTTACAATTTTTTTGGTTAAATCGAACCCTAATCTAAGATTGGCAGTTCGAAGCCTGATAATAGCATGTCCGTTTAAATTTTTGTTGGTTAAATCGAACCCTAATCTAAGATTGGCAGTTCGAAACTTGATAATAGCAGGTCCGTTTAAATTTTTGTTGGTTAAATCGAACCGTAATCTAAGATTGGCAGTTCGAAGCCTGATAATAGCAGGTCCGTTTAAATTTCTGTTGGTTAAATCGAATCATAATCTAAGATTGGTAGTTCGAAGCCTGATAATAGCAGGTCCGTTTAAATTTCTGTTAGTTAAATCGAACCCTAATCTAAGATTGGCAGTTCGAAGCATGATAATACCAGGTCCGTTTACAATTTTGTTGGTTAAATCGAACCCTAATCTAAGATTGGCAGTTCGAAGCCTGATAATAGCAGGTCCGTTTAAATTTTTGTTGGTTAAATCGAACCCTAATCTAAGATTGGCAGTTCGAAGCCTGATAATAGCAGGTCCGTTTAAATTTCAGTTGGTTAAATCGAACCCTAATCTAAGAGTAGCAGTTCGAAGCCTGATAATAGCAGGTCCGTTTAAATTTCTGTTGGTTAAATCGAACCCTAATCTAAGATTGGCAGTTCGAAGCCTGATAATAGCAGGTCCGTTTAAATTTTTGTTGGTTAAATCGAACCCTAATCTAAGATTGGCAGTTCGATGCCTGATAATAGCAGGTCCGTTTACAATTTTATTGGTTAAATCGAACCCTAATCTAAGATTGGCAGATCGAAGCCTGATAATAGCATGTCCGTTTAAATTTTTGTTGGTTAAATCGAACTCTAATCTAAGATTGGCAGTTCGAAACTTGATAATAGCAGGTCCGTTTAAATTTCTGTTGGTTAAATCGAACTTAAATCTAAGATTGGCAGTTCGAAACCTAATAATAGAAGGCCCGTTTAAATTTTTGTTGGTTAAATCGAACCCTAATCTAAGATTGGCAGTTCGAAGCCTGATAATAGCAGGTCCGTTTAAATTTATGTTGGTTAAATCGAACTCTATGTCATCGGGTAAGTCCCGGTAGTAGTTCGAAGCCTGATAATCGTAGGTCCGTTTAAATTTTTGTTGGTTAAATCGAACCCTAATCTAAGATTGGCAGTTCGATGCCTGATAATAGCAGGTCCGTTTACAATTTTGTTGGTTAAATCGAACCCTAATCTAAGATTGGCAGTTCGAAGCCTGATAATAGCATGTCCGTTTAAATTTTTGTTGGTTAAATCGAACTCTAATCTAAGATTGGCAGTTCGAAACTTGATAATAGCAGGTCCGTTTAAATTTCTGTTGGTTAAATCGAACTCAAATCTAAGATTGGCAGTTCGAAGCCTAATAATAGCAGGCCCGTTTAAATTTCTGTTGGTTAAATCGAACCCTAATCTAAGATTGGCAGTTCGAAGCCTGATAATAGCACGTCCGTTTAAATTTCTGTTGGTTAAATCGAACTCTATGTCAGCGGGTAAGTCTTGGTAGCAGTTCGAAGCCTGATAATAGCAGGTCCGTTTAAATTTTTGTCGGTTAAATCGAACTCTATGCCAGCGGGTAAGTCCCGGTAGCAGTTTAAAGCCTGATAATAGCAGGTCCGTTTAAATTTCAGTTGGTTAAATCGAACCCTAATCTAAGATTGGCAGTTCGAAGCCTGATAATAGCAGGTCCGTTTAAATTTCTGTTGGTTAAATTGAACCCTAATCTAAGATTGGCAGTTCGAAGCCTGGTAATAGCAGGTCCGTTTACAATTTTGTTGGTTAAATCGAACCCTAATCTTAGATTGGCAGTTCGAAGCCTGATAATAGCAGGTCCGTTTACAATTTTGTTGGTTAAATCGAACCCTAATCTAAGATTGGCAGTTCGAAGCCTGATAATAGCAGGTCCGCTTAAATTTTGTTGGTTAAATCGAACCCTAATCTAAGATTGGCAGTTCGAAGCCTGATAATAGCAGGTCTGTTTAAATTTTTGTTGGTTAAATCGAACCCTAATCTAAGATTGGCAGTTCGAAGCCTGATAATAGCAGGTCCGTTTAATTTTTTCTCGGTTAAATCGAACCTTAATCTAAGATTGGCAGTTCGAAGCCTGATAATAGCAGGTCCGTTTACAATTTTGTTGGTTAAATCGAACCCTAATCTAAGATTGGCAGATCGAAGCCTGATAATCGCAGGTCCGTTTAAATTTTTGTTGGTTAAATCGAACCCTAATCTAAGATTGGCAGTTCGAAGCCTGATAATAGCAGGTCCGTTTACAATTTTGTTGGTTAAATCGAACCCTAATCTAAGACTGGCAGTTCGAAACCTGACACAGTATCTTAAATTTAGTGGTCGTAGCTTGACTAACCCAGACCCATATTGTTCTTAATGATAAACAAATCTTGGCCTCCCCAAATACTTTGTCTTTTTCATTTCTCTACCCTTTCAATTCTTCAAGGATATACAAAGGGGGGCAAGCTGTAGACACCGTATTTTGTCCGGCCTTGTTTATCATTTTTTTAAATTTTTGCTTAGTCTTGTTTATTTTCTTGTGTTTTGCCAAATAAATTTTTGAAATCATGTAATCTCGTTTTTCCTGCTGATTTTGAAATTGCAAAAGAAAAGAATAAACCGGTTTTTCAAAGTTTTTGAATTAAGGAGATTTGGGGCTTTGTTTAGAGTTTTGATTTTGGATTTTAAGTTAAAAGGATTTGGGGTGTTGATTTCGGAGTTTTAAAATTTAAGGAGATTTGAGGTTTCAATTTAGGGTTTTAAATTCAAGGAGATTTGGGGTTTCAATTCAGGGTTTCAGGTTTAAAGAGATTTGGGGTTTCGATTTAGGGTTTGAGTTTTTTAGGTTTTATATTTTAGGGTTTAAAATTAAAACCTTCAAATTGATTTCTTCCTAATTAATATTGTTTCAAGATAAATTAAGATTTTTCAAGATAAACTTTCAAAGGCATTTTATTTTAGAACTCGATTTTAAGATTTTAATAAGATTTTAATTTGGTCAAGATAAATTTAAATTGATCTTTCAAATAGATTTGTTTAAAAAATAATTTAAAAAAAAAACATTTATTTTTTAGAATTCGATTTTATATTTTAATTGGGTCAAGATAAATTCAATTTATTTTTAAAATTAAATCTTACGAATGAATTTGTTTAAGAGATAAATTTGATAAAAAAAACATTTAATTTTAGAATTCAATTTTATATTTTATATTTGGCCCGGATAAATTCAAATTGATTGTAAACTTAAATCTCTCAACTAGATTTGTTTAAAAGAATTTTCAAAGACATTTAATTTTAAAATTTGCCTTTAATTTTTAATTTGGTTTAGATTGGTTAGTTTTAGATTTGATTAGGATTTCAAATTTGGATTTATCTAGAATATAAAATGGAAAAAGGGATGGAAAGTCATTTAATTTTAAAATTCGACTTTAGTTTTTAATTTGGTTTAGATTGGTTAGTTTTAGATTTGATTAGGATTTCAAATTTGGATTTATCTAGAATATAAAATGGAAAAAGGATGGAAAGACATTTAATTTTAAAATTTGACTTTAGATTGGTTTAGTTTTAGATTTGATTAGGATTTCAAATTTGGATTTATCTAGAATATAAAATGGAAAAAAGGGATGAAAATACATTTAATTTTAAAATTTGGCTTTAGATTTTAATTTGGTTTAGATTGGTTAGTTTTAGATTGGATTAGGATTTTATATTTGGATTTATCTAGAATATAAAATGGAAAAAAAGGATGGACATTTAATTTTAAAATTTGACTTTAAATTTTAATTTGGTTTAGATGGGTTAGTTTTAGATTTGATTAGGATTTCAAATTTAGATTTATATAGAATATAAAATGGAAAAAAGGATGGGATTAACATTATAAATAGAAGTGATTAGAGAGGTTTTAAAAGGGGGAAGTTGGAGCAAAAAGTAGAGGCTTTGAGGAGGGAAGAATTTGGAGGAGGATTTTAGGAGAACAAGACAAAATGTTGGGATTTCCCAAAACATAAAAAACTCCTACATTTTTTCTCTCCTCACGGGTCATCATCTCTTACTCACCACCTTCATCATCCTTCAATCCCAAGCTCCATCAAGAATTCGGCCTCCAGTCTCCGTCAACCTTCACGACGACGGCGGAAAATCCAGATCCACGAAGGTAGCGGCGGAACATCACAATCGTGAAGAAGGTGAAAATTTTAGATTTTTAGTTACTTAAGAAAATGCGATTGACTATGTTTATTTACAAATTTGATATATTTGCTTAATTACAAAATTGTTACCTTTATTTTGTTATTTCACAATTTTTAACATTTGACTTATAATTCAATATTTTTCAATATTTCACCCTTGATTTTCAATTAAATTATGGTATATTTACTTTTAATTTTAAGATTTTTAATCTTTTTCCAATTTTACCTTATTTTAAATCTTTAGAATAAATTGTAATTATTTTTGTAAATATAAATTTCAAATGAATCTCAACTTTATCTTTAATTTGAATTTTCCTAAGACTCAATTTGGTTTCATAATCAAAGTTATATTTTCATCTAAAATTGCGTTTGTAAAATAGAATAATATTTGTTTTGAGGGCTGAGTAATGTGACTTTCGTAGAGTTTCGACTCTCGTGCAAGCACACGAAAATCCTCCAATCATTTCTAAAAAATAATAAATCAACGTATTTTAAAAATTAAATATTATCATATAAATCCTATGACGGAGTTGAGATAAATTTCTCAAATTCTTGAGGTAAACAATTAAATAGAATAATAAGGTTTGATTGGATGGGACATTGTTTTTAATAAACTATTATTTATTTTCTCAAATTAAGGACGTTTTAAAATTTACGGGATAATATAAGATAAAATATGGCTTACCGTTTTTAACGGTTGTTGTAGGGTGCTAATACCTTCCCTACACTCAAACGACCCCCGAACCTAATTTCTCTTTTCGTAGACCAGTTTTCTTTTAAAGGTGACCAGTCATACCCAAAATGATTGGTGACGACTCCATCTCTTTTATTTTTTTCAAAACCCTTTGAAATAGGACGTCGGCCGCTCCGCGTCGCAAAAACGTTGAGACAAGGAACATGAAGAACTTACAAGTAATTGAACCTTAACTTTTATGAAACATCTTAAATGTAGTTGGCCATTTGTAAAAACAATATGAATTTTCGACATAAATGAAAAATCATAATAAATCGAAGGTTCATTATGTACTTATCCCTTTCAATTATGTCCTGTCTCTGTTTTTTATTTTCTCTTTGTGTCTCCTCTTTTCTTCGTTCTTATTTTCTCCTTAATATTTTAAATTCAATTAAATCTTCAAATTTTAATAAAAGAAACAATCTCCATAAATCTCTCTAAATATTTCAAAATACAATCTTAAGCTACCCATTAAAAATCATCTCATCACTCTTTTTCTCTCTCTCAACCCATCATTTTTCGTTCAGTCGCACAAGCCCCCCTCCGTAGTTCTCTCTTCTCCAGCTACGGGACGAGCCAAAATCAACGGCAGTGTCTTCAACCCTCGACGATCACCCACGAGCGACGATGCTCCCTCTGAAGCAGCGGGTTCGTACCCATTATGACATCCACACTTCTAGGCAGAGGTCGGCGACGACAAAGGTTCTGGGCCGCAACGACGATGATCTGCAACAATGCATGTTTCCTCTCCTAAGAATGCAACAATTTTTGTATTTGCCTAAAAAGATAAGGTTGAAATTGTTCATTTTTTTTTTTTGAGATTGTTCAATGAATATTGCAATATACATTATATTTCCAATTCGGTCTAAATTGAAATTACACTGTATTTGCAATTGGGTCTAAATTGAAATTACACTGTATTTCCAATTCGGTCAGAATTGAAATTACACTGTATTTTCAATTCATCTGAATTACATTGTATTTTCAATTAGATTTGAATTATAATTACACTGTATTTGCAATTGGGTATGAATTAAAATTACACTTGCATTTGGGTCTGAATTTAAATTACACATAGTTGCAATTGGGTATGAATTGAAATTACTGTATTTCTAATTCGGTTCGAATTGCAAATATATTGTATTTGCAACTGAATCTAAATTGCAATTACATTGTCTTTTCAATTCGGTTCGAATTGCAATTACTTCAAGTTCAATTTGTATAATTGCAAATACATTGTAATTGTACTTTAAAAAATCGTAATGTACCAACTGTAATTGCAAAGTACCTTTTAGTGATTATATTTTCAATTCGAAAATACACTCCATTTTTGCTTCTAAACAATGTATTTTTAATTTTTTGTATCCATTAATTTAATTCCATTTAAGTTCCTTGGTATCTCAATCAACCCATCACAAATGTTTTTAGGAAAGAGATCATTTATTTTTGTTTTAACCATGCAATGTAAGCGATTAGAAGTTTCATAAAAATTGAATTCATTATTGACTCAAATCACAAGAAAGTTAATTTTTTTTTTTTATGTAAAGACATTTCACTGGAGTGATAAGTGTACATTTAAGGCATCTTTGTGTTTTTGAATTCGACATTTAACATCTGCATATTTTTTTTTTTTATTGACTACATACATAACTAATTTCTTAAATATATTTTTTATTATCAATATAAATGATAAACACATTTAATATTTCGTTTTAAATATTTAATTCTATAAAAAAATATATTTTTTTTAAGTATTTTTTCAAGTTTCATTTTCTTTTTTATATATTTATATTAAAAAATGTTGAAATGTCATTTTAGTTTTTTTTGTACTATGTTCAAATTTAGTCTTCATACTTTCAAAAAATCTTAAACTTAATCCTTACTTTTAATTTATTTGTTAGTTTTCCAAAAATAATTTAATCTATATTACATCTTTCTATAAAATTTGGAAAAATATTCACATTAAATTATGTTTTTTCTTGAATATTTTTTTTTTCAAAGCGTCGAATAAGTATTTGAACTTTCAATTTTATGTTTAATAAATCTACGAACTTTAAGAAGTGTTCAATATATTTTTCAATTTTGTATCTAATAGTGTTGGGTTTAATGTCCTAAAACTCGTGGTTTGTAAACAGATATGTTTGTAAATTATCTATTTAGTAATAATGAGTTATTAAGTTTTATTCAGTACAAGTTGTTGCTGGAATAAAGTGAAACGTGTTTGCATTAATCTATACCAATGACCAACACCCTTGACAATCATGAGTACTTGAGTTTCATGTATGACATGAATGTGGGTCAAGCTCAAGTAGACAGTCAAAACGGTCTATAGTATATAGATAAGGCTGGGTACCTTATCCTGGTAAGACTATTGGATGCGACCCGTTTTGTATTGTACAAAACGATGTGATCCGAGTCGTTTCACATCGAGATGTGCGATCGGGGGCATCCTACGCGATGAGTTTGCGTAAGACTGAACCACGAAAAGTCGCTCTCTCTTTATAACGTCGTTTACTGAAGAGACCGACTATTTCACCTGATGGCCTAGGTAACTCAATCTCAATCCTGAGCTTACTATGAACTCCTGCTTATTAGACAGTATCCTTAGACTTGTATGGGTGAGAGTGACAGAATGTCCGCTCAATAAGCCTACCATCTCAGGGATAAAGTCCAATAGGTAGCTGGGGACATAGTGTAGTAAGATGGAGTTCACTCCTAACACGCTTTTAAGGGTTAGTAGATAGGTTGTTCCCTTAATAGCTGACTCCAGGGCTTGAACAATAGGCGCCTACCCTCTCCTCGTTAGAGAGGGTTCCTGATCTGTTGGTTGGACCACTGATCAATTGTTCATTAGAGGTGTCAGTGGTAATTAAGGAACAAAAATGTAACGCAGGGGTTAAACGGTTTAAATGACCCAGCTGTGATTACGAACAACCTGTGAAGGGTCGACTTGCCCGTGATGGTTATATCAAGAGGACACAATATATCTACGGTGAGGAGAGTGCAACCCTCGAACTATAGTGGAGTCTCCGGGGGTTAACGAAAGTTGATTGATTCGGGTTAAAAGAGTTTTGACCGAATAATCTCGTATCGTTGGAGCTCATGATCTGTAGGTCCTTTAGGTTCTCCTGGCTAGCTCGGATAACGCCGTGCAACAATATAAGAGAAAATAAAAGAAAAAGATAAAGAATTTGAATTGTTCAAATTCGGTCTATGGAAGAATGATGGACATATTTAAATATGATTTAAATATGAGATTGGTCTAAAACATGAATAGGATTCATGTGCAAAAAAGTCAGTTTTCTAAAAACCGGGTTTGGGCATATTATTTAATTAATATTTGATATTGAATTAAATAATATTAATTAATTAAAAAGTTTAATTAATTAAATATATATATATATATTTTATTTATTAAAAGTTTAATAAATAAAATATTTATTATTATTTAAAATTAATTATGAATTGATTTTAATTAATAATTTTATTTTATATATATATATATATATATATATATATTATGCCTTTTTTGCATGGCTGCCATTTGGCATGGCCAAATGAAATGAATTGGGTACACGAATTGAACTTTGAATGACTTCACTTGAAGTTTTCATTTTTGCTTCTGTGTTTTCATTAGATGAAAATCTCACGGACAAGCTTTAGTTTTTGAAGTTCTTCTTCCCCTAGACTTCCATCTTCTTCTTCCTTTTTCTTTTTCTTTCTTTTCTCTTGTAACGGAGTCCCACCACTCCGTTGCGCGGCGCCGAGGATAGCGGGACTACCTCGGGTGGTCCTCGGCGCGTTCGTGAGAAGAAGCTTGAAGAGATCGTGACGAGGAACGGCCGACGGAACGCGAAGAAAAGTAGAACTTCAAGGGTATGTTTTCTATTTTTCTAATTTCCGCTTTAAGAGCATGTTTTCTATTTGTTAAATTGATCAAATTAGAGTATCATCGGTCCAAAATCGCCTCCGCTGCGCATGTCGCTCCATCAATTGGTATCAGAGCGATTTTGTGATTAACTCAATTTGCATCAATTTAAGTTGGTGGGTATTTTAATTTAGAAATTGTTTCTGAATGGATGTCTAAAGTGAAAATCGATTTTGGCATAGTTTCTATTTGAATTTCCTAATTTGTAATTGCCCGAGAATGTATGGGCTTTAATGTGTGCTGAAGAGTCTGTATTTTTAGAGTCATTAGAGTCCATATAGGTTTCTTTGTGAAAGAAGTTTGAGTTTGGAAGTCGCCGAAATGTTCGGTATAAGTTCAAACTCGTTCTAGGCGATACAAATGAGAAGTTCGAAGAGAATTTGGCCGAAGCGTTCGGAGGAAGCAAGTTGGTCAAAGGCGGTGCGAAGAGTTCGAAGTCCGCTCAAGACTTAGCTTGTTGATCAAGCTTGTAATAAAATAGTTATTGCTTGCTAAATGCCAAAATCGATCCACTTTAGTGTGTTTAATTATTTATGCATTGTGAATGTATGTTTTAATTGAAATCCATGTTTGTATGTGCATAACGTATGCCATATAGATTTAAAACCCCACCGTAGGAAGCATGCTCCATGCATAGTAATTATGTTATAAGTGTTATAATATATAGTATGTATATTTAGGAATTCACGAGTATTGATATAAAAGTTACATCAATCCATGAATTGGATGTTGTTAGTTTAATAGAGAAATTGATATAAGTGTTATATTAATTATGAAATTAAACTTACAACATTAGTTATCCTAGTTTTATGCATATTGTATATTATAAGTGTTGTAATGTATATGCATGTTTAATTCATGAGTATTAATATAAGAGTTATATTAATTCATGAATTTGATGTTGTTTGCTTAATAGAATAATTGATATAAGTGTTATATTAATTATGAAATTAAAACATTCCACATTAGTTTTATGCATATTGTATGTTATAATTGTTATAATGTATAGGATGCATGCTTAATTCATTAAAATTGATATAAGTGTTATATTAATTTATGAATTAGGAGTTGTATGTTTAAAGAGCATAATCGATATAAGTGTTATATTGATTATGAATTTAAATATTCAACTTGTCATGCCTTAGCGAATGTATGTTTGAGAAGCATATAGATAGTTGTTATAGAAAGTCTGCTTTTGCAAGCGTTGTAAAAATGACTTAGACTTTAAAAACTATAACAAAGAAAAGAGCATGTTCATTTAGGGTTAATGGTTCGATCAGGTTCATTAGATGAATAGGTCGAAATCTCGTAAATGCTAAGGTTATGAGAAACTCACCCGGTGAAATCCTGTTCGAGGTTGGAGGTATTTAAGCTGACGGTTTACGGAACACCTCCTACCTGGGGACGATCCGGTACTTGAGTAAAGTTAACCAGGCTTTATGAGCGTGCATGAGAGGTGTGAGGTTAATTAAATTTGTTAATAACCTAGACATCTCAGGTAAATAGTTTGCCTAGACTTAGGGTTTTATTTACTTAGCCAGTTAAAACCTGAGTATTTACCCTAAACACCGTCCACGATGCTTAGTAGAAGTGTTGAGAAGGAATATATGATATATCCCTCTCCTGCTACGCACTCCCTATAGTTCACAACGTGAGAATTTTGCTCGGCCTCGTGATGTCAATAGGGCATCCCCATTCGGATGGTATTTGCAACTTTCAATAGCAAGGTGAATGGAGTAAGTGTCTAGAGTAAGTGGGTGAAGGAAGCGCGTCGGTGCTTCCTGTGGTCTCCTCTGTTGGATTGAACCGTAAGATTCCCATTTTCCGCTTGCAGGTTGCTCTTAGTGGCACCATCCATTCGGAGGGCGAGGCATGGGAGATCGAACATCACAGTCACCATTTATGGATAGTGAAACACAGGGCCATTCCCAACACTGACATTCCATTCGGTTGCTATGTTGGGGCCGTTCTGTGCGTTCTAAAAATGGAGGGTCACACTTACGGGATTTGCTAAGGAGTTAGTAAATCCAGACCAAAAACGATAACTAAGATGCTATAGGAATATGAGTTATTCTGGAGTTAGCATTTAGTCAAGAATGTCTTGATTTAGTAAAGGAGTGACTCGACTGCCATTCGGCAGCGATCATTCTGACTTACTAAAGTATCGTAGCTAGTAAATAAAGAGTTCAAGTACTTTATTTACTGCTAAAGTTTGTTTTTAATTGGTTTAAATAGGTTAAAACCGTTTCACTAATAGGTTTACATTCTTTTTCAGCATGACGAGCTCTTTTGTACATTTATTAGCTAACGACAAACTTACCGGAGAGAATTACGGAACATGGAAATCCAACTTGAATACGATTCTTGTGTTGGATGACCTGAGATTTGTCTTGACGGAGGACTGTCCTCCAACTCCTGGCTCAAACGCTTCACGAACTGTCCGTGAGGCGTACGATCGCTGGATTAGGGCTAATGATAAAGCCCGAGTGTATATCTTGGCAAGCATGCAAGATGTCTTGGCCAAGAGGCATGAGGTTATGGTTTCTGCTAAAGAAATCATGTTTTCATTGCAAGAGATGTTTGGACAACCGTCCTCGTCTCTTCGCCATGAAGCCCTCAAATTCGTTTATAATGCTCGAATGAAGGAAGGAACCTCTGTTAGGGAACATGTCCTTAACATGATGGTCCACTTCATGACGACATAAGTGAACGGAGCTGCAATTGACGAGAAGAGTCAAGTAAGTTTTATCTTGGAATCTCTCCCGCAGAGTTTCCTAAATTTCAGATCAAACATGGTCATGAATAAGATAGAATTCAACTTGACCACTCTTCTGCACGAGTTGCAGACTTACCAGACCCTTCATGCCTCTAAAGGAAAAGAGAAAGAGGCTAATGTAGTCACTTCGAAGAAGTTCCTGAAGGGGGCTGGGTCTGGAAGTAAGTCTGAAGCAACTGCTACGAGTAGTAGGACTATTCGTAAAAAGAAGAGGAATAGGAGAAAAGGGTAAAGCCCCTGTTGTTGTGGGCAAGGTAAAGTCTTCGGACAAAGGGAAGTGTTTCCATTGTAACGAAGAAGGGCATTGGAAGCGCAATTGCCCGAAATACCTTGCAGAGAAACATGTCGAGAAAGAACGACAAGGTAAATGAGATTTATTTGTCTAAACATGTATAGTGGATTTATGAATGTCATACCTGAATGTTTTTCAGGAACCACTAATCATGTTTGTTTTTCTTTCAGGAAACTAGTTCCTGATTGTCGGTTTCTCTGTGCTGGATGACTTGAGAAGACGTCTATGCAGCTTGACAGTGGGAGTTTTGTGTTTTTGATGTTGTTGTCTGTATGAACCTAAATCACATATGTGATATGTGTAATTAAGTTGTACATATTTCTGTATTTTTGAGCATATGTATATAAGTATCTTTTGGTGTATATAAATGAACAGTTCATTTTCACAAAAGATGTATACTTGCATGTTCTATTAATTCAGAAAACAACATGGATGTTAAGACTAGGCGTATTAGAGGAAAGCTATATCTAAATCAACAAGGGTTGTTGATAGTAGAGTTGGTTATTCTCAATAGTTGAGAAAACCCTAACTCATTGGTTTGTCTATAAAACTCGAGTTATCATACCAGATGATGACTTGAGGATTCGTTGTCTTTAATTAGATAATGGATTATTTAGACAAGGACCAATGGTTCGAAGCTGTAGATATTCGAGGGGATAAATGACCGAGCCTCTAAGGTGAAAACTTTTAAGGCTTGACTTTCTGGTAATGGGACTGTCCCAAAGTGAAGAGGTTGATTGTGTATCAACTTGATTACTTGTTACCAGACGTAAGTTGTTAGACTACTCTCATCTATTTTTCTTGTTCTATACTAGATAGGATAAGATAAATAGAAATCAAGACTAGCTATCTTGATTAGAGTGTCTATAAGTTATAATCTCTCTAAGAGTCATATACAAGATTAAGAACAAAATTGTTTTGTTAGCTTATTCAATTCTTTTATGGATTGGAACTAGCAACTTAATCTTGAATGATTAAGGTTTGATGTTTTAATCAAATCTTATGGCTTAAACATGTTATTGATAAACTTTGTTGGGCAAATGTTTTATCAATACTATAGTTTTCATATTATGTTTCCGTAATTGATGTCCTATTCATTGAGAATGATATAGGATTACTTTCTGACACTCATGCATTAGCTAGCGACCTGTTTCCAGATATGTGATATGGGTGAGGTCTTGTTTATTCTAAGGATTCAAATTAATTTGAGTCGCAAGAACAAATCGCTAGTGTAGTCTCCTAACATCTGATATTGACAAAAGTTGTTAATAATCGATGTTATGAGGTGCTGTCCCTACGCATTAACACATCTTGGGTTAAGATCTATCTCTTCTGAGATAGATGACCCGATATGTTTTATGTAGTGGGAGCTGTCAGTTATATCGGTTAATAATTTGTCATAGTATAAAGGAATGGAATACAAGAGTTGTATTGCTGATTCCTCTATAAAAGCTAAAATTAGTTGCAGCTTGTATAGCAACTTCAATAAAGTGGGTTTTGAGCTCTTAAGTAGTGCGGATGAGGAGATGTGATGGTCACATGGAGAGCCTCATAGTACTTCATGTTGATATGTTTACTAAGTCTCTCATGGCTAAAGTGTTTGAGAGATACCTAAAAAGTTTAGGGCTCCGGGTTGCTAAATAGGATAGTGGGAGAAAACTATAGATATATGATATTATAGTTCTCCTCGCCAACATGTACACCACGGACGTTTAAGTCCAAGTGGGAGTTTGTTGGGTTTAATGTCCTAAAACTCGTGGTTTGTAAACAGTTATGTTTGTAAATTATCTATTTAGTAATAATGAGTTATTAAGTTTTATTCAGTACAAGTGTTTGCTGGAATAAAGTGAAACGTGTTTGCATTAATCTATACCAATGACCAATACCCTTGACAATCATGAGTACTTGAGTTTCATGTATGACATGAATGTGGGTCAAGCTCAAGTAGACAGTCAAAACGGTCTATATTATATAGATAAGTCTGGGTACCTTATCCTGGTAACACTATTGGATGCGGCCCGTTTTGTATTGTACAAAACGATGTGATCCGAGTCGTTTCACACCGAGATGTGCGAGCGGGGGCATCCTACGCGATGAGTTTGCGTAAGACTGAACCACGAAAAGTCGCTCTCTCTTTATAACGTCGTTTACTGAAGAGACTGACTATTTCACCTGATGGCCTAGGTAACTCAATCTCAATCCTGAGCTTACTATGAACTCCTGCTTATTAGATAGTATCCTTAGACTTGTATGGGTGAGACTGGCAGAATGTCCGCTCAATAAGCCTACCATCTCAGGGATAAAGTCCAATAGGTAGCTGGGGACATAGTGTAGTAAGATGGAGTTCACTCCTAACACGCTTTTAAGGGTTAGTAGATAGGTTGTTCCCTTAATAGCTGACTCCAGGGCTTGAACAATAGGCGCCTACCCTCTCCTCGTTAGAGAGGGTTCCTGATCTGTTGGTTGGACCACTGATCAATTGTTCATTAGAGGTGTCAGTGGTAATTAAGGAACAAAGATGTAACGCAGAGGTTAAACGGTTTAAATGACCCAGCTGTGATTACGAACAACCTGTGAAGGGTCGACTTGCCGGTGATGGTTATATCAAGAGGACACAATATATCTACGGTGAGGAGAGTGCAACCCTCGGACTATAGTGGAGTCTCCGGGGGTTAACGAAAGTTGATTGATTCGGGTTAAAAGAGTTTTGACCGAATAATCTCGTATCGTTGGAGCTCATGATCTGTAGGTCCTTTAGGTTCTCCTGGCTAGCTCGGATAACGCCGTGCAACAATATAAGAGAAAATAAAAGAAAAAGATAAAGAATTTAAATTGTTCAAATTCGGTCTATGGAAGAATGATGGACATATTTAAATATGATTTAAATATGGTATTGGTCTAAAACATGAATAGGATTCATGTGCAAAAAAGTCGGTTTTCGAAAAACCGGGTTTGGGCATATTATTTAATTAATATTTGATATTGAATTAAATAATATTAATTAATTAAAAAGTTTAATTAATTAAACATATATATATATATTTTATTTATTAAAAGTTTAATAAATAAAATATTTATTATTATTTAAAATTAATTATGAATTGATTTTAATTAATAATTTTATTTTATATATATATATATATATTATGCCTTTTTTGCATGGCTGCCATTTGGCATGGCCAAATGAAATGAATTGGGTACACGAATTGAACTTTGAATGACTTCACTTGAAGTTTTCATTTTTGCTTCTGTGTTTTCATTAGATGAAAATCTCACGGACATGCTTTAGTTTTTGAAGTTCTTCTTCCCCTAGACTTCCATCTTCTTCTTCCTTTTTCTTTTTCTTTCTTTTCTCTTGTAACGGAGTTCCACCACTCCGTTGCGCGGCGCCGAGGATAGCGGGACTACCTCGGGTGGTCCTCGGCGCGTTCGTGAGAAGAAGCTTGAAGGGATCGTGACGAGGAACGGCCGGCGGAACGCGAAGAAAAGTAGAACTTCAAGGGTATGTTTTCTATTTTTCTTATTTTCGCTTTAAGAGCATGTTTTCTATTTGTTAAATTGATGAAATTAGAGTATCATCGGTCAAAAATCGCCTCCGCTGCGCATGTCGCTCCATCAAATAGGTCATCGAATTTTCAAGTTTAAGTGTAATAGATCCTTGTTTTATTCAACATTTTTTAAAATTCAGGGATTCATTAGAAACAAAATTTAATTATATGACGATACTAATTTTATTTGAACTTAGTAAGGGAGTCTTTGGTACACTTTCAAAGTGATGCTCGAGAAGGGGTGTATACGAACATAATTATATATAACATATGATTGAAAGTTTTTTTGTAAAACTCGAAGAGCTGGTGAAGGAATAGACTTCTTTGAGGAGATGAAAACTTAGAGGTTTGGCTCCGAATATTGTTACTCTTTGCACCTTGATTTGTGGGTTATGCAGTAGTTGGAAGCATGAACTTCTATTTGGATATCTCTGTTTATCACATATTATGGGTTTAGACTTTTGGTGTAGAGCAGATTGCTTTAGTCTAGAATAAGCATGAGTTTCATCTCTCTTATAAGCTTATATAGCACAACAAAAATGATTCCACATGACTGACTTTTTTTTTTTTTGTTAATTTGATTTTTTGTTTTTTATAGCTTTTAATCCCCTGTTCTCACCAGTGAAGATCATTGTCGATTTGGGTCTTGGATCAAAGACAAGTTTCACGCCGTCGTTGATTGACTTGAGATCCATTACATGCATATTTTTTTTCTTTCCTTACCTTTACTCTGTTTTCTTTAATCGCTTTTATCGCAAATTGTGATTGTAATTTTTTTTGGACTGACGCACTGTTTTCTTTGAACTGCGCACTATTTTTTTTTTGGACTGACGCACTATTTTTTTGTACTGTTTTTTTTTTATCGCGAACTTGGACTGTTTTCTTTAATTCCAAATTTGGAACGCTTTCTTTTTTATCGCCAACTTGGACTGCTTTCTTTTATTGCAAATTTGGATCGTCCTTCATTTTATCGCAAATTTAGACTTGCTTTCATTTTATCGCAAATTCGGTCTTGCTTTCACTTTATCGCAAATTCAAACGCCCAACTTCAAGTTCAAAACCAAGCGCTGCTCCTCGCTTTCCTTTGCCTGTGTATGCGTACTTGGATTTTCAAGTGAATAAAAGCTTTGATTTCCATGTTTCGCCCCACTTCGAATTTTTACCCAGCACAACACTTGGAACATAAACTTGGATTTCCATGTTTTGCTCCACTTCAAAAAAAAAAATTAACCCAGCAACAACACTTGGAATATAAACTTGGATTTTCCAGCGAATAAAAACTTGAATTTTCGTGTTTTGCTCCACTTCGAATTTTTACCCAGCAACAACACCTGGAATATAAACTTGGATTATCCAGCGAATAAAAACTTGGATTTCTAAGCTTTCACCAATTTTTTTACCTCGTCGTGACTTGGATTTCTAAGTGAATAAAAAAACTCGGACTTCCATGTTTTGTCTCACTTCGAACTTTTCTTTATTTTTTTTATGCGACACTGGTATTGGGACGTCGCTGGTAGGGCCTACACCATAAATTTGAAATGGTGTGTCTCTCCGTGTTCCCCTTTGTCGTGGATCAGATTTTTTTTCTTTTCAAATGAACTTTGAAGCAAAACTAGCATTAATTTTCTTGTGTCTTATTTTCTTCGAAGCATCTCTTTATTGTCGCCTTCTTCGTGTACGTACCTTCCTCATTTGCTTTATCGCTCCATCTCTATTTTGTTTTTTTTTTTGTTTTTTTTTTTTTTGCAGAATCATGGATTTTATGGAACATATTGTCTCCAACAAGAAATACCTCGTACTCTTGAAAGATCACAAACAACCTACGAGGAGTGGAGTCAGTTTGTTAGAGGATTCGAAGGCCAGTCGGCTCTCGAGTGCATGGCCTTTGTTGGACAACCCAACATTTTTGTTAGAGTGGTCAGTGAAGAGGGCTTTGACTCCGGGTACTTCCTCCAAGGTGTGGATTTTGGACTCCTCCATCCATAATCAATACCCGAACCCTAATCCTGAATTGGCGATAGGTCGTCGCATGCGAGGCTCGCTGGGAGAACATACAAAAAATCCCTGGAGAATTTGCTTTTCTTCCCCGTTATTGGGAGTGGCTGGAGTGTGTCGTTGCTCGAAACGAGGAAGTTCTTGACACTGCTAATTTGTACGATGTTGTAGTGGCTTTACTTTATACCTACGATCGTAACCATGGCGTAGTTCGGGCTTTATGCGAAGCGTGGTGTCCTGCGACAAACACATCTCACACCCAAGTAGGAAAAGTTTCCATTTCTCTATGGGATTTATGGAAATTTGGTGATCTTCCAATCAATGGAAGATTCTACGAGGTCATTCATAGTCTTAAAGAATTGACCGAGTCAGGTAAGCACGTCAGGTTCCTCCAAAAAACGTGCGAGTATCTTTTTCGTGCTTACTACCTCCTAACTACTTCGAAGTCCGATCATTCCCACATAACGACCGAATCTTGGGTCTCCTTCTGGTTTAAGGATGAGCAGAGGTATGATAGAGTTACTTTTAGGGTACTCCAATATCAATTTGTCGAGGCTTGCCAAAATGAATTTATAAACCCGTAGCTTTTAGCTTTGCAGCTAGCGGTAACGGGGTCGGACCACAAAGAGGGAATAAAATTGAGAATTAACTGTTTTAGTTGAAATTAAATTGACCGGGAGATTTGTCACAAAAAAGGGGGATTTTATCATGCAAGGTAAGTAAAATTGCTAACGGAAAAATAATAAGATTGAGAATGAAGAGTGTTGGATTTGGGAGATTTCGGGATTTTGCTAAGCGTTTTAACATTTATCACTTAATTCTAAAGTAAGGCTAATCAATTTTGACATGCACACGGTCGGTTACCCGGGGCGCCCTAAAGTAACCAGCTCCATATTAATTAGTCAGAATTAACAATCCTAACTAAACAGTATTCGCAATCCTATTAGAGTGATCAGCCCCAATTTGACTCCGAACAGTTACTAGCTAACCACGACGAACATTCGATTATGCATACTGTTACGTCTCCAAAAGTGACCTTTTTAGGACTTGTTTTCCATAGAAAGATGTACACTCTTAGGTGTTTTTGATAGGATTTAGCTTAAACCTATGCTTATTTATGAGAATTAGAAGAAGGAAGCTAAATTAGGACTTGTGTGCAAAAGGAAAGAAAAGGAATGAAAAACGAAGTTAAAAGAATGAAAAATGTGCATTGCGGCAGCATTGCGGAAACATTGCTAAAACAGCAATGTTTTAAGTGAAATCCGTAAGTTGACTGATCTTTTTCTGTTATGTTCCGTTATTTCAGGGATTCGTTCTTTCTCCTCCATCCATTTTGAAGTACGACGTTGAGGATGGATGGTTCTCCTTGGCCCAAACGCACCTGCAGACTACTATAAAAGGGGGTCAAAGTAGAGGGTTTGATCATCATCCGAAAGCGTAGAAGTCTCTTCGCAGCGCAGTCTTTTCCATCCATTTTTTTCTCCGTCTGTTGGTTTGAGAGGTTCAGCTGTTGGAGTCGACAATCTGATAGGAAGGAGAGAAGATTCATCTTCTCTCCTGATTGGATTCATCCAAGCAAGGCTACCCTTTTTCTCCCTTCAGCCGAGGCGTTTGCGACGAGGCGTTCAAGCTCATTTACCTGTTTTCTGTCTTTTACTTTTCATTTCCAGCACTGTTTTGTTGTTGGTTCTTTTCCATTAGTTCATTCTATTTCGTTGCTTTCTGTCTTTATGTTATTCACTTTAAGTTTCCCTTTGTTCATTCAAACAATCGATTAATCCAAGCACAATTCATCATTTCACACTTTGTCTTTACCTTCTCTGCCTACTGTTTTTCATTGCTGTTTTGTCTTTAAATTTCCTCTAAGCATGTCTACTTCATCTAATATTTCTGTTCTCTCTATATCCATGAGTAACTAAGTCACATAGGGGCATGCTAATGACAATACTATAGGCTTAAAAACGTGAACCAAGCATGTAGGATAGCTCTCGAATGCATTGATTGTATGTAAGCTTCATCCCACGGGCAATTTCGATTGGCCATCCATTTTGTCCAAAGAACTCCTAACCTCTGGAAGGAGTAAGAGTTCAGAGTCATACACTCATGTTAGCCTCTCAAGGTAGCCAGAAAACGACCTAGGAATAGGCGTTTTCCTAGTACAAACCATAACTTTCTGCTTTAACAAGATGCTTAAGACCTTACTTGGACATGAGTAAACTAAAGAATCTAATGCATGAAATCGGAAGATACATGAGATTGAGTTAGTTTGATGCATAGTGAGTTGATCCAATGCTTGAGAATCGTGTGAAAATTCCTATAGAGGAGTCGTTAGTAGCCCTTGTTTCTCCATTTTACACACTTTCGCTGTTAGTAACATTGCGGTAGAATTGCTGTTCTCGCAATTCTGCTAAGTTAAAAATTCTGCTTGGCTACTTTTCTATTCGTTTATTAATTTCTTCTCTTTACAATTGCGTTTGTCATTGACTTGCACTTGTTTATGTTGCTATCTTTTATATATTTAGTAGTAAATAGGAATTTTAAAACCAATTCTACCCCATCAAATCCACCCATTCTTGCTTAACAATACACTTCTCGAGTAGCTAATAATAAATCTATGTGGGAAAACGAATGAAAAAATACTTACTACTTGCTACAAGATCATGTATGCTTTCTTTTTGTGGTGAACTGTTTCGAACTGAGCTTAAATCCGGTTTAATTAATCAATTGCCTTCTTTTTGTGGTGAAACAGGCGAAGATCCCATCAAGCATGTAAATATTTTTCAAATGGTGTGTTCTGCTATGAGGTCGAGCGAAGTGACTGAAGATCAGCTCAACTTGAGGGCCTTCCCATTCACTTTGAAAGGGGAAGCACGAGATTGGCTGCATTATTTGCCTTCGGGAACCATTTCCACTTGGGGCGAGTTGAAGGGCATGTTTATGGAAAAATATTTTCCCGCCTCGAGAGCCGCATTTCTAAGGAAGTAGATCTACGGATTTTCTCAATCAGTTGAAGAGGCATTTCATGAGTGTTGGGAGCGATACATTAAGCTATGCGAGAGCTGCCCGAACCATCAGATAACAGAGGTTGAGCTCATTCGGTCTTTCTATGACGATTTGCAACCATATGACCGACAGATGCTCGATGCTTCGAGTGGAGGAGCTCTTAGGGAAAAGAAACCTGCAGAGGCTAGACAGTTGATCTCTAACATGGCAGGGAACCTTCAGCAGTGCGGAGGAGGGAATGAGCAAGCTCGGTTGTCGACTAAAGTAGACGAGCTCTGTTACGTCTCCAAAAGTGACCATTTTAGGACTTATTTATCTTAGAAAGATGTACACTCTTAGGTATTTTTGATAGGATTTAGCTTGAACCTATGCTTATATATGAGAATTAGAAGAAGGAAGCTAAATTAGGACTTATATGCAAAAGGAAAGAAAATGAATGAAAAAGGAAGTTAAAAGAATGAAAACTGTGCATTGCGGAGGCATTGCGGAAACATTGCTAAAACCGCAATGTTTCAAGTGAAATCCGTAAGTTGGCTAACCTTTTTCTGTTGTGATCCGATATTTCAGGGATTTGTTCTTTCTCCTCCAACCACGTAGAAGTACGACGTTGAGAATGGATGGTTCTCCTTGGCCCAATCGCACCTGCAGAATACTATAAAAGGAGGTCAAAGTGGAGGTTGAAACATCATCCGAAAAGCGTAGACTTCTCAGTTCAACGCAGCTTCTTCCACTCTTATTCTCTCTTCCGTCTGTTGGTTTGGAAGGTTCAGCTTTTGGAGTCGACAATCTGATAGGAAGGAGAGAAGATTCATCTTCTCTCCTGATTGGATTCATCCAAGCAAGGCTCGCCTTTCTCTCTATTCAGCCGAGGCGTTCGCAATCGAGAAGACCACGCACAGCTTACTGCTTTCTGTTTTAGTTTCCTGTTTTCAGTACCGATTGTTGTTATTTCTTTTCCATTAGCTACTTTAATTCATTTCGTTGTTCTCTGTCTTTGTTTTAGTAACTCTAAGTCTTTATTTGTTTCGTACAAACTATTGATTAATCAACGCTTAATTCATCATTTCACAATCTCTTTATTCTTCTCTGCCTACTGTTTTTCCTTTTCTGTTTTGTCTTTAATCTTCTTCTAAGCATGTTTTCTTCATCTACTCTTTCTGTTCTATCCACATCCATGAGTAACTAAGTCACATAGGGGCATGCTAATGACAAGACTGTAGGCTAAAACACGTGAACCAAGCATGTAGGATAGCCCTCGAATGCATTGATTGTATGTAAGCTTCATCCCACGGGCAATTTCGATTGGCCATCCATTTTGTCCAAAGAACTCCTAACCTCTGGAAGGAGTAAGAGTTCAGAGTCATACACTCATGCTAGCCTCTCAAGGTAGCCAGAAAACGACCTAGGAATAGGCGTTTTCCTAGTACAAACCACAACTTACTGCTTTAACAAGATGCTTAAGACCTTACTTGGACATGAGTAAACTAAAGAATCTAATGCATGAAATCGGAAGATACATGAGAATGAGTTAGTTTGATGCATAGTGAGTTGATCTAATGCTTGAGAATCGTGTGAAAAAGCCTATAGAGGAGTCGTTAGTAGCCCTTGTTTCCACATTTTACACATTTTTGCTGTTAATAACATTGCGGTAGAATTGTTGTTCTCACAATTCCTTTAAGTTAAAATTCTGCCTTAGCCATTTTTCTCTTCGTTTATTAATCTCTTCTCTTTACATTTGAGTTTATCATTGACTTGCACTTGTTTATGCATCTATCCTTTACATATTCCTTAGTAATTATGCAACTTAAAACCAAATCTACCCCATCAAATCCACCCATTCTTGCTTAACAATACACTTCGCGAGTAACTAAGAATAAATCTCTGTGGCAAAACGAATGAAAAAATACTTACTACTTGCTACAAGATCATGTATGCTTGCATGTTCTGAGTGCTCTCTTATTGCATATTCCTTTTAAACATTGAGCACGCAACAAGTTTTTGGCGCCGCTGCCGGGGATTTAGTTTAGTGAAAACGAAAATTGTTAAGTTAGAAAACCAATTCTTACTATCTATTGGAGCTGATCTATTTTCATTTCTTTTGCAGGTACCATTGGGTTAGTTTATGAATGACCCTTCAAGTAGCGATCTAGAGTTCAATCCTGAGCCTGAGAGATTACTTAGGGCCAGAAATAGAGCTAAGAAACGTCTCTTTAACCAACCCTCTATACCTCCAATAATTGCTGAAACCGCAGAGTCTCCGCAATTCTCTCAAGAAGAAATGGACAGACCAGTCCCAAATCCGGTACCTACCACTCGCAATCCCATCGAAATAGCGAATGATAAGGATAGTGTCATCCTCTCTTACCTAGTACCTATGCCTGGGGAGCTAAACCCAAGCATAATCCGCCCTGAAATTACTGCCAACTCATTCGAGTTAAAGCCAGTAATGTTCCAAATGTGGTCCACTGTGGGACAATTCTTTGGAGTGGAAAATGAGGACCCCCACAACCATCTTAGAAACTTCCTAGGAGTTAGTGATACCTTTATCATCCCTGGAGTTTCCCAAGAAGCCTTGAGGCTCTACCTCTTCCCTTACTCATTAAGGGACAAAGCCAAAACGTGGTTAAACTCATTACCTTCTGGATCAGTCCTCAATTGGACAGACTTGGCGGAGAAATTCCTAGTAAAATATTTCCCACCTGATAGGAATTCTACCTTTCGTGATGACATAATCAAGTTCAAACAAGCTGAAAATGAGTCGCTTCACGAAGCTTGGACAAGGTTCAAGGACCTTCTGCTTAAATGTCCACACCATGGCATTCCATGGTGTATCCAAATAGAGGTCTTTTTCAAAGGATGCAACCCCAGCACCAGGCAAGTGCTAAATTCATCAGCTGGTGGTTCCATGCTGTCCAAGAGTTATAACGAAGCCTATGAGATCTTGGAGAAGATCTCAGCATCTCACTGTAGGTGGTCAGATGATCCAATAGAGCCAAGTAGAGCTCAAAATAAGGACGCACTCAATGCCATGAGTAGCCAAATAAGCGCCCTGACCAACCTAGTTAAACAAATGGCTCAAGCCAATCTCCAAACTAGTGTCAACACTGCCACAGCCATGTCAATGGGCACACAACCAAGTCAAGGTGAGACACTTATCTGTGGATTCTGTGGGGAAGGGCACCTGTATGAATACTGCCCTGGGAATCCAGCCTCAGTCTGCTATGTTGGAAGCCAACAGCAGCCTAGGAACAACCCTTACTCTAACACCTACAATCCTGGTTGGAGGAACCACCCAAATCTTTCATGGGGTGGCCAGCAAAATACTAACCAAGCTCCTAACCAACCAAGACCGAGTGGAACACCTGGTTTCACTCCCCAACATAACCAATCCATGTATCAAAAATCATACAACCAACCAGTAGGGTCATCTGTAGAAAATCTACTCAAAGAGTACATTGCCAAGAATGATGCCACTCTACAAAGTCAGCAAGCTACCCTTAGGAGACTAGAGAACAAAATAGGGCAACTAGCCAATGAACTCAAAAGTAGGCCCCAAGGTAGACTACCTGCTGACACTGAGGTACCAAGGAGAGATGGAAAAGAACAAGTTCAAGCAATTGAACTTAGAAGTGGGAGACCATTGGTGAGCAACATAAAAGAAACCCCAAAGAGAGTAGAGAACAAAGAGTCTAATGCTCCACTGGAATCTCTGCCGAACCATGGTCAACCATCACCAAGCACATCAGGAGCAAGGCTGGAGCCAATCATAGAAGAGATAGAAGAAATTCCAAGGCCTCCACCTATCCTGAGGCGACCTGAAGTGCCTGCATATGTGCCACCACCTCCATTCCCTCGAAGGCTAAAGAAAAAACAAGAACAGGAAGTGCACTTTAATAAATTCTTAGAAATTCTGAAACAAGTGCATGTTAATATTCCTTTTGTAGAAGTTTTACAGTCTATGCCTTCTTATGTTAAGTTTCTGAAGGATATAATCACTAACAAGAAGATCATTGGTGAATTTGAAACAGTGAATCTCACTGAGGAGTGCAGTGCTATACTCCAGAACAAGCTACCCAAGAAGGAGAAGGATCCTGGTTCCTTCACCCTACCAGTGGAGTTAGGAGGCAAGCACGTGGGCAGAGCTCTTTGTGACCTGGGAGCCAGCATAAACCTCATGCCTCTATCACTATTTCGCCAGCTAGGAATAGGAGAAGCACGTCCCATCACTGTCACCTTACAACTTGCAGACAGATCCATAGCCTACCCTGAGGGTAAGATAGAGGACATTCTTGTAAAGGTTGACAAGTTTATTTTCCTTGCAGATTTCATCATCCTGGATTATGAAGCAGACAAGGAGGTCCCCATCCTATTAGGCAGGCCATTTCTAGCCACAGGTAGGGCCTTGATTGATGTCCAGAAAGGTGAGCTCACCATGAGGGTTCATGATGAGGAGGTTAAGTTTAGTGTTTTTAAAGCCCTAAGGTACCCGTCTGACTCTGAATCTTGTGCAAGCATGGACATTGTAGATTCACTGATGGAAGAACAGCTTGAGCATGAATTATCAACGAAGCATGCCAATGATTATGTGCAATTAGATTTAACTGACTTAAACATAGCTGAAATAATGGACATACCTGCGAATAATCCTCAGCATGTTTGTATGACTACTGATTTGACTGAAAGATCCATGAATCCATTAAAACCATCCATTGAGCATCCACCTATCTTAGAATTAAAACCACTGCCTGAACATCTTAAGTATGCATATTTAGGAAGTAATGATACTCTGCCTGTTATTATTTCATCTAAATTGAGTGCAAAGCATGAAATTGAGTTAATCTTATTACTCAAACAACATAGAAAGGCTATTGCATGGACAATTGCTGACATTAGAGGCATTAACCCTTCCTACTGCATGCATAAGATAATATTAGAAGAAGAGCATACACCCCGAGTAGATCACCAACGTAGGTTGAACCCCTCTATGAAAGAGATAGTTAAAAAAGAAATCATAAAGTGGTTAGACGCAGGTGTAATCTTCCCTATAGCTAGTAGTCAGTGGGTGAGTCCAATACAATGTGTACCTAAGAAGGGGGGGATGACTGTAGTAGTAAATGAGAGAAATGAACTGATTCCAACTAGAACTATTACAGGATGGAGAGTTTGCATGGATTATAGGAAATTGAATAAGGAAACAAAAAAAGATCACTTCCCTCTACCATTCATAGATCAGATGTTAGATAGGTGATAGCTCTAAAATAGAGCTATAATTATAGCCTCAAATCTAGCTAAATGCCATGCTTAATTTAGTTAAATTGCCTTTTTATAGGTGTTTTCGTGGCGAAGAGCTCGGGAAGTCCAATTATGAATTTCAGGGCTAAATCGGTCATTTAAGAGGTTTCGGGAAGTGTTCGGGTCAAAACGATAGGCCAAACGGAGTTCGGGAGCAAAAATGACCAAAAATGGGGCTTAGACCCGAGAGGGCAGCGCCCACGCCCGCGCACGCCCGCGCGCACCCGCGCGCACGCCAGCGCCCAGACCGCCCACGCCCGCGCGCCCCGCGCGCGCTCCCCGCCCGTCATTGAAAGTCCGCGCGCGTCGCTCGCCCTCGCCCGGTCCGTGTCCGAGCGCCCGCGCGCGCCGCCTCGCCTCGCCCGCGCCCAGACCGCCGACGCCAGCGCGCGTCGCTCGCCCGCCTCAGCGCCCGAGCGCCCGTCATCGTAGGTCACCCGCGCGCGCCGCTCGCCCGTGTCCGCGCGCGCCGCTCGCCCACGCCTCGCCTCGCCCGCGCGCGCAGCCCTTTCCCTGACGCAAAATAACCGTCATCTAAAGTCCTGAAGCCCGTCCTTAAAAGTTAAGAAATTCCCATTTTTGTAAATTTTTCCAGAGGGCTCAGCGCCTAGGCGCTGACTTATGGCGCCTAGGCGCTGTCTCGATTCTGTGCGCGCGCCCCCGCGGCGCCTAGGCGCTGACTTATGGCGCCTAGGCGCTAGTCTGACGCAGAAATGGGTATTTAAGTCCGTTTTTGCTGTTTTTAGGTCATTCTCTCCCATTCTCTCTCATTTTCTTCCGCCCCCATTTGTTGTAGAGCTCAAATCTTGAGACAAAACATATTTCTTACCTATTCTAATACATTATCTTGTTGATTTCTTTTGATTTTCACAACGGGGAGCTAAGGTAAGTGCTCTAATTCGAGTTTAGGGGTTGTTTTGATGCTTAGGGAGGGTTTATATGAATTTCTAGCTTGGTTTTGTTAATTTCTTGCATCTCTTGGTCTGTATTAAGAACGAATAACTTGCCTTTCCGATTAGGAGTGACGTCCATAATTAGTTACGCATGCTTAGTTGGTGTTAAGTCTCTGAAAGTGACTTATTTAGGACCCATTTAGCTTAAGAAGATGTACACATTTAGGTGTTTTTGTTAGCATTTAGCTTAAACCTATGCTTTAAGATGAGAATTAGAAGAAGGTAGCTAATATAGGACTTATGTACAATAGGTAGAAAAAGGGTTGAAAACCGAAGAAAAGAATGAAAAAATAACCATTGCAAATGAATTGCGGAATAATTGCGGTGACCGCAATTATTCAAGTTAAAACCGTAAGTTGGCTGATCTTTTTCTGTTTAGATCCGACTTTTCAGGGATTCGTCCTTTCTCCTCCATCCATTCTGATATATGACGTTGAAGGTTGATGGTTCTCCTTGGCCCAAACGCACCTGCAAACTACTATAAAAGGGGGTCAAAGTCGGAGGTTCAGTCATCATTCGAAGCGCAGAAGTCTTCTTGCAGTCCACCATTTCCATCTGTTTTCCTTTGCCGTCTGTTGGAGTGAGAGTCTAAGCTTTTGGAATCGATAATCTGATAGGAAGGAGAGGAGATTCTTCTTCTCTCTCGATTGGATTCATCCAAACAGGGCTGACTTCTCATCACCATCATTCGAGGCGACTGCCACGGAGTTTTCTAGCAAACCTCTACTGTTTTTCTGCTCTGTTCTTCTCAATTCCATTTCTGATCACTGTTGTTCTTAGTGTAGCATTTCAATTACTGCATTTCGTTGTTGTCTGTCTTGAATTCATTTCTTTTAGAGCTTCCCTTTGTCATTCAAACACTTAAAGTAATCGAAGTATACTTCTGCATTTTACAGTTTCCATCTGTTTCTGCTACGGCTTTGGCTTGCTGTTTTAAGTACATTTATCTTCTAAGCATGTCTGTTTTATCTACCTTTTCTATTCTCCACATATCCATGAGTAACTAAAATCACTTAGGGGCATGCTAATGACAGAACTATAGGCTAAAGAACGTGAGTCAAGTAGGCAGATTAACACTCGAACATTGATTGTATGTAAGCTTCATCCCACGGGCAATTTCGATTGGCCATCCATCTTGTCCAAAGAACTCCTAACCTCTGGAAGGAGTAAGAGTTCAGAGTCATATAATCATGCTAGCCTTTCATGGTAATCAGGAAACGGCCTAGGAATAGGCGTTTCCCTAGTACAAACTGAACACTCCTGTTTTAACAAGATGCTTAAGACCTTACTTTGAAGTCGAGTAAACTTGAGTCTCTCATGCATGGAATCGGACGATACTTGAGATAGAGTGAGTTTGATGTATAGAGAGTTGATCCAAAGCTTGATAATCGTAATAAACTGCCTATAGGATAGTCATTAGTAGCCCTTAATTCACCCTTTTAATCAGTTTCGCTGCCATTTAATTGCGGATTAATTGCGGTTCTCGCAATTCTGCTAAAACGCATTCTGTGTAGCTGTTTTCTTCTTCGTTTATTGATTCCATCTCTTGTTCTTTGAGCCTGATTTTAACTTTAACTTGTTTATGGTATATTCCTTTACACATTCAGCAAAACTTAGGTAATTAAAAACCAATTTTATCCCCTCAAATTCATCCCATCTTTCTTAACAAACACACTTCGCGAATAGCTAAAAATGAGTCTCTGTGGAAAAAACGAATGAAATATACTTACTACTTGCTGTGAGACCATGTATGCTTGCATGTTCTAAGTGCTCTCTCTACCCTTTTGCATATTTATCTTTACACATTGAGCACGCAACAAGTTTTTGGCGCCGCTGCCGGGGACTTATTTTAAGTGAAAACGAAGTTGTTAAGTTTGAAAAATCAAGTTTATCATTGAGTGAAACTAATCTGTTTCATTTCTTTTGCAGGTGCTATTAAGGTAGTTTATGAGTGAGCGTTCACATAGTAATTTAGAGTTCGATCCTGAACCTGAAAGATCACTTCGAGCTAGGAATAAGGCAAAGAAACGTCTCTTTAAACAACCTCCTGTACCTCAAACCACACCTGAAACTAAAGAAATGGGCGATCTAGTTCCAAATCCGGCACAAGCCATTCGCAACCCCATCGAAATAGCGAATGACAAGAATAGTGCCATTCTGTCATATCTAGTACCTATGCCTGGGGAGCTGAACCCCAGCATAATCCGTCCTGAAATCACTGCCCACTCATTCGAGTTAAAACCAGTGATGTTCCAAATGTTGTCCACTGTGGGACAATTCTTTGGAATAGAAAATGAGGACCCCCATAACCACCTTAGGAACTTCCTAGGAGTTAGTGACACATTCCTAATCCCTGGAGTTTCCCAAGAAGCCCTGAGGCTATATCTTTTCCCTTACTCTTTGAGGGACAAAGCCAAAACATGGCTAAATTCTTTACCCTCAGGATCTGTCCGCAATTGGACAGATTTAGCAGAAAAATTCCTAGTCAAATACTTCCCACCTGATAGGAATTCAACCTTTCGTGATGATATCATAAAGTTTAAACAAGCTGATAATGAGTCTCTTCACGAAGCTTGGACTAGATTCAAAGACCTTCTCATTAAATGTCCACACCATGGCATTCCATGGTGTATCCAAATAGAAGTTTTCTTTAAAGGATGCAACCCCAGCACCAGACAAGTCTTAAATTCATCTGCTGGAGGTTCCATGTTGTCCAAGAGTTACAACGAAGCTTATGAGATCTTGGAGAAGATCTCAGCATCTCACTGTAGATGGTCAGACGATCTAGTAGAGCCAACTAGGGCTCAAGACAAGGATGCTCTAAGTGCCATGAGCACCCAAATAAATGCCCTGACCAACTTAGTCAAGCAAATGGCTCAGGCCAATCTCCAAACCAGTGCCAATACCGCCACAGCCATGTCAATGGGCACCCAACCAAGTCAAGGCGAGGCACCAATCTGTGGATTCTGTGGGGAAGGGCACCCTTATGAATATTGCCCTGGGAATCCATCCTCGGTCTGCTATGTAGGAAGCCAGCAGCAGCCTAGGAATAACCCCTACTCCAACACCTATAACCCTGGTTGGAGAAACCACCCTAACCTGTCATGGGGTGGCCAACAAAACACTAACCAAAATCCTAACCAACCTAGACCGAGTGGAACACCTGGTTTCACTCCCCAACATAACCAGTCAATGTACCAAAAACCTTATAATCAACCTGTAGGATCTTCTGTAGAAAACCTACTCAAGGAGTATATCGCTAAGAATGATGCTACTCTTCAGAGCCAGCAAGCTACTCTTAGGAGCCTGGAAAACCAAATAGGCCAATTAGCCAATGAACTTAAAATTAGGCCCCAAGGTAGACTCCCTGCTGATACCGAGGTACCAAGGAGAGATGGCAAAGAACAAGTTCAAGCCATTGAACTTAGGAGTGGAAGACCATTGGTGAGCAACACAAAGGACACACCAAAGAGAGTAGAGAACACTGAGTCTAGTGCTCCACTGGAGTCTCTGCCGAGCCAAGGTCCACCACCAACTAGCACATCAGGAGCCAGGCTAGAGCCAATTGTTGAGGACGTAGAAGAAATTCCAAGGCCTCCACCTATCTTAAGGCGTCCTGACGTGCCTGCATATGTGCCACCACCTCCATACCCTCGAAGGCTTAAGAAGAAGCAGGAACAGGAAGTTCATTTTAATAAATTTTTAGAAATACTTAAGCAAGTGCATGTGAATATTCCTTTTGTAGAGGTTTTACAGTCTATGCCTTCATATGTAAAGTTTTTGAAGGACATTATTACTAACAAAAAAATAATTGGTGAGTTTGAAACAGTAAACCTCACCGAGGAGTGCAGTGCCATCCTCCAAAACAAGCTGCCCAAGAAGGAGAAGGATCCTGGTTCCTTCACCCTACCTGTAGAACTTGGAGGCAAGCATGTGGGCAGAGCGCTTTGTGACCTGGGCGCCAGCATAAATCTCATGCCCCTGTCCCTATTCCGCCAGTTGGGAATGGGAGAAGCACGTCCAACTACTGTCACTTTACAACTAGCAGACAGATCCATCGCATATCCAGAAGGTAAGATTGAGGATATTCTAGTTAAAGTTGACAAATTTATTTTCCTTGCAGATTTCATTGTCCTGGACTATGAGGCAGACAAGGAGGTTCCCATCCTGCTAGGTAGACCATTTCTAGCCACAGGTAGGGCACTAATAGACGTGCAAAAAGGTGAGTTAACTATGAGGGTTCATGACGAAGAGGTAAAATTTAGTGTTTACAAAGCTTTAAGGTATCCCTCTGATTCTGAGTCTTGTGCTAGCATTGATGTTGTTGACTCACTAATGGAAGAACAATTAGAGCATGTATTATTAACCAAGCATGCTAACGAATATGTAGGATTAGATGTAGATGATCTAAATGTATCTGACATAATGAATATGCCTGTAGATAGACCTCAGCATGTATGTATGACTATAGACTTGACTGATAGAACTGTAAATCCGTTAAAGCCCTCCATTGAGCATCCACCTGTTTTAGAACTGAAACCACTACCAACTCACCTCAAATATGCATATCTAGGAGATAATGATACGCTGCCTGTAATTATTTCTTCTAAGCTAAGTGAACAGCATGAGGTTGATTTAATTTTACTGCTTAAGCAACATAGGAAGGCTATAGCATGGACTATTGCTGATATTCGAGGCATTAGCCCTTCTTATTGCATGCATAAAATCATACTAGAGGAAGAGCACACACCTAAGGTAGATCACCAGCGTAGGTTAAACCCCTCTATGAAAGAGGTAGTGAAGAAAGAAATAATAAAGTGGTTAGATGCAGGAGTAATTTTCCCCATAGCTAGTAGCCAGTGGGTGAGCCCCATCCAATGTGTACCTAAAAAGGGGGGAATAACTGTGGTAGTCAATGAGAACAACGAACTGATTCCAACAAGGACTGTCACAGGGTGGAGAGTGTGTATGGATTACAGGAAGTTAAATAAAGAAACTAAAAAAGACCATTTCCCTCTACCGTTTATTGACCAGATGCTAGACAGAATAGCTGGTAGAGCCTACTATTGTTTCTTAGATGGGTACTCTGGCTATAATCAAATCACTATAGACCCTAAGGATCAAGAGAAGACTACCTTCACTTGCCCTTTTGGAACGTTTGCCTTCCGCAGAATGCCTTTTGGGCTATGCAATGCACCGGCAACTTTCCAAAGGTGCATGATGGCAATCTTCTCTGAGTTGGATGAGTCCATGATAGAAATATTCATGGATGACTTCTCAGTCTTTGGGGACTCATTTAAAACCTGTCTAGAGAACCTAGGACAAGTCCTGACCAGGTGTGAAGAAACCCACCTAGTCCTAAATTGGGAAAAGTGCCACTTTATGGTAGATGAAGGGATTGTTTTAGGACATAGAGTGTCAAGGGCAGGTGTAGAAGTGGATAGGGCAAAAATAGAGGTCATAGAGAAATTGGTAGAGCCCCAGAATGTCAAAGCTATTAGGAGTTTCCTAGGACATGCTGGCTTCTATAGAAGGTTCATCAAGGACTTTTCTAAGATAGCCAAGCCTCTATGTGAGCTTCTAGAACTAGGTAGGCCATTCATCTTCTCTAAAGAATGTGTAGTAGCTTGGAAAACCCTTAAAGAAGCACTGGTCACAGCACCAATCATAGTGGGACCAAATTGGAATTTCCCATTTGAGATGCTATGTGATGCCAGTGACTATGCTGTAGGAGTCATGTTAGGACAGAAGATTGACAAGCTCACACATCCTGTCTATTATGCTAGTAAAACCTTGAATGAGGCTCAATGTAACTATACAACTACAGAGAAGGAGATGCTTGCTGTAGTATTTGCTTGTGAAAAATTTAGGAACTATATTGTAGGTACTAGGACCATTGTATATACTGACCATTCTGCTTTGAAATATCTTATGAGGAAGGCTGATGCTAAGCCTAGATTGATTAGATGGGTGTTATTGCTGCAGGAATTCGATTTGGACATTCGGGACAAGAAGGGATGTGAAAACGTGGTTGCAGATCACCTGTCTCGATTGCAGCACAATTGCGAAAAAATTGCGGACCCCGCAATTTCTGATGCTTTTATAGATGAACATATCTTTGCTTTGACTCATCGTGATAACGATGAGGAACCTTGGTTCGCTGACATTGCTAACTTCCGTGCATCACAGGTATTACCAGTGTTCAAGGGAGGACAAGAGAAGAAGAGGTTCCTCCATGAAGCAAGGAAATTCATCTGGGATGACCCCATACTTTACAGGACCTGTGCTGATGGGTTGTTGAGGAAGTGTGTTTCAGCTGCTGAAGCAAAGTCTGTGCTGCAGCACTGTCACTCATCTCCTTACGGTGGGCACTTTGGTGGTCAAAGAACAGCTGCTAAGGTATTTCAGAGTGGCTACTACTGGCCAACAATCTTCAAGGACGCCCACAACTATGCCCACAACTGTGACGAATGCCAAAGGACAGGTAACCTCAGTCGTAAGGACGAGATGCCCCTCACCTACATCTTAGAGTTAGAGCTCTTTGATGTGTGGGGCATTGATTTCATGGGACCATTCCCTCCATCATCAGGTAACCTGTACATTTTAGTAGCAGTAGACTACGTGTCAAAGTGGGTAGAAGCTAAGGCATGTCCTAATAATGATGCTAAAACAGTCACTCACTTCTTGCATAGACACATTTTCACTAGATTTGGGACTCCTCGTGCTATCATTAGTGATGAGGGGTCACATTTCATTAATAAGGCTATGGAGAAGATATTGGCTAAATATAACATTAGACATAGGGTAGCTACTCCCTACCACCCACACTCAAATGGCCAAGCTGAGATTTCCAATAGGGAGATAAAGAACATCCTAGAAAAGGTAGTCAAACCTAATAGGAAAGACTGGTCTTTCAAGCTTGAGGATGCACTTTGGGCTTATAGAACAGCATATAAGACACCTCTAGGAATGTCTCCCTATAGGTTGGTGTATGGCAAGGCTTGCCACTTGCCACTTGAGTTGGAAAACAAGGCATTTTGGGCCATGAAAGAATTAAATTTTTGTGTAAAGGATGCGGGGACATTAAGATCTTTACAGCTACATGAACTTGACGAGCTTAGGCACATGGCCTATGAGAATGCCAAGATGTACAAAGAAAAGACAAAAATATGGCATGACAGTAGACTCAGGATCAAAGACTTTAAGAAGGGCCAACTTGTATTGTTATTTAACTCACGATTAAAGCTATTTCCAGGCAAATTAAAGTCTAGATGGTCAGGTCCATTTATTATTACTAATGTCTTTGTTCATGGTGCCATAGAGATTAAAAACTTGCAGCAAGGACAGCCATTTCTGGTCAATGGTGCTAGGTTGAAGCACTACTATGAGGAAAGGGATGTGAAGACTCTCTCGGCCTTCCTCTTGACTGAAGCATGACAAAGAGAACGAGAGAGAACGAGTGGTTACTGTGCTCGTTTAGTCAAGGCCAATGCCTTAGTTTATTTTTACTGTTTTTTCGCTTATCGTTTGTACGTTTTGTGATGTGTTTTTAATTACGTGTTTAATGTTTGTTTTGTTTGCTTTTGTAGGGAATCGAAAGAGGGGATCAAGGGGAGTAAATCCCACTTTAAAAATCAAGAAACGGTTGAGCCAAATGAAAGATACGGGCGCTCAAAGTTTGGAATTTTGATGAAATATTATCCCTAGAATTGCGCAAAAATTGCTGGATCCGCAAAAAGAGCCGTTGGGATTTTTTTTTTTTCCGTTTTATTTATAGCCGTTAGAACGCGCTCGTTGATACGATTCTCTCATTCTTTGATCTCCAAGATTTCTGCGATTCTCTCCATCTTTGATTCTTCTCTCAAGATCTTCAAGACTCGACGATGGTTTCCACTAGGGCTGAGAGATCCGCCGCCAAGAAGAAGGCCGATGACGCAGCTGAAGCGGCTGCGAGGGAAGCGCTTCTCACCCTTGCTGATGAGGGTGCTGTACGCACTGGCCGTCTTGCCAAGCTTCCTATTCGTAGGAAGAAGTGGAGGGTGGTCACTGAGATCCCTGCTGGCCCATCTGAGCCAGTGGGCACGCCAAAGAAGCGCCGGTGGACTGTCAAGACTGCTGCCGAACCAAGCACCGCCAAGACTCCCTCTGTGGAGAGTCAAGAACCTGATCGTGCATCCCACGAGTCAGCCAAAGAAGGTTCGTCGCCGTCTTTGTCACCTGCGCGCAGTCCCCTCTCGTCTGAACCAGTGCCAAGCGCAGAATCGTCACCGCCTGCACAAAGCTCCGAGTTGTCTCCAGCACCTCAGAGTTCTGATCCGCCACCTGCAGAAGTGCAGAGCCCTGAACCACCTTCTTCGCCACTGAGTTCTGCGCATACACCATCAGCAGAGCACAATTCTCCACGGCCTGATCCTGAGTTCCCTTATGGGGATTATCAAGAGTCCACGCAAGGCAGTGGAGATGCTGGAGAAGAAGAAGTCTTTTCTCCCATGAGAGAAGACAGCCCTGCCGAGCCTGCACAGCAGGATGATTCTATGGAGGAGACGTTGGGGGCATGTTTCCCACAACTCCAGGCAAGGCTCAAAAAGAAGAAGAAGGCCAAGATTGTCAAGGCCAAGAAATCCAAGAAAAAGAAGGCCAAGAGAGTGCCTTCAGCAGAGAAAGAAAGCTCGGAGCCCTCACGGAAAAGGCTCAAAGTTGAGGCTGCCGAGTCAGCCAGGCCATCAGATAAGGGGAAGGCTAAACTCTACCCTGAAGATGAACCTCCGTCAGTGAGGTATGTCTCATCTGATGCTGAATCCAGGGGTATTGAGCTGAGGAAAAGGGACCTGTTGCACGAGAAGGGGTTCCTTGATCGACTTGCTGACCTGCCGCAGTTCTTGCGAGCAGGGGTGATCAACCATGGCTGGGAGGAATTCTGCAGACCTCCCAATCCAGCCTACACGAGCATGGTGTACGATTTCTATGCCAATGTGCTCAGCCCTGAGGATGGCCTATCTGTGGTCAGAGGGGTGGAAGTTGATTTCTCAGCCAAGGCCATCAACGAAGCCTTTGGTCTCAGGGGCCAGCCTCACACAGATTATGCACGGATAGTTGATGAGCCGACTGAGGCTGTGCTAGAAGAAGCCATTCGCACAATTGGCCAGCCTGAAGCCTCCTGGACAGTGTCACGCAATGGGCGGCACACTCTCATGAGTGCCAACCTCACGGCTAAGGCAGCTGTGTGGTTTTCATTCGTCAGAAGAAGACTCTCCCCAGTGACTCATGAGACTACAATTAACCAGAGCCGTTCGCTGCTGGTTTATGCTATAATGAGAGGTCTCACGATCAACGTGGGAGAAGTCATCGCTGCTGCCATAGCTGAGTGTGCTAAAAAGGGTAAGGGGCCATTATTTTTCCCCAACACTATAACAAAATTGTGTTTGCTTGCAGGGGTTCCCACCGAGCGCTTGGAGCAGCAGCTGCCTTACACAGGCCATTTGGAGTTGCCGGCACACCTAAGGCTGAGAAGAAAGGGAAACATGGAATTTGAGTTGGATAGGCTGGCTGCTGAACAGTCCCTATCCATGGCCTGCTTGATGGACATGCAGAGGAGAATGGCTCAATGGGCCAACTATGCGCAGGCGAGGGACAGAGAAGTTGCAGACCAGTTGGGGTGCATCTTCCCAGACTTCCCCACCAACCTTCTAACTCCATGGGTGCCCCCACGACCAAGGCGACCAGATGAGGATGATGAGAATTGAGTGCTGGTTTGAAGAGCACTAGAGGGAGTATTACTGATCCCTTAAGAAACAAAAGACAATTTTCCTGCTTTTTGATAGAATCATGTATAGTATGCTGTTTTGTATTCAATTTTTGATCTGTTTTTAATGTTTAGTTTTATGCTTTTTCTTTTGCTTAGTCTAGTTTGATGTTAGCTGAATAGGTAGGATAGTTTAGTTTTATTTTTAGGATGCATGAGTAACGGGAAAAAGCATGCTAGGGGCCTGAGTTAATGTTATATCTGCCCGGATTGGATTGCGAAATAATTGCGGTTCCCGCAATTTTTGTGACTGATAGCATGTTTTGGACTGTCTGTTTAGTTAGGCTGTGATCTGTTAAATTCTATCTTTTGCTGCTAGCATGACTACCTTATATAGCTGATCTTGAAGCATGCTGGATGAGTGTCGTAGGACACCCTTTGATAGTTTAAATTTGCCTCTAAATAGTGCTCAGCATGCATAAACCATAAGTCCTTAAACCTGTCTGTTATGTTCAAATTTTCTGCTGCTGGGATAATTGCTTTTAGAATGTTTTGCCTATGCCTAGGATTTTTAGATTCTCTTTGCTTTGCTTTAGACTAGATGCTTCTAGGACAAGTTTGGGGGTGTGCCACCTCAAACACTCATTGGGGACAATGAGTAGTTGAAGTTTGGGGGAGGCCACCCTAGGCCTAGGAACATTCCTCTCTTCCTTAGGACTTAAGCATTCTTCTTCTCCTAAAAAATATTTTTTAAATAGAAAAAGTGAAAAATAAAATAAAGAGGGGAGTCTCTCTCAAGTTGCTGAGTAATCAGTGCCAAGTGTGTAAAACCACAAGTGGCATTGCATCAAAAGGTAACCCAAGGAGAGACTCCACCAAAGTAAAAAAGGAAAAAGGAAGAAATAGGGAAGAAGAATGTATGCTTGGGAGTTATAATCTTGTGGCTTAGATGTCCTATGTAAAAAGAAATCTGATCCTTAATGAGCTAAGCACAAGGTTGTAACTTCTAGGTTTGTCTAGGGAGATGAATGTTTATCCAATGTAGTGATGCCAGGGTTTAGGTTGTTCTCTAAAAGTACCACTGTCACCGTTAATACTAAGACTGGCATGACTCTAAGGAATCCTAGACACATTAAAAATAAGCTAGAAGCATGTACTGAGTCTGGAGTAAAGCTTGGTAGAATTTGAAACCTTAGGGATAATAGCATGATATCATAAAAGTAGTTAGATCAGTAGTAGGGGATTAACAAAAGCAGTGGGTATAATAGGCAGGTGAAGTCAGAAGAAGCTTGATAAGGAGGTTAATTCTAAACTTAGAAGTGTGTCACAGGACAGCACTGCTAGAGATAGGGATATAGGGGAGTCGGTGAGTAGTTAGAGAAGAAGAAACGACAGCCTAGGTAAGTCCTTAGTATGCTTGAGGACAAGCAAAGCCTTAAGTTTGGGGGTGTGTTAAGTCTCTGAAAGTGACTTATTTAGGACCCATTTAGCTTAAGAAGATGTACACATTTAGGTGTTTTTGTTAGCATTTAGCTTAAACCTATGCTTTAAGATGAGAATTAGAAGAAGGTAGCTAATATAGGACTTATGTACAATAGGTAGAAAAAGGGTTGAAAACCGAAGAAAAGAATGAAAAAATAACCATTGCAAATGAATTGCGGAATAATTGCGGTGACCGCAATTATTCAAGTTAAAACCGTAAGTTGGCTGATCTTTTTCTGTTTAGATCCGACTTTTCAGGGATTCGTCCTTTCTCCTCCATCCATTCTGATATATGACGTTGAAGGTTGATGGTTCTCCTTGGCCCAAACGCACCTGCAAACTACTATAAAAGGGGGTCAAAGTCGGAGGTTCAGTCATCATTCGAAGCGCAGAAGTCTTCTTGCAGTCCACCATTTCCATCTGTTTTCCTTTGCCGTCTGTTGGAGTGAGAGTCTAAGCTTTTGGAATCGATAATCTGATAGGAAGGAGAGGAGATTCTTCTTCTCTCTCGATTGGATTCATCCAAACAGGGCTGACTTCTCATCACCATCATTCGAGGCGACTGCCACGGAGTTTTCTAGCAAACCTCTACTGTTTTTCTGCTCTGTTCTTCTCAATTCCATTTCTGATCACTGTTGTTCTTAGTGTAGCATTTCAATTACTGCATTTCGTTGTTGTCTGTCTTGAATTCATTTCTTTTAGAGCTTCCCTTTGTCATTCAAACACTTAAAGTAATCGAAGTATACTTCTGCATTTTACAGTTTCCATCTGTTTCTGCTACGGCTTTGGCTTGCTGTTTTAAGTACATTTATCTTCTAAGCATGTCTGTTTTATCTACCTTTTCTATTCTCCACATATCCATGAGTAACTAAAATCACTTAGGGGCATGCTAATGACAGAACTATAGGCTAAAGAACGTGAGTCAAGTAGGCAGATTAACACTCGAACATTGATTGTATGTAAGCTTCATCCCACGGGCAATTTCGATTGGCCATCCATCTTGTCCAAAGAACTCCTAACCTCTGGAAGGAGTAAGAGTTCAGAGTCATATAATCATGCTAGCCTTTCATGGTAATCAGGAAACGGCCTAGGAATAGGCGTTTCCCTAGTACAAACTGAACACTCCTGTTTTAACAAGATGCTTAAGACCTTACTTTGAAGTCGAGTAAACTTGAGTCTCTCATGCATGGAATCGGACGATACTTGAGATAGAGTGAGTTTGATGTATAGAGAGTTGATCCAAAGCTTGATAATCGTAATAAACTGCCTATAGGATAGTCATTAGTAGCCCTTAATTCACCCTTTTAATCAGTTTCGCTGCCATTTAATTGCGGATTAATTGCGGTTCTCGCAATTCTGCTAAAACGCATTCTGTGTAGCTGTTTTCTTCTTCGTTTATTGATTCCATCTCTTGTTCTTTGAGCCTGATTTTAACTTTAACTTGTTTATGGTATATTCCTTTACACATTCAGCAAAACTTAGGTAATTAAAAACCAATTTTATCCCCTCAAATTCATCCCATCTTTCTTAACAAACACACTTCGCGAATAGCTAAAAATGAGTCTCTGTGGAAAAAACGAATGAAATATACTTACTACTTGCTGTGAGACCATGTATGCTTGCATGTTCTAAGTGCTCTCTCTACCCTTTTGCATATTTATCTTTACACATTGAGCACGCAACAGTTGGCTATTATTGATTTTTGACAAACTTCAATACTTAGTAGCGAAAGTCTAGCTCGTGGCTAATCAATTCGAGCCTAAGTGACAGTTGGGGGTAGGAGTTGATTAACGTTTTCACGGCGGGCTTAAGACTAAGAGATAAATCGAATTAGTTCTAGGATTAATTCGTCTCAATGATACCCGTTACTGTTTGTTAATTGGTTTAAGCGTCATGAACTTAGATTAATTAGGAAGCATGTTTAATTAGAATTTACGCCTCTAATTAATTCTTTGGGGTGCTTCGGACCCGTTTGGGACGAAGCATTTTGTGTGCATGAAATAGAACAACTTTGCGAATTAGAATCCCTATGAACTAAGCGCATCAAGATGAACCCCGACACTCGAATTAGGAGCACGTGTTACTTTTATTTTTCCGCTCTTTACTTTTAGCATTTATTTTTCCCGTTAGTTTAGATTTAATCAAACCCCCCTTTTTAATTGCTTTCGAGTCTTAGTTTTAAAAACAAATAGAAATTAGCTTGGAGAAAATAACTTAGGTTCCCTGTGGTTCGACACCCGTTACCACTAGCTGCAAAGCTTAGTAGTTTCGGTATTATAAATGTTATTTTGGCAAGCCTCGACAGCTTGAAATTGGAGTACCCCAAAAGAGCTCTACCAAAATTGGCGCCGTTGCCGGGGAACCATTTAATTTCTCTTAGTTAAATTTTATTTGTTAGAAAAAAAAAAAAAATGTATGGTTCCAAGGGATCTCTCTCTAATGAAGTCAGTGAACTGAAAGCTCAAATGTCTGATTTAGTTGCTTTATGTAAATCAACTGTTGAGGATTATCAGGCATACAACAGAGCTCGAGAGGAAAGTCAAGCTCGCACAGGTTTGTTATTGGAACAAATGGTTGCGCAAATGGCCACTACTAACTTTGAATTGCAGAAGGCAGCAACCATATTCCATCAAGAACAAGCTCAGCCTCAAGAAGAGTCCCGGGAAGACTCATGCCCCGAGTACTTTCCTTCGATGTCTGACGAACAAGGGGAGGCTGAGTTTAGTCCCGAGGAATATCCTGAGGAGACTGACGATGCGAATGAGCTGAGTGGAGCTGAGACTTCTCCAGGATTGAAGTTCTGGGCGGAATTTCTCGCCTGTGATGAAGAAGATCTCAGAGAATTCTTAGAGGTAAGTAATTCTCCACCTGTTGATTTCGATTCAGAGCATGAATTTTGTATTGAAAATTTATTTGAAGAATCATGCATGGATGAGCTTGAGCATATTTCTGATGTTGAAGATATTTTCGGAAATCTTTTCACTGATGAGTTAGAACCAGCATGCTATGAAAATATTGTTGTGATGGATGAGGAAGTGGCAATTGTGCCTTTAGATTATTTATCTCCTTGTGTTGTGCCTCGTGATAATTCATGTAATCTAGGAGATTTATCTTGCATGCCCCCTTCCATCTGTGCTTCAGTTAATGTTGGTTGCCTCGAGAATTTCGATGTGATCCCTTCCCATATCGAGTCTTTATTTTCTGTTCAGTTAGTTGAGTCTTTTAATTATGTTGAGTCAGTTGAGTCTGCTTTTATTTTGTTTGAGTCTGTTGAGTCTTTTATTTTTCCATATATCAAAAATACCAAAAAAATAACAACTCTGTCCGGCTGCCTCCAAAAGTCGAAGAGCTTGCTTCTCTTAGCAGGTTTTATTGATTCAAGGAAGAAGGGGCCGAAGAAGTACGAGAATTTCTATGTACCCTGACAGAGTGGAAGACACGTCGAGCATAACGACGTTAAAAATTTGCGCTTCTTGGGAGGCAACCCATGAGTATTTCAATTTTTGTCTTTACTTTTAGTTTTTGTTTTCCTAGCTTAGCTTTTTCTTGCTTTCTTAGGTAATAAGCGAGAGATGAATTGCATTTTGGATCTGTTTTGGAGACGAGGTTGCGCATCCCTACTCACCGATCCCGCAAAAATTCAGGGGAGGTTCCTGTTCCCTTTTAATTTTTGTCGTTATCTTTGTTTATCTGTGGGATTAGATGCATTGAGGACAATGCAATCTTTTAGGTGGGGGGTAGAATGTATATTCGGACTTCGTTGTAGTTCTTGAGCATGTCATACTCTGATTTTGAGATGTTTAGGAATCTGAATGCATGTTGTCCGATGAGGACTTTCTGTGATTTGTTTGTGATAGCACACTAAATGAGCTATTTTTAGGACCTATTTTATGCTAGTTTTGAGGCTTAAATGATTGTTTTCACGTTGATATTCTCTTATTTTATAGATATCGAGCATTTGGAGCAAAACTGATAATTTAGAAGATTTATGTGAAGAGAAAAAGAGAATCAAGTTAAAAATCCAAAGATTAGATATGGATTTTATCATATCTTATCCGAGTTTATCCTATCATAAATTTTATCCGGTTTTATCCTACTTGATCTTATTTTGGGCATGTTTGAATAGAAAAGATATTCCTAATTTAATTTGGAATTCCTAAATTGATTAGATTCCTAATCTAATTAAAATATGGATTCCTTATTAGATTGGGAAGAGTAGTCTATTATAAAAAGACATGTTGTCTTCATTCAAAGGGGAGCCAATTGGGAGAGTTATTCCCAATTTCGAAAATACATAATTTTAAGAGTTAGAGGAGATTTTTGGGAGCAAAAAGAAGACAATTACATGCTCGGGATCGTGACGATTACAGCGGGAACGTGGAATCGACACTAGTTTTATTTCTTCTTCCCTTTTAATTTGTAGTTTCGTTATGAGTTTAATTTTGAGTTTAGATTTTATAATATTGAATATGTTTGGCTAAACTCATTTATCTTGGGGATTGATGTAGCCTTTTAGTTTTGATGTTTTAATTAATTGAATGCTTAGATTGATTGTTTATTATCCATTCATGCTTTTACTTTCTTAATGCTTATAATCTTTTGGCCAAAGGTTGTATGTCGTCATGGTTTAAATTATGCTTGGAAGAGAATGATTTAGACTAGATCTTAATTGCATGACTAAGAATAGTTCTAACATGGGAATGATTAGGCTATCTTAGAAGTTGTTTTAAAGAAGAGTTCTTAATGCCTTGCATGTCTTTAAAAACTAGATTGGAAAATTAGTTTTATTACATTGCATGAGACCAATTGCGCTCGGAAGAGGCAATTGTTATTTGTGTCCTTCTAGACTTATGGAAATTTGCATGAATAATCTAGGCATTTGATTGATTGAAGCGTCAATCTAATTGGCGAAATCAACTCCCTAAGATATCTCTCTCCTTGTTGTTCTCCATCTTTTATTTTATGTTTTTATTTTGTTTTAATCCTATCTTTTATCGCTTTCTTTCTCTAAATAAAATTGGGTGACTGTATTCGCGGTACTTAAGTGAACTAGAAAACCAATCCTGAGGACGATACTCGTATTTACATACACTTTTATTACTTGACCCGTACACTTGCGGTTTTGCACTGCATTAAAAGTGCGCAACAGTTTGTAAATACTCCATAATTGTGCATTGCGAGAAAGCTATGAGAATGTATGCATAGTTTGAGCATATTTTAAAAATTTTTCGAATATTCCCCTACATTCACTGAGCACGTAGACCTCTTACTCTTAGTTCTGTAGGCTTAGAATAATTTTATTTGGTCTGAAAACTTGTTGTCACCCCGAAAGGTACCTTTAGGGAGGCTTGATGTGTTAGAATTTATAACGAATCATTTGATTTAGCGAAGCTATATGCCTATTTAAAAAAAAAATCATTGAGAGTAAAGAGCATGTTTGTAATATATTATGAGGTGCTCCTCCTTCTTGTGTTGCCCGTGTAACCAGGGGCAATCGTGTAACCCACGGTTGCCACTGCATGAAAAGGCAACTAACAGAAGTGAGCACTAGTCCTTAAAAACGTGAAGCGAACTAAAAGCTTGACGTGTTAGGCTCTCAAGAAAAGAAAAGATGAAAAAAAAAATTATTAGGCCTTTTGTTTTGTTATTCTTTCCGACATTGAAAAGCCGTTAGACTGTTCTCATTGCCAAAAGTAGGGGGAAGATGAGTATTAGGATCGATTAAGGTGGTTCCGGGTCTATGGAAGCTAGGATAGGAGGCGCTAATCACACACACACGTTAGGGAATAGGAGCGAATATTTTGAAATATTCACAATTTATGCATATGCTTGATTGTTTTCCGTTAGCATGATTATCTTGTTTTTGCAAGTATTGAGATTCGAGTCATCAACATGCATGCTTATTTCTATGAGATAAATCTAAGTGTTCCTTGCTCGAGGACTAGCAAGATTCAGGTGGGGGTATTTTGATAGCTCAAAAATAGAGCTATAATTATAGCCTCAAATCTAGCTAAATGCCATGCTTAATTTAGTTAAATTGCCTTTTTATAGGTGTTTTCGTGGCGAAGAGCTCGGGAAGTCCAATTATGAATTTCAGGGCTAAATCGGTCATTTAAGAGGTTTCGGGAAGTGTTCGGGTCAAAACGATAGGCCAAACGGAGTTCGGGAGCAAAAATGACCAAAAATGGGGCTTAGACCCGAGAGGGCAGCGCCCAGGCGCCGGCGCCCAGCGCCCAGGCGCTAATCGGAGCCAGACGCCCACGCCCGCGCGCACCCGCGCGCACGCCAGCGCCCAGACCGCCCACGCCCGCGCGCCCCGCGCGCGCTCCCCGCCCGTCATTAAAAGTCCGCGCGCGCGCCCGCGCGCGTCGCTCGCCCTCGCCCGGTCCGTGTCCGAGCGCCCGCGCGCGCCGCCTCGCCTCGCCCGCCTCAGCGCCCGAGCGCCCGTCATCGTAGGTCACCCGCGCGCGCCGCTCGACCGCTCGCCCGTGTCCGCGCGCGCCGCTCGCCCACGCCTCGCCTCGCCCGCGCGCGCAGCCCTTTCCCTGACGCAAAATAACCGTCATCTAAAGTCCTGAAGCCCGTCCTTAAAAGTTAAGAAATTCCCATTTTTGTAAATTTTTCCAGAGGGCTCAGCGCCTAGGCGCTGACTTATGGCGCCTAGGCGCTGTCTCGATTCTGTGCGCGCGCCCCCGCGGCGCCTAGGCGCTGACTTATGGCGCCTAGGCGCTAGTCTGACGCAGAAATGGGTATTTAAGTCCGTTTTTGCTGTTTTTAGGTCATTCTCTCCCATTCTCTCTCATTTTCTTCCGCCCCCATTTGTTGTAAAGCTCAAATCTTGAGACAAAACATATTTCTTACCTATTCTAATACATTATCTTGTTGATTTCTCTTGATTTTCACAACGGGGAGCTAAGGTAAGTGCTCTAATTCGAGTTTAGGGGTTGTTTTGATGCTTAGGGAGGGTTTATATGAATTTCTAGCTTGGTTTTGTTAATTTCTTGCATCTCTTGGTCTGTATTAAGAACGAATAACTTGCCTTTCCGATTAGGAATGACGTCCATAATTAGTTACGCATGCTTAGTTGGCTATTATTGATTTTTGACAAACTTCAATACTTAGTAGCGAAAGTCTAGCTCGTGGCTAATCAATTCGAGCCTAAGTGACAGTTGGGGGTAGGAGTTGATTAACGTTTTCACGGCGGGCTTAAGACTAAGAGATAAATCGAATTAGTTCTAGGATTAATTCGTCTCAATGATACCCGTTACTGTTTGTTAATTGGTTTAAGCGTCATGAACTTAGATTAATTAGGAAGCATGTTTAATTAGAATTTACGCCTCTAATTAATTCTTTGGGGTGCTTCGGACCCGTTTGGGACGAAGCATTTTGTGTGCATGAAATAGAACAACTTTGCGAATTAGAATCCCTATGAACTAAGCGCATCAAGATGAACCCCGACACTCGAATTAGGAGCACGTGTTACTTTTATTTTTCCGCTCTTTACTTTTAGCATTTATTTTTCCCGTTAGTTTAGATTTAATCAAACCCCCCTTTTTAATTGCTTTCGAGTCTTAGTTTTAAAAACAAATAGAAATTAGCTTGGAGAAAATAACTTAGGTTCCCTGTGGTTCGACACCCGTTACCACTAGCTGCAAAGCTTAGTAGTTTCGGTATTATAAATGTTATTTTGGCAAGCCTCGACAGCTTGAAATTGGAGTACCCCAAAAGAGCTCTACCAATAGGATAGCTGGTAGAGCTTATTACTGCTTCTTAGATGGTTATTCTGGATATAACCAAATCACCATAGACCCTGTGGACCAGGAGAAGACAACCTTCACCTGTCCCTTTGGAACATTTGCTTTTAGCAGAATGCCTTTTGGCTTATGCAATGCACCAGCAACGTTCCAAAGGTGCATGTTGGCAATCTTCTCTGACTTAGATGAATCCATGATAGAGATATTTATGGATGACTTCTCAGTCTTTGGTGATTCATTCACAAACTGTTTAGAGAACTTAGGACAAGTCCTGGCTAGGTGTGAAGAGACCAACCTAGTCCTTAATTGGGAGAAATGCCACTTCATGGTGGAAGAAGGGATAGTCCTAGGTCATAGAGTGTCTAGAGCAGGAGTAGAGGTCGATAGGGCCAAGATTGAAATAATAGAGAAGTTGGTGGAACCTCAGAATGTGAAAGCCATTAGAAGTTTCTTAGGACACGCAGGCTTCTATAGAAGGTTCATTAAGAACTTTTCAAAGATCTCCAAGCCCTTGTGTGAGCTTCTAGAGCTGAATAAGCCATTTATCTTCTCTAGAGAATGTTTCCTAGCCTGGACAACCCTTAAGGAAGCATTAGTCAAAGCACCTATTATAGTAGGACCAAATTGGGATCTCCCATTTGAGATGTTATGCGATGCAAGTGACTATGCAGTAGGGGTTATGCTAGGACAAAAGATTGACAAGTTAACACACCCTGTATACTATGCTAGTAAGACACTTAATGAGGCACAATGTAATTACACAACCACGAAAAAGGAAATGCTAGCTGTAGTGTTTGCCTGCGAGAAGTTTAGGAATTACATTGTAGGCACTAGAACAATCGTGTATACAGATCACTCTGCACTAAAATACCTTATGAGGAAGGCTGATGCGAAGCCTAGGTTGATTAGGTGGGTATTGTTACTGCAAGAGTTTGATCTGGACATTAGAGATAAGAAAGGGTGCGAAAATGTGGTTGCGGATCATCTTTCTAGATTGCAACATAATTGCGATAAAATTGCGGAAACCGCAATTTCTGATGCCTTTATCGATGAGCATGTCTTTGTGTTAGCACATCGTGATAACGATGAGGAACCTTGGTTTGCTGATATTGCTAACTTCCTTGCATCGCAGGTACTACCAACTTTCAAGGGAAGCCAAGAGAAGAAGAGGTTCCTGCATGAAGCTAGGAAATTTATATGGGACGATCCTACACTCTACAAGACATGTGCAGACGGTTTACTAAGGAAGTGTGTGTCAGCTGCTGAGGCGAAGTCTGTGCTGCAGCACTGCCATACAGCCCCCTATGGTGGACATTTTGGTGGCCAAAGGACAGTTGCAAAGGTGTTCCAGAGTGGCTACTATTGGCCCACGATCTTCAAAGATGCCCACGAATACGCACACAGCTGTGATGAATGCCAGAGAACAGGTAACCTTAGTCCAAAGGATGAGATGCCTCTCACTTACATCTTAGAGTTGGAGCTCTTTGATGTGTGGGGCATTGACTTCATGGGACCATTTCCCCCATCATCAGGTAACCTTTACATACTTGTAGCTGTAGACTATGTGTCTAAGTGGGTAGAGGCCATAGCATGTCCAAACAATGATGCCAAAACAGTCATTAAATTCCTTAATAGACATATTTTTACTAGGTTTGGTACACCTCGTGCTATAATTAGTGATGAAGGAACACACTTCATTAATAAAGCTATGGAGAAAGTGTTGGCTAAATATAATGTTAGACATAGAGTAGCCACCCCTTATCACCCACATTCGAATGGCCAAGCTGAAATATCAAATAGGGAGATTAAAAACATACTCGAAAAAGTGGTCAAACCCAATAGAAAAGATTGGTCGTTTAAACTCGAGGATGCACTTTGGGCATATAGGACTGCATATAAGACACCCCTAGGTATGTCTCCTTATAGACTTGTGTATGGCAAAGCATGTCACTTACCATTCGAATTGGAAATTAAAGCATTTTGGGCCTTGAAAGAACTGAATTATTGCGTGACCGAGGCGGAAACATTGCGGTCTCTGCAATTACATGAGCTTGATGAGCTTAGACATATGTCCTATGAAAATGCTAAAATGTATAAGGAAAAGACCAAGATTTGGCATGACAGTATTCTTAGGATTAAGGACTTTAAGAAAGGCCAGCTTGTCTTATTATTTAACTCACGGTTGAGATTATTTCCAGGCAAACTTAAGTCCAGATGGTCAGGTCCTTTTGTAATAACTAACGTGTTTGTTCATGGTGCAATCGAGATTAGGAACCTGCAGCAAGGGCAACCGTTCATGGTTAATGGTGCACGATTGAAGCATTATTATGAGGAAGGAGATGTGAAGACTCTCTCGGCCTTCCTCTTGGCTGAAACTTGAAAATAGAACCGAGAGAGGACGAGTGATCACTGTGCTCGTCCATGCGAGGCTATGCCTTAGTTTTTTTTTTGCTATTTTTCCGATTATTATTTGTGTATGTTTGTGTGTGATTTTTATTACGAATTTAATGTTGATTTTATTTCTTTTAATAGGGGATCAAAAGAGGGTATCAAGGAGATGAATCCAGGATTAAAAATCGGGGAAGATATTGGGCCAAATCAAAGATTGAGTTGAGGAAATATGGGCATTTGAAACGAGGAAATCTCCAACGGCCATTTAATTGCGAAGGATTTGCTGAATCCGCAACAGAAATAGCCGTTGGGATTTCCATCATTACAAATAGCCGTTAGAATCGCCGTGGCCAGTACGCTTCCCTCATTCACTGAACTTCAAGAAATCTCTCTCCCTCTTCCTCTGCAATTCCTCTTTCCAGATTCCTACGATTCCACCATGGTGCTAACAAGGGCTGAAAGATCTGCTTCCAAGAAGAAAGCCGCCGACGCTGAGATAGCTGCGAGGGAGGCACTCCTTGCCTTGGCAGATGCCGAAGCCGCGCGAACCGAACGACTTCCCAAGCTACCTGTCCGCAAGAAGAAGTGGAAGGTGGTGACGGAGATCCCTGTTGGGCCATCTGAACCAGCAGGAACGCCCAAGAAGAGGAAGTGGAGTATGGCCGTTGACGATGCAGCGATCAAGAAGAAGACTCCCACTGTGGAGAGTCAAGAAAGTGGCCGTCCATCCTACGAGACGGCCAGACAAAGCCACTCTCCTTCTCCACCAGCGCGAAGCCCCGAGCCTTCTCCATCTCCACAGAGCTCTGAACAAACTCCACCGCCGCAGAGTCCTGAGGCATCACCAGTATCCCAGACGCCTGAGCCTGAAAGTCCAAATGATGAGCATCAAGAATCGGCGCAGGGCGATGATGCAGCTGAGGAAGAGGAAGTTTTCTCTCCTTTGAGGGAAGTCTGCCCCGATAGCCCAGCAAGGGGGGAAGATTCAATGGATGAAACGTTGGGGGATTGCCTCCAACAGATCACCACCAGGGCACGATTGAGAAAGAAAGCCACCAAGGTCATCAAGGCCAAACGGCCAAAGGCTTCGAAGAAGTCCAAGAAAAGGAAGGCCAGAGGTGAGCCATCAGCGAAGAAGGTTAGTAGTGAGCCCTCTCTGAAGAAGTTAAAGATTGAGGCTGCTGAATCAGCCAAAGCAAAAGATAAGGGGAAGGCCAAGCTGTACCCCGAAGATGAGCCTCAAACTGTGAGGTATGTGTCCTCTGATGCAGAGTCGAGGGGCACTGAGTTAAGGAAGAGGGACTTGCTTCATGAGAAGGGATTCTGTTGCGTGCTCAATGTGTTAAAATAAATAAGCAATAAGAGGGAGAGAGCACTCAGAACATGCAAGCATACATGATCTTATAGCAAGTAGTAAGTATTTTTTCATTCGTTTTCCCACAGAGATTTATTATGAGCTACTCGTGAAGTGTTTTGTTAAGAAAGAATGGATGGATTTGATGGAGTAAAATTGGTTTTTAATTGCCTAGTTACTACTGAATAATTAAAAGGAAGCAACATAAACAAGCTCAAGTCAATGATAAACTTAAATGAAGAAGAGAAGAGATTAATAAATGAAGAGGAAAATAGCTAAACAGAATTTTTAACTTAGCAGAATTGCGGAAACAGCAATTCTACCGCAATGTTACCGACAGCGAAAGTGTGTAAAATGGTGAATTAAGGGCTACCAATGACTATCCTATAGGCATTTTTATACGATTCTCAAGCACTGGATCTACTCACTATGCATCAAACTATCTCAATCTCATGTATCGTCCGATTCCATGCATTAGATTCTTTAGTTTACTCATGTCAAAGTAAGATCTTAAGCATCTTGTTAAAGCAGAAAGATGTGGTTTGTACTAGGGAAACGCCTATTCCTAGGCCGTTTCCTGGCTACCTTGAAAGGCTAGCATGAGAGTATGACTCTGAACTCTTACTCCTTCCAGAGGTTAGGAGTTCTTTGGACAAAATGGATGGCCAATCGAAATTGCCCGTAGGATGAAGCTTACATACAATCAATGCTTCGAGAGCTATCCTACATGCTTGGTTCACGTTTTTTAGCCTATAGTGTTGTCATTAGCATGCCCCTAAGTGACTTAGTTACTCATGGATATAGGGTAAACAGAAATAAAAGATGAAAGAGACATGCTTAGAAGAGAAATAAGCTTAATACAGCAAGGTAAGACAGTGAGTTGCAAAGATAGGAAACTGTGAAATACTGAATTTTGCGTTTGATTACTTGTTTGTTTGAAGGAATAAAAGAACACTTAAAATGAATAGCAAAAAGACAGAACACCACGAAATGCAATAAACTAGCCACTAGAACAGGAACAACAACTAAACAACGCTGGAAAGTAGAAATGAAGACAGAAAGCAAGTAAATGAGCTTGAACGCCTCGTCGCAACTGCCTCGGCTGAAGGATGAGAAAGAGCAGCCTTGCTTGGATGAATCCAATCGGGAGAGAAGACAAATCTCCTCTCCTTCCTATCAGATTATCGATTCCAACAGCTGAGCTTCGCAAACCAACAGACGGCAAAGGAAAACAGGAGAAAAGATGGAGCTGCGAGAAGACTTCTACGCTTTCGGATGATGATTGAACCTTCGACTTTGACCTCCTTTTATAGGCTTCTGCAGGTGCGTTTGGGCCAAGGAGAGTCGTCCATCCTCAACGTCGTACTTCATAATGGATGGAGGAGAAAGAACGAATCCCTGAAAAATCGGATCTAAACAGAAAAAGATCAGCCAACTTACGGTTTTCACTTGAAACATTGCGGTTTCAGCAATGTTTCCGCAATTCTGTCGCAATGCTTGTTTTTCATTCTTTTCCTTCGGTTTTCAACCCTTTTCTTTCCTATTGTACATAAGTCCTAATTTAGCTACCTTCTTCTAATTCTCATATTTAAGCATAGGTTTAGGCTAAATGCTATCAAAAACACCTAAGAGTGAACATCTTTCTAAGATAATTAAGTCCTAAAAATGTCACTTTTGGAGAAGTAACACACCCCCAAACTTAAGGTTTTGCTTGTCCTCGAGCAATCTAAGGACTTTCCTAGGCTGCTGTTTCTTCTTCTTTAACCACTTACTAACTCCCCTATATTCTTATCTATAGCAGTGCTGTCCTGTGACACACTTCTAAGCTTAAAACTACCCTCTCATCTAGCTTCTTCTGATTTCGCATGCCTAATACTCCTACTGTTTTTATTAACTCCCTACAACTGATCTACCTGCTTTTTTCATATCATGCCACTATCCCTAAGGTTACAAATTCTTCCTAGCTTTACCCCAGACTCAGTACATGCTTCTAGTTTATACTTATGAGCTACCTAGGATTCCTTAGAGTCATGCCAGTCTTAGTATTAACGGTGACAGTAGTACTTTTAGAGAACAACCTAAACCCTAGCATCACTACATTGGATATACACTCATCTCCCTAAACAACCCTACAAGCTACAACTTTGCTCTTAGCTAATTGAGGATCAGAGTTCTTTTTAAACAGGACATCTAAGCCACAAAGTTGCAACTCTTAGGTATACATTCTTCTTCCCTATTTCTTCTTTTTCTTTCTTTCTTACTTTGGTGGAGCCTCTCCTTTGGTTGCCTTTTGATGCAACGCCACTTGTGGGTTACACACTTGGCACTGATTACTCAGCAACCTAAGAGAAACTCCCCTTTTATTCTTTTTTCATTTTCAGCTCATTTTTTTTTTTTTTTTTTTTAAAAAAAGGAGAAGAAGAATGCTTATGTTTTTAAGGGAGAGAGGAATGTTCCTAGGCCTAGGGTGGCCTCCCCCAAACTTCAACTACTCATTGTCCCCAATGAGTGTCTGAGGTGGCACACCCCCAAACTTGTCCTAGAAGCATCTAGTCTAAGGTAAAACAAAGAGAATCTAAAAGCCCTAGGCATAGACAGAACATTCTAAAAGAAAATACCACAGCAGCAGAAAATTGAAAAAAACAGACAGGCAAGGACTTACAGCTATGCATGCTGAGCTTTTTAGAGGTTAAATTAAGCTATCAAAGGGTGTCCTATGACACTCATCCAGCATGCTTTAAGATAAGCTATATAAGGTAGTCATGATAGCAGCAAAAGATAGAATTTAAACAGATCACAGCCTAGCTAAACAGACAGTCCAAAACATGCATTCAGTAATAAGAATTGCGGTTTCCGCAATTATTTCGCAATAGATACAGGGCAGATATAACAGTGATTAAGGCCCCTAAGCATGCTTTTTTCCCGTCACTCAAGCTCTACAAAAATAAAACTAAACTAACCTACCTATTCAGCTATCATCAGACTACACTAAACAATTTAAAAACTTAAAACTAAGCAACTAAAACAGATCAAATTATTAACTAAAAACAGCATAATTCACATGGTCTAACAGAAAGCAGATTTTTTTTTTTTTTTTTTTTTTTTTTTCTAAGGGAACAGCAATACTCCCTTTTGGTGCTCCTCAATCTAGCACTCAGACATCTTCCTCATCATCACTCCTTCTTGGTCTTGGAGGCACCCATGGAGTCAGGAGATTCGTGGGAAAATCAGGGAAGATGCATCCAAGTTGGTCAGCAACTTCCTTGTCCCGTGCCTGTGCGTAAGTGGCCCATTGAGCCATCCTCTTCTGCATATCCATCAGGCAAGCCATGGACAACGACTGATCAGCAGCCAACCTATCCAGCTCGAATTCCATGTTCCCCTTCCTTTTTAGCCTCAAGCCAGTAGGTAGCTCCAAGTGGCCTGTGTAAGCCATCTGCTGCTCCATTCGCTCAATGGGAACCCCTGCACGTAAACAGAGTTTAGTTATAGTATTAGGGAAAAACAATGGACCCTTACCCTTCTTGGCGCACTCAGCAATGGCGGCTGCAATGACTTCTCCCACATTGATTGTGAGACCGCGCATGATTGCATAGACCAGCAGCGATCTGCTCTGGTTGATGGTGGTCTCATGAGTCACTGGAGACAGTTTCCTTCTCACGAAGGAAAACCAGATAGCCGCCTTAGCTGTGAGGTTGGCACTCATGAGAGTGTGCCTCCCATTCCGTGACACGGTCCAGGATGCTTCAGGCTGACCAATGGTCCGAATGGCCTCTTCCAGGACAGCATCAGTAGGCTCATCAACAATCCTTGCGTAGTCCGTATGTTTTTGGCCTTTGAGGCCATAGGCTTCGTTGATCGCCTTTGCTGAGAAGTCCACTTCCACCCCTCTGACCACAGACAGGCCATCCTCAGGATTAAGCACATTGGCGTAAAAGTCATACACCATGCTTGTGTAAGCTGGATTGGGTGGTCTGCACAACTCCTCCCATCCATGATTTGTAATTCCTGCGCGCAAGAACTGCGGCAGGTCAGCAGGTCTGTCGAGGAAGCCCTTCTCGTGCAGCAACTCCCTCTTCCTCAGCTCAATGCCTCTGGACTCAGCGTCAGAGGACACGTACCTCACTGATTGAGGCTCATCTTCAGGGTAAAGCTTGGCCTTCCCTTTGTCCTTTGGTTTGGCTGACTCCGCAGCCTCAATCTTGAGCTTCTTGAGCGACGGCTCAGCGCTCTCTTTCTCTGATGAAGGCGCCCTTTTGGCCTTCTTCTTCTTTGACTTCTTGGACCGCTTGGCCTTGATAATCTTGGTAGCCTTCTTCTTCTTCAGCTTTGCCTTGGTGGTGATCTTCTGGAGGCAAGCCCCCAGTGTCTCGTCCATCGAGTCATCCTTCTGCGCAAGACTCTCAGGGCTGGCTTCCCTCATAGGAGAGAAGACTTCTTCTTCCTCACCTTCCCCACTACCCTGCGTCGATTCTTGATACTCACCATATGGGAATTCAGGGTCATGTTGTGGGGAAGTGGGCGATGCCTCAGGGCTCTCTGCTGGTGGGGTATGCTCAGAACTTTGCGGTGATGAAGGTAGCTCAGGGCTTTGCGCTGGTGGCGATGCGGAGAACTCAGGGCTTCGAACCGGTGGAGATGATGAAGGGCTGTGCTCCGCTGTCTCGCGGGATGGCTGGCCCAGTTCTTGACTCTCCACAGAGGGAGTCTTGTTCTTGATTCCTTCCTCGGCCACAGCCAGACTCCACTTGCGCTTCTTGGGTGTGCCTGCTGGTTCAGAGGGTCCAGCAGGTATCTCTGTGACGACCTTCCACTTCTTCTTGCGAATCGGAAGTTTGGGAAGTCGTTCAGTTCGCGCAGCATCAGCCTCTGCAAGGGCCAGAAGTGCTTCCCTCGCAGCCGTTTCAGCGTCGTCAGCCTTCTTCTTGGCCGCAGATCTTTCAGCCCTCGTGAGCACCATTGTTGAATCGTGGAGGTTTGGAGAGAAGAATCACAGATGAAGCGAAACGCAGATTTCTTGGAGTTCAGATACTTGGGAAATCGTATAGATCAACGCGCGTCTCAACGGATATAAAGAAAACGGAAAAATCCCAACGGCTATATTTTTGCGGATTCTGCAAATACAGCGCAATTCTAGTGACCGTTGGAGATTTTTTTTTTTCATTTAAATGTCAATCTTTGCTCCATCGTATCTTTTATTTGGCCCAATATCTTCTTGATTTTTTAAGCTGGATTTAATCTCCTTGATTCCCTCTATTGATTCCCTACAAAAAGAAATAAAATCAACATCAAATTCGTAATTAAAATCATACAAACATATACACCAATGATAACCGGAAAAATGGAAAAAATAAACTAAGGCATGAGCCTCATATCGACGAGCACAGCAATCACTCGTCCTCTCTCGTTCTTGTTTTCACGTTTCAGACAAAAGGAAGGCCGAGAGAGTCTTCACATCTCCTTCCTCATAGTAGTGCTTCAATCTTGCACCATTAACCATGAATGGTTGTCCTTGCTGCAGGTTCTTTATCTCGATGGCACCATGAACAAACACATTAGTAATTACAAACGGACCTGACCATCTAGACTTAAGTTTGCTTGGAAATAATTTCAATCGTGAGTTAAATAATAAAACAAGTTGGCCTTTCTTAAAGTCCTTGACCCTAAGTCTACTGTCGTGCCAAATCTTGGTCTTTTCCTTATACATTTTGGCATTTTCATAAGACATATGTCTAAGCTCATCAAGCTCATGTAATTGCAGAGACCGCAACGTTCCCGCATCGGTCACGCAATAATTCAACTCTTTTAGTGCCCAAAATGCCTTGATTTCTAACTCAAATGGAAGATGACAAGCTTTACCATACACAAGTCTGTAAGGAGACATACCTAGGGGTGTCTTATATGCAGTCCTATAGGCCCAAAGTGCATCCTCGAGTTTAAATGACCAGTCCTTTCGATTAGGTTTGACCACTTTTTCTAGGATGTTCTTAATCTCCCTATTTGAAATTTCAGCCTGACCATTCGAGTGTGGGTGATAAGGAGTGGCTACTCTATGTCTAATGTTATACTTAGCCAACACTCTCTCCATAGCCTTATTAATGAAATGTGTCCCCTCATCACTAATGATAGCACGAGGTGTTCCAAACCTAGTAAAAATGTGCCTATGCAAGAATTTTATGACTGTTTTGGCATCATTATTGGGACATGCTATGGCCTCTACCCACTTGGATACATAGTCTACTGCCACTAATATGTAAAGGTTACCTGAGGATGGGGGAAATGGTCCCATGAAGTCAGTGCCCCACACATCAAAGAGCTCCAACTCTAAGATGTAAGTGAGAGGCATTTCATCCTTGCGACTAAGGTTACCTGTTCTTTGGCATTCATCACAGCTGTGGGCATAGTTGTGGGCATCCTTGAAGATCGTTGGCCAATAGTAGCCACTCTGAAATACCTTTGCAGCTGTTCTTTGGCCACCAAAGTGTCCACCATAAGGAGCTGTGTGGCAGTGCTGCAGCACAGACTTCGCCTCAGCAGCTGAAACACACTTCCTTAGCAAGCCGTCAGCACATGTCTTGTAAAGTGTGGGATCATCCCATATGAATTTCCTTGCTTCATGAAGGAACCTCTTTTTCTCTTGTCCTCCCTTGAAAGTTGGTAGTATCTGCGATGCAAGGAAGTTAGCAATGTCAGCAAACCAAGGTTCCTCATCGTTATCACGATGAGTTAATACAAAGACATGTTCATCAATAAAAGCATCAGAAATTGCGGGTTCCGCAATTTTTTCGCAATTATGCTGCAATCTAGAAAGATGATCCGCAACCACATTTTCACTTCCTTTCTTATCTCTAATGTCTAGATCAAACTCTTGCAGCAGCAGTACCCACCTAATCAACCTAGGCTTAGCATCAGCCTTCCTTATAAGGTACTTTAAAGCAGAATGGTCAGTATACACAATTGTTCTGGTGCCTACAATATAGTTCCTAAATTTTTCACAAGCAAACACTACAGCTAGCATCTCCTTCTCAGTGGTTGTGTAGTTGCATTGTGCCTCATTAAGTGTCTTACTAGCATAATAGACAGGGTGTGTTAACTTGTCAATCTTCTGTCCTAACATAACCCCTACAGCATAGTCACTAGCATCACATAACATCTCAAATGGGAGATCCCAATTTGGCCCTACTATAATAGGTGTTGTGACTAGTGCTTTCTTAAGGGTTTTCCAAGCTAGGACACACTCTTTAGAGAAAATGAATGGCTTGTTTAGCTCTAGAAGCTCACATAGAGGCTTGGAGATCTTAGAAAAGTCCTTAATGAACCTTCTATAGAAACCAGCATGCCCTAAGAAACTTCTAATGGCCTTGACATTTTGGGGTTCTACCAATTTCTCTATTATTTCAATTTTTGCCCTGTCAACTTCTACACCTGCCCTTGACACTCTATGACCTAAGACAATCCCTTCATCCACCATGAAGTGGCACTTTTCCCAATTTAGGACTAGGTTGGTCTCCTCACACCTAGCCAAGACTTGTCCTAGGTTCTCTAGACAGTTTGTAAATGAATCCCCAAAGACTGAGAAATCATCCATGAATATCTCTATCATGGACTCATCCAAATCAGAGAAGATTGCCAACATGCACCTTTGGAAAGTTGCCGGTGCATTGCATAAGCCAAAAGGCATTCTGCGAAAGGCAAAAGTTCCAAAAGGGCAAGTGAAGGTAGTCTTCTCTTGATCCTTAGGGTCTATAGTGATCTGGTTATAACCTGAGTAACCGTCTAAGAAGCAGTAGTAGGCTCTACCAGCTATTCTGTCTAACATTTGGTCAATGAATGGTAGAGGGAAATGGTCTTTTTTGGTCTCTTTATTTAGTTTCCTATAATCCATGCAAACTCTCCACCCTGTGATAGTCCTAGTTGGAATCAGTTCATTGTTCTCATTGACTACCACAGTCATCCCCCCTTCTTAGGTACACATTGTATAGGGCTCACCCACTGACTACTAGCTATGGGGAAGATCACACCAGCATCTAACCATTTAATTATTTCTTTCTTAACTACCTCTTTCATAGAGGGATTCAGCCTACGTTGGTGATCTACTCTAGGTGTATGCTCTTCCTCTAGTATAATCTTATGCATGCAATAAGAAGGGCTAATGCCTCTAATATCAGCAATAGTCCACGCAATAGCCTTCCTATGTTGCTTAAGTAGTAAAATCAGTTCAACCTCATGCTTTTCACTTAATTTAGAAGAAATAATCACAGGCAAAGTATCATTACTTCCTAGATATGCATACTTGAGGTGAGTGGGGAGAGGTTTTAATTCTAAGACAGGTGGATGCTCAATGGATGGTTTTAATGGATTCAAAGATTTTTCAGTTAAGTCAATATTCATACAAACATGCTGAGGGTTATTTACAGGTATGTCCATTATCTCAGCTATGTTTAAATCAGTTAATTCTAATCCTACATAGTTATTAGCATGCTTAGTCAACAATTCATGCTCCAATTGTTCTTCCATTAATGAGTCAACAATGTCCATGCTAGCACAAGATTCAGAGTCAGAGGGGTACCTTAAGGCTTTATAAACACTAAATTTCACCTCTTCATCATGAACCCTCATAATGAGCTCACCTTTTTGGACATCTATTAGTGCCCTACCCGTGGCTAGAAATGGTCTGCCTAACAGGATGGGGACCTCCTTGTCTGCTTCATAATCCAGGATAATGAAATCTGCAAGAAAAATAAACTTGTCAACCTTTACAATAATATCCTCAATCTTACCTTCAGGGTATGCAATGGATCTGTCTGCTAGTTGTAAAGTGACAGTGGTTGGACGTGCTTCTCCTATTCCTAGCTGGCGGAATAGTGATAGGGGCATGAGGTTTATGCTGGCTCCCAGGTCACAAAGAGCTCTGCCCACGTGCTTGCCTCCTAGCTCTACAGGTAAGGTGAAGGAACCAGGGTCCTTCTCCTTCTTGGGTAGCTTGTTCTGGAGTATGGCACTGCACTCCTCAGTGAGGTTGACTGTTTCAAACTCACCAATTATTTTCTTGTTAGTTATAATATCCTTCAAAAACTTTACATAAGAAGGCATAGACTGTAAAACTTCTACAAAAGGAATATTAACATGCACTTGCTTAAGAATTTCTAGAAATTTATTAAAGTGCACTTCCTGTTCTTGTTTTTTCTTTAGCCTTCTAGGAAATGGAGGTGGTGGCACATATGCAGGCACTTCAGGTCGCCTCAGGATAGGTGGAGGCCTTGGAATTTCTTCTATCTCCTCTATGATTGGCTCCAGCCTTTGCCCTGATGTGCTTGTTGGTGGTGGACCTTGGTTTGGCAGAGACTCCAGTGGAGCACTAGACTCAGTGTTCTCTACTCTCTTTGGTGTGTCCTTGGTGTTGCTCACCAATGGTCTCCCACTTCTAAGCTCAATTGCTTGAACTTGCTCTTTACCATCTCTCCTTGGCACTTCAGTATCAGCAGGAAGTCTCCCTTGGGGCCTACTTTTAAGTTCATTGGCTAGTTGCCCTATTTGGTTCTCTAGGCTCCTAAGAGTAGCTTGCTGGCTCTGGAGAGTGGCATCATTCTTGGCTATGTATTCCTTAAGTAAGTTTTCTACAGAAGATCCTACAGGTTGGTTGTATGGTTTTTGATACATTGACTGGTTATGTTGGGGAGTGAAACCAGGTGTTCCACTCGGTCTTGGTTGGTTAGGAGCTTGGTTAGCATTCTGTTGGCCACCCCATGACAGGTTTGGGTGGTTCCTCCAACCAGGGTTGTAAGTATTGGAATAGGGGTTGTTCCTAGGCTGCTGCTGGCTTCCAATATAGCAGACTGAGGCTGGATTCCCAGGGCAGTACTCATACAGATGCCCTTCCCCACAGAATCCACAGGGTAGTGTCTCACCTTGACTTGGTTGGGTGCCCATTGACATGGCTGTAGCGGTGTTGACACTTGTTTGGAGATTGGTTTGAGCCATTTGCTTAACTAGGTTGGTCAGGGCATTTATTTGGCTGCTCATTGCACTTAGAGCATCCTTGTCTTGAGCTCTAGTTGGCTCAACTGAATCATCTGACCACCTACAGTGAGATGCTGAGATCTTCTCCAAGATCTCATAGGCTTCGTTGTAACTCTTGAACAACATGGAACCTCCAGCAGATGAATTTAAGACTTATCTAGTGCTGGGGTTGCATCCTTTGAAAAAGACCTCTATTTGGATACACCATGGGATGCCATGATGTGGACATTTGAGAAGAAGGTCCTTGAACCTTGTCCAAGCTTCGTGAAGAGACTCATTCTCAGCTTGTTTGAATTTAACTATGTCATCACGAAAGGTAGAATTCCTATCAGGTGGGAAGTATTTGACTAGGAATTTCTCTGCTAAGTCTGTCCAATTAAGGACAGATCCAGAGGGTAATGAGTTTAACCACGTTTTGGCTTTGTCCCTCAAAGAGTAAGGGAACAGGTATAGCCTCAAGGCTTCTTGGGAAACTCCAGGGATGATGAATGTATCACTAACTCCTAAGAAGTTTCTAAGATGGTTGTGGGGGTCCTCATTTTCCACTCCAAAGAATTGTCCCACAGTGGACAACATTTGGAACATCACTGGCTTTAACTCAAATGAGTTGGCAGTGATTTCAGGACGAATTATGCTGGGGTTCAGCTCCCCAAGCATAGGTACTAAGTATGAGAGAATGGCACTATTCTTGTCATTCGCTATTTCGATGGGATTGCGAGTGACAGGTACCGGATTTGGAATTATTCCAGCCATTTCTTCTTGAGACAATTGCGGAGGAATTGCGGTTCCCGCAATTACTTGAGGTAAATGGGGTTGTTTAAAGAGACGTTTCTTGGCTCTATTTCTGGCCCTAAGTAACCTCTCAGGTTCAGGATTGAACTCTAGATCACTACTTGAAGGCTCACTCATAAACTAACCCGATGGTACCTGTAAAAGAAATGAACTAGATTAGTTACAATAGATGGTAAACTTGGTGTTTCAAACTTAACAAACTTCGTTTTCACTTAAATAAATCCCCGGCAGCGGCGTCAAAAACTTGTTGCGTGCTCAATGTGTTAAAATAAATAAGCAATAAGAGGGAGAGAGCACTCAGAACATGCAAGCATACATGATCTTATAGCAAGTAGTAAGTATTTTTTCATTCGTTTTCCCACAGAGATTTATTATGAGCTACTCGTGAAGTGTTTTGTTAAGAAAGAATGGATGGATTTGATGGAGTAAAATTGGTTTTTAATTGCCTAGTTACTACTGAATAATTAAAAGGAAGCAACATAAACAAGCTCAAGTCAATGATAAACTTAAATGAAGAAGAGAAGAGATTAATAAATGAAGAGGAAAATAGCTAAACAGAATTTTTAACTTAGCAGAATTGCGGAAACAGCAATTCTACCGCAATGTTACCGACAGCGAAAGTGTGTAAAATGGTGAATTAAGGGCTACCAATGACTATCCTATAGGCATTTTTATACGATTCTCAAGCACTGGATCTACTCACTATGCATCAAACTATCTCAATCTCATGTATCGTCCGATTCCATGCATTAGATTCTTTAGTTTACTCATGTCAAAGTAAGATCTTAAGCATCTTGTTAAAGCAGAAAGATGTGGTTTGTACTAGGGAAACGCCTATTCCTAGGCCGTTTCCTGGCTACCTTGAAAGGCTAGCATGAGAGTATGACTCTGAACTCTTACTCCTTCCAGAGGTTAGGAGTTCTTTGGACAAAATGGATGGCCAATCGAAATTGCCCGTAGGATGAAGCTTACATACAATCAATGCTTCGAGAGCTATCCTACATGCTTGGTTCACGTTTTTTAGCCTATAGTGTTGTCATTAGCATGCCCCTAAGTGACTTAGTTACTCATGGATATAGGGTAAACAGAAATAAAAGATGAAAGAGACATGCTTAGAAGAGAAATAAGCTTAATACAGCAAGGTAAGACAGTGAGTTGCAAAGATAGGAAACTGTGAAATACTGAATTTTGCGTTTGATTACTTGTTTGTTTGAAGGAATAAAAGAACACTTAAAATGAATAGCAAAAATACAGAACACCACGAAATGCAATAAACTAGCCACTAGAACAGGAACAACAACTAAACAACGCTGGAAAGTAGAAATGAAGACAGAAAGCAAGTAAATGAGCTTGAACGCCTCGTCGCAACTGCCTCGGCTGAAGGATGAGAAAGAGCAGCCTTGCTTGGATGAATCCAATCGGGAGAGAAGACAAATCTCCTCTCCTTCCTATCAGATTATCGATTCCAACAGCTGAGCTTCGCAAACCAACAGACGGCAAAGGAAAACAGGAGAAAAGATGGAGCTGCGAGAAGACTTCTACGCTTTCGGATGATGATTGAACCTTCGACTTTGACCTCCTTTTATAGGCTTCTGCAGGTGCGTTTGGGCCAAGGAGAGCCGTCCATCCTCAACGTCGTACTTCATAATGGATGGAGGAGAAAGTACGAATCCCTGAAAAATCGGATCTAAACAGAAAAAGATCAGCCAACTTACGGTTTTCACTTGAAACATTGCGGTTTCAGCAATGTTTCCGCAATTCTGTCGCAATGCTTGTTTTTCATTCTTTTCCTTCGGTTTTCAACCCTTTTCTTTCCTATTGTACATAAGTCCTAATTTAGCTACATTCTTCTAATTCTCATATTTAAGCATAGGTTTAGGCTAAATGTTATCAAAAACACCTAAGAGTGAACATCTTTCTAAGATAATTAAGTCCTAAAAAGGTCACTTTTGGAGACGTAACAGGTTCCTTGACGGGCTAGCAGACCTGCCGCAATTCTTGCGCGCAGGGATCACTAATCATGGTTGGGAAGAGCTGTGTAGACCGCCCATCCCCGCCTACTCCAGCATGGTGTACGACTTCTACGCCAACCTGATGAACCCTGAGGATGGCCTGTCTGTGGTCAGAGGAATCGAGGTGGATTTCTCAGCTAAGGCAATCAATGAAGCCTATGGCCTCAAGGGGCAAAAACACACTGATTATGCAAGGATCATTAATGCGCCAACTGAGGCTGTCCTGGAGGAAGCGCTGAGGATCATTGGCCAACCTGAGGCAGCGTGGACAATTTCGCGCAATGGGAAGCACACTTTGATGAGTGCAACCCTGACGGCAAAGGCAGCTGTATGGTTTTCTTTCGTGCGCAGAAGGCTGTCCCCAGTGACCCACGAGACCACCATCAACCAAGGAAGGTCGCTGCTGGTTTATGCGATCATGAGGGACCTCACAATCAATGTGGGTGAGGTCATTGCAGCCTCAATCGCAGACTGTGCCAAAAAAGGTAAGGGTCCACTTTTCTTCCCCAACACAATCACTAAGCTTTGCTTACGTGCAGGTGTACCAATCGAGCGGATGGAAAGGCAGCTGGCCTACACGGGGCACCTGGAGCTGCCTACAGGCCTGAGGATGCGCAGGAAGGGGAACATGGAGCTTGAGTTAGACGGCCTGGCTGCTGCTCAATCCCTCTCTATGGCCTGCCTGATGGACCTGCAGAAGAAGATGGCTAAATGGGCTGAGTATGCTCAAGCGAGGGACAAGGATGTTGCTGACCAGTTGGGCTGCATCTTTCCTGTGTTCCCCACGGACTTGCTGACGCCATGGGCACCTCCACGTGCAAGGAGGGATGATGATGAGGACATCTGAGTGCTAGGCTGATTAGCATTCTAAGGGAGTATTTCTGTTCCCTACATAAAAAAAAAAAAAAAAAAAAAAAAAATCAAACTGCTTTTTCGTAAACTGTGTGAATTCTGCTGTTTTGAGTTGATATTTGATCTGTCTTTAGTTCTTTATTTTTGTTGTTTAGATTTGGGTAGTATAGTCTGATGATAGCTGAATAGGTAGATTGTCTTAGTTTCCTTTTTGTATAGCTTAAATGATTGGAAAGAGCATGCATAGGGGCCTTGATCACAGTTATATCTGCCCTGTATCCATTGCGAAATAATTGCGGAATCCGCAATTTTTGTTAGTAATTGCATGTTTTTGACTGACTGATTAGCTAGGCTGGTTCTGTTTTAATTTTGTTCTTTTGCTGTTGTCTTGACTACTTTATATAGCCTATCTATAAGCATGCTGGATGAGTGTCTTAAGGCACCTTTGATAGTTTAAATTAGCCTCTTAAAAGTGCTCAGCATGCGTAGCTTTAAGTCCTTCCCTGCCTGTTTTTATAAATTTCTGCTGCTGTGATGTTTGCTTTGAGAATGTTCTGTCTATCCCTAGGGCTTTTAGATTCTCTTGGTTTTACCCTAGACTAGATGCTTCTAGGACAAGTTTGGGGGTGTGTCACCTCAGACACTCATTAGGGACAATGAGTAGTTTAAGTTTGGGGGAGGCCACCCTAGGCCTAGGAACATTCCTCTCTCCCTTTAAGCATAAGCATTCTTCTTCTCCTTTAAAAAAAAATGATGAACTGAAAAAAAAAAATAGAATAAAGAAGGGTGTCTCTCTTAAAGTTGCTGAGTAATCAGTGCCAAGTGTGTAACCCACAAGTGGCATTGCATCAAAAGGCAACCAAAGGAGAGGCTCCATCTAAGTAAGAAAGAAAAAAAAAGGGAAGAAATAGGGAAGAAGAATGTATACCTAGGAGTTGCAACTTTGTGGCTTGGGTGTCCTGATTAAAAAGAACTATGATCCTCAATTAGCTAAGCACAAAGTTGTAGTGATGCCAGGGTTTAGGTTGTTCTCTAAAAGTACTAGAGTCACTGTTAATACTAAGACTGGCATGACTCTAAGGAATCCTAGGTAGCTCAAAAGTAAAAACTAGAAGCATGTACTGAGTCTGGGTAAAGCTAGGTAGAATTTGAAACCTTAGGGATAGTTGCACGATATGACAGAAGCAAGTAGATCAATCGTAGGGAGTTAATGAGACAGTAGGAGCATTAGGCATGCGAAGTCAGAAAAAGCAAAGTAAGAGGGTAGTTGTAAACTTAGAAGTATGTCACAAGACAGCACTGCCTTAGATAGGAGCTTATGGGAGTCAGCAAGTGGTTAGAGAGGATAAAACAGCAGCCTAAGTAAGTCCTTAGATTGCTCGAGGACGAGCAAAACCTTAAGTTTGGGGGTGTGTTACGTCTCCAAAAGTGACCATTTTAGGACTTATTTATATTAGAAAGATGTACACTCTTAGGTATTTTTGATAGGATTTAGCTTGAACCTATGCTTATATATGAGAATTAGAAGAAGGAAGCTAAATAAGGACTTATATGCAAAAGGAAAGAAAAGGAATGAAAAAGGAAGTTAAAAGAATGAAAACTGTGCATTGCGGAGGCATTGCGGAAACATTGCTAAAACCGCAATGTTTCAAGTGAAATCCGTAAGTTGGCTAACCTTTTTCTGTTGTGATCCGATATTTCAGGGATTTGTTCTTTCTCCTCCAACCACGTAGAAGTACGACGTTGAGAATGGATGGTTCTCCTTGGCCCAATCGCACCTGCAGAAAAGCGTAGACTTCTCAGTTTAACGCAGCTTCTTCCACTCTTATTCTCTCTTCCGTCTGTTGGTTTGGAAGGTTCAGCTTTTGGAGTCGACAATCTGATAGGAAGGAGAGAAGATTCATCTTCTCTCCTGATTGGATTCATCCAAGCAAGGCTCGCCTTTCTCTCTATTCAGCCGAGGCGTTCGCAATCGAGAAGACCACGCACAGCTTACTGCTTTCTGTTTTAGTTTCCTGTTTTCAGTACCGATTGTTGTTATTTCTTTTCCATTAGCTACTTTAATTCATTTCGTTGTTCTCTGTCTTTGTTTTAGTAACTCTAAGTCTTTATTTGTTTCGTACAAACTATTGATTAATCAACGCTTAATTCATCATTTCACAATCTCTTTATTCTTCTCTGCCTACTGTTTTTCCTTTTCTGTTTTGTCTTTAATCTTCTTCTAAGCATGTTTTCTTCATCTACTCTTTCTGTTCTATCCACATCCATGAGTAACTAAGTCACATAGGGGCATGCTAATGACAAGACTGTAGGCTAAAACACGTGAACCAAGCATGTAGGATAGCCCTCGAATGCATTGATTGTATGTAAGCTTCATCCCACGGGCAATTTCGATTGGCCATCCATTTTGTCCAAAGAACTCCTAACCTCTGGAAGGAGTAAGAGTTCAGAGTCATACACTCATGCTAGCCTCTCAAGGTAGCCAGAAAACGACCTAGGAATAGGCGTTTTCCTAGTACAAACCACAACTTACTGCTTTAACAAGATGCTTAAGACCTTACTTGGACATGAGTAAACTAAAGAATCTAATGCATGAAATCGGAAGATCCATGAGAATGAGTTAGTTTGATGCATAGTGAGTTGATCTAATGCTTGAGAATCGTGTGAAAAAGCCTATAGAGGAGTCGTTAGTAGCCCTTGTTTCCACATTTTACACATTTTTGCTGTTAGTAACATTGCGGTAGAATTGCTGTTCTCACAATTCCTTTAAGTTAAAATTCTGCCTTAGCCATTTTTCTCTTCGTTTATTAATCTCTTCTCTTTACATTTGAGTTTATCATTGACTTGCACTTGTTTATGCATCTATCCTTTACATATTCCTTAGTAATTATGCAACTTAAAATCAAATCTACCCCATCAAATCCACCCATTCTTGCTTAACAATACACTTCGCGAGTAACTAAGAATAAATCTCTGTGGGAAAACGAATGAAAAAATACTTACTACTTGCTACAAGATCATGTATGCTTGCATGTTCTGAGTGCTCTCTTATTGCATATTCCTTTTAAACATTGAGCACGCAACAAGCTCCAAGCCCAAGTTTCTAAGGTATGTAGTGTTGTTCTTAAGCTGCAAGAAAACTCATCGCAAGCTCTTCCTTCTGTTTCAGGTCAATCCGTTGAAGGAATGTTCAAATCCTTTATGGAAATGAGCAAGGAAACCAGTGCACAAATTCAGTCACTGAGCGAGGGGATCACGGAGATCAAGGACAGGATAAGTAAGGTGGAGACCAAAGCGGCGAAAAGCATTAATGCCATTGCCCTCAGAAGTGGTAAAGAAGTACCATCGCAGCCTGTGCCTGAAGATTCCAACAAGAGTCCCGAGATGCCTGAAGAAAAGTGTCATCCAACACATCCAGAGAACAAGGTATGTGCTACCCCACCTCCTTCTATGAAGTCTTACGTTCCCATTGCTCCTTTTCCTAGCAGGTTGGTGAGACCACCCAAGGAAGACAAGGATGTGGACATCCTCGATACACTGAAGAAAGTTGGAATCAACATACCCTTGCTTGATGCCATTCAACAAATTCCAAGGTATGTGAAATTCCTAAAGGAGATGTGCACTAACAAGAGGAAAGCAAAGAGCACCGAAAGAGTGGTGGTAAGTAAAAAGGTTTCTGCCCTGATCACGCAAAACATGCCAGATAAATGTCAGGATCCAGGTATGTTTCTCTTACCATGCACCATAGGAGATAAGGAAATCAAGCATGCAATGCTAGATTTAGGGGCTTCTATTAATGTGATGTCATACTCTGTTTATAAAAGTCTTGATCTGGAAGGGTTGCAGGAAACTAGTGTCATAATCTAATTAGCTGATAGGTCCTCTATTCATCCTTTAGAAGTAGTTGAGGATGTGTTAGATCGGGTTAGAGATCTTATTTTTCCTGCTGATTTTTATGTCTTAAAAATGGAAGATAATGCATCATCTGCTGCTTCAGTCCTGTTGGGTAGACCTTTCATGAAAACTGTTAGGACTAAGATTAATGTGCATGATGGTACTTTGTCTGTGGAGTATGGAGGAGAGGTGTTTGAATTTAATGTCTTTAATGCCATGAAACACCATGCTGATGTGCATTCTGTCTGTAAAATTGATTTGATAGACACTTTAGAACAAGAAGAATGCATGATTGTTGTTGATGGGGATGACCCATTTGTTTTTACCAAAACTGTTGGCGAGATTGAAAATAGCATGCCTCTTTTGTCTGATTCATGTGAACAAGTTACCCTTGCTTTAGAGGCATGTGAAAAGCCAACTAAGATGTTACCATCTCTTTTGCAGGTTCCCAAGTTGGAACTTAAGGAGTTGTCGGGTCACCTCAAGTACGTGTACTTGGGGGAGATGGAGACACTCCCGGTAATTATCTCTAAGGAGCTTACATCAGAGCAAGAAAGCAAGCTGGTGGAGATACTGAAAAAGAACAAGAGAGCGATAGGATGGACCTTGGCAGATTTGCATGGGTTGAGTCTAGTTCTATGTATGCACAAGATTCGACTGAATGATGGAGCAAAGCCATCCCAAGAGCCTCAGAGGAGACTGAACTCAGCCATGAAAGAGGTAGTGTTGTCTGAGATACACAAACTCCTTGATGCAGGTATCATCTATCCCATTTCTGATAGTCAGTGGGTTAGCCCAATTCATGTTGTACCTAAAAAGACGGGCATAACTGTTATTAGGAATGAGAAGGGTGAGTTAGTGCCTAAACGTGTTTAGAATGGTTGGAGGATGAGTATTGATTTTAGAAAACTGAATGATGTGACTAAGAAGGATCATTTTCCTATCCCTTTCATAGATCAAATGGTGGAGCGTTTAGCTGGGAAGCCATATTTTTGTTTCTTAGATGGATTTTCTGGATTTTATCAAATTCCCATAGCTCAGGAAGACCAAGAAAAAACCACGTTTACATGTCCATTTGGAACTTATGCATATAGGAGAATGCCCTTTGGGCTTTGTAATGCTCCAGGGACTTTTCAGCGTTGAATGATGAGCATATTTACTTAATTCGTAGAAAAATGCATAGAGGTCTTTATGGATGATTTTACTGTTTATGGGAGTTCATTTGATGATTGTCTGGTTAATTTGTCTAGAGTCGTGGAAAGGTGCATAGAGACAAATCTGGTTTTAAATTTCGAGAAGTGTCATTTCATGGCCAATCAAGGCATAGTCCTAGGTCACGTTGTGTCAGCTAAGGGTATAGAAGTGGATAAGGCGAAAATTGATGTTATATCTGACTTACCTTACCCCACAAATCTTCGGGAAGTGCGTTCTTTTCTTGGCCACGCAGGTTTCTACCGCAGGTTCATCAAGGACTTCTCGAAGATAGTGACCCCGATGACGAGTTTGCTGAAAAAAGATGTCCCATTCTGCTTTGGCAAAGAGCGCAACCTTGCCTTTGATGTGCTGAAAAAGTGTCTGACCAATGCTCCCATCATTCATCCACCGCAGTGGGGGACCCCCTTCGAGATTATGTGCGATGCAAGCAATTACACTGTTGGTGTTGTGCTGGGTCAGAGGATAGACAAGCGGAGCCATGTGATATATTATGCCTCCAGGACGCTCAACTCCGCGCAGATCGGTTACACCACCACAGAGAAGGAGCTGCTTTCCATTGTTTTCGCTCTTGATAAATTTTGACCTTATCTACTTGGATCTAAAGTGGTTGTATTTTCTGATCATGCAACAGTTCGATATTTGATGAACAAGAAGGACTCGAAGCCTAGGTTGCTCAGGTGGGTACTACTCCTTCAGGAGTTCGATGTTTCAGTCCAAGATAGGAAAGGATCAGAAAATACGGTTGCTGACCACTTGAGCCGCATTGTGCGTGGAGAGGATGACTTGCCTCTGAATGACGAATTCCCTGATGAAGTCCTCTTCCAGGTGAGCGTAGAGATACCATGGTATGCCGACATAGTCAATTATTTGGTCACAGGTACGTTCCCATTTGACTATTCATATAATAGGAGGGCTAAGCTGAAAAGTGAAGCCAAGAATTATGTATGGGAAGAGCCTACATTATGGAAATTTTGTGCAGACCAAGTAATTAGGAAGTGTGTCCCTAAATCTAAGCATAAGTCCATTCTTGAATTTTGTCATGAATTTGCATGTGGGGGGCACTTTGGGCCATCTAGGACAGCAAGGAAAATATTAGATTGTGGGTTTTTCTGGCCATCACTGTTTAAAGACTGTTTTGAATTCTGTAAATCATGTGATCGGGGTCAAAGGAAAGGATCCATCACGAGTAGGAATGAAATGCTCCAAACCTCTATATTGACTTGTGAAATTTTCGAGGTTTGGGGTATGGACTTTATGGGACCTTTCCCCCCTTCATGCGGTTTTGTCTATATATTCCTGGTTGTGGACTATGTTTCTAACTGGGTGGAGGTCAAGGCCACCAAAGTTGATACTGTTAATGTCGTTTCTAATTTTGTCAAATCTAACATTTTTAGCAGGTATAGAGTTCCACGAGCCATTATAAGCGATCAGGGGAGTCACTTCTGCAACAAGACGATCCAGGCCCTGATGAGGAGGTATGGGGTCAATCATTAAACATCTACCCCGTACCATTCTCAAACCTATGGCCAAGCCGAGGTCTCTAACCGAGAGGTGAAGTCCATCCTTGAAAAGACAGTAAGTCCTGGGAGAAAAGATTGGAGTCTCAGGCTGGACGACGCTTTGTGGGCCTATCGCACGGCTTACAAGACCCCCATAGGGATGTCTCCCTATCGGATGGTCTTTGGGAAAGCCTGTCATCTCCCAGTGGAGATAGAGCACAAAGCGTATTGGGCTGTGAAGAAGTGTAACATGAGCTTCGATCAGGCTGGCGAAGAAAGACTCCTCAAATTGCAAGAACTAGAGGAGCTTCGCTTGGACGCATATGAGAATTCGAGGATCTACAAGGAGAAGACCAAGTTGTTCCACGACAGACGAGTCATTCGGAAACACTTCGAAGTTGGTCAGAAGGTCCTCTTGTTCAATTCCCGCCTGAAGTTCATGCCAGGTAAACTTCGTTCCCGTTGGATTGGTCCTTTTATTATAACTCATGTCCATCATTATGGTGCAGTCAAGATTCAGAGTTTAGAAACAGGAAAGGAATCCACGGTGAATGGCCAGCGATTGAAAATCTTCCATGAAGGGGAGACGGAGCACTTCGACAAGCATGCCCACTTGGGAGAACCCGAGTATGAGAAAGGATGAAAAAGTGTTGGTAAAGTCGAGCAATCGACTCTAAAAATTTGCGCTTCTCGGAGGCACCCGAGTCTGAATTGTACATGTTTTTTGTTTACTTTACTGCTTTTAGGATTAGCTTAGGTTCTTACTCTCATGTTTTGAGTTTTCAGGAGAAATGATGACTCGTCCTTGCGATATTGCTTGAAAAAAGAAGAAGTGTGCTCTCCAACCCTCTAAATCACAATTCAGGGGAGGTTTTCTGTTCCCTAGAATTTTGATTGTGCTTTATTAGTCCAATGAGGACATTGTCTCTTTCTAAGTTGGGGGTGGTGGGTTGTGCTTTACAGCGGTTGTCGAGTTTTGTTGTGGAATTCTGATAAATGCGCTTTGTAGTGATGTGTGCATGCTAATTTGATTATGAAATTCTGTGATGTACTGTTGGAACCTTCGTATTTGTATCTGCAGTGAAATGTAGCATGTATGCATTTGTTAAGGCCATTTTGAAAAAATTTCTTCGCTATTTCCTTGATTAAGCTTCGCATTTAGCACTCTATCTTGGATCTGTGGGTTTAGGGTAGTTCTGCTTGGTTTAAAATTCGTTGTCACCTCGAAAGGCACATTTAGGATGGGTTTGATTCGTTAGTGTTTGTAATTTTTGCGTTCAAATTATAACATGGTTTTTAGGCTTAAAGAAAAGAAAAAAAGAGAAAGAAAAGGAAGCACATAGAAGTGAACGTTAGTCACTTGGGGTGTTCCTCCTTCTTGAGTTGCCTTAGTAGCCAGGGGCGGTCGTGTAACCCACGGTCGCCACTGCATGAAAAGGAAGCACATAGAAGTGAACGTTAGTCCTTAAATATGTGAATTTTGCCCGTAGTCAGATGCATTGTGCCATGAAATTGCAGGCAAGCTGAAACGAAAGTAAAATTGACATGCTAGGCGCTCACGGAGATAAAAAAAAAAAAAAAAAAAAAAAAAAAAAAAAAAAAGAGAAAGAAAATAAGCCTTGCGATCTATTACTTGCTTTGACGATGAAAAGCCCTTAGACTGTTCTGTTCAGCCATAAGTAGGGGGAAAGCGAAGTCTTGGATCGGGTAGCACTGTTCTATGCCTGTAAGATTTAAAATAGAGGAGCTAGAATCGAAGCACTCGTAGGGAGTAGCATTTTAAATTTCTTGAAATGTTCTTAGCCAATGCAAGCATGCAAATATTTCTTGTTAATATAAATGCCTTGTCTCTTTTAGTATTGAGAATTGAGTCATTAGCATGCGCGTCGTTTTATCGCGATAAGTAAGAATTCCACCTTGCTCGAGGACTAGCAAGATTTAAGTTGGGGGTGTTTGATAACTCCATTTTGGAGCTATATTTATGTCCCTAATTCATGCTAATTATGTGCTTAATCTTGTTTATCTGTGTTAATTATAGGTGTTCTCGGTAAATTGTTCTCGGGCACGTTTGACGTCGTTCGAGGCTTAATATCACGTTTTAAGGTCCTAAGAACACCTCCGGGAAAGAACCATGCAAAAATATGAAGAATTTGCGTTTTGGGAAGCTCAAAGGCAAAATTTCATGAAAAAACCCGAGAGCAAGCGTTGAGCAGGGAGCGTCTAGACGCTGGCTCAACGCTGCCTAGCGTCGAGACGTTGGGTCGAGCATCTCGACGCTCCGAAGTCTGAAGCGTCATCTGGAAATTCCACCCGAGAGCAAGCGTCAAGTGGTCAGCGTCGAGACGCTCGCTCAACGTTGCACAGCGTCTCGACGCCTCGCGAGCGTCTCGACGCCACCCCGACTCAACGCGCTGGAATTTTAGGGCGCAGCGTCTCGACACTACGACGGAATATATATTAAAATGTCCATTTTCCAGCGCTCTCTCCATCTTCTACCTCGGGCTCCGCACCATTTTTGACGTTTTTCAAGCTATTTCCACCATGGGAGAAGCCATGGAGCTTGGATTGGAGCCACTTCAAGTCACATCCATCATGAGTGAGTAGTTTATAGCGTTTTGGCTCGGGATTGTAAGGGATTAATGTAATTAGCAATTTTGGTGAGGATTATGTTTTAAATTCTGATTAGGTTAGAACATTGGTTGAATTAGTTTCTTCTTCTATGCATATTACATGAACGTGTTTGATTGATAGAAATAGACAACTTTGATTTCAAGCATGATTCGTTAGTTAAAGATTATGATGCCGTGCCTCTCTTAATCGCTAAGTAACATGGATTGACGATGTCATAGAGCGCATAGGCTTCCTTGCGTTCGTTCTTCTCGAAGTAGAAATTAAAATGGATACACTAATTTGGCTTCCACGTTAGATAATCGTCGTAGTTAGCCCGTTGCTATCGATTGGTCTTGGGAGAGCGTTGGCCCCCAATGTCCAATCTACTTACCTGTGATGGTTATATCAGAGTACATAATATATCTACAGTGAGGAGACTGCAACCCTCTGACTATAATGGAGTCTCTGGGGGTTAACGAATGTTGATTAGTTCGGTTAAAAGAGTTTTGACCGGATAATCTCGTATCGTTGGAGCTCATGATGTGTAGGTTCTTTAGGTTCTCCTGGCTAGCTCGGATAACGTTGTGCAACAATATAAGAGAAAAAGAAGAAAAAAAAATGAATTGTTCAAATTCCGTTTGTCGAAGAATGATGGACATATTTAAATATGATTTAAATATGAGAATGGTCTAAAACATGAATAGGATTCATGTGCAAAAAAATCGATTTTCAAAAAATCGGGTTTAGCCATATTATTTAATTAATATTTGATATTGAATTAAATAATATTAATTAATTAAAAAATTTAATTAATCAAAATATATATATATATATATATATTTTTTATTTATTAAAAAGTTTAATAAATAAAAATATTTATTATTATTTAAAACTAATTAATTTTTAAAACAATAATAATTATATATATATATATACATAATTGTTATATATATATATATATATATAATAGGCAGTGCTCTTTGGGGTTCCTGATTAATGGTAATGAAGAATTCATTTCGTTGGGTTTTGTTGAAGTTCAGCCTCGGTTTGAAATTCAAAAAAAAAAAATTGAATTCTTCTTATCACAAAAACCCACAGACCAAGATCTTCTTCTTCCTCCTCTTGTTTTCATTTCTTTTTCTCTTCTAACGAAGTTCCACAACTCCGTTGCACGACGCCGAGGATAGCGGGACTACCAAAAGTGGTCCTCGAGGCGTTCGTGAAAAGAAGTTCAAAGCGTTCGTGAGGAGAAACGAGCGGCGGATCTTGAAGAAATTGGAACTACAAGGGTATGTAATTCGAATTTCTTATTTTCGTTGTTTTAGCATGTTTTCTATTTGTTAAATTGATGAAATTAGAGTATCATCGATCCAAAATCGCTTCCGCAACGTAAAACGCTCCATCAGCTTTGGATCACAGAGCAATCCTTGGTCAGTGGACAAATACCTCGGCAAGTACTCCATCGTGAACAAGGCTAGTTCCTTTCGTAGAGGGATGGACAAACTTTGATGATTGTCGCCAAATTGTGGAGGATGCGTGGCGTAGATATTCTTCTCGAAATGATGAATATCACCAAAGACAATTACAAAAATGTTCTAAGGAACTTAAACAATGAAATTTTAGATGACTGGATGGATCCCTCAAAGGAAAGATTACAAGAAAGGAAAAGGAAATCCAAGAACTGGAGACAACAAGCATAATGTTCTCTGATGGATGGAAACAAGCAAATATGGACTTGGAAGCTTTGCTGGAAGAAGATGAAAAATACTGGAAACAGCGGTCGCGTGAGGATTGGTTAGCTTAGGGGGATCAAAATACAAGATGGTTTCATCTTCGGGTGTCACAACGCAAATGACATAATAAAATTTCTGGTCTTGTTTACAATTCTGGTGTATGGATTACGAATGAAATAAAGTTGGGTCACATGGCGACTAACTATTTTAAAGAAATTTTAGCACTACACAGCCTAATATGGAAGATATTGATAAAATACTGGATTGTATCATGGTAACGGTCTTTTTGAATGGCCGCCTTATCGGGTTGTCGAGACCCGCCAAATTAATATTTATAACACTGCCTAAAGCTTCTAAAATTTGTAGAAAGCGGTAGTCAGGATTGAACCACAGGGAGTTTAATTAGCTCGATCTAAATTCTAATTTTAATTTTTAATTTGTAAAAAGATGCTAACGGGGGTGGTTTTGAGAGTTGAAAAACAAGAAACATGCAAAGTAGAGAAATAATGAAATGAAAATTGGATATGCGGGAGAAACGGAAAAGATAGTTCGACGAACACACTCAATCTAAGGGGTCAGGATCATTAATTGCTATGTGATTCGGATCATAGACACAAAAGGAATTAGCTAATTTAATTACATTCACGCAACTTACATGCTCTAATCAGAAACAGGTAACCTAAATAATTAATAAAGAGTGACAGCTCTAAATTAAGCTTTGTGATTAACCCGATTGGGGCGATCGCTCCATATCGAAGTAATCACAGGCGACGGGTAGCCATGCAACGAGCAAATTGCAGAAATCTCTAACAACGGACTCGATTTTACTCTTCCTTATAGTCTATCGTGCAACCAGAATGAATATGGTCATACTCATTTGGGCAAAATCAGACTACCGTTACCTAAACCACGAGAGGCGATCGCATCATGATTTTTTAACTAATTCAACATACAAAACCTCAATGGCATTCAATCCAAGAAGAAAATGATGCTGGAAATTAAGCTCAAGAGAAGATATGAATGCTAATATAAGCTAAACATACATTAAACAATCCAAATCTCACTAAATCGCAGTTACAACTTCTAATCCATCACCCAAAGATTGAATGTTTACCTTTAGCTAGCCATGGGAGTTGAAATCTCCAAGGAATCCATGGAAGACCTCAAGGTATTCATCAATGAAGGTTACAATGCCAAAAGTGGCTAAAAAAATCGCCAAAAGTCTGAAGGGGAGGGAAGAAGATAACCTAAATTCGAAAAAACGTTGATATACCCAAAACAGCGTCAGACGAGCGCCTAGACACTATAAGTCAGCGCCAAGGCGCTGAGCTTTGGGAAACCGAGGAAGCGCGCGCAATCGGGCCAGCGCCTAGGAGCTGCGCATCAGCGCTTAGGCGCTAGGCCCTCGGGTCTGGGAGGTTGTCTGGCGCCAAGGCGCTGGGCTCTCGGGTCTAGGAGGTTGTCTGGCGCCAAGGCGCTGGGCTCTCGGGTTTGGCCCTCACTTCTCAAACTTTTCACCTCAAAGCTCCTCTTTTTTCACTATTCTTGACCCGAGTACTTCCTGAAGCTCCTAAACCGCCCAATCTAGCTCCGGAACTTGCAAATGGACTCTCGAACTCTCTACCGCGAAAAATCTACAAAAAAGGGCAATTAACAATTATTAAGCACAGTAATTAGCTGAAATTAGGGACTTATAAATAGCTCTATTTTAGAGCTACCAAAATACCCCCAACCTGAATCTTGCTAGTCCTCGAGCAAGGTATACTTTGATTTATCTTATAAGAATAGACGTGCATGCTGACGACTCGAATCTCAATACTCGCAAAAATAAAATAATCATGCTAACGGAAAACAATCAAGTGTATGCATAAATTCTTAACATTTCAAAAGTTTAACTCCTACTCCCTCACATGTGTGTGATGTTTAGCACCTCCTAACACGTCAAGCTTAATTCACTTCACGTTTTTAAGGACTAATGCTCACTTTTATTAGCCACCCTTTCATGTAGTGGCAACCGTGGGCTACACAATCGCCCCTGGTTACACGGGCAACACAAGAAGGAGGAACACCTCAGAAAAAAAAACATTTTTATGCTTTTTACTCCCTGGAAATTTTTAGGCAAAAAGTTTTGCTTGCAACAAATGAGTCATTACAAATTCTAACACATCAAGCCTTCCTAAATGTACCTTTCAGTGTGACAACGAGGTTTCAGACCAAATAAATTAACTCTAAGCCTAAAGAACCAAGAGTAAGAGGTCTATGTGCTCAGTGAATCCAGGAGAGTATTCGAAATATTTTTAAAATAGGCTCAAAATATGCATACATTCTCATGGTTTATTCGAAATGCACAAATATGGAGTATTCACGAGTAAATCGCAGACAGTCCTAATTGGACAACGTGCATTCAGATTCTCAAAAATCTCAAAATCAAAGTATAAACATGCTAAATGACTACAAGGAAGTCCAATGACAACTCTACCCCCCACCTAGAAGATTGCATTGTCCCCATTGAGATTCAACTCATTCTTATTATTCAACTCACGTTTAAGGTTATTTCCAGGCAAACTTAAGTCTAGGTGGTCAGGTCCTTTTGTGATTACTAACGTTTTTGTTCATGGTGCTATTGAGATTCGGAACCTTCACCAAGGGCAACCGTTCATGGTAAATGGTGCAAGGTTGAAGCATTACTATGAGGAAGGAGATGTGCAGACTCTCTCGGCCTTCCTCCTATCTGAAGCCTAAGAAGCAAATCGAAAGGGGATGAGTGATCACTGTGCTCATCCATCAGAAGGCTATGCCTTAGATTTTTTCTTTAAGTATTTTAGATTGTGTATCGTTTGTTTATTTGTTGTTTTAATTCAGTATTTTTTGTGATTGGGAGTATAATAATGGGAGATTTGTACGCAGCAATGAGAGGGATGAATCAAGGGGAGAAGATCCACGAAAAGATCTGGAGAAATCGGAGATTTGGTTGCTCAAATCTTGCAACTCAAAACAAGAAAATCCTAACGGTAATGCGGATTAATTGCTGAAAAATTGCGGAGACCGCAACAAATAGAGTCGTTGGAGAACACTTGAGTACAAATAGCCGTCGTTGGGGGTCTCTACCCTCTACGATTTCTCAACCGTTGGAACTCCAAAATTCAGCCTTCTCCTTCCTCTGCATCTCCCACATTCAGATCCTCAAAGAAACGACAATGGTGACCACGCGAGCAGATCGATCGACGCCCAAGAAAGCGTCGCCTGACGCAGAGGAGACTGTGAGGGAAGCATTACTTTCTTTGGCAGATGTCGATGTTGCGCAACCTTCTAGACCTCCGAAGCTGCCTGTGCGAAGGAAGAAGTGGAAGGTGGCGACAGAGGTAGCTGCTGATCCCTCTGATCCGGTCGGAACTCCTAAAAAGAGGAAGTGGAAGATTGCGGTGGAGGATTCACCGATCAAAGAAAAGAAGACAACGAGCGAGGAAAGCCTCAAAAGTGGTCGGCCATCATTTGAGACGGCCATACAGAGCCCCGAATCTTCTCAGCACGCGCCGGAGCCTGAAGCTCCATCTGAAGAGCGCCAAGATTCGGTGCCAATCGTCGAACCGGCTGAGGAGGATGAGGTGTTTTCCCCCTTAAGGGAGTCAGTCTTGACAGCCCTGTGGAGGGGGAAAGTAGAGACTCCATGGAAGAAACCCTGGGGGAATGCCTCCAGCATCTGGCCACCAAGGCACGGCTCAAGAAGAAGGCCCCCGTGATTGTCAAGGGCAAGCGGCCAAAGGCTTCCAAACGGGCCAAGAGGAAGAAGGTTGAAGCTGAACCTTCTCCGAAAAAGATGAAAATTGAGGTCGTGGAGGCGGCTAAAGCAAGGGACAAGGGAAAGAAAAAGATGTATCCGGAAGGGGAGCCTCAAGCTGCGAGGTACGTCTCCGAGGAAGCAGAGGCCAAGGGCCTCGAACTGATGAAGAAAGAACTCCTCCATGAGCGAGGATTTCTTGATGCACTGGCAGACCTGCCGCAATTCTTGCGCGCAGGGATCATCAACCATGGCTGGGAGAAGCTTTGCAGGCCTCCAATTCCAGCCTATCCGGACATGGTGTACGACTTCTACGCCAACCTCACATACCCTGAAGCATGTCTGTCAACGGTGAGGGGGATAGAAGTCGACTTCTCTGCCAACGCCATCAACGAGGCCTATGCTCTCAAGGGGCATACGCATTCTGAGTATGCCAAGATCGTCGACTCGCCATCTGAGGCAGTCTTAGAAGAGGCCTTGCACACGATAGGAAAACCTGAGGCAGCTTGAGCGGTCTCAAGGAATGGGAAGCACACCTTGATGAGTGCAACCCTTAGAGACAAGGCAGCAGTCTGGTTCTCCCTTGTACGCAGACGCATCTCCCCAGTGACACATGAAACAACCATCAACCAGGGGCGATCGTTGCTGCTATATGCCATCATGCGGGGACTCACCATTGATGTGGGTGAAGTCATTGCCGCCTCCATCACTGACTGCTCACGAAAAGGTAAGGGTCAACTATTTTTCCCAAACACTATAACTAAACTGTGCTTGCGTGCAGGTGTGCCTATTGCGAAGGATGAGAGGCAATTGGCTTACACTGGCCATCTGGAGCTGCCCACGATCTTGAGGATGCGGAGAAGGGGCAATATGGAGTTTGAGATGGATGGCCTGGCTGCTGCACAGTCACTGTCTATGGCGTGCCTAATGGACTTGCAACACAAGATGGCCCAATGGGCTGAATACGCGAAAGCGAGGGACCAGGAGGTGGCTGAACAACTGGGTTGCATATTCCCCACCTTCCCTGCTGATCTGCTGAAGCCGTGGGTGCCTCCACGAGAAAGGAGAGAGGATGATGAAGATGTTTGAATGCCAGGCTGACGGCATTCGAGGGAGTTTTTCTCATCCCTCTTAAAAAAAGAAAAAAAAACAATAAACCTGCTTTTCTGTGAACTGTTACCCCCATTTTTAATCAATGATCTGTTTTGATTTGTTATTTTGAGTTGTTTAGATTAGTGTAGTTCTGTTTGTTTGTCATCTGAGTAGTTAGCTTAGGTAGCTTAGCTGTTAGCTTAGTTCTTTATGTCTGATTATAGCATGCTAGGAGCCTTGATCACTGCTAAAATTGCTCTGTAGGTTTAATTGCGAATTCCTTGCGGTGTTCGCAATTTTTGTTAGTTTTCGCATGTTGTTGGATGTCTTTTTGGATGGGCTGCCTGTGTTTAAATCTCGATATTTTGCTGCTTTAACTGCCTTCACTATGCCATCTATCTAATGAGCATGCTGGATGAGTGTCATAGTACACCCTTGTTCGTTTAAATTTAGCTTCCTTTGTTGCTAAGCATGCACCTCTGTAAGCCCTTACCATGTTGTTTTTTTCAAATTCTGCTTCTGTGTTATCTGTTGTACGAAGGTCATTTTATACCTAGGAGTTTTAAGTTCTACTAGTTTTGCCTTAGACTAGATGCTTCTAGAACAAGTTTGGGGGTGTGCCACCTCAGACTCTCATTGGGGACAATGAGAAAGATAAGTTTGGGGGAGGCAGCCTCTAGGCCTAGGAACATTCCTCTCTCCCTCTTGAAAAACATAAGCATTCTTCTTCTTTGAAAATATGATGAAAAAGAAAAATAATAAAGGGTAGTGTCTTTCTGGAGGATGCTGAGTAATCAGGGCCATTTGTGTAACCCACAAGTGGCACTGCATCAAAAGGCAAACCAAAAGAAGACTGTACCAAAAGGAAAAGAGAAAACAAATAAAACCAAGGAAAAAGAATGTATGCCAGCAAGTTATGGCCTAGGTGCTTAGATGTCCTGTATAAAAAGAACTCTGATCCTTAGTTTGCTAAGCACAGGGCTGTAGCTTGAGGGTTTGTCAAGGGAGATGAGTGTTGAACCAGCACAGTGATGCCAAAGCTTAGGTGTTCTATGGAATGTACTCTGATTCTCATGTGTGCTAAACTTGGTATGACTGTGAGGTTTCCTAGGTAGCTCAATTAAAATACTTTAGAAGCATGTACTGAGTCTGGGTTAAAACTAGGAAGAATTTGAAAACTTAGGGATAGCTGCACAATGAACCTAATGACATAGGCAGATAAACCAGTTGTAGGAAATTTATAAAAGACCAAAGGTTTTAAAGGCAAGAGAAGCCAGAATAAACAGCATGTGAAGTTAGTTTGAACTTAGGAGGGTGTCACAGGACAGCCATGCCTTGGATAGTAAGCCTAGGGAAGTCAGCAAGTAGTCAGATAGAGCTTAAAAATTAAGAATTAGCAGCCTAAATAAGCCCTTATATTGCTCGAGGACAAGCAATAACTTAAGTTTGGGGGTGTGTTACCTCTCCAAAAGAACATAAATTAGGGACTTATTTACTATAGAATTGTGTAAACTCTTAAGCGTTTTTGTTAGAATTTAGGTTAATACGTGCTTAAATATGAGAATTCAAGGAATGAGGCTAAATTAGGACTTATTTGTAAAAGGAACGAGAAAGAATAAAAAACGATGTTAAAAGAGTTAAATTGTGCATTGCAGGAGAATTGCTGAAACATTGTTGTCTCCGCAATGAACATTGCGGTCACGACGAGGAATCCGCAATGCCAAGCTGCGGATGTTAAGTTTTTTCCAACCGTCCGCCGTCTTGTTGCGATCTTTCAGCCGCCTAAGCTCTCCCCTGCTGCCACGTGGAGGATCGTCGTTCAGAATGGATGGTTCTCCATGGCTGAAGGTACCTGCAAAAAGCTATAAAAGGAGGTCAAGGGGGAAGGAGAACAACAAGCTCGGAAGCGTGGATTTCCCTCATCTCAACGCAGTTTCCTTACCCATTTCCCTATCCCGTTTGTTGGAGCGAAGAAATCAGCCCTTGGCGTCGATAACTCGAGAGGAAGAAGAGAAGATCCTTCTTCTCTTCTGATCAAATTCATCCCCAAGATCAGCTAATCTTCTCTCTTTCATCCGAGGCGCTTGCGGCGAGGAGGATCCGTGCACACTTTTACTGCTTTCTGTCTTCTGTTTCTACTGCTTTCTGCCCTCTATTTCATTTACTGCTTTGTGACAATTCGTCTTCATTTGTTTAGTTCTTACTGTTTTACATTCTGTTGCACATTAAGCTTTGAATCTTACTTAATATAGTAATCGTTTAAGTCTACGCAAGTCTTCACTTCGCTTCTGTTTTTCCTTTACTGTCATTTAAGTGCTTTGAATCATGCTTAATCAATCCATTATTTCCAATCCCCCACCAACCATGAGTAACTAAACACACAAGGGTCGGCTAACGACGAATCTATAGGTTAAAAATACGAAAGTTCAGCATGTAGGATAGCTTCGAATGCATTGAATGTATGTGTACTTCATCCCACGGGCAATTTCGATTGGCCATCCATTTTGTCTAAAGAACTCCTAACCTCCGGAAGGAGTAAGAGTTCAGAGTCGTCCATTCATGCTAGCCTTTCATGGTAGCCAGAAAACGACCTAGGAATAGGCGTTTTCCTAGCACAATTCATTAGCTTGCTTATATAAATAGATGCTTAAGCCTTACTTGGATATGAGTGAACTAAAGGATCTAATACATGTAATCGAGAGATGCATGAGACTAAGCTAAGTTGATGCATGATAAGTTAAGTTACTGCTGAATAATCATATGAAAAAACCTATAGCTTTAGTTGGCCTTGTTTCCTTATCTCACCCTCAATTCGTCGTTAACTTAATTGCTAGATAATTGCTGTCTGCGCAATTCTATTATTTTGCTGTTTGCCTTAGCCGTTTTTCTCCTACTTTACTTTTGCGATTTAATTGCTAGGAAATTGCTTTCTCCGCAATTCTTTTTCCTCTACATTCAAGTTAATCCCTTTATTTGCTTTTGTTTAGCATATCTCTCACATTCTTCATTAGTTTGGCACATCACCCTCAATTCTACCCCACTTAAGTCACCCTCTCTATCTATAGTCTAAACATTTTTTTGTGGATTATGATTCTCATACCTGGCCTGGATGTTGATTCAGGAACCACTAATAATGTTTGTTATTCTTTTCAGGAAATTAGTTCCTGTTTGCCAGTTTCTTGACGAAGATGCCTTATGAAGACGTCTTCGCAGTTCATATAGTGGGAGCTTGCTTGTTTGTAGTTGTTTGTATAGAAATAATTTCAAGCGTTGTAATTATTGTCTATAAACTCAAGTTTTTGTTGAACACTTTATGTATATAGTATCTTTTGTTTTTATAAATGAATGATTCATTTCACAAAAGATATATACTGATTTGTTCTATTAGACTTGATAACAACTAAAAGGTTAAGACTTATCTTGTTTTATTGGAAGCTATAAATTAACAATGGTTGTTAGTTTTGTTGGTTCTTCTCAAGTGTTGAGAAAACTTTGATGCAGTGGGAGAATTATGAGATAACTCGGCCTGCTGTATTAATATGTTTTATGACTCTAGTTATCATACTATGATGATAGTGAGTTCATAAACAAGAACCAGTGGTTCAAAGCCATGGATCTTCAAGAGGTTTACAGACCAAGTCTATGAGGTGAAAACCTCTAAGGTTTGACTTTCTGGCAAAGGGACTGTCCTGAAGAGAAGAGGTTAATTATGTATTAACTCGTCTCTTGTTGTCATATATAAGTTATATAGTATACTCGTATCCATTACCCTATTCTATCTGATAGGACAAGATATATGGATATAAGGACTAGCTATCTTGATAGAGTATCTATTAGTCTCAACCAGGGAGATACATTTTTATGGATTAAGAGCAAATCGTTTGCGAGCTTCTTCAATCCATTTATGAATTGGAATAAGCATCTTTATTCTGATTTATAAGGTTTGTTTTTCAAATCAAATCTTATGGTTTTGAACATTACATTGATAAAACTTCTTGGACAAGTGTTTAATCAATGTTAAAGCTTTCATAATAATTTTCCGTAATTTTTGTCCTAATCATTGAGAATGATGTAGGATTCACTTCTGACATTTTAGCATAAACTAGCGACCCACTCCCAAATAGTTGATCTGGAGGTAGGCTTAGTTTGTTCTAAGGATTCAGGTTGATCTGAGTCGTAAGAACAAATCGCTAGTGTTGTCTCTAAAATCTTTTATTGACAAGTTGTTGTCAATATTCGATGGTCTATGGAAATGGTTTCCTGAGACACCTCAAGTGTTGAGGATACGAGACGCACCCAAGTGCATTTACATATTGGAGGTCAGATGTATCTTTTGAGATGTATGACCCGATATGTGCTATGCAGTGGGAGCTGTCAATAGTGCAAGTTCAATTGATTTTGATCATTGGATTCTAGTTAAACTTTGTCCCAGTGCAAACGAGGATTAGAATACAAGAGTTGTATTGTTGATTCCTCGGTGGTAGCTAAATCTTGTTGCAGCTTGTGAAGCAGCAAAAGGTTTATAAGTTGAGCTCGTAGTTAGTGCTATGAGGAGATGTGATGGTCACATGGAAAGCCTTGCACCACTTAATGTTGATTGGTTTACTATGTCCCTCATGGCTAAAGTGTTTGAGAGACACCTAGAAGAGTCTAGGGCTCCGAGTTGCTGGAGAGGACAGTGAGAGAAAACTTCTCATATATGATATATTAGTTTTCTCCACCTAACATGTACACCACGGACGTTCACTACAACAAATTGGGGCTAAGATGACAGTTGTGAAAAGATCTCCAACATACAAGGGCGGTTTTTAAAAATCCGCGCTCAAATTCACGTTTTTTTTCGGAAATAAAACATATAATGGCGGTTCAAAACCGCCATTATAGGTTTTCTTTTAATGGCGGTTTTACACCGTCATCTATTCCAGGAAAACAACAAACCGAGGATTCCAAAACGACGTCGTTTCATTAATTCATCAGACGTCGTGTTCATTTGAACCGCCATCGTAAGTCTACATCAAAACGACGTCGTTTTGATTCAAACCGCCATCTTAAGTCGGAATCAAAACGACGTCGTTTCGTTTCGGCCCTAAATATCACATCTGGGACTTTAAAACGACATCGTTTTGAATTTAAAATCTAAACGACGTCGTTTTCGCGTTTAACCGCCATCTTAAGTTAGGTTCAAAACGACGTCGTTTTGATGTAAACCGCCATCTTAAGTTTAAATCAAAACGACGTTGTTTTGATTCAAACCTAAAAGTTTAAACGGTGACTTCAAAACGACGGCGTTTTGATAAAGTACTTAAAACGACGTCGTTTTCGCTTAGAACCGCCATCGTAAGTATATATAAAAACGACGTCGTTTTGATGCCAACCGCCATCTTAAGTTTGAATCAAAACGACGTCGTTTTGATTCAGCCCTAAAATTCACCTCCAGCCCCGATTTTTCATCACTTTCGTCTCTGTGCTCAGCAGCCTTCGAAAGCTTGGAGAGGTTGACGTTGACGACGGCGGCTTACCTTGACGACGGCTGACGTTGACGACGGCGGACGGTGACGACTGCGTTGACGGTGGTTGTTGACGGAGCTGACGGTGACGACGTCGTTGACGAAGTTGACGGCTACGACGGCGTGAGGAAGCTGACGGCGGTTGTCGTTTGTGGTCCCTCCGCAAACGACAAAAATTGTTTGGTGGTCCCGGCTTAAACGAAGAAAAATTTTGGTGGTCCCGGCGCAAACGACAAGGTTAGCATTTTGGTTGAATTTTTATTGAATAAGCATTTTGGTTGCATTTTGGTTGCATTTTGGTTGCATTTTGGTTGAGATTGATGAGGATAATTTAGTTGGAATTATTTTTTTTTGTTCTTTTAATCTCAATTTTTTTTGTTCTTTCCAATGTCATTATATTTCTAAGATTTTTGTACCTAAAATTAATGGTACACGAAATTAATAATATAAATAAAAAATTACATATAAACTAAATTTGTTGTTACAAATTGTTTTTAGAAAACTTGAGTACAAAATAAAAATAAAATTACAACATAAACAAATTTTTCATATTTGGAACTTTAATAAAGATTGGATAAAATATTATTTTGGTCACTATATTTTGTGTTTCTTCTTAGTCCTTGTACTTTCAAATACTCATATTTGGAACTTTAATAAATTTCTCATATTTGGAACTTTAATATGGTTAACTTTAAAATGGGTCTCTATGGTTAGTTTAAAATTACAACATAAAAGTTGGTTAAACAAATTTCTCATATTTGGAACTTTAATAAAGTTGGTACTTTCATTAAATTAAAGTAGAGCACTAACTTAACTAATCAACTTATCCAAACTTATAAACATAATCACTAAAGTAAACTATCTTTTCAAAACTAAACTAAAGATTGACGGAAGAACATGAACTTAAAAATTAAAGTTAACTTCAACTTTTCAAACTAATGAATTTTTAACATCAAAACTTAATTTAGAGAGAAATTATAAACATAATAACTAAACTAACTATTCAAAATTAATGAACTAATTAACAAGTTGAGAGGTTGGTGTGAGTCAAACAAACAAGATTATAAACTCATAAACCAAACTCATAAATCAATATCATGATGTTTGGTAAGTGGGGATTCTGTTTTTGTTTTGAAGGACATTTGTGAAAATTTGTCAATATTAAAATTGAATAAAAAAATTAAAAATTTCTATTATTAATATTATGTTCATATTAGTGATATTTTGTTCATATTTTTTTATTGAAGAAAGAATGGAAGTAGTAGATTGACTAAATAATATACTAAGTATTTTTTTTTATTTTTTTTTTATTTTTTGTAGATAATATCTTGTTATAAATTTTTTCATATGGATAAGTCATGGATGGACAATGATAGGTTGTCAAATGAGTACAACTTAGGTGTTGAAAACTTCATTCAAAATGGATTACGTCATTTCAAAGGGTCAAATTTCATGTGGTGTCCATGCTTAAAGTGTGCAAACGCACTTAAACAAGATGCTAACACAGTTAGAGACCATTTGTTTGTCCATGACATTGATAAGAGTTATAAGACATGGTTTTTGCATGGTGAAGAAGTACCTATTAAGGATGAAGACGAAAGTGTTCATAATTTTGGTAAAGGAGCTTGTGATGAAAATGATGAAAATGATATAAGAAACACAACTGACTTGTTTGAAGCTGCACAAGACTATTTTACAACTGAAGGTACAAAATTTGACAAACTATTGGGTGATGCACAAAAGCCATTGTACTTGGGTTGTAAATGTTTTACTAAGATTTCTGCATTATTGAAATTATATAACTTGAAAGCCAAATACGGATGGAGTGATAAAAGTTTCACAGAGTTATTAACATTAGTACATGACCTACTACCAAATCCGAATGAGATTCCAACTTCTCACGTGATTCTTTTTCAATACAATCGCATGCTTTTGTCTTGGCCTTTTGTGCCTTTTCCTCTAACTCACACACATCAACATGTATTTCTTCAAGTGTAAGCAAAACAATAGAAGTGTTACAATCAAACAAGACTTTGCAATCTAATTGCGTACTAAGTATGATATCACCATTAGTATGCATTGACACCAAATCACAAAGTGTGTTATTTTGAACTTTATCATTTTCTACCTCTTCAGTAGGCCGAATTTCAGTAGGTAAACTAACATTTTCCAAAGATAAAGTAGCAGTGGAAGTTGGTTTAGGTTTAGTGTACCTTGTAGATTTCTTAGGGCAATCTTCCCCTCTTTCAACATATTGTATGACCCTTTTCTCCCTTGCTTGGTCCCGCAAATTCAACTCTTGTTCTATTTCAAATAGCTCATTGATGCATTGGCGCATCTCAGCTATATTGTCGAGAAAATCCTTCATAAAATGATCATCACGATTGTAGGTCTCACGACGTCTTCTTCTTTGGTGCAACATGGCTGCCAAATAAAAAAACCTCACAAGCAATTCCCCACGTGTTTACTCTTCTTTATAATGAAGATCACTCATGTTTACACTCGATTATAATCACACAGTTCACTTCTCTCGAGTTGGTTGGAGCAAAAATGAGAGCTAAGAAAGTTTTTGCAATCAAGTAATAAACAAGCATGTAAGAAAAACAACTATTAATCTAAACTAGTGGGTATATTCCAACAACAAAGTTAAAGATCAGAATATGAAATGAAAAGACACAATTTGACTTTTTATGTGAGAATGTGGTTGGAATCAATAAGCACAAGTTACAACTTATGCATTAATTGTTTGCATTGGAATTGCAATTTACAACTAAAACATTAAGATTTTGAATTCTTCTCTCTTTTGGAACCCAAATAAACACAAACAGTCAAATTTGATGACGAAATTTTGAATCAAATACTCCAAACTTCAGATTTCAACAAGAACATTCAAGAACACATAAACAAGAAACTAACTAATTTTGACACTTTTTTTTTTAATTTGAATTGGAATAGAATGTAAAGGATATAAGATGTAATATATTGTCCTAACAATTCAAAATTGAAAATAACAAAAAATTACAGAATTGAAAGCAACTTGGAAATTTAAAAGACAAAATTGAAGATAGATTTTTTTTTCTAATCTTGAGCTTTCGGTTAAAACAACCTAAGCTCTGATACCAAATGATATGAAACCCTAGTGAATTGGATCAAGAACCCCTTGGTTATTCGAACCCTTGAATCACAAACACTAAAACCCCTTAATCAGATCGGTTTCACCCCAAGATAAAGAGAAGAATAGAAATAACTTAGATCGAATATCCAAGGATGAGAAACTTGTCCCTAACCTTGAACCGAAACACTCCACTATTAGATTGATCAAGTCTAATAGAATTCTTCTAAAAAATGCAAGTCAAACAAGAAATGCAAAGGTAACAATAACTCTCGGCTATGGAAATGCTCCAATGGAGTTTTCAATTCAAATATCAAAGTTGTTCTTTTCATAAGACAAGACCAATCCCTTTTATATACAAGGAATTCAGCCAATAGTCTCTTTAACTCCCTAACATAAATGCTAATATGAAAAGTCTCCTTGAAATACCAAAAGGTGCATTGATATTCTAAAAGGCATCTTGGAAAAGTAAAAGTCATCTAGAAATATGAAAGGTTGCCTAAGACTTTGTTACACTTTTAATTAGTGTAATAAGTGACAAAATGTGCATATTAAACTTAGTTTAATTATAATACTTTAGTCTTCCATAAATTGGACTTGAGAAAAGTTGAAATCCATGTCTTTCTCTTCATCGTTGACTTTAACCCTTGCTCCATAACAATGGTTTGACCTCCTTGAGTTTCATCATGGATATGAATTAGATTGCCAAAATAATTCATATCACGAGTACTTCCTGAAGCTCCTAAAACGCCTGATTTAGCTCCAGAACTTGCAAATAGACTTCTCGAACTCTCTACCGTGAAACACCTACAAAAAGAGCAATTAACAATTATTAAGCACGATAATTACTGAAATAGGGACTTATAAATAGCTCTATTTTAGAGCTATCATATCACCCCCTCAGTTTCAGAATCAAGTAAACAGGAAGCTCACTCAACCTTTTACTCGAAACGAAATTGAGATGTTGCTTAAAATATGCACTCAACCAGAGGAGGATTTGGGGGTTAAAGCTCCAGGTCCTGATGGAGTTAATGCTTTGTTTTACCAAACATATTGGGACATAGTGGGTGACGATTTAACCAGAATAAGCTTGGAGTTTCTGAATGGTGATGGTGATCTGGGGTTGTTTAATCAAACTTTAATTGCTCTAATTTTGAAGGGTCATGATTCTAAGAGAATGGCAGATTTTCAGCCAATTAGTCTTTGTAATGTGGCTTACAAATTAATTGCAAAAACTTTGGCCAACAGACTGAAACAGGTATTGGACTACATTGTCTCTCAGGCACAATAAACTTTTATTCCTGGTAGATTGATAATGGATAATGCTTTGTTGGGCTTTGAATGTCTCTATGCGATCAACAACAAGAGATCGGGTAAGGTAGGGGTGGCAGCCATGAAACTTGATATGAGAAAAGCATATGATCGAGTTGAATGGATCTATCTCAGACCCGTAATGGAAAGAATGGGATTTGAAGCTCATTGTGTTTCTCTAATTATGAAATTTGTGGAGTTGGTAATATTCTCTATTCTGCTAAATGGACAACCTCAAGAAGAATTTGTACCTTTGCAGGGTTTGCGACAAGGGGATCCACTCTCTCCTTATATTTTCATTATTTGTGCTGAAGGCTTATCTACATTATTAAACCGGGAAGAACAACTTCTACACTTCACATGTCTTAAAATAAATAATTATTGCCCAATGATTAACCTTTTTTATGTAGATGACAATTTGCTGTTTTTTAAAGCCTCACTCCAAGACTGCCGAGCAATCAAGCGTATTCTTAATAATTATGAAAGGGCATGTGGGCAAACGATTGTAAGGACCCTAGTTAGGGGTATATGGGCAATATGGGTATGTTAGTAGTAAGGGCATATAGGGTAAATACTTAGGAAGTTAGTTAGAGTATATGGTTATAAATAGAGGGGGTGAGATTAGAGGAGGGGAGTCAATTGGATAAGTAGACTAAGGCTTGGGATAGTTCTCAAGATGGGAGGGTGCAAGTACCTATAACCACTTGTAATCATGTATTTCATATATCTTTTCATATCAATACATTGAAGTTCTTGATCCCGTTAGGCGGTGTCCTAACAATTGGTATCAGAGCAGTTCGATTCTGGCAATGGATTTTGATCGAACGATAGAGTTAGTGTCAATGGCAGAAAAATCCATGGACAAACAAAAAGAGAAGATGATGGCAGTGCAACAAACGATGGGAGAAATACAACGAATATTGGGAGGAATGCTAAAACAGATTCGGGAGATCAATCAACAAAGTAAAGAAAGAGAGCAGAAACTTATCGAATCAAAATACAAAAGACAAGAACAAGAGCAGAAGCTTGTTGATTCAAGGAAAGAAAGAACACATACATCGGTAAAGAAGAGCATGTCATCAAGCGTTTTCAAAATTAAGAAGATGACCCATAAAAGGGGGAAAGAAAAGTAGAAACCGATGAAATAGAGAAGGCATCAGATGCATAAGAGAAGTAAAACAACAAAACGTCCATGTGCGAAGACGAAGAAACAACGAAAGAAAGAAATTAGAGAGAAACGAAAGCAACAAATGAGAGAGAAAGAAGGCAGAGAGAAAAAACAAAGGAAGAGAGAGATCTTGTCGTTAAACCCATGTTCGGAGGGGCGAGGTGGCGTGCATACAAGGGAACAAGGGAGGAAGAAGTCGTCGGCGGCTAGTTGGCCGGAAAAACAAAGAAGCAGAGGAAAGAAGAAGCTTCACGAAAGGCGCCATGGCCGGCGGCTGGTACAATCAGGGACGATGGGCTTCAAAAATCATGGCTGAAGTCGAAGAACAGCGTCGGAGACGAGGGCCCTGAAACGCCATGGCTGGTTGCGTGAAGCAAAGTCGTTGGACGTGAAGAGCGAGAAATCGCCGCTGTCCAGATGGGTTGTAGACCGGCTGGTCTGGCGAAAGAAGGCGCGGCGAATGAGTTTTTGGCCGGAGAAGAAGGCCTTGGGGAAACGCCATTGGAACGTGAAGTTGTTCGTCGGAAATCATGGCTGACAACGGAGTTTAGCGACGGAAGAAGAAGTTTCAGGGAAGGCGCCAAGGATGCCCTGGCCGGTAGCTAGTGCGATCGGAGATGATACCCGCCGGAAACCATGGTCGGAGGCGAAAACCGGCATCAGAAAAAAGGCTCTGAATCGCCATGGTTGCGTGCTTGAAGGGAAGTTGTTGGACATGAAGATCGCTTGGATTAAACACGTGGAATATCGGGAGAAGTCGCCGATGATCAGTTGGCCGGAAGGTCGGCATGACTGGCGAAAGTACGTGCGAAAGAAGTTTTTTCTGAAGAAAAAGTCGTCGGCCTGGTCGGAAGTATGTGGTGGTTAGCAGAAGAAAAATTGTATGCGGATTTCCACTTTCATGGCGTAGGGATGATAAATCGAACGAAGAAGAAGAAGTATATGCGGTTGTTGTAACTTTCACGAAGAAGAAGAAGTGTATGCGGTGAAATGTGAGGGGCCAAACAAAAACCTAAACACGTGGGAAATCTTTTATTTGGAGAAGAATTTAAAAGAAAGTGGGATGAGAGGCTTGGTCGGCTGAATTCAAATACAAAGGAAAAAAAAAACCACTCTCGGTCAAAAATAGAATGGTGTGGGATTGTGCTATCTAATGGGCTTGATAAATTGTTCATTAGTGGGCTGTGGAAAAGTTTAGGGTTACGTGGTATTGGAGGGAAAGAAAGTCAATATTCATGGATGGAATGGATGGAAAAAGTATGAGTTTAGGGTTGCATGAGTAAGTGGGCCCAAACGAAAAATGGAACTTCAATGGAAACTGAAATTACATTTGTGGGCTTGGACCATTGGAGAAGAAGACAACGACAAACAGCTTTTTGATAGTTTCTATTGGGTTTGCATTTATTGTAAAAAAAAAAAAAAAAAAACTGGGGAGCTCGATATTTTCTTTAGCATTCGTCATGTTGTTGGACAACTCACACCTTGAGGACAAGGTGTGTTTAAAGGACAGAGTAATGTAAGGACCCTAGTTAGGGGTATATGGGCAATATGGGTATGTTAGTAGTAAGGGCATATAGGGTAAATACTTAGGAAATTAGTTAGAGTATATGGTTATAAATAGAGGGGATGAGATTAGAGGAGGGGAGTCAATTGGATAAGTAGACTAAGGCTTGGGATAGTTCTCAAGATGGGAGGGTGCAAGTACCTATAACCACTTGTAATCATGTATTTCATATATCTTTTCATATCAATACATTGAAGTTCTTGTTCCCATTAGGCGGTGTCCTAACAACGTCAATCATAACAAATCAGCATTTGTTGTAAGCAAAAACACACATCCAAATATGACTGAGGCAATTCAAAGGGAGTTAAAAGTTCAAGCCACAAGTACTCTTGAAAAATATTTGGGTCTCCCCTCTCAGAATGCGCGCAATAAATCAGATATTTTCGCTCCATTAAAGAAAAAGTTTGGAAGACTCTTCAAGGATGGAAAGAGACGATTTTTTCGGCTGCGGGAAAAGAAATTCTAATTAAAGTTGTGGCCCAAGTAATCCCAAATTATGCGATGACGTGTTTCCAACTCCTTGAAGCTTTAAGTAAGGATCTAAACTCTATGTGTGCTAACTTTTTGTGGGGAACTAAAACAGGTCGCAGAAGGATTCATTAGCGTAGTTGGAAGCACATGTGCAAAGGGAAGGGCCAAGGAGAGATCGGCTTTAGGGATATCGCCGTGTTTAACCAAGCTATGCTAGCAAAGAAAAGTTGGCGGCTTTTGTCCAACCCATCTTCGTTGCTTTACAAAGTGTTGAGAGGTCGGTATTTCAAAATAGGTCACTATCTCAATGCTCACAGTTGGGCTCTAAGCTGTCTTTGACATGGCATATCATTATTTGGGAAGAGAGTTGTTTGCAAAGAGGTACAGATGGAAGATTGGCAGCAAACATCTGATCAATATTAAAAATGATCCATGGTTTAACCAATCCTTGTACCTGCCTAACTTAATGGATCATAGTGTTGCCCATCTCATGAATCAAGATAGATAATGGAATGAGGACATTATTAGGGGTCCCTTCTTGCAATCCGATGTGGAAGAAATCCTTTATATTCCTAGAATCTCAATACAGAGGGATGATGAAATTATTTGGAAATATGATATAACATATGTTTTTTCAGTCAAAAGTGCTTATAAATTGGGGATTCAATGTTTTTTCAGTCAAAAATGCGTATAAATTGGGGATTCAATGTTTTTTCAGTCAAAAGTGCGTATAAATTGGGGATTAAATTGCAAGAAATTAGCGAGGCTTCGGGTTCGAGTGAAATGGAAGTGGAACGAAGTTGGATGCATGTAATCCAAACTGGAATTGGAATTGGATGGATTGTTCGTGATTGGGAGGGACGAGTGATTTGCGCAGGACACAAATGCATCCAACATAAATGGTCTATTCTTTTTCTTGAAACTATGACCATTTTGAAAGGATTGATGGTCATCACTAATCGAAGTTATCGTCTTCTAGTCGAGTTGGATTCTCTGAATTCCATCCCGCTTATTAACCAAATGGTAAATCTCACAGAAGTTCAAAACATTGTCCTCCAAGTGCAGAATTTGGCATCATCATGGGAGTTCATCTCTTTCTCTCATACTCGAAGAAGTGCCAATATCGAAGCTGACAAACTTGCAGAGTCCTCAATGAGACTTGATGAAACTTGGAATGTAGATTAAAAAAAGAAATTTGTTAATTAAAAAAAAGAAATTTTAGGAACGAATCTAAATAGTGAGTCCCACATCAAAATTGACTAAATTTTAAATTTAGAAAAAAAGACCTATAAATAATTTTTCTTCGCTCCATAATTTTGGGCAAACAGAACATAAATTTATCTCTGGTGTAAATCTAACTAATTTTTCTTCGCTCCATAATTTTCGTCTCTCCCATCCAATATATATATATATATAGGACTGGTTGCACAAATAGCAATCAGGCCCAAACTAATTGCAAAATTAGCAAACTTTAAAATGTTTTGCAAATATGGCAAAAAAACCCAAATTAGCAAACTTTAAAATGTTTTGCAAATATGGCAAAAAAACCCGTTTCTATCACTGATAGACTTTATTATTAGACTTCTATCAGTGATAGACTATTATCTCTGATAGACTATTATCACTGACAAAAATCTATAAAAAGCTGAGGTGATCAGCGATAGACTTCTATCAGTCATAAGATATCAACGATAAAAATTGCTATATCCGCAAAATTTTTAAAAACATGCTATATTTGCAAACAATAAGTCTTAAATTGTCATTTACTACAATTTCCCATATATATATATATATATATATTTTTTTTTTTTTAAATTTTCACCCTCTTTCGATCTTTTTGCCTTTTAAATTGTCTCATTCTAATTTTTATCACTCCCCTTCTCTGACTTTTGTTCTCTATAATTTTTGTCAGCACTCTATTTTAACCCTTTCCTCTTGAATGTATTGTCCCATCTAATAATTTTGATATTTTAAAATTAATTTTTAAACCAACATTAATAATTCAAAAACACTTCTAATCAATTATTAAATACTTTTTGAAAACGTATCAAGTCACTTTAGTTTAAATAGCTCACAAAAATGTCCTCAAATACTTACTAATTAAAAGTACCTTTATTTAAAACCCTTGGCACACCATTCACCATTGAAGAAACATGAATATCCAATTCGATTTACATCTACAGGCCAATTGAAGAGAACAAGAAAAAGATATGAAATTCTTATAACCAGTGAAAGAAGAGAAGTTGAGTCATCCTAAAAGCTTAATGTTATTTCTTCTGATCAACAAAAGAATTGTTGAACAGAATGCAGAGTTAAAGAAAAAATGGGAATAGAATAAAAGGACCTATATCACAATGCGAAAATATAATCTACAATTAAGCACACCGAAAACCAGATCCCGCTGCTCGTGGCGGAATGTGCAACAATTTTCTAACCGTGTTCATATTCATACAATCTGTCAAGACTTACCACGAACCAAAAGAAATGCTTCTCACCAAGATTCCATGCCTAAGAAACCAGTTAAACATTTTGCTTGGACAAGAAATAGAAATTTTCCAGAATACAAGGCTTTACAGAGGGCTCCCAGTAGTTGATCACTCCTTTCCAAAACTGACTTTATCTTAACAGTATTTGAGATGGGTAATCAGGTAGTCTCTTGAAGCCTATATATAGTGATCTCCTGCTGCTTGAAATAGCGTCTGTCCTCTTCATCGACAAGAACAAGATTCAAATAATACTTCACACTGAATTTGTTGTTGATGTTACGATGCGTAGGCGTCAGCTCGTAAGGGCTAAGAAACAGTCTGACTGGAATAGATTCACCTACAGAAGCAAGCACGAGCTATTTTAAGCTTTCAGATTCATTGGCAACTAAAAAATACACGATGCAGTAAAAATAACTTGCAATGCAGACTATCTTCATCACATTTCCACGTACTTTTTTTTAATGAAAAAATCAAGCTTTCATTGAGATCAATAGAAAGAATAGAAGGAGATTACAAAAAAAAAAACCAACTCCAAAGGAGTCCAACTACATAAAAATGGGATCCAATCAAGCAAAATAAGACCTACATTTCCACCTACTATGTTAGCAACAAGGTTTAATATCTTGTGCTTTTGAAGGTTGTTTTGTACAGTCTTTTATTTTGGGGTTTCGTCTTGTTAGGCTCGAATTAGGTGTTTAGTATCTTGTTACTTTTCAAATATCAATGAAAAGTTTGTCTTTCTTGGAGAAAAAACAAACAAACAAGGTTTACCATTTGGTACACAAATATGCTACTTTTACTGCATTAGGTAATAAAAAGAGTATTTGGAGCACACCTCTAACCGGAGCTCCATCCATCAGCTCATACTTAGCTAGCGTCTCTGTCTCGACATGAGTGTTAGCTCCAGATCCTGTTGATTCTCGTCGCCTGATCTCCAGATCCATATTCTTTATCTTAATTCTCACCAGCAAGAAATAAATCTTGCCAATGATAACATCTTTAAGATGGTACCTGTACGTACCAATTTTCTTCACTTGCTAAGAAACTAATTTACCCTTCCATCTCTAAAAAGAGGGGGAAAAACCTTGCTTCCAGTTTCAAAGTAATTAATTTTTTTAAAGGAAAGTGATGAAACAACCAACATAGCTTGCTTCTATAAACGCCAATAGAAGTCTGATCTTTTAGGTAACAAAAGGATCAATACTTCCTTGGAAGATTTAATAAAATCATTATATAAAACAATGAAGTTGAGGTAGAATTTGTAAAAGCAAGTTCAAACCCCAGCCAGAAAATCTATACCACTTACTTGCTTTTGTTATACTCAAACTCGATGTGCAGGCAATCTTCAATTCCGACTTCCATCTACAAAGAGCATAAATAGTCATAAGTCATAATGATCCACAAAGAAGTTGCCTTGTTTAGCAGGTATAGATCGGCATTAGTGCAACAATGCAACATAAGCATGAAAGCATTACACCTACTGATAATTGACAGAGTTACTTACATTTTCACGCTACTGAAAAAGTAAACAACCCAGTGTGTGAAAAAAGTGTATTCCATTATGAGTCAACGGCCATAAACTAAATGCTTGTCATTTCAGAAAGAAGTGAACGGCAGAAAACATAATAGTTGTACAAAATTGTTCAAGGTATGGGGTATGTTACTGTACTGACCTTGATACCATTGTTGATTGATGGAAGTGGTGAATAGTTGCGAACCTGATGCAAACCAATGATTACAAGCTTAGATGTAACAATATGGTTTTTCTTTTTTGTTTTGGTAAGAAACCGAACTTTTATTGAGAATAATGAAAAAATAGACGGGCATACAAAAAACAAGCCCAACAAAAGGAAACCCAAAACTACAAGAAGGGACTCCAATCCAACAAAATCAAACTAAGACCATAATTACAAAAAAGCCCCAGTGACCGACACCCACAAAGAGGCATTAAACCTAGCCACCTCCCAAACCTCTTCACAAGACTGGTCCACCTTTTTAAAGATCCTATTGTTTCTCTCAATCTAAATCCCCCACAAAATAGCAAAAAAACTAGTTTGCCACAAAATTTTGCCCTTCTCTCGAAAAGTTAAACCCACGAGCACCACCTAAATCATGCCATAAAATGAAACACAGTAAATGGAACTCCAACAGCTCGCTGCCCTCCTACTCCTACCATCTACTACTACTACTTCTCAATCAAATACCCAAATATATGCCAAAACACAAGCAAGCTACAAATGTTTCCCTAATTACAGATTTAGAAAACAGTAGGAAACCAAGGGCTCTTTCTAGTTAATGACTAATAATAAAGTGAAAAGAAAAGATTTTGTAAGGGATTTGGAGGAGAAACAGCCATCGGAAATATGCATTACACATACAAGACGAACTGGATCTTGAGCTAGTTGACGGGAGCACCTTCACAATGTTTCAAAGAGGACTTCTGCTAGAACTTTACAAAGACTTGAGACTAAACTAAGTGGGCTGAAATCTCCTAATTTCAACAGTTGGGAATTTAGGTATGAGCACACAAACGTTTCATTCATGCAAGAGCTAATGATGCCATTTTCAAAATAATAATAATAATAAATAAACTGGAATGTTTTTTCTTGAAATTCAAAATGATCTAAGATTTTTTGAAAACTCAATGAAGAACTTGTCAAGACCAGGAGACTCCATGTCAATTATTGTTAAAGAGAAGAATACAAATGTACATGTGGAACTACTAGTGTACAATGTTCATGCATGATCAACATGCCCATCCGCTACCATTATTCAACAGTATGCTATGCTACAGGAAAACGAGGTAAGAAGTGTTACCACGAAGTCTTGATATTCCACTATGCTACCAGCATAACCACGACTGATGGTAACTTTGAGGACATACCTAGGAAAGGAAATTAAGAAAACACCGGACGAAAATAATCTCTTAGTTAACAAAATTGAAATACTAAAAGTAAAAAAATGTTATAATATCATGATGTACCGTTCAACAAATGTCCAAAATATATAAATAACAATCACACTAATAATTGAGCATCAATAAGGAGCAATGCATTAACGGCGTGAAGCTATAAACATTTAAAAGAGAAGCCAGCAGAAAAAATGATAGCCACATTATTAAAGATCTTAATTCCAAAAGACTATTTACCTCAGCCTCACATTCACCCCATTATATGTCTCATAAGGCATTTCAACTGTAGAAAATTCGAATGGGTACGTTTTCCTTTCGTATATTTCTCCCGGAACATCCAATTCACGAACTGGAAAAATTAATAAAAGTTAAATGCTGAAGAACATGTCCCACATGTACAATAACAATGATGCAAAAAACATCATAATGGATGCATCAAAGACAATGAAATTTTAATTTGCCTCCCTTTTCCCATAATAGTTTTTTCCTTGAAAATGAGTGAAGTATAAAAACAGTGACAAGAATGAACATATATAATACTTACCAAGAGAAGTAAAGTCATAAAAGTTGCCTCTATCAAAATACATCTCTGCAAAAAAGAGCATACAAAACTAACTTAATATTAATTTCTCAAAGTAAGAGAGAGAAAGTATCAATTTATCAAGGTTTGATGCCCAGAAAGCATGGTTGTTAGCACCATTAGCATAAGGTAGCTTCATGGTAAAGAAATTAGGACAAGAAGAAAGCAAAAATATACATAAGAAAATGTAGCAATATCCTCATTAAAAAAAATGCCAATAAGAATAACCTCAAAGTCAAAGCTAGAAGATAAAAGGGAATGATTTGATGCTAAAGAGAGAAACTTGCCAATGTTAAAAATTTATATATTAACGAATAAAAGAAAATTATCATGATGTGAAAGCAGCAGAAGTGCACACCAATTTGACCAAGAAGCTCAATTTTAACACCATTGTGGTCAACCTTCTTTCCTTGTAGAGGATCTATAGTTATCTGAAGCACAGTAAGAAAAGAAAAAATTGGAATCTAACAGTCTCCAATAAAAAAAGAAACAAAGGTCATAAAGATTGATCAATAAAATGTTAACTTCACAAAGTAAATACACCTTCCCAGTAATATTCTCTTGACTTTGGAAAAGGGGAACCAAAACCGTCTGACCATTTTCCTTCTTTAATGGAACCTAAAGAAAAAATGTGTTAAGAAAAGTAAAGAAATAAAATAGCTATATTCTGCAAAGGATCAAGTCCAAACAACAAGCATTGCAAAATTCAATAGCTTATGCAGACAATAAGCTACATGGATACTACCTATTTTTTTATTTCAAAAACTCGTCAGAATGAGAATTGGAACAAACATTTTCTCTCATTCACCCAATCATCTAACTCCTGTAAATGGGATACCTGCTTGCGTGTTTTCCCATCAGAAAAGGCGATTGATATGTTGCAAGATGGCTTAAAAGCTCCAAGCAGGTAATTCTGAAATATCAAAATAAATGACACCATCTCATCACAATAGCCATGCAAGACATACTTAAAAAAAAAAAAAAAAAGATCAGGAAACTCTCAAATCTCTTTTGAAATTATGACTTTTTGATATATGCCAAGTGGAGTACTTCTCTGTAACTCCTTTTGGCAGTTGAGTGAGTCAACGCCTTCATTTATACTTCTCATATGCCAACAATAGAATAATTTCCTTCCCAGAAAATTTTAAATAATAAAGAAATTGGCATGTGTAATCACCATGAGTACTTAAATATATATTACCATAATGGTCAGCAGTGATATTGAGCTCCCAAACCTGACGCAACCAGCCTGCATACATCAAGTATAACATCGTGACTTTCATAGCACTGTCACGAGCTAAGTATGTATTACAATCATCCCTAATGGAAACCAAAAATCTTTAGCCTAAACAAATTCAACATTTTTTTTATTATCAAAAACCCGAGTTTTATCGACAAAAATGAAATAATAGATACAAAATGGCCAACAAAAAAATGCCACCCCAAGAAGAGCCAAACAAAAAACATGAACTAACAAAAAATGAAGAAGAAGAAAGGGCTCCAATTCAAGAACTAATTTAGCATCGACACAAAGACCAGTATATATATTTGAATCATTTTCCATATTCAAAACAAATTCAGCATGATAGGGGCTATTTGGAAGTGTTTTGAAAAAAGTTCTTTAGTTTTGAGAAAAAACAATTTAGTGAATACATATATAGATAACTATTTTCTTTAAACTATCGTCTCATGTTTACTGATAATTTGTTTCCATGGATAATTATTTTTTGAAATAGCTAAAGCTTCCATGAGATTATAAATAATATTTCAAGTGCACAATAATCTTTACTTTTACAAGTCACTCAAAATTTTGTTCATAAAATAAAAATAGTTTTAAAGACGAAAACAAAAGATGCTTGCAAACAACCCTTTAGATTTACCATGATTTGAGAATATTCTACTTTCTTTTTATCTGGAAGGTCTGTAATAAAATGCCTTGAACTTTCATGGAAGTAACAATTTAGTCCTTGAACTTTAGATTGTAATAATTTAGTCCCTGAACTTTGGCATGTAACAATTTAGTCCCTATACTTTCAAATTTGTACTAATTTAGTCCATATCGTAAAAATCTCACCAAAATTATGTCTCAATTTTTACTACATAATGACTTAGTCTTTGTATTTTATAAACACATTTGGTTCATAATCAATTTATCAATCTACATGTGTAAGAAATTCCATCAGATCTTAATTTTTTTCACAACAAAGACTAAATTGTTACAAATTTTAAAGTACATGAACTAAATTGTTAGGGGCTGTTTGGGCCCCCAACATGGGTGGGGTGGGCATAAATAACCCACCCCACGATTGGGGCACCAACTTATTAAAATCGGGTTGGGGGTTATTATAACCCTCAACTTGCTACAGTAACCACTGTAGAACCTTTTTTTTTTTTTTTTTCTGTTTTTCTTTTTCGGTTTTTTTTTTCTTTTTTCTGTTTTCTTTTTCTTCTTTCTGTTTTTTTTTTTTTTCACTTGGCCGATGTTTTTTTTTTCCTTTTTTTCACCCAATTTATCTATTTTTCCTCTCTTTGTTTTTTTCTCTTTTTTTAACCCAATTTACCGATTTTCTCTCTCTCTTTGTCTTCCTCACCTCACGATTTCTTATCTTCGATTTCATCCCAAATTTTCTCTCCACCGACAACGCCGAAGCCTCTTGTAGTGGATTATTTGTGATTTTCTAAATAATATTTATTCTTTTAACTTTTAAAAAATTAATATGTAATATACATTTAACTATACAATACAACAAAAAGTTGTAGAAAAAAAATAAACTACCATAAACACATATTTCAAACTCTATGTTACAGAAAACTGTATCCTAAACACAGACTTCCTAAACTCAGACTAAACAACTCTGCACCCCAAACCCAGACTATACAACTCTGCATCCCAAACACAGACTATTATAACCCACAGACTATTATAACCCACCAACTATAATAACCCACCCTGCGCCCCAAACACCCCCTTACATACTAAAGTTCAGGGAGTAAATTATTATTTCCATGAAAGTTCAGGGACCAAAAGTATTTTTTAACCTAAAATGTTTTGAGTAGAAAAAGGCATACTAGCGAAGTACTTTCAAACACGTCCCTGCAACACTTTGGTTGAGCATAGTGGCAAACTTAACATGTTCCCTTTTTTTTAAAAGATACTAAGCTTTCATTGAGAAAAAATAAAAGAATATAGAGGCATACAAAAAAGAAAAAAACAAGCCCACAACAGGGAACCCCACTAAAGGAAGGGACTCAAATCAAGCAAAATAATGTTCAAAGAATAATTAAAAAATAACCATTTGGAGACACCTACCAAAGATTTTTTTTTTTTTTTTGATAAGGTATCGAGCTTTCATTGAGAGAAAATGAAAGAAGACAAGGGCATCCAAAAAATCAAGCCCACAAAAGGGAACACCCTAGAGGAAGGGGTTCTAATCAAGCAAAATAAGACTTATGGAATAATTACAAAATAACCGCATCACCGACGCACACAAAGAAACATAAAACCTAACAAGAGACCAAATAGCAAAATGCTCCATTTCGATCCCTCTAAAGGTCCTATTAATTATTTCCCGCCATAAACCCCATAAAATCGCACGAACCCCAGTCTGCGACAAAAACTTCCCTTTCTCTCGAAAAGGCGGATGAAGAAGGAACTCCTCGATCATCTCTCTAATGCCTCTATGTCTAGCGAACTGAAAGCCAAACACCTCAAAGAAGAGGCTCCAGATAACCCAAGCATAATCGCAGTTCCAAAGCAAGTGATTCAAGTCTTCCTCCGCCCTCCGAAAAAGGATGCAGCAAAAAGGCCCCATTAGAGACGATCTCTTCCTCAAAAGCTAGTCTAAAGTAACTTTTCTATGAATGACCTGTCAGATAAAGAACTGAAGCTTCTTTGGGATTTTAACCTTCCAAAGGGCAAAAAAGACCAACTCGCCTACCGGGGAGGGGTTAAGTAAGCTTTGAAAGAATGAGTTGCACGAAAAGCCCTCAGCGGGTGGGGAATCCAAAACCGAATATCCCTTCTCCCTAGCCTAATAACACACTCCCCAATTAAAGAAAGGAGAGTCAAGATGGCAGTCGTTTCCCTATTGGATAACACCCGACGAACGCCGAGGGAAAAGGAAAGAGAACTTTCGAACTAATTAAAAATATCAGCCACAGACAGATTTTTCTGCGAAGAGTCGACAAATGATATAAACGAGTAAACGTAAAGGAGAGGGGACTATCCCTCCACCCACTTATCCCCACAAAAGTACATTTCCTTCCCATCCCCCATTGAAAACTGGATCAATTTAGAAAACGAGGGGATCTCACAAGAAATATCTTTCCAATGATGTTGAACGTGCCTCTGACCCCACCCGACAACCACTCAAATTGATGAGGGTTGTATTTACTCACAAATCACAATGATTTTATGCCAAAGGGTATTAGACTCACGAGGAAACCGCCACAACCATTTTGTAATTACCCTTTAGGTCTTATTTGTCTTGATTGGAGCCCCTTTTTATGTTAGCTTAGCTCCTTTTGAGTGTTGATATTTTTTGTATTCTCCTTCTTGTATTCTATCATTTATTCTCAATGAAAGCTTGGTTTCTTACTTTTTTTAGTAAGCATAATTTTTAGATCGTTTTTTTGATAAGAAATCGAGCTTTCATTGAGAGAAATGAAAGAATGAAAGATCAGTTTTGCCAAAATAACTAAGCCTCTCGAATGTTTATTAAAACATTCATATTTTCTTTTTCAAACTCAAGATAAAGTTCCTAGGAGCGTATTAGTCATTAGCTAGCGAGAGTTATTTTGTTAGAGTGTGAGGTAAGTTTTATTGTGTGGGGTAGGTATATTTAATCAATAATGCCATAGTATTTATTTATTTTTTTTTTTTGAAAAGGTGCCAAGCTTTCATTGAGAATAAATGAAAGAATACAAGGGCATACAAAAAAACAAGCCCTGAATGGGAACCCCACTATAAGAAGAGGCACCAATCAAGCAAAATCAAGTTCAACATAATTTTCAGATAAGTTTTGCAAGATAACTAAGCCTCTCAAATGTTTATCAAACACTCAAATTTTCTTTTTCAATCTCAAGATAAATTTCCTATAAAAAATTGCATTAGAGTCCTTCAATCTCAAGAATGGATCCAATGCGTGGGAAGATATTATAGGAAATGTATGAAAAATAATTTAGAATGGCTCTGATGTGTTAGATATTGTAGAAAATGTATGAAAAAGAATGTTAGGGTAAAAACAATTTCATAAACGATTTAAAACTACAAAACAAGGGTTGGAAAGCAAAATCATCAAGACAATGAAGATTACGAAAGTGTATGAAAAAGGTTTTTGAATGCTCTTTTAATAGGCCAAAAGTGTATTTGAACTTTAATCTTGAAAGGAGCATAAAATTTATACAAAGGCAATAAAAGAGAGATTCTAGAATACTATCAAAGGATTTTTCTCTTGTCAAAAGGAGAAAAACTCTTTATATAGAGATGGACTCGCCAAAGCCATGTTGTTTACAAGATCTGTTAAAAAGAGTGAATAGAGAACAAACCAGTTGGCTCCAATAGCCAATTTAGCTTGTTTATAGAACTGTGGGACAAAAACGGTACAGAATTTTAGACAGTAGTGCCCATTACTGAATCTCATCATCTGGAAAGTTTCTTATGATCCATGACCCAAGAGTTTGTGGTGGCATTACAAGCAGCCTTAATGGAAAAGGATTTATGGTTGGATAGTGTAAGGGTACTAATAGGGGAAATAGTAGTAGGGGCATAAAGGTAATTAGCTAGGAAGTGGGTTAGGGTATGGAGTTATAAATAGAGCCAGAGGGAGAGGCTCTTGAGGAGAGGCATCATTGGAATAGTGAATTAGGGCTTGAGAGAGTGTTCTCAAGAGGGAGGGTGCAAGTACCTCGAATACTTGTTTATCTTGTAACTCGGTTATTGTTATATTTCAATATATATTGTAGCTAGTTAGGAAGTATCCTAACAGATAGATCAAAAGGAGACTTAGAAAAGCCCTCGAGAGGGGAACACCACCAATCCAACTGTCAACCCAAAACCATATGTAGTTGTTCCCTACATTAAAAATATTCCATCAGATATTAAGTTCCTCATCTTGTATATGAATTTCCAAGGACCTCTGGTCGAGTGAAGAGGGTATGTACCAAGCCCAAGGTCATGATGGCATGTGGACCCTTATTTAGTCTTAATGACTTCACAACAAAGAGTCTCTTTCATGGTTCAGAACCTCCAAATCCATTTTGCAAGGACAAGGAGAGAATGGTTTCTTTATTTCAAGTTACCTATACAGCTATACCAAACCCCCCCTCTATCAATATGTGGTTTGACCTTGTTCCAACTTACCAAATTACACCTATCCCACAAGAAGCCTATAAAATTTTCTCCATATAGCTAGCCACTTTGCTAGCTATATGGAGAAAATATAAGATATGGGAAGGTTTAAGAAAGCATCTTGCATAAGAGTGAGACATCCACCTTTAGAGAAGGTCACATTCTTCAATTTTTGTTCTTTATCTATTATCTTGGTAATAAGGGCCCAAAAAGAAGATGCTCGAGGTTTTCCATTGAGGTGAAGACCCAAATAAGAATTAAGAACTAGGCCAATTTCCATGAAAGCAGCCAAGGCTAACTTAACTACTAAAGCCTTGGTAATGTAGTCATCATAGATACTTACCAAAAGTTTGAAGTTTACATGATTAATACTAACATTCTTCAAAGATCTTGGAAACATTAAAATGGGGATGGAGAATAGTTCACACGACTAAACAATTTGTGGGGATCCGTCCATCATTAGCTTTAATCCCACAACCACGAAAGTTTTAATGAAGCTAATTTTTGGTGTTATATCACCTTTCACAATTTAACTTAATGCTCCACACTTATTTTGAATTCAACAATATTTGGGAGTGGAGATTCCAACCTCGAATCTTTTGGTTAAGGTAATAATGTCTTCACCAATTGAGTTATGCTCTACACTTATCCTCTATGAATCTTATTTACTTTCACTTTCCCTTCTTTGGTTGTTCAAAAGATGGAGAAAGTAAGAAGAAGCCAAGTTATTTGAATTGTTTCAACTAAAAGTTTATGAAATAAGTTTAGATGAAGAGGCATGTATACGGAAGCTTTGACGTGTATAGATACAGTTACATCTATGACGGCAGTTAATGGGATTTTTATAGCTTAGATAAGGGTCTCCAGACAATTCAACCCACCATCACTAGGCGAACTGGATCCACTAAAGGGCCTCTGTCACTATGCTCAACCAAGAGGGTCTCATTTTAGGTCAGTTTGCCTATATCTACAGGAAACACCATGATAGAGGGGTTTCAAGACTATATATAACAAAGTTGAGTATTCAAGAATCATATAATACCCAAGTATGGATCCGCCCAGTCTAGTTTGGCTCAATTTTATGCCAAATCTATCCAAACAAATGATGTTCTGTTCATCATATGTGCAAGGCGAACCAAACTTGCCTTTTCTAAATTAAACTTGTTTTAACCAGACTGGTGTGGTTCTGTCAATTTCGTTATGCTTTCAGTTTCAGCCCAACACAAAATGGAACACAAACGAGAAGAAGATCAATAAAATTTCCATAAATCAAATACTCCAGTCAAAATGATCAATCTCTCCAACATCAAATGAAGAAAAAAAACGCCCCCAGAAAAATTAACCTTGCAGAAAGCATGAATCTAAAGTCAACATTCCCGGACACCAATCGAAACAATAGTAGGAGAAAACATAAATCAAAGATTAAAAGATCATAAAACTTCAATCTTACGGGTTCGAGGAGGAATTGAGAAGGTGATGGTCGCCAAGGCTGCGACGGTGAAGGCGTCGGATGAGACTGTGAGGGGTGTCGAACGCGACGAAGAAGCTTGAATCTAAGCGTATCAATGGAGGAGGAGGAATCGAGGGAGCTGAAGTTGAAACAGAAGGGGCTGCATTTTTTCTTTCTTTCTGTCTGTTTTTTTTCTTTTCTTTTCTTTTTTCTTTTTCTTTTTAGTGCTAATGACTGGCGTGCGACTCGCACGTGTTTTTATACTTTTATGAACCTTTTTACTCCCCTAAGAAATTAGGGAGATTTGATATGCATTTAGATTTTATATTATGTTTTCACATTTCTATATGGTATTTAATTACATTTTGTTTTTTAAAATTGTTTTCAAATTTTGTGATTTAAATAGTGAAAATTTTGAAACAGATTTATTTTTATGTTTTCAGTGTTCACACGAAATTTCAACATATATATATATATTTAATGCGTGATAAATATAATCTATTAATTTGTATAAGGGTAGTGAAATATAATTTCTAGTATCTAATTCTCCATCTCAAATATAAATTTATCTTGAGGGTTGGAGCACTTATTATCGATGGTGTTAATTTGTTTGGGTCGATTGGTTGATCTTCTTGGATGATTGACCCCTGGTCAACTTCTTTAAGCTTCAAGATCTTGAGATCTTCAAAGAGATTTTGATCTTAAGCGTTTCAAATTTTTTTCAACTTGTCTCGAGATCTTCAAAGAGATTTTGGTCTTCTAGTCAGGTCTAGATCTTCTCTTGAGATCTTCAAAGAGATGGTCAGTTTCTGAGAGTTTTCTCTAAGTCCTATGAGTTTTGGGCTCTATCGTGTTTTGAGAGTTAAATTTCAGAACTACAAAATGAAGGAAGATCTCTTTATTTAGAGAGACCCTATGGGACACAGTGGGTTTGTGCCTTAATGACCTTTGGGTCAAATTCTTTGGGTTTGGGCTTGCCTTTGTGCCTTAATGACCTTTGGGTCAAATTCTTTGGGTTTGGGCTTGCCTTTGGGCCTAATTCTTTGGGCTTCATTGTGTAAATGAACTCCCAAATAGCTTTTCAGACCCGTTAAGTCTTTAGGCCAATTGCTATATGACCTAATTTCATCCGTTAGGGTTTAGGCTTATTCGATCAAATGATGAAGACACGTGGCATTCTTTAGGAATTGGCAATTTTTTGTTTTTTGTCTTTTCTCATGTCAATTTAAGATTGATCCGTAATTTTGTCAACAATTTGTGGTGTGCCAATTGACCGAAATTTCTTCGCCAACCATTATCGTATCTAAATTTTAAAATGCATTATTATAATTAAAAGGATAAAAAAAAATTAATAAATATATTATTTCATATTATAAACTCAATTTATTTTTTAAATTAAAATATGTATAATAATATATTATAAATTATATGATATTGTAAAATAATAATTATACAAAATTTATAACTTAAAACATCTTTGTTCACACGAGATTTCAAAAAATAAATTTAATACGCGTAATATGAACTTAGTTGTATTTAATTGGTATGTAAGTGTAATAGTACAATTTCTATATGATTTTTTTATTTTCTCCCTTGGACGTATGATTCTCTCGAGGGTTGAAATGATTCTCTCGAGGGTTGAAATATGAACTTAGTTGTATTTAATTGGTATGTAAGTGTAATAGTACAATTTCTATATGATCTTTTGATTCTCTCCCTTGGACGTATGATTCTCCCGAGGGTTGAAGAGTTTGTTCTCGAAGTTGAATCTTCAACTTATCTTTAAAGTCTTTGGTCTTGTAGTGTCTCTCATATTCGAGGAGTGTTTAATGTTCAAAAGTTTCAAGTATTCTTCTTTGTTTCTAAATTCTCTCTAGGTTCTTGAAAGTTAGATTTTTAAACCTTTGAAATGAAGGGTGACTCTTTTATTTATAGAGCTCTCCATGGGCACATTTTGAGTTTGGGCTTTGGTGGATTTGGGCTCAATCTCTTGAGTTTTGGGTCAAGTTATTCTGATATAAGGGAATTTAAGAGGAATGTCTACGAATAATTAAGCATAATGAAAAATGTCTAAATACGTGGATTGTTTGCATTACATGTCTAGAGTTTTTTAGGAAGAAGATTGTTTTAGTTGGTTCCCCATTATACCCTTATAGGATTTCCTATTTTAAAAATTAATTAGTTTTGAAATTAATTAATTTTTGTTTGGTGAGGTGGATGATTTTCCGTTTAAAAAAACTTTGTTATTTTTTCCGTTAAGTAATTTATGTTGTTGTGTATCCATGTGTTCCATCTGATAATACCAATCTCTCCTAGTTCGTAGGGTGAGCAGTGTTTTGGTTGTTCCGTATTCTTAGGGGAAGCTTTAAGATTACACGGTGTTAGTAATTAAGGTGTGTCCAAACGTATACACTGACCGAATGTGTGTGCGGCGATGTCGTTCTATATCTACACGGGTGTGTCAAAAACCAACGAAACGTGTATCAAATTTAAAATTTATTGTATCCTGTAGCGTAAGTTTCAATTGGTAAATAATATTAAAATATAAATATAAATAGCAAATTTTATATTAGAGAATTATATATTCAAACATTAAATAACTCCAAAATGAAAAGAGATTACATAATTTAAAGGTTTAAAATAGTTTAGAAAATAATCAACTCTAACAAATGGAAGATATTAAAATTTAAATACATTTAATTAATTAAATAGGGTATAATTAGAAGAGTAGATATTTTAAAATCTAAATAATTAAATAATATAAGTTTTAATAAAATCCCAATATACAAGGGATATTCATTGACAGAATTTTTTTTACAAAATATTTAATTATTTAAATAAAGTAGAATTAGAAAAGTAAATATTTTAAAATTTAAATAACTAAATAAAATAATAATATTATTAATATTTAGTGGAATGAAATCCCTATATATAATAACCGATTTGAGTTGATTGAATTTTTTTTTGTTAGTTTAGTTAGGGTTCATCTTCAACCTCACGCATCTCTATATCTACAGATCGTTTTCTTTTATTTTCTGTTGTCGTTTCGTCATGCAATAGCTTCTCCAATTTTTCTTCACGCAATAGCTTCTCCAATTTTTAATCGCCGTGAAGCTGCCAATCGAAGCTTTCTCCGACTACTAACATGGTATTTGTTTTTTTTTTTTTTTTTGGATTTATTGAGTTTTTTAATCATACGTTTTCTTTTTGATTTGTTACGATTTGTCCGATTCAAAAGTTATGGGGTTAATATTGCATTGTATACAGTTCAATGAAGGAATGAAGCAACCCATCGGGGAAGGATATACCGTGGTTGTCAATCTGCCATTCAGAGCGACTCATGCATACCATCCATCTATCGTAAGTGGTTGGTCAATCATATGGTTTCCTTTTATTACTATGTGTACAACCATGTATACACCTGACGTGACGTGGTGAATTTTTCTGCAGCTTCATCACTTCCTTAGGTATACAGAGCTGAAATTCATCCCTTCCTTAGGTATACACAACCGAAATTCATCACTTCCTCAAATATACAGAGTCGAAATTCATCACTCAGGTATACAGAGCCGAAATTCATCACTTTCTCAGGTATACAGAGCGTATACAGAGTCGAAATTCATCACTTTCTCAGGTATACAGAGCGTATACAAAGCCGAAACTCCTCAGTATACAGAGCCAAAATTCCTCAGATATACAAAGCCGAAATTCATCAGGTATACAAAGCCCAAATTCATCACGTATACAGAGCGTATACAAAGCCGAAATTCCTCAAGTATACAGAGCCAAAATTCCTCAGAGCCGAAATTCATCACTTCTTCAGGTATACAAAGCCTTCTGTTAAAATTTTGGGTCCTGGAGTATAACATGTAACTCTCATGGATAAATGTCAATTATTTCCCTTTTTAACGTCTTTTTAACTCTCCATCCATAACTTCCCCTCCCTCCTCCCAACAATTTACATTTTTGCAGCCTAATTTTATTTTCAAAATTATTGAAAATGGTAGAAGGGTAGGTTTGTCCAATTGTGTTTAGGTTGTCTTACTAAATATAGGGTTTAGACATTATTCAAAAGAAAAAATGTGTTAAACATTTTTCATGTTGGCTTTGTAGTTTGTAGACCTTCTTCTGGTTACCCCATGAGATAATGTGCCAATTGGGTCGCTTTCTATGACATATTTTAAAAAATATCTAATATAAATTTATTTATTACTAGTCAAAAGCACGTGTGTTGCACGTGGAAAATTTATTATTTTAGTTTATGTTAAATATTGCATATATATGTATGTGTTGTTTTAAGTTAATTTTCAGAAATTGAAATTGAAAATGGTCATAGGTCATATGTGCATTGGAAAAAGTAGAAATTTGTTGAACAACGTCACTACGAGTGTAACAGAAGTATCTTTTTTTATCGATGAAGCCAAATTGTTCGCTCGGGATTGTGGCGACATCTCCTACACGCATGCACATTGAAAACATAATGTTCTAACACACGTAAAAGGCTTTGTAAGAGCAAATGTTTGCCCTCCTTCAAATATGGTACCCTAAGTGGTTGGTTGTTTTATTTTCTAAAGAACTGATTTTATAATTTCGTACCATTTTGTCCTCAATTTTTTTTTTAAAAAAAAGTAGATAGAAAAAGAATTAAAATGTAAGATTTGCATATATCAAAAAAGAAATTCTTTATAAACAATTTTCTTCGTTCAATTCATAGGTAAATTATTATCACCTATCAGTTTGATCCAAAATTTTGTTGTCTTCATCGAAATTCCTCTTGATAGTGCAACATAGAATTGTCCATAAGAAAACAAATGTTCCAGAAGAGTAATCCATTCACCAAGTAGTTTACAAAATTTGTGTACCATGGTATCTTCTTCACTTAAATTGACATGACTTGTTCATCAATGAATTGGTCCCGAATCTCTATTTCATTTTTGTGTGCCTTCTCCTCTAACCGATAGAGGTGATTTGCTACCTGGTTCTCAGTCTCCTTTCGATCTAAATCTCCTAGTCAAATTCTTGCTGCAGCAAGATCCATCGTATATGTCTCGATCCACATCCCTCTTGGATTAATTTTAAAGATAATACTATTGTTTGTATTTTCGTTTTATAACAATAGTATTTGTTTATAAAATTATATATATGTCTTATGTTATAAATTTGAATTTGGACATGAAAAAGTGTGGGGAATTATTTAATTTTTCATTTTTGGTGTGCTTAATAAGGTATCAAGAATAGCACAATTAGTACAATTTATTTTGAATGTTTTGTAAATTAAAACATTTATAAAGTTATTAGATTATTAGATGGAGTGTATTTGTTGCTTATGCAGATTGTGATCGGCCCAAAGGAAGGTTACAATTTGGCCAAACAACAAATATCAATAATAAGTATGCATAACATAATGATGTGTCCTTGAAGTTGTTAGTCGGCCCAAAGGAAAACTATCTTCTAAAAGGGATAAGTTATTATATTTTATTATTGGATTCTAAATGTGATGTTCAATGCATATATTAGGTTGTCAGGGTTGAAATCCCAATAAAACTTTTTTTGGGCATTTTAATTTTTTTTTTTTTTTTGAGGACTTTTCCCTTTATAAATTATGCATGTAAAGATATTACTCTTAATTTTGAAAATAATTTTGGTAATTTCATTTTCATGAAGATAAAATTAATAGTAATTAAAATAAATGTGTTTTGCATAATAATCTGATTTTCTATGTTAGTGTTGATTTGATGGATCATGCTGCCAAAGTAGCCTCTGATTTCTGATATTGACATCTTCATAGTTAATTAGATGTATGTAGACCTGTTGTTTATGCGTTCTGTTGTCGGCCCAAAGGAAGACTTCAGTTTGGCCAAATAGCAGGTACATCTATGGTTAGCTGGTGATAAAACATGAATAATATAAAGTTATGCCATGTGAGTGATTGTCGGCCCAAAGGAAGACTTTCACTTGACCGGATTAGGTATCAGTGTTTCCTCACCACATTGAGAGTACTGTTTGCAAGTTGACAGTCGACCCAAAGGAAGGTTGTCAATGTTGTGTTTGGTATCTTGTTGTCCTCATAAAGTTTAATTTGAAGGTATTTTTATAAATACTAAGTTATTTATGGGCATGTTTTAGTTGTTTTTTCAAAATTTTAAATACTATTGCCTTGTTTGATTTTGAGAATATTTTTGTTCACGTTGTAATGAATAAAGAAACTCTTTCATTTTTTTTTTTTTTTTACTTAGCAACATCCCATTCAGATTAATTGGGATTTAAAAAAAAAAAATGGAATAATCTTAATTTCATAAGCTTTATGATGATGAAATTTATTATTCAAAGGAATCATGTTTGATAAGGAAATAATTAGGAAATTCCTTTAAAAAGATAAAGATTGTTCTGAAATGAACATAAAGTAAGAGACATTTAAACTTTTGGTTAAATGTGTCTTAATGAAGAACAATGGAACATAAGAGAGTACACTATGATGCTTTGATGGTATGTTGAAGAAAATTGTTTTAAGTATGAAAGAACAAAATGTACTCAATTAACTATTTCCTTAAGAGAGAAATTAAAGTCAACACAAAGCTGCATTTTGAACATATTAGTCCAAATCACTAAAAATAAGGATCCAGATTTCTCCTATTTTTTTAGAAAATTTGGACATGTAGGAAAATATGTTCTTAGTACTTCTTTTCATAATGTATAAAGAAAATTTGACTTCTCACTTAGGATTTAAACAAAGTTATGTCAGACTTCCATGTGTTGAATAGACTCGAGTATTTCTATTCATTGATGATTTGTTCTTTTGATTTAACAAATTTTCGAGTTTGTATTAAATAGGATTAAGGGAAAAATAATGAAATAGTCAATAATTAAGTGCATTGAGAGGTTTACTCTCTTTGAACAATCTTTCATAGTCTATTTTATATGGCTTCTTAAAATGCTTAACAATATTGTTTAATATTTTCATAAATATATTCTAGTGAAGTCACTTATGTTTGATGTCAGAGAGGTCTTTAGTTCTGGATATCTTGAAAGTCATATGATTAGTTTCTAGTGTTGAAACCCTATGAATTTGGTAGAGAATGTCTAAGGCCTTTTGTTAAACTTCTTTAAGAATTTATAGAGCCATTAAGTAAGACGTTTTTTAAGGCAAACCTGAGTAAAGTATGTTGCTTATAGAATGATTCAAAGCTCATAAAGATGAGGTTAGAAGTATGACAAATTATTTCTCTTTGCATTTAACTTCTTTGGGAAAAAACTTAAGATTGCAGCATAAAGTTAAAGTGGTGTACCACATAAAACAACAACTAAATCTCTTGCAATTAAAGGTTAGGCAAATGCTTAACATTATGTTTGCATTTAGAGATGTCCAACTAATGATTGGTCCTAAAGGTCAATAAGAAAAATTTGGACTTAAAGATTATTTGTTGTTACTCTAGGTACACTAGTCATTTTCATGATTTCTAAAATTAAGTCTCACTTAGGTTCATTTGCTATATATCTTTACTTTCTTAAGGATGTTGAGTTTGAGGGGAAGATAAAATGAGGGAATGTTATCCTTATGAAAAGAGAATTTGAGTTATTTTATGTATGTGAAAACATTAGTTAAGATTCTCCTCATTTAAGTAAGACAAACTCAACATTATTAAAAGTGTTATTAAAGTAATCACAAGAGATGGGAGAAATCCAAGTATAAAGATTTAAGTTTGACTTAAACGTAAAATTAAGATGATTTCATTATCTTCCCCTAAAGTCAAACAAAGATTTAACTCTTAAAATAGAGAATTAATGTCACAAAGAAATAGGTGAAACAACAATGACAATATTTGACATCTTGTCATATTGCCTTTAAGAGGTAATGTGTGTTGAAAGATATAAGGTTTGTCTAATTATTATGTTTCAATTATTATGGGTGACATTAATTATTTAGAGACTTGTGATAACACTTCAAAACTATTTTTAAAAGTTATGTCAAATAGACATAAAGATTGATAGCCTATATAGTTTAGAAACTCTTGATCTAGTAACACAATAAGGTTTTTTGTTTGTAACTTCATAAGCTTCATTCATTAATTATCACATTTAAGGTCTAAGGTATACAAAAGTGATAATTATGAATTACAGACTTAGTAGGAGTAAAATTATTTTCTTAGTGTAATATGACTATGACGTGATAAATACTAAGTTATAGGATGAAAGCTTGTATGAATATCTCTTTTTATATTGTGAAATGATATTGTGAGATCAATCTCAAGTAACATTGAGATTTCACAAAAGAGGTTATGTCAGAAAGTCTCCTAAGTTTTCTAGCATAAAGTTGTATGCACTAAGAAATATTCAAATCATTAAAGACACAAATTTAGTCTCAATAAAGGTCCATTGACTAAAGAAATGAAGAATTTCATGCTTGAAGTTTAGACGCTTCCGCTTCCGTATTCATATCAATAACAAAAGGCAATATTTTTATAACTCTTAATTGGATCTAAAGAGGTTTAAGGTAATTAACAAAATGATACATGCTCACTCGTAAAAATCAAATAAAGTAGAGATCATGAGGTAATTTGATTTTGATAATAGTAAGAGTTGCCAACAGGATCCACCTTCCCGGTTATGTTCACTAAATGAGTAAAAGATACTACTGTAAATAAAAGTGACAAATAGTCATTTGTAGTAGTTTCTTTTATCATTAAGGTTTGTGGTCATAACACTTTGTGTGGCAAGAAACTCATAAATTTTAATTCTTGTCACTAAGTTGTCTTGACAAGAATTTGTAATTCTTTTCAATTTATAGCAACAAAAGCTTTATGAGAATCATAAGCTTTAGTTGATAAAGAAAATTCAGAGTTTTTATTGTGTCTAAAGGAATACAACTTCATCATTACGGATACGTTCATTAAGAAATTTCACACACAAATGTTTTGGGAGCATAATGCTCATATAGGTGTGAAAATTATGGTACGTCAGTTGAGTGGGAGTTTGTGCTTTCGTAAAGTAGACACAAAATTTTGTTTCTGCAGAATAAAGAAGATGAATTATTTTTGTTACTCTGAATCACTTTCTTTCTAGCAGTAGTTTAACATAAGGCTGGAAAGAGTTAAGTTTGATCTCTCTAAAAAATAAAGTTGACCAGTTGAAAATAGACATGTTTAGATCACATTACATGTAATTTTCATGCTGCTCTTCCACACTTGATCCATGTCATTGAGTATATTTGGTGTGGTAATCATTGAAGGCTGAGTTACGACCATACATGTGACAAAAGTCGCTTTGGTTACTCATTAGTATACAAAATGGACCGGATTGTGATTAAAGGGAAGTTATTTTTAAAATAGCATTAAGTTGTGCACTAAAGAATAAATTAATAATTGCTAATAAGGAAATTGTTGCCAAGTGGGAGATTGTTGGAATTAATTAAATAATTAATTCATATGTGGGTAACAAATTCAATAGCAATTATATTTGGGCTATTTAATGGGCATTTAGTGATCTTGATTATGGGCCCAAGACTTCCATATAGTGGTGTGGCCTGCTGAGCCCGTTGGTCTTAGGGGATTATTGGAAACCCTAGAATCAACGTATATATAGTTTAGGTTATGGTCTCCAATCCTATTCCTCATAGAGAAGATTGCCCATGATTGGTCTGGGTTGCCTAGATGAGGAAGACCACAAACTACAGAGTATTACAGGCTATGGTTCCAGGTAATTCTAATCCCCTCTAATTTAATTTTCTTCCATGCATCCTAAAATTCTGTCATGATTTGTTCTTGAATTAAATGGATTTATTCTTGAATAATCATATATTGGGTTTTTCCCAATAAATATTCCAACACTTGTCAGTTCATTGATCTACAAAGCTGCCATATCTACATCAACCTCAGTTGTTGCACCAACTTCTTTGGTACAAACCATTGACTTGCGAAGTAGAATTGTTCCGCCATTGCCATCAACATTAACAGGCAACATACTCTCCTTCTTTATAGCATCATCAACCACGTCGAAACAAAGGGAGATCACGAACACGATAGAGCTATCGAACTTGGTAGGCGATATGAAGAGAAACATTGAAGAGTTTTGTAACAAATATCCAAAAAAAGTACAAAGTTGAAGAGTGGGATTCGCTTTACAAGTTGCATGTGAAAGAATCAATGGAGAGGATGAGCAATCCAAGGGATCAAATTGTGTATATGTGTAGCAGTTGGTGTCGATTTCCATTTTACGATGCAGATTTCGGGTGGGGGAAGCCTATATGGATCACTACACTTGTTATTTTGATTAAGAATGTGATTGTATTGATGGATGCGAAAGATGACGACGGAATAGAAGCGCTGGTGAGCTTGGAGACGAAGGAAATGGCGGAGTTTGAGCGCAATCAAGAGCTTCTGTCTTTTTGTGAATTGAAAAGCTAGGCCTGGTTTTAGCCACGTATTATGTCCGAATTCTTATTTTTAATCGTCGAGCTACTAATGTGTGTGCGCGTATTTGTGTGGTGCTATTGTTTGTTGTATTTGCTAAAGTTCATTTTTTTTTGGGAGGACGATAAAATTAGTATGTTGTAAAGGGTAATTTAGAGGTTATTTAGGTGTAGGGTGTAGTTTTTGAAACAAATTGTAAAAAAGGGTTGTTATCAAACTATTTAGAAGAAAGAGGTTGTTTTTTTTTTTTTTTGTCTTTTATGAGATTACGCAGGTTCAACACGCGCACCCCAGTATGAACACAAACCGAAGGAACGCTTCTAAAAAAAATCGAATTTGACATGGCAATATTAAAATTATTTTTATCCTATATTTATATTAATCGAACAAAATAATGGAAGAATTTCTCTTTGCTTCTGTGGTTTGGTTGTATGTCTATCCATCTATTTGGCCCAAGTTTGATTCTTGTCATGGTTTTTTTTTCTTCCTTTTAAATGAAAGTGTAATACCATAAAAATAATAATAATAATAATAATAAGACTTCGATAAATATGAGAAATAAAAGATTATCCGATCATTTCGAATTTAAACATTGAGTTTGAATTGTAAATTAAAGAAGAAGAAAATATATATGTTCAATCATTTCAATTATTGTGATGAATCACGATCAAACTTCACAAGAAATATCTTTAGTGGACCCATTAAACAATAACGGATTTGCATGATTTTTCAACTTAGAAGCTAATTTTTAATGTCGTAGTAGACATGTTTTAATCTAACTATGAGGATATGAAAATATTTTGATTGACGATTTTTCAAATTAAAGCATATTAAACAATAAAAATTGCGACACTTATTTGAATTTGAAGTTAGTATTATTGCAATTATTAATGTGCAATTAGATGAAAATAAAAGTTTAAAACCAAGTTTTTTTTTCATATCTCGATATATTAATTAACTTTTTTTATAATATTTGTTTTAAAAAAACTGTGGTATTAGACTTTCATTTAAAGGAAAAAAAAAAAAACATGACAAGAATCAAACCTGTGCCAAACAAATGGATAGACATGCAACCAAACCACTGAAGCAAACAAAAATTCTTTCATTATTTTGTTCATTTAATAATAAATAGGATAAAAATAATTTTAACATTGCAAAAACGACGTTTTTGTTCACACTGGGGTGCGCGTCTTGAACCTGCGTAGTCGCATAAAAGACAAAAAAACAACCCCTTTCTTCTAAATAGTTTGATAACAACCCCTTTTTTATAATTTGTTTCAAAAACTACACCCCTCACCTAAATAACCCGAGGTTGTTTTTTAAACTATATAGAAAAATAGGGTGGTTTTAGAAAAAAATCGAAAAAAGTGATTTTTTTTTGTCCTTTTAGGAGTGCGCGTGTTCAACCCGCGCACTCGAACCAGTCAAACATTTCCCACTTGGAATGCGCTTCTCCAAGAAGTGCAACATCTCTGTATGAAAAAAAAAAAAAAAACCTTTCTTCATCAAATCCTTCACATTCCATTTTTCACCTCCACCTTCTCTTCATCAATGGCGGACGCCGCCACACCAATCGGCCTCGACGCTCACAAGCAGACTCTTCTCAACCACCACACTGAGAAGCACTTCACCGCTAGCGAGACCGTCCACGATATCATCATCGACGTCTCAGACGGCCTCACCGTTCCTTTCGCTCTCTCCACCGGACTTTCCGGCGCCAATGCCTCACCGCCGGAATCCGCTTCTGCACCGTTGTATGCCTCACCGCAGGAAGGTGGAGGTGAAAAAGGGAATGTGAAGGGTTTGATGAAGAGAAGGTGATGGCGAAAAGTTTTTTTTTTTTTCAAACAGAGATGTCGCGCTTTGTTTGGAGAAGCGCATTCCAAGTGGGAAATGTTTGACCGGTCCGAGTGCGCGGGTTGAACCCGCGCACTTCTAATAAGACCAATAAAAGACCCCTTTTTTCGATTTTTTTTTTTTTTAAACCAATCTATTTTTCTAAATGGTTAAAAAAACAACCCCTAACCTAAATTACCCGGTTGGAAAGGTTGGAAAGGTTAGAATCATTGAGTAAAGAGGCAAGCTGGTTTTTCAAGTTTATTTTCCCTTTTGTGTACGAGTTGTTTTTGGCATTGTTTTCAAATGAAAGCAAAACTAGTCGGTACGTAGAAGTAAGAGGCTAAAAATAGAAATCTGATTGGGCTTTATTATAAGAATCATCTTCCTAGCTTTACAACACAAAGAAAAACCCTAGAAAAAACCTCTGAAACCAAAGAAAAGCAAAACCAATCTACAAAGCAGAAGAAGCAATAGGGGCGAGATGAACTCTAAACGACGAAGGGAGCTTGCCGGCGGAAGAGAGGAAGCAATAGAGAAGTACGAAAAAGAGACGAAGAAAAAATGGCGAAGAAATACCTCTTTTTGAAGGAGAAACGTGGCCAACGAAAGTCAGAGGGAAGATCGAGGTCATCGCCTACGTCGTTCGACGAGGCCGGCGATGTTTACTTTTGAATTCGAGTTCGTTTTGATTTTATCGACTCTTTTGTTAGTATTATGGATTCAAAAAAAAACTCAGACCAACTGGATGCTTATAAAAGAGTAAAACTTGCTTACAGGGCTACAAATATCTTTGGCAGCCGAGCCACATGTCACAACTTGATTGATTGAATATTTATATTATTTTTAAATAAAAAAACTCTTCACGCGGTTTACTTAGATTTGTTTTTTTGTTCGTAACTTTCCCTTTCCTTCTTCATCGGATAAACAACTTCTCATATTTTCTCTCTCTTTTCTCCACTTCCATGTGCAGTGAGTTTTCAATTTCATCTCACTCTCTCTTCCTTTCCCTACAATAAGTATTTTTTTTCTTTTTTTGGTTAACTATTTTTTAACACAGTCAAGTTCTTCAAATTTGCAATACTCTAAAGAATTTCTCCATTTTTTTTTGGGATTTTTGTTAGAAAAATAAAATCCAACCTACATTTCCCTTTACCTACCTCTCTCTAGGGGAACTGTTTTGAAGAAATTGATTATTGAAAATGAATCCAACCGTGAAATTTATCTCTTTCCTTCACTTACTCTAAAAACACACTTGCAAATTTATGCCTATATATAACTGTTGACCGAGAAATTTCGATCAATCAACGGTCGCCACGTGTCTTCATCTTGGCAGGCGGATCGAATAAACTTAACCGAGCAAATTCGGTCATAGCTCAATTGAGCTCGAAATCGAATCGGGCTAAAAAGTTATTTAAATGGCAATTTGGCCCAAAGCCCAAAAATCCATTGGGCCCAGAACCCAAAAGTCCATTGGACCCAAGCCCATTAGATCCAAGCCCAAGCCCATTGGATCCAGGCCCAAGCCCACCAGGCCCATGAGAACTCTATAAATAGAGAGCTCATTCTTCATTTTCAGGGTTCAGAAAATTTCTACTCCTAAGAGCTCAGAGAGAATTCTCAAACAACGAAGACTCCCTGAATCCTTGGAAGACTGAACAATCCTTCAGCATCGAGAACAAGCTGCGAAGCCCTCGATTCAAATTCAACATCGAGAACAAGCTGCGAAGCCCTCGATCCAAATTCAACATCGAGAACAAGCTGCGAAGCCCTCGATCCAAATTCAACATCGAGAACAAGCTGTGAAGCCCTCGATCCAAATTCAACATCGAGAACAAGCTGTGAAGCCCTTGATCCAAATTCAACATCGAGAACAAGTTGCGAAGCCTTCGATCCAAATTCAACATCGACAACAAGCTGCGAAGCCCTCGATCCAAATTCAACATCGAGAACAAGCTGCGAAGCCCTCGATCCAAATTCAACATCGAGAACAAGCTGCGAAGCCCTCGATCCAAATTCAACATCGAGAACAAGCTGCGAAGCCTTCGATCCAAATTCAACATCGAGAACAAGCTGCGAAGCCCTCGATCCAAATTCAACATCGAGAACAAGCTGCAAAGCCCTCGATCCAAATTCAACATCGGGAACAAGCTGCAAAGCCCTCGATCCAAATTCAACGTCGAGAACAAGCTGCGAAGCCCTCGAGATACATTTACATTTGAGAGAGAAAGAATCAGAGGATCAAATATTAGAGATTGTAATCCACTACGCACTGATACATACAATACAAATACAAATTCAAATTCATTTACACGTGTCGAATTTCCATCCATCGTTCGAAATCTCGTGTGAACAATAACACTCAGCAAATTTCAAATAACCTCAATTGAAATTTCATGGCCTGAGTTTGGAGGGTAGAGAAATGAAGAGAGTGAAAGTAGGAGGAATTTTTAATTGAAGAGAGAGAAAGTAGGAGGAGTGGTTAATTGAAGGGAAAGTAAACGGCCTGAAAGATTTTTTTATTATTTAAAATGGTTTAAATATTTAGCCAATCAAATAATAAAAGGTGACGGGCTGCAAGCAAGTTTTACTCCCGATAAAATGTAAGTTTCTTCTATGTTTTTCTTCTTATTCTCATTTTTCCTACTTCGGGTTTCTGTAATTTAGATTTGATTGGACAAATTTCTAGTTTACTTTTGAAATTTGGGCTTGCTTCGCTTTTGAGAGTTTAGGGTTCATGTTTTTTTCTTCTTCTCTCGGATCACTTGGTATTCAGTTTAGCCGATGACTTGTCCTTTTCTAGTCGAAGCCTTGTTTTGGTTTATTATACTTCTTTATTATTTGTCTCAGTGTTAGCTTTCTTTGCTTACCTTCTAATTGAAGTAAAAGTGTTCTTGAGGGTTAAGATTTATCATCGTCATCATTTCATCTTTTATTAGGTTTTCCATATTTTGTTTTCAGTTGCAAAAACAAATTGCAAGTATCATGTATTGGCAATTTAATGAATTGCAAGTTATAGTTTGATTGGAACGCAACAAATTTTCAATGGGATACAAGGTAGAGTTCGTAATTTTTTTTTTTTGTTTAATTTGATTATATTGTTTACTTTAACGGGTTGGGTAGCAAAAATACGACGTATTTGCATTCCCTCCATTGTATTCTTTTTTTAATTTGATTAGATTGTCAATTTTTTTTATTTGATTACAAAAAAATCAAATGACTTGTATTTATGTATAAAATTTGAAAGATTTTATTCTCTTAGATTGAAGGTATCCATTAATTTGCCAAAGTGAGCATGGCTCAGCGGGCATATGTATGTGTTAATGACCACGAGGTCTGTGGTTCGAATCCCCCACCCCCAATGTACTCAAAAAAAAAAAAAAAAAAAAAAAGAAGGTATCCATTAATTTATGGGATTGAAGATGGTGTTGGATTTAAATCTCTTATTAGTTGGATAAAGGGGTATTTTAGTCCAAACCATCCTTTGACCGTCCTTATATTTTTTAGCTTTGGGTCATTTTTCTTATTAAAAACATGTTTGGACATGTATGAAAACGGTCAATTAAAAATGGTCCTTCCTCATGTTGTCCCTATTATTTATCTGTGTTATTTACTTTTTCCAAATTTGTCCAAATGTTGCAATTTCAACATCTAAACTTATCGAGTTATATCAATTTAAACTTTTAATTTCATTGAATTGGTTTGTAAAGACAAGTGTTCCAAATTAGTTTCTGTTGGGATGCCTTGAATTTGTCTGATTTGAGTTTTTACTTATTTGTTTTGGGCTTTCACCCATTTTGTATTAGGTCATTAGAAAGGGTGTCATATATAAACCTTCTAATGACTTCAGCCGCCTCTTATCTGTTAATTTGTAATCTCTCCTACTTCGTAATAATACTGCTCTCCCTTCTGCCCGTGGACGTAGCTAACACGACGTTAGTGAACCACGTAAATCTGTGTTGTTGATTCTTCTACGCTTTCTTATTCTTTGTTATTGATTTATCGTAACAAATTGGTATCAGAGCCTCATCGTTAGTTGTCGGGAACAAAGTAGACTTAAGTGTGGTACTTTGTTTGAGGGGAGGATTGTTAGGATACAAACAATATCCCACATTGGCTAGAAAAGGGAAAGATCATGGGTATATAATGGGTGACAATTATCTCCAATTGATATGAGGTCTTTTGGGGTGGAACCAAAAGCAAAGCCATGAAGGTCCAATGTGGATATGTGGAGGTCCGATTTTCCTTATCAAGTGGTATCAGAGTCGTGCCCCCAAACTTTAGCCGTGTGATGAAATCCTCAAGTACCGATAAGAGTATCTAGACGGATATGCCGTGGTGCCGGAAGGGCCTGGATAAGAGTATCTAGACGAATATGGATGACTATTTGAGGGGAGGCTCGGTGGTACTTCATTCGAGACGGATATGCCGTGGTGCCGGAAGGGCCTAGATAAGAGTATCTAGACGAATATGGATGACTATTTGAGGGGAGGCTCGTGCGAGGAGTGCGACCAAAGTCCCACATTGGTTAAGAGAGGGGAAGATCATGGGTATATAAGGAATGACAACATTCTCCAGTGATATGAGGCCTTTTGGGGTGGCCAAAAGCAAAGCCATGCGGGTTTAGGCCCAAAGTGGACAATATCATACCATTGTGGTATTTTTTCGATAACAAAGATGTCTGGTGTAAGCATGAAAATCGACAAGTTCAATGGGAGAAACAGTTTCAGTTTATGGCAGATCAAGATGCGAGCCTTGTTGAAGAACAAGGGTTTGTGGGCGTCGTGTTGCTTTGCTCAATGGGGTTATATATTAATTAAATTAAGCAAATAACCATGCAAGTATACACGGTCTGCAGCAAGTGATAAGTATATTTTATATCGTTTTCCCACAGAGATTTGATTAAGTTTATGCTAAGTACAGATTGATTGAAGGAAAATGTAACCGGTGACAAAATGTTGTTGGTTGTGTTGCTAAAATAACGATTTGATGCGTGTTAAATTAGATAAGGTAACCAGGAATGAAATGGATTTTGATTCGAGACACAAAATCGTAAAGGACGCAAAGAAAACGCAAAGTTACAGCAATGCAAATAAACTAAGGAAACTACAGTCCACGAAAATAAGCTAACTAACTCCTAGAATAGAAAATAGTATTGCGGGTCTCGCAATACTTTAGCAATAAACTAGCAACGAGTGAAATCTTAAGATAAAAACAGCAAGGTTGGCTAAGAATCCTCCATTGCAGAAACCATGATCATTCATTAGCGAATTAACATTACATGCATCGCTTTAGCTAGATCTCATACATCTTCCGATTAAATGCTTTAGAGTCTTAAGTTACTCATATCCAAGTAAGTTTTAAGAACCTATTTATATGCTCATGCTATAAAACGTGTTAGGAAAGTGACTATTCCTAGACCACTATCTATCTACCATGAAAGGCTAACATGCATGAGTGACTCTGAGCTCTTACTCCTTCCGGAGGTTAGGAACTCTTTAGAACAAAATGGATGGCCGATCGAAAATGTCCATGGGATGAAGTTCACACTCATTCAATGCATGCATGCTTATTTATATGCTGAAATTACATAGCTATGACCTACAGATTCATCTTAACAAACCCTTATAACTCTAGCCACGCATGATAAAAGAAGAACTCAACAAAACTAATTGATTACTCATAAAAATAGAAGAACTCAACAAAACTAATTGATTACTTATGAAAGGCAAATCCAGTAATAATTCGAAAAGCAAAACACAATTCAATTCGAACACAATAACGATAGTAAAGCAATAGAATAGGTGAAGGCCCGATTGTCCACAATTCGCCTCGGTTGAAGGAGAAGAATGACTTGTCTTGGGAAGGAAACTCAATCAGAAGAGAAGATGGATCTTCTCTTCTTCCTCTTGAATTACTGACGCCAAGGGAGCCTTTGTTTCTTCGATCCAACAACCGGGAGAGCTAATTCTTGGCTGCGGTATTTGGCCTTTTCCGAGTCTCTTCACCGTAAAAGGGATTCTCTTCCTTGCTTCATCTTGCTCTCTTATATAACCTTTAGTGGTTCCATAGTTTGCTCCCTAATCACGGATCTCCATCCAAATTAGGGAAACAACCTCATACGTGGCGGATACAGGAAGGGTCGACGGTTGGAAAAACGCAGCAGAAGAGATCAGTATTGCGATTGCGTTGTGATCGCAAAGCTCTATTTTCGGTTGCCCTTCTTCTAATCCCATTGCGCTCCTCGCAAAACTTCAGCAATACATCTGCAAGACATTAATTAGACATTTTTTTCACCAATTACACACTTATGCACAAATTTTTCACATAAGCATTAATTTTAACACCATTTCACAAATGTCACTATTAAACACATATTCTGCTCAATAATAACTAGAATGCTCAAAAGACTTCATGAATATAAAGCAATTATGGACCTAAATAACTCTCATTTGGAGAGTTAACACGCCGCTGCCTAAGAAAATGAAGAAAGCGGGCGCAGATGACGATGAGTGGAATAACCTGGAGAAGAAGGCTCATTCAACAATCATGCTATGTTTAGCTGATGACGTCATCACTGAAATCGCAGATGAAGAGACTGCTGCGGGTCTATGGTTGAAGCTCGAAAGTCTCTACATGACGAAGTCTTTAACCAGTAAGTTGCTTTTGAAGCGACGTTTGTTTACTTTGCATATGCACGAAGGTACGCCTCTTAGAGACCATCTAGATAAACTAAATACAATTTTCCTAGACCTGCGAAATATTGAGGTTAAAATAGATGATGAGGATGCTGCCTTAATTCTGTTAGTTTCTTTGCCTCCTTCATATGAGAATTTTGTTGACTCTTTTATTGCTGGGAAAGAAACTTTGTCTCTAGAAGAGGTCAGATCTGCTCTTCATACCAGAGAAGACCGCTATAAGGCATCTGCTCCAGGTACAGAAACACAGACAGCAGGGTTAGTTGCTGCAATTAGTAAGGGATATGGTAATTCGAAAAATGCAAGGAAAAAGAAGAAATCAAATTTTAAGCCTAAGGGTCCTACAACTAACGATGTCTGTAGATATTGTAAGGAGAAAGGGCATTGGATAAACCAATGTCCTAAGCTAGCAAAGCAGAATGGAAAGAAGGAAGGTTCTGCCGCTGTGGCAGAAACTGATACCGATTCTGATTTTGATTTGGCCTTAGTTGCAAATAAATCTCCACATTGTAAAGATGTGTGGATTATTGACTCTGGAGCTTCTTACCATATTTGTCCAATTAGGGAGTGGTTTACAACTTATGAGTAGATAGATGGAGGCAATATCTCTATGGCCAACAGTGAAGTCTGCAAGGTAGTTGGAATTGGCTCTATCAGGATACGGACACATGATGGTATTTTCTGCACCTTGAACGAAGTTAGACACGTTCCACAAATGACGAAGAATCTGATATCGTTGAGTGTTCTTGACAGTAAGGGTTTCAGTTTCAAAGGTGAAGGTGGAGCTGTGAATATATGTAAGGGTTCTAAGGTGGTTCTGAAAGGTGTCAAGCGTGGCACCTTGTATTTTATGACAGGGTCTACAGTAACAGGCTCTGCTGCTATTGCATCGTCTACGGTTCACCAAGAGGATATGACCAAGCTATGGCATATGAGTGAAAAGGGATGCAGATTCTGTCTAAGAGGGATCTTCTTTGTGGGCACAAGATGCAGGGTCTTGAATTCTGCGAGCATTGTGTATTTGGGAAACTACATCGCAGTAAGTTTCCAAAGAGTGGTATTCATTGTACAAAGGGAACACTCGATTACATTCATTCTGATTGTTGGGGCCCTTCACGAGTGGAATCTATGGGAGACAGTTGTTAAGTCTCTGAAAGTGACTTATTTAGGACCCATTTAGCTTAAGAAGATGTACACATGTAGGTGTTTTTGTTAGCATTTAGCCTAAACCTATGCTTTAATATGAGAATTAGAAGAAGGTAGCTAATTTAGGACTTATGCACAATAGGTAGAAAAAGGGTTGAAAACCGAAGGAAAAGAATGAAAAAATAAACATTGCGAATGAATTGCGAAATCATTGCGGTGACCGCAATTATTCAAGTTAAAACCGTAAGTTGGCTGACCTTTTTCTGTTTAGATCCGACTTTTCAGGGATTCGTTCTTTCTCCTCCATCCATTCTGATATATGACGTTGAAGACTGATGGTTCTCCTTGGCCCAAACGCACCTGCAAACTACTATAAAAGGGGGTCAAAGTCGGAGGTTCAGTCATCACTCGAAGCGCAGAAGTCTTCTCGCAGTCCACCATTTCCATCTGTTTTCCTTTGCCGTCTGTTGGAGTGAGAGTCTCAGCTGTTGGAATCGATAATCTGATAGGAAGGAGAGAAGATTCTTCTTCTCTCTCGATTGGATTCATCCAAGCAAGGCTGATCTTTCATCCCTTTCATTCGAGGCGACTGCCACGAAGCTTTCCAGCAACTCTTTACTGTTTTGCTGTCTTTCTCTTCTGTTTTACATTCTGCTTCGTGCTGTTCTTTTCCTAAGTAGTTAGATTAGTTTATTTCGTTGCTTTCTGTCTTGTTGCTATTTACTTTACAGCTTTTATCTGTTCAACAAACAATTTCAGTAATCAAAGTTCATTTCTTCATTTCTTATTTCCCATCTTCTGCTACGGGTTTGGCTTACTGTTTTAAGCACATCTCCCTTCTAAGCATGTCTATCTTATCTACCATTACTGTTCTCTATATATCCATGAGTAGCTAAATCACTTAGGGGCATGCTAATGACAGAACTATAGGCTAAATAAAACGTGCATCAAGTATGTAGGATAGCTCTCGAATCATTGATTGTATGTAAGCTTCATCCCACGGGCAATTTCGATTGGCCATCCATTTTGTCCAAAGAACTCCTAACCTCTGGAAGGAGTAAGAGTTCAGAGTCATATAATCATGCTAGCCTTTCATGGTAATCAGGAAACGGCCTAGGAATAGGCGTTTCCCTAGTACAAACTAAACACTCCTGCTTAAACAAGATGCTTAAGTCCTTACTTTGAAGTCGAGTAAACTTAAGACTCTAATGCATGGAATCGGACGATACTTGAGGTAGAGTGAGTTTGATGTATAGAGAGGAGATCCAGTGCTTGAGAATCGTATAAAAAGGCCTATAGGATAGTCATTAGTAGCCCTTAATCCACCCATTTACACACTTTCGTTGCTGTTTAATTGCGGAAACATTGCGGTCCTCGCAATTCTGCCAGATTTTCATTCTGTTTAGCTGTTTTCTTTCTCGTTTATTAATTCCATCTCTTGTCTCTTAAGTCTAGTTTTAACTTGCATTTGTTTATGTTATGTCCCTCTATACATTCAGCAAAAAGTAGATAATTAAAAACCAATTTTACCCCCTCAAATCCACCCCATCTTTCTTAACAAAAACACTTCGAGAATAGCTAAAAACAAGTCTCTGTGGGAAAACGAATGAAATATACTTACTACTTGCTATAAGACCATGTATGCTTGCATGTTCTGAGTGCTCTCTCCCTCTTATTTATCATTTTTATTAACACATTGAGCACGCAACAACAGTAAGTATTTTTTGTCTATGATTGATGATTATTCAAGAATGACTTGGGTAATTATGATGAAGCATAAAAGTGAAGGCTTCAAGAAATTCAAGCAGTGGAAGGCATTAGTGGAAAATCAGACTGGGAAGAAGATCAAAAGACTGCGAACAGACAACGGTCTGGAATTTTGTTCGTCTGAGTTCAATGAGTTCTGCAAGGATGAAGGGATTGTCCGTCATCACACTGTCAGACATACACCGCAACAAAATGGTGTGGCAGAACGCATGAATCAGACATTGTTGGAGAGAACAAGGTGTATGCTCTCTAATGCTGGGTTATCTAGAAAATTTTGGGCAGAAGCAGTAAGCACAACATGTTTTCTGATTAATCGTGGACCTCACACAAGTATCGACTGTAACACACCTTACGAGATGTGGTCTGGTAAGCCTGCTAATTACTCTTTATTAAAAGTTTTTGGTTGTACTGCTTATTACCATGTTAATGAGGGTAAATTAGAGCCAAGAGCTAAAAAGGGTGTATATGTGTGTGTTGGGGATGGAGTTAAAGGGTATAGAATCTGGTCATCTTCTGAAAATAGAGTCATACTAAGTAGGAATGTGATATTTGATGAAAATTCTATGCTTAACTCTACTGTGAAGTCTACTGTTGCAGAAGATGTTAGTAATGTTGATAAACAGGTGGAGCTGAAATTCATTCCATCTGGGAGTGAATCACAGCCCCAAGGTGGAGAAGATCAACATGTTGAAAATGAATCTGAGACTGTGCCAGAAGAAACTGATATGCCAGAGAGTTCTAGTTCACAGGAAGCTAGTTCAGAAGCTTCTAGTTCACAGACACATCAGCCATGTATAGCTCTTGATAGAGTTAGGAGAGTTGGTGTTGGACCTCCAAAGAGGTATCAGGATATGGTGAACTATGCACTGAAGGTTGCTGAAGATGTGGATGCTCATGAGCCATCCACCTACAGAGAAGTTGTTTCATGTAGTGAGTCTAAAAAATAGCTTGCTGCAATGGGCGATGAGATGGAGTCCTTTGATAAGAATCAGACTTGAGAACTAGTCAAACAACCTAAAGGGAGAAAAATTGTTACTTGCAAGTGGGTCTTCAAGAAAAAGGAAGGTATCACACCTGAGGAAGGTATTAAGTATAAAGCTCGAGTAGTTGCAAGAGGGTTCACACAAAGGGAGGGAGTTGACTACAATGAGATTTTCTCACCAGTGGTCAAACATACTTCCATCAGAGTGTTACTAGCAATGGTGGCACATCAGAATTTGGAACTTGAGCAGCTTGATGTGAAAACAGCTTTCTTACATGGAGAGTTGGAAGAAGAGATTTATATGAGCCAACCAGATGGTTTTCAGCTTCCTGGTAAAGAAGATTATGTCTGCAAGCTGAAGAAGTCTTTATATGGACTAAAGCAGTCCCTAAGGCAATGGTATAAGAGGTTTGACAGTTATATGATTGAGTTAGGCTACAACAGAAGTCCTTATGATTGTTGTGTGTATCACAACAAAGCTGATGATAATTCTATTATTTATCTGGTGTTGTATGTAGACGATATGCTCATAGTGATGGAGCGCATGTAGCGCAGCGGAAGCGAGTCGGATCATTGACACTCTAATTTCATCAATTTAGCTAAATAAGAAACATGCTCAAAGCTTTGAAATAAAAGGAATTAGAACACATACCTCTTGTAATTCTAAGGACTTCTATTCTGATGCTCGAATCTCTTCACGAACCCTTCAAAGCTTTTCTCGAACTCTCCGAGAACCACCTCTGGTAGTCCCGCTATCCTCGGGTCGAGCAACGGAGTGGTGGGACTCCTTTATGAAAGAAGAAGTTTGGAAGAAGAAGATGGGAAGATGAAAGTGATGAGGATTTTGTGAGAAATATCTAACACTTAGCTTTCTAATTTCTCAAGTAACATGAATTCTTCATGTTCATCCAAATATTCAAACTCTTTGAAAATTCATCAACTTCAAACCATTTGAACTTCATCCAATTTATAGGCAATTCACATGCAACAAACTCTTTGCTTAGCATGACACCTCAAATTGGATGGATTAGTCTTCAACTAAGTGTTCCAAAATTGATGAGTTTATGCATGTTGTTGGTGATTCACAATCCACTTCACAACTTCGATAAATCCACTCAACTTCGATAAATCCAGTTTGACTTGGATTATCCCACTTGTAATATTTTGTCATTTTAAAATTAATTCATAATTAATTTTAATTTTAATAAACAAAATAAATTTTAATTAATTAATATTATTATTTAATTCAATATCAAATATTAATTAAATAATAAGACTAATCCCGGTTTCTTAAACCGAATCATCACACATGAATCTCTATTCATGTTTTAGATCGATCTCATATTTAAATCATATTTAAATATGTCCATCATTTTTCCAAAAATGAATTTGAATAAATTTAAATTCTTTTTCTCTCATATTGTTACACGGCTTAATCCGAGCTAGCCAGGAGAACCTAAAGGACCTACAGATCATGAGCTCCAACGATACGAGATTACCCGACCAAAGTCTTTAGCCAAGCTAACCAACATTCGTTAACCCCCGGAGACTCCACTAAAGTCCAAGGGTTGCACTCTCCTCACCGTAGATATATTTCTATCCTCTTGATATAACCATCATCAGTAAGTCGATCCTTCACAGGTTGTTCGTAATTATAGCTGGGTCAAAATAACCGTTTTACCCCCGTAATTACATCTTGTTCCTTAAGTCCCACTGATCCTCTAATGAACTATTGGTTTGTGGTCCAACCACCAAAACGATTGGTATGTGATCTCATCACTATACCAAGTCCCTCTCGGGCCAATGAGAGGGTGGGATACCTAGTTCAAGACCCGGAGTCAGCACTTAAGGGAACAACCTCTCTACTAATCCCTCAAGGCGGGTAGGAGTGAATTTCTTCTTGCAGGACTAAGTTCCCAGCTACCTACTCGGTCTTATCCCCAAGATGGTAGGGTTATTGAGTCGGCGATCTCGGGCCACTCTCACCCATACAAGTCAAAGGATAAGCCCGAATAAACAGGAGTTCATAGCGTGCTCAGGATTCAGATCGAGTTACCTAGGTCATCATTTGAAAAAGTCGGTCTTTACAGTAAACGGAGTTATAAAGAAAGACTGACTTTATTTCGCGGTTCAGTCTTATGAAAACTCATTGCATAGGACGCCCCCACTCACATGTCTCCACATGAACGATTTTGGATCACATCGTTTGTACTATACAAAGTGGGCCGCGTCCAATAGTGTCCCCAGGATAAGGTACCCAGCCTTATCCCTATACCATAGACCGTTCTGGCTATTACTTGAACTTGATCCACAATCATGTTGTCGCAACGTTTTTGCGACGCGGAGCGGCCGACAACCTTCTGTTAAACAGGGGTTTTCACAAGAAATGGAGTCGCCACCAATCATTTAGGGTGTGATTGGCCACCTTAAAAATACGGTCTACGAAGTAAAAAACGAGGTTCGGGGGTCGGTTGAGTGTAGGGAAGGTGCTAGCACCCTACAACATCCCGTTTAAAACGGTAGCCAAAACATTTTTATCCTAATTATCTAACTAATTTCAAATGGTCCTTAATAAATAAAATAAACAATTAAAAATAATACAATGTCTCAACTAATCATATCCTAACTTTAAAGAAAGTAGGAATTTGATTTTTGTGAGCAAGATCGTTAATTTCGCCATTAATCGCCTTGATCCCGATACCGAAATCATACGACAAAACAAGAACTTTAAAAATCCTTTAATAAAATCGTTTTGTTTCAAAATCAATTTGAAATTTGATTAAAACTTTAATTAAAATTAAAACAATTTTGGTTTGAAAACAAACGATTTGAGATTTAATTTAAAACATGATTTGAACTAAAAATGTATTTTTGTTTTGAAATAGTAACAAAATTCAATTTAAAAATCAAATGAAAACTCCTTTTTTAAAAACAAGGGCGTTCTTGTAATTAGCGCATAATGGCTATAACAAAAAATCCTCAAAAATAGGGAAACCCTATTTATCCCGGGATTTCATTAAAGTTAAAATACCCTCGAGATGAGAGGAACAGTCCTTCATCTCTCCCGGGGTTAAAATTTAACATTAAAATACCCTCGAGATGAAAGGAACAGTCCTTCATCTCTCCCGGGGTTAAATTTAACATTAAAATACCCTCGAGATGAAAGGAATAGTCCTTCATCTCTCCCGGGGTTACAAATTAAAATCAAATACCCTCGAGATGAAAGGAACAGTCCTTCATCTCTCCCGGGGTAGCAACTTGAATTTAAAATAACCAAAATAGAAAAATAATGAACTTATGTTTTGCAATTAAGTAACATGCATCGAGATTAAAGATTAAAACAAGAAGATAAAACAGGGGTATACATGAAATAAACAGGGGTATATCATGCTCAAAACAGTGGAGATATATGCATATAAACAGGGGTATATGTCATGCTCAAAACAGTGGGGATATATGTATATAAACAGGGGTATATGTCATGCTCAAAACAGGGGATATATCATATAGGCAGGGGTATATATGGTGCTCAAAACAGGGGATATATCATATAGGCAGGGGTATATATGGTCACACAACAAATCAGCCATTTCAAAATAAGAACAGGGGGCATTATAGTAATTAACTAAAAACTACCATGTCGTTACCCACGCAGCCGCCTGGTTCTTCTTCCACGCTACTTCTGCCATCGGAGCTCCGACCACCGCCGCGCGCCACCTTGGGTCCGAGAACGCCGCCATTGATCCAAGTTCAAGTTCGCCGGAGTGAGCTTGGTTTGTCGTCGACGGACAGGTCAGCAAGTTGGCCGGTCTGAAATCGCCATTGTCTGGTTTGGAAGCCAAGGGATGAAGCTGCGGTTGGGGATCGCCTCGTCTGGATTCCAAATTGGAGCTTGGAGCTCGCCGTCGGAGGTGAGGAAGATTAAGTCCGCCGTGAGCGAAGTCTTGCCGCCGTCGTCTGGTTTGCGGAGATCCGCCTGGGTTGAAGATGGAACTTGGATTTCCGCCGGCGTCTGGGTTCGAGGGGAGCGTCGGGGGACCGCCGCTGCCGTCTGGGGGGAGGGGCTGCCGTGAGCGAGGCCGCGCCGCCGTCGGGGTTCGTTGAAGAAGATGTTCCGTCTAGGTTGAAGCTGAAACGGATTCCGTTCGGGTTGAAGATGAAGGAGACGCACGTTCGGGTTTCAGCTGCTGGTTTGTCCGCCGTGGTTCAAGATGTTCGTCGCCAGTGTTGGTTGAGCTGAAGGAGACGCACGCCACCGTGAAGCCTTACCCCGCGTCGCCGTGCGCGGTGGCTCTCCGCCGCGAGCCCGCCGCGGTCTTGCCGGAGCTCCGTCGTCCGTGGTGAGGTTGGGTGGTGGTCGGATTGATGAAGGTGATGGAATGGGGAAGAAGATGATGAATAGTGAAGAGAGAGAATGGAGAGAAATGATTTCTTTAATGAGCTTTGGGATCCCAAATTTTTTGACTTATTCCCCTCTCCTTTTCCTCACTTTTTCTCTTTCTATTTATAGCCATCCAATTAGGTCTACAACATCCCAAATGGGCCTAAACCCTAACATGAAATACCAAACCCCAAATAAAACCCTAAAAGAAAACCTTAAATTGGAACTCTAAACCCACAACTTAAAATAAAGCGCTAAATTGGAGTCCCGAGATCGAGACACCAAACCTTAAAACAAGAAGACCTAAAACTGGAATCCCGAGACCGAGACTCCAAACCCTAAAATTGAACACTAAACCCTGAAACAAAAACCCTAAAATGGAATCCCGAACTGGAAACCCTAAACCGACAACCTGGACGCCTGAACGATCCACTAACGGAATACAAATCTGGTGATTTTCTCGAAAATCCCGAAAATAGCAGAAAAATGACGAAATTAAAGAAAAACTAAAAAATACTGAAAAATAAGCGAAAAAACATAAAATTATGTGAAAAATCCAAAATGATGATAAACAAGGCCGGACGAAATACGGTGTCAACAGCTTGCCCCCCTTTGTATATCCTTGAAGAATTGAAAGGGTAGACAAATGATAATGACAAAGTATTTGGACGGCCACAAATGTTTATCATCAACAACAACGTGGACCTGGTTTTGCCAGGCTTCGACCGGCTATCGGGACGGAACCACAGACATAGGGTTCGATTTAACCAACAAGAATTTAAACGGACCTGGTTTTGCCAGGCTTCGACCAGCTATCGGGACGGAACCACAGACATAGGGTTCGATTTAACCAACAGGAACTTAAACGGACCTGGTTTTGCCAGGCTTCGACCAGCTATCGGGACGGAACCACAGACATAGGGTTCGATTTAACCAACAAGAATTTAAACGGACCTGGTTTTGCCAGGCTTCGACCAGCTATCGGGACGGAACCACAGACATAGGGTTCGATTTAACCAACAGGAATTTAAACGGACCTGGTTTTGCCAGGCTTCGACCAGCTATCGGGACGGAACCACAGACATAGGGTTCGATTTAACCAACAAGAATTTAAACGGAGCTGGTTTTGCCAGGCTTCGACCAGCTATCGGGACGGAACCACAGACATAGGGTTCGATTTAACCAACAGAAATTTAAACGGACCTGGTTTTGCCAGGCTTCGACCAGCTACCGGGACGGAACCACAGACATAGGGTTCGATTTAACCAACAGAAATTTAAACGGAACTGGTTTTGCCAGGCATCGACCAACTACCGGGACGGAACCACAGACATAGGGTTCGATTTAACCAACAAGAATTTAAACGGACCTGGTTTTGCCAGGCTTCGACCAGCTATCGGGACGGAACCACAGACATAGGCTTCGATTTAACCAACAGGAATTTAAACGGACCTGGTTTTGCCAGGCTTCGACCAGCTATCGGGACGGAACCACAGACATAGGGTTCGATTTAACCAACAAGAATTTAAACGGAGCTGGTTTTGCCAGGCTTCGACCAGCTACCGGGACGGAACCACAGACATAGGGTTCGATTTAACCAACAGAAATTTAAAAGCAGAATGAGATGAGTCGATTTTTTTTTTTTTTTTTTTTTTGTGTGTGTGTGTGTGTGAGAGAGAGAGAGAGAGACAACGATTTTTATTTCAAAACTTAGTTGTCAAAACAAAAGACAGCGGTTTTTATTTCAAAACTTAGCTGCAAAACAAAAGACAAAAGACAACGGTTTTTATTTCAAAACTTAGCTGCAAAACAAAAGACAGCGGTTTTTATTTCAAAACTTAGCTGCAAAACAGAAGACAACGGTTTTTATTTCAAAACTTAGTTGCTGACACAAAAGACTTGGAAAAGACTCTTTGGAAAGCATTAGAAACTCTCATGAATATGAAGAAGTCCTAAATGCATGATTTTTTGTTGTTTTTTTTTTTTTTGAAATTGACCCTCAAATGAGAATATGACGCAAATGCGAGTTGCAAAATGCGACTCGAATGTCGCACAAAACATGAGTGCATGCGTTGATGTGTAATGTCAATGATGAAACAATGCTCATTAATTCTGAGAAGCAACAATGCAATTGATAATTTAATGAAGATATGTCTTGATTTGCTTGGCTTGACCAATGGATTTGACTTTGAAAGCATGACGCAATGATGCATATGCATGCTAATGGTAGAAGATGATTGTTTATGAATGCAACATGTGTGCATAATATGTTAAAGATAATTAATGTTATGAATGCAACATGTGCATTAACAAAATGTCATAGTTGTAGCATGTATGCATGAGCATGCTAGGAGTAGAATGACGGATGTCATGAATGCAGTATGTATGCATGATACTGATGCACATGCATCCTATGGATAAAAATAATGTCATGAATGCACATGTGTGCACATGCTTGTCGAGGGTAGAAGATTGATTGAATGCAACACATGCATAATATGTTAAAGGTGATGAATGATTGAATGTATCATGCTGAGGGTAGAAAACTGTAGGATGCAACGTGTATGCACGAATCATATGATCTACCAACTAACCATGATATGTGAAAATGTTTTTTTTTTTTTTTTTTTTTTTTTTTTGATGATGTAAATGATATCAACTTACATGATGGAATGCAGGATTTGTGAAAACAAATGCTTAATAAAAAATGACTTTTGTGTTATTGAATTGATCAACTCTTGCTTAAGTTCATTGATCTTATCAGCCAATACTTAGCAGAGAATCAAATAAAAAATAATGGTGTCGTCATCAGGATTTTTTTTTTTTTTTTTTTTTTTTTTTTTTGAATGCTTTCACCTAAGAGAAATTAAATGTGTCAGTCCTAGATCACTCAACCATATTGGACATTGTGGGCTGTTGGGTAGATTCTCATGTGCTAGGTTAGAGAACTTATCAAAAGTAATGATAATGTTGAACATCTTTTGATTAAACTGCTTCATAACTTAGCCTTATAATGAACAAAAATGTTGGATTATAAGAAGGTGAATTTAGATTTAGAAATATGGGATGACGATCAGTCGTTTTTTTTTTTTTTTTTTTTGTGTAAGCAAAAGAAGGAAGGAACGCGAAGGAAGATGTAGTAGTACTCGCATGCTTTCAGAATATCTCTTGGACAATAAGAGATCAAAAATATCTTTTCACATTTGAGTGAGAAATTGGAAATTGGTTAGATGGAAAGATGAGTGAATTGACTCTATTACCTCGGACAAGGTTTAGAGAGCTAGAAGTAGCTTCTTAAGAAATTCTCACTTTTCTTTGAGTAAGCTCGAGGTCTTTGATGATATTTGATCCAACGTGGCAAAGGCGTAGGCTTTGCCCCAGTTTTGCAGACGTTGATCCGCCGTGGCAAAGACAATAGGCTTTGCCCCAGTATGAATGATGTGTGACTTAGATACCCCTAGCTTCTTGTTCTACAGATTGCACCAGTTGTTTTTTTTGTTTTTTTTTTTTTTTTTGATGCAATAAAATGCCTCAACTTGATGATGACTTCGCTCTATTTGTGGCAAAGACGTGGGCTTTGCCCCAGTATTGATGACGTTTAAATGAGACACTTCAAACTTTGTGAGATGTAGCTTTTTTGATCAATTGATTGCACCAATCTCTTTTTGAGACATGATGCAATAACGTGTTCCAACTTGTAGACGGTGGCTTCGCTCTATTTGTGGCAAAGACGTGGGCTTTGCCCCAGTGTTGCAAAGACGAGGGTTTTGCCTCAGTTTTGCTGATGTCCAACAAGCTTTGTGAGATGTAGCTTCTTGATCAATTGATTGCACCGATTTTTTTTTTTTTTTTTTTTGGAATGAAAGGTGCGATAAGATGCTCAAGTTTTGACGACGACTTCACTCTATTGTGGCAAAGTCGTGGGCTTTGCCCCAATTTATGATGTTGCTCTAGCGCGTGACAAAGGCATAGACTTTGCCCCAGTGTTGCGAAGACGAGATCCAGCGTGCCTCAGTTGGGCTTTACTCCGATGCGGCGAAGGCGAAGGCTTTGCCCCAGCTTATTGATTTACCGCGGAGACCTTTCAGCATCTTCAAGAGGTAGCTTTTATTGCATTTTTTTTTTTTTTTTTTTTTTTTTTTACGGTGCAACCAGACTCTGATGTCACTCTAGCACACATTCCCTATCATTTCTTTATCCACGCTCCTTGGAACTGTGATGATGTTAACCCCGAGCAAAAACTCATTTAAGATCCTGAGATAATTTCCAAAGTTACTACCTCTTTAGCTCTCAAAACCAACATCCTTAGTCTTGGAATCAATTTCTACGCGAGGAAAGAGATAGCTCAAAGAATAGGAAAAAGGGAATGAATTTATACAGCTGAAGCTGAAATGGAAGAGTGTACGAGAAATTACAAGTCTTAATTATGAAGCAGTAAATCACAAGTGTTCGACACTATTTCATTACGTTTGAAGCTCTCTCGGTAACTTCGGGTGGATAATTTTGAGAAGTTCGCCACATAATTGAGTGTGACATGCTTTGCAAAAGGCTTGGTGGGTAAAAAAAAAGTAGAGATACACCGTATAAATGTAGATGATGAAATTAACCCTAGATTTTACGGTGGATCTACAAATTGAGTAGATTGCCTCAAAATTATGTGTGGCATGCAGGTACAGGGTTTTACAGTGAGTAATTTTGAACAGTCACTGCAAGATGGGTTTGTCCCAGTGTGATAATTAGAACACTGATCAGTGGGGTATGATGGTATGAATTTTGGCACATGAGAGAATGAAGGTCAAAATAACGTTCCTCTTGAAAATGAAGATCAACTTAAAAGCTTAAGAGGAGTATTTCGAAAAGGTAATGAAATGGTCGAGACTTGACAAATTTCTCAGAGAAAAGTAGTGAAAGCAACCATTTTTTTTTTTTATTTTTTTTTATTTTTTATGAAACACCATGATTTTGTTCTTAATTCTTGCTAAGGCTTCAACTGATAAGAACGATTAAAGCAATCACAAGAACGATCAAGTAAACACACAAAAGACTTTTTTGATTTTTATATTTGATGCAAGTGATAAGTTTTTTTAATTTCAAAATATGCATGAGATCAATTATTGAAAAACATGATTTTTATGTTATGATATGCAACATGAGACGATGCATGAAATTATTGTTGTATGCAATTTTATGCAATTAAGAACAAACGAAATCCTTGAACGACTCGTCATGCGAAATGCGATAATGCATGCATGAATGACAATATGATACAACAAATGATTTTTTTTTTTTTTTTTTTTGACATTTCATATAAGTGAAATAATGCATGAACAACTTCCATGATGTAATGAGGTGATTTAATGCAACGATTTTTTTTTTTTTTTTATCATGCAAAATGAAACGATGCATGCATGAACACCATTTTTTTATTTTACGCATGATGTTATGCAAGTGATTAATGATTTTTGAAATTTGGATTTTATGACTTGTCATGCAAGATGAGCCGACGAATGCACAATGCAACGTTATGCAAATGATTAATGTTTTTTTTTTTTTTGGGATGTTATGACATGTTATGCAAGATGAGCTAATGCATATTTTTTTGTTTTATGTGTGAATTTTTTTATGAATGTCTTTGAGACTCTATGCAAAGTGAAATAATGCATGCATGAACATTTTCTATGTTGCCTGATGATTTTTTTTATTTGTCATGCAAATGAGCTAATGCCGAAACATTTTTTTATGATGTGATGATGTGATGAACTTTGATGCATGCTTAATGAATTAACGATGTATGAACATTTTTTTGTGAATGTATGACGTTATGCAACTGAATGACAATTCGTCATGCGAAATGAGTGTATGATGCATGAACACATATTTTTTTTTATTTTGAATGATAATATGCAACTGAATGATAATTCGACATGCAAAATGAATTTATGATGCATGAACATGTTTTTTTATTATGCATGATGACATGCAATGGAATGATAAACAAATGATCAAACGACATGCAAAATGAGATGATTTTTTTGACATGCGAAATGCATGAATTTATGTTTTTATTACACGTGCACGTGTGAAATGACACATGCAACATGAAATGATTTTTTTGACTTGCAAAATGCAAGAATTGCTTTTATTATGTGTGCATGTGTGACATGACACCATGCAATATGAGATTATTTGACATGCAAAATGCATGAGAAGATGCTTTTATTATGTGTGCACGTGTGAAATGACATCATGCAATGTGAAATTATTTGACATGCAAAATGCATGAGAAGATGCTTTTATTATGTGTGCACGTGTGAAATGACATCATGCAATGTAAAATGATTTTTTTGACATGCAAAATGCATGAGAAGATGCTCTTATTATGTGTGCACGTGTGAAATGACACAATGCAATATGAAATGATTTTGACATGCAAAATGCATGAACTCATGCTTTTATTATGTGTACACGTGTGAAATGACACCATGCAAACATAAGACAATGCATGTTATGCATGGAATTTTTTTTTTTATGTACACATGATATTGTGCAAATGATGGATGAGAAATGATAAATATTTTTTGAATGATCATTTTTTTTTTTTTTTTTATGCATGCAATTGATTTGTTTTTTTCTTAAATGTCATGCAAAATGAAACAATTCATGAATTTTTACTTATGCATGAATGATGAAATGAGACTCGATTTTTTTTTGCGATGCATAAACGAGATGCAATTAACGAAAAAGACCTATTTTTTGTTTTGTTTTCTTTTTTTTGTTGTTTTTTTTTGTGCACGTCTCTAAACCCTGAACGAAAGACTTTATTTGGATGAGAACGCGATGACTCGTAAAAAAATAATGCTGATCCTTAAATTTTTTTGATTTTTTTTTTAAAAAAACGACGTGTAGAACGAATATCACTAGAAGAAAATTTTCTGAAAACGAAAAAAATGAAAAATGTACGAAGACTTTTCGTGCGCCTTTACGGGGGCAGGTTACATCCTCCCGCAGGTCGACATTACTCGACTCTCCATTCTAAACCTAAACAAAGAGGTCCCTAATTATAATTGAATGCTAAAAATTAGCAAACGAATTAATTTGAACGTGAATCTTTCGTGCGCCATACAAGGGCGATTATGTCCCTTTGAAGGTCGACATTACTCGATTATCTATTCTAAACCTCAGGGGTACGACTCAGTTGTAAAAAAAAGAATTGATTTTTTTTTTTTTTTTTTTTTTTTTTTTTTTTTTTTTTTTTAAACGCATATAGTGAAATTAACAGACATGCAACTTAAAAACATGAATGAAACACACAACATATGATATAAACACGAGAATCAAACGTGCGACAAAGTAAGTGTATTCTAAAATTCAGAGTTTTTTTAAAAAATAACGGTTAGCCCTAGGATGTATATGAATGTAATTTAGGTTCTAAACAATCCTAGATAAAAAACGGTCCCCGAGCTTTCCAACTAATTAAACAGCGCGGATAGCTCGAGTGGAGAATTTCATGCACCTGCACGAGAACCGAAGTTCCACGAAGGTCACACTACTCTATCTCCGATTCTAATCCTAAATGGTAGAGCCTGGGTAGGAGGCTTGCGATTGTGTGTGCGAAATGCATGATCAAGCAAACAGTAAAATGCGAGAATGACAGAAATAACCCGACACAAAACATAAAGATATTAAACGCCGATCGGCTCTAGGATGCCCATGAGTGTAATTTGGGTTCTAAACAATCCTAAAAGAAAACGGTCCCCGAGCTTTCCAACTGATCAAACAGCGCGGATAGCTGGAGTGGAGAATTTCATGCACCTGCACGAGAACCGAAGTTCCACGAAGGTCACACTACTCTATCTCCGATTCTAATCCTAAATGGTAGAGCCCGGGTAGGAGGCTTGTGATTGTGTGTGCGAAATGCATGATCAAGCAAAAACAGTAAATTGCGAGAACCAGAAATAAAACCCGACAAAAATGAATATGCATGAGAGAAGCAACACAAAACATAAAGATAAATAAACGAAGATCGGCTCTAGGATGCACATGAGTGTGGTTTAGGTTCTAAACAATCCTAGAATAAAACGGTCCCCGAGTTTTCCAACTGATTAAACAACGCGGATAGCTCGAGTGGAGAATTTCATGCGCCTGCACGAGAACCGAAGTTCCACGAAGGTCACACTACTCTATCTCCGATTCTAATCCTAAATGGTAGAGCCCGGGTAGGAGGCTTGTGGTTGTGTGTGCGAAATGCATGATCATGCAAAAATTAATTACGATAAAGCAAGCTAATTAAGACAATATAAATCAATAAATAAATAAAACAAACAAGGACCAAAAACAAAATCGGATAAATGCAAGATAAAATGGAATGACCTAGACCCACTAAAAAAATGTCCCCAGCAGAGTCGCCATGCTGTCGCAACGTTTTTGCGACGCGGAGCGGCCGACAACCTTTTGTTAAACAGGGGTTTTCACAAGAAATGGAGTCGCCACCAATCATTTAGGGTGTGATTGGCCACCTTAAAAATACGGTCTACGAAGTAAAAAACGAGGTTCGGGGGTCGGTTGAGTGTAGGGAAGGTGCTAGCACCCTACAACATCCCGTTTAAAACGGTAGCCATAACATTTTTATCCTAATTATCTAACTAATTTCAAATGGTCCTTAATAAATAAAATAAACAATTAAAAATAATACAATGTCTCAACTAATCATATCCTAACTTTAAAGAAAGTAGGAATTTGATTTTTGTGAGCAAGATCGTTAATTTCGCCATTAATCGCCTTGATCCCGATACCGAAATCATACGACAAAACAAGAACTTTAAAAATCCTTTAATAAAATCGTTTTGTTTCAAAATCAATTTGAAATTTGATTAAAACTTTAATTAAAATTAAAACAATTTTGGTTTGAAAACAAACGATTTGAGATTTAATTTAAAACATGATTTGAACTAAAAATGTATTTTTGTTTTGAAATAGTAACAAAATTCAATTTAAAAATCAAATGAAAACTCCTTTTTTAAAAACAAGGGCGTTCTTGTAATTAGCGCATAATGGCTATAACAAAAAATCCTCAAAAATAGGGAAACCCTATTTATCCCGGGATTTCATTAAAGTTAAAATACCCTCGAGATGAGAGGAACAGTCCTTCATCTCTCCCGGGGTTAAAATTTAACATTAAAATACCCTTGAGATGAAAGGAACAGTCCTTCATCTCTCCCGGGGTTAAATTTAACATTAAAATACCCTCGAGATGAAAGGAACAGTCCTTCATCTCTCCCAGGGTTACAAATTAAAATCAAATACCCTCGAGATGAAAGGAACAGTCCTTCATCTCTCTCGGGGTAGCAACTTGAATTTAAAATAACCAAAATAGAAAAATAATGAACTTATGTTTTGCAATTAAGTAACATGCATCGAGATTAAAGATTAAAACAAGAAGATAAAACAGGGGTATACATGAAATAAACAGGGGTATATCATGCTCAAAACAGTGGAGATATATGCATATAAACAAGGGTATATGTCATGCTCAAAACAGTGGGGATATATGTATATAAACAGGGGTATATGTCATGCTCAAAACAGGGGATATATCATATAGGCAGGGGTATATATGGTGCTCAAAACAGGGGATATATCATATAGGCAGGGGTATATATGGTCACACAACAAATCAGCCATTTCAAAATAAGAACAGGGGGCATTATAGTAATTAACTAAAAACTACCATATCGTTACCCACGCAGCCGCCTGGTTCTTCTTCCACGCTACTTCTGCCATCGGAGCTCCGACCACCGCCGCGCGCCACCTTAGGTCCGAGAACGCCGCCATTGATCCAAGCTCAAGTTCGCCGGAGTGAGCTTGGTTTGCCGTCGACGGACAGGTCAGCAAGTTGGCCGGTCTAAAATCGCCATTGTCTTGTTTGGAAGCCGAGGGATGAAGCTGCGGTTGGGGATCGCCTCATCTGGATTCGAAATTGGAGCTTGGAGCTCGCCGTCGGAGGTGAGGAAGATTAAGTCCGCCGTGAGCGAAGTCTTGCCGCCGTCGTCTGGTTTGCGGAGATCCGCCTGGGTTGAAGATGGAACTTGGATTTCCGCCGGCGTCTGGGTTCGAGGGGAGCGTCGGGGGACCGCCGCTGCCGTCTGGGGGGAGGGGCTGCCGTGAGCGAGGCCGCGCCGCCGTCGGGGTTCGTTGAAGAAGATGTTCCGTCTAGGTTGAAGCTGAAACGGATTCCGTTCGGGTTGAAGATGAAGGAGACGCACGTTCGGGTTTCAGCTGCTGGTTTGTCCGCCGTGGTTCAAGATGTTCGCCGCCGTCGTTGGTTGAGCTGAAGGAGACGCATGCCACCGTGAAGCCTTACCCCGCGCCGCCGTGCGCGGTGGCTCTCCGCCGCGAGCCCGCCGCGGTCTTGCCGGAGCTCCGTCGTCCGTGGTGAAGTTGGGTGGTGGTCGGATTGATGAAGCTGATGGAATGGGGAAGAAGATGATGAATAGTGAGGAGAGAGAATGGAGAGAAATGATTTCTTTAATGAGCTTTGGGATCCCAAATTTTTTGTCTTATTCCCCTCTCCTTTTCCTCACTTTTTCTCTTTCTATTTATAGCCATCCAATTAGGTCTACAACATCCCAAATGGGCCTAAACCCTAACATGAAATACCAAACCCCAAATAAAACCCTAAAAGAAAACCTTAAATTGGAACTCTAAACCCACAACTTAAAATAAAGCGCTAAATTGGAGTCCCGAGATCGAGACACCAAACCTTAAAACAAGAAGACCTAAAACTGGAATCCCGAGACCGAGACTCCAAACCCTAAAATTGAACACAAAACCCTGAAACAAAAACCCTAAAATGGAATCCCGAACTGGAAACCCTAAACCGACAACCTGGACGCCTGAACGATCCACTAACGGAATACAAATCTGGTGATTTTCTCGAAAATCCCGAAAATAGCAGAAAAATGACGAAATTAAAGAAAAACTAAAAAATACTGAAAAATAAGCGAAAAAACATAAAATTATGTGAAAAATCCAAAATGATGATAAACAAGGCCGGACGAAATACGGTGTCAACACATGTCACACATGAAGTTCAAGTATACAACCTATAGCCATGGGTTCTTTATTTATCGTGTTGGAATTAATTAAATAATTAATTCATATGTGGGTAACAAATTCAATAGCAATTATATTTGGGCTATTTAATAGGCATTTGAGTGATCTTGATTATGGGCCAAGACTTCCCATATAGAAGTGGTGTGGCCTGCTGAGCAGAAACCAGCCCGTTGGTCCTAGGGAATTATGGGAAACCCTAGGATCAACATATATATAGTTTAGGTTGTGGTCCCCAATAAGCTATGCAGCTTTAGCCTCCTATTCCCCATCTGATAGAGAGGATTGCCCATGATTGGTCTGGGTTGCATAGATGAGGAAGAACACAAACCATCAGAGTATTACAGGCTATGGATTATCACATCTAATGGTTCCAGGTAATTCTAATCCCTCTAATTTAGTTTTTCTTCCATGCTTAGATCCCAAAAGTTTGTCATGATTGTTCTTGGATTAAATGTATTTATTATTGAATAATCATATATTGGGGTTTTCCCAATAAATATTCCAACAAGTGGTATCAGAGCGGTTTTTGCATGGTAGATTACTAATTTTATCAAACATGTTGTCTTTCTTTTGATTCATAAGATTTCGATTCAATAGGATTTTAGAATGATTTTACAACATGTTGTGTGAATTACTCGAACGATTGAATAGTCAAATTTAATTCGGATGCTTTTGCATATTTGAGTTATATCATTAAGAATTATGAATGTTTTCATATGCATCTTTTGGCTCAATGATAAAAAAAAAAATGTTTTCATTTTCAATCTTTGACTGTATGGTGGTTGTCATGAAGAAAGATCATAAGAGAAAGAATTAAAGAGAAAAAAAAAAAAATAGTGTTCGCAGCAACACTGTTGTTGTGGAAAATGGCTTAAGAGATGTTAGGACACTGTAGCATGAGATTTGCAGTGGGCCTTAGCCCACTGCAAATATACATATAACATAATAAATTTTATGTTATGTTAATATATATAATTTTAACTATTACCATTGTTTGTATTTTTCTTTTATAACAATAGTATTTGTTTATAAAATTATATATATGCCTTATGTTATAAATTTGAATTTGGGCAAAAAAAAAAAAAGTGTGGAGAATTATTTAATTTTTCATTTTTTGTGTGCTTAACAAGGTATCAAGAATTAGCACAATTAGTACAATTTATTTTGAATGTTTTGTAAATTAAAACATTTATAAAGTTATTAGATTATTAGATGAAGTGTATTTGTTGCTTATGCATATTGTGATCGGCCCAAAGGAAGGTTACAATTTGGCCAAACAACAAATACCAATAATAAGTATGAATAACATAATGATGTGTCCTTGAAGTTGTTAGTCGGCCCAAAGGAAGACTATCTTCTAAAAGGGATAAGTTATTATATTTTATTATTGAATTCTAAATGTGATGCCCAATGCATATCTTAGGTTGTCAGGTGGGTTGAAATCCCAATAAATTTTTTTTTGGGCATTCTATTTTTATTTTTTGAGGACTTTTCCCTTTATAAATTATGCATGTAAAGATATTACTCTTAATTTTTGAAAATAATTTTGGTAATTTCATTTTCATGAAGATACAATTAATAGTAATTCAAATAAATGTGTTTTTGCATAATAATCTGATTTTCTATGTTAGTGTTGATTTGATGGATCATGCTGCCAAAGTAGCCTCTGATTTCTGATATTGACATCTTCATAGTTAATTAGATGTTTGTGGACCTGTTGTTTATGCGTTCTGTTGTCGGCCCAAAGGAAGACGTCAGTTTGGCCAAATAACAGGTACATCTATGGTTATTTGGTGATAAAACATGGATAATATAAAGTTATGCCATGTGAGTGATTGTCGGCCCAAAGGAAGACTTTCACTTGACCGGATTAGGTATCAGTGTTTCGGCCAAATAACAGGTACATCTATGGTTATTTGGTGATAAAACATGGATAATATAAAGTTATGCCATGTGAGTGATTGTCGGCCCAAAGGAAGACTTTCACTTGACCGGATTAGGTATCAGTGTTTCCTCACCACATTGAGAGTACTGTTTGCAAGTTGACAGTCGGCCCAAAGGAAGGTTGTCAATGTTGTGTTTGGTATCTTGTTGTCCTCATAAAGTTTAATTTTAAGGTATTTTTATAAATACTAAGTTATTCATGAGCATGTTTTAGTTGTTTTTCAAAATTTTAAATACTATTGCCTTGTTTGATTTTGAGAATATTTTTGTTCACGTTGTTATGAATAAAGAAACACTTTCATTTTTTTTTTCTACTTAGCAACATCCCATTCAGATTAATTGGGATTTATATTAAAAAAAAAAATGAAATAATCTTAATTTCATAAGCTTTATGATGATGAAATTTTTATTCAAGGGAATCATGTTTGATAAGGAAATAATTAGGAAATTTCTTTAAAAGATAAAGATTGTTCTGAAATGAACATAAAGTAAGAGACATTTAAACTTTTGGTTAAATGTGTCTAAATGAAGAACAATGGAACATAAGAGAGTACACTATGATGCTTGTAAGGGTAGAGGAACCCTTAATGAGCGAATCTTCGATGGTATGTTGAAGAAAATTGTTTTAAGTATGAAAGAACAAAATGTACTCAATTAACTATTTCCTTAAGGGAGAAATTAAAGTCGACACAAAGATGCATTTTGAACATATTAGTCCAAATTACTAAAAATTAGGATCCAGATTTCTCCTATTTTTTTTTTTTTTTTTAGAAAATTTGGACATGTAGGAAAATATGTTCTTAGTACTTCTTTTCATAATGTATAAAGAAAATTTGACTTCTCACTTAGGATTTAAACAAAGTTAGTTTAGTTTGCATGTCAGACTTCCATGTGTTGAATAGACTCTAGTATTTCTATTCATTGATGATTTGTTCTTTTGATTTAACAAATTGTCGAGCCTGTATTAGGTAGAATCAATGGAGAAATAATGAAATAGTTTATTCCATATGACTTCTTAAAATGCTTAACAACATTGTTTAATATTTCCAGAATTATTTTTTTTAGTGAAGTCACTCATTTTTTATGTCAGAAAGGTCTTTAGTTCTGGATATCTTAGAAGTCATATGATTAGTTTCTAGTGATGAAACACTATGGATTGGGTAGAGAATATTTAAGGCATTTTGCTAAACTTCTTTAAGAATTTATAGAGCCATTAAGTAAGACGTTTTTTTAAGGCAAACCTGAGTAAAGTGTGTTGCTTATAGAATGATTCAAAGCTCATAAAGATGAGGTTAGATGTATGACAAATTATTTCTCTTTGCATTTAACTTTTTTGGGAAAAAAAAACTTAAGATTGCAGCATAAAGTTAAAGTGGTGTACCACATAAAACAACAATTAAATCTCTTGCAATTAAAGGTTAGGCAAATGCTTAACATTATGTTTGCATTTAGAGATGTCCAACTAATGATTGGTCCTAAAGGTCAATAAGAAAAATTTGGACTTAAAGATTATTTGTTGTTACTCTAGGTACACTAGTCATTTTCATGATTTCTAAAATTAAGTCTCACTTAGGTTCATTTGCTAGATATCTTTACTTTCTTAAGGATGTTGAGTTTGAGGGGGAAGATAAAATGAGGAATGTTATCCTTATGAAAAGAGAATTTGAGTTATTTTCTATATGTGAAAACATTAGTTAAGATTCTCCTCATTTAAGTAAGACAAACTCAACATTATTAAAAGTGTTATTAAAGTAATCACAAGAGATGAGAGAAATCCAAGTATAAAGATTTAAGTTTGACTTAAACGTAAAAGTAAGATGATTTCATTATCTTCCCCTAAAGTCAAACAAAGATTTAACTCTTAAAATAGAGAATTAATGTCAAAAAGAATTAGGTGAAACAACAATGGCAATATTTGACATCTTGTCATATTGCCTTTAAGAGGTAATGTGTGTTGAAAGATATAAGGTTTGTCTAGTTATTATGTTTCAATTATTATGGGTGCCATTAATTATTTAGAGACTTGTGATAACACTTCAAAACTTTTTTTAAAAGTTATGTCAAATAGACATAAAGATTGATAGCCTATATAGTTTAGAAACTCTTGATCTAGTAACACAAGGTTTCAAAGGTTTCATTTCATTTATGATCTTAATAAGGTTTTTTGTTTGTAACTTCATAAGCTTCATTCATTAATTATCACATTTAAGGTCTAAGGTATACAAAAGTGATAATTATGAATTACAGACTTAGTAGGAGTAAAATTATTTTCTTAGTGTAATATGACTATGACGTGATAAATACTTAAGCTATATGATGAAAGCTTGTATGAATATCTCTTTTTATATTGTGAAATGATATTGTGAGATCAATCTCAAGTAACATTTTCACAAAAGAGGTTATGTCAGAAAGTCTCCCAAGTTTTCTAGCATAAAGTTGTATGCACTAAGAAATATTCAAATCATTAAAGACACAAATTTAGTCTCAATAAAGGTCCCTTGAATAAAGAAATGAAGAATTTCATGCTTGAAGTTTAGACGCTTCCGCTTCCGTATTCATATCAATAACAAAAGGCAATATTTTTATAACTCTTAATTGGATCTAAAGAGTTTTAAGGTAATTAACAAAATGATACATGCTCACTCGTCAAAATCAAATAAAGTAGAGATCATGAGGTAATTTGATTTTGATAATAGTAAGAGTTGCCAACAGGATCCACCTTCCCTGTTATGTTCACTAAATGAGTAAAAGATACTACTGTAAATAAAAGTGACAAATAGTCATTTGAAGTAGTTTCTTTTATCATTAAGGTTTGTGGTCATAACATTTGTGTGGCAAGAAACTCATAAATTTTAATTCTTGTCACTAAGTTGTCTTGACAAGAATTTGTAATTCTTTTCAATTTATAGCAACAAAAGCTTTTCAGAATCATAAGCTTTAGTTGATAAAGAAAATTCAGAGTTTTTATTGTGTCTAAAGGAATACAACTTCATCATTACAGATACGTTCATTAAGAAATTTCACACACAAAAGTTTTGGGAGCATAATGCTCATATAGGTGTGAAAATTATGGTACGTCAGTTGAGTGGGAGTTTGTGCTTTCGTAAAGTAGACACAAAATTTTGTTTCTGCAGAATAAAGAAGATGAATTATTTTTGATACTCTGAATCACTTTCTTTCTAACAGTAGTTTAACATAAGGCTAGAAAGAGTTAAGTTTGATCTCTCTAAAGAATAAAGTTGACCAGTTGAAAATAGACATGTTTAGATCACATTACATGTAATTTTCATGCTGCTCTTCCACACTTGATCCATGTCATTGAGTATATTTGGTGTGGTGATCATTGAAGGCTGAGTTGCGACCATACATGTGACAAAAGTCGCTTTGGTTCCTCATTGGTATACAAAATGGACCGGATTGTGATTAAAGGGAAGTTATTTTTAAAATAGCATTAAGTTGTGCACTAAAGAATAAATTAATAATTGCTAATAAGAAAATTGTTGCCCAAGTGGGAGATTGTTGGAATTAATTAAATAATTAATTCATATGTGGGTAACAAATTCAATAGCAATTATATTTGGGCTATTTAATAGGCATTTGAGTGATCTTGATTATGGGCCAAGACTTCCCATATAGAAGTGGTGTGGCCTGCTGAGCAGAAACCAGCCCGTTGGTCCTAGGGAATTATGGGAAACCCTAGGATCAACATATATATAGTTTAGGTTGTGGTCCCCAATAAGCTATGCAGCTTTAGCCTCCTATTCCCCATCTGATAGAGAGGATTGCCCATGATTGGTCTGGGTTGCATAGATGAGGAAGAACACAAACCATCAGAGTATTACAGGCTATGGATTATCACCTCTAATGGTTCCAGGTAATTCTAATCCCTCTAATTTAGTTTTTCTTCCATGCTTAGATCCCAAAAGTTTGTCATGATTGTTCTTGGATTAAATGTATTTATTATTGAATAATCATATATTGGGGTTTTCCCAATAAATATTCCAACAAGTGGATTTCCATTGATTCTACCTAATACAGGCTCGACAATTTGTTAAATCAAAAAAACAAATCATCAATGAATAGAAATACTAGAGTCTATTCAACACATGGAAGTCTGACATGCAAACTAAACTAACTTTGTTTAAATCCTAAGTGAGAAGTCAAATTTTCTTTATACATTATGAAAAGAAGTACTAAGAACATATTTTCCTACATATCGGAGTTAGGTTAAAAGTAAAAACAATTCACTTTATTCAATAACAACTTTACTGAATAAATCTCAATAACAACTTTATTGCAAAATAGAATATACATCCAGTTTACAAACCACGAGTTTTAGGACATATTGGTTCAACCCATAAATGGACTATTCTCAATTATAACTTTATTGCAGAATTGACTATTTTCTTGTAGACACAAGGTTCGTCAACATTCTGTTCAAAGCCATAAGATTTGATCGCAGTATCAAACCTTATATTCCAGGATCTAGACGCTTGCTTCAACCCATAAATGGATCGATGAAGCTTGCAAACGTTTTGCTCTTGACCTTGAACTATGAACCCCTCTGGTTGATCCATATAGATACTCTCTTCAAGATTGCCATTAAGAAATGCTGTCTTGACATCCATTTTCCAAATTTCATAATCATAAAATGGGGCAATGGATAAGAGTATTCTAATCGACTTTAACATGATAACAGTGGAGAATATTTCTCCATAGTCCACCCCTTTCCTCCGGGAATAACCCTTTGCCACAAGTCGAGCCTTAAAGGTTTGCACCTTACCGACTTGGTCTCGTTTCCTCTTGTAGATCCACTTGCAACCGATAGGTCTTTCACCATCAGGTTGCTCTACAAGATCCCATACCGAATTGAAGTACATCGACTCCATTTCTAGGTCCATGGCTTTAAGCCACTAGTCCTTGTCTATATCATTCATTGCGTGTTTAAAGGTCAATGGATCCTCAACGCCATCATCAGGTATGACGACCTGGGTTTCCGTTAAACCCATGTAGCGGTCGGGTTGTCTCACATCCCTCCCACTACGTCGAGGTATTCTCAACTCTTGAGAAGGACCAGCCTGATCAACAACTCTTGTTGACCCATCTGTAGCTTTCCTGGAAAGTTCATTCAAAACAATTTTGCTCGAAGGTTGATGATCTCTCATGTGGTCTTCCTCTAAGAACGTGGTGTTTGTCGATACAAGCACCTTGTCCTGTTGAGGATCGTAAAATAGACCACCTTTCGTTTCCTTGGGGTAGCCTACGAATAGGCATAATTTTGAACGATGTTTCAACTTCTTTGGATTGGGCACCAACACGTGTGTCGGACACCCCCAAATCCTGAAGTGACGTAAACTACCTTTACGCCCTCTCCATAACTCATAAGTGTTGGGTTTTATGTCCTAAAACTCGTGGTTTGTAAACTGTTATGTTTGTAAATATTCTATTTAGAATAAAGAGTTATTAGTTTTATTCAGTAAAAGAGTTTACTGGAATAAAGTGAAACGTGTTTACGTTAACCTATACCAATGACCAACACCCTTGGCTGAATATGAGTACTTGAGCCTCATGTATGAATGATTGTGGATCAGGCTCAAGTAGTCAGTCAAAACGGTCTATAGTATACGGATAAGGCTGGGTACCTTATCCTGGTAACACTATTGGATGCGGCTCACTTTGTATTGTACAAAACGATGTGATCCAAATCGTTTCACATGGAGATGTGCGAGTGAGGGCGTCCTGTACAAAGAGTTTGCATAAGATCGAACCGCGTATTAAGTCGCTCTCTCTTTATAACTCCGTTTACTGATGAGACCGACTTATACATTTTGATGGCCTAGGTAACTCGAGCTTAATCGTGAGCTTGCTATGAACTCCTGCTTATTCGGAAGTATCCTTTGACTTGTACGGGTGAAAGTGGCGTAACGTCCGCTCAATAAGCCTACCAACTTGGGGATAAAGTCGAATAAGTAGCTGGGGACATAGTGTAGCAAGATTGGAATTCACTCCTAACCCGCTCTTCAGGGTTAGTAGATAGGTTGTTCCCTTAATAGTTGACTCCGGGGCTTGAACAATGTGAGCTCACACTCTCATGTGATGAGAGAGTTATATTGATCTGATGGTTGGACCACAGATCTATTGTTCATTAGAGGTGTCAGTGGTACTTAAGGAACAACATGTAATGCAGGGGTTAAACGGTTTAAATGACCCAGCTGTGATTACGAACAACCTGTGAAGGATCGACTTACTAATGACGGTTATATCAAGAGGACACAATATATCTACAGTGAGGAGAGTGCAACCCTCAGACTATAGTGGAGTCTCCGGGGGTTAACGAATGTTGGTTAGTTCGGTTGAAAGAGTTTTGACCGGATAATCTCGTATCGTTGGAGCTCATGATCTGTAGGTCCTTTAGGTTCTCCTGGCTAGCTCGGATAACGTCGTGCAACATTATAAAAGAACTGAAAAAGAAAAAGAATTTGAATTGTTCAAATTCAGTTTATGGAAGGAGGATGAACATATTTAAATATGATTTAAATATGGACATATTTAAGTATGTAAAAAAGTCGGTTTTCGGAAAACCGGGCTTAGTCATATTATTTAATTAATATTTGATATTGAATTAAATAATATTTATTAATTAAAAAGTTTAATTAATAATTATATATATATATTTTATTTATTAAAATGTTTAATAAATAAAATTATTATTATTATTTTTAAAAAATAATAATAATTAACACATATATATATATATATATATATATATGTGTGTGTCTTGCATGCAGCAAGACAAATATATGTTAAGTTATATATATATATATATATATATATAAGTTTCAATTATGGTCATCTAACACATATATGTTAAGTTATATATATATATATATATAAAAGTTTCAATTATGGCCATCTAACTGAGAGAAGAAATGGAATTCAAAGTTTTTTCATTTTCAAATTGAAGAAGGAAGGTGGGGTGTACGTAAGTTCAAAAAGAAAAACTTGAGAAGTTTTTCTCTCCAGCCCTCTGTTCTCATTTCTTCTTCTTTTCTTCTTCTTTTCTTTTCCTTTTCTCTTCTAAATGGAGTCCCACAACTCCGTTGCGCGGCGCCGAGGATAGTGGGACTACCTGGGGTGGTCCTCGGGGTGTTCGTGAGAAGAGGCCGGAAGAGTTCGTAACGAGGAAAGAGCGGCGGAACTTGAAGAAATTGGAACTACAAGGGTATGTATTTCTAATTTCTTATTTCCGTCATTTGAGCATGTTTTATATTTGTTAAATTGATGAAATTAGAGTATCATCGGTCCGAAATCGCTTTCCGCCGCGCATGTCGCTCCATCAATTAGTATCAGAGCGATTTTGTGATTAACTCAATTTGCATCAATTTAAGTTGGTGGGTATTTTATTTTAGAAATTGTTTCTGAATGGATGTCTAAAGTGAATATCGATTTTGACATAGTTTCTATTTGAATTTCCTTATTTGTAATTGCCCGAGAATGTATGGGCTTTAATGTGTGCTGAAAAATATGTATTTTTAGAGTCATTAGAGTCCATATAGGTTTCTTTGTGAAAGAAGCTCGAGTTTGAGTTGGCCGAAATGTTCGGTGTAAGTTCAAACTCATTCTAGGTAATACGAAGAGAAATTGGCCGAAGCGTTCGGGGGAAGCAAGCTGGTCAAAGGCGGTGCGTAGAGTTCGAAGTCCGGTCAAGACTTAACTTGTTGTTCAAGCTTGTAATAAATTAGTTATTGCTTGCTAAATGCCAAAATCGATCCACTTTAGTGTGTTTAATTAATTATGCATTGCGAATGTATGTTTTAATTAAATTCCATGTTTGTATGTGCATAACGTATGCCATATAGATTTAAAATCCCACCGTAGGAAGCATGCTCCATGCATTGGTAATATGTTATAAGTGTTATAATTTATAGTGTGCATATTTGAGAATTCATGAGTATTAATATAATTGTTATATTAATTCATGAATTAGATGTTGCTAATTTAATAGAATAATTGATATAAGTTTTATATTAATTATGAAATTAAATATACAACATAGGTTGCCCTGGTTTTATGCATATTATAGGTTTATAAGTGTTATAATATATAGATGCATGTTTAATTCATGAGTATTAATATAAGAGTTATATTAATTCATGAATTATTTCTTGTTTGCTTAATAGAATAATTAATATAAGTGTTATATTAATTATGAAATTAAACATCCAACTCTTTATGCATATTGTATAAGTGTTATAATGTATATGCATGTTTAATTCATGAGTATTAATATAACAGTTATATTAATTCATGAATTGGATGTTGTTGTTTAATAGAATAATTGATATAAGTGTTATATTAATTATGAATTAAAACTTCCAACATTTGTATTATGCATATTGTATGTTATAAATGTTATAATGTATAGGATGCATGCTTAATTCATAATAATTGATATAAGTGTTATATTAATTTATGAATTAGGAGTTGTATATTTAAGAGCATAATCGATATAAGTGTTATATTGATTATGAAGTTAAATATTCAACTTGTCATGCCTTAGCGTATGTATGTTTGAGAAGCATATAGATTTTGTTGTAGTAAGTCTAGTTTTTGCAAGTGTTGTAAAAATGACTTAGACTTTTAAAATCTATAACAAAGAAAAGCATGTTCATTTAGGGTTAAATGAGTCGATCTGGTTCATTAGATGAATAGGTCGATATCTCGTAAATGCTAAGGTTATGAGAAACTCACCGGGTGAAATCTTGTCTAAGGTTGGAGGATTTGAATTGACGGAACACCTCCTACCTGGGGACGATCCGGTACTTGAGTAAAGTTAACCGGTTTTATGAGCATGCGTGAGAGGTGTGAGGTTAGTAAAGTGTTTATAACCTAGACATCTCAGGTAAGTAGTTTGCCTAGACTTAAGGTTTTATTTTCTTAGCCGGATAAAACCTGAGTAGTTTACCCTAAAAACCGTCCACGATACTTAGTAGAAGTGTTGAGAAGGAATATACGATATATCCCTCTCCTGCTACGCACTCCCTAAAGTTCACAACGTGAGAATTTTGCTCGGCCTCGTGTTGTCAATAGGGCAACCCCATTCGGATGGTATTTGCAACTTTCAATAGCAAGGTGAATGGAGTAAGTATCTATAGTAAGTGGGAGAAGGAAGTGCGTTAGTACATCCTATGGTCTCCTCCATTGGATTGAACTCTAAGATTCCCATATTCCGCCTGCAGGTTGCTCTTAGTGGCACCATCCATTCGGAGGGCAGGGTATGGGAGATCGAACATCTCAGTCACCATTTATGGATAGTGAAACATAGGGCCATTCCCAACACTGACATTCCATTCGGTTGCTATGTTGGGGCCGTTTTGTGCGTTCTAAAAATGGAGGGTCACACTTACGGGATTTGCTATGGAGTTAGTAAATCCAGACAAAAAACGATAACTAAGATGCTATAGGAATATGAGTTATTCTGGAGTTAGCATTTAGTCAAGAATGTCTTGGTTTAGTGAAAGAATGCTTGACTACCATTCGGTAGCGACCATTCTGACTCACTAAAGTATCGTTGCGAGTAAATAAAGAGTTTGGGTACTTTATTTGCTGTTAAACCTCTTAATTGGTTTAAATAGGTTAAAACCGTTTCACTAATAGTTTTACATTCAGTTTCAGCATGTCGAGCTCTTTTATTCAGTTGTTAGCTCACGACAAATTAACCGGTGAAAATTTTGGGACGTGGAAGTCGAACCTTAATGCAGTTTTGGTTCTTGACAACCTAAGATTTGTCTTAACGGAGGAGTGTCCTCCGGTTCTTGGTTCAAATGGCTCACGAACTGTTCGTGAAGCATATGATGGTTGGATTCGAGCTAATGATAAAGCTCGAGTTTATATCCTGGCAAGCATATCTGATGTTTTGTCAAGGAAGCATGAGGGGATGGTTTCCGCTAAGGAAATCATGGCTTCACTACAAGAGATGTTTGGAAAGCCTTTCTCATCTCTTAGGTATGAAGCCCTCAAGCACATTTACAACTGTCGTATGGCTGAAGGAACCTCTGTTAGGGAACATGTCCTTAACATGATGGTGTACTTCAATACAGCGGAAGTAAATGGAGCAACCGTCGATGAACAAGGTCAGGTTGGATTTTTCTTGGAATCTCTTCCGAAGAGTTTCCTGCACTTCAGGACCAATATGGTCATGAACAAGATAGAATACAATCTGACGTCTCTTCTGAACGAGCTTCAGATTTATCAGTCCTTGCATACCTCGAAAGGAAAGGAGAATGAGGTAAATGTTACCACTTATGTGATGTTCCAGAAAGGGTCTGGGTCTGAGACTAAATCTGAACCTCTTACTGTGAGTAATAAGATTATTCACAAGAAGAAGAGAAGTGCCAGGAAAGGAAAGACCCCAGCTGTAGGCAAGGTAAAAGCTTCACACAGTGGAAAGTGTTTTCATTGTGGTGAAGAAGGGCACTGCAAGCGAAATTGTCCTAAATACCTAGCGGAGAAAAAGGCACAGAATGAACGACAAGGTAAATATGATTTATCTTCTGTCTAAACATGTTTTGTGGATTATGATTGTCATACCTGGATGTTGATTCGGGAACCACTAATCATGTTTGTTATTCTATTTTAGGAAACTAGTTCCTGTCTGCCTGTTTCTTGACGAAGATGCCATATGACGACGTCTTCGCAGTATCTACAGTGGGAGCTTGCAGTTTGTAGTTGTTTGTATAGAAATAATTTCAAGTGTTGTAATTATTTTCTATAAACTCAAGTTGTTGGTGAACGCTTTAGATGTATATAGTATCTTTTGTTTTTTAATGAATAGTTCATTTTGCAAAAGATGTATACAAGTAGTGTTCTATTAAACTTGGTAACAACTAAAGTGTTAAGACTTATCTTGTATTATATTGAAAGCTAAATTATAAATTAACAATGGTTGTTACTTTTGCTGGTTCTTCTCAAGTGTTGAGAAAACTTTGATGTAGTGGGAGAATTATGAGATAATTCGGCCAGCTGTATTAGTATGTTGTATGACTCTAGTTATCATGCTTGATGATGACAGTGAGTTCATAAACAAGAACCAGTGGCTCAAAGCCATGCATCTTCAAGGGGTTTACAGACCAAGTCTATGAGGTGAAAACCTCTAAGGCTTGACTTTCTGGCAAAGAGACTGTCCCGAAGAGAAGGGGTTAATTGTGTATTAACTTCATCTCTTGTTGTCAGACATAAGTTATATAGTATACTCGTATCCATTGCCCTGTTCTATCTGATAGGATAAGGTAAATGGATATCAAGACTGGTTATCTTGATAGAGTATTTATTAGTCTCAACCAGGGAGATACATTTTTCAGGATTAAGAGCAAATCGTTTGCGAGCTTCTTCAATCCATTTATGAATTGGAATAAGCATCTATATTCTGATTTATAAGGTTTGTTTTTTCAAATAAAATCTTATGGTTTTGAACATTACATTGATAAAACTTGTTGGACAAAATCAATGTTAAAGCTTTCATAATATATTCCCGTAATTTTTGTCCTAATCATTGAGAATGGTGTATGATTCATTTCTGACTTTTAGCTTAAACTAGCGACCCACACCCAAATAGTTGATTTGGAGGAGCGCTTAGTTTGTTCTAAGGATTTAGGTTGATCTGAGTCGTAAGAACAAATCGCTAGTGCTATCTCTAAAATTTTATATTGACAAAGTGTTGTCATTATTCGATGGTCTATGGAAATGGTTTCCTAAGACACCTCAAGTGTTGAGGATACGAGATGCACCCAAGTGCATTTACATATTGGAGGTTAGGTCTATCTTTTGAGATACATGACCCGATATGTGCTATGCAGTGGGAGCTGTCAGTAATATTAGTCCAATTGGATTGGATTCCGGTTAAAGTTTTGTCCTTGTACTTAGAGGAGTAGAATACAAGAGTTGTATTGTTGATTCCTCGATGGTAGCTAAGTCTATTTGCAGCTTGTGAAGCAGCAATAGATTTATAAGTTGAGCTCGCAGATAATGCTACGAGGAGATGTGATGGTCACATGGAAAGCCTCGCAGCACTTCATGCTGATAAGTTTACTAAGTCTCTCATGGCTAAAGTGTTTGAGAGACACCTAGAAGAGTCTAGGGCTCCGAGTTGCTGGAGAGGACAGTGGGAGAAAACTTCTCATATATGATATATTAGTTTTCATCACCTAACATGTACACCATGGACGTTTAAGTCCAAGTGGGAGTTTGTTGGGTTTATGTCCTAAAACTCGTGGTTTGTAAACTGTTATGTTTGTAAATATTCTATTTAGAATAAAGAGTTATTAGTTTTATTCAGTAAAAGAGTTTACTGGAATAAAGTGAAACGTGTTTACGTTAACCTATACCAATGACCAACACCCTTGGCTGAATATGAGTACTTGAGCCTCATGTATGACATGATTGTGGATCAGGCTCAAGTAGTCAGTCAAAACAGTCTATAGTATACGGATAAGGCTGGGTACCTTATCCTGGTAACACTATTGGATGCGGCTCACTTTGTATTGTACAAAACGATGTGATCCGAATCGTTTCACATGGAGATGTGCGAGTGAGGGAGTCCTGTGCAAAGAGTTTGCATAAGATCGAACCGCGTATTAAGTCGCTATCTCTTTATAACTCCGTTTACTGATGAGACCGACTTATACATTTTGATGGCCTAGGTAACTCGAGCTTAATCCTGAGCTTGCTATGAACTCCTGCATATTCGGAAGTATCCTTTGACTTGTACGGGTGAGAGTGGTGGAACGTCCGCTCAATAAGCCTACCAACTTGGGGATAAAGTCGAATAAGTAGCTGGGGACATAGTGTAGCAAGATTGGAATTCACTCCTAACCCGCTCTTCAGGGTTAGTAGATAGGTTGTTCCCTTAATAGCTGACTCCGGGGCTTGAACAATGTGAGCTCACACTCTCATGTGATGAGAGAGTTATATTGATCTGATGGTTGGACCACAGATCTATTGTTCATTAGAGGTGTCGGTGGTACTTAAGGAACAAGATGTAATGCAGGGGTTAAACGGTTTAAATGACCCAGCTGTGATTACGAACAACCTATGAAGGATCGACTTACTAATGACGGTTATATCAAGAGGACACAATATATCTACAGTGAGGAGAGTGCAACCCTCGGACTATAGTGGAGTCTCCGGGGGTTAACGAATGTTGGTTAGTTCGGTTGAAAGAGTTTTGACCGGATAATCTCGTATCGTTGGAGCTCATGATCTGTAGGTCATTTAGGTTCTCCTGGCTAGCTCGGATAACGTCGTGCAACATTATAAAAGAAATGAAAAAGAAAAAGAATTTGAATTGTTCAAATTCGGTTTATGGAAGGAGGATGAACATATTTAAATATGATTTAAATATAAGATTGGCCTAATACATGAATAGGATTCGTGTGTAAAAAAGTCGGTTTTCGGAAAATCGGGCTTAGTCATATTATTTAATTAATATTTGATATTGAATTAAATAATATTTATTAATTAAAATGTTTAATTAATAATTATATATATATATATTTTATTTATTAAAATGTTTAATAAATAAAATTATTATTATTATTTAAAAAAAAAAAAATAATTAACATATATATATAATCCGCGCGCGCCTCGCGATGGCGTCGAGACGCTAGGCGAGCGTCTCGACACTGGCCCGATGATTTCTTGCGCGCGCCTCCTCCGGAGCGTCTCGACGCCGCATCAGGGTCTCGACGCCAGGCAGCATCGAGCAAGCGTCTCGACGCTGACTGCTCGACGCTTGCTCTCGGGTTTGAGCTGGAAAATTGCCTCTCCTAGGCAATTTTGGTCCGATTCTTCTTGGATCAACTTGCCCTTTTCCCGATGCATTCCCGGGGCGTTAAAACACCGCTTTTAGCTCCAAAACGGGTCCAATGGACGCACGAGCTCTTTTCCGCAAATCTCCTATAAACGAGATAAATAAACCAATTAAAAGCGGAATTTAGCTAGATTTAGGAAGTGAATAATAGCTCCAAAATGGAGTTATCAACAACTTGTGATTTCAGCATGTTAATTAAGCATAATGTGTTCTGAGTATGTGTGAACTTCATCCCATGTGTGTTTTCGATCGGCCATGCATTACACATTAAAGAGTTGTGAACCTGCGGAAGGAGTAGGAACTCAGAGTCACTCATTCATGCTAGCATTTCATGGTAGTTAGAGAGGAGTCTAGGAATAGTCACTCTTCTAGCACGTTTGTTAGGTTGTTGTTATAAATAGGTTGTTAATCTTGCTTGGATATGAGCAAACTAAGAACCTAATGCATAAAATCGGAAGATGTATGAGCTTTGCCTAAAACGGTGCATGTTACTGCTTATTTGCTGCTGAATGACCATGTTGTGTAACTGTTGCATGATTTCTAGCTTACCTTGTTGTTTTCTCTTAGAACTTAGTTGTTTGTTAGCCTGGTGCGAAAGTTCTGCTAGATCCGCATTATTACTTACAAACTGCATGATACTTGAGCATTCTTAGTCAGTAGTCAGCTTAGTTTATACCCAACATTGCTTTAACTTTGCGTTTATTATGCGTACGTTACAATTTTGTTTCCCAACATCAAATTCAAATCATCCCTGGTTACATTTATCTAATTAGCACACTTAAATCGTTGTTTATTCAGCATTGTCTTTGTGGGAAAACGATATAAAATATACTTATCACTTGCTGCAGACCGTGTATACTTGCATGGTTATGTGCTCATTTTAATCAATTTCTAACCCTACTGAGCAAGCAACACTAACCTCTCTGGAAATCAGCAATGACGGGCGCCTAGGCGCTGCGGGACAGCGTCGCGGCGCTGAGCTCTCGGGTTTTGGGCGCGGAGGAACTGCGGGGCCAGCGCAGGGGCGCTGGCCCCTCGGGTCTGGAACGATGTCGGGCGCATAGGCGTTGCGGGGCAGCGCCGCGGCGCTGCGCGTTATGGAAATTTATGATGACGGGCGCCTAGGCGCTGGGCGTTCTGGGTTTATGCTGACGAGCGCCTAGGCGCTGCGCGTTCTGGGCTGATGGTTCGGTTGGGCGCCTAGGCGCAGCAGCGCCTGGGCGCTGCCCTCTCGTGTGTTAGCCAATTTTTCACCTATTTGCACCTTCAAGCTCCATTTGGCTGCACTCTTTGACCCGAACACTTCCCGAAACTCTTAAAATGCCCGATTTAGCCCTAAAAATCATGAATGGACTTCTCGAGCTCTCGACCATGAATTTACCTAGAAAAAGGTATTTAATTAATATTAAGCATGGTTTTTAGCTATAATTAGGGAGTAAATAATAGCTCTAATTTGGAGCTATCAGGGGCACCTAGTGAGTCTAGGACTGCGAGTTGTACAGTAGCAGAGTGGGATAAAAGTCATGGATGTATTTGATATTCCAGTTTTTTCTAATCCAACATGTAATACTCCACTGACGTTTTAGTCCAAGTGGGAATTTGTTGGGTTTTATGTCCTCAAACTCGTAGTTTGTAAACTGAATGTATATTCTATTTTGCAATCAAATTGTTATTGAACTTTATTCAGTAAAGTTGTTATTGAATAAAGTGAAATGCGTTTTCTTATACTCAAACTCCAATAAACAAAGAACTCTTGGCTATAGGTTGTATACTTGAACTTCATGTGTGACATGATTATGGATCAAGTTCAAGTAATAGCCAGAATGGTCTATAGTATAAGGATAAGGCTGGGTACCTTATCCTGGGGACACTATTGGACGTGGCCCGCTTTGCATAGTACAAACGATGTGATCTGAAATCGGTCATGTGGAGACATGTGAGTGGGGGCGTCCTGTGCAATGAGTTTGCATAAGACTGAACCGCAAAACAAGTCGCTCTTTCTTTATAACTCTGTTTACTGTTAAGACCGACTTTTTCATATGATGACCTAGGTAACTCGATCTGAATCCTGAGCACGCTATGAACTCCTGTTTATTCGGGCTTATCGTTTGACTTGTATGGGTGAGAGTGGCCCGAGATCGCCGACTCAATAAGCCTACCATCTTGGGGATAAGACCGGGTAGGTAGCTGGGAACATAGTCCTACGAGATGGAATTCACTCCTACCCGCCTTGAGGGATTAGTAGAGAGGTTCTTTCCTTAAGTGTTGACTCTAGGTCTTGAACTAGGGATCCCACCCTCTCATTGGCCCGGGAGGGACTTGGTATGGTGATGAGATCACATACGAATCGGTTTGGTGGTTGGACCACAAATCAATATTTCATTAGAGGATCAGTGGGACTTAAGGAACAAGATATAATTACGGGGGTAAAACGATTATTTTGACCCAGCTGTAATTACGAACAACCTGTGAAGGATCGACTTACTGATGATGGTTATATCAAGAGGACATAAATATATCTATGGTGAGGAGAGTGCAACCCTTGGACTTTAGTGGAGTCTCGGAGGGGGGGGGGGGGGGGGTTAACGAATGTTGGTTAGCTTGACTAAAGAGTTTGGCCGGTTAATCTCGTATCGTTGGAGCTCATGATCTGTAGGTTCTTTAGGTTCTCCTGGCTTGCTCGGATTAAGCCGTGTAACAATATGAGAGAAAAAGAATTTGAATTTATTCAAATTCATTTTTGGAAAAATGATGGACATATTTAAATATAATTTAAATATGGGATCGATCTAAAACATGAATAAGGATTCATGTGTGATGATTCGATTTAAGAAACCGGGATTAGTCTTATTATTTAATTAATATTTGATATTGAATTAAATAATAATATTAATTAATTAAAAAGTTTAATTAATTAAACTTTATTTTGTTTATTAAAATTAATTATGAATTAATTTTAAAATGACAAAATATTACAAGTGGGATTATCCAAGTTGAGTGGGTTTATCCAAGTTGTGAAGTGAATTATGAATCACCAACCACATGCATAAACTCATCAATTGTTGAAAACTTGTGTGAAGACTAATTCATCCATTTTTTAGGTGTCATGCTAAGCAAAGAGTTTGTTGCATGTGAATGGCCTATAAATTGGATGGAGTTCAAATGGTTTGAGTTTGATGATGTTTGAGTTTTGTTGGAAGCTTTGATTGTGTGACAATTCTCCTTCAAAACTCTCATCACAAAGATCTCTTCTCTATCCATCTCTTCTTCCTTTTTTTCTTTCATAAAGAAGTCTCACCACTCCGTTGCTCGACCCGAGGATAGCGGGACTACCGGAGGTGGTCCTCGAAGTGTTCGAGAGAAGGTTCGAGGTGTTCATGAGAAGATTCGAGCATCGAGATTAGAAGATTTTAGAACTACAAGAGGTATGTGTTCTAATTTCTTTAATTTCCAAGTTTTGAGCATGTTTCTAGTTTAGCTAAATTGATGAAATTAGAGTGCCAATTGATCTGACTCACTTCCGCTGCGCTACATGCGCTCCATCAGTTCGGATCTACGCGGCGGAGTGTTGCGAGGTTTTCGAATTTGGAGCGACGGGTACAAGTGTGAAGTGCACGAATCTGAGCGCGGGCAGGTTTGTCACAGCGGAGGGAGCAGGTTCGTTGCGATTCAGATTGGAGGAGGTGCGAAGTACACATATTTGTGCTGCTCATATATGAACAAAGAAGCGATAGATAGAAGGAGCGACGACAGGTGGCTTGAACGAAGCTACAATAGTTGCGTGAGTATGTTGGGAGAGAAAGGTATGATTTGTTTAGGATTTTTGGAGAAATGGATGAAGAGATTTTAAGGACATATTAAACATCCTTCAATCAATCATTTCTTTTTCCTATTTTTAAATGTATTAGTATTTTATAAAATAAATAGATTATATTAATAAAGTTTTTTTTTTTTTTTTTATAATTGTACTATTATGATTTGATCTAGATTATTAGACATGAACTAAAATATAACTTCTTGACACTTCTAGAAATATGATATTCTTTTTAGACCATTTATGTCTTTCACCCTTAAAATTTTGGGCCATAGTTTGAGTTTTTTTTTTCGTTAGTTTTCCATCCCCTTCCGTACAAGAAATAGTACAAGAAATCTGTAAACGAAACGCCGACGACCTTAGCCAAAAGACAGACTGAAGCATATATCAAACCAAGGCCTACATTTACATTGAAAATGAATTCTTTTTCATAAAACAAGCAATGAAGAAGAGAAAACAAAAGAAACAGTGTCTTTTTTCTGATGAATGAAAGCAATCCTACCTTGTTATACACAAATACACCAATGTGATGGCGCAGAACAGTTTCTTTTTTACATCTCTTTCTCTCTCTCTCTCTCTCACTCTCACTCTCACTCTCACTCTCATTTTCACCCTCACACACACACACACAAACAGCAACATCTTTGATCCTTTCCACCAATAATGTTTACAGTTACTTCATATCAACCTGCCATCATCTAACCGCTGTGTCTCTGGTTGAATGGTCATCAGTGTCATTTCCATGTGATTTTTTCAATTTTGCAACTAGAACCCACATGTTGGCAAGTTCGTTTTCTAGATAAGCTTCTCTCTGCTTTGATTCCTCAACCTTTCCGTGAAGTTCGGCTTCTGTATGATCCTTTTCGAGAAGAGCAGCTTCATAGGAAAGCTCTCTCTCCTTACTTATGGCCAGTTCTCTCTTCAGTTCTGCAGCAGACGGGCCAATTTCGGTGCGCTTTGAAACAACATCTCTCCGGCCGTTCCGCATCCCAATAGGAGATTTTCTCTGGGATGGGGAGCTCTTGGATGCAGCACGTTCAGAAGCTAGTCTCTCATTTTCATTCATGAGCTTGGCAACTTCTTCTGACAAGGCTTTGAGTTCAACAGCTGCAGCTGAGGCTAGACCCTTAGCATATGAACTCTCCTCTGCAAGTTTCTGGTTTCTCAGCTCGAGCTGCTCTTTTGACTCCGTTACTTCAGCCAGTTTATGCTTCAGATCATCAACCTCAGTTGCCTGTCATAGGGTAAAGAACCGAATTATTTTTTTCATTATTTATTTGTTTTTTATTTTTCAAAATAAATTGACTCCTAAGGTAGATTGAATCAGTTGAATGCAGTAGAAAAACTGGAGTTTGGCACATAGGTTCTTTGATTTGGAAATGCAATAAAAAAAATGATTGGAAAAAAGTTCTCAACACAGAAATAACTGGTAATATTTCCTATTTCCATTACTGAACCTGCGAGCAAGTGAGTTGTGATGATCACTCAATGGGGGAGATGTTAGAATAGAACTATAGAAGATACCTGTGCTAATCTTTCATCTTTCGATATATTTCGCAATTCAAGATCAGCTAGTTGTTGCTTTAAGGAGGCTACAGTTTCCTGTAGTCCTTCACATTCAGAGATCTGATGAAAGAATATGTTAGTCACAACCATTACATGAAATTATGACTTTTGGAGCAGCTAGCTCAATAAAATGTTTGATAGTAGGTATTTTACTTTTTGGTGTAGTTGCTCCTGAATGATCCGATTATCTGCAGCTTTAACCTATAGAATTGAACAGAAACGAGAAAGTTCAATCCTCATTGGCGAGAGCAGACTTACTATACTTGAGAAACACCTTGAAATATAAATGCCCTTTTTTCCATGACTTCCATCTTTAAAAATTTGTTTGTAATGAAGACCCAATTTATCAATTTGAATACAACAAAGAAGTTGGACTAAACTAAAGACTCGTGGATGGGGAAAACCCCACTTTGGCCTCTAAATCAGAAAGCAAGCCTCATCACACTCATTTATGAGAAACACCTTGCAATATTTTTCAATGATTTCATGATGCTGACTGTAAATTCAAATATGAAACACAAATTTGAGATCATTCGTAATATTCGATTCATTAGTCACCTCAAGTTCAAAAGACTTCTCATTCAACTGTGCAGTCAGTTCATCAATTTCCTGCAGCATTAAGACAAGCACGCAGGTTTGCTTAAGCCCAACTGAGGTGGCTTTTAAAAGAAAATTGAAGATGCAAAAACAAATTAAAGACCTTACTTGCATTATTTCCAAGTCTGTCATTTTATTTGGTGAAGCATCTGCAATTTTATTTTCGAGAAAAGCTATATGTTGATTCTTGGCGTTGATATCATCTTTTAACCTTTTCATCTCAAACTTAATAGCAGAAAAAAACATAAGACTAAGTTCTCTGGCACATTGATTGAACGTAAACATGTAGCTTTAGAAAAAATAAGCTCTTACATGAATTTGGTCTTTCTGAGGGTTTCTTGCAGCTTCATCAGACAAACGCTTCAAAGCACTAGAATGAAGTGCCACCTCTCCGGACAAAATCTTTTGCTGTTCCCTTAGAAGATCAATCTGATCGTTTGATTTTATGCTAGTCTGGCAAAACGGATGAATCAATTTTGACATAAGAAAATTATTGTTATAATCATGGTATGGAGAATAATAAACATTTTTTTTATTTAAAAAAAAAAAAAAAATATATATATATATATATATATATATAAAAAAAAAAAATATGGTGAAGCAATCAAGTATTTTTTTTGCATGGTAATTATAAGGAATTTGTAATTCTTAGCTATACAAGATTACTCTCAAGCAACGAAAACATAGCACATCCATTTTAGCAGCAATATAGGCTCATAACTCGTAGATCATTTTCTGAAGTTTCTTTAAAAAATGAAAACAAAATTAAAGAAGAATGTGCACACGAGAAGAAACTATATACTTAGTTTGATTTATTTTAACAAAGAGAGTAGTATTAGGAAAATTAAACCGGAGGATGACAAGGCTGGAGAATAGAAAGATAGAGAAGGATATTGTCTGTTATGGCTCTTCCAATTATCCTCCTACACGTGTCTGTACAAAGTTGTTAGGCCTGTATTATTTTTGTCCTATCTGTATTTTGAATCATTCTTTCGTGTATAAAAGAGGAGGCTAGGGTTACTAGCCTCCACACAAAAAATACATATGCTAATATAGCAAAAGGGAATTTCCAAGAAGTCTCTGTAAGAATTCTTCTTCTTCCGCTGTTTTATTTTCTCAAGTTGGTATCAGAGCCAAAATGGCTAACATCAACCCCAAATCGAGTCTCCCTTCTTCTTCCAGCGCCACTTTTGGCAGCTTCTCTGGCCCTCCCCTAAATCAATTACTCAACCAAATCACTTCTATCAAGCTGGATCGAACAAACTTCTTGCTCTGGCAAAACTTGGCATGGCCGATTCTCCGGAGCTATCAGCTGGAGGGTCATCTCACTGGCTCCGATGTCTGCCCAGAAATCAACATTCCTGCTCCTTCGTCACCTGCCCAAGTTGAAGAAACCGTTGAAAGCGTTTTGACCCCTGGGTCTGTGGAAGCTCCCACCCCGATCAAAGCTTCACCCACCACACTTGTCCCTAATCCGGAGTACACAAGATGGGTTACCATCGATCAGCTGCTACTAGGTTGGCTATACAACTCCATGTCACCTGAAATCGCAATGCAAGTTATGGGTTTCTACACTTCCAAAAGCTTGTGGGAAGCTGTTCAGGATTTATTTGGCATCCATTCCAGGGCAGAGATTGATTACCTAAAACGTTTGTTTCAACAGACAAGGAAGGGATCACTCAAAATGGGTGAGTACCTTGTTACAATGAAAAAATATTCAGATGGATTAACACTTGCTGGTAGTTCGTTGTCCTCTGGTGATCTCTTATCTCAGGTACTTTCTGGGCTTGATGAAGATTATAATCCAGTTGTGGTCATGATCCAAGGAAAACAAGGTGTAAGCTGGTCGGAGATGCAAGCTGATCTTCTCTCTTATGAGAAACGTTTGGAGTATCAGACTGCTCTGAAATCTGGTCTTGCTGGTCTCTCCATCTCCAATGGTCCTTCAACTGTCAATATGGCACAAAACAGAGCATCTCCTCCACAAAATTTCTCTTCCAACCGACCTTCTGGCAATAATACTTCACACTCAGGAGGATACTCTAACTATCGAGGCAGTCGGAGAGGCAGAGGCCGAGGCCGCGGCAGTAACAGTCCTGATTATCGTCAAGTCCAATGCCAAGTCTGCGGCAAAATTGGCCACAGTGCAGCTATCTGTTTTTCACGTTTTCAACCTGATGTAAACAACCCACGTAACACCCATCAAAGGGATAATCAACATTCTCAACAACAGTTCTCTCAAAGTCAAAATTCTTCCGCATCAGGAACCTTTCAGCAACCTCGCCCGACTTCATCTGCTCTTATGGCTAATGCAGCCACTGCTAATCCTGAGACGGTAATTGATCCCCACTGGTATGCTGACAGTGGGGCGTCCAGCCATGTTACAGCAAACTCTGGCTTCCTTGTCAACAAGTCTGAATACACAGGTACAGAATCAGTAATGGTTGGTAATGGTAATAAACTCACTATCTCTCACCTTGGCAACTCCTTCCTTGACTCTCATCTGGGCTTGCTAAAATTAAATAACGTTCTCTGTGTTCCATCTATTGCTAAGAATCTTGTGAGTATCTCTAAATTGGCCAGTGATAATGACATTTACGTTGAATTTCACTCTGATTTCTGCTTGATTTAGGACAAAGCTACGGGAGTGGAGCTGCTGAAGGGCACCCTTAGAGATGGCCTATACCAGATAGATTCTCCACGACAGTTGATAAATAAAGATGAAGTCTCAGCCCCTGACTTAACCAAGTCTGCTGCCACTTATCTGTCCCACAATAGTTCCCCGTCAGTCTTTGTTGCCAGTACCTTATCTTCTACTCATAGAGATGAAGTCTCAGCCCCTGACTTAACCAAGTCTGCTGCCACTTATCTGTCCCACAATAGTTCCCCGTCAGTCTTTGTTGCCAGTACCTTATCTTCTACTCATAGAGTCAATATTGTGTTAACAAAATCTCTATTACACAAACGGTTGGGGCATCCCTCTGTTACAGTCTTAAATAGCATCATTCGAAGTTGTAAATTGTCACTACCAATTAATGATGAATTGAAGTTTTGTGAGTCTTGTCAATTTGGGAAAATGCATGCTCTTCCTTACTCTACATCTCAATCTCAAGCCACAGCACCATTTGATTTAGTTCACACTGATTTGTGGGGGTCTGCCCCTGTCCTTTCTTCTGTTGGATTCCGTTACTATATCTTATTTGTGGATGACTTCAGCAGGTTCAGTTGGTTGTTCTCATTAAAACAGAAGGGGGATGCTCACATTGCCTTCAAATCGTTTGTTCTCACTCAATTTCAGAAGGTCATCAAAGCTGTTCAGATGGACAATGGTGGGGAATTTAAACCAATTGCTCAAATATGTCGAAGACTTGGCATCCTGACACGGTTCTCCTGCCCCTACACTTCAGCTCAAAACGGTCGTGCTGAACGCAAACATCGTCATCTGGTTGAAACGGGTCTCACACTACTTGCTCAAGCCTCAATGCCACTAAAGTTTTGGTGGTTCGCCTTTCAGACAGCAGTCTTTCTAATTAATGGAATGCCATCCCCTGTTCTTCAGCACAGATCGCCTATGGATCTTCTTCTCAACAAGCAATTAGACTACTCAGTCCTACGGGTGTTTGGTTGTGCTTGTTACCCAAACTTACGGCCGTATCAGCAACATAAGTTTGATGTCCATGTTGAACAGTGTGTGTACCTTGGGCCGTCACCCCAACATAAAGGCTCCCTGTGCTTGTTATCAACTGGGAGAATACTTATCACAAGGCATGTTCGGTTCAATGAGGCTCACTTCCCATTTCAAACTGGTTTTAGCTCCACCTTTCTACCGGCCCCTTTATCCACCACTGTTCCTTCCATTATCCATTGGTTTGGCCCACCTCAGCTGCCCTCACACTCTCATTCCCAAAATCCAGCACACAGCATAGCTCCTTCGACAAGTTCACCCCAAAATGTACCCTCATTATCCACCCCGAGTCCACAATCCATAACCCAAAAGACCCCTGCACCATCACAGTCTCAGCCTTCCCATCCTTCTGTCTTGCCTGACAGTCCTAACTCTCCTACTTCCTCTCCTGATCAATCAATCTCCCACAGTGTGCATTCCCCACCAAAGATCCTATCCTCTCCCCCGGTTAGCAATGCCCATCCAATGATCACCCGAGCTAAAGATGGGATAGTTCGACCCAAAGTATGGGCTATAACTACCCCCACTGACTGGTCTCTCAGAGAACCAACTAAGGTGTCTACTGCCCTTGCCAATAAACAGTGGCACTCTGCCATGGATGAAGAAATCAGTGCTCTTCGCAAAGCCCAAACATGGACTTTGGTCCCTCCTTCACGCAATCAGAACATTGTTGGGTGCAAATGGATATTTCGACTGAAACAAAATGCGGATGGCTCAATCCAAAGACATAAGGCTCGGTTAGTAGCTAAGGGCTTTCATCAGCATCACGGTATCGACTACTTTGAAACATTCAGTCCAGTGGTGAAGTCCTCCACCATTCGCATTGTTCTATTCTTGGCACTCTCGAATGGTTGGCCTTTAAGGCAATTAGACTTCAACAACGCCTTTCTCAATGGCACCTTGAAGGAAGCAGTCTACATGACTCAACCACCTGGGTATGAAAATCCTTCCTATCCATCTTATGTCTGCAAACTTCACAAGGCTATCTATGGCTTAAAACAAGCTCCCCGAGCATGGAATGATGAACTTAAATGCTATCTACTGAACTGTGGCTTCCAAGTAAGCAAGTCTGATGCCTCGCTCTTTTTTTACAATAAGGGGTCTATCTCCATCATGCTTCTGTTATATGTTGATGACGTAATACTCACTGGGAACAACTCTGCATTCATTGACAATCTCATTTGCTTGCTACATTCGAAATTTGCCTTAAAGGACCTTGGGTTACTACATTACTTCTTAGGGATTCAGGTTACATATGTTCCCTCTGGTCTCCATCTGAATCAGTCTACCTACATACATACTTTGTTGGAGAAGCTGCAACTTCAACATACTAAGCCGTGTTCCACCCCTGCAGTCTCGGGTCAGAATCTATCGATTCATGATGGCACTCCTTTGACAGATCCGTTTCCTTACAGAAGCACCATTGATGCTCTTCAGTACCTCACCAATACCAGGCCGGACATCTCATTCATAGTCAACAAGCTCAGTCAGTTCCTCAAAGCTCCAACGGATGTCCATTGGCAGACAGTCAAACGCGTTCTTCGCTATCTGAAAGGTACTCCTTCCTATGGTCTCCTTATTCAACCCAGCTCTCAAATATCCATCACTGCGTTCTCTGATGCGGACTGGGCAGCAAGTGTGGATGATAGGAAATCTGTAGCGGCTTATTGTGTGTTCCTTGGGCCCACTCTCATCTCATGGTCCTCAAAGAAGCAAGTGGCAGTAGCTAGATCAAGTACCGAGTCAGAGTATCGAGCTTTAGCACATACGGCTGCTGAAATCACTTGGGTCCGCCAGCTACTACAAGAACTTGGAATTCAAACATCTTCAACACCTCGGATATGGTGTGACAACATTAGTGCTGGGGCGTTAGCAGCAAACCCAGTGTTCCATGCCCGGACGAAACACATCGAGATTGATGTACATTATGTGCGTGATCAGGTCCTAAGTAAGTGTTTAGACATTCAGTATGTTCCAACTAATGAACAACTTGCTGACTGCCTCACGAAATCCCTATCTCACTCTCAATTTTCCTACTTAAGATCCAAACTTGGACTCGTAAACCTCCCTTCCAGTTTGAGGGGGGATATTAGGAAAATTAAACCAGAGGATGACAAGGCTGGAGAATAGAAAGATAGAGAAGGATATTGTCTGTTATGGCTTTTCCAATTATCCTCCTACACGTGTCTGTACAAAGTTGTTAGGCCTGTATTATTTTTGTCCTATCTGTATTTTGAATCATTCTTTCGTGTATAAAAGAGGAGGCTAGGGTTACTAGCCTCCACACAAAAAATACATATGCTAATATAGCAAAAGGGAATTTCCAAGAAGTCTCTGTAAGAATTCTTCTTCTTCCGCTGTTTTATTTTCTCAAGTAGTAGGACAAGAAGATTATTGTACTTCTACTTTTGCATCACTCACGTTTATACCGCTTTACTTTTCTTTTTTAACAATCTAACTAATCTGAGATTTTCTTTTGGTCACAAAAGTTGTGATTCCATGGAAGAAACCCAACTCAAGCAAGAAACAATTTAGTGTGTAAACATTTTTTTAATATTATATTATTCAAACGTTTGGTGTCTAAGGATTGCACTAACTTGCAATTATTACCCAAGAAATCTTCCTTTGTTTCTCCAACGAAAGAAGTTCAAATTACTTCATTATGGATATCAGAGAAAGTAAACAAGGGCGACAACCGGCTCAGGCTCAATAGAACTTTCAATATGAAATGTGAAATACATACCAAAGGCGTCTCTGGATCAAAAATATTCTCACGAGCTTCTTTCTCCTCTCTGGTGTCAGATAAGAGATCTGCAGATGGGGAGCTTTCTGTTTGTAAAGAATGGGATAATCTGGACTCTGTCGGAACATTATTCTGATCAGCTCGAGGTGTTGAAGGAATGCTAGTTGACTTTATTCCACTTGACCTATCACTTGTGCTTGTTAAAGTTCCCAAGCCACTATCTCGTTTCTGATCCAGGGTAGTAAATAAAAAGCTTTAAAACATATACAGAATAAACTATCATTTATGAATACAATAAAGAAAATGCAACAAAAAGAATATACTTAGCCAATCATATATATATTCAATTAAAGAGTACTCAAAAACGTGTTTTCAAGTTGAGAATATAATCAGGACATAAAAAGAATACTCAAACTTCAAGTAGTCAGTAGATTCATATGCAAGAATCGGGCACCGAAAAACTTGCAACTTCAAATTTCACTTCAAATTTCCTGGTTCATACGTTACAAACTATGTCGAATTAATTAACTATGGAAAAGACTTTTAGAAGGATTATGATCTAAAATGAAGTAGGGGGCATCCTCTGTGCTATGCAGACTATAAGGAAGGAAAGTACTTCAGAATTTTCCAGGAAAGAGAAAACCAAAGTGAGGCTACAATTAATTTTCTTCTGCCATCTTGAATTAATTCTAAAAGCCACTTCGCATTACACTATTACTATGTTTTATAAGATAAATAATTTGCACCTTATGTTTGACTCCGAGTTCTTTTTTTTCTTTTGTGAATTGTTCACTTTTTAATATTTAGGAATGGTTGGATGAATAAATACAACAATTCCAGCTATTTAGATCCTGAGGCTTAAACTCAACGACCTGCCCTAAAAGATGAAGAAATATATAGCCAAGTTTACTTTAAGTTAAATAGTGTAAATGCTAAGGGTTTGAGAGAATCAAAATACTCTATTCCATTCACTTTAGAGAGATATATATACCAGTATACAAGGTTAACCTAATTAGGAGAAGGGAAAAAGACAGTAAAAGACATTATAACTAATATATTTACAACACTAGAATAACCATTCTAACACTCCCCTCAATTTGGAGCATATATGTTTATCATGCCCAACTTGTTACAGAGATAATCTATGCGTGCTCCATTTAATATTTTTGTGAAGATATCTCCTAACTGCTCTCCAGTCTTCACGTATCCTGTGGATACCAGGCAGGATACGTGGCCTTGCTGTATTTTCTCACGTACAAAATGACAGTCTACTTCGATGTGTTTGGTTCGCTCATGAAATACTGGATTAGATGCGATGTGAAGAGCTGCTTGATTATCGCACCATAATTTAGTCGGTGTTGTGATATCAAATCCCAATTCAATGATAAGTTGATATATCCACACTAATTCACATACAAATTGTGCCATAGCTCTATATTTTGACTCAGCACTAGATCGTGACACCACATTTTGTTTCTTACTCTTCCAAGAAACCAAATTACCACCAACAAATACACAATAGCCTGAAGTAGATCTCCTATCTTCCTTAGATCCTGCCCAATCAGCATCTGTGAAACATTCAATGTTAGTATGACCATAATCTTTATATAATAAACCACGTCCAGGGGCAGCTTTCAAATAACACAGAATTTGTTCTAATGCAGCCCAATGGTCGACTGTAGGGGAAGACATATACTGACTCCCAATACTCACTGAATAGACTATGTCTGGTCGAGTTACTGTAAGGTAATTAAGTTTTCCCACCAACCTCCTATATCTTTCAGGATCTTTCAGCAATTCGCCCTCTCTTACCTCTTATATCTTTCAGGATCTTTCAGTAATTCGCCCTCTCTTGTGAGCTGTGAATTGGGCATCATTGGGGTACTGCATGGCTTAGCCCCTAATTTCCCTGTTTCAGCCAACAAGTCAAGTACATATTGTCTCTGTGATAAAAGAATTCCCTTCTTGCTTCTTATTACCTCAATTCCAAGAAAGTATTTCAACATTCCCAAATCTTTTGTATGAAATTGCCTGTGCAGAAAAGTCTTGAGAGATTGGATACCCAATGTGTCATCACCAGTAATAACAATATCATCAACGTATACGACTAACAAGATGAAACCACTCTCAGATCGTTTATAAAAGACTGAATGATCTGACTTGCTTTTCCTCATTCCAAAGTTTTCAATCACCGTACTAAATTTTTCAAACCATGCTCGTGGACTCTGCTTTAAACCGTACAAGAATTTTCGAAGGTGACATACCTTTCCATTCTCCCCCTGAGCAACAAATCTCGGCAGTTGCTCCATATACACCTCTTCTTGAAGATCACCGTGAAGAAATGCATTTTTAATATCAAGTTGATGCAAGGGCCAATGATGGGTTGATGCTAACGCAATGAATAACCTGACAGAAGCCATTTTAGCAACTGGAGAAAAAGTATCCGAGTAGTCAATTCCATATGTTAGTGCGTATCCTTTAGCCACAAGACGAGCTTTCAACCGAGCTACAGACTCATCGGGATTGACTTTAACTGTAAATACTCATTTACAACCAATAGGCCTCTTTCCTGCAGGAAGAGACACTAATCCCAAGTACAATTGTCATCTAAGGCATTCATCTCCTCTACCATTGCAGCGCGCCAACCAGAATGAGACAAAGCTTCACGAACAGATTTAGGACTAGATAAAGACTCGAGAGATGCAATGAAAAAGCATGTAGGAGAAGACAAATGGTTATATAACACAAAAGAGGAAATAGGGTAAGTGCACTGACGTGTACCTTTACGAAGGGCAATGGGACGATCATCGCTTTCACCTGGATCCAATGACGAAGAAGTCTCTAGTAGAGGGCGTGTAACTGAACCTGGTTTTCGACAAGAGTAAACCTGAGTCAAAGGTGGGTGAGTAGAGACAGGGACAAAGGAAGATGATTCGTTAAGTGTCTCACAAGAGGACACAATTGTATAGATAAGAAACACATCATCATCCTTTGTATGTTCCCCTGACTCTTATTGGAAGGTAAAGAGAAGAAAGAAGAATCTTCAAAAAACGTGACATCAGGAGAAACCAAATACCTATCAAGACTAGGACAATAACACCGATACCCTTTTTAAACACGAGAATATCCAAGAAATATACATTTTAATGACTTTGGATCCAATTTGGTGAGTTGAGGGCGAACATCCCGAACAAAACAAGTACACCCAAATACTTTTGGTGTAAGAGAAAACGATGGTTGGGTAGGACACAAAGTACGATAAGGTATCTCACCCTTGAGAACAGAAGAGGGCATGCGATTTATTAAGAAACAAGCCGTCGAAACAGCATCAGCCCAGAAATGTTTTGGAACATGCATCTGAAACATTAGGGCTCTTGCTGTTTCAAGGAAATAACGATTCTTTCGTTCTGCAACCCCATTCTGAGATGGAGTATCGACACATGAGGATTGATGAAGAATGCCATGTGCACCTAAATAAGATCCAAGAGCATGAAAGAAATATTTCTTAGCATTATCACTCCGTAGGACTTTAAGAGAACCGCTAAATTGCGTTCGAATTTCAGCATGGAAGTTACAAAAATGAGAAAGCAACTCAAAACGACTTTTCATTAAATATAACCAAGTTACACGAGAATAATTGTCGACAAAGGTAACAAAATATCGAAACTTTCCCTTGGACTCGATAGGACACGAACCCCAAATATCAGAATGAACTAACTCAAAAGGAGCACTAGCTCGTTTATCGACTCTCGGATACAAACTCAACGATGAAACTTAGCAAACTGACATGACTCACAATCTAAAGAAGACAAATGACTAAATTGAGGACGAAGACGCTTCAAAACTGAAATAGACGGATGACCCAAACGACAATGTTCTTCAAAAGGAGAAAACACTCTAGAGCATGTGAGGGCAGTAGGTATTTGTGGTTCAAAGATGTAGAGACCTCCAGATTTACGCCATCTACCAATAGTCCGCTTCGTCAAAAGATCATGAAATAAGCAATAATCAGGAAAGAATAAGACACAACAATTAAGATCATGAGTGAGTAACAGAAATCAAATTGAAGGAGAACTGTGGTAAACTTAAAATAGAGGATAATGACATTGTTTTGGTAAGATTGACTGTGCCCGATCCTAAAACAGTAGTAGTGGTTCCATCGGCTATAGTAACATTAGGCAAAGATGTAGATGGAGAAAAGTGAGAGAATAAACTAGGACTACCTGCCATATGATCTGTAGCGCCAGAGTCAATGACCCATTTCGAAGAGGAGGAAAGAAGGCATTTAGATTTGTTACCTGTCTCGGCGATGGCAGTAATAGGGGTAGAAGATGATGTCGTCAATTGAAATTTAGCAAACTCCGCTGGAGAAATTGTGAAGGGATTTTCAGGGTTATCAAGAGTAAATGCAACATGGGCAGATTGAACCCTCTGATCCTGACCGTGACCCTGGTTCTTATGCAAGAGTCTTCGACAATCTTATATCACATGACCGGGCTTATGACAATAATAGCAAACAACATCTCCTGAATTAGATTTTTGAGTAGTAGGAGGATATCCTCTAGAGAAGTTGTTTCCTGCTCGTAGATTACCTCTATGCTCGTTGAAATGCCCAACGAAAGCACTGTTCGACTCAGATGGTGGGACCAAAGGTGAGGACTTTTCTGTACGAAGTATACGAGTATAAGCATCTTCCAACGATGAGAGATCTGAACTAGAAAGAACTTGATCTTTTGCCATATCATATTGAGGATCAAGACCAAATAAAAAACTCTTGATGAACAATTTGTCGCGTTGGGTACTCTGAACCTTGACATCAGGACCCACGGGCAACAATGTACAAAATTCAGCACAATTTATTTTGCAGTCCATAAAGTAATTCAAAAGAGATTTTTCACTCTGAGCAGGTTGAAAGAGTGTCTTACACACATCAAACATTCTGTTGAGATTATCTTTCCCAAAATAGAGAAATTCTAAGTATTTCATTAGTTCTTTGACCGATTCGCAGTGATTCACAAGCCCAACAACCTCTTTCTCAATCGAATTCTTGATTTGTAAGATCATTCTAGAATCGCCCCTCAACCAAGTATTCTGTGTGTCATCCGCTGGTGGTTTTTTAGTCTGGTGATCCTCCATCTCAATGCTCCGAATATAATGACGAACGTTCGATCGCCATGCATAATAGTTAGACCCATTCAACTTGTCTTCTGTAACCTTCGAAACCATTGGTATCATGTCGGACATAACTACTGTTGTCTTATCACCCATAACACAGAAAAAACAAAACTGAATCCTCGAAAATAAAACCGAGGGAAAATAATGAACCAGAGGCAAACCGAGTAGATTTTGGCAAATCTACATACACAGACAGGCCGAAAATACTCTTGCGAGACGAACCCAGGCGGCGGAAGTGAAAACGGATGGCGGACGCGCCCTCACGCGCCAGCACGTGGCGGCGGAGGCAGATTCCTTCGGCGGCGCGTGAGCTTCACGCGCGGCTACTTCTGACGGACGGTGACAACGGATCTTCTCTCCTAACGGCGGCGCAGCTGCTGAAGTGGGTGGTGTTGACAAACGGTCACTCTAAATGATGACCCAAACGTCAACCTACCCCACTTGAAAAACCCTAACGCTAAAAAAAAAATCTAAAACCCTAGCTCTGATACCATGTAAATGCTAAGGGTTTGAGAGAATCAGAATACTCTATTCCATTGACTTTAGAGAGATATATATACCAGTGTACAAGGTTAACCTAATTAGGGGAAGGAAAAAAGACAATAAAGGACATTATAACTAATATATTTACAACACTAGAATAACCATTCTAACAAATAGAAAGTTATTTATAGCATTTGAATAGATAAATATGTCTGAGCAGTAAAACATGTTGATAGCTAATACCATCATATATGCATGCGTGTATATAAAAGATATTTTATTGAAACAGACGTCACATGATGCAAAATTGCAGATCAAGCATCATAACAATCGTTAACCAATGAATTTCAATAATCAATGCATGAGACCTAGACACTGACAAAAAAAAAAAAAAAAAAAAAAACTTTTGAGCAAAAATATACTACCGATGGTTTTTTTTTTTTTTTTTTTTTTTTATATCCGTGAGTGTTTGAGACAGCTTGAGTGCACCTCGACTAATCTCACGGAACAACCGCCTAATTCTACAACATTTAGTTGCAAATTACTCCCTTGACATTCACGTGAAAAATGCATCGATTCACGTGAATGTCTTATTAATTCACGCATTTTCTTTTTAATAAATCTTTCCAATCAAATATCACATCTCCTTTTTTTTCTCTCATTTCATTCTCCCACGACCCACACACCAACTACTCTCTCTCCTCTTTAATTTTCACTCTTCCACACGCCAATTACTCTCTCTCTCCTCATTAATTTTGATTTTCTCTCCCTCATTTCTTCTTCATCTCTCTTCATTTACCATATATTTTTCTTCATCTCTCGCCCCTTTAATGTCCATCCTTCTCCTTTCAATCACTTCTTTTCTTTATTTCTTCACCATTTTTTTCTTTCTTTTTCTCTTTTCTTCAACCTTTCTCTTATCTTAGTTCCATTTTTTTCTCTACAGCACTTTTTCCTTTTTCCTTTTGGCTTTCTTATTTTCTCATTTTTTTTCTTCTCATTTTCTTCTTCAAATTTCTCACTGTTTTTTTAGTTCTCCAGAAATTCGAAAACTGACCGCCCGACCGTGTGGTTGGTCGGTCAGCATCACCACCTCTCCCAAACCATCGAAAACTGACATGTCAGTGGTCGGGGGCAGTTTCCGCCTAAAACCGACCAATGGTCAGCCCTAAGGCCAACCCAGTAATAATAATGATGATAATAACAGCAAAACTCTGAGTATCCAAATACTACATACCCGCAATTTTAACCAGTTTAGTAGGCCATGCTTTCGGGTCTTCTTCTCCTCCTTAACGGCATCATCATTGGCTTCGCTATTACTCTCGACGGAAGCATACAATTCAATGTTTTCATCATCTAAAATTAGGTCTCGCCTCTTGTATGGCAGGTAAGCTAGCTGCCGACATGTAGATAAGCATTCAGAGAAGATAGATGGACAAGTATAAAAGAATTCAAAAGTCCATAACATTTAAATTACATTAGGAGTAATCAGCGTTAAAGTACTCATACTCATATTAATAGCTAATTAGTGAATAACATCTTAGAGCAACAAGGTACATACTTCCTCCTCCCCGAACGAATGTCTTCTCCTAAGACTAGGTCGGTGAGGAAACCGTGATGATTGCGATGCCTTTGTGGAGACCAAAATTAACTTTGTCAGACGTTGAATTCTGCCCAACAAAGCAGCTTTTGCTTCTTCCTCCTGTTCCAATCTTGATTGTAGCTTGAATTGACCATCTTCTAACTTTATGCATAGGATCACACCAAAAGAAATAGTTCAAGTCAAACACCATATCTTGTAGGAAAAGTGGAAGTAAATGAATATTCTGTCAAACATCTTTGCACCATAAGCATATATAATCAAATATGATTTATGGAATACAGGCTCAAATTTTTTGAATAGTAATACTAATACATACAATCATACATAAATACATATTATTATTTTTTGATATCCATGATATCATGCCCCACCTCACTCCTCCACAGGAAAACTAAAGCCCCAAGTCATCAATTAATGGTTTTTTATGATTTTTTGTTTTTTTATGAAAAAAATCATCAATCAATGGTAACTGCCCCATTATTAAGCTAAGATTAGTTATCATAATGTTGCCAAACCATTATTTTTTCTTCTTTAGCTATTCAAAACATGAAAAGCATATCAATGATGGTTAATGCAATGGCACTGAGATATGTATAATATAACTCCTCTCCATAACAACACTTGCATTTTAGAATATCAGAATGACAGAGAAAACAAAAAAAGGAAAGTTGGAGTCCACAATAATCAAGGGGAACAAAGATTAATACAAAAGGGAATAAGGATGATACCACCATTTATTCAATTAAAAAGTGGTTATCATTATCAAGAGACTGCTTATGCTCTATAATAATCGCAAATTATAAGTCTTGAAGTGGCCCAACAGATGGACAATGAAAAACACAATAAATGATACTTCAGATCTGGTCTATTTGAGTTCCCAATTGAAAAACCTTTAGGTAGTGATACATTTAAATCCAACGGGAATAGGAATAAAATTCTCAATCCTTTATTCAGTTCGTTAAGAATCAATTCAATGTGCATCCTCTAGGGAGTTTAGCATCTTCATCTGTTTCCATTCTCCATATTGTAAATTAACTATATCAAAGACAGAATAATAGCAATCTTATTCTTAATATCAAAATAAAATACAATTTTTTCTGTAATCCTGTTTTTATAACTCCTTCACCTTCTTTTTCTTTATCTCCTTCGACCCTCTTCATCGTATATTTCATTTATCAATGAAATGATAATCTATTATCTAAAAAAGTACGAAAATTTTGTTTATTGAACATTTCTTTAGTACCACGAACTTAAACATACAATCTGAAACAAAGTCCTAAAGAATGGTACAGCACTTAGAATATAAATAATAGTACCTTTTGCTTCAGGAGCACAATGTCGTCTTCAGAATCTCTCAGTTGAGGAACAGTCATAATTCCCCTCTTTAGTTGATCTAACTCTTCCTTTAAACATCGAATCTCATTCTGATATTTCTTGATAAGTGATTTCTCATCAATAATCTGCAGGTTTGAGAAATCAGCTACATTTTTTCCCAAGTTAACCAGCTGGTTTAACAATCAAACATGAATTTAGAAATAAATAAGTCTTCTATTAAATAAAAATCCTGCCTTATTTTGTGCTGCTTGAATTTCAATGTGTTTTGCACGATGTGCAAATTTCAATGTATTATGCGTCTCTTCTGAACTACTTGATGCTGGAGTAACTGTGCATATAAGCTGTAAATACAAACACAGATGAATGAACAAACTATGATGTTTTAATTCGCTAATAAAATCTAGATAACATCTGTGAATATTTTTAAAATAATATTCATTTGGATAATAAGGTATAAAAATCCTTACAGAAACGCGCCCATGACCACTAAGTGAAGACTGAAGAAGTCTGGTAAGTTTAGAGTCTCGGTATGGTACATGATTGGCCCTTCCATCTGTTAGCTTTGATATTACCTGACAACAGAAATCACCATCGACCAAGTAATGTCCTTTACATCAAATGAAAAATCATCATTGGTGGTAGAGTTAAGTAAATCCAACATGACAACCAGATGTGTGAGAGAGTACTAATGGTGGATATCAATGGACAAAATTTGATTTAGATATAGATATAGACTTATAGTGCTCCTAAGAAAATTAAATTAATGAGTGGTTACTAGAAAACTTCTTTCTTTTTTTCATATCCGTGAGTTTCCGGGCGGCTTGCGCCCATCTCGACTATTTTCACGGGATATCCGTTTGACCCTACTACGTTTGGCTACTAAGAAAACTCGTAGGATACTAAATCCTAGGTAGGTGGCCACCAGGGCTTGAACACATTCTCTCTAAGCCTTTATTATTTCTATGGCTATTATTGATCACTAGGTCAACCCATGGTGGTTATTACTAGGAAGGATGAAAAAATTGCCCGAAATATCACCATTTTCGAGGGGTCGAAATATTGGCAAAATATTGGCGATATCGCCCGAAATATCGCCATTACTAGGACCGAAATATTGAGGGTAAAGTCTTTTTCACCCTGTATTGCCGAAAATATATCGGCAATATTAGTATATCACCGATATTTGGTTTTATTTTCTCTTCATTTGTATTAATAATTATTACCCTTTGAGGTTATTTGCATGAAAGTATGTCTAGCACAACTGGTAGATTGTAATATTTATAACGTGGAAGGTCGGGGTTCAAATCCTGCTGTGGTCACTGGACAGTTGAGTGATTTTTTTTTCTCTCCCCAGTCCACAACCCCACCCCTTTCTCTCTCTCCCTCTTTCTTCCTTTTTTTATTCTCTCGCTGCTTTTTCTTCTTTTTTTCAACTTTTTTATATTACATAATTTATATTTTGTTTTTTTTCTCTCTCCAGACCACAAACTCACCCCTCTCTCTCTCCCTCTTTTCTTTTTTTTATTCTCTCACTTTTTTTCTTCTTTTTTTTCAACTTTTTTGTATTATATAATTCATACTTTGTTTTTATTTCATTTTTCATTATTTTTAATACAATGTTTTGTGTTGCATTATTGTTAAATGGTGTATTTTTTTTTTTTTTTTTTTTTAAGAAACGGTAACCATTCATTGATATAATGAAAAAAGGGGGATAGACTATCCCTCCATATCAGGATACAAAAACATAACAAATCATAAAAACCAAAGGATCACAAAAAATGATGCTCTTAATCGGTGAAATACACGCTCGCAAAGACAAAAACATAAAAAAGTAGAAGAAATCCTAAAAACCAGCAGTGATGGCGGAGCTCCCAAAATGGTCGATACTTCTTTTGGAGGTAATTTTCTATCCAAATCGATCGCCGAGAGAAGGATTTGGAAGAAAAATTACCGCACGATCCAAACTCAGTTGTGACACCTTCCATAAGAATAAGGCCACTGATAAGAGATCTTTTTTGTGGAGAAATAAAGCTTCTATCAAACCAAAAAGTGTTGATCATTTAAGCTTGTCCGACCCTTTACCCGTGAGACGAGTGTTTGTGCATTTTTCGTAATTGATAGTCGATTGGAGATTCATGATTTCTCTGTCCCAATTCCTTTGTTTCTTGGATGTAGTGGGTTGTCTCTGTTTAGTAGGAAGGGGCATAATGCACATCCCGTTTTTTATCAGCCAAGGGAACAAAAATGATAGATGAGAGGTTGGATCGTCATTCAAAACTTCCTCTATTTCGGTATCTTCAGAGATCCCTTCTGTTAAAGGATGCAAAAGTTGAACAGGTGGCTTGGATGGATTCTCGATAGCCAGAGGTTCAATAGCTAGAGGATGTTCATCATAGTCTATCAAAGGGCTGTGAGGTATAGATTGATCAAAAAAAGTTGAGAGGGATGGGGGAGAATAGGGAGAAAGTATTTCTCTTTGGGTATGAGGGGTGCTCTCTTGCGAACAAGGAGATGATAAGAGGTCATCCGAATCAGTGATGACTTTTTTTTTTGGATGTGGAGTAAAAAGTTCCAGTGACTAGTTGAGTATTTCTAGTGTTGATGAAAATCGGTTTAAGGGTGGGGATCGGATCAATGGTGGGGAGGGGAGAGCTAAAAAGGGGAGTGAATAAACTTTGTCCCGAATTTTTGGGAGAACCATTGGAGGGTTGGTTGATTAAAACAATGTTAGTGGTTGGGGGTTGATGGGTTGGTTGAGGTTGATGGGAAAAAGTGGTAATTAATGCTGAATTTTTGGGAGAGTCAAAGGGGAGAGATGTCTTGTTTGTAGATATTAGACAAGATGGGTCAAGGTCTAATGGTAGGGGTCAAGGTCTAATGGTAGGGGTGGTTGAGTGTGGCGGTAGGTAAGAGGGGAATTTTGGTTTTTGGTGGTCAGAGGAGTTTTGGGCAATCCGAATGGGGGAGGAGAAGTTTTGGGGGGAAAAGGGGTAAGGAGTTGGTCAGATTGTGAGGGTTCAGTTTGGGGTTGGTCAATTTGTGGGGTGATGTGACAAGGTAGGTCAGGTACAATCTTAGGGGAAGAAGTCCTTTTTGTGGACAAAGAGGGAAGAGGGGGAAGGTCAGTCACTTCAAGAGCAGAAAAATGAGGATAAAAATCTGACCTTTCAACCTGGATGTACGAAGACAGCTTTTGCACATGGGTAAAATCACCTTTTTCCTTATTTGACTTTCTTCCATTGGTTGCTAAAGGACAATGGGCGCGTGTACACCCTTCTCCGGCAGCTAATGTGAGCGGTTTGCCATGCATTCCGACATGGTAGCTCATTGAAAACTCGGGTTTGTAGAATGGATCAATCTGCACAGTGATGGGTTTTTTCCCTGAGTAATGACATGTATCTCTGCAGGAAGCCAGGAAGGAAACCAAAAGCATTCTCCTTAACTCTTATGTTAGCTTCCATCATCTCCATCCTTGATAAGGTTTTTGTGGCTGTCTCAAGGTACCCACCACATTGTTCTCCAATGTTCTTGAATGTTTCACGAGACCATCTATCAAAAGGAAGGTTCCTTATTTTAATCCAACCCCCATAAGATGGAACCATCATTTTTGGAAGGTAAGATTCATCACTCCACAACTAAAATCTGATTTTGTAAGGACCTGCCATAGTCCATCCTTTGATGTTACTCAAAGTGATTCCTTGATCTCTGTTTTGAACCTTTAACAATGCCCTATCAGGTTGAATAGGACTGATGGATCCAACATTTGTGATACCCATTTGAATGGCCTTGATAATCTCAGCCCAACTATCATGAAAGTTTTCTCTAAAGACTATAACTGCCTCTTCCAGATAGAAATCAGCCATTTCTGGTGGAGTTCTTATCTTCTCTGCTTTTACCTGTTGAAAGGCTTGTTTCAAGGTTGTTGATGTCGAAGCTTCTTGTCTGTTAGTCTTTAAGGCATCCTTGTAAGTCAGATGATTCCTATTCAAAGAATATTTTGGAGCCACTTTGACTTCTTTCCTTGGTGAGTTGTTGAGGGAGTTAAGAAGAGAGAGGAAGCTCTTCCATCCAAATTTATTACTACCAATAGGTATAATAATTTTGTTTAAGCCTCCCTTGGATCCTAACCTTGCAATCTCAGCACAATGCCCTTTTCTTGAGGATATCTTTTCAACCCAAAGAACATAGTCATCTAGTCTATCTTCTACAAAGAAGCTCATGGTGAGTGGTGCTTCCAGAAGGGTGGTGAAGGATGTAATCAACCATTGATGAGATTCCTTTTTTAGAGCCAACGTGTAGGATCTTTACAAAAATTAACAACATATATTTGATAATTTTAACTTTTGTGTCTTGATAATTTTGTTTTTTTAAGTTTAACTTTATTCTTTATATTATATTTTAGAATGCACACTTTTTGAATATTCACTTTTATTTTATTTTTGAAGATAGAATGAATTGGGATCAATAATATATTATCAAATCAATTATATTAATGTTGGCCTAATACCCCAAGAACATATCTTATTATTAAATTATGAATCATGTGCTTGTTGACCAAAAAAATTTATCTACAAATTATTCAAGTTTATATTTATTTTGCAACCTTCAATACTATCTACTATGGTATTAATGCCTAAATGAGAACAAATAGCAGTCAGAAGATTAGAACAGAATAAGATTATAATTAGAAATGAAACAAACGGCAGTAAGTTACTACAAGTTTGATTTAAAAAGATAATGTATGAGAGGCCTCACTGTTCCAAGAGTTAGCAGGCTTTTATTAATATATGATCCCTCTTTTCGCCTTATCCCAGTAGTTTCAGCTTTTGAGCTCTCAGAACCTGCCAGATCGATGAGGTTCTGCAGGTATAAGTAAAATGTAGGAAAAGTTACAAAAAAATTGCAGACAATTGATATACACTAGTGACTAGAGGATAATCACATAAATAGTTAATTTAAAATTAAATTTTGAAAAAGGTAGTGGCCTATTACCAGTTGAGACAGGTTTACAGCTTCTCCTTCACTGTTTTCACCATATAGACTGCTCTCTATAGTCTATTCACAAGATTGAAAATATTATTTCAACAATAAATCAATGATGTCTCCATATTCAAAAATAAAAAATAAACTTAAAAAGTTAATAAATCAAAAATCAATCAAACAAATTTGGCATCATTTGCCATAACAATCAAAAAAGGCCAAGAGGATCTTACCAACATACATCAGAAGGTAATGCCCAAAAAATTAACTAAACTAAACATTCCAGATCCATTTAAGCATATCAATGAGGTGTCGTGACCACAACAATAACAAGGAAAAGCAGAGTAACTTAAAATGAAGGTTCAATCAACGGTATTACTTATTTTACCTGTAGTCTAGTAAATTGTGTTATTCGGATTATAAAATGTTATATTATAGAAATTGGGATACAGTTGTAATAATCTTAAATACTTGAATTTTTAGGTTGGTTAATATATTTATACATCAGTTATCAACAATTGACAGAAACATATACCATTATTTTCATATCCTAGGTAGCTAGCCCCCCACCCTAACAATGCCTACAGAAGATACATCACACATCTCTACACCAAGCCAGAGCCCTAAGAAGCTCATTGTATCTTTTAAGCTCAAAAAAGGATTGAACAAGTGACCATGTTTTTTTTTTCTTTACTCTTTTTTTATTTATTTTTTTTGAACAATTTTTTTTTTTTTTTGTGGTTAATGAAGGAACAAAAGAAAGCCACCAAAATAATGGAGCCAGTACCAGGGCAACAAAAATAGAAAATAAAAAATGAAAACAGTTACAAAAAAGTGCCCACTTGTTGGTAATAGAAAAATAAAAGAATAATTGCGAAAAAGTATAGAAGTATAGTATGAGATCCAAGGTATTCATATATCAACCTATAAGCTCTTGATCAACATACATGGCCCATTAATCTTTATTCTTTAGAAATAGGAAGTACATGATTCAGTTTAGAAATTTATCAAGTGGCCTTATCAGCATACAGGAACAGTCTTCCTTTGTATTCTTTGATTTGTCTTATTGAAAGTTAGATAAAGGGCCGCTCGAGGATGAGGTTGATTTGGGAGCTAGTGCAGAATTTAAGGAAGACTTGGTAACAGGTCTAGGGTCGGGTTGTGACTTTTCTACACCTGACTTGTCCGTTAGTGAGTGTGTCAAAGGACTCTTTCAAATCTTCACTATCACGATGTGGGTGACTTAGCCAACCTTTTTGACAAGGAGAACAGGACTGGTCTTGATCAGAAATTTGCAAGCTTCAGAAGTCTCCCCTATGGAGGAAGCTTCAGCTATGAAGGTGGCACGAAGATGTCTCTGGCGGGGGTGCAAGCTTCAGAAGTTCAATCTGAACTGTTCGGGGTGTTCATTCCTCAGGTAAAATGGCCCATGTTTGTCCTTCTCCCTTGAACTTTATTTCTTTGGAGGTGAGAGGGAAGTGAAGAGGCGTATTTTCCTTTCTATCCTTCTTAGCCGCCCTTGTCGTGTGTTAGACCGTCATTGATCCCTTTCCCTACTGTCCCTAATTTCCAAGCACTACGACATTTACTTCTCAAAGGTTGGGTGATTCTTTTCCGAAGCCTTCTCCATATCTAAGAGTAGTTGTCCTAGGTTAACAATGCCTTGGCCACGGTTGTTGCCTGCACATCTAAGGGTAGTGGGCTAGTAAACTCTCCTATTCTAATTCCTATGAGTGTGGGCTTTGAGGAGATAGGCCATACGGATGGCCAGGAAGATTTCGTGGGGAGTCTCGGTCTTGTGGCTATTTTTGTGGACCGTAACCTTTCAAGAGCGCTTAATGAGGGAATGGTTAGGTTGGGTCACTTTGCTAAAAAGTGTAAGGCAACCCCAACCCCTCCCGGCGAGGGGGAAAGGTTCAAGTAAAGGTTCTGTTGTGTCGAGGAAATGAAAGAGGGAGCTGAAAAATCTTCACTGTTCTATCAACTATGAGGGAAGAAAGACCTCAGGGTGTCCAAAGTGGTCCAATGAAAGTGGTTTCTTGGAATGTGGGGGGGGGGGGGGGGGGGGGGGGGGGGGATAAAAGAAGATTAGTGAACGAGACGTTACTTTGGGAGAATCCAGATATTGTCATTTTGTTGGAAATGAAGCGGGAGAGGTATTGTCAGTCTCTTACTAGAAGTCTGTGGGGCGATCATAATCTGGAATGGGAGAGTGATCAATTCTAAGGATAGTCTTAGAGGTGTATTCTCGTTATTTGTGGCTTTTGAGTTCCCTAGTTTAGGGGTTGGGTGGATCTCAAGGGTCTATGGTCCTTTCAACTCCAAAAGGAGAAAGGCCCTCTCAGAGGAGTTAGGCGGGTTCTATGGCCCTTCCAACTCCAAAGGGAGAAAGGCCTTCTTGGAGGAGTTAGGCGGGCTCTATGGCTTTTGTGGGGATCGTTGGTGTGTGGCGGTAGACTTTAAAATGTGACTAGGTTTACCTTAGAAAAATCGAGTGGGGGGAGAATTACCAAGTCTATGAAGAAGAGGTTTAATAGTCTAATTGAAGGTTGTGATCTCCTAGACCCCCCTTGGTTAACGGCAGGTTTACTTGGTCTAATTTGGGAGAGTGGCAGTGAGCTGCAGGCTTGATAGATTCTTGTTCTCCAAGAGTTGGTTGGATTTCTTCCCGAGTGTGAGACCATCTATCAGGCCTAGAGTTACTTCCAATCATTTCCCGTCTTTATCTCGATGTATGAAATGTCTCATTGGAGAAGGTTCTAAGATTTACTTTTGGGAGGACGGGTGGGTTGGAGACTCCCCCCATTGTGCTTTATTTCCCCACTTTTATCACCTTTCTGACAAGAAGCTTCACTTGGTGGCTTCTGTTTTGCCTTACATGGACCCCGTTTCCTAATCCTCACTTTCCTTGGGTTTCCGTCGGCCTCTGTTTAACAGAGAGACTTCGGAAGCAGTAGCCTTACTTTCTATCATCCATAATTGTCATGTGTGCCCAAGAAGAAGAGACCTTGTCTGGACTCCTAATCCTTTTGGGGGTTCTAGTGTTGTTCTTATTTTCATTTTTTTGTGTAACCCCATTCCCCCTGGATGCTTCAGAGTAAAATTCCTAAGGTAAAAGAATTTGCGTGGCAGATTTTGCATGGAAGAATTACTACCTTTGGACCGTATTTAAAAACGGACTTCTATTGTGTTGGGCCCACAATGGTGCATTCTTTAAAAACCAAAATCTGGATATTGAAAAAATGGAATGAAGCAAAAATTCTAACATGTAGGTGGTCCGACCATTTCTAGGGAATTTAACAGCAGAAAAATCCTTTTGTAAACAACAAAGCTATGAAGTTAACATGCTGAAAGCTTGAATTAAAGGCCAAAAAATTCTGCACATATAGTCATTATAAATTTGATATTCTCAAATATGCCCAAGTATTGTTCAATAACAAGAAAGTATTACAATTCTTGGATAAAACAAGTACTGAAATAAAAATGATAAGTATAACACCATAAGAATGTGCGAACAAGAAAGAAGACCGGGTATTCTTTAGTAAGGCATACGTGGAACCAAATTTTTGAGCCAAGATATGAATGAAGTGAACAAATATATATAATCTCTTTTTTTTTCCAAAAAAGAATTTGAAATATCACTCCATAAAAAGAGTGTAAACATCTTAAGGAAGGAGGTCTGGACTCCTGCCCAATTGAAAACTCTAACTAGAGATCATAATTACAAACTATTAACCATCAAGGATTGGCCTAGTGGTCATAAAGGGCCTTGGGACTTCAATGCCCTCTAAGAGGGAATGGGTTCAATCCTTGGTGGCCACCTACCTAGGAATTAATTTCCTACGGGTTTCCTTGGCAGCCAAATGTTGTAGGGTCAGGCGGTCTGTCCCGTGAGAATAGTCGAGGTGCGCGTAAGCTGGCCCGGACACTCACGGATATCAAAAAAAAAAAAAAATTACAAACTATTAAAAATCCTTCACCAATCAACCTTAGAATCTTTAAGCATAGTTCCAGTTCGGAAGATTCTTTTGTTTATAGCATACAACACTTGGCTTCTAGATGGAGTTCAAATCACAAAAAGTTTTGGTGTACCTACAGCTTACCATGATTATTAGAAATTGGAAGGCCTTTGTGTTAGTTTTTCTTGGAAAGGGGTTCTCTCTACCCTTTCCCTTAGCCTGTCTTCCTTTTTGTCTTAATATTAAAAAAAAAAGAAAAAAAAAAAGGATAACGTTCAATACAAGAATGATATTCACCATAACAATATATCAGTCACTGCAGGTGTACTTCTGCAAGCAATAATAAGGAAGGGTGGCAAAATCAGGTCTAAAATTATCAAATAGAAGTTGATGAAGAATGACGCTTGAATAGCCAACCAGAAAAGAGAATAAAATCAATCAAGGCTGCGTCATACTTCGATTAAGATAAAGATTTACCAATGTAAATATTGTATGGCTTCTGCTGCTTAACAAATTGAAATTTGTAGACCCAACATGTCTGTGTTCTGTTGGCAACAATAAAAAATTTATCACAAAGTGAAAACTGTCATGAATATAATATTATCATAATAACAAACAGATGCAATAATAATATACAACTTCTATTCACGAAAAAATGAATAGTCATACTTGTGAGACAATAGATTAAAGAGGTTAAAAAGATGGGTCAAAAAAAATTCAAAAAGGAGGTTAAAATGATTAACCTTTATAAATAAACATATACTAAAAAAGATAATGCCTGAAAGTAAAATTTAGAGACAACTAAGTGTAATCATCAGCAAAACAATCTATACAAAAGTATATCTATTCAATAGTCATCTATAATAGCCAAGAAAAAAGAAGAGTAGGGCTATGGGCTATTTGGTATCTTTACAAAATAATTTTTAAAGAAATATGATCAAGTAATTTGTAAAAGTTAAGATTATTGGGCAACTACCATTAACAAGCCAATAATTTATAAGGAAAACAACTTTAAAGAAAGGTAAACCAAACATGTTTTAACTGAATTTTTATAACTAAAAATAAAAAATAGATTTTTTTTTTTTTTTTTTTTTTTTTTGATAGGAAACAGAAACAATTTCATTGATCAAAGAGTGTTACAAAATCAACCTATCCAGATAATTACAAAAAACACCTCCATTGATTATAGAGGGTAGTAAGATCATAAAGACAAAAAGGAGAGTATAACTTGCTCCAAGATAATGCAAGTAATGTTGTCAACTCAATGAATCTCCATGCATCTTTGGAAGAGTCTCTAAAGATACGAGTGTTTCTCTCGTTCCAAAGATTCCAAAATAAAGCACGGATAAAATTAAGCCGGAGAATCTTCTTTGCTTTCTTGAAAGGGTGACCCATAAGAGTAATGTAGAGCAATGAGAGCATATTATCCGGCCTAGGAAAAGACCATTCGAATGCATCAAAGAGGAAGAACCAAAACTTTTCAACATATGTGCATTGGCTGAAAATGTGAATTTGAGATTCATCACTTGCTAAACACAAATGGCAGCAATCTGGGGAAATGAAGTGCTTTGGAAGTCTCTTTTGTAGCTTATCATAAGTGTTGATACACGAATGACTAAGCTCCCAAATAAAGAATTTCACCTTTTTCGGATATCTACCTGACCATATAGACTTATAAAGGCCAGAATGTTCACATAATCCCATTGATGATAAAGCTTCCGCCATCGACTTAGTTGAGAAAATACTGTTTTTTTCAAGATTCCATAACCAAGTATCTTCCCTATCAATCGGAGAGAAGGAGCTCATAGTACTAATGAAGGAAGCCCATTCATCCACTTCCTCTTCCAGAAGGTTTCTTCTTAAATTCAGCAGCCACATTTTCGACATTGGGCACCATATTTCAGCTATGGATGCCTCCTTTTTCATGGATATATGGTATAAACTCGGATAAAGAATTTGGAGGGAAGTAGGACCACACCATGTATCTTTCCAAAAGGATGTCATGCCCCCGTTACCAACTTTCAATGATAGGTGCTCATAAATCAAGTTCTGAAGGGGAACAATAGCCTTCCAAGGCCCATGCGCCGAGTGTAAAGATATGGAATTTGGCCTAGTATCGAAATGCATCGAGCCATATTTGGCTTTAATGATTTGTCTCCATAAAGCCCCCTTTTCTTCATGAAATCTCCATATCCACCTTGCTAGAAGCGATTTGTTTCTCACTTTTATATCAAGAATGCCAAGGCCACCCTCCAAAATGGGAGTTTTGACCTTTACCCATTTAAGCAAATGAGTCCCCTTGTGTTCCAGATTTCCTCTCCATAGATAGTTTCTATAGAGTCTCTCAATATCTTCAATCACAGCTTTTGGGGCCTTATAAAGAGAGAAATAATATATAGGCAATAAAAATAGTTTTTAAAAATAACTTCCAAAAGCCCCGTGAATAAGGGTCCAAAATATTATAATTAACCATAATGAAGATGGAAGGGTCCTTCAAAGGTGACGCCTCCTGTAAATGCTCGATAGAACATAAAGTTCTATCATAAACTCGATAGGAGGTTCAGAAGAAGTTTGACCAATATAGAAGGAAAAATTATATTTAATGCCATAGTATTTCACTAAATGCAAGGACTGTAGGTTGGATCACAAACACCTTCCCTAAAGCCAAGCCACAATTTTTTACATCAGCTCAAACAATCAAGCGATTTGAACAACAAGATGAATTATTCTTCACTATCTCGACTAAGGAGTCCTTTTGGTTTTTTTTTTTTTTTTTTTTTTGATAAAGTACCGAACTAAATGAAAGAATATAAGGGCATCCAAAAAAACATAAGCCCAAAAGAAGGCCCCTTAAAGGAAAGGGGTCCAATCGAGTAATAAAAGACCTATAGGATAATTACAAAATAACCGCATCATCGACACCCACAAAGAAACTTGAAACCTAATGAGGGACCAAATAACACTAGGCTCCCTTTTAGACCCTCTAAAGGTTCTATTGTTTGTCCCCCCCCCCCCCCCCCCCCCCCAAAAAAAAAAAGGCAGATCCCAGTCTGCAATAAAAACTTCTCTTTCTCCCGAAAAGGCGGATGGAGAAGGAACTCTTTGATCATCTTTCTAATGTGTATGTGCCTAGCAAACTAGACGCCAAACACCTCAAAGAAGAGGTTCCAGACATCACGAGCAAACTCGCAGCTCCACAACAAATGATCCAAGTCTTCCTCTGCCCTTTGGCAAAGAAGACAACAGAAGGGACCAACCAAAGTACTTCTCTTTTTCAAGAGCCGATCAAGAGTATTAACTCTACCGTGAATGACCAACCACACAAAAAACTGAATCTTTTTTGGTATTTTTACCTTCCACAGAGACGAAAAGACTGACTCGCTAACCGGGGAGGGATTAAGTAAGCTCTGAAAGAATGAGCTACACAAGAAGAGAACCCTTCACCGGGATTCGAAGACCAAATTCGAACATCTTTTTTCCCCGGACAAAGAACACGCTCCCCAATAAGAGAAATGAGGGTCAAAATATTTGTCGTTTCTCTATTGGATAAAGTCCGACAAAAGCCAAAGGTGAAGGAGGGAGATCTCACGGACTGGTTAAAAATATCAGCGACATAATGATTTTTCAGAGAAGACAGATGATATAACCTAGGAAACAACGAGCAGAGGGGGCTATCCCCCACCCACTTATCCTCCCAAAAAAAAAGTTTTTTTTTATAGGAAACAGAACCAATTTCATTGATAAAATGAAAAGTGTTACAATAAATATCCTGCCCAGGAAGGCTACAAAAAGCACCTCCATTGATTATGGAGGGTAGTGAGATCATAATTACAAAAAGGCGGAGATAGCTTGCTCCAAGTGATAGCTAGAAAAGATGTCGAGTCGATGAAATGTCGTGCAGCTCTATGGATATCCCTAGAGATTCGAGTATTTCTTCCATTCCACAGATTCCACATAAAAGCACGGACAAAGCAAAGGCCATAGAGTCTTTTTTACTTTCTTGAAAGTGTGGCCCATTGTCAAAGTATAATCCCAAAAAAAGGAATCATTCTCATCCCCCACAGAAAACTGAACCAGGTTAGAAAAGGAAGGAATCTCGCAAGAGATATCCTTCCAAGGATTTCTGAAAGTGCTTTTAACCTTACCCGACAGTCACTCGAACGGGTGAGAGTCGTATTTACTCGCAATGACCTTGTGCCACAGGGTATTAGACTCAAGGGGAAAACGCCACAGCCATTTTGCAAGAAACGTTTGGTTATGGACTCTTAAATTACACAACTCAAGACCCCCTAGGTTCACGGGATTACCCACAACCTCCCAATTCACCAAATGCGCACATTTCCCCTCCTCGACCCCATCCCACAAAAAATCTATCATGAGCTTCTCAAGCGACTTATAAACCGAGCAAGGGGCTTTGTAGAGAGAGAAATAGTACGTGGGGATTCCACTCAACACCCCCCGAATAAGAGTCAACCTGCCGCCCTTCGAAAAAAAACTGGTTTTCTTGAGCCAAAGAACATAGGTTCACTTTCAAGTTCTCTAGAAAAAATTTGGTCGAGGGCAAGGAGAGAGCCAATGTACACAAATCCAGCAGATGGGGAGATAGAGTAAGTGTTATCTTTTTTGGTTCAGGGAAAAAAATAATAATGAATAAATGTATAAATAAATAAAAGAAGGAAGTAAGTGTTATCCTTACTCCAGGTCTCTTTTTTAATGAGTGCCCCTATTATTATATATATTTTGATAGTTTGGCTTTGACCTAGTGGTCAATGGCCTTGAAAATAATAAAAGGTTTAGAGGGAATGGATTCAAACCATGGTGGTCACCTACTTAGAATTTAATATCTTACGAGTTTCTTTGGCAGCCAAATCTAGTAGGGTCAGGCAGTTGTCCCGTGAAAGTAGTTGAGGTGCACGCAACCTTGCCCAGACACTCACGGATAAAAAATTAACCCAAATATCTTGGATAACCCTACTTTAATTTGCAGGTCTAAAACAATGAAAAAGGTTCAAGTTTTTTCTATGAAACATTGGCCTAGGACATGTTAAATATTTTACATGATTCAGAAGAAGTTTCTGGCTCAGCTGTCTCCACATTTTTGTCGTTCTGCACAGAAAGTTCAAAGGATCAAGGCCAACCCTTTATTCTCTTGCCCATCTAGTTCATCTTGTTGGTACAGGTTATTGGAAACTTTTGATGTACAATTGTGCTTCCAAAATAAAGCCAAACAGGTCATTCTCCAACTTCTTGGTGGGTGTTCAAAGACAAAAGGCTAAGGAGTAATGAGATAATTAAATTTACCATAACCCATTAGTTTAAGCTTTTGGGTTGATTGGTGATTTAACATGATATCAAAGCAGAAGTCATGTGTCATGTGTTCACCCCTGTAGTGTCATTTTCTTCCCAATTAATATTGATTTCCACTTGTTGGGTTTTCTACAAATCTTCATGCCAACAAGTGAGGGAGAGTGTTAGAGTCTTGATCAAATTAAATTTACCGTAACTCATCACATCAGCTTAAATTTTTGGGTTGAATAGTGATTTAGCCGCTAATAACCAAAATCAAACTTGTGTGAGCTATGAGAGGTGTCAAACAAAAGAAATTTTGAAATCAGTCCAGAAGCTTAGGAGATTTCTAGGAGTTAACCAGATTTTTAGCTTCAAATGGGTTTGCTCTTTCTTATACTTCTTTTGTAATTACACTGTCTCCTTTATTATAGCCTCGTGAAGTTTTTAACCATTATGGTAGATCAACCATAAACCATTTGGTTAACATGATGTTAGTCTCTCAAATTTATTTATTTTTCACATTCCTGCTTTTCTAGCAACTCCTAACTAGGGATGGAAATGGAGGAGTGGTCCCCAGCTCAACTTATGTTTATAAATGAACTATCTTATAAATAAAAATTGATCAAATATACAGAAGACTTCACATGTATATGCCTAAAGATAAAAGAGTAGAGAAAAAGTTTACTATTTATTTGTTCAATTAATTAATTTTATAAAAAAAATTGTAATCTATGTATATTTGTATTATTTAAATAGATTATTATTTTGTTTAGATTAGATATTAGTCTTTTGTTTTTAATTTTTTTTTTTTTTTAGTACAGCCTTTTGTTTTTAATTGTTAGTTAATATTTTCCTTCCTAATTAGTTTCCTTATTTGTAATTTGTATTGTATAATTGTATTATATTGGCCCATGGGTCCTTTGGAAATAAGAAATTAATTTCTCCAAAAAACACACTTTATTGACTAATAAATAAAAACAATGAATAAATAAATAGAATAATGACTATATGTCTATATGTTTCATTCAAGGCCAGAATTGGGTCCCAAAAATGGAAAATGAATTCTCCATCAAAATTCCTCCCGTTAAAGGAATCTTATCATCTCTACCCTTAATGTAACCGTATTAGATAAAACTTTGAGCATCTGAAAATCTAATAAAGAAAAATTATCTCAACTCATTTTCAAATAAGCACTTAAAATGGATGTTGCAAGAGAAATAAATCATCATACAATATTTGGATCCTTTTTCTTTTCCATAAAACCAAAGACCCTACCGAGGATTCTTACCTTCCCCCGCTGCAATAAGTGAAAGTGCATGAGCTGGAGATAATACAACTTCTTCCTTAATTCCTTCCACAAAGGTGCCCTATTAACATCAACGTAAAAATAAATGCAGAGTTTCAATATTCTTATAATGATTAACATAATCTCTTTATAATTGGAGTAAATAGCATGGTGCAAGCAAGTAGAATATGAAAATACAGAAAATTGGCAAGAAGTTAAGATTCATAATAGTCCTCCTTGACACATATTATGCAAAAGCTAAATGAATCCAGATATGAATAAGTTTAACCATATGTTTTTTTTTTTTTTTTTTATGAAACAGAGAAATTTCATTGATTTAATGAAATCAGAAGAGGATAAAATATCCAATAGTTACAAAAAAACTCCTCCAACCAATAACAAGGGAAGATAAGCCATAATCACTAAAAGGTTTGATTAATTTACACCAATTCATAGCATCAAAAGTGATGGAGGAGTAAAGAGAGAGGAGGGGAGTCTTCTTGTCCGAGAAGGTGCGAGAATTCCGCTCCAACCAAACCATCTTTAAGAAAGCTCTAACAAAATTCAGCCACATATCTTCTTTTCTTTTTTAAAAGGATGACCAACCTAATGTAAGAGAGAAAATCCCCAATGTGTAATGGAAAGGCGGTCTGCCACCCAAATTCCTTAAGTAAGAAGATCCAAAAAGACCATGCATGCTTGCAGCATATAAAAAGGTGACTGAGTTTCTGCATCGGCATGACAAAGGGGGCAGCAGCTCCGAGAGATATATAACCAAGGATAATGATGTTGAGGCTTGTCTCGAATGTTTAAACAATTGTGGCTCATTTCCCAAACAACAAATTTAACTTTTTTAGGGTACGACCCCTTCCAGATGGCACGGTAAAGCTCAGCTTCCGATAGATCTTCCTTAGAAACAAGGGCTTTGGTGAGAGATTTTGTAGAAAAACGACCATTATTTTCCAAGGACCATCTCCATTGATCAGCCGGGTCCGAGAGTACAATCTCCGAGAGGGCATAAGATAGCCCCACCCATTCAGAAATTTCAACATCATTAAGGTTCCTTCTTGGACAGAAATTCCAGGAACTAGATGAATGGTTCCACATATCAGCCACTGAACCCTCGGGTTTCTGAGTAATAGCAAAAAGTAAAGGAAACCGGTCCTTTAAAGCCACATCTTCCAACCAAATGTCCCACCAAAAATGAGTAGAGCTACCATTACCGATAGAGCAAGTAATGTGTGAATAATTCTGATTTTGAAATTTCTGGATGTATTTCCAAGGCCCCTTGGATGAGTATAAGGAATAAGACCCCGTCTTTTGATCAAAATGAGAGCCACCAAATTTGGCAATAATCACTTTCCTCCATAGAGCAGTTTTTTCATTGTAGAATCTCCATATTCACTTGGCCAAAAGAGCCATACTTTTCTGTTTGATATTAACAATCCCCAAGCCCCCCTCTTCCATTACTTTTTCCCAAAGAAGGTTGTGAATGCCTCCCTTTTCATTGGTACCCTTCCACAAGAGATTTCTAAACAATTTTTCAATTGATTCAGCCACCTTTGAAGGAATACTGAAGATGGAAAGGTAATAAATTGGAAGGTTTTCTAATGTAGCATGGATAAGAGTCAACCTACCTCCTTTAGAGACCCCATGATTGTAATCTCTTTTCAACTTTATCTAACAATTAATGCCCAAAAACCATAGTTTTGAGTTTACCATTTAATGGAAAACCAAGATAAGTAGCCGGCCAATTACAAGCTTTGAACCCAAATTGTGAGTTTAACCATATGGTAAGATGAGCATTTGCATTTTCGCCAATTTTTTTTTTTTTTCCATAGAACCAAAGCGTTCATTGAGAAAACATGAGAACAAAGGGACATACAACAACAAAGCCCAAACAAAAGGAGCAGACTAACTATAATTGCAAAAAAATCTTAGAAGTCGAAGCCCAAAGAGAAGCATTAAACCTAGCTAAAGACCAAACTTCTCCCCAAGACCTCTCACCCCCTCTAAAAATCTTATTATTCCTTTAAGCTAAATACCCCATAAAACTGCCAAAAAACAATATTACCAAACAATATTACTAAAAATCTTATAGAATTATATTTAAAAGGATAAAAACTTTAATAAATATAGTATTTCATGTTATAAACTCAATTCATTTTTGTTAAATTAAAATATGTATAATATAATATATTATAAATTATATAGTATTGTAAAATAATAATTATACAAAATTTATAACATAAAATATGTTCATAAATTAATTAATAATAATTTATATTAAACCTAGTTTTATGGTTTATAAATATCTTATCAAACACATTTTGAACAATTAGTTAAATTGAGATCCAATTTCTAAATCTGCTACCAAACACATATCTGAAAATATGAAATACAAACTTGTTTTCATTGAATCCCTTGTTTTCAGATCACCAACCAAACAAGCCCTTGTCTTCAATAATATTTCGGCTTTTTTCCATCCAAATTTCTGAAGTAATGGGCTAAGGTGAACTTGGAATAAGAAGTGGCAAAAATTTCACACATGAACAATGAAGAAAAAAAATGATCTTGATCCTCATCTGCCTTAAAACAGAACAAGCAAACTGAAGGTTCCAATACTGTAGATGACATTATTTTTTTGTGAAGTTTTTCAGTAGTTCTTAACCCTTTATTGAGCAAACCTCTTGAACTGGCATTTGAATGACATATAAGACATTAAATAAAGAATAAAAAAACGAATGCAATTACCTGAGCATCCTCTCTGATTCTTAGATTTTGTCCAGCAGGATTCAACAAATCATTGACAACCTGGGATGAAGGAAACATTGTAGTGCCATTAAAAGGACCCAACTTAAGTAAAAAACTGATTTTGAACTACTTTACTTTGATTGTTGCATTAGAAATCTAAAAGCTCAGAAAAGCTTGCGACATGAAGTGACAATAAAACCAAGCATCAGAAACTAAAACTCTAAATGGAAAGGATCATACCTCATTGTAGATTTCTAGGTATGACACCCGAAGAAGAAACTCCCGATTTGGAGTCTGGATGTAGAAAGACATTAAACAAAGTATTTCTTTCAAGACGATGTATTTAAATCATATATAATTTCCTCATAATTACCTCTTGGATGATGCTAAATGCATCCTTCACAGCCAGTGGTATTATTCCTGGCGACCTCTGATCACCCTACAAATGAGGTATTAACTGTGTAAGTTTGTTGACAACATCATCTAATCCAATTATGTAGCTATATAAATCACATTTTTCATAGTCTAATAAGAAAATATGAAGTACACTAGGTCTAATTAAGTTTATAGCAGCCGGTGAGCCTCCTTCGAATCTATACTCATAAAATTGTACCCTCTTAAATGTCAAGTAAAATGAAATACAAATGCATGCCCCTGAAATGTCTCTAGACCATAACCATGCCATCAAGTTCATCCAAGAATATGTAATATCTTAACTCCAAGTCAAAGGCATTCTTTTGCTTTTCCTATTTAAACCTAAGAACATGTGAACAATGAAATATTTAAATGTATGTGAATAATAATGTATTCAAATGTGAATAACTATGTTTTATTAAAAATAGTCTATGGAGTGCTATAGGTAAATGGTTTTACATTAACCTTGAATGAAATGTGACAACTACCTCAATAGTTGCAACTATTAAAATTGGATCAGCTCAGATGTAGTATTAGAAGCAATTAAATGATCTAGTTTTGAAAGTATACATTATCGCTAAACTGCATAATCAAGCCAAAACTTGACGAAGATTGGTCCTAGAGTAGAAATCATAAGCAGTTTAGCAATGGCTGGGATGAGAATTAGAATTAATGCAGTTGATATGTTTAGCACCATGAGATGACATTACAATCTAGCACCAGTGACATAAGCATAACAATACAATACTGCTCCTATTCACTTTAAAAACAAACAAAGAAATAAAAAATCTATCAAAATAAAAATTAAAAATTAAAAACAAAGAAATAAAGAAGAGATAGAATAGTCTTCTTCAAACATCTGTACTATGTTAGCAATAAGGTACAAGTTATTTCAATCAGAGCAACTGCAAAAAGATTGGGTTCCAACAACTTAGGACCACTGAAAATGATATTCTCTCTTTTTGTTGATAAAGATGGTTGAGTCCTACAAGTTATTGAGGCAATCATTTTAGGCATTATTTATTTCATTTCTGAATTTGTATATTTTCTTCATGCTGTCAGGTCTTCTTTTCTCCTCATCTTCTGTTAAATAAAAAGTTTTTGTTCATGCAAAGATACTGATCATACAGAAATGACAAGGAAATAAGTTTTGCATCTTACATGCATGGTGTGAGTCTTCCCACTGCTTGTCACCCCATATGCAAATATCGTACCTGTGGGGGGAAGGGGAGGAACATGATTAGGAAATAAACAGCATATCATATTTTTCAAACAGTATATCATGCTCATAAGTATATTAGGTCCTCATTAGAAGTAGGAAGTAAGTGAGGGTGTCAAAGGGCCAGCAAGAGTTGACTTTTTTTTTAATAAGAAATCGAGCTTTCATTGATAAACATGAAAGAATATACAGGGGCACACAAAAAAACAGCCACGAGAGGAGCCAAAACCTAAAAAAGAGTCTTCAATCCAAAAGAATAACACCTAAGAAACCAAGCTTTCAGGAGTTAGGCTAATTGTGCTGAATCTGATGTAAGTGTGGACTTTTTGTAAATACCGCTAGAATATATGAATTAGTCAATGTGGGCTCCGATAGAGAATTAGTCTTTGGTGAGGGGCCAGAATGCAGGGCTCTATTTTTGTAGCACCTTTCCATCCCCTTTAATGTAATTGTTAATCCTTATAAAGGCTTTATCAAATCGGTATCATAGCACTTTTTTGGGCATGCTATGAGGGGAAAAAATGAACCATCATATAGAATTTTGGTGACGCAATGTCAAGGAACTAAGGTGAAGGAGGTTCAAAAAATCCCAAAAGATGAGGAGCTTGTCAGCATTAGGACTGCAAAAAAAAGATACTTGGCCTCCCTTTGGACCGTAGTAACAGCTGAAATTATGGTTGCAGCTTTAAGGAATCAGGTATCAACTAATACAATGTTATACCTATACGTTGTTTTTTTTACTCCTAGTCCACTTGTCCTTCATCACAATGTATCCTTTCCTTCTCTCTTTTCAAGTTTAAAACAAAGCAAAATGAGGGAAACTATTGTAACTAGAAAAAAAAACTTAATAAATCAATTAATTAGCAAGATATAACTCAAAACCATTCACACAAATTGAACTTTAATGCAAAATGTTATCAAACCAATATATCAGTACTGCTTACCATTAACGCCCTCCATAGCACCACCAACAACGTGCTGTGCAGCAATATCGTAGACATGACGAGTAGTTGTCGTAGGACCAAAAACTCGATCTAAAAGCATGAACAGAACATATTTGAAGTGAGACCACTACTTTTGACATGATGACAAAATTTAGAATCATGACCTCTTCCAACAGATAAATTGATTAAAAATTTAAGAGTAGCTGCAACAAAGATAATTAGTACACCTTGCATAACTATTTGGAGAAATTACCAGATTAGAAACAAAAATTTAGGTGGAAAGAAAGAGTGAAAATGGATGTAAGTACCGTATAAATATTTTAGATTTTAACATGCAATTTTGATAATTTTGACAAAACGATCAGGAGGATAATCACATTATAAAGGAATCTAGAATAACCAATGTAGGATTAAGACATTCCATCACTATGGCATTTAACTCAACAAAGTGGATAATATGCTAAGGAATTATTGGCAGTAACATCATTATCATTTTCTCCATTGGTAGGGATATGATTCTTAATTTTTGTTCGCCTATGCATCTTTTAATCTAAGGGGTAAACAAACTAAGAAGTCACTCACTGCTGCAACCTTTCTGGCTCAACCAAGTACAAACATCTTAAATGAAAAGGCATAAAAGCACTTCAAAAATTTACCATAAGCATATGCTATAGCCGGATTATGCTCATTCCGTACAATTGTTTCACCATCTGCATACCATGCAATATCCTCTCCTTGACGAATCTCCCTTGGACTTCTCAAAGATATTAGTCAGTTTTCATTAGAACTTGCGCAGAAAACCTAATCATCAAAGCTATAGATCAATTTGTAAAGACAAAATGCACCTGAGCGGACGAAAGCGAACTGTGACAGTGACATTTTCTTTGGATCTCTCCACATCTAATTGCAAATTTTCTGCGTTCAAATACTGTGGCTTACTTCGAGCTGAAGAAGATGCAGGAGAGCTCTGACCATCAATAGAAGTTTCCACATACTGTTTCGATGATGAGGTAGTAGAAGATGATGGCGATTTGGCAACCCTTGTACTAACAGAACCCAATTTTTTTGACTTTGGACCTTGCTTGGATGCCATTATACCACTTCAAATGGATCCTAAAAAGTGATGTAGAACAACATCAAATATCTTTTAGGAACAATTTTGGTATCTCAGTCTCCTAAAAATCGTCACTCCTTAAACGTGGGGTCGGATGGAGAGAAAACCTAGGAAAGGAAAAATAGTAAAAAATGTGTATCATAAAATTCCTAATTCAAGGCCATCCTTCATCACGTTGAGAACATATAATAACTTTGCAATTAGTCTAAGTTAAATAAGCCCCTTAGGATAAGCAATGTACTCAATAAAGAATCTCCAAGGCCCCTTTTCGGTAACTAGAAACTTCAAACGAATATTTGCATATGTGGGTTCTCATTGCAAAGGAAAATTTCACGCTTACCTAACTTCAAAACCCCACCAGTAGGGTTAAACATAAGTTTGCATGCGAAATTGAGAAAACTATGAACAGGGTTAAACCAGCCCTCCATTTCTCGAGGCTCAGTTAGCATTTTCAGCAATTATGAGGAAAAGGGCAAGTCGAAAATTCCTCAAACATTAGAAGAAAGTCGAATTCTACTACTTCCTCGTGAAGCTCAAGCAGAGCAGTACCCATTTTCCCTTTTGCCCACTACCCATTTCCGCAAAACCAAACAAGATAAGATTGGAAGAAAGTAAATTACCTGAAACGAAGCTAAATCAGAGAAGCATTGCAGACCCAATCGAGCTTTTCAAACAAACAAAAAAGGGGCGAAATTCAGCAGGGGGATCTTCTTCGAACAGAGGAAAACAAACGCAGATCTAAGAGTGAGGAAGTGAGAGTAAATTAATAAAGCAATAACATAATAATCAAAGTCATCAATCAATCATCATTATCATGCATCAGTAAGAAGAGAGAGAGAGAGAGAGATTAGAGAGAAAAGCATACTATAATTCGTAAATTCTTAATTGTAGCTTTCCTTGCTTGCCTTGGAAGCGATTCCCTCCACCAAAGGCAAACCGCATTTCCAATCCAACTTTTAGAGAGAGAGAGAAAGAAAAAGGAAGCTCATAAACTTGCAATTTCAGGCATAGATATAGAGAGAGAGAGAGAGAGAGAGAGAAAAGTAAGAGAGGGGAAAAGGAAAACAAAAAGGTAGAAAAGTGTGTGAAATAAGTCTCTGTCTATGGTGACACTTTGTAAAAAAATACTACAAAAAAGAGTTTATACTTTGAGAGAGAGAGAAAGTGATTGTTCTCACTGTCTCTTTTTTCCTATAAGTAAAATTACCATTTTGATCTTAGCACTCTTTATCTCACTTCTAAATTACATAAATCATAAATGGTGTTTGCTGCATGGACTATGAACTAAAAGACTCGGGTTCAAATAGGGATGTTCATTTAATCTGTCTTATTCTGTTCGATTGAAAATCCGTCCCGAATGTAGTCAGAAATTCTCGATTACATTGAGAATGGGGCAGGGAGTGATAAATTTTTTTTACCCGATTAGCTAAACGGGACCGGAACGGGCAATAGCGTACCCGCCCAATCTTTTTGTTATATATATACGCATATATATAATATATTCACCCAAAAAATAACTTCATCCTCATTCATTATTCAATCTAAAAAAAATAATATGTGAAATGAAGTTTATTGATTTAAATATATATAATATTAATTAACTTATCCAATAATAAAACATACAAAAAAAAATTAAAAAGAAAAATATTCGTGGAAAAAAATTGCGCGAAGAATATTGGATTCCCACAAAATTAAATAGGAAATTTTGCGGAGACGGATAATGGAATGGAGGACGAAAACAGAGGCGAAAAAAGCATTATCCAGTCCCGCCCACGAACATTTCTAGGTTCAAATTTTCCTCCCATTAAAAAAAAATCATAAATCACTTCTAACCTTATTTTTCTTTATAAAAGGTCCTCGTTTGCCTTATTTAATTGGGCAAGTTGTTTCATTGTCCAAATCTATTTCTGTTGCAGCTTTGTATAATATATTTTTGTACAACCTTAGAAAACAATATTGGTAAGTGCTGCATATTATTATATAAACAACGTTCGAAATTATATTAAAAAAATGATAATCCAATAGTAGCTGGTTAAGTAATGGTTTTTTAATCGGGCTAACATAAAGTACATTTTTTTTAAATTATGTAAGTACGGGTAAAATTTTAAGTACTACGAGAATATAGATATTCTTTCATTTACAGTCATATCATTTTTAAAATGATGTGAGATCCACATCATTTAAAAAATATTTATAAAAGTAAAATTATATTGTGAACGGATAAAATAGATACTCTAAATAGTACTAAATTTTTTCCCGAGTAGGAAGTCATACTCATAATTTTTACAATTAAGAGCTTATTCATCAAGTTGTTACATGCAATTCAACTTTTTAAAAGTATGATCATAATTTATATAGTTTGGTGAAAATTGAAATCACCCAAAATTCTCCATTATCAAATGTTAACAACTTTTCCATTGAAAAAGTGGTAGGTTTCAAATTATAATTCTTGAAATAATACAACAAAAGAAAACCCACCTTTTTTTTTTTTTTATGCCCAACCACTCTTGTTTAATCCAAAAATCACCTAAATTCAAACCCTAATGTAACATTTATGCAAATAGGGATGATTATAAAATTTCCTAAAATTATAAGGACCAAATTAAAAGGATTAAAATGGTAATTTTAACTATTTATTTTTTTTATTGTAATATATTTATCTACATCTTATTTAATGACATTTTCTCAATTTTGTTGTCGGAGCAGTGGACTTCAGAAAAATCATAGGTGGGCGCAGAATGAGAATATATTTATTTTGTTTGTTTGAATTTAATATATTTAGAAAAAATAAAATGTGCAAATAATGGAGTTGGCAACCCAACCCCTTAGACTACCACTTTTGACTTATATGACAAATATCTGGTGGCTAATTAGTTAAGACCTTCCATGTATTTTCTATACATATTTTCCCAATAATTCATTAAAGTTGTATATATATTTTTAGAATTCTTGAAGAATATTTTTCTTTAATTTATTGTTTCTTTTTTACTTTTAATTTTTTTATATGAATTCTCTTTTACTATGTCGTAAAATGTGTCGAACCTAGAATTTTTTGAATTCCGTTTATGATTGCGGTGATTTTGAAAATAATTGTTGTTAGCGGTGCTTTTATAAAAATCAGTTGTAGTATGAAGTAAATAAGTGTTTGTTAAATTTGAATTATAAACCTAAAAAAATAGGTGGTAGTGTTTTGTAAACTAATACCGAATTTGGGAGATTTAACTATAATGATTAAAATAGATATATAATTTCAAATAATTAAAATTACTAAATATAATTTTTTTAATTTAATTTATTTTGATAAAATGGTGTGAGAAACCATTTTTATTATTTCAATTTTAATTAAAAAAATATATATATAAGAAAAATAAATTAATGTTAATTTATTTTAATTTTAATTTTATCCATCATTTTAAACTATTTGATAATTAGCATTACTTCAATAAAACTACATAACAAAAAGATAGAGTGGTGTCTATCAGATTTTAGAAAAGCAAATAATAAAAATAATTTGATTTAAATTAATGTAAAATCAAGTTTACCCAACAAAAAAAACGGTTAAGATTATTTAAAAATCATATTTGATGGCCTTCAAACTCAGCCCAAAACGGGGTCTTGGTAACTAGTCCATGTTGATGTGATATTTATTGGAAAGACTTAGGCTCCGTTTGACATTGCGTTTGAAAGAGTTAGAAGTGATTAAAAATAAATCTTAACCGTTTTTTGTGTTTGGTAAAACAAATTATTTTATAATTCGTTAAAATCAATTTTGCATGACACGTTCATTTTCCACAGCTGTTATTTGTAGCTTTTAGATTCTCTAACAATCACTTTTTTTAACAAATTTTTAAATCTTTTCAAAATTAAAAATTATTTTATATATTTAGTATTTATTTTCCACCACAAAATCTTATTTTATAATTTTTAAATTAATAAATCAAATGCAAATATTTTTTAAAAAATAATATTTTACTATTTTTTTTCTTAAAAAAATTTATACAATTTTTTATAATATATCTATTTTAGTGATTATAGTTAAATTACAATAATTTAATACTTATTTACCAAACACGAGAACCAACTTATTTAACTCTACAACTAAAATTTATCCAACACTAATTTGATTCATCAGCTGATTTTTTTAAAAGTAAAGTTGGAAGCAATTATTTTAAAAGCTACTGCAATCCCAAACGGAGCCTTAGACTCCGTTTGGGATTGTGATAGCTTTTAGAAAAATTAGTTGTTTTACAAAGTAAATTAATGTTTGGTAAATTTTAGCAACTTGAATAAGTTGTTCTCGATAAATAAATATTAAATTATTGTGATTTAGCTCTAATGATTAAAATAGACATACTATAAAAATGTGTATAATTTTATTTCTTTTAAAAAAAAGCGAATAAAGTATTATTTTAAAAAAAAATATCTGCATTTGATTTATTAATTAAAAAATTATAAAATAAAATTTGATTGTGGTAAAGAGACATTACATATATAAAATAACTCTTAATTTGGTTGAAAATTTTGAAAATTGGTGGAGATAACAGATTTTAGAACGTATGAAATAAACTTGTTGTATTATGCAGAAGTGATTTTAATATATTATAAAATAATTCGTGTTTTACCAAACACAAAAAAACAGAGATTTTTTCTTAATCACTCTGGACGACGCAGCTTTAGATGGTAAAGCGAATTACAATAAGGCAAATGTGAGTAGAGAAATTAATTGGCGAGTATATATACAACAATACTTCAAACGAGGGTCCATACAGATTGCAATATTTGTTGAATACGACGGAGAATCCTTCATAGGTACAACCAAAGATCGCATAATGAATCATGGAGCTAAATGATTTTTGTTATGAAAAATAATTCATAGGTATAACCCAATATTATATGGTTCATGGAGGCAATTGATAGTGTCATGATAACCAGAGGCGGACCCGGAAAAATATAGTTTGGAGGGCCAAATTTTGATAATGATTTAGAAGTCAACATCATCATTCAATTATATCAACTAACGATTAACTTTATTTGAAAACTTTTTATAAATTATTTTCAAACGAGCATGACTCAGCTGACATATGTATGTGTTGACGACCAAGAGGTATGTGGTTCGAATTCTCCCACTCCAATGTATTAACAAAAAAAAATTAAAAGTTGACAAAACTTAATTTATACCCTTAAACTTTGAAGGTTGTATCATTTAAAACTCTAAACAAATGATTGTATCAATTTACTCCCTCTCTTAGAAAAACGTTAGTTTTACCCGTGTGATGACTTATAATTTATCAATTAAACTCCTAAACTTTCATACAATTGATTCAACTATGAAAGTTTATGGGGTTTAATTGTTAAAATTATAAGTCTTCACATGTTTAGATTAACGTTTTTAAAATAAAATTCTAACAGAATGTGTAAATTAATATGATTTAAATTGATACAAACATTAGTTTGGAGTTTTAATTGATACAACCTCCAACTGGATATAAATTATTTTTTTTTTCCTACAAATTAAATTCAAACTTTGGAGGCCAAACATGTCACTTTTGAAATCTCACCGATCAAATATAAACAAAGTTCAATGACAAAAAATGTTAGTTTATAGTGTCGTGGGGTCATTGCTTCATGGACCACAAAGCTGAAGTGGATCGATTGTATTGGGTGGGGGTGAGCATCGTAGCCGTCGGGGTTGGAGGCTTGTTTGGTGTGCAACCTTCATGGATCTAGTATGCATGTTCCTTGCAGTCTGTTCTTTTTTAGTATTTAGGAAGATATGGCCTATGTTCTTCTTGGTTGGGAGTGATGTCTCCTCTGTTTCTTATTTAGTATTTAGACTAATATGACATATGTTCTTCGTGGTTGGGAGTGACGTCTCCTCCTACTTCTATTAGTGTTCATCCTTGTATCTTTGTACTTGAGTTGTTTCTCTTGTTCTCTTTGATTGATTTTTTAGTGTCCTGATCTCGGGTTGCGGGACTCCTTTGTATTTTTGTACTTGAGTAGTTTCTCTTGTTCTCTTTGATTGATTTTTTAGTGTCATGATCTCGGGTTACGGGACTCCTCTTTTTCTTTAGTAATATTACTGTTGCGAAAAAAAAAAAAAAAGTTAGTTTCTAAAATTTTGAACCAAATATATATATAATAAAAAATAATAATTTATAGTTTAAAGAATTATAAATCCAAAAAAAGTATTACCATATCTTTTCAATGAATTATAAAATATGTGTATGGTACAAAATTGATAAGATTTTAAAAATATATATATATTCGAAGTATATATATATATTTTTTTTTTTTATTATTTTTTTTTTTTTTTTTTTTTGTTAAAATTTATAAATTTTGAAAAAGTTATTCAATAGTTAATTTGATTAATCAAATTTAAATTTATGCAAAAACTTGAAATTATTGAAATTAGAGGTTTTATAATAATTTTTTTTTAATTAGTGGGAGAATTAAAAAAAAAAAATTGAATAGAGGGTAAACTTTGCAGCAATTAACTAATTCGTTTGATCTAATTTAATAAAATAAAAAACTAAGAGTAAAAATTGATACAATGTGCAAGTTGTTTATAGATAGTGAAGAGACAGTGAGATACAAACTAAATTTTTCCATAAAAGTTAATTAACATTTTTTTGTGAGAAAAAAAAAGAAGTTAATTAACATATTATTTATTTATTAATTTTTTTTAGTGTCAACATGAGCATAGTTCAACCGGCATAATGTATGAACTATGAGTAGGTCTCAAGTTCGAATCTCTCTCTCCATATGTTGTCAATAAATATATATATATATATATATATATATATATATATATATTTGTGAGAGAAGTTTGTGATGAATGAAGTTGAATAGTTTGTGAGAGACTAAAGTATGCTAGCATCTATGTGAGAGAAGTTTGTGATGAATGAAGTTGAATAGTTTGTGAGAGACTAAAGTATGCTAGCATCTATATTTGTCGGGGGACTCTAAGTACTTGACAATGAGGGAATAATGTCTTTCTTATTTCGACCTTTCTTTTTCGGGAGACTCTAGTGGAATATAGTTGTAGTTGAGTTAGATGTGCCTCGTCTATTGTTAAGTTAAACTATGCTCAAGTATGATGAATTATTGACCGTAGATGGTAGCTGCTTTGATAAAATTAACAGTACAATAACTATAATATGCATAAAAAAGAAAATAATATTTTTATGGTAAACAATTTTTTGTGTCAAATTATCAACATGAGCATAACTCAACTGGTTAAATGCATATTCACACTTAATAATACAATGATTATAATATATATAAACAAAAAAATTAATATTTTTTTGTGAACAATTTTTTTTTGTATCAAATTATCAACTTGAGCATAATTCAACTATTCTTAGTTATTCTCAGTTAACAGTACAACCGAAATCTCTCCATTCCTCATATTTTCTTCGGGATGTATTATAAATTTGACATGTATGTTAGATTTTTTTTTTTTGCAACGATATTTTAATTAATATGTGAGGATTGAACCCATGACCTCTTTAGTCATGGACACAACCTTATGTCAATTAAGTTATGCTCGTTTTGACATGTATATTAGATATTCATACTTAGTATTTGAATCAATCACTCCCTTTAATAGTTATTCTCTCTCATTGAATAATCATGAAATTCTCACGCCTTTCTAAAGTTGTGATAATGAACTAAGGGGGCGTTTGGCCTCCTGTCTTGTGTTTGGGTGGATTTGACTTTTGAAGTCAAACCCATGTTTGGATGGATGTATTGGAAATCCATGGGTTTAGAACTCAAACTCATGGTTTTGGGTTCTAAACTCCTCACTTCTCCAATTTTGTTTCTCTCTCTTCGTCACATCAACAATTTTATCTCTCTCTTAATCCATTTGACACCAACACCAACAATTTTTTTTTTTTTTTTATCTTTTTTTTAATTTTGCCATCGATTTTTGCTCTATGTCTATTCATTTTTCTTTTATATATATATATATATATATATATATATATATATATTTTGTCCCATCTTATTCCATTAACTAACTGTGTTAGTAATTTATATATATATATATTTTGTCTCATCTTATTCCATTAACTAACCGTGTTAGTAATTTTTGTTTAGTTAAAATATTTTTTTTTTCTATTATGAAAAATGATATTCTTTTGTAATGTTTTTTTTTACTACTTTCTAATATGAATATATTTTAATATTATTATAAAATTTCCATTAATAATAGGGAATTATTGGAATCTACATTATATTCAAACTAAGATTTTTTTTCAATTTTTTTCCCTCTTTATTATTTGTTTATTTTATGTATTTTTTCAACCGTATTCTATAAATTAATGTTGTGTTTGTAACTTTTTTTTTCCTTTTATAATATATTTTTTTTAATTGGAATATACAAAATTTTCATCAATAAATGTATTTTTTTTCCTTTCTTCTATTTCTTGTTTTTTGTTTTTGTTGTTTTTGTTAAATGTTTTTTTTTAATATTTTATTAAAATATATCTTTTTCCATAAAACTTTTTTCATCAATAGTAATATAACTTTTTTTTTCTTTTGTGTCAATAAGAGCGTAGCCTAACGACATGATATATTGCTTAGTGACCATGAGCGTAACCCCAACATGTTGTAAAAACTTTTTTTCCTTTCCTTTTATTTTTTTGTTTTTCTTAATTTTTAAAAGGTATATTTTTTCATCCTATTTCATAAACTTTTTTTTTACGAGTACAAAATATGAAAATTGTTCAATTTATTTTCTTATTCTTAGAATATAACATAAATTAAATGCTTCATTTTTAAGTTCCAAAAGAATTTTGCCCATGTTACGTGAGGTCGGGTTTTACAATTCACCACTAGAAAATAAGGGTATAAAAGAGAAACAAAATAGTAAAAGGAAAAGGAAAAAAAAAAAAAAAAACTGTTCAACCCGGGGTTCAGAACACTGCACCCCAAACACTGGTTTCTGATTCCGAGGCTTCCCAACCCTGCACCCCAAACACAGTTTTTAGATTCCCAGGGTTCAGAACCCGCCCTGACAAACCCCCCAGGGTTCTGATTCCAAAACAGGGGGCCAAACGCCCCCTAAATTTAATCGTTTGTATTAATATAAATAGAAGTGGTGTGAAATCTTGTTCTTATTCTTTTTTTTCTCGTTTTATAATAATGATATCTTAAAATATATAATTTACTTATTTATCGTGATCCTTGTATTGGTTTATAACTAAGATACTTAAAAAGAATTTAATGACTAGTGTTTGGCATCAAAGTTAATATATTATATGATCAATCAATTTTTAAGTTTTTTTTTCTTCTTCTTCTTCTTCTTCGTAAACAGCGTATCAACTTGGAATTTGTTAGGGCCTTCTTTTCTCTCTAGGGCATCGGCAACCAGAGTGTTGATTGGGGCGCTGGTCTGTCGGTTTCTATTTCTTTATTCTTATTCTTTCAGTGTTGCTGGTGTTTTGCACTGTGATTTGGTGATTACCTTCAATATGGCAAATCAACTTTCAAGCCAAGTGCAGAACCTCAAGCTCACGGATGAAGAGAAAGGTTTGGTTTTTGAATTGGCATATGAAATTGAGTCATTAGGGAGAGTAATTGAGAATTCTATTGTTTGTAAGCTTATGACTTCTAAATATGTGTGTTGATGCACGATTTTTCCAAGTGGAATGTACCTGTTAATCACGTGCCCTCAACGGTGAATTTGTAATATTTTCGGAACGAAGGGACCTACAAAACAAAGTAAAGAAACTCTGATGCCAAAGTCAGTAAGAGCAATGGTTGACTAGAGTATTTTTAGAATAGAATTAACCTACTTTATTCCTTCTATTATGATGGTATTTATAGTGTTGGTCTAGGTCTTTCCCTTTCCCTACTAGGTTTAGGAAAAAAGATTGACTGGGCCCCTTGTGCTACGCTTACCCCTCCCCGTAGGAGTTGACAGAGCCTGGAAACCCTAGGCCTGGCATGAGGGCTGAGGAGTGCTCTGCCTGGGTCTGACTAAGCACACCTCTTCGGACTTGAAGATCCGTTTGAGCTGACCAATGGTCAAAGTTGGGCCCGGATGACCACTCCTCATTTTGGGTTGAGGAGTGGCGAATGTTGGGCTTGGATGACCATTCGTCATTTTGGGCTGAGGAGTGAGGTACATCGGACCCGAATGACCACTCCTCATTCCGGACTTTGGAGTGGTCGACTTTTGAGATTTGGTCCGAATGAGCCGACTATTTGTCCGGTCTTTTACATGTGATTATTTTATCCACAACATTAAGTCCCCTATTTCCGAGTTCAAGATTAAATTGTTTTAGCTATTTTTGTATGGCTGAAGCAAGGAGCTTGACTCGGGAGTAATTGTTTCTTTGTTGGCATGTACTAAGACTGGGAGATCCCCCATGTTCTTCATATTCTTCTCCAGAGAGTTCTATCTTGGGTTATATTGATTTAGGGTCACCGTCTGAGCCTTATTAGGGCCTGCTCGATGTTGCTAAACCTGAGTGCTCCCTAACGATTTGTATTTAGGGTTTATGCACTTAATGTTTTTCTCCTACCCCGTTGAGTAAGGTTAACATTTTGTTCCACAAGGTTTCTTTGGTCTTGTTGGACTCCCCTGAGAACTTTTCAATCACTTTGGTGCGAAATTGTGCGACTTTCAGCATTTTTTAGTTTGTCAGTTTTTTGTCTCGTCCCTACGGGCGAAGCTTTTCTTTGATTAACCAACGTTTTGATCCTCATAACCTCTTCCTGAAATTAATCAAGATTTGTGCTACGAGAACGTTACCGAGCCCCCCTTGACTTTTCTTGTCCCGTTAGGATTATATGTCAGGGTTTTAGTGTAATCTCGATCGACCTACTTCATACTCCCTACAATTATGCAGGTTCTGATGCTCAGCCGACACAATTTCCACCCCTGTGGCATATCCCTAAATTTAACCAGGGTCTATGCTAAGTGGTGTTTTGAGAAAACAATGAGCTACCCAACTTAGGTTCCGGCTCCCGAGTCCTTCACGCTTTTTGTCTAGTGAGCTTGGATTCTTGGACATCTTCCTGATGATCCGTTTACTTTTGAGCATCTTCGGCCAAAGGTTGATATGATTGTGACAAGAGAAAACCTTGTGTCCTCTTTCCTATGGTAGTTCACGAGCTTTCCTCGGTTTGGGCGAGGAGTGAGGACTCCTCTTCTCTTGGCTTTCACGTTGATTGATGGATAATCACAAGCTTTCTTTGGACTCTTCTTCCTCCAATATTCTCATATTGGAGAATCACGAGCTCTCTTCGGTTTTGGTAAAAAATGAGGAATCCTCTTCTTTTAGCTTTTTTCGTTGATTAATGGATGATCACGAGCTTTCTTTGGACTCCTCTTCATTCAATATTCTCATCTTGAAGAATCACGAGCTCTCCTCGATTTTGGTGAAAAATGAGGACTCCTCTTCTTTTAGCGTTTTTTCGTTGATTGATAGATGATCGCGAGCTTTCTTTGGACTCCTCTTCCTTCAAGATTGAAGAATCACAAGCTCTCCTCGATTTTGGTGACGAATGAGGACTCCTCTTCTTTTGGCTTTTTCGTTGATCGATGGATGATCATGAGATTTTCCTTGGACTCCTCTTCCTTCATGATTTACATCTTGAAGAATCACGAGCTCTCCTCGATTTTGGTGACGAATGAGGACTCCTCTTCTTTTGGCTTTTTCGTTGATCGATGGATGATCACGAGCTTTTCCTTGGACTCATCTTCCTTCATGATTTACATCTTGAAGAATCACGAGCTCTCCTCGGTTTTGGCGACGAATGATGACTCCTCTTCTTTTGGCTTTTTCATTGATCGATGGATGATCACGAGCTTTTCCTTGGACTTCTCTTCCTTCATGATTTACATCTTGAAGAATCACGAGCTCTCCTCGATTTTTGCGACGAATGATGACTCCTCTTCTTTTGGCTTTCTAGTTGATCGATGGCTGATCACGAACTTTCTTTGGACTCCTCTTCCTTCAAGATTTACATCTCGAAGGATCACGAACTCTCCTCGATTTTGGTGACGAATGAGGACTCCTCTTCCTTTGGCTTTCTCGTTGATCGATGGATGATCACGAACTTTCTTTGGACTCCTCTTCCTTCAAGAGGTTCACCTTGAAGAATCACGAGTTCTCCTCAGTTTTGGTGACGAATGAGGACACCTCTTCTTTCATAATTTGCATCTTGGAGATGGATGAGGACTCCTCTCCTCGGAAGAGGTTAAGTGCAGGTTGTCCTTGAGGTTTCTAGCTTTTCCGCTTGTTACCTCTCCAAAAGAGAGTTATTTAGGGCTATAATTACTTGATATTTATGGAATCTCTTAAGCATTTTAGTTAGAAGTAAGCATAATATGTGTTTAAAAGTGACATTTTGGGAATTGAGGTTAATTTAAGGCTTTTGTGAAAAAGCTACGAATAAGTGTACAAAGTGATGCAAAAACGTCTAATTAATGCCTTGCAGATATATTGCTGAAGTTTTGCGAGGAACGCAATGGGATCAGAAGAAGGAAAGCTGGAATTAGAGCATTGCGATCGCAACGCAATCGCAATCTTGGTCTTCGCTGCTGCGTTTTTCCAGCCGCCACCTCTTCCTGCAGCTGCCACGTGTGAGGCTGTTACCTCAAGTTTGGATGGAGATCCGCAGCTGATGGAACCTCTGGAGGCTATATAAAGAGCTAGATGAAGAAGGAAAAGAACAATTCGACAGTGAAGAGAGTCGTAGAAGCCAACCCGTAGACGAAACACCCTTCTCCCATTTGTTGGATTGAAGAAACCAAGGCACCTTGGCGTCGATAATTCAAGAGGAAGAAGAGAAGATCCATCTTCTCTTCTGATTTGAATTCCCTTCCCTCGTCAGGCCATTCTTCTCCTTCAACCGAGACAGATCTTGGACCATCGAACCTTCACTCCTTCACTGTTTTCCTTTATTTATTGCTTTCAAATTGAACTCTGTGTCATTTCTGTTGACGTCTCTTGTTCATCTACTGCTATGCTTTTAATTACTATCTCAGAACAAACCTTGTTTGCTTTATGAATTGTTATTGGATTTGCTCTTATAAGTAATCAATAAGTTTTGTTGAGTTCTTCATTCCATGAGTAATCAATTAGTTTTGTTGAGTTCTTTTAAAGCCATGCATAGCTAATTTTATAGAGGTTGCTTAGATGAGTCTATTGAATGAATGTGAGCTTCGTCCCATGGACAATTTCGACCGGCCATCCATTTTGTTCTAAAGAATTCCTAACCTCTGGAAGGAGTAAGAATTCAGAGTCATTCATTCATGTTATCCTTTCATGGTAACCAGAGAGCGATCTAGGAATATGTGTTCTCCTAGCACGTTTATAAATAGGTTCTTAACCTTACTTGAATATGAGTAACTTATGAATCTAATGCATATAATCGAAAGATGTATGAGACCTAGCTGAATACGATGCATGTAATGTTTGTCCACTGCTGATTGATCATAGTTTATGCCTATGGAGGATTCTTAGCCAACCTTGCTGTTTTATCTTAAGACTTTACTCCTTCTGCCTCATCTTAGATCTACTTGTCTTTTAAGTTATTGCTAGTTCATTGCGGAAGTATTGCGAGACATGCAATACTATTCTTCTATTCTGTGAGTTAGTTAGTTTATTTTCTTGGACTTTCGTATTAGTCTGTTAATCTGTTGCTAGCCTATTGCGAAGGTATTGCGAGTCCCGCAATACCAGTTCTACATATACTGTAGTCTCTGTAGTTCCTTTGCACTACTGTAACCTTGTGTTTTCTTTATGTCCTTGCAATTTCGTGTCTCAAACCAAAATCCATTCATACCTGGTTACCTTAACTAACTTAACACGCATAAAATCGGCATGTACTCAACTTAGTCTCTGTGGGAAATCGATATAAAACATACTTATCACTTGCTGCAGACCATGTATACTTGCATGATCTGAGTGCTCTTCTCACCTAATTTACATACACACTGAGCACGCAACACCGCTCCCAATAGTTTTCTTTTGCTTTATGATTTTGCCGAGGATTTTTCATTTTTTTTTATTTTGAAAATGACTCCTCATCTTTTGAATTCTTTGCTATTCTTTGAAGATATGATTTATTGGTCTTCATTCTTTTTGGACTTCGCGGCAAGAGGGCGATGAGGAAATGTCTAAGAATTTATATCTTTAAGATCTCTCCGTATGCTAATTTTACACGAAAACTTTTGCTTTTATTTATATTCTACAGGGAGGCACATAAAGAAAATCTTGCTCCCAAACATAAATATATTCTTACTGATAATAAATTCTTAAATGCTCTGCATTCCAAGGATGTAAGAGTATTTTTCCTTCTTGATTCGCTAGTGTATAGGTGTCAGGCCTTGCTACTTTTATGACTTGATAAGGTTCTTCCCAAACTGGACCGAGTGCTCCTGCAGTTTGATCTCGAGTATTCTGCATTACTTTTCTTAGCACTAGGTCTCCCTCTCTAAAGCTTATTCTTCTTACTTTTGTGTTGTAGTATCGTGCTATTCTGTTCTTGTACTCAGCCACTTTTAGTCGTGTGTTCTCTCGACGTTCTTCGAGCAAATCCAGCTCTAGGAGCATCTGGGACTCGTTTCTTTGCAGATGGTATTTTTCCACTCGAAGAGATTGAAGTCTAATTTCTACCGAAACAACTGCTTCTGCTCCGAAGGTTAGGGAGAATGGTGTTTCTCCTGCCGAGGTCCTAACTGTGGTCCTGTAAGCCCATAATACTCTTGGTAGCTTATCTGTTCATTCCCCTTATGATCCATCAAGTTCTGCTTTTAAATTGTGTTTTATGATTTTATTTACTGCATCCACTTGTCCATTTGCTTGTGGGTGTGTGAGAGATGAGCATTGATGCTTAATGTTGAGATCAACACAAATTTTTCTAAAGGCTGCGTTGTCGAACTTCTTTCCATTATCTGATATTATGGTGTTTGGTATCCCAAATCTGTATACGATATTTTTCCATACAAAACTAGTTATTTTCTTTTCAGTTATGGTTGCTAATGCTTCGGCTTCAACCCATTTTGTGAAATAATCAACGACAACCACATAAAATTTTGTTTGACCTTTCCCTAGTGGAAAAGGTCCGATGAGGTCTATTCCCCATCGAGAAAAAGGCCACGGACTAGTAATATTAGTCAGGGGTTCTGGGGGTGTTGGTGCGGTACCAGAGCATATCGCTGACATCGGTCGCATGCTCGGGTGTACTGTTTGGTGTCTCTGCGAATTGTAGGCCAGTAATAACCTTGTCTTATGACTTTATGGAATAACGATCTTGCTTCAGTGTGATTTCCGCAGACTCCTTCGTGGATTTCCCTCATCACATACGCTGCCTCTTCTACTATTAGACACTTGAGTAAAGGCATTGAATAACTTCTTTTATAAAGTTTTTCCTCTTCTAGGATGTACCATGATGCTTGTTTTTCTAATCTTTGAGCTTTATCTTTATCCTTGGGTGTTTGTCCGGTTGGGATTTATGCCCTAAAGTCTCGAAATATATAATCTCTCTTTATAGATCCGTTATTTTAGAAGATTAATTTTTCACAGGATGATCATATGTGACTCGATCTTAATCCTGAGTGAGTTATGAACTCCTGCCTGTGAGGGCTCGTCCTTTGATTTGTATGAGTGAGAATGATCTTTATAGTCGAAGGGAGTTGAGAACTTAAGTGTAGTTCCCTTAAGTGCTGATTTCGGGACTTGAACCATGGGGCCTCACCCGGTATTTTAATTAATGCGAGGATTGAACCCATGACCTCTTAGTCACGAGTTCAACCTTATGCCAATTGAGCTATGCTCGGTTTGGCATATTTATTGTATTTGATACATTAAATATTAGAGGAAATAGTTTATGTATATGATACATTAATATTAAAAACTATTTACATATGTTATTGGAATGAGATTCAAATTGGTTTAAAGTATATTATAAAATATTAATTTTATAATATTTTAATAAGATTCAAATAAATATAAAATACATATTTTAATATTAGATATTAAAATGTATTTTATTAAATAAAATTAATTCTTAAAAGCCCTATAAACAAGACATTTAGGTTTAGCCAAAGTGTTGGCCAAACACACTACTCACTCTCTGCTGAGAGAATTGTTCTTGTTGATTTGTATAGAGAGAGTATATTATTCAGATACCTTGAAAGGAGATTTACATCGGACTTTATACAGTGTATACAATAATGAATAAGGAAAGCGCCATAAATGGTGACCCCAATTACAACCCATAATTTACGCTAACACCCTCCCTCAAACTCAATGTGGTATAGTGGAAACCAAATTGAGTTTGTTAAGCAATTGAGTGAAGCGACCAGGAAGTAGTGCTTTGGTGAGGATATCTGCGGGTTGTTCTATAGTGGAAATAGACTGTAAGCGAAGAGTATTGCTCTAAAGGTGATGACGAACAAAATGACAGTCATTTTCTATGTGTTTGGTGCGTTCGTGGAATACATCATTATGTGCAATCTGAATAGCACTTCGATTGTCACAATGAAGTATGGTGGCAGTTTGCTGAGGAACGCCCATATCTGCAAGAAGACATCGTAGCCATAATAGCTCGGAGGTAGCATCAACAAGTGCTCGATATTCTGATTCAGTGCTGGAGCGAGAGACCACAGTTTGTTTCTTACTACGCCAAGAGATGAGAGAGTCTCCTAAGTAGAAGCAATAACCTGTGGTGGATCGTCGATCAGTGTGATCACCAGCCCAATTAGCATTAGAGTAGCCAGATAACACCAATGATGACTGCGAAGAGAACTGAAGTCCATGGACAAGAGTGCCCTTAACATAACGTAGGATACGAAGTACCGCAATAAAATGTATAGTCCGAGGAGCAACCATGAACTGACTAACAATATGCACTGCATATGCAATATCAGGACGAATTACAGTTAAATAAATAAGATTGCCAACAAGTTGTCGATACATAGTAGGATCCTGGAGAGGAAGACCATCAAAATGAGTTAAACGAACATTAGGATCCAGTGGTGTTGGAGACGTAGCAGAATCAGTAATACCAGATCGAGTCAGAAGATCAGAAGCATATTTTGCTTGAGAGAGATACTATCCATCAAAGCGAGAGGAGACTTCCAAACCAAGAAAGTAACTGAGTGAACCCAAATCTTTCGTCTCAAAATGTTTTCCCAGATAATGTTGCAACTCAGATATAGCCTGAGGATCATCACCTGTAATGATCATGTCATCCACATAAAGCAGAAGAAGAACAATACCATGATGAGTCTGACGAGTAAATAATGCTGTATCGTGAGGACTTGAAGTAAATCCAAGTTGATTAATGGTGGAACTGAATGTGGCGAACCAGGTACGTGGTGCTTGTTTGAGGCCATACAAGGCACGACGAAGAAGGCACACCTTCTGAGGCGGAGGAGAAGTCCCTGGTGGTGGTTTCATAAATACTTATTCAGATAAATTTCCATTGAGGAAAGCATTTTTGACATCCATTTGAAGAAGGGGCCATTGTTTGGCAGCTGCAACTGCTAAGAGACTGCGAACAGACGTCATTCGAGCCACCGGAGCAAACGTCTCTTCGTAATCAATGCCATACTCCTGAGAATATCCTTTCGCAACTAGTCGTGCTTTGTAACGTTCAATGGAACCATCAAAGTGTGTTTTGATCTTATAAATCCACTTATAGCCAATAAGTCTTTTACCAGGAGGAAGATCAACATAATCCCAAGTATGAGTCTTTTCTAAAGCCTGGAGTTCCTCATTCATTGCTTGCTGCCAGAGAGGGTTAGTACTAGCTTCATGATAAGAGGAAGGTTGGACTAAAGACATGATAGTGGAAAAACAATGATAGTCTGAGATGATGAGGAATTTCCCTTACCCGAGTGGAGCGACGGGGGACAGTGACAGGTGTGGTTCAGGTTCCGCAGCAGAGACAAATGTCGTTCCCAGTAGAGCAGAGATGGGAACAGGTTGATCAAGTTCGGGGATGTGTGGAGTATCATCTGGTGGAAATAGATCATGGGTAAGATCTGTGAAGAATGGTTGATGGGTAGAGAGAGATGTATGGAAAGAGGAAAGGCTGGAGAACATATTGTGTTCCCAGAAGGTAACATGGCGTGATATGCGTAAACGATTACATATAGGATCCCAACAACGAAAACCTTTATGCTCAGTTCCATAGCCAAGAAAGTAAGATAAACGAGCACGGGGTTCAAGTTTTGTATGCTCATGAGGGTGAAGAAGAACAAAGCATGCAAAGCCAAAAACTTTGAGATGAGAGTAGGAGGGAGGAGTACCGTATAAACGTTCGAATGGAGAGATGTTCTGAAGGATTGAGGAAGAAAGACGGTTGATAACATAGACAGAGGTGAGAGCAACCTCCCCCCAAAACTTCTCAGGGCAAGAGGCAGAGAGAAGTTGGGCACGCACAGAATCCAAAATATGGCGATGTTTTCGTTCTACTCGTCCATTTTGTTGGGAGGTGTGAGGGCATGATCGTTGAACAAGAGTGCCCTGCTGGGCGAGAAATGAGAAAATACTGGAATCTTTATACTCCATGGCATTGTCTGTGCGAAGAATTTTAATGGTTCGAGAAAATTGAGTGTGTACCATAGTGGCAAAATCAATATAAACTTGAGATAACGCTGACCGGTTTTTAAGAAAATATATCCAAGTAAATCAAGAATGGTCATTAATAAATATAACAAAATATCGATATCCATTGACAGTAGTAGTAGGTGCAGGACCCCAAATATCAGAGTGAATTAAGCGAAAAGGTGTATCACAGAAAGATGATTAAGTAGGAAAGGATAAAGCAGGTTGTTTCGCAAGTTTGCAATGTAAACAATCGAAAGAATCAAATTTGGAAACATTATTAAGATTTCCAACAGAAACTAACTTGCGAAGTTTTTCAGAGGAGGCATGACCATGACGGAGGTGCCACTGATATATAGCGGAATCAGTGACAGAAGCAGAAATTGGTGGAGAAACTGGAAGTTGGAGGGAGGTAAGCTCAAACTATCGTCCCACTTTGCGACCTGTACCAACTATCTGTCCCGTTTGCGGATCCTGAACCTGACAACCATTAGAAGAAAAACAAATAGTTAGGCGAAGATTACATAATTGACCAAGAGATGCAAGATTAAAGTTCAGATTAGGGACACAATAAGTATTGGAAAGATTTAAGGTGGGTGTAACAACAGTGCCAATATGAGAAATAGGCATGCTATTGCCATCAGCCGCATGGATAGGAGGAAGGAATTTTCCAGGGGTGAGAGAAGTTAACTGTGAAATATCAGAGGTCATATGACTACAACAACCAGAATCAAGCAGCCAAGATTTACCTGGTGTGACAGCAAGCGCGAATGAATTGGAGGATATCACCTGTTTTAGTATATCCTGAAGAACACTAATTGAAAAAGTGGGATCATTGGAGGAGGTGGCAGCAGCAAACCAAAACCAAGATGAACCAAACCAAAGTGAACCAAACCAGAATAAATTGAACCAAATCAGAATGAACCAAACCAAAATAAGCCAAACCAGAATGATTCAAACCAGAATAAACCGAACCAAGATGAATCACAAAATTAGGTTGTGGATCTCGAATTTATGCTGATGGAGCTGCTGGGCAGAGGGCGGCTGATGAAGCTGAGCAACTTGTGAGGGAGGCTGAGGCTGAGGGCGACTGGCAAACGTCGGAGGTGGGCAGATGGAGGCTGAGGCAGAGGGCAGCTGAGGCAGAGGGCGACTGAGGCAGAGGGCGGCTGAGGCAGAGGGAGGTTGAGGCAGAGGGCGGCTGACAACCGTCGGAGCTGGGCAGATGGAGTTTGGGTTGAGGCAGAGCTGGGCGGGCGTTCGTATTTGGGTAGAGCTGGGCGGTTGGAGTTCAGGTTGGTCTGGAGGCGGAGGGAGGCTGAGGTAGAGGGCAACTGGCGAGGTGGAGGGCGGCTGAGGTGGTGAGATCTGAAGGGTTGCGGTGGCGAGGTGGAGGCAGAGGGGGGCTGGCGAGGTGGAGGGTGGTTGAGGTGGTGAGATCTGGAGGTCTTAGGTGGAGGGCGGCTGAGGGTTGAGCAAACAGAGACGGCGGCGGCGACGAGAAGATCTGAAAAATAATAAACCCTAATTTTCTAGGTATTTTGGTGTGATACCATGTTGATTTGTATAGAGAGAGTATATTATTCAGATACCTTGAAAGGAGATTTACATCGGACTTTATACAGTGTATACAATAATGAATAAGAAAAGCGCCATAAATGGTGACTCCAATTACAACCCATAATTTACGCTAACAGTTCTCTCATTCTTTCAAAGAGCTCCCACAAGCCTTAATCCCGATCTCGTGGAAAAAGGAACACAAGAAGATGATTGTTCATCAAAGGTAATATATATGCTTAACTTGTATTTTAGATTAATTCTAAATAAACCAAAGTAACGCTTCCGCTGCGGGGGGATTGAAGCGTTCATTCCTTCAATTGGTATCAGAGCTACTTTGATTTTTATTTAGAATTAAAATTGTTCATGGTGAGAGTTTTAATTTTGTTCATATATTTGATGTATGAAAATTTGCAAATTGACTGTTTAGGCATATTTTGACATTAGTTTTATTGCTTTGATTAGATCAAATGTGAAACTCGAGAGAGTTAGGACTTTTTTTGTATCTTTTTTTTAAAGTCATTACGGAATTGGTGGATTTGAAGCCATTACGGAATTGAAGATGGTGTCAAACGATGGGGGAATTGAAGCCATTAAATAACTAAAGATTCAATTTGCGTGAATCCTATCGAATTGAAGATTGTGAATCGTACAAAATTGAAGATGGTGAATCGTACAAAATTGAAGATGGTGGATTGGATTTGGAATGTCCAAATTCAATTCTGAAAATTTGGATTCAGATTTTGAATGTCCATGGATTGGATTTGGAATGTCCAAAATCAATTCTGAAAATTTAGATTCAGATTTGGAATGTCTATAAATTGGATTTGGAATGTCCAAAATCAATTCTGTAAATTTAGATTCAGATTTGGAATGTTTATAGATTGGATTTGGAATGTCCAAAATCAATTCTGAAAATTTAAATTCTGATTTGGAATGTTATGGATTTGATTTGGAATGTCCAAATTCAATTATGGAAATTGGATCCAAATTTGGAAGGTACAGAAAGTAAGATATTTGAACACCATGATATGTCTTGGATTTTTTTTTTTTTTAATTTAAATGGTTTTCTTTTCTTAGGATTTGTCAAATATGCCGGTCAATTTGCTAGTTTTTTTTTTTTATTTAATTATACATGTTGATGTATGAATTAATTTTATTAATTGATTGCATAAAGTATGTCATCTAGATTAAAATCTCACCATAGGTTAAACATGATTGATTAAAATGCTCTTCTAATTTGATTAGTTGATATACTGATTTGTTTATTTTTCCATATCTTTCAATATAATTGTTATATTTAGAAATTTTAAATTAGGATACTTCCTTTCATAATAGGAATCCATATTTTTCTAATGAGATTAAAATATATTTTCCTAGATATTGTGATATATTTTCCTAGATATTGTGATATCTTTTAGATTGGGATATCTTTTCCTAATAAGATTGAGATTGAGATATTTTTTCCTAATAAGACTGAGATATCTTTTCTTAATAAGATTGAGATTTTTTCATTAAGATATTTTTGAGATTAGGATATTTTCATAATGGGATTAAATAATTTCTAATAAGATTCATATATTTCCCCTAGATTAAATTTTTTCTTTCCTTATTTAAAAGATAATTTAATTCATTCTTTAAATAGTTTAAATATTTTAATTTAGTTTATCTTTTATTCTAATAAGATTAGAATATATGATAATCTTTAATTTTGTTTTAAAGGGTTTAAAATTGTTAAAACTTCAAGATTATCCATAAGGTGAATTAGTTTTTAATAGGATTAAAAACATTGCTTAAAATCAACTGAAGTTCATTGATCTAGTAATTAATAGTTAATTAAAGATTAATAAATTTAAATAAAAATTGACTATAAGGGAACCCTGTCTAAGAAAGGTTACTCGGGTGAGGTACTTAAGTTGACTGAAAATGAACACCTCTACCTGAGAACTGACATGGGGTTGAATTAGTCAAATTTTATTTTATTTCATTAAGCAGGCTCATAATGTGATTAGTTTTAAATAGTTTAATATACTTGGTAATTCACAATAAAATCAATCTAACTAACATAAGGGTTATGAAATGGTAGATTGAAAAACTTAGATAAATGAGATTAGCCTAATTTGACTAAGTAATAGAAAACCCTATTTCAAAATACTTAGTGGGAGAAAGACATATGTCAAAATAACCATACGGTCTCTACCATAGATTCACAACGTGAGATTCATGTGAGACCTCGAGGCGGCTTTGGACCGTCCCCCTACGGAAGGTGTTTACATGGGTCAATATCAGGGTGAATCTCTTGAGAGGGTATTTTTAAATAGTAAGTGGGAGAAGGAAATGTGTCAACATATCCTACGATCTCTATCATTGGTTCACAACGTGAGATTCATGTGGGGCCTCGCGGCGACTTTTGGACTGTCCCCCTACGAAAGGTGTTTACATGGGTCAATATCAGGGTGAATCTCCTGAGAATGATAGAATTGTAATTTTATTTTCAATACTTGACCTACCCTACGACGGCACTGGTTGGGATAAAATTATAAAATCTAAAATGATGGGTTACACTTACAAAGATCTCATTAAGGTTGTTAATGATTTTCTTGACCAAACTAATGGTAACTAAATCTTATAGAAATAAGAGTTATTTTGGGATAACACTTGATTGAGATTGTCTCAGTTTAGTGAAGAAGCATTTGACCTACCCTACTGCGACACCTAGTATCATAGCATTAGAAAGTAATGTTTTAGGGTTCATTTATCAAATTGTTTGTTTTCTATGCTTAAATTGAATGAATATTGATTGCATGTTGTTAAATAATATTTTTTTTTTATATTTCAATATTATGTCTATTTCTCTTAATTTTAATTTTCGTTACTAATTTGTCAAATTGAGAAAATAATATCACTTGGAAAAATAATGTTAACACTATATAATGACAGTGTAAATTTTTTCTTTAATTTGTCTTTATTGAGAAATGTTCTAAAAAACCTGTTGCTAATGCTAATCGAATTGTTCGTGAAGCACATGAAAAATAAATCAAGATAACGAGATGGCTTATAAAAAATTTCATTTGACATATTAGATGTCAAGGTAAGAAGATAAAGAAGATGACAACAACATATCATATATTGTTGAAGTCAATAAAAGCTAGATTTATATATTTATCTAAATAATCTAAAAAATGAAGTATTACCAAAATCCAAGAAAAGAAACCATATCACTGTAGCTAAAAGAAAATAGTTTCTAAATTAGCAAAATAGTCATAATAAGAGGAATTTATGAAATACCTCCATAAGAAGAACATGGATAAAAGTAAATTTGATTTACTAGATTTTTGGTGGAAAATAATCATTACCGCCTATATAGTAGATTAAGATCCACTATTAAGATTTGTTCTTCATTACATTTTTATATAATTCTTGGAAAATACTTAATGATGTAGAATGATCTCTACTTGTTGGCACCATAAAACCCATCTCAATTAATGTAGTGGGAGACATTAAGATGTCCATAAGAAATAATTGTTATTTAATGTTGAATATGATGTTTTTTTTTTTTTTTTTTTTAAAAGATAATAGGATGTTTTTAGTACCATAGGAGAAATTCAATTTCTCTAACTTTATTACTAATAAATATTCATATAGTATGAATATTTTAGTACTAAATTTTTATTTTTAAAATTGTTTGAAAAGTTCAGCTGAAGATAAAAACAATTTGTATGCGTTAATTGTTAACATATAAAATACTACACATTGAGAAATTCAGGATTATAGAATCCAAAATGTAAAGACAATTTATATTCTCCTAAAATATGATACTTGTCTTTGGCGCTCAAGATTGATTCAGATCAATTTGAATAAAAAGACTACTAAGAGGTGATTCTCTAAATGTTAGAATTAATTACTTTATATGTGTTAAGATCTTGTCTTTCATGCAAGATAATCAATAGATCTTTGTTGGAAAAGCCTACAGGCCAAAGAACACTGATGAAGATTTTATCACTCTAGCTGATGATTATTCAAGGAATAAGTATCGTAACCTAATGCAACATAAGTCTGAATATTTTGAAAAGTTCAAGGAATATAAGACTCAAGTTGAAGGTCAATTAGGTAAATCTATCGAGACACTATGATCAGATCACATTGAAAAGTACATGAACCTTATGTACTAAGACTAATTGATAGAAAGTGAGATTTTATCTCAACTCTAGCACAAAGTACAATTGTGTGAAATTGTGCTGTAAGAGGAGAAACAAGACCTTGTTAGACATGGTTAGAACAATAAAGAATTACACGTCATTATCAGACTCTTGTTAGGATATACAATATAGATTGTATAGTGAACATGATTCTATCTAAAAGGTGTCAATGAGACAACTTTGAGATTATAGAAGAGTAGTAAAGTTAGTTTACAACCCTTCGAGTTTTGAGAATTTTAAGCATACATGCTGAAACTTGAATATGTTCAATAGTGTTGAAAAGTTGGTTCCAAGTGAAGCCACTAAATAGTTAACAAAATTGGTTAACAATTTAATTATATTTGATAGTCAAATGGATCCTAGTCATGAATTGGATAAGCCTCATCGTAGTGGGAGAGTTATTAGATGACCCGACCGTTACAAGAGCTTATATGAAACCTAAGTTGTCATATTAGATGGCAAAATGTAGGGTTTCTTGACCTCAAAGTAGAAATGAGGGTCAATGACAAAGACTAGTAGACCAAAGTCATTAATAATCTCAAAGATAAAGTATATGTACTCATCTTTATCTAGAACTGGTAGATATTCGTGATGGGGTAAAACCATAGGTTTTGAATATATCTACAAAAATAAAAGATTTGTAAATAAGAAGGTATAGACCTTCAAAATAAGACTAATGACAAATATAGTGAGATAGAGTAAACCATGAGTAATTTTTCTCATTTGTTGACATTCTAGAGTTTATAAGCATTCCTTAATTCATAGTTGTATACGAGATATGTCAAGTGAAGGTTTAAGAAATCTTTTCTGAAAAGAAATCTTAAAGAATGCATTTACAAATCAATTACATGAGTTCATTTTCAAAAATCAAAAGCAAAAGGTTGGTTTGCAAATAGTGAATGTTCATTTATGAAATGAATTTGATCACTAGATTTTTTAATATAAGGTTTGATAAAAGTATCAAAAACTATGACTTTGAATAAATATTAATGATCTTGTATAGACAAGAATATCATTAATTACTTAGTGACGTTTTCTCATATTTTATGTGAATGACTTAGTACTCATTGTGAATGATGTAAGATTTCAATCCAACATAAATTGTTGACTACCTAACCAATTCCAAATGAATGATTTAAATTATTGGGTATGTCCTAAAATTAGAGATTTCGAGGACAAAATGTTATCTATGTCTCACACATCTTATATTGACAAAATTGTTGTCAAGTATATGATGTAATACTTCAAAAATGATAATGTATCATTCTTACATTAAGTTTATCTTGTTTAAGGAATAGTGTACTCAGACATTTCAAAATGTTGAGAACATAAGATTGATTATCTACGTTTGAGTGGGAGAAAATCTAATGTACACATGAGACATGACATTTGACAGTAAAATTGGTTAGTTTATATTAGTTAGCCCAATGACATGACAATTGCGCGGAAAATTAAAAACTTTTCTCAAAATATCTATGGATAAAATGAGAAATTTTAATTCTGTGTATGAGGTTAAAGATGTGATCTTTACGAGATGCACTTGCTTTGACAAAGATTTATGGAAATTTATGTTTACCTTAGGTGGTAGAGCTTGATATACAAGTTAATATTTTGCTTATGAAGCAATAAAATAATTTGTATATAGCTAAAAAAGTCTCTTATTAATCTGAACGACGTTCCAAATATGGTTAAGCCTATCACACTTTATTAGGATAAAGTAGTAGTATAATGGCTAAAATTAAGGAACTGAGAAACCACCAACGTATAAGGTATCATGCTGAGAGAGAAAGCATTATGGTAGGGACCGCGATGACTTTTAGTTGATAGTCGTTTTGATCTATGTAAAAAGACTTTCCAGGCTAAAGAGTTTGAGAGTCACCTAGAATGTCTAGGATTATGAGACATGTCTCATCTTCACTAGGGCAAGTGGGAGAGCATGTTGGGTGTAGAGTATGCCCTAGGATACATGTCTCACCAGCTTTAGTGCAAGTGGGAGATTGTTGGGATTTATGCCCTAAAGCCTCGTAATTAATTAATAATTATTTGATAATTATATTATTATTATTATTATTTGCAATTTATAATATTAATTATATATATAAAATCCAAGGTTATTAGTGTAATATTGAACTGTATGTAGTTGACATACGAGAGGATCATGTTCAAGTAATAACCTAAAGGGTCTATAGTATATGGATAAGGTTGGGTGCCTTATCCTGGTAACACTATTGATACGACCCACTTTGTAATTGTTACAAATGATTTGATCCAAATCATTCATGTAGAGACATGCGAGTGGGGGTATCCTATACAATGAGTTTGTATAAGACTGGACCACGAAATATATAATCTCTCTTTATAAATCCGTTATTTGAGAAGATTAATATTTCACAGGATGATCATATGTGACTCGATCTTAATCCTGAGTGAGTTATGAACTCCTGCCTGTGAGGGCTCGTCCTTTGATTTGTATGGGTGGGAATGACCTTTATAGCCGATTCAATAAGCCTACCATTTTGGGGACTTGACCAAATAGGGAGTTGGAAACATAAGTTTCACAAGATGAAATTCACTCCTTCCCATATAGGGAAAGTAGATGAGTAGTTCCCTTAAGTGCTGATTTCGGGACTTGAACAATGGGGCCCCACCCTCTCACTGGCCCGAGAGGGACTTGGTTTATGGTTGGATCATAAACAGGTTGTTCATTAGAGAATCAATGGTACTTAAGGTGTAAGATGTAATTACAGGGGTAAAACAGACTTTTGACCCAGCTGTAATTACGAACAACTCGTGAAGGACCAACTTGCATGTAATAGTTATATCCATGGACACAACTTGTCCTACCGTGCATAAGAGTGCAACTCTAGGCCTATAATGGAGTGGCCTAGAGTTAATGAATGAAAGTTAATTAATTAATTTTGTATCATTGGAGCTGATAAATCTGTAGGTCCATAAGATCCCCTTGCTAGCTCATAGTAACACTAAAATGATCAATTTAGTTGAAAGAAAAATTTGAAATATTCAAATTAATATATAATATATTTGATATATTAAATGTAGAAGAGTAAAATATATTTATTGTATTTGATACATTAAATATTAGAGGAAATAGTTTATGTATATGATACATTAATTTTAAAAACTATATACATATGTTATTTGAATGAGATTCAAATTGGTTTAAAGTATATTATAAAAGATTAATTTAATAATATTTGAATAAGATTCAAATAAATATAAAATATATATTTTAATATTAGATATTAAAATGTATTTTATTAAATAAAATTAATTCCTAAAAGCCCTATAAATAAGACATTTAGGTTTAGCCAAAAGGTTGACCAAACACACTACTCACTCTCTGCAGAGAGAATTCTTCTCTCATTCTTTCAAAGAGCTCCCACAAGCCTTGATCCCGTGTTCGAGTCATAGCGAGGAAGATCTCGTGGAAAAAGGAACACAAGAAGATGATTGTTCATCAAAGGTAATATATATGCTTAACTTGTATTTTAGATTAATTCTAAATAAACCAAAGTAACGCTTCCAACGCTTCCGCTGCGGGGGATTGAAGCGTTCATTCCTTCAATTTGGCATCAGATGATTGGGTACATCCAGCTGGATTCTCTTTTGGTTTCGTTCTCATGAGTTTCAGACTCATCTTTGTTCGAGGTGTCGATCTTCATAACTTATTTTTTTCGTATACTAGGCTCCTGCAAGATCTCTACTGGGATTGTTCTCCTGATTTCTGTTTCGTATGCAACTGCCAATTTGGCCAAAGCATCGGTGTTCACATTTTGTGATCTCGAAATTCGTTGGATTCCAAATTTCGTGAATTCTTTCAGTACCTCTTTTACTTTGAGTAGATAAGCTTCCATTATTGGTTCTTTGACTTGATACTCCGCATTTACCTGCTTCACCACTAATTGTGAATCACTCAAGATCCGTATGTTGATTATCCCTAGCTTTTTAGCAATTCTTAAACCTGTTATCAGCGCCTCATATTCCGCCTCGTTGTTAGAAGTTCGAAAATTAAATCTTAGTGCATACTCATATTTTTCTTTACTTGGGGATTCGAGTAAGATCCCTGCTCCGCATCCTTTCATGTTTGATGACCCGTTGAGATATAAAGACCACGGTGATTCTTTATCTACTAAGTTTATTGGTTTTTCTTCTTCGTTGTTTCTTTCAAAGTCGGTCTCCGTTTTGGTCAAGGTTAATTCAACTATGAAATCAGCTACTGCCTGTCCTTTTGTTGATGCCCTGGGTTGGTAATTTAAATCGTACTCGCTTAGCTTAATTGACCACTTCATCAGGTGCCCTGACACTTCTAGTTTTTGTAATATTTGTCTTAGGGGATAATTTGTTAATACTATGATTTGATGTGCTTGGAAATACGGTCGCAATCTTCGTGCTGCGGTTATTAGTGCTAAATCTAACTTTTCAAATTGTGGGTATCTCTTTTCTGCATCTAACATGGCTCGGCTCGTGTAGTAGACTGGCCTTTGTCGTCCATCCTCTTCCTTAATGAGTGCCGAACTTACTGCTAGGTATGGGAAAAGTTCATCTCCCTGTCTTGGTTTTGCCAATAATGGAACTGAGCTTAGGTAAATTTCCAGTTCTTGGAAACCCTTCTCGCATTCCTCGGTCCACTCGATCTGCGTCCCGTTTTTCAATATTTTAAAGAAAGGGAGGCATTTGTTGGTTGATCTGCTAACGAACCTGTTTAGAGTTGTTGCCTTTCCATTTAAACTTTGCAATTGTTTTAAATTGGTAGGTGAGGTCATCTCTAAGATTGCTCGAATTTTATTTGGATTCACTTCTATTCCTCTTTGGTGGACCGTAAATCCTAAGAATTTTCCAGACGTAACTCCAAAAACACACTTTTCCGGGTTTAATTTCTTTTTATATTTTCGAAGTGTCTGGAAAGCATCATTCAAATCCTTCTCATGTGTTTTCGTTTTAATGCTTTTAACCAACATGTCATCAACGTACACCTCCATGTTCTTTCTGAGGAATGGTGCGAACATTTGATTTACCATTCTTTGGGACGTAGCGCCTGTGTTCTTTAGCCCAAACAACATGATTGTATAGCAATATGTTCCTCGATTTGTGATGAAAGAAGTTTTTTCCTCATCGGGCTCATGCATTTTTATTTGGTTGTATCCTGAGTATGCATCCATCATGCTCAGCTGTGGCGTCCACTAATTGATCAATCATGGGTAGAGGGTAGCTGTCTGGTGGTAGCTTTTTATGCTACTCTCAGGTTGTCGAGACTCGCCAAATTAATATTTGTAAACTGCCTAAAGCTTCTCTAATTTATAGATAGTGATAGTCAGGTCGATCCTTATGGAACCTCGAATTAGTCTCTCCTAATTAATTTCTATTTGTCTTTAATTAAAACAATAAGTAAAAGGGGAAATGGTTAAAGAAAACGAAAAATAAAACATGCAGAAAATTATCTAACGAAAAATTAAATGCGAGGAAATTAAAATGTAACATGTGCTCCTAATTTAAGGGATCGAGATTTACTTTGATGCGACTTAGATCATAGGGATTCTAGTATACTTAACTATTCTATTCCAAGCACACAGTTTGCTTGCCCGAATCCGTAACAAACAACCTAAGGAATTAATTAAGATCATTCAATCCTAATAAAACTTGATAACTAATTCAACTGGGGGAGATCGTTCCATATCCAATTAGTTGCCAGTGATTGGAAACACTGCGACTGACTATTCTTTTGGAATCCCTACCAAATAGTCTGATTTCTCCCCTAACCCAAAGCCTATCATGCAAACTAGAATGAACATGGTCATATTCATTTAGGCATAATTAAACTCTTGTTACTTAGCGATTAGGATAAGCGATCACATCACTAATCTCTAACTATCTAGCATACACAACCCATTAACGTGTTAATATCTAACGGAACATGCTTGCTAATTTGATACATACATGAGAAAATGATGCTTAAAATGATAAATGATAAGAATAGACTTAAGCCCAAACCCTCACTAATTGCATCAAAGATTAAACCCCTAACCTTAAATTAGAGCACTTACCTTAGTTGCTCGTTGTGGAAATCAAATTAAATCAACAAGTTTAAGCTTTGATATATGAGAAATTGAGAGAAAATGGAGTTTTAGCTCCCAAAACCGGATTACACAACAATGGGGGAAGTGAAGAATGACCTAAAAATCAGAGAAGATGAGTTTTATAATCGTCGTAGCGTCGAGACGCTACAGGCAGCGTTGCGACGCTACGGACGAAAATTCCACCGCGCGCGCGTTCTCAGAGTGTCGAGACGCTAGGGGCAGCGTCTCGAAGTTGTCGCCTAAAATGCTCTCGGGTTTGCAGCGTCAAGACGCTCGTTGTAGCGTCTCAACACAGGACCTACAGTGTCAAAATGCACTTTTGCTTCTCTTATTTTCCCGGTGCACTCCCGAAGCTCCAAAATGACCTTCTTAGCACCGAAACGCGTCCTCAGACTTATCGAGCTCTTTACCGTGAAACACCTACAGCAAAGGCAATTAATCACAAATAAACACGGTATTTAGTCATAATTAGGGAGCAAATAATAGCTCTAAATGAGAGTTATCACTGTCTTTAGGGCAAACTTTGTTTAAGTTTGTGAAGTCAACACACATTCGCCACTTTCGGTTTGCCTTTTTTACCAGTACTACGTTCGATAACCATTGAGGATAATGAAGTTCTCTGATAAATCCGGCTCTTAATACTTCATTCACTTGATCCATGATCACCTCGTTCCTTTCGGAGTTAAATGACCTTCGTTTTTGTCTTACTGGTGTGTGGCTATTATCCACGTTCAATCGATGCACTAGTAGAAATCGGGGCTATGATGACAAATAAAAACTGTCATCAGGACTTTAGATGACAATTTTTTTTAGTCGTTATAGCCCCTGCTTCTTTACTCTATAGATGACAAAAACCGAAAACTGTCGTCAATGTTCGTTTGGTGACAGTTTTTTTCTGTCTTCATAATACGGTTAATGACAATTATTTTCAGTCAAGAAACCTTATTTTATGACACTTAAACATTGTCACTGAATGACCACTCATACCATATTTTGTCATGTAAACATAATTGACGAAAGTTTTTATTTGTCATCGAATCGGAATGGAAGACAGTAAATTTTGTACGCTTTGATGACTTAATTTTTCTGTCATTAATAGCTTGAAGACCACAACTATTGTGAGTCAACAAAACGAATTCAATGACATGATTTTTTTGTCACAAAATCAATAATAGAATTTTTTTTTTTCAAATCTAAATATATTAATATTTATATTTTTAATTGTAATTATTATTATTATTATTATTAATTAATAATAATGAAAAATACAAAGCAAATTAAATAAATCTATGTTTAACCCAATTCAATATCATTGAAATAAGATCTACATATCAATATATCATTCAAATACCAAAGTTCATCAACTTTTACATAAACTAATTCATATGTATACAATATTGAAACTAACTACGATGCCCCTAAATTGTTGCAACATTAATAATAAAATGCTGCATAACATGATGAAATATTCATTTAACCCAACAAAAAAGTTCATCATTTGTTGCAATATGACTTCTAGCTTGAAGGAAATATCTCCACTTCGCTTTGTAGTTCCTGCGAAATAGTTATAAGCTATATATACTTAGAAAACAATCCGTAAGTGAAAAATAATTGACCAAGTGACTAAAATGGACCTAAAATTACAAGTAGTCAAAAAGTACCTAAAATTACAATGTAACAACTAAACTTAAGAAGTGTCTAAATCTACAAAGTACCGAAAACATGCAATAAAGTTTAGAAAATAATAACAAAAACAAAAGTGGCTACCATAACTGCAGGATAGCCATTAACAAGTGTCTAAATTTACAAATTACCGAACACATCCAATAAAATCTAGTGTGAAATCAAGAAATGCCATTAAGAAGTGTCTAAATCTACAAAGTACTAAAGACATCCAATAAACTTTACACAGAAAATAACAGAAGCAAAAGTAGCTATCATAACTGCAGGATAGCCATTAAGAAGTGTCTAAGTTTACAAAGTACCGAAGACATCCAATAAACTTCAATGCTAAATCAAAAAATTTAATCGATATTCTAAGTTACATGACATACCTCTTAGACACCGAAGATATTTGATTCAAAGCTCCTTCATAAGTGTGCATCAACATAGAACTCCATTTAGAACCTAGTCTTTGTTCAAAAATTTGATCTCATAAGCTCCTCCTAGAATAAATTTTGAATTGCCACATTAGTATACTATGTAAGTCAAGTTGAAGGAAAAATAATATTTGATAAATAATTAATAGCTTAGTTCTACTTGGTTTCCCTCTCATAGTCTCCCTAATGCCCAAAAAGACGTACCAAAAAAAAGTTACCTTCTTTATGAACATACAAAAAAAAATTACGAAATTCATTCAACATGCCTAGAGCTCACGGGTACAAGTTCAAAAGACATCTAATAAACTCCCAACAAACTCAATAATCTTAACCAAAAGACATCTAATAAAAAGGTTGGGCAGCATCCTCAATTCAATTCAAGGGGAAAAATGATACAATATCAACTACCTATTTGAATGAAAGATACCTTTGCGGATAAGCTCACGGGTACAAGTTCAAAAGACATCTAAAAAATGTGCATAGAGAACTATAGAAGTTTCATAAAACAAAAACGTACCTACATCATTGAAGACAAGATTTCCAAATTTGTAAAGTATGAAATGGAAATAAAAAATCATTATAACATAATCACAGAGATCTCAGAAAAACCCATCAATCGACACAAATAAAGACAATCAAAGGAGAAAACCAAATTTCACAGAACAGAGGAACATATAGAGTTAACAAAATCAATCCAACCAATATTAAACGAGCAAAGTTATGGCCATTAAAGCAAATTGGTATCTGAAAAGAAAAAAAAAACAAATCGATTTGGGGCAACTTCATACCTTGTCGGCCTTTATACCTTCTCCATCGCCATTGATATTGCCTTCCGGCGATAAGCTTGAAGAAGGAGAATCATTATCGTGCCGCCTTCTCTTTTCTTGGCTCCCTAGTTTCAATTCCTAAAAAGAAGGAAAATACTTACAATTTTATTTTTTAAAAGTAGGACAAATAAAAGTACGCAAGTGTTGGGGAGAAAAAACAGAGTGAATCTCGTGTACCACCTAAAGCTGACAAACAAATTTCAGTACCATTTTGTACAGACGCTATGTCTAAAGTCCATTATAACTCAAATTTGTTGTAGTGAAATTAGCTATATGAGTGATTAGCAATCAACAAAAAAGATAAAAAGAACTAGTTACTTTAATCATTAATATAAAGAAGTTTGATAACAACAATCAACAAATTCTAAGGTTCACCAGTAGTCTAGATACAAGCTTCAAATATAGAGAAACAAAAAATATAGTAGAAGATATAAATGCAAAATACAAGACCACTAGGAAAAGAGGCTTCAACTGTTGACGATAATATAGGTAAGAAAGACTTCTCCAAAATGGAGTTTGGAAAAATTATAAGCATGAAACATCATAAAGTAGTACCATTTCGGAGAAGGGGCTTCAACTGTTGACAATAATATAGGTAAGAAAGACTTCTCGAAAATGGGGTTTGGAAAAATTCTAACCATGAAACATCACAAAGTAGTCAGTCCTATTTCAACTTGAAACTTGCATAACTTTTTATCCACCAACATGAAACATCATCTCCAATCACAATAGCTTCATTACAAGCAATATAGTAGTCACACAACCATGGAATTAATAATGTTGATACATAATCTCCAATCACAATAGCTTCATTACAAGCAATATAGTAGTCACACAACCATGGAATTAATAATCAAGAGAGAAGTTATTACCCGTATTAAACAAATACAGAACCAATAATCAAATAGCACGAACAAGAAAGAAGATGAAAATAAAGGAAGAAATAAGTAATCATAAACCTACAATTGAATATTGAATTTAAAACAAGAAAAATATAGAAAAGCAACATCTCATCACAAACTAACATGTTGCCAGGGCTTTGATAACACCGCCACCATAAATCATGATATCTTCTATGTAATTACTGAACAAAAGTTAAAACATGACGATGCAAATTCAAAATAAGTCTGGGTAATTGGATAAAATTACAGCTGTAAACAAGTGGGAGTACAAGCAACAGACAACTAACACAAGGTCCGCGTACATCAGCCCCTTAATCATGCTCCAAAGATCAAGTGTGATTTAGCAATTACACCTTGATTTGACCTATCATTACTTCTCCCTCATTATTTTTCAATTTATACTTTCCTTACCGTTGATAGATTTTCCATAGCCAATTCTTTTTTCTGTAATTACGTCTTTGTAAATTGCAATTCTCTCAAGCGCAGTGTAATATATATATTCTTTTTCTAATAACACCATTGCTTTATGCAAAGAAACTCCATTTTGTTCAATTACTAAAAGTTTTAGCATAGTAAATTGACCGGAGCTCATACTCTTGTTAGGTTCAAAACATTCTAAATTTTGAATTTTAGATTGAACAAAAAAATTTACTCTAATTAGACTCCCCTTTATTTTATTTGTTGTCCCCGAAGTGACTATTAGACACCACCTTAAAAAATTCATATATGTTTGTATACTAAAAAAAATGAAGTGGTTCTTATTTTTGTTCCTATTTTGTAGTCTGTTTTAATTTAGAACCACTAAGCATGAAACATCACAAAGTTAGTATCAGCTTCAACTTTAAACTTGCATAACTTTTTATCCATAATTTAATATCAAGATTTGTTGCTATCGAAACAAGTACTTACAAGTATTCTTTTCTTCAACTAACTCTGCACCCTTCCTATAACTGTGGAGCTTTAACATGAAATTGTTCTTCCACGTATTACAGTTCAACAACCTTGAACCACATTCTTCACACATCTCCCATTTGTAGAAGCAAGACATAAATCTTTTTTTTTTGAGTACATTGGGGGTGGGGGGATTCGAACCACAGACCTCTAGGTCATGAACACATACATGTGCCAACTGAGCCATGCTCGCTTTGGCAAGACATAAATCTTAAACATGGAGAAACCTATATATTTATTATAGGTGGCTAAAATATAGCAACCTGTATCGAATGGGTTCAATTAGCATGACTTAGATATAAACTCTTAATTCAAACAACTACAAATGTAGAATAAAAACTTCAAATAGTACTGAAATAGAATAACTAAATAGTAAAAAATATCTCATAATTAAAAGCAATTATATCCATAATTTGTTGTAGTGCAAACTCGAAACCACCCAACATGAATATGTACAGCACACCCACAACACATTTATCATGTTGTCCAATCAACACATCATACACAAATAACTTCACCACAATGCAGCACACATATCAATGATCGCATCATCAGATCAATATATTCAAAACCCAACTCAAATATACTAAGCATTCAGTAGTGCTAAGCCCTATCAGAGAAACCATATTCAACACACATATTGCTAAGCACTCATATGTGCTTAGTCTTAACAGAGAACATATATATCCAGCAGCACACGATTATGCTAAGCACTCACATGTGCTTAGTCTTATCAGAGACACAACAACATACACAGTTCATATAACACATAATATAAAGTAATCACTAAAGCATGCGTGCGAACATACAACAAATATCAAACAGACTCCACAAGTAAGAACTACTTACATAGATCTAAAATTTGCACGAGAGATCCCTAAAATAAGTCTTAGAAGCTAACCCGCACACTCCCGCCTTGAATCTAATCCTAAAACAGAAGTGTTTCAAGGTTAACGGCTAAGCTACAATATTTTTATTAAGTTCGAAAGGTATTAAAGTGTGCTGGAACATACCAATCTTCACCAAACCAACGCGAACGCTTGCTGGTTTGTGTTGGTCGAAGCCTAAACCAGTAGAATTGAATCCGTTGGGGAGTGGGTACTCCAAATCTAACACAGATTGTGCAAGGATTAGTGATAAACCTTGCTGGAATAACTAATTGATATTGGTTGCTTACCAAATCGAGTGGAAGAGACCACGTCGTCGCGGATCAGTGGGGTTCAGTGGGGTTGTCGGCACTACAGGGTCAATTGCGAACGATAGGAGCCATGCCAGATCTGTTTGCGATTGCCGAAGAAAGACGCACGGCGAGGTTGTCACGAAGACCACGCGTGGAGCCTCTGTTCGACATCAAACTGATTGTGAACCAAGGCTATCGTTGTGTCGTTCGCTGGAGGAGTTGCAGGTCGCCGTTCGTCGCACGCACGCTGGCCGGAGACGTCGCTTGCCGTGGCAGATCTGCTACCGAAGAAAGCGATGTGCATCGCCAAAGGGGAAGGACGCCATCGCCTGCGTCGTGGTGTCCCGTCTGCGAACGCCGAAGAAGTGAGTTGTGGATCGTCGTCCGTCGCGAAGCTCCTCGCGCGCACGCTTGGGTTGAGTCGCTGCTGATCTGGGAGAAGACGACCATGGGTCTCATCGTGGAGGTTGTTGGCCGAAACTTGATTTCACAAAGAGAGAGAGGGGGATGAAAGATTGCTCAAATGAAATAGAACGAGTGGGAGATGGGGTGGTGGTCGTGCGACTAAGCGTGAAGAAGGGGAAAGACATGAGGAATAGGGTTTTTTTTTCTCTTTTGTTTTTCTTTTAGTTCTCCAAAAAAATAAATTAAGCTTAAATTAAGCCCTTAAACCTTGAAATCAATGATTTAATTAAAACAAAATAAAAATCTCTTTCTAAGACTGGTAGACTTTTAATTTAACAAAACTTAAGGGTTAACCTGAAATTCTAATTTGAAATTTATAACTCATGAGCCACGAAAACCAATTAAATTAGAATTAACAGACTAGAAGAGATTAAAAGGATAACTCATTCTAAATTAACTAATTTAGGAACGTCGGGCGTTACACATAATCCAAAAGCTCATATAAACGAACCTCCTGATTTTGAAAAATTAAAATCAATCTTGAAATCCAACATTTTAAATGTTTTAAAAACAACTAGAACCTTAAGTGTAAATTATGAAAAATTCAAATTCCAACACTTTTTGTATTTACAAATCCCTTGTAACTTCATGATACTAAAATAGTAAAAATATTTATAAAAGAACCACTCACAGTACGGTTGGAAGGAGAGATTTGGATCGTAGTTTGTCTCGATCTCTACTTGACTGAAAGTGCTCCTAAAAATCAAGGTGAACATTTCCCGCTAACTCTTTTGAAATACCCAATGTGCTTTTCAAACGTGTCCAAATCAATTTGAACCCATATACAAAAATATCTCCAAGTGCTTCAAGACAACATGAAATGTTACATTGAGCATCGTGACCTATTACCTTACCAAAAAGCACTTTGATATTCATTGATTTGTGATCGACTAAGCCTAAACTTGTAGATCTGAAGTCAATAGAGCATAGGTAAACCAAAACCAACATTGAATCAGCTAGGGTCAACGACGAACCTTACCTAAACGACTGAACACGTTGCTGGTTGGTGCTCGAAAGTATCTGAACTCACAGATCTAATTCATTTGTAGCGATTTTTAGTTTATATTTTAATTTAATTATAAATTTATTTTATAAATAAAAAAACGTATAAGTAAAAACACATAAACAAATTAATGATAGTTAATCAATGTAAACGATTTAGGACATTTTAAAACTGTCATCGATTAACGACATTAGAAAACTGTCATTAAGTTTCGGAAATCTGAAAAACTCCATTTTTTCCCGCCAAAAACGCGCCCCAAACTGAAGATGACACTTTTTTTCTTCCTCTCTCTTATATTTCTTTGGCCCACATGTCATCTATTCCCCATTTTCTAGTAGTGATGTACCATAATGCTGGGATTGATTCCTGACATATCTTCGTGTGACCATGCAAATATGTTTGCATTTTTTCGGAGGAATCTTTTGAGGTTTTCTCTTTGTGGTTCTTTCAGCTTTGCCCCTATATCCACCCTTCTAACCTCTAAAGTTAAAGGTATTGATTCCAACTCTTATGTGGATTCAGTTTCTGGGTTTATGTTCTCTCTCTCGGTTTCAGCAGGGTAGAGATTTGATCCTCCCCTATCACCGAGGCTTCCTTTAGAGGTGTCATTTTCCGAGGTCTCAACAGGGTAAAGATTTTGTCCTTCCCTATTACCGAGGCTTCCTTTAGAGGTGTCATCTTCCTCGGTCTCAGTAGGGTAAAGATTTGGTCCTCCCCTATCACCAAGGATCCATTTAGAGTCGTCCTCTTCCTCGGCAGCTGGGACAATACTCCTCTTGAATCGCTTTGGTCATCGTTGACAGTCCTCTAGTTTTTCGACTTTTTCCTCAGATTCATTCATCGCGAGCAGTGGCTTGTGATGGAGCGTTGATGGAACGCAGCGGAAGCGATTTGGATCATAGACACTCTAATTTTATCAATTTAAACAAACGGAAACATGCAAAAGCAATGAAAAAGAGAAATTAGAACACATACCCTTGTTGTTCGAAATTCTCCAAATTTCACCGCCAGAAGCTCCTCACGAGCTCAACGAGCCTTCTCACGAAAACTTCGTGGACCACCCACGGTAATCCCGCTATCCTCAGGCCGAGAAACGGAGTAGTGGGACTCCTTTTACAAAAGAAACGGAGGAAGAAGCTCACTGAAAAACTTCTTTTTACAGAGAGCTGAGGAAGAGAGAAGAAGACGGGCTTCAAAATTGAAAATCAAATTTTCAATTCAAGTACCCAAAAAGGCACTCACCTTTTTAATTTTTTTTTTTTTTTTTTTATTTATTTATTTTTTTTTTTATTTTATTAATTGATCTGATCTCATATATATATATCCCTTGTATATATTCCTTACATGTGTCTTACATGCTTGCATGTAAGACACATGTATGTATATATATATATATTTATATATTATTATTATTAAAAATAATAATAATTATTTTATTAATTAAACTTTTTAATTAATAAAAATATATATATATATATTAATTAATATTATTTAATTCAATATCAAATATTAATTAAATAATATAATTAAACCCGGTTTTCCGAAAACCGACTTTTTGCACATGAATCCTATTCATGTTTTCAGACCAATCTCATATTTAAATCATATTTAAATATGTCCATATTCTTCCACAAACCCAAATTTGAACGATTCAAATTCTTTTCTTTTCTTTTATATTGTTTCACGGCTTTATCCGAGCTAGCTAGGAGAACCGTAAGGACCTACAGATCATGAGCTCCAACGATACGAGATTATCCGGTCAAAACTCTTTCAACCGAACTAACCAACATTCGTTAACCCCCGGAGACTCCACTAAAGTCCAAGGGCTGCACTCTCCTCACTGTAGATATATTGTGTCCTCTTGATATAACTATTATCAGTAAGTCGATCCTTCACAGGTTGTTCATAATCACAACGGGTCATTTATTCCGTTTAACCCTTGTATTATATCTTGTTCCTTAAGTACCACTGACACCTCTAATGAACAATTGATTTGTGGTCCAACCATCAAATCAGATTCCTACCTGATCAGGAGAGGATGGGCCCATTGTTCAAGACCTGGAGTCAGCACTTAAGGGAACAACCTCTCTACTAACCCTTAAAGCGGGTAGGAGTGAATTCCATCTCGCACAACTACGTCCCCAGCCACTTATTCGATCTTATCCCCAAGATGGTAGGCATATTGAGTCGGCGATCTGGCCACTCTCACCCGTACAAGTCAAAGGATAAGGTCGAATAAACAGGAGTTCATAGTGAGCTCAGGATTGAGATCGAGTTACCTAAGTCATCTTATGAAATAAAAACGATCTTTACAGTAAACGGTGTTATAAAGAAAGAGCGATTTTATTTCTTGGTTCGGTCTTGTGCAAACTCATTGCACAGGACGCCCTCACTCACATGTCTCTACATGAAACGATTCGAATCACATCGTTTTGTACTATACAAAGTGAGCCGCGTCCAATAGTGTCCCCAGGATAAGGTACCCAGCCTTATCCCTATACTATAGACCATTTTGGCTGTCTACTTGAACTTGATTCACATTCATGTCACACATGAAGTTCAAGTACTCACACTATCGCCATGGGTGTTAGTTTTAGGACATAAAACCCAACAAACTCCCACTTGGACTAAAACGTAAGTGGAGTACATGCTGGTCGAGAGAACTAGAGTATCAAATATCTAAAGTTTCTCCCACTGTCCTACTGAGCAGCTCGCAGCCCTAGACTTTTTAGGTGTCTCTCAAACACTTTAGCCGTGAGAGACTTAGTAAACGGATCAGCAATGTTGTGTTCCGAGGCTACCTGTGTGACGATCACATCTCCTCGTTGCACTATCTCCCTGATGAGATGATACTTCCGCTCAATATGCTTTCCATGCTTATGGCTTCTAGGTTCTTTAGAATTTGCCACTGCTCCACTGTTATCACAATAAAGCGTGATTGGCAAATTCATATTTGGAACAATTCCCAAATCTGTCAAGAACTTCCTAAGCCATACAGCTTCCTTCGCTGCTTCGCAAGCTGCGACATACTCAGCTTCCATGGTGGAGTCAGCAATACAACCTTGCTTTATACTCCTCCATACTATTGCTCCTCCGTTAAGAGTGAACACTGATCCTGATGTAGATTTCCTGGAATCTATATCAGTCTGAAAATCAGAGTCAGTGTATCCTGCAAGGATCAAATCCTTCGCGCCATACACAAGGACATAGTCTCTCGTTCTCCTAAGATACTTGAGGACATGTTTAACGGCTGTCCAGTGATCATATCCTGAATTGGACTGGAACCTACTGACAATTCCTACTACATAGCAGATGTCGGGTCTTGTACACAACATAGCGTACATGAGACTACCAACTGCAGATGCATAGGGAATTCGTCTCATATCCTCAACCTCTTGAGGTGTCTTAGGAGACTGTTCCTTAGACAAGTGAATTCCATGCCTAAAAGGCAGCGAACCTTTCTTGGAATTCTGCATCGAATATCTTGACAACACCTTGTCAATATAAGATGCTTGAGACAGCGCTAGCACTTTGTTCTTACGATCCCTTATGATCTGAATCCCTAGAACAAACTGAGCCTCTCCCAAATCTTTCATTTGGAATTGGGTCGCTAGCCAATTCTTAACGTCAGTTAGGAACCCTACATCATTCTTAATGAGTAGTATATCGTCTACGTACAAGACTAAGAAAGCTACAACAGTATTGACTACTTTCTTGTAAACACAAGGTTCGTCAATATTTTGTTCAAAGCCATAAGATTTGATCGCCGTATCAAACCTTATATTCCAGGATCTAGATGCTTGCTTCAACCCATAAATGGATCGATTAAGCTTGCAAACCTTTTGCTCTTGACCCTGAAGTATGAATCCCTCTAGTTGAGCCATATAGATACTCTCCTCAAGATTACCATTCAGAAAGGCAGTCTTGACATCCATTTGCCAGATTTCATAATCATAAAATGTAGCAATGGATAAGAGTATTCTAATCGACTTTAACATGACAACAGGAGAAAATATTTCTTCATAGTCCACCCCTTCTCTTTGGGAATAACCTTTTGCCACAAGTCGAGCCTTAAAGGTTTGCACCTTACCGGCTTGGTCTCGTTTTCTCTTGTAGATCCACTTGCAACCGATAGGTCTTTCACTATCTGGTTGGTCTACAAGATCCCAGACCGAATTGAAGTACATAGACTCCATTTCGAGATCCATGGCTTTAAGCCACTTGTCCTTGTCTATGTCGTTCATTGCCTGTTTAAATGTCAATGGATCCTCAACGCCATCATCAGGTATGACGACTTGAGTTTCAGACAAGCCGATGTAGCGGTCAGGCTGTCTTACATCCCTCCCACTGCGTCGAGGCTTTCTCAACTCTTGAGAAGGACCAGCCTGATCAACAACCTTTGTTGATCCGTCTGTAGCTTTCCTGGAAAATTCGGACAAAACAATTTTGCTCGACGGTTGATGATCTCTCATGTGGTCTTCCTCTAAGAACGTGGCATTAGTCGATACTAGTACCTTGTTCTCACGAGGATCGTAAAATAGACCACCTTTCGTTTCCTTGGGGTAACCTACAAATAGGCACAATTTTGAACGATGTTCCAACTTCTTTGGATGGGGTACTAGCACATGTGCCGGACACCCCCAAATCCTGAAGTGACGTAAACTACCTTTACGCCCTCTCCATAACTCATAAGGTGTTTCAGAAACACTCTTAGAGGGAACCATGTTCAAAATATATACTGCAGTCTCTACTGCATATCCCCAAAACGAACTAGGCAAATGAGCATAACTCATCATAGATCGAACCATGTCTAACAGGGTTCTATTTCTCCTCTCGGACACACCATTCTGCTGTGGTGTTCCTGGCGCTGAGAGTTGAGATACTATTCCATGTTCTATCATATAGTCCTGGAATCTTAAATCCATATACTCTCCACCTCGATCTGATCGGAGTGTTTTTATCGATTTACCTAATGTGTTCTCAACCTCTGCCTTATACTCTTTGAACTTTTCAAGAGCTTCGGACTTATGATGCATTAGATAAAGATAACCGTACCTAGAATAATCATCAATGAAACTGATGAAATATTCATACCCTCCTCGTGCTTTGACATTCAAAGGACCGCAGAGATCCGAATGCACGATTTCTAGAGGTTCTTTGGACCTATGACCTTTTTCAGAAAAAGATCGTTTGGTCATTTTGCCCTCAAGACAAGACTCACATGGCGGTAAAGAGTTGTCCTCTAAACGATTTAGCAGACCACTCTTAACCAATCTCCCAATCCTATTGAGATTAATGTGACCTAGTCTTAAGTGCCAAAGATAAGTACTTGGAGAAAGTTTCTGCCTTTTAGTTTGAGTCTCAGCTGTTTTAAACATTTCAGTGTTCAAAATAGCTTTGGCTTCGGTTGGTCTTAACACATACAAGTTGTTTTCAAGTTTCACAGAATAAATACGTACACCTCTTTTGCTAATGAACGCTTCATTATGAACAAAAGATACTTTATACAACTGTTCTAACAAACAAGATATAGATACAAGATTCCTCTTGAAGGTAGGAACCAGGAGTACATTTTCTAGTAAAATGAAACTATCTCTATACAACAACTTTACAGCTCCCACTGCTTCAGCTGAGACAACCTCTCCAGTTCCAACTCTGAGAGTTATCTCACCTCGAGAAAGTGGCTGCCAAGAACTAGTTTCCTGAAAAGAAGAACAAACATGGTTAGTAGCTCCTGAATCAAGTATCCAGGTATGACAATCATGTTCTACTAAACATGTTTCGACAACAAATAAATCATATTTACCTTGTCTTTCCTTCTCAGCCTTTTTCTCTGCAAGATACTTTGGGCAATTCCGTTTCCAGTGCCCATCTACACCACAATGGAAACATTTTCCTTTGTCTGTAGATTTAGTCTTGCTCTTACCTGCAGCAGGTGCTTTTCCCTTCCTTTTATCTTTCTTCTTCTTTTGAATACTCTTATTCTTAATAGAAGAAAGTTCAGACCTACTCCCTGAAGACGGCCCCTTTTGGAATTTCCTAGAAGTGACAACGTTTTCCTCCTTCTCTTTTCCTTTAGAAGTGTGTAGGGACTGATAGGTCTGTAGCTCGCTGAGGAGAGAAGTCAAATTATACTTTATCTTGTTCATTACCATATTGGTTCTGAACTGAAGGAAACTCTTCGGAAGAGATTCCATGATAAAGCTTACTTGACTTGACTCATCAATAGTAGCTCCGTTTACTTCCGCTACATTGAAGTGGACCATCATGTTAAGGACATGCTCCCTAACAGAGGTTCCCTCCTTCATGCGAGAGTTGTAAACGTATTTGAGGGCTTCATGACAGACCGATGAGGACGGTAGTCCAAACATCTCCTGTAATGAAGACATGATTTCTTTAGTAGAAACCATATCCTCGTGCTTCTTAGCTAACACATCAGATATGCTGGCTAAGATATAGACTCGGGCTTTATCATTAGCCCTTGTCCATCTATCATATGCTTCTCGAACAGTTCGAGTCGCATCCGAGCTAGGAGGGGGAGGACAATCCTCTGATAAGACGAACCTGAGATCATCTAGAACGAGAATCGTATTCAAGTTCGATTTCCAGGTCGCGTAGTTATCGCCGGTTAACTTATCGGAAGCTAGTAAGTGAATGAAAGAGCTAGACATGCTGAAAAGAGAATGAAAAAATATTAGTGAAAAGGTTTTAACCTAATTTACACACCAATCAAGAATTTAGCAAAGAATAATAATGTACCCAAAACTCATTATTATACTGCAACGATACTTCAGTGGGTCAGAATGGTCGCTACCGAGGGGCAGTCAAGCATTCCTTCACTGAATCAAGACATTCTTGACTAAATGCTAATACCAGAATATCTCATATTCCTATAGCATCTTAGTTATCGCTGTTTGGTCAAGATTTACTAACTTCTTAGCAAATCTCGTAAGTGTGACCCTCCATTTTTAGAATTCATAGGGCGGCCCCAACGATGCAACCGAATGTAAATGTCAAAGTTGGCAATGACTCTATGTTTCTTTATCCATAAATGGTGATTGAGATGTTCCGATTCCTATGAAACGACCCTCCGAATGGATCGGGACCTCTTGTGGGCACCTAGCAGGCAGAACATAGGAATCTCACGGTTCAATCCAATGGAGGAGACCGCAGGATGTATTGACATACTTCCTTCTCCCACTTACTATAAATACTTTCTCCATTCACCTTGCTCTTGAATTATGCAAATACCATCCGAATGGGGATGCCCTATTGACATCACGAGGCCGAGCATAATTCTCACGGTGTGAACTTGACAGAGAACGTAGGAAGAGAGGGACATATCATATATACCTTCTCAACACCTCTACTAAGTATTTTAAGACGGAATGGGTAAATTACTCAGGCATTATCCGGCTAAGACAATAAGACCTAAGTCTAGGTAAAACAAACTTTTACCTATGATGTCTAGGTGATAAACACATTATTACCTCACACCACTCACGCATGCTCATAAAGTCGGGTTAACTTTACTCAAGTACCGGATGGTCCCCAGGTAGGAGGTGTTCCGTAAACCGTCAGCTTAAATACCTCCAACCTCGAACAGGATGTCCCCGGGTGAGTTTCTTGTAACCTTAGCATTTACAAGATATCGACCTATTCATCTAATGAAACGGAACGATACATTCAACCCTAAGTGAGCATGCCTTTGTCTTTGTTATAGATTTTAAAAGTCTATGCCAATTTTACAACGCTTTGCAAAACTAAGACTTACTACAACAAACTTCTACATGCTTCTCAAACATGCATCACTAAGGCACGACAAGTTGAATATTTAATTTCATAATCAATATAACACTTATATCAATTATGCTCTTAAATATACAACTCCTAATTCATAAATTAATATAACACTTATATCAATTCCCATGAATTAAGCATGCATCCTATACATTATAACACTTATAACAAACAAAATGCATCTAATGTTGGATGTTTAATTTCATAATTAATATAACACTTATATCAATTATTCTATTAAACAAACAACATCTACTTCATGAATTAATATAACTCTTATATTAATACTCATGAATAAACATGCATCCTATACATTATAACACTTATAATATACCATGTGCATAAAATTAGGACAACCTATGTTGTTCATTCAATTTAATAATTAATATAACACTTATATCAATTATTTTATTAAGCAAACAACAAGTAATTCATGAATTAATATAACTTTTATATCAAAACTCATGAATTGCCAAATATGCATACGATATATTATAACACTTATAACATATTTTCAATGCATGAAGCATGCTTCCTACGGTGGGATTTTAAATCTATATGGCATACGTTATGCACATACAAACATGGAATTTAATTAAAACATACATTCGCAATGCATAATTAATTAAACACACTAAAGTGGATCGATTTTGGCATTTAGCAAGCAATAACTAATTTATTACAAGCTTGATCAACAAGCTACGCCTTGAGCGGACTTCGAACTCTTCGCACCGCCTTTGACCAACTTGCTTCCTCCGGACGCTTCGGCCAAATTTTCTTCGAATTTCTCCTCGTAATGCCTAAAATGAGTTTGAACTTACACCGAACATTTCGACGAGTTTCAAACTCAAACTTCTTTCACAAAGAAACCCATATGGACTCTAATGACTCTAAAAATACAGACTCTTTAGCATGCATTAAAGCCCATACATTCTCGAGCAATTACAAATAATGAAATTAAAAAAGAAACTATGCCAAAATCGATATTCACTTTAGAATCCAATCAGAAACAATTTCTAAATAAACCCACCATAACTTAAATTGATAGAAATTGAGTGGCCAAAAACGCTCTGATACCAATTGATGGAGCGTTGATGGAACGCAGCGGAAGCGATTTGGATCATAGACACTCTAATTTTATCAATTTAAACAAACGGAAACATGCAAAAGCAATGAAAAAGAGAAATTAGAACACATACCCTTGTTGTTCGAAATTCTCCAAATTTCACCGCCAGAAGCTCCTCACGAGCTCAACGAGCCTTCTCACGAAAACTTCGTGGACCACCCACGGTAATCCCGCTATCCTCAGGCCGAGAAACGGAGTAGTGGGACTCCTTTTACAAAAGAAACGGAGGAAGAAGCTCACTGAAAAACTTCTTTTTACAGAGAGCTGAGGAAGAGAGAAGAAGACGGGCTTCAAAATTGAAAATCAAATTTTCAAGTCAAGTACCCAAAAAGGCACTCACCTTTTTAATTTTTTTTTTTTTTTTTTTTTTTTTTTTTTATTAATTGATCTGATCTCATATATATATATATATATATATGTATATCCATTGTATATATTCCTTACATGTGTCTTACATGCTTGCAAACTAGTTAGTATTTAGTTAGCATTTCTAAATGCTTTGGGAAATTAGGGTTGTATAAATACATATCATTTGAATGAAAAATCAAGGGGAAAAATAAGAAGAAATCAGTGTAATTTAGCAAAAACATTCATTCGATTTGTTTTTCTAGGTCTACGACGGTTACAATAGGGAATATTATTGGAACCTTCAAGCACGTTGAAGTGGATAATGCAGGGAATTGTTGGGGCCAATCACTCAGAGTCAGAATCTCCATTGATGTTCTCAAACCTTTGAAAAAAGGATTAATGGTAAAGATGGGCGCAATGGTTGAAGAGAAGTGGGTCTCTATAGTGTATGAGAAATTGCCAGATTTTTGTTATAGTTGTGGAAGGTTGGGTCAGATAGCGAAAGATTGTTCACATTTACCACCAAATAGGGAAATCGAACCAAGGGTTGGGCCTCACCTTCGCTGCTCAAATTCTATCAGTCAAAACATCCAAGAGAATGAGGGGTATGGTGATGATTTTTTCATAAGAGTGGAAAGAGGTCATGGCCGAACAAACTCCTAGAGGAAAAATTCTAAGATGAACTCTGATCCTTGGTCCGACCACCTTCAGGAAAATAAAAAAAAACGACTCGACATGCGGCCAGTCGCCGGTGACAAACCCCAAGGCAACACCGGAGTTGGGAAACGAAAAAGGAAAGGCGCCAATAACGACAAATAATTTTAATGGAGATATAGGGGAGATTCGATCGTTGGAGACTGTTGCGTGCTCAGTGTGTAAGTAAAATTAAATGCGAAGAGCACTCAGATCATGCAAGTATACATGGTCCGCAGCAAGTGATAAGTATAATTTACTTCATTTTCCCATAGAGATTAAGTTTAGTGACTAGCGATTTAGTGTGTTAGATTAGATAAGGTAACTTAAATTGGATAGATTTTGGGTTGAGGTACGGAAATTTAGAAGATGCACGAAGAATGTAAGCATAAATGCAAAACTAGCAAAAAGGTAGAGTTATAATGTGGAAAAGTAGAATTGCGGTTCTCGCAATTTTTTCGCAATGATTTCGCAAAGGATAACAACCCACGGAAAAGACTAAGGCAAAAGGCAGAAATGGTTATTGCGGTTCTCGCAATAATCTCGCAATAAAATAACAATGATTTAAAATCTAAAGTAAGACAGCAAGGTGGGCTTAAGAGTTCTCTATAGGCATTTGACTATGATCATTCAACAACAATTTAACATTTCATGCATCGTTTTAGCTAGGCCTCATGCATCTTTCGATTACATGCATTAGATCTTTAAGTTACTCATATCCAAGTAAGGCTTAAACACCTATTTATACACTTATGCTAACGAACGTGCTAGGAGAATGCCTATTCCTAGGTCATTCTATGGTTACCATAAAAGGCTAACATGAATGGATGACTCTGAATTCTTACTCCTTCTGGAGGTTAGGAATTCTTTAGACAAAATGGATGGCCAGTCGAAATTGCCCATGGGATGAAGATCACATACATTCAATGCATTCATGCTACTTTACATGCTGAATTCACATACTTCTAGCCTATAGATTCATCTCTAGCAGACCCCTATTAGATTAGTTACTCATGGTTTTCAAAGAATTAAAGGAGATGAATTGACTAAACATCAAATGAAGAACTCAACAAATTGATTAAGGGAAGGCAGAATGTAGAATTCAGTAAAACCAATTGATTATTCTTGTAAGCAAGCAATTCATATCATAATTCGTGAACAAACATATGTCAATCTGAAAGCAACAATGAAAGGAAGAAGCAGTAACTGATTCAGAACAACATTTAGAGAAAAGCAGAAAGTAATTAGGAAGTTGTAAAGGAAAACAATAGAGGAAAGCAGTAAGGTGCGTAGGATCCTTCAAGTCGTGAATCGCCTCGGATGAAGGGGAAGATTAGCTGATTTTGGGGATAGTTTCGATCAAAAGAGAAGAAAGATCTTCTCTTCTTCCTCTCGATTTATCAACGCCAAGAGCTTGTTTCTTCGATCCAACAAACGGGGGAGAAGTTTTGTCTGCAAGTTTCTTCACGATCGGGCTCTCCTTGCACTCCGATTGATTGTGTTTTCCATCGCCATTCAGCTTCTTTTGTAGCTTCTACAGGTACCTTTAGCCGCGGATCTCCATCCATTATGGAGTAACAGCCTCCCACGTGGCAGCAGTAGAAAGGTTAGGCGGCTGGACAATCGCAACGACGACTGACGGCTGGAAAAATGCAGCAAAAGAAGACTGACGTTGCGGTTTCCTTGCGAGGGCCGCAATGCTCTGTTTTGGCTGATTCCATTGCGAGTCCGCAATTTTTCCGCAATGCACCTGCAATGTACAATTTAGCTCTATTTTCACCAATTTGCATCCTTTTTCGTTCCTTTTCCAAATAAGCCTTGATTTAGCATCATTTCTCAAATTCTCACTTTTAAGCACACATTAAGCTAACTTCTAACAAAAACACTCAAGAACTTCCATGATTTTTAGGTAATTAAAGCCCTAAATAATGCACTTTTGGAGAGGTAACACACCCCCAAACTTGAGTTATTGCTCGTCCTCGAGCAATATAAAGGCTTACTTTCTCTCTAATTAGCTGCTAACTCTTGTCTTTTAAACTCTACCTAACTGATTTGCTGACTTCCCTAGGTTTACTGTCAAAGGCATTGCTGTCCTGTGACACTCTTCTAGGCTAACACTAACTTCATATTTTGTCTATTCTGATTTCTCTTGCCTTTAAGACCTTCTGTTTTTATTAACTTCCTGACTTTTGGTTTATCTGCCTATATCATTGAGCACATTGTGCAGACATCCCTAAGCCTTCAAACTCTCCCTAGTTTTAACTCAGACTCAGTACATGCTTCTAAGGTTTTTATTTTTTGAACTACCTAGGAATCCTTAGAGTCATGTCAGTCTTAGAACAACACAAGTATCAGAGTACAGTCCATAGAACAGACTAAGCCCTGACATCACTATTTGGATAGACACTCATCTCCCTCGACAAGCCTTCTAGTTACAGCCCTGTGCTTAGCTAACTAAGGATCAGAGTTCATTACATAGGACATCTAAGCACACAAGGCTGTACCCTCTTGGCATACATCATCCTTCTTTGTTTTCCATTTTTTTTTCTTTCTTTGCACCTCTTTCTTTCCCTTAGGTATGCCTTTTGATGCAGTGCCCCTTGTGGGTTACACAAGTGGCCCTGATTACTCAACAATTTTAAAGAAAAGACAATGCTTCTTTTTCATTTTTTTTTTGTATTCTCTTTTTTTTTTTTCAAAGCAGGATGATGCATATCTTACTAAGGGAGAGAGAAGTGTTCCTAGGACTAGAGGCTGCCTCCCCCAAACTTGAACTTCTCATTGTCCCCAATGAGAGTCTGAGGTGGCACACCCCCAAACTTATCTTAGAAGCATCTAGTCTAAGTAAAAACCAGACAGAATTTAAAACTCCTAGGGATAGAATGGCCCTCACAGTTCAGATAACTCATCAGCAGAAATTTACTAAAATCAACATGGTAAGGTCTAACAGAGGCACATGCTCAACATTTTATGAAGCTAATTAAACCTAACAAGAGTGTACTCGACACTCATCCAACATGCTCAATAGACAGACTACCTATGGACATCAGAAATGCAGTCAAATATTGAGAAGTAAAGACAGATAGACCAGCAGAAAGTCATATAACAGCATGGTAAAAAGAACAAAACATTGCGTTGTTCGTAAAGAAATCGCAATGATACTAACAGAGCAGATTTAACCGTGATTGATAGCACTCTAAAAGTGCTAATATTTAGCTCCTAAGTCTTGTAAATTAGAATAATTATTTGGGCTTAATTGATATATTTTGTATAATTTAATTGTTAAGGGGTAAATCGGGCATTTGCGATAATTAAGAGCTTAAATGAATATTTTAGAATATTTTATTAATTAGTCGTTTTGAGTGATTAAGCTTCATTAATTAAATAATCTAATTATAACTCAAAATTGATTAATGGCTTAATGGTGCAGGGCATGCCAAGACAATGGGGATGCCCAGGTTCAAATCTTGGTGAATGCAAGATTTTCCTTCATTTTGTAAAAGTCAACAGCACCAGTCAACGGTCAACAGTCAATGGTCAACGGTCGGTCAAAGCCCCGCTCGCGCGCGCTCGTCCTCGCCCATGCCGCGCCCCTCGCCGCTTGCGCGCGCGCGCGTCCGCCTCGCCCCGCTCGCCCTTGCGCGCGCGCCCTCGCCTCGCCTCGCCTCGCTCAGCGCCCGCGTGCCCTATCCGTGACTGTAAATGCCCGTCATTAAAACCCAGCAGAAGCCCGTCATTAAAAGTCAACAAAAATGCCCGATTTTGTAAATTTTCCAGAGAGCTCAGCGCCTAGGCGCTGACTTATGGCGCCTAGGCGCTGGCCCGACGGAAAAATGGGTATAAATACCCATTTTTCTTAATTTAGGGCATTCTCTTTTGGCTCTTCTCCTACCTCTTTCGATTTTTGGGCATTCTTAGCCATTTGTGGCTCTTTTCTTCACCTCCATGGATAGCTAAACAAGTAAGTGTTTGATTTCTAGTTTGGGATTGTAATCAATTTGGATTAAGGGGAGATTTGCCCTAATTTTTGTATGAATTAGATTGTCTTCCTTATGCATCTTCTTCCTTGTTCTTCATCTAAATAGCTTGGGTAACTGATTAGGGGTGACGCCCGAGTCCTTATGCATGCTTTACCGTTAGAGATTAGGACGTATAATTGCCTCAATCGCTAGGTAACACAAATCTGAATATGGGTATTTAGTTTGATCCCAAGTGACAGTTGGGGGTAGAAATTAGATAACCTTCATGTTAGATTTTGGGTAAAGAGGAAAAATCGATTTAGTCTCCGGGTTAATTCGTCGCAATGTTCCCGTCTCTGTCCGTTAATCATTTTAGGATTGATCACCTTATTTTGAGTAACTGTCAAGAACAATTAGAATTGCACTTTTCTAATTGTATCTTTGGGTCGTTTGAGTTAGAAATAACCAAACGAATTGCGTGCTTTAAGCGTTGTGTCTATGTATTTAGTTATCGATGATCCGAACACCAATTGTGATCAATCCCATTCTTTGAAGTCAAACATGCCATTTAAATTTGTTACTTCGCAGTTTTTATTCTTTTAATTTTCCGTTAGCTACAATAGTGTAGAGCTCCCTTTTAAAATCCAATTTCCCCTACTTTTACCGTTAGCAATTTAGAATTAATTAAGTTTGAATTAAGCTAATTCCCTGTGGTTCGACCCGGTTATCACTAACTATAAATTAGTCGGTATAATCGGCTTATAAATATTATTTTGGCGGGTCTCGACAACCCGAAATTTGTGAACGTACAAAAGTTCACTACCAAAATTGGCGCCGCTGCCGGGGAATTAATTTTTAATTCGGCTTGGTTGATTTTAATTTGTTTGTTTTAAAATTTTCTTTTGTTTGTACAGTTTTATTCATTTATTTTTAATTTTTCTTGTATTATTTTACCCGTTCCGTTTGAGTTCTTGAGCGCAGTTATTCTTTGAAAATCTAAAAGAAGCGCTGAGATGGAAGTCGAGGGTAATTTTGAGCAACAAAGAACCTTGAGGGAGCTTGCATCATCTGAGCTAGGCCGGAACTCATCGAGTATATTGTATCCGGTAGCTTCAGGTAATTTTGAACTAAAAGCTGGTCTGATTAACTTATTACCTTCTTTTTGTGGTAATACAGATGAAAATCCCGTCAGACACCTCAAGGCATTTCGGATGGTGTGTTCGTCATTTAGGACCGACGACATCACTGCAGATCAACTCCATCTTAGGGCCTTTCCTTTCACCTTGAAGGAGAAGGCGAGAGATTGGATGTATTACCTACCGACTGGGTTCATTACGAGTTGGAACGAGCTAAATGGGGCGTTTCTAGAGAAGTATTTTCCTGCTTCCAAGGCCGCCGCCCTCAGAAGGGAGATACACAAAATTGAGCAAGGAAAGGAAGAAACTGTCCTTGAGTGCTGGGAGAGATTTGGTCGGTTATGCGAGGATTGCCCCAATCATCAAATAACTGAGCAGTCCCTCATTCAGAGTTTCTACTACGGTTTGCTTCCCCAAGGCCAGCAGATGATAGACGCCGCCAGTGGAGGTTCGCTCATGGATAAGACACCCGCCGAAGCTAGAACCTTGATTTCTAACATAGCTAGAAGCTTGGAGCGGAGTGGAGATGGAGACAAGGAGAAAGCTCTCCTGAAGAAGGATGTGGATGAGCTTAAGGCTCAACTTTTTGAGGTAAGTAATGTTGTTCTTGCCTTAAAGGATGATTTTCTGAAAGTCCAATCTTCTATGTCAGGTAGATCTGTTGAGGACATGTTTCAAGCTCTCCTTACAATAACCTCGGAAAAGCTCGATAATGTTGGAACTCAGATGCAAGGATTTAAGGAAGAAATGTCTCAGATGACTTGCAAGATCAACAAAATGGAAGAGCAAACTGAGAACCTGAGTGCCATCACTCTGAGAAGTGGGAAGCATCTTCCCACGAGTACCCCGTCGGTGGAAGTCAATCATGGCCACAGCGAGCCACACAAAGAAAATCCTGAACCAAGGTGGAAAGGGGTAAACTTCGATCCTACATGTACTAGAGTGTATGTGCCTAAGGCCCCTTTTCCCAGCAGGTTAGCAAGACCACCTAAGAAATCCTATGAGGAGGTAGTTTCTCTTTGTCAGGTAGACACGATTGATACACTAGCACATAACGTATGCATGACTGTTGAGGATGGGGATGACCCATTATTTTTAATTGAGCTTTTTGATGAATCTGAGTTGCATGAACCATTCTTGACTGAATTTTGTGTACCAACTGTTTCTACCTTGACAATTGTTGAAAATCCTGCTGAGATACTCCCTTCTACTTTGCCTTTCACTATGGGAGATAAAATAATCAATCATGCCATGCCAGAATTAGGAACATCGACTAATGTAATGTCACATGTTGTTTTTAAAGAGCTTAAACTTAATGACTTGCATGAAACCGATGTTAATATACAATTGGCTGATAAAGCATATGTGCATCCCTTCGGAAAGGTGGAGGACGTTTTAGTCAGACTAATTAATTTGCATTTTCCTGCTGATTCTTATGTTCTTGAAATGAATGTTGAACCCTCTCATGTTTCTGCATCAATTCTATTGGGACGTCCTTTTATAAAAACTGTAAAAGTTAAAATCAATGTTGATAAAGGTGTCCTGTGTGTTAAGTCTGATGGAGATGTGAATGAGTTTAGGATTTATGGGTTAAAATCGCAGGAGTATGTTGAGAATGTCGACGTCGTTTGTGCTTTAATTGAAATTGATGTTGTATGTGTGCAGAAGGCACAAGAGAGAAAATTGTTTGTCTGTTTTTGCAGGAAGGATGAAATTAGGAAGATGGATGGGGCATCTTCCAAGTATGATTATGGTTGAAAAAAGTGTTGGTAAAGTCGAGCAATCGACTCTAAAAATTTGCGCTTCTCGGAGGCACCCGAGCTTGAACTTTATTTTCTGTTTGTTATTAGTTTACTGTTGATGTTTATTTCTAGTTGTTTAAGTTTGTTTTCTTATTTTCTTAGGTGAGAGAAGAGAAGTGACCACCATTGCGGATCCATTTCGAAAAAAATGAGGACACGCATCCCTTTCCACTGATCTCGTTAAAATTCAGGGGAGGTTCCTGTTCCCTTAGTAATTTTATCGCTCTCACTGTTTTATCTGTTGGATTAGTTGCATTTGGGACAATGCAATGTTTTAGGTGGGGGGTGGGTTTAGTTTTGGACTTCTTTGTAGTTTTTGTGCATGGATGCTCTGATTTTGAGATGTATGAGAATCTGAATGCATGTTGTCCGATGAGGACTGTCTGTGATTTACTCGTGAATACTCCATATTTGTGCATTTCGAATAAACCATGAGTTGTATGCATATTTTGAGCTTATTTTAAAAATTTTCCGAATACTCTCTACATTCATCGAGCACATAGCCCTCTTACTCTTGGTTCTGATAGGCTTAGAGTTATTTTATTTGATCTGAAAATTTGTTGTCACCTCGAAAGGCATATTTAGGGAGGCTTGATGTGTTAGAATTTGTAATAACTCATTTATTTTAAGCAAAGCTTTATGCCTAAATTTTTCAGGTTTCTGTGAGTAAAAAGCATGAAAAATGTTCTTTCTTGAGGTGCTCCTCCTTCTTGTGTTGCCCGTGTAATCAGGGGTGATCGTGTAACCCACGGTTGCCACTGCATGAAAGGGTGACTAATTGAAGTGAACACTTGTCCTTAAAAACGTGAAGTGAATTAAGCTTGACGTGTTAGGCTCTCTCGAAAGAAGAAAAATAAAAAGAAAAGGGTACAAAGTACCAAGGAAAAAAATAAAAGAATTGGGTCAATTGTTTTGTTGCTCTTTCCGACCCGTTAAGCCAATAGACTGTTCTCAACGCTAGAAGTAGGGGGAAAACGAGTCTTAGGATCGATTAAAGGAATTCCGGGTCTATAAGAGCTAGAGTAGGAGAAGCTAAGCACACACACACGTGAGAGAGTAGGATTTAAAATTTTGAAATGTTCTTAACTTATGCATACACTTGTTTGTTTTTCCGTTAGCATTAATATCTTGTGTTCACGAGTTTTGAGATTTGAGTCGTCCGCATGCAAGTGGTTTCTTATAAGATAAATCAAAGTACACCTTGCTCGAGGACTAGCAAGATTTAGGTTGGGGGTATTTTGATAGCACTCTAAAAGTGCTAATATTTAGCTCCTAAGTCTTGTAAATTAGAATAATTATTTGGGCTTAATTGATATATTTTGTATAATTTAATTGTTAAGGGGTAAATCGGGCATTTGCGATAATTAAGAGCTTAAATGAATATTTTAGAATATTTTATTAATTAGTCGTTTTGAGTGATTAAGCTTCATTAATTAAATAATCTAATTATAACTCAAAATTGATTAATGGCTTAATGGTGCAGGGCATGCCAAGACAATGGGGATGCCCAGGTTCAAATCTTGGTGAATGCAAGATTTTCCTTCATTTTGTAAAAGTCAACAGCACCAGTCAACGGTCAACAGTCAATGGTCAACGGTCGGTCAAAGCCCCGCTCGCGCGCGCTCGTCCTCGCCCATGCCGCGCCCCTCGCCGCTTGCGCGCGCGCCCTCGCCCAGCGCTCGCCCGCGCGCGCGTCCGCCTCGCCCCGCTCGCCCTTGCGCGCGCCCTCGCCTCGCCTCGCCTCGCTCAGCGCCCGCGTGCCCTATCCGTGACTGTAAATGCCCGTCATTAAAACCCAGCAGAAGCCCGTCATTAAAAGTCAACAAAAATGCCCGATTTTGTAAATTTTCCAGAGAGCTCAGCGCCTAGGCGCTGACTTATGGCGCCTAGGCGCTGGCCCGACGGAAAAATGGGTATAAATACCCATTTTTCTTAATTTAGGGCATTCTCTTTTGGCTCTTCTCCTACCTCTTTCGATTTTTGGGCATTCTTAGCCATTTGTGGCTCTTTTCTTCACCTCCATGGATAGCTAAACAAGTAAGTGTTTGATTTCTAGTTTGGGATTGTAATCAATTTGGATTAAGGGGAGATTTGCCCTAATTTTTGTATGAATTAGATTGTCTTCCTTATGCATCTTCTTCCTTGTTCTTCATCTAAATAGCTTGGGTAACTGATTAGGGGTGACGCCCGAGTCCTTATGCATGCTTTACCGTTAGAGATTAGGACGTATAATTGCCTCAATCGCTAGGTAACACAAATCTGAATATGGGTATTTAGTTTGATCCCAAGTGACAGTTGGGGGTAGAAATTAGATAACCTTCATGTTAGATTTTGGGTAAAGAGGAAAAATCGATTTAGTCTCCGGGTTAATTCGTCGCAATGTTCCCGTCTCTGTCCGTTAATCATTTTAGGATTGATCACCTTATTTTGAGTAACTGTCAAGAACAATTAGAATTGCACTTTTCTAATTGTATCTTTGGGTCGTTTGAGTTAGAAATAACCAAACGAATTGCGTGCTTTAAGCGTTGTGTCTATGTATTTAGTTATCGATGATCCGAACACCAATTGTGATCAATCCCATTCTTTGAAGTCAAACATGCCATTTAAATTTGTTACTTCGCAGTTTTTATTCTTTTAATTTTCCGTTAGCTACAATAGTGTAGAGCTCCCTTTTAAAATCCAATTTCCCCTACTTTTACCGTTAGCAATTTAGAATTAATTAAGTTTGAATTAAGCTAATTCCCTGTGGTTCGACCCGGTTATCACTAACTATAAATTAGTCGGTATAATCGGCTTATAAATATTATTTTGGCGGGTCTCGACAACCCGAAATTTGTGAACGTACAAAAGTTCACTACCAGTGATCAAAGCTCCTAACATGCACTATTCCATTTGTAAACAACTACAGGCAACAGAAAAAACTATCTAAGCTAACTAATCATACGAAGTTAAACTAAACTAAGCTACTCTAACTCTAGCTAATTAAGGAAATCACAACATAACAACAATTGATATTGGGGGGGGGGGGGGGGGGGGGGGGTTACTGGTTACAGAAACGCAGGTTTTTGAGAGGGATAAGAAATACTCCCTCGAATGCCGTCAGTCTGTGGCATTCCTTCATTCGGCCTTGTTCTCTTCATCACTCCTCTCGCTCGGAGGCATCCAGGGGCTCAACAATCCAGCTGGAAAAGTAGGGAACTCGCACCGTAGGTGTTCAGCTAGTTCCTGGTCTCTTGCTTGGGAGTACTCAGCCCATTGGGCTAATTTCCTTTGTAAGTCCATCAAGCAGGCCATGGACATTGATTGTGCAGCTGCAAGTCTATCCAGCTCGAACTCCATATTGCCTCTCCTTCTCATCCTCAGGTTGCTGGGCAGCTCAAGGTGGCTAGCATAGGCCAATTGATTTTCCTCTATCGTCACAGGCACCCCTGCGCGCAAGCATAACTTAGTAATAGTGTTAGGGAAAAAGAGTCGGCCTTTACCTTTCTTGGAGCATTCGACGATCGAGGCTGCTATGATCTCACCCACGTCAATAGTGAGTCCCTTCATGATCGCATAAACCAGCAGCGATCTCCCTTGGTTGATGGTCGTCTCATGCGTGACAGGGGATATTCTTCTCCGAATTAGGGAGAACCAAATGGCCGCCTTGTCTTTGAGGGCTGCACTCATCAGTGTGTGCTTCCCATGCTTTGAGACTGCCCATGCTGCCTCTTGTTTGCCTATCATATTCAGCGCCTCCTCCAAGATTGCTTCCGAGGGTGAAGCCACGATCTTTGAATATTCAAAGCTCTTATGCTCTTTGAGAGCATACACCTTGTTGATCGCTTCAGCAGAGAAGTCCACATCCACACCCTCACCACCGATTGACAGCCTTCGGGGTGAGTGAGGTTGGCGTAGAAGTCATAAACCATGCCCGAGTAGGCCTGAATTGGAGGCCTACACAACTCTTCCAAGCCGTGGTTTGTGATTCCTGCGCACAAAAATTGCGGCAGGTCCGCAGGGGAGTCTAGAAATCCTCTCTCGTGGAGGAGTTCCCTTTTCATCAGTTCCACGCCACTGGCCTCAGCATCCTTGGATACATACCTCTCAGCTGGAGGCTCATCTTCTTGGAACATTTTCTTCTTCCCTTTATCCTTTGTCTTGGTTGCTTCAACAGCCTCAGTCTTCATCTTCTTGATATAGGGTTCGACTTCAGCCCTCTTCTTCTTAGCTTTCTTGGAGGCCTTTGGCCGTTTTGCCTTTACAATGACAGGGGCCCTCTTCTTGAGCCTCGCTTTGGCAGCCAATTGCTGGAAGCATTCATCCAGCGTGTCATCCATTGAATCTCTGCTCTCCTTCTCCACAGGACTGTCAAGATTGACATCTCTGAAGGGGGAGACTACCTCCTCGTCTTCATCCACATCCTCGATTGATGCAGAGTCTGGTTGTCCTACAAGGGGGACTTCAGGTTCCGATGGTTGTTGAGTGGGATCAGGGCTTTGCATGGCCGTTGTTACGTCTCCAAAAGTGACCTTTTTAGGACTTATTTATCTTAGAAAGATGTACACTTTTAGGTATTTTTGATAGGATTTAGCTTAAACCTATGCTTATATATGAGAATTAAAAGAAGGTAGCTAAATTAGGACTTGTATGCAAAAGGAAAGAAAAGGATTAAAAACCGAAGTTAAAAGAAGGAAAAATGTGCATTGCGGCAGCATTGCGGAAACATTGCTAAAACCGCAATGTTTCAAGTGAAAACCGTAAGTTGACTGATCTGTTTCTGTTAATTTCCGTTATTTCAGGGATTCGTTCTTTCTCCTCCATCCATTTTGAAGTACGACGTTGAGGATGGATGGTTCTCCTTGGCCCAAACGCACCTGCAGATTACTATAAAAGGGGGTCAAAGTAGAGGGTTCAATCATCATCCGAAAGCGTAGAAGTCTTCTCGCAGCTCCATCTTTTCTCCTGTTTTTCTTTGCCGTCTGTCGGTTTGCGAAGTTTAGCTGTTTGGAGTCGACAATCTGATAGGAAGGAGAGAAGATTCATCTTCTCTCCCGATTGGATTCATCCAAGCAAGGCTGATCTTTCTCATCCTTCAGCCGAGGCGGTTGCGACGAGGCGTTCAAGCTCTTTTATTGCTTTCTGCTTTTCATTTCTAATTTCCAACGTTGTTTAGTTGTTGTTTCTGTTCTAGTAGCTAGTTTATTGCATTTCGCTGCTTTCTGTCTTTGTGTTATTAACTTTAAGCTTTCCTGTGTTCATTCAAACAATCAAGTAATCAAAAGCAAAATTCAGCATTTCACAGTTTCTTGCCTTTGCGGTCTACTGTTTTTCCTTACTGTTTTGTCTTTAAATTCCTTCTAAGCATGTCTGTTTTATCTCTCATTTCTGTTCTCCCTATATCCATGAGTAACTAAGTCACATAGGGGCATGCTAATGACAATACTATAGGCTAAAAAACGTGAACCGAGCATGTAGGATAACTCTCGAAGCATTGATTGTGTGTAAGCTTCATCCCACGGGCAATTTCGATTGGCCATCCATTTTGTCCAAAGAACTCCTAACCTCTGGAAGAAGTAAGAGTTCAGAGTCATACACTCATGCTAGCCTTTCAAGGTAGCCAGAAAACGACCTAGGAATAGGCGTTTTCCTAGTACAAACCATAACTTTCTGCTTTAACAAGATGCTTAAGACCTTACTTGGACATGAGTAAACTAAAGAATCTAATGCATGAAATCGGAAGATACATGAGATTGAGTGAGTTTGATGCATAGAGAGTTGATCCAATGCTTGAGAATCGTGAGAAAATGCCTATAGAGGAGTCGTTAGTAGCCCTTGTTTCTCCATTTTACACACTTTCGCTGTTAGGAAAATTGCGGTAGAATTGCTGTTTCCGCAATTCTGCTAAGTTTAAAATTCTGTTTAGCTAAGTTCCTCTTCGTTTATTAATCTCTTCCCTTTTCATTTGAGTTTATCTTTGACTTGCACTTGTTGATGTTGCTATCCTTTATATATTCCTTAGAAATTAGACAATTTAAAACCAATTCTACCCCATCAAATCCACCCATTCTTTCTTAACATTACACTTCACGAGTAGCTCATAATAAATCTCTGTGGGAAAACGAATGAAAAAATACTTACTACTTGCTATAAGATCATGTATGCTTGCATGTTCTGAGTGCTCTCTCTCTTACTGCTTATTTATTTTAACACATTGAGCATGCAACAAGTTTTTGGCGCCGCTGCCGGGGATTTATTTTAGTGAAAACGAAGTTTGTTAAGTTTGGAACACCAAGTTTATTGTCTACTGTAACTGATCTATTTCCATTTCTTTTGCAGGTACCATTGGGTTAGTTTATGAATGAGTCTTCAAGTAGTGATCTAGAGTTCAATCCTGAGCCCGAGAGACTATTTAGAGCCAGAAATAGAGCCAAGAAACGTCTCTTTGACCAACCCTCTATACCTCCAATAATTGCGGGAACCGCAATTCCTCCGCAATTTTCTCAAGAAGAAATGGATGGAATAGTTCCAAATCCGGTGCCTGTCACTCGCAATCCCATCGAAATAGCGAATGATAAGGATAGCGCCATACTTTCTTACCTAGTACCTATGCCTGGGGAGCTGAACCCCAGCATAATCCGCCCTGAAATCACTGCCAACTCATTCGAGTTAAAGCCAGTGATGTTCCAAATGTTGTCCACTGTGGGACAATTCTTTGGAGTGGAAAATGAGGATCCCCACAACCATCTTAGAAACTTCCTAGGAGTTAGTGATACATTCATCATCCCTGGAGTTTCCCAAGAAGCCTTGAGGCTCTATCTGTTCCCTTACTCTTTGAGGGACAAAGCCAAAACGTGGTTAAACTCATTACCCTCTGGATCAGTCCTTAATTGGATAGACTTAGCAGAGAAATTCCTAGTCAAATACTTCCCACCTGATAGGAATTCTACCTTTCGTGATGATATAATCAAGTTCAAACAAGCTGAGAGTGAGTCTCTTCACGAAGCTTGGACAAGGTTCAAGGACCTTCTTCTTAAATGTCCACATCATGGCATCCCATGGTGTATCCAAATAGAGGTCTTTTTCAAAGGATGCAACCCCAGCACTAGACAAGTCTTAAATTCATCTGCTGGTGGTTCCATGTTGTCCAAGAGTTACAACGAAGCCTATGAGATCTTGGAGAAGATCTCAGCATCTCACTGTAGGTGGTCAGATGATCCAGTTGAGCCAACTAGAGCTCAAGACAAGGACGCACTCAATGCCATGAGTAGCCAAATAAGCGCCCTGACCAACTTAGTCAAGCAAATGGCTCAAGCCAATCTCCAAACAAGTGTCAACACCGCCACAGCCATGTCAATGGGCACCCAATCAAGTCAAGGTGAGACACTTATCTGTGGATTCGGTGGGGAAGGGCACCTGTATGAATACTACCCTGGGAATCCAGCCTCAGTCTGCTATGTTGGAAGCCAGCAGCAGCCTAGGAACAACCCCTATTCCAATACTTACAATCCTGGTTGGAGGAACCACCCAAACCTGTCATGGGGTGGCCAACAGAATGCTAACCAAGCTCCTAACCAACCAAGACCGAGTGGAACACCTGGTTTCACTCCCCAACATAACCAATCCATGTACCAAAAACCATATAACCAACCTGTAGGGTCTTCTGTAGAAAACTTACTTAAGGAATACATAGCCAAGAATGATGCCACTCTACAGAGTCAGCAAGCTACTCTTAGGAGCCTAGAGAACAAAATAGGGCAACTAGCCAACGAACTCAAGAGTAGGCCCCAAGGTAGACTACCTGCTGACACTGAAGTGCCAAGGAGAGATGGTAAAGAGCAAGTTCAAGCAATTGAACTTAGAAGTGGTAGACCATTGGTGAGCAACACAAAAGAAACACCAAAGAGAGTAGAGAACACTGAGTCTAGTGCTCCACTGAGTCGCTGCCAAACCAAGATCAACCATCACCAAGCACATCAGGACCAAGGCTGGATCCAATCATAGAAGAGATAGAAGAAATTCCAAGGCCTCCATCTATCCTGAGGCGACCTGAAGTGCCTGCATATGTGCCACCACCTCCATTTCCTAGAAGGCTAAAGAAAAAACAAGAACAGGAAGTGCACTTTAATAAATTTCTAGAAATCCTTAAGCAAGTGCATGTTAATATTCCTTTTGTAGAAGTTTTACAGTCTATGCCCTCTTATGTAAAGTTTTTGAAGGATATTATTACTAACAAAAGAATAATTGGTGAGTTTGAAACAGTAAATCTCACTGAGGAGTGCAGTGCCATACTCCAGAACAAGCTACCCAAGAAGGAGAAGGATCCTGGTTCCTTCACCTTGCCAGTAGAGCTAGGAGGCAAGCACGTGGGCAGAGCTCTTTGTGACCTAGGAGCCAACATAAACCTCATGCCCCTATCACTATTCCGCCAGCTAGGGATAGGAGAAGCACGTCCAACCACTGTCACTTTACAACTAGCAGACAGATCCATAGCATACCCTGAGGGTAAGATTGAGGATATTCTTGTAAAGGTTGACAAGTTTATTTTCCTTGCAGATTTCATTATCCTGGATTATGAAGCAGACAAGGAGGTCCCCATCCTATTAGGCAGACCTTTTCTAGCCACAGGTAGGGCCCTGATAGATGTCCAAAAAGGTGAGCTCACGATGAGGGTTCATGATGAAGAGGTGAAATTTAGTGTATATAAAGCTTTAAGGTACCCCTCTGACTCTGAATTTTGTGCTAGCATGGATATTGTAGACTCACTAATGGAAGAACAGCTGGAGCATGTATTATTAACTAAGCATGTTAATGAATATGTAGAATTAGATGTAGCTGATTTGAATGTATCTGAGATAATGGATATACCTGTAGATAAAACACAGCATGTATGTATAAATAAAGACCTAACTACCAAATCCATGAATCCTTTAAAACCATCCATTGAGCATCCACCTGTCTTAGAATTGAAACCTCTACCCACTCACCTCAAGTATGCATATCTAGGAAGTAATGATACTTTGCCTGTGATTATTTCTTCTAAATTAAGTGAAAAGCATGAGGTTGAACTGATTTTATTACTTAAGCAACATAGGAAGGCTATTGCATGGACTATTGCTGATATTAGAGGCATTAGCCCTTCCTATTGCATGCATAAGATTATATTAGAGGAAGAACATACACCTAGAGTAGACCACCAACGTAGGCTGAACCCCTCTATGAAAGAGGTAGTTAAAAAGGAAATAATAAAATGGTTAGATGCTGGTGTGATCTTCCCTATAGATAGTAGTCAGTGGGTGAGCCCTATACAATGTGTACCTAAGAAAGGGGGGATGACTGAGGTAGTCAATGAGAACAATGAACTGATTCCAACTAGGACTGTCACAGGATGGAGAGTTTGCATGGATTATAGGAAACTCAATAAGGAAACCAAAAAAGACCACTTCCCTCTACCATTCATTGACCAGATGTTAGATAGGATAGCTGGTGGAGCCTACTACTGCTTCTTAGACGGTTATTCAGGATATAACCAGATTACTATAGACCCTAAGGACCAAGAAAAGACAACCTTCACTTGCCCTTTTGGAACTTTTGCCTTTCGCAGAATGCCTTTTGGCTTATGCAATGCACCGGCAACATTCCAAAGGTGCATGTTGGCAATCTTCTCTGATTTGGATGAGTCCATGATAGAGATATTCATGGATGATTTCTCAGTCTTTGGGGATTCATTCACAAACTGTCTAGAGAACTTAGGACAAGTCCTGGCTAGGTGTGAGAAGACCAACCTAGTCCTAAATTGGGAAAAGTGCCATTTCATGGTGGATGAAGGGATTGTCTTAGGTCATAGAGTGTCAAGGGCAGGTGTAGAGGTTGACAGGGGAAAAATTGAAATAATAGAGAAATTGGTAGAACCTCAAAATGTAAAAGCCATTAGAAGTTTCTTAGGGCATGCTGGCTTCTATAGAAGGTTCATTAAGGACTTTTCTAAGATCTCCAAGCCTTTATGTGAGCTTCTAGAGCTAAACAAACCATTCATTTTCTCTAAAGAATGTTTCCTAGCTTGGAAAACCCTTAAGGAAGCACTAGTCACAGCACCTATCATAGTAGGGCCTAATTGGGATCTTCCCTTTGAGATGTTATGTGATGCCAGTGACTATGCTGTAGGGGTTATGTTAGGGCAGAAGATTGACAAGTTAACACACCCTGTATACTATGCTAGTAAGACACTTAATGAGGCACAATGTAATTACACAACTACTGAGAAGGAGATGCTAGCTGTAGTGTTTGCTTGTGAGAAGTTTAGGAATTACATTGTAGGCACTAGGACAATTGTGTACACTGACCATTCTGCTTTAAAGTACCTTATGAGGAAGGCTGATGCTAAGCCTAGGTTGATTAGATGGGTCTTGCTGCTGCAAGAGTTTGATCTGGACATTAGAGATAAGAAAGGATGTGAAAATGTGGTTGCGGATCACCTTTCTCGATTGCAGCATAATTGCGAAAAAATTGCGGAAACCGCAATTTCTGATGCTTTTATTGATGAACATGTCTTTGTATTGACTCATCGTGATAACGATGAGGAACCTTGGTTTGCTGACATTGCTAACTTCCTTGCATCACAGGTACTACCAACTTTCAAGGGAGGCCAAGAGAAGAAGAGGTTCCTTCATGAAGCAAGGAAATTCATATGGGATGATCCCACACTTTACAATACTTGTGCTGATGGTCTGCTCAAGAAGTGTGTGTCAGCTGCTGAGGCGAAGTCTGTGCTGCAGCACTGCCATACAGCACCCTATGGTGGACATTTTGGTGGCCAAAGGACAGCTGCAAAGGTGTTCCAGAGTGGCTACTATTGGCCAACGATCTTCAAGGATGCCCACAACTATGCCCACAGCTGTGATGAATGCCAGAGAACAGGTAACCTCAGTCGAAAGGATGAGATGCCTCTCACTTACATCTTAGAGTTGGAGCTCTTTGAGGTGTGGGGCATCGATTTCATGGGACCATTTCCCCCATCATCAGGTAACCTTTACATATTGGTAGCAGTAGACTATGTATCTAAGTGGGTAGAGGCCATAGCATGTCCAAATAATGATGCCAAAACAGTCATAAGATTCTTGCATAGACATATTTTTACTAGATTTGGGACACCTCGTGCTATAATCAGTGATGAAGGGACACATTTCATTAACAAAGCTATGGAGAGAGTGTTGGCTAAGTATAATGTTAGACATAGAGTAGCCACCCCTTATCACCCACACTCGAATGGCCAAGCTGAAATTTCAAATAGGGAGATTAAAAACATACTGGAAAAAGTGGTCAAACCCAATAGAAAAGATTGGGCGTTTAAACTCGAGGATGCACTTTGGGCATATAGAACTGCATATAAGACACCCCTAGGTATGTCTCCTTATAGACTTGTGTATGGTAAAGCATGTCACTTGCCATTCGAGTTAGAAATTAAAGCATTTTGGGCCCTAAAAGAGTTGAATTACTGCGTGACCGATGCGGGAACATTGCGGTCTTTGCAATTACATGAGCTTGATGAGCTTAGGCATATGTCTTATGAAAATGCTAAAATGTATAAGGAAAAGACCAAGATTTGGCACGACAGTAGACTTAGGATTAAGGACTTTAAGAAAGGCCAGCTTGTCTTATTATTTAACTAACGATTAAAATTATTTCCAGGCAAACTTAAGTCTAGATGGTCAGGTCCATTTATAATAACTAATGTGTTTGTTCATGGTGCAATCGAGATAAAGAACCTGCAACAAGGACAACCATTCATGGTCAATGGTGCAAGATTGAAGCACTACTATGAGGAAGGAGATGTGAAGACTCTCTCGGCCTTCCTCTTGACTGAGACGTGAAAACAAGAACGAGAGAGGACGAGTGATCACTGTGCTCGTCCATGCGAGGCTCATGCCTTAGTTTATTTTTTCTATTTTTCCGGTTATCGTTTGTGCATATTTTTGTGTGATTTTAATTACGAATTTAATGTTGATTTTATTTCTTGTTGTAGGGAATCGATAGAGGGTATCAAGGAGAATAAATCCAGCTAAAACAATCAAGGAGATATTGGGCCAAATCAAAGATTCAGTTAGGCAAAGATTGACATTTAAATGCAGAAAATCCCCAACGGTCACTAGAATTGCGCTGGATTTGCAGAATCCGCAACAAATATAGCCGTTGGGATTTCATCATTACTTATATCCGTTAAGACGCGCGCTGATCTATACGATTTCCCAATCATCTGAACTCCAAGAAATCTCTCTCCCTCTTCATCTGCAATTCTTCTTTCCAGAATCCCACAATTCAACGATGGTGCTAACGAGAGCTGAACGGTCTGCGTCCAAGAAGAAGGCCGACGACGCTGAAATTGCTGCGAGGGAAGCACTTCTTGCTCTTGCAGACGCTGAGGCTGCGCGTACTGAACGCCTACCCAAACTGCCTGTCCGCAAGAAGAAGTGGAAGGTAGTTACGGAGATACCTGCTGGACCCTCTGAACCAGCAGGCACACCCAAGAAACGCAAATGGAGTATGGCGGTGGCCGAAGAAGCAAGCAAGGAAAAGACTCCCTCTGTGGAGAGTCAAGAAAGTGATCCTCGGTCACATGAGTCACCAACGCAGAGCTCTTCGCCATCTCCACCAGCGCAAAGCCCTGAGCTGCCTTCATCACCGCAGAGTTCTGAACGTACCCCACCAGCAGAGAGCCCTGAAGCATCACCCACTTCCCCACAACCTGACCCTGAATTCCCATATGGGGAGTACCAAGAATCGACGCAGGGCAGTGGGGAAGCTGAGGAAGATGAGGTCTTCTCTTCTTTGAGGGAAGCCAGTCCTGAGAGCCATGCACAGAAGGAAGATTCGATGGACGAAACACTGGGGGATTGCCTCCAGCAGTTGACAACCAAGGCGAAGTTGAAAAAGAAGAAGGCAGCCAAGGTTGTCAAGGCCAAACGGCCAAAAACAAAAAAGAAGTCCAAGAAAAAGAAGATCAGGGATGCACCGTCTGCACAGAAGGAGAGTGATGAGCCATCTCTGAAGAAGCTCAAGATTGAGGCTGCTGAGTCAGCCAAACCGAAAGACAAAGGGAAAGCCAAGCTTTACCCTGAAGATGAGCCTCAATCAGTGAGGTATGTATCCTCTGATGCTGAGTCCAGAGGCGCTGAGCTGAGGAAGAGACAGCTGTTGCACGAGAAGGGATTTCTAGACGCCCCCGCAGACCTGCCGCAGTTCTTGCGCGCAGGGATCATGAATCATGGTTGGGAGGAGTTGTGCCGACCACCCAATCCAGCCTATTCCAGCATGGTGTATGACTTCTACGCCAATCTGATGACTCCTGAGGATGGCCTATCTGTGGTCAGAGGGGTTGAGGTAGACTTTTCAGCAAAGGCGATCAACGAAGCCTATGGCCTCAAGGGCCAAAAACACACTGACTATGCGAGGATCGTTGATGAGCCTACAGAAGCCGTCCTGGAAGAGGCCATACGAATAATTGGGCAGCCTGAGGCATCATGGACAGTCTCGCGCAATGGGAGGCACACTCTAATGAGTGCCACCCTCACAGCCAAGGCGACTGTATGGTTTTCATTTGTGCGGAGGAAGCTGTCCCTGTTGCGTGCTCAATGTGTTAATATAAGTAAGCAATAAGGAAGAAAGAGCACTCAGAACATGCAAGCATACATGATCTTATAGCAAGTAGTAAGTATTTTTTCATTCGTTTTCCCACAGAGATTTATTTATAAGCTACTTGTGAAGTATAAAGTTAAGAAAGAAGGGGTGGATTTGAAGGGGTAAAATTGGTTTTTAATTTCCTACTTCTTACCGAATGTCTAAAGGAATGCAACATAAACAAATGCAAGTTGAAATTAGACTCAAAAGACAAGAGACGAAACTAATAAATGAAGAAGAAAACAACTAAACAAAATGGTAACTTAGCAGAATTGCGGGCACCGCAATGTTTCCGCAATTGTAAAAACAGTGAAAGTGTGTAAAATGGAGAATTAAGGGCTACTAACGACTATCCTATAGGCATTTTAATACGATTCCCAAGCATTGTATCAACTCTCTATGCATCAAACTCACTCTATCTCATGTATCGTCCGATTCCATGCATTAGATTCTTTAGTTTACTCAACTCAAAGTAAGGTCTTAAGCATCTTGTTAAAGCAGAAGTGTTTAGTTTGTACTAGGAAAACGCTTATTCCTAAGCCGTTTTCTGGTTACCTTGAAAGGCTAGCATGATTATACGACTCTGAACTCTTACTCCTTCCAGAGGTTAGGAGTTCTTTGGACAAGATGGATGGCCAATCGAAATTGCCCGTGGGATGAAGCTTACATACAATCAATGGTTCGAGAGCTATCCTACATGCTTGGTTTACGTTTTTTAGCCTATAGTTCTGTCATTAGCATGCCCCTAAGTGACTTAGCTACTCATAGATATGGGGTAAGTAAAAATACGAGATGAAACAGTCATGCTTAGAAGGAATTTAAAGACAAAACAGTAAGGGAAAGCAGTAGAATGCAGAGGCAAGAAACTGTGTAATGAAGAATGGAGATTTGATTACTTGATTGTTTGATTGGACAAAAGAAAGCTTTAAAGTAAATAACAGCAAGACAGAAAGCAACGAAATGAAGTGTTCTAGCTATTAGAAAGAGAACAACACAAAGCAGAAATGTAAACTAGAGAAAGAAAGACAGAAAACAGTAAATGTTGCTTGGAAGCCTCGTCGCAACTGCCTCGGCTGAATGGGATGAAAGAATAGCTTTGCTTGGATGAATCCAATCGGGAGAGAAGGTGGATCTTCTCTCCTTCCTATCAGATTGTCGATTCCAACAGCTGAGACTCTCACTCCAACAGACGGCAAAGGAAAGCACGAAGAAAAATGGAGCTGCGAAAGGACTTCTACGCTTCCGGATGATGTTTGAACCTCCGACTTTGACCCCCTTTTATAGTAGTTTGCAGGTGCGTTTGGGCCAAGGAGAACCATCAATCTTCAACGTCGTATATCAGAATGGATGGAGGAGAAAGAACGAATCCCTGAAATCACGGAAATTAACAGAAAAAGATCAGTCAACTTACGGTTTTCACTTGAATAATTGCGGCTTCAGCAATGTTTTCGCAATGCTGTCGCAATGCAGTTTTTTTCATTCTTTTCCTTCGGTTTTTAACCCTTTTCTTTCCTATTGTACATAAGTCCTAATTTAGCTACCTTCTTCTAATTCTCATATTTAAGCATAGGTTTAGGCTAAATGCTATCAAAAACACCTAAGAGTGAACATCTTTCTAAGCCAATTGAGTCCTAAAAAGGTCACTTTTGGAGACGTAACACACCCCCAAACTTAAGGTTTTGCTTGTCCTCAAGCAATCTAAGGACTTTCCTAAGCTGCTGTTTCTTCTTCTTTAACCACTTACTAACTGCCCTATATCCCTATCTAGCACTGCTGTCCTGTGACACACTTCTAAGCTTAAAACTACCCTCTTATCTAGCTTCTTCTGACTTCGCCTGCCTAACACTCCATCTGTTTCCATTAACTCCCTACAACTGATCTTCTTGCTTTTGTCATATCATGCCACTATCCCTAAAGTTTCAAATTCTGCCTAGCTTTACCTCAGACTCAGTACATGCTTCTAGCTTTATTTTTAATGTGCCTAGGATTCCTTAGAGTCATGCCAGTCTTAGTATTAACGGTGACAGTAGTACTTTTAGAGAACAACCTAAACCCTGGCATCACTACATTGGATATACACTCATCTCCCTAAACAACCCTACAAGTTACAACTTTGTGCTTAGCTAATTGAGGATCAAAGTTCTTTTTAAATAGGACATCTAAGCCACAAAGTTATAACTCCTAGGTATACATTCTTCTTCCCTATTCTTTTCCCTTTTTCTTACTTAGGTGGGGCCTCTCCTCTGGTTGCCTTTTGATGCAATGCCACTTGTGGGTCACACACTTGGCACTGATTACTTAGCAACCTAAGAGAGACCCCCCTCTTTATTCTATTTTTCATTTTTTTTTTTTCAGTTCATCATTTTTTGTAAAGGAGAAGAAGAATGCTTATGTTTCTAAGGGAGAGAGGAATGTTCCTAGGCCTAGGGTGGCCTCCCCCAAACTTCAACTACTCATTGTCCCCAATGAGTGTCTGAGGTGGCACACCCCCAAACTTTCCTAGAAGCATCTAGTCTAAGGTAAAACAAAGAGAATCTAAAGCCCTAGGCATAGACAAAACATTCGAACGGCACATATCACAGCAGCAGGAATAATAAAAAAAACAGACAGATAAGGGCTTAAAGCTGTGCATGCTGAGCTTTTTAGAGGTTGATTTAAACTAGCAAAGGGTGTCCTATGACACTCATCCAGCATGCTTTTAGATAAGCTATATATGGTAGTCATGATAGCAACAAAAGATGGAATTTAAACAGATCACAGCCTAGCTAAACAGACAGTCCAAAACATGCTTTCAGTGATAAAAATTGCGGGTACCGCAATTATTTCGCAATCAAGTCAGGGCAGATATAACAGTGAATAAGGCCCCTAAGCATGCTTTTTCCAGTCATTCGAGCTCTCTAAAAATAAAACAAAACTAACCTACCTAGTCAGCTATCATCAGACTATACTACGCAAGATAAAAAACATAAAACTAAGCATCTAAAACAGATCAAAAGTGTACGAAAAACAGCATAATTCACATGGTCTATCAGAAAGCAGAAATTTTTTTTCTAAGGGAACAGCAATACTCCCTTCAGTGCACTTCAAACCAGCACTCAAACGTCTTCATCCTCATCTGGTTGTCGTGGTCGTGGAGGCACCCATGGAGTCAGAAGGTTTGTGGGGAAGTCAGGGAAGATACAGCCAAGTTGGTCTGCAACTTCCTTGTCCCGTGCCTGCGCGTAAGTGGCCCATTGAGCCATTCTCTTCTGCATGTCCATCAGGCAAGCCATGGACAGTGACTGATCAGCAGCCAGCCTATCCAGCTCGAATTCCATGTTCCCCTTCCTCTTCAGCCGTAAGCCAGCAGGTAACTCCAAGTGGCCTGTGTAAGCCATTTGCTGCTCCATGCGCTCGATGGGAACTCCTGCAAGCAAACAGAGTTTAGTTATAGTATTAGGGAAAAACAATTGTCCCTTACCTTTTTTGGCGCACTCAGCAATAGCAGCAGTGATGACTTCTCCCACGTTGATCGTGAGACCTCTCATTATCGCATACACCAGCAGCGATCGGCTCTGGTTGATTGTAGTCTCGTGAGTCACTGGGGACAATCTCCTTCTCACGAACGAAAACCAAACAGCCGCCTTAGCCGTGAGGTTGGCACTCATGAGAGTGTGCCTCCCATTGCGTGACACGGTCCAGGAAGCTTCAGGCTGGCCAATGGTCCGAATGGCCTCTTCCAGAACTGCCTCAGTAGGCTCATCAACAATCCGGGCATAATCTGTATGTGTTTGGCCCTTGAGACCATAGGCTTCGTTGATGGCCTTGGCTGAGAAATCCACTTCTACCCCTCTGACCACAGACAGGCCATCCTCAGGGCTGAGCACATTGGCGTAGAAATCATACACCATGTTCGTGTAGGCTGGATTGGGCGGTCTGCAAAATTCCTCCCAGCCGTGGTTTATAACTCCTGCGCGCAAGAACTGCGGCAGGTCAGCAGGTCGGTCGAGGAAGCCCTTCTCGTGCAGCAACTCCCTCTTCCTCAATTCAATGCCTCTGGATTCAGCGTCAGAGGACACATACCTCACCGATTGAGGCTCATCTTCAGGGTAGAGCTTGGCCTTCCCTTTGTCTGTTGGTTTGGCTGATGTTAAGTCTCTGAAAGTGACTTATTTAGAACCCATTTAGCTTAGGAAGATGTGCACTTTTAGGTGTTTTTGTTAGCATTTAGCCTAAACCTATGCTTTAATATGAGAATTAGAAGAAGGTAGCTAATATAGGACTTATGTACAATAGGTAGAAAAAGGGTTGAAAACCGAAGGAAAAGAATGAAAAAATGAGCATTGCGAATGAATTGCGAAAACATTGCGGTGACCGCAATTATTCAAGTGGAAACCGTAAGTTGACTGATCTTTTTCTGTTAATTTCCGTAATTTCAGGGATTCATTCTTTCTCCTCCATCCATTCTGATATACGACGTTGAAGATTGATGGTTCTCCTTGGCCCAAACGCACCTGCAAACTACTATAAAAGGGGGCCAAAGTCGGAGGTTTGATCATCATTCGAAGCGCAGAAGTCTTCTCGCAGTCCATCATTTCTCTCTGTTTTCCTTTGCCGTTTGTTGGAGTGAGAGTCTCAGCTTTTGGAGTCGATAATCTGATAGGAAGGAGAGGAGATTCTTCTTCTCTCTCGATTGGATTCATCCAAGCAAGGCTGACTTTTCATCACCTTCATTCGAGGCGACTGCCACGAAGCTTTCCAGCAATCCTTTACTGCTTTTCTGTCTTGTTCTTCTTATTTCCATTTCTGATCACTGTTGTTCTTAGTTTAGAGTTTGAGTTACTGCATTTCGTTGTTGTCTGTCTTTTAATCATTTCTTTTAAAGCTTTCCTTTGTCGTCAAACAATCAAAGCAATCAAAGTACACTTCTGCATTTCACAGTTTCTACTTTCTGCTGCTACGGTTTTGTCTTACTGTTTTAAGCACATTTCCCTTCTAAGCATGTCTATCTTATCTGCCATTTCTGTTCTCTATATATACATGAGTAGCTAAGTCACTTAGGGGCATGCTAATGACAGAACTATAGGCTAAAAAACGTGAATCAAGTAGGCAGATTAACACTCGAACATTGATTGTATGTAAGCTTCATCCCACGGGCAATTTCGATTGGCCATCCATTTTGTCCAAAGAACTCCTAACCTCTGGAAGGAGTAAGAGTTCAGAGTCATATAATCATGCTAGCCTTTCATGGTAATCAGGAAACGGCCTAGGAATAGGCGTTTCCCTAGTACAAACTAAACACTCCTGCTTAAACAAGATGCTTAAGTCCTTACTTTGAAGTCGAGTAAACTTAAGACTCTAATGCATGGAATCGGACGATACTTGAGATAGAGTGAGTTTGATGTATAGAGAGTTGATCCAATGCTTGAGAATCGTAAGAAAATGCCTCTAGGATAGTCATTAGTAGCCCTTAATCCACCCATTTACACACTTTCGCTGCTGTTTAATTGCGGAAACATTGCGGTCCTCGCAATTCTGCCAGATTTTCATTCTGTTTAGCTGTTTTCTTTCTCGTTTATTAATTCCATCTCTTGTCTTTTAAGTCTAGTTTTAACTTGCATTTGTTTATGTTATATCCCTTTATACATTCAGCAAAAAGTAGATAATTAAAAACCAATTTTACCCCATCAAATTCATCCCATCTTTCTTAACAAACACACTTCGCGAATAGCTAAAAATGAGTCTGTGGAAAAAACGAATGAAATATACTTACTACTTGCTGTGAGACCATGTATGCTTGCATGTTCTAAGTGCTCTCTCTACACTTTTGCATAATTATCTTTACACATTGAGCACGCAACAAGTTTTTGGCGCCGCTGCCGGGGACTTATTTTAAGTGAAAACGAAGTTTGTTAAGTTTGAAAAATCAAGTTTATCATTGAGTGAAACTAATCTGTTTCATTTCTTTTGCAGGTGCTGTTAGGGTAGTTTATGAGTGAGCGTTCACATAGTAATTTAGAGTTCGATCCTGAACCTGAAAGATCACTTCGAGCTAGAAATAAGGCAAAGAAACGTCTCTTTAAACAACCTCCTATACCTCAAATCATACCTGAAATCAAAGAAATGGGCGATATAGTTCCAAATCCGGTACCTGTCATTCGCAACCCCATCGAAATAGCGAATGACAAGAATAGTGCCATTCTTTCATATCTAGTACCTATGCCTGGGGAGCTGAACCCCAGCATAATCCGTCCTGAAATCACTGCCCACTCATTCGAGTTAAAGCCAGTGATGTTCCAAATGTTGTCCACTGTGGGACAATTCTTTGGAATAGAAAATGAGGATCCCCACAACCATCTTAGGAACTTCTTAGGAGTCAGTGATACCTTTATCATCCCTGGAGTATCCCAAGAAGCTTTAAGGCTATACTTGTTCCCTTACTCTTTGAGGGACAAAGCCAAAACATGGTTAAATTCTTTACCCTCAGGATCTGTCCGCAATTGGACAGATTTAGCAGAAAAATTCCTAGTCAAATACTTCCCACCTGATAGGAATTCTACCTTTCGTGATGACATAGTCAAGTTTAAACAAGCTGATAATGAGTCTCTTCACGAAGCTTGGACTAGATTCAAAGATCTTCTTCTTAAATGTCCACATCATGGCATCCCATGGTGTATCCAAATAGAGGTCTTTTTCAAAGGATGCAACCCCAGCACTAGGCAAGTCTTAAATTCATCTGCTGGTGGTTCTATGTTGTCCAAGAGTTACAACGAGGCCTATGAGATCTTGGAGAAGATCTCAGCATCTCACTGTAGGTGGTCAGACGATCCAGTAGAGCCAACTAGGGCTCAAGACAAGGATGCTCTAAGCGCCATGAGCACTCAAATAAATGCCCTGACCAACCTAGTTAAGCAAATGGCTCAGGCCAATCTCCAAACCAGTGCCAATACCGCCACAGCCATGTCAATGGGCACCCAACCAAATCAAGGCGAGGCACCTATCTGTGGATTCTGTGGGGAAGGGCACCCTTATGAATACTGCCCTGGGAATCCATCCTCAGTCTGCTATGTAGGAAGCCAGCAGCAGCCAAGGAACAACCCCTACTCACAAACTTACAATCCTGGTTGGAGAAACCACCCTAACCTGTCATGGGGTGGCCAACAAAACACTAACCAAAATCCTAATCAACCTAGACCGAGTGGAACACCTGGTTTCACTCCCCAACATAACCAGTCAATGTACCAAAAACCTTACAGTCAACCTGTAGGATCTTCTGTAGAAAACCTACTCAAGGAATATATAGCTAAGAATGATGCTACTCTTCAGAGCCAGCAAGCTACTCTTAGGAGCCTAGAGAACCAAATAGGCCAATTGGCCAATGAACTTAAAAGTAGGCCCCAAGGTAGACTCCCTGCTGACACCGAGGTACCAAGGAGAGATGGCAAAGAACAAGTTCAAGCAATTGAACTTAGGAGTGGAAGACCATTGGTGAGCAACACAAAGGACACACCAAAGAGAGTAGAGAACACTGAGTCTAGTGCTCCACTGGAGTCTCTGCCAAGCCAAGGTCCACCACCAACTAGCACATCAGGAGCCAGGCTAGAGCCAATTGTTGAGGACGTAGAAGAAATTCCAAGGCCTCCACCTATCTTAAGGCGTCCTGACGTGCCTGCATATGTGCCACCACCTCCATACCCTCGAAGGCTTAAGAAGAAGCAGGAACAGGAAGTTCATTTTAATAAATTTTTAGAAATACTGAAGCAAGTGCATGTTAACATTCCTTTTGTAGAGGTTTTACAGTCTATGCCTTCATATGTAAAGTTTTTGAAGGACATTATTACTAACAAAAAAATAATTGGAGAGTTTGAAACAGTAAACCTCACCGAGGAGTGCAGTGCCATCCTCCAGAACAAGCTGCCCAAGAAGGAGAAGGATCCTGGTTCCTTCACCTTACCTGTAGAACTTGGAGGCAAGCACGTGGGCAGAGCGCTTTGTGACCTGGGCGCCAGCATAAATCTCATGCCCCTGTCCCTATTCCGCCAGTTGGGAATGGGAGAAGCACGTCCAACCACAGTCACTTTACAACTAGCAGACAGATCCATCGCATATCCAGAAGGTAAGATCGAGGATATTCTAGTTAAAGTTGACAAATTCATTTTCCTTGCAGATTTCATTGTCCTGGACTATGAGGCAGACAAGGAGGTCCCCATCCTGCTAGGTAGACCATTTCTAGCCACAGGTAGGGCACTAATAGATGTTCAAAAAGGTGAGTTAACTATGAGGGTTCATGATGAAGAGGTAAAATTTAGTGTTTATAAAGCTTTAAGGTATCCCTCTGACCTTGAATCCTGTGCTAGCATGGATGTTGTTGACTCACTAATGGAAGAACAATTAGAGCATGTATTGTTAACCAAGCATGCTAGTGAATATGTACAAGTAGATGTAGCTGACTTAAATGTATCTGACATAATGAATATGCCTGTAGATAAACCTCAACATGTATGTATGAATATAGATTTAACTGATAGAACTATAAATTCGTTAAAGCCCTCCATTGAGCATCCACCTGTGTTAGAACTGAAACCACTACCTACTCACCTCAAATATGCATATTTAGGAGATAATGATACGCTGCCTGTAATTATTTCTTCTAAACTAAGTGAACAGCATGAGGTTGATTTAATTTTACTGCTTAAGCAACATAGGAAGGCTATAGCATGGACGATTGCTGATATTCGAGGCATTAGCCCTTCTTATTGCATGCACAAAATTATACTAGAGGAAGAGCACACACCTAGGGTAGATCACCAGCGTAGGTTGAACCCCTCTATGAAAGAGGTAGTGAAGAAGGAAATAATCAAGTGGTTAGATGCAGGAGTAATTTTCCCCATAGCTAGTAGCCAGTGGGTGAGCCCCATCCAATGTGTACCTAAAAAGGGGGGAATAACTGTGGTAGTCAATGAGAACAACGAACTGATTCCAACAAGGACTGTCACAGGGTGGAGGGTATGTATGGATTACAGAAAATTAAATAAAGAAACTAAAAAAGACCATTTCCCTATACCGTTTATTGACCAGATGCTAGACAGAATAGCTGGTAGAGCCTACTATTGTTTCTTAGATGGCTATTCAGGCTATAATCAAATCACTATAGACCCTAAGGATCAAGAGAAGACCACCTTCACTTGCCCTTTTGGAACGTTTGCCTTCCGCAGAATGCCTTTTGGCTTATGCAATGCACCGGCAACTTTCCAAAGGTGCATGATGGCAATCTTCTCTGAGTTGGATGAGTCCATGATAGAAATATTCATGGATGACTTCTCAGTCTTTGGGGATTCATTTAAAACCTGTCTAGAGAACCTAGGACAAGTCCTGGCTAGGTGTGAAGAGACCAACCTAGTCCTGAATTGGGAAAAGTGCCATTTTATGGTAGATGAAGGGATTGTCTTAGGACATAGAGTGTCAAGGGCAGGTGTAGAAGTGGATAGGGCAAAAATAGAGATCATAGAGAAATTGGTAGAGCCCCAGAATGTCAAAGCCATTAGAAGCTTCTTAGGGCACGCTGGCTTCTACAGAAGGTTCATTAAGGACTTTTCTAAGATAGCCAAGCCTCTGTGCGAGCTTCTAGAGCTAAATAGACCATTTATCTTCTCTAAAGAATGTGTAGTAGCTTGGAAAACCCTTAAGGAAGCACTGGTCACAGCACCAATCATAGTAGGACCAAATTGGGATCTCCCATTTGAGATGCTATGTGATGCCAGTGACTATGCTGTAGGAGTCATGTTAGGACAGAAGATTGACAAGCTGACACACCCTGTCTATTATGCTAGCAAGACCTTGAATGAGGCTCAATGTAATTATACAACTACTGAGAAAGAGATGCTTGCTGTAGTATTTGCTTGTGAAAAATTTAGAAATTACATTGTAGGCACTAGGACCATTGTATACACTGATCATTCTGCTTTAAAATATCTTATGAGGAAGGCTGATGCTAAGCCTAGATTGATTAGATGGGTGTTATTGCTGCAGGAATTTGATTTGGACATTCGGGACAAGAAAGGTTGTGAAAATGTGGTTGCAGATCACCTGTCTCGATTACAGCACAATTGCGAAAAAATTGCGGAGACCGCAATTTCTGATGCTTTTATAGATGAACATGTCTTTGCTTTGGCTCATCGTGATAACGATGAGGAACCATGGTTCGCTGATATTGCTAACTTCCGTGCATCACAGGTATTACCAGTGTTCAAGGGAGGACAAGAGAAGAAGAGGTTCCTGCATGAAGCAAGGAAATTCATCTGGGATGACCCCACACTTTACAGAACCTGTGCTGATGGGTTGTTGAGGAAGTGTGTTTCAGCTGCTGAAGCGAAGTCTGTGCTGCAGCACTGTCACTCATCTCCTTACGGTGGACACTTTGGTGGTCAAAGAACAGCTGCGAAGGTATTTCAGAGTGGCTATTATTGGCCAACAATCTTCAAGGACGCCCACAACTATGCCCACAACTGTGATGAATGCCAAAGGACAGGTAACCTCAGTCGCAAGGATGAGATGCCCCTCACCTACATCTTAGAGTTGGAGCTCTTTGATGTGTGGGGCATTGATTTCATGGGACCATTCCCTCCATCATCAGGTAACCTTTACATTTTAGTAGCAGTAGACTACGTGTCCAAGTGGGTCGAAGCCAAAGCATGTCCTAATAATGATGCTAAAACAGTCACTAGCTTCTTGCATAGGCACATTTTCACTAGATTTGGGACTCCTCGTGCTATCATTAGTGATGAGGGGTCACATTTCATTAATAAGGCTATGGAGAAAGTATTGGCTAAATATAACATTAGACATAGGGTAGCTACTCCCTATCACCCACACTCGAATGGTCAAGCTGAAATTTCCAATAGGGAGATAAAGAACATCCTAGAAAAGGTAGTCAAACCTAATAGGAAAGACTGGTCATTTAAGCTTGAGGATGCACTTTGGGCTTATAGAACAGCATATAAGACACCCCTAGGCATGTCTCCCTATAGGTTGGTGTATGGCAAGGCTTGCCACTTGCCACTTGAGTTAGAAAACAAAGCATTTTGGGCCATGAAGGAGTTGAATTTTTGTGTAAAGGATGCGGGGACATTGAGGTCTTTGCAGCTACATGAACTTGATGAGCTTAGGCATATGGCCTATGAGAATGCCAAAATGTATAAAGAAAAGACCAAAATATGGCACGACAGTAGACTTAGGATCAAAGACTTTAGGAAAGGCCAACTTGTCCTATTATTTAACTCACGTTTAAAGATATTTCCAGGCAAACTAAAGTCTAGATGGTCAGGTCCATTTGTTATTACTAATGTCTATGTTCATGGTGCAATAGAGATAAAGAATTTGCAGCAAGGCCAGCCATTTATGGTCAATGGTGCTAGGTTGAAGCACTACTATGAGGAAGGAGATGTGAAGACTCTCTCGGCCTTCCTCTTGACTGAAGCATGACAAAGAGAACGAGAGAGAACGAGTGGTTACTGTGCTCGTTTAGTCAAGGCCAAATGCCTTAGTTTATTTTTACTGTTTTTCCAATTATCGTTTGTATGTTTTGTGGTGTGTTTTTAATTGGATATTTAATGTTTGTTTTATTTGTTTTCGTAGGGAATCGAAAGAGGGAATCAAGGAGAGTAAATCAAGCTTTAAAAATCGAGAAACGATCGAGCCAAATAAAAGATACGGACGAGCAAAGTTTGAGATTTTGATGATAAAATATCCCTACAATTGCGCTAAAATTGCTGGATCCGCAAAAAGAGCCGTTGGGATTTTTTCCGTTGCATTTATAGCCGTTAGAACGCGCTTGTTCGATACGATTCTCTCATTCTCTGATTTCAAGAAATCTGCGATTCTCTCCATCTCTGATCCATCTCTCCAAACCTCCAAGATTCGACAATGGTGGCCACACGTGCTGAAAGATCCGCAGCCAAGAAGAAGGCTGATGACGCAGCTGAAGCGGCTGCGAGGGAAGCGCTTCTCTCCCTTGCAGACGATGGTGCCGTTCGCACCGGTCCTCTTCCCAAGCTTCCTATTCGTAGGAAGAAGTGGAGGGTGGTCACTGAGATCCCTGCTGGACCATCTGAGCCAATGGGCACGCCCAAGAAACGCCGGTGGAGTGTCAAGACGGCCGCCGAACCAAGCACAGCAAAGACTCCCTCTGTGGAGAGTCAAGAACCTGATCGTGCATCCCACGAGTCAGCCAAAGAAGGATCGTCGCCGTCTGCCTCACCTGCGCGTAGTCCTTCACCATCTGAACCAGTGCCAAGCGCAGAGTCGTCACCGCCTGCACAGAGCTCCGAGTTGTCTCCAGCACCTCAGAGTTCTGATCCGACACCTGCAGCAGCGCAGAGTCCTGAACCACCATCTTCGCCATTGAGTTCTGTGCAGACACCATCAGCAGAGCACAATCCCACGCCATCGCACAACTCTCCACAGCCTGATCCTGAATTCCCATATGGGGATTATCAAGAGTCCACGCCGGGCAGTGGAGATGCTGGGGAAGACGAAGTCTTCTCTCCTATGAGGGAAGATAGCCCTGTCGAGCCTGCACAGCAGGACGATTCTATGGAGGAGACGTTGGGGGCATGCTTCCCACAACTCAACATCAAGGCCAGGCTCGAGAAGCAGAAGAAGGCCAGAATTGACAAGGCCAAGAAGTTAAAGAAAAAGAAGGCCAAGAAGGTGCCATCGACGGACAAGGAGAGTGCTGAGCCTTCGCTCAAACGCCTCAAGGTGGAGGCTGCTGCGTCATCCAAACCAGCAGATAAGGGGAAGGCTAAACTCTACCCTGAAGACGAACCTCCGTCAGTGAGGTATGTCTCATCTGATGCTGAATCCAGGGGTGCTGAGCTAAGGAAGAGGGACCTGTTGCACGAGAAGGGCTTCCTCGATCGACTTGCTGACCTGCCGCAGTTCTTGCGCGCAGGGGTGATCAACCACGGCTGGGAAGAATTCTGCAGACCGCCTAATCCAGCATACACGAGCATGGTGTATGATTTCTACGCTAATGTGCTCAGCCCTGAGGATGGCCTGTCTGTGGTCAGAGGGGTAGAAGTAGATTTCTCCGCCAAGGCCATCAATGAAGCATTTGGTCTCAAGGGCCAACCTCATACAGATTATGCACGGATAGTTGATGAGCCGACTGAGGCAGTGCTGGAAGAGGCCATTCGCACAATTGGCCAGCCTGAAGCAGCGTGGACTGTCTCACGCAATGGGAGGCACACCTTAATGAGTGCCAATCTGACAGCAAAGGCAGCTGTTTGGTTTGCCTTTGTGAGGAGAAAGCTGTCCCCTGTGACCCACGAGACGACAATCAACCAGAGTAGATCACTGCTGGTCTATGCCATCATGCGCGGTCTCACGGTCAATGTGGGGGAAATCATGTCAGCTGCCATTGCTGAATGCGCAAAGAAAGGTAAGGGACCCTTGTTTTTCCCTAATACCATAACCAAGCTATGTTTGCTTGCAGGAGTCCCCACCGAGCGTTTGGAGCAGCAGCTGCCTTACACAGGCCATTTGGAGCTGCCTGCTAACCTGAGGCTGAGAAGAAAGGGGAATATGGAGTTTGAATTGGATAGGCTGGCTGCTGAACAGTCCCTATCCATGGCCTGCTTGATGGACATGCAGAGGAGAATGGCTCAATGGGCCAACTATGCGCAGGCAAGGGATAAGGAAGTTGCAGACCAGCTGGGGTGCATCTTCCCGGACTTCCCTACCAATCTCCTGACTCCATGGGTGCCCCCACGACCAAGGCAACCAGATGAGGATGATGAGAATTGAGTGCTGGTTTGAAGTGCACTAAAGGGAGTATTGTTGTTCCCTTAGAAAAAAAAAAAACAATTTTTCTGCTTTCTGATAGGATCATGTATATTATGCTGTTTTGTGTTCAACTTTTGATCTGTTTTTAATGTGTAGTTTTATGTTTTTTCTTTTGCTTAGTCTAGTCAGATGTTAGCTGAATAGGTAGGATAGTTTAGTTTTATTTTTAGGATGCGTGAGTAACAGGAAAAAGCATGTTAGGGGCCTGAATCAATGTTAAATCTGCCCGGATTAAATTGCGAAATAATTGCGGTTCCCGCAATTTTTGTGACTGTTTGCATGTTTTGGACTGTCTGTTTAGCTAGGCTGTGATCTGTTATATTCTATCTTTTGCTGCTAGCATGACTACCTTATATAGCTGATCTTAAAGCATGCTGGATGAGTGTCATAGGACACGCTTTGATAGTTTAAATTTACCTCTGAATAGTGCTCAGCATGCATAAACCGTAAGTCCTTAAAACTGTCTGTTATGTTCAAATTTGCTGCTGTTGGAATAATTGCTTTTAGAATGTTTTGCCTATGCCTAGGATTTTTAGATTCTCTTTGTTTTACTTTAGACTAGATGCTTCTAGGACAAGTTTGGGGGTGTGCCACCTCAAACACTCATTGGGGACAATGAGTAGTTGAAGTTTGGGGGAGGCCACCCTAGGCCTAGGAACATTCCTCTCTTCCTAAGGACATAAGCATTCTTCTTCTCCTAATAAAATTTTTTTTTTGAGAAAAATAGAATAAAGAGGGGAGTCTCTCTCAAGTTGCTGAGTAATCAGTGCCAAGTGTGTAAACCACAAGTGGCATTGCATCAAAAGGCAACCCAAGGAGAAACTCCACCGAAGTAAAAAAGGAAAAGGGAGAAATAGGGAAGAAGAATGTATGCTTGGGAGTTATAATCTTGTGGCTTAGATGTCCTATGTAAAAAGAACTCTGATCCTTAATGAGCTAAGCACAAGGTTGTAGCTTTTAGGTTTGTCTAGGGAGATGAATGTATATCCAATGTAGTGATGCCAGGGTTTAGGTTGTTCTCTAAAAGTACCACTGTCACTGTTAATACTAAGACTGGCATGACTCTAAGGAATCCTAGGCACATTAAAAGTTAAGCTAGAAGCATGTACTGAGTCTGGAGTAAAGCTTGGTAGAATTTGAAACCTTAGGGATAGTGGCATGATATCATAGAAGTAGTTAGATCAGTAGTAAGGGGTTAACAGAAACAGCAGGTATAGTAGGCAGGTGAAGTCAGAAGAAGCTTGATCAGAGGTTAGTTCTAAACTTAGAAGTGTGTCACAGGACAGCACTGCTAGAGATAGGGATATAGGGGAGTCGGTAAGTAGTTAAAGAAGATAAAATAACAGCCTAAGTAAGTCCTTAGTATGCTTGAGGACAAGCAAAGCCTTAAGTTTGGGGGTGTGTTAAGTCTCTGAAAGTGACTTATTTAGAACCCATTTAGCTTAGGAAGATGTGCACTTTTAGGTGTTTTTGTTAGCATTTAGCCTAAACCTATGCTTTAATATGAGAATTAGAAGAAGGTAGCTAATATAGGACTTATGTACAATAGGTAGAAAAAGGGTTGAAAACCGAAGGAAAAGAATGAAAAAATGAGCATTGCGAATGAATTGCGAAAACATTGCGGTGACCGCAATTATTCAAGTGGAAACCGTAAGTTGACTGATCTTTTTCTGTTAATTTCCGTAATTTCAGGGATTCATTCTTTCTCCTCCATCCATTCTGATATACGACGTTGAAGATTGATGGTTCTCCTTGGCCCAAACGCACCTGCAAACTACTATAAAAGGGGGCCAAAGTCGGAGGTTTGATCATCATTCGAAGCGCAGAAGTCTTCTCGCAGTCCATCATTTCTCTCTGTTTTCCTTTGCCGTTTGTTGGAGTGAGAGTCTCAGCTTTTGGAGTCGATAATCTGATAGGAAGGAGAGGAGATTCTTCTTCTCTCTCGATTGGATTCATCCAAGCAAGGCTGACTTTTCATCACCTTCATTCGAGGCGACTGCCACGAAGCTTTCCAGCAATCCTTTACTGCTTTTCTGTCTTGTTCTTCTTATTTCCATTTCTGATCACTGTTGTTCTTAGTTTAGAGTTTGAGTTACTGCATTTCGTTGTTGTCTGTCTTTTAATCATTTCTTTTAAAGCTTTCCTTTGTCGTCAAACAATCAAAGCAATCAAAGTACACTTCTGCATTTCACAGTTTCTACTTTCTGCTGCTACGGTTTTGTCTTACTGTTTTAAGCACATTTCCCTTCTAAGCATGTCTATCTTATCTGCCATTTCTGTTCTCTATATATACATGAGTAGCTAAGTCACTTAGGGGCATGCTAATGACAGAACTATAGGCTAAAAAACGTGAATCAAGTAGGCAGATTAACACTCGAACATTGATTGTATGTAAGCTTCATCCCACGGGCAATTTCGATTGGCCATCCATTTTGTCCAAAGAACTCCTAACCTCTGGAAGGAGTAAGAGTTCAGAGTCATATAATCATGCTAGCCTTTCATGGTAATCAGGAAACGGCCTAGGAATAGGCGTTTCCCTAGTACAAACTAAACACTCCTGCTTAAACAAGATGCTTAAGTCCTTACTTTGAAGTCGAGTAAACTTAAGACTCTAATGCATGGAATCGGACGATACTTGAGATAGAGTGAGTTTGATGTATAGAGAGTTGATCCAATGCTTGAGAATCGTAAGAAAATGCCTCTAGGATAGTCATTAGTAGCCCTTAATCCACCCATTTACACACTTTCGCTGCTGTTTAATTGCGGAAACATTGCGGTCCTCGCAATTCTGCCAGATTTTCATTCTGTTTAGCTGTTTTCTTTCTCGTTTATTAATTCCATCTCTTGTCTTTTAAGTCTAGTTTTAACTTGCATTTGTTTATGTTATATCCCTTTATACATTCAGCAAAAAGTAGATAATTAAAAACCAATTTTACCCCATCAAATTCATCCCATCTTTCTTAACAAACACACTTCGCGAATAGCTAAAAATGAGTCTCTGTGGAAAAAACGAATGAAATATACTTACTACTTGCTGTGAGACCATGTATGCTTGCATGTTCTAAGTGCTCTCTCTACACTTTTGCATAATTATCTTTACACATTGAGCACGCAACAGCTGACTCCCCAGCCTCAACCTTAATTTTCTTGAGCGATGGCTCCGTGCTTTCCTTCTCTGATGAAGGTGCTCTCTTGACCTTCTTCTTCTTCAGCTTCTTGGATCGCTTGGCCTTGAGAATCTTGGCCTTCTTCTTCTTCTTGAGCTTGGCCTTGACGGTGATCTGCTGGAGACACGCCCCCAATGTCTCTTCCATTGAGTCAGTCTTCTGTTCAAGACTCTCCGGGCTGTCTTCCCTCATAGGAGAGAAGACCTCGTCTTCTTCAGCATCTCCACTGCCCTGCGTTGACTCTTGGTACTCCCCATATGGGAATTCAGGATCAGGCCGTGGAGAAGTGTGAGACGGCGTGGTGCTCTGTGCTGCTGCAGGTGTCTGTGCAGAACTCAGTGGTGAAGACGGCTGCTCCGGGCTCTGCGCTGGCTCAGATGGTGAAGGGCTGTGCGCAGGCGATGCAGATGGCGACGAACCCTTCTTGGTCGATTCGTGGGACGCACGATCCGTTTCTTGACTCTCCACAGAGGGAGTCTTTGCTTTGCTTGGTTCGGCGGCCATCTCGATACTCCACCGGCGCTTCTTGGGTGTGTCTGCTGGTTCAGAGGGTCCAGCAGGTATCTCAGAGACAACCTTCCACTTCTTCTTGCGAATCGGCAGCTTATCCAGTCGTTCCGTTCGCGCAGCCTCAGCATCAGCCAAGGCAAGCAATGCATCTCTCGCAGCCGTTTCAGCGTCGTCAGCCCTTTTCTTGGCCGCAGATCGTTCAGCCCTTGTGAGTACCATTTTTGGATCTTGGAGATTTGGAAAGAAGAATCACAGATGAAGAGAATCGCAGCTTGCTCGAAGATCAGATGATGAGAGAGACGTACAGATCCTCGCGCCTTCCAACGGATATAAAGAAAACGGAAAAAAATCCCAACGGCTATATTTTTGCGGATCCCGCAATTCCTGCGCAATCTTTAAGGCCCGTTGGAGATTTTTTCATTTAAATTGCAATCTTTGCTCAACCGTATCTTCGATTTGGCTCAACATCTTCTTGATTTCTTTGGCTGGATTTAATCTCCTTTATCCCCTCTCTTGATTCTCTGGAAAAATAAATAAAACAAACATTAAATACTCAATTAAAATCACACCAACATATGTACAAATGATAACCGGAAAAAGTGCAAAAAATAAACTAAGGCATTAGCCTTGACTAAACGAGCACAGTAACCACTCGTTCTCTCTCGTTCTTAATTTCATGCTTCAGTCAAGAGGAAGGCCGAGAGAGTCTTCACATCTCCTTCCTCATAGTAGTGCTTCAACCGTGCACCATTAACCATGAAAGGTTGCCCTTGCTGCAAGTTCTTTATCTCTATGGCACCATGAACAAACACATTAGTAATCACAAATGGACCTGACCATCTAGACTTAAGTTTCCCTGGAAATAGTTTCAACCGTGAGTTAAACAATAAAACAAGTTGACCCTTCTTAAAGTCCTTAACTCTAAGTCTACTATCGTGCCAAATCTTGGTCTTTTCCTTATACATCTTAGCATTTTCATAGGCCATATGTCTAAGCTCATCAAGCTCATGTAATTGTAAGGACCGCAATGTTCCCGCATCCTTTACACAAAAATTCAATTCCTTCATGGCCCAAAATGCTTTGTTTTCTAACTCAAGTGGTAAGTGACAAGTCTTGCCGTATACCAGCCTATAAGGAGACATACCTAGGGGTGTCTTATATGCTGTCCTATAAGCCCAAAGTGCATCCTCAAGCTTAAAGGACCAGTCTTTCCTATTAGGTTTGACCACTTTTTCTAGGATGTTCTTAATCTCCCTATTTGAAATTTCAGCCTGTCCATTCGAGTGTGGGTGATAGGGGGTGGCTACTCTATGTCTAATGTTATACTTAGCCAATACTTTCTCCATAGCCTTGTTAATGAAATGTGACCCCTCATCACTAATGATGGCACGAGGTGTCCCAAACCTAGTAAAAATGTGCCTATGCAAGAAATTGGTGACTGTTTTAGCATCATTATTGGGACATGCTTTGGCCTCTACCCACTTGGATACGTAGTCTACTGCTACCAAAATGTAAAGGTTACCTGATGATGGAGGGAATGGCCCCATGAAGTCAATGCCCCACACATCAAAGAGCTCCAACTCTAAGATGTAGGTGAGGGGCATCTCATCCTTTCGACTGAGGTTACCTGTTCTTTGGCATTCATCACAGCTGTGGGCATAGTTGTGGGCATCCTTGAAGATTGTTGGCCAATAGTAGCCACTCTGAAATACCTTTGCAGCTGTTCTTTGGCCACCAAAGTGTCCACCATAAGGAGCTGTGTGGCAGTGCTGCAGCACAGACTTCGCTTCAGCAGCTGAAACACACTTCCTTAGCAAGCCGTCAGCACATGTTCTGTAAAGTGTGGGGTCATCCCAGATGAATTTCCTTGCTTCATGAAGGAACCTCTTCTTCTCTTGTCCTCCCTTGAAAACTGGTAATACCTGTGATGCAAGGAAGTTAGCAATGTCAGCAAACCAAGGTTCCTCATCGTTATCACAATGAGTCAAAATAAAGACATGTTCATCAATGAAAGCATCAGAAATTGCGGGTTCCGCAATTTTTTCGCAATTGTGCTGCAATCGAGAAAGGTGATCCGCAACCACATTTTCACATCCTTTCTTGTCTCGAATGTCCAAATCAAATTCCTGCAGCAATAACACCCACCTAATCAACCTAGGCTTAGCATCAGCCTTCCTCATAAGATATTTCAAGGCAGAATGGTCAGTGTACACAATTGTCCTAGTGCCTACAATATAGTTCCTGAATTTCTCACAAGCAAACACTACAGCAAGCATCTCTTTCTCAGTAGTTGTGTAATTACATTGTGCCTCATTAAGTGTTTTAATAGCATAATAGACAGGGTGTGTTAGTTTGTCAATCTTCTGTCCTAACATAACCCCTACAGCATAGTCACTAGCATCACATAACATCTCAAATGGGAGATCCCAATCTGGCCCTACTATAACAGGTGCTGTGACTAGTGCTTTCTTAAGGGTTGTCCAAGCTACTACACATTCCTTAGAGAAGATGAATGGCCTGTTTAGTTCTAGAAGCTCACACAGAGGCTTGGCTATCTTAGAAAAGTCCTTAATGAACCTTCTATAGAAGCCAGCATGCCCTAAGAAGCTTCTAATGGCTTTGACATTCTGGGGCTCTACTAACTTCTCTATGATCTCAATTTTGGCCCTATCGACCTCTACACCTGCCCTCGACACTCTATGACCTAAGACAATCCCTTCATCCACCATGAAGTGGCATTTTTCCCAATTTAGGACTAGGTTGGTCTCCTCACACCTAGCCAGGACTTGTCCTAAATTCTCTAGACAGTTTGTAAATGAATCCCCAAAGACTGAGAAGTCATCCATGAATATTTCTATCATGGACTCATCCAACTCAGAGAAGATTGCCATCATGCACCTTTGGAACGTTGCCGGTGCATTGCATAAGCCAAAAGGCATTCTGCGAAAGGCAAAGGTTCCAAAAGGGCATGTGAAGGTAGTCTTCTCTTGGTCTTTAGGGTCTATAGTAATCTGGTTATACCCTGAATAACCGTCTAAGAAACAATAGTAGGCTCTACCAGCTATTCTGTCTAGCATCTGGTCAATGAATGGTAGAGGGAAATGGTCTTTTTTAGTTTCTTTATTTAGTTTCCTGTAATCCATACATACTCTCCACCCTGTGACAGTCCTTGTTGGAATAAGTTCATTGTTCTCATTGACTACCACAGTTATCCCCCCCTTTTTGGGTACACATTGGATGGGGCTCACCCACTGGCTACTAGCTATTGGGAAGATCACACCTGCATCTAACCATTTTATTATTTCCTTCTTTACTACCTCTTTCATAGAGGGGTTTAGCCTACGTTGGTGATCTACCCTAGGTGTGTGCTCTTCCTCTAGTATAATTTTGTGCATGCAATAAGAAGGGCTAATGCCTCTAATATCAGCAATAGTCCATGCAATAGCCTTCCTATGTTGCTTCAGGAGTAAAATCAGTTCAACCTCATGCTTTTCACTTAATTTAGAAGAAATGATAACAGGCAGAGTTTCATTACTCCCTAAATATGCATACTTGAGGTGAGTGGGTAGTGGTTTTAGTTCTAAAACGGGTGGATGCTCAATGGATGGCTTTAAAGGATTTAATGATCTATCAGTTAGGTCTATATTCATACATACATGTTGTGGTTTATCTACAGGCATATCCATTATGTCAGATACATTCAAGTCAGCTACATCTAACTGTACATATTCATTAGCATGCTTAGTTAATAGTACATGCTCTAATTGTTCTTCCATTAGTGAGTCAACAATATCCATGCTAGCACAAGACTCAGAATCAGAGGGGTACCTTAAGGCTTTATAAACACTAAATTTCACCTCTTCATCATGAACCCTCATAGTGAGCTCACCTTTTTGAACATCTATTAGTGCCCTACCTGTGGCTAGAAATGGTCTACCTAGCAGGATGGGGACCTCCTTGTCTGCTTCATAATCCAGGATGATGAAATCTGCAAGGAAAATAAACTTGTCAACCTTTACTAAAATATCCTCAATCTTACCTTCAGGGTATGCAATGGATCTGTCTGCTAGTTGTAAAGTGACAGTGGTTGGACGTGCTTCTCCTATTCCCAACTGGCGGAATAGTGATAGGGGCATGAGGTTTATGCTGGCGCCCAGGTCACAAAGCGCTCTGCCCACGTGCTTGCCTCCTAGCTCTACAGGTAAGGTGAAGGAACCAGGATCCTTCTCCTTCTTGGGCAGCTTGTTCTGGAGTATGGCACTGCACTCCTCAGTGAGGTTTACTGTTTCAAACTCACCAATTATTTTTTTGTTAGTAATAATGTCCTTCAAAAACTTTACATAGGAAGGCATAGACTGTAAAACTTCTACAAAAGGAATGTTGACATGCACTTGTTTAAGAATTTCAAGAAATTTGTTAAAGTGCACTTCCTGTTCTTGTTTCTTCTTAAGCCTTCGAGGATATGGAGGTGGTGGCACATATGCAGGCACGTCAAGTCGCCTTAGGATTGGAGGAGGCCTTGGAATTTCTTCTATCTCCTCAATAATTGGCTCTAGCCTGGCTCCTAATGTGCTAGTTGGTGGTGGACCTTGGTTTGGCAGAGACTCCAGTGGAGCACTAGACTCAGTGTTCTCTACTCTCTTTGGTGTGTCCTTTGTGTTGCTCACCAAGGGTCGACCACTTCTAAGTTCAATTGCTTGAACTTGTTCTTTACCATCTCTCCTTGGCACCTCGGTGTCAGCAGGAAGTCTACCTTGGGGCCTACTTTTGATTGCATTGGCTAGTTGCCCTATTTGGTTCTCTAGGCTCCTAAGAGTAGCTTGCTGGCTTTGAAGAGTAGCATCATTCTTAGCTATGTATTCCTTGAGTAAGTTTTCTACAGAAGATCCTACAGGTTGGTTGTAAGATTTTTGATACATTGATTGGTTATGTTGGGGAGTGAAACCAGGTGTTCCACTCGGTCTAGGCTGGTTAGGATTTTGGTTAACATTCTGTTGGCCACCCCATGACAGGTTTGGGTGGTTTCTCCAACCAGGGTTGTAAGTTTGTGAGTAGGGGTTATTCCTAGGCTGCTGTTGGCTTCCTACATAGCAGACTGAGGATGGATTCCCAGGGCAGTATTCATATGGGTGCCCTTCCCCACAGAATCCACAGATAAGTGCCTCGCCTTGACTTGGTTGGGTGCCCATTGACATGGTTGTGGCGGTATTGGCACTGGTTTGGAGATTGGCCTGAGCCATTTGCTTAACTAGGTTGGTCAGGGCGTTTATTTGGGTGCTCATGGCGCTAAGAGCATCCTTGTCTTGAGCTCTAGTCGGCTCGACTGGATCATCTGACCACCTACAGTGAGATGTTGAGATCTTCTCCAGGATCTCATAAGCTTCGTTGTAACTCTTGGACAACATGGAACCACCAGCAGATGAATTTAGAACTTGTCTGGTGCTGGGGTTGCATCCTTTGAAAAAGACCTCTATTTGGATACACCATGGGATGCCATGGTGTGGACATTTAATGAGAAGATCTTTGAATCTTGTCCAAGCTTCGTGAAGAGACTCACTTGGAGCTTGTTTGAATTTGATGATATCATCACGAAAGGTCGAATTCCTATCTGGTGGGAAATATTTGACTAGGAATTTTTCTGCTAAGTCTGTCCAATTGAGGACAGATCCAGAGGGTAATGAGTTTAACCACGTTTTGGCTTTGTCCCTCAAAGAGTAAGGGAACAGATATAGCCTCAAGGCTTCTTGGGAAACTCCAGGGATCAGGAATGTGTCACTAACTCCTAGGAAGTTTCTAAGATGGTTGTGGGGGTCCTCATTTTCCATTCCAAAGAATTGTCCCACAGTGGACAACATTTGGAACATCACTGGCTTTAACTCGAATGAGTTGGCAGTGATCTCAGGACGGATTATGCTGGGGTTCAGCTCCCCAGGCATAGGTACTAGGTAAGAAAGTATGGCGCTATCCTTATCATTCGCTATTTCGATGGGATTGCGAGTGACAGGCACCAGGTTTTGATCTCTTCTATCCATTTCTTCTTGAGGAGATTGCGGTAACCTTGCGGTTTCAGCAATTAATGGAGGTAATGAAGGTTGTTTAAAGAGGCGTTTCTTGGCTCTATTCCTAGCTCTAAGTAATCTCTCGGGCTCAGGGTTGAACTCTAGATCACTACTTGGAGGTTCATTCATAAACTAACCTAAATGGTACCTGAAAAAGAAATGAAAATGGATCAGTTTCAATGGAAAATAACTTGGTGTTTCAAACTTAACTAACTTCGTTTTCACTTAAATAAATCCCCGGCAGCGGCGCCAAAAACTTGTTGCGTGCTCAATGTGTTAATATAAGTAAGCAATAAGGAAGAAAGAGCACTCAGAACATGCAAGCATACATGATCTTATAGCAAGTAGTAAGTATTTTTTCATTCGTTTTCCCACAGAGATTTATTTATAAGCTACTTGTGAAGTATAAAGTTAAGAAAGAAGGGGGGGATTTGAAGGGGTAAAATTGGTTTTTAATTTCCTACTTCTTACCGAATGTCTAAATGAATGCAACATAAACAAATGCAAGTTGAAATTAGACTCAAAAGACAAGAGACGAAACTAATAAATGAAGAAGAAAACAGCTAAACAAAATGGTAACTTAGCAGAATTGCGGGCACCGCAATGTTTCCGCAATTGTAAAAACAGTGAAAGTGTGTAAAATGGAGAATTAAGGGCTACTAACGACTATCCTATAGGCATTTTAATACGATTCCCAAGCATTGTATCAACTCTCTATGCATCAAACTCACTCTATCTCATGTATCGTCCGATTCCATGCATTAGATTCTTTAGTTTACTCAACTCAAAGTAAGGTCTTAAGCATCTTGTTAAAGCAGAAGTGTTTAGTTTGTACTAGGAAAACGCTTATTCCTAAGTCGTTTTCTGGTTACCTTGAAAGGCTAGCATGATTATACGACTCTGAACTCTTACTCCTTCCAGAGGTTAGGAGTTCTTTGGACAAGATGGATGGCCAATCGAAATTGCCCGTGGGATGAAGCTTACATACAATCAATGGTTCGAGAGCTATCCTACATGCTTGGTTTACGTTTTTTAGCCTATAGTTCTGTCATTAGCATGCCCCTAAGTGACTTAGCTACTCATAGATATGGGGTAAGTAAAAATACGAGATGAAACAGTCATGCTTAGAAGGAATTTAAAGACAAAACAGTAAGGGAAAGCAGTAGAATGCAGAGGCAAGAAACTGTGTAATGAAGAATGGAGATTTGATTACTTGATTGTTTGATTGGACAAAAGAAAGCTTTAAAGTAAATAACAGCAAGACAGAAAGCAACGAAATGAAGTGTTCTAGCTATTAGAAAGAGAACAACACAAAGCAGAAATGTAAACTAGAGAAAGAAAGACAGAAAACAGTAAATGTTGCTTGGAAGCCTCGTCGCAACTGCCTCGGCTGAATGGGATGAAAGAATAGCTTTGCTTGGATGAATCCAATCGGGAGAGAAGGTGGATCTTCTCTCCTTCCTATCAGATTGTCGATTCCAACTGCTGAGACTCTCACTCCAACAGACGGCAAAGGAAAGCACGAAGAAAAATGGAGCTGCGAAAGGACTTCTACGCTTCCGGATGATGTTTGAACCTCCGACTTTGACCCCCTTTTATAGTAGTTTGCAGGTGCGTTTGGGCCAAGGAGAACCATCAATCTTCAACGTCGTATATCAGAATGGATGGAGGAGAAAGAACGAATCCCTGAAATCACGGAAATTAACAGAAAAAGATCAGTCAACTTACGGTTTTCACTTGAATAATTGCGGCTTCAGCAATGTTTTCGCAATGCTGTCGCAATGCAGTTTTTTTCATTCTTTTCCTTCGGTTTTTAACCCTTTTCTTTCCTATTGTACATAAGTCCTAATTTAGCTACCTTCTTCTAATTCTCATATTTAAGCATAGGTTTAGGCTAAATGCTATCAAAAACACCTAAGAGTGAACATCTTTCTAAGCCAATTGAGTCCTAAAAAGGTCACTTTTGGAGACGTAACAGTCCCTAGTGACCCATGAGACCACCATCAACCAGAGCAGATCGCTGCTGGTCTACGCGATCATGCGAGGTCTCACAATCAATGTGGGCGAAGTCATTGCAGGTTCCATTGCTGACTGCGCCAAAAAGGGTAAGGGACCACTTTTCTTTCCCAACACCATTACTAAACTGTGCTTACGTGCAGGGGTCCCAATCGAGCGCATGGAAAGGCAGCTGGCCTACACGGGCTACCTGGAATTGCTTACTGCTTTGAGGTTGCGCAGAAAGGGGAACATGGAGTTCGAGCTCGATGGCCTGGCTGCTGCTCAGTCTTTGACCATGGCCTGCCTGACGGATCTGCAGAAGAGGATGGCTCAATGGGCCACATATGCGCAGGCAAGGGACAAGGAAGTTGCTGACCAATTGGGATGCATTTTTCCTGAATTCCCCACGAACCTAATGACTCCATGGGCGCCTCCACGACCACGAAGGACTGATGATGAGGAAGACATTTGAGTGCTAGTCTGAGAAGCACTAAAGGGAGTATTGCTGTTCCCTTAAAATAAGAAAACAAATAAAACTGCTTTTTGTTGAACCATGTGAATTATGCTGTTTTGAGTTAATCTTTTGATCTTTTTTAGTTGCTTAGTTTTACTGTTTAAAGTTGTTTAGTGTAGTCTGATGGTAGCTGATTAGGTAGATTACTTTAGTTTCATTTTTGTATAGCTTGGATGATTGGAAAAAGCATGCATAGGGGCCTTAACCACTGATATATCTGCCCTGTATCTATTGCGAAATAATTGCGGAAACTGCAATTTTTATTAGTAAATGCATGCTTTTGACTGACTGTTTAGCTAGGCTGGTTCTGTTTAAATTCTATCTTTTGCTGCTATCATGACTACCCTATATAGCTTATCTTAAAGCATGTTGGATGAGTGTCATAGGACACCCTTTGATAGTTTAAATTAACCTCCAAAAAGTGCTCAGCATGCATAGCTTTCAGTCCTTACCTGACTGTTTTTACGAATTTCTGCTGCTGTGATATTTACTTTTAGAATGTTCTGTCTATGCCTAGGGCTTTTAGATTCTCTTTGTTTTACCTTAGACTAGATGCTTCTAGGACAAGTTTGGGGGTGTGCCACCTAGGACACTCATTGGGGACAATGAGTAGTTTAAGTTTGGGGGAGGCCACCCTAGGCCTAGGAACATTCCTCTCTCCCTTAAAGCATAAGCATTCTTCTTCTCCTTTACAAAAAAATGATGAGCTGAAGAAAAAAAAGAAAATGAAAAATAGATAAAAGAGGGGTGTCTCTTTTTAGTTGCTGAGTAATCAGTGCCAAGTGTGTAACCCACAAGTGGCATTGCATCAAAAGGCAACCAAAGGAGAGGCACCACCAAAGTGAGAAAGAAAAAGGAAGAAATAGGGAAGAAGAATGTATACCTAGGAGTTGCAACTTTGTGGCTTGGGTGTCCTGAATAAAAAGAACTCTGATCCTCAAGTAGCTGAGCAGAAAGTTGTAACTTGTAGGGTTGTTTAGGGAGATGAATGTATGTCCAATGTAGTGATGCCAGGGTTTAGGTTGTTCTCTTAAAAGTACTACTGTCACTGTTAATACTAAGACTGGCATGACTCTAAGGAATCCTAGGTAGCTCAAAAGTAAAACTAGAAGCATGTACTGAGTCTGGGGTAAAGCTAGGTAGAATTTGAAACCTTAGGAATAGATGCACAATACGATAAAGGCAAGTAGATCAGTTGTAGGGAGTTAATGAAACAGCAGGAGTATTAGGCGTGCGAAGTCAGAAGAAGCAATATGAAAGGTTAAGTGTAAACTTAGGAGTGTGTCACAGGACAACACTGCTATAGATAGGAATGTAGGGGAGTCAGTAAGTAGTTAAAGGGAATGAAACGACAGCCTAAACAAGTCCTTAGACTGCTCGAGGACGAGCAAAACTTTAAGTTTGGGGGTGTGTTACGTCTCCAAAAGTGACCTTTTTAGGACTTATTTATCTTAGAAAGATGTACACTTTTAGGTGTTTTTGATAGGATTTAGCTTAAACCTATGCTTATATATGAGAATTAAAAGAAGGTAGCTAAATTAGGACTTGTATGCAAAAGGAAAGAAAACGATTAAAAACCGAAGTTAAAAGAAGGAAAAATGTGCATTGCGGCAGCATTGCGGAAACATTGCTAAAACCGCAATGTTTCAAGTGAAAACCGTAAGTTGACTGATCTGTTTCTGTTAATTTCCGTTATTTCAGGGATTCGTTCTTTCTCCTCCATCCATTTTGAAGTACGACGTTGAGGATGGATGGTTCTCCTTGGCCCAAACGCACCTGCAGATTACTATAAAAGGGGGTCAAAGTAGAGGGTTCAATCATCATCCGAAAGCGTAGAAGTCTTCTCGCAGCTCCATCTTTTCTCCTGTTTTTCTTTGCCGTCTGTCGGTTTGCGAAGTTTAGCTGTTTGGAGTCGACAATCTGATAGGAAGGAGAGAGGTCTCTCCTCTCCCGATTGGATTCATCCAAGCAAGGCTGATCTTTCTCATCCTTCAGCCGAGGCGGTTGCGACGAGGCGTTCAAGCTCTTTTACTGCTTTCTGCTTTTCATTTCTAATTTCCAGCGTTGTTTAGTTGTTGTTTCTGTTCTAGTAGCTAGTTTATTGCATTTCGCTGCTTTCTGTCTTTGTGTTATTCACTTTAAGCTTTCTTGTGTTCATTCAAACAATCATGTAATCAAAAGCAAAATTCAGCATTTCACAGTTTCTTGCCTTTGCGGTCTACTGTTTTTCCTTACTGTTTTGTCTTTAAATTCCTTCTAAGCATGTCTGTTTTATCTCTCATTTCTGTTCTCCCTATATCCATGAGTAACTAAGTCACATAGGGGCATGCTAATGACAATACTATAGGCTAAAAAATGTGAACCGAGCATGTAGGATAGCTCTCGAAGCATTGATTGTGTGTAAGCTTCATCCCACGGGCAATTTCGATTGGCCATCCAGTTTGTCCAAAGAACTCCTAACCTCTGGAAGGAGTAAGAGTTCAGAGTCATACACTCATGCTAGCCTTTCAAGGTAGCCAGAAAACGACCTAGGAATAGGCGTTTTCCTAGTACAAACCATAACTTTCTGCTTTAACAAGATGCTTAAGACCTTACTTGGACATGAGTAAACTAAAGAATCTAATGCATGAAATCGGAAGATACATGAGATTGAGTGAGTTTGATGCATAGAGAGTTGATCCAATGCTTGAGAATCGTGAGAAAATGCCTATAGAGGAGTCGTTAGTAGCCCTTGTTTCTCAATTTTACACACTTTCGCTGTTAGGAAAATTGCGGTAGAATTGCTGTTTCCGCAATTCTGCTAAGTTTAAAATTCTGTTTAGCTAAGTTCCTCTTCGTTTATTAATCTCTTCCCTTTTCATTTGAGTTTATCTTTGACTTGCACTTGTTGATGTTGCTATCCTTTATATATTCCTTAGAAATTAGACAATTTAAAACCAATTCTACCCCATCAAATCCACCCATTCTTTCTTAACATTACACTTCACGAGTAGCTCATAATAAATCTCTGTGGGAAAACGAATGAAAAAATACTTACTACTTGCTATAAGATCATGTATGCTTGCATGTTCTGAGTGCTCTCTCTCTTACTGCTTATTTATTTTAACACATTGAGCACGCAACAGCCGTCTCCATCGATGGTTCACCACTGGTAAGGCTTTCCTCACTTGTGGATTTCCGAATTTTGGTCTTTGGAACTTCCATGGCAATCTTCCACTTCTTTCTAGGGGACTGCGTTGGATCAGAGCTGGTTGCAGCCTCAGTTGTTGCAACCTTCCACTTCCTCTTCATAGGGAGCTTCGGAGGTCTGAAGGGTTTTACAGCCTCAACGTTTGCTAAAGACAGTAACGCACCTCGTACCAAGGCAGCATCCTCTGTGATTGAGGATGTCTTTTTGGGGGTGGATCTTTCAGCTCGCGTTGACACCATGGTTGTTTCTTGAAGGTGGAGCTTTGAGAATTTCTGAAGAAGGAGAGATCTGATTTGTGAATTCGAGGGTTTGAGAATCGTAAATGGGAAATGATCAACAGCCCTTCCTATTTATAATGGGTTGCGCACTAACGGTTATATTATTGCGGACTCCGCAATATTTCCGCAACGCTTCGAATCTCATCAAATCTTTTGGAAATGTAACCGTTAGGATTTCTATCCTTGATTGCTATTTGTTTGCAAGATTCTAACAACTAATCTTTGATTTTCCAAGATTTCTCCCTTCATTTTCTCCTTGCCTCTTGGTTGTTCACCTCTATTGTCGTTAAGATCTCTAATTACCACGCTTCTGATCACATTAAAAACAAACTTAATTAATACTATGAAATTAAAAATACTCTAAACAAAATAAATAAACAGTAAATAGAGATATCTATTCCATAATCCTTTGATAGTTGAGCATGAAGATAATTTCATTAAGTGCCCTTGCTCATCGTCCTTTGCTTGACTTTTAAGCTTCGGATAAGAGGAAAGCCGAGAGTGTTTGCACATCTCCTTCCTCATAATAGTGTTTTAATCTAGCACCATTCACCATGAACGACTGACCTTGATTCAGATTTTGAATTTCAATTGCACCATGAACAAACACATTAGTAATCACAAAAGGACCTGACCAACGAGACTTAAGTTTGCCAGGAAACAATCTCAATCGTGAGTTAAACAATAGAACATGCTGGCTCTTTTTGAAGTCCTTAATCTTAAGTCTACTATCATGCCATATTTTAGTCTTTTCCTTATACATTTTAGCATTTTCATATGACATGTGTCTTAGTTCATCCAACTCATGCAATTGCAGAGACCGCAATGTTCCCGCATCGGTTACGCAAAAATTCAACTCTTTTAAAGCCCAAAATGCCTTGTTTTCTAATTCGAGGGGCAAGTGACATGCTTTTCCATAAACTAACCTATAAGGAGACATTCATAATGGTGTTTTATATGCAGTCCTATACGCCCATAGTGCATCATCTAACTTAAAAGACCAATCATTTCTATTCGGTTTTACAACTTTTTCAAGTATACTTTTGATCTCTCTATTAGAAATTTCAGCTTGCCCATTTGAGTGGGGGTGATAGGGTGTTGCTACCCTATGCCTAACATTATATTTAGCTAACACTTTCTCCATAGCTTTGTTTATAAAATGTGTTCCTTCATCACTTATGATGGCACGTGGTGTGCCAAATCGTGTGAAAATATGCCTATTTAGGAATCTAACAACTGTTTTAGCATCATTTAAGGGACATGCAATTGCCTCGACCCATTTTGAGACACTACAACTACTAAGATGTAAAGATTACCAGCAGATGGAGGGAATGGACCCATGAAGTCAATGCCCCATACATCAAAGAGTTCTAACTCTAAGATGTATGTTAGAGGCATCTCATCCTTCCTACTGAGGTTACCTATTCGTTGACACTCATTGCAGTTGTGTGCATAGTCGTGTGCATCCTTGAAGATCGTGGGCCAGAAGTAGCCACTTTGGAACACCTTTGCAGCAGTCCTCTGACCACCAAAGTGCCCTCCATACGGGGCTGTATGGCAATGCTGCAAGACTGACCTTGATTCAGCAGCTGACACACATTTCCTTAACAATCCATCCGCACAACTTTTGTAGAGGGTTGGATCGTCCCAAATGTACTTCCTAGCCTCGTTCAAGAACCTCTTCTTGTCTTGCCCCCCTCTGAAAGTTGGTAACACCTGCGAGGCAAGAAAGTTTGCAATATCAGCAAACCATGGTTCATTATTGTTATCACAGTGTCCTAACACAAAAACATTTTCATCAATGAAGGCATCAGTCATTGCGGGCTCCGCAACGTTTCCGCAATGACTCTGCAATCTTGATAAATGATCAGCAACTACGTTTTCACATCCTTTTTTATCTCTAATCTCTAGATCAAACTCTTGCAAAAGCAACACCCATCTAATTAGTCGAGGCTTAGCATCAACCTTCCTCATTAAGTACTTTTTTGCAGAATGATCAGTATAAACAATCGTTTTATTTCCCACAATATATGGCCTAAACTTTTCACATGCAAACACTACTGCTAACATCTCTTTTTTTGTGGTAGTGTAGTTGCACTGAGCTTCATTCAAGGTTTTACTTGCATAATAAATAGGGTGTGTTACCTTGTCTCTCTTTTGGCCAAGCATAGCTCCAATTGCATAGTCACTTGCATCACACATTATTTCAAAGGGCATATCCCAATTTGGCCCGTCTATGATTGGTGCTTTGACTAAGGCATCTTTAAGCTTGGTCCATGCTAATAAACACTCGTTTGAAAAGAAAAATGTTATATTCAGCTCTAGAAGCTCACAAAGGGGTTTAGAGATTTTTGAAAAGTCTTTTATAAATCTTCTATAAAATCGTGCATGTCCTAAGAAACTTCTTATAGCTTTGACATTCTTAGGTTCAACTAACTTCTCAATTACTTCTATCTTGGCCCTATCGACCTCTATTCCTAATTTGGACACTCTATGTTCTAATACTATTCCTTCTTCCACCATGAAGTGGCATTTTTCCCAATTTAAGACTAGGTTGGTTTCTTCACACCTAGTTAAGACTTGTCCTAGGTTTTATAGGAATTGGTTAAAGGAGTCACCAAAGACTGAGAAGTCATCCATAAATATCTCTATTATGGACTCATCTAGGTCAGAGAAGATAGCCAACATACATCTTTGGAACGTTGCTGGTGCATTGCATAGGCCAAATGGCATTCTGCGAAAAGCAAACGTGCCAAAGGGACATGTAAATGTTGTTTTCTCTTGATCCTCAGGGTCTATGGTAATTTGGTTATACCCTGAGTAGCCGTCTAAGAAACAATAGAAGGCTTGGTCAGCTATTTTATCTAGCATTTGGTTTATGAAGGGTAAAGGAAAGTGGTATTTTTTAGTTTATTTATTAAGTTTTCTATAATCCATGCATACTCTCCATCCTGTAACAGTTCGAGTTCGTATTAATTCATTATTTTCATTAACTACTACAGTCATACCACCCTTCTTTGGTACACATTGGATCGGACTGACCCATTGACTATTGGCTATTGGAAAGATCACACCTGCATCTAACCATTTAATGATTTCTTTTTTAACTACCTCCTTCATGGAGGGGTTCAACCTACGTTGGTGATCTACTCTAGGTGTATGTTCTTCCTCTAATAATATCTTATGCATGCAATAAGAGGGACTTATACCCCTAATGTCAGCAATCGTCCAACCAATAGCTTTTCTTTGTTGCTTAAGTAGCAATATTAACGCAATTTCATGCTGTTTATTCAGTTTAGACGAAATAATGACAGGGAAGGTCTCTTTCTCTCCTAGATATGCATATTTAAGGTGTTCAGGCAATGGTTTCAGTTCTAATACAGGTGGTTGTTCAATTGATGGCAACATAGGAGTTGTAATTCTTTCAGACAGTTCATTGGTCAAGCATACATGCTGAGGGTTATCCACAGATACATCCATCAATTCAGAAATATTTAAGTCATTCAAATCTATTTGTGCATAATCAGTAGCATGCTTGACTAACAATTCATGCTCAATTTCATCTTCCATTAATGAGTCTACTATATCTACAGTTGCACAGTGTTCAAGATCAGAAGGATACCTCAAAGCTTTAAACACACTGAACTTAACCTCTTCATCATGGACTCACATGGTGAGTTCATCTTTTTGGACATCAATTAGGGCCCTACCTGTGGCTAAGAAAGGTCTGCCCAGTAGGATTGACACCTCTTTGTCCGCCTCGTAGTCCAAGATTATAAAATCTGCAAGAAAAATAAATTTGTCAAACTTGACTAGTATATCCTCTATCTTACCTTCAGGGTATGCGATGGATCTGTCTGCAAGTTGCAAGGTGACAGTTGTTGGTCGTGCTTCACCTATCCCAAGTTGTTGGAATAGTGACAAGGGCATAAGGTTGATCCTGGCTCCCAGATCACACAAGGCTCTGCCCACATGTTTGCCTCCCAATTCTACTAGCAAGGTGAAGGAACCAGGATCCTTCTCCTTCTTTGGCAGCTTGTTTTGGAGTATGGCACTGCACTCTTCTGTGAGGTTAACTGTTTCAAACTCACCAATAACTTTTTTGTTAGTTATAATATCTTTTAAAAACTTTACATAGGTTGGCATTGACTGCAAAACTTCCACAAAAGGAATATTAACATGGACTTGCTTCAGGATTTCCAAAAACTTATGGAAATGAGCTTCCTGTTCTTGTTTCTTTCTGAGCCGTCTAGGAAATGGGGGTGGTGGCACATAGGTAGGCAAGTCAGGCTGCCTAATGACAGGGGGAGGCCTAGGAATCTCTTCTGGTTCGTCAATGATAGGTTCCAGCCTTACCCTTGTTGTGTTTGGTTGTATTTGATCAAGATTAGGCAGAGAATCCAGTGGAGCACTAGACTCTTCATTCTCTACTCTCTTTGGTGCTTCTCTGCTGTTGATCACCAATGGCCTTCCACTTCGGAGTTCAATAGCTTGAACTTGTTCCTTACCATCCATTCTTGGAGTTTCTGTGTCTGCAGGCAGTCTGCCTTGAGGTCTATTTTTCAGCTCGTTTGCCAACTGCCCAATTTGATTCTCTAAGCTTCTCAGTGTTGCTTGCTGGCTCTGCAGAGTTGTATCATTCTTTGCTATGTATTCTTTCAGCAAGTTCTCCACTGATGTTCCCATCGATTGGTTGTTGACATATTGTTTCTGATATGGGGGTTGACTACTTTGTTGATGTTGAGTGAACCCAGGTGGTCCACTTGGTCTTGGTTGATTTGGCACCTGGCTTGTGCTTTGTTGACCACTCCAAGAAAGATTTGGGTGGTTTCTCCAGCCAGGGTTGTATGTATTTGAGTAGGGGTTGTTCCTTGGTTGTTGTTGATTTCCAACATAACACACCGATGATGGATTACCAGGGCAAAAGTCATACATGTGCCCTTCCCCACAGAATCCACAGACTAGTGCCTCACCTTGGTTGGCTACTGATGTGCTTGTTGAAACAGCTGCCACGGTGTTGACACTTTGTTGAATATTGGTTTGAGCCATTTGCTTCACCAGGTTGGTCAGAGCATTGATCTGGCTGCTCATTGCACTGAGTGTATCCATGTCTTGAGCCTTCCTTCTGTTTGGCTCCACAGGATCGTCTGACCATCTACAATGTGATGTTGAGATTTTCTCCAAAATCTCATAGGCTTCATTATAACTTTTGGATAGCATCGAACCTCCAGCTGAGGAATTCAAGACTTGCCTCGTGCTGGGGTTGCATCCTTTGAAAAATACTTCAATTTGAATACACCATGGAATGTCATGGTGTGGACATTTGAGTAGCAGATCTTTGAATCTGGTCCAAGCTTCATGTAGTGATTCATTTTCAGCTTGCTTGAACTTGATGATGTCATCACGGAAGTTAGAGTTCCTGTCTGGGGGAAAATATTTGACCAGGAACTTCTCAGCTAGGTCTGTCCAATTGACAATTGAACCAGACGAGAAGGAATTCAACCATGTCTTGGCTTTGTCTCTCAGTTAGTACGGGAAAAGGTACAGTCGCAAAGCCTCTTGAGAAACTCCTGGAATGACAAAGGTGTCACTCACTCCCAGAAAATTCCTCAAGTGATTGTGGGGGTCTTCATTCTCCACTCCAAAGAATTGTCCAACTGTGGACAGCATCTGGAACATGACAGGTTTTAATTCAAATGAGTGAGCTGTGATCTCTGGGCGTATGATGCTCGGATTAAGCTCCACAGGCATAGGTACAAGGTATGATAGAATAGCTATCCTTGTCATTCACAATTTCAATTGGATTGCGAATGTTAGTTGCTCGGTTTGGTGCTCCTTCTGCTCGATCCATTTCAGCTTGTTGTGATTCGAATTGTACTGACTCTGAGTGGTCAACAGTGTGCTGAATTACAGGTTACTTTGGCTGTTTAAAAAGGCGTTTCTTAGTTTTGTTTCTGGCCCTTAAAGTCCTTTTAGGCTCAGGATCAAATTCTAGATTGTGATTTGGAAACTCATTCATAAACTAGCTTTGTTGGTACTTGTAAAATAAATGCAAAAGATTAGCTCCAATAAATTAAGCTCTTCTAAAATAACACAAGTCGTGTTTACTAAACAAAATCCCCGGCAGCGGCGCAAAAAACTTGTTGCGTGCTCAGTGTGTAAGTAAAATTAAATGCGAAGAGCACTCAGATCATGCAAGTATACATGGTCTGCAGCAAGTGATAAGTATAATTTACTTTGTTTTCCCACAGAGATTAAGTTTAGTGACTAGCGATTTAGTGTATTAGATTAGATAAGGTAACTTAAATTGGATAGATTTTGGGTTGAGGTACGGAAATTTAGAAGATGCACGAAGAATGTAAGCATAAATGCAAAACTAGCAAAGAGGTAGAGTTATAATGTGGAAAAGTAGAATTGCGGTTCTCGCAATTTTTTCGCAATGATTTCGCAAAGGATAAAATCCCACGGAAAAGACTAAGGCAAAAGGCAGAAATGGTTATTGCGGTTCTCGCAATAATCTCGCAATAAAATAACAATGATTTAAAATCTAAAGTAAGACAGCAAGGTCGGCTTAAGAGTTCTCTATAGGCATTTGACTATGATCATTCAACAGCAATTTAACATTTCATGCATCGTTTTAGCTAGGCCTCATGCATCTTTCGATTACATGCATTAGATCTTTAAGTTACTCATATCCAAGTAAGGCTTAAGCACCTATTTATACACTTATGCTAACGAACGTGCTAGGAGAATGCCTATTCCTAGGCCATTCTCTGGTTACCATAAAAGGCTAACATGAATGGATGACTCTGAATTCTTACTCCTTCCGGAGGTTAGGAATTCTTTAGACAAAATGGATGGCCAGTCGAAATTGCCCATGGGATGAAGATCACATACATTCAATGCATTCATGCTACTTTACATGCTGAATTCACATACTTCTAGCCTATAGATTCATCTCTAGCAGACCCCTATTAGATTAGTTACTCATGGTTTTCAAAGAATTAAAGGAGATGAATTGACTAAACATCAAATGAAGAACTCAACAAATTGATTAAGGGAAGGCAGAATGTAGAATTCAGTAAAACCAATTGATTATTCTTGTAAGCAAGCAATTCATATCATAATTCGTGAACAAACATATGTCAATCCGAAAGCAACAATGAAAGGAAGAAGCAGTAACTGATTCAGAACAACATTTAGAGAAAAGCAGAAAGTACTTAGGAAGCTGTAAAGGAAAACAATAGAGGAAAGCAGTAAGGTGCGTAGGATCCTTCAAGTCGTGAATCGCCTCGGATGAAGGGGAAGATTAGCTGATTTTGGGGATAGTTTCGATCAAAAGAGAAGAAAGATCTTCTCTTCTTCCTCTCGATTTATCAACGCCAAGAGCTTGTTTCTTCGATCCAACAAACGGGGGAGAAGTTTTGTCTGCAAGTTTCTTCACGATCGGGCTCTCCTTGCACTCCGATTGATTGTGTTTTCCATCGCCATTCAACTCCTTTTATAGCTTCTACAAGTACCTTTAGCCGCGGATCTCCATCCATTATGGAGTAACAACCTCCCACGTGGCAGCAGTAGAAAGGTTGGGCGGCTGGACAATCACAACAACGACGACTGACGGCTGGAAAAATGCAGCAAAAGAAGACTGGCGTTGCGGTTTCCTTGCGAGGGTCGCAATGCTCTGTTTTGGCTGATTCCATTGCGAGTCCGCAATTTTTCCGCAATGCACCTGCAATGTACAATTTAGCTCTATTTTCACCATTTTGCATCCTTTTTCGTTCCTTTTCCAAATAAGCCTTGATTTAGCATCATTTCTCAAATTCTCACTTTTAAGCACACATTAAGCTAACTTTTAACAAAAACACTCAAGAACTTCCATGATTTTTAGGTAATTAAAGCCCTAAATAATGCACTTTTGGAGAGGTAACAGAGACGCAATCTGCGAAAGTTAAATTGGAGGCGGTTTTAATTCCAGAGATGGGGGAGGATTCAGTTTCCTTAATTAAAGGAGGCCAACTCCCGCTTACTCTTGTTGCAGCCCCACGCCAATTAAAAAAAAATATTAATTCAAAGCAGCAAATTGTGGACGAAATTCAAGGGCCTGGACTGACAGAAATTAGTGGGATTAATGGGCCAAAGGTGGGTGATAACACTCAAAAAGTGCAAATATTTAGCTCCTAAGTCTTGTGAATTAAGGAATAATTTGTGCTTAATGTCTATATAATTTATTTGTTTATATCGGATCATTACATTAGTTTAAGGCTTAAAAGAATATTTTAGAGGTTAATAATGATTAATCGTTCTAAGTGTTTATACCATATAAAATAATTAATCAAATGTTATCCCAAATATGATGAGTGGTTTGGTGGTGCAGAAGAACTTTGGCAGAGCGATCGATCGACTCAAGTTTGAGCCCAGGGGAGGACAAAATGTCCATTATTTATCTAAAGCACAGACCCTAGCGTCGGCAGCGTCTCGCTATGACGATTATAAAAACCCATTTTTTCGATATTTAGGTCATTCGTCTCGGCCCCATTGTTGTAAAACTCGATTTTGGGAGCCCAAAAGCCCATTTTCTCTCTAATCTCTTGTATTGAAGCTTAATTCTTGGTTGTTTGGATTGATTTTCACAACGGGCAACTAAGGTAAGTGCTCTAATTTGAGGTTTAAGGATTTTACCTTGATGCATTAGTGAGGGTTTGTATGAATTTCTAGCTTAGAATTGTATGATTTCTTGTATTCTATTCCTTGGTTTGTATCTAAATAGCATGTGTAACTGATTAGGAGTGACGCCCGAGTCCTTATGCATGTTTTACTGTTAAAGATTATGACGTATAATTGCCTCAATCGCCAAGTAGCAAGGGTCTAAGCGTGGCTAATTAATTCGAGCCTAAGTGACAGTTGGGGGTATGAATTAATTATTATTTTCACGATAGATGATAGCTCCAAAATAGAGTTATTGTTTACTCCCTAATTCCAGCTAAAACCGTGCTTAATTATGTTATTTTGCCTTGATTATAGGTGATTCACGGTTAGAGAGCTCGAGGAGTCCAAGGACATGCTTCAGAGCTAAGAAGGTCATTTTGAGGCCTCGGGATCGCTTCGGGAAAAGAGGAGCTTCAAACATGAAGAATTTGCCAAAAGGGAGCAACCAAAGGCAAATAAATTGCGCCAAACCCGAGAGCAAGCGTCTCGACGCTGGCCCGAAGCGTCTCGACGCTCCAAACGCGCGCGCTGAAGAATTCCCGTCTCAGCGTCTTGATAACTCCATTTTGGAGCTATTAAATACGTCCTAATTATAGCTAAAGACCGCTTCCAATTGATTAAATGTATCTCTTTTGTAGGAGAAAAGCGGCAAAGAGCTCGTGCGTCCATTGGGCATGTTCGAGCGCTTAAAGCAGAGTTTTAGCGCCCCGGGATTGCATCGGGAAGAGGGGAGTTTGTTCCGTGAAGAAACGGGCCAAAACAGCCTTGGAGAGGCAAAGCATCAGCCCCAAACCCGAGAGCCAGCGTCGAGCTATAGCGTCGAGACGCTGGCTCGACGCTGGAAAAACCCGAGAGCAAGCGTCGAGTGATAGCGTCGAGACGCTAGCTCGACGCTGCCCTGGCGTCGAGACCCTGCTTGGCGTCGAGACGCTTCGGAGGAGGCGCGCGCTGGAAAATCATCGGGGCAGCGTCGCGACGCCAGCGCGCGCGCGCGCGGATCACTTAGGGCACAGCGTCGAGACGCTGGCCTAGCGTCGAGACGCTACGACGAAGGCAGTAGCTAAAAGACGATTTTTCTGCACTTTTTTGGAAATCTTCTCCAAGCTTCATCTTCTTCATCTCTCAACGGAATCCGGCGATTCTTCTTCCCTTCTTCCCCATTTTCTCTCTACTTTCCGTGGAGCTCCGCCATTGTTGGCATGCGAGTGAGCTCCACTTCCCTTTGTATTAGGTAGATGAACTCTTCCATGGTCGTTGGTGGAGCGGGATTGACGATCCGCACCATGAGCGGCTAAGGTAAGGGTGACGGTTTGGGATTTTGTTTAGGGGAATTTTGTTAGACCTTTATAGCTTTGATAATCTGAGTTTAGATTGCATATTGGTTCTGTTTACGTTGCATTTGTTTACCTTGCTTAATCCAACGCGCATGTTAAATTATGTTGATTGACACTCGGATAGTTTCGCATGTTGTGTATGTTAAAGAGTAGCGATGCCGTGCCTCTCACTGCTCGACTAAGTAACACAGGTAAATAGAACTAAATCGAAGTATCGGGTCGGGTAGGATAATTGTTGGTTGCATACGGCGTTTGCGGGCAACCTACTAGCAATTAGAATTCACGCCCGAATGTTCGTCGCGGTTAGCTAGTAACTGTCTAAATTCATCTTAGGACTGATCATCTTAATGTGAGATTAGATAACGTGTAATTAGGACTGTGTGGCCTAATTAAAATCCATGAAGTCGGCTACTTTGGGGCTTCTTTGGTAGTCGTCCGCGTGCTTAGTAAACTGAATTCCATGTTATTAGAATTAAATGATAAGTTGTATTTGTCTAACAATTGACCCCGAGACTCCCCAAACCGTGCACACGTTTTCTACATATTATTTCTTTCTTCCGTTAGCTTTCTTATTGATTTCTTTGCATGATTAAAACCCCCCGTTACCAATTAATCGATCAAATCCCAATTTCACTAGTAAATTCAACTCTCCTATTCCTTGGATCGACCCTGTTACCACTGGCTGCAAAGCCTTGGCAATAGGCATTATAAATTTATTTTGGCAAGCCTCGACAGCTTGAGTTTATAGCGATAGTTCAAAAATATCGTTACCAAAATTGGCGCCGTTGCCGGGGAGTAGGCAATTGTTTGAATTTATGATTGGAGTTTGAATTTGATTTATTGATGGTTGACTGAAAATTTTTTCTGTTTGTATGTTGTATGTTTAGATTTTTGTTTGTGTATGACCCGTTCCTCTGAGGGTAGTTTGCAGTATATTCCTGAGATTGACAGAGAGGAGCGGCGGTTACGTAGAGAAGCCCGGGAGGGGCAAGGAACGTTTGAAAGAGAAGAAGGCAGTCCCTTCTTGTTTGACGAGATGGCGCAAGGCGATGCGCCACGGACGCTGAAGCAACTGGCAGCGCCAGACCTGAACCTGCAGCCTTTGTGCATTAACTACCCCGTGGTAGCAGGTAACTTTGAGCTGAAATCTGGTTTAATTCACCAGTTACCTTCTTTCCATGGAAATGCAGGTGAGGACGCGAACAAGCATTTGATGGAATTCCATTGCGTCTGCGCGGGGATGAAGCCCGCGGGAGTCACGGAAGAGCAGCTGAACATGAGGGCATTCCCCTTCACGCTCAAGGACAAGGCCAAGGATTGGCTGTACTATTTGCCTTCCGGATCCATCACCACGTGGCAGGACATGAAGCGGGTATTTTTGGAGAAATACTTTCCCGCATCCCTAGCCACCACCCTGCGAAAGAGAATTTATGGGATCACCCAGGATGTAGGTGAGTCCCTACATGAGTATTGGGAACGCTTTGGGCGCCTGTGCGCGAGTTTCCCACACCACCAGATCGCCGATCAGCTGCTCATACAGTATTTTTATGAGGGGATGACGCCCCACGACAGGCAGATGATCGATGCAGCGAGTGGAGGGGCGCTGATTGACAAGACCCCAGTTGAGGCCAAGCAGCTCATTGCAAATATGGCTACAAACTCGCAGCAGTTTGGGATCAGAGGGCAAGGACAAGTGCACAGCGTGGCTCAGAGCCATGAGATGTCTGAAATGAGGGCCCAGGTCGCCGAGATAGGTAGTATGTTGAAGAAAATTGTTGGAGGACAACGCGAAGAGGCGGAGGTCAATGCAATCGGGGGGTATGCTTCCAACCCAAGGAAGTATGATCCATATGCTAACACTTACAACCCCGGTTGGCGTGACCATCCTAACTTCAGCTATGGGAACAGGGAAGGACAAAATCGCTTCCAAGGCCAGTCTCAGGATAGGCCTAACTCTTCCACCCAGGCTCAAGCTTCGAGCTCCTCCAGCTCACTTGAAGAGATGGTCAGGACCATCGTGACTAGCACCAGCCAGTTCCAAAAAGAGGCTCGCGAGGAGCTAAATTCTCATAAGGCAGAGCTGCAGAATTTGAACAAGCAGCTGACACAAATGGCGGTGTCTATTAGTAAGATCGAGAGCAAGAGCTCGGGGAAGCTTCCTTCCCAAACTACAGTTAACTCATGTGAAAATGTGAGTGCCATTCAGCTGCGCAGTGGGAAGTCACTTTCCACCAGAGCTGTGAAGGAAGCCACGGACAGCCTGAACGAGTCCGCCCCGACTGCTCCTGAGACTCAGAATGAGAAAAGAAATGAGAAGGTCAGTGTACCTGTGGATGTTGCCAAAGCACCATTCCCGAGTAGGCTTGCGAAGCCTACTTTGGAATCCGATGACGAGGAGGTCCTGCGAACCTTCCAAAAGGTGATGGTGAATATCCCGCTCCTAGAGGCAGTCAGTCAAGTGCCCAAATATGCAAAATTCTTAAGGAGCTGGTGCACTACGAAAAGGAAGTCCAGAGGGACTGAGAAAAAGAAAGAGAACGTTTCTGCCATACTCCCAGGTACGTTGCCTGCAAAGTGCAACGATCCAGGTACTTTTACTATCCCATGCACTATAGGTAGTAAAATTGTTCATAACGCCATGTTAGACCTAGGAGCCTCTGTTAATGTTATGTCTTATGCATTATATCGTGAACTGAATTTGAATGAAATGCATGAATGTAATGTTTCTGTTCAGTTGGCTAATGGGTCGAGCATCTGTCCTAGGGGGAAGGTAGAGGATGTTTTAGTTAGAGTTGGGAATATGACGTTTCCCGCCGATTTCCTTGTTCTAGATATGAAAGAAAATTCATTGCATGCTTCGTCCTCTATGCTGTTAGGACGCCCTTTTCTTAAGACCGCTAGGGTCAAAATCGATGTGTATAAGGGCGTCGTGTCGTTAGAGTTTGATGATACTTTGCATGAGTTTTCTTTATTTGATGGGAAATCTTTTGCGAATGTTTCTGTTGTTTGTGAGCATGATGAGAATGGGAGTCTACCCTCGCGCTTGAGGGATGGTTCCCATGTCTCTGTTAAAATTTCTGATTTGAATTTGATGGATGATACTGATGGTTTTTGCACTAACATGTCTGATATTCACGTGCCCGAGGCACGAAGAGTGCAAAATGTTTTTCAGGTAAACGGTGGAAAAGGTGTGGCCGTGGACAAGTCTGGATCGTCCCCCGCACCTACAGACTATGGATGAGTCTGTTTCGAGAATACAGTCGAGCAACCGACTTTAAAAATTCTGCGCTTCTCGGAGGCACCCGAGTGTTGAACTGTTTTTATGCTTTAGTTTAGTTTTATTGCTTTTTAGTATTAATTAGCTTGCTGTTTTTTTTTTTAGGGAATCGAGGATGAGAAGACAATTTTGGGCTCTGATGCGTTCGTGCGCCGCTTCCTCGCCCTCGCCAGCTTCACCAAGAGTCAGGGAAGTGTATTTCTTCTTCCCTTTTACTTTGATGTATCTGACTGATTGGCATTGAGGACAATGCCAAATTTTGAAGTTGGGGGTGGAGTAGTCCGATGGATATGCATGTGTAGTTTGTTGAGAAGTGTTATAAAGATATTGAAGTGCTTGGGACTCTGTTTACTGTTTTCTGACTGTGATAGCCTAGGAAATGCATGTTGGAAATCTGAGCATGTTCATAATCGAGTTTTTGCATGAGTTTTGTGTTTATTAGGTTCATGTCAAAAATTTTAAAATTTTTTCTGTTGCTCCCCTGCACTCATCGCGCACTTAGCAACTTCTCCCTAGATTCCTTAGGTAGCTTGTTGCATGAGAGTTAGTAGCTAATTAATTGAGGAAGCATGTGCTTAGCCTAATAAAAAAATAGAAAAGCATGTTTTGTAGAAAAATTTCTCTCGAGGCGCTCCTCCTTCTTTTTTTTTAAGCGCTTAAAAGAAGTGAGCGTTAGTCCTTAAAAACGTGAAGTTTTATGCATGAATTTGACGTGTTAGGCAACTCGAGTTGGAAAGAAAAAGAAATGAAAGGTTGGTTCAAAGAACCCAAATAAAAGAGTACAAAGTACTTTTGAAAAGGAAGAAAAAGTATGAGAAAATAATTAGGTCTCTTAATTTGTTTCTCTCTCTCGTGTAAGTCAAGTGTAGCTGTTCTTAAACGCTAGAAGTAGGGGGAAAATGGGATGTGCGTTGCATGTTGGTTTTCCGGGTTTACGTGAGTTTAGGAGTGGTTGTCTAGCACACACACACGTTAGGGGGCAAGAGTTAATTTTTGATATGTCCTAGTTAATGCATGAACAAAATGCTTCCATGATTATACTCGTGTTTGAAATTTCAATATGCATGGAGGTTTGAGTTAGAATATATGTAAACGCGTCCTTAGAGTCAATGTCTTTGTAGTGCTTGCTCGAGGACTAGCAATGTTTAAGTTGGGGGTGTTTGATAACTCCATTTTGGAGCTATTAAATACGTCCTAATTATAGCTAAAGACCGCTTCCAATTGATTAAATGTATCTCTTTTGTAGGAGAAAAGCGGCAAAGAGCTCGTGCGTCCATTGGGCATGTTCGAGCGCTTAAAGCAGAGTTTTAGCGCCCCGGGATTGCATCGGGAAGAGGGGAGTTTGTTCCGTGAAGAAACGGGCCAAAACAGCCTTGGAGAGGCAAAGCATCAGCCCCAAACCCGAGAGCCAGCGTCGAGCTATAGCGTCGAGACGCTGGCTCGACGCTGGAAAAACCCGAGAGCAAGCGTCGAGTGATAGCGTCGAGACGCTAGCTCGACGCTGCCCTGGCGTCGAGACCCTGCTTGGCGTCGAGACGCTTCGGAGGAGGCGCGCGCTGGAAAATCATCGGGGCAGCGTCGCGACGCTGGCCTAGCGTCGCGACGCCAGCGCGCGCGCGCGCGGATCACTTAGGGCACAGCGTCGAGACGCTGGCCTAGCGTCTCGACGCTACGACGAAGGCAGTAGCTAAAAGACGATTTTTCTGCACTTTTTTGGAAATCTTCTCCAAGCTTCATCTTCTTCATCTCTCAACGGAATCCGGCGATTCTTCTTCCCTTCTTCCCCATTTTCTCTCTACTTTCCGTGGAGCTCCGCCATTGTTGGCATGCGAGTGAGCTCCACTTCCCTTTGTAATAGGTAGATGAACTCTTCCATGGTCGTTGGTGGAGCGGGATTGACGATCCGCACCATGAGCGGCTAAGGTAAGGGTGACGGTTTGGGATTTTGTTTAGGGGAATTTTGTTAGACCTTTATAGCTTTGATAATCTGAGTTTAGATTGCATATTGGTTCTGTTTACGTTGCATTTGTTTACCTTGCTTAATCCAACGCGCATGTTAAATTATGTTGATTGACACTCGGATAGATTCGCATGTTGTGTATGTTAAAGAGTAGCGATGCCGTGCCTCTCACTGCTCGACTAAGTAACACAGGTAAATAGAACTAAATCGAAGTATCGGGTCGGGTAGGATAATTGTTGGTTGCATACGGCGTTTGCGGGCAACCTACTAGCAATTAGAATTCACGCCCGAATGTTCGTCGCGGTTAGCTAGTAACTGTCTAAATTCATCTTAGGACTGATCATCTTAATGTGAGATTAGATAACGTGTAATTAGGACTGTGTGGCCTAATTAAAATCCATGAAGTCGGCTACTTTGGGGCTTCTCTGGTAGTCGTCCGCGTGCTTAGTAAACTGAATTCCATGTTATTAGAATTAAATGATAAGTTGTATTTGTCTAACAATTGACCCCGAGACTCCCCAAACCGTGCACACGTTTTCTACATATTATTTCTTTCTTCCGTTGGCTTTCTTATTGATTTCTTTGCATGATTAAAACCCCCCGTTACCAATTAATCGATCAAATCCCAATTTCACTAGTAAATTCAACTCTCCTATTCCTTGGATCGACCCTGTTACCACTGGCTGCAAAGCCTTGGCAATAGGCATTATAAATTTATTTTGGCAAGCCTCGACAGCTTGAGTTTATAGCGATAGTTCAAAAATATCGTTACCACGTCTGGACGCTACGACGATTATATAAGCCTTTTCTCCGATTTTTAGGTCATCTTCTCCGTTTTTTCCTTTTCCTCCATTGTTGTAAGCTCGAGTTTTTGAGCTAGAACTCCATTTTCTTCCCTTTTCTTGTAAATAAAGCTCAAACATTGTGGTTTGGCTTGATTTGCACAACGGGCACCTAAGTAAGTGCTCTAATTTGAGGTTAAGGATTGATGTGTTGATGTATTAGGTGAGATTTGAGCTTAATTTCTACTTAGTCTCTAATTCATAAGTATTCCTTCTCATAAGCATATTTGATTAGCTTCAACTCCTATTTAGATTGACAACCTATTGGAATTTGTAAGCTATATAGTTAAAGATTAGAATGCGATTGCCTCTTCTAATCAAAGGTAGCACAAGTCTAATTATGTCTATATGAACACGACCGTGTTTCATCTTAGTTGCATGATAGACTTTGGGGAAGGGACAAATCGGTCTAGTTGGTAGAGATTTCACCTTACTAGTTCGTCGCAATCTTATCCGCCACTGATAATCAATTCAAATTGGGAGCGATTGCCCAAATTTGGATTGATTATCAAGTTTAATTAGGATTCGTCAAGTCCTAATTAACTCTCATGGGTTATTTGTTTCTGATTAGGGCAGATAATTTGCGTGTTTATGACATTTTAGCTAAGTCTCGAAAGCATCGATGATCTGAACTACATCAACAGTCAATCCTGATGCCTCGAATTAGGAGCACATGTTACATTTATTTTTCTCGCTTTTAATTTTCCGTCATTTATTTTTCCTTTAGTTTAATTTTCTGCTTAGTTTAGTTTTCTTAAACCTTTCTCCCCCGTTTATTTTGAGTTTTAATTAAAAGGCAAATATGAATTAATTAGGAGATACTAATTCTAGGTTTCCTGTGGATCGACCTGACTACAGTTATCTATAAATTAGAGAAGCTTTAGCCAGTTTATAAATTTAATTTGGTGGGTCTCGACAACCCGAAAGGGTGGCCATTCAAAAGGCCACTACCAATAGACTTAGGGAAAGAGGAAAAATCGAGCTAGTTGGTCGAGTTCTCAATCAATTTGTTTGTCACGATGCTACCCGTTACTATTCTTTCATTGGTTTAGGAGTACCCGTTACTTTTCTCCCCCGTTTATTTTGAGTTTTAATTAAAAGGAAAATATGAATTAATTAGAAGAGACTAATTCTAGGTTCCCTGTGGATCGACCTGACTACTGCTATCTATAAATTAGAGAAGCTTTAGCCAGTTTATAAATTTAATTTGGTGGGTCTCGACAACCCGAAAGGGTGGCCATTCAAAAGGCCACTACCAATAGACTTAGGGAAAGAGGAAAAATCGAGCTAGTTGGTCGAATTCTCAATCAATTTGTTTGTCGCGATGCTACTCGTTACTGTTCTTTCATTTGTTTAGGAGTAGCTAACTTAGATTAATTAAAGAGCATGTTTAATTAGAATTTATGCCTCTAATTAATTCATTGAGATGTCTGCTACGGAGACGAGCAAACATTTCGCGTGCATGAGATATAATCGCTAAGCATGTTAGAATCCCTATGATCTAAGCGCAAGTAAATTTAGATCCCTCGAATTAGGAGCACATGTTACATTTATTTTTCAGTTATTTAATTCTCTGTCATTTAATTTCCGTAACCCAATCCCTTTTTTTATCGCTTTTATTTTGAGTTTTAATTAAAAAGCAAATAGAAATTAGTTAAGAGAAGTTAATTTAGGTTCCCTGCGGATCAACACGATTACCACTAGCTACAAGTTAGCTTAGTTGTATCGGTATTATAAATTTCATTTTGGCGGGATTCGACACCCCGAAATTGGAGTACACCATAAAGTGGTCTACCAGTGGGACACTTGAGTACTGAAGAAACATGTGTGATTCCTGGGCCTATTCTGGGTCATCTAATGGTCAGAGGAAAAATTGAGAAAAAGAACAAAGGGGATTTACAAAACACAGTGATTGAGAATTCAAAAAGGACAACAGCAGGTTCGAGAGTCGGAGGAAAGACTTGGAAAATGACTGATTTGAGCCCGATGATCCTTAGCCCAACAGTAGAGGAAGATGAGGGAAGTTATTCTGTAGGGAGAAAAATAATGGCCCTGGTCTATTGGGCAATCAAAAAAAGAAAATTTGTTTGACTATTGACGATATTGAAATTGTGCAATCGGTGGAGGCTGCTAGACAGCCTCGCCGGGCACAATGAAAAAATTAAGTTGGAATGTTCGTGGGTTCGGGAACCCTAGGACAATACAAGCCCTTCGTCGGTTAGTGACGAAGCACCATCCCCAATTGGATTTCTTGATGGAAACCAAATGCAGACACAATAAGAACGATCAAATTAAAAGAGAATCAAGTTTGAACAATTATTTGAGTGTTCCTAGTAATGGTAATAGTGGAGGGCTAATGCTATTCTGGTAAGATGATTTAGATGTCAACATTATGTCCTCATCGAGTGGTCACATTGACTCTTTTGTAAAAGAAGGTCTCGACAGGTGGCGGTTCACTAGGTTCTATGGGAATCCTAAGGATGATCACCAACATGAGTCTTGGGAGCTTCTCAATCGACTACACAACGTTTCCAACCTTTCGTGGTTAATAGGGGTGATTTTAATGAGATAACGTGTGATTCTGAGAAAAGAGGTGGGGCGCTTCGTTGCCAATCCCTGATGTCAAACTTTAGAGATGTGATTGATATGTGTTGTCTCATCGATGTAGGATTCAAAGGGGATCAATTTACTTGGTGTAACAATCCGTTTTCGGGCGAAACCATCTGAGGACGACTTGACAGATTTTTAGTTAACTCGGGGTTTCAAGACAAGATTCAGGTGCTAACTGTTTGATAGCTCTAATTTAGAGCTATGTTTTTTCCCTAATTGTAGTTGAAAACTGTGCTTAATATTGTTAATTTGCCTCTCTTGTAGGTGTTCCACGGTGAAGAGCTCATAAGGTCCAAAGGATGATTTTCGGAGCTGAGAAGGCCATCTTAAGGTCTCGGGATTTCATCGGGTAAAAAAGAGGAGCAAAGGACAAAGGTTGCACTTTAGTCCAGCGTCGAGACGCTCTCCAAGTGAGTTTTGAATTGAAAACCCAAGAGTAAGCGTCGAGACGCTGCTCGACTCTGTCCTGGCGTAGAAGCGCTGGCCTTGGTGTCTCGACGCTCCGAAGAGGCGCGCGCTGAAGATTTCCGTTTGTAGCGACGACGACTATTTAAGTCATCTTCTACGATTTTAGGTTAAGTTTTAATCCCTTTTTCTCAAGACTTCCCCCATTTGAGATCGGTTTGGAGCTCTCTCTTCTATATTTTCTTGTTGTATGAACCAAATGGCTTCCATGGAAGCTTGAATTCATTCCAAGACCATGGAAGGCTAAGGTTAGTGTAGGATTTGAGGATTAATTGGGGGATTTTGTGAAGTTTGTAAGGATTTGAGACTTGTGCTTTAAATTTCTATCTTATTCTGAATTTAATTTGATGCATCTTCTTCTTCCATGCTTATCTCATGAATGTGTTTGCACAAAAGTTTGACACCCTTGATTGCTTGCATGTTCTATTGTTAATTAGATTAGTGATGCAGTTGTCTCTCCTAATCGCTTAAGTAACGAGTGTTCGGTGAAGCCATAGGTAGTACATAAGTATGCTACCTTAGATTGTGTTAGCTAACCTCGAAGGAGTTGATAAATAGGAAAATCAGCTTTGGGTTCCCAAGTCGAACATTCGTCACAATGCATCCGCTATTGTTTTTAATTAATCTAGGGTTGATCAACTTAGGTAAATTAATTGCATGTTTAGTTAGAATTGACACCTCTAGCTAATTTCTTGGGTCGATTACTGTCAGTGGTTTCCGGGTAATTGTTTGTGTGCTTGAATTGGTTCTGATTAAGTCAATAGATGCTCAATGATATGAATTACATAATTTCACAAATCCAGAATTCCCCAAATCCAACACGTTCGTACTCTTGATTAATTTCTCCGTTAGTTTATTTTTCCAAATTGCATGACCAAAACCCCCTTGTTTTGTTACATTGATTAAATAAATGAAATTCAATCAATCTCTGATTTTTATATCATAGCTCCCTACGGATTGACCTGGTTACCACTAGCTACAAGTTAACTTAGTGTAATCGGTATTACAAATTTTATTTTGCCAAGCCTCGACAACTTGAAATTGGGGCACACCATTCTGTGCTCGACCAAAATTAGCGCCGTTGCCGGGGAGAAACTAAAAATCAGTTTTGATTGGTTTTGTTTGTTTAGTTGTTTTTGAAATTTTTTGATTCTGTTTGTTTTTAAATTTATTGTGTTGTATGACCCGTTCTTCTGAAATTTGTGGTTTGCAGTATATTCCTGAAATAAAAAGAGAAGAACGACGGCTGAGAAGAGAAGGACGAGAAGATCTAAGATTGTTTGAAGAGGAAGGACTCGGTCCTTTTGTGAGACAAGCGATGGCGCACGAGGAAGCACCACCGACATTAAAGCAGCTGACAGTGCCAGATCTGAACCAGCAGCTGCTTTACATTACATAACCAGTTGTAGCTAGTAATTTTGAATTGAAATTCGGTTTGATTCATCAATTACCTTCCTTTTATGGTAATGCAGGCGAAGATGCAAACAAACACTTGATGAAATTTTACGGTGTCTGCTCAAGGATGAAGCCTCCAGGAGTAACCGAGAAGCAGCTCAATCTAAGAGCTTTTCCCTTCACTCTGAAGGATAAAACCAAGGATTGGTTGTACTACCTACCATCAGGCTCGATCACAACCTGGAATGAGATGGATAGGCTATTTTTAGAGAGAATATTTTATGGCTTCCCTCGCGATAACATTGAGAAAAGGAATTTATGGGATTACCAAAGACGTTGGTGAATCATTGCATGAATACTGGGAGAGGTTCGGTAGGCTGTGCGCAAGTTTCCCACACCACCAGATCGTCGACCAACTGCTCATACAGTATTTCTATGAGGGTATGACTCTTCATGACCGTTAAATGATTGATGCAACTAGCGGTGGAGCATTGATTGACAAGACTCCCGCAGAGGCTAAGCAATTGATCGCCAACATGGCAAGGAACTCTCAACAGTTTGGTGTCAGAGGAGGAGTAAGCCAAGTGCATCAGATCAACCAGACTAGTGAAGTCAATGACATAAAGGCCCATGTGGCAGAGATGAGTAATTTGCTGAAGAAATTTGTAGGAGGAGGTAGTCGAGATTTGGAAGAAGTTAATGCCATTGGAGGTTATGCCTCCAACCCAAGGAAGTACGATCCATATTCGAATACATATAACCCCGGGTGGAGAGATCACCCAAATCTGAGTTATGAAAACCGAAAAGTACAACAACGTTATCAAGGTCAGTCTTACGAGAGACCTCCCAACTCCCCCCATGCTCAACCCTCCACCTCCGGAAATTCTATGGAAGAGATGGTAATAATCATTGTGAACACGACAGACCAATTCCAAAAAGAAGCTCGAGAGGAGCTTAATACCCACAAAGTAGAGCTGCAAAATCTGAACAAGCAGCTGACACAAATGGCCGTGTCGATCAGTAAGTTGGAAAGTAAGAGTCTGGGGAAACTTCCTTCCCAAACGACTATCAACTCATGCGAAAATGTGAGTATGATTAATTTGAGAAGCGGGAAGGTGATTCCCTTCAATGTTGAATCAGAGAAGAAAAAGAAGTTGAATGAAGAAATGCCCTTGCAAGTACCTGAGAATATTTCCATAGCACCCTTCCCGAGCAGGCTTGCGAAGCCTAAGGAAGCAAATGAAGATGAGGAAGTCTTGAAGACTTTCCAAAACGTGGCAGTGAATATCCCTCTGCTGGAAGCTGTTAAGCAAATACCAAGGTACACATCTTTTTTGAAGAATTGGTGTACTTGCAAAAGGAAATCAAGAATGAATGATGAAAAGAAGAAAAAGGAGAATGTTTCAGCGGTCTTCCCTGGTACTTTACCGATTAAGTGTGAGGATCCAGGTATGTTCACCCTTCCTTGCACAATAGGGAATAAATTGATTAAAAATGTCATGTTAGATCTCAGTGCATGGTAGTGAACTTTTCGAATTTCCACAAATCTCGGGGTGTCGAATCCCGCCAAAATAAAATTTATAAGCCTGCTTCCACAGAGTTATTTGTAGCTAATGATAACGGGGTCGATCCTCAGAGAATTAGTTTAAATTCAAACTTGTTAATTTAAGAAACACAAATTTGGGGGAAAGTATTTGAGTTTCTGGAACAATCATAAGATAAGCTAACGGAAAATTTAGAACTAATGGAAATACAAATTGACAAACGCATTCAACTTGAGGTGCTCATGATTGGTAATTAGCGTACTTTTAGATCATCGACTAAGGAAGAATTTAGCTAAAATCAATTGAACACACGAATTGCCTATTCGAAGAATCGATATAAACGCGTCCAAGGAAAATTAATCAGAAGAATGAATTTCTAATTAAACATAACAATTGACCGTTGGGGGCCAACGTTCCACCAAGACCAATTATTAGTAACGGACTATTCGTGACGGTTGTCTAAATTCGGAAGCAAAAAATAGTATACCGATTTGAATTCTACTCCAAGAAAAATTAATGCAAGGACAACATGGAAGGCAATGGCATCAATTGCATAATTAAACTCTTGTTACTTAGGCGGTTAAGAGAGGAACGACATCAAAATCTAATTAACGGTGCAATATGCAAACAATCAGGATCGTCAGCCGATTATGAAAACACATTACTAAGATTAAGCAAGAGAGAAGAATCATGCTCAAAGTTTAAGCTAAACAATGAAATTAAGCACTAATCTCCCTAAAATACTCTAACTAACCAATCATTTACATCCTCAAATTGAATACTTACTAACTACTCTTCCATGTAGGTGGGAACTTCAAGAATCTTCATTCAAGCTCCATTCGTCTTACAAAATGGTAGAAAACCACCCAAAATTGGTAAAACTGGTGTAGAAATCGAGAGAGACAAGACAACCCGACCTAAAATCGGACAACTTTCATTTTTTACTCACCGTAGCGTCGAGACGCTACGGACGAAACTTCAGCGCGTGCACATCGGACCGTCGAGACGCTTCGGGACAGCGTCTCGACACTTGGCAGCATCGAGCAGCGTCTCGACGCTTGCTCTCGGGTTTTGGCAAATTATTTTGCCTTTGAATGCTCCGTTTTGGAAAAATCTCATCTTTTTGAGCTCCTCCTTTTTCGATACGTTCCCGAGGCCTTAAATTGACCTTCTTAGTCCCGAACGACGTCTAAAATGTAAAAGTATTCCAAGTATCGAATCCCAAAAGACTGTTGTGGATTTTAGATTTAGAAAGAATTTGTTTTTCGAATGCAATGAAAAATAACAAAAATAAATTGATAATGTTTGGTTGGTTTGGGTTGAAAATAATAACAAAAACGAGGATCCAATCATGTTCTAGCCCTAAGTTGAGTTTACTTGACAACCTGTGACCATAGAGTCACCACATAGTACCTTATGCTTTTGGATCAAATTCATCTTCTAATCAGCCTCTTTGCAAGTACCTTTAGGAGTCTAAGCCATTATACCTACGGTCCAGTGGATAATGTGATCTTAGATGGTTAAGGACGCAATCCTATTGATCCTATAGTCTTTTCCCCAATCATCAAGGACAATCGACGAAATCGTATTCCTAGGCTTTTCTGCTATATCACCTTTACAAGAGCTGGTAATTTCCCGACCTGTCCAGTATCGACATTAACATTTGATGTTGATTAAGTGATCAAATTAATCTTACATTTTTGCATATATTCAGTAAAGGATGAACCACACAAGGCATAAGGGTAAAACCGTAATTTACCGCAGTCAAGCTAGCTCATTTCTTAATGGTCATTCACATAATTGAATCCCTTAGGAAAACTTAGATCATAACGAAGGTTCTAAACTGAAAATGAAATTATAAGTGCAAAAACTAGCTAAAGGGTAAAATGGTAATTTTGCGTGAAAATTAAGAACAAAATGTAAATAGAAAATGTTCAGAATAAAGCAGAAAATAAATCTGGAAATTTTTCAACTTTCTCTCTCTCGAACTCGTGGACAATGGATGAAGGGTCTCTCCTTGCTCGATTCACGTCGTCAATGTGAATTGAATCCTCGCAGCACCTTCCTTCCGGAGATGACTGAAGTAGAACTTTTCCAGAGGAGTGATCCGCTCTTGTTGGAGTTTCGGGATTTTGGTGAGTTCTTCGAGAGAGAAGGGAGGTTGATTGATGATGTGGGGAATGATTTGTTGTAGAGATTGATCGATGATTTGAATGAAGACTTGAGGTGCCTTCTATAGACCTTAGGGTTTGTTTGAAGTTGCTAAAATGAGGGAGAGATCTTTGACAAAGGTTGTTAGGTCAAATGAGTATTTGTTTGCTGATTCTCTTGAAGATCCTTGACTAAAATATCCCAACAAATTCGTTTTGACTCAGTCAACAACACTCTGTGACTTTTCTGTGGCCACAAGTTGAATTCTTTGATTTCGACTTCTATGTGGCCACAAGCTGGAGCAAAAATACAGATTTCCTGAAAATGATTAAAACAACATTAATTCTTATAAAAAATGACTCTTTTACCCTCTAAATTGCTTCATATTGAGAAAACGATCTTGGACATGTGACTTTCCTATTTTTTATTCTTTTTTAATCAATTACATGCACAATTATATTTAATTTAATTCAAAAAGTCAATTAATGAGTAGGATTTAAAGGGTAAAAACACGACATAAATGTCGTTCATCAGTAGGGCAAATTAGCAATAACATCAATTTTAGCCTTTGTCTACCTCGATGCCCCTACATGCCCTAAGACTATGCCTTGATTGACCATGAAGTGACATTTCTCAAAATTCAAGACTAAGTTCGTTTCAATGCATCTTTCCATAACATGCGACAAATTAACCAAACAATCATCAAAAGAATTGCCATAAACAGTGAAATCATCCATGAACACTTCTATGCATTTCTCAACAAATTTAGAAAAGATGCTCACCATGCAACGTTGAAATGTTCCTGGGGCATTACAGAGACCAAATGTCATTCTCCTATATGCATACGTACCAAAATGACAAGTAAAAGTGGTTTTCTCCTGATCTTCCTGATCAATAGGAACTTGATAAAAACCAGAGAACTCATCCAAAAAGCAGAAAAATGGTTTCCCAGCTAATCGCTCCACCATTTGATCAATGAACAGAATTGGGAAATGGTCATTTTTAGTTACATCATATAACTTCCTAAAGTCGATACACATTCTCCAACCATTCTGAATCCTTTTAGGCACTAATTCACCCTTTTCATTTTTAACAACAGTAATTCCAGTCTTTTTAGGCACAACATGAATTGGGCTAACCCACTGACTATCAGAAATAGGATAGATGATACCTGCGTCAAGGAGTTTGTGAATTTCTGATAGGACCACTTCCTTCATTGCTGGATTTAGTCTTCTCTGAGGCTCTCGAGAGAGTTTCGCTCCATCCTCAAGCCGAATTTTATGCATGCATAAAGGTGGACTCAAACCATGCAAATCAGCTAATGTTCATCCTATGACTAGCTTGTTCTTCTTCAATATCTCAACCAATTTTCCTTCATGCTCTAGTGTAAGCTCCTTTGAGATAATTACCGGTAGTGTGTCCACCTCCCCAAGTATACGTACTTGAGATGATCTGACTAATAGCACACAAAATGAGCTATCTTTATGACTTATTTTATGCTAGTTTAGAGGATTAAATGTGTACTTTCACGATTATATTTTATTATTTTATAGATATCGAGTATTTTGGAGAAAACCGAGGATTTTAGAAGCTTTGTTGTGAAAACTAAGCTATTTGGATAAAATTTGAAGTTCCCAAGTGACAAAAAGAAGGAAATTGGGTCCAAAACCCGAGAGCATAACGCTGGAAATTATAAAAGAAATAAATAAAACATTGTTTGGACTCAAACTCAAGAAGTCACATGCATATAGCCCAGCCTTAACAACTGCTTGACCACAACGCCAACTACAATATTTTATACTTTTACCCACTATTTTTAATATTAGTGTTGCGCCGATCTCATATGCACGATTTTTACCTAAATTTCCATATAAATACATATTTTTTAGTCATTTTTGGGGAGCCGATTTGGAGAGTAAATCCCAATTTCGAAATTACGTACTTTTTAGAGTTGGAAGAGATTTTAAGGAGCACAACGTGGAATCGACACGAGTTTTATTTCTTCTTTTCCTTTTAATTTGTAGTTTTATTATGGATTTATTTTTGAGTTTATATTTTGAATTATTGAACATGATGAGCTAAACTCTCTTGACTTGAAACTTTGATGTAATCGTTTATTGAATTTTATTCTTCTTAATTAATAGTTGGTATTTTAATTTCATATTGGTTGTGAGAACTTTTCTAGGCTTAATGCATGTTAGGATTTGACCATTCTTTGCATGATTTTTATATCAATAATTTGAGGTTGAGAGACGAATTATTATTGATGATCCTGAATTGTTTTTCCCTGATTTATACATGAGATAAACATATCCTTGTAGGTTTTGTGACAAGTATAGTTGTACGTTCTTCATATTTGGATTGTCTGAATTGCCATAGAAATATAGGTAATTTACTTTTCAAAGAACCTAGCAGAGGCGTGGTTATCTGATGTGGATTCTCTCTTTTCTAGTGGATGCCGAACCTGATTAATTTCATCTTTTAATGAATGAAGAATTTGATGAGATAACGGTGAAGTCATTGCTCAAGTCAATTCCCTAGGACATATTTCTCCTTATTGTTCTCCAATTTTAATTTTGTTTTAATCATATCATTTGATTTTCATGCTCTAAACAAAATTGAGTGATAATATTCATGGTAATTAGATGAACTAGAAAACCAATCATGAGGACGATATCCGTATTTTTTATACACTATATTAAAACTTGACCCGTACACTTGCGGTAGTTTATTGCACTATTTTTGCACAAGTTTGAGGGTATTTGGTAGCACACAAAATGAGTTATCTTTATGACTTATTTTATGCTAGTTTAAAGGATTAAATGTGTACTTTCATGATTATATTTGATTATTTTATAGATATCGAGCATTTTGAAGCAAACCGAGGAATTTACAAGCTTTGTGGTGAAAATTAAGCTATTTGGATGCAATTTGAAGTTCCCAAGTGATGAGAAAAAGAAAATTTTGTCAAAAACCCGAGAGCATAGCGCCTAGCCGCTACAAAATGATGAAAAAAAAAACGTTAAAATGTACTAATCTAGGCTGAAACTCAAGCTCTGACAACATGCATTATGTTTTTCCAACAACACTTCACCAAATTAGCCAACATACCAACTTGTTTATTATATTAGCAACATATTTATCTTATTATGTAGCCCAACCTATTTTCAGCCTACATTCCACCTCCATGAAGCTTCATGCGCACGTGCCACACTGGATCCGAGCCCCCCAGATTTTCCTAGTTCCTTTTATATTCAGATTTTGCCCTATTTTGCCATATAAATACATCTTTTTATGGAGTTTTTGGGGAGCCGATTTGGAGAGTCAATCCCAATTTCGAAATTACTTACATTTTAGAGTTAGAAGAGATTTTTGGGAGCAAAAAGAACAGATTTACATGCTCGAGATCGTGGAGATTGCAGCGGAAACGTGGAATCGACACGAGTTTTATTTCTTCTTTCCCTTTTAATTTGTAGTTTGTTTTATGGGTTTATTTTTTAGTTTATATTTTAAACTGAACATGATTAGCTAAACTCTTTTGACTTAGAGCCTTGATGTAATCGTTATTGAACCTTATTCTTCTTAATTAATAGTTGGTATTTCAATTTCATATTGGCTGTGAGAATTTTTCGGCTTAATACATGTTAGGATTTGACCATTATTTGCATGATTTTTATATCAATAATTTGAGGTTGAGAGACGATTATTATTGATGATCCTGAATTATTTTCTCTAATTTATACATGAGATAGACATATCCTTGTAGGTTTTGTGACAATTATAGTTTTACGTTTTTCATATTTGGATTGTCTGAATTACCATAAAAATATAGGTAATTTACTTTTCAAAAAATATTGTTATTGTTCGTGAGAGAATAACAAGTTTATAGTGTAGAACTTGTCAACAATCTAGAAATTGATTAATTCCATCTTTTAATGAATGAAGAATTTGATGAGATAACGGTGAAGTCATTGCTCAAGTCAATTCCCAAGGACATATCTCTCCTTATTGTTCTCCAAATTTTATTTTATGTTTTTATTTTTATTTTGTTTTAACCATATCCTTTTATTTTCATTCTCTAAATAAAATTGAGTGATAATATTTGTGGTAATTAGGTGAACTAGAAAATCAATCCTGAGGACGATATCCGTATTTTCAATACACTATATTAAAACTTGACTCGTACACTTGCAATATTTTATTGCACTAAAATTGCACAACACCAGCAACTCTTTGAGTTCCAATTTAGGAGCCTGCAAAAGAGAAGGTAATAACTTAGTGGGGTTCGCACAAGCTTCCAAAATAAGAACATCATGTTCACAAGATTCAGTTAAAAGTGGTTCACTTGACTCCATTTCATCAAAAATTTCAGCAAAAATCAATGGGTCATCCCCATCCTCAACAGGCATGCACTCCTCTTGTTCTAAAGATTCAATCAAGTCTACTTTACAAATCGAGTGTACATCAACTTGGTGTTTCATGGCATTGAAAACATTAAATTCAAACACCTCTCCCTCATACTCAACAGATAAGGTACCATCATGCACATTAATCTTTGTCCTAGCAGTTTTCATAAAAGATCTCCCTAATAAAAATGAAGCAGCAAACGAAGAATTCTCATCCATACTCAAAACATAGAAATCAACAGGAAAAATTAGCTCCTTAACTTGGACTAACACATCTTCTACTACTCCTAAGGGATGAATGGAAGATCTATCAGCTAACTGAATAATCACACTAGTTTTCTATAATTTCTTTAGTTTAAGATTTTTATACACAGAGTAAGGCATGACATTTATGGAAGCTCCTAGATCTAACATTGCATGCTTGATTTCCTTATCGCCTATTGTGCATGGTAAAATAAACTGATGGAGCGACATGCGCAGCGGAGGCGATTTCGGACCGATGATACTCTAATTTCATCACTTTAACAAATAGAAAACATGCTCTTAAAGCGGAAATAAGAAAAAAAGAAAACATACCCTTGTAGTTCTACTTTTCTTCGCGTTCCGCCGGCCGAACCTCGTCACGATCTCTTCAAGCTTCTTCTCACGAACGCGCCGAGGACCACCCCAGGTAGTCCCGCTATCCTCGGCGCCGCGCAACGGAGTTGTGGGACTCCGTTACAAGAGAAAAGAAAAGAAACAAAGAAGAAGTACTAAAGAAAATGGAAGGCAGGGGTGGAAGAAGAACTGAGGTTATAAAACTCAAAAGATGAATTTTAAAACCAAAACACTTGAAATCTTCCAAAAACTCAACTTCTTCAACAAACCCGTTCTCTGTATATCTTATTAAAGCCATTTAGGATATATAAATATATATCATAAAAACATTACAAGTGTCTTACATGCATAATGCATGTAAGACACTTGATTATTTTTATTTTATATATATATATATATATATATATTATTATTTTTAAAAATTAATTCTTTAATTAATTTTAAATAATAATAAATAATTTATTTATTAAACTTTTTAATAAATAAAATATATATATTAATTAATTAATTAAACTTTTTAATTAATTAATATTATTTAATTCAATATCAAATATTAATTAAATAATATGGCTAAACCCGGTTTTCCAAAAACCGACTTTTTGCACATGAATCCTATTCATGTTTTTGGCCATTCCCATATTTAAATCATAATTAAATATGTCCATCAACCTTTCACAAGCCGAATTTGAACAATTCAAATTCTTTTTCTTTTTCTTTTTCTTTTATTTTCTCTTATATTGTTGCACGGCGTTATCCGAGCTAGCCAGGAGAACCTAAAGGACCTACAGATCATGAGCTCCAACGATACGAGATTATTCGGTCAAAACTCTTTTAACCCGAATCAATCAACTTTCGTTAACCCCCGGAGACTCCACTATAATCCGAGGGTTGCACTCTCCTCACTGTAGATATATTGTGTCCTCTTGATATAACCGTCATCGGCAAGTCGACCTTTCACAGGTTGTTCGTAATCACAGCTGGGTCATTTAAACCGTTTAACCCCTGCGTTACGTCTTTGTTCCTTAAGTACCACTGACACCTCTAATGAACAATTGATCAGTGGTCCAACCAACAGATCAGGAACCCTCACTAACGAGGAGAGGGTAGGCGCCTATTGTTCAAGCCCTGGAGTCAGCTATTAAGGGAACAACCTATCTACTAACCCTGAAGAGCGGGTTAGGAGTGAACTCCATCTTACTACACTATGTCCCCAGCTACCTATTGGACTTTATCCCTGAGATGGTAGGCTTATTGAGCGGACATTCTGCCACTCTCACCCATACAAGTCTAAGGATACTGTCTAATAAGCAGGAGTTCATAGTAAGCTCAGGATTGAGATCGAGTTACCTAGGCCATCAGGTGAAATAGTCGGTCTCTTCAGTAAACGGCATTATAAAGAGAGAGCGACTTTTCGTGGTTCAGTCTTACGCAAACTCATCGCGTAGGATGCCCCCGCTCGCACATCTCGATGTGAAACGACTCGGATCACATCGTTTTGTACAATACAAAACGGGCCGCATCCAATAGTGTTACCAGGATAAGGTACCCAGCCTTATCCATATACTATAGACCGTTTTGACTGTCTACTTGAGCTTGACCCACATTCATGTCATACATGAAACTCAAGTATCCATGATCGTCAAGGGTGTTGGTCATTGGTATAGATTAATGCAAACACGTTTCACTTTATTCCAGCAAACACCTTTACTGAATAAAACTTAATAACTCATTATTACTAAATAGATAATTTACAAACATAAATGTTTACAAACCACGAGTTTTAGCACATTAAACCCAACAAACTCCCACTTGGACTTAAACGTCCGTGGTGTACATGTTGGCAAAGAGAACTATAATATCATATATCTATAGTCTTCTCCCACTATCCTATTTAGCAACCCGGAGCCCTAAACTCTTTAGGTATTTCTCAAACACTTTAGCCGTGAGAGACTTAGTAAACATATCAGCATGAAGTACTATGAGGCATTCCATGTGACCATCACATCTCCTCATCCGCACTACTTAAGAGCTCAAAAACCACTTTTTATATGTTGTTAAACAAGCTGCAACAAATTTTAGCTTTTATAGAGGAATTAGTAATACAACTCTTGTATTCCATTCCTTTATACTATGACAAATTATTAACCGATATAACTGACAGCTCCCACTACATAAAACATATCGGGTCATATATCTCAGAAGAGATAGATCTTAACCCAAGAAGTGTTAATGCGTAGGGACAATACCTCATAACATCGATTACTAACAACTCTTGTCAATATCAGATGTTAGAAGATTATACTAGCGATTTGTTCTTGCGACTCAGATTAATCTGAATCCTTAGAATAAACTAAGCCTCTCCCAGATCACATATCTGGAAATGGGTCGCTAGTTTATGCTTAAGTGCCAGAAACTACATCCCATAACATTCTCAATGAATAGGATATTAATCACGGAAACATATTATGAAAGCTATAGTATTGATAAAACACTTGCCCAACAAAGTTTATCAATAACATGTTTAAGCCATAAGATTTGATTAGAACATCAAACCTTAATCATTCAAGATTAAGTTGCTAGTTTCAATCCATAAAAGAATTGAATAAGCTAACAAAACTATTTTGTTCTTAATCTTGCATATGACTCTCTGAGAGATTATGACTTATAGACACTCTGATCAAGATAGCTAGTCTTGATTTCTATTTATCTTATCCTATCTAGTATAGAACAAGAAAAATAGATGAGAGTCGTCTAACAACTTACATTTGGTAACAAGTAAACAAGTTGATACACAATCAACCTCTTAACTTTGGGACATTCCCATTACCAGAAAGTCAAGCCTTGAAAGTTTTCACCTTAGAGGCTCGGTCATTTAACCCCTCGAAGATCTACAGCTTCGAACCATTGGTCCTTGTCTAAATAATTCATTGTCTAATTAAAGACAACGAATCCTCAAGTCACCATCTGGTATGATAACTCGAGTTTTATAGACAAACCAATAAGTTAGGGTTTTCTCAACTATTGAGAATAACCAACTCTACTATCAACAACCCTTGTTGATTTAGATATAACTTTCCTCTAATACCCCTAGTCTTAACATCCATGTTGTTTTCTGAATTAATAGAACATGCAAGTATACATCTTTTGTGAAAATGAACTGTTCATTTATATACACCAAAAGATACTTATATACATATGCTCAAAATTACAGAAATATGTACAACTTAATTACACATATAACATATGTGATTTAGGTTCATACAGACAACAACATCAAAAACACAAAACTCCCACTATAGAGCTGCATAGACGTCTTCTCAAGTCATCCAACACGGAGAAATCGGCCATCAGGAACTAGTTTCCTGAAAGAAAAACAAACATGATTAGTGGTTCCTGAAAAAACATTCAGGTATGACATTCATAAATCCACTATACATGTTTAGACAAATAAATCTCATTTACCTTGTCGTTCTTTCTCGGCATGTTTATCTGCAAGGTATTTCGGGCAATTGCGCTTCCAATGCCCATCTTCGTTACAATGGAAACATTTCCCTTTGTCAGAAGACTTTACCTTGGCCACAAGCATAGGAGCTTTGCCTTTTCTCTTGTTACTCTTCTTCTTACGAATAGTCCTACTACTCGTAGCAGTTGCTTCAGACTTACTCCCAGACCCGGCCCCCTTCAGGAACTTCTTCGAAGTGACTACATTAGCCTCCTTCTCTTTTCCTTTAGAGGCATGAAGGGTCTGGTAAGTCTGCAACTCGTGCAGAAGAGTGGTCAAGTTGAATTCTATCTTATTCATGACCATGTTTGATCTGAAATTCAGGAAACTCTGCGGGAGAGATTCCAAGATAAAACTTACTTGACTCTTCTCGTCAATCGCAGCTCCGTTCACTTCTGCCGTCATGAACTGGACCATCATGTTAAGGACATGTTCCCTAACAGAGGTTCCTTCCTTCATTCGAGCATTATAAACGAATTTGAGGGCTTCATGGCGAAGAGACGAGGACGGTTGTCCAAACATCTCTTGCAATGAAAACATGATTTCTTTAGCAGAAACCATAACCTCATGCCTCTTGGCCAAGACATCTTGCATGCTTGCCAAGATATAGACTCGGGCTTTATCATTAGCCCTAATCCAGCGATCGTACGCCTCACGAACAGTTCGTGAAGCGTTTGAGCCAGGAGTTGGAGGACAGTCCTCCGTCAAGACAAATCTGAGGTCATCCAACACAAGAATCGTATTCAAGTTGGATTTCCAAGTTCCGTAATTCTCTCCAGTAAGTTTGTCGTTAGCTAATAACTGTACAAAAGAGCTCGCCATGCTGAAAAAGAATGTAAACCTATTAGTGAAACGGTTTTAACCTATTTAAACCAATTAAAAGATTTAGCAGTAAATAAAGTACCCAAACTCTTTATTTACTAACAACGATACTTTAGTAAGTCAGAATGGTCCCTACCGTAGGGTAGGTGAGCACTTCTTTACTAAATCAAGACATTCTTGACTAAATGCTATCACCAGAATAACTCATATTCCTATAGCATCTTAGTTATCGTTTTTGGTCTGAATTTACTAACTCCTTAGCAAATCCCGTAAGTGTGACCCTCCATTTTTAGAACGCAAGGAACGGCCCCAACATAGCAACCGTATGGAATGTCAGTGTTGGGAATGGCCCTATGTTTCTTTATCCATAAATGGTGACTGAGGTGTTCGATCTCCCATGCCCAGCCCTCCGTTTGGATGGTGCCCCTAGGGCAGCCTGCAGGCGGAACATGGGAATCTCACGGTTCAATCCAACGGAGGAGACCACAGGAAGCACCGACGCACTTCCTTCTCCCACTTACTATAGACACTTACTCCATTCACCTTGCTATTGAAAGTTGCAAACACCACCCGTCTGGAGATGCCCCATATGGCATCATGAGGCCAAGCAAAATTCTCACTTTGTGAACTTTAGGGAGTGCGTAGCAGGAGAGGGATATATCATATATTCCTTCTCAACACATCTACTAAGCATCGTAAGACGGTGTTTAGGGTAAATACTCCAGGTTTTATCCGGCTAAGAATATAAAACCTAAAGTCTAGGCAAACTATTTACCTGAGATGTCTAGGTTATTAACAGATTTAATTAACCTCACACCTCTCATGCACGCTCATAAAGCCTGGTTAACTTTACTCAAGTACCGGATCGTCCCCAGGTAGGAGGTGTTCCGTATACCGTCAGCTTAAATACCTCCAACCTCGAACAGGATTTCACCGGGTGAGCTTCTCATAACCTTAGCATTTACGAGATAACGACCTATTCATCTAATGAACCAGACCGAACCATTTAACCCTAAATGAGCATGCCACTTTTTTCTTTGTTATAGTTTTTAAAAGTCTAAGTCATTTTTACAACGCTTGCAAAAGTAGACTTTCTATAACAACCAACTATATGCTTCTCAAACATACAATCACTAAGGCATGACAAGTTGAATATTTAACTTCATAATCAATATAACACTTATATCGATTATGCTCTTTAAACATACAACTCCTAATTCATAAATTAATATAACACTTATATCAATTTTAATGAATTAAGCATGCATCTTATACATTATAACAATTATAACATACAATATACATAAAACTAATGTTGGATGTTTTAATTTCATAATTAATATAACACTTATATTAATTATTCTATTAAGTAAACAACATCAAATTCATGAATTAATATAACTCTTATATTAATACTCATGAATTAAACATGCATATACATTACAACACTTATAATATTCAATATGCATAAAACTAGGATAACCAATGTTGTACGTTTAATTTCATAATTAATATAACGCTTATATCAATTTCTCTATTAAACTAACAACATTCAATTCATGAATTAATATAACTTTTATATTAATTCTTATGAATTCCTAAATATGCATACTATATATTATAACACTTATAACATATTTACTATGCATGGAGCATGCTTCCTACGGTGGGATTTTAAATCTATATGGCATACGTTATGCACATACAAACATGGATTTTAATTAAAACATACATTCACAATGCATAATTAATTAAACACACTAAAGTGAATCGATTTTGGCATTTAGCAAGCAATAACTATTTTATTACAAGCTTGATCAACAAGCTAAGTCTTGAGCGGACTTCGAACTCTTCGCACCGCCTTGGACCAGCTTGCTCCCCCGAACGCTTCGGCCAATTTCTCTTCGAACTTCTCAATTGTATCGCCTAGAACGAGTTTGAACTTATACCGAACATTTCGGCGAGTTCCAAACTCAAACTTCTTTCACAAAGAAACCTATATGGACTCTAATGACTCTAAAAATACAGACGCTTCAGCACACATTAAAGCCCATACATTCTCGGGCAATTACAAATAATGAAATTCAAAAAGAAACTATGCCAAAATCGATTTTCACTTTAGACTCCAATTCAGAAACAATTTCTAAATTAAAATACCCACCAACTTAAATTGATGCAAATTGAGTTAATCACAAAATCGCTCTGATACCAATTGATGGAGCGACATGCGCAGCGGAGGCGATTTCGGACCGATGATACTCTAATTTCATCACTTTAACAAATAGAAAACATGCTCTTAAAGCGGAAATAAGAAAAAAAGAAAACATACCCTTGTAGTTCTACTTTTCTTCGCGTTCCGCCGGCCGAACCTCGTCACGATCTCTTCAAGCTTCTTCTCACGAACGCGCCGAGGACCACCCCAGGTAGTCCCGCTATCCTCGGCGCCGCGCAACGGAGTTGTGGGACTCCGTTACAAGAGAAAAGAAAAGAAACAAAGAAGAAGTACTAAAGAAAATGGAAGGCAGGGGTGGAAGAAGAACTGAGGTTATAAAACTCAAAAGATGAATTTTAAAACCAAAACACTTGAAATCTTCCAAAAACTCAACTTCTTCAACAACCCCGTTCTCTGTATATCTTATTAAAGCCATTTAGGATATATAAATATATATCATAAAAACATTACAAGTGTCTTACATGCATAATGCATGTAAGACACTTGATTATTTTTATTTTATATATATATATATATATATATTATTATTTTTAAAAATTAATTCTTTAATTAATTTTAAATAATAATAAATAATTTATTTATTAAACTTTTTAATAAATAAAATATATATATTAATTAATTAATTAAACTTTTTAATTAATTAATATTATTTAATTCAATATCAAATATTAATTAAATAATATGGCTAAACCCGGTTTTCCAAAAACCGACTTTTTGCACATGAATCCTATTCATGTTTTTGGCCATTCCCATATTTAAATCATAATTAAATATGTCCATCAACCTTTCACAAGCCGAATTTGAACAATTCAAATTCTTTTTCTTTTTCTTTTTCTTTTATTTTCTCTTATATTGTTGCACGGCGTTATCCGAGCTAGCCAGGAGAACCTAAAGGACCTACAGATCATGAGCTCCAACGATACGAGATTATTCGGTCAAAACTCTTTTAACCCGAATCAATCAACTTTCGTTAACCCCCGGAGACTCCACTATAGTCCGAGGGTTGCACTCTCCTCACTGTAGATATATTGTGTCCTCTTGATATAACCGTCATCGGCAAGTCGACCTTTCACAGGTTGTTCGTAATCACAGCTGGGTCATTTAAACCGTTTAACCCCTGCGTTACGTCTTTGTTCCTTAAGTACCACTGACACCTCTAATGAACAATTGATCAGTGGTCCAACCAACAGATCAGGAACCCTCACTAACGAGGAGAGGGTAGGCGCCTATTGTTCAAGCCCTGGAGTCAGCTATTAAGGGAACAACCTATCTACTAACCCTGAAGAGCGGGTTAGGAGTGAACTTCATCTTACTACACTATGTCCCCAGCTACCTATTGGACTTTATCCCTGAGATGGTAGGCTTATTGAGCGGACATTCTGCCACTCTCACCCATACAAGTCTAAGGATACTGTCTAATAAGCAGGAGTTCATAGTAAGCTCAGGATTGAGATCGAGTTACCTAGGCCATCAGGTGAAATAGTCGGTCTCTTCAGTAAACGGCATTATAAAGAGAGAGCGACTTTTCGTGGTTCAGTCTTACGCAAACTCATCGCGTAGGATGCCCCCGCTCGCACATCTCGATGTGAAACGACTCGGATCACATCGTTTTGTACAATACAAAACGGGCCGCATCCAATAGTGTTACCAGGATAAGGTACCCAGCCTTATCCATATACTATAGACCGTTTTGACTGTCTACTTGAGCTTGACCCACATTCATGTCATACATGAAACTCAAGTATCCATGATCGTCAAGGGTGTTGGTCATTGGTATAGATTAATGCAAACACGTTTCACTTTATTCCAGCAAACACCTTTACTGAATAAAACTTAATAACTCATTATTACTAAATAGATAATTTACAAACATAAATGTTTACAAACCACGAGTTTTAGGACATTAAACCCAACATAAACATACCTGGATCTTGACACTAATCGGGCATGCTTCGCGTGATTAAAGTAGAGACATTTTTACTTACCACAACTCTCTCGATTCTTTTCGCTTTCCTTTTGTTCGTACACAATTCCTTAAGGAACTTTGCATACCTTGTAATTTGTTTTATGGCGTCCAGCAACAAAATGTTTATTCCCACCTTCTTCAGTGTATCCAGAATCTCTTCATCCTTGTCTTCCTTAGGGGGTCTCACCAACCTGCTAAGAAAATGAGCCTTTGGAGTGTAAGATTTAATGGACAAAGAAGGATTAACACGTATCGAACTCTCTGAAGATGGGGCATGGCTCTTTTTCACAGGTTTTTCAGGACTCTTGTCGGACTCCACAGGTGCAGATCATGAGGGAATCTCCTTTCCACTTCTAAGAGCAATAACATTTAGGCTTTCTGCTGTCTGAATTTCCACCTTGCTCATCTTGTCTGTTACTTGAGTCATCGTCTCGCTCAGAGACTGGAATTGCGCTCGATTTTCCTCGTGATGTTCTTTGCTCATTTCCATGAAGGATTTCATCATCTTCTCAAGGGCTTGACCTGAAACAGAAGAATGAGCTTGTGGTGAGTTTTCTTTCATTTCAAGAACAACGCTACATACCTCAGACATCTGGGATCTGAGCTCTTCCACTTTGCTTGAGAGGAGAGCTTGCTTGTGTGTCACACTTCCATACCGTTGGAGGTTTCAGGCCATATTAGAGATCAAAAGCCTAGCTTATGCACGGGTTTTATCCATAAGCGACCCTCCACTAGCGGCATCCAGCATTTGACGATCCTGGTGAGTCATTCCGTCATAGAACATTTGGATGATGGCATGTTCCACGATTTGACGATTGGGAAAATTGGCGCACAGATGGCCATATCTTTCCCAATACTCGTGTAATGCCTCTCCTTCCTCTTGCTCGATCTTGTAGATCTCGCTCCTTAGTTTTATGGTGAGAGATGCAGGAAAATACTTCTCCAAAAATAACCTCTGCAAGTCATTCCACGTAGAGATCGATTCTGGGGGAAGATAATATAACCACTCTCTTGCCTTATCCTTAAGTGTAAAAGGAAAAGCCCTCAGACACAACTGGTCTTCAGTAATTTCACTCGACATCACCCTACCTCTTACGAGTTGGAACGCCTTAAGGTGTATATGCGTATTTTCATCTGCATTACCATGAAAAGAGGGAAGTAAGTTAATGAAACTAGCTTTAAGCTCAAAATTACCTGTTGTCACCGAATATGATATACACAATGGTTGTCGGTCTGGATCAGGTGTCACCAACTGTCTCATCGTCTTCTGAAATTCAACTCTACTTGCTAAAACTTCCATCTCTCCTGAATGTAACCTGGACTTTAATGAACTTGGAAGAGAGAACCGTTATCCAATAAAAGAAAAACAAACAAAAATAAACAAAACAAAATTTGAAAACAAACAAATTAAATTCAATCAGGCCGAATTAATTTTAATTCCCCAGCAATGACGCCAATTTTGGTAGTGAACTTTTCGAATGTCCACAAATCTCGGGGTGTCGAATCCCGCCAAATAAAATTTATAAACCCGATTCCACAAAGCTATTTGTAGCTAATGGCAACGGGGTCGATCCTCAGGGAATTAGTTTAAATTCAAACTTGATTCAATTAAACTTGTTAATTTAAGAAACACAAATTTGGTGGAAAGTATTTGGGTTTTTGGAACAATCATAAGATAAGCTAACATAAAATTTAGAACTAATGGAAATAAAAATTGACAAACGCATTCAACTTGAGGTGCTCAGGATTGGTAATTAGCGTACTTTTAGATCATCGACTAACGGATAATTTAGCTAAAATCAATTGAACACACGAATTGCCTATTCGAAGAATCGAAATAAACGTGCCCAAGGAAAATTAATCAGAAGAATGAATTTCTAATTAAACATAACAATTGACCGTTGGGGAACAAAGCTCCACCAAGACCAATTATTAGTAACGGGCTATTCGTGACAGTTGTCTAAATTTGAAAGCCAAAAATAGTATACCGATTTGAATTCTACTCCAAGAAAATTTAATGCAAGGACAACATGGAAGCCAATGGCATCAATTGCATAATTAAACTCTTGTTACTTAGGCGATTAAGAGAGGCACGACATCAAAATCTAATTAACGGTGCAATATGCAAACAATCAGGATCACCAGCCCATTATGAAAACACATTAGTAAGATTAAGCAAGGGAGAAGAATCATGCTCAAAGTTTAAGCTAAATAATGAAATTAAGCACTAATCTCCCTAAAATACTCTAACTAACCAATCCTTTACATCCTCAAATTGAAAACTTACTAACTACTCTTCCATGTAGGTGGGAACTTCAAGAATCTTCATTCCAAGCTCCACTGGTCTTCAAAAATGGTGGAAAATTACCCAAAATTGGTAAAAACTGGTGCAGAAATCGAGATAGACAAGAAAACCCGACCTAAAATCGGACAACTTTCATTTTATACTCGCCGTAGCGTCGAGACGCTTCAGACGGAACTTCAGCGCGCGTGCACATCGGAGCGTCTCGACGCTTGCTCTCGAGTTTTGGCAAATTATTTTGCCTTTGAATGATCTCTTTTGGTAAAATCTCATCTTTTTTAGCTCCTCCTTTCCCGATGCGTTCCCGAGGCCTTAAATTGACCTTCTTAGCCCCGAACGACGTCTAAGGGACTTCACGAGCTCTTAACCGACAATCACCTATAATCAAGGCAAATTAACATAATTAAGCGGTATTAGCTGTAATTAAGGGGTTAAACATAGCTCCAAAATAGAGCTATCAATGTCATGCCTTATGCTCAGTTTAAAGAACTTGAATTAAGTGAAATGCATAAGACTAGTGTTGTAGTGAAGTTAGCCGATAGATCTTAAATTCATACCTTAGGGAAAGCTGAAGACATTCTTGTCAAGGTTAATGATATGTTGTTTCCAGTAGATTTCTATGTTCTTGATATGAATGAAAGTTCATTTCATGTTTCCTCTTCCATTTTGCTAGGCCGCCCTTTTATGAAGACCGCAAATGTCAAAATTGATGTGGATAGGGGGGTTCTATTAGTGGAATTTGATAAAATATTGAATGAATTTTCTATGTATGCTTTGAAATCTGCTTTGCCTGTTAAGAATGAGAATCTGAAAAATAATTTGAATGATGTTGGTTTTGTTTTTTTTTTTTTTTTCTGATTATGATGATGGCTTTGTGCAAGAGGCACAAAAAGATTTTTTTTTTGTTTAATTAATGATAGGTCTGAGAAGAAGGGGAAAATGGAAGGTGAATCTCCTGCATTGTGGGACAACGGTTGACGATTAAGAGAATACAGTCGAGCAACCGACTTTAAAAATTTTGCGCTTCTCGGAGGCAACCCGAGTCTTGAACTGTTTTTCTGTTGTTTTTAGTTGATTGCTTTAGTAGTTTAGTTGTTTACATTTTGTCTGTTTTTCTTTTGTTTGCTTGTTAGGAGAATAAGAGGAATGTTCGGCATAAAGATCCTTAAATCAGAAGAACATTGCGCTTCATCCTCCACCAACCTCGCAAAAATCAGGGAAGTTTTCGTGTTTCCTTTATTTTGCTCGTTTATCGCTTTATCTGATGGGTGATGCATTGAGGACAATGCATTCTCTTAGGTTGGGGGTGGAGTGTCCGTGGACTCTATGTGTCGTTGTCGAGCATGTGTAGATTTTAAATTTGAGATGCTTTCGTCTGTGGTTGCATGCTGTCTAATGATGACGATCTATGAAATGCTTTTAAAATCTTCGTAGGTGCATATCTAGATGAGCATGAGATTGTTTGCACTGTTTGAGCTTCATTTAATTATTATTATTATTATTATTTTCTGTTGCTCCCTTCCATCTATCGAGCACTTAGCAACCTGTTCTAGACTCTGTAGGCTTAGATTTACCTTTTGTAGCATGAATTCTTGTTGTCACCCTGAAAGGCACCCCTAGGGAAAGCTTCAAGTATAAATGAGTTTAATAGGTCAATCGAGTTATAGAAAAACTATTAGCCTAAATAAAAAAGAAGCCAAGCATGTTAATAAAATCTCCTGAGATGTTCCTCATTCTTAAATGCGCATTGAGAAGTGAGCATTAGTCCTAGAATTGTGAAGCTTACCCGTAGTCAGATACGATGTGTAGTGGAATTGCGGGTAAGCTGGAACGAAAGCAAGCTTGACAACTTAGGCTCTCTTGGAGAAGTAAAAAAGAAAAAAATATGGTTCAAAGAATCAAAAGAAGAGTACAAAGTACTCAAAAGAAAAAAAAAATAAAGAGAAAAATAATTTAGGTCTCTTGATTTGTTACTCTCTTGATTTGTTACTCTCTTGATTTGTTACTCTCTCGATTGTGGAAAAGCTATAGTATGTTCTTTATTGCTAGAAGTAGGGGAAAAACGAGATATAGTGTTGCATGTGGTTTTTTCGAGTCTACTCGGGCTAGGATAGGTTGGCTAATCACCCACGCACGTAGGGGAGTAATAGTTGATTTTTGAATTTTTCTTGGTCAGTGCATGCATTCGATTGCTTTCTAGATTGTTGTTAATGCCTTGATTTTTAAAAGCATCGAGATTAGAGTTAGAAGCACGCAATTGTAGTCCTTGTAGATAATTTGGAGTTTTCTTTGCTTGAGGACTAACAAGATTTAGATTTTACTCCCTAATTGTAGCTGAAAACCGTGCTTAATATTTTTAATTTGCCTCTCTTGTAGGTGTTCCACGATGAAGAGCTCATAAAGTCCAAATGATGCTTTTCGGAGGTAAGAAGGCCATCTTAAGGTCTCAGGATTGCATAAAAAAAAAGAGGAGCAAAGGACAAAGGTTGCACTTTAGTCCAGCGTCGAGACGCTCTCCAAGTGAATTTTGAATTGAAAACCCGAGAGCAAGCATCTCGACGCTGTTCGACGTTGTCCCGGCGTCTCGACGCTGGCCTTGGCGTCTCGACGCTCCGAAGAGGCGCCCGCTGAAGATTTTCGTCCGTAGCGTAGACGCTACGACGACTATTTAAGTCATCTTCTCTGATTTTAGGTTAAGTTTTAATCCATTTTTCTCAAGACTTTCGCCATTGGAGCTCGGTTTGGAGCTCTCTCTTCTACATTTTCTTGTTGTATGAACCAAATGTCTTCCATGGAAGCTTGAATTCATTCCAAGACCATGGAAGGCTAAGGTTAGTGTATGATTTGATGATTAATTTAGGGATTTTGTGAAGTTTGTAAGGATTTGAGACTTGTGCTTTAAATTTCTATCTTATTCTGAATTAATTTTGATGCATCTTCTTCTTCCATGCTTATCTCATGAATGTGCTTGCATAATAGTTTGACACCCTTGATTGTTTGCATGTTCTATTGTTAATTAGATTAGTGATGCAGTTGCCTCTCCTAATCGCCTAAGTAACGAGGGTTCGGTGAAGCCGTAGGTAGTACATAAGTATGCTACCTTAGATTGTGTTAGCTAACCTCGAAGGAGTTGATAAATCAGAAAATCGGCTTTGGGTTCCCAAGTCGAACATCCGTCTCAATGCACCCGTTACTGTTTTTAATTAATCTAGGATTGATCACCTTAGGTAAATTAATTGCATGTTTAGTTAGAATTGACACCTCTAGCTAATTTCTTGGGTTAGTTACTGTTAGTGGTTTCCGGATAACTGTTTGTGCGCTCGACATGGTTCTGATTAAGTCAATAGATGCTCAATGGTATGAATTACATAATTTCACAAATCCCGAATTCCCCAAATCCAACACGTTCGTACTCTTGATTAATTTCTCCGTTAGTTTATTTTCCCAAATTGCATGACCAAAACCCCCCTTGTTTTGTTACCTTGATTAAACAAATGAAATTCAATCAATCTCTGATTTTTATATCATAGCTCCCTGCGGATCGGCCTGGTTACCACTAACTACAAGTAAGCTTAGTGTAATCGGTATTACAAATTTTATTTTGGCAAACCTCGACAACTTGAAATTGGGGCACACCATTTTTTGCTCGACCACTATTTATCACCTATATTCTATCGCCTCGAATCACAGGCCAATCCTGGCTTGCTGGGATTGGAGGGGGTTCAGATTCAGGGTCGAAATAGGCCTAAATCGGTGCGTTTTGAGCCTGATTGGGTGAATTTTGAGGATTGCAAAAAAGTTATTCGAAGAGAATGGACCAACAAGGGTAGTCAGAATGTGGCCAACTTTAAAGCTCGCCAAATCTCGTGCCTTCAAGCATTGTCTCATTGGAACAGAGGTCGATTGCACGACTCGTTAAAAGAAGCAATAACTAGGAATGAAAAAAAACTCGAGGATTTGATCAATACCAGGGTCCGAACTGGATTAGAGACATGCGGTTGGCTGAGCGTGACTTAGAACTGTTATTGGAGGAGGACGAAATTTATTGGAAACAACATTTTAGAGAGGAATGGTTGGTTTGGGGGATAGGAATACCAAATGGTTTCATGTACGGGCTAGTCACAAGAGACGAAACAACAGAATTTGAGGCTTACTTGATGAAAACGGTCTTTCGACAGAGGATGAAGAAAATTTGAAAATCATAGCCACCACTTATTTTCAAACTTTGTTCAAGTCCAGTTATATTGAGGAATCTAGCACCCTTGAAACAGTTGATGCGATTCCGGCCACAATCACGAACGACCAAAACCATCTTTTAACCAGGCCATTTACTCGCTCAGAGGTCGATTGGGCATTCAAGCATATGGCAGCTACAAAATCCCCTGACCCAGATGGGTTACAAGTGCTTTTCTATCAGAAGTATTGGGACACTGTGGGTGATGGGACGACATAACTGTATCTTCGGATTCTAAATGATGGTGATGATTTGTCTGATCTCAACAAAACATTCATAGTTTTGATCCCCAAATCTAAGGATCCAAGGAGCATGGCAGATTTTCGGCCAATTAGTTTTTGCAATGTGATTTATAAGATTGTCGCGAAAGTTTTAGCCAACAGGTTGAAGGTGGTGTTGGACTCTGTTATTTTCCCGACCTAATCTGCATTTGTGACGGGGAGGCTTATCACCGACAACGCGTTGCTTGGGTTTGAATGTATCATGCCCTTAACAACAAAAGGAGCAGGAGGGATGGTATGGTTGCTTTAAAGCTTGACATCAGCAAGGTCTACGATAGGGTTGAATGGCCTTTCCTGCGACGGGTTATGGAAAAAATGGGCTTCAGTAGACAGTGGGTGACTCTTATAATGAACTGTGTGGAATCAATTAACTTCTCAGTTCTAGTAAATGGCGTTCCAACCCAAGCTTTTCTTCCTCAACGAGGCCTGAGACAGGGGATCCCCTTTCTCCTTATCTCTTTCTTCTTTGTGTCGAAGAAATCTCAGCTCTTCTTAGAAAGGAGGAACAATTGCATCATTTCTCAAGTTTGCAAATTAATCGTTATTGTCCCTCAATTTCTCACTTATTTTTTGCAGATGACAACTTGGTGTTTTTCAAGGCTAACATTAGAGATTGTCAAACAATCAAGAGGATTTTGTTTACTTACGAGAAATCCTCGGGCTAGACGATCAACTATGACAAATCTGCTTTTATGACTTGCAAGAATACTAGACAGGAGAAGTCCGATGAACTTCAAATAGAGCCCGGGGTCCCGTTTACTACATCTCTTGGGAAGTATCTGGGACTCCCTTCACAGGTGGCTCGGGTCCGGTGCCAAGCTTTTAGCTCTATCAAGGATCGAGTCTAAAAGTGTCTTCAAGGCTGGAAGTAGAAGATGTTCTCCGCTGGTGGAAAAAAGGTTCTAATAAAGGTAGTGGGTCAAGTCATCCCCACTTATACCATGAGTTGCTTCAAACTTCTAGCACAAGTTTGTCATGACATTACAACCATGTATGCTAGGTTATGGTGGGGGTCTTCGTCGGATAAAAGAAAAATTCACTAGCATTCCTGGTCTCGATTATGCATACGGAAGGAGAATGGTGGTATGGGGTTCAGGGACCTATCTGTGTTTAATGAAGCTTTGTTGGCTAAACAGTGTTAGAGGTTGGTAAAATACCCTGATAGCCTGTTAGCTCGTGTCTTGAAGGGAAGGTATTACCAACATGGTATTTTTCTTAGTGCTACTTTAGGGTCAGGGTCGTCTTATGCTTGAAGGAGTATCATGTGGGGTAAACAACTTTGTAATAAAGGCTACAAATGGCGAATAGGAAACAGTTAATTTGTCACTATTAACATCGATCCATGGATCCCAACAAGGGATTAAGGAAGGCTTCTTTTTTCCTCTCTGGTGGTTAACCACCAACCTGTCTCAACTCTGATGCAAGCGCGGGGAGTGTGGGATGAAGAGGGTATTCAGAACCTCTTTATTCCTTTAGATACAGACGCTATCTTGAAGATTCCCATCCATCTTAATGGGGGCGATGACGAAGTTATCTGGCATCTGATTAAACAGGGAGTTTTTACTGTGAAAAGTGCTTACAAGCTCGATTTAATTTGTGGGACTAAAAATGAGGCCTCGTCGTCGTGTATAATAAACCAAAGAAAGCATTGAAAAGTTTTTTGGGGTGCTTTAGTACCTCCCATAACAAAAATATGTTGTTGGAAGGTTTATAATAACATTATTCCAAACAAATTAAACCTTAGAAGAAAAGGAGTCTTAATTGACACTTTCTGTGTTTTTTGCAGGTCCAAAGAAGAATCATCTCAACACTTGTTTTGGCAATGCGAGGTAACCAAGAATTCTTGGGCACATTTTCTAAATATTGACTTAAATTGTTTCTGTGATGACAGGAATCCGTGGACAATACAAGAGATTTGAGATTGGATTCTTGATCGTGGATCTAAGGAGGATATTGACAATTCCATGTTGATAGTGGGGAAACTGTGGGAGCTTAGGAATCAAGTTCATTACAAATGATTGCGTTTGGCGAACCAAGACATTATCACAAAGCTTAACACCATTTTTCAGAAGTCTAATTTATCAATTGGCAGATCTGATATTCATAGCAAAGGGAAAGGAAAGTTACCTGGCGGAGGCCTATCTTCTCTCCTTGGTGGCGCCGAGGATTGGAGGCCTCCAGTTGTTGCTAGGTGGAAATTAAACACAAACGCCTCAATCAGTGAAGTAAGAGGTCGAGCGGGGTTGTGTTGGGTCATTCGCAACCACTGTGGTACTGTCAAGGCCGCATAATGCAAAACCGTCTCTGGTATGTTCGAAGTGAAGATACTGGAAACAATGACCATTATCGATCTTTCCCAACTCTTGAGAGAATATTTTTAGAAGTTGAATCTGATTGCTTGGAGGTTGTTCAACTGCTTAATGGTCATCGTTGGGATCTAACAGAGATTTCCCCCTTCATCGATGAAGTCCTTACTCTCGGCGGGGAGGAACACATAGTGTCGTTCAGTCACACGCGTTAGGCCAGAAATGGAGTAGCACATCATCTTGCGTCTTCGGCCATGGATCTGAATTTTTCGAACCGATGGGAGGAGCCTGTTCCCATCAAATTTCCATCAATTTGGAAGCCCAAGGGACTTAACTGTTGCATTTACTTTACCTTGTTAAAAAACAAAGTTTTTTTTTTCGTTTAAATTTTTCTTTTTTCTTTTTCTTTTAATAACTAAACAAATTTTAGTTATGACTTGGCAACAGTATGCAAGCCAAACCGAGCATGACTCAATTGGCATAAGGATGTGTTCGTGACTAAGAGGTCATATGTTCAATCCTCGCATTTATTAAAATACCGTTGCAAAAAAAAAAAAAAAAACAACATGCAAGCATTATAAATTTAACCTTAATGTCCCTAATATTCTAAAGTTTGTTATTTGATCACAACATAGGATAATTTAACTAATTAAGGATATATATCCTCGACAAAAGGTTGGATGTTTAAATTCTCCACTGTATGTTGTAAAATACATGTATTTTGCTAGCTCTCGAGAAAGAAAAATAATAAATAAGTAGGTCTCAAAGATTAGAATATCAAAATCAAATGTATAACAGGACTAAATACATAATTTTTTTTCTTTTGAGTAAAAAATATATAATTTAATCCTATATTAAAAATTTTCAACCATATATATATATATTTATTTTTTTCATTCATTCAGTCAATTCTTACCCGTGTTCATGTGGACAGGACTTATAGGACTTATAGATGTGGTTCATAGTTAGGGTTGTTGTCGCGGCCTCTATACTTCTATTAGTATTTTTTCTTTGAGACTTTGTTTTCTTGAGTTGTTCTATATCTCCTCTTTGATGTGTTCTTGAGTGCCTTGACTCCGGTCCATGAGGTCTTCTTCGTTTGTTTTTCGTAATACATTTCCTTTATAATTTATTTTTTTATAATATAGTGATTGATAATTGATAATAATTAATTACATTGGAAAAAATCAATTTATACCCCTAAATTTTACATGTAGTATCAATTAAACCATAAACTAATAATTATATCAATTAAACCATAAATTAATAATAGTATCAATTAAAATACCGAACTTTCAAAAGTTTATCAACTCACACTCTCCGTTAGATTCTGATAGAAAAAAACGTTAGTGCATCATTTTTCATGTGTGTAGAAACTTATAATTGTATCTATTGAATACCTAAACTTTTATAAGTGAATCAATTAGAACCCTCTATGCCAAAGCGAGCATGGCTCAGCGGGCATATGTATGTGTTGACGACCAAGAGGTCTGTGGTTCGAATCCCCCCACCCCCAATGTACTCAAAAAAAAAAAAAAATTAGAACCCTCTATTATATTCGAATTCCATTTGAAAATTAGAAATGCATCAATTCTCACATGGTGGTAGACTTCTTCAAATGTAATATTAATTTTTCAAATATATAGTTTTGAAGATATTTGATCCATGAAAATAATAAAATGTTTGTATAATTTTTCCAATAAATCAAGTGTTCAAATATCAATTAAAGAAATGAGCAATTTTCTATTTTCTATTCTTCTTCTATTTTATTTACTTATTTAAAAAGAATTAACGTATTTTTCTTTTTTTCTTTCTACTACCTTGGTAAATGTTTTGAAGAAAAATAATGTTATTTAAATAAATTTGAGTTGATTATGAATAAAATAAAGTAAAAATAAAAATAATGTTATTTAAATAAATTTGAGTTGATTATGAATAAAATAAAAATAGTTTTGAAGATAATTAATTCATGAAAAGAATAAAATGCGTAACTTTTTTCAATAAATTAAGTCGATACATTTATGAAAGTTCAAATATTTAATAGATACTATTATTAATTTAGATTTTTTTTTTTTCAAAGGAACAACCTGCAGCTTTAAGACATACAAGTCACTATGAATCAAGGTATATATTTTATTTTAGTGGAAGGTTAATTACTGCTCAGTTGTTGAACTAATAAAATTGTTATTAGAATGTTTTTTATATTTTATTTTAAGAGTGAACTGTCTAGTTTTTTTAGGAAGAATATGCTACATTTTCAATTCAATTTATGAAATAAACTTTAATATCACATTATTATTTGTCAATATTCTACCATAGTTAAGTGGATCATTATCTATTAGCGTTCAAATTGTTGAACTATTAATATATATATATATATATAGCCTTTTCAATGGATTTAACAATCAGTAGCATTTTTTTTTTCTTTCAACAAAATATTAACAAAGAACTCATTTCTCCTAAGTCAGATATCAAGATCAACTCTCACAACACGATTTGTTAGGTATATTTATTATTATTATTTTTATTTTTTTAATATAAAAACTATACTACGTTCAAAATTATATATTTAATTTAAAATTTGAATGCTAAAAAGAGCATAGCACGCGTGATGTATAGTGACTCTTAGTTCAACTCTAACATGTTGTTAAAAAAAATAAAAATAAAAATAAAATTTGAATGTGGCCGCAAGCTCACAAGTGTCACATGAATGGAGTGACAGTGAAGCTGGAACAAGAATTTAGCCAAGCAAAAGATGCCAAGTGGACGTTGTTTAGTTTTCATTCTTTTTATCATTTAAGCAAAAACAAGATATTATTTAAAAAAAAAATTAGTTTCATTCGATTTATTAATTTAAAAAACTATGAGATGAAATTCGGTTGTGTTAAAAAGAATACCAGATAAATAAAATAAATCTTAGATTTTTAAAGTTAAAATTGAAAACTGAAAAAGTTCTTAGAGAATTTAAAAGGTAGAAAAATGATTTTAACATATTATATTATAATCCGTTTTACCACATACAAAATGGGGTTAAATATTTTTTCTAATCACTTTTAAGATTCCAAACGGTAATCTCAAACACACTTTTAATTAGTAAGGTTAAATAAATGTATCAAATTCTCTACAACTATAATTTGTTTTTCTTCGTGTTATTCTTTCTTTCTAGTTAAACTATATTTCAATGTCATCTTGTTTCTCTCATCTCCCGATTTCGGCTGGACGGACGAACCAGAGGAGTTCTCTAGAGTTTGACGGCAGCCGACCTCTCCACCCTCTCTCCTTCGTGAGGGGATCTCCCTTCTTCGTGAGGGCTTTCCCTCCTCCGTGAGGGTTCTCTAGGGCGGCTCCTAGGTGTTACCGAAGTGGTGCGACGACGTTTCCCCGATGGGCTGCGGCTTCGCGGTGTTGTGGGTCAGGGACAGAGCGACGCAAGACAATGCGATTGCGCGGTAGGTGGTTTGTTGGGGCGACGCTCACGTCTGTGCGACGGTGGTCTGATCTGCGGCTGGATAGGGGTCTTCAAATTTCGGGGAGGATCTCCGACCTCGTGTAGGGTAGATCATAGCAGCGGAGGGTCTCGATTTTCTGGCAATTGAGGGGTAAGCATTCTGATTTCCCTTCCGATCTCATCTGTTGGATTGTTGTTTTGAGTTGGTTTCAGTTGGGGCTTGATTTAAATTATTGGAGGTCTATTCTATGATTTCATAGCATTCCGATCTCCTCTGGTTGGTTCTGTTTTGAGTTATCCTCTGTTGGAGTTTGATTTCAGTGATTGGAGGTCTATTTTTGGGGTTTCTTAGCATTCCGATTTCCATTTCATTTCCTCTGCTTGGGTTCTGTTTTGAGTTTGGTCTCATTTAGGCGATTGGAGGTCTGTATTGGGTTTTCGATCAACTTATATTCTGCTTCTGAGGGGTTAGTTTGGTGAGTTTGGGTTGATTGCTGTTTGGGGGTGGTGCGGTTGGAGGGTTCTAGGGTGGGATTGAGGTTAACTCGGTAGTAGGGGTTTGATGGACGATTTGGTGAATCGGTGGAGTGGCTTTCAACTCACCGAGGAGGAGGCTGAAGTTGTGCATTCTGGGCAGAGGAGGCGCTCCTGTCAGCAGCTAATGCACGACTGTGTGTTGTAGGTCGAGTCTTGTCTTCCCGAAGGGTGAATGTGGAGGCGTTTAGGTCGGTTATGAAATCGGTTTGGCGGGTCCATGGTGGCACAAGGGTGGAGGCGGCTGGGGACAATATGTCCGCTGTCCAGTTTCGTACCCCCGAGGAGAAGAGACAGGTTCTGACTACGGGCCCGTGGACTTTCGATCGTGCTCTGGTAGTGTTGGTGGAACCTCAAGGTTCGGATTCAGTGTCGCAATTGTGTTTTGATCGATGTTCCTTTTGGGTGCAGATTCATAATGTTCCTTTGAACTGGCAAGTTCAAGAGTAGGCCCGGAGGCTGGGAGGTAGGATGGGGCGGGGTTGATGGTGTGGGGTTGGGTGATTGGATTTGTCCAGTTCTGCGTCTACGCGTGGTGCTGCAGATTGATAGGCCTCTCCGTCGAGGTTTTCGCATTGAAGATGGTTCAGGGAATGAACATTGTTGCCCTGTTTTATATGAGCGTTTGCCTGATTTCTGTCATGGTTGTGGGCGTCTGGGCCATGTGAGGTGGGAGTGTAGTTCTACCAGTGGGGAAGGTGAGGGTGTGGCCGAACAGTATGGGGAATGGACGAGAGCTGTTACGTCTCCAAAAGTGACTAATTTAGGACTTGTTTTCTATAGAAAGATGTGCACTCTTAGGTGTTTTTGGTAGGATTTAGCTTAAACTTGTGCTTATATATGAGAATTAGAAGAATGAAGCTAAATTAGGACTTATATGCAAAAGGAAAGAAAAGGAATTAAAAACGAAGTTAAAGGAATGAAAGTTGTGCATTGCGGAGGCATTGCGGAAACATTGCTAAACCCGCAATGTTTTAAGTGAAATCCGTAAGTTGTCTAACCTTTTTCTGTTTTGTTCCGATATTTCAGGGATCCATTCTTCCTCCTCCTGCCACGTAGAAGTACGACGTTGAGAATGGATGGTTCTCCTTGACCCAATCGCACCTGCAGAATACTATAAAAGGAGGCCAAAGTGGAAGGTTGAAACACACTCGAACAGCGTAGACTTCTCAGTTCAACGCAGCTTCTTCCACTCTTTTTCTCTCTTTCGTCTGTTGGTTTGAAAGGTTCAGCTGTTGGAGTCGACAATCTGATAGGAAGGAGAGAAGATCTATCTTCTCTTCTGATTAGATTCATCCAAGCAAAGCTCACTTTCACCCTTCAGCCGAGGCGTTCGCAATCGAGAAGACCACGCACATCTTTACTGCTTTCTGTTTTAGTTTTCTATTTTCATTATTGATTGTTGTTATTTCTCTTCCTTTAGCTACTCTATTCCATTTCGTTGCTTTCTGTCTTTACTTTAGTTATTCCAAGTCATCATTTGTTTAGTTCAAACGATTGGTTAATCAACGCTCAATTCATCACTTCACAAGTCTTTACTTTCTATGCCTACTGTTTTCCTCTTCTGTTTTATCTTCAAGAATCTATTAAGCATGTCTTCTTCCTCTACTTTTTCTATTCTATCTGCATCCATGAGTAACTAAATCACATAAGGGCATGCTAATGACAAATCTGTAGGAAGAAACACGTGACTAAAGCATGTAGGATAGCTCTCGAATGCATTGATTGTATGTAAGCTTCATTCCACGGGCAATTTCGATTAGCCATCCATTTTGTCCAAAGAACTCATAACCTCTGGAAGGAGTAAGATTTCAGAGTCATACACTCATGCTAGCCTCTCAAGGTAGCCAGAAAACGACCTAGGAATAGGCGTTTTCCTAGTACAAATTACAACTTACTGTTTTAACAAGATGCTTAAGACCTTACTTGGACATGAGTAAACTAAAGAATCTAATGCATGAAATCGGAAGATACATGAGTATGAGTTAGTTTGATGCATAGTGAGTTAATCTACGGCTTAAGAATCGTGTGAAAAAGCCTATAGAGGAGTCGTTAGTAGCCCTTGTTTCCACATTTTACACACATTCGCTGTTAAGAACATTGCGGTATAATTGCTGTTTCCGCAATTCCCTTAGTTAAAAAATTCTGCCTTAGCCATTTTTCTTTTCGTTTATTAATCTCTTCTCTTTGCATTTGAGTTTATCATTTACTTGCACTTGTTTATGTATCTATCCTTTACATATTCCTTAGTAATTAGGCAACTTAAAACCAAATCTACCCCATTAAATCCACCCATTCTTGCTTAACAATACACTTCACGAGTAACTAAGAATAAATCTCTGTGGGAAATCGAATGAAAAAATACTTATTACTTGCTACAAGATCATGTATGCTTGCATGTTCTGAGTGCTCTATTATTGCATATTTCCTTTAAACATTGAGCACGCAACAAGAGCCATACCATTAACTTTGGTTAGTGGTAGGAAGGAGGGAGAGGGTTTGGGTCAGGGGAGCGGAACTGGTGGTAAGCGGGTTCAGGGTGATGGAGCGCATGTAGCGCATCGGAAGCGAGTCGGATCATTGACACTCTAATTTCATCAATTTAGCTAAACTAGAAACATGCTCAAAACTAGGAAATAAACGAAATTAGAACACATACCTCTTGTAGTTCTAAAGACTTCTCTTCCAATGCTCGAATCTCCTCACGAACCCTTCGAAGCTTCCCTTGAACTCTTCGAGAACCACCTTCGGTAGTCCCGCTATCCTCGGTCCGAGCAACGGAGTGGAGGGACTCCTTTACAAGAGAAAAACTTTTGATGATGAAGATGGGAGGGTGAAAGAGATGAGATTTTGTGAGAAATATCTAACACTTAGCTTTCTAATTTCTCAAGTAACATGAACTCTTCATGCTCATCCAAATATTCAAACTCTTTGAAAATTCATCAACCTCAAATCATTTGAACTTCATCCAATTTATAGGCAATTCACATGCAACAAACTCTTTGCTTAGCATGACACCTCAAATTGGATGAATTAGTCTTCACACAAGTGTTCAACAACTGATGAGTTTATGCATGTTGTTGGTGATTCACAATCCACTTCACAACTTGGATAAACCCACTAAACTTGGATAAATCCACTCAACTTGGATAATCCCGCTTGTAATATTTTGTGATTTTAAAATTAATTCATAATTAATTTTAATAAATAAAATAAATTTAATTAATTAAACTTTTTAATTAATTAATACTATTATTTAATTCAATATCAAATATTAATTAAATAATAAGACTAATCCCGGTTTCTTAAACCGAATCATCACACATGAATCCCTATTCATGTTTTAGACCGATCCCATATTTAAATCATATTTAAATATGTCCATCATTCTTCCAAAAACGAATTTGAATAAATTCAAATTCTTTTTCTCTCATATTGTTACACGGCTTAATCCGAGCTAGCCAGGAGAACCTAAAGGACCTACAAATCATGAGCTCCAACGATACAAGATTAACCGGTCAAACTCTTTAGTCAAGTTAACCAACATTCGTTAACCCCCGGAGACTCCACTAAAGTTCAAGGGTTGCACTCTCCTCACCGAAGATATATTTCTGTCCTCTTGATATAACCATCATCAGTAAGTCAATCATTCACAGGTCGTTCGTAATTACAGTTGGGTCAAAATAACCGTTTTACCCCCGTAATTATATTTTGTTCCTTAAATCCCACTGATCCTTTAATGAACTATTGGTTTGTGGTCCAACCACCAAACCGATTGGTATGTGATCTCATCACTATACCAAGTCCCTCTCGAGCCAATGAGAGGGTGGGATCCCTAGTTCAAGACCCGGAGTCAGCATTTAAGGGAACAACCTCTCTACTAATCCCTCAAGGCGGGTAGGAGAGAATTCCATCTCGCAGGACTATGTTCCCAGCTACCTACTCGGTCTTATCCCCAAGATGGTAGGCTTATTGAGTCGGCGATCTCGGGCCACTCTCACCCATACAAGTCAAAGGATAAGCCCGAATAAACAGGTGTTCGTAGCGTGCTTAGGATTCAGATCGAGTTACATAGGTCATCATATGAAAAAGTCGGTCTTTACAGTAAACAAAGTTGTAAAGAAAGAGTGACTTTATTTCGCGGTTCAGTCTTATGCAAACTCATTGCATAGGACGCCCCCACTCACATGTCTCCACATGAACGATTTCAGATCACATCGTTTGTACTATACAAAGTGGGCCACGTCCAATAGTGTCCCCAGGATAAGGTACCCAACCTTATCCCTATACTATAGACTATTCTGGTTATCACTCGAACTTGATCCACAATCATGTCACCAAATGAAGTTCAAGTATACATCCTATAGCCATGGGTTCTTAGTTTATTGGAGTTAGGTTAAAAGTAAACACAATTCACTTTATTCAATAACAACTTTACTGAATAAAACTCAATAACAACTTTATTGCAAAATAGAATATATATTCAGTTTACATAAACCACGAGTTTTAGGACATAAAACCCAACACAGGGTGGAGGGTGGGGGGAAGTGGGAAGTCGATGCCTGAGGTTGAGAATGTGGCACCAATGTCGGTCGTGTTAGTCGAAGAGGCGGTGGGGCTGTTGATAGCTCCATTTTGGAGCTATATTTATGTCCCTAATTTACGATTATTACATGCTTAATCTTGCTTATCTGTGTTAATTACAGGTGTTCTAGGTAATTCGTCCTCGGGCGCGTTTGACGTCGTTCGAGGCTTAATATCGCATTTTAAGGACCTAAGAGCGCCTCCAGGGAAGGACCATGCAAAAATATGAAGATTTGGCGTTTTAGGAAGTTCCAAGGCAAAATACCATGCAAAAACCCGAGAGCTAGCGTTGAGCAGACAGCGTCGAGACGCTGGCTCGACGCTCCGAAGCCTGAAGCGTCATTTGGAAAATCCACCCGAGAGCAAGCGTCGAGTGGTCAGCGTCCCGACGCTCGCTCGACGCCGCCCGAGCGTCTCGACGCTACCCCGACTCTGCGCGCTGGAAATTTAGGGCGCAGCGTCGAGACGCTGCCCTAGCGTCTCGACGCTCCGACGGGATATATAAGCATTTTGTCCGATTTTTAGCGCGTCTTATCTTCTTCTACCTCGGGCTCCGCACCAGATTGGACGTTTTTGAAGCCATTTCCACCATGGGAGAAGCTAAGGAGCTTGGGTGGAAGCTATTTCAAGCCACATCCGTAATGAGTGAGTAGTTTATAGCATTTTTGGCTCGGGATTGTAAGGGATTAACGTAATTAGTATTTTTGGTGAGGTTGTTGTATTAAATTCTGATTTGGTTAGCATATTTGATTGGATTAGTTTCTTTTTCCTTGCATATTCCATGGACGTGTTTGATTGATAGGATTAGACAACTTTGATTTCAAGCACGTTTCGTTAGTTAAAGATTTTGATGTCGTGCCTCTCTTAATCGCCATGTAACACGGATTAACGATGCCATAGAGCGCATAGGCTTCCTTGCGTTCTTGGCATTCGTTCTTCTCGAAATGGAAACTAAAATCGACACACTAATTTGGCTTCCACGTTAGATAGTCGTCGTAGTTAGCCTGTTGCTATCGATTGGTCTTGGGAGAGCGTTGGCCGCCAATGTCCAATCGATATGCCTTGATTAGCATGATTTGTTGTGTTTAATTATTATCCATGGGGCGTGTCTGAATTGATTTATTGATTAAGTCGAATTGCGCATTCATTCAAATGATTAGCCAAAATTGTTGTTAGCCTATGATCCAATAACCTGCTAATTCTTAATCCCGAGCGTCCCGAGTCAAATGCTCGCCAGATAAATTTTTATTTCTTCTTTGCGTTATTTTTCCGTTAGCATATTTTAATCCAAAATTCCCCAATATCTTAATTTTTTCTAGTTTGCAAATTGAATTAAAATTAAGTTAAATTGACACAATTCCCTATGGATCGACCCCGTTACCACTAGGCTGCTAATAGCTAGGTGAATTCGGGTAATTACAAATTCATTTTGGCGGGTCTCGACAACCCGATATTTGGCGATTGTTCAATAAAATCGCTACCAAAATTGGCGCCGTTGCCGGGGAATCTAGTTAATTCGGCCTAATTTAGATTTAATTTGTAGACTTTTAAATTTTTACTTTTTGTTTTATGTATTCTTTGATTGTTTGCAAGATTTGATTCGTTTGTTTAAGTGTGCTAGAGTGCCAAATTTTTAAGAGAATGAAAGTTCTTACGGATGGTAATGAAGCTGGAATCCCAAAAACGCTCAGGCAGTGGGCGTCGGTTGATTTGGACCTACAACCTTCTTGCATTTCCTACCCGAAAATCTCAGGTAAATTTAAGCTTAAATCTGGTTTAATTGACCATCTGCCCTCTTTTTGTGGTGAATCAGAGGAGGACCCCATCAAGCATGTCAAGGTTTTCCAAATGGTGAGTTCTGCCATGAGACCGAGCGATATAACTGAAGATCAGCATAGTCTGCGGACTTTTCCATTCACTTTGAAGGGGGAAGCACGGGACTGGCTGCATTACTTACCATCGGGAACCATTTCTACTTGGGGCAAGTTGAAGAGCATGTTCCTGGAAAGATATTTTCCAGCGTCAAGAGCCAAAGCCCTGAAAAAAGAGATCTATGGGTTCACCCAATCCAATGGAGAGGCATTCCACGAATGTTGGGAGAGATACGTTAAACTATGCGAGAGCTGCCCGAACCATCAGATAGCAGAGGCTGCGCTTATTCAGTTCTTCTATGAAGGTTTGCAACCGTACGACTGTCAGATGCTCGATGCCTTGAGTGGAGGAGCTCTCAGGGAAAAGACGCATGCGGAAGCTAGACAGTTGATCTCCAACATGGCAGGGAACCTTCGGGAGTATGGAGGAGAAAATGCGCAAACTAGATTATCGACTGACGTGGAAGAGCTTAAGACAAAATTCTCTCAGGTATGTAGCGTTGTTCTTAAGTTACAAGAAAACTCATCGCAGGCTACTCCTTCTACCTCAGGTCAAGCCATCGAAGGCATGTTCAAATCCTTTATGGAGGTTAGCAAGGAAACCAGTTCACAGATTCGGTCACTAAGTGAAGGGTTCACGAAAATTAAGGACCGGATAAGTAAGTTGGAGTCCAATGCGGCGGAAAACGTTAGTGCCATTGCCCTCAGAAGTGGCAAAGAGATCCCATCGCGGCAGGTTCTTGAAGATCTTAGCATGAGTCCAGAGATACCTCAAGATAAGTGTCATAAAAAACTTCCTGAAACGATTGTAGTTGCTCCTCCTATTTCTATGAAGTCTTACATTCCTGTTGCTCCCTTTCCTAGCAGGTTAGAGAGGCCGCCCAAGGAAGACAAGGACGCGGACATCCTCGATACGCTGAAAAAGGTTGGAATCAATATACCGTTGCTTGACGTCATTCAACAAATTCTGAGGTACGCGAAATTTATCAAGGAGATGTGCACTAATAAGAGGAAAGCAAAGAGCGCTGAGAGAGTTGTGGTAAGTAAGAATGTTTCTGCCCTGATCACACAAAGCATGCCAGATAAGTGTCAGGACCCAGGTATGTTCCTCTTACCGTGTACTATAGGAGACAAAGAAATCAAGCATGCGATGCTAGATTTAGGGGCTTCAATTAATGTTATGCCATACTCAGTCTATAAGAGTCTTGATCTGGAAGGTATGCAGGAAACTAGTATAATAATCCAGTTAGCTGATAGGTCCTCTGTTCATCCTTTAGGGGTAATTGAGGATGTGTTAGTTCGGGTTAAGGACCTCATTTTTCCTGCTGATTTTTACGTGCTAAAAATGGAAAATAACCCATTATCTACTGCATCGGTCCTGTTGGGCAGACCATTCATGAAAACAGCTAGGACTAAGATTAATGTGCATGATCGTACTTTGTCTGTTGAGTATGGAGGAGAGGTGTTTGAATTTAATGTCTTTAATGCTATGAAACACCATGCTGATGTGCATTCTGTCTGTAAAATTGATTTGATTGAAACTTTAGAACAAGAAGAATGCATGACCGCTGTTGATGGGGATGACCCATTCGTTTTTAATGAAACTGTTGGCGAAATTGAAAGTTGTATGCCTTTATTGTCTGATTCATGTGAGCAAGTTACCCTTGCCTTAGAGGCATGCGAAAAGCCAACTAAGATGTTACCATCTCTTTTGCAGGCTCCCAAATTGGAACTTAAAGAGCTGTCGGCTCACCTCAAGTACGTATACTTGGGCGAGGTGGAAACACTCCCGGTAATTATCTCTAAGGAGCTTACATCGGAGCAAGAAGGCAAGCTGGTGGAGGTTTTGAAGAAGAATAGAAGAGCGATAGGATGGACCTTGGCGGATTTGCATGGGTTGAGCCAAGTTCTGTGTATGCACAAGATTAGGCTAAATGAGGGAGCGAAGCCATCCCGAGAGCCTCAGCGGAGACTTAACCCAGCAATGAAAGAGGTAGTGTTGTCTGAGATACACAAACTCCTTGACGCAGGTATTATCTATCCCATTTCTGATAGCCAGTGGGTTAGCCCAATTCATGTAGTACCTAAAAAGACGGGCATAACCGTTATTAGAAATGAGAAGGGTGAGTTAGTACCTAAGAGAGTGCAAAATGGGTGGAGGATGTGTATAGATTTTAGAAAATTGAATGATGTGACTAAGAATGATCATTTTCCTATTCCCTTCATAGATCAAATGGTGGAGCGTTTAGCTGGGAAGCCATATTTCTGTTTTGTAGATGGTTTTTCTGGGTTTTATCAAATTCCCATAGCCCAGGAAGACCAAGAAAAGACTACTTTTACATGTCCGTTCAGAACTTACGCATATAGGAGAATGCCCTTCGGGCTTTGCAATGCCCCAGGAACTTTTCAGCGATGCATGATGAGCATATTTACTGAATTCGTAGAAAAATGCATCGAGGTCTTTATGGATGATTTCACAGTATATGGGAGTTCATTTGAGGATTGCCTGATTAACTTGTCTAGAGTCATGGAAAGATGCATTGAAACTAATCTTGTTTTAAATTTCGAAAAGTGTCATTTCATGGCCAGTCAGGGCATAGTCTTAGGTCACGTTGTGTCAGCTAAGGGTATAGAGGTGGATAAAGCTAAAATCGATGTTATATCTTATTTGCCTTACCCCACGAATCTTCGGGAAGTGCGTTCTTTTCTTGGTCATGCAGGTTTCTACCGCAGGTTCATCAAGGATTTTTCAAAAATAGTGACACCGATGACGAGCTTGCTGAAAAAAGACGTCCCATTCTGCTTTGACAAAGAGTGCAAGCTTTCCTTTGATGTGCTGAAGAAGTGCTTGACCAATGCACCCATTATTCATCCACCGTAGTGGGGGACCCCCTTCGAGATTATGTGCGATGCAAGCAATTATGCCGTTGGCGTTGTGTTGGTTCAAAGGATAGACAAGAAGAGCCATGTGATTTATTTTTCCTCTAGAACGCTCAACTCCGCGCAGATCGGTTACACCACAGAGAAGAAGCTTCTTTCCATTGTTTTCGCTCTTGATAAATTTCGGCCTTATATACTTGGGTCTAAAGTAGTCGTTTTTCCTGATCATGCACCAGTTCGTTACTTGATGAACAAGAAAGACTCGAAGCCTAGGCTGCTCAGGTGGGTACTACTACTTCAGGAGTTCGATGTTTCAGTCCAGGATAGGAAAGGATCAGAAAATACGGTTGCTGACCACTTGAGTCGCATTGTACGTGGAGAGGATGACTTGCCTCTGAATGACGAATTCCCTGACGAAGTCCTCTTCTAGGTGAGCGTGGAGATACCATGGTATGCTGACATTGTGAATTACTTGATCACAGGTACGTTCCCATGCGACTTTTCATATAATAGGAGAGTTAAGCTGAAAAGCGAAGCCAAAAATTATGCCTGGGAAGAACCTGTTTTATGGAAATTCTGTGCTGACCAAGTAATTAGGAAGTGTGTCTCTAAATCTGAACATAAGTCAATTCTTGAATTTTGCCATGAATTTTCATGTGTGGGGCACTTTGGGCCATCTAGGACAGCAAGAAAAATATTAGACTGTGGGTTTTTCTGGCCATCACTGTTTAAAGATTGTTTTGAATTCTGCAAATCATGTGATCAGTGTCAAAGAAAAGGGGCTATCACGAGTAGGAATGAAATGCTCCAAACCTCTATATTGACTTGTGAAATTTTTGAGGTTTGGGGTATGGACTTTATGGGACCTTTTCCCCTCTCATGCGGTTTTGTCTATATATTGTTGGCCGTGGACTATGTGTCTAAGTGGGTGGAGGCTAAAGCCACCAAGGTTGATACTGCTAATGTTGTTTCCAGTTTTGTCAAATCTAACATGTTTAGCAGGTATGGAGTTCCACGAGCCATTATAAGCGATCAAGGGAGTCACTTCTGCAACAAGACGATTCAAGCCTTGATGAGAAGGTATGGGGTCAATCATAAAATATCTACCCCGTACCACCCTCAAACCAATGGCCAAGCAGAGGTCTCTAATCGAGAGGTGAAGAGCATCCTCGAGAAAACAGTAAGTCCTGGGAGGAAAGATTGGAGTCTCAGGCTGGACGACGCCTTGTGGGCCTATCGCACAGCTTACAAAACCCCCATAGGAATGTCTCCCTATCGGATGGTTTTTGGTAAAGCCTGTCATCTCCCAGTGGAGATCGAGCACAAAGCGTACTGGGCAGTGAAGAAGTGCAACATGAACTTCGATCAGGCTGGCGAAGAAAGACTCCTCAAATTGCAAGAATTAGAGGAGCTTCGCTTGGACGCGTATGAGAATTCGAGGATCTACAAGGAGAAGACCAAGTTGTTCCACGACAGAAGAGTCATTTGGAAACACTTCGAAGTTGGTCAGAAGGTCCTCTTGTTCAATTCCCGCCTAAGGTTCATGCCAGGTAAATTTCGTTCCCGTTGGATTGGTCCTTTTATTATAACTCATGTCCACCCTTATGGTGCAGTCAAGATCCAAAGCCTCGAGTCAGGCAAGAATTCCACGGTGAATGGCCATAGACTGAAAATCTTCCACGAAGAAGAGACGGAGCACTTCGACGAGCACACCCACTTGGGAGAACCCGAGTATGAGAAAGGATGAAAAAGTGTTGGTAAAGTCGAGCAATCGACTCTAAAAATTTGCGCTTCTCGGAGGCACCCGAGTCTTAACTGTACATGTTTTTTGTTTACTTTACTCTTTTTAGATTTAGCTTAGGTTCTTACTCTCGCGATGTGAGTTTTCAGGAGAAACGATGGCTCATCCTTGCGGGGTGCTTGAAAAAGAACAAGCGCGCTCTCCAACCCTCTAAATCACAACTCAGGGGAGGTTTTCTTTCCCTAAAATTTTGAGTGTGCTTAATTAGTCCAATGAGGGCATTGTCTCTTTCAAAGTTGGGGGTGGTGGGTTGTGCTTCACAGCGGTTGTCGAGTTTTGTTGTGGAATTCTGATAAACGTGCTTTGTTGTGATGGGTGCATGCTAGTTTGGCTATGAAATTCTGTGATGTACTGTTGGAATCTCCGTATTTGTATTTGCAGTGAAAGCTAGCATGTTTGCGTTTGTTAAGGCCATTTTGAAAATTTTTCTAGTTATTTCGTTGTTTGAAATTCGTTGTCACCCCGAAAGGCACCCTTAGGATGGGTTTGATTCGGTTGTGCTCGTAACGTAGGCGTTCAAAATTGACAAATGTTTATAGGCTTAAAAGAAAAGAATGCAAAAATTTCTTAAAAAAAAAAAGAGAAGAGGAAAGAAAAGATTGTAATCTCCTGAGGTGTTCCTCCTTCTTGAGTTTCCTTAGTAGCCAGGGGCGGTCGTGTAACCCACGGTCGCCACTACATGAAAAACGAGCACACAGAAGTGAACGCTAGTCCTTAAAAATGTGAGTTTTGCCCGAAGTCAGATGCATTGTGCAATTAAATTGCAGGCAAGCTGAAACGAAAGTAAAATTGACATGTTAGGCGCTCATGGAGATAAAAAAAAAAAAGAAAAAAAAAATTGGAGAAGGATAGAAGCCTTGCGATGTATTACTTGCCTCGTCGATGAAAAGCCCTTAGATTGTTCTATTTAGCCATAAGTAGGGGGAAGGCGAAGTTTTAGGCAGGTTAGAACTGTTCTATGCTCGTAAAATTTAAAATAGGGGAGCTAAGCGCGAAGCACTCGAGGGGAATAGCATTTTTAAATTTCTTGAAATGTTCTTAACCAATGCATGCATGCGGCTATTTCGTTCAAATATAAATGCCTTGCCTCCTTTAGTACTGAGGATCGAGTCTTTAGTATGCGCATCGTTTTATCATGATTAGTAAGAATTCCACCTTGCTCGAGGACTAGCAAGATTTAAGTTGGGGGTGTTTGATAGCTCCATTTTGGAGCTATATTTATGTCCATAATTTACGATTATTACATGCTTAATCTTGCTTATCTGTGTTAATTACAGGTGTTCTCGGTAATTCGTCCTCGGGCGCGTTTGACGTCGTTCGAGGCTTAATATCGCATTTTATGGACCTAAGAGCGCCTCCGGGGAAGGACCATGCAAAAATATGAAGATTTGGCGTTTTAGGAAATTTCAAGGCAAAATACCATGCAAAAACCCGAGAGCTAGCGTTGAGCAGACAGCGTCGAGACGCTGCCAGAGCGTCACGACGCTCCGAAGCCTGAAGCGTCATTTGGAAAATCCACCCGAGAGAAAGCGTCGAGTGGTCAGCGTCCCGACGCTCGCTCGACGCCGCACAGCGTCTCGACGCCGCCCGATCGTCTCGACGCTACCCCGACTCTGCGCGCTGGAAATTTAGGGCGCAGCGTCGAGACGCTGCCCTAGCGTCTCGACGCTCCGACGGGATATATAAGCATTTTGTCCGATTTTTAGCGCGTCTTATCTTCTTCTACCTCGGGCTCCGCACCAGATTGGACGTTTTTGAAGCCATTTCCACCATGGGAGAAGCTAAGGAGCTTGGGTGGAAGCTATTTCAAGCCACATCCGTAATGAGTGAGTAGTTTATAGCGTTTTTGGCTCGGGATTGTAAGGGATTAACGTAATTAGTATTTTTGGTGAGGTTGTTGTATTAAATTCTGATTTGGTTAACATATTTGATTGGATTAGTTTCTTTTTCCTTGCATATTCCATGGACGTGTTTGATTGATAGGATTAGACAACTTTGATTTCAAGCAAGTTTCGTTAGTTAAAGATTTTGATGCCGTGCCTCTCTTAATCGCCAAGTAACACGGATTAACGATGCCATAGAGCGCATAGGCTTCCTTGCGTTCTTGGCATTCGTTCTTCTCGAAATGGAAACTAAAATCGACACATTAGTTTGGCTTCCACGTTAGATAGTCGTCGTAGCTAGCCCGTTGCTATCGATTGGTCTTGGGAGAGCGTTGGCCGCCAATTTCCAATCGATATGCCTTGATTAGCATGATTCGTTGTGTTTAATTATTATCCATGGGGCGTGTCTGAATTGATTTATTGATTAAGTCGAACTGCGCATTCATTCGAATGATTAGCCAAAATTGTTGTTAGCCTATGATCCAATAACCCGCCAATTCTTAATCCCGAGCGTCCCGAGTCAAACGCTCGCCAGATAAATTTTTATTTCTTCTTTGTGTTATTTTTCCGTTAGCATATTTTAATCCAAAATTCCCCAATATCTTAATTTTTTCTAGTTTGCAAATTGAATTAAAATTAAGTTAAATTGACACAATTCCCTGTGGATCGACCCCGTTACCACTAGGCTGCTAATAGCTCGGTGAATTCGGGTAATTACAAATTCATTTTGGCTGGTCTCGACAACCCGATATTTGGCGATTGTTCAATAAAATCGCTACCAGCTGTGTTGAGTTTAATGTCCTAAAACTCGTGGTTTGTAAACAATTATGTTTGTAAATTATCTATTTAGTAATAATGAGTTATTAAGTTTTATTCAGTAAAGGTGTTTGCTGGAATAAAGTGAAACGTGTTTGCATTAATCTATACCAATGACCAACACCCTTGACGATCATGAGTACTTGAGTTTCATGTATGACACGAATGTGGGTCAAGCTCAAGTAGACAGTCAAAACGGTCTATAGTATATGGATAAGGATGGGTACCTTATCCTGGTAACACTATTGGATGCGGCCCGTTTTGTATTGTACAAAATGATGTGATCCGAGTTGTTTCACATCGAGATGTGCGAGCTGGGGCGTCCTACGCGATGAGTTTGCGTTAGACTGAACTACGAAAAAGGTGCTCTCTCTTTATAACTCCGTTTACTGAAGAGACCGACTATTTCACCTGATGGCCTAGGTAACTCGATCTCAATCCTGAGCTTACTATGAACTCCTACTTATTAGACATTATCCTTAGATTTGTATGGGTGAGAGTGGCAGAATGTCCGCTTAATAAGCCTACCATCTCAGGGATAAAGTCCAATAGGTAGCTGGGGACATAGCGTCGTAAGATGGAGTTCATTCCTAACCCGCTTTTCAGGGTTAGTAGATAGGTTGTTCCCTTAATAGCTGACTCCAGGGCTTGAACAATAGGCGCCTACCCTCTCCTCGTTAGAGAGGGTTCCTAATCTGTTGGTTGGACCACTGATAAATTGTTCATTAGAGGTGTCAGTGGTACTTAAGGAACAAAGACGTAACGTAGGGGTTAAACGGTTTAAACGACCTAGCTGTGGTTACAAACAACCTGTGAAGGGTCGACTTGCCCATGACGGTTATATCAAGAGGACATAATATATCTACAGTGAGGAGAGTGCAACCCTCAGACTATAGTGGAGTCTCCGGGGGTTAAAGAAAGTTGATTGATTCGGGTTAAAAGATTTTTGACCGGATAATCTCGTATCGTTGAAGCTCATGATCTGTAGGTCCTTTAGGTTCTCCTGGCTAGCTCAGATAACGTCGTGCAACAATGTAAGAAAAAAGAAAAGAAAAAAGAAAATAATTTGAATTGTTCAAATTCGGTTTGTGGAAGAATGATGGACATATTTAAATATGATTTAAATATGAAAGTGGTGTTTAACATGAATAGGATTCATGTGCTAAAAGTCGGTTTTCCAAAAACCGGGATTAGTCATATTATTTAATTAATATTTTATATTAAATTAAATAATATTAATTAATTAATAAAATATATATTTTTATTAATTAAAATGTTTAATTAATAAAATTTATATATTATTTATTTACAATTAATTTTGAATTAATTTTTAAATAAATAATAAATTAATATATATTTTTTATGCATGTGGATTTTTGCTTTCATGCATCAAAGACACTTGCCTAATGACTAAGTCGATTCTTTTCCATTATTTCAAAGCTTAATAATGAAGTTTTCTTTTGAAAAAAACTTTAGAAGAAAAATTTGTAGTTTTTTAGATTTTTTTTTCTTCGCTACGGTTGCTTTGAGATTTTGAGATTGGCAGGTGATGGTATTGAGAATTTAAGAATGGTTGTTCATTCCTTTTTTCTCAAAAGAACTTGAAACACCCACTGTCTTTTTCTTCCTCCATCATATTTTCCTTCTCCTCTCTTCATTTCTTTTTTTCTAATCGGAGTCCCACAACTCCGTTGAACGGCGCCGAGGATAGCGGGACTACCGGAGGTGGTCCTCGGCGCATTCGTGAGAATAAATTCGAAGAGATCGTGACGAGGTTCGGCCGGCGGAACGCGAAGAAAATCGGAACTACAAGGGTATGTGTTGCGTGCTCAGTGTGTAAATAAAATGTAATGCGAGAGCACTCAGAACATGCAAGCATACATGGTCTGCAGCAAGTGATAAGTATTTTTTCATTCGTTTTCCCACAGAGATTGAGTTTAGTTACTAATGAAGTGAGGTGTTAAATTAGAGAGGGTCACTTAAATGGGGTAGCTTTGAGGTTGATGTGCCAAACTAACGAAGAATGTACGAAGTATGCAAGCATAAACGAAAGCAAGTAACGAGATTAACTTCAATGTAAAGAAGAAAGAATTGCGGACTTAGCAATGTTCTAGCAATAAAATCGCAAAAGTAAAAGACTGGAAAAATGGCTAAGGCAAAAACAGAACTATAGAATTGCGGTTCCCGCAATTATCTAGCAATTAATCTAGCAACGATTTGAAGGTGAGATAAGGAAACAAGGTCGACTTAAGACTCCTTTATAGGCTTTTTCATATGATCACTCAGCAGTAGCTTAACTTATCATGCATCAATTTAGCTTAGTCTCATGCATCTCTCGATTACATGCATTAGATCCTTTAGTTCACTCATATCCAAGTAAGACTTAAGCATCTATTTATACAAGCAAGCTAATGAATCGTGCTAGGAAAACGCCTATTCCTAGGTCATTTTCTGGCTACCATGAAAGGCTAGCATGAATGGACGACTCTGAACTCTTACTCCTTCCGGAGGTTAGGAGTTCTTTAGACAAAATGGATGGCCGATCGAAATTGCCCATGGGATGAAGTACACATACATTCAATGCATTCGAAGCTATCCTACGAGATGACCTATAGATTCATCCTTAGCAGACCCTTGTGTGATTAGTTACGCATGGTTGATGGAGGATTGGAAAGACTAGATTGATTAAGCATGATTTAAAGTACTAAATGAAAGCAATGGAAAAACAGATACGAGATGAAGGCTTGCAAAGTTTTAAACGATTACTTTATAAATTACGATTCAAAGCTCAATGTGCGAAAGTATGTAAAACAGTAAAGAACTGAACAAATGAAGACGAATTGAAAACAGTGTAACAAATGGAAATGGAAAACAGAAAGCAGTAAGAAAGCTTCTTAAAGTGTGCGCGGATCTCCTCGTCGCAAGCGCCTCGGATGAAGGGAAAGATTAGCGGTTCTTGGGGATGAATTCAATCAGAAGAGAAGAAGGATCTTCTCTTCTTCCTCTTGAATTATCGGCGCCAAGGGCTGATTTCTTCGCTCCAACAAACGGGATAAGGAAATGTGGATTTGGAATGCGCTGTGACGAAGAACTCTACGCTTCCGAGCTGTCTTTCTCCTTCACCCTTCATCTCCTTTTATAGCTTTTTGCAGGTACCTTCAGTCATGGAGAACCATCCATTCTGAACAGCAACCCTCTACGTGGCAGTAGGGGAAAGCTTAGGCGGCTGAAAGATCGCAACTGTGACGGCTGACGGTTGGGAAAAACTTAGCAGCAGCAGCTTTGACATTGCGGATTCCTCGCTGTGACCGCAATATCCATTGCGGAGACAACAATGTTTCAGCAATTCTCCTGCAATGTACATTTTAACTCTTTTAGCATCATTTTCTATTATTTTTCGTTCCTTTTCAAAATAAGTCCTATTTTAGCTTCATTCCTTGAATTCTCATATTTAAGCACGTATTAAACTAAATTCTAACAAAAACGCTTAAGAGATTACACGATTTCATGGTAAATAAGTCCCTAAATTATGTACTTTTGGAGAGGTAACAGTATGTAATTCTATTTTTCTTATTTCCGTTGTTCGAGCATGTTTTCCAATTGTTAAACTGATGAAATTAGAGTATCATCGATCCAAAATCGCTTCCGCTGCGCATATCGCTCCATCAATTGCTCTTATTCATGAATTAGATGTTGTTAGTTTAATAGAATAATTAATATAAGCATTATATTAATTATGAAATTGAACATACAACATTGGTTGGCCAAGTTTTATGCATATTGTATGTTATAAGTGTTATAATGTATATGCATGTTTAATTCATGAGTATTAATATAAGAGTTATATTAATTCATGAGTTGGATGTTGTTTGCTTAATAGAATAATTGATATAAGTGTTATATTAATTATGAAATTAAGTATCCAACATTAGTTTTATGCATATTGTATGTTATAAATGTTATAATGTATAGAATGTATGTTTAATTCATGAGAATTAATATAAGTGTTATATTAATTTATGAATTAGGATTTGTATGCTTAAAGAGCATAATCGATATAAGTGTTATATTGATTATGAAGTTAAATATCCAACTAGTCATGCCTTAGCGAATGTATGTTTGAGAAGCATATAGATGGTTGTTATAGAAGGCCTGCTTTTGCAAGGGTTGTAAAAATGACATAGACTTTAAAAATCTATATCAAAGAAAAGAGCATGTTCATTTAGGGTTAATGAGATGATCTGGTTCATTAGATGAATAGGTCGCTATCTCGTAAATGCTAAGGTTATGAGAAACTCACCCGGAGAACTTCTGTCTAAGGATTAAGGAAAATGAATTGACGGATCACCTCCTACCTGGGGACTAACCGGTACTTGAGTAAAGTTAACAAGGCTTTATGAGCGTGCAAGAGAGGTGTGAGGTTAATTAAATCTGTTAATAACCTAGACATCTCAGGTAAATAGTTTGCCTAGACTTTAGGTTTTATATTCTTAGCTGGATAAAACTTGGAGTATTTACCCTAAAAACCGTCTTACGATGCTTAGTAGAGGTGTAGAGAAGGAATATATGATATATCCCTCTCCTGCTACGCACTCCCTAAAGTTCACAACGTGAGAATTTTGTTCGGCCGTGTATTGTCAATAGGGCAATCCTGTGGTCTCCTCCATTGGATTGAACCGTGAGATTCCCGTGTTTCGCCTACAAGGTGGCCCCTGGAGGAACCAATCCCTACGGAGAGCGGGGCATAGGAGATCGAACACCTCAGTCACCATTTATGGATAGAGAAACACAGGGCCATTCCCAACTCTGACATTCCCTACGGTTACACTGTTGGGGCCGTCCTGTGAATTCTAAAAATGGAGGGTCACACTTACGGGATTTGCTAAGGTGTTAGTAAATCCAGACCAAAAACGATAACTAAGATGCTAATGGAATATGAGTTATTCTGGCATTAGCGTTTAGTCAAGATTGTCTTGATTTAGTAAAGGAGTGCTCGATTGACCCTACGGCCGCGACCATTATGACTTACTAAAGTATCGTAGGTAGTAAATAAAAAGTCTGGGTACTTTATTTACTGCTATTTTTTTTTTAAATTGGTTTAAATAGGTTAAAATCGTTTCACTAATAGGTTTACATTCTTTTTCAGCATGGTGAGCTCATTTGTACAGTTATTAGCTAACGACAAACTTACCGGAGAGAATTACGGAACATGGAAATCCAACCTGAATACGATTCTTTGGATGACTTGAGATTTGTCTTGACGGAGGACTGTCCTCCAACTCCTGGCTCAAACGCTTTGATAGCTCCAAAATAGAGCTATTATTTACTCCCTAATTATAGCTAAAACCATGCTCAATATGGATTAAAATGCCTTTTTGTAGGTGAACTAATGGTCGAGAGCTCGAGGAGTCCGATAAGGTGTTTCGGGGCTTAAAGTGACGTTTTAGAGCTTCATGGACGCATCGGGAGTGAAGGGGCTTGAAGAATTGAAGAAATGGCAAAAATTGCCATGGAAAGGCAATTTTTGGCCACCAAACTCGAGAGCAAGCATTGAGCGGCAGCGTCGAGACGCTTGGCCGAGCGTCTGGATGCTGCCCCGACATCTTCCGAAAATTGCCGAGCGCCCCAGCGTCGAGACGCTGTCCGAGCGTCTCGACGCCACCGCGCGCGCGCTGCCAACTTAGGGCGCAGCGTCGAGATGCTGTCTTAGCGTCTCGACGCTCCGACGGCTATAAAGCCTTCTTCTCCGATTTTTAGTCGCAATTCTTGATCCCATTTTCGATTTCCACCATTGTTTAAGCTCGGGTGGGAGCTCCAAACTCATATTTCTTCCCTTTTCTCTTCAATAAAGCTCAAACATTGAACGTTTCTCTTGATTTGCACAACGGGGAGCTAAGGTAAGTGCTCTAATTCGAGTTTAGGGGTTGTCTTGATGCATTAGGGAGGGTTTAGCTTTAATTTTCCAGCTTGTAATTCTGAGTTTCTTGCATGTTCTTCCTTTGTTTGAATCCCATGAGCATGTATGACTGATTAGGAGTGACGCCCGAGTCCTTGTGCATGTTTTACCGTTAAAGATTAGGACGTATAATTGGCTCAATCTCTAGGTAACAAGGGTCTAGGCGTGACTAATTAATTCTAACCTAAGTGACAGTAGGAGAATAGAATTAATTAACGTTTGCACTACAGACTTAGGGAAAGAAGAGAAATCGCGCCAATTGGTCGAGTTCTCGATCAACTGGTTTGTCGCGATATTACCCGTTACTGTTCTTTGATTAGTTTAGGCTTGATCAACTTAGATTAATTAATGAGCATGTTTAATTAGAATTGCACTTTTCTAATTAATTCATTGGGATGTTTGCTACGGAAACGAGCAAACATTTCGCGTGCATGAAATTAAATTACTAAGCATGATTAGAATCCCTATGATCTAAGCGCATCAAGATAAATCCCGATCCCTCGAATTAGGAGCACGTGTTACATTTATTTTTCCGCTTTTTACTTTTCGCATTTATTTTTCCGTTAGTTTAATTTTTACTTAGTTTAGTTTTAATTAACTCCTCCTTTACTTTATTTTGAGTTTTAGTTTAAAAAGACAAATAGAAATTAGTTAAGAGAGGTGGATTTAGGTTCCCTGCGGATCGACCTGTTACCACTAGCTGGAAAGCTTAGTAGTTTCGGTATTTATAAATTTTATTTTGGCAAGCCTCGACAGCTTAAAGTTGGAGCACCCCAAAAGTGTTCTTCCACGCTTCACGAACTATTCGTGAGGCGTACGATCGCTGGATTAGGGCTAATGATAAAGCCCGAGTCTATATCTTGGCAAGCATGCAAGATGTCTTGGCAAAGAGGCATGAGGTTATGGTTTTCGCTAAGGAAATCATGTCTTCATTGCAAGAGATGTTTGGACAACCGTCCTCGTCTCTTCGCCATGAAGCCCTCAAATTCGTTTATAATGCTCGAATGAAGGAAAGAATCTCTGTTAGGGAACATGTCCTTAACATGATGGTCCACTTCATGGCGGCAGAAGTAAACGGAGCCGCGATCGATGAGAAGAGTCAAGTGAGTTTTATCTTGAAATCTCTCTCGCAGAGTTTCCTTAATTTCAGATCAAACATGGTCATGAATAAGACAGAATTCAACTTGACTACTCTTCTGAACTAGCTTCAGACTTATCAGTCCCTGCATGCCTCTAAAGAAAAAGAGAAGGAGGCTAATGTAGTCACTTCAAAGAAATTTCTGAAGGGGGTTAGGTCTGGGAGTAAGTCTGAAGCAACAGCTACGAGTAGTAGGACTATTCGTATGAAGAAGAGGAACAGGAGAAAAGGAAATCCCCTGTTGTTGTGGCCAAGGTAAAGTCTTTGGACAACTGGAAGTGTTTCCATTGTAACGAAGAGGGGCATTGGAAGCGCAATTGCCCGAAATACCTTGCAGAGAAATATGCCGAGAAAGAACGACAAGGTAAATGATATTTATTTGTCTAAGCATGTATAGTGGATTTATGAATGTCATACCTGTATGTTTTCAGGAACCACTAATCATGTTTGTTTTTCTTTTCAGGAAATTAGTTCCTGATGGCCGATTTCTCTGTGTTGGATGACTTGAGAAGATGTCTATTCATCTTTACAGTGGGAGTTTTGTGTTTTTGATGTTGTTGTCTGTATGAACCTAAATCACACATGTGATATGTGTAATTAAGTTGTACATATTTCTGTATTTTTTAGCATATGTAAATAAGTATCTTTTGGTGTAAATAAATGAACGGTTCATTTCACAAAATATGTATACTGTTATGTTCTATTATATTCAGAAAACAACATGGATGTTAAGACTAGGCGTATTAGAGGAAAGCTATATCTAAATCAACAAGGGTTGCTGATAGTAGAGTTGGTTATTCTCAATAGTTGAGAAAACCCTAACTCATTGGTTTATCTATAAAACTCGAGTTATCATACCAGATGATGACTTAAGGATTCGTTGTTTTTAATTAGACAATGGATTATTTAGACAAGGACTAATGGTTTGAAGCTGTAGATCTACAAGAGGTTAAATGACTGAGCCTCTAAGGTGAAAACCTTTAAGGCTTGACTTTTGGTAATGGGACTGTCCCAAAGTGAAGAGGTGGATTGTGTATCAACTTGTTTACTTGTTACCAGACGTAAGTTGTTAGACTACTCCCATCTATTTTTCTTGTTCTATACTAGATAGGATAAGATAAATAGAAATCAAGACTAGCTATCTTGATTAGAGTATCTATAAGTCATAAACTCTCTGAGAGTCATATACAAGATTAAGAACAAAATCGTTTTGTTAGCTTATTCAATTCTTTTATGGATTGAAACTAGCAACTTAATCTTGAATGATTAAGGTTTGATGTTCTAATCAAATCTTATGGCTTAAACATGTTATTGATAAACTTTGTTGGGCAAGTGTTCTATCAATACTATAGCTTTCATAATACGTTTCCGTAATTAATGTCTTATTCATTGAGAATGTTATAGGATGTAGTTCCTGGCACTTAAGCATAAACTAGCGACCCATTTCCAGATATGTGATCTGGGAGAGGCTTAGTTTATTCTAAGGATTCAGATTAATCTAAGTCGTAAGAACAAATCGCTAGTGTAGTCTCATAACATCTGATATTGACAAGAGTTGTTAATAATCGATATTATGAGGTGTTGTCCCTACGCATTAACACATCTTGGGTTAAGATCTATCTCTTCTGAGATAGATGACCCGATATGTTTTATGCAGTGGGAGCTGTCAGTTATATCGGTTAATAATTTGTCATAGTATAAAGGAATGAAATACAAGAGTTGTATTGTTGATTCCTCTATAAAAGCTAAAATTTGTTGCAGCTTGTTTAACAACATAAAAAAAAGGTGGGTTTTGAGCTCTTAAATAGTGCGGATGAGGAGATGTGAGGGTCACATGGAAAGCCTCATAGTACTTCATGCTGATATGTTTACTAAGTCTCTCAAGGCTAAAGTGTTTGAGAGATACCTAAAGAGTTTAGGGCTCCGGGTTGCTAAATAGGATAGTGAGAGAAGACTATAGATATATGATATTATAGTTCTCCTCGCCAACATGTACACCACAGACGTTTAAGTCCAAGTGGGAGTTTGTTGGGTTTAATGTCCTAAAACTCATGGTTTGTAAACAGTTATGTTTGTAAATTATCTATTTAGTAATAATGAGTTATTAAGTTTTATTCAGTAAAGATGTTTGCTGGAATAAAGTGAAACGTGTTTGCATTAATCTATACCAATGACCAACACCCTTGACGATCATGAGTACTTGAGTTTCATGTATGACATGAATGTGGGTCAAGCTCAAGTAGACAGTCAAAACGGTCTATAGTATATGGATAAGGCTGGGTACCTTATCCTGGTAACACTATTGGATGCGGCCCGTTTTGTATTGTACAAAACGATGTGATCCGAGTCGTTTCACATCGAGATGTGCGAGCGGGGGCGTCCTACGCGATGAGTTTGCATTAGACTGAACCACGAAAAGTCGCTCTCTCTTTATAACTCCGTTTACTGAAGAGACCGACTATTTCACCTGATGGCCTAGGTAACTCGATCTCAATCCTGAGCTTACTATGAACTCCTACTTATTAGACAGTATCCTTAGATTTGTATGGGTGAGAGTGGCAGAATGTCCGCTCAATAAGCCTACCATCTCAGGGATAAAGTTCAATAGGTAGCTGGGGACACAGTGTAGTAAGATGGAGTTCATTCCTAACCCGCTTTTCAGGGTTAGTAGATAGGTTGTTCCCTTAATAGCTGACTCCAGGGCTTGAACAATAGGCGCCTACCCCTCTCCTCGTTAGAGAGGGTTCCTGATCTGTTGGTTGGACCACTGATAAATTGTTTATTAGAGGTGTCAGTGGTACTTAAGAAACAAAGACGTAACGCGGGGGTTAAACGGTTTAAACGACCTAGCTGTGGTTAAGAACAACCTGTGAAGGGTCGACTTGCCCATGACGGTTATATCAAGAGGACATAATATATTTAAAGTGAGGAGAGTGCAACCCTCAGACTATAGTGGAGTCTCCGGGGGTTAACGAAAGTTGATTGTTTCGGGTTAAAAGAGTTTTGACCGGATAATCTCGTATCGTTGGAGCTCATGATCTGTAGGTCCTTTAGGTTCTTCTGTCTAGCTCAGATAACGCCGTGTAACAATATAATAAAAAAGAAAAGGAAAAAGAAAATAATTTGAATTGTTCAAATTCGATTTGTGGAAGAATGATGGACATATTTAAATATGATTTAAATATAGAAGTGGTGTTTAACATGAATAGGATTCATGTGCTAACAGTCGGTTTTCGAAAAACCGGGATTAGTCATATTATTTAATTAATATTTGATATTGAATTAAATAATATTAATTAATTAAAATGTTTAATTAATTAATAAAATATATATTATTTTTTTATTAATTAAAATGTTTAATTAATAAAATTTATATATTATTTATTTTAAATTAAGTTTGAATTAATTTTTAAATAAATAATAAATAAATATATATTTTTTATGCATGTGGATTTTTGCTTTCATGCATGAAAGAAACTTGCCTAATGACTAAGTCAATTCTTTTCCATTATTTCGAAGCTTAATAATGAAGTTTTCTTTTGAAAAAAACTTCAGAACAAAAATTTGTATATTTTTTTTTCTTCGCTAGGGCTGATGCTTTGAGATTTTGAGATTGGCAGCGGATGGTTTTGAGATTTTAAGAGTGGTTGTTCATTCCTTTTTTCTCAAAAAGAACTTGAAACACCCACTGTTTTTTTCTTCCTCCATCATATCTTCCTTCTCCTCTTTTCATTTTGTTTTTCTAATCGGAGTCCCACAACTCCGTTGCACGGCACCAAGGATAGCGGGACTACCGGAGGTGGTCCTCGGCGCGTTCGTGAGAAGAAATTCGAAGAGATCGTGACGAGGTTCGGCCGGCGGAACGCGAAGAAAATCGGAACTACAAGGGTATGTAATTCTATTTTTCTTATTTCCGTTGTTCGAGCATGTTTTTCAATTGTTAAATTGATGAAATTAGAGTATCATCGATCCAAAATCGCTTTCGCCGCATAAATCGCTCTATCAGGCTGGGCATACGGGGGATTTGGTTGTGGAGCGTCCTGCTTTTGCTGCTGGGGAGGAAGTGTAGGTCCAGGCTAAGAGGATGGAGGAAAACGTAGGGGGTGGCTGGTGATAGTGTGGAGCGTCCTACCTCTAGTAATGGGGGTGTAGGTCCATGCTCTGTCAGGGTGAGGGTCCCTGATACTGTTCTAGAGCTTCCTGCATCCCGAAAGACGATATGAAGTGAAGGTCTAGTGGCAGTATCTCGGGTCCCTCCAGCAGAGAAGTGGAAGAGAAAGGTGGGGAGTATGGGCGTGGAGCCTTTGACCGCACTGTCTGAGCAGATCTGGGATCACATGGTTGTGGATGGGGGTCACGAAAGTGTCGGGTGGGGTGGAGGTGGGAAATCTCTGAAGGGATGGAAAAAGAGAGCGAGGGGATCCTTAAGGGCGGGATTGAGCGATGTCGATTCGTCAGGGGCTTTGGGAAAACGTGGGAGACTGGAGGCGGAAGGGGAGGTAATGGCTCAAGAAGGGGAAGTGGGAAAGAAGGCACGGGTGGATGAGGGTTTAGGCGATCAGGATCGGGTGGATCTGTCTGATCCTTTTGTTTTGGCGGTGGTTGCCCTGCAGTCCCGCCATCCATTATGAATGTGTTGTTCTGGAATGTGCGGGGGATGGGTTCGGACCGTGCATTCCAACGATTGCGCAAGATGGTGCAATCAAAGAGACCTCGGGTTTTGTTCTTGTTAGAGACAAAAGTTCTGAGTTTGCATTTTACGAACCTAAAGTTTGAGTTGGGTTTTTCGAACTGCTTCGGTGTTGACAGCGTGGGGAGTAAAGGAGGGTTGGCACTGTTATGGACTTCTGAGGTGAGCTTTAGCCTTTTGACGACTTCACCCCATCATATTGATGGGTGGGTAGATTGGGAGGGAAACAATGGAGGTTCACGGGGTTTTAGGGGTACCCTAAGAGTGAACAGAAGCACCTCTCGTGGTCTTTGCTCCGTGTTACGTCTCCAAAAGTACTTAATTTAGGGACTTATTTGCCATATAATCGTGCAATCTCTTAAGCGTTTTTGTTAGAATTTAGTTTAATATGTGCTTATATATGAGAATTTATAGAATGGAACTAAATCAGAACTTATTTGTAAAAGGAACAAAAAAAGAATAAAAAACGAAATTAAAAGAGTTGAAATTGTGCATTGCAGGAAAATTGCTGAAACATTGCTGTCTCCGCAATGTTTAAACTGCAAATGTTAAGTTGTTCCAACCGTCCGCCGTTCTGTTGCGATCTTTCAGCCGCCCAATTTCTACCCTGCTGCCACGTGGTGGGACGTCGTTCAGAATGGATGGTTCTCCTTGACTGAAGAGTACCTGCAAAGAGCTATAAAAGGAGGTCAAGGGGGAAGGAGAACAACAAGCTTGGAAGCGTCGAACTCTCCATCTCAACGCAGTTTCTCTCCATTTTCTATCCCGTTTGTTGGAGTGAAGGAATCAGCTTTTGACACCGATAATCTGAGAGGAAGAAGAGAAAATTCTTCTTCTCTTCTGATTGGATTCATCCCCAAACAACGCTAACCTTCCCCTTCATCTGAGGCGCTTGCGGCGAAGAGCTTTACGCACACATTTACATTGGTTTCTACTGCTTTCTGTCTTCCATTTTTCTCTACTGTTGCTGTCGTTTGTTTCTGTTGGCTACATTATTTCCCTTCGTTTTCATCTGTTTAGTCTTTACTGTCTTACAGTCTTTGCACATCAAGCTTTGAATCTTACTTAATAGAGGAATCGTTTCCAACTTTGCAAGCTTTTATCTCGCTTTCTGTCTTTTCTTGCTTCCAATTCAGTACTGTCAAGCATGCTTAATCAACCTAATCTTTCCAACTCCACATCATCCATGAGTAACTAATCACACAAGGGTCTGCTAATGACGAATCTATAGGTAGAAAGACGTGAATTCAGCATGTAGGATAGCTTCGAATGCATTGAATGTATGTGTACTTCATCCTACGGGCAATTTCGATCGGCCATCCATTTTGTCTAAAGAACTCCTAACCTCCGGAAGGAGTAAGAGCTCAGAGTCGTCCATTCATGCTAGCCTTTCATGGTAGCCAGAAAACGACCTAGGAATAGGCGTTTTCCTAGCACAATTGATTAACTTGCTTATATAAATAAATGCTTAAGTCTTACTTGGATATGAGTGAACTAAAGGATCTAATGCATGTAATCGAAAGATGCATGAGAATGAGTTAAATTGATGCATGATAAGTTGAGCTACTGCTGAATAATCGTATGAAAAATCCTATAGAGGAGTCGTTAGTTGACCTTGTTTCCCCATCTCACCCTTAAAACGTTGCTAAATTAATTGCTATACAATTGCTGTCTCCGCAATTCCTTAAGTCAGTTTTTGCCTTAGCCATTTTTCCGGACTTTTACTTTTGCGATTTTACTGCTATACAATTGTTTTCTCCGTAATTCTTTTTCCTCTACATTCAAGTTAATCTCTTCACTTGCTTTTGTTTATGCTTGCATATCTCATATATTCTTCATTAGTTAGGCACATTGATCTCCAATTCACCCCATTTAAACCACCATTTCTAATTTAGCATTTCACTTCGTTAGTAACTAAGAATAAATCTCTGTGGGAAATCGAATGAAAAAATACTTATTACTTGCTACAAGACCATGTATGCTTTCATGTTCTGAGTGCTCTCACATCGCATTTTTATTTATACACTAAGCACGCAACAAGTTTTTGGCGCCGCTGCCGGGGATTTTGTTTAGTAAACACGAAGTGTGTTATTTTAGAAAAAAAACAAACTTAATATCTATTGGAGCTAATCTTCTTTCATTTATTTTACAGGTATTATCGGGCTAGTTTATGAATGAGCATTCAAGTAGCAACCTAGAGTTCAATCCTGAGCCTGAAAGACTTCTTAGGGCCAGAAACAAAGCTAAGAAACGCCTCTTTAAACAGCCACCTGTAACTCAAAACATTGCTCACTCCGCGGAGTCATCGCAATTCCAACAAACCGAAATGGATAGAGCAGCCCCAAACCAAGTACCTACCATTCGCAACCCCATCGAAATCGCGAATGATAAGGATAGTGCCATCCTTTCATACTTAGTTCCTATGCCTGAGGAGCTTAATCCAAGCATTATACGCCCTGAGATTACAGCTCACTCATTCGAGTTAAAGCCAGTAATGTTCCAAATGCTGTCCACTGTTGGACAATTCTTTGGAGTGGAAAACGAAGATCCCCACAATCATCTGAGAAATTTCCTAGGAGTTAGTGATACTTTCCTCATCCCTGGAGTTTCCCAAGAAGCTTTAAGACTTTACCTCTTTCCCTACTCATTAAGAGATAAAGCCAAAACGTGGTTAAATTCCCTTCCCTCTGAATCGATTGTCAATTCGACAGATCTAGCTGAAAAATTCCTAGTCAAATACTTTCCACCTGATAGGAATTCCAACTTTCGTGATGATATAATCAAGTTCAAACAAGCTGAAAACGAATCATTACACGAAGCTTGGACAAGGTTCAAGGACCTTTTGCTTAAATGTCCACACCATGGCATTCCATGGTGTATCCAAATAGAAGTGTTCTTTAAAGGATGCAACCCCAGCACAAGGCAAGTGTTGAATTCGCCAGCTGGTGGTTCCATGCTTTCAAAGAGCTACAATGAAGCCTATGAGATTTTGGAGAAAATCTCAACTTCCCATTGTAGATGGTCAGACGATCCTGTAGAGCCTAGGAGAGCTCAAGACAAGGATGCACTCAGTGCAATGAGTAGCCAAATCAATGCCCTGACCAATCTAGTAAAACAAATGGCTCAAACCAATCTCCAACCAAGTGTCAACACCGCAGCAGCCGTTTCAATGGGCGCATCAACTAGTCAAGGTGAGACACTAATCTGTGGATTCTGTGGGGAAGGGCACTTGTATGATTTTTGCCCTGGGAATCCAGCCTCGGTCTGCTACGTTGGAAGTCAACAACAACCTAGGAACAATCCTTATTCTAACACCTATAATCCTGGTTGGAGGAACCACCCAAATCTCTCTTGGGGTGGGCAACAAAATACCAACCAAGCACAAAACCAACCAAGACCGAGTGGAACACCTGGTTTCACTCAACAAAATAACCAATCTATGTACCAAAAGACATATAACCAACCCATAGGATCATCAGTAGAGAATTTACTTAAATAGTACATTGCAAAAAATGATGCAACCCTGCAAAGTCAGCAAGCCACCCTGAGGAGCTTAGAAAACAAAATAGGGCAGTTAGCCAATGAATTGAAAAATAGGCCCCAAGGTAGATTGCCTGTAGACACTGAAGTGCCAAGAAGGGATGAAAAAGAACAAGTTCAAGCCATTGAACTTCGTAGTGGGAGACCATTGGTGATCAACAACAGAGAAGCACCAAAGCGAGTAGAGAATGAAGAGTCTAGTCCTCCACTGGATTCTCTGCCAAACCATGATCAATCACCACCAAGCACAACAAGGGTGAGGCTGGAACCTATCATAGAGGAACCAGAAGAAATCCCAAGGCCTCCACCTGTCATTAGGCGACCTGAATTGCCTACATATGTGCCACCACCTCCATTCCCTAGGCGGTTGAAAAAGAAGCAAGAACAGGAAGTGCACTTTAATAAGTTTTTAGAAATTTTAAAACAAGTGCATGTTAATATCCCATTTGTGGAAGTTTTGCAATCTATGTCTTCTTATGTTAAATTCTTGAAAGATATAATTACTAACAAGAAAATTATTGGTGAATTTGAAACAGTGAATCTCACCGAGGAGTGCAGTGCTATACTCCAAAACAAACTACCAAAGAAGGAGAAGGATCCTGGTTCCTTCACCTTACCAGTCGAGTTGGGAGGCAAGCACGTGGGCAGAGCTCTGTGTGATCTGGGAGCCAACATCAATCTCATGCCCTTGTCTCTATTTCGTCAGCTTGGAATAGGAGAAGCACGACCTACTACTGTCACCTTGCAGCTTGCAGACAGACCCATAGCTTACCCGGAGGGGAAAATTGAGGATATACTTGTCAAGGTTGACAAATTCATCTTTCTTGCAGACTTCATCATTCTGGATTATGAGGCAGACAAGGAGGTACCAATCTTATTGGGCAGACCATTTCTAGCCACAGGTAGGGCCTTAATCGATGTCCAGAATGGTGAGCTCACCATGAGAGTTCATGATGAGGAGGTTAAATTTAGTGTATTTAAAGCTCTAAGGTATCCCTCTGATTCTGAATCCTGTGCAAATGTAGATGTAGTAGATTCCCTTATGGAAGAACAACTTGAGCATGAACTGTTAATTAAGCATGCCACTAACTATGTACAAATAGATATAGATGACTTAAATATCTCTGAATTGATGGATATACCTGTGGACAATCCTCAACATGTTTGTATGACTAATAAATTGTCTGAGAGAACCTCCAATCCTTTGAAACCATCAATTGAACATCCACCTCTATTAGAATTAAAACCATTGCCCGATCATCTTAAGTATGCATATCTAGGAGAGGAAGATACTTTGCCTGTTATTATTTCGTCCAAACTGAGTACACAGCATGAAATTGCGCTAATATTGCTGCTTAAGCAACATAAAAAAGCTATTGCATGGACGATTGCTGATATAAGAGGTATTAGTCCTTCCTATTGCATGCATAAAATATTGTTGGAAGAAGAACATACACCTAGGGTAGATCACCAACGTAGGTTGAACCCCTCCATGAAGGAGGTAGTTAAAAAAGAAATTATCAAATGGTTAGATGCAGGTGTAATTTTTCCTATAGCCAATAGTCAATGGGTGAGTCTGATCCAATGTGTACCTAAGAAGGGTGGGATGACTGTAATAGTTAATGAGAATAACGAACTAATTCCAACTAGAACTGTTACAGGATGGAGAGTCTGTATGGACTACAGAAAACTTAATAAAGAAACAAAAAAAGATCACTTTCCTTTACCGTTTATAGATCAGATGTTAGATAGAATAGCTGGCCGAGCCTATTACTGCTTTTTAGATGGTTATTCTGGATATAACCAAATTACCATAGACCCTGTGGACCAGGAGAAAACAACCTTTACATGTCCCTTTGGAACATTTGCTTTTCGCAGAATGCCATTTGGCTTATGCAATGCACCAACAACATTCCAAAGGTGCATGTTGGCCATTTTCTCTGACTTAGATGAGTCCATGATAGAAATATTTATGGATGACTTCTCAGTCTTTGGAGATTCTTTTAATAATTGCTTAGAGAACTTAGGACAAGTCCTAACTAGGTGTGAGGAGACCAACCTAGTTCTAAATTGGGAGAAATGCCACTTCATGGTGGAAGAAGGAATAGTCCTAGGACATAGAGTATCTAGAGCAGGAGTAGAGGTCGATAGGGCCAAAATAGGATAATAGAGAAGCTAGTGGAACCTCAAAATGTAAAAGCTATTAGAAGTTTCCTAGGTCATGCAGGTTTCTATAGGAGATTCATTAAAAACTTCTCAAAAATCTCTAAACCTTTGTGTGAGCTTCTAGAGCTTAACAAACCGTTTGTCTTCTCACAAGAATGTTTCCTAGCATGGACAACACTTAAGGAAGCCTTATTCAAAGCACCAATTATAGTAGGTCCAAACTGGGATTTACCGTTTGAAATGATGTGTGATGCTAGTGACTATGCAGTAGGGGTTATGTTAGGACAAAAAATAGATAAACTAACACATCCTGTATATTATGCAAGTAAGACTTTAAATGAGGTGCAATGTAATTACACAACCACAGAGAAGGAAATGCTAGCCGTAGTGTTTGCCTGTGAAAAGTTTAGGAATTACATTGTAGGCACTAGAACAATTGTGTACACTGATCACTCTGCACTAAAATATCTAATGAGGAAGGCTGATGCTAAGCCAAGGTTGATTAGATGGGTATTATTGTTGCAAGAGTTTGACTTAGACATTAGAGATAAAAAAGGATGCGAAAATGTAGTTGCTGACCATTTATCTAGATTGCGAAGTAATTGCGAAATAATTGCTGAGCCAGCAATTTCTGATGCCTTTGTTGATGAGCATGTCTTTGTATTGGCACATCGTTATAACGATGAGGAACCCTGGTTTGCGGACATTGCTAACTTCCTTGCCTCGCAGGTACTACCAACTTTCAAAGGGGGGCAAGAAAAGAAGAGGTTCCTAAACGAAGCTAGGAAGTTCATCTGGGACGATCCTACACTTTACAAGACTTGTGCAGATGGTTTGCTGAGGAAGTGTGTATCAGCTGCTGAGGCGAAGTCAGTGTTGCAGCACTGTCATACGTCTCCTTACGGTGGGCATTTTGGTGGCCAAATGACGGCTGCAAAAGTGTTCCAAAGTGGCTACTACTGGCCCACGATCTTCAAAGATGCCCATGACCACGCACACAGCTGCAATGAGTGCCAAAGAACCGGTAACCTTAGTCGGAAGGATGAGATGCCTCTCACCTATATCTTAGAGTTGGAACTCTTTGATGTATGGGGCATTGATTTCATGGGACCATTCCCTCCATCTTCAGGTAACCTCTATATATTGGTAGCTGTAGATTACGTTTCTAAATGGGTAGAAGCCATTGCATGTCCATCAAATGATGCCAAGACAGTCATTAAGTTTCTTAATAGGCATATTTTTACAAGATTTGGTACACCACGTGCAATAATAAGTGATGAGGGAACCCACTTTATAAATAAAGCTATGGAAAAGGTACTAGCTAAATACAATGTTAGACATAGAGTAGCAACCCCTTATCACCCACACTCAAATGGACAAGCTGAAATATCCAATAGGGAGATCAAGAACATACTTGAAAAAGTGGTTAAACCTAATAGAAATGACTGGTCTTTTAAGTTAGACGATGCACTTTGGGCATATAGGACTGCATATAAAACACCCTTAGGTATGTCTCCTTATAGGCTAGTATATGGAAAAGCATGTCATCTTCCCTTCGAATTGGAAATCAAAGCCTTTTGGGCCTTAAAAGAGCTAAATTATTGCGTGACCGATGCTGGAACTTTGTGGTCTCTGCAATTACATGAGTTAGATGAGCTAAGACATATGTCCTACGAAAATGCTAAAATGTATAAAGAAAAAACTAAGATTTGGCATGATAGTAGACTTAGGTTCAAGGACTTTAAAAAGGGGCAGCATGTCTTGTTATTCAACTCACGATTAAGGTTATTTCCAGGCAAACTTAAGTCTAGATGGTCAGGTCCTTTTGTGATAACTAACGTTTTTGTTCATGGTGCTATTGAGATTCGGAACCTACATCAAGGGCAACCGTTCATGGTGAATGGTGCGAGGCTGAAGCATTACTATGAGGAAGGAGATGTGCAAACACTCTCGGCCTTCCTCCTATCTGAAGCTTGAGAAACGAATCGAGAGGGATGAGGGACCACTGTGCTCATCCATCAGAAGGCTATGCCTTAGATTTTCTTTAAGTATTTGCTTTCTAGATTGTGTTTTGTTTGTTTATTTTTGGTTTTAATTACGGATTTTTGTTTTGATTAAAAGGATATTAATGGGAGATCTTTAAGAGGCAATGGACGAGATGAATCGAGGGGAGAAGATCCACGAAGAAGATCTGGCTAAATCAGAGATTTGGTTGCTAAATCTTGCAACTCAAATCAAGAAAAATCGTAACGGCTAGGCGGATTAATTGCGGAGAATTTGCTGAGTCCGCAACAGAAAAGAGCCGTTGGAGAGTACTTGAGTACAAATAGCCGTCGTTGGGGGATCCCTGCTGTTGCGTGCTCAATGTGTTAAAGAATAAATAAGCAAGAATGTAGAGAGAGAGCACTCAGAACATGCAAGCATACATGGTCTCACAGCAAGTAGTAAGTATATTTCATTCGTTTTTTCCACAGAGACTTAATTTTAGCTATTCACGAAGTGTATTTGTTAAGAAAGAAGGGGTGGTTTTGATGGGGTAAAATTGGTTTTTAATTATCTAATTTTTGCTGAATGTGTAAAGGAATGCAACATAAACAAATGCAAGTTGAAATTAGACTCAAAAGACAAGAGATGGAATTAATAAACGAAGAAGAAAACAGCTAAACAGAATGGTAACTTAGCAGAATTGCGGATACCGCAATTTTACCGCAATTGAATAACAGCGAAAGTGTGTAAATGGGTGAATTAAGGGCTACTAATGACTATCCTATAGGCATTTTTATACGATTCTCAAGCACTGGATCTACTCTCTATGCATCAAACTCACTCTATCTCATGTATCGTCCGATTCCATGCATTAGATTCTTTAGTTTACTCAACTCAAAGTAAGGTCTTAAGCATCTTGTTAAAACAGAAGTGTTTAGTTTGTACTAGGGAAACGCCTATTCCTAGGCCGTTTTCTGGTTACCATGAAAGGCTAGCATGATTATACGACTCTGAACTCTTACTCCTTCCAGAGGTTAGGAGTTCTTTGGACAAAATGGATGGCCAATCGAAATTGCCCGTGGGATGAAGCTTACATACAATCAATGCTTCGAGAGCTATCCTACATGCTTGGTTCACGTTTTTTTAGCCTATAGTTCTGTCATTAGCATGCCCCTAAGTGACTTAGCTACTCATGGATATATAGAGAACAGAAATGTAAGATAAAACAGACATGCTTAGAAGGGAAATATACTCCAAACAGTAAGACAAAACCGTAGCAGCAGAAGATGGAAACTGTGAAATGAAGTCTTGCAATTTGATTACTTTGAATGTTGAACGGACAAAAGGAAACTTAAAGGAAATAATTCAAAGACAGACAGCGACGAAATGCAGTAGATAGAACACTAAACTAGAAACAACAACTGATCAAAGCTGGAAATTAGAAAAGGAGAACAGAAAGCAGGAAATGACGCTTGGAAGCCTCGTTGCAGTCGCCTCGAATGAAGGGGATGAAAGGTCAGCCTTGCTTGGATGAATCCAATCGAGAGAGAAGAAGAATCTCCTCTCCTTCCTATCAGATTATCGATTCCAACAGCTGAGACTCTCACTCCAACAGACGGCAAAGGAAAACAGGGCGAAAAGATGGACTGCGAGAAGACTCTACGCTTTCGGATGATGACTGAACCTCCGACTTTGACCCCCTTTTATAGTAGTTTGCAGGTGCGTTTGGGCCAAGGAGAACCATCAATCTTCAACGTCATATATCAGAATGGATGGAGGAGAAAGAACGAATCCCTGAAATTACGGAAATTAACAGAAACAGATCAGTCAACTTACGGTTTTCACTTGAATAATTGCGGCTTCAGCAATGTTTTCGCAATGCTGTCGCAATGCAGCTTTTTTTCATTCTTTTCCTTCGGTTTTCAACCCTTTTCTTTCCTATTGTACAAAAGTCCTAAATTAGCTATCTTCTTCTCATTCTTATATTTAAGCATAGGTTTAGGCTAAATGCTATAAAAAACACCTAAAAGTGTACATCTTCTTAAGCTAAATGGGTCCTAAATAAGTCACTTTCAGAGACTTAACACACCCCCAAACTTAAGGTTTTGCTTGTCCTCAAGCATACTAAGGACTTACCTAGGCTGCTGTTTCTTCTTCTTTAACCACCTACTGACTCCCTTATATCCCTATCTATAGCACTGCTGTCCTGTGACACACTTCTCAGTTTAAAACTACCCTCTTATCTAGCTTCTTCTGACTTCGCCTGCCTAACACTCACCTGCTTTCATTTACTTCCTACAACTGATCTATTTACTTTTGTCATATCATGCCACTATCCCTAAGGTTTCAAACTCTGCCTAGCTTTACCTCAGACTCAGTACATGCTTCTAGCTTTATTTTTAATGTGTCTAGGATTCCTTAGAGTCATGCCAGTCTTAGTATTAACGGTGACAGTAGTACTTTAAAGAACAACCTAAACCCTGGCATCACTACATTGGAAAAACACTCATCTCCCTAAACAACCCTACAAGTTACAACTTTGTGCTTAGCTAATTGAGGATCAGAGTTCTTTTTAAGTAGGACACCTAAGCCACAAAGTTATAACTCCTAGGTATACATTCTTCTTCCCTATTCTTTTCCCTTTTTCTTACTTAGGTGGGGCCTCTCCTTTAGTTGCCTTTTGATGCAATGCCACTTGTGGGTCACACACTTGGCACTGATTACTTAGCAACCTAAGAGAGACCCCCCTCTTTATTCTATTTTTCATTTTTTTTTTCAGTTCATCATTTTTTTTGTAAAGGAAAAGAAGAATGCTTATGTTTCTAAGGGAGAGAGGAATGTTCCTAGGCCTAGGGTGGCCTCCCCCAAACTTCAACTACTCATTGTCCCCAATGAGTGTCTGAGGTGGCACACCCCCAAACTATCCTAGAAGCATCTAGTCTAAGGTAAAACAAAGAGAATCTAAAGCCCTAGGCATAGACAGAACATTGAAAAGAAAATATCACAGCAGCAGTAAATTAAAAAAAACAGACAGTTAAGGGCTTAAAGCTGTGCATGCTGAGCTTTTTAGAGGTTGATTTTAAACTAGCAAAGGGTGTCCTATGACACTCATCCAGCATGCTTGTAGATAAGCTATATAAGGCAGTCATGATAGCAGCGAAAGATGGAATTTAAACAGATTACAGCCTAGCTAAACAGACAGTCCAAAACATGCTTTCAGTCATGAAAATTGCGGGTACCGCAATTATTTCGCAATTAGGTCGGGGCAGATATAACAGTGATTAAGGCCCCTAAGCATGCTCTTTCCAGTCATTCAAGCTCTTCTAAAAATAAAACAAAACTAACCTACCTAGGCTCCTATCATCAGACTATACTAAACAAAAGAAAAAACATCAAACTAAGCATTTAAAACAGATCAAAAGTGTACTAAAAGACAGCATAATTCACATAGTCTATCAGAAAACAGAAAATTGTTTTTTTTCTAAGGGAACAGCAATACTCCCTTCAGTGCACTTCAAACCAGCACTCAAACTTCTTCATCCTCATCTGGTTGTCGTGGTCGTGGAGGCACCCATGGAGTCAGGAGATTTGTAGGGAAATCAGGGAAGATGCACCCAAGTTGGTCTGCAACTTCCTTGTCCCTAGCCTGCGCATAAGTGGCCCATTGAGCCATTCTCCTCTGCATATCCATCAGGCAGGCCATGGATAGGGACTGTTCAGCAGCCAGCCTATCCAGTTCAAACTCCATATTCCCCTTCCTCTTCAGCCTCAGGCTAGCAGGCAGCTCCAAGTGGCCTGTGTAAGCCATTTGCTGCTCCATGCGCTCGGTGGGGACTCCTGCAAGCAAACATAGCTTGGTTATTGTGTTAGGGAAAAACAGTGGTCCCTTACCTTTCTTGGCGCACTCAGCAATAGCAGCAGTGATGACTTCTCCCACGTTGATCGTGAGACCTCTCATTATCGCATACACCAGCAGCGATCGGCTCTGGTTGATTGTAGTCTCGTGAGTCACTGGGGACAATCTCCTTCTCACGAACGCAAACCAAACAGCCGCCTTAGCCGTGAGGTTGACACTCATGAGAGTGTGCCTCCCATTGCGTGATACAGTCCACGCTGCCTCAGGCTGGCCAATTGTTCGAATGGCCTCCTCCAGCACTGCCTCAGTAGGCTCATCAACGATCCGTGCATAATCTGTATGTGTTTGGCCCTTGAGACCATAGGCTTCGTTGATGGCCTTGGCTGAGAAATCCACGTCTACCCCTCTGACCACAGACAGGCCATCCTCAGGGCTGAGCACATTGGCGTAGAAATCATACACCATGCTCGTGTAGGCTGGATTGGGCGGTCTGCAAAATTCCTCCCAGCCGTGGTTGATCACTCCTGCGCGCAAGAACTGCGGCAGGTCAGCAGGTCGGTCGAGGAAGCCTTTCTCGTGCAGCAACTCCCTCTTCCTCAGCTCAGCACCCCTGGACTCAGCATCAGAGGAAACATACCTCACTGATTGAGGCTCGTCTTCAGGGTAGAGCTTTGCCTTCCCTTTATCTGATGGCTTGGCTGATTCGGCAGCCTCAACCTTGAGTCGTTTGAGCGAAGGCTCGGTGCTCTCTTTCTCTGATGAAGGCACCTCCTTAGCCTTCTTCCTCTTTAGTTTCTTGGATCGCTTGGCTTTAAGGATCTTGGCCTTCTTCTTCTTCTTCAGCTTTGCCTCAATGTTGATCTGCTGCAGGCATGCCCCCAGCGTCTCTTCCATGGAATCATCCTGCTGTGCAGGACTCTCTGGGCTAGCTTCCCTTGCAGGCGAGAAGACCTCGTCTTCACCACATTCCCCACTGCCCTGAGTGGATTCCTGGTACTCCCCATATGGGAATTCAGGGTCAGGCCGTGGAGGCGTGTGCGAAGGTGTGGCACTCTGCTCTGCTGTAGGCGTCTGCACGGAATTCAGTGGTGAAGACGGCGTTTCAGGGCTCTGTGCAGGCGGTGACGATGAAAGCTCTGGGCTGTGCACTGGTCCAGATGGTGAAGAGTTGTGCGCAGGCGATGCAGATGGCGACGAACCCTTCTTGGTCGACTCGTGGGACGCACGATCCGTTTCTTGACTCTCCACAGAGGGAGTCTTGGCTTTGCTTGGTTCGGCGGCCGTCTCGACACTCCACCGGCGCTTCTTGGGCGTGCCCGCTGGCTCAGAAGGGCCAGCAGGGATTTCTGTGACAACCCTCCACTTCTTCCTACGGATCGGTAGTTTGGGAAGAGGTCTGGTGCGTACAGCCCCAGCATCTGCAAGGGTCAGAAGTGCTTCCCTCGCAGCCGCTTCAGCTGCGTCATCAGCCTTCTTCTTGGCTGCGGATCTTTCAGCCCTTGTGGACACCATTGTCGAATCTTGGAGGTTTGGAGAGAAGGATCAAAGATGAAGAGAATCTCAGTTTTCTTGGAAATCAGAGAATGAGAGAATCGTATCGATCGAGCGCCTTCTAACGGATATAAAGGCAACGGCTAAATCCCAACGGCTATATTTTGCGAATCCTGCAATTCCTGCGCAATTTTAGGGATATTTTTTCATCAAAATGGCACTCTTTGCTCGTCCGTATCTTTTATTTGGCTCGATCGTTTCTTGATTTTTAAAGCTGGGATTACGCTCCTTGATTCCCTCTTTCGATTCCCTACAAAAAGAAATAAAAACAATATCAAATTCGTAATTAAAATCACACAACAAAACACACAAATGATAACCGGAAAATCGCAAAAAATAAACTAAGGCATGAGCCTTATGTTGACGAGCACAACAATCACTCGTCCTCTCTCGTTCTCATTGTTATGCTTCAGTCAAGAGGAAGGCCGAGAGAGTCTTCACATCTCCTTCCTCATAGTAGTGCTTTAATCTTGCACCATTAACCATGAATGGTTGGCCTTGCTGCAAGTTCTTTATCTCTATTGCACCATGAACAAACACATTAGTAATGACAAATGGACCCGACCATCTAGACTTAAGTTTCCCTGGAAATAGTTTCAACCGTGAGTTAAACAACAAAACAAGTTGACCCTTCTTAAAGTCCTTAACTCTAAGTCTACTATCGTGCCAAATCTTGGTTTTTTCCTTGTACATCTTAGCATTTTCATAGGCCATATGCCTAAGCTCATCAAGCTCATGTAATTGCAAAGACCTCAGTGTCCCCGCATCCTTTACACAAAAATTCAATTCCTTCATGGCCCAAAATGCCTTGTTTTCTAACTCAAGTGGTAAGTGACAAGCCTTGCCATATACCAGCCTATAAGGGGACATACCTAGGGGTGTCTTATATGCTGTCCTATAAGCCCAAAGTGCATCCTCAAGCTTGAAGGACCAGTCTTTCCTATTAGGTTTGACCACTTTTTCTAGGATGTTCTTAATTTCCCTATTTGAGATTTCAGCTTGTCCATTTGAGTGTGGGTGATAGGGAGTGGCTACTCTATGTCTAATGTTATACTTAGCCAACACTCTCTCCATAGCCTTGTTAATGAAATGTGACCCCTCATCACTAATGATGGCACGAGGTGTCCCAAACCTAGTAAAAATGTGCCTATGCAAGAAGTTGGTGACTGTTTTAGCATCATTATTAGGACATGCTTTGGCTTCTACCCACTTGGACACATAGTCCACTGCTACTAATATGTAAAGGTTACCTGATGATGGAGGGAATGGTCCCATGAAGTCAATGCCCCACACATCAAAGAGCTCTAACTCTAAGATGTAGGTGAGGGGCATCTCATCCTTTCGACTGAGGTTACCTGTTCTTTGGCATTCATCACAGCTGTGGGCATAGTTGTGGGCATCTTTGAAGATCGTTGGCCAATAATAGCCACTCTGAAATACCTTTGCAGCTGTTCTTTGGCCACCAAAGTGTCCACCATAAGGAGATGTGTGACAGTGCTGCAGCACAGACTTCGCTTCAGCAGCTGAAACACACTTCCTTAGCAGGCCGTCAGCACATGTTCTGTAAAGTGTGGGGTCATCCCATATGAATTTCCTTGCTTCATGAAGGAACCTCTTCTTCTCTTGTCCTCCCTTGAAAACTGGGAATACCTGTGATGCACGGAAGTTAGCAATGTCAGCAAACCAAGGTTCCTCATCGTTATCACGATGAGTCAAAGCAAAGACATGTTCATCAATAAAAGCATCAGAAATTGCGGGGTCCGCAATTTTTTCGCAATTGTGCTGCAATCGAGACAGGTGATCTGCAACCACGTTTTCACATCCTTTCTTGTCTCGAATGTCCAAATCAAACTCTTGCAGCAATAACACCCACCTAATCAATCTAGGCTTGGCATCAGCCTTCCTCATAAGATATTTCAAGGCAGAATGGTCAGTGTATACAATTGTCCTAGTGCCTACAATATAGTTTCTAAATTTTTCGCAAGCAAACACTACAGCCAGCATCTCTTTCTCAGTAGTTGTATAATTACATTGAGCCTCATTCAAGGTCTTACTAGCATAATAGACAGGGTGTGTTAGCTTGTCAATCTTCTGGCCTAACATCACTCCTACAGCATAGTCACTGGCATCACATAACATCTCAAAGGGCAGATCCCAATTTGGTCCTACTATGATAGGGGCTGTGACTAGTGCTTTCTTAAGGGTGGTCCAAGCTACTACACATTCCTTAGAGAAGATGAATGGCCTATTTAATTCTAGAAGCTCACACAGAGGCTTGGCTATCTTAGAAAAGTCCTTAATGAACCTTCTGTAGAAGCCAGCATGCCCTAAGAAACTTCTAATGGCTTTGACATTCTGGGGCTCTACCAACTTCTCTATGATCTCAATCTTTGCCCTATCAACTTCTACTCCTGCCCTTGACACTCTATGTCCTAAGACAATCCCCTCATCCACCATAAAATGGCATTTTTCCCAATTTAGGACTAGGTTGGTCTCCTCACACCTAGCCAGGACTTGTCCTAGGTTTTCTAGACAGTTTGAAAATGAGTCCCCAAATACTGAGAAGTCCTCCATGAATATTTCTATCATGGACTCATCCAACTCAGAGAAAATTGCCATCATGCACCTTTGGAACGTTGCCGGTGCATTGCATAAGCCAAAAGGCATTCTGCGAAAGGCAAAAGTTCCAAAAGGGCAAGTGAAGGTGGTCTTCTCTTGATCCTTAGGGTCTATAGTTAGTTGATTATAGCCTGAATACCCGTCTAAGAAACAATAGTAGGCTCTACCAGCTATTCTGTCTAGCATCTGGTCAATGAACGGTAGAGGGAAGTGATCTTTTTTAGTTTCTTTATTTAATTTCCTGTAATCCATGCACACTCTCCACCTTGTGACAGTCCTTGTTGGAATCAGTTCGTTGTTCTCATTGACTACCACAGTTATTCCCCCCTTTTTAGGTACACATTGGATGGGGCTCACCCACTGGCTACTAGCTATTGGGAAGATCACTCCTGCATCTAACCATTTTATTATTTCCTTCTTTACTACCTCTTTCATAGAGGGGTTTAGCCTACGTTGGTGATCTACCCTAGGTGTGTGCTCTTCCTCTAGTATAATTTTGTGCATGCAATAAGAAGGGCTAATGCCTCGAATATCAGCAATAGTCCATGCTATAGCCTTCCTATGTTGCTTAAGCAGTAAAATCAGTTCAACCTCATGCTTTTCACTTAATTTAGAAGAAATGATAACAGGCAGAGTTTCATTACTTCCTAGATATGCATACTTGAGGTGAGTGGGTAGTGGTTTCAGTTCTAAAACAGGTGGATGCTCAATGGATGGCTTTAAAGGATTCACAGATCTATCAGTTAGGTCTATATTCATACATACATGCTGTGGTTTATCTACAGGCATATCCATTACGTCAGATATATTCAAGTCAGCTACATCTAATTGTACATATTCATTAGCATGCTTAGTTAATAATACATGCTCCAATTGTTCCTCCATCAAGGAGTCTACTACGTCCATGCTAGCACAGGATTCAAGGTCAGAGGGGTACCTTAAAGCTTTATATACACTAAACTTCACCTCTTCATCATGAACCCTCATAGTAAGCTCACCTTTTTGGACGTCTATAAGTGCCCTACCTGTGGCTAGAAATGGTCTGCCTAGCAGGATGGGGACCTCCTTGTCTGCCTCATAGTCCAGGACAATGAAATCTGCAAGGAAAATAAATTTGTCAACTTTCACTAGAATATCCTCAATCTTACCTTCAGGGTATGCGATGGATCTGTCTGCTAGTTGTAAAGTGACAGTGGTTGGACGTGCTTCTCCTATTCCCAACTGGCGGAATAGGGACAGGGGCATGAGATTTATGCTGGCGCCCAGGTCACAAAGCGCTCTGCCCACGTGCTTGCCTCCAAGTTCTACAGGTAAGGTGAAGGAACCAGGATCCTTCTCCTTCTTGGGCAGCTTGTTCTGGAGGATGGCACTGCACTCCTCAGTGAGGTTTACTGTTTCAAACTCACCAATTATTTTTTTGTTAGTAATGATGTCCTTCAAAAACTTTACATAAGAAGGCATAGACTGTAAAACTTCTACAAAAGGAATGTTAACATGCACTTGCTTAAGAATTTCTAAGAATTTATTAAAATGAACTTCCTGTTCCTGCTTCTTCTTAAGCCTTCGAGGGTATGGAGGTGGTGGCACATAAGCAGGCATGTCAGGGCGCCTTAGGATAGGTGGAGGCCTCAGAATTTCTTCTATCTCCTCAACAATTGGCTCTAGCCTGGCTCCTGATGTGCTAGTTGGTGGTGGACCTTGGTTTGGCAGAGACTCCAGTGGAGCACTAGACTCAGTGTTCTCTACTCTCTTTGGTGTGTCCTTTGTGTTGCTCACCAATGGTCTTCCACTCCTAAGTTCAATTGCTTGAACTTGTTCTTTGCCATCTCTCCTTGGTACCTCGGTGTCAGCAGGGAGTCTACCTTGGGGCCTACTCTTGAGTTCATTGGCTAATTGGCCTATTTGGTTTTCTAGGCTCCTAAGAGTAGCTTGCTGGCTTTGAAGAGTAGCTTCATTCTTAGCTATGTATTCCTTGAGTAAGTTTTCTACCGAAGATCCTACAGGTTGATTGTATGGTTTTTGGTACATTGACTGGTTATGTTGGGGAGTGAAACCAGGTGTTCCACTCGGTCTAGGTTGGTTAGGATTTTGGTTAGTGTTTTGTTGGCCACCCCATGACAGGTTTGGGTGGTTTCTCCAACCAGGGTTATAGGTGTTGGAGTAGGGGTTATTCCTAGGCTGCTGCTGGCTCCCAACATAGCAGACTGAGGATGGATTCCCAGGGCAGTATTCATATGGGTGCCCTTCCCCACAGAATCCACAGATAAGTGCCTCGCCTTGACTTGGTTGTGTGCCCATTGACATGGCTGTGGCGGTATTGGCACTGGTTTGGAGATTGGCCTGAGCCATTTGCTTAACTAGGTTGGTCAGGGCGTTTATTTGGGTGCTCATGGCGCTTAAAGCATCCTTGTCTTGAGCTCTAGTTGGCTCTACTGGATCATCTGACCACCTACAGTGAGATGTTGAGATCTTCTCCAAGATCTCATAAGCTTCGTTGTAACTCTTGGACAACATGGAACCTCCAGCAGATGAGTTTAGAACTTGTCTGGTGCTGGGGTTGCATCCTTTAAAGAAGACTTCTATTTGGATACACCATGGAATGCCATGGTGTGGACATTTAATGAAAAGGTCTTTGAATCTCGTCCAAGCTTCGTGAAGAGACTCACTCGGAGCTTGTTTAAATTTGATGATATCATCACGAAAGGTTGAATTCCTATCTGGTGGGAAATATTTGACTAGGAATTTTTCTGCTAAGTCTGTCCAATTGAGGACAGATCCTGAGGGTAATGAATTTAACCACGTTTTGGCTTTGTCCCTCAAAGAGTAAGGGAACAGATATAGCCTCAGGGCTTCTTGGGAAACTCCAGGAATGAGGAAGGTATCACTGACTCCTAGGAAGTTCCTAAGGTGGTTATGGGGGTCCTCATTTTCTATTCCAAAGAATTGTCCCACAGTGGACAACATTTGGAACATCACTGGTTTTAACTCGAAGGAGTTGGCAGTGATTTCAGGACGGATTATGCTGGGGTTCAGCTCCCCAGGCATAGGTACTAGGTACGAAAGGATGGCGCTATCCTTGTCATTCGCTATTTCAATGGGATTGCGAGTGACAGGCACCAGGTTTTGATCTATTCCAGCCATTTCTTCTTGAGTGGATTGCGGAGACTCTGCGGTTTCAGCAATTATTTGAGGTAAAAGGGGTTGTTTAAAGAGACGTTTCTTGGCTCTATTTCTAGCTTTAAATAATCTCTCAGGCTCAGGGTTGAACTCTAGATCACTACTTGGAGTCTCATTCATAAACTACCCTAAATGGTACCTGAAGAAGAAATGAAGATGGATCAAACTCAATGGAAAATAACTTGGTGTTTCAGACTTAACAAACTTCGTTTTGACTTAAAATAAGTCCCCGGCAGCGGCGCCAAAAACTTGTTGCGTGCTCAATGTGTTAAAGAATAAATAAGCAAGAAGGTAGAGAGAGAGCACTCAGAACATGCAAGCATACATGGTCTCACAGCAAGTAGTAAGTATATTTCATTCGTTTTTTCCACAGAGACTTAATTTTAGCTATTCACGAAGTGTATTTGTTAAGAAAGAAGGGGTGGTTTTGATGGGGTAAAATTGGTTTTTAATTATCTAATTTTTGCTGAATGTGTAAAGGAATGCAACATAAACAAATGCAAGTTGAAATTAGACTCAAAAGACAAGAGATGGAATTAATAAACGAAGAAGAAAACAGCTAAACAGAATGGTAACTTAGCAGAATTGCGGATACCGCAATTTTACCGCAATTGAATAACAGCGAAAGTGTGTAAATGGGTGAATTAAGGGCTACTAATGACTATCCTATAGGCATTTTTATACGATTCTCAAGCACTGGATCTACTCTCTATGCATCAAACTCACTCTATCTCATGTATCGTCCGATTCCATGCATTAGATTCTTTAGTTTACTCAACTCAAAGTAAGGTCTTAAGCATCTTGTTAAAACAGAAGTGTTTAGTTTGTACTAGGGAAACGCCTATTCCTAGGCCGTTTCCTGGTTACCATGAAAGGCTAGCATGATTATACGACTCTGAACTCTTACTCCTTCCAGAGGTTAGGAGTTCTTTGGACAAAATGGATGGCCAATCGAAATTGCCCGTGGGATGAAGCTTACATACAATCAATGCTTCGAGAGCTATCCTACATGCTTGGTTCACGTTTTTTTAGCCTATAGTTCTGTCATTAGCATGCCCCTAAGTGACTTAGCTACTCATGGATATATAGAGAACAGAAATGTAAGATAAAACAGACATGCTTAGAAGGGAAATATACTCCAAACAGTAAGACAAAACCGTAGCAGCAGAAGATGGAAACTGTGAAATGAAGTCTTGCAATTTGATTACTTTGAATGTTGAACGGACAAAAGGAAACTTAAAGGAAATAATTCAAAGACAGACAGCGACGAAATGCAGTAGATAGAACACTAAACTAGAAACAACAACTGATCAAAGCTGGAAATTAGAAAAGGAGAACAGAAAGCAGGAAATGACGCTTGGAAGCCTCGTTGCAGTCGCCTCGAATGAAGGGGATGAAAGGTCAGCCTTGCTTGGATGAATCCAATCGAGAGAGAAGAAGAATCTCCTCTCCTTCCTATCAGATTATCGATTCCAACAGCTGAGACTCTCACTCCAACAGACGGCAAAGGAAAACAGGGCGAAAAGATGGACTGCGAGAAGACTCTACGCTTTCGGATGATGACTGAACCTCCGACTTTGACCCCCTTTTATAGTAGTTTGCAGGTGCGTTTGGGCCAAGGAGAACCATCAATCTTCAACGTCATATATCAGAATGGATGGAGGAGAAAGAACGAATCCCTGAAATTACGGAAATTAACAGAAACAGATCAGTCAACTTACGGTTTTCACTTGAATAATTGCGGCTTCAGCAATGTTTTCGCAATGCTGTCGCAATGCAGCTTTTTTTCATTCTTTTCCTTCGGTTTTCAACCCTTTTCTTTCCTATTGTACAAAAGTCCTAAATTAGCTACCTTCTTCTCATTCTCATATTTAAGCATAGGTTTAGGCTAAATGCTATCAAAAACACCTAAAAGTGTACATCTTCTTAAGCTAAATGGGTCCTAAATAAGTCACTTTCAGAGACTTAACACCTGCCCTCTACGTTTTCTCAGACCGTTGGAGCTTCAAACACTCAGCCTTCTTCTCCCTCTGTATCTCTCACACTCAGACCTCAAAGAAACAACAATGGTGTCAACACGAGCAGATCGTTCCACGCCCAAGAAAGCGTCGCCTGACGTAGAAGAAGCTGCGAGGGAGGCGCTGCTTTCCTTAGCAGACGCCGACACTGCGCAGCCCTCATGGCCTCCGAAGCTACCAGTGCGAAGAAAGAAATGGAAGGTGGCGACTGAGGTACCTGCTGGTCCCTCTGATCCAGTCGGTACTCCGAAGAAAAAGAAGTGGAAGGTTGCGATGGAGGACTCACCGATCAAAGAAAAGACTCCCGGCGAGGAGAGTCGAGGGAGTGGCCGGCCATCATATGAGACGGCCAGGCAGAGCCCCGAGCCTTCCCCACAGACACCGACGCCTGAAGCCCCACCTGAAGAGCACCAAGATTCGGTGCCAAGCGACGAGCCGGCAGAGGAAGAAGAAGTGACTTCTCTGCCAACGCCATCGATGAGGCCTACGCTCTCAAAGGGCATACATATTTTGAGTATGCCAAGATCCTTGACTCGTCGTCTGAGGCAGTCTTAGAAGAGGCCTTGCACACAATCGGCAAACCTGAGGCAGCCTGGGCGGTCTCACGGAATGGGAAGCACACCCTGATGAGTGCAACCCTTCGAGACAAGGCGACCGTCTGGTTCTCTCTTGTGCGCAGACGCATCTCCCCCGTGACGCACGGAACGACTATCAACCAGGGGCGATCGTTGCTGCTTTATGCCATCATGCGGGGACTCACCATTTATGTTGGTGAAGTCATTGCCGCCTCCATCATTGACTGCTCCAAGAAAGGTAAGGGCCAATTATTCTTTCCTAATACTATTACTAAACTCTGCTTACGTGCAGGTGTGCCTATGGAGAAGAATGAGAGGCAATTGGCTTACACGGGCCATCTGGAGCTGCCCACAATCTTGAGGATGAGAAGGTGGGGCAATATGGAATTTGAGATGGACGGCTTGGCTGCTGCACAGTCACTGTCCATGGCATGCCTGATGGACCTGCAACATAAGATGGCTCAGTGGGCTGAGTATGCGCAAGCGAAGGATAAGGATGTGGCTGAGCAGCTGGGATGCATATTCCCCACTTTCCCTGCTGATCTGCTGAAGCCATGGGCGCCTCCAAAGGAGAGAAGAGACGAGGACAAGGATGATTGAATGCCAGCTTGACGGCATTAGAGGGAGTTTTCTGATCCCTCTTGAAAAACAAAACCTGCTTTGCTGTGAACTGTTACCCTTATTTTTAATCCAATCAATGATCTGTTTTAATTGTTAATTTGTATGTTTAGAGTAGTTTAGATTAGATTGATGTTATCTGAGTAGTTAACTTAGTTAGTTTTTGCTGTTTTGTGTAGTTGTTGATGTCTGAATATAGCATGCTAGGAGCTTTGATCACAGCTAAATTTGCTCTGTAGGTTTATTGCGAATTCCTTGCGGTGTCCGCAATTTTTGTTAGTTTTCGCATGCTGTCAATGAATTTTTTGATGGGTTGTTTCTGTTTAAATTTCGTTATCTGGCTGCTTTACTGACTTCAATATGTGATCTATCTGTTAAGCATGCTGGATGAGTGTCATAGTACACCTTTGTTCGTTTAAATTTAGCTTCAGTTATTGCTCAACATGCACCTCTATAAGCCATTACCTTGTTGTTTTTACAAAAATTCTGCCTCTGAGTTATCTGTTTTAAGAAGGTCATTCTATGCCTAGGAGTTTTAAGTTCTGCTTGTTTTGCCTTAGACTAGATGCTTCTAGGACAAGTTTGGGGGTGTGCCACCTCAGACTCTCATTGGGGACAATGAGAAGTTTAAGTTTGGGGGAGGCAGCCTCTAGGCCTAGGAACATTCCTCTCTCCCTCTTTTAAACATAAGCATTCTTCTTCTTTGAAAAAAAAAATGAAAAGAAAAAAAAATGAAAGAATAAAGAGTAGTGTCTCTTTTGAAGATGCTGAGTAATCAGGGCCATTTGTGTAACCCACAAGTGGCACTGCATCAAAAGGCAAACCATAAGGAGAGACTCTACCAGAAAAAGAAAAGAAAAAGGAAAAACCAAGGAAGAAGAATGTATGCCTACAAGTTATAGCTTAAGTGCTTAGGTGTCCTGTATGAATGAACTCTGATCCTTAGTTTGCTAAGCACAGGGTTGTAGCTTGAAGGTATGTTAGGGGAGATGAGTGTATATCCAATGTAGTGATGCCAGGGTTTAGGTTGTTCTATGAATGTACTACTGTTACTCGTGTGTACTAAGACTGGCATGACTCTAAGGAATCCTAGGTAGCTTAAAAGAAATACTTTAGAACCATGTACTGAGTCTGGGATAAAACAAGGTAGAATTTGAAACCTTAGGGATAGCTGCACAATGTACCTAATGACATAGGCATGTAAATCAGTTGTAGGAAATTTATAAAAGGCAATAGGTTTTAAAGGTAGGAGAAACCAGAATAAGCAAAACGTGGAGTTAAGTTGAACTTAGAAGAGTGTCACAGGACAGCCATGCCACGGATAGTGAGTTTAGGGAAGTCAACAAGTAGTCAGGTAGCAAGTAGTCAGATAGAGTAATAGCAGCCCAAGTAAGCCCTTATATTGCTCGAGGACGAGCAATAACTTAAGTTTGGGGGTGTGTTACGTCTCCAAAAGTACTTAATTTAGGGACTTATTTGCCATATAATCGTGCAATCTCTTAAGCGTTTTTGTTAGAATTTAGTTTAATATGTGCTTATATATGAGAATTTATAGAATGGAACTAAATCAGGACTTATTTGTAAAAGGAACAAAAAAAGAATAAAAAACAAAGTTAAAAGAGTTGAAATTGTGCATTGCAGGAAAATTGCTGAAACATTGCTGTCTCCGCAATGGTTAAGCTGCAAATGTTAAGTTGTTCCAACCGTCCACCGTTCTGTTGCGATCTTTCAGCCGCCCAATTTCTACCTTGTTGCCACGTGGTGGGACGTCGTTCAGAATGGATGGTTTTCCTTGACTGAAGAGTACCTGCAAAGAGCTATAAAAGGAGGTCAAGGGGGAAGGAGAACAACAAGCTTGGAAGCGTAGAACTCTCCATCTCAACGCAGTTTCTCTCCATTTTCTATCTCGTTTGTTGGAGTGAAGGAATCAACTTTTGGCACTGATAATCTGAGAGGAAGAAGAGAAGATCTTTCTTCTCTTCTGATTGGATTCATCCCCAAACAACGCTAACCTTCCCCTTCATCCGAGGCGCTTGCGACGAGGAACTTTACGCACACATTTACATTGCTTTCTACTGCTTTCTGTCTTCCATTTTTCTCTACTGTTGCTGTCGTTTGTTTCTGTTGGCTACATTATTTCCCTTCGTTTTCATCTGTTTAGTCTTTACTGTCTTACAGTCTTTGCACATTAAGCTTTGAATCTTACTTAATAGAGCAATCGTTTACAACTTTGCAAGCTTTTATCTCGCTTTCTGTCTTTCCTTGCTTCCAATTCAGTACTGTCAAGCATGCTTAATCAACCTAATCTTTCCAACTCCACATCATCCATGAGTAACTAATCACACAAGGGTCTGCTAATGACGAATCTATAGGTAGAAAGACGTGAATTCAGCATGTAGGATAGCTTCGAATGCATTGAATGTATGTGTACTTCATCCTACGGGCAATTTCGATCGGCCATCCATTTTGTCTAAAGAACTCCTAACCTCCGGAAGGAGTAAGAGTTCAGAGTTGTCCATTCATGCTAGCCTTTCATGGTAGCCAGAAAACGACCTAGGAATAGGCGTTTTCCTAGCACAATTCATTAACTTGCTTATATAAATAGATGCTTAAGTCTTACTTGGATATGAGTGAACTAAAGGATCTAATGCATGTAATCGAGAGATGCATGAGAATGAGTTAAATTGATGCATGATAAGTTGAGCTACTGCCGAATAATCGTATGAAAAAGCCTATAGAGGAGTCGTTAGTTGACCTTGTTTCCCCAGCTCACCCTTAAAACGTTGCTAAATTAATTGCTATACAGTTGCTGTCTCCGCAATTCCTTAAGTCAGTTTTTGCCTTAGCCATTTTTCCAGAATTTTACTTTTGCGATTTTACTGCTATACAATTGCTTTCTCCGCAATTCTTTTTCCTCTACATTCAAGTTAATCTCTTCACTTGCTTTTGTTTATGCTTGCATATCTCATATATTCTTCATTAGTTAGGCACATTGATCTCCAATTCACCCCATTTAAACCACCCTTTCTAATTTAGCATTTCACTTCGTTAGTAACTAAGAATAAATCTCTGTGGGAAATCGAATGAAAAAATACTTATTACTTGCTACAAGACCATGTATGCTTGCATGTTCTGAGTGCTCTCACATCGCATTTTTATTTATACACTGAGCACGCAACACTCCAGCAGCTGCGGGGTAGTGAATCGTCCCCGTGGCTAGTAGGGAGATTTTAATGCTATGCTTTATCAGTCTGAAAAGAAAGGTGGAAGGGTGAAACCAGAAACAGAGTTGCAGGAGTTTCGAGAGGCGGTGGAGGACTGTGGTCTGCGGGATTTGGGTTTTCAGGGGGATGTGTTCACATGGTGCAATGGTCGGCCTGGTCAGGCGACGGTCTGGGAACGTCTGGATCGGTGTGTGGGTAATGTGGCTAAGCGGGATCTCTTTCCTCATGCTACGTGTTATGTCTCCAAAAGTGACTTATTTAGGACTTATTTAGCTTCGAAAGATGCACACTCTTAGGTGTTTTTGATAGGGTTTAGCTTAAACCTATGCTTATTTGTGAGAATTAAAAGAAGGTAGCTAAATTAGGACTTGTGTGCAAAAGGAAAGAAAAGGATTGAAAACCGAAGGAAAAGTATGAAAAATGCACATTGCGATAGCATTGCGGAAACATTGCTGAAACCGCAATGTTTCAAGTGAAAACCGTAAGTTGACTGATCTTTTTCTGTTAATTTCCTTTATTTCAGGGATTCGTTCTTTCTCCTCCATCCATTTTGAAGTACGACGTTGAAGATTGATGGTTCTCCTTGGCCCAAACGCACCTGCAAATTACTATAAAAGGTGGTCCAAGTCGAGGGTTCAATAATCATCCGAAAAGCGTAGAAGCCTCTTCGCAGCTCCATCTTTTCTCCTGTTTTTCTCATCCGTCTGTTGGTTTGAGAGGTTTAGCTGTTGGAGTCGACAATCTGATAGGAAGGAGAGAAGATTCCTCTTCTTTCCCGATTGGATTCATCCAAGCAAGGCTGATCTTTCTCTCCCTTCAGTCGAGGCATTCGCAACGAGGCGTTCAAGCTTAATTACTGCTTTCTGTCTTTCATTTCTAATTTCCAGCTCTGTTTAAGTGTTGTTTCTCTTCTATTAGTTAGTTCATTTCATTTCGTTGCTTTCTGTCTTTACATTATTTATTTTAAGCTTCCCTTTGTTCATTCAAACAATCAAGTAATCAAAGCACAATTTGTTATTTCACAGTTTCTTAACTTTTGCTGCTACTGTTTTACCTTGCTGTTTTAAGCGTATTTCTCTTCTAAGCATGGCTACTTTATCTCTTATTTCTGTTCTCCCTATATCCATGAGTAGCTAAGTCACATAGGGGCATGCTAATGACAAGTCTATAGGCTAAAAAACGTGAACCAAGCATGTAGGATAGCTCTCGAAGCATTGATTGTATGTAAGCTTCATACCACGGGCAATTTCGATTGGCCATCCATTTTGTCCAAAGAACTCCTAACCTCTGGAAGGAGTAAGAGTTCAGAGTCATACACTCATGCTAGCCTTTCAAGGTAGCCAGAAAACGACCTAGGAATAGGCGTTTTCCTAGTACAAACCGTAACTTTCTGTTTTAACAAGATGCTTAAGACCTTACTTGGATATGAGTAAACTAAAGAATCTAATGCATGGAATCGGAAGATACATGAGATTGAGTGAGTTTGATGCATAGTGAGTTGATCCAATGCTTGAGAATCGAATGAAAAAGCCTATAGAGGAGTCGTTAGTAGCCCTTGTTTCTCCATTTTACACACTTTCGCTGTTATTAAAATTGCGGTAGAATTGCTGTTTCCGCAATTCTGCTAAAGTTACAATTCTGTCTAGCTGTTTTTGTCTTCGTTTAGTAATTTCGTCTCTTCTCATTTGAGTTTAACTTTGACTTGCACTTGTTTATGTTACTATCCTCTTCGTATTCAGTAAGAAATAGACAATTTAAAACCAATTCTACCCCATCAAATCCACCCTTTCTTTCTTAACTTTACACTTCACGAGTAGCTTATAATAAATCTCTGTGGGAAAACGAATGAAAAAATACTTACTACTTGCTATAGGATCATGTATGCTTGCATGTTCTGAGTGCTCTCTCTATCTTATTGCTTATTTATTTTAACACATTGAGCACGTAACAAGTTTTTGGCGCCGCTGCCGGGGATTTGTTTAAGTGAAAACGAAGTTTGTTAAGTTTGAAACACCAAGTTTATTGTCTATTGTAACTGATCTGTTTCATTTCTTTTACAGGTACCATTGGGTTAGTTTATGAGTGAGCCTTCAAGTAGTGATCTAGAGTTCAATCCTGAGCCTGAGAGATTACTTAGGGCCAGAAATAGAGCCAAGAAACGTCTCTTTAACCAACCCTCTATACCTCCAATAATTGCGGGAACCGCAATTCCTCCGCAATTGTCTCAAGAAGAAATGGATGGAATAGTTCCAAATCTGGTGCCTGTCACTCGCAATCCCATCGAAATAGCGAATGATAAGGATAGCGCCATCCTCTCTTACCTAGTACCTATGCCTGGAGAGCTGAACCCCAGCATAATCCGTCCTGAAATCACTGCCCACTCATTCGATTTAAAGCCAGTGATGTTCCAAATGTTGTCCACTGTGGGACAATTCTTTGGAGTGGAAAATGAGGACCCCCACAACCATCTTAGAAACGTCTTAGGAGTTAGTGATACCTTTATCATCCCTGGAGTTTCCCAAGAAGCCTTGAGGCTATACTTGTTCCCTTATTCTTTGAGGGACAAAGCCAAAACGTGGTTAAACTCATTACCCTCAGGATCAGTCCGTAATTGAACAGACTTAGCAGAAAAATTCCTAGTCAAATACTTCCCACCTGATAGGAATTCTACCTTTCGTGATGACATAATCAAGTTCAAACAAGCTGACACTGAGTCTCTTCACGAAGCTTGGACAAAGTTTAAAGATCTCCTTCTTAAATGTCCACACCATGGCATCCCATGGTGTATCCAAATAGAGGTCTTTTTCAAAGGATGCAACCCCAACACTAGACAAGTTCTAAATTCATCTGCTGGAGGTTCCATGTTGTCCAAGAGTTACAACGAAGCCTATGAGATCTTGGAGAAGATCTCAGCATCTCACTGTAGGTGGTCAGATGATCCAGTTGAGCCAACTAGAGCTCAAGACAAGGATGCTCTAAGTGCAATGAGCAGCCAAATAAATGCCCTGACCAACCTAGTTAAGCAAATGGCTCAAGCCAATCTCCAAACAAGTGTCAACACCGCCACAGCCATGTCAATGGGCACCCAACCAAGTCAAGGTGAGACACTTATCTGTGGATTCTGTGGGGAAGGGCACCCGTATGAATACTGCCCTGGGAATCCAGCCTCGGTCTGCTATGTTGGAAGCCAACAGCAGCCTAGGAACAACCCCTATTCCAATACTTACAACCCTGGTTGGAGGAACCACCCAAACTTGTCATGGGGTGGCCAACAAAATGCTAATCAAAACCCTAACCAACCAAGACCGAGTGGAACACCTGGTTTCACTCCCCAACATAACCAATCCATGTATCAAAAACCATACAACCAACCTGTAGGATCTTCTGTAGAAAACTTACTCAAGGAATACATAGCCAAGAATGATGCCACTTTACAGAGTCAGCAAGCTACTCTTAGGAGCCTAGAGAACCCAAATAGGGCAACTAGCCAATGAAATCAAAAGTAGGCCCCAAGGTAGACTACCTGCTGACACTGAAGTACCAAGGAGAGATGGTAAAGAGCAAGTTCAAGCAATTGAACTTAGAAGTGGTAGACCATTGGTGAGCAACACCAAGGACACACCAAAGAGAGTAGAGAACACTGAGTCTAGTGCTCCACTGGAGTCTCTGCCAAACCAAGGTCCACCACCAACAAGCACATCAGGATCAAGGCTGGAGCCAATCATAGAAGAGATAGAAGAAATTCCAAGGCCTCCACCTATCCTAAGGCGACCTGAAGTGCCTGCATATGTGCCACCACCTCCATTTCCTAGAAGGCTAAAGAAAAAACAAGAACAGGAAGTGCACTTTAACAAATTTTTAGAAATTCTTAAGCAAGTGCATGTTAATATTCCTTTTGTAGAGGTTTTACAGTCTATGCCTTCTTATGTAAAGTTTTTGAAGGATATTATAACTAACAAGAAAATAATTGGTGAGTTTGAAACAGTAAATCTCACTGAGGAGTGCAGTGCTATACTCCAAAACAAGCTACCCAAGAAGGACAAGGATCCTGGTTCCTTCACCTTACCTGTAGAGCTAGGAGGCAAGCACGTGGGCAGAGCTCTTTGTGACCTGGGAGCCAACATAAACCTCATGCCCCTATCTCTATTCCGCCAGCTGGGAATAGGAGAAGCACGTCCAACCACTGTCACTTTACAATTAGCAGACAGATCCATTGCATACCCTGAAGGTAAGATTGAGGATATTCTTGTAAAGGTTGACAAATTTATTTTCCTTGCAGATTTCATTATCCTGGATTATGAAGCAGACAAGAAGGTCCCCATCCTGTTAGGTAGACCATTTCTAGCCACAGGTAGGGCACTGATAGATGTCCAAAAAGGTGAGCTCACTATGAGGGTTCATGATGAAGAGGTGAAATTTAGTGTGTATAAAGCCTTAAGGTACCCCTCTGACTCTGAATCTTGTGCTAGTATGGACATTGTAGATTCATTAATGGAAGAACAATTGGAGCATGAATTGTTGACTAAGCATGCTCATGAATATGTAGGATTAGAATTAACTGACTTAAACATAGCTGAGATAATGGACATATCTGGAAATAACCCTCAGCATGTTTGTATGAATATTGACTTAACTGAAAAATCTGTGAATCCATTAAAACCATCCATTGAGCATCCACCTGTTTTAGAATTGAAACCTCTCCCCACTCACCTCAAGTATGCATATCTAGGAAGTAATGATACTTTGCCTGTGATTATTTCTTCTAAATTAAGTGAAAAGCATGAGGTTGAACTGATATTACTACTTAAGCAACATAGGAAGGCTATAGCATGGACTATTGCTGATATTAGAGGCATTAGCCCTTCTTATTGCATGCATAAGATTATACTAGAGGAAGAGCATACACCTAGAGTAGATCACCAACGTAGGTTGAACCCCTCTATGAAAGAGGTAGTTAAAAAGGAAATAATAAAATGGTTAGATGCTGGTGTGATCTTCCCCATAGCTAGTAGCCAGTGGGTGAGCCCTATACAATGTGTACCTAAGAAGGGGGGGATGACTGTGGTAGTCAATGAGAACAACGAACTGATTCCAACTAGGACTGTCACAGGATGGAGAGTTTGCATGGATTATAGGAAACTAAATAAAGAAACAAAAAAAGACCATTTTCCTCTACCATTCATTGACCAAATGCTAGATAGGATAGCTGGTAGAGCCTACTACTGTTTCTTAGACGGTTATTCAGGATATAACCAGATTACTATAGACCCTAAGGACCAAGAGAAGACTACCTTCACTTGCCCTTTTGGAACTTTTGCCTTTCGCAGAATGCCTTTTGGCTTATGCAATGCACCGGCAACTTTCCAAAGGTGCATGTTGGCAATCTTCTCTGATTTGGATGAGTCCATGATAGAGATATTCATGGATGATTTTTCAGTCTTTGCGGATTCATTTACAAACTGTCTAAAGAACCTAGGACAAGTCCTGGCTAGGTGTGAGGAGACCAACCTAGTCCTGAATTGGGAAAAGTGCCATTTCATGGTGGATGAAGGGATTGTCTTAGGTCATAGAGTGCCAAGGGCAGGTGTAGAGGTTGACAGGGCGAAAATTGAAATAATAGAGAAGTTGGTAGAACCTCAAAATGTCAAAGCCATTAGAAGTTTCTTAGGGCATGCTGGCTTCTCTAGAAGGTTCATTAAGGACTTTTCTAAGATCTCCAAGCCTTTATGCGAGCTTCTAGAGCTAAACAAACCCTTCATCTTCTCTAGAGAATGTTTCCTAGCATGGAAGACCCTTAAGGAAGCACTAGTCACAGCCCCTATTATAGTAGGACCAAATTGGGATCTCCCATTCGAGATGTTATGTGATGCCAGTGACTATGCTGTAGGGGTTATGTTAGGATAGAAGATTGACAAGTTAACACACCCTGTATATTATGCTAGTAAGACACTTAATGAGGCACAATGCAACTACACAACCACTGAGAAGGAGATGCTAGCTGTAGTGTTTGCTTGTGAGAAATTTAGGAACTATATTGTAGGCACCAGAACGATTGTGTACACTGACCATTCTGCTTTAAAGTACCTTATGAGGAAGGCTGATGCTAAGCCTAGGTTGATTAGGTGGGTACTGCTGCTGCAAGAGTTTGATCTAGACATTAGAGATAAGAAAGGAAGTGAAAATGTGGTTGCGGACCATCTTTCTAGATTGCAGCATAATTGCGAAAAAATTGCGGAAACCGCAATTTCTGATGCTTTTATTGATGAACATGTCTTTATATTGACTCATCGTGATAACGATGAGGAACCTTGGTTTGCTGACATTGCTAACTTCCTTGCATCGCAGGTACTACCAACTTTCAAGGGAGGACAAGAGAAGAAGAGGTTCCTTCATGAAGCAAGGAAATTCATATGGGATGACCCCACACTTTACAAAACATGTGCTGACGGGTTGCTAAGGAAGTGTGTTTCAGCTGCTGAGGCGAAGTCTGTGCTGCAGCACTGCCACACAGCTCCTTATGGTGGACACTTTGGTGGCCAAAGAACAGCTGCAAAGGTATTTCAGAGTGGCTACTATTGGCCAACAATCTTCAAGGATGCCCACAACTATGCCCACAGCTGTGATGAATGCCAAAGAACAGGTAACCTTAGTCGCAAGGATGAAATGCCTCTCACTTACATCTTAGAGTTGGAGCTCTTTGATGTGTGGGGCATTGACTTCATGGGACCATTTCCCCCATCATCAGGTAACCTTTACATATTAGTGGCAGTAGACTATGTATCCAAGTGGGTAGAGGCCATAGCATGTCCCAATAATGATGCCAAAACAGTAATAAAATTCTTGCATAGGCACATTTTTACTAGGTTTGGAACACCTCGTGCTATCATTAGTGATGAGGGGACACATTTCATTAATAAGGCTATGGAGAGAGTGTTGGCTAAGTATAACATTAGACATAGAGTAGCCACTCCCTATCACCCACACTCGAATGGACAGGCTGAAATTTCAAATAGGGAGATTAAGAACATCCTAGAAAAAGTGGTCAAACCCAACAGAAAGGATTGGGCGTTTAAACTCGAGGATGCACTTTGGGCGTATAGAACTGCATATAAGACACCCTTAGGTATGTCTCCTTACAGACTTGTGTATGGTAAAGTTTGTCATCTTCCATTCGAGTTAGAAATTAAGGCATTTTGGGCACTAAAAGAGTTGAATTATTGCGTGACCGATGCGGGAACGTTGCGGTCTTTGCAATTACATGAGCTTGATGAGCTTAGGCATATGTCTTATGAAAATGCCAAAATGTATAAGGAAAAGACCAAGATTTGGCACGACAGTAGACTTAGGATTAAGGACTTTGAGAAAGGCCAACTTGTTTTGCTATTTAACTCACGATTGAGATTATTTCCGGGCAAACTAAAGTCCAGATGGTCAGGGCCTTTTATAATAACTAATGTGTTTGTTCATGGTGCCATAGAGATTAAGAACCTGCAGCAAGGACAACCATTCATGGTTAATGGTGCAAGATTGAAGCACTACTATGAGGAAGGAGATGTGAAGACTCTCTCGGCCTTCCTCTTGACTGAAGCGTGAAATTAAGAACGAGAGAGGACGAGTGATTGCTGTGCTCGTCCAGACGGGGCTCATGCCTTAGTTTATTTTTTCCATTTTTTTCGGTTATCGTTTGTGTGTATGTTTGTATGATTTTAATTACGAATTTGATGTTGATTTTATTTCTTTTTGTAGGGAATCAATAGAGGGAATCAAGGAGATTAAATCCAGCTAAAAAGATCAAGAAGATATTGGGCCAAATCAAAGATACGGTTGAGCAAAGATTGACATTTAAATGCAGAAAATCTCCAACGGTCACTAGAATTGCGCTGGATTTGCAGAATCCGCAAAAATATAGCCGTTGGGATTTTTTTTTGTTTTCTTTATATCCGTTAGAAGGCGCGTTGATCCGCACGATTCTCCCATTATCTGAACTCCAAGAAAGCTGCTTTCCTCTTCATCTGTGATTCCTCTCTCCAAAACTCCACAATTCAACAATGGTGCTAACAAGAGCCGAACGATCTGCGTCCAAGAAAAGGGCTGATGACGCTGAAACTGCTGCGAGGGAAGCACTGCTTGCCTTGGCTGATGCTGAAGCTGCGCGCACCGAACGCTTGCCCAAACTGCCTGTTCGCAAGAAGAAGTGGAAGGTAGTTACGGAGATACCTGCTGGACCCTCTGAACCAGCAGGCACACCCAAGAAGCGCAAATGGAGTATGGCTATGGCCGAAGAAGAAATCAAGAAAAAGACTCCCTCTGTGGAGAGTCAAGAACTAGGCCAGCCATCCAACGAGACAGCCGAGCGCAGCCCTTCACCATCCCCACCGGTTCGAAGCCCTGAGCTCTCTTCATCGCCACCAGCGCAGAGCCCTGAGCTACCGTCAGCACCGCAGAGTTCTGAGTATACGCCGCCAGCAGAGAGCCCTGAGGCCTCGCCCACTTCCCCACAACCTGACTCTGATTTCCCATATGGTGACTATCAAGAATCGACGCAGGGCAGTGGGGAAGCTTAGGAAGAAGAGGTTTTCTCTCCTTTGAGGGAAGCCAGCCCTGAGAGCCCTGCACAGAAGGATGACTCGATGGACGAGACACTGGGGGATTGCCTCCAGCAGATGGCAACAAGGGCACGGTTGAGGAAGAAGCAAGCCAAGGTTGTCAAGGCCAAACGGCCAAGAACAAAAAAGAAGTCCAAGAAGAAGAAGAAGTCCAGGGCTGTGCCTTCATCCAAGAAGGGGAGTGACGAGCCTTCCCCAAAGAAGCTCAAGATTGAGGCTGCTGAGTCAGCCAGACTGAAAGACAAGGGGAAGGCTAAGCTGTACCCTGAAGATGAGCCTCAGTCAGTAAGGTACGTGTCTTTTGACGCTGAGTCTAGAGGCCTTGAGCTGAGGAAAAGGGAGCTGCTGCACGAGAAGGGCTTCCTCGACAGACCTGTTGACCTGCCGCAATTCTTGCGCGCAGGCATTACGAATCACGGCTGGGAGGAGTTGTGCAGACCACCCAATCCAGCTTACACAAGCATGGTGTATGACTTCTACGCCAATTTGAGGAATTCTGAGGAGGGAATGTCTGTGGTCAGAGGGGTTGAAGTGGACTTCTCAGCAATGGCAATCAACGAAGCCTATGGCCTCAAGGGCCAAAAACATACTGATTATTCAAGGATCGTTGACGAGCCTACAGAAGTTGTCCTGGAAGAGGCCATCCGGATCATTGGCCAGCCTGAAGCATCATGGACCGTGTCGCGCAATGGGAGGCACACTCTCATGAGTGCCAACCTCACAGCTAAGGCGGCTGTCTGGTTTTCCTTCGTGAGAAGGAAGCTGTCCCCCGTGACACATGAGACCACAATCAACCAGAGCAGATCACTGCTGGTCTATGCAATCATGCGAGGTCTCACGATCAACGTGGGTGAAGTTATGTCAGCTGCCATTGCTGAATGCGCCAAGAAGGGTAAGGGTCCATTGTTCTTCCCTAATCTTATTACTAAACTATGCTTGCGTGCAGGAGTCCCCATTGAGCAGATGGAACAGCAGATGGCTTACACAGGCCACTCGGAGTTGCCTACAGGCTTGAGGCTGAAACGGAAGAGGAACTTGGAGTTCGAGCTGGATAGATTGGCTGCTGCTCAGTCACTGTCCATGGCGTGCCTGATGGATTTACAGAAGAGGATGGCTCAATGGGCCACATACGCACAGACGAGGGACAAGGAAGTTGCTGACCAACTGGGATGCGTCTTCCCTGACTTTCCCACGAACCTACTGTCTCCATGGGTGCCTCCACGACCACGAGGGACTGATGATGAGGAAGATGTATGAGTGCTAGTTTGAGGAGCACTTAAGGGAGTATTGCTGTTCCCTTAGAAAAAAATTAAAACTGCTTTTTGTTGAACCATGTACATTATGCTGTTTTGAGTTAAATCTTTTGATCTGTTTTAGTTGTTTAGTGTTAATTTTTAAATTGTTTAGTGTAGTCTGATGATAGCTGATGAGGTAGATTAGGTTAGTTTCCTTTTTGTATAGCTTGGATGACTGGAAAAAGCATGCATAGGGGCCTTAATCAATGATATATCTGCCCTGGCTTTATTGCGAAATAATTGCGGAAACCGCAATTTTTATTACTGAATGCCTGTTTTTAACTGTCTGTTTAGTTAGGCTGATTCTGTTTAAATTCTTTCTTTTGCTGCTATCATGACTACCTTATATAGCTTATCTCCAAGCATGCTGGATGAGTGTCATAGGACACCCTTCGATAGTTTAAATTCACCTCTAAACAGTGCTCAGCATGCATAGCTTTAAGTCCTTACCTGTCTGTTTTTTTCAAATTTCTGCTGCTGTGATATTTCCTTTTAGAATGTTCTGTCTATGCCTAGGTCTTTTAGATTCTCTTTGTTTTACCTTAGACTAGATGCTTCTAGGACAGTTTGGGGGTGTGCCACCTCAGACACTCATTGGGGACAATGAGTAGTTTAAGTTTGGGGGACGCCACCCTAGGCCTAGGAACATTCCTCTCTCCCTTAAAAGCATAAGCATTCTTCTTCTCCTTTACAAAAAAATGATGAACTGAAAAAAAAAATGAAAAATAGAATAAAGAGGGGTGTCTTTCTTAGGTTGCTGAGTAATCAGTGCCAAGTGTGTAACCCACAAGTGGCATTGCATCAAAAGGCAACCAAAGGAAAGGCTCCACCTAAGAAAGAAAAAGGGAAAAAGTAGGGAAGAAGAATGTATACCTAGGAGTTGCAACTTTGTGGCTTAGATGTCCTGATTAAAAAGAACTCTGATCCTCAATTAGCTGAGCACAAAGTTGTAGCTTGTAGGGTTGTTTAGGGAGATGAATGTATGTCCAATGTAGTGATGCCAGGGCTTAGGTTGTTCTCTTAAAGTACTACTGTCACTGTTAATACTAAGACTGGCATGACTCTAAGGAATCCTAGGTAGCTCAAAAATAAAAACTAGAAGCATGTACTGAGTCTGGGGTAAAGCTAGGTAGAATTTGAAACCTTAGGGATAGTGGCATGATATGACAAAAGCAAGTAGATCAGTTGTAGGAAGTTAATGAAAACAGCAGGAGTATTAGGCATGCGAAGTCAGAAGAAGCTAGATAAGAGGATAGTTTTAAACTTAGAGGTGTGTCACAGGACAGCACTGCTATAGATAGGGATATAGGGGAGTCAGTAAGTGGTTAAAGAAGGTGAAACAGCAGCCTAGGCAAGTCCTTAGTTTGCTTGAGGACAAGCAAAACCTTAAGTTTGGGGGTGTGTTATGTCTCCAAAAGTGACTTATTTAGAACTTATTTAGCTTAGAAAGATGCACACTCTTAGGTGTTTTTGATAGGGTTTAGCTTAAACCTATGCTTATTTGTGAGAATTAAAAGAAGGTAGCTAAATTAGGACTTGTGTGCAAAAGGAAAGAAAAGGATTGAAAACCGAAGGAAAAGTATGAAAAATGCACATTGCGATAGCATTGCGGAAACATTGCTGAAACCGCAATGTTTCAAGTGAAAACCGTAAGTTGACTGATCTTTTTCTATTAATTTCCGTTATTTCAGGGATTCGTTCTTTCTCCTCCATCCATTTTGAAGTACGACGTTGAAGATTGATGGTTCTCCTTGGCCCAAACGCACCTGCAAATTACTATAAAAGGGGGTCCAAGTCGAGGGTTCAATAATCATCCGAAAAGCGTAGAAGCCTCTTCGCAGCTCCATCTTTTCTCCTGTTTTTCTCATCCGTCTGTTGGTTTGAGAGGTTTAGCTGTTGGAGTCGACAATCTGATAGGAAGGAGAGAAGATTCCTCTTCTCTCCCGATTGGATTCATCCAAGCAAGGCTGATCTTTCTCTCCCTTCAGTCGAGGCATTCGCAACGAGGCGTTCAAGCTTAATTACTGCTTTCTGTCTTTCATTTCTAATTTCCAGCTCTGTTTAAGTGTTGTTTCTCTTCTATTAGTTAGTTCATTTCATTTCGTTGCTTTCTGTCTTTACATTATTTATTTTAAGCTTCCCTTTGTTCATTCAAACAATCAAGTAATCAAAGCACAATTTGTTATTTCACAGTTTCTTAACTTTTGCTGCTACTGTTTTACCTTGCTGTTTTAAGCGTATTTCTCTTCTAAGCATGGCTACTTTATCTCTTATTTCTGTTCTCCCTATATCCATGAGTAGCTAAGTCACATAGGGGCATGCTAATGACAAGTCTATAGGCTAAAAAACGTGAACCAAGCATGTAGGATAGCTCTCGAAGCATTGATTGTATGTAAGCTTCATACCACGGGCAATTTCGATTGGCCATCCATTTTGTCCAAAGAACTCCTAACCTCTGGAAGGAGTAAGAGTTCAGAGTCATACACTCATGCTAGCCTTTCAAGGTAGCCAGAAAACGACCTAGGAATAGGCGTTTTCCTAGTACAAACCGTAACTTTCTGTTTTAACAAGATGCTTAAGACCTTACTTGGATATGAGTAAACTAAAGAATCTAATGCATGGAATCGGAAGATACATGAGATTGAGTGAGTTTGATGCATAGTGAGTTGATCCAATGCTTGAGAATCGAATGAAAAAGCCTATAGAGGAGTCGTTAGTAGCCCTTGTTTCTCCATTTTACACACTTTCGCTGTTATTAAAATTGCGGTAGAATTGCTGTTTCCGCAATTCTGCTAAAGTTACAATTCTGTCTAGCTGTTTTTGTCTTCGTTTAGTAATTTCGTCTCTTCTCATTTGAGTTTAACTTTGACTTGCACTTGTTTATGTTACTATCCTCTTCGTATTCAGTAAGAAATAGACAATTTAAAACCAATTCTACCCCATCAAATCCACCCTTTCTTTCTTAACTTTACACTTCACGAGTAGCTTATAATAAATCTCTGTGGGAAAACGAATGAAAAAATACTTACTACTTGCTATAGGATCATGTATGCTTGCATGTTCTGAGTGCTCTCTCTATCTTATTGCTTATTTATTTTAACACATTGAGCACGTAACACTACGATTGAGCATCTGGAGTACAGCAGATCAAACCATCGACCTGTCCTTCTCTCGCTTACAGGTGGGAGATGGGTGCGTCGGCGGGGCCGGAAGATTCTGAGGTTCGAAGAAGTATGGCTTCTTGTTTCAGACTTTGAGGACGTAGTTCGAGAGAGTTGGGGGTGGAGACAGGGGCAGTCGGTCCGACGAAATCGGCAGCTGCTTCCGGACACTGTATGGCCTCGATACCCCGTTGGGGAAGAGGGTTGGTGGGAAACTTTTCGCAGAGGATCCGTGAGGCTACGTATCGGGTTCAGCAGGCTATGGGTGCCCTGGGACATGCCGAGTCCCGGGGGAGATTGGAACGGGCTGAGGGTGAGCTGGAGTCCCTTCTTATTAGGAGGAAGTGTTTTGGAAGCAGAGGGCTAGAGAGGGTTGGTTGAATTGGGGCGATCGGAATACTAGTTGGTTCCATCGCAGAGCGTCTCGTAGGCGACAATGCAATACCATTTCGGGTTTGGAGGATAATGGAGGGCGGTGGCAGGATGACCTAGTGATAATTGGTGATATGGTGACATCGTATTTCAGTGAGCTTTTTACCTCCAGAGTTCCATCTCAGGTGGAATTGGGACAAGTCCTATCCAGGGTGCGAGTGTCGGTTACGCCTGAGATGAACAGGAGTTTGACTCGTCCTTTCTGCGAGGAGGAAGTACTTAGGGCACTGAAGCAAATCCATCCGAATAAAGCCCCCGGGCCGGATGGGCACTCAGGTGCGTTTTATCGTCAATCATGGTCTATTGTTGGGCCTGATGTTATTCAGTGTTGTCTTAGCATATTGAATGAGGGTTTATCACTGGCGCCGCTTAATGAGACTATGATTGTCCTGATCCCTAAGGTTAAGAGGCCGCGTAGGCTGTCTGAATTTCGTCCTATTGCCCTGTGTAACGTATCTTATAAGTTGGTATCTAAGGTGCTAGCGAATAGGCTGAAACCGGTTTTGAGTGAGTTGATTTCTGATAATCAGAGCGCTTTCCTTCCAGGTCGTTGTGTGGTGGTTAATGTCGTACTTGGGTATGAATGTTTGCACAATTTAAAGGCCAAAAGAAGGGGAAAAGTGGGTTGGGCTGCTCTAAAGCTTGATATGAGTAAGGCATACGATCAGGTGGAGTGAGGTTTCTTGGAGGGCATGATGCAGAGGTTGGGGTTTGCTTCTCAGTGGGTGAATTTGGTCATGCAGTGTATGTCATCTGTTAGATACTCATTTAACCTGAACGTGCGTCGGTGTGGGGATGTGGTTCCAAGCCGGGGCCTTCGTCAGGGAGACCCTCTTTCCCCCTATTTATTTCTCCTTTATGCGGAAGGTATGTCCCAACTCTTGCTTACAGTTGAGCGTGAGAAGGGTATTTCGGGGTTGCCCCTATCTCGTGGGAGGCATCCGTTATCGCACCAATTTTTTGCGGATGATAGTTTGCTGTTTTTCCGAGCTAACGAGGTTGAGGCTGGCGTTGTGCAAAGGCTCTTGCAGGATTACGAAGCAACATCGGGACAGCTTGTCAACTTTGCTAAGTCTGTCATTTCCTTTAGTCGTAGTACAGAGGGGACTATGCGGGATCAGGTGAGTCATATTCTTAAAGTGGGACAAGTTCCTTTTGATCGCCATTAATTATCAGTTTTGAATCTCCATAGATCTCAATGTAGGTCACTCCAATTTCTATTGCTATTTGAAGACCCATAATGAGTGCTTGATATTCAGCAACATTATTCGAACATACCTCTTCAAATGTGAAGCTATACGGCAACATGTGTTTTTCAGGGGTAATGAATACTATACCCGCTCCTGCGCCATATCTTCGAGTTGCACCGTCAAAATACATAATCCATGGGTCAACAATTTCAACGTAGAAGATTTCTTCGTCAGGCAGGTCGTCAGATAATTTCCAGTCTGACGGCACTGGATGATCTGCCAAGAAATCAGCCAAGGCTTGCCCCTTCACCGCCTTTTGCGGAACATAAACAATATCATACTGTTGTAGTAAGATTGCCCACTTTGTCAACCGACCTGAGATAATTGGTCTAGACAGAACATACTTGATTGGGTCAGCCTTAGCCACCAGATGCACTGTGAATGCCTGCATATAATGCCTCAACTTGTCAATGGCGAAGAAGAGCGAAAGACACATCTTCTCAATGGGTGAATAATTCAGCTCTGCCCCATTGAGAGTTCTACTTAAGTAGTAGATGGCACATTCTTTACCCTTCTCGCTTTCTTGTGCAAGCAATGCCCCAAGCGACCTTTCTTGCGCAGTAATGTAGAGTATCAATGACTTTCCTGCTACGGGGGCGCTCAAGACAGGAGGGTTAAGCAAATATTGCTTTATGTTGTTAAAGGCATTTTGACATGCTACATCCCACTCAAAGGTCGTGTCTTTCCTCATCAATCCTTGAAATGGTTGGCATCAACCTGCTAGATTGGAGATGAACATCCTGATATAAGCAAGTCGTCCTTGGAGACTTCTTAGTTCATGCAAGTTTCGCGGCTCAGGCATTTTTTGAATGGCGTCGATCTTGGATTGATCAATATCGATCCCTCGATGTGTTACGACGAAACCAAGGAATTTCCCCGAAGTTACACCGAATGCGCATTTGAGAGGGTTCATCCTCAATTGGTACTTCCTCAAACGATCGAAAACCACCTTTAGATATTTCAAGTGATCCTGTCGCTTTTTGGACTTGACTACGAGATCGTCGACGTAACACTCGACATGTTTATGCAGCATATAATCGAAGATCTTTTGCATGACACGTTGATAAGTTGCGTCGGCGTTCTTTAATCCAAAGGGCATTACCTTGTAACAGTATATCCCTTTCGGAGTCCGGAACACTGTCATTTCTTCATCTTTGAGGGCCATTCGAATCTGGTTGTATCCTGATGACCCATCCATGAAAGACAAAGATTCATGCCCTGTGGTAGCATCGACCATTAGTTCAGTGATGGGCAATGGGGAGTCGTCTTTCGGACATGCACTATTCAGATCGCGAAAGTCAACGCATACCCGTAATTGTCCGTTTTTCTTTCTGACGGGGACAATGTTTGCTATCCATGTCGGGTAGTTTACTTAGCGAATGAACCCTGCTTCAATTAACTTGTTAACCTCATTTTCAATTTGGGGAATGAGCTCTGGCCTGAAACGTCGTTGAGCTTGTTTGACTGGTCGATACCCATGTTCGATAGCGAGATGATGTACTGCGACTTTTGGATCAAGTCCCGACATCTCTTTATACGACCAAGCAAAGGCATCCTTGTACGCAATGAGCAAACTCAAGTACTCGCACTCCTCTTCACCGGAAAGTGATGCGCTTATAAAGGTTGGACGTGGTTCTTCCGTCGTACCCAGATTAACTTCTTTTAGTTCATCAACTGTTGGTTGACTTCCATCTTCGAGTGGCAGTGGTGCCTCTTCAACATCCTCTTCAGATATCTCGGCCTCCGTTTCTTCCTCGGCAGTAATATGGTAACAAGAGGCTTCACCCCCATTCTCCACTGCACATTTGCTTGCAGGGTTGGTGATGATGACATTGCGTCGTTTAACCTTCAGTGCACCATCTGTATTCACGGTAACAAAAGTTTTTCTTTTCATTCGTGAGGGAACGATACTGCGGATATCTTCATCGCTTTTTGTCTTGCTAGACTCTTTATCGTTCAAAGTCTCTCGAGCCTCTTCGTGTAGGAGGCGATAAAAAATGGAAGTGGATGAAAGTTTCTTATCTTTCTTTGTGGTCACGCTTAGTCTTTGCAACGCTGACGTTCGTGAGAGAGATTTATCGGGCAACGTATTTTCTTTCTCCTCTGTCGGCTTACTCAATCTTTGAAATGCTGACTTCCGTGAGAGAGTTTTAGTGGACTGTGTGTTTTCCTTCTCATCTACTGGCTTACTCAACCTTTGAAATGTTGATTGCCGTGAGAAAGGTTCAGTGGACAACATGTTTTCTCTTTTATCTGTCGGTTTACTCAACCTTTGAAAAACGGAAGATCTGATGGGATTATGTGTTGAGTGCGAACTGTTTTCTTCTGTCACAGCCACTTTCAATCGCTGGAGGGCCGAAGCGCGCGTAGCCGGCGGCTTGATGCGCTTAAAGATAGAGATTCTGGGTTTGACAACTTCCTCTTCTTTTGAGTTGTCTACCTCCTTGGTCGTTGTGTTATTAGCGTTGACCACCTTCTCTTTTCCTTTTCGGGTTATACGGACCGGTAAGGGGTATCCCTTCTTTAGGAGCCTCTTTGGTCGTTGTGATGCCGGTAAGGGGTATCCCTCCTTTAGGAGCCTCTTTTGTGTCGAAGAAAGCTCAGGCCTGCCTTCTAAGATTTTCAGGCCCTTGAACTCGGTGTGAGTTGTGAAGTCATAACCTGCTTTTGCTAACAGTTTATATGCTTTAGGATCGTATCCCTCTTTCGTCCGTTTCTCAGGCAAGACCATCCCTTTCTAGGTATCTTTAGGCTTCTTGATCTCTTGTTTTGTTATCTTCGTAAGAGGGGTGACAAAGCTTTCTTTCAGGATCTTAATGTCACAAACTTTCAAACTTTTCATACATTCCGCGAATGGCGATTCACCCTTCTTACGCCGGGACAAAGGGACGTAGCGTAAAACAGGAGGGTTAAACATTTTTTCGTCCTTCAAGGCCTTAGCCTTTGTAGGACTGGCGGATGTCTTGCTTTCTTGAAAACTGGAAACGTTCTCTTCTTTGATAGATTCTTCTCCCGCGTCAATTTTTTGTTTCACGCTGAGTTTATCATCCCTATTGATCAAAGGAATTTCTATCGGTATTATTTCCCCGACGTTGCCGTCATTTATGTAAAATTTGGCGTCCGCAAAGTGAGACTCGACCTCTGAAAATGTCTTAGTGTCTGCCTCAACCTTTTTTACACCATCTTGATAAAATTTGAAGCATTGATGTAAGGTGGATCTTATTACCCCATTTCCATGAATCCAAGGGCGACCTAATAATATTTTGTAGGTAGTCCTGGAATCTATAACATGAAATAGGGTATGTGCTTTTAAGTCCCCAATGATGAGCTCCAAGCGAAACATGCCGATCGCTCGCTGTCCTCCCTGATTGAAGCCCTGGATTACCAGCCTACTACTTGATAACTCTTCCATTAAAATGCCAACCTCTTTCATGACTGATTTCGGCATTATATTGACAGCTGATCCATCGTCAATGAGGATTCGACCAACCTTCTGTTCTCGGATGTACCCTGAGACAAACAAAGGTTTATTGTGAGGTTTCGATCCCAACATCAAATCTTCGTCGGTGAAACTGTTGCGTGCTCAATGTATAAAAGAAATAAGCAATAAGAAAGAGAGAGCACTCAGAACATGCAAGCATACATGATCTTGTAGCAAGTAGTAAGTATTTTTTCATTCGTTTTCCCACAGAGATTTATTATTAGTTACTCGCGAAGTGTGTTGTTAAGTAAGAATGGGTGGATTTAATGGGGTAGATTTGGTTTTAAAGTTCCTATTTACTACTGAATATATAAAGGATAGCAACATGAACAAGTGCAAGTCAATGATAAACTCAAATGTGAAGAGAAGAGATTAATAAACGAAGAGAAAAATGGCTAAGGCAGAATTTTTAACTTAACAGAATTGCGAGAACAACAATTTTACCGCAATGTTACTAACAGCGAAAGTGTGTAAAATAGAGAAACAAGGGCTACTAACGACTCCTCTATAGGCATTTTCACACGATTCTCAAGCATTGGATCAACTCACTATGCATCAAACTAACTCATTCTCATGTATCTTCCGATTTCATGCATTAGATTCTTTAGTTTACTCATGTCCATGTAAGGTCTTAAGCATCTTGTTAAAGCAGTAAGTTATGATTTGTACTAGGAAAACGCCTATTCCTAGGTCGTTTTCTGGTTACCTTGAGAGGCTAGCATGAGTGTATGACTCTGAACTCTTACTCCTTCCGGAGGTTAGGAGTTCTTTGGACAAAATGGATGGCCAATCGAAATTGCCCGTGGGATGAAGCTTACATACAATCAATGCATTCGAGAACTATCCTACATGCTTGGTTCACGTGTTTTAGCCTATAGCCTTGTCATTAGCATGCCCCTATGTGGTTTAGTTACTCATGGATGTAGAGAGAACAGAAAGATTAGATGAAATAGGCATGCTTAGAAGAAGATTCAACTTAAAACAACAAGGAAAAACAGTAGACAGCAAAGACAAGAAACTGCGAAATAATGAATTGTGCCTCTGATTAATCAAGCGTTTGAACTAAACAAATGAAGACTTAAAGTTACTAACATAAAGGCAGAAAGCAACGAAATGGGATGGATTAACTAATGAAAATGAAATAACAACAAATGGTGCTGGAAATGAAAAGTTAAAGACAGAAAGCAAGTAAAGTGAGCTTGATCGCCTCGTCGCAGACGCCTCGGCTGAAGGGAGAGAAAGGTAAGCCTTGCTTGGATGAATCCAATCAGGAGAGAAGATGAATCTCCTCTCCTTCCTATCAGATTGTCGACTCCAACAGCTGAACCTCTCAAACCAACAGACGGAGAAGAGAATGAATGGGAAAGACTGCGCTGCGAAGAGACTTCTACGCTTTCGGATGATGATCAAACCCTCATCTTTGACCTCCTTTTATAGTATTCTGCAGGTGCGATTGGGCCAAGGAGAACCATCCATCCTCAACGTCGTACTTCAAAATGGATGGAGGAGAAAGAACGAATCCCTGAAATATCGGATCATAACAGAAAAAGGTTAGCCAACTTACGGATTTCACTTGAAACATTGCGGTTTTAGCAATGTTTCCGCAATGCTTCCGCAATGCACAATTTTCATTCTTTTAACTTCCTTTTTCATTCCTTTTCTTTCCTTTTGCACACAAGTCCTAATTTAGCTTCCTTCTTCTAATTCTCATATATAAGCATAGGTTTAACCTAAATCCTATCAAAAACACCTAAGAGTGTACATCTTTCTAAGATAAATAAGTCCTAAAAAGGTCACTTTTGGAGACGTAAAACACCCCCAAACTTAAGGTTTTGCTCGTCCTCGAGCAATCTAAGGACTTACTTAGGCTGCTGTTTTATCCTCTCTAACCACTTGCTGACTCCCCTAAATTCCTATCTATAGCAGTGCTGTCCTGTGACACACTTCTAAGTTTACAACTACCCTCTTACTTTGCTTCTTCTGACTTCGCATGCCTAATGCTCCTACTGTCTCATTAACTCCCTACGACTGATCTACTTGCTTCTGTCATATCGTGCAACTATCCCTAAGGTTTCAAATTCTACCTAGCTTTACCCCAGACTCAGTACATGCTTCTAGTTTTTATTTTTGAGCTACCTAGGATTCCTTAGAGTCATGCCAGTCTTAGTATTAACAGTGACAGTAGTACATTTAGAGAACAACCTAAACCCTGGCATCAATACATTGGACATACATTCATCTCCCTAAACAACCCTACAAGCTACAACTTTGTGCTCAGCTATTTGAGGATCAGAGTTCTTTTTATTCAGGACATCTAAGCCACAAAGTTGCAACTCCTAGGTATACATTCTTCTTCCCTATTTCTTTCTTTTTTCTTTCTTACTTTGGTGGAGCCTCTCCTTTGGTTGCCTTTTGATGCAATGCCACTTGTGGGTTACACACTTGGCACTGATTACTCAGCAACTTAAGAGAGACACCCCTCTTTATTCTATTTTTCATTTTTTTTCAGCTCATCATTTTTTGTAAAGGAGAAGAAGAATGCTTATGCATTAAGGGAGAGAGGAATGTTCCTAGGCCTAGGGTGGCCTCCCCCAAACTTAAACTACTCATTGTCCCCAATGAGTGTCTGAGGTGGCACACCCCCAAACTTATCCTAGAAGCATCTAGTCTAGGGTAAAACAAAGAGAATCTAAAAGCACTAGGGATATACAGAACATTCTCAAAGCAAACATCTCAGCAGCAGAAATTTAAAAAAAAAACAGGCAGGGAAGGACTTAAAACTACGCATGCTGAGCAGTTTTAAGAGGCTAATTTAAACTAACAAAGGTGTCTTATGACACTCATCCAGCATGCTTTTAGATAGGCTATATAAGGTAGTCAAGATAGCAGCAAAAGAACAAAATTAAACAGAACCAGTCTAGCTAAACAGTCAGTCAAAAACATGCAATTACTAATAAAAATTGCGGATTCCGCAATTATTTCGCAATGGATACAAGGCAGATAAATCAGTGATCAAGGCCCCTATGCATGCTCTTTCCAGTCATTTAAGCTATACAAAAAGGAAACTAAACTAATCTACCTATTCAGCTACCATCAGACTACACTAAACAAATCTAAAGAACAAAAATAAAGAACTAAAAACAGCTCAAAATTTAACTCAAAACAGTAGAATTCACATGGATCAACGAAAAACAGTTTGATTATTTTTTTTTTTCTTTTTGCAGGGAACAGAAATACTCCCCTTGAGTGCTACTCAACCTAGCACTCAGATGTCCTCATCATCATCATCCTTCCGTGGTCTTGGAGGCGCCCATGGAGTCAGTAGGTCCGTGGGGAACTCAGGGAAGATGCAGCCTAATTGGTCAGCAACATCTTTATCCCTCGCCTGCGCATATGTGGCCCATTGCGCCATCTTCTTTTGCAGGTCCATCAGGCAGGCCATTGACAGAGACTGAGCAGCAGCCAGGCCATCTAGCTCGAACTCCATATTCCCCTTCCTGCGCATCCTCAGGCCTGTAGGCAGCTCCAGGTGCCCCGTGTAGGCCAGCTGCCTTTCCATCTGCTCGATTGGAACCCCTGCACGTAAGCAAAGCTTACTGATTGTATTAGGAAAGAAAAGTGGACCCTTACCCTTTTTGGCGCAGTCTGCGATTGAGGCTGCAATGACCTCACCAACGTTGATTGTGAGGCCCCTCATGATCGCATAGACCAGCAGCGATCTGCCTTGGTTGATGGTGGTCTCGTGGGTCACTGGGGACAGCCTCCTCCGTACGAAGGAGAACCAGACGGCTGCCTTAGCTGTGAGGGTAGCACTCATCAGAGTGTGCTTCCCATTGCGTGACACCGTCCATGCTGCCTTAGGTTGGCCAATTATCCGCAGCGCCTCCTCCAGGACAGCCTCAGTCGGCGCATCAATGATCCTTGCATAATCCGTGTGTTTTTTACCCTTGAGGCCATAGGCTTCATTGATTGCCTTCGCTGAGAAATCCACCTCGATTCCTCTGACCACGGATAGGTCATCCTCAGGGTTCATCAGGTTGGCGTAGAAATCATACACCATGCTGGAATAGGCGGGGACGGGTGGTCTGCACAGCTCCTCCCAGCCGTGATTGGTTATCCCTGCGCGCAAGAATTGCGGCAGGTCTACTAGTGCGTCGAGGAACCCTTTCTCATGCAGCAGGTCCCTCTTCCTTAACTCTGTGCCTCTGGACTCAGCATCAGAGGACACATACCTCACAGATTGAGGCTCATCTTCGGAGTACAGCTTGGCCTTCCCCTTTTCTTTTGCTTTGGCTGATTCAGCAGCCTCGATCTTGAGCTTCTTTGGAGAGGGCTCACCACTAACCTTCTTTGATGAAGGCTCACCCCTGGCTTTCTTTTTCTTTGACTTCTTCGAAGCCTTTGGCCGTTTGGCCTTGACAACCTTGGTAGCTTTCTTTCTCAATCTCGCCTTGGTTGTGATCTGTTGGAGGCAATCCCCCAATGTCTCATCCATCGAATCTTCCCCCTGTGCTGGGCTCTCGGGGCTGACTTCCCTCAACGGAGAGAAGACCTCTTCTTCTTCAGCCTCTTCACCGCCCTGCGCCGATTCTTGATGCTCTTCATCTGGAATTTCAGGTTCAGGCGTCTGGGAGATGGGTGATGCTTCAGGGCTCTGCGGCGGTGGAGAGTGTTCAGAGCTCTGCGCTGGTGGAGAAGGTGCAGGGCTTCGCGTTGGTGGAGATGGAGAATGGCTTTGCCTGGCCGTCTCGTAGGATGGACGGCCACTTTCTTGACTCTCCACAGAGGAAGTCTTCTTCTTGATCGCTGCTTCGGCCACAGCCACCTTCCACTTCCTTTTCTTGGGCGTTCCTGCTGGTTCAGATGGCCCAGCAGGGATCTCTGACACCACCTTCCATTTCTTCCTGCGGACAGGGAGCTTGGGAAGGCGTTCGGTTCGTGCGGCTTCAGCATCTGCCAAGGCGAGGAGTGCCTCTCTCGCAGCTATTTCAGCGTCGTCGGCCTTCTTCTTGGACGCAGATCTCTCAGCTCTTGTTAGCACCATGGTGGAATCGTAGGAATCTGGAAAGAGGGATTGCAGAGGAAGAAGGAGAGAGCTTTCTTGGAGTTCAGTGAATGAGGGAAACGTATGGGCCAACGCTATTCTAACGGCTATTTGTAATGATGAAAATCCCAACGGCTATTTCTGTGGCGGATTCAGCAAATCTACCGCAATTAAATGGCCGTTTGGAGATTTTCTTGAATTTAAATGTCAATCTTCTCTCAACTGAATCTTTGATTTGGCCCAATATCTCCCCTGATTTTTAATCCAGGATTCATCTCCTTGATTCCCTCTATTGATCCCCTATTAAAAGAAATAAAATCAACATCAAATTCGTAATAAAAATCACACAAAAATATACACAAATCGTCACCGAAAGAATAGCAAAAAATAAACTAAGGCATAGCCTCGCATGGACGAGCACAGTAATCACTCGTCCTCTCTCGCTATTATTTTCACGTTTCAGTCAAGAGGAAGGCCGAGAGAGTTTTCACATCTCCTTCCTCATAATAATGCTTCAATCGTGCACCATTAACCATGAACGGTTGCCCGTGCTGCAGGTTCCTAATCTCGATTGCACCATGAACAAACACGTTAGTTATTACAAAAGGACCTGACCATCTGGACTTAAGTTTGCCTGGAAATAATCTCAACCGTGAGTTAAATAACAAGACAAGTTGGCCTTTCTTAAAGTCCTTAATCCTAAGTGTCATGCCAAATCTTAGTCTTTTCCTTATACATTTTAGCATTTTCATAGGACATATGTCTAAGCTCATCAAGCTCATGTAATTGCAGAGACCGCAATGTTCCTGCATCGGTCACGCAATAATTCAGTTCTTTCAAGGCCCAAAATGCTTTAATTTCTAATTCGAATGGTAAGTGACATGCTTTTCCATACACAAGTCTATAAGGAGACATACCTAGGGGTGTCTTATATGCAGTTCTATATGCCCAAAGTGCATCCTCGAGTTTAAACGACCAATCTTTTCTATTGGGTTTGACCACTTTTTCGAGTATGTTTTTAATCTCCCTATTTGATATTTCAGCTTGGCCATTCGAATGTGGGTGATAAGGGGTGGCTACTCTATGTCTAACATTGTATTTAGCCAACACTTTTTCCATAGCTTTATTAATAAAGTGTGTTCCTTCATCACTAATTATCGCACGAGGTGTACCAAACCTAGTAAAAATATGTCTATTAAGGAACTTAATGACTGTTTTGGCATCATTGTTTGGACATGCTATGGCCTCTACCCATTTAGATACATAGTCTACAGCTACAAGTATGTAAAGGTTACCTGATGATGGGGGAAATGGCCCCATGAAGTCAATGCCCCACACATCAAAGAGCTCCAACTCTAGGATGTAAGTGAGAGGCATCTCATCCTTTCGACTAAGGTTACCGGTTCTCTGGCATTCATCACAGCTGTGTGCGTATTCGTGGGCATCTTTGAAGATCGTGGGCCAATAGTAGCCACTCTGGAACACCTTTGCAGCTGTCCTTTGGCCACCAAAGTGTCCACCATAGGGGGCTGTATGGCAGTGCTGCAGCACAGACTTCGCCTCAGCAGCTGACACACACTTCCTTAGCAAACCATCTGCACATGTCTTGTAGAGTGTAGGATCATCTCATATGAACTTCCTAGCTTCATGCAGGAACCTCTTCTTCTCTTGGCCTCCCTTGAAAGTTGGTAGTACCTGCGATGCAAGGAAGTTAGCAATGTCAGCAAACCAAGGTTCCTCATCGTTATCACGATGTGCTAATACAAAGACATGCTCATAGATAAAGGCATCAGAAATTGCGGTTTTCGCAATTTTATCGCAATTATGTTGCAATCTAGAAAGATGATCCGCAACCACATTTTCGCATCCTTTCTTATCTCTAATGTCCAGATCAAACTCTTGCAGCAGCAATACCCATCTAATCAACCTAGGCTTAGCATCAGCCTTCCTCATAAGGTATTTTAGTGCAGAGTGATCTGTATACACGATTGTTCTAGTGCCTACAATGTAATTCCTAAACTTCTCACAGGCAAACACTACAGCTAGCATCTCCTTCTCAATGGTTGTGTAATTACATTGTGCCTCATTAAGTGTCTTACTAGCATAGTATACAGGGTGTGTTAGCTTGTCAATCTTTTGTCCTAGCATAACCCCTACAGCATAGTCACTTGCATCACATAACATCTCAAATGGGAGGTCCCAATTTGGTCCTACTATAATAGGTGTTTTGACTAATGCTTTCTTAAGGGCTTTCCAGGCTAAGAAACATTCTTTAGAGAAGATGAATGGTTTGTTCAGCTCTAGAAGCTCACACAAGGGCTTGGAGATCTTAGAAAAGTTCTTAATGAACCTTCTATAGAAGCCTGCGTGTCCTAAGAAACTTCTAATGGCTTTCACATTCTGAGGTTCCACTAACTTCTCTATTATTTCAATCTTGGCCCTATCGACCTCTACTCCTGCTCTAGACACTCTATGACCTAGGACTATCCCTTCTTCCACCATGAAGTGACACTTTTCCCAATTAAGGACTAGGTTGGTCTCCTCACACCTAGCCAGGACTTGTCCTAAGTTCTCTAAATAGTTTGTAAATGAATCACCAAAGACTGAGAAGTCATCCATAAATATCTCTATCATGGATTCATCTAAGTCAGAGAAGATTGCCAACATGCACCTTTGGAACGTTGCCGGTGCATTGCATAAGCCAAAAGGCATTTTGCGAAAGGCAAATGTTCCAAAAGGGCAAGTGAAGGTGGTCTTCTCCTGGTCCTTAGGGTCTATAGTGATCTGGTTATATCCTGAATAACCGTCTAGAAAGCAGTAATAAGCTCTACCAGCTATCCTATCTAACATCTGGTCAATGAATGGTAGAGGGAAGTGATCCTTTTTTGTTTCCTTATTCAATTTCCTATAATCCATACAAACTCTCCATCCTGTAATAGTTCTAGTTGGAATCAGTTCATTGCTCTCATTCACTACTACAGTCATCCCTCCCTTCTTAGGTACACATTGTATAGGGCTCACCCACTGACTACTAGCTATAGGGAAGATTACACCTGCATCTAACCATTTTATAATTTCTTTCTTAACTACCTCTTTCATAGAGGGGTTCAACCTACGTTGGTGATCTACTCGGGGTGTATGTTCTTCCTCTAATATTATCTTATGCATGCAGTAAGAAGGGCTAATGCCTCTAATGTCAGCAATAGTCCATGCAATAGCCTTTCTATGTTGCTTAAGCAATAAAATCAGCTCAACCTCATGCTTCTCACTCAATTTAGATGAAATAATCACAGGCAGAGTATCATTACTTCCTAAATATGCATACTTAAGATGTTCAGGCAGTGGTTTTAATTCTAAGATAGGTGGATGCTCAATGGATGGTTTCAATGGATTCATGGATCTTTCAGTTAAATCAGTAGTCATACAAACATGCTGAGGATTATTTACAGGTATGTCCATTATCTCAGAAACATTCAAATCAGTTAAATCTAATTGTACATAATCATTGGCATGCTTAGTTAATAACTCATGCTCAAGCTGTTCTTCCATTAGTGAATCTACAATGTCCATGCTAGCACAAGATTCAGAGTCAGAAGGATACCTCAGTGCTTTAAAAACACTAAATTTAACCTCCTCATCATGAACCCTCATGGTGAGCTCACCTTTCTGGACATCAATCAGGGCCCTACCTGTGGCTAGGAATGGTCTGCCTAATAGGATGGGGACCTCCTTGTCTGCTTCATAATCCAGGATGATGAAATCTGCAAGGAAAATAAACTTGTCAACCTTTACAAGAATATCCTCAATCTTACCCTCAGGGTATGCTATGGATCTGTCTGCAAGTTGTAAGGTGACAGTGGTGGGACGTGCTTCTCCTATTCCTAGCTGGCGGAATAGTGATAGGGGCATGAGGTTTATGCTGGCTCCCAGGTCACAAAGAGCTCTGCCCACGTGCTTGCCTCCCAACTCCACTGGTAAGGTGAAGGAACCAGGATCCTTCTCCTTCTTGGGTAGCTTGTTCTGGAGTATAGCACTACACTCCTCAGTGAGATTCACTGTTTCAAATTCACCAATAATCTTCTTGTTAGTGATTATATCCTTTAAAAACTTAACATAAGAGGGCATAGACTGTAAAACTTCTACAAAAGGAATATTCACATGCACTTGTTTAAGAATTTCTAAGAATTTATTAAAGTGCACTTCCTGTTCTCGTTTTTTCTTTAGCCTTCGAGGAAATGGAGGTGGTGGCACATATGCAGGCACTTCAGGTCGCCTCAGGATAGGTGGAGGCCTTGGAATTTCTTCTATCTCTTCTATGATTGGCTCCAGCCCTACCCTTGATGTGCTTGTTGGTGGTTGACCTTGGTTTGGCAGAGAATCCAGTGGAGCACTAGACTCTTTGTTCTCTACTCTCTTTGGGGTTTCTTTTATGTTGTTCACCAATGGTCTTCCACTTCTAAGTTCAATTGCTTGAACTTGCTCTTTTCCATCTCTCCTTGGCACCTCAGTGTCAGCAGGTAGTCTACCTTGGGGCCTACTTTTAAGTTCATTGGCTAGTTGCCCTATTTGGTTCTCTAGGCTCCTGAGGGTAGCTTGCTGGCTTTGTAGAGTAGCATCATTCTTGGTGATGTACTCTTTGAGTAGATTTTCTACAGATGACCCTACTTGTTGGTTGTATGGTTTTTGATACATGGATTGGTTATGTTGGGGAGTGAAACCAGGTGTTCCACTCGGTCTTGGTTGGTTAGGAGCTTGGTTAGCATTCTGTTGGCCACCGCATGAAAGGTTTGGGTGGTTCCTCCAACCAGGATTGTAAGTGTTGGAATAGGGGTTGTTCCTAGGCTGCTGTTGGCTTCCAACATAGCAGACTGAGGCTGGATTCCCAGGGCAGTATTCATACAGGTGCCCTTCCCCACAGAATCCACAGATAGGTGTCTCACCTTGACTTGGTTGTGTGCCCATTGACATGGCTGTGGCGGTGTTGACACTAGTTTGGAGATTGGCTTGAGCCATTTGTTTGACTAGGTTGGTCAGGGCGCTTATTTGGCTACTCATGGCATTGAGTGCATCCTTATTTTGAGCTCTACTTGGCTCGATTGGATCATCTGACCACCTACAGTGAGATGCTGAGATCTTCTCCAAGATCTCATAGGCTTCGTTATAACTCTTGGACAACATGGAACCACCAGCAAATGAATTTAGCACTTGTCTGGTGCTGGGGTTGCATCCTTTGAAAAAGACCTCTATTTGGATACACCATGGAATGCCATGGTGTGGACATTTAAGCAGAAGGTCCTTGAACCTTGTCCAAGCTTCGTGAAGAGACTCATTTTCAGCTTGTTTGAACTTTATTATGTCATCACGAAAGGTAGAATTCCTATCAGGTGGGAAATATTTAACTAGGAATTTCTCCGCCAGGTCTGTCCAATTGAGGACTGATCCAGAGGGTAATGAGTTTAACCACGTCTTTGCTTTGTCCCTTAAAGAGTAAGGGAAGAGGTAGAGCCTCAAGGCTTCTTGGGAAACTCCAGGGATGATGAAGGTATCACTAACTCCTAGGAAGTTTCTAAGATGGTTGTGGGGATCCTGATTTTCCACTCCAAAGAATTGTCCCACAGTGGACAACATTTGGAACATTACTGGCTTTAACTCAAATGAGTTGGCAGTAATTTCAGGGCGGATTATGCTTGGGTTTAGCTCCACAGGCATAGGTACTAGGTAAGAGAGAATGTCACTATCCTTATCATTCGCTATTTCGATGGGATTGCGAGTGGTAGGTACCGGATTTGGGAATGGTCTGTCCATTTCTTCTTGATAGAATTGCGGAGACTCCGCGGTTTCAGCAATTATTTGAGGTATAGAGGGTTGGTTAAAGAGACGTTTCTTGGCTCTATTTCTGGCCCTAAGTAATCTCTCAGGCTCAGGATTGAACTCTAGATCGCTACTTGAAGGCTCATTCATAAACTAACCCAATGGTACCTGCAAAAGAAATGAGAAAAAGATCAGTTCCAATAGATATTAAACTTTGTGTTTCAAACTTAACAAACTTCGTTTTCACTAAACTAAATCCCCGGCAGCGGCGCCAAAAACTTGTTGCGTGCTCAATGTGTAAAATAAATAAGCAATAAGAAAGAGAGAGCACTCAGAACATGCAAGCATACATGATCTTGTAGCAAGTAGTAAGTATTTTTTCATTCGTTTTCCCACAGAGATTTATTATTAGTTACTCGCGAAGTGTGTTGTTAAGTAAGAATGGGTGGATTTAATGAGGTAGATTTGGTTTTAAAGTTCCTATTTACTACTGAATATATAAAGGATAGCAACATGAACAAGTGCAAGTCAATGATAAACTCAAATGTAAAGAGAAGAGATTAATAAACGAAGAGAAAAATGGCTAAGGCAGAATTTTTAACTTAACAGAATTGGGAGAACAACAATTTTACCGCAATGTTACTAATAGCGAAAGTGTGTAAAATAGAGAAACAAGGGCTACTAACGAATCCTCTATAGGCATTTTCACACGATTCTCAAGCATTGGATCAACTCACTATGCATCAAACTAACTCATTCTCATGTATCTTCCGATTTCATGCATTAGATTCTTTAGTTTACTCATGTCCAAGTAAGGTCTTAAGCATCTTGTTAAAGCAGTAAGTTATGATTTGTACTAGGAAAACGCCTATTCCTAGGTCGTTTTATGATTACCTTGAGAGGCTAGCATGAGTGTATGACTCTGAACTCTTACTCCTTCCGGAGGTTAGGAGTTCTTTGGACAAAATGGATGGCCAATCGAAATTGCCCGTGGGATGAAGCTTACATACAATCAATGCATTCGAGAACTATCCTACATGCTTGGTTCACGTGTTTTAGCCTATAGCCTTGTCACTAGCATGCCCCTATGTGGTTTAGTTACTCATGGATGTAGAGAGAACAGAAAGATTAGATGAAATAGGCATGCTTAGAAGAAGATTCAACTTAAAACAACAAGGAAAAACAGTAGACAGCAAAGACAAGAAACTGCGAAATAATGAATTGTGCCTCTGATTAATCAAGTGTTTGAACTAAACAAATGAAGACTTAAAGTTACTAACATAAAGGCAGAAAGAAACGAAATGGGATGGATTAACTAATGGAAATGAAATAACAACAAATGGTGCTGGAAATGAAAAGTTAAAGACAGAAAGCAAGTAAAGTGAGCTTGATCGCCTCGTCGCAGACGCCTCGGCTGAAGGGAGAGAAAGGTAAGCCTTGCTTGGATGAATCCAATCAGGAGAGAAGATGAATCTCCTCTCCTTCCTATCAGATTGTCGACTCCAACAGCTGAACCTCTCAAACCAACAGACGGAGAAGAGAATGAATGGGAAAGACTGCGCTGCGAAGAGACTTCTACGCTTTCGGATGATGATCAAACCCTCCTCTTTGACCTCCTTTTATAGTATTCTGCAGGTGCGATTGGGCCAAGGAGAACCATCCATCCTCAACGTCGTACTTCAAAATGGATGGAGGAGAAAGAACGAATCCCTGAAATATCGGATCATAACAGAAAAAGGTTAGCCAACTTACGGATTTCACTTGAAACATTGCGGTTTTAGCAATATTTCTGCAATGCTTCCGCAATGCACAATTTTCATTCTTTTAACTTCCTTTTTCATTCCTTTTCTTCCCTTTTGCACACAAGTCCTAATTTAGCTTCCTTCTTCTAATTCTCATATATAAGCATAGGTTTAAGCTAAATCCTATCAAAAACACCTAAGAGTGTACATCTTTCTAAGATAAATAAGTCCTAAAAAGGTCACTTTTGGAGACGTAACAAAAACCTATAGACATGCAATAGGATGTGCATGCATGTGAAGTAGAGGTTGAAGCATTTGAAATATTAGAGTCCTTCAACGCGTCGATAAGAGTAGTTTCGTCCATTTGATGCAACTCCGCTACTTCGAGGGAAGGCGTTTCCACCAGCTTCGTTACCAACTCCGTTGAACTTGGAGTAGTGTTATCGTCCTCGATTATACCGACGACGTGGCATGTAGCAGTTCCAAATGTTTCTTCCTGCTTTTCATTAAAGAATCCCTTGGGGAAAAATTTCCGTAGGGTCATAGGATGTTGCGGTCGAGGGAGGTCTTTGTTTTCCTCCACGACGAGCTTAGGCCTTCTCGTACTCTTTCTTCCTTTCCTCTTTGGAAGTTTTCTTTTTCGCCTATACTCTTGAAATAGGCGGGTTTCTTTCTGGACAGATCTTTGTCGTCGCATTTTCCGACGAGTTACGACGGTCCAACCTTCATCTTCATCTTAGACAGGTTCGGTTTTTACCTGCGAAGTCTTGTTTGAGACCTTACATCTGAACTGAACAAGTATTGGTTCGAAAGTCCCAAACTGGATCAGACCTTTATTTTGTTTCTCAGATGAGTCTGGAGGTAACTGAATGCCGGAGTTCATTGTTACAGCGGCATGATTTTTCTGAGCTACCTCGTCAAGATCCATCTCGGTTTTCTTTTCACCGGCTAACCTCATGATTAGCTCTTTCAGAACAAAACACTTCCCTACTGGATGACTGACGACCCGGTGATATTTGCAGTAGTTAGGATCATTTATCTTTCCTAACTCCTCTGGTCGTTTACATTCGGGAAGTTGGATGAGTCGTGTTTCCAGCAATTGCTCTAACATGTCTGGAATGTCAGTGTCTGGAATGTCAGAGTCTGGAAACGGGTAGACTTTTTCTTCTCTCTCTTTTAAAGTAAGGCGACGTCTCTCGCCTCCGTCATTTCTTTTTTCCATCTTGTTTTCCTTTCCTTTGGAGGAAAACCTTAAAGGGGTCGTGTTGACGACCATAGATTCTTTCACGATATTCTTCGTGATTTTCCCAACTCCCTTCGTTTCCGTCTTTATTTTCTTTACATCGGGGACTAAGAGGTCTTTGTTTCCTCTGTTGGCAATACTGAGCTCCATATCATGGGCGCGAGTTTCTAACTCCTCGAATGTTTGGGGCTTTATCCCTTGTAGGATGTAGTGAAGTCCCCAATGCATGTCGCCGATGCACATCTCGACAGCAGACACTTCTGTGAGTCGGTCCTTGCAGTCAAGACTCAACGATCTCCAACCGTTAATGAAATCGACGACTGGCTCGCCCATTCTTTGGCTAGCGTGCGAGAGTTCAGACATGCTGACTGTCCGCCTCGTGCTGTAGAAGCGATTCAAGAAGTCTCTCTCAAACTGCTCCCAACTGTCAATCGTCTCGGGTTCCAAGTCGGTGTACCAGTCAAAGGCGTTTCCTTTCAAAGTTCGGACGAATTTCCTAACCAGCAAGTCTCCGCGAGTTCCAGCGTTCTCGCACGTTTCGACGAAGTGGGCAATGTGTTGTTTAGGATTGCCCTTCCCATCGAACTGTTGAAATTTCGGCGGCTGGTACCCGGTGGGCATCCTCAAGTTGTCGATCCTCTTGGAATACGGTTTGGTATACAAGAGGGTGCTCTGGGCTGGTCCACCGTACTGGGCTCGGATGGTGTTGGTAATCATGTCCTGTAGTTGTTGGACAGATAAGGAAGCGACCGACGTCGAGTGTTGCGCTTGGTCTTCCTGGATGACCATTTTTTCTTTGTCACTCTTTCTGGCCGCAGGAGTTAGACTTGACTCTGCGACCTCACGACTTTGCATCTGATTCCTCAGTTGGGCAATCTCGAAGTCTTTGTCCTTGACTGCTTTCATCAGGAAGCTAATTTTCTTTTCCATTTCAGCCATCGCTTCGTCGTTAGTGCGCGCATCCGCCATCATTACAGATACGTTGGAGTCAGACACCTTCTCCGGCTGATGAGAGGAGGGAACAACCTCATCGAAGAAGGGATTGTCCTTGATGATTATCCCAACCTGCGCAAAACTCCGTCAGTCGCTTGTATATTTTGCTCACGATGACAGGAGTGTGCTCGCCCGTCTGCGAGACTTCTTTGATGACGCGGCTGCGGGTGGCAGGTCCCCTGTAAGGGCTGTTGGAACTGACAGCCTGGAATGTTGTTTTCTTTGATGTCATCGTTAATTTTTGTTGAGAGAGAGAGATGAAAGGTAGAGAGGTCCCACTGGGCGTGTCAATCTGTTCACACGAGATTTCGAACGACGGATGAAAATTCGACACGTGTAAATGAAATTTGAATTTGTATTGTATGTATTTGTATGTATCAGTGCGTAGTGGATTACAATCTCTAATGTTTGATCCTCTGATTCTCTCTCTTAAATGTAACCGTACTCGAGGGCTTCGCAGCTTGTTCTCGAGGTTGAATCTTCAGCTTCGCGTAGCGGTGAAGTCTTCAGGTGTTTGATCTTCAAGTGACGTTCAGTCTTCAGGATTCAAAGAGTCTTTCGTTGTTTGAGAATTCTCTCTGAGTTCTTAGGAGAAGAAATTTTCTGAACCTTGAAAATGAAAATGAACTCTCTATTAATAGAGTTCTCATGGGCCTGGTGGGCTTGGGCATGGATCCAATGGGATTGGGCTTTGGGCCCAATGGGCTTGGGCTTGGACCCAATGGGCTTGGCTCTAATGAACTTTTGAATTTTGAGCCCAATGGGCTTGACCTTTGGGCCAAATTGTCTTTTGAATATCTGCTCTGGACACCGATCCGATTTCGAGCCCAATTACAGTGTGGCCGAATTTGCTCGGTCAAGTCTATCTGATCCACCGACCGTGATGAAGACACGTGGCGACCGCTGATTTGCCGAAATTTCTCGGTCAACAATTATTATTTTATAAAATTAATTTTTAAAAAAATAATAAATATTTTATTAATAAAAAAAAATATACATATTAATTAGTTAAACTTTTAAATTAATTAATATTATTTAATTCAATATCAAATATTAATTAAATAATATGGCTAAACCCAGTTTTTCGAAAAACGACTTTTTGCACATGAATCCTATTCATGTTTTAGACCATTTTCATATTTAAATCATATTTAAATATGTCCATCATTCTTTCACAAACCAAATTTGAACAATTCAAATTTTTTTTCTTTTTCTTTTCTCTTCTATTGTTGCACAGCGTTATTCGAGCTAGCTAGAAGAACCTAAAGGACCTACAGATCATGAGCTCCAACGATACGAGATTATCCGGTCAAAACTCTTTTAATCGAACTAATCAACATTCGTTAACCCCGGAGACTCCAATATAGTCTGAGGGCTGCACTCTCCTCACTGTAGAAATATTATGTTCTCTGATATAACCGTCACGGGCAAGTCGACTCTTCACAGGTTGTTCGTAATCACAGCTGGGTCATTTAAACCGTTTAACCCTTGCATTACATCTTGTTCCTTAAGTACCACTAACACCTCTAATGAACAATAGATCTGCGGTCCAACCAACAGATCAATTAACTCTCTCATCTCATGAGAGTGTGCGCGCTAATTGTTCAAGACCTGGAGTCAGCTCAACCTAACCCTGAAGAGCGGGTTAGGAGTGAACTCCAATCTTGCTGTACTATGTCCCCAGCTACCTATTCGACTTTATCCCCAAGATGGTAGGCTTATTGAGTCGGCGCTTATGGGCCACTCTCACCCGTGCAAGTCAAAGGATACTTTCGAATAAGCAGGAGTTCATAGCGAGCTCAGGATTAAGATTGCTACCTAAGCCATCAAATGAAAATATTGGTCTCATCAGTAAACGATGTTATAAAGAGAGAGCGACATATTTCACGGTTCGGTCTTATGGAAACTCTTTGCACAGTACGCCCTCACTCGCACATCTCCATGTGAAACGATTCAGATCACATCGTTTTGTACAATACAAAGTGAGTCGCATCCAATAGTGTTACCAGGATAAGGTACCCAACCTTATCCGTATACTATAGATCATTTTGACTGACTACTTGAGCTTGATCCACAATCATGTCATACATGAAGCTCAAGTACTCATATTCAGTCAAGGGTGTTGGTCATTGGTATAAGTTAACCTAAACACATTTCACTTTATTCTAGTAAACTCCTTTACTGAATAAAACTAATAACTCTTTATTCTAAATAGATTATTTACAAACATAACAGTTTACAAACCACGAGTTTTAGGACATAAAACTCAACAAAACTAACTTAATAGATAATAATAATTTTAAATTTCATGAAAATTTAAGGCCAAATAAAATATTCACTTAACAAACCTTAGCAAACAATCTCTAAAATATTTTAATACATATTAATATCTCTAAAATATTTCAATACATATTAATTTTCAATTTCATGAAAATTAAAGTACAACTAGAATATTCACTAACCTTTATTTGCTTCATAATTTTAGGTTTCACCTAACAACTTTAGCAAACTCCAAAAAAAAAATTAAATCAGTTATTACAACATAATTGTCAACAATAATAAAAATCTAAAGAATATCATTTTCATACATAATAAAATGATAATTTCGACTTGGCTAGCTAAACGATCACGATGATCACATATATGCTTAAGGTGTGCAAGGTATACCACAATAACAACATTATTATTGTTATTTTCGTTACTCATTTCATGAAATAAAACAAACATGATATAGTGAGTTTCTACAAACAAATATATACTCAGTAAATATATATTAAAACATGTTCACATATAATAACACAATGAAATGTTATTTCTATATCCACATGAGATATTTGAAATATCTTTAACATGCTCACATATAGCATCATAATGAAATGTTATTTCTAAATCCACATATGAAATTCATTCTAATTCAAACTATATGAAACTCGACATGTATGCAATTCATTCAGAAGCTTAAACTTTAAGCTATATTTATGGAATAAACCATAATCTAAATCTCTCTAAATTAATGATTTTGATTAACTTACAAGAGTTTCATAATCTCTGCCGCATAGCATTATGACTCTCATAAAAAAAAAAAAAAAAAGATTTAAGTAAATATTAATTATATTAACAAAATACTTAAATCAACTTCAATTGCCACTCAAAGCAATCACATTCTATAGTTTAAACAATATGATTAAAGCTTATTTGAGGGATCAAAATAACCACCAAACATATTCTCTAAAATAATCATCAAACATATTCATGTTGACAAAATTCAATCTAATTGAGATTGAACAACTTAGCCTACAAAAATATTTAAATATAAGTACGGCTAATTAGAATAATCATATGTCGCAAGGAAAAGGTTTACTCAACAAGTGTCTGAAATCACCCTTTAATTCCTCCACAATATATACTTCTAAATTTATAAAAATAAAATTAATAAAGTACTCATAAACTCAATGCCAAAAGTTAAATTGAATTTCAATTTACTAATTGAGAATTCACAGAGTTATTCACATGCAAAATATTATCAACAATACGAGCATGATTTCAACATAACATAATTCCAGAATAATTCTGCTTCGTCTTAAAATTGTTGTTGCAGAATTAAAAATGGAACGAAGTTACCAATAAAACTTTTGGGTTGAGTCGCGGACTAGGTCATTCTCTTTAAGACGTTTCGCGGTCCTGCCCAGTGTTGTGCACAACAGTCTATCAACCACGCCGCCTCCAGGATAAAACAACTCATCTATCGATCACCTATGCACGGTAGGAATGACCGTTCAATCATACACCCTTAATACACCAGCTCGGAATCAAGAGTTAAACAATAACCCAAATAAAAAAAAAATTGTGGAGGATTTCTATGAGGGGATGAGCATGAGAGAATTATTGAGGAATGAAGTTGATTCTCAATTGAGTTATTTGTCAAATGAAATGTAGATGATTTATATAGAAAATGGAAAGGCAAACATGTGGTCGGGAATCATTCATAAACATGTGGCTATGAATTATCCAGAAAACATGTGGCCAGAAATGATCCAAAACATGTGGTCAGGAATTAACTAGAGAACATGTGTCCTGGAATCATCCACAAACGTGTGGTCATAATCGATTCACAAATATGTGGTTATAATCGATCCTCAAATTAAAACCATAATAACATTTATAAAATAAATGTCCTAAGATTTAAAAATACTTTTAAAAACTTCAAAAAGCCAACAAAGTTTAGCGACCCAAATAAACACTTAACGTCCATGAATCAATTAGACACAATCTACTATGCTTCGCTAATTAAACATTTTTTTTGTCAACCTGAGCACAACTCAACTGGTTAAGACATATGTCATGACCAAGAAGTTATAGGTTCAATAATTTATCTCCACATGTGGTTGAAATCAAAGTAATAAACATTTTAAAAAAAAAAAATTGTTTGAAAAGCACTTTTACCTTTTACCTTTTTTTTTTTTTTTTTTGGAAAAATAGAAGTGGTAAAACAATTTTGATAACGTTTTGTGTTTTTTGTTTAGAAAAAGAAACAAAATTTTGTTTTTAATGATTTTTATTGACTTCAAAATAATGATCAAATTACAATCTTGATTTTTTAATTCAAAAAATAGAGAAAGGATTTGGTGACGTCTTCTCCTCCCGTCTGCGTACGGGTCTTCTCCTTTCTTGGGAGGTTTCTAGGGTTCCTCCTAGCAGTTCCGGCGGCGGTTTGCGGTGGCTGAGCGGAGTTAGCGGATGAGCGTGAGGCCAAAAGGGGCGATCAGAGGCGTTAGGCGAGGGATTGGGGTCCGATTTCGGTTTCTTAAGGGCAGCGGCGTGATCGGGCTTTTGTGGCTTCAATTGACGACGGGGCTGGTGTTTTTGTCTCTCCAGTTTTGTATGGCGGGGATCTGATTGAACATTGAGGGTTTTCGCATGCTGAAATCGTTGGGGGTAAGTGCTCCGTTTTGTGCTTTTTTCTTCTTTTGTTCTGCTTCTTGATCTTGGGTTGTGCGGCTGAGGCATAGGGATATACGTTTTCGTTTTTCTGCTTTTTAAGGGGGTAAGTTTTCTTACTTGAGGGTGTTGTGTGGCAGAGGGGGTTTTTTGCGTTAGGGACAGTCCAAATCATTTGGCAGTGTGGGTCTGATGGACGATTTAGTTAAGCGTTGGGGTGGTTTCCAACTCACTGAGGAGGCTGAAGTTGTGCAGGCAGGGGCTGGGGAGGACTTTCTCTCGGCTTCGAATGCGTGGTTGTGTGTGGTTGGTCGGGTGCTCTCTTCTCGAAGGGTGAATGTAGAGGTCTTCAAGGCGGTTATGAAATCGTTCTGGCGTGTCCATGGTGGTACAAGGGTGGAGGCAATAGGGGATAATATGTTTGCTGTCCAGTTTTGCACCCCTGAGGAGAAGAATCGGGTACTGACGACGGAGTCGTGGACATTTGATAGAGCATTGGTTGTGTTGGTGGAGTTACATGGGTCTGATTCAGTGTCGCAGTTGGTTTTTGATCAGTGTTCTTTTTGGGTCCAAATTCATAACGTTCCTTTGAGTTGGCAGTTGTTGGAGCAGGCTCGGAGGTTGGGGGGTAGGATTGGTCGGGTTGGGGAGGTAGATGGTGTAGGTATGGGTGATTGGATAGGCCCAGTGTTACGCCTTCGTGTGGAGTTGCAGATTGATAGACCACTGCGTCGGGGCTTTCGTAATGAAGATGACTCAGGAACGGTCCACTGTTGTCCTGTTTTATATGAACGATTGCCTAATTTTTGTCACGGGTGTGGACGATTCGGGCAAGTGAGACGGGAGTGTGGTTTTGCTGGTAGGGAAGTGGGGGAAGAAGGCGAACAGTATGGGGAATGGATGAGAGCCATTCCGTTAACTTTGGTTAATGGCAGGAAGGAGGGCGAGTCTGCGGGTCAGGGGAGTGGACTCGGCGAGCTTGGCGGGTTGGGGTGGAGGGTGGGGGGAAGTGGGAAGCAAGTGGTTGTAAATAAGGTAATGGTACCGGTGTCAACGATATCAGTGGGGGGGTAGTAGGGGAGGTGGAGCGGGGGAGGGTGATCGACCAACTGGTAGGGGGTGGGCAAGTAGGTGATTTGGCTGTGGAGCGTTCTGCTTTCGATGTACTAGAGGAAAGTGTAGGTCCAAGCCAAAAGTTTTGTGGAACTGATAAAGGGGTGGTAGAGGATGGTATGAAGCGTCCTGCTCCTGATAAAGGGGCGAAATCTTTGAAGGGGTGGAAGAAACGAGCGAGGGGTTCTTTGAGAGAGATCACAGGTGGAGATGCTTCGGTAGTAGGGGCTTTGGGGAAGCGTGGGAGATTGGAGGAAAATGGGGTTGTTTTGGCTCAGGAAGGGGAATTGGGAAAGAAAGCGCGGAGGGAGGAGGTCTCAAGTGAGCAGGATCGTTCGACATCGATTGACCCTTTTGTTTTGGCGGTGGCTGCGTTGCAGTCCCGCCACTCATTATGAATGTTTTGTTCTGAAATGTACGGAGGATGGGTTCAGACCGTGAATTCCAACGATTGCGCAAGGTGGTGCAATCAAGAAGACCTCATCTTTTGTTCTTGTCTGAGACGAAAGTACTGAGTTCGCGTTTTACGATCGTGAAGTTTGAGTTGGGTTTTTCAAATTGTTTCTTTGTTGATAGTGAGGGGAGCAAAGTGTTAGGTTTTGTGCCCTAAAGCCTTGTAGTTTTGTAATGAACATTTTCTGATTTATGAATAAAATAATTGTTATTTTATATTTTGTAAAACATTACCCAATATTGTAGAAAATCTAAGGTTATTAGTGTAATCTTGAACAATATGTAGTTGACATACGGAAGGATCATGTTCAAGTAATAACCCAAACAGTCTATAGTATATGGATAAGGTTGGGTGCCTTATCCTGGTAACACTATTGATACGACCCACTTTGTAATAGTTACAAATGATTTGATCCAAATCGTTCATGTGGAGACATGTGAGTGGGAGTATCCTATACAATGAGTTTGTATAAGACTCGACCACGAAATATATCATCTCTCTTTGTAAATCCATTATTTGAGAAGATTAATATTTCACAAGATGATCATATGTGACTCGATCTTAATCCTGAGTGAGTTTTGAACTTTTACCTGTGAGGGTTCGTCCTTTGATTTGTATGGGTGAGAATGACCTTTATAGCCGATTCAATAAGCCTACCATTTTGGGGACTTGACCAAATAAGGAGCTGGGAACATAAGTTTCACAAGATGGAATTCACTCCTTCCCATATAAGGAAAGTAAATGAGTAGTTCCCTTAAGTGCTGATTTTGAGACTTGAACAATGGGGCCCCACCCTCTCACTGGCCCGAGAGGGACATGGTTTATGGCTGGATCATAAACATATTGTTCATTAGAGGATCAGTGGCACTTAAGGTACAAGATGCAATTACAGGGGTAAAACGGACATTTGACCCAGCTATAATTGCAAACAACTCGTGAAGGATCGACTTGCATGTAATGATTATATCAATGGACACAACTTGTTCTACAATGCATAAGAGTACAACTCTAGGTTTATAGTCGAGTAACCTAGAGTTAATGAATGAAAAATAATTGATTAATGAGTTTAATTAATTAATTTTTCATCATTAGAGCTTTTAATCTGTAGGTCCATAAGGTCCCTTTGCTAGCTCATAAGAATATTAAGTGATCAATATTTTTGGAAGTAATTTGAAATGTTCAAATTAATATTTAATATATTAGATATATTAAATAAAGGAAAATATAATGTATTAGATACATTACATATTAAAGGGAAAATTAATGTATTAGATACATTAATAAGAATAATATATATATATATATAATATATTTATATATATATATAATATATTTGATATTATATAATATAAATATATTATAAATATATTTTGGCAAATAGTTTTGCCCTAGGTCATGTGCTATAAATAGGACCTAAGGGTTTAACCATGGTCAGAGGAGTTACTCCTAAAAGTTAGACAAAAACTCACACTTTTCCCAATTTCCTATATTCTTCCTTTAGAGGTCCCACAACCTAGATCATATATCAGAGTCATAGCAAGGAAGGCTTTGTGGATTCTTCATAGGTAATCAAACTTCTTTTATTCATGCTTTTGATTGTTTCAATTTTATACAAAATCAATGCGATCCTAATTGGTTTCTTGATATATTTTAGAAACCAAAGGCTTCCGCTGTGAGTTGATGAGATCAATTTCCAACAATTGGTATCAGAGCAATCTTGATTTTTGTTTAGAATTGAAAATACATGTTTGGTGAGTATTTTTAATTCTCATATATATATGAAATATATATTGGTTTGCATAATTGGCTGTTTAGGGATATTTGACATATAGATTTAAAGTTTGTTTAGATCAATTGTAAAATCCTAGAGGGATTTAGGATTCTGTGTAATTTTTTTTAAAAACAAAATTGCGTCTACCGATACTAAAAGACAGAAGATGAATTGATGAATTGTACGCTGCGTGAAATCTGTACGTCTGTCAAGCGTAATTGAAGTTGTCGTGGAATTGAAGTTCAATTTTGAATTGGTCCATGACAATTGATTGACTTCAAATTGTGATTTGCTGCAATTTGTACAATTTTGAATTGGACAATGACAATTGATTGGCTTCAAATTGTGATTGGTTGCAATTTGTACAAGTGAAGTTCAATTGTAAATTGCTGCAATCTGTACCCAAGTGAAGTCTGTACGATGATCATCAAATTGAATGATCATCAAATTGAATTTTGAAATTTGAATTGAATTTGGAATGTCTAAATTCAGTTTGGAAATTAGAATCAATTTTGGAATGTCCAAAAAGGAAAATATTTGAAGACCAAGATATGTCTTGGATTACATTTTTTGTAATTTAATTTGTTTTTTATTTCTTAGGATATGCCAAATATGCCGGTCAATTGTGCTAGGTTTTTAATTTAATTATACATATTGATGTATGTTTTTAATTTGATTGCATAAAGTATGTCATTTAGATTAAAATCCCACCATAGGTCAAGCATGATCATGCATCTTATATTTTTTTTAATACAATTGTTATATTTAAAAACTTGATTAGGTTGTTTCCCACCTCACTAGTCTTCTGAATGAAACTTTTGAGTCTTTTATGAAAAACAAAGGAAAAAGTGGAGAGGAAAATGTTGTCATTCATAGCAAGTTAAAGTCTGGAGGTTCGACCTCTGGAAATACTGGGACTAAGAGCAGGAAGAGGAAGTTTAGTGAGAATAAGAAGAATAAAACAAAAACTGCCTCCAAAGGGAAAAGAGTCAAGGTTGACAAAGTTGCAAAAGGAAAATGTTTTCATTGCAATGAAGAGGGGCACTGGAAGAGAAACTGCCCTAAATACCTAGACGAAAAGAAGAAGTCAAAAGAAGGTAAATATGATTTACTTGTCCTTGAATCTTATTTAGTGGAAGATGCAAAATCGACCTGGATAATTCATTCAGGAGCCACTAATCATGTTTGTTCTTCTTTTCAGGAAAATGACTCTTGGAAACAGTTGGATGATGGAGAAATGTTCATGAAAGTGGGCACCGAGGAGATTGTGTCAGAAACTGCTGTCGGAAGCGTCAAGTTATTTTTCAATAGTTTTTATTTGCTTTTAGAAAATGTGTATTTGGTTCCTAAGATAAAGAATAACCTAATTTCCGTTTCTTGTTTAGTTGAACAATTTCATTCCTTAAAGTCTTATAGTAACAAAGTTGTTATTTCAAAAAATGGATTTGAAATTTGCTCGGCTTTTATTGAAAATAACTTGTATATGCTAAGACCGTTAGCATGTAAGACGCTTCTAAATACTGAATTATTTAAGACAGCTAAATCCAGAACGAAAAGACAAAAAGTTTCTCCAAAATATGATACATATCTTTGGCATCTAAGGCTAGGTCACATCAATTTAGAAAGAATTGAAAGATTAGTAAAGAGTGGTTCTCTAAGAAAGTTAGAATTAGACACTTTACCATTCTGTGAATCCTGCTTGGAAGGAAAAATGACTAAAAGGCCTTTTACTGGAAAAGGATATAGAGCCAAAGAACCCTTAGAACTTATACATTCAGACTTATGTGGTCCGATGAATGTTAAAGCTAGAGGAGGGTATGAATACTTCATCTCCTTTGTAGATGATTATTCCAGATATGGGTATCTTTCCCTAATGCAACATAAGTCTGAAGCCTTTGAAAAGTTTAAAGAGTATAAGACTGAAGTTGAGAATTTGTTAGGTAAATCCATTAAAACACTCCGATCAGATCATCGTGGAGAGTACATGGATTTGATATTCCGAGACTATTTGATAGAAAATGGAATAGCATCCCAACTCTCAGCACCTGGAAAACCTCAACAAAATGGTGTTTCAGAAAGGAGAAACAAGACCTTGTTGGACATGGTTAGGTCTATGATGAGCTATGCTCCACTACCAGATTCTTTTTGGGGATATGCAGTAGAGACTGTATTATACATACTAAATGCAGTTCCATCTAAAAGTGTCTCTAAGACACCTTTTGAATTATGAAAGGGTCGTAAAGCTAGTGTACAACACTTCAGAATTTGAGGATGTCCAACACATGTGCTGAGAACAAACTCAAAGAAATTGGAACCTCGTTTTAAAGTATGCCTATTTGTAGGTTATCCCAAAGAGACCAGAGGTGGTTACTTCTACCATCCAGAGGAAAATAAAGTATTTGTGTCAACAAATGCTACCTTCTTGGAAGAAGACCATATGCGAGACCATAAACCTCGCAGTAAAATAGTGTTAAATGAATTAATTTCCAATGAAGCTACTAACACATCAACAAGAGTTGTTGACAATTCCACCACATCTAAAAGTCAAATACATCCGTGTAAAGAATTGTGCACGCCTCGTCGTAGTGGGAGAGTTATGATACAACCTGACCGTTGCATGGGCTTAACTGAAGCTCAAGTTGTCATAGCAGATGATGACATCGAGGATCCATTGACTTTTAAAGAAGTAATGAATGATGTTGACCATGATGAATGGATTAAAGCCATGAACCTCGAAATGGAATCTATGTACTCCAATTTCGTTTGGGAACTTGTAGATCCTCCTAGTGGGGTAATCCCCATTGGTTGTAAATGGATTTACAAAAGAAAACGAGGAGTAGATGGGAAGGTACGGACCTTTAAAGCGAGACTAGTGGCAAAAGGTTATAATCAAAGGGAGGGAGTAGACTATGATGACGCTTTCTCCCTTGTTGCCATGTTAAAGTCTACACACATGCTCTTATCCATTGCCACATATTTTGACTATGAGATATGGCAAATGGATGTAAAGACTGCCTTTCTGAATGGCAATCTTGAAGAGAGCATCTACATGAATCAACCAGAAGGATTCATAAACCAAGATCAGGAGCAAAAAGTTTGCAAGCTTACAAAGTCCATTTATGGTTTAAAACAAGCATCCAGATCATCGAATATTAGATTTGACAATGCGGTCAAAACTTTTGGCTTTGAACAAAATGTTGATGAACCTTGTGTATACAAGAAAATCATCAAGAATAAAGTAGCTTTTCTCGTCCTATATGTGGATGATATGTTACTCATTGGGAATGATGTGGGTTTTTTGACTGACATTAAAAGTTGGCTAGCTAATCAATTTCAAATGAAAGATTTGGGAGAAGCACAATTTGTTCTTGGGATCCAAATTATAAGGGATCGCAAGAACAAAATGCTAACCTTGTCTCAGGCATCTTATATTGACAAGATTCTTGTCAAGTATTCGATGCAAAATTTCAAGAAGGGCAATTTGCCTTTCAGGCATGGAATTGCACTATCTAAGGAACAATGTCCTAAGATACCCCAAGAGGTTGAGGATATGAGACAAATTCCCTATGCCTCAGCTGTAAGCAGTCTAATGTATGTTATGTTATGTACAAGACTTGACATATGTTATGCAGTAGGGATAGTCAGTAGATATTAATCAAATCCAAGATATGATCATTGGACTGCAGTCAAAACTATTCTCAAGTATCTACGGAAAACCAGAAATTACATGCTTGTGTATGAAGCTAAGGATTTGATCTTTACGGGATACACTGACTCTGATTTCCAAACTGATAAGGATTCAAGAAAATCTACATCAGGATCAATGTTCACCCTATGTGGAGGAGCAATAGTGTGGAGGAGCATCAAACAAGGATGTGTTGCAGACTCTACAATGGAAGCTGAGTACGTAGCTACTTGTGAAGCAACGAAAGAAGCTGTATGGCTCAAAAAGTTCTTAACTAATTTGGAAGCAGTTCCAAACATGGACAAACCCATCACATTTTATTGTGATAATAGTGGTGTCGTGGCAAACTCCAAAGAACCGAGTGTTGGGTTTTATGTCCTAAAACTCGTGGTTTGTAAACTGTTATGTTTGTAAATAATCTATTTAGAATAAAGAGTTATTAGTTTTATTCAATAAAAGAGTTTACTGGAATAAAGTGAAACGTGTTTACGTTAACCTATACCAATGACCAACACCCATGGCTGAATATGAGTACTTGTGCCGCATGTATGACATGATTGTGGATCAGGCTCAAGTAGTTAGTCAAAATTGTCTATAGTATACGGATAAGGCTGGGTACCTTATCCTGGTAACACTATTGGATGCGGCTCACTTTGTATTGTACAAAACGATGTGATCTGAATCGTTTCACATGGAGATGTGCGATTGAGGGCGTCATGTGCAAAGAGTTTGTATAAGACCAAACCGCGAAATATGTCGCTCTCTCTTTATAACACCGTTTACTGATGAGACCGACATTTTCATTTGATGGCCTAGGTAACTCGATCTTAATCCTGAGCTTTCTATGAACTCCTACTTATTAGACAGTATCCTTAGACTTGTATGGGTGAGAGTGGCCCATTAGCGCCGACTCAATAACTTACCATCTCAGGGATAAAGTCCAATAGGTAGCTGGGGACATAGTGTAGTAAGATGGAGTTCACTCCTAACCCGCTCTTCAGGGTTAGTAGATAGGTTGTTCCCTTAATAGCTGACTCGGGGGCTTGAACAATGAGCGCTCACACTCTCATGTGATGAGAGGGTTAACTGATCTGTTAGTTGGACCACTGATCTATTGTTCATTAGAGGTTTCAGTAGTACTTAAGGAACAAGACGTAATGCGGGGGTTAAACGGTTTTAAATGACCCAGCTGTGATTACGAACAACCTGTGAAGGGTCGACTTGCCCATGACGATTATATCAGAGGACATAATATATCTACAGTGAGGAGAGTGCAACCCTTGGACTATAGTGGAGTCTCCGGGGGTTAACGAATGTTGGTTAGTTCGGTTAAAAGAGTTTTGACCGGATATTCTCGTATCGTTGGAGCTCATGATCTGTAGGTTCTTTAGATTCTCCTGGCTAGCTCGGATAACGTCGTGCAACAGTATAAGAAAAAAGGAAAATGAATTTGAATTGTTCAAATTTGATTTATGGAAGGATGTTGGACATATTTAAATATGATTTAAATATGGGAATGGCCTAAAACATGAATAGGATTCATGTGTAAAAAAATCGGTTTTCAAAAAACCGGGTTTTATCATATTATTTAATTAATATTTGATATTGAATTAAATAATATTTATTAATTAAAAAGTTTAATTAATAATTATATATATATATATATTTTTTATTTATTAAAAAGTTTAATAAATAAAATTATTATTATTATTTTTAATAATAATAATAATTAAATATAGGGCTGGTTGCACAAATAGCAATCAGGCCCAAACTAATTGCAAATTTAGCAAACTTTAAAATGTTTTGCAAATATGGCAAAAAAACTCGTTTCTATCACTGATAGACTTTATTATATCACTGATAGACTTCTATCAGTGATAGACTTTATTATATCACTGATAGACTTCTATCAGTGATAGACTATTATCTCTGATAGACTATTATCACTGACAAAAATCTATAAAAAGCTGAGGTGATCAGCGATAGACTTCTATCAGTCATAAGATATCAGCGATAGAAATTGCTATATCCGCAAAATTTTTAAAAACATGCTATATTTGCAAACAATAAGTCTTAAATTGTCATTTACTACAATTTCCCTTAAATATATATATATATATATATATATATATTTAGTTATATATATATGGGTTTTTGGCCAAAACAGAGAAAAAAAGGGCTGGTGTTTGAGTTTTTCTTTTCATTGTTGAAAAGAAAAGCTTGGGTTCACGTTTAAAAAAAAAAGAGAGAACACCCTTTCTGTGTTTTTTCTACAACCCTTCTTCTCTTTCCTTTTCTTCTTCATCTTCTTCTTTTCTTTTCTTTTCTTTTCTCTTCGTTTCGGAGTCCCACAACTCCGCTGCGTGGCGCCGAAGATAGCGGGACTACCTGGGTGGTCCTCGGGGCGTTCGTGAGAAGAGGCCGGAAGAGTTCGTGATGAGGAACAAGCGGCGGAGCTGAAGAAATTTGGAACTACAAGGGTATGTATTCTAAATTTCTTAATTTCGTCTGTTTGAGCATGTTTTTTATTTGTTAAATTGATGAAATTAGAGTATCATCGATCCAAAATCACTTTCCGCTGCATAAATCGCTCCATCACCCAGAAGCCACAAAAGAGGGAAGCATATAGAGAGAAAATATCACCTTATTAGAGAAATTGTGCAAAGAGGAGATGTGATTGTAACAAAGATAGCATCTGCAGACAACTGTGCTGATCCATTTACAAAGGCTCTTCAGGCTAAAGTATTTGAGGGTCATCTAGAGAGTCTAGGTCTACGAGATATGTCTCACCTTCTCTAGTGCAAGTGGGAGAAAATGTTGGGTATATAGTATGCCCTAGATCACATTATTGTATGCCCACTAGCTTTTGTGCAAGTGGAAGATTGTTAGGTTTTGTCCCCTAAAGCCTAGTAGTTTTGTAATGAACATTTTCTGATTTATGAATAAAATAATTGTTATTTTATATTTTGTAAAACATTATCCAATATTGTAGAAAATCCAAGGTTATTAGTGTAATCTTGAACAATATGTAGTTGACGTACGGAAGGATCATGTTCAAATAATAACCTAAACAGTCTATAGTATATGGATAAGGTTGGGTGCCTTATCCTGGTAACACTATTGATACGGCCCACTTTGTAATAGTTACAAATGATTTGATCCAAATCGTTCATGTGGAGACATGTGAGTGGGAGTATCCTATACAATGAGTTTGTATAAGACTGAACCACGAAATATATAATCTCTCTTTGTAAATCCGTTATTTGAGAAGATTAATATTTCACAAGATGATCATTTGTGACTCGATCTTAATCCTGAGTGAGTTATGAACTCCTACCTGTGAGGGCTCGTCCTTTGATTTCTATGGGTGAGAATGGCCTTTATAGCCGATTCAATAAGCCTACCATTTTGGGGACTTGACCAAATAGGGAGCTGGGAACATAAGTTTCACAAGATGAAATTCACTCCTTCCCATATAGGGAAAGTAGATGAGTAGTTCCCTTAAGTGCTGATTTCGAGACTTGAACAATGGGGCCCCAGCCTCTCACTGGCCTGAGAGGGACATGGTTTATGGTTGGATCATAAACATATTGTTCATTAGAGGATCAGTGGCACTTAAGGTACAAGATGCAATTATAGGGGTAAAACGGACATTTGACCCAACTGTAATTGCGAATAACTCGCGAAGGATCGACTTGCATGTAATGATTATATCAATGGACACAACTTGTCCTACAGTGCATAAGAGTACAACTCTAGGTTTATAGTGGAGTAACCTAGAGTTAAAGAATGAAAAATAATTGATTAATGAGTTTAATTAATTAATTTTTCATCATTGGAGCTTATAATCTGTAAGTCCATAAGGTCCCCTTACTAGCTCATAAGAATATCAGACTCATAGCAAGGAAGGCTTCGTGGATTCTTCAAAGGTAATCAAACTTCTTTTATTCATGCTTTTGATTGTTTCAATTTTATACAAAATCAATGCGATCCTAATTGGTTTCTAGATATATTTTAGAAACCAAAGGCTTCCGTTGTGCGTTGATGAGATCAATTTCCAACACAAAGGTGTTTTGACACTCTTATGGACGATAGAGGTGAGCTTTAGCCTTCTGACTGCATCTCCTCATCATGTCGATGACTAGGTGGATTGGGATAGCAAAACGTGGAGATTCGCGAGCTTTTATGGCTACCCTCAGGGTGAGCAGAAGCATCTGTCGTGGTCTTTGCTCAGGTAGTTGCGGGGTAGTGACTTGACTTCGTGGTTGGTTGGGGGAGATTTTAATGTTGTGCTGTATCAGTCTGAGAAAAATGGAGGAAGAGCAAAGCCAGAAACCCAGCTGCGGGGTTTTCGTGAGGCAGTGGATGATTGTGGGTTGATGGATTTAGGGTTTCTAGGGGATATGTACACATGGTGTAATGGCCGACCTGGTTAGGCTACAGTCTGGGAACGTCTTGATCGATGTGTGGTTAATGTGGCTTGGCGGGATCTTTTCCCTCAGGCGACTCTTGAGCTCTTGGACTATAGTAGGTCCGATCATCGGTCGCTCCTCCTCTCGCTTCGATCCGATGGGAAGAGGATGTGGCGGCAAGGCCGAAGAGTACTAAGGTTTGAAGAAGTGTGGCTTCAGCCTCCAGATTTTGAGAGTGTAGTGCGGGAGAGCTGGGAGGTGGAGACAGTCCCAACCAGTCCAGCAGAACTGGCAGTTGCATCAGGACACTATATGGCTTCGTTGTCCCGTTGGGGGCAAGGCTTGGTGGGGAACTATTCACGTAGGATCCGAGAGGCCACATCTCGGGTTCAAGAGGCTATGGGAGCTTTGGGACAGGCTGAGTCCCGGGGGAGGGTGAGCTGGAGTCCCTCTTAACTGAGGAGGAAATGTTTTGGAAGCAGAGGGCCAGAGAGAGTTGGCTGAAATAGGGAGACTGGAATACCAGATGGTTCCATCACAAAGCATCCTAGAGGCGACGTAGCAACACCATTGCAGGTCTGGAGGATAGTGGGGGGCGGTGGCAAGAGGACCCAATGACGATAGTTGATATGGTGACGTCGTATTTTAGTGAGCTTTTTACCTCCAGTGAGCCATCTCAAGCAGATCTGGGGAAAGTTCTATCTAGTGTGCGGACGACGGTTACGCCAGAGATGAACATGCGGTTGACTCGTCCTTTCTGCGCGGAGGAGGTTCTTCGGGCACTGAAACAGATTCATCCGAATAAAGCTCCTAGTCCGGATGGGCTCTCTGGTGCCTTTTACCGCAGCTCCTGGCCAGTTATTGGGTCAAATGTAATTCAGTGTTGCCTTAGTATTTTGAATGGGGGTTTATTACCGGCTCCGCTATATGAGACTATGATTGTTTTGATCCCTATAGTCAAGAGGCCCCGACGAATGTCTGAATTTCGTCATATAGCCTTGTGGAATGTTTCCTATAAGTTTGTTTCTAAAGTGTTGGCTAATAGGCTTAAGCCGGTCTTGAATGTGCTGATTTCTGACAATCATAGTGCTTTTCTTCTTGGTCGATGCGTGGTGGATAATGTCGTACTTGGGTATGAATGTTTGCATACTTTAAAAGCCAAAAGACGAGGAAAGGTGGGATGGGTTGCTCTAAAGCTCAATATGAGCAAGGCTTACGATCGGGTCGAGTGGGGTTTCTTGAAGGGCATGATGCGGGGTCTGGGGTTTGCTCCTCAGTGGGTTAATTTGCTAATGCAATGCATGTTTTCTGTCAGATATTCCTTTAATCTTAATGGGCGACGGTGTGGAGATGTGGTTCCGAGTCGGGGACTCCGTCAGGGGGATCCTCTCTCCATCTATTTATTTTTACTCTGTGCGAAAGGGCTGTCGCAACGTTTGCTTACGACGGAACGTGAGAAGCGCATTTCGGGGTTGGCCTTGTCCAAGAGGGGCAACCTCTCTCACATATTTTCTTTGCAGACAGTCTGTTGTTTTTTCGGGATAACGAGGTTGAATCTGGCGTTGTGCACGAGATCTTGCAGGACTACGAAAGAGCGTCTGGGCAGGTTGTAAACTTTGATAAATCTATTATTTCCTTTAGCCGTAGTGTTGGGATTTATGCCCTAAAGCCTCGTAATTAATTAATAATTATTTGATAATTATTTTATTATTAATATTTGCAATTTATAATATTCATTATATAAATAAAATCCAAGGTTATTAGTGTAATCTTGAACTGTATGTAGTTGACATACGGGAGGATCATGTTCAAGTAATAACCTAAAGGGTCTATAGTATATGGATAAGGTTGGGTGCCTTATCCTGGTAATACTATTGATACGGCCCACTTTGTAATTGTTACAAATGATTTGATCCAAATCATTCATGTAGAGACATGTGAGTGGGGGATCCTTGAATGTTCTCTTTAATGAGGTCGCCTCATATTTTCTTTAACCTAATTAATCAGCCCCGGGGGAGAATGGTGATGGAGATGTATTGCGGCCTTCTCCTGTTCATCAACTCGAATAAAAGAATTTTTATTTTAGACAGAAACAATCTTCAAATAGAATTGAAGGGGAATGTGTGTGATAACATAGAACAAAGTTCAATTTATGGGGATCTCCCTAGTCCCAGAGTGGGAGTGCCGATGAACTCCACTTGGGAGTAGTGGCAGTATGTTCAGTCAAAATAAGAGAAGTGAGTCGCGAAGGATGCGAATGCCTCCTTTCCTTTCTCTTCTCTTCATTCTACAACAAACAAGTGGGAGAGGCAGGATTCGGTGGTCATTTTAGCGGGCAAATGTTTCCCCTATCTTTAAAAGGGGTCGACTCAAGATTTTGTTATGGTTCCTATGGAGCTACATTGCAACAAATCTTCTTTTTCTGCAGCATTGCTTCTATGATCTTAGGAGCACTGGCCGCCATATCCTATACAATGAGTTTGTATAAGACTGGACCACGAAATATATAATCTCTCTTTATAAATCCGTTATTTGAGAAGATTAATATTTCACAGGATGATCATATGTGACTCGATCTTAATCCTGAGTGAGTTATGAACTCCTGCCTGTGAGGGCTCGTCCTTTGATTTGTATGGGTGAGAATGACCTTTATAGCCGATTCAATAAGCCTACCATTTTGGGGGCTTGACCAAATAGGGAGTTGGGAACATAAGTTTCACAAGATGGAATTCACTTCTTCCCATATAGGGAAAGTAGATGAGTAGTAACCTTAAGTGCTGATTTCGGGACTTGAACAATGGGGCCCCACCCTCTCACTGGCCCGAGAGGGACTTGGTTTATGGTTGGATCATAAACAAGTTGTTCATTAGAGAATCAGTGGTACTTAAGGTGTAAGATGTAATTATAGGGGTAAAACGGACTTTTGACCCAGCTGTAATTACGAACAACTCGTGAAGGATCGACTTGCATGTAATGGTTATATCCATGGACACAACTTGTCTTACAGTGCATAAGAGTGCAACTCTAGGCCTATAGTGGAGTGACCTAGAGTTAATGAATGAAAGTCAATTAATTAATGAGTTTAATTAATTAATTTTGTATCATTAGAGCTTATAAATCTGTAGGTCCATAAGGTCCTCTTGCTAGCTCATAGTAACACTAAAAGGATCAATTTAGTTGGAAGAAAATTTGAAATATTCAAATTAATATTTAATATATTTGATATATTAAATGTAGAAGAGTAAAATATATTTATTGTATTTGATACATTAAATATTAGAGGAAATAGTTTATGTATATGATACATTAATATTAAAAACTATATACTTATGTTATTTGAATGTGATTCAAATTGGTTTAAAGTATATTATAAAAGATTAATTTTATAATATTTGAATAAGATTCAAATAAATATAAAAATACATATTTTAATATATTAGATATTAAAATGTATTTTATAAAATAAAATTAATTCCTAAAAGCCTTATTATAAATAAGACATTTAGGTTTAGCCAAAAGGTTGGCCAAAACACACCACTCACCTCTGCAGAGAAAATTGTTCTCTCATTCTTTCAAAGAGCTCCCACAAGCCTTGATCTCGTGTTCGAGTCATAGCGAGGAAGATCTCGTGGAAGAAGGAACACAAGAAGATGATTGATCTTCAAAGGTAATTGTACATATGCTTAACTTATTTTTTAGTTTAATTCTAAACAAAACAAAAGATCGATTCCAATCGCTTCCGCTGCGGGAAATGAAGAGTTCATTCCCTTCAATTGGTATCAGAGCTTTCTTTGAGTTTTGTTTAGAATTAAAATTGTGTATGGTGGGTATTTTAAGTTTATATATATGTGATATATATGGTTTGCAAAATTGATTGTTTAGGCATATTTGATTGGCATTAGATTTAAACCTTTTGATTAGATCAAATTGTAAAACCCATAAGGGTTAAGGATTTTTGTAATTTAATCTGTTCTTCAAAGAGATGGAGACAAGATGGCGGACGATTGTGATTTCGTTAGGCGGTGAAGATTCTTTGAAAGAAGGATTGATTTGCATATGCAACTTATTTGTTGAGGTGAGTCAAAGTGATGAAGACAAAGTGCAGGTGGTGTACTCATTTAGCTTAAATGTTAGGCGGTGAAGACATTGATTCTGCTGAAGATTAATTCTTGAATTGAATTGATGAATTCTTTTTAAAATCTCAATTTGGAATTGAGTGTCTTCTCGAATTGAATTGATTTGATGAATTCTTATTAAAATCTCAATTTAGAATTGAGTAACTGAGAATAGAGTTTTTCAAATTGTTTGGACAATGCGTCTTCAATCTGTCACCATCGCCTATGCATTGCAGAAAGAGTTTGAGTTGACCAATCTGGTGGTTTGAGAAGCATATATTTTTTTTCAAAGGCGGGTGGATACTCAAGACAATTTTAGGGTTTCTAAATTTTGATGGATCAACACAGGAAGGAAATTCGAAGACCAAGATATGTCTTGGATTTAAATTATTGTAATTTAAATTAGTTTTCAATTTCTTAGGATATGCCAAATATGCCGGTCAATTTTGCTGCGTTTTTTTTTAAATTTAATTATGCATGTTGATGTATGTTTTAAATTATGTTTGGTTGCATAAAGTATGTCATCTAGATTAAAATCCCACCATAGGTTAAGCATGATCATGCATTTTAATTATTTTTAAATATAATTGTTATATTTGGAATATTATGATTAAAATGCTTTCTAATTTGATTAGATGATTTCCTAATATGTTTATATTTCCATATCTTTCAATATAATTGTTATATTTGGAAATTTTAAATTATGATACTTAAATAGGAATCCATATTTTTCTAATAAGGATTAGGATATCTTTTTCATTGAGAAATCATTTCCAATGATATTGGGAAATCATTTCCAATGAGATTGGGAAATCATTCGAAAATCTTTTCCAATGAGATTCGGAAATCTTTTCGATTGGGAAATCTTTTCCAATGAGATTCGGAAATCTTTTCGATTGGGAAATCTGATATTTTCCAAATAAGCTTAGGATATTTTCCTAATGAGATTAGATTTTTTTTTCCTTATTTAAAAGATAATTTAATTCATTATTTAAATAGTTTAAATATTTGAATTTAGTTTATCTTTTATTCTAATAAGATTAGAATATATGATAATCTTTAATTTTGTTTTAAAGGGTTTAAAATTGTTAAAAATTCAAGATTATCCATAAGGTGAATTAGTTTTTTAATAGGATTAAAAAACATGGCTTAAAATCAACTGAAGTTCATTGATCTAGTAATTAATAGTTAATTAAAGATTAATGAATTTGAAATAAAAATTGACTAAAAAGGAACACCTCTACTTGAGAACTGGCCTGGGGGTTGAATTAGTCAAATTTTATTTTATTTCATTAAGCTGACTCATAATGTGATTAGTTTTAAATAGTTTAATATACTTGGTAATTCACATTAAGATCAATCTAACCAACATAAGGGTTATGAAAGGGTAGATTGAAAAACTTAGATAAATGAGATTAGCCTAATTTGTCTAAGTAATAGAAAACCCTATTTCAAAATACTTAGTGGGAGAAAGACATATGTCAAAATCACCCTACGGTCTCTACCATAGATTCACAACGTGAGATTCATGTGAGGCCTCGAGGCGGCTTTGGACCGTCCCCTACGGAAGGTGTTTACATGGGTCAATATCAGGGTGAATCTCTTGAGAAAGTATTTTTAAATAGTAAGTGGGAAAGGAAATGTGTCAACATATCCTACGGTCTCTATCATTGGTTCACAACGTGAGATTCATGTGGGGCCTCGCGGCGGCTTTTGGACCGTCCCCCTACGGAAGGTGTTTACATGGGTCAATATCAGGGTGAATCTCCTGAGAAGGATAGGATTGTAATTTTATTTACAATACTTGACCTACCCTACGGCGGCACTTGTTGGGATAAAATTATAGAATCTAAAATGATGGGTTACACTTACAAAGATATCATTAAGATTGTTAATGATTTTCTTGACCAAACTAATGGTAACTAAATGTTATAGAAATAAGAGTTATTTTGGGATAACACTTGGTTGAGATTGTCTCGGTTTAGTGAAGGAGCATTTGACCTACCCTACGGCGGCACTTGTTCTAACTCACTAAAGTATCATAGCATTAGAAATTAATGTTTTAGGGTTCATTTATCAAATTGTTTGTTTTCTATGCTGAAATTGAATGAATATTGATTGCATGTTGTTAAATAATATTTTTTTTATATATATTTCAATATTATGTCTATTTCTCTCAATTTTAATTTTCGTTTCTAATTTGTCAAATTGAGAAAATAATATCACTTGGAAAAATAATGTTAACACTATATAATGACAGTGTAAATTTTTTCTTTAATTTGTCTTTATTGAGAAACGTTCTCAAAAACCTGTTGCCAATGCTAATCGAATTGTTCGTGAAGCACATGATTAATAAATCAATATAACGAGATGGTTTATACAAATTTTCTATTTGACATATTAGATGTCAAGCTAAGAAGATAAAGAATATGACAACAACATATGAGATATTGTTGAAGTCAATAAAAGCTAGATTTAGATATTTATCTAAATAATCTCAAAAATTAAGTATTACCAAAATCCAAGAAAAGAAACCATATGACTGTAGCTAAAAGAAAATAGTTTCTAAATTAGCATAGTAGTCATAATAAGAGGAATTTATGAAATACCTCTATAAGAAGAACATGGATAAAAGTAAATTTGATTTACTAGATTTTTTCATTACCACCTATATAGTAGATTCAGATCCACTATTAAGATTTGTTCTTCATTACATTTTATATAATTCTTGGAAAATACTTAATTATGTAGAATGATCTCTACTTGTTGGCACCAGAAAACCCATCTCAATTAATGTAGTGGGAGACATTAAGATGTCCATAAGAAATAATTGTTATTTAATGCTGAATATGGTGTTTTCAGTACCATAGGAGAAATTCAATTTCTCTAACTTTATTACTAATAAAATGTTCATATAGTATGAATATTTTAGTACTAAATTTTTATTTTCAAAATTGTTTGAAAAGTTCAGCCGAAAAATAAGAATAATTTGTATGTGTTAAATTGTTAACATATAAAATACTACACAGTGAGATATTCAGGATTATAGAATCCAGAATATAAAGACAATTTATATTCTCCTAAAATATGATACCCGTCTTTGGCATTCAAGATTGATTCTGATCAATTTGAATAAAAAGACTACTACGAAGTGATTCTCTAAATGTTAGAGTTAATTACTTTATATGTCTTAAGATCTTGCCTTTCATGCAAGATAATTAATAGGTTTTTGTTGGAAAAGCCTACAGGCCAAAGAACACAGATGAATATTTCATATCACTCTAGCTGATGATTATTCAAGAAATAAGTATCGTAACCTAATGCAACATAAGTCTGAATATTTTGAAAAGTTCGAGGAATATAAGACTCAAGTTGAAGGTCAATTAGGTAAATCTATCAAAACACTATGATCAGATCACAGTGAAAAGTACAGGAACGTTATGTACTAAGACTAATTGATAGAAAATGAGATTTTATCTCAACTCTAGCACAAAGTACAATTGTGTGAAATTGTGCTGTAAGAGGAGAAACAAGACCTTGTTAGACATGGTCAGAACAATAAAGAATTACACGCCATTATAAGACTCTTGTTAGGATATACAATATAGATTGTATAGTGAACATGATTCTATCTAAAAGGTGTCCATGAGACAACTTTGAGATTATAGAAGAGTAGTAAAGTTAGTTTACAACCCTTCGAGTTTTGAGAGTTTTAAGCATACATGCTGAAACTTGAATATGTTCAATAGTGTTGAAAAGTTGGTTCCAAGTGAAGCCACTAAATAGTTAACAAAAGTTGTTAACAATTTAATTACATTTAATAGTCAAATGGATCCTAGTCATGAATTGGATAAGCCTCATCGTAGTGGGAGAGTTATGAGATGACCCAACCGTTACAAGAGCTTATATGAAGTCTAAGTTGTCGTATTAGATGACAAAATGTAGGGCTTCTTGACCTCAAAGTTGAAATGAGGGTCAATGACAAAGACTAGTAGACCAAAGTCATAAATCTCGAGATAGAGTAGATGTACTCATCTTTATCTAGAACTTGTAGATATTCGTGATGGGATAAAACCCATAGGTTTTTTATATATCTACTAAAGTAAAATATTTGTAAATAAGAAGGTACAGACCTTCAAAATAAGACTAATGACAAATATAGATGGAGAAAGTAAACTATGGATAAACTTTCTCATTTGTTGTCATATTAGAGTATATAAGCATTTCCTAATTCATAGTTGCATATGAGATATGTCAAGTGAAGGTTTAAGAAATCTTTTTTTGAAAAGAAGTCTTAAAGAATGCATTTACAAATCAATTACATGAGTTCAATTTCAAAAATCAAAAGCAAAAGGTTTGCAAGCAGTAAAGGTTCATTTATGAAATGAATTTGATCACTAGATTTTTGAATGTAAGGTTTGATAAAAGTATCAAAAACTATGACTTTGAATAAATATTAATGATATTGTATAGACAAGAAAATCATTAATTACTTAGTGGAATTTTCTCATATTTTATGTGGATGACTTATTACCCATTGTGAATGCTGTAAGATTTGAATCCAACATAAAATGTTGACTACCTAACCAATTCCAAATGAATGATTTAAATTACTGGGTATGTCCTAAAATAGAGTTTTCGAGGACAAAATGTTATTTATGTCTCACACATCTTATATTGACAAATTTGTTGTCAAGTATATGATGTAGTACTTCAAAAATGATAATGTATCATTCTTACATGAAGTTTAGATTGTCTAAGGAATAGTGTCCTAAGACATTTCAAAATGTTGAGAACATAAGATTGACTATCTGCGTTTGAGTGGGAGAAAATCTAATGTACACGTGAGACATGACATTTGACAGTAAAATTGGTTAGCATTTATTAGTTAACCCAATGGTATGACCATTGCACGGAAAAATAAAAACTTTTCTCAAAATATCTATGGATAAATTGAGAAATTATATTTTTGTGTATGAGGTTAAAGATTTGATCTTTACGAGATGCACTGGTTTTAACAAAGATTTATGGAAATCTATGTTTATCCTAGATGATGGAGTATGGTATGCAAGTTAAATGTTCTTACTTATGAAGTAAAGAACTTGCATAACTCAAATAATTTCTTATTGGTCTGAAAGATGTTTCAGATATAGTTAAGCCTAAAACGTTTTATGTAATGGCTAAACTTAAGGAACTTAGATAACATCAATATATAGGGTATCCTGAGAGAGAAAGAATCGTGGTAGGACCAAGATGACTTTTAATTGACAATCGTTTTGATCTATATAAAAAGACTTTCCAGGCTAAAGTGTTTGAAAACCACCTAGAATGTCTAGGATTATGAGACATGTCTCATCTTCACTAGGGCAAGTGGGAGAACATGTTGGGTGTAGAGTATGCCCTAGGATACATGTCTCACCGGCTTTAGTGCAAGTGGGAGATTGTTGGGATTTATGCCCTAAAGCCTCGTAATTAATTAATAATTATTTGATAATTATTTTATTATTAATATTTGCAATTTATAATATTCATTATATAAATAAAATCCAAGGTTATTAGTGTAATCTTGAACTAGATGTAGTTGACATACGGGAGGATCATGTTCAAGTAATAACCTAAAGGGTCTATAGTATATGGATAAGGTTGGGTGCCTTATCCTGGTAACACTATTGATACGGCCCACTTTGTAATTGTTACAAATGATTTGATCCAAATCATTCATGTAGAGACATGTGAGTGGGGGTATCCTATACAATGAGTTTGTATAAGACTGGACCACGAAATATATAATCTCTCTTTATAAATCCGTTATTTGAGAAGATTAATATTTCACAGGATGATCATATGTGACTCGATCTTAATCCTGAGTGAGTTATGAACTCCTGCCTGTGAGGGCTCGTCCTTTGATTTGTATGGGTGAGAATGGCCTTTATAGCCGATTCAATAAGCCTACCATTTTGGGGACTTGACCAAATAGGGAGTTGGGAACATAAGTTTCACAAGATGGAATTCACTTCTTCCCATATAGGGAAAGTAGATGAGTAGTTCCCTTAAGTGCTGATTTCGGGACTTGAACAATGGGGCCCCACCCTCTCACTGGCCCGAGAGGGACTTGGTTTATGGTTGGATCATAAACAAGTTGTTCATTAGAGAATCAGTGGTACTTAAGGTGTAAGATGTAATTATAGGGGTAAAACGGACTTTTGACCCAACTGTAATTACGAACAACTCGTGAAGGATCGACTTGCATGTAATGGTTATATCCATGGACACAACTTGTCTTACAGTGCATAAGAGTGCAACTCTAGGCCTATAGTGGAGTGACCTAGAGTTAATGAATGAAAGTCAATTAATTAATGAGTTTAATTAATTAATTTTGTATCATTGGAGCTTATAAATCTATAGGTCCATAAGGTCCCCTTGCTAGCTCATAGTAACACTAAAATGATCAATTTAGTTGAAAGAAAATTTGAAATATTCAAATTAATATTTAATATATTTAATATATTAAATGTAGAAGAGTAAAATATATTTATTGTATTTGATACATTAAATATTAGAGGAAATAGTTTATGTATATGATACATTAATATTAAAAACTATATACTTATGTTATTTGAATGTGATTCAAATTGGTTTAAAGTATATTATAAAAGATTAATTTTATAATATTTGAATAAGATTCAAATAAATATAAAATACATATTTTAATATATTAGATATTAAAATGTATTTTATAAAATAAAATTAATTCCTAAAAGCCTTATTATAAATAAGACATTTAGGTTTAGCCAAAAGGTTGGCCAAAACACACCACTCACCTCTGCAGAGAAAATTGTTCTCTCATTCTTTCAAAGAGCTCCCACAAGCCTTGATCCCGTGTTCGAGTCATAGCGAGGAAGATCTCGTGGAAGAAGGAACACAAGAAGATGATTGATCTTCAAAGGTAATTGTACATATGCTTAACTTATTTTTTAGTTTAATTCTAAACAAAACAAAAGATCGATTCCAATCGCTTCCGCTGCGGGGAATGAAGAGTTCATTCCCTTCACGTAGTACATCAGTGGCAATGCGTGACCGGGTGAGCCAGACTCTCCAAGTGGGGACAGTTCCTTTCCACAATCAGTATTTGGGGCTCCCTTCCTTTATGCCCTATAACCGATCTAGTACTTTCAGCTATATTAGAGAGCGTGTGTGGCGATGTCTCCAAAGCTGGAAGAGGAAGCAGTTTTATGTAGGTGGTCGGGATATTCTGCTGAAGGCTGTCATACAAGCCATACCCTGTTACACGATGAATTGTTTCAGACTCCCTAAGGGGCTTCTGCACGATTGTTACGTCTCCAAAAGTGACATTTTTAGGACTTATTTATCTTAGAAAGATGTACAATCTTAGGTGTTTTTGTTAGGATTTAGCTTAAACCTATGCTTATATGTGAGAATTAGAAGAAGGAAGCTAAATTAGGACTTGTGTGCAAAAGGAAAGAAAAGGAATGAAAAAGGAAGTTAAAAGAATGAAAAATGTGCATTGCGGAAGCATTGCGGAAACATTGCTAAAACCGCAATGTTTTAAGTGAAATCTGTAAGTTGGCTAACCTTTTTCTGTTGTAATCCGATATTTCAGGGATTCGTTCTTTCTCCTCCATCCATTTTGAAGTACGACGTTGAGGATGGATGGTTCTCCTTGGCCCAATCGCACCTGCAGAACACTATAAAAGGAGGTCAAAGAGGAAGGTTTAATCATCATCCGAAAGCGTAGAAGTCTCTTCGCAGCGCAGTCTTTTCCATTCATTCTCTTCTCCGTCTGTTGATTTGAGAGGTTCAGCTGTTGGAGTCGACAATCTGATAGGAAGGAGAGAAGATTCATCTTCTCTCCTGATTGGATTCATCCAAGCAAGGCTTACCTTTCTCTCCCTTCAGCCGAGGCGTTTGCGGCGAGGCGTTCAAGCTCATTTTACTGCTTTCTGTCTTTACTTTTCATTTCCAGCACCGTTTGTTGTTATTTCTTTTCCATTAGTTAATCTATTCTATTTCGTTGCTTTCTGTCTTTATGTTACTCACTTTAAGTCTTCATTTGTTCATTCAAACAATTGATTAATCAAAGCACAATTCATCATTTCACACTTTGTCTTTACCTTCTCTGCCTACTGTTTTTCCTTGCTGTTTTGTCTTTCATTTTCTTCTAAGCATGTCTACTTCATCTATTATTTCTGTTCTCTCTCCATCCATGAGTAACTAAGTCACATAGGGGCATGCTAATGACAATACTATAGGCTAAAACACGTGAACCAAGCATATAGGATAGCTCTCGAATGCATTGATTGTATGTAAGCTTCATCCCACGGGCAATTTCGATTGGCCATCCATTTTGTCCAAAGAACTCCTAACCTCTGGAAGGAGTAAGAGTTCAGAGTCATACACTCATGCTAGCCTCTCAAGGTAGCCAGAAAACGACCTAGGAATAGGCGTTTTCCTAGTACAAATCATAACTTACTGTTTTAACAAGATGCTTAAGACCTTACTTGGACATGAGTAAACTAAAGAATCTAATGCATGAAATCGGAAGATACATGAGGAAGAGTTAGTTTGATGCATAGTGAGTTGATCCAATGCTTGAGAATCGTGTGAAAATGCCTATAGAGTAGTCGTTAGTAGCCCTTGTTTCTCCATTTTACATATTTTCGTTGTTAGTAACATTGCGGTAAAATTGTTGTTCTCGCAATTCTGCTAAGTTAAAAATTCGGTTTGGCTATTTTCCTCTTCGTCTATTAATCTCTTCTCTTTACATTTGAGTTTATCATTGACTTGCACTTGTTCATGTTGCTATCCTTTATTGATTCATTAGTAATTAGGCATTTTTAAACCAAATCTACCCCATCAAATCCACCCATTCTTGCTTAACAATACACTTCACGAGTAGCTAATAATAAATCTCTGTGGGAAAACGAATGAAAAAATACTTACTACTTGCTACAAGATCATGTATGCTTGCATGTTCTGAGTGCTCTCTCTCTCTCTTATTGCTTATTTTTTTTACACATTGAGCACGCAACAAGTTTTTGGCGCCGCTGCCGGGGATTTAGTTTAGTGAAAACGAAGTTTGTTAAGTTTGAAACACAAAGTTTAATATCTATTGGAGCTGATCTATTTTCATTTCTTTTGCAGGTACCATTGGGTTAGTTTATGAATGAACCTTCAAGTAGTGATCTAGAGTTCAATCCTGAGCCTGTGAGATTATTTAGGGCCAGAAATAGAGCCAAGAAACGTCTCTTTAACCAACCCTCTATACCTCCAACAATTGCTGAAACCGCAGAGTCTCCGCAATTCTATCAAGAAGAAATAGATATACCAGTCCCAAATCCGGTACCTACCACTCGCAATCCCATCGAAATAGCGAATGATAAGAATAGTGCCATTCTTTCCTACCTAGTACCTATGCCTGGGGAGCTAAACCCAAGCATAATCCGCCCTGAGATTACTGCCAACTCATTCGAGTTAAAGCCAGTAATGTTCCAAATGTTGTCCACTGTGGGACAATTCTTTGGAGTGGAAAATGAGGACCCCCACAACCATCTTAGGAACTTCCTAGGAGTTAGTGATACCTTCATCATCCCTTGAGTTTCCCAAGAAGCTTTGAGGCTCTACCTCTTCCCTTACTCTTTGAGGGACAAAGCAAAGACGTGGTTAAACTCATTACCCTCTGGATCAGTCCTCAGTTGGACAGACTTGGCGGAGAAATTCCTAGTGAAATACTTCCCACCTGATAGGAATTCTACCTTTCGTGATGACATAGTCAAATTCAAACAACCTGAGAATGAATCTCTTCACGAAGCTTGGACAAGGTTCAAGGACCTTCTGATTAAATGTCCACACCATGGCATTCCACGGTGTATTCAAATAGAGGTCTTTTTCAAAGGATGCAACCCCAGCACCAGACAAGTGTTAAATTCATCTGCTGGAGGTTCCATGCTGTCCAAGAGTTATAATGAAGCCTATGAGATCTTGGAGAAGATCTCAGCATCTCACTGTAGGTGGTCAGATGATCCAATCGAGCCAAGTAGAGCTCAAAATAAGGACGCACTCAATGCCATGAGTAGCCAAATAAGCGCCCTGACCAACCTAGTTAAACAAATGGCTCAAGTCAATCTCCAAACTAGTGTCAACACCGCCACAGCCATGTCAATGGGCACACAACCAAGTCAAGGTGAGACACTTATCTGTGGATTCTGTGGGGAAGAGCACCTGTATGAATACTGCCCTGGGAATCCAGCCTCAGTCTGTTATGTTGGAAGCCAACAGCAGCCTAGGAACAACCCCTATTCCAACACTTACAATCCTGGTTGGAGGAACCACCCAAATCTTTCATGGGGTGGCCAGCAAAATACTAACCAAGCTCCTAACCAACCAAGACCGAGTGGAACACCTGGTTTCACTCCCCAACATAACCAATCCATGTATCAAAAACCATACAACCAACCAGTAGGGTCATCTGTAGAAAATCTACTCAAAGAGTACATCGCCAAGAATGATGCTACTCTACAAAGCCAGCAAGCTACCCTTAGGAGCCTAGAGAATCAAATAGGGCAACTAGCCAATGAACTCAAAAGTAGGCCCCAAGGTAGACTTCCTGCTGACACTGAGGTGCCAAGGAGAGATGGAAAAGAGCAAGTTCAAGCAATTGAACTTAGAAGTGGTAGACCATTGGTGAGCAACCCTAAAGAAACACCAAAGAGAGTAGAGAACAAAGAGTCTAGTGCTCCACTGGAGTCTCTGCCAAACCAAGGTCAATCATCACCAAGCACATCAGGAGCAAGGCTGGAGCCAATCATAGAAGAGATAGAAGAAATCCCAAGGCCTCCACCTACCCTGAGGCGACCTGAAGTGCCTGCATATGTGCCACCACCTCCATTTCCTCGAAGGCTAAAGAAAAAACAAGAACAGGAAGTGCACTTTAACAAATTTTTAGAAATTCTTAAACAAGTGCATGTCAATATTCCTTTTGTAGAAGTTCTACAGTCCATGCCCTCTTATGTAAAGTTTTTAAAAGATATAATCACTAACAAGAAGATAATTGGTGAATTTGAAACAGTGAATCTCACTGAGGAGTGCAGTGCCATACTCCAGAACAAGCTACCCAAGAAGGAGAAGGATCCTGGTTCCTTCACCCTACCAGTAGAGCTAGGAGGCAAGCACGTGGGCAGAGCTCTTTGTGACCTGGGAGCCAGCATAAACCTCATGCCTTTATCACTATTCCGCCAGCTAGGAATAGGAGAAGCACGTCCCACCACTGTCACCTTACAACTCGCAGACATATCCATAGCCTACCCTGAGGGTAAGATTGAGGATATTCTTGTAAAGGTTGACAAGTTTATTTTCCTTGCATATTTCATCATCCTGGATTATGAAGCAGACAAGGAGGTCCCCATCCTATTAGGCAGACCATTTCTAGCCACAGGTAGGGCCCTGATAGATGTCCAGAAAGGTGAGCTCACTATGAGGGTTCATGATGAGGAGGTTAAATTTAGTGTTTATAAAGCCTTAAGGTACCCCTCTGACTCTGAATCTTGTGCTAGCATGGACATTGTAGATTCACTGATGGAAGAACAGCTGGAGCATGAATTATTAACTAAGCATGCTAATGTACAATTAGATTTAACTGATTTGAATGTTTCTGAGATAATGGATATACCTGTAGATAAAACACAGCATGTTTGTATAAATAAAGATTTGACTGACAGATCCTTGAATCCATTGAAACCATCCATTGAGCATCCACCTGTATTAGAATTAAAACCACTGCCTGAACATCTTAAGTATGCATATTTAGGAAGTAATGATACTCTGCCTGTTATTATTTCATCTAAATTGAGTGAAAAGCATGAGGTTGAACTGATATTATTACTCAAGCAACATAGAAAGGCTATTGCATGGACTATTGCTGACATTAGAGGCATTAGCCCTTCTTACTGCTTGCATAAGATAATCTTAGAGGAAGAACATACACCCCGAGTAGATCACCAACGTAGGCTGAACCCCTCTATGAAAGAGGTAGTTAAAAAAGAAATCATAAAGTGGTTAGATGCAGGTGTAATCTTCCCTATAGCTAGTAGTCAGTGGGTGAGTCCTATACAATGTGTACCTAAGAAGGGGGAATGACTGTAGTAGTAAATGAGAGCAATGAACTGATTCCAACTAGAACTATTACAGGATGGAGAGTTTGCATGGATTATAGGAAATTGAATAAGGAAACAAAAAAAGATCATTTCCCTCTACCATTCATAGATCATATGTTAGATAGGATAGCTGGTAGAGCTTATTACTGCTTTCTAGACGGTTATTCTGGATATAACCAAATCACTATAGACCCTAAGGACCAGGAGAAGACCACCTTCACTTGTCCTTTTGGAACCTTTGCCTTTCGCAGAATGCCTTTTGGCTTATGCAATGCACCAGCAACGTTCCAAAGGTGCATGTTGGCAATCTTCTCTGACTTAGATGAATCCATGATAGAGATATTTATGGATGACTTCTCAGTCTTTGGTGATTCATTTACAAACTGTTTAGAGAACTTAGGACAAGTCCTGGCTAGGTGTGAGGAGACCAACCTAGTCCTTAATTGGGAAAAGTGCCACTTCATGGTGGAAGAAGGGATAGTCCTAGGTCATAGAGTGTCTAGAGCAGGAGTGGAGGTCGATAGGGCCAAAATTGAAATAATAGAGAAGTTGGTGGAACCTCAGAATGTGAAAGCCATTAGAAGTTTCTTAGGACACGCAGGCTTCTATAGAAGGTTCATTAAGAATTTTTCTAAGATCTCCAAGCCCTTGTGTGAGCTTCTAGAGCTGAACAAACCATTCATCTTCTCTAAAGAATGTTTCTTAGCCTGGAAAGCCCTTAAGGAAGCACTAGTCAAAGCACCTATTATAGTAGGGCCAAATTGGGACCTTCCCTTTGAGATGTTATGTGATGCTAGTGACTATGCTGTAGGGGTTATGCTAGGACAAAAGATTGACAAACTAACACACCCTGTATACTATGCTAGTAAGACACTTAATGAGGCACAATGTAATTACACAACCACGGAGAAGGAGATGCTAGCTGTAGTGTTTGCCTGTGAGAAATTTAGGAATTACATTGTAGGCACTAGAACAATCGTGTATACAGATCACTCTGCACTAAAGTACCTTATGAGGAAGGCTGATGCTAAGCCTAGGTTGATTAGATGGGTATTGTTGCTGCAAGAGTTTGATCTGGACATTAGAGATAAGAAAGGATGTGAAAATGTGGTTGCGGATCATCTTTCCAGATTGCAACATAATTGCGATAACATTGCGGAAACCGCAATTTCTGATGCCTTTATCGATGAGCATGTCTTTGTATTAGAACATCGTGATAACGATGAGGAACCTTGGTTTGCTAACATTGCTAACTTCCTTGCATCGCAGGTACTACCAACTTTCAAGGGAGGACAAGAAAAGAAGAGGTTCCTGCATGAAGCTAGGAAGTTCATATGGGATGATCCTACACTTTACAAGACATGTGCAGATGGTTTGCTGAGGAAATGTGTGTCAGCTGCTGAGGCGAAGTCTGTGCTGCAGCACTGCCATACAGCCCCCTATGGTGGACATTTTGGTGGCCAAAGGACAGCTGCAAAGGTGTTCCACAGTGGCTACTATTGGCCCACGATCTTCAAGGATGCCCACGAATACGCACACAGCTGTGATGAATGCCAGAGATCAGGTAACCTTAGTCGAAAGGATGAGATGCCTCTCACTTACATCTTAGAGTTGGAGCTCTTTGATGTGTGGGGCATTGACTTCATGGGGCCATTTCCCCCATCACCAGGTAACCTTTACATACTTGTAGCTGTAGACTATGTGTCTAAGTGGGTAGAGGCCATAGCATGTCCAAACAATGATGCCAAAACAGTCATTAAATTCCTTAATAGACATATTTTTACTAGGTTTGGTACACCTCGTGCTATAATTAGTGATGAAGGGACACACTTTATTAATAAAGCTATGAAAAAAGTGTTGGCTAAATATAATGTTAGACATAGAGTAGCCACCCCTTATCACCCACATTCGAATGGCCAACCTGAAATATCAAATAGGGAGATTAAAAACATACTCGAAAAAGTGGTCAAACCCAATAAAAAAGATTGGTCGTTTAAACTCGAGGATGCACTTTGGGCATATAGAACTGCATATAAGACACCCCTAGGTATGTCTCCTTATAGACTTGTGTATGGCAAAGCATGTCACTTACCATTCGAATTAGAAATTAAAGCATTTTGGGCCTTAAAAGAGCTGAATTATTGCGTGACCGATGCGGGAATATTGCGGTCTCTGCAATTACATGAGCTTGATGAGCTTAGACATATGTCCTATGAAAATGCTAAAATGTATAAGGAAAAGACTAAGATTTGGCATGATAGTAGACTTAGGATTAAGGACTTTAAGAAAGGCCAGCTTGTCTTATTATTTAACTCACGGTTGAGATTATTTCCAGGCAAACTTAAGTCCAGATGGTCAGGTCCTTTTGTGATAACTAACGTGTTTGTTCATGGTGCAATCGAGATTAGAAACCTGCAGTAAGGGCAACCGTTCATGGTTAATGGTGCACGATTGAAACATTCCTATGAGGAAGGAGATGTGAAGACTCTCTCGGCCTTCCGCTTGACTGAAACGTGAAATTAAGAACGAGAGAGGACGAGTGATCACTGTGCTCGTCCATGCGAGGCTATGCCTTAGTTTATTTTTTTTGCTATTTTTTCGGTTACTGTTTGTGTATATTTTTGTGTGATTTTGATTACGAATTTGATGTTGATTTTATTTCTTTTTATAGGGGATCGATAGAGGGAATCAAGGAGATGAAATCAAGATTAAAAATCGAGGAAGATATTGGGCCAAATCAAAGATTCAGTTAGGAGAAGATTGGAATTTAAACTCAAGAAAATCTCCAACGGCCATTTAATTGCGGTAGATTTGCGAAATCCGCAACAGAAATAGCCGTTGGGATTTCCATCATTACTTATAGCCGTTAGAAGCGTTCTGGGCCGTACGTTTCCTTCATTCTCTGACCTCCAAGAAAGCTCTCTTCTTCTTCCTCTGCAATCCCTCTTTCCAGATTCTTACGATTCCACCATGGTGCTAACAAGAGCAGAGAGATCCGCGTCCAAGAAGAAGGCTGACGACGCTGAGAACGCTGCGAGAGAGGCACTCCTTGCCTTGGCAGACGCTGAGGCCGCGCGAACTGAACGCCTTCCCAAGCTTCCTGTTCGCAAGAAGAAGTGGAAGGTAGTGACGGAGATTCCTGCTGGACCATCTGAACCAGCAGGAACGCCCAAGAAGAGGAAGTGGAGTATGGCTGTGGCTGATGCAACAATCAAGAAGAAGACTCCCTCTGTGGAGAGTCGAGAGAGTGGTCGTCCATCCTACGAGACGGCCAGGCAAAGCCATTCCCCATCTCCACCAGCACGAAGCCCTGAACCATCTCCGTCGCCACAGAGCTCTGAACACTCTCCACCGCCGCAGAGCCCTGAAGCATCACCCATCTCCCTGACGCCTGGACCTGAAATTCCAGAGGCAGACCATCAAGAATCGGCGCAGGGGGATGACGCAGCTGAGGAAGACGAGGTATTCTCTCCTTTAAGGGAGGTTAGCCCCGAGAGCCCTGCAGAGGGGGATGATTCGATGAATGAGACGTTGGGGGATTGCCTCCAACAGATCACAACCAAGGCCAGATTGAGAAAGAAGGCCACCAAGGTTGTCAAGACCAAACGGCCAAAAGCCTCGAAGAAGTCCAAGAAAAAGAAAGCCAGGGGTGAGCCTTCATCAAAGAAGGTTAGTAGTGAGCCTTCCCCAAAGAAGCTCAAGATCGAGGCTGCTGAATCAGCCAAACCAAAAGACAAGGGGAAAGCCAAGCTGTACCCCGAAGATGAGCCTCAATCTGTGAGGTATGTGTCCTCTGATGCAGAATCAAGGGGCACTGAGCTGAGGAAGAGGGACCTGCTACACGAGAAAGGATTCCTCGACGCGCTCGCAGACCTGCTGCAATTCTTGCGCGCAGGGATCACCAATCACGGCTGGGAGGAGCTGTGTAGACCGCCCATCCCCGCCTACTCCAGCATGGTGTACGATTTCTACGCCAACCTGATGAACCCTGAGGATGGCCTATCGGTGGTCAGAGGAATCGAGGTGGATTTCTCAGCGAAGGCAATCAATGAAGCCTATGGCCTCAAGGGGCAAAAGCACACGGATTATGCCAGGATCGTTGATGAGCCAACATAAGCTGTCCTGGAGGAAGCAATTCGGGTCATTGGTCAACCTGAGGCAGCGTGGACAGTTTCACGCAATGGGAAGCACACCCTGATGAGTGCTACCCTCACAGCCAAGGCAGCTGTCTGGTTTTCCTTCGTGCGGAGGAAGCTGTCCCCAGTGACCCACGAGACCACCATCAACCAAGGCAGATCGCTGCTGGTCTATGCGATCATGAGGGGCCTCACAATCAATGTGGGCGAGGTCATTGCAGCCTCAATCGCTGACTGCGCCAAAAAGGGTAAGGGTCCACTTTTCTTTCCTAATACAATCACTAAGCTTTGCTTACGTGCAGGGGTACGAATCGAGCGGATGGAAAGGCAGCTGGCCTACACGGGGCACCTGGAGGTGCCTACTGCCTTGAGGATGCGAAGGAAGGGGAACATGGAGTTCGAGCTAGATGGCCTGGCTGCTGCTCAGTCTCTGTCAATGGCCTGTCTGATGGATCTGCAAAAGAAGATGGCGCAATGGGCCACATATGCGCAGGCAAGGGATAAGGATGTTGCAGACCAATTGGGCTGCATCTTTCCTGAGTTCACCACGGACCTACTGACTCCATGGGCGCCTCCAAGACCACGGAAGGATGATGATGATGAGGACATCTGAGTGCTAGTTTGAGAAGCACTCAAGGGAGTATTTCTGTTCCCTAAAAGAGAAAAAAAAATAATCAAACTGCTTTTCGTTGAACCATGTGAAGTCTGCTGTTTTGAGTAAATTTTGATCTGTTTTTAGTTCTTTATTTTTGTTGTTTAGATTTGTTTAGTATAGTCTGATGGTAGCTGAATAGGTAGATTAGTTTAGTTTCCTTTTTGTATAGCTTAAATGACTGGAAAGAGCATGCATAGGGGCCTTAATCACTGATATAACTGTCATGTATCCATTGCGAAATAATTGCGGAATCCGCAATTTTTATTAGTAAATGCATGTTTTTGACTGACTGTTTAGCTAGGCTGGTTCTGTTTAAATTTTGTCTTTTGCTGCTATCTTGACTACCTTATATAGCTTATCTAAATGCATGCTGGATGAGTGTCATAAGACACCTTTGATAGTTTAAATTAGCCTCTTAAAAGTGCTCAGCATGCATAGCTGTAAGTCCTTCCCTGCCTGTTTTTATAAATTTCTGCTGCTGTGATATTTGCTTTTAGAATGTTCTGTCTATCCCTAGGGCTTTTTAGATTCTCTTTGTTTTACCCTAGACTAGATGCTTCTAGGATAAGTTTGGGGGTGTGCCACCTCAGACACTCATTGGGGACAATGAGTAGTTTAAGTTTGGGGGAGGCCACCCTAGGCCTAGGAACATTCCTCTCTCCCTTAAAGCATAAGCATTCTTCTTCTCCTTTACAAAAAAATGATGAGCTGAAAAAAAAAAAATGAAAAATAGAATAAAGAGGGGTGTCTCTCTTAAGTTGCTGAGTAATCAGTGCCAAGTGTGTAACCCACAAGTGGCATTGCATCAAAAGGCAATCAAAGGAGAGGCTCCACCAAAGTAAGAAAGAAAAAAGAAAGAAATAGGGAAGAAGAATGTATACCTAGGAGTTGCAACTTTGTGGCTTAGATGTCCTGAATAAAAAGAACTCTGATCCTCAAATAGCTGAGCACAAAGTTGTAGCTTGTAGGGTTGTTTAGGGAGATGAATGTATGTCCAATGTAGTGATGTCAGGGTTTAGGTTGTTCTCTAAATGTACTACTGTCACTGTTAATACTAAGACTGTCATGACTCTAAGGAATCCTAGGTAGCTCAAAAGTAAAAACTAGAAGCATGTACTGAGTCTGGGGTAAAGCTAGGTAGAATTTGAAACCTTAGGGATAGTTGCACGAATTGACAGAAGCAAGTAGATCAGTCGTAGGGAGTTAATGAAACAGCAGGAGTATTAGGCGTGCAAAGTCAGAAGAAGCAAAATAAGAGGATAGTTGCAAACTTAGAAGGGTGTCACAGGACAGCACTGCTATAGATAGGAATTTAGGGGAGTCAGCAAGTGTTTAGAGAAGATAAAAAAGCAGCCTAAGTAAGTCCTTAGATTGCTCGAGGACGAGCAAAACCTTAAGTTTGGGGGTGTGTTACGTCTCCAAAAGTGACCTTTTTAGGACTTATTTATCTTAGAAAGATGTACACTCTTAGGTGTTTTTGTTAGGATTTAGCTTAAACCTATGCTTATATGTGAGAATTAGAAGAAGGAAGCTAAATTAGGACTTGTGTGCAAAAGGAAAGAAAAGGAATGAAAAATGAAGTTAAAAGAATGAAAAATGTGCATTGCGGAAGCATTGCGGAAACATTGCTAAAACCGCAATGTTTTAAGTGAAATCCGTAAGTTGGCTAACCTTTTTCTGTTGTAATCCGATATTTCAGGGATTCGTTCTTTCTCCTCCATCCATTTTGAAGTACGACGTTGAGGATGGATGGTTCTCCTTGGCCCAATCGCACCTGCAGAACACTATAAAAGGAGGTCAAAGAGGAAGGTTTAATCATCATCCGAAAGCGTAGAAGTCTCTTCGCAGCGCAGTCTTTTCCATTCATTCTCTTCTCCGTCTGTTGGTTTGAGAGGTTCAGCTGTTGGAGTCGACAATCTGATAGGAAGGAGAGAAGATTCATCTTCTCTCCTGATTGGATTCATCCAAGCAAGGCTTACCTTTCTCTCCCTTCAGCCGAGGTGTTTGCGGCGAGGCGTTCAAGCTCATTTTACTGCTTTCTGTCTTTACTTTTCATTTCCAGCACCGTTTGTTGTTATTTCTATTCCATTAGTTAATCCATTCTATTTCGTTGCTTTCTGTCTTTATGTTACTCACTTTAAGTCTTCATTTGTTCATTCAAACAATTGATTAATCAAAGCACAATTCATCATTTCACACTTTGTCTTTACCTTCTCTGCCTACTGTTTTTCCTTGCTGTTTTGTCTTTCATTTTCTTCTAAGCATGTCTACTTCATCTATTATTTCTGTTCTCTCTCCATCCATGAGTAACTAATTCACATAGGGGCATGCTAATGACAATACTATAGGCTAAAACACGTGAACCAACCATATAGGATAGCTCTCGAATGCATTGATTGTATGTAAGCTTCATCCCACGGGCAATTTCGATTGGCCATCCATTTTGTCCAAAGAACTCCTAACCTCTGGAAGGAGTAAGAGTTCAGAGTCATACACTCATGCTAGCCTCTCAAGGTAGCCAGAAAACGACCTAGGAATAGGCGTTTTCCTAGTACAAATCATAACTTACTGTTTTAACAAGATGCTTAAGACCTTACTTGGACATGAGTAAACTAAAGAATCTAATGCATGAAATCGGAAGATACATGAGGAAGAGTTAGTTTGATGCATAGTGAGTTGATCCAATGCTTGAGAATCGTGTGAAAATGCCTATAGAGTAGTCGTTAGTAGCCCTTGTTTCTCCATTTTACATATTTTCGCTGTTAGTAACATTGCGGTAAAATTGATGTTCTCGCAATTCTGCTAAGTTAAAAAATCGGTTTGGCTATTTTCCTCTTCGTCTATTAATCTCTTCTCTTTACATTTGAGTTTATCATTGACTTGCACTTGTTCATGTTGCTATCCTTTATTGATTCATTAGTAATTAGACATTTTTAAACCAAATCTACCCCATCAAATCCACCCATTCTTGCTTAACAATACACTTCACGAGTAGCTAATAATAAATCTCTGTGGGAAAACGAATGAAAAAATACTTACTACTTGCTACAAGATCATGTATGCTTGCATGTTCTGAGTGCTCTCTCTCTCTCTTATTGCTTATTTCTTTTACACATTGAGCACGCAACAACGATATTAACAGAATCATGGCACGTTTTTTGTGGAATGGGCATGAAGAGGATAGACGAGTGCATTGGGTGAATTAAAAATCTTTGTCCCGGCCTAAATGCCTGGGAGGGCTAGGATTTCGGGATCTGAAGTTGGTTAATCAGGCTCTTCTTGCAAAGCAGTGTTGGTGTTTGATACATCAACCGACATATTTTGTAGCGAGAGTTCTGAAAGGAAGATATTATGCTGATTCTGACTTATTTACGGCACAGTTGGGGTCGTCGCCTTCCGCTATATGGAGGAGTTTATTATGGGGACGAGAGTTACTGGAATCTGGAGTTCGTTGGCGGATTGACAATGGAGAAAAGGTGGGAGTATACAGGCATAATTGGGTGCCAATGGCATCTAGTTTACGCATCCACTCTCACGTCACCTTACCTATCCATACGAGAGTTTGTGATTTGTTTCTCACTTTCGGAGAGTGGAATGAGCCCAAACTTTGGCAACACTTTCACCTGCTAGAGGTTCAGGCCATTTTGACGATTCCGCTCACTCGTCGGCATGCATACAGTGGACCAGGCAATATGGCACTATGAGGATACATGAGTGTACACAGTGAAAAGTGGTTATCGTTTCGCACAGGAAATGGCGCATCGTCATGAGGCATCCGTATCGTCTGCTGAGTCCTTGACACGATGGTGGAAGGGGGTGTGGAAGATGGGTATCCTGATAACTCCATTTTGGAGCTATGTTTCACTTCCTAACTCTAGCTAAAAGTCGTGATTAATCGTGTAATATGTCTCATTTATAGGAGATTTGCGGCATAGAGCTCGTGGCATCCATTGAGTGCGTTTTGTGGCTAAGGAAGGCGTTTTAGCGCCTCTGGAGTGATTCGGGAGAAGGGGAAGCTCACACATGAAGATAGGAAGAAAATTGCCTAGGAGAGGCAATTTTTCAGCCCCAAACCCGAGAGCAAGCGTCGAGCAACAGCGTCGAGACGCTTGCTCAACGCTGCAGCGTCGAGACCCTACATCAGCGTCGAGACGCTCCGGAAGCACGCGCGCGCTGGAAAACATCGGGCAAGCGTCGAGACGCTCGCTGGAAAATTTGGCCACAGCGTCGAGACGCTCACGCAGCGTCTCGACGCCATCACGACGAAAACGCGCGCGGCACTTAGGGCACCAGCGTCGAGACACTGGCCTAGCGTCTCGACGCTCCGACGGCTTAAAACGTCAATTTGACGATTTTTCAGCGAACTTTTACATCTTCTTCTTCCCTTCGATTTTGCTCTCGGGTCTTCTTCATTTTCTCCGCCATTTGTGGCCTTTTGGAGCTTATTTCTTGTATATTAGCTTGGGGATGATGCCCAAAGCTTCCATGGGAGTGTTGGAACTCCAAACCTCCATGATTGGCTAAGGTACTTGTGCTTGGATTTGGGTTAATTAGGGATTTTTGCTAAGTTTTTAATGTTTTGATAATGTATGCTTAATGGTTCTGATTTGGCTTTGAGTATGTATGCATTTGTCTATCTTGCTTAATCCAACGCGCATGTTAGATTTCGACGATTGACACTCGAGTCATCTTGCATGTTGTGTATGTTAAAGAGTAGCGATGTCGTGCCTCTCACTGCTCGACTAAGTAACACAGATAGATAAAACTAAATCGGAGTATCGAGTCGTGTAGGATAGTTGTTGATTGCATACAGCGTTTGCGGGCAATCTACTAGCAATTAGAATTCACTCTTGAATGTTCGTCGCGGTATGTTAGTGACTATCTAGAGTCAAATTTGGGGCAGATCACCCTAATGCAACTTTAGATAATGTTTGATTAGAACTGTGTGGTCTAATTAATTTCTATGGAGCCGGTTACCTTGGGGCTTCTCGGGTAACTGACCGTGTGCATGTCATCATCAATTAGCCTTACCTTAGAATTAAATGATAAATGTTAAAATGCTTAGCAAGATCCCGAAAATTCCCCAAATCCAACACTCTTCATTCTCAAGTTTATTACTTTTCCGTTAGCACTTTTCACTACATTGCATGATTAAAACCCCCATTTTTGTGACAACGTTACCAACTAACCTAATCACATCTTAAACGATTAATCCTCAATTTTATTCCCTCTCTGTGGTTCGACTCCGTTACCGCTAGCTGCAAAGCTAAAAGCTACGGGTTTATAAATTTATTTTGGCAAGCCTCGACCGCTTGAGTTTATAGCGATAGTTCAAAAATATCGTTACCAAAATTGGCGCCGTTGCCGGGGAGGGCAATTAAAAATGAGATTAATTTTTGTTTTTGATTAAGGTTGATTGGTTGTTTTTTTTAAAAAAAAAAAAAAAAAAAATTTAAGTGAATTGTTTTTTTGCTTTATTTTATTTTATTTGGATAACGGTCCTCTCTTCCAAGATTTTGAAAGTTCAGGTTACACTCAGAAGAGATGGAGGTCTTGGAGAACGATAATGAGAATCGGAGAACGCTCAAGGAGTGGGCGATGGATGGCTTGCCCTGTCAACCTTTATGTATATCATTTCCGCCGATAACAGGTAAGTTTGAGCTAAAATCAAGTTTGCTTAACTCACTTCCTTCTTTTTATGGCAAATCAGGTGAAGATCCGATCAAGCACCTTAAGGAATTCCATATGGTGTGCTCTGCGATGAAAACGAGCGAAGTAACTGAAGATCAGTTGTACTTGAGAGCTTTCCTTTTCTCCCTGAAGGATGAAGCGAGGGATTGGCTGCACTACTTACCTGGGACTACCTCTACGTGGAATGGGTTGAAAGAGCTGTTTTTAGACAAATACTTCCCCGCTTCGAGAGCTAAGTTCCTAAGGAAGGAGATTTACGGGATCATGCAGGAGGAAGGGGAGACCTTTGATAAATATTGGGAGCGGTTTACCCGGTTGTGCGAAGACTTCCCCCACCATCGGATTCCACAGGCAGAACTCATTCGCTTCTTCTACGAAGGCTTGTGTGATCGTGATTGTTGGTTGCTTGATGCAGCTAGTGGAGGGGCATTGATGGACAAGACCCCAGTGGAAGCTCGGCGTTTGATCTGTAATATGGCTCAGAATATGCAGCATAATGGAATTGAAGCACGTGAGCAAGCCCGCCTCCAAAGCGAAGTGAAAGAGCTAAAGGGCCAACTGTCAAAGTTATATGACGGTTTGCTTAAATTTCAAGGAGACCCATCGCGAAATCGTCCTTCTGTTTCTTCTCAATCCATTGAAGGAATGTTCAAGTCCCTCATGGAAACTTACGAGGATACCAATGCGCAGATGCGGTCGACGAGAGAAGGGATGACGGAGGCAAAGACCAGAACGAGTGGGATGGAAACTCAGGCAGCTGATTGGCCAGATGGTATTGCACTGAAGAGTGGAAGGGATATTCCCTTGATTTCGGCACTTGAGAATCCTTGGAAGCTACCCCCACACGCGAGGATGAATTCCTGTGAGCAGGTCTATTCCATTAACTTACTGAGTGAGAGAGAAATTTCTCCAATCACCGCTGTTGTGGAGAAAGAGGAAGGCAAGGTTGAGCAAAAGATCGAGGATCTTGAGTCAAGAAGGAAGGAAGCTCAGTTGGGTGCACCCCCGAGCTTGAAAGGCTACATGCCCAAGGCTCCCTTCCCAAGCCGTTTGTTGCCCCCAGTTGAGAAAAAGGGGAAGCCGATTGAATGCTCCCCAAGCCATCTTGAGAATGAAAAGATGGACAAGAATGATGAGAAAAAGAACGAAATTGTCTCCGCAATTTTCCAAGGTACGCTTCCACCAAAGTGCGTCGATCCTGGTACGTTTACTATCCCATGCACTATTGGTAATAAGCTGATTGAAAATGCCATGCTAGATCTCGGTTCCTCAATTAATGTCATGTCTGCTGATGTGTTTAAAGAGCTTAAACCATGCAATTTAATTGAGTCTAATGTAGTTGTTCAACTAGCCGATCAATCTTGTGTGCGTCCATTAGGGAAAATTGAGGACATTTTGGTTAAAGTGGAAGATTTGTTATTTCCATGTGATTTCCATGTGCTTAATACGAACCAAAATTCTTCGCATGTTTCCTCTCCTATCTTACTAGGACGCCCATTTATGAAGACCGCTAAGGTCAAGATTGATGTTGATAGGGGTTCCTTGTCTATAGGATTTGATGGAAATGTGCATGAATTTTTTATGAATGAATCGAAATCTTTTGTGTATGATGAGAATGGAAAAACAAAATCTGTGGGTTGTGTGAAGGAAGAGAATTTCACCTCGCGCTTGAGGGACTATTCTTTTGCTTCTGTTAGGAAAAAAGACTTAGACTTGAATGATAATGGTGCTGTTTTTTATTGCACTAACAATGATGATGTTCGCGTGCTCAAAGCACGAAGAGAAAAAATGTGTTTAAATGATGTTTGCAGGAACAGTGTGGACGAGGACATGTCTGGGACGTCCCCCGCGTTGTCGGAGTATGGATGAGTTCGTTGAGTGAATTCAGTCGAGCAAACGACTTTAAAAATTCTGCGCTTCTCGGAGGCACCCGAGTGTTGAACTGTTTTTCTGAAATAAGGAGAAGTTGAGGAAATTGGGCTCAGATAAGGGAAGCACCGCCTCTTTCCCCTCGCCAGCTTCACAAAGATCAGGGAAGTGTTGTTTTTCTTTTCCCTTTACTTTTGTGTATCTGATAGAAAAGCATTGAGGACAATGCTATCTTCTGAAGTTGGGGGTGGAGTTGGATGTTTTGGATATGCATGTGTAGTTCGTTGAGCAGTGTTAATTTTGAATTTGAAGTGTTGGGACTCTGTTTATATGCTTTCTAATTATGACGATCTAGGAAGTGTCTTTTTGGAATCTGAGCATTTGCGTAATCTAGTTTTTGCATGATGGTGTTTTGCATTTATTAGGTTCATGTCAAAAATTTTAAAATTTTTTCTGTTGCTCCCTTGCATCTATCGAGCACTTAGCAACCTCATCTTAGACTCCGTACGCTTAGTTTGATCACATGTTGCATGATTCTTGTTGTCACCCCGAAAGGCACCCCTAGGGTAGCTTGTTGCATGAGAGTTAGTGGTTGATTAAGCCTAATAAAAAAAAAAACAGAAAAGCGTGTTGGTTAGAAAAATCTCCCGAGGCGTTCCTCCTTTTTAAAGTGCGCACTTAAAAAGTGAGCGTTAGTCCTTAAAAATGTGAAGCTTAGACCCAAGCTTGACATGTTAGGCAACTCGGGATTGGAAAGAAAAAGAAAATAAAGTTAGGTTCAAAGAACCATAACAAAGAGTACAAAGTACTCAAAAAGAGAAAGAGAAAAAGTATGAGAAAATCGTGTTAGGCATTTTAATTCATTGCTCTCTCTTATGTGATCAAGTGTAGACTGTTCTTAAATGCTAGAAGTAGGGGGAAAACGGGATGATATGTTGCATGTGGTTTTTCCGGGCTTGCGTAGGTTTAGGATAGGTTGGCTGACACACACACACGTTAGGGAGCGATAGTTAATTTTTGATGTGTTCTTGATTAAATGCATGCGCCGGTTGCTTTCATGATTATGTTTTGTTTAGATGTGTAAAAAGCATTGAGGTTTGAATTGTAAGCATGTATGCATGGTCCTTTTGAGTCAAATTCTTTATTAGCCTTGCTCGAGGACTAGCAAGATTTAAGTTGGGGGTGTTTGATAACTCCATTTTGGAGCTATGTTTCACTTCCTAACTCTAGCTAAAAGTCGTGATTAATCGTGTAATATGTCTCATTTATAGGAGATTTGCGGCATAGAGCTCGTGGCATCCATTGAGTGCGTTTTGTGGCTAAGGAAGGCGTTTTAGCGCCTCTGGAGTGTTTCGGGAGAAGGGGAAGCTCACACATGAAGATAGGAAGAAAATTGCCTAGGAGAGGCAATTTTTCAGCCCCAAACCCGAGAGCAAGCGTCGAGCAACAGCGTCGAGACGCTTGCTCAACGCTGCAGCGTCGAGACCCTACATCAGCGTCGAGACGCTCCGGAAGCACGCGCGCGCTGGAAAACATCGGGCAAGCGTCGAGGCGCTCGCCTGGCGTCTCGACGCCATCGCGAGCACGCGCGCTGGAAAATTTGGCCACAGCGTCGAGACGCTCACGCAGCGTCTCGACGCCATCACGACGAAAACGCGCGCGGCACTTAGGGCACCAGCGTCGAGACGCTGGCCTAGCGTCTCGACGCTCCGACGGCTTAAAACGTCAATTTGACGATTTTTCAGCGAACTTTTACATCTTCTTTTTCCCTTCGATTTTGCTCTCGGGTCTTCTTCATTTTCTCCGCCATTTGTGGCCTTTTGGAGCTTATTTCTTGTATATTAGCTTGGGGATGATGCCCAAAGCTTCCATGGGAGTGTTGGAACTCCAAACCTCCATGATTGGCTAAGGTACTTGTGCTTGGATTTGGGTTAATTAGGGATTTTTGCTAAGTTTTTAATGTTTTGATAATGTATGCTTAATGGTTCTGATTTGGCTTTGAGTATGTATGCATTTGTCTATCTTGCTTAATCCAACGCGCATGTTAGATTTCGACGATTGACACTCGAGTCATCTTGCATGTTGTGTATGTTAAAGAGTAGCGATGTCGTGCCTCTCACTGCTCGACTAAGTAACACAGATAGATAAAACTAAATCGGAGTATCGAGTCGTGTAGGATAGTTGTTGATTGCATACAGCGTTTGCGGGCAATCTACTAGCAATTAGAATTCACTCTTGAATGTTCGTCGCGGTATGTTAGTGACTATCTAGAGTCAAATTTGGGGCAGATCACCCTAATGCAACTTTAGATAATGTTTGATTAGAACTGTGTGGTCTAATTAATTTCTATGGAGCCGGTTACCTTGGGGCTTCTCGGGTAACTGACCGTGTGCATGTCATCATCAATTAGCCTTACCTTAGAATTAAATGATAAATGTTAAAATGCTTAGCAAGATCCCGAAAATTCCCCAAATCCAACACTCTTCATTCTCAAGTTTATTACTTTTCCGTTAGCACTTTTCACTACATTGCATGATTAAAACCCCCCTTTTTGTGACAACCTTACCAACTAACCTAATCACATCTTAAACGATTAATCCTCAATTTTATTCCCTCTCTGTGGTTCGACCCCGTTACCGCTAGCTGCAAAGCTAAAAGCTACGGGTTTATAAATTTATTTTGGCAAGCCTCGACCGCTTGAGTTTATAGCGATAGTTCAAAAATATCGTTACCATATCCCGAGTAAGATCCGGGTCTTTCTGTGGAGACTCTGCTTAGATAGGCTACCAACCCTAGACAATATGGGCCGACGAGGTATCGATATTCTGAATACTTGTGTTTTGTGTGGGAAAGGGGGCGAGTCTAGCCTCCATGTGTTTTGGCACTGTAGTTTTTTTCGTAAAGTGTCGACGGCTTCCAAATTTGAGTTTTTATTGCAGTTGCGACCTGAGGGGGACATAACTTCTCTTTTGTGGTTCCTACAGAAGAAGGTGAGATGGTATGATTTTGAGAAGTTGTGTACCCTGTGGTGGGTGGTGTGGAATGGTCGTAATCGAGCTCGTATTACGGGGCTGCGACCATCGACTGATATTGAATGTTGGGTTGCTAGTTACTTGTCTTCTTTTCCAGAGGCCAATCAGAGGGGGGTGACGGAGGTGGTTTCGGCGAGGGTGGATCGTGAACATGTGAAGTGGTCGGCTCTCCCGCGGGGAAAGTATAAGGTCAATGTGGATGCGAGTTTTGTAGCTTCTGATCAGATGGCGGGAGTGAGGGTTGTGGTGCGCGATTTTTTGGGTCATGTTATGTTAGCGGCTGTAGCGTGGGTCCCCAATGTTCGAAGTGTTTTGATGGTTGAAAGCTTGGCGGCGTCCGAAGGACTTTCATTGGGGTGGGAGGCGGGTTTGAGTCCGATGATTTTAGAAACAGATTCTTTTCGGTTGTGTAATTTGTTTGAGGGGGTGGATGAGAATGTGACAGAGGTTGGTGTGATGGTAGCCGATATGTGTGTGAGGTTCCCCCGTCCTTTCAGGGAGTTTTGCTGCTTTATTCATAGAGAAGGGAACACGGTTGCACATGAGCTGGCGCAAATGGCGTTGGGTCTTCGCCAACGAGTGATTTGGGTGGAGGATGTTCCTCTAGAGATTGAGTCTGCTTATTTGCATGATTTGTTCGTGATTTAGTTTGTATTGAGCCATGCTCTTCAAAAAAAAATAAAAAATGAAAAATAAAAAATAAAAAAAATAAAAAAATTGATAAATATAGTTTTGTTTAACTTTATAATAAATATATATTTATAAAAGAGTTACGAGCAAAAATAAATTTACTCCTAAACTTGGGGTTGTATCAATTAAAATCCTGAATTAATAAGGGAAATTGTACCAGATGTCAATTTAGAGTAAAATAATTAAAAATATAGCACTTTTTAAAAAAATTGCAAATATGATAGTAGTTTATTGCTGATAGTAGTTTATCACCTCAGTTTTTTATAGAACTTTGTCGTTGACTATCACTGATAGTCATATATCAGTGATAGCAGTCTATCAGTGATAGTCACTGATTTTTTGTCATATTTGCAAAATGTTTTAAATAATTTTGCTATATTTGTCATTATTTTGGGCATGATTGGTGTTTATGCAACCAACCCAATTAATAATGTAAAACAAAAATTAAATTAATAATTGTATCCATTCAAATCTTAAACTTTCATAAGTTAATTAATTATTTACACCATCCCTTAGATTTTGTTTGAAAATGTTAATTCATACACATATGGAAACTTAAAATTGTATTAATTAAAGGGAAATTGTAGTAAATGACAATTTAAGACTTGTTGTTTGCAAATATAGCATGTTTTTAAAAATTTTGCGGATATAGCAATTTCTATCGCTGATATCTTATGACTGATAGAAGTCTATCGCTGATCACCTCAACTTTTTATAGATTTTTGTCAGTGATAATAGTCTATCAGAGATAATAGTCTATCACTGATAGAAGTCTATCAGTGATATAATAAAGTCTATCAATGATAGAAACGGGTTTTTTTGCCATATTTGCAAAACATTTTAAAGTTTGCTAAATTTGCAATTAGTTTGGGCCTGATTGCTATTTGTGCAACCAGCCCTTAATTAAACTCCTAAATATTTATATAATTGATTCACTTATAAAAAATTTAAGGGTTTAATTGATACAAGTTGCTCTACCTTAATAATTAATATTTTTCAAACGAATTCGAATGGAGAGTGTAATTTGATACACTCGTGTCAAAATTTTAATTCATACAATTATTTGTTTAAGCAACTCCATAATTTAAAATTTTAATTGATTTTGTCTCAAAATTTAGGAGTATAAAATAATTTTTGTTCTCAAGAATTAGAGGGAGAAAATATTTTAAAAAAAGAAGCAATATATAAGTTAGAGTGGAAAATAATCCAGAGAAAGAAAAGGAAATCTAAAAACAAAAAAGTGAAAAAAGAAAAAAAGTTTAGAGAGGAAGAGAGATGAGTTAAGAAGTCAAAAAAGAAAAAGTTGAGTAAGAAAGATGGGTGAAAGAAATTAAAAAAAAGAAAAAGTTTAGAGAAGAAGAAATACGAGTTAAATTGAGGGAATAAAATTTAGAGAGACAAAAAAAAATAAAAAAAAAATTAAAAAAAAAAAAAAAACAACTTATAGAGAGAAGATTTAATTCCGCCTAAAAAGAACATTGTAACGTTCGGGGAGTTAATGACACAAAACCGTCTAAATGGTGGCGGTTATGTTTTTGGTTCGGCCCGACCCATAGAGGGATCGGTTTCCTTCGAGCCGGCCGAGTCTCTCGACAGGGTCGATAGTTCTTCTGCTCGGGTTGGCCCTTTCGGGGATCGATTCTTCTTCTCTTTCTCGACCAGTCGACTTGCCTCGTGTCTCTCATCTTCCTTTAGACCAATGTGCAAGAATTTTAGGCTTTTAGTTCCTTGGCCTTTTATTTTATCATGGTTTATTTTATCCATAACATGCCAGGAATGTATAATTTAAAGTCGTTTTTCATGAGTTTTTTCTTCTTTGAAAAATAATATATAAATGAATATTGATTGTTAACTTGCTATCCATTTTTATCCTAAATTTTCAATTGTATGAAATGTTAAAGTGTTGCACTTTTTATATTTGGTTCAAATTATGCTCATTCATAAACTAATTTTAACAAAATGCAGTGTGAAATGATTTCATAATAGAGGAAGAAGAAAGGGGATAGTTTTAGGGGGCGTTTGGCCCCCCGTAATGGGTTCTGAACTCTGGGAATCAAAATACGGTGGGTTTGTTTGGGAGGGTTCTGAAACCTGGGAATCAGAAAACGGTGTTTGGGGTGTAGTGTTGGGAAGTCTGGGAATCATAATACAGTGTTTGGGGCGCAGTGTTGGGAAGTCTGGGAATCAGAAGTCAGTGTTTCAGGTGCAGTGTTTTGAAACTCGGGTTTGGACAAAAAAAAAATCCTTTCGCTACTTTTTTCTTTTCTTTTCTTCTTCTTATTTTTTAGTGGATGTTTTGTGAATTGTAGAGTTTTTTTATGCAACATGTACTTTTTTTTCTAGACGTTTGAATGAAGCATTTAATTTATGCTATAGTCTAAGAATAATAAAATTATTTTCAACAATCGAAATATTGCTTACAAGAATCAAATATATATTTGGATAATGAATTAAAAAATTAAATGTTTCATTCAAACGTCTCAAAAAACATAACATCATGTCAATCGGTTTTTTTTTAAAAAAAAATATATAGTTAGATATAGAATTAAAAAAAAAATGAAATGAAAAACACAAAAGGAAGAAAACAAGAATTAAACAACAACCTACTATTATATATATTTGGATAATATTCTTAAGTATGTATCCCTTAAATACAAACTGAAATTTACACCCAAGAACTTGAAGAACTAGCATTGAAAGGAAATCTTGATTCAAATCATAATCTTTCAGAAGTTATTTCAAACATTTCATAAGTTTAAGCTTCACATGGATTATAAAACAAGCAAAAAAAAAAAAAAAAAAATCTAATTTTGTAATTAGAAAAAAACTACATTCTATTTTAAAATCAATTCAATATTGTTAATAATTATTATTTTTTAATTTTTAATTTGTTAACTTAAAAATTAATTTTTAATTTGTTAACTTAAAAATTAAATATTATTTTTTAAAATATTAACATATGCCTCAAATATTTTATTTTATCTTACAACTAAAAAAAATTAAACATATTTTGAGTTATTGTAAATTAGATTAAATATAAATAAATTAAAAAATAATAATTTTGTTTAGATAAATATAATTAGAAAACTATATAATTATAATTAGAGGGGTGAAATTGGAAGAAAAATGATGGGACCCACCATAATAATGAGAAAAATTGATTGAAAAATGTTGGGACCCACCATAATTATGAAAATTGATGAAAAATAAGGGTTTGGGTTTTGAAAACCATGGGTTTGGCTTCAAAAGCCAAACCCATCCAAACACATTACGGGGCCAAACGCCCCCTTAGAGATTGGAGAATGAAAGGAAGGTGATGAAGAGGGTAGTGAAGAACATGGTGAAAAATAGGGAAAATGGGGAAGTGTCAGACAGAGAGAAGAGAGAGGAAATAAGGGTACTTTTGAATTTTTTTTTTGAGAGGTCAAGGATATAAATACAACTCTTTTAAATTTTGGGGTATTTCCTATAATTTTAGTTAGCTTTGTGTTTAGTCTTTTGTGCCTTGGTGAAGTTTTCCTTTAATTTTTTTTGTTCTAATATATTGCCTTTGCGAAAAAAAAAAAATATACACAAAAAATAACTATTTATAAAAATATAGTTGTTTTAAATTAAGATCGTCTTTTGAAAATAAGTTGTGTCCACACCCAAAAGATTATGTGCATCCACGTGAATGCAAATCGTAAGACGAGGTGCATCCACGAAAAAGGCAGCACATCGTCTTTTAAATAGTGTGCATTAAAAAATTGATATTTTTTTACTCAGATACGAAAAAAAATCGAAAAATATATGGTTGGAAAGCTAACACAGAAACCTTTAATTTGATACCGATTTCACTATTTTTGGTGTTGAATATCGACAGATACAGATGGTCGAAGTTGGACTATGGTTCTGCAAATTGCAGAAATATTTCAGAACTGTAGCTCAATTTCGACGATCTTTATCTTTCGATATACTGCTTCAAAAATAGTGAAATCACATATAAAATTGAAGCTCTCGGTGTTAGCTTTTCAACCATATATTTTTCGATTTTTTTTTCATATCTGAGTAAAACTATATCGATCTTTGAAAGTGCATTGTTAAAAAAATTTGGAGATCAAAAGATGACATGTGGGTCCAGAAGAAGATGGTCAATTGCTCGTGTGGGAAGTTCGAGTTTTCAAAAGACGATCTTCTATAAATAAAAACAATATTTTTTAAAAATAGTTTTAAAATTGTAATATTTTTATAAAAAGTTTCAAAAATTACAATATTAAAAAAAAACACCCACCTTAAAGAGAGAAAATTTTGTGAAAAATATTAATTTTTTAAAGAGATAAAAGTGAGAGATATGTGAGACGAGGAAAGATGATTGATTTTGTGGGCATTAAAAGTGATTATGACTGATGAGAGAATTCTAATTTTTTTTTTTTTTTTTTTTTTTTTTTGGTAAAATTGATTATAAATTAATTAAAAAAAAACCACCTTTTCAATTACGGTTGTTTGTAAAATCTAGTTAACCCTAATGAGTTTGACTACACAAAAAGTTTGATGCTACTAGCTGACTTCTTAAAATTCTTATTTTTTTTCTTATTTTTTTACATTTAAATTTAAAATTAATTCGAACACTAATTTATTTTCACACCTATTTGTTTTTTTTAAATACAATTACTATCAATTATTTTAAAAGCTACAACAATCTTAAACTAAGATTTATATAGAAAAAAATGTTGAGAGAGTAAAAAAGAGAGTAAAAAAGAAATAGAAATTATATAAAGATGAAAGTTTTTATAGAGATAAATATTAATAAAAATTGTGTAAAGATAAAAATTTTAGGGAGAGAAATAAAAATAAAAGTTACATAAAGATGAAAATATAAGAGATAGTGATAAAAACAAAAGTTATTATAAAAATGAAAATTTTAGAGAGATTTTTTTTAGAGGGAGAAAAATTAGAGATAGATAAAATCATAAATATGTTTGTTGACCGAGAAATTTCGGCCAATCAGTGGTCGCCACGTGTCTCCATCACGACCGGGGATCAGATAGACTCGACCGAGCAAAGTCGGTCAAACTGCAATTGGGCTCGAAATCGAATCGGACCAGAAAGATTAAATGACAATTTGGCCCAAAGCCCAAAAACCCATTGAGTCCAAACCCAAGCCCATTGGGCCCAAAGCCCAAGCCCATTGGATCCAGGCCCATGAAAACTCTATAAATAGAGAATTCATTTTCATTTCTAAGGTTCAGAAAATTTTTACTCCTAAGAGCTCAGAGAGAATTCTCAAGCAACGAAGACTCCCTGAATCCTTGGAAGACTGAACGATCATCCAACATCGAGAACAAGCTGCGAAGCCCTCGAAACAAATCCAACATCGAGAACAAGCTGCGAAGCCCTCGAGATACATTTACATTTAAAAGAGAGAATCAGAGGATCAAACATTAGAGATTGTAATCCTGCGCACTGATAAATACAATACATCAATACAAATTCAAATTCATTTACACGTGTTCGAATTTCTATCCTTCGTCGAAATCTCGTGTGAACAGATTGGCACGCCCAGTGGGACATCTCTACCTTTCATCTCTCTCTCTCAACAAAAATTAACAATGGCATCAAAGAAGACAACGTTCCAGGCTGTCAGTTCCAACAGCCCTTACAGGGGACCTACCACCCGCAGCCGCGTCATCAAAGAAGTCTCGCAGACGGGCGAACACACTCCTGCCATCGTGCGCAAAATATACAAACGACTGACGGAGTCCGAGCGGGTTGGGATAATCATCAAGGACAATCCTTTGTTCGATGAGGTTGTTCCCTCCTCTGATCAGCCGGAGAAGGTGTCTGACTCCAGCGTATCTGTAATGATGGCAGATGCGCGTACTAACGACGAAGCGATGGCTGAAATGGAAAAGAAAATCAGCTTCTTGATGAAAGCAGTCGAGGACAAAGACTTCGAGATTGCCCAACTGAGGAGTCAGATGCAGAGCCGTGAGGTCGCGGAGTCAAGCCTAACTCCTGCGGCCAGAAAGAATGAGAAAGAAAAAATGGTCATCCAGGAAGACCAAGCGCAACACTCGACGTCAGTCGCTTCCTTATCTGTCCAACAACTGCAGGACATGATTACCAACACCATCCGAGTCTAGTATGGTGGACCAGCCCAAAGCACCCTCTTGTATTCCAAACCGTATTCCAAGAGGATTGACAATTTGAGAATGCCCATTGGGTATCAGCCGCCAAAGTTTCAACAATTCGATGGGAAGGGCAATCCTAAACAACACATTGCCCACTTCGTCGAAACATGCGAGAATGCTGGAACTCGCGGAGACTTGCTGGTTAGGCAATTCGTCCGAACTTTGAAAGGAAACGCCTTTGACTGGTACACCGACTTGGAACCCGAGACGATCGACAGTTGGGAGCAGTTTGAAAGAGACTTCCTGAATCGCTTCTACAGCACGAGGCGAACAGTCAGCATGTCTGAACTCTCGCATGCTAGCCAAAGAATGGGCGAGTCTGTCGTCGACTTCATTAACCGCTGGAGATCGTTGAGTCTTGATTGCAAGGACCGACTCACGGAAGTGTCTGCTGTCGAGATGTGCATCGGCGACATGCATTGGGGACTTCACTACATCCTGCAAGGGATAAAGCCCCAAACATTCGAGGAATTGGCAACTCGCGCCCATGATATGGAGTTGAGTATTGCCAATAGAGGAAACAAAGACCTCTTAATCCCCGACGTAAAGAAAACAAAGACGGAAATGAAGAGCGTTGGGAAGATCACGAAGAATGTCGTGAAAGAATCCATGGTCGTCAACACGGCCCCTTTAAGGTTTTCCTCCAAAACAAAGGAAAACAAAACGGAAGCAAGAAATGACAAAGGCGAAAGACGTCGCCTTACGTTGAAAGAAAGACAAGAAAAGATCTACCCGTTTCCAGACTCTGACATCCCTGATATGTTAGAGCAATTGCTGGAAACGCAACTCATCCAACTGCCAGAGTGCAAACGACCGGAGGAGTTAGGAAAGGTAAATGATCCTAACTACTGCAAATACCACTGGGTCGTCAGTCATCCTGTAGGCAAATGCTTCGTCTTGAAAGAGCTAATCATGAAGTTAGCTAGTGAAAATAAGATTGAGCTGGATCTCGACGAAATAGCTCAAGCAAATCACGCCGCTGTAACATTGAACTCCGGCGTTCAATTATCTCGTGTCTCTCCTAAGAAGCAAGAGGAGAGTTTGATCCAGTTCGGGACTTGCGAACCTGTAATCGTTCGATACGAACATGAAATCCTACAGGAGACTTCGCGGGTGAAGCCCGAACCCGTTGGGGATGAAGATGAAGGATGGACCGTCGTAACTCGTCGAAAAATGCGGCGACATAGACCTGTCCAGAAAGAAGCCCGCCTACTCCGAGAGTATAGGCGAAAAAGCAAACTTCCAAAGAGAAAAGGAAGAAAGAGTATGAGAAGGCCTAAACTTGTCGTGGAGGAAAACAAAGACCTCCCTCGGCCCCAGCAGCCTATGACCCTACGGGAATTTTTCCCCAAGGGATTCTTTAATAAGAAGCAGGAAGAAATAGTTGAAGCTGCTACGTGCCATGTCGTTGTGGCAATCGAGGATGACAGCGCCACTCCAAGTTCAACGGAGTTGGTAATAAAGCTGGATGATACACCTTCCCTCAATGTAGTAGATTTGCCTCAAATGGACAAAGCTACTCACATCAACACGTTGAAGGACTCTAATGATTCAGAACCTTCAACCTCTACAGCACATGCATGCGCGTCTGATTGCATGTCCATAAGCTTCACCGATGATGATTTGATGTTGGGGTCAAAACCTCACAATAGACCTTTGTTTGTCTCAGGATACATTCGAGAACAGAAGGTCGGTCGAATCCTCATTGATGATGGATCGGCCGTCAACATAATGCCGAAATCAGTCATGAAGGAGATTGGCATCCTAATGGAAGAACTATCAAGTAGCAAGCTGGTAATCCAGGGTTTCAATCAGGGAGGACAACGAGCGATCGGCATGATTCGCCTACAGCTCATCATCGGGGACTTAGAAGCACATACCTTATTCCATGTCATAGACTCCAGGACTACCTATAAAATATTGTTGGGTCGCCCTTGGATTCATGGAAATGGGGTAATAACTTCCACCTTGCATCAGTGCTTCAAGTTTTACCAGAACGGCGTAAAAAAGGTTGAGGCAGACACTAAGCCATTTTCAGAGGCCGAGTCTCATTTCGCGGATGCAAAGTTCTATATAAATAACAGCAACATAGAAGAAATAATGCCAAAAGAAATCCCTTTGATCAGCGGGGAACAGAAGACTTGCACAGGGAAAGAATCAATCAAAGAAGAAAATGTTCCCAAGTTTTGCGAAAGCAAGACATCCGTCAGTCCTACGAAGGCTAAGGCCTTGAAAGACGAGAAAAGTTCGAACCCTTCTGTTCTGCGCTACGTTCCCTTGTCCCGACGTAAGAAAGGTGAATCACCATTCGCAGAATGTACTAAAAGTTTGAAAGTTGGTGACATTAAGATCCTGAAAGAAAACTTTGTCACCCCTCTTACGAAGATAACGAAGCAAGAGGTCACGAAGTCCAAATAGACTCAGAAAGGGATGGTCCTACCTGAGAAACGAACGAAACAAGGATACGATCCTAAGGCATATAAACTGCTAGCAAAGGCAGGATATGACTTCACAACTCACACTGAGTTCAAGGGCCTGAAAATCCTCGAGGGCAGGTCAGAGCTTTCTTCGACACAGAAGAAACTCCTAAAGGAAGGATATCCTATACCGGCATCAAGAAAGGGGCTTGGATATAAGTCGCCTGAGCCAGTCCGGATAACCCGAAAAGGGAAAGAGAAAGTGGCCAACAGTAATAACATAACGACCAAAGAGGCACACAACTCAAAAGAAGAGGAAACTGTCAAACCAAGGATCTCTATCTTTAAGCGCATCAAGCCGCCGGCTACGCGCGCTTCAGCCTTTCAGCGATTGAAAGCGGCTGTGACGGAAGAAGACAGTTCGCACCCAACACCTAATCCCATCAGATCTTCCGTCTTTCAAAGGTTGAGTAAGTCGGCAGATAAGAAAGAAGACACGCCGTCCACTGGACCTCTTTCACGGCAATCTGCATTTCAAAGACTGAGTAAGGCGGCAGATAAAAAAGAAAACACGCCGTCCACTGAACCTCTCTCACGGCAATCAGCATTTCAAAGGTTGAGTAAGCCAGCAGATGAGAAGGAAAACACACCGTCCGCTAAACCCCTCTCACGGAAGGCAGCATTTCAAAGGTTGAGTAAGCCGACAGAGGAGAAAGAAAATACGTTGCCCGATAAATCTCTCTCACGAACGTCAGCGTTGCAAAGATTAAGCGTGACCACAAAGAGAGATAAGAAACTTTCATCCACTTCCATTTTCGATCGCCTCCTACACGAAGAGGCTCGAGAGACTTTGAACAATAAAGAGTCTAGCAAAACAAAAAGCGATGAAGAGATCCGTAGTATCGTCCCCTCACGGATGAAAAGAAAAACTTTTGTTACCGTGAATACAGATGGTGCATTAAAGGTTAAACGACGCAATGTCATCATCACCAACCCTGCGAGCAAACGTGCAGAGAATGGGGATGAAGCCTCTTGTCATCATATTACTGTGGGGAAGAAACGGAGGCCGAGATATATGAAGAGGATGTTGAAGAGGCTCCACAACCACTCGAAGATGGAAGTCAACCAACAGTTGATGAGTTAAAAGAAGTTAATCTGGGTACGACGGAAGAACCACGTCCAACCTTTATAAGCGCATCACTTTCCGATGAAGAGGAGTGTGAGTACTTGAGTTTGCTCATTGCGTATAAAGATGTCTTTGCTTGGTCGTATAAAGAGATGCCGGGACTTGATCCAAAAGTCGCAGTACATCATCTCGCTATTGAACATGGGTATCGACCAGTCAAACAAGCTCAACGACGTTTCAGGCCAGAGCTCATCCCCCAAATTGAAAATGAGGTTAACAAGCTAATTGAAGCAGGGTTCATTCGCGAAGTAAACTACCCGACATGGATAGCAAACATTGTCCCCGTCAGAAAGAAAAACGGACAATTACGGGTATGCGTTGACTTTCGCGATCTGAATAGTGCATGTCCGAAAGACGACTTCCCATTGCCCATCACCGAACTAATGGTCGATGCTACCACAGGGCATGAAGCTTTGTCTTTCATGGATGGGTCATCAGGATACAACCAGATTCGAATGGCCCTCAAAGATGAAGAAATGACAGCGTTCCGGACTCCAAAAGGAATATACTGTTACAAGGTAATGCCCTTTGGATTAAAGAACGTCGGCGCGACTTATCAACGTGCCATGCAAAAGATCTTCGACGATATGCTGCATAAACATGTCGAGTGCTACGTCGACGATCTTGTAGTCAAGTCCAAAAAGCGACAGGATCACTTGAAAGATCTAAAGGTGGTTTTCGATCGTTTGAGGAAGTACCAATTGAGGATGAACCCTCTCAAATGTGCATTCGGTGTAACTTCGGGGAAATTCCTTGGTTTCGTCGTAAAACATCGAGGGATCGAGATTGATCAGTCCAAGATCGACGCCATTCAAAAAATGCCAGAGCCGCGAAACTTGCATGAACTAAGAAGTCTCCAAGGACGACTTGCTTATATCAGGAGGTTCATCTCCAATCTAGCAGGCCGATGCCAACCATTTCAAAGATTGATGAGGAAAGACACGACCTTTGAGTGGGATGAAGCATGTCAAAATGCCTTTGACAACATAAAGAAATACTTGCTTAACCCTCCTGTTTTGGGCGCACCCGTAGCAGGAAAGCCATTGATACTCTACGTTACTGCGCAAGAAAGGTCGCTTGGGGCATTGCTTGCACAAGAAAGCGAGAAGGGCAAAGAATGTGCCCTCTACTACTTAAGTAGAACTCTCAATGGGGCAGAGCTGAATTATTCACCCATTGAGAAGATGTGTCTTTCACTCTTCTTCGCCATCGATAAGTTGAGACATTACATGCAGGCATTCACAGTGCATATGGTGGCTAAGGCTGATCCAATCAAGTATGTTCTGTCTAGACCAATTATCTCAGGTCGGTTGGCAAAGTGGGCAATCTTACTACAACAGTATGACATTGTTTATGTTCCGCAAAAGGCGGTGAAGGGGCAAGCCTTGGCTGATTTCTTGGCAGATCATCCAGTGCCGTCAGACTGGAAATTATCTGACGACCTGCCTGACGAAGAAATCTTCTACGTCGAAATTGTTGACCCATGGATCATGTATTTTGACGGTGCAGCTCGAAGATATGGCGCAGGAGCGGGTATAGTATTCATTACCCCTGAAAAACACATGCTGCCGTATAGCTTCGCATTTGAAGAGGTATGTTCGAATAATGTTGCTGAATATCAAGCACTCATTATGGGTCTTCAAATAGCAATAGAAATTGGAGTGACCTACATTGAGATTTATGGAGATTCAAAGCTGATAATTAATCAATTGTCGCTCCAATACGAGGTGAAGCATCCAGATTTAATGCCCTACTTTAATTATGCAAGACGACTCTTAGAGAGCTTTGATAGTATGACGATAGAGCATATTCCAAGAGCTGAAAATGCAAAGGCAGATGCATTAGCAAACTTGGCCACAGCCCTAACCGTATCAGAAAGTGAAATATTGAACGTTCCGATTTGTCAAAAATGGGTTATACCGCCAACTGAAGTTGAAAATCAAGAAGCAAACGTAATATCGGTCTATGTGATTGAGGAAGAAGATTGGCGACAACCGATTGTAGATTATCTACAACATGGAAGACTTCCCACAGAGTTCCGACGTAAGGCCGATATACGAAGAAGAAGTGCTCGATTCATCTACTACAAGGAAACCCTTTATCGACGCTCCTATGACGAACTTTTTCTTCGATGCCTAGGAAAAGAAGAATCGATAAAGGCATTAGAGGAAGCGCACTCAGGGGTCTGTGGTGCTCATCAATCGGGACCGAAACTTCATTTTCAGTTAAAGAGAATGGGTTATCACTGGCCAACGATGGTTCAAGACTCGATGGAGTATGCTAAGAAATGTGAGGCCTGTCAGTTTCATGCAAACTTCATACATCAACCGCCAGAACCCCTTCACCCAACCATAGCTTCATGGCCCTTTGAAGCTTGGGGGCTTGATCTCGTTGGTCCAATAACACCTAAGTCCTCAGCAGGACATTCTTATATCCTCGCTGGGACAGATTATTTTTCAAGGTGGGCCGAGGCGATTGCGTTAAAAGAGGCAAAGAAGGAAACTGTTGTGAATTTCATCCGAACCCACATCATTTACCGTTACGGCATCCCTCACCGCATCGTGACCGATAACGGAAGACAATTCTCCAATAGTCTAATGGACAATTTATGCGAGAAGTTCAAGTTCAAGCAATGCATGTCATCCATGTACAACGCTCCGGCAAATGGATTGGCAGAAGCATTCAACAAGACATTGTGCAACTTGCTAAAAAAAGTAGTCTCCAAGTCAAAAAGAGACTGGCAGGAAAAGATTGGTGAGGCATTATGGGCTTACCGAACTACCCACCGCACTCCTACAGGGGTCACACCTTATTCCCTAGTCTATGGGGTTGAAGTTGTGCTCCCTTTGGAAAGAGAAATCCCTTCCTTAAGAATGGCGGTGCAAGAAGGGTTAACTACCGAAGACAATGCAAGATTGCGCCTCGAAGAATTGGAAGCGCTCGATGAAAGAAGATTGGATGCTCAGCAAGCATTGGAATGTTACCAAGCGCGAATGACCAAGGCTTTCAACAAAAAATTGAAGCCTCGATCATTTCAAGTTGGCGATCTAGTACTCGCGGTTCGAAGACCCATTATCACAACGAGACATACGGGGAGCAAGTTCACCCCTAAGTGGGATGGACCCTATGTTGTTAAGGAAATCTATACAAATGGGGCATACAAAATTGTGGATCAAGATGGATTAAGGATTGGCCCAATCAACGGCAAATTTCTTAAGAAATTTTATGCATAAAAAAAAATGTAATACTCCTTAACGTAAGAGTATAAACTACATGTTGCTCCTGGCCCGCATGAGCTTAAAAGGTGAACGGCCCAAAGTAAAAAAAAAAAAATAATAAAAAAAAAAAAAAAAAAATCGATCATTCATCATGTAACCTGAACTACGTTATGACTTGATCCCTTCCATCTAAGGGTACGTAGGCAACTTAAAGAAAAAAAAAAATATATATACTTTAAGTTCAGTCACAACAATAAAAAAAAGGGATTACATTCCATTTGAACTACGATATGACTTGATCCCTTCCATTCAAGGGTACGTAATCGATGTTCGAACTCAAGAGCAAAAGAAGCAATGATAGTACCAATTCCACTACGCCAAACAAGCTTCATTATTACTATTTGACTTCAGATTGTAATATTTCATTCAGCTTGTTATTAGGCCAAATCAAATTTCCATTACTGCGCTACTCATATCCAAGTTCAGTTGCAAGTTTGCGCATCACCAAGTTCAGTTGCAAGTTTGCGCATCACCAAGTTCAGTTGCAAGTTTGCGCATCTCCAAGTTTTGCTGCGTTGCGCATCACCAAGTTCAGTTGCAAGTTTGCGCATCTCTAAGTTCAGCTGCAAGTTTGCGAATCTCCAAGTTCAGCTGTAAGTTTGCGCATCTCCAAGTTCAGCTGCAAGTTTGCGCATCTCCAAGTTCAGCTGCAAGTTTGCGCATCTCCAAGTTCAGCATCTCCAAGTTCTGCTGCAAGTTCGCGCATCTCCAAGTTCTGCTGCAAGTTCGCGCATCTCCAAGTTCTGCTGCAAGTTCGCGCATCTCCAAGTTCTGCTGCAAGTTCGCGCATCTCCAAGTTCTGCTGCAAGTTCGCGCATCTCCAAGTTCTGCTGCAAGTTCGCGCATCTCCAAGTTCTGCTGCAAGTTCGCGCATCTCCAAGTTCTGCTGCAAGTTCGCGCATCTCCAAGTTCTGCTGCAAGTTCGCGCATCTCCAAGTTCTGCTGCAAGTTCGCGCATCTCCAAGTTCTGCTGCAAGTTCGCGCAGCATCTTAAGCAAGAAAATTATCTAAAAATATGTATAGAGGTGGACTTGAACCCAAGACCAAAGGAAACAAAGGTTCTACATGTTCCACTTTGCCAAACAAGATTTATTGTTATCATTTATCTTTAGATTGTAATACTTCATTCAACTTGAAATTTAGGTGGGTTCTAAGCTCCAAGTTCGCTGCTGCTGCGTGGCGCTGCATCTTAAGCTCCAAGTGCATCTTAAGCTCCAAGTTCGCTGCTGCTGCTGCGTGGCGCTGCATCTTAAGCTCCAAGTTCGCTGCTGCTGCTGCGTGGCGCTGCATCTTAAGCTCCAAGTTCGCTGCTGCTGCGTGGCGCTGCATCTTAAGCTTCAAGTTCGCTGCTGCTGCGTGGCGCTGCATCTTAAGCTCCAAGTTCGCTGCTGCTGCGTGGCGCTGCATCTTAAGCTCCAAGTTCGCTGCTTGGCGCTGCATCTTAAGCTCCAAGTTCGCTACTGCTGCGTGGCGCTGCATCTTAAGCTCCAAGTTCGCAGCTGCTGCGTGGCGCTGCATCTTAAGCTCCAAGTTCGCTGCTGCGTGGCGCTGCATCTTAAGCTCCAAGTTCGCTGCTGCTGCGTGGCGCTGCATCTTAAGCTCCAAGTTCGCTGCTGCTGCGTGGCGCTGCATCTTAAGCTCCAAGTTCGCGCTGCATCTTTCTGCATCTTAAGCTCCAAGTTCGCTGCATCTTTCTGCATCTTAAGCTCCAAGTTCGCTGCATCTTTCTGCATCTTAATGCATCTTTCTGCATCTTAAGCTCCAAGTTCGCCGCTGCATCTTAAGCTCCAAGTTCGCCGCTGCTGCGTGGCGCTGCATCTTAAGCTCCAAGTTCGCTGCATCTTTCTGCATCTTAAGCTCCAAGTTCGCTGCATCTTTCTGCATCTTAAGCTCCAAGTTCGCTGCATCTTTCTGCATCTTAATGCATCTTTCTGCATCTTAAGCTCCAAGTTCGCCGCTGCATCTTAAGCTCCAAGTTCGCCGCTGCTGCGTGGCGCTGCATCTTTCTGCATCTTAAGCTCCAAGTTCGCTGCTGCTGCGTGGCGCTGCATCTTAAGCTCCAAGTTCGCTGCGCTGCATCTTAAGCTCCAAGTTCGCTGCCGCTGCGTCTTAAGCTCCAAGTTCGCTGCGCTGCATCTTAAGCTCCAAGTTCGCTGCCGCTGCGTCTTAAGCTCCAAGTTCGCTGCCGCTGCGTCTTAAGCTCCAAGTTCGCTGCCGCTGCGTCTTAAGCTCCAAGTTCGCTGCGCTGCATCTTAAGCTCCAAGTTCGCTGCGCTGCATCTTAAGCTCCAAGTTCGCTGCGCTGCATCTTAAGCTCCAAGTTCGCTGCGCTGCATCTTAAGCTCCAAGTTCGCTGCGCTGCATCTTAAGCTCCAAGTTCGCTGCCGCTGCGTCTTAAGTTCCAAGTTCGCTGCTGCTGCGTGGTCGCCGCTGCTGCGTGGCGCTGCATCTTTCTGCATCTTAAGCTCCAAGTTCGCTGCTGCTGCGTGGCGCTGCATCTTAAGCTCCAAGTTCGCTGCGCTGCATCTTAAGCTCCAAGTTCGCGCTGCGCTGCATCTTAAGCTCCAAGTTCGCTGCGCTGCATCTTAAGCTCCAAGTTCGCTGCGCTGCATCTTAAGCTCCAAGTTCGCTGCGCTGCATCTTAAGCTCCAAGTTCGCTGCCGCTGCGTCTTAAGCTCCTAGTTCGCTGCTGCTGCGTGGTCGCCGCTGCTGCGTGGCGCTGCATCTTTCTGCATCTTAAGCTCCAAGTTCGCTGCTGCTGCGTGGCGCTGTATCTTAAGCTCCAAGTTCGCTGCGCTGCATCTTAAGCTCCAAGTTCGCTGCCGCTGCGTCTTAAGCTCCAAGTTCGCTGCGCTGCATCTTAAGCTCCAAGTTCGCTGCCGCTGCGTCTTAAGCTCCAAGTTCCCTGCCGCTGCGTCTTAAGCTCCAAGTTCGCTGCGCTGCGTCTTAAGCTCCAAGTTCGCTGCTGCTGCGTGGCGCTGCATCTTAAGCTCCAAGTTCGCTGCGCTGCATCTTAAGCTCCAAGTTCGCTGCCGCTGCGTCTTAAGCTCCAAGTTCCCTGCCGCTGCGTCTTAAGCTCCAAGTTCGCTGCGCTGCGTCTTAAGCTCCAAGTTCGCTGCTGCTGCGTGGCGCTGCATCTTAAGCTCCAAGTTCGCTGCGCTGCATCTTAAGCTCCAAGTTCGCTGCCGCTGCGTCTTAAGCTCCAAGTTCGCTGCGCTGCATCTTAAGCTCCAAGTTCGCTGCCGCTGCGTCTTAAGCTCCAAGTTCCCTGCCGCTGCGTCTTAAGCTCCAAGTTCGCTGCGCTGCGTCTTAAGCTCCAAGTTCGCTGCGCTGCGTCTTAAGCTCCAAGTTCGCTGCGCTGCGTCTTAAGCTCCAAGTTCGCTGCGCTGCATCTTAAGCTCCAAGTTCGCTGCGCTGCATCTTAAGCTCCAAGTTCGCTGCGCTGCATCTTAAGCTCCAAGTTCGCTGCGCTGCATCTTAAGCTCCAAGTTCGCTGCCGCTGCGTCTTAAGCTCCAAGTTCGCTGCTGCTGCGTGGTCGCCGCTGCTGCGTGGCGCTGCACCAAAGGAAACAAAGGTTCTACATATTCCACTTTGCCAAACAAGATTTATTGTTATCATTTATCTTTAGATTGTAATACTTCATTCAACTTGAAATTTAGGTGGGTTCTAAATTTCCTTCCATAATCATGACCTTAAGTTCAAATTTTCGAACTTCATGTCAAAATTGATTGGAATCCAAAAATTATACAAAGTCAAATTTTCATTCAAGCTAAATTTGGAGCAAAATCCAAAATTTTCCTAAAATTAAAATTTGGGGCATATTCCAAATTTTATTTTCAAGCATGATTTAGAGTCAAAAGTTATCTAAATCCAAGTCTCAAATCAAAATTGGCGGTTTGGGTATATTTTATCCACGTCGAAATTAGAGTAAAGTTCAAAGTCAAACCCTATTCAAAATACAATTGGGCAGACACAAGTCCTTACTCTACATCTCAAGATAAACTAAGGTAGAAAAAAAATCTCTACCGAAGTTTAAATCAAATTTCTGTCAGATAAGAAAGATCAAAACTACGAGCCAAATTCATATTTTTGATCGATTGACATGGAAAGAGACGTCAATTAAAATAATTGATTTATGAATCGAACTTCATATTTCGATAAAATTGATACGTCAAAGCGGAGTCGAAATTAGGAGTGTCCTACGTTTCGATTTATCTGTTTAACTTTTCCGAGACTCACCCACACATATTTGTGCATAACTCTCGAAAAAGGGGGCATTTGTTGACCGAGAAATTTCGGCCAATCAGTGGTCGCCACGTGTCTCCATCACGACCGGGGATCAGATAGACTCGACCGAGCAAAGTCGGTCAAACTGCAATTGGGCTCGAAATCGAATCGGACCAGAAAGATTAAATGACAATTGGGCCCAAAGCCCAAGCCCATTGGATCCAGGCCCATGAAAACTCTATAAATAGAGAATTCATTTTCATTTCTAAGGTTTAGAAAATTTTTACTCCTAAGAACTCAGAGAGAATTCTCAAGCAACGAAGACTCCCTGAATCCTTGGAAGACTGAACGATCATCCAACATCGAGAACAAGCTGCGAAGCCCTCGAAACAAATCCAACATCGAGAACAAGCTGCGAAGCCCTCGAGATACATTTACATTTAAAAGAGAGAATCAGAGGATCAAACATTAGAGATTGTAATCCTGCGCACTGATAAATACAATACATCAATACAAATTCAAATTCATTTACACGTGTTCGAATTTCTATCCTTCGTCGAAATCTCGTGTGAACAATGTTTCTTTTTTCTAATTTACTTATTATTTCAAAATTGTTTTAAAAAAACTGAAGTCTCCCTTTATAACAATTGGATTTTAGTTGAAAATTCTTCTTCTTCTACATATTTTAAAGAAATATTTAAATTTTTAATTTAATTCATAAAATAAAAATAAAATTTTGAAAACTATATATATATATATAATTTTCAAAACTTAGTTTGTTTAGAAAGTAGATAAAAAAAAAAAACAAAGAAACTCATAATATTGGAGAAAATAGTATTTCTAAACTAAACTTTTTATTCGAGAAAGTAGTATTTATAAGCTAAACTTTCATAAACCAGATGGTTATCAAACGAAGTATGAATTATTTATCAAACAACTCTATTTAATAAAAATAAAAAAACATAAAATGAAATTGTAAAGAATTTTTTTTTTTTTTTTTAGTATATTATTTAATTATAATTGAAAAAAAATTAATTTATCTCCTTAAATTTTGAGTTGTATAGTTAAAATCATAAATTAAAATTATCAACTTTCATAATTGTATCAATTTATCCATTCTTAGAGACTTATAATTATATCAATTAAACTTTAAGCTTCCATACATTTAATTTTTTTATGAAAATTTAAGAGTTTAATTGGTATAATTATAAGTTTTTACACATTTAAATTAAGTCTTTTAAATAAAATCTAGTTGAGATTGTAAATTGATACAAAGAAGTTAATTCTATATTTTTTTTTATTGATAGTTTAGGAATATAAATGATTTTTTTTCAAATAATTTTTATTTAAATTTTAAGAGAGATGAAATGGCCCACAAACATAGAAAGTGACTAGTAGTTATGAGTAGTTCCATTATGAAGTCTTTAAATGATTATTATTGTTTTTAGTGGTTATGGGTAGCTTCATTATAATCTCTCTTTAAATGATTATTTGTTTGTAACTACAAAAAAAAAAAAAAAAAAAAAAAAAAAAAAAAAAAAGTTAAGGGAATCTTAAGAGGACAGTGGGGTCTTACCTAATAGTAATAGCAGACCATGTGGTTTCCATCAAGGCATTAGATTAAAGCATTGATAGGCTAACAACTTTTTTGAGATCATATTCTCTAAACTATAGTTTTTTATCTACAAATTCCCTACAAATTTATTGTTATGGTTAGAGGTAAGTATCACGCTTTAAATTTTATTCTAACAATAGAGAATATGACGAATAAAACTCGATAGAGACATGAATTTTAGTGAAAGAGGCGTATATTTAGAAAGAGACGCATAAATTAGAGAGAGAATTAAAAAAAAAGTTTAGATAGATATAAAGTGAAAGTATCAAAACTCAACTAGAAGAAAAAAGTTAATAAAAGAGAAATGTAAGTTATATAGATAGAGAATATGTTAAAGATAGAAGGCTAACTTATAAAAATACTCCTCAATTATGAGTCTAGTTTAAAAAATATTCCTGAACTGTAAAAAAAAAGTTTAAAAAATGTCTTTACCGTTCACAACACACTTAAAATTCTGATATGAAGCATTAAATTCTAACTTGTACTTGTGTGACATGGAAAAAATGAGAATGTGAACATCCGAGGTGTTAAAAAAACATGAAAACTTTATTTTATCGATTCAAAAGATCATAGTAAAATTGGTAGAAAGTAGATCAGATGTCTACGTTTTCATGATTATTTTAACACCTCGGACGTCAACATTTTCATTTTTTTTCATGTCACACAATTACACGTTAGAATTTAACTATTTACATCAGAATTTTGTATTTTTTTGTTTTTTTTTTTTTTTTTTATTAATGTTGTGGCCATTTCTGAAACACTATTCAGAGTTGAAGAGTATTTTTTAAATGTTTTTTTTTTTATAATTCAATAGTATTTTTAAAATTGGACCCATAAATTAGAGTTATTTTGATAATTTAGCCGAGATAGAAATACAACATGAAAAAAAAAGTTAGATTTTAAAAATCAAGATATATTTTAAAATTTACTTGTTCAAAAACTTTTTTAAAATTCAAAAAGTATATTTTTTTTAAAGAATGTAACATCATAAATGTAGAAGAGTGAGATTTTACATTTTAATTCAATCGATAAGGAAAATTACTTATACATCAACATGACTATAACCGTAAAGACTTGACCTCCAATGACATCATTCTAAGATGGTTATTACATGCATAATATCATAAACTTCAATAAACAAATTAAAACTTTATTTGGAAAATAATGAAGTAAAAATATAAATATTCAGAACAACTCAACATCAAAGCAAATATATTTGATTTGGGATTCCAGTAAATGTTGGGTTTTATGTCTAAAACTGGTGATTTGTAAATATTCTATTTAGAATAAAGAGTTATTAGTTTTATTCAGTAAAGGAGTTTACTGGAATAAAGTGAAACGTGTTTAGGTTAACCTATACCAATGACCAACACCCATGGCAGAATATGAGTACTTGAGCCTCATGTATGACATGATTGTGGATCAGGCTCAAGTAGTCAGTCAAAACGGTCTATAGTATACGGATAAGGTTGGGTACCTTATCCTGGTAACACTATTGGATGCGGCTCACTTTGTATAGTACAAAACGATGTGATCCGAATCGTTTCACATGGAGATGTGCGAGTGAGGGCGTCCTGTGGAAAGAGTTTGCATAAGACCGAACCGCGAAATATGTCGCTCTCTCTTTATAACACCGTTTACGGATGAGACCGACATTTTCATTTGATGGCCTAGGTAACTCGATCTTAATCCGGAGCTCGCTATGAACTCCTGCTTATTTGAAAGTATCCTTTGACTTGCACGGGTGAAAGTGGCTCATAAGCGCTGACTCAATAAGCCTACCACCTTCGGGATAAAGTCAAATAGGTAGCTGGGGACATAGTACAACAAGATTGGAATTCACTCCTAACCCGCTCTTCAGGTTAGTAGATAGGTTGTTCCCTTAATAGCTAACTTTAGGGCTTGAACAATGAACGCTCATACTCTCATGAGATGAGAGGGTTAACTGATTTGTTGGTTGGACCACGAATTTATTGTTCATTAGAGGTGTCAGTGGTACTTAAGGAACAAGACGTAATGCAGAGGTTAAACGGTTTAAAATGACCAAACTGTGATTACGAACAACCTGTGAAGGGTTGACTTTCCCGTGACGGTTATATCAGAGGACATAATATATCTACAGTGAGGAGAGTGCAACCCTTAGACTATAGTGGAGTCTTCGGGGTTTAACAAATGTTGATTAGTTCGGTTAAAAGAGTTTGGACCAGATAATCTCGTACATTGGAGCTCATGATCTGTAGGTCCTTTAGGTTCTCCTTGCTAGCTCGGACAACGTCGTGCAACAATATAAAGGAAAAGAAAAAGAAAAAGAATTTGAATTCTTCAAATTCGATTTTTGGAAGAATGATGGACTATGATTTAAATATGGGAATGGTCTAAAACATGAATACGATTCATGTGCAAAAACTCGGTTTACGAAAAATCGGGTTTAGCCATATTATTTAATTAATATTTGATCTTGAATTAAATAATATTAATTAATTAAAATGTTTAATTAATTAATTAATATATATATATATATTATTAATTAAAAAGTTTAATTAATAAAATATTTATTATTATTTAAAATTAATTAAAAATTAATTTTATAAAATAATATATATATATATATATATATATATATGTATGTATATATGTGTGTGGTTGGAATAAAAATAAAAGGAGAACGTGGGCACTCGGAGTGAATCTTAAAAATTTGAAACTTTAGAAGTTTCATTTTTTTTTTGTTCTGTGTTCTTAAAGAAACTATTCATTCATTCTTCTTCCTTTCTTTTCTTTTGTTTTCGGAGTCCCACAACTTCGTTGCACGGCGCTGAGGATAGCGGGACTACCTAGGGTGGTCCTCGGGACGTTCGTGAGAAGAAGTTCGAAGTGTTCGTGACGAGTAACGGCCGGCGGAACACGAAGAAAATTAGAACTTCAAGGGTATGTTTTCTAATTTTTCTTAATTTCGTTGTTTGAGCATGTTTTCTATTTGTTAAATTGATGAAATTAGAGTTTCAATGATCCAAAATCGCTTCCGCAGCGTAAAACGCTCCATCAGTGAAAACATAAAAATAGACAACCAAGTTCAATTAGGACAAAACTTTAAATCAATCTTATTAGGGTTAATTCTTAGCAAAACAGTTGGACTGACTTACATGAATAAAGAATAAGTAATTAAATGCAGAAGCTCTGACTCATAAGTTTCATGGCATCATCAACAAATCACCTCGTCAACCGCCCGGTATGTTTCTAGCATTACTTGAAAAATGTTTGAAGAAAAGAATGAGTATTTTTTTAAGACATACTCAGTAAGTAACCCCACAACTAGGGTCAGGGTATAAAATTACATACAATATGAACTGACGGGAGACTTTAATTAGTGGAACCTAAAACTCTGTCTTTTCAACTTACCACCCCATTCCTAATCCTCCAGGCATGCATCACCTTCATGCATGTCAAACCTCTAGGTATACATCAATTTCATGCATAGGTGAGCATCACTTTCATACACGTCAACTCTATGCACATCACTTTCATGTACTTAGAGCCCCTAAACCTGCATTAATTTCATGAAGTCAAATCTTTCAGGATATGGAAGGTAATTACTTTGATCGCGTGCTCTAAGTACATCAAACACACAATATGCTAAGCACTCAGATGTGTTTAGTCTTATGAGAGAATACATAATCGACAACATATAGGTTGCTAAGAACTTAAATGTGCTTAGTCTTATCAGAGAATACACACGTAGCAACATATAATTATGCTAAGCACTCAGGTGTGCTTAGTCTTATGAGAAGATTTAGTAATGACAAAATAATGATTGCTAAGCACTCAGGTGTGCTTAGTCTTATCATAAATGCAACAATACTATAAAGTAAGTCATATCATTCATAAAATTAAAACAGTTATTGAAGCATGCATCATTCTAACATACAACATGCAACATACAACTTTGTCGGGTAAGAGCCACTTACATGGCAGTCTTAAATCAGTCCGAGGATTCCTAAAATGCCTTAACTCTTAGCTTGGACGCTCCACGCCGAACCTAACTTAACACAAGACAATCCCACAATTAGGAATACAATACACAACAGCTTAGCTCAAGCTTAAAAGTACCCAAAAGAAACCTTACCGCTTGAGTCACACCCAAATAACCCAATCCCTTTGTTGGTGGGTATTCAGAGATGTTCTAAATGGTTCGGGAGCTACAACAGGAAGTTACCAAGCATTAGGAACTAAATTGCAGCACTTATGAAGAAATGAAAGGCCTAAAAGGAGGGGCATTACCTATTATCTTACCCAAAAAAGGTTCTGAACACACGCTGAATCTTGATCGACAAGGCCTGAAACTGTGAATTAGAAGTCGTTAGGGAGTGAGTAATTCCAATCTAACATGGATTATCCTTGGGTCATTGGAAAACCTCGTCGGAAACAAGGAATGTCACTGATTCGTTGTTGAAATCCACCGAAGAAGAAGGCAGCATGCTGGTTTCTGTTAACAAGGCCAAAACCTCTAATTTCAGACCCATTAGTAACAGAGTAATCTAGATCTAAGTCAATCGAACAAGCGTTAGACTTACCTCACCAACAATGAAGTTGGAAATTCATTGAACAAGAAGAGATCGTCGCTGGTTTGGGATTTCTCTCGGATCTTCGCACGCTGAGAGGAGGAATCCGCCGCTCAAGGTCGGAGGGGAGGAGTGACGTCGCGGATCTGGGCTTCTTGCGTTTGGTCATCATGATGGATGAAGGAACCATCGCGAGTCACCGAAAGGAACGACGCATCATCGTCAGATCGCGTCGCCAAGGGCTCTTGCACCGTCGTCTGGTCTCTGCAAATGTCGAAGGTGGTTGCAGGTCACCGATCGTCGCGGGGCTGAGAGATTATCATGCGCGTGTGTTGTCGAAGGCGCGCCGTTGTCTGCTCGTGGGTGTTCGCGATCACCGAAAATGGGAGGGAGAGAGAGGCGTCGCTGGTTTTGTGGCATTGACGGTGTTGGCCTAAGATGGGGGTTGAACGAGAGAGATAGAGGTAGATGAGCGGTTGCGGTCGGTTTGTGGGGAGAAGAAGGAAATGGGCGGCTGAAATGTGGGGAGATGGAGAATGGAAATGGGAATGACTTAATTAGGGGATTCTATTAATTTCTCTCATTTCCCCTCCTTTTTTTCTTAACCTACAACTAACAATCCTAACTCTCCTAACCTCAAGTCAAACCAAAACATTATTCCATGACGTGGGCCAAGGCAAAAAATAATCCAATCGAAAAACCCACGAAAATTTCTAAATGTAAAAAAAAAAAAATAAACGTACCTAAAATGTGGGGCGTCACAGACTCGATCGACCCCTCAAGGTCGGCCTCTTTCCTTTCAAACCGACCGCTACCCCTATAGGGGTCGGTGATGTCGCCTTGGGTTGATCCCTCAAAGGGATTGACTATCGTCCTCGAGGTCAACCCCTCCTTGGGGTCCACTTATTGTTTTCGAGTCGACCCTTTGGGGGGTCGGCTTTCGCCGTTGTTGGGTTGATCTCCCTTTATGGGATTGGCAGTTCCTCTTCAGACCAACCCCTCGGGGGGGCTCTTCCTACAGTTGGGCCGACCCCCTTAAGGGTTGGCCCTTCCTCCATTCGGTTGATCCCCTCGGGGGGTCGACCTTTGTTCCCTTCAGTCGATCCCCTAGGGGGTCATGTTTGCTCAATCCCTTTAGTGGGCTGGACCTCTAACTTCGTTGGGCCTTTGCCTTGGGTTTGATGATTTTTCCCATAACATTATTCATAAGGGAGAAGATGATCATGAGAAGAATGACTAAAAGAGAGGTCAATGATTCAAAACTAAAGTATACATGTCATATTCGTAACAATTTTCAAATTTAAAAAAATTCTTTTGAAATTTTTGTATGTAAATTTCAAATACTAGAAAACTAGTTTTAAAAAATAAATCTATATATTTAAGTGTGACATTTTCTTCCAACACTATTTTTTTTTATATTTTATTCTCTCTTAGTCTGATTTTTTTTTTTTTTTTTAAACAAACCTGCTTCATTTATGGGATCAGAGAAAGCCCTTAGGGCTACAACGAGAATCAGATAAAGCTTCCACCAGGCATGTAAGCTAAGAGGGGAAATAATTCAACAACAAGGAGAACTCTCCTGAAAACGCACATCTCGCTAAATCATGGGCCAAAAAATTTCGACTTTGAGGGATGAAAGAGAACTCAATCCTCGCAAATCCGGCAACAATGGAGCGTATGTCATCTACCCAAGTAGAGACTTCACTCAAAATCAGTGTTTCCCCCTCTTACCATTTGGACAACCGTGAGGCAACAGATGAGACACGAACTTAGTCAAAGTCCAGTCGCGTCGTCAGTCTCAGACCCTCGATAATCCCCAAAGCTTCAGCATAAAAGGGGGAATAGGCAATCAGATGGTGGTTTTGCATCGCCACTATAATCCCGCCAGTGGAATAGTGTAAAAGAGCCCCAACACCCGACCCCGGTACCCCAACTTTGCAAGTTTCATCCACCGAAAGACAAACAAACCCAGGAGATAGTTGTTAGAAAATTGATAGAACCTAAAATGGCTGAAATACCACGGATGAGGGGTCTCATCCCATTACCTGTCAGACCTTGATTGGGAAGAGGATGAAATCTTTTCAAAAACTTTTCACGGCATTGCTTGATCCATTCAACCTTCATTTGAACCCCCAGAGTCTGGCCCTGATGATAAACCGTATTGCGATTGTTCCAAACTGCCCAAGCGATGATGCACGCCAATTCAAACTCTTCGTTAGCTAGAGAGGACTGAAGCCGAATCCAACAATCTTGGATTGTCAACTTGAACTTCCAAATAAATTTATGATCAAGTAACACTCTCTTCCAAATCTCTTTGGTCTAATACATTCAAAAAGAGCATGTTCTATATATTCTCTCTAGTTTCTACAAATCTGACAGAAAGGTTATACCTGAATGTGCCTTTTATTGAGAATGTTATTGGTGGGGAGACAATTCTGGAAAGACCGCCATACAAAATGCTTGATTTTAGAAGGCAGATTAAACCCTCAGATTTCCTTCCACCAGTTCTTGCACATGTTTTCACTAGGGGAAGGAGTACCATCTAAGCTTGACATTAGAAGTTTATATTCGCTTCTAACACTGTAACAACCCCTATTTACATAGTGCCAGACCCATACAACTCTAGCCTTAGAGAGGCTGATAGGCATTTTGGAGACAATGTCACAATCTTCTAGGCCAAGAAACTGTTGCAATAATTCATAGTTCCACAGCCTAGAAGGAAGAATAAGGTCAGTCCCCATCAAGTTGATATTGTTCATTGGGGGATGTATGACCTTAAAGGTAGAGGGTCTGATGTGAACCAAGGAGCATCTATTATCATCCCTCAAGGTCCAATAACAAGATCTAGAGCCAAGAAGCTTCAACAAGCTTTAGTTTCTTATGTTCAACACTGGGTGAGCTCAACTAGGGATGCCCCAAAGAGAGATGAAGCTTTTCTACTCAATATTTTTCAAATAGAACTTAAGGAATGAGTTGCATTAAAAGAACTCTAAGTTGATATATTTTCTAGATTTAATACTTTGTTTTTATGTTATTTCATATCATAGGTTATATTTTATTAGAGAATATTATGACATTAATGCATTTAGAGTTTGTTAGTTGAATTAGTGGATGTAAGTTACAAGAGTTAGTGGCTAAAATTACTCTTGTTAGGAGAGAGTTAGTGGCAAAATTACTATTGTTAGTGGGGGAGTTAGTGGCTTGAATTTCCAAGGGCTATATATACCTCTTATAGAGTCTTTGTACAAACACAATTATCATCAATTTGAATTAAAGTGAGTTTATCCTTTAAGCTTTGGTTGAGAGTTAATTCTTCCAACTTTTGCAATTTCTTATGTTTAGATATTGCATGCTAGAATCATTCAAGTGGTGTTGATCATACCTCTTGTGGAGTGGTTCGAATCATGAGTTTAGAAACAAGTTTCTTACTCTTGATCTTGATCTTCATCGTCAAGGTAATCCGTTCTACACTTTTCCTTGGGTTGATTCCAATTGGGTTTTTGGGGTTTTCGGGTTTGAGATCTAAAGATCTTGTTCTTCAGCAAGATTGTTAGAACCACTCGTGGGAGTTTCTTAACACTTTGGTATCATAGCTTTAGGCTCAAGGTCGGATATATGTTTCTTTGCGTTTATCTCTTTTGAATTCTTCATTAACATGCATTTGTTTTGTTAGTTTCAAGTTTGTTCTTATTCTATTCGAAACATTTCCATTTTTCCTTCCGTGTCAAAAAAACTGCATACCCTAGAGCAAAATTCTTGCTAATTATTATTTTTATTTAAGGATGAAATTGTTGTCTTCCCATAGATTCGACCTCACGCTCATTGAAATGCTAAAGACATCCTACACCATCAAATCATTCATCACTTCTTGCTAATTATTGTTGTTCATTGTTTCAAAGCATGTCGATCGATATGTTATTTTGTTATTAATACTCTTATTTGAGATAACATTTGACAATTTGGCATTCAATCATATAACATACAAAATTCCTTCAAAAAAAAAAAAAAAAAAAAAAAAACTTTGGGCATTTATAGGTTGTCCAGATTTGTTCTTTTCCATTTGTTCTAAGCTTATTTCTTTTCTTTCTTGATTCATTTTCCTTTCGTTAATTTTTTTTTCTTGAACTTGTTTCTTTGTTGTTATTCGGATTGCTCCTTTGATCCATTCTTTTGTGATTTAAGTGTGTTATCTAAATCACTTGAATTGCACGTAACTCTTTAACTTTGTTGGGCTCACTTACCAATTTTTTTTGGAGTGTGTTTTGTGTGTGCTAAATTGTGAGAGTGAGTTTGTAAGGGAGTGATACACCGATTTGAGTGTTGAGTGTTAAATACGAGTGATCTTCATTAACGAGTGAGACACGTGAGAGAGCGCTTGTGAGGTCCTTTTTTTGTTACTTTTGTTTTTTTTACTGCATGGCAAATTCCGAAGTTGATCATAATATTTATGATGCCCGGATGAGAGAGGCTCAACAAGGAACCATGGAGAGAATGATTCGTGGAATGGAAGAACTGAATGATCGTATGCAGAGGTTGGAGGCTCGATACCAATCTCGAGAAAGAATTCCACCACCACGTGTAGTGGATGACCCTGTTGTTCCTCACGAGGATGACTATGAGGGAGATAGTTTCGATCAACACGAGGATGACCAAGTTACCTAGGTAGCGGATCCGAGAGGAGAAAGACGTGTTCGTCGTGGTTTGGAAAGAGGAAGAGGTCGTGGGCGAGGACACCATAATTTGCATAGGAGAGCTCCACAAGAAGAGGGAGTTGATCGTAACGTGGGAAGCATCAAATTGAAACTTCCAAAGTTTTATGGTAAAACCGATCCGGAGGAGTACCTTGAATGGGAGAAAACGGTGGAGTCGGTGTTCAATTGCCAAAATTTTAGCGATGATAAGAAGGTAAAATTATGTGTTTCTCAATTTAAACAATATGCTCAAACGTGGTGGGATAAGTTGATGTCAAGTAGGAGAAGGAATCTTGAAGCACCAATTGATTCTTGGTATGAGTTCAAGGAGTCAATGAGGAAGCATTTTGTTCCAAAACACTTCCAAAGGGACATGGCACAAAAGCTTCAAGCATTGAAACAAGGACGCAAGTTCGTGGAGGATTATTACAAGGAGATGGATACAATGATGGATCGACTTGATCTAGATGAGGACATGGAGAATCTCATGGCGCAATTTCTTAATGGGCTAAACATGGAGATTGCGGACAAGGTTGATCTACAACCTTACTTTGACATTGAGGAAATTGATGGACCAAAACGTGTGTGTAGTTTGGTTCAATAACCTGCAATGGAAATATGGTCAAGTGCAAGTATACACTGTCAATCAAGTAATAAAATGGAAAGTATTCCTAGTATCGAATCCCAAGAGACTGTTGTGAAATTTTAGTTTTAGAAAGAATTTATTTTTCTAATGCATGAAAAGTAACAAAAATAAGTTGATAATGTGTTGGGTTGGTTTTGGTTACAAAATAATAATAAAAACAGGGATCCAATCATGTTTCAGCCCTCAGTTGAGTTTACTTGACAGCCTGTGACCACAGAGTCACCACATAGTACCTTATGCTTTTGGATCAGATTCATCTCCTATTCAGCCTCTTTGCAAGTACCTTTAGGAGTCTAAGCCATTATACTCACGGTCCAGTGGATAATGTGATCTTAGATGGTTAAGCATGCAATCATATTGATCTTATAGTCTTTTGCCCCAATCATCAAGGACAATCGACGAAATCCTATTCCTAGGTTTTTCTGCTATAACACCTTTACGAGAGCCGTTAATTGCCCGACATGTCCAGTATCGACATTAACATTTAATGTTGATTAAGTGATCAAGTTAATCTAACATTTTTGCATATATTCAGTAAATGACGAACCACACAAAGCATAAGGGTAAAACCGTAATTTACAGCTATCAAGCTAGCACATTTCTTAATGGACATTCACATAATTGAATGCCTTAGGAAAACTTAGCTCATAATGATAAATAAACTAAAATATTTCATTGAAAAATAATGCATAAGTACAAAAACTGCTAAAAGGGTAAAATGGTAATTTTACTCGAAAATTAAGAATAAAACAAAAACAGAATAAAAACAGAATAAATAAATGACAGAATTAAAATAATGAAGGTTCTAAACTGAAAATGAAATTATAAATGCGAAAACTAGCTAAAGGGTAAAATGGTAATTTTGCATGAAAAATTAAGAACGAAAAGAAATGCGAAATAAAAACAGAATGTAAATAGAAAATGTGCAGAATAAAATAGAAAATAAATCTGGAAATTTTTCAACTTTCTCTCTCTCGAACTCGTGGACAATGGATGAAGGGTCTCTACTCGCTCGATTCACGTCGTCAATGCGAATCGAATCCTCGCAGCACCTTCCTTTCGGAGCTGGTTGAAGTAGAACTTTTCCAGAGGAGTGGTGTTGCGTGCTCAATGTGTAAAAGAAATAAGCAATAAGAGAGAGAGAGCACTCAGAACATGCAAGCATACATGATCTTGTAGCAAGTAGTAAGTATTTTTTCATTCGTTTTCCCACAGAGATTTATTATTAGCTACTCGTGAAGTGTATTGTTAAGCAAGAATGGGTGGATTTGATGGGGTAGATTTGGTTTAAAAATGCCTAATTACTAATGAATCAATAAAGGATAGCAACATGAACAAGTGCAAGTCAATGATAAACTCAACCGTAAAGAGAAGAGATTAATAAACGAAGAGAAAAATAGCTAAGCAGAATTTTTAACTTAGTAGAATTGCGAGAACAGCAATTTTACCGCAATGTTACTAACAGCGAAAGTGTGTAAAATGGAGAAACAAGGGCTACTAACGACTCCTCTATAGGCATTTTCACACGATTCTCAAGCATTGGATCAACTCACTATGCATCAAACTAACTCAATCTCATGTATCTTCCGATTTCATGCATTAGATTCTTTAGTTTACTCATGTCCAAGTAAGGTCTTAAGCATCTTGTTAAAGCAGTAAGTTATGATTTGTACTAGGAAAACGCCTATTCCTAGGTCGTTTTCTGGTTACCTTGAGAGGCTAGCATGAGTGTATGACTCTGAACTCTTACTCCTTCCAGAGGTTAGGAGTTCTTTGGACAAAATGGATGGCCAATCGAAATTGCCCGTGGGATGAAGCTTACATACAATCAATGCATTCGAGAGCTATCCTACATGCTTGGTTCACGTGTTTTAGCCTATAGTATTGTCATTAGCATGCCCCTATGTGACTTAGCTACTCATGGATGTAGAGAGAACAGAAATATTAGATAAAATAGGCATGCTTAGGAGAAAATGAAAGACAAAACAACAAGGAAAAACAGTAGGCAGAGAAGGTAAAGACAAAGTGTGAAATGATGAATTGTGCTTTGATTAATCAATTGTTTGACTGAACAAATGAAGACTTAAAGTTACTAACATAAAGACAGAAAGCAACGAAATGGAATGGATTAACTAATGGAAAAGAAATAACAACAAAACGGTGCTGGAAATGAAAAGTAAAGACAGAAAGCAGTAAAATGAGCTTGAACGCCTCGTCGCAAAACGCCTCGGCTGAAGGGAGAGAAAGGTAAGCCTTGCTTGGATGAATCCAATCAGGAGAGAAGATGATCTTCTCTCCTTCCTATCAGATTGTCGACTCCAACAGCTGAACCTCTCAAACCAACAGACGGAGAAGAGAATGAATGGGAAAGACTGCGCTGCGAAGAGACTTCTACGCTTTCGGATGATGATTGAACCCTCCTCTTTGACCTCCTTTTATAGTGTTCTGCAGGTGCGATTGGGCCAAGGAGAACCATCCATCCTCAACGTCGTACTTCAAAATGGATGGAGGAGAAAGAACGAATCCCTGAAATATCGGATTACAACAGAAAAAGGTTAGCCAACTTACGGATTTCACTTAAAACATTGCGGTTTTAGCAATGTTTCCGCAATGCTTCTGCAATGCACAATTTTCATTATTTTAACTTCCTTTTTCATTCCTTTTCTTTCCTTTTGCACACAAGTCCTAATTTAGCTTCGTTCTTCTAATTCTCACATATAAGTATAGGTTTAAGCTAAATCCTATCAAAAACACCTAAGAGTGTACATCTTTCTAAGATAAATAAGTCCTAAAAAGGTCACTTTTGGAGACGTAACACACACCCAAACTTAAGGTTTTGCTCGTCCTCGAGCAATCTAAGGACTTGTTTAGGCTGCTTTTTTTATCCTCTTTAACCACTTGCTGACTCCCCTACATTCCTATCTATAGCAGTGCTGTCCTGTGACACATTTCTAAGTTTACAACTACCCTCTTACTTTGCTTCTTCTGACTTCGCATGCCTAAAGCTCCTACTGTTTCATTAACCCCTTACAGCTGATCTACTTGCTTCTGTCATATCGTGCAACTATCCCTAAGGTTTCAAATTCTACCTAGCTTTACCCCAGACTCAGTACATGCTTCTAGTTTTTACTTTTGAGCTACCTAGGATTCCTTAGAGTCATGCCAGTCTTAGTATAAACCAGTGACAGTAGTACATTTAGAGAACAACCTAAACCCTGGCATCACTACATTGGACATACATTCATCTCCCTAAACAACCCTACAAGTTACAACTTTGTGCTCAGCTAACTTGAGTATCAGAGTTCTTTTTATTCAGGACATCTAAGCCACAAAGTTGCAACTCCTAGGTATACATTCTTCTTCCCTATTCCTTCCTTTTTCTTTCTTACTTTGGTGGAGCCTCTCCTTTGGTTGCCTTTTGATGCAATGCCACTTGTGGGTTACACACTTGGCACTGATTACTCAGCAACCTAAGAGAGACATCCCTCTTTTTCTTATTTTTCATTTTTTTTTCTTTCAGTTCATCATTTTTTGTAAAAGAGAAGAAGAATGCTTATGCTTAAAGGGAGAGAGGAATGTTCCTAGGCCTAGGGTGGCCTCCCCCAAACTTAAACTACTCATTGTCCCCAATGAGTGTCTGAGGTGGCACACCCCCAAACTTATCCTAGAAGCATCTAGTCTAGGGTAAAACAAAGAGAATCTAAAAAGCCCTAGGGATAGACAGAACATTCTAAAAGCAAACATTACAGCAGCAGAAATTTATCAAAACAGGCAGGGAAGGACTTAAAGCTACGCATGCTGAGCACTTTTAAGAGGCTAATTTAAACTATCAAAGGTGTCTTATGACACTCATCTAGCATGCATTTAGATAAGCTATATAAGGTAGTCAAAATAGCAGCAAAAGACAAAATTTAAACAGAACCAGCCTAGCTAAACAGTCAGTCAAAAACATGCATTTACTAATAAAAATTGCGGATTCTGCAATTATTTCGCAATGGATACAGGACAGATATATCAGTGATCAAGGCCCCTATGCATGCTCTTTCCAGTCATTTAAGCTATACAAAAAGGAAACTAAACTAATCTACCTATTCAGATACCATCAGACTACACTAAACAAATCTAAACAACAAAAATAAAGAACTAAAAACAGATCAAAATTTAACTCAAAACAGCAGAATTCACATGGTTCAACAAAAAGCAGTTTGATTATTATATTTTTTTTTTCTTTTAGGGAACAAAAATACTCCCTTGAGTGCTTCTCAATCTAGCACTCAGATGTCCTCATCATCATCATCATTCCGTGGTCTTGGAGGCGCCCATGGAGTCAGTAGGTCCGTGGGGAATTCAGGAAAGATGCAGCTCAATTGGTCTGCAACATCCTTATCCCTTGCCTGCGCATATGTGGCCCATTGCGCCATCTTCTTTTGCAAGTCCATCAGGCAGGCCATTGACAGAGATTGAGCAGCAGCCAGGCCATCTAGCTCGAACTCCATGTTCCCCTTCCTTCGCATCCTCAAGGCAGTAGGCAACTCCAGGTGCCCCGTGTAGGCCAGCTGCCTCTCCATCCTCTCGATTGGAACCCCTGCACATAAGCAGAGCTTAGTAATTGTATTAGGAAAGAAAAGTGGACCCTTACCCTTTTTGGCGCAGTCAGCGATTGAGGCTGCAATGACCTCGCCCACATTGATTGTGAGGCCCCTCATGATCGCATAGACCAGCAGCGATCTGCCTTGGTTGATGGTGGTCTCGTGGGTCACTGGTGACAGCTTCCTCCGCACGAAGGAAAACCAGACAGCTGCCTTGGCTGTGAGGGTAGCACTCATCAGGGTGTGCTTCCCATTGCGTGAAACCGTCCACGCTGCCTCAGGTTGGCCAATGATCCGAATTGCTTCCTCAAGGACAGCTTTTGTTGGCTCATCAACGATCCTTGCATAATTCGTGTGTTTTTTACCCTTGAGGCCATAGGCTTCATTGATTGCCTTCGCTGAGAAATCCACCTCAATTCCTCTGACCACAGACAGGCCATCCTCAGGGTTCATCAAGTTTGCGTAGAAATCATACACCATGCTGGAATAGGCGGGGACGGGTGGTCTGCACAGCTCCTCCCAGCCGTGATTGGTGATCCCTGCGCGCAAGAATTGCGGCAGGTCTGCTAGCGCGTCGAGGAACCCTTTCTCGTGCAGCAGGTCCCTCTTCCTTAACTCAGTGCCTCTGGACTCAGCATCAGAGGACACATACCTCACAGATTGAGGCTCATCTTCAGGGTACAGCTTGGCTTTCCCCTTGTCTTTTGGTTTGGCTGATTCAACAGCCTCAATCTTGAGCTTCTTTGGGGAAGGCTCACTACTAACCTTCTTTGATGAAGGCTCACCCCTGGCTTTCTTTTTCTTGGACTTCTTCGATGTTTTTGGCCGTTTGGCCTTGACAACCTTGGTGGCTTTCTTTCTCAATCTCGCCTTGGTTGTGATCTGTTGGAGGCAATCCCCCAATGTCTCCTCCATCGAATCATCCCCTTCCACAGGGTTGTCGGGGCTAACCTCCCTCAAAGGAGAGAATACCTCGTCTTCCTTAGCTGCGTCATCCCCCTACGCCGATTCTTGATGGTCTGCCTCTGGAATTTCAGGTTCAGGCGTCTGGGAGATGGGTGAAGCTTCAGGGCTCTGCGCTGGGGAAGACGGTTCAGAGCTCTGTGGCGACGGAGATGGTTCAGGGCTTCGCCTGGCCGTCGCGTAGGATGGACGGCCACTCTCTCGACTCTCCACAGAGGGAGTCTTCTTCTTGATTGCTGCATCAGCTACAGCCATACTCCACTTTCTCTTCTTGGGCGTTCCTGCTGGTTCAGATGGTCCAGCAGGGATCTCCGTCACTACCTTCCACTTCTTCTTGCGAACAGGAAGCTTGGGAAGGCGTTCAGTTCGCGCGGCCTCAGCGTCTGCCAAGGCAAGAAGTGCCTCTCTCGCAGCGATCTCAGCGTCGTCAGCCTTCTTCTTGGATGCAGATCTCTCAGCTCTCGTTAGCACCATGGTGGAGTCGTAAGAATCTGGAAAGAGGGATTGCAGAGGAAGAAGGAGAGAGCTTTCTTGGAGATCAGGGAATGAGGGAAACGTACGGATCAGAGCGCTTCTAACGGCTATAAGTAATGATGGAAATCCCAACGGCTATTTCTATTGCGGATTTCGCAAATCTACCGCAATTAAATGGCCGTTGGAGATTTCCTTCGTTTCAACTGCCCATATTTCCTCAACGTAATCTTCGATTTGGCCCAATATCTTCCCTGATTTTTAATCCAGGATCCATCTCCTTGATTCCCTCTATCGATCCCCTATTAAAAGAAATAAAATCAACATCAAATTCGTAATTAAAATCACACAAAAATATACGCAAATCGTAACCGAAAGAATAGCAAAAAATAAACTAAGGCATAGCCTCGCATGGACGAGCACAGTGATCACTCGTCCTCTCTCGTTCTTATTTTCACGTTTCAGTCAAGAGGAAGGCCGAGAGAGTCTTCACATCTCCTTCCTCATAATAATGCTTCAATCGTGCACCATTAACCATGAACGGTTGCCCTTGCTGCAGGTTCCTAATCTCGATTGCACCATGAACAAACACGTTAGTTATTACAAAAGGACCTGACCATCTGGACTTAAGTTTGCCTGGAAATAATCTCAACCTTGAGTTAAATAACAAGACAAGTTGGCCTTTCTTAAAGTCCTTAATCCTAAGTCTACTATCATGCCAAATCTTAGTCTTTTCCTTATACATTTTAGCATTTTCATAGGACATATGTCTAAGCTCATCAAGCTCATGTAATTGCAGAGACCGAAATGTTCCCGCATCGGTCACGCAATAATTCAGTTCTTTTAAGGCCCAAAATGCTTGAATTTCCAATTCGAATGGTAAGTGACATGCTTTGCCATACACAAGTCTATAAAGAGACATACCTAGGGGTGTCTTATATGCAGTCCTATATGCCCAAAGTGCATCCTCGAGTTTAAACGACCAATCTTTTCTACTAGGTTTGACCACTTTTTCGAGTATGTTTTTAATCTCCCTATTTGAAATTTCAGCTTGGCCATTCGAATGTGGGTGATAAGGGGTGGCTACTCTATGTCTAACATTGTATTCAGCCAACACTTTTTCCATAGCTTTATTAATAAAGTGTGTCCCTTCATCACTAATTATAGCACGAGGTGTACCAAACCTAGTAAAGATATGCCTATTAAGGAACTTAATGACTGTTTTGGCATCATTGTTTGGACATGCTATGGGCTCTACCCACTTAGACACATAGTCTACAGCTACAAGTATGTAAAGGTTACCTGATGATGGAGGAAATGGTCCCATGAAGTCAATGCCCCACACATCAAAGAGCTCCAACTCTAAAATGTAAGTGAGAGGCATCTCATCCTTTCGACTAAGGTTACCTGTTCTCTGGCATTCATCACAGCTGTGTGCGTATTCGTGGGCATCCTTGAAGATCGTGGGCCAATAGTAGCCACTCTGGAACACCTTTGCAGCTGTTCTTTGGCCACCAAAATGTCCACCATAGGGGGTTGTATGGCAGTGCTGCAGCACAGACTTCGCCTCAGCAGCTGACACACATTTCCTCAGCAAACCATCTGCACATGTCTTGTAAAGTGTAGGATCATCCCATATGAACTTCCTAGCTTCATGCAGGAACCTCTTCTTTTCTTGTCCTCCCTTGAAAGTTGGTAGTACCTGCGATGCAAAGAAGTTAGCAATGTCAGCAAACCAAGGTTCCTCATCGTTATCACGATGTGCTAATACAAAGACATGCTCATCGATAAAAGCATCAGAAATTGCGGTTTCCGCAATGTTATCGCAATTATGTTGCAATCTGGAAAGATGATCCGCAACCACGTTTTCACATCCTTTCTTATCTCTAATGTCCAGATCAAACTCTTGCAGCAACAATACCCATCTAATTAACCTAGGCTTAGCATCAACCTTCCTCATAAGGTATTTTAAGGCAGAATGGTCAGTGTACACGATTGTCCTAGTGCCTACAATGTAATTCCTAAACTTCTCACAGGCAAACACTACAGCTAGCATCTCCTTCTCAGTGGTTGTGTAATTACATTGTGCCTCATTAAGTGTCTTACTAGCATAGTATACAGGGTGTGTTAGTTTGTCAATCTTTTGTCCTAACATAACCCCTACAGCATAGTCACTTGCATCACATAACATCTCAAATGGGAGGTCCCAATTTGGTCCTACTATAATAGGTGCTTTGACTAATGCTTCCTTAAGGGTTTTCCCGGCTAGGAAACATTCTTTAGAGAAGATGAATGGTTTGTTCAGCTCTAGAAGCTCACACAAAGGCTTGGAGATCTTTGAAAAGTTCTTAATGAACCTTCTATAGAAGCCTGCGTGTCCTAAGAAACTTCTAATGGCTTTCACATTCTGAGGTTCCACCAACTTCTCTATTATTTCAATCTTGGCCCTATCGACCTCCACTCCTGCTCTAGACACTCTATGACCTAGGACTATCCCCTCTTCCACCATGAAGTGGCATTTTTCCCAATTAAGGACTAGGTTAGTCTCCTCACACCTAGCCAGGACTTGTCCTAAGTTCTCTAAACAGTTTGTAAATGAATCACCAAAGACTGAGAAGTCATCCATAAATATCTTTATCATGGATTCATCTAAGTCAGAGAAGATTGCCAACATGCACCTTTGGAACGTTGCTGGTGCATTGCATAAGCCAAAAGGCATTCTGCGAAAGGCAAAGGTTCCAAAAGGGCAAGTGAAGGTGGTCTTCTCCTGGTCCTTAGGGTCTATAGTGATTTGGTTATATCCAGAATAACCGTCTAGAAAGCAGTAATAAGCTCTACCAGCCATCCTATCTAACATCTGGTCAATAAATGGTAAAGGGAAGTGGTCCTTTTTTGTTTCCTTATTCAATTTCCTATAATCCATGCAAACTCTCCATCCTGTAATAGTTCTAGTTGGAATCAGTTCATTGCTCTCATTCACTACTACAGTCATCCCCCCTTCTTAGGTACACATTGTATAGGACTCACCCACTGACTACTAGCTATAGGGAAGATCACACCTGCATCTAACCACTTTATGATTTCTTTTTTAACTACCTCTTTCATAGAGGGGTTCAACCTACGTTGGTGATCTACTCGGGGTGTATGCTCTTCCTCTAATATTATCTTATGCATGCAGTAAGAAGGGCTAATGTCTCTAATGTCAGCAATAGTCCATGCAATAGCCTTTCTATGTTGCTTAAGTAATAATATCAGCTCAACCTCATGCTTCTTACTCAATTTAGATGAAATAATAACAGGCAGAGTATCATTACTTCCTAAATATGCATACTTAAGATGTTCAGGCAGTGGTTTTAATTCTAAGTTAGGTGGATGCTCAATGGATGGTTTTAATGGATTCATGGATCTTTTAGTTAAATCTTTATTCATACAAACATGTTGTGGTTTATCTACAGGTATATCCATTATCTCAGAAACATTTAAATCAGTTAAATCTAATTGTACATATTCATTAGCATGCTTAGTTAATAATTCATGCTCCAGCTGTTCTTCCATCAGTGAATCTACAATGTCCATGCTAGCACAAGATTCAGAGTCAGATGGGTACCTTAAAGCTTTATAAACACTAAATTTAACCTCCTCATCATGAACCCTCATAGTGGGTTCACCTTTTTGGACATCTATCAGGGCCCTACCTGTGGCTAGAAATGGTCTGCCTAATAGGATGGGGACCTCCTTGTCTGCTTCATAATCCAGGATGATGAAATCTGCAAGGAAAATAAACTTGTCAACCTTTACAAGAATATCCTCAATCTTACCCTCAGGGTAGGCTATGGATCTGTCTGCAAGTTGTAAAGTGACAGTGGTGGGACGTGCTTCTCCTATTCCTAGCTGGCGGAATAGTGATAGGGGCATGAGGTTTATGCTGGCTCCCAGGTCACAAAGAGCTCTGCCCACGTGCTTGCCTCCTAGCTCTACTGGTAAGGTGAAGGAACCAGGATCCTTCTCCTTCTTGGGTAGCTTGTTCTGGGGTATGGCACTGCACTCCTCAGTGAGATTCACTGTTTCAAATTCACCAATTATTTTTTTGTTAGTGATTATATCTTTTAAAAACTTAACATAAGAGGGCATAGACTGTAAAACTTCTACAAAAGGAATATTAACATGCACTTGTTTAAGAATTTCTAAAAATTTGTTAAAGTGCACTTCCTGTTCTTGTTTTTTCTTTAGCCTTCGAGGAAATGGAGGTGGTGGCACATATGCAGGCACTTCAGGTCGCCTCAGGATAGGTGGAGGCCTTGGGATTTCTTCTATCTCTTCTATGATTGGCTCCAGCCTTGCTCCTAATGTGCTTGGTGATGGTTGACCTTGGTTTGGCAGAGACTCCAGTGGAGCACTAGACTCATTGTTCTCTACTCTCTTTGGTGCTTCTTTAGTGTTGCTCACCAATGGTCTACCACTTCTAAGTTCAATTGCTTGAACTTGCTCTTTTCCATCTCTCCTTGGCACCTCAGTGTCAGCAGGTAGTCTACCTTGGGGCCTACTTTTGAGTTCATTGGCTAGTTGCCCTATTTGGTTCTCTAGGCTCCTGAGGGTAGCTTGCTGGCTTTGTAGAGTGACATCATTCTTGGCGATGTACTCTTTGAGTAGATTTTCTACAGAAGACCCTACTGGTTGGTTGTATGGTTTTTGATACATGGATTGGTTATGTTGGGGAGTGAAACCAGGTGTTCCACTCGGTCTTGGTTGGTTAGGAGCTTGGTTAGTATTTTGCTGGCCACCCCATGAAAGATTTGGGTGGTTCCTCCAACCAGGATTGTAAGTGTTGGAATAGGGGTTGTTCCTAGGCTGCTGTTGGCTTCCAACATAGCAGACTGAGGCTAGATTCCCAGGGCAGTATTCATACAGGTGCCCTTCCCCACAGAATCCACAGATCAGTGTCTCACCTTGACTTGGTTGTGTGCCCATTGACATGGCTGTGGCGGTGTTGACACTAGTTTGGAGATTGGCTTGAGCCATTTGTTTGACTAGGTTGGTCAGGGCGCTTATTTGGCTACTCATGGCATTGAGTGCGTCCTTATTTTGAGCTCTACTTGGCTCGATTGGATCATCTGACCACCTACAGTGAGATGCTGAGATCTTCTCCAAGATCTCATAGGCTTCGTTATAACTCTTTGACAGCATGGAACCTCCAGCAGATGAATTTAACACTTGTCTGGTGCTGGGGTTGCATCCTTTGAAAAAGACCTCTATTTGGATACACCATGGAATACCATGGTGTGGACATTTAAGTAGAAGGTCCTTGAACCTTGTCCAAGCTTCGTGAAGTGACTCATTTTCAGCTTGTTTGAACTTGACTATGTCATCACGAAAGGTAGAATTCCTATCAGGTGGGAAATATTTCACTAGGAATTTCTCCGCCAAGTCTGTCCAATTGAGGACTGATCCAGAGGGTAATGAGTTTAACCACGTCTTTGCTTTGTCCCTTAATGAGTAGGGGAAGAGGTAGAGCCTCAAGGCTTCTTGGGAAACTCCAGGGATGAGAAATGTATCACTAACTCCTAGGAAGTTTCTAAGATGGTTGTGGGGGTCCTCATTTTCCACTCCAAAGAATTGTCCCACAGTGGACAACATTTGGAACATTACTGGCTTTAACTCGAAGGAGTTGGCAGTAATTTCAGGGCGGATTATGCTTGGGTTTAGCTCCCCAAGCATAGGTACTAGGTAGGAAAGAATGGCACTATTCTTATCATTCGCTATTTCGATGGGATTGCGAGTGGTAGGTACCGGATTTGGGACTGGTATATCCATTTCTTCTTGATAGAATTGCGGAGACTCTGCGGTTTCAGCAATTGTTGGAGGTATAGAGGGTTGGTTAAAGAGACGTTTCTTGGCTCTATTTCTGGCCCTAAGTAATCTCTCAGGCTCAGGATTGAACTCTAGATCGCTACTTGAAGGTTCATTCATAAACTAACCCAATGGTACCTGCAAAAGAAATGAGAAAAAGATCAGTTCCAATAGATATTAAACTTTGTTTTTCTAACTTAACAAACTTCGTTTTCACTAAACTAAATCCCCGGCAGCGGCGCCAAAAACTTGTTGCGTGCTCAATGTGTAAAAGAAATAAGCAATAAGAGAGAGAGAGCACTCAGAACATGCAAGCATACATGATCTTGTAGCAAGTAGTAAGTATTTTTTCATTCGTTTTCCCACAGAGATTTATTATTAGCTACTCGTGAAGTGTATTGTTAAGCAAGAATGGGTGGATTTGATGGGGTAGATTTGGTTTAAAAATGCCTAATTACTAATGAATCAATAAAGGATAGCAACATGAACAAGTGCAAGTCAATGATAAACTCAACCGTAAAGAGAAGAGATTAATAAACGAAGAGAAAAATAGCTAAGCATAATTTTTAACTTAGTAGAATTGCGAGAACAGCAATTTTACCGCAATGTTACTAACAGCGAAAGTGTGTAAAATGGAGAAACAAGGGCTACTAACGACTCCTCTATAGGCATTTTCACACGATTCTCAAGCATTGGATCAACTCACTATGCATCAAACTAACTCATTCTCATGTATCTTCCGATTTCATGCATTAGATTCTTTAGTTTACTCATGTCCAAGTAAGGTCTTAAGCATCTTGTTAAAGCAGTAAGTTATGATTTGTACTAGGAAAACGCCTATTCCTAGGTCGTTTTCTGGTTACCTTGAGAGGCTAGCATGAGTGTATGACTCTGAACTCTTACTCCTTCCAGAGGTTAGGAGTTCTTTGGACAAAATGGATGGCCAATCGAAATTGCCCGTGGGATGAAGCTTACATACAATCAATGCATTCGAGAGTTATCCTACATGCTTGGTTCACGTGTTTTAGCCTATAGTATTGTCATTAGCATGCCCCTATGTGACTTAGCTACTCATGGATGTAGAGAGAACACAAATATTAGATAAAATAGGCATGCTTAGGAGAAAATGAAAGACAAAACAACAAGGAAAAACAGTAGGCAGAGAAGGTAAAGACAAAGTGTGAAATGATGAATTGTGCTTTGATTAATCAATTGTTTGACTGAACAAATGAAGACTTAAAGTTACTAACATAAAGACAGAAAGCAACGAAATGGAATGGATTAACTAATGGAAAAGAAATAACAACAAAATGGTGCTGGAAATGAAAAGTAAAGACAGAAAGCAGTAAAATGAGCTTGAACGCCTCGTCGCAAAACGCCTCGGCTGAAGGGAGAGAAAGGTAAGCCTTGCTTGGATGAATCCAATCAGGAGAGAAGATGAATCTTCTCTCCTTCCTATCAGATTGTCGACTCCAACAGCTGAACCTCTCAAACCAACAGACGGAGAAGAGAATGAATGGGAAAGACTGCGCTGCGAAGAGACTTCTACGCTTTCGGATGATGATTGAACCCTCCTCTTTGACCTCCTTTTATAGTGTTCTGCAGGTGCGATTGGGCCAAGGAGAACCATCCATCCTCAACGTCGTACTTCAAAATGGATGGAGGAGAAAGAACGAATCCCTGAAATATCGGATTACAACAGAAAAAGGTTAGCCAACTTACGGATTTCACTTAAAACATTGCGGTTTTAGCAATGTTTCCGCAATGCTTCCGCAATGCACAATTTTCATTCTTTTAACTTCATTTTTCATTCCTTTTCTTTCCTTTTGCACACAAGTCCTAATTTAGCTTCCTTCTTCTAATTCTCACATATAAGTATAGGTTTAAGCTAAATCCTATCAAAAACACCTAAGAGTGTACATCTTTCTAAGATAAATAAGTCCTAAAAAGGTCACTTTTGGAGACGTAACAAGTGGTCCGCTCTTGTTGGAGTTTCGGGATTTGGGTGAGTTCTTTGAGAGAGAAAATAGATTGATCGACTATGTGGAGATTGATTGTTGTAAACAATGATCAATGCCTTGAATGAAGACTTGTGGTGCCTTTTATAGGCCCTAGAGTTTGTTGGAGGTTGCTAAAATGGGGGAGAGATCTTTGGGAAGAGTTGTTAGGTCAAATGTGGATTTGGTTTACTGAATCTTTTGAAGATCTTTGACTAAATATCTCAACAAATTCGTTTGACCAGTCAACTGCACTCTGTGACTTCTATGTGGCCACAAGCTGGATTCTGTGACTTTGTGACTTCTATGTGGCCACAAGCTGGATTCTATGACTTTGTGACTTCTATGTGGCCACAAGCTAAAGCAAAATACAGTTTTCCTGACAATAATTAAAACAACATTAATTTTTATCCAAAATGACTCTTTTACCCTCCAAATTGCTTTATATTGACAAAACGATCTTGAACATGTGAATTTTCTATTTTTATTCTTTTTTAATCAATTACATGCGCAATTATCTTCAATTTAACTCAAAAAGTCAATTAATGAGTAGGCTTTAAAGGGTAAAAATACGACATAAATGACGTTCATCACACCCCCAAACTTAACTTATTGCTTGTCCTCAAGCAATTCAACACGTAATAACAACAAGAATGAACAATTATGCAAATGTTTAACATGCTTTCAAACAAAGTTCGCTTATAAACAACCTTTCAGGAGAGGTCTCATATTCTAGTGTCAGTCATAATCTCATAAGTAGTTTCTCACATAAGTTTATACTTTCGTTTTCTAAACAAAGCTTTTTCTAGTCTATCCTAACCATATGCTTAATCTATCTAACCTTTAGTCACTGAGTTTAGGATAGTCCCTTTCATGAAATAAATTAGGCTTAGACTTTTCCTTTTGTGTGAACTTTCAACACTTTTTCCCCCAAACTTGTGTTGCTGCTAGACTTCCCATTTTTTTCTTTTTCTTTCTTTTTTTTCTTTACTATTCTCTAGAGAATCTTTGTTGCTAGACTCACCTTCGTTCCAGCTTGCCTGCAATTTCATTGCACAGTGCATCTAGCTACGAGCAAGCCTCACAAACTAAGATAAATACTCACTTCCTAGTTACTCTTTCATGCAGTGACAACCATGGGACACATGATCGCCTCTGGTTACTCAGCTAACTTAAGAAGGAGGATTACCTCTAGATATAGTTTTTTTTTTTTTTTTTTTAGCTATTCTTACTTTGGAAGAGACATAGCAACAAGACCTAGCAGTCAACATAATACAAATATACTTCACCCCCCCCCCCCCCCCCCTCCCAAAATAAAAAAAAATAAAAAAAAAAAAAACTTAAAGGAGGCAATGTCCTCATTGACTATACAGGAGATTTTTCAAAAGGCATGGTCTGAGCATTAGTCTACAAAAAAACGTTAAGGCTAAACTCTCCTAAACATGTTAAACGGGTTAAACAAAAGGAATTTTAGACTTGTGAAAACGTTTCGCATAGAAAAGTACTAATGGAACCCTATGTTTTTTAAAAAACTTACAAGTTATGACATTTGGCACTATTTGAGCAGATATAAGCTCTAGTTATCATCATAAAGGTTACTTTAAAGAAAACACATGAAAGATAGCATGCTAACAACATTCCGATACTTGTGCAATCAATTTATTAAATCTAATCATGCACATTCCACAAAACATTTGTCCTAGCAGAATCAAATAAAACAACTGCAACTACTATCCTAACAAAACAAGAAAATGATGAAATAACAAAATGTCACTTCTATCCTACCAGAAAAACAAAAAAACTAATAACTGAAATGTAACTAACAAAATTAACAATATATTTAACAAATGAAGCAAAGGAGTAGAGAGTAAGAAATAACGGTACTCCCCTAATCTTCAGACGAGACGTTGTCTTCGGAATCAGTATTCAAAGGGATATTCAGGCAAATGGGAGGAACTGTCGGGAATGTAGGCATCAAGGTCGGAGCCAAGGCATTAAAGAACCCTTGAATGAGCTCATACCTCTCTTTGGTATAGGCTCAGTAGGCCATGTTCTGTTGGATCATATGCTTCCATTGAGAAGGGGTGATGCTTGGAATATTTGCTGAACTGGTGGTAGGTTGTGATTGCTCTGTGGCCACAGAGGTGGAACAACCTTTTGCCTTAGACGCACGTGACATCGATGCTTTCCCAGTCTTTTGGTTACTGAAGAGCTGCAACTTTTGAACAAGCTGCGCAGTGATGGCTGGCTTTGGCAAACTTTTTTCCTCACCTTGTCGATGCTTAAGTCCTGCTTTGAGGCAAATGCGAGTGACAAGTGACCCAAAGAATAATTTTCCAGCCTTCTTCTTGCCACAAGCAATCAACTCTTCTCTTAGCAATATCCCAATATTGAGATCAAGACCCTTTAGGATGCAATACAGCAGCATCACTCGTTACATTACAAACAATTGTGTCATTCGTAGGATTCCCTTCTTGAGCTTCCCCAGTATTTGCTTCAGCCTTCTTCTCAGTTGAAGAAGTGTTTGGCTTAAATTTAATTCCTTCAGTCTCATACTCAAATAATGGGTTGAATTATTCCTCAGTTTCTCTCTCATTGCCCTTTTTTTTTCTGATCAATTTTTTTTTTCAATCTTTCTTCAGCTTCCTTCATTTTTTTCTCTTCTTCAGTTTGCATTCTTCTTCGCTCTTCCCGTTACTGGTTTGGGTCCTTTATTTGCTGCTAAATTTTTTAATTGGTTCAAATAGGTTAAAACTGTTTCACTAATAGTTTTACATTCTATTTCAGCATGTAGAGTTCCTTTATACAGCTCCTATCACACGACAAATTGACCAGAGAGAATAATGGGATGTGGAAGTCGAACCTAAATACGATTTTGGTTATTGACGACCTGAGATCTGTCTTAACGGAGGAGTGTCCTCCGGTTCCTGGTTCTAGTGCCTCACGAACTGTTCGTGAAGCATACGATGGTTGGATTAGGGCTAATGATAAAGCCCGAGTCTACATCTTGGCAAGCATATCAGATGTTTTGGCCAAGAAGCACGAAGCTATGGTTTCCGCGAAGGAAATCATGTCTTCATTACAAGGGATGTCCGGGCAACCGTCCACATCTCTTCGTCATGAAGCCTTCAAGAATATTTACAACTCGCACATGGTGAAGAGCACCTCTGTTAGGGACCATGTCCTTAACATGATGGTCCACTTTAATGTGGCTGGGGTAAATGGTGCTACCCTCGACGAGAACAGTGAAGTTTATTTAATCTTGGAATCTCTTCCGAAGAGTTTTCTTAATTTCAGGACCAATTTGGTCATGAATAAGATTGAATGCAATTTGACATCTTTTCTGAACGAGCTTCAGATTTATCAGTCTCTACATACTTCGAAAGGAAAGGAGAAGGAAGCAAATGTTGCTACTTCTATGAAATTCCAGAAGGGGTCTGGGTCAGGGAGTAAATCTGAACTCTCGGCTGTGAGTAATAAGATTATTCACAAAAAGAAGAGAAGGACCAGGAAGGGCAAAGCCCCTACTGTCGGCAAGGTCAAAGCTTCACAAAGTGGAAAGTGTTTTCATTGTGGTGAAGAAGGGCATTGGAAGCGCAACTGCCCAAAATACCTTGCGGAGAAACAGGCAAAGAATGAACGACAAGGTAAATGTGATTTATCTTCTGTCTAAACATATCATGTGGATTATGATTGTCATACCTGGATGTTGATTCAGGAACCACTAATAATGTTTGTTATTCTTTTCAGGAAACTAGTTCCTGTTTGCCAGTTTCTTGACGAAGATGCCTTATGAAGACGTCTTCGCAGTTCATACAGTGGGAGCTTGCTTGTTTGTAGTTGTTTGTATAGAAATAATTTCAAGTGTTGTAGTTATTGTCTATAAACTCAAGTTTCTGTTGAACACTTTATGTATATAGTATCTTTTGTTTTTATAAATGAATGGTTCATTTCACAAAAGATGTATACTGATATGTTCTATTAGACTTGATAACAACTAAAAGGTTAAGGCTTATCTTGTTTTATTGGAAGCTATAAATTAACAATGGTTGTTAGTTTTGCTGGTTCTTCTCAAATCTTGAGAAAGTTTTGATGCATTGGGAGAATTATGAGATAATTCGGCCTGCTGTATTAGTATGTTGTATGACTCTAGTTATCATATTCATGATGACAGCGAGTTCATAAACAAGAACCAGTGGCTCGAAGCCATGGATCTTCAAGAGGTTTACAGACCAAGTCTATGAGGTGAAAACCTCTAAGGCTTGACTTTCTGGCAAAGAGACTGTCCTGAAGAGAAGAGGTTAATTGTGTATTAACTTCATCTCTTGTTGTCAGATTTAAGTTATATAGTATACTCGTATCCATTACCATGTTCTATCTGATAGGACAAGATATATGGATATCAAGACTAGCTATCTTGATAGAGTATCTATTAGACTCAACCAGGGAGATACATTATTTAGGATTAATAGCAAATCGTTTGCGAGCTTCTTCAATCCATTTATGAATTGGAATAAGCATCTATATTCTGATTTATAAGGTTTGTTTTTCAAATCAAATCTTATGGTTTTGAACATTACATTGATAAAACTTGTTGGACAAGTGTTTAATCAATGTTAAAGCTTTCATAATAAATTAACGTAAATTTTGTCCTAATCATTGAGAATGATGTAGGATTCACTTCTGACATTTTAGCATAAACTAGCGACCCACTCTCAAATAGTTGATCTGGAGGTAGGCTTAGTTTGTTCTAAGGATTTAGGTTGATCTGAGTCGTAAGAACAAATCGCTAGTGTTGTCTCTAAAATCTTTTATTGACAAGTTGTTGTCAATATTCGATGGTCTATGGAAATGGTTTCCTAAGACACCTCAAGTGTTGAGGATATGAGATGCACCCAAGTGCATTTACGTATTGGAGGTCAGATGTATTTTTTGAGATACATGACTAGATATGTGCTATGCAGTGGGAGCTGTCAGTAATATAAGTCCAATTGGATTGGATTCCAGTTAAAGTTTTGTCCTTGTACTTAGAGGAGTAGAATACAAGAGCTGTATTGCTAATTCCTTGGTAGTAGCTAAGCTTTGTTGCAGCTTGTGAAGCAGCACAAAGTTTATAAGTTGAACTCAAGTATAGTGCTATGAGGAGATGTAATGGTCACATGGAAAGCCTCGTAGTACTTCATGCTGATTGGTTTACTATGTCTCTCATGGCTAAAGTGTTTGAGAGACACCTAGAAGAGTCTAGGGCTCCGAGTTACTGGAGAGGACAGTGGGAGAAAACTTCTCATATATGATATATTAGTTTTCTCCACCTAACATGTACACCACAAACGTTTAAGTCCAAGTGGGAGTTTGTTGGGTTTTATGTCCTAAAACTCGTGGTTTGTAAACTGTTATGTTTGTAAATAATCTATTTAGAATAAAGAGTTATTAGTTTTATTCAGTAAAAGAGTTTACTAGAATAAAGTGAAACGTGTTTACGTTAACCTATACCAATGACCAACACCCATGGCTGAATATGAGTACTTGAGCCTCATGTATGACATGATTGTGGATCAGGCTCAAGTAGTCAGTCAAAATTGTCTATAAAATATGGATAAGGCTGGGTACCTTATCCTGGTAACACTATTGGATGCGGGTCACTTTGTATTGTACAAAACGATGTGATCCGAATCGTTTCACATGGAGATGTGCGAGTGAGAGCGCCTGTGCAAAGAGTTTGTATAAGACCGAACCGCGAAATATGTTGCTCTCTCTTTATAACACCGTTTACTGATGAGACCGACATTTTCATTTGATGACAATATCCTTTGACTTGTATGGGTGAGAGTGGCCCATTAGCGCCAACTCAATAACTTATCATCTCAGGGATAAAGTCCAATAGGTAGCTGGGGACATAGTGTAGTAAGATGGAGTTCACTCCTAACCCGCTCTTCAGGGTTAGTAGATAGGTTGTTCCCTTAATAGCTGACTTCGGGGCTTGAACAATGAGCGCTCACACTCTCATGAGATGAGAGGGTTAATTGATATGTTGGTTGGACCACTGATCTATTGTTCATTAGAGGTGTCAGTGGTACTTAAGGAACAAGACGTAATGCAGGGGTTAAACGGTTTAAATGACCCAGTTGTGATTACGAACAACCTGTGAAGGGTCGACTTGCCCATGATGATTATATCAGGGGACATAATATATCTACAGTGAGGAGAGTGCAACCCTCGGACTATAGTGGAGTCTCTGGGGCTTAACGAATGTTGATTAGTTCGGTTAAAAGAGTTTTGATCGGATAATCTCGTATCGTTGGAGCTCATGATCTGTAAGTCCTTTAGGTTCTCCTGGCTAGCTCGGATAACACTGTGCAACAGTATAAAAGAAAATAAAAAGAAAAAGAATTTGAATTGTTCAAATTCGGTTTGTGGAAAAATGAAGGACATATTTAAATATTTCAATATGAGATTGGCCTAAAACATGAATATGATTCATGTGTAAAAAAAGTCGGTTTTTGGAAAACCGGGTTTAGTCATATTATTTAATTAATATTTTATATTGAATTAAATAATAATTATTAATTAAAAAGTTTAATTAATAATTATATATATATATATATGTAAAGTGTGGCCAAATGGGAGGTGGCTGGTTTTTTGAATTGAAAAAGTAGTAGAGGGAAGGGTATACGAAATATGAAAAAAAAAAAAAAAAATCTCTAGTTTTTCATTTTTGTAGCTTCAGCTCCTCTGACCTCTCTTCCATCCTTCAGTTCTTCTTCTTCCTTCTTCTTTTCTTTTATTTTCGGAGTCCCACAACTCCGTTGCGCGGCGCCGAGGATAGCGGGACTACCTGGGGTGGTCCTCGGGGCGTTCGTGAGAAGAGGCTGGAAGAGTTCGTGCGAGGAACGGTCGGCAGACTTGAAGAAATTTGGAACTACATGGGTATGTATTTCTAACTTCTTATTTCCGTCGTTTTGAGCATGTTTTATATTTGTTAAATTGATGAAATTAGAGTATCATCGGTCCAAAATCGCTTTCCGCTGCGCATATCGCTCCATCAAGGAAAAGGTATTTAAGTTGACCGTAGGGAACGCCTTTTTCTGGGGACCTAACTGGGAGATGATTTGAATGAAACCGCTCCATAGGAACTTATAAGGAATATTAAAAAAATATGTATTTTTTTAAAAATAAATAAATAAATAAAATAGTGGTTTCAAAATAATCCAGCTTGTTATTTTTTTGTTTATGAACTTTTTGATGTTTTTGTTAGTATTTCAGGAATGATTCTCATGGACGGGAGATTGACTAGGAAATTCAAAACACAGATTTGTAGAACGTTGTGGCCACAAACCAGACTAGCACAAAAAGCTATGTGGCCACATAGTGCACTAATGAAGGGCGATGACGTCATTTAAAAAGTCAGAGGGGTTGACCTATTTTGGAAACATATATAAGTCAAGAGACCCTTTCCTTTTTCAACATGCAAGTCATTCTAAGAGTCTCCAAGTTGAAAAACCCCTTCACGGAAATTCTTCCCTCTCTCACGCACGCTAAAACCCATGGTTGGAAAACCCACTCCAATCGCTGATGGGGCCGCCGCTGATCGAACTCCACTGCGTTCTGGACGCTGGAGGAAGTTCGAAGATGTTCCACCCAAGCCCATGCAAGTGGAACCCTTGGTCGATTTACCTTCATCATTGTTACGTCTCCAAAAGTGACTGATTTAGGGACTTAGTTGCTATAGAATTAGGTGAACTCTTAAGCGTTTTTGGTAGAATTTAGCCTAAACATGTGCTTTTATATGAGAATTTGTAGAATGAAGCTAAATTAGGACTTATGTGTGAAAGGAAGGAAAAAGAACCAAAAACAAAGCTAAAGAGTTGAAATTTCCATATTGCTGAAACATTGCGAAAACATTGCTGTCTCAGCAATGTTTAAGTGAAATTTGTTAAGTTGTCTAACCGTTTTCTATTTTGTTACAATCTTTCAGCTGCTCATTTTTTCTCCTGCTGCCACGTGGAAGGTCGTTGTTCAGAATGGATGGTTCTTCTTGGCCGAATCGTACCTGCAAAACACTATAAAAGGAGGTCAAAGGGGAAGGACAAACACACACTCGAAGACGTAGATCTCCCATCTCAACGCAGTCTCTTCTCCCTGTTTTCTCTCTTCCGTTTGTTGGCTTGAAGGACTCAGCTGTTGGAGTCGATAATCTGAGAGGAAGAAGAGAAGATATTTCTTCTCTTCTGATTGGATTCATCCAAACAAAGCTCTCCTTCTTCCTTCATCTGAGGCGCTTGCGGCGAGGGTTCACGCACACGATTTACTTGCTTTCTGCTATTTTCTGCCGTTCCGTTTGCTTCTGTTGTTGCTATTTGTTTAAGTTTGCTACATTAGTTCATTTCATCTTCTTCTGCTTAGTTTTCATTAGTTTAGAGTTGTTGCTTTGTAAGCTTTGAAGCTCGTTTAAATCAAAGAAGTGTTTGACTATTTCACGAATTCCTCGTTGCTCTCATTGTTGCTGTTTTCTTTCATTTCCATTCCATTACTGCTAAGCATGTCTACCCCATCTATTCTCTCTATTCCATCATCATCCATGAGTAACTAAACCACCTAGGGTATGCTAATGACAAGTCTATAGGTAGAAATACGTAGATCAAGCATGTAGGTTAGCTTCAAATGCATTGAATGTATGTGTGCTTCATCCCACGGACAATTTCGATTGGCCATCCATTTTGTCTAAAGAACTCCTAACCTCTGGAAGGAGTAAGAGTTCAGAGTCGTCCATTCATGCTAGCCTTTCATGGTAGCCAGAAAACGACCTAGGAATAGGCGTTTTCCTAGTACAAATCATTAACTTGCTTATATAAATAGATGCTTAAGCCTTACTTGGACATGAGTAAACTAAAGGATCTAATGCATGAAATCGAGAGATACATGAGAATGAGTTAATTTGATGCATGAGGAGTTGATCTACTGCTGAAGAATCGTATGAAAAAACCTATAGAGGAGTCGTTAGTAGCCCTTGTTTCCACACTTTACCCTTAAAACGCTGTTAGTACAATTGCTAGAAAATTGTTGTTTCCGCAATTTTCTTAGTTTAAATTTTGCCTTAGCCATTTTTCTTAGTTTTTTGCTCTGCGATTTTATTGCTAGTTAATTGCTTTCTCCGCAATTCTTTTTCTCCTACATTCAAGTTAACCTCTTTACTTGTCTTTGTTTATGTTTGCATATCTTGCACGTCCTTTATTAGTTAGGCACTTTAATCCCAATTCTACCCCATTCAACCATCATTTCTAGTTTAACATCTCACTTCGCTAGTAACTAAGAATAAATCTCTGTGGGAAATCGAATGAAAAAATACTTATTACTTGCTACAAGACCATGTATGCTTGCATGTTCTGAGTGTTCTCTCATTGCATTTTAATTTACACATTGAGCACGCAACAATCATCCTCGAAGAAAAAGGTCGAACCCAAGAAACCCATAAAATCGGTCATTACCCCTTCTCAATGGCAGCATATGATCCAACAGAATATGGCCTACTGAGCCTATGCCAAAGAGAGGGATGAGCTCATTCAAGGGTTCTTTAATGTCTTGGCTCCAACCTTTAGCCTGCATTCCCAACAGTTCCTCCCATTTGCCTGAATATCCCTTCGAATACTGATTTCGAAGACGACGCCTCGTCTGAAGAGTAGGGGAGTACCGTAATTTCTTACTCTCTCCTCATTTCCTTCATTTGTTAAATATATTTTTAATTTTGTTAGTTACATTCAAGTTCTTAGTTGTTTTAATTTTCTGGTAGGATAGAAGTGACATTTTGTTCTTTCATCATTTTCTTGTTTTGTTAGGATAGTAGATGCAGTTGTTTTATTTGATTCTGCTAGGACAAATGTTTTGTGGAATGTGCATGATTAGATTTAATAACTTGATTGCAAAAGTATGAGAATGTTGTTAGCATGCTATCTTTCATTTGTTTTCTTTAAAGTAACCTTTATGATGATAACTATAGCTTATATCTACTCAAATAGTGCCAACTGTCATAGCTTGTAAGTTTTTTTCAAAAGCATAGGGTTCCATTAGTACTTTTTTATGCAAAACTTTTTTACAAGTCTAAACTTCCTTTTGTTTAACCAGTTTAACATGTTTAGGAGATTTTAGCCTTGACGTTTTTTGTAGACTAATGCTCACACCATGCCTTTTAAAAAATCACTTGTATAGTCAATGAGGAGATTGTCTCCTTTAAGTTTGGGGGGATGAAGTATATTTGTAATGTGTTGACTTCTAGGTCTTGTTGCTATGTCTCTTCCAAAGGAAGAATAGCTAAAAAAAAAAAAAAAAAAAAAAAAAAAACTTATTTCTAGAGGTACTCCTCTTTCTTAAGTTAGCTGAGTAACCAGGGGCGATCATGTGCCCCATGGTTGTCACTGCATGAAAGGTTAACTAGGAAGTGAGTATTTATCTTAGTTTGTGAGGCTTGCTCGTAGCTAGATGCACTGCAATAAAGATTCTCTAGAGAATAGTAAAGAAAAAAAAAATGAGAAGCCTAGCAGCAACACAAGTTTGGGAGAGAAAGTGTTAAAAATTCACACAAAGAAGGAAAAGTCTAAACTTAGTTTATTTCACGAAAGGGACTATCCTAGACTTAGTGACTATAAGTTAGATAGATTAAGCATATGGTTAGGATAGACTAGAAAAAAGCTTTGTTTACAAAATGAAAGTAGGAACTTATGTGAGAAATTACTTATGGGATTATGACTGGCACTAGAGTATGAGACCTCTCCTGAAAGATTGTTTGTAAGCGAACTTTGTTTGAAAGCATGATTAAACATTTGCATAATTGTACATTCTTGTTGTTATTATGTGTTGAATTCCTTGAGGACAAGCAATAAGCTAAGTTTTGGGGTGTGATGAACGTCATTTATGTCGTGTTTTTACCCTTTAAAACCTACTCATTAATGGACTTTTTGAGTTAAATTAAAGATAATTGTGCATGTAATTGATAAGAAAAGAATAAAAATAGGAAAGTCACATGCTAAAGGTCGTTTTGTCATTATGAAGCAATTAGGAGGGTAAAAGAGTCATTTTTTATAAGAATTAATGTTGTTTTAATTATTTTCAGGAAAACTGTATTCTGCTTCAGCTTGTGGCCACAGAGAAGTCACAAAATCATAGAATCCAGCTTGTGGCCACATAGAAGTCACAGAGTGCAGAATCCAGCTTGTGGCAACATAAGAGGCCACAGAGTGCAGTTGACTGGTCAAACGAATTTGTTGAGATATTTTGTCAAAGATCTTCAAAAGATTCAGCAAACCAAATCCTCATTTAACCTAACAACCCTTCCCAAAGATCTCTCCCCCATTTTAGCAACCTCCAAAAAAACCCTAAGGCCTATAAAAGGCACCCCAAGTCTTCATTCAAATCATCGATCATTTTTTACAACAATCAATCTCAACATCGTCGATCAACCTCCTTTCTCTCTCGAAGAATTCACCCAAATCCCGAAACTCCAAACAAGAGCGGACCACTCCTCTGTAAAAGTTCTACTTCAGCCAGCTCCTAAAGGAAGGTGCTGCGAGGATTCGATTCGCATTGACGACGTGAATCAAGCGAGTAGAGACCTGATAGCTCCAAAATAGAGCTATCTTAATGTCCCTAATTCTAGCTAAAACCATGATATATATTGATTAAAATGCTTCCTTGTAGGTGATTTCATGGTGAAGAGCTCGGGAAGTCCATTGATGATTTTCGGGGCTAAAAAGGTCATTTAAGACGTTTCGGGAAGTGTTCGGGTCAAAACGATAGGCCAAACGGAGCTCGGGAGCCAAAACGACCCAAAAGTGGGCTAAGAGCCGAGAGCGCAGCGCCCAGGCGCCGGCGCCCAGCGCCCAGGCGCCCAACGAACGCAGCACGCGCGCGCGCCCGCGCGCGCCCAGACGGCCAGACGCGCGCGCGCCCGCGCGCCAGCCCGCTCCGCCTCGCCCGCGCGCCCGTCATTGAAAATATGCGTGCGGCCCAGCGTCTAGACGCTAGCTCAACGCCAGCTCGACGCTGCCCCGACGATTCCCCAAGATAGACGTGCATCAGCGTCGAGCGCGCGTCTCAACGCTCGCTCAACGCCGACAGCGTCGAGACGCTGGCCGAGCGTCTCGACGCCCCGAAGTCTGAAGCGTGATTCTGAAGTTCCACCCGAGAGCAAGCGTCGAGCGCAAGCGTCTCGACGCTCGCTCGACGCCGCGCGCGCGTCTCGACGCTGCGCGCGCGTCTCGACGCTGCGCGCGCGTCTCGACGCCGCCCCGCGCGCGCGCGCCTGCCAACTTAGGGCACAGCGTCGAGACGCTGGCCTAGCGTCTCGACGCTCCGAGCTTAAAAGGCGTGAAAACTTCAGTTTTGCAGCCACTTTTTGATTCTTCTTCTTCCTCAAGCTTCTCCTCTCGGTTCCAAGACGATTTTTCCACCATTTTTGTACTTCTTCTCCTTCTTGTGCATGATTCCAAGCTCTTCCATGGGAGATTGGATTAATCCAACCTCCATGGAAGGCTAAACCAAGGTTAGTGCTTGATTTTGGGTTTGGATTTGTAAATTATGGATGTTTGGGGAGATTTTCCCCTTTGTGAATGTTAAGCCATTTAGCTTGTTTATGCATTTCTTGCTTGTTCTTCATCCAATTCTAGCATGTGTAGCTAAATTAGTTTGACAATCTAATTCCTATGCATGATAGAGGGCTAAAGGTTGGGACGTATAATTGCCTATACCGCTAGGTAGCACGGGTCTAAGCATGGCTAATTAGTTCGGCCCAAAGTGACATTGGTAAACTGAATTAATTAACGTTTTCATGTTAGGCTTAAGGCAAGAGAGAAACCGGGTTAGTCTTAGGATTAGACCGTCGCAATGTTCCCTTCACTGGCACGTAATCGATTTAGGGATCGCTACCGTAGATAGATTATTGGCCAAGTTTAATTAGAATTGCACGAGTCCAATTAAATCCTTGGGTCATTTGAGTTAGGAATAACTAAATGAATTGTGTACATGAACATGGCTAACGCGTTAATTGTATCAATGATCCGAACATCCATAACGAGCAATTCCATTTCTCGAAGTTAAGCACAACCGTTTAGTTTTTGCACGTTGTCATTTAATTTTCCGTTAGCATTATTAGGAGCTCCCTTCCCCCAAAACCAAATTACCATTCTTTATTTTGTGCATTCTTTTATTTCTAGCAAATTAGACTTAGTTAGATTGAATTTCTTATTTCCCTGTGGATCGACCCCGTTGCCACTTAGCTACAAATAGCTCGGTGTATTCGGGTTTATAAATTGTATTTTGGCAAGCCTCGACAGCTTGAATTTGGAGTACCCCAAAAGTACCTCTACCAAAATTGGCGCCGTTGCCGGGGAATTAATTAATTTAGTTTAGTTTGTTGGTTTTAAAAATTTTCTTTACCTTTTGTACAGTTTAATTCTTTTGTATTATTTTACGCGTTTTGTTTGAGTTTTTGGAGCGCAGTCATTCTTTGAAAAATTCGAAAGAAGCGCCAAGATGGAGGTCGTGGGTAATCTTGAGCGTCAAAGAACCATGAGGGAGCTTGCATCATCTGAGCTAGGTCGGAACACATCGAGTATCTTGTATCCGGTAGCTGCAGGTAATTTTGAACTTAAAGCTGGTCTGATTAACTTATTACCTTCTTTTTGTGGTAATACAGATGAGGATCCCGTCAGACACCTCAAGGCATTCCAGACGGTGTGTTCGGCATTCAGGACCGACAGCTTGAATTTGGAGTACCCCAAAAGTACCTCTACCAAAATTGGCGCCGTTGCCGGGGATTATGGATGAGTGGTCAAGAGAATACAGTCGAGCAATCGACTCTAAAAATTTGCGCTTCTCGGAGGCACCCGAGTTTGGACTGTAATTCTGTTCTTTATTGCTTTGTTCTTGTATATATTTGCTTTTGAGTTGTTGTTTGTTTTCTTGTTTTCCTAGGAGAAAAGGTGGAACGGTCGACGACTCGAGAGCCCATTGGAGGACGATGGTGCACATCTCCACCCGTCAGCTCCACAAAATTCAGGGGAGGTTTTCTGTTCCCTTAGAATTTTATTGTTTTTATAGTTGAATGCATTGGGGACAATGCATATATTAAGGTGGGGGTGGAGTTTGTTGATAAATAGAGATGAGACTTCTTAGTAGTTGTCGAGCTACGTGTACTCTGGCTGTTAGATTAGAATCTGAATGCATGTGTCCGATGAGGACGGTCTGTGATTTGCTTGTGAACACTCCGTATTTGTATGATTCGAAAATTTGACGATGTATGCACATTTTGAGCCTATTTTAAAAATTTTTCTGTTATTTCCCTACATTCACTGAGCACATAGCACTCTTATCCTCAGTTCTGTAGGTCTAGACTGATCTTATTTTGTCTGAAACCTTGTTGTCACCCCGAAAGGTACCATTAGGGAGGCTTGATGTGTAGAAGTAGTAATAACTCATTTGTGTATAGCGAAGCTATTGCCTAAAAAAAAAGAAAGTGTTTGCATGAAAAAATAAAACCTCCAGAGTTGCTCCTCCTTCTTGTGTTGCCCGTGTAACCAGGGGCGATCGTGTAACCCACGGTTGTCACTGCATGAAAGGGGAACTAATAGAAGTGAGCAATGGTCCTTAAAAACGTGAAGCTAAATTTGGTTTGACGTGTTAGGCTCTCTTGGAGAAAAATAAAAAAAGTAGTTCAAAAAGAAAAAAGAAAAAAATGGGTACAAAGTACTCAAGGAAAAAGAATAAAATTTAGGCCTTTTGTTTTGTTGCTATTCCTATCACTAAAAGCCCTTAGACTGTTCTTATCGCCATAAGTAGGGGGAAAACGAGTCATAGGACTGTATAAGGTTGTTCCGGGCTTGCGTGAGCTAGGTTGAGAGGTGCTAAGCACACACACACGTAAGGGAATAGGAGTTTAAATTTTGAAATGATTTCAATGTTTGCATGCTTTTGATGATTTTGAATTTACTACAAGTACCTTGTTTCACAAGCATTGAGATTAGAGTCCAAGCATGCATTTAATTCTTTGGAGATTATTTAGAGTATACCTTGCTCGAGGACTAGCAAGATTTAGGTCGGGGGTATTTTGATAGCTCCAAAATAGAGCTATCTTAATGTCCCTAATTCTAGCTAAAACCATGATATATATTGATTAAAATGCTTCCTTGTAGGTGATTTCATGGTGAAGAGCTCGGGAAGTCCATTGATGATTTTCGGGGCTAAAAAGGTCATTTAAGACGTTTCGGGAAGTGTTCGGGTCAAAACGATAGGCCAAACGGAGCTCGGGAGCCAAAACGACCCAAAAGTGGGCTAAGAGCCGAGAGCGCAGCGCCCAGGCGCCGGCGCCCAACGAACGCAGCACGCGCGCGCGCCCGCGCGCGCCGCTCGCAAGCACCGCACGCCCGCGCCCAGACGGCCAGACGCGCGCGAGCCCGCGCGCGCCGCCTCGCCTCGCGCCCGCGCGCCAGCCCGCTCCGCCTCGCCCATGTCCGCGCGCGCCCTCGCCCGTCATTGAAAATATGCGTGCGGCCCAGCGTCTAGACGCTAACTCGACGCCAGCTCGACGCTGCCCCGACGATTCCCCAAGATAGACGTGCATCAGCGTCGAGCGCGCGTCTCAACGCTCGCTCAACGCCGACAGCGTCGAGACGCTGGCCGAGCGTCTCGACGCCCCGAAGTCTGAAGCGTGATTCTGAAGTTCCACCCGAGAGCAAGCGTCGAGCGCAAGCGTCTCGACGCTCGCTCGACGCCGCCCCGCGCGCGCGCGCCTGCCAACTTAGGGCACAGCGTCGAGACGCTGGCCTAGCGTCTCGACGCTCCGAGCTTAAAAGGCGTGAAAACTTCAGTTTTGCAGCCACTTTTTTATTCTTCTTCTTCCTCAAGCTTCTCCTCTCGGTTCCAAGACGATTTTTCCACCATTTTTGTACTTCTTCTCCTTCTTGTGCATGATTCCAAGCTCTTCCATGGGAGATTGGATTAATCCAACCTCCATGAAGGCTAAACCAAGGTTAGTGCTTGATTTTGGGTTTGGATTTGTAAATTATGGATGTTTGGGGAGATTTTCCCCTTTGTGAATGTTAAGCCATTTAGCTTGTTTATGCATTTCTTGCTTGTTCTTCATCCAATTCTAGCATGTGTAGCTAAATTAGTTTGACAATCTAATTCCTATGCATGATAGAGGGCTAAAGGTTGGGACGTATAATTGCCTATACCGCTAGGTAGCACGGGTCTAAGCATGGCTAATTAGTTCGGCCCAAAGTGACATTGGTAAACTGAATTAATTAACGTTTTCATGTTAGGCTTAAGGCAAGAGAGAAACCGGGTTAGTCTTAGGATTAGACCGTCGCAATGTTCCCGTCACTGGCACGTAATCGATTTAGGGATCGCTACCGTAGATAGATTATTGGCCAAGTTTAATTAGAATTGCACGAGTCCAATTAAATCCTTGGGTCATTTGAGTTAGGAATAACTAAATGAATTGTGTACATGAACATGGCTAACGCGTTAATTGTATCAATGATCCGAACATCCATAACGAGCAATTCCATTTCTCGAAGTTAAGCACAACCGTTTAGTTTTTGCACGTTGTCATTTAATTTTCCGTTAGCATTATTAGGAGCTCCCTTCCCCCAAAACCAAATTACCATTCTTTATTTTGTGCATTCTTTTATTTCTAGCAAATTAGACTTAGTTAGATTGAATTTCTTATTTCCCTGTGGATCGACCCCGTTGCCACTTAGCTACAAATAGCTCGGTGTATTCGGGTTTATAAATTGTATTTTGGCAAGTCTCGACAGCTTGAATTTGGAGTACCCCAAAAGTACCTCTACCAAGACCCTTCATCCATTGTCCACGAGTTCGAGAGAGAGAAAGTTGGAAAATTTTCAGATTTATTTTCTATTTTATTCTGCACATTTTCTATTTACATTCTGTTTTTATTTCGTATTTCGTTCCGTTCTTAATTTTCACGCAAAATTACCATTTTACCTTTTCGCTAGTTTTTGCATTTATAATTTAATTTTTGGTTTAGAACCTTCTTTATCTTAATTATGTCCTTTATTTATTCTGCTTTTATTCTATTTTTCGTTTTATTATTAATTTTCGAGTAAAATTACCATTTTACCCTTTTAGCCATTTTTCGCACTTATGCATTATTTATCAATGAAATATTTTAGTTTATTTATCATTATGAGCTAAGTTTTCCTAAGGGATTAAATTATGTGAATGCTCATTAAGAAATGAGCTAGCTTGATAGCTGTAAATTACAGTTTTACCCTTATGCCTTGTGTGGTTCGTCCTTTACTGAATATATGCAAAAATGTTAGATTAACTTGATCACTTAATCAGCATGAAATGTTAATGTCGATACTGGACATGTCGGGCACGGCTCTCGTAAAGGTAATATAGCAGAAAAACCTAGGAATAGAATTTCGTTGATTGTCCTTGATGATTGGGGCAAAAGACTATAGGATCAATAGGATTGCATGCGTAACCATCTAAGATCACATTATCCACTAGACCGTGAGTATAATGGCTTAGACTCCTAAAGTTACTTGCAAAGAGGCTGAATAGAAGATGAATCTGATCCAAAAGCATAAGGTACTATGTGGTGACTCTGTGGTCACAGGCTGTCAAGTAAACTCAACTTAGGGCTGAAACATGATTGGATCCCTGTTTTTATTATTCTTTTCAAACCAAAACCAACTCAACATATTATCAATTTATTTTTGTTACTTTGAATTGCATTCGAAAAACAATTCTTTCTAAAACTAAATTCCACAACAGTCTCTTGGGATTCGATACTTGGAATACTTTCCATTTTAGTACTTGATTGACAGTGTATACTTGCACTTGACCATATCTTCATTGCAGGTTAATGAACAAAACTACACACCCACGTTTTGGTCCATCACGATGCACAGCGCATAACTTAGAGATGCGATGCGCAGCGCAGAACTTAGAGACTTGGAGATGCGATGCATCGAACTTGGAGATGCGCAGCGCAGAACTTGGAGATGCGATGCGCAGCGCAAAACTTGGAGAGTTGGAGATGCGATGTGATGCACAACGCAGAACTTGGAGATGCGGTGTGATGCGCAGCGCAGAACTTAGAGATGCGGTGTGATGCGCAGCGCAGAACTTGGAGACTTTGAGATTCGATGTGATGCGCAGCACAGAATTTGAAGATGCGATGCGCAGAACTTGGAGATGCGATGCGCAGCGTAGAACTTGGAGATGCGCAGCGCAGAACTTGGAGATGCGATGCGCAGCGCAGAACTTGGAGATGCGATGCGATGCGCAGCGCAGAACTTGGAGATGCAATGCGATGCGGGGCGCAGAACTTAGAGATGCGATGCTCAATGCAGAACTTGGATACTTGGAGATGCGATGCGATGCGCCACGCAGAACTTGGAGACTTGGAGATGCGATGTGATGCGCAGCGTAGAACTTGGAGATGTGATGCGATGCGCAACGCAGAACTTGGAGATGCGATGCGTAGCGAAGAACTTGGAGACTTTGAGATTTGATGTGATGCGCAGCGCAGAATTTGAAGATGCGATGCGCAGAACTTGGAGATGCGATGCGCAGAACTTGGAGATGCGCAGCGCAAAACTTGGAGATGCGGTGTGCAGCGCAGAACTTGGAGATGTGATGCGATGCGCAGCGCAGAACTTGGAGATGCAATGCGATGCAGAGCGCAGAACTTAGAGATGCGATGCTCAGTGCAGAACTTGGATACTTGGAGATGCGATGTGATGCGCCACGCAGAACTTGGAGACTTGGAGATGCGATGCGATGCGCAGCGTAGAACTTGGAGATGTGATGCGATGCGCAACGCAGAACTTGGAGATGCGATGCGATGTGCAGCGCAGAACTTAGAGATGTGATGCGCAGCGCAGAACTTGGAGACTTAGAGATGCGATGTGATGCACAACGTAGAACTTGGAGGCGCAGAACTTAGAGATGCGATGCGCACCGATTTGGAGATGCAGCGACGGCAACATCGATCGGGTTTTACATTCATTCCCAATCAGTCACGGGTCTTTTATTGATTTGGAGATTACATGTCTATTTTTTACTCCTTTATTTTATCGTAAATCTGGATTTTAATTATTTGGTTGTCACTGTAATTTTTTTGGAATGTCGCTGTAATGTTTTGGACTGTCGCTGTAATTTTTTGGACTGTCGCTGTAATATTTTTTGGAATTTGCTGTGATTTGGAATTTGCTGTGATTTGAAATTTGTTGTAATTTTAAATTTTCTATAATTTGTTGTGACTTGGAATTTGGTCTGATTTGGACGTGATTTAGACTTTGTTGTACTTTAGATATGTTGTACTTTGAACTTGTTGTACTATGGAGAATGTAATTTGGATGGTAACTTGGGGAATGTAATTTGGAACTTGCAATTTGGATATAAATTTGGAACTTGGAATTTGGATGTAAATTTGGATGGTAATTTGGATGGTAGTTTGTTGAATGTATTTTTGATTTCCAATGTAGCAATGTTTGACGAATTGGTTGCAAATCCAAACTTCCTCTTTTTTGTTTGTACATGTGTGTTCGAGCTTGAAGCATGCTTTCAAACCTTATCCCAAAGTTTAATTTATTTATTTATTTGTTTTACTAAGCACAAAATAATCAAACATCGTTTTTTTTTTTCAATACATGATTATTTTTATTGTTGTGACTGAACTTAAAGTGTTTTTTTTTCTTTAAGTTGCCTACGTACCCTTGAATGGAAGGGATTAAGTCATAACGTAGTTCAAATACATGATGATTTGTTTTATTATTGTGACTGAACTTAAAGTGTTTTTTATTATTGTGACTGAACTTCGTCGAAAACTTTTTTTTCGGGTCGTTCACCTTGTAAGCTCGTGCGGGCCAGGAGCAACATGTAGTTTATACTCTTTCGTTAAGGAGTATTACATTTCAAAAGATCTTATCTTCATCACGGTCTTGATCAGATCCTTCGTTTGTAGGAATGGTTAGAATTATGATATTTTTCTTCACCTTCAAGGAGCCTTCTGTATTTATGAGAACAAATAGTTTTCTCTTCATGCGCGAAGGAACACGACTATGATTCTTCTTGTCGCTATTTACTTCATCGAAGAGTCTTGCCCCTACGATCTTCATCTTTCCTTCCTGTTGATCACTTGTCCCTTTGAGGCGATCAAAAACAGATGTTGAAGGTCGGTCTTTCTTTGATGTAGAGACACTTAACCTTTGGAAAGCTGAAGTTCGAGTGGAGGTAGAAGTTAGACATGAATTTTATTCTTTTGTCGCGGCCATACTCATCCTTTGGAAGAGCGAAGTTCGAGTAGTTGAAGGCTTGATGCGATTGAAGACAGAAGCTCTTTGGTCGACTTCTTTTGAGTCATCGACTTCTTCTGCGTTGATGTAGCATGAAGTTGCAAAGCTTTCTTCCTCTTTCTTTATGGGAAGGAAACTTCTCGAGAAGAATTTTTGTAAGGTCACCGGTCATCGAGGTTGAGAAAAATATTTATTTTGTCTTCTCTCATGTTTAGGCTCCCTTGGACTCTCTTTTCTTTCATGTTTCAGGACAAGATGTTGTTTCTGATTCTTCCGACGGGTCATAACAGTCCATCATTTATCTTCATCATTGATAGGTTTGACTTCGTCTGGAACTTCATTTCCTGGTACATCATGTTGAAACCACATAGACACAGGTTCCAAGGTTCCAAGGTTCCAAGGTTCCAAATTGGACTAGGCGCACTCCTTGATCATGGAGATGACTGAAGTGCATTTGGTTGCGCATACTTGTTGTCACCGCGGCGTGGTTTGATTGAGTTATTTCATCAAGGTCTAGCTCAATTTTTCCCTCTTTAGCTAAGCTTAGAATGAGCTCTTTTAAGACGAAACATTTTCCCACTGGGTGACTGATAACTCGATGATACTTACAATAGTTGGGATCATCGACTTTGTCCATCTCTTTCGAGTGCCTAAACTCAGGAAACTGAATCAGTCGTGTTGTCAGTAGTTGCTCTAACATGTCAGGGACGTCAGAGTCTGGAAATGGGTAGACTTTTTCTTGTCTTTCTTTTAAAGTAAGGCGACGTCTCTCGCCTCTGTCATTTCTTCTTTTTGTCCTGTTTTTCTTTTCTTTTGAGGAAAACCTTACAGGGGTCGTGCTGACGACCATGGATTCTTTCACGACATTTTTCGTGATTTGCTCAGTTTCCTTCATTTCTTTTTTCATTTTTTTTATATCTGGGATTAAGAGGTCCTTGCTCCCTCTATTAGCGATGGTCACCTCCATGTCATGAGCGCGAGTTGCTAACTCTTCAAAGGTATGAGGCTTTATCCCTTGCAGGATGTAATGTAATCCCGAATGCATGTCGTTGATGCACATTTCGACGGCAGACACTTCAGTGAGTCGGTCTTTGCAGTCAAGACTCAATGATCTCCAACGGTTGATGAAGTCTATAACCGACTCGTCCATCATTTGTTTCGCGGTCGAGAGTTCGGTCATGCTGACTGTTCGCCTCGTGCTGTAGAAGCGATTCAAGAAGTCTCTTTCGAACTGTTCTCAACTATCAATTGTCTCGAGCCCAAGTCAGTGTACCAATCGAAGGCATTTTCTTTCAGAGTCCGGAAAAATTGCCTAACCAGCAGGTCTCCCCGAGTTCTAGCATTCTCACACGTCTCAACGAAGTGCGCAATGTGTTGTTTAGAATTGCCCTTGCCGTCAAATTGTTGAAACTTTGGCGGCTGATACCCGGTGGGTATTCTCAAGTTGTCGGTCTTCTTTGTATACGGTTTGGTATACAATAGCGAGCTTTGGGTGGGTCCACCGTATTAAGCTCTGATAGTGTTCGTGATCATGTCCTGCAGTTGTTGGACAGACAGAAAAGCGACCGACATTGAGTGTCGCAGTTGGTCTTCTTGGATGACAATTTTTTCTTTGTCATTCCTCCTTGCTGCAGGAGTTAGACTTGACTCTATAGCCTCTCGGCTTTGCATCTGATTTCTCAAGTGGGCAATCTCGAGGTCTCGTAATTCAACTGCTTGATGGAGCAATATACGCAGCGGAAGCGATTTTGGACCGATGATACTCTAATTTCATCAATTTAACAAATAGAAAACATGCTCAAAACGACGGAATTAAGAAATTAGAAATACATACCCTTGTAGTTCCGAATTTTGTCAAGTTCGTCGGCCGTTCCTCGTCACGAACTCTTCCGGCCTCTTCTCACGAACGCCCCGAGGACCACCCCAGGTAGTCCCGCTATCCTCGGCGCCGAGCAACGGAGTTGTGGGACTCCGAAAGAAGAAGAAAAGAAAAAGAAACAAAAGAGTAAAAAGGAAGGAAAGAAGAGAGGACAGAGGCCGAAGGGAAAAAAAACTAAACTTCTTAAAAGGTTCTTCCTTTTTTTTTTCAATCACCGTCAACCCCAAGATCATCTTTACAAAAATTAAAAGCCAGAAAATGAAATGGGTTGTGCCTTCCTTTCTTTGTTTTGCCAAATATATCATATATATATATATACAAAATATATCTTGATATATATGTGTCTTGCTGCATGCAAGACACACACACACACATATATATATATATATATATATATATATATATATTTAATTATTATTATTATTAAAAAAATAATAATAATTTTATTTATTAAACTTTTTAATAAATAAATATATATATATATATATAATTATTAATTAAACTTTTTAATTAATAAAAATTATTTAATTCAATATCAAATACTAATTAAATAATATGACTAAACCCGGTTTTCCGAAAACCGACGTTTTTACACATGAATCTTATTCATGTTTTAGGCCAAACTCATATTTAAATCATATTTAAATATTTTCATCATTCTTCCACAAACCGAATTTGAACAATTCAAATTCTTTTTCTTTTTAATTTCTCTTATACTGTTGCACGACGTTATCCGAGCTAGCTAGGAGAACCTAAAGGACTTACAGATCATGAGCTCCAACGATACAAGATTATCCGGTCAAAACTCTTTCAACCGAACTAACCAACATTCGTTAACCCCCGGAGACTCCACTATAGTCTGAGGGTTGCATTCTCCTCACTGTAGATATATTATGTCCTCTTGATATAACCATTATGGGTAAGTCGATCCTTCACAGGTGTCCGTTATCACAGCTAGGTCTTTTAAACCGTTTAACCTCTGTGATACCTCTTGTTCCTTAAGTACCACTAACGCCTCTAATGAACATTTGATCTGTGATCCAATCATCAGATCAGAATCCTCTTCACACAGAAGAGGATGAGGCCTCATGTTCAAGCCCCAGAGTCAGCTATTAAGGGAACACCTATCTACTAGACCCTAATGAGGGTAGGAGTGAATTTCATCTTGTCACACTATGTCCCCAGCTACCTATTCGAGTTTATCCCCAAGTTGGTAGGCTTATTGAGTGGACGATCTGCCACTCTCACCCATACAAGTCTAAGGATACTCTCAAATAAGCAGGAGTTCATAGCAAACTCAAGTTTAAGAACGAGTTACCTTAGGTCATCAAAAGTGATAAAGTCGGTCTCACCAGTAAACGGTGTTATAAAGAGAAAGCGACTTTATCGTGGTTCTGTCTAATGCAAACTATTTGCATAGGACGCCCCCGCTCGCACATCTCCATGTGAAACGATTCAGATCACATCGTTTTGTACAATACAAAGCGAGCCGCATCCAATAGTGTTACCAGAATAAGGTACCCGACCTTATCCGTATACTATAGACCGTTTTGACTGACTACTTGAGCTTGACCCACAATCATGTCATACATGAAGCTCAAGTACTCATATTCAGCCAAGGGTGTTGTTATTGGTACAGGTTAATGCAAACACGTTTCACTATATTCAATAAACACCTTTACTGAATAAACCTCAATAACTCTTTATTGCATTTAATAGACATATTACATTTACAATGTTTACAAACCACGAGTGTTACGACATAAAACCCAACAAACTCCCACTTGGACTAACATGTCTGTGGGACGAATGCTGGTCAGGAATACAAAGTATCTCCCACTGTCCTATCTAGCAGCTCGCAACCCTAGACTCTCCAGGTGTCTCTCAAACACTTTAGTCGTGAGAGACTTTGTAAACGGATCAGCAACATTGTGCTCCGAGGCAATCTGTGTGACGATCACATCTCCTCGTTGCACTATCTCCCTGATAAGGTGATATTTCTGCTCGATGTGCTTCCCGCGCTTATGACTCCAAGGTTCTTTAGAATTTGCCACATAACCACTGTTATCACAATAAAGTGTGATGGGAAAATTCATATTTGGAACAACTTCCAAATCTGTTAAGAACTTCCTGAGCCATACTGCTTTCTTCGCCGCTTCACAAGCTGCGACGTATTCAGCCTCCATGGTGGAGTCAGCAATACAACCTTGCTTGATACTCCTCCACACTATAGCCCCTCCGTTAAGAGTGAACACTGATCCTGATGTAGATTTCCGTGAATCTACATCAGTTTGAAAATCAGAGTCAGTGTATCCTGCCAGGATCATATCCTTAGGCCCATACACGAGCACATAGTTCCTCGTTCTCCTAAGATACTTGAGGATATGTTTAACGGCGGTCCAGTGATCATATCCTGGATTTGACTGGTACCTACTGATAATTCCGACTGCAAAGCAGATGTCAGGTCTAGTGCATAATATTGCATACATCATACTGCCAACTGCAGATGCATACGGAATCTGTCTCATGTCCTCAACTTCTTGAGGTGTCTTAGGAGACTGTTCCTTAGACAAGTGAATTCCATGCCTAAACGGCAGCGAACCTTTCTTGGAATTCTGCATCTTATATTTATCTAACACTTTATCTATATAAGATGCCTGAGACAGTGCTAGCGTTCTGTTCTTGCAATTCCTTACGATCTGAATCCCAAGAACAAACTGAGCCTCTCCCAAATCTTTCATTTGGAATTGGGTTGCTAGCCACATTTTTACGTCAGTAAGAACCCCTACGTCATTCCCAATGAGTAGTATGTCGTCTACATACAAGACTAAGAAAGCTACTACTTTATTGACAATCTTCTTGTATACACAAGGCTCGTCAATATTTTGTTCAAAGCCATAAGATTTGATCGCAGTATCAAACCTTATATTCCAGGATCTAGATGCCTGTTTCAACCCATAAATGGATCGATTCAGCCTACAAACTTTTTGCTCTTGACCCTGGATTATGAACCCCTCTGGTTGGACCATATAGATACTCTCTTCAATATTGTCATTCAGAAAGGCAGTCTTGACATCCATTTGTCAGATTTCATAATCATAAAATGCGGCAATGGACAAGAGTATTCTAATCGACTTCAACATGGCAACAGGAGAAAAAGTTTCTTCATAGTCCACCCCTTCTCGCTGGGTATAACCCTTTGCCACAAGTCGGGCCTTAAAGGTTTGCACCTTACCGTCCTGGTCTCGTTTCCTCTTGTAGATCCACTTGCAACTGATGGGTCTTTCACCATCTGGTTTATCTACAAGACTCCAGACTGAATTGAAGTACATAGACTCCATTTCGAGGTTCATGGCTTTGAGCCACTGATCCTTGTCTACATCTGTCATTGCCTGTTTAAAGGTCAATGGATCGTCAATTCCATCATCAGGTATGACGAATTGAGTCTCAAACAAGCCAATGTAGCGGTTGGGTTGTCTCACATCCCTCCCACTGCGTCGAGGCTCTCTCAACTCTTGAGAAGGACCAGCCTGATCAACAACTTTTGTTGATCCCTCTGTAGCTTCTCTGGATAATTCGGACAAAACTATTTTGCTCGAAGGTTGATGATCTCTCATGTGGTCTTCCTCTAAGAACGTGTCATTAGTCGACACTAACACCTTGTCCTCTCGAGGATCGTAAAAAATACCACTCAACGTTTCTTTGGGATAGCCTACAAATAGGCATAATTTTGAACGATGTTCCAGTTTCTTTGGACCGGATACCAGCACGTGTGCTGGACATCCCCAAATTCTAAAGTGACGTAAATTACTTTTACACCCACTCCAGAGCTCATAGGGTGTTTCAGAAACACTCTTAGAGGGAACATTGTTTAAAATATAAACTGCAGTCTCTACTGCATATCCCCAAAACGAACTAGACAGACGAGCATAGCTCATCATAGAGCGAACCATGTCCAACAGGGTTTTATTTCTCCTTTCGGATACACCGTTCTGCTGCGGTGTTCCGGGCGCTGAGAGTTGAGATACGATTCAATGTTCTATCATATAGTCCTGGAATCTAGTATCCATATACTCTCCACCACGATCACATCGGAGTGTTTTTATCGATTTACCTAATATGTTCTCAACCTCTGCCTTATACTCAATGAACTTTTCAAGAGTTTCAGACTTACGTTGTATTAGGTAAAGATAGTCGTACCTTGAATAATCTTCAATGAAACTGACAAACCCTCCTCGTGCTTTGACATTCAAAGGACCGCAGAGATCCGAATGCACGATTTCTAGAGGTTCTTTGGACCTATAACCTTTCCAGTAAAAGGTCGTTTAGTCATCTTGCCCTCAAGACATGACTCACATGGCGGTAAAGAGTTGTCCTCTAAACGATTTAGGAGACCGCTATTAATCAACCTCTCAATCCTATTGAGATTAATGTGACCAAGTCTCAAGTTCCAAAGATAGGTACTAGGAGAAAGCTTCTGCCTCTTGGTTTAAGTCTCAGCTGTTTTAAACATTTCGGTGTTCAAAATAGCTTGAACCTTTGTCGGTCTTAACACATATAAGTTGTTCTCAAGTTTAGCAGAACAAATTTGTACACCTCTTTTTCTAATGATAGCTTTATTATGAGCAAAAGATACTTTATACATTTGTTTTAATAAACAAGCTATAGAGACTAGGTTCCTCTTGAAGCTAGGAACCAATAGCACATTTTCTAGTAAAATGTAACTATCTCTATAGGACAACTTAACAGTTCCCACTGCTTTAGCTGAGACAACCTCTTCAGTACCAATTCTGAGAGTTATCTCACCTATAGCTAGAGGCTGCCAGGAACTAGTTTCCTGAAACGAAGAACAAACCTGATTAGTGGCTCCTGAATCGATGATCCAGGCATGACTATCATTTTCCGCTAAACACGTTTCTACAACAAGCAAATCATATTTACTTTGTTGTTTCTTCTCAGCACGACTCATTACTGAGCTGGGAAGAGGACAATCCTCTGTTAAGACAGACCTAAGATCATCACGAACAAGAATCATATTCGAGTTCGTTTTCCAGGTCTCGTTTTTATCGCTAGTTAACTTAACGGAAGCTAATACGTTTTTGAACGAGTTAGACATGCTGAAAAGAAATGTAAATCTATTAGTGGAACAGTTTTAACCTATTTAAACCAATCAAGTAAATTTAGCAGTAAATAAAGTACCCAAACTCTTTATTTACATGCAACGATATTTTAGTGAGTCAGAATGGTCGCTACCGAATGGTAGTTGAGCATTCTTTCACTAAACCAAGACATTTTTGACTAAATGCTACTACCAGAATAATTCTTATTCCTATAGCATCTTAGTTATCGTTCTTTGGTCAAGATTTACTAACTCCTTAGCAAATCCTGTAAGTGTGACCCTCCATTTTTAGAACGCACAGAACGGCTCCAACATAGCAACCGAATGGAATGTTAGTGTTGGGAATGGCCCTATGTTTCACTATCCATAAATGGTGACTGAGATGTTCGATCTCCCGTGCCCTGCCCTCCGAATGGATGGTGCCACTAAGAGCAACCTGCAGGCGGAACATGGGATTCTTACGGTTCAATCCAATGGAGGAGACCATAGGATGTACTGACGTACTTCCTTCTCCCACTTACTATAGATACTTACTCCATTCACCTTACTATTGAAAGTTGCAAATACCATCCGAATGGGGTTGCCCTATTGACAACACGAGGCCGAGCAAAATTCTCACGTTGTGAACTTTAGGGAGTGCGTAGCAGGAGAGGGATATATCATATAATCCTTCTTAACACTTCTACTAAGTATCGTGGACGGTTTTAGGGTAAAATACTTCAGGCTTTATCCAGCTAAGTATATAAAACCTTAAGTCTAGGCAAACAATTTACCTGAGATGTTTAGGTTATTAACAAGTTTAATTAACCTCACACCTCTCACGCATGCTCATAAAGTCGGGTTAACTTTACTCAAGTACCGGATCGTCCCCAGGTAGGAGGTGTTCCGTAAACCGTCAGCTTAAATACCTCCAACCTCGAACAGGATTTCACCGGGTGAGTTTCTTGTAACCTTAGCATTTACAAGATATCAACCTATTTTATCTAATAAAACAGACCGAATCATTTAACCCTAAATGAGCATGCCGTTATCTTTGTTATAGATTTTATAAGTCTGTCCAATTTTACAACTCTTGCAAAAACTTAGACATACTATAACAATCATCTACATGGTTCTCAAACATGCAATCGCTAAGGCATGACAAGTTGAATATTTAACTTCATAATTAATATAACACTTATACTAATTATGCTCTTAAACATACAACTCCTAATTCATAAACATACAACTCCTAATTCATAAATTAATATAACACTTATATCAATTATCTTGAGTTAAGCATGCATCATATACATTATAAATCTTATAACATACAATATGCAACTAAAAATGTTGGAAGATTAATTTCATAATTAATATAACAATTATATCAATTATTCTATTAAGCAAACAACATTTAATTCATGAATTAATATAACTCTTATATTAATACTCATGAATTCCTGAATTTGCATATTATATATTATAACACTTATAACATATTTTCAATGCATCGAGCATGCTTCCTACGGTGGGATTTTAAATCTATATGGCATACTTTATGCACATACAAACATGGAAATTAATTAAAACATACATTCGCAATGCATAAATAATTAAACACACTAAAGTGGATCGATTTTGGAATTTAGCAAGCAATAACTATTTTATTACAAGGTTGATCAACAAGCTAAGTCTTGAGCGGACTTAGAACTCTTCGCACCGCCTTTGACAAACTTGCTCCCCCGAACGCTTCGTCCAATTTCTATTTGAGCTTCTCTTCGAATTTTCTAGAACGAGTTTGAACTTAAACTGAACATTTCAGCGAACTCAAAACTCGAGCTTCTTTCACAAAGAAACCTATATGGACTCTAATGACTCTAAAAATACATACGCTTCAGCACACATTAAAGCCCATACATTCTCGGGAAATTAAAAATAAGGAAATTAAAAAAGAAACTATGTCAAAATCGATATTCACTTTAGACGTCAATTCAGAAACAATTTCTAAATTAAAATACCCACCAACTTAAATTGATGCAAATTGAGTTAATCACAAAATCGCCCTGATACCAATTGATGGAGCGATATACACAGCGGAAGCGATTTTGGACCGATGATACTCTAATTTCATCAATTTAACAAATAGAAAACATGCTCAAAACGACGGAATTAAGAAATTAGAAATACATGCCCTTGTAGTTCTGAATTTCTTCAAGTTCGTCGGCCGTTCCTCGTCACGAACTCTTCCGGCCTCTTCTCACGAACGCCCCGAGGACCACCCAGGTAGTCCGGCTATCCTCGACGCCGAGAAACGGAGTTGTGGGACTCCGAAAGAAGAAGAAAAGAAAAAGAAACATAAGAGAAAGAAGAGAGGTCGACAGAGGCCGAAGGGAAAAAAAAACTGAACTTTTTAAAAAGTTATTCCTTTTTTTTTTTCAATCACCGTCAACCCCAAGATCAGCTTTACAAAAATTAAAAGCCAAAAAACGAAATGGGCTGGGCCTTCCTTTCTTTGTTTTGCCAAACATATCATAAATATATATATATATAGAAAATATATCTTGATATATATCTTGATATATATATATATATATATATATATATATATATATATATATATATAATTATTATTATTATTAAAAAATAATAATAATAATTTTATTTATTAAACTTTTTAATAAATAAAATATATATATATATATATATATATATAATTATTAATTAAACTTTTTAATTAATAAAAATTATTTAATTCAATATCAAATATTAGTTAAATAATATGACTAAATTCGGTTTTTCGAAAACCGACTTTTTTACACATGAATCCTATTCATGTTTTAGGCCAAATCCATATTTAAATCATATTTAAATATGTCCATCATTCTTCCACAAACCGAATTTGAACAATTCAAATTCTTTTTCTTTTTAATTTCTATTATACTGTTGCACGACGTTATCCGAGCTAGCCAGGAGAACCTAAAGGACCTACAGATCATGAGCTCCAACGATACGAAATTATCCGGTCAAAACTCTTTCAATCGAACTAACCAACATTCGTTAACCCCCGGAGACTCCACTATAGTCTGAGGGTTGCACTCTTCTCACTGTAGATATATTATGTCCTCTTGATATAACCATTATGGGTAAGTCGATCTTTCACAGGTGTCCGTTATCACAGCTAGGTCTTTTAAACCGTTTAACCTCTGTGATATCTCTTGTTCCTTAAGTACCACTAACGCCTCTAATGAACATTTGATCTGTGATCCAATCATCAGATCAGAATCCTCTTCACACAGAAGAGGATGAGGCCTCATGTTCAAGCCTCGGAGTCAGCTATTAAGGGAACACCTATCTACTAGACCCTAATGAGGGTAGGAGTGAATTCCATCTTGCCACACTATGTCCCCAGCTACCTATTCGAGTTTATCCCCAAGTTGGTAGGCTTATTGAGTGAACGATCCGCCACTCTCACCCATACAAGTCTAAGGATACTCTCATATAAGCAGGAGTTCATAGCAAGCTCAAGATTAAGAACGAGTTACCTTAGGTCATCAAAAGTGATAAAGTCGGTCTCACCAATAACCGGTGTTATAAAGAGAAAGTGACTTTATCGTGGTTCTGTCTAATGCAAACTCTTTGCATAGGACGTCCCCGCTCGCACATCTCCATGTGAAACGATTCGGATCACATCGTTTTGTACAATACAAAGCGAGCCGCATCCAATAGTGTTACCAGAATAAGGTACCCGACCTTATCTGTATACTATAGACCGTTTTGACTGCCTACTTGAGCTTGACCCACAATCATGTCATACATGAAGCTCAAATACTCATATTCAGTCAAGGGTGTTGTTATTGGTACAGGTTAATGCAAACACGTTTCACTATATTCAATAAACACCTTTACTAAATAAACCTCAATAACTCTTTATTGCATTTAATAGACATATTACATTTACAATGTTTACAAACCACGAGTGTTAGGACATAAAACCCAACACTGCTTTCATCAGAAAATTTAATTTCTTTTCAATTTCAGCCATTGCTTCATCGTTAGTGCGTGCGTCCGCCATCATTACAGACATTACGTTGGAATCAGACACCTTCTCCGACTGATCAGAGGAAAGAACATATTCATCGTACAAGGGATTTTCCTTGATGATTACCCCACCCTGAGCAGACTCCGTCAGTCGTTTGTAAATTTTGCTCACGATGGCAGAAGTGTGTTCGTCCATCTGCGAGACTTCTTTGATGAAGCGGCTGCGGGTGACAGGTCCCTTGTAAGGGCTGTTGGAAATGAGAGACCTGGATGTTGTTTTCTTCTATGTCATTATTAACTTTAGTTGAGAGAGGGAGAGATGAGAGGTAAAGTTGTCCCACCAGGCGTGCCAATCTATTCACACGAAGATTTCGACGATGGAAATTCGACACGTGTAAATGAATTTGATTTGTATTGAATTTGTAGTTGTATCAGTGCGTAGTGGATTGCAATCTCTAATGTTTATCCTCTGATTCTTTCTCTCTCAAATGTAAATGTGTTTCGAGGGCTTTGCAGCTTGTTCTCGATGTTGGATTTGTTTCGAGGGCTTTGCAGCTTGTTCTCGATGTTGAATTTGCATCGAGGGCTTTGCAGGTTGTTCTCGATGTTGAATTTGGATCGAGGGCTTCGTAGCTTGTTCTTGATGTTGAATTTGGATCGAGGGCTTTCGTAGCTTGTTCTCGATGTTGAATTTGGACCGAGGGCTTCGCAGCTTGTTCTCGATGTTGAATTTGGATCGAGGGCTTCGCAGCTTGTTCTCGATGTTGAAGGATTGTTCAGTCTTCCAAGGATTCAGGAAGTATTCGTTGTTTGGGAATTCTCTCTGAACTCTTAGGAGTAGAAATTTTCTAAACCTTGAAAATGAAGAATGAACTCTCTATTTATAGAGTTCTCATGAGCCTAATGGGCTTGAACTTGGATCCAATGGGCTTGGGCCCAATGAACTTTTGGGTTTTGGGCCCAATGGGCCATTAAATAGCTTTCTGGGCCGATTTTGTTTTGAGCTCAATTGCGATATGACCCAATTTAATCGGTTAAATTTATTTGCTTCAACAGTCATGATGAAGACACATGGCAACCGCTGATTGACCGAAATTTCTCGATCAACAAGTGTAATTCTAATTATATGTTGTATTTGTGTGATGTGAATAAGTATTAGTGTAATTATATGTTGTATTTAGGTGATGTGAATAAGCATTAATGTAATTTTATGTTGTATTTGTGTGATGGGAATAAACATAAGATTTTAATTAAATAAAAAAATTAAATAAAAAAATCAATTTAAAAAAGATGTCAACCCGCCAACCCAAAAACTGGAGGGTTGGGTTGGGTTGGATTGAGAATTCTCCAACCCGAAATTTTCGAGTTGGATGGAAAAATCTTCAAACTCAACCCAACCCAACCCATGTACACCCCTAATAAAAGTATGATGATGTATTTTTATTACATGATGTGTCTGTCTGTTGGGATTGTGCATTCTATCTACTCCTTTTTCAGTTTTTTATTTTAAAAAATTGACACGGACCAATCAACGTAGATTTTGATCGGTTTGATCGTTTTTTTGGTTTGTTTTGTCCACCTCTAATATTAATTGAGTTGGTAGAAATTGGATAACGTAGGTAAGAAATCTTTTTAATTGAGCTTCAAAAAATTTAAGAAATGGGTAAAATTGCTAATTTTCTTCCTTTGAAAATCATAATTTTCCAACAAAATTCGTAAGTATCATGTCGTGCACGTTTATCACACGTCAATTTTAACACTTACCAACGACAAGGGTATAATTAAAAAGTATTAAAACATAAGTTGAATTTTTTAAACATTACCACCAAATTTAATGAACACCTAATTAGAGATCAAAACATTAACATTTTCAATATATTATAGAAATACGAATACGAATAATCAATAAAATATAAAGAATACCATCAAACAATCACAAGAATTCATTAATTGAAATAATTTTTACAAATTTCTAAGTTTACAAAAATATCCCTTAAAGTTTCTGTTCTATCAATTATAGAACTCATACATATGGAAAATTGAAATCTCAACCTCGAAAGAGAGACACCAAACCATCGTCGTTTTCATTTTAATAAACATATTTTTCCAAATAATCAGTTAGACTAAGGCCCAATTCGCATTTAGTTTGAAGGCCAACAAAGTAATTTTGAAACAATATTAATCGCTTTTATGTTTGGTAAAATCGATTTTATATTAATTTAAATATAATAGCTTTTTCAATTTTTTGCTTTTTCCAAAATCTGTTACTGGAGTCTATTTCTCAGTTTGAAGGTCAACAAAGTAATTTTGAGTAATTTTGAAACAATTTTAATCGTTTTTATGTTTGGTAAAATCGATTTTAGATTAATTTAAATATAATCACTTTAATCGCTTTTATGTTTGGTAAAATCGATTTTAGATTAATTTAAATATAATCATTTTTTTAATTCTGTACTTTGAGTGTTAATTTCCCCACCAAATTTGGAGTTTTTTCTAACTAACTTTTATAATTTTCAATTTTATTCTTACATAACTTTATCTTCCTTAAGATCAACATGACAAAAAAAAAAAAAAATCTTAAATCTCCCCCAAATCACAACTTTGTTCAATTCCATTTTTTTCTAATTCTTTGTGTCACATATTTTCTTAGATAAATTCATTTTTTTTCTTTGAAAAAGTTTTCAACCTCAACTCTAATTTTTTTTATTATATAGTTTTATTCAAGTAATATTAATTATCAAATAATTTTAAGTGGTAGATAAAATAAAAATAAAAAGTGAGCATTAATTTTATTTTGTTTATATTTTATTAATTAAAATTAGAACACTAATATGTTGTATCAATTTGTTATAATAATTGTTTATTATATGATTAAATCAAAATAATTTACACTATACAAAATATAATTTGTAATTTAAATTATTATATTTAATTTTATATCTATTTCAGTATTGCTCCACCAAAGGATGCAACCAACTTTTTCAAGTTTATGATTAAAATTTACCAAAAACTAATTTACTTATTATTACAACTTATTTTTTTTAAATATAACAGCGAAAACAATTATTTCCACACCAATCCCATTTAATTTTTTATTCTCGTTAAACAATGACACTTTAATTGAGAGGGGTGATATTTTGTTATGTTGGGAGATTACGGGTAGGGTGAAAGATGAAAGAGAGAAAATTTAGTTTTTTTGAATTACTAAATCTTACCGAGGAAAGAGATTGAGATAGTAGGAAGGGTAAATAAGGAATGAAAAAATTAGGGAAGGGAGAGATTAAACAAAAAAAAAAAATGAACATCTATGATTTTGAGAATTAAGAATGGTCATTTGTCTCCTTATCAAGGTTAGAGTGTCATTTTGATCACTTAGGGCCTGTTTGGCCCAAAGAGTGGAGTTCTTAAGTTTCACTCTCCGTTTGCCCCACAGATATGTTGAAGGGATAATCAGAGGAATGTCTATAGAAAAATACCGTTAATGAAATTTGTCTAAATCTGGGTTTAGGTTGTAACTCATGGCTAGAGTTTTTTTAGGAGAAGATTGGTTTGTGTTTATTGTCTATTACACCCTCCTAACATTTGGTTTGTTAAATAATATTATATTTGAAATTTGTTTATTTATTTTTGCAGGATTAATTAGTTTGAATGACGTGGAACATTACAGGTTAAAAATAAACGATTGTTTTTTCCGTTATCTTTTGTGTGATCGGATGGGTATATCCCACACACACGGCGGAGATACCGTGGGCACACTAGTGGGGGTATATAGTCATTGCGTCACACATATTTAATGTTAGGGTTAGATCTGACGTGTGTAAGTAGGAGGTGAATTTAATTTTGTTATTTCTTTCCTAAAATTAAGGATCCACACATACACCGGTCAAAAACTAATTTATGTCCCAACAAATACCCCTACATTAGGTAAAGTCTTGCATTTTCCAGATTTGATTCTTGAACCCTTTCTTTTTCGTTTTTCCATTTGCCACCACCATCTAGGAGAAAAAATTCGAGCATCATTTTCCGTCATTCTGCAAAAACAAAACAACCACACAACAATCAACCACCTTCAACCACACAACAACCAACCATGTCCTCCCTTTCTATTATAGTGTTTTTTTTTATGGTATTTGGGACGAGATGAACCAATACAATAATTTCAAAAGTTGCACAGTTGTTGTCCCCTCAAATTCAACAGGCGGAATTCAACCCAATCCCTTAAAAAAAATTTGAAGATCAACCAAATTCCTTAAAAAAAGGAATCACTAGCTATTATTTAGTTTTTTTTAAATCTTGTAGTTTTACATTGGTTTTAATATAAACAAATCCGTTAAAAATTTGGAGATCAACCAAATCCCTTAAAAAAAGAATCACCAGCTATTATATAGGTTTTTTTAAATCTTGGAGTTTTCCGTTGGTTTTAATATAAACAAATCTCTTCAAGTCTTTCGTTAGTAAAACATGGTGGTAAAACATGGATGGAGAAGAATTGCGAGAAAGAAATGGCGAGTGTAGGTCGAACGTAGCCGTCGAATGCGTTGTGTTCTACTTTGAAGGATGTCGAAGTAGGTTATGGAGAAACGGAAGAGCAACTGCGTTTTTGTTGCTTCTAGGGTGAACGTATGCGCCTTCTGAGTTTTGTTCGCTTCTGAGTTTTGAATATTGGAGTTCCCGATTTGGAGTTTGCCGATTCCTTTTGCGGATGATTTAATTCAAGGTAGCGTGTTCCGAATTTTCCATCTACCCCATAAAACAAATCATACCCATGCCTTGGGAAGCGATACCTTATTTTAAAAAAAAAAACAATTCCCTCTTCTTAAGTTGTTGGCGTCCTTAGTAATGCAAACAACTCCCAAACTCCTTTACGCCCCATCTTTATTATGCGTGCACGGATGCACACACCCACACTGTTGATGGAATTTTCTACTGTTTGCAGCTGCACAAACGGCACAGGCTGCCCCCCGTATTAGTCTGTGTGCAGTCATACACACACCTTCATTGCGTGAAGGTGGCTAGAACAGTTTCTGTAGGTATACACATCCCCGGTGGGTATTTTTTTTTACTTTGTCTCTGCCCAGTATTAGTATGTGTGCAGTCACACACACCTTCATTGGGTGAAGGTGGCTATAACAGTTTCTGTAGGTATACACATCCCCGGTGGGTATTTTTTTTACTTTTTCTGCAGACATACACACACCGCCATTGATGGATGTATTACTTCCTCCGGTATATAGACTCATTTATCATTTTTAAGTTATCTAGATTATTGGGGGTGGGGTATAACCATGTATGGAAATAGGGATAAGTGTCTTTTATCATTTTTAACATCTTCTGTCTATTTAATTAATCATCTCTGTTAAATTCACGTTAAATTATGTTTTCTCTCACTTCCTAACCTTTTATATTTTAAAATATTCTATTTTTAATTCTCAACGAGAAATTGACGAAGGGTAAACAAGTCCATTTGGTACTAAAATCCCCTACTAAATATAGGCTTTAGACATAATTCAAACTAAAAAAGTGATTAGCCATTTTTCATGTTGGGTGGCTTAATTGTAGACATTCCTCTGATTTTTCCTATGTTTAACCCATACAAAAAAAAAAATTAAATCCCAGGAATTGTGAACAGTAAACTGTTGAACTCCTCCCTATCTTTCAGTCAATTTCTCTCCTTCCACAAGACCACCTCAAGGAATAAAAATCAGTCTCAGTATTTTGCACTTTTTAAAATACTAATCAGAGTTAGAGTTTCTCAATGGGTATCTGAAATTTTAGTATTTTTTTTTTTTGTTTCTAACAATTTGGATATTGTGGATTTAAAAAATATATAAATCTTAATAGTTTAGATTTTTTTTAAATTATGTTGTTTCAAACAATAGCTTGACGAAGGCTAATGAAAGGAAGACAAAGAATAAAAAGAGGGAGGGAGAGAGATAGGAGAAGAAAAGAGAGGAAAAAAAATAAAAAAGAAAAAAATAGACCAGATGAGATGAAGTGGTGGAGAGAAAAGAGAAAAAGAAAATAATAAAAGTTCTTGTAATCCATAAAAAATTGAAATTAGTAAAAATTGTCATCTCATTTAATCTTAAAATATTTTTTAATTATTATTTTTTGAAAAATGTCATTTAAATAAATGTGTACTAAAAACTACACTATTTTTATTATTTGAAATCTAAAATATGTTTTAAACAGACTGATAAAATATATATAAAATAATATTACTTAAAATCTCAATCTTAAAAATGAAAAAAATATTTATTAATTAAAATTTGAAAAAAAATATTGTTAAGAAAAATAAAAATGAAAATTACACTTTGAATTAAAAAAAAAATAATAAGGTTGAAAAAGTTTTATAAATGTACTGATTAATAAAGATTTAAAAATTAATTTTATTGATTTTAGATTAAAAAAAAATAGAAATTAATTTCAGCAACTTCAAAACACACCACAAATTTCCAAACGCTCCCTTACACATCAAAACAAAACTTTCCCTTTTCAAATAAATTTTAAAATTAATTCTTGAAAAAGAATTTCGACAAAATTTTTAATCTCTATTATTTAAGATATTCAGACTAATTTTTAGATTCGTTGAAAATGTAATTTTTAATCTCTATTATTTAAGATATTCAGACTAATTTTTAGATTCGTTGAAAATGTAATAACTAAATTTGGACATTTAATAATAAAAGAATAAAAATGGAATGAAACGAAAAAATTGGAAATATAATAGTAAAAGAATTAAAATGAAATGAATTTCAAAATACAATAAACTAACATTATAACCAAAAATCAATTACCGTCAACTTCAAAAAGATTTATAAAAAATATTTAACTTAGCAAATAAAAAATAGTAAAGTTGAGATTAATGACATCTGTCAACAATTTTTATAATTTATTAATATTTTCAAGTTGTAAAAATATTAAACCAAAATGATAGACAGACAGAAATCCAAATGCAGTGAAAAACATATTGATATGAAACTCGGTCAAAACTGAAAGTAATATTCCATAATGAACGTTCAAAATTTAGTCAAGTTTTACATGAAAACATCATTCATCTAAACATTGGGTCCGCAGTAGGAAGAAAGTAAAAGAAAAATATTGATCCATCCAAGTCAACAAAGAACTGAAATCCGACCTCCTCTAGCTAGCTGATCAGAGGAACTGCAAAAATAAAGAAACGAGAGATCAGACAACGCTCGATAAACAATACAGCAAACCATTTTGAAAGTGAAGATGGTAATGACAATTATGCAAATTGCATTGCTTGAACTGAAAACTTCGATTGTTAAGCTAATAAATTAGCTGAAGGATCTAATACCTTTTTCAACAAAAACATTGTAAGGAATTGCTTAAAAGTAACAAATAAAATTACAGATCCTAGCATCAGTACAAGAAATGAAGCCCCAATTCATGGATGAACAATGGTCAAAGAATATGTGATCTTGATTCATGATGTTGAAAGTTCCTCATTTAAAGAAAATTGACATGGCAGAATAAAAAAATAAGTTGCTCAAGAAATGGGCAGACAAACTAGGTAACAGCATCAGCTTTCATGAAGAGTAAAAGGAATGAAACATTAAAAGCATAACCTAACAATATGAAACTTGTACACAAAAAAAAAACAATATGAAACTTATAAAGAAAATAAATGATGATAAAATAGTCAGAAATTTGTACTGAAATCATACAAGTTCATGTGATCAATGATCAAATCACAAACATATTCAACAGACATGAAATCATCATTGAATGAAGATTAACCTGAACATGAAATGTTGCAAAAACAATAAAATTTAAAAATATAGATTGATCCAAGAAAAGAAACGCATCTGGCTTCTAACAGTTCATATGAAATGCAATGGAGCACTATAGAGACAAAGTTGGTTAGGACCAGGGCTCCAAAAGTACTATCAGACAAGTGAAAGACATCTGATCTGTAAGTGGTGCGGACCAGAATATGTGAATTGTGAAGAAATGAACTCAGAGAAAAATTATATGGTATTGGTTCAAAAGTGAAACTAAACATCCCATTGTGAGGACAAGAAATGAAGCTATATGCCAAAGTCACTAACATAAGAAGAATACAATTGTGATAGAGTGACTCCTTGTTTATACAAAGGATACCGAATATAAGTAACATGAACTACTGAACCTATGTAACAGGAAAGAATCTTGGATGAAAATATAAATTGAAACAATTTTTTTGCTTCAAACTGCAACATCAAAGTACTCGAACTCCATAGAAAACACTGCACTATGGGAAGAATACATAAAGATGTCTCAAGAATTTCTGATTACCATCATGCTCCATTTAGAGATTGAAGAGACAAAACAAACCATATATAATCATTCTGAAATAAACAGACACAAGGTAGATAACAACACCCAAGAACAGAAAAGCAAAAACAAAGATTGAGAGAAAAAAATCCAGCGTATTAATGAAATATTAATTGAAATGACATATTGATTTATCACAAAGCCCAGAAAGTAAAAGGCAAACAAAAATTGAATATTGGAAAAGGAAAGTACCAAAGTCTCTGGAATATCAATGTATACTGTGTTATTATCAAGATTAAGATGCACAGCATGGATGATTTATTCCTTTGTACTACTAAATGCAAATGCCAAGTTCCCAACTAACAATTTCTAAAACTAAAAGAGTGGAGGATGGGTGTATACCTCATATATTGCTGGGGTACATAAACACCCTAATTTTGTCTCCCTGCAAAATTGTCCAGTAATTCAATCAGAAAACATATCCCAATTTACCATCAATTAACAAATATTAAGAAACAGCTACTCATTCCGCTTTACCATGGATTTTGGGGGCAAGTTCGAGGTAAACTTAGCTCGAATAATGCCACTGTTACCGTGAGGCCTGGATACCTTGCCCCAAATGCATCGGTAGTGAGATCCATTTTGCTTCACTTTGGCCTTGTAAATGTATGCCAAGCGTTTTCCAGCATACCACGCAACCTCTTCCTTGGTGTTCACTCCTTCAATCTGAACCAGTGATGTTCTTGGATACTGGTTTGACTTCGACCTAAACACCAATTGCACATTCTTAGCTCCCGCACAAACTATAACAACTCTCAGTAACTAATCACTAACCCTAACACCTATTTCAATTCCAGTTTCGTCAATTTCAAAAAGTATCTTCATTCATCATTTTCTGTTTAACCTAACAGTATCCAGTTACATACTACGCATCCATCAGTAAAAGAGAACCAACCCAACATTCCATTATCAAAGCGAAACCAATTACCTCTTGTAGCCAAGGACCGTTCCTCTGACGTAGAGTCTGAAACAAACACAACACATTAGCACAACCGTAAAAAGCAAAGAAAATCAAATAAACAAATCGGGTTGATCTAGGGTTTTGGAAAGAGACCTGACTCGTTCTCCTTGGCTTCCCTTCACCATGGCTGCCGCAGTCTAGGGTTCTGGAAAACGATTCCTTCAAGCCAAGAAAGTAAGAATTAAGATTGGTGGTCAAATGTAAACGCTGTGGAGAAGAAAAAAGGAAATTTAAGAGGAATAATCACCTTAGATTTGCAGGTTGAAGCGAGGAAGATGAAGCTGCGGTTCAGAGAAGAAGGTGGCTGTTTGTAGAAGAGGAAGCTTTTATAATGGGGATTTGAGGGTCAAAATGATATCAAGTACTTCTAGGGTTTCTCTGTGAGTAATACGATTACTTTTCTTTTCTTTTTTTAATTATTATTATTAGTATTATTAGTATTTTGAGTTCTTAATACATCGTCACATTGGGTTATTCTTGTTATTTTCAAACTTTTTTTTTGGAACAATTATTTTCAATATTTCTTTAAACATATTTTTAAAATTATTATAATCTCAAGAGAAAAAAAATCATTTTTTACCCTAAAAGGAGCAAAATAACAAACCCAAATTATAAAGACAAACGCCTACCAAAGATCAAGGCTCAGCCCATCAAGCAGAATTAAGAGAAAGTTAACCTCGAGAAGTTGGCCCATAGAAGAGACGTTGATCCCATTGGAGGATCGGCCAGCCGACTCGGCCGAGAGGTCGGCCAAGGATGGTTGATCCCTGCTAAGGGATCGACCCGCATCGGGTATGCCCCCAGGCGGCGCCGACCTCATAAAGGATAATCTGTAACGACCCGAGCTCAAGGTATGAGTAATTTATTTAATTAATTTTGTTATCGGACTCGTTAGTGGATAAACATTAGAGATTGGTCTTGAAGTCGGGCTTTTAAAAAATGGACTAGGCTTAAGAGTGTGACTAGGTCAAACTAAAGTTAGTGGGTATTGAAAAGTAATTGTTTTTCTTTAATTAGTTATTTAAGTAAATAAATTAAAAAAAAAAATATATATATATATATATATATATATATATATATATATATAGTGTGAAGCCCCCAATTGGAAGCCCCACCCTTCTTCTTCTTCTTCGTGACAACTCTCCCTCATGCAACCCTCTTCCGTCGCCGCCTCCCTCCCAAATCAAAGATTGTCGCCCTCCGTTCGACCACCACCGTGCACGCCTCTCCTCTCCGACCTCCGTCGACACCAACCCAAGAGCTCCAGCGGCGATGGCATCCTCCGGCGGTATCAGCAGCGTCACGAACGGCGCTTTCAGCAGCTTTCGAGCGACGACGATCGCTTGTCTCGGTCTCCGACGACGACGCAACGAGAACGACAATGACAGCACGTCGCGGGCAGCGGGTAAGCATTCCTCCTCCAAAGATTTTCTTCATCTTGTTCGGTTGAGTGTCGATTTTTTAACCCGAATCTCTTTCAATGTTGATTGTTGTTAGTTTCAAACGTTTTGTTAAACTTCAAGATTTAGTACCTGCTCGGTTAGTTTTGCGAAACTTAGTTTGGGAACGTGCTGTCCAGCAGGATTTGACATCGTCGCAGTGAGTTTTGGTGGGTAGCGAGGCTCCATCTTCTTATTTCAAATGTTGAAATTCAGAGTATAAGAATTGAGTTTTTGTTCACTTTTTCCAGATTCGGTATTGACCTTGGAACCCCTCTGTTTCGGTGTTGAGACCAAGTTTGGGTTGGAGTATTCTAGCCTAGAAGTGACGGTGAGTCGGGAGTGCGTATGTAAGTTTTAGTCCACTTGTTGATCCAATTCTACCGCACTATTTTTAGTCACAAAAGTAGTGTCAAACACTAGAATTTTTATTGTAGGTTGAGACCAGAAGCTTACATAACAATTTGTTAATCATCTCGTCGAACTTAGCTTAAGGTAAGTAACCTTACTACGAGATAGTCTTCGGGCTAGGTTGAGATTTCTTGTCTAAATGTGGAATACGGTATTTTAGTAGCTTTGAAGTGCTTGTTATCTGTTGATGTGAATTAGCTTGAAGTGCTTGTTATCTGTTGAGATGAATTAGCTTTGAAGTGCTAGTTATCAGTTGATGTGAATTAACACTACTAGAAATCGGGGCTATGATGACAAATAAAAACTGTCATCGAGACTTTAGATGACAATTCTTTTCAGTCGTTATAGCCCCTGCCTTTTTTACCCTATAGATGACACAAACTGAAAACTGTCATCATTCATGGTTTCGTGACAGTTTTTTTTTTTTCTTCTGTTTTTATAATACGATTAATGACAATTATTTTATGTCAAGAGACGTTATTTTATGACACCTAAACATTGTCACTGAATGATCACCCATGTCATATTTTGTCATCTAATTTGAATTGATGACAATAACTATTTGTCAACTAATCCGAGTTGATGACAGTAAAATTTTGTACTATTTGATGACTTATATTTACTGTCACTAATAGGTTGAAGACGACACCTATTGTGAGTCAACAAAATGAATTCAATTACATGATTTTTTTGTCAAAATATTATGTTTTCATGACAATTTTTTTTTGTCAAAAATCTAAATATATTTATATTTATATTTGTAATTGTCATTATTATTATTATTTAATAATAATGACAATTACAAATATAAATATACATATCGATATACATACTTGTGAATACAAAGCAAAATAAATAACTCTAAGTTTGACACAATGAAATATCATTGAAATAAGAAGATCTATATATCAATATATCATTCAAATATCAAAGTTCATTAACTTTTACATAAACTAATTCATATGTATACAATATTGAAACTAACTACAATAATGTCTATCAATTGTTGCATCATTAACATTAAAATGTTGCATAACATGATGAAATATACATATAACCTAACCAAAAAGCCTATCATTGGTTGTCATATGACTTCTAGCTTGAAGAAAATATTTGGACTTCGGTTTGTAGTTCTGTAGTAAATATTCCAGAAGACACAATAACTTCTTACATCGAAAGAAGAACAAGAAATCATTTCAACAAATATCAGAATCCTCCCAAATAATTATAAGCTATTATATATACTAAAAAACACAAGGTAGCAAATGACTAAAATGAATCTAAAATTACAAGTAGCCAAAAAGTACCTAAAAAAAATATCAAAATGTCATTTTCAAGCTCAACATATCTTAACAAATGAAAATTGAAATGCCTAAACTCATCGAAACTACATGCATGGAGTTACTACCATAACTGCAGGATAGTCATTTAAAAGTGTCTAAATGTACAAAGTACAAAAAAACATACAATAAACTTTAAGAATAAGAAAACCAAAAGTAACTACCATAACTGCAGGATAACCATTAAGAAGTGTTTAAATGTACAAAGTACCGAAGACAATCAATAAACTCCAATGTTAAATAAAGAAATTTAATCCATATTCTAAGTTACATTACTTCTAAGTTACAATACATACCTCTTAGACATCAAAGATACTTTCAATTTAAAGCTCCTTTATAAGTGTCCATCAACAAACTTCATTTAAAACCTAGTCTTTGTTAAAAAAAATGGCTCTCATAAGCTCCTCCTAGTATAAATTTTGAATTGTCACATTAGTATACTATGTAAGTCAAGTTGAAGGAAAAATAATATTTGATAAATAATTAATATATTACCGATTATAGACCATCGAAGGTGCCCTTTCATACATTTCATTGATAAGACGAAATATACAAAAGTGACAGGGAAATAAACCAAAGCTATTGTGTGCACATAAACATTCACTGAGCATTAAAAAATAGTTCATTCAAGTATCTCGAAAACATAATAAATTCAAAAGATGGGTTCTTGAATTTTCATTTCCAAGTTTATATTAAACTATAAATTGGATATGGGTGCAAAATGCCGTAAATTATAAAGTTAAAAGCCTTTTAAAATCAACATTTCATGTATTAATATTTTATCAAGACATTAGAGATAATCTACCTGGTATGATTGAGAATCACTGTCATGTCATCAAACTCAGCAACCAACAGAGATACTCCAAACGGTCTTACACCACTATAGAGAAGAAAAAAGAGAAAATAAACTTTAGAATTCTTGGATCAAATTGAAAAACTATATTCAGGCAAACGGCACCCAAGTTCAGTCTTGTAGATGTTACCTTTAAATTAACAGTACTATCAGTGAAAAGGAGAATCACCCATATCAAACCAATCACAAAAAAAATGATAATCGTATATTTGAAATGAAAGTTACCTTCAACCGATAAATTTACCTCCAATAATCTAAGCTTTATGAGAATACGATGGTTATATAACTAACTACTTATCATCAATTTCAAAAGTACAAGTGTTATCCACTCATGAACTACTCAAAAATTACCAACTATCCCGGGGTGGACCCAGACACTTTGAAAGTTTAAGTTCGTGATCTATTTAAACACAAATTGAAAGTTTAAAGACTTATTAGACACTTTGCAAAAAAAAAAAAAATGTGAATATATTTCCAAAATTGATAGGATGAGTGTTAATATATAAATTAAATTATTTTTCAAAAAGTAAACAACTAAACTAATAATAGGGATTGTTAACACGAGATTTCCTCCAGAAATTTAATTCGTGAAAAATAATTTGATTTTATTAATTTATGTAAGTGTTACAGTCTCTAATCTTTATCCTCTGATGTTTTCTCTCCAATGTAGACGTTTGATTTGAGCGGGTTGATTTCCTGGATCGGTCTTTCGGCTTATTGATCTTTGGAGCGACCCGTTGACTTGTTTGGACCGACCTTTGCTTTTGGCTGGTTGATTTCCTGGATCGGCATGTCGGCTTATTGATTTTTAGAGCGGCCTGTTGACTTGTTTGGACCGACCTGTTGACTTGTTGATCTTTGGAGCGGCCTGTTGATTTGTTGTTGAAGTTGTAGTCTTCGAATCTTCTGAAGCGTCCTATTGATTTGTTGTTGAAGTCTGTAGTCTTCGAATCTTCTGAACTCTGAGTCTTTGATGCCTCTGACTTCTCTAAATTCTGGCTCAATGCTGAATGTCCAGAATGAATGGTGACCTCCTCTATTTATAGAGTTTGATGGACCTAGTATGAACTTGGGCCTGATTGACTTTTGACCCAACTTTTGGGCTTTTATTTATTTGAGCTTAATCCATTTATTTTCAATAACTTGTATTATTCAAATTTAGCCCAAAATTATTTTTAGCGATCTCGGGCTAAATAACTTCGGGTCCAACTGCCATGTGGCAATGTTTGATTGGACTAGCTCGGGTCGTCTGAGGGACATGTGGCATAATTTGATTTGCCAATTTTATATGTCTCTTGATTTAAATTGAGAACATGTGTAACTTTGTAATTGGTCCCAAATTTATAAATATATATTTTTATCATTAACTTGAATTAACTCAAATTAATGATGGGTCAATTTGTGATTGACCGAAATTTATTATTTAACAAATGCCCCATTTTCGAAATTTATGCACCTATATGCGTGCGTGAATTTCGAAAAGAAAGAAATAATGTCATTTGAAATATATAATATGATATATAAACAAAATCTTAATTTATTGGTTTTGATGGGCAACATGAATTTGATACACGACTCCGAAATATTTTATTTTTCAAAGTCCACACTAATTGTTTTGACGTTGCTGTTCCCACGAGAATTCGAACGACGGATGGAAATTCGACACGTGTAAATGAATTTGAATTTGCATTGATGTATTGTATTTATCAGTGCGTAGGATTACAATCTCTAATGTTTGATCCTCTAATTCTCTCTCTTAAATGTAAATGTATCTCGAGGGCTTCGCAGCTTGTTCTCGATGTTGGATGATCGTTCAGTCTTCCAAGGATTCAGGGAGTCTTCGTTGCTTGGGAATTCTCTCTGAGCTCTTAGGAGTAAAAATTTTCTGAACCTTGCAAATGAAAATGAGCTCTCTATTTATAGAGCTCTCATGGGCCTGGTGGGCTTGGGCTTTGGGCCCAATGGGCTTGAGTTTGAACCCAATGGGCTTTTGGATCTTGGGCCCAATGGGTTTGATCTTTGGGCCAAATTGTCTTTTGCATATCTCTCTGGCCCGATTCGATTTCGAGCCCAATTGGAGTTTGACCGAATTTGCTCGGTCAAGTCTATCTGATCCCCGGTCGTGATGGAGACACGTGGCGACCGCTGATTGGCCGAAATTTCTCGGTCAACAAATGCCCCCTTTTTCGAGAGTTATGCACAAGTATGTGTGGGTGAGTCTCGGAAAAGTTAAATAGATAAATCGAAACGTAGGACACCCCTAATTTCGACTCCGCTTAGACGCATCAGTTTTATCGAAATATGAGGTTTGATTCATAAACCAATTATTTTAATTGACGCCTCTTTCCATGTCAATCGATCAAAAATATGAATTTGGCTCGTAGTTTTGATCTTTCTTATCTGACAGAAATTTGATTTAAATTTTGGTAGATTTTTTTGTTCTACCTTCGTTTATCTTGGGATGTAGAGTAGGGACTTGTGTTTGCCCAATTGAATTTTGAATAAGGTTTGACTTTGAACTTTACTCTAATTTCGACGTGGATAAAATATACCCGAACCGCCAATTTTGATTTGAGACTTGGATTTAGATAACTTTTGACTCTAAATCATGTTTGGAAATAAAATTTGGAATATGGCCAAAATTTTAATTTCATCGAAAGAAAAAAAAAATATGGTAAGCTTCTAACGTTTGGCTTGAATTCGGAATAGGAGTGTTGAATTTTTTTTTATTTTGGCATAAATAATTGGCCGAATGCAATAGTAGAATGTGAAGACAACTAATAACAAAGAAGCTTGTTTGGTAGAGCTGAACTTGGACAACTTTAGTTGTCATTGGTCTTGAGTTCGAGCTTTGTATAATTTTTTGCAAAATTTCTTAACTTAAATGAAGGACATTTAAGTAATTTCACTCTCCAAACCTAACTCCTTTAGGTTTTCTAATCCATATAAATAGAATAAGATGGCCTCCATCTCATTTGTTTGAGAAGTTGAAGAGTTGGGGGAAGTTTAGGGTTTGTTTGGAGAAGAAGAGAGAGCTTGTTTGGAGAAGAAGAGGGAGAGCTCCAACGCCGCCGCCTCAGCCCAGCGCCGCCGCCGCGTGTCTCCGCCTCAGCCCAGCGCCGCCGCCGGGTGTCTCCGCCTCAGCCCAGCGCCGCCGCCGCGTGTCTCCGCCAGCCGCTGCCCGCCGCCGCGTGTCTCCGCCAGCCGCTGCCCGCCGCCGCCGCACGCCTCGCTCCGCGCATCTGTAAGTTTTTTTTTCTTGTTTCCTCTTTTTTTGTTTTTTTTTTTTTTGCTTACTGCCATTCTGGAAATCCAAATTGCTCCGCGCCTTCGCTAGTCGAAATTGCTTACTACGTTTCGATTTATATTTTTTGTTTTCTTGTTTCCTCTTTTTTTTTGTTTTTTTTTACTTACTGCCATTCTGGAATTTTTTTTTTTTTTTTTTTTTTTTTTTTTTTTTTTTTTTTTTTTTTTATTCATCGCAGCCAACGTTGGGTCTTTCTGCTTCTGTAAGTATTTTTTTTCTTTAACTTACTGATTTTATTTGACCGATTTTTTGTTTATATATATATTTTTCTTTCGAGCTCTTGGATACAAATCGCTCTAAATTATATATATTTTTTTTACAGCGTTAAGAATTGCGGTCCATCACTGAAGTTGATCGATTTGAGAAATTGCTACAAGTAATTTTTTTTTCTATTATCTATATTGACTTTGACTTATATTTTAAGTTGTATTTGGACTGTTGTTTCAATTCTGGGATTTAATTTTTGTATTATGGACTGTGATTGGCTTTTAATTTTGTGGTTGCAATTATGGACTGTGGGATTAAATTTTATGTTTGTAATTTTAATTTTATGTTTGTAATTTTAATTTTGTGGTTGTGATTTTAATTTTGTGGTTGTGGTTGCATTATATTTTAATTTGTGGCCTATGGGAATATGAGAAGTTTAATATGTTATTTTAGACTGTTGTATTATGTAATTGTTGTATTATGTAATTGGGAGTTGGCATTTAGAAAATTTGGAATTGAGATTTAACATTAACACTTATGAACTTAGTAAATTGTAAATTTAGATTTAAAATCTAGACTTTTTGAAAATCGCATGTAATTTTTTTGTAATTATTTTTATTTGGAAATTTAAAATTGGGAATTTAATACTCAAATTTAGACTTAGAAATTTGAAACCCGACATCTCATCGCCATGTATTTTCTTATTTTCTTCAAAATAAACTCAATTTGAGCTTGTGGATATATTTTTTTTTACTTTTTTTTTTTACAAAACATATTTGAGCTTGTGAATTTCTTTTTATTATTTTCTTTAAAAAAAAACAAAAAAAAGCTTCCTAAACCAAAACGTTTTTTTTTTTTTTTTTTTTTTTTTTTTTTTTTTCAGTCTAAAGGAGTTAAGGATGTGACACTGGGTTGTGGGACGCCCACTCACGCCTACGTGTTGCCCCTGTTAAGGATGTCCACTTGTCGGATGCGACTTGTAGGTCTATCTAGAAGCAGACATCATTAAACCTTTCAGACTTAAAATCTTTTCCTTTTGCAAAGAAGTTAGAGATGTGACGCTCGGTTGTGGGATGCCCACTCACGCCTAAGCGTTGCCCCTGTTACGGGTGTCCACTTGTCGGATGCGACTTGTAGGTCTATCTAGAAGCAGACATCTTTAACCTCTTTGGGATTGGAAATATTTTTTTTTTATGTGTATTTGAGTTTGTGAAAATTTTAAAGAAAAAAAAAAAACTTTTTTTTTAATATAAAACAAAAGCTTCCTAAACCAAAACGTTGTTTTTTTTTTTGTTTTTCAGTCTAAAGGAGTTAAGGATGTGACACTGGGTTGTGGGACGCCCACTCACGCCTACGTGTTGCCCCTGTTAAGGATGTCCACTTGTCGGATGCGACTTGTAGGTCTATCTAGAAGCAAACATCCTTAAACCTTTCAGACTTAAAATCATTTTCTTTTGCAAAGGAGTTAGAGATGTGACGCTGGGTTGTGGGATATCCACTCACGCCTAAGCGTTGCCCCTGTTACGGGTGTCCACTTGTCGGATGCGACTTGTAGGTCTATCTAGAAGCAGACATCTTTAACCTCTTTGGGATTGGAAATATTTTTTTTGTTAAACTATTTTTTTTTTTTTTTTTTTTTTTTTTTTTTTTTTTTTTTTTTTTGCTTTTCAGTTTGAAAGAGTTAAGGATGTGGCACTGGGTTGTGGGACGCCCACTCACGCCTACGTGTTGCCCTTGTTAAGGATGTCCACTTGTCGGATGCGACTTGTAGGTCTATCTAGAAGCAGACATCCTTAAACCTTTCAGACTTAAAATCTTTTTCTTTTGCAAAGGAGTTAGAGATGTGACGCTGGGTTGTGGGATGTCCACTCACGCCTAAGCGTTGCCCCTGTTACGGGTGTCCACTTGTCGGATGCGACTTGTAGGTCTATCTAGAAGCAGACATCTTTAACCTCTTTGGGATTAGAAATATTTTTTTGTTAAAAGACCTTCTTTTTTTTTTGCTTTTCAGTTTGAAAGAGTTAAGGATGTGGCACTGGGTTGTGGGACGCCCACTCACGCCTAGTGCTGCCCCTGTTACGGGTGTCCACTTGTCGTATGCGACTTGTAGGTCTATCTAGAAGCAGACATCCTTAAACCTTTCAGACTTAAAATCTTTTCCTTTTGCAAAGGAGTTAGAGATGTGACGCTGGGTTGTGGGATGCCCACTCACGCCTAAGCGTTGCCCCTGTTACGGGTGTCCACTTGTCGGATGCGACTTGTAGGTCTATCTAGAAGCAGACATCTTTAAACTCTTTGGGATTGGAAATATTTTTTTCAAAATCTTGGTCAACGGTCATGATAAAAACCTTTCGTACAACTACCATTTTCACCAACATTGGATCATCGTCACCGCTGTAATCCCTTTTTTTTTTTTTTTTTTTTAATAATTTTACATATATTGGTGTTGAATTTCATTTTTTTAAAGTTTGCTCGGAGTCACGATTGTAAAAAGTCAAAATTAATTATTCATTTTTTTTTTTTTTGTAGGTCAAGTCATGGTTTTTTTTACCGTGTTTTCAGACGATGCAGGAGTAAATTTGGTTGTTTTAGACAACGAAGATCAACCACTAAAAAGTGGCATCCTTTTCCCCATGGAAGATCTGCCTAAAGAATCAGAATTGGACAAAAACCATTTTTTGGCCGAATGGTCTACGGAGCGACCCCGCGACCAACACTCCCCCGCGTGGATTTTACAATCCTCTTTACATAGAGGGAAAGCCAAATCCCATCCGAGTCCCACCCTTGGGCGTCGTATTATTTCGAGCGGAATTCGTTGGGGTTCTACCTTTAAACTTAATGGTGAATTCCTTTACACTCCACTTTATTGGGAGTGGCTTGAATTCACCGTTGCTCGAAACAAGGGCTCATTGCAAGGCTCAGGTATGCTATCACCCATGCTGGCCTCTCTGTATACCTATGATCGCAACTTAGACGTGATGCGGGTTTCTGCGAAGCCTGATGTCCTTCAACCAACACCATTCACACCTCATCTGGAGAAGCATCCATTTCTTTGTGGGACATGTGGAAACTCGGAGGTCTTTCAATCAAAGGCAAATTCTATAATGAAATCATTCCAAGCTGTGAGGAACTGATGGGTCCGCGCGTGGGGCCGCGTGTCCGGGGTGAGCATCTTCCCAAGAGCTGTACTTATCTTTTTGATGCTTACTACCGGATTGCTTCTCAGCAAGTAGAGAAAACACGAATTTTCACCCATTCGTGGATCAAGTTTTGGTTTAAAGGTGACATAAAATATACCAAACCCCCTGGTCGGAGAACCAAAAAATCTTCCCGGCCTCGCCTAACTCATAACCCGTCGGGCTCTATTCCTGCTCCCCGTGGCTGGTCTAACGAAGAGCAAGAACTATTCCACGAACTGGGGGTAGAGGAAGACTTGAAGGACCAAACATATCTGGCTGCATTTATCTCGTGCTGGCTGTGTGTTTTCGTGTTTCCCTATAAGAGTGGGAACTTTCTTCGTCCTAGTGTGTTTAAGGTAGCATCCCTCATGGCTTAAGGTAGCCTTTTCAACCTTGCAGTCCCGGTTTTATCCAATATTTATCATGGACTTAGCCAACTTTACAACACCCCTCATTCTTCCGGGCGCTCCGACATTTGCTTCCCAGTACATTATGTTTACGGTTGGCTTGCCCTTTACTTTGGTACGCACTTTAGAATTCCTCAACAACTGGCCCATTAATGGTTGACTACTCAGGAGAAGGTGGCGCGAAATACTATGATGCGTTCGCAGCCCGCAAAGTAATCCATAAAGGCACGTCCATAGCGTGGCATGCAAACCCCCAACCCAAGAGTCAGGGCGGCATTTTACATGATGTTAAAGGTTTATCATTCTCATCATCTTCATACTTTATAAGCATTCGCTCGTGTTACTTATCCTCTCATCACGAAACACAAATGACTATCGAGGCCTACCACCCTTGTCGGTTTAGTCGACAACTTGGCTTTTACCAAGATATACCGATCGAGTTACGTGAAGATCCGCCTACGATCAACTTGGAGAATGTATTCCACCATTGGAGGATTTGCACTGAGACACTAACCTCGTCCCGGGTGCATCTCCCTCAGTGTATGCCAAACCCTGCTGATCATGTCACCGCATCGTACAAGAAGTGGTGGAGCAAAAAACATGGGAGCTATTTCGGGGTGAACATACAATTGTTAGTTAACAGTTTCACTCCTCCTCCTACAAAACCTCCCAAAGACACCGGTAAAAAGGTTTGCGCCGCGAGGAAAGAGGTGCCAATTCACGAAGTGAGTAGTCCTGACGAAGACACTGGCAGTCAGAGTAGCAGCAGCGAGCACAACAGCGACCGCTGCTGGAAGCAGACTAAATCTGAGAAGACTAAATCTCGGAAGAGATCGAAAAAGATTATTGATGCCCCACAGTCCCCTGAACTTGTTGCACCTTTGGTTAGTGACTCATTCATCCTTTCTTCTTTGCATATATGTATCCCTTTAGTTTTGTTCGAGCATTTTTGTACGCTTATTCATCGTTATTTCCTCATTTCCCTATTGTTATTTTTTTATTTTGCAGGCGTCTTCGAGCAGACAGTCATTGATGATCGTGGCTTCTAGCCCTCCTAAACAGGCGGTTGAGGATTTGGATATTGCGACTTCAGAGGCTTCCACTTTTGTTGCTGACGACATAATCTCCAAAACTCGTCGAGATTTTGCCTTAGCCATGTGGAAGATTGTACAACAAAAACTTGGTCGTACTCCTTTTGAGAAGGCTTCCTCCCTTGAACCTGAGATTCAGAAAATATTCGATGCCGCCTCTGAAGTTGATGCGACGAGCTTGGCATCTCTGAAGAATCTTGTGGATGAGTACTTTCGAAACGTGGACCAGTACAACGAGCTACAATCTCGCTACTCTCCATGCTTGACCTCATCTGGCAAGGATCAGGACCTGGCAAAGTTGAGATGCAGCTTGGAGGGTGTCTCGTCTCGTAAAAACTTTCTGCTCGAAGAAAAGAATGTACTTCAGGACCGGTCTAAGCAGATGCTCTCGGAGATTGAAAGTATCAAGGCCAAACTGAAGACTATGGAGGCTGACCATGAATCACTTTCTGTACTTATTTTGGAGAAAGAAAGACATTTCAATGAAGAGCAACTTAAAGAAAACAGGATGTGCACGGAAATTAGCAATATTGAAGATACTCCCGCTATTGGTGACGAAGCTATAGCTTCTCTAGACGTACTACGTGACTTTCTAGAAACTGCGTGCGAAGAATTGAGGGACTTCAAATGGCTACTTTGACTTTATTTTATTTTATTTTATTAGTCGTTCATTATTTTATTCACATTGTGATTGAATTTACAGTTCCTTTTTTTTTATGACTGCATAAAATTGAATGAATTTTAGTTTGTGACTGAACTCAAAGTATATATTTTTTCTTTAAGTTGCCTACGTACCCTTAGATAGAAGGGATCAAGTCATAACGTAGTTCAGATTACATGATGAATGATTTTTTTTTTTTTTACTTTGGGCCGTTCACCTTTTAAGCTCATGCGGGCCAGGAGCAACATGTAGTTTATACTCTTACGTTAAGGAGTATTACATTTTTTTTTTATGCATAAAATTTCTTAAGAAATTTGCCGTTGATTGGGCCAATCCTTAATCCATCTTGATCCACAATTTTGTATGCCCCATTTGTATAGACTTCCTTAACAACATAGGGTCCATCCCACTTAGGGGTGAACTTGCTCCCCTTATGTCTCGTTGTGATAATGGGTCTTCGAACCGCGAGTACTAGATCGCCAACTTGAAATGATCGAGGCTTCAAATTTTTGTTGAAAGCCTTGGTCATTCGCGCTTGGTAACATTCCAATGCTTGCTGAGCATCCAATCTTCTTTCATCGAGCGCTTCCAATTCTTCGAGGCGCAATCTTGCATTGTCTTCGGTAGTTAACCCTTCTTGCACCGCCATTCTTAAGGAAGGGATTTCTCTTTCCAAAGGGAGCACAACTTCAACCCCATAGACTAGGGAATAAGGTGTGACCCCTGTAGGAGTGCGGTGGGTAGTTCGGTAAGCCCATAATGCCTCACCAATCTTTTCATGCCAGTCTCTTTTTGACTTGGAGACTACTTTTTTCAGCAAGTTGCACAATGTCTTGTTGAATGCTTCTGCCAATCCATTTGCCGGAGCGTTGTACATGGATGACTTGCATTGCTTGAACTTGAATTTCTCACATAAATTGTCCATTAGACTATTGGAGAATTGTCTTCTGTTATCGGTCACGATGCGGTGAGGGATGCCGTAACGGTAAATGATGTGGGTTCGAATGAAATTCACAATAGTTTCCTTCTTTGCCTCCTTTAACGCAATTGCCTCGGCCAACCTTGAAAAATAATCTGTCCCAGCGAGGATATAAGAATGTCCTGCTGAGGACTTAGGTGTTATTGGACCAACGAGATCAAGCCCCCAAGCTTCAAAGGGCCATGAAGCTATGGTTGGGTGAAGGGGTTCTGGCGGTTGATGTATGAAGTTTGCATGAAACTGACAGCCCTCACATTTCTTAGCATACTCCATCGAGTCTTGAATCATCGTTGGCCAGTGATAACCCATTCTCTTCAACTGAAAATGAAGTTTCGGTCCCGATTGATGAGCACCACAGACCCCTGAGTGCGCTTCCTCTAATGCCTTTACCGATTCTTCTTTTCCTAGGCATCGAAGAAAAAGTCCGTCATAGGAGCGTCGATAAAGGGTTTCCTTGTAGTAGATGAATCGGGCACTTCTTCTTCGTATATCGGCCTTACGTCGGGACTCTGTTGGAAGTTTTCCATGTTGTAGATAATCTACAATCGGTTGTTGCCAATCCTCTTCCTCAATCACATAGACCGATATTACGTTTGCTTCTTGACTTTCAACTTCAGTTGGCGGTATAACCCATTTTTGACAAATCGGAACGTTCAATATTTCACTTTCTAATACAGTCAGGGCTGTGGCCAAGTTTGCTAATGCATCTGCATTTGCATTTTCAGCTCTTGGAATATGCTCTATCGTCATACTATCAAATCTCTCTAAGAGTCGTCTTGCATAATTAAAGTAGGGCATTAAATCTGGATGCTTCACCTCGTATTGGAGCGACAATTGATTAATTATCAGTTTTGAATCTCCAAAAATCTCAATGTAGGTCACTCCAATTTCTATTGCTATTTAAAGACCCATAATGAGTGCTTGATATTCAGCAACATTATTCGAACATACCTCTTCAAATGCGAAGTTATACGGCAGCATGTGTTTTTCAGGGGTAATGAATACTATACCCGCTCCTGCGCCATATCTTCGAGCTGCACCGTCAAAATACATAATCCATGGGTCAACGATTTCAACGTAGAAAATTTCTTCGTCAGGCAGGTCGTCAGATAATTTCCAGTCTGACGGCACTGGATGATCTGCCAAGAAATCAGCCAAGGCTTGCCCCTTCACCGCCTTTTGCGGAACATAAACAATATCATACTGTTGTAGTAAAATTGCCCACTTTGCCAACCGACCTGAGATAATTGGTCTAGACAGAACATACTTGATTGGGTCAGCTTTAGCCACAAGATGCACTGTGAATGCCTGCATATAATGCCTCAACTTGTTGATGGCGAAGAAGAGCGAAAGGCACATCTTCTCAATGGGTGAATAATTCAGCTCTGCCCCATTGAGAGTTCTACTTAAGTAGTAGAGGGCACATTCTTTACCCTTCTCGCTTTCTTGTGCAAGCAATGCCCCAAACGACCTTTCTTGCGCAGTAACATAGAGAATCAATGGCTTTCCTGCTACGGGTGCGCCCAAAACAGGAGGGTTAAGCAAATATTGCTTTATGTTGTCAAAGGCATTTTGACATGCTTCATCCCACTCAAAGGTCGTGTCTTTCCTCATCAATCTTTGAAATGGTTGGCATCGGCCTGCTAGATTGGAGATGAACCTCCTGATATAAGCAAGTCGTCCTTGGAGACTTCTTAGTTCATGCAAGTTTCGCGGCTCTGGCATTTTTTGAATGGCGTCGATCTTGGACTGATCAATCTCGATCCCTCGATGTTTTACGACGAAACCAAGGAATTTCCCCGAAGTTACACCGAATGCACATTTGAGAGGATTCATCCTCAATTGGTACTTTCTCAAACGATCGAAAACCACCTTTAGATCTTTCAAGTGATCCTGTCGCTTTTTGGACTTGACTACAAGATCGTCGACATAGCATTCGACATGCTTATGCAGCATATCATCGAAGATCTTTTGCATGGCACGCTGATAAGTTGCGCCGACGTTCTTTAATCCAAAAGGCATTACTTTGTAACAGTATATCCCTTTCGGAGTCCGGAACGCTGTCATTTCTTCATCTTTGAGGGCCATTCGAATCTGGTTGTATCCTGATGACCCATCCATGAAAGACAAAGCTTCATGGCCTGTGGTAGCATCGACCATTAGTTCAGTGATGGGCAATGGGAAGTCGTCTTTCGGACATGCGCTATTCAGATCGCGAAAGTCCACGCATACCCGTAATTGTCCATTTTTCTTTCTGACGGGGACAATGTTTGCTATCCATGTCGGGTAGTTTACTTCGCGAATGAACCCTGCTTCAATTAGCTTGTTAACCTCATTTTCAATTTGGGGGATGAGCTCTGGCCTGAAACGTCGTTGAGCTTGTTTGACTGGTCGATACCCGTGTTCAATAGCGAGATGATGTACTGCGACTTTGGGATCAAGTCCCGGCATCTCTTTATATGACCAAGCAAAGACATCTTTATACGCAATGAGCAAACTCAAGTACTCGCACTCCTCTTCACCGGAAAGTGATGCGCTTATAAAGGTTGGACGTGGTTCTTCCGTCGTACCCAGATTAACTTCTTTTAGTTCATCAACTGTTGGTTGACTTCCATCTTCGAGTGGCAGTGGAGCCTCTTTAACATCCTCTTCAGATATCTCGGCCTCCGTTTCTTCCCCGGCAGTAATATGATAACAAGAGGCTTCATCCCCAATCTCTGCACGTTTGCTCGCAGGGTTGGTGATGATGACATTGCGTCGTTTAACCTTCAATGCACCATCTGTATTCACGGTAACAAAAGTTTTTCTTTTCATCCGTGAGGGGACGATACTGCGGATCTCTTCATCGCTTTTTGTTTTGCTAGACTCTTTATTGTTCAAAGTCTCTCGAGCCTCTTCGGGTAGGAGGCGATCAAAAATGGAAGTGGATGAAAGTTTCTTATCTCTCTTTGTGGTCACGCTTAATCTTTGCAACGCTGACGTTCGTGAGAGAGATTTATCGGGCAACGTATTTTCTTTCTCCTCTGTCGGCTTACTCAACCTTTGAAATGCTGACTTCCGTGAGAGGGGTTTAGCGGACGCTGTGTTTTCCTTCTCATGTGCTGGCTTACTCAACCTTTGAAATGCTGATTGCCGTGAGAGAGGTTCAGTGGATGGCGTGTTTTCTTTTTTATCTGCCGACTTACTCAACCTTTGAAAGACGGAAGATCTGATGGGATTAGGTGTTGAGTGCGAACTGTCTTCTTCTGTCACAGTCGCTTTCAATCGCTGGAAGGCTGAAGCGCGCGTAGCCGACTGCTTGATGCGCTTAAAGATAGAGATCCTTGGTTTGACAGCTTCCTCTTCTTTTGAGTTGTGTGCCTCTTTGGTCGTTATGTTATTACTGTTGACCACTTTCTCTTTCCCTTTTCGGGTTATACGGACCGACTCAGGCGACTTATATCCAACCCCTTTCTTGATGCCGGTATAGGATATCCCTCCTTTAGGAGTTTCTTCTGTGTCGAAGAAAGCTCTGACCTGCCCTCGAGGATTTTCAGGCCCTTGAACTCAGTGTGAGTTGTGAAGTCATATCCTGCCTTTGCTAGCAGTTTATATGCCTTTGGATCGTATCCTTCTTTCGTTCGTTTCTCAGGTAGAACCATCCCTTTCTGAGTCTCTTTGGACTTCGTGACCTCTTGTTTCGTTATCTTCGTAAGAGGGGTGACAAAGTTTTCTTTTAGGATCTTAATGTCACCAACTTTCAAACTTTTAGTACATTCTGCGAATGGTGATTCACCTTTCTTACGCCGGGACAAGGGAACGTAGCGCAAAACAGAAGGGTTCGAACTTTTCTCGTCTTTCAAGGCTTTAGCCTTCGTAGGGCTGACGGATGTCTTGCTTTCGCAAAACTTGGGAACATTTTCTTCTTTGATGGATTCTTTCCCTGCGCAAGTCTTCTGCTCCCCGCTGATCAAAGGGATTTCTTTTGGCATTATTTCTTCTATGTTGCTGTTATTTATATAAAATTTTGCATTCGCGAAATGAGACTCGGCCTCTGAAAATGGCTTAGTGTCTGCCTCAACCTTTTTGACGCCGTTCTGATAAAACTTGAAGCACTGATGCAAGGTCGAAGTTATTACCCCATTTCCATGAATCCAAGGGCGACCCAACAATATCTTATAGGTAGTCCTGGAGTCTATGACATGAAACAAGGTATGTGCTTTTAAGTCTCCGATGATGAGCTGTAGGCGAATCATGCCGATCGCTCGTTGTCCTCCCTGATTGAAACCCTGGATTACCAGCTTGCTACTTGATAGCTCTTCCATCAGGATGCCAATCTCTTTCATGACTGATTTCGGCATTATGTTGACGGCCGATCCATCATCAATGAGGATTCGACCGACCCTCTGTTCTCGAATGTATCCTGAGACAAACAAAGGTCTATTGTGAGGTTTTGACCCCAACATCAAATCATCATCGGTGAAGCTTATGGACATGCAATCAGACGCGCATGCATGTGCTGTAGAGGTTGAAGGTTCTGAAACATTAGAGTCCTTCAACGTGTTGACGTGAGCAGTTTTGTCCATTTGAGGCAAATCTACTACATTGAGGGAAGGTGTATCGTCCAGCTTTATTACCAACTCCGTTGAACTTGGAGTGGCGCTGTCATCCTCTATTGCCACGACGACATGGCACGTAGCAACTTCAACTATTTCTTCCCGCTTCTCATTAAAGAATCCCTTGGGGAAAAATTCCCGTAGGGTCATAGGCTGCTGGGGTCGAGGGAGGTCTTTGTTTTCCTCCACGACAAGTTTTGGCCTTCTCATACTCTTTCTTCCTTTTCTCTTTGGAAGTTTGCTTTTTCGCCTATACTCTCGAAGTAGGCGGGTTTCTTTCTGAACAGGTCTCTGTCGCCGCATTTTCCGACGAGTTACGACGGTCCATCCTTCATCCTCATCCCCAACGGGTTCGGGTTTCACCCGCGAAGTCTCCTGTCGGATTTCATGTTCGTGTCGAACGATTACAGGTTCGCAAGTCCCGAACTGGATCAAACTCTCCTCTTGCTTCTTAGGAGAGACAGGAGATAATTGAACGCCGGAGTTCAATGTTACGACGGCGTGATTTGCTTGAGCTATCTCGTCGAGATCCAGCTCAATCTTATTTTCACTAGCTAACTTCATGATTAGCTCTTTCAAGACGAAACATTTGCCTACAGGATGACTGACGACCCGGTGGTATTTGCAGTAGTTTGGATCATTTACCTTTCCTAACTCCTCCGGTCGTTTGCACTCTGGCAGTTGGATGAGTTGCGTTTCCAGCAATTGCTCTAACATATCGGGAATGTCAGAGTCTGGAAACGGGTAGATCTTTTCTTGTCTTTCTTTCAACGTAAGGCGACGTCTTTCGCCTTTGTCATTTCTTGCTTCCGTTTTGTTTTCCTTTGCTTTGGAGGAAAACCTTAAAGGGGCCGTGTTGACGACCATGGATTCTTTCACGACATTCTTCGTGATCTTCCCAACGCTCTTCATTTATGTCTTTGTTTTCTTTACGTCGGGGATTAAGAGGTCTTTGTTTCCTCTATTGGCAATACTCAACTCCATATCATGGGCGCGAGTTGCCAACTCCTCGAATGTTTGGGGCTTTATCCCTTGCAGGATGTAGTGAAGTCCCCAATGCATGCCGCCGATGCACATCTCGACAGCAGACACTTCCGTGAGTCGGTCCTTGCAGTCAAGACTGAACGATCTCCAGCGGTTAATGAAGTCGATGACAGGCTCGCCCATTCTTTGGCTAGCATGCGAGAGTTCAGACATGCTGACTGTTCGCCTCGTGCTGTAGAAGCGATTCAGAAAGTCTCTTTCAAACTGCACCCAACTGTCGATCGTCTCGGGTTCCAAGTCGGTGTACCAGTCAAAGGCGTTTCCTTTCAAAGTTCGGACGAATTGCCTAACCAGCAAGTCTCCGCGAGTTCCAGCATTCTCGCATGTTTCGACGAAGTGGGCAATGTGTTGTTTAGGATTGCCCTTCCCATCGAATTGTTGAAACTTTGGCGGCTGATACCCGATGGGCATTCTTAAGCTATCGATCCTCTTGGAATACGGTTTGGTATACAAGAGGGTGCTTTGGGCTGGTCCACCGTACTGGACTCGGATGGTGTTGGTAATCATGTCCTGCAGTTGTTGGACAGATAAGGAAGCGACTGACGTCGAGTGTTGCGCTTGGTCTTCCTGGATGACCATCTTTTCTTTGTCACTCTTTCTGGCCGCAGGAGTTAGACTTAACTCCGCGATCTCACGACCTTGCATCTGACTCCTCAGTTGGGCAATCTCGAAGTCTTTGTCCTCGACTGCTTTCATCAGGAAGCTGATTTTCCTTTCTATTTCAGCCATCGCTTCGTCGTTAGTGCGCGCATCCGCCATCATTACAGATACGTTGGAGTCAGACACCTTCTCCGGCTGATGAGAGGAGGGAACAACCTCATCGAACAAGGGATTGTCCTTGATGATTATCCCAACCTGCGCAGACTCCGTCAGTCGTTTGTATATTTTGCTCACGATGGCAGGAGTGTGTTCGCCCGTCTGCGAGACTTCTTTGATGACGCGGCTGAGGGTGGTAGGTCCCCTGTAAGGGCTGTTGGAACTGACAGCCTGGAACGTTGTTTTCTTTGATGTCATTGTTAATTTTTGTTGAGAGAGAAAGATGAAAGGTAGAGAAGTCCCACTGGGCGTGCCAATCTGTTCACACGAGAATTCGAACGACGGATGAAAATTCGACACGTGTAAATGAATTTGAATTTGTATTGATGTATTGTATTTATCAGTGCGTAGGATTACAATCTCTAATGTTTGATCCTCTGATTCTCTCTCTTAAATGTAAATGTATCTCGAGGGCTTCGCAGCTTGTTCTCGATGTTGGATTTGTTTGCTTGGGAATTCTCTCTGAGCTCTTAGGAGTAAAAATTTTCTGAACCTTGCAAATGAAGAATGAACTCTCTATTTATAGAGCTCTCATGGGCCTGGTGGGCTTGGGCTTTGGGCCCAATGGGCTTGAGTTTGAACCCAATGGGCTTTTGGATCTTGGGCCCAATGGGTTTGATCTTTGGGCCAAATTGTCTTTTGCATATCTCTCTGGCCCGATTCGATTTCGAGCCCAATTGCAGTTTGACCGAATTTGCTCGGTCAAGTCTATCTGATCCCCGGTCGTGATGGAGACACGTGGCGACCGCTGATTGGCCGAAATTTCTCGGTAAACAGTTGCAACTTTTGACATTTTTTTTAATGTCAAAAAATTGAAACAAAGTGTCCAAAATTTGACTTCCATCAATATTTAGTAATCAAAATAATGAATCAAACAAATTTACTTGGCCAAAATTTTGACATTTGCATTTAAGAACAATCCCCTTCTAATTGAAATATGGATTAGGAATTAGATTTTTCCTTAACGAAAAAGTAGGAAATTTTTTTTTTTATGTCAAATTTTATTATTTTGGACACATGAATGGAGTGAATATTTTACCTTAATCAAAAAAGTAGGAAACCTCATTAGATTACCCCAAAATTTTGACTTTTGCATTTAAGAAAAATTCTCTCCTAATTGAAATATGGATTAGGAATTAGATTTTTCCTTAATGAAAAAAAGTAGGAACTTTTTTTTTTTATGTCAAATTTTATTATTTTTGACACATGAATGGAGTACGATATTTTACCTTAATCAAAAAGTAGGAAACCTCCTTATTTGATTAGCCCAAAATTTTGATTTTTCCATTTAAGAAAAATTCCCTCTTAATTGAAATATGAATTAGGAATTAGATTTTTCCTTAATGAAAAAGTAGGGACTTTTTTTTTATGTCAAATTTTATTATTTTGGACAATGAATGAGAGTAAGATATTTTACCTTAATCAAAGAGGATGGCCAAAATTTTCACCCAAAATAAAGAAATTATTTGTTGTGACCTAAATCTTCTCTTATAAATTGGAGGCAATTGTATGAACTCATACACAATTCAGTCCATAGAAATAGCTTTTGGTATGCTCCAATTTTTTTTTATTTCTCTAACATATATTTTTTTTTTCTTCCTTCTACTTTACTGCTCATATATTTTTCTTCCTCTCTTTCTTAACTTTAACGGTTGTAAATTTCAACTCATTTGTTTTGATTTTTGGTTTTTTTTTTTTTAATGATTTTGTAATTTTTTTGTTACAGTTTTTTTTAAACTATTTTTTTTCTTCTTTTCAAAACTGGTTTTTTTTTTTTAAAAGCTGTGTTTTTTTTCTTTTCTTTTTAAAAAAAGCAGTTTTTTTTTCTTTTTTAAAAAACTGTTTTTTTTTTTATTATTTTTTTTAAAGCTGTTTTTTTTTCTGTTTTAAAACAAACTGTTTTTTTTTTTATTATTATTTTTTAAGCTGTTTTTCTTTTTCTTTTTTTAAATCTGTTTTTTCTTTTTTTTTAAAATTGTTTTTTTTTTCTTTTCTGTTTTAAAACAAACTGTTTTTTTTTATTATTTTTGTAAGCTGTTTTTCTTTTTCTTTTTTAAATCTGTTTTTTCTTTCTTTTTTTAAAACTGTTTTTCTAAAACTGTTTTTTTTTTTTTTAAGGACCACTTTTGTTTTCCAACTGCTTCAACTATAACAGTGGTCTTTGCTCGAAAATGTATCAATTACATACTCAATTTGTTTTTAATTTTTAACAAGTTTAAATATGCATTTTGGTTTAATGATGCCCCTGTTGAATCTACATGTGTAAATTGTTTTGATTTCTCCGTAGATCTTTTGTTAATTGTTATTGCAAACTGTTTAGATCTTCCGTGCATCATTTTGTCTTGCATTATTGCTCTTGATTTGCTAGTAAGATGCAGATGCCTTATACTCAGTGGTCACCAACTTCACCAGATTCAACAGTGATGTCAATTTTGTCTAGACACTTCACCTTTGGTGATTGTTGTACCCTGACATGAGTGCTCACCAGCTCCGCCTATAGTGATGACACTTTTGTCTAGACACTTCACCTTTGGTGATTGTTGTAGCCTGACATGAGTGCTTACTAGCCCCGCCTACAGTGATGGCACTTCTGTCTAGACACTTCACCTTTGGTGATTGTTGTAGCCTAATAGGAGTGCTCGCCAGCTCCGCCTACAGTGATGGCGCTTCTGTCTAGACACTTCACCTTTGGTGATTGTTGTAGCCTGACAGGAGTGCTCGCCAGCTCCGCCTACAGTGATGGCGCTTCTGTCTAGACACTTCACCTTTGGTGATTGTTGTAGCCTGACAGAAGTGCTCGCCAGCTCCGCTTACAGTGATGGCGCTTCTGTCTAGACACTTCACCTTTGGTGATTGTTGTAGCCTGACAAGAGTGCTTGCCAGCTCCGCCTACATTGATGGCACTTCTGTCTAGACACTTCACCTTTGGTGATTGTTGTAGCCTGACAGGAGTGCTCGCCAGCTCTGCCTACAGTGATGGCGCTTCTGTCTAGACACTTCACCTTTGGTGATTGTTGTAGCCTGACAACAGTGCTAACCAGCTCCACCTACAGTGATGGCGCTTCTGTCTAGACACTTCACCTTTGGTGATTGTTGTAGCCTGACAGGAGTGCTCGCCAGCTCCGCCTCTAGTGATGGCGCTTCTGTCTAGACACTTCACCTTTGGTAATTGTTGTAGCCTGACAGGAGTGCTCGCCAGCTCCGCCTACAGTGAGGGCGCTTCTGTCTAGACACTTCACCTTTGGTGATTGTTGTAGTCTGTCAGGAGTGCTCGCCAGCTCCGCCTTCAGTGATGGCGCTTCTGTCTAGACACTTCACCTTTGGTGATTGTTGTAGCCTGACAGGAGTGCTCGCCAGCTCCGCCTACAATGATGGCGCTTCTGTCTAGACACTTCACCTTTGGTGATTGTTGTAGCCTCACAGGAGTGCTCGCCAGCTTCGCCTACAGTGATGGCGCTTCTGTCTAGACACTTCACCTTTGGTGATTGTTGTAGCCTGACAGGAGTGCTCGCCAGCTCCGCCTACAGTGATGGCGCTTCTGTCTAGACACTTTACCTTTGGTGATTGTTGTAGCCTGACAGAAGTGCTCGCCAGCTCCGCTTACAGTGATGGCGCTTCTGTCTAGACACTTCACCTTTGGTGATTGTTGTAGCCTGACAGGAGTGCTTGCCAGCTCCGCCTACATTGATGACACTTCTGTCTAGACACTTTACCTTTGGTGATTGTTGTAGCCTGACAGGAGTGCTCGCCAGCTCTGCCTACAGTGATGGCGCTTCTGTCTAGACACTTCATCTTTGGTGATTGTTGTAGCCTGACAAGAGTGCTAACCAGCTCCGCCTACAGTGATGGCGCATCTGTCTAGACACTTCACCTTTGGTGATTGTTGTAGCCTGACAGGAGTGCTCGCCAGCTCCGCCTCCAGTGATGGCGCTTCTGTCTAGACACTTCACCTTTGGTGATTGTTGTAGCCTGACATGAGTGCTCTGATAGCTCCATTTTGGAGCTATAATTATGTCCCTAATTCACGATTATTACTGGTTTAATCTTGCTTTTATGTGTCAATTGCAGGTGTTCTCGGTAATTCGCCCTCGGGAGCGTTTCGACGCTTTTCGAGGCTTAATATCGCATTTTAAAGACCTAAGAACACTTCCGGGGAAGAACCATGCAAAAACATGAAGATTGGGCGTTTTGGGGAAATTGAAGGCAAAATACCATGCAAAAACCCGAGAGCTAGCGTCGAGCGATAGCGTCGCGACGCTAGCTCGACGCTGCCAGAGCGTCTCGACGCTCCGAAGTCTGAGGCGTTAATCTGAAAATTCACCCGAGAGCAAGCGTCGAGCGACAGCGTCTCGACGCTCGCTCGACGTCGCGCCAGCGTCTCGACACTGCGCGAGCGTCTCGACGCCACCCCGACTGCGCGCGCGGATTATTTAGGGCCTAGCGTCTCGACGCTGCCCTAGCGTCTCGACGCTCCGACGGATTACTTAAGTTTTTGTCCGATTTTTAGCCGCCATCTTCATCTCCTACCTCGGGCTCCGCAACTGATTAGACGTTCCAGCAGCCATTTTCACCATGGGAGAGGCTAGGAAGCTTGGATTTGAGCCATCCCTCATCCCACACATCATGAGTGAGTAGTTATAGCGTTTTTGGCTCGGGATTGTATAGGAATAATGTAGTTTGCACTCTTGGTGAGGTTGTTGAATTAAGTTCTGAATTGGTTGAATGATTTATTGAATTGATTTCTATTTCTTTGCTTATTCCATGAACATGTTTGAATGATTTTGGACTAGGCACCGTTGATTTTGAGCATGCTTCATTCGTTAAAGGTTTTGATGTCGTGCCTCTCTAAACCGCCAAGTAACAAAGATTTACGACACCTTTGAGCGCATTGGCGTCCTTGCGTTCTTGGTGTTCGTTCTTCTCGAATTAGAATCCAAAATCGACACACTAATTTCGCGTCCAAATTAGATAGTCGTCGTAGTTAGCTCGTTGCTATCGATTGGTCTTGGGAGAGCGTTGGCCGCCAATGTCCAATCGATATGCTTGATTAGCATGATTTATTGTGTCTAATTAATTTCCATGGAGCATGTCTGAGTTAATTTATTAATTTGAGACGAGCTGCGTATTCGTTAAATTGTTTAACCATTATACTCGTCAACCTATGATCCAAGAGGCATGCTAATTTTATTCCCGATCGTCCCGAGTCGAACGCTCCGTTAGTTAAATCTTCCCAATTTCCATTGTTCCCTCTTAGTTAATTAAAAATCAACAAATCCCCCATATTTCATTTATTATTATAAGTTTGCAGATTTAATTAAGATTAAGTGGAATTAGCTTAATTCCCTGTGGATCGACCCCGTTACCACTCATCTACTAATAGTTCAGTGTATTCAGATAATTATAAATTTATTTTGGCGGGTCTCGACAACCCGATGATTGGCGATAGTTCAAAAATATCGTTACCAAAATTGGCGCCGTTGCCGGGGAAATAAGTGTAATTCGGCCTAATTTAAATTTGATTTGTAGACTTTTGACTTTTACTTTAAATTTTTTTTCATTCTTTTATTATTTGCAAGATTTGATCTGTTTGTTTAAGTGTGCTAGAACTGCTTAATTTTTTATTGAGAAAATGGAGATTGACGATGAGGCTGGAGCCCCAAAAACACTCAGGCAATGGACATTGGTTGCTATGGGCCATCAACCCTCTTGTATTTCCTACCCGGAAATCTCAGGTGAGTTTGTGCTTAAGTCGGGCTTAATTGACCATTTGCCTTCTTTTTGTGGTGAAGCAGATGAGGATCCCTTTAAACATCTCAAAGCTTTTCAAATGACAAGTTCCGCGATGAAGCCAGGCGACATAACTGAAAATCAACTCTACCTGAGAGCTTTTCCGTTCACCTTGAGAGGTGAAGCTCGAGATTGGCTACATTACTTACCATCGGGAACCATCTTCACTTGGGAGAAGATGAAGAGTCTGTTCTTAGAAAGGTATTTCCCAGCTTCAAGAGCCAGAGCCGTGAAAAAGGATATCTATGGTTTCAAGCAAGGAGTGAAAGAGGCATTTCACGAGTGCTGGGAGAGGTTCATTAAGTTATGCGAGAGATGCCCGAACCATCTGATAGCAGAGTCCGCGCTTATCGAATTCTTCTATGATGGTTTGCTTCCGCATGACTGTCAGATGCTCGATGCGTCGAGTGGAGGAGCCCTTAGGGAGAAAACGCCTGCGGAAGCCAGACAGTTGATCAACAACATGGCTGAGAACCGTCGCCAATACGGGGGAAGAAACGAACAAGCTAAAATGTCTACCGACATAGAAGAGCTCAAAGAAAAAGTGTCTCAGGTATTTGGTTTATTTCATACGTTGCAAGAAAAATCATCTCAGGCTGTTTCTTCTATTTCAGGTCAAGCCCTCGAAGGCATGTTTAAGTCACTTATGGAATCTAGCAACGAGACCAATTCGCAGATGCGGTCTCTAAGAGATGAGACCAGGTCAGAGATGCAATCGCTAAGAGATGGGTTCACGGAGATGAAGGAAAGGATGAGTAAGATAGAATCCAAAGCGGAAAGCGTTAGTGCGATAAATCTCAGAAGTGGTAAAGAAGTACCATCTCGGACCACTCCCGAGGACTCTAACAAGGATACAGAAATATCTCCAGATAAGTGTCTTCAAACACCCTCTGAAACGATGTTTGCTTCTCCTTATATTTCTATGAAGTCTTACACTCCCGTTGCTCCTTTTCCGAGTAGGTTGGTGAGGCCACCTAAGGAGGTCGAGGACGCGGACGTCCTTGAGACGCTGAAAAAGGTTGGAATCAATATGCCGCTGCTTGATGCAATTCAGCAAATCCCAAGGTACGCTAAATTTCTGAAGGAGATGTGCACCATGAAGAGGAAGACTAAAGGTGCTGAGAGAGTTGTGGTAAGCAAGAATGTTTCTGTCCTGATAACACAAGGTATTCCAAGCAAATGCCAGGTGTTAAGTCTCTGAAAGTGACTTATTTAGGACCCATTTAGCTTAAGAAGATGTACACATTTAGGTGTTTTTGTTAGCATTTAGCTTAAACCTATGCTTTAATATGAGAATTAGAAGAAGGTAGCTAATATAGGACTTATGTACAATAGGTAGAAAAAGGGTTGAAAACCGAAGAAAAGAATGAAAAAGTTAGCATTGCAAATGAATTGCGGAATAATTGCGGTGACCGCAATTATTCAAGTTAAAACCGTAAGTTGGCTGATCATTTTCTGTTTAGATCCGAATTTTCAGGGATTCGTTCTTTCTCCTCCATCCATTCTGATATATGGCGTTGAAGATTGATGGTTCTCCTTGGCCCAAACGCACCTGCAAACTACTATAAAAGGGGGTCAAAGTCGGAGGTTCAGTAAGCAATTCGAAGTGCAGAAGTCTTCTCGCAGTCCACCATTTCTCTCTAAATTCCTTTGCCGTCTGTTGGAGTGAGGTTCTCAGCTTTTGGAGTCGATAATCTGATAGGAAGGAGAGAAGATTCTTCTTCTCTCTCGATTGGATTCATCCAAGCACGGCTGAATTCCCATCACCATCATTCGAGGCGACTGCCACGAAGTTTTCAGCAAGCCTTTACTGTTTTCTGTTCTTTTCTTCTCATTTCCATTACTGATCTTTGTTGTTCTTAGTTTGGTCATTTCAATTACTGCATTTCGTTGTTGTCTGTCTTGGATTCAGTCTTTTAAAGCTTTCCTTTGTTATTCAAACACTTAAAGTAATCAAAGTAAGTTTCTGCATTTCACAGTTCTACCTTGTTCTGCTACGAGTTTTGCTTGCTGTTTTACACACATTTCTCTTCTAAGCATGTCTACTTTATCTACCATTTCTGCTCTTTACATATCCATGAGTAACTAAAATCATTTAGGGGCATGCTAATGACAGAACTATAGGCTAAAAAACGTGAGTCAAGTAGGTAGATTAACACTCGAACATTGATTGTATGTAAGCTTCATCCCACGGGCAATTTCGATTGGCCATCCATTTTGTCCAAAGAACTCCTAACCTCTGGAAGGAGTAAGAGTTCAGAGTCATATAATCATGCTAGCCTTTCATGGTAATCAGGAAACGGCCTAGGAATAGGCGTTTCCCTAGTACAAACTGCACACTCCTGCTTTAACAAGATGCTTAAGACCTTACTTTGAAGTCGAGTAAACTTGAGTCTCTCATGCATGGAATCAGACGATACTTGAGATAGAGTGAGTTTGATGTATAGAGAGTTGATCCAAAGCTTGATAATCGTAATAAAATGCCTATAGGATAGTCATTAGTAGCCCTTAATTCCCCGTTTTAATCAGATTCGCTGCTAATTAATTGCGGAAACATTGCGGTCCTCGCAATTCTGCCTTTTTAATCATTCTGTTTAGCTGTTTTCTTCCTCGATTATTAATTCCATCTCTTGTCCTTTAGGTCTAGTTTTAACTTTAATTTGTTCATGTTATATCCCTCTATACATTCAGCAAAAAGTAGTTAATTAAAAACCAATTTTAACCCATCAAATTCATCCCATCTTTCTTAACATTCACACTTCGCGAATAGCTAAAAACAAGTCTCTGTGGAAAAAACGAATTAAATATACTCACTACTTGCTGTAAGACCATGTATGCTTGCATGTTCTAAGTGCTCTCTCTACCCTTTTGCATATTTATCTTTACACATTGAGCACGCAACAAGTTTTTGGCGCCGCTGCCGGGGACTTATTTTAAGTAAAAACGAAGTTGTTAAGTTTGAAAAAATCAAGTTTATCATTGAGTGAAACTAATCTGTTTCATTTCTTTTGCAGGTGCTATTAAGGTAGTTTATGAGTGAGCGTTCACATAGTAATTTAGAGTTCGATCCTGAACCTGAAAGATCACTTCGAGCTAGAAATAAAGCAAAGAAACGCCTCTTTAAACAACCTCCTATACCTCAAACCACACCTGAAACTAAAGAAATGGGCGATCTAGTTCCAAATCCGGCACAAGCCATTCGCAATCCCATCGAAATAGCGAATGACAAGAATAGTGCCATTCTTTCATATCTAGTACCTATGCCTGGGGAGCTGAACCCCAGCATAATCCGTCCTGAAATCACTGCCCACTCATTCGAGTTAAAGCCAGTGATGTTCCAAATGTTGTCCACTGTGGGACAATTCTTTGGAATAGAAAACGAGGACCCCCACAACCATCTTAGGAACTTTTTAGGAGTTAGTGACACCTTCCTAATCCCTGGAGTTTCCCAAGAGGCCCTTAGGCTATATCTTTTCCCTTACTCTTTGAGGGACAAAGCCAAAACATGGTTGAACTCGTTACCCTCAGGATCTGTCCGCAATTGGACAGATCTAGCAGAAAAATTCCTAGTCAAATACTTCCCACCTGATAGGAATTCAACCTTCCGTGATGATATCATAAAGTTTAAACAAGCTGATAATGAGTCTCTTCACGAAGCTTGGACTAGATTCAAAGACCTTCTCATTAAATGTCCACACCATGGCATTCCATGGTGTATCCAAATAGAAGTTTTCTTTAAAGGATGCAACTCCAGCACCAGACAAGTCTTAAATTCATCTGCTGGAGGTTCCATGTTGTCCAAGAGTTACAACGAAGCTTATGAGATCTTGGAGAAGATCTCAGCATCTCACTGTAGATGGTCAGACGATCCAGTAGAGCCAACTAGGGCTCAAGACAAGGATGCTCTAAGCGCCATGAGCACCCAAATAAATGCCCTGACCAACTTAGTCAAGCAAATGGCTCAGGCCAATCTCCAAACCAGTGCCAATACCGCCACAGCCATGTCAATGGGCGTACAACCAAGTCAAGGCGAGGCACCAATCTGTGGATTCTGTGGGGAAGGGCACCCTTATGAATACTGCCCTGGGAATCCATCCTCAGTCTGCTATGTAGGTAGTCAGCAGCAGCCTAGGAATAACCCCTACTCCAACACCTATAACCCTGGTTGGAGGAACCACCCTAACCTGTCATGGGGTGGCCAACAAAACACTAGCCAAAATCCTAACCAACCAAGGCCGAGTGGAACACCTGGTTTCACTCCCCAACATAACCAGTCAATGTACCAAAAACCTTATAACCAACCTGTAGGATCTTCTGTAGAAAACCTACTCAAGGAATATATAGCTAAGAATGATGCTACTCTTCAGAGCCAGCAAGCTACCCTTAGGAGTCTGGAAAACCAAATAGGCCAATTAGCCAATGAACTTAAAAGTAGGCCCCAAGGTAGACTCCCTGCTGATACCGAGGTACCAAGGAGAGATGGCAAAGAACAAGTTCAAGCCATTGAACTTAGGAGTGGAAGACCATTGGTGAGCATTACAAAGGACACACCAAAGAGAGTAGAGAACACTGAGTCTAGTGCTCCACTGGAGTCTCTGCCAAGCCAAGGTCCACCACCAACTAGCACATCAGGAGCCAGGCTAGAGCCAATCAGTGAGGAGGTAGAAGAAATTCCAAGACCTCCACCTATCTTAAGGCGTCCTGACGTGCCTGCATATGTGCCACCACCTCCATATCCTCGAAGGCTTAAGAAGAAGCAGGAACAGGAAGTTCATTTTAATAAATTCTTAGAAATACTTAAGCAAGTGCATGTGAACATTCCTTTTGTAGAGGTTTTACAGTCTATGCCTTCATATGTAAAGTTTTTGAAGGACATTATTACTAACAAAAGAATAATTGGTGAGTTTGAAACAGTAAACCTCACCGAGGAGTGCAGTGCCATCCTCCAAAACAAGCTGCCCAAGAAGGAGAAGGATCCTGGTTCCTTCACCCTACCTGTAGAACTTGGAGGCAAGCATGTGGGCAGAGCGCTTTGTGACCTGGGCGCCAGCATAAATCTCATGCCCCTGTCCCTATTCCGTCAGTTGGGAATGGGAGAAGCACGTCCAACTACTGTCACTTTACAACTAGCAGACAGATCCATCGCATATCCGGAAGGTAAGATTGAGGATATTCTAGTTAAAGTTGACAAATTTATTTTCCTTGCAGATTTCATTGTCCTGGACTATGAGGCAGACAAGGAGGTTCCCATCCTGCTAGGTAGACCATTTCTAGCCACAGGTAGGGCACTAATAGACGTGCAAAAAGGTGAGTTAACTATGAGGGTTCATGATGAAGAGGTAAAATTTAGTGTTTACAAAGCTTTAAGGTATCCCTCTGATTCTGAGTCTTGTGCTAGCATTGATGTTGTTGACTCACTAATGGAAGAACAATTAGAGCATGTATTATTAACCAAGCATGCTAACGAATATGTAGGATTAGATGTAGATGATCTGAATGTATCTGACATAATGAATATGCCTGTAGATAGACCTCAACATGTATGTATGACTATGGACTTAACTGATAGAACTGTAAATCCGTTGAAGCCCTCCATTGAGCATCCACCTGTTTTAGAACTAAAACCACTACCAACTCACCTCAAATATGCATATCTAGGAGAGAATGAAACACTGCCTGTAATTATTTCTTCTAAGCTTAGTGAACAGCATGAGGTTGATTTAATTTTACTGCTTAAGCAACATAGGAAGGCTATAGCATGGACTATTGCTGATATTCGAGGCATTAGCCCTTCTTATTGCATGCACAAAATTATTCTAGAGGAAGAGCACACACCTAGGGTAGATCACCAGCGTAGGTTAAACCCCTCTATGAAAGAGGTAGTGAAAAAGGAAATAATAAAGTGGTTAGATGCAGGAGTAATTTTCCCCATAGCTAGTAGCCAGTGGGTTAGCCCCATCCAATGTGTACCTAAAAAGGGGGGAATAACTGTGGTAGTCAATGAGAACAACGAACTGATTCCAACTAGGACTGTCACAGGGTGGAGAGTATGTATGGATTACAGAAAACTGAATAAAGAAACTAAAAAAGACCATTTCCCCCTACCATTTATTGACCAGATGCTAGACAGAATAGCTGGTAGAGCCTACTATTGTTTTTTAGATGGGTACTCTGGCTATAATCAAATCACTATAGACCCTAAGGATCAAGAGAAGACTACCTTCACTTGCCCTTTTGGAACGTTTGCCTTCCGCAGAATGCCTTTTGGCCTATGCAATGCACCGGCAACTTTCCAAAGGTGCATGATGGCAATCTTCTCTGAGTTGGATGAGTCCATAATAGAAATATTCATGGATGACTTCTCAGTCTTCGGGGACTCATTTAAAACCTGTCTAGAGAACCTAGGACAAGTCCTGGCTAGGTGTGAGGAGACCAACCTAGTCCTAAATTGGGAAAAATGCCATTTTATGGTAGATGAAGGGATTGTCTTAGGACATCGAGTGTCAAGGGCAGGTGTAGAAGTGGATAGGGCAAAAATAGAGGTAATAGAGAAGTTGGTAGAGCCCCAGAATGTCAAAGCTATTAGGAGTTTCTTAGGGCATGCTGGCTTCTATAGAAGGTTCATCAAGGACTTTTCTAAGATAGCCAAGCCTCTATGTGAGCTACTAGAGCTAGGTAGGCCATTCATCTTCTCTAAGGAATGTGTAGTAGCTTGGAAAGCCCTTAAGGAAGCACTGGTCACAGCACCAATCATAGTAGGACCAAATTGGGATCTCCCATTTGAGATGCTATGTGATGCCAGTGACTATGCTGTAGGAGTCATGTTAGGACAGAAGATTGACAAGCTCACACATCCTGTCTATTATGCTAGCAAGACCTTGAATGAGGCCCAATGTAACTATACAACTACAGAGAAAGAGATGCTTGCTGTAGTATTTGCTTGTGAAAAATTTAGGAACTATATTGTAGGAACTAGGACCATTGTATATACTGACCATTCTGCTTTAAAATATCTGATGAGGAAGGCTGATGCTAAGCCTAGATTGATTAGATGGGTGTTATTGCTGCAGGAATTCGATTTGGACATTCGGGACAAGAAGGGATGTGAAAACGTGGTTGCAGATCACCTGTCTCGATTGCAGCACAATTGCGAAAAAATTGCGGACCCCGCAATTTCTGATGCTTTTATAGATGAACATATCTTTGCTTTAACTCATCGTGATAACGATGAGGAACCTTGGTTCGCTGACATTGCTAACTTCCGTGCAACACAGGTATTACCAGTGTTCAAGGGAGGACAAGAGAAGAAGAGGTTCCTCCATGAAGCAAGGAAATTCATCTGGGATGACCCCATACTTTACAGGACCTGTGCTGATGGGTTGTTGAGGAAGTGTGTCACAGCTGCTGAAGCGAAGTCTGTGCTGCAGCACTGTCATTCATCTCCTTATGGTGGACACTTTGGTGGACAAAGGACAGCTGCCAAGGTATTTCAAAGTGGCTACTACTGGCCAACAATCTTTAAGGACGCCCACAACTACGCCCACAACTGTGACGAGTGCCAAAGGACAGGTAACCTCAGTCGTAAGGATGAGATGCCCCTCACCTACATCTTAGAGTTGGAGCTCTTTGATGTGTGGGGCATTGATTTCATGGGACCATTCCCTCCATCATCAGGTAACCTGTACATTTTAGTAGCAGTAGACTACGTGTCAAAGTGGGTAGAAGCTAAGGCATGTCCTAATAATGATGCTAAAACAGTCACTAGCTTCTTGCATAGACACATTTTCACTAGATTTGGGACTCCTCGTGCTATCATTAGTGATGAGGGGTCACATTTCATTAATAAGGCTATGGAGAAATTATTGGCTAAATATAACATTAGACATAGGGTAGCTACTCCCTACCACCCACACTCAAATGGCCAAGCTGAGATTTCCAATAGGGAGATAAAAAACATCCTAGAGAAGGTAGTCAAACCTAATAGGAAAGACTGGTCTTTCAAGCTTGAGGATGCACTTTGGGCTTACAGAACAGCATATAAGACACCTCTAGGAATGTCTCCCTATAGGTTGGTGTATGGCAAGGCTTGCCACTTGCCACTTGAGTTGGAAAACAAGGCATTTTGGGCCATGAAAGAATTAAATTTTTGTGTGAAGGATGCAGGGACATTAAGATCTTTACAGCTACATGAACTTGATGAGCTTAGGCACATGGCCTATGAGAATGCCAAGATGTACAAAGAAAAGACAAAAATATGGCATGACAGTAGACTCAGGATCAAAGACTTTAAAAAGGGCCAACTTGTATTATTATTTAACTCACGATTAAAGCTATTTCCAGGCAAATTAAAGTCTAGATGGTCAGGTCCATTTATTATTACTAATGTCTTTGTTCATGGTGCCATAGAGATTAAAAACTTGCAGCAAGGACAGCCATTTATGGTCAATGGTGCTAGGTTGAAGCACTACTATGAGGAGGGGGATGTGAAGACTCTCTCGGCCTTCCTCCTACATGAAGCATGAAATTAGAAACGAGAGAGAACGAGTGGTTACTGTGCTCGTTTAGTCAAGGCCAATACCTTAGTTTATTTTTTCTGTTTTTATCGATGATCGTTTGTATGTTTTGTAGCGTGATTTTAATTGCGTATTTAATGTTTGTTTTATTTGTTTTTGTAGGGAATCGAAAGAGGGGATCAAGGGGAGTAAATCCCACTTTAAAAATCAAGAAACGGTTGAGCCAAATGAAAGATACGGGCGATCAAAGTTTGGAATTTTTATGAAATATTATCCCTGGAATTGCGCAGAAATTGCTGGATTCGCAAAAAGAGCCGTTGGGATTTTTCCGTTGCTTTTATAGCCGTTAGAAGGCGCCCGATTGATACGATCCTCTCATTCTTTGCTCTCCAAGATTTCTGCGATTCTCTCCACCTTTGATCTTTCTCTCCAAACCTCCAAGATTCGACAATGGTTTCCACTAGGGCTGAGAGATCCGCCGCCAAGAAGAAGGCCGACGACGCAGCTGAAGCGGCTGCAAGGGAAGCGCTTCTCGCCCTTGCTGATGAGGGTGCTGTACGCACTGGCCGTCTCTCCAAGCTTTCTATTCGTAGGAAGAAGTGGAGGGTGGTCACTGAGATCCCTGCTGGGCCATCTGAGCCAGTGGGTACGCCAAAGAAGCGCCGGTGGACTGTCAAGACTGCCGCCGAACGAACCATCATCAAGACTCCCTCTGTGGAGAGTCAAGAACCTGATCGTGCATCTCACGAGTCAGCAAAGGAAGGTTCGTCGCCGTCTGTGTCACCTGTGCGCAGCCCTCTCCCATCTGAACCGGTGCAAAGCACAGAATCATCACCGCCTGCGCAGCGCGCCGAGTCATCTCCAGCGCTTCAGAGTTCTGATCTACCACCTGCGGCTGTGCAGAGTCCTGACCTGCCGTCTTCGCCATGGAGTTCTGCACATACACCATCAGCAGAACACAACTCTCCACGGCCTGATCCTGAATTCCCTTATGGGGATTATCAGGAGTCCACGCAAGGCAGTGGAGATGCTGGCGAAGAAGAAGTCTTCTCTCCCATGAGAGAAGACAGCCCTGATGAGCCTGCACAGCAGGATGATTCCATGGAGGAGACGTTGGGGGCCTGCCTACAACAGATCCACATTAAGAGGGAGAAGAAGGAGGCCAAGAAGAAGGCCAAGAAAGCCAAGAAACTGAAGAAGAAGAAGGCCAAGCGAGTGCCTTCAGCAGACAAAGACAGTACTGAGCCTTCGCTCAAACGCCTCAAGGTGGAGGCTGCTGAATCTTCCAAGCCAGCCGATAAGGGGAAGGCTAAACTCTATCCTGAAGATGAACCTCCGTCAGTGAGGTATGTCTCGTCTGATGCTGAATCCAGGGGCGTGGAGCTGAGGAAAAGGGACCTGTTGCACGAGAAGGGGTTCCTTGATCGACTTGCTGACCTGCCGCAGTTCTTGCGCGCAGGGGTGATCAACCATGGCTGGGAGGAATTCTGCCGACCTCCCAATCCAGCATACACGAGCATGGTCTATGACTTTTATGCTAACGTGCTCAGCCCTGAGGATGGCCTATCTGTGGTCAGAGGGGTGGAAGTTGATTTCTCTGCCAAGGCCATCAATGAAGCATTTGGTCTAAGGGGCCAGCCTCACACAGATTATGCACGGATAGTTGATGAGCCGACTGAGGCTGTGCTAGAGGAAGCCATCCGCACCATTGGCCAGCCTGAGGCCTCCTGGACAGTCTCACGCAATGGGCGGCACACGCTTATGAGTGCCAACCTCACGGCTAAGGCAGCTGTGTGGTTTTCATTCGTAAGAAGAAGACTCTCCCCGGTGACTCATGAGACTACAATCAACCAGAGCCGTTCGCTGCTGGTTTATGCTATAATGAGAGGTCTCACGATCAACGTGGGAGAAGTCATCACTGCTGCCATAGCTGAGTGTGCAAAAAAGGGTAAGGGGCCGTTATTTTTCCCCAACATCATCACAAAGTTATGCTTGCTTGCAGGAGTTCCCACCGAGCGCTTGGAGCAGCAGCTGCCCTACACAGGCCATCTGGAGTTGCCTGCACACCTAAGGCTGAGAAGAAAGGGCAACATGGAGTTTGAGTTGGATAGGCTGGCGGCTGAACAGTCCCTATCCATGGCCTGCTTGATGGACATGCAGAGGAGAATGGCTCAATGGGCCAGCTATGCGCAGGCGAGGGACAAAGAAGTTGCAGACCAGTTGGGGTGCATCTTCCCGGACTTCCCCACCAACCTCCTAACTCCATGGGTGCCCCCACGACCAAGACAACCAGATGAGGATGATGAGAATTGAGTGCTGGTTTGAAGAGCACTAGAGGGAGTATTACTGATCCCTCAAGAAACAAAAGACAATTTTCCTGCTTTTTGATAGAGTAATGTATATTATGCTGTTTTGTGGTTGAGTTTTGATCTGTTTTGGATGTTTAGTTTTATGTTTTTCCTTTTGCTTAGGATAGTCTGATGTTAGTTGATTAGGTAGGATAGTTTAGTTTTATTTTTAGATTGCATGAGTAACAGGAAAAAGCATGCTAGGGGCCTGAGTTAATGTTATATCTGCCCGGATTGGATTGCGAAATAATTGCGGTTCCCGCAATTTTTGTGACTGATAGCATGTTTTGGACTGTCTGTTTAGTTAGGCTGTGATCTGTTAAATTCTATCTTTTGCTGCTAGCATGACTACCTTATACAGCTAATCTTGAAGCATGCTGGATGAGTGTCATAGGACACCCTTTGATAGTTTAAATTTGCTTCTGAATAGTGCTCAGCATGCATAAACCATAAGTCCTTAAACCTGTCTGTTATGTTCAAATTTTCTGCTGCTGGGATAGTTGCTTCTAGAATGTTGTGCCTATGCCTAGGATGTTTAGATTCTCCTTGCTTTGCTTTAGACTAGATGCTTTTAGGACAAGTTTGGGGGTGTGCCACCTCAAACACTCATTGGGGACAATGAGTAGTTGAAGTTTGGGGGAGGCCACCCTAGGCCTAGGAACATTCCTCTCTTCCTTAGGACATAAGCATTCTTCTTCTCCTAAAAAATTTTTTGTGATAAATAGAAAAAGTGAAAAATAGAATAAAGAGGGGAGTCTTTCTCAAGTTGTTGAGTAATCAGTGCCAAGTGTGTAAACCACAAGTGGCATTGCATCAAAAGGCAAACTGAGGGGAGACTCCACCTAAGTAAAAAAGAAAGAAAAAAAGGAGAAATGGGGGAAGAAGAATGTATGCTTGGGAGTTATAATCTTGTGGCTTAGATGTCCTATGAAAAAAGAACTCTGATCCTTAATGAGCTAAGCACAAGGTTGTAACTTTTAGGTTTGTCTAGGGAGATGAATGTATATCCAATGTAGTGATGCCAGGGTTTAGGTTGTTCTCTAAAAGTTCCACTGTCACTATTAATACTAAGACTGGCATGACTCTAAGGAATCCTAGACACATTAAAAATAAGCTAGAAGCATGTACTGAGTCTGGAGTAAAGCTTGGTAGAATTTGAAACCTTAGGGATAATAACATGATATCATAGAAGTAGTTAGATCAGTAGTAGGGGGTTAACAAAAGCAGCGGGTATGGTAGGCAGGTGAAGTCAGAAGAGCTTGATAAAGAGGTTAGTTTTAAACTTAGGAGTGTGTCACAGGACAGCATTGCTATAGACAAAATATAAGGGAGTCGGTGGGTAGTTAAAGAAGTAGAAACAGCAGCCTAAGTAAGTCCTTAGTATGCTTGAGGACAAGCAAAGCCTTAAGTTTGGGGGTGTGTTAAGTCTCTGAAAGTGACTTATTTAGGACCCATTTAGCTTAAGAAGATGTACACATTTAGGTGTTTTTGTTAGCATTTAGCTTAAACCTATGCTTTAATATGAGAATTAGAAGAAGGTAGCTAATATAGGACTTATGTACAATAGGTAGAAAAAGGGTTGAAAACCGAAGAAAAGAATGAAAAAGTTAGCATTGCAAATGAATTGCGGAATAATTGCGGTGACCGCAATTATTCAAGTTAAAACCGTAAGTTGGCTGATCATTTTCTGTTTAGATCCGACTTTTCAGGGATTCGTTCTTTCTCCTCCATCCATTCTGATATATGGCGTTGAAGATTGATGGTTCTCCTTGGCCCAAACGCACCTGCAAACTACTATAAAAGGGGGTCAAAGTCGGAGGTTCAGTAAGCAATTCGAAGTGCAGAAGTCTTCTCGCAGTCCACCATTTCTCTCTAAATTCCTTTGCCGTCTGTTGGAGTGAGGTTCTCAGCTTTTGGAGTCGATAATCTGATAGGAAGGAGAGAAGATTCTTCTTCTCTCTCGATTGGATTCATCCAAGCACGGCTGAATTCCCATCACCATCATTCGAGGCGACTGCCACGAAGTTTTCAGCAAGCCTTTACTGTTTTCTGTTCTTTTCTTCTCATTTCCATTACTGATCTTTGTTGTTCTTAGTTTGGTCATTTCAATTACTGCATTTCGTTGTTGTCTGTCTTGGATTCAGTCTTTTAAAGCTTTCCTTTGTTATTCAAACACTTAAAGTAATCAAAGTAAGTTTCTGCATTTCACAGTTCTACCTTGTTCTGCTACGAGTTTTGCTTGCTGTTTTACACACATTTCTCTTCTAAGCATGTCTACTTTATCTACCATTTCTGCTCTTTACATATCCATGAGTAACTAAAATCATTTAGGGGCATGCTAATGACAGAACTATAGGCTAAAAAACGTGAGTCAAGTAGGTAGATTAACACTCGAACATTGATTGTATGTAAGCTTCATCCCACGGGCAATTTCGATTGGCCATCCATTTTGTCCAAAGAACTCCTAACCTCTGGAAGGAGTAAGAGTTCAGAGTCATATAATCATGCTAGCCTTTCATGGTAATCAGGAAACGGCCTAGGAATAGGCGTTTCCCTAGTACAAACTGCACACTCCTGCTTTAACAAGATGCTTAAGACCTTACTTTGAAGTCGAGTAAACTTGAGTCTCTCATGCATGGAATCGGACGATACTTGAGATAGAGTGAGTTTGATGTATAGAGAGTTGATCCAAAGCTTGATAATCGTAATAAAATGCCTATAGGATAGTCATTAGTAGCCCTTAATTCCCCGTTTTAATCAGATTCGCTGCTAATTAATTGCGGAAACATTGCGGTCCTCGCAATTCTGCCTTTTTAATCATTCTGTTTAGCTGTTTTCTTCCTCGATTATTAATTCCATCTCTTGTCCTTTAGGTCTAGTTTTAACTTTAATTTGTTCATGTTATATCCCTCTATACATTCAGCAAAAAGTAGTTAATTAAAAACCAATTTTAACCCATCAAATTCATCCCATCTTTCTTAACATTCACACTTCGCGAATAGCTAAAAACAAGTCTCTGTGGAAAAAACGAATTAAATATACTCACTACTTGCTGTAAGACCATGTATGCTTGCATGTTCTAAGTGCTCTCTCTACCCTTTTGCATATTTATCTTTACACATTGAGCACGCAACACCAGGACCCAGGTATGTTCCTCTTGCCATGTACTATAGGAGATAGAGAAATCGAGCACGCCATGCTAGACTTAGGAGCCTCAATTAATGTTATGCCATACTCAGTCTACAAGAGTCTCGATTTAGAAGGTATGCAGGAAACAAGTTTAATTATCCAGTTAGCTAATAGGTCTTCTATTCGTCCTTTAGGGGTGATTGAGGACGTGTTGGTTAGAGTTAAGGACCTGATCTTTCCTGCTGATTTTTATGTGATAAATATGGAAGAAAACGCATCACCTGCTACTTCAGTCTTGCTAGGTAGACCATTCATGAAAACTGCTAAGACAAAAATTAATGTGCATGATGGTACCTTGTCAGTTGAGTATGAAGGAGATGTGTTCGAATTTAATGTATTTGATGCCATGAAACACCATGCCGATGTGCATTCTGTCTGTAAAATTGATCTTATCGATACTTTAGAACAAAAAGAATGCATGCCTGTTGTTGATGGGGATGACCCACTCGTTTTTACTGAAATTGTGGGCGAGATTGAAAGTAGTGTTCCCATATTGTCTGACTCATCTGAACAAACTACTTTTGCTTTAGAGGCGTGTGAAAAGCCAACTAAAATATTACCATCTCTTTTGCAGGCTCCCAAGTTGGAACTTAAGGAGTTGCCGGGTCATCTCAAGTACGTATACTTGGGTGAGGTGGAGACACTCCCGGTAATAATCTCCAAGGAGCTTACATCGGAGCAAGAAGGCAAGTTGGTGGAGGTCTTGAAAAAGAATAGAAGAGCCATAGGATGGACGTTGGCAGACTTGCACGGGTTCAGTCCAGTTCTGTGCATGCACAAGATTCGGCTGAATGAGGGAGCAAAGCCATCCCGAGAGCCTCAGCGGAGATTGAATCCAGCAATGAAAGAGGTAGTGTTGTCTGAGATACACAAACTCCTTGATGCAGGTATTATCTTTCCCATTTCTGATAGCCAGTGGGTTAGCCCTATTCATGTTGTACCTAAAAAGACGGGCATAACTGTTATTAGAAATGAGAGGGGGGAGATAGTGCCTAAGAGAGTGCAAAATGGGTGGAGGATGTGTATAGATTTTAGAAAACTGAACGATGTGACTAAGAAGGACCACTTTCCCATTCCCTTCATAGATCAAATGGTGGAGCGTTTAGCTGGGAAGCCATACTTCTGTTTTCTAGATGGTTTTTCTGGGTTTTATCAAATTCCCATAGCCCAGGAAGACTAAGAAAAGACTACTTTTACCTGTCCATTCGGAACTTACGCATATAGAAGAATGCCCTTTGGGCTTTGTAATGCTCCGGGGACTTTTCAGCGATGCATGATGAGCATATTTACTGAATTCGTAGAAAAATGCATCGAAGTCTTTATGGATGATTTCACTGTATATGGGAGTTCATTTGAGGATTGCCTGTTTAACTTGTCTAGGGTCATGGAAAGATGCATTGAGACTAATCTTGTTTTAAATTTTGAAAAGTGTCATTTCATGGCCAGTCAGGGCATAGTCTTAGGTCACGTTGTGTCAGCTAAGGGGATAGAGGTCGATAAAGCTAAAATAGATGTTATATCTGATTTACCTTACCCCACGAATCTTCGGGAAGTGCGTTCTTTTCTTGGTCATGCAGGTTTCTACCGCAGGTTTCTACCGCAGGTTCATCAAAGACTTCTCGAAGATAGTGACTCCGATGACGAGCTTGCTGAAAAAAGATGTCCCATTTTGCTTTGACAAAGAGTGCAAGCTGGCTTTCGATGTTCTGAAGAAGTGCTTGACCAACGCACCCATCATTCATCCACCGCAGTGGGGGACTCCCTTCGAGATTATGTGCGACGCAAGCAATTATGCCGTGGGCGCTGTGTTGGGCCAGAGGATAGACAAGAAAAGCCACGTAATTTATTACGCCTCCAGGACGCTCAACTCCGCGCAGATCGGTTACACCACAATAGAGAAGGAGCTGCTTTCCATTGTTTTCGCTCTTGATAAATTTCGGCCTTATATTCTTGGATCTAAAGTAATTGTTTTTTCTGATCATGCAGCAGTTCGATACTTGATGAACAAGAAAGACTCGAAGCCTAGACTGCTCAGATGGGTGTTACTACTCCAGGAGTTCGACGTCTCAGTCCAGGACAGGAAAGGATCAGAAAATACAGTTGTTGACCACTTGAGCCGCATTGTGCGTAACGAGGATGACTTGCCTCTGAATGATGAATTCCCTGATGAAGTCCTCTTCCAGGTAAGTGTGTAGACACCATGGTACGCCGACATTGTCAACTACTTGGTTACATGTACGTTCCCATTCGACTTTTCATATAACAAAAGAGCTAAGCTGAAAAGCGAAGCCAAGTCTTATGTCTGGGAAGAGCCTGTTTTATGGAAATTTTGCGCTGACCAAGTAATTAGGAAGTGTGTCCCTAAATCTGAGCATAGGTCCATACTTACATTTTGCCATGAATTTGCATGTGGGGGACACTTTGGGCAAAATAGGACCGCGAGGAAAATATTAGATTGTGGGTTTTTCTGGCCATCACTGTTTAAGGATTGTTATGAATTTTGCAAAGCATGTGATCAGTGTCAGAGAAAAGGGTCCATCACAAGTAGGAATGAAATGCCCAGAACCCCATTTTAACTTGCGAAATTTTTTAGGTTTGGGGTATGGATTTCATGGGACCCTTTCCCCCTTCATTTGGTTTTGTCTATATTCTGTTGGCTGTGGACTACGTGTCTAAGTGGGTGGAGGCTAAGGCCACCAAAGTTGATACTGCTAATGTTGTTTCCAGTTTTGTCAAATCCAATATTTTTAGCAGGTATGGAGTTCCACGAGCCATCATAAGCGACCAGGGGAGCCACTTCTGCAACAAGACGATCCAGGCCTTGATGAGGAAGTATGGGGTAAATCACAAAATCTCCACCCCGTACCATCCTCAAACCAATGGCCAAGCAGAAGTCTCCAATCGAGAGGTGAAGAGCATCCTCGAGAAAACAGTTAGTCCAGGAAGGAAGGACTGGAGTCTAAGGCTGGACGACGCTTTGTGGACCTATCGTACGGCTTACAAAACCCCCATAGGGATGTCTCCCTACAGGATGGTTTTCGGGAAAGCCTGTCATCTCCCAGTGGAGATCGAGCACAAAGCTTACTGGGCCGTGAAGAAGTGTAACATGGACTTTGACAAGGCTGGCGAAGAAAGACTCCTCAAATTGCAAGAATTAGAGGAGCTTCGCCTGGATGCATATGAGAACTCGAAGACCTACAAGGAAAAGACCAAAATGTTCCACGACAGACGAGTCGTCCGGAAACACTTCGAAGTTGGTCAGAAGGTCCTCTTGTTCAACTCCCGCCTGAAGTTCATGCCAGGTAAACTTCTTTCCCGGTGGCTTGGTCCTTTCATTATAACCGATGTCCATCACTATGGTGCAGTCAAGATTCAGAGCCTAGATACAGACAAGGAATACACGGTGAATGGCCAGCGACTGAAGATCTTTCATGAAGGAATGTCAGAGGACTTCGACGACCATGCCTACTTGAAAGAGCCCGATTATGAGAAAGGATGAAATGAGATATGAGCAATCGACTCTAAAAATTTGCGCTACTCGGAGGCACCCGAGCTTGAACTGTACATGCTTTTTGTTTACTTTACTGTCTTTAGGATTAGCTTAGGTTCTTACTCTTATGTTGTGAATTTTCAGGTGAAACAATGGCTCGTCCTTGAGGTTTATTTGCTAAGGATTAAGCGCACTCTCCAACCCTCTAAGTCACAATTCAGGGAAGGGTTTCTTTCCTTTGAATTTTGACTGTGCCTATTTAGTCCAATGGGGACATTGTCCATTTTTAAGTTGGGGGTGGTGGGTTGCGCCTTATAGTGATTGTCGAGCTTAGTTGTGGAATTCTGATAAACTTGTTGAGTTATGGTGAATGCATGCTAGTCTGACTATGAAATTCTGTGATGTACTGTTGAAGTCTTCGTATTTGTTTTTGTTGTGAAATTCAGCATGATTGCATTTGTTAAGGTGTTACGTCTCCAAAAGTGATTATTTTAGGACTTATTGACCTTAGAAAGAGGTACACTCTTAGGTGTTTTTGGTAGGATTTGGCTTAAACTCGTGCTTATATATGAGAATTAGAAGAATGAAGCTAAATTAGGACTTATATGCAAAAGGAAAGAAAAGGAATTAAAAACGAAGTTAAAGGATTGAAAATTGCACATTGCGGAAACATTGCTAAAACCGCAATGTTTTAAGTGAAATCTGTAAGTTGGCTAACTAAATTCTGTTTTGTTCCGATCTTTCAGGGGCCCATTTCTTCTCCTGCCGCCACCTAGAAGAACGACGTTGAGAATGGATGGTTCTCCTTGGCCCAATCGTACCTGCAGAACACTATAAAAGGAGGTCAAGATGGAAGGTTGAAACACACTCGAACGGCGTGGAATTCCAGTTCAACGCAGTCTTTTCCATTCTTTTTCTCTTCCGTCTGATGGTCTGAGAGGTTCAGCTGTTGGAGTCGACAATCTGATAGGAAGGAGAGAAGATTTATCTTCTCTTCTGATTAGATTCATCCAAGCAAGGCTTCCTTTCACCCTTCAGCCGAGGCGTCCGCAACGAGAAGATCACGCACAGATTTAATTGCTTTCTGTTTTAGCTTTCTGTTTCCTTTGTTGTTTGTTGTCATTTCCCTTTCGTTAGTTACTCTGCTGCATTTCGTTGCTGTCTGTTTAGACTTAGTTAATCAAAGACATCATTTGTTTAGTTCAAACGTGGGTTAATCAAAGTATAATTTCATTCACTTCGCACGTTCTTTACCTTCTTCGCCTACTGTCTTTAGCTTCTGTTTTTCCTTTACTATTCTACTGAGCATGTCATCTCCATCTATTCTTCCCAATCTATCTTCATCCATGAGTAACTAAAACACATAAGGGCATGCTAATGACAAATCTGTAGGTAGAAACACGTGACTTAAGCATGTAGGATAGCTCTCGAATGCATTGAATGTATGTGTGCTTCATCCCACGGGCAATTTCGATTGGCCATCCATTTTGTCCAAAGAACTCCTAACCTCTGGAAGGAGTAAGAGTTCAGAGTCATACCTTCATGCTAGCCTCTCAAGGTAGCCAGAAAATGACCTAGGAATAGGCGTTTTCCTAGTACAAACCCATACTTGCTGTTAAAAAAAGATGCTTAAGACCTTACTTGGACATGAGTAAACTAAAGGATCTAATGCATGAAATCGGAAGATACATGAGAATGAGTTAGTTTGATGCATGGTGAGTTGATCTACTGCTTGAGAATCGTGTGAAAAAGCCTATAGAGGAGTCGTTAGTAGCCCTTGTTTCCACACTTTACACACAATTCGCTGTTAGCAACATTGCGATATAATTGCTGTTTCCGCAATTCCCTTAGTTAAAATTCTGTTTAGCCATTTTTCTTTTCGTTTGTTATTCCCTTCTCTTTGCATCCACGTTTATTATCTACTTGCACTTGTTTATGCTTTCATCATTTACACATTCCTTAGTAATTAGGCACTTTAAAACCAAATCAACCCCATTTAATCCACCTATTCTCTCTTAACAAAACACTTCGCTAGTAACTAAGAATAAATCTCTGTGGGAAATCGAATGAAAAAATACTTATTACTTGCTACAAGATCATGTATGCTTGCATGTTCTGAGTGCTCTACCATTGCATATTTTTCTTTTAAACATTGAGCACGCAACAAGTTTTTGGTGCCGCTGCCGGGGATTTAGTTTAGTGAAAACGAAGTTTGTCAAGTTAGAAACACAAAGTTTAGTATATATTGGAGCTGATCTATTTTCATTTCTTTTACAGGTACCATTGGGTTAGTTTATGAATGAGCATTCAAGTAGCGATCTAGAGTTCAATCCTGAGCCTGAGAGATTACTTAGGGCCAGAAACAAAGCTAAGAAACGACTCTTTAAACAACCCCCTATACCTCAAAGTATTGCTGAATCCGCGGAGTCTCCGCAATTCTATCAAGAAGAAATGGAAAGACCAGACCCAAATCCGGTACCTACCACACGCAACCCCATCGAAATAGCGAATGACAAGGATAGTGCCATCCTCTCCTACCTAGTTCCTATGCCTGGAGAGCTAAATCCAAGCATCATACGCCCTGAAATTACTGCCAACTCATTCGAGTTAAAGCCAGTAATGTTCCAAATGTTGTCCACTGTGGGACAATTCTTTGGAGTGGAAAATGAGGACCCCCACAACCATCTAAGAAACTTCCTAGGAGTTAGTGATACCTTCCTTATCCCTGGAGTTTCCCAAGAAGCTTTGAGGCTTTACCTTTTCCCTTACTCATTAAGGGACAAAGCCAAAACGTGGTTAAACTCATTACCTTCCGGATCAGTTGTCAATTGGACAGATCTGGCTGAGAAATTCCTAGTCAAATATTTCCCACCTGATAGGAATTCAAATTTTCATGATGACATTATTAAATTCAAACAAGCTGAAAATGAGTCTCTTCACGAAGCTTGGACAAGGTTCAAGGACCTTCTACTTAAATGTCCACACCATGGCATCCCATGGTGTATCCAAATAGAAGTCTTTTTCAAAGGATGCAACCCCAGCACAAGGCAAGTGTTGAATTCGTCAGCTGGTGGTTCCATGCTTTCTAAAAGCTATAACGAAGCCTATGAGATCCTGGAGAAGATCTCAGCATCTCACTATAGGTGGTCAGATGATCCAGTAGAGCCAAGTAGAGCTCAAGACAAGGATGCACTCAGTGCCATGAGTAGCCAAATAAACGCCCTGACCAACCTAGTCAAACAAATGGCTCAAACCAATCTCCAATCCAGTGTCAACACCGCAGCAGCCATCTCAATGGGGGCACAAACAAGTCAAGGTGAGACACTAATTTGTGGATTCTGTGGGGAAGGGCACCTGTATGAATACTGCCCTGGGAATCCAGCCTCAGTCTGCTATGTTGGAAGCCAACAGCAGCCTAGGAACAATCCCTACTCTAACACTTACAATCCTGGTTGGAGAAACCACCCAAATCTTTCTTGCGGTGGCCAACAGAATACTAACCAAAGTCAAAACCAACCAAGGCCGAGTGGAACACCTGGTTTCACTCCCCAAAATAACCAATCCATGTATCAAAAACCATACAACCAACCAATAGGGTCTTCTGTAGAAAATCTACTTAAGGAGTACATTGCAAAGAATGATGCCACTCTACAAAGTCAGCAAGCTACCCATAGGAGCCTAGAGAACCAAATAGGGCAACTAGCCAATGAACTCAAAAGTAAGCCCCAAGGTAGACTGCCTGCTGACACTGAGGTGCCTAGAAGGGATGGAAAAGAGCAAGTTCAAGCAATTGAACTTCGAAGTGGGAGACCATTGGCGAGCGACACTAGAGAAACCCCAAAGAGAGTAGAGAATGAAGAGTCTAGTGCTCCACTGGAATCTCGGCCAAACCATGGTCAACCATCAACAAGCACATCAAGGGCGAGGCTGGAACCAATCATAGAAGAACTAGAAGAAATTCCAAGGCCTCCACCTATCCTGAGGCGACCTGAAGTGCCTGCATATGTGCCACCACCTCCATTCCCTAGAAGGCTAAAGAAAAAACAAGAACAGGAAGTGCACTTTAACAAATTTTTAGAAATTCTTAAACAAGTGCATGTTAATATTCCTTTTGTAGAGGTTTTGCAATCCATGCCTTCTTATGTTAAGTTTTTGAAGGATATAATCACTAACAAGAAAATTATTGGTGATTTTGAAACAGTGAATCTCACTGAGGAGTGCAGTGCTATACTCCAAAATAAGCTACCAAAGAAGGAGAAGGATCCTGGTTCCTTCACCTTACCAGTGCAGTTGGGAGGCAAGCACGTGGGCAGAGCTCTTTGTGACCTGGGAGCCAGCATAAACCTCATGCCTCTATCACTATTCCGCCAGCTAGGAATAGGGGAAGCACGTCCTACCACTGTCACCTTGCAGTTGGCAGACAGATCCATAGCCTACCCTGAGGGTAAGATAGAGGATATTCTTGTAAAGGTTGACAAGTTTATTTTTCTTGCAGACTTCATCATTCTGGATTATGAAGAAGACAAGGAGGTCCCCATCCTATTAGGCAGACCATTTCTAGCCACAGATAGGGCCTTGATTGATGTCCAGAAAGGTGAGCTCACCATGAGGGTTCATGATGAGGAGGTTAAGTTTAGTGTTTTTAAAGCCCTAAGGTATCCTTCTGACTCTGAATCTTGTGCAAGTATGGACATATTAGATTCACTGATGGAAGAACAGCTTGAGCATGAATTATTAATTAAGCATGCCAATGATTATGTACAATTAGATGTAACTGACTTAAACATAGCTGAAATAATGGACATACCTGTGAATAACCCTCAGCATGTTTGTATGACTACTGATTTGACTGAAAGATCCATGAATCCATTGAAACCATCCATTGAGCATCCACCTATCTTAAAATTAAAACCACTGCCTGAACACCTTAAGTATGCATATCTAGGGAGTGATGATACTCTGCCTGTTATTATTTCGTCCAAATTGAGTGCAAAGCATGAAATTGAGTTGATATTATTACTTAAGCAACATAAAAAGGCTATTGCATGGACGATTGCTGACATTAGAGGTATTAACCCTTCCTAGTGCATGCATAAGATAATATTGGAAGAAGAGCATACACCCCGAGTAGATCACCAACGTAGGTTGAACCCCTCTATGAAGGAGGTAGTTAAAAAAGAGATCATAAAATGGTTAGATGCAGGTGTAATCTTCCCTATAGCTAGTAGTCAGTGGGTGAGTCCAATACAATATGTACCTAAGAAGGGGGGGATGACTGTAGTAGTGAATGAGAGCAATGAACTGATTCCAACTAGAACTATTATAGGATGAAGAGTCTGTATGGACTATAGGAAATTGAATAAAGAAACAAAAAAAGATCACTTCCCTTTACCATTTATCGACCAGATGTTAGATAGGATAGCTGGTAGAGCTTATTACTGCTTTCTAGATGGTTATTCTGGATATAACCAAATCACCATAGACCCTGTGGACCAGGAGAAAACAACCTTCACATGTCCCTTTGGAACATTTGCTTTTCGCAGAATGCCTTTTGGCTTATGCAATGCACCAGCAACGTTCCAAAGGTGCATGTTGGCCATCTTCTCTGACTTAGATGAATCCATGGTAGAGATATTTATGGATGACTTCTCAGTCTTTGGTGATTCATTTACAAATTGCTTAGAGAACTTAGGACAAGTCCTAGCTAGGTGTGAGGAGACCAACCTAGTCCTTAATTGGGAGAAGTGCCACTTCATGGTGGAAGAAGGTATAGTCCTAGGTCATAGAGTGTCTAGAGCAGGAGTAGAGGTCGATAGGGCCAAGATTGAAATAATAGAGAAGTTAGTGGAACCTCAGAATGTGAAAGCTATTAGAAGTTTCTTAGGACACGCAGGTTTCTATAGAAGGTTCATTAAGAACTTTTCAAAGATCTCTAAACCTTTGTGTGAGCTTCTAGAGCTGAATAAGCCATTCATCTTCTCAAAAGAATGTTTACTAGCCTGGACAACCCTTAAGGAAGCGTTAGTCAAAGCACCTATTATAGTAGGACCAAATTGGGACCTTCCATTTGAGATGTTATGTGATGCAAGTGACTATGCAGTAGGGGTTATGCTAGGACAAAAGATTGACAAACTAACACATCCTAGATACTATGCTAGTAAGACACTGAATGAGGCACAATGTAATTACACAACCACGGAAAAGGAAATGCTAGCTGTAGTGTTTGCCTGTGAGAAGTTTAGGAATTACATTGTAGGCACTAGGACCATTGTGTACACTGATCATTCTGCACTAAAATACCTTATGAGGAAGGCTGATGCTAAGCCTAGGTTAATTAGATGGGTATTGTTGCTGCAAGAGTTTGATCTAGACATTAGAGATAAGAAAGGATGCGAGAATGTAGTTGCGGATCATCTTTCTCGATTGCAGCATAATTGCGATAAAATTGCGGAAACCGCAATTTCTGATGCCTTTATCGATGAGCATGTCTTTGTATTAGCACATCGTGATAACGATGAGGAACCTTGGTTTGCTGATATTGCTAACTTCCTTGCCTCGCAGGTACTACCAACTTTCAAGGGAGGACAAGAGAAAAGGAGGTTTCTACACGAAGCTAGGAAATTCATATGGGACGATCCTACACTCTACAAAACATGTGGAGATGGTTTACTAAGGAAATGTGTGTCAGCTGCTGAAGCGAAGTCTGTGCTGCAGCACTGCCATACATCTCCCTATGGTGGACACTTTGGTGGCCAAAGAACAGCTGCAAAGGTGTTCCAGAGTGGCTACTATTGGCCTACGATCTTCAAAGATGCCCACGACCATGCACACAGCTGCAATGAATGCCAGAGAACAGGTAACCTCAGTCGGAAGGATGAGATGCCTCTCACTTACATCTTAGAGTTGGAGCTCTTTGATGTGTGGGGCATTGACTTCATGAGACCATTTCCCCCATCAGCAGGTAACCTTTACATACTTGTAGCTGTAGACTATGTATCTAAATGGGTAGAAGCCATAGCATGTCCAACAAATGATGCCAAAACAGTCATTAAGTTCCTTAATAGACATATCTTTACTAGGTTTGGTACACCTCGTGCGATAATTAGTGATGAAGGGACACACTTTATTAATAAAGCTATGGAAAAAGTGTTGGCTAAGTACAATGTTAGACATAGAGTAGCCACCCCTTATCATCCACATTCGAATGGACAAGCTGAAATATCAAATAGGGAGATTAAAAACATACTCGAAAAAGTGGTCAAACCCAATAGAAAAGATTGGTCGTTTAAACTCGAGGATGCACTTTGGGCATATAGGACTGCATATAAGACACCCCTAGGTATGTCTCCTTATAGACTTGTGTATGGCAAAGCATGTCACTTACCATTCGAATTGGATATCAAAGCATTTTGGGCCTTGAAAGAGCTGAATTATTGCGTGACCGATGCGGGAACATTGCGGTCTCTGCAATTACATGAGCTTGATGAGCTGAGACATATGTCCTATGAAAATGCTAAAATGTATAAGGAAAAAACTAAAATTTGGCATGACAGTAGACTTAGGATTAAGGACTTTAAGAAAGGCCAGCATGTCTTGTTATTCAACTCAAGGTTGAGATTATTTCCAGGCAAACTTAAGTCCAGATGGTCAGGTCCTTTTGTTATAACTAACGTGTTTGTTCATGGTGCAATTGAGATTAGGAACCTGCAGCACGGGCAACCGTTCATGGTTAATGGTGCACGATTGAAGCATTAATATGAGGAAGGAGATGTGAAGACTCTCTCGGCCTTCCTCTTAGCTGAAACTTGAAAATAAAACCGAGAGAAGACGAGTGATTACTGTGCTCGTCCATGCGAGGCTATGCCTTAGTTTATTTTTGCTGTTTTTTCGGTTTTTAAGTTTGTATGTTTAGTTGTGATTTTTACTACGAATTTGATGTTAATTTTATTTCTTTTAATAGGGGATCAAAAGAGGAAATCAAGGAGATGAATCAAGGATAAAGAATCGGGGAAGAAATCGGGCCGAGTCAAAGATTGAGTTATGAGAATCTTGGGATTTAAATCAAGAAAAATCTCCAACGGCCATTTAATTGCGGTGGATTTGCTGAAACCGCAACAGTAGCCGTTGGGATCACTTGATTACAAATAGCCGTTAGAACAGCTGTGGCCCGTACGCTTCCCTCATTCGTTGGACTTCAAGAAATCTATCTTCTTCTTCCTCTGCAATTCCTATTCTCAGATCTCTCCGATTCGACAATGGTGCTTACACGGGCTGAGAGATCTGCTTCCAAGAAGAAGGCCACTGACGCAGAGGCAGCTGCGAGAGAGGCACTCCTTGCCTTAGCAGATGCCGAAGCCGCGCGACCTGAACGACCTTCTAAGCTTCCTGTCCGCAAGAAAAAGTGGAAGGTGGTGACGGAAATTCCTGCTGGGCCGTCTGAACCAGTGGGCACGCCCAAGAAAAGAAAATGGACGATGGAAATCGGGGACGCACCGATCAAGGAAAAGACTCCCACTGTGGAGAGTCAGGGGAATGGTCGTCCATCCTACGAGACGGCCAAACAAAGCCCCGAGCCATCTCCACCTCCGCAAAGCCCTGAGGCATCGCCATCATCGCAAACGCCCGAGCCTGAAATTCCAAGTGAAGAACATCAAGAATCAGCGCCGGGCGAAGAAACGGCTGAGGAAGATGAGGTCTTCTCTCCTTTGAGGGAAGTCAGCCCCGATAGCCCAGCAAAGGGGGGAGATTCGATGGATGAGACGTTGGGGGACTGCCTCCAGCAGATCACCACCAGGGCACGGCTGAGGAAGAAGGTGCCCAAGGTTGTCAAGGCCAAACGGCCAAAAGCTTCAAAGAAATCCAAGAAGAGGAAGGTCAGTGGTGAGCCTTCATTGAAGAGGCTGAAGGTCGAGGCTGCTGAGTCGGCCAAGGCACGGGATAAGGGGAAAGCCAAATTGTACCCCGAAGATGAGCCTCAAGCTGTGAGGTATATGTCTTCTGATGCAGAGTCAAGGGGCACTGAACTGAGGAAAAGAGACCTACTCCACGAGAAGGGATTTCTTGACGCATTGGCAGACCTACCGCAATTCTTGCGCGCAGGGATCACCACTCACGGTTGGGAAGAGCTGTGCAGACTGCCCATCCCCGCCTACTCCAGTATGGTGTACGACTTCTATGCGAATCTGACGCACCCTGAGGATGGCCTGTCCATGGTGAGGGGGATTGAGGTTGATTTCTCAGCCAAGGCTATCAATGAAGCCTATGGCCTTAAAAGGGCAGAAACATACCGACTATGCGAGGATCATCGATGCTCCAACGGAGGCTGTTCTGGAAGAAGCACTGCGCATCATAGGCCAACCTGAGGCGGCTTGGACGATCTCGCGCAATGGGAAGCACACTCTGATGAGTGCGACCCTTACGGCAAAGGCAGTCGTGTGGTTCTCCTTCGTGCGCAGGCGTCGGTCCCCAGTGACCCACGAGACCACCATTAATCAGGGGAGATCGCTGCTGGTATATGCGATCATGAGGGGCCTCACTATCAATGTTGGTGAGGTTATAGCAGCCTCCATAGCAGACTGTGCCAAGAAAGGTAAGGGCCCTCTTTTCTTCCCAAACACCATCACTAAGCTTTGTTTACGTGCAGGTGTACCAATCGAGAGGATGGAGAGGCAGCTGGCCTACACGGGGCATCTGGAGCTGCCAACAGGCCTGCGAATGCGAAGAAGGGGGAGTATGGAATTTGAGCTAGACGGCCTGGCTGCTGCTCAATCCCTCTCTATGGCCTGCCTGATGGACCTTCAGAAGAAGATGGCGCAATGGGCTGAGTATGCTCAAGCGAGGGATAAGGACGTGGCTGATCAGTTGGGCTGCATCTTCCCTGCCTTCCCCACTGACCTACTGAAGCCATGGACACCTCCAAGAGCACGGAGGGATGATGATGAGGATGTCTGAGTGCCAGTCTGAAGGGCACTCGAGGGAGTACTTCTGTTCCCTCTTTGAAAAAAAATCAAACTGCTTTTCGTTAAACTGTGTGAATTCTGTTATTTTGAATCAATATTTGATCTGTTTTTAGTTCTTTATTTTGGTTGTTTAGAATAGTTTAGGATAGATAGATGGTATCTGATTACGTAGGTTGTTTTAGTTTTCCTTTTGGTATAGCTGTGATAACTGGGAATAGCAGGCAAATAGGGCTGTTTACTGAGATATCTGCCCTGTATATTCATTGCGAAATTATTGCGGAATCCGCAATTTTTGTTAGTATCACATGTTTTTGACTGACTGATTAGCTAGGCTGGTTCTGTTTCAATTTTGTTCTTTTGCTGCTTTCTTGACTACCATATATGACCTATCTATAAGCATGCTGGATGAGTGTCTTAAGGCACCTTTGATAGTTTAAATTAGCTCTCTTAAGTTGCTCAGCATGCATGTCTTTAAGTCCTTACCATACTGTTTTTACAAATTTCTGCTGCTAAGTTATTTGCTTTAAGAATGTTCTGTCTATGCCTAGGATTTTTAGATTCTCTTTGTTTTGCCCTAGACTAGATGCTTCTAAGACAAGTTTGGGGGTGTGCCACCTCAGACTCTCATTGAGGACAATGAGAAGTATAAGTTTGGGGGAGGCCACCCTAGGCCTAGGAACATTCCTCTCTCCCTTTAAACATAAGCATTCTTCTTCTCCTTTTGAAAAAATGATTCGAGAGGAAGAAGAGAAGATCCTTCTTCTCTTCTGATTGAAATTATCCCCAAGACCAGCTAATCTTCCCCTTCATCCGAGGCGATTTACGACTTGGAGGATCCTTACGCACCTTACTGCTTTCCTTTACAGCTTCTCTAATTACTTACTGCTTTCCTTTAAGTGTTGTTCTGAACCATTTACTGTTTTACCCTTTAAATATTGTTTTCGGATCAACGCACGTTTGTTTACGAATTGTTATGCACTTTGCCTTTTTAAGAGTAATCAATAAATTTTGTTGAGTTCTTCATTTCATGAGTAATCAAGTAATCTTCTTAAGTTCTTCGAAGACCATGAGTAACTAACTTAATAGAGGTTTGCTAAAGATGAATCTATAGGATAAAAGTATGTGAATTCAGCATGTAAAGTAGCATGAATGCATTGAATGTATGTGATCTTCATCCCATGGGCAATTTCGACCGACCATCCATTTTGTCTAAAGAATTCCTAACCTCTGGAAGGCGTAAGAATTCAGAGTCATCCATTCATGTTAGCCTTTCATGGTAACCAGAGAGTGGCCTATGAATATGCATTCTCCTAGCACGTCTGTTAGCATGTGTTTATAAATAGGTTGTTAGCTTCACTTGGACAGAAGTAAACTAAGAATCTAATACATGTAATCAGAATATGCATGAGACCTAGCTAAGATGATGCATGAGATGTTAATTTGCTGTTGAATGATCATAGTTAAATGCCTATAGAGGACTCTTAAGTCGACCTTGCTATCTTACTTTAGATTTTAAATCGTTGTTAGAGTATTGCGAGAATATTGCGAGAACCGCAATATCGATTTCTGCTAGTGCCTTAGTCTTTTTATTAGCTCTTAGTCCATTGCGAATTCACTGCGAAAGTATTGCGAGACCCGCAATACTCATTTTCCACATTATAACTTCATCACTTAATTTGCTTTGCATTTATGTTTGCATTCTTCTTGCATATTTTATAATTCCGTACCTCAACCCAAAAATCCAATCAATTCAAGTTACCTTATCTAATCTAACACACACCAAATCGCTAGTCACTCAACTTATTCTCTGTGGGAAAACGATATAAATTATACTTATCACTTGCTGCAGACCATGTATACTTGCATGATCTGAGTGCTCTCCACCTTTAATTTACATACACACTGAGCACGCAACACATACCTAGAGAGTTCTCAGTGCATGAAATTGATGCATCTGAGACTGATGTGTATGAAATTGATACACATTTAGAAGAATAGGAATGAGCTGGTAAATTGTATGATACAAGTTTAGGTCTCACCGTTTAAAGTTTTCAGTATGTTCATGTCTTCATGTCATTCCATAGCTTGACCACGATAGTGGGGTTATTTACTGAGTATTTTGTATAAAATACTCATTCTTTCCTTAAAACATTTTTTTTTTCAGGTAATGACAGGAATGTACATGGTGTGTGACGAGGTGGTTTATTGATGATGTCATGGGATTAAAGTCTGAGCTTCCGCATTCATTATTTTTTGTATTTGTTGAGTTAGATCATCTTTGTTGTGATTTGAACTAGAAGTTTTGGTTTTAATCTTCTCCTAAAAGTACTTATTTAATTTTGGTTTATGCTTTTAAGGGAATCCCGAAGTAGATGGATTTGCATTGATTTTTGAGACGTTCTGAACATTTATTATTTCTCTTTCTAATTCTTAAATAAAGTTTTTTTTTTTATTTATGAAGTTCTTACATCATGCATGTAGTAACGGTCCTATAATGATGTCATAAAAAAACAGTTGGTATCAGAGCCTAAGTTTAGGGTTCTATAGATTGGCTTACACCATAAGCCCTAAATGTTCTCATGGCTTATCAACAGGTCCTTCGTCATCGCTAGGTATGTTCAGTTTTAACAAAAACTTTATGAAAGATGATATTTAAGTGAATTGGTTTAGTTTAATGCCTAGCAACTATTATGGTCCTAATTGTTATTCTGATAAGGTAGCTGGATTTTGGTAGGTTATGGGACGTAACAGAGGCTTGATCAGGCGAGGTTTGTCTGGTAGGGACCAGTCAAGTAATTCACGTAAGAGAAGCTCCAGTAAGCGGGGTAAGTTTAATAAGGGCATATCGAGTATCCAGGTTGAGGAGACACTAGTGGGACCGATACCCTCGGCTCAGGTAGACAACCAGGTTGAGGAGACACCAGTGGGACTAACTCCCACAGTCCAATAGTTGTTCAGACTGGTGACACACCTGCGACTCAGCAGGTAGGAGCCATATTAACGACGACAATGATGGAGGCCATGCAAACATTGATTCAGACGACAGTCGCTAATCAAATGGCTCAAGCGAACATGAACCAGAGGGTTCTGTCAGAAGAGGCACGACATTTGCGAGACTTCAGGAAGTATGACCCCCGTTCCTTCAATGGGTCGTTGGTGGGTCCGACGAAAGTAGAGTTATGCTTGTCGTCCATTGAGACGATTTTCCGTTACATGAGATGCCCAGAGGAGCAGAAAGTGCAGTGTGCAGTCTTCGTATTGATAGACGATGCTCAACTATGGTGGGAATCAGCCGAGAGGTCGATCGATACTAGCAGAGGACCGGTGACCTGGTCACATTTCAAGGAAGCCTTTTATCAACAGTATTTTCCGGTTGTAACTCGATATAAAAAGCAGGCGGAGTTTTTACACCTCAAGCAAGAAGGTCGTTCTGTTTCAGAGTACGAAGTTGAATTCAGCAGGTTGTCACGTTTCGCCCCTGAGCTAGTGGCTACAGAGGCCACGAAAGCAGAACGGTTCATTATGGGTCTGAGAAGCGAGGTTCAAGGTATTGTGGCGGCCCTTACTCCACCAAATTATGCTGCAGCCCTCCGCGCGGCAACTCTGATTGATAATCGAGCGCCCAAGCAATCTCAAGTACCTACGGGTACGAGTTCATTTTCAGGTCAGAAGAGGAGATCAGATCAGATGTCCTCGGGTTTCCAACGTACACAGCGTAACTTCGGGGGCTCACATCAGAACTAAAGACATCAGTTCATCAGACAAGAGAGCTCTAGTAGGGTCAAACCATTATGCAACTCTTTTGGGAGGCGTCACTTGGGCCGTTGTCTAGCACGATCAAGGGTATGTTTCAAATGCGGTTAGGAGGGACACATGGCAGATCGTTGTCCCAAGAGAAATACCCCAGGTAGTAGGGATTGGTGGGAAGGATTTTTGAATATCCTTTAATTCACAGGCTGTCGAAGCCTGACCAAAATGAATTTATAAGGCCTAAAACCTTAGCTTTGCAGCTAGCGACAATAGGGTCGAACCACAGAGAAGGACTGACAGATTGAAATTAATATTCGAGATGCAAATTAGTTGATTGATTGGTTTTTGTAACAAAAAGGGGGATTTGATCATGCAAGGAAAGAAATTCGCTAACGGAGAAATAAATAAGTATGAGATTAAAAAGTGTTTGATTCGGGGGATTTCGGGATTTCGCTAGGCATTCTAACATTTATCATTTAATTCAAGACTAAGGCTAATAATTTGACATGCACGCAGTCGGTTACCCGGGAACCCTAAAGTAACCGGCTCCATATTAATTAATTAGAACTAACAACCCTAACTAAACATTATTCATAATCTTGTTAGAGTGATCAGCCCAATTTCACTCCGAATAGTTACTAGCTAACCGCGACGAACATTCGATTATGCATTCCGATTGCTAATTGACTACCCGACAACCCTAACGTACTCAACAACCAGCATGCATAACACGATACTCCGATTAATTTTATTGCCCTGTGTTACTATGGCGACAAGGAGAGGCAAGGCATCGCTAGTCTATAACTCTAACACATGCTAGAAAACCCGATTGTCCGTCGTTGAAATCTAACATACGCATGGATTTAAGCAAGAACAACAAATGCAATCAAGATTTAAAGCCTAATCAGAACCATATGCATAGATTATCAAAATATCAAAAGCCTAACGAAAATCCCTAATCATCCCGAATCTAACACGAGTACCTTAGCCGACCATGGAGAAAGTTGTCAAAATCGCTCCAACGGAAGCCTTGGCCATAATCCCAAGCTTCAATACAAGTAAACGCTCCAAAAACTTGCCAACAATGGTAGAGCAAAAGGAAAAGAGGAAGAAAAGCCGAGAGGAAAAAGAAGATGATAAAAGAGTTGCTGCAAAAATCGTCATTACAGCTCTTAAACCGTCGGAGCGTCGAGACGCTAGGACAACTTTGCGACCTAAATAATCAGCGCGCGCCTCGTGATGGCGTCTCGACGCTGCCCTGATGATTTCCAGCGCGCGCGCCCCTCGGAGCGTCTCGACGCCACGACAGGTTCTCGACGCCAGGCAGCGTTGAGCAAGCGTCTCGACGCTGTTTGCTCGACGCTTGCTCTCGGGTTTGGGGCTGGAAAATTGCCTTCAATTGGCAATTTTGTCCGGTTCTTCTTGGATGATCTTGCCCTTTTCCCGATGCACTCATGGGGCGTTAAAACACCGCTCTTAGCCACGAAACGCGTCCAATGGACACCATGAGCTCTTCGCCGCAATTCTCCTACAAACGAGACATATTAACTAATTAATTACGACTTTTAGCTAGAATTAGGGAGTGATAATTAGCTCCAAAATGGAGTTATCAAACACCCCCAACTTAAATCTTGCTAGTCCTCGAGCAAGGAAAATAAAGAATTCGACTCTAAGGACATGCATACATGCTACAAATCCAAACCTCGATGCTTTTTACAAATCTAAACATAACATAATCACGAAAGCAATCATCGCATGCATTTAATTACAAACATATCAAAAATTCACTATCGCTCCCTAACGTGTGTGTGTGCTAGCTGTTACCTCTCCAAATGAGCGTTATTTAGGACTTTAATTACTTGATATTCATGACATCTCTTGAGAATTTTAATTAGAAGTTAGCATACTATGTGTTTAAAAGTGACATTTTGTGAAATGATGTTAATTTGAGGCTTATGCGAAAAAGTTACGAATAAGTGTACAAAGTGATGCAAAAATGCCTAATTAATACCAATGGAATCAGAAGAAGGGAAGCTGGAAACAGAGCATTGCGAGATCGCAACGCAATCGCAATACCAATCTTCGCTGTTGCGTTTTTCCAGCCGCCAACTCTCCCTGCTGCTGCCACGTGTGAGGATTGTTACCTCAAAATTGGATGGTGATCCATGATTAGGGAGCAGCCTATGACAACCTCTGAAGGCTATATAAAGAGAGCTAGATGAAGGATGAAATTATTGAATTAAAGGGAATTCAATCCATATCTCAACTCGACGGTGAAGAAAACGGCAAGCCAATCCCGAAGACAAAAACTCCATTCTCCCGGTTGTTGGATCGAAGAAACAAAAGCCCCTTGAAGTCGATAATTCGAAAGGAAGAAGAGAAGATCCATCTTCTCTTCTGATTGAATTCCTTCCCAAGATCAACTATTCTTCCCCTTTATCCGAGGCAAATCGTGGCTTAGGGAGTCTTCACCCATTTACTGCTTTCTTTCATTACTTTCCGAATTAGCCACTGTTTCCTTTAAGTTCTGTTTTGGATCATCTATTGTTTTTCCCTTTAATTACTGCTTTCGAATCGACGTATGTATGCTTTACGAATTGTTATTTGATTTTTCTTTTAAGAGTAATCAATTAGTTTTGTTGAGTTCTTCATTTAATCGTCTTTCAATCAAGTAGTTTTGTTGAGTTCTTCATTCCATGAGTAATCAATTAATGTTGTTGAGTTCTAAAGTCATGAGTAGCTAAGTTTATGAAGGTTTGCTAGAGATGAATCTATAGGATATGCTTATGTGAATTCAGCATGTAAAGTAGCATGAATGCATTGAATGAATGTGATCTTCATCCCATGGACAATTTCGACCGGCCATCCATTTTGTCTAAAGAGTTCCTAACCTCTGGAAGGAGTAAGAATTCAGAGTCGTTCATTCATGTTAGCCTTTCACGGTAGTAAAGAGAGTGGCCTAGGAATAGGCATTCTCCTAGCACGTTTGTTAGCATGCGTTTATAAATAGGTTGTTAGCCTTACTTGGACATGAGTAATCTAAAAATCTAATGCATATAATCGGAAGATGTATGAGATCTAGCTAAGACGATGGATGAGATGTTAATTTGCTGCTGAATGATCATAGTTAAATGCCTATAGAGGACTCTTAAGCCAACCTTGCTGTCTTTATTTTAGATTTTAATCATTGCTAGTTTATTGCGAGAATATTGCGAGAACCACAATATCATTTTTTGCCTTTACCTTAGTATTTTATCAGGCTTTTAATCTATTGCGAATCCCGCAATACTATTCTTTAAACATTGTAGTCTCCTCGACTTATTTGCTTTGTGTTAACCTTGCACTTTCCTTGCACCCGATATAAATTCGTGTCTCAACCCAAAATCCATTCATTTCTTGTTACCTTATCTAATTTAACACACACCAAATCGCTAGTCACTCAACTCAGTCTCTGTGGGAAATCGATATAAATTATACTTATCACTTGCTGCAGACCATGTATACTTGCATGATCTGAGTGCTGTTCACATCTAAATTACATACACACTAAGCACGCAACAAGTTTTTGGCGCCGCTGCCGGGGACTTTGTTTAGTAAAAACGATTTGTGTTATTTTAGAAAAAAAAAACTTAATTGATTGGAGCTAATCTTTTGCATTTATTTTTCAGGTACTAACAAAGTTGGTTTATGAATGAGTTTCCAAACTACAATCTTGAGTTTGATCCCGAGCCTCAAAGGACTCTAAGGAACATAAATATGATTAGAAGGGAAGCTTCACGTCGTTTGAATCATCCACCTCAAAATCAACCTGTATTTCAGCCTATTGCTGACCACACAGAGTCAGTGCAATTCGAACCACAACAAGCTGAAATGGAAAGAGCAGAAGAAGCACCAAACCGAGCACTTAACACTCGCAATCCCATTGAAATTGCGAATGACAAGGACAGTGCTATACTATCATACCTTGTACCTATGCCTGAGGAGCTTAATCCGAGCATCATTCTCCCCGAAATCACAGCTCACTCATTCGAATTGAAAACTGTCATGTTTCAGATGCTGTCCACAGTTGGACAATTCTTCAGTGTCGAGAATGAAGACCCCCACAATCACTTGAGGAACTTCCTGGGAGTGAGTGACACCTTTGTCATCCCAGGAGTATCTCAAGAGGCTTTGCGACTGTACCTCTTCCAGTACTCATTGAGAGACAAAGCCAAGACATGGTTGAATTCCTTCCCCTTCGGATCAATTATCAACTGGACAGACTTAGCTGAGAAGTTCTTGGTGAAGTATTTCCCCCCAGATAGGAATTCTACTTTTCGTGACGACATCATAAAATTCAAACAAGCTGAGAATGAATAACTGCATGAAGCATGGACTAGATTCAAAGATCTTCTACTCAAGTGTCCACACCATGACATTCCATGGTGTATCCAGATTGAAGTATTCTTCAAAGGATGTAACCCCAACACGAGGCAAGTCCTGAATTCCTCAGCTGGAGGTTCTATGCTATCAAAGAGCTATAACGAAGCCTATGAGATTTTAGAGAAAATCTCAACATCACACTGTCGTTGGTCAGATGATCCTGTAGAGCCAAATATAAGGAAGGCTCAAGACATGGATGCACTCAGTGCAATGAGCAACCAGCTCAATCCTCTGACAAACCTAATGAAGCAAATGGCTCAAACAAATATTCAACAAAATGCCAACATAGTGGCATCTGCTTCAACAAGCACAGTAGTAGCTAACCAATTGGATGCACTAGTTTGTGGATTCTGTGGAGAAGGGCATGTGTATGACTATTGCCCTGCTAATCCAGCTTCTGTGTGCTATGTTGGGAGTCAGCAACAACCTAGAAACAACCCCTATTCTAATACATATAACCCTGGCTGGAGAAACCACCCAAATTTCTCTTGGAGTGGACAACAAAGCACAAGCCAGGTGCCAAATCAAAACAGACCAAGTGGACCACCTGGGTTGTAATGTCCCACATTACCATTAAGGGTATTTTCGTAATTTTCTATTGTTGTTTGTTTATTATGATTGTTATAATTGGAGAAATTCATTTCATATATTAATAACTTATTGAATTTGTATTTAGTTATTTATCCATTAGGAGAGTCAAATATTTATGCATAAAAGGTTAATTAACAAAGAATGTAACTTTAAATTGGAAGTATGATGTGGTTACTTATAAGTATAGTGAATTGTAACTTTTACCATAAGTTACATTATTTTATAAACTATTTTACTACAAGGTAATAAAAGAAGTAAACTATAATTCTTGACATTTACATTCCATAATTTATCCTAGTCAAATTAAGTAGACAAAAGAGGAGGAAAATAGTCATCTTAGTTATTAAGTTCTTTAATCTTAGTAAGTTTTTCTTAAGACATCTTTTAGACTTCCACCCAAGGGTCATTAGAAATTTATGTGGGTGAGTTGAAGAGCCAAAGGAAATGTTGTAAGACCTCTTGGATGTTCATACAAAGAGAAGAGGAAATACTTGGTTGCTTCAAATTCCAATGAACTTTACTTTTAAGTTCTATGTGTCCTTTCATTGTCATTCCAAAATTGTCTAAAGAAATCTCCAAGGTTTTCTCTCTAGCATCTATTCTAATTCTGTAAATCTCATCTTGAGAAAGGATCACTTGTTTTGCAAGTTGTTTCAAGTGTTGTTCTTGGATTTTACAAGATCGTCCATCGGTTGCACCAAATCGGTAAGAAATGAGTTGTTTTCCATCTAGTTTCGTAGTGATTCTTTCTTGATATTTTTAATAGATCCTAAACATGTTCATACATATGTTTTCTAAGGTATTCCAGCATAATTTGAATCTAATTCGTTGCTGTAAATTTCCCTCCATTCATCGTTTACGGTAGAGAGGAAAAACACACCATCGGTAAGCCTCTTTTTCTCTGTTGTTTGAAATCGTTTAGGGGTTCTCATGGAAAATTTTAGGTGTTGTTTTAGATCTAAAAAAGTGTTGATTTTGGGGCTGAAAATCAGAATTAAAATGCTTAAAAAATAATCTTTAAAATTGCTCTAAAATGGTGTTTATCAGTTTACGCTATTTCCTAGTTCTAGCTCGAAATTGATTGATATAGAAGTTTTTTTTTGAAAAGGATTGATATAGAAGTTTAATTACATTTGTTTTGAATTTTTTTTATCATGTCCAGTAGCATAAAGTAAGCTTAAATATATTTTCAAGGAGTTCAAATTAACTTTCATGATCATATTTACATAGGGCTTAAAATCGGTAAAAACTAGTATAATTTGTGTTTTCAATTTTTAATGAATTCTATGAAGTAGTAAATTATTTTAATGTATTTTTTTTATCTATAAATCAGAGCTTAATATGTTCACAAAAAGTATCTTATGAGTTTTAAATATTAATTTTATGATTAATTATAACTATGGGAATTAATATGCAAATTAGGTTAGCTAATAAAGTTAGTGTGTTTTAGCTAGTGGATGAAGTTTCTTTAGCAAAACTAAATTTAAGTTAGACCTAATTTAATTTGTGTCATATGTTATTTAGGAAGCTTTAAAGGATTTAGATTTGAAGCTTGAGGTAAGTGGATTCTATCATAAGTAGCTGAATTGATTGTTGTATGGTATAATTGTGATGTTTAATTAATTGTTTTATCGTGTTATTGATTCTAAGTGAGTTCTATTATATTGTTTAAATATATGTTTGATTGATTTGTTGTTTTATGATATTTGTTGTTTTGTAAAATATGTTATGTCATGTTATTTTTGTATGTTTTTATGCTTCACATGATTGTTGTTACTATGATTGGTTAGTGAAGCATGCTTAGGTTGAGTATGACATATATGTGTGTTACATTACATTCATGGAGTCAAGTAAAGTAGAGTCATGGAGTTAGGAAAGAATATGCTACGCATGAAATACCCAAATTAAGCAGTTATGTTATGCAGCTAGATGTATGATATGACAAGTATGGTTTCTGTTAACGGGCTGGGCCCTAGGAAACAAAATTAGTTCATTTTAATGATATTTATAAGGGGCAATTACCTTGTAAATATTACATGCGGAATTGACGGTTATGGTATGGGGTATTTCTGCTTAGCATGGCGCCAAATCAAGGATATAAGTATGTATGTAAGAATATGTAAGCAAGTACAAGTATGTTAAGGTAGATTGTTTCATGGTCTACATGTTAGGATGTGATATGGAAGCATGTAAGCATGTTGTGTGTGTTTGAGTATGAAGGTTCCTTATGATAGGAACCACTTACAAAGTATTTTTATACTACCTCTCGTGGTTTTATATTTTTCAGATAGCCCTGTAGATGATGGTGAATTCATCAGGTATGATCTTGGCATTATGCAAGCATGTAAGCATGTTGTGTGTGTTTGAGTATGAAGGTTCCTTATGATAGGAACCACTTACAAAGTATTTTTATACTACCTCTCGTGGTTTTATATTTTTCAGATAGCCTTGTAGATGATGGTGAATTCATCGAGCATGATCTTGGCATTGAAGAGGAAGAACCATGAGATGTGCCCGAAATTTTAAGTTTAATAATTTATGATCACAACTTTAGTTTATGTTTATTTTATTTATAGACACTGTTTTATAATTTTCGATAAACTTTAAGTTTTATTTAAGTTGTTTAGACTTATGATTATGGAATTTAGATTTTTCTTTAAAAAGAAAATTATGCGTTATGAGTAATTATCCCATTTTAAGTTAAGTAATTATATATAAAATTTGGGGTCATTACAGTTGGTATCAGAGCAATAAAATTCTGTAGACTAGCTTATAATATAAGCTGTAAAATAAGTAGATGTTTAGGCAAAGTAAATGAAATAGTACGTACAATAAAGTAGGGCTTGTCTCATGCTTCGACTTCGACAATGTCAGGTATTTTCTCTACATATTCTTTTGTTGATTTACTTTCTTTATTTCATGATATAATGGTAATTTATTTTTTTTATATTTATCTTTGCACTTGGTATAAGATGATCCTTGAGAAATAAGCTAGGTGTAGAAAATATTTGACTTTGTACAACTCGATATTAGTTCTTAGGTTTATGATGCTTTTATTTAATAGAAAAACATCGATACTTTGAATTTAGATTTTTTTTTAAAAAAAGTACTTATAAGGTACCATTATAGATATGCCTCCAAGGAATCAAGGTGGTCGTGTGAACCCTACTCTAGGTCTAGTCATTCATTCATATCTACGAAATTGGTTAAACAACTTGTGTTGAACCTCAAGCCGTTAGGGTATGAGTTAGTGGTATCTACTCGTTCCGGAGCTACTTTGTCTGCTACCCAAGTTGTTAAGGTCTGCAAAGTAACTTTAGCAAACCAACTCTTGGGTGCAAAACTAATTAAGTTAGACATGTGTGACTTTGATGTGATTTTGGGGATGAATTGGTTAGCTAGAAATCAAGTTATTATTGATTGTAGCAAGAAGGAAGTGTACTTGAAACTACCGATTGGTCAATCTTTCAAGTTTAGAGGAATCAAGACTAAAATCATTCCAAAAGTCATATCTGCATTGAAGGCAAATAAGTTACTACAACAGGGGGTGTGGGCCTATTTGTTGAACATTGTGGATATAAGTCTAGAGACTCCTAAGGTTGACTTAGTACCAGTGGTCAGAGACTTCGCCGATGTATTTCCAGAGGAGTTACCTGGATTTCCTCCGAATAGAGATGCCAATTTTTTTATTGACTTGTTGCCTGGGACATGCCCGATATCTAAGGCCCCATATCGTATGGCTCCAGCCGAGCTTAAAGAGTTGAAGACCCAAATTCAAGAACTCTTGGACAAAGGTTTTATTCGCCCTAGTGTCTCACCTTGGGGAGCCCCAGTTCTATTTGTAAAAAAGAAGGATGGCTCTATGAGGCTATGCGTTGATTACCGAGAACTCAACAAGGTGACTATTAAGAATAAATACCCGCTTCCTCGGATTGATGATTTGTTCGACCAACTCCAAGGAGAAAAGGTGTTTTCGAAGATTGACTTGAGATCTGGTTACCATCAGTTGAGAATTAGAGACGAAGATATACCTAAAACCGCATTTAGAACTAGATATGGACACTATGAATTTGTGGTAATGTCATTTGGACTCACTAATGCCCCTGCAGTATTTATGCAGTTAATGAATAGTGTTTTCAAAGATTACCTAGATTCATTTGTTATAGTCTTTATTGATGATATCTTGGTCTACTCCAACTCAAGGGAGAAGCATGAAGAACACCTCAATAAGGTTTTAGCAACGCTGAGGCAAAATAAACTCTTTGCCAAATTCTCTAAGTGTGAGTTTTGGTTGAATAGAGTATGTTTCCTTGGTCATGTTATCTCTGAAGATGGAGTTTTTTTGGATCCATCAAAGGTTGAAGCTGTGAGTAATTGGCCCAGACCTACCAATGTAACAGAGATACGCAGCTTTTTGGGTCTTGCAGGCTACTATCGACGATTTGTACAAGATTTCTCGAAGTTAGCAACACCTTTGACTCAACTCACCCGTAAGAATGCTACTTATACTTGGAATGAAGATTGTGAGACAAGCTTCCAAGAGCTAAAGAAGAGGTTGGTGACAACACCAGTTCTAACAATACCTGATGGTACAAAAGGGATGGTAATCTACAGTGATGCTTCCAAGAAAGGCTTAGGTTGTGTTCTTATTCAACATGGTAAGGTAATAGCCTATGCCTCACGTCAATTAAAAAAACATGAGTTGAATTATCCCACACATTATATGGAGTTAGCAGCTGTTGTTTTCGCATTGAAAATTTGGCGGCACTATCTTTATGGAGAAAAGATTCAAATATTTACCGACCATAAAAGCCTTAAGTATTTATTTACTCAAAAGGATCTAAATTTAAGGCAAAGACGATGGCTAGAACTCGTGAAAGATTATGATTGCGAGATAAATTATCATCCAGGAAAGGCGAATGTTGTAGCTGATGCCTTGAGTAGAAATACATCTCATATGCCATCTTTTGACGTCACGTCAAAGGAACTTGCAAATAAATTAGAAGCATTTGAGGTTGAGTTAGTTTCTAAAGATACCAAAGCATTGTTAGCACATCTTATAGTAAAATCATCCCTACGACAGAAGATTATTGACGCTCAGCAAGGTGATATAAAGCTAATGGAGTTGCAAAAGTCGGTTGGCAAGGGCGACTTTACAATATCCTCAGAGTTTGTCTTATTGTTCCAAGGTAAGCTATGCGTTCCTTCAAGTCCTACCATTAGAAGGGAAGTGTTGGAAGAAGTACATAACACACCATTCTCTGTACATCCTGGTAGTACAAGAATGTATCGAGGGTTGAAACAACACTACTGGTGGCACAATATGAAGAAAGATGTGGCAAATTTTGTTAGTCAATGTTTGACTTGTCAACAAGTGAAAGCCTTGAAGCAGAAACCATCAGGTTTATTGCAACCCTTGAGTGTTCCTTTATGGAAATGGGAGAATATCTCGATGGATTTTATAGCTGGTCTTCCAAGGACTCCTAAGGGTTATACTACGATTTGGGTTATTGTGGATAGACTCACAAAATCAGCTCACTTCTTACCTGGTCAAGCTACTTATACAGTAGAAAAGTGGGCACAATTGTATATCAAAGAGATTGTGAGACTTCATGGAGTTCCAGTTTCCATCGTGTCTGATAGAGATGCTAGGTTCACATCTACTTTTTGGAAAAGTTTGCAAAAGGCTATGGGTACTAAGTTGGAATTTAGTACAGCCTTCCATCCTCAGACAGACGGGCAGACAGAACGGGTAAATCAAATTCTAGAAGATATGCTTAGAGCCTGCGTTTTAGATTTCAAAGGTAGTTGGGATACACATCTACCTCTCGTGGAGTTTGCATATAATAATAGTTTCCAGACTACAATTGGGATGACACCATTTGAAGCTCTTTATGGAAAGAAATGTAGATCACCGGTCCATTGGGACGAAGTGGGGGAGCGAAGTTTACTGGGACCAGAGTTAATTCGAACTACTAATGAAGCTATTCAATTGATTCGTAAGAGAATGCAAACATCACAAAGTAGACAAAAACGTTATGCTGATAGTAGAAGAAAGGATTTGGAGTTCGAAGTAGGAGATCATGTGTTCCTTAAAATAGCTCCAATGAAAGGTGTTTTTCGGTTTGGTAAGAAAGGGAAATTGAGTCCTCGATATATCAGACCATATGATATTTTGGAACGCATTGGTCTAGTGGCGTATCGACTAGCATTGCCACCAAACTTGTCGACAGTACATAATGTGTTCCATGTGTCAATGCTACGAAAGTATGTATCGTCCCCTTTCAATGTGTTGGATCCTGAGCCGCTTCAGTTGAATGAAGATCTTTCTTATGAAGAGAAACCTATATGTATTATTGCTAAAGAGACAAGGAAGCTAAGAAATAGGGAAATTCCTATGGTGAAAGTCTTATGGAGGAATCACTCAGTAGCTGCTGCGACTTGGGAATTTGAGAAGGATATTATAGAAAAATACCTGGACCTACATTACGAGGACCAGGTAATTTTCGAGGACGAAAGTTCTTTTAAGGGGGTAGTTTGTAATGTCCCACATTACCATTAAGGGTATTTTCGTAATTTTCTATTGTTGTTTGTTTATTATGATTGTTATAATTGGAGAAATTCATTTCATATATTAATAACTTATTGAATTTGTATTTAGTTATTTATCCATTAGGAGAGTCAAATATTTATGCATAAAAGGTTAATTAACAAAGAATGTAACTTTGAATTGGAAGTATGATGTGGTTACTTATAAGTATAGTGAATTGTAACTTTTACCATAAGTTATATTATTTTATAAACTATTTTACTACAAGGTAATAAAAGAAGTAAACTATAATTCTTGACATTTACATTCCATAATTTATCCTAGTCAAATTAAGTAGACAAAAGAAGAGGAAAATAGTCATCTTAGTTATTAAGTTCTTTAATCTTAGTAAGTTTTTCTTAAGACATCTTTTAGACTTCCACCCAAGGGTCATTAGAAATTTATGTGGGTGAGTTGAAGAGCCAAAGGAAATGTTGTAAGACCTCTTGGATGTTCATACAAAGAGAAGAGGAAACACTTGGTTGCTTCAAATTCCAATGAACTTTACTTTTAAGTTCTATGTGTCCTTTCATTGTCATTCCAAAATTGTCTAAAGAAATCTCCAAGGTTTTCTCTCTAGCACCTATTCTAATTCTGTAAATCAAATCTTGAGAAAGGATCACTTGTTTTGCATGTTGTTTCAAGTGTTGTTCTTGGATTTTACAAGATCGTCCATCGGTTGCACCAAATCGGTAAGAAATGAGTTGTTTTCCATCTAGTTTCGTAGTGATTCTTTCTTGATATTTTTCATAGATCCTAAACATGTTCATACATATATTTTCTAAGGTATTCCAGCATAATTTGAATCTAATTCGTTGCTGTAAATTTTCCTCCATTCATCGTTTACGGTAGAGAGGAAAAACACACCATCGGTAAGCCTCTTTTTCTCTGTTGTTTGAAATCGTTTAGGGGTTCTCATGGAAAATTTTAGGTGTTGTTTTAGATCTAAAAAGTGTTGATTTTGGGGCTGAAAATCAGAATTAAAATGCTTAAAAAACAATCTTTAAAATTGCTCTAAAATGGTGTTTATCGGTTTACGCTATTTCCTAGTTCTAGCTCGAAATTGATTGATATAGAAGTTTAATTACATTTGTTTTGAATTTTTTTTTATCATGTCCAGTAGCATAAAGTAAGCTTAAATATATTTTCAAGGAGTTCAAATTAACTTTCATGATTATATTTTCATAGGGCTTAAAATCGGTAAAAACTAGTATAATTTGTGTTTTCAATTTTTAATGAATTCTATGAAGTAGTAAATTATTTTAATGTATTTTTTTATCTATAAATCAGAGCTTAATATGTTCACAAAAAGTATCTTATGAGTTTTGAATATTAATTTTATGATTAATTATAACTATGGGAATTAATATGCAAATTAGGTTAGCTAGTAAAGTTAGTGTGTTTTAGCTAGTGGATGAAGTTTCTTTAGCAAAACTAAATTTAAGTTAGACCAAATTTAATTTGTGTCATATGTTATTTAGGAAGCTTTAAAGGATTTAGATTTGAAGCTTGAGGTAAGTGGATTATATCATAAGTAGCCGAATTGATTGTTGTATGGTATAATTGTGATGTTTAATTAATTGTTTTATCGTGTTATTGATTCTAAGTGAGTTCTATTATATTGTTTAAATATATGTTTGATTGATTTGTTGTTTTATGATATTTGTTGTTTTGTAAAATATGTTATGTCATGTTATTTTTGTATGTATTTATGCTTCACATGATTGTTGTTACTATGATTGGTTAGTGAAGCATGCTTAGGTTGAGTATGACATATATGTGTGTTACATTACATTCATGGAGTCAAGTAAAGTAGAGTCATGGAGTTAGGAAAGAATATGCTACGCATGAAATACCCAAATTAAGCAGTTATGTTATGCAGCTAGATGTATGATATGACAAGTATGGTTTCGGTTAACGGGCTGGGCCCTAGGAAACAAAATTAGTTCATGTTAATGATATTTATAAGGGGCATTACCTTGTAAATATTACATGCGAAATTGACGGTTATGGTATGGGGTATTTCTGCTTAGCATGGCGCCAAATCAAGGATATAAGTATGTATGTAAGAATATGTAAGCAAGTACAAGTATGTTAAGGTAGATTGTTTCATGGTCTACATGTTAGGATGTGATATGCAAGCATGTAAGCATGTTGTGTGTGTTTGAGTATGAAGGTTCCTTATGATAGGAACCACTTACAAAGTATTTTTATACTACCTCTCGTGGTTTTATATTTTTCAGATAGCCCTGTAGATGATGGTGAATTCATTGAGCATGATCTTGGCATTGAAGAGCAAGAACCATGAGATGTGGCCTAAATTTTAAGTTTAATAATTTATGATCACAACTTTAGTTTATGTTTATTTTATTTATAGACACTATTTTATAATTTCCGCTGCTACAGATAAACTTTAAGTTTTATTTAAGTTGTTTAGACTTATGATTATGGAATTTAGATTTTTATTTAAAAAGAAAATTATGCGTTATGAGTAATTATCCCATTTTAAGTTAATTAATTATATATAAAATTTGGGGTCATTACAAGGGTTCACTTAACATCAGCAAAGTAACCAACCCCCATATCAGAAACAATATGTCAACAACCAAGCGATGGGAACATCAGTGGAGAACTTGCTGAAGGAATACATAGAAAAGAATGATGTAACTTTGCAGAGCCAGCAAGCAACCTTGAGAAGTTTAGAGAATCAAATAGGGCAATTGGAGAACGAGCTGAAGAGTAGGCCCCAAGGCAGACTGCCTGCAGACACTGAAACTCCAAGAAGGGATGGTAAGGAACAAGTTCAAGCTATTGAACTACGAAGTGGAAGGCCATTAGTGAGTAGTAGCAGAGAAGCACCAAAGAGAGTAGAGAATGAAGAGTCTAGTGCTCCACTGGATTCTCTGCCTAACCTTGACCAAATACAACCAAGCACAACAAGGGTGAGGCTTGAGCCTATCATTGAGGAACCAGAAGAAATCCCAAGGCCTCCCCCTATCATTAGGCAACCTGACTTGCCTACCTATGTGCCACCACCTCCGTTTCCTAGACGACTCAGGAAGAAACAAGAACAAGAAGCTCATTTCCATAAATTTTTGGAAATCTTGAAGCAAGTCCATGTTAATATTCATTTTGTGGAAGTATTGCAGTCAATGCCAACATATGCAAATTTTTAAAAAGATATTATAACTAACAAGAAAGTTATTGGAGAGTTTGAAACAGTTAACCTCACGGAAGAGTGTAGTGCCATACTCCAAAATAAGCTGCCAAAGAAGGAGAAGGATCCTGGTTCCTTCACCTTGCCAGTAGAATTGGGAGGCAAACATGTGGGCAGAGCCTTATGTGACTTGGGAGCCAGTATAAACCCCATGCCCTTGTCACTGTTCCAACAGCTTGGGATAGGAGAAGCACGACCAACAACAGTCACCTTGCAACTTGCAGACAGATCCATCTCATACCCCGAAGGTAAGATTGAGGATATACTAGTCAAGGTTGACAAATTTATTTTTCTCGCAGATTTTATAATCTTGGACTATGAAGCAGACAAAGAGGTGCCAATCATCTTAGGCAGACCTTTCTTAGCCACAGGTAGGGCCCTAATTGATGTCCAAAAAGGTGAACTCACCATGCGAGTCCATGATGAAGAGGTTAAGTTCAGTGTTTTTAAAGCTTTGAGGTACCCCTCTGATCTTGAACACTGTGCCACGATAGATATAGTAGACTCATTAATTGAAGAAGAACTTGAGCATGAATTATTAGTCAAACATGCTACTGATTATGCACAAATAGATTTGAATGATTTAAATATTTATGAATTGATGGATGTGTCTGTGAATAACCCTCAGCATGTATGCATGACTAATGAACTATCTGAAAGAACTACAACTCCTCTGATGCCATCAATTGAACATCCACCTTCGTTAGAATTAAAACCACTGCCACAACACCTTAATTATGCATATCTAGGAGAGAAAGACACCTTGCCTGTCATTATTTCATCCAAATTAAATGAAGAACAGGAAATTGCGTTAATATTGCTGCTGAAGCAACATAGAAGGGCAATTAGGTGGACGATTGCTGACATTAGGGGTATAAGTCCTTCTTATTGTATGCATAAGATACTGTTGGAGGAAGAACACACACCTAGAATAGAACATCAACGTAGGCTGAACCCCTCCATGAAGGAGGTAGTTAAAAAAGAAATCATAGTTAGACGCAGGTGTGATCTTTCCAATATCCAATAGTCAGTGGGTCAGTCCTATCCAATGTGTGCCAAAAAAGGGTGGTATGACTGTAGTAGTTAATGAAAACAATGAATTAATACCAACTCAAACTGTCACAGGATGAAAAGTATGTATGGATTATCGAAAACTTAATAAAGAAACAAAAAAAGACCATTTCCCTCTACCTTTTATCGACCAAATGCTTAGATTAGCTGGCCAAGCCTTCTATTGCTTTTTAGATGGCTACTCAGGGTATAACCAAATCACCATAGACCCTAAGGACCAAGAGAAGACAACATTTACATGTCCATTTCGTACGTTTGCTTTTCGCAGAATGTCATTCGGCCTATGCAATGCACCAGCAACGTTCCAAAGATGTATGTTGGCAATCTTCTCTGACCTAGATGAGTCCATAGTAGAGATCTTTATGGATGACTTTTCAGTATTTGGTGATTCCTTTAACCACTGTCTAGCTAATCTAGGACGAGTTCTCACTAGGTGTGAAGAAACCAATCTAGTCTTGAATTGGGAAAAATGCCACTTCATGGTGGAAGAAGGCATAGTATTAGGACATAGAGTGTCCAAAGCAGGAATAGAGGTCGATAGGGCCAAGATAGAAGTCATTGAGAAGTTAGTTGAACCTAAGAATGTCAAAGCCATAAGAAGTTTCTTAGGACACGCAGGGTTTTATAGGAGATTCATAAAAGACTTTTCAAAAATCTCTAAACCCCTTTGTGAGCTTCTAGAGCTGAATAAAACATTTATCTTTTCAAATGAGTGTTTAATAGCATGGACCAAGCTTAAGAATGCCTTAGTCAAAGCACCAATCATAGTCGGGCCAAATTGGGATATGCCTTTTGAACAAATGTGCGATGCAAGTGATTATGCAATTGGAGCCATGCTTGGCCAGAAAAGAGAAAAATTAACACATCCTATATATTATGCGAGTAAAACTTTGAATGAAGCTCAATGCAACTACACTACCACAAAAAAAGAGATGTTAGCAGTGGTGTTTGCATGTGAGAAATTCAGGGCATATATTGTAGGAAATAAAACAATTGTATACACTGACCATTCTGCAATAAAGTACTTAATGAGGAAGGCTAATGCCAAGCCTCGTCTAATTAGATGGGTGCTACTTTTGCAGGAGTTTGATTTGGAAATCAGGGACACAAAAAGGATGTGAAAATGTAGTTGCTGATCACTTATCAAGATTGCAGAGTCATTGCGAATCTATTGCGGAACCCGCAATGACAGATTCTTTTATTGATGAACATGTTTTTGTTTTAGTACATTGTGATAATGATGATGAACCATGGTTTCCCAAATTTTCTTGCTTCGCAGGTGTTACCAGAATTCAGCAAGGGGCAGGATAAGAAGAAGTTCTTGAACGAGACTAGAAAGTACATTTGAGATGATCCAACCCTCTACAAAAGCTGTGCGGATGGATTGTTAAGAAAATGTGTGTCAGTTGTTGAATCAAGGTCAATCCTGCAGCATTGCCATACAGCCCCGTATGGAGGACACTTTGGTGGGCAAAGAACTGCTGCAAGGGTATTTCAGAGTGGCTACTTTTGGCCAACAATCTTCAAGGATGCAGATGACTACGAACACAATTGTAATGAATGCCAACGAACAGGTAACCTCAGTAGGAAGGATGAGATGCCTCTAACATACATCTTAGAGTTAAAACTCTTTGATGTATGGGGTATTGACTTCATGGGTCCATTCCCGCCATCTGCTGGTAATCTTTACATTCTAGTAGCTGTAGACTATGTCTCAAAATGGGTTGAGGCAATTGCATGTCATTTAAATGATGCTAAGACAGTTGTAAAATTTCTGAATAGGCATATTTTTACACGCTTTGGCACACCACGTGCCATCATAAGTGATGAAGGAACACATTTCATAAACAAAGCCATGGAAAAGGTGTTAGCTAAGTATAATGTTAGGTGGCAAGAGATTTTTTAATTTATAAAAATTCTCTAATGTTCGGGTTGTCGAGACCCGCCAAAATAACATTTATAAATCCGATACAACAGAGCTTTGCAGCTAGTGGTAGTCGGGTGTCGAACCACAAGGAACCAAAATTATTTCCTCTTAATTAACTTCTACTTGTTTTTAATAAAACTCAAAGTAAAACAGTAAAATAAAGGGGGAAAACGCTAACGGAGAATTAAACTAAAACAGAAAAAATAGCTAACGGAAAAATAAAATAAAATGCGAGAAAAATAAATGCGAGGAAAATAAACGGAACACGTGCTCCTAATTTGAGTGTCGAGATTGGTTGTTGATGTACTTCGGATCATAGACACAAAATATACTTAACCGGTTTTTGTTAACACTCACACACATTAAAAGACCCAATTAAAACAAGTGCTCCCATGCTTTAATTAGAACTAATAATCCCAATTAATTAGAAAAAAGTTGACGACTCTAGACTATGCTTCGCTAATAACTCTAACTTAAGGGCGATCGCTCTCCCAAATTAGAATTAGTCGCGAGCGACGGGTATTCATGCGACGAGCCAATTGATGAAATCTCTATCAATGGGACTCGATTTTATTCTATTTCTATAATTTATCAACAACCCAAAAAAATGTGGCCACATTTAATTCAGAATGCTAGATTTAATTACTCAACATGAAGTGCGATCGCTAAGTCATGAATTTTTAATCTAACCAACACACAATTTACTAAACGGGTGTCAACCATTAAAAAAATCATGCTGGACATTAAGAACTATGCTAGAGATGAATTGAATGCTAGAACAAGCCAAGAAGATGATAAAAAGATCAGATCTCACCAAATACATCAACAACACAAACTCTAAACCCAAATTAGAGCACTTATCTTAGTTGCCCGTTGTGAAATCCAAGAGAAATCAACAAGAAATCAACTCTAATGTATTAAAATAGGTAAGAATAAGGTTTTGGCTCAAGAAACGAGCTCTACAAAGAAGGGGGGCAGAAGAAATTGAGAGAGAATGACCTAAAATCAGCAAAAGCGGACTTAAATACCCATTTCTGCGTCAGACCAGCGCCTAGGCGCCATAACTCAGCGCCTAGGCGGCGCGGGCGCGCGCTCACAAAATCGGGACAGCGCCTAGGCGCCATAAGTCAGCGCCTAGGCGCTGAGCTCTCTGGAAAATTTACAAACCGGGCATTTTTGTTGACTTTTAATGACGGGCTTCAGCTGACTTTTAATGACGGGCATTTTGCGTCAGGGATAGGGCGCGCGGCTGGGGCGAGGCGAGCGGCGCGCATGACTTTTGATGACGGGCGCTCGGGCGCAGAGGCGGGCGAGCGGACTTTCGATGACGGGCGCGCGGGCGTCTGGGCGTGGGCGGTCTGGGCTGCTGCCTCCGTTGGGCGCCTGGGCGCTGCCCTCTCGGGTCTAAGCCCAATTTTGGGTCGTTTTGGCTCCTGAGCTCCGTTTGGCCTATCTTCTTGACCCGAACACTTCCCGAAACCTCTTAAATGACCGTTTTAGCCCTGAAAATCATAAATGGACTTCCCGAGCTCTTTGCCACGAAAACACCTATAATAAGGCAATTTAACTAAATTAAGCATGGCATTTAGCTAGATTTAAGGCTATAATTATAGCTCTATTTAAGAGCTATCAAAATACCCCCCACCTGAATCTTGCTAGTCCTCGAGCAAGGAACACTTAGATTTATCTCATATAAATAAGCATGCATGCTGACGACTCGAATTTCAGTACTTGCAAAAACAAGATAATCATGCTAACGGAAAACAATCAAGCATATGCATAAATTGTGAACATTTCAAAATATTAACTCCTATTCCCTAACGTGTGTGTGTGATTATCGCCTCCTATCCTAGCTTCCATAGACCCGGAATCACCTTAATCGATCCTAATACTCATCTTCCCCCTACTTCTGGCAATGAGAACAGTCTAACGGCTTTTCAATGTCGGAAGAATAACAAAACAAAAGGCCTACCTAATTTTTTCATCTTTTCTTTTCTTGAGAGCCTAACACGTCAAGCTTTTATTTAGCTTCACGTTTTTAAGGACTAGTGCTCACTTCTGTTAGTTGCCTTTTCATGCAGTGGCAACCGTGGGTTACACGATCGCCTCTGGTTACACGGACAACACAAGAAGGAGGAGCACCTCAGAATATATTGCCAACATGCTTTTACTCTCAATAATTTTTTTTTATAGGCATATAGCTTTGCTAAAACAGATGAGTCATTACAAATTCTAACACATCAAGTCTCCCTAAAGGTACCTTTCGGGGTGGCAACGAGGTTTCAGACCAAGTAAAATTATTCTAAGCCTACAGAACTAAGAGTAAGAGGTCTACGTGCTTAGTGAATGTAGGGGAATAATTGAAATTTTTTAAAATATGCTCAAAATATGCATACATTCTCATAGTTTTCTCGCAATGCACAACTATGGAGTATTTACAAACAAATCACAGAAAGTCCTCATCGGACAACATGCATTCAGATTCCTAAACATCTCAAAATCAGAGTATGACATGCTCAAGAACTACAACGAAGTCCGAATATACATTCTACCCCCACCTAAAAGACTGCATTGTCCTCAATGCATCTAATCCCACAGATAAACAATGATAAGGACAAAAATTAAAGGGAACATAAACCTCCCCTGAATTTTTGCGGGATCGGTGAGTAGGGATGTGCAACCTCGTCTTCAAAACAGATCTAAAATGCAAATCATCTCTCGCTTATTACCTAAGAAAGCAAGAAAGAACTAAGCTAGGAAAACAAAAACTAAAAGTAAAGACAGAAATTGAAATACTCATGGGTTGCCTCCCAAGAAGCGCAAATTTTTAACGTCGTTATGCTCGACGTGTCCTCCACTCTGTCAGGGTACATAGAAATTCTCGTACTTCTTCGGCCCCTTCTTCCTTGAATCAACAAAACCTGCTAAGAGAAGCAAGCTCTTCGACTTTTGGAGGTAGCCGGACAGAGTTGTTATTTTTTTTGATATTTTTAATATATGGGAAAAATAAAGACTCAACAGACTGAAATAAAATAAAACAAGACTCAACTGACTTAGGAGAAAAAGGAAGAAAGCATGCATCAATAGAGGAATTTTTAGGAAATAAAACAGATAGATGCATGTCAGCCTCAAACTCTATCACCGGAACATCCTCCTCGGGACTAGGCTCGGCATCTTCCTTAATCTCAACGATCTCATCTTCGCATGGCAGAGCATTCTCAAGCTCTTCATCACTATCGGGGTACATTTCCTCAGAGAACCTCTCCTCAGTGGTATGCTCAACTGGATGATCTTCCTCACCCTCCAATTCCTTCGCAGGATTAAGCAAACGACTTATTTGCTCATTCGCTTCGCGGAGCTGGGCTTCTAACCGAGCCTCGTGCATTGCCTGCGAATATTGGTGAGTGCTATCAACTAATTCATTGACCATTTGTTCCAGTGACATACCTCGACAATAATTATGAGGAAATTGGTTTTGTTGCTCCTTCAGTCCTTGCAACTCAACTTCAGTCTCTAGGCGAGACTGACGACCTTCCTGCGCAAATTGGAGCGTGCTGTTGACTAATTTGTCAACCATCTGCTCCAATGTCATTCTTTGGCAAGGGACCGGAGGAGTTTCTTCGGCTTCATACCTTAAAGTTTGACCCCAATAATCAAATGGAAATCCTATCATGCTAAACAAGAAGACACAAGAAAAGGAAAATATTTTTGTGGTTGTTAAACAAATAAAATTTAACTAAGAGAATCTAATTGGGTCCCTGGCAGCGGCGCCAATTTTGGCAAGAGATTTTTTAATTTATAAAAATTCTCTAATGTTCGGGTTGTCTAGACTTGCCAAAATAACATTTATAAATCCGATACAACAGAGCTTTGCAGCTAGTGGTAGTCGGGTGTCGAACCACAAGGAACCAAAATTATTTCCTCTTAATTAACTTCTACTTGTTTTTAACAAAACTCAAAGTAAAACGGTAAAATAAAGGGGGAAAACTGATAGCTCCATTTTGGAGCTATAATTATGTCCCTAATTCACGAATATTACTTGCTTAATCTTGCTTTTATGTGTTAATTGCAGGTGTTCTCGGTAATTCGCCTTCGGGAGCGTTTCGGCGCTTTTCGGGGCTTAATATCGCATTTTAAAGACCTAAGAACACTTCCGGGGAAGAACCATGCAAAAACATGAAGATTGGACGTTTTGGGGAAATTGAAGGCAAAGTACCATGCAAAAACCCGAGAGCTAGCGTCGAGCGACAGCGTTGCGACGCTAGCTCGACGCCGCCCAAGCGTCGAGACGCTCCGAAGTCTGAGGCGTAAATTTGAAAATCCACCCGAGAGCAAGCGTCGAGCGACAACGTCTCGACGCTCGCTCGACGCCGCGCAAGCATCTCGACGCCACCCCGACTGCGCGCGCGGATTATTTAGGGCGCAGCGTCGAGACGCTGCCCTAGCGTCTCGACGCTCCGACAGATTACTTAAGTTTTTGTCCGATTTTTAGCCTCCATCTTCATCTCCTACCTCGGGCTCCGCACCTGATTAGACGTTCCAGCAGCCATTTTCACCATGGGAGAGGCTAGGAAGCTTGGATTGGAGCCATCCCACATCACATCCATCATGAGTGAGTAGTCTTTAGCGTTTTTTTCTCAGGATTGTAAAGGAATAATGTAGTTTGAATTCTTGGTGAGGTTGTTAAACGAAATTCTGAATTGGCTTGAATGATAGATTGAATTAGTTTCTATTTCTTTGCTTAATCCATGAATGTGTTTGAATGATTTAGGACTAGGCACCCTTGATTTCGAGCATGCTTCATTAGTTAAAGGTTTTGATGCCGTGCCTCTCTAAGCCGCCAAGTAACAAAGATTTACGATGCCTTTGGGCGCATAGGCGTCCTTGCGTTCTTGGCATTCGTTCTTCTCGAATTAGAATCTGAAATCGATACACTAATTTCGCGTCCAAATTAGATAATCGTCGTACTTAGCTCGTTGCTATCGATTGGTCTTGGGAGAGCGTTGGCCGCCAATGTCCAATCGATATGCTTGATTAGCATGATTTATTGTGTCTAATGAATATCCATGGAGCATGTCTGAGTTAATTCATTAATTTGAGACGAGCTGCGTATTCGTTAAATTGTTTAGCCATTATATTCGTCAACCTATGATCCAAGAGACAAGCTAATTTTATTCCCGATCGTCCCGAGTCGAACGCCTCGTTAGTTAAATTTTCTTCGTTTGCATTGTTCCCTCTTAGTCAATTAAAAACTGACAAATCCCCCATATTTCATTTATTTTCATAGTTTGCAAATTTAATTATGATTAAGTCAAATTAGCTTAATTCCCCGTGGATCGACCCCGTTGCCACTAATCTACTAATAGTTCAGTGAATTCGGGTAAATATAAATTTATTTTGGCGGGTCTCGACAACCCGATGATTGGCGATAGTTCAAAAATATCGTTACCAAAATTGGCGCCGTTGCTGGGGAACTAAGTGTAATTCGACCTAATTTAAATTTGAATTGTAGATTTTCGACTTTTATTTTAAAATTTGTTTATTCTTTTGTTATTTGCAAGATTTGATCTGTTTGTTTAAGTGTGCTAGAGTGCCTAATTCTTGATCGAGAAAATAGAAGTTGACGATGAGGGTGAAACCCCAAAAACACTCAGGCAGTGGACATCGGTTGCTATGGACAACCAACCATCTTGTATTTCCTACCCGGAAATCTCAGGTGAGTTTTTGCTTAAATCTGGTTTAATTGACCATCTGCCTTCTTTTTGTGGTGAAGCAGATGAAGATCCCTTTAAACACCTCAAAGATTTTCAAATGACAAGTTCTGCGATGAAGCCAAGCTACATAACTGAAGATCAGCTCTACCTGAGAGCTTTTCCATTCACCTTGAGAGGTGAAGCTCGAGATTGGCTACATTACATACCATCGGAAACCATTTTCACTTGGGAGAAGATGAAGAGTCTATTCTTGGAAAGGTATTTCCCAGCTTCAAGAGCCAGAGCCGTGAAAAAAGATATCTTTAGTTTCAAGCAAGAACAGAAAGAGGCATTTCACGAGTGCTGGGAGAGATTCATTAAGCTCTGCGAGAGATGCCCGAACCATCTGATAGCAGAGGCCGCGCTTATCGAATTCTTCTATGATGGTTTGCTTCCGCATGACTGCCAGATGCTCGATGCATCGAGTGGAGGAGCCCTTAGGGAGAAAACGCCTGCGGAAGCCAGACAGTTGATCAACAACATGGCTGAGAACCGTCGCCAATACGGGGGAAGAAACGAACAAGCTAAAATGTCTACCGACATAGAAGAGCTCAAAGAAAAAGTGTCTCAGGTATTTGGTATATTTCATACGTTGCAAGAAAAATCATCTCAGGCTGTTTCTTCTATTTCAGGTCAAGCCCTCGAAGGCATGTTTAAGTCACTTATGGAATCTAGCAACGAGACCAATTCGCAGATGCGGTCTCTAAGAGATGAGACCAGGTCAGAGATGCAATCGCTAAGAGATGGGTTCACGGAGATGAAGGAAAGGATGAGTAAGATAGAATCCAAAGCGGAAAGCGTTAGTGCGATAAATCTCAGAAGTGGTAAAGAAGTACCATCTCGGACCACTCCCGAGGACTCTAACAAGGATACAGAAATATCTCCAGATAAGTGTCTTCAAACACCCTCTGAAACGATGTTTGCTTCTCCTTATATTTCTATGAAGTCTTACACTCCCGTTGCTCCTTTTCTGAGTAGGTTGGTGAGGCCACCTAAGGAGGTCGAGGACGCGGACGTCCTTGAGACGCTGAAAAAGGTTGGAATCAATATGCCGCTGCTTGATGCAATTCAGCAAATCCCAAGGTACGCTAAATTTCTGAAGGAGATGTGCACCATGAAGAGGAAGACTAAAGGTGCTGAGAGAGTTGTGGTAAGCAAGAATGTTTCTGTCCTGATAACACAAGGTATTCCAAGCAAATGCCAGGACCCAGGTATGTTCCTCTTGCCATGTACTATAGGAGATAGAGAAATCGAGCACGCCATGCTAGACTTAGGAGCCTCAATTAATGTTATGCCATACTCAGTCTACAAGAGTCTCGATTTAGAAGGTATGCAGGAAACAAGTTTAATTATCCAGTTAGCTAATAGGTCTTCTATTCGTCCTTTAGGGGTGATTGAGGACGTGTTGGTTAGAGTTAAGGACCTGATCTTTCCTGCTGATTTTTATGTGATAAATATGGAAGAAAACGCATCACCTGCTACTTCAGTCTTGCTAGGTAGACCATTCATGAAAACTGCTAAGACAAAAATTAATGTGCATGATGGTACCTTGTCAGTTGAGTATGAAGGAGATGTGTTCGAATTTAATGTATTTGATGCCATGAAACACCATGCCGATGTGCATTCTGTCTGTAAAATTGATCTTATCGATACTTTAGAACAAGAAGAATGCATGCCTGTTGTTGATGGGGATGACCCACTCGTTTTTACTGAAATTGTGGGCGAGGTTAAAAGTAGTGTTCCCATATTGTCTGACTCATCTGAACAAACTACTTTTGCTTTAGAGGCGTGTGAAAAGCCAACTAAAATATTACCATCTCTTTTGCAGGCTCCCAAGTTGGAACTTAAGGAGTTGCCGGGTCATCTCAAGTACGTATACTTGGGTGAGGTGGAGACACTCCCGGTAATAATCTCCAAGGAGCTTACATCGGAGCAAGAAGGCAAGTTGGTGGAGGTCTTGAAAAAGAATAGAAGAGCCATAGGATGGACGTTGGCAGACTTGCACGGGTTCAGTCCAGTTCTGTGCATGCACAAGATTCGGCTGAATGAGGGAGCAAAGCCATCCCGAGAGCCTCAGCGGAGATTGAATCCAGCAATGAAAGAGGTAGTGTTGTCTGAGATACACAAACTCCTTGATGCAGGTATTATCTTTCCCATTTCTGATAGCCAGTGGGTTAGCCCTATTCATGTTGTACCTAAAAAGACGGGCATAACTGTTATTAGAAATGAGAGGGGGGAGATAGTGCCTAAGAGAGTGCAAAATGGGTGGAGGATGTGTATAGATTTTAGAAAACTGAACGATGTGACTAAGAATGACCACTTTCCCATTCCCTTCATAGATCAAATGGTGGAGCGTTTAGCTGGGAAGCCATACTTCTGTTTTCTAGATGGTTTTTCTGGGTTTTATCAAATTCCCATAGCCCAGGAAGACTAAGAAAAGACTACTTTTACCTGTCCATTCGGAACTTACGCATATAGAAGAATGCCCTTTGGGCTTTGTAATGCTCCGGGGACTTTTCAGCGATACATGATGAGCATATTTACTGAATTCGTAGAAAAATGCATCGAAGTCTTTATGGATGATTTCACTGTATATGGGAGTTCATTTGAGGATTGCCTGTTTAACTTGTCTAGGGTCATGGAAAGATGCATTGAGACTAATCTTGTTTTAAATTTTGAAAAGTGTCATTTCATGGCCAGTCAGGGCATAGTCTTAGGTCACGTTGTGTCAGCTAAGGGGATAGAGCTCGATAAAGCTAAAATAGATGTTATATCTGATTTACCTTACCCCACGAATCTTCGGGAAGTGCGTTCTTTTCTTGGTCATGCAGGTTTCTACCGCAGGTTCATCAAAGCCTTCTCGAAGATAGTGACTCCGATGACGAGCTTGCTGAAAAAAGATGTCCCATTTTGCTTTGACAAAGAGTGCAAGCTGGCTTTCGATGTTCTGAAGAAGTGCTTGACCAACGCCCCCATCATTCATCCACCGCAGTGGGGGACTCCCTTCGAGATTATGTGCGACGCAAGCAATTATGCCGTGGGCGCTGTGTTGGGCCAGAGGATAGACAAGAAAAGCCACGTAATTTATTACGCCTCCAGGACGCTCAACTCCGCGCAGATCGGTTACACCACAATAGAGAAGGAGCTGCTTTCCATTGTTTTCGCTCTTGATAAATTTCGGCCTTATATTCTTGGATCTAAAGTAATTGTTTTTTCTGATCATGCAGCAGTTCGATACTTGATGAACAAGAAAGACTCGAAGCCTAGACTGCTCAGATGGGTGTTACTACTCCAGGAGTTCGACGTCTCAGTCCAGGACAGGAAAGGATCAGAAAATACAGTTGTTGACCACTTGAGCCGCATTGTGCGTAATGAGGATGACTTGCCTCTGAATGATGAATTCCCTGATGAAGTCCTCTTCCAGGTGAGTGTGGAGACACCTTGGTACGCAGACATTGTCAATTACTTGGTCACAGGTACGTTCCCATTCGACTTTTCATATAACAAAAGAGCTAAGCTGAAAAGCAAAGCCAAGTCTTATGTCTGGGAAGAGCCTGTTTTATAGAAATTTTGCGCTGACCAAGTAATTAGGAAGTGTGTCCCTAAGTCTGAGCATAGGTCCATACTTATATTTTGCCATGAATTTGCATGTGGGGGACACTTTGGGCAAAATAGGACTGCGAGGAAAATATTAGATTGTGGGTTTTTCTGGCCATCACTGTTTAAGGATTGTTATGAATTTTGCAAATCATGTGATCAGTGTCAGAGAAAAGGGTCCATGACAAGTAGGAATGAAATGCCCCAAAACCCCATTTTAACCTGCGAAATTTTTGAGGTTTGGGGTATGGACTTCATGGGACCCTTTCCCCCTTCATTTGGTTTTGTCTATATACTGTTGGCTGTGGACTACGTGTCTAAGTGGGTGGAGGCTAAGGCCACCAAAGTTGATACTGCTAATGTTGTTTCCAGTTTTGTCAAATCCAATATTTTTAGCAGGTATGGAGTTCCACGAGCCATCATAAGCGACCAGGGGAGCCACTTCTGCAACAAGACGATCCAGGCCTTGATGAGGAAGTATGGGGTAAATCACAAAATCTCCACCCCGTACCATCCTCAAACCAATGGCCAAGCAGAAGTCTCCAATCGAGAGGTGAAGAGCATCCTCGAGAAAACAGTAAGTCCAGCAAGGAAGGATTGGAGTCTCAGGCTGGACGACGCTTTGTGGGCCTATCGTACGGCTTACAAAACCCCCATAGGGATGTCTCCCTACCGGATGGTTTTTGGGAAAGTGTTGCGTGCTCAATGTGTAAAAGAAATAAGCAATAAGAGAGAGAGAGCACTCAGAACATGCAAGCATACATGATCTTGTAGCAAGTAGTAAGTATTTTTTCATTCGTTTTCCCACAGAGATTTATTATTAGCTACTCGCGAAGTGTATTGTTAAGCAAGAATGGGTGGATTTGATGGGGTAGATTTGGTTTAAAAATGCCTAATTACTAATGAATATATAAAGGATAGCAACATGAACAAGTGCAAGTCAATGATATACTCAAACGTAAAGAGAAGGGATTAATAAACGAAGAGGAAAATAGCTAGGCAGAATTTTTAACTTAATAGAATTGCGAGAACAGCAATTTTACCGCAATGTTACTAACAGCGAAAGTGTGTAAAATGGAGAAACAAGGGCTACTAACGACTCCTCTATAGGCATTTTCACACGATTCTCAAGCATTGGCTCAACTCACTATGCATCAAACTAACTCATTCTCATGTATCTTCCGATTTCATGCATTAGATTCTTTAGTTTACTCATGTCCAAGTAAGGTCTTAAGCATCTTGTTAAAGCAGTAAGTTATGATTTGTACTAGGAAAACGCCTATTCCTAGGTCGTTTTTTGGCTACCTTGAGAGGCTAGCATGAGTGTATGACTCTGAACTCTTACTCCTTCCAGAGGTTAGAAGTTCTTTGGACAAAATGGATGGCCAATCGAAATTGCCCGTGGGATGAAGCTTACATACAATCAATGCATTCGAGAGCGATCCTACATGCTTGGTTCACGTGTTTTATCCTATAGTATTGTCATTAGCATGCCCCTATGTGACTTAGCTACTCATGGATGTAGAGAGAACATAAATAATAGATGAAGTAGACATGCTTAGAAGGAAATTAAAGACAAAACAGCAAGGAAAAACAGTAGGCAGAGAAGGTAAAGACAAAGTGCAAAATGATGAATTGTGCTTTGATTAATCAATTGTTTGAATGAACAGATGAAGACTTAAAGTTACTAACATAAAGACAGAAAGCAACGAAATGGAATGGATTAACTAATGGAAAAGAAATAACAACAAACGGTGCTGGAAATGAAAAGTTAAAGACAGAAAGCAAGTAAAAATGAGCTTGATCGCCTCGTCGCAGACGCCTCGGCTGAAGGGAGAGAAAGGTAAGCCTTGCTTGGATGAATCCAATCAGAAGAGAAGATGAATCTTCTCTCCTTCCTATCAGATTGTCGACTCCAACAGCTGAACCTCTCAAACCAACAGACGGAGAAGAGAATGAATGAAAAAGACTGCGCTGCGAAGAGACTTCTACCCTTTCAGATGATGATCAAACCCTCCTCTTTGACCTCCTTTTATAGTATTCTGCAGGTGCGATTGGGCCAAGGAGAACCATCCATCCTCAACGTCGTACTTCAAAATGGATGGAGGAGAAAGAACGAATCCCTGAAATATCGGATCACAACAGAAAAAGGTTAGCCAACTTACGGATTTCACTTAAAACATTGCGGTTTTAGCAATGTTTCCGCAATGCACAATTTTCATTCTTCTAACTTCGTTTTTCATTCTTTTTCTTTCCTTTTGCATACAAGTCCTAATTTAGCTTCCCTCTTCTAATTCTCATATATAAGCATAGGTTCAAGCTAAATCCTATAAAAAACACTTACAAATGCACAACTTCCTAACACAAATAAGTCCTAAAATAGTCACTTTTGGAGACGTAACAGAAAGCCTGTCATCTCCCAGTGGAGATCGAGCACAAAGCTTACTGGGCCGTGAAGAAGTGTAACATGGACTTTGACAAGGCTGGCGAAGAAAGACTCCTCAAATTGCAAGAACTAGAGGAGCTTCGCCTGGATGCGTATGAGAACTCGAAGACCTACAAGGAAAAGACCAAGATGTTCCACGACAGACGAGTCGTCCGGAAACACTTCGAAATTGGTCAGAAGGTCCTCTTGTTCAACTCCCGCCTGAAGTTCATGCCAGGTAAACTTCGTTCCCGGTGGCTTGGTGTTACGTCTCCAAAAGTGACCTTTTTAGGACTTAATTAGCTTAGAAAGATGTTCACTCTTAGGTGTTTTTGATAGCATTTAGCCTAGACCTATGCTTAAATATGAGAATTAGAAGAAGGTAGCTAAATTAGGACTTATGTACAATAGGAAAGAAAAGGGTTGAAAACCGAAGGAAAAGAATGAAAAAACTACATTGAGACAGCATTGCGAAAACATTGCGGATACCGCAATGTTTCAAGCGAAAACCGTAAGTTGACTGATCTTTTTCTGTTAATTTCCGTTATTTCAGGGATTCGTTCTTTCTCCTCCATCCATTCTGAAGTACGACGTTGGAGATTGATGGTTCTCCTTGGCCCAAATGCACCTGCAGATTACTATAAATAGGGGTCAAAGTCGAGGGTTCAAACATCATCCGAAAGCGTAGAAGTCTTCTCGCAGTCCATCTTTTCTCCTGTTTTTCTGTGCCGTCTGCTGGTTTGCGAAGCTCAGCTGTTGGAATCGATAATCTGATAGGAAGGAGAGGAGATTCTTCTTCTCTCCCGATTGGATTCATCCAAGCAAGGCTGACCTTTCTCATCCTTCATTCGAGGCGGCTGCAACGAGATTTTCGAGCTTGTTTTACTGCTTTCTGCTCTTCATTTCCATTTTCCAGCTTTGCCTTGTTGTTGTTTCTTTTCTAGAAGCTAGATTAGGCTATTTCGTTGTGTTCTGTCTTCCCGTTATTTGCTTTAAAGCTTTCCTTTGTCAATCAAACAATCAAGTAATCAAAACTCAATTCTTCACTTCACAGTTTCTTGCCTTTACATTCTACTGCTTTCCCTTACTGTTTTGTCTTTAAATTCCTTCTAAGCATGTCTACTTCTTCTCTTGCTTCTGTTCTGTTTACATCCATGAGTAGCTAAATCACTTAGGGGCATGCTAATGACAACACTTTAGGCTAAAAAACGTGAACCAAGCATGTAGGATAGCTCTCGAAGCATTGATTGTATGTAAGCTTCATCCCACGGGCAATTTCGATTGGCCATCCATTTTGTCCAAAGAACTCCTAACCTCTGGAAGGAGTAAGAGTTCAAAGTCATACTATCATGCTAGCCTTTCAAGGTAACCAGGAAACGACCTAGGAATAGGCGTTTCCCTAGTACAAACCATATCTTCTTGCTTTAACAAGATGCTTAAGACCTTACTTTGATTTGAGTGAACTAAAGAATCTAATGCATGGAATCGGACGATACATGAGAGTGAGATAGTTTGATGCATAGAGAGTTGATCCACTGCTTGAGAATCGTGAGAAAAAGCCTATAGGATAGTCGTTAGTAGCCCTTAATCCATCACTTTGCACACTTACGCTGTTATCATAATTGCGGTAAAATTGCTGTCTCCGCAATTCTGCTTAAGTTACCATTCTGTCTAGCTGTCTTTGCTTTCATTTATTAATCTCGTCTCTTTTCATTTGAGTTTAGCTTTGACTTGTTCTCGTTTATGTTGCTACCCTTTACACATTCAACAAGAATTAGACAATTAAAAACCAATTTTACCCCATCAAATCCACCCCTTCTTTCTTAACAAATACACTTCGCGAATAGCTAAAAATAAATCTCTGTGGGAAAACGAATGAAATATACTTACTACTTGCTATAAGATCATGTATGCTTGCATGTTCTGAGTGCTCTATCTCTCTTATTGCCTAATTATTTTAACACATTGAGCACGCAACACTTGGTCCTTTTATTATAACCGATGTCCATCACTATGGTGCAGTCAAGATTCAGAGCCTAGATACAGAGAAGGAATACACGGTGAATGGCCAGCGATTGAAGATCTTCCATGAGGGAATGTCAGAGGACTTTGACGAGCATGCCCACTTGAAAGAGCTCGATTATGAGAAAGGATGAAATGAGTTTTGGTAAAGTCGAGCAATCGACTCTAAAAATTTGCGCTACTCGGAGGCACCCGAGCTTGAACTGTACATGCTTTTTGTTTACTTTACTGTCTTTAGGATTAGCTTAGGTTCTTACTCTGATGTTGTGAATTTTCAGGTGAAACAATGGCTCGTCCTTGAGGTTTATTTGATAAGGATTAAGCGCACTCTCCAACCCTCTAAGTCACAATTCAGGGAAGGTTTTCTTTCCTTAGAATTTTGACTGTGCCTATTTAGTCCAATGAGGACATTGTCCATTTCTAAGTTGGGGTTGGTGGGTTGTGCCTTACATTGATTGTCGAGTTTAGTTGTGGAATTCTGATAAGCATATTCTGTTGCGATGAATGCATGCTAGTCTGACTATGAAATTCTGTGATGTTCTGTTAAGGTCTTCGTATTTGTATTTGTTGTGAAATTCAGCATGATTGCATTTGTTAAGGCCATTTTGAAAAAATTTTCAAGTTATTTCCCTCTTTAAGCTTCGCATGTTAGCGCTCTATCTTGGATCTGTGGGTTTAGGGTAGTTCTGTTTGTTTTGAAATTCGTTGTCACCTCGAAAGGCAACCTTAGGATGGGCTAAGATTCGCTCTTGTTTGTAATCCATGCGCTCAAAATTTTAACATAATTTTTAGGCTAAAAAGAAAATGAATGCATATTTTATAAAAAGAAAAGTAATCTCCTGAGGTGTTCCTCCTTCTTGAGTTGCCTTAGTAGCCAGGGGCGGTCGTGTAACCCACGGTCACCACTGCATGAAAAGGAAGCACAAAGAAGTGAACGCTAGTCCTTGAAAATGTGAATTTTGCCCGTAGTCAGATGCACTGTGCAATGAAATTGCAGGCAAGCTGAAACGAAAGTAAAATTGACATGTTAGGCGCTCATAGAGATAAAAAAAAAAAGAGAGAAAAGATGCCTTGCGATCTATTACTTGCTTAGACGATGAATAGCCCTTAGACTGTTCTGTTTAGCCATAAGTAGGGGGAAGGCGAAGTTTTGGGATGGGTAGAGCTGTTCTAAGCCTGTAGAAATCTAAGATCGAGGAGCTAGGTCCGAAGCATAATTAGGGAAGCATCTTTAAATTTTTCAAATTACTCTTAACCAATGTATGCATGCAGCTGTTTCTTTCGAAAGCAAGTGCCTTGTCGTTTCCAGTACTGAGAATTGAGTCCCTAGCATGCGTATTCGTTTTATTTTGATTAATCAGAATTCCACCTTGCTCGAGGACTAGCAAGATTTAAGTTGAGGGTGTTTGATAGCTCCATTTTGGAGCTATAATTATGTCCCTAATTCACGAATATTACTTGCTTAATCTTGCTTTTATGTGTTAATTGCAGGTGTTCTCGGTAATTCTCCCTCGGGAGCGTTTCGACGCTTTTCGGGGCTTAATATCGCATTTTAAAGACCTAAGAACACTTCCGGGGAAGAACCATGCAAAAACATGAAGATTGGACGTTTTGGGGAAATTGAAGGCAAAGTACCATGCAAAAACCTGAGAGCTAGCGTCGAGACGCTGCCAGAGCGTCTCGACGCTCCGAAGTCTGAGGCGTAAATTTGAAAATCCACCCGAGAGAAAGCGTCGAGCGACAGCTTCTCGACGCTGTGCGAGCGTCTCGACGCCACCCCGACTGCGTGCGCGGATTATTTAGGGTGCAGCGTCGAGACGTTGCCCTAGCGTCTCGACGCTTCGACGAATTACTTAAGTTTTTGTCCGATTTTTAGCCGCCATCTTCATCTCCTACCTCGGGCTCCGCACCTGATTAGACGTTCCAGCAGCCATTTTCACCATGGGAGAGGCTAGGAAGCTTGGATTGGAGCCATCCCACATCACATCCATCATGAGTGAGTAGTCTTTAGCGTTTTTGGCTCGGGATTGTAAAGGAATTATGTAGTTTGAATTCTTGGTGAGGTTGTTAAACGAAATTCTGAATTGGCTTGAATGATAGATTGAATTAGTTTCTATTTCTTTGCTTAATCCATGAATGTGTTTGAATGATTTAGGACTAGGCACCCTTGATTTCGAGCATGCTTCATTAGTTAAAGGTTTTGATGCCGTGCCTCTCTAAGCCGCCAAGTAACAAAGATTTACGATGCCTTTGGGCGCATAGGCGTCCTTGCGTTCTTGGCATTCGTTCTTCTCGAATTAGAATCTGAAATCGATACACTAATTTCGCGTCCAAATTAGATAATCGTCGTAGTTAGCTCGTTGCTATCGATTGGTCTTGGGAGAGCGTTGGTCGCCAATGTCCAATCGATATGCTTGATTAGCATGATTTATTGTGTCTAATGAATATCCATGGAGCATGTCTGAGTTAATTCATTAATTTGAGACGAGCTGCGTATTCGTTAAATTGTTTAGCCATTATATTCATCAACCTATGATCCAAGAGGCAAGCTAATTTTATTCCCGATCGTCCCGAGTCCAACGCCCCGTTAGTTAAATTTTCTTCGTTTGCATTGTTCCCTCTTAGTCAATTAAAAACCAACAAATCCCCCATATTTCATTTATTTTCATAGTTTGCAAATTTAATTGTGATTAAGTCAAATTAGCTTAATTCCCTGTGGATCGACCCCGTTGCCACTAATCTACTAATAGTTCAGTGAATTCGGGTAAATATAAATTTATTTTGGCGGGTCTCGACAACCTGATGATTGGCGATAGTTCAAAAATATCGTTACCAAAAACGCTAACGGAGAATTAAACCAAAACAGAAAAAATAGCTAACGGAAAAATAAAATAAAATGCGAGAAAAATAAATGCGAGGAAAATAAACGGAATACGTGCTCCTAATTTGAGTGTCGAGATTGGTTGTTGATGTAGTTCGGATCATAGACACAAAATATACTTAACCGGTTTTTGTTAACACTCACACACATTAAAAGATCCAATTAAAACAAGTGCTCTCATGCTTTAATTAGAACTAATAATCCCAATTAATTAGAAAAGAGTTGACGACTCTAGACTATGCTTCGCTAATAACTCTAACTTAGGGGCGATCGCTCTCCCAAATTAGAATTAGTCGCGAGCGACGGGTATTCATGCGACGAGCCAATTGATGAAATCTCTATCAATGGGACTCGATTTTATTCTATCTCTATAATTTATCAACAACCCAAACAAATGTGGCCACATTTAATTCAGAATGCTAGATTTAATTACTCAAAACATGAAATGCGATCGCTAAGTCATGGATTTTTAATCTAACCAACACACAATTTACTAAACGGGTGTCAACCATTAAGAAAATCATGCTGGACATTAAGAACGATGCTAGAACAAGCCAAGAAGATGATAAAAAGATCAGATCTCACCAAATACATCAACAACACAAACCCTAAACCCAAATTAGAGCACTTACCTTAGTTGCCCGTTGTGAAATCCAAGAGAAATCAACAAGAAATCAACTCTAATGTATTAAAATAGGTAAGAATAAGGTTTTGGCTCAAGAAACGAGCTCTACAAAGAATGGGTGCGGAAGAAATTGAGAGAGAATGACCTAAAATCAGCAAAAATGGACTTAAATACCCATTTCTGCGTCAGACTAGTGCCTAGGCGCCATAAGTCAGCGCCTTGGCGCCGCGGGCGTGCGCGCACAGAATCGGGACAGCGCCTAGGCGCTGAGCTCTCTGGAAAATTTACAAACCAGCCATTTTTGTTGACTTTTAATGACGGGCTTCAGCTGACTTTTAATGCCGGGCATTTTGCCTCAGGGATAGGGCGCGCGGCTGGGGCGAGGCGAGGCGAGGCGAGCGCGCGCGTGACTTTTGATGACGGGCGCGGAGGCGGGCGAGCGGACACGGACCGGGCGAGGGCGCGCGCGCGGACTTTCGATGACGGGCGCGCGGGCGTCTGGGCGTGGGCGGTCTGGGCTGCTACCTCCGTTGGGCGCCTGGGCACTGGGCGCCGGCGCCTGGGCGCTGCCCTCTCGGGTCTAAGCCCAATTTTGGGTCGTTTTGGCTCTCGAGCTCCGTTTGGCCTATCTTGACCCGAACACTTCCCGAAACCTCTTAAATGACCGTTTTAGCCCCGAAAATCATAAATGGACTTCCCGAGCTATTTGCCACGAAAACACCTATAATAAGGCAATTTAACTAAATTAAGCATGGCATTTAGCTAGATTTAAGGCTATAATTATAGCTCTATTTTAGAGTTATCATTAGGCATAGGGTGGCAACACCCTATCATCCCCATTCAAATGGGCAAGCTGAAATTTCTAATAGAGAGATGAAAAATATACTTGAAAAAGTTGTAAAACCGAATAGAAATGATTGGTCTTTTAAATTAGATGATGCACTATGGGCTTATAGAACTGCATATAAAACACCTTTAGGAATGTCTCCTTATAGGTTAGTATATGGGAAAGCATGCCATCTCCCCCTTGAATTAGAAAACAAAGCTTTTTGGGCTTTAAAAGAGTTAAATTTTTGCATGACCGATGCGGGAACATTGCGGTCTCTACAATTGCATGAATTAGATGAACTAAGACACATGTCATACGAGAATGCTAAAATGTATAAGGATAAAACTAAAATTTGGCATGATAGTAGACTCAGGATAAAAGATTTTAAAAAGGGCCAACATGTGTTGTTATTTAATTCACGATTGAAGTTGTTTCCTGGGAAGCTTAAGTCTCGTTGGTCTGGTCCATTTGTAATTACTAATGTGTTTGTTCATGGTGCAATTGAGATCCAAAATTTGGAACAAGGCCAGCCGTTCATGGTGAATGGTGCAAGGCTGAAGCACTATTATGAGGAAGGGGATGTGAGAACACTCTCAGCATTCCTCTTGTCTGAGGCTTAAGGGCAATTAAGGGAAGATGAGCAAGGGCGTTTATTGGAATTATCCTTGTGCTCAAAAGTTGAAGGAAAACGAAATAATTGTGTTTATTTACTGTTTTTTTATTATTAAAGTGTTTTAAAATTCTGAAACTAATTAAAGTTGTTTTAATGTTGATTAGAAGGTTGATGATTGAAAATCCTAACGGAAAATGGGTGGATCAATCAAGAGGTTAAGAGAAGATGTAGGGAGAATCGGGGAAGATCAGAAATTTGTATTGTTCAGATTTTGCGACAGACGTCAAATTAAGAAATAAATTCCCAACGGTAATATTTTAAAGATTTTGTGTGAGATTTTGGGTGAGATTAAAGGCATTGGGAATTCGTTCCGGAGTCCGCAAAGGCGTAGCCTTTATTTACGCAAACCGTTATAAATAAGAAAGCCTGCAGCCCATTTCCATTCACAAATCCCAAAACCCTCGAGCTCTCAACCGAATCTCTCTTTCCTTCTTCTCAAAAACTTTTGTTCTTTACCTCCAAGAAGTAACAATGGTTTCAACCCGAACAACAAGCTCTACCCCAACGAAACCATCCCCCACAGCAGAAGACACTACCATGGCAGGGGATGCGTTGATTTTCCTAGCAGCTGCTGAAGCTGCCAACACATCTGAACCAAGAAAGATCCCTGCGAAGAAAAAAAGGAAGGTCACGGCTGGACGGGATCCTAGAACCAAAATCAGAGCAGACACGAGTGAGGAAAGCCTCACCAACAGCAGGCCATCGTTCGAGACTGCCATGCAAAGTCTTGCTTCCACACAACAATAGTCGGAGCCTGAGGTCTCTCCCGTGGAACAACTAGATTCTGCATCTACCCCGAGTGGTGATGCGAAAGAAGGAGAGGAAGTCATCTCTCCCACCAGAGAAGAAAGCCCTGTTGCGAAAGAATTGGGGAGAAGGAATTCTATGGACGAGACTTTTGATGAATGCATTAAACGAGTGACTGCCGAGGTGGTGGCTGGGTTGGGGAAACAAGCGGAATCGATGCCCAAGAAGAGGGTCCCTGTGATCGTGAAGGCCTCAAAGAAAGCTAAGAAAAAGAGGGCCGAATCCGAACCTCCTGCCAAGAAGATGAAGACGGAGGCTGTTGAGGCTGCAACAGCCAAAGAAAAAGCAAAGGGAAAAAGGAAGATGTTTCAAGAAGACGAACCTCCAGCTGAGAGGTATGTATGTGTCTAAGGCTGTAGAGGCTAGAGGTATGATTTTAATGAAAAGAGATCTCCTCCACGAAAGAGGATTTTTGGATTCTCCTACGGACCCGCCGCAATTCTTGCGCGCAGGCATCGCAAATCATGGCTGGGACGAGTTGTGTAGGCCACCAATTCAGGCTTATTCAGAAATGGTCTATGACTTCTACGCCAACCTCACTCACCCTGAATGCTGCTATTCCACAGTAAGGGGCGTTGATATAGACTTCTCCCCAGAGGCGATCAATGAAATTTATGCTCTCAGGGAGCATAAGAATTCGGAGTATGCAAGGATCATGGCCACACCATCTGAGGCAGTCCTGGAGGAGGCATTGAGCATGATAGGCAAGCCTGAGGCAGCTTGGGTGGTTTCTAAACAGGGGAAGCACACATTAATGAGTGCAGCACTTAAGAACAAGGCAACCATTTGGTTCTCATTGATTCAGAGAAGGATATCCCCTGTCACACACGAGACGACCATTAATCAGGGGAGGTCCTTGCTGGTGTATGCAATTATGAAAGGGCTCACCATTGATGTGGGCGAGATCATATCAGCCTCAATCCTGGAATGTTCAAAGAAAGGGAAGGGCAGACTCTTCTTCCCCAATACCATTACCAAGCTGTGTCTTCACGCAGGTGTGGCTGTAACACAAAAGGAGAAGAAGTTGGCCTATGCCGGCCACCTAGAGCTGACCACCGATCTGAAGATGAGAAGGAAGGGCAATATGAAGATTGAATTGGATGGTCTTGCGGCTGCTCAGTCCATATCCATGTCCTGCTTGATGGACATACAGAGAAAACTAGCCCAATGGGCTGAGTACTCTCAAGCAAAGGATAGGGAGTTAGCTGAGCATCTGAGGTGCGAATTTCCTACATTCCCTGCTGGTTTGTTGAGCCCCTAGATGCCTCCAAGTGTGGAGAAGAGTGATGAAGAAGAAAGAGATGGAAATGAATGAATGTCATGGTTTGACGGCATTCGAGGGAGTACTTCTTATCTCCCTCAAACCTGCTTTTCTGTAACTGGTTACCCCCCCAAAGATCAAATTGATGTTTGTTTTCAATGTCAATAGATTAGTTTAGTTAAGAGTAGTTTAAATTAGCTTAGGACAGTTAGTTCTGTGCTGCTTTTTTTTAAATTTCCACAAGCCCCATGGGCCACAATAGAGTAGCATAGTTAGGAGCTTTGATCACTGCTATATCTGCTCTGTTATTTTCATTGCGATTTCATTGCGTACTTCGCAAAGCCCTTTCAAGCATGTTTTGTCTTAAACAGCATGACTCAGTTGTAATATTCAAGCATGATGTTATTGTGTAATGACTTTCTGTTAGTTTGTTCTGTCCTTAACTCTACTTGGCTGCATTTGTGATGTCGCTTTGTGGTCTGTTTATTGAGTTTGTTGGATGAGTGTCGAGTACACTCTTTAAAATTGAAGTAGCTTCATAAGTTGATAAGCATGTGACCCTGTTAGACCTTACCATTTGTTTTTAATAAGTCTCTGCTGATGTGTTATCTGAACTAAGAGAGTCATTTCATCCCTTGGATATTTAACTTCTGTCTATTTTTAACTTAGACTAGATGCTTCTAAAACAAGTTTGGGGGTGTGCCACCTCATACTCTCATTGGGGACAATGAGAAGTTCAAGTTTGGGGGAGGCAGCCTCTAGTCCTAGGAACACTCCTCTCTCCCTTAGTAAGATATGCATTGTTCTTCTTTGAAAAAAAAAAAAACATTGGCTTTTCTTTAGGAATGCTGAGTAATCAGAGCCACTTGTGTAACCCACAAGGGGCACTGCATCAAAAGGCATACTTAAGGGAAAGAAAGAAGTGAAAGAAAGAAAAAAATAGAAAACAAAGAAGAATGATGTATGCCAAAAGGGTGCAGCCTTAGGTGCTTAGATGTCCTATGTAATGAACTCTGATCCTAAGTTAGCTAAGCACAAGGCTGTAACTGGAAGGCTTGATCAGGGAGATGAGTGTCTGTCCTATAGAAGTGATGCCATGGTTTAGATTGTTCTATGGATTCTGGACTCTGACACTTGTTTTATTCTAAGCATGGCATGACTCTAAGGATTCCTAGGTAACAAAATAATAAAAACTTAGAAGCATGTACTGAGTTTGAGTTAAAACTAGGGAGATGTTAAAGCTTAGGGATGACTGCACAGTGTGCTTGATGATACAGGCAGATAAACCAAAAGATAGGAAGTTAGTAAAAACTGAAGGTTTTAAAGGCAAGGGAATTCAGAATGACAAAACATGAAGTTAGTTTTAGCTTGAAGGGTGTCACAGGACAACAATGCATTTGACAGTAAGCCGAGAGAATAAGCAAGTAGTTAGGTAGAAATAAGGACAAGAGGTAGCAGCTAGGCAAAGAAGGGAAAGTAAGCCTTTGTATTGCTCGAGGACTAGCAATAACTCAAGTTTGGGGGTGTGTTACCTCTCCAAATGAGCGTTATTTAGGACTTTAATTACTTGATATTCATGACATCTCTTGAGAATTTTAATTAGAAGTTAGCATAATATGTGTTTAAAAGTGATATTTTGTGAAATGATGTTAATTTGAGGCTTATGTGAAAAAGTTACGAATAAGTGTACAAAGTGATGCAAAAATGTCTAATTAATACCTTGCAGGTGTATTGCTGAAGTTTTGCGAGGAACGCAATGGAATCAGAAGAAGGGAAGTTGGAAACAGAGCATTGCGAGATCGCAACGCAATCGCAATACCAGTCTTCGCTGTTGCATTTTTCCAGCCGCCAACTCTCCCTGCTGCTGCCACGTGTGAGGATTGTTACCTCAAAATTGGATGGTGATCCATGATTAGGGAGCAGCCTATGGCAATCTCTGAAGGCTGTATAAAGAGAGCTAGATGAAGGATCAAATTATTGAATTGAAGGGAATTCAATCCATATCTCAACTCGACGGTGAAGAAAACGGCAAACCAATCCCGAAGACAAAAACTCCATTCTCCCGGTTGTTGGATCGAAGAAACAAAAGCCTCTTGGAGTCGATAATTCGAAAGGAAGAAGAGAAGATCCATCTTCTCTTCTGATTGAATTCGTTCCCAAGATCAGCTATTCTTCCCCTTCATCCGAGGCAAATCGTGGCTTAGGGAGTCTTCACCCATTTACTGCTTTCTTTCATTACTTTTCGAATTAGCCACTGTTTCCTTTAAGTTCTGTTTTGGATCATCTATTATTTTTCCCTTTAATTACTGCTTTCGAATCGACGTATGTATGCTTTACGAATTGTTATTTTATTTGCCTTTTAAGAGTAATCAATTAGTTTTGTTGAGTTCTTCATTTAATCGTCTTTCAATCAAGTAGTTTTGTTGAGTTCTTCATTCCATGAGTAATCAATTAATGTTGTTGAGTTCTAAAGTCATGAGTAGCTAAGTTTATGAAGGTTTGCTAGAGATGAATCTATAGGATATGCTTATGTGAATTCAGCATGTAAAGTAGCATGAATGCATTGAATGAATGTGATCTTCATCCCATGGAAAATTTCGACCGATCATCCATTTTGTCTAAAGAGTTCCTAACCTCTAGAAGGAGTAAGAATTCAGAGTCGTTCATTCATGTTAGCCTTTCACGGTAGTAAAGAGAGTGGCCTAGGAATAGGCATTCTCCTAGCACGTTTGTTAGCATGCGTTTATAAATAGGTTGTTAGCCTTACTTGGACATGAGTAATCTAAGAATCTAATGCATATAATCGGAAGATGTATGTGATCTAGCTAAGACGATGCATGAGATGTTAATTTGCTACTAAATGATCATAGTTAAATGCCTATAGAGGACTCTTAAGCCAACCTTGTTGTCTTTATTTTAGATTTTAATCGTTGCTAGTTTATTGCGAGAATATTGCGAGAACCGCAATATCATTTTCTGCCTTTACCTTAGTATTTTATCAGGCTTTTAATCTATTGCGAATCCATTGCGAAAGTAATGCGAATCCCGCAATACTATTCTTTAAACATTGTAGTCTCCTCGACTTATCTGCTTTGTGTTCACCTTGCACTTTCCTTGCACCCGATATAAATTCGTGTCTCAACCCAAAATCCATTCATTTCTTGTTACCTTATCTAATTTAACACACACCAAATCGCGAGTCACTCAACTCAATCTCTGTGGGAAATCGATATAAATTATACTTATCACTTGATGCAGACCATGTATACTTGCATGATCTGAGTGCTCTTCACATCTAAATTACATACACACTGAGCACGCAACACTAGCCAACCTATCCTAAACCTACGTAAGCCCGGAAAAACCACATGCAACATATCATCCCGTTTTCTCCCTACTTCTAGCATTTAAGAACAGTCTAAGCTTGACTACACAAGAGAGAGTAATGAATTAAGAGACCTAAATATTTTCTCATTCATTTTCTTTTCTTGAGTACTTTGTACTCTTTGTTAAGGTTCTTTGAACCCAACTTTATTCTCTTTTTCTTTCCAATCTCGAGTTGCCTAACACGTCAAATTCATGCATTAAACTTCACGTTTTTAAGGACTCACGCTCACTTCTTAGGTACCAAAAAGAAGGAGGAGCGCCTCGAGAGACTTTTTCTAGCTTACATGCTTTTCTACTATTTTTTTTATTTAGGCTTAGCTCATGCTAACTCGATTAATTGACCACTAACTCTCATGCAACAAGCTACCTAAGGGTGCATTTCGGAGTGACAACAAGAATCATGCAACATGCAATTAACTAAGCCTATGGAGATTAAGATGAGGTTGCTAAGTGCTCGATAGATGCAAGAGAGCAACAGAAAAAAATTTAAAATTCTTGACATGAACCTAATAAATGCAAAACGACGTCATGCAAAAACTAGATTATGCAAATGCTCAGATTTCCAAAAAGACACTTCCTAGATCGTCATAATTAGAAAGCAGTAAACAGAATCCCAAGCACTTCAAATTCAAAATAAGCACTGCTCAACAGACTACACATGCATATCCACAACATCCACCCCAACTTCAGAAGATAGCATTGTCCTCAATGCTATTTAATCAGATACACAAAAGGTAAAGGGAAAAGAAAAACAACACTTCCCTGATTCTTTGTGAAGTCGATGAGGGAAAAGACGTGGCGCTTTCCTTATCGGAGCCCAAAATTTCCTCAACTCTCCTCATTACCTAAAAAAAAACAGCAAGCTAAATTAAGCTAAATTACTTAATCTAAAACTAAAAACAGCAATAAACAAAAAACAGAAAAGACAGTTCAACACTCGGGTGCCTCCGAGAAGCGCATAATTTTTAAAGTCGTTTGCTCGACTGAATTCTCCCCTGGTACTCATCCGTAGTCTGATAGCGCGGGGGGCGTTCCAAACATGTCATTGTCCACGCCGTTCCTGCAAACAACATCCAAAATTTTCTTCTCTCTTCGTGCCTCTAGCACGTGAATATCATCATGGTTAATACAAAAAACAGCACCCACATCCAACAATTCTAAATCAGATTTTTTAACAGAGACATAAGAGTTATCCCTCAAGCTCGAGGTCAAACTCTCATTCTCGACATCCAGACATGCAACATTCTCTACAGACTTTTCTTTAAACAAGGAAAACTCATGCACAGTGTCATCAAACTCCAAAGATATTACGCCCTTAAACACATCAATTTTGACCCTCGCGGTCTTTAAAAAAGGGCGTCCTAATAACATAGAGGACGATACATTCAGAGAATTCCTATTCATATCTAATACCAGAAAGTCAGCAGGAAACATCGTTTCACCTACTTTAACCAGAACATCTTCGACCTTCCCTCTAGGAAATATGCTAGACCCATTAGCTAACTGAACAACAACATCAGACTCATGCAATTCATTTAAATTCAATTCCAGAAACAAAGTATAAGACATGACATTTACAGAAGCACCAAGATCAAGCATAGCATTTTTAACAACTTTACTACCTATCATGCATGAGATAGTAAAAGTACCTTGGACGTTGCACTTGGTAGGCAACATACCTGGGAGGATCGCACAAACATTCTCTTTCTTCTTTTCTTCAGTCCCTCTGGACTTCTGCTTCTTCGTGCACCAGCTCTTGAGGAATTTACCATACTTGGGGATTTGACTCACTGCTTCTAAGAGTGGTATGTTCACCATCACCTTTTGGAAGGTTCTCGGGACCTCCTCATCATCGCTCACCAGAGTAGGCTTCGCAAGCCTACTGGGGAAGGGTGCTTTGGGAACACATTCTTGCACATTCTTCTCTTTTTTCTCAACAGTCACATCTTCAAGAACACACGCGGAGGACTTATTCAGACTGTCCTTCGCTTCCTTCATAGCTCTGGAGGGAACTGATTTCTCACTCCTGAGCTGAATTGAGCTCACGTTCTCACATGAGTTCACGGTGGTTTGGGAAGGAAGCTTCCCAGAGCTCTTGCTCTCAATCTTGCTTATCGACACCGCCATCTGGGTTAGCTGCTTGTTCAAATTCCGCAGCTCTGCTTTATGCGAGTTTAGCTCTTCTCGAGCTTCTTTTTGAAATTGGCTTGTCGATGTAACGATGGTTCGTACCATCTCTTCCAATGAACTGGAGGAACTCGAGGCCTGAGCTTGGGTAAAATTTTGAGCTTGAAAGCGCTGTTGTCCATCTCTATTCCCGTAGCTCATGTTGGGATGGTCACGCCAACCGGGGTTGTACGTACTCGAGTAAGGATCATACTTCTTGGGGTTGGAAGCATATCCCCCAATCGCGTTGACCTCTTCCTCACGGTTACCTCCTACAAACTTCTTCAGCAAGTTTCCTATCTAGGCCACTTGGGCCTTCATTTGAGACATCTCATGATTCTGGGTCACATGGTTAATTTGACCCGCTCCACGAATACCGAATTGCTGCGAGTTGGCTGCCATGTTTGCAATCAAATGCTTGGCTTCAACCGGGGACTTGTCAATCAGTGCCCCACCACTCGCGACATCGATCATCTGCCGATCATGAGGCGTCATGCCCTCATAAAAGTATTGAATCAGAAGTTGGTCGGCAATCTGATGATGCGGAAAGCTTGCGCACAGGCGCCCGAAGCGTTCCCAATATTCGTGTAGGGATTCACCCACGTCCTGGGTAATCCCATATATCCTCTTCCTCAGAGTCGTGGCAAGAGATGCAGGAAATTACTTCTCCAGAAAAACCCTCTTCATTTCTTGCCATGTCGTTATCGAACCAAAAGGCAGATAATAAAGCCAGTCCTTGGTTTTGCCTTTCAGCGTGAAGGGGAATGCCCTTAGATTTAGTTGCTCTTCCGTAACACCTGGGGGCTTCATCCCCGAACAGACACAATGTAATTCCATCAGGTGCTTGTTTGCATCATCTCCTGCATTGCCATGGAAGGAAGGTAATTGGTGAATTAAACCAGATTTCAGCTCGAAATTATCTGCTACCACGGGGTAGTTAATGCAAAGAGGTTGCAAATTTAGATCCGGCGCGACTAATTGCTTTAAAGTCCTCGACACTTCTCCTTGTGCCATTGCCTCACGAAAGAAGGGATCCACGTCTTCTTCTTCAACCAGTCTTCACCCCTCCCAGGCTTCTTTTCTCAACCTCCGTTCTTCTCTATCAATCTCAGGTATATACTGCAGTCCACTAAACTCAAAAGAACGGGTCATACAACAACAAAAATTTAAAACATGCAAAAACAAACAGAAAATTTTTCAGAAACGCAACAAATCAACCAAAATCCAAGTCAAACATAATTTCAATCTTTTTTTTTATGCCTTCCCCGGCAACGACGCCAATTTTGGTGGGAAGGATTTTTTAATATCCTTTAATTCACAGGTTGTCGAAGCCTGACCAAAATGAATTTATAAGGCCTGAAACCTTAGCTTTGCAGCTAGCGGCAATAGGGTCGAACCACAAAGAATGACTGGCAGATTGAAATTAATATTTGAGATGCAAATTAATTGATTGATTTGTTTTTGTAACAAAAAGGGGGATTTGATCATGCAAGGAAAGAAATTCGCTAACGGAGAAATAAAGAAGTATGAGATTAAAAAGGGTTTCATTCGAGGGATTTCGGGATTTCGCTAGGCATTCCAACATTTATCATTTAATTCAAGACTAAGGCTAATAATTTGACATGCACGCAGTCGGTTACCTGGGAACCCTAAAGTAACCGGCTCCATATTAATTAATTAGAACTAACAGCCCTAACTAAACATTATTCGTAATCTTGTTAGAGTGATCAACCCCAATTTGACTCCGAATAGTTACTAGCTAACCGCGACGAACATTCGATTATGCATTCTGATTGCTAATTGACTACCCGACAACCCTAAAGTACTCAACAACCAGCGTGCATAACACGATACTCCGATTAATTTTATTGCCCTGTGTTACTATGGCGACAAGGAGAGGCAAGGCATCGCTAGTCTATAACTCTAACACATGCTAGAAAACCCGATTGTCCGTCGTTGAAATCTAACATACGCATGGATTTAAGCAAGAACAACAAATGCAATCAAGATTTAAAGCCTAATCAGAACCATATGCATAGATTATCAAAATATCAAAAGCCTAACAAAAATCCCTAATCATCCTGAATCTAACACGAGTACCTTAGCCGACCATGGAGAAAGTTGTCAAAATCGCTCCAACGGAAGCCTTGGCCATAATCCCAAGCTCCAATACAAGTAAAAGCTCCAAAAACTTGCCAACAATGGCAGAGCAAAAGGAAAAGAGAAATAAAAGCCGAGAGGAAGAAGAAGATGATAAAAGAGTTGCTGCAAAAATCGTCATTACAACTCTTAAATCCGTCGGAGCGTCGTGACGCTGGGACAGCGTTGCGACTTAAATAATCAGCGCGCGCCTCGCGATGGCGTCGAGATGCTGGGCGAGCGTCTCGACGCTGCCCCGATGATTTCTAGCGCGCGCGCCCCTCGGAGCGTCTCGACGCCACGGCAGGGTCTTGACGCCAGGCAGCGTTGAGCAAGCGTCTCGACGCTTGCTCTCGGGTTTGGTGCTGGAAAATTGCTTCAATTGGCAATTTTGTCCGGTTCTTCTTGGATGATCTTGCCATTTTCCCGATGCACTCCCAGGGCGTTAAAACACCGCTCTTAGCCACGAAACGTGTCCAATGGACACCATGAGCTCTTCGCCGCAATTCTCCTACAAACGAGACATATTAACTAATTAATTGCGGCTTTTAGCTAGAATTAGGGAGTGATAATTAGCTCCAAAATGGAGTTATCAGGGATCAACCCTCAAGCTCGCACCAGGCTAGCACAGGTAGACAGACTCAACAACATGGTAAATTTTATGCTACCACACGTCAGGAAGCCGAAAACTCGAACGTAGTTGTGACAGGTACGCTCCCTATTTTGGGTCATTATGCTTTTGTATTGTTTGACTCGGGTTCTACCCATTCGTTTGTTTCTACTGCATTTGTAAGTCAAGCTAAGTTAGAATTGGAACCACTGGAGTATGTCTTGTCCATTTCTACCCCGACTGGGGTGATGGTGTTAGTACATGAGAAGGTGAAAGCATGTCAGGTGTTAGTGTCAGAGCGTTGTTAAGTCTCTGAAAGTGACTTATTTAGGACCCATTTAGCTTAAGAAGATGTACACTTTTAGGTGTTTTTGATAGCATTTAGCCTAAACCTATGCTTAAATATGAGAATGAGAAGAAGGTAGCTAAATTAGGACTTATGCACAATAGGAAAGAAAAGGGTTGAAAACCGAAGGAAAAGAATGAAAAAAACTGCATTGCGACAGCATTGCGAAAACATTGCTGAAGCCGCAATTATTCAAGTGAAAACCGTAAGTTGACTGATCCTTTTCTGTTAATTTCCGTAATTTCAGGGATTCGTTCTTTCTCCTCCATTCATTCTGATATATGACGTTGAAGATTGATGGTTCTCCTTGGCCCAAACGCACCTGCAAACTACTATAAAAGGGGTCAAAGTCGGAGGTTCAAGCATCATCCGAAAGCGTAGAGTCTTCTCGCAGTCCATCTGTTCTTCTGTTTTTCCTTTGCCGTCTGTTGGTTTGCGAAGCTCAGCTGTTGGAGTCGATAATCTGATAGGAAGGAGAGGAGATTCTTCTTCTCTCCCGATTGGATTCATCCAAGCAAGGCTGCTCTTTTTGATCCTTCATTCGAGGCGATTGCGACGAAGCTTTCACGTGTCATTTCCTGCTTTCTGTTTTCCTTTTCTAATTTCCAGCTTTGATCAGTTGTTGTTTCTAGTTTAGTGTTCTATCTACTTCATTTCGTTGCTTTCTGTCTTTGAATTATTTACTTTAAGTTTCCTTTTGTCCGTTCAACATTCAAAGTAATCAAATTGCAAGATTTCATTTCACAGTTTTAATCTTCTGCTGCTACGGTTTTGTCTTACTGTTTTGAGTACATTTCCCCTCTAAGCATGTCTGTTTTATCTTATACTTCTGTTCTCTATATATCCATGAGTAGCTAAGTCACTTATGGGCATGCTAATGACAGAACTATAGGCTAAAAAACGTGAACCAAGCATGTAGGATAGCTTTCGAAGCATTGATTGTATGTAAGCTTCATCCCACGGGCAATTTCGATTGGCCATCCATTTTGTTCAAAGAACTCCTAACCTCTGGAAGGAGTAAGAGTTTAGAGTCGTATAATCATGCTAGCCTTTCATGGTAACCAGGAAACGACCTAGGAATAGACGTTTCCCTAGTACAAACTAAACACTCCTGTTTTAACAAGATGCTTAAGACCTTACTTTGAGTCGAGTAAACTAAAGAATCTAATGCATGGAATCGGACGATACATGAGATAGAGTGAGTTTGATGCATAGAGAGTAGATCCAGTGCTTGAGAATCGTATAAAAATGCCTATAGGATAGTCATTAGTAGCCCTTAATTCACCCATTTACACACTTTCGCTGTTATTCAATTGCGGTAAAATTGCGGTGTCCGCAATTCTGCTAAGTTACCATTCTGTTTAGCTGTTTTCTTCTTCGTTTATTAATTCCATCTCTTGTCTTTTGAGTCTAATTTCAACTTGCATTTGTTTATGTTGCATTCCTTTACACATTCAGCAAACATTAGATAATTAAAAACCAATTTTACCCCATCAAATCCACCCCTTCTTTCTTAACAAATACACTTCATGAATAGCTAAAAATAAGTCTCTGTGGAAAAAACGAATGAAATATACTTACTACTTGCTGTGAGACCATGTATGCTTGCATGTTCTGAGTGCTCTCTCTACCTTCTTGCTTATTTATCTTTAACACATTGAGCACGCAACAAGTTTTTGGCGCCGCTGCCGGGGACTTATTTTAAGTGAAAACGAAGTTTGTTAAGTCTGAAACACCAAGTTATTTTCCATTGAATTTGATCCATCTTCATTTCTTCTTCAGGTACAATTTAGGGTAGTTTATGAATGAGACTCCAAGTAGTGATTTAGAGTTCAACCCTGAGCCTGAGAGATTATTTAAAGCTAGAAATAGAGCCAAGAAACGTCTCTTTAAACAACCCCTTTTACCTCAAATAATTGCTGAAACCGCAGAGTCTCCGCAACCCACTCAAGAAGAAATGGCTGGAATAGATCAAAACCTGGTGCCTGTCACTCGCAATCCCATTGAAATAGCGAATGACAAGGATAGCGCCATCCTTTCGTACCTAGTACCTATGCCTGGGGAGCTGAACCCCAGCATAATCCGTCCTGAAATCACTGCCAACTCATTCGAGTTAAAACCAGTGATGTTCCAAATGTTGTCCACTGTGGGACAATTCTCTGGAATAGAAAATGAGGACCCCCATAACCACCTTAGGAACTTCCTAGGAGTCAGTGATACCTTCCTCATTCCTGGAGTTTCCCAAGAAGCCCTGAGGCTATATCTTTTCCCTCACTCTTTGAGGGACAAAGCCAAAACGTGGTTAAATTCATTACCCTCAGGATCTGTCCTCAATTGGACAGACTTAGCAGAAAAATTCCTAGTCAAATATTTCCCACCAGATAGGAATTCGACCTTTCGTGATGATATCATCAAATTCAAACAAGCTCCGAGTGAGTCTCTTCACGAAGCTTGGACAAGATTCAAAGATCTTCTCATTAAATGTCCACACCATGGCATTCCATGGTGTATCCAAATAGAAGTCTTCTTTAAAGGATGCAACCCCAGCACCAGACAAGTTCTAAACTCATCTGCTGGAGGTTCCATGTTGTCCAAGAGTTACAACGAAGCTTATGAGATCTTGGAGAAGATCTCAACATCTCACTGTAGGTGGTCAGATGATCCAGTAGAGCCAACTAGAGCTCAAGACAAGGATGCTCTAAGCGCCATGAGCACCCAAATAAACGCCCTGACCAACCTAGTTAAGCAAATGGCTCAAGCCAATCTCCAAACAAGTGCCAACACCGCTACCGCCATGTCAATGGGCACCCAGCCAAGTCAAGGCGAGGCACTTATCTGTGGATTCTGTGGGGAAGGGCACCCATATGAATACTGCCCTGGGAATCCATCCTCAGTCTGCTATGTTGGGAGCCAGCAGCAGCCTAGGAATAACCCCTACTCCAACACCTATAACCCTGGTTGGAGAAACCACCCAAACCTGTCATGGGGTGGCCAACAAAACACTAACCAAAATCCTAACCAACCTAGACCGAGTGGAACACCTGGTTTCACTCCCCAACATAACTAGTCAATGTACCAAAAACCAAAAACTTACTCAAGGAATACATAGCTAAGAATGATGCTACGCTTCAAAGCCAGCAAGCTACTCTTAGGAGCCTAGAAAACCAAATAGGCCAATTAGCCAATGAACTTAAGAGTAGGCCCCAAGGTAGACTCCCTGCTGACACCGAGGTGCCAAGGAGAGATGGTAAGGAACAAGTTCAAGCAATTGAACTTAGGAGTGGAAGACCATTGGTGAGCAACACAAAGGACATACCAAAGAGAGTAGAGAACACTGAGTCTAGTGCTCCACTGGAGTCTCTGCCAAACCAAGGTCCACCACCAACTAGCACATCAGGAGCCAGGCTAGAGCCAATTATTGAGGAGATAGAAGAAATTCCAAGGCCTCCACCTATCCTAAGGCGCCCTGACGTGCCTGCATATGTGCCACCACCTCCATACCCTCGAAGGCTTAAGAAGAAGCAGGAACAGGAAGTTCATTTTAATAAATTCTTAGAAATTCTTAAGCAAGTGCATGTTAACATTCCTTTTGTAGAAGTTTTACAGTCTATGCCTTCTTATGTAAAGTTTTTGAAGGACATCATTACTAACAAAAAAATAATTGGTGAGTTTGAAACAGTAAACCTCACTGAGGAGTGCAGTGCCATCCTCCAGAACAAGCTGCCCAAGAAGGAGAAGGATCCTGGTTCCTTCACCTTACCTGTAGAACTTGGAGGCAAGCACGTGGGCAGAGCGCTTTGTGACCTGGGCGCCAGCATAAATCTCATGCCCCTGTCCCTATTCCGCCAGTTGGGAATAGGAGAAGCACGTCCAACCACTGTCACTTTACAACTAGCAGACAGATCCATCGCATACCCTGAAGGTAAGATTGAGGATATTCTAGTGAAAGTTGACAAATTTATTTTCCTTGCAGATTTCATTGTCCTGGACTATGAGGCAGACAAGGAGGTCCCCATCCTGCTAGGCAGACCATTTCTAGCCACAGGTAGGGCACTTATAGACGTCCAAAAAGGTGAGCTTACTATGAGGGTTCATGATGAAGAGGTGAAGTTTAGTGTATATAAAGCTTTAAGGTACCCCTCTGACCTTGAATCCTGTGCTAGCATGGACGTAGTAGACTCCTTGATGGAGGAACAATTGGAGCATGTATTATTAACTAAGCATGCTAATGAATATGTACATTTAGATGTAGCTGACTTGAATGTATCTGACATAATGGATATGCCTGTAGATAAACCACAACATGTATGTATGAATATAGATTTAACTGATAGATCTGTGAATCCTTTAAAGCCCTCCATTGAGCATCCACCTGTTTTAGAACTGAAACCACTACCCACTCACCTCAAGTATGCATATCTAGGAAGTAATGAAACTCTGCCTGTTATCATTTCTTCTAAATTAAGTGAAAAGCATGAGGTTGAACTGATTTTACTGCTTAAGCAACATAGGAAGGCTATAGCATGGACTATTGCTGATATTCGAGGCATTAGCCCTTCTTATTGCATGCACAAAATTATACTAGAGGAAGAGCACACACCTAGGGTAGATCACCAGCGTAGGCTAAACCCCTCTATGAAAGAGGTAGTAAAGAAGGAAATAATAAAATGGTTAGATGCAGGAGTGATCTTCCCAATAGCTAGTAGCCAGTGGGTGAGCCCCATCCAATGTGTACCTAAAAAGGGGGGAATAACTGTGGTAGTCAATGAGAACAACGAACTGATTCCAACAAGGACTGTCACAGGGTGGAGAGTGTGTATGGATTACAGGAAATTAAATAAAGAAACTAAAAAAGATCACTTCCCTCTACCGTTCATTGACCAGATGCTAGACAGAATAGCTGGTAGAGCCTACTATTGTTTCTTAGACGGGTATTCAGGCTATAATCAAATAACTATAGACCCTAAGGATCAAGAGAAGACCACCTTCACTTGCCCTTTTGGAACTTTTGCCTTTCGCAGAATGCCTTTTGGCTTATGCAATGCACCGGCAACTTTCCAAAGGTGCATGATGGCAATCTTCTCTGAGCTGGATGAGTCCATGATAGAAATATTCATGGATGACTTCTCAGTCTTTGGGGACTCATTTTCAAACTGTCTAGAAAACCTAGGACAAGTCCTGGCCAGGTGTGAGGCGACCAACCTAGTCCTAAATTGGGAAAAATGCCATTTTATGGTGGATGAGGGGATTGTCTTAGGACATAGAGTGTCAAGGGCAGGTGTAGAAGTTGATAGGGCAAAGATTGAGATCATAGAGAAGTTGGTAGAGCCCCAGAATGTCAAAGCCATTAGAAGCTTCTTAGGGCATGCTGGCTTCTACAGAAGGTTCATTAAGGACTTTTCTAAAATAGCCAAGCCTCTGTGTGAGCTTTTAGAGCTAAATAGACCATTCATCTTCTCTAAGGAATGCTTAGTAGCTTGGACTACCCTTAAGAAAGCACTAGTCACTGCACCTATAATAGTAGGACCAAATTGGGATCTCCCATTTGAGATGCTATGTGATGCCAGTGACTATGCTGTGGGAGTCATGTTAGGACAGAAGATTGACAAGCTAACACACCCTGTCTATTATGCTAGTAAGACCTTGAATGAGGCTCAATGTAATTATACAACTACTGAGAAAGAGATGCTTGCTGTAGTGTTTGGTTGCGAAAAATTTAGAAACTATATTGTAGGCACTAGGACAATTGTATACACTGACCATTATGCCTTGAAATATCTTATGAGGAAGGCTGATGCCAAGCCTAGGTTGATTAGGTGGGTGTTATTGCTGCAAGAATTTGATCTGGATATTCGGGACAAGAAAGGATGTGAAAACGTGGTTGCAGATCACCTGTCTCGATTGCAGCACAATTGCGAAAAAATTGCGGACCCCGCAATTTCTGATGCTTTTATTGATGAACATGTCTTTGCTTTGACTCATCGTGATAACGATGAGGAACCTTGGTTTGCTGACATTGCTAACTTCCGTGCATCACAGGTATTACCAGTTTTCAAGGGAGGACAAGAGAAGAAGAGGTTCCTTCATGAAGCAAGGAAATTCATCTGGGATGACCCCACACTTTACAGAACCTGTGCTGATGGCTTGCTGAGGAAGTGTGTTTCAGCTGCTGAAGCGAAGTCTGTGCTGCAGCACTGTCACACATCTCCTTATGGTGGACACTTTGGTGGCCAAAGAACAGCTGCAAAGGTATTTCAGAGTGGCTATTATTGGCCAACGATCTTCAAAGATGCCCACAACTATGCCCACAGCTGTGATGAATGCCAAAGAACAGGTAACCTCAGTCGAAAGGATGAGATGCCCCTCACCTACATCTTAGAGTTAGAGCTCTTTGATGTATGGGGCATTGACTTCATGGGGCCATTCCCTCCATCATCAGGTAACCTTTACATATTAGTAGCAGTGGACTATGTGTCCAAGTGGGTAGAGGCCAAAGCATGTCCTAATAATGATGCTAAAACAGTCACCAACTTCTTGCATAGGCACATTTTTACTAGGTTTGGGACACCTCGTGCCATCATTAGTGATGAGGGGTCACATTTCATTAACAAGGCTATGGAGAGAGTGTTGGCTAAATATAACATTATACATAGAGTAGCCACTCCCTATCACCCACACTCGAATGGACAGGCTGAAATTACAAATAGGGAAATTAAGAACATCCTAGAAAAAGTGGTCAAACCTAATAGGAAAGACTGGTCCTTCAAGCTTGAGGATGCACTTTGGGCTTATAGGACAGCATATAAGACACCCCTAGGTATGTCCCCTTATAGGCTGGTATATGGCAAGGCTTGTCACTTACCACTTGAGTTAGAAAACAAAGCATTTTGGGCCATGAAGGAATTGAATTTTTGTGTAAAGGATGCGGGGACACTGAGGTCTTTGCAATTACATGAGCTTGATGAGCTTAGGCATATGGCCTATGAAAATGCTAAGATGTACAAGGAAAAAACCAAGATTTGGCACGATAGTAGACTTAGAGTTAAGGACTTTAAGAAGGGTCAACTTGTTTTGTTGTTTAACTCACGGTTGAAACTATTTCCAGGGAAACTTAAGTCTAGATGGTCGGGTCCATTTGTCATTACTAATGTGTTTGTTCATGGTGCAATAGAGATAAAGAACTTGCAGCAAGGTCAGCCATTTATGGTCAATGGGGCGAGGTTGAAGCACTACTATGAGGAAGGAGATGTGAAGACTCTCTCGGCCTTCCTCTTGAATGAAGCATGAAACTAAAAACGAGAGAGAACGAGTGGTCACTGTGCTCGTTTAGTCAAGGCTAATGCCTTAGTTTATTTTTTTTCACTTTTTCCGGTTATCGTTTGTGTGTTTTGTGGTGTGATTTTAATTAAGTATTTAATGTTTGTTTTATTTTTTTTTATAGGGAATCGAAAGAGGGGATCAAGGAGAGTAATCTCAGATTTAAAAATCAAGAAACGATCGAACCAAATAAAAGATACGGACGAGCAAAGTTTGCCATTTAGATGAAAAAGAATCCCTAAAATTGCGCTGGAATTGCAGGATCCGCAAAATATAGCCGTTGGGATTTAGCCGTTGCCTTTATATCCGTTAGAAGGCGCTCGATCGATACGATTCTCTCATTCTCTGATTTCCAAGAAAACTGAGATTCTCTTCATCTTTGATCCTTCTCTCCAAACCTCCAAGATTCGACAATGGTGTCCACAAGGGCTGAAAGATCCGCAGCCAAGAAGAAGGCTGATGACGCAGCTGAAGCGGCTGCGAGGGAAGCACTTCTGACCCTTGCAGATGCTGGGGCTGTACGCACCGGACCTCTTCCCAAACTTCCGATCCGTAGGAAGAAGTGGAGGGTTGTCACAGAAATCCCTGCTGGCCCTTCTGAACCAGCGGGCACGCCCAAGAAGCGCCGGTGGAGTGTCGAGACGGCCGCCGGACCAAGCAAAACGAAGACTCCCTCTGTGGAGAGTCAAGAAACGGATCGTGCGTCCCACGAGTCAACCAAGAAGGGTTCGACGCCATCTGCCTCACCTGCGCACAGCCCTTCACCATCTGAACCAGTGCGTAGCCCAGAGCTTTCATCATCGCCGCCTGCACAGAGCCCTGAGACGCCGTCTTCACCACTGAATTCCGTGCAGACGCCTACAGCAGAGCAGAGTGCCACACCTTCGCACACGCCTCCACGGCCTGACCCTGAATTCCCCTATGGGGAGTACCAGGAATCCACTCAGGGCAGTGGGGAAGGTGGTGAAGACGAGGTCTTCTCGCCTGCAAGGGAAGCTAGCCCAGAGAGTCTTGCACAGCAGGATGATTCCATGGAAGAGACGCTGGGGGCATGCCTGCAGCAGATCAACATTGAGGCAAAGCTGAAGAAGAAGAAGAAGGCCAAGATCCTTAAAGCCAAGCGATCCAAGAAACTAAAGAGGAAGAAGGCTAAGGAGGTGCCTTCATCAGAGAAGGAGAGCACTGAGCCATCGCTCAAACGACTCAAGGTTGAGGCTGCCGAGTCAGCCAAGCCATCAGATAAAGGGAAGGCAAAGCTCTACCCTGAAGACGAGCCTCAGTCAGTGAGGTATGTTTCCTCTAATGCTGAGTCCAGGGGTGCTGAGCTGAGGAAGAGGGAGTTGCTGCACGAGAAAGGCTTCCTCGACCGACCTGCTGACCTGCCGCAGTTCTTGCGCGCAGGAGTGATCAACCACGGCTGGGAGGAATTTTGCAGACCGCCCAATCCAGCCTACACGAGCATGGTGTATGATTTCTACGCCAATGTGCTCAGCCCTGAGGATGGCCTGTCTGTGGTCAGAGGGGTGGAAGTGGATTTCTCAGCCAAGGCCATCAACGAAGCCTATGGTCTCAAGGGCCAAACACATACAGATTATGCACGGATTGTTGATGAGCCTACTGAGGCTGTTCTGGAAGAGGCCATTCGGACCATTGGCCAGCCTGAAGCTTCCTGGACCGTGTCACGCAATGGGAGGCACACTCTCATGAGTGCCAACCTCACGGCTAAGGCGGCTGTGTGGTTTTCGTTCGTGAGAAGGAGATTGTCCCTAGTGACTCACGAGACTACAATCAACCAGAGCCGATCGCTGCTGGTGTATGCGATAATGAGAGGTCTCACGATCAACGTGGGAGAAGTCATCACTGCTGCTATTGCTGAGTGCGCCAAGAAAGGTAAGGGACCACTGTTTTTCCCTAACACCATAACCAAGCTATGTTTGCTTGCAGGAGTCCCCACCGAGCGCATGGAGCAGCAAATGGCTTACACAGGCCACTTGGAGCTGCCTGCTAGCCTAAGGCTGAAGAGGAAGGGGAATATGGAGTTTGAACTGGATAGGCTGGCTGCTGATCAGTCCCTATCCATGGCCTGCCTGATGGATATGCAGAGGAGAATGGCTCAATGGGCCACTTATGCGCAGGCAAGGGACAAGGAAGTTGCAGACCAACTTGGGTGCATCTTCCCTGACTTCCCCACAAATCTCCTGACTCCATGGGTGCCCCCACGACCACGGCAACCTGATGAGGATGAAGACGTTTGAGTGCTGGTTTGAATTGCACTGAAGGGAGTATTACTGTTCCCTTAGAAAAAAAAACAATTTTCTGTTTTCTGATAGACTATGTGAATTATGCTGTCTTTTAGTACACTTTTGATCTGTTTTAAATGCTTAGTTTGATGTTTTTTCTTTTGTTTAGTATAGTCTGCTGATAGGAGCCTAGGTAGGTTAGTTTTGTTTTATTTTTAGAAGAGCTTGAATGACTGGAAAGAGCATGCTTAGGGGCCTTAATCACTGTAATATCTGCCCCGACCTAATTGCGAAATAATTGCGGTACCCGCAATTTTCATGACTGAAAGCATGTTTTGGATTGTCTGTTTAGCTAGGCTGTAATCTGTTTAAATTCCATCTTTTGCTGCTATCATGACTACCTTATATAGCTTATCTACAAGCATGCTGGATGAGTGTCATAGGACACCCTTTGCTAGTTTAAAATCAACCTCTAAAAAGCTCAGCATGCACAGCTTTAAGCCCTTAACTGTCTGTTTTTTTTAATTTACTGATGCTGTGATATTTTCTTTTCAATGTTCTGTCTATGCCTAGGGCTTTAGATTCTCTTTGTTTTACCTTAGACTAGATGCTTCTAGGATAGTTTGGGGGTGTGCCACCTCAGACACTCATTGGGGACAATGAGTAGTTGAAGTTTGGGGGAGGCCACCCTAGGCCTAGGAACATTCCTCTCTCCCTTAGAAACATAAGCATTCTTCTTCTCCTTTACAAAAAATGATGAACTGAAAAAAAAAAATGATGAAAAACAGGATAAAGAGGGGGGTCTCTCTTAGGTTGCTAAGTAATCAGTGCCAAGTGTGTGACCCACAAGTGGCATTGCATCAAAAGGCAACCAAAGGAGAGGCCCCACCTAAGTAAGAAAAAGGGAAAAGAATAGGGAAGAAGAATGTATACCTAGGGGTTACAACTTTGTGGCTTAGGTGTCCTATTTAAAAAGAACTCTGATCCTCAATTAGCTAAGCACAAAGTTGTAACTTGTAGGGTTGTTTAGGGAGATGGGTGTTTTTCCAATGTAGTGATGCCAGGGTTTAGGTTGTTCTTTAAAGTACTACTGTCACCGTTAATACTAAGACTGGCATGACTCTAAGGAATCCTAGACACATTAAAAGTAAAGCTAGAAGCATGTACTGAGTCTGAGGCGAAGCTAGGCAGAATTTGAAACCTTAGGGATAGTGGCATGATATGACAAAAGCAAATAGATCAGTTGTAGGAAGTTAATAAAAGCAGGTGAGTGTTAGGCAGGCGAAGTCAGAAGAAGCTAGATAAGAGGGTAGTTTTAAACTGAGAAGTGTGTCACAGGACAGCGGTGCTATAGATAGGGATATAAGGGAGTCAGTAGGTGGTTAAAGAAGAAGAAACAGCAGCCTAGGTAAGTCCTTAGTATGCTTGAGGACAAGCAAAGCCTTAAGTTTGGGGGTGTGTTAAGTCTCTGAAAGTGACTTATTTAGGACCCATTTAGCTTAAGAAGATGTACACTTTTAGGTGTTTTTGATAGCATTTAGCCTAAACCTATGCTTAAATATGAGAATGAGAAGAAGGTAGCTAAATTAGGACTTATGCACAATAGGAAAGAAAAGGGTTGAAAACCGAAGGAAAAGAATGAAAAAAACTGCATTGCGACAGCATTGCGAAAACATTGCTGAAGCCGCAATTATTCAAGTGAAAACCGTAAGTTGACTGATCCTTTTCTGTTAATTTCCGTAATTTCAGGGATTCGTTCTTTCTCCTCCATCCATTCTGATATATGACGTTGAAGATTGATGGTTCTCCTTGGCCCAAACGCACCTGCAAACTACTATAAAAGGGGGTCAAAGTCGGAGGTTCAAGCATCATCCGAAAGCGTAGAGTCTTCTCGCAGTCCATCTGTTCTTCTGTTTTTCCTTTGCCGTCTGTTGGTTTGCGAAGCTCAGCTGTTGGAGTCGATAATCTGATAGGAAGGAGAGGAGATTCTTCTTCTCTCCCGATTGGATTCATCCAAGCAAGGCTGCTCTTTTTGATCCTTCATTCGAGGCGATTGCGACGAAGCTTTCACGTGTCATTTCCTGCTTTCTGTTTTCCTTTTCTAATTTCCAGCTTTGATCAGTTGTTGTTTCTAGTTTAGTGTTCTATCTACTTCATTTCGTTGCTTTCTGTCTTTGAATTATTTACTTTAAGTTTCCTTTTGTCCGTTCAACATTCAAAGTAATCAAATTGCAAGATTTCATTTCACAGTTTTCATCTTCTGCTGCTACGGTTTTGTCTTACTGTTTTGAGTACATTTCCCCTCTAAGCATGTCTGTTTTATCTTATACTTCTGTTCTCTATATATCCATGAGTAGCTAAGTCACTTAGGGGCATGCTAATGACAGAACTATAGGCTAAAAAACGTGAACCAAGCATGTAGGATAGCTTTCGAAGCATTGATTGTATGTAAGCTTCATCCCACGGGCAATTTCGATTGGCCATCCATTTTGTCCAAAGAACTCCTAACCTCTGGAAGGAGTAAGAGTTCAGAGTCGTATAATCATGCTAGCCTTTCATGGTAACCAGGAAACGGCCTAGGAATAGGCGTTTCCCTAGTACAAACTAAACACTCCTGTTTTAACAAGATGCTTAAGACCTTACTTTGAGTCGAGTAAACTAAAGAATCTAATGCATGGAATCGGACGATACATGAGATAGAGTGAGTTTGATGCATAGAGAGTAGATCCAGTGCTTGAGAATCGTATAAAAATGCCTATAGGATAGTCATTAGTAGCCCTTAATTCACCCATTTACACACTTTCGCTGTTATTCAATTGCGGTAAAATTGCGGTGTCCGCAATTCTGCTAAGTTACCATTCTGTTTAGCTGTTTTCTTCTTCGTTTATTAATTCCATCTCTTGTCTTTTGAGTCTAATTTCAACTTGCATTTGTTTATGTTGCATTCCTTTACACATTCAGCAAACATTAGATAATTAAAAACCAATTTTACCCCATCAAATCCACCCCTTCTTTCTTAACAAATACACTTCATGAATAGCTAAAAATAAGTCTCTGTGGAAAAAACGAATGAAATATACTTACTACTTGCTGTGAGACCATGTATGCTTGCATGTTCTGAGTGCTCTCTCTACCTTCTTGCTTATTTATCTTTAACACATTGAGCACGCAACAAGCGTCTGTTAGATGTAACGCTAGTGGTCCTCGACATGACAGACTTTGATGTGATTCTCGAGATGGATTGGTTGGCGGATAATCAAGCCAATATCGACTATTTTCGTAAGGAAGTTGTGTTCGGTTCACCAGCAAGAGTAAACTTCAAGTTTAAGGGGACTAGAACTGAGGTCTTGCCCAAGGTAGCGTGGTTGACACCAGGTGCATTGAGGTTTTAGTGGCATCAGTTCCCGTGATTAGTGAATTTGCAGATGTGTTTCCCGATGACCTCCCTGGGTTGCCACCTATTGGGGAGGTAGAGTTTAACATTGAGCTAGAACCAGGAATGGGCCCCATTTTCAAGCTCTGTATAGGATGGCCCCTGCAGAATTGAAAGAGCTCAAGTCTCAGGTTCAAGAGTTGTTAGACAAGGGTTTCATACACTCTAGTGTGTCACCTTGGGGTGCACCAGTTTTGTTTGTGAAAAAGAAGGACAGTTCCATGTGGTTGTGCATCGACTACCAAGAATTGAATAAAGTAACCATTAAGAACAGGTATCCCCTCCCTCGGATAGATGACTTGTTCGATCAGTTACAAGGAGCCACTGTGTTTTCAAAGATTGATTTACGTTCAGGGTACCACCAATTGAGAATAAAGAGTGATGACATTCCTAAGACGGCGTTTAGCTCTAGATATGGACATTACGAGTTCACTGTAATGTCCTTTGGTCTGACTAATGCGCCAACTATCTTTATGGGTTTGATGAACAAAGTGTTCAAAGAGTTTCTTGACACGTTCGTGATAGTGTTTATTGACGATATCTTGGTCTATTCCAAGACGGAGACAGAGCATGGGGAACACCTTAGAAGAGTTTTGACAACCCTAAGGCTGAACAAGTTGTATGCCAAATTTTCTAAGTGCGAGTTTTGGCTACATCAGGTGGCGTTCTTAGGACACGTGGTGTCAAAAGATGAGATCTTAGTGGACCCAGCAAAGGTAGAGGCAGTGACTGATTGGCCTCGCCCAACTACAGTCAGGGAGGTGCGTAGTTTTCTTGGACTGACAGGGTACTATCGACGGTTTGTGCAGGATTTCTCCCGTATAGCAACACCCTTGACTCAGTTAACCAGGAAAGGAAATTCTTTTGTCTGGGGTGAAGCTTGTGAAGAGAGTTTTCAAGAACTCAAGCGGAGGTTAGTTTCTGCACCGGTACTCACGGTACCCGAAGGAACTGGAAATTTTGTTATTTACAGTGATGCCTCTAAGAAAGGGTTAGGATGTGTGTTCATGCAGCATGGTAAGGTCATTGTTTACGCCTCTCACCAGTTAAAAGGGTATGAACAGAACTACCCAACCCATGATTTGGAGTTGGCAGCTGTGGTTTTTGCTTTGAAGATTTGGAGGCACTACCTGTATGGTGAGAAAATCCAAATCTTCACAGACCATAAGAGCTTGAAGTACTTCTTCACCCAAAAAGAGTTGAACATGAGGCAACGAAGGTGGTTAGAGTTAGTAAAGCATTATAAATGCAAGATTCTGTATCATCCAGGTAAGGCTAATGTAGTGGCAGATGCTCTCAGTAGGAAGACAATTCATTCGTCAGCTTTAATCACCACTCAAGCCCATATATGTGATGATCTGGAGCGAGCTGGAATAACAGCTTCAGTGAAAGAGATCACTGCGCAGATAACACAGTTGTCAGTACAACCGACCTTAAGGCAGAAAATTATTGATGCACAACGAGGAGATCATGTTCTCGCCGATCATTTTCGTCAAGTAGAGTCTGAACAAACCAATGAGTTTACGATATCTTCAGAGAGTGGCCTCTCCTACCACGGACGTTTGTGCGTACCAGAAAATGTCGATCTTAAGAACGAGTTGTTAGCTGAGGCCCACTGCTCTTCATTCTCGATACATCTGGGCAACACTAAGATGTATCAAGATTTGAAACGTTACTTTTGGTGGCGAAACATGAAGAGGGAGGTGGCAGACTTTGTTAGTAGGTGTTTGGTCTGCCAGCAGGTGAGGGCGCCGAAGCAAAGACCGATAGGTTTGTTGCAGCCTTTGAGTGTGCCAGAGTGGAAGTGGGAGAATATAGCTATGGATTTCATAGTAGGGTTTCCTAGAACAGCTAAAGGTTATACAGTGGTGTGGGTCATCATTGACAGACTCACTAAGTCAACACATTTCCTTCCAGGAAAGTCTACCTATTCGGTGGATAGGTGGGCACAATTATATATGAAAGAGATTGTCAGACTTCATGGAGTGCTAGTGTCGATTATATCCGATAGAGACCCTCGTTTCACCTCCAACTTCTGGCAGAGTCTTCAGAAGGCGTTAGGAAAACGGTTGGAGCTTAGTACAACTTTTCACCCATAGACAGACGGTCAGACCAAACGTCTTAATCAGACTCTAGAGGACATGTTACGTGCCTGTGCGTTGGATTTTGCAGGGAGTTGGGATTCTCACTTGCACTTGATGGAATTTGCTTATAACAACAACTTCAGGCAACCATTGACATGTCGCCATTTGAAGCTCTTTATGGGAAGAGTTGCAGATCCCCAGTGTATTGGGATGAGGTGGGTGAACGCAAGTTGTTAGGGCCCGAGCTGGTCCAACTCACAAATGTTGCCATCCAAAAGATAAGAGCGAGGATGCAAACTGCGCAGAGTAGGAAAAAAAGTTACGCTGACACAAGGCGAAGGGACTTGGAGTTTGCAACAGGCGATAAAGTGTTTCTGAAGGTAGCACCTATGAAGGGAGTTATGACGTTTGGCAAGAAAGGGAAGTTAAGTCCACGCTTCATTGGGTCGTTTGAGATTTTGGAACGGATTGACCTTGTAGCGTATCGTCTAGCTTTGCCACCGACCCTCTCTGCAGTTCATCATGTTTTTCATGTTTCTATGCTGCGAAAGTATATAGCAGATCCTTCCCACGTGGTTGACTTTGAGCATTTATGCTTGGACGCAAATATGAGTTATGAGAAAAAGCCCAAGCAGATTTTGGCAAGGGAGTCGAAGATTCTTCGGAATCGAGAAATAACTCTTATCAAAGTTCTTTGGACGAACCATCAGTTTGAGGAAGCGTCATGGGAACGCGATGATGAAATGAGATCTAAGTACCCCGAGCTTTTTCAAGACGAGGAACTTTCGAGGGCGAAAGTTCTTAAGGAGGGAAGATTGTAACTACCCGAGCTCAAGGTATGAGTAATTTATTTAATTAACTTCGTTATCGGGCTCTTTAGTGGGTTAAGTAGCTTGGTCTTGAATTTGGGATTTTAAAAAATGGACTAGGCTTAAGAGTGTGACTAGATCAAACTAAAGTTAGTGGGTATTGAAAAGTAATTGTTTTTCTTTAATTAGTTATTTAAGTAAATAAATTAAAATAAAAGAAATAAAACAAAAAAAAAATATAGTGTGAAGCCCCCAATTGAAAGCCCCACACTTCTTCTTCTTCTTCCTCACGACTCTCCCTCACGCAACCCTCTTCTGCCGCCGCCTCCCTCCCAAATCGAAGATCGTTGCCCTCCGTTCGACCACCACCGTGCACGCCTTTCCTCTCCGACCTCCGTCGACACCAACCCAAGAGCTCCAGCGGCAGCAGCATCCTCCGGCGGTATCAGCGGCGTCGCGAACGACGCTTCCAGCCGCTTTCGAGCGACGACGACCGCTCGTCTCGGTCTTTGACGAAGACGCAATGAGAGCGGCAACGATAGCACGTCGCGGGCAGCGGGTAAGCATTCCTCCTCCGAAGATTTTCTTCATCTTGTTCGGTTGAGTGTCGATTTTTTAACCCGAATCCCTTTCAATGTTGATTGTTGTTAGTTTCAAACGTTCTGTTCAACTTCAAGATTTAGTACCCGCTCGGTTCCAACGTTAGTTTTGCGAAACTTAGTTTGGGAACGTGCTGTCCAGCAGGATTTGACATCGTCGCAGTGAGTTTTTGTGGGTAACGAGACTCCATCTTCTTATTTCAAATGTTGAAATTCGGAGTATAAGAATTGATTTTTTGTTCAATTTTTCCAGATTCGGTATTGACCTTGGAACCCCTCTATTTCGGTGTTAAGACCAAGTTTGGGTTGGAGTATTCTAGCCTAGAAGTGAAGGTGAGTCGGGAGTGCGTAGGTAAGTTTTAGTCCACTTGTTGATCCAATTCTACCGCACTATTTTTAGTCTCAGAAGTAGTGTCAAACGCTAGAATTTTTATTGTAGGTTGAGACCAGAAGCTTTCATAACAATTTGTTAATCATCTCGTCGAAATTTCTTGTCTGAATGTGGAATACGATGTTTTAGTAGCTTTGAAGTGCTTGTTATCTGTTGATGTGAATTAACTTGAAATGCTTGTTATATGTTGAGGTGAATTAGCTTTGAAGTGCTCGTTATCTGTTGATGTGAATTAGCTTTGAAGTGCTTGTTATCTGTTGATGTGATGTTGTTGGAAAGTCTAGGAATTTCTAATGAGAGATTGTGGTGAATGATGTCGTGAACACACTAGGCCTGTATGGTGATGAGTTGTGTGTTATGGTTATGTATGAATTTCGTTTATAAGTTTGAATGTAGCTGAGATGAAGTATTTATGAGTGTAATGCATGCTGAAAGGTGAGATTTACGCATGAGATAAAATTACTCCATGTAGTATCAATTATAATATCACAACGAGATAGGTGTGACCCCATGTAATGATGTGATGTATGAATCACGAGATTGTAATATAGTTACCCCCATTCCCTGTATGTTTTATTCTACATGAAAGTGATGCAGATTCAGGAGCTCTAATCACATGGAAGTGATGTGTGTAAAGCTGGGGAGTATGAAAGTGATGCTCACCTGTGCATGAAAGTGATGCATACCTAGAGAGTTCTCAGTGCATGAAATTGATGCATCTGAAACTGATGTGTTTGAAATTGATAAACATTTAGAAGAATAATAATGGGCTGGTAAATTGTATGATACAAGTTTAGGTCTCACCGTTTAAAGTTTTTAGTATGTTCATGTCTTCATGTCATTCCATAGTTTGACCACGATAGTGGGGTTATTTACTGAGTATTTTGTATAAAATACTCATTCTTTCCTTAAAACATTTTTTTTCAGGTAATGACAGAAACGTACATGGTGTGTGACGAGGTGGTTTATTGATGATGCCATGGGATTAGAGTCCGAGCTTCCGCATTCATTATTGTTTTTTATTTGTTGAGTTAGATCGTCTTTGTTGTGATTTGAACTAGAAGTTTTGGTTTTAATCTTCTGCTAAAAGTACTTATTTAATTTTGTTTTATGCTTTTAAGGGAATCCCGAAGTAGATGGATTTGCATTGATTTTTTAGACGTTTTGAACATTTATTATTTCTCTTCCTAAGTCTTAAATAAAGTTTTTTTTTATTTATTTATGAAGTTCTTACATCATGCATGTAGTAACGGTCCTATAATGATGTCATAAAAAATGTTGAGTCGTTACATAGTCGATCCCTTAAGGGATTGGCCCAAAGGAACGAACGTCGATCTCGTCGGGGTCGACTCGACAAATCGTTCCCTCCTGGGCGGTTATACAATCCTTGAAACGCTCGAGAGTTATTATTGTTGTTATGGGAGAATCCCGATAAGGGTGAGGTTTGCATGACATCAGCTCCTGACATCACGTTTACGTCATACCCCGATCCCCAATACCGAAGGTTATCAAATCTGGTATGGGCGAGATCGGGGGGACACCGCCGACGAGGCGGTCACATCCAAGGTGGCGCCCAAGCAATCATAGAACCACCACCACTGCAACTGCACGGTGATCAGTCGACGCTGCCTCAAGTGTTCGGTCTGACAGACGACACCAGTCCCCTCATCATCATGAGGGGAGGGTGCGACCTCCACAGGCATGTGCACTCCATGCGCCTTTTACCTATAATATAAGGAAAGATCGCTCTTCTTTGTGAGGTATCTGGAATTCTCAACTCTCGGACAATCCACTCTCAACTTTATTGCCCGACCTTCTCACGACTCTCTGACTGACTTAAGCACCAGAGCGTGTTGGGCCGAGCCCCTCACCGGAGCAAGTTTACCTTTATTTCCTCCGTAGGTCCGCGTAGACGAGCCACCGGCCAACCGATTCCAGCTCGAAGGGAGGAGCCAGATTCTTCTGCCAACATCTGACGCCATCTGTAGGGACCTATCTATAATCCTACGTTCCCTTACCTGAAGCCGATAGACGAAATAGAAGAAAATGCAGGCAATGCCTTAGATACTGAAAGCCAGGAAAGATGAAGGGTTGATATGATGAGAGACCCACACGTTCCAGTCCGCGAAGAACAAGCACCTCTACTCCAAGGGGTCGACGATCGAGTCCTCAGGCCAACCGCCTCAAGAACTAGAAGAGCTCAAACTTCCCAGGATGCAGCTCCCAAACTACATAAAGAAGTCGTTGGCATGATGGTCGCCTTTCAGAAGACCCTTCAGACCTAGATGACAAAATTTATGGGAAAATAGAGGCCACTGCGAGGGGGCCACGTGTTGGCGCAACGACCTCGAGGATCCATTTGTCTCGGTCAGAAAACGTGATTCCCTGAAATGGAAAGTTCGAGAAAGTGACAAGATGGCCAACCCTCGGGATGTCGCACAAAAGGGAAACAACAGACCAATGCTCGATTCCCTTCCCAAATCCCGAGGCACCAACCTCCACAAATACCTCAATTAGAAAGCTGGTCGGCGAGAGCATGACGAGGACACCATCCTACCCAGCGAATCCACCGACCAGTCATGAAAATACGGTTTAGAAATGGCCTAACTCAAAGAAGAGGTTTATGGCGAACTCAAAGAAGAGTTTGCTGAGACCTGCCAGGACACACCGACAAGGCGAAGAAGCTCTTAAAACGAGACCAAGCGTTGTTCACCCTTGACATCATGACAATCTGCATGCCCAACAACAAAGATGGTAAGCCATGGAAGCTCTTAACCATGAAGGAATACGACGAGAGCATCGACCCGATCGAGCATGCGTAAACCTACTGAGCCACGATGAAGCTGCACAACATCCCGAAGGAAATCTGATGTCGTGCTTTCTACCTAACCTGACTGGTGTCGCTCGCATGTGGTACCGAAAGCAGCAAAAAGGCACATTTGGATCCTATTGAAAGTTGGCTGCAACGTTCATTGACCAGTTCGTCAGGAGCCACGTAACAGAGCTCTGACCTATAGGGCCTTTATTATGCTAGTTTGGGAGTTTAATGAATGTTTTAATGATATTATTTGTCTAAATTGTAGATTTCGAGCATTTGAAGCAAACCCAAGCTTTTTAGATGTTATGGCGTGAAAAATAAGCTTAAAAGATGTATTTTGATGACCTAGAGCCAAAAGAAGAAGAAATCAAGCTAAAAAGGTTGAGGGGAGAGCGTCGAGACGCTCCAAAATGAAGCAAACAAGCCAAAATATTTGAGGGGACAGCGTCCCGACGCTCAAAATTGGGTCGAAACGCTGTAATTCTAAAAAAAAAAAATAGTTATGTTGGTTCAAACTCAAACTCAAGCCACCCAACGCACACACACCAACATAGGAACACCCTAAACAACGAAGCATTCAATGAGTTTTGTGATTTATTTCGCATCCGTAATATATATACATGTAGCGTCGAGCTATAGCGTCTCGATGTTGGCTTTCCAAAAATGATTCACATACGTTATTCCTAGCGTCGCGACGCTGCCCCAATTTTTCTATAAATATTTTTCTTCCTAATCTGATTGGGGGGAGCCATATTTGAGAGATTTGAACCCTAATTCGAAATACACTCATTGAAGGGGCTAATAGACACTCTAGAGAGCTAAAGAAGAGATTTGGAAGCTCGGGAACGTGCATATCACATCCGAAACGAAGTTTGGCACGCTCCAAGAGTTTTCTCCTTTACGTTTGATTTTATTGCATTGTTTTATGGATTCTAAACTTTGTTTAAGCATTATTTTATGTTATGAGTAGGTAGACTAAATACTTAGGGGATTGGTGTAATCGTTTTAGTTTTTATGTTTGATTAATCTAAGTTCTTCATATTGCAACGATCATTCATGTGTTTGTTTGTTTAATGTTTTATCCTTCTGGCCAAAGTATAAATTGTTGCTTGTTTAAATTCTAGCTTGAAAAAGTAGAGTTTAAAGTAGAACTTGAACACATGACTACTTGTAAATTCTTGCATGAACATGGAGAATCCTCTTAGATATCGTTAATAGAAGTTGTGTAATGTCTTTTCTTTTCTATTAAAAACTATAGACATACATGTTAGTTTTATAGAAAGGGAAGATAAATCATTGGGCTCTAGCGAGTCAGTTATGATTTTATTCTTCTTGGCCTATAATTGTATGCATGACTATTCTTGGACGAATAGACTAATTAAGCATGAATATAATCGATGAAATCAATTCCCTAGGTTATTATCTCCAAAAGGTTTCTCACTAATTTCCAGTCATTTAATTTTCACTCAATCTCAAAGTCTTTTTAGTCTAAATAAAATTTGATGTTAGTACCTACAATACTCATACTTAAATCACTATATTAAAACTTGATCTGTACACTTGCGGTACAAATAAATCACGCACCAAGCTTTTGGCGTCGTTGTCGAGATTGACATATTTAGATCAATTGATATTGTGGAAAATTCAACAAATCTTACTTTAGATTGTATTTCATTTTGTTTTATTTCTTTATTTTCCCTATTTATTTGTTTCCTTGTTATTTTATTGTTTTTGCTTGTAGTCTTTGTCTATCCTGACTATATTTTTTTTCTATTTGTGTTTGCATTTAATTGAAAGTCTAATGTTAGTTCTTTAATTTTTTTTTTTATGGCTTTTAATAGTTGTGGGTGGCCTTATAGGGAGTTTCAATCCACCCAACACCCAACATCATCCTTCAATCCTTACCAAGTTAACTACACCTCTTATAACCATGTGAATTATAAAAATAATTATGGTTTTCAAGGATTTCAAATGCCTAATCATTATCATTACCCTTCTATGAGTTATGAAAATTCTTTTTATGGTAATGGTGGGGCATTCAAAACCAAACCTTTTATTACCCAAACCAAATTGAAGAAAAATCTCCCTTAGAAAATTTAGTGCAAGATTATATTCTTGAGTCTAGAGCTAAAAGTGAGAGCTTTCAGAACCAAAATTATTACTATCCCAACCAAACTGAGGAAAACTTCCCCTTAGAAAATTGATTGCAAGATTACATTCTTGAGTCATAAGCTAAAAGTGAAAGCCTTAAAGAACCAAAATTCTTACTATCCCAACCAAACTGAGGAAAACTCTCCCATAGAAAATTTATTGCAAGATTATATTCTTGAGTTAAGAGCTACCATCTTTGTGCGTGGAAGATGAATTTCAGGTCCAATTGGAGTCTAATGAGGTGAGATTAAATTCTATAAGACCTCAAATTAGTCAAATGAATAATGCAATTATAGTCTTACAAGAGGAAAACTATTTTGATGTTACTAAGGTTGATAATGCAAAAATTTGTGAAGCCATAGACATTCATAATGGGGATGAGTGGGAGAATTTTAAACCATGTCAAAGACCAGGTTTGTGAGATAAAGAAAGAAAATGAGCCTAAGGTGAAAGAGAAAATTCAGGTGATAGAGTATGAGGCTGAAAAACCTCAGCTTATTTTATTTCCAGAAAATTCTCTTATAGTTGATAATTGTTTTCCTTATTCTCACGTGTCTTGTAATTTTATTTTTGATTTTTTCGTCTTTTTCTTCTTTTATAACATTTAACAAAAAATACAAAAATAGTTGTCTTTCAGGTGCCCATGAGAAACGAGTGAACCCTACTAGACTTAGTAGGTTACATCAATTCAAGCAATAAGGGACCAAAGAAAATAGTGAAGTTTTATGTACCCCGAAATAAATAAATAAAACTTTTTAATATTTTAATTTTCTTTCCTCTTCTTTCTCCCTCTCCTCTCTTCTTCTTCAACCTATCATCCATGGTTGTCCACCGCCAAAGAAGCACTAACACTGACACTCGACACGATACGAACATGCCAACTTCCAAAAAAGTAGGACACGACACGTTGGGACACGTTATTTTTTCAATATATATATATATATATATATATATATATATATATATATATATATATATATATTTTAGCCTCATCATTAGGTCGGGCCGACCCAAAAAATAAATGGCCCAAGCTCAAGCCTTGCGGGCCTCCACCGCTGTTTGGGCCAGATTTGGGCTGACCCGATCCCTAAAATATCGGTCCATAGCCCAATCTATGAGTCTAACTCAATGGGCCAAAATTGGATCGGGCTTAAATTGACTCGTTGGATCAGGCTTGGGTTAACTCTATGAATAAAAATTATTTTTAAATATAAAGTTAAAATTAGATTAGAAATTTTCCACATCTTCAAAACTTCCAATGTGGGACAATAGAAAGAGTATTGAATTAAAACTTTATTTATAGTGGATGGACCTATCCCCATCCTCCAAACTTCCAATGTGAGACAATAAAATAAAATGATAGATTTTGAATTGTTTCTACCCAACTCTCTCCTAATTTCTCTCCTCATACTTCAACATCATCGGGTCGGACCGACCCTAATAATCAAAGGCCCAAGCCCAAGCTTTATAGGCCTCTACCATTGTTTGGGCCAAACTTGGGCCGACCCGACCCGTAAAACAAAGGACCATAGCCCAATCCATGGGCCTAACTCAATGGGCCAAAATTGGATCGAGCTTAAAATATTGGCCCTTCGGATCGAGCTTGAGTTGATCTGATGAATAAAAATTATTTTTAAATATAAAGTTAAAATTGAATTAAAACTTTATTTATAGAGGAATAACCTTTCACATCCTCAAAACTTCCAATGTAGGACAATAAAATGAGCATTAGATTAAGACTTTATTTATAGAGAATGAACCTCTCCTCATCCTCCAAACTTCCGATGTGCACAAGAAAATAAAAGGATAAATATTTTGGATGATTTCTACTTCAACTCTCTTCTAATTTCTCTCTCATAGTCATAGTACAACTCTTCCCCTTCTCAAAACCATGTCATAAACTCTTCCACTTCTCCAAGACCATGTCATGACTATGACTATGACTATGAGTTGTCATTTGTCAATTGATTCATAATTATTTTTTAACTAAAAAATAAAAAAAATAAAATCCTTATTAATAGTCCCTCTTTTCCACGACCATCATGATTGCATGTAGATGTAGTGTAGTTGGACATGAATGATTTTTTATTCATTTTTTTTCTTCAAATTATTATTAATATTATAAATTATATATATATATAGTGTTATTATATTGGATCGGACCTTTGAATCGTCTGAACGAGCCGATCCAAATACGTCTTAAACAGGCAAGCCCATGGGAAGATCAAATTAAAAAAAAAACATATCCATATCCAATCCAATTCATGAAAGGGATGGGTCGGGCCGAGCCAGTAAACCATTGACCATGGGTCAAGCTTAGATCGAGCTTAGGGCTTTGGGCTTCGAGCCCGATGATGAGGCTGAGTCATACTACAAGTCTACAGTTCTTTTGCAACTAAATTTTCTCATTGGACACATGAGACAATTTATACAAATTGTATAAATTTAATAAAACAAAAATAGATAATTGGAATGAGAATAAAAATAAAGAATACGTTAAACACATTTAATACGAATACAATTACTTTACAATGATCAATAAGAATGTGTGTTAATTAGAAAAAAAAAATCATTAGAAATGACATAAAATAGTAGTATCTCATTTTAAATAATGACATAAAATAAACTTTATGCTCTTATTCACACGAGATTTCAAATAGGAGAAATTTAATACGTGGAAATGAACTTTGAATTTTATTGATTTTTTGTATATAAGTGTTATTGTCTCTAATATTTATCCTCTAATGCTAATATTTATCCTCTAATGCTTTCTCTCAAGTATTTCAACTTTAATGTTTGGGCTTGTTGATCTTCTTGGATGATCGAGCTTTGGGCTTTTTGATCTTCTTGGATGATCAGTCTCTAGCTTGTTGATCTTCTTGGAGTCTTCAGCTTGTAGCTTATTGAAGGTCTTCGACTTGTAGCTTCTTGAAGGTCTTCAGCTTGTAGCTTCTTGAAGGTCTTCGAATCTTCTAAGCCTTTGAATCTTCTAAATTATGAGTCTTTGATGCTTCTGAATTTTCTGGATTCTAACTCTCTGATTGCTTGACCTTCTGACTTCTTTGGATTCTGGCTCAATGTTAAATGGATGGTGTCCTCCTATATTTATAGAGTTTGATGACCTAGGATGAGCTTGGGCCCGATTGAGTTTTGGCCCAACTTTTGGGCTTTTATTTATTTGGGCTTAATCCAAATAGCTTGAATTATTTAAATTTGACTCAATATCATTTTAGCGATCTTAGGCTAAATAACTTTGGTGAAACCGCCATGTGGCAAGGTTTGATTGGACTAGCTTGAGTCGTCAGATGGATCAATATTAGACCTGTGACATGATTTGATTTGCCGGTTTCCATGTCCTTTGATTTCATTTGAGGACACGTGATGATTTGTGATTGACCAAAATTTTTTATTCAACAAATGCCCCTTTTCGAGATTTATGCACAAGTATACGTGCATGAATTTTGAAAAAGAATATGTGGAATCAAATGTAAGATATGTGTTCTAATTTTGACTCCCCATCGTTTCATCAATTTAATCCAAATATTAATTTAGTTCAAAATTTTGACTTTCTTGTTTGACCAACTAGCTTTTAAATGAAATTTAGTAGAATTTATGCTCTACCTTAATTCTCAAATGAAATATGTAGTAATCTTCAAATGCTACCCAATATTTTTATTTGGAGTCGAATTTAGAGTCGGGGTAGATTTTGATTTTGAATTTTACTCAAATTTTGACTTAGATTAATTGAGGATGGTACCCAAATTTGAGATAAAATTTAGAATTTGACTTTGAATAAAATATGGGTTCTACCCAAAATTTGGTTTGAATTGGGAATAAAATTTGAATTTTGTGGAAAACATTTGGAGTACTCCCCATTTTTTTATTTGAGAAAAATTGAATCCTATTTAAAATATTGATTTTTTCCTTATTGAGATCGATAGGGATCTAAATTATTTTTTCAATATATACTCTTAAATATGGTCTTCATCAAGCAAGGTAGATGGCGCGTGTTTCCAGGTCGTCCGATGGTTCGTCGTAGGATCGTTTGAGTCGTAGGTCTATGCCGAGGAAGGAGGCTCTTCTTTATTTCTGGCAACTTTCATAGCGGCATGGGTCTGCTTCTCCGATTGCGAGTTTTTTTGCACGTTGAACCAATCACCGGAGGTTGTGGAGTCATTGTCGGAGTTTGGAGCAGAGCCTCACCAGAGTTGCGCATCGTTCGACCGCTGCTGCGTCTTGGGATTTGTTTGCTTGGTTTGGTCGTGGCTAAAGTGTCGTCGCTCTCATATCTAAGGTCGTTGGAGCAAGAGCAGAGCCTCGTCGGAGTTGGGCATAGTCCGATTGTTGCTGCACGGTCCAATTTGTTGTCGTGAGCCGCCAATCGATTTGGAGAAAGGAGATATAACTGTCTTGCGAAAGAGGAAGAAGACAATCACGTCACCCAGAAAAAAAAAATGAGAAATTTATTTCTCTTCTCTCTCTCCACATGCCACACTTCAAGCCATTTTTTTCATCATTTGAGCATTGTTTGTTGGTCTTTCAATTTTTATTTTTTTTTAATGACTTTTCCTTTTGTCTTTTCTTTATTGGTAGTTAAAATTCCCCCTACCAATTTAAGGGTCTCATTGAGGTAAAGCCAAATTTAGTGATATGTCTCTACAACTTTAAAGACTTGGAGTGAAACTGTGACTTTGAAGATAAAGTGACGAAGCCGTAAACCTCGACTTTGAAGTTGGAGCGACAATCTTGATTTTGAAGTTTGAGACGACAACCTCGACTTTGGAGATGGAACGCAACACGTCAACCTTGACTTCGGAGATGGAACGCGGCACCCTCGACTTTGGAGATGCAGCACGACAACAACATTGACTATGGAGATGCAGCGACAGCAACATCGACTATGGAGATGCAACGACAACAACATCGACTATGGAGATGCAGCGACAACAACATCGACTATGGAGATGCAACAACAACAACATCGACTATGGAGATGCAGCGATAATTGTTGGGATTAATGTCCTAAAACTCGTGGTTTGTAAACTGTTATGTTTGTAAATATCTATTTAGAATAAAGAGTTATTAATTTTATTCAGTAAAAGAGTTTCCTGGAATAAAGTGAAACGTGTTTGTTTTATCCTATACCAATGACCAACACCCATGACAAAGGATGAGTACTTGAGCTTCATGTATGACATGAATGTGGATCAGGCTCAAGTAGACAGTCAAAATGGTCTATAGTATATAGATAAGGCTGGGTACCTTATCCTGGTAACACTATTGGATGCGGCACGCTTTGTTTTGTACAAAACGATGTGATCCGAATCGTTTCACATGGAGCTGTGCGAGCGGGGGCGTCCTGTGCAAAGAGTTTGCATAAGACCGAACCACGGAAAATTTGCTCTCTCTTTATAACGCCGTTTACTGAAGAGACCGACTATTTCAAACTAATGGCCTAGGTAACTCGATCTTAATCCTGAGCTTACTATGAATCTTGCTTATTAGACAGTATCCTTAGACTTGTATGGGTGAGAGTGGCCCATTAGCGCCGACTCAATAACTTATCATCTTAGAGATAAAGTCCAATAGGTAGTTGGGGACATAGTGTAGTAAGATGGAATTCACTTCTAACTCGCTCTTCAGGATTAGTAGATAGGTTGTTCCCTTAATAGCTGACTCTGAGGCTTGAACAATGAGCGCTCACCCTTTCCTGATTAAAGAGCGTTAATTGATTTGTTGATAGGACCACTGATCTATTGTTCATTAGAGGTGTTAGTGGTACTTAAGGAACAAAGACGTAACACAGGGGTTAAACGGTTTAAACGACCCGGCTGTGATTACGAACAACCTGTGAAGGGTTGACTTGCCCATGACGGTTATATCAAGATGACATAATATATCTACAGTGAGGAGAGTGCAGCCCTCAGAATATAGTGGAGTCTCCGGGGGTTAACGAAAGTTGATTGATTCGGGTTAAAAGAGTTTTAATCGAATAATCTCGTATCGTTGGAGCTCATGATCTGTAGGTCTTTTAGGTTCTCCTGGCTAGCTTGGATAACGTCGTGCAACAATGGAGAAAAAAAGAAAAAGAATTTGAATTTGAATTGTTCAAATTCAGTTTGTGGAAGAATGATGGACATATTTAAATATCATTTAAATATGAGAATGGTTTAAAACATGAATACAATTCATGTCCAAAAAGCCGGTTTTAAAAAAAAAAAAAATTGGGTTTAGCCATATTATTTAATTAATATTTGATATTGAATTAAATAATATTTATTAATTAAAAAGTTTAATTAATAAATAAATAAATATATATTTTTTTTATTTATTAAAAAGTTTAATAAATATAATATTTATTATTATTTAAAATTAATTAAGAATTAATTTTTTAAAAATAATATATATATATATATATATATATATATATGTGCATATAAATTATATATATAAATTATGTATATATAAATTTGGCAAAAAAACAAAAATGGATTGAGGGGTTGTTAGAAAAAGAAATTGAACTTCATTATTTTCTTTTTCTTCTTCACCGAGAGCTAAAAGTTTCATTTGAATTGAATTACTGAATTCAATTTTTTGAATTCTTTACATCTCTTGGCCCCTCCGTTCTTCCATCTCCTTTCTATTTATTTTTCTTTTCTTTTCTAAACGAAGTCCCACCACTTCGTTGCACAGCGCCGAGGATAGCGGGACTACCGGAAGTGGTCATCGACGCGTTCGTGATGAGAAGCGTGCGGCGGAACTCGAAGAAAATCGGAACTACAAGGGTATGTATTTCTAATTTCTTATTTTCGTCGTTTTGAGCATGTTTACTATTTGTTAAATTGATGAAATTAGAGTATCATCGACCCAAAATCGCTTTCGCTGCGTGTATCGCTCCATCAATTGGTATCAGAGCAATTTTGTGATTAACTCAATTTGCATCAATTTAAGTTGGTGGGTATTTTAATTTAGAAATTGTTTCTGAATTAGCGTCTAAAATGAATATCGATTTTGGCATAGTTTCTTTTTTAATTTCATAATTTGTAATTGCCCGAGAATGTATGGGCTTTAATGTGTGCTGGAGCGTATGTATTTTTAGAGTCATTAGAGTCCATATAGGTTTCTTTCTGAAAGAAGCTCGAGTTTTGAGCCCGCCGAAATGTTCGGTACAAGTTCAAACTCGTTTTGGGCGATACAATGAGAAGTTCAAAGAGAAATTGGCCGAAGCGTTCGGGGGAGCAAGCTCGTCCAAGGCGGTGCGAAGAGTTCGCAGTCCGCTCAAGACTTAGCTTGTTGATCAAGGTTGTAATAAAATAGTTATTGCTTGCTAAATGCCAAAATCGATCCACTTTAAGTGTGTTTAATTAATTATGCATTGTGAATGTATGTTTTAATTAAAATTCATGTTTGTATGTGGATAACGTATGTCATATAGATTTTAAATCCCACCATAGGAAGCATGCTCCATGCATTGAAAATATGTTATAAGTGTTATAATATATAGTATTCCTATTATAAGGAATTCATGAGTATTGATATAAAAGTTATATTAATTCATGAATTAGTTGTTGTTAGTTTAATAGAATAATTAATATAAGTGTTATATTAATTGTGAAATTGAACCTACAACATAAGTTGCCTAAGTTTTATACATATTGTATGTAAGTGTTATAATGTATATGCATGTGTAATTCATGAGTATTAATATAAGAGTTATATTAATTCATGAATTGGATGTTGTTAGTTTAATAGAGTAATTGATATAAGCGTTATATTAATTATGAAATTGAACATACAACATTGGTTGACCTTAGTTTTATGCATATTGTATGTTATAAGTGTTATAATGTATAGGATGCATGTTTAATTCATGAAAATTGATATAAGTGTTATATTAATTTATGTATTAGGAGTTGTATGTTTAAGAGCATAATCGATATAAGTGTTATATTGATTATGAAGTTAAATATTCAACTTGTCATGCCTTAGCGAATGTATGTTTGAGAAACATATAGAAGTTTGTTGTAGTAAGTCTAGTTTTTGCAAGTGTTGTAAAAATGACTTAGACTTTTAAAATCTATAACAAATATAAGTGACATGCTCATTTAGGGTTAAATGGTTTGGTCTGTTTTATTAGATAAAATAGGTCGATATCTCGTAAATTCTAAGGTTATGAGAAACTCACCCGGTGAACTCTTGTCTAAGGTTGGAGAACTTGAATTGACGGAACACCTCCTACCTGGGGACTACCCGGTACTTGAGTAAAGTTAACTAGGCTTTATGAGCGTGCGTGAGAGGTGTGAGGTTAGAAAAGTGTTAATAACCTAGACATCTCAGGTAAAAAGTTTAATGTTCCTACTGCTTTATTAACTCCCTACACCTGATCTACTTGCTTCTGTCATATCATGCAACTATCCCTAAGGTTTCAAATTCTACCTAGCTTTACTCCAGACTCAGTACATGCGTCTAGCTTTTTCTTTTGAGCTACCTAGGATTCCTTAGAGTCATGCCAGTCTTAGTACAAACCAGTGACAGTAGTACATTCATAGAACAAACTAAACCCTGGCATCACTACATTGGATATACATTCATCTCCCTAAATAAACCTAAAAGCTGCAACCTTGTGCTTAGCTCATTGAGGATCAGAGTTCTTTTTATTCAGGACATCTAAGCCACAAAGTTGTAACTCCTAGGCATACATTCTTCTTCCCTATTTCTTCCTTTTTTCTTTCTTACTTTAGTGGAGCCTCTCCTTTTGTTGCCTTTTGATGCAATGCCACTTGTGGGTTACACACTTGGCACTGATTATTCAACAACTCAAAGAGAGACACCCCTCTTTATTCTATTTTTCATTGTTTTTCTCTTTTTTTTTTCAGTACATCAATTGTTTCTAAGGAGAAGAAGAATGCTTATGCTTTAAGGGAGAGAGGAATGTTCCTAGGCCTAGGGTGGCCTCCCCCAAACTTAAACTGCTCATTGTCCCCAATGAGTGTCTGTGGTGGCACACCCCCAAACTTGTCCTAAAAGCATCTAGTCTAGGGTAAAACAAAGAGAATCTAAAAGCCCTAGGCATAGACAGAACATTCCCAAAGCAAACATCACAGCAGTAGAAATTTATAAAAACAGGCAGGGAAGGACTTAAAGTTGATGCATGCTGAGCAATTTTAAGAGGCTAATTTAAACTATCAAAGGTGTCTTATGACACTCATCCAGCATGCTTATAGATAGGCAATATAAGGTAGACAAGATAGCAGTAAAAGAACAAAATATAAACAGAACCAGCCTAGCTAAACAGTCGGTCAAAAACATGCAATTACTAACAAAAATTGCGGATTCCGCAATTATTTCGCAATGGATACAGGGCATATATATCAGTGATCAAAGCCCTTATGCATGCTTTCTCCAGTCACTTCAGCTATACAAAAAACGAAACTAAACTAAACTACCTATTCAGCTATCATCAGACTACCCTAAACAAGTTTAAACACTTAAAACAAGGAACTAAAAACAGATCAAAGTTGATTCCAAAATAGCAAAATTCACACAGTTAACGAAAAGCAGTTTGTTTTGTTTTTTCATTTTGTAGGGAACATAAATACTCCCTTGAGTGCTCTTCAGCCTAGCACTCATATGTCCTCATCCTCATCCCTCCGTGCTTGTGGAGGCGCCCATGGTGTCAGTAAGTCCGTGGGGAACTCAGGGAAGATGCACCCCAATTGGTCAGCAACATCTTTATCCCTTGCCTGCGCATATGTGGCCCATTGAGCCATCTTCTTCTGCAGGTCCATCAAACAGGCCATTGACAGAAACTGAGCAGCAGCTAGGCCATCTAACTCGAACTCCATGTTCCCCTTCCTACGCATCCTCAAGGCAGTGGGCAACTCCAGGTGCCCTGTGTAGGCCAGCTGCATTTCCATCCTCTCGATTCGTACCCCTGCACGTAAGCAAAGCTTAGTGATTGTATTGGGAAAGAAAAGTGGACCCTTACCCTTTTTGGCGCAGTCTGCAATTGAGGCTGCGATGACCTCTCCCACATTGATTGTGAGGCCCCTCATGATCGCATAGACCAGCAGCGATCTGCCTTGGTTGATGGTGGTCTCGTGAGTCACCGGAGACAGCCTCCTTCGCACGAAGGAGAACCAGACAGCTGCCTTGGCTGTGAGGGTAGCACTCATCAGGGTGTGCTTCCCATTGCGTGAAACTGTCCATGCTGCCTCAGGTTGGCCAATGATCCGGATTGCTTCCTCCAGGACAGCCTCAGTTGGCGCATCGATGATCCTGGCATAGTCAGTGTGCTTTTGCCCTTTGAGGCCATAGGCATCATTAATTGCCTTAGCTGAGAAATCCACCTCGACTCCTCTGACCACAGATAGGCCATCCTCAGGGTTCATCAAATTGGCGTAGAAATCATACACCATGCTGGAGTAGGCGGGGATGGGTGGTCTACACAGCTCCTCCCAGCCGTGATTGGTGATCCCTGCGCGCAAGAACTGCGGCAGGTCTGCGAGCGCATCAAGGAACCCCTTCTCATGGAGCAGGTCCCTCTTCCTCAGCTCAGCGCCCCTTGATTCAGCATCAGAGGACACATACCTCACAGATTGAGGCTCATCTTCGGGGTACAGCTTGGCTTTCCCCTTATCTCTTGGTTTGGCTGATTCAGCAGCCTCGATCTTGAGCTTCTTCAGAGATGGCTCATCATTCACCTTCTTTGATGAAGGCTCCCCCCTGGCTTTCTTTTTCTTGGACTTCTTCAAGGCTTTCAGTCGTTTCGCCTTAACAACCTTGGGGGCCTTCTTTCTCAACCTTGCCTTTGTTGTGATCTGTTGGAGGCAATCCCCCAACGTCTCTTCCATTGAATCATCCCCCTGTTCGGGGCTGTCTTCCCTCAAAGGAGAGAATACCTCGTCATCCTCAGCTGCGTCGTTACCCTGCGCCGATTCTTGAGGGTCTGCCTCTGGAATTTCAGGTTCAGGCGTCAGAGAGATGGGCGCTGCTTCAGGGCTCTGCTGCGGTGGAGAGTGTTCAGAACTCTGCGGAGATGGGGACGGTTCAGGGCTCTGTGCTGGTGGAGATGGCGAATGGCTTTGTCTGGCCGTCTCGTAGGATGGACGGCCACTTTCTTGACTCTCCACAGAGGGAGTCTTCTTCTTGACTGCTGCGTCGGCCACAACCATTTTCCATTTTCTTTTCTTGGGCGTCCCTGCTGGTTCAGATGGCCCAGCAGGAATCTCCGTCACCACCTTCCACTTCTTCCTGCGGGGAAGGCGTTCGGTTCGCGCGGCCTCAGCATCTGCCAACGCAAGAAGTGCTTCTCTCGCAGCGGTTTCAGCATCGTCTGCCTTCTTCTTGGACGCGGATCTCTCTGCTCTCGTTAGCACCATGGTGGAATCGTAGGGATCTGGAAAAAGGGAGTGCAGAGGAAGAAGGAGAGAGCTTTCTTGAAGTTCAGGGAATGAGGGAAGCTTACGGAACAGAGCGCTTCCAACGGCTATAAGTAATGATGGAAATCCCAACGGCTATTTCTGTTGCGGATATCGCAAATTTACCGCAATAAAATGGCCGTTGGAGATTTTCTTGAGTTTAAATCTCAATATTCTCCCAACTGAATCTTTGATTTGGCCCAATATCTTCCTCGATTTTTATCTTGAATTCATCTCCTTGATTCCCTCTATCGATCCCCTACAAAAAGAAATCAAATCAACATTAAATTCGTAATCAAAATCACACAAAAATACACACAAACCGTAACCGAAAAAATCGCAAAAAATAAACTAAGGCATTAGCCTCGCATGGACGAGCACAGTGATCACTCGTCCTCTCTCGGTTTTATTTTCACGTTTCAGTCAAGAGGAAGGCGGAGAGAGTCTTCACATCTCCTTCCTCATAATAATGCTTCAATCGTGCACCATTAACCATGAACGGTTGCCCTTGCTGCAGGTTCCTAATCTCAACTGCGCCATGAACAAACACGTTAGTTATCACAAAAGGACCTGACCATCTGGACTTAAGTTTGCCTGGAAATAATCTCAACCTTGAGTTAAATAATAAGACAAGCTGGCCTTTCTTAAAGTCCTTAATCCTAAGTCTACTATCATGCCAAATCTTGGTCTTTTCCTTATACATTTTAGCATTTTCATAAGACATATGTCTAAGCTCATCAAGCTCATGTAATTGCAGAGACCGCAATGTTCCCGCATCGGTCACGCAATAATTCAGTTCTTTCAAGGCCCAAAATGCTTTGATTTCCAATTCGAGTGGTAAGTGACAAGCTTTGCCATACACAAGTCTATAAGGAGACATACCTAGGGGTGTCTTATATGCAGTCCTATATGCCCAAAGTGCATCCTCGAGTTTAAAAGACCAATCTGTTCTATTGGGTTTGACCACTTTTTCGAGTATACTTTTAATCTCCCTATTTGAAATTTCAGCTTGTCCATTCGAATGTGGGTGATAAGGGGTGGCTACCCTATGTCTAACATTGTATTTAGCCAACACCTTTTTCATTGCCCTATTAATAAAGTGTGTTCCTTCATCACTAATTATAGCACGGGGTGTTCCAAACCTAGTAAAGATATGTCTATGAAGGAATTTTATGACTGTTTTGGCATCATTATTTGGACATGCTATGGCTTCTACCCACTTAGATACATAGTCTACAGCTATAAGTATGTAAAGGTTACCTGCTGATGGGGGAAATGGTCCCATGAAGTCAATGCCCCACACATCAAAGAGCTCTAACTCAAGGATGTAAGTGAGAGGCATCTCATCCTTCCGACTAAGATTACCTGTTCTTTGACATTCATCACAGCTGTGTGCATACTCGTGGGCATCTTTGAAGATTGTGGGCCAATAGTAGCCACTCTGGAACACCTTTGCAGCTGTTCTTTGGCCACCAAAGTGTCCACCATAGGGGGCAGTATGGCAGTGCTGCAGCACCGACCTCGCCTCAGCAGCTGACATACATTTCCTCAACAACCCATCTGCACATGTTCTGTAGAGTGTGGGGTCATCCCATATGAATTTCCTAGCTTCATGCAGGAACCTCCTCTTCTCTTGGCTTCCCTTGAAAGTTGGTAGTACCTGCGATGCACGGAAGTTAGCAATATCAGCAAACCAAGGTTCCTCATCGTTATCACGATGTGTTAATACAAAGACATGCTCATCGATAAAGGCATCAGAAATTGCGGTTTCCGCAATGTTATCGCAATTATGTTGCAATCTTGAAAGATGATCCGCAACTACATTTTCACAGCCTTTCTTATCTCTAATGTCTAGATCGAATTCCTGCAGCAACAACACCCATCTAATCAACCTAGGCTTAGCATCAACCTTCCTCATGAGGTATTTTAAGGCAGAATGGTCAGTGTACACGATTGTCCTAGTGCCTACAATGTAATTCCTAAACTTCTCGCAGGCAAACACTACAGCTAGCATTTCCTTTTCCGATGTTGTGTAATTACATTGTGCCTCATTAAGTGTCTTACTAGCATAGTATACAGGGTGTGTTAATTTATCAATTTTCTGTCCTAGCATAACCCCTACAGCATAGTCACTAGCATCACATAACATCTCAAATGGAAGGTCCCAATTTGGCCCCACTACAATAGGTGCTTTGACTAATGCTTCCTTAAGGGTGTTCCAGGCTATTAAACATTCCTTAGAGAAGATGAATGGCTTATTCAGCTCTAGAAGCTCACACAAAGGTTTGGAGATCTTGGAAAAGTCCTTAATGAACCTTCTATAGAAACCAGCGTGTCCTAAGAAACTCCTGATGGCTTTCACATTCTGCGGTTCCACTAACTTCTCTATTATTTCAATCTTGGCCCTATCGACCTTTACTCCTGCTCTAGACACTCTATGACCTAGGACTATCCCTTCTTCCACCATGAAATGGCATTTTTCCCAATTAAGTACTAGGTTGGTCTCCTCACACCTAGCTAGGACTTGTCCTAAGTTCTCTAAACAGTTTTTGAATGAATCACCAAAGACTGAGAAGTCATCCATAAATATCTCTATCATGGATTCATCTAAGTCAGAAAAGATTGCCAACATGCACCTTTGGAACGTTGCCGGTGCATTGCATAAGCCAAAAGGCATTCTGCGAAAGGCAAATGTTCCAAAGGGACAAGTGAAGGTTGTCTTCTCTTGGTCCTTAGGGTCTATGGTGATCTGGTTATATCCTGAATAACCGTCTAAGAAGCAGTAATATGCTCTACCAGCTATCCTATCTAACATCTGGTCAATAAATGGTATAGGGAAGTGATCCTTTTTTGTTTCCTTATTTAGTTTTATATAGTCCATACAGACTCTCCATCCTGTAATAGTTCTAGTTGGAATCAGTTCGTTGCTCTCATTTACTACTACAGTCATCCCCCCCTTCTTAGGTACACATTGAATAGGACTCACCCACTGACTACTAGCTATAGGGAAGATTACACCTGCATCTAACCATTTTATGATTTCTTTTTTTACTACCTCTTTCATAGAGGGGTTCAACCTACGTTGGTGATCTACTCGGGGTGTATGCTCTTCCTCTAATATTATTTTATGCATGTAGTAAGAAGGGCTAATGCCTCTAATGTCAGCAATAGTCCATGCAATAGCCTTTTTATGCTGCCTAAGTAATAATATTAGTTCAACCTCATGCTTCTCACTCAATTTAGAAGAAATAATCACAGGCAAAGTATCATTACTTCCTAAATATGCATATTTAAGGTGAGTGGGTAACGGTTTTAATTCTAAGACAGGTGGATGCTCAATGGATGGCTTTAATGGATTCATGGATCTGTCAGTTAAGTCACTATTCATACAAACATGCTGTATCTTATCTACAGGTGTATCCATTATCTCAGAAACATTCAAATCAGTTAAATCTACGTTTACATATTCATTAGCATGCTTAGTCATTAATTCATGCTCCAACTGTTCTTCCATTAGTGAATCTACAATGTCCATGCTAGCACAAGATTCAGAGTCAGAGGGGTACCTTAGAGCTTTAAAAACACTAAACTTAACCTCCTCATCGTGAACCCTCATAGTGAGCTCACCTTTCTGGACATCAATCAGGGCCCTACCTGTGGCTAGAAATGGTCTGCCTAATAGATGGGGACCTCCTTGTCTGCTTCATAATCCAGGATAATGAAGTCTGCAAGAAAAATAAACTTGTCAACCTTCACAAGAATATCCTCAATCTTACCCTCAGGGTATGCTATGGATCTGTCTGCAAGTTGTAAAGTGACAGTGGTGGGACGTGCTTCTCCTATTCCTAGCTGGCGGAATAGTGATAGGGGCATGAGGTTTATGCTGGCTCCCAGGTCACAAAGAGCTTTGCCCACGTGCTTGCCTCCTAACTCCAAAGGTAAGGTGAAGGAACTAGGATCCTTCTCCTTCTTAGGTAGCTTGTTCTGGAGTATGGCACTGCACTCCTCAGTGAGATTCACTGTTTCAAATTCGCCAATGGTCTTCTTGTTAGTAATTATTTCCTTTAAAAACTTTACATAAGAGGGCATAGACTGTAAAACCTCTACAAAAGGAATATTAACATGCACTTGTTTAAGAATTTCTAGAAATTTATTAAAGTGCACTTCCTGTTCTTGTTTTTTCTTTAGCCGTCGAGGGAATGGAGGTGGTGGCACATATCTAGGCACTTCAGGTCGCCTCAGAATAGGTGGAGGTCTTGGAATTTCTTCTATCTCTTCTATGATCGGCTCCAGCCTTGCTCCGGATGTGCTTGTTGAGGGTTGACCTTGGTTTGGCAGAGACTCCAGTGGAGCACTAGACTCATTGTTCTCTACTCTCTTTGGGGTTTCTTTAGTGTTATTCACCAATGGTCTCCCACTTCTAAGTTCAATTGCTTGAACTTGTTCCTTGCCATCTCTCCTTGGCACCTCAGTGTTAGCAGGAAGTCTACCTTGGGGCCTACTTTTGAGTTCATTGGCTAGTTGCCCTATTTGGTTCTCTAGGCTCCTGAGGGTAGCTTGTTGACTCTGCAGGGTGGCATCATTCTTGGCTATGTATTCCTTGAGTAAGTTTTCTACAGATGACCCTACTGGTTGGTTGTATGGTTTTTGATACATGGATTGGTTATGTTGGGGAGTGAAACCAGGTGTTCCACTCAGTCTTGGCTGATTAGGAGCTTGGTTAGTATTCTGCTAACCACCCCATGAGAGATTTGGGTGGTTCCTCCAGTCAGGATTGTAAGTATTGGAATAGGGGTTGTTCCTAGGCTGCTGCTGGCTTCCTACATAGCAGACTGAGGCTGGATTCCCAGGGCAGTATTCATACAGATGCCCTTCCCCACAGAATCCACAGGGTAGTGTCTCACCTTGACTAGGTTGTGTGCCCATTGACATGGCTGTGGCGGTGTTGACACTAGTTTGAAGATTTGCTTGAGCCATTTGTTTAACTAGGTTGGTCAGGGCGCTAATTTGACTACTCATGGCATTGAGTGCGTCCTTATCTTGAGCCCTACTTGGCTCTATGGGATCATCTAACCACCTACAGTGAGATGCTGAGATCTTCTCCAAGATCTCATAGGCTTCGTTATAACTCTTGGACAGCATGGAACCACCAGCAGATGAATTTAGAACTTGTCTGGTGCTGGGGTTGCATCCTTTGAAAAAGACCTCTATTTGGATACACCATGGAATGCCATGGTGTGGACATTTAAGTAGAAGGTCCTTGAACCTTGTCCAAGCTTCGTGAAGAGACTCGTTCTCAGCTTGTTTGAATTTAATAATATCATCACGAAAGGTAGAATTCCTATCAGGTGGGAAGTATTTGACTAGGAATTTCTCTGCCAAATCTGTCCAATTGCGGACTGATCCAGAAGGTAATGAGTTTAACCACGTTTTGGCTTTATCCCTCAAAGAGTAAGGGAACAGGTAAAGCCTCAAAGCTTCTTGGGAAACTCCAGGGATAAGGAATGTATCACTGACTCCTAGGAAGTTTCTAAGATGGTTATGGGGGTCCTCATTTTCCACTCCAAAGAATTGTCCCACAGTAGACAACATTTGGAACATTACTGGCTTTAACTCGAATGAATTGGCAGTAATTTCAGGGCGGATTATGCTTGGGTTTAGCTCCCCAGGCATAGGTACTAGGTAAGAAAGTATGGCACTATCCTTATCATTCGCTATTTCGATGGGATTGCGAGTGGTAGGTGCTGGATTTGGGTTTGGTATCTCCATTTCTTCTTGATGGAATTGCGGAAACTCTGCGGTTTCAGCAATTATTTGAGGTATAGAGGGTTGTTTAAAGAGACGTTTCTTAGCTTTGTTTCTGGCCCTAAGTAATCTCTCAGGCTCAGGATTGAACTCTAGATCGCTAATTGAAGGCTCATTCATAAACTAACCCAATGGTACCTGCAAAAGAAATAGAAATAGATTAGTCCCAATGGATTTTAAACTTGTGTTTCAAACTTAACAAACTTCGTTTTCGCTACACTAAGTTCCCGGCAGCGGCGCCAAAAACTTGTTGCGTGCTCAATGTTTAAAAGAAATATGCAATAAGAGAGCACTCAGAACATGCAAGCATACATGATCTTATAGAAAGTAGTAAGTATTTTTTCATTCGTTTTCCCACAGAGACTTATTACTAGTTACTTGCGAAGTGTGTTGTTAAGCAAGAATGGGTGGATTTGATGGGGTAGATTTGGTTTTTAATTGCCTAATTACTAATGAATATATAAAGGATAGCAACATGAACAAGTGCAGGTTAATGAAAAACTAGAATGTAAAGAGAAGAGTTTGATAAACGAAGAGAAAAATGGCTAAGGCAGAATTTTTAACTTAATAGAATTGCGAGAACAACAATTTTACCGCAATGTTACTAACAGCGAAAGTGTGTAAAATGGAGAAACAAGGGCTACTAACGACTCCTCTATAGGCATTTTCACACGATTCTCAAGCATTTGATCAACTCACTATGCATCAAACTAACTCATTCTCATGTATCTTCCGATTTCATGCATTAGATTCTTTAGTTTACTCATGTCCAAGTAAGGTCTTAAGCATCTTGTTAAAACAGGAAGTTATGGTTTGTACTAGGAAAACGCCTATTCCTAGGTCGTTTTCTGGCTACCTTGAAAGGTTAGCATGAGTGTATGACTCTGAACTCTTACTCCTTCCAGAGGTTAGGAGTTCTTTGGACAAAATGGATGGCCAATCGAAATTGCCCGTGGTATGAAGCTTACATACAATCAATGCATTCGAGAGCTATCCTACATGCTTGGTTCACGTGTTTTAACCTATAGTATTGTCATTAGCATGCCCCTATGTGACTTAGTTACTCATGGATGTAGAGAGAACAGAAATATTAGATGAAGTAGACATGCTTAGAAGAGAATTAAAGGAAAAACCGCGAGGGAAATCAGTAAGCAACGAAGATAAAGACAAAGTGTGAAATGATGAATTGTGCCTTGATTGATCAATTGTTTGAATGAACAGATGAAGATTTAAAAGCAATAACATAAACACAGAAAGCAACGAAATGGAATGGTTTAGCTAATGGGAGAGAAATAACAACAAACGATGCTGGAAATAAGAAACTAAAACAGAAAGCAAGTAAGATGTGCTTGATCGCCTCGTCGCAAACGCCTCGGCTGAAGGGAGAGAAAGGTGAGCTTTGCTTGGATGAATCCAATCAGAAGAGAAGATGAATCTTCTCTTATTCCTATCAGATTGTCGACTCCAACAGCTGAACCTCTCAAACCAACAGACGGAGAAGGGAAAGAATGGGAAAGACTGCGCTGCGAAGAGACTTCAACGCTTTCGGATGATGATTAAACTCTCCTCTTTGACCTCCTTTTATAGTATTCTGCAGGTGCGATTGGGCCAAGGAGAACCATCCATTCTCAACGTCGTACTTCAACATGGATGGAGGAGAAAGACCGAATCCCTGAAATAACGGATCACAACAGAAACAGGTCAGCCAACTTACGGATTTCACTTAAAACATTGTTGTTTTAGCAATGTTTCCGCAATGCCTCCGCAATGCACATTTTTCATTCTTCTAACTTCGTTTTGCATTCTTTTTCTTTCTTTTGCATACAAGTTCTAATTTAGCCTCATTCTCCTACTTCATATATATAAGTATAGATTCAAGCTAAATCCCATCACAAATACTTATAAATGCACGTTTTTCTGTCACAAATAAGTCCTAAAATAAGCACTTTTGGAGACGTAACATTTACCTAGACTTAAGGTTTTCTTTTCTTAGTCGGATAAAGCCTGAGTATTTACCCTAAACACCGTCCACGATGCTTAGTAGAAGTGTTGAGAAGGAATATATGATATATCCCTCTCCTGCTACACACTCCCTAAAGTTCACAACGTGAGAATTTTGCAGGGCCTCATGATGCCATTAGAGGCATCTTCAGTCCGGTGGTGTTTGCAACTTTCAATAGCAAGGTGAATGGAGTAAGTGTCTATAGTAAGTGGATGAAGGAAGTACGTCAATACTTCCTACGGTCTCCTCCATTGGATTAAACCGTGAGATTCTCATGTTCAACCTGCAAGGTGACCCTAGGAGGCACCAATCCAGTCGGAGGGCCGTTTCATGGGGATCAGAACAACTCAATCACCATTTATGGATAAAAAACATAGGGCCATTCCCAACTTTGACATTCCAGTCGGTTGCGTTCTTGGGGCCGTCCTGTGAATTCTAAAAATGGAGGGTCACACTTACGAGAATTACTAAGGAGTTAGTGAATCCAGACCAAAAACGATAACTAAGATGCTATAGGAATATGAGTTATTCTGGAATTAGCATTTAGTCAAGAATGTTTTGGTTTAGTAAAGGAGTGACTCGACTGATAGTCGACATCGACCATTCTTACATACTAAAGTATCGTTGCAAGTAAATAAAGAGTTTGGGTACTTTATTTACTGTTAAACCTTTTAATTGGTTTAAATTTGTTAAAATCGTTTCACTAATAGACTTACATTCTTTTTCAGCATGTTGAGCTCGTTAATTTAGTTGTTAGCTCGCGACAAGTTAACCAGAGAAAATTACGGAACCTGGAAGTCGAACCTGAATATGATTCTGGTTCTAGACGACCTTAGGTTTGTCTTAACGGAGGAATGTCCTCCCACTCCTGGCTCGAATGCATCTCGGCGTGTTCTGGAGGCATACGATGGATGGATTAGGGCTAATAAGAAAGCTCGAATCTAAATCTTGACAAGCATGTTTGATGTCTTGTGCAAGTAAGTATGTGGTTATGCTTTCCTTAAGGGAAAACATGTCTTCATTACAAGGGATATTTGGACAACCGTCCTCATCTCTCAGTCAAGAATCCCTCAAATACGTTTATAACTCTCGCATGGTGGAGGATACCTCTGTTGGGGAGCTTGTCCTTAACACGATGGTCCATTTTAATGCGGCGAAAGTAAATAGTGCCTCCGTTGACGAGAAAAGCCAAGTTAGTTTTATCTTGGAATCTCTTCCGAATAGTTTCCTTAATTTCAGATCCAATATGGTGATGAATAAGATACAATATAACTTGACTTCTCTTCTTAATGAGTTCCAGGCTTATCAGTATCTGTACACTTCCAAAGGAATAGAGAAGGAGGCAAATGTTGTCACTTCGAAGAAATTCCTTAAGAGGATGGCGTTAGGGAGTAAGCCTGAATCTGCTTCTATGAGTAATGAGATTATTCAGAAGAAGAAGAGAAACAGGAGGAAAGGCAAAGCCCCTACTGGTCGCAAGGCACATTCTTCAAACATAGGAAAATGTTTCCATTGTATTGAAGATGGGTATTGGAAGCGTAACTACTCTAAATATCTTGCTAAGTAACTGGCTGAGAAAGAACGACAAGATAAATGTGATTTATTTGTCTAAACAAGTTTAGTGGAATATGAATGTCATACCTGGATGTCTTCAGGAACCAGTCATCATGTTTGTTTTTCTACAGGAAACTAGTTCCTCACAGTTGGTTTCTCGCTGTGAGATATGAAGATATCATTGCAGCCAAACTAGTGGGAGTCTTTGTAGTTGTTGTATAGAGATAATAGCATCTGTTATATGTAATTATTGTCTATATTTCTGGTTTAAACTGAACACTTGTATATTATATCCTTTGGTTTTATAATGAACAGTTCATTTAACAAAAGATATATACTGATGTGTTCTATTAAACTCGAAAACAACTAGTGTGTTAAGACTAACAGTAAAACGAAAGCTATAGTTGATATTTACAAAGGTTGTTGATTAAATTGGTACTTCTCAACAATTGAGAAAGCCTCAATGCAGTGGGAGGGTTGTAGGACAATCCAGTCTGTTGTATTGGCTTGTCTTAAACTCAAAGTTATCATACTCGATGATAACATTGAGGATTCATTGTCTTTTATCAGGCAATGGATCCCATAGACAAGGTCAAATGGCTCAAAGCCATGAATCTTTGAGTTGTATTGAGACCAAGCCACTAAGGTGAAATCCTTTATGGCTTGACTTTCTGGCAATTGCACTATCCCGAAGGGAAAAAGTTTATTGGGTATTCTCTCTTTCTCTTGTTGCCAGATGCAAGTTAAATAGATGGCTCTTATCCATTGTCATATTCCATCTTTATAGGATAAGGCAAATGGATGTCAAGACTAGCTATCTTGATCTGAGTATCTATGAGTCTCTACCAAAAAGATTCATAGTTTGGGACAAAGAATAAATAGTTTGCCAGCTTATTCGATTCATTTATGAATTGAAATAAAGCATCTTCGTCTTGAATTATTAGGTTTGATACGGTGATCAAATCTTATGGTTTTGAAGAATTATATGATAAACCTTGTTTGACAAGGGTTTAGTAAAAGATATAGCTTTCATAATTCTTTCCCGTAGTTAATGAATGTCCTAATCATGGAAAATGATGTAGGATTTCCTTCTGATATTTAAGCATAAACTAGCGACCCATTCCAAAACTGTTTTGGAGGAGGGTGTTAACTCTCCAAATGAGAGTTATTTGGGTTGCATTAAGGAAGAATTTGTGAAGTCCTCGTTGCATTAGAGTTGGTAATGAGCTTAAAATGTGATAAATTAGTGGCCTTTTGAGAAGAGCTTTGCATTTGAGCTTTGTGTGATATTTGTATATAGTTATGCTCTTATGTGTTTAAATAACTAAACTTTGATCTTCTAAGGCGTCACTAAAGCCTCGCGGGGATCGCATCGTTCTGAGAGAGGAGAGTTACGGAGATCAATACATTGTGGCCGCATCGCAATAACAAAGTTGGCATTTTTAAAGTTCATTTGCGGTCGCATCGCAATCGCAATTGTTGTACCCGTTCCTGCTGAAGTGTCAGCCTTTCTCTCCTGTCGTACGCCCAGGATGCTTTTTGCCGTTTTGCAGCCCTCCAATGAGGGGGAAGGAGCCATTTTAGGGTAAGGAATTATTAGAGAATCCTGGTGGTATATACAGAATGGGGAGGAAAGAGAAATGGAAAGAGCGGTAGAGAAGGACATTGAAGAATTTCGAAAAGCTCTCTTGGTTTCAGAGTTTTCTGGGAAGAAGAGAAGAATTCTCTTCTGAACACGTCTCCTCTACGCCAAAGCTGAGCAGCCTCCATCTGAAGACGAGCGAAAGGAGCGAAAAGTTGCTGAGAAGAGTGCAACAATCCTAAAGATTTGATCACCCTCTCGTTTTGTAGTGTTTCTCTAGTGTTTTAGTTTTCTTCCCTCTCTATTGTTCTTTTGATTTACGATGTATTCTGTAGTTAAGAACTTCCTGGTTATTGTGAGTTATGTTTATAATATTAGTAGCTAATTTCTAAAAGGTTGGCTAGGATGAATCGATAGTGAACAGATCTCTATTTCAACATATTGATTAAGCATGAAGTGTTCTGAGCATATGTGTTCTTCATCTAAAATGAGTTTTCGACCGACCATCCATTATGCATTACAAACTTATAAAGGGCATGTTTGTATGAATAGGTTTCTAGTTTTGTTTGGATATGAATGAGCTAGAGGCCTAATGCTTAAGATCGAAAGATGTTATGAGTTTCTGCTTGAACGGTGCATGAACTTGTTTAATCACTGCTGAGATGTTGATCTGTGAACTGTTGTACGATTCCTAGCCTACTTTGCTTTTTACTTAGGAAACTTCTCTATTCGTTATTTAGTTGCGAAAGTTCTGCTAGGTTCGCATTGCTTTTTATTCTGGAATCTTAAGTCAGTTGTTGTCCTTGTACGTTTTGTGTTGGGTCTCTGTTTTATTAATTTTTAGTTTGCGTTTACTTTGCGTCATTTACAATTTCTCAGCACACCAACAAAAATCAATTCATCACTGGTTACATTTCTTAATTTAGCACGCTAGAATCATTGTTGCTGTTGGGTTTTATGTCCTAAAACTCGTGGTTTGTAAACTGTTATGCTTGTAAATAATCTATTTAGAATAAAGAGTTATTAGTTTTATTCAGTAAAGGAGTTTACTGGAATAAAGTGAAACATGATTAAGTTAACCTATACCAATGACCAACACCCTTGGCTGAATATGAGTACTTGAGCATCATGTATGACATGATTGTGGATCAGGCTCAAGTAGTCAGTCAAAATGGTCTATACTATACGGATAAGGCTGGGTACCTTATCTTGGTAACACTATTGGATGCGGCTCACTTTGTATTGTACAAAACGATGTGATCTGAATCGTTTCACATGGAGATGTGCGAGTGAGGGCGTCCTGTGCAAAGAGTTTGTATAAGACCGAACCGCGAAATATGTTGCTCTCTCTTTATAACACCGTTTACTGATGAGACCGACATTTTCATTTGATGGCCTAGGTAACTCGAGCTTAATCCTGAGCTTGCTATGAACTCCTGCTTATTTGGAAGTATCCTTTGACTTGTACGGGTGAGAGTGGCGGAACGCCCACTCAATAAGCCTACCAACTTGGGGATAAAGCCGAATAAGTAGTTGGGGACATAGTGTAGCAATATTGGAATTCACTCCTAACCTGCTCTTCAGGGTTAGTAGATAGGTTGTTCCCTTAATAGCTGACTCCGGGGCTTGAACAATGTGAGCTCACAATCTCATGTGATGAGAGAGTTATATTGATCTGATGGTTGAACCACATATCTATTGTTCATTAGAGGTGTCAGTGGTACTTAAGGAACAAGATGTAATGTAGGGGTTAAACGGTTTAAATGACCCAGCTGTGATTACGAACAACCTGTGAAGGATCGACTTACCGATGGCGGTTATATCAAGAGGACACAATATATCTACAGTGAGGAGAATGCAACCCTCGGACTATAATGGAGTCTTCGGGGATTAACGAAAGTTGATTGATTCGGGTTAAAAGAGTTTTGACCGAATAATATCGTATTATTGGAGCTCATGATCTGTAGGTCCTTTAGGTTCTCCTGGCTAGCTCGGATAACGTCGTGCAACAGTACAAGAGAAAAGGAAAAAGAAAAAGGAAAAGAATTTGAATTGTTCAAATTCAGCTTCTGGAAGGAGGATGGACATATTTAAATATGATTTAAATATGGGAATGGCCTAGAACATGAATAGGATTCATGTGTAAAAAAGTCGATTTTTCAGAAAATCGGGTTTAGTCATATTATTTAATTAATATTTGATATTAAATTAAATAATAATTATTAGATAAAAAGTTTAATTAATAATTATATATATATTTTTTTATTTATTAAAAAGATTAATAAATAAAATTATTATTATTATTTTTAGTAATAATAATAATAATTATTATTATTATATATATATATATATAAAGTTATATATATGTATAAGTGGGCCAAAGGAGGGAGATACATAGAAGATGGGTTGAGAAGAGAAATGAAGAAAGTTGTTTTCATTTGAAAAAATACAGAGGGAGGGGTATACGAAAAGTGAACAAAACAATTCTCTCTTCAGCTCTCTCTCTGCCTCTCAGTTCTTCTTCATTTCCTCTTCCTTTTCTTTTTCTTTTCTCTTCTCTTCAGAGTCCCACAACTCCGTTGCTCGGCGTCGAGGATAGCGGGACTACCTGGGGTGGTCCTCAGGGCGTTCGTGAGAAGAGGCCGGAAGAGTTCGTGACGAGGAACGTGCGACAGAGCTAGAAGAAATTGGAACTACAAGGGTATGTATTTCTAATTTCTTATTTCCGTCGTTTTGAGCATGTTTTCTATTTGTTAAATGGATGAAATTAGAGTATCATCGGTCCAAAATCGCTTTCCGCTGCGCATGTCGCTCCATCAATTGGTATCAGAGCGATTTTGTGATTAACTCAATTTGCATCAATTTAAGTTGGTGGGTATTTTAATTTAGAAATTGTTTCTGAATTGGTGTCTAAAGTGGATATCGATTTTGGCATTGTTTCTATTTGAATTTCTTAATTTGTAATTGCCCGAGAATGTATGGATTTTAATGTGTGCTTAAAAGTATGTATTTTTAGAGTAATTAGAGTCCATATAGGTTTCTTTGTGAAACAAGCTCGAGTTTGAGTTGGCCGAAATGTTCGGTGTAAGTTCAAACTCGTTCTAGGCAATTCGAAGAGAAGCTCGAAGAGAAATTGGCCGAAGCGTTCGGGGAAGCAAGCTGGTCAAAGGCGGTGCGAAGAGTTCGAAGTCCGCTCAAGACATAGCTTGTTGTTCAAGCTTGTAATAAAATAGTTATTGCTTGCTACATGCCAAAATCGATTCATTTTAGCGTGTTTAATTAATTATGCATTGCGAATGTATGTTTTAATTAAAATCCATGTTTGTATGTGCATAACGTATGTCATATAGATTTAAAATTCCACCGTAGGAAGCATGCTTCATGCATTGAAAATATGTTATAAGTGTTATAATATATAGTATGCATATTTGGGAATTCATGAGTATTAATATAAGTGTTATATTAATTCATGAATTAGATGTTGTTAGTTTAATAGAATAATTGATATAAGTGTTATATTAATTATGAAATTAAATATACAACATAGGGTGCCCTGGTTTTATGCATATTGTAGGTTATAAGTGTTATAATATATAGGATGCATGTTTAATTCATGGGTATTAATATAAGAGTTATATTAATTCATGAATTAGTTGTTGTTTGCTTAATAGAATAATTAATATAAGTGTTATATTAATTATAAAATTAAACTTCCAACTTTAGATGCATATTATATGTTATAATTGTTATAATGTACATGATGCATGCTTAATTCATAATAATTCATATAAGTGTTATATTAATTTATGAATTAGGAGTTGTATGTTTAAGAGCATAATCGATATAAGTGTTATATTGATTATGAAGTTAAATATTCAACTTGTCATGCCTTAGCGATTGTATGTTTGAGAAGCATATAGTTTTTGTTATAGAAAGTCTAGTTGTTGCAAGTGTTGTAAAAATGACTTAGATTTTTAAAATCTATAACAAAGAAAAGCATGTTCATTTTGGGTTAAATGAGTCGATCTGGTTCATTAGATGAATAGGTCGATATCTTGTAAATGCTAAGGTTATGAGAAACTCACCCGGTGAAATCTTGTCTAAGGTTGGAGGAATTTGAATTGACGGAACACCTCCTACCTGGGGACGATCCGGTACTTGAGTAAAGTTAACCAGGCTTTATGAGCATGCGTGAGAGGTGTGAGCTTAGTAAAGTGTTTATAACCTAGACATCTCAGGTAAAATTGTTTGCCTAGACTTAAGGTTTTATTTACTTAGCTAGATAAAACCTGAGTTTTTACCCTAAATCGTCCACGATACTTAGTAGAAGTGTTGAGAAGGAATATATGATATATCCTTCTCCTGCTACGAACTCCCTAAAGTTCACAACGTGAGAATTTTGCTCGGTCGCGTGTTGTCAATAGGGCAACCCCATTCGGATGGTATTTACAACTTTCAATAGCAAGGTGAATGGAGTAAGTATCTATAGTAAGTGGGAGAAGGAAGTACGTTAGTACATTCTATGGTCTCCTCCATTGGATTGAACCGTAAGATTCTCATGTTCCGCCTGCAGGTTGCTCTTAGTGGCACAATCCATTCGGAGGGCAGGGCATGGGAGATCGAACATCTCAGTCACCATTTATGGATAGTGAAACATAGGGCCATTCCCAACACTGACATTCCATTCGAATGCTATGTTGGGGCCGCTCTGTGCGTTCTAAAAATGGAGGGTCACACTTACGGGATTTGCTAAGGAGTTAGTAAATTCAGACCAAAAACGATAACTAAGATGCTATTGGAATATGAGTTATTCTGGAGATAGAATTTAGTCAAGATTGTCCTTATTTAGTAAATGAGTGCTCGACTACCATTCGGTAGCGGCCATTCTGACCAATTAAAGTATCGTTGTTAGTAAATAAAGAGTTTGAGTACTTTATTTACTGTTAAACCTCTTAATTGGTTTAAATAGGTTAAAACCGTTTCACTAATAGTTTTACATTATTTTTCAGCATGTCGAGCTCTTTTATACAATTGTTAGCTCACGGCAAATTAACCGGTGAAAATTTTGGGACGTGGAACTCGAACCTTAATGCCGTTTTGGTTCTTGACAACTGTTACCTCGCCAAAAGTACATAATTTAGGGATGTATTTACCTTAAAGTCATGTAATCTCTTGAGTGTTTTTGTTATAATTTAGCTTAACACATACTTAAATGTGAGAATTCAAGGAGAGAAGCTAAGTAGGACTTATTTGGAAAAGGAACGAAAAAGAATAGAAAATGATGCTAAAAGAGTTAAAATGTACATTGCAGAAGAATTGCTGAAACATTGCTGTCTCCGCAATAAACATTGCGGTCACCGCAAGGAATCCGCAATGCCGTCCTTGTTACGATATTTCAGCCGCCTAAGCTCTCCCCTACTGCCACGTGGAGGATTGTTGTTTAGAATGGATGGTTCTCCATGGTTGAAGGCATCTGCAAAAACTATAAAAGGAGGTGAAGGGTGAAGGAGAACAACAGCTCGGAAGCGTGGCTTTCCACGTCTCAACGCAATCCACAGATCTATTTTCCGTACCCCGTTTGTTGGAACGAAGAAATCAGCCCTTGGCGTCGATAACTCGAGAGGAAGAAGAGAAGATCCTTCTTCTCTTCTGATCGATTTCATCCCCAAGATCAGCTAATCTTCACCTTCATCCGAGGCGTTTGCAACGAGGAGATACGTGCACACTTTTACTGCTTTCTGTCTTTCATTGCTATTTGCTACATTGTTTCGATTCATTTCCATTATTACTCAGTTCTTTACTGTTTTTCCTACCTCTGCACATTGAGCTTTGAATCTTAATTTATAAAGTAATCGTTTAAGTCTTTGCAAATCTTCATCTCGTTATCTGTTTTTCCATTACTTTCATTGAGTACTTTAAATCATGCTTAATCAATCTAGTCTTTCCACTCCCCCATCAACCATGAGTAACTAAACATATAAAGGTCTGTTTAAGATGAATCTATAGGTTAGAAACACGAGAGTTCAGCATGTAGGATAGCTTCGAATGCATTGAATGTATGTGTACTTCATCCCATGGGCAATTTCGACCGGCCATCCATTTTTTCTAAAGAATTCCTAACCTCCGGAAGGAGTAAGAGTTCAGAGTCGTCCATTCATGCTAGCCTTTTATGGTAACCAGAAAACGACCTAGGAATAGGCGTTCTCGTAGTACAATTCATTAGCTTGCTTGTATAAATAGGTGTTTATGTCTCACTTGGACATGAGTGAACTAAAGGATCTAATGCATGTAATCGAGAGATGCACGAGACTAAGCTAAATTGATGCATGGTAAGTTAATCTACTGCTGAATGATCGTATTTAATTGCCTATAGAGGAGTCTTAAGTCGACCTTGTTTCCTTATCTCACCCTTAAATCATTGTTAATTTAATTGCTAGATAATTGTTGTCTCCGCAATTCTATAACTCTGTTTTTGCCTTAGTCGTTTTTCTCGTATTTTACTTTTGTGATTTTATTGCTAGAACATTGCTAACTCCGCAACTCTTCTTGCTCTACATAATAGTGTAACTACATTATTTACTTCGTTTATGCTTGCATCTTTCTTACTTTCCTTGTTAGTTTGGTACATCAACCTCGAATCCACCCAATTTAAGTGACCCTCTCTAATTTAACACTTCAATTCACTAGTAACTAAACTCAATCTCTGTGGGAAAACGAATTAAAAAATACTTATCACTTGCTGCAGACCATGTATGCTTGCATGTTCTGAGTGCTCTTCCCCTACTCATTAAGAGATAAGGCCAAAACGTGGTTAAATTCCTTCCCCTCTGGATCAATTGTCAATTGGACAGATCTAGCTGAAAATTTCCTAGTAAAATACTTCCCACCTGATAGGAACTCCAACTTCCGTGATTATATTATCAAATTCAAGCAAGCCGAAAACGAATCACTACATGAAGCTTGGACTAGATTAAAGGACCTATTACTTAAATGTCCACACCATGGCATTCCATGGTGTATCCAACTAGAAGTGTTCTTTAAAGGATGCAACCCCAGCACGAGGCAAGTGTTAAATTCTTCAGCTGGAGGTTCCATGCTATCTAAGAGCTACAATGAAGCCTATGGGATTTTGGAGAAAATCTCAACATCACATTGTAGATGGCCAGACGATCCTGTAGAGCAAAGGAAGGCTCGAGACTTGGACGCACTTAGTGCAATGAGTAGCCAAATCAATGCCCTGACCAATCTAGTAAAACAAATGGCTCAAACTAATCTCCAACAAAGTGTCAACACCGCAGCAGCCGTTTCAACAAGCGCGGCAACTAATCAAGGTGAGGCACTAATCTGTGGATTTTGTGGGGAAGGGCACATGCCTGATTTTTGCCCTGGGAATCCATCTTCGGTATGCTATGTTGGAAGTCAACAGCAACCAAGGAACAACCCCTATTCTAAAACCTATAACCCTGGTTGGAGAAACCATCCAAATCTGTCTTGGGGTGGACAACAAAATACCAACCAAGTACAAAATCAACCAAGACCGAGTGGAACATCTAGTTTCACTCAACAAACTAACCAACCCATTTATCAAAAACAATATAACCAACCAATGGGATCATCCGTAGAGAACTTACTTAAGGAATACATTGCAAAGAATGAGGCAACCCTGCAAAGCAAGCAAGCAACCCTGAGGAGCTTAGAAAACCAAATAGGGCAGTGATAACTCCATTTTGGAGCTATTAAATACTTCCTAAGTATAGCTAAAGTTCGCATTTAAATGTTTAAATTATCTCGTTTGTAGGAGAAATGCGGCAAAGAGCTCGTGCGTCCGTTGGACCCGTTTTGGAGCTAAAAGTGGAGTTTTAACGCCCCGGGAGTGCATCGGGAAAGGGCAAGTCGATCCGAGAAGAAACGGACCAAAATTGCCTAGGAGAGGCAATTTTTCCAGCCCCAAACCCGAGAGCTAGCATCGAGCCATATCGTCGAGACGCTAGCTCGACGCTGCCGAAGCGTCGAGACCCTGCTGCGGCGTCGAGATGCTCCGGAGGAGGCGCGCAAGGAATTATCGGGCCAGCGTCGAGACGCTGCCCTAGCGTCTCGACGCCATCGCGAGGCGCGCGCGAATCACTTAGGGCGTAGCGTCGCGACGTTGCCCTAGCGTCTCGACGCTACGTCGTTAAAGGGGCTGTAAATGACGATTTCTGCACTTCATCTTCCCCATTCTCAAGCGATTTTTCTTCTTCTTCCTCTCGGTTTTCCCCTATTTTTCCCTTTAGCCCAGCCATTTGTGGCTTGTTTATGAGCTTGCATTTTGTATTAGTTTGATGACAACTTCCATGGCTTCCCTTGGAGCGGTATTGACAACCCGTTCCATGGACGGCTAAGGTAAGGGTGAACGGTTTGGGATATATTTGAGGGATTTTTGTTAGACTATTTTAGCTTTGATAATCCATGCTTAGATTATAAATTGGTGGCTGTTTGTATGCATTTATCTTTCTTGCTTCATCCAATGCATATGTTAGATTTCTACGATTGACACTCGAGCTTTCTAGCATGTTGTGAATGTTAAAGAGTAGCGATGTCGTGCCTCTCACTATTCGACTAAGTAACACAGATTGATAAAACTAAACCGGAGTATCGAGTCATGCATGATGGTTGTTGATTGCATACGGCGTTTGCGGGCAATCAGTTAGCAATTAGATTACGTGCTTGAATGTCTGTCGCGGTTCGCTAGTAACTATCTAGAATAAATTTTGGGTTGATCACCTTAATGCAATTTTAGATAATGTTTAATTGGAACTGTGTGGTCTGATTAATTTCTATGGAGCCGGTTACCTTGGGGCTTCTCGGGTAATCGTCCGTGTGTACTACAAATTGTTTGCCTTGAATTTTGTATTAAATGATAAGCTGAAGATGTCTAACAATTAAATCCCGAAAATCCCCAAACCGTGCACGCGTCTCTCTCTTTTATTCTTCCGTTAGTGTTCAATTGCTTACTTTGCATTCTAAAAATCCCCCCGTTACAAAACCAATCAATTAGTTAATTTCAATTTTAATATTAATTTTAGTCATAACTTCTCCTTGGATCGACCCTGTTACCACTGGCTGTAAAAGCCTTGGTTATAGGCTTATAAATTGTATTTTGGAGAGTCTCGACAGCTCGAAATTTCAAGGATATTCAAAAATTCCAGCACCAGGCTGTTGGGTTTTATGTCCTAAAACTCGTGGTTTGTAAACTGTTATGTTAGTAAATACTCTATTTAGAATAAAGAGTTATTAGTTTTATACAGTAAAAGAGTTTACTGGTATAAAGTGAAATGTGTTTAGGTTAACCTATACCAATGACCAACACCCTTGGCTGAATATGAGTACTTGAGATTCATGTATGACATGATTGTGGATCAGGCTCAAGTAATCAGTCAAAACGGTCTATAGTATACGGATAAGGTTGGGTACCTTATCCTGGTAACACTATTGGATGCGGCTCACTTTGTATTGCACAAAACGATGTGATCTGAATCGTTTCTCATGGAGATGTGCGAGTGAGGGCGTCCTGTGCAAAGAGTTTGCATAAGACCGAACCGCGTATTAAGTCGCTCTCTCTTTATAACTCCGTTTACTGATGAGACCGACTTATACATATTGATGGCCTAGGTAACTCGATCTCAATCCTGAGCTTGCTATGAACTCCTGCTTATTCGATAGTATCCTTTGACTTGCACGGGTGAGAGTGGCCCGAAGCGCCGACTCAATAAGCCTACCATCTTGGGGATAAGGTCGAATAGGTAGCTGGGGACATAGTACAGCAAGAATGGAGTTCACTCTTAACCCGCTCTTCAGGGTTAGTAGATAGGTTGTTCCCTTAATAGCTGACTCAGGGGATTGAACAATTAGCGCGTGCACTCTCATGAGATGAGAGGGTTAATTGATCTGTTGGTTGGACCACAGATCTATTGTTCATTAGAGGTGTCAGTGGTACTTAAGGAACAAGACGTAATGCAGGGGTTAAACGGTTTAAATGACCCAGCTGTGATTACGAACAACCTGTGAAGGGTCGACTTGCCCGTGACAGTTATATCAGAGGACACAATATATCTACAGTGAGGAGAGTGCAACCCTCGGACTATAGTGGAGTCTCCGGGGGTTAACGAAAGTTGATTGATTCGGGTTAAAAGAGTTTTAACCGAATAATCTCGTATCGTTGGAGCTCATGATCTGTAGGTCCTTTAGGTTCCCCTGGCTAGCTCGGATACCGCCTTGCAACAGTATAAAAGAAAAGAAAAAGAAAAAGAATTTGAATTGTTCAAATTCGGTTTATGGAAGGAGGATGGACATATTTAAATATGATTTAAATATGGAAATGGCCTAAAACATGAATAGGATTCATGTGCAAAAAAAAGTCGGTTTTCGGACAACCGGGTTTAGCCTTCTTATTTAATTAATATTTGATATTGAATTAAATAATAATTAATTAAAAAGTTTAATTAATTAATTAATATATATATTTTTTATTTATTAAATTGTTTAATAAATCAAATTAATTATTATTATTTAAAATTAATTTTTTTTAATTAATTTTTTTTAATAATACATATGTCTTACATGCATTGTGCATGTAAGACATATGTAAGTTATATATATATATATATATATATATATATATATATATAAAAAGGTTATATATATATAATTTAGATGGCTTAATAAAGTGGAAGAAAAGAAATGGGGTATACGTTTTGGTTTTGAAAAGTTCTTTCAAATGTTGAAAGTTCTTCACAGAAGCCCCCTGCCACCTATCTCTTCTTCTTCTTCTTCTCCTTCTTTTACTTTTCTTTTCTCTTCTTTTCGGAGTCCCACAACTCCGTTGCGGGGCGCCGAGGATAGCGGGACTACCTAGGGTGGTCCTCGAGGCGTTCGTGAGAAGAGGCCGGAAGAGTTCGTGACGAGGAACGAGCGGCGGAGCTTGAAGAAATTGGAACTACAAGGGTATGTATTTCTAATTTCTTATTTCCGTCTTTGAGCATGTTTTCTATTTGTTAAATTGATGAAATTAGAGTATCATCGGTCCAAAATCGCTTTCCGCTGCGCATGTCGCTCCATCAATTGGTATCATAGCGATTTTGTGATTAACTCAATTTGCATCAATTTAAGTTGGTGGGTATTTTAATTTAGAAATTGTTTCTGAATTGGCGTCTAAAGTGAATATCGATTTTGGCATAGTTTCTATTTGAATTTCATTATTTGTAATTGCCTGAGAATGTATGGGCTTTAATGCGTGCCGAAGAGTATGTATTTTTAGAGTCATTAGAGTCCATATAGGTTTCTTTGTGAAAGAAGCTTGAGTTTGGAACTCGCCGAAATGTTCGGTATAAGTTCAAACTCGTTCTAGGCAATACGAGGAGAAATTCGAAGAGAAATTGGCCGAAGCGTTCGGGGAAGCAAGTTGGTCAAAGGCGGTGCGAAGAGTTCGAAGTTCGCTGAAGACTTAGCTTGTTGTTCAAGCTTGTAATAAATTAGTTATTGCTTGCTAAAATGCCAAAATCGATCCACTTTAGTGTGTTTAATTAATTATGCATTGCAAATGTATGTTTTAATTAAAATCCATGTTTGTATGTGCATATAGTATGCCATATAGATTTAAAATCCCACCGTAGGAAGCATGCTCCATGCATTAAAAATATGTTATAAGTGTTATAATATATAGTATGCATATTTGGAAATTCATGAGTATTAATATAAGAGTTATATTAATTCATAAATTAGATGTTGATAATTTAATAGAATAATTGATATAAGTGTTATATTAATTATGAAATTAAATTTACAACATAGGTTGCCCTGATTTTATGCATATTGTAGGTTATAAGTGTTATAATGTATATGATGCATGTTTAATTCATGAGTATTAATATAAGAGTTATATTAATTCATGAATTAGGTGTTGTTTGCTTAATAGAATAATTAATATAAGTGTTATATTAATTATGAAATTAAACATCCATTTTTTAAGATGCATTTTGTATGTTATAATTGTTATAATGTATAGATTGCATGCTTAATTCATAATAATTGATATAAGTGTTATATTAATTTATGAATTAAGAGTTGTATATTTAAGAGCATAATCGATATAAGTGTTATATTGATTATGAAGTTAAATATTCAACTTTTCATGCCTTAGAGAATGTATGTTTGAGAAGCATATAGAAGTTTGTTGTAGTAAGTCTAGTTTTTGCAAGTGTTGTAAAAATAACTTAGACTTTTAAAACCTATAACAAAGAAAAGCATGTTCATTTAGGGTTAATGAGACGATCTGGTTCATTAGATGAATAGGTCGTTATCTCGTAAATGCTAAGGTTATGAGAAACTCACCCGGTGAAATCTTGTCTAAGGTTGGAGGTAATTGAATTGACGGAACACCTCCTACCTGGGGACGATCCGGTACTTGAGTAAAGTTAACCAGGCTTTATGAGCGTGCGGGAGAGGTGTGAGGTTATTTAAATATGTTAATAACCTAGACATCTCAGGTAAATAGTTTGCCTAGACTTAAGGTTTTATTTTCTTAGCCGGATAAAACCTGAGTAGTTTACCCTAAAAAGCGTTGGACGATGCTTAGTAGATGTGTTGAGAAGGAATATACGATATATCCCTCTCCTGCTACGCACTCCCTAAAGTTCACAACGTGAGAATTTTGCTCGGCCTCGTCTTTCTAATGTGGCAACCCCCTTAGGATGGCATTTGCAACTTTCAATAGCAAGGTGAATGGAGTAAGTGTCTATAGTAAGTGGGTGAAGGAAGCGCGTCGGTGCTTTCTGCGGTCTCCTCCATTGGATTGAACCGTGAGATTCCCAGGTTCCGCCTGCAAGGTGCCCTTGGCGGCACCAATCCCTTAGGAGGGCCGTTTCATGGGAGTTGAACAAGTTAGTCTCCATTTATGGATAAAGAAACATAGGGCCATTCCCAACTTTGACATTCCCTTAGGTTGCACTGTTGGGGCCGTCCTGTGCGTTCTAAAAATGGAGGATCACACTTACGAGATTTGCTAAGGAGTTAGTAAATCTTGACCGAAAACGATAACTAAGATGTTAGTGGAATATGAGTTATTCTAGAGCTAGCATTTAGTCAAGAATGTCTTGGTTTAGTGAAGGAGTGCTCGTTTACCCTTAGGTAGCGACCATTCTAACTCACTAAAATATCGTTGCATGTAAATAAAGAGTTTGGGTACTTTATTTGCTGCTAAACCTCTTAATTGGTTTAAATAGGTTAAAACCGTTTCACTAATAGATTTATATTCTTTTTCGGCATGTCGAGCTCGTTTTATTCAGTTGTTAGCTCACGACAAATTAACCGGAGAGAAATACGGAACATGGAAGTCGAACCTGAATACGATTCTGGTTCTGAACGACTTGAGGTTTGTCTTAACGAAGGAATGTCCTTCAGCTCCTGGCTCGAATGCATCTCGAAGTGTTCGAGATGCATACGATGGATGGATTAGGGCTATTGATAAAGCCCAAATCTATATCTTGGCAAGCATATTTGATGCCTTGTGCAAGTAGAATGAGGTTATGATTTCCGTAAAGGAAATCATGTCTTCATTACAAGCAATGGTGGACACTCGTCCTCATGACTTCGTAATGAAATCCTCAAGTTCGTTTATAACTCTCGCATAGTGGAGGATACCTCTGTTAGGGAGCTTGTCCTTAACATGATGGTCCATTTGAATGTGGCAGAAGTAAACGTTGCTAGCATCGTCTTTTCAGACTTATCAGTCTCTGTACACTTCCAAAGGAATAGAGAATGAGGCAAGTGTTGTCACTTCGAAGAAATTCCTTAAGAGGTCGGCGTCAGGGAATAAGCCTAAGTCAGCTTCTCTAAGTAATGAGATTATTCAGAAGAAGAAGAGTAACAGAAGGAAGGGCAAAGCCCCTACTGTTCGCAAAGTGAAGTCTTCAGACAAAGGAAAATGTTTCCATTGTAATGAAGATGGGTATTAGAAGCGTAACTGCTCCAAATACTTTGCTGAGAAACAGGCTGAGAAAGAACGACAAGATAAATGTGATTTATTTGTCAAAACAAGTTTAGTGGATATGAATGTCATACCTGGATGTCTTCCGGAACCACTATTCGTGTTTGTTTTTCTACAGGAAACTAGTTCCTGACAGTCGTTTTCTCGCTGTGAGATATGGAGATATCGTTGCAGCTAAACTAGTGGGAGTCTTTGTAGTTGTTGTATAGAGATAATAACATTTGTTATATGTAATTATTGTCTATATTTCTGGTTTTAACTGAACACTTGTATATTATATCTTTTGGTTTTATAAATGAACAGTTCATTTAGCAAAAGATATATATTGATGTGTTCTATTAAACTTGAAAACAACTAGCATGTTAAGACTCACAGAGTTAACGAAAGCTATTGTAGATATCAACAAAGGTTGTTGATCAAACTAGAGTTTCTCAACCGTTGAGAAAGCCTCAAGGCAGTGGGAGGGTTGTAGGACAACCCGATCCGTTGCACTGGCTTGTCTTTAACTCAAAGTTCTCAAACTTGATGATAACATTGAGGATTCGCTGTCTTTAATTAGGCAATGAATCACATAGACAAGGCCAAATGGCTCAAAGCCAAATATCTATGAATGGTATTGAGACCAAATCACTAAGGTGAAAACTTTTATGGCATGACTTTCTGGTAAAGGGACTGTCCCGAAGAGAAAGGGTTTATTGTGTATACTCTCTTTCTCTTGTTGCCAGACGTAAGTTCAATAGATGACTCTTATCCACTACCATGTTCTATCTTTATAGAATTTGGCAAGTGGATGTCAAGATAGCTTTTCTGCAGAATTGTTATCTTGATTGAGTATCTATGAGTCTCTACCAGAAAGATTCATAGTTTGGGACAAAGAGCAAATGGTTTGCTAGGTTTATTCGATTCATTTATGAATTGGAGAAAACATCTTCGTCCTGAACTGTAAGGTTTGATACAGTAATCAAATCTTATGGCATTGAACAATAAATTGATAAACCTTGTTTGACAAGGGTTTAGTCAATGTTGTAGCTTTCATAAACTGTTTCCGTAATTAATGTCCTAATGATTGAGAATGATGTAGGATTCATTTCTGACTTTTAGCCTAAACTAGCGACCCACACCCAAATAAGTTGATTTGGAGGTAGGCTTAGTTTGTTCTAAGGATTCAGGTTGATCTAAGTCGCAAGAACAAATCGCTAGTGTTCTCTCTAAAATCTTTTATTGACAAGTTGTTGTTAATATTCGATGGTCTATGGAAATGGTTTCCTGAGACACCTCAAATGTTGAGGATACGAGATGCACCCAAATGCATTTACATATTGGAGGTTAGGTGTATCTTTTGAGATACATGACCCGATATGTGCTATGCAGTGGGAGCTGTCAGTAATATTAGTCCAATTGGATTGGATTCCGGTTAAAGTTTTGTCCTTGTACTTAGAGGAGTAGAATACAAGAGTTGTATTGATGATTCCTCGTTCGTAGCTAAGTCTATTTGCAGCTTGTGAAGCAGCAATAGGTTTATAAGTTGAGCTCGCAGATAGTGCTATGAGGAGATGTGATGGTCACATGGAAAGCCTCGTAGTACTTCATGCTGATTTGTTTACTAAGTCTCTCAAGGCTAAAGTGTTTGAGAGGCACCTAGAAGAGTCTAGGGCTTCGAGTTGCTGGAGAGGAAAGTGGGAGAAAACTTATCATATATGATATATTAGTTTTCTCCACCTAACATGTACACCACGGACGTTTAAGTCCAAGTGGGAGTTTGTTGGGTTTTATGTCCTAAAACTCGTGGTTTGTAAACTGTTATGTTTGTAAATACTCTATTTAGAATAAAGAGTTATTAGTTTTATACAGTAAAAGAGTTTACTGGTATAAAGTGAAATGTGTTTAGGTTAACCTATACCAATGACCAACACCCTTGGCTGAATATGAGTACTTGAGCTTCATGTATGACATGATTGTGGATCAGGCTCAAATAATCAGTCAAAACGGTCTATTGTATACGGATAAGGCTGGGTACCTTATCCTGGTAACACTATTGGATGCGGCTCACTTTGTATTGTACAAAACGATGTGATCTGAATCGTTTCACATGGAGATGTGCGAGTGAGGGCGTCCTGTGCAAAGAGTTTGCATAAGACCGAACCGCATATTAAGTCGCTCTCTCTTTATAACTCCGTTTACTGATGAGACCGACTTATACATATTGATGGCCTAGGTAACTCGATCTCAATCCTGAGCTCGCTATGAACTCCTGCTTATTCGATAGTATCCTTTGACTTGCACGGGTGAGAGTGGCCCATAAGCGCCGACTCAATAAGCCTACCATCTTGGGGATAAAGTCGAATAGGTAGCTGGGGACATAGTACAGCAAGAATGGAGTTCACTCTTAACCCGCTCTTCAGGGTTAGTAGATAGGTTGTTCCCTTAATAGCTGACTCCGGGGCTTGGACAATTAGCGCGTGCACTCTCATGAGATGAGAAGGTTAATTGATCTTTTGGTTGTACCACAGATCTATTGTTCATTAGAGGTGTCAGTGGTACTTAAGGAACAAGACGTAATGCAGGGGTTAAACGGTTTAAATGACCCAGTTGTGATTACGAACAACCTGTGAAGGGTCGACTTGCCCGTGACGGTTATATCAGAGGACACAATATATCTACAGTGAAGAGAGTGCAACCCTCGGACTATAGTGGAGTCTCCGGGGGTTAACGAAAGTTGATTGATTCGGGTTAAAAGAGTTTTAACCGAATAATCTCGTATCGTTAGAGCTCATGATCTGTAGGTTCTTTAGGTTCTCCTAGCTAGCTCGGATACCGCCTTGCAACAGTATAAAAGAAAAGAAAAAGAAAAAGAATTTGAATTGTTTAAATTCGGTTTATGGAAGGAGGATGGACATATTTAAATATGATTTAAATATGGAAATGGCCTAAAACATGAATAGGATTCATGTGCAAAAAAAGTCGGTTTTCGGAAAATCGGGTTTAGCCTTCTTATTTAATTAATATTTGATATTGAATTAAATAATAATTAATTAAAAAGTTTAATTAATTAATTAATAATACAAATTAATTAATATAAATTGTTTAATAAATCAAATTAATTATTATTATTTAAAATTAATTTTTTTTAATTAATTTTTTTTAATAATACATATGTCTTACATGCATTGTGCATGTAAGACATATGTAAGTTATATATATATATATATAAAGGTTATATATATATAATTTAGATGGCTTAATAAAGTGGAAGAAAATAAATGGGGTATACGTTTTGGTTTTGAAAAGTTCTTTCAAATGTTGAAAGTTCTTCACAGAAGCCCCCTGTCACCTATCTCTTCTTCTTCTTCTTCTCCTTCTTTTACTTTTCTTTTCTCTTCTTTTCGGAGTCCCACAACTCCGTTGCGCGGCGCCGAGCATAGCGGGACTACCTGGGGTGGTCCTCGAGGCGTTCGTGAGAAGAGGCTGGAAGAGTTCGTGACGAGGAACGAGCGGCGGAGCTTGAAGAAATTGGAACTACAAGGGTATGTATTTCTAATTTCTTATTTCCGTCTTTGAGCATGTTTTCTATTTGTTAAATTGATGAAATTAGAGTATCATCGGTCCAAAATCGCTTTCCGCTGCGCATGTCGCTCCATCACAGGCAGTTAGCCAACGAGCTGAAAAATAGGCCCCAAGGTAGATTGCCGGCAGATACTGAAACGCCAAGAAGGGAAGCAAAAGAACAAGTTCAAGCAATTGAACTTCGAAGTGGAAGACCGTTGGTGATCAACAACAGAGAAGCGCCAAAGCGAGTAGAGAATGAAGAGTCTAGTGCGCCACTGGATTCTCTGCCCAACCATGATCAATCACCACCAAGCACAACAAGGGTGAGGCTGAAACCTATCATTGAGGAACCAGAAGAAATCCTGAGGCCTCCACCTGTCACTAGGCAACCTGACTTGCCTACCTATGTGCCACCACCACCATTCCCTAGACGGCTCAAAAAGAAACAAGAACAGGAAGCACACTTTAATAAATTTTTAGAAATTTTGAAACAAGTGCATGTTAATATCCCATTTGTAGAAGTTTTGCAATCTATGCCATCTTATGTTTAATTCTTGAAAGATATAATTACTAACAAAAAAGTTATTCGTGAATTTGAAACAGTGAATCTCACTGAGGAGTGCAGTGCCATACTCCAAAACAAACTGCCAAAGAAGGAGAAGGACCCTAGTTTCTTCACCTTACCAGTCGAATTGGGAGGCAAGCACGTGGGCAGAGCTCTGTGTGATCTGGGAGCCAGCATCAATCTCATGCCCTTGTCACTATTCCAATAGCTTAGGATAGGAGAAGCACGACCAACCACTGTCACCTTGCAACTCGCAGACAGATCCATAGCATACCCTGAGGATAAGATTGAGGATATACTTGTCAAGGTTGACAAATTTATTTTTCTTGCAGACTTTATAATTCTGGATTATGAGGCAGACAAGGAGGTGCCAATTCTGCTAGGCAGACCGTTCTTAGCCACAGGTAAGGCTCTAATAGATGTCCAAAAAGGTGAGCTCACCATGAGAGTTCATGATGAAGAGGTTAAGTTTAGTGTATTTAAGGCTTTAAGATACCCTTCTGACTCTGAATCCTGTGCAACTATAGATGTAGTAGATTCTTTAATGGAAGAAGAACTTGAGCATGAATTGTTAGAGAATCATGCTACTAATTATGCACAAGTAGATGTAGAAAACTTAAATATTTCTGAATTGATGGATGTAACGGTGGATAACTCTCAGCATGTATGTATGACTAATGAATTGTCTGAAAGAACCACAACTCCTTTGTTGCCATTGATGGAGCGACTTGCGCAGCGGAAAGCGATTTCGGACCGATGATACTCTAATTTCATCAATTTAACAAATAGTAAACATGCTCAAAAGACGGAATTAAGAAATTAGAAATACATACCCTTGTAGCTCCAATTTCTTCAAGTCCGCCGGTCAATCCTCGTCACGAACTCTTCCAGTCTCTTCTCACGAACACCCCGAGGACCACCCCAGGTAGTCCCGCTATCCTCGGCGCCGCGCAACGGAGTTGTGGGACTCCGAATAGAAGAGAAACGAAAAAGAAAAGAAGAAAGAAGAAGAAGAAAAGAATGACAGAGAGAGAGGCTGAAGAAAAATTAAAAAAAACTTAAGAGTTTTTTTTTTTTTTAAACAAACGTAACAACCCCTCTGTTCTAATCCATTCTCCATCATCATCTAAAGGCCAAAGAAAGTTTTATATATACATTATAAAAATTTATATATATATGTGTCTGGCTGCATGCAAGACACATATATATATATATATAAATTTAATTATTATTATTAAAAATAATAATAATAATTTTATTTATTAAACTTTTTTAATAAATAAAATATATATATATATATAATTATTAATTAAACTTTTTAATTAATAAATATTATTTAATTTAATATCAAATATTAATTTAAATAATATGAATAAACCCGATTTTCCGAAAACCGACTTTTTTACACATTAATCCTATTCATGTTTTAGGCCAATCCCATATTTAAATCATATTTAAATATGTCCATCCTCCTTCCATAAACCGAATTTGAACAATTCAAATTCTTTTTCTTTTTCTTTTCTTTTATACTGTTGCACGGCGTTATCCGAGCTAGCCAGGAGAACCTAAAGGACCTACAGATCATGAGATCCAACGATACGAGATTATCCAGTTAAAACTCTTTTAACCCGAATCAATCAACTTTCGTTAACCCCCGGAGACTCCACTATAGTCCGAGGGTTGCACTCTCCTCACTGTAGATATATTGTGTCCTCTTGATATAACCGTTATCGGTAAGTCGATCCTTCACAGGTTGTTCGTAATCACAGCTGGGTCATTTAAACCGTTTAACCCCTGCATTACATCTTGTTCCTTAAGTACCACTGACACCTCTAATGAACAATAGATCTGTGGTCCAACCATCAGATCAATATAACTCTCTCATCACATGAGAGTGTGAGCTCACATTGTTCAAGCCCCGGAGTCAGCTATTAAGGGAACAACCTATCTACTAACCCTGAAGAGCGGGTTAGGAGTGAATTCCAATCTTGCTGTACTATGTCCCCAGCTACCTATTCGACTTTATCCCCAAGTTGGTAGGCTTATTGAGCGGGCGTTCCGCCACTCTCACCCGTACAAGTCAAAGGATACTTCCGAATAAGCAGGAGTTCATAGCAAGCTCAGGATTAAGCTCGAGTTACCTAGGCCATCAAAATGTATAAGTCGGTCTCATCAGTAAACGGAGTTATAAAGAGAGAGCGACTTAATACGCGGTTCGATCTTGTGTAAACTCTTTACACAGGACACCCTCACTTCTCACATCTCCATGTGGAACGATTCGGATCACATCGTTTTGTACAATACAAAGTGAGCCGCATCCAATAGTGTTACCAGGATAAGGTACCCAGCCTTATCCGTATACTATAGACCGTTTTGACTGACTACTTGAGCCTGATCCACAATCATGTCATACATGAAGCTCAAGTACTCATATTCAGCCAAGGGTGTTGGTCATTGGTATAGGTTAAACCAATCACGTTTCACTTTATTCCAGTAAACTCTTTTACTGAATAAAACTAATAACTCTTTATTCTAAATAGAATATTTACAAACATAACAGTTTACAAACCACGAGTTTTAGGACATAAAACCCAACAAACTCCCACTTGGACTTAAACGTCCGTGGTGTACATGTTAGGCGGAGAAAACTAATATATCATATATCAGAAGCTTTCTCCCACTGTCCTCTCCAGCAACTCGGAGCCCTAGACTCTTCTAGGTGTCTCTCAAACACTTTAGCCATGAGAGACTTAGTAAACTAATCAGCATGAAGTACTACAAGGCTTTCTATGTGACCATCACATCTCCTCATAGCACTATCTGCGAGCTCAACTTATAAACATATTGCTGCTTGACAAGCTGCAAATAGACTTAGCTACCAACGAGGAATCAACAATACAACTCTTGTATTCTACTCTTCTAAATACAAGGAAAAAAGTTTAACCGGAATCCAATCCAATTGGACTAATAATACTGACAGCTCCCACTGCATAGCCTATATCGGGTCATGTATCTTAAAAGATACATCTGACCTCCAATATGTAAATGTACTTGGGTGCATCTCGTATCCTCAACACTTGAGGTGTCTCAGGAAACCATTTCAATAGACCATCAAATATTGACAACAACTTATCAATAAAAGATTTTAGAGATAACACTAGCAATTTGTTCTTACGACTCAGAACAATCTGAATCCTTAGAACAAACTAAGCCTACCTCCAAATCAACTATTTGGGAATGGTTCGCTAGTTAATGCTTATTGCAAGAAAAGAATCCTACATCATTCTCAATGATTAGGACAATAATTACGGAAACGAACTATGAAAGCTACAACATTGACTAAACCCTTGTCAAACAAAGTTTATCAAATTATTGTTCAAACTTTTGTTCAAAGCCATAAGATTTGATCACTGTATCAAACCTTACAGTTCAGGACGAAGATGCTTTCTCCAATTCATAAATGAATCGAATAAACCTAGCAAACCATTTGCTCTTTGTCCCAAACCATGAATCTTTCTGGTATAGACTCATAGATACTCAATCAAGATAACAATTCTGCAGAAAAGCTATCTTGACATCCACTTGCCAAATTCTATAAAGATAGAACATGGTAGTGGATAAGAGTCATCTATTTAACTTACGTCTGGCAACAAGAGAAAGAGAGTATACACAATAAACCCTTTCTCTTCGGGACAGTCCCTTTACCAGAAAGTCAAGCCATAAAGGTTTTCACCTTAGTGGCTTGGTCTCAATACCATCCATAGATTTGTCGCTTTGAGCCATTTGGCCTTGTCTATGTGATCCATTGCCTAATTAAAGACAGCGAATCCTTAATGTTATCATCAAGTATGACAACTTTGAGTTAAAGACGAGCCAGTGCAGCGGATCGGGTTGTCCTACAACCCTCCCACTGCATTGAGGCTTTCTCAATGGTTGAGAAACTCTAGTTTGATCAACAACCTTTGTTGATATCTCTTATAGCTTTCGTTAACACTGTGAGTCTTAACACGCTAGTTGTTTTCGAGTTTAATAGAACACATCAGTATATATATTTTGCTAAATGAACTGTTCATTATAAAACCAAAAGATATAATATACAAGTGTTCAGTTTAAACCAGAAATATAGACAATAATTACATATAATAAATGTTATTATCTCTATACAACAACTACAAAGTCTCCCACTAGTTCAGCTGCTACGATATCTCCATATCTCACAGCTAGAATACGACTGTCAGGAACTAGTTTCCTTGGAAAAACAAACATGCATAGTGGTTCCTGAAGACATCCAGGTATGACATTCATATCCACTAAACTTGTTTTGACAAATAAATCACATTTATCTTGTCGTTCTTTCTCAGCCTGTTTCTCAGCAAGGTGTTTGGAGAAGTTACGCTTCCAATACCCATCTTCATTACAATGGAAACATTTTCCTTTGTCTGAAGACTTCACCTTGCGAACAGTAGGGGCTTTGTCATTTCTCTTGTTACTCTTCTTCTTCTGAATAATCTCATTACTCAGAGAAGCAGACTTAGGCTTACTCCCTGACGCCAACCTCTCAAGGAATTTCTTCGAAGTGACAATATTTTCCTCCTTCTCTATTCCTTTGGAAGTGTACAGAGACTGTTAAGTCTGAAATGACGATGGTAGCAACGTTTACTTCTGCCGCACTAAAGTGGACCATCATGTTAAGGACAAAATCCCTAACAGAGGTATCCTCCACCATGCGAGAGTTGTAAACGATCTTGAGGACTTCATTACGAAGTGATGAGGACGACTGTCCACCATTGCTTGTAATGAAGACATGATTTCCTTTACAGAAATCATAACCTCATCCTACTTGCACAAGGTATCAAATATGCTTGCCAAGATATAGATTTGGGCTTTATCAATAGCCCTAATCCATCCATCGTATGCCTCTCGAACACTTCGAGATGCACTGGAGCCAGGAGCTGAAGGACATTCCTCCGTTAAGACAAACCTCAGGTCGTCCAGAACCAGAATCGTATTCAGGTTCGACTTCCAAGTTCCGTATTTCTCTCCGGTTAACTTGTCGTGAGCTAACAACTGTATAAACGAGCTCGACATGCCGAAAAAGAATGTAAAACTATTAGTGAAACGGTTTTAACCTATTTAAACCAATTAAGAGGTTTAGCAGCAAATAAAGTACCCAAACTCTTTATTTACATGCAACGATATTTTAGTGAGTTAGAATGGTCGCTACCTAAGGGTAAACAAGCACTCCTTCACTAAACCAAGACATTCTTGACTAAATGCTAGCTCCAGAATAACTCATATTCCACTAGCATCTTAGTTATCGTTTTCGGTCAAGATTTACAAACTCCTTAGCAAATCTCGTAAGTGTGACCCTCCATTTTTAGAACGCACAGGACGGCCCCAACAGTGCAACCTAAGGGAATGTTAGAGTTGGGAAATGGCCCTATGTTTCTTTATCCATAAATGGTGACTGACTTGTTCAACTCCCATGAAACGGCCCTCCTAAGGGATTGGTGCCGCCAAGGGCACCCTGCAGGCGGAACATGGGAATCTCACGGTTCAATCCAATGGAGGAGACCGCAGGAAGCACCGACGCGCTTCCTTCACCCACTTACTATAGACACTTACTCCATTCACCTTGCTATTGAAAGTTGCAAATACCATCCTAAGGGGGTTGCCACATTAGCAACACGAGGCCGAGCAAAATTCTCACGTTGTGAACTATACGGAGTGCGTAGCAGGAGAGGGATATATCATATATTCCTTCTCAACACATCTACTAAGCATCATAGACGAATTTTAGGTAAACTACTCAAGTTTTATCCGGCTAAGAAAATAAAACTTTAAGTCTAGGCAAACTATTTACCTGAGATGTCTAGGTTTATAAACACTTTACTAACCTTACACCTCTAATGCATGCTCATAAAGTCGGTTAACTTTACTCAAGTACCGGTTTGTCCCCAGGTAGGAGGTGTTCCGTAAACCGTCAACTTAAATACCTCCAACCTCGAACAGGATTTCACCGGGTGAGTTTCTCATAACCTTAGCATTTACGAGATAACGACCTATTCATCTAATGAACCTGATCGAATCATTTAACCCTAAATGAACATGCTGTTCTTTGTTATAGATTTTAAAAGTCTAAGTCATTTTTACAACACTTGCAAAAACTAGACTTACTACAACAAACTTCTATATGCTTCTCAAACATACATTCGCTAAGGCATGATGTTGCGTGCTCAATGTTAAAATAAATATGCAATAAGAGAGAGAGAGCACTCAGAACATGCAAGCATACATGATCTTATAGCAAGTAGTAAGTATTTTTTCATTCGTTTTCCCACAGAGACTTATTACTAGTTACTCGCGAAGTGTGATGTTAAGTAAGAATGGGGGGATTTGATGGGGTAGATTTGGTTTTTAATTGCCTAATTATTAATGAATCTATAAAGGATAGTAACATGAACAAATGCAAGTTAATGATAAACGAGAATGTAAAGAGAAGAGATTAATAAACGAAGAGAAAAACGGCTAAGGAGAATTTTTAACTTGATAGAATTGCGAGAACAGCAATTTTACCGCAATGTTACGAACAGCGAACGTGTGTAAAATGGAGAAACAAAGGCTACCAACGACTATCCTATAGGCTTTTTCACACGATTCTCAAGCATTAGATCACCTCACTATGCATCAAACTAACTCATTCTCATGTATCTTCCGATTTCATGCATTAGATTCTTTAGTTTACTCATGTCCAAGTAAGGTCTTAAGCATCTTGTTAAAAACAGTGAGTTATGATTTGTACTAGGAAAACGCCTATTCCTAGGTCATTTTCTGGCTACCTTGAAAGGCTAGCATGAGTGTATGACTCTGAACTCTTACTCCTTCCAGAGGTTAGGAGTTCTTTGGACAAAATGGATGGCCAATCGAAATTGCCCGTGGGATGAAGCTTACATACAATCAATGCATTCAAGAGCTATCCTACATGCTTGGTTCACGTGTTTTAGCCTATAGTATTGTCATTAGCATGCCCCTATGTGACTTAGCTACTCATGGATGTAGAGAGAACAGAAATATTAGCTGAAGTAGACATGCTTAGAAGAGAATTAAAGACAAAACACAGAGGAAAAACAGTAAACAACGAAGGTAAAAGCAAAGTGTGAAATGACGAATTGTGCTTTGATTAATCGATTGTTTGAATGAACAAATGAAAACTTAAACTCCCTAACATAAAGACAGAAAGCAACGAAATGAACTGGATTAACTAATGGAAAAGAAATAACAACAAACGGTTCTGGAAATGGAAAGTAAAGACAGAAAGCAAGTAAAGTGAGCTTGATCGCCTCGTCGCAAACGCCTCGGCTGAAGGGTGAGAAAGGTGAGCCTTGCTTGGATGAATCCAATCAGGAGAGAAGAGGAATCTTCTCTCCTTCCTATCAGATTGTCGACTCCAACAGCTGAACCTCTCAAACCAACAGACGGAGAAGAGAATGAATGAGAAAGACTGCGCTGCGAAGAGACTTCTACGCTTTCGGATGATGATTAAACCCTCCTCTTTGACCTGCTTTTATAGTATTCTGCAGGTGCGATTGGGCCAAGGAGAACCATCCATTCTCAACGTCGTACTTCAATATGGATGGAGGAGAAAGACCGAATCCCTGAAATAACGGATCACAACAGAAAAAGGTCAACCAACTTACGGATTTCACTTAAAACATTGTTGTTTTAGCAATGTTTCCGCAATGCCTCCGCAATGCACAGTTTTCATTCTTTTAACTTTGTTTTGCATTCTTTTTCTTCCCTTTTGCATACAAGCTCTAATTTAGCCTCATTCTCCTAATTCATATATATAAGCATAGATTCAAGCTAAATCCTATCACAAATACTTAGCAATGCACGTTTTTCTAACACAAATAAGTCCTAAAATAAGCACTTTTGAAGACGTAACACACCCCCAAACTTAAGGTTTTGCTCGTCCTCGAGCAAACTAAGGACTTTCTTAGGCTGCTGCTTTATCCATTCTAACCACTTACTGACTCCCCTAAGTTCCTATCTATAGCAGTGCTGTCCTGTGACACACTTCTAAGTTTACAACTATCCTTTTATTTTGTTTCTTCTGACTTCGCACGCCTAATTCTCCTACTGCTTTATTAACTCCCTACTCCTGATCTACTTGCTTCTGTCATATCATGCAACTATCCCTAAGGTTTCAAATTCTACCTAGCTTTACTCCAGACTCAGTACATGCTTCTAGTTTTTATCTTTGAGCTACCTAGGATTCCTTAGAGTCATGCCAGTCTTAGTATTAACAGTGACAGTAGTACATTTAGAGAACAACCTAAACCCTGGCATCACTACATTGGATAGACATTCATCTCCCTAGACAAACCTAAAAGCTACAACCTTGTGCTTAGCTCATTAAGGATCAGAGTTCTTTTTATTAAGGACATCTAAGCCACACGGTTGCAACTCCTAGGCATACATTCTTCTTCCCTATTTCTTCCTTTTTTCCTTTCTTACTTTGGTGGAGCCTCTCCTTTTGTTGCCTTTTGATGCAATGCCACTTGTGGGTTACACACTTGGCACTGATTACTCAACAACGTAAAGAGAGACACCCCTCTTTATTTTTTCATTTTTTTTTTTTTAGCTCATCATTTTTTCTAAAGGAGAAGAAGAATGCTTATGCTTCAAGGGAGAGAGGAATGTTCCTAGGCCTAGGGTGGCCTCCCCCAAACTTAAACTACTCATTGTCCCCAATGAGTGTCTGAGGTGGCACACCCCCAAACTTATCCTAGAAGCATCTAGTATAAGGTAAAACAAAGAGAATCTAAAAGCCCTAGGTATAGACAGAACATTCTGAAAGCAAACATCACAGCAGCAGAAATGTATAAAAAAAGGCAGGGAAGGACTTAAAGCTTATGCATGCTGAGCAATTTTGAGAGGATAATTTAAACTATCAAAGCTGTCTTATGACACTCATCCAGCATGCATATAGATAGGCCATATAAGGTAGTCAAGATAGCAGCAAAAGACCAAATTTAAACAGACCCAGCCTAGCTAAACAGTCGGTCAAAAACATGCAATTACTAACAAAAATTGCGGAATCCGCAATTATTTCGCAACGGATACAGGGCAGATATATCAGTGATCAAGGCCCCTATGCATGCTCTTTCCAGTCAGTTAAGCTATACAAACAGAAAACTAAACTAATCTACCTAATCAGCTACCATCAGACTACACTAAACAAATTTAAACACTAAAAATAAAGAACTAAAAACAGATCAAAATCATACTCAAAAGTAACAGAATTCACAAGGTTCAACGAAAAGCAGTTTCATATTTTTCTTTTTTCATTTTGGAGGGAACAGAAATACTCCCTTGAGTGCTCTTTAGCCTAGCACTCAGATGTCCTCCTCATCATCATCATCCCTCCTTGGTCTTGGAGGCACCCATGGTGTCAACAGGTCCGTGGGGAATTCAGGGAAGATGCAGCCCAATTGGTCTGCTACATCTTTATCCCTTGCCTGCGCATATGTGGCCCATTGAGCCATCTTCTTCTGTAGATCCATCAGACAAGCCATCGACAGAGACTGAGCAGCAGCCAGGCCATCCAGCTCGAACTCCATGTTCCCCTTCTTTCGCATCCTCAAGGCAGTAGGCAACTCCAGGTGCCCCGTGTAGGCCAGCTGCCTTTCCATCCTCTCGACTGGAACCCCTGCACGTAAACAGAGCTTAGTAATTGTATTAGGAAAGAAAAGTGCACCCTTACCCTTTTTGGCGCAGTCTGCGATTGAGGCTGCAATGACCTCCCCAACGTTGATTGTGAGGCCCCTCATGATCGCATAGACCAGCAGCGATCTGCCTTGGTTGATGGTAGTCTCGTGGGTCACTGGGGACAACCTCCTTCGCACGAAAGAGAACCAGACAGCTGCCTTGGCTGTGAGGGTAGCACTCATCAGGGTGTGCTTCCCATTGCGTGAAACGGTCCACGCTGCCTCAGGTTGGCCAATGATCCGCAGTGCTTCCTCTAGGACAGCCTCAGTTGGTGCATCAAGGATCCTCGCATAGTCTGTGTGTTTTTGCCCTTTGAGGCCATAGGCATCATTAATTGCCTTGGCTGAGAAATCTACCTCGACTCCTCTGACCACAGATAGGCCATCTTCAGGGTTCATCAAATTGGCGTAAAAATCATACACCATGCTGGAGTAGGCGGGGATGGGTGGTCTACACAGCTCCTCCCAGCCATGATTTGTGATCCCTGCGCGCAAGAACTGCGGCAGGTCTGCTAGCGCGTCAAGGAACCCTTTCTCGTGCAGCAAGTCCCTCTTCCTTAACTCAGTGCCTCTGGACTCAGCATCAGAGGACACATACCTCACAGATTGAGGCTCATCTTCAGGGTACAGCTTGGCTTTCCCTTTGTCTTTTGCTTTGGCTGATTCAGCAGCCTCGATCTTGAGCTTCTTTGGGGATGGCTCACCAATATCCTTCCGTGATGAAGGCTTACCCCTGGCTTTCTTTTTCTTGGACTTCTTCGAAGCCTTTGGCCGTTTGACTTTGACAACTTTGGGGGTTTTCTTTCTCAGTCTTGCCTTGGTGGTGATTTGTTGGAGGCAATCCCCCAACGTCTCGTCCATTGAATCATCCCTCTCTGCAGGGCTGTCAGGGCTAACCTCCCTCAAAGGAGAAAATACCTCATCTTCCTCAGCCGCGTCATCGCCTTGCACCGATTCTTGATGCTCTTCGCTTGGATTTTCAGGTTCAGGCGTCTGCGGCGGTGGAGTCTTTTCAGAGCTCTGTGGTGACGCTGATGGTTCAGGGCTTCGCGCCGGTGGAGATGGCGAGTGGCTTTGCCTGGCCGTCTCGTAGGATGGACGGCCGCTCTCTCGACTCTCCACAGAGGGAGTCTTCTTCTTGCTTGCTGCGTCGGCGACAACCATCTTCCATTTTCTTTTCTTGGGCGTCCCAGCTGGTTCAGATGGCCCAGCGGGGATCTCCGTCACTACCTTCCACTTCTTCCTGCGGACAGGGAGCTTGGGAAGGCGTTCGGTTCGCGCAGCCTCAGCATCTGCCAAGGCAAGGAGTGCCTCTCTCGCAGCGATCTCAGCGTCGTCAGCCTTCTTCTTGGACACAGATCTCTCAGCTCTCGTTAGCACCATGGTGGAATCGCAGGAATCTGGAAAGAGGAATTGCAGAGGAAGAAGGAGAGAGTTTTCTTGGAGTTCAGCAAATAGGGGAAGCGTATGGGCCATCGTGATCTTAACGGCTATTTGTAATGATGGAAATCCCAACGGCTATTTCTGTTGCGGATTCAGCAAATCTTTCGCAATTAAAGGGCCGTTGGAGATTTTCTTCAATTCAAACTCCAATCTTCTCCCAACAGAATCTTTGATTTGGCCCAATATCTTCCTCGATTTTTAATCTTGAATTCATCTCCTTGATTCCCTCTAGCAATCCCCTAGAAAAAGAAATAAAATCAACATCAAATTCGTAATCAAAATCACACAAAAATATACACAAACCGTAACCGAAAAAAATAGCAAAAATAAACTAAGGCATTAGCCTCGCATGGACGAGCACAGTAATCACTCGTCCTCTCTCGTTCTTATTTTCACGTTTCAGTCAAGAGGAAGGCCGAGAGAGTCTTCACATCTCCTTCCTCATAATAATGCTTCAATCGTGCACCATTAACCATGAACGGTTGCCCTTGCTGCAGGTTCCTAATCTCGACTGCGCCATGAACAAACACGTTAGTTATCACAAAAGGACCTGACCATCTGGACTTAAGTTTGCCTGGAAATAATCTCAACCGTGAGTTAAATAACAATACAAGCTGGCCTTTCTTAAAGTCCTTAATCCTAAGTCTACTATCATGCCAAATCTTGGTCTTTTCCTTATACATTTTAGCATTCTCATACGCCATATGTCTAAGCTCATCAAGCTCATGTAATTGCAGAGACCGCAATGTTCCCGCATCGGTCACGCAATAATTCAGTTCTTTCATGGCCCAAAATGCTTTGATTTCCAATTCAAGTGGTAAGTGACAAGTCTATAAGGAGACATACCTAGGGGTGTCTTATATGCAGTCCTATATGCCCAAAGTGCATCCTCGAGTTTAAAAGACCAGTCCTTTCTATTGGGTTTGACCACTTTTTCGAGTATACTTTTAATCTCCCTATTTGAAATTTCAGCTTGTCCATTCGAATGTGGGTGATAAGGGGTGGCTACCCTATGTCTAACATTGTATTTAGCCAACACCTTTTTCATTGCCCTATTAATAAAGTGTGTTCCTTCATCACTAATTAGAGCACGGGGTGTTCCAAACCTAGTAAAGATGTGTCTATGAAGGAATTTTATGACTGTTTTGGCATCATTATTTGGACATGCTATGGCTTCTACCCACTTAGACACATAGTCTACAGCTACAAGTATGTAAAGGTTACCTGCTGATGGGGGAAATGGTCCCATGAAGTCAATGCCCCACACATCAAAGAGCTCTAACTCAAGGATGTACGTGAGAGGCATCTCATCCTTCCGACTGAGATTACCTGTTCTCTGGCATTCATCACAGCTGTGTGCAAACTCGTGGGCATCTTTGAAGATTGTGGGCCAATAGTAGCCACTCTGGAACACCTTTGCAGCTGTTCTTTGGCCACCAAAGTGTCCACCATAGGGGGCTGTATGGCAGTGCTGCAGCACAGACTTCGCCTCAACAGCTGACACACATTTCCTTAACAAACCGTCTGCACATGTTCTGTAAAGTGTGGGATCATCCCATATGAATTTCCTAGCTTCATGCAGGAACCTCCTCTTTTCTTGGCTTCCCTTGAAAGTTGGTAGTACCTGCGATGCACGAAAGTTAGCAATATCAGCAAACCATGGTTCCTCATCGTTATCTCGATGTGTTAATACAAAGACATGCTCATCGATAAAGGCATCAGAAATTGCGGTTTCCGCAATGTTATCGCAATTATGTTGCAATCTTGAAAGATGATCCGCAACCACATTTTCACAGCCTTTCTTATCTCTAATGTCTAGATCAAATTCCTGCAGCAACAACACCCATCTAATCAACCTAGGCTTAGCATCAGCCTTCCTCATGAGGTATTTTAAGGCAGAATGGTCAGTGTACACGATTGTCCTAGTGCCTACAATGTAATTCCTAAACTTCTCGCAAGCAAATACTACAGCTAGCATCTCCTTTTCAGTAGTCGTGTAATTGCATTGTGCCTCATTAAGTGTCTTACTAGCATAGTATACAGGGTGTGTTAGTTTATCAATTTTTTGTCCTAGCATAACCCCTACAGCATAGTCACTAGCATCACATAACATCTCAAATGGAAGGTCCCAATTTGGCCCTACTATAATAGGTGCTCTGACTAATGCTTCCTTTAGGGTTTTCCAGGCTATTAAACATTCTTTAGAGAAGATGAATGTCTTATTCAGCTCTAGAAGCTCACACAAAGGTTTGGAGATCTTGGAAAAGTCCTTAATGAACCTCCTATAGAAACTTGCGTGTCCTAAGAAACTCCTTATGGCTTTCACATTCTGAGGTTCCACTAACTTCTCTATTATTTCAATCTTGGCCCTATCGACCTCTACTCCTGCTCTAGACACTCTATGACCTAGGACTATCCCTTCTTCCACCATGAAATGGCACTTTTCCCAATTAAGGACTAGGTTGGTCTCCTCACACCTAGCTAGAACTTGTCTTAAGTTCTCTAAACAGTTTGTGAATGAATCACCAAAGACTGAGAAGTCATCCATAAATATTTCTATCATGGATTCATCCAAGTCAGAGAAGATTGCCAACATGCACCTTTGGAACGTTGCTGGTGCATTGCATAAGCCAAAAGGCATTCTGCGAAAGACAAAGGTTCCAAAGGGACAAGTGAAGGTTGTCTTCTCCTGGTCCTTAGGGTCTATAGTGATCTGGTTATATCCTGAGTAACCGTCTAAGAAGCAGTAATAAGCTCTACCAGCTATCCTATCTAACATCTGGTCAATAAATGGTATAGGGAAGTGATCTTTTTTTGTTTCTTTATTTAGTTTTCTATAGTCCATACAGACTCTCCATCCTGTAATAGTCCTAGTTGGAATCAGTTCATTGCACTCATTTACTACTACAGTCATCCCTCCCTTCTTAGGTACACATTGTATAGGGCTCACCCACTGACTACTAGCTATAGGGAAGATTACACCTGCATCTAACCATTTTATGATTTCTTTTTTAACTACCTCTTTCATAGAGGGGTTCAACCTACGTTGGTGGTCTACTCGGGGTGTATGTTCTTCCTCTAGTATAATCTTATGCATGCAGTACGAAGGGCTAATGCCTCTAATGTCAGCAATAGTCCATGCAATAGCCTTTTTATGCTGCCTAAGTAATAAGATCAGTCCATCCTCATGCTTTTCACTCAATTTAGAAGAAATAATCACAGGCAAAGTATCATTACTTCCTAGATATGCATATTTGAGATGAGTGGGTAGAGGTTTCAATTCTAAGATAGGTGGATGCTCAATGGATGGCTTTAATGGGTTCATGGATCTGTTAGTTAAGTTATTATTAATACAAGCAGGCTGTATCTTATCTACAGGTATATCCATGATCTCAGAAACATTCAAATCAGTTAAGTCTACGTTTACATATTCATTAACATGCTTAGTCATTAATTCATGCTCCAGCTGTTCTTCCATTAGTGAATCTACAATATCCATGCTAGCACAGGATTCAGAGTCAGAGGGGTACCTTAAGGCTTTAAAAACACTAAATTTAACCTCCTCGTCATGAACCCTCATAGTGAGCTCACCTTTTTGGACATCTATCAGGGCCCTACCTGTGGCTAGAAATGGTCTGCCTAATAGGATGGGGACCTCCTTGTCTGCTTCATAATCCAGGATAATGAAATCTGCAAGAAAAATAAACTTGTCAACCTTTACAAGAATATCCTCAATCTTACCCTCAGGATATGCTATGGATCTGTCTGCAAGTTGTAAGGTGACAGTGGTGGGACGTGCTTCTCCTATTCCTAGCTGGCGGAATAGTGATAGGGGCATGAGGTTTATGCTGGCTCCCAGGTCACAAAGAGCTTTGCCCACGTGCTTGCCTCCTAACTCCACAGGTAAGGTGAAGGAACCAGGATCCTTCTCCTTCTTGGGTAGCTTGTTCTGGAGTATGGCACTGCACTCCTCAGTGAGATTCACTGTTTCAAATTCGCCAATAATTTTCTTGTTAGTAATTATATCCTTTAAAAACTTTACATAAGAGGGCATAGACTGTAAAACTTCTACAAAAGGAATATTCACATGCACTTGTTTAAGAATTTCTAGAAATTTATTAAAGCACTTCCTGTTCTTGTTTTTTCTTTAGCCTTCGAGGGAATGGAGGTGGTGGTACATAAGCAGGCACTTCAGGTCGCCTCAGGATGGATGGAGGCCTTGGAATTTCTTCTATCTCTTCTATGATTGGCTCCAGCCTTGCTCCTGATGTGCTTGTTGAGGGTTGCCCTTGGTTTGGCAGAGACTCCAGTGGAGCACTAGACTCGTTGTTCTCTACTCTCTTTGGGATTTCTCTAGTGTTGTTCACCAATGGTCTCCCACTTCTAAGTTCAATTGCTTGAACTTGTTCCTTACCATCTCTTCTTGGCACCTCTGTGTCAGCAGGAAGTCTACCTTGGGGCCTACTTTTGAGTTCATTGGCTAATTGCCCTATTTGGTTCTCTACGCTCCTGAGGGTAGCTTGTTGACTTTGCAGGGTGGCATCATTCTTGGCTATGTATTCCTTGAGTAAGTTTTCTACAGATGACCCTACTGGTGGGTTGTATGGTTTTTGATACATGGATTGGTTATGTTGGGGAGTGAAACCAGGTGTTCCACTCGGTCTTGGCTGGTTAGGCGCTTGGTTAGTGTTTTGCTGGCCACCCCATGAGAGATTTGGGTGGTTCCTCCAGCCAGGATTGTAAGTATTGGAATAGGGGTTGTTCCTAGGCTGCTGCTGGCTTCCTACATAGCAGACTGAGGCTGGATTCCCAGGGCAGTATTCGTACAGATGCCCTTCCTCACAGAATCCACAGGGTAGTGTCTCACCTTGACTTGGTTGTGTGCCCATTGACATGGCTGTGGCGGTGTTGACACTAGTTTGGAGATTGGCTTGAGCCATTTGTTTAACTAGGTTGGTCAGGGCGCTTATTTGACTACTCATGGCATTGAGTGCGTCCTTATCTTGAGCTCTACTTGGCTCTATGGGATCATCTGACCACCTACAGTGAGATGCTGAGATCTTCTCCAAGATCTCATAGGCTTCGTTATAACTTTTGGATAACATGGAACCACCAGCAGATGAATTTAGAACTTGTCTGGTGCTGGGGTTGCATCCTTTGAAAAAGACCTCTATTTGGATACACCATGGGATGCCATGGTGCGGGCATTTAAGTAGAAGGTCCTTGAACCTTGTCCAAGCTTCGTGAAGAGACTCATTCTCAGCTTGTTTAAACTTGATTATATCATCACGAAAGGTAGAATTCCTATCAGGGGGGAAATATTTTACTAGGAATTTCTCCGCCAAGTCTGTCCAATTGCGGACTGATCCAGAGGGTAATGAGTTTAACCACGTTTTGGCTTTGTCCCTCAAAGAGTAAGGGAAGAGGTAGAGCCTTAAGGCTTCTTGGGAAACTCCAGGGATGAGAAATGTATCACTAACTCCTAGGAAGTTTCTAAGATGGTTGTGGGGATCCTCATTTTCCACTCCAAAGAATTTTCCCACAGTGGACAACATTTGGAACATTACTGGCTTTAACTCGAAGAAGTTGGCAGTAATCTCAGGGCAGATTATGCTTGGGTTTAGCTCCCCAGGCATAGGTACTAGGTAAGAGAGTATGGCACTATCCTTATCATTCGCTATTTCGATGGGATTGCGAGTGGTAGGTGCCGGATTTGGGTTTGGTATCTCCATTTCTACTTGATGGAATTGCGGAAACTCTGCGGTTTCAGCAATTATTTGAGGTATAGAGGGTTGTTTAAAGAGACGTTTCTTAGCTTTGTTTCTGGCCCTAAGTAATCTCTCAGGCTCAGGATTGAACTCTAGATCGCTAATTGAATGCTCATTAATAAACTAACCCAATGGTACCTGCAAAAGAAACAAGAAATAGATTAGTCCCAATGGATTTTAAACTTGTGTTCCAAACTTAACAAACTTCGTTTTCGCTACACTAAGTCCCCGGCAGCGGCGCCAAAAACTTGTTGCGTGCTCAATGTTAAAATAAATATGCAATAAGAGAGAGAGAGCACTAAGAACATGCAAGCATACATGATCTTATAGCAAGTAGTAAGTATTTTTTCATTCGTTTTCCCACAGAGACTTATTACTAGTTACTCGCGAAGTGTGTTGTTAAGTAAGAATGGGGGGATTTGATGGGGTAGATTTGGTTTTTAATTGCCTAATTATTAATGAATCTATAAAGGATAGTAACATGAACAAATGCAAGTTAATGATAAACGAGAATGTAAAGAGAAGAGATTAATAAACGAAGAGAAAAACGGCTAAGGAGAATTTTTAACTTGATAGAATTGCGAGAACAGCAATTTTACCGCAATGTTACGAACAGCGAACGTGTGTAAAATGGAGAAACAAGGGCTACCAACGACTATCCTATAGGCTTTTTCACACGATTCTCAAGCATTAGATCACCTCACTATGCATCAAACTAACTCATTCTCATGTATCTTCCGATTTCATGCATTAGATTCTTTAGTTTACTCATGTCCAAGTAAGGTCTTAAGCATCTTGTTAAAAACAGTGAGTTATGATTTGTACTAGGAAAACGCCTATTCCTAGGTCATTTTCTGGCTACCTTGAAAGGCTAGCATGAGTTTATGACTCTGAACTCTTACTCCTTCCAGAGGTTAGGAGTTCTTTGGACAAAATGGATGGCCAATCGAAATTGCCCGTGGGATGAAGCTTACATACAATCAATGCATTCAAGAGCTATCCTACATGCTTGGTTCACGTGTTTTAGCCTATAGTATTGTCATTAGCATGCCCCTATGTGACTTAGCTACTCATGGATGTAGAGAGAACATAAATATTAGCTGAAGTAGACATGCTTAGAAGAGAATTAAAGACAAAACACAGAGGAAAAACAGTAAACATCGAAGGTAAAAGCAAAGTGTGAAATGACGAATTGTGCTTTGATTAATCGATTGTTTGAATGAAAAAATGAAAACTTAAACTCCCTAACATAAAGACAGAAAGCAACGAAATGGACTGGATTAACTAATGGAAAAGAAATAACAACAAACGGTTCTGGAAATGGAAAGTAAAGACAGAAAGCAAGTAAAGTGAGCTTGATCGCCTCGTCGCAAACGCCTCGGCTGAAGGGTGAGAAAGGTGAGCCTTGCTTGGATGAATCCAATCAGGAGAGAAGAGGAATCTTCTCTCCTTCCTATCAGATTGTCGACTCCAACAGCTGAACCTCTCAAACCAACAGACGGAGAAGAGAATGAATGAGAAAGACTGCGCTGCGAAGAGACTTCTACGCTTTCGGATGATGATTAAACCCTCCTCTTTGACCTCCTTTTATAGTATTCTGCAGGTGCGATTGGGCCAAGGAGAACCATCCATTCTCAACGTCGTACTTCAACATGGATGGAGGAGAAAGACCGAATCCCTGAAATAACGGATCACAACAGAAAAAGGTCAGCCAACTTACGGATTTCACTTAAAACATTGTTGTTTTAGCAATGTTTCCGCAATGCCTCCGCAATGCACAGTTTTCATTCTTTTAACTTTGTTTTGCATTCTTTTTCTTCCCTTTTGCATACAAGCTCTAATTTTGCCTCATTCTCCTAATTCATATATATAAGCATAGATTCAAGCTAAATCCTATCACAAATACTTAGCAATGCACGTTTTTCTAACACAAATAAGTCCTAAAATAAGCACTTTTGAAGACGTAACACATGACAAATTGAATATTTAACTTCATAATCAATATAACACTTATATCGACTATGCTCTTAAATATACAACTCCTAATTCATAAATTAATATAACACTTATATCAATTATTATGAATTAAACATGCATCCTATACATTATAACAATTATAACATACAATATGCATCTTAGTTGGATGTTTAATTTCATAATTAATATAACACTTATATTAATTATTCTATTAAGCAAACAACAACTAATTCATGTATTAATATAACACTTATATTAATACTCATGAATTAAACATGCATCCTATACATTATAACACTTATAACCTACAATATGCATAAAACCAAGGCAACCTATGTTGTATATTTAATTTCATAATTAATATAACACTTATATCAATTATTCTATTAAATTAACAACATCTAATTCATGAATTAATATAACACTTATATTAATACTCATGAAGTCCCAAATATGCATACTATAAATTATAACACTTATAACATAATACCAATGCATGGAGCATGCTTCCTATGGTGGGATTTTAAATCTATATGGCATACGATTTGAACATACAAACATGGATTTTAATTAAAACATACATTCGCAATGCATAATTAATTAAAAACACTAAAGTGGATCGATTTTGGCATTTAGCAAGCAATAACTATTTTATTACAAGCTTGATCAACAAGCTAAATCTTCAGCGGACTTCGAACTCTTCGCACCGCCTTTGACCAGCTTGCTTCCTCCGAACGCTTCGGGCAAATTCTCTTCGAATTTCTCTTCGTATTGCCTAGAACGAGTTGAACTTATACCGAACATTTTGGCGAGCTCAAAACTCGAGCTTCTTTCACAAAGAAACCTATATGGACTCTAATGACTCTAAAAATACAGACTCTTCTGCACGCATTAAAGCCCATACATTCTCGGGCAATTACAAATAATAAAATTCAAATATAAACTATGCCAAAATCGATATCCACTTTAGACGCCAATTCAGAAACAATTTCTAAATTAAAATACCCACCAACTTAAATTGATGCAAATTGAGTTAATCACAAAATCGCTCTGATACCAATTGATGGAGCGACTTGCGCAGCGGAAAGCGATTTCGGACCGATGATACTCTAATTTCATCAATTTAACAAATAGTAAACATGCTCAAAATACGGAATTAAGAAATTAGAAATACATACCCTTGTAGCTCCAATTTCTTCAAGTCCGTCGGTCGTTCCTCGTCACGAACTCTTCCAGTCTCTTCTCACGAACACCCCGAGGACCACCCCAGGTAGTCCCGCTATCCTCGGCGCCGCGCAACGGAGTTGTGGGACTCCGAATAGAAAAGAAACGAAAAAGAAAAGAGGAAGGAAGAAGAAGAAAAGAATGAGAGAGAGAGGCTGAAGAAAAATTAAAAAAAACTTAAGAGTTTTTTTTTTTAAACAAACGTAACAACCCCTCTGTTCTAATCCATTCTCCATCATCATCTAAAGGCCAAAGAAAGTTTTATATATACATTATAAAAATTTATATATATATATGTGTCTTGCTGCATGCAAGACACATATATATATATATAAATTTAATTATTATTATTAAAAATAATAATAATAATTTTATTTATTAAACTTTTTTAATAAATAAAATATATATATATATATATAATTATTAATTAAACTTTTTAATTAATAAATATTATTTAATTTAATATCAAATATTAATTTAAATAATATGAATAAACCCGATTTTCCGAAAACCGACTTTTTTACACATGAATCCTATTCATGTTTTAGGCCAATCCCATATTTAAATCATATTTAAATATGTCCATCCTCCTTCCATAAACCGAATTTGAACAATTCAAATTCTTTTTCTTTTTCTTTTCTTTTATACTGTTGCACGGCGTTATCCGAGCTAGCCAGGAGAACCTAAAGGACCTACAGATCATGAGCTCCAACGATACGAGATTATCCAGTTAAAACTCTTTTAACCCGAATCAATCAACTTTCGTTAACCCCCGGAGACTCCACTATAGTCCGAGGGTTGCACTCTCCTCACTGTAGATATATTGTGTCCTCTTGATATAACCGTTATCGGTAAGTCGATCCTTCACAGGTTGTTCGTAATCACAGCTGGGTCATTTAAACCGTTTAACCCCTGCATTACATCTTGTTCCTTAAGTACCACTGACACCTCTAATGAACAATAGATCTGTGGTCCAACCATCAGATCAATATAACTCTCTCATCACATGAGAGTGTGAGCTCACATTGTTCAAGCCCCGAAGTCAGCTATTAAGGGAACAACCTATCTACTAACCCTGAAGAGCGGGTTAGGAGTGAATTCCAATCTTGTTGTACTATGTCCCCAGATACCTATTCGACTTTATCCCCAAGTTGGTAGGCTTATTGAGCGGGCGTTCCGCCACTCTCACCCGTACAAGTCAAAGGATACTTCCGAATAAGCAGGAGTTCATAGCAAGCTCAGGATTAAGCTCGAGTTACCTAGGTGTTGCGTGCTCAATGTGTTAAAATAAATAAGCAATAAGATAGAAAGAGCACTCAGAACATGCAAGCATACATGATCTTATAGCAAGTAGTAAGTATTTTTTCATTCGTTTTCCCACAGAGATTTATTTTAAGCTACTCATGAAGTGTAAAGTTAAGAAAGAAAGGGTGGATTTGATGGTGTATAATTGCTTTTAAATTGTCTATTTCCTACTGAATACATAGAGGGTAGTAACATAAACAAGTGCAAGTCAAAGCTAAACTCAAATGAAAAGAGACGACATTAATAAATGAAGACAAAAACAGCTAGACAGAAGTGTAACTTTAGCAGAATTGCGGAAACAGCAATTCTACCGCAATTTTAACAACAGCGAAAGTGTGTAAAATGGAGAAACAAGGGCTACTAACGACTCCCCTATAGGCTTTTTCATACGATTCTCAAGCATTGGATCAACTCTCTATGCATCAAACTCACTCAATCTCATGTATCGTCTGATTCCATGCATTAGATTCTTTAGTTTACTCATGTCCAAGTAAGGTCTTAAGCATCTTGTTAAAGCAGAAAGTCATGGTTTGTACTAGGAAAACGCCTATTCCTAGGTCGTTTTCTGGCTACCTTGAAAGGCTAGCATGAGTGTATGACTCTGAACTCTTACTCCTTCCAGAGGTTAGGAGTTCTTTGGACAAAATGGATGGCCAATCGAAACTGCCCGTGGGATGAAGCTTACATACAATCAATGCTTCGAGAGCTATCCTACATGCTTGGTTCACGTTTTTTAGCCTATAGTGTTGTCATCAGCATGCCCCTAAGTGACTTAGTTACTCATGGATATGGGGTAAACAGAAATAAAAGATGAAAGGGACATGCTTAGAAGAGAAATATACTCAAAACAGTAAGAAAAAACCGTAACAGTAGAAGATGGAACACTTGTGAAATAATAAACTATGCTTTGATTACTTGAATGTTGGACTGAACAAAAGGAAGCTTAAATCGAATAATATAAAGTCAGACAGCAACGAAATGAAATAAACTAGCTACTGGAATTGAAACAACAACAGAACACAGTTGGAAATGGAAAATGAAAGACAGAAAGCCGAAAAACGAGCGTGAACGCCTAATTGCAGGTGCCTCGGCTGAAGGGGATGAAAGAATAGCCTTGCTTGGATGAATCCAATCGGGAGAGAAGATGAATCTTCTCTCCTTCCTATCAGATTGTCGATTCCAACAGCTGAAACTCTCAAGCCAACAGACGGAGAAGAATGACAGGAGAAAAGATGGAGCTGCGAGAAGGCTTCTACGCTTTCGGATGATGCTTGAACCTTCGACTTTGACCCCTATTTATAGTAGTCTGCAGGTGCATTTGGGCCAAGGAGAACCATCAATCTTCAACGTCGTACTTCAGAATGGATGGAGGAGAAAGAACGAATCCCTGAAATAACGGAAATTAACAGAAAAAGATCAGTCAACTTACGGTTTTCACTTGAAACATTGCGGTTTCAGCAATGTTTCCGCAATGCTGTCGCAATGCTTGTTTTTCATTCTTTTCCTTCGGTTTTCAACCCTTTTCTTTCCTATTGTACACAAGTCCTAATTTAGCTACCTTCTTTTAAATCTCATATTTAAGCATAGGTTTAGGCTAAATGCTATCAAAAACACCTAAGAGTGAACATCTTTCTAAGATAATTAAGTCCTAAAAAGGTCACTTTTGGAGACGTAACACACCCCCAAACTTAAGGTTTTGCTTGTCCTCGAGCAAACTAAGGACTTTCCTAGGCTGCTGTTTCTTCTTCCTTAACCACTTACTAACTCCCCTATATTCTTATCCATAGCAGTGCTGTCCTGTGACCCACTTCAAAGCTTAAAACTACCCTCTCATCTAGCTTCTTCTGATTTCGCATGCCTAATACTCCTACTGTTTTTATTAACTCCCTACAACTGATCTACCTGCTTTTGTCATATAATGCCACTATCCCTAAGGTTTCAAATTCTACCTAGCTTTACCCCAGACTCAGTAGATGCTTCTAGCTTTATTTTTAAATTGTCTAGGATTCCTTAGAGTCATGCCAGTCTTAGTATTAACAGTGACAGTAGTGCTTTAAGAGAACAACCTAAACCCTGGCATCACTACATTGGATATACACTCATCTCCCTAAACAACCCTACAAGCTACAACTTTGTGCTCAGCTAATTGAGGATCAGAGTTCTTTTTATCAGGACATCTAAGCCACAAAGTTGCAACTCCTAGGTATACATTCTTCTTCCCTACTTTTTCCTTTTTTTCTTTCTCAGGTGGAGCCTTTCCTTTGGTTGCCTTTTGATGCAATGCCACTTGTGGGTTACACACTTGGCACTGATTACTCAGCAACCTAAGAGAAACTCCCCTTTTATTCTTTTTTCATTTTCAGCTCATTTTTTTTTTAAAAAGGAGAAGAAGAATGCTTATGTTTTAAGGGAGAGAGGAATGTTCCTAGGCCTAGGGTGGCCTTGTTAAGTCTCTGAAAGTGACTTATTTAGGACCCATTTAGCTTAAGAAGATGCACACTTTTAGGTGTTTTTGATAGCATTTAGCCTAAACCTATGCTTTAATATGAGAATTAGAAGAAGGTAGCTAATTTAGGACTTATGCACAATAGGTAGAAAAAGGGTTGAAAACCGAAGGAAAAGAATGAAAAATGAGCATTGCAAATGAATTGCGAAAACATTGCGGTGACCGCAATTATTCAAGTTAAAACCGTAAGTTGGCTGATCTTTTTCTGTTTAGATCCGACTTTTCAGGGATTCGTTCTTTCTCCTCCATCCATTCTGATATATGACGTTGAAGATTGATGGTTCTCCTTGGCCCAAACGCACCTGCAAACTACTATAAAAGGGGGTCAAAGTCGGAGGTTCAATCATCATTCAACGTGCAGAAGTCTTCTCACAGTCCACCATTTCTCTCGTTTTTCCCTTGCCGTCTGTTGGAGTGAGGTTCTCAGCTTTTGGAGTCGATAATCTGATAGGAAGGAGAGAAGATTCTTCTTCTCTCTCGATTGGATTCATCCAAGCACGGCTGAATTCTCATCACCATCAGTCGAGGCGACTGCCACGAAGATTTCCAGCACACCTTTACTGTTTTCTGCTCTTTCCTTCTCAATTCCATTTCTGTCAATGTTGTTCTTAGCTTAGTCATTTACTTATTGCATTTCGTTGTTGTCTGCCTTGAATTCATTCTGTTTAAGCTTTCCTTTGTCATTCAAACACTTTAAGTAATCAAAGTAAGCTTCTGCATTTCACAGTTATTCCTTATTCTGCTACGAGTTTGGCTTGCTGTTTTAAGCACTTTTTCCTTCTAAGCATGTCTACTTTATCTTATATTTCTGTTCTACATATATCCATGAGTAACTAAATTCATTTAGGGGCATGCTAATGACAGAACTATAGGCTAAAAAACGTAAGTCAAGTAGGTAGATCAACACTCGAACATTGATTATATGTAAGCTTCATCCCACGGGCAATTTCGATTGGCCATCCATTTTGTCCAAAGAACTCCTAACCTCTGGAAGGAGTAAGAGTTCAGAGTCATATAATCATGCTAGCCTTTCATGGTAATCAGGAAACGGCCTAGGAATAGGCGTTTCCCTAGTATAAACTGAACACTCCTGTTTTAACAAGATGCTTAAGACCTTACTTTGAAGTCGAGTAAACTTGAGTCTCTCATGCATGGAATCGGACGATACTTGAGATAGAGTGAGTTTAATGTATAGAGAGTTGATCCAAAGCTTGATAATCGTAATAAACTGCCTATAGGATAGTCATTAGTAGCCCTTAATTCACCCATTTAACCAGTTTTTCGCTGCCAATTAATTGCGGATTAATTGCGGTTCTCGCAATTCTGCTAAATTGCTTACTGTCTAGCTGTTTTCTTCTTCGTTTATTGATTCCATCTCTTGTTCTATAAGCCTGATTTTTACTTTAATTTGTTTATGGCATATTCCTTTATACATTCAGCAGAAAGTAGTTAATTAAAAACCAATTTTACCCCATCAAATCCATCCCATCTTTCTTAACAAACACACTTCGCGAATAGCTAAAAACAAGTCTCTGTGGAAAAAACGAATTAAATATACTCACTACTTGCTGTAAGACCATGTATGCTTGCATGTTCTAAGTGCTCTCTCTACCCTTTTGCATATTTATCTTTACACATTGAGCACGCAATAAGTTTTTGGCGCCGCTGCCGGGGACTTATTTTAAGTGAAAACGAAGTCTGTTAAGTTTGAAAAAACAAGTTCATTGCTTATTGAGAGCTAATCTTCTTTCATTTCTTTTACAGGTACTATCAAGCTAGTTTATGAAAGAGTTTTCAAACCTCAACTCGCAACAGAGAGAAACTTTGCAGGTGGAAAACGTATGTGTACGACAAAGTAAATGAATACGCTGCAAAACTTAATTGGAGGAAGAGTTTGCCCGCAACAGTTTGAAGAATTTTATCAGCCATGTGCTTATTGTGGGGATAATCATAACTTGGAGAATTGCCCAACCTTGAATTATCAAGAGAGGCAATATCAACAAAGCTATGACAACCATTATTCGTACATGTGTGAACATGATCAGTGGCAACTCTCAAATAATCCTTGGGAAGAGCATGTGCAAATTGCTCATTATGAAGAGTTCCCCCAACATGAAGACTATCAACATTATGCCCCAACTCCAAATGAAGAATTATCACCCACTTTGGAGGCGCTATGGAGAGAATTCATGGAAAGGAATGATGCATCCATGAGGAGAATGGATGTGCAATTAGCCCAGCTCACAAATGACTTACAAGATCTACTTGCTATGGCAAATTCACCACCACCATGCCCTCAGATATTCGATTTTTATGATGATGAATCCTTTGTTACCTTCGAATCTGAGAAAAGTGATCCAATGGAATATCCATATGAAATGGTGGAGTTGGTGAAAGGTGAGAAAAATGAAATTGTGCTGGATGAGGCCAAAGAGACTAATGCGCTGCTTGAGGAACAAGAATTTGAAATGTTTGAGGTTGTAGCAAGCTTCTCCACCAATGAAAGAGTTGAGCCACCACCACCACAAATGCTCCAGCTGAAGGAGTTAGAAAGAGTTGTGCCAGAAAAAGAAGTCCCATCGCATCAAAGCTATGTTGTAGCAAATATTGTAGAAACAAAACCAACGCACAGAAAGTACAAACCTTGGGATGTTATAACATGCAGTCTCTTTGAAAGAATCAACAAATTCAAGGTGTGGCAGAAAGTCCGACCCCGTAAATCAAGACTTAAGTATCTTAAAGAAGCAAAAGTGATGCCTCGAAACATTGAAGAATATCCATATGAGGCAGATTGAAAAGGGAGTATTTCTGTTCCCTAATAATAAAAAAAAAATCAAACTGCTTTTCGTTGAACTATGTGAATTCTGTTACATTTGAGTACATTTTTGATCTGTTTTAGATGCTTAGTTTTATGTTTTTAATTTTGCTTAGTATAGTCTGATGATAGGAGCCTAGGTAGGTTAGTTTTGTTTTATTTTTAGAAGAGCTTGAATGACTGGAAAGAGCATGCTTAGGGGCCTTAATCACTGTTATATCGGCCCTGATCTAATTGCGAAATAATTGCGGTACCCGCAATTTTCATGACTGAAAGCATGTTTTGGACTGTCTGTTTAGCTAGGCTGTGATCTGTTTAAATTCCATCTTTTGCTGCTATCATGACTACCTTATATAACTTATCTAAATGCATGCTGAATGAGTGTCATAGGACACCCTTTGATAGTTTAAATCAACCTCTAAAAAGCTCAGCATGCACAGCTTTAAGCCCTTATCTGTCTGTTTTTTTACTGCTGCTGTGATATTTGTCGTTCGAATGTTTTGTCTATGCCTAGGGCTTTAGATTCTCTTTGTTTTACTTTAGACTAGATGCTTCTAGGAAAGTTGGGGGTATGCCACCTCAGACACTCATTGGGGACAATGAGTAGTTGAAGTTTGGGGGAGGCCACCCTAGGCCTAGGAACATTCCTCTCTCCCTTAGAAACATAAGCATTCTTCTTCTCCTTTACAAAAAAAATGATGAACTGAAAAAAAAAAAAATATGAAAAATAGATTAAAGAGGGGAGTCTCTCTTAGGTTGCTAAGTAATCAGTGCCAAGTGTGTGACCCACAAGTGGCATTGCATCAAAAGGCAACCAAAGGAGAGGCCCCACCTAAAGAAGAAAAGGGGAATAGGGAAGAAGAATGTATACCTAGGAGTTATAACTTTGTGGCTTAGATGTCCTATTTAAAAAGAACTCTGATCCTCAATTAGCTAAGCACAAAGTTGTAACTTGTAGGGTTGTTTAGGGAGATGAGTGTTTATCCAATGTAGTGATGCCAGGGTTTAGGTTGTTCTTTAAAAGTACTACTGTTACCGTTAATACTAAGACTGGCATGACTCTAAGGAATCCTAGACACATTAAAAATAAAACTAGAAGCATGTACTGAGTCTGAGGTAAAGCTAGGCAGAATTTGAAACCTTAGGGATAGTGGCATGATATGACAAAAGCAAATAGATCAGTTGTAGGAAGTTAATAAAAGCAGATGGAGTGTTAGGCAGGCGAAGTCAGAAGAAGCTAGATAAGAGGGTAGTTTTACACTGAGAAGTGTGTCACAGGACAGCAGTGCTATAGAAAGGGATATAGGGGAGTCAGTAGGTGGTTAAAGAAGGTGAAACAGTAGCCTAGGTAAGTCCTTAGTGTGCTTGAGGACAAGCAAAACCTTAAGTTTGGGGGTGTGTTAAGTCTCTGAAAGTGACTTATTTAGGACCCATTTAGCTTAAGAAGATGCACACTTTTAGGTGTTTTTGATAGCATTTAGCCTAAACCTATGCTTTAATATGAGAATTAGAAGAAGGTAGCTAATTTAGGACTTATGCACAATAGGTAGAAAAAGGGTTGAAAACCGAAGGAAAAGAATGAAAAATGAGCATTGCAAATGAATTGCGAAAACATTGCGGTGACCGCAATTATTCAAGTTAAAACCGTAAGTTGGCTGATCTTTTTCTGTTTAGATCCGACTTTTCAGGGATTCGTTCTTTCTCCTCCATCCATTCTGATATATGACGTTGAAGATTGATGGTTCTCCTTGGCCCAAACGCACCTGCAAACTACTATAAAAGGGGGTCAAAGTCGGAGGTTCAATCATCATTCAACGTGCAGAAGTCTTCTCACAGTCCACCATTTCTCTCGTTTTTCCCTTGCCGTCTGTTGGAGTGAGGTTCTCAGCTTTTGGAGTCGATAATCTGATAGGAAGGAGAGAAGATTCTTCTTCTCTCTCGATTGGATTCATCCAAGCACGGCTGAATTCTCATCACCATCAGTCGAGGCGACTGCCACGAAGATTTCCAGCACACCTTTACTGTTTTCTGCTCTTTCCTTCTCAATTCCATTTCTGTCAATGTTGTTCTTAGCTTAGTCATTTACTTATTGCATTTCGTTGTTGTCTGCCTTGAATTCATTCTGTTTAAGCTTTCCTTTGTCATTCAAACACTTTAAGTAATCAAAGTAAGCTTCTGCATTTCACAGTTATTCCTTATTCTGCTACGAGTTTGGCTTGCTGTTTTAAGCACTTTTTCCTTCTAAGCATGTCTACTTTATCTTATATTTCTGTTCTACATATATCCATGAGTAACTAAATTCATTTAGGGGCATGCTAATGACAGAACTATAGGCTAAAAAACGTAAGTCAAGTAGGTAGATCAACACTCGAACATTGATTATATGTAAGCTTCATCCCACGGGCAATTTCGATTGGCCATCCATTTTGTCCAAAGAACTCCTAACCTCTGGAAGGAGTAAGAGTTCAGAGTCATATAATCATGCTAGCCTTTCATGGTAATCAGGAAACGGCCTAGGAATAGGCGTTTCCCTAGTATAAACTGAACACTCCTGTTTTAACAAGATGCTTAAGACCTTACTTTGAAGTCGAGTAAACTTGAGTCTCTCATGCATGGAATCGGACGATACTTGAGATAGAGTGAGTTTAATGTATAGAGAGTTGATCCAAAGCTTGATAATCGTAATAAACTGCCTATAGGATAGTCATTAGTAGCCCTTAATTCACCCATTTAACCAGTTTTTCGCTGCCAATTAATTGCGGATTAATTGCGGTTCTCGCAATTCTGCTAAATTGCTTACTGTCTAGCTGTTTTCTTCTTCGTTTATTGATTCCATCTCTTGTTCTTTAAGCCTGATTTTTACTTTAATTTGTTTATGGCATATTCCTTTATACATTCAGCAGAAAGTAGTTAATTAAAAACCAATTTTACCCCATCAAATCCATCCCATCTTTCTTAACAAACACACTTCGCGAATAGCTAAAAACAAGTCTCTGTGGAAAAAACGAATTAAATATACTCACTACTTGCTGTAAGACCATGTATGCTTGCATGTTCTAAGTGCTCTCTCTACCCTTTTGCATATTTATCTTTACACATTGAGCACGCAACAGGCCTCCCCCAAACTTCAACTACTCATTGTCCCCAATGAGTGTCTGAGGTGGCAAACCCCCAAACTTGTCCTAGAAGCATCTAGTCTAAGGTAAAACAAAGAGAATCTAAAAGCCCTAGGCATAGACAGAACATTCTAAAAGAAAATATCACAGTAGCAGGAATTTGAAAAACAGACAGGCAAGGACTTACAGCTATGCATGCTGAGCTATTTAGAGGCTAATTTAAACTATCAAAGGGTGTCCTATGACACTCATCCAGCATGCTTTAAGATAAGCTATATAAGGTAGTCATGATAGCAGCAAAAGATAGAATTTAAACAGATCACAGCCTAGCTAAACAGACAGTCCAAAACATGCATTCAGGAATAAAAATTGCGGGTACCGCAATTATTTCGCAATCGAGTCAGGGCAGATATATCAGTCACTAAGGCCCCTAAGCATGCTTTATCCAGTCATTCAAGCTCGACAAAAATAAACCTAAACTATCCTACCTAATCAGCTAGCAGCAGGCTATACTAAGCAATTTTAAAAAACGTAAAACTAAGCAACTAAAACAGATCAAAATTTTACTAAAAACAGCATAATTCACATGGTCTATCAGAAAGCAGATTTTTTTTTTTTTTATTATTCTAAGGGAACAGCAATACTCCCTTGAGTGCAATTCAAACCAGCACTCAGATGTCTTCATCCTCATCAGGTCGTCGTGGTCGTGGAGGCACCCATGGATGCAGGAGATTTGTGGGGAAGTCAGGGAAGATGCACCCAAGTTGGTCAGCAACTTCCTTGTCCCGTGCCTGCGCGTAAGTGGCCCATTGAGCCATCCTCTTCTGCATATCCATCAGGCAAGCCATGGACAGCGACTGGTCAGCAGCCAACCTATCCAGCTCGAATTCCATGTTCCCCTTCCTTTTCAGCCTCAAGCCAGCAGGTAGCTCCAAGTGGCCTGTGTAAGCCATTTGCTGCTTCATTCGCTCAATAGGGACTCCTGCAAGCAAACAGAGTTTAGTTATAGTATTAGGGAAAAACAATGGACCCTTACCTTTCTTCGCGCACTCAGCAATGGCGGCTGACATGACTTCACCCACGTTGACCGTGAGACCTCGCATGATTGCATAGACCAGCAGCGATCTGCTCTGGTTGATGGTGGTCTCATGAGTCACGGGGGACAGCTTCCTCCTTACAAAGGCAAACCATACAGCCGCCTTAGCTGTGAGGTTGGCACTCATGAGAGTGTGCCTCCCATTGCGTGACACGGTCCAGGATGCTTCAGGCTGGCCAATGGTCCGAATGGCCTCTTCCAGGACTGCCTCAGTAGGCTCATCAACAATTCGTGCATAGTCAGTATGTTTTTGGCCCTTGAGGCCATAGGCTTCGTTGATGGCTTTTGCTGAGAAGTCCACTTCTACCCCCCTGACAACAGACAACCCCTCCTCAGAATTCCTCAGGTTGGCGTAGAAGTCATACACCATGCTTGTGTAAGCCGGATTGGGTGGTCTGCACAACTCCTCCCATCCATGATTTGTAATTCCTGCGCGCAAGAACTGCGGCAGGTCAGCAGGTCTGTCGAGGAAGCCCTTCTCGTGCAGCATCTCCCTCTTCCTCAGCTCAATGCCTCTGGACTCAGCGTCAGAGGACACATACCTCACTGATTGAGGCTCATCTTCAGGGTAAAGCTTGGCCTTCCCTTTGTCTGTTGGTTTGGCTGACTCCGCAGCCTCAACCTTGAGTCTCTTGAGCGATGGCTTAGTGCTTTCCTTCTCTGATGAAGGCGCCCTCTTGGCCTTCTTCTTTTTCAGCTTCTTGGACCGCTTGGCCTTGAGAATCTTGGCCTTCTTCTTCTTCTTGAGCTTTGCCTCGATGGTGATCTGCTGGAGGCACGCCCCCAGTGTCTCCTCCATTGAGTCATCTTTCTGTGCAAGACTCTCCGGGCTAGCTTCCCTCATAGGAGATAAAACTTCCTCTTCCTCACCTTCCCCACTGCCCTGCGTCGACTCTTGATATTCACCATATGGGAATTCAGGGTCACGTTGTGGGGAAGTGGGTGATGCCTCAGGGCTCTCTTCTGGCGGAGTATGCGCAGAACTCTGTGGTGATGAAGGCAGTACAGGGCTCTGCGCTGGTGGTGATGGTGAAGAGTTGTGCGCTGGTGGTGCAGATGGCGAAGAACTCTTCTTGGCCGAATCGTGGGACACACGATCAGTTTCTTGACTCTCCACAGAGGGAGTCTTTTCTTTGCTCGGTTCTGCGGCCACCGCTAAACTCCATCTGCGCTTCTTGGGTGTGCCTGCTGGTTCAGAGGGTCCAGCAGGTATCTCTGTGACGACCTTCCACTTCTTCTTGCGAATCGGAAGTTTGGGAAGTCGTTCAGTTCGCGCAGCATCAGCCTCAGCCAAGGCAAGCAGTGCGTCTCTCGCAGCCGTTTCAGCGTCGTCAGCCTTCTTCTTGGCCGCAGATCTTTCAGCCCTCGTGAGCACCATTGTTGAATCGTGGAGGTTTGGAGAGAAGAATCACAGATGAAGATAATCGCAGCTTTCTTGGAGTTCAGAGAATGGGAGAATCCTACAGATCAACGCGCCTTCTAACGGATATAAAGAAAACGGAAAAATCCCAACGGCTATATTTTTGCGGATCCTGCAAATCCAGCGCAATTTTAGTGACCGTTGGAGATTTTTCTTCATCTAAATGTCAATCTTTGCTCAACCGTATCTTTTATTTGGCCCAATATTTTCTTGATTTTTAAAGCAGGATTTACTCTCCTTGATTCCCTCTATCGATTCCCTACAAAAAGAAATAAAATCAACATCAAATTCGCAATTAAAATCATACAAACTTATACACAAATGATAACCGGAAAATCGCAAAAAATAAACTAAGGCATGAGCCTCATGTTGACGAGCACAGCAATCACTCGTCCTCTCTCGTTCTTAATTTCATGCTTCAGTCAAGAGGAAGGCCGAGAGAGTCTTCACATCTCCTTCCTCATAGTAGTGCTTCAACCTTGCACCATTAACCATGAATGGTTGTCCTTGCTGCAAGTTCTTTATCTCGATAGCACCATGAACAAACACATTAGTAATCATGAAAGGACCTGACCATCTGGACTTTAGTTTGCCTGGAAATAACCTCAATCGTGAGTTAAATAATAAAACAAGTTGGCCTTTCTTAAAGTCCTTGATCCTAAGTCTACTATCGTGCCAAATCTTGGTCTTTTCCTTATACATTTTGGCATTTTCATAAGACATTTGTCTAAGCTCATCAAGCTCATGTAATTGCAGAGACCGCAACGTTCCCGCATCGGTCACGCAATAATTCAACTCTTTTAGTGCCCAAAATGCCTTAATTTCTAACTCAAATGGAAGATGACAAGCTTTACCATATACAAGTCTGTAAGGAGACATACCTAGGGGTGTCTTATATGCTGTTCTATACGCCCAAAGTGCATCCTCAAGTTTAAAGGACCAGTCTTTCCTATTGGGTTTAACCACTTTTTCTAGGATATTCTTAATCTCCCTATTTGAAATTTCAGCCTGTCCATTCGAGTGTGGGTGATAGGGAGTGGCTACTCTATGTCTAATGTTATACTTAGCCAACACTCTCTCCATAGCCTTATTAATGAAGTGTGTCCCCTCATCACTAATGACAGCACGAGGTGTCCCAAACCTAGTAAAAATGTGCCTATGCAAGAATTTTATGACTGTTTTAGCATCATTATTAGGACATGCTATGGCCTCTACCCACTTGGATACATAGTCTACTGCCACCAAAATGTAAAGGTTACCTGAGGATGGGGGAAATGGTCCCATGAAGTCAATGCCCCACACATCAAAGAGCTCCAACTCTAAGATGTTGGTGAGAGGCATTTCATCCTTGCGACTGAGGTTACCTGTTCTTTGGCATTCATCACAGCTGTGGGCATAGTTGTAGGCATCCTTGAAGATCGTTGGCCAATAGTAGCCACTCTGAAATACCTTTGCAGCTGTTCTTTGGCCACCAAAGTGTCCACCATAAGGAGCTGTGTGACAGTGCTGCAGCACAGACTTCGCCTCAGCAGCTGAAACACACTTCCTTAGCAAGCCGTCAGCACATGTTTTGTAAAGTGTGGGGTCATCCCATATGAATTTCCTTGCTTCATGAAGGAACCTCTTCTTCTCTTGTCCTCCCTTGAAAACTGGTAATACTTGTGATGCAAGGAAGTTAGCAATGTCAGCAAACCAAGGTTCCTCATCGTTATCACGATGAGTCAATACAAAGACATGTTCATCAATAAAAGCATCAGAAATTGCGGGTTCCGCAATTTTTTCGCAATTGTGCTGCAATCGAGAAAGGTGATCCACAACCACATTTTCACATCCTTTTTTGTCTCGAATGTCCAAATCAAATTCCTGCAGCAATAACACCCACCTAATCAACCTAGGTTTAGCATCAGCCTTCCTCATGAGATACTTTAAGGCAGAATGGTCAGTGTACACAATTGTCCTAGTGCCTACGATGTAATTTCTAAATTTCTCACAAGCAAACACTACAGCAAGCATCTCTTTCTCAGTGGTTGTGTAGTTGCATTGTGCCTCATTGAGTGTCTTACTAGCATAATAGACAGGGTGTGTTAACTTGTCAATCTTCTGTCCTAACATAACCCCTACAGCATAGTCACTAGCATCACATAACATCTCAAATGGGAGATCCCAATCTGGCCCTACTATAATAGGTGTTGTGACTAGTGCTTTCTTAAGGGTTTTCCAAGCTACTAAACATTCCTTAGAGAAGATGAATGGCCTATTTAGCTCTAGAAGCTCACACAGAGGCTTGGCTATCTTAGAAAAGTCCTTAATGAACCTTCTGTAGAAGCCAGCATGCCCTAAGAAACTTCTAATGGCCTTGACATTCTGAGGCTCTACCAACTTCTCTATGATTTCTATCTTTGCCCTGTCAACTTCTACACCTGCCCTTGACACTCTATGACCTAAGACAATCCCCTCTTCCACCATGAAGTGGCACTTTTCCCAATTTAGGACTAGGTTGGTCTCCTCACACCTAGCCAAGACTTGTCCTAGGTTCTCTAGACAGTTTGTAAATGAATCCCCAAAGACTGAGAAATCATCCATGAATATCTCTATCATGGACTCATCCAAATCAGAGAAGATTGCCAACATGCACCTTTGGAAAGTTGTCGGTGCATTGCATAAGCCAAAAGGCATTCTGCGAAAGGCAAAAGTTCCAAAAGGGCAAGTGAAGGTAGTCTTCTCTTGGTCCTTAGGGTCTATAGTAATCTGGTTATACCCTGAATAACCGTCTAAGAAACAGTAGTAGGCTCTACCAGCTATTCTGTCTAACATTTGGTCAATAAATGGTAGAGGGAAATGGTCTTTCTTGGTCTCTTTATTTAGCTTCCTATAATCCATGCAAACTCTCCATCCTGTGACAGTCCTAGTTGGAATCAGTTCATTGTTCTCATTGACTACCACAGTCATCCCACCCTTTTTAGGTACACACTGTATAGGGCTCACCCACTGACTACTAGCTATGGGAAAGATCACACCAGCATCTAACCATTTAATTATTTCTTTCTTAACTACCTCTTTCATAGAGGGATTCAGCCTACGTTGGTGATCTACTCTAGGTGTATGCTCTTCCTCTAGTATAATCTTATGCATGCAATAAGAAGGGCTAATGCCTCTAATATCAACAATAGTCCATGCAATAGCCTTCCTATGTTGCTTAAGTAGTAATATTAGTTCAACCTCATGCTGTTCACTTAGCTTAGAAGAAATAATTACAGGCAAAGTCTCATTATTTCCTAAGTATGCATACTTGAGGTGAGTGGGGAGAGGTTTTAATTCTAATACAGGTGGATGCTCAATGGATGGTTTTAATGGATTCAAAGATTTTTCAGTCAAGTTAATATTCATACAAACATGCTGAGGGTTATTTACAGATATGTCCATTATCTCAGCTATGTTTAAGTCAGTTAATTCTAATCCTACATATTCATTAGCATGCTTGGTTAATAATACATGCTCCAATTGTTCTTCCATCAAAGAATCTACAACGTCCATGCTAGCACAGGACTCGAGGTCAGAGGGGTACCTTAAAGCTTTATACACATTAAATTTCACCTCTTCATCATGAACCCTCATAGTGAGCTCACCTTTTTGGACGTCGATCAGGGCCCTACCTGTGGCAAGAAACGGTCTGCCTAATAGGATGGGGACCTCCTTGTCTGCTTCATAATCCAGTATAATGAAATCTGCAAGGAAAATAAATTTGTCAACTTTCACTAGAATATCCTCAATCTTACCTTCAGGGTATGCGATGGATCTGTCTGCTAGTTGTAAAGTGACAGTGGTTGGACGTGCTTCTCCTATTCCCAACTGGCGGAATAGTGATAGGGGCATGAGGTTTATGCTGGCGCCCAGGTCACAAAGCGCTCTGCCCACGTGCTTGCCTCCAAGTTCTACAGGTAAGGTGAAGGAACCAGGATCCTTCTCCTTCTTGGGCAGCTTGTTCTGGAGTATGGCACTGCACTCCTCAGTGAGGTTTACTGTTTCAAACTCACCAATTATTTTTTTGTTAGTAATAATATCTTTCAAAAAATTTACATAGGAAGGCATAGACTGTAAAACTTCTACAAAAGGAATGTTGACATGCACTTGCTTAAGAATTTCCAAGAACTTATTAAAATGCACTTCCTGTTCCTGCTTCTTCTTAAGCCTTCGAGGATATGGAGGTGGTGGCACATATGCAGGCACTTCAGGTCGCCTTAGGATAGGTGGAGGCCTTGGAATTTCTTCTATCTCCTCAATAATTGGCTCTAGCCTGGCTCCTGATGTGCTAGTTGATGGTGGACCTTGGTTTGGCAGAGACTCCAGTGGAGCACTAGACTCAGTGTTCTCTACTCTCTTTGGTGTGTCCTTTGTGTTGCTCACCAATGGTCTACCACTTCTAAGTTCAATTGCTTGAACTTGCTCTTTACCATCTCTCCTTGGCACCTCGGTGTCAGCAGGGAGTCTACCTTGGGGCCTACTGTTAAGTCTCTGAAAGTGACTTATTTAGGACCCATTTAGCTTAAGAAGATGTGCACTTTTAGGTGTTTTTGATAGCATTTAGCCTAGACCTATGCTTAAATATGAAAATGAGAAGAAGGTAGCTTAATTAGGACTTATGCACAATAGGAAAGAAAAGGGTTCAAAACCGAAGGAAAAGAATGAAAAAACTGCATTGCGACAGCATTGCGAAAACATTGCTGAGGCCGCAATTATTAAAGTGAAAACCGTAAGTTGACTGATCCTTTTCTGTTAATTTCCGTAATTTCAGGGATTCATTCTTTCTCCTCCATCCATTCTGATATATGACGTTGAAGATTGATGGTTCTCCTTGGCCCAAACGCACCTGCAAACTACTATAAAAGGGGGCCAAAGTCGGAGGTTCAGTCATCATCCGAAAGCGTAGAAGCCTTCTCACAGTCCACTTTTTCTCCCTGTTTTCCTTTGCCGTCTGTTGGAGTGAGAGTCTCAGCTGTTGGAATCGATAATCTGATAGGAAGGAGAGGAGATTCTTCTTCTCTCTCGATTGGATTCATCCAAGCAAGGCTGACCTTTCATCCCCTTCATTCGAGGCGACTGCAACGAAGCTTTCAAGCGCCATTTTACTGTTTTCTGTCGTTCTTCTTCTAATTTCCAGTTTTGATCATTGTTGTTCCTAGTTTAGTGTTTTAGTTACTGCATTTCGTTGTTGTCTGTCTTTGAATTACTGCCTGTAAGTTTCTCTTTGTTCGTTCAACATTCAAAGTAATCAGAGTGCAAGTTTCATTTCACGGTTTCTTTCTTCTGCTGCTACGGTTTTGTCTTGCTGTTTTAAGTTTATTTCCCTTCTAAGCATGTCTGTTTCATCTTACATTTCTGTTCTCTATATATCCATGAGTAGCTAAGTCACTTAGGGGCATGCTAATGACAGAACTATAGGCTAAAAAACGTGAACCAAGCATGTAGGATCGCCTTCGAAACATTGATTGTATGTAAGCTTCATCCCACGGGCAATTTCGATTGGCCATCCATTTTGTCCAAAGAACTCCTAACCTCTGGAAGGAGTAAGAGTTCAGAGTCATATAATCATGCTAGCCTTTCATGGTAATCAGGAAACGGCCTAGGAATAGGCGTTTCCCTAGTACAAACTAAACACTTCTGTTTTAACAAGATGATTAAGACCTTACTTTGAAGTCGAGTAAACTTAGGAATCTAAAGCATGGAATCGGACGATACATGAGATAGAGTGAGTTTGATGCATAGAGAGTAGATCCAGTGCTTGAGAATCGTATAATAATGCCTATAGGATAGTCATTAGTAGCCCTTAACTCACCCAATTACACACTTTCGCTGCTGCTTAATTGCGGAAACATTGCGGTCCCCGCAATTCTGCTAAATTTTCACCCTGTTTAGCTGTTTTCTTCTTCGTTTATCAATTCCATCTCTTGTCCTTTGAGTCTAATTTCAACTTGCATTTGTTTATGTTATATTCCTTTACACATTCAGTAAAAATTAGATAATTAAAAACCAATTTTACCCCATCAAATCCACCCCATCTTTCTTAACAAATACACTTCGCGAATAGCTAAACATAAGTCTCTGTGGAAAAAACGAATGAAATATACTTACTACTTGCTGTGAGACCATGTATGCTTGCATGTTCTGAGTGCTCTCTCTACTTTCTTGCTTATTTATCTTTACACATTGAGCACGCAACAAGTTTTTGGCGCCGCTGCCGGGGACTTATTTTAAGTGAAAACGAAGTTTGTTAAGTCTGAAACACCAAGTTATTTTCCATTGAATTTGATCCATCTTCATTTCTTTTTCAGGTACCAATTAGGGTAGTTTATGAATGAGACTCCAAGTAGTGATCTAGAGTTCAACCCTGAGCCTGAGAGATTATTTAAAGCTAGAAATAGAGCCAAGAAACGTCTCTTTAAACAACCCCTCTTACCTCAAATAATTGCTGAAACCGCAGAGTCTCCGCAATCCACTCAAGAAGAAATGGCTGGAATAGATCAAAACCTGGTGCCTGTCACTCGCAATCCCATTGAAATAGCGAATGACAAGGATAGCGCCATCCTTTCATACCTCGTACCTATGCCTGGGGAGCTGAACCCCAGCATAATCCGTCCTGAAATCACTGCCAACTCATTCGAGTTAAAGCCAGTGATGTTCCAAATGTTGTCCACTGTGGGACAATTCTTTGGAATAGAAAATGAGGACCCCCATAACCACCTTAGGAACTTCCTAGGAGTTAGTGACACATTCCTGATTCCTGGAGTTTCCCAAGAAGCCCTGAGGCTATATCTGTTCCCTTACTCTTTGAGGGACAAAGCCAAAACGTGGTTAAATTCATTACCCTCAGGATCTGTCCTCAATTGGACAGACTTAGCAGAAAAATTCCTAGTCAAATATTTCCCACCAGATAGGAATTCGACCTTTCGTGATGATATCATCAAATTCAAACAAGCTCCAAGTGAGTCTCTTCACGAAGCTTGGACAAGATTCAAAGACCTTCTCATTAAATGTCCACACCATGGCATCCCATGGTGTATCCAAATAGAAGTCTTCTTTAAAGGATGCAACCCCAGCACCAGACAAGTTCTAAACTCATCCGCTGGAGGTTCCATGTTGTCCAAGAGTTACAACGAAGCCTATGAGATCTTGGAGAAGATCTCAGCATCTCACTGTAGGTGGTCAGATGATCCAGTTGAGCCAACTAGGGCTCAAGACAAGGATGCTCTAAGTGCAATGAGCACCCAAATAAATGCCCTGACCAACCTAGTTAAGCAAATGGCTCAGGCCAATCTCCAAACCAGTGCCAATACCGCCACAGCCATGTCAATGGGCACCCAACCAAGTCAAGGCGAGGCACTTGTCTGTGGATTCTGTGGGGAAGGGCACCCATATGAATACTGCCCTGGGAATCCATCCTCAGTCTGCTACATTGGAAGCCAGCAGCAGCCTAGGAATAACCCCTACTCCAACACCTATAACCCTGGTTGGAGAAACCACCCTAACCTGTCATGGGGTGGCCAACAAAACGCTAACCAAAATTCTAACCAACCAAGGCCGAGTGGAACACCTGGTTTCACTCCTCAACATAACCAGTCAATGTACCAAAAACCATACAATCAACCTGTAGGATCTTCTGTAGAAAACCTACTCAAGGAATACATCGCTAAGAATGATGCTACGCTTCAAAGCCAGCAAGCTACTCTTAGGAGCCTAGAAAACCAAATAGGCCAATTAGCCAATGAACTTAAGAGTAGGCCCCAAGGTAGACTCCCTGCTGACACCGAGGTACCAAGGAGAGATGGTAAAGAACAAGTTCAAGCAATTGAACTTAGGAGTGGAAGACCATTGGTGAGCAACACAAAGGACACACCAAAGAGAGTAGAGAACACTGAGTCTAGTGCTCCACTGGAGTCTCTGCCAAACCAAGGTCCACCACCAACCAGCACATCAGGAGCCAGGCTAGAGCCAATTATTGAGGAGGTAGAAGAAATTCCAAGGCCTCCACCTATCCTAAGGCGCCCTGACGTGCCTGCATATGTGCCACCACCTCCATACCCTCGAAGGCTAAAGAAGAAGCAGGAACAGGAAGTGCATTTTAATAAATTCTTAGAAATTCTTAAGCAAGTGCATGTTAACATTCCTTTTGTAGAAGTTTTACAATCTATGCCTTCTTATGTAAAGTTTTTGAAGGACATTATTACTAACAAAAAAATAATTGGTGAGTTTGAAACAGTAAACCTCACCGAGGAGTGCAGTGCCATCCTCCAGAACAAGCTGCCCAAGAAGGAGAAGGATCCTGGTTCCTTCACCTTACCTGTAGAACTTGGAGGCAAGCACGTGGGCAGAGCGCTTTGTGACCTGGGCGCCAGCATAAATCTCATGCCCCTGTCCCTATTCCGCCAGTTGGGAATAGGAGAAGCACGTCCGACCACTGTCACTTTACAACTAGCAGACAGATCCATCGCATACCCTGAAGGTAAGATTGAGGATATTCTAGTTAAAGTTGACAAATTTATTTTCCTTGCAGATTTCATTGTCCTGGACTATGAGGCAGACAAGGAGGTCCCCATCCTGCTAGGCAGACCATTTCTAGCCACAGGTAGGGCACTTATAGACGTCCAAAAAGGTGAGCTCACTATGAGGGTTCATGATGAAGAGGTGAAGTTTAGCGTATATAAAGCTTTAAGGTACCCCTCTGACCTTGAATCCTGTGCTAGCATGGACGTAGTAGACTCCTTGATGGAGGAACAATTAGAGCATGTATTATTAACTAAGCATGCTAACGAATATGTACAATTAGATATAGCTGACTTGAATGTATCTGACATAATGGATATGCCTGTAGATAAACCACAACATGTATGTATGAATATAGATTTAACTGATAGATCTGTGAATCCTTTAAAGCCCTCCATTGAGCATCCACCTGTTTTAGAACTGAAACCACTACCTACTCACCTCAAGTATGCATATTTAGGAAGTAATGAAACTCTGCCTGTTATCATTTCGTCTAAATTAAGTGAAAAGCATGAGGTTGAACTGATTTTACTGCTTAAGCAACATAGGAAGGCTATAGCATGGACTATTGCTGATATTCGAGGCATTAGCCCTTCTTATTGCATGCACAAAATTATACTAGAGGAAAAGCACACACCTAGGGTAGATCACCAGCGTAGGCTAAACCCCTCTATGAAAGAGGTAGTAAAGAAGGAAATAATAAAATGGTTAGATGCAGGAGTGATCTTCCCAATAGCTAGTAGCCAGTGGGTGAGCCCCATCCAATGTGTACCTAAAAAGGGGGGAATAACTGTGGTAGTCAATGAGAACAACGAACTGATTCCAACAAGGACTGTCACAGGGTGGAGAGTGTGTAAGGATTACAGAAAATTAAATAAAGAAACCAAAAAAGACCATTTTCCTCTTCCGTTCATTGACCAGATGTTAGACAGAATAGCTGGTAGAGCCTACTATTGTTTCTTAGATGGCTATTCAGGCTATAATCAAATAACTATAGACCCTAAGGATCAAGAGAAGACCACCTTCACTTGCCCTTTTGGAACGTTTGCCTTTCGCAGAATGCCTTTTGGCTTATGCAATGCACCGGCAACTTTCCAAAGGTGCATGATGGCAATCTTCTCTGAGTTGGATGAGTCCATGATAGAAATATTCATGGATGACTTCTCAGTCTTTGGGGACTCATTTTCAAACTGTCTAGAAAACCTAGGACAAGTCCTGGCTAGGTGTGAGGAGACCAACGTAGTCTTAAATTGGGAAAAATGCCATTTTATGGTGGATGAGGGGATTGTCTTAGGACATAGAGTGTCGAGGGCAGGAGTCGAAGTTGACCGAGGCAAAATTGAGATCATAGAGAAGTTGGTAGAGCCCCAGAATGTCAAAGCCATTAGAAGCTTCTTAGGGCATGCTGGCTTCTACAGAAGGTTCATTAAGGACTTTTCTAAGATAGCTAAGCCTCTGTGTGAGCTATTAGAGCTAAATAGGCCCTTCATCTTCTCTAAGGAATGTGTAGTAGCTTGGACCACCCTTAAGAAAGCACTAGTCACAGCCCCTATCATAGTAGGACCAAATTGGGATCTGCCCTTTGAGATGTTATGTGATGCCAGTGACTATGCTGTAGGAGTGATGTTAGGCCAGAAGATTGACAAGCTAACACACCCTGTCTATTATGCTAGTAAGACCTTGAATGAGGCTCAATGTAATTATACCACTACTGAAAAAGAGATGCTTGCTGTAGTGTTTGCTTGCGAAAAATTCAGAAACTATATTGTAGGCACTAGGACAATTGTATATACTGACCATTTTGCCTTGAAATATCTTATGAGGAAGGCTGATGCCAAGCCTAGGTTGATTAGATGGGTGTTATTGCTGCAGGAATTTGATTTGGACATTCGGGACAAGAAAGGATGTGAAAACGTGGTGGCAGATCACCTGTCTCGATTGCAGCACAATTGCGACAAAATTGCGGACCCCGCAATTTCTGATGCTTTTATTGATGAACATGTCTTTGCTTTGACTCATCGTGATAACGATGAGGAACCTTGGTTTGCTGACATTGCTAACTTCCGTGCATCACAGGTATTACCAGTGTTCAAGGGAGGACAAGAGAAGAAGAGGTTCCTTCATGAAGCAAGGAAATTCATCTGGGACGACCCCACACTTTACAGAACCTGTGCTGATGGCTTGCTAAGGAAGTGTGTTTCGGCTGCTGAAGCGAAGTCTGTGCTGCAGCACTGTCACACATCTCCTTATGGTGGACACTTTGGTGGCCAAAGAACAGCTGCAAAGGTATTTCAGAGTGGCTATTATTGGCCAACGATCTTCAAAGATGCCCACAACTATGCCCACAGCTGTGATGAATGCCAAAGAACAGGTAACCTCAGTCGAAAGGATGAGATGCCCCTCACCTACATCTTAGAGTTAGAGCTCTTTGATGTATGGGACATTGACTTCATGGGGCCATTCCCCCCATCATCAGGTAACCTCTACATATTAGTGGCAGTGGATTATGTGTCCAAGTGGGTAGAGGCCAAAGCATGTCCTAATAATGATGCTAAAACAGTCACCAACTTCTTGCATAGGCACATTTTTACTAGGTTTGGGACACCTCGTGCTATCATTAGTGACGAGGGGTCACATTTCATTAACAAGGCTATGGAAAAAGTATTGGCTAAATACAACATTAGGCATAGAGTAGCCACTCCCTATCACCCACACTCAAATGGCCAAGCTGAAATCTCAAATAGGGAAATTAAGAACATCCTAGAAAAAGTAGTCAAACCTAATAGGAAAGACTGGTCCTTCAAGCTTGAGGATGCACTTTGGGCTTATAGGACAGCATATAAGACACCTCTAGGAATGTCTCCTTATAGGCTGGTTTATGGCAAGACTTGTCACTTACCACTTGAGTTAGAAAACAAAGCATTTTGGGCCATGAAGGAATTGAATTTTTGTGTAAAAGATGCAGGAACACTAAGGTCTTTACAATTACATGAGCTTGATGAGCTTAGACATATGGCCTATGAAAATGCTAAGATGTACAAGGAAAAGACCAAGATTTGGCACGATAGTAGACTTAGAGTTAAGGACTTTAAGAAGGGTCAACTTGTGTTGTTGTTTAACTCACGGTTGAAATTATTTCCAGGGAAACTTAAGTCTAGATGGTCGGGTCCATTTGTGATTACTAATGTGTTTGTTCATGGTGCCATAGAGATAAAAAACTTGCAGCAAGGTCAGCCATTTATGGTCAATGGGGCGAGGTTGAAGCATTACTATGAGGAAGGAGATGTGAAGACTCTCTCGGCCTTCCTCTTGACTGAAGCGTGACAATGAGAACGAGAGAGGACGAGTGGTTACTGTGCTCGTCAACATAAGGCTCATGCCTTAGTTTATTTTTTTTTGCGATTTTCCGGTTGTCATTTGTGTGTTTTGTTGTGTGATTTTAATTACGTATTTGATATTGTTTTTATTTCTTTTTGTAGGGAATCGAAAGAGAGAATCAAGGAGAGTAATCCCAGCTTTAAAAATCAAAAAACGATCGAGCCAAATAAAAGATACGGACGAGCAAAGTTTGAGATTTTGATGAAAAAATATCCCTAGAATTGCGCTGGAATTGCAGGATCCGCAAAATAGAGCCATTGGGATTGAGCCGTTGCCTTTATATCCGTTAGAAGGCGCTCGATCGATACGATTCTCTCATTCTCTGATTTCCAAGAAAACTGAGATTCTCTTCATCTTTGATCCTTCTCTCCAAACCTCCAAGATTCGACAATGGTGTCCACAAGGGCTGAAAGATCCGCAGCCAAGAAGAAGGCCGATGATGCAGCTGAAGCGGCTGCGAGGGAAGCACTTCTGACCCTTGCAGATGCTGGGGCTGTACGCGCCGGACCTCTTCCCAAGCTTCCGATCCGTAGGAAGAAGTGGAGGGTTGTCACTGAGATCCCTGCTGGACCTTCTGAACCAGCGGGCACGCCCAAGAAACGCCGGTGGAGTGTCGAGACGGCCGCCGAACCAAGCAAAGCCAAGACTCCCTCTGTGGAGAGTCAAGAAACGGATCGTGCGTCCCACGAGTCGCCAAAGAAGAGTTCGTCGCCGTCTGCCTCACCTGCGCACAACCCTTCATCATCTGAACCAGTGCACAGCCCGGAGCTTTCATCGTCACCGCCTGCACAGAGCCCTGCGACGCCGTCTTCACCACTGAATTCCGTGCAAACGCCTACAGCAGAGCAGAGTGCCACACCTTCGCACACGCCTCCACAGCCTGATCCTGAATTCCCCTATGGGGAGTACCAGGAATCCACTCAGGGCAGTGGGGAAGGTGGTGAAGACGAGGTCTTCTCGCCTGCAAGGGAAGCCAGTGCCGAGAGTCCTGCACGGCAGGATGATTCCATGGAAGAAACGTTGGGGGCATGCCTCCAGCAGATCAATATCAAGGCTAAGCTCAAGAAGAGGAAGAAGGCCAAGATTGTCAAGGCCAAGCGATCCAAGAGACTGAAGAAGAAGAAGGCCAAAAGGGTGCCTTCAGCAGACAAAGAGAGCACTGAGCCTTCGCTCAAACGACTCAAGGTTGAGGCTGCCGAGTCAGCCAAGCCAGCAGATAAGGGGAAGGCCAAACTCCACCCTGAAGACGAACCTCAGTCAGTGAGGTATGTTTCATCTGACGCTGAATCCAGGGGCGTTGAGTTAAGGAAGAGGGAGTTGCTGCACGAGAAAGGCTTCCTCGACCGACCTGCTGACCTGCCGCAGTTCTTGCGCGCAGGAGTGATCAACCATGGCTGGGAGGAATTCTGCAGACCGCCCAATCCAGCCTACACGAGCATGGTGTATGATTTCTACGCCAATGTGCTCAGCCCTGAGGATGGCCTGTCTGTGGTCAGAGGGGTAGAGGTGGATTTCTCAGCCAAGGCCATCAACGAAGCCTATGGTCTCAAAGGCCAAACACATACAGATTATGCACGGATCGTTGATGAGCCTACTGAGGCAGTGCTGGAAGAGGCCATTCGCACCATTGGCCAGCCTGAAGCTTCCTGGACCGTGTCACGCAATGGGAGGCACACTCTCATGAGTGCCAACCTCACGGCTAAGGCAGCTGTTTGGTTTTCGTTCGTGCGAAGGAGATTGTCCCCTGTGACTCACGAGACTACAATCAACCAGAGCCGATCGCTGCTGGTGTATGCGATAATGAGAGGTCTCACGATCAATGTGGGAGAAGTCATCACTGCGGCCATTGCTGAATGCGCCAAGAAAGGTAAGGGACCACTGTTTTTCCCTAATACCATAACCAAGCTATGTTTGCTTGCAGGAGTCCCCACCGAGCGCTTGGAGCAGCAGATGGCCTACACGGGCCACTTGGAGCTGCCTGCTAACCTGAGGCTGAGAAGGAAGGGGAATATGGAGTTTGAACTGGATAGGCTGGCTGCTGAACAGTCCCTATCCATGGCCTGCCTGATGGATATGCAGAGGAGAATGGCTCAATGGGCCACTTATGCGCAGGCGAGGGACAAGGAAGTTGCAGACCAACTGGGGTGCATCTTCCCTGACTTCCCCACAAATCTCTTGACTCCATGGGTGCCCCCACGACCACGGCAACCAGATGAGGATGAAGAAGTTTAAGTGCTGGTTTGAAGTGCACTAAAGGGAGTATTGCTGTTCCCTTAGAAAAAAAAAACAATTTTCTGCTTTCTGATAGGACCATGTGAATTATGCTGTTTTTGGTTCAATTTTGATCTGTTTTAGATGTTTAGTTTTATGTTTTTCCTTTTGCTTAGTATAGTCTGATGTTAGCTGACTAGGTAGGATAGTTTAGTTTTATTTTTAGGAAGCTTGAGTGACTGGAAAAAGCATGCTTAGGGGCCTTAATCAATGTTATATCTGCCCTGATCTAATTGCGAAATAATTGCGGTACCCGCAATTTTCATGACTAAAAGCATGTTTTGGACTGTCTGTTTAGCTAGGCTGTGATCTGTTTAAATTCTATCTTTTCCTGCTAACATGACTGCCTTATATAGCTTATCTAAATGCATGCTGGATGACTGTCATAGGACACCCTTAGATAGTTTAAATCGACCTCTAAAAAGCTCAGCATGCACAGCTTTAAGCCCTTAACTGTCTGTTTTTTTAATTCCTGCTGCTGTGATATTTTCTTTTAAATGTTCTGTCTATACCTAGGGCTTTTAGATTCTCTTTGTTTTACTTTAGACTAGATGCTTCTAGGACAAGTTTGGGGGTGTGCCACCTCAGACACTCATTGGGGACAATGAGTAGTTGAAGTTTGGGGGAGGCCACCCTAGGCCTAGGAACATTCCTCTCTCCCGTAGAAACATAAGCATTCTTTTTCTCCTTTATAAAAAATGATGAACTGAAAAAAATAAAGAGAAAAAATGAAAAATAGAATAAAGAGGGGGGTCTCTCTTAGGTTGCTAAGTAATCAGTGCCAAGTGTGTGACCCACAAGTGGCATTGCATCAAAAGGCAACCAAAGGATAGGCCCCACCTAAGTAAAAAAAGAAAAGGAAAAAAAGAATGTATACCTAGGAGTTATAACTTTGTGGCTTAGATGTCCTATTTAAAAAGAACTCTGATCCTCAATTAGCTAAGCACAAAGTTATAACTTGTAGGGTTGTTTAGGGAGATGAGTGTTTATCCAATGTAGTGATGCCAGGGTTTAGGTTGTTCTTTAAAAGTACCACTGTCACCGTTAATACTAAGACTGACATGACTCTAAGGAATCCTAGACACATTAAAAATAAAGCTAGAAGCATGTACTGAGTCTGAGGTAAAGCTAGGCAGAATTTGAAACCTGAGGGATAGTGGCATGATATGACAAAAGCAAATAGATCAGTTGTAGGGAGTTAATAAAAGCAGGTGAGTGTTAGGCAGGCAAAGTCAGAAGAAGCTAGGGGAGTTTTGAACTGAGAAGTGTGTCACAGGACAGCAGTGCTATAGATAGGGGTATAAGGGAGTCAGTAGGTGGTTAAAGAAGGAGAAACAGCAGCCTAGGGAAGTCCTTAGTATGCTTGAGGACAAGCAAAGCCTTAAGTTTGGGGGTGTGTTAAGTCTCTGAAAGTGACTTATTTAGGACCCATTTAGCTTAAGAAGATGTGCACTTTTAGGTGTTTTTGATAGCATTTAGCCTAGACCTATGCTTAAATATGAAAATGAGAAGAAGGTAGCTAAATTAGGACTTATGCACAATAGGAAAGAAAAGGGTTCAAAACCGAAGGAAAAGAATGAAAAAACTGCATTGCGACAGCATTGCGAAAACATTGCTGAGGCCGCAATTATTCAAGTGAAAACCGTAAGTTGACTGATCCTTTTCTGTTAATTTCCGTAATTTCAGGGATTCATTCTTTCTCCTCCATCCATTCTGATATATGACGTTGAAGATTGATGGTTCTCCTTGGCCCAAACGCACCTGCAAACTACTATAAAAGGGGGCCAAAGTCGGAGGTTCAGTCATCATCCGAAAGCGTAGAAGCCTTCTCACAGTCCACTTTTTCTCCCTGTTTTCCTTTGCCGTCTGTTGGAGTGAGAGTCTCAGCTGTTGGAATCGATAATCTGATAGGAAGGAGAGGAGATTCTTCTTCTCTCTCGATTGGATTCATCCAAGCAAGGCTGACCTTTCATCCCCTTCATTCGAGGCGACTGCAACGAAGCTTTCAAGCGCCATTTTACTGTTTTCTGTCGTTCTTCTTCTAATTTCCAGTTTTGATCATTGTTGTTCCTAGTTTAGTGTTTTAGTTACTGCATTTCGTTGTTGTCTGTCTTTGAATTACTGCCTGTAAGTTTCTCTTTGTTCGTTCAACATTCAAAGTAATCAGAGTGCAAGTTTCATTTCACGGTTTCTTTCTTCTGCTGCTACGGTTTTGTCTTGCTGTTTTAAGTTTATTTCCCTTCTAAGCATGTCTGTTTCATCTTACATTTCTGTTCTCTATATATCCATGAGTAGCTAAGTCACTTAGGGGCATGCTAATGACAGAACTATAGGCTAAAAAACGTGAACCAAGCATGTAGGATCGCCTTCGAAACATTGATTGTATGTAAGCTTCATCCCACGGGCAATTTCGATTGGCCATCCATTTTGTCCAAAGAACTCCTAACCTCTGGAAGGAGTAAGAGTTCAGAGTCATATAATCATGCTAGCCTTTCATGGTAATCAGGAAACGGCCTAGGAATAGGCGTTTCCCTAGTACAAACTAAACACTTCTGTTTTAACAAGATGATTAAGACCTTACTTTGAAGTCGAGTAAACTTAGGAATCTAAAGCATGGAATCGGACGATACATGAGATAGAGTGAGTTTGATGCATAGAGAGTAGATCCAGTGCTTGAGAATCGTATAATAATGCCTATAGGATAGTCATTAGTAGCCCTTAACTCACCCAATTACACACTTTCGCTGCTGCTTAATTGCGGAAACATTGCGGTCCCCGCAATTCTGCTAAATTTTCACCCTGTTTATCTGTTTTCTTCTTCGTTTATCAATTCCATCTCTTGTCCTTTGAGTCTAATTTCAACTTGCATTTGTTTATGTTATATTCCTTTACACATTCAGTAAAAATTAGATAATTAAAAACCAATTTTACCCCATCAAATCCACCCCATCTTTCTTAACAAATACACTTCGCGAATAGCTAAACATAAGTCTCTGTGGAAAAAACGAATGAAATATACTTACTACTTGCTGTGAGACCATGTATGCTTGCATGTTCTGAGTGCTCTCTCTACTTTCTTGCTTATTTATCTTTACACATTGAGCACGCAACACCTACTCTTGAGTTCATTGGCTAATTGGCCTATTTGGTTTTCTAGGCTCCTAAGAGTAGCTTGCTGGCTCTGTAAAGTGGCATCATTCTTGGCTATGTATTCCTTGAGTAAGTTTTCTACAGAAGACCCTACAGGTTGGTTGTATGGTTTTTGATACATGGATTGGTTATGTTGGGGAGTGAAACCAGGTGTTCCACTCGGTCTAGGTTGGTTAGGAGCTTGGTTAGCATTTTGTTGGCCACCCCATGACAGGTTTGGGTGGTTCCTCCAACCAGGGTTGTAAGTATTGGAATAGGGGTTGTTCCTAGGCTGCTGCTGACTTCCAATATAGCAGACTGAGGCTGGATTCCCAGGGCAGTATTCATACAGGTGCCCTTCCCCACAGAATCCACATATAAGTGTTTCACCTTGACTTGGGTGGGTGCCCATTGACATGGCGGTAGCGGTGTTGACACTTGTTTGGAGATTGGCTTGAGCCATTTGCTTAACTAGGTTGGTCAGGGCATTTATTTGGCTGCTCATTGCACTTAGAGCATCCTTGTCTTGAGCTCTTGTTGGCTCAACAGGATCATCTGACCACCTACAGTGAGATGCTGAGATCTTCTCCAAGATCTCATAGGCCTCGTTGTAACTCTTGGACAACATGGAGCCTCCAGCGGATGAATTTAAGACTTGTCTAGTGCTGGGATTGCATCCTTTGAAAAAGACCTCTATTTGGATACACCATGGGATGCCATGGTGTGGACATTTAAGAAGTAGATCTTTGAACCTTGTCCAAGCTTCGTGAAGAGACTCATTATCAGCTTGCTTGAACTTAAATATGTCATCACGAAAGGTAGAATTCCTATCAGGTGGGAAGTATTTAACTAGGAATTTCTCTGCTAAGTCTGTCCAATTGCGGACTGATCCAGATGGTAATGAGTTTAACCACGTCTTTGCTTTGTCCCTCAATGAGTAAGGGAAAAGGTATAGCCTTAATGCTTCTTGGGAAACTCCAGGGATGATGAATGTATCACTAACTCCTAAGAAGTTTCTAAGATGGTTGTGGGGATCCTCATTCTCCACTCCAAAGAATTGTCCCATAGTGGACAACATTTGGAACATCACTGGCTTTAACTCGAATGAGTTGGCAGTGATTTCAGGACGGATTATGTTGGGGTTCAGCTCCCCAGGCATAGGAACTAAATATGAGAGGATGGCACTATTCTTGTCATTCGCTATTTCGATGGGATTGCGAATGACAGGTACCTGATTTGGAACTATCTCTTCCATTTCTTCTGTTTCAGCAATTATTTGGGGTATAGAGGGTTGTTTAAAGAGACGTTTCTTTGCTTTGTTTCTAGCTCTAAGTAATCTTTCAGGCTCAGGGTTGAACTCTAAATCACTACTTGAAGGCTCACTCATAAACTACCCTACTAGTACCTGCAAAAGAAATGAAAAGTAGATTAGTTTCAATAGATAATAGACTTGGTGTTTCAAACTTAACAAACTTCGTTTTCACTCAAATAAATCCCCGGCAGCGGCGCCAAAAACTTGTTGCGTGCTCAATGTGTTAAAATAAATAAGCAATAAGATAGAAAGAGCACTCAGAACATGCAAGCATACATGATCTTATAGCAAGTAGTAAGTATTTTTTCATTCGTTTTCCCACACAGATTTATTTTAAGCTACTCGTGAAGTGTAAAGTTAAGAAAGAAAGGGTGGATTTGATGGTGTATAATTGCTTTTAAATTGTCTATTTCTTACTGAATACATATAGGGTAGTAACATAAACAAGTGCAAGTCAAAGCTAAACTCAAATGAAAAGAGACGAGATTAATAAATGAAGACAAAAACAGCTAGACAGAAGTGTAACTTTAGCAGAATTGCGGAAACAGCAATTCTACCGCAATTTTAACAACAGCGAAAGTGTGTAAAATGGAGAAACAAGGGCTACTAACGACTCCCCTATAGGCTTTTTCATACGATTCTCAAGCATTGGATCAACTCTCTATGCATCAAACTCACTCAATCTCATGTATCGTCCGATTCCATGCATTAGATTCTTTAGTTTACTCATGTCCAAGTAAGGTCTTAAGCATCTTGTTAAAGCAGAAAGTCATGGTTTGTACTAGGAAAACGCCTATTCCTAGGTCGTTTTCTGGCTACCTTGAAAGGCTAGCATGAGTGTATGACTCTGAACTCTTACTCCTTCCAGAGGTTAGGAGTTCTTTGGACAAAATGGATGGCCAATCGAAACTGCCCGTGGGATGAAGCTTACATACAATCAATGCTTCGAGAGCTATCCTACATGCTTGGTTCACGTTTTTTAGCCTATAGTGTTGTCATCAGCATGCCCCTAAGTGACTTAGTTACTCATGGATATGGGGTAAACAGAAATAAAAGATGAAAGGGACATGCTTAGAAGAGAAATATACTCAAAACAGTAAGAAAAAACCGTAACAGTAGAAGATGGAACACTTGTGAAATAATAAACTATGCTTTGATTACTTGAATGTTGGACTGAACAAAAGGAAGCTTAAATCGAATAATATAAAGTCAGACAGCAACGGAATGAAATAAACTAGCTACTGGAATTGAAACAACAACAGAACACAGTTGGAAATGGAAAATGAAAGACAGAAAGCATAAAAACGAGCGTGAACGCCTAATTGCAGGTGCCTCGGCTGAAGGGGATGAAAGAATAGCCTTGCTTGGATGAATCCAATCGGCTATCAGATTGTCGATTCCAACAGCTGAAACTCTCAAGCCAACAGACGGAGAAGAATGACAGGAGAAAAGATGGAGCTGCGAGAAGGCTTCTACGCTTTCGGATGATGCTTGAACCTTCGACTTTGACCCCTATTTATAGTAGTCTGCAGGTGCATTTGGGCCAAGGAGAACCATCAATCTTCAACGTCGTACTTCAGAATGGATGGAGGAGAAAGAACGAATCCCTGAAATAACGGAAATTAACAGAAAAAGATCAGTCAACTTACGGTTTTCACTTGAAACATTGCGGTTTCAGTAATGTTTCCGCAATGCTGTCGCAATGCTTGTTTTTCATTCTTTTCCTTCGGTTTTCAACCCTTTTCTTTCCTATTGTACACAAGTCCTAATTTAGCTACCTTCTTTTAAATCTCATATTTAAGCATAGGTTTAGCCTAATGCTATCAAAAACACCTAAGAGTGAACATCTTTCTAAGATAATTAAGTCCTAAAAAGGTCACTTTTGGAGACGTAACACTAGGCCATCAAAATGTATAAGTCGGTCTCATCAGTAAACGGAGTTATAAAGAGAGAGCGACTTAATACGCGGTTCGATCTTGTGTAAACTCTTTACACAGGACGCTCTCACTTCTCACATCTCCATGTGGAACGATTCGGATCACATCGTTTTGTACAATACAAAGTGAGTCGCATCCAATAGTGTTACCAGGATAAGGTACCCAGCCTTATCCGTATACTATAGACCGTTTTGACTGACTACTTGAGCCTGATCCACAATCATGTCATACATGAAGCTCAAGTACTCATATTCAGCCAAGGGTGTTGGTCATTGGTATAGGTTAAACCAATCACGTTTCACTTTATTCCAGTAAACTCTTTTACTGAATAAAACTAATAACTCTTTATTCTAAATAGAATATTTACAAACATAACAGTTTACAAACCACGAGTTTTAGGACATAAAACCCAACAGGCATCAATTGTACAACCACCTTTATTAGAATTTAAACCATTGCCTGTACACCTTAAGTATGCATATCTAGGAGAGAAAGATACTTTGCCTGTTATTATTTCGTCCAAACTAAATAAACAGCATGAAATTGCGCTAATATTGCTGCTTAAGCAACATAAAAAAGCTATTGCATGGACGATTGCTGATATAAGAGGTATTAGTCCTTCCTACTGCATGCATAAAATATTGTTGGAAGAGGAACATACACCTAAGGTAGATCACCAACGTAGGTTGAACCCCTCCATGAAGGAGGTAGTTAAAAAAGAAATTATCAAATGGTTAGATGCAGGTGTAATTTTCCCCATAGCCAATAGTCAATGGGTTAGCCCTATTCAATGTGTACCTAAAAAGGGTTGTATGACTGTAATAGTGAATGAAAACAACGAACTAATACCAACTAGAACTATTACAGAATGGAGAGTATGTATGGACTATACAGAAAACTTAACAAAAAAACAAAAAAAGATCATTTCCCTTTACCATTTATAGATCAAATGTTAGATAGAATAGCTGGTCGAGCCTATTACTGCTTTTTAGATGGTTATTCAGGATATAACCAAATTACCATAGACCCTGAGGACCAGGAGAAAACAACCTTCACATGTCCCTTTGGAACATTTGCTTCTCGCCGAATGCCATTTGGCTTATGCAATGCACCAGCAACATTCCAAAGATGCATGTTGGCTATTTTCTCTGACTTAGATGAGTCCATGATAGAAATATTTATGGATGACTTCTCAGTCTTTGGTGATTCTTTTAACAACTGCTTAGAAAACTTAGGACAAGTCCTCGCTAGGTGTGAAGAGACCAACTTAGTCTTAAATTGGGAAAAATGCCACTTCATGGTGGAAGAAGGAATAGTCCTAGGACATAGAGTATCCAGAGTAGGAGTAGAGGTCGATAGGGCCAAAATAGAAATCATAGAGAAGCTAGTGGAACCTCAAAACGTCAAAGCTATAAGGAGTTTCCTAGGTCATGCAGGTTTTTATAGGAGATTTATAAAAAACTTCTCAAAGATCTCTAAACCCTTGTGTGAGCTTCTAGAGCTAAATAAACCTTTTGTCTTCTCAAAAGAATGTTTCCTAGCATGGAGAACACTTAAAGAAGCCTTAGTCAAAGCACCAATTATAGTAGGTCCAAATTGGGATTTACCGTTTGAACTGATGTGTGATGCTAGTGACTATGCGATCGGGGCTATGCTGGGGCAAAAGATAGATAAACTAACACACCCTGTATATTATGCAAGTAAGACTTTAAATGAAGCACAATGTAATTACATTACCACAGAGAAGAAAATGTAAGTTGTAGTGTTTGCATGTGAAAAGTTTAGGAATCACATTGTAGGTACTAAAAAAATTGTTTACACTGATCACTCTGCAATAAAATATTTAATGAGGAAGGCTGATGCAAAACCACGCCTAATTAGATGCGTGTTTTTATTGCAAGAGTTTGATTTAGACATTAGAGATAAAAAAAAGGATGCGAAAATGTAGTTGCTGACCATTTATCTAGATTGCGGAGTAATTGCGAAATAATTGTTGAGCCCGCAATTTCTGATGCCTTTGTTGATGAACATGTCTTTGTGTTAGGACATCGTGATAACAATGAGGAACCTTGGTTTGCGGATATTGCTAACTTCCTTTCCTCGCAGGTATTACCAACTTTCAGAGGAGGGCAAGAAAAGAAGAGGTTCCTACACAAAGCTAGGAAGTACATCTGGGACGATCCTACACTTTACAAGAGTTGTGCAGATGGATTGCTGAGGAAGTGTGTATCAGCTGCTGAGGCAAAGTCAGTATTGCAGCACTGTCATACATCTCCTTACGGTGGACATTTTGGTGGTCAAAGGACGGCTGCAAAAGTGTTCCAAAGTGGCTACTACTGGCCCACAATATTCAAGGATGCACACGATCATGCACACAGCTGCGATGAGTGTCAACGCACAGGTAACCTTAGTAGAAAAGATGAGATGCCTCTCACATATATCTTAGAGTTGGAACTCTTTGATGTATGGGGCATTGACTTCATGGGACCATTCCCTCCATCTTCGGGTTATCTTTACATACTAGTAGCTGTAGATTATGTTTCTAAATGGGTAGAAGCCATTGCATGTCCCTCAAATGATGCCAAAACAGTCATTAAATTTCTAAATAGGCAAATACAAGATTTGGTACACCACGTGCAATAATAAGTGATGAAGGAACCCACTTTATAAATAAAGCTTTGGAAAATGTACTAGCTAAATATAATGTTAGACATAGAGTAGCAACCCCTTATCACCCACACTCAAATGGACAAGCTGAAATATCTAATAGAGAGATCAAGAACATACTGGAAAAAGTTGTTAAACCTAATAGAAATGACTGGTCTTTTAAGTTAGATGATGCACTGTGGGCGTATAGGACTGCTTACAAAACACCCTTAGGTATGTCTCCTTATAGGCTAGTATACGGAAAAGCATGTCACTTACCTTTCGAATTAGAAATCAAAGCCTTTTGGGCCTTAAAAGAGCTGAATTATTGAGTGACCGATGCGGGAACATTGCGGTCTCTGCAATTACATGAGCTAGATGAACTAAGACACATGTCATATGAAAATGCCAAAATGTATAAAGAAAAGACTAAGATTTGGCATGATAGTAGACTTAGGATCAAGGACTTTAAGAAAGGTCAGCATGTTCTATTATTCAACTCACAATTACGATTATTTCCTGGCAAACTTAAGTCTAGATGGTCAGGTCCTTTTGTGATTACTAATGTCTTTGTTCATGGTGCTATTGAAATTTGAAACTTAAACCAAGGGCAGTCGTTCATGGTAAATGGTGCGAGGTTGAAGCATTATTATGAGGAAGGAGATGTGAAGACACTCTCGGCCTTCCTTCTATCTGAAGCTTAAGAGGCGAATCGAGAGAGGATGAGAGATCACTGTGCTCATCCGTTAGAGGGCTATGCCTTAGATTTTTCTTTATTGTTTTTAGATTGCGTATCGTATGGTTATTTCTTTTTTTAATTAAGTGTTTTTATTTTAATTAGGAGTATAATAATGGGAGATTTTAAGCGACAATGAGGGAGGTGAATCAAGAGGAGAAGATCCACGAAAACTCTTTTAACCCAAATCAAGAAAAATCCTAACGGTGATATTGAAGATGCTGAATAATTGCTGAAGAATTGCGGCGTCCGCAACAAAAAGAGTCGTTGGGAGACACTTGAGTACAAATAGCCGGCATTGGGGATCGCTGTCCTGTACGATTTCTCAACCCTTTTTTTATCTCCACAAATCAGAATTCTCAATCCTCTGCAACTCCCAAGCTCAGACCTCCAAGAAACATTAATGGTGAGAACAAGAGCCGACCGATCCACGCCCAAGAAAGTATCAACTAATGAGGAAGAGCAACGTCTGGTCAGAGAGGCGCTGCTATCATTGGCAGACGCCGACGCTGCACAACCTTCCTGTTGGGTTTTATGTCCTAAAACTCGTGGTTTGTAAACCGAATGTATATTCTATTTTGCAATAAATTTGTTATTGAGTTTTATTCAGTAAAGTTGTTATTGAATAAAGTGAATTGTGTTTACTTTTTAACCTAACTTCAATAAACAAAGAACCCATGGCTATAGGTTGTATACTTGAACTTCATGTGTGACATGATTGTGGATCAAGTTCAAGTAATAACCAGAACGGTCTATAGTATAGGGATAAGGTTCGGTACCTTATCCTGGGGATACTATTGGACGCGGCCCACTTTGTATAGTACAAACGATGTGATCCGAAATCATTCATGTTGAGACATGTGAGTGGGGGTGTCCTATGCAATGAGTTTGCATAAGACTGAACCGCGAAACAAGTCGCTCTTTCTTTATAACTCCGTTTACTGTAAAGACCGACTTTTTCATATGATGACCTAGGTAACTCGATCTGAATCTTGAGCACGCTATGAACTCCTGTTTATTCGGGCTTATCCTTTGACTTGTATGGGTGAGAGTGGCCCGAGATCGCCGACTCAATAAGCCTACCATCTTGGGGATAAGACCGGGTAGGTAGCTGGGAACATAGTCCTGCGAGATGGAATTCACTCATACCCGCCTTTAGGGTTTTAGTAGAGAGGTTGTTCCTTTAAGTGCTGACTCCGGGTCTTGAACTAGGGATCCCACCCTCTTATTGGCCCGAGAGGGACTTGGTATAGTGATGAGATCACTTACCAATCGGTTTGGTGGTTGGACCACAAACCAATAATTCATTAGAGGATCAGTGGGACTTAAGGAACAAGATGTAATTACGGGGGTAAAACGGTTATTTTGACCTAACTGTAATTACGAACGACATGTGAAGGATCGACTTACTGATAATGGTTATATCAAGAGGACAGAAATATATCTACGGTGAGGAGAGTGCAACCCTTGGACTTTAATGGAGTCTCCGGGGGTTAACGAATGTTGGTTAGCTTGGTTAAAGAGTTTGACCGGTTAATCTCGTATCGTTGGAGCTCATGATCTGTAGGTCCTTTAGGTTCTCCTAGCTAGCTCGGATTAAGCCGTGTAACAATATGAGAGAAAAAGAATTTGAATTTATTCAAATTCGGTTTTGGAAGAATGATGGACATATTTAAATATGATTTAAATATGAGATCGGTGTAAAATATGAATAGGGATTCATGTGTGATGTTTCGGTTTAAGAAACCGAGATTAGTCTTATTATTTAATTAATATTTGATATTGAATTAAATAATAATATTAATTAATTAAAAAGTTTAATTAATTATAATTTATTTTGTTTATTAAAATTAATTATGAATTAATTTTAAAATGACAAAACATTACAAGTGAGATTATCCAAGTCAAAGTGGAATTATCCATGTTGAGTGGATTTATCCAAGTTGAGTGGGTTTATCCAAGTTGTGAAGTGGATTGTGAATCACCAACAACATGCATATAAACTCATCAATTTTGGAACACTTGGTTGAAGACTAATCCATCAAATTTGAGGTGTCATGTTAAGCAAAGACTTTGTTGCATGTGAATTGCCTATAAATTGGATGAAGTTCAAATGGTTGATGTTGATGTATTTTCAAAGAGTTTGAATATTTGGATGAGCATGAAGAGTTCATGTTACTTGAGAAATTAGAAAGCTAAGTGTTAGATTTCTTCTCACAAAATCCTCATCCCTTTCATCTTCCCATTTTCTTCTTCCAAACTTTTTCTTTCATAAAGGAGTCCCACCACTCCGTTGCTCGGCCCGAGGATAGCGGGACTACCAGAGGTGGTTCTCGAGGTGTTCGAGGGAAGCTTCGAAGGGTTCGTGAGGAGATTCGAGCATTGGAAGAGAAGTCTTTAGAACTACAAGAGGTATATGTTCTAATTCCTTTTATTTCAAAGCTTTGTGCATGTTTCTTATTTAGCTAAATTGATGAAATTAGAGTGCCATTGATCCATCTCGCTTCCGCTACGCTACATGCGCTCCATCAATTGGTATTAGAGCGTTTTTTGGTCACTCAATTTGCATCAATTTGAGCTCGGTGGGTATTTGTTTTAGAAATTTATTTTTCTGGGCGTCTAAAGTGTTTCCTGGTTTTGGCATTTTTTTTGATCTTTTATTTGTACTTTTTTTTGTAATTGCTTGGGCGTGTATAGGCTTTAATGTGTGAAGAAGAGTCTTTAAAAAATTCGGAGTCATTAGAGTCCATATAGGCTTTCAATTCGAAGACAGAAGCTCGGGTGTCGGAAAAAACAGCATGCTGTTTTTTTGCTGTTTTTTTTTCTGCAAAATTCCAGCACTAAACTGGTTCAGCGCAAGGTGGAAGAAACTGTCCGGTTCGGTCCTCGATAGGTCCGGTTCACTGAAAGTCAGACCGGTTCCTTGTTCTTCACCCTCTGGAGGTCCGGTTCAGCGTTCGTTTGGTCAGGTTCGGGTCGTTATTGGTCAAGTTACGGGCTGTTGATGTCGGGACAACTGTTATGGACCGGTTCAGTTTTTTTTTGAAGTTTTGTAGTTGCTGTTTTTTTGGCCGGTTCAAGCAAATTCAAGCTGGTTCGTGGCGGTTCGAAGGGTTCAGAAGCGTCTCAACTTAGTTGATGAATTATTATTGTAATAATTTAGTTGCTTGCTTGTCCGTGATGCCAAAACCGGTCCACTTTAGTATGTTTAATTAATTATGCATTGTGAATGTATGTGTTAATTAAAGTATCTTGTATGTGCATAAAGTACGCCATATAGATTTCAAATCACCTAGAGTTAAGTTAACCCGGCTTTATGAGCATGCACGTGAGAGGTGTAAGGTTATAAAACGTTTATCACCTAGACATCTTAAGTAAAAGTATGTTCTACCTAGACTTATGTTTTATTGTCTTAGCTCGATAATGCCTAAGTAAAACTATACCCAAACCATCCTAAAATACTTAGTAGTGGTGTTGAGAAGGTATATGTGATATATCAATCTCCTCCTACGTTCTCCGCGAAGTTCACACCGTGAGATTTATGCTCGGCCTTGTGATGTCAATAGGGCATCCCCATTGGGATGGTGTTTGCATAAATCAAGAGCAAGGTGAATGGAGAAAGTATTTATAGTAAGTGGGAGAAGGAAGTATGTCAATACATCCTGCGGTCTCCTCCATTTGGTTGAACCGTGAGATTCCCATGTTCCGCCTACTGGTTGCCCATAGTAGCACCGTCCATTCGGAGGGCCGTTTCATGGGAGTCGGAACAACTCAATCTCCAGAAATGGATAGGGTCTCTTAGGTCCATTCCCAACTCTGACATTTCCATTCGGTTGCACTAGTGGGGCCGACCTCTGAGTTCTGAAAATGGCGGGTCACACTTACAAAGGATTACTAAGTTGTTAGTAGATTCTTGACCGAAGTAGCGATAACTAAGGTGCTATAGGAATATGAGTTATTCTGGTATTAGCATTTGGTCAAGAATGTCTTGGTTCAGTGAAGGAGTGATTGACTGCCCCTCGGTAGCGGTTGCTCTGACTCACTGAAGTATCGTTGCAAATTAATAATGATTTTTTTTTGGGTACATTATTACTTTTGCTAAAATTCATGATTGGTTGTTAAAAATAGGTTAAGTTCACTTCACTAATAGAATTTATTGTTTTTCAGCATGTCTAGCTCGTTTATCCAATTACTAGCTTATGATAAACTAAACGGCGATAACTACACGTCCTGGAAATCGAACTTGAATACGATTCTTGTTATCGATGATCTTAGGTTTGTCTTAACAGAGGAATGTCCTCCCCCTCCTAGCTCATCTGCAACTCGAACTGTTCGAGATGCATTTGACAGGTGGACTAGGGCTAATGATAAAGCCCGAGTCTACATCTTGGCCAGCACATCCGATGTGTTAGCTAAGAAGCATGAGGTAATGGTCTCCGTTAAGGAGATCATGGATTCATTACAGATGATGTTTGGACAACCGTCCTCATCGGTCTATCATGATACCCTCATGGCGAGCAAAGCTGAGAAGAAACAACTAAGTAAATATGATTTACTCGTTGTTGAAACATGTTTAGAGGAACATGATAGTTCTGCCTGGATACTGGATTCAGGAGCCACTAACCATGTTTGTTCTTCTTTCCAGGAAACTAGTTCCTGGCAGCTGCTTGCTGAAGGTGAGATAACTCTCAGGGTTGGAACAGGAGAGGTTGTCTCAGCCAAGGCAGTGGGAGCTGTCAAGTTGTTATATAGAGATAGTTTCATTTTACTTGAAAATGTACTGTTGGTTCCTAGCTTTAAAAGGAACCTTGTATCTATCTCTTGTTTACTTGAATATTTGTATAAAGTATCTTTTGATTTTAATGAAGCGTTCATTAGCAAAAGAGGTGTACATATATGTTCTGTGAAACTTGAAAATAACTTGTATGTGTTAAGACCAACAGAGGCAAAAGCTATTTTGAACACCGAGATGTTTAAAACAGCTCAAACTCAAAATAAAAGGTAGAAACTTTCTCCAAGTACCTATCTTTGGCACTTGAGACTAGGCCACATTAATCTCAATAGGATTGAGAGATTGGTTAAGAGTGGTCTCCTAAATCAGTTAGAGGACAACTCTTTACCACCATGTGAGTCTTGTCTTGAGGGCAAGATGACCAAACGATTTTTTTCTGAAAAAGGTCATAGGTCCAAAGAAACTCTAGAGCTTGTACATTCAGATCTTTGTGGTCCGATGAATGTTAAAGCACGGGGAGGGTATGAATATCTCATCAGCTTCATTGATGATTATTCTAGGTACGGCTATCTTTACCTAATGCATCATAAGTTCGAAGCTCTTGAAAAGTTCAAGGAGTATAAGGCAGAGGTTGAGAACACATTAGGTAAAACGATTAAAACACTCCGATCAGATCGAGGTGGAGAGTATATGGATTTAAGATTCCAGGACTATATGATAGAACATGGAATAGTATCCCAACTCTCAGCGCCCGGAACACCGCAGCAGAACGGTGTGTCCGAAAGGAGAAATAGAACCCTGTTAGACATGGTTCGATCTATGATGAGCTATGCTCAACTGCCTAGTTCGTTTTTGGGATATGCAGTAGAGGCTGCTGTATATATTTTGAACATGGTTCCCTCTAAGAGTGTTTTAGAAACACCTTATGAGTTATGGAGAGGGCGTAAAGGTAGTTTACGTCACTTCAGAATTTGGGGGTGTCCAGCACATGTGTTGGTGCCCAATCCAAAGAAGTTGGAACATCGTTCAAAATTATGCCTATTCGTAGGCTACCCCAAGGAAACGAAAGGTGGTCTATTTTACGATCCTCAACAGTACATGGTGCTTGTATCGACAAACACCACGTTCTTAGAGGAAGACCACATGAGAGATCATCAACCTTCGAGCAAAATTGTTTTGACCGAACTTTCCAGGAAAGCTACAGATGAGTCAACAAGAGTTGTTGATCAGGCTTGTCCTTCTCAAGAGTTGAGAATACCTCGACATAGTGGGAGGGATGTGAGACAACCGAACCGCTACATGGGTTTAACGGAAACCCAGGTCGTCATACCTGATGACGGCGTTGAGGATCCATTGACCTTTAAACAGGCAATGAATGACATAGACAAGGACCAATGACTTAAAGCCATGGACCTCGAAATGGAGTCGAGGTACTTCAATTCGGTCTGAGATCTTGTAGAGCAACCTGATGGTGAAAGACCTATCGGTTGCAAGTGGATCTACAAGAGGAAACGAGACCAAGCCGGTAAGGTGCAAACCTTTAAGGCCCGACTTGTGGCAAAGGGGTGGACTATGAAGAAACTTTTTCCCCTGTTGCCATTTTAAAGTCGATTAGAATACTCTTGTCCATTGCCACATTTTATGATTATGAAATTTGGCAAATGGATGTCAAGACAGCCTTTCTGAATGGCAATCTTCAAGAGAGTATTTATATGGCTCAACCAGAGGGGTTCATAATTCACGGTCAAGGGCAAAAGGTTTGCAAGCTTAATCGATCCATTTATGGGTTGAAGCAAGCGTCTAGATCCTGGAATATAAGGTTTGATACTGCGATAAAATCTTATGGCTTTGAACAGAATGTTGACGAACCTTGTGTCTACAAGAAAATAGTCAATTCTGTTGTAGCTTTCTTAGTCTTATATGTAGATGATATCCTACTCATTGGGAATGATGTAGGGTTCCTGACTGACGTAAAACAATGGCTAGCGACCCAATTCCAAATGAAAGATTTGGGAGAGGCTTAGTTTGTTCTAGGGATTCAAATCGTAAGGAATCGTAAGAACAAAACGCTAGCGCTGTCTGTTGCGTGCTCAATGTGTTAATAAAAATGACAAATAAGAGGGAGAGAGCACTCAGAACATGCAAGCATACATGGTCTTATAGCAAGTAGTAAGTATATTTCATTCGTTTTCCCACAGAGACTTGTTTTTAGCTATTCTCGAAGTGTTTTTGTTAAGAAAGATGGAGTGGATTTGAGGGGGTAAAATTGGTTTTTAATTACCTAAGTTTTGCTGAATGTATAAAGGGATATAACATAAACAAATGCAAGTTGAAATTAGATGCAAAGGACAAGAGATGGAATTAATAAACGAGGAAGAAAACAGCTAAACAGAATGCAACTTAGCAGAATTGCGAGAACCGCAATTAATCCGCAATTAACTCAACAGCAAAAGTATGTAAATGGGCGAATTAAGGGCTACTAATGACTATCCTATAGGCAGTTTATTACGATTATCAAGCTTTGGATCAACTCTCTATACATCAAACTCACTCTATCTCAAGTATCGTCCGATTCCATGCATTAGAGTCTTAAGTTTACTCGACTTCAAAGTAAGGTCTCAAGCATCTTATTTAAGCAGGAGTGTTTAGTTTGTACTAGGGAAACGCCTATTCCTAGGCCGTTTCCTGGTTACCATGAAAGGCTAGTATGATTATATGACTCTGAACTCTTACTCCTTCCAGAGGTTAGGAGTTCTTTGGACAAAATGGATGGCCAATCGAAATTGCCCGTGGGATGAAGCTTACATACAATCAATGTTCGAGTGTTAATCTGCCTACTTGATTCACGTTTTTTAGCCTATAGTTCTGTCATTAGCATGCCCCCAAGTGACTTAGCTACTCATGGATATATGAAGAACAGAAATGGTAGATAAGATAGACATGCTTAGAAGGGAAATGTGCTTAAAACAGCAAGACAAAGCCGTAGCAGAACAAGGTAGAAACTGTGAAGTGCAGAATTTTACTTTGATTACTTTGAACGTTTGAATGACAAAGGAAAGCTTTAAAAGAAATGAATCCAAGACAGACAACAACGAAATGCAGTAAGTAAAATACTAAACTAAGAACAACAGTGATCAGAAATGAAAATAAGAAGAACAGAACAGGAAAGCAGTTAAGGATTGCTGGAAAACTTCGTGGCAGTCGCCTCGAATGATGGTGATGAGAAGTCAGCCTTGCTTGGATGAATCCAATCGAGAGAGAAGAAGAATCTTCTCTCCTTCCTATCAGATTATCGATTCCAACAGCTGAAACTCTCACTCCAACAGACGGCAAAGGAAAACAGATGGAAATGGTGGACTGCGAGAAGACTTCTGCGCTTCGAGTGATGACTGAACCTCCGACTTTGACCCCCTTTTATAGTAGTTTGCAGGTGCGTTTGGGCCAAGGAGAACCATCAGTCTTCAACGTCATATATCAGAATGGATGGAGGAGAAAGAACGAATCCCTGAAAAGTCGGATCTAAACAGAAAAAGATCAGCCAACTTACGGTTTTAACTTGAATAATTGCGGTCACCGCAATGTTTTCGCAATTCATTCGCAATGCTCATTTTTTCATTCTTTTCCTTCGGTTTTCAACCCTTTTTCTACCTATTGTGCATAAGTCCTAAATTAGCTACCTTCTTCTAATTCTCATATTAAAGCATAGGTTTAGGCTAAATGCTAACAAAAACACCTAAATGTGTACATCTTCTTAAGCTAAATGGGTCCTAAATAAGTCACTTTCAGAGACTTAACACACCCCCAAACTTGAGGCTTTGCTTGTCCTCAAGCATACTAAGGACTTACCTAGGCTGTTATTTTATCTTCTTTAACTACTTACCGACTCCCTTATACCCCTATCTCTAGCAGTGCTGTCCTGTGACACACTTCTAAGTTTAGAATTAACCTCTTATCAAGCTTCTTCTGACTTCACCTGCCTACTATACCTGCTGGTTTTGTTAACCCCCTACTACTAATCTAGCTACTTTTATGATGTCATGCCACTATCCCTCGGGTTTCAAATTCTACCAAGCTTTACTCCTAGACTCAGTACATGCTTCAAGCTTATTTTTAATGTGTCTAGGATTCCTTAGAGTCATGCCAGTCTTAGTATTAACAGTGACAGTGGTACTTTTAGAGAACAACCTAAGCCCTGGCATCACTACATTGGATATACATTCATCTCCCTAGACAAACCTAAAAGCTACAACCTTGTGCTTAGCTCATTAAGGATCAGAGTTCTTTTTACATAGGACATCTAAGCCACAAGATTATAACTCCCAAGCATACATTCTTCTTCCCTATTTCTCCCTTTTTCCTTTTTTACTTAGGTGGAGTCTCCCCTTGGTTTGCCTTTTGATGCAATGCCACTTGTGGTTTACACACTTGGCACTGATTACTCAGCAACTTGAGAAAGACTCCCCTCTTTATTCTATTTTTCAATTTTTCTATTTATCACAAGATTTTTTTTTTTAGGAGAAGAAGAATGCTTATGTCCTACGGAAGAGAGGAATGTTCCTAGGCCTAGGGTGGTCTCCTCCAAACTTCAACTACTCATTGTCCCCAATGAGTGTTTGAGGTGGCACACCCCCAAACTATCCTAGAAGCATCTAGTCTAAAGTAAAACAAAGAGAATCTAAAAATCCTAGGCATAGGCAAAACATTTCTAAAAGCAATTATTCCAACAGCAGAAAATTTGAACATAACAGACAGTTTTAAGGACTTACGGTTTATGCATGCTGAGCACTATTCAGAGGCGAATTTAAACTATCAAAGCGTGTCCTATGACACTCATCCAGCATGCTTTAAGATCAGCTATATAAGGTAGTCATGCTAGCAGCAAAAGATAGAATATAACAGATCACAGCCTAACTAAACAGACAGTCCAAAACATGCAAACAGTCACAAAAATTGCGGGAACCGCAATTATTTCGCAATTCAATCCGGGCAGATATAACATTGATTCAGGCCCCTAGCATGCTTTTTCCTGTTACTCATGCAACCTAAAAATAAAACTAAACTATCCTACCTATTCAGCTAACATCAGACTAGACTAAACAAAAGAAAAAGCATAAAACTAAACATTAAAAACAGATCAAAAGTGGATCCCAAAACAACATAATATACATGATCCTATCAGAAAACAGAAAAATTGTCTTTTGTATCTTAAGGGAACAACAATACTCCCTTTAGTGCTCTTCAAACCAGCACTCAATTCTCGTCATCCTCATCTGGTTGCCTTGGTCGTGGGGGCACCCATGGAGTTAGGAGGTTGGTGGGGAAGTCCGGGAAGATGCACCCCAGCTGGTCTGCAACTTCTTTGTCCCTCGCCTGCGCATAATTGGCCCATTGAGCCATTCTCCTCTGCATGTCCATTAAGCAGGCCATGGATAGGGACTGTGCAGCAGCCAGCCTATCCAACTCAAACTCCATATTCCCCTTTCTTCTCAGCCTCAGGTTCGCAGGCAGCTCCAAATGGCCTGTGTAAGGCAGCTGCTGCTCCAAGCGCTCGGTGGGAACTCCTGCAAGCAAACACAATTTGGTTATAGTGTTGGGGAAAAATAATGGCCCCTTACCTTTTCTGGCGCATTCAGCAATGGCAGCTGACATGATCTCCCCTACATTGACCGTGAGACCGCGCATGATGGCATAAACCAGCAGTGATCTACTCTGGTTGATTGTTGTCTCGTGGGTCACAGGGGACAGCTTTCTCCTCACAAAGGCAAACCACACAGCCGCCTTTGCTGTCAGATTGGCACTCATCAAGGTGTGCCGACCATTGCGTGAGACAGTCCACGCTGCTTCAGGCTGGCCAATTGTGCGAATGGCCTCTTCCAGCACGGCCTCAGTCGGCTCATCAACTATCCGTGCATAATCTGTGTGCGTTTGGCCCTTGAGACCAAAGGCTTCATTGATGGCCTTGGCTGAGAAATCAACTTCCACCCCCCTGACCACAGATAGGCCATCCTCAGGGCTGAGCACATTGGCGTAGAAATCGTACACCATGCTCGTGTAGGCTGGGTTAGGCGGTCTGCAGAATTCCTCCCAGCCATGGTTGATCACTCCTGCGCGCAAGAACTGCGGCAGGTCAGCGAGTCGGTCGAGGAATCCCTTCTCGTGCAACAGGTCCCTCTTCCTGAGCTCAACACCCCTGGACTCCGCATCAGATGAGACATACCTCACTGACGGAGGTTCGTCTTCAGGGTAGAGTTTAGCCTTCCCCTTATCTGCTGGTTTGGATGATGCAGCAGCCTCCACCTTGAGGCGTTTGAGCGAAGGCTCAGCACTCTCCTTGTCCATCGATGGCACCTTCTTGGCCTTCTTTTTCTTTAACTTCTTGGCCTTATCAATTCTGGCCTTCTTCTGCTTCTTGAGCCTGGCCTTGGTGTTGAGTTGTGGGAAGCATGCCCCCAACGTTTCTTCCATAGAGTCGTCCTGCTGTGCAGGCTTGGCAGGGTTGTCTTCCCTCATAGGAGAGAAGACTTCTTCTTCCCCAGCATCTCCACTGCCTTGCGTAGACTCCTGATAATCCCCATAAGGGAATTCAGGATCAGGCCGTGGAGAATTGTGCGCTGCTGATGGTATCGGCGCAGAACTCAGTGGCGAAGACTGCAGCTCAGGGCTCTGCGCTGCTGCAGGTGTCGGATCAGAACTCTGAGGTGCTGGAGACAGCTCAGGGCGCTGTGCAGGCGGTGACGACTCTGCGCTTGGCACTGGTTCAGATGGGAGAGGGCCGCGCACAGGTGACGCAGACGGCGACGAACCTTCTTTGGCTGACTCGTGGGATGCACGATCAGGTTCTTGACTCTCCACAGAGGGAGTCTTGGTTGTGCTTGGGTCGGCGGCCGTCTTGACGCTCCACCGGCGTTTCTTGGGCGTGCCCATTGGCTCAGATGGCCCAGCGGGGATCTCAGTGACCACCCTCCACTTCTTCCTACGAATAGGAAGCTTGGGAAGAGGACCGGTGCGAACGGCACCATCGTCTGCAAGGGCGGGAAGCGCTTCCCTCGCAGCTGCTTCAGCTGCGTCATCAGCCTTCTTCTTGGCTGCGGATCGTTCAGCACGTGTGGCCACCATTGCTGATTCTTGAAGATCTTGGGAGAGGAATCAAAGATGGAGAGAATCGCTGAATTCTTGGAGAGCAAAGAGAGAGATAATCGTAACGATCGAGCGGCTTCCAACGGATATAAAGGTAACGGATAAAATCCCAACGGCTCTTTTTGCGGATCCAGCAATTTTAACGCAATTCCAGGGATATTATTTCATTGAAATCTCCAACTTTGCCCGTCCGTATCTTTTATTTGGCTCAACCGTTTCTTGATTTTTAAAGTGGGATTTACTCTCCTTGATCCCCTCTTTCGATTCCCTACAAAAACAAATCAAACAAACATTAAATACGCAATTAAAAACACACCACAAATCATACAAACGATAATCGGAAAAACAGAAAAAAATAAACTAAGGCATTGGCCTTGACTAAACGAGCACAGTAACCACTCGTTCTCTCTCGTTCTTTTTGTCATGCTTCAGTCAAGAGGAAGGCCGAGAGAGTCTTCACATCCCCTTCCTCATAGTAGTGCTTCAACCTAGCACCATTGACCATAAATGGCTGACCCTGCTGCAAGTTCTTTATCTCTATTGCACCATGAACAAAGACATTAGTAACAACAAATGGACCCGACCATCTAGACTTTAGTTTGCCTGGGAACAACTTTAATCGTGAGTTAAATAAGAGTACAAGTTGGCCTTTCCTAAAGTCTTTGATCCTGAGTCTACTGTCGTGCCATATTTTGGTCTTTTCTTTATACATTTTGGCATTCTCATAGGCCATATGCCTAAGCTCATCAAGTTCATGTAGCTGCAAAGATCTCAATGTCCCCGCATCCTTTACACAAAAATTCAATTCTTTCATGGCCCAAAATGCCTTGTTTTCCAACTCAAGTGGCAAGTGGCAAGCCTTGCCATACACCAACCTATAGGGAGACATACCTAGAGGTGTCTTATATGCTGTTCTATAAGCCCAAAGTGCATCCTCAAGCTTAAATGACCAGTCTTTCCTATTAGGTTTGACTACCTTCTCTAAGATGTTCTTTATCTCCCTATTGGAAATTTCAGCTTGACCATTTGAGTGTGGGTGATAGGGAGTAGCTACCCTATGTCTAATGTTATACTTAGCCAATATTTTCTCCATAGCTTTATTAATGAAATGTGACCCCTCATCACTAATGATAGCACGAGGAGTCCCAAATCTAGTGAAAATGTGCCTATGCAAGAAGCTAGTGACTGTTTTAGCATCATTATTAGGACATGCTTTTGCTTCTACCCACTTGGACACGTAGTCTACTGCTACTAAAATGTACAGGTTACCTGATGATGGAGGGAATGGTCCCATGAAATCAATGCCCCATACATCAAAGAGCTCCAACTCTAAGATGTAGGTGAGGGGCATCTCATCCTTGCGACTGAGGTTACCTGTCCTTTGGCACTCGTCACAGTTGTGGGCATAGTCGTGTGCGTCCTTGAAGATTGTTGGCCAGTAGTAGCCACTCTGAAATACCTTCGCAGCTGTCCTTTGGCCACCAAAGTGTCCACCATAAGGAGATGAGTGACAGTGCTGTAACACAGACTTCGCTTCAGCAGCTGAAACACATTTCCTCAGTAAGCCATCAGCACAGGTTCTGTAAAGTGTGGGGTCATCCCAGATGAATTTCCTTGCTTCATGCAGGAACCGCTTCTTTTCTTGACCTCCTTTGAACACTGGTAATACCTGTGATGCACGGAAGTTAGCAATATCAGCAAACCACGGTTCCTCATCGTTATCACGATGAGCCAAAGCAAATACATGTTCATCAATAAAAGCATCAGAAATTGCGGTCTCCGCAATTTTTTCGCAATTGTGCTGCAATCGAGAAAGGTGATCTGCAACCACATTTTCACAACCTTTCTTGTCCCGAATGTCCAAATCAAATTCCTGCAGCAATAACACCCATCTAATCAGTCTAGGCTTAGCATCAGCCTTTCTCATAAGATATTTTAAAGCAGAATGGTCAGTATATACAATGGTCCTAGTTCCTACAATATAGTTTCTAAATTTTTCACAAGCAAAGACTACAGCAAGCATCTCTTTCTCTGTAGTTGTATAATTACATTGAGCCTCATTCAATGTCTTACTAGCATAATAGACAGGGTGTGTCAGCTTGTCAATCTTCTGTCCTAACATGACTCCTACAGCATAGTCACTGGCATCACATAGCATCTCAAATGGAAGATCCCAATTTGGTCCTACTATGATTGGTGCTGTGACCAGTGCTTCCTTAAGGGTTTTCCAAGCTACTACACACTCCTTAGAGAAGATAAATGGTCTATTTAGCTCTAGAAGCTCGCACAGGGGCTTGGCTATCTTAGAAAAGTCCTTGATGAACCTTCTGTAGAAACCAGCATGCCCTAAGAAGCTTCTAATGGCTTTGACGTTCTGGGGCTCTACCAACTTCTCTATGACCTCTATTTTTGCCCTATCCACTTCTACACCTGCCCTTGACACTCTATGTCCTAAGACAATCCCTTCATCTACCATAAAATGGCACTTTTCCCAATTTAGGACTAGGTTGGTCTCCTCACACCTAGTCAGGACTTGTCCTAAGTTTTCTAGACAGGTTTTAAATGAGTCCCCAAAGACTGAGAAGTCATCCATGAATATTTCTATCATGGACTCATCCAACTCAGAGAAGATTGCCATCATGCACCTTTGGAAAGTTGCCGGTGCATTGCATAGCCCAAAAGGCATTCTGCGGAAGGCAAACGTTCCAAAAGGGCAAGTGAAAGTAGTCTTCTCCTGGTCCTTAGGGTCTATAGTAATTTGATTATAGCCTGAATAGCCATCTAAGAAACAATAGTAGGCTCTACCAGCTATTCTGTCTAGCATCTGGTCAATAAACGGTATAGGGAAATGGTCTTTTTTAGTTTCTTTATTTAACTTTCTGTAATCCATACATACCCTCCACCCTGTGACAGTCCTTGTTGGAATCAGTTCGTTGTTCTCATTGACTACCACCGTTATTCCCCCCTTTTTAGGTACACATTGAATGGGGCTAACCCACTGGCTACTAGCTATGGGGAAAATCACTCCTGCATCTAACCACTTTATTATTTCTTTCTTCACTACCTCTTTCATAGAGGGGTTTAACCTACGCTGGTGATCTACCTTAGGTGTGTGTTCTTCCTCTAATATAATTTTGTGCATGCAATAAGAAGGGCTAATGCCTCGAATATCAGCAATAGTCCATGCTATAGCCTTCCTATGTTGCTTAAGCAGTAAAATTAAATCAACCTCATGCTGTTCACTTAGCTTAGAAGAAATAATTACAGGCAGCGTATCATTATCTCCTAGATATGCATATTTGAGGTGAGTAGGTAGTGGTTTCAGTTCTAAAATAGGTGGATGCTCAATGGAGGGTTTCAAAGGATTTATAGTTCTATCAGTTAAATCTATATTCATACATACATGTTGAGGGTTATTTACAGGCATATTCATTATGTCAGATACATTTAAGTCAGCTACATCTACTTGTACATATTCACTAGCATGCTTGGTTAACAGTACATGCTCTAATTGTTCTTCCATTAGTGAGTCAACAACATCCATGCTAGCACAAGACTCAGAATCAGAGGGATACCTTAAAGCTTTGTAAACACTAAATTTTACCTCTTCATCATGAACCCTCATAGTTAACTCACCTTTTTGAACATCTATTAATGCCCTACCTGTGGCTAGAAATGGTCTACCTAGCAGGATGGGGACCTCCTTGTCTGCCTCATAGTCCAGGACAATGAAATCTGCAAGGAAAATGAATTTGTCAACTTTAACTAGAATATCCTCAATCTTACCTTCTGGATATGCGATGGATCTGTCTGCTAGTTGTAAAGTGACAGTAGTTGGACGTGCTTCTCCCATTCCCAACTGGCGGAATAGGGACAGGGGCATGAGGTTTATGCTGGCGCCCAGGTCACAAAGCGCTCTGCCCACGTGCTTGCCTCCAAGTTCCACAGGTAAGGTGAAGGAACCAGGATCCTTCTCCTTCTTGGGCAGCTTGTTCTGGAGGATGGCACTGCACTCCTCGGTGAGGTTCACTGTTTCAAACTCACCAATTATTTTTTTATTAGTAATAATGTCCTTCAAAAACTTTACATAAGAAGGCATAGACTGTAAAACTTCTACAAAAGGAATGTTAACATGCACTTGCTTAAGTATTTCTAAAAATTTATTAAAATGAACTTCCTGTTCCTGCTTCTTCTTAAGCCTTCGAGGGTATGGAGGTGGTGGCACATATGCAGGCACGTCAGGGCGCCTTAGGATAGGTGGAGGCCTTGGAATTTCTTCTACGTCCTCAACAATTGGCTCTAGCCTGGCTCCTGATGTGCTAGTTGGTGGTGGACCTTGGCTTGGCAGAGACTCCAGTGGAGCACTAGACTCAGCGTTCTCTACTCTCTTTGGTGTGTCCTTCGTGTTGCTCACCAATGGTCTTCCACTCCTGAGTTCAATTGCTTGAACTTGTTCCTTGCCATCTCTCCTTGGTACCTCGGTGTCAGCAGGGAGTCTACCTTGGGGCCTACTTTTAAGTTCATTGGCCAATTGGCCTATTTGGTTTTCCAGGCTCCTAAGAGTAGCTTGCTGGCTCTGAAGAGTAGCATCATTCTTAGCTATATATTCCTTGAGTAGGTTTTCTACAGAAGATCCTACAGGTTGATTGTAAGGTTTTTGGTACATTGACTGGTTATGTTGGGGAGTGAAACCAGGTGTTCCACTCGGCCTTGGTTGGTTAGGATTTTGGTTAGTGTTCTGTTGGCCACCCCATGACAGGTTAGGGTGGTTTCTCCAACCAGGATTGTAAGTTTGTGAGTAGGGGTTGTTCCTTGGCTGCTGCTGGCTTCCTACATAGCAGACCGAGGATGGATTCCCAGGGCAATATTCATAAGGGTGCCCTTCCCCACAGAATCCACAGATTGGTGCCTCGCCTTGACTTGGTTGGGTGCCCATTGACATGGCTGTGGCGGTATTGGCACTGGTTTGGAGATTGGTCTGAGCCATTTGCTTAACTAAGTTGGTCAGGGCATTTATTTGGGTGCTCATGGCGCTTAGAGCATCCTTGTCTTGAGCCCTAGTTGGCTCTACTGGATCGTCTGACCACCTACAATGAGATGTTGAGATCTTCTCCAAGATCTCATAAGCTTCGTTGTAACTCTTGGACAACATGGAACCTCCAGCAGATGAATTTAAAACTTGTCTGGTGCTGGGGTTGCATCCTTTAAAGAAGACTTCTATTTGGATACACCATGGGATGCCATGATGTGGACATTTAATGAGAAGGTCTTTGAATCTTGTCCAAGCTTCGTGAAGAGACTCACTTGGAGCTTGTTTGAATTTTATGATATCATCACGAAAGGTTGAATTCCTATCAGGTGGGAAGTATTTGACTAGGAATTTTTCTGCTAAATCTGTCCAATTGCGGACAGATCCTGAGGGTAAAGAATTTAACCATGTTTTGGCTTTGTCCCTCAAAGAGTAAGGGAAAAGATATAGCCTCAGGGCTTCTTGGGAAACTCCAGGGATTAGGAAGGTGTCACTAACTCCTAGGAAGTTCCTAAGGTGATTATGGGGGTCCTCATTTTCTATTCCAAAGAATTGTCCCACAGTGGACAACATTTGGAACATCACTGGCTTTAACTCGAATGAGTTGGCAGTGATTTCAGGACGGATTATGCTGGGGTTCAGCTCCCCAGGCATAGGTACTAAATATGAAAGGATGGCGCTATCCTTGTCATTCGCTATTTCAATGGGATTGCGAGTGACAGGCACCAGGTTTTGATTTACTCCAGCCATTTCTTCTTGAGGTAATTGCGGAGGAATTGTAGTCTCTGCAATGATTGGAGGTAAAAGGGTTTGTTTAAAGAGACGTTTCTTGGCTCTATTCCTAGCTCTAAGTAATCTCTCGGGCTCAGGGTTGAACTCTAGATCACTAGATGGAGTCTCATTCATAAACTACCCTAAATGGTACCTGAAAAAGAAATGAAGATGGATCAAATTCAATGGAAAATAATTTGATGTTTCAGACTTAACAAACTTCGTTTTCACTTAAAATAAGTCCCCGGCAGCGGCGCCAAAAACTTGTTGCGTGCTCAATGTGTTAATAAAAATGACAAATAAGAGGGAGAGAGCACTCAGAACATGCAAGCATACATGGTCTTATAGCAAGTAGTAAGTATATTTCATTCGTTTTCCCACAGAGACTTGTTTTTAGCTATTCTCGAAGTGTTTTTGTTAAGAAAGATGGAGTGGATTTGAGGGGGTAAAATTGGTTTTTAATTACCTAAGTTTTGCTGAATGTATAAAGGGATATAACATAAACAAATGCAAGTTGAAATTAGATGCAAAGGACAAGAGATGGAATTAATAAACGAGGAAGAAAACAGCTAAACAGAATGCAACTTAGCAGAATTGCGAGAACCGCAATTAATCCGCAATTAACTCAACAGCAAAAGTATGTAAATGGGCGAATTAAGGGCTACTAATGACTATCCTATAGGCAGTTTATTACGATTATCAAGCTTTGGATCAACTCTCTATACATCAAACTCACTCTATCTCAAGTATCGTCCGATTCCATGCATTAGAGTCTTAAGTTTACTCGACTTCAAAGTAAGGTCTCAAGCATCTTATTTAAGCAGGAGTGTTTAGTTTGTACTAGGGAAACGCCTATTCCTAGGCCGTTTCCTGGTTACCATGAAAGGCTAGTATGATTATATGACTCTGAACTCTTACTCCTTCCAGAGGTTAGGAGTTCTTTGGACAAAATGGATGGCCAATCGAAATTGCCCGTGGGATGAAGCTTACATACAATCAATGTTCGAGTGTTAATCTGCCTACTTGATTCACGTTTTTTAGCCTATAGTTCTGTCATTAGCATGCCCCCAAGTGACTTAGCTACTCATGGATATATGAAGAACAGAAATGGTAGATAAGATAGACATGCTTAGAAGGGAAATGTGCTTAAAACAGCAAGACAAAGCCGTAGCAGAACAAGGTAGAAACTGTGAAGTGCAGAATTTTACTTTGATTACTTTGAACGTTTGAATGACAAAGGAAAGCTTTAAAAGAAATGAATCCAAGACAGACAACAACGAAATGCAGTAAGTAAAATACTAAACTAAGAACAACAGTGATCAGAAATGAAAATAAGAAGAACAGAACAGGAAAGCAGTTAAGGATTGCTGGAAAACTTCGTGGCAGTCGCCTCGAATGATGGTGATGAGAAGTCAGCCTTGCTTGGATGAATCCAATCGAGAGAGAAGAAGAATCTTCTCTCCTTCCTATCAGATTATCGATTCCAACAGCTGAGACTCTCACTCCAACAGACGGCAAAGGAAAACAGATGGAAATGGTGGACTGCGAGAAGACTTCTGCGCTTCGAGTGATGACTGAACCTCCGACTTTGACCCCCTTTTATAGTAGTTTGCAGGTGCGTTTGGGCCAAGGAGAACCATCAGTCTTCAACGTCATATATCAGAATGGATGGAGGAGAAAGAACGAATCCCTGAAAAGTCGGATCTAAACAGAAAAAGATCAGCCAACTTACGGTTTTAACTTGAATAATTGCGGTCACCGCAATGTTTTCGCAATTCATTCGCAATGCTCATTTTTTCATTCTTTTCCTTCGGTTTTCAACCCTTTTTCTACCTATTGTGCATAAGTCCTAAATTAGCTACCTTCTTCTAATTCTCATATTAAAGCATAGGTTTAGGCTAAATGCTAACAAAAACACCTAAATGTGTACATCTTCTTAAGCTAAATGGGTCCTAAATAAGTCACTTTCAGAGACTTAACACTGTCTCAAGCATCTTATATCGACAAGGTGTTGATACGATATTCGATGCAGAATTCCAAGAAGGGTTCTTTACCTTTCAGGCATGGAATTCAATTGTCAAAGGAAGAGTGTCCTAAGACACCTCAAGAAGTTGAGGATATGAGACGAATTCCCTATGCATCAACAGTCGGTAGTCTGATGTACGCCATGTTATGTACACGACCCGACATATGCTATGCAGTGGGAATTGTTAGTAGGTATCAGTTCAATCCAGGATATGATCATTGGACTGCCGTTAAACACATCCTCAAGTATCTTCGGAGAACGAGGGACTATGTGCTCGTGTATGGCGCGAAGGATTTGATCCTTACAGGATACACTGACTCTGATTTTCAAACCGATAAGGATTCGAGGAAATCCACATCGGGATCAGTGTTCACTCTTATCAGAGGGGCAATAGTATGAAGGAGTATAAAGCAAGGTTGTATTGCTGACTCCACCATGGAAGCTGAGTATGTCGCGGCTTGCGAAGCTGCCAAAGAAGCTGTATGGCTTAGAAAGTTCTTGACGGATTTGGAAGTTGTTCCAAATATGAATTTGCCTATCACACTTTATTGTGATAATACTGGTGCTGTGGCAAATTCGAGAGAACCAAGAAGTCATAAGCGTGGAAAGCACATTGAGCGGACATATCATCTCATTAGAGAGATAGTGCTATGAGGAGACGTGATTGTCACGTAGTATGCCTCAGAGCAAATTAATGCTGATTCGTTTACAAGTCCCTCACGACTAAAGTGTTCGAGGGGCACCTAGTGAGTCTAGAACTACGAGTTGTACAGTAGGATAGTGGGAGAAAAGCCATGGAAATATTTGATATTCCAGTTTTTCTCATCCAACATGTAATACTCCACTAACGTTTTAGTCCAAGTGGGAGTTTGTTGGGTTTTATGTCCTAAAACTCGTGGTTTGTAAACCGAATGTATATTCTATTTTGCAATAAATTTGTTATTGAGTTTTATTCAGTAAAGTTGTTATTGAATAAAGTGAATTGTGTTTACTTTTTAACCTAACTTCAATAAACAAATAACCCATGGCTATAGGTTGTATACTTGAACTTCATGTGTGACATGATTGTGGATCAAGTTCAAGTAATAACCAGAACGGTCTATAGTATAGGGATAAGGTTGGGTACCTTATCCTGGGGACACTATTGGACGCGGCCCACTTTGTATAGTACAAACGATGTGATCCGAAATCGTTCATGTGGAGACATGTGAGTGGGGGTGTCCTATGCAATGAGTTTGCATAAGACTGAACCGCGAAACAAGTCGCTCTTTCTTTATAACTCCGTTTACTGTAAAGACCAACTTTTTCATATGATGACCTAGGTAACTCGATCTAAATCTTGAGCACGCTATGAACTCCTGTTTATTCGGGCTTATCCTTTGACTTGTATGGGTGAGAGTGGCTCGAGATCGCCGACTCAATAAGCGTACCATCTTGGGGATAAGACCGGGTAGGTAGCTAGGAACATAGTCCTGCGAGATGGAATTCACTCCTACCCGCCTTTAGGGATTAGTAGAAAGGTTGTTCCCTTAAGTGCTGACTCTGGGTCTTGAACTAGGGATCCCACCCTCTCATTGGCCCGAGAGGGACTTGGTATAGTGATGAGATCACTTACCAATGGATTTGGTGGTTGGACCACAAACCAATAGTTCATTATTGGATCAGTAGGACTTAAGGAACAAGATGTAATTACGGGGGTAAAACGGTTATTTTGACCTAACTGTAATTACGAACGACCTGTGAAGGATCGACTTACTTATAATGGTTATATCAAGAGGACATAAATATATCTACGGTGAGGAAAGTGCAACCCTTGGACTTTAGTGGAGTCTCCGGGGGTTAACGAATGTTGGTTAGCTTGGTTAAAGAGTTTGACCGGTTAATCTCGTATCGTTGGAGCTCATGATCTGTAGGTCCTTTAGGTTCTCCTGGCTAGCTCGGATTAAGCCGTGTAACAATATGAGAGAAAAAGAATTTGAATTTATTCAAATTCGGTTTTGGAAGAATGATGGACATATTTAAAGATGATTTAAATATGGGATCGGTGTAAAACATGAATAGGGATTCATATGTGATGTTTCGGTTTAAGAAACCGGGATTAGTCTTATTATTTAATTAATATTTGATATTGAATTAAATAATAATAATAATTAATTAAAAATTTTAATTAATTATAATTTATTTTGTTTATTAAAATTAATTTTGAATTAATTTTAAAATGACAAAACATTACAAGTGGGATTATCCAAGTCAAAGTGGAATTATCCATGTTGAGTGGATTTATCCAAGTTGAGTGGGTTTATCCAAGTTGTGAAGTGGATTGTGAATCACCAACAACATGCATATAAACTCATCAATTTTGGAACACTTGGTTGAAGACTAATCCATCCAATTTGAGGTGTCATGCTAAGCAAAGACTTTGTTGCATGTGAATTGCCTATAAATTGGATGAAGTTCAAATGGTTTGATGTTGATGAATTTTCAAAGAGTTTGAATATTTGGATGAGCATGAAGAGTTCATGTTACTTGAGAAATTAGAAAGCAAAGTGTTAGATTTCTTCTCACAAAATTCTCATCACTTTCATCTTCCCATCTTCTTCTTCCAAACTTTTTCTTTCATAAAGGAGTCCTACCACTCCGTTGCTCGGCCCGAGGATAGCGAGACTACCGGAGGTGGTTCTCGAGGTGTTCGAGGGAAGCTTCGAAGGGTTCGTGAGGAGATTCGAGCATTGGAAGAGAAGTCTTTAGAACTACAAGAGGTATATGTTCTAATTCCTTTTATTTCAAAGCTTTGTGCATGTTTCTTATTTAGCTAAATTGATGAAATTAGAGTGCCATTGATCCGTCTCGCTTCAGCTGCGCTACATGCGCTCCATCACTTTCAGGCCGCCAAAGCTTCCTATGAGAAGGAAGAAGTGGGCGGTGGCGACGACAGAGGTTGCCGATCCCTCTGATCCGACGAAGACCCCAAAGAAGAAGAAGTGGAAAGTCGCGGTGTCTGATTCACCGATCAGAGAGAAGAAGACCCCGAGCGAGGAAAGCCTCGACAGTGGCCGGCCATCATTTGAGACGGCCGTCCAGAGCCCTGAATCTCCTAAGCATACGCCGGAGCCTGAAAATCCTTCTGAAGAGCGCCAAGATTCGGTGCCAATCGACGATCCGGCTGAGGAAGACGAGGTGTTTTCCCCCTTAAGGGATGTCAATCTTGACAGCCCTGTGGAGAGGGAAAGTAGGGGACTCAATGGAAGAGACGCTGGGTGAATGTCTCCAGCACATGACCACCAAGGCGCGGCTCAAGAAGAAGGCCCCCGTGATTGTGAAGGCCAAGCGGCCAAAGGCTTCCAAACAATCCAAAAGGAAGAGGTTTGAAGCTGAGCCTTCTTTGATGAAAATGAAAATTGAGGCTTTTGAGTCGGCCAAAGAAAAGGAAAAGGGGAAGAGGAAGATGTATCCAGAAGACGAACCTCGAGCTGCGAGGTATGTCTCAAAGGAAGCAGAGGCCAAGGGCCGCGAATTGATGAAGAAAGAACTCCTCCACGAGCGAGGATTTCTCGATGCCCTTGCAGACCTGCCACAATTCTTGCGCGCAGGGATTATTAACCATGGTTGGGAAGAGCTCTGCAGGCCCCCAATTCCAGCCTACCCGGACATGGTGTACGACTTCTACGCCAACCTCACGCATCCTGAAGATTGTCTGTCATTAGTGAGGGGGGTAGAGGTTGATTTCTCAGCCAACGCCATCAACAAAGCATATGCTTTCAAGGGGCATAAACACTCTGATTACGCAAGAATAATCGAATCACCCTCAGAGGCAGTCCTGGAGGAAGCCCTGAATATAATAGGAAAACCTGAGGCGGCTTGGACAGTCTCAAGGAATGGGAAGCACACATTGATGAGTGCGACCCTTAGAGACAAAGCAGCAGTCTGGTTCTCCTTTGTACGCAGACGAATCTCCCCGGTGACACATGAAACAACCATCAACCAGGGAAGATCGCTGCTGCTCTATGCAATCATGAGGGGACTCACCATCGATGTGGGTGATATCATTGCCGACTTCATCACCGAGTGTTCCAAGAAAGGCAAGGGTCAGCTCTTTTTCCCAAATACTATTACTAAGCTGTGTTTGCGCGCATGTGTACCTATTACGAAGGGGGAGAGGCAATTGACATACACTGGACATCTGGAGCTGCCCACGATCCTGAGGATGAGACAAAGGGGCAATATGGAGTTCGAGTTGGATGGTCTGGCCGCTGCACAGTCACTGTCCATGGCATGCCTGATGGACTTGCAACACAAGATAGCCCTATGGGCTGAGTACTCACAGGCAAGGGACCGAGAGCTGGCTGAGCACCTGAGATGCACATTCCCGACCTTCCCTGCTGGTCTGTTGAAGCCTTGGGTGCCTTCAAAAGAAAGGAGTGAAGAGGACAAGGAGGATTGAATGTCAGCTTAACGACATTCGAGGGAGTATTTTTTATCCCTCTCAAGAAAACAAAAAAAAAATAAAAAAAAATATGCTTTTCTGTGACCTGTTACCCCACTGATAATCAATTGTTTGATCTGCTTTAATTTGTTTATTTGTTTGTTTAGAGTAGTTTAGTTTAGTTTGATGTTATCTGAGTAGGTAGATTAAATAATTTTGCTGTTTTATGTAGTGTCTATGAATGAATATCGCATGCTAGGAGCCTTGATCACGGTTAAATTTGCTCTGCTAAAAGATTGCGAAATCCTTGCGGTGTCCGCAATTTTTTGTTAGTTTCCGCATGCTGTTAGATGATTTTCTGCTAGGCTGTCTGTTTTTCATTCTCAATATTTTGCTGCATTGTTGAGGTCCATAGGTAGTCTGTCTATTGAGCATGTTGGATGAGTGTCTAGTACACCCTTGGTCGTTTAATTTAGCTTCATATACTGCTAAGCATGCACCTCTGTAAGACCTTTCCATGTTGTTTTTAGTAAAATTCTGCCTATGAGTTATTTGTACTACGAAGGTCATTCTATGCCTAGGAGTTTTAAGTTCTACTTGTTTTTTACTTAGACTAGATGCTTCTAAGACAAGTTTGGGGGTGTGCCACCTCAGACTCTCATTGGGGACAATGAGAAGATAAGTTTGGGAGAGGCAGCCTCTAGGCCTAGGAACATTCCTCTCTCCCTCTTGAAAAACATAAGCATTCTTCTTCTCTTTGAAAAAAAAAATGAAAAAGAAAGAAACAGAAAAATAAAAGGTAGTGTCTCTCTAAAGGATGCTGAGTAATCAGGGCCATATGTGTAACCCACAAGTGGCACTGCATCAAAAGGCAAACCGAAAGGAGAGACTCTTCCAGAAAAGAAAAAGAAAAAGAGAAAAATAAAACCAAAGAAGAAGAATGTATGCCTACAAGCTATGGCCTATGTGCTTAGGTGTCATGTGTAATTGAACTTTGATCCTTAGTTTGCTAAGCACAGGGCTGTAGTTTGGAGGTTTGTCAAGGGAGATGAGTGTCGATCCAACGCAGTGATGCCAAGGCTTAGTTTTTCTATGGAATGTACTCTGATTCTCGTATGTGTTAAGCTTGGCATGACTGTAAGGATTCCTAGGTAGCTCAATAATAAATACCTTAGAAGCATGTACTGAGTCTGAGCTAAAACTAGGTAGAATTTGAAAACATAGGGATAGCTGCACAATGAACCTAATGACATAGGCAGATAAACCATTTGTTAGGAAATTTATAAAAGACAAAAGGTTTTTAAGGCAAGAGAAACCAAATAAGCAGAATGTGAAGTTAGTCTAAACCTAGAAGAGTGTCACAGGACAGCAGTGCCTTAGATACTAAGCTTAGGGAAGTCAGCAAGTCAGTAGATAGAGTTTAAAAGACAAGAATTAGCGGCCCAAGTAAGTCTTTATATTGCTGGAGGACGAGCAAAAACTCAAGTTTGGGGGTGTGTTACCTCGCCAAAAGTACATAATTTAGGGATGTATTTACCTTAAAATCATGTAATCTCTTGAGTGTTTTTGTTAGAATTTAGCTTAACATGTACTTAAATGTGAGAATTCAAGGAGAGAAGCTAAAATAGGACTTATTAGGAAAAGGAACGAAAAAGAATAGAAAATGATGCTAAAAGAGTTAAAATGTACATTGCAGGAGAATTGCTGAAACATTGCTGTCTCCGCTATAAACATTGCGGTCACCGCAAGGAATTCGCAATGCCGAAGGTGCTGCTGCTGACTTTTTCCAGCCGTCAGTCGTCCTTGTTACGATATTTCAGCCGCCTATGCACTCCCCTGCTGCCACGTGGAGGATTGTCGTTTAGAATGGATGGTTCTCCATGGTTTAAGGCATCTGCAAAAACTATAAAAGGAGGTGAAGGGTAAAGGAGAACAACAGCACGGAAGCGTGGCCTTCCCCGTCTCAACGCAATCCACAGATCCATTTTTCGTACCCCGTTTGTTGGAACGAAGAAATCAGCCCTTGGCGTCGATAACTCGAGAGGAAGAAGAGAAGATCCTTCTTCTCTTCTGATCGATTTCATCCCCAAGATCAGTTAATCTTCACCTTCATCCGAGGCGCTTGCGACGAGGAGATCCGTGCACACTTTTACTGCTTTCTGTCTTTCATTGCTATTTGCTACATTGTTTCGATTCATTTCCATTATTACTCAGTTCTTTACTGTTTTTCCTACCTCTGCACATTGAGCTTTGAATCTTAATTTATAAAGTAATCGTTTAAGTATTTGCAAATCTTCATCTCGTTATCTGTTTTTGCATTACTTTCATTGAGTACTTTAAATCATGCTTAATCAATCTAGTCTTTCCACTCCCCCATCAACCATGAGTAACTAAACATATAAAGGTCTGTTTAAGATGAATCTATAGGTTAGAAACACGAGAGTTCAGCATGTAGGATAGCTTCGAATGCATTGAATGTATGTGTACTTCATCCCATGGGCAATTTCGACCGGCCATCCATTTTGTCTAAAGAATTCCTAACCTCTGGAAGGAGTAAGAGTTCAGAGTCGTCCATTCATGCTAGCCTTTTATGCTAACCAGAAAACGACCTAGGAATAGGCGTTCTCCTAGTACAATTCATTAGCTTGCTTGTATAAATAGGTGTTTATGTCTCACTTGGACATGAGTGAACTAAAGGATCTAATGCATGTAATCGAGAGATGCATGAGACTAAGCTAAATTGATGCATGGTAAGTTAATCTACTGCTGAATGATCGTATTTAATTTCCTATAGAGGAGTCTTAAGTCGACCTTGTTTCCTTATCTCACCCTTAAATCGTTGTTAATTTAATTGCTAGATAATTGTTGTCTCCGCAATTCTATAACTTTGTTTTTGCCTTAGCCGTTTTTCTCGTATTTTACTTTTGCGATTTTATTGCTAGAACATTGCTAACTCCGCAATTCTTCTTGCTCTACATAATAGTTTAACTACATTATTTACTTCGTTTATGCTTGCATCTTTCTTACTTTCCTTGTTAGTTTTTGTACATCAACCTCGAATCCACCCAATTTAAGTGACCCTCTCTAATTTAACACTTCAAATCACTAGTAACTAAACTCAATCTCTGTGGGAAAACGAATTAAAAAATACCTATCACTTGCTGCAAACCATGTATGCTTGCATGTTCTGAGTGCTCTTCGCATCACATTTTTATTTACACACTGAGCACGCAACAACAACCTAAGATTTGTCTTAACGGAGGAGTGTCCTCCGGTTCCTTGTTCTAATGGCTCACGAACTGTTCGTGAAACATATGATGGTTGGATTCGAGCTAATGATAAAACTCGAGTTTACATCCTGGCAAGTATATCTGATGTTTTGTCAAGGAAGCATGAGGGGATGGTTTCCGCTAAGGAAATCATGGCTTCACTACAAGAGATGTTTGGAAAGCCTTCCTCATCTCTTAGGTATGAAGCCCTCAAGCACATTTACAACTGCCATATGGCTGAAGGAACCTCTGTTAGGGAACATGTCTTTAACATGATGGTGTACTTCAATACTGCAGAAGTAAATGGAGCAACCGTCGATGAACAAGGTCTGGTTGGATTTATCTTGGAATCTCTTCCAAAGAGTTTCCTGCACTTCATGACCAATATGGTCATGAATAAGATAGAATACAATCTGACGTCTTTTCTGAACAAGCTTCAGATTTATCAATCCCTGCATACCTCAAAAGGAAAGGAGAAGGAGGTAAATGTTATCACTTCTGTGAAGTTCCAAAAAGGGTCTGGGTCTGGGACTAAATATGAACCTCTTACTGTGAGTAATAAGATTATTCACAAGAATAAGAGAAGTGCCAGGAAAGGCAAGATCCCAACTGTAGGCAAGGTAAAAGCTACACACAGTGGAAAGTGTTTTCATTGTGGTGAAGAAGGGCACTGGAAGTGAAACTGCCCTAAATACCTTGCGGAGAAAAAGGCATAGAATGAACGACAAGGTAAATATGATTTATCTTCTGTCTAAACATGTTTTGTGGATTATGATTGTCATACCTGGATGTTGATTCAGGAACCACTAATCATGTTTGTTATTCTATTTCAGGAAACTAGTTCCTGTCTGCCTGTTTCTTGACGAAGACGACTTATGAAGACGTCTATGCAGTATCTATAGTGGGAGTTTGCAGTTTGTTTGTATAGAAATAATTTCAAGTGTTGTAATTATTGTCTATAAACTCAAGTTTTTGTTGAACACTTTATGTATATAATATCTTTTGTTTTTTTTTAATGAATAGTTCATTTTGCAAAAGATGTATACAAGTAGTGTTCTATTAAACTTGGTAACAACTAAAGTGTTAAGACTTATCTTGTTTTATTGGAAGCTATAAATTAACAAAGGTTGTTAGTTTTGCTGGTTCTTCTCAAGTGTTGAGAAAGCTTTAATGCAGTGGGAGAATTATGAGATAATTCGGCCTGCTCTATTAGTATGTTGTATGACTCTAGTTATCATGCTTGATGATGACAGTGAGTTCATAAACAAGAACTAGTGGCTCAAAGCCATGGATCTTCAAGAGGGTTACAGACCAAGTCTATGAGGTGAAAACCTCTAAGGCTTGACTTTCTGGCAAAGGGACTGTTCCAAAAGAGAAGGGGTTAATTGTGTATTAACTTCATCTCTTGTTTTCAGATATTAGTTATATAGAATACTCGTATCCATTGCCCTGTTCTATCTGATAAGATAAGGTAAATGGATATCAACACTAGTGTTACCTCTCCAAAAGTACATAATTTAGGGACATATTTACCTTAAAATCATGTAATCTCTTGAGTGTTTTTGATAGAATTTAGCTTAACACGTACTCAAATGTGAGAATTCGAGGAAATAAGCTAAAATAGGACTTATATGGAAAAGAAACGAAAAAGAATAGAAAATGATGCTAAAAGAGTTAAAATGTACATTCAGGAGAATTGCTGAAACATTGCTGTTTGCGCAATAGAAATTGCGGTCACCGCAAGGAAACCGCAATGCCAAGTTGCTGCTGCTTACTTTTCCCAGCCATCAGTCGTCATTGTTCCGATCTTTCAGCCGCCTAAGCTTTCCCCTGCTGTCCTGTGGAGGTTTGTTGTTTAGAATGGATGGTTCTCCGTGGCTGAAGGTACCTGCAAACGCTATAAAAAGAGGTGAAGGGTGAAGGAGAAACACAGCTCAGAAGCGTGGAGTTCTCCGTCACAACGCGATCTGCATACACATTTTCCTTATCCCATTTGTTGGAACGAAGAAATCAGCCATTGGCGTCGATAAATCTAGAGGAAGAAGAGAAGATCCTTCTTCTCTTCTGATCGAATTCATCCCCAAGATCAGCTAATCTTCTCCTTCATCCGAGGCGCTTGCGACGAGGAGATCCGTGCACCTTTTTACAAATCTTTCTTTACTGCTTTCTGTCTTTCGTTTCCATCTGTGACACTGATTCGATTCATCTTCAAATTTACTCAGTTCTTTACTATTTTTCCTATCTTCGCACATTGTGTTCTGAACCTTAATTTAGAAAGTAATCGTTAAAGTCTTTTCGAGTTCTTCATCTTGTTGTCTCCTGTTCTATTGCTTTCATTTAGTTCTTTACAGCATGCTTAATCAATCCATCTTCTCTAAGTATCCACCAACCATGAGTAACTAATCACACAAAGGTCTGCTAAAGATGAATTTGTAGGTTAGAAATACGAGAGTTCAACATGTAGGATAGCTTCGAATTCATTGAATGTATGTGCACTTCATCCCATGGGCAATTTCGATCGACCATCCATTTTTTCTAAAGAATTCCTAACCTCCGGAAGGAGTAAGAGTTCAGAGTCATCCATTCATGCTAGCCTTTTATGGTAACCAGAAAATGACCTAGGAATAGGCGTTCTCTTAGCACGGTTCATTAGCTTGCTTGTATAAATAGGTGTTTTTGTCTTACTTAGATATGAGTGAACTAAAAGATCTAATGCATGTAATCGAGAGATGCATGAGTCTAAGCTAAATCGATGCATGGTAAGTTAATCTACTGCTGAATGATCGTAGTTAAGTGCCTATAGAGGAGTCTTAAGTCGACCTTGTTACCTTATCTCACCTTTAAATCGTTGCTAATTTAATTGCTAGATAATTACGAGAACCGCAATTCTATAGTTCTGTTTTTGCCTTAGCCATTTTTCCAGTCTTTTACTTTTGCGATTTTATTGCTAGAACATTGCTAGATCCGCAATTCTTTATCCTCCACATAATAGCTTAATCTCTTTACTTGCTTTCGTTTATGCTTGCATCTTTCTTGCATTCTTTGTTATTTCGGTACATCAACCTCAAATCCACCCAATTTAAGTGACCCTCTCTAATTTAACACCTCACTTCGTTAGTAACTAAACTCAATCTCTGTGGGAAAACGAATTAAAAAATACTTATCACTTGCTGCAGACCATGTATGCTTGCATGTTCTGAGTGCTCTTCGCATTACATTTTATTTACACACTGAGCACGCAACAAGTTTTTGGCGCCGCTGCCGGGGGACTTTGTTTAGTAAACACGAATTGTGTTATTTTAGAAAAACTTAATATTTATTGGAGCTAATCTTTTTTCATTTCCTTTACAGGTACTATCGAGCTAGTTTATGAATGAGTTTCCAAATATCAACCTAGAATTCAATCCTGAGCCTGAAAGACTTTTAAGGGCCAGAAATAAAACCAAGAAACGCCTTTTTAAACAGCCACCTGTAACTCAACACATTGCGGACCTCGCAGAGTCATCGCAATCCCAACAAACTGAAATGGATAGAGAAGCCCCAAACCGAGCACCTATCATTCGCAACCCCATTGAAATCGCGAATGATAACGATAGTGCCATCCTATCATACCTAGTACCAATGTCTGAGGAGCTTAATCCGAGCATTATACGCCCTGAGATTATAGCTCACTCATTCGAGTTAAAACCCGTCATGTTTCAAATGTTGTCCACAGTTGGACAATTCTTTGGAGTGGAGAACGAAGATCCCCACAACCACTTGAGAAACTTCCTAGGAGTAAGTGACACTTTTGTCATCCTAGGAGTGTCTCAAGAAGCCTTAAGACTTTACCTTTTCCCATATTCATTAAGAGATAATGCCAAAACGTGGTTGAATTCCTTCCCCTCTGGATCAATTGTCAATTGGACATATCTAGCTGAAAAGTTCCTAGTAAAATACTTCCCACCAGATAGGAACTCCAACTTTCGTGATGATATTATCAAATTCAAGCAAGCCGAAAACGAATCATTACATGAAGCTTGGACTAGATTCAAAGACCTCTTACTTAAATGTCCACACCATGGCATTCCATGGTGTATTCAAATTGAAGTGTTCTTTAAAGGATGCAACCCCAGCACGAGGCAAGTGTTGAATTCCTCAGCTGGAGGTTCTATGCTATCTAAGAGCTACAATGAAGCCTATGGGATTTTGGAGAAAATCTCAACATCACATTGTAGATGGTCAGACGACCCTGTAGAGCCAACCAGAAAGGCTCAAGACATGGATGCACTTAGTGCAATGAGCAGCCAAATCAATGCTCTGGCCAATCTAGTAAAACAAATGGCTCAAACGAATATTCAACAAAGTGTCAACACTGCAGCAGCTGTGTCAACAAGCACAGTAGCTAACCAAGGTGAGGCACTAATCTGTGGATTCTGTGGGGAAGGGCATATGTATGATTTTTGCCCTGGGAATCCATCCTCGGTGTGTTATGTTGGAAGTCAACAACAACCCAGGAACAACCCCTACTCAAACACATACAATCCTAGTTGGAGGAACCACCCAAATCTTTCTTGGGGTGGACAACAAAACTCCAACCAAATACAAAATCAACAAAGACCAAGTGGAACATCTGGTTTCACTCAACAAACTAGCCAACCCCCTTATCAAAAACAATACAACCAACCAATGAGGACATCAGTGGAGAACTTGCTGAAGGAGTACATAGCAAAGAATGATGCAACTCTCCAAAGCCAGCAAGCAACAATGAGGAGCTTAGAAAATTAAATTGGGCAGTTAGCAAACGAGCTGAAGAATAGGCCCCAAGGCAGATTGCCTGCAGACACTGAAACGCCAAGAAGGGATGGAAAAGAACAAGTTCAAGCAATTGAACTTCGAAGTGGAAGACCGTTGGTGATCAACAACAGAGAAGCACCAAAGCGAGTAGAGAATGAAGAGTCTAGTGCTCCACTGGATTCTCTGCCCAACCTTGATCAATCACCATCAAGCACAACAAGGGTGAGGCTGGAACCTATCATTGTGGAACTAGAAGAAATCCTGAGGCCTTCACCTGTCATTAGGCAACCTGACTTGCCTACCTATGTGCCTCCACCACCATTCCCTAGACGACTCAAAAAGAAACAAGAACAGGAAGCACACTTTAATAAATTTTTAGAAATTCTGAAACAAGTGCATGTTAATATTCCTTTCGTAGAAGTTTTGCAATCTATGCCTTCATATGTTAAATTCTTAAAAGATATTATTACTAACAAAAAAGTTATTCGTGAATTTGAAACAGTGAATCTCACTGAGGAGTGCAGTGCCATACTCCAAAATAAACTGCCGAAGAAAGAGAAGGATCTTGGTTCCTTAACCTTACCAGTCGAATTGGGAGGCAGACATGTGGGCAGAGACTTGTGTGATCTGGGAGCCAGCATCAATCTCATGCCCTTGTCACTATTCCAGCAGCTTGGGATAGGAGTAGCACAACTGTTGCGTGCTCAATGTGTAAAGATAAATATGCAAAAGGGAAGAGAGAGCACTTAGAACATGCAAGCATACATGGTCTTACAGCAAGTAGTAAGTATATTTCATTCGTTTTTTCCACAGAGACTCATTTTTAGCTATTCGCGAAGTGTGTTTGTTAAGAAAGATAGGATGAATTTGAGGGGATAAAATTGGTTTTTAATTACCTAAGTTTTGCTGAATGTGTAAAGGAATATACCATAAACAAGTTAAAGTTAAAATCAGGCTCAAAGAACAAGAGATGGAATCAATAAACGAAGAAGAAAACAGCTACACAGAATGCGTTTTAGCAGAATTGCGAGAACCGCAATTAATCCGCAATTAAATGGCAGCGAACTGATTAAAAGGGTGAATTAAGGGCTACTAATGACTATCCTATAGGCAGTTTATTACGATTATCAAGCTTTGGATCAACTCTCTATACATCAAACTCACTCTATCTCAAGTATCGTCCGATTCCATGCATGAGAGACTCAAGTTTACTCGACTTCAAAGTAAGGTCTTAAGCATCTTGTTAAAACAGGAGTGTTCAGTTTGTACTAGGGAAACGCCTATTCCTAGGCCGTTTCCTGATTACCATGAAAGGCTAGCATGATTATATGACTCTGAACTCTTACTCCTTCCAGAGGTTAGGAGTTCTTTGGACAAAATGGATGGCCAATCGAAATTGCCCGTGGGATGAAGCTTACATACAATCAATGTTCGAGTGTTAATCTGCCTACTTGACTCACGTTCTTTAGCCTATAGTTCTGTCATTAGCATGCCCCTAAGTGATTTTAGTTACTCATGGATATGTGGATAATAGAAAAGGTAGATAAAACAGACATGCTTAGAAGATAAATGTACTTAAAACAGCAAGCCAAAGCCGTAGCAGAAACAGATGGAAACTGTAAAATGCAGAAGTATACTTCGATTACTTTAAGTGTTTGAATGACAAAGGGAAGCTCTAAAAGAAATGAATTCAAGACAGATAACAACGAAATGCAGTAATTGAAATGCTACACTAAGAACAACAGTGATCAGAAATGGAATTGAGAAGAACAGAGCAGAAAACAGTAAAGGTTTGCTAGAAAACTCCGTGGCAGTCGCCTCGAATGATGGTGATGAAAAGTCAGCCCTGTTTGGATGAATCCAATCGAGAGAGAAGAAGAATCTCCTCTCCTTCCTATCAGATTATCGATTCCAAAAGCTTAGACTCTCACTCCAACAGACGGCAAAGGAAAACAGATGGAAATGGTGGATTGCAAGAAGACTTCTGCGCTTCGAATGATGACTGAACCTCCGACTTTGACCCCCTTTTATAGTAGTTTGCAGGTGCGTTTGGGCCAAGGAGAACCATCAGTCTTCAACGTCATATATCAGAATGGATGGAGGAGAAAGAACGAATCCCTGAAAAGTCGGATCTAAACAGAAAAATGTCAGCCAACTTACGGTTTTAACTTGAATAATTGCGGTCACCGCAATGTTTTCGCAATTCATTCGCAATGCTCATTTTTCCATTCTTTTCTTCGGTTTTCAACCCTTTTTCTACCTATTGTGCATAAGTCCTAAATTAGCTACCTTCTTCTAATTCTCATATTAAAGCATAGGTTTAAGCTAAATGCTAACAAAAACACCTAAATGTGTACATCTTCTTAAGCTAAATGGGTCCTAAATAAGTCACTTTCAGAGACTTAACACACCCCCAAACTTAAGGCTTTGCTTGTCCTCAAGCATACTAAGGACTTACTTAGGCTGCTGTTTCTTCTTCTTTAACTACTCACTAACTCCCTTATATTCTTGTCTCTAGCAGTGCTGTCCTGTGACACACTTCTAAGTTTAGAACTAACCTCTTGTCTAGCTTCTTCTGACTTCACCTGCCTACTATACCCACTGCTTTTGTTAACCCCCTACTACTGATCTAACTACTTTTATGATATCATGCTATTATCCCTAAGGTTTCAAATTCTACCAAGCTTTACTCTAGACTCAGTACATGCTTCTAGCTTATTTTTAATGTGTCTAGGATTCCTTAGAGTCATGCCAGTCTTAGTATTAACAGTGACAGTAGTACTTTTAGAGAACAACCTAAGCCCTGGCATCACTACATTGGATATACACTCATCTCCCTAAAAAAACCCTACAAGTTACAACTTTTGTGCTTAGCTACTTTGAGGATCAGAGTTCTTTTTAAATAGGACATCTAAGCCACAAAGTTATAACTCCTAGGTATACATTCTTCTTCCCTATATTTTTCTCTTTTTTTTTCTTAGGTGGAGCTTCTCCTTTGGTTGCCTTTTGATGCAACGCCACTTGTGGGTTACACACTTGGCACTGATTACTCAGCAACCTAAGAGAAACTCCCCCCCTTTATTCTTTTTTCATTTTGTTCATCATCTTTTTTTTATTTTTTTTTAAAAGGAGAAGAAGAATGCTTATGTTTCTAAGGGAGAGAGGAATGTTCCTAGGCCTAGGGTGGCCTCCCCCAAACTTCAACTACTCATTGTCCTCAATGAGTGTTTGAGGTGGCACACCCCCAAACTTGTCCTAGAAGCATCTAGTCTAAAGTAAAACAAAGAGAATCTAAACATCCTAGGCATAGGCAAAACATTCTAGAAGCAACTATCCCAGCAGCAGAAAATTTGAACATAACAGACAGGTTTAAGGACTTATGGTTTATGCATGCTGAGCACTATTCAGAGGCAAATTTAAACTATCAAAGGGTGTCCTATGACACTCATCCAGCATGCTTCAAGATCAGCTATATAAGGTAGCCATGCTAGCAACAAAAGATAGAATTTAACAGATCACAGCCTAACTAAACAGACAGTCCAAAACATGCAATCAGTCACAAAAATTGCGGGAACCGCAATTATTTCGCAATCCAATCCGGGCAGATATAACATTAACTCAAGCCCCTAGCATGCTTTTTCCTGTTACTCATGCATCCTAAAAATAAAACTAAACTATCCTACCTATTCAGCTAACATCAAACTAGACTAAGCAAAAGAAAAAGCATAAAACTAAACATTAAAAACAGATCAAAAATTGAATACCAAACAGCATACTATACATGATTCTATCAAAAAGCAGGAAAATTGTCTTTTGTTTCTTAAGGGATCAGTAATACTCCCTCTAGTGCTCTTCAAACCAGCACTCAATTCTCATCATCCTCATCTGGTCGCCTTGGTCGTGGGGGCACCCATGGAGTTAGGAGGTTGGTGGGGAAGTCTGGGAAGATGCACCCCAACTGGTCTGCAACTTCTCTGTCCCTCGCCTGCGCATAGTTGGCCCATTGAGCCATTCTCCTCTGCATGTCCATCAAGCAGGCCATGGATAGGGACTGTTCAGCAGCCAGCCTATCCAACTCAAATTCCATGTTGCCCTTTCTTCTCAGCCTTAGGTGTGCCGGCAACTCCAAATGGCCTGTGTAAGGCAGCTGCTGCTCCAAGCGCTCGGTGGGAACCCCTGCAAGCAAACACAATTTTGTTATAGTGTTGGGGAAAAATAATGGCCCCTTACCCTTTTTAGCACACTCAGCTATGGCAGCAGCGATGACTTCTCCCACGTTGATCGTGAGACCTCTCATTATAGCATAAACCAGCAGCGAACGGCTCTGGTTAATTGTAGTCTCATGAGTTACTGGAGAGAGTCTTCGTCTGACGAATGAAAACCACACAGCTGCCTTAGCCGTGAGGTTGGCACTCATGAGTGTGTGCCGCCCATTGCGTGACACTGTCCAGGAGGCCTTAGGCTGGCCAATTGTGCGAATGGCCTCTTCTAGCACAGCCTCGGTCGGCTCATCAACTATCCGTGCATAATCTGTGTGCGCTTGGCCCTTGAGACCAAAGGCCTCATTGATGGCCTTGGCTGAGAAATCAACTTCCACCCCTCTGACCACAGATAGGCCATCCTCAGGGCTGAGCACATTGGCATAGAAATCGTACACCATGCTCGTGTAGGCTGGATTGGGAGGTCTGCAGAATTCCTCCCAGCCATGGTTGAGCACCCCTGCGCGCAAGAACTGCGGCAGGTCAGCAAGTCGATCAAGGAACCCCTTCTCGTGCAACAGGTCCCTTTTCCTCAGCTCAATACCCCTGGATTCAGCATCAGATGAGACATACCTCACTGACGGAGGTTCATCTTCAGGGTAGAGTTTAGCCTTCCCCTTATCGGCTGGTTTGGATGATTCGGCAGCCTCCACCTTGAGGCGTTTGAGCGAAGGCTCAGTACTCTCTTTGTCCGTCGAGGGCACCTTCTTGGCCTTCTTTTTCTTCAACTTTTTGGCCTTTCCAGTCGTGGCCTTCTTCTTCTTTTTGAGCCTTGCCTGGAGTTGTGGGAAACATGCCCCCAACGTTTCTTCCATAGAATCGTCCTGCTGTGCAGGCTCGGCAGGGCTGTCTTCTCTCATGGGAGAAAAGACTTCTTCTTCTCCAGCATCTCCACTGCCTTGCGTGGACTCTTGATAATCCCCATAAGGGAATTCAGGATCAGGCCGTGGAGAATTGTGCTCTGCTGATGGTGTATGCGCAGAACTCAGCGGCGAAGATGGTGGTTCAGGGCTCTGCGCTGCTGCAGGTGGCGGATCAGAACTCTGAGGTGCTGGAGACAACTCGGCGCTCTGTGCAGGCGGTGACGACTCTGCGCTTGGCACTGGTTCAGACGAGAGGGGACTGCGCACAGGTGACACAGACGGCGACGAACCTTCTTTGGCTGACTCGTGGGCTGCACGATCAGCTTCTTGACTCTCCACAGAGGGAGTCTTGGTGGTGCTTGGTTCGGCAGCAGTCTTGACAGTCCACCGGCGCTTCTTTGGCGTGCCCACTGGCTCAGATGGGCCAGCAGGGATCTCAGTGACCACCCTCCACTTCTTCCTACGAATAGGAAGCTTGGCAAGACGGCCAGTGCGTACAGCACCCTCATCAGCAAGGGTGAGAAGCGCTTCCCTCGCAGCCGCTTCAGCTGCGTCATCGGCCTTCTTCTTGGCGGCGGATCTCTCAGCCCTAGTGGAAACCATCGTCGAGTCTTGAAGATCTTGAGAGAAGAATCACAGATGGAGAGAATCGCAGAAATCTTGGAGATCAAAGAATGAGAGAATCGTATCAACGAGCGCGTTCTAACGGCTATAAATAAACGGAAAAAATCCCAACGGCTCTTTTTGCGGATCCAGCAATTTTTGCGCAATTCTAGGGATAATATTTCATAAAAATTCCAAACTTTGATTGCCCGTATCTTTCATTTGGCTCAACCGTTTCTTGATTTTTAAAGTGGGATTTACTCCCCTTGATCCCCTCTTTCGATTCCCTTCAAAAACAAATAGAACAAACATTAAATACGCAATTAAAATCACGCTACAAAACATACAAGCGATCATCGAAAAAAACAGAAAAAATAAACTAAGGCATTGGCCTTGACTAAACGAGCACAGTAACCACTCGTTCTCTCTCGTTTCTAACTTCATGCTTCATGTAGGAGGAAGGCCGAGAGAGTCTTCACATCCCCCTCCTCATAGTAGTGCTTCAACCTAGCACCATTGACCAGAAATGGTTGTCCTTGCTGCAAGTTTTTAATCTCTATGGCACCATGAACAAAGACATTAGTAATAATAAATGGACCTGACCATCTAGACTTTAATTTGCCTGGAAATAGCTTTAATCGTGAGTTAAATAACAGTACAAGTTGGCCCTTCTTAAAGTCTTTGATCCTGAGTCTACTGTCATGCCATATTTTTGTCTTTTCTTTGTACATCTTGGCATTCTCATAGGCCATGTGCCTAAGCTCATCAAGTTCATGTAGCTGCAAAGATCTTAATGTCCCCGCATCCTTTACACAAAAATTTAGTTCTTTCATGGCCCAAAATGCCTTGTTTTCCAACTCAAGTGGCAAGTGGCAAGCCTTGCCATACACCAACCTATAGGGAGACATTCCTAGAGGTGTCTTATATGCTGTTCTATAAGCCCAAAGTGCATCCTCAAGCTTAAATGACCAGTCTTTTCTATTAGGTTTAACTACCTTTTCTAGGATGTTCTTTATCTCCCTATTGGAAATTTCAGCTTGACCATTTGAGTGTGGGTGGTAGGGAGTAGCTACCCTATGTCTGATGTTATACTTAGCCAATATTTTCTCCATAGCCTTATTAATGAAATGTGACCCCTCATCACTAATGATAGCACGAGGAGTCCCAAATCTAGTGAAAATGTGCCTATGCAAGAAGCTAGTGACTGTTTTAGCATCATTATTAGGACATGCTTTAGCTTCTACCCACTTTGACACGTAGTCTACTGCTACTAAGATGTACAGGTTACCTGATGATGGAGGGAATGGTCCCATGAAATCAATGCCCCATACATCAAAGAGCTCCAACTCTAAGATGTAAGTGAGGGGCATCTCATCCTTACGACTGAGGTTACCTGTCCTTTGGCATTCGTCACAGTTGTGGGCATAGTTGTGGGCGTCCTTGAAGATTGTTGGCCAGTAGTAGCCACTCTGAAATACCTTAGCAGCTGTTCTTTGACCACCAAAGTGCCCACCGTAAGGAGATGAGTGACAGTGCTGCAGCACAGACTTCGCTTCAGCAGCTGAAACACACTTCCTCAACAACCCATCAGCACAGGTCCTGTAAAGTATGGGATCATCCCAGATGAATTTCCTTGCTTCATGGAGGAACCTCTTCTTCTCTTGTCCTCCCTTGAACACTGGTAATACCTGTGATGCACGGAAGTTAGCAATGTCAGCGAACCAAGGTTCCTCATTGTTATCACGATGAGTTAAAGCAAAGATATGTTCATCTATAAAAGCATCAGAAATTGCGGGGTCCGCAATTTTTTCGCAATTGTGCTGCAATCGAGACAGGTGATCTGCAACCACGTTTTCACATCCCTTCTTGTCCCGAATGTCCAAATCGAATTCCTGCAGCAATAACACCCATCTAATCAATCTAGGCTTAGCATCAGCCTTCCTCATAAGATATTTTAAAGCAGAATGGTCAGTATATACAATGGTCCTAGTTCCTACAATATAGTTTCTAAATTTTTCACAAGCAAAGACTACAGCAAGCATCTCTTTCTCTGTAGTTGTGTAATTACATTGAGCCTCATTCAAGGTCTTACTAGCATAATAGACAGGATGTGTGAGCTTGTCAATCTTCTGTCCTAACATGACTCCTACAGCATAGTCACTGGCATCACATAGCATCTCAAATGGGAGATCCCAATTTGGTCCTACTATGATTGGTGTTGTGACCAGTGCTTCCTTAAGGGTTTTCCAAGCTACTACACATTCTTTAGAGAAGATGAATGGCCTACCTAGCTCCAGTAGCTCACATAGAGGCTTGGCTATCTTAGAGAAGTCCTTGATGAACCTTCTATAGAAGCCAGCATGTCCTAGGAAACTTCTAATAGCTTTGACATTCTGGGGCTCTACCAACTTCTCTATGACCTCTATTTTTGCCCTATCCACTTCCACACCTGCCCTTGACACTCTATGCCCTAAGACAATCCCTTCATCTACCATAAAATGGCACTTTTCCCAATTTAGGACTAGGTTGGTCTCTTCACACCTAGCCAGGACTTGTCCTAGGTTCTCTAGACAGGTTTTAAATGAGTCCCCAAAGACTGAGAAGTCATCCATGAATATTTCTATTATGGACTCATCCAACTCAGAGAAGATTGCCATCATGCACCTTTGGAAAGTTGCCGGTGCATTGCATAAGCCAAAAGGCATTCTGCGGAAGGCAAACGTTCCAAAAGGGCAAGTGAAGGTGGTCTTCTCTTGATCCTTCGGGTCTATAGTGATTTGATTATAGCCAGAGTACCCATCTAAAAAACAATAGTAGGCTCTACCAGCTATTCTGTCTAGCATCTGGTCAATGAATGGAAGAGGGAAATGGTCTTTTTTAGTTTCCTTATTTAATTTTCTGTAATCCATACACACTCTCCACCCTGTGACAGTCCTTGTTGGAATCAGTTCGTTGTTCTCATTGACTACCACAGTTATTCCCCCCTTTTTAGGTACACATTGGATGGGGCTCACCCACTGGCTACTAGCTATGGGGAAAATTACTCCTGCATCTAACCACTTTATTATTTCTTTCTTTACTACCTCTTTCATAGAGGGGTTTAACCTACGCTGGTGATCTACCTTAGGTGTGTGCTCTTCCTCTAATATAATTTTGTGCATGCAATAAGAAGGGCTAATGCCTCGAATATCAGCAATAGTCCATGCTATAGCCTTCCTATGTTGCTTAAGCAGTAAAATTAAATCAACCTCATGCTGTTCACTTAGCTTAGAAGAAATAATTACAGGCAGCGTATCATTATCTCCTAGATATGCATATTTGAGGTGAGTTGGTAGTGGTTTCAGTTCTAAAACAGGTGGATGCTCAATGGAGGGCTTTAACGGATTTACAGTTCTATCAGTTAAATCTATAGTCATACATACATGCTGAGGTCTATCTACAGGCATATTCATTATGTCAGATACATTTAGATCATCTACATCTAATCCTACATATTCGTTAGCATGCTTGGTTAACAGTACATGCTCTAGTTGTTCTTCCATTAGTGAGTCAACAACATCAATGCTAGCACAAGACTCAGAATCAGAGGGATACCTTAAAGCTTTGTAAACACTAAATTTTACCTCTTCATCAAGAACCCTCATAGTTAACTCACCTTTTTGCACGTCTATTAGTGCCCTACCTGTGGCTAGAAATGGTCTACCTAGCAGGATGGGAACCTCCTTGTCTGCCTCATAGTCCAGGACAATGAAATCTGCAAGGAAAATAAATTTGTCAACTTTAACTAGAATATCCTCAATCTTACCTTCTGGATATGCGATGGATCTGTCTGCTAGTTGTAAAGTGACTGTGGTTGGACGTGCTTCTCCCATTCCTAACTGGCGAAATAGGGACAGGGGCATGAGATTTATGCTGGCGCCCAGGTCACAAAGCGCTCTGCCCACATGCTTGCCTCCAAGTTCTACAGGTAGGGTGAAGGAACCAGGATCCTTCTCCTTCTTGGGCAGCTTGTTTTGAAGGATGGCACTGCACTCCTCGGTGAGGTTTACTGTTTCAAACTCACCAATTATTTTTTTGTTAGTAATAATGTCCTTCAAAAACTTTACATATGAAGGCATAGACTGTAAAACCTCTACAAAAGGAATATTCACATGCACTTGCTTAAGTATTTCTAAAAATTTATTAAAATGAACTTCCTGTTCCTGCTTCTTCTTAAGCCTTCGAGGGTATGGAGGTGGTGGCACATATGCAGGCACGTCAGGACGCTTTAAGATAGGTGGAGGCCTTGGAATTTCTTCTACGTCCTCTACAATTGGCTCTAGCCTGGCTCCTGATGTGCTAGTCGGTGGTGGACCTTGGCTTGGCAGAGACTCCAGTGGAGCACTAGACTCAGTGTTCTCTACTCTCTTTGGTGTGTCCTTTATGTTGCTCACCAATGGTCTTCCACTCCTAAGTTCAATGGCTTGAACTTGTTCTTTGCCATCTCTCCTTGGTACCTCGGTATCAGCAGGGAGTCTACCTTGGGGCCTACTTTTAAGTTCATTGGCTAATTGGCCTATTTGGTTTTCCAGGCTCCTAAGAGTAGCTTGCTGGCTCTGAAGAGTAGCATCATTCTTAGCGATATACTCCTTGAGTAGGTTTTCTACAGAAGATCCTACAGGTTGATTATAAGGTTTTTGGTACATTGACTGGTTATGTTGGGGAGTGAAACCAGGTGTTCCACTCGGTCTAGGTTGGTTAGGATTTTGGTTAGTGTTTTGTTGGCCACCCCATGACAGGTTAGGGTGGTTTCTCCAACCAGGGTTATAAGTTTGTGAGTAGGGGTTGTTCCTAGGCTGCTGCTGACTACCTACATAGCAGACTGAGGATGGATTCCCAGGGCAATATTCATAAGGGTGCCCTTCCCCACAGAATCCACAGATTGGTGCCTCGCCTTGACTTGGTTGGGTGCCCATTGACATGGCTGTGGCGGTATTGGCACTGGTTTGGAGATTGGCCTGAGCCATTTGCTTAACTAAGTTGGTCAGGGCATTTATTTGGGTGCTCATGGCGCTTAGAGCATCCTTGTCTTGAGCCCTAGTGGGCTCTACTGGATCATCCGACCACCTACAGTGAGATGCTGAGATCTTCTCCAAGATCTCATAAGCTTCGTTGTAACTCTTGGACAACATGGAACCTCCAGCAGATGAATTTAAGACTTGTCTGGTGCTGGGGTTGCATCCTTTAAAGAAAACTTCTATTTGGATACACCATGGAATGCCATGGTGTGGACATTTAATGAGAAGGTCTTTGAATCTAGTCCAAGCTTCGTGAAGAGACTCATTATCAGCTTGTTTAAACTTTATGATATCATCACGAAAGGTTGAATTCCTATCAGGTGGGAAGTATTTGACTAGGAATTTTTCTGCTAAATCTGTCCAATTGCGGACAGATCCTGAGGGTAAAGAATTTAGCCATGTTTTGGCTTTGTCCCTCAAAGAGTAAGGGAAAAGATATAGCCTCAGGGCTTCTTGGGAAACTCCAGGGATTAGGAATGTGTCACTAACTCCTAGGAAGTTCCTAAGGTGGTTATGGGGGTCCTCATTTTCTATTCCAAAGAATTGTCCCACAGTGGACAACATTTGGAACATCACTGGTTTTAACTCGAATGAGTGGGCAGTGATTTCAGGACGGATTATGCTGGGGTTCAGCTCCCCAGGCATAGGTACTAGATATGACAGAATGGCACTATTCTTGTCATTCGCTATTTCGATGGGGTTGCGAATGGCTTGTGCCGGATTTGGAACTAGATCGCCCATTTCTTTAGTTTCAGGTGTGGTTTGAGGTATAGGAGGTTGTTTAAAGAGACGTTTCTTTGCCTTATTCCTAGCTCGAAGTGATCTTTCAGGTTCAGGATCGAACTCTAAATTACTATGTGAACGCTCACTCATAAACTACCTTAATAGCACCTGCAAAAGAAATGAAACAGATTAGTTTCACTCAATGATAAACTCGATTTTTCAAACTTAACAACTTCGTTTTCACTTAAAATAAGTCCCCGGCAGCGGCGCCAAAAACTTGTTGCGTGCTCAATGTGTAAAGATAAATATGCAAAAGGGAAGAGAGAGCACTTAGAACATGCAAGCATACATGGTCTTACAGCAAGTAGTAAGTATATTTCATTCGTTTTTTCCACAGAGACTCATTTTTAGCTATTCGCGAAGTGTGTTTGTTAAGAAAGATAGGATGAATTTGAGGGGATAAAATTGGTTTTTAATTACCTAAGTTTTGCTGAATGTGTAAAGGAATATACCATAAACAAGTTAAAGTTAAAATCAGGCTCAAAGAACAAGAGATGGAATCAATAAACGAAGAAGAAAACAGCTACACAGAATGCGTTTTAGCAGAATTGCGAGAACCGCAATTAATCCGCAATTAAATGGCAGCGAACTGATTAAAAGGGTGAATTAAGGGCTACTAATGACTATCCTATAGGCAGTTTATTACGATTATCAAGCTTTGGATCAACTCTCTATACATCAAACTCACTCTATCTCAAGTATCGTCCGATTCCATGCATGAGAGACTCAAGTTTACTCGACTTCAAAGTAAGGTCTTAAGCATCTTGTTAAAACAGGAGTGTTCAGTTTGTACTAGGGAAACGCCTATTCCTAGGCCGTTTCCTGATTACCATGAAAGGCTAGCATGATTATATGACTCTGAACTCTTACTCCTTCCAGAGGTTAGGAGTTCTTTGGACAAAATGGATGGCCAATCGAAATTGCCCGTGGGATGAAGCTTACATACAATCAATGTTCGAGTGTTAATCTGCCTACTTGACTCACGTTCTTTAGCCTATAGTTCTGTCATTAGCATGCCCCTAAGTGATTTTAGTTACTCATGGATATGTGGATAATAGAAAAGGTAGATAAAACAGACATGCTTAGAAGATAAATGTACTTAAAACAGCAAGCCAAAGCCGTAGCAGAAACAGATGGAAACTGTAAAATGCAGAAGTATACTTCGATTACTTTAAGTGTTTGAATGACAAAGGGAAGCTCTAAAAGAAATGAATTCAAGACAGATAACAACGAAATGCAGTAATTGAAATGCTACACTAAGAACAACAGTAATCAGAAATGGAATTGAGAAGAACAGAGCAGAAAACAGTAAAGGTTTGCTAGAAAACTCCGTGGCAGTCGCCTCGAATGATGGTGATGAAAAGTCAGCCCTGTTTGGATGAATCCAATCGAGAGAGAAGAAGAATCTCCTCTCCTTCCTATCAGATTATCGATTCCAAAAGCTTAGACTCTCACTCCAACAGACGGCAAAGGAAAACAGATGGAAATGGTGGACTGCAAGAAGACTTCTGCGCTTCGAATGATGACTGAACCTCCGACTTTGACCCCCTTTTATAGTAGTTTGCAGGTGCGTTTGGGCCAAGGAGAACCATCAGTCTTCAACGTCATATATCAGAATGGATGGAGGAGAAAGAACGAATCCCTGAAAAGTCGGATCTAAACAGAAAAATGTCAGCCAACTTACGGTTTTAACTTGAATAATTGCGGTCACCGCAATGTTTTCGCAATTCATTCGCAATGCTCATTTTTCCATTCTTTTCTTCGGTTTTCAACCCTTTTTCTACCTATTGTGCATAAGTCCTAAATTAGCTACCTTCTTCTAATTCTCATATTAAAGCATAGGTTTAAGCTAAATGCTAACAAAAACACCTAAATGTGTACATCTTCTTAAGCTAAATGGGTCCTAAATAAGTCACTTTCAGAGACTTAACAACAACCAACCACTGTCACCTTGCAACTTGCAGACAGATCCATAGCATACCCTGAAGGTAAAATTGAGGATATACTTGTCAAGGTTGACAAATTTATTTTTCTTGCAGACTTTATAATTTTGGATTACGAGGCAGACAAGGAGGTACCAATTCTACTAGGCAGACCGTTCTTAGCCACAGGTAGGGCTCTAATTGATGTCCAGAAAGGTGAGCTCACCATGAGAGTTCATGATGAAGAGGTTAAGTTCAGTGTATTTAAAGCTTTAAGGTACCCCTCTGATCATGAATCATGTGCAACTATAGATGTAGTAGACTCCTTAATGGAAGAAGAACTTGATCATGAATTGTTAGAGAAGCATGCTACTAATTATGCACAAGTAGATGTAGATAATTTAAATATTTCTGAATTGATGGATGTAACTGTGGATAACTCTCAGCATGTATGCATGACTAATGAATTGGCTGAAAGAACCACAACTCCTTTAATGCCATCAGTTTTACAACCACCTTTATTAGAACTTAAACCATTGCCTGAACATCTTAAGTATGCATATCTAGGAGAGAAAGATACCTTGCCTGTTATTATTTCGTCCAAACTAAGTAAACAACATGAAATTGCGTTAATATTGTTGCTTAAGCAACATAAAAAAGCTATTGCATGGACGATTGCTCACATTAGGGGTATAAGTACCTCGTATTGCATGCATAAAATATTGTCGGAAGAGGAACATACACCTAGAGTAGATCACCAACATAGGTTGAACCCCTCCATGAAGGAGGTAGTTAAAAAAGAAATTATCAAATGGTTAGATGCAGGTGTAATCTTCCTCATAGCCAATAGTCAATAGGTTAGCCCTATTCAATGTGTACCTAAGAAGGGTGGTATGACTATAATAGTTAATGAAAACAATGAACTGATACCAACTAGAACTGTTACAGGATGGAGAGTCTGTATGGACTATAGAAAACTTAATAAAGAAACCAAAAAAGATCATTTCCCTATGCCCTTTATAGACCAGATGTTAGATAGAATAGTTGGCCGAGCCTTTTACTGCTTTTTAGATGGTTATTCGGGATATAACCAAATTACCATAGACCCTAAGGATCAAGAGAAAACAACCTTTACATGTCCTTTTGGAACATTTGCTTTTCGCAGAATGCCATTTGGCTTATGCAATGCACCAGCAACATTCCAAAGGTGCATGTTAGCAATTTTCTCTGATCTGGATGAGTCCATAATAGAAATATTTATGGATGACTTCTCAGTCTTTGGTGATTTTTTTAACAACTGCCTAGAAAACTTAGGACAAGTCTTAACTAGATGTGAAGAGACCAACTTAGACCTAAATTGGGAAAAATGCCACTTCATGGTGGAAGGAGTAGTGTTAGGACATAGAGTGTCCAAGGCAGGAGTAGAAGTCGATAGAGCCAAAATAGAAATCATTGAGAAGTTAGTAGAACCTACAAATGTCAAAGCAATAAGAAGTTTCTTAGGACATGCAGGATTCTATAGGAGATTTATAAAAGACTTTTCAAAAATCTCTAAACCTGTGTGTGAGCTCTTAGAGCTAAATAAAACTTTTATTTTCTCAAATGAATGTCTAATAGCATGGACCAAACGTAAAGAAGCCTTAGTCAAAGCACCAATCATAGTAGGCCCAAATTGGGATTTACCTTTTGAACTAATGTGTGATGCTAGTGACTATGCAATTGGGGCTATGCTTGGCCAAAAGATAGATAAATTAACGCACTCTGTTTATTATGCGAGTAAAACTCTGAATGAAGCACAATGTAATTACACTACCACAAAGAAAGAAATGTTAGTTGTAGTGTTTGCATGTGAAAAATTTAGGCCTTATATTGTAGGTAATAAAACAATTGTCTATACTGATCATTCTGCAATAAAATATTTAATGAGAAAGGCTGATGCTAAGCCTCGGCTAATTAGATGGGTGTTATTATTGCAAGAGTTTGATATAGAGATTAGAGATAAAAAAAAGGATGCGAAAACGTAGTTTCTGATCATTTATCTAGATTGCGGAGTAATTGCGAAATACTTGTTGAGCCCGCAATATCTGATTCTTTTATTGATGAACATGTCTTTGTGTTAGTGCATTGTGATAACAATGAGGAACCTTGGTTTGCGGATATTGCTAACTTCCTTGCCTCACAGATGTTACCAACCTTCAGAGGGTGGCAAGAAAAGAAGAGGTTCCTACACGAGGCTAGGAAGTACATCTGGGACGATCCAACCCTTTACAAAAGTTGTGTGGATGGATTGTTAAGGAAGTGTGTGTCAGCTGTTGAAGCAAGGTCAGTCTTGCAGCATTGCCATACATCTCCTTATGGTGGACACTTTGGTGGTCAAAGAACGGCTGCAAAGGTGTTCCAGAGTGGCTACTTCTGGCCCACGATCTTCAAGGATGCACACGATTATGCACACAACTGCGATGAATGTCATAGAACAGGTAACCTCAGTAGGAAGGATGAAATGCCTCTAACATACATCTTGGAGTTAGAACTCTTTGATGTATGGGGCACTGACTTCATGGGACCATTCCCTCCATCTGCTGGTAATCTTTACATATTAGTAGCAGTAGATTATGTTTCAAAATGGGTAGAAGCAATCACATGTCCTCTAAATGATGCCAAAACAGTCGTTAAGTTTCTAAATAGGCATATGTTTACAAGATTTGGTACACCACGTGCAATCATAAGTGATGAGGGAACGCACTTTATAAACAAAGCTATGGAAAAAGTACTAGCTAAATATAATGTTAGACATAGAGTAGCAACACCTTATCTTCCACACTCAAATGGACAAGCTGAAATATCTAATAGAGAGATCAAGAGCATACTGGAAAAAGTTGTTAAGCCTAATAGAAATGACTGGTCTTTTAAGTTAGATGATGCACTGTGGGCATATAGGACTGCATATAAAATGCCCTTAGGCATGTCTCCTTATAGGTTAGTGTATGGAAAAGCATGCCACTTACCCCTTGAATTAGAAATCAAAGCCTTTTGGGCCTTAAAAGAGTTGAATTTTTGCGTAACCGATGCAGGAACATTGCGGTCTCTGCAATTACATGAGTTAGATGAACTAAGACATATGTCATATGAAAATGCTAAATTGTTAAAAAAAAGACTAAGATTTGGCATGATAGTAGACTTAGGATCAAAGACTTTAAAAAAGGACAGCATGTTTTATTATTCAACTTACGATTACGATTATTTCCTGGAAAACTTAAGTTTAGATGGTCAGGTCCATTTGTGATTACTAATGTATTTATTCATGGTGCAATTGAAATTCGAAATCTGAATCAAGGGCAGCCATTCACGGTCAATGGTTCGAGATTGAAGCATTATTATGAGGAAGGAGATGTGAAGACACTCTCGGCCTTCCTTCTATCCGAAGCCTAAACAGTGAATCAAGAGGATGAGCAGAGGCATTTAATGAAAATATCACTGGGCTCATCCATCAAAGGGCTATGCCATAGATTTTTCTTTATTATTTTAGATTCCTTATCATGTTGTTATTTCTAGTTTTAATCAAGTGTTTTTATTTTGATTAGGAGTGTGGTAATGGGAGATCTTGAAACGGAAATGAGGAAGGGAATCAAGAGGAGAAGATCGAGGAAAAGATCTGGCAAAATCAATAATTTCGTTGCTAAGATCTTGCAACAAAAATCAAGAAAATCCCAACGATTATATTGGCAATGCTGAAAAATTGCTGAAGAATTGCGGCGTCCGCAATAAAAGAGTCGTAGGAGAAACACTCGAGTATAAATAGCCGGCGTTGGGGATCGTTTTCCTCTACTATTTCTCAAACCTTTTGAACTCCACAAATCAGAACTCTCATTCTTCTGAAAACTCTCAAGCTCAGACCTCCAAGAAACAACAATGGTGAGAACGAGAGTTGAACGATCCACGCCCAAGAAAGCATCACTGGATGAGGAAGAAACAAGATTAGTAAGAGAGACGTTGCTATCTTTGGCAGACGCCGACGCTGCGCAACCCTCGAGGCCCCCAAAGCTTCCTGTGAGAAGGAAGAAGTGGATGGTGGCAACGACGGAAGCTGCTGATCCTTCTGATCCGGTGAAAACTCCTAAGAAGAAGAAGTGGAAGGTTACAGTGCCTGATTCCCCGATCAGAAAGAAGAAGACCCCGAGTGAGGAAAGCCTCAACAGTGGCCGGCCATCATTTGAGACGGCCATGCAGAGCCCTGAATCCCCTCAGCATCAGTCGAAGCCTGCAGTTCCTACTAAAGAGCAACAAGAATCGGTGCCAATCGATGATCCGGCTGAGGAGGACCAGGTGTTTTCCTCCTTCAGGGATGTCAATCTTGACAGCTCTGTGGAGAGGGAAAGCATGGATTCAATGGAGGAAACTCTGGGTGAATGCCTCCAGCACATGACCACGAAGGCGAGGCTCAAGAAGAAGGCACCGATGATTGTGAAGGGCAAGCGGCCAAAGGCCTCCAAGCGGACTAAAAGGAAGAGGGTTGAAGCTGAACCCTCTATCAAGAAACTGAAAACTGAGGCTGTTGAGTCGGCCAAAGAGAAGGAAAAGGGGAAGAGAAAGATGTATCCAGAAGAAGAACCTCGAGCTGCGAGGTATGTCTCCAAGGAAGTAGAGGCCAAGGGTCTCGAATTGATGAAGAAGGAACTTCTCCACGAGCGAGGATTTCTTGATGCTCTTGCGGTCCTGCCGCAATTCTTGCGCGCAGTGATTATGAATCATGGCTGGGAAGAGCTATGTAGGCCTCCAATTCCAGCCTACTCCGACATGGTGTACGACTTCTACGCCAATCTCACACACCCTGAAGGTTGCTTTTCAATGGTGAGGGGAGTAGAGGTTGATTTCTCAGCCAACGCAATCAATGAAGCATATGCTCTCAAGGGGCATACGAACTCTGAATACGCAAGGATAATGGAGTCACCATCAGAGGCTGCCCTGGAGGAAGCTCTGAATACAATTGGGAAACCTGAGGCAGCGTGGGCAGTCTCAAGGAATGGGAGACACACACTGATGAGTGTAACACTCAGGGACAAAGCAGCCATCTGGTTCTCCCTCGTACGAAGACGAATCTCCCCGGTCACACATGAGACCACCATCAACCAGGGGAGATCGCTACTGCTTTATTCCATAATGAAGGGACTCACCATTGATGTGGGTGAAGTCATTGCAGCCTCTATCATCGAGTGCTCCAAGAAAGGTAAGGGCCAACTCTTTTTCCCCAATACCATTACTAAGCTTTGTTTGCGTGCAGGCGTACCTGTTACGAATGGAGAGAGGAAATTGGCCTATACTGGCCATCTAGAGCTGCCCACTATCTTGAGGATGAGAAGAAGGGGCAACATGGAGTTCGAGATGGATGGACTGGCTGCTGCACAGTCACTGTCCATGGCCTGCCTGATGGACTTGCAACACAAGTTAGCCCAATGGGCTGAATATTCGCAAGCAAGGGACCAAGAGCTGGCTGAGCACTTGCGATGCACCTTCCCTACCTTCCCTGCTAGATTGCTGAACCCTTGGGTGCCTCCAAGAGAAAGGAGTGAAGAGGATAAGGATGATTGAATGTCAGCCTGACGGCATTCGAGGGAGTATTTCTGATCCCTCTCAAGAAACAAAAATAAAGAAATAAAAAAAAAAATTGCTTTTCTGTGACCTGTTACCCCACTGATAAATCAATTGTTTGATCTGTTTTGAGTTGTTCACTTGTTTGTTTAGAATAGTTTAGTTTTGTTTAATGTCATCTGAGTAGGTAGCTTAGGTAGTGTTGTTGTTTTCTGTAAATGTTTCTAAGTGAATATCGCATACTCGGAGCCTTGATCACAGTTAAATTTGCTCTGTTGGAATAATTGCGAATTCCTTGTGGATGTCGCAATATTTTGTTAGTTTTAAGCATGTTATGGGATGACTTTCTGATGGGTTGTCTGTTTTTAAATCTCAATATTTTGTTGCTTTACTGAGGTCCATAGGTGGTCTGTCTATTAAGCATGTTGGATGAGTGTCTAGTACACCCTTGGTAGTTTCAAATTAGCTTCTTATATTGCTGAGCATGCACCTCTGTGAGACCTTACCTTGTTGTTTTTTCGTCAAAATTCTGCTTATGAGTTATCTGAACTAGGAGGGTCATTATATCCCTAGGAGTTTTGAATTCTGTCTAGTTTTTCCTTAGACTAGATGCTTCTAATACAAGTTTGGGGGTGTGCCACCTCAAACTCTCATTGGGGACAATGAGAAGATAAGTTTGGGGGAGGCAGCCTCTAGGCCTAGGAACACTCCTCTCTCCCTCTTGAAAAACAAGACATTCTCCTTCTTTGAAAAAAGTTGAAAAAGAAAGAAAAAGAAAAAATAAAGGGTAGTGTCTCTCTCTAAAGGATGTTGAGTAATCAGGACCGTTTGTTTAACCCACAAGTGGCACTGCATCAAAAGGCAAACCAAAAGAAGACTCTACCAAAAGAGAAAAAGAAAAAAAAAAGGAGAAAAATAAAGCCAAGGAAGAAGAATGTTTGCCAACAAGCTATGGCCTATGTGCTTAGGTGTCCTGTGTAATTGAACTCTGATCCTTAGTTTGCTAAGCACAGGGCTGTAGTTTGAAGGTTTGTCAAGGGAGATGAGTGTCAATCCAATACAGTGATGTCAGGGCTTAGGTGTTCTTTCGACTGTACTCTGATTCTCGTGTGTGCTAAGCCTGGCATGACTCTAAGGATTCCAAGGTAGCTCAATAATAAATACATTACAAGCATGTACTTAGTCTGAGCTAAAATTAGGGAGAGTTTGAAAACTTAGGGATAGCTGCACAATGAACCCAATGACATAGGCAGATAAACCATATGTTAGGAAGTTTTGTAAAGACAAAAGGTAATAAGGCAAGAGAAACCAGAATGAGCAGAATGTGAAGTTAGTCTGAACCTAGAAGAGTGTCACAGGACAGCAACGCCTTGGATAGTAAGCCTAGGGAAGTCAGCAACTCAGTAGATAGAGTTTAAAAGTCAAGAATTAGCTACCCAAGTAAAGCCTTTATATTGCTCGAGGACGAGCAATAACTCAAGTTTGGGGGTGTGTTACCTCTCCAAAAGTACATAATTTAGGGACATATTTACCTTAAAATCATGTAATCTCTTGAGTGTTTTTGATAGAATTCGAGGAAAGAAGCTAAAATAGGACTTATTTGGAAAAGGAACGAAAAAGAATAGAAAATGATGCTAAAAGAGTTAAAATGTACATTGCAGGAGAATTGATGAAACATTGTTGTTTGCGCAATGGATATTGCGGTCACCGCAAGGAAACCGCAATGCCAAGCTGCTGCTGCTTACTTTTCCCAGCCGTCAGTCGTCATTGTTGCGATCTTTCAGCCGCCTAAGCTTTCCCCTGCTGCCACGTGGAGGGTTGTTGTTCAGAATGGATGGTTCTCCGTGGCTGAAGGTACCTGCAAACGCTATAAAAAGAGGTGAAGGGTGAAGGAGAAACACAGCTCAGAAGCGTGGAGTTCTCCGTCACAACGCGATCTGCATACACATTTTCCTTACCCCGTTTGTTGGAACGAAGAAATCAGCCCTTGGCGTCGATAAATCGAGAGGAAGAAGAGAAGATCCTTCTTCTCTTCTGATCGAATTCATCCCCAAGATCAGCTAATCTTCTCCTTCATCCGAGGCGCTTGCGACGAGGAGATCCGTGCACCTTTTTACAAGCTTTCTTTACTGCTTTCTGTCTTTCGTTTCCATCTGTGACACTGATTCGATTCATCTTCAAATTTACTCAGTTCTTTACTGTTTTTCCTATCTTCGCACATTGTGTTCTGAACCTTAATTTAGAAAGTAATCGTTAAAGTCTTTTCGAGTTCTTCATCTTGTTGTCTCCTGTTCTATTGCTTTCATTTAGTTCTTTACAGCATGCTTAATCAATCCATCTTCTCTAAGTATCCACCAACCATGAGTAACTAATCACACAAAGGTTTGCTAAAGATGAATCTGTAGGTTAGAAATACGAGAGTTCAGCATGTAGGATAGCTTCGAATTCATTGAATGTATGTGCACTTCATCCCATGGGCAATTTCGATCGGCCATCCATTTTTTCTAAAGAATTCCTAACCTCCAGAAGGAGTAAGAGTTCAGAGTCATCCATTCATGCTAGCCTTTTATGGTAACCAGAAAATGACCTAGGAATAGGCGTTCTCCTAGCACGATTCATTAGCTTGCTTGTATAAATAGGTGTTTTTGTCTTACTTGGATATGAGTGAACTAAAAGATCTAATGCATGTAATCGAGAGATGCATGAGTCTAAGCTAAATCGATGCATGGTAAGTTAATCTACTGCTAAATGATCGTAGTTAAGTGCCTATAGAGGAGTCTTAAGTCGACCTTGTTACCTTATCTCACCTTTAATTCGTTGTTAATTTAATTGCTAGATAATTGCGAGAACCGCAATTCTATAGTTCTGTTTTTGCCTTAGCCATTTTTCCAGTCTTTTACTTTTGCGATTTTATTGCTAGAACATTGCTAGATTCGCAATTCTTTCTCCTCCACATAATAGCTTAATCTCTTTACTTGCTTTCGTTTATGCTTGCATCTTTCTTGCATTCTTTGTTATTTCGGTACATCAACCTCAAATCCACCCAATTTAAGTGACCATCTCTAATTTAACACCTCACTTCGTTAGTAACTAGACTCAATCTCTGTGGGAAAACGAATTAAAAAATACTTATCACTTGTTGCAGACCATGTATGCTTGCATGTTCTGAGTGCTCTTCGCATTACATTTTATTTACACACTAAGCACGCAACAACTAGCTATCTTGATAAAGTATCTATTAGTCTCAACCAGGGAGATACATTATTCAGGATTAAGAGCAAATCGTTTGCGAGCTTCTTCAATCCATTTATGAATTGGAATAAGCATCTATATTCTGATTTATAAGGTTTTTTTTTTCAAATCAAATCTTATGGTTTTGAACATTACATTGATAAAACTTGTTGGACAAGTGTTTAATCAATGTTAAAGCTTTCATAATAAATTCCCGTAATTTTTGTCCTAATCATTGAGAATGATGTAGGATTCATTTCTGACTTTTAGCATAAACTAGCGACCCACTCCCAAATAGTTGATCTGGAGGTAGGCTTAGTTTGTTCTAAGGATTCAGCTTAATCTGAGTCGAAAGAACAAATCGCTAGTGTTGTCTCTAAAATATTTTATTGATAAGTTGTTGTCAATATTCGATGGTCTATGGAAATGGTTTCCTGAGACACCTCAAGTGTTGAGGATACGAGATGCACCCAAGTGCATTTACATATTGGAGGTCAGGTGTATCTTTTGAGATACATGACCCGATATGTGCTATGCAGTGGGAGCTGTCAGTAATATTAGTCCAATTGGATTGGATTCCGGTTAAAGTTTTGTCCTCGTACTTAGAGGAGTAGAATACAAGAGTTGTATTGTTGATTCCTCGTTAGTAACTAAGTCTATTTGCAGCTTGTGAAGCAGCAATAGTTTTATAAGTTGAGCTCGCAGATAGTGCTATGAGGAGATGTGATGGTCACATGGAAAGCCTCGTAGTACTTCATGCTGATTAGTTTACTAAGTCTCTCATGGCTAAAGTGTTTGAGAGACACCTAGAAGAGTCTAGGGCTCCGAGTTGCTGGAGAGGACAGTGGGAGAAAGCTTTGATATATGATATATTAGTTTTCTCCATCTAACATGTACACCACGGACGTTTAAGTTCAAGTGGGAGTTTGTTGGGTTTTATGTCCTAAAACTCGTGGTTTGTAAACTGTTATGTTTGTAAATAAACTATTTAGAATAAAGAGTTATTAGTTTTATTCAGTAAAGGAGTTTACTGGAATAAAGTGAAACGTGTTTAAGTTAACCTATACCAATGACCAACACCCTTAGCTGAATATGAGTACGTGAGCCTCATGTATGACATGATTGTGGATCAGGCTCAAGTAGTCACTCAAAACGGTCTATAGTATACGGATAAGGTTTGGTACCTTATCCTGGTAACACTATTGGATGCGGCTCACATTGTATTGTACAAAACGATGTGATCCGAATCGTTTCACATGGAGATGTGCGAGTGAGGGCGTCCTGTGCAAAGAGTTTGTATAAGACCGAACCGCGAAATATGTTGCTCTCTCTTTATAACATCATTTACTGATGAGACCGACATTTTCATTTGATGGCCTAGGTAACTCGAGCTTAATCCTGAGCTTGCTATGAACTCCTGCTTATTCGGAAGTATCCTTTGACTTGTACAGGTGAGAGTGGCGGAACGCCCACTCATTAAGCCTACCAACTTGGGGATAAAGCCGAATAAGTAGTTGGGGACATAGTGTAACAAGATTGGAATTCACTCCTAACCTGCTCTTCAGGGTTAGTAGATAGGTTGTTCCCTTAATAGCTGACTCTGGGGCTTGAACAATGTGAGCTCACACTCTCATGTGATGAGAGAGTTATATTGATCTGGTGGTTGGACCACAGATCTATTGTTCATTAGAGGTGTCAGTGGTACTTAAGGAACAATATGTAATGCAGGGGTTAAACGGTTTAAATGACCCAGCTATGATTACGAACAACCTGTGAAGGATCGACTTACTGATGACGGTTATATCAAGAGGACACAATATATATATAGTGAGGATAGTGCAACCCTCGTACTATAGTGGAGTCTCGGGGGGTTAACAAAAGTTGATTGATTCGGGTTAAAAGAGTTTTGACCGAATAATCTCGTATTGTTGGAGCTCATGATCTATAGGTCCTTTAGGTTCTCTTGGCTGGCTCGGATAACTTCGTGCAAAAGTACAAGATAAAAGGAAAAAGAAAAAGGAAAAGAATTTGAATTGTTCAAAATCGGCTTCTGGAAGGAGGATCGACATATTTAAATATGATTTAAATATGGGAATGGCCTAAAACATGAATAGGATTCATGTGTAAAAAAGTCGGTTTTTGGAAAATCGGGTTTAGTCATATTATTTAATTAATATTTAATATTAAATTAAATAATAATTATTAATTAAAAAGTTTAATTAATAATTATATATATATTTTTTTTATTAAAAAGTTTAATAAATAAAATTATTATTATTATTTTTAATAATATATATATATATATATAAAGTTATATATATGTATAAGTGGGCCAAAAGAGGGAGATACATAGAAGATGGGCTGAGAAGAGAAATGAAAAAAGTTGTTTTCATTTGAAAAAATACAGAGGGAGGGGTATACGAAAAGTTAAAAAAAAAAATTATTTCTTCAGCTCTCTCTGCCTCTCAGTTCTTCTTTATTTCCTCTTCATTTTCTTTTTCTTTTCTTTTCTCTTCTCTTCGGAGTCCCAAAACTCCGTTGCTCGGCGCCGAGGATAGCGGGACTACCTGGGGTGGTCCTCGGGGCGTTCGTGAGAAGAGGGCGGAAGAGTTCGTGACGAGGAACGTGCGGCGGAGCTTGAAGAAATTGGAACTACAAGGGTATGTATTTCTAATTTCTTATTTCCGTCGTTTTGAACATGTTTTCTATTTGTTAAATTGATGAAATTAGAGTATCATCGGTCCAAAATCGCTTTCTACTGCGCGTGTCGCTCCATCAGTTGCATATACAAAATCCCTGTTGGAAACGATATAAAATATACTTATCACTTGTTGATGATCATGTATACTTGCATGATTGAGTGCTCCACATAACTGATTTACACCCCAACTTAGCACGCAACAAAGGGCTTAGTTCATTCTAAGGATTCAGATTGATCTGAGTCATAAGAATGAATCGCTAGTGCAGTCACTAAAATCTTATATTGATAAAGTGTTGTCAATATTCAATGGTTTCCTAAGACACCTCAAATGTTGAGGATATGAGACACACCCGTGTGCATTTGCATGTTGGGGGTCAGATGTATGCTTTTAGAGATACATGACTTGATATGTGCTATGCAGTGGGAGCAGTCAGAAGAAGTAATTCAAATTGGATTGGAGTCTGGTTAAAAATTGTCCCAGTGCAAACGAGGAGTAGAATACAAGAGTTGTATTGTTGATTCCTCGGTGGTAGCTAAGTCATTGTTGCAACTTGTGAAGCAACAAAAGTATATAAGTTGAGCTCGTTGATAGCAGTGAGGAGATGTGATGGTCACATGGAAAGCCTCGCAGCACTTCATGCTGATAAGTTTACTAAGTCTCTCATGGCTAAAGTGTTTGAGAGACACCTAGAAGAGTCTAGGGCTCTGAGTTGCCAAATAGGATAGTGGGAGGGAACATCTGATATGTGATATTGAAGTTCTCTCCACCAACATGTATACCACAGACGTTTAAGTCCAAGTGGGAGTTTGTTGGAATTAATGTCCTAAAACTCGTGGTTTGTAAACTGTTATGTTTGTAAATATCTATTTAGAATAAAGATTTATTAGTTTTATTCAGTAAAAGAGTTTACTGGAATAAAGTGAAACGTGTTTGGTTAATCCTATACCAATGACCAACACTCATGGCGAAGGATGAGTACTTGAGCTTCATGTATGACATGAATGTGGATCAGGCTCAAATAGACAATCAAAACGGTCTATAGTATATGGATAAGGCTGGGTACCTTATCCTGGTAACACTATTGGATGCGGCTCACTTTGTTTTGTACAAAACGATGTGATCCGAATCGTTTCACATGGAGATGTGCGAGCAGGGGCATCCTGTGCAAAGAGTTTGCATAAGACTGAACCACGAAAAAGTCGCTCTTTCTTTATAACGTCGTTTACTGAAGAGACCGACTATTTCAAACTGATGGCCTAGGTAACTCGATCTTAATCTTGAGCTTACTATGAACTTCTACTTATTAGACAGTATCCTTAGACTTGTATGGGTGAGAGTGACCCATTAGCGCCGACTCAATAACTTATCATCTCAGGGATAAAGTCCAATAGGTAGCTGGGGACATAGTGTAGTAAAATGGAGTTCACTCCTAACCCGCTCTTCAGGGTTAGTAGATAGGTTGTTCCCTTAATAGCTGACTCCGGGGCTTTAACAATGAGCGCTCACCCTTTCCTGATCAGAGATGGTTAATTGATATGTTGGTAGGACCACTAATCTATTGTTCATTAGAGGTGTCAGTGGTACTTAAGGAACAAAGACGTAACACAGGGGTTAAACGGTTTAAACGACTCGGCTGTGATTACGAACAACCTGTGAAAGGTCGACTTGCCCATGACGGTTATATCAAGAGGACATAATATATCTACAGTGAGGAGAGTGCAGCCCTCGGACTATAGTGGAGTCTCCGGGGGTTAATGAAAGTTGATTGATTCGGGTTAAAAGAGTTTTAACCGAATAATCTCGATCGTTGAAGCTCATGATCTGTAGGTCATTTAGGTTCTTCTAGCTAGCTCGGATAACGCCGTGCAACAATGGAGAAAAAAAAGAAAAAGAATTTGAATTTGAATTGTTCAAATTCAGTTTGTGGAAGGATGATGGACATATTTAAATATTATTTAAATATGGGAATGGTTTAAAACATGAATATGATTCATGTCTAAAATGCTGATTTTTTTTTTTTTGAAAATTGGGTTTAGCCATATTATTTAATTAATATTTGATATTGAATTAAATAAAATATTTATTATTATTTAAAATTAATTAAGAATTAATTTTTAAAAATAATAATAAAATATGATATATATATATATATATATATATGTGTGTGTGTGTGGGGGGGGGGGGGGGGGGGGGGGGGGGGTGTCTTACATGAATCGTATTAATTAAATGATGGCAAAAAAACAGAAGTGGATTGAGGGGTTGTTAGAAAAAGGAATTGAACTTCATTATTTTCTTTTTCTTCTTCATCGAGAGCTAAAAGTTTCATTTGAATTGAATTACTGAATTCAATTTTTTGAATTCTTTATATCTCTTGGCCCCTCAGTTCTTCCATCTCCTTTCCATTTATTTTTCTTTTCTTTTCTAAACGAAGTTCCACCACTTCGTTGTACGACGCCGATGATAGCGAGACTACTAGAGGTGGTCCTCGGCGCGTTCGTAAGAAGAAGTTCGAAGCGTTCGTGAGGAGAAGCGTGCAGCAGAACTCGAAGAAAATCAAAACTACAAGGGTATGTATTTCTAATTTTCTTAATTTCGCTTTTTGAGCTTGTTTACTAATTGTTAAATTGATGAAATTAGAGTATCATCGATCCAAAATTGCTTCTGTTGCGTATAACGCTCCCTCAATTGGTATCAGACAACAATATCGACTTTGGAGATGCAGCGACAACAGCATCGACTTTGGAGATGCAGGGATAACAACATCGACTTTGGAGATGCAGTGACAACAACATCGACTTTGGAGATGCAGTCCTCAACTTTCAAGATGCAGTCCTTGACTTTGAAGATGCAGCGGCAACCGTAAACCTCAACTTTGAAGTTGGAGCGACAATCTTGATTTTGAAGTTTGAGACGACAACCTCGACTTTGGTGATGGAACGCAACGCGTCAACCTTGACTTTGGAGATGGAACGCAACGCGTCAACCTCGACTATGGAGATGCAACGACAGCAACATCGACTATGGGGATGCAGCGCGACAACAACATCGACTATGGAGATGCAGCACGACAACAACATCGACTATGGAGATGCAACGACAGCAATATCGACTATGGGGATGGAGCGACAACAACATCGACTATGAAGATGCAGCGACAACAACATCGACTTTGGAGATGCAACAACAACAACATCGACTTTGGAGATGCAGCAAAAGAAACATCTTTTTAGGAAATGTAGCGACAACAACATCGACTATGGAGATGCAACGACAACAACCTCGACTTTGGAGATGTAGGGACAACAACATCAACTTTGGAGATGCAGTCCTCGACTTTGAAGATGCAATCCTTGACTTTGAAGATGCAGCGACAACCTCGACTTTGGAGATGGAGCGAGAGCAACATCGACTTCAGCGACATCCTCGCAACATCTACTTTGGAGATGGAGCGAAGCGACAACCTCGAACTTGAAGATGAGGCAAAGCGACCAACTCGAACTTGAAGATGAAGCGATACCAACTCGAACTTGAAGATGATGCGATACCAACTTAGACTTTGAAGATGAATGAATGCCAACCTCGACTTTGAAGATGGAGCGAAGCCTCAAATTTAAAGATGGAGCGAAGCCTCTAACTTGAAGCGACAACGAACTCAACATTGAACTTGAAGATGGAGTGAGTGAAGCTTGGAAGAAGCACTTTTGTATGCATTCAACTTGTAGCCTCTGGTTCATTGTCGTGTACGCATAAATGTTTTTTTGTTATGCTTTTATGAATGTGCCACAATTTTTTTTTGTTTGGAGAGACTGAACTGGAACGTATTTATGCTACCTACATACCTTCTGTAGAAAATAGATCAATTTTTTTTTTTTTTTTTTTTTTTTGTCATTCACCTTTTAAGCTCATGTGGGCTAGGAGCATCTTGCAGTTTAGACTTTTGCGATAAGGAGCATTTCATTCTAAGTGCTCATATTTTCATCATAGTTTTGATCACATCCTTCCTTTGTAGGGTTGGTTAAAATGATGAGATTTGACTTAACCTTCCGTTAACTTTTCTCTTTATACACGGAGGGACAATACAATGAATCTTTTTGTCATGATTTTCATCTTTCTTTTTTGTTGATCAATCGTCATTTTGAGACGACCAAAAGAAAATGTTGAAGGATGATTTTTCTTTTATGTAGAGACGCTTAGCCTTTTAAAGACTGAGAGTCGAGTTGTTGAAGTTTTGATGCAATTGAAAAAATCCTTTGATTGCTTTCTTTTAGATCGTCGACTTCTTCTACATCGATGTAGCATGAACTTGCGATGTTTTCTTCCTCTTTTTTCATGTTAGGGACTAAAATTTCTCTATCTACTTGATTAGAAATACTTAGTTCCATAGCGTGGGCGCGAGTTGCTAGTTCTTCGAACGTGTGAGGCATAATTCCCTGCAAAATATAATGAAGTCTCCGATGCATGCCTTGAATACACATTCCAATTGCATATACTTCGGTGAACCGGTCTTTGGAGTCGAGACTTAGAGTTCACCAGCGGTTGATGTAGTCAACAATTGGTTCACCTTGTTTGCCTTGTACTATAAAAGCGGTTGAGGAACTCATTTTCAAGTTGCTCCAAACTTTCAATAGTCTCAGATTCAAGATCAGTATACCAGTCGAAAACATTTCCCTTTAGTATCCGAACAAATTGTTTAACTAGTAGATCTCCTCGTGTAGCAGCATTTTCACATATTTCGATGAACTGAGCAATATGTTGCTTGTGATTGCCCTTCCCATCGAACTGTTGAAACTTGCTAATCTTCTTTTCCACTTCAGCCATTCTTTCTTCAATAGTGCCTGCATCAGTCATCATGACGAACATCACATCCAGATTTTTTTATGCTTCTTTTGGTTGAAGAGAAGGAAAAACAAGTTGGTCAAACACAAGGTTTTCTACAAGGACGATATCAGCTTGAGCAGATTCTGTCATGCGTTTCAACATTTTGTTCGCTATGACGGGTGTTTCACTTTCTTCATGTTGGATTTCTTTATAGCGACTGTGCGTAACGGATCCTCCATAGGAGTCATTTGAAGTAGCAGTCTTTGAAGAAACTTCTTTGGATGTCATCACTTTTTGGAGAGAGAAAGAGATGAAAGGTAGAAACTGTCCCACTGGGCGTGCCAATTTGTTCGCACTAGATTTCAAATAGGAGAAATTTAATATGTGGAAATGAACTTTGAATTTTATTGATTTTTGTATATAAGTGTTACAGTCTCTAATATTTATCCTATGATGCTTTCTCTCGAGTATGTCAACTTTAATCTTTCGGCTTGTTGATCTTCTTGGATGATCGACCTTTGGGCTTTTTGACCTTCTTGGATGATCAGTCGCTAGCTTGTTGGTCTTCTAAGAGTCTTCAGCTTGTAGCTTATTGAAGGTCTTCGACTTGTAGCTTTTTGAAGGTTTTCAGCTTGTAGCTTCTTGAAGGTCTTCAGCTTGTAGCTCCTTGAAGGTCTTCAGCTTGTAGCTTCTTAAAGGTCTTCAGCTTGTAGCTTCTTGAATGTCCTAGACTTGTAGATTATTGAAGGTCATCAACTTGTAGCTTCTTGAAGATCTTCGGCTTGTAGCTTCTTAGAGGTCTTCAGCTTGTAGCTTCTTGAAGGTCCTAGACTTGTAGCTTATTGAAGGTCATCAACTTGTAGCTTATTGAAAGTCTTCGGCTTGTAGCTTCTTGAAGATTTTCGGCTTGTAGCTTATTGAAGGTCTTCGACTTGTAGCTTCTTGAAGGTCTTCGACTTGTAGCTTCTTGAAGGTCTTCAACTTGTAGCTTTTTGAAGGTCTTAGAATATTCTGAGCCTTTTAATCTTCTGAATTCTGAGTCTTTGATGTTTCTGAATTCTCTGGATTCTGACTCTCTGATTGCTGGAGCTTATGACTTCTTTGAATTTTGACTCAATGTTGAATGAATGGTGTCCTCCTCTATTTCTAGAGTTTGATGGACATTGTATGAGCTTGGGCCCGATTGACTTTTGAGATTTTATTTATCTGGACTTAATCCAAATAGTCCATCCGCCATGTGGAAAGGTTTGATTGGACTAGCTTGAGTCGTCTGATGGATCAACATTAGACATGTGGCATGATTTCATTTGTCGATTTCCATGTCCTTTGATTTCATTTGAGGACACGTGATGATTTGTGATTGGCCGAAATTTCTTATTCAAGAGCTCTAATTCTATTTGAAGAATTATTGCATAATTACAATATAATGAGACAACTCTTCTCCTCCTCAAAGACCATATCATAAACTCTTCCACCTCTCTAACACCATGTCATGCATGACTATAACTATGAGCTGTCATTTGTCAATTTATTCATAATTATTTTTAAATAAAAAAATAAATAATAAAATTCTCATTTTTTTTTTGACAATTTTTTTTTGAAGCGATGCGTGACGCCCAGGCAAGCGTGCCCTCGGCCAAAAGGCTCCAGACACAACTTGCATTAAAAGACTCGGTGGTTTGCGGGATCCTGCAATTCACACCAAGTATCGCATTTCGCTACGTTCTTCATCGATGCGAGAGCCGAGATATCCGTTGTCGAGTGTCGTTGTGATTGCATTATTATTATTAATGTTTCATCTTTTATCTTTTTCATGACCATCATGACTATGATTGCATGTACTTTTAGGATATAGATGTAGTGTAGTTGGGCATGAATGATTTTTTTTTCATTTTTTTAAAAATTATTATTAATATTACAAATCATATATATATATATTGGATTGGGTCTTTGGGTCAGCCCAACGAGCTGATCCAAATACGGCTCAAACGGGCTAGCCCATGGGCCGATCCAATTAAAAAAATGGATAACTACACAAATAGCCATGCTTATGATATTATATTAAGGTCCTCGCTTTCTTTTTTTATAAAAAAATTCTAACTATTTTAAACAATGTCATAAAATTTGGGCTGCAATTACTTTCATACCCTTCAACCTCTCTTTTATATTGAATTTTCTCTAACATTTTAATAAAATAAAATAAAGAGTAAAACAAGGTCATTTAAGGAAAAAAATTGAAATCATAAAATTTGTATTAATAACGTCTCTCTTCTCATTAAAACCATATTCTCTCTCTTCATTTAAATTATTTTCTCTCTCTTCGTATTCAAACCTAAACAATTTTTTCTCCGCAATATATTTTTTCATATATGAAATATATAAGGTGTGTATATATAAAGAAATACATATATTTTATTTAAAAAAATACACAATATTATAAGTATATAACCATATATATATATATATATATGAAGTATATATCAGTATATATGATGGGTACATATAAAAATTACATATATTTTATAAAACAAATAAATAAATATTATCTATATATATATATAATACATATGTTATAAGTATATATGAGTATATATTCATACATGAAGTATATATAAGTATATATGGTGATTATATATAAAAAATTAAGGAAAATTGTAACACATGTTAATTTATAGTAAAATAATTAAAAATATACCATTTTTTAAAAAAAATTGAGGATATGGCAATTTCTATCACTGATAGCATGGTCTATCGCTAATAGAAGTTTATCGCTGATAGACTCAATTGTTTATAGAATTTTGTCAGTGATAGTTGTCTATCAGTGATAGTCATATATCAACGATAGAGTCTATCGGTGATAGCCACTGATTTTTTGTCATATTTGTAAAAAAATTTAAACTTTGTTAAATTTGCAATTATTTTGGGTCTAATTTTTGTTTGTGCAACCAGCCCAAAAATTAAATGGTAAAGAAATAAGGGGTACGAGAAAATGAGAGATAAAATCAAAATTTATTTAAAAAATGAAATTTAATACACTCAATTTGTGTTGACTAGAAGAGATAATTCTTTTTTACACTAAATTTAATACACTAAAATCGAAATTTAATACACTAAATTTGACATGAGAGAGTTTTTTTTTTTTTTTTTGAAAATAGAGAGATAAAATCGAATCATGAAATGAGCACATTAATACACTAAATGAGAGAGAAAATCAAAATTTATTACGAGAAATTTAATACTTCAATAATTTTATTTTGTATGAAAATAGACACATTAATGAGAGGCATAATAGTATTTCTAATTAATCAAAAATAGAAATAAAAATTTCAAGATTTTAATACATATTTGAAAATACTACTCTTAAAGATAGTCATTTGTGCCAAAGCGAGCATAACTCAGCTAACATATGTATGTGCTGACGACCAAGAGATCTGTGGTTCGAATCCCCCCACCCTCAATGTACTAAAAAAAAAAATTAGTCATTTGTGAGATAATCCCTTCAAAAAAAAGGGAAATCATAGTAAATGCCCTTTTTAGAAGGACATTTTGATTGATGTCCCCTGAAAGATTTTGTGTCCTTTTTTGTTTTCCCTTTATCTCTCCCCTATTCTTTTTAGGTTTTTATTCTTCTTTATTTCTAACCATCTTTTACAAAATAATATATTTTTTAAAATCCCTCCATTTTCTCTTCCCAAAATCTCCCAATTTTGTCTTCCTTTATTTTACTCTGACAATTTTATATAAATCTCTATTGGGGATTCATAATGATTTCGAATCAATTCGTGATCCAGACCTACAACTTGACGACATTCAATAGTTGCTCCTTCAACGACGCCTCCGATAATGATACAATACAATGGCAATGATTCCAACTTCGACGAGCCATGGAATCGAACGAGGTATGGCCTTCCAAATTTCATTCTCACAATTTCATCTTCAAATCCAAATACGCCTTTGATAATGATACAGTACAATGGCAACGATTCCGACTTCGACGAGGTATGACCTTCCAAATTTCATTCTCAAAATTTCATCTTCAAATCCGAATTCCATTCCCAAATCCAGGTAATTAACTTTGTAGTCATTTTTATTTTGATTTTTGACCATCTTCTTTGCTCAATAGATTCCATTTCTATGAGTTCTAATCAAGGATCTCTATAATCAGTTCACTGTAATTTGTAAGTTTCAAGGAGACTCTAATTTGCAAGTGGTAAGTTTAGATTGTAATTAGAAGTTTCAAGTTGCAAGTAGACTCTAATTTGCGAGTGGTAAGTTTAGACTGTAATTACAAGCTGCAGGTTTTAGACTGTAATTACAAGTTGTAAGTTTATACTGTCATTGTAAGTTGTAAGTTTACATCGTAATTGCAAGTTTATACTGTAATTACAAGTCGCAAGTTTACATTGTAGTTGCAAGGTATAATTTTACACTGTAGCTGCAAGTGTAAGTTTACATTGTATGTTATGCATGAATGTTGTCACTATTTGCTATTTTTTTTTAATTGCAATTTTCAAAATTGAGTACCGTCTAATTCCAAGTTGTAAAACCGGAAATACACTGTAATTCCAAGTTGGGAACTTGCAAATACATTGTAATTACAATTTTGCAAAACTGCAATTACAGTGAATTGTAAAAACAATATTTTTTACCCTTATAGTGATTTGCAAATATAAATACACCATAATTATAATTCTATGTTTATTTTATCCATCATTTTATTTATGTAGTGTAGACACCGTATTTTGTATAACCTTGTTTATCATTATTTTTAAGTTTTTCTCGTTTTAGGATTCTTTTTTCTTGCGTTTTGCTAAATAGATTCTTGAAATCATTTAATCTCGTTTTTTTTCGTTAATTTCGAAATTGCAAAAGAAAAGAACAAACCAATTTTTCCAGAGTTTTGATTTAAGGAGATTTGAGGTTTTGAATTAAGGAGATTTGAGGTTTAGTGTTAGGGTTAGGGTTTTGATTTATGGAGATTTGGGGTTTTGAATTAAGGAGGTTTGGGTTTTGGATTTAGAGTTTCAGTTCGGGGGTAAAAACAATATTCTTTTAAGGGTTTTGTTTAAAATAAAAGAGATGGAGTCGCCACCAACCATTTTGGGTGTGATTGGTCACCTTAAAACAATAATCGATCTAAGAAAACAGAAATCAAGTTCGGGGGTCGGTTGAGTGTAGGAAAAGTGTTAGCACCCTACAACATCCCGTTAAAAACGGTAGCCAAAACATCTATCCTAGATTATCCAACTAAAATTTAAAAGGTCCTTAATTTGAGAAAAATAAATAGAATTAAAGTAATAAATGATGTCTCACTTAATCATATCTTAACTTTAAAAATAAAGCAAGAATTTGATAAGTGGGTGGAATTACTCATTAATTAATTATCATGTTTTAAATCTCCCTTAAATAATTTAAGGAAATTATCCCCTCAAGAATTTGGAAAAAAATCTAAACTCCGTCATAGGATTTATGTGATAATATTTATTTAAATTCATTTTGAAATATTTGAAGAGTATAGTTTTAAAAGAAATCATTTGAAATATCTAGTTTTAAAAATTAACTTGAAATTCATTTTGAAATATTTGAAGATATCGCATGATGGCATTAAGAGTAATTAAGAAACAAACCTAATCCTCAAGATACGGCAAGATACCATATTCCATCCCGGGATCTCGAAAAGTAAAGTAAATGAAACACATCCTCAAGGTGAAAGGTCCTCCACCTATCCCGAGACTGGAGTTTTAAAAAATAAACTAAGTAAACTATGAAATAGAAAAAGTAAAACGCAATTTAAAATAATCAGGCATCCATTGGACCTAAATAGCAAGGCAAGAAGATCGAAACAGAGGTATAAATCAAATATGCAAGGGTATATATGAGCATATAATCAAAGGGCATGAACCACATATACAGGGGTATATATGAACTTCAAACAGCATGCATATATGATATATAACCTAAGTATATATAAGCATATAGTAAGAGGGCATGAACCACATATACCACGGTATATATGAACTTCACACAACGGGTATATATGATATTAGCTAGGTATATATCAGCCTCAAACAGTAAGTATATATGAATGAAATCAAAGAACACACCAGCAACCCATCTACACGGTTATACCAGGGCATATACCACTCTTAGCAAAATCAAGGGTATGAATCGAATATGCAGGGTTATATATAAGCATGTAACCAAAGGACATAAGCCATATATACCACGGTATATATCATATACCCAGATACATATATCAGTAGTTAACAGATCATAACTAGCTTCAATATGAGGGCGAATTCGTAATTTCACCTAAAAATAATAATAAAATTAAAGAAAATTTGTTTTACCGACGCGTTTTCAGCTGCAACTTGGTCTCCTTCTTCCTTGCGCGCAACTACAGCACGACCACTGTCGGAGTTCGTCGTTGGGAAGAAGAGGCGTAGTGATCTACCGCAGATCGTCGTCGCAAGCCTGTGTCACCGCCGCTAGCTCATTCGAGAGTCGTCGTCGTCGTTGAAGATCACCATGGAGAAATGAAGTCGCAGCTGTCGTCTGAAATGGAACGCCGTCGCTGGAGGTTCGTGGATCTGCAGTGGGGGCTCCGCTGCTGCTCGTCTGCTTGAGCGCCAAGGTCGTCTGAGCTTCAAGCTCTGTCGCCGTTCGTCTGCTTGAGCGCCGAGGTCATCTGAGCTTCAAGCTCACTGCCACTGGTACGGGTTCGTTGCCGCCTGAAGATTGAGGACCACGATGAAGGTGAACGCCGCTTGTCCGCCACCATGCGCGAAGATCCACTGCTCTGAGTTTGGTCGCGCCGTTGTGGTTTGCCGTCGTTAGTTGAAGATCGGGGAGGATGGCGTCGCTGATGGTTCAGTGATGCGCTGTCGTGGACTCACCGGACCCCCACCATGTGTCTTGCCATAATTTTTGGAGTTCAAGAAGAATGGGAAGGGGATGGAGGAAAAAGATGATGAATAGTGAAAATGGAGGAGAGAGAAAAGTCACATCTTTTGTGAAATGATGACCTTTCTTGAATTTTCCAACTTTTCGTCCTCTTCTCCCAAAAATCCTAAATCCTCTTCTTTGTTTTCCCTTCTCTGTTTTCTAACCCTCCCTTTGCCTCCTCTTTTCAACCAATCTCATCATCTCTATTTATAGAGTTGATGGGATTCTAAAAAGAGTTTAAAAAAACCCAAACCCTCAACAAACTCCAAAAATCCATCATTTATCCTTACAGTTTTCACAAAAACTTTAACAATTTCCTCAACCCACTTTGAAATCCCTAAAAAAACTAACAAAAATTGACTCAAATCTAAACCTCATGGAACTTATTTTTGGAATACTAAATAATAGAAATTAATCTAATTTTTAAAATCTTGAATTTACTAGGACAACCTTTTTTTTTAGAAATCAATTTAATTTACCAATTAATTTGAAATTAAACTTTAAAATTGAATTCTAAAATTAAACATTTTGGAAAAACTACTGGGAACTTATTTTGAAAAATTAAAAAATCTTGAATTTACTTGGCCAACTTCTTTCTTAGAAATCGATTTAATTTACCAATTAGTTTGAAATCAAACTTTAAAATTGAATTCTAAAATTAAACATTTTGGAAATTCATCTCGAAAAATCTATTTGAAAGCTTTAATTTTTAAAATCAATTTAAATTTCTCTGGACCAAATTTAAATTCAAAATCGAATTCTAAAGTTAAATGTCTTTAGAAACTTTCCGTGAAAAATTGGAATTTGAAAGACTTAATTTTAAACCCTACAATCTAAAACCCCAACACTGAAACTCTAAATCCAAAATTCAAACCTCCTTAATCCAAAACCCAAACCTCCTTAATTCAAAACCCCAAATCTCTTTAAATCAAAGCTCCCAAATCAAAACTCTAACACTAAACCCCAAATCTCCTTAACTCAAAATCTCAAATCTCCTTAAATCATCGAAATTAACGGGAAAAGACGAGATTAAATGATTTCAAGAATCTATTTAGCAAAACGCAAGAAAAAAAACTCTAAAACGAGGAAAACTTAAAAATAATGATAAACAAGGCAGGACAAAATACGGTGTCTACAACTTGCCCCCCTTTGTATATCCTTGAAGAATTGAAAGGGTAGACAAATGACGAAGACACAGAATTTGGGGAGGCAAAAATTTGTTTATCATTAAGAACAACATGGACCTCGGTCAGTCCAGCTACGACCACTAATGTTAGATTATGGTTCAATTTAACAAACAAAAATTTAAAACGGACCTGCTATTATTAGGCTTTGAACTGTTTATCTTAAATTAGGGTTCGATTTAACCAATAGAAATTAAAAACGGACCTGCTATTATCAGGCTTCGAACTGCTAATCTTAGATTAGGGTTCGATTTAACCAACAAAAATTTAAACGGATCTGCTATTATCAGGCTTCGAACTACTAATCTTAGATTAGGGTTCGATTTAACCAACATAAATTTAAACGGACCTCTATTATCAAGCTTCAAACCACTAATCTTATATTAGGGTTCTATTTACCAACAAAAATTTAAACGGACCTGCTATTATTAGGCTTCGAACTGCTACCGGGACTTACCCACAAACATAGAGTTCGATTTAACCAACAGAAATTTAAACGGACCTGCTGGTGACAAGTTTTTTGAATATCCTTTAATTCACAGGCTGTCAAGGCCTGACCAAAATGAATTTATATGCCTATTAACCTTAGCTTTGCAGCTAGCGGCAACAGGGTCGAACCATAGAGAAGGACTTGACGTGATTGAAATTAAAGTTTGAAATGGAAATTAATCGATCAATTGGGTTTCATAATAAGAGGGGGGATTTAAGCATGCAACGAGAGAAATTAATCGCTAACGGAAAAATTAAAGAGAAAAAGATTGAAGAGTGTTCGATTCGGGGGATTTCGGGATTTTGCTAGGCATTCTAACATTTATCATTTGATTCAAATCTAAGGCTAATATTTTGATATGCACGCGGTCGGTTACCTGGGAACCCCTTTTGTAACCGGCTCCATATTAATTAATTAGAACTAAAGTCCTAACTAAACATTATTCAAAGCCTCATTAGAGTGATCAGCCCCAAATTGACTCTAAACAGTTACTAGTTAACCGCGACGAACATTTGAATATGCATTCTCATTGCTAATTGGCTACCCGGCAACCCTGAAGTACCCAACAATCAGTATACATACGTCGATACTCCGATTAGTTTTGTTATTATGTGTTACTATGGCGAAAAGAAGAGGCAAGGCATCGCTATTCTATAACAATAACATACGCTAGAAAACTCAATTGTCCGTCGTCGAAATATAACTTATGCATGGGTTTAAGCAAGAATAACAAATGCAATCAATAATTTAAGCCTATTCAGAACCCTAAGCATAGATCATCAAAATGTAAAAGCCTAACAAATAATCCCTAAATCATCTCGAACCGTTCACAGTACCTTAGCCGACCATGGAGAGAGTCGTCATAAACGCTCCAACGGAGGCATTGGCCATCATCTCTAACTTTAATACAAAGAAAAGCTCCAAAACTAGGCCACAAATGGCGGAGCAAGAGTAAAAATGGAAGAAAACCCGAGAGGAAGAAGATGATATGAAACTTCGCTGCAAAAAATCGTCCTTACAGCCTTTAAATCCGTCGGAGCGTCGAGACGCTGCGACCTAAACAATCAGCGCGCGCCTCGCGATGGCGTCGAGACGCTGGGCGAGCGTCTCGACGCTGCCCCAATAATTTCCAGCGCGCGCGCCCCTCGGAGCGTCTCGACGCCGCGACAGGGTCTCGACGCTGGGCAGCGTTGAGCAAGCGTCTCGACGCTGTCTGCTCGACGCTTGCTCTCGGGTTTGGGCTGCAAAATTGCCTATTAGGCAATTTTGGTCCGGTTCTTTTTGGATTAGCTTGCCCTTTTCCCGATGCACTCCCGGGGCGTTAAAACACCGCTTTTAGCTACAAAACGAGTCCAATGGATGCATGAGCTCTTCCCCGCAATTCTCCTACAAATGAGACATATTAACTAATTAAATGCGGTATTTAGCTAGAATTAGGGAGTGATAATTAGCTCCAAAATGGAGTTATCAAACACCCCCAACTTAAATCTTGCTAGTCCTCGAGCAAGGCAAATAAAGAATTCGACTCTAAGGACATGCTTACATGCTACTAACTCAAATCTCGATGCATTTTACGAAATCAAACAAAACATAATCACGAAAGCAATTAGCGCATGCATTTCATTATGAACATATCAAAAATTAACTATCGCTCCCTAACGTGTGTGCGTGCTAGACAACCTATCCTAAACTCACATAAACCCGGAAAAACTACATGCAACATATCATCCCGTTTTCCCCCTACTTCTAGCGATTAAGAATAGTCTAAGCTTGACTTACACAAGAGAGAGTAATAAATTAAGAGACCTAAAACATTTTCTCATTCTTTTTCTTTTCTTTTCATGAGTACTTTGTACCCTTCATTAAGGTTCTTTGAACCCAACTTTTTATTCTCTTTTTCTTTCCAATCTCGAGTTGCATAACACGTCAAATTCATGCATTAAACTTCATGTTTTTAAGGACTAACGCTCACTTCTTAGGTGCACCAATAAGAAGGAGGAGCGCCTCGAGAGACTTTTCTAGCTAACATGCTTTTCTATTTTTTTTTTTTTTCTTTTTAGGCTTAGCGTAAGCAAACTCGATTAATCAACCACTAACTCTCATGCAACAAGCTACCTAAGGGTGCCTTTCGGGGTGACAACAAGAATTAACGCAACATGCAATTAACTAAGCCTACAGAATCTGAGATGAGGTTGCTAAGTGCTCGATGAATGCAAGGGAGGGACATAAATTTTTTTAAAATTTTTGACATGAACCTAATAAATGCAAAACTTCATCATGCAAACATTAGATTATGCAAATGCTCAGATTTCCAAAATGACACTTCCTAGATTATCATAATTAGGAAGCATATAAACAGAGTCCTAAGCACTTCGAATTCAAAATTAGCACTGCTCAACCAACTACACATGCTTGCCCACAACATCCACCCCAACTTCAAAAGCTAGCATTGTCCCCAATGCTACTTAATCAGATATACAAAGTTAAAGGGAAAGAGAAACTACACTTCCCTGACTCTTTGTGAAGTTGGCGAGGGAAAGGACGCAGCGCGTTCATCATCGAAGCCCAAAACTTCCTCAACTTCCTCAATTCCTAAAAAAAAACAGCAAGCTACATTAGGCTAAACTACTTATACTAAGAATAAAAAACAGCAATAAACTAAAACAGAAAAAATAGTTCAACGCTCGGGTGCCTCCGAGAAGCACAAAATTTTTAAAGTCGTTTGCTCGACTGAATTCTCCCTAAGAACTCATCCATATTTCGATAGTGCGGGGGACGTTCCAGACATGTCCTCGTCCACACTGGTTCTTTAAATCACATCAACAAATTTCTTTTCTCTCCGTGCCTCAAGCATGTGAATATCACTTTGATTAGTACAAAAAACAGCATCAATTTCAATCAAATCTAATAAGATTTCTTAACAGAGACATGAGAGTCATCCCTCAAGCGCGAGGTCAAACTCCCATTCTCGACAGACTTCTTATCAAATAAAGAAAACTCATGCACAGTTTCATCAAACTCCAAAGAAATCACTCCCTTAAACACATCAATTTTGACCCTCGCGGTCTTTAAAAAACGACGCCCTAACAACATGGAGGACGAAACATTCAGAGAATTCTTATTCATATCAAGCACAAGAAAATTTGCAGGAAACATCATATCTCCTACTCTAATCAAAACATTCTCGACCTTCCCTCTAGGACATATGCAAGACCCATTAGCTAGCTGAAAAACAACATCAGTCTCATGCAACTCATTAAGATTTAGATCTAAAAATAAAGCATAAGACATGACATTAACAGATGCTCCAAGGTCAAGCATGGCATTTTTAACAATTTTACTACCTATCATGCACGAGATAGTAAACGTACCTGGGTCGTTGCACTTGGCGGGCAACGTACCTGGGAGGATCGCAGAAACATTCTCCTTTTTTCTTTTCAGTCCCTCTGGACTTCCGCTTCTTTGTGCACCAACTCTTGAGGAATTTAGCGTATTTGGGCACTTGGCTCACCGCCTCAAGAAGTGGTATGTTCACCATCACCTTCTGGAAGGTTCTCAGGACCTCCTCGTCTTCGTTCACCAGAGCAGGCTTCGCAAGCCTACAGGGGAAAGGTGCTGCGGGAACATTCTCTTGCACATTCTTTTCTTCTTTCTCTTCATTCAAGTCATCAAGAACAACCGGGAAGGACTCATTCAAACTGTCCTTCGCTTCCTTCGCAGCTCCAGAGGGAGATGATTTCCCACTCCTCAGCTGGATTGAGCTCACGTTTTCACATGAGTTCACAGTGGTTTGGGAAGGAAGCTTCCCAGAGCTCTTGCTCTCAATTTTGCTTATCGACACCGCCATTTGCGTCAGCTGCTTGTTCAGATTTTGCAGCTCTGCTTTATGCGAGTTTAGCTCTTCTCGAGCTTCCTTCTGAAACTAGCTTGTCGACGTCACGATGGTTCTGACCATCTCTTCCATAGAACTGGAGGAACTAGAGGCTTGAGCTTGGGAGGAGTTGTTAGGCCTATCATATGACTGGCCTTGATAGCGTTGTTGTCCTTCTCTATTCCCGTAGCTCAAGTTGGGGTGGTCTCGCCAACCGGAGTTGTATGTGCTCGAATAAGGATCATACTTCCTGGGGTTGGAAGCATATCCCCCGATCGCGTTGACCTCTTCCGCCTCGCGGTTTCTTCCGACAAATTTCTTCAGTAAATTCCCAATCTCGGCCACCTAGGCCTTCATTTCAGACATCTCATGACTCTGGGTCACACTGTGAACTTGGCCCGCTCCACGAATACCGAATTGCTGCGAGTTTGCTGCCATGTTTGCAATTAACTGCTTGGCCTGAACTGGGGTCTTGTCAATCAGCGCCCCACCACTCGCGGCGTCGATCATCTGCCGATCATAAGGAGTCATACCCTCATAGAAATATTGAATTAGAAGTTGGTCGGCTATCTGATGATGCGGAAAGCTCGCGCACAGGCGCCCGAAGCGTTCCCAATACTTGTGTAGGGATTCACGCACGTCTTAGGTAATCCCATAAATTCTTTTCCTCAGAGTTGTGGCAAGGGACGCAGGGAAATATTTCTCCAAGAAAACCCTCTTCATGTCCTGCCACGTTGTAATCGATCTAGAAGGCAGATAATAAAGCCAGTCCTTGGTTTTATCTTTCAGCGTGAAGGGAAATGCCCTTAAGTTTAGCTGCTCTTCTGTCACACCTGGGGGCTTCATCCCCGAACAGACACAATGAAACTCCATCAAATGCTTATTTACATCCTCACCTGCATTGCCATGAAAGGAAGGTAATTGGTAAATTAATCCCGATTTCAGCTCAAAATTACCTGCTACCACGGGGTAGTTAATGCACAGGGGCTGCAGGTTCAGATCTGGCGCTGTCAGCTGCTTCAAAGTCCTTGGCACTTCTCCTTGTGCCATTTCGTCACCAAAGAAGGGATCACCTTCTTCGTCAAACAACCTTCGCCCCTCCCGGGATTCTTTTCTCAACCTCCGCCCTTCTCTTTCAATTTCAGGTATAAACTGTAATCCCTTAATCTCAGAAGAACGGGTCATACAACAACAAAAATTTTAAACATGCAAAAACAAACAGAAAAAAATTTCAGCACACAATAAATCAACCAAAATCAAAATCAAACATAATTTCAATCAATTAATGCCTTCCCCGACAACGGCGCCAATTTTGGTGAGAAGTTTTTTGAATATCCTTTAATTCACAGGCTGTCGAGGCCTGACCAAATTGAATTTATAAGCCTATTAACCTTAGCTTTGCAGCTAGCGGCAACAGGGTCGAACCACAGAGAAGGACTTAACGTGATTGAAATTAAAGTTTGAAATGGAAATTAATCTATCAATTGGGTTTCGTAACAAGAGGGGGGATTTAAGCATGCAACGAGAGAAATTAATCGCTAACGGAAAAATTAAAGAGAAAGAGATTGAAGAGTGTTCGATTCGGGGAATTTCGGGATTTTGCTAGGCATTCTAACATTTATCATTTGATTCAAATCTAAGGCTAATATTTTGATATGCACGCAGTCGGTTACCTGGGAACCCCTTTTGTAACCGGCTCCATATTAATTAATTAGAACTAAAGTCCTAACTAAACATTATTCAAAGCCTCATTAGAGTGATCAACCCCAAATTGACTCTAAACAGTTACTAGTTAACCGCGACGAACATTCGAATATGCATTCTCATTGCTAATTGGCTACCCGGCAACCCTGAAGTACCCAACAATCAGTATACATACATCGATACTCCGATTAGTTTTGTTATTTTGTGTTACTATGGCGGAAAGGAGAGGCAAGGCATCGTTATTCTATAACAATAACATACGCTAGAAAACTCGATTGTCCGAACTTATGCATGGGTTTAAGCAAGAATAACAAATGCAATCAATAATTTAAGCCTATTCAGAACCATAAGCATAGATCATCAAAATGTAAAAGCCTAACAAATAATCCCTAAATCATCCCGAACTGTTCACAGTACCTTAGCCGACCATGGAGAGAGTCGTCACAAACGCTCCAACATAGGCATTGGCCATCATCTCTAACTTTAATACAAAGAAAAGCTCTGAAACTAGGCCACAAATGGCGGAGCAAGAGTAAAAATGGAAGAAAACCCGAGAGGAAGAAGATGATATGAAACTTGGCTGCAAAAAATCGTCCTTACAGCCTTTAAATCCGTCGGAGCGTCGACACGCTGGGACAGCGTCGTGACGTTGCGACCTAAACAATCAGCGCGCGCCTCGCGATGGCGTCGAGACGCTGGGCGAGCATCTCGACGCTGCCCCGATAATTTCCAGCGCGCGCGCCCCTCGGAGCGTCTCGACGCCGCGGCAGGGTCTCGACGCTGGGCAACGTTGAGCAAGCGTCTCGACGCTGTCTGCTCGACGCTTGCTCTCGGGTTTGGGCTGGAAAATTGCCTCTCCTAGGCAATTTTGGTCTGATTCTTCTTGGATTAGCTTGCCCTTTTTCCGATGCACTCCCGGGGCGTTAAAACACCGCTTTTAGCTACAAAACGAGTCCAATGGACGCATGAGCTCTTCACCGCAATTCTCCTACAAATGAGACATATTAACTAATTAAATGCGATATTTAGCTAGAATTAGGGAGTGATAATTAGCTCCAAAATGGAGTTATCACCTGCTATTATCAGGCTTCGACTTGCTAGGGGTGGCCATCGGTCGGTCGGCATCGGTTTTGGCCGGAAACTGGCGTCGGCCACCGACATGTCGGTTTTGCGTCGGTCGGTGATATTCAGTTTTGGGAGGTTAGGAGTGCCGACCGTCCGACCATAGTAGCGGTCGGTCGGTTTCAGTCGGTTTAAGAATAGAAGAGAGGAAGAATGATTATGAAAGAAAAAAAAAGTCTCACGCAACGGCGGTGACGATGGCGGTAGCCGGTGAAAGGAAGGGGGGCGGTGACGATGGCGGTGGTGTGGTTGGTGGAAGGAAGGGGCGGTGATGATGGTTGACGATCGGTGGAAGGAAGAGGGAGAGGAGGACTAGTGCAATGAAGGGGGAGAGGAAAAGTCATAAAAAATGGAAAAAAGATTAGTTAAGGAAAATGAAGTGGTGTGGTTGGTGGAAGGAAGGGGCGGTGATGATTGTTGACAATCGGTGGAAGGAAGGGGGAGAGGAGAACTGGTGCAATGAAGGGGGAGAGGAAAAGTCATAAAAAATGGAAAAAGATTAGGTAAGGAAGATGAAGTAGAACGAAAGAAAGAGAATGAAAGAAAAAATTAGGAGAGAGAAAGAGAAAGAGAAAGAAAAATAAATAAATAAATATAAATAAATAAAAGAAGATGGAATGATTGATGGGATATGAGAAGTAAAGAAGGGGAGAGAGAGAAAAAAAGTCATAATTAATTTTTGTTTGAAAAGATAGAATTCACACTAATCAAGGAAACTTACGTGAATTGAGGATGAATTTTGGAAGAAATAAAAAACTCTTGAGATTTTCAATAAATATATTAATTAATTAAAAAAATCATTTAAATTTTCGGTCGGTCGGTCGGAAATGGGCTTTCCGGCCACTCCAACCGACCGAACTTTGGTTTTTTTATTTAAAAAACTGACCTCGACCGAAAATCACCCAAAACCGGCTGTTTGATGTCGGTTTCGGTCGGTTCAGTCGGTTTGGTCGGTTCATCGATTTTGTTTGTCCACCCCTACGAACTACTACCAGGACTTACCTGCAAACATAGAGCTCGATTTAACCAACAGAAATTTAAACGGACCTTCTATTATCAGGCTTCGAACCGCTAATCTTAGATTAGAGTTCGATTTAACCAACAGAAATTTAAACGGACCTGCTATTATCAGGCTTCGAACTGTTAATCTTAGATTAGGGTTCGATTTAACCAACAGAAATTTAAACGGACCTGCTATTATCAGGCTTCGAACTGCTAATCTTAGATTAAGGTTCGGTTTAACCAACAGAAATTTAAACGGGCCTGTTATTACCAGGCTTCGAACTGCTAATCTTAGATTAGTGTTCGATTTAACCAACAAAAATTTAAACGGACCTGCTATTATCAGGCTTCGAACTGCTAATCTTAGATTAGGGTTCGATTTAACCAACAAAAATTTAAACGGACCTGCTATTATCAGGCTTCGAACTGCTAATCTTACATTAGGGTTCGATTTAACCAACATAAATTTAAACGGACCTGCTATTATCAGGCTTCGAACTGCTAATCTTAGATTTGGGTTCGATTTAACCAACAAAAATTTAAACGGATCTGCTGTTATCAGGCTTCGAATTGCTAATCTTAGATTAGGGTTCGATTTAACCAACAAAAATTTAAACGGGCCTGCTATTATCAGGCTTCGAACTGCTAATCTTAGATTAGGGTTCGATTTAACCAACAGAAGACAGCAGTTTTTGTTTCAAAATTTAGCTGCAAAGCAAAAGACAATGGGTTTTTTTTTTATTTCAAAGCTTTGTTGTCTAAACATTTGAAAATGACTTCTTTTTTAGATTTTAGAAACTCTCAAGAATATGCAGAGGTCCTAAATGCATGACTTATGAACATTTGAAAACGTATGAATGTAACATGCGTGCATGTGTATTAACAAAATGCCACAGTTGTCGTACGAATGCATGAGCATGCTAGGAATAGAATACCGAATGTCATGAATGCGGCACGTATGCATTATTGAAAATGACTTTTATGTTTGGTCCAATAATCACCCTTGTCTATGTTCATCGCTCTTACGTGTCAGTACTTAACAGAGAATCAAATGAAAATGATAGTGTCATCACTGTTTTTTTTTTTTTAAATGCTTTCACCTGAGAGGAAATATGCACGTCAGTCATAGATTACTCAACCATGTTGGATATAGTGAATATGTGGGTAAATTCTCATGTGCTCGCTTCAGAGAACCTATCAAATGCAACTAGTAGTGTTAAACATCCGAACTGATTAAACTGCTTCATAACTTCAACCTTGTAATGAACAAGAATGTTGGATTACGAGAAGTGAATTTAGATTTGGAAATATGAGATGGGAACTAGTCAAGAACGTTTTTTTTTTTCGAGAAGAAGTAAATCAAAGGATAATGTGGTATTCGCATGCTTTCAGACGATCTCTTGGACAATAAGAGATTGAGAATATATTTTCATACTTGAGTAAGAAGTTAGAAAATGGTTAGATGGAAAGATAAATGACATGACTCCAATTCCATGGATAAAGGTTTTGAGAACTAGAAATAGCTTCTTAAGAAATCATCTCACATATACATACTCTCTTTTCTTTGAGCAAGCTCGAGATTTTCCATCTTGACTTAATCTTGATGTGGCAAAGCTTTATCTTGATGACCTCATTCCAATATGGCAAAGATGTAGGCTTTGCCCCGGTATTGATCATATTTGATCCAACGTGGCAAAGACGTAGGTTTTGCCCCAATATTACAAAGGTGAAGGCTTTGCCCCAATATTGCAAAGATGAAGGCTTTGCCCTAGTATTGAAAAGGTGAAGGCTTTGCCCCAGTATTGCAAAGGTGAAGGCTTTGCCCCCAGTATGATGACGTGCAAAAGAGATCTTCCAAGCTTTGTGAGTTGTAGCTTCTTGATCTACTGATTGCACCATTCTTGTAGTTTTTTTTTTCTTTTTTTTAAGGCAAGAAATGATGCGATAAAATGCTTCAACTTGTTGACGGTGACTTCGCTTTATTGTGGCAAAGACATAGGCTTTGCCTCAGTGTTGCAAAGACGAAGGCTTTGCCCCAGTCTAATGATGTTGATCCAGTGTGGCAAAGGCGAAAGCTTTTCCTCAGTTTTGCAAAGGTGAAGGCTTTTCCCAAGTGTAGCAAAAATGAATATTTCATCTCAGTTTGCTGATGGTGGTCTCGCTCTTGCGTATGACAAAGGGAAGGCTTTTCCCCCATTGTTGATACGATCTAGTGTGGCAAAGACGTAGGCTTTGCCCCAATTTTGCAGAGGTGAGGGCTTTGCCCTCGTTTGTTGATGCCTGATCTAGTGTGGCAAAGATGTCAGCTTTGCCCCAATATTGAAAATGTTGATCTAGCGTGGCAATGGTGTAGGCTTTGCCCCAGTTTTGATGATGTTCAAAGGAGACATTTTAAGTTTTGTGAGATGTAGTTTCTTGACTACTGATTGCACCAGCTTTGCAGGTTTTTTTTTTAGGCAAGAAATGATGCGATAAAATGCTTCAACTTGTTGATGGTGACTTCGCTTTATTGTGGCAAAGACATAGGCTTTGCCCTAGTGTTGCAAAGACGAAGGATTTGCCCCAGTCTTATGATGTTGATCTAGTGTGGCAAAGGCGAAGGTTTTGCCCCAGTTTTGCAAAGGTGAAGGCTTTGTCCCAGTGTAGCACAAATGAATATTTCATCTCAGTTTGTTGATGGTGGTCTCACTCTTGCGTATGGAAAAAGTGAAGGCTTTTCCCCCATTGTTGATGTGCTTCACCTCAGCTTGTGATGTGCAAATGAGATATTTCAAGCTTTGCGGGATGTAGCTTCTTGCACCAACCTTGCAATTATTTTTTAGCAAGTAATGGTGGTGTGGCAAAGTTGAATTCTTTGTCCCATTTTTGTGACTATTTGCACCAAAGGTGAAGGCTTGGGCTCAATTTGATTCAGAGTGGCGAAGACAAGGGTTTGTTCTAGTGTTGCAAGGACGAGGGCTTTGCCTCAGTGTGGCAAAGACGAGGACTTTGCCCAAGTGTTGTGTTGCGTGCTCAGTGTTTAAATAAAAATGCAATGGGAGAGCACTGAGAACATGCAAGCATACATGGTCTTGTAGCAAGTAATAGGTATTTTTTCATTCGATTTCCCATAGAGATTTATTCTTAGTTACTAACGAAGTGAGATGTTAAATTAGAAAGCATGGTTTAAATGGGATAGAATTGGGATTAATGTGCCTAACTAATAAAGAACGTGCAAGATATGCAAGCATAACAAAGACAAGTAAAGAGGTTAACTTAAATGTAGAAGAAAAAGAATTGCGGAGAAAGCAATTATCTAGCAATAAAATAGCAAAACGGAAAACTGAAAAAATGGCTAAGGCAAAAATAAAACTAGGAAAATTGCGCAGACAGCAATTTTCTAGCAATTGTATTAACAGTGTTTTAAGAGTGAAGTGTGGAAACAAGGGCTACTAACGACTCCTCTATAGGCTCTTTCATACGATTCTTCAGCAGTAGATCAACTCATCATGCATCAAATTAACTCATTCTCATGTATCTCTCGATTTCATGCATTAGATCCTTTAGTTCACTCATGTCCAAGTAAGACTTAAGCATCTATTTATAAAGGCAAGTTAATGAATTGTGCTAGGAAAACGCCTATTCCTAGGTCGTTTTCTGGCTACCATGAAAGGCTAGCATGAATGAACGACTCTGAGCTCTTACTCCTTCCGGAGGTTAGGAGTTCTTTGGACAAAATGGATGGCCAATCGAAATTGCCCGTGGGATGAAGCACACATACATTCAATGCACTTGAAGCTATCCTACATGCTGAGTTCACGCATTTCTACCTATAGATTCATCATTAGCAGACCCTTATGTGGTTTAGTTACTCATGGACGGTGTACTTATGCCCTTTGAGAGCATAAGCTTCATTGATGGCTTTGGCCGAGAAGTCGACCTCGATTCCCCTCACCATGGACAGACCATCTTCAGGGTGCGTCAGGTTGGCGTAGAAGTCATACACCATGTCGGAATAGGCGGGAATGGGCGGTCTGCACAGCTCCTCCCAGCCATGGTTGATGATCCATGCGCGCAAGAATTGCGGCAGGTCTGCCAACGCATCAAGAAATCTCCGCTCATGGAGGAGGTCTATTTTCCTCAATTCAAGGCCCTTGGCCTCTGCTGCCTCATAGACGTACCTCACAGCTTGAGGCTCGTCTTCGGGGTACATTTTCTTCTTCCCCTTGTCCTTCGGTTTGGCTGACCCGGAGGCTTCCATTTTCATCTTCTTGAAAGAAGGCTCAGCTCCATCCTTCTTCTTCTTCTTGGCTCGCTTGGAGGCCTTCGGGCGCTTGCCCTTCACGATCACAGGGGCCCTCTTCTTGAGGCGTGCCCTGGTGGTTATTTGTTGGAGACAATCCCCCAACGTTTCGTCCATGGAGTCCTTACTTCCCCCCTCCACAGGGCTGTCAGGACTGACATCCCGCAAGGGGAAAAATACCTCCTCTTCCTCCGCCGGTTCGCCACTTTGCACTGAGTCTTGGTGCTCTTCAGGTGTGGCTTCAGGCGCCGGCGTCTGTGGAGAAGGATCAGGGCTCTGCCGGGCCGTTTCATACGAAGGTCGGCCACTCCGACGACTTTCTACGCTGGGAGTCTTCTTGATCGGTGAATCAGCAACCGCAACCTTCCATTTTCTTTTCTTGGGTGTACCGACCGGATTCGAGGGACCAGCAGGAACCTCAGTCGCCACCTTCCATTTCTTCTTTCGCACAGGGAGCTTCGACGGGCGCATAGGTTGCACAACCTCGGTGTCTGCTAAAGAGAGCAGCGCTTCCCTCGCAGCTACCTCGGCGTCGGGTGACACCTTCTTGGGCGTGGAACGATCTCCCCGTGTGGTTACCATTTTCGTTCTTTGAGGATCTGAATGTAGGGGATGCAGAGAAAGGAGAAGAATGAATTTCGGAGGTCCAACAGATTGAGAAAACGTAGAGAGAAGGGATCCAACGACGGCTATTTGTAATCGAGTGTATCCCAACGGCTATTTTCTGTTGCGGACTCAGCATGTCTTTCGCAATTAATTCGCCTAACCGTTGATATTTCTTGATTCGAGTTGCAAGATTTAGCACCCGAATCTTTGATTTAGTTGTATCTTCTTCGTGGATCTTCTCCCCTCGATTCATCTCCTTCATCTCCTCTTAAAGATCTCCCATTAAAATCCACCTAATTAAAACAAAAATCCGTAATAAAATTAAAAAATAAACACACAACATAAACCGAAAATACGAAGGAAAAAAAAAACTAAGGCATGGCCTTCTAATGGATAAGCACAGTGGTCACTCATCCCCTCTCGATTTGCTCTTCAAGCTTCAGATAAGAGGAAGGCCGGGAGTGTCTTCACATCTTCTTCCTCGTAGTAATGCTTCAACCGTGCACCATTGACCATAAACGGCTGCCCGTGCTGTACGTTTCTAATCTCAATAGCACCATGAGCAAAGACGTTAGTAATAACAAACGGACCTGACCACCTAGACTTAAGTTTTCCTGGAAATAACCTTAACCGTGAGTTGAACAATAAGACATGCTGGCCTTTTTTAAAGTCCTTGATCCTAAGTCTACTATCCTGCCAAATCTTAGTTTTTTCTTTATACATTTTCACATTTTCATAGGACATATGTCTTAGCTCATCTAACTCATGTAATTGCAGAGACCGCAATGTTCCCGCATCGGTCACGCAATAATTCAGTTCTTTTAAGGCCCAAAAGGCTTTGATTTCTAATTCGAAGGGAAGATGACATGCTTTTCCATACACAAGCCTATAAGGAGACATACCTAAGGGTGTTTTATATGTAGTCCTATATGCCCAAAGTGCATCATCACTTCATGCTAAACGACTATGATTGTTGGTACATAATAAATATTTCATTCCAAAAATAAACTACTCCTAACATACGAAATCTAAGCAAAGCATAATAAAATCTTAATTTAAGAGTTTAGGGATCATAAATCTCCCTTGTCAATCTGCCTCATATGGATATTCTTCAATGTTTCGAGGCATCACTTCTGCTCCGTTAAGATACTTAAGTCTTGATTTACGGGGTCGGACATTCTGCCACACCTTGAAATTGTTGTTTCTTTCATAGAGACTGCATGTTATAACATCCCAAGGTTTGTACTTTCTGTGCGTTGGTTTTGTTTCTACAACATTTGCTACAACATAGCTTTGATGCGATGGGACTTCTTTTTCTGGCACATCTCTTTCTAACTCCTTCAGCTGGAGCATTTGTGGTGGTGGTGGCTCAGCTCTTTCATTGGTGGAGAAGCTTGCTGCATCATCAGACATTTCAAATTCTTGTTCCTCAAGCAGCGCATTAGTCTCTTTGGCCTCATCCAGCACAATTTCCTTTTTCTCATCTTTCACCAACTCCACCATTTCATATGGAGATTCCATTGGATCACTCTTCTCAGATTCGAAGGTAACAAAGGATTCATCATCATAACAATCGAACATCTGAGGGCATGGTGGTGGTGATTTTGCTATAGCAAGTAGATCTTGTAAGTCATTTGTGAGCTGGGCTAATTGCACATCCATTCTCCTCATTGATGCATCATTCCTTTCCATGAATTCTATCCATAGCGCCTCCAAAGTGGGTGATAATTCTTCATTTGGAGTTGGGGCATAATGTTGATAGTCTTCATGTTGGGGGAACTGATTATTTGAGAGTTGCCACTGATCATGTTCACACATGTACGAATAATGGTTGTCATAGCTTTGTTGATATTGCCTCTCTTGATAATTCAATGTTGGGAAATTCTCCAAGTTATGATTATCCCCACAATAAGCACATGGCTGATAAAATTCTTCAAACTGTTGTGGGCAAACTCTTCCTCCAATTAAGTTCTGCAGCGTATTCATTTACTTTGTCGTACACATACGTTTTCCACCTGCATAGTTTCTCTCTGTTGCGAGTTGAAGTTTGGAAACTTCTACATAAACTAGCTTGATAGTACCTGTAAAGGAAATGAAAGAAGATTAGCTCCAATAGATATTAAGTTTTTTTTTTCTAAATTAACAAACTTCGTGTTCACTAAACAAAATCCCCGGCAGCGGCGCCAAAAACTTGTTGCGTGCTCAGTGTTTAAATAAAAATGCAATGGGAGAGCACTCAGAACATGCAAGCATACATGGTCTTTGGTACTAGAATTTTTTAATATCCTATAAATTTCGGGATGTCGAGTCCCGCCAAAATAACATTTATAATACCGCTACAACTGAGCTTTGCAGCTAGTGGTAACGGGGTCGATCCGCAGGGAACCTAAATTATTTTCTATTTGCTTGTTAATTAACTAAAACAAAAACGATAAAGTAAAACATTAAAGTAAAGGGGGGATTTGCTAACGGTAAAATAAAAGAAAAGCATAAATAAAGTAGCTAACGGAAAAGTAAAATAAAGTAACTTGTGCTCCTAATTTGAGTGCTCGGGATTTGCTTGATGCGCTTAGTTCATTGGGATTCTAATTATGCTTAGCTATTATTCTAATGCACACAAAATGCTTTGTCCCAATCGGGTCCAAAACACCCCAAAGAATTAATTAGAAACTTATGAATCTAATTAAACATGCTCACTAATTAATTTAAGTTGATTACTCCTAAATCAATTAACAAACAGTGACGGGTAACATTGCGACGAGTTAATCCTATAATTAATTCGATTTCTCTCCTAACCTTGAGCCCACCGTTAAAACGTTAATCAACTCCTACCCCCAACTGTCACTTAGGCTCGAATTGATTAGCCACGAGCTAGACCCTTGCTACTTGCATTAAGACTAATCACGAATTAACGCTAACCCACTAACATGCGTAACAAATTATGGACGTCACTCCTAATCGGAAAGGCATGGCATTCGTTCTTTATACAGATTAAGAGATGCAAAAGATTAACAAAACTAAGCCAGAAATTCATACAAAACCCTCCCTAAGCATCAAAACCTCAAATTAGAGCACTTACCTTGCTCGGGATGAACACCAAGCTAAATCCAACCAAGTCTTGCTCAAAAAATGTTCAAACCCGAGAGTGAATGACCTAAAAATCGCTAAGAAATGGGTTTTATACAGTCCGAGCGTCGAGACCCGAGGAAATTTTCAGCACCTGTTGTCGGGGTAGTCGAGACCTTACAGGCAGCGTCTCGACGCTGTGTGTGTGCCTGAAGGAAAAATAATCCAAATTATGTCCTCCCTTGGTCTCGAACTCAGGCCAATCGCCTACCAAAGTTCCCCTGCACCACCAGACCACTAATCACAATTGAGATAATATTTGATTAATTAATCTATATGGTATAAACGCTTAAAATAATTAATCATTATTATCCACTAAAATATTATTTTAAGCCTTTAATTAATGCAATGGTCTGATTTACCCCTAAGCAATTAATTTCTACAAAATATATCAATTAAGCATAATTAATTACTTAATTCGCAAGACTTAGGAGCTAAACATTAGCACTTTTGGAGTGCTATCAGTCTTGTAGCAAGTAATAAGTATTTTTTCATTCGATTTCCCACAGAGATTTATTCTTAGTTACTAAAGAAGTGAGATGTTAAATTAGAAAGGATGGTTTAAATGGGGTAGAATTGGGATTAATGTGCCTGACTAATAAAGAACGTGCAAGATATGCAAGCATAACAAAGACAAGTAAAGAGGTTAACTTAAATGTAGAAGAAAAAGAATTGCGGAGAAAGCAATTATCTAGTAATAAAATAGCAAAACGGAAAACTGAAAAAATGGCTAAGGCAAAAATAAAACTAGGAAAATTGCGCAGACAGCAATTTTCTAGCAATTGTATTAACAGTGTTTTAAGAGTGAAGTGTGGAAACAAGGGCTACTAACGACTCCTCTATAGGTTTTTTCATACGATTCTTCAGCAGCAGATCAACTCATCATGCATCAAATTAACTCATTCTCATGTATCTCTCGATTTCATGCATTAGATCCTTTAGTTCACTCATGTCCAAGTAAGACTTAAGCATCTATTTATAAAAGCAAGTTAATGAATTGTGCTAGGAAAACGCCTATTCCTAGGTCGTTTTCTGGCTACCATGAAAGGCTAGCATGAATGGACGACTCTGAACTCTTACTCCTTCCGGAGGTTAGGAGTTCTTTGGACAAAATGGATGGCCAATCGAAATTGCCCGTGGGATGAAGCACACATACATTCAATGCACTTGAAGCTATCCTACATGTTGAGTTCACGCATTTCTACCTATAGATTCATCATTAGCAGACCCTTATGTGGTTTAGTTACTCATGGACGATGAAGGATTGGAAAGACTAAAAGGATAAACATGATTCAAAGCAAATTGGAAGTAAAGGGAAACAGAAAGTGATAAGGAAACTTGCAACGTGGGTAAATGATTCCTCTATTACGTGAGATTCAAAGTTTTAATGTGCAACTATTACAAAACAGGAAAGACTAAACGATGAAAGACGAATTGAAATGCAGTAGCAAACAGAAGTAAATAACAGAAAGCAGTAGAGAAAACAGTAGGCAAAAAGCGATAGAAAGCAGTCTAAAGTGCGCGTGAACTCCTCGTCGCAAGCACCTCGGATGCAGGGAGAAGGTGAGCTTTGTTTGGGGATGAATCCAATCAGAAGGGAAGACAGATCTTCCCTTCTTCCTCTCAGATTATCGGCCCCAAGAGCTTATTCCTTCAATCCAACAAACGGAAGAGAAAACAGAGAGAAAACTTCGTTGAGATGGGAGTTCTACGCTTCCAAGCTTGTTGTTCTCCATCCCCCTTGACCTCCTTTTATAGTGTTTTGCAGGTACTCTTCAGTCAAGGAGAACCATTGATAGCTCCAAAATAGAGCTATCTTAATGTCCCTAATTCTAGCTAAAACCATGACATATATTGATTAAAATGCTTCCTTGTAGGTGATTTCATGGTGAAGAGCTCGGGAAGTCCATTGATGATTTTCGGGGCTAAAACGGTCATTTAAGAGGTTTCGGGAAGTGTTCGAGTCAAAAAGATAGGCCAAACGGAGCTCGGGAGCCAAAACAACCCAAAATTGAGCTAAGACCCGAGAGGGCAGCGCCCAGGCGCCCAACGAAGGCAGCAGCCCAGCACGCCGCACGCCCGCGCCCAGACGGCCAGACGCGCGCGCCCGTCATTGAAAATCTGCGCGCGCCCCAGCGTCGAGACGCTAGCTCGACGCTGCCCCGACGATTCCCGAAGATGGACGAGCGCCAGCGTCGAGCGTGCGCGTCTCAACGCTCACTCAACGCCGACAGCGTCTCGACGCCCCGAAGTCTGAAGCGCACATTTGAAATTCCACCCGAGAGCAAGCGTCGAGCGACAGCGTCTCGACGCTCGCTCGACGCGCGCCAGCCAACTTAGGGCACAGCGTCGAGACGCTTGCCTAGCGTCTCGACGCTCCGAGTTTAAAAAGCGTGAAAACGCAAATCTGCAGCCAACTTTTCACTCTCCTTCTTCTCCAAGCTTCTCCTCTCGGGTCTACCATCATTTTCCACCATTTTTGTACTTCTTCTCCTTCTTTGTGCATGATTCCAAGCTCTTCCATGGGGGATTGGATTAATTCATCCTCCATGGAATGCTAAACCGAGGTAAGTGCTTAATTTTGGGTTTGGATTTGTAAATTATGGATGTTTGGGGAGATTTTCCCCTTTGTGAATGTTGAGACATTTAGCTTGTTAATGCATTTCTTGCTTGTTCCTCATCAAATCTAGCATGTGTAGCTAAATTAGGTTGACGCCCTAGTTCCTATGCATGATAGAGGGCTAAAGGTTGGGACGTATAATTGCCCATACCGCTAGGTAGCACGGGTCTAAGCATGGCTAATTAGTTCGACCCAAAGTGACAGTTGGTAATCTGAATTAATTAACGTTTTCATGTTAGGCTTAAGGCAAGAGAGAAACCGGGCTAGTCTTAGGATTAGGCCGTCGCAATGTTCCCGTCACTGGCACGTAGTCGATTTAGGGGTCGCTACCTTAGATAGATTATTGGCCAAGTTTAATTAGAATTGCACGCGTCTAATTAAATCCTTGGGTCATTTGAGTTAGAAATAATTAAATGAATTGTGTGCATGAACATGGCTAATGAGTAAATTGTATCGATGAACCGAACATCCATAACGAGCATTTCCATTTCTCGAAGTTAAGCACGACCGTTTAATTTTTGCACGTTGTTATTAAATTTTCCGTTAGTTGCATATTAGGAGCTCCCTTCCCCCCAAACCAAATTACAATTCTTTCATTTGTGCATACTTTTTATAATTAACAAATTAGGCTTAGTTAAATTAGATTTCTTATTTCCCTGTGGATCGACCCCGTTACCACTAAGCTTCAAATAGCTCGGTGTACATCGGATTTATAAATTGTATTTTGGCAAGCCTCGACAGCTTGAATTTGGAGTACCACATAAAGTGCTCTACCAAGATTGGCGGCGTTGCCGGGGAACTAAGTTTAATTTAGTTTAGTTAAGTTTAGTTTGTTGGTTTTAAAAATTTTCCTTACTTTCTTTTTGTACAGTTTAATTCTTTTGTATTACTTTACCGCTTTTGTTTGAGTTTTTGAGCGCAGCATTCTTTGAAAATTCAAAAGAAGCGCAAGATGGAGGTCGGGGGTAATTATGAGTATCAAAGAACCTTGAGGGAGCTTGCATCATCTGAGCTAGGCCGGAACACATCGAGTATATTGTATCCGGTAGCTTCAGGTAATTTTGAATTTAAAGCTGGTCTGGTTGACTTATTACCTTCTTTTTATGGTAATACAGATGAGAATCCCGTCAGACACCTCAAGGCATTTCAGATGGTGTGTTCGTCATTCAGGACCGACGACATCACCGAAGATCAACTCCACCTTAGAGCCTTTCCTTTCACCTTGAAGGGGGAGGCAAGAGAGTGGATGTATTACCTACCGACCGGGTCCATTACTTCTTGGGCTGAGCTGCGGGGAGCATTTTACGTGAAGTATTTTCCACCTCCCAAGGTAGCCGCCTTTAGAAGAATGATTAATAGAATTGAGCAAGGAGAAAAAGAGACAGTTCTCGAGTGTTAGGAGAGATTTGGCCGGTTGTGTGAGGATTGTCTCAACCACCAAGTGTCTGACCAGCGCCTGATTCAGAATTTTTACGAAGGTCTCTTACCGCCAAACCGACAGTTAGATGATGTCGCTAGTGGCGGTTCGCTCATGGACAAGACACCCGCCGAAGCTAGAGTTCTAATTTCCAACTTGGCTAGAAGCTTGGAGCGGAGTGGAGACAGAAGCGAGGAGCAAGTGTTACGTCTCCAAAAGTGCTTATTTTAGGACTTATTTGTGATAGAAAGTCGTGCATTTGCAAGTGTTTGTGATAGGAATTAGCTTGAATCTATGCTTATATATGTGAATTAGGAGAATGAAGCTAAATTAGGACTTGTATGCAAAAGGAAAGAAAAAGAATGAAAAACGAAGTTAAAAGAATGAAAACTGTGCATTGCGGAGGCATTGCGGAAACATTGCTAAAACCGCAATGTTTTAAGTGAAATCCGTAAGTTGGCTAACCTTTTTCTGTTAAGATCCGATATTTCAGGGATTCGTTCTTTCTCCTCCATCCATGTTGAAGTACGACGTTGAGGAAGGATGGTTCTCCTTGGCCCAATCGCACCTGCAGAATACTATAAAAGGAGGTCAAAGAGGAGGGTTTAATCATCATCTGAAAGCGTTGAAGTCTCTTCGCAGCGCAGTCTTTCCCCTTCTTTCTCTTCTTCGTCTGTTGGTTTGAGAGGTTCAGCTGTTGGAGTCGACAATCTGATAGGAAGAAGAGAAGATTCATCTTCTCTTCTGATTGGATTCATCCAAGCAAGGCTCACCTTTCTCACCCTTCAGCCGAGGCGTTTGCGACGAGGCGATCAAGCACATCTTACTTGCTTTCTGTTTTAGTTTCTTATTTCCAGCACCATTTGTTGTTATTTCTTTTCTAGTAGTTAATCCATTCCCTTTCGTCGCTTTCTGTCTTTACTTTAGAACGCTGAGTTTCCATTTGTTTCGTTCAAGCGATTGATAAATCAAAAACACAATTCATTATTTCATGGTCTTTGGCTTTGCTGTCCACTGCTTTAACTTTCTGTTTTGTCTTTAATTCTCTTTTAAGCATGTCTACTTCATCTAATATTTCTGTTCTCTCTACATTCATGAGTAACTAAGTCACACAGGGGCATGCTAATGACTATACTATAGGCTAAAACACGTGAACCAAGCATGTAGGATAGCTCTCGAATGCATTGATTGTATGTAAGCTTCATACCACGGACAATTTCGATTGGCCATCCATTTTGTCCAAAGAACTCCTAACCTCTGGAAGGAGTAAGAGTTCAGAGTCATACACTCATGCTAGCCTCTCAAGGTAGCCAGAAAACGACCTAGGAATAGGCATTTTCCTAGTACAAATCATAACTTACTGCTTTAACAAGATGCTTAAGACCTTACTTGGACATGAGTAAACTAAAGAATCTAATGCATGAAATCGGAAGATACATGAGAATGAGTTAGTTTGATGCATAGTGAGTTGATCCAATGCTTGAGAATCGTATGAAAAAGCCTATAGGATAGTCGTTAGTAACCCTTGTTTCCCCACTTTACACACATTTGCTGTTAGTAACATTGCGGTATAATTGCTGTTCTCGCAATTCCTTTAAGTTAAAAATTCTGCCTAGCTAATTTCCTCTCCGTTTATTAATCTCTTCTCTTTGCATTTAAGTTTATCATTGATTTGCACTTGTTCATGTTGCTATCCTTATTATATTCAGTAGTAATTAGGAACTTTAAACCCAAACCTACCCCATTAAATCCACCCAATCTTACTTAACAACACACTTCGCGAGTAACTAATACTAAATCTCTGTGGGAAAACGAATGAAAAAATACTTACTACTTGCTACAAGATCATGTATGCTTGCATGTTCTGAGTGCTCTCTTATTGCATAATTCTTTTAAACATTGAGCACGCAACAAGTTTTTGGCGCCGTTGCCGGGGATTTAGTTTAGTGAAAACGAAGTTTGTTAAGTTAGAGAAAAAAAAAACTCAATATCTAGTGGAGCTAACCTTCTTTCATTTCTTTTACAGGTACTATCAAGCTAGTTTATGAAAGAGTTTCCAAACCTCAACTCGCAACAGAGAGAAACTTTGCAGGTGGAAAACGTATGTGTACGACAAAGTAAATGAATACGCTGCAAAACTTAATTGGAGGAAGAGTTTGCCCACAACAGTTTGAAGAATTTTATCAGCCATGTGCTTATTGTGGGGATAATCATAACTTGGAGAATTGCCCAACCTTGAATTATCAAGAGAGGCAATATCAACAAAGCTATGACAACCATTATTCGTACATGTGTGAACATGATCAGTGGCAACTCTCAAATAATCCTTGGGAAGAGCATGTGCAAATTGCTCATTATGAAGAGTTCCCCCAACATGAAGACTATCAACATTATGCCCCAACTCCAAATGAAGAATTATCACCCACTTTGGAGGCGCTATGGATAGAATTCATGGCAAGGAATGATGCATCCATGAGGAGAATGGATGTGCAGTTAGCCCAGCTCACAAATGACTTACAAGATCTACTTGCTATAGCAAAATCACCACCACCATGCCCTCAGATATTCGATTTTTATGATGATGAATCCTTTGTTACCTTCGAATCTGAGAAGAGTGATCCAATGGAATATCCATATGAAATGGTGGAGTTGGTGAAAGGTGAGAAAAATGAAATTGTGCTGGATGAGGCCAAAGAGACTAATGCGCTGCTTGAGGAACAAGAATTTGAAATGTTGGAGGTTGTAGCAAGTTTCTCCACCAATGAAAGAATTGAGCCACCACCACCACAAATGCTCCAGCTGCAGGAGTTAGAAAGAGTTGTGCCAGAAAAAGAAGTCCCATCGCATCAAAGCTATGTTGTAGCAAATATTGTAGAAACAAAACCAACGCACATAAAGTACAAACCTTGGGATGTGATAACATGCAGTCTCTTTGAAAGAATCAACAAATTCAAGGTGTGGCAGAATGTCCGACCCCGTAAATCAAGACTTAAGTATCTTAAAGGAGCAAAAGTGATGCCTCGAAACATTGAAGAATATCCATATGAGGCAGATTGAAAAGGGAGTATTTCTATTCCCGAATAAAAAAAAAAAAAATCAAACTGCTTTTCGTTGAACTATGTGAGTTCTGTTACTTTTGAGTACATTTTTGATCTGTTGTTCGTTCTTTGTTTTTGTTGTTTGGAATTGCTTAGTGTAGCTAGATGGTATCTGATTAGGTAGGTTGTTTTAGTTTTCCTTTTTGTTTAGCTGAGATGACGGGAAAGAGCATGAAACAAGGGCTGTTTACTGTTATATCTGTCTATAGATCCGTTGCGAAATCCTTGCGGTCTCCGCAATTTTTGTTAGCAGTTGCATGTTTTTGACTGATTGATTAGCTCGGCTGGTTCTATTTTAATTTTGTTCTTTTGCTGCTGTCTTGACTACCTTATATAGCCTATCTTTAAGCATGCTGGATGAGTGTCTTAAGGCACCTTTGATAGTTCAATTAGTCTCTCCATTTGCTCAGCATGCGTAGCTTTAAGTCCTTCACTTACTGTTTTTTCAAATTTCTGCTGTTGAGTTATTTGCTTTAAGAATATTCTGTCTATCCTTAGGACTTTTAGATTCTCTTTGTTTTGCCCTAGACTAGATGTTTCTAGGATAAGTTTGGGGGTGTGCCACCGCGGACACTCATTGGGGACAATGAGCAGTTTAAGTTTGGGGGAGGCCACCCTAGGCCTAGGAACATTCCTCTCTCCCTTTAAGCATAAGTATTCTTCTTCTCCTTTGCAAAAGAAAAAATTGATGTGCTGAAAGAGAAAAAAAAAATGAAAAATAGAATAAAGGGGGGTGTCTCTTTTAAAGCTGCTGAGTAATCAGTGCCAAGTGTGTAACCCACAAGTGGCATTGCATCAAATGGCAGCCTAAGGAGAGACCCCACCAAAGTAAGAAAGGAAAAAAGGAAAATTAGGAAAGAAGAATGTATACTTAGGAGTTACAACTTTGTGGCTTGGGTGTCCTGAATGAAAAAGAACTCTGATCCTCAATTAGCTAAGCACAAAGTTGTAGCCTCTAGGGTTGTTTAGGGAGATGAATGTATATCCAATGTAGTGATGCCAGGGTTTAGTTGTTCTATGAATGTACTACTGTCACTGGTTTGTACTAAGACTGGCATGACTCTAAGGAATCCTAGGCAGCTCAAAAGTAGAAGATAGAAGCATGTACTGAGTCTGGGGTAAAGCTAGGTAGAATTTGAAACCTTAGGGATAGTTGCATTATATGGCAGAAGCAAGTAGATCAGCTGTAAGGAGTTAATGAAACAGTAGGATCATTAGGCGTGCAAAGTCAGAGGAAGCAAAATGAGAGGGTAGTGCAAACTTAGAAGTGTGTCACAGGACAGCACTGCTGTAGTTAGGAACTTAGGGGAATCAGTAAGTGGTTAGAATGGATAAAACAGCAGCCTAAGTAAGTCCTTAGTTTGCTCGAGGACGAGCAAAACCTTAAGTTTGGGGGTGTGTTACGTCTCCAAAAGTGCTTATTTTAGGACTTATTTGTGATAGAAAGTCGTGCATTTGCAAGTGTTTGTGATAGGAATTAGCTTGAATCTATGCTTATATATGTGAATTAGGAGAATGAAGCTAAATTAGAACTTGTATGCAAAAGGAAAGAAAAAGAATGAAAAACGAAGTTAAAAGAATGAAAATTGTGCATTCTGGAGGCATTGCGGAAACATTGCTAAAACCGCAATGTTTTAAGTGAAATCCGTAAGTTGGCTAACCTTTTTCTGTTAAGATCCGATATTTCAGGGATTCGTTCTTTCTCCTCCATCCATGTTGAAGTACGACGTTGAGGATGGATGGTTCTCCTTGGCCCAATCGCACCTGCAGAATACTATAAAAGGAGGTCAAAGAGGAGGGTTTAATCATCATCCGAAAGCGTTGAAGTCTCTTCGCAGCGCAGTCTTTCCCCTTCTTTCTCTTCTCCGTCTGTTGGTTTGAGAGGTTCAGCTGTTGGAGTCGACAATCTGATAGGAAGAAGAGAAGATTCATCTTCTCTTCTGATTGGATTCATCCAAGCAAGGCTCACCTTTCTCACCCTTCAGCCGAGGCGTTTGCGACGAGGCGATCAAGCACATCTTACTTGCTTTCTGTTTTAGTTTCTTATTTCCAGCACCATTTGTTGTTATTTCTTTTCTAGTAGTTAATCCATTCCCTTTCGTCGCTTTCTGTCTTTACTTTAGAACCCTGAGTTTCCATTTGTTTCGTTCAAGCGATTGATAAATCAAAAACACAATTCATTATTTCATGGTCTTTGGCTTTGCTGTCCACTGTTTTAACTTTCTGTTTTGTCTTTAATTCTCTTTTAAGCATGTCTACTTCATCTAATATTTCTGTTCTCTCTACATTCATGAGTAACTAAGTCACATAGGGGCATGCTAATGACAATACTATAGGCTGAAACACGTGAACCAAGCATGTAGGATAGCTCTCGAATGCATTGATTGTATGTAAGCTTCATACCACGGACAATTTCGATTGGCCATCCATTTTGTCCAAAAAACTCCTAACCTCTGGAAGGAGTAAGAGTTCAGAGTCATACACTCATGCTAGCCTCTCAAGGTAGCCAGAAAACGACCTAGGAATAGGCGTTTTCCTAGTACAAATCATAACTTACTGCTTTAACAAGATGCTTAAGACCTTACTTGGACATGAGTAAACTAAAGAATCTAATGCATGAAATCGGAAGATACATGAGAATGAGTTAGTTTGATGCATAGTGAGTTGATCCAATGCTTGAGAATCGTATGAAAAAACCTATAGGATAGTCGTTAGTAGCCCTTGTTTCCCCACTTTACACACATTTCTGTCAGTAACATTGCGGTATAATTGCTGTTCTCGCAATTCCTTTAAGTTAAAAATTCTGCCTAGCTAATTTCCTCTCCGTTTATTAATCTCTTCTCTTTGCATTTAAGTTTATCATTGATTTGCACTTGTTCATGTTGCTATCCTTATTATATTCAGTAGTAATTAGGAACTTTAAACCCAAACCTACCCCATTAAATCCACCCAATCTTACTTAACAACACACTTCGCGAGTAACTAATACTAAATCTCTGTGGGAAAACGAATGAAAAAATACTTACTACTTGCTACAAGATCATGTATGCTTGCATGTTCTGAGTGCTCTCTTATTGCATAATTCTTTTAAACATTGAGCACGCAACAAGTTTTTGGCACCGCTGCCGGGGATTTAGTTTAGTGAAAACGAAGTTTGTTAAGTTAGAGAAAAAAAAAACTCAATATCTAGTGGAGCTAACCTTCTTTCATTTCTTTTACAGGTACTATCAAGCTAGTTTATGAAAGAGTTTCCAAACCTCAACTCGCAACAGAGAGAAACTTTGCAGGTGGAAAACGTATGTGTACGACAAAGTAAATGAATACGCTGCAAAACTTAATTGGAGGAAGAGTTTGCCCACAACAGTTTGAAGAATTTTATCAGCCATGTGCTTATTGTGGGGATAATCATAACTTGGAGAATTGCCCAACCTTGAATTATCAAGAGAGGCAATATCAACAAAGCTATGACAACCATTATTCGTACATGTGTGAACATGATCAGTGGCAACTCTCAAATAATCCTTGGGAAGAGCATGTGCAAATTGCTCATTATGAAGAGTTCCCCCAACATGAAGACTATCAACATTATGCCCCAAGTCCAAATGAAGAATTATCACCCACTTTGAAGGCGCTATGGATAGAATTCATGGCAAGGAATGATGCATCCATGAGGAGAATGGATGTGCAGTTAGCCCAGTTCACAAATGACTTACAAGATCTACTTGCTATAGCAAAATCACCACCACCATGCCCTCAGATATTCGATTTTTATGATGATGAATCCTTTGTTACCTTCGAATCTGAGAAGAGTGATCCAATGGAATATCCAAATGAAATGGTGGAGTTGGTGAAAGGTGAGAAAAATGAAATTGTGCTGGATGAGGCCAAAGAGACTAATGCGCTGCTTGAGGAACAAGAATTTGAAATGTTTGAGGTTGTAGCAAGTTTCTCCACCAATGAAAGAGTTGAGCCACCACCACCACAAATGCTCCAGCTGCAGGAGTTAGAAAGAGTTGTGCCAGAAAAAGAAGTCCCATCGCATCAAAGCTATGTTGTAGCAAATATTGTAGAAACAAAACCAACGCACAGAAAGTACAAACCTTGGGATGTGATAACATGCAGTCTCTTTGAAAGAATCAACAAATTCAAGGTGTGGCAGAATGTCCGACCCCGTAAATCAAGACTTAAGTATCTTAAAGGAGCAAAAGTGATGCCTCGAAACATTGAAGAATATCCATATGAGGCAGATTGAAAAGGGAGTATTTCTGTTCCCGAATAAAAAAAAAAAAAATCAAACTGCTTTTCGTTGAACTATGTGAATTCTGTTACTTTTGAGTACATTTTTTATCTGTTGTTCGTTCTTTGTTTTTGTTGTTTGGAATTGCTTAGTGTAGCTAGATGGTATCTGATTAGGTAGGTTGTTTTAGTTTTCCTTTTTGTTTAGCTGAGATGACGGGAAAGAGCATGAAACAAGGGCTGTTTACTGTTATATCTGTCTATAGATCCGTTGCGAATTCCTTGCGGTCTCCGCAATTTTTGTTAGCAGTTGCATGTTTTTGACTGATTGATTAGCTCGGCTGGTTCTATTTTAATTTTGTTCTTTTGCTGCTGTCTTGACTACCTTATATAGCCTATCTTTAAGCATGCTGGATGAGTGTCTTAAGGCACCTTTGATAGTTCAATTAGTCTCTCCATTTGCTCAGCATGCGTAGCTTTAAGTCCTTCACTTACTGTTTTTTCAAATTTCTGCTGTTGAGTTATTTGCTTTAAGAATATTCTGTCTATCCTTAGGACTTTTAGATTCTCTTTGTTTTGCCCTAGACTAGATGTTTCTAGGATAAGTTTGGGGGTGTGCCACCGCGGACACTCATTGGGGACAATGAGCAGTTTAAGTTTGGGGGAGGCCACCCTAGGCCTAGGAACATTCCTCTCTCCCTTTAAGCATAAGTATTCTTCTTCTCCTTTGCAAAAGAAAAAATTGATGTGCTGAAAGAGAAAAAAAAAATGAAAAATAGAATAAAGGGGGGTGTCTCTTTTAAAGCTGCTGAGTAATCAGGGCCAAGTGTGTAACCCACAAGTGGCATTGCATCAAAAGGCAGCCTAAGGAGAGACCCCACCAAAGTAAGAAAGGAAAAAAGGAAAATTAGGAAAGAAGAATGTATACTTAGGAGTTACAACTTTGTGGCTTGGGTGTCCTGAATGAAAAAGAACTCTGATCCTCAATTAGCTAAGCACAAAGTTGTAGCCTCTAGGGTTGTTTAGGGAGATGAATGTATATCCAATGTAGTGATGCCAGGGTTTAGTTGTTCTATGAATGTACTACTGTCACTGGTTTGTACTAAGACTGGCATGACTCTAAGGAATCCTAGGCAGCTCAAAAGTAGAAGATAGAAGCATGTACTGAGTCTGGGGTAAAGCTAGGTAGAATTTGAAACCTTAGGGATAGTTGCATTATATGGCAGAAGCAAGTAGATCAGCTGTAAGGAGTTAATGAAACAGTAGGATCATTAGGCGTGCAAAGTCAGAGGAAGCAAAATGAGAGGGTAGTGCAAACTTAGAAGTGTGTCACAGGACAGCACTACTGTAGTTAGGAACTTAGGGGAATCAGTAAGTGGTTAGAATGGATAAAGCAGCAGCCTAAGTAAGTCCTTAGTTTGCTCGAGGACGAGCAAAACCTTAAGTTTGGGGGTGTGTTACGTCTCCAAAAGTGCTTATTTTAGGACTTATTTGTGATAGAAAGTCGTGCATTTGCAAGTGTTTGTGATAGGAATTAGCTTGAATCTATGCTTATATATGTGAATTAGGAGATTGAAGCTAAATTAGAACTTGTATGCAAAAGGAAAGAAAAAGAATGAAAAACGAAGTTAAAAGAATGAAAACTGTGCATTGCGGAGGCATTGCGGAAACATTGCTAAAACCGCAATGTTTTAAGTGAAATCCGTAAGTTGGCTAACCTTTTTCTGTTAAGATCCGATATTTCAGGGATTCGTTCTTTCTCCTCCATCCATGTTGAAGTACGACGTTGAGGATGGATGGTTCTCCTTGGCCCAATCGCACCTGCAGAATACTATAAAAGGAGGTCAAAGAGGAGGGTTTAATCATCATCCGAAAGCGTTGAAGTCTCTTCGCAGCGCAGTCTTTCCCCTTCTTTCTCTTCTCCGTCTGTTGGTTTGAGAGGTTCAGCTGTTGGAGTCGACAATCTGATAACAAGAAGAGAAGATTCATCTTCTCTTCTGATTGTATTCATCCAAGCAAGGCTCACCTTTCTCACCCTTCAGCCGAGGCGTTTGCGACGAGGCGATCAAGCACATCTTACTTGCTTTCTGTTTTAGTTTCTTATTTCCAGCACCATTTGTTGTTATTTCTTTTCTAGTAGTTAATCCATTCCCTTTCGTCGCTTTCTGTCTTTACTTTAGAACGCTGAGTTTCCATTTGTTTCGTTCAAGCGATTGATAAATCAAAAACACAATTCATTATTTCATGGTCTTTGGCTTTGCTGTCCACTGCTTTAACTTTCTGTTTTGTCTTTAATTCTCTTTTAAGCATGTCTACTTCATCTAATATTTCTGTTCTCTCTACATTCATGAGTAACTAAGTCACATAGGGGCATGCTAATGACAATACTATAGGCTAAAACACGTGAACCAAGCATGTAGGATAGCTCTCGAATGCATTGATTGTATGTAAGCTTCATACCACGGACAATTTTGATTGGCCATCCATTTTGTCCAAAGAACTCCTAACCTCTGGAAGGAGTAAGAGTTCAGAGTCATACACTCATGCTAGCCTCTCAAGGTAGCCAGAAAACGACCTAGGAATAGGCGTTTTCCTAGTACAAATCATAACTTACTGCTTTAACAAGATGCTTAAGACCTTACTTGGACATGAGTAAACTAAAGAATCTAATGCATGAAATCGGAAGATACATGAGAATGAGTTAGTTTGATGCATAGTGAGTTGATCCAATGCTTGAGAATCGTATGAAAAAGCCTATAGGATAGTCGTTAGTAGCCCTTGTTTCCCCACTTTACACACATTTGCTGTCAGTAACATTGCGGTATAATTGTTGTTCTCACAATTCCTTTAAGTTAAAAATTCTGCATAGCTAATTTCCTCTCCGTTTATTAATCTCTTCTCTTTGCATTTAAGTTTATCATTGATTTGCACTTGTTCATGTTGCTATCCTTATTATATTCAGTAGTAATTAGGAACTTTAAACCCAAACCTACCCCATTAAATCCACCCAATCTTACTTAACAACACACTTCGCGAGTAACTAATACTAAATCTCTGTGGGAAAACGAATGAAAAAATACTTACTACTTGCTACAAGATCATGTATGCTTGCATGTTATGAGTGCTCTCTTATTGCATAATTCTTTTAAACATTGAGCACGCAACAGCAAGCTCGCTTGAGAAAGGACGTGGATGAGCTTAAGGCTCAGCTTTTTGAGGTAAGTAAAGTTGTTCTCGCTTTAAAGGATGATTTTCTCAAATCACAATCTTCTGTTTCAGGTAGATCTGTCGAGGACATGTTTCAAGCTCTCCTTACAATAACCTCGGACAAGCTCGATAACGTCGGAACTCAGATGAAGGATTTGGGTAAGGAAATATCCTTTATGACCGAGAAGGTAAATTTGTTGGAAAAGCAAAAAGCTGAAAGCGCGAATGCCATCACCCTGAGAAGTGGGAAGCATCTTCCCACGAGTACCCCGCTGGTGGAAGTCGATCATGGCCACGTCGAGCCACAGACAGAAAATCCCGAACCACGGTGGCATGGGGTAAATTTCGATCCTACATGCACTAGAGTTTATGTGCCTAAGGCTCCTTTTCCTAGCAGGTTAGCGAGACCGCCTAAGGAGGACTACGAGAAGGAGTTCCTGGACACATTCAGGAAGGTAGAGATCAACATCCCTCTGTTGGACGCTCTGAAGGAAATTCCGAGGTACGCCAAGTTCCTCAGAAAACTTTGCACCAACCAGAGGAAGACAAAGGAGAGTGAACGCGTCGTGGTAAGTGAGAACGTTTCCGCCTTGATCACAAAGAACTTACCGGTTAAATGCGGCGATCCAGGTATGTTCTCTCTCCCTTGTAAGATTGGAGGCATGCATATTAGAAGAGCAATGCTTGATCTAGGAGCCTCCATTAGCGTTATGCCGTATTCCATTTATCAGAAACTGAAACTGAAAGGAATGAATAAAACAGGAACAATTATTCAACTTGCTGATAGAACTTCTGTGCATCCTCTAGGAATAGTGGAAGATGTGTTAGTGCAGGTTAATGAATTAATTTTTCCTGTTGACTTTTATGTTCTGAAAATGGATGAAAATTATTCCTCTCCGCATGCTTCGATCTTCTTAGGTAGGCCCTTCATGAAAACTGCTAAAACTAAAATAAATGTGGATAAGGGCATTTTATCTGTTGAGTATGGCGGAGAGGTTGTTGAGATGCATTTGCCCGATGTAGAAGAGCATGTTGATGATGTATTCTCTCTTTGTCAAGTAGACACATTTGAATCTGTAGCTCATAATGAATGCATGACTGTTGAGGATGGGGATGACCCATTATTTTTAACTGAACTTTTCGATGATTATGAGTTGCATGACCCATCTTTGACTGAATTTTGTGATTCATCTGTTTCTACTTTGACAACTGTTGAGAACCCTGCTAATCTACTTCCTTCCACTTTACCTTGCACCTTTGAAAATGAAATGACTAATCAAGCCATGCTAGATTTAGGACCATCGGTTAATGTTGAGTCGCATGCTGTTTTTAATGAGCCTAAAATGAATGACTCGCATGAATCTAGTTCTATTATGCAAATGGTTGATAATTCTTATGTGCACCCCTTGGTAAAGGTGGAAGATGTTTTGGGCAAAGTAAATGACCCGTTCTTTCCTGCTAATCCTTACGCTTTAGGAATGCATGAAAATCTCTCACATGTTTTTACATCAATTTTATGGGATCAACCTTTTACAAAACCTGTTAAATTTAAAATTGATGTTGTATGTGCGCAGAAGGCACGAGAGAAAGAATTGTTCATGGATTTTCGCAGGAAAGAGGTGATTAGGAAGATGGATGGGGCATCTTCCAAGTTCGACTATGGATGAGTTGATGAGCGAATACAGTCGAGCAATCGACTTTAAAAATTTGCGCTTCTCGGAGGCACCCGAGTTTGGACTGTAATTCTGTTATTTACTGTTTTGCTTTTGTTTATATTTGCTTTTGAGTTGTTGTTTGTTTTCTTGTTTTCCTAGGAGAAAAGGTGGAATGGCCGGCAATTCGAGAGCATATTGGAGGACGTTGGTGCACATCTCCACCCGTCGGCTCCACAAGATTCAGGGGAGGTTTTCTGTTCCCTTAGGATTTTATTGTTTTAACTGTTTAATGCATTGGGGACAATGCATATCTTAAAGTGGGGGGTGGAGTTTGTTGATAGATAGAGATGAGACTTCTTAGTAGTTGTCGAGCATACGTATACTCTGATGGTTCGATTAGAATCTGAATGCATGTGTCCGATGAGGACGGTTTGTGATTTGCTTGTGAACACTTCGTATTTGCATGATTCAAAAATTTGACGATGTATGCACATTTTGAGCCTATTTTAAAAAAATTTCTGTTATTTCCCTACATTCACTGAGCACATAGCACTCTTATTCTCAGCTCTGAAGGTCTAGAATGGTCTTATTTTGTCTGAAACCTTGTTGTCACCCCGAAAGGTACCATTAGGGAGGCTTGATGTGTAGAAGTAGTAATGACTCATTTGTGTATAGCGAAGCTATTGCCTAAAATAAAAAAATAAGTATGCATGAAAAATAAAAACTCTAGAGTTGCTCCTCCTTCTTGTGTTGCCCGTGTAACCAGGGGCGATCGTGTAACCCACGGTTGTCACTGCATGAAAGGGGAACTAATAGAAGTGAGCAATTGTCCTTAAAAACGTGAAGCTAAATTTGGTTTGACGTGTTAGGCTCTCTTGGAGAAAAAAAAAAAAAAAAAAAAGTGGTTCAAAAAGAAAAATGGGTACAAAGTACTCAAGGAAAAAGAATAAAATTTAGGACTTTTGTTTTGTTGCTATTCCTAACACTAAAAGCCGTTAGACTGTTCTTATCGCCATAAGTAGGGGGAAAACGAGTTATAGGACTGTATAAGGTTGTTTCGGGCTTTCGTGAGCTAGGTTGAGAGGTGCTACACACCCACACACGTAAGGAAATAAGAGTTTAACTTTTGAAATGATTTCAACGTTTGCATGCATTTGATGGTTTTGAATTTATTACAAGTACCTTGTTTCACAAGCATTGAGATTAGAGTCTAAGCATGCATTTAATTCTTTGGAGATTATTGAGAGTATACCTTGCTCGAGGACTAGCAAGATTTAGGTCGGGGGTATTTTGATAGCTCCAAAATAGAGCTATCTTAATGTCCCTAATTCTAGCTAAAACCATGACATATATTGATTAAAATGCTTTCTTGTAGGTGATTTCATGGTGAAGAGCTCGGGAAGTCCATTGATGATTTTCGGGGCTAAAACGGTCATTTAAGAGGTTTCGGGAAGTGTTCGGGTAAAAAATATAGGCCAAACGAAGCTCGGGAGCCAAAACAACCCAAAATTGAGCTAAGACCCGAGAGGGCAGCGCCCAGGCGCCCAACGAAGGCAGCAGCCCAGCACGCCGCACGCCCGCGCCCAGACGGCCGCCAGACGCGCGCGCGCCGCTTCGCCTCGCCCTCGCCCGTGTCCGCGCACGCCCGTCATTGAAAATCCGCGCGCGCCCCAGCGTCGAGACGCTAGCTCGACGCTGCCCCGACGATTCCCGAAGATGGACGAGCGCCAGCGTCGAGCGTGCGCGTCTCAACGCTCACTCAACGCCGACAGCGTCGCGACGCTAGCCTAGCGTCTCGACGCCCAAAATTCTGAAGCGCACATTTGAAATTCCACCCGAGAGCAAGCGTCGAGCGACAGCGTCTCGACGCTCGCTCGACGCGCGCCAGCCAACTTAGGGCACAGCGTCGAGACGCTTGCCTAGCGTCTCGACGCTCCGAGTTTAAAAAGCGTGAAAACGCAAATCTGAAGCCAACTTTTCACTCTCCTTCTTCTCCAAGCTTCTCCTCTCGGGTCTACCATCATTTTCCACCATTTTTGTACTTCTTCTCCTTCTTTGTGCATGATTTCAAGCTCTTCCATGGGGGATTGGATTAATTCATCCTCCATGGAAGGCTAAATCGAGGTAAGTGCTTAATTTTGGGTTTGGATTTGTAAATTATGGATGTTTGGGGAGATTTTCCCCTTTGTGAATGTTGAGACATTTAGCTTGTTAATGCATTTCTTGCTTGTTCCTCATCAAATCTAGCATGTGTAGCTAAATTAGGTTGACGCCCTAGTTCCTATGCATGATAGAGGGCTAAAGGTTGGGACGTATAATTGCCCATACCGCTAGGTAGCACGGGTCTAAGCATGGCTAATTAGTTCGACCCAAAGTGACAGTTGGTAATCTGAATTAATTAACGTTTTCATGTTAGGCTTAAGGCAAGAGAGAAACCGGGCTAGTCTTAGGATTAGGCCGTCGCAATGTTCCCGTCACTGGCACGTAGTCGATTTAGGGGTCGCTACCTTAGATAGATTATTGGCCAAGTTTAATTAGAATTGCACGCGTCTAATTAAATCCTTGGGTCATTTGAGTTAGAAATAATTAAATGAATTGTGTGCATGAACATGGCTAATGAGTAAATTGTATCGATGAACCGAACATCCATAACGAGCATTTCCATTTCTCGAAGTTAAGCACGATCGTTTAATTTTTGCACGTTGTTATTAAATTTTCCGTTAGTTGCATATTAGGAGCTCCCTTCCCCCAAACCAAATTACAATTCTTTAATTTGTGCATACTTTTTATAATTAACAAATTAGGCTTAGTTAAATTAGATTTCTTATTTCCCTGTGGATCGACCCCGTTACCACTAAGCTTCAAATAGCTCGGTGTACATCGGGTTTATAAATTGTATTTTGGCAAGCCTCGACAACTTGAATTTGGAGTACCACATAAAGTGCTCTACCAACCATCCATTCTGAACGACGACCTTCCACGTGGCAGCAGGAGAGAGATTGGGCGGCTGAAAGATCGCAACAAAACGGCGGACGGTTAGAAAAACTTAACAAATTCCACTTAAAACATTGCGGAGACAGCAATGTTTTCGCAATGTTTCTGCAATACAGCATTTTCAACTCTTTAGCTTTGTTTTCGATTTTTTTTTCTTTCTTTTACAAATAACTCTTGATTTAGCTTCATTCTATAATTTTTTATATATAAGCACATGTTTAGACTAAATTCTAACAAAAACAATTAAGAGTTCACACAATTCTATGGTCAATAAGTCCCTAAAATATGCACTTTTGGAGACGTAACATGTTGCAAAGACGAGGACTTTGCCCTAGTCTAAAAAATGTGAGAGATTTTGCCCCAACTTATTGATTTACAATGGAGACCTTTCAAGCATCTTCAAGATGTAGCTTTTTATTGCATCATCCTTGCGTTTTTTTTTTTTTTTTGGTGGTGCAACCAGATGTGAAAGATCGATAACATTTAATCTCTCTTATGCAACTCTATCAGTCATCCCATGTTACGGTCCACGATCCTTGGAATCGTAATGATGCTAACCCCGAGCAAAAACTCATTTAAGACCTTGAGATAGTTTCCAAAGTTACTAATTCTCTAGCTTTCAAAGTCAAAATCCTTAGTCCAGAAATCAATTTCTAATCGAGGAAAGAGGTAGGTCAATGGATAGGAAAGAGGAGAAAGAATTTAGGGGGCGTTTGGCTCCCCGTAATGGGTTCAGAACCCTAGGAATCAAAATACGGTGGGTTTGTTTGGGAGAGTTCTGAAACCTGGGAATCAGAAAACGGTGTTTGGGGTGCAGTGTTAGGAAGTCTGGGAATCAGAAAACAATGTTTGGGGTGCAGTGTTGGGAAGTCTGAGAATCAGAATTTAGTGTTTCGGATGCAGTGTTTTGAAACTCGGGTTTGGACAATTTTTTTTTCTTTTCTTTTTCTTATTTTTTAGTGGATGTTTTGTGAATTGTAGAATTTTTTATGCAACATGTGATTTTTTTTTCTAGATGTTTGAATGATGCATTTAATTTATGCTATAGTCTAAGAATAATAAAATTATTTTCAACAATCGAAATATTGCTTACAATAATCAAATATATATTTGGATAATGAATTAAAAAATTAAATATTTCATTCAAACGTCTCAAAAAACATAACATGTAATGTCAATCGGTTTTTTTTTTTTTTTTTTAAATATATAGTTAGATAAAGAATTAAAAAAAAATGGAATGAAAAACACAAAAAGAAGAAAATAAGAATTAAACAACAACCTACTATTATATTTGGATAATATTCTCAAGTATGTATCCCTTAAATACAAACTGAAATTTACACTCAAGAACTTGAAGAATTGACATTGGAAAGAAATTTTGATTCAAATAATAATTTTCAGAAGCTATTTCAAACATTTCATAAGGTTAAGCTTAACATGGATTATAAAACAAGAAAAAAAAATCTAATTTTGTAATTAGAGAAAAATTACATTCTATTTTCAAATCAATTGAATATTGTTAATAATTATTATTTTTTAATTTTCAATTTGTTAACTTAAAAATTAAATCTTATTTTTTAAAATATTAACATACGCCTCAAATATTTTATTTTATCTTACAACAACAAAAAATTAAACATATTTTGAGCTATTGTAAATTAGATTAAATATAAATAAATTAAAAAACTAAATTATTTAGATAAATATAATTAGAAAACTATATAATTATAATTAGAGAGATGAAATTGGAAGAAAAATGATGGGACCCACCATAATAATGAGAAAAAATTGATTGAAAAAGGTTGTGACCCACCATAATTATGAAAACTGATGAAAAGTAAGGGTTTGAGTTTTGAAACCCATGGGTTTGAGTTTGAAAACCATGGTGGTTTTCAAACCCATCCTCCCAAACATGGGTTTGGCTTCAAAACCCAAACACATTACGGGGGGCCAAACGCCCCCAAAGAGGCGAGGATCCCACATTGGACAAGATGAAAGGACTTCACTTGAAACTAAATGGGATCCGACCGAAGATGTTGAATCCAAAGAGGCGAGGATCCCACATCGGAAAAGATGAAGGGATCTCACTTCAAACTCAAATGGGATCCGACCCAAGATAGTGAACACAAAGAGGCGGGGATCCCACATTGGAAAAGATGAAGGGATCTCACTTGAAACCCAAATAGGATCTAACCCAAGATGGTGAACCCAAAGAGGCGAGAATCCCATATCGAAAATGATGAAGGGACCTCAGTTGAAACCCAAATGGGATCTAGGGATCTCACTTGAAACCCAAATAGGATCTAACCCAAGATGGTGAACCCAAAGAGGCGAGAATCCCATATCGAAAATGATGAAGGGACCTCACTTGAAACCCAAATGGGATCTGACCTAAGATGAATAACCTAAAGAGTCGAGGATCCCACATCGGAACTGATGAAAAGGACCTCCCTTGAATCTCAAATAGGATCCGACCGAAGATGGTGAACCCAACGAGTCGAGGATCTCACTTGAAACCCAAATGGGATCCGACCCAAGATGGTGAACCAAAAGAGGCTGGATCCCACATAGGAAAATATGATGGGAACTCAGTTTAAACTCAAATGAGATCCGACCCAAGATGATAATCCCAAAGAGGCGAGGATCCCACATTTGAAAAGATAAAGAGACCTCACTTGAAACTCAAATGGGATCTTGGGATCTTACCCAGGATGGTGAACCGAAAGAGGCTAGGATCCCACATAGAAAAAGATTATGGGACCTCACTTTAAACCCAAATGGGATCCGACCCATTTATATACTTATTAAAGATTCATGTGCAATCTAAAATTAAGTGAAATTATGTGTTTATTTATTAATGTGCAGATTATCAACGTGTATAACCAACTATACAAGAGTGTTGGTGCATTTTGGTCGCATTTCCACACTCATTTTGTGGTTGGGTTTATAGTCTCTCAAGTATTACTATTTGGTTTATTCACGACCTTTTATGCTGAAGTTCATTCATATTTTTTATGGACAAATTTTTTGTTTTTCATTCCATCGACATTAACGTTAATCTTCCACAATCATTGCAAAAAGCGGTTTGAACCCGCTTTTAACAAATACTCACTCAAGATAACTCCTAATTAAAATATAGTTGTTGATTAAATAGTTTTTTTTTTGTAATGTATAATACGAATTATTTTTTGCTTATTTAGGAAGCGTTGAAGAAAGATCAGCTTGAGGGGAGCAACTTCAATGTGGAAACATTCATTGAAGATGCATACTTGAATCCAATCTTCAAAAGAATGAAGGAAAATGTGAACATAGAGATTGAAGGAGTAGATATAATTCAAATTCTACCATTGAAGAACACACCTCTCCTCTCCCACCCGCACCCGAGTGCCCATCCGTACAAATTGGAGAAGAGAGTAGTCACGATTCTACCATCGAAGAACTCACCCCTCCTCTCCCACCTGCACCCGAGTGCCCATCCATACATCTTAGCTCTTCAAAATTATTGAATTTTGTAGTATATCCTCCACCCCAATTCCCCAATCTTTCATGTTTTATTTACAACTCATTTTGTACAAAAGTGTTTATAATTACGATTAGTATTGTTGACATATATGTCATGAAGTTAATGAAGTAGAAGTTCGTTCTATCTGGCTGGAGTAGTTAAAAACTTCTACAATGTATTTGAAATTTTCTTCTATTCACAGGTTTGACAGTTCAAATAACTATTTCATATCTCTAATTCGTTATATCTCTGTCTGAAGAAAAACTTGAGAGGATGAAGCTCGATGGTGAACCCAAAGAGGCGAGAATCCCACATCGAAAAAAATGAAGGGACCTCACTTGAAACCCAAATGGGATCCGACCTAATGTGGTGAACCCAAAGAGTCGAGGAGATGAAAAGGACCTCATTTGAATCCCACATGGGATCCGACCAAAGATGGTGTACCCAACGAGTCGGGGATCTCACATCGGAAAAGATGAAAGAGACCTCACTTGAAACTCAAATGGGATCGGACCCAAGATGGTGAACCCAAAGAGGCTGGATCTCACATAGGAAAAGATGATGGGATCTCAGTTCAAACCCAAATGAGATCCGACCCAAAATGGTGAACTCAAAGAGGCGAGAATCTCACATTGGAAAAGATGAAGGGACCTCGCTTGATACTCAAATGGGATCGGACCGAAGATGTTGAATCCAAAGAGGCAAGATCCCACATCAGAAAAGATGAAGGGATCTCACTTCAAACTCAAATGGGATCCGACCCAAGATAGTGAACACAAAAAGGCGGGGATCCCACATTGGAAAAAATGAAGGGATCTCACTTGAAACCCAAATAGGATCTAACCCAAGATGGTGAACCCAAAGAGGCGAGAATCCCACATCGAAAAAGATGAAGGGACCTCCCTTGAAACCCAAATGGGATCCGACCTAAGATGAAGAACCTAAAGAGTCGAGGATCCCACATCGGAAAAGATGAAAGAGACCTCACTTGAAACTCAAATGGGATCCGACCCAAGATGGTGAACCCAACGAGTAGAGGATCTCACATAGGAAAAGATGAAAGAGATCTCACTTGAAACCCAAATGGGATCCGACCCAAGATGGTGAACCAAAAGAGGTTGGATCCCACATAGGAAAATATGATGGGAACTCAGTTTAAACCCAAATGAGATCCCAATATGGTGAACCCAAAGAGGGGAGGATCCCACATTGGAAAAGATGAAGAGACCTCACTTGAAACTCAAATGGGATCCGACCCAGGATGGTGAACCGAAAGAGGCTAGGATCCTACATAGAAAAAGATTATGGGACCTCACTTTAAACCCAAATGGGATCCGACCCATTTATATACTTATTAAAGATTCATGTGCAATCTAAAATTAAGTGAAGTTATGTGTTTATTTATTAATGTGTAGATTATCAACGTGTATAACCAACTATACAAGAGTGTTGGTGCATTTTGGTCGCATTTCCACACTCATTTTGTGGTTGGGTTTATAGTCTCTCAAGTATCACTATTTGGTTTATTCACGACCTTTTATGTTGAAGTTTTTGCTTATTTAGGAAGCGTTGAAGAAAGATAAGCTTGAGGGGAGCAACTTCAATGTGGAAACATTCATTGAAGATGCGTATTTGAATCCAATCTTCAAAGGAATGAAGGAATATGTGAACATAGAGATTGAAGGAGTAGATATAGTTCAAATTCAACCATTGAAGAACTCACCTCTCCTCTCCCACCCGCACCCGAGTGCCCATCCGTACAAATTGGAGAATAGAGTAGTCCCGATTCTACCAACGAAGAACTCACCCCTCCTCTCCCACCCGCACCTGAGTGCCCATCCATACATCCTAGCTCACCTTAATTATTGAATTTTGTAGTATATCCTTCACCCCAATTCCCCAATCTGTCATGTTTGATTTACAACTCATTTTGTACAAAAGTGTTTATAATTACGATTAGTATTATTGACATATATGTCATGAAGTTAATGAAGTAGAAGTTCGTTCTATCTGGCTGGAGTAGTTAAAAACTTCTAAAGTGTATTTGAAATTTTCTTCTATTCACGGGTTTGACAGTTCAAATCACTATTTCATATTTATAATTTGTTCTATCTGTGTCTAAAGAAAAATTTGAGAGGATGAAGCTCGATGGTCAACCCAAAGAGGCGAGAATCTCATATCGAAAAAGATGAAGGGACCTCACTTGAAACCCAAATGGGATCCGACCTAATATGGTGAACACAAAGGGGGCGTTTGGCCCCTTGTAATGGGTTGGGGTGGTTTTGGATTTAGAATCCAAAACCATGTTTAAGGCAAGGAGTTGGAACCCGGGGTTTGGGAAACCAAACCCATGGGTTACACCTCTCAAACCCTTCTCAAACCAATGATTTTTCTTAAAATTACAATATATTGGTGAGGTCCACCATTTCTCTCTCCACATTTTTCATAATTATGGTGGGTCCCAACATTTTTTAATCAATTTTTCTCATTATTATGGTGGGTCCCACCATTTTTCTTCCAATTTCACCCCTCTAATTATAATTATATAGTTTTTTAACTATATTTATTTAAATAAAATTATTATTTTTTAATTTATTTATATTTAATGTAATTTACAATAGCTCAAAATATGTTTAATTTTTTAGTTGTAAGATAAAATAAAATATTTTAGGTGTCATGTTAATATTTTAAAAAATAATATTTAATTTTTAAGTTAACAAATTAAAAAAAAAAATATAATAATTATTAACAATATTCAATTGATTTTAAAATAGAATGTGATTTTTCTCTAATTACAAAATTAGAATTTTTTTTTTCTCGTTTTATAATCCATGAAACTTGAATGTAAGTTATGATTTGAATCAAGATTATGATTTGAATCAAGATTTCAAATAGCTTCTGAAAGATTATGATTTGAATCAAGATTTCCTTCCAATGTCAGTTCTTCAAGTTCTTGAGTGTAAATTTCAGTTTGTATTTAAGGGATACATACTTGAGAATATTATCCAAATATAATAGTACGGTGTTGTTTAATTCTTGTTTTCTTCCTTTTGTGTTTTTCATTTTTTTTTTTAATTCTTTATCTAAATATATATTTAAGAAAAAAAACCGATTGATATGACATGTTATGTTTTTTGAGACGTTTGAATGAAACATTTAATTTTTTAATTCCTTATCCAAATATATATTTGATTCTTGTAAGCAATGTTTCGATTGTTGGAAATAATTTTATTATTCTTAGACTATAGCATAAATTAAATGCTTCATTCAAACATCTAGAAAAAAAGTCACATGTTGCATAAAAAATTATACAATTCACAACATATCCACTAAAAAATAAGAAGAAAAAGAAAAGTAGAGAAAGGAAAAAAGGAAAAAATAAATTTGTCCAAACCCGGGTTTCAAAACACTACACCCGAAACACTGACTTATGATTCCCAGGCTTCCCAACACTGCGCCCCAAACACGGTTTTCTGATTCCCAGGCTTCCCAACACTGCACCCCAAACACTGTTTTCTGATTCCCAGGGTTCAGAACCCTCCCAAACAAACCCACCGTATTTTGATTCCCAGGGTTCTGAACCCATTACGGGGGGCCAAACGCCCCCAAAGAGTCGAGGAAATGAAAAGGACCTCATTTGAATCCCACATGGGATCCGACCAAAGATGGTGAACCCAACGCACCGAGGATCTCACATCGGAAAAGATAAAAGAGACCTCACTTGAAACTCAAATGGGATCCGACCAAAGATGGTGAACCCAACGAGTCGAGGATCTCACATAGGAAAAGATGAAAGAGATCTCACTTGAAACCCAAATGGGATCCGACCCAATATGGTGAACCAAAAGAGGCTGGATCCCACATAGGAAAATATGATGGAAACTCAGTTTAAACCCAAAAGAGATCCGACCTAAGATGGTGAACCCAAAGAGGCGAGGATCCCACATTAGAAAAGATGAAGAGACCTCACTTGAAACTCAAATGGGATCCGACCCAGGATGGTGAACCGAAAGAGGCTAAAATCCCACATAGAAAAAGATTATGGGACCTCACTTTAAACCCAAATGGGACCCGACCCATTTATATACTTATTAAAGATTCATGTGCAATCTAAAATTAAGTGAAATTATGTGTTTATTTATTAATGTGCAGATTATACACGTGTATAACCAACTATACAAGAGTGTTGGTGCATTTTGGTCGCCTTTCCACACTAATTTTATGTTTGGGTTTGTAGTCTCTCAAGTATCACTATTTGGTTTATTCACGACCTTTTATGCTGAAGTTCATTCATATTTTTTATGGACAATTTTTTTGCATTCCATCGATATTAACGTTAATCTTCCACAAGTATTGCAAAAAGCGGTTTGAACCCGTTTTAGCAAATTCTCACTCAAGATAACATCCTAATTAAAATCTAGTTGCTAATTAAATTGTTTTTTATTTGTAATGTATGATACGAAGAAGTTTTTGCTTATTTAGGAAGCGTTGAAGAAAGATAAGCTTGAGGGGAGCAACTTCAATGTGGAAACATTCATTGAAGATGCGTATTTGAATCCAATCTTCAAAGAAATGAATGAAGATGTGAACATAGAGATTGAAGGAGTAGATATAGTTCAAATTCTACCATTGAAGAACTCACCTCTCCTCTCCCACCCGCACCCGAGTGCCCATCCGTACAAATTGGAGAATAGAGTAGTCCTGATTCTACCAACGAAGAACTCACCCCTTCTCTCCCACCCGCACCTGAGTGCCCATCCATACATCCTAGCTCACCTTAATTATTGAATTTTGTAGTATATCCTTCACCCCAATTCCCCAATCTTTCATGTTTTATTTACAACTCATTTTGTACAAAAGTGTTTATAATTACGATTAGTATTGTTGACATATATGTCATGAAGTTAATGAAGTAGAAGTTCGTTCTATCTGGCTGGAGTAGTTAAAAACTTCTACAATGTATTTGAAATTTTCTTCTATTCACGGGTTTGAAAGTTCAAATCACTATTTCATATCTCTAATTTGTTCTATCTGTGTCTGAAGAAAAACTTGAGAGGATTAAGCTCGATGGTGAACCCAAAGAGGCGAGAATCCTACATCGAAAAAGATGAAGGGACCTCACTGTAAGAGTTTCAGCATGCATAGCGGAAGCATCGTTGGATCTAAGTACTCTTATTTTGTTAATTTAAAAAGAAAAAGCATGTAATTTGAAAATCAAAGACAATAATTTAGAAGTTACCTTTGAAGTTCAAATTCTTCTTGATTCCAAACTCGATCTTCGAACGTAACGGTCACGAACCACCACGAGAGTCTTCCCGACTATTCTCCGGCCTTAGAACGGGAATGTGGGATCCTTTGAGTGACTAATTTAAAAGAGAATTGAAGATGGAATTGGAGAGAAAGGTAGAGAAATTGTCTTTACAATTTCTCAAAGTTCATCAAAATTCCAAGAAGAAGTCAATCTAATTAACCCTTTGTATATATAGAAGACTACATGCAAAAACATGCAAAATTGAGTTAACAATAGGATGCCATGTAGAATCCACTCAATTTAGTGGGATTAGTGGCTTGATGTGGGATGAACACTTAGGAAAAAAGTTTGACTCATAAAACCACCAACAAATGGTTTTTCCCACTAACTCAAGAATTAGATTTTTCCACTAACTTAAGAATTGAATTTTTCCACTAACTTTAGTCATCAAAATGACTCTTGACTTTCAAGGGTTAGTGGAGTCAACATTTGACTTTTGACTTTCAAAGTTGTAGTCAATTGTCTTAAATTTGACTTTTGACTAACTTTGATCAAATTAATTCAATTTAAAAATTAATTCAAATAATTAATTTTAAATCAAATTAAATTAATATTAAATAATTAATTAAACAATTTAATTAATTCAAATTTAATATCCAATAAATCCAACACTAATCCCGATCATTCCCGATATACATGATTATGAATCCATATTCATATTTTCGATATTTAAATCTTATTTAAGTATCACCATCTCTCTCTATTGTTCAATTCGCAATTGAACGTTATGTCGTTAAATATATCACATATATTTAACGTTAATTCCCTAATTCGAATTCGAACACTTCGAATTCACTCGTCACACTGTTCTAAGGTTTAGTCCGATATGAGCTAGCAGGGGGACCTCATGGACCTACAGATCATGAGCTCCAACGATCCGAGATTAACTGATTAAACTCTTTAACCTAGTTAATCAACATTCATTAACTACCAGAACATTCCACTATAGCCTAGTAGTTGCATTCCCCTCACTGTAGATATATTTATGTCCACTCGATATAACCATGATTAGTAAATTGACCCTTCACAGGTTGTTCGTAATTTACGGTCGGGTCAAATATCTGTTTTACCCCCGTAATTACATCTTGCTCCTTAAGTCCCACTGATCCTCTAATGAACAATTGGTTTGTGATTCAATCACTAAACCGATTGGTATGTGATCTAATCACTATACCGAGTCCCTCTCGGGCCAATGAGAAGGTGGGGCCCCTTGTTCAAGACCTGGAGTCAGCACTTAAGGGAACAACCTATCTACTATCCCTAGAGACGGGTAGGAGTGAATTCCATCTTGCACCTTATCCCTAGAGACGGTCTTACCCCTGAAATGGGAGGCTTATTGAGTCGGCGCTGTTGAGCCACCCTCACCCATGCAGATCTAAGGATAATCCCGAATAAACAGGAGTTCATAGTTAGCTCAGGATTAAGGTCAAGTTACCTAGGTCATCGTTTTGAAATAGTCAGTCTTTAAAACAGTAAACAGCGTTATCAAGCAATAGTGACTTATTTCGCGGTCCGGTCAAATGCAAACTCTTTGCATAGGACGCCCCCATTCACATGTCTCCACATGAACGTTTCAGGATCACATCGTTTGTACTAAATACAAAATGGACCGCATCCAATAGTGTCCCCAAGATAAGGTATCCAGCCTTATCCGTATACTATAGACCGTTTTGACTATTTACTCGAACTTGATCCACTTTTATGTCTCCACATAAAGTTCAAGTACTCATGTTATAGCCATGGATCTTAGTTTATTGGATTTAGGATTTTCTAAAATGAAATAAGCAATTCACATATTCAATAATAACTTTATTGAATAAAATATGTTTATCGTTTACAAACCACGAGTTTTAGGACATAAAACCCAACACTCACTTGAAACCCAAACGAGATCCGACCTAATGTGGTGAACCCAAAGAGTCGAGGAGATGAAAAGGACCTCATTTGAATCCCACATGGGATCCGACCAAAGATGGTGAATCCAACGCGTCGAGGATCTCACATCGAAAAATATGAAAGAGACCTCACTTGAAACCCAAATGGGATCAGACCCAAGATGGTGAACCCAACGAGTAGAGGATCTCACATAGGAAAAGATGAAAGAGATCTCACTTGAAACCCAAGTGGGATCCGACCCAAGATGGTGAACCAAAAGAGGCTGGATCCCACATAGGAAAATATGATGGGAACTCAGTTTAAACCCAAATGAGATTCGACCCAAGATGGTGAACTCAAAGAGGCGAGGATCCCACATTGGAAAAGATGAAGAGACCTCACTTGAAACTTAAAGGGGATCCGACCCAGGATGGTGAACCAAAAGAGGCGAGGATTCCATATAGAAAAAGATTATGGGACCTCACTTTAAACCCATATGGGATCCGACTGATAGCACTCTTAAGTATTGTAAATTAGAATAATTATTTGGGCTTAATTGATATATTTTGTATAATTTAATCGCTAAGGGGTAAATCGGGCATTTGCGATAATTAAGAGCTTAAATGAATATTTTAGAATATTTTATTAATTAGTCGTTTTGAGTGACTAAGCTACATTAATTAAATAATCTAATTACAATTCAAAATAGACTAATGGCTTAATGGTGTAGGTCATGTTAAGGGAATGGTGAAGCCAAGGTTCAAATTCTGGTGGGAGCAGAATTTTATTATTTTGTAGAAAGTCAACGGTCAACGCTCAGACCATCCATCAGACGGCCCAAGACCGCGCGCGCCTGCCGACTCGCCCCGCTCCGCGCGCGCGCCCTCGCATCGTGCACCCCGCGCGCCCTATCCGTGACTGTTGATCCTGAATTCTCTGGACTTTGATTGCTGGAGCTTCTGACTTCTCTGGATTCTGGCTCAATGTTGAATGTCTAGAATGAATGGTATTCTCCTCTATTTATAGAGTTTGATGGACCTAGTATGGGCTTGGGCCTGATTGACTTTTGGCCCAACCTTTGGACTTTTATTTATTTGGGTTTAAATTATTTATTTTTCAATAACTTGGATTATTTAAACTTAGCCCAAAATTATTTTTAGCTATCTCGGATTAAATAGCTTCGGGTCCAACCGCCATGTGGCAATGTTCGATTGGACTCGTCTGAGGGACATGTGGCATAATTTGATTTGCCGATTTTATATGTCTCTTAATTTAAATTGAGGACAGGTGTAACTTTGTAATTGGTCCTAAATTTATAAATATATATTTTTATCATTAACTTGAATTAACTCAAATTAATGATGTGTCAATTTGTGATTGACCGAAATTTATTATTCAACAAATGCCCCCTTTTCGAAATTTATGCACCTATATGCGTGCGTGAATTTCGGAAAGAAAGAAATAATGTCATTTGAAATATATGATATGATATATAAACAAAATTTTAATTTATTGATTTTGATGGGCAACGTGAATTTGATACACGACTCCGAAATATTTTATTTTCAAAGTCAACACTAAATGTTTTGACGTTTCAACTTTTGACATTTTTTTTTTTAATTTAAAAAATATTGAAACAAAGTATCCAAAATTTGACTTTCATCAATATTTAGTAATCAAAATAATGAATCAAACAAATTTAATTGGCCAAAGTTTTGACATTTGCATTTAGGACAATTTTCCTCCTAATTGAAACATGAATTAAGAATTAGATATTTCCTTAATAAAAAAAGTAAAAAAAAAAATTTATGTCAAATTTTATTATTTTGGACACAATGAATGGGGTAGGATATTTTCCTTAATCAAAAAGTAGGAAACCTCCTTATTTGATTAACCCAAAATTTTGACTTTTTGCATTTAAGAAAATTCACTCCTAATTGAAATATGGATTAGGAATTAGATTTTTCCTTAATGAAAAAGTAGATTTTTTTTAATGTCAAATTTTATTATTTTGGACACATGAATGAGGTAAGATATTTTACCTTAATCAAAAAGTAGGAAACCTTTTGATTAACCCAAAATTTTGACTTTTTGCATTTAAGAAAAATTCTCTCCTAATTGAAATATGGATTAGGAATTAGATTTTTTCTTAATGAAAAAGTAGGGATTTTAATTTATGTCAAATTTTATTATTTTGGACAATGAATGAGAGTAAGATATTTTACCTTAATAAAAAAGTAGGAAACCTTTTGATTAACCCAAAATTTTGAGTTTTTGCATTTAAGAAAAATTCTCTCCTAATTGAAATATAGATTAAGAATTAGATTTTTCCTTAATGAAAAAAAAAACAGGGATTTTTTTTTTTTATGTCAAATTTTATTATTTTGGACAATGAATGAGAGTAAGATATTTTACCTTAATCAAAGAGTAGGAAACATCCTTATTTGATTAGGCCAAAATTTTCACCGAAAATAAAGAAATTCCTTGTTGTGACCTAAATCTCTTCTTATAAATTGAAGGCAATTGCATGAACTCACACACAATTCAGCCCATAGAAAGAGCTTTTGGTATTGTTCACACGAGAATTCGAACGACGAATGGAAATTCGACACGTGTAAATGAATTTGAATTTATATTGATGTATTGTATTTATCAGTGCGTAGTGGATTACAATCTCTAATGTTTGATCCTCTGATTCTCTCTCTTAAATGTAACGTACTCGAGGGCTTCGTAGCTTGTTCTCGAGGTTGAATCCTCAGCTTCGCGTAGCGGTGAAGTCTTCAGGTGTTTGAATTTGGAGTGGCGTTCAGTCTTCAGGATTCAAAGAGTCTTTCGTTGTTTGGGAATTCTCTCTGAGTTCTTAGGAGAAGAAATTTTCTGAACCCTTAAAATGAAGAATGAACTCTCTATTTATAGAGTTTTCATGGGCCTGGATCCAATGGGCTTGGGCTTTGGGCCCAATGGGCTTGGGTTTGGACCCAATGGGCTTTTGGTCTTTGGGCCAAATTGTCATTTAATCTTTCTGGCCCGATTCGACTTCGAGCCCAATTGCAGTTTGACCGACTTTGCTCGGTCAAGTTTATCTGATCCCCGGTCGTGATGGAGACACGTGGCGACCACTGATTGGCCGAAATTTCTCGGTCAACAAATGCCCCCTTTTTCGAGAGTTATGCACAAGTATGTGTGGGTGAGTCTCGGAAAAGTTAAATAGATAAATCGAAACGTAGGACACTCCTAATTTCGACTCTGCTTTGACGTATCAATTTTATCGAAATATGAAGTTCGATTCATAAATCAAATATTTTAATTGACGTCTCTTTCCATGTCAATCGATCAAAAATATGAATTTGGCTCGTAGTTTTGATCTTTCTTATCTGACAGAAATTTTGATTTAAACTTCGGTAGAGATTTTTTTTTTCTACCTTAGTTTATCTTGAGATGTAGAGTAAGGACTTGTGTCTGCCCAATTGTATTTTGAATAGGGTTTGACTTTGAACTTTACTCTAATTTCGACGTGGATAAAATATACCCAAACTACCTATTTTGATTTGAGACTTGGATTTAGATAACTTTTGACTCTAAATCATGTCTGAAAATAAATTTTGGAATATGCCCAAAAATTTTAATTTTCTCGGTAAAAAAAATGGTAAGCTTCTAAAGTTTGGCTTGAATTCGGAATAAGGGTGTTGGAATTTTTTTTTTATTTTGGCATAAATAATTGGCCAAATGCAACACTAGAATGTGAAAACAAATGATAACCAAGAATTTTTTTGGTAGAGCGGAACTTGGACAGCTTTAGTTGTCTTTGGTCCTGAGTTCGAGTCTGACTTCGTACATTATTTTTGCAACTTTTTTAACTTAAATGAAGGACATTTAAGTAATTTTACTCTCCAAACCCTAACTCCTTTAGGTTTTCTAATTCATATAAATAGAATGAGATGGAAGTTTGGAGGGGAAGGGAGAGAGTTTGCTTGGAGAGGAAGAAGAGGGAGAGCTCCAGCCGCCGCCGCGCCTCAGCCGCCCGCCGCCCGCCGCCGCCCCTCAGCCAGCCGCCGCGTCGTCTCCTCGTTGTCTCGCGATCCGGCCCGTGCCGCGCCGCCGCTCCGCCAGCGCCGCGTCGTCTCCTCGCCATCTCGCGATCCGGCCCGTGCCGCGCCGCCGCTCCGCCAGCGCTTCAGCCGCCCGCGTCGCTCCGCCCGAACCGCCGCTTCCAGATCTGCCGCCGGGGTCCGCGCCTGGTCCGCCTCAGCCCAGCGCTCCAGCCGTCTTCATCGCGCGCCTCCGTCGCCTCAGCCGCAGCCGCTCCGCCGCACGCTGCAGTTTCCGTCTCGGCCCGCAGGTCCGCCCGAACCGCCGCGTCGCTCCGCCTGCACGACCCTTGCCGCCGCTGCCGCTCCACCGTCTCCTTCGCGCTCCAGCCGCACGCGTAGGTGAGTTTCCTCTCTTTTTTTTTTATTTTTTTATTATTTTTTTTTTTTTATTTTTTTGTTATTATTATTATTATTTTTTTTTATTATATATAAATCTCTCTTTTTTTTATGTTTTATTCTAACTTTTTATATATATATATATATATATATATTTTTTTTTTATATATACCGGTGCTTATTTTCATTCTCCCAGTGTTCTTCGTACCGACCTTAATTTGGTAAATAATCATCTTTTAATATCATTGATACTGTATGTAATTTAATTCATTGTATGCAATTTTAATGTATGTAATTTATGTATGTGATTTATGTATGTAATTTATATATGTAATTTAATTTATGAGTTGTAATTTACTTATGGGTTGTAATTTATTTACGTAATTTAATGTGTGTAATTTGATGTAATTTATTTATGGGTTGTAATTTATTTATGGGCTGTAATTTATGTTATTTGTGATGGCATGTAATATTTTGCATTTTGTTATTGTTGGTTGTGATTGATAAATTAGATTTATTTTATGAAGATTGGGCTTTAGGAATCCTCAGTAATTTTCAATTTGGGATTTTGGGATTAAAAAGCCAATAAGAAATTAAGGTTTTTTAAAATTAGTTAAGTGATTTGAGATTTTGTAATTAAAAAGCCAATAAGAATTTTTTTTTTTAATTTGAAATTAAGGGCTTTCAAAATTAATTAGGAATCCTCAGTAATTTTCAATTTGGGATTTTGTGATTAAAAAGCCAATAAGAAATTTGTTAATTTGAAATTAAGGTTTTTTTAAAATTAGTTAAGTGATTTGAGATTTTGTAATTAAAAAGCCAATCAGAATTTTTTTTTTTTAATTTCAAATTAAGGGCTTTCAAAATTAGTTAAAGAATTTTGAATTTGAGATTTTATAATTAAATAACGTAATTCGGGAATTGGGGGTTAAGAAATTTAAAATTAGTTAAATGATTTTGAATTTTGAATTTTATAACAAAATAACAAGAAACTTTTTTTTTTTTGCTTTTTTTAAATGAAGTTAAGAATTAGAATTAGTTAAATAATTTTGAAATTGAGATTTTGTAAATACATTAAAGTAATTGACTTTTTTTTTGCTTATTTTTTTTTACATGAAATTAAGAATTAGAATTAGTTAAATAATTTTGAAATTGAGATTTTATAAATACATTAAAGTAATTGATTTTTTTTTGCTTATTTTTTTTTAAATGAAATTAAGAATTAGAATTAGTTAAATAATTTTGAAATTGAGATTTTATAAATACATTAAAGTAATTTGGGAATTGGGGGTTAGGAAATTTAAAATTAGTTCAATGATTTTGAATTTGGCATTTTATGAATATATTATTTTATTATATACATACACACCTTGATTTGAAATTTATTCACTTTTCGATTTTAACTTGTTTATTCCAAATGGGGGAACGTTGCGACTTTTTTTTTTGTAGGTGTGCCACTTCTTTTACCGCCGATTCAGGATTTGGCGTACTGATTTGGGCGTTACTTCTTCTTTGTAGAGGCTTCGGTTCTTACTTTGTGTGAGATCAGAGTGTTTGCTTGGGGAACGTACTCCGTCCTTGTTGGTACGCCAAATCGTCGTGTTCAGCTCCCGTGGCCTCGACGTAACAATCTACGGGCGTTACTTCTCCTATGCAGATGCACGTCTGTTTAGGGAACGTATTCCGTCCTAGGTTGTGCGTCGAGTCGTTCTGTTCTGTTCCCGTGGCCTCGACGTAACAATCTACGGGCGTTACTTCTCCTATGCAAATGCACGTCTGTTTAGGGAACGTATTCCGTCCTAGGTTGCGCGTCGAGTTGTTCTGTTCTGTTCTCGTGGCCTTGGCGTAACAATTTACGGGCGTTACTTCTCTTATGCAGATGCACGTCTGCTTAGGGAACGTATTCCGTCCTAGGTTGTGCGTCGAGTTGTTCTGTTCGGTTCTCGTGGCCTCGGCGTAACAATTTACGGGCGTTACTTCTCTTATGCAGATGCACGTCTGTTTAGGGAACGTATTCCGTCCTAGGTTGTGCGTCGAGTTGTTCTGTTCGGTTCTCGTGGCCTCGGCGTAACAATCTACGGGCGTTACTTCTCCTATGCAGATGCACGTCTGTTTAGAGAACGCATTCCGTCCTAGGTTGTGCGTCGAGTTGTTCTGTTCGGTTCTCGTGGCCTCGGCGTAACAATCTACGGGCGTTACTTCTCTTATGCAGATGCACGTCTGTTTAGGGAACGTATTCCGTCTTAGGTTGTGCGTCGAGTCGTTCTGTTCTGTTCCCGTGGCCTCGGCGTAACAATTTACGGGCGTTACTTCTCTTATGGAGATGCAAGTCTGCTTAGGGAACGTATTTCGTCCTAGGTTGTGCGTCGAGTTGTTCTGTTCTGTTCCCGTGGCCTCGACGTAACAATCTAAGGGCGTTACTTCTCTTATGCAGATGCACGTCTGTTTAGGGAACGTATTCCGTCCTAGGTTGTGCGTCGAGTTGTTCTGTTCGGTTCTCGTGGCCTCGGCGTAACAACTTAAGGGTGTTACTTCTCTTATGCAGATGCACGTTTGTTTAGGGAACGTATTTCGTCCTAGGTTGTGCGTCGAGTCGTTCTGTTCCTATGAGATTGGCGTGCCGACTTGAAGGCGTTACTTCTCTTTTGTAGATGCGTCAGTTTGGGCATTTCCACTCTACATGAAATGAACGCATCTACTAAGAGAACGTACTCCGTCTTTGTTGGTACGTCGGATCATCGTGTTCCGTTTCTGCGAAGTCGACGTAACAATTTAAGGATGATACGCCGACTTAGAGACGTTACTTCTCCTTCGTAGATGCGCTAGCTTGACATTTACACTTTATGTGAAATGGGCGCGTCTACTTAGAGAACGTACTCCGTCTTTGTTGGTGTGCTTCCCCCATAACACTCTCTCCTTTTTTTTCTTTAAGATTTCTCCCCTTTTTTTTGGAAGGCATGTGTTGTCCTTTTCTTTTTGTCATTTGGTTATATATATATATATATTTTTTTGTTTTGTTTTAAGGTTGTATATAGTTCATTTTTTGTTGTTGTATTTTCTTGGTAATCACTTCATGCTCGCATTTTTGTGTAGCTCATTTAATACCTTCGCCACAATTATCGCTTTGTTTTGAATTTATTAACTCTTTCGAATTTTTTTTGCAGGAACATGGTGTATTTTGCAGAGTAGATCGTCTCTGGAGAGAAACATCTCGTTCTTTTACAAGATGAACATCAGCCCTTAAAACGCGGAGTTAACCTCCTAGTAGAAGAACCAAAGACCAGCGCTTACTCTAACAAGTGGCCGTCACTAGGAAAACCAAGCCGTTTGTCAAATTGGTCCTCAGAAAAACTTTTGCGTCAGGGTTCCCCGTCTATGGTGTGGACGTTTGGTTCTTCGCTCCACCGCCAAAATCTCAGTCAAACCCCCGAGCTAACATTGAGACGCCGAATTATCGAGGCTACCACTCGTTGGGGCTCTGTATTAAAGATTCCTGGAGGATTCCTTTTTATCCCTCAATATTGGGAGTGGTTGGAACAAGTGTTGAAATATTATTTTCCTCTTTGTACCAGATGTTACTTATACCCAAAAAAATTTATTTCTTGTGCTCGATGATTTTTTTTTTATGTGGCACACTTGTCATTATCTCATCATTTATTTTTTTAGTCGTCGCTTTATTTATGCTATATATTTTTTGATGAGGTGAAGCTAAGACTTTTGAACTTGAAGATGAGGCGACAAAGGCTTAAATTCAGAGATGAAGCGACGAGACCTCCAAACTCGAATTTAAACTCAAAACTTGCAACAAGTAAAGCCAAAATTCGTGCTTGAAGCGACCAACATTCGAACTTCGACTTGAAGCGAGTAACGCTTGATTTTAAACTTGTACTTGAAGCAGGCGACACTCAATGTTGAATTTTAAGCGAGCGGCGGTCGAACTTGAACTTAAACTTGAAGTGAACAATGCTCGAACTTGAACTTGAACTTTAACTTGAAGCGCGCAACGCTCGAACTTGAACTTGAACTTGAAGCGAGCGACGCTCGATCTTGAATTTTAACTGAGCAGCGCTCGATCTTGAACTTGAAGTGAGCAACGCTTGGTCTTGAACTTGAAACGACCAACGCTTGATATTGAACTTAAACTTGAAGCGACCAACACTCTAATTTGAAGTTGAAGCAATTAACACCCAGTCTTAAACTTAAAGCGAGCAACGCTTGGTCTTGAACTTGAAACGACCAACGCTTGAATTTGAAGTTCAACTTGAGGCGACCAACAATAAAGCTTGAACTTGAAGCGTGAAACACCCGACCTTGAACTTAAAGTGAGCGACACTTGGTCTTGAACTTGAAGCGAGTGGCGCACGAACTTGAAGTTAGATTTGAAGCGGGTAACATCTGGTTTTGAACTTAAAGCGAGAAACGCTTGATCTCTGACTTGAAGTTGACACGAGACGACATCCACTTTAAAGATCACCTAAACTTTGAAGATGAAACAATCACCTAAACTTTGAAGATGGAGTAACAACCTCGATTTTGAAGATGAAGCGACGATATCAGCTTTGACGATGGAGCGACAACTTCGACTTTGAAGATCACCTAAACTTTGAAGATGAAACGATCACCTAAACTTTGAATCTGAAGTGACCACCTAAATTTTTAAAATGAAGTGACGACATCGACTTTGAAGATCATCTCAACTTTGAAGACGAAACGACAACCTCGACTTTGAGACGAAACGAAGCTGCCAAAGAACTTGGAGATGCGATGCTTGGAGATGCGATCGCACAACGCAGCAGAACTTGGAGATGCGATCGCGCAATGCAGCTGAACTCGGAGATGCGATCGCGCAGCGCAGTTGAACTTAGGCTGTGCGAACCTCAAACTTTGGGCTGGCGAAACACACCGCTTAAAGTGATTTGCACATTAAGCTTGTAGTGTCATCATCCCAGTAGTGTGCGTGTTCGACTAACGGGGTCGCTTTTGTCGTAGCGTTCATTTGCAAGTTTAATATCATATTGTAACTTCAATTATTGTGTTACATTTGATAATGTTGAAAGCCCTCAATTTGCGTCGGGATGTTCAATAGGATTTGACGTATCGTTGTCATCGCCAGTAGGGTTGAACATCTTCAATTTGTGGCATCACTCTAAATAAGGATGAAAACCTTTGATTTGCAACGACAATGTTCTGTAGTCATGACGCTTATTTTTATTAGAAGAGATTGGACTTAAAACTTGTTTAAATCTGTCTACGTACTCTTTGAACAATAGAAATCAAGTCGAGACGTAGTTCAATACATGATGATTTTTTTTTATTATTGTGACTGAACTTAAAGTTTTTTTTTCTTTAAGTTGCCTACGTACCCTTGAATGGAAGGGATCAAGTCATAACGTAGTTCGAATGAATGATTTTTTTTTGTGGGCCGTTCACCTTTTAAGCTCGTGCGGGCCAGGAGCAACATGTAGTTTATACTCTTACGTTAAAGAGTATTACATTTCAAAAGATCTTATCTGCATCACGGTCTTGATCAGATCCTTCGTTTGTAGGATTCGTTAGAATAATGATATTTTTCTTCACCTTCAAGGAGCCTTCTGTATTTATGAGAACATATAATTTCCTCTTCATGCGCGAAGAAACACGACTGTGAATTTTCTTGTCGCTACTTTCTTCATCGAAGAGTCTTGCCCCTACAGTCTTCATCTTTCCTTGTTGTTGATCACTTGTAACTTTGAGGCGATCAAAAACAGATTTTGAAGGTCCGTCTTTCTTTGATGTAGAAACACTTAACCTTTGGAAAGCTGAAGTTCGCGTGGAGGTAGAAGTTAAACATGGATTTTCTTCTTTTGTCGCGGCCATACTCATCCTTTGGAAGACCGAAGTTCGAGTAGTTGAAGGCTTGATGCGATTGAAGACAGAAGTTCTTTGGTCGACTTCTTTTGAGTCGTCGACTTCTTCTGCGTTGATGTAGCATGAAGTTGCAAAGATTTCTTCCTCTTTCTTGATAGGAAGGGAACTTCTTGAGAAGAATTCTTTTAAGGTCACCCGTCGTCGAGGTTGAGAAAAATATTTGTTTTCTCTTCCCTCGTGTTTAGGCTTCCTCGAATTGATTCTTCATTTCTTCTTTGAAAGCTTATTGTTTCGTTTATCATCTCGAAACATGCAATCTTCTTTCTGGACGGGCCTTTGTCGTCGTATTTTCTGACGAGCCACGACGGTCCAATATTTATCCTCATTTTCGACGACCTAATGTTTTACTTGAGAAATTTGTTTTGGGGTTTCATGTCCGAACCGAACAATTATTGGTTCGAAGGTCCCAAACTGGATCATACTTTCCTTTTGCTTATTAAATGAGGCTGGAAATAATTGAGCGGCGGAGTTCATTGTTACTGCAGCGTGGTTTGATTGAGCTATTTCATCTAAGTCTAGCTCAATTTTTCCTTCTTTAGCTAACCTTAGAATTAGCTCCTTTAGGACGAAACATTTTTTCACCGGATGACTGATAACTCGATGATACTTACAATAGTTGGGATCATCGACTTTGTTCATCTCTTCCGGGCGCCTACACTCGGGAAACTCAACCAGTTGTGTTTTCAATAGTTGCTCTAACATGTCAGGAATGTCAGAGTCTGAAAATGGGTAAACTTTTTCTTGTCTTTCTTTTAACGTAAGGTGACGTCTCTCGCCTCCGTCATTTCTTCTTTCTGTTCTGTTTTCCTTTCCTTTTGAGGAAAACCTTACAGGGGTCGTGCTGACGACCATGGATTCTTCCACGACATTTTTCGTGATATTCTCACTGTCATTCATTTCTTTTTTCACCTTGTTGATATCCGGGATTAGGAGGTCTTTGCTCCCTCTGTTGGCGATACTCAACTCCATATCGTGGGCGCGAGTCGCTAACTCTTCAAATGTGTGGGGCTTTATTCGTTGCAGGATGTAATGAAGTCCCCAATGCATGCCGCCGATGCACATTTCGACGGCGGACACCTCGGTGAGTCGATCCTTGCAGTCGAGACTCAACGATCTCCAACGGTTGATGAAATCGATGACTGGCTCTCCCATCCTTTGGTTAGCGTGCGAGAGTTCGGTCATGCTGACTGTTCGCCTCGTGCTGTAGAAGCGATTCAGGAAGTCTCTTTCAAACTGTTCCCAACTATCAATTGTCTCGGGCTCCAAGTCCGTGTACCAATCGAAGGCATTTCCTTTTAGAGTCCGACAAACTGCCTAACCAGCAGGTCTCCCCGAGTTCCAGCGTTCTCACACGTCTCAACAAAGTGGGCGATGTGTTGTTTAGGATTGCCCTTGCCGTCAAATTGTTGAAACTTTGGCGGCTGATACCCGATTGGCATTCTCAAGTTGTCGATCCTCTTTATATACGGTTTGGTATACAAGAGGGAGCTTTGGGTGGGTCCACCGTATTGAGCTCTGATAGTGTTCGTGATCATGTCTTGCTGTTGTTGAACAGACAACGAAGCGACCGACGTTGAGTGATGCGGTTGGTTTTCTTGGATGACATTTTTTTCTTTGTCATTCCTCCTTGCTGCAGGAGTTAGACTTTACTCTGCAGCCTCTCGACTTTGCATCTGATTTCTCAATTGGGCAATCTCGAGGTCTCGTTCTTCAACTGCTTTCATCAGAAAATTTAATTTCTTTTCCATTTCAGCCATTGCTTCATCGTTAGTGTGTGCGTCTGCCATTATTACAGACATCACATTTGGATCATACCCCTTGTTTGGTTGATCAGATGAGGGAATAAATTCATCATACAAGAAATTTTCCTGAATGATTATCCCCTCACGCGCAGACTCTGTCATTCTTTCCTCCATAACATTTATTTCAGTCATCATGGCGGACGCTACGTCAGAATCGAGCTCAAATAAAGGGTTACACCTGACAACAAATTCGTCACTTGTAGGTGCCTCAGACAATGTCATTCTTTCATAGTATTTGTTTCAGTCGTTATGGCGGATGCTACGTCAGAATCGAGCTCGAACAGAGGGTTACACCTAACAAGAAATTTGTCACTCGTAGATGCCCCTGACGATGTCATTACTCTGCTCACAATTGTGACAAAATCATGTGGACAATCGTGAGGAGTAGAAACCGTATAGGGGTTGTTCATGACAACGGTTGTTGAAGGAGTTCTGAACGACATAACTTCACTTGTCTTTGAGATGAGGGAAAGAGATGAGAGGTAGAGAGGTCCCACTGGGCGTGCCAATCTAGTCACACGAGAATTCGAACGACGAATGGAAATTCGACACGTGTAAATGAATTTGAATTTGTATTGATGTATTGTATTTATCAGTGCGTAGTGGATTACAATCTCTAATGTTTGATCCTCTGATTCTCTCTCTTAAATGTAACGTACTCGAGGGCTTCGTAGCTTGTTCTCGAGGTTGAATCTTCAGCTTCGCGTAGCGGTGAAGTCTTCAGGTGTTTGAATTTGGAGTGGCGTTCAGTCTTCAGGATTCAAAGAGTCTTTCGTTGTTTGGGAATTCTCTCTGAGTTCTTAGGAGAAGAAATTTTCTGAACCCTGAAAATGAAGAATGAACTCTCTATTTATAGAGTTTTCATGGGCCTGGATCCAATGGGCTTGGGCTTTGGGCCCAATGGGCTTGGGTTTGGACCCAATGGGCTTTTGGGCTTTGGGCCAAATTATCATTTAATCTTTCTGGCCCGATTCGACTTCGAGCCCAATTGCAGTTTGACCGACTTTGCTCGGTCAAGTTTATCTGATCCCCGGTCGTGATGGAGACACGTGGCGACCACTGATTGGCCGAAATTTCTCGGTCAACAGGTATGCCCCAAAACTTTTTATTTTTCCAACACTTTTTTTTTTTAACTTGACTTCTAATCTTCATATTTTTTTCTTCTTTTTGTAGGTCTTGGATTCCTCTTTTGCTCGTAGCAACAAGCTTTATTCAAGCCATTGTATTTGCGTTATCGGTAAGCGAAAAAAATTGTTTGAAACTCTATTTCTTACCTTTAACTGTTGCAAATTTCAACCCATTTGTTTTGATTTTTGGTATTTTTTTTTTTTTTTATGTTTTTGTAATTTTTTTGTTTTTGTTTTTGTTTTTTTGTTTAAAAACGGTTTCTTTTTCTTTTTCTGTTTTAAAATAAACTTTCTTTTTTTTTAATGCTGTTTTTCTTTTTTAAATCTGTTTTTTTTTTTCTTTCTTTTATAATTTTTTTTTTTTTTTTTTTTTTTTTTTGTTTTTTTTTTTTTTTGTTTTAAAACAAACTGTTATTTTTTTTATTATTTTTTTTAAAGCTGTTTTAATCTTTTTTTATTTCTCTTTTTTAAAACTGTTTTTTTCTTTTTCTTTTCTAAAATTGTTTTTTTTTTATTATTATTTTTTTAAAGCTGTTTTAAAATTTTTTTTTTCTTTTTTTTAAAACTGTTTTTTTTTCTTTTCTAAAACTGTTTTTTTTTATTATTTTTTTAAAGCTGTTTTTAAATTTTTTTTTTCTTTTTTAAAATTGTTTTTTTTTTTCTAAAACTGTTTTTTTTATTATTTTTTTTAAAGCTGTTTTTAAATCTTTTTTTTTCTTTTTTAAAATTGTTTTTTTTTTTTTTTTTTTTTTTTCAACTGCTTCACAACTGTACTAGTGGCCTGTGCTCTCCATCTGAAAAGGTACCAATTTCATACTCAACTTGTTTTTTTTTTTAACAAGTTAAAGTATGCACTTTTGTTTGATGATGCTCCTATTGAATATGCATTTGCAAATTGTTTTGATTTCTCCGTAGAACTTTTGTCCATTGCTATGGTAAACTGTTTAGATCTTGTGTGCATCACTTTGTCTTGTCATTATTGATCTTGATTTGCTAGTAAAATGTCTTCTACTTAGTGCTCACCAACTTCAACAGTGATGCCACTTATGTCTAGACACTTCACCTTTGGTGATTGTTGTAGCCTGACAGGAGTGCTCACCAGCTCCGCCTACAGTGATATCACTTTTGTCTAGACACTTCACCTTTGGTGATTGTTGTAACCTGACAGGAGTGCTCGCCAGCTCCACCTACATTGATGTCACTTCTGTCTAGACACTTCACCTTTGGTGATTGTTGTAACCTGACAGGAGTGCTCGCCAGCTCCACCTACATTGATGTGACTTCTGTCTAGACACTTCACCTTTGGTGATTGTTGTAACCTGACAGGCGTGCTCGCCAGCTCCGCCTGCAGTGATATCACTTCTGTCTAGACGCTTCACCTTTGGTAATTGTTGTAACCTAACAGGAGTGCTCGCCAACTCCACCTACATTGATGTCTCACTTTTGTCTAGACACTTCACCTTTGGTGATTGTTGTAACCTGACAGGAGTGTTCGCCAGCTCCACCTACATTGATGTCACTTCTGTCTAGACACTTCACCTTTGGTGATTGTTGTAACCTGACAGGAGTGCTCGCCAGCTCCACCTACATTGATGTCTCACTTCTGTCTAGACACTTCACCTTTGGTGATTGTTGTAACTGTTGGGTTTTATGTCCTAAAACTCGTGGTTTGTAAACTGAATGTATATTCTATTTTACAATAAATTTGTTATTGAGTTTTATTCAGTAAAGTTGTTATTGAATAAAGTGAATTGTGTTTATTTTTTAACCTAACTCCAATAAACAAAGAACCCATGGTTATAGGTTGTATACTTGAACTTCATGTGTGACATGATTGTGGATCAAGTTCAAGTAATAGCCAGAACGGTCTATAGTATAGGGATAAGGTTGGGTACCTTATCCTGGGGACACTATTGGACGCGGCCCACTTTGTATAGTACAAACGATGTGATCCGAAATCGTTCATGTGGAGACATGTGAGTGGGGGTGTCCTATGCAATGAGTTTGCATAAGACTGAACCGCGAAACAAGTCGCTCTTTCTTTATAACTCCGTTTACTGTAAAGACCGACTTTTTCATATGATGACCTAGGTAACTCGATCTGAATCCTGAGCACGCTATGAACTCCTGTTTATTCGGGCTTATCCTTTGACTTGTATGGGTGAGAGTGGCCCGAGATCGCCGACTCAATAAGCCTACCATCTTGGGGATAAGACCGGGTAGGTAGCTGGGAACATAGTCCTGCGAGATGGAATTCACTCCTACCCGCCTTTAGGGATTAGTAGAGAGGTTGTTCCCTTAAGTGCTGACTCCGGGTCTTGAACTAGGGATCCCACCCTCTCATTGGCCCGATAGGGACTTGGTATAGTGATGAGATCACATACCAATTGGTTTGGTGGTTGGACCACAAACCAATAGTTCATTAGAGGATCAGTGGGACTTAAGGAACAAGATGTAATTACGGGGGTAAAACGGTTATTTTGACCCAGCTGTAATTACGAACGACCTGTGAAGGATCGACTTACTAATGATGGTTATATCAAGAGGACATAAATATATCTACGGTGAGGAGAGTGCAACCCTTGGACTTTAGTGGAGTCTCCGGGGGTTAACGAATGTTGGTTAGCTTGGTTAAAGAGTTTGACCGATTAATCTCGTATCGTTGGAGCTCATGATCTGTAGGTCCTTTAGGTTCTCCTGGCTAGCTCGGATGAAGCCGTGTAACAATATGAGAGAAAAAGAATTTGAATTTATTGAAATTCGGTTTTGGAAGAATGATGGACATATTTAAATATGATTTAAATATGGGATCGGTGTAAAACATGAATAGGGATTCATGTGTGATGATTCGGTTTAAGAAACCGGGATTAGTCTTATTATTTAATTAATATTTGATATTGAATTAAATAATAATATTAATTAATTAAAAAGTTTAATTAATTATAATTTATTTTGTTTATTAAAATTAATTATGAATTAATTTTAAAATGACAAAATATTACAAGTGGGATTATCTAAGTAGTCAAAGTGGAATTATCCATGTTGAGTGGATTTATCCAAGTTGAGTGGGTTTATCCAAGTTGTGAAGTGGATTGTGAATCACCAACAACATGCATATAAACTCATCAATTTTGGAACACTTGGTTGAAGACTAATCCATCCAATTTGAGGTGTCATGCTAAGCAAAGACTTTGTTGCATGTGAATTGCCTATAAATTGGATGATGTTCAAATGGTTTTAGGTTGATGAATTTTCAAAGAGTTTGAATGTTGGATGAGCATGAAGAGTTCATGTTACTTGAGAAATTAGAAAGCTAAGTGTTAGACTTCTTCTCACAAAATCATCATCACTTTCATCTTCCCATCTTCTTCTTCCAAACTTTTTCTTTCATAAAGGAGTCCCACCACTCCGTTGCTCGGCCCGAGGATAGCGGGACTACCGGAGGTGGTTCTCGAGGAGTTCGAGGGAAGCTTCGAAGGGTTCGTGAGGAGATTCGAGCATTGGAAGAGAAGTCTTTAGAACTACAAGAGGTATGTGTTCTAATTCCTTTTATTTCAAAGCTTTGTGCATGTTTCTTATTTAGCTAAATTGATGAAATTAGAGTGCCAATGATCCGTCTCGCTTCCGCTGCGCTACATGCGCTCCATCAATTGCTATCAGAGCGTTTTTTGGTCACTCAATTTGCATCAATTTGAGCTCGGTGGGTATTTGTTTTAGAAATTAAATTTCTGGGCGTCTAAAGTGTGATTCCGGTTTTGACATATTTTTTTGAGCTTTTATTTGTACTTCGTTTTGTAATTGCCCGGGCGTGTATGGGCTTTAATGTGTGAAGAAGAGTCTGTAAAAAATTCGGAGTCATTAGAGTCCATATAGGCTTTCAATTCGAAGACAGAAGCTCGGGTGTCGAAAAAAACAGCATGCTGTTTTTTTGCTGTTTTTTTTTCTGCAAAATTCCAGCACAAAACCGGTTCAGCGCAAGGTGGAAGAAATGGTCCGGTTCGGTCCTCGGGCGGTCCGGTTCACTGAAAGTCAGACCGGTTCCTTGTTCTTCACCCTCTGGAGGTCCGGTTCAGCGTTCGTTTGGTCCGGTTCGGGTCGGTATTGGTCCAGTTACGGGCTGTTGAAGTCGGGACAACTGTTATGGACCGGTTCAGTTTTTTTTTTGAAGTTTTGTAGTTGCTGTTTTTTTGGCCGGTTCAAGCAAATTGAAGCTGGTTCGTGGCGGTTCGAAGGGTTCGGAAGCGTCTCAACTTAGTTGATGAATTATTATTGTAATAATTTAGTTGCTTGCTTGTCCGTGATGCCAAAACCGGTCCACTTTAGTGTGTTTAATTAATTATGCATTGTGAATGTATGTTTTAATTAAAGTATCTTGTATGTGCATAAAGTATGCCATATAGATTTCAAATCCCACCATAGGAAGCATGTTGCATGCATTGAAAGTATAATATAAGTGTTATGTTGTATAGTATGCATGCTTAATTCATGAGAATTAATATAAGTGTTATAATAATTTATGAATTGGATGTTGCTTGTTTAAAAGTAAAATTAATATAAGTGTTATATTAATTGTGAAATTAAACATACAACATAGTTGCCTTAGTTGAATATAATTGTTATATTTTTGCTTGGGAAGCATGTTATAAATTGAATGTAATGGTTATATTCTAGCTTAGGAAGCATGTTATAGAATGTCTTTATTTTATAAAGCGTTGTAAAATGAGATAGACATTTAAAATCTATAACAAAGATAAATGCATGCTCACTAAGGGTTAAAGAATTCCAATGCGATTAGGAATTTAGTATCGATTCGTTTTAATAGTTAAAATAGGTCGATATCTTGTAAAGCTAAGGTTACGAGAGAACTCACCCGGTTTGATCCTGCACTAAGGTTGGAGGTATTTAAGATGACGGTTTACGGAACACCTCCTACCTGGGGATCGATCCGATACTTGAGTTAAGTTAACCCGGCTTTATGAGCATGCACGTGAGAGGTGTTAGGTTATAAAACGTTTATCACCTAGACATCTTAGGTAAAAATATGTTCTACCTAGACTTAGGTTTTATTGTCTTAGCCGGATAATGCCTAAGTAAAACTTTACCCAAACCATTCTAAAATACTTAGTAGTGGTGTTGTGAAGGTATATATGATATATCAATCTCCTCCTACGTTCTCCGCAAAGTTCACACCATGAGATTTATGCTCGGCCTCGTGATGTCAATAGGGCATCCCCATTCGGATGGTGTTTGCATAAATCAAGAGCAAGGTGAATGGAGAAAGTATTTATAGTAAGTGGGAGAAGGAAGTATGTCAATACATCCTGCGGTCTCCTCCATTAGGTTGAACCGTGAGATTCCCATGTTCCGCCTGCTGGTTGCCCATAGTAGCACCGTCCATTCGGAGGGCCGTTTCATGGGAGTCGGAACAACTCAATCTCCAGAAATGGATAGGGTCTCTTAGGTCCATTCCCAACTCTGACATTTCCATTCGGTTGCACTGTTGGGGCCGACCTCTGAGTTCTGAAAACGGCGGGTCACACTTACAAGGATTACTAAGTTGTTAGTAGATTCTTGACCGAAGTAGCGATAACTAAGGTGCTATAGGAATATGAGTTATTCTGGTATTAGCATTTAGTCAAGAATGTCTTGGTTCAGTGAAGGAGTGATTGACTGCCCCTCGGTAGCGGTTACTCTAACTCACTGAAGTATCGTTGCAAATTAATAATGATTTTTTGGGTACATTATTACTTTTGCTAAAATTCTTGATTGGTTGTTAAAAATAGGTTAAGTTCAATTCACTAATAGATTTCATTCTTTTCAGCATGTCTAGCTCGTTTATCCAATTACTTGCTTCTGATAAACTAAACGGCGATAACTACACGACCTGGAAATCGAACTTGAATACGATTCTTGTTATCGATGATCTTAGGTTTGTCTTAACAGAGGAATGTCCTCCCCCTCCTAGCTCATCTGCAACTCGAACTGTTCGAGATGCATTTGACAGGTGGACTAGGGCTAATGATAAAGCCCAAGTCTACATCTTGGTCAGCACATCCGATGTGTTAGCTAAGAAGCATGAGGTAATGGTCTCCGCTAAGGAGATCATGGATTCATTACAGATGATGTTTGGACAACCGTCCTCATCGGTCTATCATGATACCCTCATGGCGAGCAAAGCTGAGAAGAAACAACTAAGTAAATATGATTTACTCGTTGTTGAAACATGTTTAGTGGAACATGATAGTTCTGCCTGGATACTGGATTCAGGAGCCACTAACCATGTTTGTTCTTCTTTCCAAGAAACTAGTTCCTGGCAGCTGCTTGCTGAAGGTGAGATAACTCTCAGGGTTGGAACAGGAGAGGTTGTCTCAGCCAAGGCAGTGGGAGCTGTCAAGTTGTTATATAGAGATAGTTTCATTTTACTTGAAAATGTACTGTTGGTTCCTAGCTTTAAAAGGAACCTTGTATCTATCTCTTGTTTACTTGAACATTTGTATAAAGTATCTTTTGATTTTAATGAAGCGTTCATTAGCAAAAGAGGTGTACATATATGTTCTGCGAAACTTGAAAACAACTTGTATGTGTTAAGACCAACAGAGGCAAAAGCTATTTTGAACACCGAGATGTTTAAAACAGCTCAAACTCAAACTAAAAGGCAGAAACTTTCTCCAAGTACCTATCTTTGGCACTTGAGACTAGGCCACATTAATCTCAATAGGATTGGGAGATTGGTTAAGAGTGGTCTCCTAAATCAGTTAGAGGACAACTCTTTACCACCATGTGAGTCTTGTCTTGAGGGCAAGATGACCAGACGATCTTTTTCTGAAAAAGGTCATAGGTCCAAAGAAACTCTAGAGCTTGTACATTCAGATCTTTGTGGTCCGATGAATGTTAAAGCACGGGGAGGGTATGAATATTTCATCAGCTTCATTGATGATTATTCTAGGTACGGCTATCTTTACCTAATGCATCATAAGTCCGAAGCTCTTGAAAAGTTCAAGGAGTATAAGGCAGAGGTTGAGAACACATTAGGTAAAACGATTAAAACACTCCGATCAGATCGAGGTGGAGAGTATATGGATTTAAGATTCCAAGACTATATGATAGAACATGGAATAGTATCCCAACTCTCAGCGCCTGGAACACCGCAGCAGAACGGTGTGTCCGAAAGGAGAAATAGAACCCTGTTAGACATGGTTCGATCTATGATGAGTTATGCTCAACTGCCTAGTTCGTTTTGGGGATATGCAGTAGAGGCTGCTGTATATATTTTGAACATGGTTCCCTCTAAGAGTGTTTCAGAAACACCTTATGAGTTATGGAGAGGGCGTAAAGGTAGTTTACGTCACTTCAGAATTTGGGGGTGTCCGGCACATGTGTTGGTGCCCAATCCAAAGAAGTTGGAACATCGTTCAAAATTATGCCTATTCGTAGGCTACCCCAAGGAAACGAAAGGTGGTCTATTTTACGATCCTCAACAAGATAAGGTGCTTGTATCGACAAACACCACGTTCTTAGAGGAAGACCACATGAGAGATCATCAACCTTCGAGCAAAACTGTTTTGACCGAACTTTCCAGGAAAGCTACAGATGGGTCAACAAGAGTTGTTGATCAGGCTGGTCCTTCTCAAGAGTTGAGAATACCTCGACGTAGTGGGAGGGATGTGAGACAACCCAACCGCTACATGGGTTTAACGGAAACCCAGGTCGTCATACCTGATGACGGCGTTGAGGATCCATTGACCTTTAAACAGGCAATGAATGACATAGACAAGGACCAGTGGCTTAAAGCCATGGACCTCGAAATGGAGTCGATGTACTTCAATTCGGTCTGGGATCTTGTAGAGCAACCTGATGGTGAAAGACCTATCGGTTGCAAGTGGATCTACAAGAGGAAACGAGACCAAGCCGGTAAGGTGCAAACCTTTAAGGCTCGACTTGTGGCAAAGGGTTATTCCCAGAGGGAAGGGGTGGACTATGAAGAAACCTTCTCCCCTGTTGCCATGTTAAAGTCGATTAGAATACTCTTGTCCATTGCCACGTTTTATGATTATGAAATTTGGCAAATGGATATCAAGACAGCCTTTCTGAATGACAATCTTGAAGAGAGTATCTATATGGCTCAACCAGAGGGGTTCATAATTCAGGGTCAAGAGCAAAAGGTTTGCAAGCTTAATCGATCCATTTATGGGTTGAAGCAAGCGTCTAGATCCTGGAATATAAGGTTTGATACTGCGATCAAATCCTATGGCTTTGAACAGAATGTTGACGAACCTTGTGTCTACAAGAAAATAGTCAATTCTGTTGTAGCTTTCTTAGTCTTATATGTAGATGATATCCTACTCATTGGGAATGATGTAGGGTTCCCGACTGACGTTAAGCAATGGCTAGCGACCCAATTCCAAATGAAAGATTTGAGAGAGGCTCAGTTTGTTCTAGGGATTCAAATCGTAAGGAATCGTAAGAACAAAACGCTAGCGCTGTCTCAAGCATCTTATATCGACAAGGTGTTGATACGATATTCGATGCAGAATTCCAAGAAGGGTTCTTTACCTTTCAGGCATGGAATTCAATTGTCAAAGGAAGAGTGTCCTAAGACACCTCAAGAAGTTGAGGATATGAGACGAATTCCCTATGCATCAGCAGTCGGTAGTCTGATGTACGCCATGTTATGTACACGACCCGACATATGCTATGCAGTGGGAATTGTCAGTAGGTACCAGTCCAATCCAGGATATGATCATTGGACTGCCGTTAAACACATCCTCAAGTATCTTCGGAGAACGAGAGACTATGTGCTCGTGTATGGCGCGAAGGATTTGATCCTTACAGGATACACTGACTCTGATTTTCAAACCGATAAGGATTCGAGGAAATCCACATCGGGATCAGTGTTCACTCTTAACGGAGGGGCAATAGTATGGAGGAGTATAAAGCAAGGTTGTATTGCTGACTCCACCATGGAAGCTGAGTATGTCGCGGCTTGCGAAGCTGCGAAAGAGGCTGTATGGCTTAGAAAGTTCTTGACGGATTTGGAAGTTGTTCCAAATATGAATTTGCCTATCACACTTTATTGTGATAATACTGGTGCTGTGGCAAATTCGAGAGAACCAAGAAGCCATAAGCGTGGAAAGCACATAGAGCGGAAATATCATCTCATCAGGGAGATAGTGCATCGAGGAGACGTGATCGTCATGCAGATCGCCTCAGAGCACAATATTGCTGATCCGTTTACAAAGTCCCTCACGGCTAAAGTGTTCGAGGGGCACCTAGTGAGTCTAGGACTACGAGTTGTACAGTAGGATAGTGGGAGAAAAGCCATGGAAATATTTGATATTCCAGTTTTTCTCATCCAGCATGTAATACTCCACTGACGTTTTAGTCCAAGTGGGAGTTTGTTGGGTTTTATGTCCTAAAACTCGTGGTTTGTAAACTGAATGTATATTCTATTTTGCAATAAATTTGTTATTGAGTTTTATTCAGTAAAGTTGTTATTGAATAAAGTGAATTGTGTTTATTTTTTAACCTAACTCCAATAAACAAAGAACCCATGGTTATAGGTTGTATACTTGAACTTCATGTGTGACATGATTGTGGATCAAGTTCAAGTAATAGCCAGAACGGTCTATAGTATAGGGATAAGGTTGGGTACCTTATCCTGGGGACACTATTGGACGCGGCCCACTTTGTATAGTACAAAAGATGTGATCCGAAATCGTTCATGTGGAGACATGTGAGTGGGGGCGTCCTATGCAATGAGTTTGCATAAGACTGAACCGCGAAACAAGTCGCTCTTTCTTTATAACTCCGTTTACTGTAAAGACCGACTTTTTCATATGATGACCTAGGTAACTCGATCTGAATCCTGAGCACGCTATGAACTCCTGTTTATTCGGGCTTATCCTTTGACTTGTATGGGTGAGAGTGGCCCGAGATCGCCGACTCAATAAGCCTACCATCTTGGGGATAAGACCGGGTAGGTAGCTGGGAACATAGTCCTGCGAGATGGAATTCACTCCTACCCGCCTTTAGGGATTAGTAGAGAGGTTGTTCCCTTAAGTGCTGACTCCGGGTCTTGAACTAGGGATCCCACCCTCTCATTGGCCCGAGAGGGACTTGGTATAGTGATGAGATCACATACCAATTGGTTTGGTGGTTGGACCACAAACCAATAGTTCATTAGAGGATCAGTGGGACTTAAGGAACAAGATGTAATTACGGGGGTAAAACGGTTATTTTGACCCAGCTGTAATTACGAACGACCTGTGAAGGATCGACTTACTAATGATGGTTATATCAAGAGGACATAAATATATCTACGGTGAGGAGAGTGCAACCCTTGGACTTTAGTGGAGTCTCCGGGGGTTAACGAATGTTGGTTAGCTTGGTTAAAGAGTTTGACCGATTAATCTCGTATCGTTGGAGCTCATGATCTGTAGGTCCTTTAGGTTCTCCTGGCTAGCTCGGATTAAGCCGTGTAACAATATGAGAGAAAAAGAATTTGAATTTATTGAAATTCGGTTTTGGAAGAATGATGGACATATTTAAATATGATTTAAATATGGGATCGGTGTAAAACATGAATAGGGATTCATGTGTGATGATTCGGTTTAAGAAACCGGGATTAGTCTTATTATTTAATTAATATTTGATATTGAATTAAATAATAATATTAATTAATTAAAAATTTTAATTAATTATAATTTATTTTGTTTATTAAAATTAATTATGAATTAATTTTAAAATGACAAAATATTACAAGTGGGATTATCCAAGTCAAAGTGGAATTATCCATGTTGAGTGGATTTATCCAAGTTGAGTGGGTTTATCCAAGTTGTGAAGTGGATTGTGAATCACCAACAACATGCATATAAACTCATCAATTTTGGAACACTTGGTTGAAGACTAATCCATCCAATTTGAGGTGTCATGCTAAGCAAAGACTTTGTTGCATGTGAATTGCCTATAAATTGGATGATGTTCAAATGGTTTGAGGTTGATGAATTTTCAAAGAGTTTGAATGTTGGATGAGCATGAAGAGTTCATGTTACTTGAGAAATTAGAAAGCTAAGTGTTAGACTTCTTCTCACAAAATCATCATCACTTTCATCTTCCCATCTTCTTCTTCCAAACTTTTTCTTTCATAAAGGAGTCCCACCACTCCGTTGCTCGGCCCGAGGATAGCGGGACTACCGGAGGTGGTTCTTGAGGAGTTCGAGGGAAGCTTCGAAGGGTTCGTGAGGAGATTCGAGCATTGGAAGAGAAGTCTTTAGAACTACAAGAGGTATGTGTTCTAATTCCTTTTATTTCAAAGCTTTGTGCATGTTTCTTATTTAGCTAAATTGATGAAATTAGAGTGCCAATGATCCGTCTCGCTTCCGCTGCGCTACATGCGCTCCATCAGTAACCTGACAGAAGTGCTCGCCAGCTCCACCTACATTGATGTCTCACTTTTGTCTAGACACTTCACCTTTGGTGATTGTTGTAACCTGACAGGAGTGTTCGCCAGCTCCGCCTGCAGTGATATCATTTCTGTCTAGACACTTCACCTTTGGTGATTGTTGTAACCTGACAGGAGTGCTCGCCAGCTCCACCTACATTGATGTCTCACTTCTGTCTAAACACTTCACCTTTGGTGATTGTTGTAACCTGACAGGAGTGCTCGCCAGCTCCGCCTACAGTGATATCACTTATGTCTAGACACTTCACCTTTGGTGATTGTTGTAACCTGACAGGAGTGCTAGCCAGCTCCACCTACATTGATGTCACTTCTGTCTAGACACTTCACCTTTGGTGATTGTTGTAACCTGACAGGCGTGCTCACCAGCTCCGCCTGCAGTGATATCACTTCTGTCTAGACGCTTCACCTTTGGTAATTGTTGTAACCTGACAGGAGTGCTCGCCAACTCCACCTACATTGATGTCTCACTTTTGTCTAGACACTTCACCTTTGGTGATTGTTGTAACCCGACAGGAGTGTTCGCCAGCTCCACCTACATTGATGTCACTTCTGTCTAGCCACTTCACCTTTGGTGATTGTTGTAACCTGACAGGAGTGCTCGCCAGCTCCACCTACATTGATGTCTCACTTCTGTCTAGACACTTCACCTTTGGTGATTGTTGTAACCTGACAGAAGTGCTCGCCAGCTCCACCTACATTGATGTCTCACTTTTGTCTAGACACTTCACCTTTGGTGATTGTTGTAACCTGACAGGAGTGTTCGCCAGCTCCGCCTGCAGTGATATCATTTCTGTCTAGACACTTCACCTTTGGTGATTGTTGTAACCTGACAGGAGTGCTCGCCAGCTCCACCTACATTGATGTCTCACTTCTGTCTAAACACTTCACCTTTGGTGATTGTTGTAACCTGACAGGAGTGCTCGCCAGCTCCGCCTACAGTGATATCACTTCTGTCTAGACACTTCACCTTTGGTGATTGTTGTAACCTGACAGGAGTGCTCGCCAGCTCCACCTAAATTGATGTCACTTCTGTCTAGACACTTCACCTTTGGTGATTGTTGTAACCTGACAGGAGTGCTCGCCAGCTCCACCTACATTGATGTCTCACTTCTGTTTAGACACTTCACCTTTGGTGATTGTTGTAACCTGACAGGAGTGCTCGCCAGCTCCACCTGTAGTGATATCACTTCTTTCTAGACATATCGCCTTTGGTGATGGTTGTAGCCTGACAGAAGTGTCCACCAAATCAAACAGTGATGTCGCGCCACACATTTTTTTTATTTTGTTCATGATGTGAGATGATGATGATTTTTTTTTATTCTGGACTGAGCTTAAAGTTTCCTTCAAGTTGCCTACGTACCCTTTAACGAAAGGGATCAAGTCATAACGTAGTTCATTACACACACATTTTTTTTATTATAATTGTTTTTGGAGGCCGTTCACAATTTTAACTCATGCGGGCTAGGAGTACCATGCAGTTTAGGCTCTTGCGATAAGGAGCATTACATTTTACGCATAGTATTTCTTCAGAAACTTTCCGTTGATCGGACCAATTCTGAGTCCGTCTTTGTCAACTATCTTGTATGCTCCATTCGTGTAGACTTCTTTTACAACGTAGGGTCCGTCCCATTTAGGAGTGAACTTATTCCCTGTATGTCGAGTTGTTATAATAGGTCTTCGAACTGCTAGCACGAGCTCCCCAACTTGGAATGAGCGAGGTCGTATCTTTTTGTCGAAAGCTTTACACATGCGTGCTTGATAGCATTCTAATGTTTGCTGCGCGTCTAGTCTTTTTTCATCCAACGCCTCTAATTCTTGGAGACGTAACTTGGAATTATCCTCAACAGTGAGTCCTTCTTGAACTGCCATTCGCAACGATGGGATTTCTCTCTCCAAAGGGAGAACAGCTTCTACTCCATAGACAAGAGAATAAGGTGTGGCTCCTGTCGGAGTACGATAGGTAGTTCAATATGCCCATAATGCTTCGCTGATTCTTTCTTGCCAGTCTCTTTTCGTTTTTGATACTACTTTCTTCAACAGGTTGCATAACGTCTTGTTAAATGCTTCAGCTAAGCCATTTGCCGCGGCATTGTACATAGAAGAATTAAATTGCTTGAAGCTAAACTTTTCGCATAACTTGTCCATTAAGCTGTTAGAAAATTGTCTCCCATTGTCGGTCACAATGCGATGAGAAATGCCGTATCGATAGATGAGATGATTACGAACAAAATCAGCTACATTTTCTTTCTTTGCTTCTTTTAATGCAACGGCTTCAGCCCATCTTGAGAAATAATCTGTCGCCGCAAGGATATAAGAATGACCTGCTGATGATTTAGGTGTTATTGGCCCGACAAGGTCAAGTCCCCAAGCTTCGAATGGCCATGAGGCTACAGTTGGATGAAGTGGCTCCGGAGATTGATGTATGAAGTTGGCATGAAATTGACAAGCTTCACATTTCTTCGCGTACTGTATCGAGTCTTGAACCATCGATGGCCAATAATAACCCATCCTTTTCAGCTGAAAATAAAGTTTTGGCCCAGATTGGTGAGCTCCACAGAGGCCTGAATGAGCTTCTTCTAAGGCTTGTGTTGATTCTTCTTTTCCTAAGCATCGAAGAAAAAGACCCTCATATGAGCGGCGATATAGAACATCTTTGTAGTGGATGAATCGAAATGCTCTTCTCCGTATCTCAGTTTTATGTCGCACATCAATGGGAAGCTTTCCATGCTGTAGATAATCTATAATCGATTGTCTCCAATCTTCTTCTTCAATCACATAGACGGATATTACATTGGTTTCTTGACTTTCTTTTTCAGTCGGTGGTACAATCCATCTTTGAAAAAGTGGGATGTTTAAAACTTCACTTTCTGAAATTGAAAGAGCCGTGGCCAGATTTGCCAACGCATCTGCCTTTGTATTTTCGGTTCTTGGAACATGTTCTATCGTCATACTTTCAAAATTTTCTAATAGTTGCCTGGCATAATTGAAGTAAGGTATTAAATCTTCATGCTTTACCTCGTATTGGAGTAACAATTGATTGATTATCAATTTTGAATCTCCATAGATTTCTATATAACTCACCCCAATTTCTATGGCTATTTGAAGACCCATAATGAGCGCTTGGTATTCGGCAACATTATTCGAACATACTTCTCCGAATGTGAAGCTATATGGTAACATATGTTTTTCAGGCGAGATAAATATTACGCCTGCTCCTGCGCCATTCCTTCGAGCTGCCCCGTCAAAATACATAGTCCAAGGTTCAACAATTTCGACGTAGAAGATTTCTTCATCAGGCAAGTCTTCCGATAATTTCCAGTCTGATGGCACTGGATGATCTGCCAAGAAGTCTACCAAGGCTTGCCCCTTCACCGCCTTTTGTGGAACGTAGACGATATCATATTGCTGAAGTAAGATTGCCCACTTAGCCAATCGTCCTGAGATAATCGGCCGGGATAAGACATATTTGATTGGGTCTGCCTTCGCCACCAAATGCACTGTGAACGCTTGCATATAATGCCTTAGTTTATCGATGGCAAAGAAAAGTGAAAGACACATCTTCTCGATGGGTGAATAATTCAGTTCTGCCCCATTCAAAGTTCTACTTAGATAATAAAGGGCACACTTTTTACCTTTCTCTCTTTCTTGTGCTAGCAATGCCCCAAGCGATCTTTCTTGTGCAGTAATATACAATATTAATGGTTTTTCTGCTATGGGAGCGCTTAAAACTGGAGGGTTGAGCAAATATTTCTTTATGCTATCAAAAGCATTTTGACATGCTTTGTCCCACTCAAATGTCGTATCCTTCCTCATCAATCTTTGGAATGGTTGACATCGACCTGCTAGATTAGAGATGAACCTTCTAATATAAGCCAGTCGTCCTTGAAGACTTCTTAGTTCATGTAAGTTTCGCGGCTCTGGCATCTTCTGAATGGCATCGATCTTGGACTGGTCGATTTCAATCCCTCGATGCTTTACTACGAAACCAAGAAACTTTCCTGATGTCACGCCGAATGCACATTTGAGAGGATTCATTTTCAATTGATATTTTCTCAGACGATCAAAAACTATCTTTAGATCTTGTAAGTGGTCTTTTAGTTTGTTGGACTTAACCACAAGATCGTCAACATAACATTCGACGCGTTTATGGAGCATGTCATCAAAGATCTTTTGCATAGCACGCTGGTAAGTTGCTCCAGCATTCTATAAACCAAAGGGCATCACTTTGTAACAATATATTCCTTTGGGAGTTCGGAATGCTGTCATCTCTTCATCTTGAAGGGCCATCCGAATTTGATTATATCCTGAAGATCCATCCATGAATGATAAAGCTTCATGTCTTGTGGTAGCGTCAACCATGAGTTCAGTGATGGGCAATGGAAAATCATCTTTGGGGCATGCATTATTGAGATCGCGAAAGTCAACACACACGCGGAGTTGTCCATTCTTCTTTTTCACTGGAACAATATTTGATATCCATGTTGGATATTTTACCTCTCTGATGAACCCCGCTTCTATCAATTTATTAACTTCAACTTCAATTTGAGGAACGAGCTCCGGTCGAAAACGTCTTTGACCTTGCTTGATTGGTCGATACCCTTGTTTGGTTGCAAGATGGTGGACTGCTATCTTTGGGTCGAGTCCTGGCATCTCTTTGTACGACCAAGCAAAAACATCTTTGTATAAAGTGAGCAAGTTCAAATATTCACCTTCCTCTTCACCATTAAGTGATGCACTTATGAAGGTTGGACGTGGATTTTCAGCCGTACCGAGGTTTACCTCTTTGAGCTCATCAATCGTAGATTGACTACCATCTTCTAGTGATGCTGGCGCTTCTTCAACATCTTCTTCGGAAATTTCAACGTCTGACATTTCTTCAACGGTAATATGACAACAGACATCCTGACCTTCTTCATGCTCTTGGTTTACCTGTGCAGGATTAGTCAAAATGGTTAATTGTCGCTTCACTTTCAAAGAACCTTCCATATTTATAAGAACAAACGACTTTCTTTTCATCTGTGAAGGAACAATACTACGAAATTCATTATCGTCATTCATTTCTTCAAGTTGTTCTTTTTCTTGAGTTTTCAACTTTCCCCGTAATGATTACTCGTTGTTTCAAGGCGATCGAAGACTGATCGCGAAGGTTTGTCTATTTTCTTCGATGCAGACACGCTTAACCTTCGGAATACTGAAAGTCGAGTGGGTATTGAAGCCAGACTTTGATCTTCTCTTTTTGTTTTCGTGAAACTTAAACGTTGGTGAACTGAAAGACGGGTAGATGGAACTTCAATGCGGTTGAAGACAGAGATCCTCTGATTATTATTGTTCTTTTCTTCTTCTGAGTCGCCAACCTCTTCTGTCGTTATGTGATGGGCATTCACAACTTTTTCTTTTCCCTTTCTTATTATGCGAATTGGCTCTGGTGGGTTATACCCTAGTCCAGCTCTTGAAGTAGGTATGACGTAATGATAAGTCTCTGAAAGTGACTTATTTAGGACCCATTTAGCTTAAGAAGATGAACACTTTTAGGTGTTTTTGATAGCATTTAGCTTAAACCTATGCTTAAATATGAGAATGAGAAGAAGGTAGCTAAATTAGGACTTATGCACAATAGGAAAGAAAAGGGTTGAAAACCGAAGGAAAAGAATGAAAAAAACTGCATTGCGACAGCATTGCGGAAACATTGCTGAAGCCGCAATTATTCAAGTGAAAACCGTAAGTTGACTGATCTTTTTCTGTTAATTTCCGTGATTTCAGGGATTCGTTCTTTCTCCTCCATCCATTCTGATATATGACGTTGAAGATTGATGGTTCTCCTTGGCCCAAACGCACCTGCAAACTACTATAAAAGGGGGTCAAAGTCGGAGGTTCAAGCATCATCCGAAAGCGTAGAAGTCTTCTCGCAGTCCATCTTTTCTCCTGTTTTCCTTTGCCGTCTGCTGGTTTGCGAAGCTCAGCTGTTGGAATCGATAATCTGATAGGAAGGAGAGGAGATTCTTCTTCTCTCCCGATTGGATTCATCCAAGCAAGGCTGTTCTTTCTCATCCTTCATTCGAGGCGACTGCAACGAGACATTCGAAGCTGTTTTACTGTTTTTGTTCTTCATTTCCATTTTCTCCTTCTGTCTTGTGTTGTTTCTGTTCTTGTGGCGAATTTAGTTCATTTCGTTGTGTTCTGTCTTTCTGTTCTTTACTTTAAGTATCTCTTATGTTCGTTCAAACAATCAATCAATCAGACATAGAATTCAGTATTTCACAGTTCTCGCCTTTGCATTCTACTGCTTTCCCTTGCTGTTTTACACACATTTCCCTTCTAAGCATGTCTATTTTATCTTTTAGATCTGTTCTCCTTATATCCATGAGTAACTAAGTCACTTAGGGGCATGCTAATGACAACACTATAGGCTAAAAAACGTGAATCAAGCATGTAGGATAGCTCTCGAAGCATTGATTGTATGTAAGCTTCATCCCACGGGCAATTTCGATTGGCCATCCATTTTGTCCAAAGAACTCCTAACCTCTGGAAGGAGTAAGAGTTCAGAGTCATATTATCATGCTAGCCTTTCAAGGTAACCAGGAAACGGCCTAGGAATAGGCGTTTCCCTAGTACAAACCATATCTTTCTGCCTTAACAAGATGCTTAAGACCTTACTTTGAGTTGAGTAAACTAAAGAATCTAATGCATGGAATCGGACGATACATGAGATTAAGATAGTTTGATGCATAGAGAGTAGATCCAGTGCTTGAGAATCGTATAAAAATGCCTATAGGATAGTCATTAGTAGCCCTTAATTCTCCATTTTACACACTTTTACTGTTTTACAATTGCGATAACATTGCGGTATCCGCAATTCTGCTAAGTTACCATTCTGTTTAGCTGTTTTCTTCTTCGTTTATTAATTTCATCTCTTGTCCTTTGAGTCTAATTTCAACTTGCATTTGTTTATGTTGCATTCCTTTACACATTCAGCAAAAATTAGATAATTAAAAACCAATTTTACCCCATCAAATCCACCCCTTCTTTCTTAACAAAACACTTCGCGAATAGCTAAAAATAAGTCTCTGTGGGAAAACGAATGAAATATACTTACTACTTGCTATAAGATCATGTATGCTTGCATGTTCTGAGTGCTCTATCTCTTTTATTGCCTAATTATTTCAACACATTGAGCACGCAACAAGTTTTTGGCGCCGCTGCCGGGGATTTATTTTAAGTGAAAACGAAGTTTGTTAAGTTTGAAAAACCAAGTTTATTGCTTATTGATGCTGATCTGTTTCATTTCTTTTGCAGGTATTATTGGGTTAGTTTATGAGTGAGCCTTCAAGTAGATATCTAGAGTTCAATCCTGAGCCTGAGAGACTACTTAGAGCTAGAAACAAAGCAAAGAAACAACTCTTTAAACAACCTCCTATACCTCAAATCATACCTGAAATCGAAGAAATGGACGAGATAGTTCCAAATCCGGTACCTGTCATTCGCAACCCCATCGAAATAGCGAATGACAAGAATAGTGCCATTCTTTCATATTTAGTACCTATGCCTGGGGAGCTGAACCCCAGCATAATCCGTCCTGAAATCACTGCCAACTCATTCGAGTTAAAGCCAGTGATGTTCCAAATGTTGTCCACTGTGGGACAATTCTTTGGAATAGAAAATGAGGACCCCCACAACCATCTTAGGAACTTCTTAGGAGTTAGTGATACCTTCATCATCCCTGGAGTGTCCCAAGAAGCTTTGAGGCTATACTTGTTCCCTTACTCTTTGAGGGACAAAGCCAAAACATGGTTGAACTCATTACCCTCTGGATCTGTCCTTAATTGGACAGACTTAGCAGAGAAATTCCTAGTCAAATACTTCCCACCTGATAGGAATTCTACCTTTCGTGATGATATAGTTAAGTTCAAACAAGCTGATAATGAATCTCTTCACGAAGCTTGGACAAGGTTCAAAGATCTTCTTCTCAAATGTCCACATCATGGCATCCCATGGTGTATCCAAATAGAGGTCTTTTTCAAAGGATGCAACCCCAGCACTAGGCAAGTCTTAAATTCATCTGCTGGTGGTTCCATGTTGTCCAAAAGTTACAACGAGGCCTATGAGATCTTGGAGAAGATCTCAGCATCTCACTGTAGGTGGTCAGATGATCCAGTTGAGCCAAGTAGGGCTCAAGACAAGGATGCTCTAAGTGCAATGAGCACCCAAATAAATGCCCTGACCAACTTAGTTAAGCAAATGGCTCAAGCCAATCTCCAAACAAGTGCCAACACCGCTACCGCCATGTCAATGGGCACCCAAACAAGTCAAGGTGAGACACTTGTATGTGGATTCTGTGGGGAAGGGCACCTGTATGAATACTGCCCTGGGAATCCAGCCTCAGTCTGCTACATTGGAAGCCAGCAGCAGCCTAGGAACAACCCCTATTCCAATACTTACAACCCTGGTTGGAGGAACCACCCTAACCTGTCATGGGGTGGCCAACAAAATGTTAACCAAAATCCTAACCAGCCTAGACCGAGTGGAACACCTGGTTTCACTCCCCAACATAACCAATCAATGTATCAAAAACCTTACAACCAACCTGTAGGATCTTCTGTAGAAAACTTACTGAAGGAATACATAGCTAAGAATGATGCTACTCTTCAAAGCCAGCAAGCTACTCTTAGGAGCCTAGAGAACCAAATAGGCCAATTGGCCAATGAACTCAAGAGTAGGCCCCAAGGTAGACTCCCTGCTGACACCGAGGTGCCAAGGAGAGATGGTAAAGAACAAGTTCAAGCAATTGAACTTAGAAGTGGCAGACCCTTGGTGAGCAACACAAAGGACACACCAAAGAAAGTAGAGAACACTGAGTTTAGTGCTCCACTGGAGTCTCTGCCAACCCAAGGTCCACCACCAACTAGCACATCAGGAGCCAGGCTAGAGCCAATTATTGAGGAGATAGAAGAAATTCCAAGGCCTCCACCTATCCTAAGGCGCCCTGACGTGCCTGCATATGTGCCACCACCTCCATACCCTCGAAGGCTTAAGAAGAAGCAGGAACAGGAAGTTCATTTTAATAAATTCTTAGAAATTCTTAAGCAAGTGCATGTCAACATTCCTTTTGTAGAAGTTTTACAGTCTATGCCTTCCTATGTGAAGTTTTTGAAGGACATTATTACTAACAAAAAAATAATTGGTGAGTTTGAAACAGTAAACCTCACTGAAGAGTGCAGTGCCATACTCCAAAACATGCTGCCTAAGAAGGAGAAGGATCCTGGTTCCTTCACCTTACCTGTAGAACTTGGAGGCAAGCACGTGGGCAGAGCGCTTTGTGACCTGGGCGCCAGCATAAACCTCATGCCCCTATCACTATTCCGCCAGTTGGGAATAGGAGAAGCACGTCCAACCACTGTCACCTTACAATTAGCAGACAGATCCATTGCATATCCAGAAGGTAAAATTGAGGATATTTTAGTAAAGGTTGACAAATTTATTTTCCTTGCAGATTTCATTATCCTGGATTATGAAGCAGACAAGGAGGTCCCCATCCTGCTAGGCAGACCATTTCTAGCCACAGGTAGGGCACTGATAGACGTCCAAAAAGGTGAGCTCACTATGAGGGTTCATGATGAAGAGGTGAAATTTAGTGTGTATAAAGCTTTGAGGTACCCCTCTGACCTTGAATCCTGTGCTAGTATGGACGTTGTTGATTCTTTAATGGAAGAACAATTGGAGCATGTATTATTAACCAAGCATGCTAATGATTATGTACAGTTAGATGTAGCTGACTTGAATGTATCTGACATAATGGATATGCCTGTAGATAAACCACAACATGTATGTATGAATATAGACCTAACCGATAGATCTGTGAATCCTTTAAAGCCATCCATTGAGCATCCACCTGTTTTAGAACTGAAACCACTACCCACTCACCTCAAGTATGCATATTTAGGGAGTAATGGAACTCTGCCTGTTATCATTTCTTCTAAACTAAGTGAAAAGCATGAGGTTGAACTGATATTACTGCTTAAGCAACATAGGAAGGCTATTGCATGGACTATTGCTGATATTAGAGGCATTAGCCCTTCTTATTGCATGCATAAGATTATACTAGAGGAAGAACACACACCTAGAGTAGATCATCAACGTAGGCTGAATCCCTCTATGAAAGAGGTAGTTAAGAAAGAAATAATAAAATGGTTAGATGCTGGTGTGATCTTTCCCATAGCTAGTAGCCAGTGGGTGAGTCCTATCCAATGTGTACCTAAAAAGGGTGGGATGACTGTGGTAGTCAATGAGAACAACGAACTGATTCCAACTAGGACTGTCACAGGGTGGAGAGTGTGCATGGATTACAGGAAATTAAATAAAGAAACTAAAAAAGACCACTTCCCTCTACCGTTCATTGACCAGATGTTAGACAGAATAGCTGGTAGAGCCTACTATTGTTTCTTAGATGGCTATTCTGGCTATAACCAGATTACTATAGACCCCAAAGACCAAGAGAAGACTACCTTCACTTGCCCTTTTGGAACTTTTGCCTTTCGCAGAATGCCTTTTGGCTTATGCAATGCACCGGCAACTTTCCAAAGGTGCATGATGGCAATCTTCTCTGAGTTGGATGAGTCCATGATAGAAATATTCATGGATGACTTCTCAGTCTTTGGGGACTCATTTACAAACTGTCTAGAAAACCTAGGACAAGTCCTGGCTAGGTGTGAGGAGACCAACCTAGTCCTCAATTGGGAAAAGTGCCATTTCATGGTGGATGAAGGGATTGTCTTAGGTCATAGAGTGTCAAGGGCAGGTGTAGAGGTCGATAGGGCCAAAATAGAGATCATAGAGAAGTTGGTAGAGCCTCAGAATGTCAAGGCCATTAGAAGTTTCTTAGGGCATGCTGGTTTCTACAGAAGGTTCATTAAGGACTTTTCTAAGATAGCCAAGCCTCTGTATGAGCTGCTAGAACTAAATAGGCCATTCATCTTCTCTAAGGAATGTGTAGTAGCTTGGACCACCCTTAAGAAAGCGCTAGTCACAGCACCTGTTATTATAGGGCCAGATTGGGATCTCCCATTTGAGATGTTATGTGATGCTAGTGACTATGCTGTAGGGGTCATGTTAGGCCAGAAGATTGACAAACTTACACACCCTGTCTATTATGCTAGTAAGACCTTGAATGAGGCTCAATGTAATTATACAACTACTGAGAAAGAGATGCTTGCTGTAGTGTTTGCTTGTGAGAAATTCAGGAACTATATTGTAGGCACTAGGACAATTGTATACACTGACCATTCTGCCTTGAAATATCTTATGAGGAAGGCTGATGCCAAGCCTAGGTTGATTAGGTGGGTGTTATTGCTGCAAGAATTTGATCTGGATATTCGAGACAAGAAAGGTTGTGAAAATGTGGTTGCAGATCACCTTTCTCGATTGCAGCACAATTGCGGAAAAATTGCGGACACCGCAATTTCTGATGCTTTTATTGATGAACATGTCTTTGTTTTGACTCATCGTGATAACGATGAGGAACCTTGGTTTGCTGACATTGCTAACTTCCGTGCATCACAGGTATTACCAGTTTTCAAGGGAGGACAAGAGAAGAAGAGGTTCCTTCATGAAGCAAGGAAATTCATCTGGGATGACCCCACACTTTACAGAACCTGTGCTGATGGCTTGCTGAGGAAGTGTGTTTCAGCTGCTGAAGCGAAGTCTGTGCTGCAGCACTGTCACGCAGCTCCTTATGGTGGACACTTTGGTGGCCAAAGAACAGCTGCAAAGGTATTTCAGAGTGGCTACTATTGGCCAACAATCTTCAAGGATGCCCACAACTATGCCCACAGCTGTGATGAATGCCAAAGAACAGGTAACCTCAGTCGAAAGGATGAGATGCCCCTCACCTACATCTTAGAGTTGGAGCTCTTTGATGTGTGGGGCATTGACTTCATGGGGCCATTCCCTCCATCATCAGGTAACCTTTACATATTAGTGGCAGTAGACTATGTGTCCAAGTGGGTAGAAGCCAAAGCATGTCCTAATAATGATGCTAAAACAGTCACCAACTTCTTGCATAGGCACATTTTTACTAGGTTTGGGACACCTCGTGCCATCATTAGTGATGAGGGGTCACATTTCATTAACAAGGCTATGAAGAGAGTGTTGGCTAAATATAACATTAGACATAGAGTAGCCACTCCCTATCACCCACACTCGAATGGACAGGCTGAAATTTCAAATAGGGAAATTAAGAACATCCTAGAAAAAGTGGTCAAACCTAATAGGAAAGACTGGTCCTTCAAGCTTGAGGATGCACTTTGGGCTTATAGGACAGCATATAAGACACCTCTAGGTATGTCTCCTTATAGGCTGGTTTATGGCAAGACTTGTCACTTACCACTTGAGTTAGAAAACAAAGCATTTTGGGCCATGAAGGAATTGAATTTTTGTGTAAAGGATGCAGGAACACTGAGGTCTTTGCAATTACATGAGCTTGATGAGCTTAGACATATGGCCTATGAAAATGCTAAAATGTATAAGGAAAAGACCAAGATTTGGCACGATAGTAGACTTAGAGTTAAGGATTTTAAGAAGGGTCAACTTGTCTTGTTGTTTAACTCACGGTTGAAATTATTTCCAGGGAAACTTAAGTCTAGATGGTCAGGTCCATTTGTGATTACTAATGTGTTTGTTCATGGTGCCATAGAGATAAAGAACTTGCAGCAAGGCCAACCATTTATGGTTAATGGTGCAAGGTTGAAGCACTACTATGAGGAAGGAGATGTGAAGACTCTCTCGGCCTTCCTCTTGACTGAAGCATGAAAAAAGAACGAGAGAGGACGAGTGATTGCTGTGCTCGTCAACATAAGGCTCATGCCTTAGTTTATTTTTTGCGATTTTCCGGTTATCATTTGTGTGTTTTGTTGTATGATTTTAATTACGAATTTGATGTTGCTTTTATTTCTTTTTGTAGGGAATCGAAAGAGGGAATCAAGGAGAGTAATTCCAGCTTTAAAAATCAAGAAACGATCGAGCCAAATAAAAGATACGGACGAGCAAAGTTTGCCATTTAGATGAAAAAAAATCCCTAAAATTGCGCTGGAATTGCAGGATCCGCAAAATATAGCCGTTGGGATTTAGCCGTTTCCTTTATATCCGTTAGAAGACGCTCGATCGATACGATTCTCTCACTCTCTGAATTCCAAGAAAGCTGCGATTCTCTTCATCTTTGATCCTTCTCTCCAAACCTCCAAGACTCAACAATGGTGTTCACACGGGCTGAAAGATCTGCAGCCAAGAAGAGGGCTGATGACGCTGCTGAGACAGCTGCGAGAGACGCACTACTTGCCTTGGCTACGGCTGACGCTGCACGCACCGAACGTCTCCCCAAGCTTCCGGTCCGTAGGAAGAAGTGGAGGGTTGTCACAGAAATCCCTGCTGGACCCTCTGAACCAGCAGGCACACCCAAGAAGCGCCGGTGGAGTGTCGAGACGGCCGCCGAACCAAGCAAAGCCAAGACTCCCTCTGTGGAGAGTCAAGAACCGGATCGTGCGTCCCACGAGTCGACCAAGAAGGGTTCGTCGCCATCTGCATCGCCTGCGCACAGCCCTTCACCATCTGAACCAGTGCAGAGCCCAGAGTTGCCGTCATCACCGCCAGCGCAGAGTCCTGAACTGCCATCTTCGCCACTGAGTTCTGCGCAGACACCTACAGCAGAGCAAAACACCACGCCGTCACACACTTCCCCACGGCCTGACCCTGAATTCCCATATGGGGATTATCAAGAATCAACGCAGGGCAGTGGGGAAGGTGAGGACGAGGAGGTTTTCTCACCTATGAGGGAAGCAAGTGCCGAGAGCCCTGCGCAGCAGGATGATTCCATGGAAGAGACGCTGGGGGCATGCCTCCAGCAGATCAACATCAAGGCAAAGCTCAAGAAGAAGAAGAAGGCCAAGATTGTCAAGGCCAAGCGATCCAAGAAGCTGAAAAAGAAGAAGGCCAAAAGGGCGCCTTCCGCAGACAACGAAAGCACTGAGCCTTCGCTTAAACGAATCAAGGTTGAGGCTGCCGAGTCAGCCAAGCCAGCAGATAAAGGGAAGGCCAAGCTCTACCCTGAAGATGAGCCTCAGTCAGTGAGGTATGTTTCCTCTGATGCTGAGTCCAGAGGCGTTGAGCTGAGGAAGAGGGAGTTGCTACATGAGAAGGGCTTCCTCGACAGACCTGCTGACCTGTCGCAGTTCTTGCGCGCAAGGATTATCAATCACAGCTGGGAGGAGTTGTGTAGGCCACCCAATCCGGCTTACACAGCTATGGTATACGACTTCTACGCCAACCTGCGCAACTCTGAAGAGGGGCTCTCTGTGGTGAGGGGAGTAAAGGTGGACTACTCAGCAAAAGCTATCAACGAAGCTTATGGCCTCAAGGGCCAAAGACACACTGATTATGCACGGATCGTTGATGAGCCTACTGAGGCAGTGCTGGAGGAGGCCATTCGAACCATTGGCCAACCTGAAGCAGCGTGGACTGTATCACGCAATGGGAGGCACACTCTCATGAGTGCCAACCTGACAGCAAAGGCAGCTGTATGGTTTGCCTTTGTACGGAGGAAGCTGGCCCCTGTGACCCATGAGACGACCATCAACCAGAGCAGATCGCTGCTAGTCTACGCCATTATGCGAGGTCTCACGGTCAATGTGGGGGAAATTATGTCAGCCGCCATTGCTGAGTGCGCCAAGAAAGGTAAGGGACCACTGTTTTTCCCTAACACCATAACCAAACTATGTCTGCTTGCAGGTGTCCCCACTAAGCGACTGGAGCAGCAGATGGCTTACACAGGCCACTTGGAGCTGCCTGCTAGCCTGAGGCTGAAGAGGAAGGGGAATATGGAGTTTGAACTGGATAGGCTGGCTGCTGATCAGTCCCTATCCATGGCGTGCCTGATGGATATGCAAAGGAGGATGGCTCAATGGGCCACTTACGCACAGGCAAGGGACAAGGAAGTTGCAGACCAACTTGGGTGCAGCTTCCCTGACTTCCCCACAAATCTCTTGACTCCATGGGTGCCCCCACGACCACGGCAACCTGATGAGGATGAAGACGTTTGAGTGCTGGTTTGAATTGCACTGAAGGGAGTATTGCTGTTCCCTTAGAAAAAAAAACAATTTTCTGCTTTCTGATAGCCTATGTGAATTATGCTGTTTTTAGTACACTTTTGATCTGTTTTAGATGCTTAGTTTTATGTTTTTAATTTTGCTTAGTATAGCTTGATGATAGGTGACTAGGTAGGGTAGTTTTGTTTTATTTTTAGGAGAGCTTGAATGACTGGAAAGAGCATGCTTAGGAGCCTTAATCACTGTTATATCTGCCCTGACTTAATTGCGAAATAATTGCGGTCCCCGCAATTTTTATTACTGAAAGCATGTTTTGGACTATCTGTTTAGCTAGGCGAGATCTGTTTAAATTCCATCTTTTGCTGCTATCACGACTACCTTATATAGCTTATATAAGAGCATGCTGGATGAGTGTCATAGGACATCCTTTGATAGTTTAAATTAACCTCTAAAAAGCTCAGCATGCACAGCTTTAAGACCTTCTCTGTCTGTTTTTTTTTAAATTCCTGTTGCTATGATATTTTCTTTTAGAATGTTCTGTCTATGCCTAGGTCTTTTAGATTCTCTTTGTTTTACCTTAGACTAGATGCTTCTAGGACAAGTTTGGGGGTGTGCCACCTCAGACACTCATTGGGGACAATGAGTAGTTGAAGTTTGGGGGAGGCCACCCTAGGCCTAGGAACATTCCTCTCTCCCTTAGAAACATAAGCATTCTTCTTCTCCTTTACAAAAAAATGATGAACTGAAAAAAAAAAAAAAAATGAAGAATAGAATAAAGAGGGGGGTCTTTCTTAGGTTGCTAAGTAATTAGTGCCAAGTGTGTAACCCACAAGTGGCATTGCATCAAAAGGCAACCAAAGGAAAGGCTCCACCTAAGTAAGAAAAAGGGAAAAGCATAGGGAAGAAGAATGTATACCTAGGAGTTATAACTTTGTGGCTTAGGTGTCCTATTTAAAAAGAACTCTGATCCTCAATTAGCTAAGCACAAAGTTGTAACTTGTAGGGTTGTTTAGGGAGATGAGTGTTTATCCAATGTAGTGATGCCAGGGTTTAGGTTGTTCTCTAAAAGTACTACTGTCACCGTTAATACTAAGACTGGCATGACTCTAAGGAAGCCTAGACACATTAAAAATAAAGCTAGAAGCATGTACTGAGTCTGAGGTAAAGCTAGGCAGAATTTGAAACCTTAGGGATAGTGGCATGATATGACAAAAGTAAATAGATCAGTTGTAGGAAGTTAATGAAAGCAGAAGGAGTGTTAGGCGGGCAAAGTCAGAAGAAGCTAGATAAGAGGGTAGTTTTAAGCGTAGAAGTGTGTCACAGGACAGCATTGCTATAGATAGGGGTATAAGGAAGTCAGTAGGTGGTTAAAGAAGATGAAACAGCAGCCTAGGTAAGTCCTTAGTGTGCTTGAGGACAAGCAAAACCTTAAGTTTGGGGGTGTGTTAAGTCGGGGATCCCACATTGGAAAAGATGAAGGGATCTCACTTGAAACCCAAATAGGATCAAACCCAAGATGGTGAACCCAAAGAGGCGAGAATCCCACATCGAAAAAGATGAAGGGACCTCACTTGAAACCCAAATGGTATCTGACCTAAGATGAAGAACCTAATGAGTCGAGGATCTCACATTGGAAAAGATGAAGGGACCTCACATAAAACTCAAATGGGATCCGACCGAAGATGTTCAATCCAAAGAGGCGAGGATCCCACATCGGAAAAGATGAAGAGATGTTACTTGAAACTCAAATGGGATCCGACCCAAGATAGTGAACCCAAAGAGACGGGGATCCCACATTGGAAAAGATGAAGAGAACTCACTAGAAACTCAAATGAGATCTAACCCAAGATGGTGAACCCAAAGAGGCGAGAATCCCACATCGAAAAAGATGAAGGGACCTCACTTGAAACCCAAATGGGATCCGACCTAAGATGAAGATCCTAAAGAGTCGACGATCCCACATCGTAAATGATGAAAAGAACCTCACTTGAATCTCAAATAGGATCCGACCGAAGATGGTGAACCCAACGAGTCGAGGATCTCACATCGGAAAAGATGAAAGAGATCGCACTTGAAACCCAAACGGAATCCGACCCAAGATGGTGAACCAAAAGAGGTTGGATCCCACATAGAAAAATATGATGGGAACTCAGTTTAAACCCAAATGAGATCCGACCCAAGATGGTGAACCCAAAGAGGCGAGGATCCCACATTGGAAAAGATGAAGAGACCTGACTTGAAACTCAAATGAGATCCGACCCAAGATGGTGAACCGAAAGAGGCTAGGATCCCACATAGAAAAAGATGATGGGACCTCGGTTCAAACTCAAATGGGATCCGACCAAGATGGTGAACCCAAAGAGGCGAGGATCCAAAATTGGAAAATATGAAAGGACCTCACTTGAAACTCAAATGAGATCCGACCTAAGAAGGTGTTGCGTGCTCAATTGTTAAAATAAAGATGCAATGTGAGAGCACTCAGAACATGCAAGCATACATGATCTTGTAGCAAGTAATAAGTATTTTTTCATTCGATTTCCCACAGAGATTTATTCTTAGTTACTAACGAAGTGAGAGGTTAAGTGAGAAAGGGTGGTTTAAATGAGGTAGATTTGGGATTAAAGTGCCTAACTACTAAGGAATGTGCGAGATATGAAAACAATAACAAGTGCAAGTAGATAAGTGAACTCGAAAGTAAAAGGAAAAGAATTGCGGAAAGAGCAATTTCCTAGCAATGTTACTAACAACGAATTAAGGGTAAAGTAGGGAAACAAGGGCTACTAACAACTCCTCTATAGGCTTTTTCATACGATTCTCAAGCAACAGATCAACTTATCATGCATCAAACTAACTCATGCTCATGTATCTTCCGATTTCATGCATTAGATCCTTTAGTTTACTCATGTCCGAGTAAGGTCTTAAGCATCTTTTTATAACAGTGAGTTTAATGATTTGTACTAGGAAAACGCCTATTCCTAGGTCGTTTTCTGGTTACCATGAGAGGCTAGCATGAATATATGACTCTGAACTCTTACTCCTTCCAGAGGTTAGGAGTTCTTTGGACAAAATGGATGGCCAATCGAAATTGCCCGTGGGGTGAAGCACACATACATTCAATGCATATTAAAGCTAACCTATACGCTTGATTCACTTATTTCTACCTATAGACTTATCATTAGCATTCCCTTTTGAGATTTAGTTATTCATGGATGAAGTTGGAATAGGAAGAATATGTGGTGGAAACATGCTTGACAGAATATAGAGGACAAAACAGAAGAAGGGAACAGTAAACAGATAGGCGAAGAACTTGCGAAATAATGGAATGATGCTTTGATTAACCAGTGTTTGAAACGGATGAAACAACAACAGAAGCTGATGAAAAGTAAGCAGACAACGTCGAACTGAACTAAAGTAGCAAGTGTAAACAAATTGCAACCAACAGCAACGAAAGCAGAAACAGAAATTGAAGAAGTGAAGAACGTGCGAAGTAATGAAATACTGCTTTGATTAACCGAAGTTTGAACTAAACAAATAGCAACTATGAGTGATTAAAGCTAAACAGACGAGTACAAAATGAAGTAGAGTAGCAAACTAAAAGGGAAATAACGACAGCCAGCAATGAAAACAGAAGCAGAAAGCAATAAAGGATGCGTGTGAACTCCTCGCCGCAACGCCTTGGGTGACAACCGAAGGTAAGCCTCAGCGTGGATGAATCCAATCAGAAGAGATGGAAGATCCTCTCTTCTTCCTCTCAGATTATCGATTCCACCAGCTAAAACCTCCACGCCAACACCCGTGAGAGAAAACAATGAGAAACTGCGTTGAAGGAGAGATCTACGCCTTTCGAGTGTGTTTTAACCTTCTCCTTTGACCTCCTTTTATAGTGTTCTGCAGGTACGATTGGGCCAAGGAGAACCATCCATTCTGAACGTCGTATCTCTACGTGGCAGCAGGAGAAAGAATGGGCGGCTGAAATTTCGCAACAAAATAGAAATCGGTTAGACAACTTAACAGAATTCACTTAAAACATTGCGGTTTCAGCAATGTTTTCGCAATGCTTCCGCAATGTGCAATTTTCAAGTCTTTAACTTCGTTTTTGGTTCTTTTTCTTTTCTTTTACACATAAGTCCTAATTTAGCTTCATTCTACTAATTCTCACATATAAGCACAAGTTTAAGCTAAATCCTACCAAAAACTCTTAAGATTGAACCTCTTTCTCTAACAAATAAGTCCTAAAATAGTCACTTTTGGAGACGTAACAGAAGGTGAATCCAAAGAGTCGAGGATCCCACATAAGAAATGATGAAGATACCCCACTTGAAACCCAAATGGGATCCGACCCAAGATGGTGAACCCAAAGAGGCAAGGATCTCACATCGGAAAAGATGAAGGGACCTCACTTAAAACTTAAATGGGATCCGACCCAAGATGGTGAACCCAAAAATGCAAGGATCTCACATCGGAAAAGATGAAGGGACCTCACTTAAAACTCAAATGGGATCCGACCTAAGATGATGAACCTCTAGAGGCGAGGATCCTACATCAAAAATATGAAAGAGACCTCACTTGCAATCTAAATGCGATTCGACCGAAGATGGTGAACCCAAAGTGGAGAGGATCCCACATCATAAGAGATGAAAGGGAACTCAGTTGAAACCCAAATGGGATCCGCCAAAGATGGTGAACCCAAAGAGGCAAGGATCTCACATCGGAAAAGATGAAGGGACCTCACTTAAAACTCAAATGGGATCCGACCTAAGATGATGAACCTCTAGAGGCGAGGATCCTACATCAAAAATATGAAAGAGACCTCACTTGCAATCTAAATGCGATTCGACCGAAGATGGTGAACCCAAAGTGGAGAGGATCCCACATCATAAGAGATGAAAGGGAACTCAGTTGAAACCCAAATGGGATCCGCCAAAGATGGTGAACCCAAAGAGGCAAGGATCTCACATCGGAAAAGATGAAGGGACCTCACTTAGAACTCAAATGGGATCCGACCTAAGATGATGAACCTCTAAAGGCGAGGATCCTACATCAGAAATATGAAAGAGACCTCACTTGCAATCCAAATGCGATCCGACCGAAGATGGTGAACCCAAAGTGGAGAGGATCTCACATCAGAAAAGATGAAAGAGAACTCAGTTGAAACCCAAATGGGATCCGCCAAAGATGGTGAACCCAAAGAGGCGAGGATCCTAGATCGGAAAATATGAAAGAAACCTTACTTTAAATTCAAATGGAATCCGACCGAAGATGGTGAACCCAAAGTGGCGAGGATCCCACATCGTAACAGATGAATGGACCTAACTTGAAACCAAATGATAGCTTCATTGTGAGAAAAATATACTTTATACATTTGTTCTAATAAACAAGCTATGGAGACTAGGTTGCTCTTGAAGTTAGGAACCAATAACACATTTTCAAGCAAAATGTAACTATCTCTATAAGACAACTTAACAGCTTCCACTGCTTTAGCTAAGACAACCTCTCCAGTACCAACTCTGAGAGTTATCTCACCTATAGCTAGTGGCTGCAAGGAACTAGTTTCTTGAAACGAAGAACAAACGTGATTAGTGGCCCCTGAATCGAGGATCCAGACATGACTATCATTTTCCGCTAAACACGTTTCTACAACAAGCAAATCATATTTACTTTGTTGCTTCTTCTCAGCACGACTCATTACTGAGCTGGAAAGAGGACAATCCTCTGTTAAAACAGACCTAAGATCATCACGAACAAGAATCATATTCGAGTTCGTTTTCTAGGTCTCGTATTTTTCGCCAATTAACTTAACGGAAGCTAATACGTTTTTAAACGAGCTAGACATGCTGAAAAGAAATGTAAATCTATTAGTGGAATAGTTTTAACCTATTTAAACCAATCAAGTAAATTTAGCAGTAAATAAAGTACCCAAACTTTTTATTTACATGCAACGATGTTTTAGTGAGTTAGAATAGTCGCTACCTAAGGGTAAACGAGCACTCCTTCTCTGAACCAAGACTTTCTTGACTAAATGCTAATAACAGAATAACTCTTACTCTTATAGCATCTTAATTATCGTTTTTGGTCAAGATTTACAAACTCCTTAGCAAATCTTGTAAGTGTGACCCTCCATTTTTTTTTTATAGAACGCACAGGACAACCTCAACAGTGCAACCTAAAGGAATGTCAGAGTTGGGAATGACCCTATGTTTCTTTATCCATAAATGGTGACTGACTTGTTCAACTCCCATAAAACGACCCTCTTAAGGGATTGGTGTCACCAAGGGCACCTTGCAGGCGGAACATGGGAATCAAACGGTTCAATCCAATGGAGGAGACCGTAGGAAGTTGACGCACTTCCTTCTCCCACTTACTATAAATACTTACTCCATTCACCTTGCTATTGAAAGATGCAAATGCCATCCTAAGGGGGATGCCCTATTGACATCTCGAGGCCGAGCATAATTCTCACGTTGTGAACTTTACGGAGTGCGTAGCAGGAGAGGGATATATCATATATTCCTTCTCAACACATATACTAAGTATCATATTCGGTTAAGGGTAAATGACTCAGGTTTTATCCGGCTAAGAAATTAAAAACTTAAGTCTAGGTAAACTTTTTACCTGAGATGTCTAGGTTATTAACAAGTTTAATTAACCTCACACCTCTCGCGCACGCTCATAAAATCGGGTTAACTTTTCTCAAGTACCGGATCGTCCCCAGGTAGGAGGTGTTCCGTAAACCGTCAACTTAAATACCTCCAACCTCGAACAGGATTTCACCGGGTGAGTTTCTCATAACCTTAGTATTTACGAGATAACGACCTATTCATCTAATGAACCAGACGTCTCATTTAACCCTAAATGAACATGCGTTTCTTTGTTATAGATTTTAAAAGTATCCAATTTTACAACACTTTGCAAAACTTAGACTTACTATAACAACTCTACATGCTTCTCAAACATGCATCACTAAGGCATGACAAGTTGAATATTTAATTGCATAATCAATATAACACTTATATCGATTATGTTTTTTAAATATACAACTCCTAATTCATAAATTAATATAACACTTATATCAATTATTATGAATTAAGCATGCATCATATACATTATAACACTTATAACATACAATATGCAACTAAAGTTAGATGTTTAATTTCATAATTAATATAACACTTATATTAATTATTCTATCAAGCAACCAACAACAAATTCATGAATTAATATAACTCTTATATTAATACTCATGAATTAAACATGCATCCTATATATTATAACACTTATAACCTATAATATGCATAAAACCAGGGCAACCTATGTTGTATATTTAATTTCATAATTAATATAACACTTATATCAATTATTCTATTAAATTAACAACATCTAATTCATGAATTAATATAACTCTTATATTAATACTCATGAATTCCCAAATATGCATACTATATATTAAAACACTTGTAACATATTTTCAATGCATGGAGCATGCTTCCTACGGTGGGATTTTAAATCTATATGGCATACGTTATGCACATACAAACATGAAATTTAATCCAAACATACATTCGCAATGCATAATTAATTAAACACACTAAAGTGGATCGATTTTGGCATTTAGCAAGCAATAACTATTTTATTACAAGCTTGAACAACAAGTTAAGTCTTGAGCGGACTTCGAACTCTTCGCACCGCCTTTGACAAGCTTGCTTCCTCCGAACGCTTCGGCCAATTTCTCTTCGAATTTCTCTTCGTATTGCCTAGAACGAGTTTGAACTAACACCGAACAATTCGACCAGCTCAAAACTCGAGCTTCTTTCACAAAGAAACCTATATGGACTCTAATGACTCTAAAAATACATACTCTTCAACACACATTAAAGCCCATACATTCTCGTGCAATTACAAATAAGGAAATTCAAAAAGAAACTATGCCAAAATCGATATTCACTTTAGACGCCAATTCTGAAACAATTTCTAAATTAAAATACCCACCATTTTAAATTGATGCAAATTGAGTTGATCACAAAATCGCTCTAATATTAATTGATGGAGCGACATGAGCAGCGAAAAGCGATTTTGGACCGATGATACTCTAATTTCATCAATTTAACAAATAGAAAACATGTTAAAAGCGACAAAATTAAGAAATTAGAAATACATATCCTTGTAGTTCCAATTTCTTCAAGCTCTGCCGCACGTTCCTCGTCACGAATTCTTCCGGCCTCTTCTCACGAACGCCTCGAGGACCACCCCAGGTAGTCCCGCTATCCACGGCGCCGAGCAACGGAGTTGTGGGACTCCGAAAGAAGAAGAAAAGAAAAAGAAACAGAGGAGGAGGAAGATGGATGGAAGAGACAGAGGAGCAAAAATAGAAAGCTGAAGTTTTTTTAAAAAAAACTTTTGAATACCCTTGTAGTTCCAATTTCTTCAAGCTCCGCCGCACGTTCCTCGTCACGAATTCTTCCGGCCACTTCTCACAAACGCCTCGAGAACTGGTAGAGGATTTTTGGGTATATCCTACTATTTATCGGGTTGTCGAATCCCGCCAAAATGAAAGTTATAAATACCGCTACTACTAAGCTAGCTTGTAGCTAGTGGTAGTCGGGTCGATCCGCAGGGAACCTAAATTATTTTCTCTTAATTAATTCCTATTTGCTTTTTTAATTAAAACAACAAATTAAACAATAAAGCAAATGGGGGAATTGGGTTACGTAAAAGTAAAGGAAAGCAGTAAAAATAGTTAACGATAAAATAAAATAAAGTAACATGTGCTCCTAATTCGAGTGCTCGGGATTTACTTGATGCGCTTAGTTCATCGGGATTCTAATTAGCAAAGTAATTTTATTTCATGCACGCAAAATGTCTTGTCCCAACCGGGTCCAAAGCACCCCAAAGAATTAATTAGAGGTGTCAATTTTAATTAAACATGCTTCATAATTAATCTAAGGTGATAACTGATAAGCCATCAATTAATCAGAAAATAGTAACGGGTATAATTGCGACGAATTATTTCTTAAGACTAATTCGATTTCTCTCCTAACCTTGAGCCCACCGTGAAAACGTTAATCAACTCATACCCCCACTGTGACTTGGGCTCGAATTGATTAGCCAGGAGCTAGACCCTGGCTACAATGCATTAAAGCTTATCAAGAATTAACGCTTAGCCTACTAACATGCGTAACAATTATGGGTGTCAATCCTAATTAGAAAGGCATGGCATTCGTTCTTTATACAGATTGGAGATGCAAGAAATCAACAACACAATGTTAGAAATTCATACAAAAACCCTCGCTAAGCATCAAAGTAAATCTTTAACTCAAATTAGAGCACTTACCTTAGCCAAATGTGTTGAAAATCGATCCAAAAATTGTCCAAAATCTTGAAAATTGATGAAAATATCACCAAACCCGAGGCCAAAACTCTCAAAATCGAAAAATTCTCTTTCTTAGATGAATGGTGGCTGAAAAATTAGGTTTACATGCTTAAAAAGATGGAAAAAAGAGGTTTGGGCCGAAATCTGGCCCAAACTGGGCGCGCTGGGCTGAGAAGGGGCGGGCCGCGCGCAGGCGGTCGGGTCGCGGGCTCTCGTTGAGGCGACTGATGGAGCGGGCCGTGCGCAGGCGGTCGGGTCTCGCGCGCGCGATGGGCTGAGCAGGGGCGGGCCGTGCGCAGGGTCGCGGGCTCTCATGGAGGCGACTGATGGAGCGGGCCGTGCGCAGAGGGTCGGGTCGCGCGCGCGCGATGGGCTGGCGAAGTTGGGCCGCGCGCGCGCGAGCCTGGTGGGCGCTGAGGCGAGAGGATGGGCAGGCGGAGCGGGCCGTGGGCGTGTGGATGCTGACCATTGACCGTTGACCTTTGACTTTTATAAAAATGAGGGAAAATCTTGCATCCACAAAGATTTGAACCTGGGTACCCCCATTGTCCTAATAACCCTACACAATCAAGCCACTTAATCGATTTTAAGTTAAAATTAGATTATTTAATTAATGTAGCTTAATCACTCAAAACGACTAATTAATAAAATATTATAAAATATTCATTTAAGCTCTTAATTATCGCAAATGCCTGATTTACCCCTTAGCAATTAAATTATACAAAATATATCAATTAAGCCCAAATAAATATTCTAATTTACAAGACTTAGGAGCTAAATATTAGCACTTTTGGAGTGCTATCAAAACCCACAACCTAAATCTTGCTAGTCCTCGAGCAAGGAAAACTCTGAACTAGCTCCTAAGAATGAAATTGCATGCAACGACTCTAACCTCAATGCTTTCAAAAAAACAAGGCACTTACAACAAAAGAAAAAAATCAATTGCATGCATAAGCTGAGAACATTTCAAAAATTAAACTACTACTCCCCTACGTGCGTGTGTGATTAGCCAACCTATTCTAGCTCTTATAGACTCGGAAAAGCCACATGCAACTCTACATCTCGTTTTCCCCCTACTTCTAGCAATAAAGAACAGTCTACGACTTTTCAATAATCAAGAGAGTAACAAATTAAAAGGCCTAAATTTTTTTTTTCTTGAGTACTTTGTACTCTTTATTTTCTTTAAACTACCACTTTTTTCTACTTTTCTTTTCTTTACTTCTCCAAGAGAGCCTAACATGTCAACTTGCCTTCGTTCCAGCTTACCCGCAATTTCATTGCACAACGTATCTGACTACGAGCAAGTTTCAAATTTTTAAAGACTAATGTTCACTTCTTAACGTGCACTTTAAGAAGGAGGAGCATGATAGCTCCAAAATAGAGCTATCTTAATGTCCCTAATTCTAGCTAAAACCATGACATATATTGATTAAAATGCTTCCTTGTAGGTGATTTCATGGTCAAGAGCTCGGGAATTCTCTTGATGATTTTCGGGGCAAAAACGGTCATTTAAGAGGTTTCGGGAAGTGCTCGGGTCAAAAAGATAGGTCAAACGGAGCTCGGGAGCCAAAACTACCCAAAATTGGGCTAAGACCCGAGAGGCCAGCGCCCAGGCGCCCAACGAAGGCAGCAGCCCAGCACGCCGCACGCCCGCGCTCAGACGGCCAGACGCGTGCGCGCGCCGCTTCGCCTCGCCCTCGCCCGTGTCCGCGCGCCCCAGCGTCGAGACGCTAGCTCGACGCTGCCCCGACGATTCCCGAAGATGGACGAGCGCCAGTGTCGCGACGCTGGCCTAGCGTCTCGACGCCCCGAAGTCTGAAGCGCACATTTGAAATTCCACCCGAGAGCAAGCGTCGAGCGACAGCGTCTCGACGCTGCGCGAGCGTCTCGACGCTACCCCGCGCGCGCGCCAGCCAACTTAGGGCACAACGTCGAGACGCTGGCCTAGCGTCTCGACGCTCCGAGTTTAAAAAGCGTGAAAACGCAAATCTGCAGCCAACTTTTCATTCTCCTTCTTCTCCAAGCTTCTCCTCTCGGGTCTACCATCATTTTCCACCATTTTTGTACTTCTTCTCCTTCTTTGTGCATGATTCCAAGCTCTTCCATGGGGGATTTGATTAATTCATCCTCCATGGAAGGCTAAACCGAGGTTAGTGCTTAATTTTGGGTTTCGATTTGTGAATTGTGGATGTTTGGGGAGATTTTTCCCCTTTGTAAATGATGAGATTATTAGTTTGTTTATGCATTTCTTGCTTGTTCTTCATAAAATCTAGCATGTGTAGCTAAATTAGGTTGACGCCCTAGTTCCTATGCATGATAGAGGGCTAAAGGTTGGGACGTATAATTGCCCATACCGCTAGGTAGCACGGGTCTAAGCATGGCTAATTAGTTCGGCCCAAAGTGACAGTTGGTAATCTGAATTAATTAACGTTTTCATGTTAGGCTTAAGGCAAGAGAGAAACCAGTTTAGTCTTAGGATTAGGCCGTCGCAATGTTCCCGTCACTGGCACGTAGTCGATTTAGGGGTCGCTACCTTAGATAGATTATTGGCCAAGTTTAATTAGAATTGCACGAGTCTAATTAAATCCTTGGGTCATTTGAGTTAGAAATAACTAAATGAATTGTGTGCATGAACATGGCTAACGAGTAAATTATATCGATGAACCGAACATCCATAACGAGCATTTCCATTTCTCGAAGTTAACCACGACCGTTTAATTTTGCCCGTTGTTATTAAATTTTCCGTTAGTTGCATATTAGGAGCTCCCTTCCCCCCCAAACCAAATTACTATTCTTTTCAATTGTGCATACTTTTTATTTCTAGCAAATTAGACTTAGTTAAATTAGATTTCTTATTTCCCTGTGGATCGACCCCGTTACCACTAAGCTTCAAATAGCTCGGTGTACATCGGGTTTATAAATTGTATTTTGGCAAGCCTCGACAGCTTGAATTTGGAGTACCACATAAAGTGCTCTACCAAATTGGCGCCGTTGCCGGGGAACTAAGTTTAATTTAATTTAGTTAAGTTTAGTTTGTTGGTTTTAAAAATTTTCCTTACTTTCTTTTTGTACAGTTTAATTCTTTTGTATTATTTTACCCGTTTTTGTTCGAGTTTTTGATCGCAGCATTCTTTGAAAATTCAAAAGAAGCGCAAGATGGAGGTCGTGGGTAATTATGAGCATCAAAGAACCATGAGGGAGCTTGCATCATCTGAGCTAGGCCGGAACACATCGAGTATCTTGTATCCGGTAGCTGCAGGTAATTTTGAACTTAAAGCTGGTCTGGTTAACTTATTACCTTCTTTTTATGGTAATATAGGTGAGAATCCAGTCAGACACCTCAAGGAATTTCAGATGGTGTGTTCGTCATTCAGGACCGACGGCATCACTGCAGATCAACTCCATCTCAAGGCCTTTCCTTTCACCTTGAAGGAGAAGGCGAGAGATTGGATGCATTACCTTCCGACTGGGTCCATCACTTATTGGAAAGAGTTGCAGAGAGCGTTTTATGCGAAGTATTTTCCGCCTCCCAAGGTCGCCGCCCTCAGAAAGGAGATACTAAAAATTGAGCAAGGAGCTGAAGAGAGCGTTCTTGAGTGCTGGGAGAGGTTTGGTCGATTATGCGAGGATTGCCCCAATCATCAAATAGCCGAACAGTCCCTCATTCAGGGTTTTTACTACAGTTTGCTTCCCCAAGGGCAGCAGATGATAGACGCCGCTAGTGGAGGCTCGCTCATGGATAAGACACCCGCTGAAGCTAGAATTTTAATTTCTAACATGGCTATAAGCTTAGAGCGGAGTGAAGATGGAGACAAGGAGAAGGCTCGCCTGAAGAAGGATATGGACGAGCTTAAGGCTCAGCTTTTTGAGGTAAGCAACGTTGTTCTTGCCTTAAGGGATGTTTTTTTTAAAGTCCAATCTTCTGTTTCAGGTAGATCTGTCGAAGACATGTTTCAAACTCTCCTTGCGGTAACTACGGACAAACTCGATAACGTTGGAACTCAGATGCAAGGATTTAAAGAAGAAATGTCTCAGATGACTTGCAAGATCAACAGGATGGAAGAGAAAACTGAGAGTTTGAGTGCCGTCACTTTGAGAAGTGGGAAGCAGCTTCCCACGAGTACCTCGCTGGTGGAAGTCGATCATGGCCACGTCGAGCCACAGACAGAAAATCCCGAACCACGGTGGCATGGGGTAAATTCTGATCCTACGTGCACTAGAGTTTATGTGCCTAAGGCTCCTTTTCCTAGCAGGTTAGCGAGACCGCCTAAGGAGGACTACGAGAAGGAGTTCCTTGACACGTTCAGGAAGGTAGAGATCAACATCCCTCTGTTGGATGCCATCAAGCAAATCCCAAGGTACGCTAAGTTCCTGAAGGACCTATGCATCAACAAGAGGAAGACAAAAGAGAAAGAGCGCGTCGTGGTAAGTAAGAATGTTTCCGCTTTAATCACGAAGAACTTACCAGAAAAATGCGACGATCCAGGTATGTTTTCTCTCCCTTGCACTATTGGAGGTAAGAAAATTAGAACAGCCATGCTAGATCTAGGAGCCTCCATTAGTGTCATGCCTCACTCCGTTTATCAGGATTTGAATTTAAAAGAAATACAGGGAACCGGTGTTGTTATACAACTTGCTGATAGGTCTTTCGTGCATCCTTTAGGAGTAGTGGAAGATGTATTAGTTAATGTTAATGGGCTGATTTTTCCTGTGGATTTTTATATTCTGAAAATGGATGGAAATTCTGCTTCTTCGTCTGCGACGATCTTATTAGGTAGGCCCTTTATGAAAACTGCTAAGACTAAGATAAATGTAGATAAGGGCACTTTATCTGTTGAGTATCGTGGACAAGTTGTTGAGGTTGATGTGTCTAATGAGTTGGAGCATGATGAGAGCGTCCACTCTCTGTGTCAAGTAGATACTATTGAATCGTTAGTTCAGGATGAATGCATGTCTGATAGAGATGGGGATGACCCATTGTTTTTTACTGATCTTTTTGATGAATCTGATATGCATGAACCATCTATGTCTGAACTTTGTGATTCAACTGTCTCTTCTTTGGCAACTGTTCAGAATCATGTTAAGATGTTGTTGCGTGCTCAATGTGTAAAGATAAATAAGCAAGAAAGTAGAGAGAGCACTCAGAACATGCAAGCATACATGGTCTCACAGCAAGTAGTAAGTATATTTCATTCGTTTTTTCCACAGAGACTTATGTTTAGCTATTCGCGAAGTGTATTTGTTAAGAAAGATGGGGTGGATTTGATGGGGTAAAATTGGTTTTTAATTATCTAATTTTTGCTGAATGTGTAAAGGGATATAACATAAACAAATGCAAGTTGAAATTAGACTCAAAGGACAAGAGATGGAATTGATAAACGAAGAAGAAAACAGCTAAACAGAATGAAAATTTAGCAGAATTGCGGGGACCGCAATGTTTCCGCAATTAAACAGCAGCGAAAGTGTGTAAATGGGTGAGTTAAGGGCTACTAATGACTATCCTATAGGCATTTTTATACGATTCTCAAGCACTGGATCTACTCTCTATGCATCAAACTCACTCTATCTCATGTATCGTCCGATTCCATGCATTAGATTCTTAAGTTTACTCGACTCAAAGTAAGGTCTTAATCATCTTGTTAAAACAGAAGTGTTTAGTTTGTACTAGGGAAACGCCTATTCCTAGGCCGTTTCCTGGTTACCATGAAAGGCTAGCATGATTATACGACTCTGAACTCTTACTCCTTCCAGAGGTTAGGAGTTCTTTGGACAAAATGGATGGCCAATCGAAATTGCCCGTGGGATGAAGCTTACATACAATCAATGTTCGAGAGCTATCCTACATACTTGGTTCACGTTTTTTAGCCTATAGTTCTGTCATTAGCATGCCCCTAAGTGACTTAGCTACTCATGGATATATAGAGAACAGAAATGTAAGATGAAACAGACATGCTTAGAAGGGAAATAAACTTAAAACAGCAAGACAAAACCGTAGCAGCAGAAGAAGGCAACCGTGAAATGAAACTTGCACTCTGATTACTTTGAATGTTGACGAACAAAGGGAAACTTAAAGGCAGTAATTCAAAGACAGACAACAACGAAATGCAGTAACTAAAACACTAAACTAGGAACAACAATGATCAAAACTGGAAATTAGAAGAAGAACGACAGAAAACAGTAAAATGGCGCTTGAAAGCTTCGTTGCAGTCGCCTCGAATGAAGGGGATGAAAAGTCAGCCTTGCTTGGATGAATCCAATCGAGAGAGAAGAAGAATCTCCTCTCCTTCCTATCAGATTATCGATTCCAACAGCTGAGACTCTCACTCCAACAGACGGCAAAGGAAAACAGGGAGAAAAAGTGGACTGTGAGAAGGCTTCTACGCTTTCGGATGATGACTGAACCTCCGACTTTGGCCCCCTTTTATAGTAGTTTGCAGGTGCGTTTGGGCCAAGGAGAACCATCAATCTTCAACGTCATATATCAGAATGGATGGAGGAGAAAGAACGAATCCCTGAAATTACGGAAATTAACAGAAAAGGATCAGTCAACTTACGGTTTTCACTTGAATAATTGCGGCCTCAACAATGTTTTCGCAATGCTGTCGCAATGCAGTTTTTTTTATTCTTTTCCTTCGGTTTTGAACCCTTTTCTTTTCTATTGTGCATAAGTCCTAATTTAGCTACCTTCTTCTCATTCTCATATTTAAGCATAGGTCTAGGCTAAATGCTATCAAAAACACCTAAAAGTGCACATCTTCTTAAGCTAAATGGGTCCTAAATAAGTCACTTTCAGAGACTTAACACACCCCCAAACTTAAGGCTTTGCTTGTCCTCAAGCATACTAAGGACTTCCCTAGGCTGCTGTTTCTCCTTCTTTAACCACCTACTGACTCCCTTATACCCCTATCTATAGCACTGCTGTCCTGTGACACACCTCCAAGCTTAAAACTACCCTCTTATCTAGCTTCTTCTGAACTTGCCTGCCTAACACTTATCTGTTTTCATTAACTCCCTACAACTGATCTATTTGCTTTTGTCATATCATGCCACTATCCCTAAGGTTTCAAATTCTGCCTAGCTTTACCTCAGACTCAGTACATGCTTCTAGCTTTATTTTTAATGTGTCTAGGATTCCTTAGAGTCATGTCAGTCTTAGTATTAACGGTGACAGTAGTACTTTTAAAGAACAACCTAAACCCTGGCATCACTACATTGGATAAACACTCATCTCCCTACACAACCCTACAAGTTACAACTTTGTGCTTAGCTAATTGAGGATCAGAGTTCTTTTTAAATAGGACACCTAAGCCGCAAAGTTATAACTCCTAGGTCTACATTCTTCTTCCCTATTCTTTTCCCTTTTTTCTTACTTAGGTGGGGCCTCTCCTTTGGTTGCCTTTTGATGCAATGCCACTTGTGGGTCACACACTTGGCACTGATTACTTAGCAACCTCAGAGAGACCCCCCTCTTTATTCTATTTTCATTTTTTTTTTTTTTCAGTTCATCATTTTTTATAAAGGAGAAGAAGAATGCTTATGTTTCTACGGGAGAGAGGAATGTTCCTAGGCCTAGGGTGACCTCCCCCAAACTTCAACTACTCATTGTCCCCAATGAGTGTCTGAGGTGGCACACCCCCAAACTTGTCCTAGAAGCATCTAGTCTAAAGTAAAACAAAGAGAATCTAAAAGCCCTAGGTATAGACAGAACATTTAAAAGAAAATATCACAGCAGCAGGAATTAAAAAAACAGACAGTTAAGGGCTTAAAGCTGTGCATGCTGAGCTTTTTAGAGGTCGATTTAAACTATCAAAGGGTGTCCTATGACACTCATCCAGCATGCATTTAGATAAGCTATATAAGGCAGTCATGTTAGCAGGAAAAGATAGAATTTAAACAGATCACAGCCTAGCTAAACAGACAGTCCAAAACATGCTTTTAGTCATGAAAATTGCGGGTACCGCAATTATTTCGCAATTAGATCAGGGCAGATATAACATTGATTAAGGCCCCTAAGCATGCTTTTTCCACCATTTTTGTACTTCTTCTTTCTTTGTGCATGATTCCAAGCTCTTCCATGGGGGATTTGATTAATTCATCCTCCATGGAAGGCTAAACCGAGGTTAGTGCTTAATTTTGGGTTTGGATTTGTGAATTGTGGATGTTTGGGGAGATTTTTCCCCTTTGTAAATGATGAGATTATTAGTTTGTTTATGCATTTCTTGCTTGTTCTTCATAAAATCTAGCATGTGTAGCTAAATTAGGTTGACACCCTAGTTCCTATGCATGATAGAGGGCTAAAGGTTGGGACGTATAATTGCCCATACCGCTAGGTAGCACGGGTCTAAGCATGGCTAATTAGTTCGGCCCAAAGTGACAGTTGGTAATCTGAATTAATTAACGTTTTCATGTTAGGCTTAAGGCAAGAGAGAAACCGGTTTAGTCTTAGGATTAGGCCGTCGCAATGTTCCCGTCACTGGCACGTAGTCGATTTAGGGGTCGCTACCTTAGATAGATTATTGGCCAAGTTTAATTAGAATTGCACGAGTCTAATTAAATCATTGGGTCATTTGAGTTAGAAATAACTAAATGAATTGTGTGCATGAACATGGCTAACGAGTAAATTGTATCGATGAACCGAACATCCATAACGAGCATTTCCATTTCTCGAAGTTAAGCACGACCGTTTAATTTTGCACGTTGTTATTAAATTTTCCGTTAGTTGCATATTAGGAGCTCCCTTCCCCCCCAAACCAAATTACTATTCTTTTCAATTGTGCATACTTTTTATTTCTAGCAAATTAGACTTAGTTAAATTAGATTTCTTATTTCCCTGTGGATCGACCCCGTTACCACTAAGCTTCAAATAGCTCGGTGTACATCGGGTTTATAAATTGTATTTTGGCAAGCCTCGACAGCTTGAATTTGGAGTACCACATAAAGTGCTCTACCAGAGCACCTCAGGAGCTTTTATTTTCATGCTTAGTCTCTTTTTTTTTTAGGCAATAGCTTTGCTATAACACGATTAATTTAATACAAACTATCATGCATCAAGCCTTCCCTAGGGGTGCCTTTCGGGGTGACAACAAGATTTCATGCAACATAAGACAATTCTAAGCCTACAGAACCAATAATAGGATGCTACGTGCTCGATAGATGCAAGGGAGAAACAAAAAAAATTTATTTTTTTTTAAAAAATGCTCAACATGCACATACAATCTCATGCTTTTCTAGATATGTAAATACGAAGAATTTAAAAGCATTTCATAAATTGTCCTCATCGAACAACATGCAACAGCAGACCAAAGCACATCTAATTCAGAATTTTCACAGCTCAACAAATTCAGAAATCCATCAAACTTCTCCACCCTCAACCTAAAAAGATACATAGTCCTCTATGTATCACACATCAGACTAAGAAATTAAAATTACAAAATTTAAGGGAACAGAAAACCTCCCCTGAATTTTGTCAGGTTGGTGGTCAGAGCAGCGTAGTCCTTGCTTGAATATCTCGTTTCTTAGGCCACAAACCCCTACAAAAAGAAAAACAAAGAAACTAAGTTAGGAAAAATAAAAACAGAAAGTAAAGACAAGAATTTAAAAACACATGGGTTGCCTCCCAAGAAGCGCACTTTTTTTAACGTCGTTATGCTCGACGTGTCCTCCACTCTATCAGGGTACATAAAAATTCTCGTACTTCTTCGGCCCCTTCTTCCTTGAATCAACAAAACCTGCTAAGAGAAGCAATTTCTTCGACTTTTGGAGGCAGCCGGACAGAGTTGTTATTTTTTTTATTTTTTTGTTATATGGAAAAATAAAAGACTCAACAGACTCAAAGAAAATAAAAGAAGACTCAACTGACTCAACAAAAATAAAAGGCTCAACAAAAAATAAAGACTCGACCAAAGGAGGGATCACATCAAAATTTCCAAGGCAACCAACATCAACAGAAGCACAGATGGAAGGGGCATTCAAGATAAATCTCCTATAATACATGTATTATCACAAGATAAAGCAGAAGGAGATAAATTCTCTAGAGGCACAATTGTCACATCATCATCCATCACAACAACATTTTTAGCACAAGTTGGTTCTACATCATCCATGAAAAGACTTCCAAGAATATTCTCATTAACAGACAGATGTTCGAGCTCACTAGCGCATGAATCTTCAAATAAATTTTCAATACAAAATTCATGCTCTAAGTCAAAATCAATCGGTGGAGATATACTTACCTTGTAAAATTCTCTGAGATCTTCTTCATCACTTGGAGATGCGAAAAATTCTTCCGGAGTACACCACCTTGAAGAAGTCTCAGCTCCACTCCTTAGCTCGTTCGCATCACTATTCTCTTCGGGATGCCCCTCGAGGTCAAGCTCATCTTCCTCGGTCTCACCGTTCTCGCCTCCGCATGTTAGAAATTCCTCGATTCCTTCCTCAAAATCGGGGTACATCTCGATAATGACCCTCTCCTCAGAGGTTCGGAGAGGGTTCTTGGCGTTGCTCCTTGTAAATTGTCCCCAAAATTGTTGTCGAAAATCTGCCATGCTAAAACAAGAAGAAACAAGAAAAGGAAAATATTTTTTGTGGTTTTTAAACAAATAAAATTTAACTAAGAGAAACTAAATGGTTCCCCAGCAACGGCGCCAATTTTGGTATAGGATTTTTGGGTATATCCTACTATTTATCGGGTTGTCGAATCCCGCCAAAATGAAATTTATAAATACCGCTACTACTAAGCTAACTTGTACCTAGTGGTAGTCGGGTCGATCCGCAGTGAACCTAAATTATTTTCTCTTAATTAATTCCTATTTACTTTTTTAATTAAAACAACAAATCAAACAATAAAGTAAATGAGGGGAATTGGGTTACGTAAAAGTAAAGGAAAGCGGTAAAAATAGCTAACGGTAAAATAAAATAAAGTAACCTGTGCTCCTAATTCGAGTGTTCGGGATTTACTTGATGCGCTTAGTTCATCGGGATTCTAATTAGAAAAGTAATTTTATTTCATGCACGCAAAATGTCTTGTCCCAATCGGGTCCAAAGCACCCCAAAGAATTAATTAGAGGTGTCAATTCTAATTAAACATGCTTCTTAATTAATCTAAGGTGATAAGCCATCAATTAATCAGAAAACAGTAACGGGTATAATTGCGACGAATTATTTCTTAAGACTAATTCGATTTCTCTCCTAACCTTGAGCCCACCGTGAAAACGTTAATCAACTCATACCCCCACTGTGACTTGGGCTCGAATTATTAGCCAGGAGCTAGACCCTCGCTACAATGCATTAAAGCTTATCAAGAATTAACGCTTAGCCTACTAACATGCGTAACAATTATGGGTGTCAATCCTAATTAGAAAGGCATGGCATTCATTCTTTATACAAATTGGAGATGCAAGAAATCAACAACACAATGCTAGAAAATCATACAAAAACTCTCACTAAGCATCAAAGTAAATCCTTAACTCAAATTAGAGCACTTACCTTAGCCAAACGTGTTGAAAATCAATCCAAAAATTGTCCAAAACCTTGAAAATTGATGAAAATATCACCAAACCCGAGGCCAAAACTCTCAAAATCGAAAATTATCTTTCCTAGTTGAATGGTGGCTGAAAAATTACGTCTACAGGCTTAAAAAGATGGAAAAAAGAGGTTTGGGCCGAAATCTGGCCGATTGGGCTGTGGATTAGTATCCACCAAAATTTGAATCTAGGCACCCTCATTGTCTTAATAAGACGTGCACCATCAAGCCACTTAATCAATTTCGAGTTAAGATTAGATTATTTAATTAATGTAGAGTAATCACTCAAAACGACTAATTAATAAAATATTATAAAATATTCATTTCAGCTCTTAATTATCGCAAATGCCCGATTTACCCCTTAGCAATTAAATTATACAAAATATATCAATTAAGCCCAAATAATTATTCTAATTTACAAGACTTAGGAGCTAAATATTAGCACTTTTGGAGTGCTATCAAGGACCACCCCAGGTAATTCCGCTATCCTCGACGCCCATCAACGGAGTTGTGGGACTCCGAAAGAAGAAGAAAAGAAAAAGAAACAGAGGAGCAAAAATAGAAAGCTGAAGTTTTTTTTTTAAAAAAATTTTGAATACCTCATCTCCTTATCTTTTCCCATTTGGACAAAGTATGGTCTTTCCTATAATGTTACCAGAATAAGGTACCCTGTCTTATCCATATACTATAGATCTTTTGACTGACTACTTGAGCTTGACCCACAATCATGTCATACATGAAGCTCAAGTACTCATATTCAGCCAAGGGTGTTGTTATTGGTACAAGTTAAAGCAAACACGTTTCACTATATTCAATAAACACCTTTACCGAATAAACCTCAATAACTCTTTATTGCATTAATAGACATATTACATTTACAACGTTTACAAACCATGAGTGTTAGGACATAAAACCCAACATAAGTGGACCTCAGTTGAAACTCAAATGGGATCCGCCAAAGATGTCGAACCCAAAGATGTGAGTATCCCACAACGGAAAAGATGAATGGACCTAACTTGAAACCAAAATGGGATCCGCCCAAAGATGGTGAACCCAAAGAGGCGATGATACCATGTCAAAAAAGATGAAAGTACCTCACTTAAAATACAAATGGGATCCGACCCAAGATGGTGAACCCAAAGAGTCGAGGATCCCACATCGAAAAAGATGAAAGGGACCTCACTTGAAACCCAAATGGGATTCAACCCAAGATGATAAACCCAAAGAGGCAAGTATTCTAAATTGGAAAAGATGAAGGGAACTCACCTGAAACTCAAATGGGATCCAACCCAAGATGGTTTACCTGAAGTGGAGAGGATCCCACATCGAAAAAAATGAATGGACCTCACTTGAAACCCAAATGGGATCCGCGATGGTGAACCCAAAGAGGCGAGGATCCCATGTCAGAAAAGATGAATGGAACTCACTTGAAACTCAAATGAGATCCGACCCAAGATGGTGAACCAAAGAGTCGAGAATCTCACATCGGAAAAGATGAAAGAGATCTCACTTGAAACCCAAATGGGATCCGACCTAAGATGGTGAACCGAAAGAGGCAAGGATACCACATGGGAAAAGATGATGGGATCTCAGTTGAAACTCAAATGGGATCCGATTAAGATAGTGGACCCAAAGAGGCGAGGATCCCAAATTGGAAAAGATGAATGGACTTCACTTGAAACTCAAATGAGATCCGACCTAACATGGTGAACCCAAAGAGTCGAGGATCCCACATCGGAAAAGATGAAGTGACCTCACTTGAAACCCAAATGGTGAACCCAAAGAGGCGAGGATCCCACATCGGAAAAGATGAAAAGACCTCACTTGCAACTCAAATGGGATCCGACCTAAGATGGTGAACCTCAGGAGGCGACGATCCCACATCGGAAAAGATGAAAGGGACCTCACTTGAAATCGAAATGGGATCCGACCGAAGATGGTGAACTCAAAGAGGCGAGGATCCCACATCGGAAAAGATGAAGGGATCTCACTTGAAACTAAAATGGGATCCGACCCAAGATGGTGAACCCAAAGAGGCGAGGATCCCATGTCAGAAAAGATGAAGAGACCTCCCTTGAAACCCAAATAGGATCCGACCCAAGATTGTGAACTTAAAGTTACGATGTTCCCACATCAAAAAAGATGGAAGGGATCTCACTTGAAACCCAAATGGGATCCGACCAAACATGGTGAACCCAAAGAGGCGAGGATCCCACATCGAAAAAGATGAAATGAACTCACTTGAAACCGAAATGAGATCCGACCTAAGATGGTGAACTCAAACAGTCGAGAATCCCACATTGAAAAAGATTAAAGGGACCTCACTTGAATCTCAAATGGGATCCGACCGAAGATGGTGAACCCAAACTGTCGAGTATCCCACATCGAAAAAGATGAAAGAGACCTTACTTTAAACCCAAATGGGATCCGACCCAAGATGGTGGACCCAAAGAGTCTAGGATCCCACCTAGGAAAAGGATATGAGACCTTAGTTCAAACTCAAATGGGATCCGACCTAAGATGGTGAACCCAGAGAGTCTAGGATTCCACGTCGGAAAAGATGAAGGTACCTCACTTTAAACCCAAGTGGGATCCGACCCATTTATATACTTATTAAAGATTCATGTGCAATCTAAAATTAAGTGAAATTATGTGTTTATTTATTAATGTGCAGATTATCAACGTGTATAACCAACTATACAAGAGTGTTTGTGCATTTTGGTCGCATTTCCACACTCATTTGTGGTTGGGTTTATAGTCTCTCAAGTATCACTATTTAGTTTATTCACGGCCTTTTATGCTGAAGTTCATTCATATTTTTTATGGACAATTTTTTTGTTTTTCATTACCTCGATATTAACGTTAATCTTCCACAAGTATTGCAAAAAGCGGTTTGAACCCGCTTTTAGCAAATACTCACTCAAGATAACTCCTAATTAAAATCTAGTTGTTAATTATTTTTTTATTATTTTTTTATTTTTGTATTGTATCATACGAAGAATTTTTTTCTTATTTAGGAAGCGTTGAAGAAAGATAAGTTTGAGGGAAGCAACTTCAATGTGGAAACATTCATTGAAGATGCGTACTTGAATCCAATCTTCAAATGAATGAAGGAAGATGTGAACATAGAGATTGAATGAGTAGATATAGTTCAAATTCTACCATTGAAGAACTCATCTCTCCTCTCCCACCCGCACCCGAGTGCCCATCCGTACAAATTGGAGAAGAGAGTAGTCACGATTCTACCATCGAAGAACTCACCTCTCCTCTCCCACCTGCACCCGAGTGCCCATCCATACATCTTAGCTCTTCAAAATTATTGAATTTTGTAGTATATCCTCCTCCCCAATTCCCCAATCTTTCATGTTTTATTTACAACTCATTTTGTACAAAAGTGTTTATAATTACGATTAGTATTGTTGACATATATGTCATGAAGTTAATGAAGTAGAAGTTCGTTCTATCTGGCTGGAGTAGTTAAAAACTTCTACAATGTATTTGAAATTTTCTTCTATTCACGGGTTTGACAGTTCAAATCCCTATTTCATATCTCTAATTTGTTATATCTCTGTCTGAAGAAAAACTTGAGAGGATGAAGCTCGATGGTGAACCCAAAGAGGCGAGAATCCCACATCGAAAAAAATGAAGGGACCTCACTTGAAACCCAAATGGGATCCGACCTAATGTGGTGAACCCAAAGAGTCGAGGAGATGAAAAGGACCTCATTTGAATCCCACATGGGATCCGACCAAAGATGGTGAACCCAACGCGTCGGGGATCTCACATCGGAAAAGATGAAAGGGACCTCACTTGAAACTCAAATGGGATCGGACCCAAGATGGTGAACCCAAAGAGGCTGGATCCCACATAGGAAAACATGATGGGATCTCAGTTCAAACCCAAATGAGATCCGACCCAAAATGGTGAACTCAAAGAGGCGAGAATCTCACATTGGAAAAGATGAAGGGACCTCACTTGAAACTCAAATGGGATCCGACTGAAGATGTTGAATCCAAAGAGGCAGGATCCCACATCAGAAAAGATGAAGGGATCTCACTTGAAACACAAATGGGATCCGACCCAAGATAGTGAACACAAAAAGGCGGGGATCCCACATTGGAAAAAATGAAGGGATCTCACTTGAAACCCAAATAGAATCTAACCCAAGATGGTGAACCCAAAGAGGCGAGAATCCCACATCGAAAAAGATGAAGGGACCTCCCTTGAAACCCAAATGGGATCCGACCTAAGATGAAGAACCTAAAGAGTCGAGGATCTCACATCGGAAAAGATGAAAGAGACCTCACTTGAAACTCAAATGGGATCCGACCCAAGTGGTGAACCCAACGAGTGGAGGATCTCACATAGGAAAAGATGAAAGAGATCTCACTTGAAACCCAAATGGGATCCGACCCAAGATGGTGAACCAAAAGAGGCTGGATCCCACATAGGAAAATATGATGGGAACTCAGTTTAAACCCAAATAAGATCCCACCCAATATGGTGAACCCAAAGAGGGGAGGATCCCACATTGGAAAAGATGAAGAGACCTCACTTGAAACTCAAATGGGATCCGACCCAGGATGGTGAACCGAAAGAGGCTAGGATCCTACATAGAAAAAGATTATGGGACCTCACTTTAAACCCAAATGGGATCCGACCCATTTATATACTTATTAAAGATTCATGTGCAATCTAAAATTAAGTGAAATTATGTGTTTATTTATTAATGTGTAGATTATCAACGTGCATAACCAACTATACAAGAGTGTTGGTGCATTTTGGTCGCATTGCCACACTCATTTTGTGGTTGGGTTTATAGTCTCTCAAGTATCACTATTTGGTTTATTCACGACCTTTTATGTTGAAGTTTTTGCTTATTTAGGAAGCGTTGAAGAAAGATAAGCTTGAGGGGAGCAACTTCAATGTGGAAACATTCATTGAAGATGCGTATTTGAATCCAATCTTCAAAGGAATGAAGGAATATGTGAACATAGAGATTGAAGGAGTAGATATAGTTCAAATTCTACCATTGAAGAACTCACCTCTCCTCTCCCACCCGCACCCGAGTGCCCATCCGTACAAATTGGAGAATAGAGTAGTCCCGATTCTACCAACGAAGAACTCACCCCTCCTCTCTCACCCGCACCTGAGTGCCCATCCATACATCCTAGCTCACCTTAATTATTGAATTTTGTAGTATATCCTTCACCCCAATTTCCCAATCTTTCATGTTTTATTTACAACTCATTTTGTACAAAAGTGTTTATAATTACGATTAGTATTATTGACATATATGTCATGAAGTTAATGAAGTAGAAGTTCGTTCTATCTGGTTGGAGTAGTTAAAAGCTTCTAAAGTGTATTTGAAATTTTCTTCTATTCACGGGTTTGACAGTTCAAATCATTATTTCATATTTATAATTTGTTCTATCTGTGTCTAAAGAAAAATTTGAGAGGATGAAGCTCGATGGTGAACCCAAAGAGGCGAGTATCTCATATCGAAAAAGATGAAGGGATCTCACTTGAAACCCAAATGGGATACGACCTAATATGGTGAACCCAAAGGGGGCGTTTGGCCCCCCGTAATGGGTTGGGGTGGTTTTGAATTTAGAATCCAAAACCATGTTTGGGGCAGGAGTTGGGAACCCGGGGTTTGGGAAACCAAACTCATGGGTTATACCTCCCAAACCCTTCCCAAACCAATGATTTTTCTTAAAATTACAATATATTGGTGAGATCCACCATTTCTCTCTCCACATTTTTCATAATTATGGTGGGTCCCAACATTTTTTAATCAATTTTTCTCATTATTATGGTGGGTCCCACCATTTTTCTTCCAATTTCACCCCTCTAATTATAATTATATAGTTTTTTAACTATATTTTTTAAATAAAATTATTATTTTTTAATTTATTTATATTTAATCTAATTTACCATAGCTCAAAATATGTTTAATTTTTTAGTTGTAAGATAAAATAAAATATTTGAGGTGTCATGTTAATATTTTAAAAAATAATATTTAATTTTTAAATTAACAAATTAAAAAATAAAAAATAATAATTATTAACAATATTCAATTGATTTTAAAATAGAATGTGATTTTTCTCTAATTACAAAATTAGAATTTTTTTTTCTCGTTTTATAATCCATGAAACTTAACCTGATGAAATGTTTCAAATAGCTTCTGAAAGATTATGATTTGAATCAAGATTTCCTTCCAATGTTAGTTCTTCAAGTTCTTGAGTGTAAATTTCAGTTTGTATTTAAGGGATACATACTTGAGAATATTATCCAAATATAATAGTACGGTGTTGTTTAATTCTTGTTTTCTTCCTTTTGTGTTTTTTATTTTTTTTTAATTCTTTATCTAAATATATATTTTAAAAAAAAAAACCGATTGATATGACATGTTATGTTTTTTGAGACGTTTGAATGAAACATTTAATTTTTTAATTCCTTATCCAAATATATATTTGATTCTTGTAAGCAATGTTTCGATTGTTGGAAATAATTTTATTATTCTTAGACTATAGCATAAATTAAATGCTTCATTCAAACATCTAGAAAAAAAGTCACATGTTGCATAAAAAATTATACAATTCACAACATATCCACTAAAAAATAAGAAGAAAAAGAAAAGTAGAGAAAGGAAAAAAGGAAAAAAAAAATTTGTCCAAACCCGGGTTTCAAAACACTACACCCGAAACACTGACTTCTGATTCCCAGGCTTCCCAACACTACGCCCCAAACACGGTTTTCTGATTCCCAGGCTTCCCAACACTGCACCCCAAACACTGTTTTCTGATTCCCAGGGTTCAGAACCCTCCCAAACAAACCCACCGTATTTTGATTCCCAGGGTTCTGAACCCATTACGGGGGGCCAAACGCCCCCAAAGAGTCGAGGAAATGAAAAGGACCTCATTTGAATCCCACATGGGATCCGACCAAAGATGGTGAACCCAACGCACCGAGGATCTCACATCGGAAAAGATAAAAGAGACCTCACTTGAAACTCAAATGGGATCCGACCAAAGATGGTGAACCCAACGAGTCGAGGATCTCACATAGGAAAAGATGAAAGAGATCTCACTTGAAACCCAAATGGGATCCGACCCAATATGGTGAACCAAAAGAGGCTGGATCCCACATAGGAAAATATGATGGAAACTCAGTTTAAACCCAAAAGAGATCCGACCTAAGATGGTGAACCCAAAGAGGCGAGGATCCCACATTAGAAAAGATGAAGAGACCTCACTTGAAACTCAAATGGGATCCGACCCAGGATGGTGAACCGAAAGAGGCTAAAATCCCACATAGAAAAAGATTATGGGACCTCACTTTAAACCCAAATGGGACCCGACCCATTTATATACTTATTAAAGATTCATGTGCAATCTAAAATTAAGTGAAATTATGTGTTTATTTATTAATGTGCAGATTATACACGTGTATAACCAACTATACAAGAGTGTTGGTGCATTTTGGTCGCCTTTCCACACTCATTTTATGTTTGAGTTTATAGTCTCTCAAGTATCACTATTTGGTTTATTCACGACCTTTTATGCTGAAGTTCGGGCAATTTGACTTTTTATACCCAAAAGCAAAACAAATGGGTGTTTTAGGCTCCCAAAAAAAAACTTGCAGTTTTAGACCCCTGATGTGAAAGGTCTTAAATGCCCTTACTTTAAGGGATGTGAAATGTCGAAAATGCCCCTCATTAACCCCAATTGAATAGCCTTCAATTTTTCATTACTTTCACCTACTTTTCACCCACTTTTCACCTACTTTTCACCTACTTTTCACTTACCCACCTTTTACCTCAAACATTCATGAAACTAAATTTCATGTTTTTCATTATTCTCACATTCTCCACGTTTTTGTTGTTTGTAACAAATAACATTCATTCATCCAACAATCTTCATCATTCTCTCACATCCCCACATCGGGTTTATTCTCTCCCATCACATTGCTGAACACCGAAGGAGTTTTTCAAAGTCGATCATTCTCCGTTATTGAACTCTATCATTATTCTTGCTGAAGGTATGTGTACCTAAACCCTTGATGTCGGTTTATTTTTTTCATTCTAAAACAATGTCGGTCCCTTGATGTCGGTTTATTTTTTTCATTCTAAAACAATGTCGGTCCCTTGATGTCGGTATTTTTGACACAAAAACACATTGTGTTTAGGGTTAAATCTGAACACGAAACGAAACCACCCTAAACCATTGTGTTGTGTAATTTTGTATTAGTCAGAAAAATACAATTTCAAAATTTTCTGTTATTGGTGGTAATTCCACGGTAAATTTAATAACAAACATTTACCGGTCGGTAAATGTTCGTTATAGAATTTACCGGTCGTGGAACCACCACCGGTAAACTCAGTAACAAACATTTACCGACCGGTAAATGTTTGTTATAGAATTTACCGGTCGTGGAACCACCACCGGTAAACTCAATAACAAACATTTACCGACCGGTAAATGTTTGTTATTGAATTTACCGGTCGTGGAATTACCAGACCGGTAATTTCAATAACAAAAATTACCGACCGGTAAATGTTTGTTATTGAATTTACCGGTCTGGTAATTTCGCAGATCATTTTCCCCTCAACTTTTTTCTGAACTTTTATTTATTTGTATGTTTGCAGATGCCTCGAGTTTGGGTATGTTTTGGTGGTGTGTGGAATGAAATAGAAAATTGTTATTATGGTGGGAAAACAAGAGGGTGTGACTTAGAGACTGAAATTACGTACAATGATTTTTTAGGGCGGGTCTATACCCTATGTAGTATAAATCCAGATCTATACGATCTTGTAATTAGATGTATACTCCAATTGAAGTCCAGAGCACCGGCTTTTGTTATTAGCAATGACGAGGACCTTAGTACTTTCTTGACTTGGGGTGAAGTCTCTGAATATCCTTTGTATATATCCACTATGTCAAAGTTGACCCAAACACCTGAAATGCAAATTCCATCCACTTCCAACCAAGAAATTCCAACAACGTCCACATCCTTCCCGTATAACATAGGGCAAATACCATCCACATCGTCCATTCCATATATACCAGGCACACAATTTTACCCTATGTTTTACCCGAGCATGCCTTACCCTAACGTTCCTTACCCTACCATGCCTTACCCTAGCGTGCCACAATTGTCTTACGCTAATGTGGAGGCATATAACTTGGGGGATGACGCAGATCATACTCAACATCATGGTGTTGAAGAAGGGGACGACCGTGGTGTAGAAAATACAGGTGGCGGTGTTGATTATAATGAATATAATTATAATGATGGTGATGGTGGAGATGATGGTGGGGAGGGCGAGCCCGGTGAAGATTATGGTGAGTATAATGATGGTGTAGAAGAAAATGATGATGGTGGGGAAGAAAGGGACGACGAGCCTGTTCAAGTACATGTACAAAATACTGTTGAGGTTCCTGCTGGTCCTATTGCACGTGTGGTTGATGTTCCTTCTGCATCGGTTCATGCTTCATTGTTAGGTCAGTCTACTGAAGACATAAAAGTTGGAGAACTTTTTATGACTAAAAAAGCTTTGTTGATGAGATTGTCCGTTATAGCAATGAAGACTAGCTTTGAGTTTAAGGCTAAGAAGTCGAACAAGACACTGTGCGTAATGATATGTAGGAATGCTGAATGCAAATGGAGACTTCGGGCTATGAAGTTGAAGGATTGTGATATATTCAACGTTACACAATATGCAAACATTCATACATGCAAAAAGAAAATGTTGACTCACAACCATCGACAAGCAAAATCTTCAGTTCTTGGCCATTTATTGAAGTCGAAGTTTGAGGATATCAGCTGTATCTACAAAGCCAAGGACATTGTCAATGATATTCGAAAGGAGTATGGTGTTAACCTAACCTATGACAAGGCTTGGCGAGCTAGAGAAATAGCACTGCGTCTTGCTTGGGGGTCGCCAGAAGAATCTTTCAAACTCTTGCCAAGGTTCGGTGAGGCTTTGAAAATTGAAAATCCAGGTACGGTGTTTGATTTGTAACTCGATGAAAATAAATACTTCAAATATGTATTTATGGCGTTAGGTCCCGCCATTAGAGGTTTCGTGGGTTGCATTCGGCCTGTACTAATAATAGACGGTACTCACTTGAGGGGGAAGTACAAGGGTAAACTTCTACTTGCAACTGGTGTTGATGGCAACAACCAAATATACCCCATTGGTTTTGGAATCGGTGAAGGGGAATCTGAAGCCTCGTGGGTGTATTTTCTTCGACAGATGGAATGTGCAATCGGACATGTCCCCGGGTTAGTCATTGTGTCTGATAGACACCCGAGCATTCGAAAGGCGATTCAAATTGTATTTCCTGAAGCTGTTCACTGTTTATGTATACATCATATAAGTGAGAACCTTAAGACAAAGTATAAGAATGAAGACATTTGTAAGGTATTTCTCCAAACAGCGAAGGCATGCCGCGAAGTACAATTCAATGAATTTTGGGGACAACTTGTAAAGTATCCGGGTGCACAAACTTATTTGGAGGATATTGGGCTAGACCGATGGGCTCGTGTTTTCCAATGTGGAAGAAGGTACAACCAGAACACCACCAATCTCGCAGAATGCACGAACTCTGTATTTAAGGACGCGCGTCAACTTCCGATTACAGGATTGTTAGACCATATCAGAGGGTGGTTTCAAAGGAAGTATTACAAGCGTCGGACCAAGCACGCAATTCGTGGTGAGGAGTCCCTCGTATCCAAATATGTCGAGGGCCTTCTGGAAATATCAGTAGAGAATGCGAGGAGGCACAAAGTTGATCCAATTGATAGATTTGAATTCGAGGTTGATGATGGGTATCTGGGTGGACGTGTCAACATTGAGACCAGAACATGTACTTGTCGTGAGTTTGACTATTATGATATCCCATGTTCTCACGCAATAGCTGGATGTTGGTTTCGTGGCATAGACCCCATGACCCTCTGCTCTTCGGTTTACAATATGAAAACTTTGATCAACTCGTACTCGGAGCCCATATTTCCGCTTGGTCATCTCTCAGAGTGGAAGAGATCAGATGATTTCGTTGACTGTGAGGTACTTCCCCCCAAGCAGGTCATAAGAGTTGGTCGACGCCAAACCTTGCGAATACCCTCTACAGGTGAAACCCAACAAGTCCATAAATGCAGTCGTTGTGGGAATTTCGGACACAATAGAAAAACTTGTCGACAACCACTAAGCACTGTATGATACTATGTTTGTAATATGTAACAATGAACTTTGTTTTTACTATGTAACAACACTTCATTATATTATTTCTTCGCAACGTTTAATGTTGTTATTCAATGTATTCGGTATCTTTTCGAAACAAAGATAAAATGTTTAGGGTTTTAGAATCTGATAAATTTCCCATACACAAAGGTGAAACGATTCTGGAAAATTTACCGGTCGGTAAATTTTCCTCAAACAAATGGGCAAAATGATTCTGGAACATTTACCGGTCGGTAAATTTCCCAGAAACAAATGGGCGAAATCTGGGAAATTTACCGGTCGGTAAATAATTTCCACTGGGGTAAATTTACCGACCGGTAAATTTCCCAGATTTTGTCCATTTGTTTCTGGGAAATTAACCGACCGGTAAATGTTGTAAATTACATTTACCGACCGGTAATTTTGTCAGTGTCTAGATTATATCTGAGTTTAGGGTTTAGGGTTTATGATTTAGGATTTTAGGGGTTTAAATAAGTTTTGGTTAAGAGTGGTTTAGGGTTTAGGGTTTAATACTTCTAAAAAGAATACATTACCCTAAACATTAACGAGACTGAAAACCCTAAATATTAACGAGATTGAATAACCTAAATATTAACGAGATTGAAAACCCTAAAACCATAAACCATAAACCCTAAACAATATAGGTTTGTTCAATTGGTTATGCTACCATTTTTTTTTTGGGTTATAAGAGAAAACCAACCGAAATAATAAAAAACTTTAATACATTAAAAAATATTTCAGGTTACAATAATGGTCTATTGGCCCACAGTTGTACAGCATACTGACGCCTACAAAAATCAATGTTATCCTGAGATAGGGTGTCCATTGGACATCCCATTACAAGATATTCTAAAAACTTAGCAACAAAAATACCACAGTCACCACTATCAATTTGTTGGGGCACGTCAGGATGTCTATACACCTCCCATGGTCGGATGGGCAGTGTGGTTCTCATCTGCAAGACCCCACACTGTCCCAACAACATGTAGAAATTTGTGTAGACATGCTTCAGCTCCATCTTCAATTGGTCGTCTGTAGTCAGCGTCATGCAAGAATCGTACACTGTCAACTCGGCATTCCGCAAATCACCACACAACAACACCCAATGGTTACCTCCTATATTGAATGGCATGTACACCACATCAACGGTATTCCATGGTACGTCGTAGTCGGTCTTCTTCCCTAACGTATAGTCGACGACATTGTTGTACTTACTCCATTCGATGCGTGGATCACTCGGGAGTGTGTTCGACATCTCTTCGTACACCTCTTTTCCCCTTAGAAATGACTGACATAATGAATGAATGAAATTGTGAGTCAGGTTATTGATAGACAAATTAGATTGCGTAAAATAATATAACTACTTACCGTGACAACTACATCTGCAGTGACAAATTTGTGATTGCAGAAATTCGGTCTCAAGTGTAACTTCTTGCGAATGAACAGAAAAAGTGAGTCCATGACCTACACATTAATTTATTACTTGTTAATTCCTAATATACCATAATAGTATTACATGAAGAATAGTATTACATACCTCGTCGCTCGTCCAATGAGAAGGTGTCAGGAGATCTCGAAACCATTGTTTGTTTCTGTGTGCGTACGTTGTTCTGCGCCATAACTTATTTTCATCGCCCATCCATTTTTCAAACTTCTGATCCAGTGGTGGAGGTATTTTACGTAATGGGTTGCCTTTATCCGTGTATATCAGCTGACCCTGCCGATTCTTGAAAATTACTAGACTACGAAGTTTCCATGGGACGGTACGGGTACGCAGGCCCCGACGTGGTACTTCATTCGCAGGTACAGGTCCGCTAACTTCTACCACGTAATCTATCGGCTACATAAGACAAATGCAAATTAAAATGTTAACATTATAGAAATATTTAATAAAAGTTTTAAAATTTTTATGAACAAATGAGGTTACCTCCAACTTCACGGTGGCTACATCCTCGGGACGATCGGTGAGTACTTCCTCGGGATGATCGGTGGCTACATCCTCGGGACGATCGGTGAGTACTTCCTCGGGATGATCGGTGACTACTTCCTCGGGATGATCGGTGAGTACATCATCTGGACGCTCGGTGAGTACTTCCTCGGGATGATCAGCGAGTACATCATCTGGACGATCGGTAACTACATCCTCCACACGATCGGTGACTACATCCTCCACACGATCATGGACATCGATGTCCATTGGCACATGTGCCTCGTTGTCAGGAAGTGCTTCACGGTCCATTGGCACATGTGCCTCGTTCTGTGCCCCGACGTCCTTCGTTTGGTCAACTTTAGCATCTTCATCCCCAACATTGTCGTCAAGATGTGAACTATGATCTCGACCATCCATATCCCGATCTTCTCTTCTCGATGGCCCGCCTTCATCATCGGTATGTTTAGGCCCAAAATAGTGGGTCGGGTCCACATCTCCGCTCTACATCTCCCAAAATAGTAACAGTGAGAAAACAAATATAATTTAAGAAAAAAAAAACTTAAACCCTAAACCCTAAACCCTAAACCCTAAACCCTAAACCCTAAACCCTAAAGAAAAAACGTTTTAATATAAAATAGATTACCTTGTAAAGTCGTCGCAACAACCTTTTTATGGCCTTCAAATCAGACTCCATACCCTCCATGCGTTGATCCATACGTTGCAGGTGCTTAGTGCATTTGCAACTCTTCTTCCTCTTCTTCTTCTTCGTCACCTCATCATTGACTTCACCTTTCACATGTGGCGAACCTCTCGAGTCAGGCATCTTCTGAACATGTACGGACCCTACACCTGGCCCTACTGGGTTCTGTGATGACATGTCAATGTGATGGACCGTCATATCCTCAACCTCCTCGGGTACAACTTGACCCCCTTCGGGTACAACTTGACCCCCTTCGGGTACATCACCCTCTTCAAGTACAATTTCTGGACGAGGAACCTCCACTCTTCGATTAATAAATCGAATCTCTTCATCCGTCGGTACCATGGCCACAATTGTAGTCTGTAACATAACTTAGATTAGATTCAAAAAAATGTTCACAGTTAACAGCGGCAATAACAAAATAGAGAACTAACCACATCCGCCTGGAACACCTCGTCGCAAAGCCGTTTATATGAAGGTGACACGCGACATGACCATCTAAGAATACGTGGGATGGCCGAATCATTGAGACGAGTTGCGACAAGAGTCAACGACGAAAAAATCTCATATGCCCATATCTGCATTAACAAAAAAACTACTTAAAAAACAAATAATCTCATATGAGTTTGTTAATGTATAACTTGAAATAGTGCAAACCTGGAGTGCATGCGGATAACCATACAAACTATATGTCTCCGCCTTTTTCAACGCGTCTGTCTTTCTTTTATAGGAATCGGCTTTCCCATTCAAAGCTTTTTTTAGGCTTTCAATCGTTTTCTTGAATATCAGTCTACTCCAATCCTCATTCCAGAATTGCTCCCAGTCGTCGATGATATTCAAGAGGCTAGTATTCATTTTTTGCCTCTTCTCCCTCCCAATTAAACCCGCCTCAATGAAATAAAACAAGGATACTTTCACAGCATCCTCATCGTTCTCAAACACTATACTAGGGTATAACTTCTCAAACTCATCAGCCCTAATACCCTCTACATCCCTCATATAAAGGCCTCTCAGTCTATTTTGATTTACAACCCTCCGAACATTTCTACGGCCATGTCTAAGACCGGTTATAATGTCAAATTCTCGCTTACCGAAAGACACTCTACTTCCTAACAAGTTAAAACTCATAGCATCTCCCGTTTCAGATGTTTCATCCTCAACCTCAACTTCCCTAAGAAGGATGTAGTGAACTAATTGTCCATTAAAAACTATAGAGGTATCGAATATAGGGCCAAAACAAGTTTCCCTAAACATTGCCAATTGGGTTACTGACAGTTTTTGGGTGATGTTTTTCTTAGTGGTACTAATGTGGCCACAACAGGTCAACAAGGCTGGAAAATGGTCACTAAGGGGGATTTTATCAACCATTTGACTCATTTCTGATTCCATGGTAAACCTACACAACAAATTCAAAATGCTTATGAACAACACAACAACCAACAACAACAACCAACAACACAAAGCATGAATTTACATTCTGTTTTTTTTAGGGTTTAGGGTCGAAAAAAAACAACACAACCCATTCTGTTTTTTTTACCGGTTATGAATTACCCACCGGTAAATTCCTTCTGCTTAAATTACCGGTTAGAAAAAACCGACCGGTAATTTACCGGTGGGCGATGGGTAATTCATAATAATTTACCGGTTGGTAAGGGTTTACCGGTCGGGGATAAAACCGACCGGTAAATTCATACCGGTAAATTACCGGTCGGGGATAAAACCGACCGGTAAATTTACCCGATGGCAATTTCCCCCAAATTTCCCCCAAAATTTTCAATTTACCGGTGGGATGAAATCGACCGGTAAACGTACCGGTCGGTACTTCATCTCCTTCATCTCCTTCGTCTGCAACAACCCCCCAAATCTCAAAATCACCTTCCAAAGAACTCAAAATCACTTGACAAACAGATCGAAACATGAAATCGAAACACTAAACCCATGAAATTGAAACGCCCAAATCTCTTTATCGAAGAAATCGAAACGCCCTAACCTAAACCCTGAAATTGAAACGCCCAACCAAGCTTAAAGAATACCTGCGAAGATGAAGAAGATGACGAAGAAATCGGAAGCTGAAGAAGATGGAAGCTTGAAGAACGAAGTACGAAGTTGGAAGCTGGAAAGTTGGAAGTTGGAAAGTTGGAAGCTTGAAGTTGAAGAAGAAGTAAATGAGAAGATGAAGAAGATGAAACGTTTTTTGGGGTTTATAATGAGGGGCATTTTCGACATTTCACATCCCTTAAAGTAAGGGCATTTAAGACCTTTCACATCAGGGGTCTAAAACTGCAAGTTTTTTTTTGGGAGCCTAAAACACCCATTTGTTTTGCTTTTGGGTATAAAAAGTCAAATTGCCCCTGAAGTTCATTCATATTTTTTATGGACATTTTTTTTGCATTCCATCGATATTAACGTTAATCTTCCACAAGTATTGCAAAAAGCGGTTTGAACCCGTTTTAGCAAATTCTCACTCAAGATAACATCCTAATTAAAATCTAGTTGCTAATTAAATTGTTTTTTATTTGTAATGTATGATACGAAGAAGTTTTTGCTTATTTAGGAAGCGTTGAAGAAAGATAAGCTTGAGGGGAGCAACTTCAATGTGGAAACATTCATTGAAGATGCGTATTTGAATCCAATCTTCAAAGGAATGAAGGAAGATGTGAACATAGAGATTGAAGGAGTAGATATAGTTCAAATTCTACCATTGAAGAACTCACCTCTCCTCTCCCACCCGCACCCGAGTGCCATCCGTACAAATTGGAGAATAGAGTAGTCCCGATTCTACCAACGAAGAACTCACCCCTCCTCTCCCACCCGCACCTGAGTGCCCATCCATACATCCTAGCTCACCTTAATTATTGAATTTTGTAGTATATCCTTCACCCCAATTCCCCAATCTTTCATGTTTTATTTACAACTCATTTTGTACAAAAGTGTTTATAATTACGATTAGTATTGTTGACATATATGTCATGAAGTTAATGAAGTAGAAGTTCGTTCTATCTGGCTGGAGTAGTTAAAAACTTCTACAATGTATTTGAAATTTTCTTCTATTAACGGGTTTGAAAGTTCAAATCACTATTTCATATCTCTAATTTGTTCTATCTGTGTCTGAAGAAAAACTTGAGAGGATTAAGCTCGATGGTGAACCCAAAGAGGCGAGAATCCTACATCGAAAAAGATGAAGGGACCTCACTGTAAGAGTTTCGGCATGCATAGCGGAAGCATCGTTGGATCTAAGTACTCTTATTTTGTTAATTTAAAAAGAAAAAGCATGTAATTTGAAAATCAAAGACAATAATTTAGAAGTTACCTTTGAAGTTCAAATTCTTCTTGATTCCAAACTCGATCTTCGAACGTAACGGTCACAAACCACCACGAGAGTCTTCCCGACTATTCTCCGGCCTTAGAACGGGATTGTGGGATCGTTTGAGTGACTAATTTAAAAGAGAATTGAAGATGGAATTGGAGAGAAAGGTAGAGAAATTGTCTTTACAATTTCTCAAAGTTCATCAAAATTCCAAGAAGAAGTCAATCTAATTAACCCTTTGTATATATAGAAGACTACATGCAAAAACATGCAAAATTGAGTTAACAATAGGATGTCATGTAGAATCCACTCAATTTAGTGTGATTAGTGGCTTGATGTGGGATGAACACTTAGGAAAAAAGTTTGACTCATAAAACCACCGACAAATGGTTTTTCCCACTAACTCAAGAATTGAATTTTTCCACTAACTTAAGAATTGGATTTTTCCACTAACTTTAGTCATCAAAATGACTCTTGACTTTCAAGGTTTAGTGGAGTCAACATTTGACTTTTGACTTTCAAAGTTGTAGTCAATTGTCTTAAATTTGACTTTTGACTAACTTTGATCAAATTAATTCAATTTAAAAATTAATTCAAATAATTAATTTTAAATCAAATTAAATTAATATTAAATAATTAATTAAACAATTTAATTAATTCAAATTTAATATCCAATAAATCCAACACTAATCCCGATCATTCCCGATATACATGATTATGAATCCATATTCATATTTTCGATATTTAAATCTTATTTAAGTATCACCATCTCTCTCTATTGTTCAATTCGCAATTGAACGTTATGTCGTTAAATATATCACATATATTTAACGTTAATTCCCTAATTCGAATTCGAACACTTCGAATTCACTCGTCACACTGTTCTAAGGTTTAGTCCGATATGAGCTAGCACGGGGACCTCATGGACCTACGGATCATGAGCTCCAACGATCCGAGATTAACTGATTAAACTCTTTAACCTAGTTAATCAACATTCATTAACTACCAGAACATTCCACTATAGCCTAGTAGTTGCATTCCCCTCATTGTAGATATATTTATGTCCACTCGATATAACCATGATTAGTAAGTTGACCCTTCACAGGTTGTTCGTAATTTACGGTCGGGTCAAATATCTGTTTTACCCCCGTAATTACATCTTGCTCCTTAAGTCCCACTGATCCTCTAATGAACAATTGGTTTGTGATTCAATCACTAAACCGATTGGTATGTGATCTAATCACTATACCGAGTCCCTCTCGGGCCAATGAGAAGGTGGGGCCCCTTGTTCAAGACCTGGAGTCAGCACTTAAGGGAACAACCTATCTACTATCCCTAGAGACGGGTAGGAGTGAATTTCATCTTGCACCTTATGTCCCCAGCTATCTATCCGGTCTTACCCCTGAAATGGGAGGCTTATTGAGTCGGCGTTGTTGAGCCACCCTCACCCATGCAGATCTAAGGATAATCCCGAATAAACAGGAGTTCATAGTTAGCTCAGGATTAAGGTCAAGTTACCTAGGTCATCGTTTTGAAATAGTCAGTCTTTAAAACAGTAAACAGCGTTATAAAGCAAGAGTGACTTATTTCGCGGTCCGGTCTAATGCAAACTCTTTGCATAGGACGCCCCCATTCACATGTCTCCACATGAACGATTCAGGATCACATCGTTTGTACTAAATACGAAATGGGCCGCATCCAATAGTGTCCCCAGGATAAGGTATCCAGCCTTATCCGTATACTATAGACCGTTTTCACTATTTACTCGAACTTGATCCACTTTTATGTCTCCACATAAAGTTCAAGTACTCATGTTATAGCCATGGATCTTAGTTTATTGGATTTAGGGTTTTCTAAAATGAAATAAGCAATTCACATATTCAATAATAACTTTATTGAATAAAATATGTTTATCGTTTACAAACCACGAGTTTTAGGACATAAAACCCAACCCTCACTTGAAACCCAAACGAGATCCGACCTAATGTGGTGAACCCAAAGAGTCGAGGAGATGAAAAGGACCTCATTTGAATCCCACATGGGATCCGACCAAAGATGGTGAATCCAACGCGTCGAGGATCTCACATCGAAAAAGATGAAAGAGACCTCACTTGAAACCCAAATGGGATCAGACCCAAGATGGTGAACCCAACGAGTAGAGGATCTCACATAGGAAAAGATGAAATAGATCTCACTTGAAACCCAAGTGGGATCTGACCCAAGATGGTGAACCAAAAGAGGCTGGATCCCACATAGGAAAATATGATGGGAACTCAGTTTAAACCCAAATGAGATTCGACCCAAGATGGTGAACCCAAAGAGGCGAGGATCCCACATTGGAAAAGATGAAGAGACCTCACTTGAAACTTAAATGGGATCCGACCCAGGATGGTGAACCAAAAGAGGCGAGGATCCCACATAGAAAAAGATTATGGGACCTCACTTTAAACCCATATGGGATCCGACTGATAGCACTTTAAAAGTGCTAATATTTAGCTCTTAAGTCTTGTAAATTAGAATAATTATTTGGGCTTAATTGATATATTTTGTATAATTTAATCGCTAAGGGGTAAATCGGGCATTTGCGATAATTAAGAGCTTAAATGAATATTTTAGAATATTTTATTAATTAGTCGTTTTGAGTGACTAAGCTACATTAATTAAATAATCTAATTACAATTCAAAATAGACTAATGGATTAATGGTGTAGGTCATGTTAAGGGAATGGTGAAGCCAAGGTTCAAATCCTAGTGGGAGTAGAATTTTATTATTTTTGTAGAAAGTCAACGATTAACAGTCAACGGTCAATGCTCAGACCATCCATTTGGGTTGTATGAACTCTACAACCTCCATGGAAGCTTGGAATACTCCATCTCCCATGGAAGGGGTAAATGCTTGATTAGTTGAGGGATTGATTTCTAACTCTACAACCTCCATGGAAGCTTGGAATACTCCATCTCCCATGGAAGGGGTAAATGCTTGATTAGTTAGTTGAGGGATTGATTTCTATTGTATTTAGGTGAGATTTGTGCTTTATATGAATGTTTAGCATATGTGTATGAACTCTTGCATCTCTTTCCTGTATTAAGAACGAATAGCATGCCTTTCTAATTAGGATTGACGCCCATAATTGTTACGCATGTTAGTCGGCTAGCATTGATTCCTGATTAGTTTTAATGCAAGTAGCGAGGGTCTAATCGTGCCTAATCAATTTGACCCTATGTGACGAATGGGGTATGAATTGATTATCGTATCGCGGTGGGCTCAAGGTTAAGAGAGAAATCGAATTAGTTTTAGGATTAATTCGTCGCGATGTTACCCATTACTGTTTTCTGATTAATTTAGGACTAATCACCTTGAATTGATTAAGAGACATGTTTAATTAGAATTGTCTGTTTCTAATTAATTCTTCGAGGTGTTTGTATCGGTGTCGAGCAAACATTTCGCGTGCATGAGCATCTCCGCTAATTTCCATGTTTATCGATGAACTGAAATACAATAGAGCAATCCCGATACTTTCTAATTAAGCATACTTGTCAATTTCATATTTCCCTCTTTAATTTTCCGTTAGCGCAATTCTTTGCATGTTAGTAATTTTCCAAACAAAACCTCCCATTGTTTTTACTTCATTACAAATTCAATTTAATTAAGTTAGGATTATAGCTTGCTCCCTGTGGATCGACTCCGTTGCCACTAGCTGCAAAGCTTAGTGAGTTCGGATTATAAATATTATTTTGGCGGGTTTCGACAACCCGAAATTTGTAGGATATTCAAAAATCTTACTACCAAAATTGGCGCCGTTGTTGGGGAGCAACAATTAATCTTACTTGGTTGAATTTTATTTGTTTTGTGTTTTTAATTTTTCTTTTTAAAATTATTTTCTTTGGTTCTGTTTATTTTTATCCTTCTTGTACAGTATGACCCGTTTGTTTTGAGTTGTTGTGTGTAGTTTTCTTTTAATTTTTTAGAAAAGTGGAAGAAATGGAACTTGCAATTAACGATGAGATTGGGAAGATGTATGAAGCATCTTCCAAGATTGATTATGGATGAGTCGAGTGCGAGAATACAGTCGAGCAATCGGCTTTAAAAATTTGCGCTTCTTGGGAGGCAACCCATGTGTTCTTAAATTCTTGTCTTTACTTTCAGTTTTTATTTTTCCTGGCTTAGTTTATTTGCTTTTCCTTTTGTAGGAGGTTTGACCTGAGGATCGAGATAGTGGGCGAAGACCGCGCTGCTCCAACCGACAACCGAACAAAATTCAGGGGAGGTTTTTTGTTCCCTTTTATTTTGTGCGTTTTAACTGCTTAGTCTGAATTGTGATACATAGAGGACTATGTATCCTTTTAGGTTGGGGGTGGAGAAGTTTGTTGGATTTTTGAAGTTGTTGAGCTGTGGAAATTCTGAATTAGAAGTGCTTTGGTCTGCTGTTGCATGTTGTTCGATGAGGACAATCTATGAAATGCTTTTAAATTCTTCGTATTTACATATCTAGAAAAGCATGAGATTGTATGTGCATGTTGAGCATTTTTCAAAAAAATTTAATATTTTTCTGTTTCTCCCTTGCATCTATCGAGCACGTAGCATCCTATTATTGGTTCTGTAGGCTTAGAATTGTCTTATGTTGCATGAAATCTTGTTGTCACCCCGAAAGGCACCCCTAGGGAAGGCTTGATGCATGATAGGTTGTATTAAATTAATCGTGTTATAGCAAAGTTATTGCCAAAAAAAAAAAAAAGTAAGTAAGTAAGCATGAAAATAAAAACGCTAGAGATGCTCCTCCTTCTTAAAGTGCACATTAAGAAGTGAGCATTAGTCCTTAAAAACGTGAAGCGAAATGAAGCTTGACGTGTTAGGCTCTCTTGGAGAAGCAAAAGAAAAGTAAAAAAAAAGTGGATCAAAAGAAATAAAGAGTACAAAGTACTCAAGAAAAAGAAAATGTTTAGGCCGTTTGATTTGTTACTCTCTTGATTGTTGAAAAGTCATTAGACTGTTCTTTATTGCTAGAAGTAGGGGGAAAACGAGATGTAGAGTTGCATATGGTTTTTCCGAGTCTATAAGAGCTAGAATAGGTTGGCTAATCACACACGCACGTAGGGGAGTAACAATTTAATTTTTGAAATGTTCTCAACTTATGCATGCAACCAATTGTTCTCTTTTGTTGTAAGTGCCTTATTTTTTAAAGCATAGAGGTTAGAGTCGTTGCATGCAAATTCATTCATAGGAGCTAGTTCAGAGTTTTCCTTGCTCGAGGACTAGCAAGATTTAGGTTGGGGGTTTTGATAGCACTCTAAAAGTGCTAATATTTAGCTCCTAAGTCTTGTAAATTAGAATAATTATTTGGGCTTATATATTTTGTATAATTTAATCGCTAAGGGGTAAACCGGGCATTTGCGATAATTAAGAGCTTAAATGAATATTTTAGAATATTTTATTAATTAGTCGTTTTGAGTGACTAAGCTACATTAATTAAATAATCTAATTTCAACTCAAAATAGACTAATGGCTTAATGGTATAGGTCTTGTTGAGGGAATGGTGAAGCCAAGGTTCAAATCCTGGTGGGAGAAGAATTTTATTATTCAACGATCAACGGTCAACGGTCAAACCATCCATCAGACGGCCCAAGACCGCGTCTGCCGACTCATGCCGACTCACCCCGCTCCGCGCGCGCCTGTCATTAAAGGCTCACTAGAAACCCAAATAGGATCTAACCAAGATGGTGAACCCAAAGAGGCGAGAATCTCATATCGAAACAGATGACCCAAAGAGGCGAGAATCTCATATCGAAACAGATGACCCAAAGAGGCGAGAATCTCATATCGAAACAGATGACCCAAAGAGGCGAGAATCTCATATCGAAACAGATGACCCAAAGAGGCGAGAATCTCATATCGAAACAGATGACCCAAAGAGGCGAGAATCTCATATCGAAACAGATGACCCAAAGAGGCGAGAATCTCATATCGAAACAGATGAAGGGACCTCACTTGAAACCCAAATGAGATCCGACCCAATCGAAACAGATGACCCAAAGAGGCGAGAATCTCATATCGAAACAGATGAAGGGACCTCACTTGAAACCCAAATGAGATCCGACCCAAGATGGTAAACCGAAAGAGGCTAGGATCCCCCATAGAAAAAGATGATGGGACCTCGATCCGACCCAAGATGGTAAACCGAAAGAGGCTAGGATCCCCCATAGAAAAAGATGATGGGACCTCGCTTTAAACCCAAATGGGATCTGACGTGTATAACCAACATGTACAAAAATTCATGGTAAACCGAAAGAGGCTAGGATCCCCCATAGAAAAAGATGATGGGACCTCGATCCGACCCAAGATGGTAAACCGAAAGAGGCTAGGATCCCCCATAGAAAAAGATGATGGGACCTCGCTTTAAACCCAAATGGGATCTGACGTGTATAACCAACATGTACAAAAATTCGTGTACGATATATACGTATAATGGGATCCAAAAATTCGTGTACGATATATACGTATAATGGGATCCGACCCAAGATAGTGAACCGAAAGAGGCTAGGATCCCCCATAGAAAAAAATGATGGGACCAACCCAAATGGGATCTGACGTGTATAACCAACGTGTACAAAAATTCGTGTACGATATATACGTATAATGGGATCCGACCCAAGATAGTGAACCGAAAGAGGCTGAAACTCAAATGGGATCCGACCCAAGATAGTGAACCGAAAGAGGCTAGGATCCCCCATAGAAAAAGATGATGGGACCTCACTTTAAACCCAAATGGGATCTGACGTGTATAACCAACATGTACAAAAATTCGTGTACGATATATACGTATAATGGGATCCGACCCAAGATAGTGAACCGAAAGAGGCTAGGATCCCCCATAGAAAAAGATGATGGGACCTCACTTTAAACCCAAATGGGATCTGACGTGTATAACCAACGTGTACAAAAATTCGTGTACGATATATACGTATAATGGGATCCGACCCAAGATAGTGAACCGAAAGAGGCGAGGATCCCATCCCCCATAGAAAAAGATGATGGGACCTCACTTTAAACCCAAATGGGATCTGACGTGTATAACCAACGTGTACAAAAATTCGTGTACGATATATACGTATAATGGGATCCGACCCAAGATAGTGAACCGAAAGAGGCGAGGATCCCACATTGGAAAAGATAAAGAGACCTCACTTGAAACTCAAATGGGATCCGACCCAAGATAGTGAACCGAAAGAGGCTAAGATCCCCCATAGAAAAAGACCGAAAGAGGCGAGGATCCCACATTGGAAAAGATAAAGAGACCTCACTTGAAACTCAAATGGGATCCGACCCAAGATAGTGAACCGAAAGAGGCTAGGATCCCCCATAGAAAAAGATGATGGGACCTCACTTTAAACCCAAATGGGATCTGACGTGTATAACCAACGTGTACAAAAATTCGTGTACGATATATACGTATAATGGGATCCGACCCAAGATAGTGAACCGAAAGAGGTTGGGATCCCACATAGAAAAAGATGATGGGACCTCACTTTAAACCCAAATGGGATCTGACGTGTATAACCAACGTGTACAAAAATTCGTGTATGATATATACGTATAATGGGATCCGACCCAAGATAGTGAACCGAAAGAGGCTGGGATCCCACATAGAAAAAGATGATGGGACCTCACTTTAAACCCAAATGGGATCTGACGTGTATAACCAACGTGTACAAAAATTCGTGTACGATATATACGTATAATGGGATCCGACCCAAGATAGTGAACCGAAAGAGGCTAGGATCCCACATAGAAAAAGATGATGGGACCTCACTTTAAACCCAAATAGGATCTGACGTGTATAACCAACGTGTACAAAAATTCGTGTACGATATATACGTATTAAAGATTCATGTGCAATCTAAAATTAAGTGAAATTATGTGTTTATTTATTAATGTGCAGATTATCAACGTGTATAACCAACTATACAAGATTGCTGGTGCATTTTGGTCGCATTTTCACACTCATTTTGTGGTTGAGTTTATAGTATCTCAAGTATCAGTATTTGGTTTATTCACGGCCTTTTATGCTGAAGTTCATTCATATTTTTTATGGACAAATTTTTTGTTTTTCATTCCATCGATATTAACGTTAATCTTCCACAAGTATTGCAACAAGTGGTTTGAACCCGCTTTTAGCAAATACTCACTCAAGATAACTCTTAATTAAAATCTAGTTGCTAATTAAATTGTTTTTTTTTTGTAATGTATGATACGAAGAATTTTTTGTTTATTTAGGGAGCGTTGAAGAAAGATAAGCTTGAGGGGAGCAACTTCAATGTGGAAACATTCATTGAAGATGCGTACTTGAATCCAATCTTCTAAGGAATGAAGGAAGATGTGAACATAGAGATTGAAGGAGTAGATATAGTTTAAATTCTACTATTGAAGAACTCACCTCTCCTCTTCCACCCGCAACCGAGTGCCCATCCGTACAAATTGGAGAAGAGAGTAGTCACGATTCTACCATCGAAGAACTCACCCCTCCTCTCCCACCCGCACCCGAGTGCCCATCTATACATCCTAGCTCACCTTAATTATTGAATTTTGTAGTATATCCTCCACCCCAATTCCCCAATCTTTCATGTTTTATTTACAACTCATTTTGTACAAAAGTGTTTATAATTACGATTAGTATTGTTGACATATATGTCAAGAAGTTAATGAAGTAGAAGTTCGTTCTATCTGGCCGGAGTAGTTTTAAAACTTCTACAATCTATTTGAAATTTTCTTCTATTCACGGGTTTGAAAGTTCAAATCACTATTTCATATCTCTAATTTGTTTTATCTGTGTCTGAAGAAAAACTTGAGATGATGAAGCTTGATGATGAACCCAAAGAGGCGAGAATCCCACATCCAAAAAGTTGAAGGGACCTCACTTGAAAACCAAATGGGATCCGACCTAAGATGGTAAACCCAAAGAGTCGAGGAGATGAAAAGGACCTCATTGGTGAACCGAAAGAGGCTAGGATCCCACATAGAAAAAGATGATGGGACCTCGGTTCAAACTCAAATGGGATCCGACCAAGATGGTGAACCCAAAAAGGCGAGGATCCAAAATTGGAAAATATGAAAGGACCTCACTTGAAACTCAAATGAGATCCGACCTAAGAAGGTGAACCCAAAGAGTCGAGGATCCCACATAAGAAATGATGAAGATACCCCACTTGAAACCCAAATGGGATCCGACCCAAGATGGTGAACCCAAAGAGGCAAGGATCTCACATCGAAAAAGATGAAGGGACCTCACTTAAAACTCAAATGGGATCCGACCCAAGATGGTGAACCCAAAAATGCAAGGATCTCACATCGGAAAAGATGAAGGGACCTCACTTAAAACTCAAATGGGATCCGACCTAAGATGATGAACCTCTAGAGGCGAGGATCCTACATCAGAAATATGAAAGAGACCTCACTTGCAATCTAAATGCGATTCGACCGAAGATGGTGAACCCAAAGTGGAGAGGATCCCACATTATAAAAGATGAAAGGGAACTCAGTTGAAACCCAAATGGGATCCGCCAAAGATGGTGAACCCAAAGAGGCAAGGATCTCACATCGGAAAAGATGAAGGGACCTCACTTAAAACTCAAATGGGATCCGACCTAAGATGATGAACCTTTGAGGCGAGGATCCTACATCAGAAATATGAAAGAGACCTCACTTGCAATCCAAATGCGATCCGACCGAAGATGGTGAACCCAAAGTGGAAAGGATCTCACATCAGAAAAGATGAAAGGGAACTCAGTTGAAACCCAAATGGGATCCGCCAAAGATGGTGAACCCAAAGAGGCGAGGATCCCAGATCGGAAAATATGAAAGAAACCTTACTTTAAATTCAAATGGAATCCGACCGAAGATGGTGAACCCAAAGTGGCGAGGATCCCACATCAGAAAAGATGAAATTGACATCAGTTGAAACCCAAATGGGATCCGCCAAAGATGCTGAATCCAAAGAGGTGAGGATCCCACATCGTAACAGATGAATGGACCTAACTTAACAGCTTCCACTGCTTTAGCTAAGACAACCTCTCCAGTACCAACTCTGAGAGTTATCTCACCTATAGCTAGTGGCTGCCAGGAACTAGTTTCCTGAAACGAAAAACAAACGTGATTAGTGGCTCCTGAATCGAGGATCCAGACATGACTATCATTTTCCGCTAAACACGTTTCTACAACAAGCAAATTATATTTACTTTGTTGCTTCTTCTCAGCACGACTCATTACTGAGCTGGAAAGAGGACAATCCTCTGTTAAGACAGACCTAAGATCATCACGAACAAGAATCATATTCGAGTTCGTTTTCTAGGTCTCGTATTTTTCGCCAATTAACTTAACGGAAGCTAATACGTTTTTAAACGAGCTAGACATGCTGAAAAGAAATGTAAATCTATTAGTGGAACAGTTTTAACCTATTTAAACCAATCAAGTAAATTTAGCAGTAAATAAAGTACCCAAACTGTTTATTTACATGCAACGATATTTTAGTGAGTTAGAATAGTCGCTACCTAAGGGTAAACGAGCACTCCTTCTCTAAACCAAGACTTTCTTGACTAAATGCTAATAACAGAATAACTCTTACTCTTATAGCATCTTAATTATCGTTTTTGGTCAAGATTTACAAACTCCTTAGTAAATCTTGTAAGTGTGACCCTCCATTTTTTTTTATAGAACGCACAGGACAACCTCAACAGTGCAACCTAAAGGAATGTCAGAGTTGGGAATGACCCTATGTTTCTTTATCCATAAATGGTGACTGACTTGTTCAACTCCCATAAAACGACCCTCTTAATGGATTGGTGCCACCAAGGGCACCTTGCAGGCGGAACATGGGAATCTCACGGTTCAATCCAATGGAGGAGACCGTAGGAAGTACTGACGCACTTCCTTCTCCCACTTACTATAAATACTTACTCCATTCACCTTGCTATTGAAAGATGCAAATGCCATCCTAAGGGGGATGCCCTATTGACATCTCGAGGCCGAGCATAATTCTCACGTTGTGAACTTTACGGAGTGCGTAGCAGGAGAGGGATATATCATATATTCCTTCTCAACACATATACTAAGTATCATATTCGGTTAAGGGTAAATAACTCAGGTTTTATCCGGCTAAGAAATTAAAAACTTAAGTCTAGGTAAACTTTTTACCTGAGATGTCTAGGTTATTAACAAGTTTAATTAACCTCACACCTCTCGCGCACGCTCATAAAATCGGGTTAACTTTTCTCAAGTACCGGATCGTCCCCAGGTAGGAGGTGTTCCGTAAACCGTCAACTTAAATACCTCCAACCTCGAACAGGATTTCACCGGGTGAGTTTCTCATAACCTTAGTATTTACGAGATAACGACCTATTCATCTAATGAACCAGACGTCTCATTTAACCCTAAATGAACATGCATTTCTTTGTTATAGATTTTAAAAGTATCCAATTTTACAACGCTTTGCAAAACTTAGACTTACTATAACAACTCTACATGCTTCTCAAACATGCATCACTAAGGCATGACAAGTTGAATATTTAATTTCATAATCAATATAACACTTATATCGATTATGTTTTTTAAATATACAATTCCTAATTCATAAATTAATATAACACTTATATCAATTATTATGAATTAAGCATGCATCATATACATTATAACACTTATAACATACAATATGCAACTAAAGTTGGATGTTTAATTTCATAATTAATATAACACTTATATTAATTATTCTATCAAGCAACCAATAACAAATTCATGAATTAATATAACTCTTATATTAATACTCATGAATTAAACATGCATCCTATATATTATAACACTTATAACCTATAATATGCATAAAACCAGGACAACCTATGTTGTATATTTAATTTCATAATTAATATAACACTTATATCAATTATTCTATTAAATTAACAACATCTAATTCATGAATTAATATAACTCTTATATTAATACTCATGAATTCTCAAATATGCATACTATATATTATAACACTTGTAACATATTTTCAATGCATGGAGCATGCTTCCTAAGGTGGGATTTTAAATCTATATGGCATACGTTATGCACATACAAACATGGAATTTAATTCAAACATACCTTCGCAATGCATAATTAATTAAACACACTAAAGTGGATCGATTTTGGCATTTAGCAAGCAATAACTATTTTATTACAAGCTTGAACAACAAGTTAAGTCTTGAGCGGACTTCGAACTCTTCGCACCGCCTTTGACAAGCTTGCTTCCTCCGAACGCTTCGGCCAATTTCTCTTCGAATTTCTCTTCGCATTGCCTAGAACGAGTTTGAACTAACACCGAACAATTCGACCAGCTCAAAACTCGAGCTTCTTTCACAAAGAAACCTATATGGACTCTAATGACTCTAAAAATACATACTCTTCAACACACATTAAAGCCCATACATTCTCGTGCAATTACAAATAAGGAAATTCAAAAAGAAACTATGCCAAAATCGATATTCACTTTAGACGCCAATTCTGAAACAATTTCTAAATTAAAATACCCACCATTTTAAATTGATGCAAATTGAGTTAATCACAAAATCACTCTAATACTAATTGATGGAGCGACATGAGCAGCGAAAAGCGATTTTGGACCGATGATACTCTAATTTCATCAATTTAACAAATAGAAAACATGTTAAAAGCGACAAAATTAAGAAATTAGAAATACATATCCTTGTAGTTCCAATTTCTTCAAGCTCTGCCGCACGTTCCTCGTCACGAATTCTTCCGGCCTCTTCTCACGAACGCCTCGAGGACCACCCCAGGTAGTCCCGCTATCCACGGCGCCGAGCAACGGAGTTGTGGGACTCCGAAAGAAGAAGAAAAGAAAAAGAAACAAAGGAGGAGGAAGATGGATGGAAGAGACAGAGGAGCAAAAATAGAAAGCTGAAGTTTTTTTAAAAAAAACTTTTGAATACCCTTGTAGTTCCAATTTCTTCAAGCTCCGTCGCACGTTCCTCGTCACGAATTCTTCCGGCCACTTCTCACAAACGCCTCGAGAACTGGTAGAGGATTTTTGGGTATATCCTACTATTTATCGGGTTGTCGAATCCCGCCAAAATGAAAGTTATAAATACTGCTACTACTAAGCTAACTTGTAGCTAGTGGTAGTCGGGTCGATCCGCAGGGAACCTAAATTATTTTCTCTTAATTAATTCTTATTTGCTTTTTTAATTAAAACAACAAATTAAACAATAAAGCAAATGGGGGGAATTGGGTTACGTAAAAGTAAAAGAAAGCGGTAAAAATAGCTAACGGTAAAATAAAATAAAGTAACATGTGCTCCTAATTCGAGTGCTCGGGATTTACTTGATGCGCTTAGTTCATCGGGATTCTAATTAGCAAAGTAATTTTATTTCATGCATGCAAAATGTCTTGTCCCAACCGGGTCCAAAGCACCCCAAAGAATTAATTAGATGTGTCAATTTTAATTAAACATGCTTCAAACTTAATTAGATGTGTCAATTTTAATTAAACATTCTGAAGGTAATTGCATTGCCAATTTTTAGGTACTTTTTTACTACTTGTAATTTTAAGTTCATTTTAGTCACTTGTTCAATTGTTTTTCAACTACGGATTGTTTTCTAAGTATATATAGCTTATAACTATTTGGGAGGATTCTAGATATTTATTGAAATGTGTCAAACTTATTATATACATATGTGGCTTGTTAATGTTTTTATTATAGATGATATAACCTAGAAATTGTTCTCGCTTGAGTTATGAGCACTCGAGAAAAGGCGAAATATATCATTATTTCTGATGGTACTTCTCATTTCACAGGCTGCACTTAAAGAAGCAAAACAATCGCACGACGGGGACAAGAAAATTGAATCCCTTAAATCTAAAGTTAAGGTTATATTCCTTGCAACATTATGATGTCAAGAATATTAAACATAATTATCTTTTATAGATTTAAAATAATGCTACTCATAAACATTGTGTTGTTTTTTGGTTCCTAACTGCTGTAATTTATCTTTGTTGTTTAGGTTCGTTTTGGAGCGTCCGAAGTAAGGGTTAAAGTGTTGGTTGTTTAAGATTGCGTTAGGTAAATGGCTTCTTTCTACATGTTGACATGTTGTGTGTTTAATAATTGTTTATGTATTGTGTTTAATAATTGCTTAGCAATCTATTATTTATCGTTTATAAATGTTCTGATAAGACTAAGCACATCTGAGTGCTTAGCGTGATGTGTTTGATTTGTATTCCGAATAGACTAATAAGTTTAGTTTAGTTTAATTATAACCACTTCTTAAGTTTATTTGGGTTGAGAATGACACATGATAACTTTTTAGGCACTTTTAGATTTTTTGCATTTTTAGAATCACTTTAGACGCTTTTTAGGTTCGTTTGAGATTAAGAACGACACTTGTTAACTTTTGAGGCACTTGTTATGTTCGTTTGAGATTAAAATAAGACTTGGTAACTTTGTAGACACTTGCTAGGTTCGTTTGAGGTTAAGAATGATACTTGGTAACTTTGTAGACACTTTTTAGGTTCGTTTGAGATTAAGAATGACACTTGTTAACTTTTTAGGCACTTGGTTCGTTTGAGATTAAAATAACACTTATTAACTTTGTAGGCACTTGCTAGGTTCGTTTGAGGTTAAAAATGATATTTGGTAACTTTTTAGGCACTTTTAGACTATTTTGCACTTTTAAAATCAACACACTTCTTAGGTTCGTTTGAAATTAAGAATGACACTTGTTAACTTTTTATGCACTTGTTTAGTTCATTTGAGATTAAAATAACACTTGGTAACTTTGTAGGCACTTGCTAGGTTCGTTTGAGGTTAATAATATACTTGATAACTTTTTAGGCACTTTTAGACTATTTTGTACTTTTAGAATCACTTCAGACACACTTGGTAATTTTGTAGGCACTTGCTATGTTCGTTTGAATTAAGAATGATACTTGGTAACTTTTTAGGTTCGTTTGAGATTAAGAATGACACTTGGTAACTTTTTAGGCACTTGTTAGGTTCGTTTGAGATTAAAATAACACTTGGTAACTTTGTAGGCATTTAAACAATTGCTTGTTGATGAAGAGTTTCTAATTGTCATGGATATATGTAGAGTTTCTAATTGCTTGCTGATGAAGTTAGATTTATTGCATGTTTTCGGTACTTTGTAGATTTAGACACTTCTTAAGTTTAGTTGTTACATTGTAATTTTAGGTACTTTTTGACTACTTGTAATTTTTGGTCCATTTTAGTCACTTGCTCAATTGTTTTTCACCTACGGATTGTTTTCTAAGTATATATAGCTTATAACTATTTGGGAGGATTCGGGATATTTGTTGAAATGCTTTCTTGTTCTACTTTCAAAGTAAAAAGTTATTGTGTCTTCTTGAATTTTTATTGTAGGAACTACAAAGCGAAGTGAAGATATTTTCTTCAAGCTAGAAGTCATATTGCAACCAATGATGAACTTTTTTGTTGGGTTAAATGAATATTTCATCATGTTATGCAACATTTTACTATTAATGTTGCAACAATTTAGGGGCATCGTAGTTAGTTTCAATATTGTATACATATGAATTAGTTTATGTAAAAGTTGATGAACTTTGATATTTGAATGATATATTGTTATATAGATCTTATTTCAATAATATTGAATTGTGTCAGACTTAGATTTATTTATTTTGCTTTGTAATTTTCATTATTATTAATTAATAATAATAATAATAATGACAATTAAAAATATAAATATTGATATATTTAGATTTGATATAAAAAAAAATCTATTATTGATTTTTTGACAAAAAAATCATGTTATTGAATTCGTTTTGTTGACTCACAATAGTTGTGGTCTTCAAGCTATTAGTGACAGAAAAATTAAGTCATCAAAGCGTACAAAATTTACTGTCACCCATTCGGATTCGATGACAAAAATTATATGTCGTCAATTGTGTTTAAATGACAAAATATGATATGAGTGGTCATTCAGTGACAATGTTTAGATGTCATAAAATAAGGTCTCTTGACTGAAAATAATTGTCATTAACCGTATTATGAAGAAAGAAGAAAACTGTCACCAAACCAACATTAACGACAGTTTTTCGGTTTTTGTCATCTATAGAGTAAAGAAGGCAGGGGCTATAACGACTGAAAAAAATTGTCATCTAAAGTCCCGATAACAGTTTTTATTTGTCATCATAGCCCATATTTCTACTAGTGGTGATGAAACTCATGCACGAACGATGTGGAACAAGTTTGAATCGTTATGTGCCCCGAAAACTAGTAACAATAAATTGTTTCTGATTAGGCAGTTGATGGCTTTAAAGTTTCGAGAGGGAACACTTATGTTAGATCACTTGAATTCATTCCAAAGTATCCTTAATCAACTATCTGGAATGAATATCAAGTTTGACGATGAGGTACATGGGTTAATACTTCTTGGTACATTGCCAGACTCGTGGGAGACATTTAGATCTTCGTTATCGAACTCAGCCCCGAATGGAGGACTAAGTATGGACTTAGTAAAAAGCAGTGTTTTGAACGAAGAGATGAGAAGAAAGTCACATGATTCTTCTTCACATTCAGAGGTTCTTATTACTGAAAGGAAGTGGAGGAGTAAAAGCAAAGGTCCGAATGGTAGAGGCAGAAGCAAAAGCAAGAGTCGTTGGTTGGCCAATGTTGAATGTTACTACTGTGGTGTGAAAGGGTATGTGCAGAGGAATTGTCGAGAGTTCAAAATAGAAAATAATAATAAAAATAATAAAGGTAAGCAGAAGAAGAATTCTGATGATAATGATGCTGACACAGTTTCTACAGCCACCGACGAGTTCCATATTTTATTTGACGGTGATGTTATTAATCTCGCTACACAACAGAGCAGTTGGGTGATTGATAGTGGTGCCTCAATTCATGCTACACCTAAAAGGGATTTCTTTGCATCCTACACATCTGGTGATTTTGGCAGTGTTAGGATGGGTAATGATGGATCAGCAAAAGCAGTTGGCATTGGAGATGTGCACTTAGAGACCAGTAATGGTTCTATGCTGATGTTGAAGAATGTAAAACACATCCCTGATTTACGCATGAATTTAATCTCCATCAGTAAGCTGAATGATGAAGGTTATTATAATATCTTCTATGATGATAAATGAAAGCTTACTAAAGGCTCTATGGTAGTAGCTAGAGGAGAGAAGTGTTCGTCATTGTATTTTATGCAGGCAAAGATTACTGATTGCGACATAAATACAGTGGACAGTGAAGAGGCTGTTGAGCTTTGGCATAAGAGACTCAGTCACATTAGTGAGAAGGGTTTGATGATTCTAGCCAAGAAAAATCATCCTGGTATAAAGAATGCACCTTTGAAAAGGTGTGCTCATTGTCGCAACGTTTTTGCGACGCGGAGCGGCCGACAACCTTCCTGTTAAACAGGGGTTTTCACAAAAAATGGAGTCGCCACCAATCATTTAGGGTGTGATTGGTCACCTTAAAAATACGGTCTACGAAGTAAAAAACAAGGTTCGGGGGTCGGTTGAGTGTAGGGAAGGTGCTAGCACCCTACAACATCCCGTTTAAAACGGTAGCCAAAACATTTTATCCTAATTACTTATCTAATTTCAAATGGTCCTAAAAACATAAACAAAGTAAACTATTAAAATTAATGCAATGTCTCAACTAACCATACCCTATCTTTAAAATAAAGTAGGGTTTTGATTTTGTGAGTGAGTTTATTGATTTCGCCATTAACGCCTTAATCTCGATACCGAGATCATAGAACTTTAAAAATCATTTAATAAAACCGTTTTGTTTCAAATTCAATTTGAAATTTGATTAAAACTTGAATTAAAAATTAAAACAATTTTTGCTGTGAAAACAAACCATTTGAAATTTAATTTAAAACATGATTTGAACTAAAAATGTATTTTTGTTTTGAAATAGTAAAAAAATTCAATTTAAAAATCAAAGGAAAACCACTTTTTAAAAGAAGGGCGTTATTGTAATTAGCGCATAATGGCTGTGATATTTATCCTCAAAAATAGGGAAACCCTATTTATCCCGGGATTTGAATAAAATTAAAATACCCTCGAGATGAGAGGAACAGTTCTTCATCTCTCCCGGGGTTGCAAATTAAAATTAAAGTACCCTCGAGATGAAAGGAACAGTCCTTCATCTCTCCCGGGGTTTACAAATTAAAATTAAAGTACCCTCGAGATGAAAGGAACAGTCCTTCATCTCTCTCAGGGTTTACAAATTAATATTAAAATACTGCGAACAAACTAACGAGAAAGAAAATAACGAAAGTAAAGCGATAATTAAATAAACGCGCAAGCTAATATAACTAAACCCGAAAACACACTTAAGAATTAAAAACTGAAACTAAATAAACCAGCAGGCCTATGCGATATAACCTAGGTATATAAACTGAAAAGCATATCAAGGTATATATCGAACATGCAGGGGTATATATGTGTTCAAATAGGGGTATATATTATATAACAGGGGTATATATGGGCACAAAAAGATCTGCAAAATACTTATAACAGGGGCAAACTAGTAATTTTACTAAAAAAACCTAAAATGTCGTTACCCACGCGAGGAGCACGCCGTCGTCTGAGTCTTCTTCTCCACGAGGCTACTGGAAGTCTGTCGTTGTTCATCGCCGCCGTCAGGTTCAAGCCCTTCCACCCGAAGCTGCGCCGCTGCACATCGCCTCCGTTTGCTCGCCTCCCCTGAAGGTTGAAGAAGAATATCGTCGCCTGGGTTTGATGGGGTTTGAGTTCCGAGGTCGTCTAAGCTCTGTTGCACGGATTTGCCGCACGTGGAGTTGAATGTTTGAGCAAGGTTCGCGAAGGTGCCGCTGCCGAGGTCTGGAGTCGAGGATTGCTGTTCGGGCTGAAGAGGGAGCTTGGAGCTCCGCCGTCGGTCCGAGCTCGAGGTAGAAGATAGGTCGTCGTTGGTTCGTGGTCTGACGTCGTTGGGTTTCACCAGAGGAGATGAATTCCGCCGCTGATATCGCCGTCGTCTGGGTTCGGCCGAAGCTGGCTCCGCCGCTGGATTTGGGAGCTGATTCGGGTTGAAGATGGAGCGGGGGGACCGCCGCTGCCGTCTGGGGGTCAGTTGCACGTTCGTGAAGACGCAGCCGCCTGGTTCGAGGCTGCTGTCGGATGGTTCGTGAGGGGGAAGCTCGCCGTCGTGCACCGCCGTGGATCGCCGGAGCTCTGCCGTTCGAAATTCCCGCCGAAGAGGGGGGAGCCTTAATGTGGGAGATGATGAATAGTGGTTTTTGGGAATTCTAAAATTTTTTGTCTCCATCCCCTTTGTCCCATTAGCCTACACTTTATAGGCCATGATTAGGTCTAAAAAACCCACATGGGCCTATTTTGGCCCCTTCCCAACATTGGCTACCCTAAAAAAACCTAAAACCCTAAACTAAACACCAAATTGAAATTTTAAACCCAAAACTTAAAATAAAACGCTAAATTGGAGTCCCGAGATCGGGACACTAAAATTGGAAACCCTAAATTGGAAACCCTAAAAATGGAGACCCTAAAAATGGGACCCTAAATTGGGAACCTAAATTGGAAACCCTAAAAATGGACCCTAAATTGAAAACCCTAAAACCAGAAAAACTAAAAACAAATCGCAGCGGAAAACCGAGATCGAAGCGCTAAACCCTAACAAAACCCGGGAAGCTTCGAACGACCCACTAATGGAATACAATTTTTTTTGTGATTTTCTTGAAAACTTCGAAAATGTCGGAAAACGCGAAATTAAAGAAAAACTCCAGAAATATTTAAAAATGAGTGAAAAACATAAAATATGTGAACAAATCCAAAATGATGATAAATAAGGCCGGACGAAATACGGTGTCTACAGCTTGCCCCCCTTTGTATATCCTTGAAGAATTGAAAGGTAGACAAATGATAAAGACAAAGTATTTGGGCGGCCACAATTGTTTATCATCAACAACAACGTGGACCTGGGTTGAGCAGGCTTCGACCGCTACCGGGACTTACCCGCAAACATAGGGTTCGATTTAACCAACAGGAATTTAAACGGACCTGGTTTTGCCAGGCTTCGACCAGCTACCGGGACTTACCCGCAGACATAGAGTTCGATTTAACCAACAGGAATTTAAACGGACCTGGTTTTGCGAGGCTTCGACCAGCTACCGGGACTTACCCGCAGACATAGGGTTCGATTTAACCAACAGGAATTTAAACGGACCTGGTTTTGCCAGGCTTCGACCAGCTACCGGGACTTACCCGCAGACATATGGTTCGATTTAACCAACAGGAATTTAAACGGACCTGGTTTTGCCAGGCTTCGACCAGCTACCGGGACTTACCTTAAGACATAGGGTTCGATTTAACCAACAAGAATTTAAACGGACCTGGTTTTGCCAGGCTTCGACCAGCTACCGGGACTTACCCGCAGACATAGGGTTCGATTTAACCAACATGAATTTAAATGGACCTGGTTTTGCCAGGCTTCGATCAGCTACCGGGACTTACCCGCAGACATAAGGTTCGATTTAACCAACATAAATTTAAACGGACCTGGTTTTGCCAGGCTTCGACCAGCTACCGGGACTTACCCGCAGACATAGGGTTCGATTTAACCAACAGAAATTTAAACGGACCTGGTTTTTCCAGGCTTCGACCAGCTACCGGGACTTACCCGCACACATAGGGTTCGATTTAACCAACAGGAATTTAAACGGACCTGGTTTTGCCAGGCTTCGACCAGCTACCGGGACTTACCCGCAGACATAGGGTTCGATTTAACCAGCAGGAATTTAAACGGACTTGGTTTTGCCAGGCTTCGACCAGCTACAGGGACTTACCCGCAGACATAGGGTTCGATTTAACCAACAGGAATTTAAACGGACCTGGTTTTGCCAGGCTTCGACCAGCTACTGGGACTTACCCGCAGACATAGGGTTCGATTTAACCAACAGGAATTTAAACGGACCTGGTTTTGCTAGGCTTCGACCAGCTACCGGGACTTACCCGCAGACATAGGGTTCGATTTAACAAACAGAAATTTAAACGGACCTTATTTTGCCAGGCTTCGACCAGCTACCGGGACTTACCCGCAGACATAGGGTTCGATTTAACCAACAGGAATTTAAACGGACCTGGTTTTGCCAGGCTTCAACCAGCTACTAGGACTTACCCGCAGACATAGGGTTCGATTTAACCAACAGGAATTTAAACGGACCTGGTTTTGCCAGGCTTCGACCAGCTACCGAGACTTACCCGCAGACATAGGGTTCGATTTAACCAACAGGAATTTAAACGGACCTGGTTTTGCCCGGCTTCGACCAGCTACCGGGACTTACCCGCAGACATAGGGTTCGATTTAACCAACATGAATTTAAACGGACCTGGTTTTTCCAGGCTTCGACCAGCTACCGGGACTTACCCGCAGACATAGGGTTCAATTTAACCAACAGGAATTTAAACGGACCTGGTTTTGCCAGGCTTAGACCAGCTACCGGGACTTACCCGCAGACATAGGGTTCGATTTAACCAACAGGAATTTAAACGGATCTGGTTTTGCCAGGCTTCGACCAGCTACCGGGACTTACCCGCAGACATAGGGTTCGATTTAACCAACAGGAATTGAAACGGACCTTGTTTTGCCAGGCTTCGACCAGCTACCGGGACTTACCCGCAGACATAGGGTTCGATTTAACCAACAGGAATTTAAACGGACCTGGTTCTACCAGACTTCGACCAGCTACCGGGACTTACCCGCAGACATAGGGTTCGATTTAACCAGCAGGAATTTAAACGGACTTGGTTTTGCCAGGCTTCGACCAGCTACCGGGACTTACCCGCAGACATAGGGTTCGATTTAACCAACAGGAATTGAAACGGACCTTGTTTTGCCAGGCTTCGACCAGCTACCGGGACTTACCCGCAGACATAGGGTTCGATTTAACCAACAGGAATTTAAACGGACCTGGTTTTGCCAGGCTTCGACCAGCTATCGGGACTTACCCACAGACATAGGGTTCGATTTAACCAACAGGAATTTAAACGGACCTGGTTTTACCAGACTTCTACCAGCTACCGGGACTTACCCGCAGACATAGGGTTCGATTTAACCGACATGAATTTAAACGAACCTGGTTTTGCCAGGCTTCGACCAGCTACCAGGACTTACCCGCAGACATAGGGTTCGATTTAACCAACATGAATTTAAACGGACCTGGTTTTGCCAGGCTTCGACCAGCTACCGGGACTTACCCGCAGACATAGGGTTCGATTTAACCAATAGGAATTTAAACGGACCTGTTTTTTCCAGGCTTCGACCAGCTACCGGGACTTACCCGCAGACATAGGGTTCGATTTAACCAGCAGGAATTTAAACGGACCTGGTTTTGCCAGGCTTCGACTAGCTACCGGGACTTACCCGCAGACATAGGGTTCGATTTAACCAGCAGGAATTTAAACGGACCTGGTTTTGCCAGGCTTCGACCAGCTACCGGGACTTACCTTCAGACATAGGGTTCGATTTAACCAACAAGAATTTAAACGGACCTGGTTTTGCCAGACTTCGACCAGCTACCGGGACTTACCCGCAGACATAGGGTTTGATTTAACCAACATGAATTTAAACGGACCTGGTTTTGCCAGGCTTCGACCAGCTACCGGGACTTACCCGCAGACATAGGGTTCAATTTAACCAACATAAATGTAAACGGACCTGGTTTTGCCAGGCTTCGACCAGCTACCGGGACTTACCCGCAGACATAGGGTTCGATTTAACCAACAGAAATTTAAACGGACCTGGTTTTGCCAGGCTTCGACCAGCTACCGGGACTTACCCGCACACATAGGATTCGATTTAACCAACAGGAATTTAAACGGACCTGGTTTTGCCAGGCTTCGACCAGCTACCGGGACTTACCCGCAGACATAGGGTTCGATTTAACCAGCAGGAATTTAAACGGACTTGGTTTTGCCAGGCTTCGACCAGCTACAGGGACTTACCCGCAGACATAGGGTTCGATTTAACCAACAGGAATTTAAACGGACCTGGTTTTGCCAGGCTTCGACCAGCTACTGGGACTTACCCGCAGACATAGGGTTCGATTTAACCAACAGGAATTTAAACGGACCTGGTTTTGCTAGGCTTCGACGAGCTACCGGGACTTACCCGCAGACATAGGGTTCGATTTAACAAACAGAAATTTAAACGGACCTGGTTTTGCCAGGCTTCGACCAGTTACCAGGACTTACCCGCAGACATAGGGTTCGATTTAACCAACAGAAATTTAAACGGACCTGGTTTTGCCAGGCTTCGACCAGTTACCAGGACTTACCCGCAGACATAGGGTTCGATTTAACCAACAGAAATTTAAACGGACCTGGTTTTGCAAGGCTTCAACCAGCTACCAGGACTTACCCGCAGACATAGGGTTTGATTTAACCAACAGGAATTTAAATGGACCTGGTTTTGCCAGGCTTCGACCAGCTACCGAGACTTACCCGCAGACATAGGGTTCGATTTAACCAACAGGAATTTAAACGGACCTGGTTTTGCCCAGCTTCGACCAGCTACCGGGACTTACCCGCAGACATAGGGTTCGATTTAACCAACATGAATTTAAACGGACCTGGTTTTGCCAGGCTTCGACCAACTATCGGGACTTACCCGCAGACATAGGGTTCAATTTAACCAACAGAAATTTAAATGGACCTGGTTTTGCCAGGCTTAGACCAGCTACCGGGACTTACCCGCAGACATAGGGTTCGATTTAACCAACAGGAATTTAAACGGATCTGGTTTTGCTAGGCTTCGACCAGCTACCGGGACTTACCCGCAGACATAGGGTTCGATTTAACCAACAGGAATTGAAACGGACCTTGTTTTGCCAGGCTTCGACCAGCTACCGGGACTTACCCGCAGACATAGGGTTCGATTTAACCAACAGGAATTTAAACGGACCTGGTTTTGCCAGGCTTCGACCAGCTATCGGGACTTACCCGCAGACATAGGGTTCGATTTAACCAACAGGAATTTAAACGGACCTGGTTTTACCAGACTTCGACCAGCTACCGGGACTTACCCGTAGACATAGGGTTCGATTTAACCGACATGAATTTAAACGAACCTGGTTTTGCCTGGCTTCGACCAGCTACCGGGACTTACCCGCAGACATAGGGTTCGATTTAACCAACAGGAATTTAAACGGACCTGGTTTTGCCAGGCTTCGACCAGCTACCGGGACTTACCCGCAGACATAGGGTTCGATTTAACCAACAGGAATTTAAACGGACATGGTTTTGCCAGGCTTCGACCAGCTACCGGGACTTACCCGCAGATATAGGGTTCGATTTAACCAACAGGAATTTAAACGGACCTGGTTTTGCCAGGCTTCGACCAGCTATCGGGACTTACCCGCAGACATAGGGTTCGATTTAACCGACATGAATTTAAAAACAGAACGAGATGAGTGAGAGTTTGTGTGTGTGTGTGTGTGAGAGAGACAACGGTTTTTATTTCAAAACTTAGTTGCCGACTTAAACTTGAAACAAATTCTTTGGAAAGCATTAGAAACTCTCATGGATATGGAGAAGTTCTAAATGCATGTTTTTTTTTTTTGTTTTTTTTGAAATATTGATGAGACTGACCCTCAAGTGAGAATAGAATGCAAATGCGAGTTGCGAAATATGACTCGAATGTCGCACAAATCATGAGTGCATGCGTTAATGTGCAATGGGAAAGATGAAGCAATGTTCATTAATGGCAATGCATTTGACAATTTGTGAAAATATGTCTTGATTTGCTTGGCTTGACCAATGAATTTGACTTTGAAAGCATGACGCAATGATGCATATGCATGTTAATGGTAGAAAATGATTGTTTATGAATGCAACATGTGTGCATAATATGTTAAAGATAATGAATGTCATGAATGCAACATGTATGCCTGTGCATTAACAAAATGTCATAGTTGTAGCACATATGCATGAGCATGCTAAGAGTAGAATGACGAATGTCATGGATGCAGTATGTATGCATGATACTGGTGATGATTGAATGCAACATGCGTGCATAATATGTTGAGGGTAATGGATGTCATGAATGCAACATGTATGCATGTGCATTAACAAAGCGTCATAAATGTAGCATGTATGCATGAGCATGCCAGGAGTAGAATGACGAATGCCATGGATGCAGTATGTATGCATGATACTGATGCCTATGCATCCTAAGGATATAATAATGTCATGGATGCAACATACTGATGCATGCCGAGAGTAGAAGAATGATTGAATGCAACATGTGCATAATATGTTAAAGGTGATGAATGATTGAATGTATCATGTTGAGGGTAGAATACTGTAGAATGCAACATGTATGCACGAATCATATGATCTACGAACTAACCATGATATGTGAATATGTTTTTTTTTTTTTTTTTTTGAAATGATGATGTAAATGATATCAACTGACATGATTGAATGTAGGATTTGTGAAAACAAATGCTTAATCAAAAATGACTTTTGTGTTATTGAAATGACCACTCTTGCTTAAGTTCATTGATGTTATCAGCCAATACTTAGCAGAGAATCAAATGAAAAATAATATCATCATCAAGTTTTTTTTTTTTTTTTTTTTTTTTTGAATGCTTTCACCTTAGAGAAATTAAATGTGTAGTCCTAGATCACTCAACCATATTGGACATTCTGGGTTGTTGGGTAGATTCCCATGTGCTAGGTTAGAGAACTTATCAAAAGTAATGATAATGTTGAACATCTTCTGATTAAGCTGCTTCATAACTTAGCCTTGTAATGAACGAGAATGTTGGATTACAAGAAATGAAATTTAGATTTGGAATATAGGATGACAACCAATGAAGGGAGGAATGCGAAGGAAGATGTAGTATTCCAATGCTTTCAGAAGATCTCTTGGACAATAAGAGATTGAAAATGTATTTTCACATTTGAGTAAGAAATTGGAAATTGGAAATTGGTTAGATGAAAAGATGAGTGATATGACTCCATTTCCTCAGACAAGGGTTTTGAGAGCTAAAAGTAGCTTCTTGAGAAATTCTCGCTTTCTTTGAGTAAGCTCGAGATCTTTGATGATATTTGATCTAGCGTGGCAAAGGCGTAGGCTTTGCCCCAGTTTTGCAGATGTCGATCCGGCGTGGCAAAGACGTAGGCTTTGCCCCAGTATTGATGACGTGTGAATGAGACTCTTCAAGCTTTGTGAGATGTAGGTTCTTGATCTACTGATTGCACCAGCTTTACATTTTTTTTTTTTTTTTGAATTTTTTTTGGAATGATGCAATAAAATGCCCCACCTTGATGACGGTGACTTCGCTCTTATGGCAAAGACGTGGGTTTTGCCCCAGTGTTCATGAAATTGATCCAGCGTGGCAAAGACGTTGGCTTTGCCCCAGTATTGATGAGGTTGATCGCGGCAAAACCGTAGTCTTTGCCCCATTATTGGTGATGTTGACTTAGCGAAGCAAAGGCGCAGGCGTTGCTCCAGATCTACTGATTGCACCAGCTTTGTAATTTTTTTTTTTTTTTTTGAGACATGATGCAATAACGTGTTCCAACTGGTTGACTGCAGCTTTGCTCTAATTGCGGCAAAGACGTGGGTTTTGCCCCAGTTTTGCAAATGTGAAGGTTTTCCCCCAGTATTGATGATATTGATTCAGAGCAACAAAAGCGTAGACTTTGCCCCAATGTTGCGAAGATGAGGGTTTTGCCCCAATTTGATGATGGTGACTTCGCTCTTATGGCAAAGACGTGGGCTTTGCTCCAGTTTATGATGTTGCTCTAGCACGTGGCAAAGGCGTAGGCTGTAACGACCCATAATTTTAGATTAATCACAAGCACGTTATTATAACTAACCCTTGAGTTTATTTGAAATAAAAGGAATGCGCTCTGAAAAATTCGGCAGCACAACGACGTAACCTGAATAACTACCCAATTATGTAACACCTGAAAAGCAGAAAAACTCAACAAAACCCCGCACTTCATGTAAATAAAGACATCATCTAGTCCAACAACGCTCTCAGTCAGAATATAGATATAAAACCCTTCAGGTCGAAATCCTAAAAGACAACTCAAGTCTAACTACAAAACATACAACCTTCTTAACTTTATAAGACCAATGTTGAACTCTAAAACGAACTGAAACAAGAAGAGGATAATAACTTTAGCCCGTACACAACTTTGAGCCTTAAGCCAACTACTAGAAATAACACAGAAAAACTGAAACCAGTGGAAGCAACTTCATAAATAAATAACAATTGGCTAACTATAAATACATAAAAGAGATTCAGCTAATGGTCCATTTTTCTCACGTCTCCTCGTCAGCATCACCAAGCTCGTAGTAGTACTCATCACCTGCAAAAGTTGCATAATTTGTGGGAGTCAGTACATAACACGTACTGGTAAGTAGCTCCTACCTGAGGAGCCACCAAACAACAAACATACATGCATCACAACGATGTGCTTCTCACATCAAACCTATCAACAATAATCATTTGAACATGCTCAATACATAAATAACCACAACATCATGCATACACTCGTGTCATACATATCCATCAACTAATTTGAGTTCTAACAAGCTCTCTCAAAATACAACCGAGTACTAACAACTTTATCCAGTTCTTCTCAAACTCCATTGAGTCCTCTCCGACTCAACCCTAGCTTCACAAGGACTCTATTGAGTTCCCTAAGTCCACTCTCGGACTCCACTGCGTAATCTCAACTCAACTCAACTCGTGGCCCTCACAAGCCCTCTGAGACTAACTCCTTCGAGTCACATCGACCCCTGACCATTTATACCCAGGGCCTCGACACTTCTCTACGGCGCTCAGCGTTCGACCCTTGACCATTTATACCCAAGGCCTCGAACTGTTGCATCGCCCCTTGACCATTTGTACCCAAGGCGCACCGATGACTTTGCAACGTGTTGGCCCTTCCCGCGGCGCCCAACACTTGCTTAAACCATGGTGACATATCACCCCTCGACGATTTGTACCCAAGGTGCACTGATATTCACCCTACTTCCCTTAGTGACTTACTACCCCTCGACCATTTGTACCCGAGGTGCACTAGTATTCACTGAACATTCTCTATAACCACAAGTTACACATCTTTCCTTAACACTAATCAACCGTCTGTGACATACTACCCCTCGACCATTTGTACCCGAGGCGCACTAGTATTCACTAAACATTCCCTGTAACCACAAGTTACACTCTTTTCTCACAGCCTCACTAGGCTACATAAATCCAATGTCATGCAACTAGACCAAACTCGAAACCACCCAACATGAATATGTACAGCACACCCACAACACATTTATCATGTTGTCCAATCAACACATCATACACAAATAACTTCACCTCAATGCAGCACACACATCAATGATCGCATCATCAGATCAATATATTCAAAATCCCACTCAAATATACTAAGCACTCAGTAGTGCTAAGCCCTATCAAATAAACCATATTCAACAACACATATTGCTAAGCACTTATATGTGCTTAGTCTTAACAGAGAACATATATATCCAACAGCACACGATTATGCTAAGCACTCACATGTGCTTAGTCTTATCAAGGAATTCACAAACAACAACATATGGATTTCTAAGCACTCAGATGTGCTTAGTCTTATCAGAGAGATCATAAACTAAAACATATTGCCTCTCTTGATAATTCAATGTTGGGAAATTCTCCAAGTTATGATTATCCCCACAATAAGCACATGGCTGATAAAATTCTTCAAACTGTTGTGGGCAAACTCTTCCTCCAATTAAGTTCTGCAGCGTATTCATTTACTTTGTCGTACACATACGTTTTCCACCTGCATAGTTTCTCTCTGTTGCGAGTTGAGGTTTGGAAACTCCTACATAAACTAGCTTGATAGTACCTGTAAAGGAAATGAAAGAAGATTAGCTCCAATAGATATTAAGTTTTTTTTTCTAAATTAACAAACTTCGTGTTCACTAAACAAAATCCCCGGCAGCGGCGCCAAAAACTTGTTGCGTACTCAGTGTTTAAATAAAAATGCAATGGGAGAGCACTCAGAACATGCAAGCATACATGGTCTTTGGTACTAGAATTTTTTAATATCCTATAAATTTCGGGATGTCGAGTCCCGCCAAAATAACATTTATAATACCGCTACAACTGAGCTTTGCAGCTAGTGGTACCGGGGTCGATCCGCAGGGAACCTAAATTATTTTCTCCTAATTATTTTCTATTTGCTTGTTAATTAACTAAAACAAAAACGATAAAGTAAAACATTAAAGTAAAGGGGGGATTTGCTAACGGTAAAATAAAAGAAAAGCATAAATAAAGTAGCTAACGGAAAAGTAAAATAAAGTAACTTGTGCTCCTAATTTGAGTGCTCGGGATTTGCTTGATGCGCTTAGTTCATTGAGATTCTAATTATGCTTAGCTATTATTCTAATGCACACAAAATGCTTTGTCCCAATCGGGTCCAAAACACCCCAAAGAATTAATTAGAAACTTACGAATCTAATTAAACATGCTCACTAATTAATTTAAGTTGATTACTCCTAAATCAATTAACAAACAGTGACGGGTAACATTGCGACGAGTTAATCCTATAATTAATTCGATTTCTCTCCTAACCTTGAGCCCACCGTTAAAACGTTAATCAACTCCTACCCCCAACTGTCACTTAGGCTCGAATTGATTAGCCACGAGCTAGACCCTTGCTACTTGCATTAAGACTAATCACGAATTAACGCTAACCCACTAACATGCGTAACAAATTATGGACGTCACTCCTAATCGGAAAGGCATGGCATTCGTTCTTTATACAGATTAAGAGATGCAAAAGATTAACAAAACTAAGCTAGAAATTCATACAAAACCCTCCCTAAGCATCAAGACAAATCCCTAACCTCAAATTAGAGGACTTACCTTGCTCGGGATGAACACCAAGCTAAATCCAACCAAGTCTTGCTTTGATATATAAGAAAAGGGGAGAAAACCCCAAAATCTAGAGAGAAAACCCCAAAATCTAGAGAGAAAACCCCAAAATCTAGAGAGAAAACGCTCAAAAAATGTTCAAACCCGAGAGTGAATGACCTAAAAATCGCTAAGAAATGGGTTTTATACAGTCGGAGCGTCGAGACCCGAGGAAATTTTCAGCGCCTGTTGTCGGGGTAGTCGAGACCTTACAGGCAGCGTCTCGACGCTGTGTGTGTGCCTGAAGGAAAAATAATCCAAATTATGTCCTCCATTGGTCTCGAACTTAGGCCCATCGCCTACCAAAGTTCCCCTGCACCACCAGACCACTAATCACAATTGAGATAATATTTGATTAATTAATCTATATGGTATAAACGCTTAAAACAATTAATCATTATTATCCACTAAAATATTATTTTAAGCCCTTAATTAATGCAATGGTTTGATTTACCCCTAAGCAATTAATTTCTACAAAATATATCAATTAAGCATAATTAATTACTTAATTCGCAAGACTTAGGAGCTAAACATTAGCACTTTTGGAGTGCTATCAGTCTTGTAGCAAGTAATAAGTATTTTTTCATTCGATTTCCCACAGAGATTTATTCTTAGTTACTAAAGAAGTGAGATGTTAAATTAGAAAGGATGTTTTAAATGGGGTAGAATTGGGATTAATGTGCCTGACTAATAAAGAACGTGCAAGATATGCAAGCATAACAAAGACAAGTAAAGAGGTTAACTTAAATGTAGAAGAAAAAGAATTGCGGAGAAAGCAATTATCTAGTAATAAAATAGCAAAACGGAAAACTGAAAAAATGGCTAAGGCAAAAATAAAACTAGGAAAATTGCGCAGACAACAATTTTCTAGCAATTGTATTAACAGTGTTTTAAGAGTGAAGTGTGGAAACAAGGGCTACTAACGACTCCTCTATAGGCTTTTTCATACGATTCTTCAGCAGTAGATCAACTCATCATGCATCAAATTAACTCATTCTCATGTATCTCTCGATTTCATGCATTAGATCCTTTAGTTCACTCATGTCCAAGTAAGACTTAAGCATCTATTTATAAAAGCAAGTTAATGAATTGTGCTAGGAAAACGCCTATTCCTAGGTCGTTTTCTGGCTACCATGAAAGGCTAGCATGAATGGACGACTCTGAACTCTTACTCCTTCCGGAGGTTAGGAGTTCTTTGGACAAAATGGATGGCCAATCGAAATTGCCCGTGGGATGAAGCACACATACATTCAATGCACTTGAAGCTATCCTACATGTTGAGTTCACGCATTTCTACCTATAGATTCATCATTTGCAGACCCTTATGTGGTTTAGTTACTCATGGACGATGAAGGATTGGAAAGACTAAAAGGATAAACATGATTCAAAGCAAATTGGAAGTTAAGGGAAACAGAAAGTGATAAGGAAACTTGCAACGTGGGTAAATGATTCCTCTATTACGTGAGATTCAAAGTTTTAATGTGCAACGATTACAAAACAGGAAAGACTAAACGATGAAAGACGAATTGAAATGTAGTAGCAAACAGAAGTAAATAACAGAAAGCAGTAGAGAAAACAGTAGGCAAAAAGCGATAGAAAGCAGTCTAAAGTGCGCGTGAACTCCTCGTCGCAAGCACCTCGGATGCAGGGAGAAGGTGAGCTTTGTTTGGGGATGAATCCAATCAGAAGGGAAGACAGATCTTCCCTTCTTCCTCTCAGATTATCGGCGCCAAGAGCTTATTCCTTCAATCCAACAAACGGAAGAGAAAACAGAGAGAAAACTTCGTTGAGATGGGAGTTCTACGCTTCCAAGCTTGTTGTTCTCCATCCCCCTTGACCTCCTTTTATAGTGTTTTGCAGGTACTCTTCAGTCAAGGAGAACCATTGATAGCTCCAAAATAGAGCTATCTTAATGTCCCTAATTCTAGCTAAAACCATGACATATATTGATTAAAATGCTTCCTTGTAGGTGATTTCATGGTGAAGAGCTCGGGAAGTCCATTGATGATTTTCGGGGCTAAAACGGTCATTTAAGAGGTTTCGGGAAGTGTTCGAGTCAAAAAGATAGGCCCAACGGAGCTCGGGAGCCAAAACAACCCAAAATTGAGCTAAGACCCGAGAGGGCAGCGCCCAGGCGGCCAACGAAGGCAGCAGCCCAGCACGCCGCACGCCCGCGCCCAGACGGCCAGACGCGCGCGCGCCCGCGTGCGCGACTTCGCCTCGCCCGCGCGCCCGTCATTGAAAATCCGAGCGCGCCCCAGCGTCGAGACGCTAGCTCGACGCTGCCCCGACGATTCCCGAAGATGGACGAGCGCCAGCGTCGAGCGTGCGCGTCTCAACGCTCACTCAACGCCGACAGCGTCTCGACGCCCCGAAGTCTGAAGCGCACATTTCAAATTCCACCCGAGAGCAAGCGTCGAGCGACAGCGTCGAGCACGCTCGCTCGACGTTGCGCGAGCGTCTCGACGCTACCCCGCGCGCGCGCCAGCCAACTTAGGGCACAGCGTCGAGACGCTTGCCTAGCGTCTCGACGCTCCGAGTTTAAAAAGCGTGAAAACGCAAATCTGCAGCCAACTTTTCACTCTCCTTCTTCTCCAAGCTTCTCCTCTCGGGTCTACCATCATTTTCCACCATTTTTGTACTTATTCTCCTTCTTTGTGCATGATTCCAAGCTCTTCCATGGGGGATTGGATTAATTCATCCTCCATGGAAGGCTAAACCGAGGTAAGTGCTTAATTTTGGGTTTGGATTTGTAAATTATGGATGTTTGGGGAGATTTTCCCCTTTGTGAATGTTGAGACATTTAGCTTGTTAATGCATTTCTTGCTTGTTCCTCATCAAATCTAGCATGTGTAGCTAAATTAGGTTGACGCCCTAGTTCCTATGCATGATAGAGGGCTAAAGGTTGGGACGTATAATTGCCCATACCGCTAGGTAGCATGGGTCTACGCATGGCTAATTAGTTCGACCCAAAGTGGCAGTTGGTAATCTGAATTAATTAACGTTTTCATGTTAGGCTTAAGGCAAGAGAGAAATCGGGCTAGTCTTAGGATTAGGCTGTCGCAATGTTTCCGTCACTGGCACGTAGTCGATTTAGGGGTCGCTACCTTAGATAGATTATTGGCCAAGTTTAATTAGAATTGCACGCGTCTAATTAAATCCTTGGGTCATTTGAGTTAGAAATAATTAAATGAATTGTGTGCATGAACATGGCTAATGAGTAAATTGTATCGATGAACCGAACATCCATAACGAGCATTTCCATTTTTCGAAGTTAAGCACGACCGTTTAATTTTTGCACGTTGTTATTAAATTTTCCGTTAGTTGCATATTAAGAGCTCCCTTCCCCCCAAACAAAATTACAATTCTTTAATTTGTGCATACTTTTTATAATTAACAAATTAGGCTTAGTTAAATTAGATTTCTTATTTCCCTGTGGATCGACCCCGTTACCACTAAGCTTCAAATAGCTCGGTGTACATCGGATTTATAAATTGTATTTTGGCAAGCCTCGATAGCTTGAATTTGGAGTACCACATAAAGTGCTCTACCAAAATTGGCGGCGTTGCCGGGAAACTAAGTTTAATTTAGTTTAGTTAAGTTTAGTTTGTTGGTTTTAAAAATTTTCCTTACTTTCTTTTTGTACAATTTAATTCTTTTGTATTACTTTACCGCTTTTGTTTGAATTTTTGAGCGCAGCATTCTTTGAAAATTCAAAAGAAGCGCAAGATGGAGGTCGGGGGTAATTATGAGCATCAAAGAACCTTGAGGGAGCTTGCATCATCTGAGCTAGGCCGGAACACATCGAGTATATTGTATCCGGTAGCTTCAAGTAATTTTGAATTTAAAGCTGGTCTGGTTGACTTATTACCTTCTTTTTATGGTAATACAGATGAGAATCCCGTCAGACACCTCAAGGCATTTCAGATGGTGTGTTCGTCATTCAGGACCGACGACATCACCGAAGATCAACTCCACCTTAGAGCCTTTCCTTTCACCTTGAAGGGGGAGGCAAGAGAGTGGATCTATTACCTACCGACCGGGTCCATTACTTCTTGGGCTGAGCTGCGGGGAGCATTTTACGCGAAGTATTTTCCACCTCCCAAGGTAGCCGCCTTTAGAAGAATGATTAATAGAATTGAGCAAGGAGAAAAAGAGACAGTTCTCGAGTGTTGGGAGAGATTTGGCCGGTTGTGTGAGGATTGTCCCAACCACCAAGTGTCTGACCAGCGCCTGATTCAGAATTTTTACGAAGGTCTCTTACCGCCAAACCGACAGTTAGTTGATGTCGCTAGTGGCGGTTCGCTCATGGACAAGACACCCGCCGAAGCTAGAGTTCTAATTTCCAACTTGGCTAGAAGCTTGGAGCGGAGTGGAGACGGAAGCGAGGAGCAAGCTCGCTTGAGAAAGGACGTGGATGAGCTTAAGGCTCAGCTTTTTGAGGTAAGTAAAGTTGTTCTCGCTTTAAAGGATGATTTTCTCAAATCCCAATCTTCTGTTTCAGGTAGATCTGTCGAGGACATGTTTCAAGCTCTCCTTACAATAACCTCGGACAAGCTCGATAACGTCGGAACTCAGATGAAGGATTTGGGTAAGGAAATATCCTTTATGACCGAGAAGGTAAATTTGTTGGAAAAGCAAAAAGCTGAAAGCGCAAATGCCATCACCCTGAGAAGTGGGAAGCATCTTCCCACGAGTACCCCGCCGGTGGAAGTCGATCATGGCCACGTCGAGCCACAGACAGAAAATCCCGAACCACGGTGGCTTGGGGTAAATTTCGATCCTACATGCACTAGAGTTTATGTGCCTAAGGCTCCTTTTCCTAGCAGGTTAGCGAGACCGCCTAAGGAGGACTACGAGAAGGAGTTCCTGGACACATTCAGGAAGGTAGAGATCAACATCCCTCTGTTGGACGCTCTGAAGGAAATTCCGAGGTACGCCAAGTTCCTCAGAAAACTTTGCACCAACCAGAGGAAGACAAAGGAGAGTGAACGCGTCGTGGTAAGTGAGAACGTTTCCGCCTTGATCACAAAGAACTTACCGGTTAAATGCGGCGATCCAGGTATGTTCTCTCTCCCTTGTAAGATTGGAGGCATGCATATTAGAAGAGCAATGCTTGATCTAGGAGCCTCCATTAGCGTTATGTCGTATTCCATTTATCAGAAACTGAAACTGAAAGGAATGAATAAAACAGGAACAATTATTCAACTTGCTGATAGAACTTCTGTGCATCCTCTAGGAATAGTGGAAGATGTGTTAGTGCAGGTTAATGAATTAATTTTTCCTGTTGACTTTTATGTTCTGAAAATGGATGAAAATTATTCCTCTCCGCATGCTTCGATCTTCTTAGGTAGGCCCTTCATGAAAACTGCTAAAACTAAAATAAATGTGGATAAGGGCATTTTATCTGTTGAGTATGGCGGAGAGGTTGTTGAGATGCATTTGCCCGATGTAGAAGAGCATGTTGATGATGTATTCTCTCTTTGTCAAGTAGACACATTTGAATCTGTAGCTCATAATGAATGCATGACTGTTGAGGATGGGGATGACCCATTATTTTTAACTGAACTTTTCGATGATTATAAGTTGCATGACCCATCTTTGACTGAATTTTGTGATTCATCTGTTTCTACTTTGACAACTGTTGAGAACCCTGCTAATCTACTTCCTTCCACTTTACCTTGCACCTTTGAAAATGAAATGACTAATCAAGCCATGCTAGATTTAGGACCATCGGTTAATGTTGAGTCACATGCTGTTTTTAATGAGCCTAAAATGAATGACTCGCATGAATCTAGTTCTATTATGCAAATGGTTGATAATTCTTATGTGCACCCCTTGGTAAAGGTGGAAGATGTTTTGGGCAAAGTAAATGACCCGTTCTTTCCTGCTAATCCTTACGCTTTAGGAATGCATGAAAATCTCTCACATGTTTTTACATCAATTTTATGGGATCAACCTTTTACAAAACCTGTTAAATTTAAAATTGATGTTGTATGTGCGCAGAAGGCACGAGAGAAAGATTTGTTCATGGATTTTCGCAGGAAAGAGGTGATTAGGAAGATGGATGGGGCATCTTCCAAGTTCGACTATGGATGAGTTGATGAGCGAATACAATCGAGCAATCGACTTTAAAAATTTGCGCTTCTCGGAGGCACCCGAGTTTGGACTGTAATTCTGTTATTTACTGTTTTGTTTTTGTTTATATTTGCTTTTGAGTTGTTGTTTGTTTTCTTGTTTTCCTAGGAGAAAAGGTGGAATGGCCGGCAATTCGAGAGCATATTGGAGGACGTTGGTGCACATCTCCACCCGTCGGCTCCACAAGATTCAGGGGAGGTTTTCTGTTCCCTTAGGATTTTACTGTTTTAACTGTTTAATGCATTGGGGACAATGCATATCTTAAGGTGGGGGGTGGAGTTTGTTGATAGATAGAGATGAGACTTCTTAGTAGTTGTCGAGCATACGTATACTCTGATGGTTAGATTAGAATCTGAATGCATGTGTCCGATGAGGACGGTTTGTGATTTGCTTGTGAACACTCCGTATTTGCATGATTCAAAAATTTGACGATGTATGCACATTTTGAGCCTATTTTAAAAAAATTTCTGTTATTTCCCTACATTCACTGAGCACATAGCACTCTTATTCTCAGCTCTGTAGGTCTAGAATGGTCTTATTTTGTCTGAAACCTTGTTGTCACCCCGAAAGGTACCATTAGGGAGGCTTGATGTGTAGAAGTAGTAATGACTCATTTGTGTATAGCGAAGCTATTGCCTAAAATAAAAAAATAAGTATGCATGAAAAATAAAAACTCTAGAGTTGCTCCTCCTTCTTGTGTTGCCCGTGTAACCAGGGGCGATCGTGTAACCCACGGTTGTCACTGCATGAAAGGGGAACTAATAGAAGTGAGCAATTGTCCTTAAAAACGTGAAGCTAAATTTGGTTTGACGTGTTAGGCTCTCTTGGAGAAAAAAAAAAAAAAAAGTGGTTCAAAAAGAAAAATGGGTACAAAGTACTCAAGGAAAAAGAATAAAATTTAGGCCTTTTGTTTTGTTGCTATTCCTATCACTAAAAGCCGTTAGACTGTTCTTATCGCCATAAGTAGGGGGAAAACGAGTTATAGGACTGTATAAGGTTGTTCCGGGCTTTCGTGAGCTAGGTTGAGAGGTGCTAAACACACACACACGTAAGGAAATAGGAGTTTAACTTTTGAAATGATTTGAACGTTTGCATGCATTTGATGGTTTTGAATTTATTACAAGTACCTTGTTTCACAAGCATTGAGATTAGAGTCTAAGCATGCATTTAATTCTTTGGAGATTATTGAGAGTATACCTTGCTCGAGGACTAGCAAGATTTAGGTCGGGGGTATTTTGATAGCTCCAAAATAGAGCTATCTTAATGTCCCTAATTCTAGCTAAAACCATGACATATATTGATTAAAATGCTTCCTTGTAGGTGATTTCATTGTGAAGAGCTCGGGAAGTCCATTGATGATTTTCGGGGCTAAAACGGTAATTTAAGAGGTTTCGGGAAGTGTTCGGGTCAAAAATATAGGCCAAACGGAGCTCGGGAGCCAAAACAACCCAAAATTGAGCTAAGACCCGAGAGGGCAGCGCCCAGCGCCCAGGCGCCCAACGAAGGCAGCAGCCCAGCACGCCGCTTCGCCTCGCCCTCGCCCATGTCCGCGCGCGCCCGTCATTGAAAATCCGCGCGCGCCCCAGCGTCGAGACGCTAGCTCGACGCTGCCCCGACGATTCCCGAAGATGGACGAGCGCCAGCGTCGAGCGTGCGCGTCTCAACGCTCACTCAACGCCGACAGCGTCGCGACGCTAGCCTAGCGTCTCGACGCCCCGAAGTCTGAACCGCACATTTGAAATTCCACCCGAGAGCAAGCGTCGAGCGACAGCGTCTCGACGCGCGCCAGCCAACTTAGGGCACAGCGTCGAGACGCTTGCCTAGCGTCTCGACGCTCCGAGTTTAAAAAGCGTGAAAACGCAAATCTGCAGCCAACTTTTCACTCTCCTTCTTCTCCAAGCTTCTCCTCTCGGGTCTACCATCATTTTCCACCATTTTTGTACTTCTTCTCCTTTTTTGTGCATGATTCCAAGCTCTTCCATGGGGGATTGGATTAATTCATCCTCCATGGAAGGCTAAACCGAGGTAAGTGCTTAATTTTGGGTTTGGATTTGTAAATTATGGATGTTTGGGGAGATTTTCCCCTTTGTGAATGTTGAGACATTTAGCTTGTTAATGCATTTCTTGCTTGTTCCTCATCAAATCTAGCATGTGTAGCTAAATTAGGTTGACGCCCTAGTTCCTATGCATGATAGAGGGCTAATGGTTGGGACGTATAATTGCCCATACCGCTAGGTTGCACGGGTCTAAGCATGGCTAATTAGTTCGACCCAAAGTGACAGTTGGTAATCTGAATTAATTAACGTTTTCATGTTAGGCTTAAGGCAAGAGAGAAACCGGGCTAGTCTTAGGATTAGGCCATCGCAATGTTCCCGTCACTGGCACGTAGTCGATTTAGGGGTCGCTACCTTAGATAGATTATTGGCCAAGTTTAATTAGAATTGCACGCGTCTAATTAAATCCTTGGGTCATTTGAGTTAGAAATAATTAAATGAATTGTGTGCATGAACATGGCTAATGAGTAAATTGTATCGATGAACCGAACATCCATAACGAGCATTTCCATTTCTCGAAGTTAAGCACGACCGTTTAATTTTTGCACGTTGTTATTAAATTTTCCGTTAGTTGCATATTAGGAGCTCCCTTCCCCCAAACCAAATTACAATTCTTTAATTTGTGCATACTTTTTATAATTAACAAATTAGGCTTAGTTAAATTAGATTTCTTATTTCCCTGTGGATCGACCCCGTTACCACTAAGCTTCAAATAGCTCGGTGTACATCGGGTTTATAAATTGTATTTTGGCAAGCCTCGACAGCTTGAATTTGGAGTACCACATAAAGTGCTCTACCAACCATCCATTCTGAACGACGACCTTCCACGTGGCAGCAGGAGAGAGATTGGGCGGCTGAAAGATCGCAACAAAAGGGCGGACGGTTAGAACAACTTAACAAATTCCACTTAAAACATTGCGGAGACAGGAATGTTTTCGCAATGTTTCTGCAATACAGCATTTTCAACTCTTTAGCTTTGTTTTCGATTTTTTTTTCTTTCTTTTACAAATAACTCTTGATTTAGCTTCATTCTATAAATTTTTATATATAAGCACATGTTTAGACTAAATTCTAAAAAAACACTTAAGAGTTCACACAATTCTATGGTCAATAAGTCCCTAAAATATGCACTTTTGGAGTCGTAACATGTTGCAAAGACGAGGACTTTGCCCTAGTTTGAAAAATGTGAGAGATTTTGCCCCAACTTATTGATTTATAATGGAGACCTTTCAAGCATCTTCAAGATGTAGCTTTTTATTGCATCATCCTTGCGTTTTTTTTTTTTTTTTTTGTGGTGCAACCAGATGTGAAAGATCGATAACATTTAATCTCTCTTATGCAACTCTATCAGTCATCCCATGTTACGGTCCACGATCCTTGGAATCGTAATGATGCTAACCCCGAGCAAAAACTCATTTAAGACCTTGAGATAGTTTCCAAATTTACTAATTCTCTAGCTTTCAAAGTCAAAATCCTTAGTCCAGAAATCAATTTCTAATCAAGGAAAGAGGTAGGTCAATGGATAGGAAAGAGGAGAAAGAATTTAGGGGGCGTTTGGCTCCCCGTAATGGGTTCAGAACCCTAGGAATCAAAATACGGTGGGTTTGTTTGGGAGAGTTCTGAAACCTGGGAATCAGAAAACGGTGTTTGGGGTGCAGTGTTAGGAAGTCTGGGAATCAGAAAACAATGTTTGGGGTGCAGTGTTGGGAAGTCTGAGAATCAGAAGTTAGTGTTTCGGATGCAGTGTTTTGAAACTCGGGTTTGGACAATTTTTTTTTCTTTTCTTTTTCTTATTTTTTAGTGGATGTTTTGTGAATTGTAGAATTTTTTATGCAACATGTGATTTTTTTTTCTAGATGTTTGAATGGTGCATTTAATTTATGCTATAGTCTAAGAATAATAAAATTATTTTCAACAATTGAAATATTGCTTACAAGAATCAAATATATATTTGGATAATGAATTAAAAAATTAAATATTTCATTCAAACATCTCAAAAAACATAACATGTAATGTCAATCGGTTTTTTTTTTTTTTTTTTTTTAAATATATAGTTAGATAAAGAATTAAAAAAAAAATGGAATGAAAAACACAAAAAGAAGAAAATAAGAATTAAACAACAACCTACTATTATATTTGGATAATATCCTCAAGTATGTATCCCTTAAATACAAACTGAAATTTACACTCAAGAACTTGAAGAATTGACATTGGAAAGAAATCTTGATTCAAATAATAATTTTCAGAAGCTATTTCAAACATTTCATAAGGTTAAGCTTAACATGGATTATAAAACAAGAAAAAAAAATCTAATTTTGTAATTAGAGAAAAATTACATTCTATTTTCAAATCAATTGAATATTGTTAATAATTATTATTTTTTAATTTTCAATTTGTTAACTTAAAAATTAAATCTTATTTTTTAAAATATTAACATACGCCTCAAATATTTTATTTTATCTTACAACAAAAAAAATTAAACATATTTTGAGCTATTGTAAATTAGATTAAATATAAATAAATTAAAAAACAAAATTATTTAGATAAATATAATTAGAAAACTATATAATTATAATTAGAGAGATGAAATTGGAAGAAAAATGATGGGACCCACCATAATAATGAGAAAACATTGATTGAAAAATGTTGTGACCCACCATAATTATGAAAACTGATGAAAAGTAACGGTTTGGGTTTTGAAACCCATGGGTTTGAGTTTGCCCATCCTCCCAAACATGGGTTTGGCTTCAAAACCCAAACACATTACGGGGGCCAAACGCCCCCAAAGAGGCGAGGATCCCACATTGGAAAAGATGAAAGGACCTCACTTGAAACTAAATGGGATCCGACCGAAGATGTTGAATCCAAAGAGGCGAGGATCCCACATCGGAAAAGATGAAGGGATCTCACTTCAAACTCAAATGGGATCCGACCCAAGATAGTGAACACAAAGAGGCGGGGATCCCACATTGGAAAAGATGAAGGGATCTCACTTGAAACCCAAATAGGATCTAACCCAAGATGGTGAACCCAAAGAGGCGAGAATCCCATATCGAAAATGATGAAGGGACCTCACTTGAAACCCAAATGGGATCTGACCTAAGATGAACAACCTAAAGAGTCGAGAATCCCACATCGGAAATGATGAAAAGGACCTCCCTTGAATCTCAAATAGGATCCGACCGAAGATGGTGAACCCAACGAGTCGAGGATCTCACTTGAAACCCAAATGGGATCCGACCCAAGAGGCTGGATCCCACATAGGAAAATATGATGGGAACTCAGTTTAAACTCAAATGAGATCCGACCCAAGATGATAAACCCAAAGAGGCGAGGATCCCACATTTGAAAAGATGAAGAGACCTCACTTGAAACTCAAATGGGATCTTACCCAGGATGGTGAACCGAAAGAGGCTAGAATCCCACATAGAAAAAGATTATGGGACCTCACTTTAAACCCAAATGGGATCCGACCCATTTATATACTTATTAAAGATTCATGTGCAATCTAAAATTAAGTGAAATTATGTGTTTATTTATTAATGTGCAGATTATCAACGTGTATACAAGCGTGTTGGTGCATTTTGGTCGCATTTCCACACTCATTTTGTGGTTGGGTTTATAGTCTCTCAAGTATCACTATTTGGTTTATTCACGACCTTTTATGCTGAAGTTCATTCATATTTTTTATGGACAAATTTTTTGTTTTTCATTCCATCGACATTAACGTTAATCTTCCACAATCATTGCAAAAAGCGGTTTGAACCCGCTTTTAACAAATACTCACTCAAGATAACTCCTAATTAAAATATAGTTGCTGATTAAATAGTTTTTTTTTTTGTAATGTATAATACGAATTATTTTTTGCTTATTTAGGAAGCGTTGAAGAAAGATCAGCTTGAGGGGAGCAACTTCAATGTGGAAACATTCATTGAAGATGCATACTTGAATCCAATCTTCAAAAGAATGAAGGAAAATGTGAACATAAAGATTGAAGGAGTAGATATAATTCAAATTCTACCATTGAAGAACACACCTCTCCTCTCCCACCCGCACCCGAGTGCCCATCCGCACAAATTGGAGAAGAGAGTAGTCACGATTCTACCATCGAAGAACTCACCCCTCCTCTCCCACCTGCACCCGAGTGCCCATCCATACATCTTAGCTCTTCAAAATTATTGAATTTTGTAGTATATCCTCCACCCCAATTCCCCAATCTTTCATGTTTTATTTACAACTCATTTTGTACAAAAGTGTTTATAATTACGATTAGTATTGTTGACATATATGTCATGAAGTTAATGAAGTAGAAGTTCGTTCTATCTGGCTGGAGTAGTTAAAAACTTCTACAATGTATTTGAAATTTTCTTCTATTCACGGGTTTGACAGTTCAAATCACTATTTCATATCTCTAATTCGTTATATCTCTGTCTGAAGAAAAACTTGAGAGGATGAAGCTCGATGGTGAACCCAAAGAGGCGAGAATCCCACATCGAAAAAAATGAAGGGACCTCACTTGAAACCCAAATGGGATCCGACCTAATGTGGTGAACCCAAAGAGTCGAGGAGATGAAAAGTACCTCATTTGAATCCCACATGGGATCCGACCAAAGATGGTGAACCCAACGCGTCGGGGATCTCACATCGGAAAAGATGAAAGAGACCTCACTTGAAACTCAAATGGGATCGAACCCAAGATGGTGAACCCAAAGAGGCTGGATCTCACATAGGAAAAGAAGATGGGATCTCAGTTCAAACCCAAATGAGATCCGACCCAAAATGGTGAACTCAAAGAGGCGAGAATCTCACATTGGAACAGATGAAGGGACCTCACTTGATACTCAAATGGGATCGGACCGAAGATGTTGAATCCAAAGAGGCAATATCCCACATCAGAAAAGATGAAGGGATCTCACTTGAAACTCAAATGGGATCCGACCCAAGATAGTGAACACAAAAAGGCGGGGATCCCACATTGGAAAAAATGAAGGGATCTCACTTGAAACTCAAATAGGATCTAACCCAAGATGGTAAACCCAAAGCGGCGAGAATCCCACATCGAAAAAGATGAAGGGACCTCCCTTGAAACCCAAATGGGATCCGACCTAAGATGAAGAACCTAAAGAGTCGAGGATCCCACATCGGAAAAGATGAAAGAGACCTCACTTGAAACTCAAATGGGATCCGACCCAAGATGGTGAACCCAACGAGTAAAGGATCTCACATAGGAAAAGATGAAAGAGATCTCACTTGAAACCCAAATGGGATCCGACCCAAGATGGTTTTTCATTTAAACCCAAATGAGATCCCAATATGGTGAACCCAAAGAGGGGAGGATCCCACATTGGAAAAGATGAAGAGACCTCACTTGAAACTCAAATGGGATCCGACCCAGGATGGTGAACCGAAAGAGGCTAGGATCTTACATAGAAAAAGATTATGGGACCTCACTTTAAACCCAAATGGGATCCGACCCATTTATATACTTATTAAAGATTCATGTGCAATCTAAAATTAAGTGAAGTTATGTGTTTATTTATTAATGTGTAGATTATCAACGTGTATAACCAACTATACAAGAGTGTTGGTGCATTTTGGTCGCATTTCCACACTCATTTTGTGGTTGGGTTTATAGTCTCTCAAGTATCACTATTTGGTTTATTCACGACCTTTTATGTTGAAGTTTTTGCTTATTTAGGAAGCGTTGAAGAAAGATAAGCTTGAGGGGAGCAACTTCAATGTGGAAACATTCATTGAAGATGCGTATTTGAATCCAATCTTCAAAGGAATGAAGGAATATGTGAACATAGAGATTGAAGGAGTAGATATAGTTCAAATTCAACCATTGAAGAACTCACCTCTCCTCTCCCACCCGCACCCGAGTGCCCATCCGTACAAATTGGAGAATAGAGTAGTCCCGATTCTACCAACGAAGAACTCACCCCTCCTCTCCCACCCGCACCTGAGTGCCCATCCATACATCCTAGCTCACCTTAATTATTGAATTTTGTAGTATATCCTTCACCCCAATTCCCCAATATTTCATGTTTGATTTACAACTCATTTTGTACAAAAGTGTTTATAATTACGATTAGTATTATTGACATATATGTCATGAAGTTAATGAAGTAGAAGTCCGTTCTATCTGGCTGGAGTAGTTAAAAACTTCTAAAGTGTATTTGAAATTTTCTTCTATTCACGGGTTTGACAGTTCAAATCACTATTTCATATTTATAATTTGTTCTATCTGTGTCTAAAGAAAAATTTGAGAGGATGAAGCTCGATGGTGAACCCAAAGAGGCGAGAATCTCATATCGAAAAAGATGAAGGGACCTCACTTGAAACCCAAATGGGATCCGACCTAATATGGTGAACACAAAGGGGGCGTTTGGCCCCTTGTAATGGGTTGGGGTGGTTTTGGATTTAGAATCCAAAACCATGTTTGGGGCAAGGAGTTGGGAACCCGGGGTTTGGGAAACCAAACCCATGGGTTACACCTCCCAAACCCTTCCCAAACCAATGATTTTTCTTAAAATTACAATATATTGGTGAGGTCCACCATTTCTCTCTCCACATTTTTCATAATTATGGTGGGTCCCAACATTTTTTAATCAATTTTTCTCATTATTATGGTGGGTCCCACCATTTTTCTTCCAATTTCACCCCTCTAATTATAATTATATAGTTTTTTAACTATATTTATTTAAATAAAATTATTATTTTTTAATTTATTTATATTTAATCTAATTTACAATAGCTCAAAATATGTTTAATTTTTTAGTTGGAAGATAAAATAAAATATTTGAGGTATCATGTTAATATTTTAAAAAATAATATTTAATTTTTAAGTTAATAAATTAAAAAAAAAAAATTATTATTAACAATATTCAATTGATTTTAAAATAGAATGTGATTTTTCTCTAATTACAAAATTAGAATTTTTTTTTTCTCGTTTTATAATCCATGAAGCTTAACCTGATGAAATGTTTCAAATAGCTTCTGAAAGATTATGATTTGAATCAAGATTTCCTTCCAATGTCAGTTCTTGAAGTTCTTGAGTGTAAATTTCAGTTTGTATTTAAGGGATACATACTTGAGAATATTATCCAAATATAATAGTACGGTGTTGTTTAATTCTTGTTTTCTTCCTTTTGTGTTTTTCATTTTTTTTTAATTCTTTATCTAAATATATATTTAAGAAAAAAAACCGATTGATATGACATGTTATGTTTTTTTGAGACGTTTGAATGAAACATTTAATTTTTTAATTCCTTATCCAAATATATATTTGATTCTTGTAAGCAATGTTTCGATTGTTGGAAATAATTTTATTATTCTTAGACTATAGCATAAATTAAATGCTTCATTCAAACATCTAGAAAAAAAGTCACATGTTGCATAAAAAATTATACAATTCACAACATATCCACTAAAAAATAAGAAGAAAAAGAAAAGTAGAGAAAGGAAAAAAGGAAAAAATAAATTTGTCCAAACCCGGGTTTCAAAACACTACACCCGAAACACTGACTTCTGATTCCCAGGCTTCCCAACACTGCGCCCCAAACACGGTTTTCTGATTCCCAGGCTTCCCAACACTGCACCCCAAACACTGTTTTCTGATTCCCAGGGTTCAGAACCCTCCCAAACAAACCCACCGTATTTTGATTCCTAGGGTTCTGAACCCATTACGGGGGGCCAAACGCCCCCAAAGAGTTGAGGAGATGAAAAGGACCTCATTTGAATCCCACATGGGATCCGACCAAAGATGGTGAACCCAACGCACCGAGGATCTCACATCGGAAAAGATAAAAGAGACCTCACTTGAAACCCAAATGGGATCCGACCCAAGATGGTGAACCCAACGAGTCGAGGATCTCACATAGGAAAAGAGGAAAGAGATCTCACTTGAAACCCAAATGGGATCCGACCCAATATGGTGAACCAAAAGAGGCTGGATCCCACATAGGAAAATATGATGGAAACTCAGTTTAAACCCAAAATAGATCCAACCTAAGATGGTGAACCCAAAGAGGCGAGGATTCCACATTAGAAAAGATGAAGAGACCTCACTTGAAACTCAAATGAGATCCGACCCAGGATGGTGAACCGAAAGAGGCTAAAATCCCACATAGAAAAAGATTATGGGACCTCATTTTTAACCCAAATGGGACCCGACCCATTTATATACTTATTAAAGATTCATGTGCAATCTAAAATTAAGTGAAATTATGTGTTTATTTATTAATGTGCAGATTATACACGTGTATAACCAACTATACAAGAGTGTTGGTGCATTTTGGTCGCCTTTCCACACTCATTTTATGTTTGGGTTTGTAGTCTCTCAAGTATCACTATTTGGTTTATTCACGACCTTTTATGCTGAAGTTCATTCATATTTTTTATGGACAATTTTTTTGCATTCCATCGATATTAACGTTAATCTTCCACAAGTATTGCAAAAAGCGGTTTGAACCCGTTTTAGCAAATTCTCACTCAAGATAACATCCTAATTAAAATCTAGTTGCTAATTAAATTATTTTTTATTTGTAATGTATGATACGAAGAAGTTTTTGCTTATTTAGGAAGCGTTGAAGAAAGATAAGCTTGAGGGGAGCAACTTCAATGTGGAAACATTCATTGAAGATGCGTATTTGAATCCAATCTTCAAAGGAATGAATGAAGATGTGAACATAGAGATTGAAGGAGTAGATATAGTTCAAATTCTACCATTGAAGAACTCACCTCTCCTCTCCCACCCGCACCCGAGTGCCCATCCGTACAAATTGGAGAATAGAGTAGTCCCGATTCTACCAACGAAGAACTCACCCCTTCTCTCCCACCCGCACCTGAGTGCCCATCCATACATCCTAGCTCACCTTAATTATTGAATTTTGTAGTATATCCTTCACCCCAATTCCCCAATCTTTCATGTTTTATTTACAACTCATTTTGTACAAAAGTGTTTATAATTACGATTAGTATTGTTGACATATATCTCATGAAGTTAATGAAGTAGAAGTTTGGTCTATCTGGCTGGAGTAGTTAAAAACTTCTACAATGTATTTGAAATTTTCTTCTATTCACGGGTTTGAAAGTTCAAATCACTATTTCATATCTCTAATTTGTTCTATCTGTGTCTGAAGAAAAACTTGAGAGGATTAAGCTCGATGGTGAACCCAAAGAGGCGAGAATCCTACATCGAAAAAGATGAAGGGACCTCACTGTAAGAGTTTCGGCATGCATAGCGGAAGCATCGTTGGATCTAAGTACTCTTATTTTGTTAATTTAAAAAGAAAAAGCATGTAATTTCAAAATCAAAGACAATAATTTAGAAGTTACCTTTGAAGTTCAAATTCTTCTTGATTCCAAACTCGATCTTCGAACGTAACGGTCACGAACCACCACGAGAGTCTTCCCGACTATTCTCCGGCCTTAGAACGGGATTGTGGGATCCTTTGAGTGACTAATTTAAAAGAGAATTGAAGATGGAATTGGAGAGAAAGGTAGAGAAATTGTCTTTACAATTTCTCAAAGTTCATCAAAATTTCAAGAAAAAGTCAATCTAATTAACCCTTTGTATATATAGAAGACTACATGCAAAAACATGAAAATTGAGTTAACAATAGGATGCCATGTAGAATCCACTCAATTTAGTGGGATTAGTGGCTTGATGTGGGATGAACACTTAGGAAAAAAGTTTGACTCATAAAACCACCAACAAATGGTTTTTCCCACTAACTCAAGAATTAGATTTTTCCACTAACTTAAGAATTGGATTTTTCCACTAACTTTAGTCATCAAAATGACTCTTGACTTTCAAGGTTTAGTGGAGTCAACATTTGACTTTTGACTTTCAAAGTTGTAGTCAATTGTCTTAAATTTGACTTTTGACTAACTTTGATCAAATTAATTCAATTTAAAAATTAATTCAAATAATTAATTTTAAATCAAATTAAATTAATATTAAATAATTAATTAAACAATTTAATTAATTCAAATTTAATATCCAATAAATCCAACACTAATCCCGATCATTCCCGATATACATGATTATGAATCCATATTCATATTTTCGATATTTAAATCTTATTTAAGTATCACCATCTCTCTCTATTGTTCAATTCGCAATTGAACGTTATGTCGTTAAATATATCACATATATTTAACGTTAATTCCCTAATTCGAATTCGAACACTTCGAATTCACTCGTCACACTGTTCTAAGGTTTAGTCCGATATGAGCTAGCAGGGGGACCTCATGGACCTACAGATCATGAGCTCCAACGATCCGAGATTAACTGATTAAACTCTTTAACCTAGTTAACCAACATTCATTAACTACCAGAACATTCCACTATAGCCTAGTAGTAGCATTCCCCTCACTGTAGATATATTTATGTCCACTCGATATAACCATGATTAGTAAGTTGACCCTTCACAGGTTGTTCGTAATTTACGGTCGGGTCAAATATCTGTTTTACCCCCGTAATTACATCTTGCTCCTTAAGTCCCACTGATCCTCTAATGAACAATTGGTTTGTGATTCAATCACTAAACCGATTGGTATGTGATCTAATCACTATACCGAGTCCCTCTCGGGCCAATGAGAAGGTGGGGCCCCTTGTTCAAGACCTGGAGTCAGCACTTAAGGGAACAACCTATCTACTATCCCTAGAGACGGGTAGGAGTGAATTCCATCTTGCACCTTATCCCTAGAGACGGTCTTACCCCTGAAATGGGAGGCTTATTGAGTCGGCGCTGTTGAGCCACCCTCACCCATGCAGATCTAAGGATAATCCCGAATAAACAGGAGTTCATAGTTAGCTGAGGATTAAGGTCAAGTTACCTAGGTCATCGTTTTGAAATAGTCAGTCTTTAAAACAGTAAACAGCGTTATCAAGCAATAGTGACTTATTTCGCGGTCCGGTCTAATGCAAACTCTTTGCATAGGACGCCCCCATTCACATGTCTCCACATGAACGTTTCAGGATCACATCGTTTGTACTAAATACAAAATGGGCCGCATCCAATAGTGTCCCCAGGATAAGGTATCCAGCCTTATCCGTATACTATAGACCGTTTTGACTATTTACTCGAACTTGATCCACTTTTATGTCTCCACATAAAGTTCAAGTACTCATGTTATAGCCATGGATCTTAGTTTATTGGATTTAGGGTTTTCTAAAATGAAATAAGCAATTCACATATTCAATAATAACTTTATTGAATAAAATATGTTTATCGTTTACAAACCACGAGTTTTAGGACATAAAACCCAACACTCACTTGAAACCCAAACGAGATCCGACCTAATGTGGTGAACCCAAAGAGTCGAGGAGATGAAAATGACCTCATTTGAATCCCACATGGGATCCGACCAAAGATGGTGAATCCAACGCGTCGAGGATCTCACATCGAAAAATATGAAAGAGACCTCACTTGAAACCCAAATGGGATCAGACCCAAGATGGTGAACCCAACGAGTAGAGGATCTCACATAGGAAAAGATGAAAGAGATCTCACTTGAAACCCAAGTGGGATCTGACCCAAGATGGTGAACCAAAAGAGGCTGGATCCCACATAGGAAAATATGATGGGAACTCAGTTTAAACCCAAATGAGATTCGACCCAAGATGGTGAACCCAAAGAGGCGAGGATCCCACATTGGAAAATATGAAGAGACCTCACTTGAAACTTAAATGGGATCCGACCCAGGATGGTGAACCAAAAGAGGCGAGGATCCCACATAGAAAAAGATTATGGGACCTCACTTTAAACCCATATGGGATCCGACTGATAGCACTCTAAAAGTGCTAATATTTAGCTCTTAAGTCTTGTAAATTAGAATAATTATTTGGGCTTAATTGATATATTTTGTATAATTTAATCGCTAAGGGGTAAATCGGGCATTTGCGATAATTAGGAGCTTAAATGAATATTTTAGAATATTTTATTAATTAGTCGTTTTGAGTGACTAAGCTACATTAATTAAATAATCTAATTACAATTTAAAATAGACTAATGGCTTAATGGTGTAGGTCATGTTAATGGAATGGTGAAGCCAAGGTTCAAATTCTGGTGGGAGCAGAATTTTATTATTTTTGTAGAAAGTCAACGATCAACGATTAACAGTCAACGGTCAACGCTCAGACCATCCATCAGACGGCCCAAGACCGCGCGCGCCTGCCGACTCGCCCCGCTCCGCGCGCGCGCCCTCGCATCGTGCACCCCGCGCGCCCTATCCGTGACTGTAAATGCCCGTCATTAAAGATAAAAAATGTCCATCATTAAAAGTCTAAAAAAGCGGTGTTTTCCATTTTGCCATTCTCCGTAGCATCGAGACGCTCTGAAGTATAAAAAGAACATTTTCGCGATTTTAGGTCATTCCACCTCCGTTTTGGGCTCGGGATTGACGTTTTTTCACCATTTTTGAAGCTCTTCTTCTCCATTTGGGTTGTATGAACTCTACAACCTCCATGGAAGCTTGGAATACTCCATCTCCCATGGAAGGCTAGAGGTAAATGCTTGATTAGTTAGTTGAGGGATTGATTTCTATTGTATTTAGGTGAGATTTGTGTTTTATATGAATGTTTAGCATATGTGTATGAACTCTTGCATCTCTTTCCTGTATTAAGAACGAATAGCATGCCTTTCTAATTAGGATTGACGCCCATAATTGTTACGCATGTTAGTCGGCTAGCATTGATTCCTGATTAGTTTTAATGCAAGTAGCGAGGGTCTAATCGTGCCTAATCAATTTGACCCTATGTGACGAATGGGGTATGAATTGATTATCGTATCGCGGTGGGCTCAAGGTTAAGAGAGAAATCGAATTAGTTTTAGGATTAATTCGTCGCGATGTTACCCATTACTGTTTTCTGATTAATTTAGGACTAATCACCTTGAATTGATTAATAGGCATGTTTAATTAGAATTGTCTGTTTCTAATTAATTCTTCGGGGTGTTTGTATCGGTGTCGAGCAAACATTTCGCGTGCATGAGCATCTCCGCTAATTTCCATGTTTATCGATGAACTGAAATACAATAGAGCAATCCCGATACTTTCTAATTAAGCATACTTGTCAATTTCATATTTCCCTCTTTAATTTTCCGTTAGCGCAATTCTTTGCATGTTAGTAATTTTCCAAACAAAACCTCCCATTGTTTTTACTTCATTACAAATTCAATTTAATTAAGTTAGGATTATAGCTTGCTCCCTGTGGATCGACTCCGTTGCTACTAGCTGCAAAGCTTAGTGAGTTCGGATTATAAATATTATTTTGGCGGGTTTCGACAACCTGAAATTTGTAGGATATTAAAAAATCTTACTACCAAAATTGGCGCCGTTGCCGGAGAGCAACAATTAATCTTACTTGGTTGAATTTTATTTGTTTTGTGTTTTTAATTTTTCTTTTTAAAATTATTTTCTTTGGTTCTGTTTATTTTTATCCTTCTTGTACAGTATGACCCGTTTGTTTTGAGTTGTTGTGTGCAGTTTTCTTTTAATTTTTTAGAAAAGTGGAAGAAATGGAACTTGCAATTAACGATGAGATTGGGAAGATGTATGAAGCATCTTCCAAGATTGATTATGGATGAGTCGAGTGCGAGAATACAGTCGAGCAATCGACTTTAAAAATTTGCGCTTCTTGGGAGGCAACCCATGTGTTCTTAAATTCTTGTCTTTACTTTCAGTTTTTATTTTTCCTAGCTTAGTTTATTTGCTTTTCCTTTTGTAGGAGGTTTGACCTGAGGATCGAGATAGTGGGCGAAGACCGCGCTGCTCCAACCGACAACCGAACAAAATTCAGGGGAGGTTTTTTGTTCCCTTTTATTTTGTGCGTTTTAACTGCTTAGTCTGAAGTGTGATACATAGAGGACTATGTATCCTTTTAGGTTGGGGGTGGAGAAGTTTGTTGGATTTTTGAAGTTGTTGAGCTGTGGAAATTCTGAATTAGAAGTGCTTTGGTCTGTTGTTGCATGTTGTTCGATGAGGACAATCTATGAAATGCTTTTAAATTCTTCGTATTTACATATCTAGAAAAGCATGAGATTGTATGTGCATGTTGAGCATTTTTCAAAAATTTTTAATATTTTTTTGTTTCTCCCTTGCATCTATCGAGCACGTAGCATCCTATTATTCGTTCTGTAGGCTTAGAATTGTCTTATGTTGCATGAAATCTTGTTGTCACCCCGAAAGGCACCCCTAGGGAAGGCTTGATGCATGATAGGTTGTATTAAATTAATCGTGTTATAGCAAAGTTATTGCCCAAAAAAAAAAAAAAAGTAAGTAAGTAAACATGAAAATAAAAACGCTAGAGATGCTCCTCCTTCTTAAAGTGCACATTAAGAAGTGAGCATTGGTCCTTAAAAACGTGAAGCGAAATGAAGCTTGACGTGTTAGGCTCTCTTGGAGAAGCAAAAGAAAAGTAAAAAAAAAGTGGATCAAAAGAAATAAAGAGTACAAAGTACTCAAGAAAAAGAAAATGTTTAGGCTTGTTCACACGAGATTTCAATATAGGAGAAATTTGATACGTGGAAATGAACTTGAATTTTATTGATTTTTATAAGTGTTACAGTCTCTAATCTTTATCCTCTGATGCTTTCTCTCTAATGTAGACGTCTGCTTTGGGCTGGTTGATTTCCTGGATCGGCCTGTCGGCTTATTGATCTTTGGAGCAGCCTGTTGACTTGTTTGGAGCGGCTTGTTGACTTGTTGATCTTTGGAGCGGCCTGTTGATTTGTTGTTGAAGTCTGTAGTCTTCGAATCTTCTGAACTCTGAGTCTTTGATGCCTCTGAATTCTCTGGACTCTGATTGCTGGAGCTTCTGACTTCTCTGGATTCTGGCTCAATGCTGAATGTCTAGAATGAATGGTATTCTCCTCTATTTATAGAGTTTGATGGACCTAGTATGGGCTTGGGCCTGATTGACTTTTGGCCCAACCTTTGGACTTTTATTTATTTGGGTTTAAATTATTTATTTTTCAATAACTTGGATTATTTAAACTTAGCCCAAAATTATTTTTAGCTATCTCGGATTAAATAGCTTCGGGTCCAACCGCCATGTGGCAATGTTCGATTGGACTCGTCTGAGGGACATGTGGCATAATTTGATTTGCCGATTTTATATGTCTCTTAATTTAAATTGAGAACAGGTGTAACTTTGTAATTGGTCCTAAATTTATAAATATATATTTTTATCATTAACTTGAATTAACTCAAATTAATGATGTGTCAATTTGTGATTGACCGAAATTTATTATTCAACAAATGCCCCCTTTTCGAAATTTATGCACCTATATGCGTGCGTGAATTTCGGAAAGAAAGAAATAATGTCATTTGAAATATATGATATGATATATAAACAAAATTTTAATTTATTGATTTTGATGGGCAACGTGAATTTGATACACGACTCCGAAATATTTTATTTTCAAAGTCAACACTAAATGTTTTGACGTTTCAACTTTTGACATTTTTTTTTTTTTTAATTTCAAAAATATTGAAACAAAGTATCCGAAATTTGACTTTCATCAATATTTAGTAATCAAAATAATGAATCAAACAAATTTAATTGGCCAAAGTTTTGACATTTGCATTTAGGACAATTTCCCTCCTAATTGAAACATGGATTAAGAATTAGATATTTCCTTAATAAAAAAAGTAAAATTTTTTTTTTATGTCAAATTTTATTATTTTGGACACATGAATGGGGTAGGATATTTTCCTTAATCAAAAAGTAGGAAACCTCCTTATTTGATTAACCCAAAATTTTGACTTTTTGCATTTAAGAAAATTCTCTTCTAATTGAAATATGGATTAGGAATTAGATTTTTCCTTAATGAAAAAGTAGATTTTTTTTATGCCAAATTTTATTATTTTGGACACATGAATGAGGTAAGATATTTTACCTTAATCAAAAAGTAGGAAACCTTTTGATTAACCCAAAATTTTGACTTTTTGCATTTAAGAAAAATTCTCTCCTAATTGAAATATGGATTAGGAATTAGATTTTTTCTTAATGAAAAAGTAGGGATTTTAATTTATGTCAAATTTTATTATTTTGGACAATGAATGAGAGTAAGATATTTTACCTTAATAAAAAAGTAGGAAACCTTTTGATTAACCCAAAATTTTGAGTTTTTGCATTTAAGAAAAATTCTCTCCTAATTGAAATATGGATTAAGAATTAGATTTTTCCTTAATGAAAAAAAAAAACAGGGATTTTTTTTTTTATGTCAAATTTTATTATTTTGGACAATGAATGACAGTAAGATATTTTACCTTAATCAAAGAGTAGGAAACATCCTTATTTGATTAGGCCAAAATTTTCACCGAAAATAAAGAAATTCCTTGTTGTGACCTAAATCTCCTCTTATAAATTGAAGGCAATTGCATGAACTCATACACAATTCAGCCCATAGAAAGAGCTTTTGGTATTGTTCACAGGAGAATTCGAACGACGAATGGAAATTCGACACGTGTAAATGAATTTGAATTTGTATTGTTGTATTCTATTTATGGAAATTCGACACGTGTAAATGAATTTGAATTTGTATTGATGTATTGTATTTATTAGTGCGTAGTGGATTACAATCTCTAATGTTTGATCCTCTCATTCTCTCTATTAAATGTAACGTACTCGAGGGCTTCGTAGCTTGTTCTCGAGGTTGAATCTTCAGCTTCGCGTAGCGGTGAAGTCTTCAGGTGTTTGAATTTGGAGTGGCGTTCAGTCTTCAGGATTCAAAGAGTCTTTCGTTGTTTGAGAATTCTCTCTGAGTTCTTAGGAGAAGAAATTTTCTGAACCCTGAAAATGAAGAATGAACTCTCTATTTATAGAGTTTTCATGGGCCTGGATCCAATGGGCTTGGGCTTTGGGCCCAATGGGCTTGAGTTTGGACCCAATGGGCTTGGGTTTGGACCCAATGGGCTTTTGGGCTTTGGGCCAAATTGTCGTTTAATCTTTCTGGCCCGATTCGACTTCGAGCCCAATTGCAGTTTGACCGACTTTGCTCGGTCAAGTTTATCTGATCCCGGTCGTGATGGAGACACGTGGCGACCACTGATTGGCCAAAATTTCTCGGTCAACAAATGCCCCTTTTTCGAGAGTTATGCACAAGTATGTGTGGGTGAGTCTCGGAAAAGTTAAATAGATAAATCGAAACGTAGGACACTCCTAATTTCGACTCTGCTTTGACGTATCAATTTTATCGAAATATGAAGTTCGATTCATAAATCAATTATTTTAATTGACGTCTCTTTCCATGTCAATCGATCAAAAATATGAATTTGGCTCGTAGTTTTGATCTTTCTTATATGACATAAATTTTGATTTAAACTTCGGTAGAGATTTTGTTTTTTCTACCTTAGTTTATCTTGAGATGTAGAGTAAGGACTTGTGTCTGCCCAATTGTATTTTGAATAAGGTTTGACTTTGAACTTTACTCTAATTTCGACGTGGATAAAATATACCCAAACTGCCAATTTTGATTTGAGACTTGGATTTAGATAACTTTTGACTCTAAATCATGTCTGAAAATAAATTTTGGAATATGCCCAAAATTTTTAATTTTCTCGGTAAAAAAAATGGTAAGCTTCTAAAGTTTGGCTTGAATTCGGAATAAGGGTGTTGGAAATTTTTTTTTATTTTGGCATAAATAATTGGTCAAATGCAACACTAGAATGTGAAGACAAATGATAACCAAGAAGCTTGTTTGGTAGAGCGGAACTTGGACGGCTTTAGTTGTCTTTGGTCCTGAGTTCGAGTCCGACTTTGTACATTATTTTTGCAACTTTTTTAACTTAAATGAAGGACATTTAAGTAATTTTACTCTCCAAACCCTAACTCCTTTAGGTTTTCTAATTCATATAAATAGAATGAGATGGAAGTTGAAGAGTTGGAATAAGACTTTAGGGTTTGTTTGGAGGGGAAGGGAGAGAGTTTGCTTGGAGAGGAAGAAGAGGGAGAGCTCCAGCCGCCGCCGCGCCTCAGCGAGCCGCCGCGTCGTCTCCTCGCCATCTCGCGATCCGGCCCGTGCCGCGCCGCCGCTCCGCCAGCGCTTCAGCCGCCCGCGTCGCTCCGCCCGAACCGCCGCTTCCAGATCTGCCGCCGGGGTCCGCGCCTGCTCCGCCTCAGCTCAGCGCTCCAGCCGTCTTCATCGCGCGCCTCCGCCGCCTCAGCCGCAGCCGCTCCGCCGCACGCCGCAGTTTCCGTCTCGGCCCGCAGGTCCGCCCGAACCGCCGCGTCGCTCCGCCTGCACGACCCACGCCGCCGCTGCCGCTCCACCGTCTCCTTTGCGCTCCAGCCGCACGCGTAGGTGAGTTTCCTCTCTTTTTTTTTTTTTTTTTTTTTATTTGTTTTTTTTTTATTTTTTTTTTGTTATTATTATTATTATTATTTTTTTATTATATATAAATCTCTCTTTTTTTTTATGTTTTATTCTAACTTTTTATATATATATATATATATTTTTTTATATATACAGGTGCTTATTTTCATTCTCCCGGTGTTCTTCGTACCGACCTTAATTTGGTAAATAATCATCTTTTAATATCATTGATACTGTATGTAATTTAATTCATTGTATGCAATTTTAATGTATGTAATTTATGTATGTGATTTATGTATGTAATTTATATATGTAATTTAATTTATGGGTTGTAATTTACTTATGGGTTGTAATTTATTTACGTAATTTAATGTGTGTAATTTGATGTAATTTATTTATGGGTTGTAATTTATTTATGGGCTGTAATTTATGTTATTTGTGATGGCCGGTAATATTTTGCATTTTGTTATTGTTGGTTGTGATTGATAAATTAGATTTATTTTATGAAGATTGGGCTTTAGGAATTCTCAGTAATTTTCAATTTGGGATTTTGTGATTAAAAAACCAATAAGAAATTTGTTAATTTGAAATTAAGGTTTTTTAAAATTAGTTAAGTGATTTGAGATTTTGTAATTAAAAAGCCAATAAGAATTTTTTTTTTTAATTTGAAATTAAGGGCTTTCAAAATTAATTAGGAATCCTCATTTTCAATTTGGGATTTTGTGATTAAAAAGCCAATAAGAAATTTGTTAATTTGAAATTAAGGTTTTTTTAAAATTAGTTAAGTGATTTGAGATTTTGTAATTAAAAAGCCAATAAGAATTTTTTTTTTTAATTTGAAATTAAGGGCTTTCAAAATTAGTTAAAGAATTTTGAATTTGAGATTTTATAATTAAATAACATAATTCGGGAATTGGGGGTTAAGAAATTTAAAATTAGTTAAATGATTTTGAATTTGGAATTTTATAATAAAATAACAAGAAACTTTTTTTTTTTTTGCTTTTTTTAAATGAAGTTAAGAATTAGAATTAGTTAAATAATTTTGAAATTGAGATTTTGTAAATACATTAAAGTAATTGACTTTTTTTTTGCTTATTTTTTTTTACATGAAATTAAGAATTAGAATTAGTTAAATAATTTTGAAATTGAGATTTTATAAATACATTAAAGTAATTGATTTTTTTTTGCTTATTTTTTTTTAAATGAAATTAAGAATTAGAATTAGTTAAATAATTTTGAAATTGAGATTTTATAAATACATTAAAGTAATTTGGGAATTGGGGGTTAGGAAATTTAAAATTAGTTCAATGATTTTGAATTTGACATTTTATGAATATATTATTTTATTATATACATACACACCTTGATTTGAAATTTATTCACTTTTCGATTTTAACTTGTTTATTCCAAATGGGGGAACGTTGCGAATTTTTTTTTTGTAGGTGTGCCACTTCTTTTACCGCCGATTCAGGATTTGGCGTACTGATTTGGGCGTTACTTCTTCTTTGTAGAGGCTTCGGTTCTTACTTTGTGTGAGATCGGAGTGTTTGCTTGGGGAACGTACTCCGTCCTTGTTGGTACGCCAAATCGTCGTGTTCAGCTCCCGTGGCCTCGACGTAACAATCTACGGTCGTTACTTCTCCTATGCAGATGCACGTCTGTTTAGGGAACGTATTCCGTCATAGGTTGTGCGTCGAGTCGTTCTGTTCTGTTCCCGTGGCCTCGATGTAACAATCTACGGGCGTTACTTCTCCTATGCAGATGCACGTCTGTTTAGGGAACGTATTCCGTCCTAGGTTGCGCGTCGAGTTGTTCTGTTCTGTTCTCGTGGCCTTGGCATAACAATTTACGGGCGTTACTTCTCTTATGCAGATGCACGTCTGCTTAGGGAACGTATTCCGTCCTAGGTTGTGCGTCGAGTTGTTCTGTTCGGTTCTCGTGGCCTCGGCGTAACAATTTACGGGCGTTACTTCTCTTATGCAGATGCACGTCTGTTTAGGGAACGTATTCCGTCCTAGGTTGTGCGTCGAGTTGTTCTGTTCGGTTCTCGTGGCCTCGGCGTAACAATCTACGGGCGTTACTTCTCCTATGCAGATGCACGTCTGTTTAGAGAACGCATTCCGTCCTAGGTTGTGCGTCGAGTTGTTCTGTTCGGTTCTCGTGGCCTCGGCGTAACAATCTACGGGCGTTACTTCTCTTATGCAGATGCACGTCTGTTTAGGGAACGTATTCCGTCTTAGGTTGTGCGTCGAGTCGTTCTGTTCTGTTCCCGTGGCCTCGGCGTAACAATTTACGGGCGTTACTTCTCTTATGCAGATGCAAGTCTGCTTAGGGAACGTATTCCGTCCTAGGTTGTGCGTCGAGTTGTTCTGTTCTGTTCCCGTGGCCTCGACGTAACATTCTAAGGGCGTTGCTTCTCTTATGCAGATGCACGTCTGTTTAGGGAACGTATTCCGTCCTAGGTTGTGCGTCGAGTTGTTCTGTTCGGTTCTCGTGGCCTCGGCGTAATAACTTAAGGGCGTTACTTCTCTTATGCAGATGCACGTCTGTTTAGGGAACGTATTTCGTCCTAGGTTGTGCGTCGAGTCGTTCTGTTCCTATGAGATTGGCGTGCCGACTTGAAGGCGTTACTTCTCTTTTGTAGATGCGTCAGTTTGGGCATTTCCACTCTACTTGAAATGAGCGCATCTACTTAGAGAACGTACTCCGTCTTTGTTGGTACGTCGGATCATCGTGTTCCGTTTCTTCGAAGTCGACGTAACAATTTAAGGATGATACGCCGACTTAGAGACGTTACTTCTCCTTCGTAGATGCGCTAGCTTGACATTTACACTTTATGTGAAATGGGCGCGTCTACTTAGAGAACGTACTCCGTCTTTGTTGGTGTGCTTCCCCCATAACACTCTCTCCTTTTTTTGCCTTAAGATTTCTCCCCTTTTTTTTGGAAGGCATGTGTTGTCCTTTTCTTTTTGTCATTTGGTTATATATATATATATAATATATATATATTTTTTTTTGTTTTGTTTTAAGGTTGTATATAGTTCATTTTTTGTTGTTGTATTTTCTTGGTAATCACTTCATGCTCGCATTTTTGTGTAGCTCATTTAATACCTTCGCCACAACTATCGCTTTGTTTTGAATTTATTAACTCTTTCGAATTTGTTTTGCAGGAACATGGTGTATTTTGCAGAGTAGATCGTCTCTGGAGAGAAACATCTCGTTCTTTTACAAGATGAACATCAGCCCTTAAAACGCGGAGTTAACCTCCTAGTAGAAGAACCAAAGACCAACGCTTACTCTAACAAGTGGCCGTCACTAGGAAAACCAAGCCGTTTGTCAAATTGGTCCTCAGAAAAACTTTTGCGTCAGGGTTCCCCGTCTATGGTGTGGACGTTTGGTTCTTCGCTCCACCGCCAAAATCTCAGTCAAACCCCCGAGCTAACATTGAGACGCCGAATTATCGAGGCTACCACTCGTTGGGGCTCTGTATTAAAGATTCCTGGAGGATTCCTTTTTATCCCTCAATATTGGGAGTGGTTGGAACAAGTGTTGAAATATTATTTTCCTCTTTGTACCAGATGTTACTTATACCAAAAAAATTTATTTCTTGTGCTCGATGATTTTTTTTTTTATGTGGCACACTTATCATTATCTCATCATTTATTTTTTTAGTCATCGCTTTATTTATGCTATATATTTTTTGATGAGGTGAAGCTAAGACTTTTGAACTTGAAGATGAGGCGACAAAGCCTTAAATTCAGAGATGAAGCGACGAGACCTCCAAACTCGAATTTAAACTCAAAACTTGCAACAAGTAAAGCCAAAATTCGTGCTTGAAGCGACCAACATTCGAACTTCGACTTGAAGCGAGTAACGCTTGATTTTTAACTTGTACTTGAAGCAGGCGACACTCAATGTTGAATTTTAAGCGAGCGGCGGTCGAACTTGAACTTAAACTTGAAGTGAACAATGCTCGAACTTGAACTTGAAGCGAGCGACGCTCGATCTTGAATTTGAACTGAGCAGCGCTCGATCTTGAACTTGAAGTGAGCAACGCTTGGTCTTGAACTTGAAACGGCCAACGCTTGATATTGAACTTAAACTTGAAGCGACCAACACTCTAATTTGAAGTTGAAGCGATTAACACCCAGTCTTAAACTTAAAGCGAGCAACGCTTGGTCTTGAACTTGAAACGACCAACGCTTGAATTTGAAGTTCAACTTGAGGCGACCAACAATAAAGCTTGAACTTGAAGCGTGAAACACCCGACCTTGAACTTAAAGTGAGCGACACTTGGTCTTGAACTTGAAGCGAGTGGCGCACGAACTTGAAGTTAGATTTGAAGCGGGTAACATCTGGTTTTGAACTTAAAGCGAGAAACGCTTGATCTCTGACTTGAAGTTGACACGAGACGACATCCACTTTAAAGATCACCTAAACTTTGAAGATGAAACAATCACCTAAACTTTGAAGATGGAGTAACAACCTCGATTTTGAAGATGAAGCGACGATATCAGCTTTGACGATGGAGCGACAACTTCGACTTTGAAGATCACCTAAACTTTGAAGATGAAACGATCACCTAAACTTTGAATCTGAAGTGACCACCTAAATTTTTAAAATGAAGTGACGACATCGACTTTGAAGATCATCTCAACTTTGAAGACGAAACGACAACCTCGACTTTGAGACGAAACGAAGTTGCCATAGAACATGGAGATGCGATGCTTGGAGATGCGATCGCACAACGCAGCAGAACTTAGAGATGCGATCGCGCAGCGCAGCTGAACTCGGAGATGCGATCGCGCAGCGCAGTTGAACTTAGGCTGTGCGAACCTCAAACTTTGGGCTGGCGAAACACACCGCTTAAAGTGATTTGCACATTAAGCTTGTAGTGTCATCATCCCAGTAGTGTGCGTGTTCGACTAACGGCGTCGCTTTTGTCGTAGCGTTCATTTGCAAGTTTAATATCATATTGTAACTTCAATTATTGTGTTACATTTGATAATGTTGAAAGCCCTCAATTTGCGTCGGGATGTTCAATAGGATTTGACGTATCGTTGTCATCGCCAGTAGGGTTGAACATCTTCAATTTGTGGCATCACTCTAAATAAGGATGAAAACCTTTGATTTGCAACGACAATGTTCTGTAGTCATGACGCTTATTTTTATTAGAAGAGATTGGACTTAAAACTTGTTTAAATCTGTCTACGTACTCTTTGAACAATAGAAATCAAGTCGAGACGTAGTTCAATACATGATGATTTTTTTTTATTATTGTGACTGAACTTAAAGTTTTTTTTCTTTAAGTTGCCTACGTACCCTTGAATGGAAGGGATCAACTCATAACGTAGTTCGAATGAACGATTTTTTTTTTGTGGGCCGTTCACCTTTTAAGCTCGTGCGGGCCAGGAGCAACATGTAGTTTATACTCTTACGTTAAGGAGTATTACATTTCAAAAGATCTTATCTGCATCACGGTCTTGATCAGATCCTTCGTTTGTAGGATTCGTTAGAATAATGATATTTTTCTTCACCTTCAAGGAGCCTTATGTATTTATGAGAACATATAATTTCCTCTTCATGCACGAAGGAACACGACTGTGAATTTTCTTGTCGCTACTTTCTTCATCGAAGAGTCTTGCCCCTACAGTCTTCATCTTTCCTTGTTGTTGATCACTTGTAACTTTGAGGCGATCAAAAACAGATTTTGAAGGTCCGTCTTTCTTTGATGTAGAAACACTTAACCTTTGGAAAGCTGAAGTTCGCGTGGAGGTAGAAGTTAAACATGGATTTTCTTCTTTTGTCGCGGCCATACTCATCCTTTGGAAGACCGAAGTTCGAGTAGTTGAAGGCTTGATGCGATTGAAGACAGAAGTTCTTTGGTCGACTTCTTTTGAGTCGTCGACTTCTTCTACGTTGATGTCGCATGAAGTTGCAAAGATTTCTTCCTCTTTCTTGATAGGAAGGGAACTTCTTGAGAAGAATTCTTTTAAGGTCACCCGTCGTCGAGGTTGAGAAAAATATTTGTTTTCTCTTCCCTCGTGTTTAGGCTTCCTCGAATTGATTCTTCCTTTCTTCTTTGAAAGCTTATTGTTTCGTTTATCATCTCGAAACATGCAATCTTCTTTCTGGACGGGCCTTTGTCGTCGTATTTTCTGACGAGCCACGACGGTCCAATATTTATCCTCATTTTCGACGACCTCATGTTTTACTTGAGAAATTTGTTTTGGGGTTTCATGTCCGAACCGAACAATTATTGGTTCGAAGGTCCCAAACTGGATCATACTTTCCTTTTGCTTATTAAATGAGGCTGGAAATAATTGAGCGTCGGAGTTCATTGTTACTGCAGCGTGGTTTGATTGAGCTATTTCATCTAAGTCTAGCTCAATTTTTTCTTCTTTAGCTAACCTTAGAATTAGCTCCTTTAGGACGAAACATTTTTTCACCGGATGACTGATAACTCGATGATACTTACAATAGTTGGGATCATCGACTTTGTTCATCTCTTCCGGGCGCCTACACTCGGGAAACTCAACCAGTTGTGTTTTCAATAGTTGCTCTAACATGTCAGGAATGTCAGAGTCTCGAAATGGGTAGACTTTTTCTTGTCTTTCTTTTAACGTAAGGTAACGTCTCTCGCCTCCGTCATTTCTTCTTTCTGTTCTGTTTTCCTTTCCTTTTGAGGAAAACCTTACAGGGGTCGTGCTGACGACCATGGATTCTTCCACGACATTTTTCGTGATATTCTCACTGTCATTCATTTCTTTTTTCACCTTGTTGATATCCGGGATTAGGAGGTCTTTGCTCCCTCTGTTGGCGATACTCAACTTCATATCGTGGGCGCGAGTCGCTAACTCTTCAAATGTGTGGGGCTTTATTCCTTGCAGGATGTAATGAAGTCCCCAATGCATGCCGCCGATGCACATTTCGACGGCGGACACCTCGGTGAGTCGATCCTTGCAGTCGAGACTCAACGATCTCCAACGGTTGATGAAATCGATGACTGGCTCTCCCATCCTTTGGTTAGCGTGCGAGAGTTCGGTCATGCTGACTGTTCGCCTCGTGCTGTAGAAGCGATTCAGGAAGTCTCTTTCAAACTGTTCCCAACTATCAATTGTCTCGGGCTCCAAGTCCGTGTACCAATCGAAGACATTTCCTTTTAGAGTCCGGACAAACTGCCTAACCAGCAGGTCTCCCCGAGTTCCAGCGTTCTCACACGTCTCAACAAAGTGGGCGATGTGTTGTTTAGGATTGCCCTTGCCGTCAAATTGTTGAAACTTTGGCGGCTGATACCCGATGGGCATTCTCAAGTTGTCGATCCTCTTTGTATACGGTTTGGTATACAAGAGGGAGCTTTGGGTGGGTCCACCGTATTGAGCTCTGATAGTGTTCGTGATCATGTCTTGCTGTTGTTGAACAGACAACGAAGCGACCGACGTTGAGTGATGCGGTTGGTTTTCTTGGATGACATTTTTTTCTTTGTCATTCCTCCTTGCTGCAGGAGTTAGACTTTACTCTGCAGCCTCTCGACTTTGCATCTGATTTCTCAATTGGGCAATCTCGAGGTCTCGTTCTTCAACTGCTTTCATCAGAAAATTTAATTTCTTTTCCATTTCAGCCATTGCTTCATCGTTAGTGTGTGCGTCTGCCATTATTACAGACATCACATTTGGATCATACCCCTTGTTTGGTTGATCAGATGAGGGAATAAATTCATCATACAAGAAATTATCCTGAATGATTATCCCCTCACGCGCAGACTCTGTCATTCTTTCCTCCATAACATTTATTTCAGTCATCATGGCGGACGCTACGTCAGAATCGAGCTCAAATAAAGGGTTACACCTGACAACAAATTCGTCACTTGTAGGTGCCTCAGACAATGTCATTCTTTCTTCCATAGTATTTGTTTCAGTCGTTATGGCGGATGCTACGTCAGAATCGAGCTCGAACAGAGGGTTACACCTAACAAGAAATTTGTCACTCGTAGATGCCCCTGACGATGTCATTACTCTGCTCACAATTGTGACAAAATCATGTGGACAATCGTGAGGAGTAGAAACCGTATAGGGGTTGTTCATGACAACGGTTGTTGAAGGAGTTCTGAACGACATAACTTCACTTGTCTTTGAGATGAGAGAAAGAGATGAGAGGTAGAGAGGTCCCACTGGGCGTGCCAATCTGTTCACACGAGAATTCGAACGACGAATGGAAATTCGACACGTGTAAATGAATTTGAATTTGTATTGATGTATTGTATTTATCAGTGCGTAGTGGATTACAATCTCTAATGTTTGATCCTCTGATTCTCTCTCTTAAATGTAACGTACTCGAGGGCTTCGTAGCTTGTTCTCGAAGTTGAATCTTCAGCTTCGCGTAGCGGTGAAGTCTTCAGGTGTTTGAATTTGGAGTGGCGTTCAGTCTTCAGGATTCAAAGAGTCTTTCGTTGTTTGAGAATTCTCTCTGAGTTCTTAGGAGAAGAAATTTTCTGAACCCTGAAAATGAAGAATGAACTCTCTATTTATAGAGTTTTCATGGGCCTGGATCCAATGGGCTTGGGCTTTGGGCCCAATGGGCTTGGGTTTGGACCCAATGGGCTTTTGGGCTTTGGGCCAAATTGTCATTTAATCTTTCTGGCCCGATTCGACTTCGAGCCCAATTGCAGTTTGACCGACTTTGCTCGGTCAAGTTTATCTGATCCCCGGTCGTGATGGAGACACGTGGCGACCACTGATTGGCCGAAATTTCTCGGTCAACAGGTATGCCCCAAAACTTTTTATTTTTCCAACACTTTTTTTTTTTTAACTTGACTTCTAATCTTCATATTTTTTTCTTCTTTTTGTAGGTCTTGGATTCCTCTTTTGCTCGTAGCAACAAGCGTTCTTCAAGCCATTGTATTTGCGTTATCGGTAAGCGAAAAAAATTGTTTGAAACTCTATTTCTTACCTTTAACTGTTGCAAATTTCAACCCATTTGTTTTGATTTTTGGTATTTTTTTTTTTTAATGTTTTTGTAATTTTTTTGTTTTTGTTTTTGTTTTTTGTTTAAAAACTGTTTCTTTTTCTTTTTCTGTTTTAAAATAAACTTTCTTTTTTTTTAATGCTGTTTTTCTTTTTTAAATCTGTTTTTTTTTCTTTCTTTTATAAAATTGTTTTTTTTTTTTTTTTTTTTTTTTTTTTTTTTTTTTTGTAAAACGGTTTTTTTTTCTGTTTTAAAACAAACTGTTTTTTTTTTTATTATTTTTTTTAAAGCTGTTTTAATCTTTTTTTATTTCTCTTTTTTAAAACTGTTTTTTTCTTTTTCTTTTCTAAAACTGTTTTTTTATTATTATTATTTTTTTAAAACTGTTTTTTTCTTTTTCTTTTCTAAAACTGTTTTTTTTTATTATTATTTTTTTAAAGCTGTTTTTAAATTTTTTTTTTCTTTTTTTTTAAAACTATTTTTTTTTCTTTTCTAAAACTGTTTTTTTTTTATTATTTTTTTAAAGCTGTTTTTAAATTTTTTTTTTCTATTTTTTAAAATTGTTTTTTTTTTTTCTAAAACTGTTTTTTTTATTATTTTTTTTAAAGCTTTTTTTAAATCTTCTTTTTTCTTTTTTAAAATTGTTTTTTTTTTTCTTTTTTAAAACTGTTTTTTTTTTCTTTTTTAAAACTTTTTTTTTTTTTCAATGCTTCACAACTGTACTAGTGGCCTGTGCTCTCCATCTGAAAAGGTACCAATTTCATACTCAACTTGTTTTTTTTTTAACAAGTTAAAGTATGCACTTTTGTTTGATGATGCTCCTATTGAATATGCATTTGCAAATTGTTTTGATTTCTCCGTAGAACTTTTGTCCATTGCTATGGTAAACTGTTTAGATCTTGTGTGCATCACTTTGTCTTGTCATTATTGATCTTGATTTGCTAGTAAAATGTCTTCTACTTAGTGCTCACCAACTTCAACAGTGATGCCACTTATGTCTAGACACTTCACCTTTGATGATTGTTGTAGCCTGACAGGAGTGCTCACCAGCTCCGCCTACAGTGATATCACTTTTGTCTAGACACTTAACCTTTGGTGATTGTTGTAACCTGACAGGAGTGCTCGCCAGCTCCACCTACATTGATGTCACTTCTGTCTAGACACTTCACCTTTGGTGATTGTTGTAACCTGACAGGAGTGCTCGCCAGCTCCACCTACATTGATGTGACTTCTGTCTAGACACTTCACCTTTGGTGATTGTTGTAACCTGACAGGCGTGCTCGCCAGCTCCGCCTGCAGTGATATCACTTCTGTCTAGACGCTTCACCTTTGGTAATTGTTGTAACCTGACAGAAGTGCTCGCCAATTCCACCTACATTGATGTCTCACTTCTGTCTAGACACTTCACCTTTGGTGATTGTTGTAACCTGACAGGAGTGTTCGCCAGCTCCACCTACATTGATGTCACTTCTGTCTAGACACTTCACCTTTGGTGATTGTTGTAACCTGACAGGAGTGCTCGCCAGCTCCACCTACATTGATGTCTCACTTCTGTCTAGACACTTCACCTTTGGTGATTGTTGTAACCTGACAGAAGTGCTCGCCAGCTCCATCTACATTGATGTCTCACTTTTGTCTAGACACTTCACCTTTCGTGATTGTTGTAACCTGACAGGAGTGTTCGCCAGCTCCGCCTACAGTGATATCATTTCTGTCTAGACACTTCACCTTTGGTGATTGTTGTAACCTGACAGAAGTGCTCGCCAGCTCCACCTACATTGATGTCTCACTTCTGTCTAAACACTTCACCTTTGGTGATTGTTGTAACCTGATAGAAGTGCTCGCCAGCTCCGCCTACAGTGATATCACTTCTGTCTAGACACTTCACCTTTGGTGATTGTTGTAACCTAACAGGAGTGCTCGCCAGCTCCACCTACATTGATGTCACTTCTGTCTAGACACTTCACCTTTGGTGATTGTTGTAACCTGACAGGAGTGCTCGCCAGCTCCACCTACATTGATGTCTCACTTCTGTTTAGACACTTCACCTTTGGTGATTGTTGTAACCTGACAGGAGTGCTCGCCAGCTCCACCTATAGTGATATCACTTCTTTCTAGACATATCGCCTTTGGTGATGGTTGTAGCCTGACAGAAGTGTCCACCAAATCAAACAGTGATGTCGCGCCACACATTTTTTTTATTTTGTTCATGATGTGAGATGATGATGATTTTTTTTTATTCTGGACTGAGCTTAAAGTTTCCTTCAAGTTGCCTACGTACCCTTTAACGAAAGGGATCAAGTCATAACGTAGTTCATTACACACACATTTTTTTTATTATAATTGTTTTTGGAGGCCGTTCGCAATTTTAACTCATGCGGGCTAGGAGTACCATGCAGTTTAGGCTCTTGCGATAAGGAGCATTACATTTTACGCATAGTATTTCTTCAGAAACTTTCCGTTGATCGGACCAATTCTGAGTCCGTCTTTGTCAACTATCTTGTATGCTCCATTCGTGTAGACTTCTTTTACAACGTAGGGTCCGTCCCATTTAGGAGTGAACTTATTCCCTGTATGTCGAGTTGTTATAATAGGTCTTCGAACTGCTAGCACGAGCTCCCCAACTTGGAATGAGCGAGGTCGTATCTTTTTGTCGAAAGCTTTACACATGCGTGCTTGATAGCATTCTAATGTTTGCTGCGCGTCTAGTCTTTTTTCATCCAACGCCTCTAATTCTTGGAGACGTAACTTGGCATTATCCTCAACAGTGAGTCCTTCTTGAACTGCCATTCGCAACGATGGGATTTCTCTCTCCAAAGGGAGAACAACTTCTACTCCATAGACAAAAGAATAAGGTGTGGCTCCTGTCGGAGTACGATAGGTAGTTCAATATGCCCATAATGCTTCGCCGATTCTTTCTTGCCAGTCTCTTTTCGTTTTTGATACTACTTTCTTCAACAGGTTGCATAACGTCTTGTTAAATGCTTCAGCTAAGCCATTTGCCGCGGCATTGTACATAGAAGAATTAAATTGCTTGAAGCTAAACTTTTCGCATAACTTGTCCATTAAGCTGTTACAAAATTGTCTCCCATTGTCGGTCACAATGCGATGAGAAATGCCGTATCGATAGATGAGATGATTACGAACAAAATCAGCTACATTTTCTTTCTTTGCTTCTTTTAATGCAACGGCTTCAGCCCATCTTGAGAAATAATCTGTCGCCGCAAGGATATAAGAATGCCCTGCTGATGATTTAGGTGTTATTGGCCCGACAAGGTCAAGTCCCCAAGCTTCGAATGGCCATGAGGCTACAGTTGGATGAAGTGGCTCCGGAGATTGATGTATGAAGTTGGCATGAAACTGACAAGCTTCACATTTCTTCGCGTACTGCATCGAGTCTTGAACCATCGATGGCCAATAATAACCCATCCTTTTCAGCTGAAAATGAAGTTTTGGCCCAGATTGGTGAGCTCCACAGAGGCCTGAATGAGCTTCTTCTAAGGCTTGTGTTGATTCTTCTTTTCCTAAGCATCGAAGAAAAAGACCCTCATATGAGCGGCGATATAGAACATCTTTGTAGTGGATGAATCAAAATGCTCTTCTCCGTATCTCAGTTTTATGTCGCACATCAATGGGAAGCTTTCCATGCTGTAGATAATCTATAATCGATTGTCTCCAATCTTCTTCTTCAATCACATAGACGGATATTACATTGGTTTCTTGACTTTCTTTTTCAGTCGGTGGTACAATCCATCTTTGACAAAGTGGGATGTTTAAAACCTCACTTTCTGAAATTGAAAGAGCCGTGGCCAGATTTGCCAACGCATCTGCCTTTGTATTTTCGGTTCTTGGAACATGTTCTATCGTCATACTTTCAAAATTTTCTAATAGTTGCCTGGCATAATTGAAGTAAGGTATTAAATCTTCATGCTTTACCTCGTATTGGAGTAACAATTGATTGATTATCAATTTTGAATCTCCATAGATGTCTATATAACTCACCCCAATTTCTATGGCTATTTGAAGACCCATAATGAGCGCTTGGTATTCGGCAACATTATTCGAACATACTTCTCCGAATGTGAAGCTATATGGTAACATATGTTTTTCAGGCGAGATAAATATTACGCCTGCTCCTGCGCCATTCCTTCGAGCTGCCCCGTCAAAATACATAGTCCAAGGTTCAACAATTTCGACGTAGAAGATTTCTTCATCAGGCAAGTCTTCCGATAATTTCCAGTCTGATGGCACTGAATGATCTGCCAAGAAGTCTGCCAAGGCTTGCCCCTTCACCGCCTTTTGTGGAACGTAGACGATATCATATTGCTGAAGTAAGATTGCCCACTTAGCCAATCGTCCTGAGATAATCGGCCGGGATAAGACATATTTGATTGGGTCTGCCTTCGCCACCAAATGCACTGTGAAAGCTTGCATATAATGCCTTAGTTTATCGATGGCAAAGAAAAGTGAAAGACACATCTTCTCGATGGGTGAATAATTCAGTTCTGCCCCATTCAAAGTTCTACTTAGATAATAAAGGGCACACTCTTTACCTTTCTCTCTTTCTTGTGCTAGCAATGCCCCAAGCGATCTTTCTTGTGCAGTAATATACAATATTAATTGTTTTTCTGCTATGGGAGCGCTTAAAACTGGAGGGTTGAGCAAATATTTCTTTATGCTATCAAAAGCATTTTGACATGCTTTGTCCCACTCAAATGTCGTATCCTTCCTCATCAATCTTTGGAATGGTTGACATCGACCTGCTAGATTAGAGATGAACCTTCTGATATAAGCCAGTCGTCCTTGAAGACTTCTTAGTTCATGTAAGTTTCGCGGCTCTGGCATCTTCTGAATGGCATCGATCTTGGACTGGTCGATTTCAATCCCTCGATGCTTTACTACGAAACCAAGAAACTTTCCTGATGTCACGCCGAATGCACATTTGAGAGGATTCATTTTCAATTGATATTTTCTCAGACGATCAAAAACTATCTTTAGATCTTGTAAGTGGTCTTTTCGTTTGTTGGACTTAACCACAAGATCGTCAACATAACATTCGACGCGTTTATGGAGCCTGTCATCAAAGATCTTTTGCATAGCACGCTGGTAAGTTGCTCCAGCATTCTTCAAACCAAAGGGCATCACTTTGTAACAATATATTCCTTTGGGAGTTCGGAATGCTGTCATCTCTTCATCTTGAAGGGCCATCCGAATTTGATTATATCCTGAAGATCCATCCATGAATGATAAAGCTTCATGTCTTGTGGTAGCGTCAACCATGAGTTCAGTGATGGGCAATGGAAAATCATCTTTGGGGCATGCATTATTGAGATCGCGAAAGTCAACACATACGCGGAGTTGTCCATTCTTCTTTTTCACTGGAACAATATTTGATATCCATGTTGGATATTTTACCTCTCTGATGAACCCCGCTTCTATCAATTTATTAACTTCAACTTCAATTTGAGGAACGAGCTCCGGTCGAAAACGTCTTTGACCTTGCTTGATTGGTCGATACCCTTGTTTGGTTGCAAGATGGTGGACTGCTATCTTTGGGTCGAGTCCTGGCATCTCTTTGTACGACCAAGCAAAAACATCTTTGTATAAAGTGAGCAAGTTCAAATATTCACCTTCCTCTTCACCATTAAGTGATGCACTTATGAAGGTTGGACGTGGATTTTCAGCCGTACCGAGGTTTACCTCTTTGAGCTCATCAATCGTAGATTGACTACCATCTTCTAGTGATGCTGGCGCTTCTTCAACATCTTCTTCGGAAATTTCAACGTCTGACATTTCTTCAACGGTAATATGACAACAGACATCCTGACCTTCTTCATGCTCTTGGTTTACCTGTGCAGGATTAGTCAAAATGGTTAATTGTCGCTTCACTTTCAAAGAACCTTCCATATTTATAAGAACAAACGACTTTCTTTTCATCCGTGAAGGAACAATACTACGAAATTCATTATCGTCATTCATTTCTTCAAGTTGTTCTTTTTCTTGAGTTTTCAACTTTCCCCCGTAATGATTACTCGTTGTTTCAAGGCGATCGAAGACTGATCGCGAAGGTTTGTCTATTTTCTTCGATGCAGACACGCTTAACCTTCGGAATACTGAAAGTCGAGTGGGTATTGAAGCCAGACTTTGATCTTCTCTTTTTGTTTTCGTGAAACTTAAACGTTGGGGAACTGAAAGACGGGTAGATGGAACTTCAATGCGGTTGAAGACAGAGATCCTCTGATTATTATTGTTCTTTTCTTCTTCTGAGTCGCCAACCTCTTCTGTCGTTATGTGATGGGCATTCACAACTTTTTCTTTTCCCTTTCTTATTATGTGAATTGGCTCTGGTGGGTTATACCCTAGTCCAGCTCTTGAAGTAGGTATGACGTAACCCTATTTTTGGAGCTTCTTTTGTGTTGGAGAAAGATTAGGCATTTCGTCAAAGATTTTTAGACCTTCGAACTTTGTATGTGTTGTGAAGTCATAACCTGCATTTTCTAGGAGTTTGTATGCATTTGGATCAAACCCATCATTCGTTCGTTTGTCAGGTAAAGTCTTTTTTGTGTGGTCATCCTTCGACTCCCGGATCTCTTGTTTGGTAATCGTTGTAAGAGGTGTGACAAAACTTTCTTTTAGAATTTCCACGTCACCGACTTTCAGATTTCCTGAACATTCTGTGAATGGTGATTCCCCTTTCTTACGTCAAGACAAAGGGACATAGCGCAATACAGGAATATTTGGCGGCTTCTCTTCTTTTGGGGCCTTTGACTGTGTCTGATTGACAAAAGTTTTATCCGTTTGAACTTTGCAAACATCTACTTCTTCGACTTGTTTTTTCTTTGTATTTTTTTGGTGTTCCGTCTTTCCATTTTCAACCAAAGGGATTTCAGCAACAGCTATCTCCACTGCCTCATCGTTCTGTATATAGAATTTTGCGTCTGCGAAGTGAGATTCTGCCTCCGAGAATGGATTGGTATCCGCTTCGACTTTCTTAACACCGTCTTGATAGTATTTGAAACATTGATGTAGTGTAGAAGGTATTGCTCCATTCCCATGTATCCATGGACGACCTAACAGTAACTTGTAAGTAGTCTTGGAGTCTATGATGTGGAACAAAGTGTTGGCCTTCAAATCTCCGATAATAAGCTCTAGACGGATCATGTCGATTGCTCGCTGTCCACCTTGGTTAAATCCTTGGATAACCAATCGACTATTTGTTAATTCGTCCGTTGAGATCCCTATTTTTGTCATGGTCGACTTAGGCATTATATTGACAGCTGATCCATCGTCAATGAGAATCCGACCAACTCTTTGCTCTTGGATGTAGCCCGAGACGAATAAGGGTCTATTATGAGGCTTTGATCCTAACATCAAGTCTTCATCTGTGAAGCTAATGGACACGCAACATGAGGCACCTACGTGTACTTCAGAGTCGTCGATGTTGAAAGAAGGTAGATCTCCTATCTTTCCTACCACTTGAGATGAGATTGATAAAGAATCGTCTTCTTCGAACGTGTCAATCGCATGGCATGTGACAGTGTCATGGATGTCTTTGTGTTCTTCATTAAGAAAGTTCTTTGGAAAAAATTCTTTTAGCATCAATGGTTGTCGAGATCGAACAAAATCTTCATTCTCTTATACGACCAACTTATGCTTTCTGGAGCCTATAGTCTTTTTCTTCTTCTTTTGCGACATATTCTTTCTTCTATAGTTTCGAAATACTTTAGGCTCTTTCCGGACAGAGTGTGGTACTTTCTTCTTTCGACGAGCTACCAAAATCCATTCTTCATCTTCGTTTTTGATAGACCCGGATTTGCTATGGGAGATAATTCTTGGAAATTCTTGCTGAAACCAAATAACTACAGGCTCTAAAGTTCCGAATTGAATCAGACTCGCTTCTAGATTATGAACTGTGCTTGAACATGTTTGGTTGTTGAGGTTTGTTGCTATTGTAGCATGGTTCGATTGTGCTACTTCATCAAACTCCAACTCAATCCTTTTTTCTGTAGCTAACTTCAAAATTAGCTCCTTCAGAACAAAACATTTCTCCATCGGGTGACTGATAACTCGGTGATACTTGCACTAATTGGGATCATTAACTCGTCCCATCTCTTCTGGTCGCTTACACTCTGGTAATTCGATAAGTTTCTTTTCCAAGAGTTGTTCTAACATGTCTGAGATGTCAGAGTCTTGAAAAGGGTAAACTTTTTCTTGTCTTTCTTTCAGGGTCAAACGTCTTTTTTCGCCTCCATCATGTTGTTTCTCTGTCTTCTTGTCTTTTCCTCTTGCAAAAAATTTGAAGGGAGTTGCGTTAACGACCATTGATTCTTTGGTAGGGCCTTTAGAAAACTTTTCAGTAGTCGCCGCTTCTTTCTTTTCTTTCTTGATGTCTAGAGCAAGAAGATCTTTATTTCCTCTGTTGGTGATGCTCAACTCCATGTCATGAGCACGAGTTGCTAGTTCTTCGAACGTGTGAGGCATAATTCCCTGCAAAATATAATGGAGTTCCCAATGCATGCCTTGAATACACATTCCAATTGCAGATATTTCGGTGAGCCGATCTTTGCAGTCGAGACTTAGAGTTCTCCAGCGGTTGATGTAGTCAACAACTGGTTCGCCTTTTCTCTGTTGGGTATTTGTGAGCTCCAACATGCTGACAGTTCGCCTTGTGCTATAAAAGCGGTTGAGGAACTCCTTTTGAAGCTGCTCCCAACTTTCAATAGTCTCAGATTCAAGATCAGTATACCAGTCAAAAGCGTTTCCCTTCAGTGTCCGGACAAATTGTTTGACTAGTAAATCTTCTCGTGTACCGGCATTTTCACATGTTTCGATAAAGTGAGCAATATGTTGCTTGGGATTGCCCTTCCCATCGAACTGTTGAAACTTTGGTGGTTGATATCCACTAGGCATCTTCAGGTTGTCAATCCTCTTGGTATAAGGCTTAGAATAAAAGATGGAACTTTGAGCAGGTCCACCATATTGAGCTCTGATGGAGTTCATAATCATATCTTGGAGCTGCTGGACAGACAAAGAAGCGATTGAAGTAGAATGTTGCGACTGACCTTCTTGTGCAACGTTCTTTCCTTTATTTTTTACGGCAGGGGTCTGACTTGATTCCACGGCGTCTCGACTTTCAATTTGATTCTTCAGAGAAGCTATTTCATAGTCTTTTTCTTCTACCGCCTTCAGTAACATGCTAATCTTATTTTCCACTTCAGCCATTCTTTCTTCACTAGTGCCTGCATCAGTCATCATGACGGACATCACATCCAGATTTGATGCTTCTTTTGGTTGAAGAGAAGGAAAAACAAGTTGGTCAAACACAAGGTTTTCTGCAAGGAGGATATCAGCTTGAGCAGATTTTGTCATGCGTCTCAACATTTTGTTCGCGATGACGGGTGTTTGACTTTCTTCATCCTGGATTTCTTTAGCGACTGCGCGTAACTGGCCCTCCATAGGAGTCATTTGAAGCAGCAGTCTTTGAAGGAGCTTCTTTGGATGCCATCACTTTTTGGAGAGAGAAAGAGATGAGAGGTAGAAACGGTCCCACTGGGCGTGCCAATTTGTTCACACGAGATTTCAATATAGGAGAAATTTGATACGCGGAAATGAACTTGAATTTTATTGATTTTTATAAGTGTTACAATCTCTAATCTTTATCCTCTGATGCTTTCTCTCCAATGTAGACGTCTGCTTTGGGCTGGTTGATTTCCTGGATCGGCCTGTCGGCTTATTGATCTTTGGAGCGGCCTGTTGACTTGTTTGGAGCGGCCTGTTGACTTGTTGATCTTTGGAGCGGCCTGTTGATTTGTTGTTGAAGTCTGTAGTCTTCGAATCTTCTGAACTCTGAGTCTTTGATGCCTCTGAATTCTCTGGACTCTGATTGCTGGAGCTTCTGACTTCTCTGGATTCTGGCTCAATGCTGAATGTCCAGAATGAATGGTAGTCTCCTCTATTTATAGAGTTTGATGGACCTAGTATGGGCTTGGGCCTGATTGACTTTTGGCCCAACCTTTGGACTTTTATTTATTTGGGTTTAAATTATTTATTTCTCAATAACTTGGATTATTTAAACTTAGCCCAAAATTATTTTTAGCTATCTCGGGTTAAATAGCTTCGGGTCCAACCGCCATGTGGCAATGTTCGATTGGACTCGTCTGAGGGACATGTGGCATAATTTGATTTGCCAATTTTATATGTCTCTTAATTTAAATTGACGACAGGTGTAAATTTGTAATTGGTCCTAAATTTATAAATATATATTTTTATCATTAACTTGAATTAACTCAAATTAATGATGTGTCAATTTGTGATTGGCCGAAATTTATTATTCAACAAGGCCGTTTGATTTGTTACTCTCTTGATTGTTGAAAAGTCATTAGACTGTTCTTTATTGCTAGAAGTAGGGGGAAAACGAGATGTAGAGTTGCATATGGTTTTTCCGAGTCTATAAGAGCTAGAATAGGTTGGCTAATCACACACGCACGTAGGGGAGTAACAGTTTAATTTTTGAAATGTTCTCAACTTATGCATGCAACCAATTGTTCTCTTTTGTTGTAAGTGCCTTATTTTTTAAAGCATAGAGGTTAGAGTCGTTGCATGCAATTTCATTCAGAGGAGCTAGTTCAGAGTTTTCCTTGCTCGAGGACTAGCAAGATTTAGGTTGGGGGTTTTGATAGCACTCTAAAAGTGCTAATATTTAGCTCCTAAGTCTTGTAAATTAGAATAATTATTTGGGCTTATATATTTTGTATAATTTAATCGCTAAGGGGTAAACCGGACTTTTGCGATAATTAAGAGCTTAAATGAATATTTTAGAATATTTTATTAATTAGTCGTTTTGAGTGACTAAGCTACATTAATTAAATAATCTAATTTCAACTCAAAATAGACTAATGGCTTAATGGTGTAGGTTTTGTTGAGGGAATGGTGAAGCCAAGGTTCAAATCTTGGTGGGAGCAGAATTTTATTATTTTTGTAGAAAGTCAACGATCAACGGTCAACGCTCAACGCTCAAACCATCCATCGCCCAAGACCGCGCGCGCCTGTCATTAAAGGCTCACTAGAAACCCAAATAGGATCTAACCCAAGATGGTGAACCCAAAGAGACAACCCAAATAGGATCTAACCCAAGATGGTGAACCCAAAGAGACGAGAATCTCATATCGAAACAGATGACCCAAAGAGGCGAGAATCTCATATCGAAACAGATGACCCAAAGAGGCGAGAATCTCATATCGAAACAGATGACCCAAAGAGGCGAGAATCTCATATCGAAACAGATGACCCAAAGAGGCGAGAATCTCATATCGAAACAGATGACCCAAAGAGGCGAGAATCTCATATCGAAACAGATGACCCAAAGAGGCGAGAATCTCATATCGAAACAGATGAAGGGACCTCACTTAAAACCCAAATTGGATCCGACCTAAGATGGAGAATCTAAAGAGTCGAGGATCCCACATCGGAAATGATGAAAATGATCTCACTTGAATCTCAAATAGGATCCGACCGAAGATGGTGAACCCAACGAGTCGAGGATAAAAGGATCTCACTTGAATCTCAAATAGGATCCGACCATATCGAAACAGATGAAGGGACCTCACTTAAAACCCAAATTGGATCCGACCTAAGATGGAGAATCTAAAGAGTCGAGGATCCCACATCGGAAATGATGAAAAGGATCTCACTTGAATCTCAAATAGGATCCGACCGAAGATGGTGAACCCAACGAGTCGAGGATAAAAGGATCTCACTTGAATCTCAAATAGGATCCGACCGAAGATGGTGAACCCAACGAGTCGAGGATCTCACATAGGAAAAGATGAAAGAGATCTCACTTGAACCCCAAATGGGATCCGACCCAAGATGGTGAACTAAAAGAGGCTGGATCCCACATAGGAAAAATATGATGGGAACTCAGTTTAAACTCAAATGAGATCCGACCCAAGATGGTAAACCCAAAGAGGCGAGGATCCCACATTGGAAAAGATAAAGAGACCTCACTTGAAACTCAAATGGGATCCGACCCAAGATAGTGAACCGAAAGAGGCTAGGATCGCACATAGAAAAAGATGATGGGACCTCACTTTAAACCCAAATGGGATCTGACGTGTATAACCAACGTGTACAAAAATTCTTGTACGATATATACGTATTAAAGATTCATGTGCAATCTAAAATTAAGTGAAATTATGTGTTTATTTATTAATGTGCAGATTATGAACGTGTATAACCAACTATACAAGATTGCTGGTGCATTTTGGTCGCATTTCCACACTCATTTTGTGGTTGAGTTTATAGTATCTCAAGTATCAGTATTTGGTTTATTCACGGCCTTTTATGCTGTAGTTCATTCATATTTTTTATGGACAAATTTTTTGTTTTTCATTCCATCGATATTAAAGTTAATCTTCCACAAGTATTGCAACAAGTGGTTTGAACCCGCTTTTAGCAAATACTCACTCAAGATAACTCTTAATTAAAATCTAGTTGCTAATTAAATTGTTTTTTTTTTGTAATGTATGATACGAAGAATTTTTTTTTATTTAGGAAGCGTTGAAGAAAGATAAGCTTGAGGGGAGCAACTTCAATGTGGAAACATTCATTGAAGATGCGTACTTGAATCCAATCTTCAAAGGAATGAAGGAAGATGTGAACATAGAGATTGAAGGAGTAGATATAGTTCAAATTCTACCATTTAAGAACTCACCTCTCCTCTCCCACCCGCACCCGAGTGCCCATCCGTACAAATTGGAGAAGAGAGTAGTCACGATTCTACCATCGAAGAACTCACCCCTCCTCTCCCACCCGCACCCGAGTGCCCATCTATACATCCTAGCTCACCTTAATTATTGAATTTTGTAGTATATCCTCCACCCCAATTCCCCAATCTTTCATGTTTTATTTACAACTCATTTTGTACAAAAGTGTTTATAATTACGATTAGTATTGTTGACATATATGTCAAGAAGTTAATGAAGTAGAAGTTCGTTCTATCTGGCTGGAGTAGTTTTAAAACTTCTACAATCTATTTGAAATTTTCTTCTATTCACGGGTTTGAAAGTTCAAATCACTATTTCATATCTCTAATTTGTTCTATCTGTGTCTGAAGAAAAACTTGAGATGATGAAGCTCGATGATGAACCCAAAGAGGCGAGAATCCCACATAAAAAAAGATGAAGGGACCTCACTTGAAAACCAAATGAGATCCGACCTAAGATGGTAAACCCAAAGAGTCGAGGAGATGAAAAGGACCTCATTTGAATCCCACATGGGATCCGGCGAAAGATGGTGAACCCAACGCGTCGAGGATCTCACATTGGAAAAGATGAAAGAGACCTCACTTGAAACCCAAATGGGATCCGACCCAGGATGGTGAACCCAAAGAGGCTGGATCCCACATAGGAAAAGATGATGGGACCTCAGTTCAAACCCAAATGAGATCCGACCCAAAATGGTGAACTCAAAGAGGCGAGGATCTCACATTGGATAAGATGAAGGGACCTCACTTGAAACTCAAATGGGATCCGACCGAAGATGTTGAATCCAAAAAGGCGAGGATCCCACATCAGAAAAGATGAAGGGATCTCATTTGAAACTCAAATGGGATCCGACCCAAGATAGTGAACACAAAAAGGCGGGGATCCCACATTGGAAAAGATGAAGGGATCTCACTTGAAACCCAAATAGGATCAAACCCAAGATGGTGAACCCAAAGAGGCGAGAATCCCACATCGAAAAAGATGAAGGGACCTCACTTGAAACCCAAATGGTATCTGACCTAAGATGAAGAACCTAATGAGTCGAGGATCTCACATTGAAAAAGATGAAGGGACCTCACATAAAACTCAAATGGGATCCGACCGAAGATGTTCAATCCAAAGAGGCGAGGATCCCACATCGGAAAAGATGAAGAGATGTTACTTGAAACTCAAATGGGATCCGACCCAAGATAGTGAACCCAAAGAGACGGGGATCCCACATTGGAAAAGATGAAGAGAACTCACTAGAAACCCAAATGAGATCTAACCCAAGATGGTGAACCCAAAGAGGCGAGAATCCCACATCGAAAAAGATGAAGGGACCTCACTTGAAACCCAAATGGGATCCGACCTAAGATGAAGATCCTAAAGAGTCGAGGATCCCACATCGTAAATGATGAAAAGAACCTCACTTGAATCTCAAATAGGATCCGACCGAAGATGGTGAACCCAACGAGTCGAGGATCTCACATCGGAAAAGATGAAAGAGATCGCACTTGAAACCCAAACGGAATCCGACCCAAGATGGTGAACCAAAAGAGGTTGGATCCCACATAGAAAAATATGATGGGAACTCAGTTTAAACCCAAATGAGATCCGACCCAAGATGGTGAACCCAAAGAGGCGAGGATCCCACATTGGAAAAGATGAAGAGACCTGACTTGAAACTCAAATGAGATCCGACCCAAGATGGTGAACCGAAAGAGGCTAGGATCCCACATAGAAAAAGATGATGGGACCTCGGTTCAAACTCAAATGGGATCCGACCAAGATGGTGAACCCAAAGAGGCGAGGATCCAAAATTGGAAAATATGAAAGGACCTCACTTGAAACTCAAATGAGATCCGACCTAAGAAGGTGTTGCGTGCTCAATGGTTAAAATAAAGATGCAATGTGAGAGCACTCAGAACATGCAAGCATACATGATCTTGTAGCAAGTAATAAGTATTTTTTCATTCGATTTCCCACAGAGATTTATTCTTAGTTACTAACGAAGTGAGAGGTTAAGTGAGAAAGGGTGGTTTAAATGAGGTAGATTTGGGATTAAAGTGCCTAACTACTAAGGAATGTGCGAGATATGAAAACAATAACAAGTGCAAGTAGATAAGTGAACTCGAAAGTAAAAGGAAAAGAATTGCGGAAACAGCAATTTCCTAGCAATGTTACTAACAACGAATTAAGGGTAAAGTAGGGAAACAAGGGCTACTAACAACTCCTCTATAGGCTTTTTCATACGATTCTCAAGCAACAGATCAACTTATCATGCATCAAACTAACTCATGCTCATGTATCTTCCGATTTCATGCATTAGATCCTTTAGTTTACTCATGTCCAATAAGGTCTTAAGCATCTTTTTATAACAGTGAGTTTAATGATTTGTACTAGGAAAACGCCTATTCCTAGGTCGTTTTCTGGTTACCATGAGAGGCTAGCATGAATATATGACTCAGAACTCTTACTCCTTCCAGAGGTTAGGAGTTCTTTGGACAAAATGGATGGCCAATCGAAATTGCCCGTGGGGTGAAGCACACATACATTCAATGCATATTAAAGCTAACCTATACGCTTGATTCACGTATTTCTACCTATAGACTTGTCATTAGCATTCCCTTTTGAGATTTAGTTATTCATAGATGAAGTTGGAATAGGAAGAATATGTGGTGGAAACATGCTTGACAGAATATAGAGGACAAAACAGAAGAAGGGAACAGTAAACAGATAGGCGAAGAACTTGCGAAATAATGGAATGATGCTTTGATTAACCAGTGTTTGAAACGGATGAAACAACAACAGAAGCTGATGAAAAGTAAGCAGACAACGCCGAACTGAACTAAAGTAGCAAGTGTAAACAAATTGCAACCAACAGCAACGAAAGCAGAAACAGAAAGTGAAGAAGTGAAGAACGTGCGAAGTAATGAAATACTGCTTTGATTAACCGAAGTTTGAACTAAACAAATAGCAACTATGAGTGATTAAAGCTAAACAGACGAGTACGAAATGAAGTAGAGTAGCAAACTAAAAGGGAAATAACGACAGCCAGCAATGAAAACAGAAGCAGAAAGCAATAAAGGATGCGTGTGAACTCCTCGCCGCAACGCCTTGGGTGACAACCGAAGGTAAGCCTGAGCGTGGATGAATCCAATCAGAAGAGATGGAAGATCCTCTCTTCTTCCTCTCAGATTATCGATTCCACCAGCTAAAACCTCCACGCCAACACCCGTGAGAACAAAACAATGAGAAACTGCGTTGAAGGAGAGATCTACGCCTTTCGAGTGTGTTTCAACCTTCTCCTTTGACCTCCTTTTATAGTGTTCTGCAGGTACGATTGGCACAAGGAGAACCATCCATTCTGAACGTCGTATCTCTACGTGGCAGCAGGAGAAAGAATGGGCGGCTGAAATTTCGCAACAAAATAGAAATCGGTTAAACAACTTAACAGAATTCACTTAAAACATTGCGGTTTCAACAATGTTTTCGCAATGCTTCCGCAATGTGCAATTTTCAAGTCTTTAACTTTGTTTTTGGTTCTTTTTCTTTTCTTTTACACATAAGTCCTAATTTAGCTTCATTCTACTAATTCTCACATATAAGCACAAGTTTAAGCTAAATCCTACCAAAAACTCTTAAGATTGAACCTCTTTCTCTAACAAATAAGTCCTAAAATAGTCACTTTTGGAGACGTAACAGAAGGTGAACCCAAAGAGTCGAGGATCCCACATAAGAAATGATGAAGATACCCCACTTGAAATCCAAATGGGATCCGACCCAAGATGGTGAACCCAAAGAGGCAAGGATCTCACATCGGAAAAGATGAAGGGACCTCACTTAAAACTTAAATGGGATCCGACCCAAGATGGTGAACCCAAAAATGCAAGGATCTCACATCGGAAAAGATGAAGGGACCTCACTTAAAACTCAAATGGGATCCGACCTAAGATGATGAACCTCTAGAGGCGAGGATCCTACATCAAAAATATGAAAGAGACCTCACTTGCAATCTAAATGCGATTCGACCGAAGATGGTGAACCCAAAGTGGAGAGGATCCCACATCATAAAAGATGAAAGGGAACTCAGTTGAAACCCAAATGGGATCCGCCAAAGATGGTGAACCCAAAGAGGCAAGGATCTCACATCGGAAAAGATGAAGGGACCTCACTTAGAACTCAAATGGGATCCGACCTAAGATGATGAACCTCTAAAGGCGAGGATCCTACATCAGAAATATGAAAGAGACCTCACTTGCAATCCAAATGCGATCCGACCGAAGATGGTGAACCCAAAGTGGAGAGGATCTCACATCAGAAAAGATGAAAGGGAACTCAGTTGAAACCCAAATGGGATCCGCCAAAGATGGTGAACCCAAAGAGGCGAGGATCCCAGATCGGAAAATATGAAAGAAACCTTACTTTAAATTCAAATGGAATCCGACCGAAGATGGTGAACCCAAAGTGGCGAGGATCCCACATCGTAACAGATGAATGGACCTAACTTGAAACCAAATGATAGCTTCATTGTGAGCAAAATATACTTTATACATTTGTTCTAATAAACAAGGTATAGAGACTAGGTTGCTCTTGAAGTTAGGAACCAATAACACATTTTCAAGCAAAATGTAACTATCTCTATAAGACAACTTAACAACTTAACAACTTCCACTGCTTTAGCTAAGACAACCTCTCCAGTACCAACTCTGAGAGTTATCTCACCTATAGCTAGTGGCTGCCAGGAACTAGTTTCCTGAAACGAAGAACAAACGTGATTAGTGGCTCCTGAATCGAGGATCCAGACATGACTATCATTTTCCGCTAAACACGTTTCTACAACAAGCAAATCATATTTACTTTGTTGCTTCTTCTCAGCACGAGTCATTACTGAGCTGGAAAGAGGACAATCCTCTGTTAAGACAGACCTAAGATCATCACGAACAAGAATCATATTCGAGTTCGTTTTCTAGGTCTCGTATTTTTCGCCAATTAACTTAACGGAAGCTAATACGTTTTTAAACGAGCTAGACATGCTGAAAAGAAATGTAAATCTATTAGTGGAACAGTTTTAACCTATTTAAACCAATCAAGTAAATTTAGCAGTAAATAAAGTACCCAAACTCTTTATTTACATGCAACGATATTTTAGTGAGTTAGAATAGTCGCTACCTAAGGGTAAACGAGCACTCCTTCTCTAAACCAAGACTTTCTTGACTAAATGCTAATAACAGAATAACTCTTACTCTTATAGCATCTTAATTATCGTTTTTGGTCAAGATTTACAAACTCCTTAGCAAATCTTGTAAGTGTGACCCTCCATTTTTTTTTTATAGAACGCACAGGACAACCTCAACAGTGCAACCTAAAGGAATGTCAGAGTTGGGAATGACCCTATGTTTCTTTATCCATAAATGGTGACTGACTTGTTCAACTCCCATAAAACGACCCTCTTAAGGGATTGGTGTCACCAAGGGCACCTTGCAGGCGGAACATGAGAATCTAACGGTTCAATCCAATGGAGGAGACCGTAGGAAGTTGACGCACTTCCTTCTCCCACTTACTATAAATACTTACTCCATTCACCTTGCTATTGAAAGATGCAAATGCCATCCTAAGAGGAATGCCCTATTGACATCTCGAGGCCGAGCATAATTCTCACGTTGTGAACTTTACGGAGTGCGTAGCAGGAGAGGGATATATCATATATTCCTTCTCAACACATATACTAAGTATCATATTCAGTTAAGGGTAAATGACTCAGGTTTTATCCGGCTAAGAAATTAAAAACTTAAGTCTAGGTAAACTTTTTACCTGAGATGTCTAGGTTATTAACAAGTTTAATTAACCTCACACCTCTCGCGCACGCTCATAAAATCGGGTTAACTTTTCTCAAGTACCGGATCGTCCCCAGGTAGGAGGTGTTCCGTAAACCGTCAACTTAAATACCTCCAACCTCGAACAGGATTTCACCGGGTGAGTTTCTCATAACCTTAGTATTTACGAGATAACGACCTATTCATCTAATGAACCAGACGTCTCATTTAACCCTAAATGAACATGCGTTTCTTTGTTATAGATTTTAAAAGTATCCAATTTTACAACACTTTGCAAAACTTAGACTTACTATAACAACTCTACATGCTTCTCAAACATGCATCACTCAGGCATGACAAGTTGAATATTTAATTGCATAATCAATATAACACTTATATCGATTATGTTTTTTTAAATATACAACTCCTAATTCATAAATTAATATAACACTTATATCAATTATTATGAATTAAGCATGCATCATATACATTATAACACTTATAACATACAATATGCAACTAAAGTTGGATGTTTAATTTCATAATTAATATAACACTTATATTAATTATTCTATCAAGCAACCAACAACAAATTCATGAATTAATATAACTCTTATATTAATACTCATGAATTAAACATGCATCCTATATATTATAACACTTATAACCTATAATATGCATAAAACCAGGGCAACCTATGTTGTATATTTAATTTCATAATTAATATAACACTTATATCAATTATTCTATTAAATTAACAACATCTAATTCATGAATTAATATAACTCTTATATTAATACTCATGAATTCCCAAATATGCATACTATATATTAAATGCATGGAGCATGCTTCCTACGGTGGGATTTTAAATCTATATGGCATACGTTATGCACATACAAACATGAAATTTAATTCAAACATACATTCGCAATGCATAATTAATTAAACACACTAAAGTGGATCGATTTTGGCATTTAGCAAGCAATAACTATTTTATTACAAGCTTGAACAACAAGTTAAGTCTTGAGCGGACTTCGAACTCTTCGCACCGCCTTTGACAAGCTTGCTTCCTCCGAACGCTTCGGCCAATTTCTCTTCGAATTTCTCTTCGAATTTCTCTTCGTATTGCCTAGAACGAGTTTGAACTAACACCGAACAATTCGACCAGCTCAAAACTCGAGCTTCTTTCACAAAGAAACCTATATGGACTCTAATGACTCTAAAAATACATACTCTTCAACACACATTAAAGCCCATACATTCTCGTGCAATTACAAATAAGGAAATTCAAAAAGAAACTATGCCAAAATCGATATTCACTTTAGACGCCAATTCTGAAACAATTTCTAAATTAAAATACCCACCATTTTAAATTGATGCAAATTGAGTTAATCACAAAATCGCTCTAATACTAATTGATGGAGCGACATGAGCAGCGAAAAGCGATTTTGGACCGATGATACTCTAATTTCATCAATTTAACAAATAGAAAACATGTTAAAAGCGACAAAATTAAGAAATTAGAAATACATATCCTTGTAGTTCCAATTTCTTCAAGCTCTGCCGCACGTTCCTCGTCACGAATTCTTCCGGCCTCTTCTCACGAACGCCTCGAGGACCACCCCAGGTAGTCCCGCTATCCACGGCGCCGAGCAACGGAGTTGTGGGACTCCGAAAGAAGAAGAAAAGAAAAAGAAACAGAGGAGGAGGAAGATGGATGGAAGAGACAGAGGAGCAAAAATAGAAAGCTGAAGTTTTTTTAAAAAAAACTTTTGAATACCCTTGTAGTTCCAATTTCTTCAAGCTCCGCCCCACGTTCCTCGTCACGAATTCTTCCAGCCACTTCTCACAAACGCCTCGAGAACTGGTAGAGGATTTTTGGGTATATCCTACTATTTATCGGGTTGTCGAATCCCGCCAAAATGAAAGTTATAAATACCGCTACTACTAAGCTAACTTGTAGCTAGTGGTAGTCGGGTCGATCCGCAGGGAACCTAAATTATTTTCTCTTAATTAATTCCTATTTGCTTTTTTAATTAAAACAACAAATTAAACAATAAAGCAAATGGGGGAATTGGGTTACGTAAAAGTAAAGGAAAGCGGTAAAAATAGCTAACGGTAAAATAAAATAAAGTAACATGTGCTCCTAATTCGAGTGCTCGGGATTTACTTGATGCGCTTAGTTCATCGGGATTCTAATTAGCAAAGTAATTTTATTTCATGCACGCAAATGTCTTGTCCCAACCAGGTCCAAAGCACCCCAAAGAATTAATTAGAGGTGTCAATTTTAATTAAACATGCTTCATAATTAATCTAAGGTGATAACTGATAAGCCATCAATTAATCAGAAAATAGTAACGGTATAATTGCGACGAATTATTTCTTAAGACTAATTCGATTTCTCTCCTAACCTTGAGCCCACCGTGAAAACGTTAATCAACTCATACCCCCACTGTGACTTGGGCTCGAATTGATTAGCCAGGAGCTAGACCCTGGCTACAATGCATTAAAGCTTATCAAGAATTAACGCTTAGCCTACTAACATGCGTAACAATTATGGGTGTCAATCCTAATTAGAAAGGCATGACATTCGTTCTTTATACAGATTGGAGATGCAAGAAATCAACAACACAATGCTAGAAATTCATACAAAAACCCTCGCTAAGCATCAAAGTAAATCTTTAACTCAAATTAGAGAACTTACCTTAGCCAAACGTGTTGAAAATCGATCCAAAAATTGTCCAAAATCTTGAAAATTGATGAAAATATCACGAAACCCGAGGCCAAAACTCTCAAAATCGAAAAATTCTCTTTCTTAGATGAATGGTGGCTGAAAAATTAGGTTTACATGCTTAAAAAGATGGAAAAAAGAGGTTTGGGCCGAAATCTGGCCCAAACTGGGCCGAAATCTGGCCCAAACTGGGCGCGCTGGGCTGAGAAGGGGCGGGCCGCGCGCAGGCGGTCGGGTCACGGGCTCTCGTTGAGGCGACTGATGGAGCGGGCCGTGCGCAGGCGGTCGGGTCTCGCGCGCGCGATGGGCTGAGCAGGGGCGGGCCGCGCGCAGGCGGTCGGGTCGCGGGCTCTCATGGAGGCGACTGATGGAGCGGGCCGTGCACAAAGGGTCGGGCCGCGCGCGCGCGATGGGCTGGCGAAGTTGGGCCGCGCGCGCGCGAGCCTGGTGGGCGCTGAGGCGGGAGGATGGGCAGGAGCGTCTGGGTCGTGGGCGTGTGGATGTTGACCATTGACCGTTGACCTTTGACTTTTATAAAAATGAGGGAAATCTTGCATCCACCAAGATTTGAACCTGGGCACCCCCATTGTCCTAATAACCCTGCACCATCAAGCTACTTAATCGATTTTAAGTTAAAATTAGATTATTTAATTAATGTAGCTTAATCACTCAAAACGACTAATTAATAAAATATTATAAAATATTCATTTAAGCTCTTAATTATCGCAAATGCCTGATTTACCCCTTAGCAATTAAATTATACAAAATATATCAATTAAGCCCAAATAAATATTCTAATTTACAAGACTTAGGAGCTAAATATTAGCACTTTTGGAGTGCTATCAAAACCCACAACCTAAATCTTGCTAGTCCTCGAGCAAGGAAAACTCTGAACTAGCTCCTAAGAATGAAATTGCATGCAACGACTCTAACCTCAATGCTTTCAAAAAACAAGGCACTTACAACAAAAGAAAACAATCAATTGCATGCATAAGCTGAGAACATTTCAAAAATTAAACTGCTACTCCCCTACGTGCGTGTGTGATTAGCCAACCTATTCTAGCTCTTATAGACTCGGAAAAGCCACATGCAACTCTACATCTCGTTTTCCCCCTACTTCTAGCAATAAAGAACAGTCTACGACTTTTCAATAATCAAGAGAGTAACAAATTAAAAGGCCTAAATTTTTTTTTTTTGAGTACTTTGTACTCTTTATTTTCTTTAAACTACCACTTTTTTTCTACTTTTCTTTTCTTTACTTCTCCAAGAGAGCCTAACATGTCAACTTGCCTTCGTTCCAGCTTACCCGCAATTTCATTGCACAACGTATCTGACTACGAGCAAGTTTCAAATTTTTAAAGACTAATGTTCACTTCTTAACGTGCACTTTAAGAAGGAGGAGCATGATAGCTCCAAAATAGAGCTGTCTTAATGTCCCTAATTCTAGCTAAAACCATGACATATATTGATTAAAATGCTTCCTTGTAGGTGATTTCATGGTGAAGAACTCGGAAATTCTATTGATGATTTTCGGGGCTAAAACGGTCATTTAAGAGGTTTCGGGAAATGCTCGGGTCAAAAAGATAGGTCAAACGGAGCTCGGGAGCCAAAACGACCCAAAATTGGGCTAAGACCCGAGAGGCCAGCGCCCAGGCGCCCAACGAAGGCAACAGCCCGCGCCCAGACGGCCAGACGCGTGCGCGCCCGCGCGCGCCGCTTCGCCTCGCCCTCGCCCGTGTCTGCGCGCTCCCGCGCGCCCGTCATTGAAAATCCGCGCGCGCCCCAGCTTCGAGACGCTAGCTCGACGCTGCCCCGACGATTCCCGAAGATGGACGAGCGCCAGTGTCGAGCGCGCGCGTCTCAACGCTCACTCAACGCCGACAGCGTCGCGACGCTGGCCTAGCGTCTCGACGCCCCGAAGTCTGAAGCGCACATTTGAAATTCCACCCGAGAGCAAGCGTCGAGCGACAGCGTCTCGACGCTCGCTCGACGTCGCGCAGCGTCTCGACGCTACCCCGCGCGCGCGCCAGCCAACTTAGGGCACAGCGTCGAGACGCTGGCCTAGCGTCTCGACGCTCCGAGTTTAAAAAGCGTGAAAACGCAAATCTGCAGCCAACTTTTCATTCTCCTTCTTCTCCAAGCTTCTCCTCTCGGGTCTACCATCATTTTCTACCATTTTTGTACTTCTTCTCCTTCTTTGTGCATGATTCCAAGCTCTTCCATGGGGGATTGGATTAATTCATTCTCCATGGAAGGCTAAACCGAGGTTAGTGCTTAATTTTGGGTTTGGATTTGTGAATTGTGGATGTTTGGGGAGATTTTTCCCCTTTGTAAATGATGAGATTATTAGTTTGTTTATGCATTTCTTGCTTGTTCTTCATAAAATCTAGCATGTGTAGCTAAATTAGGTTGACGCCCTAGTTCCTATGCATGATAGAGGGCTAAAGGTTGGGACGTATAATTGCCCATACCGCTAGGTAGCACGGGTCTAAGCATGGCTAATTAGTTCGGCCCAAAGTGACAGTTGGTAATCTGAATTAATTAACGTTTTCATGTTAGGCTTAAGGCAAGAGAGAAACCGGTTTAGTCTTAGGATTAGGCCGTCGCAATGTTCCCGTCACTGGCACGTAGTCGATTTAGGGGTCGCTACCTTAGATAGATTATTGGCCAAGTTTAATTAGAATTGCACGAGTCTAATTAAATCCTTGGGTCATTTGAGTTAGAAATAACTAAATGAATTGTGTGCATGAACATGGCTAACGAGTAAATTGTATCGATGAACCGAACATCCATAACGAGCATTTCCATTTCTCGAAGTTAAGCACGACCGTTTAATTTTGCACGTTGTTATTAAATTTTCCGTTAGTTGCATATTAGGAGCTCCCTTCCCCCCCAAACCAAATTACTATTCTTTTCAATTGTGCATACTTTTTATTTCTAGCAAATTAGACTTAGTTAAATTAGATTTCTTATTTCCCTGTGGATCGACCCCGTTACCACTAAGCTTCAAATAGCTCGGTGTACATCGGGTTTATAAATTGTATTTTGGCAAGCCTCGACAGCTTGAATTTGGAGTACCACATAAAGTGCTCTACCAAATTGGCGCTGTTGTCGGGGAACTAAGTTTAATTTAATTTAGTTAAGTTTAGTTTGTTGGTTTTAAAAATTTTCCTTACTTTCTTTTTGTACAGTTTAATTCTTTTGTATTATTTTACCCGTTTTTTTTCGAGTTTTTGATCGCAGCATTCTTTGAAAATTCAAAAGAAGCGCAAGATGGAGGTCGTGGGTAATTATGAGCATCAAAGAACCATGAGGGAGCTTGCATCATCTGAGCTAGGCCGGAACACATCGAGTATCTTGTATCCGGTAGCTGCAGGTAATTTTGAACTTAAAGCTGGTCTGGTTAACTTATTACCTTCTTTTTATGGTAATACAGGTGAGAATCCAGTCAGACACCTCAAGGAATTTCATATGGTGTGTTCGTCATTCAGGACCGACGGCATCACTGCAGATCAACTCCATCTCAAGGCCTTTCCTTTCACCTTGAAGGAGAAGGCGAGAGATTGGATGCATTACCTTCCGACTGGGTCCATCACTTCTTGGGAAGAGCTGCAGGGAGCGTTTTATGCGAAGTATTTTCCGCCTCCCAAGGTCGCCGCCCTCAGAAAGGAGATACTAAAAATTGAGCAAGGAGCTGAAGAGAGCGTTCTTGAGTGCTGGGAGAGGTTTGGTCGATTATGCGAGGATTGCCCCAATCATCAAATAGCCGAACAGTCCCTCATTCAGGGTTTTTACTACAGTTTGCTTCCCCAAGGGCAGCAGATGATAGACGCCGCTAGTGGAGGCTCGCTCATGGATAAGACACCCGCTGAAGCTAGAATTTTAATTTCTAACATGGCTATAAGCTTAGAGCGGAGTGAAGATGGAGACAAGGAGAAGGCTCGCCTGAAGAAGGATATGGACGAGCTTAAGGCTCAGCTTTTTGAGGTAAGCAACGTTGTTCTTGCCTTAAGGGATGATTTTTTGAAAGTCCAATCTTCTGTTTCAGGTAGATCTGTCGAAGACATGTTTCAAACTCTCCTTGCGGTAACTATGGACAAACTCGATAACGTTGGAACTCAGATGCAAGGATTTAAAGAAGAAATGTCTCAGATGACTTGCAAGATCAACAGGATGGAAGAGAAAACTGAGAGTTTGAGTGCCATCACTTTGAGAAGTGGGAAGCAGCTTCCCACGAGTACCCCGCCGGTGGAAGTCGATCATGGCCACGTCGAGCCACAGACAGAAAATCCCGAACCACGGTGGCATGGGGTAAATTCTGATCCTACGTGCACTAGAGTTTATGTGCCTAAGGCTCCTTTTCCTAGCAGGTTAGCGAGACCGCCTAAGGAGGACTACGAGAAGGAGTTCCTTGACACGTTCAGGAAGGTAGAGATCAACATCCCTCTGTTGGATGCCATCAAGCAAATCCCAAGGTACGCTAAGTTCCTGAAGGACCTATGCACCAACAAGAGGAAGACAAAAGAGAAAGAGCGCGTCGTGGTAAGTAAGAATGTTTCCGCTTTAATCACGAAGAACTTACCAGAAAAATGCGACGATCCAGGTATGTTTTCTCTCCCTTGCACTATTGGAGGTAAGAAAATTAGAAGAGCCATGCTAGATCTAGGAGCCTCCATTAGTGTCATGCCTCAATCCGTTTATCAGGATTTGAATTTAAAAGAAATACAGGGAATCGGTGTTGTTATACAACTTGCTGATAGGTCTTTCGTGCATCCTTTAGGAGTAGTGGAAGATGTATTAGTTAATGTTAATGGGCTGATTTTTCCTGTGGATTTTTATATTCTGAAAATGGATGGAAATTCTGCTTCTTCGTCTGCGACGATCTTATTAGGTAGGCCCTTTATGAAAACTGCTAAGACTAAGATAAATGTAGATAAGGTTACTTTATCTGTTGAGTATCGTGGACAAGTTGTTGAGGTTGATGTGTCTAATGAGTTGGAGCATGATGAGAGCGTCCACTCTCTGTGTCAAGTAGATACTATTGAATCGTTAGTTCAAGATGAATGCATGTCTGATAGAGATGGGGATGACCCATTGTTTTTTACTGATCTTTTTGATGAATCTGATATGCATGAACCATCTATGTCTGAACTTTGTGATTCAACTGTCTCTTCTTTGGCAACTGTTCAGAATCATGTTAAGATGCTCCCCTCTACTTTGCAGGCACCTAAATTGGAGTTGAAAGACTTACCTGATCATCTCAAATACGCGTATTTGGGGGATGATGAGACGTTGCCGGTCATCATAGCGAAGGATCTTAAACCGGCTCAGGAAGGGAAATTAATGGAAGTTCTTAAAGAGCACAAGCTGGAAATTGGATGGATATTAGCGGATTTACATGGGCTAAGTCCAGCTACGTGCATGCACAGAATCCTGCTCGAGGATGGAGCGAAACCTTCACGAGAGCCCCAAAGGAGGCTCAATCCCGCGATGAAGGAGGTGGTAGTTTCTGAGATCCTCAAACTCCACGAAGCAGGTATCATCTATCCTATCTCAGATAGTAAGTGGGTCAGTCCTATTCATGCCGTTCCTAAGAAAACTGGCATAACTGTGGTTATGAATGAGAAAAATGAATTAGTGCCCAAAAGAGTTCAAAATGGATGGAGAATGTGCATAGACTTTAGGAAACTGAATGAGGTCACTAGGAAGGACCATTTTCCCATTCCTTTTATCGATCAGATGGTGGAGCGTTTAGCTGGGAAGCCATTCTTTTGTTTTCTCGATGGTTTCTCTGGCTTTTACCAAATCCCCATAGCCATAGAGGACCAAGAGAAAACAACGTTCACGTGCCCCTTTGGCACATTTGCATTTAGAAGGATGCCTTTTGGGCTTTGTACGCTCCTGGTACATTTCAGAGATGCATGATGAGTATATTTTCTGAGTTTGTAGAAAAATGCATTGAAGTGTTCATGGATGATATTACAGTTTATGGCAATTCCTTCGATGACTGTTTAAATAATTTATCGCATGTCCTGAAAAGATGTATCGAGATGAACCTTGTTCTAAATTTTGAAAAATGTAATTTTATGGCGAGTCAAGGTATCGTTTTAGGGCATGTGGTTTCTGCTAAGGGTATAGAGGTAGATAAGGCTAAAATTGATGTTATCTCTAATCTGCCATACCCGACGAATGTTAGGGAGGTTCGGTCTTTTCTTGGCCATGCAGGGTTTTATCGCAGGTTTATTCAGGACTTCTCCAAGGTTGCCATGCCCATGACGTACCTCCTTCAGAAGGATGTAACGTTTGATTTTGGGGAGGAGTGCAGAAAAGCCTTCGATTTGCTCAAGGATAGTTTGACGAGCGAGCCCATCATACACCCACCCCAGTGGGACTTGCCGTTCGAGATTATGTGCGACGCCAGCAACTATGCCTTGGGAGCCGTGCTCGGTCAGAGGATCGAGAACAAGAGCCGTGTCATTTACTATGCCTCCAGGACACTTAATCCAGCGCAGTGCAATTACACGACAACGGAAAAAGAACTTCTTTCTATTGTATTTGCGCTTGATAAGTTTCGTCCTTACATTATTGGCTCTCAAGTAACTGTTTTCTCTGATCATGCAGCTGTTCGGTACCTGATGACCAAGAAGGATGCGAAATCGAGGCTACTTCAGTGGATTTTGCTCCTCCAGGACTTCGATGTGAAGATCAAGGATAGAAGAGGAGCAGAAAACCCGGTAGCTGACCATCTGAGCCGCTTGGTCAGAAAGGAAGACCTCCTGCCTCTGAATGAAGATTTCCCCGATGAGACACTCTTCAGACTTGATACAGTCCTTCCCTGGTATGCTGATATGGTAAATTACTTGGTCACAGGTAATTTTCCTTCTGGTTACTCTTATGCTAGGAAAGCTAAGCTGAAAAGCGAAGCTAAGTACTATGTTTGGGAGGATCCCCATTTATGGAAGTTCTGTTCTGATCAGATAATTAGAAGATGTGTCCCTGAGAATGAGCATGCATCTATTCTTACTTTCTGTCATGATTATGCATGTGGGGGACATTTTGGGCCTAGGAGGACAGCTAGGAAAGTGTTAGATAGCGAGTTTTACTGGACTTCTCTGTTTAAAGACTCGCATGAATTTTGTAAAACCTGCAATAGATGTCAAAGAATAGGGTCGATATCTAGTAGAAATGAAATGCCTCAAACCCCTGTCTTAGTCTGTGAAATCTTTGACGTTTGGGGCATGGATTTTATGGGACCCTTCCCGCCTTCTTGTGGTTTTTCTTATATATTGCTGGCTGTTGATTATGTTTCCAAGTGGGTTGAGGCGAAAGCCACGAAGACTAACGATGCTAATTCTGTTGTTAGGTTCGTTCAGTCTCGTATTTTTACCAGGTTTGGAATCCCACGAGCCATAATCAGTGACCAGGGGACTCATTTTTGCAACCGATCTGTGGAGGCTTTGCTGAGGAAGTATGGTGTGCATCATCGCGTGTCCACCGCCTACCATCCTCAAGCCAATGGGCAAGCCGAGGTCTCCAACAGAGAGGTAAAGTCAATTCTGGAGAAAACCGTGAGACTGAGTAGGAAGGATTGGAGCGACCGTTTGCAGGATGCTTTGTGGGCCTACCGCACCGCCTACAAAACCCCTATCGGTATGTCCCCATACCGGTTGGTTTTTGGTAAGGCGTGCCACTTACCCGTGGAGATTGAGCACAAAGCACTCTGGGCGATCAAGAAGTGTAACATGAGCTCTGACGAAGCTGGCGAGGCACGACTGCTTCAGTTACAGGAATTGGAAGAACTGCGTCTGGACTCCTACGAGAACTCCAAGATCTATAAAGAGAAGTCCAAGCAGTTTCATGACCGAAGGATCTTAGAGAAAAACTTCGAAGTCGGTCAGAAAGTTCTACTGTTCGATTCCCGTCTGAAGTTCATGCCAGGTAAGCTTCGTTCCCGTTGGAAAGGACCCTATATCATAACTAAAATCTTTCCTTATGGCAGTGTGGAGATTCAGAGCTTGGACTCGGAGGAGGTGCAAAAAGTGAATGGGCACCGGTTGAAGACTTTCCACGAGGGGGACGCTGAGTGCTATGACGCCACATTACTTCTAGCGTCGCCCCCGATCGATTATGGATGAGTGGTCAAGAGAATACAGTCGAGCAATCGACTCTAAAAATTTGCGCTTCTCGGAGGCACCCGAGTTTGGACTGTAATTCTGTTATTTACTGTTTTGCTTTTGTTTATATTTGCTTTTGAGTTGTTGTTTGTTTTCTTGTTTTCCTAGGAGAAAAGGTAGAATGGCCGGCAATTCGAGAGCACTTTGGAGGACGTTGGTGCACATCTCCACCCGTCGGCTCCATAAGATTCAGGGGAGGTTTTCTGTTCCCTTAGGATTTTACTGTTTTAACTGTTTAATGCATTGGGGACAATGCATATCTTTAGGTGGGGGGTGGAGTTTGTTGATAGAAATATGAGACTTCTTAGTAGTTGTCGAGCGTATGTATACTCTGACTGTTAGATTAGAATCTGAATGCATGTGTCCGATGAGGACGGTCTGTGATTTGTTTGTGAACACTCCGTATTTGTGTAGGTTGAGAAATTTGACAATGTATGCACATTTTGAGCCTATTTTAAAAAAAATTCTGTTATTTCCCTACATCCACTGAGCACATAGCCCTCTTATTCTCAGTTCCGTAGGTCTAGAATGGTCTTATTTTGTCTGAAACCTTGTTGTCACCCCGAAAGGTACCATTAGGGAGGCTTGATGTGTAGAAGTAATAATGACTCATTTGTGTATAGCGAAGCTATTGCCTAAAAAAAAAAAGTACGCATGAAAAATAAAAACTCTAGAGTTGCTCCTCCTTCTTGTGTTGCCCGTGTAACTAGGGGCGATCGTGTAACTCACGGTTGTCACTGCATGAAAGGGGAACTAATAGAAGTGAGCAATTGTCCTTAAAAACGTGAAGCTAAATTTGGTTTGACGTGTTAGGCTCTCTTGGAGAAAAATAAAAAAAAAAAGTGGTTCAAAATGAAAAATGGGTACAAAGTACTCAAGGAAAAAGAATAAAATTTAGGCCTTTTGTTTTGTTGCTATTCCTATCACAAAAAGCCGTTAGACTGTTCTTATCGCCATAAGTAGGGGGAAAACGAGTTATAGGACTGTATAAGGTTGTTCCGGGCTTGCGTGAGCTAGGTTGAGAGGTGCTAAACACACACACACGTAAGGGAATAGGAGTTTAAATTTTGAAATGATTTCAACGTTTGCATGCATTTGATGGTTTTGAATTTATTACAAGTACCTTGTTTCACAAGCATTGAGATTAGAGTCTATGCATGCATTTAATTCTTTGGAGATTATTGAGAGTATACCTTGCTCGAGGACTAGCAAGATTTAGGTCGGGGGTATTTTGATAGCTCCAAAATAGAGTTATCTTAATGTCCCTAATTCTAGCTAAAACCATGACATATATTGATTAAAATGCTTCCTTGTAGGTGATTTCATGGTGAAGAGCTCGGGAAGTCCATTGATGATTTTCGGGGCTAAAACGGTCATTTAAGAGGTTTCGGGAAGTGTTCGGGTCAAAAAGATAGGCCAAACGGAGCTCGAGAGCCAAAACGACCCAAAATTGGGCTAAGACCCGAGAGGCCAGCGCCCAGGCGCCCAACGAAGGCAGCAGCCCAGCACGCCGCACGCCCTCGCCCGTGTCCGCGCGCTCCCGCGCGCCCTCGCCCGCTCCACCTCAGCGCCCGCGCGCCCGTCATTGAAAATCCGCGCGCGCCCTAGCGTCGAGACGCTAGCTCGACGCTGCCCCGACGATTCCCGAAGATGGACGAGCGCCAGTGTCGAGCGCGCGCGTCTCAACGCTCACTCAACGCCGACAGCGTCGCGACGCTGGCCTAGCGTCTCGACGCCCCGAAGTCTGAAGCGCACATTTGAAATTCCACCCGAGAGCAAGCGTCGAGCGACAACGTCTCGACGCTCGCTCGACGCCGCGCAGCGTCTCGACGCTGCGCGAGCGTCTCGACGCTACCTCGCGCGCGCGCCAGCCAACTTAGGGCACAGCGTCGAGACGCTGGCCTAGCGTCTCGACGCTCCGAGTTTAAAAAGCGTGAAAACGCAAATCTGCAGCCAACTTTTCATTCTCCTTCTTCTCCAAGCTTCTCCTCTCGGGTCTACCACCATTTTCCACCATTTTTGTACTTCTTCTCCTTCTTTATGCATGATTCCAAGCTCTTCCATGGGGGATTGGATTAATTCATTCTCCATGGAAGGCTAAACCGAGGTTAGTGCTTAATTTTGGGTTTGGATTTGTGAATTGTGGATGTTTGGGGAGATTTTTCCCCTTTGTAAATGATGAGATTATTAGTTTGTTTATGCATTTCTTGCTTGTTCTTCATAAAATCTAGCATGTGTAGCTAAATTAGGTTGACGCCCTAGTTCTTATGCATGATAGAGGGCTAAAGGTTGGGACGTATAATTGCCCATACCGCTAGGTAGCACGGGTCTAAGCATGGCTAATTAGTTCGGCCCAAAGTGACAGTGGGTAATCTGAATTAATTAACGTTTTCATGTTAGGCTTAAGGCAAGAGAGAAACCGGTTTAGTCTTAGGATTAGGCCGTCGCAATGTTCCCGTCACTGGCACGTAGTCGATTTAGGGGTCGCTACCTTAGATAGATTATTGGCCAAGTTTAATTAGAATTGCACGAGTCTAATTAAATCCTTGGGTCATTTGAGTTAGAAATAACTAAATGAATTGTGTGCATGAACATGGCTAACGAGTAAATTGTATCGATGAACCGAACATCCATAACGAGCATTTCCATTTCTCGAAGTTAAGCACGACCGTTTAATTTTGCACGTTGTTATTAAATTTTCCGTTAGTTGCATATTAGGAGCTCCCTTCCCCCCCCAAACCAAATTACTATTCTTTTCAATTGTGCATACTTTTTATTTCTAGCAAATTAGACTTAGTTAAATTAGATTTCTTATTTCCCTGTGGATCGACCCCGTTACCACTGAGCTTCAAATAGCTCGGTGTACATCGGGTTTATAAATTGTATTTTGGCAAGCCTCGACAGCTTGAATTTGGAGTACCACATAAAGTGCTCTACCAGAGCACCTCAGGAGCTTTTATTTTCATGCTTAGTCTCTTTTTTTTTTTAGGCAATAGCTTTGCTATAACACGATTAATTTAATACAAACTATCATGCATCAAGCCTTCCCTAGGGGTGCCTTTCGGGGTGACAACAAGATTTCATGCAACATAAGACAATTCTAAGCTTACAGAACCAATAATAGGATGCTACGTGCTCGATAGATGCAAGGGAGAAACAGAAAAAATTTATTTTTTTTTAAAAAATGCTCAACATGCACATACAATCTCATGCTTTTCTAGATATGTAAATACGAAGAATTTAAAAGCATTTCATAAATTGTCCTCATCGAACAACATGCAACAGCAGACCAAAGCACATCTAATTCAGAATTTTCACAGCTCAACAACTTCAGAAATCCATCAAACTTCTCCACCCTCAACCTAAAAAGATACATAGTCCTCTATGTATCAAACATCAGACTAAGAAATTAAAATTACAAAATTTAAGGGAACAGAAAACCTCCCCTGAATTTTGTCAGGTTGGTGGTCAGAGCAGCGCAGTCCTTGCTTGAATATCTCGTTTCTTAGGCCACAAACCCCTACAAAAAGAAAAACAAAGAAACTAAGTTAGGAAAAATAAAAACAGAAAGTAAAGACAAGAATTTAAAAACACATGGGTTGCCTCCCAAGAAGCGCAATTTTTTTAACGTCGTTATGCTCGACGTGTCCTCCACTCTGTCAGGGTACATAAAAATTCTCGTACTTCTTCGGCCCCTTCTTCCTTGAATCAACAAAACCTGCTAAGAGAAGCAAGCTCTTCGACTTTTGGAGGCAGCCGGACAGAGTTGTTATTTTTTTTATTTTTTTGTTATATGGAAAAATAAAAGACTCAACAGACTCAAAGAAAATAAAAGAAGACTCAACTGACTCAACAAAAATAAAAGGCTCAACAAAAAATAAAGACTCGACCAAAGGAGGGATCACATCAAAATTTCCAAGGCAACCAACATCAACAGAAGCATAGATGGAAGAGGCATTCAAGATAAATCTCCTATAATACATGTATTATCACAAGATAAAGCAGAAGGAGATAAATTCTCTAGAGGCACAATTTTCACATCATCATCCATCACAACAACATTTTTAGCGCAAGTTGGTTCTACATCATCCATGAAAAGACTTCCAAGAATATTCTCATTAACAGACAGATGCTCGAGCTCACTAGCGCATGAATCTTCAAATAAATTTTCAATACAAAATTCATGCTCTAAGTCAAAATCAATCGGTGGAGATATACTTAACTTGTAAAATTCTCTGAGATCTTCTTCATCACTTGGAGATGCGAAAAATTCTTCCGGAGTACACCACCTTGAAGAAGTCTCAGCTCCACTCCTTAGCTCGTTCGCATCACTAGTCTCTTCGGGATGCCCCTCGAGGTCAAGCTCATCTTCCTCGGTCTCACCGTTCTCGCCTCCGCATGTTAGAAATTCCTCGATTCCTTCCTCAAAATCGGGGTACATCTCGATAATGACCCTCTCCTCAGAGGTTCGGAGAGGGTTCTTGGCGTTGCTCCTTGTAAATTGTCCCCAAAATTGTTGTCGAAAATCTGCCATGCTAAAACAAGAAGAAACAAGAAAAGGAAAATATTTTTTGTGGTTTTTAAACAAATAAAATTTAACTAAGAGAAACTAAATGGTTCCCCAGCAACGGCGCCAATTTTGGTAGAGGATTTTTGGGTATATCCTACTATTTATCGGGTTGTCGAATCCCGCCAAAATGAAATTTATAAATACCGCTACTACTAAGCTAACTTGTAGCTAGTGGTAGTCGGGTCGATCCGCAGGGAACCTAAATTATTTTCTCTTAATTAATTCCTATTTACTTTTTTAATTAAAACAACAAATCAAACAATAAAGTAAATGAGGGATTTAGTAACCTGTGCTCCTAATTCGAGTGTTCGGGATTTACTTGATGCGCTTAGTTCATCGGGATTCTAATTAGAAAAGTAATTTTATTTCATGCACGCAAAATGTCTTGTCCCAATCGGGTCCAAAGCACCCCAAAGAATTAATTAGATGTGTCAATTCTAATTAAACATGCTTCTTAATTAATCTAAGGTGATAAGCCATCAATTAATCAGAAAACAGTAACGGGTATAATTGCGACGAATTATTTCTTAAGACTAATTCGATTTCTCTCCTAACCTTGAGCCCACCGTGAAAACGTTAATCAACTCATACCCCCACTGTGACTTGGGCTCGAATTATTAGCCAGGAGCTAGACCCTCGCTACAATGCATTAAAGCTTATCAAGAATTAACGCTTAGCCTACTAACATGCGTCACAATTATGGGTGTCAATCCTAATTAGAAAGGCATGGCATTCATTCTTTATACAAATTGGAGATGCAAGAAATCAACAACACAATGCTAGAAATTCATACAAAAACCCTCACTAAGCATCAAAGTAAATCCTTAACTCAAATTAGAGCACTTACCTTAGCCAAACGTGTTGAAAATCAATCCAAAAATTGTCCAAAACCTTGAAAATTGATGAAAATATCACCAAACCCGAGGCCAAAACTCTCAAAATCGAAAATTATCTTTCCTAGTTGAATGGTGGCTGAAAAATTACGTCTACAGGCTTAAAAAGATGGAAAAAAGAGGTTTGGGCCGAAATCTGGCCGATTGGGCGCAGAGCGGGCTGTGGATTAGTATCCACCAAGATTTAAACCTAGGCACCCTCATTGTCTTAATAAGACCTGCACCATCAAGCCACTTAATCAATTTCGAGTTAAGATTAGATTATTTAATTAATGTAGAGTAATCACTCAAAACGACTAATTAATAAAATATTATAAAATATTCATTTAAGCTCTTAATTATCGCAAATGCCCGATTTACCCCTTAGCAATTAAATTATACAAAATATATCAATTAAGCCCAAATAATTATTCTAATTTACAAGACTTAGGAGCTAAATATTAGCACTTTTGGAGTGCTATCAAGGACCACCCCAGGTAGTTCCGTTATCCTCGACGCCCATCAACGGAGTTGTGGGACTCCGAAAGAAGAAGAAAAGAAAAAGAAACAGAGGAGGAGAAAGATGGATGGAAGAGACAGAGGAGCAAAAATAGAAAGCTGAAGTTTTTTTTTTAAAAAAAATTTTGAATACCTCATCTCCTTATCTTTTCCCATTTGGCCAAAGTATGGTCTTTCCTATAATGTTACCAGAATAAGGTACCCTGTCTTATCCATATACTATAGATCTTTTGACTGACTACTTGAGCTTGACCCACAATCATGTCATACATGAAACTCAAGTACTCATATTCAGCCAAGGGTGTTGTTATTGGTACAAGTTAAAGCAAACACGTTTCACTATATTCAATAAACACCTTTACCGAATAAACCTCAATAACTCTTTATTGCATTAATAGACATATTACATTTACAACGTTTACAAACCATGAGTGTTAGGACATAAAACCCAACATAAGTGGACCTCAGTTGAAACTCAAATGGGATCCGCCAAAGATGTCGAACCCAAAGATGTGAGTATCCCACAACGGAAAAGATGAATGGACCTAACTTGAAACCAAAATGGGATCCGCCCAAAGATGGTGAACCCAAAGAGGCGATGATACCATGTCAAAAAATATGAAAGTACCTCACTTAAAATACAAATGGGATCCGACCCAAGATGGTGAACCCAAAGAGTCGAGGATCCCACATCGAAAAAGATGAAAGGGACCTCACTTGAAACCCAAATGGGATTCAACCCAATATGATAAACCCAAAGAGGCAAGTATTCTAAATTGGAAAAGATGAAGGGAACTCACTTGAAACTCAAATGGGATCCAACCCAAGATGGTTTACCTGAAGTGGAGAGGATCCCACATCGAAAAAAATGAATGGACCTCACTTGAAACCCAAATGGGATCCGCGATGGTGAACCCAAAGAGGCGAGGATCCCATGTCAGAAAAGATGAATGGAACTCACTTGAAACTCAAATGAGATCCGATCCAAGATGGTGAACCAAAGAGTCGAGGATCTCACATCGAAAAAGATGAAAGAGATCTCACTTGAAACCCAAATGGGATCCGACCTAAGATGGTGAACCGAAAGAGGCAAGGATACCACATGGGAAAAGATGATGGGATCTCAATTGAAACTCAAATGGGATCCGATTAAGATAGTGGACCCAAAGAGGCGAGGATCCCAAATTGGAAAAGATGAATGGACTTCACTTGAAACTCAAATGAGATCTGACCTAACATGGTGAACCCAAAGAGTCGAGGATCCCACATCGGAAAAGATGAAGTGACCTCACTTGAAACCCAAATGGTGAACCCAAAGAGGCGAGGATCCCACATCGGAAAAGATGAAAAGACCTCACTTGCAACTCAAATGGGATCCGACCTAAGATGGTGAACCTCAGGAGGCGACGATCCCACATCGGAAAAGATGAAAGGGACCTCACTTGAAATCGAAATGGGATCCGACCGAAGATGGTGAACTCAAAGAGGCGAGGATCCCACATCGGAAAAGATGAATGGACCTCACTTGAAACTAAAATGGGATCCGACCCAAGATGGTGAACCCAAAGAGGCGAGGATCCCATGTCAGAAAAGATGAAGAGACCTCCCTTGAAACCCAAATAGGATCCGACCCAAGATGGTGAACTTAAAGTTACGATGTTCCCACATCAAAAAAGATGGAAGAGATTTCACTTGAAACCTAAATGGGATCCGACCAAACATGGTGAACCCAAAGAGGCGAGGATCCCACATCGAAAAAGATGAAATGAACTCACTTGAAACCGAAATGAGATCCGACCTAAGATGGTGAACTCAAACAGTCGAGAATCCCACATTGAAAAAGATTAAAGGGACCTCACTTGAATCTCAAATGGGATCCGGCCGAAGATGGTGAACCCAAACTGTCGAGTATCCCACATCGAAAAAGATGAAAGAGACCTTACTTTAAACCCAAATGGGATCCGACCCAAGATGGTGGACCCAAAGAGTCTAGGATCCCACCTAGGAAAAGCATATGAGACCTTAGTTCAAACTCAAATGGGATCCGACCTAAGATGGTGAACCCAGAGAGTCTAGGATTCCACGTCGGAAAAGATGAAGGTACCTCACTTTAAACCCAAGTGGGATCCGACCCATTTATATACTTATTAAAGATTCATGTGCAATCTAAAATTAAGTGAAATTATGTGTTTATTTATTAATGTGCAGATTATCAACGTGTATAACCAACTATACAAGAGTGTTTGTGCATTTTGGTCGCATTTCCACACTCATTTTTTGTTGGGTTTATAGTCTCTCAAGTATCACTATTTAGTTTATTCACGGCCTTTTATGCTGAAGTTCATTCATATTTTTTATGGACAATTTTTTTGTTTTTCATTACATCGATATTAACGTTAATCTTCCACAAGTATTGCAAAAAGCGGTTTGAACCCGCTTTTAGCAAATACTCACTCAAGATAACTCCTAATTAAAATCTAGTTGCTAATTATTTTTTTATTATTTTTTTTATTTTTGTATTGTATGATACGAAGAATTTTTTTCTTATTTAGGAAGCGTTGAAGAAAGATAAGCTTGAGGGAAGCAACTTCAATGTGGAAACATTCATTGAAGATGCGTACTTGAATCCAATCTTCAAAGGAATGAAGGAAGATGTGAACATAGAGATTGAATGAGTAGATATAGTTCAAATTCTACCATTGAAGAACTCATCTCTCCTCTCCCACCCGCACCCGAGTGCCCATCCGTACAAATTGGAGAAGAGAGTAGTCACGATTCTACCATCGAAGAACTCACCCCTCCTCTCCCACCTGCACCCGAGTGCCCATCCATACATCTTAGCTCTTCAAAATTATTGAATTTTGTAGTATATCCTCCTCCCCAATTCCCCAATCTTTCATGTTTTATTTACAACTCATTTTGTACAAAAGTGTTTATAATTACGATTAGTATTGTTGACATATATGTCATGAAGTTAATGAAGTAGAAGTTCGTTCTATCTGGCTGGAGTAGTTAAAAACTTCTACAATGTATTTGAAATTTTCTTCTATTCACGGGTTTGACAGTTCAAATCCCTATTTCATATCTCTAATTTGTTATATCTCTGTCTGAAGAAAAACTTGAGAGGATGAAGCTCGATGGTGAACCCAAAGAGGCGAGAATCCCACATCGAAAAAAATGAAGGGACCTCACTTGAAACCCAAATGGGATCCGACCTAATGTTGTGAACCCAAAGAGTCGAGGAGATGAAAAGGACCTCATTTGAATCCCACATGGGATCCGACCATAGATGGTGAACCCAACGCGTCGGGGATCTCACATCGGAAAAGATGAAAGGGACCTCACTTGAAACTCAAATGGGATCGGACCCAAGATTGTGAACCCAAAGAGGCTGGATCCCACATAGGAAAAGATGATGGGATCTCAGTTCAAACCCAAATGAGATCCGACCCAAAATGGTGAACTCAAAGAGGCGAGAATCTCACATTGGAAAAGATGAAGGGACCTCACTTGAAACTCAAATGGGATCCGACCGAAGATGTTGAATCCAAAGAGGCAGGATCCCACATCAGAAAAGATGAAGGGATCTCACTTGAAACACAAATGGGATCCGACCCAAGATAGTGAACACAAAAAGGCGGGGATCCCGCATTGGAAAAAATGAAGGGATCTCACTTGAAACCCAAATAGAATCTAACCCAAGATGGTGAACCCAAAGAGGCGAGAATCCCACATCGAAAAAGATGAAGGGACCTCCCTTGAAACCCAAATGGGATCCGACCTAAGATGAAGAACCTAAAGAATCGAGGATCCCACATCGGAAAAGATGAAAGAGACCTCACTTGAAACTCAAATGGGATCCGACCCAAGATGGTGAACCCAACGAGTAGAGGATCTCACATAGGAAAAGATGAAAGAGATCTCACTTGAAACCCAAATGGGATCCGACCCAAGATGGTGAACCAAAAGAGGCTGGATCCCACATAGGAAAATATGATGGGAACTCAGTTTAAACCCAAATAAGATCCCACCCAATATGGTGAACCCAAAGAGGGGAGGATCCCACATTGGAAAAGATGAAGAGACCTCACTTGAAACTCAAATGGGATCCGACCCAGGATGGTGAACCGAAAGAGGCTAGGATCCTACATAGAAAAAGATTATGGGACCTCACTTTAAACCCAAATGGGATCCGACCCATTTATATACTTATTAAAGATTCATGTGCAATCTAAAATTAAGTGAAATTATGTGTTTATTTATTAATGTGTAGATTATCAACGTGTATAACCAACTATACAAGAGTGTTGGTGCATTTTGGTCGCCTTTCCACACTCATTTTATGTTTGGGTTTGTAGTCTCTCAAGTATCACTATTTGGTTTATTCACGACCTTTTATGCTGAAGTTTTTGCTTATTTAGGAAGCGTTGAAGAAAGATAAGCTTGAGGGGAGCAACTTCAATGTGGAAACATTCATTGAAGATGCGTATTTGAATCCAATCTTCAAAGGAATGAAGGAATATGTGAACATGGAGATTGAAGGAGTAGATATAGTTCAAATTCTACCATTGAAGAACTCACCTCTCCTCTCCCACCCGCACCCGAGTGCCCATCCGTACAAATTGGAGAATAGAGTAGTCCCGATTCTACCAACGAAGAACTCACCCCTCCTCTCTCACCCGCACCTGAGTGCCCATCCATACATCCTAGCTCACCTTAATTATTGAATTTTGTAATATATCCTTCACCCCAATTCCCCAATCTTTCATGTTTTATTTACAACTCATTTTGTACAAAAGTGTTTATAATTACGATTAGTATTATTGACATATATGTCATGAAGTTAATGAAGTAGAAGTTCGTTCTATCTGGCTGGAGTAGTTAAAAACTTCTAAAGTGTATTTGAAATTTTCTTCTATTCACGGGTTTGATAGTTCAAATCACTATTTCATATTTATAATTTGTTCTATCTGTGTCTAAAGAAAAATTTGAGAGGATGAAGCTCGATGGTGAACCCAAAGAGGCGAGTATCTCGTATCGAAAAAGATGAAGGGATCTCACTTGAAACCCAAATGGGATCCGACCTAATATGGTGAACCCAAAGGGGGCGTTTGGCCCCCCGTAATGGGTTGGGGTGGTTTTGAATTTAGAATCCAAAACCATGTTTGGGGCAAGGAGTTGGGAACCCGGGGTTTGGGAAACCAAACTCATGGGTTACACCTCCCAAACCCTTCCCAAACCAATGATTTTTCTTAAAATTACAATATATTGGTGAGGTCCACCATTTCTCTCTCCACATTTTTCATAATTATGGTGGGTCCCAACATTTTTTAATCACTTTTTCTCATTATTATGGTGGGTCCCACCATTTTTCTTCCAATTTCACCCCTCTAATTATAATTATATAGTTTTTTAACTATATTTTTTAAATAAAATTATTATTTTTTAATTTATTTATATTTAATCTAATTTAATTTTTTAATTCCTTATCCAAATATATATTTGATTCTTGTAAGCAATGTTTCGATTGTTGGAAATAATTTTATTATTCTTAGACTATAGAATAAATTAAATGCTTCATTCAAACATGTAGAAAAAAATTCACATGTTGCATAAAAAATTATACAATTCACAACATATCCACTAAAAAATAAGAAGAAAAAGAAAAGTAGAGAAAGGAAAAAAGGAAAAAAAATTTTGTCCAAACCCGGGTTTCAAAACACTACACCTGAAACACTGACTTCTGATTCCCAGGCTTCCCAACACTGCGCCCCAAACACGGTTTTCTGATTCCCAGGCTTCCCAACACTGCACCCCAAACACTGTTTTCTGGGTTTTCTGATTCCCAGGCTTCCCAACACTGCACCCCAAACACTGTTTTCTGATTCCCAGGGTTCAGAACCCTCCCAAACAAACCCACCGTATTTGATTCCCAGGGTTCTGAACCCATTACGGGGGGCCAAACGCCCCCAAAGAGTCGAGGAGATGAAAAGGACCTCATTTGAATCCCACATGGGATCCGACCAAAGATGGTGAACCCAACGCACCGAGGATCTCACATCGGAAAAGATAAAAGAGACCTCACTTGAAACTCAAATGGGATCCGACCAAAGATGGTGAACCCAACGAGTCGAGGATCTCACATAGGAAAAGATGAAAGAGATCTCACTTGAAACCCAAATGGGATCCGACCCAATATGGTGAACCAAAAGAGGCTGGATCCCACATAGGAAAATATGATGGAAACTCAGTTTAAACCCAAAAGAGATCCGACCTAAGATGGTGAACTCAAAGAGGCGAGGATCCCACATTAGAAAAGATGAAGAGACCTCACTTGAAACTCAAATGGGATCCGACCCAGGATGGTGAACCGAAAGAGGCTAAAATCCCACATAGAAAAAGATTATGGGACCTCACTTTAAACCCAAATGGGACCCGACCCATTTATATACTTATTAAAGATTCATGTGCAATCTAAAATTAAGTGAAATTATGTGTTTATTTATTAATGTGCAGATTATACACGTGTATAACCAACTATACAAGAGTGTTGGTGCATTTTGGTCGCCTTTCCACACTCATTTTATGTTTGGGTTTGTAGTCTCTCAAGTATCACTATTTGGTTTATTCACGACCTTTTATGCTGAAGTTCATTCATATTTTTTATGGACATTTTTTTTGCATTCCATCGATATTAACGTTAATCTTCCAAAAGTATTGCAAAAAGCGGTTTGAACCCGTTTTAGCAAATTCTCACTCAAGATAACATCCTAATTAAAATCTAGTTGCTAATTAAATTGTTTTTTATTTGTAATGTATGATACGAAGAAGTTTTTTCTTATTTAGGAAGCGTTGAAGAAAGATAAGCTTGAGGGGAGCAACTTCAATGTGGAAACATTCATTGAAGATGCGTATTTGAATCCAATCTTCAAAGGAATGAAGGAAGATGTGAACATAGAGATTGAAGGAGTAGATATAGTTCAAATTCTACCATTGAAGAACTCACCTCTCCTCTCCCACCCGCACCCGAGTGCCCATCCGTACAAATTGGAGAATAGAGTAGTCCCGATTCTACCAACGAAGAACTCACCCCTCCTCTCCCACCCGCACCTGAGTGCCCATCCATACATCCTAGCTCACCTTAATTATTGAATTTTGTAGTATATCCTTCACCCCAATTCCCCAATCTTTCATGTTTTATTTACAACTCATTTTGTACAAAAGTGTTTATAATTACGATTAGTATTGTTGACATATATGTCATGAAGTTAATGAAGTAGAAGTTCGTTCTATCTGGCTGGAGTAGTTAAAAACTTCTACAATGTATTTGAAATTTTCTTCTATTAACGGGTTTGAAAGTTCAAATCACTATTTCATATCTCTAATTTGTTCTATCTGTGTCTGAAGAAAAACTTGAGAGGATTAAGCTCGATGGTGAACCCAAAGAGGCGAGAATCCTACATCGAAAAAGATGAAGGGACCTCACTGTAAGAGTTTCAGCATGCATAGCGGAAGCATCGTTGGATCTAAGTACTCTTATTTTGTTAATTTAAAAATAAAAAGCATGTAATTTGAAAATCAAAGACAATAATTTAGAAGTTACCTTTGAAGTTCAAATTCTTCTTGATTCCAAACTCGATCTTCGAACGTAACGGTCACGAACCACCACGAGAGTCTTCCCGACTATTCTCCGGCCTTAGAACGGGATTGTGGGATCGTTTGAGTGACTAATTTAAAAGAGAATTGAAGATGGAATTGGAGAGAAAGGTAGAGAAATTGTCTTTACAATTTCTCAAAGTTCATCAAAATTCCAAGAAGAAGTCAATCTAATTAACCCTTTGTATATATAGAAGACTACATGCAAAAACATGCAAAATTGAGTTAACAATAGGATGCCATGTAGAATCCACTCAATTTATTGGGATTAGTGCCTTGATGTGGGATGAACACTTAGGAAAAAAGTTTGACTCATAAAACCACCAACAAATGGTTTTTCCCACTAACTCAAGAATTGGATTTTTCCACTAACTTTAGTCATCAAAATGACTCTTGACTTTCAAGGTTTAGTGGAGTCAACATTTGACTTTTGACTTTCAAAGTTGTAGTCAATTGTCTTAAATTTGACTTTTGACTAACTTTGATCAAATTAATTCAATTTAAAAATTAATTCAAATAATTAATTTTAAATCAAATTAAATTAATATTAAATAATTAATTAAACAATTTAATTAATTCAAATTTAATATCCAATAAATCCAACACTAATCCCGATCATTCCCGATATACATGATTATGAATCCATATTCATATTTTCGATATTTAAATCTTATTTAAGTATCACCATCTCTCTCTATTGTTCAATTCGCAATTGAACGTTATGTCGTTAAATATATCACATATATTTAACGTTAATTCCCTAATTCGAATTCGAACACTTCGAATTCACTCGTCACACTGTTCTAAGGTTTAGTCCGATATGAGCTAGCACGGGGACCTCATGGACCTACAGATCATGAGCTCCAACGATCCGAGATTAACTGATTAAACTCTTTAACCTAGTTAATCAACATTCATTAACTACCAGAACATTCCACTATAGCCTAGTAGTTGCATTCCCCTCATTGTAGATATATTTATGTCCACTCAATATAACCATGATTAGTAAGTTGACCCTTCACAAGTTGTTCGTAATTTACGGTCGGGTCAAATATCTGTTTTACCCCCGTAATTACATCTTGCTCCTTAAGTCCCATTGATCCTCTAATGAACAATTGGTTTGTGATTCAATCACTAAACCGATTGGTATGTGATCTAATCACTATACCGAGTCCCTCTCGGGCCAATGAGAAGGTGGGGCCCCTTGTTCAAGACCTGGAGTCAGCACTTAAGGGAACAACCTATCTACTATCCCTAGAGACGGGTAGGAGTGAATTCCATCTTGCACCTTATGTCCCCAGCTATCTATCCGGTCTTACCCCTGAAATGGGAGGCTTATTGAGTCGGCGCTGTTGAGCCACCCTCACCCATGCAGATCTAAGGATAATCCCGAATAAACAGGAGTTCATAGTTAGCTCAGGATTAAGGTCAAGTTACCTAGGTCATCGTTTTGAAATAGTCAGTCTTTAAAACAGTAAACAGCGTTATAAAGCAAGAGTGACTTATTTCGCGGTCCGGTCTAATGCAAACTCTTTGCATAGGACGCCCCCATTCACATGTCTCCACATGAACGATTCAGGATCACATCGTTTGTACTAAATACGAAATGGGTCGCATCCAATAGTGTCCCCAGGATAAGGTATCCAGCCTTATCCGTATACTATAGACCGTTTTCACTATTTACTCGAACTTGATCCACTTTTATGTCTCCACATAAAGTTCAAGTACTCATGTTATAGCCATGGATCTTAGTTTATTGGATTTAGGGTTTTCTAAAATGAAATAAGCAATTCACATATTCAATAATAACTTTATTGAATAAAATATGTTTATCGTTTACAAACCACGAGTTTTAGGACATAAAACCCAACACTCACTTGAAACCCAAACGAGATCCGACCTAATGTGGTGAACCCAAAGAGTCGAGGAGATGAAAAGGACCTCATTTGAATCCCACATGGGATCCGACCAAAGATGGTGAATCCAACGCGTCGAGGATCTCACATCGAAAAAGATGAAAGAGACCTCACTTGAAACCCAAATGGGATCAGACCCAAGATGGTGAACCCAACGAGTAGAGGATCTCACATAGGAAAAGATGAAAGAGATCTCACTTGAAACCCAAGTGGGATCCGACCCAAGATGGTGAACCAAAAGAGACTGGATCCCACATAGGAAAATATGATGGGAACTCAGTTTAAACCCAAATGAGATTCGACCCAAGATGGTGAACCCAAAGAGGCGAGGATCCCACATTGGAAAAGATGAAGAGACCTCACTTGAAACTTAAATGGGATCCGACCCAGGATGGTGAACCAAAAGAGGCGAGGATCCCACATAGAAAAAGATTATGGGACCTCACTTTAAACCCATATGGGATCCGACTGATAGCACTTTAAAAGTGCTAATATTTAGCTCTTAAGTCTTGTAAATTAGAATAATTATTTGGGCTTAATTGATATATTTTGTATAATTTAATCGCTAAGGGGTAAATCGGGCATTTGCGATAATTAAGAGCTTAAATGAATATTTTAGAATATTTTATTAATTAGTCGTTTTGAGTGACTAAGCTACATTAATTAAATAATCTAATTACAATTCAAAATAGACTAATGGATTAATGGTGTAGGTCATGTTAAGGGAATGGTGAAGCCAAGGTTCAAATCATAGTGGGTGCAGAATTTTATTATTTTTGTAGAAAGTCAACGATTAACAGTCAACGGTCAACGCTCAGACCATCCATCGCCGAAGACCGCGCGCGCCTACCGACTCGCCCCCTCGCCTCGTGCACGCTCGCGCGCCCTATCCGTGACTGTAAATGCCCGTCATTAAAGATAAAAAATGTCCATCATTAAAAGTCTAAAAAAGCGGTGTTTTCCATTTTGCCATTCTCCGTAGCATCGAGACGCTAGGACAGCGTCTCGACGCTACTCTGAAGTATAAAAAGAACATTTTCGCGATTTTAGGTCATTCCACCTCCGTTTTGGGCTCGGGATTGACGTTTTTTCACCATTTTTGAAGCTCTTCTTCTCCATTTGGGTTGTATGAACTCTACAACCTCCATGGAAGCTTGGAATACTCCATCTCCCATGGAAGGCTAGAGGTAAATGCTTGATTAGTTAGTTGAGGGATTGATTTCTATTGTATTTAGGTGAGATTTGTGCTTTATATGAATGTTTAGCATATGTGTATGAACTCTTGCATCTCTTTCCTGTATTAAGAACGAATAGCATGCCTTTCTAATTAGGATTGACGCCCATAATTGTTACGCATGTTAGTCGGCTAGCATTGATTCCTGATTAGTTTTAATGCAAGTAGCGAGGGTCTAATCGTGCCTAATCAATTTGACCCTATGTGACGAATGGGGTATGAATTGATTACCGTATCGCGGTGGGCTCAAGGTTAAGAGAGAAATCGAATTAGTTTTAGGATTAATTCGTCGCGATGTTACCCATTACTGTTTTCTGATTAATTTAGGACTAATCACCTTGAATTGATTAAGAGGCATGTTTAATTAGAATTGTCTGTTTCTAATTAATTCTTCGAGGTGTTTGTATCGGTGTCGAGCAAACATTTCGCGTGCATGAGCATCTCCGCTAATTTCCATGTTTATCGATGAACTGAAATACAATAGAGCAATCCCGATACTTTCTAATTAAGCATACTTGTCAATTTCATATTTCCCTCTTTAATTTTCCGTTAGCGCAATTCTTTGCATGTTAGTAATTTTCCAAACAAAACCTCCCATTGTTTTTACTTCATTACAAATTCAATTTAATTAAGTTAGGATTATAGCTTGCTCCCTGTGGATCGACTCCGTTGCCACTAGCTGCAAACCTTAGTGAGTTCGGATTATAAATATTATTTTGGCGGGTTTCGACAACCCGAAATTTGTAGGATATTCAAAAATCTTACTACCAAAATTGGCGCCGTTGTTGGGGAGCAACAATTAATCTTACTTGGTTGAATTTTATTTGTTTTGTGTTTTTAATTTTTCTTTTTAAAATTATTTTCTTTGGTTCTGTTTATTTTTATCCTTCTTGTACAGTATGACCCGTTTGTTTTGAGTTGTTGTGTGTAGTTTTCTATTAGATTTTTAGAAAAGTGGAAGAAATGGAACTTGCAATTAACGATGAGATTGGGAAGATGTATGAAGCATCTTCCAAGATTGATTATGGATGAGTCGAGTGCGAGAATACAGTCGAGCAATCGACTTTAAAAATTTGCGCTTCTTGGGAGGCAACCCATGTGTTCTTAAATTCTTGTCTTTACTTTCAGTTTTTATTTTTCCTGGCTTAGTTTATTTGCTTTTCCTTTTGTAGGAGGTTTGACCTGAGGATCGAGATAGTGGGCGAAGACCGCGCTGCTCCAACCGACAACCGAACAAAATTCAGGGGAGGTTTTTTGTTCCCTTTTATTTTGTGCGTTTTAACTGCTTAGTCTGAATTGTGATACATAGAGGACTATGTATCCTTTTAGGTTGGGGGTGGAGAAGTTTGTTGGATTTTTGAAGTTCTTGAGCTGTGGAAATTCTGAATTAGAAGTGCTTTGGTCTGTTGTTGCATGTTGTTCGATGAGGACAATCTATGAAATGCTTTTAAATTCTTCGTATTTACATATCTAGAAAAGCATGAGATTGTATGTGCATGTTGAGCATTTTTCAAAAAAATTTAATATTTTTCTGTTTCTCCCTTGCATCTATCGAGCACGTAGCATCCTATTATTGGTTCTGTAGGCTTAGAATTGTCTTATGTTGCATGAAATCTTGTTGTCACCCCGAAAGGCACCCCTAAGGAAGGCTTGATGCATGATAGGTTGTATTAAATTAATCGTGTTATAGTAAAGTTATTGCCAAAAAAAAAAAAGTAAGTAAGTAAGCATGAAAATAAAAACGCTAGAGATGCTCCTCCTTCTTAAAGTGCACATTAAGAAGTGAGCATTAGTCCTTAAAAACGTGAAGCGAAATGAAGCTTGACGTGTTAGACTCTCTTGGAGAAGCAAAAGAAAAGTAAAAAAAAAGTGGATCAAAAGAAATAAAGAGTACAAAGTACTCAAGAAAAAGAAAATGTTTAGGCCGTTTGATTTGTTACTCTCTTGATTGTTGAAAAGTCATTAGACTGTTCTTTATTGCTAGAAGTAGGGGGAAAACGAGATGTAGAGTTGCATATGGTTTTTCCGAGTCTATAAGAGCTAGAATAGGTTGGCTAATCACACACGCACGTAGGGGAGTAACAATTTAATTTTTGAAATGTTCTCAACTTATGCATGCAACCAATTGTTCTCTTTTGTTGTAAGTGCCTTATTTTTTAAAGCATAGAGGTTAGAGTCGTTGCATGCAATTTCATTCATAGGAGCTAGTTCAGAGTTTTCCTTGCTCGAGGACTAGCAAGATTTAGGTTGGGGGTTTTGATAGCACTCTAAAAGTGCTAATATTTAGCTCCTAAGTCTTGTAAATTAGAATAATTATTTGGGCTTATATATTTTGTATAATTTAATCGCTAAGGGGTAAACCGGGCATTTGCGATAATTAAGAGCTTAAATGAATATTTTAGAATATTTTATTAATTAGTCGTTTTGAGTGACTAAGCTACATTAATTAAATAATCTAATTTCAACTCAAAATAGACTAATGGCTTAATGGTATAGGTCTTGTTGAGGGAATGGTGAAGCCAAGGTTCAAATCCTGGTGGGAGAAGAATTTTATTATTTTTGTAGAAAGTCAACGATCAACGGTCAACCGTCAACGCTCAGACGGCCCAAGACCGCGCGCGCCTGCCGACTCACCCCGCTCCGCGCGCGCCTACGGCCCAAGACCGCGCGCGCCTGCCGACTCACCCCGCTCCGCGCGCGCCTGCCGACTCACCCCGCTCCGCGCGCGCCTGTCATTAAAGGCTCACTAGAAACCCAAATAGGATCTAACCCAAGATGGTGAACCCAAAGAGGCGAGAATCTCATATCGAAACAGATGACCCAAAGAGGCGAGAATTCGAAACAGATGACCCAATCTCATATCGAAACAGATGACCCAAAGAGGCGAGAATCTCATATCGAAACAGATGAAGGGACCTCACTTGAAACCCAAATTGGATCCGACCCAAGATGGTGAACTAAAAGAGGTTGGATCCCACACAAGAAAAATATGATGGGAACATCCGACCCAAGATGGTAAACCCAAAGAGGCGAGGATCCCACATTGGAAAAGATAAAGAGACCTCACTTGAAACTCAAATGGGATCCGACCCAAGATAGTGAACCGAAAGAGGCTAGGATCCTCCATAGAAAAAGATGATGGGACCTCACTTTAAACCCAAATGGGATCTGACGTGTATAACCAACGTGTACAAAAATTCGTGTACGATATATACGTATAATGGGATCCGACCCAAGATAGTGAACCGAAAGAGGCTAGGATCCCACATAGAAAAAGATGATGGGACCTCACTTTAAACCCAAATGGGATCTGACGTGTATAACCAACGTGTACAAAAATTCGTGTACGATATATACGTATTAAAGATTCATGTGCAATCTAAAATTAAGTGAAATTATGTGTTTATTTATTAATGTGCAGATTATCAACGTGTATAACCAACTATACAAGATTGCTGGTGCATTTTGGTCGCATTTTCACACTCATTTTGTGGTTGAGTTTATAGTATCTCAAGTATCAGTATTTGGTTTATTCACGGCCTTTTATGTTGAAGTTCATTCATATTTTTTATGGACAAATTTTTTGTTTTTCATTCCATCGATATTAACGTTAATCTTCCACAAGTATTGCAACAAGTGGTTTGAACCCGCTTTTAGCAAATACTCACTCAAGATAACTCTTAATTAAAATCTAGTTGCTAATTAAATTGTTTTTTTTTTTTGTAATGTATGATACGAAGAATTTTTTGTTTATTTAGGGAGCGTTGAAGAAAGATAAGCTTGAGGGGAGCAACTTCAATGTGGAAACATTCATTGAAGATGCGTACTTGAATCCAATCTTCAAAGGAATGAAGGAAGATGTGAACATAGAGATTGAAGGAGTAGATATAGTTTAAATTCTACTATTGAAGAACTCACCTCTCCTCTCCCACCCGCAACCGAGTGCCCATCCGTACAAATTGGAGAAGAGAGTAGTCACGATTCTACCATCGAAGAACTCACCCCTCCTCTCCCACCCGCACCCGAGTGCCCATCTATACATCCTAGCTCACCTTAATTATTGAATTTTGTAGTATATCCTCCACCCCAATTCCCCAATCTTTCATGTTTTATTTACAACTCATTTTGTACAAAAGTGTTTATAATTACGATTAGTATTGTTGACATATATGTCAAGAAGTTAATGAAGTAGAAGTTCGTTCTATCTGGCCGGAGTAGTTTTAAAACTTCTACAATCTATTTGAAATTTTCTTCTATTCACGGGTTTGAAAGTTCAAATCACTATTTCATATCTCTAATTTTTTCTATCTGTGTCTGAAGAAAAACTTGAGATGATGAAGCTTGATGATGAACCCAAAGAGGCGAGAATCCCACATCAAAAAATTTGAAGGGACCTCACTTGAAAACCAAATGGGATCCGACCTAAGATGGTAAACCCAAAGAGTCGAGGAGATGAAAAGGACCTCATTGGTGAACCGAAAGAGGCTAGGATCCCACATAGAAAAAGATGATGGGACCTCGGTTCAAACTCAAATGGGATCCGACCAAGATGGTGAACCCAAAAAGGCGAGGATCCAAAATTGGAAAATATGAAAGGACCTCACTTGAAACTCAAATGAGATCCGACCTAAGAAGGTGAACCCAAAGAGTCGAGGATCCCACATAAGAAATGATGAAGATACCCCACTTGAAACCCAAATGGGATCCGACCCAAGATGGTGAACCCAAAGAGGCAAGGATCTCACATCGAAAAAGATGAAGGGACCTCACTTAAAACTCAAATGGGATCCGACCCAAGATGATGAACCCAAAAATGCAAGGATCTCACATCGGAAAAGATGAAGGGACCTCACTTAAAACTCAAATGGGATCCGACCTAAGATGATGAACCTCTAGAGGCGAGGATCCTACATCAGAAATATGAAAGAGACCTCACTTGCAATCTAAATGCGATTCGACCGAAGATGGTGAACCCAAAGTGGAGAGGATCCCACATTATAAAAGATGAAAGGGAACTCAGTTGAAACCCAAATGGGATCTGCCAAATATGGTGAACCCAAAGAGGCAAGGATCTCACATCGGAAAAGATGAAGGGACCTCACTTAAAACTCAAATGGGATCCGACCTAAGATGATGAACCTTTAGAGGCTAGGATCCTACATCAGAAATATGAAAGAGACCTCACTTGCAATCCAAATGCGATCCGACCGAAGATGGTGAACCCAAAGTGGAGAGGATCTCACATCAGAAAAGATGAAAGGGAACTCAGTTGAAACCCAAATGGGATCCGCCAAAGATGGTGAACCCAAAGAGGCGAGCATCCCAGATCGGAAAATATGAAAGAAACCTTACTTTAAATTCAAATGGAATCCGACCGAAGATGGTGAACCCAAAGTGGCGAGGATCCCACATCAGAAAAGATGAAATTGACATCAGTTGAAACCCAAATGGGATCCGCCAAAGATGCTGAATCCAAAGAGGTGAGGATCCCACATCGTAACAGATGAATGGACCTAACTTGAAACCAAATGATAGCTTCATTATGAGCAAAATATACTTTATACATTTGTTCTAATAAACAAGCTATAGAGACTAGGTTCCTCTTGAAGTTAGGAACCAATAACACATTTTCAAGCAAAATGTAACTATCTCTATAAGACAACTTAACAGCTTCCACTGCTTTAGCTAAGACAACCTCTCCAGTACCAACTCTGAGAGTTATCTCACCTATAGCTAGTGGCTGCCAGGAACTAGTTTCCTGAAACGAAGAACAAACGTGATTAGTGGCTCCTGAATCGAGGATCCAGACATGACTATCATTTTCCGCTAAACACGTTTCTACAACAAGCAAATCATATTTACTTTGTTGCTTCTTCTCAGCACGACTCATTACTGAGCTGGAAAGAGGACAATCCTCTATTAAGACAGACCTAAGATCATCACGAACAAGAATCATATTCGAGTTCGTTTTCTAGGTCTCGTATTTTTCGCCAATTAACTTAACTGAAGCTAATACGTTTTTAAACGAGCTAGACATGCTGAAAAGAAATGTAAATCTATTAGTGGAACAGTTTTAACCTATTTAAATCAATCAAGTAAATTTAGCAGTAAATAAAGTACCCAAACTCTTTATTTACATGCAACGATATTTTAGTGAGTTAGAATAGTCGCTACCTAAGGGTAAACGAGCACTCCTTCTCTAAACCAAGACTTTCTTGACTAAATGCTAATAACAGAATAACTCTTACTCTTATAGCATCTTAATTATCGTTTTTGGTCAAGATTTACAAACTCCTTAGCAAATCTTGTAAGTGTGACCCTCCATTTTTTTTTATAGAACGCACAGGACAACCTCAACAGTGCAACCTAAAGGAATGTCAGAGTTGGGAATGACCCTATGTTTCTTTATCCATAAATGGTGACTGACTTGTTCAACTCCCATAAAACGGCCCTCTTAAGGGATTGGTGCCACCAAGGGCACCTTGTAGGCGGAACATGGGAATCTCACGGTTCAATCCAATGGAGGAGACCGTAGGAAGTACTGACGCACTTCCTTCTCCCACTTACTATAAATACTTACTCCATTCACCTTGCTATTGAAAGATGCAAATGCCATCCTAAGGGGGATGCCCTATTGACATCTCGAGGCCGAGCATAATTCTCACGTTGTGAACTTTACGGAGTGCGTAGCAGGAGAGGGATATATCATATATTCCTTCTCAACACATATACTAAGTATCATATTCGGTTAAGGGTAAATAACTCAGGTTTTATCCGGCTAAGAAATTAAAAACTTAAGTCTAGGTAAACTTTTTACCTGAGATGTCTAGGTTATTAACAAGTTTAATTAACCTCACACCTCTCGCGCACGCTCATAAAATCGGGTTAATTTTTCTCAAGTACCGGATCGTCCCCAGGTAGGAGGTGTTCCGTAAACCGTCAACTTAAATACCTCCAACCTCGAACAGGATTTCACCGGGTGAGTTTCTCATAACCTTAGTATTTACGAGATAACGACCTATTCATCTAATGAACCAGACGTCTCATTTAACCCTAAATGAACATGCATTTCTTTGTTATAGATTTTAAAAGTATCCAATTTTACAACGCTTTGCAAAACTTAGACTTACTATAACAACTCTACATGCTTCTCAAACATGCATCACTAAGGCATGACAAGTTGAATATTTAATTTCATAATCAATATAACACTTATATCGATTATGTTTTTTAAATATACAATTCCTAATTCATAAATTAATATAACACTTATATCAATTATTATGAATTAAGCATGCATCATATACATTATAACACTTATAACATACAATATGCAATTAAAGTTGGATGTTTAATTTCATAATTAATATAACACTTATATTAATTATTCTATCAAGCAACCAACAACAAATTCATGAATTAATATAACTCTTATATTAATACTCATGAATTAAACATGCATCCTATATATTATAACACTTATAACCTATAATATGCATAAAACAAGGGCAACCTATGTTGTATATTTAATTTCATAATTAATATAACACTTATATCAATTATTCTATTAAATTAACAACATCTAATTCATGAATTAATATAACTCTTATATTAATACTCATGAATTCTCAAATATGCATACTATATATTATAACACTTGTAACATATTTTCAATGCATGGAGCATGCTTCCTAAGGTGGGATTTTAAATCTATATGGCATACGTTATGCACATACAAACATGGAATTTAATTCAAACATACCTTCGCAATGCATAATTAATTAAACACACTAAAGTGGATCGATTTTGGCATTTAGCAAGCAATAACTATTTTATTACAAGCTTGAACAACAAGTTAAGTCTTGAGCGGACTTCGAACTCTTCGCACCGCCTTTGACAAGCTTGCTTCCTCCGAACGCTTCGGCCAATTTCTCTTCGAATTTCTCTTCGTATTGCCTAGAACGAGTTTGAACTAACACCGAACAATTCGACCAGTTCAAAACTCGAGCTTCTTTCACAAAGAAACCTATATGGACTCTAATGACTCTAAAAATACATACTCTTCAACACACATTAAAGCCCATACATTCTCGTGCAATTACAAATAAGGAAATTCAAAAAGAAACTATGCCAGAATCGATATTCACTTTAGACGCCAATTCTGAAACAATTTCTAAATTAAAATACCCACCATTTTAAATTGATGCAAATTGAGTTAATCACAAAATCACTCTAATACTAATTGATGGAGCGACATGAGCAGCGAAAAGCGATTTTGGACCGATGATACTCTAATTTCATCAATTTAACAAATAGAAAACATGTTAAAAGCGACAAAATTAAGAAATTAGAAATACATATCCTTGTAGTTCCAATTTCTTCAAGCTCTGCCGCACGTTCCTCGTCACGAATTCTTCCGGCCTCTTCTCACGAACGCCTCGAGGACCACCCCAGGTAGTCCCGCTATCCACGGCGCCGAGCAACGGAGTTGTGGGACTCCGAAAGAAGAAGAAAAGAAAAAGAAATAAAGGAGGAGGAAGATGGATGGAAGAGACAGAGGAGAAAAAATAGAAACCTGAAGTTTTTTTAAAAAAAACTTTTGAATACCCTTGTAGTTCCAATTTCTTCAAGCTCCGCCGCACGTTCCTCGTCACGAATTCTTCCGGCCACTTCTCACAAACGCCTCGAGAACTCGTAGAGGATTTTTGTGTATATCCTACTATTTATCGGGTTGTCGAATCCCGCCAAAATGAAAGTTATAAATACCGCTACTACTAAGCTAACTTGTAGCTAGTGGTAGTCGGGTCGATCCGCAGGGAACCTAAATTATTTTCTCTTAATTAATTCCTATTTGCTTTTTTAATTAAAACAACAAATTAAACAATAAAGCAAATGGGGGGAATTGGGTTACGTAAAAGTAAAAGAAAGCGGTAAAAATAGCTAACGGTAAAATAAAATAAAGTAACATGTGCTCCTAATTCGAGTGCTCGGGATTTACTTGATGCGCTTAGTTCATCGGGATTCTAATTAGCAAAGTAATTTTATTTCATGCATGCAAAATGTCTTGTCCCAACCGGGTCCAAAGCACCCCAAAGAATTAATTAGATGTGTCAATTTTAATTAAACATGCTTCATAATTAATCTAAGGTGATAACTGATAAGCCATCAATTAATCAGAAAATAGTAACGGGTATAATTGCGACGAATTATTTCTTAAGACTAATTCGATTTCTCTCCTAACCTTGAGCCCACCGTGAAAACGTTAATCAACTCATACCCCCACTGTCACTTGGGCTCGAATTGATTAGCCAGGAGCTAGACCCTGGCTACAATGCATTAAAGCTTATCAAGAATTAACGCTTAGCCTACTAACATGCGTAACAATTATGGGTGTCAATCCTAATTAGAAAGGCATGGCATTCGTTCTTTATACAGATTGGAGATGCAAGAAATCAACAACACAATGCTAGAAATTCATACAAAAACCCTCGCTAAGCATCAAAGTAAATCTTTAACTCAAATTAGAGCACTTACCTTAGCCAAACGTGTTGAAAATCGATCCAAAAATTGTCCAAAACCTTGAAAATTGATGAAAATATCACCAAACCCGAGGCCAAAACTCTCAAAATCGAAAAATTCTCTTTCTTAGATGAATGGTGGCTGAAAAATTAGGTCTACATGCTTAAAAAGATGGAAAAAAGAGGTTTGGGCCGAAATCTGGCCCAAACTGGGCGCGCTGGGCTGAGAAGAGGAGGGCCGCGCGCAGGCGGTCGGGTCTGGGCCGTGGGCGTGTGGATGTTGACCTTTGACTTTTATAAAAATGAGGGAAAATCTTGCATCCACCAAGATTTGAACCTGAGCACCCCCATTGTCCTAATAACCCTGCACCATCAAGCCACTTAATCGATTTTAAGTTAAAATTAGATTATTTAATTAATGTAGCTTAATCACTCAAAACGACTAATTAATAAAATATTATAAAATATTCATTTAAGCTCTTAATTATCGCAAATGCCTAATTTACCCCTTAGCAATTAAATTATACAAAATATATCAATTAAGCCCAAATAAATATTCTAATTTACAAGACTTAGGAGCTAAATATTAGCACTTTTGGAGTGCTATCAAAACCCACAACCTAAATCTTGCTAGTCCTCGAGCAAGGAAAACTCTGAACTAGCTCCTAAGAATGAAATTGCATGCAACGACTCTAACCTCAATGCTTTCAAAAAACAAGGCACTTACAACAAAAGAAAACAATCAATTGCATGCATAAGCTGAGAACATTTCAAAAATTAAACTGCTACTCCCCTACGTGCGTGTGTGATTAGCCAACCTATTCTAGCTCTTATAGACTCGGAAAAGCCACATGCAACTCTACATCTCGTTTCCCCCCTACTTCTAGCAATAAAGAACAGTCTACGACTTTTCAATAATCAAGAGAATAACAAATTAAAAGGCCTAAATTTTTTTTTTCTTGAGTACTTTGTACTCTTTATTTTCTTTAAACTACCACTTTTTTCTACTTTTCTTTTCTTTACTTCTCCAAGAGAGCCTAACATGTCAAACTTGCCTTCGTTCCAGCTTACCCGCAATTTCATTGCACAACGTATCTGACTACGAGCAAGTTTCACATTTTTAAAGACTAATGTTCACTTCTTAACGTGCACTTTAAGAAGGAGGAGCACCTCAGGAGCTTTTATTTTCATGCTTAGTCTCTTTTTTTTTTAGGCAATAGCTTTGCTATAACACGATTAACTTAATACAAACTATCATGCATCAAGCCTTCCCTAGGGGTGCCTTTCGGGGTGACAACAAGATTTCATGCAACATAAGACAATTCTAAGCCTACAGAACCAATAATAGGATTAGGGGTGAGTATCGGTCGGTCGGAGTCGGTTTTTTGCTAAAACCGACGCCGAACCGACCAAGTCGGTTTTCCAAATACTAGAAACCAAAAAAAAAAATCAGATCATGAAAACCGATCGACCGAACTGTTCGGCGCAAAACCGACAACACAAAAGAGATGGAGAAACAAAGATGGAAGCGCCAAAGGGCGGCGCGTGTTAACAAATAAGACGAGATTGAAACAGCAGCGATGAAGATTGAGGGAGGTGAGGGGCGATGTGCGATGCGAGGGGAAACGGCTGAGGGCGGCGTCGTGTTAACAAAAAGGGTGAGATCGAGACGATGACGATGAAGGTTGGGGGAGGCGAACGGCAGCGTGCGATACAAGGAGAAAAAGGGAGACGTCGGAGGGAGACTATGGATTCAATGAGGGAGAGAAATAAGAGTCCAACCATGGAAGAAAGAGATAAGAAAAATCAGAAAAAAAAAATGAGTAAGAAAGAAGAAGATGAATGGAAAATCGTGAAGAGAAAAAATAAAAAATAATTTTTTTTTTTATAATAACTTTTCCTTGGGAAGTGGAAGAGAGAGTCTTACACCTCCTCTTCCCAAGCCAACCTCCTCTCCCCAATACAAGACAAGGCAAGACAACACAAATATTTGATGGGAAGCGTAAAGTTGTAAACATCTTTTTTTTTTTTTTTTAATCGGTCGGTTCGGTCGGTTTTAGCCTTCTTTGGCTCGCCGACCGATAGACCCCGACCAAAATTAGCCATAAACCGACCGAAATTGATCGGTTTGGTTGGTTCCGGTCGGTCGACTCAGTTTTTCAGTCTGTATTGCTCACCCCTAAATAGGATGCTACGTGCTCGATAGATGCAAGGGAGAAACAGAAAAAATTTAATTTTTTTAAAAAAATGCTCAACATGCACATACAATCTCATGCTTTTCTAGATATGTAAATACGAAGAATTTAAAAGCATTTCATAAATTGTCCTCATCGAACAACATGCAACAGCAGACCAAAGTACTTCTAATTCAGAATTTCCACAGCTCAACAACTTCAGAAATCCATCAAACTTCTCCACCCTCAACCTAAAAAGATACATAGTCCTCTATGTATCACACATCAGACTAAGAAATTAAAATTACAAAATTTAAGGGAACGGAAAACCTCCCCTGAATTTTGTCAGGTTGGTGGTCAGAGCAGCGCAGTCCTTGCTTGAATATCTCGTTTCTTAGGCCACAAACCCCTACAAAAAGAAAAACAAAGAAACTAAGTTAGGAAAAATAAAAACAGAAAGTAAAGACAAGAATTTAAAAACACATGGGTTGCCTCCCAAGAAGCGCATTTTTTTTAACGTCGTTATGCTCGACGTGTCCTCCACTCTGTCAGGGTACATAAAAATTCTCGTACGTCTTCGGCCCCTTCTTCCTTGAATCAACAAAACCTGCTAAGAGAAGCAAGCTCTTCTACTTTTGGAGGCAGCCGGACAGAGTTGTTATTTTTTTTATTTTTTTGTTATATGGAAAAATAAAAGACTCAACATACTCAAAGAAAATAAAAGAAGACTCAACTGACTCAACAAAAATAAAAGGCTCAACAAAAAATAAAGACTCGACCAAAGGAGGGATCACATCAAAATTTCCAAGGCAACCAACATCAACAGAAGCACAGATGGAAGGGGCATTCAAGATAAATCTCCTATAATACATGTATTATCACAAGATAAAGCAGAAGGAGATAAATTCTCTAGAGGCACAATTGTCACATCATCATCCATCACAACAACATTTTTAGCACAAGTTGGTTCTACATCATCCATGAAAAGACTTCCAAGAATATTCTCATTAACAGACAGATGCTCGAGCTCACTAGCGCATGAATCTTCAAATAAATTTTCAATACAAAATTCATGCTCTAAGTCAAAATCAATCGGTGGAGATATACTTACCTTGTAAAATTCTCTGAGATCTTCTTCATCACTTGGAGATGCGAAAAATTCTTCCGGAGTACACCACCTTGAAGAAGTCTCAGCTCCACTCCTTAGCTCGTTCGCATCACTAGTCTCTTCGGGATGCTCCTCGAGGTCAAGCTCATCTTCCTCGGTCTCACCGTTCTCGCCTCCGCATGTTAGAAATTCCTCGATTCCTAACTCAAAATCGGGGTACATCTCGATAATGACCCTCTCCTCAGAGGTTCGGAGAGGGTTCTTGGCGTTGCTCCTTGTAAATTGTCCCCAAAATTGTTGTCGAAAATCTGCCATGCTAAAACAAGAAGAAACAAGAAAAGGAAAATATTTTTTGTGGTTTTTAAACAAATAAAATTTAACTAAGAGAAACTAAATGGTTCCCCAGCAACGACGCCAATTTTGGTAGAGGATTTTTGGGTATATCCTACTATTTATCGGGTTGTCGAATCCCGCCAAAATGAAATTTATAAATACCGCTACTACTAAGCTAACTTGTAGCTAGTGGTAGTCGGGTCGATCCGCAGGGAACCTAAATTATTTTCTCTTAATTAATTCCTATTTACTTTTTTAATTAAAACAACAAATCAAACAATAAAGTAAATGAGGGGAATTGGGTTACGTAAAAGTAAAGGAAAGCGGTAAAAATAGCTAACGGTAAAATAAAATAAAGTAACCTGTGCTCCTAATTCGAGTGTTCGGGATTTACTTGATGCGCTTAGTTCATCGGGATTCTAATTAGAAAAGTAATTTTATTTCATGCACGCAAAATGTCTTGTCCCAATCGGGTCCAAAGCACCCCAAAGAATTAATTAGAGGTGTCAATTCTAATTAAACATGCTTCTTAATTAATCTAAGGTGATAAGCCATCAATTAATCAGAAAACAGTAACGGGTATAATTGCGACGAATTATTTCTTAAGACTAATTTGATTTCTCTCCTAACCTTGAGCCCACCGTGAAAACGTTAATCAACTCATACCCCCACTGTGACTTGGGCTCGAATTGATTAGCCAGGAGCTAGACCCTCGCTACAATGCATTAAAGCTTATCAAGAATTAACGCTTAGCCTACTAACATACGTAACAAATATGGGTGTCAATTCTAATTAGAAAGGCATGACATTCATTCTTTATACAAATTGGAGATGCAAGAAATCAACAACACAATGCTAGAAATTCATACAAAAACCCTCACTACAATGCATTAAAGCTTATCAAGAATTAACGCTTAGCCTACTAACATACGTAACAATTATGGGTGTCAATCCTAATTAGAAAGGCATGACATTCATTCTTTATACATATTGGAGATGCAAGAAATCAACAACACAATGCTAGAAATTCATACAAAAACCCTCACTAAGCATCAAAGTAAATCCTTAACTCAAATTAGAGTACTTACCTTAGCCAAACATGTTGAAAATCAATCCAAAAATTGTCCAAAACCTTGAAAATTGATGAAAATATCACCAAACCCGAGGCCAAAACTCTCAAAATTGAAAATTATCTTTCCTAGTTGAATGGTGGCTGAAAAATTACGTCTACAGGCTTAAAAAGATGGAAAAAAGAGGTTTGGGCCGAAATCTGGCCGATTGGGGGCAAAGCGGGTTGTGGATGTTGACCATTGACCTTTTATAAAAATGAGGGAAAATTTAGTATCCACCAAGATTTGAACCTAGGCACCATCATTGTCTTAATAAAACTTGCACCATCAAGCCACTTAATCAATTTCAAGTTAAGATTAGATTATTTAATTAATGTAGCGTAATCACTCAAAACGACTAATTAATAAAATATTATAAAATATTCATTTAAGCTCTTAATTATCGCAAATGCCCGATTTACCCCTTAGCAATTAAATTATACAAAATATATCAATTAAGCCCAAATAATTATTCTAATTTACAAGACTTAGGAGCTAAATAGTAGCACTTTTGGAGTGCTATCAAGGACCACCCCAGGTAGTTCCGCTATCCTCGACGCCCATCAACGGAGTTGTGGGACTCCGAAAGAAGAAGAAAAGAAAAAGAAACGGAGGAGGAGAAAGATGGATGGAAGAGACAGAGGAGCAAAAATAGAAAGCTGAAGTTTTTTTTAAAAAAAATTGAATACCTCATCTCCTTATCTTTTCCCATTTGGCCAAAGTATGGTCTTTCCTATAATGTTACCAGAATAAGGTACCCTGTCTTATCCATATACTATAGATCTTTTAACTAACTACTTGAGCTTGACCCACAATCATGTCATACATGAAGCTCAAGTACTCATATTCAGCCAAGGGTGTTGTTATTGGTACAAGTTAAAGCAAACACGTTTCACTATATTCAATAAACACCTTTACCGAATAAACCTCAATAACTCTTTATTGCATTAATAGACATATTACATTTACAACGTTTACAAACCATGAGTGTTAGGACATAAAACCCAACATAAGTGGACCTCAGTTGAAACTCAAATGGGATCCGCCAAAGATGTCGAACCCAAAGATGTGAGTATCCCACAACGGAAAAGATGAATGGACCTAACTTGAAACCAAAATGGGATCCGCCCAAAGATGGTGAACCCAAAAAGGCGATGATACCATGTCAAAAAAGATGAAAGTACCTCACTTAAAATACAAATGGGATCCGACCCAAGATGGTGAACCCAAAGAGTCGAGGATCCCACATCGAAAAAGATGAAAGGGACCTCACTTGAAACTCAAATGGGATTCAACCCACGATGATAAACCCAAAGAGGCAAGTATCCTAAATTGGAAAAGATGAAGGCAACTCACTTGAAACTCAAATGGGATCCAACCCAAGATGGTTTACCTGAAGTGGAGAGGATCCCACATCGAAAAAAATGAATGAACCTCACTTGAAACCCAAATGGGATCCGCGATGGTGAACCCAAAGAGGCGAGGATCCCATGTCAGAAAAGATGAATGGAACTCACTTGAAACTCAAATGAGATCCGACCCATGGTGAACCAAAGAGTCGAGGATCTCACATCGGAAAAGATGAAAGAGATCTCACTTGAAACCCAAATGGGATCCGACCTAAGATGGTGAACCGAAAGAGGCAAGGATACCACATGGGAAAAGATGATGGGATCTCAGTTGAAACTCAAATGGGATCCGATTAAGATAGTGGACCCAAAGAGGCGAGGATCCCAAATTGGAAAAGATGAATGGACTTCACTTGAAACTCAAATGAGATCCGACCTAACATGGTGAACCCAAAGAGTCGAGGATCCCACATCGGAAAAGATGAAGTGACCTCACTTGAAACCCAAATGGGATCCGACCCAAGATGGTGAACCCAAAGAGGCGAGGATCCCACATCGGAAAAGATGAAAAGACCTCACTTGAAACTCAATTGGGATCCGACCTAAGATGGTGAACCTCAAGAGGCGACGATCCCACATCGGAAAAGATGAAAGGGACCTCACTTGAAATCGAAATGGGATCCGACCGAAGATGGTGAACTCAAAGAGGCGAGGATCCTACATCGGAAAAGATGAAGGGACCTCACTTGAAACTAAAATGGGATCCGACCCAAGATGGTGATCCCAAAGAGGCGAGGATCCCATGTCAGAAAAGATGAAGAGACCTCCCTTGAAACCCAAATAGGATCCGACCCAAGATGGTGAACTTAAAGTTACGATGTTCCCACATCAAAAAAGATGGAAGGGATCTCACTTGAAACCCAAATGGGATCCGACCAAACATGGTGAACCCAAAGAGGCGAGGATCCCACATCGAAAAAGATGAAATGAACTCACTTGAAACCGAAATGAGATCCGACCTAAGATGGTGAACTCAAACAGTCAAGAATCCCACATTGAAAAAGATTAAAGGGACCTCACTTGAATCTCAAATGGGATCCGACCGAAGATGGTGAACCCAAACAGTCGAGTATCCCACATCGAAAAAGATGAAAGAGACCCTACTTTAAACCCAAATGGGATCCGACCCAAGATGGTGGACCCAAAGAGTCTAGGATCCCACATAGGAAAAGGATATGAGACCTTAGTTCAAACTTAAATGGGATCGGACCTAAGATGGTGAACCCAAAGAGTCTAGGATTCCACGTCGGAAAAGATGAAGGTACCTCACTTTAAACCCAAGTGGGATCCGACCCATTTATATACTTATTAAAGATTCATGTGCAATCTAAAATTAAGTGAAATTATGTGTTTATTTATTAATGTGCAGATTATCAACGTGTATAACCAACTATACAAGAGTGTTTGTGCATTTTGGTCGCATTTCCACACTCATTTGTGGTTGGGTTTATAGTCTCTCAAGTATCACTATTTAGTTTATTCACGGCCTTTTATGCTGAAGTTCATTCATATTTTTTATGGACAATATTTTTGTTTTTCATTCCATCGATATTAACGTTAATCTTCCACAAGTATTGCAAAAAGCGGTTTGAACCCGCTTTTAGCAAATACTCACTCAAGATAACTCCTAATTAAAATCTAGTTGCTAATTATTTTTTTATTTTTGTATTGTATGATACGAAGAATTTTTTTCTTATTTAGGAAGCGTTGAAGAAAGATAAGCTTGAGGGAAACAACTTCAATGTGGAAACATTCATTGAAGATGCGTACTTGAATCCAATCTTCAAAGGAATGAAGGAAGATGTGAACATAGAGATTGAATGAGTAGATATAGTTCAAATTCTACCATTGAAGAACTCATCTCTCCTCTCCCACCCGCACCCGAGTGCCCATCCGTACAAATTGAAGAAGAGAGTAGTCACGATTCTACCATCGAAGAACTCACCCCTCCTCTCCCACCCGCACCCGAGTGCCCATCCATACATCCTAACTCACCTTAATTATTGAATTTTGTAGTATATCCTCCACCCCAATTCCCCAATCTTTCATGTTTTATTTACAACTCATTTTGTACAAAAGTGTTTATAATTACGATTAGTATTGTTGACATATATGTCATGAAGTTAATGAAGTAGAAGTTCATTCTATCCGGCTGGAGTAGTTAAAAACTTCTACAGTGTATTTGAAATTTTCTTCTATTCACGGGTTTGAAAGTTCAAATCACTATTTCATATCTCTAATTTGTTTTATCTGTGTTTCAAGAAAAACTTGAGAGGATGAAGCTCGATGGTGAACCCAAAGAGGCGAGAATCCTACATCGAAAAAGATGAAGGGACCTCACTTGAAACCCAAATGGGATCTGACCTAATATGACGAACCCAAAGAGTCGAGGAGATGAAAAGAACCTCATTTGAATCCCACATGGGATCCGACCAAAGATGGTGAACCCAATACGTCGAGAATCTCACATCGGAAAAGATGAAAGAGACCTCACTTGAAACCCAAGTGGGATCTGACCCAAGATGGTGAACCCAAAGAGGCTGGATCCCATAGAGGAAAAAATGATGAGATTGTTGGGTATTTTTCACATTAGCGGTGGAAAGCCCAAAAGTAAAAGCCCAATAGGGCATTTATGTTTACCCTATTTAAAGGAAGAGAAGCCAGCCGTTTTGTCGAGCCAAGCAAACCGAGGAGAGAGAAAAACGGAATTAGAGAGAAAGAAAAAGTGCAGAATTCTACATCCGTACAGTTTTAGTATTTCAGTCCGTTGGGGATCAATCCGTGGTCCGATGGAGCTGAAATTTTGACAACGTGTTCCTGACACGAGGGTCTTCAATCTGAACGGTGGAGATTTCGTTTGGAGCTATCTACAGGCAGATTACAGTGGGTAGTTCGTGGTCACTTTAAGTGAGATCTTTCTTCTTTACTCTCTTGATTTATTGTTGTTTGTTGCCGAGATTGATCATCTCGAGAGATCAGTAGTTGTATACCTCTAGTTGTGACTAGGGAGAACTCGTTGTAGCCCATTATTGATTATAGTGGAGTTTTTGACTTCGGTCCGTGGTTTTTTACTCTTCGCATTGAAGAGGTTTTTCCACGTTAAAATTGCTTGTGTCTTGTGCTTGAATTATATTGTGTTCTACTTGTTTAATTTCCTATTAGATTCACACAAGAGAGGGATAATTGAATAATAGAATTTAGTAATTATCCCAACAAGTGGTATCAGAGCGAGGTTGTGATTAATTAAGTGATTAATTAAGTGTCTTGTGTTGAACATGGAAACTAGTACAGGTAAGATGATAACCTTGAATGGCTCAAATTATCAAGTTTGGAAAAGCAAGATGGAAGATATTTTATATGTGAAAGATTTGTATCATCCTGTTTTTTTACTAGAGAAGCCTGAAGATAAAACTGATTCAGAATGGGAAATTTGTCATAGGAAAGTGTGTGGCACAATTAGACTTTGAGTAGATGAAAATTTCTTGAATCATATTGGTGCACTACTACAAATATGGGAATAGATGACATGTGAATCAAGGAAAATCAATGGGAATAAAAAAAAAAGTGTCATCTTCAGTTTGGGCGCGCTTTTGGTGGGAAAAAACGGAATTTTTCAGATTTCCAAAACTTAATGACAGTTTTAAAATGTCATTAATGAATGACTATTTTAAAATGTCGTAAATTGTTTAGATTTATTTATCATTCATTTGTTTATAAAAGACTTATTATTAATTAACAAGTTAAAAAAAAAAAAAAAAAAAAAAATTGAAAAAGTGAAAAAGGAGGGAAATCTGAAATAAAAGTGAAAAAGGAGGGAAATCTGAAATTTGAAATATATTTTATTATATATATATTATATTATATTATATATATATTATATTATATTATATATTATTAATGTATAAAAAATATTTCAAATTCCTACTTTCTCATTTCTTGAAAATCCATCTCCCTTTTTTTTTGTCTGCCGCCGAGCTCCGCCGCCAAGCTCCGCCGACGTCCGCCATAGGACCTTGTCTTCCTTTCGCCGCCGATCTGATCTGCTCCAGCTCTGTCTTCGTCGCAGCCCAGCTTCGTCTTCGTCGCAGCCGTAGCTCCGTCGTCTTCGCAGCCGAGCTCCGTCGTCATCGCAGCCCAGGTCGGTAAATATGTTGCTTTCACTAGGATGACCTTTTCAGGTGCTTTCATTTTAATGACAAAGCTTTTGGCTAACAAAATCTTGTTTAAGTCGGTAAATATGTTTAGCGTACAATTTCGAAATTGAACTTTGTAGGTGCTTGGTTTCATTTGCTCTACTTGATTCTCATCAAAGAACCAAGTTTTGTAATTTATAATTTTGGTTAATGTTCATGAACGGGAGGATCAACATAATGTAATAGAAGAATTAAATTGCCTACTAAGAGATGAATTATCATTGACATTAAAAGGTTTGTTTGCATGCTAATTCTTTTAAATCCATGATGTTTTCTGTTACATCCATTTTATAATTTTTAGTTAATGCTAATGTAGTTTTTTTTTCTTGGACTGATGATGTACCTTTAGTTGAGATTGAGTTGAAGAAGGCTACAACCATGAAAAAAGCTCAAAGGTGATTCAGTGTTGCACTTAAAATATTTAACATGTGGTTTTTTGTATTTAGGTGTTTTTAATCATTTACATATACTCTCTTCAATTTTACAACGATTTTTTTGAAGTTATGTTTTTTTCCTCATGAATTTGATGGAACTTTGATGCAGTTCTTGCCTTTGACATTTTTCTCTGGTAGATAAGGCTAGTTTATATTTTTTGGAATTGAAAATTCTTTCATTTTCTCTTATTAAAAAAAAAATACTTTCAACTTTCAATTTTTTTTAGTTTAGTTTTTATTAATCTTAGTTTAGTTGTTATGTTTTAAGTTTATCTAAGTTTAGTTGTTACATTGATAAATGTTGATAGATTAGTTAAGTTTTGTATTTATGTTGAATAAAGCTTGAACTATAGTTGTATGTGTTAACTTGTACAATTTTCATGGCATTTTCATTGCATTTGAAGAAGATGAAGCCAAAATGATAAATTCTGAAGGTAATTGCATTGCCAATTTTTAGGTACTTTTTTACTACTTGTAATTTTAAGTTCATTTTAGTCACTTGCTCAATTGTTTTTCAACTACGGATTGTTTTCTAAGTATATATAGCTTATAACTATTTGGGAGAATTCTAGATATTTATTGAAATGTGTCAAACTTATTATATACATATGTGGCTTGTTAATGTTTTTATTATAGATGATATAACCTAGAAATTGTTCTCGCTTGAGTTATGAGCACTCGAGAAAAGGCGAAATATATCATTATTTCTGATGGTACTTCTCATTTCACAGGCTGCACTTAAAGAAGCAAAACAATCGCACGACGGGGACAAGAAAATTGAATCCCTTAAATCTAAAGTTAAGGTTATATTCCTTGCAGCATTATGATGTCAAGAATATTAAACATAATTATCTTTTATAGATTTAAAATAATGCTACTCATAAACATTGTGTTGTTTTTTGGTTCCTAACTGCTGTAATTTATCTTTGTTGTTTAGGTTCGTTTTGGAGCGTCCGAAGTAAGGGTTAAAGTGTTGGTTGTTTTAAGATTGCGTTAGGTAAATGGCTTCTTTCTACATGTTGACATGTTGTGTGTTTAATAATTGTTTATGTATTGTGTTTAATAATTGCTTAGCAATCTATAATTTATCGTTTATAAATGTTGTGATAAGACTAAGCACATCTGAGTGCTTAGCGTGATGTGTTTGATTTGTATTCCGAATAGACTAATAAGTTTAGTTTAGTTTAATTATAACCACTTCTTAAGTTTATTTGGGTTGAGAATGACACATGATAACTTTTTAGGCACTTTTAGATTTTTTGCATTTTTAGAATCACTTTAGACGCTTTTTAGGTTCGTTTGAGATTAAGAACGACACTTGTTAACTTTTTAGGCACTTGTTATGTTCGTTTGAGATTAAAATAAGACTTGGTAACTTTGTAGGCACTTGCTAGGTTCGTTTGAGGTTAAGAATGATACTTGGTAACTTTGTAGACACTTTTTAGGTTCGTTTGAGATTAAGAATGACACTTGTTAACTTTTTAGGCACTTGGTTCGTTTGAGATTAAAATAACTCTTATTAACTTTGTAGGCACTTGCTAGGTTCGTTTGAGGTTAAAAATGATATTTGGTAACTTTTTAGGCACTTTTAGACTATTTTGCACTTTTAAAATCAAGACACTTCTTAGGTTCGTTTGAAATTAAGAATGACACTTGTTAACTTTTTATGCACTTGTTTAGTTCATTTGAGATTAAAATAACACTTGGTAACTTTGTAGGCACTTGCTAGGTTCGTTTGAGGTTAATAATATACTTGATAACTTTTTAGGCACTTTTAGACTATTTTGTACTTTTAGAATCACTTCAGACACACTTGGTAATTTTGTAGGCACTTGCTATGTTCGTTTGAATTAAGAATGATACTTGGTAACTTTTTAGGTTCGTTTGAGATTAAGAATGACACTTGGTAACTTTTTAGGCACTTGTTAGGTTCGTTTGAGATTAAAATAACACTTGGTAACTTTGTAGGCATTTAAACAATTGCTTGTTGATGAAGAGTTTCTAATTGTCATGGATATATGTAGAGTTTCTAATTGCTTGCTGATGAAGTTAGATTTATTGCATGTTTTCGGTACTTTGTAGATTTAGACACTTCTTAAGTTTAGTTGTTACATTGTAATTTTAGGTACTTTTTGACTACTTGTAATTTTAGGTCCATTTTAGTCACTTGCTCAATTGTTTTTCACCTACGGATTGTTTTCTAAGTATATATAGCTTATAACTATTTGGGAGGATTCGGGATATTTGTTGAAATGCTTTCTTGTTCTACTTTCAAAGTAAAAAGTTATTGTGTCTTCTTGAATTTTTATTGTAGGAACTACAAAGCGAAGTGAAGATATTTTCTTCAAGCTAGAAGTCATATTGCAACCAATGATGAACTTTTTTGTTGGGTTAAATGAATATTTCATCATGTTATGCAACATTTTACTATTAATGTTGCAAAAATTTAGGGGCATCGTAGTTAGTTTCAATATTGTATACATATGAATTAGTTTATGTAAAAGTTGATGAACTTTGATATTTGAATGATATATTGATATATAGATCTTATTTCAATAATATTGAATTGTGTCAGACTTAGATTTATTTATTTTGCTTTGTAATTTTCATTATTATTAATTAATAATAATAATAATAATAATGACAATTAAAAATATAAATATTGATATATTTAGATTTGATATAAAAAAAAATCTATTATTGATTTTTTGACAAAACAATCATGTTATTGAATTCGTTTTGTTGACTCACAATAGTTGTGGTCTTCAAGCTATTAGTGACAGAAAAATTAAGTCATCAAAGCGTACAAAATTTACTGTCACCCATTCGGATTCGATGACAAAAATTATATGTCGTCAATTGTGTTTAAATGACAAAATATGATATGAGTGGTCATTCAGTGACAATGTTTAGATGTCATAAAATAAGGTCTCTTGACTGAAAATAATTGTCATTAACCGTATTATGAAGACAGAAGAAAACTGTCACCAAACCAACATTAACGACAGTTTTCGGTTTTTGTCATCTATAGAGTAAAGAAGGCAGGGGCTATAACGACTGAAAAAAATTGTCATCTAAAGTCCCGATAACAGTTTTTATTTGTCATCATAGCCCAGATTTCTACTAGTGGTGATGAAACTCATGCACAAACGATGTGGAACAAGCTTGAATCGTTATGTGCCCCGAAAACTAGTAACAATAAATTGTTTCTGATTAGGCAGTTGATGGCTTTAAAGTTTCGAGAGGGAACACTTATGTTAGATCACTTGAATTCATTCCAAGGTATCCTTAATCAACTATCTGGAATGAATATCAAGTTTGACGATGAGGTACATGGGTTAATACTTCTTGGTACATTGCCAGACTCGTGGGAGACATTTAGATCTTCGTTATCGAACTCAGCCCCGAATGGAGTACTAAGTATGGACTTAGTAAAAAGCAGTGTTTTGAACGAAGAGATGAGAAGAAAGTCACATGATTCTTCTTCACATTCAGAGGTTCTTATTACTGAAAGGAAGGGGAGGAGTAAAAGCAAAGGTCCGAATGGTAGAGGCAGAAGCAAAAGCAAGAGTCGTTGGTTGGCCAATGTTGAATGTTACTACTGTGGTGTGAAAGGGCATGTGCAGAGGAATTGTCGAGAGTTCAAAAGAGAAAATAATAATAAAAATAATAAAGGTAAGCAGAAGAAGAATTCTAATGATAATGATGCTGACACAGTTTCTGCAGCCACCGACGAGTTCCATATTTTATTTGACGGTGATGTTATTAATCTCGCTACACAACAGAGCAGTTGGGTGATTGACAGTGGTGCCTCAATTCATGCTACACCTAAAAGGGATTTCTTTGCATCCTACACATCTGGTGATTTTGGCAGTGTTAGGATGGGTAATGATGGATCAGCAAAAGCAGTTGGCATTGGAGATGTGCACTTAGAGACCAGTAATGGTTCTATGCTGATGTTGAAGAATGTAAAACGCACATCCCTGATTTACGCATGAATTTAATCTCCATCAGTAAGCTGAATGATGAAGGTTATTATAATATCTTCTATGATGATAAATGAAAGCTTACTAAAGGCTCTATGGTAGTAGCTAGAGGAGAGAAGTGTTCGTCATTGTATTTTATCCAGGCAAAGATTACTGATTGCGACATAAATACAGTGGACAGTGAAGAGGCTGTTGAGCTTTGGCATAAGAGACTCAGTCACATTAGTGAGAAGGGTTTGATGATTCTAGCCAAGAAAAATCATCTTCCTGGTATAAAGAATGCACCTTTGAAAAGGTGTGCTCATTGTCGCAACGTTTTTGCGACGCGGAGCGGCCGACAACCTTCCTGTTAAACAGGGGTTTTCACAAAAAAATGAAGTCGCCACCAATCATTTAGGGTGTGATTGGTCACCTTAAAAATACGGTCTACGAAGTAAAAAACAAGGTTCGGGGGTCGGTTGAGTGTAGGGAAGGTGCTAGCACCCTACAACATCCCGTTTAAAACGGTAGCCAAAACATTTTATCCTAATTACTTATCTAATTTCAAATGGTCCTAAAAACATAAACAAAGTAAACTATTAAAATTAATGCAATGTCTCAACTAACCATACCCTATCTTTAAAATAAAGTAGGGTTTTGATTTTGTGAGTGAGTTTATTGATTTCGCCATTAACGCCTTAATCTCGATACCGAGATCATAGAACTTTAAAAATCATTTAATAAAATCGTTTTGTTTCAAATTCAATTTGAAATTTGATTAAAACTTGAATTAAAAATTAAAACCTTTTTTGCTGTGAAAACAAACCATTTGAAATTTAATTTAAAACATGATTTGAACTAAAAATGTATTTTTGTTTTGAAATAGTAAAAAAATTCAATTTAAAAATCAAAGGAAAACCACTTTTTAAAAGAAGGGCGTTCTTGTAATTAGCGCATAATGGCTATGATAATAATCCTCAAAAATAGGGAAACCCTATTTATCCCGGGATTTGAATAAAATTAAAATACCCTCGAGATGAGAGGAACAGTTCTTCATCTCTCCCGGGGTTGCAAATTAAAATTAAAGTACCCTCGAGATGAAAGGAACAGTCCTTCATCTCTCCCGGGGTTTACAATTTAAAATTAAAGTACCCTCGAGATGAAAGGAACAGTCCTTCATCTCTCTCGGGGTTTACAAATTAATATTAAAATACTGCGCACAAACTAACGAGAAAGAAAATAACGAAAATAAAGCGATAATTAAATAAACGCGCAAGCTAATATAACTAAACCCGAAAACACACTTAAGAATTAAAAACTGAAACTAAATAAACCAGCAGGCCTATGCGATATAACCTAGGTATATAAACTGAAAAGCATATCAAGGTATATATCGAACATGCAGGGGTATATATGTGTTCAAATAGGGGTATATATTATATAACAGGGGTATATATGGGCACAAAAAGATCTGCAAAATACTTATAACAGGGGCAAACTAGTAATTTTACTAAAAAAAACTAAAATGTCGTTACCCACGCGAGGAGCACGCTGTCGTCTGAGTCTTCTTCTCCACGAGGCTACTGGAAGTCTGCCGTTGTTCATCGCCGCCGTCAGGTTCAAGCCCTTCCACCCGAAGCTGCGCCGCTGCACATCGCCTCCGTTTGCTCGCCTCGCCTGAAGGTTGAAGAAGAATATCGTCGCCTGGGTTTGATGGGGTTTGAGTTCCGAGGTCGTCTAAGCTCTGTTGCACGGATTTGCCGCACGTGGAGTTGAATGTTTGAGCAAGGTTCGCGAAGGTGTCGCTGTCGAGGTCTGGAGTCGAGGATTGCTGTTCGGGCGGAAGAGGGAGCTTGGAGCTCCGCCGTCGGTCCGAGCTCGAGGTAGAAGATAGGTCGTCGTTGGTTCGTGGTCTGCCGTCGTTGGGTTTCACCAGAGGAGATGAATTCCGCCGCTGATATCGCCGTCGTCTGGGTTCGGCCGAAGCTGGCTCCGCCGTCTGGATTTGGGAGCTGATTCAGGTTGAAGATGGAGCGGGGGGACCGCCTCTGCCGTCTGGGGGTCAGTTGCACGTTCGTGAAGACGCAGCCGCCTGGTTCGAGGCTGCTGCCGGATGGTTCGTGAGGGGGAAGCTCGCCGTCGTGCACTGCCGTGGATCGCCGGAGCTCCGCCGTTCGAAATTCCCGCCGAAGAGGGGGGAGCCTTAATGTGGGAGATGATGAATAGTGGTTTTTGGGAATTCTCAAAATTTTTGTCTCCATCCTCTTTGTCCCATTAGCCTACACTTTATAGGCCATGATTAGGTCTAAAAAACCCACATGGGCCTATTTTGGCCCCTTCCCAACATTGGCTACCCTAAAAAAACCTAAAACCCTAAACTAAACACCAAATTGGAATTTTAAACCCAAAACTTAAAATAAAACGCTAAATTTGAGTCCCGAGATCGGGACACTAAAATTGGAAACCCTAAATTGGAAACCCTAAAAATGGAGACCCTAAAAATGGGACCCTAAATTGGAAACCCTAAAAATGGACCCTAAATTGAAAACCCTAAAACCAGAAAAACTAAAAACAAATCGCAGCGGAAAACCGAGATCGAAGCGCTAAACCCTAACAAAACCCGGGAAGCTTCGAACGACCCACTAATGGAATACAATTTTTTTTGTGATTTTCTTGAAAACTTCGAAAATGTCGGAAAACGCGAAATTAAAGAAAAACTCTAGAAATATTTAAAAATGAGTGAAAAACATAAAATATGTGAACAAATCCAAAATGATGATAAATAAGGCCGGACGAAATACGGTGTCTACAACTTGCCCCCTTTGTATATCCTTGAAGAATTGAAAGGTAGACAAATGATAAAGACAAAGTATTTGGGCGGCCACAATTGTTTATTATCAACAACAACGTGGACCTGGGTTGAACAGGCTTCGACCGCTACCGAGACTTACCCGCAAACATAGGGTTCGATTTAACCAACAGGAATTTAAACGGACCTGGTTTTGCCAGGCTTCGACCAGCTACCGGGACTTACTCGCAGACATAGAGTTCGATTTAACCAACAGGAATTTAAACGGACCTGGTTTTGCGAGGCTTCGACCAGCTACCGGGACTTACCCGCAGACATAGGGTTCGATTTAACCAACAGGAATTTAAACGGACCTGGTTTTGCCAGGCTTCGACCAGCTACCGGGACTTACCCGCAGACATAGGGTTCGATTTAACCAGCAGGAATTTAAACGGACCTGGTTTTGCCAGGCTTCGACCAGCTGTTGGGTTTTATGTCCTAAAACTCGTAGTTTGTAAACTGTTTGAATGTAAATATATATTATATTTCAATAAAGTTGTTATTGATTTTTTAGTGAATTGTGTTTGTATTAACCTATACCAATAACTAACACCCTTGGCGATAGTATGAGTACTTGAACTTCATGTGTGACATGAATGTGAATCAAGTTCAAGTAGACAGCCAAAAATGGTCTATAGTATAGGGATAAGGCTGGGTACCTTATCCTGGGGACACTATTGGACGCGGCTCACTTTGTATAGTACAAAACGATGTGATTCGAATCGTTTCATGTAGAGACATGTGAGTGAGGGCGTCCTGTGCAATGAGTTTGCACAAGACCGAACCAAGAATTAAAATCGCTCTTTCTTTATAACACCGTTTACTGTAAAGACCGATTTTTTCATTTGATGACTTAGGTAACTCGATCTCAATCTTGAGCTTACTATGAACTCCTGTTTATTCAACCTTATCCTTTGATTTGTACGGGTGAGAGTGGCCAGATTGCCGACTCAATATGCCTACCATCTTGGGGATAAGATCGAATAAGTGGCTGGGGACATAGTTGTAGCAAGATTGGAGTTCACTCCTACCCGCTTTAAGGGTTATTAGAGAGGTTGTTCCCTTAAGTGCTGACTCCAGGTCTTGAACAATGGGCCCATCCTCTCCTGATCAGGGAGGAATCTGATTTGATGGTTGGACCACAAATCAATTGTTCATTAGAGGTGTCAGTGGTACTTAAGGAACAAGATATAATACAAGGGTTAAACGGTTTAAATGACCCGTTGTGATTATGAACGACCTGTGAAGGATCGACTTACTGATGATAGTTAGATCAACAGGACACAATATATCTACAGTGAGGAGAGTGCAGCCCTTGGACTTTAGTGGAGTCTCCGGGGGTTAACGAATGTTGGTTAGTTCGGTTGAAAGAGTTTTGACCGGATAATCTCGTATCGTTGGAGCTCATGATCTGTAGGTCCTTACGGTTCTCCTGGCTAGCTCGGATAAAGCCGTGAAACAATATAAAAGAAAAGAAAAGAATTTGAATCGTTCAAATTCGGGTTTGTGGAAGAAGAATAGACATATTTAAATATGATTTAAATATGAGATTGGTCTGAAAACATGAATAGGATTCATGTGCAAAAAGTCGGTTTTCGGAAAACCGGGATTAATTATATTATTTAATTAATATTTGATATTGAATTAAATAATATTAATTAATTTATATATATATATTTTATTAATTAAAAAGTTTAATTAATAAAATAATAATTATTATTTTTATTAATAATAATAATTTATATATATATATATATATATATATATTTACATGTGTCTTACATGCAAGCATGTAAGACACATGTAAGAAGGATATATATATTTTTGACAGATCAAACTTTATAAAAAAAAAAAAAAAAAAAAAAAGAAAGAAAAGAAAAAGAAATCATAGTGCTCTTTTGGGTACATAAAAATGAAATAAGATTTCATTTGTGATTTCTTCTTTCTTCTTCCTCGTACAGCAGCTCTCTGTTTTAAGAAAATTGGTTTTCTTCAGTGAGTCTTCTTCCTTCTTTTCTTTTGTTAAAGGAGTCCCACCACTCCGTTTCTCGGCCTGAGGATAGCGGGACTACCGTGGGTGGTCCACGAACGTTTCGTGAGAAGGCTCGGTGAGCTCGTGAGGAGCATCTGGCGGTGAAATTGGAGAATTACGAACGACAAGGGTATGTGTTCTAACTTCTCTTTTTCATTGCTTTTGCATGTTTCCATTTGTTTAAATTGATGAAATTAGAGTGTCCATGATCCAAAATCGCTTCCGCTGCGTGCCATGGGCGCTCCATCACCAGCTACCGGGACTTACCCGTAGACATAGGGTTCGATTTAACCAACAGGAATTTAAACGGACCTGGTTTTGCCAGGCTTCGACCAGCTACCGGGACTTACCTTCAGACATAGGGTTCGATTTAACCAACAAGAATTTAAACGGACCTGGTTTTGCCAGGCTTCGACCAGCTACCGGGACTTACCCGCAGACATAGGGTTCGATTTAACCAACATGAATTTAAACGGACCTGGTTTTGCCAGGCTTCGACCAGCTACCGGGACTTACCCGCAGACATAGGGTTCAATTTAACCAACATAAATTTAAACGGACCTGGTTTTGCCAGGCTTCGACCAGCTACCGGGACTTACCCGCAGACATAGGGTTCGATTTAACCAACAGAAATTTAAACGGACCTGGTTTTGCCAGGCTTCGACCAGCTACCGGGACTTACCCGCACACATAGGGTTCGATTTAACCAACAGGAATTTAAACGGACCTGGTTTTGCCAGGCTTCGACCAGCTACCGGGACTTACCCGCAGACATAGGGTTCGATTGAATCAGCAGGAATTTAAACGGACTTGGTTTTGCCAGGCTTCGACCAGCTACAGGGACTTACCCGCAGACATAGGGTTCGATTTAACCAACAAGAATTTAAACGGACCTGGTTTTGCCAGGCTTCGACCAGCTACTGGGACTTACCCGCAGACATAGGGTTCGATTTAACCAACAGGAATTTAAACGGACCTGGTTTTGCTAGGCTTCGACCAGCTACCGGGACTTACCCGCAGACATAGGGTTCGATTTAACAAACAGAAATTTAAACGGACCTGGTTTTGCCAGGCTTCGACCAGCTACCGGGACTTACCCGCAGACATAGGGTTCGATTTAACCAACAGAAATTTAAACGGACCTGGTTTTGCCAGGCTTCAACCAGCTACCAGGACTTACCCGCAGACATAGGGTTCGATTTAACCAACAGAAATTTAAGCGAACTTGGTTTTGTCAGGCTTCGACCAGCTACCGGGACTTACCCGCAGACTTAGGGTTCGATTTAACCAACAGGAATTTAAACGGACCTGGTTTTGCCAGGCTTCGACCAACTATCGGGACTTACCCGCAGACATAGGGTTCGATTTAACCAACATGAATTTAAACGGACCTGGTTTTGCCAGGCTTCGACCAGCTACCGGGACTTACCCGCAGACATAGGGTTCGATTTAACCAACAGAAATTTAAACGGACCTGGTTTTGCCAAGCTTCGACCAGCTACCGGGACTTACCCGCAAACATAGGGTTCGATTTAACCAACAGGAATTTAAACAGACCTGGTTTTGCCAGGCTTCGACCAGCTACAGGGACTTACCCGCAGACATAGGGTTCGATTTAACCAACAGGAATTTAAACGGACCTGGTTTTGCCCGGCTTCGACCAGCTACCGGGACTTACCCGCAGACATAGGGTTCGATTTAACCAACAGGAATTTAAACGGACCTGGTTTTGCCAGGCTTCGACCAGCTACCGGGACTTACCCGCAGACATAGGGTTCAATTTAACCAACAGGAATTTAAACGGACCTGGTTTTGCCAGGCTTCGACCAGCTACCGGGACTTACCCGCAGACATAGGGTTCGATTTAACCAACAGGAATTTAAACGGATCTGGTTTTGCCAGGCTTCGACCAGCTACCGGGACTTACCCGCAGACATAGGGTTCGATTTAACCAACAGAAATTTAAACGGACCTGGTTTTGCCAGGCTTCGACCAGCTACCGGGACTTACCCGCACACATAGGGTTCGATTTAACCAACAGGAATTTAAACGGACCTGGTTTTGCCAGGCTTCGACCAGCTACCGGGACTTACCCGCAGACATAGGGTTCGATTGAATCAGCAGGAATTTAAACGGACTTGGTTTTGCCAGGCTTCGACCAGCTACAGGGACTTACCCGCAGACATAGGGTTCGATTTAACCAACAGGAATTTAAACGGACCTGGTTTTGCCAGGCTTCGACCAGCTACTGGGACTTACCCGCAGACATAGGGTTCGATTTAACCAACAGGAATTTAAACGGACCTGGTTTTGCTAGGCTTCGACCAGCTACCGGGACTTACCCGCAGACATATGGTTCGATTTAACAAACAGAAATTTAAACGGACCTGGTTTTGCCAGGCTTCGACCAGCTACCGGGACTTACCCGCAGACATAGGGTTCGATTTAACCAACAGAAATTTAAACGGACCTGGTTTTGCCAGGCTTCAACCAGCTACCAGGACTTACCCGCAGACATAGGGTTCGATTTAACCAACAGAAATTTAAACGAACTTGGTTTTGCCAGGCTTCGACCAGCTACCGGGACTTACCCGCAGACTTAGGGTTCGATTTAACCAACAGGAATTTAAACGGACCTGGTTTTGCCAGGCTTCGACCAACTATCGGGACTTACCCGCAGACATAGGGTTCGATTTAACCAACATGAATTTAAACGGACCTGGTTTTGCCAGGCTTCGACCAGCTACCGGGACTTACCCGCAGACATAGGGTTCGATTTAACCAACAGAAATTTAAACGGACCTGGTTTTGCCAAGCTTCGACCAGCTACCGGGACTTACCCGCAAACATAGGGTTCGATTTAACCAACAGGAATTTAAACAGACCTGGTTTTGCCAGGCTTCGACCAGCTACAGGGACTTACCCGCAGACATAGGGTTCGATTTAACCAACAGGAATTTAAACGGACCTGGTTTTGCCCGGCTTCGACCAGCTACCGGGACTTACCCGCAGACATAGGGTTCGATTTAACCAACAGGAATTTAAACGGACCTGGTTTTGCCAGGCTTCGACCAGCTACCGGGACTTACCCGCAGACATAGGGTTCAATTTAACCAACAGGAATTTAAACGGACCTGGTTTTGCCAGGCTTCGACCAGCTACCGGGACTTACCCGCAGACATAGGGTTCGATTTAACCAACAGGAATTTAAACGGATCTGGTTTTGCCAGGCTTCGACCAGCTACCGGGACTTACCCGCAGACATAGGGTTCGATTTAACCAACAGGAATTGAAACGGACCTTGTTTTGCCAGGCTTCGACCAGCTACCGGGACTTACCCGCAGACATAGGGTTCGATTTAACCAACAGAAATTTAAACGGACCTGGTTTTGCCAAGCTTCGACCAGCTATCGGGACTTACCCGCAGATATAGGGTTCGATTTAACCAACAGGAATTTAAACGGACCTGGTTTTACCAGACTTCGACCAGCTACCGGGACTTACCCGCAGACATAGGGTTCGATTTAACCGACATGAATTTAAACGAACCTGGTTTTGCCAGGCTTCGACCAGCTACCGGGACTTACCCGCAGACATAGGGTTCGATTTAACCAACAGGAATTTAAACGGACCTGGTTTTGCCAGGGTTCGACCAGCTACCGGGACTTACCCGCAGACATAGGGTTCGATTTAACCAACAGGAATTTAAACGGACCTGGTTTTGCCAGGCTTCGACCAGCTACCGGGACTTACCCGCAGACATAGGGTTCGATTTAACCAACAGGAATTTAAACGAACCTGGTTTTGCCAGGCTTCGACCAGCTATCGGGACTTACCCGCAGACATAGGGTTCGATTTAACTGACATGAATTTAAAAACAGAACGAGATGAGTGAGAGTTTGTGTGTGTGTGTGTGTGAGAGAGACAACGGTTTTTATTTGAAAACTTAGTTGCCGACTTAAACTTGAAACAAATTCTTTGGAAAGCATTAGAAACTCTCATGGATATGGAGAAGTTCTAAATGCATGTTTTTTTTTTGTTTTTTTTGAAATATTGATGAGACTGACCCTCAAGTGAGAATAGAATGCAAATGTGAGTTGCGAAATATGACTCGAATGTCGCACAAATCATGAGTGCATGCGTTAATTTGCAATGGGAAAGATGAAGCAATGTTCATTAATGGCAATGCATTTGACAATTTGTGAAAATATATCTTGATTTGCTTGGCTTGACCAATGAATTTGACTTTGAAAGCATGACGCAATGATGCATATGCATGTTAATGGTAGAAAATGATTGTTTATGAATGCAACATGTGTGCATAATATGTTAAAGATAATGAATGTCATGAATGCAACATGTATGCCTGTGCATTAACAAAATGTCATAGTTGTAGCACGTATGCATGAGCATGCTAAGAGTAGAATGACGAATGTCATGGATGCAGTATGTATGCATGATACTGGTGATGATTGAATGCAACATGCGTGCATAATATGTTGAGGGTAATGGATGTCATGAATGCAACATGTATACATGTGCATTAACAAAGCGTCATAAATGTAGCATGTATGCATGAGCATGCTAGGAGTAGAATGACGAATGCCATGGATGCAGTATGTATGCATGATACTGATGCCTATGCATCCTAAGGATATAATAATGTCATGGATGCAACATACTGATGCATGCCGAGAGTAAAAGAATGATTGAATGCAACATGTGCATAATATGTTAAAGGTGATGAATGATTGAATGTATCATGTTGAGGGTAGAATACTGTAGAATGCAACATGTATGCACGAATCATATGATCTACCAACTAACCATGATATGTGAATATGTTTTTTTTTTTTTTTTTTTTTTGAAATGATGATGTAAATGATATCAACTGACATGATTGAATGTAGGATTTGTGAAAACAAATGCTTAATCAAAAATGACTTTTGTGTTATTGAAATGACCACTCTTGCTTAAGTTCATTGATGTTATCAGCCAATACTTAGCAGAGAATCAAATGAAAAATAATATCATCATCAAGTTTTTTTTTTTTTTTTTTTTTTTTTTTTGAATGCTTTCACCTTAGAGAAATTAAATGTGTAGTCCTAGATCCCTCAACCATATTGGACATTCTGGGTTGTTGGGTAGATTCCCATGTGCTAGGTTAGAGAACTTATCAAAAGTAATGATAATGTTGAACATCTTCTGATTAAGCTGCTTCATAACTTAGCCTTGTAATGAACGAGAATGTTGGATTACAAGAAATGAAATTTAGATTTGGAATATAGGATGACAACCAATGAAGGGAGGAATGCGAAGGAAGATGTAGTATTCCAATGCTTTCAGAAGATCTCTTGGACAATAAGAGATTGAAAATGTATTTTCACATTCGAGTAAGAAATTGGAAATTGGAAATTGGTTAGATGAAAAGATGAGTGATATGACTCCATTTACTCAGACAAGGGTTTTGAGAGCTAAAAGTAGCTTCTTGAGAAATTCTCGCTTTCTTTGAGTAAGCTCGAGATCTTTGATGATATTTGATCTAGCGTGGCAAAGGCGTAGGCTTTGCCCCAGTTTTGCAGATGTCGATCCGGCGTGGCAAAGACGTAGGCTTTGCCCCAGTATTGATGACGTGTGAATGAGACTCTTCAAGCTTTGTGAGATGTAGGTTCTTGATCTACTGATTGCACCAGCTTTACATTTTTTTTTTTTTTGAATTTTTTTTGGAATGATGCAATAAAATGCCCCACCTTGATGACGGTGACTTCGCTCTTATGGCAAAGACGTGAGTTTTGCCCCAGTGTTCATGAAATTGATCCAGCGTGGCAAAGACGTTGGCTTTGCCCCAGTATTGATGAGGTTGATCGCGGCAAAACCGTAGTCTTTGCCCCATTATTGGTGATGTTGACTTAGCAAAGCAAAGGCGCAGGCGTTGCTCCAGATCTACTGATTGCACCAGCTTTGTAATTTTTTTTTTTCTTTTTGAGACATGATGCAATCACGTGTTCCAACTGGTTGACTGCAGTTTTGCTCTAATTGCGGCAAAGACGTGGGTTTTGCCCCAGTTTTGCAAATGTGAAGGTTTTCCCCCAGTATTGATGATATTGATTCAGAGCAACAAAAGCGTAGACTTTGCCCCAATGTTGCGAAGATGAGGGCTTTGCCCCAATTTGATGATGGTGACTTCGCTCTTATGGCAAAGACGTGGGCTTTGCCCCAGTTTATGATGTTGCTCTAGCACGTGGCAAAGGCGTAGGCTGTAACGACCCATAATTTTAGATTAATCACAAGCACGTTATTATAACTAACCCTTGAGTTTATTTGAAATAAAAGGAATGCGCTCTGAAAAATTCGGCAGCACAACGACGTAACCTGAATAACTACCCAATTATGTAACACCTGAAAAGCAGAAAAACTCAACAAAACCCCGCACTTCATGTAAATAAAGACATCATCTAGTCCAACAACGCTCTCAGTCAGAATATAGATATAAAACCCTTCAGGTCGAAATCCTAAAAGACAACTCAAGTCTAACTACAAAACATACAACCTTCTTAACTTTATAAGACCAATGTTGAACTCTAAAACGAACTGAAACAAGAAGAGGATAATAACTTTAGCCCGTACACAACTTTTAGCCTTAAGCCAACTACTAGAAATAACACAGAAAAACTGAAACCAGCGGAAGCAACTTCATAAATAAATAACAATTGGCTAACTATAAATACATAAAAGAGATTCAGCTAATGGTCCATTTTTCTCACGTCTCCTCGTCAGCATCACCAAACTCGTAGTAGTACTCATCACCTGCAAAAGTTGCATAATTTGTGGGAGTCAGTACATAACACGTACTGGTAAGTAGCTTCTACCTGAGGAGCCACCAAACAACAAACATACATGCATCACAACGATGTGCTTCTCACATCAAACCTATCAACAATAATCATTTGAACATGCTCAATACATAAATAACCACAACATCATGCATACACTCGTGTCATACATATCCATCAACTAATTTGAGTTCTAACAAGCTCTCTCAAAATACAACCGAGTACTAACAACTTTATCCAGTTCTTCTCAAACTCCATTGAGTCTTCTCCGACTCAACCCTAGCTTCACAATGACTCTATTGAGTTCCCTAAGTCCACTCTCGGACTCCACTGCGTAATCTCAACTCAACTCAACTCGTGGCCCTCACAAGCCCTCTGAGACTAACTCCTTCGAGTCACATCGACCCCTGACCATTTATACTCAGGGCCTCGACACTTCTCTACGGCGCTCAGCGTTCGACCCTTGACCATTTATACCCAAGGCCTCGAACTGTTGCATCGCCCCTTGACCATTTGTACCCAAGGCGCACCGATGACTTTGCAACGTGTTGGCCCTTCCCGCGGCGCCCAACACTTGCTTAAACCATGGTGACATATCACCCCTCGACCATTTGTACCCGAGGTGCACTGATATTCACCCTACTTCCCTTAGTGACTTACTACCCCTCGACCATTTGTACCCGAGGTGCACTAGTATTCACTGAACATTCTCTATAACCACAAGTTACACATCTTTCCTTAACACTAATCAACCGTCCGTGACATACTATCCCTCGACCATTTGTACCCGAGGCGCACTAGTATTCACTAAACATTCCCTGTAACCACAAGTTACACTCTTTTCTCACAGCCTCACTAGGCTACTGATAACTCCATTTTGGAGCTATTAAATACGTCCTAATCATAGCTAAAGTCCGCTTTCAATTGATTAAATATATCTCTTTTGTAGGAGAAAAGCGGCAAAGAGCTCGTGCGTCCATTGGGCATGTTCGAGAGCTTAAAGCAGAGTTTTAGCGCCCCGGGAATGCATCGGGAAGAGGGGAATTTGTTCCGTGAAGAAACGGGCCAAAACAGCCTTGAAGAGGCATTGCATCAGCCCCAAACCCGAGAGCCAGCGTCGAGCTATAGCGTCGAGACGCTGGCTCGACGCTGGAAAAACCCGAGAGCAAGCGTCGAGTGATAGCGTCGAGACGCTAGCTCGACGCTGCCCTGGCGTCGAGACCCTGCTTGGCGTCGAGACGCTCCGGAGGAGGCGCGCGCAGGAATTTCATCGGGGCAGCGTCGCGACGCCAGCGCGCGCGCGCGCGGATCACTTAGGGCACAGCGTCGAGACGCTGGCCTAGCGTCTCGACGCTACGACGATTATAGCAGCTTAAGGACGATTTTTCTGCACATTTTTTCAGAATCTTCTCCAAGCTCTATCTTCTTCATCTCTCAACGGAATCCGGCGATTCTTCTTCCCTTCTTCCCCATTTTCTCTCTATTTTCCGTGGAGCTCCGCCATTGTTGGCATGCGAGCGAGCTCCACTTCCCTTTTGTAATAAGTAGATGAACTCCTCCATGGTCGTTGGTGGAGCGGGATTGACGATCCGCGCCATGAGCGGCTAAGGTAAGGGTGACGGTTTGGGATTTTGTTTAGGGGAATTTTGTTAGACCTTTACAGCTTTGATAATCTGAATTTTAGATTGCACATTGGTTCTGTTTACGTGCATTTGTTTACCTTGCTTAATCCAACGCGCATGCTAAATTATGTTGATTGACACTCGGATAGTTTCGCATGTTGTGTATGTTAAAGAGTAGCGATGCCGTGCCTCTCACTGCTCGACTAAGTAACACAGGTAAATAGAACTAAATCGAAGTATCGGGTCGGGTAGGATAATTGTTGGTTGCATACGGCGTTTGCGGGCAACCTACTAGCAATTAGAATTCACGCCCAAATGTTCGTCACGGTTAGCTAGTAACTGTCTAAATTCATCTTAGGACTGATCATCTTAATGTGAGATTAGATAACGTGTAATTAGGACTGTGTGGCCTAATTAAAATCCATGAAGTCGGCTACTTTGGGGCATCTCTGGTAGTCGTCCGTGTGCATAGTAAACTGAATTCCATGATTATTAGAATTAAATGATAAGTTGTATTTGTCTAACAATTGAACCCGAGACTCCCCAAACCGTACACACGTTTTCTACATATTATCTCTTTCTTCCATTAGCTTTCTTATTGATTTCTTTGCATGATTAAAACCCTCCGTTACCAATTAATCAATTAAATCCCAACTTTACTAGTAAATTCAATTCTCCTATTCCTTGGATCGACCCTGTTACCACTGGCTGCAAAGCCTTGGCAATAGGCATTATAAATTTATTTTGGCAAGCCTCGACAGCTTGAGTTTATAGCGATAGTTCAAAAATATCGTTACCAAAATTGGCGCCGTTGCCGGGGAGTAGGCAATTGATTGAATTTATGATTGAAGTTTGAATTTGATTCTTTGATGGTTGACTGAAAATTTTTTCCGTTTGTATGTTGTATGTTTAGATTTTTGTTTGTGTATGACCCGTTCCTCTGAGGGTAGTTTGCAGTATATTCCTGAGATTGACAGAGAGGAGCGGAGGTTACGTAGAGAAGCCCGGGAGGGGCAAGGAACGTTTGAAAGAGAAGAAGGCAATCCCTTCTTATTTGACGAGATGGCGCAAGGTGAAGCGCCACGGACGCTGAAGCAACTGGCAGCGCCAGACCTGAACCTGCAGCCTTTGTGCATTAACTACCCCGTGGTAGCAGGTAACTTTGAGTTGAAATCTGGTTTAATTCACCAGTTACCTTCTTTCCATGGCAATGCAGGTGAGGACGCGAACAAACATTTGATGGAGTTCCATTGCGTCTGTGCGGGAATGAAGCCCGCAGGGGTTACGGAGGAGCAACTGAATATGAGGGCATTCCCCTTCACGCTCAAGGACAAAGCCAGAGACTGGCTGTATTACTTGCCCTCCGGATCGATCAACACGTGGCAGGATATGAAGCGGGTATTTTTGGAGAAATACTTTCCCGCATCCTTGGCCACTACACTGCGGAAGAGGATTTATGGGATCACCCAGGATGTAGGTGAGTCCCTGCATGAGTATTGGGAACGCTTTGGGCGCCTGTGCGCGAGTTTCCCACACCACCAGATCGCCGATCAGCTGCTCATACAGTATTTCTATGAGGGGATGACGCCCCACGACAGGCAGATGATCGATGCAGCGAGTGGAGGGGCACTGATTGACAAGACCCCAGTTGAGGCCAAGCAGCTCATTGCAAATATGGCTACCAACTCGCAGCAGTTTGGGATCAGGGGGCAAGGACAAGTGCACAGCGTGGCTCAGAGCCATGAGATGTCAGAAATGAGGGCCCAGGTGGCCGAGATAGGAAGTATGTTGAAGAAGATTGTTGGAGGACACCGCGAAGAGGCGGAGGTCAATGCAATCGGGGGATATGCTTCCAACCCAAGGAAGTATGATCCATATGCTAGCACTTATAACCCCGGTTGGCGTGACCATCCTAACTTCAGCTATGGGAATAGGGAAGGACAGACTCGTTTTCAAGGCCAGTCCTAGGATAGGCCTAATTCTTCCACCCAGGCTCAAGCTTCGAGCTCCTCCAGCTCACTTGAAGAGATGGTCAGGACCATCGTGACTAGCACCAGCCAGTTCCAAAAAGAGGCTCGCGAGGAGCTTAATTCTCATAAGGCAGAGCTGCAGAATTTGAACAAGCAGCTGACACAAATGGCGGTGTCTATTAGTAAGATCGAGAGCAAGAGCTCGGGGAAGCTTCCTTCCCAAACTACAGTTAACTCATGTGAAAATGTGAGTGCCATTCAGCTGCGCAGTGGGAAGTCACTTTCCACCAGAGCTGCGAAGGAAGCCACGGACAGCCTGAACGAGTCCGCCCCGATTGCTCTTGAGACTCAGAATGAGAAAAGAAATGAGAAGGTCAGTGTACCTGTGGATGTTGCCAAAGCACCATTCCCGAGTAGGCTTGCGAAGCCTACTTTGGAATCCGATGACGAGGAGGTCCTTCGAACCTTCCAGAAGGTGATGGTGAATATCCCGCTCCTAGAGGCAGTCAGTCAAGTGCCCAAATATGCAAAATTCTTAAGGAGCTGGTGCACTACGAAGAGGAAGTCCAGAGGGACTGAGAAAAAGAAAGAGAACGTCTCTGCCTTACTCCCAGGTACGTTGCCTGCAAAGTGCAACGATCCAGGTACCTTTACTATCCCTTGCACTATAGGTAGTAAGGTTGTTCATAATGCCATGTTAGACCTAGGAGCCTCTGTTAATGTTATGTCTTATGCATTATATCGTGAACTGAATTTGAATGAAATGCATGAATGTAATGTTTCTGTTCAGTTGGCTAATGGGTCGAGCATCTGTCCTAGGGGGAAGGTAGAGGATGTTTTAGTTAGAGTAGGGAATATGACGTTTCCCGCTGATTTCCTTATTTTAGATATGAAAGAAAATTCATTGCATGCTTCGTCCTCCATGTTGTTAGGACGTCCCTTTCTTAAGACCGCTAGGGTCAAAATCGATGTGTATAAGGGCGTTGTTTCTCTGGAGTTTGATGATACTTTGCATGAATTCTCTTTATTTGGAAAGTCTGCTGGAAATGTATCTGTTTGTGAGCATGATGAGAATGGGAGTCTACCCTCGCGCTTGAGGGATGGTTCCCATGTCTCTGTTAAAATTTCTGATTTGAATTTTTTGGATGATAATGCTGGTTTTTGCACTAACATGTCTGATATTCACGTGCCCGAGGCACGAAGAGTGCAAAACAATTTTCAGGTGGATGGTGGAAAAGGTGTGGCCATGGACAAGTATGGATCGTCCCCCGCACCTACAGACTATGGATGAGTCTGTTGAGAGAATACAGTCGAGCAACCGACTTTAAAAATTCTGCGCTTCTCGGAGGCACCCGAGTGTTGAACTGTTTTTTGTGCTTTAGTTTAGTTTTATCGCTTTTTAGTATTAATTTAGCTTGCTGTTTTTTTTAGGGAATCAAGGAAGAGAGGGCAATTTTGGGCTCTGATGCGTTCGTGCGCCGCTTCCTCGCCCTCGCCAGCTTCACAAAGAGTCAGGGAAGTGTACTTCTTCTTCCCTTTTACTTTATGTATCTGACTGGTTGGCATTGAGGACAATGCCAAATTTTGAAGTTGGGGGTGGAGTAGTCCGATGGATGTGCATGTGTAGTTTGTTGAGAAGTGCTATAAAGATATTGAAGTGCTTGGGACTCTGTTTACTGTTTTCTGACTGTGATAGCCTAGGAAATGCATGTTGGAAATCTGAGCATGTTCATAATCGAGTTTTTGCATGAGTTTTGTGTTTATTAGGTTCATGTCAAAAATTTTAAAATTTTTTCTGTTGCTCCCTTGCACTCATCGCGCACTTAGCAACCTCTCCCTAGATTCCGTAAGCTTAGTTTATCGCATGCTTAGCTAATTCTCGTTGTCACCTCGAAAGGCACCCTTAGGTAGCTTGTTGCATGAGATTAGGTAGCTAATTAATTGAGAAAGCATGTGCTTAGCCTAATGTAAAAAAAAATAGAAAAGCATGTTTGGTAGAAAAGTTCCTCTCGAGGCGCTCCTCCTTCTTATTTGCGCTTAAAAGAAGTGAGCGTTAGTCCTTAAAAACGTGAAGTTTTATGCATGAATTTGACGTGTTAGGCAACTCGAGTTGGAAAGAAAAAGAAATGAAAGGTTGGTTCAAAGAACCCAAAATAAAAGAGTACAAAGTACTTTTGAAAAAGAAGAAAAAAAAAAGAATGAGAAAATGATTAGGTCTCTTAATTTGCTTCTTTCTCTCGTGTAAGTCAAGTGTAGCTGTTCTTAAACGCTAGAAGTAGGGGGAAAATGGGATGTGCGTTGCATGTTGGTTTTCCGGGTTTACGTGAGTTTAGGAGTGGTTGTCTAGCACACACGCACGTTAGGGGGCAATAGTTAATTTTTGATATGGCCTAATTGATACATGAACAAAGTGCTTCCATGATTATATTCGTGTTTGAAATTTCAATATGCATGGAGGTTTGAGTTAGAATGCATGTAATAGCGTCCTTAGAGTCAATGTCTTTGTAGTGCTTGCTCGAGGACTAGCAATGTTTAAGTTGGGGGTGTTTGATAACTCCATTTTGGAGCTATTAAATACGTCCTAATCATAGCTAAAGTCCGCTTTCAATTGATTAAATATATCTCTTTTGTAGGAGAAAAGCGGCAAAGAGCTCGTGCGTCCATTGGGCATGTTCGAGAGCTTAAAGCAGAGTTTTAGCGCCCCGGGAATGCATCGGGAAGAGGGGAATTTGTTCCGTGAAGAAACGGGCCAAAACAGCCTTGAAGAGGCATTGCATCAGCCCCAAACCCGAGAGCCAGCGTCGAGCTATAGCGTCGAGACGCTGGCTCGACGCTGGAAAAACCCGAGAGCAAGCGTCGAGTGATAGCGTCGAGACGCTAGCTCGACGCTGCCCTGGCGTCGAGACCCTGCTTGGCGTCGAGACGCTCCGGAGGAGGCGCGCGCAGGAATTTCATCGGGGCAGCGTCGCGACGCTGGCCTTGCGTCGCGACGCCAGCGCGCGCGCGCGCGGATCACTTAGGGCACAGCGTCGAGACGCTGGCCTAGCGTCTCGACGCTACGACGATTACAGCAGCTTAAGGACGATTTTTCTGCACATTTTTTCAGAATCTTCTCCAAGCTCTATCTTCTTCATCTCTCAACGGAATCCGGCGATTCTTCTTCCCTTCTTCCCCATTTTCTCTCTATTTTCCGTGGAGCTCCGCCATTGTTGGCATGCGAGCGAGCTCCACTTCCCTTTTGTAATAAGTAGATGAACTCCTCCATGGTCGTTGGTGGAGCGGGATTGACGATCCGCGCCATGAGCGGCTAAGGTAAGGGTGACGGTTTGGGATTTTGTTTAGGGGAATTTTGTTAGACCTTTACAGCTTTGATAATCTGAATTTTAGATTGCACATTGGTTCTGTTTACGTGCATTTGTTTACCTTGCTTAATCCAACGCGCATGCTAAATTATGTTGATTGACACTCGGATAGTTTCGCATGTTGTGTATGTTAAAGAGTAGCGATGCCGTGCCTCTCACTGCTCGACTAAGTAACACAGGTAAATAGAACTAAATCGAAGTATCGGGTCGGGTAGGATAATTGTTGGTTGCATACGGCGTTTGCGGGCAACCTACTAGCAATTAGAATTCACGCCCAAATGTTCGTCACGGTTAGCTAGTAACTGTCTAAATTCATCTTAGGACTGATCATCTTAATGTGAGATTAGATAACGTGTAATTAGGACTGTGTGGCCTAATTAAAATCCATGAAGTCGGCTACTTTGGGGCATCTCTGGTAGTCGTCCGTGTGCATAGTAAACTGAATTCCATGATTATTAGAATTAAATGATAAGTTGTATTTGTCTAACAATTGAACCCGAGACTCCCCAAACCGTACACACGTTTTCTACATATTATCTCTTTCTTCCATTAGCTTTCTTATTGATTTCTTTGCATGATTAAAACCCCCCGTTACCAATTAATCAATTAAATCCCAACTTTACTAGTAAATTCAATTCTCCTATTCCTTGGATCGACCCTGTTACCACTGGCTGCAAAGCCTTGGCAATAGGCATTATAAATTTATTTTGGCAAGCCTCGACAGCTTGAGTTTATAGCGATAGTTCAAAAATATCGTTACCAGCTACATAAATCCAATGTCATGCAACTAGACCAAACTCGAAACCACCCAACATGAATATGTACAGCACACCCACAACACATTTATCATGTTGTCCAATCAACATATCATACACAAATAACTTCACCTCAATGCAGCACACACATCAATGATCGCATCATCAGATCAATATATTCAAAATCCCACTCAAATATACTAAGCACTCAGTAGTGCTAAGCCCTATCAAATAAACCATATTCAACAACACATATTGCTAACCACTTATATGTGCTTAGTCTTAACAGAGAACATATATATCCAACAGCACACGATTATGCTAAGCACTCACATGTGCTTAGTCTTATCAAGGAATTCACAAACAACAACATATGGATTTCTAAGCACTCAGATGTGCTTAGTCTTATCAGAGAGATCATAAACTAAAACATATGCATTGCTAAGCACTCAGGTGTGCTTAGTCTTATCAGAGAGATCATAAACTAAAACATATGCATTGCTAAGCACTCATGTGTGCTTAGTCTTATCAGAGACACAACAACATACACGGATCATATAACACATAATATAAAGCAATCAGTAAAGCATGCGTTTGAACATATAGCAAATATCAAACAGACTCCACAAGTAAGAACTACTTACAAAACATTCCAAGCACTCCAAAACTATTCGAAAGGCACCCAAAATCTCCCTTAAACTTACTCAAACGCTTCGCAGTCGATTAGAACCTAAAAATAAGAGTTTCCAATTGTTAGCATCTAAACTACAACTTATAGTCGTTTAAACGGGACTAGAACGTGCTGGAATTTACCGAGTTTCACCGAACATAAATGAATTCTTGTCGGTTGGTGTTCGACAGGGTCCAGAACTACTGAACCTTACCAAAACGGCTCGACACCTTGCAGGTTGGTGATCGACAGAGCCAAAACCTGCAGATTTGGAACCGTTAGAGAGTGGGTAATCCAAAACTAAGATCAATTAGGTTTGGGTCATTGGCGAAACTTACCAAAGAGATGGAAATCGCCGTTGTTTTGACAAAAATGCACGGTTTAGATCGCACCGTTGAAGGCTGACGATCCTCGCCGTTGGATCCAACGCCAAAATGTCACTCAAGAGCGATCGATTCGTGACACAGATCAGCACCGCTCGCGGATCTAGAATCAAAGGCTGAAGGCCAGAGAAGGGAGGTGCGTTGCGGTCGGTGGTTGTCGAGGGTCATGGCTCGCTTCGCTCGCCCAGGTCGTCACGCCGCTGTCTAGCCCCTACGAATGTCGTCGCCTGCGCACGTCAAAGATCGCCGCCCGCCGCGAAGAGCACCTTGGTCGTCGTCAACTGCTATCGGCCAAACACTAGGGATGAGGCCGCCGCTCGTGGTCTTCGCCGAACGCCGGTGAATCATCGACAATGGAGAAACCACTGCGGTTTGCTTCTTGCACCGCCAAGATCCGAATTGTCGCGCACGCTTGGGGATGCGCCGGTTAAGGTCGGAGGTTACTCGTCGCCCGCTCGTGTTGCCGATCGCCCCTGTGCCGAAGGATGGAGATGAGAAAGCGGGTGGGATGAGCGAGAGGAAGAAGACGATCGCCGCACCTGCCGCTCGTTCGACGCACCCATCTGTCGTGTGCCAATGAGGATCGAAGGGAGACGAGAGGGTGTTGCCGGACTTGTCTTACCGTGGGTGGGAAGGTCGATTGCACGATGAGGGGCTGACCGAACGAAATGGACGAAAGGGAGAGATGGAGGTGTGCGGCTTCGTGAAGGGAAGAAGATGAAGAATCTTCTTCTTTTTTTTTTCTTTTTTTTTTTAAACTTTTCTTTTAATTCCCCAAAGATAAAATGACCTAAGGAATAAGTCATTATTCCCTTAAATCTCATTTTTCCACTAAACTAAATCTAACTTAGAAATGGGAAAATCCAAGAAATAACAATTTGAGTTTCTCTTCAAACTTGAAAGTGAAGTCTAAAATTAAGCCTCACAACTTATGAAATTAAAGATTTAATTAGAATTCTACTTTTCCTAAATTATAGAAATTATTTTCTCAAACTTTGGGGCTAAGCTGGGATTCTAATTTCCCAAATTAGAACCCTTAAACAACTAAGACCAATTAATTTAACGTTAACGGACCGAAGGAATTTAAAGGCATATTTAAAATTTAAAATAGCCTAATTTTGAAACGCGAGGCGTTACATAGGCTTTGCCCCAGTCTATGGTAATGATCCAACGTATAGCAACGGTGTAGGCTTTGCCCCAGTTTATGATGTTGCTCCAGCACGTGACAAAGGCGTTGGCTTTGCCCCAGTGTTGCGAAGACGAGATTCAGCGTGGCTCAGACATAGGCTTTATCCTGATGTGGCAAAGGCGAAGGCTTTGTCCTAGCTTATTGATTTATCGCGGAGATCTTTCGGCATCTTCAAGATATAGCTTTTATTGCATCATCCTCGCGCGTTGTTTTTTTTTTTTTTTTTTTTTTTTTTTTTTTTTGAAATATGGTGCAACCAAACCCTAATGCTACACTAGCAGACATTTCATATCATTTCTTTATCCACGCCCCTTGAGACTGTGATAATGTTAACCCCGAGCAAAAACTCATTTAAGAACTTGAGGTAATTTCCAAAGTTACTACCTCTTTAGCTTTCAAAACAAACATCCTTAGTCTTGGAATCAATTTCTACTCGAGGAAAGAGATAGCTCAAAGAGTAGGAAAAGGGGGAATGAATTTATAGAGATGAAGCTGAAATGGAAGGGTTTACGAGAAATTACCAGTTTTAATTATGAAGCAGTAAATCACAAGTGTTCGACACTATTTCATTACGTTTGAAGCTCTCTCGGTCCAGTGGATAATTTTGAGAGGTTCGCCATATATTTGTGTGTGACATGCTTTGCAAAAGGCTTGATGGATAGATAAATGTAGAGATACACCGTATAAATGTAGGTGGTGAAATGAACCAGCTATTTTACGGTGGATCTACAAATTGAGTAGATTGTCTCAAAATTGTAAGATAGGTCTTCCCTAGTGTGATAATTAAAACACTGCTCAGTGGGGTATGATGGTACAAATTTTGGCACATGAGAGTGAATGGAGGTCAAAATAACGCTCCTCTTGATAATGAAGTTCAGCTTAAAAGCTTAAGAGAAGTAAAAGTAATGAAATGGTTGGGACTCGACAGATTTCTCAATAGAGAGCGGTGAAAGCAACCACTTTTCTTTCTTTCAATTTTTTTTTTTTTTTTTGACCGATGATTCACCATGATTTGTATTCAATTCTCGCTAAAGTTTTAACTAATACAAACGATTAAAACAAACACAAGAATAATCAAAAGACTTTTTGATTTTTTGATTTTTTTTTTTTTTTTTATGCAAGTGATGGGATTTTTAATTTCAAAATATGCATGAGATGTAATTATTGAAAGACCCTCTTTTTTTTTTTTTTTTTGATATGCAAAATGAGACGATACATGAAATAAATGTTACATGCAATTATGAACAAACAAAATTCGGATTACTTGACATGCCGAGTGCAGTAATGCATGCATGAACGACGTGATATAATGTAATGCAACTGATTTTTGTTTTTTTGGCTTATTATGCAAGATGAAACACTATGATACAACAAATGATTTTTTTTTGTTTTGTGAAAATGCATGAACAATTTTCAAGATGTGATCACATGGTGTTATGCAATGATTTTGATTTTCTATCATGCAAAATGAAACGACACATGCATGAACACCCTTTTTATTTTATTTGATTGAGATAACCATGCAAATGAGCTATTGAATGCATGATATGATGCAAATGATTTTTTTCCCTTTTTTTTTAGATATTATGACTTAACATGCAGGATGAGCTGACAAATGCACAATGCACAACGTTATGCAAATGATTAATGATTTTTTTGAATTGGAGTGTTATGACATGTTATGCAAGATGAGCTAATGTTTTTTTTTCGTTTTATGTGTGAATTTTTTTTATGCATGCCTTTGAGACTCTATGCATGTCATGCAAAGTGAACTAATGCATGCATGAACATTTGCTATGATATCTGGGATTTTTTTTTTTTTTTTTTTTTTTTTTATCATGCAAATGAGCTAATGTCGATTTTTTTTTTATGTGATGAATTTGGTGCATGTACAAAGATGGTACGATGCAAAGAATGATGAAATGTTATGACTTCTCGATCAAATGAGAAAATGCATGAACCTCTTTTATGACGTGATGATGTGATGAACTTTGATGCGTGCTTAAAGAATTAACAAGGTATGGACATTCTTTGTGAATGCATTATGATATGCAACTGAATGCTAATTCGACATGTATGATGAATGAACATTTTTTTATTATGCATGATGATATGCGATTGAATGATAAACAAATGATCAAACGACATTCAGAATGAATTTATGATGCATTGACATTATTTGTTTTTTTAATATGCATGATGATATGCAATGGAATGATAAACAAATGATCAAACGACATTCAGAATGAATTTATGATGCATTGACATTATTTGTTTTTTTAATATGCATGATGATATGCTGCAATGGAATGATGAACAAATGATCAAGTGACATGCAAAATGGGATGATGCATGAACACATTTTTTAGCATGATAATATGCAATTAAATGATTGGACATGCAAAATGATTTTATGATGCCTGATATTTTTTATTATGCATGATGATATGCAATTGAACGATTCGACATGCAAAATGATATGATGCATGAACACATTTTTTTATTATGCATGATAATATGCAACTGAATGATTCGACATGCAAAATGATATGATGCATGAACATTTTTTTTTTTTTTTTTTTTTACGCATGATAATATGCAACTGAATAATTCGACATGCAAACTGATTTTATGATGCATGACATTTTTTATTATGCATGATGATATGCAATTGAACGATTCAACATGCAAAATGATATGATGCATATACATTTTTTTTTTTTTTTTACGCATGATAATATGCAACTGAATGATTCGACATGCAAAATGATTTTATGATCCATATACATTTTTTTTTTTTTTTTTTTTTACGCATGATAATATGCAACTGAATGATTCGACATGCAAAATGATTTTATGATGCATGACATTTTTTATATTGCATGATGATATGCGATTGAACGATTCGACATGCACAATGATATGATGCATGAACACATTTTTTTATTATGCATGATGATATGCGATTGAATGATAAACAAATGATCAAACGATATTTAGAATTAATTTATGATGTCTCACATTTTTTTTTTGGGGATTTTATGTTTTATGAGTTGCGCAGAATTAGATAATGCATGAATAAATGTTTTTATTGCACGTGTGAAATGACACCATGCAATATGATGATTTTGACGTGCAAAAATGCAATTTATGAAGAATGAACATTTTTTTTAGATTTTATGTTTTATGAATTGAGCAAAATGAGATAATGTATGAATGAATGTTTTTATTACACGTGTACGTGTGAAATGACACCATGCAATATGAGATTATTTTTTGACATGCAAAATGCAAGAATTGATGCTTTTATTATCGTGCACGTGTGAAATGACACCATGCAGTATGAGATGATTTTCACATGCAAAATGCATGAACTTATGCTTTTATTATGTGTGCACGTATGAAATGACACAATGCAATATGAGATTATTTGACATGTAAAATGTGTCGCAACGTTTTTGCGACGCGGAGCGGTCGACAACCTTCTGTTAAACAGGGGTTTTCACAAAAAATGGAGTCGCCACCAATCATTTAGGGTGTGATTGGTCACCTTGAAAATACGGTCTACGAAGTAAAAAACGAGGTTCGGGGGTCGGTTGAGTGTAGGGAAGGTGCTAGCACCCTACAACATCCCGTTCAAAAACGGTAGCCAAAACATTTTATCCTAATTATCTAGCTAATTTCAAATGGTCCTAAAACATAAATAAAATAAACAACTAAAATTATAATGTCTCAACTAATCAAATCCTAACTTTAAAGAAAGTAGGAATTTGGTTTTGTGAGCGAGATTGTTAATTTCGCCATTAATCGCCTTGATCCCGATACCGAGATCATACGACAAAACAAGAACTTTAAAAATCATTTAATAAAATCGTTTTATTTCAAATTCAATTTGAAATCCGATTAAAACTCGAATTGAAATTCAAACACTTTGGTTATGAAAACAAACAATTTCGAAATTTAATTTAAACTTGATTTGAAATAAAAATCTTTTGTTTCGAAATCAAAATAAATCGAAATTCAATTTTAAAACTTAATTTTAAAATCAAAGAAAATCCTCTTTTTTAAAACAAGGGCGTTCTTGTAATTAGCGCGTGATGGCGGTAATAATAAATCCTCAAAAATAGGAAAATCCTATTTATCCCGGGATTTCAATAAAATTAAAATACCCTCGAGATGAAAGGAACAGTCCTTCATCTCTCCCGGGGTGGCAACTTAAACTTAAAATTCCCTCGAGATGAAAGGAACAGTCCTTCATCTCTCCCGGGGTTGCAAATTAAATTTAAATTACCCTCGAGATGAAAGGAATAGTCCTTCATCTCTCCCGGGGTTGCAAATTAAATTTAAATTACCCTCGAGATGAAAGGAATAGTCCTTCATCTCTCCCGGGATTGAAACCTAAATTTAAATTACCCTCGAGATGAAAGGAACAGTCCTTCATCTCTCCCGGGATTGAAACCTAAATTTAAATTACCCTCGAGATTAAAGGAACAGTCCTTCATCTCTCCCGGGGTTTCAAATTAAATTTAAATTAACGCACATAAAATAATGAAGACGATAAAATAGAGTGACAAAAGATTAAATCATCAAATTAATGTAAGTAATCCCGACAATAAACTTAAAAATTAAACTGAAACGAATAACAAACTATCATGCATATACGATATATCCTAGGTATATAAAGCAGGGTATATATTGAACATGCAATGGGTATATATCTAAATCAGAGGGGGTATATATCATAGGCAGGGGTATATATGGACACAAAACAGATCAGCCACATCAAAATAAGGACAGGGGCATTATCGTAATTTCACTAATAAAAATAAAAAGAAATTCATTTTACCCATGAAATACCCACGATTATCAGCTGGACGCCGTCGTCTGAGTCATCGCCGGAACGAATTGAACGCCGCCGCTTGGGAATCAGTCCTCTAAGAACCGAGCTCCGCCGTGAGCACCGCTGCCGTCAGGTTCGAAATCGAAGGTCGCCGCAGTGAGATTTGAAATCGCCATCTGAGGTTGTACTGCCATGGAGGTCTGCTCGAACGAGCTCGAGCTCCGTCGTCTGGGTTTTTGGAGTTGGGATCGCCGCTGAACTTCGCCATGAAGGAGATCCGTCCGCTGCTGTGAGATCTGGAATCGCCCTCTGAAGTTGTGCTGTCGTGGAGGTCCGAAGGGACAAGGCTAGCAGCTGGGAGCTCCACCGTCGTCGTCTGAGGAAGGTGAAGCCGCTGGAGAGGACGGACCTATCGTCGCCGTCGTGGGATGAGGAAGACGAATTCTGCCGTCCGAGCTGGTTCGGGCTGCTGGAGAAGACGTAGAGATGCTGCCGTTGTCGTCTGAGGAAGGTGGAGCCCCGATCTGGGTTCGCCGAAGTCGCGCCGTCGTCTAGAGGTTGAGGAAGATGAAGAGGATGAAGCGCGCCACCGTGCGCCGCCGTGGCCTTGGGTTCGAGGTTGCTGCCGAATCTTGGAGCTCCGCCGTGCGTCTGGAGGAGTTTGAAGACGAAGCCCGCCGTTCGGTTTGGAGAAGACGAAGATCTCCGCCGCGTGCGGTGGCTCTCCGCCGTGGTCTGCCAGAGATCCGCCGCCGTGCCGCCGCGCGCCGCCTTGGGTCTTGCCGGAGTTAGGTAGGGGAGGTAAGATGAGGGGAGAGGTTGAAGATGATGAATAGTGAATAGTGAAGAGAGAGAATGGATAGGGAAATGATTTTTTTTTTTAGGGATCCCCCCATTTTTGTCTTATCTCCTTCCCTTTTTCCTCACTTTTTTCTCATTCTATTTATAGGAAGCATTAGGTCACAAATGGGCCTTGGTTTAGTTTTTTTCTTTAAATTTCATGACCTACAAATCCAAGAACCGAACCGAGGCACTAAACCGAAACACTAACGAAGCACTAGACCAAGCATTAAACCAAACACCCTAAAATTGAATCTTGAAAACCAAAACACCTAACCCTGAAAACATAAAACACGAAACCCTAAAATGAAACACCCAAAACTAAAAATCTAAAAAACGAAACGCAGCGGGAAACCGGGATCGAAGCGTTAAACCCTAAAACAAAACCCGGGAAGCTAGTGAAAACAAATTTTTTTGGTGATTTTCTTGAAAACTTCGAAAATAACGGAAAAACGCGAAATTAAAGAAAAACTTAAAAAATACTGAAAAATAAGCGAAAAACATAAAATTATGTGGAAAAAAACCAAAATGATGATAAACAAGGCCGGACGAAATACGGTGTCAACAAAATGCATGAGAAGATGCTTTTATTACCGTGCACGTGTGAAATGACACCATGCAATGTGAAATGATTTTTGACATGCAAAATGCATGAGAAGATGCTTTTTATTATGTGTGCACGTGTGAAATGACACAATGCAATATGAAATGATTTTGACATGCATAATCCATGAAGTTATGCTTTTATTATGTGTGCACGTATGAAATGACACAATGCAATATGAGATTATTTGACATGTAAAATGCATGAGAAGATGCTTTTATTACCGTGCACGTGTGAAATGACACCATGCAATGTGAAATGATTTTTGACATGCAAAATGCATGAGAAGATGCTTTTATTATGGGTGCACGTGTGAAATGACACAATGCAATATGAAATGATTTTGACATGCAAAATGCATGAACTTATGCTTTTATTATGTGTCCATGTGTGAAATGACACAATGCAATATGAAATGATTTTGACATGCAAAATGCATGAATTTATGCTTTTATTATGTGTGCACGTGTGAAATGACGCAATGCAATATGAAATGATTTTGACATGCAAAATGCATGAAGTTATACTTTTATTATGTGTGCACGTGTGAAATGACACAATGCAATATGAAATGATTTTGACATGCAAAATGCATGAACTGATGCTTTTATTATGTGTGCACGTGTGGAATGACACAATGTAATATGAAATGATTTTGACATGCAAAATGCATGAACTTATGTTTTTATTATGTGTCCACGTGTGGAATGACACAATGTAATATGAAATGATTTTGACATGCAAAATGCATGAACTTATGCTTTCATTATGTGTGCACGTGTGGAATGACACAATGTAATATGAAATGATTTTGACATGCAAAATGCATGAACTTATGCTTTTATTATGTGTGCACGTGTGATATGACACCATGCAATATGAGATGATTTTCTATGATTTTATGCATGAAATGATGTATGAACATTTTTTTTCTATGCAAAATGATTTTTAACATGTATGAATACACATTTTATTATGCATGAGTGCGATGACATTATGCAATTGATGAAATGACTTTTACATGGTTTTATGCATGAGCATTTTTTTTATGCAAAAATGATTTTTAACATGTATGAATGCACATTTTATTATGCATGGGTGAAATGACACTATGCAATTGGGATAATGCCCGTGATGCTTTTTTTTTTTTTTTTTTTTTTTTTTTTTTATGCATGATGTTGTGTAAATGATGGATGAGAAATGAGGAATATTTTTAGCATGCAAATGACTTTTTTTTTTTTTAGGGTTTTTTCTTTTTTGGTGTCATGCGAAATGAAACAATTCACAAATTTATTTATGCATGAATGATGAAATGAAACCGATTTTTTTTTATTTTTATTTTATGAAAAAAACAATCCTACCCTAGAACAAAACTAAGCAGAAACAAAGGTAAGGTACAACACGATGGGATGTGAAACGTGAGGTTATGCTCTAATGCAACCCTAAAAGATTGGGTGGATATGGGTGATTTGAATGAAGAAATTTCATGTCCCTGCACGAGAATCGAAGTTCCACGAAGGTCGCACTACTCAATCTTCGAGCCTAAACCTAAATGGGATAACGTGTATGAAATGCATGAAAAGGCGAAATTAGGGAAAAGGAGAAAAAAGTAATACTGACGACAATGAGTAAGAGATAAGTGGAATATAACAAACAATAACGACTATAATCAGCTCTAGAATGCAAATGAGTGTGGTTTAAGTTCTAAACAATCCTAAAAGAAAACGGTCCCCGAGCTTTCCAACTGATCAAACAGCGCGGATAGCTCGAGTGAAGAATTTCATGCGCCTGCACGAGAACCGAAGTTCCACGAAGGTCACACTACTCTATCTCTGATTCTAATCCTAAATGGTAGAGCCCGGGTAGGAGGCTTGTGATTGTGTGTGCGAAATGCTTGATCATGCAAAAACAGTAAATTGCGAGAACGACAGAAATAACCCGACACAAAACATAAAGATATTAAACGTCGATCGGCTCTAGGATGCACATGAGTGTAATTTGGGTTCTAAACAATCCTAAAAGAAAATGGTCCCCTAGCTTTCCAACTGATCAAACAGCGCTGATAGCTCGAGTGGAGAATTTCATACGCCTGCACGAGAACCGAAGTTCCACGAAGGTCACACTACTCTATCTCCGATTCTAATCCTAAATGGTAGAGCCCGGGTAGGAGGCTTGTGATTGTGTGTGCGAAATGCATGATCATGCAAAAATTAATTACGATAAAGCAAGCTAATTAAGACAATATAAATCAATAAATAAATAAAACAAACAAGGACCAAAAAGAAAACCGGATAAATGCAAGATAAAATGGAATGACCTAGACCCACTAAAAAAATGTCCCCAGTGGAGTCGCCATGCTGTCGCAACGTTTTTGCGACGCGGAGCGGCCGACAACCTTCCTTTAAACAGGGGTTTTCACAAAAAATGGAGTCGTCACCAATCATTTAGGGTGTGATTGGTCACCTTAAAAATACGGTCTACGAAGTAAAAAACAAGGTTCGGGGGTCGGTTGAGTGTAGGGAAGGTGCTAGCACCCTACAACATCCCGTTTAAAACGGTAGCCAAAACATTTTATCCTAATTACTTATCTAATTTCAAATGGTCCTAAAAACATAAACAAAGTAAACTATTCAAATTAATGCAATGTCTCAACTAACCATACCCTATCTTTAAAATAAAGTAGGGTTTTGATTTTGTGAGTGAGTTTATTGATTTCGCCATTAACGCCTTAATCTCGATACCGAGATCATAGAACTTTAAAAATCATTTAATAAAATCGTTTTGTTTCAAATTCAATTTGAAATTTGATTAAAACTTGAATTAAAAATTAAAACAATTTTTGCTGTGAAAACAAACCATTTGAAATTTAATTTAAAACATGATTTGAACTAAAAATGTATTTTTGTTTTGAAATAGTAACAAAATTCAATTTAAAAATCAAAGGAAAACCACTTTTTACAAGAAGGGCGTTCTTGTAATTAGCGCATAATGGCTGTAATAATAATCCTAAAAAATAGGGAAACCCTATTTATCCCGGGATTTGAATAAAATTAAAATACCCTCGAGATGAGAGGAACAGTCCTTCATCTCTCCCGGGGTTGCAAATTAAAATTAAAGTACCCTCGAGATGAAAGGAACAATCCTTCATCTCTCCTGGGGTTTACAAATTAAAATTAAAGTACCCTCGAGATGAAAGGAACAGTCCTTCATCTCTCTCGGGGTTTACAAATTAATATTAAAATACTGCGCACAAACTAACGAGAAAGAAAATAACGAAAATAAAGCGATAATTAAATAAACGCGCAAGCTAATATAACTAAACCCGAAAACACACTTAAGAATTAAAAACTGAAACTAAATAAACCAGCAGGCCTATGCAATATAACCTAGGTATATAAACAGAAAAGCATATCAAGGTATATATCGAACATGCAGGGGTATATATGTGTTCAAATAGGGGTATATATCATATAACAGGGGTATATATGGGCACAAAAAGATCAGCAAAATACTTATAACAGGGGAAAACTAGTAATTTTACTAAAAAAACCTAAAATGTCGTTACCCACGCGAGGAGCACGCCGTCGTCTGAGTCTTCTTCTCCACGAGGCTACTGGAAGTCTGTCGTCGTTCATCGCCGCCGTCAGGTTCAAGCCCTTCCACCCGAAGTTGCGCCGCTGCACATCGCCTCCGTTTGCTCGCCTCGCCTGAAGGTTGAAGAAGAATACCGTCGCCTGGGTTTGATGGGGTTTGAGCTCCGAGGTCGTCTAAGCTCTGTTGCACTGATTTGCCGCACGTGGAGTTGAATGTTTGAGCAAGGTTCGCGAAGGTGCCGCTGCCGAGGTCTAGAGTCGAGGATTGCTGTTCGGGCCGAAGAGGGAGCTTGGAGCTCCGCCGTCGGTCCGAGCTCGAGGTAGAAGATAGGTCGTCGTTTGTGATGGAGCGCATGTAGCGCAGCGGAAGCGAGAAGGATCATTGGCACTCTAATTTCATCAATTTAGCTAAATAAGAAACATGCACAAAGCTTTGAAATAAAAGGAATTAGAACACATACCTCTTGTAGTTCTAAAGACTTCTCTTCCAATGCTCGAATCTCCTCACGAACCCTTCGAAGCTTCCATCGAACTCCTCGAGAACCACCTCCGGTAGTCCCGCTATCCTCGGGCCGAGCAACGGAGTGGTGGGACTCCTTTATGAAAGAAAAAGTTTGGAAGAAGAAGATGGGAAGATGAAAGTGATGAGGATTTTGTGAGAAGAAGTCTAACACTTAGCTTTCTAATTTCTCAAGTAACATGAACTCTTCATGCTCATCCAACATTCAAACTCTTTGAAAATTCATCAACTTCAAACCATTTGAACTTCATCCAATTTATAGGCAATTCACATGCAACAAAGTCTTTGCTTAGCATGACATCTCAAATTGGATGGATTAGTCTTCAACCAAGTGTTCCAAAATTGATGAGTTTATATGCATGTTGTTGGTGATTCACAATTCACTTCACAACTTGGATAAACCCACTCAACTTGGATAAATCCACTCAACATGGATAATTCCACTTTGACTTATAATCACACTTGTAATATTTTGTCATTTTAAAATTAATTCATAATTAATTTTAATAAGCAAAATAAATTTTAATTAATTAAACTTTTTAATTAATTAATATTATTATTTAATTCAATATCAAATATTAATTAAATAATAAGACTAATCCCGGTTTCTTAAACCGAATCATCACACATGAATCCCTATTCATGTTTTACACCGATCCCATATTTAAATCATATTTAAATATGTCCATCATTCTTCCAAAACCGAATTTCAATAAATTCAAATTATTTTTCTCTCATATTGTTACACGGCTTAATCCGAGCTAGCCAGGAGAACCTAAAGGACCTACAGATCATGAGCTCCAACGATACGAGATTAACCGGTCAAACTCTTTAACCAAGCTAACCAACATTCGTTAACCCCCGGAGACTCCACTAAAGTCCAAGGGTTGCACTCTCCTCACCGTAGATATATTTATGTCCTCTTGATATAATCATCATCAGTAAGTCGATCCTTCACAGGTCGTTCGTAATTACAGCTGGGTCAAAATAACCGTTTTACCCCCGTAATTACATCTTGTTCCTTAAGTCCCACTGATCCTCTAATGAACTATTGGTTTGTGGTCCAACCACCAAACCGATTGGTATGTGATCTCATCACTATACCAAGTCCCTCTCGGGCCAATGAGAGGGTGGGATCCCTAGTTCAAGACCCGGAGTCAGCACTTAAGGGAACAACCTCTCTACTAATCCCTCAGAGCGGGTAAGAGTGAATTCCATCTCGCAGGACTATGTTCCCAGCTACCTACCCGGTCTTATCCCCAAGATGGTAGGCTTATTGAGTCGGCGATCTCGGGCCACTCTCACCCATACAAGTCAAAGGATAAGCCCGAATAAATAGGAGTTCATAGCGTGCTCAGGATTCAGATCGAGTTACCTAGGTCATCATATGAAAAAGTCGGTCTTTACAGTAAACGGAGTTATAAAGAAAGAGCGACTTTATTTCGCGGTTCAATCTTATGCAAACTTATTGCATAGGACGCCCCCACTCACATGTCTCCACATGAATGATTTCGGATCACATCGTTTGTACTATACAAAGTGGGCCGCGTCCAATAATGTCCCCAAGATAAGGTACCCAGCCTTATCCCTATACTATAGACCGTTCTGGCTATTACTTGAACTTGATCCACAATCATGTCATACATGAAGTTCAAGTATACAACCTATAGCCATGGGTTCTTTGTTTATTGGAGTTAGGTTAAAAGTAAAAACAATTCATTTTATTCAATAACAACTTTACTGAATAAATCGCAATAACAACTTTATTGCAAAATAGAATATACATTCAGTTTACAAACCACGAGTTTTAGGACATAAAACCCAACAAACTCCCACTTGGACTAAAACGTCAGTGGAGTATTACATGCGGGATGAGAAAAACTGGAATATCAAATATTTCCATGGCTTTTCTCCCACTATCCTACTGTACAACTCGTAGTCCTAGACTCACTAGGTGCCCCTCGAACACTTTAGCCGTGAGGGACTTTGTAAACGGATCAGCAATATTGTGCTCTGAGGCGATCTGCATGACGATCACGTCTCCTCGATGCACTATCTCCCTGATGAGATGATATTTCCGCTCTATGTGCTTTCCACGCTTATGGCTTCTTGGTTCTCTTGAATTTGCCACAGCACCAGTATCATCACAATAAAGTGTGATAGGCAAATTCATATTTGGAACAACTTCCAAATTCGTCAAGAACTTTCTAAGCCATACAGTCTCTTTCGCAGCTTCGCAAGCCGCGACATACTCAGCTTCCATGGTGGAGTCAGCAATACAAACTTGCTTTTATACTCCTCCATACTATTGCCCCTCCGTTAAGAGTGAAAACTGATCCCGATGTGGATTTCCTCGAATCCTTATCGGTTTGAAAATCAGAGTCAGTGTATCCTGTAAGGATCAAATCCTTCGCGCCATACACGAGCACATAGTCTCTCGTTCTCCAAAGATACTTGAGGATGTGTTTAACGGCAGTCCAATGATCATATCCTGGATTGGACTGGTACCTACTGACAATTCCCACTGCATAGCATATGTCGGGTCGTGTACATAACATGGCGTACATCAGACTACCGACTGCTGATGCATAGGGAATTCGTCTCATATCCTCAACTTCTTGAGGTGTCTTAGGACACTCTTCCTTTGACAATTGAATTCCATGCCTGAAAGGTAAAGAACCCTTCTTGGAATTCTGCATCGAATATCGTATCAACACCTTGTCGATATAAGATGCTTGAGACAGCGCTAGCGTTTTGTTCTTACGATTCCTTACGATTTGAATCCCTAGAACAAATTGAGCCTCTCCCAAATCTTTCATTTGGAATTGGGTCGCTAACCATTGCTTAACGTCAGTCAGGAACCCTACATCATTCCCAATGAGTAGGATATCATCTACATATAAGACTAAGAAAGCTACAACAGAATTGACTATTTTCTTGTAGACACAAGGTTCGTCAACATTCTGTTCAAAGCCATAAGATTTGATCGCAGTATCAAACCTTATATTCCAGGATCTAGACGCTTGCTTCAACCCATAAATGGATCGATTAAGCTTGCAAACCTTTTGCTCTTGACCGTGAATTATGAACCCCTCTGGTTGAGCCATATAAATACTCTCTTCAAGATTGCCATTCAGAAAGGCTGTCTTGACATCCATTTGCCAAATTTCATAATCATAAAATGTGGCAATGGACAAGAGTATTCTAATCGACTTTAACATGGCAACAGGGAAAAAAGTTTCTTCGTAGTCCACCCCTTCCCTCTGGGAATAACCCTTTGCCACAAGTCGAGCCTTAAAGGTTTGCACCTTATCGGCTTGGTCTCGTTTCCTCTTGTAGATCCACTTGCAACCGATAGGTCTTTCACCATCAGGTTGCTCTACAAGATCCCAGACCGAATTAAAGTACATCGACTCCACTTCGAGGTCCATGGCTTTAAGCCACTGGTCCTTGTCTATGTCATTCATTGCCTGTTTAAAGGTCAATGGATCCTCAACGCCGTCATCAGGTATGACGACCTGGGTTTCCGTTAAACCCATATAGCGGTCGGGTTGTCTCACATCCCTCCCACTACGTCGAGGTATTCTCAACTCTTGAGAAGGACCAGCCTGATCAACAACTCTTGTTGACCCATCTGTAGCTTTCCTGGAAAGTTCGGTCAAAACAATTTTGCTCGAAGGTTGATGATCTCTCATGTGGTCTTCCTCTAAGAACGTGGTGTTTGTCGATACAAGCACCTTGTCCTGTTGAGGATCGTAAAATAGACCACCTTTCGTTTCCTTGGGGTAGCCTACGAATAGGCATAATTTTGAACGATGTTCCAACTTCTTTGGATTGGGCACCAACACATGTGCCGGACACCCCCAAATTCTGAAGTGACGTAAACTACCTTTACGCCCTCTCCATAACTCATAAGGTGTTTCTGAAACACTCTTAGAGGGAACCATGTTCAAAATATATACAACAGCCTCTACTGCATATCCCCAAAACGAACTAGGCAGTTGAGCATAGCTCATCATAGATCGAACCATGTCTAACAGGGTTCTATTTCTCCTTTCGGACACACCGTTCTGCTGCGGTGTTCCGGGCGCTGAGAGTTGGGATACTATTCCATGTTCTATCATATAGTCCTGGAATCTTAAATTCATATACTCTCCACCTCGATCTGATCGGAGTGTTTTAATCGTTTTACCTAATGTGTTCTCAACCTCTGCCTTATACTCCTTGAACTTTTCAAGAGCTTCGGACTTATGATGCATTAGGTAAAGATAGCCGTACCTAGAATAATCATCAATGAAGCTGATGAAATATTCATACCCTCCCCGTGCTTTAACATTCATCGGACCACAAAGATCTGAATGTACAAGCTCTACAGTTTCTTTGGACCTATGACCTTTTTCAGAAAAAAGATCGTTTGGTCATCTTGCCCTCAAGACAAGACTCACATGGTGGTAAAGAGTTGTCCTCTAACTGATTTAGGAGACCACTCTTAACTAATCTCCCAATCCTATTGAGATTAATGTGGCCTAGTCTCAAGTGCCAAAGATAGGTACTTGGAGAAAGTTTCTGCCTTTTAGTTTGAGTTTGAGCTGTTTTAAACATCTCGGTGTTCAAATTAGCTTTTGCCTCTGTTGGTCTTAACACATACAAGTTGTTTTCAAGTTTCGCAGAACATATATGTACACCTCTTTTGCTAATGAACGCTTCATTAAAATCAAAAGATACTTTATACAAATGTTCAAGTAAACAAGAGATAGATACAAGGTTCCTTTTAAAACTAGGAACCAACAGTACATTTTCAAGTAAAATGAAACTATCTCTATATAACAACTTGACAGCTCCCACTGCCTTGGCTGAGACAACCTCTCCTGTTCCAACCCTGAGAGTTATCTCACCTTCAGCAAGCAGCTGCCAGGAACTAGTTTCCTGTAAAGAAGAACAAACATGGTTAGTGGCTCCTGAATCCAGTATCCAGGCAGAACTATCATGTTCCACTAAACATGTTTCAACAACGAGTAAATCATATTTACTTAGTTGTTTCTTCTCAGCTTTGCTCGCCATGAGGGTATCATGATAGACCGATGAGGACGGTTGTCCAAACATCATCTGTAATGAATCCATGATCTCCTTAGCGGAGACCATTACCTCATGCTTCTTAGCTAACACATCGGATGTGCTGGCCAAGATGTAGACTCGGGCTTTATCATTAGCCCTAGTCCACCTGTCAAATGCATCTCGAACAGTTCGAGTTGCAGATGAGCTAGGAAAGGGAGGACATTCCTCTGTTAAGACAAACCTAAGATCATCGATAACAAGAATCGTATTCAAGTTCGATTTCCAGGTCGTGTAGCTATCCGCGTTTAGTTTATCATAAGCTAGTAATTGGATAAACGAGCTAGACATGCTGAAAAGAATGAATTCTATTAGTGAATTGAACTTAACCTATTTTTAACAACCAATCAAGAATTTTAGCAAAAGTAATAATGTACCCAAAAAATCATTATTAATTTGCAACGATACTTCAGTGAGTCAGAGCAACCGCTACCGAGGGGCAGTCAATCACTCCTTCACTGAACCAAGACATTCTTGACTAAATGCTAATACCAGAATAACTGATATTCCTATAGCACCTTAGTTATCGCTACTTCGGTCAAGAATCTACTAACAACTTAGTAATCCTTGTAAGTGTGACCCGCCATTTTCAGAACTCAGAGGTCGGCCCCAATAGTGCAACCAAATGGAAATGTCAGAGTTGGGAATGGACCTAAGAGACCCTATCCATTTCTGGAGATTGAGTTGTTCCGACTCCCATGAAACGGCCCTCCGAATGGGCGGTGCTACTATGGGCAACCAGCAGGCGGAACATGGGAATCTCACGGTTCAACCTAATGGAGGAGACCGCAGGATGTATTGACATACTTCCTTCTCCCACTTACTATAAATACTTTCTCCATTCACCTTGCTCTTGATTTATGCAAACACCATCCGAATGGGGATGCCCTATTGACATCACGAGGCCGAGCATAAATCTCACGGTGTGAACTTTGCGGAGAACGTAGGAGAAGATTGATATATCACATATACCTTCTCAACACCACTACTAAGTATTTTAGAATGGTTTGGGTATAGTTTTACTTAGGCATTATCCGGCTAAGACAATAAAACCTAAGTCTAGGTAGAACATACTTTTACCTAAGATGTCTAGGTGATAAACGTTTTATAACCTTACACCTCTCACGTGCATGCTCATAAAGCCGGGTTAACTTAACTCAAGTACCAGATCGATCCCCAGGTAGGAGGTGTTCCGTAAACCGTCATCTTAAATACCTCCAACCTTAGTGCAGGATCAAACCGGGTGAGTTCTCTCGTAACCTTAGCTTTACAAGATATCGACCTATTTTAACTATTAAAACGAATCGATACTAAATTCCTAATCGCATTGGAATTCTTTAACCCTTAGTGAGCATGCATTTATCTTTGTTATAGATTTTAAATGTCTATCTCATTTTACAACGCTTTATAAAACAAAGACATTCTATAACATGCTTCCTAAGCTAGAATATAACCATTACATTCAATTTATAACATGCTTCCCAAGCAAGAATATAACAATTATATTCAACTAAGGCAACTATGTTGTATGTTTAATTTCACAATTAATATAACACTTATATTAATTTTACTTTTAAACAAGCAACATCTAATTCATAAATTAATATAACACTTATATTAATTCTCATGAATTAAGCATGCATACTATACAACATAACACTTATATTATACTTTCAATGCATGCAACATGCTTCGTATGGTGGGATTTGAAATCTATATGGCATACTTTATGCACATACAAGAGACTTTAATTAAAACATACATTCACAATGCATAATTAATTAAACACACTAAAGTGGACCGGTTTTGGCATCACGGACAAGCAAGCAACTAAATTATTACAATAATAATTCATCAACTAAGTTGAGACGCTTCTGAACCCTTCGAACCGCCACGAACCAACTTGAATTTGCTTGAACCGGCCAAAAAAACAGCAACTACAAAACTTCAAAAAAAACTGAACCGGTCCATAACAACTGTCACGACTTCAACAGCCCGTAACTGAACCAATACCGACCCGAACCGGACCAAACGAACGCTGAACCGGACCTCCAGAGGGTGAAGAACAAGGAACCGGTCTGACTTTCAGTGAACCGGACCGCCCGAGGACCGAACCGGACCGTTTCTTCCACCTTGCGTTGAACCGGTGTTGTGCTGGAATTTTGCAGAAAAAAAACAGCAAAAAACAGCATGCTGTTTTTTCCGACACCCGAGCTTCTGTCTTCGAATTGAAAGCCTATATGGACTCTAATGACTCCAAATGTTTTACAGACTCTTCTTCACACATTAAAGCCCATACACACTCGGGCATTTAGAAAACAAAGTACAAATAAAAGCTCAAAAAAATATGCCAAAACCGGGAAACACTTTAGACGCCCATAAAAATAAATTTCTAAAACAAATACCCACCGAGCTCAAATTGATGCAAATTGAGTGACCAAAAAAACGCTCTGATACCAATTGATGGAGCGCATGTAGCGCAGCGGAAGCGAGACGGATCATTGGCACTCTAATTTCATCAATTTAGCTAAATAAGAAACATGCACAAAGCTTTGAAATAAAAGGAATTAGAACACATACCTCTTGTAGTTCTAAAGACTTCTCTTCCAATGCTCGAATCTCCTCACGAACCCTTCGAAGCTTCCCTCGAACTCCTCGAGAACCACCTCCGGTAGTCCCGCTATCCTCGGGCCGAGCAACGGAGTGGTGGGACTCCTTTATGAAAGAAAAAGTTTGGAAGAAGAAGATGGGAAGATGAAAGTGATGAGGATTTTGTGAGAAGAAGTCTAACACTTAGCTTTCTAATTTCTCAAGTAACATGAACTCTTCATGCTCATCCAACATTCAAACTCTTTGAAAATTCATCAACTTCAAACCATTTGAACTTCATCCAATTTATAGGCAATTCACATGCAACAAAGTCTTTGCTTAGCATGACACCTCAAATTGGATGGATTAGTCTTCAACCAAGTGTTCCAAAATTGATGAGTTTATATGCATGTTGTTGGTGATTCACAATCCACTTCACAACTTGGATAAACCCACTCAACTTGGATAAATCCACTCAACATGGATAATTCCACTTTGACTTATAATCACACTTGTAATATTTTGTCATTTTAAAATTAATTCATAATTAATTTTAATAAGCAAAATAAATTATAATTAATTAAACTTTTTAATTAATTAATATTATTATTTAATTCAATATCAAATATTAATTAAATAATAAGACTAATCCCGGTTTCTTAAACCGAATCATCACACATGAATCCCTATTCATGTTATTTAAATATGTCCATCATTCTTCCAAAACCGAATTTCAATAAATTCAAATCATTTTTCTCTCATATTGTTACACGGCTTAATCCGAGCTAGCCAGGAGAACCTAAAGAACCTACAGATCATGAGCTCCAACGATACGAGATTAACCGGTCAAACTCATTAACCAAGCTAACCAACATTCGTTAACCCCCGGAGACTCCACTAAAGTCCAAGGGTTGCACTCTCCTCACCGTAGATATATTTCTGTCCTCTTGATATAACCATCATCAGTAAGTCGATCCTTCACAGGTCGTTCGTAATTACAGCTGGGTCAAAATAACCGTTTTACCCCCGTAATTACATCTTGTTCCTTAAGTCCCACTGATCCTCTAATGAACTATTGGTTTGTGGTCCAACCACCAAACCGATTGGTATGTGATCTCATCACTATACCAAGTCCCTCTCGGGCCAATGAGAGGGTGGGATCCCTAGTTCAAGACCCGGAGTCAGCACTTAAGGGAACAACCTCTCTACTAATCCCTCAGAGCGGGTAGGAGTGAATTCCATCTCGCAGGACTATGTTCCCAGCTACCTACCCGGTCTTATCCCCAAGATGGTAGGCTTATTGAGTCGGCGATCTCGGGTCACTCTCACCCATACAAGTCAAAGGATAAGCCCGAATAAATAGGAGTTCATAGCGTGCTCAGGATTCAGATCGAGTTACCTAGGTCATCATATGAAAAAGTCGGTCTTTACAGTAAACGGAGTTATAAAGAAAGAGCGACTTTATTTCACGGTTCAGTCTTATGCAAACTCATTGCATAGGACGCCCCCACTCACATGTCTCCACATGAACGATTTCGGATCACATCGTTTGTACTATACAAAGTGGGCCGCGTCCAATAGTGTCCCCAGGATAAGGTACCCAGCCTTATCCCTATACTATAGACCGTTCTGGCTATTACTTGAACTTGATCCACAATCATGTCATACATGAAGTTCAAGTATACAACCTATAGCCATGGGTTCTTTGTTTATTGGAGTTAGGTTAAAAGTAAAAACAATTCATTTTATTCAATAACAACTTTACTGAATAAATCTCAATAACAACTTTATTGCAAAATAGAATATACATTCAGTTTACAAACCACGAGTTTTAGGACATAAAACCCAACAGTTCGTTCGTGGTCTGCCGTCGTTGGGTTTCACCAGAGGAGATGAATTCCGCCGCTGATATCGCCGTCGTCTAGGTTCGGCCGAAGTTGGCTCCGCCGTCTGGATTTGGGAGCTTATTCGGGTTGAAGATGGAGTGGGGGGACCGCCGCTGTCGTCTGGGGGTCAGTTGCACGTTCGTGAAGACGCAGCCGCCTGGTTCGAGGCTGCTGCCGGATGGTTCGTGAGGGGGAAGCTCGTCGCCGTGCACCGCCGTGGATCGCCAGAGCTCCGCCGTTCGAAATTCCGCTGGAGAGGGGGGAGCCTCAATGTGGGAGATGATGAATAGTGGTTTTTGGGAATTCTCAAATTTTTTGTCTCCATCCCCTTTGTCCCATTAGCCTACACTTTATAGGCCATGATTAGGTCTAAAAAACCCACATGGGCCTATTTTGGCCCCTTCCCAACATTGGCTACCCTAAAAAACCTAAAACCCTAAACTAAACACCAAATTGAAATTTTAAACCCAAAACTTAAAATAAAACGCTAAATTGGAGTCCCGAGATCGGGACACTAAAATTGGAAACCCTAACAAATGGACCCTAAATTGGAAACCCTAAAAATGGAGACCCTAAAAATGGGACCCTAAATTGGGAACCTAAATTGGAAACCCTAAAAATGGACCCTAAATTGAAAACCCTAAAACCAGAAAAACTAAAAACAAATCGCAGCGGAAAACCGAGATCGAAGCGCTAAACCCTAACAAAACCCGGGAAGCTTCGAACGACCCACTAATGGAATACAAATTTTTTTGTGATTTTCTTGAAAACTTCGAAAATGTCGGAAAACGCGAAATTAAAGAAAAACTCCAAAAATATTTAAAAATGAGTGAAAAACATAAAATATGTGAAAAAATCCAAAATGATGATAAATAAGGCCGGACGAAATACGGTGTCTACACTCATTGTTTGGCAGGAAAGCAAAGTAGAGTTTCTTTTAAAGCGTCACACCCTTCTTCAAGGAAGCCAAATGTACTTGACTTAGTACATTCTGATGTTTGTGGTCCTATGAAAACTAAGACACTTGGAGGTTCGTCATATTTTTTGACGTTTATAGATGATCATTCGAGGAAAACGTGGGTTTATACCTTGAAGACTAAAGATCAGGTGTTGCAAGTGTTTAAACAGTTTCATGCCCTTGTTGAAAGAGAAACTGGTAAAAAGTTGAAGTGTGTTAGGACCGATAATGGGGGTGAGTATATTGGACCTTTTGATGAGTATTGTAAAAGCCACGGCATTCGACATCAAAAGTCACCTCCTAAGACTCCTCAGTTAAATGGGACAGTTGAGAGAATGAACAGAACACTGGTTGAAAGAATGAGATGTTTGCTTTCACATTCACAATTACCGCAAACATTCTGGGGTGAAGCATTATGTACAGTTGTACATGTTTTGAATGTCACTCCATGTATTCCATTGGATAATGAAGTACCGAACAAAATTTGGTCGAAGAAGAATATATCTTATAATCACCTGCGTATTTTTTGGTTGTAAAGCTTTCGTTCATGTTCCTAAAGAAGAGAGAACGAAGCTTGATGCAAAAAGTAGACCATGTGTGTTCCTTGGCTATGGTCAAGATGAGTTCGGTTATAGACTATACGATCCAGTGCAAAAGAAGATTGTAAGAAGTCGAGATGTTGTGTTTGTAGAAGATCAAACCATACAAGACATTAAGAAGACAAATGAAACAGAGTCTGAACACAATGATGATCTGATTGATTTAGATTCAGTTCCCTTGGCACAACCTTCTACACAGATTGAAAATGAGGTTCAGAATGATCAGTTTGAGGATACAGATGAGGTAGAATATTCTGAACAGATTGAGGCAGATGATGATGTTCATGAACAGTTGCTAGAAACTAAAGTTCCTACAGATGTTTCACTCAGGAGATCTGCCAGAGATCGACGTCCGTCAACAAGATATTCTGTTGTTGAATATGTGTTATTGACTGACGGGGGAGAACCCGAGAGTTATGAAGAGGCCATAGAAGATGAGCACAAAAGAGAGTGGATTGATGCAATGAAAGATGAGTTGAAGTCTTTGCATGAAAACCACACTTTTGAGCTTGTAAGATTGCCTAAAGGAAAAACCGCACTAAAAAATAAGTGAGTTTATAGAGTGAAACAAGAAGAACACACCTCAAAACCTCGTTACAAAGCGAGATTAGTTGTGAAAGGTTTCAGTCAGAAGAAAGGTGTTGACTTTGATGAAATTTTTGCTCCTGTTGTTAAGATGTCTTCTATACGTGTAGTTATGGGTTTGGCAACTAGCCTTGACTTAGAAGTTGAACAGATGGATATTAAAACTGCATTTCTTCATGGTGATTTAGATAAAGAAATTTATATGGAGCAACCAGAAGGTTTTGAGGAGAAAGGCAAGGAGAAACTTGTATGCAAGTTGAAGAAAAGTCTTTATGGGTTGAAACAGGCACCAAGACAGTGGTACAAGAAGTTTGAGTCAGTTATGGGGGAGCAAGGCTTCAAGAAGACTACTTCTGATCATTGTGTATTTACGCACAAAAATTCTAATGATGATTTTATCATATTATTGCTTTATGTTGATGACATTTTGATTGTTGGCAGGAATGTTTCGAGAATTGACATGTTGAAGAAACAGTTAAGCAAATCCTTTGCCATGAAGGATTTGGGGCCAGCAAAGAAGATTCTTGGAATTCGAATAGTACGAGATTGAGCATCCAAGAAATTATATATGTCACAGGAGCAATACTTGGAGAAGGTGCTTGAAAGATTCAACATGAGTAAAGCTAAAGCTGTCAGTTCTCTTTTATCTAGTCACTTCAAACTGAGTACCAACCAGAGCCCTTCTACAGACAAAGAGAAGGAAGACATGAGAAGATTTCCATATGCTTCAGCAATTGGGAGCTTGATGTATGCAATGGTATGTACTAGACCAGATATTGCTCATGCTGTTGGTGTTGTTAGTCGTTTTATGTCTAATCCAGGAAAATAGCATTGGGAGGCAGTCAAGTGGATATTGAGATATTTGCGAGGTACTTCTAGTTTGAAGCTCACTTTTGGAAGTGGAAAGCCTGTGCTTGTCGGTTACACTAATTCAGATATGGCAGGAAATCTAGATAACCGAAAGTCTACTTCCGGGTACTTGATGACTTTTGCAGGTGGTGCAGTGTCTTGGCAGTCAAGACTACAGAAGTGTGTTGCATTTTCTACGACTGAAGCAGAATATATTGCAGCTGCGGAAGCGTGCAAAGAGATGTTGTGGATGAAGCGCTTTATCCAGGAGCTTGGCTTCAAGCAACAACGGTATGTGATATTCTGCGATAATCAGAGTGCTATTCATCTTGGTAAGAACTCTTCATTTCATTCAAGAACCAAACATATAGATGTAAGGTATCATTGGATGAGAGATGCATTAAATGATGGTTTGTTTGAGCTTGAGAAGATACATACTGATCATAATGGATCTGATATGTTGACTAAGAATCTACCAACAGGAAAGCTTGAGGTTTGTCGTTCCGCCTCTGGAATGACAAGTTCCTCCACATAGTGAAAAGGGGGAGATTTGTTGGGTATTTTTCACATTAGCGGTGGAAAGCCCAAAAGTAAAAGCCCAATAGGGAATTTAGGTTTACCCTATTTAAAGGAAGAGAAGTCAGCCGTTTTGTCGAGCCAAGCAAACCGAGGAGAGAGAAAAACGGAATTAGAGAGAAAGAAAAAGTGCAGAATTCTACATCCGTACAGTTTTCGTATTTCAGTTCGTTGGGGATCAATCCGTGGTCCGATCGAACTGAAATTTTGACAGCGTGTTCCTGACACGAGGGTCTTCAATATGAACGGTGGAGATTTCGTTTGGAGCTATATACAGGCAGATTACAGTGGGTAGTTCGTGGTCACTTGAAGTGAGATCTTTCTTCTTTACTCTCTTGATTTATTGTCGTTTGTTGCCGAGATTGATCATCTCGAGAGATCAGTAGTTGTATACCTCTAGTTGTGACTAGGGAGAACTCGTTGTAGCCCATTATTGATTATAGTGGAGTTTTTGACTTCGGTCCGTGGTTTTTTACTCTTCGCATTGAAGAGGTTTTTCCACGTTAAAACTGCTTGTGTCTTGTGCTTGAATTATATTGTGTTCTACTTGTTTAATTTCCTATTAGGTTCACACAAGAGAGGGATAATTGAATAATAGAATTTAGTAATTATCCCAACAGGGACCTCAGTTCAAACCCAAATGAGATCCGACCCAAAATGGTGAACTGCAGACGAAGTTGGAACAGAGAAGTATACGAGAAATTACAAGTTTTAATTATATATGAAGCAGTAAATCACAAGCGTTCAACACTATTTCATTACGTTTGAAGCTCTCTTGGTAACTTCTGGTGGATAATTTTGAGAGGTTCACCACATAATTGAGTGTGACATGCCTTGCAAAAGGCTTGACAGATAGATAAATGTAGAGATGCACCGTATAAATGTAAATGGTGAAATTAACCAGATATTTTACGGTGGATCTACAAATTGAGTAGATTGCCCCAAACTTATGTGTGACATGCAGGTACAAGTTTTAAAGTGAGTAACTTTGAACTGTCACGACAAGATGGGTTTGCTCCAGTGTGATAATTAAAACACTATTCAGATGGGTATGATGGTATGAATTTTAGCACATGAGAGATAATGAAGGTCAAAATAAAGTTCTTCTCGAAATTTAAGTTTGGCTTAACAATTAAGCTTGAGAAGAGTACTTTGAAAAGATAATGAAATGGTCGAGACTCGACAAATTTTCCAACAGAAGAGTAGTGAAAACAACCATTTTTCTTTCTTTCAATTTTTTTTTTGTTTGATTTTTTTTTCTTTCCAAACGATGATTCACCGTGATTTTGTCATTAATTATTGCTAAAGTTTCAACCAATGAAAACGATTAAAACAATCACAAGAATGATCAAGTAAACACGCAAAATAATTTTTTTTTATTTGCCTTTTTTTTTTAAATGCAAGCGATGAGATTTTTAATTTCAAAAAATACGCACGAGATGCAATTATTGAAAGACATGATTTTTTATTTTATTTTTTTGATGTGCAAAATGAGACGATGCATGAAATTATATTGCCACATGCGATTTTATGCAATTAAGAAGAAACAAAATCTTTGAACGACTTGATATGCGAAATGCGATAATGCATGCATGAATGACATGATATAATGTAATGCAACTGATTTTGAATTTGATTTTTTCTGCTTGTCATGCAAGATGAAACAATATGATGCAACAAATGATTTTTTATTTTTTTTTTCAATTTTTTGTTTACGACATTTCAAATAAATGAAATAATGCATGAACAATTTTCATGATGTGATAACGTGATGTTATGCAACGATTTTGATTTTTTTCTATCATGCAAAATGAAACGACGCATGCATGGACACCCTCTTTTTTATATTTTACGCATGATGTGATGCAAGTTTTTTTTTTTTTGAATGTTATAGATAACCATGCAGATGAGCTAATTAATGCACGATATTATGCAAATGATTGATGATATTTTTGTTTTTTTGGAGACGTTATGACTTGACATGCAAGATGAGCTAACGAACGCACAATGTTATGCAAATGATTACTGATTTTTTTCTTTTTTGAAATTGGGATGTTATGACTTGTCATGCAAGATGAGTTAATGCATATTTTTTTGTTTTATGTGTGAATATTTACGTATGCATTTTTTTTAGATTCTATGTACGTCATGCAAAAATGAAATAATGCATGCATGGACACTTTCTATGATGCATATGATTTTTTTTCCATACAAATGAGCTAATGCCGAAACATTTTGTATGATGTGATGAATTTTGGTGCACGTACAAGATGATACAATGCAACGAATGATGAAATGGTATGACTTCTTGTTCAAATGAGATAATGCATGAACATTCTTTATGATGTGATGATGTGATGAACTTTGATGCATGCTTAATGAATTAACGATGTATGGACATCTTTGGTGGATGTATTATGTTATTGAATGACAATTCGAAATGCAAAATGAATTTATGATGCATGCACATTTTTCTATGCATGTATGAAATGCAATTGAATGATTATTCGACATGCGAAATGAGTTTAGGATGCATGAACATTTTTTTATTATGCATGATGATATCCAATTGAATGAATAACAACTGATCAAACGACATGCAAAATGAGTTTATGATGCATGAACATTTTATATTATGCATGTATGAAATGTTTTTATTACGCGTGTACGTGTGAAATGACACCATGCAATATGAGATTATTACATGCAAAATGCAAGAATTGATGTTTTTATTACATGTGCATGTGTGAAATGACACCATGCAAAATAAGATTTAAGCATGTTATGCATGAATTTTTATGTATGCTTGATATTGTGGAAATGATGGATGAGAAATGAGGAATATTTTTGGAATGAGCATTTTTTATGCATGCAAATGATTTGTTTTTTTTTTTTTAGATTTTTTAGTGTGTCATGCAAAATGAAACAATTCATGAACTTTTATTTATAGCGTTAATGATGAAATGAAACTTGGTTTTTTTCTTGCGATGCATAGATGAGATGCAATTAATGAAAGAATTTTTTGTTAATTTTGTTATGCATATGTCTAAACCTTAAATGTTCTTAGGAAGAGAACAAAAATTTCTCGAACGAAAGTTTTTATTTGGATGAGAACGCAATGACTTGTGAAAAATGCATGATTCTTTAAATTCTAAGGTGTCGAAATACAAATGATTTTTTTGTTTTTGTTTTTGTTTTTTGAAAAACCGACGTATGTAAAACAAATATTCACAAAGAAAAAATTTCTGCAAATGGAAAAACAGGGAAAATGAACGAAAACTTTTCGTGCGCTTTTACGGGGGCATGTTACATCCTCTCGTAGGTCGACATTACTCGACTCTTCATTCTACACCTAAATGGGAAAATAAAAATGAACGAAGACTTTTCGTGCGCCTTTACGGGGGCATTTTATATCCTCCCGAAGGTCAACAATACTCGACTCTCCATTCTAAATCTCAACAATGAGGTCCTCAAATTAATCGAATGCTAAAAATTAGCAAATGAATTAAGCTGAACAAGAAATATTTCGTGCGCCACACAAGAGTAATTATGTCCCTTTGAAGGTCGACAATACTCGATTATTTGTTATAAACCTAAGGGGTACAACTCAGATGCAAAAATTTGATTTTTTTTTTGGAAAATACATATAATGAAATTAACAGACACGCAACTCAAAAACATGAATGAAACACACAACATATGATATAAGCACGAGAATCAAACATGCGACAAAATAAGTGTATCCTACAGTTCCGAGTTTAGATGATCACTGGTTAGCCCTAAGATATATATGAGTGTAATTTAGATTATAAACAATCCTAGATAAAACGGTCCCCGAGCTTTCCAACTGATTAAACAGCGCGAATAGCTCGAGTGGAGAATTTCATGCGCCTGCACGAGAACCGAAGTTCCACCACTACTCAATCTCCGATTCTAATCCTAAAGGGTAGAGCCCGGGTATGAGGCTCGTGATTGTGTGTAAAATGCATGATAATGCGATAGGCAGGAAGGAAAGCGAGAATAACAGAAATAAAAACCCGACAAAATTAGTATGCATGAGGGAAACAATACATAACATAAAGATAAATGACCGGCTCTAGGATGTAAATGAGTGTGGTCTAGGTTCTAAACAATCTTAGGGAAAAAACGATCCCCGAGCTTTCCAACTGATTGAACAGCGCGAATAATTCGAGTGGAGAATTTCATGCGCCTGCACGAGAACCGAAGTTCCACGAAGGTCACACAACTCAATCTCCGAATCTAATCCTAAATGGGAGAACCCGGGTAAGAGGCTCGTGACTTTGTGTGAAATGCATGACCATGCAATAAAAAATAAATTATGATAAATAAATTACGATAAAGCAAGCTAATTATAACAATATAAATCAATAAATAAATAAAACAAACAATGACCAAAACAAAAACTGGATAACTGTAAGATAAAACGCAATGATCTAGACCCACTAAAAAAAGTCCACAGTGGAGTCGCCATGCTGTCGCAACGTTTTTTCCGACGCAGAGCGGCCGACGTCCCCTTTTAAAGGTTTTGTTTAAAATAAAAGAGATGGAGTCGCCACCAACCATTTTGGGTGTGATTGGTCATCTTAAAACGAAAACCGATCTAAGAAAACAGAAATCAAGTTCGGGGGTCGGTTGAGTGTAGGGAAGGTGTTAGCATCCTACAACATCCCGTTAAAAATGGTAGTCAAAACATCTATCCTAGATTATCCAACTAAAATTTAAAAGGTCCTTAATTTGAGAAAAATAAATAGAATTAAAGTAATAAAAGATATCTCACTTAATCATATCTTAACTTTAAGAATAAAGCAAGAATTTGATAAGTGGGTGCAATTACCCATTAATTAATTATCATGTTTTAAATATCCCTTAAATAATTTAAGGAAATTATCCCCCAAGAATTTGGAAAAAAATCTCAACTCCGTCATAGGATTTATGTGATAATATTTATTTAAATTCATTTTGAAATATTTGAAGAATCTAGTTTTAAAAGAAATCATTTGAAATATTTAGTTTTAAAAATTAACTTGAAATTCATTTTGAAATATTTGAAGATAGCGCATGATGGCATTAAGAGTAATTAAGAAACAAACTTAATCCTCAAGATAGGGCAAGATACCATATTCCATCCTGGGATCTCGAAAAGTAAAGTAAATGAAACACATCCTCAAGGTGAAAGGTCCTCCACCTATCCCGAGACTGGAGTTTTTAAAAATAAACTAAGCAAACTAAGAAATAGAAAAAGTAAAATGCAATTTAAAATAATCAGGCATCCATTGAACCTAAATAGCAAGGCAAGAAGATCGAAACGTGGGTATAATTTGAATATGCAAGGGTATATATGAGCATATAATCAAAGGGCATGAACCACATATACAGGGGTATATATGAACTTCAAACAGCAGGCATATATGATATAACCTAAGTATATATAAGCATATAGTAAGAGGGCATGAACCACATATACCACGATATATATGAACTTCACACAACGGGTATATATGATATCAGCTAGGTATATATACCATGTTGATTGCAAGGATGGACCCGCTGAAGTATCTCTTTGAAAAGCCAGCCTTCATGGGCCAGCAATGTGGCAAATGTGACTCTCAGAGTTCGATATTGTGTACGTCACCCGAAAATCCCTAGCGCATAAGCAGGGGATAGGCCTTCAATTCAAATCACGAGATTAAAAGTTTCAATAGGAGCCCTACTTCCCTCTTTGCGACCTCATCACTAAAATGAAAGCGCAAAGTACACATCAGCTCAAAAGTACCCCTTTCCATTATGATGATAGGGGTGGACGGTAGGGCGAGCCTCAAACAGTAAGTATATATGAATGAAATCAAAGAACACAACAGCAACCCATCTACACGGTATATACCGGGGCATATACAACTTTTAGCAAAATCAAGGGTATGAATCGAATATGCAGGGGTATATATAAGCATGTAACCAGAGGACATCAGCCATATATACCACGATATATATCATATACCCAGATACATATATCAGTAGTTAACAGATCAAAACTAGCTCCAATATGATAATAGGGGGCGAATTCGTATTTTCACCTAAAAATAATAATAAAATTAAAGAAAAATCGTTTTACCCACGCGTTTTCAGCTGCAACTTGGTCTCCTTCTTCCTTTCGCGCAACTACAACACGACCACTGTCGAAGTTCGTCGTTGGGAAGACGAGGCGTCGTCGTACGGAGGTAGGGGAAGGTGATACGCCGTCGATCGCCATCGCAAGCATGTGTCACCGCCATTAGCTCATTCGAGAGTCGTCGTCATTGAAGATCACCATGGAGAAATGAAGCCGCAGCTGTCGTCTGAAATGGAACGCTGTCGTTGGAGGTTCGTGGATCTGCAGTGAGGGCTCCGCCGCTGCTCGTCTGCTTGAGCGCCAAGGTCGTCTGAGCTTCAAGCTTCGCCGCCGTTCGTCTGCTTGAGCGCCGGGGTCATCTGAGCTTTGAGCTCACTGCCACTGGTACGGGTCCATCGCCATCGGAAGGTTGAGGACGAAGATGAAGGCGAACGCCGCTTGTCCGCCACCATGCGCGAAGATCCACTACTCGGAGTTTAGTCGCGCTGTCGTGGTTTGCCGCCGTCAGTTGAAGATCGGGGAGGATGGCGTCGCTGATGGTTCGAAGATGCGCTGCCGTGGACTCACCGGACCCCGCCATGAGTCTTGCCAGAATTTTTGGAGTTCAAGAAGAATGGGAAGGGGATGGAGGAAAAAGATGATGAATAGTGAAAATGGAGGAGAGAGAAAAGTCACCTTTCTTGAATTCTCCAACTTTTCGTCCTCTTCTCCCAAAAATCCTAAATCCTCTTCTTTGTTTTTCCTTCTCTGTTTTCAAACTCTCCCTTTGCCTCCTCTTTTCAACCTCTTATAGAGTTGATGGGATTCTAAAAAGAATTTAAAAAAACTCAAACCCTCAACAAACTCCAAAAATTCATCATTCTCCTTAAAGTTTTCACAAAAACTTTAACAATTTCCTCAACCAACTTTGAAATCCCTAAAAAAACTAACAAAAATTGACTCAAACCTAAACCTCATGGGAACTTATCTTTGGAAAACTAAATAATAGAAATTAATCTAATTTTAAAAATCTTGAATTTACTTGGCCAACCTCTTGTTTAGAAATCAATTTAATTTACCAATTAATTTGAAATTAAACTTTAAAATTGAATTCTAAAATTAAACATTTTGGAAAAACTACTGGGAACTTATTTTGAAAAATTAAAAAATCTTGAATTTACTTGGCCAACTTCTTATTTAGAAATCGATTTAATTTATCAATTAGTTTGAAATCAAACTTTAAAATTGAATTCTAAAATTAAACATTTTGAAAATTCATCTCAAAAAATCTATTTGAAAGCTTTAATTTTTGAAATCAATTGAAATTTCTCTGGATTAAATTAAAAATTCAAAATCGAATTCTAAAGTTAAATGCCTTTAGAAACTTTCCCTGAAAATTTGAATTTGAAATACTTAATTTGAAACTCTACAATCTAAAACCCCAAAACTGAAACTCTAAATCCAAAACCCAAACCTCCCTAATTCAAAACGCCAAATCTCCTTAAATCAAAACTCTGAAAAAACTGGTTTGTTGTTTTCTTTTGCGATTTCGAAATTAACGGGAAAAGACGAGATTAAATGATTTCAAGAATCTATTTAGCAAAATGCAAGAAAAAAAACCCTAAAACGAGGAAAACTTAAAAATAATGATAAACAAGGCCAGACAAAATATGGTGTCTACATGTAGTTTTTAAATTGTAAAAAAAATACGTAAAGTAAAAACGTGCAAAAAAATCACTCCAAATTATTTTTATTTTGTTTTTAAATTTAAATTACATTGTGATATTTTTTTATAGAGAGATGAGTGATATATTTTTTTTTTTTCTGGTGGGAGATTACGGGTAAGAGGGGAGAGAGAAGAGAGAAAATCTTGGAAGAGAGAAAGTTAGTTGTTTTTAATTACTAAATCTTAAAAATGAGAGAAGAGATTGAGATTCTAGAGAGGGTAAATAAGGAATGAAAAAGATAAGGGAGAGAGAGATTAAACTAAAAAGAAGTCTATATCAAACTTTTAAAAATAGGGACATCTATCGATTTTGAGAATAATAAAGGGTCATCTATCTCTTTGCCCCTAAAAAAACATATCCATATCTAATCCAATGCATGAAAGGGTCGGGCCGGGCCGAGCTGGTCAACCGTTGACCATGGGTCGGGTTTAGGCCTACCTTTGGGCTTCGAACCCGATGATGAGGCGCATATATATTTGTACGCATCAAAACAACATGCATTTCATACAATTCATTAAAAAGATAGAGATAAGATAACCAAAATCATCAACAATGTCCAACCATCCAAAATGCAATAAGTTATTTGTACACAAAAAAACTACAAAGTAGAATCAAACAAACCTTCTACGTATCTTTCTCATTTGTGTCTTCTTAACTAATCTGAGTTTGATTGTCATCATTAGTAAAAAATATCGCTTATAATTCTAGTTCATCCAAAGATAAACTAGTCATTTCTAACATTCTGACACCCTCCAATGACTCAAAAGAATCTTCAGCGATGTCCCACATTTTAGTTTCTCCTTTTGAATATTAAGGAGTTCTTCTTGATAAAAGACGAAGATTGCGATGAACAAACACCAAGTCTTCTGCACGTTGTGGTGTCATCTTGTTCCTTTTCATGGAGTTCACAAATGAATATGTACTCAAATTTCTCTAAGAACATGAAGATGATGAAGGTTGCACAAGTATTTTCATAGCTAGTGACTGTAGAGTTCGAGCACCAGCACCATGGATGGCCCACCAACCTTTAGGATCAAGAAGATATCTATCACGTATAGAATCAAAGTCATCAAATTCTTAAGCAATTGTAGAGACGTTGGAAAATTCCATGTTCACTCTATCGCGCTGGTCATTTGAACTAAAATATTTATTTATACATTTTTTCCTCTCGACATACTTTCAAATCTTGATGGGGTTGGGACTCGATTCTTGTCTTCTTCAAGCCATTGCTCGCTATAATACCTAATTAAAATTTTAGAATAAATCAACAATTTTAGAGTGTGCTTAGAAATAAAATAAAAAATAAACATCTAAGATGTCTTAAAGTATCTTGGATTTAGAGAATGTGTCAAACAATATAGTGGAGTGTTATTTTTTTTTCCAACGATCAATTAGAATTTGATACTTGTTGCGCGCTCGAGGTGTGGGCAAAATAATAATGAGGAGCGCTCAAATCATGCAAGCATACATGGTCTAGTGCAACAAGTAATAAGTATATTTATATCGTATTCCACAGAGATTTGAGTAGGCATGCACAACTTTGATTGTTAACTTAGAGAAGATGTAACCAGTGACAAATTTGTGTTGAGGGAAAATGTTATAGAAACGTAATGAATGCAAACAAAATACAAACACTAAATGAAAACCAAATGAAAATGCGGAAAAGATGCTAAATAGCAACAACATGGACAGTGCTCAGATAAGACAAAGAAAATGATGCGTAAAAGGCGAGATAACAACAAATGCAACGACAAAATAAGATTCACCGCTAGACAAACAGAGCAGGCTAGAAATCAACAGGTTACTCATAAAATGGGTAGTTAGCAAAGATCCATCATAAATATCAACCACTTAGCATAAACAAACAACATCTGTCGATCTCGATCATTAGGAATCAAGCTTCATTCATATCCAAACAAAACTATCATCCCATTCATCACATCATGCTATCAAGCGTACTAGGAGAGCGACCATGTCTAGCCTCCTCTCTGGTTACCATGAAAGGCTAGTAAAAACATGCGACTCATACTCCCTAATCCTCTCGGAGGTTCAGAAATCATTAACACAAAATTGATGGTCGGTCGAAATTGCATTGTTGGAATAAAAACACACATGCTTTGAAGATACCATGCTAGACTTACGCTAAAAACCAAATCCAATCGTTACCAAATCATCCTAGCCATCCCTTGACGAAATTAGTTCCTCATACTATAAATGATAGAAATGACAACAAAAGAATTCATACTTCAAAGAATCTAACTACAACAACAACAACAATAAGATGAGAGAACAAAAACTGAAAGATGATCGAGAGTTGAGGAAGATGGTTCAAGCTCTAGGTGCTCTTCTTCACAGTTGCGGCTTTCTTGGAGAGTTCTTCAATGGAGGTTTCTTCTTCCCCAAAAGCTCTCAAATTGAAGATTATTCTTCCAAAAAGTTCTCTTCCGAAGATCCACTTTCTCTTTCTACTCATTTCTATTTATACCCTCAGGGTTTCGCCCATAAATTGCCCTAAAATGATCTAATGAATCTCATTGGATGGCTGCAACGGATAAAGCATTTATGCTTGTACGACAGGGGAAAAGTTCCTTAAAGATGCATGTTTTGCTGTCGCGTTGCGCCCGCATAATTCCCTCAATCTCCCAGCCAGCCTTGTTGTCCTGATGCTTCTTGGGCGAAATTTTCGCGAAACCTAAAATATGCACACAAGAGCTTATTTAAGTACAATCAAGCATAAATATGTACATTTATCGCACAATGAATCATAAGTAAGCTTTCTCTCAACTTTATGCTAAACTCCTCAAAACATCAATTTAATTAAATCAATTACTCAATGAAGACTCAATACTTCTTATTTTTCTACTCTAAATAACTCTCATTTGGAGAGTTATCAATACACCACCCCATAGAAAGTTGAAGACTCATCTACATGATTTCCTTCATGTCTATAGATTGCAACCTTCACTTTTTCAATCATGGTGTCCCACACATCATATATCAAATGAAGGCAATGTTCGTCTGTATCACAAACTCTTATCATATCATATCACCAAGTAACAATTCCTTTACATGTCCTGCTTTCCCTACATCATCTTCTCTGTAGCATGCCCATTTGTCGTTAATAACCATAGTTTGTAAACCGCCCTTAATGAGCTTAAATCTTTTAAGCATGATAATTGTAGATGAAAAACATGTTTCTACAACTGAGAGTAACTTCAAAGATACAAACTCATTGAATATAGCAAGCCTCATTGAATGGTTCATAATAAAGTTCTTCACAAACATAACATCACTGAAAATTTCAGAGATCCAACCACACTCTTCATACAACTTGATTACTTTCAATATTTCTTGCAACACAAATATTATTCAAAGTAAGATTGAGAATATGAACTACACATGGTGCCCATACTATGTTTGAAAAATGTGATTCAATAATTTTTTCCGCACCTTTACAATTAACAACATTATACGTGATTATTTGGATCACATTCTGATGTCCCACCTCATTAATGACTTCTTTCATTAGATTTGCTATGAAATATTTATCTTTAATCTTACCCGAGCAATCTACAACTTTAAGGAACATTGGTTCTTCTTCAGTAATTGCCATGAAGTTAATCAAATGTCTCCTTTGCAAATCACTTCATCCATCACTAACAATATTTACCCTCTTAGAAGATCATGTGCTTTTAATAGGCTCCAACAATCTTAAAACATTAGACTTTTCTCTTTGAAGAAGACTTGTCCTCAACATATTATACCCAGAGGTAAATAACCCGACAATCCATTATTTGCAGCCAACATATATGAATTCATATAATGTGGATTTCTAGCCAAATGGAAAGGTAACCCTAGAGAATAAAATATCTAGCAATTCTACACGTAGTTGATCACGACCCGCCATGTTAAATGATTTCTCAAGTGTACTCATATTTCCTTTTCTTTTCTTTTGTTCCATGGTTGAATAAGAAGAATAGCTACCCGTAGTTCCAAAAGATGAAGGTGGTAAAGGAACTTGTTTAAGAACATTCCTTTGGCTTCAAATTTTTGCTTCATCTTTCAACCTTTGCATTTTTGCAGTATCTTTATGGGTGACCTTTCGATATGGTCCAACTCCATGACCACTTATTTTCAAGAGGTGAGCCATAACTCTTGTATACGAACCTTTTTTATTTTCTTGGAAAAATTTACACTACCAAGAAATATTCTCACCTCCTTCATTCAATCTTTCATTTTTTTGTCACATATTGCCATAAGGGTTCCATGTCACCTTCAATATTGGAACCTTTTGAATTCATATTGGTATGAATCGAGGAAGAAGAGTCCATCATAAATTAAAATTTTAAAAAACAAGAACTCAACTTTGTTGCAACAATTCAACAAAGAAAAAAAACAAAAAAGGAAAAAAAGAAAGAATAAAAACCTGCAAAATCGATTGTGTGTGGAGAAAAAAGGAGAGAGAGAACTGAAGAAGTCGTCGCGTCGGTGGGTTGAGAGAGGTGAAGAGTCGTCGCCGCTGGTTGTTGGTCTTGGTCGTAACTTTGCCGATTGAGTTTGGGTGGGAGGGAATTTGTAAGAAAGTTTGGGTGGGAGGGAAATCGTAAGAAAATTTGGGTGAGAGAGGGAAATAGTAAGAAACTTGGGGTTGGAGAAAAAAGCGTGAGTTTTTCCCCTACCCTAATACTTTCATTAAAAGTAAATGGGCTTCAAAGTAGGAGAGAGTGGGTTATGTTTTTATAGGGGATAACAAGAAGAATGTCCAAAATTTAATAGCCATTTTGATTTATGTCCAGAATATTTTTTTATTGGATAAATGTCTAAAAACCATATTTAACCTGAGTCAACTCATGCACTAAAGACTAAACTACCCCTGCAACAAATTCTAAACTTATCCTAAAATGATGCATAAAATCTGTGTAGTTAATCTTAAATCTCTGATTTAGTTATATTTGTTATTTAGTGATATTTTATAACAAATTCTCCTAAAACTATCCAACATTTAACAAGTCAACATTTATCATTCATGTATTTAAAAATGCAAAATGGAAATCTGATTAGAAAAAAAAAACAAAAAACAAAGAAAAATCTAATTGAAAACAAAAAAAACTTACCGCAGTCAGCTGAAACAATAATACAGCTGAAACAATAATACACAGTATTGAAAAGAGTATAATATAATACACTGTATTCAAAAGGGTATAATGAAAATGCACTATATTCAAAAGGGTATAATGAAAATACATTGTATTCAAAAAATTAAAAGGAGAATGTACTGACGAAATTCATTCTAACAATACTAATAAAATTTATCCTTTAAAACTTCCATTGAAAAAGTAAAAGGAAAATATACTAACAAAATTCATCCTAACTATTTCAAATGAAAATTTACGGACAAAACTCAATACACTGTAATTGAAAATCTATTAACAAAATTCATACCAGAGATATACTAACAAAATTCATAAATAAAATAAAAACAAAATAAAAATAGGTGTAATTCAAAATATCTAACAAAATTCATACTAAAAAATAGTGTAACTAAAAATCTACTAAGAAAATTTAAAAAATATAAGTGTAATTAAAAAATAAAAATAAAAACAACTAAATCACTATAATAAGGAACTAAGAAAATTAAAAAAAAAATCAGTGTAATTAAAAAAAGAAATAAAAACAACTAAATCACTAGAAAGAGGGGAACAAAATCTACCTGAATCTTAACCTAATTTCTCAAATCTGTGATCTCTCATCAAAACCGGTAACTTTACCGAAATTTATGAGGTTGTGATCTCTCACCGAAACTGGTAACTTCAGGTAACTTATGAGGTTGTGATCTCTCACCAAAACTGGTAACTTCAGGTACCTGTAACTTCAATAGAATTTATGAGGTTGTGATCTCTCACCAAAACATGTAACTTCACCGGACCCTTCAGCGCACACATAGACCTTGCATAGATATGCTTGATAGGGGCAAAATTGGAAGAATCAAGATAAATGTGAGCATGGCTTAACTCACGTGTGGCCATAATTCTAATAGTTTTTTTTTTTTTTTTTTTTTGTATTCATTTAATTTGCCTATGCTTTTAATGAGTCCAAATTCTCATATGAGTCTAAACTCTCATACCCATCCTTATTGACCCTACCCTTGATGGTTATTATTTCTATATTTTTCGAGTATTTATTGTATTAGTTAATGAATTTATTTTAGTTTTATATTACCAATTTACCCTTCATTTTAATCCCAAAAGTTGAGTTATTGACTAAGAGGTCAAGGGTTCAATCCCCCACCCGGTATTAATTAAATACCTTTGCAAAAAAAAAAAAAAAACATGTAAGTGAGCATAGCTCAATTGTCATATAAAGTTGTGTCCTTGACTAAGAGGTCAGGGTTCAATCCCCCCACCCGCATTAATTAAATACCTTTTGTTAAAAAATATTCGTCAGCAGCCTGATATCGCCTCCGCCCATATATATATATATATATTATTATATAATATATACAAGGTGTTTATAGTCTTCATTATGTTCTAACCCTACACCCAATAAATATAGCAAACGGTAATATATAATATATAGACTTCATTATATAATATATACCATCTATATTATACAAATAATAACGTGTAATATAGTACATCATATATACAACAAGCTATTTATGCACGTTTTTTTTGTTTATATGTATTTATTACATAATATATACTAGGTATATATATTCATCAATATATACAACATGCTGTTTATGCATATTTTTTTTTATATGTATTGATTACATAATATATATGGTAATAGAACTTTTGGGTATAGTTCTCTATGCCCGAGGTGTCGAATCCCGCCAAAATAACATTTATAAATCCGATACTACTGAGCTTTGAAGCTAGTGGTAGTCGGGTATCGAACCACATGAAACCTAAATTATTTTCTCTTAATTAATTTCTATTTGTCTTAATTAAAAACAACAAGTAAAAAAGGGGGGAAAGTTAAAGAAAACGAAACTAAAATTAAAACATGCAAGAATTAAACTAACGGAAAAATAAAAATGCGAGGAAAATTAAATGAAACACATGTGCTCCTAATTTGAGTGTCGGGATTGACTGTTGATGTAATTCAGATCATAGACACAAAAGATACTTTGCTGATTTTTGTTAACACTAACGCACATTACAAGGCCTAATCAAAACAAGTAATCTCATGCTTTAATTAGAACTAGTAATTCCAATTAATAAAGAGTTGACAACTCTAAACTAAGCTTCGCTAATAATTCTAACTTAGGGGCGATCACTCTCCCAAATTAGAATTAATCGCGAGCGACGAGTAATCATGCGACGAGCCCATTGCTGAAATCTCTAACAACGGACTCGATTTTACTCTTTCCCTACAATTTAACATGCAACCAAACAAACATGGCCATATTCATGTGGGCAAGTTACCGTTACTCAAAACATGAGATGCGATCACTACTTCATGAATCTTTAACTAATTCAACACACAACAAACTAAATGGGAGTCAACCATAGAGAAAATCATGCTGGAATTTAATTCTCAAGAGTAAGAAAGAGTTGAACAATATAACAAGCTAAGCATACGTCAAAAAAGTCAAGTCTCCCCTAATTCATCAACAAAACAATCCCTAATTTCAAATTAGAGCACTTATCTTAGCCAAATATGTCGAGAATCGATCCAAAATCGCCCAAAAACCTTGAAAATGAGTATAAAACTCACAAAACCCGAGGCCAGTGGAAAAATATCGAATTTTCTCTCTAGAATGAATAGTGCGGCGCTTTTAGGGTTTAAAACGCTTAAAAACTGAAAAGAATGAGTTTGGGCCGAAACTGGCAGATTGGGCCGCACATGGGCGCGGAGCGGGTCTGGGGCGAGCGAGGCGGGCGCGGTTCGGGCGTGGAACGTTGAGGAACGGGCTGCGCGAGGGTGGGCCGTCTGGAGCGCGCGTCTGGGCTTGAGGTCCTGACCGTTGACCGTTGACTAGAGTTGTTGACTTTTACAAAAATGTAAGAAAATCATCCATCAATCGAACCTAGGCTCTCCCAATTCTTTAACATGACCAACACCATTTAGCCACTAATTGATTTTGAGTTAAGATTAAATTATTTAATTAATGTAGTATAATCACTCAAAACAATTAATTAATAAAATGTTCTAAAATATCCATTTAAGCCCTTAATTAATGCAAATGCCCGATTTATCCCTAAGCGATTAAATTATACAAAATATACCAATTAAGCCCAATTAATTATTCTAATTCTCAAGACTTAGGAGCTAAATATTAGCACTTTTAGAGTGCTATCAATATACCAGGCGAAGACTTACCGACGTATGTAGTTTCGGCGGCGGACGATGTTGAAAAAAAAAGCGGCGAAAACTTACTAGAGATGAACAAGCACGACGGTGTTTCGTTGGTTAAACGGCGACAAAACGGAAAAAACACCGCGGTGTCAGAATTTTAGGTGGTTAAACAACGGTGAAACAACACAAACACGACGATAGAAAGCTTGAATCTTGAAACATGGGGTTTTAAAAGCTTGAAACAACAAAAAACTTCAATCTTAAACAAATGGGTTTTGAAAAATTGAAACCGTAGGGATGATAGTCCCTTTTTACAAAAAATAATAATAATAATAATAATAATAATAATAATAATAATAATAAAAGATGCTATGAATATTTTGAGCAATTAATTCCAAATAAGCCAAATCAATTATTATTACTTATTTTTACTTTTTGATTTTCTTGATTTTTTTTTGGAAAGAAAACGTAAAATACATTATATAGAGGGATAGAATGGTAAAAGTTCTAATTATCTTAGTTCCTATTTTTGTACCGGACAGACATGAATGTAATAAAAATTTATGTTAAACATTTTTGAAATATCGTATATCTTATTGACCCATTTGTGTTCAAACTCCAATTTACCCATAAAGCCCGTTTGGTTGGATGACATTGAGGGTGTGAATGAGCATGTCCAAGCTCATGTTTGGTTTTAAAATTGATGATCGGGCAAATCATTTTCCTATGCATCATTTGATGTGTTATAGCCAAGACTTTCTTAACTCATTTAAAACGGTGATTTTATTTAATCTTCTTCTCACCTGTTGGTGGGTGCTCTAAGTATGTTATCTTCTTCATCATTTTTTTATTATTATTTTTAAATCGGTTATATTTCCATTTTCAATTTCCATTGATTTTCAGGATTGATTTTCTTTTTCATTCCTTTTAAATCTTTACATGTGTCTAGTTTTTTTTTTTTTTTTTTTTTTTTTTTTTTTTTTTTTTTTTTGTGTGTTAAATGTTACATTCCCACTTCCATGTTCGATTTCCATTAATTTTCATATTTTGGATTGATTTTCTTTTTCTTTTTCATTCTTTTTTAATTCGGTTACATTTCCATTTCTCTTTCTTCTTTTTTCATCTATTTTTGTTAACATGTGATGAACATAAACAAATATATGTCTTTCTTCTATCTGTTCTGTTTTTTCTTTTAATATGTTACGGACAAAAACAAAGATATGACTTTCTTCTTCTTTCTTTTTATTTTTTATTTTATTTTTATTTTAAAATCGGGTAGAGCATGACTTTGTTATGAAGCAAGCTATGATTTTTTATTTTTAATTTCTATTTATAAGATATGACTTTGCTTTTGTGTTATCTCCACAACCAAGGTCACTTAAGATTTATGTTCCCAACTCTTCATGGTTTTTCATAGCTAAGAATTCATAGATTTAGGATGTGTTTGGTTTAGATTCCTAAGTGTTTAATTTTTGCAAAAAAGTCATTTTGGAATAAATTGAAGTGTTTGGCAACCATCCAAAATAAATTTTTAGAGAATAAGTTTTTGAAATAATATATTTTGGATGAAACACTTGATATTAACTTTTGAAAAAAATGTTTTTGGGTGTTTATTTGAAAAACCTACTTAGTTCTCATATTGTATTAAAATTACCAAAATACCCCCACACTCCTCTTTTAAATTTTCTCCACCAACCAATCTCCTTCGACCACCGTTGCCCCTCACCGACCATCTCCGATCGCCGCCGACCACCGCCTCCAAACTCTGACCACCACCGCCCAACTCCGGCCACCCGTCGCCCCGCTCAGACCGCCCGACCCCGGCCACCCGACCCCGGCCACCCGACCCCGACCACTGCCGCCGCCTGACCCCGACCACCGTCGCCGCCCCCGCCACCCGACCCCGGCCACCGCCGCCGCCACCCGACCCCGGCCACCGCCACCCGACTCCGGCCACCGCCGCCGCCACCCGACCCCGGCCACCGCCGCCGCCACCCGACCCCGGCCACCGTCGCCGCCACCCGACCCCGGCCACCGCCGCCGCCACCTGACCCCGACCACCGCAGCCGCCACCCGACCCCGACCACCTCCGCCCCAACCCGACCCCGGCCACCGCCGCCGCCGCCACCCGACCCCAACCCTGACACCGACCCCGGCCACCCGACCCCGACCACCGCCGGCCCCCTACCCGACCACCCGACCTCGACCCCTACCCTGACCCCGACACCGACACCGACCCCGACCGCCCGACCCCGACCCCGACCCCTACCCCTACCCCTACCCCTACCCCAGCCCCGACCTCGACTTTGGCCCCGACACCGACCCCGGCCCTAACCGTGGCTGCCGGACCCCGACCTTGACTTTGACTGCTCGAACTCGACTTCGACCCCGACCGCCGGACCCAAACCCCGACCACCCAACCCTAATCGTCGGACCCCTACCCCTACCCCGACCCCGACCATCAACAATAGTAAACCCTAAACTCTAAACGGCAAATATAAATTTAAACTTATTAATTCATATTGTTTATTAATAATTGTCCTTATAGTAATTTGACATTAAGAGAAACACTTTTAGTGTAGAACAAACCAAACACACTTGTAGATAAAAACATTTTTGAGAAAATGTAACCAAACATATGAGTGTTTTAATTATAAACATTTCTAGAAAAAATGTTTTTAAAAAAATGCATTCTTTGAAAAAAGTTTTTTGAGTAGTCAATCCAAACCCACCCTTACTGATTTGGTATGCACTTGGGATTGTGAATAATAGAAATATAATTATGTTCAATTGAAGGATTTGGATTTAGTAGTTTGAAATTTGAATTTGAGGAGACATTGTTAAGTCAATTGTATCTAACACAGTAAAGTCAAGAGTATTCAAAAAGCCAACAAAGACTACCATAATAGCTAAATATAGATGTGAGTTTGAACATTTTGAATAGGGCAAAATGCACTTTTGGTCCCAAAAGTTTGAGTTAGAATTATATTTGGTCTCCGAAGTTTGAAAACATACACTTTAGTCCCTCAAGTTTGCTAAATCATTCTAAATGGTCTCTAACTTAACTTTAGCCTAACGGAATGGTGGACCGTTAAATGATGACGTGACTTAGATGACTAACCAAATTCATTTGATTACATGACAATTTAATTAAAAAAAGTAATAAAAAAAAAAAGAAAATCAAAATATAAAAAACCAATTAGTTATTCTTCCTCCCCCTCCATATGTGCCCTACCCTACTTTATCGATATTTTCTTCAATTACTCAGTGCGAACGACACGCTCCTCAACGACGTCCGCCAACCCTTGGTCTTGTCGTCATTTGTCATCCCCCGTCGACGGCTGCCTGCCCCTTCATCGTCCGCCAATCGTCACTGCGGCACCCTCCGTCATACAGTCAACCAACCACCTCCGTCATACACAACCCTGCCCAACCCATTTTGACTTGATTGAGTTTTGGTGTATTCTTCCCCACATCATAAATGTATTCTTTAATATATTTTAAAATATTATTGTTCATTGTTTTAAAATCGATTTTATTGAAGATGCTCGAACCCATTTGTAACTTATTTATTTAAGAAGTATAATACTTCCTATATGAAGTTGAAATCCATTAAAACTAATTTATTAAGTAGTAGAATATTATTATTTTTTTTATTTTTTTGAAACATGTGTAGTAGAATTGTTGATATGTTGGCACTCACAAAACTCCAACAAGGCCTTTCAAGCTTAAACAAATTTCTCATACCGTTCCTTAATAGGTTTTTTTCTCATACTGCTCATAATTTTTTATCATATTTTTTCTTAATACTATTCTCTAATAGCTTTGAAACATAAGTAGTAGAAAAGTTCTCACTTTAACAACTAGGTGTGAGATTATATTTTTATTTTATCTTTTTTCAAATTTATTTAGTTTTTCTATTTTGTCTCTCTTTCTTTTGATACTATTTTCCTATTTCATTATGTGATTGATTATTTGGTTCGAAAATGCCATAATTTTGTATTTATAGAATGAATAGCATAGATCTCATATTTCATTTCAATGGTCGACTTGTTATAGCTGATAACTATGAATATGTTGGAGGGACTGAGATTGTTGTCTCTGTTGATAGAGATATATTATTGATGGAGCGATACACGCAGCGGAAGCGATCTTGGACCGATGATACTCTAATTTCACCAATTTAACAAATAATAAACATGCTCAAAACGACGGAAATAAGAAATTAGAAATACATACCCTTGTAGTTCCATTTTTTTCAAGTAACGCCGCACGTTCCTCGTTATGAACTCTTCCGACCTCTTCTCACGAACGCCCCGAGGACCACCCTAGGTAGTCCCGCTATCCTCGGCGTCGAGCAACAGAGTTGTGAGACTCCGTTTAGAAGAGAAAAGAAAAAGAAAAAAGGAAAGAAGAATAGAAGACAGAGGGAAGAAACAAAAACAGAGGGCTGAAGATTTTTTTTTTTTTTTCAATTTCGTAAACCCCTGCAATTGAATACCCCACCTTTCCTCTTCCATTTCTCTAATCAGCCAAAGGGTTACTTCTATATATATATATATATATATATATATATTTAATTATTATTATTATTAAAAAATAATAATAAAAAATTTATTTATTAAACATTTTAATAAATAAAAAATTTATTTATTAAACATTTTAATAAATAAAAAATATATATATTATTATTAATTAAACTTTTTAATTAATAAATATTATTTAATTTAATATCAAATATTAATTAAATAATATGTCTAAACCCGATTTTCCGAAAACCGACTTTTTTACCCATGAATCCTATTCATGTTTTAGGCCAATCTCATATTTAAATCGTATTTAAATATGTCCATCATTCTTCCACAAGCCGAATTTGAACAATTCAAATTTTTTTTCTTTTTCTTTACTGTTATACTGTTGCACAACGTTATCCGATCTAGCCAGGAGAACCTAAAGGACCTACAAATCATGAGCTCCAACGATACGAGATTATTCGGTCCAAACTCTTTTAACCCGAATCAATCAACTTTCGTTAACCCCCGGAGACTCCACTATAGTCCGAGGGTTGCACTCTCCTCACTGTAGATATGTTATGTCTTCTGATATAACCGTCACGGGCAAGTCGACCCTTCACAGGTTGTTCGTAATCACAGCTGGGTCATTTTAAACCGTTTAACCCCTGCATTACGTCTTGTTCCTTAAGTACCACTGACACCTCTAATGAACAATAGATATGTGGTCCAACCAACAAATCAATTAACCCTCTCATCTCATGAGAGTGCGCGCGCTAATTGTTCAAGCCCCAGAGTCAGCTATTAAGGGAACAACCTATCTACTAACCCTGAAGAACGGGTTAGGAGTGAACTCCAATCTTGTTGTACTATGTCCCCAGCTACCTATTCGACTTTATCCCCAAGATGGTAGGCTTATTGAATCGGCGCTTATGGGCCACTCTCACCCGTTCATAGCGAGCTCAGGATTGAGATCGAGTTACCTAGGCCATCAAATGAAAATGTCGGTCTCATCAGTAAACGATGTTATAAAGAGAGAGCGACATATTTCGCGGTTCGGTCTTATACAAACTCTTTGTACAGGACGCTCTCACTCGCACATCTCCATGTGAAACGATTCAGATCACATCGTTTTGTACAATACAAAGTGATCTGCATCCTATAGTGTTACCAGGATAAGGTACCCAGCCTTATCCATATACTATAGACCGTTTTGACTGACTACTTGAGCCTGATCCACAATCATGTCATACATGAGGCTCAAGTACTCATATTCAGCCAAGGGTGTTGGTCATTGGTATAGTTTAACTTTTACACGTTTCACTTTATTCCAGTAAACTCCTTTACTGAATAAAACTAATAACTCTTTATTCTAAATAGATTATTTACAAACATAACAGTTTACAAACCACGAGTTTTAGGACATAAAACCCAACAAACTCCCACTTGGACTTAAACGTCCGTGGTGTACATGTTAGGTGGAGAAAACTAATATATCATATATCATAAAGTTTTCTCCCACTGTTCTCTCCAGCAACTCGGAGCCCTAGACTCTTCTAGGTGTCTCTCAAACACTTTATCCATGAGAGACTTAGTAAACTAATCAGCATGAAGTACTACGAGGCTTTCCATGTGACCATCACATCTCCTCATGGCACTATCTGCGAGCTCAACTTATAAACCTATTGCTGCTTCACAAGCTGCAAATAGACTTAGCTACCAACCAGGAATAAACAATCAAACTCTTGTATTCTACTCCTCTAAGTACAAGGACAAAACTTTAACCGGAATCAAATCCAATTGGACTAATATTACTGACAGCTCCCACTGCATAGCACATATCGGGTCATGTATCTCAAAAGATACATCTGACCTCTAATATGTAAATGCACTTGGCTGTATCTCGTATCCTCAACACTTGAGGTGTCTTAGGAAACCATTTTCATAGACGATCGAATATTGACAACAACTTATCAATAAAAGATTTTAGAGACAACACTAGCGATATGTTCTGACGACTCAGATCAACCTGAATCCTTAGAACAAACTAAGCCCTCCTCCAAATCAACTATTTGAGTGTGGGTCGCTAGTTTAAGCTAAAAGTCAGAAATGAATCCCACATCATTCTCAATGATTAGGACAAAAATTACAGGAATATGTTATGAAAGCTACACCATCGACTAAACCCTTGTCAAACAAAGTTTATCAAACTTTCGTTCAAACTTCTGTTCAAAGCCATAAGGTTTGATCACCATATCAAACCTTACAATTCAGGATACATATGTTTATTCTAATTCATAAATGAATCGAATAGGCTCGCAAACCATTTGCTCTTTGTCCTCCAATTATGAATCTATCTGGTTGAGACTTATAGATACTCTGATCAAGATAGTTATTCTGCAGGAAAGCTAACTTGACATCCAGTTGCCTTATTCTATGAAGATAGAACATGACAATGGATAAGAGTCATCTATTTAACTTACGTCTGGCAACAAGAGAAAGAGAGAATACACAATAAACCCTTTCTCTTCGGGACAATCCCATTACCAGAAAGTCAAGCCATAAAGGTTTTCACCTTACGGGCTTGGTCTCAATACCATTCATAGATTTGTGGCTTTGAGCCATTTGGCCTTGTCTATGTGATCCATTGCCTAATTAAAGACAACGAATCCTCAATGTTATCATCAAGTATGAGAACTTTGAGTTAAAGACAAGCCAGTACAGCGGATCGGGTTGTCCTACAACCCTCCCACTGCATTGAGGCTTTCTCAACGGTTGAGAAACTCTAGTTTGATCAACAACCATTGTTGATATCTACTATAACTTTCGTTAACACTGTGAGTCTTAACACACTAGTTGTTTTCGAGTTTAATAAAACACATCAGTATATATCTTTTTCTAAATGAACTGTTCATTATAAGACCAACAAATATAATATACAAGTGTTCAGTTTAAACCAGAAATATGGACAATAATTACATATAACAAATATTATTATCTCTATACAACAACTACAAAGTCTCCCACTAGTTCAGCTGCAACGATATCTCCATATCTCACAGCGAGAAAACGACTGTCAGGAACTAGTTTCCTGTAGAAAAACAAACATGAATAGTGGTTCCTGAAGACATCCAGGTATGACATTCATATCCACTAAACTTGTTTTGACAAATAAATCACGTTTCTCTTGTCGTTCTTTCTCAGCCTGGTTCTCAACAAGGTGTTTGGGGCAGTTGCACTTGCAATGCCCATCTTCACCACAAAAGAAACACTTTCCTTTGTCTTAAGACATTACCTTGTGAACAGTAGGGGCTTTGCCATTTCTCCTGTTACTCTTCTTCTTCTGAATAATCTCATTACTCAGAGAAGCATAGGATTACTCCCTGACGCCAACCTCTTAAGGAATTTCTTCGAAGTGACAACACTTGCCTCATTCTCTATTCCTTTGGAAGTGTACAGAGACTGATAAGTCTGAAAATACGATGGAAGCAACGTTTACTTCTGCCGCATTAAAGTGGATCATCATGTTAAGGACAAGCTCCCTAATAGAGGTATCCTCCACTATCGAGAGTTATAAACGAACTTGAGGACTTCATTACGAAGTGATGAGGACGATTGTCCACCATTGCTTGTAATGAAGACATGATTTCCTTTACGAAAATCATAACCTCATTCTACTTGCACAAGGCATCAAATATGCTTGCCAAGATATAGATTTAGGCTTTATCAATAGCCCTAATCCATCCATCATATGCATCTCGAACACTTTGAGATGCACTCGAGCCAAGAGTTGAAGGACATTCCTCCGTTAAGAGAAACCTCAGGTCATCCAGAACCAGAATCATATTGAGGTTCGACTTCCAGGTTCCGTATTTCTCTCCGGTTAACTTGTCGTGAGCTAACAACTGTATAAAAGAGCTCGACATGCTGAAAAAGAATGTAAGTCTATTAGTGAAACGATCTTAACCTATTTAAACCAATTAAGAGCTTTAACAGTAAATAAAGTACCCAAACTCTTTATTTACATGCAACAATATTTTAGTGAGTTAGAATGGTCGTTACCTAAGGGTAAACGAGCACTCCTTCACTAAACCAAGACATTCTTGACTAAATGCTAACTCCAGAATAAGTCATATTCCTATAGGATCTTAGTTATCGTTTTTGGTCAAGATTTACTAACTCCTTAGCAAATCTCGTAAGTGTGACCCTCCATTTTTAGAACGTACAGGACGGCCCCAACAGTGCAACCTAAGGGAATGTTAGAGTTGGGAATGACCCTATGTTTCTTTATCCATAAATGGTGACTGACTTGTTCAACTCCCATGAAACGACCCTCCTAAGGGATTGGTGCTACCAAGGGCACCTTGCAGGCGGAACATGGGAATCTCACGGTTCAATCCAATGGAGGAGACCGTAGGATGTACTGACGTACTTCCTTCTCCCACTTACTATAAACACTTACTCCATTCACCTTGCTATTGAAAGTTGCAAACACCATCCGAAGGGGGATGCCCTATTGACATCACGAGGCCGAGCAAAATTCTCACGTTGTGAACTTTAGGGAGTGCGTAGCAGGAGAGGGATATATCATATATTCCTTCTCAACACCTCTACTAAGCATCATAGACGGTTTTAGGGTAAACTACTCAGGTTTTATCAGGGTAAGAAAATAAAACCTTAAGTCTAGGAAAACTATTTACCTGAGATGTCTAGGTTATAAACACTTTACTAACCTCACACCTCTAATGCATTCTCAAAAATCCGGTTAACTTTACTCAAGTACCGGATCGTCCCCAGCTATGAGGTGTTCCGTCAATTCAAATCCTCCAACCTTAGACAGGAGTTCACCGGGTGAGTTACTCATAACCTTAGCATTTACGAGATATTGACCTATTCATCTAATGAACCAAATCGACTCATTTAACACTAAATGAACATGTTTTTCTTTGTTATAGATTTTAAAAGTCTAAGTCATTTTTACAACACTTGCAAAAACTAGACTTACTACAACAAACATCTACATGCTTCTCAAACATGCTTCACTAAGGCATTACAAGTTGAATATTTAACTTCATAATCAATATAACACTTATATCGATTATGCTCTTAAATATACAACTCCTAATTCATAAATTAATATAACACTTATATCAATTATTATGAATTAAGCATGCATCCTATACATTATAACAATTATAACATACAATATGCATCTAAAGTTGGAAGTTTAATTTCATAATTAATATACACTTATATTAATTATTCTATTAAGCAAACAACAACTAATTCATGAATTAATATAACTCTTATATTAATACTCATGAATTAAACATGCATCATATATATTATAACACTTATAACCTACAATATGCATAAAACAAGGGCAACCTATGTTGTATATTTAATTTCATAATTAATATAACACTTATATCAATTATTCTATTAAATTAACAACATCTAATTCATGAATTATTATAACTCTTATATTAATACTGATGAATTCCCAAATATGCATACTATATATTATAACACTTATAACATATTTTCAATGCATGGAGCATGCTTCCTACGGTGGGATTTTAAATCTATATGGCATACGTTATGCACATACAAACATGGAATTTAATTAAAACATACATTTGCAATGCATAATTAATTAAACACACTAAAGTGGATCGATTTTGGCATTTAGCAAGCAATAACTATTTAATTACAAGCTTGAACAACAAGCTAAGTCTTGAGCGGACTTCGAACTCTTCGCACCGCCTTTGACCAGCTTGCTTCCCCGAACGCTTCGGCCAATTTCTCTTTGAAATTCTCTTCGTAATGCCTAGAACAAGTTTGAACTAACACCGAACAATTGGGCCAACTCAAAAACTCGAGCTTCTTTCACAAAGAAACCTATATGGACTCTAATGACTCTAAAAATACATACGCTTCAGCACACATTAAAGCCCATACATTCTCGGGCAATTACAAATTATGAAATTAAAAAAGAAACTATGTCAAAATCGATATTCACTTTAGACGCAAATTCAGAAACAATTTCTAAATTAAAATACCCACCAAATTAAATTGATGCAAATTGAGTTAATCACAAAATCGCTCTGATACCAATTGATGGAGCGATACACGCAGCGGAAGCGATTTGGACCGATGATACTCTAATTTCATCAATTTAACAAATAGTAAACATGCTCAAAACGACGGAAATAAGAAATTAGAAATACATACCCTTGTAGTTCCAATTTCTTCAAGCTCCGCCGCATGTTCCTCGTCACGAACTCTTCCGACCTCTTCTCACGAACGCCCCGAGGACCACCCCAGGTAGTCCCGCTATCCTTGGCGCCGAGCAACGGAGTTGTGGGACTCCGTTTAGAAGAGAAAAGAAAAAGAAAGAAGGAAAGAAGAATAGAAGACAGAGGGAAGAAACAAAAACAGAGGGCTGAAGAATTTTTTTTTTTTTTTTCAATTTCGTAAACCCCTCCAATTGAATACCACACCTTGCCTCTTCCATTTCTCTAATCAGCCAAAGGGTTACTTCTATATATATATATATATATATATATATATATATATTAAATAAAAAATATATATATTATTATTAATTAAACTTTTTAATTAATAAATATTATTTAATTTAATATCAAATATTAATTAAATAATATGTCTAAACCCGATTTTCCGAAAACCGACTTTTTTACCCATGAATCCTATTCATGTTTTAGGCCAATCTCATATTTAAATCGTATTTAAATATGTCCATCATTCTTCCACAAGCCGAATTTGAACAATTCAAATTTTTTTTCTTTTTCTTTACTGTTATACTGTTGCACAACGTTATCCGATCTAGCCAGGAGAACCTAAAGGACCTACAAATCATGAGCTCCAACGATACGAGATTATTCGGTCCAAACTCTTTTAACCCGAATCAATCAACTTTCGTTAACCCCCGGAGACTCCACTATAGTCCGAGGGTTGCACTCTCCTCACTGTAGATATGTTATGTCTTCTGATATAACCGTCACGGGCAAGTCGACCCTTCACAGGTTGTTCGTAATCACAGCTGGGTCATTTTAAACCGTTTAACCCCTGCATTACGTCTTGTTCCTTAAGTACCACTGACACCTCTAATGAACAATAGATATGTGGTCCAACCAACAAATCAATTAACCCTCTCATCTCATGAGAGTGCGCGCGCTAATTGTTCAAGCCCCAGAGTCAGCTATTAAGGGAACAACCTATCTACTAACCCTGAAGAACGGGTTAGGAGTGAACTCCAATCTTGTTGTACTATGTCCCCAGCTACCTATTCGACTTTATCCCCAAGATGGTAGGCTTATTGAATCGGCGCTTATGGGCCACTCTCACCCGTTCATAGCGAGCTCAGGATTGAGATCGAGTTACCTAGGCCATCAAATGAAAATGTCGGTCTCATCAGTAAACGATGTTATAAAGAGAGAGCGACATATTTCGCGGTTCGGTCTTATACAAACTCTTTGTACAGGACGCTCTCACTCGCACATCTCCATGTGAAACGATTCAGATCACATCGTTTTGTACAATACAAAGTGATCTGCATCCTATAGTGTTACCAGGATAAGGTACCCAGCCTTATCCATATACTATAGACCGTTTTGACTGACTACTTGAGCCTGATCCACAATCATGTCATACATGAGGCTCAAGTACTCATATTCAGCCAAGGGTGTTGGTCATTGGTATAGTTTAACTTTTACACGTTTCACTTTATTCCAGTAAACTCCTTTACTGAATAAAACTAATAACTCTTTATTCTAAATAGATTATTTACAAACATAACAGTTTACAAACCACGAGTTTTAGGACATAAAACCCAACAGTTATCTGAAATTGAGTTAAATACATTGATGTTAGAAGCAAATGTATCTAATGTTCAGTGTTATTGGTATTTAAAACCTGGTTTAGTACTACCTCGTAGTTTGTGTTTGATTAGTCATGATGAGGATATTTTAAGTATGGCAAGTCTCATTAAGGGGATAACACTTTGCACATATATGTTCAACATAACCCAAATAAAAAAATAATGCATCTAGGTTTGAGTCCCGCCCACACATCTATTGATAACTCTCTTGAGTTTGAAAAGAATGATATAGTTTTTTAGGGGTAAAATGACTCATTTATTGATATTTATTTATTGTCGGATTTAAACCACGAAGAATGTGAGTCTGTTTATGCTTCATCTTCCGATTTAAGATACTCATGTCCATCTGATGAAGATAGAGAGGTGTGTAACTATCCGATATTTAGATATGAGATTGATATGAAGGTTGTTGCATTCCATGTAGGAATGAAATTTAGCACTAAAGAGGTGTTAACGGAAGCTATTAAGGAATACTCTGTGAAAGGCTCGTAGAATGTAAAAATGGTGAAGAATGATAAAAGAAGAGTTAGAGTTATTTGTACTGATGGATGTAAATGGAAATTGCACGCCTCTTTGATCTCTGGTGACTCAACGTAGTTTCAAGTAAAAACATACTTTGGTGATCACACTTGTTCTCGTGAGTTCCAAAATAGAAATGTGAACTCTTCATGGGTAGCGAAGAAATACTTAGAACGTTTTAGGTTGAACCCTAACATGAAGTTAAGTGATGTTCGAGAACTAGTTAAAGAAGACTACATAGTAAATATTGCAAATAGTCAAGCTTATAGAGCCAGAAGAAAAGCCAACAAAAAATTGAATGGGTCACTAGTCAAGCAATATAAAAGGTTGAGGGATTATTGCGAAGAACTTATCCGATCAAATGAGGGGAGTACAATTAAGATTGAATGTCATATGATTGATGAGGGTAGTGACCCTATATTCAAGCGGTTATATATGTTTTTCAAGGCGTGCAAAGATGGATTTTCCTATTGTAGACCATTTATATGTTTGGTTGCATGCCATTTAAAGCGGTCATGTCAATGCCAACTTATGTCTGATGTAGGTGTGGATGGGAACAACTGCATTTATCCAATTGCGTGGGCGATTGTGGAATCTTAGGCAAAGGACAGTTGGACTTGGTTCCTTCAGTTGCTACAGAATGATATTGGACCGTTTGAATCCAGAGGAATCACTTTCATGTCCGACCAACAAAAGATACTATATCATTTTCAAAGTATTGAAGTTTCAAAACATGTTATGTGCTACTTTTTGCTCTTGTTTGATTTTCTATTTTTTTATACTTTAAACAGGGTTTAGTTCCAACCTTTCTTGACTTATTTCCAAAGGTCAAGCATAGATTTTGTGTTAGACATATGTTCGCTAATTTTCAAAAGATGTTTAAGGGATTACATCTTCAAAATTGTTTTTGGAATGCTTCAAAAAGTACCATAAGTTCTGAGTTTGACAAGTGGATGAAGGAGATAGCGAATATGGATGTTAATGCTTTCTAATATTTGAATAACATTCCTTCAAAATATTGGTCGAAACATTCGTTTGAAACAGAGCCCAAATGTGATATAACATTGAACAACATGTCTGAAAGTTTTAACTCCTACATTTTAGATGCACGAGATAAGCCTATCATTAAAATGTGTGAAAGTGGCAACCCGAATCACTAAGAAATTTAAAGAATATTCTAATATTGAAAAGGAAATAGGAGTTAAGATCCAAAAGAAATTGGATAAATCGAAAAATGAGTCTAGACATTACACTCCTACATGGTGTCGAGATATGAAATTTGAGGTTGAAGGACGAAATTTTCAATATTCTATTGATGTAGATAACAAAAAATGTAGTTATAAACGGTGGGATTTGACGGGAATCCCTTGCCATCATGACATTCAATGTGTATACTCTACTTGAAAAAACGACCAGAAGAATTTGTGCATGCTTACTACTTTAAAGAAACGTTGGTGAAAACGTATTAATTCTTTTTAAGACCTGTTAACGGACAAAACCTATGGCCTAAATCGATTTATGACCCGATTAAACCACCTATGATACGAAGGCCACCGGAGAGACCAAGACGACGAAGGAAGAGGGATGTGGAGGAGGCCTCCTCTTCCCAACGATTTAAGCGTTGTGGGCATACTATTCAGATAGTAAATGTAAAGAAATAAGTCATAATTCTTGATCACGTAAAGAACCAATGGCTAGAAGGAGGAAACAAACTAGAAGAGAAACAAATTTCATGGGATTGACAATCTCGATCATGGTAAATAACTTATTTAATTAATTATATACTTTTTCAAAGATTTTTTTTCTTTCTTCATATACCTTAAACATATCTATTTTTTCTAGGAGGAAGATTCTTCACAGCAACCTCAAATGCCTTAATCTTCTGGATCTATACATACACAACACAAGTAGCCATCAACCTTCAATTTATGTTTCAGAGTCGACTCTTCGAACTTCTTCAGGTATTGTTTTGCAATCGCCTCTTCAATTTAATGGAGTTTTAAATGCTTAAATGTAGTTTTCATATTAAGTTTTATTATTTTGCCGGCAGTTAGAATAGACATCAACCTTCAATTTATGTTTGGGATAACTAGAAGAATGTCCATAATTAATTGTCACTTAAGATTATTGTCCACAAAGTTATTTTATGGCAAAAATGTCTAAAAGCTATATTTAGTATTGACCAACCGATGCACTAATGACTAAAATACCCTTTTTGACTTTTTTTAATAACATTTTAATTATCCTAAAATGATGCATAAAAATCAGTAAAGATCGGTTAGTCAACATCCAAAAAAAATCTAATTTGTTTACTGTATTTTTGAAAGATACGTTATAACTAATTTCATCGAAATTATCAACAATTAAGCTGTGCAATCACGAATATGGTAAATCCCCTAAAACAATCAAAATTTACGTTGTGCAATCAAGAATGTGGAAAATTAAAATACTAAATTGAAGATCTTGACGCTGCAAAATTACGATAAGAAATTGGGTTTTTTTATGAACAATTATCTATATTGTGCAACCTTAAAAACAAACTTATGAAATATATGAAACTGGGTAAATAGGAGAGTACCTTCAAGATATTATTTGATTCAAACTGGATTATTATTTTTTTTTCTAAAGATCAAAAACAAAATACTAAGGAATACTAAAAAATTATTTGATTGAAAGATAGAGAATAAAATATGATGATAATGGGTTTGGTAGTAGGTATTTTTGAATGTCCTACAAATTTCAAGCTGTCGAGGCTTGCCAAAATAATATTTATAAAACCCGATCCACCGAGCAATTTGCAGCTTAATGGTAACGGGGTCGATCCACAGGGAATTATGAAATTCAAATTTGACTAAGTTTAAATTGCTAATGATAAAAAGATGGTAATTTGGTTTGTTGAAAGGGAGCTCCAAGCATGCAAACGCTAACGGAAAATTAAATGACAAAGTGGCAAATTAAATGGGCGTGCTTAACTTCGAGTAATGGGATTGATCGCTATGGACGTTCAGTTCATTGATACAAATAATTAGCTAACATGCTTCAGCACACAATTCATTTGGCTAATTTCTAACTCAAATGACCCAAAGATATAATTAGAAAAGTGCAATTCTAATTGTTCTTGGCCAATAATCCATTCAAGGTAGCTAATCTTGAATTGACCATAGGCCAGTAACGGGAACATTGTGACGGTTTAATCCTAAGACTAACCCGATTTCTCTCTCGCCCAAAGCCTAACATGAAAACGTTAACTAATTCAATCCCCCAGTTGTCACTTGGGCTTGAATTACCTAGCCATGTTTAAGCCCTTGCTACCTAGAGATTTGGGCAATTATACGTCCCAATCTTTAGCTCTCTATCATGCATAGGAATTAAGGAGTCAATCTTAACTAAGCTATACATGCTAGAATTGAAGAAGAACAAAGGAAAGAGATGCAAGAAGTTCTAATTAGCTAACATATACAAAAGAGGGCAAATCTCCCCAAAAATCCATAGTTTACAATCCCAAGCTCAAAATTAAACACTTACCTTGTTTAGCCTTCCATGGAGGATGAATAAACCAAACCCTCCATGGAAAGGCTTAGTAGCATACAAGAAGAGGAAGAAAAACGCCCAAAAATGGTGGAAAAAGTCGTAGACTCGAGGCCAAAAATTGGTGGAGAAGATGAGCCAAAAATTGGAGGTTTTTTGGCTTTTAAATCGTCGGAGCGTCGAGACGCTGTGCCCTAAGTTGGCAGCACGCGCGCGTTCTGGGTGTCGAGACGCTCGGCCAGCGTCTCGACGCTGGGAAGCGTTGAGCAGGCGTTGAGACGCGCGCGCTCGACGCTTGCTCGCGCGAAATTCCTAAAAATCGTCAGGGCGGCGTCGAAACGCTCGACCAACGTCTCGACGCTGCTGCTCAATGCTTGCTCTCGGGTTTGGAGGCAAAAAATTGCCTTTTCATGGCAATTTTTGTCATGTCTTCATTCTTCAAGCCCTCTCACTCCCGATCCATCCATGAAGCTCTAAAAAGTCTCTTTAAGTCCCGAAACACGTCCTTAGACTCCTCGAGCTCTCGACCATGAGATCACCTACAAAAAGACATTTTAATCAATATTAAGCATGGTTCTAGCCAATATTAGGGACATAATAATAGCTCTATTTTGGAGCTATCAAAATACCCCGACCTAAATCTTGCTAGTCCTCGAGCAAGGTATACTCTAAATTGTCTCCAAAGAATGATTTGCATGCTGAAAACTCTAACCTCAATGCTTGTGAAACAAGGTACTTAAATAAATGTAAAACCATCAAATGCATGCAAACGTTGAAAACATTCCAAAATTTTTACTCTTATTCCCTTACGTGTGTGTGTTTAGAACCTCTCAACCTAGCTCATGCAAGCCTGAAATAACCTTATATAGCCCTGTAACTCGTTTTTCCCTACTTATGGCGATAAGAACAGTTTAATGGCTTTTAGTGACAGAAAGAGCAACAAAACAAAAGGCCTATTTTATTTCTTTTTTCTTTTCTTTTTCTTTGAGTACTTTGTACCCATTGTTTCTTTTGAACCACTTTTTTTTTTATTTCTCCAAGAGAGCCTAACACGTCAAGCCAAATTTCGCTTCACGTTTTTAAGGACTATTGCTCACTTCTATTAGTTCCCCTTTCATGCAGTGACAACCGTGGGTTACACGATCGCCCCTGGTTACACGGGCAACACAAGAAGGAGGAGCAACTCTAGAGTTTATATTTTCATGCTTACTTTTTTTTTAGGCAATAGCTTCGTTATAAAGCAAGTGAATTATTACTACTTCTAACACATCAAGCCTCCCTAAGGGTACCTTTCGGGGTGACAACAAGGTTTCAGACCAAATAAAATCATTCTAAGCCTACAGAACTGAGAATAAGAGGGCTCTGTGCTCAGTGAATGTAGGGAAATAGCATAATTTTTTTTAAAATAGGCTCAAAATGTGCATACATTGTCAAATTTTTCGAATTACACAAATACGGAGTGTTCACAAGCATATCACAGACCGTCCTCATCAGGCAACATGCATTCAGATTCTAATCTAAAAATCAGAGTATACACAAGCCCGACAACTAGAAAGAAGTCTTTCTTGTCTTTCTTTCAACAAACTCCACCCCCCACCTTAAGACATGCATTGTCCCCAATGCATTCAACAATTAAAACAACAAAATTCTAAGGGAACAGAAAACCTCCCCTGAATTTTGCGGGGCCGACGGGTAAAGATGTGCATCATCGTCTTCCAAAATAAATTCGAACTGTCGGCCATTCACCATTTTCTCCTAAGAAAATAAACAAACAACAAAGTTCAAAAGCTAAAATAAACAAAAACAAAACAATAAATAACAGAATTACAGTCCAAGCTCGGGTGCCTCCGAGAAGCGCAAATTTTTAAAGTCGATTGCTCGACTGTATTCTCGCATCCTCTCATCCATAATCGAACTTGGAAGATGCCCCATCCATCTTCCCAATTTTATCATTCCTGCAAAAATCCACGAACAATTCTCTCTCTCGTGCCTCCTGCACACATACAACATCAATTTTAATTTTTGCAGTTTTCATAAAAGGCCGTTCCAATAAAATTGATGCAAAAACATGAGAGGGATTATCATTCATTTCAAGAGTATAAGAATCAGCAGGAAAGTACATATCAGTTACTCTGACTAAAACGTCCTCTACCTTTTTCAAGGGGTGCACATAGGATTTATCAGCCAATTGCATAATAGCATCGGTTTCATGCAAGTCATTCAGTTTAAGCTCTTTAAAAACAACATATGACTTAACATTAATCGATGGTCCTAAATCTAGCATGGCTCGATTAATCATTTTATCTCCTATAGTGCAAGGAAAAGAGGAAGGGAGTATCTTAGCAGGATTCTCAACAATTGTCAAGGTAGAAACAGGTGAATCACAAAATTCAGTCAGGGGTGGTTCATGCAACTCATATTCATAAAAAAGTTCAGTTAAAAATAATGGGTCATCCCCATCCTCAACAGTCATGCATTCATTCTGTGCTAGTGTGTCAACTGTGTCTACTTGACAAAGAGAGGATACATCCTGATCATGCTCTTCTACATTGGGAAAATTAATCTCAACAACTTGTCCACGATACTCAACAGATAGAGTGCCCTTATCAACATTTATCTTAGTCTTAGCAGTTTTCATAAAGGACCTACCTAATAAGATCGAAGCAGACGAAGAAGCAAAATTTCCATCCATTTTCAGAATATAAAAATCCACAGGAAAAATCAGTCCATTAACGTTAACTAACACATCTTCCACTACTCCTAAAGGATGCACGAAAGACCTATCAGCAAGTTGTATAACAACACCAGTTTTCTGTATTTCTTTCAAATTCAAATCCGGATAAACGGAATGAGGCATGACACTAATGGAGGCTCCTAAATCTCGCATGGCTCTTCTAATTTTCTTACCTCCAATCGTGCAAGGGAGAGAAAACATACCTGGATCGTCGCATTTTTCTAGTAAGTTCTTTGTGATCAAAGCAGATACGTTCTTACTTACCACGACGCGCTCTTTCTCTTTTGTCTTCCTTTTGTTGGTGCATAAGTCTTTCAGGAACTTAGCGTACCTGGGAATTTGCTTGATGGCATCCAACAGAGGGATATTGATCTCTACCTTCCTGAATGTGTCTAGAAACTCCTCCTCGTAGTTCTCCTTAGGCGGTCTTGGTAACCTGCTAGGAAAAGAAGCCTTAGGCACATAAACTCTAGTACATGTAGGATCGGAATTTACCCCTTTCCACCGTGGTTCGGGGTTTTCTATCTCTGGCTCGCTGTGGCCATGATCGACTTCCACCGGCGGGGTACTAGTGGGAAGCGATGGAGCGATTTACCGCAGCGGAAAGCGATTTCGGACCGATGATACTCTAATTTCATCAATTTAACAAATAGAAAACATGCTCAAAACGACGGAAATAAGAAATTAGAAATACATACCCTTGTAGTTCAAATTTCTTCAAGCTCCGCCGCACGTTCCTCGTCACGAACTCTTCTGGCCTCTTCTCACGAATGCCCCGAGGACCACCCTAGGTAGTCCCGCTATCCTCGGCGCCGCGCAACGGAGTTGTGGAACTCCGAAACAAGAGAAAAGAAAGGAAAAGAAAAGAAAAAGGAAGAAGAGGAAGAAGAAGCACAAGTGCTGAAATTTAAAAAATTTCTTAACTTTCGTGTACCCCTTCTCCAATCTCTTTTCTTAAATTGAAAAAACAATTTTTCAAAACCTTACTTGTTAAGCCAAAGTCAGTACCCCTCTTCTTTCCTTTTTAAACCTCTGGCCAACTTGATATATATATATATATATATATATATATATATATATATATAATTATTATTATTATTAAAAATAATAATAATAATTTTATTTATTAAACTTTTTAATAAATAAAATATATATAATTATTAATTAAACTTTTTAATTAATAATTATGATGGAGCGAATTACCGCAGCGGAAGGCGATTTCGGACCGATGATACTCTAATTTCATCATTTAACAAATAGAAAACATGCTCTAAAGACGGAAATAAGAAAGTAGAAATACATACCCTTGTAGCTCCAATTTCTTCAAGTCCGTCGGCCGATCCTCGTCACGAAGTCTTCTAGCCTCTTCTCACGAACGCGCCAAGGACCACCCGAGGTAGTCCCGCTATCCTCGACGCCGAGCAACGGGGTTGTGGGACTCCGTTAGAAGAGAAAACAAAAGAAAAAGAGAAGGAAATAGAAGAAGAGAAGGAATGGAGGGGGGCAAAACAGAAGCTTAAAAGGAAAAAAACTCAAGTTTTTTTTTTAAACTTCACGTACTATTGAGAATTGAGTACCCCCTTTCAAATGATAATCCAAACATAATATATATATATATATATATAAAAACAAATGTCTTACATGCAAAGCATGTAAGACACCTCTTTTTTTTTTTTTTTTTTTTTAATATATATATATATATATATAATTTATTATTAATTCTAAATATATATATATATATATTCTAGGACTGCCTCAGATGGCGAGTCGACGATCTTGGCATACTCAGAATGTGTATGCCCTTTGAGAGCATAGGCCTCGTTGATGGCGTTGGCAGAGAAGTCGATTTCTACCCCCCTCACCGTCGATAGACACGCTTCAGGGTGTGTGAGATTGGCGTAGAAATCGTACACCATATCAGGATAGGCTGGAATTGGAGGTTTGCAAAGCTGCTCCCAGCCATGGTTAATGATCCCTGCGCGCAAGAATTGCGGCAGGTCCGCCAATGCATCAAGAAATCCTCGCTCGTGGAGGAGTTCCTTCTTCATCAATTCGAGGCCCTTGGCCTCTGCTTCCTTGGAGACGTACCTCGCAGCTTGAGGTTCGTCCTCTGGGTACATCTTCCTTTTCCCATTTTCCTTTGCTTTGGCCGACTCAGAGGCCTCAATCTTCATTTTCTTTAAAGAAGGTCCAGCTCCAACCTTCTTCTTTTTGGCTCGTTTGGAGGCCTTTGGCCGCTTGCCTTTCACGATCACGGGGGCCTTCTTCTTGAGCCGTGCCTTGGTGGTTATTTGCTGGAGACAATCCCCCAGTGTCTCGTCCATGGAGTCCTTGCTTTCCCCCTCCACAGGGCTGTCAAGACTGACATCCCTTAAGGGGGAAAACACCTCTTCTTCCTCTGCCAGCTCGTCGCTTGGCACCGAATCTTGGTGCTCTTCAGGTGGAGCTTCAGGCTCCGGCGTTTGTGGAGAAGGTTCGGGGCTCTGCCTGGCCGTCTCAAATGATGGGCGGCCACTCCCTCGGCTCTCCTCGCTTGGAGTCTTTTTCTCTCTGATCGGTGAATCAGACACCGCGATCTGTCACTTCCTCTTCTTGGGTGTTCCGACCGGATCAGAGGGACCAGCAGCTACCTCAGTCACCACCTTCCATTTCTTCCTTCTCACAGGAAGCTTCGGAGGCCGTGAGGGTTGCGCAGTATCGGCGTCTGCTAAAGAAAGCAACGCCTCCCTCACAGCTTCTTCTGCGTCAGGCGACGCTTTCTTGGGCGTGGATCGATCCGCTCGTGTTGTCACCATTGCTGTTTCTTTGAGATCTGAGTGTGGGAGATGCAGAGGAAGAAGAAGTCTGAGTTTTTGGAGGTCCAACGGTTGGAGAAAACGTAAAGGGCAGGGATCCCCCAACGACGGCTATTTGTACTCAAGTGTTCTCCAACGGCTATTTTCCGTTGCGGACTCCGCAAATCCTCCGCAATTAATCCGCATGACCGTTGTGATTTTCTTGATTTGAGTTGCAAGATCTTAGCAACCAAATCTCTGATTTCGCCAGATTCTTTCGTGGATTTTCTCCCCTTGATTCATCTCCCTCATTGCCTCTTAAAGATCTCCCATTATTATCCTCCTAATGAAAACAAAAATACTTAATTAAAACAAGAAATAAACAAACAAAACGCAATCTAAAACACTTAAAGAAAAATCCTAAGGCATAACCTTCTGACGGATGAGCACAGTGGTCACTCATCCCCTCTCGATTCGCTTCTCAAGCTTCAGATAGGAGGAAGGCCGAGAGTGTCTTCACATCTCCTTCCTCGTAGTAATGCTTCAACCTTGCACCATTTACCATAAATGGCTGCCCGTGGTGTAGGTTTCGAATCTCAATAGCACCATGAACAAAGACGTTAGTTATCACAAAAGGACCTGACCATCTAGACTTAAGTTTGCCTGGAAATAACCTTAACCGCGAGTTGAATAATAAAACATGCTGACCCTTTTTAAAGTCCTTGATCCTAAGTCTACTATCATGCCAAATCTTAGTTTTTTCTTTATACATTTTCGCATTTTCATAGGACATATGTCTTAGCTCATCTAACTCATGTAATTGCAGAGACCGCAAAGTTCCCGCATCGGTCACGCAATAATTCAGCTCTTTTAAGGCCCAAAAGGCTTTGATTTCTAATTCGAAGGGAAGATGACATGCTTTTCCATACACTAGCCTATAAGGAGACATTCCTAAGGGTGTTTTATATGCAGTCCTATATGCCCAAAGTGCATCGTCTAACTTAAAAGACCAGTCATTTCTATTAGGTTTAACCACTTTTTCAAGTATGCTCTTGATCTCCCTATTGGATATTTCAGCTTGTCCATTCGAGTGTGGGTGATAAGGAGTTGCTACTCTATGTCTAACATTGTATTTAGCTAGTACCTTTTCCATAGCTTTATTTATAAAGTGGGTTCCTTCATCACTTATTATTGCACGTGGTGTACCAAATCTTGTAAAAATATGCCTATTTAGAAACTTAATGACTGTTTTGGCATCATTTGATGGACATGCAATAGCTTCTACCCATTTAGAAACGTAATCTACAGCTACGAGTATATAGAGATTACCTGCAGATGGAGGGAATGGTCCCATGAAGTCAATGCCCCATACATCAAAGAGTTCCAACTCTAAGATATAGGTGAGAGGCATCTCATCCTTCCTACTGAGGTTACCTGCCCGTTGACACTCATTGCAGCTGTGTGCATGGTCGTGTGCATCCTTGAAGATCGTGGGCCAGTAGTAGCCACTTTGGAACACCTTTGCAGCCGTCCTTTGGCCACCAAAATGTCCACCGTAAGGAGACGTATGACAGTGCTGCAACACTGACTTTGCCTCAGCAGCTGATACACATTTCCTCAGCAATCCGTCTGCACAAGTCTTGTAAAGTGTAGGATCGTCCCAGATGTATTTCCTAGCTTCATGTAGGAACCTCTTCTTTTCTTGCCCTCCTTTGAAAGTGGGTAGTACCTGCGAGGCAAGGAAGTTAGCAATATCCGCAAACCAAGGTTCCTCATCGTTATCACGATGTGCTAACACAAAGACATGCTCATCAACAAAGGCATCAGAAATTGCTGGCTCATCAATTTTTTCGCAATTACTTCGCAATCTAGATAAATGGTCAGCAACTACATTTTCACATCCTTTTTTATCTCTAATGTCTAAGTCAAACTCTTGCAATAATAATACCCATCTAATTAACCTTGGCTTAGCATCAGCCTTCCTCATTAGATATTTTATTGCAGAGTGGTCAGTGTACACAATTGTTCTAGTGCCTACAATGTAATTCCTAAACTTTTCACAGGCAAACACTACAGCTAGCATTTCCTTCTCTGTAGTCGTGTAATTACATTGTGCTTCATTCAAAGTCTTACTTGCATAGTATACAGGATGTGTTAGTTTATCTATTTTTTGTCCTAGCATAACCCCTATTGCATAGTCACTAGCATCACACATCATTTCAAACGGTAAATCCCAGTTTGGCCCTACTATAATTGGTGCTTTGACTAAGGCTTCTTTAAGTGTTGTCCATGCTAGGAAACATTCTTTTGAGAAGACAAACGGTTTATTAAGCTCTAGAAGCTCACACAAAGGTTTAGAGATTTTTGAAAAGTTTTTAATGAATCTCCTATAGAAACCTGCATGACCTAGGAAACTTCTAATAGCTTTTACATTTTGAGGTTCCACTAGCTTCTCTATTATTTCTATTTTGGCCCTATCGACCTCTACTCCTGCTCTAGATACTCTATGTCCTAGGACTATCCCTTCTTCCACCATAAAATGGCATTTCTCCCAATTTAAGACTAGGTTGGTCTCCTCACACCTAGTTAGGACTTGTCCTAAGTTTTCTAAGCAGTTGTTAAAAGAATCACCAAAGACTGAGAAGTCATCCATAAATATTTCTTTCATGGACTCATCTAAGTCAGAGAAAATGGCCAACATGCACCTTTGGAATGTTGCTGGTGCATTGCATAAGCCAAATGGCATTCTGCGAAAAGCAAATGTTCCAAAGGGACATGTAAAGGTTGTTTTCTCCTGGTCCACAGGGTCTATGGTAATTTGGTTATATCCTGAATAACCATCTAAGAAGCAGTAATAGGCTCGGCCAGCTATTCTATCTAACATCTGATCTATAAACGGTAAAGGAAAGTGATCTTTTTTGGTTTCTTTGTTAAGTTTTCTGTAGTTCATACAGACTCTCCATCCTGTAACAGTTCTAGTTGGTATAAGTTCATTATTCTCATTAATTATTACAGTCATTCCACCTTTCTTAGGCACACATTGGACCGGGCTCACCCATTGACTATTGGCTATAGGAAAAATTACACCAGCATCTAACCATTTGAGAATTTCTTTTTTAACTACCTCCTTCATAGAGGGGTTCAACCTACGTTGGTGATCTACCCTAGGTGTATGTTCCTCTTCCAACAATATTTTATGCATGCAGTAGGAAGGACTAATACCTCTTATATCAGCAATCGTCCATGCAATAGCTTTTTTATGTTGCTTAAGCAGCAATATTAACGCAATTTCATGCTGTTTACTTAATTTGGACGAAATAATAACAGGTAAAGTATCTTGCTCTCCTAGATATGCATATTTAAGATGATCAGGCAATGGTTTTAATTCTAGTAAAGGTGGGTGTTCAATTGATGGTTTCAAAGGATTTGTGGTTCTTTCAGACAATTTATTAGTCATACAAACATGCTGAGGGTTGTCCACAGGTATATCCATCAATTCAGGAATGTTTAAGTCATCTATATTTACTTGTACATAGTCAGTAGCATGCTTAATTAACAGTTCATGCTCAAGTTGTTCTTCCATAAGTGAATCTACTACATCTACTACATCTACGTTTGCACAGGATTCAGAATCAGAGGGATACCTTAGAGCTTTAAATACACTGAATTTAACCTCCTCATCATGAACTCTCATGGTGAGCTCACCTTTCTGGACATCGATTAAAGCCCTACCTGTGGCTAGAAATGGTCTGCCCAATAAGATTGGTACCTTCTTGTCTGCCTCATAATCCAGAATGATAAAGTCTGCAAGAAAGATGAATTTGTCAACCTTGACAAGTATATCCTCAATTTTACCCTCAGGGTATGCTATGGATCTGTCTGCAAGCTGCAAGGTGACAGTAGTAGGTCGTGCTTCTCCTATTCCAAGTTGACGGAATAGAGACAAGGGCATGAGATTGATGCTGGCTCCCAGATCACACAGAGCTCTACCCACGTGCTTGCCTCCCAATTCGACTGGTAAGGTGAAGGAACCAGGTTCCTTCTCCTTCTTTGGAAGTTTGTTTTGGAGTATAGCACTGCACTCCTCAGTGAGATTTACTGTTTCAAATTCACCAATGATTTTTTTGTTAGTAATTATATCTTTCAAAAATTTAACATAAGAAGGCATAGATTGCAAAACTTCTACAAATGGGATATTCACATGCACTTGTTTTAAAATTTCTAAAAACTTATTAAAGTGCACTTCCTGTTTTTGTTTTTTCTTCAGCCTTCTAGGGAATGGAGGTGGTGGCAAATATGTAGGCAATTCAGCTCGCCTAATGACAGGTGGAGGCCTTGGGATTTCTTCTGGTTCCTCAATGATAGGTTCCAGCCTCACCCTTGTTGTGCTTGGTGGTGATTGATCATGGTTGGGCAGAGAATCCAGTGGAGCACTAGACTCTTCATTCTCTACTCGCTTTGGGGCTTCTCTGTTGTTGATCACCAACAGTCTTCCACTACGAAGTTCAATTGCTTGAACTTGTTCTTTTCCATCCCTTCTTGGTACTTCAGTGTCTGCAGGCAATCTACCTTGGGGCCTATTTTTCAGTTCATTCGCTAACTGCCCTATTTGGTTTTCTAAGCTCCTAAGGGTGGCTTGCTGACATTGCAGGGTGGCATCATTTTTTGCAATGTATTCCTTGAGCAAATTCTCTACTGATGATCCTATTGGTTGGTTATATTGCTTTTGGTACATGGGTTGGTTAGGTTGTTGAGTGAAACCAGGTGTTCCACTCGGTCTTGGTTGGTTTTGTGCTTGGTTAGTGTTTTGTTGTCCACCCCAAGAAAGATTTGGGTGGTTCCTCCAACCAGGATTATAGGTGTTAGAGTAGGGATTGTTCCTAGGCTGCTGTTGACTTCCAACATAGCAGACCGAGGCTGGATTCCCAGGGCAGAAATCATACAAGTGCCCTTCCCCACAGAATCCACAGATTAGGTGTTAGAGTAGGGATTAGTGTCTCACCTTGACTAGTTGATGTGCCCATTGAAACGGCTGCTGCGGTGTTGACACTTGGTTGAAGATTGGTTTGAGCCATTTGTTTTACTAGATTGGTCAGGGCATTAATTTGGCTACTCATTGCACTAAGTGCATCCTTGTCTTGAGCTCTCCTAGGCTCTACAGGATCGTCTGACCATCTACAATGGGAAGTTGAGATTTTCTCCAAAATCTCATAGGCTTCATTGTAGCTCTTTGAAAGCATGGAACCACCAGCTGAAGAATTCAACACTTGCCTTGTGCTAGGGTTGCATCCTTTAAAGAACACTTCTATTTGGATACACTGGTAACGATATTTTTGAACTATCGCTATAAACTCAAGCTGTCGAGGCTTGCCAAAATAAATTTATAATGCCTATTGCCAAGGCTTTGCAGCCAGTGGTAACAGGGTCGATCCAAGGAATAGGAGAATGAATTTACTAGTAAAGTTGGGATTTAATTGATTAATTGGTAACGGGGGGTTTTAGTCATGCAGAGGGAAAATAATAAGGAAGCTAACGGAAGAAAGAAATAATATGTAGAGAACGTGAGCACGGTTTGGGGAGTTTCGGGATCAATTGTTAGACAAATACAACTTATCATTTAATTCTAATAATCATGGAATTCAGTTTACTATGCACACGGACGACTACCAGAGATGCCCCAAAGTAGCCGACTTCATGGATTTTAATTAGGCCACACAGTTCTAATTACACGTTATCTAATCTCACATTAAGATGATCAGTCCTAAGATGAATTTAGACAGTTACTAGCTAACCGCGACGAACATTTGGGCGTGAATTCTAATTGCTAGTAGGTTGCCCGCAAACGCCGTATGTGTTAAGTCTCTGAAAGTGACTTATTTAGGACCCATTTAGCTTAAGAAGATGTACACATTTAGGTGTTTTTGTGAGCATTTAGCCTAAACCTATGCTTTAATATGAGAATTAGAGGAAGGTAGCTAATATAGGACTTATGCACAATAGGTAGAAAAAGGGGTGAAAACCGAAGAAAAGAATGAAAAAATAACCATTGCGACTGCATTGCGGAATAATTGCGGTGGCCGCAATTATTCAAGTTAAAACCGTAAGTTGGCTGACATTTTTCTGTTTAGATCCGACTTTTCAGGGATTCGTTCTTTCTCCTCCATCCATTCTGATATATGACGTTGAAGACTGATGGTTCTCCTTGGCCCAATCGCACCTGCAGACTACTATAAAAGGGGGCCAAAGTCGGAGGTTCAGTCATCACTCGAAGCGTAGAAGTCTTTCTGCAGTCCACCCTTTCCACTGTTCTTCCTTTGCCGTCTGTTGGAGTGAGAGTCTAAGCTTTTGGAATCGATAATCTGATAGGAAGGAGAGAAGATTCTTCTTCTCTCTCGATTGGATTCATCCAAGCACGGCTGAATTCTCATCACCTTCATTCGAGGCGACTGCCACGAAGTCTTCAGCAATCCTTTACTGTTTTCTGCTCTTTTCTTCTCATTTCCATTACTGATCATTGTTGTTCTTAGTTTAGTCATTTCAATTATTGCATTTCGTTGTTGTCTGTCTTGGATTCAGTTCTCTTAAAGCTTTCCTTTGTCATTCAAACATTCAAGTTAATCGAAGTAAGTTTCTGCACTTCACAGTTTATGCATTCTTCTGTTACGGGTTTTGCTTCCTGTTTTAAGCACATTTCTTTTCTAAGTATGTCTGTTTTATCTATCCTTTCTGTTCTTCATATATCCATGAGTAACTAAATTCATTTAGGGGCGTGCTAATGACAGAACTATAGGCTTAAAAACGTGAGTCAAGTAGATAGATTAACACTCGAACATTGATTGTATGTAAGCTTCATTCCACGGGCGATTTCGATTGGCCATCCATTTTGTCCAAAGAACTCCTAACCTCTGGAAGGAGTAAGAGTTCAGAGTCATATAATCATGCTAGCCTTTCATGGTAATCAGGAAACGGCCTAGGAATAGGCGTTCCCCTAGTACAAACTAAACACTCCTGCTTTAACAAGATGCTTAAGACCTTACTTTGAAGTCGAGTAAACTTGAGTCTCTCATGCATGGAATCGGACGATACTTGAGATAGAGTGAGTTTGATGTATAGAGAGTTGATTCAAAGCTTGATAATCGTGATAAAATGCCTGTAGGATAGTCATTAGTAGCCCTTAATTCCCCATTTTAATCAGGTTCGCTGCCATTTAATTGCGGAAACATTGCGGTCCACGCAATTCTGCCAAATTTTCATTCTGTTTAGCTGTTTTCTTTCTCGTTTATTAATTCCATCTCTTATCCTTTGCATCTAATTTCAACTTGCTTTTGTTTATGTTATATCCCTCTACACATTCAGCAAAAAGTAGTTAATTAAAAACCAATTTTAACCCATCAAATTCATCCCATCTTTCTTAACATTCACACTTCGCGAATAGCTAAAAACAAGTCTCTGTGGAAAAAACGAATTAAATATACTCACTACTTGCTGTAAGACCATGTATACTTGCATGTTCTAAGTGCTCTCTATACCCTTTTGCATATTTATCTTTACACATTGAGCACGCAACAAGTTTTTGGCGCCGCTGCCGGGGACTTATTTTAAGTAAAAACGAAGTTGTTAAGTTTAAGAAACCAAGTTTATCATTGAGTGAAACTAATCTGTTTCATTTCTTTTGCAGGTGCCATTAAGGTAGTTTATGAGTGAGCGTTCGCATAGTGATTTAGAGTTCGATCCTGAACCTGAAAGATCACTTCGAGCTAGGAATAAGGCAAAGAAACGTCTCTTTAAACAACCTCCTATACCTCAAACCACACCTGAAACTAGAGAAATGGGCGATGTAGTTCCAAATCCGGCGCAAGCCATTCGCAACCCCATCGAAATAGCGAATGACAAGGATAGCGCCATCCTTTCATATTTAGTACCTATGCCTGGGGAGCTGAACCCCAGCATAATCCGTCCTGAAATCACGGCCCACTCATTCGAGTTGAAACCAGTGATGTTCCAAATGTTGTCCACTGTGGGACAATTCTTTGGAATAGAAAATGAGGACCCCCATAATCACCTTAGGAACTTCCTAGGAGTTAGTGACACCTTCCTAATCCCTGGAGTTTCCCAAGAAGCCCTGAGGCTATATCTTTTCCCTTACTCTTTGAGGGACAAAGCCAAAACATGGTTAAATTCATTGCCCTCAGGATCTGTCCGCAATTGGACAGATTTAGCAGAAAAATTCCTAGTCAAATACTTCCCACCTGATAGGAATTCTACCTTTCGTGATGATATCATAAAATTCAAACAAGCTCCAAGTGAGTCTCTTCACGAAGCTTGGACACGATTCAAAGACCTTCTCATTAAATGTCCACACCATGGCATTCCATGGTGTATCCAAATAGAAGTTTTCTTTAAAGGATGCAACCCCAGCACCAGACAAGTCTTGAATTCATCTGCTGGAGGTTCCATGTTGTCCAAGAGTTACAACGAAGCTTATGAGATCTTGGAGAAGATCTCAACATCTCACTGTAGATGGTCAGACGATCCTGTAGAGCCAACTAGAGCTCAAGACAAGGATGCTCTAAGCGCCATGAGCACCCAAATAAACGCCCTGACCAACTTAGTTAAGCAAATGGCTCAGGCCAATCTCCAAACCAGTGCCAATACCGCCACAGCCATGTCAATGGGCACTCAACCAAGTCAAGGCGAGGCACCAATCTGTGGATTCTGTGGGGAAGGACACCCTTATGAATACTGTCCTGGGAATCCATCCTCGGTCTGCTATGTAGGAAGTCAGCAGCAACCAAGGAATAACCCCTACTCACAAACTTACAATCCTGGTTGGAGAAACCACCCTAACCTGTCATGGGGTGGCCAACAAAACACTAACCAAAATCCTAACCAACCAAGGCCGAGTGGAACACCTGGTTTCACTCCCCAACATAACCAGTCAATGTACCAAAAACCTTATAACCAACCTGTAGGATCTTCTGTAGAAAACCTACTCAAGGAATATATAGCTAAGAATGATGCTACTCTTCAGAGCCAGCAAGCTACCCTCAGGAGCCTGGAAAACCAAATAGGCCAGTTAGCCAATGAACTTAAAAGTAGGCCCCAAGGTAGACTCCCTGCTGATACCGAGGTACCAAGGAGAGATGGCAAAGAACAAGTTCAAGCAATTGAACTTAGGAGTGGAAGACCATTGGTAAGCATTACAAAGGACACACCAAAGAGAGTAGAGAACACTGAGTCTAGTGCTCCACTGGAGTCTCTGCCGAGCCAAGGACCACCACCAACTAGCACATCAGGAGCCAGGCTAGAGCCAATCAGTGAGGAGGTAGAAGAAATTCCAAGACCTCCACCTATCTTAAGGCGTCCTGACGTGCCTGCATATGTGCCACCACCTCCTTATCCTCGAAGGCTTAAGAAGAAACAGGAACAGGAAGTTCATTTTAATAAATTTTTAGAAATACTTAAGCAAGTGCATGTGAACATTCCTTTTGTAGAGGTTTTACAGTCTATGCCTTCATATGTAAAGTTTTTGAAGGATATCATTACTAACAAAAAGATAATTGGTGAGTTTGAAACAGTAAACCTCACCGAAGAGTGCAGTGCCATCCTCCAAAACAAGCTGCCCAAGAAGGAGAAGGATCCTGGTTCCTTCACCTTACCTGTAGAACTTGGAGGCAAGCATGTGGGCAGAGCGCTTTGTGACCTGGGCGCCAGCATAAATCTCATGCCCCTGTCCCTATTCCGCCAGTTGGGAATAGGAGAAGCACGTCCAACTACTGTCACTTTACAACTAGCAGACAGATCCATCGCATATCCAGAAGGTAAGATTGAGGATATTCTAGTTAAAGTTGACAAATTCATTTTCCTTGCAGATTTCATTGTCCTGGACTATGAGGCAGACAAGGAGGTACCCATCCTGCTAGGTAGACCATTTCTAGCCACAGGTAGGGCACTAATAGACGTGCAAAAAGGTGAGTTAACTATGAGAGTTCATGATGAAGAGGTAAAATTTAGTGTTTACAAAGCTTTAAAATATCCCTCTGATTCTGAGTCTTGTGCTAGCATGGATGTTGTTGACTCACTAATGGAAGAACAATTAGAGCATGTACTGTTAACCAAGCATGCTAGTGAATATGTAGGATTAGATGTAGATGATCTAAATATAGCTGACATAATGAACATGCCTGTAAATAACCCTCAGCATGTATGTATGAATATAGATTTAACTGATAGAACTATTAACCCTCTGAAGCCCTCCATTGAGCATCCGCCTGTTTTAGAACTGAAACCACTACCTACTCACCTCAAATATGCATATCTAGGAGAGAATGAAACACTGCCTGTAATTATTTCTTCTAAACTTAGTGAACAGCATGAGGTTGATTTAATTCTACTACTTAAGCAACATAGGAAGGCTATAGCATGGTCTATTGCTGATATTCGAGGCATTAGCCCTTCTTATTGTATGCACAAAATTATTCTAGAGGAAGAACACACACCTAGGGTAGATCACCAGCGTAGGTTAAACCCCTCTATGAAAGAGGTAGTGAAGAAAGAAATAATAAAGTGGTTAGATGCAGGAGTAATTTTCCCCATAGCTAGTAGCCAGTGGGTGAGCCCCATCCAGTGTGTACCTAAAAAGGGGGGAATAACTGTGGTAGTCAATGAGAATAACGAACTAATTCCAACAAGGACTGTCACAGGGTGGAGGGTATGTATGGATTACAGAAAACTAAATAAAGAAACTAAAAAAGACCATTTCCCCATACCATTTATTGACCAGATGCTAGACAGAATAGCTGGTAGAGCCTACTACTGTTTCCTAGATGGCTATTCAGGCTACAATCAAATAACTATAGACCCTAAGGATCAAGAGAAGACCACCTTCACTTGCCCTTTTGGAACGTTTGCCTTCCGCAGAATGCCTTTTGGCTTATGCAATGCACCGGCAACTTTCCAGAGGTGCATGATGGCAATCTTCTCTGAGTTGGATGAGTCCATGATAGAAATATTCATGGATGACTTCTCAGTCTTTGGGGACTCATTTAAAACCTGTCTAGAAAACCTAGGACAAGTCCTGACTAGGTGTGAGGAGACTAACCTAGTCCTGAATTGGGAAAAGTGCCATTTTATGGTAGATGAAGGGATTGTCTTAGGACATCGAGTGTCAAGGGCGGGTGTAGAAGTGGATAGAGCAAAAATAGAGGTCATAGAGAAGTTGGTAGAGCCCCAGAACGTCAAAGCCATTAGAAGCTTCTTAGGGCATGCTGGCTTCTATAGAAGGTTCATCAAGGACTTTTCTAAGATAGCCAAGCCTCTGTGCGAGCTTCTAGAGCTAGGTAGGCCATTCATCTTTTCTAAAGAATGTGTAGTAGCTTGGAAAGCCCTTAAGGAAGCACTGGTCACAGCACCAATCATAGTAGGACCAAATTGGGATCTCCCATTTGAGATGCTATGTGATGCCAGTGACTATGCTGTAGGAGTCATGTTAGGACAGAAGATTGACAAGCTCACACACCCTGTCTATTATGCTAGTAAGACCTTGAATGAGGCTCAATGTAACTATACAACTACAGAGAAAGAGATGCTTGCTGTAGTCTTTGCTTGTGAAAAATTTAGGAACTATATTGTAGGAACTAGGACTATTGTATATACTGACCATTCTGCTTTAAAATATCTAATGAGAAAGGCTGATGCTAAGCCTAGACTAATTAGATGGGTGTTATTGCTGCAGGAATTTGATTTGGACATTCGGGACAAGAAGGGTTGTGAAAATGTGGTTGCAGATCACCTGTCTCGATTGCAGCACAATTGCGAAAAAATTGCGGAGTCCGCAATTTCTGATGCTTTCATAGATGAACATGTTTTTGCTTTGGCTCATCGTGATAACGATGAGGAACCGTGGTTTGCTGATATTGCTAACTTCCGTGCATCACAGGTATTACCAGTGTTCAAGGGAGGACAAGAGAAGAAGCGGTTCCTGCATGAAGCAAGGAAATTCATCTGGGATGACCCCACACTTTACAGAACCTGTGCTGATGGCTTGCTGAGGAAATGTGTTTCAGCTGCTGAAGCAAAGTCTGTGCTGCAGCACTGTCACTCATCTCCTTATGGTGGGCACTTTGGTGGCCAAAGGACAGCTGCGAAGGTCTTTCAGAGTGGCTACTACTGGCCAACAATCTTCAAGGACGCACATGATTACGCTCACAGCTGTGATGAGTGCCAAAGGACAGGTAATCTCAGTCGCAAGGATGAGATGCCCCTCACCTACATCTTAGAGTTAGAACTCTTTGATGTGTGGGGCATTGATTTCATGGGACCATTCCCTCCATCATCAGGTAACCTGTACATCTTAGTAGCAGTAGACTACGTGTCAAAGTGGGTAGAAGCTAAAGCATGTCCTAATAATGATGCTAAGACAGTCACTAATTTCTTGCATAGGCACATTTTCACTAGATTTGGGACTCCTCGTGCTATCATTAGTGATGAGGGGTCACATTTCATTAATAAAGCTATGGAGAAGATATTGGCTAAATATAACATTAGGCATAGAGTAGCTACTCCCTATCACCCACACTCAAATGGTCAAGCTGAAATTTCAAATAGGGAAATAAAGAACATCCTAGAGAAGGTAGTTAAACCTAATCGAAAAGACTGGTCATTTAAGCTTGAGGATGCACTTTGGGCTTACAGAACAGCATATAAGACACCTCTAGGAATGTCTCCCTATAGGTTGGTATATGGCAAGGCTTGCCACTTGCCACTTGAGTTGGAAAACAAGGCATTTTGGGCCATGAAAGAATTAAATTTTTGTGTGAAGGATGCAGGGACATTAAGATCTTTACAGCTACATGAACTTGATGAGCTTAGGCACATGGCCTATGAGAATGCCAAGATGTACAAAGAAAAGACAAAAATATGGCATGACAGTAGACTCAGGATCAAAGACTTTAAAAAGGGCCAACTTGTATTATTATTTAACTCACGATTAAAGCTATTTCCAGGTAAATTAAAGTCTAGATGGTCAGGTCCATTTATTATTACTAATGTCTTTGTTCATGGTGCCATAGAGATTAAAAACTTGCAGCAAGGACAGCCATTTATGGTCAATGGTGCTAGGTTGAAGCACTACTATGAGGAGGGGGATGTGAAGACTCTCTCGGCCTTCCTCCTACGTGAAGCATGACAAAGAGAACGAGAGAGAACGAGTGGTTACTGTGCTCGTTTAGTCAAGGCCAATGCCTTAGTTTATTTTTTCTGTTTTTATCGATGATCGTTTGTATGTTTTGTAGCGTGATTTTAATTGCTTATTTAATGTTTGTTTTATTTGTTTTTGTAGGGAATCGAAAGAGGGGATCAAGGGGAGTAAATCCCACTTTAAAAATCAAGAAACGGTTGAGCCAATTGAAAGATACGGGCGATCAAAATTTGGAATTTTTATGAAATATTATCCCTGGAATTGCGCAGAAATTGCTGGATTCGCAAAAAGAGCCGTTGGATTTTTTTTTCCGTTGCTTTTATAGCCGTTAGAAGGCGCCCGTTTGATACGATCCTCTCATTCTTTGCTCTCCAAGATTTCTGCGATTCTCTCCACCTTTGATCTCTCTCTCCAAACCTCCAAGATTCGACCATGGTTTCCACTAGGGCTGAGAGATCCGCCGCCAAGAAGAAGGCCGACGACGCAGCTGAAGCGGCTGCGAGGGAAGCGCTTCTCACCCTTGCTGATCAGGGTGCTGTACGCACTGGCCGTCTTGGCAAGCTTCCTATTCGTAGGAAGAAGTGGAGGGTGGTCACTGAGATCCCTGCTGGCCCATCTGAGCCAGTGGGTACGCCAACGAAGCGCCGGTGGACTGTCAAGACTGCCGCCGAACCAAGCACCGCCAAGACTCCCTCTGTGGAGAGTCAAGAACCTGATCGTGCATCCCACGAGTCAGCCAAGGAAGGTTCGTCGCCGTCTGTGTCACCTGTGCGCAGTCCTCTCCCATCTGAACCGGTGCAAAGCACAGAATCATCACCGCCTGCGCAGCGCGCCGAGTCATCTCCAGCGCTTCAGAGTTCTGATCTACCACCTGCGGCTGTGCAGAGTCCTGACCTGCCGTCTTCGCCATGGAGTTCTGCACATACACCATCAGCAGAACACAACTCTCCACGGCCTGATCCTGAATTCCCTTATGGGGATTATCAGGAGTCCACGCAAGGCAGTGGAGATGCTGGCGAAGAAGAAGTCTTCTCTCCCATGAGAGAAGACAGCCCTGATGAGCCTGCACAGCAGGATGATTCCATGGAGGAGACGTTGGGGGCTTGCCTCCAACAGATCAACATGGAGAAAGAGAAGAAGAAGGCCAAGAAAGCCAAGAAAGCCAAGAAACTGAAGAAGAAGAAGGCCAAGCGAGTGCCTTCAGCAGATAAAGACAGTACTGAGCCTTCGCTCAAACGCCTCAAGGTGGAGGCTGCTGAATCTTCCAAGCCAGCCGATAAGGGGAAGGCTAAACTCTACCCTGAGGATGAACCTCCATCAGTGAGGTATGTCTCATCCGATGCCGAGTCCAGGGGTGTGGAGCTGAGGAAAAGGGACCTGTTGCACGAGAAGGGGTTCCTTGATCGACTTGCTGACCTGCCGCAGTTCTTGCGCGCAGGGGTGATCAACCATGGCTGGGAGGAATTCTGCCGACCTCCCAATCCAGCATACACGAGCATGGTGTATGACTTCTATGCCAACGTGCTCAGCCCTGAGGATGGCCTATCTGTGGTCAGAGGGGTGGAGGTTGATTTCTCAGCCAAAGCCATTAATGAAGCATTTGGTCTAAGGGGCCAGCCTCACACAGATTACGCACGGATAGTTGATGAGCCGACCGAGGCTGTGCTGGAAGAAGCCATCCGCACCATTGGCCAGCCTGAGGCCTCCTGGACAGTCTCGCGCAATGGGCGGCACACGCTCATGAGTGCCAACCTCACGGCTAAGGCAGCTGTGTGGTTTTCATTCGTAAGAAGAAGACTCTCCCCGGTGACTCATGAGACTACAATTAACCAGAGCCGTTCGCTGCTGGTTTATGCTATAATGAGAGGTCTCACGATCAACGTGGGAGAGGTCATCACTGCTGCCATAGCCGAGTGTGCTAAGAAGGGTAAGGGACCATTATTTTTTCCGAACACTATAACCAAATTGTGTTTGCTTGCAGGGGTTCCCACCGAGCGCTTGGAGCAGCAGCTGCCCTACACAGGCCATCTGGAGTTGCCTGCACACCTAAGGCTGAGAAGAAAGGGCAACATGGAATTTGAGTTGGATAGGCTGGCGGTTGAACAGTCCCGAACCATGGCCTGCTTGATGGACATGCAGAGGAGAATGGCTCAATGGGCCAACTATGCGCAGGCAAGGGACAGAGAAGTTGCAGACCAGTTGGGGTGCATCTTCCCAGACTTCCCCACCAACCTCCTAACTCCATGGGTGCCCCCACGACCAAGACAACCAGATGAGGATGATGAGAATTGAGTGCTGGTTTGAAGAGCACTAGAGGGAGTATTACTGATCCCTTAAGAAAAACAAAACAATTTTCCTGCTTTTTGATAGAAACATGTATAATATGCTGTTTTGGATTCAATTTTTGATCTGTTTTTGATGTTTCGTTTTATGTTTTTCCTTTTGCTTAGGATAGTCTAATGTTAGCTGAGTAGGTAGGATAGTTTAGTTTTATTTTTAGGATGCATGAGTAACAGGAAAAAGCATGCTAGGGGCCTGAGTTAATGTTAAATCTGCCCAGATTGTATTGCGAAATAATTGCGGTTCCCGCAATTTTTGTGACTGATTGCATGTTTTTGACTGCCCGTTTAGTTAGGCTGTGATCTGTTAAATTCTATCTTTTGCTGCTAGCATGACTACCTTATAGAGCTGATCTTGAAGCATGCTGGATGAGTGTCATAGGACACCTTTTGATAGTTTAAATTTGCCTCTGAATAGTGCTCAGCATGCATAAACCATAAGTCCTTAAACCTGTCTGTTATGTTCAAATTTGCTGCTGCTGGGATAGTCGCTTCTAGAATGTTTTGCCTATGCCTAGGATGTTTAGATTCTCTTTGTTTTACTTTAGACTAGATGCTTCTAGGATAAGTTTGGGGGTGTGCCACCTCAAACACTCATTGGGGACAATGAGTAGTTGAAGTTTGGGGGAGGCCACCCTAGGCCTAGGAACATTCCTCTCTTCCTTAGGACATAAGCATTCTTCTTCTCCTAAAAAAAAAAAAAAATAATTGTGATAAATAGAATAAAGAGGGGAGTCTCTCTCAAGTTGTTGAGTAATCAGTGCCAAGTGTGTAAACCACAAGTGGCATTGCATCAAAAGACAAACCGAGGAGAGACTCCACCTAAGTAAAAAAGGAAGAAAAGGAGAAATAGGGGAAGAAGAATGTATGCTTAGGAGTTGTAATCTTGTGGCTTAGATGTCCTATGAAAAAAGAACTCTGATCCTTAATGAGCTAAGCACAAGGTTGTAGCTTTTAGGTTTGTCTAGGGAGATGAATGTTTATCCAATGTAGTGATGCCAGGGTTTAGGTTGTTCTCTATAAAGTACCATTGTCACTGTTAATACTAAGACTGGCATGACTCTAAGGAATCCTAGACACATTAAAAATAAGCTAGAAGCATGTACTGAGTCTGGAGTAAAGCTTGGTAGAATTTGAAACCTTAGGGATAGTAGCATGATATCATAGAAGTAGTTAGATCAGTAGTAGGGGGTCAACAAAAGCAGTGGGTATAGTAGGCAGGTGAAGTCAGAAGAGGCTAGACAAGAGGTTAGTTCTAAACTTGGAAGTGTGTCACAGGACAGCATTGCTATAGACAAGAATATAAGGGAGTTAGTGAGTAGTTAAAGAAGAAGAAACAGCAGCCTAAGGAAGTCCTTAGTATGCTTGAGGACAAGCAAAGCCTTAAGTTTGGGGGTGTGTTAAGTCTCTGAAAGTGACTTATTTAGGACCCATTTAGCTTAAGAAGATGTACACATTTAGGTGTTTTTGTGAGCATTTAGCCTAAACCTATGCTTTAATATGAGAATTAGAGGAAGGTAGCTAATATAGGATTTATGCACAATAGGTAGAAAAAGGGGTGAAAACCGAAGAAAAGAATGAAAAAATAACCATTGCGACTGCATTGCGGAATAATTGCGGTGGCCGCAATTATTCAAGTTAAAACCGTAAGTTGGCTGACATTTTTCTGTTTAGATCCGACTTTTCAGGGATTCGTTCTTTCTCCTCCATCCATTCTGATATATGACGTTGAAGACTGATGGTTCTCCTTGGCCCAATCGCACCTGCAGACTACTATAAAAGGGGGCCAAAGTCGGAGGTTCAGTCATCACTCGAAGCGTAGAAGTCTTTCTGCAGTCCACCCTTTCCACTGTTCTTCCTTTGCCGTCTGTTGGAGTGAGAGTCTAAGCTTTTGGAATCGATAATCTGATAGGAAGGAGAGAAGATTCTTCTTCTCTCTCGATTGGATTCATCCAAGCACGGCTGAATTCTCATCACCTTCATTCGAGGCGACTGCCACGAAGTCTTCAGCAATCCTTTACTGTTTTCTGCTCTTTTCTTCTCATTTCCATTACTGATCATTGTTGTTCTTAGTTTAGTCATTTCAATTATTGCATTTCGTTGTTGTCTGTCTTGGATTCAGTTCTCTTAAAGCTTTCCTTTGTCATTCAAACATTCAAGTTAATCGAAGTAAGTTTCTGCACTTCACAGTTTATGCATTCTTCTGTTACGGGTTTTGCTTCCTGTTTTAAGCACATTTCTTTTCTAAGTATGTCTGTTTTATCTATCCTTTCTGTTCTTCATATATCCATGAGTAACTAAATTCATTTAGGGGCGTGCTAATGACAGAACTATAGGCTTAAAAACGTGAGTCAAGTAGATAGATTAACACTCGAACATTGATTGTATGTAAGCTTCATTCCACGGGCGATTTCGATTGGCCATCCATTTTGTCCAAAGAACTCCTAACCTCTGGAAGGAGTAAGAGTTCAGAGTCATATAATCATGCTAGCCTTTCATGGTAATCAGGAAACGGCCTAGGAATAGGCGTTCCCCTAGTACAAACTAAACACTCCTGCTTTAACAAGATGCTTAAGACCTTACTTTGAAGTCGAGTAAACTTGAGTCTCTCATGCATGGAATCGGACGATACTTGAGATAGAGTGAGTTTGATGTATAGAGAGTTGATCCAAAGCTTGATAATCGTGATAAAATGCCTGTAGGATAGTCATTAGTAGCCCTTAATTCCCCATTTTAATCAGGTTCGCTGCCATTTAATTGCGGAAACATTGCGGTCCACGCAATTCTGCCAAATTTTCATTCTGTTTAGCTGTTTTCTTTCTCGTTTATTAATTCCATCTCTTATCCTTTGCATCTAATTTCAACTTGCTTTTGTTTATGTTATATCCCTCTACACATTCAGCAAAAAGTAGTTAATTAAAAACCAATTTTAACCCATCAAATTCATCCCATCTTTCTTAACATTCACACTTCGCGAATAGCTAAAAACAAGTCTCTGTGGAAAAAACGAATTAAATATACTCACTACTTGCTGTAAGACCATGTATACTTGCATGTTCTAAGTGCTCTCTATACCCTTTTGCATATTTATCTTTACACATTGAGCACGCAACAGTATGCAACCAACAATTATCCTACCCGACCCGATACTTCGATTTAGTTCTATTTACCTGTGTTACTTAGTCGAGCAGTGAGAGGCACGGCATCGCTACTCTTTAACATACACAACATGCGAAACTATCCGAGTGTCAATCAACATAATTTAGCATGCGCGTTGGATTAAGCAAGGTAAACAAATGCACGTAAACAGAACCAATGTGCAATCTAAAATTCAGATTATCAAAGCTGTAAAGGTCTAACAAAATTCCCCTAAACAAAATCCCAAACCGTTCACTCTTACCTTAGCCGCTCATGGCGCGGTTTGTCAATCCCGCTCCAACAACGACCACGGAGGAGTTCATCTATCTATTACAAAAGGGAAGTGGAGCTCGCTCGCATGCCAACAATGGCGGAGCTCCACGGAAAGTAGAGAGAAAATGGGGAAGAAGGGAAGAAGAATCGTCCAAATCGGTTGAGAGATGAAGAAGATAGAGCTTGGAGAAGATATGAAAAATGTGCAGAAAAATCGTCCTTAAGCTACTGCCTTCGTCGTAGCGTCGAGACGCTAGGCCAGCGTCTCGACGCTGTGCCCTAAGTGATCCGCGCGCGCGCGCGCTGGCGTCGCGACGCAAGGCCAGCGTCGCGACGCTGCCCCGATGAAATTCCTGCGCGCGCCTCCTCCGGAGCGTCTCGACGCCAAGCAGGGTCTCGACGCCAGGGCAGCGTCGAGCTAGCGTCTCGACGCTATCACTCGACGCTTGCTCTCGGGTTTTTCCAGCGTCGAGCCAGCGTCTCGACGCTATAGCTCGACGCTGGCTCTCGGGTTTGGGGCTGATGCAATGCCTCTTCAAGGCTGTTTTGGCCCGTTTCTTCACGGAACAAATTCCCCTCTTCCCGATGCATTCCCGGGGCGCTAAAACTCTGCTTTAAGCGCTCGAACATGCCCAATGGACGCACGAGCTCTTTGCCGCTTTTCTCCTACAAAAGAGATATATTTAATCAATTGAAAGCGGACTTTAGCTATGATTAGGACGTATTTAATAGCTCCAAAATGGAGTTATCAAACACCCCCAACTTAAACATTGCTAGTCCTCGAGCAAGCACTACAAAGACATTGACTCTAAGGACGCTATTACATGCATTCTAACTCAAACCTCCATGCATATTGAAATTTCAAACACGAATATAATCATGGAAGCACTTTGTTCATGTATCAATTAGGCCATATCAAAAATTAACTATTGCCCCCTAACGTGCGTGTGTGCTAGACAACCACTCCTAAACTCACGTAAACCCGGAAAACCAACATGCAACGCACATCCCATTTTCCCCCTACTTCTAGCGTTTAAGAACAGCTACACTTGACTTACACGAGAGAAAGAAGCAAATTAAGAGACCTAATCATTTTCTCATTCCTTTTTTCAAAAGTACTTTGTACTCTTTTATTTTGGGTTCTTTGAACCAACCTTTCATTTCTTTTTCTTTCCAACTCGAGTTGCCTAACACGTCAAATTCATGCATAAAACTTCACGTTTTTAAGGACTAACGCTCACTTCTTTTAAGCGCAAATAAGAAGGAGGAGCGCCTCGAGAGGAACTTTTCTACCAAACATGCTTTTCTATTTTTTTTTTACATTAGGCTAAGCACATGCTTTCTCAATTAATTAGCTACTAAATCTCATGCAACAAGCTACCTAAGGGTGCCTTTCGAGGTGACAACGAGAATTAGCTAAGCATGCGATAAACTAAGCTTACGGAATCTAGGGAGAAGTTGCTAAGTGCGCGATGAGTGCAAGGGAGCAACAGAAAAAATTTTAAAATTTTTGACATGAACCTAATAAACACAAAACTCATGCAAAAACTCGATTATGAACATGCTCAGATTTCCAACATGCATTTCCTAGGCTATCACAGTCAGAAAACAGTAAACAGAGTCCCAAGCACTTCAATATCTTTATAGCACTTCTCAACAAACTACACATGCACATCCATCGGACTCACTCCACCCCCAACTTCAAAATTTGGCATTGTCCTCAATGCCAACCAGTCAGATACATCAAAGTAAAAGGGAAGAAGAAGTACACTTCCCTGACTCTTTGTGAAGCTGGCGAGGGCGAGGAAGCGGCGCACGAACGCATCAGAGCCCAAAATTGCCCTCTCTTCCTTGATTCCCTAAAAAAAAAACAGCAAGCTAAATTAATACTAAAAAGCGATAAAACTAAACTAAAGCACAAAAAACAGTTCAACACTCGGGTGCCTCCGAGAAGCGCAGAATTTTTAAAGTCGGTTGCTCGACTGTATTCTCTCAACAGACTCATCCATAGTCTGTAGGTGCGGGGGACGATCCATACTTGTCCAAGGCCACACCTTTTCCACCATCATCCACCTGAAAAATGTTTTGCACTCTTCGTGCCTCGGGCACGTGAATATTAGACATGTTAGTGCAAAAACCAGCAGTATCATCCAAAAAATTCAAATCAGAAATTTTAACAGAGACATGGGAACCATCCCTCAAGCGCGAGGGTAGACTCCCATTCTCATCATGCTCACAAACAGATACATTTCCAGCAGACTTCCCATCAAATAAAGAAAACTCATGCAAAGTATCATCAAACTCTAACGAAACGACGCCCTTATACACATCGATTTTGACCCTAGCGGTCTTAAGAAAGGGACGTCCTAACAGCATAGAGGACGAAGCATGCAATAAATTTTCTTTCATATCTAAAACAAGGAAATCAGCGGGAAACGTCATATTCCCAACTCTAACTAAAACATCCTCTACCTTCCCCCTAGGACAGATGCTCGACCCATTAGCCAACTGAACAGAAACATTACATTCATGCATTTCATTTAAATTCAACTCACGATACAATGCATAAGACATAACATTTACAGAGGCTCCAAGGTCTAACATGGCATTATGAACAATTTTACTACCTATGGTGCAAGGGATAGTAAAGGTACCTGGATCGTTGCACTTTGCAGGCAACGTACCTGGGAGTATGGCAGAGACGTTCTCTTTCTTTTTCTCAGTCCCTCTGGACTTCCTCTTCGTAGTGCACCAGCTCCTCAGGAATTTTGCATATTTGGGCACCTGACTGACTGCCTCTAGGAGCGGGATATTCACCATCACCTTTTGGAAGGTTCGCAGGACCTCCTCGTCATCGGATTCCAAAGTAGGCTTCGCAAGCCTACTCGGGAATGGTGCTTTGGCAACATCCACAGGTACACTGACCTTCTCATTTCTTTTCTCATTCTGAGTCTCAAGAGCAGTCGGGGCGGACTCGTTCAGGCTGTCCGTGGCTTCCTTCGCAGCTCTGTTGGAAAGTGACTTCCCACTGCGCAGCTGAATGGCACTCACATTTTCACATGAGTTAACTGTAGTTTGGGAAGGAAGCTTCCCCGAGCTCTTGCTCTCGATCTTACTAATAGACACCGCCATTTGTGTCAGCTGCTTGTTCAAATTCTGCAGCTCTGCCTTATGAGAATTAAGCTCCTCGCGAGCCTCTTTCTGGAACTGGCTGGTGCTCGTCACGATGGTCCTGACCATCTCTTCAAGTGAGCTGGAGGAGCTCGAAGCTTGAGCCTGGGTGGAAGAATTAGGCCTATCCTGGGACTGGCCTTGAAAACGAGTCTGTCCTTCCCTATTCCCATAGCTGAAGTTAGGATGGTCACGCCAACCGGGGTTATAAGTGCTAGCATATGGATCATACTTCCTTGGGTTGGAAGCATATCCCCCGATTGCATTGACCTCCGCCTCTTCGCGGTGTCCTCCAACAAATTTTTTCAACATACTCCCTATCTCGGCCACCTGGGCCCTCATTTCAGACATTTCATGGCTCTGAGCCACGCTGTGCACTTGTCCTTGCCCCCTGATCCCAAACTGCTGCGAGTTGGTAGCCATATTTGCAATGAGCTGCTTGGCCTCAACTGGGGTCTTGTCAATCAGTGCCCCTCCACTCGCTGCATCGATCATCTGCCTGTCGTGGGGCGTCATCCCCTCATAGAAATACTGTATGAGCAGCTGATCGGCGATCTGGTGGTGTGGGAAACTCGCGCACAAGCGCCCAAAGCGTTCCCAATACTCATGCAGGGACTCACCTACATCCTGGGTGATCCCATAAATTCTCTTCCGCAGTGTAGTGGCCAAGGATGCGGGAAAGTATTTCTCCAAAAATACCCGCTTCATATCCTGCCACGTGTTGATCGATCCGGAGGGCAAGTAATACAGCCAGTCTCTGGCTTTGTCCTTGAGCGTGAAGGGGAATGCCCTCATATTCAGTTGCTCCTCCGTGACCCCTGCGGGCTTCATTCCCGCGCAGACGCAATGGAATTCCATCAAATGCTTGTTCGCGTCCTCACCTGCATTGCCATGGAAAGAAGGTAACTGGTGAATTAAACCAGATTTCAACTCAAAGTTACCTGCTACCACGGGGTAGTTAATGCACAAAGGCTGCAGGTTCAGGTCTGGCGCTGCCAGTTGCTTCAGCGTCCGTGGCGCTTCACCTTGCGCCATCTCGTCAAATAAGAAGGGATTGCCTTCTTCTCTTTCAAACGTTCCTTGCCCCTCCCGGGCTTCTCTACGTAACCTCCGCTCCTCTCTGTCAATCTCAGGAATATACTGCAAACTACCCTCAGAGGAACGGGTCATACACAAACAAAATTCTAAACATACAACATACAAACAGAAAAAAAATTTCAGTCAACCATCAATAAATCAAATTCAAACTTCAATCATAAATCCAATCAATTGCCTATTCCCCGGCAGCGGCGCCAATTTTGGTAACGATATTTTTGAACTATCGCTATAAACTCAAGCTGTCGAGGCTTGCCAAAATAAATTTATAATGCCTATTGCCAAGGCTTTGCAGCCAGTGGTAACAGGGTCGATCCAAGGAATAGGAGAATGAATTTACTAGTAAAGTTGGGATTTAATTGATTAATTGGTAACGGGGGGTTTTAGTCATGCAGAGGGAAAATAATAAGGAAGCTAACGGAAGAAAGAAATAATATGTAGAGAACGTGAGCACGGTTTGGGGAGTTTCGGGATCAATTGTTAGACAAATACAACTTATCATTTAATTCTAATAATCATGGAATTCAGTTTACTATGCACACGGACGACTACCAGAGATGCCCCAAAGTAGCCGACTTCATGGATTTTAATTAGGCCACACAGTTCTAATTACACGTTATCTAATCTCACATTAAGATGATCAGTCCTAAGATGAATTTAGACAGTTACTAGCTAACCGCGACGAACATTTGGGCGTGAATTCTAATTGCTAGTAGGTTGCCCGCAAACGCCGTATGCAACCAACAATTATCCTACCCGACCCGATACTTCGATTTAGTTCTATTTACCTGTGTTACTTAGTCGAGCAGTGAGAGGCACGGCATCGCTACTCTTTAACATACACAACATGCGAAACTATCCGAGTGTCAATCAACATAATTTAGCATGCGCGTTGGATTAAGCAAGGTAAACAAATGCACGTAAACAGAACCAATGTGCAATCTAAAATTCAGATTATCAAAGCTGTAAAGGTCTAACAAAATTCCCCTAAACAAAATCCCAAACCGTTCACTCTTACCTTAGCCGCTCATGGCGCGGTTTGTCAATCCCGCTCCAACAACGACCACGGAGGAGTTCATCTATCTATTACAAAAGGGAAGTGGAGCTCGCTCGCATGCCAACAATGGCGGAGCTCCACGGAAAGTAGAGAGAAAATGGGGAAGAAGGGAAGAAGAATCGTCCAAATCGGTTGAGAGATGAAGAAGATAGAGCTTGGAGAAGATATGAAAAATGTGCAGAAAAATCGTCCTTAAGCTACTGCCTTCGTCGTAGCGTCGAGACGCTAGGCCAGCGTCTCGACGCTGTGCCCTAAGTGATCCGCGCGCGCGCGCGCTGGCGTCGCGACGCAAGGCCAGCGTCGCGACGCTGCCCCGATGAAATTCCTGCGCGCGCCTCCTCCGGAGCGTCTCGACGCCAAGCAGGGTCTCGACGCCAGGGCAGCGTCGAGCTAGCGTCTCGACGCTATCACTCGACGCTTGCTCTCGGGTTTTTCCAGCGTCGAGCCAGCGTCTCGACGCTATAGCTCGACGCTGGCTCTCGGGTTTGGGGCTGATGCAATGCCTCTTCAAGGCTGTTTTGGCCCGTTTCTTCACGGAACAAATTCCCCTCTTCCCGATGCATTCCCGGGGCGCTAAAACTCTGCTTTAAGCGCTCGAACATGCCCAATGGACGCACGAGCTCTTTGCCGCTTTTCTCCTACAAAAGAGATATATTTAATCAATTGAAAGCGGACTTTAGCTATGATTAGGACGTATTTAATAGCTCCAAAATGGAGTTATCATACACCATGGAATGCCATGGTGTGGACATTTAAGCAATAGATCTTTGAATCTTGTCCAAGCTTCGTGTAGTGATTCATTTTCGGCTTGCTTGAATTTAATGATATCATCACGGAAGTTGGAATTCCTATCAGGTGGGAAGTATTTGACTAGGAATTTTTCAGCTAGATCTGTCCAATTGACAATCGATCCAAAGGGAAGGGAATTTAACCACGTTTTGGCCTTATCTCTTAATGAGTAGGGAAAAAGGTATAATCTTAAGGCTTCTTGGGAAACTCCAGAGATGATAAAAGTATCACTGACTCCTAGGAAATTTCTCAGATGATTGTGGGGATCTTCGTTTTCCACTCCAAAGAATTGTCCCACTGTGGACAGCATTTGGAACATAACTGACTTTAACTCGAATGAGAGAGTTGTAATCTCAGGGCGTATAATGCTCGGATTAAGCTCCTCAGGCATGAGAACTAAGTATGAAAGAATGGCACTATCCTTATCATTCGCGATTTCGATGGGGTTGCGAATGGTAGGTGCTTGGTTTGGGGCTGCTCTATCCATTTCGGTTTGTTGGAATTGCGATTACTCTGCAGAGTCAGCAATGTTTTGAGTTACAGGTGGCTGTTTAAAAAGGCGTTTCTTAGCTTTTTTTCTGGCCCTAAGAAGTCTTTCAGGCTCAGGATTGAACTCTAGGTTGCTATTTGAATGCTCATTCATAAACTAGCTCGATGGTACTGTTGCGTGCTCAATGTGTAAAGATAAATATGCAAACAGGAAGAGAGAGCACTTAGAACATGCAAGCATACATGGTCTCACAGCAAGTAGTAAGTATATTTCATTCGTTTTTTCCACAGAGACTCATTTTTAGCTATTCGCGAAGTGTGAATGTTAAGAAAGATGGGATGAATTTGATGGGGTAAAATTGGTTTTTAATTAACTACTTTTTGCTGAATGTGTAGAGGGATATAACATAAACAAATTAAAGTTAAAACTAGACCTAAAGGACAAGAGATGGAATTAATAATCGAGGAAGAAAACAGCTAAACAGAATGGTAAAAAGGCAGAATTGCGAGGACCGCAATGTTTCCGCAATTAAATGGCAGCGAATCTGATTAAAACGGGGAATTAAGGGCTACTAATGACTGTCCTATAGGCATTTTATTACGATTATCAAGCTTTGGATCAACTCTCTATACATCAAACTCACTCTATCTCAAGTATCGTCCGATTCCATGCATTAGAGACTCAAGTTTACTCGACTTCAAAGTAAGGACTTAAGCATCTTGTTAAAACAGGAATGTTCAGTTTGTACTAGGGAAACGCCTATTCCTAGGCCGTTTCCTGATTACCATGAAAGGCTAGCATGATTATATGACTCTGAACTCTTACTCCTTCCAGAGGTTAGGAGTTCTTTGGACAAAATGGATGGCCAATCGAAATTGCCCGTGGGATGAAGCTTACATACAATCAATGTTCGAGTGTTGAACTGACTACTTGACTCACGTTTTTTAGCCTATAATTCTGTCATTAGCATGCCCCTAAGTGAATTTAGTTACTCATGGATATATGAAGAACAGAAAGGGTAGATAAAACAGACATACTTAGAAGAGAAATGTGCTTAAATCAGGAAGCAAAACCCGTAGCAGAAGAAAGTATAAACTGTGAAGTGCAGAAACTTGCTTTGATTAACTTGAATGTTTGAATGACAAAGGAAAGCTTTAAAAGGAATGAATCCAAGGCAGACAACAACGAAATGCAATAAGTAAATTACTAAACTAAGAACAACAATGATCAGTAAGGGAAATGAGAAGGAAAGAACAGAAAACAGTAAAGGATTGCTGAAAACTTCGTGGCAGTCGCCTCGAATGATGGTGATGAGAATTCAGCCGTGCTTGGATGAATCCAATCGAGAGAGAAGAAGAATCTTCTCTCCTTCCTATCAGATTATCGACTCCAAAAGCTGAGAACCTCACTCCAACAGACGGCAAAGGAAAACAGATGGAAATGGTGGACTGCAAGAAGACTTCTGCGCTTCGAATTGATGACTGAACCTCCGACTTTGACCCCCTTTTATAGTAGTTTGCAGGTGCGTTTGGGCCAAGGAGAACCATCAACCTTCAACGTCATATATCAGAATGGATGGAGGAGAAAGAACGAATCCCTGAAAAGTCGGATCTAAACAGAAAATGATCAGCCAACTTACGGTTTTAACTTGAATAATTGCGGTCACCGCAATTCTTCCGCAATTCATTTGCAATGGTTATTTTTTCATTCTTTTCCTCGGTTTTCAACCCTTTTTCTACCTATTGTGCATAAGTCCTAAATTAGCCACCTTCTTCTAATTCTCATATTAAAGCATAGGTTTAGGCTAAATGCTAACAAAAACACCTAAATGTGTACATTTTCTTAAGCTAAATGGGTCCTAAATAAGTCACTTTCAGAGACTTAACACACCCCCAAACTTAAGGCTTTGCTTGTCCTCAAGCATACTAAGGACTTACTTAGGCTGCTGTTTCTTCTTCTTTAACTACTCACTAACTCCCTTATATTCTTGTCTATAGCAATGCTGTCCTGTGACACACTTCTAAGTTTAGAACTAACCTCTTGTCTAGCTTCTTCTGACTTCACCTGCCTACTATACCCACTGCTTTTGTTAACCCCCTACTACTGATCTAACTACTTTTATGATATCATGCTATTATCCCTAAGGTTTCAAATTCTACCAAGCTTTACTCCAGACTCAGTACATGCTTCTAGCTTATTTTTAATGTGTCTAGGATTCCTTAGAGTCATGCCAGTCTTAGTATTAACAGTGACAGTGGTACTTTTAGAGAACAACCTAAGCCCTGGCATCACTACATTGGATATACACTCATCTCCCTAAAACAACCCTACAAGTTACAACTTTTGTGCTTAGCTACTTTGAGGATCAGAGTTTTTTTAAATAGGACATCTAAGCCACAAAGTTATAACTCCTAGGTATACATTCTTCTTCCCTATATTTTTCTCTTCTTTTTTTTCTTAGGTGGAGCTTCTCCTTTGGTTGCCTTTTGATGCAACGCCACTTGTGGGTTACACACTTGGCACTGACTACTCAGCAACCTAAGAGAAACTCCCCCCCTTTATTCTTTTTTCATTTTGTTCATCATTTTTTTTTTTTTTTTTTTTTTTTTTTTTTTAAAAGGAGAAGAAGAATGCTTATGTTTCTAAGGGAGAGAGGAATGTTCCTAGGCCTAGGGTGGCCTCCCCCAAACTTCAACTACTCATTGTCCCCAATGAGTGTTTGAGGTGGCACACCCCCAAACTTGTCCTAGAAGCATCTAGTCTAAAGCAAAACAAAGAGAATCTAAACATCCTAGGCATAGGCAAAACATTCTAGAAGCAACTATCCCAGCAGCAGAAAATTTGAACATAACAGACAGGTTTAAGGACTTATGGTTTATGCATGCTGAGCACTATTCAGAGGCAAATTTAAACTATCAAAAGGTGTCCTATGACACTCATCCAGCATGCTTCAAGATCAGCTATATAAGGTAGTCATGCTAGCAGCAAAAGATAGAATTTAACAGATCACAGCCTAACTAAACAGACAGTCCAAAACATGCTATCAGTCACAAAAATTGCGGGAACCGCAATTATTTCGCAATCCAATCCGGGCAGATATAACATTAACTCAGGCCCCTAGCATGCTTTTTCCCGTTACTCATGCATCCTAAAAATAAAACTAAACTATCCTACCTATTCAGCTAACATCAAACTAGACTAAGCAAAAGAAAAAGCATAAAACTAAACATTAAAAACAGATCAAAAACTGAATCCAAAACAGCATATTATACATTATTCTATCAAAAAGCAGGAAAATTGTCTTTTGTTTCTGAAGGGATCAGTAATACTCCCTCTAGTGCTCTTCAAACCAGCACTCAATTCTCATCATCCTCATCTGGTCGCCTTGGTCGTGGGGGCACCCATGGAGTTAGGAGGTTGGTGGGGAAGTCTGGGAAGATGCACCCCAACTGGTCTGCAACTTCTCTGTCCCTCGCCTGCGCATAGTTGGCCCATTGAGCCATTCTCCTCTGCATGTCCATCAAGCAGGCCATGGATAGGGACTGCTCAGCAGCCAGCCTATCCAACTCAAACTCCATGTTGCCCTTTCTTCTCAGCCTCAGGTGTGCCGGCAACTCCAAATGGCCTGTGTAAGGCAGCTGCTGCTCCAAGCGCTCGGTGGGAACTCCTGCAAGCAAACACAACTTTGTTATAGTGTTTGGAAAAAATAATGGTCCCTTACCCTTTTTAGCACACTCGGCTATGGCAGCAGTGATGACTTCTCCCACGTTGATCGTGAGACCTCTCATTATAGCATAAACCAGCAGCGAACGGCTCTGGTTAATTGTAGTCTCGTGAGTCACTGGGGAGAGTCTTCTTCTTACGAATGAAAACCACACAGCTGCCTTAGCCGTGAGGTTGGCACTCATGAGCGTGTGCCGCCCATTGCGTGACACTGTCCAGGAGGCTTCAGGCTGGCCAATTGTGCGAATGGCTTCTTCCAGCACAGCCTCGGTCGGCTCATCAACTATCCGTGCATAATCCGTGTGAGGTTGGCCCCTGAGACCGAATGCTTCATTAATGGCTTTGGCTGAGAAATCAACTTCCACCCCTCTGACCACAGATAGGCCATCCTCAGGGCTGAGCACGTTAGTATAAAAGTCATACACCATGCTCGTGTATGCTGGATTGGGAGGTCGGCAGAATTCCTCCCAGCCATGGTTGATCACCCCTGCGCGCAAGAACTGCGGCAAGTCAGCAAGTCGATCAAGGAACCCCTTCTCGTGCAACAGGTCCCGTTTCCTCAGCTCCACGCCCCTGGATTCAGCATCAGACGAGACATACCTCACTGACGGAGGTTCATCTTCAGGGTAGAGTTTAGCCTTCCCTTTATCGGCTGGTTTGGAGGATTCAGCAGCCTCCACCTTGAGGCGTTTGAGCGAAGGCTCAGTAGTCTCTTCGTCTGCTGAAGGCACTCGTTTGGCCTTCTTCTTCTTCAGCTTCTTGGACTTCTTGACCTTGCCCATCTTGGCCTTCTTCTTCTCTTTCTTCATGTTGATCTGTTGGAGGCAAGCCCCCAACGTTTCTTCCATAGAATCGTCCTGCTGTGCAGGAACATCAGGGCTGTCTTCCCTCATAGGAGAGAAGACTTCTTCTTCCCCAGCATCTCCACTGCCTTGCGTGGACTCCTGATAATCCCCATAAGGGAATTCAGGATCAGGCCGTGGAGAATTGTGCTCTGCTGATGGTGTATGTGCAGAACTCCATGGCGAAGACGGCAGCTCAGGGCTCTGTGCTGCTGCAGGCGTCGGATCAGAACTCTGAGGTGCTGGAGACAACTCGGCGCTCTGTGCAGGCGGTGATGACTCTGCGCTTGGCACTGGTTCAGACGAAAGGGGACTGCGCGCAGGTGACAAAGACGGCGACGAACCTTCCTTGGCTGACTCGTGGGCTGCACGATCAGTTTCTTGACTCTCCACAGAGGGAGTCTTGGCGGTGCTTGGTTCGGCAGCTGTCTTGACAGTCCACCGGCGCTTCTTTGGCGTGCCCACTGGCTCAGATGGGCCAGCAGGGATCTCAGTGACCACCCTCCACTTCTTCCTACGAATAGGAAGCTTGGCAAGACGGCCAGTGCGTACAGCACCCTCATCAGCAAGGGTGAGAAGCGCTTCCCTCGCAGCCGCTTCAGCTGCGTCATCGGCCTTCTTCTTGGCGGCGGATCTCTCAGCCCTAGTGGAAACCATCGTCGAGTCTTGAAGATCTTGAGAGAAGAATCAAAGGTGGAGAGAATCGCAGAAATCTTGGAGATCAAAGAATGAGAGAATCGTATCAACGAATGCGTTCTAACGGCTATAAATAAAACGGAAAAATCCCAACGGCTCTTTTTGCGGATCCAGCAATTTTTGCGCAATTCTAGGGATAAGATTTCATCAAAATTCCAAACTTTGATCGCCCGTATCTTTCATTTTGCTCAACCGTTTCTTGATTTTTAAAGTGGGATTTACTCCCCTTGATCCCCTCTTTCGATTCCTTGCAAAAGCAAACAAAACAAACATTAAACACGTAATTAAAAACACATCATAAAACGTACAAACGATAAGCGAAGAAACAGTAAAAATAAACTAAGGCATTGGCCTTGACTAAACGAGCACAGTAACCACTCGTTCTCTCTCGTTCTCTTTGTCATGCTTCAGTCAAGAGGAAGGCCGAGAGAGTCTTCACATCCCCTTCCTCATAGTAGTGCTTCAACCTAGCACCATTGACCAGAAATGGCTGTCCTTGCTGCAAGTTTTTAATTTCTATGGCACCATGAACAAAGACATTAGTAATAATAAATGGACCGGACCATCTAGACTTTAGTTTGCCTGGAAATAGCTTTAATCGTGAGTTAAATAATAATACAAGTTGGCCCTTCTTAAAATCTTTGATCCTGAGTCTACTGTCATGCCATATTTTTGTCTTTTCTTTGTACATTTTGGCATTCTCATAGGCCATGTGCCTAAGCTCGTCAAGTTCATGTAGCTGTAAAGATCTTAATGTCCCCGCATCCTTCACACAAAAATTTAATTCTTTCATGGCCCAAAATGCCTTGTTTTCCAACTCAAGTGGCAAGTGGCAAGCCTTGCCATACACCAACCTATAGGGAGACATTCCTAGAGGTGTCTTATATGCTGTTCTGTAAGCCCAAAGTGCATCCTCAAGCTTGAAAGACCAGTCTTTCCTATTAGGTTTGACTACCTTTTCTAGGATGTTTTTTATCTCCCTATTGGAAATCTCAGCTTGGCCATTTGAGTGTGGGTGGTAGGGAGTAGCTACCATATGCCTAATGTTATACTTAGCCAATATTTTCTCCATAGCCTTATTGATGAAATGTGACCCCTCATCACTAATGATAGCACGAGGAGTCCCAAATCTAGTGAAAATGTGTCTATGCAAGAAGCTAGTGACTGTTTTAGCATCATTATTAGGACATGCCTTAGCTTCTACCCACTTTGACACGTAGTCTACTGCTACTAAAATGTACAGGTTACCTGATGATGGAGGGAATGGTCCCATGAAATCAATGCCCCACACATCAAAGAGCTCCAACTCTAAGATGTAGGTGAGAGGCATCTCATCCTTACGACTGAGGTTACCTGTCCTTTGGCATCCGTCACAGTTGTGGGCATAATTGTGGGCGTCCTTGAAGATTGTTGGCCAGTAGTAGCCACTCTGAAATACCTTAGCAGCTATTCTTTGACCACCAAAGTGCCCACCGTAAGGAGATGAGTGACAGTGCTGCAGCACAGACTTCGCTTCAGCAGCTGTAACACACTTCCTCAACAACCCATCAGCACAGGTCCTGTAAAGTATGGGGTCATCCCAGATGAATTTCCGTGCTTCATGGAGGAACCTCTTCTTCTCTTGTCCTCCCTTGAACACTGGTAATACCTGTGATGCACGGAAGTTAGCAATGTCAGCAAACCAAGGTTCCTCATCGTTTTCACGATGAGTCAAAGCAAAGATATGTTCATCTATAAAAGCATCAGAAATTGCGGGGTCCGCAATTTTTCCGCAATTGTGCTGCAATCGAGACAGGTGATCTGCAACCACGTTTTCACATCCCTTCTTGTCCCGAATGTCCAAATCGAATTCCTGCAGCAATAACACCCATCTAATCAATCTAGGCTTAGCATCAGCCTTCCTCATCAGATATTTTAAAGCAGAATGGTCAGTATATACAATGGTCCTAGTTCCTACAATATAGTTCCTAAATTTTTCACAAGCAAATACTACAGCAAGCATCTCCTTCTCTGTAGTTGTATAGTTACATTGAGCCTCATTCAAGGTCTTACTAGCATAATAGACAGGATGTGTGAGCTTGTCAATCTTCTGTCCTAACATGACTCCTACAGCATAGTCACTGGCATCACATAGCATCTCAAATGGGAGATCCCAATTTGGTCCTACTATGATTGGTGCTGTGACCAATGCTTCCTTAAGGGCTTTCCAAGCTACTACACATTCTTTAGAAAAGATGAATGGCCTACCTAGCTCTAGAAGCTCACATAGAGGCTTGGCTATCTTAGAGAAGTCCTTGATGAACCTTCTATAGAAGCCAGCATGTCCTAGGAAACTCCTAATAGCTTTGACATTCTGGGGCTCTACCAACTTCTCTATGACCTCTATTTTTGCCCTATCCACTTCTACACCTGCCCTTGACACTCTATGTCCTAAGACAATCCCTTCATCTACCATAAAATGGCACTTTTCCCAATTTAGGACTAGGTTGGTCTCTTCACACCTAGCCAGGACTTGTCCTAGATTCTCTAGACAGGTTTTAAATGAGTCCCCAAAGACTGAGAAGTCATCCATGAATATTTCTATTATGGACTCATCCAACTCAGAGAAGATCGCCATCATGCACCTTTGGAAAGTTGCCGGTGCATTGCATAAGCCAAAAGGCATTCTGCGGAAGGCGAACGTTCCAAAAGGGAAAGTGAAGGTAGTCTTCTCTTGATCCTTAGGGTCTATAGTGATTTGATTATAGCCAGAGTACCCATCTAAAAAACAGTAGTAGGCTCTACCAGCTATTCTGTCTAGCATCTGGTCAATGAATGGAAGAGGGAAATGGTCTTTTTTAGTTTCTTTATTTAATTTTCTGTAATCCATACATACCCTCCACCCTGTGACAGTCCTAGTTGGAATCAGTTCGTTGTTCTCATTGACTACCACAGTTATTCCCCCCTTTTTAGGTACACATTGGATGGGGCTAACCCACTGGCTACTAGCTATGGGGAAAATTACTCCTGCATCTAACCACTTTATTATTTCTTTCTTCACTACCTCTTTCATAGAGGGGTTTAACCTACGCTGGTGATCTACCCTAGGTGTGTGTTCTTCCTCTAGTATGATTTTATGCATGCAATAAGAAGGGCTAATGCCTCGAATATCAGCAATAGTCCATGCTATAGCCTTCCTATGTTGCTTAAGCAGTAAAATTAAATCAACCTCATGCTGTTCACTAAGCTTAGAAGAAATAATTACAGGCAGCGTATCATTTTCTCCTAGATATGCGTATTTGAGGTGAGTTGGTAGTGGTTTCAGTTCTAAAACAGGTGGATGCTCAATGGAGGGCTTTAACGGATTTACAGTTCTATCAGTTAAGTCCATAGTCATACATACATGCTGAGGTCTATCTACAGGCATATTCATTATGTCAGATACATTCAGATCATCTACATCTAATCCTACATATTCGTTAGCATGCTTGGTTAATAATACATGCTCTAATTGTTCTTCCATTAGTGAGTCAACAACATCAATGCTAGCACAAGACTCAGAATCAGAGGGATACCTTAAAGCTTTGTAAACACTAAATTTTACCTCTTCATCATGAACCCTCATAGTTAACTCACCTTTTTGCACGTCTATTAGTGCCCTACCTGTGGCTAGAAATGGTCTACCTAGCAGGATGGGAACCTCCTTGTCTGCCTCATAGTCCAGGACAATGAAATCTGCAAGGAAAATAAATTTGTCAACTTTAACTAGAATATCCTCAATCTTACCTTCTGGATATGCGATGGATCTGTCTGCTAGTTGTAAAGTGACAGTAGTTGGACGTGCTTCTCCCATTCCCAACTGGCGGAATAGGGACAGGGGCATGAGATTTATGCTGGCGCCCAGGTCACAAAGCGCTCTGCCCACATGCTTGCCTCCAAGTTCTACAGGTAGGGTGAAGGAACCAGGATCCTTCTCCTTCTTGGGCAGCTTGTTTTGGAGGATGGCACTGCACTCCTCGGTGAGGTTTACTGTTTCAAACTCACCAATTATTCTTTTGTTAGTAATAATGTCCTTCAAAAACTTTACATATGAAGGCATAGACTGTAAAACTTCTACAAAAGGAATATTCACATGCACTTGCTTAAGTATTTCTAGAAATTTATTAAAATGAACTTCCTGTTCCTGTTTATTCTTAAGCCTTCGAGGGTATGGAGGTGGTGGCACATATGCAGGCACGTCAGGACGCCTTAAGATAGGTGGAGGCCTTGGAATTTCTTCTACGTCCTCTACAATTGGCTCTAGCCTGGCTCCTGATGTGCTAGTTGGTGGTGGACCTTGGCTTGGCAGAGATTCCAGTGGAGCACTAGACTCAGTGTTCTCTACTCTCTTTGGTGTGTCCTTTGTAATGCTCACCAATGGTCTTCCACTCCTAAGTTCAATGGCTTGAACTTGTTCTTTGCCATCTCTCCTTGGTACCTCGGTATCAGCAGGGAGTCTACCTTGGGGCCTACTTTTAAGTTCATTGGCTAATTGGCCTATTTGGTTTTCCAGGCTCCTAAGAGTAGCTTGCTGGCTCTGAAGAGTAGCATCATTCTTAGCTATATATTCCTTGAGTAGGTTTTCTACAGAAGATCCTACAGGTTGATTGTAAGGTTTTTGGTACATTGACTGGTTATGTTGGGGAGTGAAACCAGGTGTTCCACTCGGCCTTGGTTGGTTGGGATTTTGGTTAGTGTTTTGTTGGCCACCCCATGACAGGTTAGGGTGGTTTCTCCAACCAGGGTTATAGGTGTTGGAGTAGGGGTTATTCCTAGGCTGCTGCTGACTTCCTACATAGCAGACTGAGGATGGATTCCCAGGGCAGTATTCATAAGGGTGCCCTTCCCCACAGAATCCACAGATTGGTGCCTCGCCTTGACTTGGTTGGGTGCCCATTGACATGGCTGTGGCGGTATTGGCACTGGTTTGGAGATTGGCCTGAGCCATTTGCTTGACTAAGTTGGTCAGGGCATTTATTTGGGTGCTCATGGCGCTTAGAGCATCCTTGTCTTGAGCCCTAGTTGGCTCTACTGGATCGTCTGACCATCTACAGTGAGATGCTGAGATCTTCTCCAAGATCTCATAAGCTTCGTTGTAACTCTTGGACAACATGGAACCTCCAGCAGATGAATTTAAGACTTGCCTGGTGCTGGGGTTGCATCCTTTAAAGAAAACTTCTATTTGGATACACCATGGAATGCCATGGTGTGGACATTTAATGAGAAGGTCTTTGAATCTAGTCCAAGCTTCGTGAAGAGACTCATTATCAGCTTGTTTAAACTTTATGATATCATCACGAAAGGTTGAATTCCTATCAGGTGGGAAGTATTTGACTAGGAATTTTTCTGCTAAATCTGTCCAATTGCGGACAGATCCTGAGGGTAAAGAATTTAGCCATGTTTTGGCTTTGTCCCTCAAAGAGTAAGGGAAAAGATATAGCCTCAGGGCCTCTTGGGAAACTCCAGGGATTAGGAAGGTGTCACTAACTCCTAGGAAGTTCCTAAGGTGGTTATGGGGGTCCTCATTTTCTATTCCAAAGAATTGTCCCACAGTGGACAACATTTGGAACATCACTGGTTTTAACTCGAATGAGTGGGCAGTGATTTCAGGACGGATTATGCTGGGGTTCAGCTCCCCAGGCATAGGTACTAGATATGACAGAATGGCACTATTCTTGTCATTCGCTATTTCGATGGGGTTGCGAATGGCTTGTGCCGGATTTGGAACTAGATCGCCCATTTCTTTAGTTTCAGGTGTGGTTTGAGGTATAGGAGGTTGTTTAAAGAGACGTTTCTTTGCCTTATTCCTAGCTCGAAGTGATCTTTCAGGTTCAGGATCGAACTCTAAATTACTATGTGAACGCTCACTCATAAACTACCTTAATAGCACCTGCAAAAGAAATGAAACAGATTAGTTTCACTCAATGATAAACTTGATTTTTCAATCTTAACAACTTCGTTTTCACTTAAAATAAATCCCCGGCAGCGGCGCCAAAAACTTGTTGCGTGCTCAATGTGTAAAGATAAATATGCAAACAGGAAGAGAGAGCACTTAGAACATGCAAGCATACATGGTCTCACAGCAAGTAGTAAGTATATTTCATTCGTTTTTTCCACAGAGACTCATTTTTAGCTATTCGCGAAGTGTGAATGTTAAGAAAGATGGGATGAATTTGATGGGGTAAAATTGGTTTTTAATTAACTACTTTTTGCTGAATGTGTAGAGGGATATAACATAAACAAATTAAAGTTAAAACTAGACCTAAAGGACAAGAGATGGAATTAATAATCGAGGAAGAAAACAGCTAAACAGAATGGTAAAAAGGCAGAATTGCGAGGACCGCAATGTTTCCGCAATTAAATGGCAGCGAATCTGATTAAAACGGGGAATTAAGGGCTACTAATGACTGTCCTATAGGCATTTTATTACGATTATCAAGCTTTGGATCAACTCTCTATACATCAAACTCACTCTATCTCAAGTATCGTCCGATTCCATGCATTAGAGACTCAAGTTTACTCGACTTCAAAGTAAGGACTTAAGCATCTTGTTAAAACAGGAATGTTCAGTTTGTACTAGGGAAACGCCTATTCCTAGGCCGTTTCCTGATTACCATGAAAGGCTAGCATGATTATATGACTCTGAACTCTTACTCCTTCCAGAGGTTAGGAGTTCTTTGGACAAAATGGATGGCCAATCGAAATTGCCCGTGGGATGAAGCTTACATACAATCAATGTTCGAGTGTTGAACTGACTACTTGACTCACGTTTTTTAGCCTATAATTCTGTCATTAGCATGCCCCTAAGTGAATTTAGTTACTCATGGATATATGAAGAACAGAAAGGGTAGATAAAACAGACATACTTAGAAGAGAAATGTGCTTAAATCAGGAAGCAAAACCCGTAGCAGAAGAAAGTATAAACTGTGAAGTGCAGAAACTTGCTTTGATTAACTTGAATGTTTGAATGACAAAGGAAAGCTTTAAAAGGAATGAATCCAAGGCAGACAACAACGAAATGCAATAAGTAAATTACTAAACTAAGAACAACAATGATCAGTAAGGGAAATGAGAAGGAAAGAACAGAAAACAGTAAAGGATTGCTGAAAACTTCGTGGCAGTCGCCTCGAATGATGGTGATGAGAATTCAGCCGTGCTTGGATGAATCCAATCGAGAGAGAAGAAGAATCTTCTCTCCTTCCTATCAGATTATCGACTCCAAAAGCTGAGAACCTCACTCCAACAGACGGCAAAGGAAAACAGATGGAAATGGTGGACTGCAAGAAGACTTCTGCGCTTCGAATTGATGACTGAACCTCCGACTTTGACCCCCTTTTATAGTAGTTTGCAGGTGCGTTTGGGCCAAGGAGAACCATCAACCTTCAACGTCATATATCAGAATGGATGGAGGAGAAAGAACGAATCCCTGAAAAGTCGGATCTAAACAGAAAATGATCAGCCAACTTACGGTTTTAACTTGAATAATTGCGGTCACCGCAATTCTTCCGCAATTCATTTGCAATGGTTATTTTTTCATTCTTTTCCTCGGTTTTCAACCCTTTTTCTACCTATTGTGCATAAGTCCTAAATTAGCCACCTTCTTCTAATTCTCATATTAAAGCATAGGTTTAGGCTAAATGCTAACAAAAACACCTAAATGTGTACATTTTCTTAAGCTAAATGGGTCCTAAATAAGTCACTTTCGGAGACTTAACAGGTACCTGTAAAAAAAATGAAAGAAGATTAGCTCCAATAGATATTAGGGTTTTTTTTTCTAAAATAACAAACTTCGTGTTTACTAAACAAAATCCCTGGCAGCGGCGCCAAAAACTTGTTGCGTGCTCAATGTGTAAATAAAAATGCGATGCGAGAGCACTTAGATCATGCAAGCATACATGGTCTTGTAGCAAGTAATAAGTATTTTTTTCATTCGATTTCCCACAGAGATTTATTCTTAGTTACTAACGAAGTGAGGTGCTAAATTAGAAAGGGTGGCTTAAATGGGGTGAACTGAAGATTAATGTGCCTAACTAATGAAGAATATACGAGATATGCAAGCATAAACGAAAGCAAGTAAAGAGATGGACTTCAATGTAGAAAAGAAAGAATTGCGGACTCAACAATGTTCCGGCAATAAAATCGCAAAAAGTAAAAGACTGGAAAAATGGCTAAGGCAAAAACAAAACTATAGAATTGCGCAGGCAACAATTATCTAGCAATTAAATTAGCAAAGTTTTAAGGGTGAGATGGGGAAACAAGGTCAACTAACGACTCCTCTATAGGCTTTTTCATACGATTATTCAGCAGTAGCTCAACTTATCATGCATCAATTTAACTCATTCTCATGCATCTCTCGATTACATGCATTAGATCCTTTAGTTCACTCATATCCAAGTAAGACTTAAGCATCTATTTATATAAGCAAGTTAATGAATTGTGCTAGAAAAACGCCTATTCCTAGGTCGTTTTCTGGCTACCATGAAAGGCTAACATGAATGTACGACTCTGAACTCTTACTCCTTCCGGAGGTTAGGAGTTCTTTAGACAAAATGGATGGCCGGTCGAAAATGCCCATGGGATGAAGTACACATACATTCAATGCATTCGAAGCTATCCTACATGCCGAATTCACGTATTTCTACCTATAGATTCATCATTAGCAGACCCTTGTGTGATTAGTTACTCATGGTTGATGTGGAGTTGGAAAGATTAGGTTGATTAAGCATGATTGACAGTACTTAAATGAAAACAAAAGGAAGGCAGAAAGTGATATGAAACTTGCGAAGTTGTAAATGATTTCTCTATTAAGTAAGATTCAAAGCTTAATGTGCAAAGACTGTAAAGCAGTAAAGACTAAGCAAATGAAGACGAATTGAAGCAATGTAGCAAACAGAAGTAAATAACAGCAAACAGTAGAGAAAATGGAAGACAGAAAGCAGTAAGAAAGCGATGTAAACTGTGCGTAAAGCTCCTCGCCGCAAGCGCCTCAGATGAAGGGGAAGGTTAGCGTTTCTTGGGGATGAATCCAATCAGAAGAGAAGATCCTTCTTCTCTTCTTCCTCTCGAATTATCGGTGCCAAGAGCTGATTCCTTCACTCCAACAAACGGGATAAGAAAAATGGAGAGAAACTGCGTTGAGATGGAGAGTTCTACGCTTCCGAGCTTGTTGTTCTCCTACCCCCTTGACCTTCTTTTATAGCTCTTTGCAGGTACTCTTCAGTCAAGGAGAACCATCCATTCTGAACGACGACCCTCCACGTGGCAGCAGGGGAGAACTTGGGCGGCTGAAAGATCGTAACAAAACGGCGGACGGTTGGAACAACTTAGCAGCAACAACTTTAAACATTGTGAATTCCTCGTTGTGACCGCAATAAACATTGCGGAGACAGCAATGTTTCAGCAATTCCCCTGCAATGTACATTTTGACTCTTTTAGCATTGTTTTTTATTCTTTCTTGTTCATTTTACAAATAAGTCCTAATTTAGTTCCATTCTATGAATTCTCATATATAAGCACATATTAAACTAATTTCTAACAAAAATGCTTAAGAGTTTACACAATTTCATGGTAAATAAGTCCCTAATTTATGCACTTTTGGAGAGGTAACAAGGACAAAATTACGGGAATATATTATGAAAGCTTTAACATTGATTAAACACTTGTCCAACAAGTTTTATCAATGTAATGTTCAAAACCATTAGATTTGATTTGAAAAACAAACCTTATAAATCAGAATATAGATGCTTATTCCAATTCATAAATGGATTGAAGAAGCTCGCAAACGATTTGCTCTTAATCCTGAATAATGTATCTCCCTGGTTGGGACTAATAGATACTCTATCAAGATAACTAGTCTTTATATCCATTTACCTTATCCTATCAGATATAACAGGGCAATGGATACGAGTATTCTATATAACTAATATCTGACAACAAGAGACGAAGTTAATACACAATTAACCCCTTCTCTTTGGGACAATCCCTTTGCCAGAAAGTCAAGTCTTAGAGGTTTTTGATGGAGCGACATGCGCAGCAGATGGCGATTTCGGACCGATGATACTCTAATTTCATCAATTTAACAAATAGAAAACATGCTCAAAAGACGGAAATGAGAAAAATAGAAAACATACCCTTGAAGTTCTACTTTTCTTCGCGTTCCGCCGGCCGTTCTTCGTCACGAACTCTTCAAATCTCTTCTCACGAACGCGTCGAGGACCACCCGAGGTAGTCCCGCTATCCTCGGCGCCGCGCAACGGAGGTTTGGGACTCCGTTACAAGAGAAAAGAAAAGAAAAAATAAAAATAAGAAGAAGAAGGAATGGCTGGGGCTTTCTCTTCAACTAACTAATACAGAATACACATATGAAAACTTCAAAATGAAGTTATTCAAAGTTCAAACGTGTACCCCTTGACTTTTGCAATGCCAAATGGCAGTCATGCAAAAAAGGTTGAATATATATATATATTAAATAAGATTAATTCATAATTAATTTTAAATAAAAGTTTTATTTATTAAACTTTTTAATAAATAAAATTTATATATATATATATTTAATTAATTAAACTTTTTAATTAATTAATATTATTTAATTCAATATCAAATATTAATTAAATAATATGCCCAAACCCGGTTTTCCTAAAACCGACTTTTTGCACATGAATCCTATTCATGTTTTTGACCATTCTCATATTTAAATCATATTTAAATATGTCCATCCTTCTTCCAAAAAACCGAATTTGAACAATTCAAATTCTTTTTCCTTTTTCTTTTATTTTCTCTTATATTGTTGCACGGCGTTATCCGAGCTAGCCAGGAGAACCTAAAGGACCTACAGATCATGAGCTCCAACGATACGAGATTATTCGGTCAAAACTCTTTTAACCCGAATCAATCAACTTTCGTTAACCCCCGGAGACTCCACTATAGTCCGAGGGCTGCACTCCCCTCACTGTAGATATATTGTGTCCTCTTGATATAACCGTCATGGGCAAGTCGACCCTTCACAGGTTGTTCGTAACTACAGCTAGGCTATTTAAACCGTTTAACCCCTGCGTTACTTCTTTGTTCCTTAATTACCACTGACACCTCTAATGAACAATTGATCAGTGGTCCAACCAACTGATCAGAAACCCTCTCTAACGAGGAGAGGGTAGGCTCCTATTGTTCAAGCCCTAGAGTCAGCTATTAAGGGAACAACCTATCTACTAACCCTGAAGAGCGGGTTAGGAGTGAACTCCATCTTACTACACTATGTCCCCAGCTACCTATTGGACTTTATCCCTGAGATGGTAGGCTTATTGAGCGGACATCCTGCCACTCTCACCCATACAAATCTAAGGATACTGTCTAATAAGCAGGAGTTCATAGTAAGCTCAGGATTGAGATCGAGTTACCTAGGCCATCAGGTGAAATAGTCGGTCTCTTCAGTAAACGGCGTTATAAAGAGAGAGCGACTTTTCGTGGTTCAGTCTTACGCAAACTCATCGCGTAGGACGCCCCCGCTCGCACATCTCGATGTGAAACGACTTGGATCACATCGTTTTGTACAATACAAAACGGGCCGCATCCAATAGTGTTACCAGGATAAGGTACCCAGCCTTATCCGTATACTATAGACCGTTTTGACTGTCTACTTGAGCCTGATCCACATTCATGTCATACATGAAACTCAAGTACTCATGATTGTCAAGGGTGTTGGTCATTGGTATAGATTAATGCAAACACGTTTCACTTTATTCCAGCAAACACCTTTACTGAATAAAACTTAATAACTCATTATTACTAAATAGATAATTAACAAACATAAATATTTACAAACCACGAGTTTTAGGACATTAAACCCAACAGTTTTCACCTCATAGACTTGGTCTGTAAACCTCTTGAAGATTCATGACTTTGAGCCACTGGTTCTTGTTTATGAACTCACTGTCATCATCAATATGATAACTAGAGTCATAAAACATATTATTACAGCAGGCTGAATTATCTCATAATTCTCTCACTGCATCAAAGCTTTCTCAACACTTGAGAAGAATCAGCATAACTAACAACCATTGTTAATTAGTTTCAAAAAAAAAAAAAAAAAAAACCATTGTTAATTTATAATTTAGCTTTCAGTATAAAACAAGATAAGTCTTAACACTTTAGTTGTTACCAAGTTTAGTTGTTTTCAAACTATCTTAGTTGTTTTCAAACTATCTTAGGTGGTGGCCAAAGACATTAAAAGACAAAAAGAAGTAGTTTGAGACTACTTAAATGTAAGTGACTCTTCTATCGGGTTGTCGGTAAATTGTTTGATGTATGTGGTATTTTGAATGTTTGTGATGTTTGCTTGATAATATATGGACATGGTATATGTTAAATGGTGTTGTTCAAAGATGTGATTGGAAATGTATCGTTTGCTAAACAGTTATATGAATGTAATGCAAGTTTTAAAACTTGACGACATGTTCAAGAAGTTTTGTATTTGAAACTTGGCGATATGGCCATGAGAACTTTAAAGCTTGGCAATATGGCCAAGATGACAGGTGGCGATATGCCATGAGAAGGGTGTTTAAAGCTTGGCGATATGGCCAAGATGACAGGTGGCGATGTGGCCATGAGAAGTGTTTAAAACTTGGCGATATGGTCAAGATGACAAGTGGCAATATGGCCATGAGATGGGTGCTTAAAACTTGGCGATATGGCCATGAGAATTTGTATTTAAAACTTGGCGATATGGTCAAGAAGTGATAAGTTTTAACAAAAGCAACGGTTTAGGTCCCGATAGTTATAAGTTTCATGATGCATTTTGTTGTGTATGTGTTTGCATGATCAACCCCGATAGCGGGGTTACTTACTGGGTATTTTATTAAATACTCATTCTTTTCTAAAACTGTTTTTTTCAAGTCTAGGTGAGGGCGTTCAAGGCGATTGACAGAGTTTGCTGGAGAGGGTCATGGGAGACTTAGGATAGGCCGAATTTGTGTTTAAATTGTTCGTTTACAAGTTCTCTTGTATTTTGGCGTTTAAATAGAAAAGTTTAAGCTTGTATTCATTTGAGGTTTTTGGTTATGCTGTTGTGGTTGATTTCGAAAATGATTAGTGTGCCATAAAGGCACATTTGGTGTAGTTTTGGAGTTTGAATATTTTACTTGGGAGTGTGTATTTTCATTTCAGGTGCGTTTCTTCCGTTTTATAAAGGAAACTCTGCCGAATTTTTTTTAAAAGTTTCTAAAATAAAATTATTCCCTTTTCCTTTTCTTTTGTTTAAATCTGTGTGGAAAGTGAGGTTTTATTGAGTTTTTAATTGTTTGTTCGTAGTAATGACCCGAGTTAACGGTCTTTGAAAACTAGGGTTGTTACAATATGTGCCTGAAAAGACGTAAGTACAGTGTAATTAGCGAGGATAAGAAAATTACTGGGTAAAATTACAGTGTATCTGTAACACGGACAACGTATTTAAATTCAGATGAAAGTACGCTGCCTGGATTATTCTGGGTTAAGGAAGCCGAGAACGCAAGAATGAGGGCGGAAGAATCTTCTGGGGTGCCTCTCATGAAATTCAGAGCAAGTTCGCGACCCCTCCAGGCTTTGTCGTAACTGATGCTGACGCCGTGTTTTTTTTTCTCATGTATTCAACAATGTCCTTAGGCCAAAGATGGACATTTTCGTTCATTCAAAGGCTAGATTTTATGCACTCACCTACCATAATTGTTGTGGCTTGACTATGGTCTTCTTTAACAATGTCAATGGAACATTGATGTTTCTCAAGATACTTATGAATCATCCATAAATCGCCATTCTCATAACGAGAAGACCTAAGGCACCACCCATAGGAGTTGTCCTTACATTAAAGGACCAAGGACTTCTTGCTTGATTTGACGATGCGAAGTTGAAAACTGTTATTTATAGCACGTAAATATACAGTTTTTTGAAGGTCATCCTTGCTTTGAAATAAAGAGTTCTTAGTGAAAGATAAACATTAAGACGATGGATAAAAAACGGAAGAACCAATAACTGTGACCTCGTTCTGATTGTACTGACTTGATACTTGGTTTGAAGACATTGGGACATCTGTCACATAGTGGTCTACAACGGTTGAAATATCGTTAGGGCTACGATCAGAGATAGATGAAACGAACCATAACACGTCCTTATCTTCATTTGTTTTGATTAAACTCGATTGGTTCGAACCGTTTCTATACATTGTCAACCGGGTGATAACTTTGTTTCCAGAAAATGAGAGCTTTGTACGAATGGAGTCATTGAGGTGTAGTAGGGTCAAATTTGTTGGAACAAGTATGTTTGCAATGTTGAAATCATGATACCGACAATTTTCATCTCATATTCCACCGTACATAATTGTTATTTGTTGAGCAGCCATCGTAAAATACCTTGTATTACTGGAAGATGTTTGATCGACAAGCAAAATGGGAGGTCTGATTAGGGAGGAAATTGTGATGGCGTAAAAAAAACCAAAATTAAATCTTAGTTAATAAATAAAATAAACTATTTTATTAGAGTATAGAATCGGTAAACTATATTCTATTAAATAAAAATAAAATCTAAGTTATATTCTAATTTAACTGAATTCAAAATAATAAAATAGAGAATCTAACATTTTGGGAGATATTATTTTGATAAACTGATTCTGCTGGATAATTATATATTAATTTATAATAAAAGTTGGGTTGTTGGAGTAATTAAAGAGGGCTTCTAGATACACTCTACTTAAAATAAGGGAGGCTATGCGTATGAATTATCTAAGAATGGTATAATCGTACGAAGCGTGAAATAGTAAGTCGCGTGAAATGAAGTTGTGAACATTATTCTGATGGATTTAATTTTGGACATTTTTCCCAACCGATTCTCCAAAAGCGACATTTAGGAGGAATTTCCTTTATGGTTTTCAAGTTGTGTTTTGTAGCAAGAAGATGACTCCTCTATACGCTTCTTCAAATTGAACTTTTGCGCCTTATGCAATATGGATCTAGAAGTTAATTTTGTAAAATGAAGCATTGTTAAAAGGAAACTCATTTGGTTGGTTTACAAAATTTGGGACCACATGCAATGTTAGTAGGTGTAGTACTTTAATGCATTTTATCTTTATTCAAGTAAAAGATATTCATTATATTCTTTTTAGAATGAAAATGATAGATGAGTTGATATTTTATTAAAGTCAAGTAGATTTCATTTTCTATTAGTTTTGTAGTGTATACTATTGGATTTGTTTTTTTGGTTAGTTTGGTGTACAAAGTTGCCATTTCTTACCTACAAAATAAAAAATGTTAATAATTAGGCTTGGAAATTTTGTGTTTCTGAGTTGGATCTACAATTAGAATTTGGGATTTTAAATCTTATGAAGGAGATTTGCATGCGCCTATCACCAAATCTGAACTAAAATCGAATCGGTTGAATTGTATAATTATCATATCATATTGCTTGAAATAATGCAACAGTTGAATATGAAGCAAGAGTTGAATATGAACTTATGATATTACTCATGTCCTGATGTGATGAAAAAAATGTAAAGCACCTACTCTTCAAATCTGATTTTCCTAGCCCGTGCTTGATCAAATGGTTCTTTGATGTGTCGGTTTGAGGCATTTATCCGTAAGTGCTTTCTGTTTCAGCAAAGGTAGCAACCTAGTTAATACCAACAAATATATTTCTACATAAGGTAACATTTAATTAAGATTGGGAAGGCCCCAAGTATGGAACTTGAGATGGACAAGATCTCAAGACTATTTCAAAGTGAGAAAAAGTCACTCAAACCACACGTTTTGCTTGCCCCCGAATATTGGGTAGCTGTTGTTAAACCAGGTAGAATACTTTATGAAATGGGTGGAAGCTCAAACAGCGAGTCCATGGGTATTTGAACCCGAGTATCCGCCCTTCCTTCAGTTGCCCCCGCCCCATCTATTCATCTTTTTTTTTTCAAATGGATATTTATGGATCTCTCTTGTTCATAGATCGTCGAAACCAGATCAATATCCATTTCTCAATATATCGAGATATCGATAGAAATATTGAGATCTCTTACGGCTCTTTACCCCAACCCAACTAGCTCTGGCTACAGTTCTTCTCTTTCTCTTCCTCGGTAAGCTTTATTCATATTCCAGAAAAAAAAAAAATTGATCCGAGAAATAGAACTGACTAATCCTAATCCTAAGCTTTATGGATTCCAAATACTTTAGTTTGATGCTTGGGAAAAGAAAATCGTGAGTGCTGCAATTTTTCATAGAGATGACTTCTATTTATATGAATTGCATTGTAATGAAAACTCCAGTTTCAATTTGGAAATGTAATGCAAATAAATGCAATTTGCTTTCTAAGAGGAGAGATTCATTCATCTCATAAAGAAAAAAGAACAGGAAGAAGAAAAAAAATGGGAGCTAAGGCAACCACAATTACTATTACTACCATGTTGAAGTTGCAATCAACAACCAATGTTGCAACTTGTAACTTTCAACATATCTAGAAAGTGAAAATGACAAATATGAATATTGGTAATGTATGTACCGTGAAACTAGAGGGTAGAAATAGGGATGATATAATATCAATGAGAGCCTTGCAGGAAGGAGAAATGAGTAGGAAACTAAGCATGGATGTTGTTGCTTCCTCGATAACCTGGTTCGTTGGTTGTATATAACAATTTTCTAAAATATCCAAATCAAAGCTCTATATATAAAATTCTCTCAGTGATCCAACCAGTACCGATTCGATAACGACAGCAATGGTAGACAAGTACAAGAAATCAAAAAAGGAAAAAAAATTACCTTATTTCTATCACAAATTTACGAATCAGAAACAAATGGATTGAGACTAATTGTCAATTACAATAGAAATGTAGTGAAACCAAAATCAAAAGCATAAAGAAAGAGATATAGTCAGTAAATATAAAGGAGATGAAATAGGGTAGGGCACGTATGAGAGGGGAGAAAGAATAACTAATTGGCTTTTTTATATTCTGGTTTTATTTTTTCTTTTATTACTTTTTTTAATTAAATTGTCATGTAATCAAATGAATTTGGTTTGTCATCTAAGCCACGTCATAATTTAACGGTCCAGTCAACATTTCGCTAGGCTAAAGTTAAGTTAGGGACCATTTATAATGATTTAGCAAACTTGAAGGACTAAAGTGTATGTTTTCAAACTTCGGAGACCAAATAGAATTCTAACTCAAACCTGGGGACCAAAAGTGCATTTTTCCCTTTTGAATATTATGCATATATGAGACACATATATTCAGCTACTGAACAACAAAATCTTGTTATCTTATTGTCCTATTTAGAGATGCAAAAGCATAAGATAAAAACATGTTTCCTACTAGTAGTAATGTTTATGTATAGAGGACAAACACATAAAAGACTTAGGGGTGGAAGTTAGTTCTATAGACATCGAGTTATACAACTAAATTTTTTTCGTCTAATACATGAGAGTGATTTAGCATGTTTTCAGACTAAACATATGAATATGAGATGCTTTACTATATTATGTTATATGTTTAAAACAATTGGAAAATTAAGAGGCACGACATATGCAGAAGTGGAGGAGATGGTTGCAATGTTTTTACACATCCTTGCATATGATGTAAAAAAATAGAGTTATACGTCGACATTTAGCATGTTCAGGATAAACAATTAGTAGACATTTTAATACAATTATTAACTATGTGTTGCGCTTGCATGAGTTATTACTTAAACAACCTAAGCCAATGTCTGCCAACTGGTTGCAATGATGTAACAATTAGTAGACATTTTAATACAATGATGTAGGAGTGGAGCAGATGGTTGCAATGTTTTTACACACCCTTGCATATGGTATAAAAAACAGAGTTATACGCCGATATTTAGCCGTTCAGGAGAAACAATTAGTAGACATTTTAATACCGTTCTTAACTATGTGTTACACTTACATGAGTTATTACTTAAACAACCTAATCTAGTGTCTGCCAACTCGTTGGAGAAAAAGTGGAAGTGGTTTAAGGTAAAAAAATTATAGTTGTAATCATATTTAAATAGTAATAAGTGGTTTATATTTAATGTGACCTTAATAATGTAGAGTTTTCTTTGTATTTAGAATTTTTTCGGTGCATTAGATGAAACCTGCATTAAAGTTAACGTAGGTATTCTCGATAGACCTAGGTACCGGTTGAGGAAGAATTAAATTGCTACGAATGTGTTAGGAGTTTGCTCCCAAGATATGAAATTCATCTATATTGTACTTGGATGGGAAGGTTCGATTTCTGATTCAAGAGTTTTACAAGATGTTGTATATAGGAGGAATGAATTTAAGATTCCAAAAGATAACACGTAAAATATTTGGGTATATAGTTTAGGTTGGACTTCTATAAATAAATTTGGATTAGAAAAACTATTGAATATATTAGCCGGTTAGTTATTCTTTTATTGTATTTTACTTGTTTACCCTCTTGTTGTTAGATACTTAACCACTTTAGTTACCGCTGTTAAATGGTTGTTCATAGTGGTTATCCCTCCTCTAACTGCACGTGTATTTGGCTATTTATCTGAGAGATTTTCCTCATTATTGAATAATAAATTTTAATTTTCCTCTCAAAGTTGCGTTATGTATCAAACCATTAGCCAAAGCGAGCATAGCTCAACTGTCATATGTATGACTTAATGACCAAGAGGTCCGTGGTTCGAATCCCCCCACCCCAATGTACTCAAAAAAAAAAAAAATCAAACCATTAAACGGTCCCTTCATTTTCTTTTCACCCTTCTCTTTGTTGCGGTTCTCTTCTTTGCTTTCTTCCATTAAGGTCCGCGCAACAATTCGTCCCTGTATGATGATCATTTTGATCCTTTTCATCTCCATCAATCTTATGGACCGACTAACATGTTGGTTAATCAGCCGCTGTTAGGCGCCAATAGCTACAGTTCGTAGAAAAGAGCGATGTTAATGGCACTCTCGTGCAAAAACAAAGAAGGTTTTATTAATGGCAGGATCAAGAAACCAGAAGGAACAATTGTCTCTACGACATGGAAGTGTAATAATGATGTAATTGCATCTTGGATTCTTAATTCGGTCTCGAAGGAAATTGCAGCAAGCATCGTCTACACTGGATCTGCAAAGGCTGTTTGGGATGAGCTCCAGGGACATTTTAAACAGAGTAATGGTCCACATATCTATTTGCGAAAGGAATTGGTGACCACGAATCAAGGAAATTTGTCTATAGAAGCCTATTATACGAAATTGAAAACTATTTTGCAAGATCTATGTGATTACAAACCTATTTTTTATTGTTCTTGCGGAGGATTGTAATCTTTTCTTACATATTTGGAGTCTGAATATGTCATGATATTTTTGATGGGACTTAGCGATTCTTATGCTAGTGTTCAAGCTCAGACTCTTACGATGAATCCAATTCCTTCCATCACTAAGGCTTTTTCTCTTATCATACAGGAAGAACATCAAAGATCTCTTGGGAACGTTATTACTTTTGTTTCACCAGATCAAATTACGTTATTGGCTGCTGCAAATTCAAAGAAATGTTCTCACAATTTCAATTATCGTTTTCGTAAGAAGGATCAATGCCCTGTATGCTCACATTGTGGTTCTAAAAGTCACCCTAGGGATAGATGCTATCAGTTGATTGGTTATCCTCCAGGCTACAAACCAAGACATTCTAATTTCACTTCCAATACTGAGGCACAAACTGATGGAGCGATATTGATGAACGTCATTTATGTCATGTTTTTACCCTTTAAAGTATATTCATTAATTGACTTTTTGAGTTAAATTAAAGATAATTGTGCATGTAATTGATAAGAAAAGAATAAAAATAGGAAAGTCACATGAAATAGGAAAGTCACATGCTCAAGGTCGTTTTGTCATTATGAAGCATTTAAGAGGGTAAAATAGTCATTTTTTTTTTATAAGAATTAATGTTGTTTTAATTATTTTCAGGAAAACTGTATTCTACTTCAGCTTATGGCCACAGAGGAGTCATAGAGTGCAGAATCCAGCTTGTGGCCACGGCCACAGAGTGCAGTTGACTAGTCAAACAAATTGGTTGAGATATTTTGTCAAAGATCTTCCAAAGATTCAGCCAACCAGCTTGTGGTCACGGCCACAGAGTGCAGTTGACTGGTCAAACAAATTGGTTGAGATATTTTGTCAAACATCTTCCAAAGATTCAGCCAACCAACTCCCTATTTGACCTAACAACCCTTCCCAAAGATCTCTCCCTCATTTTAGCAACCTCCAAACAAACCCTAAGGCCTATAAAAGGCACCTCAAGCCTTCATTCAAATCATCGATCATTTCTTTACAACAATCAATCTCCACATAGTCGATCAACCTCATTTTTCTCTCGAAGAACTCACCCAAATTCCCGAAATTCCAAACAAGAGCGGACCACTCCTCTGTAAAAGTTCTACTTCAGCCAACTCCGAAAGGAAGGTGCTGCGAGGATTCGATTCGCATTGACGACGTGAATCGAGCGAGTAGAGACCCTTCATCCATTGTCCACGAGTTCGAGAGAGAGAAAGTTGGAAAATTTCCAGATTTATTTTCTATTTTATTCTGCACATTTTCTATTTACATTCTGTTTTTATTTTGCATTTCGTTCGGTTCTTAATTTTTTCATGCAAAATTACCATTTTAACCTTTTAGCAATTTTCGCATTTATAATTTAATTTTCAGTTCAGAACCTTTGTTATTTCAATTCTGTCCTTTATTTATTATTTACATTTTGTTTTTATTCCATTTTCATTTTATCTTTACTTTTCGAGTAAAATTACCATTTTACCCTTTTAGCAATTTTTGTACTTATGCATTATTTTTCAATGAAGTATTTTAGTCTAGTTCTTATTATGAGCTAAGTTTTCCTAAGGGATTCAATTTTGTGAATGCCCGTTAAGAAATGAGCTAGCTTGATAGTTGTAAATTACGGTTTTACCCTTACACCTTATGTGGTTCGTCCTTTACTGAATATATGCAAAAATGTTATATTAATTTGATCACTTAATTAGCATGAAATGTTAATGTCGATACTGGACAGGTCGGGCAATTAACGGCTCTCGTAAATGTGATATAGCAGAAAAACCTAGGAATAGGATTTCGTCGATTGTCCTTGATGATTGGGGCAAAAGACTATAGGATCAATAGGATTGCATCCTTAACCATCTAAGATCACATTATCCACTGGACCGTGAGTATAATGGCTTAGACTCCTACAGGTACTTGCAAAGAGGCTGAATAGGAGATGAATCTGATCCAAAAGCATAAGGTACTATGTGGTGACTCTGTGGTCACAGGCTGTCAAGTAAACTCAACTTAGGGCTGAAACATGATTGGATCCCTATTTTTATTATTATTTTCAAACCAAAACCATCCAACCACATTATCAATTTATTTGTGTACCTTTCATTGCATTCGAAAAACAAATTCTTTCTAAAACTAAATTCTTCAACAGTCTCTTGGGATACGATACTTGGAATACTTTCCAAATTATTACTTGATTGATAATGTATACTTGCACTTGACCATAAACTTCATTGCAGGTTATTGAACCAAATTAAACACCCACGTTTTGGTCCATCAAGTTTTTGGCGCCCTTGCCGGGGACTGTTAACTGAATTTTATTTTATTGAGATATTGTTATTCGATGCGGTTAGGAAAAATAGGAGTTGAGCGCATGGGAAAAACTTAAAGAAGTGTTGTTTACTCAACAACTTCCAAATCATCCACCTGGAGTCGTCCTGTCAACCTACCAATCTATAATATCTCTTTTCAAAGAATCTGATCTTTGTTTTGTTTCCTTTTGCAGGTTGAGCTTACTGCTTGAACAAAGAGCATAACACTTTTGATTTACACAATGGAAGAAGACGTCACAACAAAGATAACAAACATGCTAAGAAAATCAATCATGAGAAATGATACCCACATTTCTCTTGTGTACAAACTTTCTGATATCTTTTGCGTTAATTGTTGCGAGGAACATTTCTCTCAACATTGTCCACTTAATCGTTATTTCTTTATTTCTTGTGTTTATTGTAGAGGAAGTCATGAATTTGATAATTGTCCTTATAACCCCGACTCTATATTTTTTATAGGGAAACCAGGCAGTGAGAATATGTTAATTCCTTACCCCACTGCTTGCGACTCAAGATGGAGACATCACTCCAACTTTCTATGGGGAGATCCACAAAAGGTGCAAGAACAAGCGATCCCACAAGTGTCAAACGAGGACAAGAGCATCGAAGAACTTATAAAGGAATATAGAGCGAAAGTCGATGGTGAGATGCAAAGCCAAGAAACATCTATTCAGGATTCCGAGATCCAGATAGAACAAAGTGTGGAAGAATTGAAGATCAACCCACAAGAAACCTTGCTTAAGGGCATAGAGACTTATGCACATGAAGAAATAGAACAATGTGAGGCAATGACACTCAAAAGTAAATCTGAAGATAAAAGATATTTGTTCTCAGAAGAAACAAGAAGCACTCTCGCATTTGAAAGCATTAAAGAGCTAGAATGAAGAGAAGAGATCAAAGAAAACAAAAAAGAGAAGGAACCAGAAAAGGAAGTTGCACTGAGCCATGAGGCGGCAACTTCGCAAAAAGAAACATTCAATGTTCTCCAAGCATTGAATTTTCCTGATGAAATCCAAGAATTTCCTGCTATTGGTTTAATTGATATTTCTACTTGTTGTAACTTGCAGGAAACACTAAAAGAAAAAGAATTCAGGGAAGAAGTAGAAGAGGAGATCATGGAGGAGGATAATGCACCAGAAATTGCAACTGCAATTTCTGCATACAAAAGCATACATAGATCTCTTGAGCTGATGAAAGAAAATTTTAAGTCAACAAAGCCGTACATGATTAAAGCACCTCAACTAAGGCATAAATCTCGTCCATCATCAAGACCTAGGTGCAAGATGAAAGTTGACGGTCCAAAGAGAATGAATAAGACATCAATCTCCCTTTTGGAGATTTGATAAATATTTTATTTTTTTAAATATGCTTTTATTTCATTAATATATATATATATTACTATAAGTTTTGTAGAGTAGTTTCAAGCAAAATCAACTCTGGCGTAGACTGGTCTTGCCAAAGAAAAGGTATTTAAGTTGACCGTAGGGAACACCTTTTCCTGGGGACCTAACTGAGAGATGATTTGATTGAAACCACTCCAAAGGAACTTATAAGAAATATTCAAAAATATGTGTTTTGAAAAGAAAAAAAAAAAATCAAACTAATCCAACTTGTTATTTTTTATGAACTTTTTAATGTTTTTATGAGTGTTTCAGGAAATATTTTCGTGGATGGAGATTGACTCGGAAATTCAAAATACAGATTTATAGAACTCTGTGGCCACAAACCAGACTAGCACAAAATGCTTTGTGGCCACAAAGTACACAAGTGAAGGGCAATGACGTCATTTAAAAAATTAGAGGGGTTGACCTATTTTGGAAACATATATAAGTGAAGAGACCCTTTCATTTTTCAACATGCAAGTCATTCCAAGAGTTTCTAAGTTAAAAAGCCCCTTCACGAAAATTTTTCCCTCTCTCACGCACGCTAGAACCTGTCAGAGCCCATGGCTGGAAAATCCACTCCGATCACCAATGGGGTTGCCGCTGATCGAACTACCTTGCGTTCTGGACGCCGGAGGAAGTTCGAAGATGTTCCACCCAAGCCCATAAAAATGGAACCCTTGGCCGATTTACCTTCATCATCCTCGAAGAAGAAGGTTGAACCCAAGAAACCTATTAAATCGGCCATTGTTATGCGTGAAGGTGAAGAGAAGGAAAATCCAGCTATTGAAAGCCCTAAGTTGAATTCAAGCTCCCTAATTGTTCAAACCCAAGAATCGGTGATAGGAAAAAAGCCCATGAAAACTCGAACTACCGGTTGGCGTAAAATGATAAAAAAAGATGGGAGAACATAGGTTACGAGCCCTAGCTGAATCTGCTGAAAATTCATTAAGTGAAGAAGAAGAAGTTCAGCCGGAAGTTGGGGCGACCTCAACAAAACCATGTTTTATGCGCGAGGACCCACCTCCGATTTCAAAAGTAAGTATTCTTCCACCAATTCTTGAACGTTTTGATAGAAAACTTTAGTGTACAAACACACCAAGAAGCAAACCGAGACCCCAATCGAGCACAAATTTGGATTAAAAAGAAGAGATACGGTTGAGAGTCTGATTCAAGAATGAATTCTTTCCCCGACTATGATGGAGAAGATGATTAAAGAAGTCGTGGAGAAGGCAGCCTTGCTAGTAGCAGAATATCCAGAAAATAAAAGTTGTCAAGAAACGAAGCAAGCTCTCCAAAATGATACCGCTGAGCGGACAAGGAAAGAAGATAAAAGATTACAAGAAGAGGAAAATGTGATCCAAGTTGAGGAAGAAGAAAAAAAAAGAAAAAAAAAAGTAAGGCAATGAGAGAGAAACTGAATGAATGAAATTTGAGCCAAACACTTCTTCAACTGAGAAAGAGGATGAAGCAAATACTAAGGAAGCTCAAGAAGGAAATCCTACAAATGACACAATCGTTTCCTTGGAACGAGTGATGCTGCTGTATTGCATCCTAAATGGTCTTGATCTCAATATTGTGATATAGCTAAGAGAAGAGTTGATTGCTTATGGCAAGAAGATGGCTGAAAAACTATTCTTTGGGTCACTTGTCACTCGCCTTTGCCTCAAAGCAGGACTTAAGCCTCGACAAGGTGAGGAGACAAGTTTGTCAAAGCCTGCCATCACAGCGCAACTTGTTCAAAAGTTACAACTCTTCAGTAACCAAAAGACCGAGAAAGCATCAACGTCGGATGCGTCCATGCCAAAAGGTTGTTCCATCTCTGTGGCCACGTGTCATAACTTGTAAGTTTTTTTTCAAAAGAATAGGGTTCCATTAGTATTTTTCTATGCAAAACTTTTTCACAAGTCTAAACTTCCTCTTGTTTAACCCGTTTAACATGTTTAGGAGAGTTTAGCCTTGACGTTTTTTTGTAGACCAATGCTCACACCATCCCTTTTGAAAAATCTCTTGAATAGTCAATGAGGTCATTGCCTCCTTTAAGTTTGGGGGGTGAAGTATATTTATAATGTGTTGACTGCTAGGTCTTGTTGTTATGTCTATTTCAAAGGAAGAGTAGTTGAAAAAAAAAAAAAAAAAAAAAACCTATTTATAGAGGTACTCCTCCTTCTTAAGTTAGTTGAGTAACCAGGGGCGATCATGGGCCCCATGGTTGTCACTGCATGAAAGGGTAATTAGGAAGTGAGTATTTATCTTAGTTTGTGAGGCTTGCTCGTAGCTAGATGCACTGTGCAATGAAATTGCAGGCAAGCTGGAACGAAGGTGACTCTAGCAACAAAGATTCTCTAGAGAAAGAAAAAAAAAAAAAAAAAATAAAGCCTAGCAACAACACAAGTTTGGGGGAGAAAGTGTTAAAAATTCACACAAAGAAGGAAAAGTCTTAGCTTAGTTTATTTCACGAAAGGGACTATCCTAGACTCAGTGACTAAAGGTTAGATAGATTAAGCATATGGTTAGGATATACTAGAAAAAGCTTTGTTTACAAAATGAAAGTAGAAACTTATGTGAGAAATTACTTATGGGATTATGACTGACACTAGAGTATGAGACCTCTCCTGAAAGGTTGTTTATAAGCGAACTTTGTTTGAAAGCATGTTAAACATTTGCATAATTGTACATGCTTGTTGTTATTATGTGTTGAATTGCTTGAGGACAAGCAATAAGCTAAGTTTGGGGGTGTGATGAACGTCATTTATGTCATGTTTTTACCCTTTAAAGCATACTCATTAATTGACTTTTTGAGTTAAATTAAAAATAATTGTGCATGTAATTGATAAGAAAAGAATACAAATAGGAAAGTCACATGCTCAAGGTCGTTTTGTCATTATGAAGCATTTAAGAGGGTAAAAGAGTCATTTTTGATAAGAATTAATGTTGTTTTAATTATTTTCAGGAAAACTGTATTCTGCTTCAGCTTGTGGCCACAGAGGAGTCACAGAGTGCAGAATCCAGCTTGTGGCCACAAGAGGCTACAAAGTGCAGTTGACTTCCAAAGATTCAGCCAACCAACTCCCTATTTGACCTAACAACCCTTCCCAAAGATCTCTCCCTCATTTTAGCAACCTCCAAACAAACCCTAAGGCCTATAAAAGGCACCTCAAGCCTTCATTCAAATCATCGATCATTTCTTTACAACAATCAATCTCCACATAGTCGATCAACCTCATTTTTCTCTCGAAGAACTCACCCAAATTCCCGAAATTCCAAACAAGAGCGGACCACTCCTCTGTAAAAGTTCTACTTCAGCCAGCTCCGAAAGGAAGGTGGTGCGAGGATTCGATTCGCATTGACGACGTGAATCGAGCGAGTAGAGACCCTTCATCCATTGTCCACGAGTTCGAGAGAGAGAAAGTTGGAAAATTTCCAGATTTATTTTCTATTTTATTCTGCACATTTTCTATTTACATTCTGTTTTTATTTTGCATTTCGTTCGGTTCTTAATTTTTTCATGCAAAATTACCATTTTACCCTTTTAGCAATTTTCGCATTTATAATTTAATTTTCAGTTCAGAACCTTTGTTATTTCAATTCTGTCATTTATTTATTATTTACATTCTGTTTTATTCCATTTTCAATTTATCTTTAATTTTCGAGTAAAATTATCATTTTACCCTTTTAGCAATTTTTGTACTTATGCATTATTTTTCAATGAAGTATTTTAGTCTAGTTCTCATTATGAGCTAAGTTTTCCTAAGGGATTCAATTATGTGAATGCCCGTTAAGAAATCAGCTAGCTTGACAGCTGTAAATTACGGTTTTACCCTTACGCCTTATGTGGTTCGTCCTTTACTGAATATATGCAAAAATGTTATATTAATTTGATCACTTAATTAGCATGAAATGTTAATGTCGATACTAGACAGGTCGGGCAATTAACGGCTCTCGTAAAGGTGATATAGCAGAAAAACCTAGGAATAGGATTTCGTCGATTGTCCTTGATGATTGGGGCAAAAGACTATAAGATCAATAGGATTGCATTCTTAACCATCTAAGATCACATTATCCACTGGACCGTGAGTATAATGGCTTAGACTCCTAAAGGTACTTGCAAAGAGGCTGAATAGGAGATGAATCTGATCCAAAAGCATAAGGTACTATGTGGTGACTCTATGGTCACAAGCTGTCAAGTAAACTCAACTTAGGACTGAAACATGATTAGATCCCTGTTTTTATTATTATTTTCAAACCAAAACCAACCAACCACATTATCAATTTATTTGTGTACCTTTCATTGCATTCGAAAAATAAATTCTTTCTAAACCTAAATTCTTCAACCGTCTCTTGGGATACGATACTTGAAATACTTTCCAAATTATTACTTGATTGACAGTGTATACTTGCACTTGACCATAAACTTCATTGCAGGTTATTGAACCAAATTAAACACCCACGTTTTGGTTCATCAGATATACGCAACGGAAGCGATTTTGGATCAATGACACTCTAATTTCATCAATTTAACACATGGAAAACATGCTCGAACAACGAAAACAAGAAAATTAGAATTACATACCTTTGTAGTTTCGATTTTCTTCGCGTTCCGCCAGCTGAACCTCGTCACGAACTCTTCTAGCTTCTACGCACGAATGCGCCAAGGACCACCCAAGGTAGTCCCGATATCCTCGGCGCCGTGCAACGGAGTGGTGGGACTCCGAACAAAGAAGAAAAGACAAGAAAAAAAGATGAAGAAGAAGAAGAAAGGGAGGCAGAGGGGCCTTGTAGTTCCAAAGAAAAGAAATAAAAAACAGAACTTCAGAAGTACTAAATTTTTTTTCAAACGTATACCCCAAATACCACTACTCCCCCTTTTATATTTAGCCAAAATGATGTTATATATATATAAAAAAAACAAATGTCTTACATGCAAACCTATTTTTTTTTAATATATATATATATATATATATATATATAGTTTATTATTAATTCTAAATTAATAATAATAAATATTTTATTTATTAAACTTTTTAATAAATAAAAAATATATATATATATATATTAATTAATTAAACTTTTTAATTAATTAATATTATTTAATTCAATATCAAATATTAATTAAATAATATGGCTAAACCCGATTTTCCGAAAAATCGACAATTTGCACATGAATCACATTCATGTTTTAGGTCACTTCCATATTTAAATCATATTTAAATAAGTCCATCATTCTTCCACAAACCAAATTTGAACAATTCAAATTCTTTTTCTTTTCTCTTATATTGTTGCACAGCGTTATCCGAGCTAGCTAGGAGAACCTAAAGGACCTACAGATCATGAGCTCCAACGATACGAGATTATTCGGTAAAAACTCTTTTAACCCGAATCAATCAACTTTCGTTAACCCCCGGAGACTCCACTATAGTCTGAGGGTTGCACTCTCCTCACTGTAGATATATTATGTCCTCTTGATATAACCGTCATGGGCAAGTCGACCGTTCACAGGTTGTTCGTAACCACAGCTAGGTCGTTTAAACCGTTTAACCCCTGTGTTACGTCTTTGTTCCTTAAGTACCACTGACACCTCTAATGAACAATTGATCAGTGGTCCAACCAACAGATCATGAACCCTCTCTAACGAGAAGATGGTAGGCGCCTATTGTTCAAGCCCCGAAGTCAGCTATTAAGGGAACAACCTATCTATTAACCCTGAAGAGCGGGTTAGGAGTGAACTCCATCTTACTACACTATGTCCCCAGCTACCTATTGGACTTTATCCCTGAGATGGTAGGCTTATTGAGCGGACATTCTGCCACTCTCACCCATACAAGTCTAAGGATACTGTCTAATAAGCAGGAGTTCATAGTAAGCTCAGGGTTGAGATCGAGTTACCTAGGCCATCAGGTGAAATAGTCGGTCTCTTCAGTAAACGACGTTATAAAGAGATAGCAACTTTTCGTGGTTCAGTCTTACGCAAACTCATCGCGTAGGACGCCCCCGCTCGCACATCTCGATGTGAAACGACTCGGATCACATCGTTTTGTACAATACAAAATGGGCCGCATCCAATAGTGTTACCAAGATAAAGTACCCAGCCTTATCCATATACTATAGACCATTTTGACTGTCTACTTGAGCTTGACCCACACTCATGTCATACATGAAACTCAAGTACTCATGATCGTCAAGGGTGTTGGTCATTGGTATAGATTAATGCAAACACGTTTCACTTTATTCCAGTGATGTACCAAAACGTAGGTGTGTAGTTTGGTTCAATAACCTGCAATGGAGATATGATCAAGTGCAAGTATACACTGTCAATCAAGTAATAAAATGGAAATTATTCCAAGTATCGAATCCCAAGAGACTGTTGTGGAATTTTAATTTTAGAAAGAATTGTTTTTCGAATTCAAAAAGTAACAAAAACAAATTGATAATATGTTGGGTTGGTTTTGGTTTGAAAAGAATAATAAAAACAGGGATCCAATCATGTTTCAACCCTAAGTTGAGTTTACTTGACAGCTTGTGACCATAGAGTCACCACATATTACCTTATGCTTTTGGATCAGATTCATCTCCTATTCAGTATCTTTGCAAGTACCTTTAGGAGTCTAAGCCATTATACTCACGGTCCAGTGGATAATGTGATCTTAGATGATTAAGCATGCAATCCTATTGATCCTATAGTCTTTTGCCCCAATCATCAAGGACAATCGACGAAATCCTATTCCTAGGTTTTTCTGCTATATCACATTTACGAGAGCCGTTAATTGCCCGACCTGTCCAGTATCGACATTAACATTTCATGCTGATTAAGCGATCAAGTTAATCTAACATTTTTGAATATATTCAATAAAGGACGAACCACATAAGGCATAAGGGTAAAACCGTAATTTACAGCTATCAAGCTAGCTCATTTCTTAATGGGCATTCACATAATTGAATCCCTTAGGAAAACTTAGCTCATAATGATAAATAAACTAAAATATTTCATTGATAAATAATGCATAAGTGCGAAAAATAGCTAAAAGGGTAAAATGATAATTTTACTCGAAAATTAAGAATAAAACCAAAATAGAATAAAAACAGAATAAATGAAGGACAAAATTAAGATAACGAAGGTTCTAAACTGAAAATTAAATTATAAATGCAAAAACTAGCGAAAGGGTAAAATGGTAATTTTGCGTGAAAATTAAGAACGAAACGAAATGTGAAATAAAAAAAAAATGTAAATAGAAAATGTGCAGAATAAAATAGAAAATAAATCTGAAATTTTTTTCAACTTTCTCTCTCTCGAACTCGTGGACAATGGATGAAGGGTCTCTACTTGCTCGATTCACGTCGTCAATGCGAATCGAATCCTCGCAGCACTTTCCTTCCGGAGATGGCTGAAGTAGAACTTTTCCAGAGGAGTGGTCCGCTCTTATTGGATTTTCGGGATTTGGGTGAGTTTTTCGAGAGAGAAAAGAGGTTGATCGACTATGTGGAGATTGATTGTTGTAAAGAATGATCGATGATTTGAATGAAGGCTTGAGATGCCTTTTATAGGCCTTAGGGTTTGTTTGGAGGTTGCTAAAATGAGGGAGAGATCTTCGGGAAGGGTTGTTAGGTCAAATGGGGATTTGGTTTGCTGAATCTTTGGGAGATCTTTGACAAAATATCTCAACCAATTCGTTTGACCAGTCAACTGCACTCTGTGACTTCTTATGTTGCCACAAGCTGGATTCTGCACTCTGTGACTTCTATGTGGCCACAAGCTGGATTCTATGACTTTGTGACTTCTCTGTGGCCACAAGCTGAAGCAGAATACAGTTTTCCTGAAAATAATTAAAACAACATTAATTCTTAAAAAAAAAGTACTCTTTTACCCTCCTAATTGCTTCATAATGACAAAATGACCTTGAGCATGTGACTTTCCTATTTTTATTCTTTTTTTATCAATTACATGCACAATTATCTTTAATTTAACTCAAAAAGTAAATTAATGAGTAGACTTTAAAGGGTAAAAACACGACATAAATGACGTTCATCACACCCCCAAACTTAGCTTATTGCTTGTCCTCAAGCAATTCAACACGTAATAACAACAAGAATGAACAATTATGCAAATGCTTAACATGCTTTCAAACAAAGTTTGCTTATAAACAACCTTTCAGGAGAGGCCTCATACTCTAGTGCCAGTCATAATCCCATATGTAATTTCTCACATAAGTTTCTACTTTTATTTTGTAAACAAAGCTTTTTCTAGTCTATCCTAACCATATGCTTAATCTAACTAACCTTTAGTCACTGAGCCTAGGATAGTCCCTTTCGTGAAATAAACTAAGCTTAGACTTTTCCTTCTTTGTGTGAACTTTTAACACTCTCTTCTCCAAACTTGTGTTGCTGCTAGGCTTTATTTTTCTTTCTCTTTTTTTTTTTTTTTTTTTTTCTGTATTATTCTCTAGAGAATCTTTGTTGCTAGACTCACCTTCGTTCTAGCTTGCCTGCAATTTCATTGCATAGTGCATCTAGCTACGAGCAAGCCTCACAAACTAAGATAAATACTCACTTCCTAGTTACCCTTTCATGTAGTGACAACCATGGGGCCCATGATCACCCTTGGTTACTCAACTAACTTAAGAAGGAGGAGTACCTCAAGAAATAGGATTTTTTTTTTTTTTTTTGGTTTTCAAATATTCTTCCTTTGAAATAGACATAACAACAAGACCTAGCAGTCAACACATTACAAATATACTTAACCCCCCCCCCCCCCCCCCCCCCCCCCCCCAGATCTTTGGCTATTTACTCGAACTTGATCCACTTTTATGTCTCCACATAAAGTTCAAGTACTCATGTTATAGCCATGGATCTTAGTTTATTGGATTTAGGGTTTTCTAAAATGAAATAAGCAATTCACATATTCAATAATAACTCTATTGAATAAACCTCAATAACACTTTATTAATAATAAAATATGTTTATCGTTTACAAACCACGAGTTTTAGGACATAAAACCCAACAAACTCCCACTTGGACTAAAACTCCAATGGTAACAAATATATATATCCATATATTGTTGAGTTTTTCAGAATGAGAAATAAATACAATAAACTAGGGCATCACATACCCATAGTTTTCTCCCACTTGCCCTAGATTATACATCCTGTAGTCCTAGTCTCACTAGGTGACCCTCAAACACTTTAGCCGTGAGAGCCTTTGTAAATAGATCATCAATGTTGTCCTCAGAGGCTATCTGTTTCACAATAACATCTCCTCGTTGGACGATCTCTCGAATAAGATGATATTTTCGCTCAATATGTTTCCCGCGTTTATGGCTCCTTGGCTCTTTTGAATTTGCAACTGCTCCACTATTATCACAAAAGAGAGTGATAGTCAGATGCATTTTTGGAACAACTTCCAAATCGTTCAAGAACTTTCTAAGCCACACAACTTCTTTTGCTGCTTCACAGGCAGCTACGTATTCTGCTTCCATAGTGGAGTCAGCAACACAACTTTTCTTGATACTCCGCCATACTACAACTCCTCCATTCAGAGTGAACACTGATCCCGATGTTGATTTTCTCAAATCTCTATCCGACTGGAAATCAGAATCAGTGTATCCTGTAAGAATCAGATCCTTACCTTTATACACGAGCATGTAATCCCTAGTTCTCCTAAGATACTTGAGGATATTCTTAACAGTTGTCCAATGTATAAGTCCAGGATTGGACTGAAACCTGCTGACAACACCTACTGCATAGCATATGTCGGGTCGTGTACACAACATAGCATACATCAGACTTCCAACCGCCGATGTATAGGGAATGCGTCTCATATCCTCAACTTCTTGAGGTGTCTTAGGACATTGTTCCTTCGACAAGTGAATTCCATGCATGAAGGGTAGCAAACCCCTCTTGGAATTCTGCATCTTATATCTTGACAACATCTTGTCAATATAGGATGCTTGAGACATGGCTAATGTTCTATTCTTGCGGTTCCGAACTATTTGGATCCCAAGAATATATTTAGCTTCTCCCAAATCTTTCATTTGGAATTGAGTTGCTAGCCATTTCTTGATGTCAGTCAGGCATCTTACATCATTCTCAATGAGTAAGATATCATCGACATATAACACGAGGAATACTATAGATGTTTTAACAATCTTCTTGTAAACACAAGGTTCGTCAATGTTTTGTTCAAAACCATAAGATTTGATTGCAGTATCAAACCTTATATTCCAGCATCTAGATGCTTGTTTCAACCCATAAATGGATCGTTTAAGCTTACAAACTTTTTGTTCTTGATGGTGTATTATAAACCCCTCTGGTTGAGACATATAGATACTCTCTTCAAGATTGCCATTCAGAAAGGTTGTCTTGACATCCATTTGCCAAATCTCATAATCATAATATGTGGCAATGGACAAGAGTATTCTAATTGATTTTAACATGACAACAGGAGAGAAGGTTTCATCATAGTCTACCCCTTCTCTCTAGGTATAACCCTTTGTCACTAATCGAGCTTTAAAGGTTTGTAGCTTACCAACTTGGTCTCGTTTTCTTTTGTAGATCCATTTACAACCAATAGGTTTTACCCCATCTGGTTGATCTACAAGTTCCCAGACCGAATTGAAGTACATCGATTCCATTTCGAGGTCCATGGCTTTGATCCACTGATCTTTGTCAACATCATTCATTGTCTGTTTATAGGTCAATGGATCCTCTATCCCATCATCTGGTATGATGATTTGAGTTTCTACTAAACTCATGTAACGGTCAGGTTGTTGCACAACCCTTCCACTACGTCGAGGCACTCTCAACTCTTGAGATGGATGTGAGTAATCAGAAGTATTAGCTCCATCAACAACTCTTGTTGAGGGACCAATCTCATCAACAACTTTTGTTGATCTATCTGTAGCTTCTTTAGAAATTTCACGCAATACTAGTTTACTGCGAGGTTGATGATCTCTCATGTGATCTTCTTCGAGAAAAGTAGCATTTGTCGATACAAATACTTTATTTTCCTCTGGATCAAAGAAGTATCCAGCTTTCGATTCTTTTGGGTAGCCTATGAATAAACATATTTTTGAACGACGTTCCAATTTCTTAGGGTTTTGCACCAACACATGTGAAGGGCATCCCCTGATCCCGAAGTGACGTAAACTAGTTTTACGCCCTCTCCATAACTCATAAGGTGTTCCAGTAACACTTTTAGAGGGAACATTGTTCAAAATGTAGGCAGCAGTCTCTACTGCATATCCCCAAAACGAATCAGGCAAATGAGTATAGCTCATCATTGATCGAACCATGTCTAACAAGGTTCTAATTCTTCTCAAATAGTTCAGGGTTTAGGTTTCTGTTACCTCGCCAAAAGTACATTATTTAGGGCTATATTTACCTTTAAATCATGCACATTCTTGAGTGTTTTTGTTAGGAGTTAGCTTAATGTGTGCATAAATGTGAGAATTTGAGAAGTGATGCTAAAATAGGACTTATTTGGAAAAGGAAAGAAAAATGATGTAAAACAAGCTAAAATGTACATTGCAGGAAACTTTGCGGAAACATTGCTGAAACCGCAATGAAGCATTGCGGCCCTCGCAAGGAAACCGCAAGGAAACAGTCGTTGCTGCTGCATTTCTTTCCAGCCGTCAGTCTTTATTGACTGAGATTTTCCAGCCGTCAACTCTCCCTGCTGCTGCCACATGTCAAGCTTGACTACCTCACAAAGTTGAATGGTGATCCACGATTGATGAGCAGCCTTTTGCAACCACCTAGAGGCTATAAAAAGAGACGGATGATGAAGGGAAAAGGACGACTCAGAGCGTGGAGTTCTCGGTTGCAACGCAATCTACAGACGAACTTCCTTCTCCCGTTTGTTGGAACGAAGAAATCAGCAATTGGCGTCGATAAATTCGAGAGGAAGAAGAGAAGATCCTTCTTCTCTTCTGATTGAATTCATCCCCAAGAACAGCTAATCTTCTCCTTCATCCGAGGCGTTTGCGACGAGGAGATCCGTTCACTTTTACAAGCTTTCTCTATTGTTTTCTCTCTGTTGTTTCCATTTGCTACATTATTTCGATTCATTCTCCAATTCACTCAATTCTTTACTGTTTTTATATCATCGCACATTGTGTTCTGAACCTTATTCTAGAAAGTAATCATTTAAGTTTTCTTGAGTTCTTCATTTTGTTATCTCTTATTCATTTGCGTTTACTAAGTTCTTAAAATCATGATCCACCAATCCATCTCTTTTAGTTCTTTGAAAACCATGAGTAACTAATCTAAGAAGGGTCGGTTAAAGATGAATCTGTAGGCTAGAAATACGAGAATTCAGCATGTAGGGTAGTATGATTGCATTGAATGTATGTAAGCTTCATCCCACGGGCAATTTCGACCGGCCATCCATTTTGTCTAAAGAATTCCTAACCTCCGGAAGGAGTAAGAGTTCAGAGTCATCCATTCATGTTAGCCTTTCATGGTAACCAGAAAACGACCTAGGAATAGGCGTTTTCCTAGCACGTTCATTAGCTTGCTTGTATAAATAGGTGTTTATGTCTTACTTGGATATGAGTGAACTAAAGATCTAATGCATGTAATCGAGAGATGCATGAGACTGAGCTAAGACGATGCATGATATGTTAATCTACTGTTGAATGATCGTAGTTACGTGCCTATAGAAGAGTTTTAAGTTGACCTTGCCGCTTTACTTTACATTAAAAAAACGTTGCTAATTTATTGCTAGATTATTGCGAGAACCGCAATAAAACATTCCTGCTTTTTGCCTTAGTCTTTTTATTAGCTTTTTACCTTTGCGATTTTATTGCTGAATAATTGCGAGACCCGCAATTATTCTTCTTCACATTATAGCTTTATCTCTTACTTGTTTGGTTCTTACACTTGCTTTCTTCTTGCATTCTTTATCATTTCGGTACATCAACCCCAAATCCACCCAATTTAAGTGACCTTAGCTAATTTAACACCTCAACTCGTTAGTAACTAAACTCAATCTTTGTGGGAAAACGAATTAAAAAAATACTTATCACTTGCTGCAGACCATGTATGCTTGCATGATCTGAGTGCTCTTCACATTACATTTTATTTACACACTGAGCACGCAACAAGTTTTTGGCGCCGCTGCCGGAGATTTTGTTTAGTAAACACAATTTTTGTTATTTTAGAAAAACTTAATTTATTGGAGCTAATCTTTTGCATTTATTCTACGGGTACGAACAAGTTGGTTTATGAAGGAGTTTCCCAATCTCAACTTAGAATTTGATCCTGAACCCGAAAAGACTTTAAGGGCCAGAAACAAAATTAAGAAACGCCTTTTTAAACAGCCAAAACAACCTGTAATTCAGCACATTGCGGACCACGCAGAGTCATCGCAATCACAACAAGCTGAAATGGATAGAGCAGAAGGAGCACCAAACCGAGCACCTATCATTCGCAAGCCCATTGAAATTGCGAATGATAAGGATAGTGCCATTCTATCATACCTTGTACCAATGCCTGAGGAGCTTAATCCGAGCATCATACGCCCTGAGATTACAGCTCACTCATTCGAATTAAAACCCGTCATGTTTCAAATGCTGTCCACAGTTGGACAATTCTTTGGAGTGGAGAACGAAGACCCCCACAACCACTTGAGAAACTTCCTGGGAGTAAGTGACACCTTTGTCATTCCAGGAGTGTCTCAAGAAGCCTTGAGACTTTACCTTTTTCCCTATTCATTAAGAGATAAGGCCAAGACGTGGCTAAATTCCTTCCCCTTTGGATCAATTGTCAATTGGACAGATCTTACTGAAAAGTTCCTAGTAAAATACTTCCCTCCAGATAGGAACTCTAACTTCTGTGATGATATTATCAAATTCAAGCAAGCCGAAAACGAATCATTACATGAAGCTTGGACTAGATTTAAAGACCTATTACTCAAATGTCCACACCATGGCATTCCATGGTGTATTCAAATTGAAGTATTCTTCAAAGGATGCAACCCCAGCACGAGGCAAGTGTTGAATTCCTCAGCTGGAGGTTCAATGTTATCCAAAAGTTATAATGAAGCCTATGAGATTTTGGAGAAAATCTCAACATCACATTGTAGATGGTCAGACTATCCTGTAGAGCCAAACAGAAGGAAGGCTCAAGACATGGATGCACTTAGTGAAATGAGCAGCCAAATCAATGCTCTGACCAACCTAGTAAAACAAATGGCTCAAACCAATATTCAACAAAGTGTCAACACCGCAGCAGCTGTTTCAACAAGCGCAGCAGCCAACCAAGGTGAGGCACTAGTCTGTGGATTCTGTGGGGAAGGGCATATGTATGATTTTTGCCCTGGGAATCCATCCTCGGTATGTTATGTTGGAAGTCAACAACAACCAAGGAACAACCCCTACTCAAACACATATAACCCTTGTTGGAGAAACCACCCAAACCTCTCCTGGGGTGGACAACAAAACGCAAAACAAATGCAAAATCAACCAAGACCAAGTGGAACATCTGGTTTCACTCAACAAACTAACCAACCCCCTTATCAAAAACAATACAACCAACCAATGTGAACCTCAGTGGAGAACTTGTTGAAGGAGTACATAGAAAAGAATGATGCAACTCTGCAGAGCCAGCAAGCAACACTGAGAAGCTTAGAGAACCAAATAGGGCAGTTAGCAAACGAGCTGAAAAATAGACCCCAAGGCAGATTGCCTGCAGACACTGAAACACCAAGAAGGGATGGTAAGGAACAAGTTCAAGCCATTGAACTTCGAAGTGGAAGGCCATTGGTGATCAACAACAGAGAAACACCAAAGAGAGTAGAGAATGAAGAGTCTAGTGCTCCACTGGATTCTCTGCCCAACCTTGATTAAATACAACCAAACACAACGAGGGTGAGGCTGGAACCTATCATTGAGGAACCAGAAGAAATTCCTAGACCTCCCCCTGTCATTAGGCAACCTGAATTGCCTACCTATGTGCCTCCACCTCCATTCCCTAGACGACTTAAGAAGAAACAAGAGCAGGAAGCTCATTTCCACAAGTTCTTGGAAATCTTGAAATAAGTGCATGTTAATATTCCATTCGTGAAAGTTTTGCAATCTATGCCATCATATGTAAAATTCTTAAAAGATATTATTACTAACAAAAAAGTTATTGGTGAGTTTGAAACAGTCAATCTCACTGAGGAGTGCAGTGCCATACTCCAAAATAAACTGCCAAAGAAGGAGAAGGATCCTGGTTCCTTCACCTTACCAGTAGAATTGGGAGGCAAGCACGTGGGCAGAGCCTTGTGTGATCTGGGAGCCAGCATCAATCTCATGCCCTTGTCACTATTCCAACAACTTGGGATAGGTGAAGCACGACCAACAACAGTCACCTTGCAACTTGCAGACAGATCCATCGCATACCCAGAGGGTAAGATTGAGGATATACTTGTCAAGGTTGACAAATTTATTTTTCTTGCAGACTTTATAAACTTGGACTACGAGGCAGATAAAGAGGTACCAATCCTATTGGGCAGACCTTTCTTAGCCACAGGTAGGGCTCTAATTGATGTCCAGAAAGGTGAGCTCACCATGAGAGTTCATGATGAGGAGGTTAAGTTCAGTGTGTTTAAAGCTTTAAGGTACCCTTCTGACCTTGAATCCTGTGCAACTATAGATATAGTAGACTCTTTAATGGAAGAAGAACTTGAGCATGAATTGTTAATTAAGCATGCTACTAATTATGCACAAATAGATGTAAATGATTTAAATATTTCTGAATTCATGGACGTATCTGTGGACAACCCTCACCATGTATGCATGACTAATGAATTGTATGAAAGGACCACAACTCCTTTGATGCCATCAATTGAACAACCACCTTTACTTGAACTGAAACCATTGCCTGAACACCTTAAGTATGCATATCTAGGAGAGAAAGATACCTTGCTTGTTATTATTTCGTCCAAACTAAGTAAACAGCATGAAATTGCGTTAATATTGCTGCTCAAGCAACATAAAAAAGCTATTGCCTCGACGATTGCTGACATTAGGGGTATAAGTCCTTCGTATTGCATGCATAAAATATTGTTAGAAGAGGAACATACACCTAGAGTAGATCAATAAAACTCTCACACAAATCTCTCGCAATATAGAAAAGAATTGAGCTTGGAGGAGATCAACAATGGTGGCTTAGGAGAGAAAAATTTAGCAAAAATGATTGGATAATTTGGAGGAGGAAGGTGACTAAATTTATAGGAAATTTTGGCCTAAAATGATATTAAAGCCGATTTAAAATTGGTCATTGGATCTAGGTTAAAAGATCCAAAGGTGGGGGTTTAATGGTAAAAGAAAATATCATCAATGATGATTTTTCAAAGGTCAATGATAGAAAGAAGAGGGTTGGTGTGTTGGGGTGTTGTGCACGTGACATGTGTCGCCTTCCCAATCGTCCACGTCATTGGTCGTATTGAGTAAATATTTTCCATCTTCTTTTGGTCATAACTTCTTTGTTTGATGTCCGATTTATGCGATTGAAAATGCGTTGGAATCGTCTTTCCGAGCTCTACGTTACGAATACAATGAGAGCCACGTAATCGTCTTTCCGAGCTCTACGTTACGAATACAATGAGAGTCACGTTAGCTATCACGTCAGATTCCACATCAGGAAAGTGCCACGTGTCAACGCCACATTGGATTTTGCCTTCCATGTTCTTTTGTCACTATCTTTCTTGTCTGAACTTGGATTCGAAGGATTAGAATCTTCTTTCTAAGAAATATGCTATGGACACTTTGAAACACTAAAATCATTAGTAAATTAGAGGTTTGTTATCATCAAAACAAATGGTATGATTGAAGCTCATAAAGCTAACAATCTCCCCCTTTTTTATGATGACAAACTACTTTAGAAAAATATTCTGAAAGTAGGATATGAATAATAATATTGAAATATTTCAATTAGTGAGCATCACAAATCAATCACTAATCATCACATATATTTTTCTAAACAATTTCTCCCCCTTTTGTTATCATCAAAATAACAATTAAAAGCAAAAGCTCCCCCTAAAGATAATAGACATGACAATCAATTAAAAAAATAAATCTCCCCCTCAAAATAATAAACAAGTAATAACAATCAGTTCATTTAAGTTCTCCTAATAAATGAAGACAATCAAATGGAGAAAATATAATATAATAAAAAATGAACTCATCAAAACATAACCTCAAATTCAAATGAAATCAATGATCAATAAATCAATCAAAATCACCCTTGATAAGCAACATAATATTTAGACAAATAAATATGTTGCTCCCCTAAACAAGTGAGTCATATAATGATTGCAAAAGAGCAATCAACATCACAATTAATATTTTCAAAACTAAACCAACATAAATTCTCATTTTTAAGAGGCATTAACTCCCCCAAAAAAATAAGCATATTCTAAAAAAAATATTTATATTAGACTCATCGAGTTCCATAAATCAATATGAAAAAATAATTTCAATTCTTATCATTTTTACAATAAACTCAAAGATATTTCCAAAAGTGTAAATGACTACCAAAATATAAATTCCAATTCAAGGTATTTATCAACACACAATCAATCTCATAAAGAAATCAAACATTTAAGCAATATGAGATATCAATTATAAAAAGATACATAAAATATTTAACTATATAACTTCCCAAGTTTTTCACACCAAATACCTGTTGAAATATTCTATTAGTCAAATAATCATCCCCATATTTATAGGATCTTTGGAGATGAATTTAGTCTTTCAAGTTGTTAGTACAACCTTTCTTTTATGTTGATACAGTTATATGTAAAGGCTATTTAATGGCCTAATCTCTTTTATTCAAGTACAACAGAAATTCAGACACAATCTTTCAGTATCTTTAGTTTATTTGATAACATTTGGTATCAGAGCCATCATAAGGTCTGATCAAAATTTGAAGCAGCAGTCTTCAAAAAAAAAAAAAAAACACATGGAGGGTTCAAGTTCTTTTGTGCAACCAGCAGTTCCAAAATTTGATGGGCATTATGATCATTGGGAAATGCTCATGGAGAATTTTCTACGATCCAAGGAATATTGGGGATTGATAGAAGATGGACTTCCTACATTAGCGGAAGGTGTGGTTCTCACAGATGCACAAAAGAAGAACATCGACGATCAAAAGCTGAAAGACTTGAAAGCCAAGAACTATTTATTTCAGGCTTTGGATCGCTCAATTTTAGAAACAATTATGGACAAAGATACGTCAAAGAGCATATGGGATTCTATGAAGCAGAAGTATCAAGGGACAAATCGAGTCAAGCGTGCACATTTGCAAGCACTTAAGAAGGAATTTGAAGTTCTACACATGAAGGCTGGAGAACTTGTGAATGAATATTTTGCTCGAACTCTTACCATTGTCAACAAGATGAAAGCTGTTGGTGCAAAGAAAGGTGATGTTGATGTAGTTGAAAAAATTTTGAGATCCATGAATCCTAAATTTAATTATGTTGTATGTTCTATTGAAGAGTCAAAGGATATAGATACATTAACTATTGATGAGTTGCAAAGCAGTTTGTTGGTGCATGAGCAACGTATGAATGCTCAAGTTGACGAAGAACATGCCTTGAAGATAACTCACGGTGATGAGTCAGGAGGACGAGGTCGAGGACGTGGAAGAGGATCACGAGGACGAGGAAGGGGCCGCCAATTTTTTGACAAATCCACAATTGAATGTTATAATTGTCACAAATTTGGACATTTCCAGTGGGAATGTCTAAATAAAGAGAAAGGAGCAAACTTTGTTGAGACGGAAGATGAGTTGTTGTTGATGGCTTGTTCAAATATGAGCAAAGATCACAAAGAAGATGTGTGGTATCTTGACTCAGGTTGTAGTAATCATATGTGTGGTAAGAAGGAGTATTTCTCTGATTTAAATGAAAAATTTAGAGAATCAGTCAAATTAGGCAACAATTCCAGCATGATTGTTATGGGAAAGGGGAACATTAGATTGAAAGTGAATGAAACCATCCAAATTATTACTGGAGTTTTTTATGTACCCGAATTGAAAAACAATTTGTTGAGCATTGGCCAATTGCAGGAGAAAGAACTTTCCATTATGTTTCAACATGGTAGATGTAAGGTGTTCCATGAAGAAAAAGGTTTGATTATGGATATGAAAATGTCTACAAATCGAATGTTTATTTTAGAAGCTATTTCTCAACCTATAACATCGGTTTGTTTTAATACCATAACAGAGGATATGGTGCAGCTTTGGCATTGTAGATATGGACACTTGAGTTTTACAGGTCTTAAAACTCTCCAACAAAAAGGAATGGTGAATGGCTTACCACAACTCAAGACTCCTTCGAGGTTATGCAAAGATTGTTTAGTAGGAAAGCAACACAGGGATTCATTTTCAAAAGTAAGCACCTGGAGAGCCACACAAATTCTTCAATTACTACATGCTGACATTTGTGGACCAATCAAACCTACTTCCAATGGCAGAAAACAGTACTTACTTACTTTTACTGATGACTTCAGTAGAAAAACATGGGTTTTCTTTTTGACAGAAAAGTCAGAAGCCTTTGATGTTTTCAAGAGATTAAAGGTTCGTGTGGAAGAGGAGACAAACACACCAATTCGAGCTTTGCGAACAGATCGAGGAGGAGAATTTACATCACAAGAATTTAGTAAATTTTGTGCTGAAAATGGCATAAAAAGACAATTGACAGCTGCATATACGCCACAACAAAATGGAGTCGCCGAACGCAAAAATAGAACCATTATGAATATGGTACGAAGTATGATTTCAGAAAAGAAAGTTCCTAAACTGTTCTGGCCTGAAGCTGTCAACTGGACCGTTCATATTTTAAATCGAAGTCCAACTTTGGTTGTAAGAAACAAGACCCCAGAAGAAGCATGGAGTGGAATAAAACCTTCGGTGGAGTATTTTAGAGTTTTTGGTTGCATATCTCATGTTCATGTGCCTGATAACAAACGTGCTAAACTAGATGATAAAAGTCTTACTTGTGTTTTGTTGGGAGTTAGTGAAGAATCGAAGGCCTATAGACTTTATGATCCTATTTCACAAAAGATCATAGTAAGTCGAGATGTTGTCTTCGAAGAAGATAAAAGTTGGGATTGGGATAAAAAACATGAAGAAGCAATTGCATGCGACTTGGAGTGGGGCGATCGAGAGGAAGAAGCAGTGGATCATACTGGAAATGAAGCTAATATAGAAGAGGAGGAAACCATTCCCACCACTGCATCTCCTGATGAGGAGAGCTCACATGAAGAGCGAATTAGAAGACAACCAACTTGGATGCAAGACTATGAAACAGGGGAGGGTCTTTCTGAAGAAGAAACTCAATTTGCCATGTTTGCAACTTCTAACCCCATTCACTTTGAAGAGGCTGTAAAAAGCGAGAAATGGAGGAAAGCCATGAATGTGGAAATGGATGCGATAAAACGAAACAACACATGGGAGTTGACAGAGCTACCTGCAGGTGGGAAGGTAATTGGAGTGAAATGGGTCTACAAAACCATGTTAAATGAAAAGGGTGAAATTGACAAATACAAAGCAAGACTCGTAGTGAAGGGGTATTCTCAACAACATGGGGTGGATTTCACTGAAGTCTTTGCACCTGTAGCACGTATGGAAACAATACGTTTAGTTGTATCTCTTGCAGCTCAACATGGATGGACTATCTATCAACTAGATGTTAAATCAGCTTTTCTATATGGTGAGCTAAATGAGGAGGTTTTTGTGGAGCAACCTAGTGGTTATGTCCAAAAAGGACATGAACACAAGATTTGTAAATTGAAAAAGGCTCTCTATGGCCTTAAGCAAGCACCACGTGCCTGGTATAGTCGCATTGAAGCTTATTTTATAAAGGAAGGGTTTGAGAAATGTGACTATGAACATACCCTCTTTATCAAGATAAGCAAAGAAGGTAAAATTTTGATTATAAGTTTGTACGTGGATGATTTGATTTTTACCAGCAATGATGAACAAATGGTTTCAAATTTTAAAAATTCCATGAAAAGTGAGTTTGCAATGATAGATCTTGGTAAGATGAGGTTTTTTCTTGGCCTTGAAGTTCTTCAAAATTTCAAAGGTGTATTCATCAATCAAAAAAGATATGCTTTGGAAGTTCTGCAAAGATTTGGCATGGATAAAAGCAACTCCGTCCTAAATCCTATTGTTCCAGGCTGCAAACTTGTGAAGGATGAAAGTGGCACTAAGGTAGACAAAACTCAGTTTAAACAGATAGTTGGTAGCCTCAGGTATCTTACAGTTACTAGACCAGATGTGATGTTTGTAGTAGGTCTTCTTAGTAGGTACATGGAAAATCCTACTGAACTTCATTTACAAGTTGCAAAAAGAGTGTTGCGATACTTAAAAGGAACGCTTGATTTTGGAATTTTCTACAAGCAGGGAGGAAATAATGCACTTATTGCCTATACAGACAGTGATTATGCTAGAGACTTGGAAGATAGAAAAAGCACTTTGGGTTATGTGTTCTTGTTTGGCTGTGGAGCGGTATCTTGGTTATCAAAGAAACAACCAGTAGTAAGTTTATCTACCACTGAAGCTGAATTCATTGATGCATCTTCTTGTGCATGTCAAGCAATATGGTTGAAGAGGGTGCTGAAAAAATTAGGTAAGAATCAAGATACTACAACCGTGATTTATTGTGACAGTAGTTCTGCAATCAAGCTTTCGAAGAATCCTGTAATGCATGGTCGAAGTAAGCATATAGATGTACGTTTTCATTTCCTTCGAGATCTCACAAAGGATGGCTATGTGGAGTTGGTTTACTGCAACACAAGTGAACAATTAGCCGATATAATGACAAAGCCACTTAAGCTAGATGCTTTCGTAAAGTTGCGTACATCTTTAGGTGTTTGTTCTGAAGCTGATGTAAACTGATGCTTGCACGCATTCAGTTTAAGGGAGGAAATGTTGAAATATTCTATTAGTCAAATAATCATCCCCATATTTATAGGATCTTTGGAGATGAATTTAGTCTTTCAAGTTGTTAGTACAACCTTTCTTTTATGTTGATACAGTTATATGTAAAGGCTATTTAATGGCCTAATCTCTTTTATTCAAGTACAACAGAAATTCAGACACAATCTTTCAGTATCTTTAGTTTATTTGATAACAATACCAAACTATGATGATCAAATAAATATATAACATTCAAAAGTTTATTTCATGCAAAGATATATCAATAACATAGTCAATACATTTTTCTTTATAAAAGAAAACAAAAGAATATCAAATAAATGAAACATGTCAATAATCATTACAACCGAAACAAATTTCATTTAAGGACAAATTTAAATTCAATCACACCACCAATAGGATTCATGAAAAGATAAATAAATTAAAACATTTTTCCTATTAAGAAAGATTTAACAACTCTTTTTATGTCTCCTAATAACATTCAAGGAATCATCAAAACATAATGCTTAATAAAAATATACATTTAAGCTCAATAAAGCATTAAAACAATCTCAAAATATTTTTAAACTAACAATACTTAATACCAATTGTAAGAGTGAAACTCAAACAACAATGTATCAAGTGAGGTAGTTAAAAAAAAAATTCAAACAATTACTTTCCCAAATTAATAATAATAAATAAATCAAATCAATTTGAAAGATAATGCAATGAGTAAACCACATAAGTTTCCAAAAGAAACTTAATCATCATTGATTCAATAAACCTATTTAAAACAAAATAAGGAAACTATTAAAACAAATGAATACTCAATATTTCAGAAAATCAAGAATATTGTCTAAAAAATCAAATTCAAAGACCAATAACTATAATATCCTAAAATAGATTTTCAATAAGAAACTTCCATGACATATAATTGTAAAATTTAAATACCAAATCAATAAGGATTATGAATAAATTTGAAGTTAATTTCAAGAGCACGTAATAATATATTCCATAAGCAAAGCAATAAATATAAATGCCAAAAACAATATTCATAAATATCTCATGGTCATTCAATCTAATCCAAAAATACTTAAGCCAATATAGTAAGCAAGTCACAATTCAAAAATCACAAAGTTTCAAAACATTCCAAAAATTCAATTTGTCAAACAACAATTTATATTAATGCCAATTCAAGAATATACACAATTCAAACTCAAAAGGTATATCTCATAGAAATATATTCAACTATCCATAAATAACATTGGTAAGAAAATTAATTCAATGTATTAATTTCTCAAAATACCACAATATAAAAATGTCAAATTTTCCATTCAACACTCCATTAATATCAAATTCAACTTCAAAAACAAAGATGAAAACATAAAAAAAATTCAAATTATCTCAAAATTCATTTAAAAGATAAAGTTACCAAATAAAGATTTTCCCTTTTGAAGCACCAAGAGGGTTATGAAGTTGCATTTGAATTTTGAATAATTTCCTTTTGAATCTCAATCAATCTTGAAAATTTGAATATTGAGCATACCTACAAAAAAGATTTAACAAATAGTTTTTGGTACCCATACTTGTTTGGGTCCATGTAGGTTAATCTCAATCTTTGGAACCCATTTCTTTTTAGTTCCCGTATTCATAACATTTGTAGCATTTGATTGATGCAAATAACATGAATTTGATTTATGATCGAATTTGCCACAAGAGAAACAAGAAACATTATGCATAAATTTTCCATTCACGTAATATCTATTCCTTTTCACATAAGTGTTCTTCTTATAAGTATTTTGAAATTTTGTTTTATAAGGAACATTTTGCTTTCCATAACTATTAAGCACATTTTTCAATTTGTAACAATTTGGTCTAATATGACCTTTAATTCCACAATAATGACATGTAGGCACAAATCTTACATTATGAACAAATTTAGCATTATGCACAATATTAACCTTAACATGAGAATGATTTTTCACAAATTTAGGTTCATCATGCTTATGCACAAATTTTGGTACATCATGTTTATGCACATTACATTCGAGTAAAACATTAGGCAAAACATCACTAAGAATAATAGAAGAGGCTTTAACAAAAGTAGTTTTCAAACTAGATGGAGTAACACTCTCATCAACATAACCAATACCTCTTTTGTCATTTGAAGGTTTGCCCATGTCAATAATTTTATCTAAATTTTGTGCACCTATTCTCAATTTATTAATGGACTCTTTGGCACAATTAAGCTCCTTAAGAAGATTTGACTCTTTTTCTCTGAGAGTTTTAACAAGTTCATGCAATTCAAATATATCATGCTCAAGAAATTTAACTTTATCTAGCATAACACATTTTTCTTCATCACACAAATTTTCAACATCATCATGCTTCACAACATCATTGAGATTTAATTTCAAGCATGCATTTTCTTCAACCAATAATTTATTTTCAACAATTAAGACATTCAAGTCATTTTTCAAATCTAAATTACATGGAGAATTATTTTTCTCATTTTCTTCCTTCACATTACTAAGCTCATGTAACAACTCATTATTCTCATAAGCTAATTTAGTGTTCTTCTTTTTAAGAGCCATGTATTTAGCACCTAGCTTTTCAAAATCAAACTCAATTTCATTATAGGCATTCATATGCTCATTGTAGGAGGGACTTTCGTTACTTACCTCCTCCTCGTCACTTTCATCATCGGTATGACCCATCAAGCACCAATGAGATTCTCGAAAATCTTCTTGCTTTGATTGGTAGAAATTTCCTTGATTTCTAGATTTAGAAATTCCTTTCACATCAAGAAAATCATTAGAAATACAAGATGAATATTTTATTGAATCATTAACTTTAATGTTTGCCATAAGCTCAAACAATTAAGTTTTCAAGAAGGAAAAATTTCAAAAAGAATTTTAAGGAAAATAATTTTCGAAAATTTTCTTCCAAGACAACACTTTTTCAAAAATCAATTTAAATTTAAAACGAGCTACCCGCTCTGATACCAATTGTAGGATCGGTTGACAACACTAGAGGGGGTGAATAGGGTTGCTTAACAATTTTAAAACTTTTTCGAGAAAATAAGCTAAATTAGTTCAAAGCAAATTAATAGAATTAACACCCTAAAATTGTTAAAAATATGTAACAATTTTTCTAAGCATGCAACCTACTCAAATAAGTAAAAAAGCAATGGAAAATAAAAGAGTAGAGAGTAAGAGATGACACTGGGAATTTTTATAGTGGTTCGGAAATTCCTACTCCACTCCCCAAGCTCGTCTTGGGTATTTTACTGTTGTGATTCTCTTACGGGTAAGAATCAAACCGAACGATCACTTTTTTTGCGGGTTCAAGAGGAAACCACTACGAATCCTTTTGCAGGTTTAGGACCCAACCTATACCGATCTTTTTCGCGGGTTCAAGATCAAACCACAATGGTCCTTTTCACGGGTTCAGGATCAAACCACTCCAAATCCTTTTTCGGGTTCAGGATTAAACCGCTCACTCAATTCCCATGGTGCACCCACACCTTATTACAAATCCCAATTGAAGTAATGATATAAAGTTCTCACAAAAATAAAACTCTCACACAAATCTCTCGCAATATAGAATAAAATTGAGCTTGGAGGAGATCAACAATGGTGGCTTAGGAGAGAAAAATTTAGCAAAAATGATTGGATAATTTCGAGGAGGAAGTTGGCTAAATTTATAGGAAATTTTGGCCTAAAATGATATTAAAGCCGATTTAAAATTGGCCATTGGATCTAGGTTAAAAGATCCAAAGGTTGGGGTTTAATGGTAAAAGAAAATATCATCAATGATGATTTTTCAAAGGTCAATGATAGAAAGAAGAGGGTTGGTGTGTTGGGGTGTTGTGCACGTGACATGTGTCGCCTTCCCAATCGTCCACGTCATTGGTCGCATTGAGTAAATATTTTTCATCTTCTTTTGGTCATAACTTCTTTGTTTGATGTCCGATTTATGCGATTGAAAATGCGTTGGAATCGTCTTTCCGAGCTCTACGTTACGAATACAATGAGAGCCACGTAATCGTCTTTCCGAGCTCTACGTTACGAATACAATGAGAGCCACGTTAGCTATCACGTCAGATTCCACATCAGAAAAGTGCCACGTGTCAACGCCACATTCGATTTTGCCTTCCATGTTCTTTTGTCACTATCTTTCTTGTCTGAACTTGGATTCGAAGGATTAGAATCTTCTTTCTAAGAAATATGCTATGGACACTTTGAAACACTAAAATCATTAGTAAATTAGAGGTTTGTTATCATCGAAACCAATGGTATGATTGAATCTCATAAAGCTAACATCACCAACGTAGGTTGAACCCCTCCATTGGTGAGAGATGCGTTGCTGTCCTTGGCAAACGCTGAAACTGCGAAACCGTCGAGACCGCCGAAGCTCCCTGTGAGGAGGAAGTGGCGGGTGGCCACAACTGAGGCTGCTACCAGCGCTGATCCAACACAATCCCCTAGGAAGAAGTGGAAGATTACTGAGGAAGATCCAAAGACCAAGGGTAGGAAGTCCACGAGTGTGGATAGCCTCAACAGTGGCAGGCCATCATTTGAGACGACCATGCAAAGTCCCGATTCCCCTCAACAGCAGTCGAAACCTGAAGTTCCATCTGAAGGACAACCATCAGCATCAATTGGTGGTGCGGATGAAGAAGAAGAGGTATTTTCCCCCTTCAGGGATGTCAATCTTGACAGCCCTGTGGAGAGGGAAAGCAATGATTCAATGGAGGACACGCTGGATGAATGCCTCCAACAGATAGCTGCCAAGGCAAAGCTCAAGAAGCGAGCCCCGGTGATTGTAAGGGCCAAACGTCCAAAAGCCTCAAAGAAAGCCAAAAAGAAGAAGGTCGAAGCTGGACCTTCCATCAAGAAAATGAAATCAGAGGCTGTTGAAGCAGCCAAGGCAAAGGACAAGGGGAAGAGAAAGATGTACCAAGAGGATGAGCCTCGAGCTGCGAGGTATGTGTCCAAGGAAGCGGAGCCAAGAGGCCTGGAATTGAGGAAGAAAGACCTCCTCCACGAGAGAGGATTTCTTGATTCTCTTGCGGACCTGCCGCAATTCTTGCGCGCAAGAATTATGAACCACGGCTGGGAAGAGCTGTGTAGGCCTCCAATTTAGGCCTACTCTGATATGGTGTACGACTTCTACGCCAACCTCACTCGCCCCGAAGGCTGTTCTTCAATGGTGAGGGGAGTAGAAGTTAACTTCTCAGCTGAGGCAGTCAACAAGGCGTATGCTCTCAAAGGGAATGAGGATTCTGAATACGCGAGGATCATGGCTTCACCCTCAGAAGAAGTCCTGGAGGAAGCACTGAATATAATAGGGAAGCCTGAGGCAGCATGGGCAGTCTCAAAGAATGGAAAGCACACACTGATGAGTGCAACCCTCAGGGACAAAGCAGTTGTATGGTTCTCCCTGATTCGAAGACGAATCTCCCCTGTCACACATGAGACAACCATAAATCAGGGGAGATCGCTGCTGATTTATGCGATAATGAAGGGACTCACCATTGATGTGGGTGAAATCATAGTAACATCAATCGTCGAATGCTCCAAGAAAGGTAAGGGCCAACTCTTTTTCCCCAATACCATCACTAAATTATGTTTACGCGCAGGGGTACCTGTGACGATGGAGGAGAAACAATTGGCCTATGCTTGCCACCTTGAGCTGCCCAGTGACCTGAGGTTGAGGAGAAGAGGCAACATGGAGTTCGAGATGGATGGACTTGCTGCTGCACAGTCACTGTCCATGGCCTGCCTGATGGACTTACAACGAAAGTTAGCCCAATGGGCTGAGTATTCGCAGGCAAGGGACCGAGAGCTGGCTGAGCACCTGCAGTGCACGTTTCCTACTTTCTCTGCTGTATTGTTGAGTCCTTGGGTGCCTCCGAGTGAGAAGAATGATGAAGAAGATAGGGATGAATGAATGCCAGATTGACAGCATTCGAGGGAGTATTTCTGATCCCTCTCAAGAAAAATAACAAACTGCTTTTCTGTGACCAGTTACCCCCCCCCCCCCCCCCCCCCCACCCCCCCCAATAATCAATTGTGTGTCTGTTTTACTTTCTTATTTAGTTTGAGTTAAATAACTTAGTTTAAGTTTAATTTCGTATGATTAGTTAGCTTAGATAGTTTTTCTATTGCCTATAGTTGTTTAAGAATAGAACATCGCATGTTAGGAGCCTTGATCACGGTTACATCTGCTCTATTGGAATCATTGCGAATTTTTTGCGGTCCCCGCAATATTTTGTTTACCTAGGCATGTGGTTGTATGACTTTCTGATGGGCTGTCTGTCTTTAAATCTCATTATCTGGCTGTTTGACTGATGTCCATAAGTAGTCTGTCTATTGAGCATGCTGTATGAGTGTCAAGTACACTCTTGTTAGTTTTAATTAGCTTCGTAATATGCTGAGATTGTACCTCTGTTAGACCTTACCATGTTGGTTTTAATAAACTTCTGCTTATGAGTTATCTGAACTAGGAGGGTCATTCTATCCCTAGAGTTTTAAGTCTGTCTGGTTTTTATTTAGACTAGATGCTTCTAAGATAAGTTTGGGGGTGTGCCACCTCAGACTCTCATTGGGGACAATGAGAAGTTTAAGTTTGGGAGAGGCAACCTCTAGGCCTAGGAACACCCCTCTCTCCTTTGAAAAATATAGGCATTCTTCTTCTTTAAAAAAAAAATATGAATAAGAAAGCAAAAGAAAAATAAAGGGTATTGTCTCTCTCTAAGGATGCTGAGTAATCAGGGCCATTTGTGTAACCCACAAGTGGCACTACATCAAAAGGCAATTCAAAGAGAAGACTTTGCCAAAGGAGAAAAAGGGAAAAATAAAACCAAGGAAGAAGAATGTGTGCCAAGAGCTACGGCCTAAAGTGTTTAGATGTCCTGTGAAATTGAACTCTGATCCTTAGTTTGCTAAGCACAGGGCTGTAGCTTGAAGGTGTGTCAAGGGAGATGAGTGTCTATCCAACATAGTGGTGCCAGGGCTTAGGTTGTTCTATAGATACTGAACTCTGATACTTATGTGTTCTAAGCCTGGCACGACTTTAAGGAATCCTAGGTAATTCAAAAATAAAAATATTAGAAGCATGTACTGAGTCTGAGTTAAAACTAGGGAGAATTTGAAAGCTTAGGGATAACTGCACAATGAGCCCAATGACATAGGCAGATAAACCATAAGGTAGGAAGTTAGTAAAAACAGAAGGTTTAAAAGGCAAGGAAAATCAGAATAGGCAGATTATGAAGTTAGTTTGAACCTAGAAGAGTGTCACAGGACAATAATGCCTTTGATAGTAAGCCTAGGGAAGTCAGCAAGTCAGTTAGATAGAGTTTGAAAGACAAGATTTAGCAGCCAAAGTAAGCCTTTATATTGCTCGAGGACTAGCAATAACTCAAGTTTGGGGGTGTGTTACCTCGCCAAAAGTACATTATTTAGGGCTATATTTACCGTTAAATCATGCACATTTTTGAGTGTTTTTGTTAGGAGTTAGCTTAATGTGTGCATAAATGTGAGAATTTGAGAAGTGATGCTAAAATAAGACTTATTTGGAAAAGGAAAGAAAAAGGATGTAAAATGATGTAAAACAAGCTAAAATGTACATTGCAGGAAACTTTGCGGAAACATTGCTGAAACCGCAATGAAGCATTGCAGCCCTCGCAAGGAAACCGCAAGGAAACAGTCGTTGCTGCTGCATTTCTTTTCAGCCGTCAGTCTTTATTGACTGAGATTTTCCAGCCGTCAACTCTCCCTGCTGCTGCCACATGTCAAGCTTGACTACCTCACAAAGTTGAATGGTGATCCACGATTGATAAGCAGCCTTTTGTAACCACCTAGAGGCTATAAAAAGAGACGGATGATGAAGGGAAAAGGATGACTCAGAGCGTGGAGTTCTCGGTTGCAACACAATCTACAGACGAATTTCCTTCTCCCGTTTGTTGGAACGAAGAAATCAGCCCTTGGCGTCGATAAATTCGAGAGGACGAAGAGAAGATTCATCTTCTCTTCTGATTGAATTCATCCCCAAGAACAGCTAATCTTCTCCTTCATCCGAGGCGTTTGCGACGAGGAGATCCGTGCACTTTTACAAGCTTTCTCTACTGTTTTCTCTCTGTTGTTTCCATTTGCTACATTGTTTCGATTCATTCTCCAATTCACTCAATTCTTTACTGTTTTTATATCATCGCACATTGTGTTCTAAACCTTATTCTAGAAAGTAATCATTTAAGTTTTCTTGAGTTCTTCATTTTGTTATCTCTTATTCATTTGCGTTTACTAAGTTCTTAAAATCATGATCCACCAATCCATCTCTTTTAGTTCTTCGAAAACCATGAGTAACTAATCTAAGAAGGGTCGGCTAAAGATGAATCTGTAGGCTAGAAATACGAGAATTCAGCATGTAGGTGTTGCGTGCTCAATGTGTAAAGATAAATAAGCAATAAGGTAGAGAGAGCACTTAGAACATGCAAGCATACATGGTCTCACAGCAAGTAGTAAGTATATTTCATTCGTTTTTTCCACAGAGACTCATTTTTAGCTATTCGCGAAGTGTGATTGTTAAGAAAGATGGGATGAATTTGATGGGGTAAAAGTGGTTTTTAATTATCTACTTTTTGCTGAATGTATAAAGGGATATAACATAAACAAATGCAAGTTGAAACTAGACTTAAAAGACAAGAGATGGAATTAACAAACAAGGAAGAAAACAGCTAAACAGAATGAAAATCTGGCAGAATTGCGAGGACCGCAATGTTACCGCAATTAAATAACAGCGAAACTGAGTAAATGGGTGAATTAAGGGCTACTAATGACTATCCTATAGGCATTTTATTACGATTCTCAAGCATTGGACCAACTCTCTATACATCAAACTCACTCTATCTCAAGTATCGTCCGATTCCATGCATTAGAGTCTTAAGTTTACTCGACTTCAAAGTAAGGTCTTAAGCATCTTGTTAAAACAGGAGTGTTTAGTTTGTACTAGGGAAACGCCTATTCCTAGGCCGTTTCCTGATTACCATGAAAGGCTAGCATGATTATATGACTCTGAACTCTTACTCCTTCCAGAGGTTAGGAGTTCTTTGGACAAAATGGATGGCCAATCGAAATTGCCCGTGGGATGAAGCTTACATACAATCAATGATTCGAGAGCTATCCTACATACTTGATGCACGTTTTTTAGCCTATAGTTCTGTCATTAGCATGCCCCTAAGTGGCTTAGCTACTCATGGATATATGGAGAACAGAAAGGGTAGATAAAACAGACATGCTTAGAAGAGAAATATGCTTAAAACAATAAGACAAAACGTAGCAGCAGAAGGTGGAAACTGTGAAATGCAGAATTTTACTTTGATTACTTTGAATGTTTGAACGACAAAGGAAAGCTTCAAAAGAAATGATTCAAAGACAGACAACAACGAAATGCAGTAATTAGAGCACTAGGCTAAGAACAACAATGATCAAAATGGAAATAAGAAGAAGAACGACAGAAAAGCAGTAAAGGTGCTTGAAAAGCTTCGTTGCAGTCGCCTCGAATGAAGGGGATGAAAGGTCAGCCTTGCTTGGATGAATCCAATCGAGAGAGAAGAAGAATCTTCTCTCCTTCCTATCAGATTATCGATTCCAACAGCTGAGACTCTCACTCCAACAGACGGCAAAGGAAAACAGAGAGAAATGATGGACTGCGAGAAGACTTCTGCGCTTCGAATGATGATCAAACCTCCGACTTTGGCCCCCTTTTATAGTAGTTTGCAGGTGCGTTTGGGCCAAGGAGAACCATCAATCTTCAACGTCATATATCAGAATGGATGGAGGAGAAAGAACGAATCCCTGAAAATACGGAAATTAACAGAAAAAGATCAGTCAACTTACGGTTTCCACTTGAATAATTGCGGTCACCGCAATGTTTTCGCAATTCATTCGCAAAGCTTATTTTTTCATTCTTTTCCTTCGGTTTTCAACCCTTTTTCTACTTATTGTGCATAAGTCCTAAATTAGCTACCTTCTTCTAATTCTCATATTAAAGCATAGGTTTAGGCTAAATGCTATCACAAACACCTAAAAGTGTACATCTTCTCAAGCTAAATGGGTCCTAAATAAGTCACTTTCAGAGACTTAACACACCCCCAAACTTAAGGTTTTGCTTGTCCTCAAGCATACTAAGGACTTACTTAGGCTTGTTTATCTTCTTTAACTACTTACCGACTCCCCTATATCCCTATCTCTAGCAGTGCTGTCCTGTGACACACTTCTAAGTTTAGAACTAACCTCTTTATCAAGCTTCTTCTGACTTCACCTGCCTACTATACCTGCTGTTTTTATTAACCCCCTACTACTGATCTAGCTACTTTTATGACATCATGCCACTATCCCTAAGGTTTCAAATTCTACCAAGCTTTACTCCAGACTCAGTACATGCTTCTAGCTTTATTTTTAATGTGTCTAGGATTCCTTAGAGTCATGCCAGTCTTAGTATTAACAGTGACAGTGGTATTTTTAGAGAACAACCTAAACCCTGGCATCACTACATTGGATATACATTCATCTCCTTAGACAAACCTAGAAACTACAACCTTGTGCTTAGCTCTTTGAGGATCAGAGTTCTTTTTTAAATAGGACATCTAAGCCACAAGATTATAACTCCTAAGCATACATCCTTCTTCCCCTATTTCTCCTTTTCCCTTTTTTACTTAGGTGGAGTCTCTCCTTGGGTTGCCTTTTGATGCAATGCCACTTGTGGTTTACACACTTGGCACTGATTACTCAGCACTTGAGAGAGACTCCCCTCTTTATTCTTATTTTTCACTTTTTCTATTTATCACAAAAAAAAATTCTTAAAGGAGAAGAAGAATGCTTATGTCCTAAGGAAGAGAGGAATATTCCTAGGCCTAGGGTGGCCTCCCCCAAACTTCAACTACTCATTGTCCCCAATGAGTGTCTGAGGTGGCACACCCCCAAACTTGTCCTAGAAGCATCTAGTCTAAAGTAAAACAAAGAGAATCTAAAAATCCTAGGCATAGGCAAAACATTTAAAAGCAATTACCCCAGCAGCAGAAAATTTGAACAAAACAGACAGTTTAAGGACTGATGGTTTATGCATGCTGAGCCCTATTCAGAGGCTAATTTAAACTATCAAAGGGTGTCCTATGACACTCATCCAGCATGCGTTAAGATCAGCTATATAAGGTAGTCATGCTAGCAGCAAAAGATAGAATTTAACAGATCACAGCCTAACTACACAGACAGTCCAAAACATGCAATCAGTCACAAAATTTGCGGGAACCGCAATTATTTCGCAATTCAATCCGGGCAGATATAACATTGATTAGGGCCCCTCAGCATGCTTTTTCCTGTTACTCACGCATCCTAAAAATAAAGCTAAACTATCCTACCTATTCAGCTAACATCAGACTAGACTAAGCAAAAGAAAAAACATAAAACTAAACATTAAAAACAGATCAAAAGTTGAACACAAAACAGCATAATGCACATGATCCTATCAGAAAGCAAAAAAATTGTTTTTTTTTTCTAAGGGAACAGCAATACTCCCTTTAGTGCACTTCAAACCAGCACTCAATTCTCGTCATCCTCATCTGGTTGTCGTGGGCGTGGAGGCACCCATGGAGTCAGGAGATTGGTAGGGAACTCAGGGAAGAGGCACCCCAGCTGGTCTGCAACTTCCTTGTCCCTCGCCTGCGCATAAGTGGCCCATTGAGCCATTCTTCTCTGCATATCCATTAAGCAGGCCATGGATAGAGACTGTTCAGCAGCCAGCCTATCCAGTTCAAATTCCATATTCCCCTTTCTTCTCAGCCTCAGGTTAGCAGGCAGCTCCAAGTGGCCCGTGTAGGCCATCTGCTTCTCCAGGCGCTCGGTAGGGACTCCTGCAAGCAAACATAGCTTGGTTATGGTGTTAGGGAAAAACAAGGGTCCCTTACCTTTCTTTGCGCACTCAGCAATGGCAGCTGACATGATCTCCCCCACATTGACCATGAGACCGCGCATGATGGCATAGACCAGCAGTGATCTACTCTGGTTGATTGTTGTCTCGTGGGTCACAGGGGACAGCTTTCTCCTCACAAAGGCAAACCAAACAGCTGCCTTTGCTGTCAGATTGGCACTCATTAAGGTGTGCCTCCCATTGCGTGAGACAGTCCACGCTGCTTCAGGCTGGCCAATTGTGCGAATGGCCTCTTCCAGCACTGCCTCAGTCGGCTCATCAACTATCCGCGCATAATCTGTATGAGGTTGGCCCTTGAGACCAAATGCTTCATTGATGGCCTTGGCTGAGAAATCTACTTCTACCCCTCTGACCACAGACAGGCCATCCTCAGGGCTGAGCACATTAGCGTAGAAATCATACACCATGCTCGTGTATGCTGGATTAGGCGGTCTGCAGAATTCCTCCCAGCCGTGGTTGATCACTCCTGCGCGCAAGAACTGCGGCAGGTCAGCAAGTCGGTCGAGGAAGCCTTTCTCGTGCAGCAACTCCCTCTTCCTTAACTCCACGCCCCTGGATTCAGCGTCAGATGAGACATACCTCACTGACTGAGGTTCGTCTTCAGGGTAGAGCTTGGCCTTCCCCTTATCTGCTGGCTTGGCTGACTCGGCAGCCTCAACCTTGAGCCTTTTGAGTGATGGCTCCGTGCTTTCTTTGTCTGCTGAAGGCACTCTCTTGGCCTTCTTCTTCTTCAGCTTCTTAAATTTCTTGGCCTTGACAATCTTGGCCTTCTTCTTCTTCTTCTTAATGTTGATCTGCTGGAGGCATGCCCCCAACGTCTCCTCCATGGAATCATCCTGCTGTGCAGGAACATCAGGGCTGTCTTCCCTCATGGGAGAAAAGACTTCTTCTTCCCCAGCATCGCCACTGCCCTGCGTGGACTCTTGATAATCCCCATATGGGAATTCAGGATCAGGCCGTGGAGAATTGTGCGATGGCGTGGGATTGTGCTCTGCTGATGGTGTCTGCGCAGAACTCAGTGGCGAAGACGGCAGTTCAGGACTCTGCGCTGCTGCAGGTGTCGGGTCAGAACTCTGAGGTGCTGAAGACAACTTGGGGCTCTGTGCAGGCGGCGACGACTCTGCGCTCGGCACTGGTTCAGATGGTGAAGGACTACGCGCAGGTGATGCAGACGGCGACGAACCTTCTTTGGCTGACTCGTGGGATGCACGATCAGTTTCTTGACTCTCCACAGAGGGAGTCTTTGCTGTGCTTGGTTCGGCGGCCGTCTTGACACTCCACCGGCGTTTCTTGGGCGTGCCCACTGGCTCAGATGGTCCCGCAGGAATCTCAGTGACCACCCTCCACTTCTTCCTACGAATAGGAAGCTTGGGAAGAGGACCGGTGCGAACGGCACCATCGTCTGCAAGGGTGAGAAGCGCTTCCCTCGCAGCCGCTTCAGCTGCGTCATCAGCCTTCTTCTTGGCTGCAGATCTCTCCGCTCGTGTGAACACCATTTCTGAGTCTTGAAGATCTTGAGAGAAGAATCAAAGATGGAGAGAATCGCTGAATTCTTAGAGAGCAAAGAGAGAGATAATCGTATCGATCGAGTGCCTTCCAACTGATATAAAGGCAACGGAAAAAATCCCAACGGCTCTTTTTGCGGATCCAGCAATTCCAACGCAATTCTAGGGATATTATTTCATCAAAATCCCCAACTTTGCTCGTCCGTATCTTTTATTTGGCTCAACCGTTTCTCGATTTTTAAAGCTGGATTTACTCTCCTTGATCCCCTCTTTCGAATCCTTGCAAAAACAAATAAAACAAACATTAAATACGCAATTAAAACTACACCACAAAACATACAAACGATAACCGGAAAAACAGAAAAAATAAACTAAGGCATTGGCCTTGACTAAACAAGCACAGTAACCACTCGTTCTCTCTCGTTCTCTTTGTCATGCTTCAGTCAAGAGGAAGGCCGAGAGAGTCTTCACATCTCCTTCCTCATAGTAGTGCTTCAACCTAGCACCATTGACCATAAACGGCTGGCCTTGCTGCAAGTTCTTTATCTCTATTGCACCATGAACAAAGACATTAGTAATAACAAATGGACCTGACCATCTAGACTTTAGTTTGCCTGGAAATAACTTTAATCGTGAGTTAAATAATAGTACAAGTTGGCCTTTCCTAAAGTCTTTGATCCTGAGTCTACTGTCGTGCCATATTTTGGTCTTTTCTTTATACATTTTGGCATTCTCGTAGGCCATATGCCTAAGCTCATCAAGTTCATGTAGCTGCAAAGATCTCAATGTCCCCGCATCCTTTACACAAAAATTCAATTCCTTCATGGCCCAAAATGCTTTGTTTTCTAACTCAAGTGGCAAGTGGCAAGCCTTGCCATACACCAACCTATAGGGAGACATGCCTAGGGGTGTCTTATATGCTGTCCTATAAGCCCAAAGTGCATCCTCAAGCTTGAAGGACCAGTCTTTCCTATTAGGTTTGACCACTTTTTCTAGGATGTTCTTAATCTCCCTATTGGAAATTTCAGCTTGACCATTTGAGTGTGGGTGGTAGGGAGTAGCTACCCTATGTCTAATGTTATATTTAGCCAATATCTTCTCCATAGCCTTATTAATGAAATGTGACCCCTCATCACTAATGATAGCACGAGGAGTCCCAAATCTAGTGAAAATGTGCCTATGCAAGAAGTTAGTGACTGTTTTAGCATCATTATTAGGACATGCTTTGGCTTCTACCCACTTGGACACGTAGTCTACTGCTACTAAAATGTAAAGGTTACCTGATGATGGAGGGAATGGTCCCATGAAATCAATGCCCCACACATCAAAGAGCTCCAACTCTAAGATGTAGGTGAGGGGCATCTCATCCTTGCGACTGAGGTTACCTGTCCTTTGGCATTCGTCACAGCTGTGGGCATAGTTGTGGGCGTCCTTGAAGATTGTTGGCCAATAGTAGCCACTCTGAAATACCTTCGCAGCTGTTCTTTGACCACCAAAGTGTCCACCGTAAGGAGATGAGTGACAGTGCTGCAGCACAGACTTCGCTTCAGCAGCTGAAACACACTTCCTTAACAACCCATCAGCACATGTTCTGTAAAGTGTGGGGTCATCCCAGATGAATTTCCTTGCTTCATGAAGGAACCTCTTCTTCTCTTGTCCTCCCTTGAACACTGGTAATACCTGTGATGCACGGAAGTTAGCAATGTCAGCGAACCACGGTTCCTCATCGTTATCACGATGAGCCAAAGCAAAGACATGTTCATCTATAAAAGCATCAGAAATTGCGGTCTCCGCAATTTTTTCGCAATTGTGCTGCAATCGAGACAGGTGATCTGCAACCACATTTTCACATCCTTTCTTGTCCCGAATGTCCAAATCAAATTCCTGCAGCAATAACACCCATCTAATCAATCTAGGTTTGGCATCAGCCTTCCTCATAAGATATTTTAAAGCAGAATGGTCAGTGTATACAATGGTCCTAGTGCCTACAATGTAATTTCTAAATTTTTCACAAGCAAATACTACAGCAAGCATCTCTTTCTCAGTAGTTGTATAATTACATTGAGCCTCATTCAAGGTCTTGCTAGCATAATAGACAGGGTGTGTCAGCTTGTCAATCTTCTGTCCTAATGTTAAGTCTCTGAAAGTGACTTATTTAGGACCCATTTAGCTTAAGAAGATGTACACATTTAGGTGTTTTTGTTAGCATTTAGCTTAAACCTATGCTTTAATATGAGAATTAGAAGAAGGTAGCTAATATAGGACTTATGTACAATAGGTAGAAAAAGGGTTGAAAACCGAAGAAAAGAATGAAAAAGTTAGCATTGCAAATGAATTGCGGAATAATTGCGGTGACCGCAATTATTCAAGTTAAAACCGTAAGTTGGCTGATCATTTTCTGTTTAGATCCGACTTTTCAGGGATTCGTTCTTTCTCCTCCATCCATTCTGATATATGGCGTTGAAGATTGATGGTTCTCCTTGGCCCAAACGCACCTGCAAACTACTATAAAAGGGGGTCAAAGTCGGAGGTTCAGTAAGCAATTCGAAGTGCAGAAGTCTTCTCGCAGTCCACCATTTCTCTCTAAATTCCTTTGCCGTCTGTTGGAGTGAGAGTCTAAGCTTTTGGAATCGATAATCTGATAGGAAGGAGAGAAGATTCTTCTTCTCTCTCGATTGGATTCATCCAAGCACGGCTGAATTCTCGTCACCTTCATTCGAGGCGACTGCCACAAAGTTTTCAGCAAGCCTTTACTGTTTTCTGTTCTTTTCTTCTCATTTCCATTACTGATCTTTGTTGTTCTTAGTTTAGTCATTTCAATTACTGCATTTCGTTGTTGTCTGTCTTGGATTCAGTCTTTTAAAGCTTTCCTTTGTTATTCAAACACTTAAAGTAATCAAAGTAAGTTTCTGCATTTCACAGTTCTACCTTGTTCTGCTACGAGTTTTGCTTGCTGTTTTACACACATTTCTCTTCTAAGCATGTCTACTTTATCTACCATTTCTGCTCTTTACATATCCATGAGTAACTAAAATCATTTAGGGGCATGCTAATGACAGAACTATAGGCTAAAAAACGTGAGTCAAGTAGGTAGATTAACATTCGAACATTGATTGTATGTAAGCTTCATCCCACGGGCAATTTCGATTGGCCATCCATTTTGTCCAAAGAACTCCTAACCTCTGGAAGGAGTAAGAGTTCAGAGTCATATAATCATGCTAGCCTTTCATGGTAATCAGGAAACGGCCTAGGAATAGGCGTTTCCCTAGTACAAACTGCACACTCCTGCTTTAACAAGATGCTTAAGACCTTACTTTGAAGTCGAGTAAACTTGAGTCTCTCATGCATGGAATCGGACGATACTTGAAATAGAGTGAGTTTGATGTATAGAGAGTTGATCCAAAGCTTGATAATCGTAATAAACTGCCTATAGGATAGTCATTAGTAGCCCTTAATTCACCCTTTTAATCAGTTTCGCTGCCAGTTAATTGCGGAAACATTGCGGTCCACGCAATTCTGCCAAATTTTCATTCTGTTTAGCTGTTTTCCTTCTCGTTTGTTAATTCCATCTCTTATCCTTTGCATCTAATTTCAACTTGCTTTTGTTTATGTTATATCCCTCTACACATTCAGCAAAAAGTAGTTAATTAAAAACCAATTTTAACCCATCAAATTCATCCCATCTTTCTTAACATTCACACTTCGCGAATAGCTAAAAACAAGTCTCTGTGGAAAAAACGAATTAAATATACTCACTACTTGCTGTAAGACCATGTATGCTTGCATGTTCTAAGTGCTCTCTCTACCCTTTTGCATATTTATCTTTACACATTGAGCACGCAACAAGTTTTTGGCGCCGCTGCCGGGGACTTATTTTAAGTGAAAACGAAGTTGTTAAGTTTGAAAAATCAAGTTTATCATTGAGTGAAACTAATCTGTTTCATTTCTTTTGCAGGTGCCATTAAGGTAGTTTATGAGTGAGCGTTCACATAGTGATTTAGAGTTCGATCCTGAACCTGAAAGATCACTTCGAGCTAGGAATAAGGCAAAGAAACGTCTCTTTAAACAACCTCCTAGACCTCAACCCACACCTGAAACTAAAGAAATGGGCGATCTAGTTCCAAATCCGGCACAAGCCATTCGCAACCCCATCGAAATAGCGAATGACAAGAATAGTGCCATTCTTTCATATCTAGTACCTATGCCTGGGGAGCTGAACCCCAGCATAATCCGTCCTGAAATCACTGCCCACTCATTCGAGTTGAAACCAGTGATGTTCCAAATGTTGTCCACTGTGGGACAATTCTTTGGAATAGAAAACGAGGACCCCCATAACCACCTTAGGAACTTTTTAGGAGTTAGTGACACCTTCCTAATCCCTGGAGTTTCCCAAGAGGCCCTTAGGCTATATCTTTTCCCTTACTCTTTGAGGGACAAAGCCAAAACATGGTTGAACTCGTTACCCTCAGGATCTGTCCGCAATTGGACAGATCTAGCAGAAAAATTCCTAGTCAAATACTTCCCACCTGATAGGAATTCAACCTTTCGTGATGATATCATAAAGTTTAAACAAGCTGATAATGAGTCTCTTCACGAAGCTTGGACTAGATTCAAAGACCTTCTCATTAAATGTCCACACCATGGCATTCCATGGTGTATCCAAATAGAAGTTTTCTTTAAAGGATGCAACCCCAGCACCAGACAAGTCTTAAATTCATCTGCTGGAGGTTCCATGTTGTCCAAGAGTTACAACGAAGCGTATGAGATCTTGGAGAAGATCTCAACATCTCATTGTAGATGGTCAGACGATCCTGTAGAGCCAACTAGAGCTCAAGACAAGGATGCTCTAAGCGCCATGAGCACCCAAATAAATGCCCTGACCAACTTAGTTAAGCAAATGGCTCAGGCCAATCTCCAAACCAGTGCCAATACCGCCACAGCCATGTCAATGGGCACTCAACCAAGTCAAGGCGAGGCACCAATCTGTGGATTCTGTGGGGAAGGACACCCTTATGAATACTGTCCTGGGAATCCATCCTCGGTCTGCTATGTAGGAAGCCAGCAGCAGCCAAGGAATAACCCCTACTCACAAACTTACAATCCTGGTTGGAGAAACCACCCTAACCTGTCATGGGGTGGCCAACAAAACACTAACCAAAATCCTAACCAACCAAGGCCGAGTGGAACACCTGGTTTCACTCCCCAACATAACCAGTCAATGTACCAAAAACCTTATAACCAACCTGTAGGATCTTCTGTAGAAAACCTACTCAAGGAATATATAGCTAAGAATGATGCTACTCTTCAGAGCCAGCAAGCTACCCTCAGGAGCCTGGAAAACCAAATAGGCCAGTTAGCCAATGAACTTAAAAGTAGGCCCCAAGGTAGACTCCCTGCTGATACCGAGGTGCCAAGGAGAGATGGCAAAGAACAAGTTCAAGCCATTGAACTTAGGAGTGGAAGACCATTGGTGAGCATTACAAAGGACACACCAAAGAGAGTAGAGAACACTGAGTCTAGTGCTCCACTGGAGTCTCTGCCAAGCCAAGGTCCACCACCAACTAGCACATCAGGAGCCAGGCTAGAACCAATTGTAGAGGACATAGAAGAAATTCCAAGGCCTCCACCGATCCTAAAGCGCCCTGACGTGCCTGCTTATGTGCCACCACCTCCTTATCCTCGAAGGCTTAAGAAGAAGCAAGAACAGGAAGTTCATTTTAATAAATTTTTAGAAATACTTAAGCAAGTGCATGTGAACATTCCTTTTGTAGAGGTTTTACAGTCTATGCCTTCATATGTAAAGTTTTTGAAAGACATTATTACTAACAAAAAGATAATTGGTGAGTTTGAAACAGTAAACCTCACCGAGGAGTGCAGTGCCATCCTCCAAAACAAGCTGCCCAAGAAGGAGAAGGATCCTGGTTCCTTCACCTTACCTGTAGAACTTGGAGGCAAGCACGTGGGCAGAGCGCTTTGTGACCTGGGCGCCAGCATAAATCTCATGCCCCTGTCCCTATTCCGCCAGTTGGGAATAGGGGAAGCACGTCCAACTACTGTCACTTTACAACTAGCAGACAGATCCATCGCATATCCAGAAGGTAAGATTGAGGATATTCTAGTTAAAGTTGACAAATTCATTTTCCTTGCAGATTTCATTGTCCTGGACTATGAGGCAGACAAGGAGGTACCCATCCTGCTAGGTAGACCATTTCTAGCCACAGGTAGGGCACTAATAGACGTGCAAAAAGGTGAGTTAACTATGAGAGTTCATGATGAAGAGGTAAAATTTAGTGTTTACAAAGCTTTAAAATACCCCTCTGATTCTGAGTCTTGTGCTAGCATGGATGTTGTTGACTCACTAATGGAAGAACAATTAGAGCATGTACTGTTAACCAAGCATGCTAGTGAATATGTACAAATAGATGTAGATGATCTAAATGTAGCTGACATAATGAACATGCCTGTAAATAACCCTCAGCATGTATGTATGAATATAGATTTAACTGATAGAACTATTAACCCTCTGAAGCCCTCCATTGAGCATCCACCTATTTTAGAACTGAAACCACTACCAACTCACCTCAAATATGCCTATCTAGGAGAAAATGAAACACTGCCTGTAATTATTTCTTCTAAGCTTAGTGAACAGCATGAGGTTGATTTAATTTTACTGCTTAAGCAACATAGGAAGGCTATCGCATGGACCATTGCTGATATTCGAGGCATTAGCCCTTCTTATTGTATGCACAAAATTATTCTAGAGGAAGAACACACACCTAGGGTAGATCACCAGCGTAGGTTAAACCCCTCTATGAAAGAGGTAGTGAAGAAAGAAATAATAAAGTGGTTAGATGCAGGAGTAATTTTCCCCATAGCTAGTAGCCAGTGGGTGAGCCCCATCCAGTGTGTACCTAAAAAGGGGGGAATAACTGTGGTAGTCAATGAGAATAACGAACTAATTCCAACAAGGACTGTCACAGGGTGGAGGGTATGTATGGATTACAGAAAGTTAAATAAAGAAACTAAAAAAGACCATTTCCCTATACCATTTATTGACCAGATGCTAGATAGAATAGCTGGTAGAGCCTACTATTGTTTTTTAGATGGGTACTCGGGCTATAATCAAATTACTATAGACCCTAAGGATCAAGAGAAGACCACCTTCACTTGCCCTTTTGGAACGTTTGCCTTCCGCAGAATGCCTTTTGGCTTATGCAATGCACCGGCAACTTTCCAGAGGTGCATGATGGCAATCTTCTCTGAGTTGGATGAGTCCATGATAGAAATATTCATGGATGACTTCTCAGTCTTTGGGGACTCATTTAAAACCTGTCTAGAAAACCTAGGACAAGTCCTGACTAGGTGTGAGGAGACTAACCTAGTCCTGAATTGGGAAAAGTGCCATTTTATGGTAGATGAAGGGATTGTCTTAGGACATCGAGTGTCAAGGGCGGGTGTAGAAGTGGATAGGGCGAAAATAGAGGTCATAGAGAAGTTGGTAGAGCCCCAGAATGTCAAAGCTATTAGGAGTTTCCTAGGACATGCTGGCTTCTATAGAAGGTTCATCAAGGACTTCTCTAAGATAGCCAAGCCCTTGTGCGAGCTTCTAGAGCTAAATAGACCATTTATCTTCTCTAAGGAGTGTGTAATAGCTTGGAAAACCCTTAAGGAAGCACTGGTCACAGCACCAATCATAGTAGGACCAAATTGGGATCTCCCATTTGAGATGCTATGTGATGCCAGTGACTATGCTGTAGGAGTCATGTTAGGACAGAAGATTGACAAGCTCACACATCCTGTCTATTATGCGAGTAAGACCTTGAATGAGGCTCAATGTAACTATACAACTACAGAGAAAGAGATGCTTGCTGTAGTATTTGCTTGTGAAAAATTTAGGAACTATATTGTAGGCACTAGGACCATTGTATATACTGACCATTCTGCTTTAAAATATCTAATGAGAAAGGCTGATGCTAAGCCTAGACTGATTAGATGGGTGTTATTGCTGCAGGAATTCGATTTGGACATTCGGGACAAGAAGGGATGTGAAAACGTGGTTGCAGATCACCTGTCTCGATTGCAGCACAATTGCGAAAAAATTGCGGACCCCGCAATTTCTGATGCTTTTATAGATGAACATATCTTTGCTTTAACTCATCGTGATAACGATGAGGAACCTTGGTTCGCTGACATTGCTAACTTCCGTGCAGCACAGGTATTACCAGTGTTCAAGGGAGGACAAGAGAAGAAGAGGTTCCTCCATGAAGCAAGGAAATTCATCTGGGATGACCCCATACTTTACAGGACCTGTGCTGATGGGTTGTTGAGGAAGTGTGTCACAGCTGCTGAAGCGAAGTCTGTGCTGCAGCACTGTCATTCATCTCCTTATGGTGGACACTTTGGTGGACAAAGGACAGCTGCCAAGGTATTTCAAAGTGGCTACTACTGGCCAACAATCTTTAAGGACGCCCACAACTACGCCCACAACTGTGACGAGTGCCAAAGGACAGGTAACCTCAGTCGTAAGGATGAGATGCCCCTCACCTACATCTTAGAGTTGGAGCTCTTTGATGTGTGGGGCATTGATTTCATGGGACCATTCCCTCCATCATCAGGTAACCTGTACATTTTAGTAGCAGTAGACTACGTGTCAAAGTGGGTAGAAGCTAAGGCATGTCCTAATAATGATGCTAAAACAGTCACTAGCTTCTTGCATAGACACATTTTCACTAGATTTGGGACTCCTCGTGCTATCATTAGTGATGAGGGGTCACATTTCATTAATAAGGCTATGGAGAAATTATTGGCTAAATATAACATTAGACATAGGGTAGCTACTCCCTACCACCCACACTCAAATGGCCAAGCTGAGATTTCCAATAGGGAGATAAAAAACATCCTAGAGAAGGTAGTCAAACCTAATAGGAAAGACTGGTCTTTCAAGCTTGAGGATGCACTTTGGGCTTACAGAACAGCATATAAGACACCTCTAGGAATGTCTCCCTATAGGTTGGTGTATGGCAAGGCTTGCCACTTGCCACTTGAGTTGGAAAACAAGGCATTTTGGGCCATGAAAGAATTAAATTTTTGTGTGAAGGATGCAGGGACATTAAGATCTTTACAGCTACATGAACTTGATGAGCTTAGGCACATGGCCTATGAGAATGCCAAGATGTACAAAGAAAAGACAAAAATATGGCATGACAGTAGACTCAGGATCAAAGACTTTAAAAAGGGCCAACTTGTATTATTATTTAACTCACGATTAAAGCTATTTCCAGGCAAATTAAAGTCTAGATGGTCAGGTCCATTTATTATTACTAATGTCTTTGTTCATGGTGCCATAGAGATTAAAAACTTGCAGCAAGGACAGCCATTTATGGTCAATGGTGCTAGGTTGAAGCACTACTATGAGGAGGGGGATGTGAAGACTCTCTCGGCCTTCCTCCTACGTGAAGCATGACAAAGAGAACGAGAGAGAACGAGTGGTTACTGTGCTCGTTTAGTCAAGGCCAATGCCTTAGTTTATTTTTTCTGTTTTTGTCGATGATCGTTTGTATGTTTTGTAGCGTGATTTTAATTGCGTATTTAATGTTTGTTTTATTTGTTTTTGTAGGGAATCGAAAGAGGGGATCAAGGGGCGTAAATCAGGTTTTAAAAATCAAGAAACGGTTGAGCCAAATGAAAGATACGGGCGATCAAAGTTTGGAATTTGTATGAAATATTATCCCTGGAATTGCGCAGAAATTGCTGGATTCGCAAAAAGAGCCGTTGGGATTTTTCCGTTGCTTTTATAGCCGTTAGAAGGCGCCCGATTGATACGATCCTCTCATTCTTTGCTCTCCAAGATTTCTGCGATTCTCTCCACCTTCGATCTCTCTCTCCAAACCTCCAAGATTCGACCATGGTTTCCACTAGGGCTGAGAGATCCGCCGCCAAGAAGAAGGCCGACGACGCAGCTGAAGCGGCTGCGAGGGAAGCGCTTCTCACCCTTGCTGATCAGGGTGCTGTACGCACTGGCCGTCTTGGTAAGCTTCCTATTCGTAGGAAGAAGTGGAGGGTGGTCACTGAGATCCCTGCTGGCCCATCTGAGCCAGTGGGTACGCCAACGAAGCGCCGGTGGACTGTCAAGACTGTCGCCAAACCAAGCATCGCCAAGACTCCCTCTGTGGAGAGTCAAGAACCTGATCGTGCATCTCACGAGTCAGCAAAGGAAGGTTCGTCGCCGTCTGTGTCACCTGTGCGCAGCCCTCTCCCATCTGAACCGGTGCAAAGCACAGAATCATCACCGCCTGCGCAGCACGCCGAGTCATCTCCAGCGCTTCAGAGTTCTGATCTACCACCTGCGGCTGTGCAGAGTCCTGACCTGCCGTCTTCGCCATGGAGTTCTGCACATACACCATCAGCAGAGCACAACTCTCCACGGCCTGATCCTGAATTCCCTTATGGGGATTATCAGGAGTCCACGCAAGGCAGTGGAGATGCTGGCGAAGAAGAAGTCTTCTCTCCCATGAGAGAAGACAGCCCTGATGAGCCTGCACAGCAGGAGGATTCCATGGAGGAGACGTTGGGGGCCTGCCTACAACAGATCCACATTAAGAGGGAGAAGAAGGAGGCCAAGAAGAAGGCCAAGAAAGCCAAGAAACTGAAGAAGAAGAAGGCCAAGCGAGTGCCTTCAGCAGACAAAGACAGTACTGAGCCTTCGCTCAAACGCCTCAAGGTGGAGGCTGCTGAATCTTCCAAGCCAGCCGATAAGGGGAAGGCTAAACTCTACCCTGAGGATGAACCTCCATCAGTGAGGTATGTCTCATCCGATGCCGAATCCAGGGGTGTGGAGCTGAGGAAAAGGGACCTGTTGCACGAGAAGGGGTTCCTTGATCGACTTGCTGACCTGCCGCAGTTCTTGCGCGCAGGGGTGATCAACCATGGCTGGGAGGAATTCTGCCGACCTCCCAATCCAGCATACACGAGCATGGTGTATGACTTCTATGCCAACGTGCTCAGCCCTGAGGATGGCCTATCTGTGGTCAGAGGGGTGGAGGTTGATTTCTCAGCCAAAGCCATTAATGAAGCATTTGGTCTAAGGGGCCAGCCTCACACAGATTACGCACGGATAGTTGATGAGCCGACCGAGGCTGTGCTGGAAGAAGCCATCCGCACCATTGGCCAGCCTGAGGCCTCCTGGACAGTCTCGCGCAATGGGCGGCACACGCTCATGAGTGCCAACCTCACGGCTAAGGCAGCTGTGTGGTTTTCATTCGTAAGAAGAAGACTCTCCCCGGTGACTCATGAGACTACAATTAACCAGAGCCGTTCGCTGCTGGTTTATGCTATAATGAGAGGTCTCACGATCAACGTGGGAGAGGTCATCACTGCTGCCATAGCCGAGTGTGCTAAGAAGGGTAAGGGACCATTATTTTTTCCAAACACTATAACCAAATTGTGTTTGCTTGCAGGGGTTCCCACCGAGCGCTTGGAGCAGCAGCTGCCCTACACAGGCCATCTGGAGTTGCCTGCACACCTAAGGCTGAGAAGAAAGGGCAACATGGAGTTTGAGTTGGATAGGCTGGCGGCTGAACAGTCCCTATCCATGGCCTGCTTGATGGACATACAGAGGAGAATGGCTCAATGGGCCAATTATGCGCAGGCGAGGGACAAAGAAGTTGCAGACCAGTTGGGGTGCATCTTCCCGGACTTCCCCACCAACCTCCTAACTCCATGGGTGCCCCCACGACCAAGGCAACCAGATGAGGATGATGAGAATTGAGTGCTGGTTTGAAGAGCACTAGAGGGAGTATTACTGATCCCTCAAGAAACAAAAGACAATTTTCCTGCTTTTTGATAGAGTAATGTATATTATGCTGTTTTGTGGTTAAATTTTGATCTGTTTTGGATGTTTAGTTTTATGTTTTTCCTTTGGCTTAGTCTAGTTTGATGTTAGCTGAATAGATAGGTTAGTTTAGTTTTATTTTTAGGATGCATGAGTAACGGGAAAAAGCATGCTAAGGGCCTGAGTTGATGTTATATCTGCCCGGATTGGATTGCGAAATAATTGCGGTTCCCGCAATTTTTGTGACTGATAGCATGTTTTGGACTGTCCGTTTAGTTAGGCTGTGATCTGTTAAATTCTATCTTTTGCTGCTAGCATGACTACCTTATATAGCTGATCTTGAGGCATGCTGGATGAGTGTCATAGGACACCTTTTGATAGTTTAAATTTGCTTCTGAATAGTGCTCAGCATGCATAAACCATAAGTCCTGAAACCTGTCTGTTATGTTCAAATTTTCTGCTGCTGGGATAGTTGCTTCTAGAATGTTTTGCCTATGCCTAGGATGTTTAGATTCTCTTTGTTTTACTTTAGACTAGATGCTTCTAGGACAAGTTTGGGGGTGTGCCACCTCAAACACTCATTGGGGACAATGAGTAGTTGAAGTTTGGGGGAGGCCACCCTAGGCCTAGGAACATTCCTCTCTTCCTTAGGACATAAGCATTCTTCTTCTCCTAAAAAATTTTTGTGATAAATAGAAAAAGTGAAAAATAGAATAAAGAGGGGAGTCTTTCTCAAGTTGTTGAGTAATCAGTGCCAAGTGTGTAAACCACAAGTGGCATTGCATCAAAAGGCAAACTGAGGGGAGACTCTACCTAAGAAAAAAAGAAAGAAAAAAGGAGAAATGGGGGAAGAAGAATGTATGCTTGGGAGTTATAATCTTGTGGCTTAGATGTCCTATGAAAAAAGAACTCTGATCCTTAATGAGCTAAGCACAAGGTTGTAACTTTTAGGTTTGTCTAGGGAGATGAATGTATATCCAATGTAGTGATGCCAGGGTTTAGGTTGTTCTCTAAAAGTACCACTGTCACTGTTAATACTAAGACTGGCATGACTCTAAGGAATCCTAGACACATTAAAAATAAGCTAGAAGCATGTACTGAGTCTGGAGTAAAGCTTGGTAGAATTTGAAACCTTAGGGATAATAACATGATATCATAGAAGTAGTTAGATCAGTAGTAGGGGGTTAACAAAAGCAGCGGGTATGGTAGGCAGGTGAAGTCAGAAGAGCTTGATAAAGAGGTTAGTTTTAAACTTAGGAGTGTGTCACAGGACAGCATTGCTATAGACAAAATATAAGGGAGTCGGTGGGTAGTCAAAGAAGTAGAAACAGCAGCCTAAGTAAGTCCTTAGTATGCTTGAGGACAAGCAAAGCCTTAAGTTTGGGGGTGTGTTAAGTCTCTGAAAGTGACTTATTTAGGACCCATTTAGCTTAAGAAGATGTACACATTTAGGTGTTTTTGTTAGCATTTAGCTTAAACCTATGCTTTAATATGAGAATTAGAAGAAGGTAGCTAATATAGGACTTATGTACAATAGGTAGAAAAAGGGTTGAAAACCGAAGAAAAGAATGAAAAAGTTAGCATTGCAAATGAATTGCGGAATAATTGCGGTGACCGCAATTATTCAAGTTAAAACCGTAAGTTGGCTGATCATTTTCTGTTTAGATCCGACTTTTCAGGGATTCGTTCTTTCTCCTCCATCCATTCTGATATATGGCGTTGAAGATTGATGGTTCTCCTTGGCCCAAACGCACCTGCAAACTACTATAAAAGGGGGTCAAAGTCGGAGGTTCAGTAAGCAATTCGAAGTGCAGAAGTCTTCTCGCAGTCCACCATTTCTCTCTAAATTCCTTTGCCGTCTGTTGGAGTGAGAGTCTAAGCTTTTGGAATCGATAATCTGATAGGAAGGAGAGAAGATTCTTCTTCTCTCTCGATTGGATTCATCCAAGCACGGCTGAATTCTCGTCACCTTCATTCGAGGCGACTGCCACAAAGTTTTCAGCAAGCCTTTACTGTTTTCTGTTCTTTTCTTCTCATTTCCATTACTGATCTTTGTTGTTCTTAGTTTAGTCATTTCAATTACTGCATTTCGTTGTTGTCTGTCTTGGATTCAGTCTTTTAAAGCTTTCCTTTGTTATTCAAACACTTAAAGTAATCAAAGTAAGTTTCTGCATTTCACAGTTCTACCTTGTTCTGCTACGAGTTTTGCTTGCTGTTTTACACACATTTCTCTTCTAAGCATGTCTACTTTATCTACCATTTCTGCTCTTTACATATCCATGAGTAACTAAAATCATTTAGGGGCATGCTAATGACAGAACTATAGGCTAAAAAACGTGAGTCAAGTAGGTAGATTAACATTCGAACATTGATTGTATGTAAGCTTCATCCCACGGGCAATTTCGATTGGCCATCCATTTTGTCCAAAGAACTCCTAACCTCTGGAAGGAGTAAGAGTTCAGAGTCATATAATCATGCTAGCCTTTCATGGTAATCAGGAAACGGCCTAGGAATAGGCGTTTCCCTAGTACAAACTGCACACTCCTGCTTTAACAAGATGCTTAAGACCTTACTTTGAAGTCGAGTAAACTTGAGTCTCTCATGCATGGAATCGGACGATACTTGAAATAGAGTGAGTTTGATGTATAGAGAGTTGATCCAAAGCTTGATAATCGTAATAAACTGCCTATAGGATAGTCATTAGTAGCCCTTAATTCACCCTTTTAATCAGTTTCGCTGCCAGTTAATTGCGGAAACATTGCGGTCCACGCAATTCTGCCAAATTTTCATTCTGTTTAGCTGTTTTCCTTCTCGTTTGTTAATTCCATCTCTTATCCTTTGCATCTAATTTCAACTTGCTTTTGTTTATGTTATATCCCTCTACACATTCAGCAAAAAGTAGTTAATTAAAAACCAATTTTAACCCATCAAATTCATCCCATCTTTCTTAACATTCACACTTCGCGAATAGCTAAAAACAAGTCTCTGTGGAAAAAACGAATTAAATATACTCACTACTTGCTGTAAGACCATGTATGCTTGCATGTTCTAAGTGCTCTCTCTACCCTTTTGCATATTTATCTTTACACATTGAGCACGCAACACCTAACATGACTCCTACAGCATAGTCACTGGCATCACATAGCATCTCAAATGGGAGATCCCAATTTGGTCCTACTATGATTGGTGCTGTGACCAGTGCTTCCTTAAGGGTTTTCCAAGCTACTACACATTCTTTAGAGAAGATAAATGGTCTATTTAGCTCTAGAAGCTCGCACAGAGGCTTGGCTATCTTAGAAAAGTCCTTGATGAACCTTCTGTAGAAGCCAGCGTGCCCTAAGAAGCTTCTAATGGCTTTGACATTCTGGGGCTCTACCAACTTCTCTATGATCTCTACTTTTGCCCTATCCACTTCTACACCTGCCCTTGACACTCTATGTCCTAAGACAATCCCTTCGTCTACCATAAAATGGCACTTTTCCCAATTTAGGACTAGGTTGGTCTCCTCACACCTAGCCAGGACTTGTCCTAAGTTTTCTAGACAGGTTTTAAATGAGTCCCCAAAGACTGAGAAGTCATCCATGAATATTTCTATCATGGACTCATCCAACTCAGAGAAGATTGCCATCATGCACCTTTGGAAAGTTGTCGGTGCATTGCATAAGCCAAAAGGCATTCTGCGGAAGGCAAACGTTCCAAAAGGGCAAGTGAAAGTGGTCTTCTCTTGATCCTTAGGGTCTATAGTAATTTGATTATAGCCTGAATAGCCATCTAAGAAACAATAGTAGGCTCTACCAGCTATTCTGTCTAGCATCTGGTCAATGAACGGTATAGGGAAATGGTCTTTTTTAGTTTCTTTATTTAATTTTCTGTAATCCATACACACTCTCCACCCTGTTACAGTCCTTGTTGGAATCAGTTCGTTGTTCTCATTGACTACCACAGTTATCCCCCCCTTCTTAGGTACACATTGGATGGGGCTCACCCACTGGCTACTAGCTATGGGGAAAATCACTCCTGCATCTAACCATTTGATTATTTCCTTTTTCACTACCTCTTTCATAGAGGGGTTTAACCTACGCTGGTGATCTACCCTAGGTGTGTGCTCTTCCTCTAGTATAATTTTGTGCATGCAATAAGAAGGGCTAATGCCTCGAATATCAGCAATAGTCCATGCTATAGCCTTCCTATGTTGCTTAAGCAGTAAAATTAAATCAACCTCATGCTGTTCACTTAGCTTAGAAGAAATAATTACAGGCAGCGTATCATTATCTCCTAGATATGCATATTTGAGGTGAGTGGGTAGTGGTTTCAGTTCTAAAACAGGTGGATGCTCAATGGAGGGTTTTAACGGATTTACAGTTCTATCAGTTAAATCTATATTCATACATACATGTTGAGGTTTATCTACAGGCATATTCATTATGTCAGATACATTCAAGTCAGCTACATCTACTTGTACATATTCACTAGCATGCTTGGTTAACAGTACATGCTCTAATTGTTCTTCCATTAGTGAGTCAACAACATCCATGCTAGCACAGGATTCAAGGTCAGAGGGATACCTTAAAGCTTTATAAACACTAAATTTTACCTCTTCATCATGAACCCTCATAGTTAACTCACCTTTTTGAACATCTATTAGTGCCCTACCTGTGGCTAGAAATGGTCTACCTAGCAGGATGGGGACCTCCTTGTCTGCCTCATAGTCCAGGACAATGAAATCTGCAAGGAAAATGAATTTGTCAACTTTAACTAGAATATCCTCGATCTTACCTTCTGGATATGCGATGGATCTGTCTGCTAGTTGTAAAGTGACTGTGGTTGGACGTGCTTCTCCCATTCCCAACTGGCGGAATAGGGACAGGGGCATGAGATTTATGCTGGCGCCCAGGTCACAAAGCGCTCTGCCCACGTGCTTGCCTCCAAGTTCTACAGGTAAGGTGAAGGAACCAGGATCCTTCTCCTTCTTGGGCAGCTTGTTCTGGAGGATGGCACTGCACTCCTCAGTGAGGTTTACTGTTTCAAACTCACCAATTATTTTTTTGTTAGTAATAATGTCCTTCAAAAACTTTACATAAGAAGGCATCGACTGTAAAACCTCTACAAAAGGAATGTTAACATGCACTTGCTTAAGAATTTCTAAGAATTTATTAAAATGAACTTCCTGTTCCTGCTTCTTCTTAAGCCTTCGAGGGTATGGAGGTGGTGGCACATATGCAGGCACGTCAGGTCGCCTTAGGATAGGCGGAGGCCTTGGAATTTCTTCTACCTCCTCAATAATTGGTTCTAGCCTGACTCCTGATGTGCTAGTTGGTGGTGGACCTTGGTTTGGCAGAGACTCCAGTGGAGCACTAGACTCAGTGTTCTCTACTCTCTTTGGTGTGTCCTTTGTGTTGCTCACCAATGGTCTTCCACTCCTGAGTTCAATTGCTTGAACTTGTTCTTTTCCATCTCTCCTTGGCACCTCGGTGTCAGCAGGAAGTCTACCTTGGGGCCTACTCTTGAGTTCATTGGCCAATTGGCCTATTTGGTTTTCCAGGCTCCTAAGAGTAGCTTGTTGGCTTTGAAGAGTAGCATCATTCTTAGCTATGTATTCCTTGAGTAGGTTTTCTACAGAAGATCCTACAGGTTGATTGTAAGGTTTTTGGTACATTGACTGGTTATGTTGGGGAGTGAAACCAGGTGTTCCACTCGGCCTTGGTTGGTTAGAATTTTGGTTAGTGTTTTGTTGGCCACCCCATGACAGGTTAGGGTGGTTTCTCCAACCAGGATTATAGATGTTGGAGTAGGGGTTATTCCTAGGCTGCTGCTGGCTCCCAACATAGCAGACTGAGGATGGATTCCCAGGGCAGTATTCATAAGGGTGCCCTTCCCCACAGAATCCACAGACAGGTGCCTCGCCTTGACTTGGTTGGGTGCCCATTGACATGGCTGTGGCGGTATTGGCACTGGTTTGGAGATTGGCCTGAGCCATTTGCTTAACTAGGTTGGTCAGGGCGTTTATTTGGGTGCTCATGGCGCTTAGAGCATCCTTGTCTTGAGCCCTAGTTGGCTCTACTGGATCGTCTGACCACCTACAGTGAGATGTTGAGATCTTCTCCAAGATCTCATAAGCTTCGTTGTAACTCTTGGACAACATGGAACCTCCAGCAGATGAATTTAAAACTTGTCTGGTGCTGGGGTTGCATCCTTTAAAGAAGACTTCTATTTGGATACACCATGGAATGCCATGGTGTGGACATTTAATGAGAAGGTCTTTGAATCTTGTCCAAGCTTCGTGAAGAGACTCACTTGGAGCTTGTTTGAATTTTATGATATCATCACGAAAGGTCGAATTCCTATCTGGTGGGAAATATTTGACTAGGAATTTTTCTGCTAAATCTGTCCAATTGAGGACAGATCCTGAGGGTAAGGAATTTAACCATGTTTTGGCTTTGTCCCTCAAAGAGTAAGGGAAAAGATATAGCCTCAGGGCTTCTTGGGAAACTCCAGGGATTAGGAATGTGTCACTAACTCCTAAGAAGTTCCTAAGGTGGTTATGGGGGTCCTCATTTTCTATTCCAAAGAATTGCCCCACAGTGGACAACATTTGGAACATCACTGGCTTTAACTCGAATGAGTTGGCAGTGATTTCAGGACGGATTATGCTGGGGTTCAGCTCCCCAGGCATAGGTACTAAATATGAAAGGATGGCGCTATCCTTGTCATTCGCTATTTCAATGGGATTGCGAGTGACAGGCACCAGGTTTTGATTTACTCCAGCCATTTCTTCTTGAGGTAATTGCGGAGGAATTGTAGTCTCTGCAATGATTGGAGGTAAAAGGGTTTGTTTAAAGAGACGTTTCTTGGCTCTATTCCTAGCTCTAAGTAATCTCTCGGGCTCAGGGTTGAACTCTAGATCACTAGATGGAGTCTCATTCATAAACTACCCTAAATGGTACCTGAAAAAGAAATGAAGATGGATCAAATTCAATGGAAAATACTTTGATGTTTCAGACTTAACAAACTTCGTTTTCACTTAAAATAAGTCCCCGGCAGCGGCGCCAAAAACTTGTTGCGTGCTCAATGTGTAAAGATAAATAAGCAATAAGGTAGAGAGAGCACTTAGAACATGCAAGCATACATGGTCTCACAGCAAGTAGTAAGTATATTTCATTCGTTTTTTCCACAGAGACTCATTTTTAGCTATTCGCGAAGTGTGATTGTTAAGAAAGATGGGATGAATTTGATGGGGTAAAAGTGGTTTTTAATTATCTACTTTTTGCTGAATGTATAAAGGGATATAACATAAACAAATGCAAGTTGAAACTAGACTTAAAAGACAAGAGATGGAATTAACAAACGAGGAAGAAAACAGCTAAACAGAATGAAAATCTGGCAGAATTGCGAGGACCGCAATGTTACCGCAATTAAATAACAGCGAAACTGAGTAAATGGGTGAATTAAGGGCTACTAATGACTATCCTATAGGCATTTTATTACGATTCTCAAGCATTGGACCAACTCTCTATACATCAAACTCACTCTATCTCAAGTATCGTCCGATTCCATGCATTAGAGTCTTAAGTTTACTCGACTTCAAAGTAAGGTCTTAAGCATCTTGTTAAAACAGGAGTGTTTAGTTTGTACTAGGGAAACGCCTATTCCTAGGCCGTTTCCTGATTACCATGAAAGGCTAGCATGATTATATGACTCTGAACTCTTACTCCTTCCAGAGGTTAGGAGTTCTTTGGACAAAATGGATGGCCAATCGAAATTGCCCGTGGGATGAAGCTTACATACAATCAATGATTCGAGAGCTATCCTACATACTTGATGCACGTTTTTTAGCCTATAGTTCTGTCATTAGCATGCCCCTAAGTGGCTTAGCTACTCATGGATATATGGAGAACAGAAAGGGTAGATAAAACAGACATGCTTAGAAGAGAAATATGCTTAAAACAATAAGACAAAACGTAGCAGCAGAAGGTGGAAACTGTGAAATGCAGAATTTTACTTTGATTACTTTGAATGTTTGAACGACAAAGGAAAGCTTCAAAAGAAATGATTCAAAGACAGACAACAACGAAATGCAGTAATTAGAGCACTAGGCTAAGAACAACAATGATCAAAATGGAAATAAGAAGAAGAACGACAGAAAAGCAGTAAAGGTGCTTGAAAAGCTTCGTTGCAGTCGCCTCGAATGAAGGGGATGAAAGGTCAGCCTTGCTTGGATGAATCCAATCGAGAGAGAAGAAGAATCTTCTCTCCTTCCTATCAGATTATCGATTCCAACAGCTGAGACTCTCACTCCAACAGACGGCAAAGGAAAACAGAGAGAAATGATGGACTGCGAGAAGACTTCTGCGCTTCGAATGATGATCAAACCTCCGACTTTGGCCCCCTTTTATAGTAGTTTGCAGGTGCGTTTGGGCCAAGGAGAACCATCAATCTTCAACGTCATATATCAGAATGGATGGAGGAGAAAGAACGAATCCCTGAAAATACGGAAATTAACAGAAAAAGATCAGTCAACTTACGGTTTCCACTTGAATAATTGCGGTCACCGCAATGTTTTCGCAATTCATTCGCAAAGCTTATTTTTTCATTCTTTTCCTTCGGTTTTCAACCCTTTTTCTACCTATTGTGCATAAGTCCTAAATTAGCTACCTTCTTCTAATTCTCATATTAAAGCATAGGTTTAGGCTAAATGCTATCACAAACACCTAAAAGTGTACATCTTCTCAAGCTAAATGGGTCCTAAATAAGTCACTTTCAGAGACTTAACAGTAGGGTAGTATGATTGCATTGAATGTATGTAAGCTTCATCCCACTGGCAATTTCGACTGGCTATCCATTTTGTCTAAAGAATTCCTAACCTCCGGAAGGAGTAAGAGTTCAGAGTCGTCCATTCATGCTCGCCTTTCATGGTAACCAAAAAAACGACCTACGAATAGGCGTTTTCCTAGCACGTTCATTAGCTTGCTTGTATAAATAGGTGTTTATGTCTTACTTGGATATGAGTGAACTAAAGATCTAATGCATGTAATCGAGAGATGCATGAGACTGAGCTAAGACGATGCATGATATGTTAATCTACTGCTGAATGATCGTAGTTACGTGCCTATAGAAGAGTCTTAAGTTGACCTTGCTGCTTTACTTTACATTAAAAAACGTTGCTAATTTATTGCTAGATTATTGCGAGAACCGCAATAAAACATTCCTGCTTTTTGCCTTAGTCTTTTTATTAGCTTTTTACCTTTGCGATTTTATTGCTGAATAATTGCGAGACCCGCAATTATTCTTCTTCACATTATAGCTTTATCTCTTACTTGTTTGGTTCTTACATTTGCTTTCTTCTTGCATTCTTTATCATTTCGGTACATCAACCCCAAATCTACCCAATTTAAGTGACCTTAGCTAATTTAGCACCTCAACTCGTTAGTAACTAAACTCAATCTCTGTGGGAAAACGAATTAAAAAATACTTATCACTTGCTGCAGACCATGTATGCTTGCATGATCTGAGTGCTCTTCGCATTACATTTTATTTACACACTGAGCACACAACAGGTTCATTTTGCTGAGGCATACTAGGTGCAGAGAGTTGTAACTGGATTCCATGTTCTATCAAATAGTTCTGGAAGCTCAGGTCCATGTACTCTCCTCCTCGATCTGATCGAAGTGTCTTAATTGTTTTACCTAATACGTTCTCAACTTCAGCCTTATACTCCTTGAACTTTTCAAGAGCTTCGGACTTATGATGTATTAGGTAAACATAACCCTACCTTGAATAATCATCTATGAAACTGATGAAATATTCATATCCTCCTCGTGCTTTGACATTCATTGGTCCACATAGGTCCGAATGCACGAGTTCTAAGGATTCTTTGGCTCTAAGACCTTTTCCAGTAAAAGATATTTTCGTCATTTTCCCCTCAAGACAAGACTCACATGCTGGTAAAGAGTTGTCTTTTAACTGGCTTAGATGACCATTCTTAACCAATCTCTCAATCCTATTGAGATTAATGTGGCCAAGTCTTAGGTGCCAAAGATATGTACTTGAAGAAACTTTTTTCCTTTTGTTTTGCGTCTCAGCTGTTTTAAACATCTCGATATTTAAAATAGCATTTCCTCTGGTCGGTTTTAACTTATATAAATTGTTTTCTAGTTTTGCAGAACAAATAGGAATACCTCTTTTGTTAATGAACACTTCATTAATTTTAAAAGATACTATATACAATTGTTCTAACAAACAAGAGATAGATACAAGATTCCTTTTCATTCCAGGAACAAGATACACATTATCTAATATAATGAATCTATCTCCAAAAAACAACTTCAAATCTCCCACTGATTTTCCTAAGACAACCTCTCCTATTCCAACCCTGAGAGTTATCTCGCCTTCCGCAAGCGTTCACCAGGAACTAGTTTCCTGAAAAGAAGAACAAATATGATTAGTGGCCCTTGAATCCAGTATCCAGGTAGAGTCATCACTCTCCACTAAACATGTTTCAACAACTAGTAAATCATATTTACCTTGTTTTGCTTTTTCAACTTTCTTCTCTGCAAGGTACTTTGGGAAGATTCTTTTCCAATGCCCATTCTCGTTGCAGTGGAAACATTTTCCTTTATCTGCAACTTGAGCCTTGCTTTTGCGGTCATTAGGAGTTTTACTTTTCCCCTTCCCAGAGGACGATCCTCTATAGAACTTTTTAGTGGTAGCAACATTTGCCTCCACTTCATGTCCCTTAGTTTTCAGGAGGGACTGATAAGTCTGAAGCTCATTCAGAAGAGTGGTCAAGTTATATTCAATTTTATTCATCATCGCATTTGTGTGGAACTGTAGGAAGCTCTTCGGTAGAGACTCAAGAATAAAACTGACTTGACTCTTCTCATCTATGACAACTCTGTTTACTTCAGTCACATTGAAATGTACCATCATGTCCAGGACATGTTCTCTAACAGAGGTCCCTTCTTTCATACGACAGTTATAAACGTACTTGATGGCATCATGCCTAAGGGAGAAGGACGGTTGTCCAAACATCCCCTTCAGAGATTCCATAATCTCTTTGGCAGCACCCATACCATCGTGTGTCTTAGCCAATACATCAGATATGCTGGCCAGAATGTAGACGCGGGCTTTATCATTTGCCCTTGTCCACCTGTCATATGCATCCCGAACATTTCGGTTTGCATTTGTGTCGGGGTTTGGAGGACACCCCTCAGTTAAAATGAACCTTAGATCATCAATTACCAGTATTGTGTTTAAATTTGATTTCCACGTTGTGTAATTATCCCCGTTAAGTTTCTCAGAAGCTAGTAACTGTACTATAGAGTTGGACATGGTGAAAAAAGTAAACATATCGTATTTAGTGAAATTGCTATTAACCCTTTTATATTATCCAATCAAGTTTTAGCAAAAGTAATAATGTACCCATCATTTATTCTTTATTGCAACGATACTACAAAGGTTTAGAGCAACATGTACCTAGGGGCAGTCTATCACTCCTCCTTTGAATTGAGACAGTCTCAGTTAATCACTATTACCAGAATAACTCATATTCCAATAGATCTTTTAGCTATCGTTTACTTTGGTCAAGAAGTTACTAACACTTAGTAATTCTTGTAAGTGTGACCCTCCATTTTCAGACCTCAGAGATCGGAATCAACAAGCTCCCGAAGTTGGAAAGACAATGCTGAAAACGGACCTATGATACCCTATCCATTTCTAGAGTTCGCAGTGTTCCGAATCCCATGATACAACCCTCCTAAGGGGTGGTCGCTCCCAGGGCAGACTCGCAGGCGCATCATTGGAATCTCACGGTGCAACCTAATGGAGGAGACCGTAGGATGTGTTGACACACAACCTTCGCCCACTTACTATGAACGACTTCCCCTATTTACCTTGTTATTGACTCATGCAAATACTTTCCTACTGGAGGTCACTCCCAGGGCGACTCGAAGCCGAGCATTAATCTCACGGTGTGAACTCTTAGGGACGTAGGAGCTGAAAACATTTTTCCTCCCACTGAAGTATTCTAGACGGTTGAGTATGATTTTACTTAGGCATATATTTTGGCTAACTAAAACATATCCTAAGTCTAGGTAATCTTTCCGAGTATAACGTTTATACTGGATTTTAACCTATGATGTCTAGGTGATAAACCTTTTAAAACCTCACATTACTCACGCATGTTCATAAAACCGGGTTAGTTAAACTCAAACGACAGTTCGATGCCCAGGTAGGAGGTGTCCGTAAACCGTCAACTTAAATACACCCAACCTTAGACAGCATCTTACCGGGTGAGTTTTTCTTGTAACCGAACTTTTACAAGATATCAGCCTATTTTAACTATTAAAACAGGAGATTGCTTGGTAGTTAACCCTAAATGAGCATGCATTTATCTTTGTTATAGGTTTTAATGTCTAATTCATTTTATAACACTTATAAAAAAAAAAAGACAAACCTTATAACATACATCTAACATGCTTTTATATAACAATTATATAAAACCATTCCATGCAAAAATATAACAACTTATATCAAATCTCATGGAATCCTAAACATGCATACTATATATTATAACATTTATAACATACTTTCAATGCATGCTACATGCTTATCCTATGGTGGGATTTTAAATCTACATGGCATACAATATGCACACAAGATTATGTTTATTTAAACTATACATTCACAATGCATAAATAAATAAACCACACTAAAAATGGATTGACTTTGACATCCTAAACAAGCAATTACCTAAATTATTACAATAATAAAATAGGAAAAAGCCTTGAACCGCCCCCGAACACTTCGGATCGGCTCGAATCGCTTGTAAGTTGTTAGATTGCACGAACCGCCGCCGAACCGGATCGAACCGCCACTTGACGCCTCTTCCAATTTTGATAAATTACATCCTAAAATGGACTCTAATGACTCTAGAAAAATTACAGACTCTTTGTAACACATTAAATCCCATCACAAGGCAATTACAATAATTATTACAAATTGGAAGAGAATTGGATGCCAAAGACCAAAAGTTTCCATTTTAGCACACATGCATTCATCACATGAATTACTACCCACCAACTCTAAATTAACCAAAAAAGAGTACTTAAAGCATGCTCTGATACGATTTGAAAGAGTTTCGGCATGCATAGCGGAAGCAACGTTGAATCTTTGAAGTTCAAATTCTTCTCAATTCCAAACTCGATCTTCAAACGTAACGGTCACGAACCACCACGAGAGTCTTCCCGACTATTCTCCGGCCTTAGAACGGGATTGTGGGATCCTTTGAGTGACTAATTTAAAAGAGAATTGAAGATGGAATTGGAGAGAATGGTAGAGAAATTGTCTTTACAATTCTCAATGTTCATCAAAATTCTAAGAAGAAGTTAATCTAATTAACCCTTTGTATATATAGAAGATTACATGCAAAAACATGCAAAATTGAGTTAACAAAAGGATGCCATGTAGAATCCACTCAATTTAGTGGGATTAGTGGCTTGATGTGGGATGAACACTTAGCAAAAAAGTTTGACTCATAAAAACACCAACAAATGATTTTTCCCATTAACTCAAGAATTGGATTTTTCCACTAACTAAAGAATTGGATTTTTCCACTAATATATTTGATATATTAGATGTAGAAGAGTAAAATTTATTTATTGTCTTTGATACATTAAATATTAGAAGAAATAATTTATATATTAGATACATTAATATTAAAAACTATATATACATATGTTATTTGAATGAGATTCAAATTGACTATATATACATATGTTATTTGAATGAGATTCAAATTGGTTAAATGTATATTATAAAAGATTAATTTTATGATATTTGAATGAGATTCAAATAAATATAAAATACATATTTTAAAATATTAGATATTAAAATGTATTTTATAAAATAAAATTAATTCCTAAAGTTCCTATAAATAGAACTTTTAGGTTTTGGTAAAAGGTTGACCAAATACATTACTCAGTTTTCCTATGCAGAGAATTGTTATCTAAAAAACTACATTCTTTCAAGGATGCTCCCACAAGCTCTTGGTCCCGTGTTCGAGTCATAGTGAGGAAGATCTCGTGGAAAAAGGAACACAAGAAGTTATAGTTCTTCAAAGGTAATAGTATGCTTAACCTTGTATTTAATTTAATTCTAAATAAACCAAATAATGAATTCCAACGCTCCCTCTGCGAGGGTTTAAAGTGTTCATTCTCTTCCATTGGTATCAGAGCTACTTTGATTTTTGTAGAATTAAAAGTTTATGTATGGTGGGTATTTTAATTATTATATATATATGTGATATATATTGGTTTGCAAAATTAGTTGTTTAGGCATATTTGAGGCATTAGAATTTAATGTTTTGATTAGATCAAATTGTAAAACCCACTAGGGTTAGGTTTTTGTGTAAATTTTTCTTTAAAATTTGTATTCGGGCGACGATTGACATAACCAACGTTGTCTTGCCGGCATAAATTCAAGTCTGTTGGAGCTTAAGTTGAAGAGTACATGATGCAAATCACTTCAGTTGTGTGGGTATGGTGTGGATTTTAGATGTTTCATCAATGGTGAGAATAATACTTTCCTTGTGCGTCTAATGGAAGAATCATTCCTCAAAAAAAAAAAAAAAAAAAAAAAAAAATATATATATATATATATATATATATATATATATTTTGAGATTGATGCAATCAATAGATCAAGAAGCTTCATCTCACAAAGCTTGAAATGTCTCATTTGCACATTAGAAAAATTAGGCAAAGCCTACGTTTTTGCTACGCTAGATCAACATCATCAAACTGGGGCAAAGCCTTCGTCTTTGCAACACTGGGGCAAAACCTACGTCTTTGCCACAATAGAGTGAAGTCACCATCAACAAGAAAAGACATTTTATTGCATTATTTCTTGCTTAAAAAAAAAAACTGCAAAGCTGGTGCAATCAGTAGATCAAGAAGCTACATCTCACAAAGCTCAGGGTATCTCATTTGCACGTTATCAATACTGAGGAAAAGTCTATGTCTTTGCCATGCTAGATCAAGTATCATAAAAAAAAACCTCGAGCTTACTCAAAGAAAAGCAATGATTTCTTAAGAAGCTACTTCTAGCTCTCAAAACTTTTGTCCGAGGAAATGGAGTCATATCACTCATATTTCCATCTAACCAGTCTCCAATTTCTTAATCAAATGTGAAAATATATTTTCAATCTCTTATTGTCCAAGAGATTTTCTGAAAGCATGCGAGTATTACATCTTCCTTCACATTCCTTCCTTCATTTTCTAAAAAAAAAAAAAAAAAAAAAAAAAAAAAATCTTCAATCTTGACTGGTTAACATCACATATTTCCAAGTCTAAACTCACTTTCTTGAAATCAAACATTCTTGGTCATTACAAGGTTAAGTTATGAAGTAGTTTAATCAGTTAAGGTGTTCAACACTACCAATTACTTTTCAAGTTTTCTAAACTAGCACATGAGACACTACCCAAAGTCCAGTATGTCCAATATGGTTGAGTGATCTATGATTGATATGCATCATTCCTCTCAAGTAAAGCATTCCAAAAAAAAAAAAAAAAAAAAAAAAAAATTCAATGATGGCGTTATCATTTTTTTCATCTGATTCTCTGCTAAATTTTGGCTGATAAGATCGATGAACTTAAGCAAGGGTGGTCTTTAGACCAACACAAAAGTCATTTTTTGATATCCCATTTGTTTTCACAAACTCGACATTCCATCATGCGAGTTGATATCATCATGATTTCTTCAAAAAAAAAAAAAAAATCATCACATGGCTAGATGGTAAATCATATGAATCGTGCATACACATTGCATTTGATCATTTTTCTACCCTTAACATGTTGCATTCAATCATTCATTACCTTTAACATATTATGCACACATGTTGCATTCAATCATTCTTCTACCCTCGACATGAATCATGCACGCATGTTGCATTCATGACATTATTCTATCCTTAGCATGCATATGCATCAATATCGTGCATACATACTCCATTCATGACATTAATTCGTCATTCTACCCCTAGCATGCTCATGCATATATGCTAAAGTTATGACATTTTGTTAATGCACGTGCATACATACTGCATTCATGACATTCGTCATTCTACTCCTAGCATGCTCAAGCATACATCCTAAAGTTATGACATTTTGTTAATGCACATGCATGCATACTGCATTCATGACATTCGTCATTCTACTCCTAGCATGCCCATGCATACATGCTAAAGTTAAGACATTTTGTTAATGCACGTGCATCCATACTGCATTCATGACATTCGTCATTCTATCATGCATTCATGCTAAATTTATGACATTTTGTTAATGCACATGCATGCATACTGCATTCATGACATTCATAATTCTACTCCTAGCATGCTCATGCATACATGCAAAAGTTATGACATGTTGTTAATGCACACGCATACATACTGCATTCATACACATTCGTTATCTACCCCTAGTATGCATATGCATCATTGAATCATGCTTGCAAAGTCAAATTTATTGGTCAAGCCAAGCAAATCAAGGCATATCTTCATCAAATTATCAATTGCATGGTTGCTTCTCAGAATTAATGAACATTGTTTCATCTTTGTCATTGCACATCAACGCATACACTCATGTTTTGCGCGACACTCGAGTCACATTTTGCAACTTTCATTTGCATCACATTCTCATTTAAGGGTCAGTCTCATCAGTTTATTGCTAATTTTTTTTTAAAAAAAAATAAAAATAAAAATAACCTCATGCATTTAGGACTTCTTCATAACCATGAGAGTTTCTAATGCTTTCCAAAGAGTTTTTTTTTCAAGTTTTATGTTGACAACTAAGTTTTGAAATAAAAACCGTTGTCTTTTGTTTTGCAGCTAAGTTTTGAAAACAAAATCGCTGTCTTTTGTGTTGGCAACTAAGTTTTGAAATAAAAACCGTTGTCTTTTGTTTTGCAGCTAAGTTTTGAAATAAAAATCGCTGTCTTTTGTGATGCAGCTAAGTTTTGAAATAAAAATCTTTGTCTTTTGTGTTGCAGCTAAGTTTTGAAATAAAAACCGTTGTCTTTTGTTTTGCAGCTAAGTTTTGAAATAAAAAATGTTGTCTCTGTGTTGCAGGTAAGTTTTGAAATAAAAACTGTTGTCTTTTGTGTTACAGCTAAGTTTGGAAATAAAAATCGCTATCTTTTGTGTTGGCAACTAAGTTTTGAAATAAAAATCGTTGTTCTTTTGTTTTGACAGCTAAGTTTTGAAATAAAAATCGCTGTCTTTTATTTTGCAGCTAAGTTTTGAAATAAAAACCGTTGTCTTTAAATAAAAAAAAATTGTGTCCCAAAAAAAAAAAAAAAACCCCACTCGTCTCATTCTTTTAAATTCATGTTGGTTAAATCGAACCCTAATCTCAGATTAGTTGGTCGAAGCTTGGAAAAACCAGGTCCGTTTAAATTCTTGTTGGTTAAATCAAACCCTAATCTAAGATTAGGTGGTCGAAGTCTGGCAAAACCAGGTCTGTTTAAATTCATGTTGGTTAAATCGAACCCTAATCCAAGATTAGCGGTCGAAGCCTGGTCAAACCAGGTCCGTTTCACTTCCCTTTTGGTTAAATCGAACCCTAATCCAAGATTAGCGGTCGAAGCCTGGTCAAACCAAGTCCGTTTCACTTCCCTTTTGGTTAAATCGAACCCTAATCCAAGATTAGCGGTCGAAGCCTGGTCAAACTAGGTCCGGTTCACTTTCCTTTTGATTAAATCGAACCCTAATCTAAGATTAGCGGTCGAAGCCTGGTCAAACTAGGTCTGTTTCACTTGCCTTTTGGTTAATATGAACCCTAATCTAAGATTAGCTGGTCGAAGCCTGGCAAAACCAGGTCCGTTTCACTTTCCTTTTGGTTAAATCGAACCCTAATCCAAGATTAGCGGTCGAAGCCTGGTCAAACCAGGTTCGTTTCACTTTCCTATTGGTTAAATCGAACCCTAATATAAGATTAGTTGGTTGAAGCTTGGCAAAACCAGGTCCGTTTCACTTTCCTTTTGGTTAAATCGAACCCTAATCCAAGATTAACGGTCGAAGCCTGGTCAAACCAGGTCCGTTTCACTTTCCTTTTGGTTAAATCGAACCCAAATCCAAGATTAGCGGTCGAAGCCTGGTCAAACCAGCTCTGTTAAACTTTATTTTTGGTTAAATCGAACTCTAATCTAAGATTAGAAGTCGAAGCCTGATAACCCAAGTCCACGTCATTGTTGATGATAAACAAGTCTTGGCCTCCCAATTACTTTGTCTTTATCATTTGTCTACCCTTTTAATTCTCCAAGGATATACAAAGGGGGGCAAGTTGTTGACACCGTATTTTGTCCGACCTTGTTTATCATCATTCTGTTTTTTTACCTCATTTTATGTTCTTTTTCCTTTTTTTTTTTTAAGTATTTTCGAGTTTTTGTTTAATTTCGTCTTTTTTCCGTTATTTTCGAAGTTTTCGAGAAAATTGCAAAAATATGCTTCTTTTAGTAGATCGTTCGAGGCGTTCAAGTTTCGTTTTAGGGTTTAGCGTTTTGGTCCTGAGATTCTAGTTTAGGGTTTGGTGTCTCGTGATTCTAGCTTAGGGTTTCTCGTTTTAAGGTTTGGTGTCTCGATCTCGGGATTCCAACTTAGGGTTTCTCGTTTTAGGGTTTGGTTTTAGGGTTTCAACTCATGGTTTTTATTTTAGGGTATCAACTCATGGTTTTTATTTTAGGGTTTGGTTTAGGGTTCAATTTGGAGTTTCGGTTTGGGGTTTCAGTTGTTTAGGGTTTATTGGGCATTTTGACCTAATTTAGTTGCTATATATTGGAAGTGTGGATAAGACAAAAGGGATAGAGGATAAAATTTGGGAAATTGAGGAAGAAGACAAAAGTTGGGTGGATTTCTAGAATGCAACTCATGGTTTTTATTTTAGGGTTTGGTTTAGGGTTTTAGTTTGGGGTTTCAATTGTTTAGGGTTGTGTTACCTCTCCAAATGAGCGTTATTTAGGACTTTAATTACTTGATATTTCATGACATCTCTTGAGCATTTTAATTAGAAGTTAGCATAATATGGGTTTAAAAGTGACATTTTGTGAAATGATGTTAATTTGAGGCTTATGTGAAAAAGCTACGAATAAGTGTACAAAGTGATGCAAAAATGCCTAATTAATACCTTGCAGATGTATTGCTAAAGTTTTGCGAGGAACGCAATGGGATCAGAAGAAGGGAAGCTGGAAACAGAGCATTGCGAGATCGCAACGCAATCACAAAACCAGTCTTCGCTGCTGCGTTTTTCCAGCCACCAACTCTCCCTGTTGCTGCCACGTGTGAGGATTGTTACCTCAAAAATTGGATGGTGATCCATGATTAGGGAGCAGCCTATGGCAACCTATGAAGGCTATATAAAGAGAGCTAGATGAAGGATCAAAGCATTGAATTGAAGGGAATTCAATCCATATCTCAACTCGACGGTGAAGAAAACGACACGCCAATCCCGAAGACAAAACTCCTTTCTGCCGGTTGTTGGATCGAAGAAACAAAAGCCCCTTGGAGTCGATAATTCGAAAGGAAGAAGAGAAGATCCATCTTCTCTTCTGATTGAATTCCTTCCCAAGATCAGCTATTCTTCCCCTTCATCGTGGCTTAGGGATTCTTCACCCATTTACTGCTTTCTTTCATTACTGTCCAATTAGCTACTGCTTTCTTTAAAGTTCTGTTTTGGATCATCTACTGTTTCTTTCTTTAATTACGGCTTTCGAATCGATGTATGTATGCTTTACGAATTGTTATTTGATTTGCCTTTGAAGAGTAATCAATTAGTTTTGTTGAGTTCTTCATTTCATTGTCTTTCAATCAATAAGTTTTGTTGAGTTCTTCATTCCATGAGTAATCAATTAATGTTGTTGAGTTCTAAAGTCATGAATAGCTAAGTTCATAGAGGTTTGCTAGAGATGAATCTGTAGGTTATGCTTATGTGACTTCAGCATGTAAAGTAGCATCAATGCATTGAATGAATGTGATCTTCAACCCATGGACAATTTCGACCGGCCATCCATTTTGTCTAAAGAATTCCTAACCTCTGGAAGGAGTAAGAATTCAGAGTCGTTCATTCATGTTAGCCTTTCACGGTAGTAAAGAGAGTGGCCTAGGAATAGGCATTCTCCTAGCACGTTTGTTAGCATGCGTTTATGAATAGGTTTTTAGCCTTACTTGGACATGAGTAATCTAAGAATCTAATGCATAAAATCGGAAGATGTATGAGATCTAGCTAAGACGATGCATGAGATGTTAATTTGCTGTTGAATGATCATAGTTAAAAGCCTATAGAAGACTCTCAAGCCAACCTTGCTGTCTTTATTTTAGATTTTAATCGTTGCTAGTTTATTGCGAGAATATTGCGAGAACCACAATATCATTTTCTGCCTTTGCCTTAGTATTTTATCAGTCTTTTAATCTATTGCGAATCCATTGCGAAAGTATTGCGAATCCCGCAATACTATTCTTTAAACATCGTAGTCTCCTCGACTTATCTGCTTTGTGTTAACCTTGCACTTTCCTTGCACCCAATATAAATTCGTGTCTCAACCCAAAATCCATTCATTTCTTGTTACCTTATCTAATTTAACACACACCAAATCGCTAGTCACTCAACTCAGTCTCTGTGGGAAATCGATATAAATTATACTTATCACTTGCTGCAGACCATGTATACTTGCATGATCTGAGTGCTCTTCATATCTAAATTACATACACACTGAGCACACAACAAGTTTTTGGCGCCGCTGCCGGGGACTCGGTTGAATAAAAATAATTTGTGTTATTTTAGAAGAGCTTAATTGATTGGAGCTAATCTTTTGTGTCTATTTTTGCAGGTACCAACAAAGCTGGTTTATGAATGAGTTTCCAAACTACAATCTTGAGTTTGATCCCGAGCCTGAAAGGACTCTAAGGAACATAAATAAGATTAAAAGGGAAGCTTCACGCCGTTTGAATCAGCCACCTCAAAATCAACCTGTATTTCAGCCTATTGCTGACCACGCAGAGTCAGTGCAATTCGAACCACATCAAGCTAAAATTGATCGACCAGAGGAAGCACCAAACCGAGCACTTAACACTCGCAATCCCATTGAAATTGCGAATGACAAGGATAGTGCTATATTATCGTACCTTGTACCTATGCCTGAGGAGCTCAATCCAAGCATCATACGCCCAGAAATCACAGCTCACTCATTCGAATTAAAATCTGTCATGTTTCAGATGCTGTCCACAGTTGGACAATTCTTCGGTGTGGAGAATGAAGACCCCTACAATCACTTGAGGAACTTCCTGGGAGTGAGTGACACCTTTTTCATCCCAGGAGTATCTCAAGAGGCTTTGCGACTGTACCTCTTCCCGTACTCATTGAGAGACAAAGCCAAGACATGGTTGAATTCCTTCCCCTCCGGATCAATTGTCAATTGGACAGACTTAGGTGAGAAGTTCTTGGTGAAGTATTTCCCCCCCAGATAGGAATTCTAATTTTCGTGACGACATCATAAAATTCAAACAAGCTGAGAATGAATCATTGCACGAAGCATGAACCAGATTCAAAGATCTGCTACTCAAATGTCCACACCATGGCATTCCATGGTGTATCCAGATTGAAGTATTCTTCAAGGGATGTAACCCCAGCACGAGGCAAGTCCTGAATTCCTCAGATGGAGGTTCTATGCTATCAAAGAGCTATAACGAAGCCTATGAGATTTTGGAGAAAATCTCAACATCACACTGTCGATGGTCAGATGATCCTGTGGAGCCAAATAGAAGGAAGGCTCAAGACATGGATGCACTCAGTGCAATGAGCAACCAGATCAATGCTCTAACAAACCTAATGAAGCAAATGGCTCAAACAAATATCCAACAAAATTCCAACACAGTGGCATCTGCTTCAACAAGCACAGCAGTAGCTAACCAATTGGATGCACTCGTGTGTGGATTCTGTGGAGAAGGGCATGTGTATGACTATTGCCCTGCTAATCCAGCTTCTGTGTGCTATGTTGGAAGTCAGCAACCACCAATGAACAACCCCTATTCTAATACATATAACCCTGGTTGGAGAAACCACCCAAATTTCTCTTGGAGTGGACAACAAAGCACAAACGAGGTGCCAAATCAAAACAGACCAAGTGGACCACCCGGGTTCACTCAACACACTCAGAAACAATATGTCAACAACCAACCGATGGGAACATCAGTGGAGAACTTGCTGAAAGACTACATAGCGAATAATGATGCAACTTTGCAGAGCCAACAAGCAACCTTGAGAAGTCTAGAAAATCAAATAGGGCAATTGGCAAACGAGCTGAAGAATAGGCCCCAAGGCAGACTGCCTGCTGATACTGAAACTCCAAGAAGAGATGGTAAGGAACAAGTTCAAGCTATTGAACTACGAAGTGGAAGGCCATTGGTGATTAGTAGCAGAGAAGCACCAAAGAGAGTAGAGAATGAAGAGTCTACTGCTCCACTGGATTCTCTGCCTAACCTTGACCAAATACAACCAAGCACAACAAGGGTGAGGCTCAAGCCTATCATTGAGGAACCAGAAGAAATTCCTAGGCCTCCCCCTGTCATTAGGCAACCTGAATTGCCCACCTATGTGCCACCACCTCCATTTCCTAGACGGCTCAGAAAGAAACAAGAACAGGAAGCTCATTTCCATAAATTTTTGGAAATCTTGAAGCAAGTCCATGTTAATATTCCTTTTGTGGAAGTATTGCAGTCAATGCAAACATATGTAAAGTTTTTAAAAGATATTATAACTAACAAGAAAGTTATTGGGGAGTTTGAAACAGTTAACCTCACGGAAGAGTGTAGTGCCATACTCCAAAATAAGCTGCCAAAGAAGGAGAAGGATCCTGGTTCCTTCACCTTGTCAGTAGAATTGGGAGGCAAACATGTGGGTCGAGCCATATGTGACTTGGGAGCTAGTATAAATCTCATGCCCTTGTCACTGTTCCAACAACTTTGGATAGGAGAAGCACGCCCCACAACAGTCACCTTGCAACTTGCAGACAGATCCATCTCATACCCTGAAGGTAAGATTGAGGATATACTAGTCAAGGTTGACAAATTTATTTTTCTCGCAAATTTTATAATCCTGGACTATGAAGCAGACAAAGAGGTGCCAATCATCTTAGGCAGACCTTTCTTAGCCACATGTAGGGCCCTCATTGATGTCCGAAAAGGTGAACTCACCATGCGAGTCCATGATGAAGAGGTTAAGTTCAGTGTTTTTAAAGCTTTGAGGCACCCCTCTGATCTTGAACACTGTGCTACTGTAGACATAGTAGACTCATTAATGGAAGATGAACTTGAGCATGAATTATTAGTCAAACATGCTACTGATTATGCACAAGTAGATTTGAATGATTTGAATATTTCTGAATTGATGGATGTATCTATGAATAACCCTCAGCATGTATGCATGACCAATGAATTATCTGAAAGAACTACAACTCCTATGATGCCATCAATTGAACATCCACCTTCGTTAGAATTAAAACCACTGCCACAACACCTAAAATATGCATATCTAGGAGAGAAAAACACCTTGCCTGTCATTATTTCGTCCAAATTAAATAAACAACATGAAATTGCGTTAATATTGCTGCTGAAGCAACATAGAAAAGCAATTGGGTGGACGATTGCTGACATTAGAGGTATAAGTCCTTCGTATTGCATGCATAAGATATTGTTAGAGGAAGAACATACACCTAGGATAGAGCATCAACGTAGGTTGAACTCCTCCATGAAGGAGGTAGTTAAAAAAGAAATCATTAAGTGGTTAGATGCAAGTGTGATCTTCCCAATATCCAATAGTCAGTGGGTCAGTCCTATCCAATGCGTGCCAAAAAAGGGTGGTATGACTGTAGTAGTTAATGAAAACAATGAATTAATACCAACTCGAACTGTCACAGGATGGAGAGTATGTATGGATTATCGAAAACTTAATAAAGAAACAAAAAAAGACCATTTCCCTCTACCTTTTATCGACCAAATGTTAGATAGAATAGCTGCCCAAGCCTTTTATTGCTTTTTAGATGGCTACTCAGGGTATAACCAAATCACCATAGACCCTGAGGACCAAGAGAAAACAACATTTACATGTCCATTTGGTACGTTTGCTTTTCGCAGAATGTCATTCGGCTTATGCAATGCACCAGCAACGTTCCAAAGATGTATGTTGGCAATCTTCTCTGACCTAGATGAGTCCATAATAGAGATCTTTATGGATGACTTTTCAGTATTTGGTGATTCCTTTAACCACTGTCTAGCTAATCTAGGACAAGTTCTCGCTAGGAGTGAAGAAACCAATCTAGTGTTGAATTAGGAAACATGCCACTTCATGGTGGAAGAAGGCATAGTATTAGGACATAGAGTGTCCAAAGCAGGAATAGAAGTCGATAGGGCCAAGATAGAAGTCATTTTGAAGTTAGTCGAACCTAAGAATGTCAAAGCCATAAGAAGTTTCTTAGGACACGCAAGGTTTTATAGGAGATTCATAAAAGACTTTTCAAAAATCTCTAAACCCCTCTGTGAGCTTCTAGAGATGAATAAAACATTTATCTTCTCAAATGAGTGTTTAATAGCATGGACCAAGCTTATGAATGCCTTAGTCAAAGCACCAATCATAATCGGTCCAAATTGGGATATGCCGTTTGAAATAATGTGCGATGCAAGTGACTATGCAATTGGAGTTATGCTTGGCCAAAAGAGAGACAAATTGACACACCCTATATATTATGCGAGTAAAACTTTCAATGAAGCTCAACGCAACTACATTACCACAGAAAAAGAGATGTTAGTAGTAGTGTTTGCATGTGAGAAATTCAGGCCATATATGGTAGGAAATAAAACAATTGTTTATACTGATCATTCTGCAATAAAGTACTTAATGAGGAAGGATGATGCCAAGCCTCGTCTAATTAGATGGGTGCTACTGTTGCAGGAGTTTGATTTGAAAATCAGGGACAAAAATTGATGTGAAAATGTAGTTGCTGATCACTTATCAAGATTGCAAAGTCATTGCGAATCTATTGCGGAGCCCGCAATGACAGATTCCTTCATTGATGAACATGTTTTTGTGTTAGTACATTGTGATGATAATGATGAGCCATGGTTTGCTGATATTGCAAATTTTCTTGCCTCACAGGTGCTACCTGAATTCAACAAGGGGCAGGATAAGAAGAAGTTCTTAAATGAGGCTAGGAAGTACATTTGGGACGATTCAACCCTCTACAGAAGCTGTGCGGATGGATTGCTAAGGAAATGTGTGTCAGCTGCTGAATCAAGGTCAATCTTGCAGCATTGTCATACAACTCCATATGGAGGACACTTTGGTGGTCAGAGGACTGCTGCAAAGGTATTCCAGAGTGGCTACTTCTGGCCTACAATCTTCAAAGATGCACATGACTATGCACACAGTTGCAATGAATGCCAACGAACAGGTAATCTCAGTAGGAAGGATGAGATGCCTCTAACATACATCTTAGAGTTAGAACTCTTTGATGTGTGGGGTATTGACTTCATGGGTCCATTCCCACCATCTGCTGGTAATTTATACATTTTAGTAGCTGTAGACTATGTCTCAAAATGGGTTGAGGCAATTGCATGTCCTTTAAATGATGCTAAGACAATTGTTAAATTTCAGAATAGACATATATTTTCACGCTTTGGCACACCACGTGCCATCATAAGTGATGAAGGAACACATTTCATAAACAAAGCCATGGAAAAGGTGTTAGCTAAGTATAATGTTAGGCATAGGGTGGCAACACCCTATCATCCCCATTCAAATGGGCAAGCTGAAATTTCTAATAGAGAGATAAAAAATATACTTGAAAAAGTTGTAAAACCGAATAGAAATGATTGGTCTTTTAAATTTGATGATGCACTATGGGCTTATAGAACTGCATATAAAACACCTTTAGGAATGTCTCCTTATAGGTTAGTATATGGAAAAGCATGCCATCTCCCCCTTGAATTAGAAAACAAAGCTTTTTGGGCTTTAAAAGAGTTAAATTTTCGCGTGACCGATGCGAGAACATTGCGGTCTCTGCAATTGCATGAATTAGATGAACTAAGACACATGTCATACGAGAATGCTAAAATGTATAAGGAAAAAACTAAAATTTGGCATGATAGTAGACTCAGGATAAAAGATTTTAAAAAGGGCCAACATGTGTTGTTATTTAATTCACGATTGAAGTTGTTTCCTGGCAAGCTTAAGTCTCGTTGGTCTGGTCCATTTGTAATTACTAATGTGTTTGTTCATGGTGCAATCGAGATCCGAAATTTGGAACAAGGCCAATCGTTCATGGTGAATGGTGCAAGGTTGAAGCACTATTATGAGGAAGGGGATGTGAGAACACTCTTAACATTCCTCTTGTCCGAAGCTTAAAATTAATTAAGGGAAGATGAGCAAGGGAGTTTATTAGAATTATCCTTGTGCTCAAAAGTTGAAGGAATACGAAATAATTGTGTTTATTTACTGTTTTTTTATTAAAGTGTTTTAAAATTCTGAAACTAATTAAAGTTGTTTTAATGTTGATTAGGAGGTTGATGATTGAAAATCCTAACGGCAAATGGGTGGATCAATCAAGAGGTTAAGAGAAGATGTAGGGAGAATCGGGGAAGATTAGAGATTTTTTTGCTCAGATCTTGCGGCAGACGTCAAATTGAGAAATTAATTCTCAACGGTAATATTGTAAAGATTTTGTGTGAGATTTTGGGTGAGATTAAAGGCATTGCGAATGTATTGCGAAGTCCGCAAAGGCGTAGCCTTTATTTACGCAAACCGTTATAAATAGGAAAGCCTGTAGCCCATTCCCATTCACAAATCCCAAAACCCTTGAGCTCTCAACCGAATCTCTCTTTCCTTCTTCTAAAAAATGTTCGTTCTTTACCTCCAAGAAGTAACAATGGTTTCAACCCGAACAACAAGCTCTACCCCAACGAAACCATCCCCCACAGCAGAAGACACTGCCATGGCAGGGGATGCGTTGATTTCCCTAGCAGCTGCTGAAGCTGCCGCCACATCTGAACCAAGAAAGATCCCTGCGAAGAGGAAAAAGAAGGTCACGGCTGGACGTGACCCTAGAACCAAGATCGTCAGAGCAGACACAAGTGAGGAAAGCCTCACCACCAGCAGGCCGTCATTCGAGACTGCCATGCAAAGCCTTTCCCCTACACAACAGCAATCTGGGACTGAGATCTCTCCCACAGAATAGCCAGAGTCTGCATCTACTTTAATTGGTGATGCGCGTGCGGGAGAGGAAGTCATCAGCCCCATCAGGGATGACAGTCCTGACAGTTCTGTTGCAGGTAAAATTGGGAGAAGGAACTCTATGGACGAGACGTTGGATGAATGCATCAAGCGAGTGGCTGCCGAGGTGGTGGCTGGGTTAGAGAAACAGGCATAATCGATGCCTAAGAAAAGGACTCCTGTGATCATAAAGGCAAAGAGGCTGAAGGCCTCAAAGAAAGCTAAGAAAAAGAGGGTCGAATCTGAACCCCTTGCCAAGAAGATGAAGACGAAAGATGTGGAGGTAGCCAAGGCCAAGGAAAAAGCAAAAGGGAAAAGAAAGATGTTTCAAGAAGACGAACCTTCAGCTAAAAGGTATGTGTCTAAGGCTGCAGAGGCTAGAGGTATGACTTTAATGAAAAAAGATCTCCTCCACGAAAGAGGATTTTTGGATTCTCCTGCGGATCTGCCGCAATTCTTGCGCGCAGGCATTGCAAATCATGGTTGGGATGAATTGTGTAGGCCACCAATCCCAGCTTACTCAGACAGGTCTATGACTTCTACGCCAACCTCACTCACCCTGAAGGCTGCTATTCCACAGTAAGGGGCGTTGAGATAGACTTCTCCCCCGAGGCGATCAATGAAATTTATGCTCTCAAAGAGCATAAAATTTCAGAGTATGCAAGGATCATGGCCACACTATCTGAGGCAGTCCTGGATGAGGCATTAAGCATGATAGGCAAGCTTGAGGCAGCGTGGGCAGTTTCTAAACATGGGAAGCACACATTAATGAGTGCAGCACTTATGGACAAGGCAACCATTTGGTTCTCCTTGATTCAAAGAAGGGTATCTCCTGTCACACATGAGACGACCATTAATCAGGGGAGGTCCTTGTTGGTGTATGCAATTATGAAAGGGCTCACCATTGATGTGGGCGAGATCATATCTGCCTCAATCATTGAATGTTCAAAGAAAGAAAAGGGTAGACTATTTTTCCCCAATACTATCACCAAACTGTGTCTTCACGCATGTGTGGCTGTAACACGAGAGGAGAAGAAGTTGGCCTATGCTGGCCACCTAGAGCTGCCCAGCGATCTGAAGATGAGAAGGAAGGGCAATATGGAGATTGAGCTGGATGGTCTTGCAGCTGCTCAGTCCATATCCATGTCCTGCTTGATGGACATACAGAGAAAACTAGCCCAATGGGCTGAATACTCTCAAGCGAGGGATAGGGAGTTAGCTGAGCATCTGAGGTGCGAATTTCCTACATTCCCTGCTGGTTTGTTGAGCCCCTGGATGCCTCCAAGTGTGGAGAAGAGTGATGAAGAAGAAGGAGATGGAAATGAATGAATGCCATTGTTTGACGACATTCGAGGGAGTACTTCTTATCTCCCTCAAACCTGCTTTTCTGTAACTTGTTACCCCCCCCCCCCCAAGATTAAATTGTTATTTGTTTTCAATGTCAATAGATTAGATTAGTTAAGAGTAGTTTAAATTAGCTTAGGACAGTTAGTTATGTGCTGTTTTTTTTAAAATTTTCATAAGCCCCATGGGCCACAATAGAGTAGCATAGTTAGGAGCTTTGATCACTGCTATATCTGCTCTTTTATTTTCATTGCGTACTTCGTAAAGTCCTTTCAAGCATGTTTTGTCTTAATCAGCATGTCTCAGTAGTAATCTTCAAGCATGCTGTTATTGTGTAATGACTTTCTGTTATTTTGTTCTGTCCTTAACTCTACTTGGCTGCATTTGTGATGTCTCTTGGTGGTCTGTTTATTGAGTTTGTTGGATGAGTGTCGAGTACACTCTTTGAAATTAAAGTAGCTTCATAAGTTGATAAGCATGTGACCCTGTTAGACCTTACCATTTGTTTTTAATAAGTCTCTGCTGATGTGTTATCTGATCTAAGAGAGCCATTTCATCCCTTGGACATTTAACTTCTGTCTATTTTTAACTTAGACTAGATGCTTCTAAAACAAGTTTGGGGGTGTGCCACCTCATACTCTCATTGGGGACAATGAGAAGTCCAAGTTTGGGGGAGGCAGCCTCTAGTCCTAGGAACACTCATCTCTCCCTTAGTAAGATATGCATTGTCCTTCTTTGAAAAAAAAAGGAATACAACAAAAGAAAAGGAAGCATTGTCTTTTCTTTAGGATTTCTGAGTAATCAGGGCCACTTGTGTAACCCACAAGGGGCACTGCATCAAAAGGCATACTTAAGGGAAAGAAAGAAGTGCAAGAAAGAAAAAAAGAAAAATAGAAAGCAAAGAAGAATGATGTATGCCAAAAGGGTGCAGCCTTAGGTGCTTAGATGTCCTATGTAATGAACTCTGATCCTAAGTTAGCTAAGCACAGGGCTGTAACTGGAAGGCTTGAAAAGGGAGACGAGTGTCTGTCCTAAAAATAGAGGTGATGCCATGGCTTAGTCTGTTCTATGGATTTTGTACTCTGATACTTGTGTTGTTCTAAGCATGGCATGACTCTAAGAATTCATAGGTAATAAAAGAATAAAAAAAAACTTAGAAGCATGTACTGAGTTTGAGTTAAAACTAGGGAGATTTTAAAGCTTAGGGATGACTGCACAGTGTGCTTGATGATATAGGCAGATAAACCAAAAGATAGGGAGGAAGTAAAAACTGAAGGTTTTAAAGGCAAGGGAATTCAGAATGACAAAACATGAAGTTAGTTTTAGCTTGAAGGGTGTCACAGGACAACAATGCCTTTGACAGTAAGCCGAGAGAATAAGCAAGTAGTTAGGTAGAAATAAGGACAAGAGGTAGCAGTTAGGCAAAGAAGGGAAAGTAAACCTTTGTATTGCTCGAGGACTAGCAATAACTCAAGTTTGGGGGTGTGTTACCTCTCCAAATGAGCGTTATTTAGGACTTTAATTACTTGATATTTCATGACATCTCTTGAGCATTTTAAATAGAAGTTAGCATAATATGGGTTTAAAAGTGACATTTTGTGAAATGATGTTAATTTGAGGCTTATGTGAAAAAGCTACGAATAAGTGTACAAAGTGATGCAAAAATGCCTAATTAATACCTTGCAGATGTATTGCTGAAGTTTTGCGAGGAACGCAATGGGATCAGAAGAAGGGAAGCTGGAAACAGAGCATTGCGAGATCGCAACGCAATCGCAAAACCAGTCTTCGATGTTGCGTTTTTCCAGCCGCCAACTCTCCCTGCTGCTGCCACGTGTGAGGATTGTTACCTCAAAAATTGGATGGTGATCCATGATTAGGGAGCAGCCTATGGCAACCTCTGAAGGCTATATAAAGAGAGCTAGATGAAGGATCAAAGCATTGAATTGAAGGGAATTCAATCCATATCTCAACTCGACTGTGAAGAAAACGACACGCCAATCCCGAAGACAAAAACTCCTTTCTGCCGGTTGTTGGATCGAAGAAACAAAAGCCTCTTGGAGTCGATAATTCGAAAGTAAGAAGAGAAGATCCATCTTCTCTTCTAATTGAATTTCTTCCCAAGATCAGCTATTCTTCCCCTTCATCCGAGGCACATCGTGGCTTAGGGATTCTTCACCCATTTACTGCTTTCTTTCATTATTGTCCGATTAGCTACTGCTTTCTTTAAAGTTCTGTTTTGGATCATCTATTGTTTCTTTCTTTAATTACGGCTTTCGAATCGACGTATGTATGCTTTACGAATTGTTATTTGATTTGCCTTTGAAGAGTAATCAATTAGTTTTGTTGAGTTCTTCATTTCATTGTCTTTCAATCAATAAGTTTTGTTGAGTTCTTCATTCCATGAGTAATCAATTAATGTTGTTGAGTTCTAAAGTCATGAGTAGCTAAGTTCATAGAGGTTTGCTAGAGATGAATCTGTAGGTTATGCTTATGTAAATTCAGCATGTAAAGTAGCATCAATGCATTGAATGAATGTGATCTTCAACCCATGGACAATTTCGACCGGTGGTAGATGTACTTTTGGGGTACTCTAAATTCAAGCTGTCGAGGCTTGCCAAAATACATTTATAATTCCGCTACAACTGAGCTTTGCAGCTAGTGGTAGTCGGGTGTCGAACCACAGGGAACCAAAATTACTTCCTCTTAACTAATTTCTATTTGTTTTTACAACTAAGACTCGAAAGCAATTAAAATGGGGGGTTTGACGAAATATAAACTAACGGGAAAATAAATGCGAAAAGTAAAGCGCGGAAAATTAAACGGAACACGTGCTCCTAATTTTAAGGGTCGGGGTTTACTTTGATGCGACTCAATTCATTGGGATTCAAACATACTTAACAAGAGCATAATTGAACACGTAATTTACTTGCACGAAACTACTAATACAAGTAACCCAAATAATTAATTAGAAACGTGGAGTGCAAAGCGGACTGTTCTTTTATTAATCTAAGGGGATCAATCCTAAATTAAGTAAAGAACAGAGGCGGATATTCGATTCTAATTAAACGTGGCAATGAATTAATAGGGGGCAAACGCCACCCATATTGACTAATTGACAGTAACGGGAGCATTACGACGGATGTTTAACTAGGACGCCTGAGCTAATATTCCGATTTGCCTATTTCGTTCAAGATAAATTGCCGCCAAAGATCAACTGGAAACCCACATTACCTATGGCTCAACTTATCCGTGTTACTTGGCGATTAAGAGAGGCACGGCATCATAATCTTTAACAATCAAACATGCTTGAAATCAAGGGTGTCTAGGCCTAAATCATTCAAACACATTCATGTGATATGCTTAGAAGAAATAAATTCGCCCAATCAGTCATGCTAAGTCACGGAATTAAGAACGAACCCTTATAAATCGCATCAAAATTCACCCCTAACCTCAAATTAGAGCACTTACCTTAGCTCCCCGTTGTGCAAATCAAGCAAAAACGCTAATGTTGAAGCTTTATTGAAGGTATAATGGAAGATAATCAAGTTTAGAGCTCCCACCCGAGCCTAACAATGGTGGAAAAACCAAAATCCCAGAAGAAGTGCGGCAAAAAACGGAGAAGAAGGCTTTTAAAGCCGTCGGAGCGTCGAGACGCTAGGCCAGCGTCTCGACGCTGTGCCCTAAGTTGGCAGCGCGCGCGCGCACGGGGTAGCGTCGAGACGCTAGGGCAGCGTCTCGACGCCGTCGGCGTTGAGCGAGCGTTGAGACGCGCGCGCTCGACGCTGGGGCGCTTCAAAATCCGGAAAAATGTCGGGCAAGCGTCGAGACCCTCGGGCGGCGTCTCGACGCTGCCGCGCGCTTCGTCTGCGTGTGGCAATCGGGGCGGCGTCGAGACCCTCGGGTGGCGTCTCGACGCTGGGGGCGCGCGCGCGTGCGTCGGATGATGACTGGGCGGCGTCGAGACGCTTGGCCAGCGTCTCGACGCTGGCAGCGTCGAGCTAGCGTCGAGCTAGCGGTTCGACGCTGCCGCCCATGCAATGTTGCTCTCGGGTTTGATGGCCAACTTTTGCCTTTCAATGGCAAATTTTGCCATTTCTTCATTGCTTCAAGCCCCTTGGCTCCCGATGCGTCCATGAAGCTCTAAAGTGTTACTTTTAGCCCCGAAACACGTCCTCGGACTCCTCGAGCTCTCTATCATGAGTTTACCTACAAAAAGGCATTTTAATCAATATCGAGCATGGTTTTAGCTAGAATTAGGGAGTAAATAATAGCTCTAATTTGGAGCTATCAACCGGCCATCCATTTTGTCTAAAGAATTCCTAACCTCTGGAAGGAGTAAGAATTCAGAGTCGTTCATTCATGTTAGCCTTTCACGGTAGTAAAGAGAGTGGCCTAGGAATAGGCATTCTCCTAGCACGTTTGTTAGCATGCGTTTATGAATAGGTTTTTAGCCTTACTTGGACATGAGTAATCTAAGAATTTAATACATATAATCGGAAGATGTATGAGATCTAGCTAAGACGATGCATGAGATGTTAATTTGCTGCTGAATGATCATAGTTAAAAGCCTATAGAGAACTCTCAAGCCAACCTTGCTGTCTTTATTTTAGATTTTAATCGTTGCTAGTTTATTGCGAGAATATTGCGAGAACCGCAATATCATTTTCTGCCTTTGCCTTAGTATTTTATCAGTCTTTTAATCTATTGTGAATCCATTGCGAAAGTATTGCGAATCCTGCAATACTATTCTTTAAACATTGTAGTCTCCTCGACTTATCTGCTTTGTGTTAACCTTGCACTTTCCTTGCACCCAATATAAATTCGTGTCTCAACCCAAAATCCATTCATTTCTTGTTACATTATCTAATTTAACACACACCAAATCGCTATTCACTCAACTCAGTCTCTGTGGGAAATCGATATAAATTATACTTATCACGTGTTGTAGACCATGTATACTTGCATGATCTGAGTGCTCTTCATATCTAAATTACATACACACTGAGCACGCAACAGGTTGGTTGGGCATTTTTACCTAATTTAGTTGCTATATATAGGAAGTGTGGATAAGACAAAAGGGATAGAGGAAAAAATTTGGGAAATTGAGGAAGAAGACAAAATTGGGTGGATTTCTAGAATTCTATAATTTTTCTCTCTCCAAAAATACTATTCATCATCTCCTTCATCCATCCCCTCATCATCATCTCCATCCCACCTAACTCCAACGAATTTAAGGCAGCGGGCTCACAGTGGAGAACCACCACGCACGGCGGCGGTCCGATAAATCCACGGCAGTGCTCAGCGGCGGCGCACGGTGGCGACGACATCTTCTTCCTCGATCTCGGCGTGCGGCGAACCTCCAGACGCCGGCGACCCCCTCTGATGTGAACCACGGTGGCGAACCTCGACTTCACGCCGAACTCAAACCTCAACGACGACGGCGCAAGCTCGATCCGTCTAGCAGCACCACCCGATTTGAGCAGGCGATGGACCTTGAAGCTCAGACGACCTCGAAGCTCAAAAACTCAGATGATGACGGCGCAAGTTCAATCCGTTCAGTGGCAGCACCCGATTTGAGCATACGGTGGACCTTAAAGCTCCAGCGGCGGACCTCGTCTTCTTCAGCTCAACCAATGGCGGATCTCCGGCGAGCAGAGCTTCATAAACCAGACGGCAGAGCTCGAGGATGAGCTCCGGCGAGACGGACGACGCATGTGGCAGACCTCAAATCTTTGCCAACTCGAAACCAGAACGACGGAGCTTCAAGCTTGAGCTGTGGCGATGTTCGGAGCTCCGGCGAAGGTGGCATCGAGAAGAAGAAGCTGGCGAACGGCGTGGGATTTCAGCGGCTGGATCTTCGTGGGTAATTTGGACTTTGAGTCTCTCTTTGTTAAATTACGATTTTGCCCCTATTCTTATATTGAAGTATGTCTGATCTGTTTATGTGCCCATATATACCCCTGCATATTCAATATATACCCTGCTTGCTATACCTAGGTTATATCGCATGGCTTACTGTTTGAGGTCGATATTACTACTGTTTTGTTAATCATGCTGGGTATTCGAGTATACCGGAGTAGTTGGGTGTTAATGCATTGTTTGGGGTTCATATATACCCCCGTATATGTGATTCATACTCCCCTATTTTGATTCATATATATCACGCTATATTCGATATATGCCCATGATCTGTTTTGCTTATATATTGTGGTATGTTCAATTTGTACCCGTTGGTTTCTTCTCTTGCTCTATCTTTTAATCCTGGTGTATACCTGTTCAATCTTAAGAGCGCACTTATATTTTTACTTCTTAGATTGTAATCATATTTAAATGCAATCCCAGGAGAGGTGAATGAGTCTTCCTCTCACCTCGAGGATTTGTTGTTTTTTTATTTAGAATCTCGGGATAGGTGGATGATTGTTCCTCCCAACTTGAGGACGTCGTTAAGCTTCGTTATTCTAAGCTTTTAATCCCGGGATAAATGGGGATTTCCCTATTTGGAGGATTCGTTTTTTTTTTTAAATGTCATTATGCGCTAATTACAGAATTGTCCTCTTTTAAGTTTTCATTTGATTTTCAAATTGAGTTTTAAATTGAATTTCAAATTAATTTTGATTGCAAAACGAAAAGAATTTGATTTTCAAATTGAGTTTTAAATTGAATTTCAAATTTATTTTGATTGCAAAGCGAAAAGAATTTGATTTTCAAATTGAGTTTTAAATTGAATTTCAAATTTATTTTGATTCCAAAACGAAAAGAATTTGATTTTCAAATTGAGTTTTAAATTGAATTTCAAAATTGTTTTGATTTCGAAACAAAAAAAAATTCTTAAATGATTTTAAAATTCTTGTTTTGTTGTTGATCCCGATAAATGGGATTAGGGCGATTAATGGCAAAATTAATAGTTAATTTGACTCATAGATCGAATCATTACTTTATTTTAAGGTTAAGGCATGATCAGTTGAGACACTTCTTTTAAATTTAATTATGTGTTTGTTTTTATATTTTTCTCAATTTAAGGACCTTTTCGAAATTAATTAGATATTTAGGATAAATTGATTTTGGCTACCGTTTTAAACGGGATGTTGTAGGGTGCTAATACCTTCCCTACACTCAAACGACCCCCGAGCCCATTTTTTTGTTTTCGTAGACCATTTTTTTAGGTGACCAATCACACCCAAAATGATTGGTGGCGACTTCGTTTTGTTTTTATATTTTTTTGTAAAAACTCCGTTTAATAGAAGGATGTCGGCCGCTCCGCGTCGCGCAAAAAATGTTGCGACAATGATCATATGTGACTCGATCTTAATCCTGAGTGAATTATGAACTTCTGTCTGTGAGGGCTCGTCCTTTGATTTGTATGCGTGAGAATGACTTTTATAGCCGATTCAATAAGCCTACCATTTTGGGGACTTGACCAAATAGGGAGTTGGGAACATAAGTTTCACAAGATAAAATTCACTCCTTCTCATATAGGGAAAGTAGATGAGTAGTTCCCTTAAGTGCTGAGTTCGGGACTTGAACAATGAGGCCCCACCCTCTCACTATCCCGAGAGGGACTTGGTTTATGGTTGAAACATAAACAGGTTGTTCATTAGAGAATCATGGTACTTAAGGTGTAAGATGTAATTACAGGGGTAAAACGACCTTTTGACCCAACTATAATTACGAACAACTCGTGAAGGAACGACTTGCATGTAATGGTTATATCCATGGACACAACTTGTGCTACAATGCATAAGAGTGCAACTCTAGGCCTATAATGGAGTGACCTAGAGTTAATGAATTAAATTTAATTGATTAATGAGTTTAATCAATTAACTTTGTATCATTGAAGCTTATAAATCTGTAGGTCCATAAGGTTTCTTTGCTAGCCCATAGTAACACTAAAATGATCAATTTAGTTGAAAGAAAAATTTGAAATATTCAAATTAATATTTAATATATTTGATATATTATATGTAGAAGAGTAAAATTTATTTATTGTATTTGATACATTAAATATTATAGGAAATAATTTATGTATTAGATACATTAATATTAAAAACACTATATGCATATGTTATTTGAATGAGATTAAAATTGGTTAAATGTATATTATAAAATATTAATTTTATGATATTTGAATGAGATTCAAATAAATATAAAATACATATTTTAATATATTAGATATTAAAATGTATTTTATAAAATAAAATTAATTCCTAAAGTTCCTATAAATAGGAACTTTAGGTTTAGCCAAAAGGTTGACAAAATACATTACTCAGTTTTCCTATGCAGAGAGTTGTTCTCTAAAAAATTACATTATTTCAAGGAGGCTCCCACAAGCTCTTGGTCTTGTGTTCGAGTCACAGCGAGGAAGATCTCGTGAAAAAAGGAACACAAGAAGTTATAGTTCTTCAAAGGTAATAGTATGTTTAACCTTGTATTTAATTTAATTCTAAATAAACCAAAAAATTGATTCCAACGCTTCCGCTGTGAGGGTTTGAAGTGTTTATTCCCTTCAGTATGGGGTCCGTTTAAGATTCCTACCTATGATGGTAATAGATATTTTTTTGACTTTGGTTGATGATTGTTCTCGATACACTTGAACTTATCTTATGCGGGCAAAATCAAATGTTCTTCGCACCATATCACATTTTTTTTCAATTGATTGAATCACAGTTCTCCAAAGTCATTAAAACCTTCAGATCAGACAATGCCCCAGAACTTCAATTTTTGGATTTTTTGGCAACGAAAGTAACTGCTCATCAATTTTCTTGTGTTGAAACCCATAAACAAAACTTTGTTGCCGAGCGTAAACACCAACACTTACTGAATGTCGCCCGTGCTCTTTTTCCAGTCACAAGTACCTTTGCGATTTTGGGGTCTTTGCATTTTGACCGCCACTTACATCATCAACCGAACTCCAGCTCCTTTGTTGTAAAATAAATCACCTTTCACTATTATGAACAACAAAGTTGTTGAGTACTCTACCTTACGAGTTTTTGGTTGCTTTTGTTATGCCTCTACCTTAAGTGTGAATCGTTCAAAATTTGATCTAGGAGCCACTCCATGTGTCTTCAATCAGATATTCTTCATCTCATATGCCTATTATTGATTCATCGGTTCCTCCCGAGCCTGTTGTTTCCCAAAAATAGTCGGTTGCTGCTCCCCGACGATCCACTCGCTCACATCATCCACTTGGGATTTTGAAAGAATATCATTGCAACTTATTGAACCATTCATACCACAGTGGTCTCCAAGGAGACTTCATTTTCTGTTGGTCATTATTTGCCTTATGACAATCTGGCCTCTACTCATAAGAATTTTATTTTTAATGTTTCAACAATTTTTGAACCCACATATTATCACCAAGATGCCAAGTCAGCTCTCTGCGACATGCCATGGATGAAGAAATTGCAGCAATGGAACGTACCTCAACATGGAGCATCGTTCCTTTACCCACTGGACATCATACAATTGGTTATAAATGGCTATATCGTGTTAAATACAAAGATGGTGGCACGATGGACCGTTATAAAGCTCGACTCATTGCCAAAGGTTATAATCAGCTAGAAGAAATTGATTTCACTCATATCTTCTCGCCAGTGGCCAAAATCACTATTGTTAAGCTCTTTTTATCTTTAACAACTTCTTTGGGCTGGTCTATGGCTCAACTGAACATTAATAACACATTTTCTTAATGAAAAACTTTTTTAGGAAGTCTAAACTTTTTTAGGAAGTCTACAGGACTTTTCCTTTGGGTTATACTCCACTATGAAGTCTTCCACTGAATTCTCATCTGTTTTAACCACAAATGGCTTTCATCAATCACGAGTCGGCTATCCTATGACGCTGAATCTTCGCCTTTCAGGCACCTTCAGAACTCCTCTGTCTTTCGATGATGCTTCTCATTGTCCTTTTTGTATCTTCAAAATATCTCAGCCTAATATTTTTTTGTTAATATATTGCCCGACCTGTTGGGAAAAACATTAATAGACATCATGAGGTTCCATCTTAAAGTCAATTGGTGATAGAAGGAGTAACACATGTATGTTATATTGTGAGTGAGGTCCCTTCATCTTTCCGACGTGGGATCCTCAACAAAGATGAGATATAAATAATGAGGAATAACAAACTAAATTATATCTCTTGTTCCCACTTCACAGGTTAGAACAAAATAAGTTATCAATCACAAAATACAATAATAAAGAGAAGGGAAAAAGAGAATTACACCGAAAATTATACTGGTTCGCCCCGATCTCGGGACTACGTCCAGTCTTCTGCAACTGCAGATTCAACTATAATGAAGATTACAAGAAGCCCTCGACTCAGCGTTGCAAACTACTCTCAATAGGCCAACAATGACTATTGACTTCCAAGTATCACAACCTGATATCTTGGGATTAACAACAAAGAGAAATCGCTAAACCCACGAGAAGAAATTCTTCATTTTCTCTCTCAAATAGCTCACTGCTACATAGAAAAGAAATTCCACACAAAATAGGAAATTCAAGAAAAAAAATGCTTGAGATGACCAAATTTCCTCATTCTCTGATTTTTTTTTTTTTTTTTTTAAAGAGAAGGCCTACAATTCTTTCTTTCTATGGCTGAAGCTTCCTTCACAATTTCCTTATTATTTTGTGTGTTTATTTGAGCACCAATATTCTCTTTTTATAAAAAAAAAAATCAGCATTGCCCACTCTCATCAACTGGCCAATAAAATGCAACCTTCATTTTGATCAATTAAAAATAAATATGGAGAATTGTTATAGATAGCTACTTTAAAATAATCGTAATGAAATATAGCTAACTTATTTTAGTATTTGTATCTCATAGCTAACTAGATTATAGGGAGGGAAAGAAGACGTGTTATACTTAATATGCCCCTTGTAGATCATCCTATTTACAAGACTGCCACCCAACCGATTTATTATTTCAACTAACCAAAATTATTTATTTTAGGAATGGAAAAAACGTTACAACTCACATTCAACCCTCAACCATTAAGATATTTTTCCTATTATTTCGAACCTCCCTTCTACATTTATGGCTTCAACAAAATCGATTTGATGTTGTATTTATGTATATTTCTAGCACTCTTGATCTAATACAAGGGGAACATACATGTTTAGATTAATATAACACCGTACATACATGTCGACAAACATTCTAAGAACATATTTGCGTTGTATAAACTAGTATGTACACAGACAGACATGCATGAGGGTGATGTATATAACAGTAGATACAAGGTATCACCCAATCATACATATGTAATCCCTATATGCCTAACGTCGACAATGAAAGTACACAACAAAGAAATACACTACCCTTGTGGTATATACTATGGTTTACTAGGACAAGTATACGATGAGGGAGGTATATGACAACAGATACAAGGTATACCATCCAAATTTGCAGAAATATGAATCACACCCTTGTCCCTTTTGTCTGCCTTCCCTTTTCGTTTATTGCCCCACGATCCTGAGGGTGTCTCACACAAATTCTCTCTTCGCGATTCCTATAAAACAACAAGTAAATTTGTGTAAATATAGATATAGGGGAGAAATGTCAATATGAATGACTGTAAATAAAGATACATACAGTCTAAGAAGCACTGACACTGACACGCGACACAACACGATACGACACGGCGACACGCCAACATCCAAAAAAGTAGGACACGACACGTTGACGACACGTTAATTTTTTAATATATAATATATATACATATGTATATATATATATGTACAAATATTTTTAATATAATTTTTTTCTTCCTTTAAATATCAAAACAACATATATTCCATACAATTCATAAAAAAGATAGAGATAAATCATAAGATAACCAAAATCATCAACAATGTCCAACCATCCAAAATCCAATAAGTTATTTCTACACAAAAGAACTACAAAGTAGAATCAAACAAGCCTTCTACATATATTTCTCACTTGTGCCCTCTTCACTAATCTTAGTTTGATCGCCATCATCAGTAAACAATATCGCTTCTAATTCTGGTTCATCCAAAGATAAACTAGCCATTTCTAGCATTCCCACACCCTCCAATGACTCAAAAGAATCTCCAGCGATGTCCCACATTTTATTTTCTCCTTTTGAATATTCAAGAGTTCTTCTTGATAAAAGACGTAGATTGCTATGAACGAACACCAAGTCTTCTGCACGTTGTGGTGTCATCTTGTTCCTTTTCATGGAGTTCACAAATGAATATGTACTCCAATTTCTTTCAGAACATGAAAATGATGAAGGTTGCACAAGTATTTTCATAGCTAGTGACTGTAGAGTTCGAGCACCAGCACCATGGATGGCCCACCAATTTTTAGGATCAAGACGATATCTATCACATATAGAATCAAAGTCATCAAATTCTGAAGCCATTGTAGAGAAGTTGGCAAATTCCACGTTCACTTTATCGCGTTGCTCATCTGAACTAAAATATTTATTTATACACTTTTTCCTCTCTCGACATACTTCCAAATCTTGATGGGGTGGGATTCGATTCTTGTCTTCTTGAAGCCATTGCTCGCTATAATACCTAATTAAAATTTGAGAATAAATCAAATTTTAGAGTGTGCTTAGAAATAAATTAAAAAAAAAAAACATCTAAGATCAATAAGTAAGATGTATTAATAGAGTACCTTGGATTTAGAGAATGTGCCAAACAATGTAGTGGAGTGTTATTTTTGTTCCAACGATCAATTAGAATTTGATACACCACCCCATAGAAAGTTGAAGACTCATCTAGACGCTTTCCTTCACGTCTATAAATTGCAACCTTCACTTTTTCAATCATGGTGTCCCACATATCATATATCAAATGAAGGCAAGGTTTGTCTGTATCACAAGCTCTTATCATATCATATATAGGTCCAGTAAAAGAAAGAATATAATCAATCTTATCCCACCAAATATCATCAAGTAACAATTCTTTTACATGTCCTGCTTTTCCTACATCATCTTCTCTGTAGCATGCCCATTTGTCGCTAATAACCATAATTTGTAAACCACCCTTAATGAGCTTAAATCTTTTAAGCATAATAATTGTAGATGCAAAACGTGTTTCTGCAACTGAGAGTAACTTCAAAGATACAAACTCATTGAATATAGCAAGCCTCATTGAATGATTCATAATAAAGTTCTTGACAAACATAACATCACTGGAAATTTCAGAGATCCAACCACACTCTTCAAATACATCTTGATTGCTTTCAATATTTCTTGCAGCACAAATATTCTTCAAAGCAAGATTGAGAGTATGAACTACACATGGTGTCCATACTATGTTTGAAAATTGGGATTCAATAATTTGTCCCGCGCCTTTACAATTAGCAGCATTATCAGTGATTAGTTGGATCACATTCTGATGTCCCACTTCATTAATGACTTCTTTCATTAGATTCGCTATGAAATATTTATCTTTAACTTCACCCGAGCAATCTACAGCTTTAAGAAACATTGCTCCTCCTTCAGTAATTGCCATGAAGTTAATCAAAGGTCTCCTTTGCGAATCACTCCATCCGTCACTAACAATACTTACCCCCTTAGAAGACCATGTGCTTTTAATAGGCTCCAACAATCTCAAAACATTAGCCTTTTCTTTTTGAAGAAGACTTGTCCTCAACATATTATACCCCGGAGGTAAATAACCCGACAATCCATTATTTGCAGCCATCGTATATGAATTCACATAATGTGGATTTCTAGCCAAATGGAAAGGTAATCCCGAAGAATAAAACATTCTAGCAATTTCTCCATGCACTTGATCGCGACCCACCATGTTCAATGATTTCTCAAGTGCACTCATATTTCCTTTTCTTTTTTTTTGTTCCATGGTTGAATAAGAAGAATAGCTACCGGTACTTCCAAAAGATGTTCCAAAAGATGAAGGTGGTAAAGGAACTTGTTTAGGAGCACTCCTTTGGCTTCGAATTTTTGCTTCATCTTCCAACTATTGCATTTCTACCGTATCTTTAGGGGTGACCTTTCGACATGGTCCAACTCCTTGACCACTTAATTTCAAGAGGTGAGCCCTAACTCTTGTATAAGAACCTTTCTTAATTTCTTGGCAAAAATTACATTGCCAAGAAATATTCCCACCTCCTTCATTCAATCTTTCATTTTTTGTCACATATTGCCATAAGGGTTTCATATCATCTTCAACATTGGAACATTTTGAATTCATATTGGTATGACTCGAGGAAGAAGAGTCCATCCTAAATTAAAGTTTTAAAAAACAGCATCAATGTTGCAACAATTTTTATTATACAAAGAAAAAACAGAAAAGAAAAAGAAAGAAAAAAGAAAAAAAACAAAAACCTGTAGTGTAGGCTGCAGCCGACCGCCGATGGGATGAGAAGTTAGAAAAGTAGGTGGGTGTGTGGGTGGGAAGGAAGTAGAACTTAGAAGTCTGAGGTGGTGGGTGACTGTGGTGTGGGTGGGAAGGGAAGGGGGAAGGGAAAGGGAAAAATCGGGGAGGGGAGGGATTGGGTGACTGTCGGTGGGAAGGGAAGGGGGAAGGGAAAGGGAGAAATCAGGGAGGGGAGGGATTGGGTGACTGTGGATGGGAAGGGAAGGGGGAAGGGAAAGGGAGAAATCTGGGAGGGGAAGGAATGTAAATGTAAAAAATGAAAACATAAAAAAAAAACTGACCTAATTTTAAACTTGTTTAAAAGTAAAGTGGGTCTTCCAAATGGGCCTTCTTTTTTTAAAGACCCAACAGCCACTTCACTTATTTTTCTCCCTTTTCAGCCAAAAGTGTCGCCCAAGTGTCGCCCGAGTGTCGCCCAAGTGTCGGAAAATAAAAATAATAATTTTTAAATGGACACGCCAACTGGAGTGTCAGACACGTGTCGGGGGCGTGTCGTGTCCGACACGCGTATGACACCGACACTTTTACATTTTCAAAGTGTCGGTGCTTCTTAGCATACAGTGGAGGCCGAAGACTGAGACCTCATGTGACCCAGACCCAGAATGATACATACAATATGAATGATTATGAAGCTCACCGAAGACTGAGGCCTCATATGGGTGTTGGCGGGTTACTCGGAGAATATGTACAATGGTTGCGTTCTAGTCGTTGATATTGCGGTTGTAGATTATCATACAGTGGAGGTCGTAGTATTAGGCTCAAGAAGACTTCATCTCGGGAGAGTAGAGATGTCCAATTTGTCGACCCAGACCACATTGACACACTTGCTGAGAACATCCACATTGTCGAGAATTGTGTGTTTGACGTATATAACAACATACATAGTTTGACGTATATGACAACATAGTTTGATGTATCAACATGCATAGTTTGATGTATATAACTATTGTGTATTTGTTGTTATATACCTCGCTCATTTAATTGTTTTAAAGGATGGGTATCAACATGCATAGTTTAACGTATATAACAACATACACAAGTATCAACTAATTACGCACAATACATCCTGTCATGTTATGGAAAAGTGGTTACACAACCAGACATATGTGGGAAACCATCCATTTACTTATCATTTTGATCTGGTATGAACATACATGTTTAGATTTATATAACACCATACATACATGTTGACAAACATTCTATGAACAGATTTACATTGTATATGTTATGTTGTACAAATACGTCTATACTATTTGCGAGGTATATAACAAAAGATACGGGATACACCACCCAAACAAATACATTAACACAATTAAATGAACAAGGTATATAACAAAAGATACGAGATATAACACCCAAACAAAGAAATTCACACAATTAAATGAACGAGGTATATAACAACAGATACGCATTATACAATCCAATTAAATCCTAACTGCATACTGGATATACCACCCAATTAAATTATGACTAGAGAATTAATTATGCATATGCTTAATGTACACAATGAAAGTACAAAAGAAAGAAATGCACTACATTTTGTGTATATACTAAGATTTACAAATATAGATATATTGTCGAGGATGTATATAAGAATAGACACGGGACGGGGTATACCACCCAAATTTTCAGAAACATATCAAATAAATGCATTGCCTTCGTTTCCACAAACTCCTCTGAGTCCTGCACCTTCCCTTTACACACTGGTCGCGGTTTCTCTCACAACAACATCCTGTAGTAAAAATTATACTTTTCTCAGTACATCATAGTATATACCATGTAATTAGCACATCCTACATTCCTTTCCTTGTAATATGAACGCTCAAATTTATTCTACTACATACTTGTTTAACGTCTCCACGCTTTGACTTCTTTTTCAGACCGCCACCACTATCACTGGGTATTACATTACTGTGGTTGGAGTCTTTTGGCTCAACCTACTTTGCCTTCTGTTTGTCCTTCGATCTCGTTGTCGCTCGATTCTTTTCTTTGCTTCCCTCGGCAGCTCTATCCCTCTTCTCCACTTTTCTTTTTCGTTTATTACCTGGCGACCCTGAGGGCGCATCACCCAGATTTTCCCTTTGCAGCTCCTGTATGACAACAAATTAAGGTGTTCAAATATATGTATAGGCGGGTGAAATGTCAATACCAATGACTGTAAATACAACTATATACATCACTGGATTCATCGTGTTTCATACCCTCTCGTGACTTCCCTTTCTCCTTCGTTTTAGGCGATACCTTTGTCTTCGCCCTAGTTTCCCCAGATGACCATTCTTTTTTAACCCCCTTACTAGGTTGCGCGGTGTCTTTTGTCTCCTTATTCATTGCACTCGTTACTTTGGGTAGGGAGCTTTGAATGTGTATACTTCAAATTATAGCCACAATATATATCAATAAAAGATGTATAACTAGATATTGAGATACACAATGAACAAGGTAATAGTCTAAGGGTCATTACCTCGGTTTCTTCATCCACCCGGATCGGTGACGATTGCTTCTTCATTTTTTTGGTCAGCATTACACTGGCAACTTTCAACATTTCACTCGCTCTTGCCATCTACAAAAATCAAGAGGTTGTAGAACGAATATTTAAACTCAAGACTCACAGCCTACATTGTAGGGGGCAACTGATCAATTAAATAAACTAAAAATGTATAACAAATAAAATCCCTAAAAAGTTGGGATCCTAAACTAATATGGAAAACATAAAATCTCAGCAACATTATATCGGAATTCATTTAATCAAGTGTATCGTAGCTTGTATAGGGTTTCACGGACTCACGGTGGTCGACCAAGTTGTCTGTTGCGCACGTAGTCGATCCGATCGGAGGTTGCCTCTCGTGTCTACCTTTTGCCGGTCGGAATCGGAGCTACAAATGTGCTATTTTTACATCGGTTTGCTTGAGGGAGGTGTAAAATTAATGGATGTTGGATCTGCACTATAACTTTTATAGTGTTTCGCAGACTCACGGTGGTTGCCCAAGCTTTCTGCCGCGCACAGAGGAAATCTGATCGTTGATGGCCTCTCGTTCTCTACCTTCCACCGCCGAAAATCAGAGTTGGGAATGTGGTATTTTGAAGTCAATTTTCTTGAGGTAAATGTGTGGTGATAGAATACAGAGTTTGAGGGAGGTGAAGGGGTTGTTAAATGAATTGAGGGGCTGTTAGATGAATAGAGGGCTAGAGGGTTTTAAGCTTGGTGGGGGATTTTTCCAACATGAATGAACTGTTTGAAAATCTGAATTTTTTTTATGAACCTTGGGCACCGGAAACGATGACATCATCATTGTGGAAGGTGGAAGGGGTTTCCATCAAATGAATGACTTTAGGTAAACCTTTGATTGGACTTTTATGGGGATGTTGAATGAAATTGTATATTATTTATTTTTATTTTTTTGTATTGTGAAACCATTGTTTTATATTATGTTGATGTCCTATGTGTGGAACTACTATAACACATATTATTCCATAGTCATTTTTGTGCAGATTGTCAATGTTCTATATATAGCTGGTAGGCTTTCTGGACTTCATTGTCGTGTTTATCGAGTTACTTAATACTGGGAAATACAAGGAATGGTAGGTTTGGCTTACGTTTCATTCAAATTATTTCAAATTTTCAAAGATTTACTAATTGTTACGTTTTTTCCTCCCAACTAATTTCTCTCTCATAAAATCAACCAATTTTTTAGTTGATTTAATTTTTCAGCGGGTTAAATCTCATAAGGGTATTTAAGTCTCAATGTAGGTTAAGTAGTTTACTAATTATAGTTGTTAGCTATATTTCATTAATTTAAGGACGTTAGCTATTTTCCAGTAACCACTATTACATTCTAGCTATTACTCTGGTTGCCCCTAAAAAGATTGCTTAAGTATGTTAATTTGGGCTTGTGGGCTTTGATGTTTGTTTTGGGCTTCATCATTTCCCAACACGGCCTTATTTAGATCATTTTACTGTTGTTAATCACTTGTTACGGTACTTAAAAGGCACTGTCGTGAAGGTATTCTACTTTGAGCGACCAATACCTTCCAACTCAAGGCTTTTGCTGATTCCGATTGAAGTTCTTGTTTGGACACCATGAGATTTGGTACTAGTTTTAGCATTTTTTTTAGTTGATTCCATTTTTTCTTGGCGGTCTGAAAAGCAGGCCACTGTCTCACGCTCGTCAGCGGAAGCTGAGTATTAAACTCTTGCTATGATCTCCAATGAACTTACTTGGTTAAACCAGCTTCTCCGTGACTTACACATTATTTATCCATCTCCTGCTTTAGTTTATTGTGACAATCAAACAACCATCTCGATTGCTTCCAACCCTACTTTTCACAAGCGCATGAAGCACATTGAGACTGACTATCATTTTGTCCGTGAAAAAATTACCAATGGGAGATTGAAGCTACTTCCTATTCGTTTTCAATTTCAATTAGCTGGCATGTTTACTAAGGCATTAAGTGCTTATGTTCTTCAGAATTTAATGATCAAGATGAGAATTTTTAATCTTCATGGTCCATTTGGGGGCTATTGAATATATTAGTGGATTTTTTTTTTTTTTTTTTTTGATAGCGAATATATTAGTGGGTTAGTTATTCTTTTATTGTATTTTAATTTTTTACCATCTCGTTGTTAGATACTTAGGGTGTGTTTGGATTGACTACTAAAAAAATGTTTTTCAAAGAATGCATTTTTTCAAAAACATTTTTTCTAGAAATGTTTATAATTAAAACACTCATGTGTTTGGTTACATTTTCTCAAAAGTGTTTTTATCTACAAGTGTGTTTGGTTTGTTCTACACTAAAAGTGTTTCTCTCAATGTCAAATTACTATAAGGACAATTATTAATAAACGATATGAATTAATAAGTTTAAATTTATATTTGCCGTTTAGAATTTAGGGTTTACTATTGTTGATGGTCGGGGTTTGGCGGTCGGGGTCGGGGTCTGGCGGTTAGGGTCGGAGTCGGGGTCAGGGTCGGGCGGTCGAGGTCGGGGCCGGGGTCGAGTTCGGACAGCCGGAGTCAGGGACGGGGTTGGGCAGTCAAGGTTAGGGTCGGGGTTTGTGTCGGGGTCGGGGTCGAGTTCGGACAGCCGGAGTCAGGGACGGGGTTGGGCAGTCAGGGTTAGGGTCGGGGTTTGTGTCGGGGTCAGGGTCGGGGTCGAGGTCGGGTGGCCGGCGGTGGTCGGGGTCGGGGCCGAGGCTGGGCTCGGGGTCGGGATCGGGGTCAGGGTCAGGGTCGCGATCGAGCAGAAGGGGTCGGGGTCGAGGTCGGGCGATCGGTGTCGGGGTCGGTGTCGGGGTCGGGGTCGGGGTCGGGGTCGGGGTCAGGCGGTCGGGGTCGGTGTCGGGGTCGGGGTCGGGGTCGGGGTCGGGTGGCCGGGTCGGGGGACGGCGGTGGTCGGGGTCGGGTGGTCGGGTCGGCGGTGGTAGGGTCGGGGTCGGGTGGCTGGGACGGCGGGGGTCGGGGTCGGGTGGCCAGGATAGGGCGGCGGTGGCCGGGGTCGGGTGGCCGGGGTCGGTGTCAGGGTCGGGGTCGGGGTCAGGTGGTCGGGGTCAGGGTCGGGTGGTCGGGTCGGCGATGGTCGGGGTCGGGTGGTCAGGTTCTGGCCAGCGGTGGTAGGGTTGGGGTCGGGTGGCTGGGGAGGCGGGAGTCGGGGTCGGGTGGCGGTGGCCGGGGTCGGGTGGCGGCGGCGGTGGCCGGGGTCGGGTGGCGGCGGCGGTGGCCGGGGTCGGGTGGCGGCGGCGGTGGCCGGGGTCGGGTGGCTGGGGCGGCGGTGGCCGGGGTTCGGGTGGCGGCGGCAGTTGCTAGGGTCGGGTAGCGACGGCGGTGGCCGGGGTTCGGGGTTCGGGTGGCGGCGGCGGTTGCTAGGGTCGGGTAGCGGCGGCAATGGCCGGGGTCGGGTGGCGGCGGTGGTCGGGTGTTGGCGGCGGTGGCCGGGGTCGGGTGGCGACGGCGGTTGCTGGGGGTCGGGTGGCGGCGGCGGTGGCCGGGGTCGGGTGGCGGCGGCGGTGGCCGAGGTCGGGTGGCGGCGGCGATGGCCGGGGTCGGGTGGCGGCGGCGGTTGCTGGGGGTCGGGTGGCGACGACGGTGGCCGGGGGTCGGGTGGCGGCGACGGTGGCCTGGGTCGGGCGGTTTGAGCGGGGCGACGGATGGAAAGAGTGGGAGGCGGTGGCCTACGACGGGTGGCCGGAGTTGGACGGTGGTGGTCGGAGTTTGGAGGCGGTGGTCGGCGGCGATCGGAGATGGTCGGTGAGGGGCGGCGGTGGTCGAAGGAGGTTGTTTGGTGGAGAAAATTTAAAAGAGGAGTGTGAGGGTATTTTGGTAATTTGAATACAATATGAGAATTATGTAGGTTTTTCAAATAAACACTCAAAAACATTTTTTTCAAAAGTTAATATCAAGTGTTTCATCCAAAATGTATTATTTCAAAAACTCATTCTCCAAAAATTCATTTTGGATGGTTGCGAAACACTTCAATTTATTCCAAAATGACTTTTTGCAAAAATTAAACACTTAGGAAGTTAAACCAAACACACCCTTAACAACTTTAGTTACAGTTGTTAAATGGTTGTTGATAGTAGCTATCCGTCGTCCTCTCATTGCATGTGTAATTGGTTATTTATCTGAGAGATTTTCCTCATTATTTAATAAGATGGAATATTAATTTTCCTCTCAAAGTTGCATTAAAAACAATTTAGGTACATTCTCAAGTATTCAATTGGTTTATTTAGGTTGTTACTATCTATGTGATGTTGGTTATACGTGAATGATTTTTGGCACCTTACAAAGGACAACCATGTCATTTAAATGATGGAGGCAAGGATACCAACCAAGAACTCGAGCCAAATATTTTAATATGAGGCATTCTCTGCAAGAAATGTAAAAGAACGAGCATTTTAGACTATTAAAAGGTTGATGGGCTATTCTTAGAGGGAATTCTTATTATCTAGTAAAAGTTCATTGTCGAATGATCACAACTTTTGCCTCATTCATAATCTTATAAGAAGATAAATGCTTATAAATCCTTTAGAAGACGAAGTTGGAGACACTCATTCAAGTACTTTTGACATGGATAGTGATCGAATAACATATGTTGAAAGTTCAAATGAATGGACGAATTGAAGAGATGATTTAGCAATTGAAATGTTCGAGGAGTGGAAGAGCATTAACCATTATGAAATGTTATGAACTCTTAGTTTGCTACTTATTTCATATATATGATATATATTCATGCACATTTTCATTTTCATTTTCATACTATGTTATATATGAAATTTGAGTTTTAATAGTTTAATATTGTAGCCACGTATTTTTGCGGACTCTTTTTTCTCTCTAATTGATAGCTAGATTAAAATAATGTATATTTTATAATTCATGATTTTTGCTTCTTTTAATTCATTGTTATTATTTTCCATGTTAATTTTAGATTAAAAGTTATTAACTTGAATTACTTTTTATGCTATTGCTTTTTATTTCTTAATGTCTAAGGTTTTGTTGGAGTGAAAAAAAAAAAAAAAAGTTTTTTAATTGATATTTGGTTTGTAAAAGAGGATATCATTTTTGGTGTAAGCTACAATTGGTATGGTTTTCAAATTGAAAATATAGCTAGTTTTTTTAATACACAAAAGCAGTAATCCTTTTGGCTTTAAAATCCCCTCTTTCTTGTTCATCCATTTCAACATCAAAACATTCAAACATCCACAAATCCACAAAGAAACCCTAGCAGAAACGCACAGATTCACAGAGTCAACCACACAACCACAAACATAGAGTTTTATTTACTGAAAAAGAAAGAAGAAGATGAACTAACGAAAAAATGGAGTTAAGAGGGAAGAGATGTTTTAATGTACCTTAGTAGGAGATGAGTTCTTGCTTATGTTCTTCGAAAAAATATTATGGTGAGGGAGAGCTGAAGTAGAAGAAGAATATAACAAATCATTTTTTTTTTAACTACCAGAACCAAAAGAAAACCAAACATGATAGATAGTAGAAGTAGTTGAAGAGTCTTTCTTCAAAATTTCTGAGAGCCACTCCAATGGACTCCCTCCTCATTCATCTGAAAGACCCAAAGTGCAAGACCGGTGAGCCATTTCATGAGCAACGCCATTTTGACAACGCGGAATGTGCGCGAAAGAGATAACACTGAATTGAGATACCAGTCGCCAAATTTCCTCAACGAACAAACCCACCTCGGTGAGGTCCTATATATCTTCATTTATGAGCTTAATGAGATGCAAGCAGTTAGTTTCGACCAAAATGGGACGGTGAACTTCAAGAACCGGATTGTCGTCTGAGTCTCGAACAATCCACTATATTGCTCCTCTGTTCGGAGAAGCACTTCAAGACGCGTCGCAATTGAGCTTTCAGTCCCCGGGAGGAGGGAAATTCCACCTAGGGGTCATAGATTCGATCTGCGGGGCTAATATTAGAAGGTAAGGCTTCTGATTTATTCTGATTTAATTCATGCAATTGTCTGCAAAAATTGAGAGGGTCTGACTTTGGGGCTCGGTATTAGAGAAGGTGTCGTATATATCGAGATCTACCCGTCTACCCGTAAATCTCACTGTATATGGTTGTATATACTATGACTATATTTTCAAGTCAGCACTTTATTTTCTATATTTAGCTTTTTGTTTCCTAGATTAAAGTTGTGGTTAGTCTTCCCTACAATATATGAACTGTATGACTGTATATATACTCCTGGCTTTGGCCATTCTCAATAACAGAAAATAATAGAAAATATGTTCTACAAATCTCTTTATGGTATTAGAGCTCGTGGTTCAGAGCAAAGATCCTAAGAAAAAGAAGAAGAAAAAAAACCCTACTAGACCCTAGGGTGGCGACGACTCTAAGAGAGGAGACGACGACCAATTGTTTTTATCGCTCCTCAGCGATTGAAATCTTTAATTTTTTTTTCACTACAAAATTCGACTACAACTACTTCGATTTTCTCGTTATGTCTAACGACAAAACAACAAAATTTGATTATCGTCATCCCGTTATGAATGACGACGAAATCACGACATCCGTTATCCTATTATGGTTGACGACGAACCTATGAAGTCTGATTATCGTCATCTTATTATGGCGGACGATGGAACAACCAAACCTCCCGACGGATGGAATTATGGACGAGGAAGAAGGAAGGAGCGATGCGGCCAAGTAGCCAATGTCGTCGGGTATGACCGAAGGTTGGTAAGGACGTATACCGCAGCACCCTCCTTACGACCTATTGATCAGGCACCCGTTCAGGATTCAGATCGGTGTGGTCTTCCTAGTCTCTCAGATGATCAGTGGGTGTTGCGTGCTCAGTGTGTAAATGAAAATGTGATGCGAGAGCACTCAGATCATGCAAACATACATGGTCTTGCAGCAAGTGATAAGTATTATTTCATTCGTTTTTCCACAGAGATTTATTCTTAGTTACTAACGAAGTGAGGTGTTAAATTAGAGGGGGTTACTTAAATGGGGTAGATTTGAGGTTGATGTGCCAAACTAACAAAGAAAGGACGAGGTATGCAAGCATAAACAAAAGCAAATAACGTGACTAAACTATTAAGTAGAGCAAGAAGAATTGCGGACTTAGCAATGTTCTAGCAATAAAATCGCAAAAGTAAAATACGAGAAAAACGGCTAAGGCAAAAACAGAGTTAAAGAATTGCGGATTCAACAATTATCTAGCAATTAAATTAACAACGATTTGAAGGTGAGATGAGGAAACAAGGTCAACTTAAGATTCCTCTATAGGCTTTTACATACGATTATTCAGCAGTAGCTTAACTTATCATGCATCTCTCGATTACTTGCATTAGATCCTTTAGTTCACTCATATCCAAGTAAGACTTAAGCATCTATTTATACAAGCAAGTTAATGAATCGTGCTAGGAAAACGCCTATTCCTAGGTCGTTTTCTGGCTACCATGAAAGGCTAGCATGAATGGACGACTCTGAACTCTTACTCCTTCCGGAGGTTAGGAGTTCTTTAGGCAAAATGGATGGCCGATCGAAATTGCCCGTGGGATGAAGTACACATACATTCAATGCATTCGAAGCTATCCTACATGCTGAACTTTCGTATTTTTAAGCTATAGATTCATCTTTAGCAGACCCTTGTGTGATTAGTTACTCATGGTTGATGGGGGATCGAAAATATTAGATTGATTAAGAATGATTTAAAGCACTTAAATGAAAGCAAGGAAAAAACAGAAAACGAGATGAAGACTTGCAGAGACTTAAACGATTCCTTGATTAAGTAAGATTCAAAGCTCAATGTGCGAAAGTATCTAAAACAGTAAAGAACTGAACAAATGAAGACGAATTGAAACCAAGCAAACAAATGTAAACAAAGGACATAAAGCAGTAAGAAACAGAAGACAGAAAGCAGTAAAAGTGTGCACGGATCCTCGCCGCAAGCGCCTCGGATGAAGGTGAAGATTAGCTGATCTTGGGGATGAATTCGATCAGAAGAGAAGAAGGATCTTCTCTTCTTCCTCTCGAGTTATTGACGCCAAGGGCTGATTTCTTCGTTCCAACAAACGGGATAAGGAAATGGATCTTTAGAATGCGTTGAGACGGGAAACTCCACGCTTCCGAGCTGTGTTTCTCCTTCACCCTTCACCTCCTTTTATAGCTTTTTGCAGGTACCTTCAGTCATGGAGAACCATCCATTTTAAACGGCGATCCTCCACGTGGCAGCAGGGGAGAGCTTAGGCGGCTGAAAGATCGCAACTGTGACGGCGGACGGTTGGACAAACTTAGCAGCAGTAGCTTAAACATTGTGGTTTCCTCGTTGTGACCGCAATATCCATTGCGGAGACAGCAATGTTTCAGCAATTTCCCTGCAATGTACATTTTGACTCTTTTAGCATCGTTTTTTATTTTTTTTGTTCCTTTTACAAATAAGTCATAATTTAGCTTCATTCCTTGAATTCTCATATTTAAGCATGTATTAAACTAAATTCTAACAAAAATGCTTAAGAGATTACACGATTCCATGGTAAAGAAGTCCCTAATTTATGTACTTTTGGTGAGGTAACACACCCCCAAACTTAAGTTATTGCTCGTCCTCGAGCAATATAAGGGCTTACTTAGGCTGCTAATTCTTGTCTTTTAACTCTATCTGACTACTTGCTGACTTCTCTAGGCTTACTATCCAAGGCATGGCTGTCCTGTGACACTCTCCTAAGTTCAAACTAACTTCACATTCTGCTTATTCTGGTTTCTCTTGCCTTTTAACCTTTTGTCTTTTATAAATTTCCTAACAACTGGTTTATCTGCCTATGTCATTAGGTTCATTGTGCAGCTATCCCTAAGTTTTCAAATTCTTCCTTAGTTTTAACCCAGACTCAGTACATGCTTTTAAAGTATTTATTAATTGAGCTACCTAGGAATCCCTACAGTCATACAAGGCTTAGCACACACGAGAATAAGAGTACAGTCCATAGAACAACTAAGCCTTGGTATCACTGTGTTGGACCAACACTCATCTCCCCTGACAAACCCTCAAGCTACAGCCCTGTGCTTAGCAAACTAAGGATCAGAGTTCATTTATACAGGACATCTAAGCACATAGGCCATAACTTGCTGGCATACATTCTTCTTCCTTGGTTTTCTTTGTTTTCTCTTTTCCTTTTTGGTAGAGTCTTCTTTTGGTTTGCCTTTTGATGCAGTGTCACTTGTGGGTTACACAAATGACCCTGATTACTCAGCATCCTTTAGAGAGACACTACCCTTTATTTTTCTGTTTCTTTCTTTTTCATATTTTTTTTCAAAGAAGAAGAATACTTATGTTTTCAAGAGGGAGAGAGAAATGTTCCTAGGCCTAGAGGCTGCCTCCCCCAAACTTATCTTCTCATTGTCCCCAATGAGAGTCTGAGGTGGCACACCCCCAAACTTGTCCTAGAAGCATCTAGTCTAAGGAAAAACAAGCTGAATTTAAAACTTCTAGGTATAGAACGACCTTCGTAGAACAGATAACTCAGAGGCAGAATTTTTCTAAAAATACAACATGGTAAGGGCTTACAGAGGTGCATGCTGAGCAATAAATGAAGCTAAATTAAACGAACAAGGGTGTACTATGACACTCATCCAGCATGCTCAATAGATAGATTACATAGTGAAGGCAGTAAAGCAGCAAAATATCGAGATTTAAACATAGCCAGCCCATCCAAAAAGACATCAACAGCATGCGAAAACTAACAAATTATTGCGGACACCGCAAGGATTTCGCAATTAATCCTACAGAGCAAATTTAGCAGTGAGCAAGGCTCCTAGCATGCTATATTCAGACATAAAGAACTACAGCAACCAGCTAAACTACCTAAGCTAGCTACTTCAGATGAAAAACAAACAGAACTACACTATTCTAAGCAAATCAAATTAACAAATCAAAACATATCATTGATTAAGGGGGGGGGGGGGGTAACAGTTCACAGAAAAGCAGGTGTATTGTGTTTTTTTTTTTTCTTAAGAGGGATCAGAAAACTCACTCGAATGCCGTCAGTCTGGCATTCAAACATTCTCATCCCCTTCTCTCATTTCTCTATGAGGCACCCAAGGCTGCAGCAGACCAGCAGGGAAGGTGGGGAGGTGGGGAGTGTGCATCCCAGCTGTTCAGCCAACTCTTGATCCCTTGCTTGCGAGTACTCAGCCCATTGGGCTAACTTGTGTTGCAAGTCCATCAGGCAAGTCATGGACAGCGACTGTGCAGCAGCCAGACCATCCATCTCAAATTCCATATTGCCCCTTCTCCGCATCCTCAAGATCGTGGGCAGCTCCAGATGGCCAGTATAAGCCAATTGCCTCTCATCCCTCGCAATAGGCACACCTGCACGCAAGCACAGTTTAGTAATAGTATTTGGGAAAAAGAGTTGGCCCTTACCTTTTCGTGAGCATTCAGTGATAGAGGCGACAATGACTTCACCCACATCAATGGTGAGTCCCCGGATGATGGCATAGAGCAGCAACGATCGCCCCTGGTTGATGGTTGTTTCATGTGTCACTAGGGAGATGCGTCTGCGTACAAGGGAGAACCAGACTGTTGCCTTGTCTCTAAGGGTCGCACTCATCAATGTGTGTTTCCCATTCCTTGAGACCGCCCAGGCTGCTTCAGGTTTGCCTATTGTGTTCAGGGCCTCTTCTAGGACTGCCTCGGATGGTGAGTCGACTATCTTGGCATATTCAGAGTGCGTATGCCCTTTGAGAGCATAAGCTTCGTTGATGGCGTTGGCAGAGAAGTCGACCTCTATCCCCCTCACCGTTGACAGACACGCTTCAGGATGTGTGAGGTTGGCGTAGAAGTCGTACACCATGTCAGGATAGGCTGGAAATGGAGGCCTGCAAAGCTCCTCCCAGCCATGGTTAATGATCCCCGCGCGCAAGAATTGCGGCAGGTCTGCAAATGCATAAATAAATCCTCGCTCGTGGAGGAGTTCTTTCTTCATCAGTTCGAGGCCCTTGGCCTCTACTTCCTTAGAGACATACCTCGCAGCTTGAGGCTCCTCTTCCGGATACATCTTCTTCTTCCCCTTGGCCCTTTCCTTAGCCGACTCCACGGCCTCGGTCTTCATCTTCTTCAAAGAAGGTTCAGCTTCAACCTTCTTCCTTTTGGCCCGTTTGGAAGCCTTTGGCCGCTTGCCCTTGACAATCACGGGGGCCTTCTTCTTGAGCCGTGCCTTGGTGGCCAGATGCTGGAGGCATTCCCCCAGTGTTTCTTTCATGGAGTCTCTGCTTTCCCCCTCCACAGGGCTGTCAAGATTGACATCCCTTAAGGTGGAAAACACCTCGTCTTCTTCAGCCGGTTCGTCGATTGGCACCGAATCTTGGTGCTCTTCAGGTGGAACTTCAGGCTCCGGCGCGTGCTGAGAAGATTCGGGGCTCTGCATGGCCGTCTCAAATGATGGACGGCCACTATCGAGGCTTTCCTCGCTTGGGGTCTTCTTTTCTTTGATCGGTGAATCAGACACCGCGTTCTTCAACTTCCTCTTCTTAGGAGTTCCGACTGGATCAGAGGGATCAGCAGCTACCTCTGTCGCCACCTTCCATTTCCTTCTTCGTACAGGCAGCTTTGGAGGCCTTGAGGGTTGCGCAGCATCGACATCTGCCAAAGAAAGCAACGCTTCCCTCACAGTCTCCTTTGCGTCAGGCGACGCTTTCTTGGGTGTGGATCGGTCTGCTCGTGTGGTCACCATTGTCGTTTCTTTGAAGATCTGAGTATGGGAGTTGCAGAGGAAGGCGAAGGCTGAGTTTTGGAGTTCCAACGGTTGAGAAATCGTAGAGAACAGAAACCCCCAACGACGGCTATTTATACTCAAGTGTTCTCCAACGACTCTTTTTGTTGCGGACTACGCAATTCTTCAGCAATTATTCAGCATAACCGTTAGGATTTTCTTGATTCGAATTGCAAGTTTTTAACAACCAAATCTCTGATTTCTCTAGATTTTTTCGTGGATCTTCTCCTCTTGATTCATCTCTCTCATTGACGCTTAAAATCTCCCATTATTATACTCCTAATCAAAATAAAAATACTTAATTAAAACAAGAAATAAACAAACGATACGCAATCTAAAATACTTACAGAAAGAAATCTAAGGCATAGCCCTCTAATGGATGAGCATAGTGATCACTCATCCTCTCTCGATTCGCCTCTTAGGCTTCAGATAGAAGGAAGGCCGAGAGTGTCTTCACATCTCCTTCCTCATAATAATGCTTCAACCTCGCACCATTTACCATGAACGGCTGCCCCTGGTGTAGGTTCCGAATCTCAATAGCACCATGAACAAAGACATTAGTAATCACAAAAGGACCTGACCACCTAGACTTAAGTTTGCCTGGAAATAACCTTAATCGCGAGTTGAATAATAAAACATGCTGACCCTTTTTAAAGTCCTTGACCCTAAGTCTACTATCATGCCAAATCTTAGTTTTTTCTTTATACATTTTAGCATTTTCGTAGGACATATGTCTTAGTTCATCTAACTCATGTAATTGCAGAGACCGCAATGTCCCCGCATCGGTTACGCAATAATTCAACTCCTTGAAGGCCCAAAAGGCTTTGATTTCTAATTCGAAGGGAAGATGACATGCTTTTCCATACACCAACCTATAAGGAGACATACCTAAGGGTGTCTTATATGCAGTCCTATACGCCCAAAGTGCATCGTTTAACTTAAAAGACCAGTCATTTCTATTAGGTTTAACCATTTTTTCAAGTATGCTCTTGATCTCCCTATTGGATATTTCAGCTTGTCCATTTGAGTGTGGGTGATAAGGGGTTGCTACTCTATGTCTAACATTTTATTTAGCTAGTACCTTTTCCATAGCTTTATTTATAAAGTGGGTTCCCTCATCACTTATTATTGCACGTGGTGTACCAAATCTTGTAAAAATATGCCTATTTAGAAATTTAATGACTGTCTTGGCATCATTCGAGGGACATGCAACAGCTTCTACCCATTTAGAAACGTAATCTACAGCTACTAGTATATATAGGTTATCTGCAGATGGAGGGAATAGTCCCATGAAGTCAACGCCCCATACATCGAAGAGTTCCAACTCTAAGATGTATGTGAGAGGCATCTCATCCTTCCTACTGAGGTTACCTGTCCGTTGACACTCATTGCAGCTGTGTGCATGGTCGTGGGCATCCTTGAAGATCGTGGGCCAATAGTAGCCACTTTGGAACACCTTTGCAGCCGTCCTTTGACCACCAAAATGTCCACCGTAAGGAGATGTATGACAGTGCTGCAACACTGACTTTGCCTCAGCAGCTGATACACACTTCCTCAGCAAAGCATCTGCACAAGTCTTGTAAAGTGTAGGATCGTCCCAGATGTACTTCCTTGCTTCATGTAGGAACCTCTTCTTTTCTTGCCCCCCTTTGAAAGTTGGTAGTACCTGTGAGGCAAGGAAGTTAGCAATATCCGCAAACCAAGGCTCCTCATTGTTATCACAATGTGCTAACACAAAGACATGCTCATCAACAAAGGCATCAGAAATTGCTGGCTCAGCAATTATTTCGCAATTACTTCGCAATCTAGATAAATGGTCAGCAACCACATTTTCGCATCCTTTTTTTATCTCTAATGTCTAAGTCAAACTCTTGCAATAATAACACCCATCTAATTAACCGTGGCTTAGCATCAACCTTCCTCATTAGATATTTTATTGCAGAGTGGTCAGTGTACACAATAGTTTTAGTTCCTACAATATAAGGCCTAAATTTTTCACATGCAAACACTACAGCCAACATTTCCTTCTCTGTGGTGGTGTAATTACATTGTGCTTCATTTAAAGTCTTACTTGCATAATATACAGGATGTGTTAGTTTATCTATTTTCTGCCCTAGCATAGCCCCAATCGCATAGTCACTAGCATCACACAATAGTTCAAAAGGTAAATCCCAATTTGGACCTACTATAATTGGTGTTTTGACTAAGGCTTCTTTAAGTTTTGTCCATGCTAGGAAACATTCTTTTGAGAAGACAAATGGTTTATTAAGCTCTAGAAGCTCACACAAGGGTTTAGAGATTTTTGAGAAGTTTTTTATGAATCTCCTATAAAAACCTGCATGACCTAGGAAACTCCTAATAGCTTTGACGTTTTGAGGTTCCACTAGCTTCTCTATTATTTCTATTTTGGCCCTATCGACCTCTACTCCTGCTCTAGATACTCTATGTCCTAGGACTATTCCTTCTTCCACCATAAAGTGGCATTTCTCCCAATTTAAGACTAGGTTGGTCTCCCCACACCTAGTTAGAACTTGTCCTAAGTTTTCTAAGCAGTTGTTAAAAGAATCACCAAAGACTGAGAAGTCATCCATCAATATTTCTATCATGGACTCATCTAAGTCAGAGAAAATAGCCAACATGCACCTTTGGAATGTTGCTAGTGCATTGCATAAGCCAAATGGCATTCTGCGAAAAGCAAATGTTCCAAAGGGACATGTAAAGGTCGTTTTCTCCTGGTCCTCTAGGTCTATGGTAATTTGGTTATATCCTGAATAACCATCTAAAAAGCAGTAATAGGCTCGGCCAGCTATTCTATCTAACATTTGATCTATAAACAGTAAAGGAAAGTGATATTTTTTTGTTTCTTTGTTAAGTTTTCTGTAGTCCATACAGACTCTCCATCCTGTAACAGTTCTAGTTGGTATGAGTTCGTTGTTTTCATTAACTATTACAGTCATTCCACCTTTCTTAGGCACACATTGAATCGGACTCACCCATTGACTATTGGCTATGGGGAAAATTACACCTGCGTCTAACCATTTGATAATTTCTTTTTTAACTACCTCCTTCATGGAGGGGTTCAACCTACGTTGGTGATCTACCCTAGGTGTATGTTCCTCTTCCAACAATATTTTATGCATGCAATAGGAAGGACTAATACCTCTTATATCAGCAATCGTCCAGGCAATAGCGTTTTTATGTTGCTTAAGCAGCAATATTAACGCAATTTCATGTTGTTCACTCAGCTTGGACGAAATAATAACAGGCAAAGTATCTTGCTCTCCTAGATATGCATACTTAAGATGATTAGGCAATGGTTTTAATTCTAGTAAAGGTGGGTGTTCAATTGATGGTTTCAAAGGATTTGTGGTTCTCTCAGACAATTTATTAGTCATACAAACATGCTGAGGGTTGTCCACAGATATATCCATCAATTCAGAGATATTTAAATCATCTATATCTACTTGTACATAGTTAGTAGAATGCTTAATTAACAGTTCATGCTCAAGTTCTTATTCCATAAGTGAATCTACTACATCTACTACATCTACATTTGCACAGGATTCAGAATCAGAGGGATACCTTAGAGCTTTAAATACACTGAATTTAACCTCCTCATCATGAACTCTCATGGTGAGCTCACCTTTTTGGACATCGATTAAAGCCCTACCTGTGGCTAGAAATGGTCTACCTAATAAGATTGGTACCTCCTTGTCTGCCTCATAATCCAGAATTATAAAGTCTGCAAGAAAAATAAATTTGTCAACCTTGACAAGTATATCCTCAATTTTACCCTCAGGGTATGCTATGGATCTGTCTGCAAGCTGCAAGGTGACAGTAGTAGGTCGTGCTTCCCCTATCCCAAGCTGACGGAATAGTGACAAGGGCATGAGATTGATGCTGGCTCCCAGATCATACAGAGCTCTGCCCACGTGCTTGCTGGTGGTGAGGATTTTTGGGAATATCCTTAATTCACAGGCTGTCGAGGCCTGACCAAAATGAATTTTATAATACATATTAACCAAAGTTTTGCAGCTAGTGGTAACAGGGTCGATCCACAGAGAAGGACGTGATTAAAATTAAGGCTTGAAATGAAAATTAAGTAATCGATTGGGTTTTGTAACAAAGGGGGGAGTTTAAGCATGCAACAAAAGAAATTAATCGCTAACGGAAGAATAAAAGAAAGAGAGAATGAAGAGTGATCGGTTCGGGGGATGTCAGGATTCTTGCTAGGCATTCTTACACTTATCATTTAATTCGAAATCTAAGGCTAAACATTGACATGCACGCGGTCGGTTACCTGGGAACCCCTTGTGTAACCGGCTCCATATTAATTAATTAGAACTAAAGTCCTAACTAAACATTATTTAAAGCCTCCCCAGAGTGATCAGCCCCAAATTGACTCTAAACAGTCACTAGCTAACCGCGACGAACATTCGAATATGCATTCTAATTGCTAACTGGCTACCCGGCAACCCTGAAGTACCCAACAATCAGCATACATACATCGATACTCCGATTTAATTTTGTTATCCTGTGTTACTAGGCGAATAGTGAGAGGCACGGCATCGCTATTCTATAACGATAACACAAGCTAGAAAACTCGATTATCCGTCGGCGAAATCTAACTTATGCATGGGTTTAAGCAAGAATAACAAATGCATTCAGTAATACTAGCCAAATCAGAACCATAAGTATAGATTATCAAAGTGCAAAAAGAGCCTAACAAATTATCCCTAAATTACCCCAAACCGTTCACAATACCTTAGCCGACCATGGGGCGGATCGTCACAAACGCTCCAAGAAAAGCCATGGACATCATCCCTAAAACTATTACAAATAAAAGCTCCCTAACTATGCCACAACTGGCGGAGCTAAGCTAAAAATGGAAGAAAAACCGAGAGGAAGAAGATGAAGTTCGGAGGTAGAATGGCTGAAAATCGTCCTTCGGCCGATTTAAATCCGTCGGAGCGTCGAGATGCTGGGACAGCGTCGCGACGCTGCGACCTAATGAAATCCGCGCGCGCCTCGCGATGGCGTCGAGACGCTAGGCGAGCGTCTCGACGCTGGCCCGATAATTTCTTGTGCGCGCCTCCCTCGGAGCGTCTCGACGCCACGGCGGGGTCTCGACGCTCGGCAGCGTTGAGCAAGCGTCTCGACGCTGTCTGCTCGACGCTTGCTCTCGGGTTTGGGCTGGAAAATTACCTCTCCTAGGCAATTTTGGTCTGATTCTTCTTGGATCAACTCGCCCTTTTCCCGATGCACTCCCGGGGCGTTAAAACACCGCTCTTAGCTCCGAAACAAGTCCAATGGACGCACGAGCTCTTTTCCGAGAATCTCCTATAAACGAGATAAATTAGACAATTAAATGCGGAATTTAGCTTGAATTAGGGAATGAATAATAGCTCCAAAATGGAGTTATCAAACACCCCCAACTCGAATCTTGCTAGTCCTCGAGCAAGGCTAATAAAGAAATTGACTCTAAGGACATGCTTACATGCTTCTAATTCAAACCTCGATGCATTTTGCAAATTTAAACACAACATAATCATGAAAGCAATCCGCGCATGCATTTACTACGAACATATCAAAAATCAACTATCGCTCCCTAACGTGTGTGTGTGCTAGCCAACCTATCCTAAACCCCCATAAGCCCGGAAAAACCACATGCAACAAATCATCCCGTTTTCCCCCTACTTCTAGCGTTTAAGAACAGTCTCCACTTGACTTACATGAGAGAGAGTAGCAAACTAAGAGACCTAAATATTTTCTCATTCTTTTTCTTTCACGAGTACTTTGTACTCTTTGTTAAGGTTCTTTGAACCTAACTTTTTATTTTCTTTTTCTTTCCAACCTCGAGTTGCCTAACACGTCAAATTCATGCATAAACTTCACGTTTTTAAGGACTAACGCTCACTTCTTAGGTGCACCAATAAGAAGGAGGAGCGCCTCGAGAGACTTTTCTTGCTAACATGCTTTTCTATTTTATTTTATTTTAGGCTTAGCGCAAGCTAACTCGATTAATTTGACCACTTACCCTTATGCAACAAGCTACCTAAGAGTGCCTTTCGGGGTGACAACAAGAATTAAAGCTTCATGCGATCAACTAAGCCTACGGAGTCTAGGACGAGGTTGCCTAAGTGCTCGATAGATGCAAGGGAGCAACAGAAAAAAAATTTAAAATTTTTGACATGAACCTAATAAATGCAAAACGACTCATGCAAAAACTAGATTATGTACATGATCAGATTTCCAATATGCATTTCCTAGATTATCATAATTAGAAAGCAGTAAACAGAGTCCCAAGCACTTCAATATTCAAAATTAGCACTGCTCAACCAACTACACATGCAAGTCCACGACATCCACCCCCAACTTCAGAAGTTGGCATTGTCCTCAATGCCACTTAATCAGATATACAACGAAGAAAGAGGGAATGAAAAACAATACTCCCCTGATTCTTAGCGAAGTTGGCGAGGGAAAGGACGCGGCGCGTTCATCATCGAAGCCCAAAATTTTCCTCAACTTCCTCGATTCCTAAAAAAACAGCAAGCTACATTAGCTAAATTAAACTAAACTAAGAACAAAAAACAGCAATGAAATTAAAAACAGAAAGAACCGTTCAACACTCGGGTGCCTCCGAGAAGCGCAGAATTTTTAAAGTCGTTTGCTCGACTGAATTCTCTCCAATAACTCATCCATATTCTGATAGTGCGGGGGACGTTCCAGACATGTCCTCATCCACACTACACCTGCAAACACCATTCAAAATTTTTTGTTCTCTTCGTGCCTCCAGCACGTGAATATCACAATGATTAGTATAAAAAACAGCATCCATTTTAATCAATTCTAAGTCAGTTTTTTTAACAGAGACATGAGAGTTATCCCTCAAGCGCGAGGTCAAACTCTCAGTCTCGACAGACTCAACACAGGAAACATTCTCCATAGACTTATTCTCAAATAAAGAAAACTCATGCACTGTATCATCAAACTCTAAGGAAATAACGCCCTTAAACACATCTATTTTGACCCTCGCGGTCTTAAGAAAAGGGCGCCCTAACAACATAGAGGACGAAGCATGCAAAGAATTTTTATTCATGTCAAGCACAAGAAAATCTGCAGGAAACATCATATCTCATACTCTAATCAGAACATCCTCGACCTTCCCTCTAGGACGTATACAAGACCCATTAGCAAGCTGAATCACCACATCAGTCTCATGCAACTCATTAAGATTCAAATCTAAAAATAAACCATGCGACATGACATTAACAGATGCTCCAAGGTCAAGCATGGCATTTTTAACAATTTTACTACCTATCATGCATGAGATAGTAAACGTACCTGGGTCGTTGCACTTTGCGGGCAACGTACCTGAGAGGATCGCAGCAACATTCTCCTTTCTCTTTTCAGTCCCTCTGGACTTTCTCTTCTTTGTGCACCAGCTCCTGAGGAATTTGGCATATTTTGGCACTTGGCTCACTGCCTCAAGGAGCGGTATGTTCACCATCACCTTCTGGAAGGTTCTCAAGACCTCCTCGTCTTCGTTTGCCAGAGTAGGCTTCGCAAGCCTACTGGGGAAGGGTGTTGTGGCGACATTCTCTTGCACAATCTTCTCTTCTTTCTCATCCTTCAGCTCATCAAGAGTAACTGGGGCGGCCTCATTCAAACTGCCCTTGGCTTCCTTCACGGCTCTGAAGGGAACTGATTTCCCACTCCTCAGCTGGATTGCACTCACGTTCTCACATGAGTTCACCGTGGTTTGGGAAGGAAGCTTCCCAGAGCTCTTGCTCTCAATCTTGCTTATCGACACCGCCATTTGCGTCAGCTGCTTGTTCAGATTTTGCAGCTCTGCTTTGTGTGAATTTAGCTCTTCTCGAGCTTCTTTCTAAAATTGGCTTGTCGATGTCACGATGGTCCGAACCATCTCTTCCAACGAACTGGAGGAACTCGAAGCTTGAGCTTGGGAGGAAGTGTTAGGCCTATCGTAGGACTGGCCTTGGAAGCGTTGTTGTCCTTCCCTATTCCCATAACTCAAATTGGGATGGTCACGCCAACCGGGGTTGTATGTGTTCGAGTAAGGATCATACTTCCTTGGGTTTGAAGCATATCCCCCGATTGCGTTGACCTCCTCTTCTCGGCTTCCTCCGACAAACTTCTTCAATAAATTTCCAATCTCGGCCACCTGGGCCTTCATTTCCGTCATCTCGTGACTCTGGGCCACGCTGTGAACTTGCCCCTGCCCGCGAATACCGAACTGCTGCGAGTTGTCCGCCATGTTTGCAATCAACTGTTTGGCTTCCACCGGGGTCTTATCAATCAACTCCCCACCGCTCGCGGCATCGATCATTTGCCGATCATGAGGCGTCATACCCTCATAAAAATACTGGATCAGAAGCTGATCGGCAATTTGATGATGCGGGAAGCTTGCGCACAGGCGCCCAAAGCGTTCCCAGTACTCATGCAGGGATTCACCAACATCCTGGGTGATCCCATAAATTCTTTTTCTCGGTGTTGTGGCAAGGGACGCAGGGAAAAATTTCTCCAAGAAAACCCTCTTCATGTCCTGCCACGTCGTAATCGATCCGGAGGGCAAATAATAAAGCCAGTCCTTGGCTTTATCCTTAAGCGTGAAGGGGAATGACCTTAAATTCAGCTGCTCCTCCGTTACTCCTGCGGGCTTCATCCCCGCACAGACGCAATGAAACTCCATCAAATGCTTGTTCGCATCCTCACCTGCATTACCATGGAAAGAAGGCAATTGGTGAATTTAACCGGATTTTAATTCAAAATTACCTGCTACCACGGGGTAGTTGATGCACAGGGGTTGCAAATTCAAATTTGGCGCTGCCAGCTGTTTCAACGTCCTTGGCGCTTCAACTTGCGCCATCTCCTCAACAAAGAAGGGATTGTCTTCTTCCTCAAACAATCTTCGCCCCTTGCGGGCTTCTCTTCTCAACCGCCGCTCTTCTCTTTCGATCTCAAGTATGAACTGTAATCCACTAATCTCAGAAGAACGGGTCATACACAAAAAAAATTTTAAACATACAGAAACAGACAGAAAAAATTTTTAGAACACCATCAATCAACCAAAATCAAAGTCAAACATAATTTCAATCAATTTTTGCCTTCCCTGGCAACGGCGCCAATTTTGGTGGTGAGGATTTTTGGGAATATTCTTAATTCACAGTCTGTCGAGGCCTGACCAAAATGAATTTTATAATACCTATTAACCAAAGCTTTGCAGCTAGTGGTAACAGGGTCGATCCACAGAGAAGGACGTGATTGAAATTAAGGTTTGAAATGGAAATTAATTAATCGATTGGGTTTTGTAACAAAGGGGGGAGTTTAAGCATGCAACAAAAGAAATTAATCGCTAACGGAAGAATAAAAGAAAGAGAGAATGAAGAGTGATCGGTTCGGGGGATGTCGGGATTCTTGCTAGGCATTCTTACACTTATCATTTAATTCGAAATCTAAGGCTAAACATTGACATGCACGCGGTCGGTTACCTGGGAACCCCTTGTGTAACCGGCTCCATATTAATTAATTAGAACTAAAGTCCTAACTAAACATTATTTAAAGCCTCCTCAGAGTGATCAGCCCCAAATTGACTCTAAACAGTCACTAGCTAACCGCGACGAACATTCGAATATGCATTCTAATTGCTAACTGGCTACCCGGCAACCCTGAAGTACCCAACAATCAGCATACATACATCGATACTCCGATTTAATTTTGGTATCCTGTGTTACTAGGCGAATAGTGAGAGGCACGGCATCGCTATTCTATAACGATAACACAAGCTAGAAAACTCGATTGTCCGTCGGCGAAATCTAACTTATGCATGGGTTTAAGCAAGAATAACAAATGCATTCAATAATACTAGCCAAATCAGAACCATAAGTATAGATTATCAAAGTGCAAAAAGAGCCTAACAAATTATCCCTAAATCACCCCAAACCGTTCACAATACCTTAGCCGACCATGGGGCGGATCGTCACAAACGCTCCAAGAAAAGCCATGGACATCATCCCTAAAACTATTACAAATAAAAGCTCCCTAACTATGCCACAAATGGCGGAGCTAAGCTAAAAATGGAAGAAAAACCGAGAGGAAGAAGATGAAGTTCGGAGGTAGAATGGCTGAAAATCGTCCTTCAGCCGATTTAAATCTGTCGGAGCGTCGAGACGCTGGGACAGCGTCGCGACGCTGCGACCTAATGAAATCCGCGCGCGCCTCGCGATGGCGTCGAGACGCTAGGCGAGCGTCTCGACGCTGGCCCGATAATTTCTTGCGCGCGCCTCCCTCGGAGCGTCTCGACGCCACGGCAGGGTCTCGACGCTCGGCAGCGTTGAGCAAGCGTCTCGACGCTGTCTGCTCGACGCTTGCTCTCGGGTTTGGGCTGGAAAATTGAAGGGAAGGGCAAAATAGAAAATTTGAAGTCATGGGAAGAGCAAAAAAAAGAAAGAAAATAAAGTGTTGAAGTTGATTTTTTTAATTTAAAAATAATAGATAAAACTTGTCAAATTAAACACTCCCACATAATGGCTGTTTTTAAATAATATTGTACTTTTTCAAACTTTTTATAAAAATATTGTAAGTTTGAAACTATTTTTAAAAATAATCTCGTTATAAAGGGAGGTCGTCTTTTCAAAATTTTAACCAGATATTCAAAATTTTAAAAAAAGGTATGGTTGGAAAGCTAACAGGGAGAGCTTCAATTTGATAATTGGTTTCACTATTTTTGGAGTTGTGTATCAAAAGATAAACACCATTGAAGTTGAACTATAGTTCTGCAAATTTCAGAACTGACGATTCTTTGAGAAGTGTATTAAAAAATTTATATCTTTTTACCCAGATATTCAAAAACTTCGAAAAGGGTACTGTTGGAAAGCGAACAGATAGAGCTTCAATTTGATACCTAGTTTCACTATTTTTGGAGCTGTGTATCAAAATATAAATACCACTGAAATTGAACTATAGTTCTGAACATTTCATAACTGACGATTATTTGAGAAGTGTATTCAAAAATTGATATCTTTTTACCCAGATATTCAAAAACTTCGAAAATGGTACTGTTGGAAACCTAACACAGAGAGCTTCAATTTGATACCTGATTTCACTATTTTTAGAGTTGTACATCATAAGATATATATGGTCAAATTTATGAAAACTTCATTAAACCCAGAACTGAAGATATGACTGAAAACTTCAAAATTGTAGCTAAACTTCGACGATCTGTATTTTTTAATACACACAACTCTACAAATAGTGAAACTAGATATCAACTTTAAGCTCTCTCTGTTAACTTTTCAAACGTGCCTTTTTCGAAATTTTTGAATATATGGGTAAAAAGATATCAATTTTTGAATGCACTCCTCAAAAGAATCTTCAGTTCTGAAATTTGCAGAACTATAGTCCAACTTCGATGGTCTTTATATTTTGATACACAACTCCAAAAATAGTGAAACCATGTATCAAGTTGAAGCTCTCTGGTAGCTTTCCAACCATACCTTTTTTGAAAATTTTGAATATCTGGTTAAAAAGATATCAATTTTTTAATAAAAGGAACGTAGATGTCGCACGTAGAGCAAGATCGTCTTTTCAAAAGACGACCTTCATCCACGTGGATCAAGATCGTCTTTTCACGTGCAAGATCGTCTTTTCAAAAGACGACCTTCATCCACGTGGAGCAAGATCATCTTTTCAAAAGACGACCTTTGATCGCGTGTAGAGGTCGTCTTTTGAAAAGACGACCTACCTTTAAAACAACAATATTTTTAAAAATAGTTTCAAACCTACAATATTTTTATAAAAAGTCTTAACAAGTACAATATTATTAAAAAATAGCCCCACATGATTGGGCTGCAAAAGATAGTTGTAGCCCGGGATGCAAGCATGGTTATTTGGACTTTGGAAATTGGAATTAAGTTTTCTCTCAATTCAGTATTGTTTAACGATTTTATACAACACATATATTTCCTCATAAACTCCTCTGTTTTTGCAAAACAAAGTTCATGAAGTAAGGGTAAAGGTTTGTTAGTTTATAACACTTAGCTTTAGGTCGTCCCAACTAAATTACTTTCTTTTTTACTATCAAAGACTGTACAGTGGAGATTGTCACACGTGACTCACACACTCCTCTCAATAACAAATATACACCACGTAATGAGTAAGTAAAATGAAACAAATTTTAATCTCACTTTACTCTCTCATATCAAAGAATCACATGCAAAAGAAAGAATGGCAAAAATAGAATGCTCAACCAACCTCATGAAGAAGGTGATCCAGAGATCATAACCAAGCCAAGCACCAAATAAGATCAAGGAGAGAAAAAGTTGAAGACAAGCAATTATAGTGGTTCGGAAAATTATGCCTACATCCACTTCAAGGTAACCCAATCTATTACTCTTAATGTTCGAGCCATTTTTACAGAGAATACAATCATACTTCTCAAAACCTCTATCTTACAATGAATCGTATTTTGCAGAGATATAGAAAGAGAAGAAGTAACTTCGAGGAGGATGCTTTTGTGTAACTAACTCTGAGCATTCTGTTAGAGGTCAAATTTATTTTACCAACTTCTTCTAATTGATTCAACTGTTAAGATAAATTAGTTCAATTTCATAACAATTCTCCACTTTTAACAAATTTAACTTGGTACCTTGAATCTTCCACATAATTTATCGATCAGTTGGAAAGTCTACTACATTGAGTAGACTTAGGCAGTGCTCAAGCTTAGTACGTATCACTCCCTTTGTCAAGAAGTCACAGTTGCATTGTCTTCGGTTTTCACTTTTTCTATCTCTAATGAAGTGCAATCGGATGTCTACATGCATTGTTCTTTCATAAAATTGATGATTCTTTGATAAATGTATTGCACTTTGATTGTCACGCATGATATTTATTGTATCTTGTTCAAAACCCAATTCATTTAGCAACCCTTGTAGCCATATAGACTCCTTTACTGCCTCTATCATTGCTATGAATTCTGCTTCTGTGGTAGATAGAATAACAATAGATTGCAGATTAGACTTCCAACTTATAATATTTCCTCCAAATAGGAAGGTATAACCCGTCAGAGACCTTATCTTATCTAGATCACCAGCAAAATCAGAGTCCGAGTAACCCATCAACTCTAGACTGGTGGAATTAGGATGTTTATAGAGTAGCCCATTTTGGAAAGATCCAGCCAAGTACCTAAACACCCACTTTGTAGCCTCCTAGTGAGTTTTCCCAGGATTACTCATATAACGACTCACCAAACTAGAACAGTGAGTCAAGTCAGGTCTAGTGCAGACCATTAGATACATGAGGCTACCCGTGGCATTAAAGTAGGGACTTTTCTCCATTTAGTCTATGTTCATCACTACTAGGAGAATATTTAGCAGAAAGTTTAAAATGTTGAGCTAAAGGTGTGTCCACTGGCTTTGAATTGATCATATTAAACTTTTTCAAAACCTTTTTGCATATACAGATTGGCACACAAATAACTCACATTTGCTTCTGTTGTAATTTTCATCCCTAGAATTCTTTTAGCGACCCCTAGGTCTTTCATATCAAATTCTTTTGGCAACAAAAACTTGATATGCTTTAATTCTTATAGATTATCTCCTGCCAGGAGCATATCATCAACATATAGCGAAAGATAGACCATCCATTTCGTGTCAACTTCTTTAATATACACACATGGGTCATAGTTGCTCCTTTTGAACTTGATCTTTGTTACAAATTCATCAAATCGCTTATAGCAGCACCTAGGTGACTGTTTAAGCTTATATAGGGACTTATTGAAGCGAAAAACGAGATCTCCTTCTTTCTTTTCTTTATACCCATCAGGATGGTTCATATAAATTGTTTCTTCTAAGTTCCCATGTAGAAAAGCAGTAGTGACATCTAACTGTTCCCAACTGTTCTAACTCCATGTTCTTACATGCCACAATAGCTAATAGTCACCTGATGGAGGTGTGTTTCACAACGGGAGAAAATATCTCATTATAATCAATGGCTCTTTGCATGAAACCTTTGGCTACTAATGTAGCCTTATATCTTATTCCTCCTTCTTCAACATTTCCTAGCTTCCTTTTAAACACTCATTTGCAAGCTATAGTTTTTTGCTTTAAAGGCAGAGTTCTCAAAGTCCAGGTGTTATTTTTGTATAGTGAACTCATCTCACTGTCCATTGCCCTGATCCAATGATTACTTTCACGACTATTAATAGCCTTTTCATAACTTCTAGGTTCTTCTTCAAGAAACTCATCACTCAAGTTAAAAGCATAGGCAACACAATCTGCTTGCCCATACCTCTGTGGTGGCTTTATTTCTCTTCTTTTCTTGTCTATGGTTAAGGAATAATTAGTCAACTCCTATGTGGCTCTAACAATTTGTTGATCTTATGATTCCTCTAGTGGCTCAACCTCTATTGTTCGTGGTGAAGTAGATTCATGTGAAACATCAGGAATAGGATTACTTTATGATCTGTGAATCTCCACTTTAGAACTAATGGCCACTTCTTCTTTATCACTTTGTTTAATCAAAGTTTTATTCTTAGAGTTTATATAAAACTCTTCTTCTCTGAAAAGAACATCCCTACTCACTACACTTCTATTTGTCCTGAAATCCCAGAACTTAAAGCCTCTGGTACCAGTAAGATAACCTATAAACATGCACTTCACATCCCTAGGCTTAAGTTTTCCCTGTTTTACATGTATATATCCTATACAACCAAAAACTTTTAAGTTTGACAAATCTGGAGGGTACCCTGACCACATCTCCTCAGGTGTTTTAAAAACAATAGAAGTACAAGGACTCTTATTTATAGTATAACAAGTCGTAGCTACAGCCTCGGCCCAAAACATTTCAGTAAGATTGGCTTCTTCAGACATCATGCATCTAACCCTCTCCATGATAGTTCTATTCATCCTCTCAGCCACCCCATTTTGTTGAGGTGTATAAGTCACTGTCTTATGTCTAGTTATCCCATTTTCAGCACAAAAATTATTAAATTCATGTCCCAAGAACTCTAAGTCATTATCAGTTCTTAGAAATTTTACTTTCCTATCAGTTTGATTTTCAATGCTTATTTTCCAGTCTCTAAACTTTTCAAACATTTGGTCTTTAGACATAAGCATAAATGCCCAAACGTTTCTAGAATAATCGTCAATCAAGGAAATAAAATACCTTGAACCGCTCCAAGAAGGCGTGTTAGATGGTCCACATAAGTCAGCATGCACATAATTAAGAATGGCAGTTGTTGTATGTGCACCTTTTGAAAATTTCATCCGATTGGACTTTCCGAGTACACAATGTTCACAAAACCTCAACCTTTTATTACCTTGAGACTTGATTAAGCCTTGCTTCATGAGTTCTTGAAGACATATTTCATTGATATGACCTAACCTTCTATGCCATAGCTCTATTTCTTCAACTTTATCTTTATGTGCAAGCAAAGAATGGGCTTGAAGAGAGACTTCTGTTAGAATGTAAAGCCCATTCCTCTTTTCTCCAGTAAACACAATTCTCTCTTCTTTCTTTACTTGCAAATTTCCTCCTTGGCCATGAAAGGAACAATACTGATCATCAAGCCTTCCCAAGGAGATTAATTTCTCCTTAACTTTGGAACATGCCTTACATCCCTTAGAAGTATGTCTTTATTGTCTTGGAGCTTAAGTACCATCGAGCCTATACCAACCACCTTGCAACCGTCCTTGCAACCGTGGTTGTCTCCCATGAACACTGATCCACCATCCCATGATTTGTAAGAAACAAACCATTATTTTGAGGATGTCATATGATAGGTACACCCTGAGTCTAAGACCCAGTGACAAATTCTTGTTTTCACTCTTGATAATCTTTGTTTTGTCTTCATTTTCTCATTAGAATAGGATGCTTAAATACAGCCTAAACTAACCCTAATTTGCTAAAATACTAAACTAAATGCATAAACATAATTCCAAAGATAGATAATTCTTAATACCCTCCCTCAAGTTGGAGCATGAAAGATCACAAAATGCCCCACTTAAAAATATGGTGAGGATAAAGTAAAATGTGATGGTAAAAAAAAAATATTTGTAGCCTCCGAACGCGGGTCAGTGTTGCAAACTTCATGTCGATGCTCATTGCATCTTTAATTTTCCAGGAGCCTCCAAACGCGGGTTGGTGCTCCAATCTTCAGGTCTATGCCAATATGACACCTTTAAATTTATGCGGGCTTCACATCATCGCTTTGACCACGCAATGTCAGAAAAAAATCTGCGAGCCTCTGAACGCAGGTCGGTGCTTCATAAATCAAATTCCATGGTTGTTGAAGGAGAGGACGAAGAATTTCCACCTCAGTGTTCCCTTCAGTAATTCGAAGGAGAAGTTTTCGCCTCAGTGCTCCCTTCATTCATCGTCATCGAAGGAGAGGACAATTTGAGCTCCCTCAGTACATCCTTCAGTAATTCGAAGGAGAAGAAGAATCAAACAGCCCTCAATATTTCCTTCATACATCCTCATCGAACACACGATCATGTGTGCTGGTTTGAGTCACCAAAGACCCATTTTTTTCATTTCGAACAGCACAACAGCCATCAGATTTTTATTTTTTTTACTTTTTTTTTTCATTTTTTTTTTCTTCAACACAGTGTCCAAGCCCAAAAAAAAATCATTTCGGTGGCAAAACGCCGCCCAAAATGCAATTTGTTTTTAATCAAATCAATGTCACTTCTTCCCTCTTTTATGGAAAAGTGAACTAATTTTTTTTTTCTTGTTTGAGATGTACCTCTCTCTTTTCTTTCTTCTCCATCTTCATCTTCTTCTTTCTTCTTTCTTTTTCTTTTTCATAATATGTCAATGGCCAAAAGAATAAAACATAGAAAAGAAAGAGAGGCACAAACCAACTCTTTCGTCGGAGCTCCTTCCGATCTCGAAGAGCCTACGCCGGCGGTGTGCGCTTCAGATTCCGGCAGTGGTGACCGGAGCGTGCGAGGTGGTGGCTGCTTCAGATCTAAACCAGAAAAACAGATCTGGATTTTTTGTTTTGTTTTGTTTTTTTTTTCATCTTCTTCTCTTGAAGAACACAAACTGGGTTCTAAACTCAGACAAAATCAGATAAAATCGGAGAGGAACAAAGTTGGGCGAACTCACTTCAACATCGGAGGAATAAGGTTGGGCGGCGGCGGCGGAATCGCCGCTGCCCTAGCATTTTTGTATGATCGAGTATAGCAAGATTTTTGCTCTGATACCATGACAAATTCTTGTTTTCACTCTTGATAATCTTTGTTTTGTCTTCATTTTCTCATTAGAATATGATGCTTAAATACAACCTAAACTAACCTTAATTTCCTAAAATACTAAAATAAATGCATAAACATAATTCCAAAGATAGATAATTCCTAATACCCAGTCTTCCTTCTTTTCAGTTTCTTGTTCAATGACCTTATCCTCAGTGGCTGCTAGGAGTTCAGAAAATTCAAGTCCATCCTCTCAAATAGAGACATCTCTCTTTCCTTGTTCCTTAGGTTTTCTAAAATCATTTATTTCTTCTCTCTGGACAATTTCTCTTAAAATGTCCTTCCTTATGACAGATGAAACATCTTAGAATAGTTTTATCTTTGTGAAGACGTTGCCCTTTCACAAACTTTCCTCTCCTTGAGTTGTTCTTCCCCTTAGAAATAAAGATTCTGAGTCTCCATTCCCCTTAGTTTCAGATATAAATTCTAGTTCTTTACACCTAAGGGCTGTGATAACAGAGTCATTACCGATTGTATCTCTTCCATACTTCAAGGTTGTTTTCACATCCTTGTAACTCTCAGGCAAAGAGTGAATGAGAATTGTTGCTTCAGTTATTGCTCCTAGTTTCTCCCATGATTGTGCAAATTATGTGGTAAGCTTCTTGAATTCATCAAGATTTGCATCCAGGGATTTAGTTGAACTCATTTTGAAAGAAAATAATTTCTCCCTCACATACATCTTATTTGGAAGAACCTTTCTTAAGTAAAGTTTATTCAACTTTTCCCAAATGTCAAAAGCAGTAGTTTTAGGAATTCATGGTAAATGCCTTTTTTAGAACTCATGGTAAATGGCCTTTTTTGGAAATCCATTTTAATCAATGTCCCTTTTTTTTAAATTGAGTTTGGTGTCCCTTTTTTTAAAACAAATTCTCTCTCCTAATATTTTTCTTCCCATTTTGTCCTCATAACCACTATTCCTAAACAAATCTTTCCATTTTTTCTCTCATTTTATTTTCTATCCTAAAAATAATTAAAAAAAATGTTTGATTTTATTTCTCCCTCCCCTACAAAAATGCTAGATTTTATTTTTCTCTGTCCTAATTTTATTCTCTATATTCTAACAATTTAAAAACAAAAATAGTTTTAAAGGAAAACTCCTCATGCGAGATTGTTTTGTAGCATGCTCATCACTGCCATTGACGTGAATCTTCTTCTTGTTCTGCTTCTGGCCACCAGCGTTAGTGAAAATAAAGTTTACAGATGGGTTGCTCTTCTTCTCCTCAAACACCTACCTTCACACTCAAATGGGTCTTTCTGAAATTGAGTTGGAATTATGATTTAGGATATGAGGTTCTTTGATTTCAGTATGAACCAAAGATAAATTTTGTTGAAAAATCCAGAGAAATTTTTTTATGGAAAATCGTGATTTGGGAGATGGAAATTTTTTATGAGATGAATTTTTTAGATTTTTAGATGTGGATTTTGTTGGAAAATCGTGATTTGGGAGATTTGATTTCAGTAGATGGAAATCTTGATTTGGGAGATCGATTTAGGAGATGGGAGATGGAAAATTGATGTGGGAGATATTTTTTTTTAGATTTTTTAGATGTGGATTTTGTTGGGAAATCTACCTGGATTTTATTATATGGTCTTTGATTAGGTAGGATTTGTGGATATTTTAGATTTCACTGATTTTTTAGATTTCAGTTAATGGGAAATTCGTGATTTGGGAGCTAGAAGGAGATTATAGCCAAGCGACTCAGCCGATCATCGAAACTTTGGCGTCTACAAAAGCTTCGAGATTTTTATTTAAATGTCTTTTTCTTCTAAACTATTGTTGTTGGTTTTCTAAAACAATTATCATTCGTAAAATTGTACAATTGCATGTACGGTATAATTTCAATTTGCAAAATTGTAAATAACTTGGAAGTTATTTAAATGTTTTTTTTTTCGGTATTGGTGTTGGTTTTCTAAAACAATTACAATTCGTAAAATTGTACAATTGCAAGTACGGTATAATTTCAATTTGCGAAATTATAAATAACTTGGGAGTGCATTTTGCAAAATTATAAATACAGTGTAGTTTCATTTTTCATCCCTGCTTTATTTTCTTCCGTTTGTGTAATTCTAATACGAAATGGACTATTTACGGTTTGTTTTATTTTTTTCCCCAATTTTTTTTGTCACTGTTTACAACCGCATGTTATGTTTTGTTTATTTACCATGTATTTGATAATTGCAAATACACTTTAATTAAAATTTGCAAATAACAATAGGTTATTTTTTTTTTTTTTTTTTGCCTTCTGATACTGTGTATTTGTGCAAATACAATGTCAATACAATTTATCTAATGTATTTACGGTGTATTTGTTACTTTAATTAAAATTTACAAATAATAGTATGTTATGTTTTTGTTTTTTTGCCTTTTGATACAGTGTTTTGTGCAAATACAATGTCATTACAATTTGCAAAATTGTAAATACACTGTAATTAAAAAATTTTAAAATTGTAAATACACTATAATTGCAATTTACAAACTTAGAATGCATCTCTCTATTTTTTGAGATGTATTACAAAGACTAGCATATTTTTCTCGTTTTTTTTTTCTATCGTGTAATTGCAAGTTGAAAAATTGCAAATACAGTGTAATTGAAAACAGAACATTGTTTTTGCACTTGTAAGCCGGTGAAGTTTGTCTCAATTACACTATATTTACAATTTTGTAGATGATTAAAAATTGTAGGAGAGTTTCGTATAAGTTTTCATTTTCTTTTTCTTTATTCTTATGATTTTTTAAGTCGATTTTGTACGATTTTTGTGGATTGAAAATGGTAGGGGAATTTCGTATATAAGTTCTGATTTTTTTTTCTTTATTCTTATGATTTTTTAAGTCGATTTTGTACGCATTTTTAATTTTTGAAACAGATGGATTGAAAATGGTAGGAGAATTTCGTATAAGTTCTGATTTTTTTTTTCTTTTCTTTATTCTTATGATTTTTTAAGTCGATTTTGTACGATTTTTAATTTTTGAAACGAGTAAAAAGAGGAAGAGAAGGGAGAAAATCTTAGGGGAGAAATTTATTTTTTTGGAGAAAATCTTGTAGGAGTGAGAATTAATTTTTTTTTTTAAATTATAAAATCTTATAAATTGAGGTGAGAGATTGAGATTTAAGGGGTAAATAAGGAATGAAAAAAATAGGAGAGAGAGAAATTAAACTAAAAAAAGACGTATATCAAACTTTTTTTTAGAAATGACATCTATCAATATTGATACTTTAAAAGGGTCATCTGTCTCATTGCCCCCATCAATTAGTTGTCTTAACACACTATCTGAAATATTCAAAATCAATGTAGTATAAGTTGTATCCCAAGTCTGTTTTTCAGCATCTGTGAGTGAATCTGGAAGTTTCTTAGGGTCCTCAATTGCTTTCAAAGCTTTCTGTGAAAGCAAGACAGCCTTCATCTTCTTTGACCACAAATTGAAATCACCACTTCTCCGCCTCATATTTTGCAATCGCCATTGATGTATATCCACAACTCTATACCAATTTGTACCGTGGAGATTGCCACACGTCACTCACACACTCCTCTCAACAGCAAATATACACCACGTAATGAGTAAGAAAATTGAAACAAATTTTAACCTCACTTTACTCTCCCCTATCAAAGAATCACATGCAAAAGAAAGAATGCAAAAATAGAATGCTCAACCAACCTCATGAAGAAGATGATCTAGAGATCATAACCAAGTCAAGCACCAAATAAGATCAAGGAGAGAAGAAGTTGAAGACAAGAAATTATAGTGGTTCAACAAATTATGCCTACATCCACTTCAAGGTAACCCAATCTATTACTCTTAATGTTCAAGCCATTTTTACAGAGAATACAATCATATTTCTCAAAAGGGGTAACCAGAAGAATGTCTAAAACAGAGGAGGTCAACATGAAAAATGTCTAACACCTTTTTTTTTTTAATTATGTCTAAACTCTATATTTAGTAAGCCAACTTACACCCAACTGGACGAGATACCCTTCTACAATTTCCACTAATTTTAAGAGTGAATAAAAATAAGTTTTAAAAATGTAAATTGTTGGGAGGAGAGAGAAAGAGGTTATGGACGGAGACTTAATAGAAACGTTAAAAATGGAAAGAAAAAAAATTTGACACTTATCCAATGAGAGTTACATGGTTATATCTCGGCCCCAAATAATTAGCAGACGGGTCTGTATACCTGAGGAAGAACTGATGTAGCTGCAGACGCATCCACTGCAGTAGGTGTATACATGGCTGCACACAACGTATTCAAGGGAAGGCAGATGAATGAGAATTACATGGTTATACCCGGCCCCAAATAATTAATAGATGGGTCTGTATACCTGAGGAAGAAGTGATGTGATGCAGCTGCAGACGCATCCACTACGGGAGGTGTATACATGGTTGCACACAGCATATTAAAGGGAAGGCAGATGGTTGGTCAACCACTTACATATAAATGAGAAATCGGTGAGTCACTAATGAGATTTGAAACTGCGTTTCGTTTCCCCCTGAATTTGAAATAATGACATTTAGGGGCTCAATGCAGCTGCAGGCGTGTATGTGACTTGTTGTAAACCCTCTCTGACTTCTCTACCCAACACAGAAAAATCAGGGGGTACACCATCCTTCAATAATGCATACACAGAAGGTTCATTCCCAGAAAACGCACACAAAGAGTTATCCAAATGCAGAAACAACATGCATTCGACGACATCCTTCGACCTAGAGTTTATACAAGCATACGGCATCCTTCGACGAAATACTTCTACAAGCATACGGCAGAACTCCCGAAATTGGTAAGCGTTTATCCTCTCTCGCATTTCTTGTTCCCGTCTATTTTTTTAACGAATAAGTAAAAGGTTAGTGTTAGTTTAGCTATGGGGGTTTCAGTTTGGGAATCTAGGGTTTTAGCTTGCGGGAAGTGCACAAAATATTTTTGTATCAAGTGATCTGAATTAAGATTGATTTGAATTAAGATTGCACGGTTTAGCTCCCAGATTTTTATTATTTTGAATAATAGGTGGTGTACCTTCTTTTGAGGGATTCTGTGGGTTTCAGTTTGGGAATCTAGGGTTTTAGCTTGCGGGAAGTGCACAAAATATTTTTGTATCAAGTGATCTGAATTAAGATTGATTTGAATTAAGATTGCACGGTTTAGCTCCCAGATTTTTATTATTTTGAATAATAGGTGGTGTACCTTCTTTTGAGGGATTCTGTTTAGTTTACAGATTTTAAAGAAATGTACGACATAAGTAACCGATTTTAAAGAATGGTAAACATGTGTGTATTTTGAATAATTGTTTAGTTTACAGATTTTAAAGATTTTACAGATTATTTTGAATAATTGTTTAGTTTACAGATTTCCCAGATTTTTATTATTTTGAATAATAGGTGGTGTACCATTTTTTTATGGATTCTGTTTAGTTTACAGATTTTAAAGAATGATACGACATGAGTTATTTTGAATAATTGTTTAGTTTACAGATTTTAAAGATTTTACAGATTATTTTTCAGATTATTTTGATATGGATTCTGTTTAGTCTACAACCATGTTATGCGTTGATGGTGCTTTCGAGAGGATAAGAAAACAATTATTTCTTGGAGAAGGACTGGATTAGGAAGCTGCAAATAAAATCTCGATAGAAGTTCGTCGTAAGGAGGCTGAAGGTTTCTTGAATATTCTGGGGAAGAATCTTAAAATTGGTAGACAATGCATAATTGTAGGGGGTTGTTGATTAACGATAAGATGATGATCGATCTTTCCTCGTTTATAGGGTGGGGAGTGTTTTGGTTGTTACCTATTTTTAGGGAAGCGACAGGATTACAAGGGTGGTAGTAATTATCCACGAGTGTGCCCAAACGTCCCTGACCGTAGGTGTGTGCGGCGTTGTCGTTGTATATCTCCACGGGTGTGTCCAAACATATACCCCTGACAGAAGGTGTGTGCGGCGGCTCTACTCGAAGGACACATGGAGATATACAACGACATAAATCACTTCACGGAAAAAATAGCAAAGTTTCTTTTAACGGGAAATCACCCACCTCACCAAACAGAAATCACTTCATCTATCGCGATTTTATTAGTGTAACGGTTCATCTCGTCCCAAATCCCATCAAATGCCACCATAATAGAAAGGTACGACATGGGTTGGTGTTGTGTGGTGGAATGTTGGAGTAAGGATATTTTGTTCTTGCAGAAGAACTGGAAAAGGAAAAGGGAAAAGTAAAATCGCAATAGATGAAGGTTGAAGATTCAGGGGGAAGATTCTGAAAAATGGTAGACAATGCATAATTGTAGGGTGCATTGTTGTTTAACGATATGATATTGACCGATCTCTCCTCATTTGTAGGGTGGGGAGTGTTTTGGTTGTTCCCTATTTTTAGGGGAAGATTCAGAATTAAAATGGTGCTAGTAATTACTCACGGCAGTGTCCAACTGTATACCCTCACCGAATGTATATGTGACGCAGTCGATGTATATCTCCACGGGTGTGCCCAAGCGTATACCCTAACAGATGGGGTGTGCGGCGGCTCTACTCACAGGAACACATAGAGATACAGAATGCCAGAAATTACTAAGCAGAAAAAAAAAATCGATTTCTTTTAACGGGAAATGATTCACCTCACCAAATAAACTCTTAAAACTAATTAAATTTTAAAATAAAATAAACTAATTTCAAAACTAATCATTTTTAAAATAGAAAATCCTAAAAGGGTATAATGGGGAACCAACTCAAACAGATTTATTCCTAAAAAATCTCTAGACATAGATTGCAAAGAAAACATGTATTTCGATATTTTCCATTAAGTGTAATTAATAGTAGACATTTTTTATGGTTTCCCCCTTCTCAAAACCTTTATCTTACAATGAATCGTATTTTTGAGAGATATAGAAAGAGAAGAAGTAACTTCTAGGAGGTTGCTTTTGTGTAACTAACTCTGAGCATTATGTTAGAGGTAAAATTTATTTTACCAACTTCTTCTAACTGATTCAATTGTTAAGATAAATTAGTTCAATTTCATAACAAAGACCATGGCCAAAACCTATCCTACGACATCCTTCACGATTTCAAACCAATCAGCTTGAACCTGAAAGAGTTTCGGCATGCATAGCGGAAGCAACGCTGGATCTAAGTACTCTTATTTTGTTAATTTCAAAGGAAAAAGCATGTAATTTGAAAATCAAAGACAATAATTTAGAAGTTACCTTTGAAGTTCAAATTCTTCTCGATTCCAAACCCGATCTTCGAACGTAACGGTCACGAACCACCACGAGAGTCTTCCCGACTATTCTCCGGCCTTAGAACAGGATTGTGGGATCCTTTGAGTGACTAATGTAAAAGAGAATTGAAGATGGAATTGGAGAGAATGGTAGAGAAATTGTCTTTACAATTCTCAAAGTTCATCAAAATTCCAAGAAGAAGTTAATCTAATTAACCCTTTGTATATATAGAAGACTACATGCAAAAACATGCAAAATTGAGTTAACAATAGGATGCCATGTAGAATTCACTCAATTTAGTGGGATTAGTGGCTTGATGTGGGATGAACACTTAGCAAAAAAGTTTGACTCATAAAAACACCAACAAATGGTTTTTCCCACTAACTCAAGAATTGGATTTTTCCACTGACTTAAGAATTGGATTTTTCACTAACTTTAGTCATCAAATTGACTCTTGATTTTCAAGGTTTAGTGTAGTCAACATTTGACTTTTGACTTTCAAAGTTTTAGTCAATTGTCTACAATTTGACTTTTGACTAACTTTTGATCAAATTAATTCAATTTAAAAATTAATACAAATAATTAATTTTAAATTAAATTAAATTAATATTCAATAATTAATTAAACAATTTAATTAATTCATATTTACTATCCAATAAATCCAACACTAATCCCGATCTTTCCCGATATACATGATCATGAATCCCTATTCATATTTTCGATATTTAAATCTTATTTAAATATCTTCATCTCCCTCTATTGTTCAATTCGCAATTGAACGTTATGTCGTTAAATATATCACATATATTTAACGCTTATTCCCTAATTCGAATTCGAACACTTCGAATTCACCCATCACACTGTTCTAAGGTTTAGTCCGATATGAGCTAGCAGTGAGACCTCATGGACCTACAGATCATGAGCTTCAACGATCCGAGATTAACTGATTAAACTCTTTAACCCAGTTAATCAACATTCGTTAACTACCAGGACATTCCACTATAGCCTAGTAATTGCACTCTCCTCACTGTAGATATATTTATGTTCACTCGATATAACCATGATTAGTAAGTTGACCCTTCGCAGGTTGTTCGTAATTTACGGTCGGGTCAAACATCTGTTTTACCCCCGTAATTACGTCTTGCTCCTTAACTCCCACTGATCCTCTAATGAACAATTGGTTTGTGATCCAATCACTAAACCGATTGGTATGTGTTCTAATCACTATACCGAGTCCCTCTCGGGCCAATGAGAAGGTGGGTCTCTTTGTTCAAGACCTGAAGTCAGCACTTAAGGGAACAACCTATCTACTATCCCTAGAGACGGGTATGAGTGAATTCCATCTTGCACCCTATGTCCCCAGCTATCTATCCGGTCTTACCCCTGAAATGGGAGGCTTATTGAGTCGGCGTTGTTAAGCCACTCTCACCCATGCAGATCTAAGGATAATCCCGAATAAACAGGAGTGCATAGTTAGCTCAGAATTAAGGTCAAGTTACCTAGGTCATCGTTTTGAAATAGTCAGTCTTTAAAACAGTAAACAGCGTTATAAAGCAAGAGTGACTTATTTCGCGGTCCGGTCTAATGCAAACTCTTTGCATAGGACGCCCTCATTCACATGTCTCCACATGAACGATTCAGGATCACATCGTTTGTACTAAATACAAAATGGGCCGCATCCAATAGTGTCCCCAGGATAAGGTATCCAGCCTTATCCGTATACTATTGACCGTTTTGGCTATTTACTCGAACTTGATCCACTTTTATGTCTCCACATAAAGTTCAAGTACTCATGTTATAGCCATGGATCTTAGTTTATTGGATTTAGGGTTTTCTAAAATGAAATAAGCAATTCACATATTCAATAATAACTTTATTGAATAAACCTCAATAACACTTTATTAGTAATAAAATATGTTTATCGTTTACAAACCACGAGTTTTAGGACATAAAACCCAACAGAACCTAACATGGCGAGAGAAACCCAACAATTAAGAATCAATTTGAATAAGTTTACTATTATATTCCAAAAAGATTAGAGGTGGGTGTTAACCACAAAATCTCACCCAATAAGTGAAATATCTTGATGTTTGGAGTTCGAAAAGGTTCAAAATCGTAAAATTGAACTTGTGGGTATATAAAATCAGAGTTCTTTGGGTTGTGGGCAGGTGTCAAAAGTGTCTCCTTGCCCAAAAATTAGTGTTGGACAACGTGCTAAATACTCAATTAATTTTGTGAATCTAAAGTTGTAATGGAGTGAGTGTTTGAATTTTGGGGCTAAAAAATTCGTGCCAAACTAACTTGAAGTCGAATGGAAGCAGGTTAGGACCAATACTCAACAAAACACGAAATTGCTGAAAAAAGGAAACGTATTGTCGTTGTCTGTTTACCGCGTGCCACCCCTGAAGCGTTGTCGCTACAACTACTCGTTCACCGGAGAAGATGGAGAAATTGCCGCTGCTGGACGATGTCGAGCATCCATGGAAAGGGGCTGGTGGCTGTCGACGAGAAGGGAGAGAGAGAGACGAGTGAAGTCGAAGAAGTAGGAGGAGAAAGCGTGGGTTCCGGCTAGAGCAAAAACAAAGATGAAGTCGTGAGGAAGAAAAAGAAAAACAATCGGTTAAGATAAAATAATAATAAAAAAAAAAACTCTCTTCTTTTTTTCTAAATCTGTTTTCTCTCTTTTTTTTAAAAAAAAAACAATCATATTTTTTTTTTATCAAACAAAAAAACTCTTTTCTTTCTTTCCTTAACTCACCTTTTAACTCACCTCAAAGACCCAATTGAAATCAGATTAAATTTCAAAAGAACAACATTACTCCTGTTTGGAAATGTGAGACGTTACACATACTGATATAGTTGTCAAGTTCTTGAGGATAATAAAGAAATTTCGATAAATTATGTCATGACAAAAAAAGATAGAACTAGACTAATATAGTTGTTGACAACATTTTTTCTTACAATGTTGTTAATGATATTATTTATAAAAATGAGAATTCTGAACATATACATGTCGAAGAATGTCGACATAGAAATGATTGGCTTAAGTGGAAATAAGCAATCCTAGAAGAATTAAAAGTTTTTGGACCTGTAGCCCATACACCTGAAGGTGTAAAATCTGTGGGATACAAATGAGTATTTGTATCTAAAATAAATAAAAAAAATGACATCACAAGATATAAAGCGAGTCTTGTTGCACAAGGATTCTCGCAAATGTCTATTGATTATGAGGAGACATATTCTCCTATGGTGGATGCAATAACATTGAGATATCTAATTGATTTGACTGTGTATGAAAATTTTGACATGAATCTTATGGATGTAGTCACATCTTACTTATGTATCTCTTGATTATGATATTTATATGAAAATCTCTTAAGATGAAAGATACCAAATTCATATAATTCAAATGCTAGACAATTATATTCGATTGAATTACAAAGATTCTTATATAGATTAAAAAAATCTGAACGAATGTGGTATAATCGTCTCAGTGAATATTTGTTCAAAGAAGGGTATAAAAATAATCTTATTTGTCCATGTCTTTTTATAAAGAAATCACAATCAAAATTTGCTACTATTATTGTATATGTTGATGATTGAAATATAATTGGAAATTCTGAAGAGCTTTCAAATGCAATAGAATATCTTAAGAACTAATTTGAGATGAAAGATCTAAAAAAAACAAAGTTTTGTTTTGCCCTACAAATTGAGTCTTTAGTAGATGAGTTATTCATTCATCAGTCAACTTATATAGAAAAGAGTTTAAAAAGATTTTACATAAACAAAACACACCCATTGAACATTTCAATGGTAGTTCGACCACTAGAAATGAAAAAAAAATATTTCGATCTCGAGAAGTTAATGAAGAACTACTTGGTCCTAAAGTACTATATCTTAATGCAATAAGTGCACTAATGTATCTTTCTAATGTTGGATATTTATTTGATCCACACAAAGCTAGATTTCAATCAGGTTATCTGTTTACATGTGAAGGAACCGTTATATATATCATGGCGGTCCGTAAAACATATCATTACAGTCTCCTCTCCAAATCATGCAGAAGTTCTTGCAATTCACGAGGCTAGTTGAGAATGTGTATGGTTGAGATCAATGACTTAATATTTTCACGTAACCTGCAACTTGTCTTCTAACAAAAATCTTTCAACGATATTATACGAAGACAATACAACATGTATAGTACAAATCAAATGAGGATTCATTAAAGAAGATAGAACAAAACATGTCTCACTAAAGCTCTTTTACACTAATGATCTTGAAGAAAATGGCGGCATCACTGTTCAACAAATTTCTTCAAAAGATAATTTTACAGACTTATTTACAAAGGCAATATCAACTGCAACATTCAAGAAGTTGGTGCATGGTGGGCGGATTTTTGAATGTCCGCTTAATCTCAAGTTGTCGAGGCTTGCCAAAATACGATTTATAAAGCCTATGACCAAGGCTTTGCAGCCAGTGGTAACAGGGTCGATCCAAGGAATAGGAATGACCGAACGCACAATTAAAATTGGGATTTAATCAATTGATGGATTTTTGGTAACGGGGGGTTTTATCATGCAAGAGAAATAGTTGGAAAGCTAACGGAAGAAAGAAATAATAAGAAGAGAACGTGTGCACGGTTTGGGGAATTTCGGGATCAATTGTTAGACAAATTCAGTTTATCATTTAATGCTAATAACATGGAATTCAGTTTATTGAGCACGCGGACGACTACCAGAGAAGCCCCAAAGTAGCCGACTCCATGGATTTTAATTAGACCACACAGTTCTAATTACACGTTATCTAATCCTACATCAAGGTGATCAGCCCCAAGGTAAATTTAGACAGTCACTAGCTAACCGCGACGAACATTCAAGCGTGAATTCTAATTGCTAGTAGATTGCCCGCAAACGCCGTATGCAATCAACAATTATCCTACCCGACCCGATACTTCGATTTAGTTCTGTCTACCTGTGTTACTTAGTCGAGCAGTGAGAGGCACGGCATCGCTACTCTTTAACATACACAGCATGCGAAATTACTCGAGTGTCAATCGTCGTATTTTAGCATGCGCGTTGGATTAAGCAAAGTAAACAGATGCAAACAAACAGATTCCAATATGCATAATTCAAAACTCAGATTATCAACACCAAATTTGCTAACAAAAATATCCCTAAAACATTCTCAAACCGTCACTCTTACCTTAGCCGCTCATGGCGCGGTTTGTCAATCCCGCTCCAAAGACGACCACGGTAAGAATCATCCACGAGTTACACAGGAAATGGAGCTCACTCGCATGCCAACAATGGCGGAGCTCCACGGAAAATAGAGAGAAAACGAGGAAGAAGAAGATAAAGAAGAGCAAAAATGGTGGAGAGATGAAGGAGAAGATGCCAAAAAAGTGCAGAAAAATCGTCATTTATCTTCTGCCATCGTCGTAGCGTCGAGACGCTAGGCCAGCGTCTCAACGCTGTGCCCTAAGTTTTCCGCGCGCGCTCGCGATGGCGTTGCGACGCAAGGCCAGCGTCGCGACGCTGCCCCGATAAAATTCCTGCGCGCGCCTCCTCTGGAGCGTCTCGACGCCAAGCAGGGTCTCGACGCTTGCTCTCGGGTTTTTCCAGCGTCGAGCCAGCGTCTCGACGCTGTAGCTCGATGCTGGCTCTCGGGTTTGGGGCTGAAGCTTTGCCTCTCCAAGGCTGTTTTGGCCCGTTTCTTCACGGAACAAGTTCCCCTCTTCCCGATGCATTCCCGGGGCGCTAAAACTCCACTTTAAGCACTCGAACAGGCCAAACGGACGCACGAGCTCTTTGCCGCTTTTCTCCTACAAAAGAGATATATTTAATCAATTGAAAGCGGACTTTAGCTATAATTAGGAAGTATTTAATAGCTCCAAAATGGAGTTATCAAACACCCCCAACTTAAACATTGCTAGTCTTCGAGCAAGCACTACAAAGACATTGACTCTAAGGACGCGTTTACATGTATTCTAACTCAAACCTCCATGCATATTAAAATTTCAAACACGAGTATAATCATGGAAGCATTTCGTTCATGCATTAACTAGGACATATCAAAAATTAACTCTTGCCCCCTAACGTGTGTGTGTGCTAGTCAACGACTCCTAAACTCACGCAAACTCGGAAAACCTACATGCAACGCACATCCCGTTTTCCCCCTACTTCTAGCGTTTAAGAACAGTCTAAACTTGACTTACACGAGAGAAAGAAGCAAATTAAGAGACCTAATTATTTTCTCATTCTTTTTCTTTTCATAAGTACTTTGTACTCTTTTATTAAGGTTCTTTGAACCAACTTTTTATTTTTTTTTCTTTCCTACTCGAGTTGCCTAACACGTCAAACTTAGGCCAAAGCTTCACGTTTTTAAGGACTGACGCTCACTTCTTTTAAGCGCTACTAAGAAGGAGGAGCGCCTCGAGAGGATTTTTCTATCAAACATGCTTTTCTATTTTTTTTATATTAGGCTAAGCACATGCTTTCTCAATTAACTAACCACTAACTCTCATGCAACAAGCTACCTAAGGGTGCCTTTCGGGGTGACAACGAGAATTAGCGAAACATGCGATTTTTCGAACCTACGGAATCTAGGAAGAAGTTGCTAAGTGCGCGACAAGTGCAAGGGAGCAACAGAAAAAATTTTAAAATTTTTGACATGAACCTAATAAACACAAAACTCATGCAAAAACTCGATTATGAACATGCTCAAATTTCCAACATGCATTTCCTAGGCTATCATAGTCAGAAAACAGTAAACAGAGTCCCAAACACTTCAATATCATTATAGCACTTCTCAACGAACTACACATGCACATCCATCGGACTAACTCCACCCCCAACTTCAAAATTTGGCATTGTCCTCAATGCCAACCAGTCAGATACAATAAAGTAAAAGGGAAGAAGAAATACACTTCCCTGACTCTTTGTGAAGCTGGCGAGAGCGAGGAAGCGGCACATAAACGCATCAGAGCCCAAAATTTCCTTCTCTTCCTTGATTCCTAAAAAAAAACAGCAAGCTAATTAAAACTAAGTTAATCTAAAAAGCAATAAAAACTAAACTAAAGCATAAAAACAGTCCATCGCTCGGGTGCCTCCGAGAAGCGCAGAATTTTTAAAGTCGGTTGCTCGACTGTATTCTCTCCACAGACTCATCCATAGTCTGTAAGTGCGGGGGACGATCCAGACTTGTCCTTGTCCACACCTTTCCTACCATCATCCTGAAAAATATTTTGCACTCTTCGTGCCTCACGCACGTGAATATCAGCATTGTTAGTGCAAAACTCAGCATCATTATCACACACATTTAAATCAGAAATTTTCACCGAGACATGGGAACCATCCCTCAAGCGCGAGGGTAGACTCCCATTCTCATCATGCTCAACCATAACAGAAACATTCGTAACAGATTTCCCATCAAATAAAGAAAACGCATGCAAAATATCATCAAACTCTAACGAAACGACGCCCTTATACACATCGATTTTGACCCTAGCGGTCTTAAGAAAAGGGCGTCCTAACAGCATAGAGGACGAAGCATGCGATGAATTTTCATTCATGTCTAAAACAAGGAAATCAGCGGGAAACGTCATATTCCCAACTCTAACCAAAACATCCTCTACCTTCCCCCTAGGACATATGCTTGACCCATTAGCCAACTGAACAGAAACATTACACTCATGCATTTCATTTAAATTCAGTTCACGAAACAGTGCATAAGACATAACATTTACAGAGGCTCCTAAGTCTAACATGGCATTACGAACAACTTTACTACCTATAGTGCAAGGGATAGTAAAGGTACCTGGATTGTTGCACTTTGCAGGCAACGTACCTGGGAGTATGGCAGAGACGTTTTCCTTCTTTTTCTCAGTCCCTCTAGACTTCCTTTTCGTAGTGCACCAGCTCCTCAGGAATTTTGCATATTTGGGCACTTGACTGACTGCCTCTAGGAGCGGGATATTTACCATCACCTTCTGGAAGGTTCGCAAGACCTCCTCGTCATCAGATTCCAAAGTGGGCTTCGCAAGCCTACTCGGGAATGGTGCTCTGGCAACATCCTCAGGTACACTGACCTTCTCATCTCTTTTCTCATTCTGAACCTCGGGAGCAGGCGGGGCGGACTTGTTCAGGCTGTCCGTGGCTTCCTTCACAGCTCTGGTGGAAAGTGACTTCCCACTGCGCAGCTGAATGGCACTCACGTTTTCACATGAGTTTACTGTAGTTTGGGAAGGAAGCTTCCCCGAGCTCTTGCTCTCGAGTTTACTGATAGACACCGCCATCTGTGTCAGCTGCTTGTTCAAATTCTGCAGCTCTGCCTTATGAGAATTAAGCTCCTCTCGAGCTTCTTTCTGAAACTGGCTGGTGCTCGTCACGATGGTCCTTACCATCTCTTCAAGTGAGCTGGAGGAGCTCGAGGCTTGAGCCTGGGTGGAAGAATTAGGCCTATCCTGGGACTGGCCTTGGAAGCGAGATTGTCCTTCCCTATTCCCATAGCTAAAATTAGGATGGTCGCGCCAACCGGGGTTGTAAGTGTTTGCATATGGGTCGTACTTCCTTGGGTTGGAAGCATACCCCCCGATCGCGTTGACCTCCTCCGCCTCGCGGTGTCCTCCAACGATTTTCTTCAACATACTGCCTATTTCGGCCACCTGGGCCCTCATTTCAGTCATCTCGTGGCTCTGAACCACGCTGTGCACTTGTCCTTGCCCCCGAATACCGAATTGCTGCGAGTTGGTGGCCATATTTGCTATCAACTGTTTGGCCTCAACTGGGGTCTTGTCAATCAGTGCCCCTCCACTCGCTGCATCTATCATCTGCCGGTCATGGGGCGTCATCCCCTCATAAAAATACTGTATGAGCAGCTTATCGGCGATCTGATGGTGTGGGAAGCTGGCGCACAACCGCCCAAATCGCTCCCAGTACTCGTGCAGGGACTCACCTACATCCTGGGTGATCCCATAAATCCTCTTCCGCAGAGTGGTGGCCAAGGATGCGGGAAAGTATTTCTCCAAGAATACCCGCTTCATATCCTGCCACGTGTTGATCGATCCGGAGGGCAGGTAATACAGCCAATCCTTGGCTTTGTCCTTGAGCGTAAAGGGGAATGCCCTCATGTTCAACTGCTCCTCCGTGACTCCCGCGGGCTTCATCCCCGCGCAGACGCAATGGAATTCCATTAAGTGTTTGTTCGCGTCCTCACCTGCGTTGCCATGGAAAGAAGGTAACTAGTGAATTAAATCGGATTTTAACTCGAAGTTACCTGCTACCACGGGGTAGTTTATGCACAAAGGCTGCAGGTTCAGGTCTGGCGCTGCCAGTTGCTTAAGCGTCTGTGGCGCATCGCCTTGCGCCATCTCGTCAACCAAGAAGGGATTGCCTTCTTCTTCTTCACACGGCCTCTGCCCCTCACGGGCCTCTTTTCGTAACCGCCGCTCCTCTCTGTCAATCTCAGGGATAAACTGCAATCTACCCTCAGAGGAACGGGTCATACACAAACAAAAATCCAAACATACAATTTACAAACAGAAAAAATTTTCAGTCAACCATCAACAAATCAAATTCAAACTTCAATCATAAATTCAATCAAATGCCTATTCCCCGGCAGCGGCGCCAATTTTGGTGGGCGGATTTTTGAATGTCCGCTTAATCTCAAGCTGTCGAGGCTTGCCAAAATACGATTTATAAAGCCTATGACCAAGGCTTTGCAGCCAGTGGTAACAGGGTCGATCCAAGGAATAGGAATGACCGAACGCACAATTAAAATTGGGATTTAATCAATTGATGGATTTTTGGTAACGGGGGGTTTTATCATGCAAGAGAAATAGTTGGAAAGCTAACGGAAGAAAGAAATAATAAGAAGAGAACGTGTGCACGGTTTGGGGAATTTCGGGATCAATTGTTAGACAAATTCAGTTTATCATTTAATGCTAATAACATGGAATTCAGTTTATTGAGCATGCGGACGACTACCAGAGAAGCCCCAAAGTAGCCGACTCCATGGATTTTAATTAGACCACACAGTTCTAATTACACGTTATCTAATCCTACATCATGGTGATCAGCCCCAAGGTAAATTTAGACAGTCACTAGCTAACCGCGACGAACATTCAAGCGTGAATTCTAATTGCTAGTAGATTGCCCGCAAACGCCGTATGCAATCAACAATTATCCTACCCGACCCGATACTTCGATTTAGTTCTGTCTACCTGTGTTACTTAGTCGAGCAGTGAGAGGCACGGCATCGCTACTCTTTAACATACACAGCATGCGAAATTACTCGAGTGTCAATCGTCGTATTTTAGCATGCGCGTTGGATTAAGCAAAGTAAACAGATGCAAACAAACAGATTCCAATATGCATAATTCAAAACTCAGATTATCAAAACCAAATTTGCTAACAAAAATATCCCTAAAACATTCCCAAACTGTCACTCTTACCTTAGTCGCTCATGGCGCGGTTTGTCAATCCCGCTCCAAAGACGACCACGGTAAGAATCATCCACGAGTTACACAGGAAATGGAGCTCACTCGCATGCCAACAATGGCGGAGCTCCACGGAAAATAGAGAGAAAACGAGGAAGAAGAAGATAAAGAAGAGCAAAAATGGTGGAGAGATGAAGGAGAAGATGCCAAAAAAGTGCAGAAAAATCGTCATTTATCTTCTGCCATCGTCGTAGCGTCGAGACGCTGTGCCCTAAGTTTTCCGCGCGCGCTCGCGATGGCGTCGCGACGCAAGGCCAGCGTCGCGACGCTGCCCCGATAAAATTCCTGCGCGCGCCTCCTCCGGAGCGTCTCGACGCCAAGCAGGGTCTCGACGCCAGGGCAGCGTCGAGCTAGCGTCTCGACGCTATCACTCGACGCTTGCTCTCGGGTTTTTCCAGCGTCGAGCCAGCGTCTCGACGCTGGCTCTCGGGTTTGGGGCTGAAGCTTTGCCTCTCCAAGGCTGTTTTGGCCCGTTTCTTCACGGAACAAGTTCCCCTCTTCCCGATGCATTCCCGGGGCGCTAAAACTCCACTTTAAGCACTCGAACAGGCCAAACGGACGCACGAGCTCTTTGCCGCTTTTCTCCTAAAAAAGAGATATATTTAATCAATTGAAAGCGGACTTTAGCTATAATTAGGAAGTATTTAATAGCTCCAAAATGGAGTTATCAGTGCACCACATTGAAATGCGACGACTTAGAGATTTCAAGTGACGTTTCCATTAGGGGAGTAAAAGTACTTTTTCCCTTGACTACAATTTTTCATAGCAATTTTTTTAATGAGACACTTGTTGAAATATATGAATAATGTACTTTGTTTAGTTCACTCAAATTTTTCCTATTTGATTTTTCCTAGTAAGATTTTAACGAGGCATATATTTTATATACAATAAATATCTAACGAATATTATAAATATGACATATTATATAGATATTCATACTTTATGTTTGAATCATTCACCTCTTAGTCATTTTCTCCCATGATCATGTCTCCCCTTATGAATAGCCATGAGACTCTCTGTCCCTCCTAAGTTGGCCATCAATTGTCAAATTTAGTATCAATTATTTACAATCTACACCTTTGTAATAGTATAAATAGAAGTTGTTTGAAGTCTTTGAAACACACCACAACTCAATTGAAAATACAATTGACTTTTAATTATTGATAATTTTGCTTAAAGTAGTAGTTTATGACATGACAAAACTTGTTCTAAAGTTTTACAAAAAAATCACAATATTTTCATAAATTTTCGTGATATCCGTGATTCTTCTCAAAAATATCTTTAGATATTCAAATATTGATTGATATATCCATAAATCTGAATTACCGATATCGATATTTTCGTCATTGAATTTGTATAGCTTGAAATTAAAAAATCAAACCTATGCGTGATACATGAATTTGGTAATTCCAAACTACAAGTTTACTAATCTCATAGAACTTGCGGTTTTGAATTCCACTTCTCAAGCAGCACAATAATTTCCATAAATTACAAACCCACAAACGCAAAATCCAAAGTTTTAAACTCATTCTACGTACTCGAAAAAAAAATCAAATTATCAAACATCCTCCAAAAGAAGAGTCATAACCAAAACAGTTGCTTATAAGAAAAATAACTATAAATAATACAACAATTTAATTGAAAACTTAATCCAACAAAAAAAAATGCATTTAGAAATCACACCCATAAGCAGAAAGAAAATAAATTTATATATGTGCATGAGAAAGTGTCTGTACAACATCATATTGGTGAATGAAGCCATAATGACCATTAGTAAGAATTCACAAAATCAAAATAACAGATGATCAGCTCAAACCACTTCGATCAAGTACCAACACTTATGCTGCCAACGGTTCTTCCATAACTGCATTCAACAAATTTAATGTATTATGATTATGAAACAAGTGGATGAAAAATAGTAACTTTTTGCTCTTTTCTTTTTGTAAGAGAGTAGAGAAAGAGACCTCTTCTCTTTGTGGGGACATCTGATGAAACAATTTCACCATCTTCTTCAATGGCATCAGTTGCAACAGGTTTTTTGGTCGGAACGTCGGGAAGATCCAACTTTTCTTCGGACGCTGGGACCTCGGGCAGATCTTGAACAGTGAGCTGAGAAAAATGTCGATGGGGTATCCCCTTGAGATGGTATAGTAAAAGGCAATCGGCAGTAGCCACAACTATCAATCTTATGAGTTTATATCTTATTTTGGTTCCTATATTCATACTTTATATACTTATGGCCATCCTCAACTTTCAAAGGTTCTATTTTAGTCCCTAAACTTAGTATAAAAAAACTTAGTCCTTACGTTTGATTTTTTCATTAAACATTCATTGAGAACCCAAATTCATTTGAAAACCCAGCAGCCAGCACTTGGCTCAAAACATGTGTAGACAGAAATCTATAAGTTAGCTAAATAGACAAAATATGAATCTATTTTTTTATTTTTTATTTTTTAAATGAGAAACCGGACTTCTATTAAGAAAAAATATGAAAGAATACAAGGGAAAACAAAAAATAAGCCCACAAAGAAATGAGCCAAACTACAAAAAGAGGCTCCAATCAAGTAAAATAAGTCCTAAAGGATAATTTCAAAATAACTTCGCTACTAAAGATAAAAAAAAACATGGAATCTAACAAGGGGTAAATATCACTCGAAGACCTCTCCAACCCTCTAAAGATTTTATTATTCCTCTCACCCCAAAGACCCAACAAAATAGCACAAATCCCGACTTGCCACAAAAATGAACCTTTCTCACGAAATTAATCCAAAAATTAATGGCAAGGACTAAAATAACATTTTATGTAAAGTTCAAGGACTAAAATAGAATTGTCCCAAAATTTTTTTAACCAAAATGAATGTTGAAGGTCCAGAGATATTCTGCAAGTAGAAATCTAATTTGACCACCAATTAAATGACTGAACGGAACGACCCTATCATGCAGGATGAAAAACAATAATGAATAAGACAACAAAAGACACAATACCTGAGCTTCCAAGCTCTCAAATTCTGCTAAGATTTGCTCCTCATCTTCTTCGGATAATTTCTCTCCTAAGATGGCATTAATTTCCTTCAAAAATATAAAATAAAGTTTAAGCCCAAGGAAAGGGAAGCATAATGATATTGGGGCAAATATATTAAATCAATGGAGCAGGTGAATGGAATGTTCCAAAAAATTTAAAAGAAGATATGAATCACATTGACTAATTCGGTTAACAATGCACAATGCCCTCACATACAAATTTATAATTATTTGAAAAGCCAACATACGCCGCTTTCATAAAGACAACAAATTCCCAAACATTTGAGAGGCTTGCACTCTTCCAATTTTATCTACTAGGAATAGTAGCAAGGACATGTTAATTGGCTATAAATAGGGTGAGTTGGGAGCGTTAAGAATTAGGCATAGTTTGGAGCATAGTTTGGAGGGAGTATCAAGCTTTCAAAGTGCTTGGATTTGTATCTGTTTGACAATCTTCTAAGTACAATTAGAATTTTCTGTGCTGGGTTTCTGAAATGGCAAGGTTGGACAGTTATAAAGGAGTTTGCATCAAGAAATTGGTCAAACTAAGGAGTATGCTGGCTCGAGGATTCAATGTATTCTTAATAAAATAGCCCCCAAAGGGCAACCAGTTGGCTAAGGCCTGCGGTTTCTGAATAACACCCTACCCAGAGATCTCATGTTTGAATCTTCCAGTGAGCTAAATAAGGAAAACACTTGATGTCTCTAAAGTCTGGGTCTCGGGAAAGGCACAAGACTTCATCTAAAAATTAAAAAACTATATGCTTAATAAAATAAAAAAGATCCACAGAATTATGCGATTGTTGTCACCAAAACTGAAGAAGAAGATCCCCATATTCTGATCAAGGTTGAAGTGATGAGAACATTAAAATTGTCACATGCAAGGCAAATGAGAGGTTGTTCGGCTGTTTTTTTGTATGTCCTTGTATTCTTTCACTTCTCTCAATGAAAGCTTGATTTCTTAACAAGAATAGGAGAAAGGTTTGTGAGACGAAAATTCAAATCACACCAAATGACTTGTACAACCAAGAAACCAAAGGTAGTGGAAGAAGGATGAAGACATGCAAAGCTTAAAAAAGATTGATTGTGGGTACTAAATAGGCTAAGAACCATTAGCATGATGCAACCACAACGATACCAGCACCAACATCAAAGGAAGTTCACCATCTAAGGAGCAAAGGTTAAAAGATTGGGCTCCTTCCTTCCTACCTTAGAGACCCAAACACATTTGGAAACCACCATCTAAGGAACAACTCAAACTCATACTAGTTAGGAAAGAAGGAAAGAACAGGTTGAGAAAGAATGAAACACACGACACGGCCATCACTTAAAAGAATCATTGAGACCCTATTCAATAGGAGTAACTAAGGGTCATGGGTGGGGTAGCATGGGTGTTTATCAACGTGTTTAACAACAATATTGGGATTAATTGAGAGCAAAGGTGTAGTGTAGTTGGAAAGAACTCGTTGAGTGTGGAATGAAAGGAATGCTAGTAATTAATCAGGTTGGCAGGACAAGGTGTGTTTTAGAGACAGGGTAATGTTAGGAATACTAATAGGGACACATAAGGAATATTAATAGTGGCATATTCGTAATTCATAATTACTTGATAAATTGATTAGAGTTGAGTTAGGAACTTGAGAAGATATGGAATTGGACAAACATTGGAGAACAGTTTCGGGAGAGTGCTAGACCTCTGATGTACCTGATGTACTTGAGTTTGTATCTGTTTGTCTATCTTTCGGATACAATTAGCAATTTTTGTGTTGGGTTACTACTTTCTTACTATTATACATTACATCTAATTTTATTTCAACCATAATCTGGCATGTAAACCAGGTAAGAAAATAAAATATTCAAACATGAATCCTAATAAAATAATGAATCGAGAAACTCACGAACTTACATCTTGATATGCCTTGGCTTCAGCAGTATCATCCATCAGCTTTTGGACATCATCTATATTAATTTCACTTTGTATAGCTTTGATTGCATTATTACCAGCCTTCAAACTTTCAAAAACAGCTTTCTGTTTGCTGGTCAATTCAATATCTGACAACTGAGCTAACAACTATGTTAAAGCACGAACACAAATTTCTAAAGTAGAAAATAGCGAAGCAGACAATTTAATTGATAATAACTTAATGTCGAACCAGAAAACCAAACCTAGCTATTGCAACCATCAAAGTCTTGATTTTAAGATCGAAGGAAACCATTACTTTTGATAGAAACAAAAAAGTATAAATTTTAAGTTAAAAAGGAGGAGAAAATCAGATTTGAATAGACAAGGGAAAAATGAACAGAACTCACTTGTTGCTCAACATTTATCAGCCAGGCATCCACTTGCTTTAATAATTCTTCCTGAGCCTTTTTCTTCTTCAAAGCTAACAAGGCCCGATCCTTTTTCTTTAGACGAACTAACTCTCTTGCAGCATTCTTTTCTGCTTCAATGACAGCATCAAGCTAGGGGATAAAAAGTCACGGAAAGACAAATAAGAATTAATAAATTTTCAAAGTAAAATACACTTGTATTCCTATGTTAGAAACCCAAACAGAAGTTATTTTGTGTAGTATCTTACTTCTTTTAGATTCATTGGATTTGGGTCTTACACCGAAGGTAAAACGATGGTTTGTGGTCATGCACTAATCAAGTCCTTGATTTATAGATGACTTCAAAAATTATTTTAAGTCTACTTAAAAGTCAAAATTCATTCGAGTTCTTGTTTCTTAATCAAAAAATAATTCATTTGAGTTTAACAAGTGGCGGATTCGAACCTCCGACCTCAAGGGAAGGAGTACTGGCCAATTAGAACAGAGTTATGCTCCCTTTGGCAAAATTCATAATTCATTAAAAGTACCTCTTCGGTAAATTAAATTTAGATAATTAAAGAGTTTATGACGACTTTCAAAATAATGGGAAATCATAAGTATTTGTGACGAGATGGACTTTCAGGAGAATTCTTCAAATAGACTTGGAAGTTGGAACATCATAAAAGGAGATATCCTCAAGGTTCCATTGTTATTTTTAAAATAATTTAATAATAAATGCATTAATCTTATGAGATATCGTCAAGGTTCCATATTTTTTTTTAGAAAGAATCCATAAAAAATTCATTATGAGACTTATATTTGTTTAATACTGGGAGGACCCTAGTTAGGGGTATATGGGCAATATTAGTATGTTAGTAGTAAGGGCATATAGGGTAATTAGTTAGGAAGTTAGTTAGGATATTGGGTTATAAATAGAGAGTGTGAGATTAGAGGAAGGTAGTCAATGGTTAAGTGGATTAGGGTTTGAGATAGTTCTCAAGATGGGAGGGTGCAAGTACCTTTAAACACTTGCTTATCTTGTAATTCTTTTACCTTTCATTGCAATACATGGTTGTTCTTGATTCCGTTAGGTGGTGTCCTAACAATTGGTATTAGAGCAGTTCGATTCTGGCAATGGATTTCGATCGAGTGATAGAGTTAGTATCAATAGCAGACAAATCCATGGGCAAACAAACAAAGCAGATGATGACAATGCAACAAATGTTGGGAGAAATGCAACACCAGTTTCTCGAGATCAATCACCAAGGGGTGGAAACAGGACAGAAACCTAAGGAGGAAGATGTCCTTAGTCGGATTGGAGAAAACAAAGAAGCATCGGAGAAAAGTAAAAATAAGGAAAAGCAGATGGGATCAAGATCGAGTAGCAAAATCGCCCAGAATTTGTCTTAGTCAGATTGGAGAAAACAAAGAAGCATCGGAGAAAAGTAAAAATAAGGAAAAGCGGATGGGATCAAGATCGAGTTGCAAAATCGCCCAGAATTTGTCTATTTGTAGTCAAAGAGTGGCGAGAACACCTCCGGAAACGCGAGGAAAACCCGATCGACGAGGCCAGAGGGAAGGAAGAAGGAATCACCCTCGAAGACAAGTTCTAAAAATATAAAGAGGTGGAGGAACTCTATGAAGCACGGATACGAATACGGATACGACAGGAGACGATGATGCGTCAGTTTCTAAAATCTAAAAAACTAGGATACGGATACGCTATTTTTTTAATAATTTTTAGAATGTATGTATATTAAACATAAAATACAAAATATATGCCAATAAAAAACATATAATGTCAAGTTAATTAAACCCAAAATACTTTTGCTTTTTTTACTAACCCAACAAAGACTTTGTAATTAAACCCAATAAAGACAAAAGCCCAAGCCCAAACTACCCATTAAAAGCCTACAAAACAGTTTGTAATTAAAAAAAAACCTAACCCTAAAAATCTCTTCCAGATTCTACTTCCCCATCTGCTTTCTTTCCCAATTCTACCTCCCTCCCCAAGATTCTACTTCCCCCTTCTGATTTTCATTCATCTCTCCACTCCACCTTTGTTGATCTACCTCCTTTCTACCTCCGACAAACTTCGCCGCAGACTGCTTATGCCGCCGACCACTTAAAAGGTTTGATTTTTTTTTTGTTGTTTTTTTTTCTCCAACGTTTCCACCACGTTTTTGTGCGTGTTCAAGCCGTATCCGAAAATCAAATAAAAAAATTATAAAAAAAAACGGGATACGCAAAAGTGTGTATCAGACACGTATCCCTGACGTATCCCGAAGTATCCGTATCCGAAACGTTTTCGAAACTGATTCTTTGCCTTATACAACGTATTCGTGCTTCATAGGAGGAACTTACCGATAAATCGGTGTTTGAAGAAGCGACGAAGGAGAAAAGGCAAAAGACGTGGTGACAGACGAAGGAAAAAAGAAGTCAGAGGGAAAAAGCAAAAGAGGAAGGAGAACCTACCGGTAAAACCGTGTTAGGCAACAAGAGAGGAGGAAATCTCCGGCGGTTAATTGGTCGGAAAAACGAAGGGGCGGTCGGAAGAAGAAGCTTCCGGGAATGCGTCGAGGATGCCATGGCAAACTGCTGGTACGATCGGAAACAAAAACTTGGTGGAAACACAGACGCAAGGCTCATGAAGAAAAGAAAAGACTGATATTCGCCGGAAATCAAGGCCGGCAGCGAAGATTGGCGCCGGAGAAGACAACGACCTTGGGGAAACGCCAATGTAGAGTTCGTGAAGGGAAGACGATGGACGTAAGGTTTCGTGAAGGGAAGACGATGGACGTGAGGTGGATTAGGGTTTGTCACGTGAAGGGTCAAGGAATGGGGCCTATCACTAAATTTGTTGGGCTGATTTTACATTATTTAGATGGGGCCCATGCGTGTTGAAAGACAAAAATTCTGTTGGGCCGACTTCTACTATGTTTTAAGCCCATTCCTCTATCATATGAAGAAACTAACCCTAGCTACCATATTCTCATCCACGTCGGCCATCTCCATCGGGCAAACTCAAGCACAACCGGCCATCTCCCCCATCTGTCTCCGACCGCCGCCACCTTCCTCCACCGCCACGGAGGCTGCCGCCGGCGCCGCCACACATGATCTTCAGAGCACCGTTCAACTGCATTTTTGTTGGAAAAGTTATTTTTCTTAGTTTGAAGTTGTTAGGTGCTGTATTTTCTTTAAGTTTTCATCCTTACCCAATTTTATGTTTTTAGGCACACAATGCGGACAAGGTGTATTTTAAGGACGGAGTAATGTAAGGACCCTAGTTAGGGGTATATGGACAATATTAGTATGTTAGTAGTAAGGGCATATAGGGTAATTAGTTAGGAAGTTAGTTAGGATATTGGGTTATAAATAGAGAGTGTGAGATTAGAGGAAGGTAGTCAATGGTTAAGTGGATTAGGGCTTGAGATAGTTCTCAAGATGGGAGGGTGCAAGTACCTTTAAACACTTGCTTATCTTGTATTTTTTTTACTTTTCATTGCAATACATGGTTGTTCTTGATTCCGTTAGGTGGTTTCCTAACAAATACCCAATCCAATACTGCTTTCAAAACACAAGCTGCATACCAAAACACATGGTGACAAGCCTCCCAATCACCTTAAGATGAGAGGCGACAAAATGGCATCATCTAAGTGAAGCGAGGTGCACATAAATAAATAAACAAATAAATTTAGCAATACTGTAAAAGAAGGTAGTAAGTGAAGATTATTTTAAAAATCCCACCAGATATTTTTTTCAGGAACAGATAGCCGCTCTATGTTAAGGATATCTGCACCTAGTAGAAATAAAAATGGAAAAATTGGATCACTTTGTCTTGGGCCTCACAAGGCAAGAATTCTCTCTCATGGATTGCCACCAATTAAGATGGAGATTTTCAGTTCTCAACACGCAACTTTGAATCCACCCAATCTATTTTTTTCCAAAGCCTTTTTCTCTCCAAAACTATAAAATCTCATTTCTCAATCAACCACCTCATTTGCAACTAATCTAAAGTCGATCAACTACAACTATCAATCAACAACTGGAAATCCTTAATGAGAGGATAGATCTTAATCTTAGCCTTTTTGCTAGTACTTCTGCAACAATCCATAGCAATATTTTAATAGGCTTAAGGCGGCCTCGAGGCGTTCATGGCGAGGCGAGGCGTAAGCCTCATTTTAAATTAAAAAAAATATTTAAATCATAAAACATAAGCCTTGAGGCTTTTCTTTGCCGCATACGCCCCGCCCGCTTTTTAAATATATATATATATTTTTAATTTAAAATGAGGCTTACGCCTCATACCGATTATCGCCTCGAGCCCACCTTAAGCCTTTTAAAACATTGAGCATGTCCTTTTCTTTTTCTGAGATAACCAGCATATGATTATTCCTCTCTTTGAAGCCCCTAATCCTCCTTCATTCCAACTAAACATTTTCATGTCCTTCTAAATCCATGACGCACAGACATTCCCATAGCTTCTGTGCAAACAAAATTTTCATTCACATTGTCCCTTTTACCCTTCTTTTCTGGTGGTGGTGGTGGGGGCTTCTAAAATAGCATCCCTTCCTTCAAAAGGGATTCATTCCCATTAGACTCAAATCCTCTGCTCCCTGGAAAATTTAACTTTAATTCCCCTATTTGATCATCGAGAATTTAATCTACCTGGGCTGAAGCCCATGTCATGGGGAAACCCATCCTCTTCATCATTGAAAAACCAATCAAATTTTGGGACTGTTGGTTCAGATATTCTCTTGTATATATTCTTATGTCCATGCGCCAACAAAACTATTCTAAAATATCAAACACAATGTATCCTACATGCTCAAATCACACTAACAAACTGTGAGAGTCCTAGTCAGGGGTATATGGATAATATTAGTATGTTATTAGTTAAGGGCATAGTAGTAATTATTTGGGGTTGCCTTGGTTATAAATAGAGTGTGTTGGAGGCCTTAGAAGGCAGGGAATCATTTTGGTGGATTGTCCATAGGACTCCTTGGGAGAGATATAGCCCTCTCGAATGGCTATTGTTATCTTGTGTGTTATTTGCAAGTATATATGATATAGACCACGGTATATTGAAGAACTATCAATATATCGAAGGTATATTTCCATCCATTTCTGGTGTGTTTTGGTATATTGTTCATTGTTTGCAGGTTAGGAAGCTTGGATACCTAACACAAACATGTTATCCAAACTCAGGGTTCATAGTTTTTCTTCCTTTTTTTAATAAAGAAACCAACTTTCATAGATAAAATGAAGAAAAATCCAAAAGAGCAATAATTATAATAATAATAAATAAATAAAAGGAAAGTCCGAGAATGAAGAAGCCAAATAGCAAACTAGACAATCACAAAAAATGGGATAAAGTCAAGCTCCCATTAGAGGGAGGTTTGGGGATCGACCTAAAAAAGAAAAACACTTCTTTGCTGGCAAAATGGATTTGGAGATTTCATATCGAAAAAACTGTCCTTTCGAGGTAAGTTATTGTTTTTAAGTTTGGGGTCCAGCATTTCGATCTCAAGCCTGGTAATTATTCACTAAACTCTTCAAAGGTACTGTTGAAATACATTCAATCAAATAAAGAGCTCATTTATTTGAACATGACATGCAAAGTTGGAACTGGCGACAACATTAGGTTTTGGTCTGATAATTGGATGGGTACTCTGACTTTAAAGGACCGATATACATCCTTATTTGTCATCACACAGAGGAAAGAGGGCGAACGTTTCTTGTAATTTTCATCCTAGACGACAGTTGAATGACAAAGAAAGAGAGGAATGGGCTGGTCTTCTTACTGATTTAGAGGTGGTTATTCTAAGAGAGTCTTCTGATGTATGGTGCTGGAATTTGGAACCTAATGGGGTATTTTCTACAAAATCTCTAAATCGAACACTTTCATACCAAGGAAATTTTGACAGCAAAGAGCTTTCCCTTTCTATTTGGAAAGGTTGTTACCCCAAAAAGTTATTTCGGAATCCATCCCTCCATCTTGCTGTATGCCTGTATACTGTGCAAAAGAAATGAGGAAACCCAAAATCATCTTTTTATTTTGTGTGAACAGTCAAGAGGTATTTGGGGTTTCATACTTGAAGCTTTCGAGTGGCAGATTACTTTTCCTTTAGGGGGTGTTTGGGACACCAACTTGGAGTTGGGTGGGCTGAGTTATTATAATTCAGTTTACGTTTGACCCACTGACTATTATAACCCACAATCAATAAAGTAACTATACTGACTTCAATAGTATTTACTATTCACAACTATTATAACCCACCGACTATTATAACCACCGACTATAATAACTCACTCAACGCCCTAAACACCCACAGAGGTTGTGAATCTTCTCCCCTTTTGTTTGTTGGTCATCCGTTCAAGAAGGAAAAGAAGGTTCTCTGGCAGAATTTTATTCGTGCATTTTTGTGGTCGATGTGGTTGGAGCGCAACTCCTGGATGTTCAATCATTAGGAACAAGATACACAATCGATACTTACTTCTATCACTTTCCTAGCTCTTAGTGGGTAAAGGGACAATCACAAAAAATGGCTCTATTTCAAAAGGAGAGAAAAAATGACAATCACAAAAAATCTTGGCAACAGAGACCCAACATAGGCCTGACATCTGCACCAACTCCAACAAGTACATGCAGTGACCAACAATGAATGATTCTAAACTTATTGACACGGTCAGAAATAATATAACATTTATCCTGTGCTTTCAGTTCAAAACTTCCCTAACAAGATAATACATCATCTGGATATAAATCTTAGATCTTCATAGAATTTCCAAGAATTAGACAGTAAAATACCTTTGCGACATAAGCTATTTACATCATTTTAAAGGTTGGTGCATTACAATAATTTTCAAGTCACCAACACCATTGAACTCACTCCTTGCGGTCGGAGGTTCACATTCCCTACCCCATTTGTTGTACTAAAAAATATTAACAGTCATTTCAGCAGAGAATTATTGGAGTTGCAGAACTAGAATATACAGCAGACAGAGAAAGAGAAGAGAACAAATTACACGATGAGGGTATTCTTTACCATTCTATTCCACCCAATAATGCTAAAGTTAGGCTCTAACAGCCATTTTACCACCGCAAGCAATTCCTGAAAACATATTTAGTTCATTCCAATCCAGTTTCTTTCATATCCAATTTCAAGAATCCGACCACAGGAGTAAATAAAACAGAAAACAAAGACAAATTACCAAACAAGAAGAAGAAATTTAGAAAAATGAATAAGGGATGAATTGAAAACCTGCTGCTGATATTGACCGAGTTTGCGTCTCTGCGTCTTGAGAGAGAGAATCGCTTTATCAACATCGGTGACTTTGGGCTTCTTGACGAACAAATTCCCCATCTACTTCTCCCAATTGGAATGCTGATCACTTTTTTTTCTACAACTTGGTGAATCTGGTTGATTGTCTTAGCAGAGGGATTGAACAGCACAGATCCGTCAATCCCTCATTCTTCGTGTTTGATTCCTTTGACGGATGAAGAATCACCGGAGTGGACTACCTGAAGATTGAGAGAAGAAAGGGGAATTTTGGTTTTAGGAAGAATCACCGGCTGGCGTGTTGAGGAGCGTGAGATTTTTTTTTGGGATCAGTACGGATGTAGCTTGAAGATTAGTATGGTTTAAAAAAAATTAAGTCACAAATCACCAAATATCTTATAAATATTTAAAAAAAATTGATGGACAATTACAATAAAATTATTTTTATTATTGTGAAGATTTTTGTTTAATAAAATAAAAGAATTTATAACCATCCTTATTACAAATTAAGATTTGAAGATTGATGATAGATCCCACCAATTAAGGAATTAAATATAATTTATTGTAGATAACAAATAGTTGTCCATTATTAATGATGACTCCATATTTTATTTTTTTGATTTATGGTAGATTTGCTAGAAATTCTCTTTCCACCAAATAGTTGCACATTCCTTAAATGTTAGAAATTGAACAGCAACAAATTCAAAAAGCCAGAACTCAAATCGACGGTCGGTTATCTCCGACCAACACTTTCAACAACCTGTAAGTATATATAAATATTAGGCTTGATGATATGTTGGACGAAAGAGAAAAATCATAGCAACTTGGTATAGATCTTGAGTTTTTATTAATATTGTTGCATCATATAGTTTGATATGGATAATATAGCTTGGTATAATTGAAACACTGTATGAGTATATATCTTTGGTTAATAATATAACTTGATATATACTGGTGGAAAGAGAAAAATCATAGCAAGTGGGAAGAGAAAAAAATATATCTTTGGTTAATCATCTATATATGTCTTAGGCTCAATGATATGGTCGTATATATCTTGGGTTTTAATTTATATTTTTGCATCATATAACTTGATATGCATAAAAGAAAAAGAAAAAAACCATAAACCCCAATTGAAAATCTAGTAGTTATATACGTATATATCATAATTTTATGAGTATATATCATAATTTTATAATCTAATCGCTAAGGTTAATCACTCTATGTATATATGTATGAGTATATATCATATCATAATTTAGTAGTTGTATTTAATTGGTAATCTAGTCACTGAGGTTAATGAGAGTATGTATATATATTACCATGATTAAACTTTTATTTTGTACGTATGTATAATGATTTTTATGGATATATGTCATTATATACATGGGTATACACCTAGTTGCCTTATATTTAAACTAACATTTATTTGCTCGATTTATGGTATATTCACAATTGTCATAACTTAGAATGCATTTGTTAAGTTATTAATTTAGTTTTAATTATATGTGAGTTTAATATTAAATTGTATGATTAATATATTAGTTGTATATGTTTGAAATATTGATATATTCGAGTGTATATAACAAAAAAAATTAGGTAATGACAAGAGTTAAATACACTAACTGGCAAAATAGAAGAAGAAGTCAGAGATGCTTGAGTAGTTCAGGCCAAAAAGTAACAACTAAATAGAATTCAAATGAGGTTATGACAATATAATCAGAGGTATGTAATATTTATATACAATGTGATACATTTATATGTATTATACGAAGTACATACTAATACAAGGTTACAATTTCAGGAAGATGAAACAAAGATAATAACAAATTGAGCAAATAAAGCTAGTCTACCAATATGATCAACATTTTGTGATCGTTTGTTGGGAGATATGGGTCATGATTTTATTCCTCTGAGACAATATATGAATGAAGTCATGTTGAACAACCATTGAACATCTTTATCTTTTGTAATTTGTGCATCATTCTTAATGAAACTTTGAGATCCAATACAAGCAAATATATAAGGGGAATCCAAAATCTTTAGAGTACCTAACCGTTGCTTGATAGATTGTTGAAACTCAATGAAGGACATTCCATCATGCAACACAATATCTGATACTTTGTAATCAACATAATTATACCTCTCGTTCTAATGTCCGACATATAACATTGTCAGACTAGAACTACCTATATAGTTGAATACAAAATATGTGAGTTATTCCTATATTATTAATTGCTAAATTATATGTTAAAATTTTAATCAGTTATATACGTATATACATGGTATAATAACATATATATTAATATACTACCATTTGTTAAGGATATGTAATTAGATATATGTTAATGTAAATGAAAATATCATCACTTATAAACATAATATTCGACATGTAATATTTTAATATATATACCGTATTTTGATAATATATATATACCGTATTTTGATAATATATATATGGTATAATAGTAAATATATTGATATACTACCATTTGTTAAGGATATGTAATTAGTTATACATGGTATATGTTAATGTAAATTAATAAACTCAGTTATTAACATAATATTCAGTTAGATATGCAATATTTTAATATATACCATGATAATATATACTACCATATGGTGATGATATGTAAATTAATAAACTACCATATGTAATCAATATAGTTAGACATAAAATTTATACCATAAGTTAATGAAATTTTGTTTTTTCATAATTCAATGATTTTTTTTTTCATATAGTACCATAAGTTAATGATATGTAATTTAATAAACTACAAAATGTAATCATAACATAAATAGTATAATCTATCTACCAATATATACATGGTATAATAGAATATAAATTAATAAACTACCATATATATGTTGAGTTTTATGTCCTAAAACTCGTGGTTTGTAAACTGAATGTATATTCTATTTTGCAATAAAGTTGTTATTGAGATTTATTCAGTAAAGTTGTTATTGAATAAAGTGAATTGTGTTTACTTTTAACCTAACTTCAATAAACAAAGAACCCATGGCTATAGGTTGTATACTTGAACTTCATGTGTGACATGATTGTGGATCAAGTTCAAGTAATAGCCAGAACGGTCTATAATATAGCGATAAGGCTGGGTACCTTATCCTGGGGACACTATTGGACGCTGCCTGCTTTGCATAGTACAAACGATGTGATCCGAAATCGTTCATGTGGAGACATGTGAGTGAGGGCGTCATGTGCAATGAGTTTGCATAAGACTGAACCGCGAAACAAGTCGTTATTTCTTTATAACTCTGTTTACTATAAAGACCGACTTTTTCGTATTGTAATTAGTTATACATGTATATGTTAATGTAAATTAATAAACTCAGTTATTAACATAATATTTAGTTAGATATGCAATATTTTAATATATACCGTGATAATATATACTACCATATGGTGAGGATATGTAAATTAATAAACTACCATATGTAATCAATATAGTTAGACATAAAATTTATAGCATAAGTTAATGAAATTTTGTTTTTTCATAATTCAATGATTTTGTTCTTCATATAGTACCATAAGTTAATGATATGTAATTTAATAAACTGCAAAATGTAATCATAACATAAATAGTATAATCTATCTACCAATATATACATGGTATAATATGATATAAATTAATAAACTACCATATATATGTTGAGTTTTATGTCCTAAAACTCGTGGTTTGTAAACTGAATGCATATTCTATTTTGCAATAAAGTTGTTATTGAGATTTATTCAGTAAAGTTGTTATTGAATAAAGTGAATTGTGTTTACTTTTAACCTAACTTCAATAAACAAATAACCCATGGCTATAGGTTGTATACTTGAACTTCATGTGTGACATGATTATGGATCAAGTTCAAGTAATAGCCAGAACGGTCTATAGTATAGGGATAAGGCTGGGTACCTTATCCTGGGGACACTATTGGATGCGACCTGCTTTGCATAGTACAAACGATGTGATCCGAAATCGTTCATGTGGAGACATGCGAGTGGGGGCGTCATGTGCAATGAATTTGCATAAGACTGAACCACAAAACAAGTCGTTATTTCTTTATAACTTCGTTTACTGTAAAGACCGACTTTTTCATATGATAACCTAGGTAACTCGATCTGAATCCTGAGCACGCTATGAACTCCTGTTTATTCGGGCTTATCCTTTGACTTGTATGGGTGAGAGTGGCCCGAGATCGCCGACCCAATAAGCCTACCATCTTGGGGATAAGACCGGGTAGGTAGTTGGGAACATAGTCCTGCGAGATGGAATTCACTCCTACCCGCCTTGAGGGATTAATAGAGAGGTTGTTCCCTTAAGTACTGACTCTGGGTCTTGAACTAGGGATCTCACCCTCTCATTGACCCGATAGGGACTTGGTATAGTGATGAGATCACATATCAATCGGTTTGGTGGTTGGACCACAAACTAATAGTTCATTAGAGGATCAGTGAGACTTAAGGAACAAGATGTAATTACGGGGGTAAAACGATTATTTTGACCCAGCTGTAATTACGAACGACCGGTGAAGGATCGACTTACTGATGATGGTTATATCAATAGGACAGAAATATATCTACGGTGAGGAGAGTGCAACCCTTGGACTTAGTGGAGTCTTCGGGGGTTAACGAATGTTGGTTAGCTTGGCTAAAGAGTTTGGCCGGTTAATCTCGTATCGTTGGAGCTCATGATCTGTAGGTCCTTTAGGTTCTCCTAGATAGTTCGGATTAAGTCGTGTAACAATATGAGAGAAAAAGAATTTGAATTTATTCAAATTCATTTTTGGAAGAATGATGGACATATTTAAATATGATTCAAATATGGGATCGGTCTAAAACATGAATAGGGATATGTGTGATCTTCAGTTTAAGAAACCAGGATTAGTATTATTATTTAATTAATATTTGATATTGAATTAAATAATAATATTAATTAACTAAAAAAGTTTAATTAATTTAAATTTATTTTGTTTATTAAAATTAATTATGAATTAATTTTAAAATGACAAAATAATACAAGTGAGATTATCCAAGTTGAGTATCCAAGTTGAGTGGGTTTATCCAAGTTGTGAAGTGGATTGTGAATCACCAACCACATGCATAAACTCATCAATTGTTGAACACTTGTGTGAAGACTAATTCATCCATTTTTGAGGTGTCATGCTAAGCAAATAGTTTGTTGCATGTGAATGACCTATAAATTGGATGAAGTTCAAATGGTTTGATTTTGATGATGCTTGAGTTTTGTTGGAAATTTTTGGATGTGTGATATTATCCTTCAAAACTCTCATCACAAAGATCTCTTCTCTTTCCATCTTCATCTTCCAAAGTTTTTCTCTTGTAAAGGAGTCCCACCACTCCGTTACTCGGCCCGAGGATAGCGGGACTACCGGAGGTGGTCCTCGAAGTGTTCTAGAGAAGGTTCGAGGTGTTTTTAGAACTACAAGAGGTATGTGTTATAATTTCTTTAATTTCCAAGTTTTGAGCATGTTTCTAGTTTAGCTAAATTGATGAAATTAGAGTGTCACTGATCCGACTCGCTTCTGCTGCGCTACATGCGTTCCATCAATATAATCATTAAATATAAAATTCAATTATACATGAAAATGAAATTAAAATATGTAATTATTTAGATTCAAAGAAAAAGAAGAAAACATATTCATTTATAACGAAATGATGGATTGGTGTGGAAGCTAGAAAATGAAGAGCCGTTGGAAAATGGTGTGGAAGAATGATAGATCAAGATGAAGCTTAACAAAATTTGAAATTATGAAATTGACTAGAAATGAAAGATGATAACTAATTAAAATAGTGAGATTTTAATAGGGAGATAGAATTTGACTAAAAAAACAAAGATGGTAGAATAAATATAGAGAGAGAAAACATTTAATATCCTAAAATTATGAGATTGTTATTTTTATAAATAATTAATAAAATAATTGAGTGAATATATATTTGTAATTATTTATGAAGGAGAGAGAAAATTAATTGATGGCATAATAGTCTTAGAATTGTGTGAAAACCTATTTGCGAAAATAAATATATATTTGAACATTTTAGAAAAACCAATTTTTAAGTAGGCTACCATACACAATTTTTTTTTTTTTTGGGTGTTCAATTATTACAAAATCTGCCCTTTTTTTTTTTGGATGGACTTAAAAAGATTGATTTTAACTTTTGGAAATTCAAGTTTTATGTAGATTTTAAGGTTGTTTTTTTTTTCTTCTTAAAATTATAGTCTTTTAAACATTTGATTTTGTGTCTAATAGGTCATTAAACTTTAAAAATGTCTACTAAATTCTTGAACTTTATTTACAACATTGGTCATAATTCAAGTTTTACACACTAGATGTTATGTCAATTTACATGAATGATGTTGAGAGTGATGTTATGTATGCATTTCACATTAGTTGTCGTATCCATTTTCATTCTTAATTTTTGTTGGAGGTAAAATTATCAACAACCGAGAAGGCCCAAAGCCTAAGGACCCAAAATGAAAAAAAACTCTAAACTCAAAGACGGTCAACCCTAGTTGATCCAAAAGGAGGGTTGACCCCTAGGGAGGTTGGCCCTAGCCCATTCTTAAATAATCGACCCTTCAAAGGATTGACCCTAACTCATTTTAATTAAGTCTCGTCCAAAGAAGCACATAGGTGTTGAGATTTATGCCTTAAAGCCTCGTATATAATTAATATGTATTTGATAATTATTTTATTATTATTATTATTTACAATTTATAATATTCATTATATATAAAAAAAAATCTAAGGTTATTAGTGTAATCTTGAACAATAGGTAGTTGACATACAAGTGGATCATGTTCAAGAAATAACCTAAATAGTCTATAGTATATGTTACGGGCAACCTCAACATGAGTCAACACTTTACGTCACGACCCACTTCACCGAGAAGCCGAGGTCACGACGTCATCAATGAACATCCCGACGACTTATGGTCGACCCCCAAGTCCTTCGGAATATGTGCCACCGGGCCCTCCTTATGACTGTTGTTGTCACGCTGCCACTCGATCAGAGTAAAGAGTGTCTGATGGGACGTTCCTGTTCTACCTGACGAGACAACGATACAACAACGCCCCCAATCCATCTGCAATCAGGGGGAACGACGGTTGTCATCATGAGAAAGAGTACAGACTAACAGTAGACCATATCCACACCTCCTCACATGATATGAGTGATCCTCATCATGACCATCAGTACAGAATGACCACGATCGTCCACACCATGCTGCCTATAAATATCCCCACGGGGATCTTTATTAGGTATGTGATTCTCATCCAACACAATACACTTCTACTTAACACTCAGAACTCTCTCTGACTTAAGCATCAGAGTCTTGTGGGATCAGCCCCACAACGATGCAAGTTGCTCTTTCTTCCCTGTGCAAATCAACCTCAGTTCCAGCTGCCGCCAAGCTCGCCGGAAATACGGACGGAAGGAAAGATCCAGATTCTTGCGCCAACATTTGGCGCGTCTGTGGTGACGCGTTAGCCAAAACTTAAACGCTCCCCCTAAAAGCTAGGATATTATGTCCCCTCAATGATCAGACGAAGACGTCTCTAGCGACGCGAAATGGAGAAGAGATGTAGATTGCAACCTCGAGTTGTCGCACTACTCCGAGGACACTCCACTCCTTCCGGAACCAAGTTCGAGGGTCCTTCGCTCGACGATGACAAAAACTCGCCATCCTAAGGCAAAACACGACAAAAAGGTCGTCAAGCCTCCCCCAGGGAGTGCTGGACTGATGGCCACGCTCCACGAAGCTGGCAACGGAGTTCTGGGCCAAAATTAAAAGCATGGCGAACAAAGTTTTGTGCCAAGGACAAGACGCTTCGAATCCGACCGAGTCAGTAGCCTCTCCCAGACGCAAGGGCAAGGAAAAGGTTCTCGACGAAGCCCCCTACAAAACCCGAGTTAAACCACGAGGGGACTTGTTGCGCGCTCAGTGTGTATATAAAATGTAAATGCGAAGAGCGCTAAGATCATGCCAGCATACATGGTCTGCAGCAAGTGATAAGTATAATTTAATTCGTTTTCCCACAGAGATTAAGTTTAGTGACTAACGATTTGGTGTGTTAGATTAGATAAGGTAACTTAAATTGGATAGATGTTGGGTTGAGGTACAGGAATATAAAAGATGCAAGAAGAATGTAAACATAAATGCAAAGCTAGCAAAGAGGTAAAGTCATAATGTGGAAAAGTAGAATTGCGATTCTTACAATAATCTAGCAATAAATTAACAACGATTTTAATGTAAAGTAAGGCAGCAAGGTCGACTTAAGAATCCTCTATAGGCATTTAACTATGATCATTCAACAGTAGATTAACATCTCATGCATCGTCTTAGCTAGTTCTCATGCATCTTCCGATTACATGCATTAGTTTCTTAGATTACTTCTGTCTAAGTAAAGCTAACAACCTAATCATAAACACATGCTAATAATGTTGGGATTTATGCCCTAAAGCCTCGTAATTAATTAATAATTATTTGATAATTATTTTATTATTAATATTTGCAATTTATAATATTCATTATATAAATAAAATCCAAGGTTATTAGTGTAATCTTGAACTGTATGTAGTTGACATACGGGAGGATCATGTTCAAGTAATAACCTAAAGGGTCTATAGTATATGGATAAGGTTGGGTGCCTTATCCTGGTAACACTATTGATACGACCCACTTTGTAATTGTTACAAATGATTTGATCCAAATCATTCATGTAGAGACATGTGAGTGAGGGTATCCTATACAATGAGTTTGTATAAGACTGGACCACGAAATATATAATCTCTCTTTATAAATCCGTTATTTGAGAAGATTAATATTTCACAGGATGATCATATGTGACTCGATCTTAATCCTGAGCGAGTTATGAACTCCTGCCTGTGAGGGCTCGTCCTTTGATTTGTATGGGTGAGAATGGCCTTTATAGCCGATTCAATAAGCCTACCATTTTGGGGACTTGACCAAATAGGGAGTTGGGAACATAAGTTTCACAAGATGGAATTCACTTCTTCCCATATAGGGAAAGTAGATGAGTAGTTCCCTTAAGTGCTGATTTCGGGACTTGAACAATGGGGCCCCACCCTCTCACTGGCCCGAGAGGGACTTGGTTTATGGTTGGATCATAAACAGGTTGTTCATTAGAGAATCAGTGGTCCTTAAGGTGTAAGATGTAATTACAGGGGTAAAACGGACTTTTGACCCAGCTGTAATTACGAACAACTCGTGAAGGATCGACTTGCATGTAATGGTTATATCCATGGACACAACTTGTCTTACAGTGCATAAGAGTGCAACTCTAGGCCTATAGTGGAGTGACCTAGAGTTAATGAATGAAAGTCAATTAATTAATGAGTTTAATTAATTAATTTTGTATCATTGGAGCTTATAAATCTGTAGGTCCATAAGGTCCCCTTGCTAGCTCATAGTAACACTAAAAAGATCAATTTAGTTGAAAGAAAATTTGAAATATTCAAATTAATATTTAATATATTTGATATATTCAATGTAGAAGAGTAAAATATATTTATTGTATTTGATACATTAAATATTAGAGGAAATAATTTATGTATATGATACATTAATATTAAAAACTATATACTTATGTTATTTGAATGTGATTCAAATTGGTTTAAAGTATATTATAAAAGATTAATTTTATAATATTTGAATAAATATAAAATACATATTTTAATATATTAGATATTAAAATGTATTTTATAAAATAAAATTAATTCCTAAAAGTCTTATTATAAATAAGACATTTAGGTTTAGCTAAAGGGTTGGCCAAAACACACCACTCACCTCTGCAGAGAAAATTGTTCTCTCATTCTTTCAAAGAGCTCCCACAAGCCTTGATCCCGTGTTCGAGTCATAGCGAGGAAGATCTCGTGGAAGAAGGAACACAAGAAGATGATTGATCTTCAAAGGTAATTGTACATATGCTTAACTTATTTTTTAGTTTAATTTTAAATAAACTTAAAGTAACGATTCCAAACGCTTCCGCTGCGGGGAATGAATAGTTCATTCCCTTCAAATAAACGTGCTAGGAGAACGCCAATTCCTAGGTCATTTTCTGATTACCATAAAAGGCTAACATGAATGGATGACTCTGAATTCTTACTCCTTCCGGAGGTTAGGAATTCTTTAGACAAAATGGATGGCCGGTCGAAATTGCCCGTGGGATGAAGATCACATACATTCAATGCAATCATGCTACTCTACATGCTGAATTCTCATGCTTCTAGCCTACAGATTCCTCTTTAGCAGACCTCTCTTAGATTAGTTACTCATGGTTTTCGAAGAACTGAGGGAGATAGATTGATTGAACATGAATTGGAGAACTCGACAAACCTAGTTGATTGATATATAATTAAATGAAGAACTCAACAAAACAACAAATTGATTAAGGGATGATAGAATGAAGAACTCAATAAACCAATTGATTACTCTTTTAAGAAAGCAATTCATACAATAATTCGTAAACAAACATATGTCAATCCGGAAGCAACAATGAAAGGGAAAAGCAATAAATGATTCAGAACAACATTTAGAGGAAGCAGAAATTAAATTGGAAAGCGATAAAGGAAAGTAGTAAAGGAAAGCAGTAAAGGAAAACTGTTAATTGCTTGAGGATCTTCCAAGTCGTGAATCGCCTCGGATGAAGGGGAAGATGAGCTGATCTTGGGGATAAATTCAATCAGAAGAGAGATGGATCTTCTCTTCTTCCTCTCGAATTATCACGCCAAGGGCTTTGTTTCTTCGATCCAACAACCGGGGGAGAAGGATTTCGTCTTCGAGTTCTTCATTATTGAGTTGTGTTTGAATTGAGGGGAATTCAATTGCTTTGATCCTTCATTTAACTCTCTTTATATAGCCTCTAGGTGGTTGCTAAAGGCTGCTCAATAATTGTGGATCACCATTCAATTTTGTGAGGTAGTCAAGCTTGACATGTGGCAGCAGCAGGGAGAGTTGACTACTGGAAAAACTCAATAAAAAAAGACTGTTGACTGGAAAAAAATGCAGCAGCAAAGACTGTTTTATTGCGAGCTCCGCAATTTTTCAGCAATGTTCCTACAATGTACATTTTAGCTCTTTTTACATCATTTTGCATTCTTTTTCTTTCCTTTTCCAAATAAGCCTTAATTTAGCATCATTTCTCAAATTCTCACATTTAAGCACACATTAAGCTAACTCTTAACAAAAACACTCAAGAATTTCCATGATTTCTAGGTAAATATGACCTTAAATAATGTACTTTTGGAGAGGTAACACACCCCCAAACTTGAGTTATTGCTCGTCCTCGAGCAATATAAAGGCTTACTTTCTCTCTAATTAGCTGCTAACTCTTGTCTTTTAAACTCTACCTAACTGATTTGCTGACTTCCCTAGGCTTACTATCAAAGGCACTGCTGTCCTGTGACACTCTTCTAAGTTCAAACTAGCTTCATATTCTGCCTATTCTGATTTCTCTTGCCTTTAAAACCTTCTGTTTTTACTAACTTCCTACCTTATGGCTTATCTGCCTACGTCATTGGGCTCATTGTGCAGTTATCCCTAAGCTTTCAAATTCTCCATAGTTTTAACTTAGACTCAGACATGCTTCTAATGTTTTTATTTTTGAATTACCTAGGATTCCTTAAAGTCATGCCAGGCTTAGCACACACGAGTATCAGAGTTCAGTATCCATAGAACAAACTAAGCCCTGGCATCACTGTGTTGGATAGACACTCATCTCCCTTGACATACCTTCAAGCTACAGCCCTGTGTTTAGCAAACTAAGGATTAGAGTTCAATTTCACAGGACATCTAAACACTTAGGCCGTAGCTCTTTGGCACACATTCTTCTTCCTTGGTTTTACTTTTTCTTTTTTCTCTTTTGGCAAAGTCTTCTCTTTGAATTGCTTTTTGATGCAGTGCCACTTGTGGGTTACACAAATGGCCCTGATTACTCAACATCCTTAGAGAGAGACAGTACCCTTTACTTTTCTTTTGTTTTCTTATTCATTTTTTTTAGAAGAAGAATGTCTATTTTTCAAAGGAGAGAGGAGTGTTCCTAGGCCTAGAGGTTGCCTCCCCCAAACTTAAACTTCTCATTGTCCCCAATGAGAGTCTGAGATGGCACACCCCGAAACTTATCTTAGAAGCATCTAGTCTAAATAAAAACCAGACAGACTTAAAACTCCTAGGGATGGAATGACCCTCATAGTGCAGATAACTCAACAGCAGAAATTTACTAAAACCAACATGGTAAGGTCTAACAGAGGGACATGCTCATCAATTCATGAAGCTAATTAGAACTAACAAAGGTATACTTGACACTCATCCAGCATGCTCAATAGACAGACTACCTATGGACATCAGTAATGCAGCCAAATCATGAGATTTAAAGACAGACAACCCATCAGAAAGTCATACACCAGCATGCTTAAACTAACAAAATATTGCGGTGTCCGCAAAGAATTCGCAATGATTCCAACAGAGCAGTTTTAACTGTGATCAAGGCTCCTAGCATGCGATATTCGTTCATAAACAACTACAGCAAATAGCAAAATTATATAAGCTACCTAATCATACGACATGAAACTAGACTAAGCTACTCTACTTAGGCAAATTAAGAATTTAAAACAGAACAAACAGTTGATATTGGTGGGGTAACAGGTCACAGAAAAGCAGATTTTTTTCTTGTTTTTGAGAGGGATCAGAAATACTCCCTCGAATGCCGTTTAAAAATCTCCAATTGCCACGTTCGTAAATCACAAAAAACAAACTTAATTAAAGCTAACAATAACAATACTGTAATCAATCTACAAGAAAAACAATAACGAAAGACTATCTATTCCATATTCCTCTGATGATTGAGCATAATGAACATTCCATTGAACTCTCTTGCTCATCCTTTCTTGACTTGCTTTTTAGGCTTCGGATAAGAGGAAGGTTGAGAGTGTTTTCACATCTCCCTCCTCATAGTAGTGCTTCAATCTAGCACCATTCACCATGAACGGCTGTCCTTGTTTCAGATTTTGAATTTCAATTGCACCATGAACAAACACATTAGTAATCACAAAAGGACCGGACCAACGAGACTTTAATTTGCCAGGAAACAATTTCAATCGTGAGTTAAACAATAGAACATGCTGGCCTTTTTTGAAGTCCTTAATCCTAAGTCTACTATCATGCCAACTTTTAGTCTTTTCCTTATACATTTTAGCATTTTCATATGACATGTGTCTTAGTTCATCCAACTCATGCAATTGCAGGGACCGCAATGTTCCCGCATCGATTACGCAAAAGTTCAATTCTTTTAAAGCCCCAAAAGGCTTTGTTTTCTAATTCAAAGGGAAGATGACATGCTTTTCCATAAACTAGCCTATAGGGGGACATTCCTAAAGGTGTTTTATATGCAGGTCTATATGCCCACAGTGCATCATCAATTCATGCTAAACGACTATGATTGTTGGCACATAATAAATATTTCATTCCCAAAATAAACTACTCCTAACATACGAAATCTAAGCAAAGCATGATAAAATCCTAATTTAAGAGTTTAGGGATCAAAAATCTCCCTTGTCAATCTGCCTCATATGGATGTTCTTCAATGTTTCGAGGCACCACTTCTGCTCCTTTAAGATACTTAAGTCTTGATTTACGGGATCGGACATTCTGCCACACCTTGAAATTGTTGATTCTTTCAAAGAGACTGCATGTTATAACATCCCAAGGTTTGTACTTTCTCTGTGTTGGTTTTGTTTCTACAACCTTTGCTACAACATAGCTTTGATGCGATGAGACTTCTTTTTCTGGCACATCTCTTTCTAACTCCTTCAGCTGGAGCATTTGTGGTGGTGGTGGCTCAGCTCTTTCATTGGTGGAGAAGCTTGCTGCAACCTCAAACATTTCAAATTCTTGTTCCTCAAGCAGCGTATTAGTCTCTTTGGCCTCATCCAACACAATTTCATTTTTCTCAACTTTCACCAACTCCCCCAATTCATATGGAGATTCCATTGGATCACTCTTCTTAGATTCGAAGGTAACAAAGGAGTCATCATCATAAAAATCAAACATTTAAGGGTATGGTGGTGGTGACACATAGGTAGGCAAATCAGGTTGCCTAATGACAGGGGGAGGCCTAGGAATCTCTTCTGGTTCCTCAATGATAGGTTCCAGCCTTACCCTTGTTGTGCTTGGTTGTATTTGATCAAAGTTAGGTAGAGAATCCAGTGGAGCACTAGACTCTTCATTCTCTACTCTCTTTGGTGCTTCTCTGCTACTCATCACCAATGTCCTTCCACTCCGTAGTTCAATAGCTTGAACTTGTTCCTTACCATCCATTCTTGGAGTTTCTGTGTCTGCAGGCAGTCTGCCTTGGGGCCTACTCTTCAGCTCGTTCGCCAACTGCCCGATTTGAGTCTCTAAGCTTCTCAAGGTTGCTTGCTGGCTCTGCAAAGTTGCATCATTCTTTGCTATGTATTCCTTCAGCAAGTTCTCCACTGATGTTCCCATCGGTTGGTTGTTGACATATTGTTCCTGATATGGGGGTTGACTAGTTTGTTGGTGTTGAGTGAAACCAGGTGGTCCACTCGGTCTTGATTGATTTTGCGTTTGGCTTGCGCTTTGTTGTCCACCCCAAGAGAGATTTGGGTGGTTTCTCCAACTAGGGTTATATGTATTTGAATAGGGGTTGTTCCTTGGTTGTTGTTGACTTCCAACATAGCACACCGAAGATGGATTAGCAGGGCAATAGTCATACATATGCCCTTCCCCACAGAATCCACAAACTAGTGCCTCACCTTGGTTGGATATTGTTGTGCTTGTTGAAACAGCTGCCTCTATGTTGACACTTTGTTGAATATTGGGTTGAGTCATTTGCTTCACCAGGTTGGTCAGAGCATTGATCTGGCTGCTCATTGCGCTGAGTGCATCCATGTCTTGAGCCTTCCTTCTGTTTGGCTCCACAGGATCGTCTGACCATTGACAATGTGATGTTGAGATTTCCTCCAAAATCTCATAGGCTTCGTTATAGCTCTTTGATAGCATCGAACCTCCAGCTGAGGATTTCAAGACTTGCCTCGTGCTGGGGTTGCATCCTTTGAAGAATACTTCAATCTGGATACACCATGGAATGCCATGGCGTGGACATTTGAGTAAAAGATCTTTGAATCTGGTCCAAGCTTCATGTAGAGATTCATTCTCAGCTTGCTTGAACTTGATGATGTCAACACGAAAGTTAGAATTCCTATCTGGAGGGAAATACTTTACCAGGAACTTCTCAGCTAGGTCTGTCCAATTGACAATTGATCTAGAGGGGAAAGAGTTCAGCCACGTCTTGGCCTTGTCTCTTAATGAATATGGAAAAAGGTAAAGTCTCAAGGCCTCTTGAGACACTCCTGGGATGACAAAGGTGTCACTTACTCCCAGGAAGTTTCTCAAGTGGTTGTGGGGGTCTTCATTTTCCACTCCAAAGAATTGTCCAACTGTGGACAACATTTGAAACATGACAGGTTTTAACTCGAATGAGTGAGCTGTAATCTCGGGGCGTATGATGCTCGGATTAAGCTCCTCAGGTATTGATACAAGGTATGATAGAATAACACTATCCTTATCATTCCCAATTTCAATGGGGTTGCGAATGATAGGTGCTCGGTTTGGTGCTTCTTCTGCTCTATCCATTTCAGCTTGTTGAAATTGCGCTAACTCTGCGTGGTCCGCAATGTGCTGAATTACAGGTTCTTTTGGTTGTTTAAAAAGGCGTTTCTTAATTTTATTTATGGTCCTTAGAGTTCTTTCAGGCTCAGGATCAAATTCTAGATTGTGATTTAGAAACTCATTCATAAACCAGCTTTGTTGGTACCTGTAAATGCAAAAGATTAGCTCCAATATATTAAGTTCTTCTAAAATAACACAAATCGTGTTTACTAAACAAAATCCCCGGCAGCGGCGCCAAAAACTTGTTGCGCGCTCAGTGTGTATATAAAATGTAAATGCGAAGAGCGCTAAGATCATGCAAGCATACATGGTCTGCAGCAAGTGATAAGTATAATTTAATTCGTTTTCCCACAAAGATTAAGTTTAGTGACTAACGATTTGGTGTGTTAGATTAGATAAGGTAACTTAAATTGGATAGATGTTGGGTTGAGGTACAAGAATATAAAAGATGCAAGAAGAATGTAAGCATAAATGCAAAGCTAGCAAAGATGTAAAGTCATAATGTGGAAAAGTAGAATTGCGATTCTTGCAATAATCTAGCAATAAATTAGCAACGATTTTAATGTAAAGTAAGGCAGCAAGGTCGACTTAAGAATCCTCTATAGGCATTTAACTATGATCATTCAACAGTAGATTAACATCTCATGCATCGTCTTAGCTAGTTCTCATGCATCTTCCGATTACATGCATTAGTTTCTTAGATTACTTCTGTCCAAGTAAAGCTAACAACCTAATCATAAACACATGCTAATAAACGTGCTAGGAGAACGCCTATTCCTAGGTCATTTTCTGATTACCATAAAAGGCTAATGGATGACTCTGAATTCTTACTCCTTCTGGAGGTTAGGAATTCTTTAGACAAAATGGATGGTCGGTCGAAATTGCCCGTGGGATGAAGATCACATACATTCAATGCAATCATGCTACTCTACATGCTGAATTCTCATGCTTCTAGCCTACAGATTCCTCTTTAGCAGACCTCTCTTAGATTAGTTACTCATGGTTTTCGAAGAACTGAGGGAGATGGATTGATTGAATATGAATTGAAGAACTCGACAAACCTAGTTGATTGATATATAATTAAATGAAGAACTCAACAAAACTACAAATTGATTAAGGGATGACAGAATGAAGAACTCTATAAACCAATTGATTACTCTTTTAAGAAAGCAATTCATACAATAATTCGTAAACAAACATATGTCAATCCGGAAGAAACAATGAAAGGGAAAAGCAATAAATGATTCAGAACAACATTTGGAGGAAGCAGAAATTAAATTGGAAAGCGATAAAGGAAAGTAGTAAAGGAAAGCAGTAAAGGAAAGCTGTTAATTGCGTGAGGATCTTCCAAGTCGTGAATCGCCTCGGATGAAGGGGAAGATTAGCTGATCTTGGGGATAAATTCAATCAGAAGAGAAGATGGATCTTCTCTTCTTCCTCTCAAATTATCACGCCAAGGGCTTTGTTTGTTCGATCCAACAACCGGGGGAGAAGGATTTCGTTTTCGAGTTCTTCACTATTGAGTTGTGTTTGAATTGAGGGGAATTCAATTGCTTTGATCCTTCATTTAACTCTCTTTATATAGCCTCTAGGTGGTTGCAAAAGGCTGCTCAATAATTGTGGATCACCATTCAATTTTGTGAGGTAGTCAAGCTTGACATGTGGCAGCAGCAGGGAGAGTTGACTACTGGAAAAACTCGGTCAACAAAGACTGTTGACTGGAAAAAAATGCAGCAGCAAAGACTGTTTTATTGCGAGCTCCGCAATTTTTCAGCAATGTACATTTTAGCTCTTTTTACATCATTTTGCATTCTTTTTCTTTCCTTTTCCAAATAAGCCTTAATTTAGCATCATTTCTCAAATTCTCACATTTAAGCACACATTAAGCTAACTCTTAACAAAAACACTCAAGAATTTCCATGATTTCTAGGTAAATATGACCTTAAATAATGTACTTTTGGAGAGGTAACAGGACTCCTTCAAGATCAAACTCGGATCCAACATCTGGAGCTGGCTGAAATACCCCTCAGAAGATCTACGTGAATACCTGACGTCTGCCACTAAGAGGAAAGCTCCAAGAAGGATCGCGGTACGATCAGTTTTCCGCGAGAATCCAGTGGTCGATCCTAGATAGGCTCGAAATACGACCGCCTGAAAGAGAAAATATGTGGGGAGTTGCGATAAGCATTTCCCGATCACATGCATCGCACCCCGGACAGGAGGGTCGAGCGAGCGAAGCAGATGTTGAAAGGGGACCACGACCCCTTCACCGCGGACATCCAAGAAGCACGCATGCCCACGAATCGAGATGGCATCCCTCTAAAGTTTCCACCAACCAAGAAGTACGACGAGAGCACTGACCCAATCGAGCACGCAGAGACATTCTGAGCTATGATGGAGCTCCACAACGTCTGGAAGGCTATCCGGTGTAGGGCATTCTACCTGACGTTCACTGGACCTGCCCAGAAGTGGTACTAGAAGTAGAAAGTATGAGTGTTCAGATCCTTCTACGACTTGGCCAGAGCATTCATCGGCCAACTCGTAGGAAACCACGTGACGGAGCACCCCATTTCCCACTTGTTCACCATCGTCCAAGGGGAGAAGGAGTCCCTCTGAGCCTACATAGGAAGGTTCAAGACAGTCGTGCTACAGACGGGACAGACGTTCGATGACACCCGATGCACAACCTTCTTCCAAGGTCTAAGGCACCCGGCGTGTCTACAGTCCCTCGGAAAATGTGCACCTCACACCTATTCCGATCTTCTGAGTCGCACACTGAAGTACATTATAGTGGACGAGCTAATTTAAGCTCGAAAACAAAATGTCAAGACCACCGAGCGCACCCCTGCTGAAGGAAAACCACGGGAAATCAAATGCCCCATCCAAGATGGAATACAACAAGGACGACCGACGAGGAGCAAAGGAGACTGCAATAACCCGATCGATATTTAACCGATATAACCTATACACCCCAATCAATGCCCCATCGATCGAGTCCTCGCCCACGTCGAGGGAACTAACGCCCTCAAATGGCCCGACCAATCGAGGCCTGGTGTTGCGTGCTCAGTGTGTAAAACAAATAAGCAATAAGAGAGAGAGAGCACTCAGAACATGCAAGCATACATGATCTTATAGCAAGTAGTAAGTATTTTTTCATTCGTTTTCCCACTGAGATTTATTATTAGCTACTCGTGAAGTGTATTGTTAAGTAAGAATGGGTGGATTTGAAGGGGTAAAATTGGTTTTAAGTTGTCTAATTTCTAAGGAATATGTAAAGGGTAGCAACGTAAACAAGTACAAGTCAATGATAAACTCAAATGAAAAGAGAAGAGATTAATAAACGAAGAGGAAAATAGCTAAACAGAATTTTTAACTTAGCAGAATTGCGAGAACAACAATTCTAACGCAATGTTACTAACAGCGAAAGTGTGTAGAATGGAGAAACAAGGGCTACTAACGACTCCTCTATAGGCATTTTCACACGATTCTCAAGCATTGGATCAACTCACTATGCATCAAACTAACTCAATCTCATGTATCTTCCGATTTCATGCATTAGATTCTTTAGTTTACTCATGTCCAAGTAAGGTCTTAAGCATCTTGTTAAAGCAGAAAGATATGGTTTGTACTAGGAAAACGCCTATTCCTAGGTCGTTTTCTGGCTACCTTGAAAGGCTAGTATGAGTGTATGACTCTGAACTCTTACTCCTTCCAGAGGTTAGGAGTTCTTTAGACAAAATGGATGGCCAATCGAAATTGCCCGTGGGATGAAGCTTACATACAATCAATGCATTCGAGAGCTATCCTACATGCTTGGTTCACGTTTTTTAGCCTATAGTATTGTCATTAGCATGCCCCTATGTGACTTAGTTACTCATGGATATAGAGAGAACAAAAATATTAGATAAAGTAGGCATGCTCAGAAGAGAAATAAACTTAAAACAACGAAGCAAAACAGTAAATCGCAAAGACAAGAAACTGTGAAAGAATGAATTGTGCTTTGATTACTCGATTGTTTAAATGAACAAAGAGAAACTCAAAGTGTTTAACTTAAAGACAGAAAGCAACGAAATGAGATGAACTAACTAATAGAAAAGAAACAACAACTAAACAGTGCTGGAAATGAGAAATAAAAGACAGAAAGCAGTAAGTGAGCTTGAACGCCTCGTCGCAACCGCCTCGGCTGAAAGGAGAGAAAGAGTAGCCTTGCTTGGATGAATCCAATCAGGAGAGAAGGTGAATCTTCTCCCCTTCCTATCAGATTGTCGATTCCAACAGCTAAGCTTCCCAACCCAACAGACGGAAGAGAAAAACAGGAGAAAAGATGGAGCTGCGAAGAGACTTCTACGCTTTCGGATGATGATCAAACCCTCTACTTTGACCCCCTTTTATAGTAATCTGCAGGTGCGTTTGGGCCAAGGAGAACCATCCATCCTCAACGTCGTACTTCAAAATGGATGGAGGAGAAAGAACGAATCCCTGAAATAACGGAAAATAACAGAAAAAGATCAGTCAACTTACGGATTTCACTTGAAACATTGCGGTTTTAGCAATGTTTCCGCAATGCTGCCGCAATGCTCATTTTTCCTTCTTTTAACTTCGTTTTTCATTCCTTTTCTTTCCTTTTGCACACAAGTCCTAATTTAGCTACCTTCTTCTAATTCTCATATATAAGCATAGGTTTAAGCTAAATCCTATCAAAAACACCTAAGAGTGTACATCTTTCTAAGATAAATAAGTCCTAAAAAGGTCACTTTTGGAGACGTAACACACCCCCAAACTTAAGGTTTTGCTCGTCCTCGAGCAATCTAAGGACTTGTTTAGGCTGCTGTTTCATCCTCTTTAACCACTTACTGACTCCCCTAACTTCCTATCTGTAGCAGTGCTGTCCTGTGACACACTTCTGAGTTTACAACTAACCTTTTATATTGCTTCTTCTGACTTTGCCCGCCTAATACTCCTGCTGTTTCATTAACTCCCTACGACTGATCTACTTGCTTCTGTCACATCGTGCATCTATCCCTAAGGTTTCAAACTCTACCTAGCTTTACCCTAGACTCAGTACATGCTTCTAGTTTTTACTTTTGAGCTACCTAGGATTCCTTAGAGTCATGTCAGTCTTAGTATTAACAGTGACAGTAGTACTTTTAGAGAACAACCTAAACCCTGGCATCACTACATTGGACATACATTCATCTCCCTAAACAACCCTACAAGTTACAACTTTGTGCTCAGCTAATTGAGGATCAGAGTTCTTTTTATTTAGGACATCTAAGCCACAAAGTTGCAACTCCTAGGTGTACATTCTTCTTCCCTATTATTTCCTTTTTCTTTCTTTTTTACTTAGGTGGAGCCTCTCCTTTGGTTGCCTTTTGATGCAATGCCACTTGTGGGTTACACACTTGGCACTGATTACTCAGCAACTTAAGAGAGACACCCCTCTTTATTCTATTTTTCATTTTTTTTTTTTTTTTTTTTTCAGCTCATCATTTTTTTTTATAAAGGAGAAGAAGAATGCTTATGCTTTAAGGGAGAGAGGAATGTTCCTAGGCCTAGGGTGGCCTCCCCCAAACTTAAACTACTCATTGTCCCTAATGAGTGTCTGAGGTGGCACACCCCCAAACTTGTCCTAGAAGCATCTAGTCTAAGGTAAAACAAAGAGAATCTAAAAGCCCTAGGCATAGACAGAACATTCTAAAAGCAAACATCACAGCAGCAGAAATTTATAAAAACAGGCAGGTAAGGACTTAAAGCTATGCATGCTGAGCACTTTTTAGAGGTTAATTTAAACCAGCAAAGGTGTCCTATGACACTCATCCAGCATGCTTTTAAATAGGCTATATAAGGCAGTCATGATAGCAGCAAAAGACAAAATTTAAACAGCACCAGCCTAGCTAAACAGTCAGTCAAAAACATGCATTTACTAATAAAAATTGCGGATTCCGCAATTTTTCCGCAATGGATACAGGGCAGATATACCAGTGATTAAGGCCCCTACGCATGCTTTTTCCAGTCATGTAAGCTATACAAAAAGGAAACTAACCTAATCTACCTATTCAGCTACCATCAGACTACACTAAACAAATTGAAATACTAAAACTAAAGAACTAAAACAGATCAAAATATTAACTCAAAACAGCCAAAATCTCATGGTTCAACGAAAAGCAGTTTGTTTTTTTTGTTTTTCTTTTTTTCTTTTAAGGGAACAGCAATACTCCCTGGAGTGCTTCTCAATCTCGCACTCAGATGTCTTCCTCATCATCGTCATTCCTTCGTGGCCTTGGAGGCGCCCATGGTGTCAGCAGGTCCGTGGGGAATTCAGGGAAGATGCAGCCCAATTGGCCTGCCACATCTTTATCCCTTGCCTGCGCATATGTGGCCCATTGAGCCATCTTCTTCTGCAGATCCATCAGGCACGCCATGGTCAGAGACTGAGCAGCAGCCAGACCATCCAGCTCGAACTCCATGTTTCCCTTCCTTCGCATCCTCAAGGCAGTAGGCAACTCCAGGTAGCCCGTGTAGGCCAGCTGCCTTTCCATTCGCTCGATTGGGACCCCTGCACGTAAGCAAAGCTTAGTAATTGTATTAGGAAAGAAAAGTGGACCCTTACCCTTTTTGGCGCAATCAGCGATTGAGGCTGCAATGACCTCGCCAACGTTGATTGTGAGGCCTCTCATGATCGCGTAGACCAGCAGCGATCTGCCTTGGTTGATGGTCGTCTCGTGGGTCACTGGGGACAGCTTCCTCCGCACGAAGGAAAACCAGACAGCCGCCTTGGCTGTGAGGGTAGCACTCATCAGGGTGTGCTTCCCATTGCGTGAAACTGTCAACGATGGCTCAGGCTGGCCAATGATTCGAATTGCCTCCTCTAGGACAGCTTCTGTTGGCTCATCAACTATCCTTGCATAGTCAGTGTGTTTTTGACCCTTGAGGCCATATGCTTCTGTTACGTGCTCAATGTGTTAAAATAATTAGGCAATAAGATAGAGAGAGCACTCAGAACATGCAAGCATACATGATCTTATAGCAAGTAGTAAGTATTTTTTCATTCGTTTTCCCACAGAGATTTATTATAAGCTATTCATGAAGTGTAAAGTTAAGAAAGAAGGGGTGGATTTGATGGGGTAAAATTGGTTTTAAATTGTCTATTTCCTACTGAATACGTAGAGGGTAGCAACATAAACAAATGCAAGTCAAAGTTAAACTCAAATGAAAAGAGACGAGAGTAATAAACGAAGACAAAAATAGCTAGACAGAATTGTAACTTAAGCAGAATTGCGGAAACAGCAATTCTACCGCAATTTTAACAACAGCGAAAGTGTGTAAAATGGAGAAACAAGGGCTACTAACGACTCCTCTATAGGCTTTTTCATACGATTCTCAAGCATTGGATCAACTCTCTATGCATCAAACTCACTCAATCTCATGTATCGTCCGATTCCATGCATTAGATTCTTTAGTTTACTCATGTCCAAGTAAGGTCTTAAGCATCTTGTTAAAGCAGAAAGTTATGGTTTGTACTAGGAAAACGCCTATTCCTAGGTCGTTTTCTAGCTACCTTGAAAGGCTAGCATGAGTGTATGACTCTGAACTCTTACTCCTTCCAGAGGTTAGGAGTTCTTTGGACAAAATGGATGGCCAATCGAAATTGCCCGTGGGATGAAGCTTACATACAATCAATGCTTCGAGAGCTATCCTACATGCTTGGTTCACGTTTTTTAGCCTATAGTATTGTCATTAACATGCCCCTATGTGACTTAGTTACTCATGGATATGGGGTAAACTGAAATAAGAGATGAAGGAAACATGCTTAGAAGAGAAAGATACTAAAAACAGTAAGGAAAAACCGTAGCAGCAGAAGATGGAAAACTTGTGAAATAATAACTATGCTTTGATTACTTGATTGTTTGAATGGACAAGAAGAGGAACTTAAAGTGCATAATAGAAAGACAGAACACAACGAAATGGACTGATCTAGTTACAAGAAAGGAAACAACCACAAACTAAAGCTTGAAAATAGACATAAAGACAGAAAGCATAAAAACGAGCGTGAGCGCCTAGTTGCAGATGCCTCGGCTGAAGGGGATGAAAGAATAGCTTTGCTTGGATGAATCCAATCGGGAGAGAAGATGAATCTTCTCTCCTTCCTATCAGATTGTCGATTCCAACAGCTGAGACTCTCACACCAACAGACAGAGAAGAACGACAGGAGAAAAGATGGAGCTGCCAGAAGACTTCTACGCTTTCGGATGATGTTTGAACCCTCGACTTTGACCCCCTTTTATAGCAATCTGCAGGTGCGTTTGGGCCAAGGAGAACCATCAATCTTCAACGTCGTACTTCAGAATGGATGGAAGAGAAAGAACGAATCCCTGAAATAACGGAAATTAACAGAAAAAGATCAGTCAACTTACGGTTTTCACTTGAAACATTGCGGTTTCAGCAATGTTTCCGCAATGCTATCGCAATGCTTGTTTTTCATTCTTTTCCTTCGGTTTTCAACCCTTTTGTTTCCTATTGTACATAAGTCCTAATTTAGCTACCTTCTTCTAATTCTCATATTTAAGCATAGGTTTAGGCTAAATGCTATCAAAAACACCTAAGAGTGAACATCTTTCTAAGATAATTAAGTCCTAAAAAGGTCACTTTTGGAGACGTAACACACCCCTAAACTGAAGGTTTTGCTTGTCCTCGAGCAATCTAAGGACTTTCCTAGGCTGCTGTTTCTTCTTCTTTAACCACTTACTAACTCCCTATATTCTTATCTACAGCAGTGCTGTCATGTGACACACTTCTAAGCTTAAAACTACCCTCTCATCTAGCTTCTTCTGATTTCGCATGCCTAATACTCCTACTGTCTTTATTGACTCCCTACACTGATCTACCTGCTTTTGTCATATCCTGCCACTATCCCTAAGGTTTCAAATTCTACCTAGCTTTACCCCAGACTCAGTACATGCTTCTAGTTTATACTTATGAGCTACCTAGGATTCCTTAGAGTCATGCCAGTCTTAGTATTAATGGTGACAGCAGTACTTTTAGAGAACAACCTAAGCCCTGGCATCACTACATTGGATATACACTCATCTCCCTAAACAACCCTACAAGCTACAACTTTGCTCTTAGCTAAATTGAGGATCAAAGTTCTTTTTAAACAGGACATCTAAGCCACAAAGTTGCAACTCCTAGGTATACATTCTTCTTCCCTATTTCTTCTTTTTCTTTCTTTCTTACTTTGGTGGAGCCTCTCCTTTGGTTGCCTTTTGATGCAACGCCACTTGTGGGTTACACACTTGGCACTGATTACTCAGCAACCTAAGAGAGACTCCCCCCTTTATTCTTTTTTTCATTTTCTCTTTTCAGCTCATTATTTTTTTTTAAAAGGAGAAGAAGAATGCTTATGTTTTAAGGGAGAGAGGAGTGTTCCTAGGCCTAGGGTGGCCTCCCCCAAACTTAAACTACTCATTGTCCCCAATGAGTGTCTGAGGTGGCACACCCCCAAACTTGTCCTAGAAGCATCTAGTCTAAGGTAAAACAACGAGAATCTAAAAGCCCTAGGCATAGACAGAACATTCTAAAAGAAAATATCACAGCAGCAGAAAATTGAAAAAAAAACAGACAGGCAAGGACTTACAACTATGCATGCTGAGCTTTTTAGAGGTTAATTTAAACTATCAAAGGGTGTCCTATCACACTCATCCAGCATGCTTTAAGATAAGCTATATAATGTAGTCATGACAGCAGCAAAAGACAGAATTTAAACAGATCACAGCCTAGCTAAACAGACAGTCCAAAACATGCATTCAGTAATAAAAATTGCGGTTACCGCAATTATTTCGCAATAGATACAGGGCAGATATAACAGTGATTAAGGCCCCTAAGCATGCTTTTTTCCCGTCACTCAAGCTCTACAAAAATAAAACTAAACTAACCTACCTACTCAGCTATCATCAGACTACACTAAACAATTAAAAAACTTAAAACTAAGCAACTAAAACAGATCAAAATATTAACTAAAAACAGCATAATTCACATGATCAAACAGAAAGCAGATTTCGTTTTTTTTTTATTGTAAGGGAACAACAATACTCCCTTGAGTGCAATTCAAACCAGCACTCAGATGTCTTCATCCTCATCAGGCCGTCGTGGTCGTGGAGGCACCCATGGATTCAGGAGATTCGTGGGAAAATCAGGGAAGATGCATCCAAGTTGGTCAGCAACTTCCTTGTCCCGTGCCTGTGCGTAAGTGGCCCATTGAGCCATCCTCTTCTGCATATCCATCAGGCATGCCATGGACAGCGACTGATCAACAGCCAACCTATCCAGCTCGAATTCCATGTTCCCCTTCCTTTTTAGCCTCAAGCCAGCAGGTAGCTCCAAGTGGCCTGTGTAAGCCATCTGCTGCTCCATTCGCTCAATGGGAACCCCTGCAAGCAAACAAAGTTTAGTTATAGTATTAGGGAAAAACAATGGGCCCTTACCCTTCTTGGCGCACTCAGCAATGGCAGCTGACATGACTTCACCCACGTTGATCGTGAGACCTCGCATGATTGCATAGACCAGCAGCGATCTGCCCTGGTTGATGGTGGTCTCATGAGTCACGGGGGACAGCTTCCTCCTCACGAAGGCAAACCATACAGCCGCCTTAGCTGTGAGGTTGGCACTCATGAGAGTGTGCCTCCCATTGCGTGACACGGTCCAGGATGCTTCAGGCTGGCCAATGGTCCGAATGGCCTCTTCCAGGACTGCCTCAGTAGGCTCATCAACAATCCTCACATAGTCAGTATGTTTTTGGCCCTTGAGGCCATAGGCTTCGTTGATGGCTTTTGCTGAGAACTCCACTTCTACCCCCCTGACCACAGACAACCCCTCCTCAGAATTCCTCAGGTTGGCGTAGAAGTCATACACCATGCTTGTGTAAGCCGGATTGGGTGGTCTGTGTTACCTCGCCAAAAGTACATTATTTAGGGCTATATTTACCTTAAAACCTTGTACATTCTTGAGTGTTTTTGTTAAGAGTTAGCTTAATGTGTGCTTAAATGCGAGAATTTGAGAAATGATGCTAAAATATGACTTATTTGGAAAATGAACGAAAAAGAATGAAAAATGATGAAAAACAAGCTAAAATGTACATTGCAGGTACATTGCTGAAAAATTCAATCTTTGCTGCTGCATTTTTTTTTCCCAGTCAACAGTCTTTGTTGACTGAGTTTTTCCAGTAGTCAACTCTCCCTGCTGCTGCCACATGTCAAGCTTGACTACCTCACAAAATTGAATGGTGATCCACAATTATTGAGCAACCTTTTGCAACCACCTGGAGGCTATATAAAGAGAGTTAAATGAAGGATCAAAGCAATCAAATTGAATCCACTTCAATTCATTCCACACAATCTGAGATGTGAGGAGATCCCGATCGTGCAGAATCCCGAAGACGAAACCTCTTCCCCCGTTTGTTGGATCGAAGAAACAAGCCCTTGGCGTGATAATTCGAGAGGAAGAAGAGAAGATCCATCTTCTCTTCTGATTGAATTTATCCCCAAGATCAGCTAATCTTCCCCTTCATCCGAGGCGATTCACGACTTGGAAAATCCTCACGCTATTTACAGTTTTACTTTACTGCTTTCCTTTACTGCTCTCCTTTACCGCTTTCCAATTTAATTTATGCTTTCCTTTCAATGTTGTTCTGAATCATTTACTGCTTGTCCCTTTCATTGTTGCTTTCGGATTGACATATGTTTGTTTACGGATTATTATATGAATTGTTTTCTTAAAAGAGTAATCAATTGGTTTTATTGAGTTCTTCATTCTGTCATCCCTTAATCAATTTGTTGTTTTGTTGAGTTCTTCATTTAATTATATTTCAATCAATTAGGTTTGTTAAGTTCTCCGTTTCATGTGTAATCAACTCATTTCCTTTAGTTCTTCGAACACCATGAGTAACTAATTCAATAGAGGTTTGCTAAAGATGAATCTATAGGATAAAAGTATGTGAATTCAGCATGTAAAGTAGCATGAATGCATTGAATGTATGTGATCTTCATCCCATGGACAATTTCGACCGGCCATCCATTTTGTCTAAAGAATTCCTAACCTCCGGAAGGAGTAAGAATTCAGAGTCATCCATTCATGTTAGCCTTTTATGGTAATCAGAAAATGACCTAGGAATAGGCGTTCTCCTAGCACGTTTATTAGCATGTGTTTATGATTAGGTTGTTAGCTTTACTTGGACAGAAGTAATCTAAGAAACTAATGCATGTAATCGGAAGATGCATGAGAACTAGCTAAGACGATGCATGAGATGTTAATCTACTGTTGAATGATCATAGTTAAATGCCTATAAAGGATTCTTAAGTCGACCTTGCTGCCTTACTTTACATTAAAATCGTTGCTAATTTATTGCTAGATTATTGCAAGAACCGCAATTCTATTTTTCCACATTATGACTTTACCTCTTTGCTAGCTTTGCATTTATGTTTACATTATTCTTGCATCTTTTATATTCCTGTACCTCAACCCAAAATCTATCCAATTTAAGTTACCTTATCTAATCTAACACACCAAATCGTTAGTCACTAAACTTAATCTCTGTGGGAAAACGAATTAAATTATACTTATCACTTGCTGCAGACCATGTATGCTTGCATGATCTTAGCGCTCTTCGCATTTACATTTTACATACACATTGAGCGCGCAACAGTCTGCACAACTCCTCCCATCCATGATTTGTAATTCCTGCGCGCAAGAACTGCGGCAGGTCAGCAGGTCTGTCGAGGAAGCCCTTCTCGTGCAGCAACTCCCTCTTCCTCAGCTCAACGCCTCTGGACTCAGCGTCAGAGGACACGTACCTCACTGAGTGAGGCTCATCTTCAGGGTAAAGCTTGGCCTTCCCTTTGTCCTTTGGCTTGGTTGACTCAGCAGCCTCAATCTTGAGCTTCTTGAGCGATGGCTCAGCACTCTCTCCCTCTGATGCCAGCGCCCTCTTGGCCTTCTTCTTCTTTGATTTCTTAGACCGCTTGGCCTTGATAATCTTGGCAGCCTTCTTCTTCTTCAGCTTTGCCTTGGTGGTGATCTGCTGGAGGCAAGCCCCCAGTGTTTCTTCCATGGAATCATCCTTCTGCGCAGGACTCTCAGGGCTGGCCTCCCTCAACGGAGAGAAGACTTCTTCTTCCTCAGCTTCCCCACTGCCCTGCGTTGATTCTTGGTACTCCCCATATGGGAATTCAGGGTCAGGCCGTGGAGAATTGGGCGACGGAGTGGTGCTTTGTGCTGCTGTAGGGGTCTGTGCAGAACTCTGCGGTGATGAAGGCAGCTCAGGGCTCTGCGCTGGTGGCGATGAGGAGAGCTCAGGGCTTTGAACCGGTGGAGATGGTGAAGGGCTGCGCTCAGCTGTCTCGTGGGATGGCTGGCCTCGTTCTTGACTCTCCACAGAGGGAGTCTTGTTCTTGATTCCTTCCTCGGCCACAGCCATACTCCACTTGCGCTTCTTGGGTGTGCCTGCTGGTTCAGAGGGTCCAGCAGGTATCTCTGTGACGACCTTCCACTTCTTCTTGCGAATCGGAAGTTTGGGAAGGCGTTCGGTGCGCGCAGCATCAGCCTCAGCCAAGGCAAGCAGTGCGTCTCTCGCAGCCGTTTCAGCTTCGTCAGCCTTCTTCTTGGCCGCAGATCTTTCAGCCCTCGTGAGTACCATTGTTGAATCATGGAGGTTTGGAGAGAAGAATCACAGATGAAGAGAAACGCAGATTTCTTGGAGTTCAGATACTTGGGAAATCGTATAGATCAACGCGCGTCTCAACGGATATAAAGAAAAACGGAAAAATCCCAACGGCTATATTTTTGCGGATCCTGCAAATCCAGCGCAATTCTAGTGACCGTTGGAGATATTTTCCATTTAAATGTCAATCTTTGCTCAACCGTATCTTTGATTTGGCCCAATATCTTCTTGATTTTTAAAGCTGGATTTAATCTCCTTGATTCCCTCTATTGATTCCCTACAAAAAGAAATAAAATCAACATCAAATTCGCAATTAAAATCATACAAACTTATACACAAACGATAACCGGAAAATCGCAAAAAATAAACTAAGGCATGAGCCTCATGTTGACGAGCACAGCAATCACTCGTCCTCTCTCGTTCTTAATTTCACGCTTCAGTCAAGAGGAAGGCCGAGAGAGTCTTCACATCTCCTTCCTCATAGTAGTGCTTCAACCTTGCACCATTAACCATGAATGGTTGACCTTGCTGCAGGTTCTTTATCTCGATGGCACCATGAACAAACACATTAGTAATTACAAACGGACCTGACCATCTAGACTTAAGTTTGCCTGGAAATAATTTCAATCGTGAGTTAAATAATAAAACAAGTTGGCCTTTCTTAAAGTCCTTGATCCTAAGTCTACTGTCGTGCCAAATCTTGGTCTTTTCCTTATACATTTTGGCATTCTCATAAGACATATGTCTAAGCTCATCAAGCTCATGTAATTGCAGAGACCGCAACGTTCCCGCATCGGTCACGCAATAATTCAACTCTTTTAGTGCCCAAAATGCCTTAATTTCTAACTCAAATGGAAGATGACAAGCTTTACCATACACAAGTCTGTAAGGAGACATGCCTAGGGGTGTCTTATATGCAGTTCTATACGCCCAAAGTGCATCCTCGAGTTTAAATGACCAGTCCTTTCTATTAGGTTTGACCACTTTTTCTAGGATGTTCTTAATCTCCCTATTAGAAATTTCAGCCTGACCATTCGAGTGTGGGTGATAAGGAGTGGCTACTCTATGTCTAATGTTATACTTAGCCAACACTCTCTCCATAGCCTTATTAATGAAATGTGTCCCCTCATCACTAATGATAGCACGTGGTGTTCCAAACCTAGTAAAAATGTGCCTATGCAAGAATTTTATGACTGTTTTGGCATCATTATTGGGACATGCTATGGCCTCTACCCACTTGGATACATAGTCTACTGCCACTAATATGTAAAGGTTACCTGAGGATGGGGGAAATGGTCCCATGAAGTCAATGCCCCATACATCAAAGAGCTCCAACTCTAAGATGTAGGTAAGAGGCATTTCATCCTTGCGACTGAGGTTACCTGTTCTTTGGCATTCATCACAGCTGTGGGCATAGTTGTGGGCATCCTTGAAGATTGTTGGCCAATAGTAGCCACTCTGAAATACCTTTGCAGCTGTTCTTTGGCCACCAAAGTGTCCACCATAAGGAGCTGTGTGGCAGTGCTGCAGCACAGACTTCGCCTCAGCAGCTGAAACACACTTCCTTAGCAAGCCGTCAGCACATGTTTTGTCAAGTGTGGGGTCATCCCATATGAATTTCCTTGCTTCATGAAGGAACCTCTTCTTCTCTTGTCCTCCCTTGAAAGCTGGTAGTACCTGTGATGCAAGGAAGTTAGCAATGTCAGCAAACCAAGGTTCCTCATCGTTATCACGATGAGTCAATAAAAAGACATGTTCATCAATAAAAGCATCAGAAATTGCGGGTTCCACAATTTTTTCGCAATTATGCCGCAATCTAGAAAGATGATCTGCAACCACATTTTCACTTCCTTTCTTATCTCTAATGTCTAGATCAAACTCTTGCAGCAGCAGTACCCACCTAATCAACCTAGGCTTAGCATCAGCCTTCCTCATAAGGTACTTTAAAGCAGAATGGTCAGTGTACACAATTGTTCTGGTGCCTACAATATAGTTCCTAAATTTCTCACAAGCAAACACTACAGCTAGCATCTCCTTCTCAGTGGTTGTGTAGTTGCATTGTGCCTCATTAAGTGTCTTACTAGCATAATAGACAGGGTGTGTTAACTTGTCAATCTTCTGTCCTAACATAACCCCTACAGCATAGTCACTAGCATCACATAACATCTCAAATGGGAGATCCCAATTTGGCCCTACTATAATAGGTGCTGTGACTAGTGCTTTCTTAAGGGTTTTCCAAGCGAGGACACACTCTTTAGAGAAAATGAATGGCTTGTTTAGCTCTAGAAGCTCACATAGAGGCTTGGAGATCTTAGAAAAGTCCTTAATGAACCTTCTATAGAAACCAGCATGCCCTAAGAAACTTCTAATGGCCTTGACATTTTGAGGTTCTACCAATTTCTCTATTATTTCAATTTTTGCCCTGTCAACTTCTACACCTGCCCTTGACACTCTATGACCTAAGACAATCCCCTCATCCACCATGAAATGGCACTTTTCCCAATTTAGGACTAGGTTGGTCTCCTCACACCTAGCCAGGACTTGTCCTAGGTTCTCTAGACAGTTTGTAAATGAATCCCCAAAGACTGAGAAATCATCCATGAATATCTCTATCATGGATTCATCCAAATCAGAGAAGATTGCCAACATGCACCTTTGGAAAGTTGCCGGTGCATTGCATAAGCCAAAAGGCATTCTGCGAAAGGCAAAAGTTCCAAAAGGGCAAGTGAAGGTAGTCTTCTCTTGGTCCTTAGGGTCTATAGTAATCTGGTTATACCCTGAATAACCGTCTAAGAAACAGTAGTAGGCTCTACCAGCTATCCTGTCTAACATTTGGTCAATGAATGGTAGAGGGAAATGGTCTTTTTTGGTCTCTTTATTTAGTTTCCTATAATCCATGCAAACTCTCCACCTTGTGATAGTCCTAGTTGGAATCAGTTCATTGTTCTCATTGATTACCACAGTCATCCCCCCCTTCTTAGGTACACATTGTATAGGGCTCACCCACTGGCTACTAGCTATGGGGAAGATCACACCAGCATCTAACCATTTTATTATTTCCTTTTTAACTACCTCTTTCATAGAGGGATTCAACCTACGTTGGTGATCTACTCTAGGTGTATGCTCTTCCTCTAATATAATCTTATGCATGCAATAAGAAGGGCTAATGCCTCTAATATCAGCAATAGTCCATGCAATAGCCTTCCTATGTTGCTTAAGTAGTAAAATCAGTTCAACCTCATGCTTTTCACTTAATTTAGAAGAGATAATAACAGGCAAAGTATCATTACTCCCTAGATATGCATACTTGAGGTGAGTGGGGAGAGGTTTTAACTCTATGACAGGTGGATGCTCAATGGATGGTTTTAATGGATTCAAAGATTTTTCAGTTAAGTCAATGTGCATACAAACATGCTGAGGGTTATTTACAGGTATGTCCATTATCTCAGCTATGTTTAAATCAGTTAATTCTAATCCTACATAGTTATTAGCATGCTTAGTCAACAATTCATGCTCCAATTGTTCTTCCATTAATGAATCTACAATGTCCATGCTAGCACAAGATTCAGAGTCAGAGGGGTACCTTAAGGCTTTATAAACACTAAATTTCACCTCTTCATCATGAACCCTCATAGTGAGCTCACCTTTTTGGACATCTATTAGTGCCCTACCTGTGGCTAGAAATGGTCTGCCTAACAGGATGGGGACCTCCTTGTCTGCTTCATAATCCAGGATAATGAAATCTGCAAGGAAAATAAACTTGTCAACCTTTACTAAAATATCCTCAATCTTACCTTCAGGGTATGCAATGGATCTGTCTGCTAGTTGTAAAGTGACAGTGGTTGGACGTGCTTCTCCTATTCCAAGCTGGCGGAATAGTGATAGGGGCATGAGGTTTATGCTGGCTCCCAGGTCACAAAGAGCTCTGCCCACGTGCTTGCCTCCTAGCTCTACAGGTAAGGTGAAGGAACCAGGATCCTTCTCCTTCTTGGGTAGCTTGTTCTGGAGTATGGCACTGCACTCCTCAGTGAGATTGACTGTTTCAAATTCACCAATTATTCTCTTGTTAGTTATAATATCCTTCAAAAACTTTACATAAGAAGGCATAGATTGTAAAACTTCTACAAAAGGAATATTAACATGCACTTGCTTAAGAATTTCTAGAAATTTATTAAAGTGCACTTCCTGTTCTTGTTTTTTCTTTAGCCTTCTAGGAAATGGAGGTGGTGGCACATATGCAGGCACATCAGGTCGCCTCAGGATAGGTGGAGGCCTTGGAATTTCTTCTATCTCCTCTATGATTGGCTCTAGCCTTGTTCCTGATGTGCTTGTTGGTGGTGGACCTTGGTTTGGCAGAGACTCCAGTGGAGCACTAGACTCAGTGTTCTCTACTCTCTTTGGTGTGTCTTTGGTGTTGCTTACCAATGGTCTACCACTTCTAAGTTCAATTGCTTGAACTTGTTCTTTACCATCTCTCCTTGGCACTTCAGTGTCAGCAGGGAGTCTACCTTGGGGCCTACTTTTGATTTCATTGGCTAGTTGCCTTATTTGGTTCTCTAGGCTCCTAAGAGTAGCTTGCTGGCTCTGTAGAGTGGCATCATTCTTGGCTATGTATTCCTTAAGTAAGTTTTCTACAGAAGATCCTACAGGTTGGTTGTATGGTTTTTGATACATGGGTTGGTTATGTTGGGGAGTGAAACCAGGTGTTCCACTCGGTCTTGGTTGGTTAGGAGCTTGGTTAGCATTTTGTTGGCCACCCCATGACAGGTTTGGGTGGTTCCTCCAACCAGGGTTGTAAGTATTGGAATAAGGGTTGTTCCTAGGCTGCTGTTGGCTTCCAACATAGCAGACGGAGGCTGGATTCCCAGGGCAGTATTCATACAGGTGCCCTTCCCCACAGAATCCACAGACAAGTGTCTCACCTTGGCTTGGTTGAGTGCCCATTGACATGGCTGTGGCGGTGTTGACACTTGTTTGGAGATTGGGTTGAGCCATTTGCTTAACTAGGTTGGTCAGGGCATTTATTTGGCTGCTCATTGCACTTAGAGCATCCTTGTCTTGAGCTCTAGTTGGCTCAACTGGATCATCTGACCACCTACAGTGAGATGCTGAGATCTTCTCCAAGATCTCATAGGCTTCGTTGTAACTCTTGGACAACATGGAACCACCAGCAGATGAATTTAAGACTTGTCTAGTGCTGGGGTTGCATCCTTTGAAAAAGACCTCTATTTGGATACACCATGGGATGCCATGGTGTGGACATTTAAGAAGTAGATCTTTGAACCTTGTCCAAGCTTCGTGAAGAGACTCATTCTCAGCTTGTTTGAATTTAACTATGTCATCACGAAAGGTAGAATTCCTATCAGGTGGGAAGTATTTTACTAGGAATTTTTCTGCTAAGTCTGTCCAATTAAGGACAGATCCAGAGGGTAATGAGTTTAACCACGTTTTGGCTTTGTCCCTCAAAGTGTAAGGGAACAGGTATAGCCTCAAGGCTTCTTGGGAAACTCCAGGGATGATGAATGTATCACTAACTCCTAAGAAGTTTCTAAGATGGTTGTGGGGATCCTCATTTTCCACTCCAAAGAATTTCCCACAGTGGACAACATTTGGAACATCACTGGCTTTAACTCGAATGAGTTGGCAGTGATTTCAGGACGAATTATGCTCGGGTTCAGCTCCCCAGGCATAGGTACTAGGTATGAGAGAATGACACTATTCTTGTCATTCACTATTTCGATGGGATTGCGAGTGACAGGGACCGGATTTGGAACTATTTCATCCATTTCTTTTTGAGATAATTGCGGAGGAATTGCGGTTCCCGCAATTACTTGAGGTAAAGAGGGTTGGTTAAAGAGACGTTTCTTGGCTCTATTTCTGGCCCTAAGTAATCTCTCAGGCTCAGGATTGAACTCTAGATCACTACTTGAAGGCTCACTCATAAACTAACCCAATAGTACCTGCAAAAGAAATGAAACAGATCAGCTTCAATAGGCAATAAACTTGGTGTTTCAAACTTAACAAACTTCGTTTTCACTTAAATAAATCCCCGGCAGCGGCGCCAAAAACTTGTTACGTGCTCAATGTGTTAAAATAATTAGGCAATAAGATAGAGAGAGCACTCAGAACATGCAAGCATACATGATCTTATAGCAAGTAGTAAGTATTTTTTCATTCGTTTTCCCACAGAGATTTATTATAAGCTATTCATAAAGTGTAAAGTTAAGAAAGAAGGGGTGGATTTGATGGGGTAAAATTGGTTTTAAATTGTCTATTTCCTACTGAATACGTAGAGGGTAGCAACATAAACAAATGCAAGTCAAAGTTAAACTCAAATGAAAAGAGACGAGAGTAATAAACGAAGACAAAAACAGCTAGACAGAATTGTAACTTAAGCAGAATTGCGGAAACAACAATTCTACCGCAATTTTAACAACAGCGAAAGTGTGTAAAATGGAGAAACAAGGGCTACTAACGACTCCTCTATAGGCTTTTTCATACGATTCTCAAGCATTGGATCAACTCTCTATGCATCAAACTCACTCAATCTCATGTATCGTCCGATTCCATGCATTAGATTCTTTAGTTTACTCATGTCCAAGTAAGGTCTTAAGCATCTTGTTAAAGCAGAAAGTTATGGTTTGTACTAGGAAAACGCCTATTCCTAGGTCGTTTTCTGGCTACCTTGAAAGGCTAGCATGAGTGTATGAATCTGAACTCTTACTCCTTCCAGAGGTTAGGAGTTCTTTGGACAAAATGGATGGCCAATCGAAATTGCCCGTGGGATGAAGCTTACATACAATCAATGCTTCGAGAGCTATCCTACATGCTTGGTTCACGTTTTTTAGCCTATAGTATTGTCATTAGCATGCCCCTATGTGACTTAGTTACTCATGGATATGGGGTAAACTGAAATAAGAGATGAAGGAAACATGCTTAGAAGAGAAAGATACTAAAAACAGTAAGGAAAAACCGTAGCAGCAGAAGATGGAAAACTTGTGAAATAATAACTATGCTTTGATTACTTGATTGTTTGAATGGACAAGAAGAGGAACTTAAAGTGCATAATAGAAAGACAGAACACAACGAAATGGACTGATCTAGTTACAAGAAAGGAAACAACCACAAACTAAAGCTTGAAAATAGAAATAAAGACAGAAAGCATAAAAACGAGCGTGAGCGCCTAGTTGCAGATGCCTCGGCTGAAGGGGATGAAAGAATAGCTTTGCTTGGATGAATCCAATCGGGAGAGAAGATGAATCTTCTCTCCTTCCTATCAGATTGTCGATTCCAACAACTGAGACTCTCACACCAACAGACAGAGAAGAACGACAGGAGAAAAGATGGAGCTGCCAGAAGACTTCTACGCTTTCGGATGATGTTTGAACCCTCGACTTTGACCCCCTTTTATAGCAATCTGCAGGTGCGTTTAGGCCAAGGAGAACCATCAATCTTCAACGTCGTACTTCAGAATGGATGGAGGAGAAAAAACGAATCCCTGAAATAACGGAAATTAACAGAAAAAGATCAGTCAACTTACGGTTTTCACTTGAAACATTGCGGTTTCAGCAATGTTTCCGCAATGTTATCGCAATGCTTGTTTTTCATTCTTTTCCTTCGGTTTTCAACCCTTTTCTTTCCTATTGTACATAAGTCCTAATTTAGCTACCTTCTTCTAATTCTCATATTTAAGCATAGGTTTAGGCTAAATGCTATCAAAAACACCTAAGAGTGAACATCTTTCTAAGATAATTAAGTCCTAAAAAGGTCACTTTTGGAGACGTAACAGCTTCGTTGATTGCCTTCGCTGAGAAGTCCACCTCGACTCCTCTGACCACAGACAGGCCATCCTCAGGATTCATCAAATTGGCGTAAAAGTCATACACCATACTGGAGTAGGCGGGGTTGGGTGGTCTGCACAGCTCTTCCCAACCGTGATTCGTTATCCCTGCGCGCAAGAATTGCGGCAGGTCAGCGAGCGCGTCGAGGAAGCCTTTCTCGTGCAGCAGGTCCCTCTTCCTCAACTCTGTGCCCTGATGAACGTCATTTATGTCATGTTTTTACCCTTTAAAACATACTCATTAATTGACTTTTTGAGTTAAATTGAAGATAATTGTGCATGTAATTGATAAGAAAAGAATAAAAATAGGAAAGTCACATGCTCAAGGTCGTTTTGTCATTATGAAGCAATTAAGAGGGTAAAAGAGTCATTTTTTATAAGAATTAATGTTATTTTAATTATTTTCAGGAAAACTGTATTCTGCTTCAGCTTGTGGCCACAGAGTTTCAGCTTGTGGCCACAAAGGAGTCACAGAGTGCAGAATCCAGCTTGTGACCACATAAGAGGCCACAGAGTGCAGAACCCAGCTTGTGGCCACACAAGAGGCCACAGAGTGCAGTTGACTGGTCAAACGAATTTGTTGAGATATTAGTCAAAGATCTTCCAAGATTCAGCCAACCAACTCCCTATTTGACCTAACAACCCTTCCCAAAGATCTCTCCCTCATTTTAGCAACCTCCAAACAAACCCTAAGGCCTATAAAAGGCACCTCAAGCCTTCATTCAAATCATCGATCATTTCTTTACAACAATCAATCTCCACATAGTCGATCAACCTCCTTTCTCTCTCGAAGAACTCACCCAAATTCCCGAAAATTCCAAACAAGAGCGGACCACTCCTCTGTAATAGTTCTACTTCAGCCAGCTCCGAAAGGAAGGTGCTGCGAGGATTCGATTTGCATTGACGACGTGAATCGAGCGAGTAGAGACCCTTCATTCGTTGTCCACGAGTTCGAGAGAGAGAAAGTTGGAAAATTTCCAGATTTACTTTCTATTTCATTCTGCACATTTTCTATTTACATTCTGTTTTTATTTCGCATTTATTTCCGTTCTCAACTTTACATGCAAAATTACCATTTTACCCTTTTAGAAACTTTCGCATTTATAATTTAATTTTCAGTTCAAAACCTTTGTTATTCTAATTCTGTCCTTTATTTATTATTTACATTCTGTTTTTATTCCATTTTCATTTTATCTTTAATTCTCGAGTAAAATTACCATTTTACCCTTTTAGCAATTTTTGTACTTATGCATTATTTTTCAATGAAGTATTTTAGTCTAGTTCTCATTATGAGCTAAGTTTTCCTAAGGGATTCAATTATGTGAATGCCCGTTAAGAAATGAGCTAGCTTGACAACTGTAAATTACGGTTTTACCCCTTATGCCTTATGTGGTTCGTCCTTTACTGAATATATGCAAAAATGTTATATTAATTTGATCACTTAATTAGCATGAAATGTTAATGTCGATACTGGACAGGTCGGGCAATTAACGGCTCTCGTAAAGGTGATATAGCAGAAAAACCTAGGAATAGGATTTCGTCGATTGTCCTTGATGATTGGGGCAAAAGACTATAGGATCAATAAGATTGCATACTTAACCATCTAAGATCACATTATCCACTGGACCGTGAGTATAATGGCTTAGACTCCTAAAGGTACTTGCAAAGAGGCTGAATAGGAGACGAATCCGATCCAAAAACATAAGGTACTATGTGGTGACTCTGAGGTCACAGGCTGTCAAGTAAACTCAACTTAGGGCTGAAACATGATTGGATCCCTGTTTTTTATTATTTCTTTTCAACCCAAAACCAACCAAACATTATCAATTTATTTTTGTTACTTTTCATTGCATTCGAAAAACAAATTCTTTCTAAAACTAAATTTTTCAACAGTCTCTTGGGATACGATACTTGGAATACTTTCCATTTTATTACTTGATTGACAGTGTATACTTGCACTTGACCATATATCTATTGCAGGTTATTGAACCAAATTAAACACACACGTTTTGGTCCATCATGCCCCTCGATTCTGCATCAGAGGACACATACCTCACTGATTGAGGCTCATCTTCGGGGTACAGCTTGGCTTTCCCCTTGTCTTTTGGTTTGACTGACTCAGCAGCCTCGATCTTGAGCTTCTTCAGAGACGGCTCATCACTCCCCTTCTTTGACAAAGGCTCACCCCTGGCTTTCTTTTTCTTGGACTTCTTTGAGGCTTTTGGCCGTTTGGCCTTGACAACCTTGGTGGCCTTCTTTTTCAATCTAGCCTTGGTTGTGATCTGCTGGAGGCAATCCCCCAGTGTCTCGTCCATTGAATCATCCCTCTGTGCAGGGCTCTCAGGGCTGCCTTCCCTCAAAGGAGAGAAGACCTCTTCTTCTTCAGCTTCTTCACTACCCTGCGTCGATTCTTGACGCTCTCCATATGGAAATTCGGGATCAGGCTGCGGGGAGATGGGTGATTGTTACGTCTCCAAAAGTGACCTTTTTAGGACTTAATTATCTTAGAAAGATGTTCACTCTTAGGTGTTTTTGATAGCATTTAGCCTAAACCTATGCTTAAATATGAGAATTAGAAGAAGGTAGCTAAATTAGGACTTATGTACAATAGGAAAGAAAAGGGTTGAAAACCGAAGGAAAAGAATGAAAAACAAGCATTGCGACAGCATTGCGGAAACATTGCTGAAACCGCAATGTTTCAAGTGAAAACCGTAAGTTGACTGATCTTTTTCTGTTAATTTCCGTTATTTCAGGGATTCGTTCTTTCTCCTCCATCCATTCTGAAGTACGACGTTGAAGATTGATGGTTCTCCTTGGCCCAAATGCACCTGCAGATTGCTATAAAAGGGGGTCAAAGTCGAGGGTTCAAGCATCATCCAAAAGCGTAGAAGTCTTCTCGCAGCTCCATCTTTTCTCCTGTCATTCTTCTCTGTCTGTTGGTGTGAGAGTCTCAGCTGTTGGAGTCGACAATCTGATAGAAAGGAGAGAAGATTCATCTTCTCTCCCGATTGGATTCATCCAAGCAAAGCTATTCTTTCATCCCCTTCAGCCGAGGCATCTACAACTAGGTGCTCACGCTCGTTTTTATGCTTTCTGTCTTTATTTCCATTTTCCAGCTTTAGTTTGTTGTTGTTTCCTTTCTTGTAACTAGATCAGTCCATTTCGTTGTGTTCTGTCTTTCTGTTATGCACTTTAAGTTCCTCTTCTTGTCCATTCAAACAATCAAGTAATCAAAGCATAGTTTTTATTTCACAAGTTTTCCATCTTCTGCTGCTACGGTTTTTCCTTACTGTTTTAAGTATATTTCTCTTCTAAGCATGTTTCCTTCATCTCTTATTTCTGGTTACCCCATATCCATGAGTAACTAAGTCACATAGGGGCATGCTAATGACAATACTATAGGCTAAAAAACGTGAATCAAGCATGTAGGATAGCTCTCGAAGCATTGATTGTATGTAAGCTTCATCCCACGGGCAATTTCGATTGGCCATCCATTTTGTCCAAAGAACTCCTAACCTCTGGAAGGAGTAAGAGTTCAGAGTCATACATTCATGCTAGCCTTTCAGGGTAGCCAGAAAACGACCTAGGAATAGGCGTTTTCCTAGTACAAACCATAACTTTCTGCTTTAACAAGATGCTTAAGACCTTACTTGGACATGAGTAAACTAAAGAATCTAATGCATGGAATCGGACGAATAGCAAAAAATAAACTAAGGCATTAGCCTCGCATGGACGAGCACAGTGATCACTCGTCCTCTCTCGTTCTTATTTTCACGTTTCAGTCAAGAGGAAGGCCGAGAGAGTCTTCACATCTCCTTCCTCATAGTAATGCTTCAATCTTGCACCATTAACTATGAACGGTTGCCCTTGCTGCAGGTTCTTAATCTCGATTGCACCATGAACAAATACATTAGTTATCACAAAAGGACCTGACCATCTGGACTTAAGTTTGCCTGGAAATAATTTCAACCGTGAGTTAAATAATAAGACAAGCTGGCCTTTCTTAAAGTCCTTAATCCTAAGTCTACTGTCGTGCCAAATCTTGGTCTTTTCCTTATACATTTTAGCATTTTCATAGGACATATGTCTAAGCTCATCAAGCTCATGTAATTGCAAAGACCGAAATGTTCCCGCATCGGTCACGCAATAATTCAACTCTTTTAGTGCCCAAAATGCTTTAATTTCTAATTCGAATGGTAAGTGACAAGCTTTGCCATACACAAGTCTATAAGGAGACATACCTAGGGGTGTCTTATATGCAGTTCTATATGCCCAAAGTGCATCCTCGAGTTTAAACGACCAATCTTTTCTATTGGGTTTGACCACTTTTTCTAGTATGTTTTTAATCTCCCTATTTGAAATTTCAGCTTGTCCATTCGAATGTGGGTGATAAGGGGTGGCTACTCTATGTCTAACATTATATTTAGCCAACACTCTCTCCATAGCTCTATTAATGAAATGTGTCCCTTCATCACTAATTATAGCACGAGGTGTTCTAAACCTAGTAAAGATATGTCTATGAAGGAACTTAATGACTGTTTTGGCATCATTATTTGGACATGCTATGGCCTCTACCCACTTAGATACATAGTCTACTGCTACCAATATGTAAAGGTTACCTGATGATGGGGGAAATGGTCCCATGAAGTCAATGCCCCACACATCAAAGAGCTCCAACTCTAAGATGTAAGTGAGAGGCATCTCATCCTTTCGACTAAGGTTACCTGTTCTCTGGCATTCATTACAGCTGTGTGCATAGTTGTGGGCATCCTTGAAGATCGTTGGCCAATAGTAGCCACTCTGGAACACCTTTGCAGCTGTCCTTTGACCACCAAAATGTCCACCATAGGGGGCTGTATGGCAGTGCTGCAACACAGACTTTGCCTCCGCAGCTGAAACACATTTCCTTAGCAGACCATCAGCACATGTCTTGTAGAGTGTGGGATCATCCCATATGAACTTCCTAGCTTCATGAAGGAACCTCTTCTTTTCTTGTCCTCCCTTGAAAGTTGGTAGTACCTGCGATGCAAGGAAGTTAGCAATGTCAGCAAACCAAGGTTCCTCATCGTTATCACGATGAGTCAATACAAAGACATGTTCATCAATAAAAGCATCAGAAATTGCGGTTTCCGCAATTTTTCCGCAATTATGCTCCAATCTGGAAAGATGATCCGCAACCACATTTTCACATCCTTTCTTATCTCTAATGTCCAGATCAAACTCTTGCAGCAGCAAAACCCATCTAATCAACCTAGGCTTAGCATCAACCTTCCTCATAAGGTACTTTAAAGCAGAATGGTCAGTGTACACGATTGTCCTAGTGCCTACAATGTAATTCCTAAACTTCTCACAAGCAAACACTACAGCTAGCATCTCCTTCTCAGTAGTTTTGTAATTACATTGTGCCTCATTAAGTGTCTTACTAGCATAGTATACAGGGTGTGTTAACTTGTCAATCTTTTGTCCTAGCATAACCCCGACAACATAGTCACTAGCATCACATAACATCTCAAAGGGGAGATCCCAATTTGGCCCTACTATAATAGGTGCTGTGACTAGTGCTTCCTTAAGGGTTTTCCAGGCTAGGAAACATTCTTTAGAGAAGATGAATGGTTTGTTCAGCTCTAGAAGCTCACATAAAGGCTTGGAGATCTTAGAAAAGTCCTTAATGAACCTTCTATAGAAGCCAGCATGTCCTAAGAAACTTCTAATGGCTTTTACATTCTGAGGTTCTACCAATTTCTCTATTATTTCAATTTTTGCCCTATCGACCTCTACACCTGCCCTAGACACTCTATGACCTAAGACAATCCCTTCGTCCACCATGAAGTGGCACTTCTCCCAATTTAGGACTAGGTTAGTCTCCTCACACCTAGCCAGGACTTGTCCTAAGTTCTCTAGACAGTTTGTGAATGAATCACCAAAGAATGAGAAATCATCCATGAATATTTCTATCATGGACTCATCCAAATCAAAGAAGATTGCCAACATGCACCTTTGGAATGTTGCCGGTGCATTGCATAAGCCAAAAGTCATTCTGCGAAAGGCAAAAGTTCCAAAAGGGCAAGTGAAGGTTGTCTTCTCCTGGTCCTTAGGGTCTATAGTGATCTGGTTATATCCTGAATAACCATCTAAGAAGCAGTAGTAAGCTCTACCAGCTATCCTATCTAACATTTGGTCAATGAATGGTAGAGGGAAGTGGTCTTTTTTGGTTTCCTTGTTTAATTTCCTATAATCCATGCAAACTCTTCATCCTGTGATAGTCCTAGTTGGAATCAGTTCATTGCTCTCATTGACTACCACAGTCATCCCCCCTTCTTAGGTACACATTGTATAGGGCTCACCCACTGACTACTAGCTATAGGGAAGATCACACCAGCATCTAACCATTTTATTATTTCCTTTTTAACTACCTCTTTCATAGAGGGGTTCAACCTACGTTGGTGATCTACTCGGAGTGTATGCTCTTCCTCTAGTATAATCTTATGCATGCAATAGGAAGGGCTAATGCCTCTAATATCAGCAATAGTCCATGCAATAGCCTTCCTATGTTGTTTAAGTAATAAAATCAGCTCAACCTCATGCTTCTCACTTAGTTTAGATGAAATAATTACAGGCAGAGTCTCATTACTTCCTAAATATGCATACTTAAGATGTGTGGGCAGTGGTTTCAATTCCAAGACAGGTGGATGCTCAATGGATGGTTTTAAAGGATTCAAGGATCTGTCAGTTAAGTCATTAGTCATACAAACATGCTGTATCCTATCTACAGGTACATCCATTATCTCAGAAACATTCAAATCAGTTAAATCTAATTCTACATAGTTATTAGCATGCTTAGTCAATAATTCATGCTCCAGCTGTTCTTCCATTAGTGAGTCTACAACGTCCATGCTAGCACAAGATTCAGAGTCAGAGGGGTACCTTAAGGCTTTATAAACACTAAATTTGACCTCCTCATCATGAACCCTCATGGTGAGCTCACCTTTCTGGACATCTATCAGGGCCCTACCTGTGGCTAGAAATGGTCTGCCTAATAGGATGGGGACCTCCTTGTCTGCTTCATAATCCAGGATGATGAAATCTGCAAGGAAAATAAACTTGTCAACCTTTACAAGAATATCCTCAATCTTACCCTCAGGGTAGGCTATGGATCTGTCTGCTAGTTGTAAAGTGACAGTGGTTGGACGTGCTTCTCCTATTCCTAGCTGGCGGAATAGTGATAGGGGCATGAGGTTTATGCTGGCTCCCAGGTCACAAAGAGCTCTGCCCACGTGCTTGCCTCCTAGCTCTACTGGTAAGGTGAAGGAACCAGGATCCTTCTTCTTCTTGGGTAGCTTGTTCTGGAGTATGGCACTGCACTCCTCAGTGAGATTTACTGTTTCAAACTCACCAATTATTTTCTTGTTAGTGATAATATCCTTCAAAAACTTTACATAAGAGGGCATAGACTGTAAAACTTCTACAAAAGGAATATTAACATGCACTTGCTTAAGAATTTCTAAAAATTTGTTAAAGTGCACTTCCTGTTCTTGTTTTTTCTTTAGCCTTCTAGGAAATGGAGGTGGTGGCACATATGCAGGCACTTCAGGTCGCCTCAGGATAGGTGGAGGCCTTGGAATTTCTTCTATCTCTTCTATGATTGGCTCCAGCCTTGGTCCTGATGTGCTTGGTGATGGTTGACCTTGGTTTGGCAGAGACTCCAGTGGAGCACTAGACTCATTGTTCTCTACTCTCTTTGGGGCTTCTTTAGTGTTGCTCACCAATGGTCTCCCACTTCTAAGTTCAATTGCTTGAACTTGTTCTTTTCCATCTCTCCTTGGCACTTCAGTGTCAGCAGGAAGTCTACCTTGGGGCCTACTTTTGAGTTCATTGGCTAGTTGCCCTATTTGGTTCTCTAGGCTCCTGAGAGTAGCTTGTTGACTCTGTAGAGTGGCATCATTCTTGGCTATGTATTCCTTAAGTAAGTTTTCTACAGAAGATCCTACAGGTTGGTTGTATGGTTTTTGATACATGGATTGGTTATGTTGAGGAGTGAAACCAGGTGTTCCACTCGGTCTTTGTTGGTTAGGAGCTTGGTTAGCATTTTGTTGGCCACCCCATGACAGGTTTGGGTGGTTCCTCCAACCAGGGTTGTAAGTATTGGAATAGGGGTTGTTCCTAGGCTGCTGTTGGCTTCCAATATAGCAGACTGAGGCTGGATTCCCAGGGCAGTATTCATACAGGTGCCCTTCCCCACAGAATCCACAGATAAATGTCTCACCTTGACTTGGTTGGGTGCCCATTGACATGGCTGTGGCGGTGTTGACACTTGTTTGGAGATTGGCTTGAGCCATTTGTTTAACTAGGTTGGTCAGGGCGCTTATTTGACTACTCATAGCATTGAGTGTGTCCTTATCTTGAGCTCTACTTGGCTCTATTGGATCATCTGACCACCTACAGTGAGATGCTGAGATCTTCTCCAAGATCTCATAGGCTTCATTATAACTTTTGGACAACATGGAACCTCCAGCAGATGAATTTAGAACTTGTCTGGTGCTGGGGTTGCATCCTTTGAAAAAGACCTCTATTTGGATACACCATGGGATGCCATGGTGTGGACATTTAAGAAGAAGGTCCTTGAACCTTGTCCAAGCTTCGTGAAGAGACTCATTCTCAGCTTGTTTGAACTTAACTATGTCATCACGAAAGGTAGAATTCCTATTAGGTGGAAAGTATTTCACTAGGAATTTCTCCGCCAAGTCTGTCCAATTGAGGACTGATCCAGAGGGTAATGAGTTTAACCACGTCTTTGCTTTGTCCCTCAAAGAGTAAGGGAAGAGGTAGAGCCTCAAGGCTTCTTGGGAAACTCCAGGGATGATGAATGTATCACTGACTCCTAGGAAGTTTCTAAGATGGTTGTGGGGATCCTCATTTTCCACTCCAAAGAATTGTCCCACAGTGGACAACATTTGGAACATTACTGGCTTTAACTCGAATGAGTTCGCAGTAATTTCAGGGCGGATGATGCTTGGATTTAGCTCCCCAGGCATGGGAACTAAGTATGAGAGAATGACACTATTCTTATCATTCGCTATTTCGATGGGATTGCGAGTGATAGGTACCGGATTTGGAACTAATCTATCCATTTCTTCTTGAGAGGATTGCGGAGACTCTGCGGTTTCAGCAATTATTTGAGGTAAAGGGGGTTGGTTAAAGAGACGTTTCTTGGCTCTATTTCTAGCCTTAAATAATCTCTCAGGCTCAGGGTTGAACTCTAGATCACTACTTGAAGGCTCATTCATAAACTAACCCAAATAGTACCTGCAAAAGAAATGAGAATAGATCAGCTTCAATAGATATTAAGAGTTGGTTTTCTAACTTAACAAACTTCGTTTTCACTAAAATAAATCCCCGGCAGCGGCGCCAAAAACTTGTTGCGTGCTCAGTGTGTAAAACAAATAAGCAATAAGAGAGAGAGAGCACTCAGAACATGCAAGCATACATGATCTTATAGCAAGTAGTAAGTATTTTTTCATTCGTTTTCCCACAAAGATTTATTATTAGCTACTCGTGAAGTGTATTGTTAAGTAAGAATGGGTGGATTTGAAGGGGTAAAATTGGTTTTAAGTTGTCTAATTTCTAAGGAATATGTAAAGGGTAGCAACGTAAACAAGTACAAGTCAATGATAAACTCAAATGAAAAGAGAAGAGATTAATAAACGAAGAGGAAAATAGCTAAACATAATTTTTAACTTAGCAGAATTGCGAGAACAGCAATTCTATCGCAATGTTACTAACAGCGAAAGTGTGTAGAATGGAGAAACAAGGGCTAGTAACGACTCCTCTATAGGCATTTTCACACGATTCTCAAGCGTTGGATCAACTCACTATGCATTAAACTAACTCAATCTCATGTATCTTCCGATTTCATGCATTAGATTCTTTAGTTTACTCATGTCCAAGTAAGGTCTTAAGCATCTTGTTAAAGCAGAAAGATATGGTTTGTACTAGGAAAACGCCTATTCCTAGGTCGTTTTCTGGCTACCTTGAAAGGCTAGTATGAGTGTATGACTCTGAACTCTTACTCCTTCCAGAGGTTAGGAGTTCTTTAGACAAAATGGATGGCCAATCGAAATTGCCCGTGGGATGAAGCTTACATACAATCAATGCATTCGAGAGCTATCCTACATGCTTGGTTCACGTTTTTTAGCCTATAGTATTGTCATTAGCATGCCCCTATGTGACTTAGTTACTCATGGATATAGAGAGAACAAAAATATTAGATAAAGTAGGCATGCTCAGAAGAGAAATAAACTTAAAACAACGAAGCAAAACAGTAAATCGCAAAGACAAGAAACTGTGAAAGAATGAATTGTGCTTTGATTACTCGATTGTTTGAATGAACAAAGAGAAACTCAAAGTGTTTAACTTAAAGACAGAAAGCAACGAAATGAGATGAACTAACTAATAGAAAAGAAACAACAACTAAACAGTGCTGGAAATGAGAAATAAAAGACAGAAAGCAGTAAGTGAGCTTGAACGCCTCGTCGCAACCGCCTCGGCTGAAAGGAGAGAAAGAGTAGCCTTGCTTGGATGAATCCAATCAGGAGAGAAGGTGAATCTTCTCCCCTTCCTATCAGATTGTCGATTCCAACAGCTAAGCTTCCCAACCCAACAGACGGAAGAGAAAAACAGGAGAAAAGATGGAGCTGCGAAGAGACTTCTACGCTTTCGGATGATGATCAAACCCTCTACTTTGACCCCCTTTTATAGTAATCTGCAGGTGCGTTTGGGCCAAGGAGAACCATCCATCCTCAACGTCGTACTTCAAAATGGATGGAGGAGAAAGAACGAATCCCTGAAATAACGGAAAATAACAGAAAAAGATCAGTCAACTTACGGATTTCACTTGAAACATTGCGGTTTTAGCAATGTTTCCGCAATGCTGCCGCAATGCTCATTTTTCCTTCTTTTAACTTCGTTTTTCATTCCTTTTCTTTCCTTTTGCACACAAGTCCTAATTTAGCTACCTTCTTCTAATTCTCATATATAAGCATAGGTTTAAGCTAAATCCTATCAAAAACACCTAAGAGTGTACATCTTTCTAAGATAAATAAGTCCTAAAAAGGTCACTTTTGGAGACGTAACACACCCCCAAACTTAAGGTTTTGCTCGTCCTCGAGCAATCTAAGGACTTGTTTAGGCTGCTGTTTCATCCTCTTTAACCACTTACTGACTCCCCTAACTTCCTATCTATAGCAGTGCTGTCCTGTGACACACTTCTGAGTTTACAACTAACCTTTTATATTGCTTCTTCTGACTTTGCCCGCCTAATACTCCTGCTGTTTCATTAACTCCCTACGACTGATCTACTTGCTTCTGTCACATCGTGCATCTATCCCTAAGGTTTCAAACTCTACCTAGCTTTACCCCAGACTCAGTACATGCTTCTAGTTTTTACTTTTGAGCTACCTAGGATTCCTTAGAGTCATGCCAGTCTTAGTATTAACAGTGACAGTAGTACTTTTAGAGAACAACCTAAACCCTGGCATCACTACATTGGACATACATTCATCTCCCTAAACAACCCTACAAGTTACAACTTTGTGCTCAGCTAATTGAGGATCAGAGTTCTTTTTATTTAGGACATCTAAGCCACAAAGTTGCAACTCCTAGGTGTACATTCTTCTTCCCTATTATTTCCTTTTTCTTTCTTTTTTACTTAGGTGGAGCCTCTCCTTTGGTTGCCTTTTGATGCAATGCCACTTGTGGGTTACACACTTGGCACTGATTACTCAGCAACTTAAGAGAGACACCCCTCTTTATTCTATTTTTCATTTTTTTTTTTTTTTTTTTTTTCAGCTCATCATTTTTTTTTATAAAGGAGAAGAAGAATGCTTATGCTTTAAGGGAGAGAGGAATGTTCCTAGGCCTAGGGTGGCCTCCACCAAACTTAAACTACTCATTGTCCCTAATGAGTGTCTGAGGTGGCACACCCCCAAACTTGTCCTAGAAGCATCTAGTCTAAGGTAAAACAAAGAGAATCTAAAAGCCTTAGGCATAGACAGAACATTCTAAAAGCAAACATCACAGCAGCAGAAATTTATAAAAACAGGCAGGTAAGGACTTAAAGCTATGCATGCTGAGCACTTTTTAGAGGTTAATTTAAACCAGCAAAGGTGTCCTATGACACTCATCCAGCATGCTTTTAAATAGGCTATATAAAGCAGTCATGATAGCAGCAAAAGACAAAATTTAAACAGCACCAGCCTAGCTAAACAGTCAGTCAAAAACATGCATTTACTAATAAAAATTGCGGATTCCGCAATTTTTCCGCAATGAATACAGGGCAGATATACCAGTGATTAAGGCCCCTACGCATGCTTTTTCCAGTCATGTAAGCTATACAAAAAGGAAACTAACCTAATCTACCTATTCAGCTACCATCAGACTACACTAAACAAATTGAAATACTAAAACTAAAGAACTAAAACAGATCAAAATATTAACTCAAAACAACCAAAATCTCATGGTTCAACGAAAAGCAGTTTGTTTTTTTTGTTTTTTTTTTCTTTTAAGGGAACAACAATACTCCCTGGAGTGCTTCTCAATCTCGCACTCAGATGTCTTCCTCATCATCGTCATTCCTTCGTGGCCTTGGAGGCGCCCATGGTGTCAGCAGGTCCGTGGGGAATTCAGGGAAGATGCAGCCCAATTGGTCTGCCACATCTTTATCCCCTGCCTGCGCATATGTGGCCCATTGAGCCATCTTCTTCTGCAGATCCATCAGGCACGCCATGGTCAGAGACTGAGCAGCAGCCAGACCATCCAGCTCGAACTCCATGTTTCCCTTCCTTCGCATCCTCAAGGCAGTAGGCAACTCAAGGTAGCCCGTGTAGGCCAGCTGCCTTTCCATTCCCTCGATTGGGACCCCTGCACGTAAGCAAAGCTTAGTAATTGTATTAGGAAAGAAAAGTGGACCCTTACCCTTTTTGGCGCAGTCAGCGATTGAGGCTGCAATGACCTCGCCAACGTTGATTGTGAGGCCTCTCATGATCGCGTAGACCAGCAGCGATCTGCCTTGGTTGATGGTCGTCTCGTGGGTCACTGGGGACAGCTTCCTCCGCACGAAGGAAAACCAGACAGCCGCCTTGGCTGTGAGGGTAGCACTCATCAGGGTGTGCTTCCCATTGCGTGAAACTGTCCACGATGCCTCAGGCTGGCCAATGATTCGAATTGCCTCCTCTAGGACAGCTTCTGTTGGCTCATCAACTATCCTTGCATAGTCAGTGTGTTTTTGACCCTTGAGGCCATAGGCTTCGTTGATTGCCTTCGCTGAGAAGTCCACCTCGACTCCTCTGACCACAGACAGGCCATCCTCAGGATTCATCAAATTGGCGTAAAAGTCATACACCATACTGGAGTAGGCGGGGTTGGGTGGTCTGCACAGCTCTTCCCAGCCGTGATTCGTTATCCCTGCGCGCAAGAATTGCGGCAGGTCAGCGAGCGCGTCGAGGAAGCCTTTCTCGTGCAGCAGGTCCCTCTTCCTCAGCTCTGTGCCCCTCGATTCTGCATCAGAGGACACATACCTCACTGATTGAGGCTCATCTTCGGGGTACAGCTTGGCTTTCCCCTTGTCTTTTGGTTTGGCTGACTCAGCAGCCTCGATCTTGAGCTTCTTCAGAGACGGCTCATCACTCCCCTTCTTTGACGAAGGCTCACCCCTTGCTTTCTTTTTCTTGGACTTCTTTGAGGCTTTTGGCCGTTTGGCCTTGACAACCTTGGTGGCCTTCTTTTTCAATCTAGCCTTGGTTGTGATCTGCTGGAGGCAATCCCCCAGTGTCTCGTCCATTGAATCATCCCTCTGTGCCGGGCTCTCAGGGCTGGCTTCCCTCAAAGGAGAGAAGACCTCTTCTTCTTCAGCTTCCTCACTACCCTGCGTCGATTCTTGACGCTCTCCATATGGAAATTCGGGATCAGGCTGCGGGGAGATGGGTGATGCTTCAGGGCTCTGCGTCGGTGGAGTGTGTTCAGAGCGCTGTGGCGATGGAGAAAGCTCAGGGCTTCACGCTGATGGAGATGGCGAAGAGCTTTGCTTGGCCGACTCGTGTGACAGATGGCCACTTTCTTGACTCTCCCTAGAGGGAGTCTTTTTCTTGCTCGCTGCTTCAGCCACAGCCATACTCCACTTACGTTTCTTGGGCGTTCCTGCTGGTTCAGAGGGTCCAGCAGGGATCTCCGTAACATCCTTCCACTTCTTCTTGCGGACAGGAAATTTGGGGAGTCGTTCAGTGCGCGCAGCCTCAGCATCTGCCAGGGCGAGGAGTGCTTCCCTCGCAGCAATTTCAGCGTCTTCAGCCTTCTTCTTGGACGTAGATCTTTCAGCTCTCGTTAGCACCATTGTGGAATCGTAGGGATCTGGAAAGAGGAATTGCAGATGAAGAGGGAGAGAGATTTCTTGGAGTTCAGATAATGGGAGAAGCGTACGGATCAGCGCGCTTCTAACGGCTATAAGTAATGATGGAAATCCCAACGGCTATTTTCGTTGCGGATTCTGCAAATCCAGCGCAATTTTAGTGACCGTTGGAGATTTCGCCGTTTCAAATGCTAATATCTTCTCAACTGAATCTTCGATTTGGCCCAATATCTCCCTCGATTTTTTTATCTTGATTTCATCTCCTTGATTCTCTCTATCGATTCCCTATCAAAAGAAATAAAATCAACATCAAATTCGTAATTAAAATAACATAAAAATATATACAAACAGTAACCGGAAAAATAGCAAAAAATAAACTAAGGCATTAGCCTCGCATGGACGAGCACAGTGATCACTCGTCCTCTCTCGTTCTTATTTTCACGTTTCAGTCAAGAGGAAGGCCGAGAGAGTCTTCACATCTCCTTCCTCATAGTAATGCTTCAATCTTGCACCATTAACCATGAACGGTTGCCCTTGCTGCAGGTTCTTAATCTCGATTGCACCATGAACAAATACATTAGTTATCACAAAAGGACCTGACCATCTGGACTTAAGTTTGCCTTGAAATAATTTCAACCGTGAGTTAAATAATAAGACAAGCTGGCCTTTCTTAAAGTCCTTAATCCTAAGTCTACTGTCGTGCCAAATCTTGGTCTTTTCCTTATACATTTTAGCATTTTCATAGGACATATGTCTAAGCTCATCAAGCTCATGTAATTGCAAAGACCGCAATGTTCCCGCATCGGTCACGCAATAATTCAACTCTTTTAGTGCCCAAAATGCTTTAATTTCTAATTCGAATGGTAAGTGACATGCTTTGCCATACACAAGTCTATAAGGAGACATACCTAGGGGTGTCTTATATGCAGTTCTATATGCCCAAAGTGCATCCTCGAGTTTAAACGACCAATCTTTTTCTATTGGGTTTGACCACTTTTTCTAGTATGTTTTTAATCTCCCTATTTGAAATTTCAGCTTGTCCATTCGAATGTGGGTGATAAGGGGTGGCTACTCTATGTCTAACATTATATTTAGCCAACACTCTCTCCATAGCTTTATTAATGAAATGTGTCCCTTCATCACTAATTATAGCACGAGGTGTTCCAAACCTAGTAAAGATATGTCTATGAAGGAACTTAATGACTGTTTTGGCATCATTATTTGGACATGCTATGGCCTCTACCCACTTAGATACATAGTCTACTGCTACCAATATGTAAAGGTTACCTGATGATGGGGGAAATGGTCCCATGAAGTCAATGCCCCACACATCAAAGAGCTCCAACTCTAAGATGTAAGTGAGAGGCATCTCATCCTTTCGACTAAGGTTACCTGTTCTCTGGCATTCATTACAGCTGTGTGCATAGTTGTGGGCATCCTTGAAGATCGTTGGCCAATAGTAGCCACTCTGGAACACCTTTGCAGCTGTCCTTTGACCACCAAAATGTCCACCATAGGGGGCTGTATGGCAGTGCTGCAACACAGACTTTGCCTCCGAAGCTGAAACACATTTCCTTAGCAGACCATCAGCACATGTCTTGTAGAGTGTGGGATCATCCCATATGAACTTCCTAGCTTCATGAAGGAACCTCTTCTTTTCTTGTCCTCCCTTGAAAGTTGGTAGTACCTGCGATGCAAGGAAGTTAGCAATGTCAGCAAACCAAGGTTCCTCATCGTTATCACGATGAGTCAATACAAAGACATGTTCATCAATAAAAGCATCAGAAATTGCGGTTTCCGCAATTTTTCCGCAATTATGCTGCAATCTGGAAAGATGATCCGCAATTTTTCCGCAATTATGCTGCAATCTGGAAAGAAATTGCGGTTTCAGGACTTGAACAATGAGGCCCCACCCTCTCATTGACCCGAGAGGGACTTGGTTTATGGTTGAATCATAAACATATTGTTCATTAGAGAATCAATGGTACTTAAGGTGTAAGATGTAATTACAGGGGGTAAAACGGACTTTTGACCTAGTTGTAATTACGAACAACTCGTGAAGGATCGACTTACATGTAATGGTTATATTCATGGACACAACTTGTCCAATTGTGCATAAGAGTGCAACTCTAGGCCTATAGTGGAGTGACCTAGAGTTAATGAATGAAAGTTAATTAATTAATTTTCTATCATTGAAGCTTATAAATCTGTAGGTTCATAAGGTCCCCTTGTTAGCTCATAGTAACACTAATGGGCTGTTTGGGCCCCCAACATGGGTGGGGTGGGGTGAATTTAAATAACCCACCCCACGTTTGGGGCACCGAGTTATTAAACCCGGGTTGGGGGTTATTATAACCCTCAACTTGCTACAGTGTTACTATATAGAAGTTTTTTTTTTTTTTTTTTTTTTTTTTTTTTTTTTTTTTTCACTTCCTTGACGGATTTTTTTTCCCCACCCAATTTATCGATTTTTCTTCTCTCTTTGTTGTTTTTTTTTAACCCAATTTACCATTTTTTCCTCTCTCTTTGTCTTCATCACCTCACGATTCCTTATCTTCTATTTCTTCCAAAATTTCTCTCTCCATCGACAACGCCGAAGCCTCTTGTGTGGATTATTTGTAATTTCCTAAATAATATTTATTTTTTTAACTTTTAAAAAATTAATATGTAATATACATTTAACTATACAATACAACAAAAAATTGTAGAAAAAAAATAAACTACCATAAACACATATTTCAAACTCTGTGTTAAAAAAAATTGTATTTTAAACACAGACTTCCTAAACTCAGACTAAACAACTCTGCACCCCAAACACAGACTTACTAAACTCAGACTATACAACTCTGCACCCCAAACACAGACTATTATAACTCACCAACTATAATAACCCACCCTGCGCCCCAAACACCCCCTAAAAGGATAAATTTAGTTGAAAGAAAATTTTGAAATATTCAAATTAATATTAAATATATCTGATATATTAAATGTAAAAGAGAAAAATATATTTATTGTATTTGATACATTAAATATTAGAGGAAATAGTTTATGTATTAGATACATTAATATTAAAAACTATATATACATATAAAATTTGAATGAGATTCAAATGGGTTAAATGTATATTATAAAAGATTAATTTTATGATATTTGAATGAGATCCAAATAAATATAAAATACATATTTTAATATAATACAGGTTAAAATGTATTTTATTAAATAAAATTATTTTCTAAATGCCCTATAAATAGGATTTAGTCAAAATGGCAAAAAAACATTACCCACTCTCTCTTTGAGAATTATTCTCTCAGACTTTCAAGGAAGCTCTCACAAGCCTTGATCCCGTGTTCGAGTCATAGCAAGGAAGATCTCGTGGAAAAAGGCTTCAAAGGTAATAGTTGCTTTAACTTGTTTTAGTTTAATTCTAAATAAAAACAAAAGAAACGATTCCAATGCTTTCGCTGCGTGAGTTTGAAGAGTTCATTCCCTTCAATTGGTATCAGAGCTTTCTTTGAGTTTTATTTAGAATTAGAAGTTCATGTATGATGGGTGTTTTAATTTTTCATATATGTGATATATGTGAAGGTTTGCAAATTGACTATTTAGGCATATTTGATTGGCATTAGATTTTAAGCTTTTGATTAGATCAAATTGTAGAACTCTGGAAGGGTTTAGGGTTGTATGTATTTTTTATTTTTTGAGTTTTCTTGCGAAGAAGACTGCCGGAAAAGCCTTGTTGATGTTGAAGCAACAGAAGAACATACTAGAGGTATGTTGAAGATCTGCTTTCCAAAATTATTATAGGATGAGTGGAAGTTGCTTCAATCTGATTACTCGAGGTCGAGAGTTTGAGCTTCGTGTAGTCGATGGCTGCTTTTATTTTTTTTTTGGTTTCGGTGTTTGAAGACTTGTGCAGAGACTGCAATTTTGTAAATCAAAGTGGTAATGGGAGTTGCAGGGATCTTAGTCTTAGTACATAAGGGCCTGTGTTCAAATTTTTACTGGTTCAAGTTTAAAAATTGAAGACCAAAATATGTCTTGAATTTAAATTATTGTAATTTAATTTAGCTTTCAATTTCTTAGGATATGCCAATCAATTTTGCTATGTTATATTTTAATTATGCATGTTGGTTAAAGTATGTCATATAGATTAAAATTCAACCATAGGTTAAGCATGATCATACATTTTAATTACTTTAAATATAATTGTTATATTTGGAATATTATGATTAAAATACTTTTCTAATTTGATTAGATTATTTCCATATCTTTCAATATAATTGTTATATTTGGAATTTTTAATTTAGGATACTTCCTTTCATAAAAGAAATTCCCATTTTGATAGGAATTCATATTTTCATAATAAAGATTATGAATTTTTCCTAATGAGATTAGGATATTTCCTTTCTAATAGAATACCACCTTTTCATAATAAAGATTATGAAATTTTCCAAATAAGATTATGATTTTTCTTTCCTTAATTAAAAAATAATTTAATTCATTTTTTTTAATAGTTTAAACATTTGAATTTAGTTTATCTTTTATTCTAATGAGATTAGAATATATGATAATCTTTTAATTTTGTTTTAAAGGGTTTAAATTGTTAAAATTTAAAGATTATCCATAGTTTTTAATAAGATTAAAAATTATTGCTTAAAACTCACTAAAGTTCATTAATTTAGTAATTAATAGTTAATTAAAAATTAATGAATTTGAAATAAAAATTGACTATAAGAATTAAAAGATAATTTAATTCATTTTTTTAATAGTTTAAACATTTGAATTTAGTTTATCTTTTATTCTAATGAGATTAGAATATATGATAATCTTTTAATTTTGTTTTAAAGGGTTTAAATTGTTAAAATTTAAAGATTATCCATAGTTTTTAATAAGATTAAAAACTATTGCTTAAAACTCACTAAAGTTCATTAATTTAGTAATTAATAGTTAATTAAAAATTAATGAATTTGAAATAAAAATTGACTATAAGGGAACCTTGTCTTAGAAAGGTTACTCGGGTGAGGTACTTAAGTTGACTGAAAAGAAATACCTCTCCCTGAGAACTGGCCTGAGGTTGAATTAGTCAAATTTTATTTAATTTCATTAAGCAAGTTCATAATGTGATTAGTTTTAAATAGTTTAATAGACTTGGTAATTCACATTAAAATTTATCTAACCAACATAAAGGTTATGAAATGGTAGATTGAAAAACTTAGATAAAATAACTTAGCTTAATTTGTTTAAGTAATAGAAAACCCTATTTCAAAATACTTATTGGGAGAAGGACATATGTCAAGGTATCCTACCGTCTCTATTATAGATTCACAAGGTGAGATTCATGCGGGACCTCAGAGCGGCTTTTGGACCGTCCCCCTACGGAAGGTGTTTGCATGGGTCAATATCAGGGTGAATCTCTAGAGAAATTATTTTTAAAATAGTAAACGGGAGAAGAAAATGTGTCAACATATCCTACGATCTCTATCATTGGTTCACAACGTGAGATCCATGTGGGGCCTCGAGGCGGCTTTTGGACCGTCCCCCTACGGAAGGTGTTTACATGAGTTAATATCAGGGTGAATCTCCTGAAAAGGATAAGATTGTAATTTTATTTCCAATACTTGACCTACCCTACGACGACACTTGTTGGGATAAAATTATAGAATCTAAAATGAAGGGTTACACTTACAAAGATCTCATTAACGTTGTTAATGATTTTCTTGACCAAATTAATGGTAACTAAATGTTATAGAAATAAGAGTTATTTTGAGATAACACTTGGTTGAGATTGTCTCAGTTTAATGAAAGAGCATTTGACCTACGCTACGACGACACTTGTTCTAACTCACTAAAGTATCATATCATTAGAAATTAATGTTTTAGGGTTCATTTATCAAATTGTTTGTTTTCTATGCTGCAATTGAATGAATATTGATTGCATGTTGTTAAATATTTTTTTTTTTTATATATTTCAATATTATGTCTATTTCTTTCAATTTTAATTTTCGTTACTGATTTGTCAAATTGAAAAAATATAACACTTAGAAAAATAATGTTAAGACTATATAATAAGGTTACGTCTCCAAAAGTGCATATTTTAGGGACTTATTTGCTATAGAATGATGTAAACTCTTAAGCGTTTTTGATAGAATTTAGTCTAAACATGTGCTTATATATGAGAATTTATAGAATGAAGCTAAATCAGGACTTATGTGTAAAAGAAAGGAAAAAGAATCGAAAACAAAGCTAAAGAGTTGAATTTTCTGTATTGCAGGAACATTACGAAAATATTGCTGTCTCCGCAATGTTTTAAGTGAAAATGTTAAGTTGTTCTAACCGTCTTCCGTTTTGTTGCGATCTTTCAGCCGCCCAATTTCTCTCATGCTGCCATGTGGAAGGTCGTCGTTCAGAATGGATGGTTCTCCTTGGCCGAATCATATATGCAGAACACTATAAAAGGAGGTCAAGGGGGAAGGAGAACAACAAGCTTGGAAGCGTAGAACTCCCATCTCAACGCAGTTTCTTCTTTATTTCTTCTCCCGTTTGTTGGCGTGAAGGATTCAGCTGTTGGCATCGATAATCTGAGAGGAAGAAGAGAAGATCCTTCTTCTCTTCTGATTGGATTCATCCCCAAACAAAGCTCCCCTTCTCCCTTCATCCGAGGCGCTTGCGACGAGGAGCTTTACGCACACATTTATACGTTTTTACTGCTTTCTGCCGTCTGTTGTCTCTATTGCTTTATGATATCTACTTCTGTTTGCTAGCTACATTGTTTCATTTCGTCTTTGTCTGTTTAGTCTTTATCGTTTTAAAGTCGTTGCTTGTTAAGCTTTGAATCTTGTTTAATCGAAGAATTGTTTGACTACTTCGCAAGTTCTCCATTGCTTTCTGTTTTCTGTTGTTTCCATTTGAATACTGCCAAGCATGTTTAATCAATCAAGTCTTTCCACTCCATCATCATCCATGAGTAACTAAACCACATAAGGGTCTGCTAATGATGAATCTATAGGTAGAAATACGTGAACTCAGCATGTAGGATAACTTCAAATGCATTGAATGTATGTGTGCTTCATCCCACGGGAAATTTCGATCGGCCATCCATTTTGTCTAAAGAACTCCTAACCTCCGGAAGGAGTAAGAGTTCAGAGTCGTCCATTCATGCTAGCCTTTCATGGTAGCCAGAAAACGACCTAGGAATAGGCGTTTTCCTAGCACAAATCATTAACTTGCTTATATAAATCGATGCTTAAGTCTTACTTGGACATGAGTGAACTAAAGGATCTAATGCATGAAATCGAGAGATACATGAGAATGAGTTAATTTGATGCATGATAAGTTGATCTACTGCTGAAGAATCGTATGAAAAAGCCTATAGAGGAGTCGTTAAGAGCCTTTGTTTCCACACTTCACCCTTAAAACGAAAATTGTTGTCTGCGCAATTTTCTCAGTTTAACTTTTGCCTTAGACATTTTTTTTAGTTTTATGTTTTGCGATTTTATTGCTAGATAATTGCTTTCTCCGCAATCCTTTTTCTCCTACATTCAAGTTAACCTCTTTACTTGTCTCTGTTTATGCTTGCATATCTCGCACGTTCTTTATTAGTTAGGCACATTAATCCCAATTCTGTCCCATTTAAACCACCCTTTATAAGTTAACATCTCACTTCTCTAGTAACTAAGAATAAATCTCTGTGGGAAATCGAATGAAAAAATACTTATTACTTGCTACAAGACCATGTATGCTTGCATGTTCTGAGTGCTCTCACATTGCATTTTAATTTACACATTGAGCACGCAACAAGTTTTTGGCGCCGCTGCCGGGGATTTTGAAGTTTGTTAAGTTAGAAACACAAAACTTAATATCTATTGGAGCTGATCTTCTTTGATTTCTTTTACAGGTACCATTGGGTTAGTTTATGAATGAGCATTCAAGTAGCGATCTAGAGTTCAATCCTGAGCCTGAAAGATTACTTAGGGTCAGAAACAAATCTACGAAACGCCTCTTTAAACAACCCTCTGTAACTCAAAACATTGCTGACTCCGCGAAGTCATCGCAATTCCATCAAACCGAAATGGATAGACCAGTCCCAAACCAAGCACCTACCATTCGCAACCCCATCGAAATAGCGAATGACAAGGATAGTGCCATCCTCTCCTACTTAGTTCCCATGCCTGGGGAGCTTAACCCAAGCATTATACGCCCTGAAATTACTGCCAACTCATTCGAGTTAAAGCCAGTAATGTTCCAAATGCTGTCCACTGTAGGACAATTCTTTGGAGTGGAGAACGAAGATCCCCACAATCATCTGAGAAATTTCTTAGGGGTTAGTGATACCTTCCTCATCCCTGGAGTTTCCCAAGCAGCTTTGAGGCTTTACCTCTTTCCTTACTCATTAAGAGATAAAGCCAAAACGTGGTTAAATTCCTTACCCTCCGGATCGATTGTCAATTGGACAGATCTGGCTGAAAAATTCATAGTCAAATACTTTCCACCTGATAGGAATTCCAACTTTCGTGATGACATAATCAAGTTCAAACAAGCCGAAAACGAATCTCTTCACGAAGCTTGGACAAGGTTCAAGGACCTTCTGCTTAAATGTCCACACCATGGCATTCCATGGTGTATCCAAATCGAAGTGTTCTTTAAAGGATGCAACCCCAACACAAGGCAAGTGCTAAATTCTTCAGCTGGTGGTTCCATGCTTTCTAAGAGCTACAATGAAGCCTACGAGATTTTGGAGAAAATCTCAACTTCCTATTGTAGATGGTCAGACGATCCTGTAGAACCTAGGAGAGCTCAAGACAAGGATGCACTTAGTGCAATGAGTAGCCAAATAAACGCCCTGACCAATCTAGTTAAACAAATGGCTCAAACCAATCTCCAACCTAGTGTCAACACCGCAGCAGCCATTTCAATGGGCGCACCAAATAGTCAAGGTGAGACACTAATCTATGGGGAAGGGAACTTGTATGATTTCTGCCATGGGAATCCAGCCTCAGTCTGCTATGTTGGAAGTCAACAGCAGTCTAGGAACAACCCCTATTCTAACACCTATAATCCTGGTTGGAGGAACCACCCAAATCTTTCTTGGGGTGGGCAACAAAATGCTAACCAAGTTCAAAACCAACCAAGACCGAGTGAAACACCTGGTTTCACTCAACAAAATAACCAATCCATGTACCAAAAGCCATATAACCAGCCAATAGGGTCATCAGTAGAGAATTTGCTTAAGGAGTACATTGCAAAAAATGATGCCACCCTACAAAGTCAGCAAGCCACCCTTAGGAGCTTAGAAAACCAAATAGGGCAGTTAGCAAATGAACTGAAAAATAGGCTACAAGGTAGATTGCCTGCAGACACTGAAGTGCCAAGAAGGGATGGAAAAGAGCAAGTTCAAGCAATTGAACTTCGAAGTGGGAGACCATTGGTGAGCAACAATAGAGAAGCACCAAAGCGAGTAGAGAATGAAGAGTCTAGTGCTCCACTGGATTCTCTGCCAAACCATGATCAACCACCAACGAGCACAACAAGGGTGAGGCTAGAACCTATCATAGAGGAACCAGAAGAAATTCCAAGGGCTCCACCTGTCCTTAGGCGAACTGAATTGCCTACATATGTGCCACCACCTCCATTCCCTAGAAGGCTAAGAAAAAAACAAGAACAGGAAGTGCACTTTAATAAGTTTTTAGAAATTTTAAAACAAGTGCATGTGAATATTCCATTTGTAGAGAATTTGCAATCTATGCCTTCTTATGTTAAATTTTTGAAGGATATTATTACTAACAAAAAGATCATTGGTGAATTTGAAACAGTGAATCTCACCGAGGAGTGCAGTGCTATACTTCAAAACAAGCTACCAAAGAAGGAGAAGGATCCTGGGTCCTTCACCTTACCAGTCGAGTTGGGAGGCAAGCACGTGGGCAGAGCTCTTTGTGATCTGGGAGCCAGCATCAATCTCATGCCCTTGTCACTATTCCGTCAGCTTGGAATAGGGGAAGCACGTCCTACTACTGTCACCTTGCAGCTTGCGGACAGATCCATAGCATACCCTGAGGGTAAGATTGAGGATATTTCTATCAAGGTTGACAAATTCATTTGTCTTGCAGACTTCATCATTCTGGATTATGAGGCAGACAAGGAGGTACCAATCTTATTGGGCAGACCATTTCTAGCCACAGGTAGGGCTTTGATCGATGTCTAGAAAGGTGAGCTCACCATGAGAGTTCATGATGAGGAGGTTAAGTTTAGTGTCTTTAAAGCTCTAAGGTATCCTTCTGATTCTGAATCTTGTGCAAGTGTAGATGTAGTAGATTCACTAATGGAAGAACAACTTGAGCATGAAATGTTAATTAAGCATGCTGCTGACTATGTACAAGTAGATATAACTGACTTAAACATTTCTGAATTAATGGATATATCTGTGGACAAACCTCAGCATGTTTGTATGACTAATGACTTGTCTGAAAGAACCACAAATCCATTAAAACCATCAATTGAGCATCCACCTCTATTAGAATTGAAACCATTGCCTGATCATCTTAAGTATGCATATCTAGGAGAGCATGATACTTTGCCTGTTATCATTTCGTCCAAACTAAGTAAACAGCATGAAATTGCGCTAATATTGCTGCTTAAGCAACATAAAAAAGCTATTGCATGGACGATTGCTGATATAAGAGGTATTAGTCCTTCCTATTGCATGCATAAAATATTGTTGGAAGAGGAACATACACCTAGGATAGATCACCAACGTAGGTTGAACCCCTCCATGAAGGAGGTAGTAAAAAAAGAAATCATCAAATGGTTAGATGCAGGTGTAATTTTCCCTATAACTAATAGTCAATGGGTGAGTCCAATTCAATGTGTGCCTAAGAAGGGGGGGATGACTGTAATAGTCAATGAGAATAATGAACTAATTCCAACTAGAACTGTTACAGGATGGAGAGTCTGTATGGACTATAGAAAATTAAACAAAGAAACAAAAAAAGATCATTTTCCTTTACCATTTATAGATCAAATGTTAGATAGGATAGCTGGCCGAGCCTACTACTGTTTCTTAGATGGTTATTCTGGATATAACCAAATTACCATAGATCCTGTGGACCAGGAGAAAACAACCTTTACATGTCCCTTTGGAATATTTGCTTTTCGCAGAATGCCTTTTGGCTTATGCAATGCACCAGCAACATTCCAAAGGTGCATGTTGGCCATTTTCTCTGACTTAGATGAGTCCATGATAGAAATATTTATGGATGACTTCTCAGTCTTTGGTGATTCTTTTAATAATTGCTGAGAGAACTTAGGACAAGTCCTAGCTAGGTGTGAGGAGACCAACCTAGTCCTAAATTGGGAGAAATGCCACTTTATGGTGAAAGAAGGAATAGTCCTAGGTCATAGAGTGTCTAGAGCAGGAGTAGAGGTCGATAGGGCCAAGATAGAAATAATAGAGAAGCTAGTGGAACCGCAGAATGTAAAAGCTATTAGAAGTTTTTTAGGCCATGCAGGTTTCTATAGGAGATTCATTAAGAACTTCTAAAAAATCTCTAAACCTTTGTGTGAGCTTCTAGAGCTGAACAAACCATTCATCTTCTCAAAAGAATGTTTCCTAGCATGGACAACACTTAAGGAAGCATTAGTCAAAACACCAATTATAGTAGGACCAAATTGAGACTTACCATTTGAGATGATGTGTGATGCTAGTGACTATGCAGTAGGGGTCATGCTAGGACAAAAAATAGATAAACTAACACATCCTGTATACTATGCAAGTAAGACTCTGAATGAAGCACAATGTAATTACACAACCACGGAGAAGGAAATGCTAGCTGTAGTATTTGCCTGTGAGAAGTTTAGGAATTACATTGTAGGCACTAGAACAATTGTGTACACTGATCACTCTGCACTAAAATACCTAATGAGGAAGGCTGATGCTAAGCCGAGGTTAATTAGATGGGTATTATTGTTGCAAGAGTTTGATCTAAACATTAGAGATAAGAAAGGAAGCGAGAATGTAGTTGCTGACCATTTATCTAGATTGCGAAGTAATTGCGAAAAAATTGCTGAGCCAGCAATTTCTGATGCCTTTGTTGATGAGCATGTCTTTGTGTTAGCCCATCGTGATAACGATGAGGAACCGTGGTTTTTGGATATTGCTAACTTCCTTGCCTCGCAGGTACTACCAACTTTCAAAGGGGGGCAAGAAAAGAAGAGGTTTCTACATGAAGCTAGGAAGTTCATCTGGGACGATCCTACACTTTACAAGACTTGTGCAGACGGATTGCTGAGGAAGTGTGTATCAGCTGCTGAGGCGAAGTCAGTATTGCAGCACTGCCATACGTCTCCCTATGGTGGACATTTTGGTGGCCAAAGGACGGCTGCAAAGGTGTTCCAGAGTGGCTACTACTGGCCCACGATATTCAAAGATGCACACGACCATGCACACAGCTGCGATGAAGGTCAAAGAACAGGTAACCTTAGTCGGAAGGATGAGATGCCTCTCACCTACATCCTAGAGTTGAAACTCTTTGATGTGTGGGGCATTGACTTCATGGGACCATTCCCCCCATCTGCAGGTAATCTCTATATACTCGTAGCTGTAGACTATGTATCTAAATGGGTAGAAGCCATAACATGTCCATCAAATGATGCCAAGACAGTCATTAAGTTTCTTAATAGGCATATTTTTACAAGGTTTGGTACACCACGTGCTATAATTAGTGATGAGGGAACTCACTTTATTAATAAAGCTATGGAAAAGGTATTAGCTAAATACAATGTTAGACATAGAGTAGCAACCCCTTATCACCCACACTCAAATGGACAAGCTGAAATATCCAATAGGGAGATCAAGAACATACTTGAAAAAGTGGTCAAACATAATAGAAAAGACTGGTCATTTAAGTTGGACGATGCACTTTGGGCATATAGGACTGCATATAAAACACCCTTAGGTATGTCTCCTTATAGGCTAGTGTATGGAAAAGCATGTCATCTTCCCTTCGAATTGGAAATCAAAGCCTTTTGGGCCTTAAAAGAACTGAATTATTGCGTGACCGATGCTGGAACTTTGCGGTCTCTGCAATTACATGAGTTAGATGAGCTAAGACATATGTCCTATGAAAATGCTAAAATGTATAAAGAAAAAACTAAGATTTGGCATGATAGTAGACTTAGGATCAAGGACTTTAAAAAAGGCCAGCATGTCTTATTATTCAACTCAAGGTTAAGATTATTTCCAGGCAAACTTAAGTCCAGATGGTCAGGTCCTTTTGTGATAACTAACGTGTTTGTTCATGGTGCTATTGAGATTCGCAACCTCAACCACGGGCAGCCGTTTATGGTGAAGGGTGCAAGGTTGAAGCACTACTATGAGGAAGGAGATGTGAAGACACTCTCGGCCTTCCCCCTATCTGAAGCTTGAGAATCGAATCGAGAGGGGATGAGTGACCACTGTGCTCATCCAAGAAGGCCATGCCTTAGTTTTTTTTTCTTCTTTCGTATTTTCGGTTTGTGTTGGGTGTTTATTTGTTATTTTATTTACGAATTTTTTGTTTTAATTAGGTGAATTTTAATGGGAGATCTTTAAGAGGAGATCAAAGAGATGAATCAAGGGGAGAAGATCCACGAACAAGATCTGGCTGAATCAAGGATTTGGTTGCTGAATCTTGCAACTTAAATCAAGAAATATCCCAACGGCTATACGAATTTATTGCGAAGAAGTTGCTGAGTCCGCAACAGAATAGAGCCGTTGGAATACACTCGAGTACAAATAGCCGTCAGATGATCCGTGCCCTCTACGTTTTTGTTAATCCGTTGGACCTCCAAATGCAGCCTTCTTCTTCCTCTGCATCTCCTACCTTCAGACCCTCAAAGAACGACAATGGTATCCACACGCGCAGATCGTTCCACGCCCAAAAAGAAGTCGCCTGACGCAGAAGAAGCCGCGAGAGAGGCGCTGCTTTCCTTAGCAGACGCCGATGCTGCGCAGCCCTCACGGCCTCCGAAGCTACAAGTGCGAAAGAAGAAGTGGAAGGTGGTGACTGAGATCCCTGCTGGTCCTTCTGACCTAGTCGGTACACCTAAGAAACGAAAGTGGCAAATTGCGGTGGAGGATGCACCGATCAAAGAAAAGACTCCCACCGAGGAGAGTCGTGGGAGTGGCCGCCCATCGTATGAGACGGCCAGGCAAAGCCCTGAGCCTTCTCCACAGACGCCGGAGCCTGAAGCTCCACCTGAAGAGCACCAAGACTCGGTGCCAAGTGAAGAGCCGGCGGAGGAAGAGGAGGTCTTTCCCCCTTGAGGGAAGTCAGTCTTGACAGCCCTGCGGAGGGGGGAAGCAAGGACTCCATGGATGAAACATTGGGGGACGGTCTCCAGCAAATGGCCTCCAAGACGTGCCTTAAGAAGAGAGTCCCTGTGATCGTGAAAGCCAAGCGACCGAAGGCCTCCAAGCGAGCCAAGAAGAAGAAGGTTGGATCTGAACCTTCTTTAAAGAAACTGAAGGTTGAGGCTGCTGAGTCGGCCAAGGCAAAAGAGAAGGGGAAAAAGAAGATGTACCTCGAGGACGAACCTCCAGCCGTGAGGTATGTCTCACAAGAAGCAGAGGCCAAGGGCCTCGAATTAAGGAAGAAGGAACTCCTCCACGAGCGAGGATTCCTTGATGCGTTGGCGGACCTGCCGCAATTCTTGCGCGCAGGAATCATCACCCATGGCTGGGAGGAGCTGTGCAGACCCTCAATTCCAGCCTACCCGGACATGGTGTATGATTTTTACGCCAACCTCACGCACCCTGGAGCATGCCTATCCACGGTGAGGGGAGTAGAGGTCGACTTCTCCGCCAATGCCATCAATGAGGCCTACGACCTCAAGGAGTATCCACATTCTGACTACGCCAAGATGGTTGACCAACCTTCTGAGGCAGTCTTAGAAGAGGCCTTGCACACGATAGGCAAACCAGAAGCGTCTTGGGCGATTTCAAGAAACGGGAAGCACACCCTGATGAGTGCGACCCTTAGAGACAAGGCGGCTGTCTGGTTCTCTTTTGTGCGCAGACGTATCTCCCCTGTGACCCACGAGACGACTATCAACCAGGGGCGATCATTGCTGCTATATGCCATCATGCGGGGACTCACCATTGACGTTGGTGAAGTCATTGCCGCCTCCATTGCTGACTGTTCAAAGAAAGGTAAGGGTCAACTATTTTTCCCAAATACCATAACTAAGTTGTGCCTTCGTGCAGGAGTGCCAATGGAGAAAAATGAGAAGCAGTTGGCTTACACGGGCCATCTGGAGCTGCCCACCCTCTTGAGGATGCGTAGGAGGGGCAACATGGAATTTGAGATGGACAGCTTGGCTGCTGCACAATCACTATCCATGGCCTGCTTGATGGACCTGGAGCGCAAGATGGCTCAGTGGGCGGAGTATGCACAGGCAAGGGACAAGGATGTGGCTGACCAGCTGGGGTGCATATTCCCTGCCTTCCCGACTGACCTGTTGAAGCCATGGGCGCCTCCTAGAGAGAGGAGAGATGAGGATGAAGATGTTTGAATGCCAATCTGAATGGCATTCGAGGGAGTTTTCTGTTCCCTCTTGATAAAAACAAAAAAAAACCTGCTTTTCTGTGAATTTTGACTTCTGTATTAATCAAATGCATGATCTGTTTTTAATTTCCTTGTTTGTTTAGAGTAGTTTAGTTTAACTTGTTGGTATCTGAGTAGTTAGTTTAGTTAGTTTTGCTGTTGGATGTAGTTTTGGATGACTGGAAATAACATGCTAGGAGCCTTGATCAATGCTAAAAATGCTCTGTAGGTCTATTGCGAATTCTTTGCTGAGTCCGCAATTTTTGTTAGTTTTCGCATGCTATTGGATGACTGTTGGATGGGCTGTTTCTGTTTATATCTCGATATTTTGCTGCTGTACTGACTTCATTGTGTGATCTATCTGCTAAGCATGCTGGATGAGTGTCTTAGTACACCTTTGATAGTTTAAATTAGCTTCCTTTACTGCTAAGCATGAACCTCTGTAAGCCCTTAACAGGCTGTTTTTCCAAAGTTCTGCTTCTGTGCTATCTGTTTTAGGAAGGTCATTCTATGCCTAGGAGTTTTAAATTTTACTTGTTTTGCCTTAGACTAGATGCTTCTAGGACAAGTTTGGGGGTGTGCCACCTCAGACTCTCATTGGGGACAATGAGTAGTTTAAGTTTGGGGGAGGCAGCCCTAGGCCTAGGAACATTCCTCTCTCCCTTTTAAACATAAGCATTCTTCTTCTTTGAAAAAAATGAACTGAAAAAAAATGAAAAACAAAGGAATAAAGAGTAGTGTCTCTCTTGAGGTTGCTGAGTAATCAGAGCCATTTGTGTAACCCACAAGTGGCACTGCATCAAAAGGCAAACCAAAAGAGGGACTCTACTAAAGTAAAAGGAAAAACCAAGGAAGAAGACTGTGTGCCTATGAGTTATAGCTTATGTGCTTAGGTGTCCTGCATGAATGAACTCTGATCCTCAATTAGCTAAGCACAGGGTTGTAGCTTGTAGGTTTGTTAAGGGAGATGAATGTATATCCAATGTAGTGATGCCAGGGTTTAGGTTGTTCTAGGAAGTGTACTACTGTTACTTGTGTGTACTAAGACTGGCATGACTCTAAGGCAGATAGATCAGTTGTAGGAAGTTTATAAAGACAGTAGGTTTTGCAAGGCAAGAGAAATCAGAATGAGCAGAATGAGAAGTTAGTTTTAAACTTAGAAGAGTGTCACAGGACAGCCATGCGATAGATAGTGAACCTAGGGAAGTCATCAAGTAGTTAAATAGAGTGATAGCAGCCCAAGTAAGCCCTTATATTGCTCGAGGACGAGCAATAACTTAAGTTTGGGGGTGTGTTACGTCTCCAAAGTGCATTTTTAGGGACTTATTTGCTATAGAATGATGTAAACTCTTAAGCGTTTTTTATAGAATTTAGTCTAAACATGTGCTTATATATGAGAATTTATAGAATGAAGCTAAATCAGGACTTATGTGTAAAAGAAAGGAAAAAGAATCGAAAACAAAGCTAAAGAGTTGAATTTTCTGTATTGCAGGAACATTGCGAAAACATTGCTGTCTCCGCAATGTTTTAAGTGAAAATGTTAAGTTGTTCTAACCGTCTTCCGTTTTGTTGCGATCTTTCAGCCGCCCAATTTCTCTCATGCTGCCACGTGGAAGGTCGTCGTTCAGAATGGATGGTTCTCCTTGGCCGAATCATATCTGCAGAACACTATAAAAGGAGGACAAGGGGGAAAGAGAACAACAAGCTTGGAAGCGTAGAACTCTCATCTCAACGCAGTTTCTTCTTTATTTCTTCTCCCGTTTGTTGGCGTGAATGATTCAGCTGTTGGCTCCCCTTCTCCCTTCATCCGAGGCGCTTGCGACGAGGAGCTTTACGCACACATTTATACGTTTTTACTGCTTTCTGCCGTCTGTTGTCTCTACTACTTTCTGATATCTACTTCTGTTTGCTAGCTACATTGTTTCATTTCGTCTTTGTCTGTTTAGTCTTTATCGTTTTAAAGTTGTTGCTTGTTAAGCTTTGAATCTTGTTTAATCGAAGAATTGTTTGACTACTTCGCAAGTTCTCCATTGCTTTCTGTTTTCTGTTGTTTCCATTTGAATACTGCCAAGCATGTTTAATCAATCAAGTCTTTCCACTCCATCATCATCCATGAGTAACTAAACCACATAAGGGTCTGCTAATGATGAATCTATAGGTAGAAATACGTGAACTCAGCATGTAGGATAGCTTCAAATGCATTGAATGTATGTGTGCTTCATCCCACGGGCAATTTCGATTGGCCATCCATTTTGTCCAAAGAACTCCTAACCTCCGGAAGGAGTAAGAGTTCAGAGTCGTCCATTCATGCTAGCCTTTCATGGTAGCCAGAAAACGACCTAGGAATAGGCGTTTTCCTAGCACAAATCATTAACTTGCTTATATAAATAGATGTTTAAGTCTTACTTGGACATGAGTGAACTAAAGGATCTAATGCATGAAATCGAGAGATACATGAGAATGAGTTAATTTGATGCATGATAAGTTGATCTACTGCTGAAGAATCGTATGAAAAAGCCTATAGAGGAGTCGTTAGTAGCCCTTGTTTCCACACTTCACCCTTAAAACGCTGTTAGTACAATTGCTGGAAAATTGCTGTCTGCGCAATTTTCTCAGTTTAACTTTTGTCTTAGCCATTTTTTTTAGTTTTCTGTTTTGCGATTTTATTACTAGATAATTGTTTTCTCCGCAATTCTTTTTCTCCTACATTCAAGTTAATCTCTTTACTTGTCTCTGTTTATGCTTGCATATCTCGCACGTTCTTTATTAGTTAGGCACATTAATCCCAATTTTGTCCCATTTAAACCACCCTTTCTAAGTTAACATCTCACTTCGCTAGTAACTAAGAATAAATCTCTGTGGGAAATCGAATGAAAAAATACTTATTACTTGCTACAAGACCATGTATGCTTGCATGTTCTGAGTGCTCTCACATTGCATTTTAATTTACACATTGAGCACGCAACAAATAACAATGCAAATTTTTCTTTAATTTGTCTTTATTGAGAAATGTTCTAAAAAATCTATTGCCAATGCTAATCGAATTGTTCGTAAGCACATGATTAATAAATCAAGATAACGAGATGACTTATAATTTTTTTTATGTTTAACATGTTAGATGTCAAGCTAAGAAGATAAAGAAGATGACAACAACATATGAGATATTGTTTTAGTCCATAAAAGCTAGATTTAGATATTTATCTGAATAATCTAAAAAATTAAGTATAACCAAAATCCAAGAAAATAAACCATAACTGTAGCTAAAATAAAATAGTTTCTTAATTAGCAAAGTAGTCATAATAAGAGGAATTTATGAAATCCCTCTATAAGAAGAACATGAATAAAAGTAAATTTGATTTACTAGATTTTTGGTGGAAAATAATCATTACCACCTAGATAGTAGATTCAGATCCACTATTAAGATTTGTTTTTTATTATATTTTATATGTAATTCTTGATAAATTCTTAATGATGTAGAATGATCTCTACTTGTTGGCACTAGAAAACTCATCTCAATTGATGTAGTGGGAGACATTAAGATGTTCATAAGAAATAATTGTTACTTAATGCTGAATATGGCGTTTTTAGTACTATAGGAGAAATTCAATTTCTCTAACTTTATTACTAATAAAAGGTTCATACAGTATGAATATTTTAGTACTAAAATTTTTATTTTCAAAATTGTTTGAAAATTCAGCTGAAGATAAGAACAATTTGTATATGTGAATTGTTAACATATAAAATACTACACTACTGAGAAATTCAGGATTATAGAATCCAGAATGTAAAGACAATTTATATTCTCCTAAAATACGATACTTATCTTTGGCGCTCAAGATTGATTCTGATCAATTTGAATAAAAAGACTACTAAGAGGCGATGCTCTGTAATGTTAGAGTTAATTACTTTATATGTCTTGAGATCTTGCCTTTGATGCAAGATAATCAATAGGCATTTATTGAAAAAGCCTACAAGGCCAAATAACATTTTGAGCTTCCACGTTCTAACCAAAGTGGGTCTAGTGAATGTAAAGCCAAAAGTGGTTGATGAATATTTCATCACTCTAGCTGATGATTATTCAAGGAATACGTATCTTTACCTAATGCAACATGAGTCTAAATATTTTGAAGAGTTCAAGGAATATAAGACTCAAGTTGAAGATCAATTAGGTAAATTGATGGAACTGAATTCCTAATCAATTAGCGGAAAAACCTAAACTGGGTGAGGATCTCCAACTATCAATGAGCAACAAACGAGAGAGGGAAAAATTCTAACACTTAGCAAAATTTCCTTCAGCCTGAGTCCCACCGGTAAATTCATTACCACCGGTAAACCCCACTGGTAAAGTCAAACCTGTAAGGGTTGACCGGTAATGAACAACCGGTAAAGGCTTTGGTAAGCCACCGGTATGAATCAGGTATTCATCACCGGTAAATGTCTTACCGATAAATCTTCACAAGATTTCCAACCGGTAAGGAAGCCACCGGTAAATTTACCGAGGTGTGCCAACCGATAAGCTTCACAAGCCTACACAGGTAAGAGGCACACCGGTAAATTTCTACCGGTAAGAGCACACCGGTTAAACTCGACCGGTAAGTTTACCACCGGTAAACCGGTTCAAGTTAACACTTAACTCGCGCCGATAAACCGATAAAACTCACTTCGGTAAGTTTTGAACCGGTAAACTCGACCGGTAAGCCCTGGACCGGTATACCGAGGAAAAATCTTCGAAAGATTTTTACCGATAAACCGGTCTAGCCTACGACCGGTAAACACTTTACCGGTTCACTCCTTCGGTAAAGAGACCACCGGTATGCCCGACCGGTAAATCTCACCGAAGAACCAACGCTCAACACGTTGAAAAACCTCCACCAGTAAATCCGACCGGTAAATTTACCAGAGAGCGAAGAACTGGGCAAAACTTATCTTTTGCAGATGTTCGTCTTCTCGTCTCCTCTGCACCTCTACTGATATGAATTATCACGACAATCCAATTCATATCCATGATGAAGGTCAAAGAAGTCAAATCATTATTATGGAGCAAGGACCAAAGTCAACAAAGAAGAGAAATGCATGACTACACTTTGTCACAAGTTCAAATGCATGTAATGATATGAAGACTTTATTCATGTTGTAATATCTGAATTTGAATTCCTAGAAAGCATGCATTTAATTCAGTAGTTGGAGAATTCCTTTAATTAGGTAGTTGGGGAAATACTTTAATATGGGTTGTTGGAAAGTAGAAGTTAGGTGGTTGGGGAAATCATTAATTTGCATGCACTAAATTCCTTATCTATAAAAGAAATTTGTTTTGTCTAATGTAAGAGAACTTGATAATAGATATCAAATGTAGTGTTTTGGGTTTTAAACCCTGAAAGCTTTTAAGCTTTGTTTCTTGTGTGTTCTTGTGATAAAATGCATGAATATTTGGAGCATTCAAGTGAGGATTGATCTGTCTTGGTTGTGGAGTGCTTTGAAGATCGGTGGTTGATGGAAGCAAAAAGCTTTGTCCGATCCTTGGTTTGTTAGATCATCTAAGTAACTTGCATTCTAGCCTATCTTAGGGGCTGAGATCGAATTGGCTACTGGGGTTTTCAAGTTAATGTGTTGGGGGTCCGTATAATCAAGGGGTTCTCACGCTTATTCTTGGAGGTTTCGTATCATTTGGTATCAGAGCTTTGGCTCTAGGTCGGTTATATCATCTATCTTTCTTTCGTGTCTTTTATTTCCATCTTATTTAAAACTCCAAAAAAAAAAAAAATCATCTTCTTGAAGTATTTCTTTGTAAGTCTTCCGCGTGCATCTGCTGTATTTTGTATGTTTGAAGACTCCAATTGCAGTAAAGTGTGTCAAATTTGTTCTTGTATTTTTCAGCACAAATTTATCTATCCAACAAGACAAATTTCACATTAACCCGAGCCCTATAACTTTAGTTATCAATTTTTCTTCAGCCCAAACGTTTCGAGTGTTCTGCCCAATTTTTTTTTAATTTCCTCATCTACATTCCATTCCTTGTTTCTTAGTGTTCTACATCTAAGAAATAAGCCTATTTGATATCAAATTAAAGCCCTGTGAGTCAGCTATCCATACAAATCTGTTTCGTACAATTTCGTTGACTAGAACAAAGTATATTGATTTTTGAATGACATTGTCCGGTCTGGAAAACCTGCTGTTTAGAATTGCTGCAGCTGACTTCAGAATATTATATCTGGCTGATTACTACTTTGAAAACAGTCAAATTAGGTGCCGTTTTGAAGATTATTGAAATAGCTTTCTAACTCAATTGGTTTTGTTTCAATACGAGCTCTGAGAAAGAAGATATCGTACCAAGAGTAAAGGACCGCCCTGCAGAAAACTTTCCATACTTGGAAATCAGTTCTCGAAAATATATTGATATATCATTTGGAGAATTATTTTTGACAATCATATTCAAATCACAGATGGTGCTCAAAAGATCTTTAGGATTCGAGGACGAATCCCTTTGAAGAACGGGAGGATGATATGAATTATCATGACAATCCAATTCATATCCATGATGAAGGTCAAAGAAGTCAAATCATTATTATGGAGCAAGGACCAAAGTCAACAAAGAAGAGAAATGCATGACTACACTTTGTCACAAGTTCAAATGCATGTAATGATATGAAGACTTTATTCATGTTGTAATATCTGAATTTGAATTCCTAGAAAGCATGCATTTAATTCAGTAGTTGGAGAATTCCTTTAATTAGGTAGTTGGGGAAATACTTTAATATGGGTTGTTGGAAAGTAGAAGTTAGGTGGTTGGGGAAATCATTAATTTGCATGCACTAAATTCCTTATCTATAAAAGAAATTTGTTTTGTCTAATGTAAGAGAACTTGATAATAGATATCAAATGTAGTGTTTTGGGTTTTAAACCCTGAAAGCTTTTAAGCTTTGTTTCTTGTGTGTTCTTGTGATAAAATGCATGAATATTTGGAGCATTCAAGTGAGGATTGATCTGTCTTGGTTGTGGAGTGCTTTGAAGATCGGTGGTTGATGGAAGCAAAAAGCTTTGTCCGATCCTTGGTTTGTTAGATCATCTAAGTAACTTGCATTCTAGCCTATCTTAGGGGCTGAGATCGAATTGGCTACTGGGGTTTTCAAGTTAATGTGTTGGGGGTCCGTATAATCAAGGGGTTCTCACGCTTATTCTTGGAGGTTTCGTATCATTTGGTATCAGAGCTTTGGCTCTAGGTCGGTTATATCATCTATCTTTCTTTCGTGTCTTTTATTTCCATCTTATTTAAAACTCCAAAAAAAAAAAAAATCATCTTCTTGAAGTATTTCTTTGTAAGTCTTCCGCGTGCATCTGCTGTATTTTGTATGTTTGAAGACTCCAATTGCAGTAAAGTGTGTCAAATTTGTTCTTGTATTTTTCAGCACAAATTTATCTATCCAACAAGACAAATTTCACATTAACCCGAGCCCTATAACTTTAGTTATCAATTTTTCTTCAGCCCAAACGTTTCGAGTGTTCTGCCCAATTTTTTTTTAATTTCCTCATCTACATTCCATTCCTTGTTTCTTAGTGTTCTTCATCTAAGAAATAAGCCTATTTGATATCAAATTAAAGCCCTGTGAGTCAGCTATCCATACAAATCTGTTTCGTACAATTTCGTTGACTAGAACAAAGTATATTGATTTTTGAATGACATTGTCCGGTCTGGAAAACCTGCTGTTTAGAATTGCTGCAGCTGACTTCAGAATATTATATCTGGCTGATTACTACTTTGAAAACAGTCAAATTAGGTGCCGTTTTGAAGATTATTGAAATAGCTTTCTAACTCAATTGGTTTTGTTTCAATACGAGCTCTGAGAAAGAAGATATCGTACCAAGAGTAAAGGACCGCCCTGCAGAAAACTTTCCATACTTGGAAATCAGTTCTCGAAAATATATTGATATATCATTTGGAGAATTATTTTTGACAATCATATTCAAATCACAGATGGTGCTCAAAAGATCTTTAGGATTCGAGGACGAATCCCTTTGAAGAACGGGAGGATGATATGAATTATCATGACAATCCAATTCATATCCATGATGAAGGTCAAAGAAGTCAAATCATTATTATGGAGCAAGGACCAAAGTCAACAAAGAAGAGAAATGCATGACTACACTTTGTCACAAGTTCAAATGCATGTAATGATATGAAGACTTTATTCATGTTGTACTATCTGAATTTGAATTCCTAGAAAGCATGCATTTAATTAAGTAGTTGGAGAATTCCTTTAATTAGGTAGTTGAGGAAATACTTTAATATGGGTTGTTGGAAAGTAGAAGTTAGGTGGTTGGGGAAATAATTAATTTGCATGCACTAAATTCCTTATCTATAAAAGGAATTTGTTTTGTCTAATGTAAGAGAACATGATAATAGATATGAAATGTAGTGTTTTGGGTTTTAAACCCTGAAAGCTTTTAAGCTTTGTTTCTTGTGTGTTCTTGTGATAGAATGCATGAATATTTGGAGCATTCAAGTGAGGATTGATCTGTCTTGCTTGTGGAGTGCTTTGAAGATCGAGGGTTGATGGGAGCCAAAAGCTTTGTCCGATCCTTGGTTTGTTAGATCATCTAAGTAACTTGTATTCTAGCCTATCTTAGGGGCTGAGATCGAATTGGCTACTGGGGTTTTCAAGTTAATGTGTTGGGGGTCCGTATAATCAAGGGGTTCTCACGCTTATTCTTGGAGGTTTCGTATCATCTAAAACCCTCTTGATCTCTACCTCTCCTCTGGTGACGAACACAGCACGAACACGTCGAGGACCACCCTTAGAGGAGTCTCGACTATCCTCGGGCTTAGTAGCAGAGTTGTGGTACTCCTTGAACTAAGGGGGTTTGTTGAGAGGGAGGAGGAAGAATGAGAAAAAGCAGATGGTGTTGAGTTTGAAGATGAAATCAACTTGAAGATGATGAACACTTCATCAACTGAACAAAACTCATGTTATTCAACCATTGAATTACATAATTGAGGGACGGAGATTGAACTCTTTCAATCCTTCGAGAATTCTTCAACAAGAACTTACCTCAATATCAACCAAAAGCTTCTAAAACTTCAGAGCTCCCAAAGTTCATCAATGGAGTATCTTCAACGTTTGAAGATTTCTCCCAGAGAGAACCCAAGAGAGGAGAGAGAAAGTGGCATTATCCAGATTGGATGAGAATGAGAATAAACTCAAAGTCATCCAAACCCAATTGCTAAAGATAGTGGAATCCACATGTTAAGCATGCTAAACATGGATCCATTATCTTTAAATTATTATAATTAATAATTCTAATTAATTAAAATATTTTTAATTAATTATTTTATTATTTAATTTAATATCAAATATTAATTAAACAATAAAACTGGCCCCGGTTTTCCAAAACTCGATTTCTCCAATATGAATCTATATTCATATTGTTCTCCGGTCAAGTATTTAAATCATATTTAAATACGTCTTCCTCCGGTTACATATTTAAATATGTTTAACCTCGATCAACAGACCCAAATTTGGATTTCTCCAAATTCCTCCCTATAGCACTGCTACACAGCTTTATCCGAGCTAACTAGGAGAACCTAAATGGCCTACAGATCATGAGCTCCAACGATACGAGATTATCCGGTCAAAACTCTTTTAACCAAATCAATCAACATTCGTTAACCCCCGGAGACTCCACTAAAGTCCGAGGGTTGTACTCTTCTCACTGTAGATATATTATGTCCTCTTGATATAACCGTCATCGGTAAGTCGATCCTTCCCAGGTTGTTCGTAATTGCAGCTGGGTCATTTATACTGTTTAACCCCTACATTACATCTTGTTCCTTAAGTACCACTGACACCTCTAATGAACAATAGATCAGTGGTCCAACCAACAGATCAGAAACCCCTCTTTGATCAGGAGAGGGTGAGCGCTCATTGTTCAAGACCCGGAGTCAGCTATTAAGGGAACAACCTATCTACTAACCCTGAAGAGCGGGTTAGAAGTGAATTCCATTTTGCTGTGCTATGTCCCCAGCTACCTATTCGACTTTATCCCCAAGATGGTAGGTTATTGAGTTGGCGCTAATGGGCCACTCCTCACCCGTACAAGTCAAAAAATACTTTCGAATAAACAGGAGTTCATAGCAAGCTCAAGATTTAGAACGAGTTACCTAGGCCATCATATGAAAAATTTGGTCTCTTCAGTAAACGGTGTTATAAAGGGAGAGCGACTTATTCACGGTTCAGTCTTATGCAAACTCCTTGCATATGATGCCCTCGCTCGCACATCTCCATGTGAAACGATTCAGAACACATCGTTTTGTACAATACAAAGCGAGCCGCAGTCAAAAGTGTTACCAAGATAAGGTACTGTTGTCTTCCGAATGTGGTGGGCGCAATAATAAATGGAAAGCTCAGAACATGCAAGCGCACATGATCTAATACACCAAGTGATAAGTATATTTATGTCGATTTCTATAGAGATTTGAGTTTAACATGCACAGTTTGTATTGTTAACAGAAGAAGTAACCAGTGGCAAATTAAGTGTTTAGGTGGAATGCTAAAGGAATGCGATAAAAGCAACGAAAACTAAAAGTAGAGTGCAACGACATAATCAAAATGCGAAAATAATGCGAGACAACAATACTTAAAAAAAACACAAGGTTAAGAGTATGAATGCGTAAATAGCAAGAATAACGCAAATAAAACAGGAACAAAACTTCTACTTTATCAAACAGGGTAGGCTAGGACTCAAGTAATAACTCATAGATCGGGAAGTTTCAGCTGCGAATAAACATGCATATGCACCTTTCTAACATTTACACACAAGATCTCTCGATCTTGAGCATTAGGCATCAAGTTCACGAGAAATTCGCAATGTTTAAAGTTGTTGCTGCTAAGTTGTTCCAACCGTCCGCCGTTTTGTTGCGATCTTTCAGCCGCCCAAGTTCTCCCCTGCTGCCACGTGGAGGGTCGTCGTTCAGAATGGATGGTTCTCTTTGACTGAAGAGTACCTGCAAAGAGCTATAAAAGGAGGTCAAGGGGGTAGGAGAACAACACGCTTGGAAGCGTAGAACTCTCCATCTCAACGCAGTTTCTCTCCATTTTCTATCCCGTTTGTTGGAGTGAAGAAATCAGCTTTTGGCACCGATAATTCGAGAGGAAGAAGAGAAGATCCTTCTTCTCTTCTGATTGGATTCATCCCCAAAAAACGCTAACCTTCCCCTTCATCCGAGGCGCTTGCGGCGAGGATTTCACGCACACATTTACATTGCTTTCTACTGCTTTCTGTCTTCTATTTTCTCTACTGTCTGCCATTATTTACTTCTGTTTGTCACATTGCTTCAATTCGCTTTCATTTGTTTAGACTTTACTTTTTTACAGTCTTTGCACATTAAGCTTTGAATCTTAATTAATAGAGAAATCATTTACAACTTCGCAAGTTTCTTACCACGTTCTGTCTTTCCTTTGCTTTCATTTACGTACTGTTAATCATGCTTAAACAATCTAGTATTTCCACTTCCACATCAACCATGAGTAACTAAATCACACAAGGGTCTGCTAATGATGAATCTATAGGTAGAAATACGTGAATTCAGCATGTAGGATAGCTTCGAATGCATTAAATGTATGTGTACTTCACCCCACGGGCAATTTCGATCGGCCATCCATTTTTTCTAAAGAACTCCTAACCTCCGGAAGGAGTAAGAGTTCAGAGTCGTCCATTCATGCTAGCCTTTCATGGTAGCCAGAAAACGACCTAGGAATAGGCGTTTTCCTAGCACAATTCCTTAACTTGCTTATATAAATAGATGCTTAAGTCTTACTTGGATATGAGTGAATTGAAGGATCTAATACATGTAATCGAGAGATGCATGAGAATGAGTTAAATTGATGCATGACAAGTTGAGCTACTGCTGAATAATCGTATGAAAAAGCCTATAGAGGAGTCGTTAGTTGACCTTGTTTCCTCATCTCACCCTTAAAACGTTATTAATCTAATTGCTAGAAAATTGCTGTCTGCGCAATTCTATTATTCTGGTTTTTGCCTTAGCCGTTTTTCTCCTATTTTACTCTTGCGATTTTATTGCTAGGAAATTGCTTTCTTCGCAATTCTTTCCCCTCTACATTCAAGTTAATCTCTTTACTTGCTTTTGTTTATGCTTGCATATCTCGTACATTCTTCATTAGTTTGGCACATCACTTTCAATTCTACCCCATTAAAATCACCCTTTCTAATTTAACACCTCACTTCGTTAGTAACTAAGAATAAATCTCTGTGGGAAATCGAATGAAAAAATACTTATTACTTGCTACAAGACCATGTATGCTTGCATGTTCTGAGTGCTCTCGCATCGCATTTTTATTTACACATTGGGCACGCAACACTATCAATGAATTTTCCATGTTTGAATTGAAGTCTGTGGAAACTGTTGGTTGTCTGGATTGTGTGGAGGATGAGAATTTGACCTCGAGCTTAAGGGATAATTCTTATGTCTCTATTAGAAAAAAAGATTTAAATTTGAATGATGATGGTGTTGTTTTTTATGGAACTAATAACGATGATATTCACGTGCTCGAAGCACGAAGATAAAAAACGTTTTTGAATGATGTTTGCAGGATCAACGTGGAAGAGGAAATGATTGGAACGTCCCCCGCGCTGTCGGATTATGGATGAGTTCTTGGGGAGAATTCATTCGAGCAAACGACTTTAAAAATTATGCGCTTCTCGGAGGCACCCGAGTGTTGAACTGTTTTTCAGTATTTAGTTCTATTGTTTTAGTTTAAGTTTCGTAGTTTAATTTAGTTTATTTGCTTGCTGTTTTTTTAGGAGGATGAGGAGAAGTTGAAGAAATTGGGCTTGGATAGAAAGCGCCGCCTCTTGTCCCTCGCCAACCTCGCAAAGATCAGGGAAGTGTCGCTTTCCTTTCTTTTTATTTTTGCGCATCTGATTAGAAGCATTAAGGACAATGCTATCTTCTGAGGTTGGGGGTGGATGTTTTCGATTTCCATGTGCAGTTTGTTGAGTAGTGTAACTTAGAATTTGAAGTGCTTGGGACTCTGTTTATTGCTTTATAATTTTGATGATCTAGGAAGTGCTTTTTGGAATCTTGGCATTTGCATATCTAGTTTTTGCATAAGGTAGCTTTGCATTTATTAGGTCCATGTCAAAAATTTTAATTTTTTTTTTATGTTGCTCCCTTGCATCTATCGAGCACTTAGCAACCTCTTCTTAGACTCTGTAGGCTTAGTTTAATCGCATGTTGCATTGATTTTTGTTGTCACCCCGAAAGGCACCCCTAGGGTAGCTTGTTGCATGAGAGTTAGTGATTAATTAATCGAGTTAGCAAAAGCTATTAAGCCTAAAGAAAAAAAAATAGAAAAGCATGTTGGTTAGAAAATTCTCCCAAGGCGCTTCTCCTTCTTAATGGTGCACTTAAGAAGTGAGCGTTAGTCCTTAAAAATGTGAAGCTTATGCATAAGCTTGACATGTTAGGCTTCTCGGGTTTGGGAAGAAAAAGAAAGAAAAAGTTGGGTTCAAAGAACCAAAAACAAAGAGTACAAAGTACTCAAAAAGAGAAAGAAAAAAGTATGAGAAATATGTTTTAGGCCTCTTAATTTATTGCTCTCTCTTATGTGATCAAGTTTAGACTGTTCTTAAGTGCTAGAAGTAGGGGGAAAATGGGATGACATGTTGCATGCGGTTTTTCCGGGTTTACGTAGGTTTAGGATAAGTTGGCTAGCACACACACACGTTAGGGAGCGATAGTTAATTTTTTATGTGTTCTTGATTAAATGCATGCGCCGATTGCTTTCTTGAATATGTAATGTTTAGATTTGTAAAAAGCATCGAGGTTTGAATTAGAAGCATGTATGCATGGTCCTTTAGAGTCGAATTATATGTTTGTCTTGCTCGAGGACTAGCAAGATTTAGGTTGGGGGTGTTTGATAACTCCATTTTGGAGCTAAATATCACTCCTTAACTCTAGCTAAAAGTCGTGCTTAAACGTTTAATTTATCTTGTTTATAGGAGATTTGCGGCAAAGAGCTCATGGTGTCCATTGGACGCGTTTCATGGCTTAGGAAGTTGTTTTAGCACTCCGGGATTGCATCGGGAAAAAGAAAAACTCATCCATGAAGATTTGGAGAAAATTGCCATGCAAAGGCAGTTTTCCAGCCCCAAACCCGAGAGCAAGCGTTGAGCGGAAGCGTCGAGACGCTGCTCAACGCTGCCCGGCGTCGAGACGCTGCTCAATGCTGCCCGGCGTCGAGACGCTTGCCCTTGCCTCGAGACGCTCCGAAGAGGCTCGCACGCTGAAAATTATCGGACCAGCGTCGAGACGCTGACCGAGCGTCTCAACGCCATCGCGACAGCGCGCGCTGAGATTTTTAGGTCGCAGCGTCGCGACGCTGGCCTAGCGTCTCGACGCTCCGACGGATTATTTAGGCCATTTTGACGATTTTTCTTCATCTCCTCCGCCATTCTCTCTCGGGTTTCCGTCATTGTTAGGCGTTTTTTAAGCTTTTTCTTTCTCTTTAGCTTGGGATTATGTCCAAGGTCCCCATGGAAGCATTGGCACTTAATTTCTCCATGGAAGACCAAGGTAACGTGTAGGATTTGGGAATGATTTAGGGATTTTTGCTAAGTTTGTAATATTTTGATAATTTGAACTTTAAATTCTGTTTTGGCTTTATTGTTGCTATGCATCTACTCTTCTTGCTTAATCCATGAATGTGTTAGATTTCTAGACGGACAATCTCGTTTTCTAGCATGTTCTATTGTTATAGACTAGCGATGCCTTGCCTCTCCTTGTCGATTTAGTAACACAGAATGGTAGAACAAATCGAAGCATCACATTAATCATACTGAATGTTGATTACTTTGCCAAAGCGAGTTTAGCTCAGCGGGCATATGTATGTGTTGACGACCAAGAGGTCTGTGGTTCGAATCCCCCCCACCCCCAATGCACTAAAAAAGAATGTTGATTACTTTAGGGTTGCCGGGTAGTCAATTAGCATTTAACGTGTTTGATTGAACGTTCGTCGTGAAGTGCTAGTGACTGTTTGGGTTAATTTGGGGCTGATCACTCTAATTTAATTGCGAACACTGTTTAATTAGGATTGCGAAATTCTGATTAATTATTATGAGGCCGGTTGCTTTAGGGTTGTCGGGCAACCGTTCACGTGCATATGACATTGATTGCCATACCTTAGAATTAAATGATAGATGTTATAATACTTAGCAAAGTCCCGAATCTCCCAAATCCAACACTTTTTAATCTCAATTACATTTTTCCGTTAGCGCTTTTACACTTGACTTGCATGATTAAAAACCCCCCGTTTTGTGACAATCATCCGATCAACTTAATTACACCTCGAACAATTAATTTCAATTTTTAATCTCTCTTTGTGGTTCGACCCTGTTACCGCTAGCTGCAAAGCTAAAAGCTACAGGTTTATCAATTCATTTTGGTCAAGCTTCGACAGCTTGAGAATTAATAGGATATTAAAAAATCCTACACACCAACATGATTATGGATCAAGTTCAAGTAATAGCCAAAACGGTCTATAGTATAGGGATAAGGCTAGGTACCTTATCCCGGGGACACTATTGGACGCGGCCCGCTTTGCATAGTACAAACGATGTGATCCGAAATCGTTCATGTGGAGACATGCGAGTAGGGGTGTCCTGTGCAATGAGTTTGCATAAGACTTAACCGCGAAACAAGTCACTCTTTCTTTATAACTCCGTTTACTGTAAAGACCGACTTTTTCATATGATGACCTAGGTAACTCGATCTGAATCCTGAGCACGCTATGAACTCCTGTTTATTCAAGCTTATCCTTTGACTTGTATGGGTGAGAGTGGCCCGAGATCGCCGACTCAATAAGCCTACCATCTTGGGGATAAGACCGGGTAGGTAGCTGGGAACATAGTCCTGCGAGATGGAATTCACTCTTACCTGCCTTGAGGGATTAGTAGAGAGGTTGTTCCATTAAGTGCTGACTCCGGGTCATGAACTAGGGATCCCACCCTCTCATTGCCCCGAGAGGGACTTGGTATAGTGATGAGATCACATACCAATCGGTTTGGTGGTTGGACCACAAACCAATAGTTCATTAGAGGATCAGTGGAACTTAAGGAACAAAATGTAATTACGGGGTAAAACAGTTATTTTGACCCAACTGTAATTACGAACGACCTGTGAAGGATCGACTTACTGATGATGGTTATATCAAGAGGACAAAAATATATCTACGGTGAGGAGAATGCAACCCTTGGACTTTAGTGGAGTCTCAGGGGGTTAACGAATGTTGGTTAGCTTGGCTAAAGAGTTTGGCCGGTTAATCTTGTATCGTTGGAGCTCATGATCTGTAGGTCCTTTAGGTTCTCCTGGCTAGCTCGGATTAAGCCGTGTAACAAAATGAGAGAAAAAGAATTTGAATTTATTCAAATTTGTTTTTGGAATAATGATGCACATATTTAAATATGATTTCAATATGGGATCGCTCTAAAACATGAATAAGGATTCATGTGTGATGATTCGGTTTAAGAAATCGGGATTAGTCTTATTACTTAATTAATATTTGATATTGAATTAAATAATAATATTAATTAATTAAATTTTTTAATTAATTAAAAATTATTTTGTTTATTAAAATTAATTATGAATTAATTTTAAAATGACAAAATATTACAAGTGGGATTATCCAAGTTGAGTGGGTTTATCCAAGTTGTGAATTGGATTGTGAATCACCAACCACATGCATAAACTCATAAATTTTGGAACACTTGGTTGAAGACTAATCCATCCAATTTGAGGTGTCATGCTAAGCAAAGAGTTTGTTGCATGTGAATTGTCTATAAATTGGATGAAGTTCAAATGGTTTGAGGTTGATGAATTTTCAAAGAGTTTGAATATTTGGATGAGCATGAAGAGTTCATGTTACTTGAGAAATTAGAAATCTAAGTGTTAGATATTTCTCACAAAATCCTCATCACTTTCATCTTCCCATCTTCATCTTCCAATCTTTTCCTCTTTTAAAGAAGTCCCACCACTCCGTTGCTCGGCCCGAGGATAGCGGGACTACCGGAGGTGGTCCTTGAAGTGTTCGAGAGAAGGTTCGAGGTGTTCGTGAGGAGACTCGAGCATCGGGATTGGAAGATTTTAGAACTACAGGAGGATTATTTTCCTTTTCTTTTATTTCAAAGCATTGAGCATGTTTCTTATTTTGCTAAATTGATGAAATTAGAGTGTCAATTGATCCGACTCGCTTCCGCTGCACTACATGCGTTCCATCAATTGGTATCAGAGCGTTTTTTTTTCACTCAATTTGCATCAATTTGAGCTTGGTGGGTATTTGTTTTAGAAATTATTTTTCTGGGCGTCTAAAGTTCACTCTTAACGGAGGGGAAATAGTATGGAGGAGTATAAAGCAAGGTTGTATTGCTGACGCCACCATGAAAGTTGAGTATGTCGCAGCTTGCGAAGCTGCGAAAGAGGCTGTATGGATTAAGAAGTTCTTGACGGATTTGGAAGTTGTTCCAAATATGAATTTTCCTATCACACTTTGTGATAATTGTTACGTCTCCAAAAGTGACTATTTTAGGACTTGTTTGCTATCGAAAGATGTACACTCTTAGGTGTTTTTGGTAGGATTTAGCTTAAACTCGTGCTTATATATGAGAATTAGAAGAATGAAGCTAAGTTAGGACTTATATGCAAAAGGAAAGAAAAGGAACCAAAAACGAAGTTAAAGGATTGAAAATTGCACATTGCGGAAGCATTGCGGAAACATTGCTAAAACCGCAATGTTTTAAGTGAAATCCGTATGTTGTCTAACCAATTTCTGTTTTGTTCCGATCTTTCAGGGGCCCATTTCTTGTCCTGCCGCCACCTAGAAGAACGACGTTGAGAATGGATGGTTCTCCTTGACCCAATCGCACCTGAGAACACTATAAAAGGAGGTCAAAGGAGAAGGTTGAAACACACTCGAAAGGCGTAGAACTCTCTTCTCAGCGCAGTCTTTTCTCCTGTTTTTCTCATCCGGTTGTTGGATTGAAGGTCTCAGCTATTGGAGTCGATAATCTGAGAGAAAGAAGAGAAGATTTGTCTTCTCTTCTGATTGGATTCATCCAAACAAAGCCCGCCTTCTTCCCCCTTCAGCCGAGGCGTCTGCGACGAGGCGATCACGCACAGATCTACTTGTTTTACTGCTTCCATTGCTGTTTGTTGTGATTTCTCTTTCGTTAGCTACTCTGCTTCATTTCGTTGATGTCTGTTTAGTTTTAGTTATTCAAAGTCATCATTTGTGTAGTTCAAACGTTGGGTAATCAAAGCATAAATTCATCACTTCGCAAGTTCTTTACTTTCTCTGCTTACTGTTTTCTTCTGCTGTTACACCCTTTATCTTCTACTAAGCATGTCATCTTCATCTATTCTTTCCATTCTATCTGCATCCATGAGTAACTAAATCACATAAGGGCATGCTAATGACAAATCTATAGGTAGAAACACGTGACTCAAGCATGTAGGATAGCTCTCGAATGCATTGAATGTATGTAAGCTTCATCCCACGGGCAATTTCGATTGGCCATCCATTTTGTCCAAAGAACTCCTAACCTCTGGAAGGAGTAAGAGTTCAGAGTCGTACATTCATGCTAGCCTCTCAAGGTAGCCAGAACATGACCTAGGAATAGGCGTTTTCCTAGTACAAACCCATACTTGCTGTTATAAAAAGATGCTTAAGACCTTACTTGGACATGAGTAAACTAAAGGATCTAATGCATGAAATCGGAAGATACATGAGAATGAGTTAGTTTGATTCATGATGAGTTGATCTATTGCTTGAGAATCGTGTGAAAAAGCCTATAGAGGAGTCGTTAGTAGCCCTTGTTTCCACACCTTACACTTAATTCGCTGTTAGTAACATTGCTGAAAAATTGTTGTTTCCGCAATTCCCTTAGTTAAATTTTGCCTTAGCCATTTCTCTTTTCGTTTGTTGTTCTCTTCTTTGCATTCTAGTTTATTATCTATTTGCACTTGTTTATGCTTTCACCATTTACATATTCCTTAGTAATTAGGTTCTTAAAACCAAATCAACCCCATCTAATCCACCCATTCTCACTTAACAAATCACTTCGCTAGTAACTAAGAATAAATCTCTGTTGGAAATCGAATGAAAAAATACTTATTACTTGCTACAAGATCATGTATGCTTGCATGTTCTGAGTGCTCTATCATTGCTTCTTTATTTTAAAGATTGAGCACGCAACAAGTTTTTGGCGCCGCTGCCGGGGATTTTGTTTAGTAAAAACGAAGTTTGTTAAGTTAGAAACACAAAGTTTAAGATCGATTGGAGCTGATCTAGTTTCATTTCTTTTGCAGGTACCATTGGGTTAGTTTATGAATGAGCATTCAAGTAGCGATCTAGAGTTCAATCCTGAGCCTGAGAGATTACTTAGGGCCAGAAACAAAGCTAAAAAACGTCTCTTCAAACAACCCTCTATACCTCCAAACGTTGCTGACTCCGCAGAGTCTTCGCAATTCTCTCAAATAGAAATGGATAGAACAAACCCAAATCCAGCACCTACCATTCGCAACCCCATCGAAATAGCGAATGACAAGGATAGTGCCATTCTCTCCTACTTAGTTCCCATGCCTGGGGAGCTAAACCCAAGCATCATACGCCCTGAAATTACTGCCAACTCATTCGAGTTAAAGCCAGTAATGTTCCAAATGTTGTCCACTGTGGGACAATTCTTTGGAGTGGAAAATGAGGACCCCCACAACCATCTAAGAAACTTCCTAGGAGTTAGTGATACCTTCCTTATCCCTGGAGTTTCCCAAGAAGCCTTGAGGCTTTACCTCTTCCCTTACTCATTAAGGGACAAAGCCAAAACGTGGTTAAACTCATTACCTTCCGGATCAGTTGTCAATTGGACAGATCTGGCTGAGAAATTCCTAGTCAAATATTTCCCACCTGATAGGAATTCAAACTTTCGTGATGACATAATCAAATTCAAACAAGCTGAAAACGAATCACTTCACGAAGCTTGGACAAGGTTCAAGGACCTTCTGCTTAAATGTCCACACCATGGCATCCCATGGTGTATCCAAATAGAAGTTTTTTTAAAGGATGTAACCCCAGCACAAGGCAAGTGCTGAATTCGTCAGCTGGTGGTTCCATGCTTTCTAAAAGCTATAATGAAGCCTATGAGATCCTGGAGAAGATCTCAGCATCTCATTGTAGGTGGTCAGATGATCCAGTAGAGCCAAGCAGAGCTCAAGACAAGGATGCACTCAGTGCCATGAGTAGCCAAATAAACGCCCTGACCAACCTAGTCAAACAAATGGCTCAAACCAATCTCCAATCCAGTGTCAACACCGCAGCAGCCATCTCAATGGGCGCACCAAATAGTCAAGGTGAGACACTCATTTGTGGATTCTGTGGGGAAGGGCACCTGTATGAATACTGCCCTGGGAATCCAGCCTCAGTCTGCTATGTTGGAAGCCAACAGCAGCCTAGGAACAACCCCTATTCTAACACTTACAATCCTGGTTGGAGGAACCACCCAAATCTTTCTTGGGGTGGACAACAGAATACTAACCAAGCTCCCAACCAGCCAAGACCGAGTGGAACACCTGGTTTCACTCCCCAAAATAACCAATCCATGTACCAAAAACCATATAACCAACCAATAGGGTCATCTGTAGAAAATCTACTTAAGGAGTACATTGCAAAGAATGATGCCACTCTACAAAGTCAGCAAGCTACCCTTAGGAGCTTAGAAAACCAGATAGGGCAATTAGCCAATGAACTGAAAAGTAGGCCCCAAGGTAGATTGCCTGCTGACACTGAGGTGCCTAGAAGGGATGGAAAAGAGCAAGTTCAAGCAATTGAACTTCGAAGTGGGAGACCATTGGTGAGCAACACTAGAGAAACCCCAAAGAGAGTAGAGAATGAAGAGTCTAGTGCTCCACTGGATTCTCTGCCTAACCAAGGTCAACCACCAACAAGCACATCAAAGGCAAGGCTGGAACCAATCATAGAGGAACTAGAAGAAATTCCAAGGCCTCCACCTGTCCTGAGGCGACCTGAAGTACCTACATATGTGCCACCACCTCCATTCCCTAGAAGGCTAAAGAAAAAACAAGATCAGGAAGTGCACTTTAACAAATTTTTAGAAATTCTTAAACAAGTGCATGTTAATATCCCGTTTGTAGAGGTTTTGCAATCCATGCCTTCTTATGTTAAGTTTTTGAAGGATATAATTACTAACAAGAAAATTATTGGTGAATTTGAAACAGTGAATCTCACTGAGGAGTGCAGTGCTATACTCCAGAACAAGCTACCAAAGAAGGAGAAGGATCCTGGTTCCTTCACCTTACCAGTGGAGTTGGAAGGCAAGCACGTAGGCAGACCTCTTTGTGACCTGGGAGCCAGCATAAATCTCATGCCCCTATCACTATTCCGTCAGCTAGGCATAGGAGAAGCACGTCCTACCACTGTCACCTTGCAGTTGGCAGACAGATCCATAGCCTACCCTGAGGGTAAGATAGAGGATATTCTTGTCAAGGTTGACAAGTTCATTTTTCTTGCATACTTCATTATTCTGGATTATGAAGCAGACAAGGAGGTCCCCATCTTATTAGGCAGACCATTTCTAGCCACAGGTAGGGCCTTGATTGATGTCCAGAAAGGTGAGCTCACCATGAGGGTTCATGATGAGGAGGTTAAGTTTAGTGTCTTTAAAGCACTAAGGTATCCTTCTGACTCTGAATCTTGTGCAAGTATGGACATAGTAGATTCACTGATGGAAGAACAGCTTGAGCATGAATTATTGATTAAGCATGCCAATGATTATGTACAACTAGATGTAACTGACTTAAATATTTCTGAAATAATGGATATACATGTGGATAAACCTCAGCATGTTTGTATGACTAGTGACTTGACTGAAAGATCCATGAATCCATTGAAACCATCCATTGAGCATCCATCTATCTTAGAATTGAAACCATTGCCTGATCATCTTAAGTATGCATATCTAGGAAAGGATGATACTTTGCCTGTTATTATTTCGTCCAAATTAAGTGAAAAGCATGAAATTGAGTTGATATTACTGCTTAAGCAACACAAAAAAGCTATTGCATGGACGATTGCTGACATTAGAGGTATTAGCCTTTCCTACTGCATGCATAAGATAATATTGGAAGAAGAACATACACCCCGAGTAGATCACCAACGTAGGTTGAACCCCTCCATGAAGGAGGTAGTTAAAAAAGAGATAATCAAGTGGTTAGATGCAGGTGTAATCTCCCCTATAGCCAATAGTCAGTGGGTGAGTCCAATTCAATGTGTACCTAAGAAGGGGGGGATGACTGTAGTAGTGAATGAGAGTAATGAACTAATTCCAACTAGAACTATTACAGGATGGAGAGTTTGTATGGACTATAGAAAATTGAATAAAGAAACAAAAAAAGATCACTTCCCTTTACCATTCATAGACCAGATGTTAGATAGGATAGCTGGTAGAGCTTATTATTGCTTTCTAGATGGTTATTCGGGATATAACCAAATCACCATAGACCCTGTGGACCAGGAGAAAACAACCTTCACATGTCCCTTTGGAATATTTGCTTTTCGCAGAATGCCTTTTGGCTTATGCAATGCACCAGCAACATTCCAAAGGTGCATGTTGGCCATTTTCTCTGACTTAGATGAATCCATGATAGAGATATTCATGGATGACTTCTCAGTCTTTGGTGATTCTTTTACAAATTGCTTAGAGAACTTAGGACAAGTCCTAGCTAGGTGTGAGGAGACCAACCTAGTCCTTAATTGGGAGAAATGCCACTTTATGGTGGAAGAAGGAATAGTCCTAGGTCACAGAGTTTCTAGAGCAGGAGTAGAGGTCGATAGGGCCAAGATTGAAATAATAGAGAAGCTAGTGGAACCTCAGAATGTAAAAGCTATTAGAAGTTTTCTAGGACACGCAGGTTTCTATAGAAGGTTTATTAAGAACTTCTCCAAGATCTCCAAACCTTTGTGTGAGCTTCTAGAGCTGAATAAACCATTCATCTTCTCAAAAGAATGTTTTTTTAGCCTGGACAACCCTTAAGGAGGCATTAGTCAAAGCACCTATTATAGTAGGACCAAATTGGGACCTCCCATTTGAGATGTTATGTGATGCGAGTGACTATGCAGTAGGGGTTATGCTAGGACAAAAGATTGACAAACTAACACACCCTGTATACTATGCTAGTAAGACACTGAATGAGGCACAATGTAATTACACAACCACGGAAAAGGAAATGCTAGCTGTAGTGTTTGCCTGCGAGAAGTTTAGGAATTACATTGTAGGCACTAGGACCATTGTGTACACTGATCACTCTGCACTAAAATACCTTATGAGGAAGGCTGATGCTAAGCCTAGGTTAATTAGATGGGTATTGTTGCTGCAAGAGTTTGATCTAGACATTAAAGATAAGAAAGGATGCGAAAATGTAGTTGCGGATCATCTTTCTAAATTGCGACATAATTGCGATAAAATTGCGGAAACCGCAATTTCTGATGCCTTTATCGATGAGCATGTCTTTGTGTTAGTACATCTTGATAACGATGAGGAACCTTGGTTTGCTGATATTGCTAACTTCCTTGCCTCGCAAGTATTACCAACTTTCAAGGGAGGACAAGAAAAGAAGAGGTTTCTACATGAAGCTAGGAAATTCATCTGGGACGATCCTACACTCTACAAGACATGTGCAGATGGTTTACTAAGGAAGTGTGTGTCAGCTGCTGAAGCGAAGTCTGTGCTGCAGCACTGCCATACATCTCCCTATGGTGGACACTTTGGTGGCCAAAGAACAGCTGCAAAGGTGTTCCAGAGTGGCTACTATTGGCCCACGATCTTCAAAGATGCCCACGACCATGCACATAGCTGCGATGAATGTCAGAGAACAAGTAACCTCAGTCGGAAGGATGAGATGCCTCTCACTTACATCTTAGAGTTGGAGCTCTTTGATGTGTGGGGCATTGACTTCATGAGACCATTTCCCCCATCAGCAGGTAACCTCTATATACTCGTAGCTGTAGATTATGTATCTAAATGGGTAGAAGCCATAGCATGTCCAACAAATGATGCCAAGACAGTCATTAAGTTCCTTAATAGACATATCTTTACTAGGTTTGGTACACCTCGTGCTATAATTAGTGATGAAGGGACTCACTTTATTAATAAGGCTATTGAAAAAGTGTTGGCTAAGTACAATGTTAGACATAGAGTAGCCACCCTTATCACCCACATTCGAATGGACAAGCTGAAATATCAAAAGGGAGATTAAAAACATACTCGAAAAAGTGGTCAAACCCAATAGAAAAGATTGGTCGTTTAAATTAGAGGATGCACTTTGGGCATATAGGACTGCATATAAGACACCCCTAGGTATGTCTCCTTATAGACTTGTGTATGGCAAAGCATGTCACTTACCATTCGAATTGGAAATCAAAGCATTTTGGGCCTTGAAAGAGCTAAATTATTGCGTGACCGATGCGGGAACATTGCGGTCTCTGCAATTACATGAGCTTGATGAGCTGAGACATATGTCCTATGAAAATGCCAAAATGTATAAGGAAAAAACTAAAATTTGGCATGATAGTAGACTTAGGATTAAGGACTTTAAGAAAGGCCAGCATGTCTTGTTATTTAACTCAAGGTTGAGATTATTTCCAGGCAAACTTAAGTCCAGATGGTCAGGTCCTTTTGTTATAACTAACGTGTTTGTTCATGGTGCAATTGAGATTAAAAACTTGCAGAATGGGCAACCGTTCATGGTCAATGGTGCACGTTTGAAGCACTACTACGAGGAAGGAGATGTGAAGACTCTCTCGGCCTTCATCTTATCTGAAGCTTGCAAATAAAACCGAGAGAGGAGGAGTGATTACTGTGCTCGTCCATGCGAGGCTATGCCTTAGTTTATTTTTGTTGTTTTGTATTTCTTCGGTTGTTATTTTTGTATGTTTAGGTGTGATTTTTATTACGAATTTGTTGTTATTTTTGTATCTTTTAATAGGTGATCGAAAGAGGAAATCAAGGAGATGAATCCAGGGAAAAGAATCGATGGAGAAATCGGGCCGAATCAAAGATTGAGTTGTGAGAATCTTGGGATTTAAATCAAGAAAATCTCCAACGGCCATTTAATTGCGGTGGATTTGCTGAAACCGCAACAAAAATAGCCGTTGGGATTCACTCGATTACAAATAGCCGTTAAAACAGCTGTGGCCCGTACGCTTCCTTCATTCTTTGGACTTCAAGAAATCTATCTTCTTCTTCCTCTGCAATTCCTATTTTCAGATCTCTCCGATTCGACAATGGTGCTTACACGGGCTGAGAGATCTGCCTCCAAGAAGAAGGCAACTGACGCAGAGGCAGCTGCGAGAGAGGCACTACTTGCCTTAGCAGATGCCGAAGCTGCGCGACCCGAACGACCTTCTAAGCTTCCTGTCCGCAAGAAGAAGTGGAAGGTGGTGACCGAAATCCCTGCTGGTCCATCTGAACCAGTAGGTACGCCCAAGAAGAGAAAGTGGAAGATGGCAGTCGAAGACGCACCGATCAAGGAAAAGACTCCCACCTTGGAGAGTCAAGGCAGTGGCCGTCCATCCTACGAGACGGCCAGACAAAGCCCCGAGCCATCTCCATCTCCACAAAGCCCTGAGGCATCGCCATCTTCGCAGACACCAGAGCCTGACGCCCCGAGTGAAGAACATCAAGAATCAGGGCCGGGCGAAGAGATGGTTGAGGAAGATGAAGTCTTCTCTCCTTTGAGGGAAGTCAGCCCTGATAGCCCAGCAAGGGGGGGAGACTCAATGGATGAGACAATGGGGGACTGCCTCCAGCAGATCACCACCAGGGCACGACTGAGGAAGAAAGCACCCAAGTTTGTAAAGACCAAACAGCCGAAAGCTTCAAAAAGATCCAAGAAGAAGAAGGTCAGTAGTGAGCCTTCTTTGAAGAGGCTGAAGGTCGAGGCTGCTGAGTCGGCCAAGGCACGAGATAAGGGGAAAGCCAAATTGTACCCCGAAGACGAACCTCAAGCTGTGAGGTATGTATTTTCAGATGCTGAATCACGGGGCACTGAACTGAGAAAAAGAGACCTACTCCATGAGAAGGGGTTTCTTGACGCATTGGCAGACCTGCCACAATTCTTGCGTGCAGGGATCACCAACCACGACTGGGAAGAGCTGTGCAGACCGCCTATCCCTTCCTACTCCAGCATGGTGTACGACTTATATGCAAATCTGACGCACCCCGAGGATGGTCTGTCCATGGTGAGGGGGATTGAGGTTGATTTTTCAGCCAAGGCTATTAATGAAGCCTATGGCCTCAAGGGGCAGAAGTATACCGACTACGCAAGGATCATCGACGCACCAACTGAGGCTGTCCTGGAAGAAGCACTGCGCATCATAGGCCAACCTGAGGCGGCGTGGACAATCTCACGGAACGGGAAGCACACTCTGATGAGTGCGACCCTTACGGCAAAGGCAGCCGTGTGGTTCTCCTTCGTGCGCAGGCGTCTGTCCCCGGTGACCCACGAAACCACAATCAATCAGGGGAGATCGTTGCTGGTGTATGCAATTATGAGGGGCCTCACTATAGATGTAGAGGAGGTCATTGCAGCCTCAATTACCGACTGCGCCAAGAAAGGTAAGGGCCCTCTTTTCTTCCCAAACACCATCACTAAGCTTTGTTTACGTGCAGGTGTACCAATCGAGAGAATGGAGAGGCAGCTGGCCTACACGGGTCATCTGGAGCTGCCTACAGGCCTGAGGATGCGCAGGAAGGGGAACATGGAGTTTGAGCTAGATGGCCTGGCTGCAGCTCAATCTCTTTCCATGGCTTGCTTGATGGATCTCCAGCGCAAGATGGCGCAATGGGCCGAGTATGCTCAGGCGAGGGACAAAGACGTGGCTGATCAGTTGGGCTGCATCTTCCCTGCCTTCCCCACTGATCTACTGAAGCCATGGACGCCTCCAAGAGCACGGAGGGATGATGATGAGGATGTTTGAGTGCCATTCTGAAGGGCACTCGAGGGAGTACTTCTGTTCCCTCTTTAAAATAAAAAAAAAAAATCAAACTGCTTTTCGTTAAACTGTGTGAATTCTGTTATTTTGAATCAATATTTGATCTGTTTTTAGTTCTTTCTTTTGGTTGTTTAGGATAGTTTAGTATAGATAGATGGTATCTGATTAAGTAGGTTGTTTTAGTTTCCTTTTGGTATAGCTGTGATGACTGGAAATAGCATGCAAAGGGGCCTTGATCACTGATATATCTGCCCTGTATATTCATTGCGAAATTATTGCGAATTCCGCAATTTTTGTTAGTTGTCGCATGCTATTGACTGACTGTTTTGCTAGGCTGGTTCTGTTTCAATTTTGCTCTTCTGCTGCTTGTATGACTGCCATATATGACCTATCTGTCAGCATGCTGGATGAGTGTCTTAGGACACCTTGGATAGTTTAAATTTAGCTGCCTTAAATTGCTCAGCATGCATATCTTTAAGTCCTTAACTTGCTGCTTTTGCAAAATTCTGCTGCTGTAGTATCTGCTTTAGGAAGGTTCATTCTATGCCTAGGACTTTTAGATTCTCTTTGTTTTGCCCTAGACTAGATGCTTCTAGGACAAGTTTGGGGGTGTGCCACCTCAGACTCTCATTAGGGACAATGAGAAGTTTAAGTTTGGGGGAGGCCACCCTAGGCCTAGGAACATTCCTCTCTCCCTTTAGACATAAGCATTCTTCTTATCCTTTGAAAAAAATGAACTGAAAAAAAAAGAATAGAATAAAGTGGGATGTCTCTCTTGAAGTTGCTGAGTAATCAGTGCCATGTGTGTAACCCACAAGTGGCATTGCATCAAAAGGCAACCAAAGGAGAGGCTCCACCAAAGAAAGAGAGAAAAAGGAAAAACTAAGGAAGAAGAATGTATGCCTAGGAGTTGCAGCTTTGTGCTTAGATGTCCTGAATAAAAGAACTCTGATCCTCAATTAGCTAAGCACAAGGTTGTAGCTTGTAGGTTTGTTTAGGGAGATGAATGTATATCCAATGTAGTGATGCCAGGGTTTAGGTTGTTCTCTGAATGTACTACTGTAACTGGTTTATACTAAGACTGACATGACTCTAAGGAATCCTAGGTAGCTCAAAAGTAAAACATTAGAAGCATGTACTGAGTCTAGGGTAAAGCTAGGTAGAATTTGAAACCTTAGGGATAGTTGCACAATGAACTTAATGACCAAAGCAAATAGATCAGTTGTGGAGAGTTAATGAAACAGTAGGATCATAAGGCAAGAGAAGTCAGAAGAAGCAAAATGAGAAGTTAGTTTTAAACTAGAAGTGTGTCACAGGACAGCATTGCCGTAGATAGTGAATGTAAGAGAGTTAGCAAGTGGTTAGAGAGGTTGACAACAGCTTAGATAAAGTCCTTAGATTGCTCGAGGACGAGCAAAACCTTAAGTTTGGGGGTGTGTTCCGTCTCCAAAAGTGACTATTTTAGGACTTGTTTGCTATAGAAAGATGTACACTCTTAGGTGTTTTTGGTAGGATTTAGCTTAAACTCGTGCTTATATATGAGAATTAGAAGAATGAAGCTAAGTTAGGACTTATATGCAAAAGGAAAGAAAATGAACCAAAAACGAAGTTAAAGGATTGAAAATTGCACATTGGGGAAACATTGCTAAAACCGCAATGTTTTAAGTGAAATCCGTAAGTTGTCTAACCAATTTCTGTTTTGTTCCGATCTTTCAGGGGCCCATTTCTTCTCCTGCCACCACCTAGAAGAACGACGTTGAGAATGGATGGTTCTCCTTGACCCAATCGCACCTGCAGAACACTATAAAAGGAGGTCAAAGGAGAAGGTTGAAACACACTCGAAAGGCGTAGAACTCTCTTCTCAGCGTAGTCTTTTCTCCTGTTTTTCTCATCCGGTTGTTGGATTGAAGGTCTCAGCTATTGGAGTCGATAATCTGAGAGGAAGAAGAGAAGTTTTGTCTTCTCTTCTGATTGGATTCATCCAAACAAAGCTCGCCTTCTTCCCCCTTCAGCCGAGGCGTCTGCGACGAGGCGATCACGCACGGATCTACTTGTTTTACTGCTTTACCTTTCTATTTCCATTGTTGTTTGTTGTCATTTCTCTTTCGTTAGCTACTCTGCTTCATTTCGTTGCTGTCTGTTTAGTTTTAGTTATTCAAAGTCATCATTTGTGTAGTTCAAACGTTGGGTAATCAAAGCATAAATTCATCACTTCGCAAGTTCTTTACTTTCTCTGCTTACTGTTTTCTTCTGCTGTTACACCCTTTATCTTCTACTAAGCATGTCATCTTCATCTATTCTTTCCATTCTATCTGCATCCATGAGTAACTAAATCACATAAGGGCATGCTAATGACAAATCTATAGGTAGAAACACGTGACTCAAGCATGTAGGATAGCTCTCGAATGCATTGAATGTATGTAAGCTTCATCCCACGGGCAATTTCGATTGGCCATCCATTTTGTCCAAAGAACTCCTAACCTCTGGAATGAGTAAGAGTTCAGAGTCGTACATTCATGCTAGCCTCTCAAGGTAGCCAGAACACGACCTAGGAATAGGCGTTTTCCTAGTACAAACCCATACTTGCTGTTATAAAAAGATGCTTAAGACCTTACTTGGACATGAGTAAACTAAAGGATCTAATGCATGAAATCGGAAGATACATGAGAATGAGTTAGTTTGATGCATGATGAGTTGATCTATTGCTTGAGAATCGTGTGAAAAAGCCTATAGAGGAGTCGTTAGTAGCCCTTGTTTCCACACTTTACACTTAATTCGCTGTTAGTAACATTGCTGAAAAATTGTTGTTTCCGCAATTCCCTTAGTTAAATTTTGCCTTAGCCATTTCTCTTTTCGTTTGTTGTTCTCTTCTTTGCATTCTAGTTTATTATCTATTTGCACTTGTTTATGCTTTCACCATTTACATATTCCTTAGTAATTAGGTGCTTAAAACCAAATCAACCCCATCTAATCCACCCATTCTCACTTAACAAATCACTTCGCTAGTAACTAAGAATAAATCTCTGTGGGAAATCGAATGAAAAAATACTTATTACTTGCTACAAGATCATGTATGCTTGCATGTTCTGAGTGCTCTATCATTGCTTCTTTATTTTAAACATTGAGCACGCAACAATAATATTGGTGCTGTGGCAAATTCCAGAGAACCAAGAAGCCATAAGCGTGGAAAGCACATTGAGCGGAAATATCATCTCATTAGGGAGATAGTGCATCAAGGAGGCGTGATCGTCATGCAGATCGCCTCAGAGCACAATATTGTTGATCCGTTTACAAAGTCGCTCACGGCTAAAGTGTTCGAGGGGCACCTAGTGAGTCTAGGACTGCGAGTTGTACAGTAGGACAGTGGGAGAAAAGCCATGGATGTATTTGATATTCCAGTTTTTCTCATCCAGCATGTAATACTCCATTGACGTTTTAGTCCAAATGGGAGTTTGTTGGGTTTTATGTCCTAAAACTCGTGGTTTGTAAACTGAATGTATATTCTATTTTGCAATAAAGTTGTTATTGAGGTTTATTCATTAAAGTTGTTATTGAATAAAGTGAATTGTGTTTACTTTTAACCTAACTCCAATAAACAAAGAACCCATGGCTATAGGTTGTAAACTTGAACTTCAAGTGTGACATGATTATGGATCAAGTTCAAGTAATTTCCAAAACTAGTACACTTTAGTATGTTTAATTAATTATGCATTGTGAATATATGTTTTAATTAAAGTCTCTTATATGTGCATAAAGTATGCCATATAGATTTCAAATCCCACCATAGGAAGCATGTTGCATGCATTGAAAGTATAATATAAGTGTTATGTTGTATAGTATGCATGCTTAATTCATGAGAATTAATATAAGTGTTATATTAATTTATGAATTGAATGTTGCTTGTTTAAAAGTGTAATTGATATAAGTGTTATATTAATTGTGAAATTAAACGTACAACATAGTTGCCTTAGTTGAATATAATTGTTATATTCTTGCTTGGAAAGCATGTTATAAAATGAATGTAATGGTTATATTCTAGCTTAGGAAGCATGTTATAGAATGTCTTTGTTTTATAAAGCGTTATAACATGAGATAGCCATTTAAAATCTATAACAAAGATAAATGCATGCTCACTAAGGGTTAAAGAATTCCAATGTGATTAGGAATTTAGTATCGATTCGTTTTAATAGTTAAAATAGGTCGATATCTTGTAAAGCTAAGGTTATAAGAGAACTCACCCGGTGAGATCCTGTACTAAGGTTGGAGGTATTTAAGATGACGGTTTACGGAACACCTCCTACCTGGGGATCGATCTGGTACTTGAATTAAGTTAACCCGGCTTTATGAGCATGCACGTGAGAGGTGTAAGGTTATAAAGAGTTTATCACCTAAACATCTTAGGTAAAAGTATGTTCTACCTAGACTTAGGTTTTATTGTCTTAGCCAGATAATGCGTAAGTAAAAGTATACCCAACCCATTCTAAAATACTTCGTAGTGGTGTTGAGAAGGTATATATGATATATCAATTTCATCCTACGCTCTTTGTGAAGTTCACACCGTGAGATTTATGCTCGGCCTCATGATGTCAATAGGGCATCTCAAGACGGGTGGTGTTTGCATAAATCAATAGCAAGGTGAATGGAGAAAGTATTTATAGTAAGTGGGAGAAGGAAGTATGTCAATACATCCTGCGGTCTCCTCCATTGAATTGAACCATGAGATTCCCAGGTTCCGCCTGCTGGTTTCTCTTAGAGGCACCGTCCATATGGAGGGCCATTTCATGGGAGTCGGAACATCTCAGTCACTAGAAATGGATAAAGATTACTTAGAGCCATTCCCAACACTGACATTCCATATGGTGGCACTGTTGGGGCCGCCCTAAGAAATCTAAAAATGGCGGGTCACACTTACAAGATTTGCTAAAGAGTTAGTAAATTCTTGACCAAACAGCGTTAACTAAGATGCTATAGGAATATGAGTTATTCTGGTATTCGCATTTAGTCAAGATTGTCTTGGTTTAGTGAAGGAATGGTTGACTGCCCCACGGTAGCAATCATTCTGACTCACTAAAGTATCGTTGCAAATTAATAATGAGTTTATGGGTACATTATTAATTTTTGCTAAATTCTTGATTGGTTGTTAAAAATAGGTTAAGTTCAATTCACTAATAGAATTCATTCTTTTCAGCATGTCTAGCTATAGTTCATTTATCCAGTTACTAACTTCCGATAAACTGAACGAGGATAACTACACGACCTGGAAATCGAACTTGAATACGATTCTTGTTATCGATGATCTTAGGTTTGTTTTAACAGAAGAATGTCCTCCCCCTCGTAGCTCGTCTGCAACTCGAACTGTTCGAGATGCATTTGACAGGTGGACTAGGGCTAATGATAAATCCCGAGTCTACATCTTGGCCAACACATCCGATGTGTTAGCTAAGAAGCATGAGGTTATGGTCTCCGCTAAGGAGATCATGGATTCATTACAGACGATGTTTGGACAACCGTCCTCATCGATCTATCATGATACCTGTTGGGTTTAATGTCCTTAAACTCGTGGTTTGTAAACTATGTTTGTAAATATACTATTTAGAATAATCAGTTATTAGTTTTATTCGGTAAATGCGTTTACCGGAATAAAGTGAAACGTGTTTTGCATTAATCTATATCAACACAAAACACCCTTGACGTATGCCAAATACTGGAACTTCATGTATGACATGATTGTGGATCAAGCTCTAGCATTTATAGTCAAAACGGTCTATAGTATATGGATTAGGCTGGGTACCTATTCCTAGTAACACTATTGAATGCGGCCTGCTCTGTGTTACACAGAACGATGTGATCTGAATCGTTTCACATCGAGATGTGCGGGCGGGGGCGTTCTACGCGATGAGTTTGCGTAAGACTGAACCACGAAAAAGTCGTTCTCTCTTTATAACACCGTTTACTGAAGAGACCGATTATTTCACTTTGTGATGGCCTATGTAACTCGATCTGAATCCTGAGCTTGCTATGAACTCCTGCTTATTCGAGAGTATCCTTAGACTTGTATGGGTGAGAGTGGCGGAACGCCCGCTCAATAAGCCTAACAACTTGGGGATAAACTCGAATATGTAGCTGGGGACATAGTGTTGCAAGAAGGAGTTTACTCCTAACCCGCTCTTCAGGGTTAGTAGATAGGTCGTTCCCTTAATAACTGACATCTAGTCTTGAACAATCTGTGCACACTCTCTCCAAGCTTGAGAGAGGATCTGATCTGTCGGTTGGACCGCTGATCAATTGTTCATTAGAGGTTTCAGTGGAACTTAAGGAACGAAGATGTAACACTGGGGTTAAGCGGTTAATATGACCCAGCTGTGATTTCGGACAACCTGTAAAGGGTCGACATGCCCATGACGGTTCTATCAAGAGGACATAATATATTTACAGTGAGGAGAGTGCAACTCTCGGACTATAGTGGAGTCTCCGGGAGTTAACGATTGTTGATCGTTTCGGGTTAAAAGAGTTTTGACCGAATGATCTCGTATCGTTGGAGCTCATGATCTGTAGGTCCTTTAGGTTCTTCTGGCTAGCTCGGGCTATAGGGTAGAACTCGGAGAAATCTGAATTCGGGTCTGGTGTTCGAGGGTTTGTGTATTTAAATATGATTTAAATATATAATCGGAAGAATTCATATTTAAATATGATTTAAATATCGACCGGTGGAAAATATGAATTTTGATTCATATATTGGAATAGTCGGTTTTCGGAAACCAGGCTGAGTGGATAGTTTATTATAATATTAATATTTGATATTAATATTGATAATCAATATTATAATTAAAATTGTTTTAATTATAATTAATAATTTATAATTTATAATATTAATAATTATTTATAATAATAATAATAATTATTATTATTATTAAGAATCCACCATGGAGCCATGCATTGTGCATGGGCTCCATGTGGAATCCATTTATCCACTTCCATACTCCATCTTTGGAGAATTGGAAGATTTCAAAAAATTGGATGTTTTTTTGACTTTTCTCTCAAACACTTCCTCTCTCTTGGTTTTTCTCTCAACCGAACATCCTACTTCAAGGGTTGAAGAAAAAGTTCTTGGTTGTTGCTTGAGCTTGATGAAGTTTTGAAGCTTTGGACTTTTGAATCTTAGAGGTTTGTTCTTTGGAAGAACTACAAGTAAGTGTAAAGTTGTTTATACTTATTCCTCTAATTTTGAATTTCAATTGTTGAAATTCATGAGTTTGTTGTTTGAGTTCTTCATGTTCTTGATGAATTGTTCATCAAGTTCTTGGTAAACTCATATCAAAACTCATCCAAGCTTCATCACCTTCTTCCTCTCTCTCAACAAACCCCCTTAGCTCAAGGAGTCCCACTACTCCGCTATTAAGCCCGAGAATAGTTGAGACTACTCTAAGGGTGGTCCTCGTCGGTGCCCGTGTTGAGTTCGTGACCGGAGGAGACGTAGAGATCGAGGGGGGCAGTAGAGGTGCTGAGGTAGACGAGAAGACGAACGTCAAAATAAGGTATTTTGTCAATATATACCGGTGTATATATGATATATACCGGTACTTTTTTAAAGAGTTCTCATCGCTGGAAAATATACCGGTGGTATATATAATATTTACTGGTGGTATATATAATATTTACCGGTGATATATACTGGTGGTATATATAATATTTACCGGTGATATATACCGGTGGTATATATATTATTTACCAGTGATATATACCAGTGGTATATATATTATTTACCCGTGATATATTTATACCGGTGGTATATACCGGTCAACTTTTTCGATTGACTTTTACCGATCAGTTTACTGGTGGAGAGGGGTTTTTCCGTTGGACTCGAATTAAAGAATTTTTCTAAGTGTTAGAAATGTTTCTTCAATTCTTAGTTCGTTCCTTATTGATTGCTATAGGTCCTCAACAAGTTTTAGGCTTTTAATTTAAGTCTTTCTTCCGCTGCGCCTCTGGTCGAGGGTCGGGACCCTCGCAGTTGGTTGAGTGGGGGTTCCAGCAATACCCTCATGGCGAGGAAAGCTGAGAAGAAACAACAAAGTAAATATGATTTACTCGTTGGTGAAACATGTTTAATGGAAAATGATAGTTCGGCCTGGATACTGGATTCAGGAGCCACTAACCATGTTTGTTCTTCTTTCCAGGAAACTAGTTCCTGACAACTGCTTGTTTAAGGTGAGATAACTCTCAGGATTGGAACAGGAGAGGTTGTCTCAGCCAAGGCAGTGGGAGCTGTCAAGTTGTTATATAGAGATAGTTTCATTTTACTTGAAAATGTACTGTTGGTTCCTAGCTTTAAAAGGAACCTTGTATCTATCTCTTGTTTACTTGAACATTTGTATAAAGTACATTTTGATTTTAATGAAGCGTTCATTAGCAAAAGAGGTGTACATATATGTTATGCGAAACTTGAAAACAACTTGTATGTGTTAAGACCAACAAAGGCAAAAACTATTTTGAACACCAAAATGTTTAAAACAGCTCAGACTCAAACTAAAAGGCAGAAACTTTGTCCAAGTACCTATCATTGGCACTTGAGACTAGGCCACATTAATCTCAATAGGATTGGGAGATTGGTTAAGAGTGGTCTCCTAAATCGGTTAGAGGACAACTCTTTACCAACATGTGAGTCTTGTCTTGGGGGCATGATGACCAAACGATTTTTTTCTGAAAAAGGTCATAGGTCCAAAGAAACTCTAGAGCTTGTACATTCAGACCTTTGTGGTTCGATGAATGTTAAAGCACGGGGAGGGTATGAATATTTCATCAGCTTTATTGATGATTATTCTAGGTACGACTATCTTTACTTAATGCATCATAAGTCCGAAGCTCTTGAAAAGGTCAAGGAGTATAACGCAGAGGTTGAGAACACATTAGGTAAAACGATTAAAACACTCCGATCAGATCGAGGTGAAGAGTATATGGATTTAAGATTCCAGGACTATATGATAGAACATGGAATAGTATCCCAACTCTCAGCACCCGAAACACCGCAACAGAACGGCGTGTCCGAAAGGAGAAATAGAACCCTGTTAGACATGGTTCGATCTATGATGAGTTATGCTCAACTGCCTAGTTCGTTTTGAGGATATGCAGTAGAGGCTGTTGTATATATTTTGAACGCAGTTCCCTCTAAGAGTGTTTTAGAAACACCTTATGAGTTATGGAGAGGGCGTAACGTGAGTTTACGTCACTTCAGAATTTGGGGGTGTCCGACACATGTGTTGGTGCCAAATCCAAAGAAATTGGAACATCGTTCAAAATTATACCTATTCGTAGGCTACCCCAATGAAACGAAAGGTGATCTACTTTACGATCCTCAACAGGACAAGGTGGTTGTATCGACTAACATCACGTTCTTAGAGGAAGATCACATGAGAGATCATCAACCTTCGAGCAAAATTATTTTGACCGAACTTTCCAGGAAAGCTACAGATGGGTCAACAAGAGTTGTTGATCGTAGGCTGGTCCTTCTCAAGAGTTGAGAATACCTCGACGTAGTGGGAGAGATGTGAGACAACCCGACCGCTAAATGGGTTTAACGGAAACCCAGGTCGTCATACCTGATGACGACGTTGAGGATTCATTGACCTTTAAACAGGCAATGAATGACATAGACAAGGACCAGTGGCTTAAAGCCATGGACCTCGAAATGGAGTCGATGTACTTCAATTTGTCTGCGATCTTGTAGAGCAACCTGATGATGAAAGACCTATCGGTTGCAAGTGGATCTACAAGAGGAAACGAGAGCAAGCCGGTAAGGTGCAAACCTTTAAGGCTCGACTTGTGGCAAAGGGTTATTCCTAGAGATCAGGGGTTTACTATGAAGAAACCTTCTCCCCTGTTGCCATGTTAAAGTCAATTAGAATACTCTTATCAATTGCCACATTTTATGATTATGAAATTTGGAAAATGGATGTCTAGACAACCTTTCTGAATGGAAATCTTGAAGAGAGTATCTATATGGCTCAACCAGAGGGGTTCATAGTTCAGGGTCAAGATCAAAAAGTTTGCAAGCTTAATTGATCCATTTATGGGTTGAAACAAGCGTCTAGATCCTGGACTATAAGGTTTGATACTATGATCAAATCTTATGGCTTCGAACAGAATATTAACGAACCTTGTGTCTACAAGAAAATAGTCAATTCTGTTGTAGCTTTCTTAGTCTTATACGTAGATGATATCCTACTCATGGGGAATGATGTAGGATTCCTGACTGACGTTAAGCAATGGATAGCAACCCAATTCCAAATGAAAGATTTGGGAGAGGGCAGTTTGTTCTAGGGATTCAAATCGTAAGGAATTGTAAGAACAAAACGCTAACGCTGTCTCAAGCATCTTATATCGACATGGTGTTGATACGATATTCAATGCACAATTCCAAGAAGGGTTCTTTACTTTTTAGGCACAAAATTCTATTGTCAAAGGAAGAGTGTTCTAAGACACCTCAAGAAGTTGAGGATATGAGACGAATTCCCTATGCATCAGCAGTCGGTAGTCTGATGTACGCCTTGTTATGTACACGACCCGACATATGCTATGCAGTTGGAATTGTCAGTAGGTATTCGTCCAATCTGGGATATGATCATTAGACTGCCGTTAAACACATCCTCAAGTATCTTCGGAGAACGAGGGACTATGTGCTCGTGTATGGCGCGAAGGATTTGATCCTTATAGGATACACTGACTCTGATTTTCAAACAGATAAGGATTCGAGGAAATCCACGTCGGGATCAGTGTTCACTCTTAACGGAGGGGCAATAGTATGGAGGAGTATAAAGCAATGTTGTATTGCTGACTCGTGGGAGTATTTTGGAATGTACTCCAATTTCTCAAGCTGTCGAGCCTTGCCAAAAATGAAATTTATAAGTCTGAAATTGCTTAGCTTTCCAGCTAGCGGCAATGGAGTCGATCCACAGAGACCGTGTATAGATGAAATCAAATGCTTGAATTGTAAATAAATTGATTGATTAATTGTCACAAACTGGGGGGTTTTTCTTATGCAATGAAATTCTAAGAATGCTAACGAAAAAAATATAACAGAGATTCAAGCGTGATGGATTTGGGAATTTCGGGATTTGCTAAGTAATGTAATATTTATCATTTAATTCTACGGCATGACAATGAATGAAATGTGCACGTGAACGGTTTCCCGGCAATCCTGAAGCAACCGGTCGCATATAAATTAACTAGAATTGTCAATCCTAATTAAACATTGCTATTAACTAAATAAGAATGATCAGCCCCAAAATAACTAAAGCAGTAAATAGCAATTCATGACGAACATTCAATTAAACATCCTAAAAGCTAATTGATTACCCGGCAACCCTGAAGTAATCAACATTCAGAACGTCTAATATGATACTTCGATTTGTTCTACTCCTCTGTGTTACTAAGTGGATTAGGAGAGGCACGACATCACTAATCTATAACGTTAAAGCATGCTAGAAATCGAGATCGTCAGTCTACCAATCTAACATACTCATAGATTAAGCAAGAAAGAGTAGATGCTACAATACAAAGATGCCAAGACAGAAATTAAAGGCTAAATCAACAAAATATTACAAAACGTTTACAAAATCCCTACATTTATCCCAAATTCGTCACATTACCTTAGCCTTCCATGGAGTTTAGAAGCATCCAAGCTCCCATGGAGGCCTTGGAATTCATACAAAGTAGAAGAGAAGAAGAAAAGCTCCAAAATGTGGCTACAATGGCGAAAAACCCGAGGAGAATGGCAGAGAAGATAATAAAAAATCGTCAAAATGGGTTTTATAACCCGTCGGAGCGTCGAGATGCTAGGGCAGCGTCTCGACGCTGCGCCCTAAAATTTCCAGCGCGCGCCTCTTCAGAGCGTCTCGACGCTTTCGCTCAACGCTTGCTCTCAGGTTTGGGGGCTAAATTTTGCCTTTCCATGGCAACTTTTTCCCAACTCTTCATGCTTGAAGCTCCCCTTTTCCCGATCCATTCCCAAAGCTCTAAAACGGCTTCCTAAGCCTCGAAACACGTCCAACGGACACCATGAGCTCTTCGCCTTGAATCACCTAAAAAAAGGTAAATTACACATTTAAACACGGCTTTTAGTTAGAATTAGGGAGTGAAATATAGCTCCAAATTGGAGTTATCAAACACCCCCAACCTAAATCTTGCTAGTCCTCGAGCAAGGAAAATCTAGGATTTAACTCTAAAGGACTATGCATGCATGCTTCTAATTCAAACCTCGATGCTTTTAAAGATCAAAACATTTACATGCTCAAGAAAGCAATCGGCGCATGCATTTAATCAAGAACATATCAAAAATTAACTATCGCTCCCTAACGTGTGTGTGTGCTAGCCAACCTATCTTAAACCTACGTAAGCCCGGAAAAACCCGGATGCAACATGTCATCCCGTTTTTCCCCTACTTATAGCATTTAAGAACAGTCTAAAGCTTTATCACATCAGAGAGAGCAACGAATTAAGAGGCCTAAAACAAAATTTTCTTTCTTTTTCTTTGAGTACTTTGTACTTTTTATTTCGGTTCTTTGAACCTAACTTTTATTTTTTCTTTTTCTTCTTCGAGAAGCCTAACATGTCAATCTTAGGCCTAAGCTTCACATTTTTAAGGACTAACGCTCACTTCTTTAGCGCACACTTAAGAAGGAGGAGCGCCTCAGGAGGATTTTCTAAACAACATGCTTCTCTTTTTTTTTTTTTTTTTTTTACTTTAGGCTTAATAGCTTTGCTAACTCGATTAATCAATTACTAACTCTCAAGCAACAAGCTTCCCTAGGGGTGCCTTTCGGGGTGACAACAAGAGTTCATGCAACATGCGATTAATCTAAGCCTATGGAGTCTAAGAAGAGGTTGTTAAGTGCTCGATAGATGCAAGGGAGCAACATAAATTTTTTTATAAATTTGACGTGGACCTAATAAATGCAAAACTACCTCATGCTAATCTAGATATGCAAATGCCAAGATTCTAAAAGCATTTCCTAGATCATCATAATTAGAAAGCGTATAAACAGAGTCCCAAGCAATTCAAATTCTAAATCTACTCCTTGCTCAACAACTGCACAACATCGAAATCCATAACATCCACCCCCAACCTCAGAAGATAGCATTGTCCCCAATGCTTCTCATCAGATATGCAAAATAAAAATAGGGAAAACGACACTTCTCTGATCTTTGCGAGGTTAGCGAAGGACGACGAGAGGCGGCGCTTTCTCAATCAAGGCCAATTTCCTCAACTTCTCCTCTTTCTCCTAAAAAAAACAGCAAGCAAAATAAACTAAATTAACCTACGAACCTTAAACAAAAACAATAAAACTAAAGACTGAAATACAGTTCAACACTCGGGTGCCTCCGAGAAGCGCAAAATTTTTAAAGTCGTTTCCTCGACTGAATTCTCCCTTCGAACTCAACCATAATCTGACAGCGCGGGGGACATTCCAATCATTTCCTCGTCCGCGCTGGACTTGCAAACATCCATCAAACACATTTTTTCTCTTCGTGCCTCAAGCATGTGAATATTATCATTATAAGTGCTAGAAATTCTAGTATTTATAATTATGTAGATATTAATTATTAATATTTAGTCTTTATTGACTTTATTTTATTTTTCCTTATTGTATTAGATCTCTTACTTTCCTTATTGTATCAGGTCTTTTACTTTCCTTATTGTATTAGGTCTTTTACTTTCTTTATTGTATTAGGTCTTTCTCCTATATAAGAAGACCTAAGATTCCACATGTATAATAAGAGATTATTATTCTCCTAAATTTAAGAATAAGTCTCATAAAAAACATAACCATCTTCATTTAAATTCAAATCTTTTTTCTTCACAGAAACATAAGAATTGTCCCTCAAGCTCGAGGTCAAATTCTTATCCTTCGCACAATCCACAGAATCCACAGATTTCAAATCAAACATGGAAAACTCATTAACAGTTTCGTCAATTTCCAAAGATATAACGCCCTTATAAACATCGATTTTGACCCTAGCGGTCTTAAGAAAGGGACGCCCTAACAACATGGAAGAAGAAACATTTAATGACTTCCCATTCATATCTAATACAAAGAAATCTGCAGGAAACATCATACTTCCTACTTTCACAAGAATGTCCTCGACTTTTCCTTTGGGACAAATGCAAGACCCATTAGCTAATTGCACCACCACATCAGTTTCATGCATATAATTTAAATTAAGTTCTTGAAACAGCGCATACGACACTATATTCACAGAAGCACCTAGGTCTAGCATGACATTTTTCACTACTTTGCTACCTATCATGCATGGGATAGTAAATTTACCTAGGTTATTGCACTTGGTTGGCAACAAACCTGGAAGAATCGCCGAGACATTTTCCTTCTTTTTCTGATCAATCACTCTTGACTTCCTTTTCCCCGTGCACCAACTCTTGAGAAACTTGGCATATTTTGGAACTTGATTCACTGCTTCCAAGAGCGGAATGTTCACCATCACCTTTTGGAAGGTTTTGAGGACCTCCTCATCTTCGTTCACAATAATAGGCTTCGCAAGCCTACTCGGGAAGGGTGCTGTGGGAACATTCTTCGGCACACATTTCTTCAGTTCTTCCTTTTTCTCGAACTTTTCACCTTCAGGATGGCTCGAGGAGGACACATTCAGGTTGTCCTTCTTCACTCCCTTCTCAGCTCTAGAGGGAACTGCTTTCCCACTTCTCAACTGTATAGAACTCACGTTCTCACACGAGTTCACCGTGGTTTGGGAAGAAAGCTTCCCTAAGCTCTTGCTTTCAATCCTGCTAATTGACACAGCCATTTGCGTGAGCTGCTTGTTCAAATTTTGCAGCTCCGCCTTATGCGAATTTAGCTCCTCGCGATCTTCCTTCTGAAACTGGCTCGTCGTCTTAACGATGGTCCTCACCATCTCTTCCATCGAATTTGTGGAACTGAAGGCTTGAGCTTGGGTGGGGTTCTGCGGTCTATCGAATGACTGACCCTGATAACGCTGTTGTCCATCCCTTTTCTCATAGCTCAAGTTGGGGTGGTCTCTCCATCAGGGATTATATGTATTCGAATACGGATCATACTTCTTAGGGTTCGAAGCATATCCCTCGATGGCGTTAACCTCTTCTGTCTCTCGATTTCCTCCTCCAACAAATTTTGTTTCAACATATTTCCAATCTCGGCCACCTGGGCCTTCATTTCATTCATCTCACTGACCTGACTAACCTGATGGACTTGTCCTGCTCCACCACGAATTCTGAACTGCTGTGAGTTAGCCGCCATGTTGGCTATCAACTGTTTGGCCTCGACTGGGGTCTTGTCAATCAGCGCCCATCCACTCGCTGCGTCGATCATCTGTCGATCGTGGGGAGTCATCCCCTCGTAGAAATACTGAATAAGAAACTGGTCGGCGATCTGATGATGTGAGAAGCTCACGCACAGGCGCCCAAAGCGTTCCAAGTATTCGTGCAGAGACTCACCCACGTCCTGGGTAATCCCATAAATCCTCTTTCTCAGCGTGGTGGCAAGAGAGGCAGGGAAATATTTCTCCAAGAAAATCCTCTTCATCTCTTGCCATGTCGTGATCGATCCGGAGGGAAAGTAGTAAAGCCAGTCCTTGGCCTGATCTTTAAAGTAAAGGGGAATACCCTTAAGTTCAGCTGCTCGTTCGTGACACCTGGGGGCTTCATCCCCGAACACACGCAATGGAACTTCATCAAGTGCTTGTTCGCGTCCTCGCCTGCATTACCATGAAAAGAAGGCAACTGGTGAATTAAACCTGACTTTAATTCAAAGTTACCTGCTACCACTGGGTACGTGATGCAGAGTGGTTGCTGGTTCAGATCTGGCGCTGCCAGCTGTTTCAGTGTTCTTGGCACCTCTCCTTGTGCCATTTCTTCGCGCAAGAAAAGACCGAATCTTTCTTCGTCAAACAATCTCCGGCCCTCGCGGCCTTCTCTTCTCAACCTTCGTTCCTCCCTGTCTATCTCAGGAATATACTGCAATCCACTCAACTCAGAAGAATGGGTCATACAACAACAGAAAACTCAAACACAAACAACCAATCCAGAAAAAAATTTAGAAAGCAATCTATCAACCTAAATCCAAAACAAACATAATTTCATCTTAGTTGCTCCACGGCAACGACGCCAATTTTGGTAATAGGATTTTGGAATATCCTATAAATTTCGGGGTGTCGAGTCCCGCCAAAATAACATTTATAAATACTGCTACAACTGAGCTTTGCAGCTAGTGGTAGTCGGGTCGATCCGCAGGGAACCTAAATTATTTCCTCCTAATTAATTTCTATTTTCCTTTTTTATGAAAACAATAAAATAAAACATTAAAGTAAATGGGGGATCGATTATGGAAAAATAAAGTAAAGCATGCATAAAATAGCTAACGGAAAATTAAACTAAGTACATGTGCTCCTAATTTTAAGGGTCGGGGTTGACCTTGATGCGACTCGATTCATTGGGATTCAAACATACTTAGCAAAAGCATAGTAAAACACATAAACGGTTGCCCGGCAACCCTGAAGCAAGCGACCACATGGAAATTAGCTAGAGTTGTCAATTCTAACTAAACAGTGCTACTAATTAACTCGGATTGATCAGTTTAAATTAACTAAAGCAGTAACTAGCATTTTATGACGAACATTCAATTGGACACTCTAAATGCTAGGCGATTCCCCGACAACGACGCCAATTTTTGGTGGGAGTATTTTGGAATGTACTCCAATTTCTCAAGCTGTCGAGGCTTGCCAAAAATAAAATTTATAAGTCCGAAATTGCTTAGCTTTGCAGCTAACGGCAACGGAGTCGATCCACATAGAGCGTGTAAAGATGAAATCAAATGCTCGAATTGTAAATAAATTGATTGATTAATTGTCACAAACTGATGGGTTTTTCTCATGCAATGAAATTCTAAGAATGCTAACGGAAAAAATATAACAGAGATTCAAACGTGATGGATTTGAGAATTTCGGGATTTGCTAAGTAATGTAATATTTATCATTTAATTCTACGGCATGGCAATGAATGAAATGCGCACGTTAACGGTTGCCCGACAACCCTGAAGCAACCGATCGCATATAAATTAACTAGAATTGTCAATCCTAATTAAACATTTCTATTAACTAAGTCAGAATGATCAGCCCCAAAATAACTAAAACAGTAACTAGAAATTCACGACGAACATTCAATTAAACATCCTAAATGCTAATTGATTACCCGACAACCCTGAAGTACTCAACATTCAGAACGTCTAATATGATACTTCGATTTGTTCTACTCCTCTGTGTTACTAAGTCGATTAGGAGAGGCACGACATCACTAATCTATAACGTTAAAGCATACTAGAAATCGAGATCGTCAGTCTACCAATCTAACATACTCATAGATTAAGCAAGAAAGAGTAGATGCTACAATAAAAACATGCCAAGACATAAATTAAAGGCTAAATCATCAGAATATTACAAAACGTTTACAAAATCCCTACATTTATCCCAAATCCGTCACATTACCTTAGCCTTCCATGGAGTTTAGAAGCATCCAAGCTCCCATGGAGGCCTTGGAAGTCATACAAAGTAGAAGAGAAGAAGAAAAACTCCAAAATGTGGCTACAATGGCGAAAACCCGAGGAGAATGGCGGAGAAGATAATAAAAAATTGTAAAAATGGGTTTTATAACCCGTAGGAGCGTCGAGACGCTAGGGCAGCGTCTCGACGCTATGCCCTAAAATTTCCAGCGCGCGCCTCTTCCGAGCGTCTCGACGCTTTGGCAGCGTTGAGCAGCGTCTCGACGCTTTCGCTCAACGCTTGCTCTCGGGTTTGGGGGCTAAATTTTTTCTTTGCATGGCAATTTTTCCCAACTCTTCATGCTTGAAGCTCCCCTTTTCCCGATGCATTCCCAAAGCTCTAAAACGGCTTCCTAAGCCTCGAAACACGTCCAACGGACACCATGAGCTCTTCGCCGAGAATCACCTAAAAATAAGGTAAATTACACATTTAAACACGACTTATAGCTAGAATTAAGGAGTGAAATATAGCTCCAAATTGGTGTTATGATTGACTAAACCATGGAAGCTGAGTATGTCGCAACTTGCGAAGCTGCGAAAGAGGCTGTATGGCGTAGGAAGTTCTTGACGAATTTGGAAGTTGTTCCAAATATGAATTTTCCTATCACACTCTATTGTGATAATACTGCTGCTGTGGCAAATTCCAGAGAACCAAGAAGCCATAAGCGTGGAAAGCACATTGAGCAGAAATATCATCTCATCAGGGAGATAGAGCATCGAGGAGACGTGATTGTCATCCAGATCACCTCAGAGCAAAAGATTGCTGATCCGTTTACAAAGTCCCTCACGGCTAAAGTGTTCGAGAGGCACCTAGTGAGTCTAGGACTGCGAGTTGTACAATAGGACAGTGGGAGAAAAGCCATGGATGTATTTGATATTCCAGTTTTTCTCATCCAGCATGTAATACTCCACTAACGTTTTAGTCCAAGTGGGAGTTTGTTGGGTTTTATGTCCTAAAACTCGTGGTTTGTAAACTGAATGTATATTTTATTTTGCAGTAAAGTTGTTATTGAGGTTTATTCATTAAAGTTGGTATTGAATAAAATGAATTATGTTTACTTTTAACGTAACTCCAATAAACAAAGAACCCATGGCTGGGTACCTTATCCTGGGACACTATTGGACGCGGCCCGCTTTGCATAGTACAAACGATGTGATCCGAAATCGTTCATGTGGAGATATGCGAGTGAGGGTGTCCTGTGCAATGAGTTTGCATAAGACTGAACCGCGAAACAAGTCGCTCTTTCTTTATAAGTCCGTTTACTGTAAAGACCGACTTTTTCATATGATGACCTAGGTAACTCGATCTGAATCCTGAGCACGCTATGAACTCCTTTTTATTCGGGCTTATCCTTTGACTTGTATGGGTGAGAGTGGCCCGAGATTGCCGACTCAATAAGCCTACCATCTTGGGGATAAGACCGGGTAGGTAGCTGGGAACATAGTCCTGCGAGATGGAATTCATTCTTACCTGCCTTGAGGGATTAGTAGAGAGGTTGTTTCTTTAAGTGCTGACTCCAGGTCTTGAACTAGGGATCCCACCCTCTCATTGGCCCGAGAGGGACTTGGTATATTGATGAGATCACATACCAATCGGTTTGGTGGTTGGACCACGAACAAATAGTTCATTAGAGGATTAGTGGGACTTAAGGAACAAGATGTAATTACGGGGGTAAAACAGTTATTTTGACCAAGCTGTAATTACGAACGACCACTGAAGGATCGACTTACTGATGATGGTTATATCAAGAGGACAAAAATATATATACGGTGAGGAGAGTGCAACCCTTGGACTTTAGTGGAGTCTTCGGGGGTTAACGAATGTTGGTTAGCTTGGCTAAAAAGTTTGGCCGGTTAATCTCGTATCGTTGGAGCTCATGATCTGTAGGTCCTTTAGGTTCTCCTGGCTAGCTCGGATTAAGCCGTGTAACAAAATGAGAGAAAAAGAATTTGAATTTATTCAAATTCGTTTTTGGAAGAATGATGGACATATTTAAATATGGGATCGGTCTAAAACATGAAGAGGGATTGATTTCTGATGATTCGATTTAAGAAACCGGGATTAGTCTTATTATTTAATTAATATTTGATATTGAATTAAATAATAATATTAATTAATTAAAAAGTTTAATTAATTAAAATTTATTTTGTTTATTAAAATTAATTATGAATTAATTTTAAAATGATAAAATATTACAAGTGGGATTATTCAAGTTGTGTGAATTTATCCAAGTTGAGTGGGTTTATCCAAGTTGTGAAGTGGATTGTGAATCACCAACCACATGCATAATGATAACTCCAATTTGGAGCTATATTTCACTCCCTAATTCTAGCTAAAAGTCGTGTTTAAATATGTAATTTGCCTTGTTTTTAGGTGATTCGCGGCAAAGAGCTAGTGGTGTCTGTTGGACGTGTTTTGAGGCTAAGGAAGCCATTTTAGAGCTCCGAGAATACTTCAGGATCAAGAGGGCTCAAGAAAAGAAAAAATTGCCAAAAGTGCCAAAAAATGGCAAAAGCTGGAGCTCAAACTCGAGAGCGAGCGTTGAGCGGGAGCGTCGAGACGCTAGCCGTGGCGTCGCGACGCTCCGAAGAGGTGCGCGCTGGAAATTTTAGGGCGCAGCGTCGAGACACTGTCCCAGTATCTCGACGCTCCGACGGGCTTTAAAAGCCATTTTTCTGATTTTTTCATTATCTTCTCTGTTTTCTCTCGGGTTTCTCTCATTTTTCCGCCATTGTTGTAAGCTCTTGGAGCTTTTCTTCCCCCTTTGCTATAGTATGACTTCCAAAGCCTCCATGGGAGCTTGGATGCTTCTAAACTCCATGGACGGCTAAGGTAATGTGAAGGATTTGGGATAAATGTAGGGATTTGCAATGTTTGTAATATTTTGATAATCTAACCTTTAATTTCCGTCTTGGCATGTTTGTAGTGTAGCATATACTCTCTCTTGCTTAATCTATGAGTGTGTTAGATTGGTAGACTGACGATCTCGATTTCTAGCATGCTTTAACGTTATAGATTAGTGATGTCGTGCCTCTCCTAATCGACTTAGTAACACAGAGGAGTAGAATAAATCGAAGTATCATGTTAGATGTTCTGAATGTTGGTTGCTTCAGGGTTGCCGGGTAATCACTTAGCATTTAGAGTGTCTAAATGAATGTTCGTCGTGAATTGCTAGTTACTGCTTTAGTTATTTTGGGGCTGATCATTCTGATTTAGTTAATAGCAATGTTTAATTAGGATTGACAATTCTAGTTAATTTATATGCGGTCGGTTGCTTCAGGGTTGCCGGGCAACCGTTCACGTGCGCGTTTCATCCAATGCCTTGCTGTAGAATTAAATGATAAATATTACATTACTTAGCAAAATCCCAAAATTCCCAAACCATCACGCTTGAATCTTTGTTATTTTTCCGTTAGCGATTTTTAGAATTAATCTTGCATGCAAATAACCCCTTTCATTGGTTACATCATTTCAATCAATCTTTAGTTTAAGTCAAACATCAAATTATCATTCGCTTTCTCCCTATGGATCGACCCTGTTATCACTAAGCTGCAAAGCTAAGAGCTACAGGTTTATAAATTTCATTTTTGGCAGGCTTCGACGACTTGAGAAATTTAGTGGATATTCGTAAAATCCACTCACCACATAAACTCATCAATTTTGGAACACTTAGTTTAAGACTAATCCATCCAATTTGAGGTCTCATGCTAAGCAAAGAGTTTGTTGCATGTGAATTGCCTATAAATTGGATGAATTTCAAATGGTTTGAGGTTGATGAATTTTCAAAGAGTTTGAATATTTGGATGAGCATGAAGAGTTCATGTTACTTGAGAAATTAGAAATCTAAGTGTTAGATATTTCTCACAAAATCCTCATCACTTTCATCTTCTCATCTTCATCTTCCCATCTTTTCCTCTTGTAAAAGAGTCCCATCACTCCGTTGCTCAGCCCGAGGATAGCGGGACTACCAGAGGTGGTCCTTGAAGTGTTCGAGAGAAGGTTCGAGGTGTTCGTGAGGAGATTCGAGCATCGGGATTGGAAGATTTTAGGACTACAAGAGGTTTGTTTTCTTTTTCTTTTATTTCAAAGCATTGAGAATGTTTCTTATTTAGCTAAATTGATGAAATAAGAGTTCCAATTGATCCGACTCGCTTCCACTGCGCTACGTGCGTTCCATCAATTAGCTGATAGGTCTTGCATTAATCTGATAGGAAAAGTCGAGGGCATTCTTGTGAAAGTAGGCAGTATGATGTTTCCTGCAAATTCTTTGTATTAGATATAAATGAAAAATCTTTGAATGTTTCTTCTTCCATGCTGTTAGTGATGGAGCGATATACGCAGCGGAGGCGATTTTGGACCGAGGATACTCTAATTTCATCAATTTAACAAATAGAAAACATGCTCTTAAAACGAAAATAAGAAAAATAGAAAACATACCCTTGATGTTCTACTTTTCTTCGCGTTTCGCCGGCCGAACCTTGTCACGATCTCTTCAAGCTTCTTCTCACGAACGCGCCAAGGACCACCTCCGGTAGTCCCGTTATCCTCGGCGCCGCGCAACGGAGTTGTGGGACTCCGTTAGAAGAGAAAACAAAAGAAATGAAAGAAGGAAGAAGAGGAGGTCTTGGGTTGATGAAGAATTCAAAGGAAATTCAACATCACAGAAGCTATTTCAATTTTTTCACTTTCAAAGACTTCACAATCAAGTGAACCCACCAAAAAGACATTAGTCTAGCCATATAAGTAATATATATATATATATATATATATATATATTATTTAAAAATTAATTCACAATTAATCTTAAATAATAATAAATATTTTATTAATTAAACATTTTAATTAATAAAAAAAATATATTTATATTAATTAATTAAACTTTTTAATTAATTAATATTATTTCATTCAATATCAAATATTAATTAAATAATATGGCTAAACACGATTTTTTGAAAATCGACTTTTTGCACATGAATCGTATTTATGTTTTAGACCATTCCTATATTTAAATCATATTTAAATATGTTCATCATTCTTCCAAAAAACGAATTTGAACAATTCAAATTCTTTTTTTTTTCTTTTATTTTCTCTTAAATTGCTGCACGGCGTTATCCGAGCTAGCCAGGAGAACCTAAAGGACCTACAGATCATGAGTTCCAACGATACGAGATTATTCGGTCAAAACTCTTTTAACCCGAATCAATCAACTTTCGTTAACCCCCAGAGACTCCACTATAGTCCGAGGGCTGCACTCCCCTCACTGTAGATATATTATGTCCTCTTGATATAACCGTCATGGGCAAGTCGACCCTTCACAGGTTGTTCGTAACCACAGCTAGGTCGTTAAAACCGTTTAACCCCTGCGTTACGTCTTTGTTCCTTAAGTACCATTGACACCTCTAATGAACAATTGATCAGTGGTCCAACCAACAGATCAGGAACCTGGTGGACGGATTTTTGAATATCCGCTTAATCTCAAGCTGTCGAGGCTTGCCAAAATACGATTTATAAGGCCTATAACCAAGGCTTTGCAGCCAGTGGTAACAGGGTCGATCCAAGGAATAGGAGAGTTGAATTTACTAGTGAAATTGGGATTTGATTGATTAATTTGTAACGGGGGGTTTTAATCATGCAAAGAAATCAATGAGAAAGCTAACGGAAGAAAGAAATAATATGTAGAAAACGTGTGCACGGTTTGGGGAGTCTCGGGGTCAATTGTTAGACAAATACAACTTATCATTTAATTCTAATAACATGGAATTCAGTTTACTAAGCACGCGGACGACTACCAGAGAAGCCCCAAAGTAGCCGACTTCATGGATTTTAATTAGGCCACACAGTCCTAATTACACGTTATCTAATCTCACATTAAGATGATCAGTCCTAAGATGAATTTAGACAGTTACTAGCTAACCGCGACGAACATTCGGGCGTGAATTCTAATTGCTAGTAGGTTGCCCGCAAACGCTGTATGCAACCAACAATTATCCTACCCGACCCGATACTTCGATTTAGTTCTATTTACCTGTGTTACTTAGTCGAGCAGTGAGAGGCACGGCATCGCTACTCTTTAACATACACAACATGCGAAACTACCCGAGTGTCAATCAACGTATTTTAGCATGCGCGTTGGATTAAGCAAGGTAAATAAATGCAATGTAAACAGAACCAATATGCAAATTATACTCAGATTATCAAAGCAATAAGAGTCTAACAAAATTTCCCTAAACAAATCCCAAACCGTCACCCTTACCTTAGCCGCTCATGGCGCGGTTCGTCAATCCCGCTCCACCAACGACCATGGAAGAGTTCATCTACCTATTACAATGGAAAGTGGAGCTCACTCGCATGCCAACAATGGCGGAGCTCCACGGAATATAGAGAGAAAATGGGGAAGAAGAAGGGAAGAATCGCCGGAATCGCTTGGGAGAAGAAGGAGAAAAAGCTCTCCAAAAATTATGCAGAAAATCGTCTTTTAGCTGCTGTAATCGTCGTAGCGTCGAGACGCTAGGCCAGCGTCTCGACGCTGTGCCCTAAGTAATCCGCGCGCGCGCGCGCTGGCGTCGCGACGCTAGGCCAGCGTCGCGACGCTGCCCCGATGAATTTCCAGCGCGCGCCTCCTCCGAAGCGTCTCGACGCCAGGGCAGCGTCGAGCTAGCGTCTCGACGCTATCACTCGACGCTTGCTCTCGGGTTTTTCCAGCGTCGAGCCAGCGTCTCGACGCTATAGCTCGACGCTGGCTCTCGGGTTTGGGGCTGATGCTTTGCCTCTCCAAGGCTGTTTTGGCCCGTTTCTTCACGGAACAAATTCCCCTCTTCCCGATGCATTCCCGGGGCGCTAAAACTCTGCTTTAAGCTCTCGAACATGCCCAATGGACGCACGAGCTCTTTGCCGCTTTTCTCCTACAAAAGAGATACATTTAATCAATTGCGAGCAGCCTTTAGCTATAATTAGGACGTATTTAATAGCTCCAAAATGGAGTTATCAAACACCCCCAACTTAAACATTGCTAGTCCTCGAGCAAGCACTACAAAGACATTGACTCTAAGGACGCGCTTACATGCATTCTAACTCAAACCTCCATGCATATTGAAATTTCAAACACGAGTATAATCATGGAAGCATTTTGTTCATGTATTAACTAGGACATATCAAAAATTAACTCTTGCCCCCTAACGTGTGTGTGTGCTAGACAACCACTCCTAAACTCACGTAAACCTGGAAAACCAACATGCAACGCACATCCCATTTTCCCCCTACTTCTAGCGTTTAAGAACAGCTACACTTGACTTACACGAGAGAGAGAAACAAATTAAGAGACCTAATTATTTTCTCATTCTTTTTCTTTCTTTTCAAAAGTACTTTGTACTCTTTTATTTTGGGTTCTTTGAACCAACCTTTCATTTCTTTTTCCTTCCTACTCGAGTTGCCTAACACGTCAAATTCATGCATAAAACTTCACGTTTTTAAGGACTAACGCTCACTTCTTTTAAGCGCTTAAAAAGAAGGAGGAGCGTGGTAACGATTTTATTGAACTATCGCCAATCATCGGGTTGTCGAGACCCGCCAAAATAAATTTATAAATGCCCGAAATCACTAAACTATTTGTAGAATAGTAGTAACGGGGTCGATCCACAGGGAATTAAGGTACTTTGACTTAATCTTAATTAAATTTGCAAACAATTACTATAGACCAAATAAGGGGGAATTGTTGGTTTTACGTGACTAAATTGGAACAAAGCAAATAGAAAAATTAGCTAACGGAGTTTCCGACTCGGGATGATCGGGAGTAAATCTAGCAACTATCTTGGATCATAGATTGACGCGTATAATGGCTAAATAATTTTAACGAATGCACGGCTCGTCCAAAATCAATAAATAACCCGGACATGCTCCATGGATTTAATTAAACATAATTAATTATGCTAATCAAGCATACCGTTCGGACATTGGCGGCCAACGCTCTCCCAAGACCGAACGGTAGCAACAAGCTAACCGTGACGACTATCTAATTTGGACGCGAAATTAGTATGTCGATTTGGAATTCTAATTCGGGAATAATGAACATCAAGAGCGTAAGGACGCCAATACGCTCAAGGAGCCACAATTCCTTGTTACTTGGCGGAAACGAGAGGCACGACATCAAATCCTTTAACTAATGGACATGCTCAAAATCAAGGGTGCCTAGTCCTAAATCATTCAAACATGCTCATAGATTAAGCAAAGAAATAGAATTCAATTCAATAAAAATCCAACCAATTCAGAATTTCAATCCACAACCTCACCAAGAATTCATACTACATTTGTCCCTACAATCCCGAGCCAAAAACGGTAAATCTACTCACTCATGACTTGTGTGACGTGGGACGGCTTCAAATCGAGCTTCATAGCCCCTCCCATGGTGAAAAATGGCTGCTGGACGTCAAATCAGGCGCGGAGCTCGAGGTGGAAGATGATAATGGCGGCTAAAATTGGACAAAAAAGTTAAGTAGTCCGTCGTAGCGTCGAGACGCTAGGGCAGCGTCTCGATGCTGCGCCCTAAGTAATCCGCGCGCGCGCTCGGGGTGGCGTCGAGACGCTCGCACAGCGTCGAGACGCTTGTGCGGCGTCGAGCTAGCGTCGAGACGCTATCACTCGACGCTTGCTCTCGGGTTTTTCTTCAATTCAGCGCTTCAGAATTCGGAGCGTCGAGACGCTAAGGCAGCGTCTCGACGCTGGGCAGCGTCGAGCTAGCGTCGCGACGCTGTCGCTCGACGCTAGCTCTCGGGTTTTTGCATGGAATTTTGCCTTCAATTTCCCCAAAACGCCCAAACTTCATCTCTTTGCATGGATCTTCCCGGGAAGCGTTCTTATGCCTTTAAATCGCGATATTAAGCTCCGAAACGCTCTCGAGAGCTAAGCACCGAGAACACCTACAATAATTACATAAAAGCAAGATTAAGCCAATAATAAACGTGAATTAGGGACATAATTATAGCTCCAAAATGGAGCTATCAAACACCCCCAACTTAAATCTTGCTAGTCCTCAAGCAAGGTGGAATTCTGATTAATTAAATAGAACGAGAATGCATGCCAGGGACTCGATTCTCAATACTGGAAAAGACAAGGCAATTGCATTTGAAAGAACAGCTGCATGCATGCGTTGGTTAAGAACAATTTGGAAAATTTAAAGATGTTTCCCTATTTACGCCTCGGACATAGCTCCTCGATCTTAGATTTCAACAGGCTTAGAACGGCTCTATCTATCCTAAAATTTCGCTTTCCCCCTACTTATGGCTTAACAGAACAGTCTAAGGGCAGTTCATCGCTTATGCAAGTAATATAACGCAAGGCATCTTTTTCTCAATTTCATTGAACTTATCTTCATGAGCGCCTAACATGTCAATCTTACTTTCGTTTCAGCTTGCCTGCAATTTCATTGCACAGTGCATCTGACTACGGGCAAAATTCACATTTTTAAGGACTAGCGTTCACTTCTTTGTGCATCCTTTTCATGCAGTGGCGACCGTGGGTTACACGACCGCCCCTGGCTACTAAGGTAACTCAAGAAGGAGGAACGCCTCACGAGATTATTTTCTTTTTATAAACTTGCATTCATTTTTCTTTAAGTCTAAGCATCATATTAAAATTTTGAGCGCACGGGTTACAAACAAAAGCGAATCTTGGCCCATCCTAAGGTTGCCTTTCGAGGTGACAACGAAATTCAAAACAAACAGAGCTACACTAAACCCACAGATCCAAGATAGAGTGCTAACATGCGAAGCTTAAACAGGGAAATATTTTTGAAAAAATTTTCAAAATGGCCTTAACATATGCAATTATGCTGAATTTCATGACAAATACAAATACGAAGACCTCAGCAGTACATCACAGAATTTCATAGTCAGACTAGCATGCTTTCACCATAACTCAACAAGTAAATCAGGATTCCACAACTAAACTCGACAATCACTATAAGGCACAACCCACCACCCCCAACTTAGAAATTGACAATGTCCTCATTGGACCAAATATGCACAATCAAAACAAAAGGAAAGAAAACCTTCCCTGAGTTGTGACTTAGAGGGATGTAGAGCGTGCTTTAACCTTAGCCAATAAACCGCAAGGATGAGCCATTGTTTCACCTGAAAATTCACAACATCAGAGTAGAAATCTAAACTAATCCTAAAGACGGTAAGTAAACAAAAAGCATGTACAGTTCAAGCTCGGGTGCCTCCGAGTAGCGCAAATTTTTAGAGTCGATTGCTCGACTTTACCAAAACTCAATTTATCCTTTCTCATAATCAGGCTCTTTCAAGTAGGCATGGTCGTCGAAGTCCTCTGACATTCCCTCATGAAAGATTTGTAATCGCTGGCCATTCACTGTGTACTCCTTTTCCGTATCCAAACTCTGAATTTTAACTGCACCATAGTGGTGAACATCAGTGATAATGAAAGGACCAAGCCACCTGGAACGAAGTTTACCTGGCATGAACTTCAGGCGGGAGTTGAACAAGAGGACCTTCTGACCAACTTCGAAGTGTTTCCTGACGACTCGTCTGTCGTGGAACATTTTGGTCTTTTCCTTGTAGGTCTTCGAGTTCTCATATGCATCCAGGCGAAGCTCCTCCAGTTCTTGCAATTTGAGGAGTCTTTCTTCGCCCGCCAAATCAAAGTCCATGTTGCACTTCTTCACGGCCCAGTAAGCTTTGTGTTCGATCTCCACGGGGAGATGACAGGCTTTACCATAAACCATCCGGTAGGGAGACATCCCTATGGGGGTTTTGTAAGCCGTACGATAAGCCCACAAAGCGTCGTCCAGCCTGAGGCTCCAATCCTTCCTTCCTGGACTTACTGTTTTCTCGAGGATGCTCTTCACCTCTCGATTGGAAACCTCCGCTTGACCATTGGTCTGAGGATGATACGGGGTAGAGATTTTATGATTGACCCCATATCTCCTCATCAAGGCCTGGATCGTTTTGTTGCAGAAGTGGCTCCCCTGGTCACTTATGATGGCTCGTGGAACTCCATACCTGCTAAAAATGTTAGACTTGACAAAACTGGAAACAACATTAGCGGTATCAACTTTGGTGGCTTTAGCTTCCACCCATTTAGACACGTAGTCCACAGCCAATAAGATATAGACAAAACCAAATGAAGGGGGGAAGGGTCCCATAAAGTCCATACCCCAAACCTCAAAAATTTCACAAGTTAAAATGGGGTTTTGGAGCATTTCATTTCTACTAGTGATGGTCCCTTTTCTCTGACACTGATCACAAGATTTACAAAACTCATAACAGTCCTTAAACAGTGATGGCCAGAAAAACCCACAATCTAAAATTTTTCTCGCGGTTCTATTTTGCCCGAAGTGTCCCCCGCATGCAAATTCATGGCAAAAGGTAAGGATGGACCTATGTTCAGACTTAGGGACGCACTTCCTAATTACTTGGTCAGCGCAAAATTTCCACAAAATGGGCTCTTCCCAAACATATGTTTTGGCTTCGCTTTTCAGCTTAGCTCTTTGATTATATGAAAAATCGAATGGGAACGTACCTGTGACCAAGTAGTTGACAATGTCGGCGTACCAGGGTGTCTCCACACTTACCTGGAAGAGAACTTCGTCAGGGAACTCATCATTCAGAGGCAAGTCCTCCTCATTACGCACAATGCGGCTCAAGTGGTCAGCAACGGTATTTTCTGATCCTTTTCTGTCCTGAACAGAGACGTCGAACTCCTGAAGTAATAATACCCATCTGAGCAGTCTAGGCTTCGAGTCTTTCTTGTTCATCAAGTATCGAACTGCTGCATGATCAGAAAAAACAATTACTTTAGATCCAAGAATATATGGCCGAAATTTATCAAGAGCGAAAACTATGGAAAGCAGCTCCTTCTCTGTTGTTGTGTAACCGATCTGCGCAGAGTTGAGCGTCCTCGAGGCATAATAAATCACATGGCTCTTCTTGTCTATCCTCTGGCCCAACACAGCGCCTACGGCATAATTGCTTGCGTCGCACATGATCTCGAAAGGAGTCCCCCACTGCGGTGGATGAATGATGGGTGCGTTGGTCAAGCACTTTTTCAGAACATCAAAGGCAAGCTTGCACTCTTTGTCGAAACAGAATGGAACATCCTTTTTCAGCAAGCTTGTCATCGGGGTCACTATCTTCGAGAAGTCTTTAATGAACCTGCGGTAAAAACCTGCGTGACCAAGAAAAGAACGTACTTCCCGAAGATTCGTGGGATAAGGTAAATCAGATATGACATCAATCTTAGCTTTATCGACCTCTATCCCCTTAGCAGACACAACGTGACCCAATACTATGCCCTGACTGGCCATGAAATGACACTTCTCAAAATTTAAAACAAGATTAGTTTCAATGCATCTTTCCATGACTCTAGACAAGTTACACAGGCAATCTTTAAATGAACTTCCATATACAGTAAAATCATCCATAAAGACTTCGATGCATTTTTCTACAAATTCAGAAAATATGCTCATCATGCATCGCTGAAAAGTCCCTGGAGCATTACAAAGCCCAAAGGGCATTCTCCTATATGCGTAAGTTCCGAATGGACAGGTAAAAGTAGTCTTTTCTTGGTCTTCCTGGGCTATGGGAATTTGATAAAACCCAGAAAAACCATCTAGAAAACAGAAGAATGGCTTCCCAGCTAAACGCTCCACCATTTGATCTATGAAGGGAATAGGGAAGTGGTCCTTCTTAGTCACATCATTCAGTTTTCTAAAATCAATACACATTCTCCACCCGTTTTGTACTCTCTTAGGTACTAACTCCCCCTTATCATTTCTAATAACAGTTATGCCCGTCTTTTTAGGTACAACATGAATAGGGCTAACCCATTGGCTATCAGAAATGGGAAAGATAATACCTGCATCCAGGAGTTTGTGTATCTCAGACAACACTACCTCTTTCATTGCAGGGTTCAGCCTCCGCTGAGGCTCTCGGGATGGCTTTGCTCCCTCATCCAGCCGAATCTTGTGCATGCACAGCACTGGACTCAACCCGTGCAAGTCTGCCAATGTCCATCCCATGGCTCTTTTGTTCTTTTTCAGAACCTCGACCAACTCGCCCTCTTGCTCCGATGTGAGCTCCTTGGAGATAATTACCGGAAGTGTCTCCACCTCACCCAAGTACACGTACTTGAGATGACCCGGCAACTCCTTCAATTCCAACTTGGGAGCCTGCAAAAGAGATGGTAATATTTTAGTTGGCTTTTCACATGTCTCTAAAGCAAAAGTAGGTTGTTCAGACAAATCAATCAATATGGGATCACTACTTTCAACTTCGCCAACAATTTCAGTAAAAACGAGTGGGTCATCCCCAACAACAACAGTCATGCATTCTTCTTGTTCTAAAGTATCTATCAGATCAATTTTACAGACAGAATGCACATCAGCACGTTGTTTCATGGCATCAAATACATTAAATTCGAACACATCCCCTTCATACTCAACAGACAAAGTTCCATCATGCACATTAATTTTCGTTTTAGCGGTTTTCATGAATGGTCTACCAAGTAAAACAGAAGTGGTGGATGTGTTTTCTTCCAAGTTTATCACATAAAAATCAGCAGGGAAGATTAAATCCTTAACTTTAACCAACACATCTTCAATCACCCCTAGAGGATGAATAGAAGACCTATTAGCTAACTGGATAACTATACTAGTTTCCTGCATACCTTCTAAACCGAGGCTCTTGTAGACTGAATATGGCATAACATTAATTGAAGCTCCTAAGTCTAGCATAGCGTGCTCGATTTCTCTATCCCCTATAGTACATGGCAAGAGGAACATACCTGGGTCCTGGCATTTGCTTGGAATACCTTGGGTTAGCAGGGCAGAAACATTCTTGCTTACCACGACTCTCTCAGCACTTTTAGTCTTCCTCTTCATAGTGCACATCTCCTTAAGGAATTTAGCGTACCTTGGGATTTGCTGGATTGCATCAAGTAGCGGTATATTGATCCCAACCTTCCTCAACGTCTCAAGTACATCCGCGTTGTCGGCCTCCTTAGATGGCCTTGCAAGCCTACTAGGAAAAGGAGCAACGGGAGTGTAAGACTTCATAGAAATAATAGGAGGAGGCATTACAACAGTTTCAGAGGGTGCTTGAGAACACTTATCTGGAGATATCTCTGAAGTAAATGGAGGACTCACGGGAGTGGTTTGAGATGGCACTTCTTTACCACTTCTGAGGTTTATTGCACTAACCCCTTCCGCTTTGGATTCAATTCTACCCATTCTTTCCTTCACCTCCGTGAATTCATCTCTTAGAGATTTAATCTGCGACCTTGTCTCATCGCTAGATTCCATGAGCGATTTGAACATGCTTTCAATGGCTTTACCTGAAATAGAAGAAACATCCTGAGATGATTTTTCTTTCATCGTATGAACTAAACCAAATACCTGAGACACTTGTTCTTTGAGCACTTCTATGTCGGAAGACATCTTAGAATGTTCGTTTCTTCCTCCGTTCTGGCGACGGTTCTCAGATATGTTGGAGATCAACTGACGAGCTTCCGCGGGCGTTTTCTCCCAAAGGACTCCTCCACTTGCCGCATCAAGCATCTGGCGATCATGCGTGAGCAACCCACCATAGAAGCATTCGATAAGCTCGACTTCCGCTATCAAGTGGTTCGGACATTTTTCACAGAGTTTAATGAACCTCTCCCAGTATTCGTAAAATGCCTCGTCCTTTCCTTGCTCAAATTGTCGTATATCTTTCCTCACGGCTCTGGCTTTTGAAGCAGGGAAATACCTTTCCAAGAATAGACTCTGCAACTTCTCCCAAGTAAATATGGTCCCCGATGGCAAGTAATGCAGCCAATCTCGAGCTTCACCTTTTAGGGTGAATGGAAAAGCTCTCAGGTAGAGCTGATCTTTTGTTATGACGCCAGGCTTCATCGCGGCGCTTACCATTTGAAACTCCTTGAGATGTTTGTAAGGATCTTCTTCTGCTTCACCACAAAAAGAGGGTAAAAGGTTAATCACACCAGATTTAAGCACAAACTCACCTGAAATTTCCGGGTAGGAAATACAAGAAGGTTGGTGGCCCATAGCAAATGATGTCCATTGTCTGAGCGTTTTTGGGGCTCCAATCTCATCATCAATCTCCATTTCCTCAATAAAAATTTGGCACTTCTAGCACACTTAAACAAACAGATCAAAATTGCAAATAATAAAAGAATAAACAGAATTTTTAAAGTAAAAATTAAAAGTTTACAAATAAAATTTAAATCAGGCCGAATTACACTTAGTTCCCCGGCAACGGCGCCAATTTTGGTAACGATTTTATTGAACTATCGCCAATCATCGGGTTGTCGAGACCCGCCAAAATAAATTTATAAATGCCCGAAATCACTAAACTATTTGTAGAATAGTAGTAACGGGGTCGATCCACAGGGAATTAAGGTACTTTGACTTAATCTTAATTAAATTTGCAAACAATTACTATAGACCAAATAAGGGGGAATTGTTGGTTTTACGTGACTAAATTGGAACAAAGCAAATAGAAAAATTAGCTAACGGAGTTTCCGACTCGGGATGATCGGGAGTAAATCTAGCAACTATCTTGGATCATAGATTGACGCGTATAATGGCTAAATAATTTTAACGAATGCACGGCTCGTCCAAAATCAATAAATAACCCGGACATGCTCCATGGATTTAATTAAACATAATTAATTATGCTAATCAAGCATACCGTTCGGACATTGGCGGCCAACGCTCTCCCAAGACCGAACGGTAGCAACAAGCTAACCGTGACGACTATCTAATTTGGACGCGAAATTAGTATGTCGATTTGGAATTCTAATTCGGGAATAATGAACATCAAGAGCGTAAGGACGCCAATACGCTCAAGGAGCCACAATTCCTTGTTACTTGGCGGAAACGAGAGGCACGGCATCAAATCCTTTAACTAATGGACATGCTCAAAATCAAGGGTGCCTAGTCCTAAATCATTCAAACATGCTCATAGATTAAGCAAAGAAATAGAATTCAATTCAATAAAAATCCAACCAATTCAGAATTTCAATCCACAACCTCACCAAGAATTCATACTACATTTGTCCCTACAATCCCGAGCCAAAAACGGTAAATCTACTCACTCATGACTTGTGTGACGTGGGACGGCTTCAAATCGAGCTTCATAGCCCCTCCCATGGTGAAAAATGGCTGCTGGACGTCAAATCAGGCGCGGAGCTCGAGGTGGAAGATGATAATGGCGGCTAAAATCGGACAAAAAAGTTAAGTAGTCCGTCGTAGCGTCGAGACGCTAGGGCAGCGTCTCGACGCTGCGCCCTAAGTAATCCGCGCGCGCGCTCGGGGTGGCGTCGAGACGCTCGCACAGCGTCGAGACGCTTGTGCGGCGTCGAGCTAGCGTCGAGACGCTATCACTCGACGCTTGCTCTCGGGTTTTTCTTCAATTCAGCGCTTCAGAATTCGGAGCGTCGAGACGCTAAGGCAGCGTCTCGACGCTGGGCAGCGTCGAGCTAGCGTCGCGACGCTGTCGCTCGACGCTAGCTCTCGGGTTTTTGCATGGAATTTTGCCTTCAATTTCCCCAAAACGCCCAAACTTCATCTCTTTGCATGGATCTTCCCGGGAAGCGTTCTTATGCCTTTAAATCGCGATATTAAGCTCCGAAACGCTCTCGAGAGCTAAGCACCGAGAACACCTACAATAATTACATAAAAGCAAGATTAAGCCAATAATAAACGTGAATTAGGGACATAATTATAGCTCCAAAATGGAGCTATCAGAGCGCCTCGAGAGAAATTTTTCTATAAAACATGCTTTTCTATTTTTTTTTTTTCATTAGGCTAAGCACATGCTTCCTCAAATAATTAGCTACTAACTCTCATGCAACAAGCTACCTAAGGGTGCCTTTCGGGGTGACAACGAGAATTAGCTAAACATGCGACAGACCAAGCTTACGGAATCTAGGGAGAAGTTGCTAAGTGCGCGATGAGTGCAAGGGAGCAACAGAAAAAATTTTAAAATTTTTGACATGAACCTAATAAACACAAAACTCATGCAAAAACTCGATTATGAACATGCTCAGATTTCCAACATGCATTTCCTAGGCTATCACAGTCAGAAAACAGTAAACAGAGTCCCAAGCACTTCAATATCTTTATAACACTTCTCAACAAACTACACATGCACATCCAACGGGCTACTCCACCCCCAACTTCAGAATTTGGCATTGTCCTCAATGCCAACCAGTCAGAGACATCAAAGTAAAAGGGAAGAAGAAATTCACTTCCCTGACTCTTGGTGAAGCTGGCGAGGGCGAGGAAGCGGCGCACGAACGCATCAGAGCCCAAAATTGTCTTCTCATCCTCGATTCCCTAAAAAAAAACAGCAAGCTAATTAATACTAAAAAGCAATAAAACTAAACTAAAGCATAAAAACAGTCCATCGCTCGGGTGCCTCCGAGAAGCGCAGAATTTTTAAAGTCGGTTGCTCGACTGTATTCTCTTGACAGACTCATCCATAGTCTGTAGGTGCGGGGGACGATCCAGACTTGTCCTTGGCCACACCTTTCCTTCCATCCACCTGAAAAAGATTTTGCACTCTTCGTGCCTCGGGCACGTGAATATCAGCATTGTTAGTGCAAAAACCAGCATCATTATCACACACATTTAAATCAGAAATTTTTACTGAGACATGGGAACCATCCCTCAAGCGCGAGGGTAGACTCCCATTCTCGACATGCTCAACAACAGACACATTTTCATCATTCACAAACGATTTCGATGCATTTATAATAAACTCGTTCACCGTTCCATCAAATTCTACAGACAAAGCACCCCTATCAACATCTATCTTGACCTTAGCGGTCTTCATAAACGGGCGGCCTAGTAAAATAGAAGAGGAAACATGCGAAGAATTCTCATTCATGCTCAGCACATAAAAATCGCATGGAAACAGTAAGTCTTTTACTTTGACTAAAACATCCTCAATCTTCCCTAAAGGATGCACACAAGATCGATCGGCTAGTTGGATAACTATATTAGACTCGATTAAAGTACACAGTTCAAGTTCTTTAAAAACATCATAAGACATGACATTAATCGAGGCACCGAGATCTAACATGGCATTTTCAATGAATTTAGTACCGATGGTGCATGGGATAGAAAACATACCAGGATCGATGCACTTCGGTGGAAGATTACCTTGGAAGATTGCGGAGACGGTTTCTTTCTTCGTCTCGTCGCTTTTTCTCGACATTCTCTTACTCGTGCACCACTTCTTGAGAAACTTGGCGTACTTTGGCACTTGGCTTACGGCCTCAAGAAGTGGGATGTTGACCACCACCTTTTGGAAGGTTCGAAGGACCTCCGCATCCTCAGATTCCAAAGTAGGCTTCGCAAGCCTACTCGGGAATGGTGCTCTGGCAACATCCTCAGGTACACTGACCTTCTCATTTCTTCTCTCATTCTGAATCTCACGAGCAGTCGGGGCGGACTTGTTCAAGCTGTCCGTGGCTTCCTTCGCAGCTCTGGTGGAAAGTGACTTCTGATAACTCCATTTTGGAGCTATTAAATACGTCCTAATTATAGCTAAAGACCGCTTCCAATTGATTAAATGTATCTCTTTTGTAGGAGAAAAGCGGCAAAGAGCTCGTGCGTCCATTGGGCATGTTCGAGCGCTTAAAGCAGAGTTTTAGCGCCCCGGGATTGCATCGGGAAGAGGGGAATTTGTTCCGTGAAGAAACGGGCCAAAACAGCCTTGGAGAGGCAAAGCATCAGCCCCAAACCCGAGAGCCAGCGTCGAGCTATAGCGTCGAGACGCTGGCTCGACGCTGGAAAAACCCGAGAGCAAGCGTCGAGTGATAGCGTCGAGACGCTAGCTCGACGCTGCCCTGGCGTCGAGACCCTGCTTGGCGTCGAGACGCTCCGGAGGAGGCGCGCGCAGGAAATTCATCGGGGCAGCGTCGCGACGCTGGCCTTGCGTCGCGACGCCAGCGCGCGCGCGCGCGGATCACTTAGGGCACAGCGTCGAGACGCTGGCCTAGCGTCTCGACGCTACGACGAAGGCAGTAGCTTAAGGACGATTTTTCTGCACATTTTTCTTCATCTTCTCCGAGCTTTTTCTTCTTCTTCTTCCAACCGATTTGGACGATTCTTCTTCCCTTCTTCCCCATTTTCTCTCTACTTTCCGTGGAGCTCCGCCATTGTTGGCATGCGAGTGAGCTCCACTTCCCTTTTGTAATAGATAGATGAACTCCTCCATGGTCGTTGTTGGAGCGGGATTGACAAACCGCGCCATGAGCGGCTAAGGTAAGGGTGAACGGTTTGGGAATGGTTTAGGAGGATTTTGTTAGATGATTTGGTTCTGATAATCTGAGTTTTGAATTATGCATATTGGGTTCTGTTTATTTGCATTTGTCTACTTTGCTTAATCCAACGCGCATGTTTAATTTCGACGATTGACACTCGAGTAATTATGCATGTTGTGTATGTTAAAGAGTAGCGATGCCGTGCCTCTCACTGCTCGACTAAGTAACACAGGTAGATGAAATTAAATCGAAGTATTAAGCCGTGTAGGATAGTTGTTGATTGCATACAGCGTTTGCGGGCAATCTACTAGCAATTAGAATTCACGCTTAAATGTTCGTCGCGGTTAGCTAGTGACTGTCTAGATTTACCTTAGGGCTGATCACCTTGATGTAAGCTTAGATAACGTGTAATTAGAACTGTGTGGTCTAATTAAAATCCATGGAGTCGGCTACTTTGGGGCTTCTCTGGTAGTCGTCCGCGTGTATAATGAACTGAATACCATGATTTTAGCATTAAAGGATGAACCGAATTTGTCTAACAATTGATCCCGAAACTCCCCAAACCGTGCACACGTTCTCTACATATTATTTCTTTCTTCCGTTAGCTTCCTTATTATTTTCCCTCTGCATGATTAAAACCCCCCGTTACCAATTAATCGATCAAATCCCAATTTCATTAGTAAATTCAACTCTCCTATTCCTTGGATCGACCCTGTTACCACTGGCTGCAAAGCCTTGGCAATAGGCATTATAAATTTATTTTGGCAAGCCTCGACAGCTTGAGTTTATAGCGATAGTTCAAAAATATCGTTACCAAAATTGGCGCCGTTGCCGGGGAATAGGCAATTGTTTGAATTTATGATTGGAGTTTGAATTTGATTTATTGATGGTTGACTGAAAATTTTTTCTGTTTGTATGTTGTATGTTTAGATTTTTGTTTGTGTATGACCCGTTCCTCTGAGGGTAGTTTGCAGTATATTCCTGAGATTGACAGAGAGGAGCGGCGGTTACGTAGAGAAGCCCGGGAGGGGCAAGGAACGTTTGAAAGAGAAGAAGGCAATCCCTTCTTGTTTGACGAGATGGCGCAAGGTGAAGCGCTACGGACGCTGAAGCAACTGGCAGCGCCAGACCTGAACCTGCAGCCTTTGTGCATTAACTACCCCGTGGTAGCAGGTAACTTCGAGCTGAAATCTGGTTTAATTCACCAGTTACCTTCTTTCCATGGAAATGCAGGTGAGGACGCGAACAAGCATTTGATGGAGTTCCATTGCGTCTGCGCGGGGATGAAGCCCGCAGGGGTCACGGAAGAGCAGCTGAATATGAGGGCATTCCCCTTCACGCTCAAGGACAAAGCCAAGGATTGGCTGTATTATTTGCCTTCCGGATCCATCACCACGTGGCAGGATATGAAGCGGGTGTTTTTGGAGAAATACTTTCCCGCATCCCTAGCCACCACCCTGCGAAAGAGAATTTATGGGATCACCCAGGATGTAGGTGAGTCCCTGCATGAATATTGGGAACGCTTTGGGCGCCTGTGCGCGAGTTTCCCACACCACCAGATCGCCGATCAGCTGCTCATACAGTATTTTTATGAGGGGATGACGCCCCACGACAGGCAGATGATCGATGCAGCGAGTGGAGGGGCACTGATTGACAAGACCCCAGTTGAGGCCAAGCAGCTCATTGCAAATATGGCTACAAACTCGCAGCAGTTTGGGATCAGGGGGCAAGGACAAGTGCACAGCGTGGCTCAGAGCCATGAGATGTCTGAAATGAGGGCCCAGGTGGCCGAGATAGGTAGTATGTTGAAGAAAATTGTTGGAGGACAACGCGAAGAGGCGGAGGTCAATGCAATTGGGGGGTATGCTTCCAACCCAAGGAAGTATGATCCATATGCTAACACTTACAACCCCGGTTGGCGTGACCATCCTAACTTCAGCTATGGGAACAGGGAAGGACAAACTCGCTTCCAAGGCCAGTCCCAGGATAGGCCTAACTCTTCCACCCAAGCTCAAGCCTCGAGCTCCTCCAGCTCACTTGAAGAGATGGTCAGGACCATCGTGACTAGCACCAGCCAGTTCCAGAAAGAGGCTCGCGAGGAGCTTAATTCTCATAAGGCAGAGCTGCAGAATTTGAACAAGCAGCTGACACAAATGGCGGTGTCTATTAGTAAGATCGAGAGCAAGAGCTCGGGGAAGCTTCCTTCCCAAACTACAGTTAACTCATGTGAAAATGTGAGTGCCATTCAGCTGCGCAGTGGGAAGTCACTTTCCACCAGAGCTGCGAAGGAAGCCACGGACAGCCTGAACGAGTCCGCCCCGATTGCTCTTGAGACTCAGAATGAGAAAAGAAATGAGAAGGTCAGTGTACCTGTGGATGTTGCCAAAGCACCATTCCCGAGTAGGCTTGCGAAGCCTACTTTGGAATCCGATGACGAGGAGGTCCTTCGAACCTTCCAGAAGGTGATGGTGAATATCCCGCTCCTAGAGGCAGTCAGTCAAGTGCCCAAATATGCAAAATTCTTAAGGAGCTGGTGCACTACGAAGAGGAAGTCCAGAGGGACTGAGAAAAATAAAGAGAACGTCTCTGCCATACTCCCAGGTACGTTGCCTGCAAAGTGCAACGATCCAGGTACCTTTACTATCCCTTGCACTATAGGTAGTAAGGTTGTTCATAATGCCATGTTAGACCTAGGAGCCTCTGTTAATGTTATGTCTTATGCATTATATCGTGAACTGAATTTGAATGAAATGCATGAATGTAATGTTTCTGTTCAGTTGGCTAATGGGTCGAGCATCTGTCCTAGGGGGAAGGTAGAGGATGTTTTAGTTAGAGTTGGGAATATGACGTTTCCCGCCGATTTCCTTGTTTTAGATATGAAAGAAAGTTCATTGCATGCTTCGTCCTCTATGCTGTTAGGACGCCCTTTTCTTAAGACCGCTAGGGTCAAAATCGATGTGTATAAGGGCGTCGTGTCGTTAGAGTTTGATGATACTTTGCATGAGTTTTCTTTATTTGATGGGAAATCTGTTGCGAATGTTTCTGTTGTTTGTGAGCATGATGAGAATGGGAGTCTACCCTCGCGCTTGAGGGATGGTTCCCATGTCTCTGTTAAAATTTCTGATTTGAATTTGATGGATGATACTGCTGGATTTTGCACTAACATGTCTGATATTCACGTGCCCGAGGCACGAAGAGTGCAAAATGTTTTTCAGGTGAATGATGGAAAAGGTGTGGCCATGGACAAGTATGGATCGTCCCCCGCACCTACAGATTATGGATGAGTCTGATTGAGAGAATACAGTCGAGCAACCGACTTTAAAAATTCTGCGCTTCTCGGAGGCACCCGAGTGTTGAACTGTTTTTTGTGCTTTAGTTTAGTTTTATCGCTTTTTAGTATTAATTTAGCTTGCTGTTTTTTTTTTTTTTTTTTTTTTTTAGGGAATCAAGGAAGAGAGGGCAATTTTGGGCTCTGATGCGTTCGTGCGCCGCTTCCTCGCCCTCGCCAGCTTCACCAAGAGTCAGGGAAGTGTATTTCTTCTTCCCTTTTACTTCTTGTATCTGACTGATTGGCATTGAGGACAATGCCAAATTTAGAAGTTGGGGGTGGAGTAGTCCGATGGATGTGCATGTGTAGTTTGTTGAGAAGTGCTATAAAGATATTGAAGTGCTTGGGACTCTGTTTACTGTTTTCTGACTGTGATAGCCTAGGAAATGCATTTTGGAATTCTGAGCATGTTCATAATCGAGTTTTTGCATGAGTTTTGTGTTTATTAGGTTCATGTCAAAAAATTTAAAATTTTTTTTTCTGTTGCTCCCTTGCACTCATCGCGCACTTAGCAACTTCTCCCTAGATTCCGTAAGCTTGGTTTATCGCATGTTTAGCTAATTCTCGTTGTCACCCCGAAAGGCACCCTTAGGTAGCTTGTTGCATGAGAGTTAGTAGCTAATTAATTGAGGAAGCATGTGCTTAGCCTAATATAAAAAAAATAGAAAAGCATGTTGGTTAGAAAAGTTCCTCTCGAGGCGCTCCTCCTTCTTATTTGCGCTTAAAAGAAGTGAGCGTCAGTCCTTAAAAACGTGAAGTTTTATGCATGAATTTGACGTGTTAGGCAGCTCGAGTAGGAAAGAAAAAGAAATGAAAAGTTGGTTCGAAGAACCCAAATAAAAGAGTACAAAGTACTTTTGAAAAGAAAGAAAAAGAATGAGAAAATAATTAGGTCTCTTAATTTGTTTCTCTCTCTCGTGTAAGTCAAGTGTAGCTGTTCTTAAACGCTAGAAGTAGGGGGAAAACGGGATGTGCGTTGCATGTTGGTTTTCCGGGTTTACGTGAGTTTAGGAGTGGTTGTCTAGCACACACACACGTTAGGGGGCAAGAGTTAATTTTTGATGTGTCCTAGTTAATGCTTGAACAAATGCTTCCATGATTATGCTCGTGTTTAAATTTCAATATGCATGGAGGTTTGAGTTAGAATATATGTAAACGCGTCCTTAGAGTCAATGTCTTTGTAGTGCTTGCTCGAGGACTAGCAATGTTTAAGTTGGGGGTGTTTGATAACTCCATTTTGGAGCTATTAAATACGTCCTAATTATAGCTAAAGACCGCTTCCAATTGATTAAATGTATCTCTTTTGTAGGAGAAAAGCGGCAAAGAGCTCGTGCGTCCATTGGGCATGTTCGAGCGCTTAAAGCAGAGTTTTAGCGCCCCGGGATTGCATCGGGAAGAGGGGAATTTGTTCCGTGAAGAAACGGGCCAAAACAGCCTTGGAGAGGCAAAGCATCAGCCCCAAACCCGAGAGCCAGCGTCGAGCTATAGCGTCGAGACGCTGGCTCGACGCTGGAAAAACCCGAGAGCAAGCGTCGAGTGATAGCGTCGAGACGCTAGCTCGACGCTGCCCTGGCGTCGAGACCCTGCTTGGCGTCGAGACGCTCCGGAGGAGGCGCGCGCAGGAAATTCATCGGGGCAGCGTCGCGACGCTGGCCTTGCATCGCGACGCCAGCGCGCGCGCGCGCGGATCACTTAGGGCACAGCGTCGAGACGCTGGCCTAGCGTCTCGACGCTACGACGAAGGCAGTAGCTTAAGGACGATTTTTCTGCACATTTTTCTTCATCTTCTCCGAGCTTTTTCTTCTTCTTCTTCCAACCGATTTGGACGATTCTTCTTCCCTTCTTCCCCATTTTCTCTCTACTTTCCGTGGAGCTCCGCCATTGTTGGCATGCGAGTGAGCTCCACTTCCCTTTTGTAATAGATAGATGAACTCCTCCATGGTCGTTGTTGGAGCGGGATTGACAAACCGCGCCATGAGCGGCTAAGGTAAGGGTGAACGGTTTGGGAATGGTTTAGGAGGATTTTGTTAGATGATTTGGTTCTGATAATCTGAGTTTTGAATTATGCATATTGGGTTCTGTTTATTTGCATTTGTCTACTTTGCTTAATCCAACGCGCATGTTTAATTTCGACGATTGACACTCGAGTAATTATGCATGTTGTGTATGTTAAAGAGTAGCGATGCCGTGCCTCTCACTGCTCGACTAAGTAACACAGGTAGATGAAATTAAATCGAAGTATTAAGCCGTGTAGGATAGTTGTTGATTGCATACAGCGTTTGCGGGCAATCTACTAGCAATTAGAATTCACGCTTAAATGTTCGTCGCGGTTAGCTAGTGACTGTCTAGATTTACCTTAGGGCTGATCACCTTGATGTAAGCTTAGATAACGTGTAATTAGAACTGTGTGGTCTAATTAAAATCCATGGAGTCGGCTACTTTGGGGCTTCTCTGGTAGTCGTCCGCGTGTATAATGAACTGAATACCATGATTTTAGCATTAAAGGATGAACCGAATTTGTCTAACAATTGATCCCGAAACTCCCCAAACCGTGCACACGTTCTCTACATATTATTTCTTTCTTCCGTTAGCTTCCTTATTATTTTCCCTCTGCATGATTAAAACCCCCCGTTACCAATTAATCGATCAAATCCCAATTTCATTAGTAAATTCAACTCTCCTATTCCTTGGATCGACCCTGTTACCACTGGCTGCAAAGCCTTGGCAATAGGCATTATAAATTTATTTTGGCAAGCCTCGACAGCTTGAGTTTATAGCGATAGTTCAAAAATATCGTTACCAACTTCCCACTGCGCAGCTGAATGGCACTCACGTTTTCACATGAGTTTACTGTAGTTTGGGAAGGAAGCTTCCCCGAGCTCTTGCTCTCAATCTTACTGATAGACACCGCCATTTGTGTCAGCTGCTTGTTCAAATTCTGCAGCTCTGCCTTATGAGAATTTAGCTCCTCGCGAGCCTCTTTCTGGAACTGGCTGGTGCTAGTCACGATGGTCCTGACCATCTCTTCAAGTGAGCTGGAGGAGCTCGAAGCTTGAGCCTGGGTGGAAGAGTTAGGCCTATCCTGGGACTGGCCTTGGAAGCGAGTTTGTCCATCCCTATTCCCATAGCTGAAATTTGGATGGTCACGCCAACCGGGGTTGTAAGTGTTAGCATATGGATCATACTTCCTTGGGTTGGAAGCATACCCCCCGATAGCGTTGACCTCCGCATCCTCACGGTGTCCTCCAACTATTCTCTTCAGCATACTGCCTATCTCGGCCACCTGGGCCCTCATTTCAGACATCTCATGGCTCTGAGCCACGCTGTGCACTTGTCCTTGCCCCCTGATCCCAAACTGCTGCGAGTTGGTGGCCATATTTGCAATGAGCTGCTTGGCCTCAACTGGGGTCTTGTCAATCAGTGCCCCTCCACTCGCTGCATCGATCATCTGCCTGTCGTGGGGCGTCATCCCCTCATAAAAATACTGTATGAGCAGCTGATCGGCGATCTGGTGGTGTGGGAAACTCGCGCACAGGCGCCCAAAGCGTTCCCAATACTCATGCAGGGACTCACCTACATCCTGGGTGATCCCATAAATCCTCTTCCGCAGAGTGGTGGCTAAGGATGCGGGAAAGTATTTTTCCAAAAATACCCGCTTCATATCCTGCCACGTGGTGATGGATCCGGAAGGCAAATAGTACAGCCAATCCTTGGCCTTATCCTTGAGCGTGAAGGGGAATGCCCTCATATTCAGCTGCTCTTCCGTGACCCCTGCGGGCTTCATCCCCGCGCAGACGCAATGGAACTCCATCAAATGCTTGTTCGCGTCCTCACCTGCGTTTCCATGGAAAGAAGGTAACTGGTGAATTAAACCAGATTTCAACTCGAAGTTACCTGCTACCACGGGGTAGTTAATGCACAAGGGCTGCAGGTTCAGGTCTGGCGCTGCCAGTTGCTTAAGCGTCCGTGGCGCTTCACCTTGCGCCATCTCGTCAAATAAGAAGGGATTGCCTTCTTCTCTTTCCAACGTTCCTTGCCCCTCCCGGGCTTCTTTACGTAACCGCCGCTCCTCTCTGTCAATCTCAAGAATATACTGCAAACTACCCTCAGAGGAACGGGTCATACACAAACAAAAATCTAAACATACAACATACAAACAGAAAATTTTTTCAGTCAACCATCAAAGAATCAAATTCAAACTCCAATCATAAATTCAATCAATTGCCTACTCCCCGGCAACGGCGCCAATTTTGGTGGACGGATTTTTGAATATCCGCTTAATCTCAAGCTGTCGAGGCTTGCCAAAATACGATTTATAAGGCCTATAACCAAGGCTTTGCAGCCAGTGGTAACAGGGTCGATCCAAGGAATAGGAGAGTTGAATTTACTAGTGAAATTGGGATTTGATTGATTAATTGGTAACGGGGGGTTTTAATCATGCAAAGAAATCAATGAGAAAGCTAACGGAAGAAAGAAATAATATGTAGAAAACGTGTGCACGGTTTGGAGAGTCTCGGGGTCAATTGTTAGACAAATACAACTTATCATTTAATTCTAATAACATGGAATTCAGTTTACTAAGCACGCGGACGACTACCAGAGAAGCCCCAAAGTAGCCGACTTCATGGATTTTAATTAGGCCACACAGTCCTAATTACACGTTATCTAATCTCACATTAAGATGATCAGTCCTAAGATGAATTTAGACATTTACTAGCTAACCGCGACGAACATTCGGGCGTGAATTCTAATTGCTAGTAGGTTGCCCGCAAACGCTGTATGCAACCAACAATTATCCTACCCGACCCGATACTTCGATTTAGTTCTATTTACCTGTGTTACTTAGTCGAGCAGTGAGAGGCACGGCATCGCTACTCTTTAACATACACAACATGCGAAACTACCCGAGTGTCAATCAACGTATTTTAGCATGCGCGTTGGATTAAGCAAGGTAAATAAATGCAATGTAAACAGAACCAATATGCCAATTATACTCAGATTATCAAAGCAATAAGAGTCTAACAAAATTCCCCTAAACAAATCCCAAACCGTCACCCTTACCTTAGCCGCTCATGGCGCGGTTCGTCAATCCCGCTCCACCAACGACCATGGAAGAGTTCATCTACCTATTGTTGCGTGCTCAATGTGTAGAGATAAATAAGCAAAAGGGTAGAGAGAGCACTTAGAACATGCAAGCATACATGGTCTCACAGCAAGTAGTAAGTATATTTAATTCGTTTTTTCCACAGAGACTTAGTTTTAGCTATTCGCGAAGTGTGTTTGTTAAGAAAGATGGGATGAACTTGATGGGGTAAAATTGGTTTTTAATTAACTACTTTTTGCTGAATGTATAAAGGATTATGCCATAAACAAATTAAAGTTAAAATCAGGCTTAAAAGACAAGAGATGGACTCAATAAACGAAGAAGAAAACAGCTAGACAGAAAGCAATTTAGCAGAATTGCGAGAACCGCAATTAATCCGCAATTAATTGGCAGCGAAAAACTGGTTAAATGGGTGAATTAAGGGCTACTAATGACTGTCCTATAGGCATTTTATTACGATTATCAAGCTTTGGATCAACTCTCTACACATTAAACTCACTCTATCTCAAGTATCGTCCGATTCCATGCATGAGAGACTCAAGTTTACTCGACTTCAAAGTAAGGTCTTAAGCATCTTGTTAAAACAGGAGTGTTCAGTTTATACTAGGGAAACGCCTATTCCTAGGCCGTTTCCTGATTACCATGGAAGGCTAGCATGATTATATGACTCTGAACTCTTACTCCTTCCAGAGGTTAGGAGTTCTTTGGACAAAATGGATGGCCAATCGAAATTGCCCGTGGGATGAAGCTTACATACAATCAATGTTCGAGTGTTGATCTACCTACTTGACTTACGTTTTTTAGCCTATAGTTCTGTCATTAGCATGCCCCTAAGTGAATTTAGTTACTCATAGATATATGAAGAACAGAAATATAAGATAAAGTAGACATGCTTAGAAGGAAAAAGTGCTTAAAACAGCAAGCCAAACTCGTAGCAGAATAAGGAATAACTGTGAAATGCAGAAACTTACTTTGATTACTTCAAGTGTTTGAATGACAAAGGAAAGCTTAAACAGAATGAATTCAAGGCAGACAACAACGAAATGCAATAAGTAAATGACTAAGCTAAGAACAACATCGAACAGAAATGGAATTGAGAAGGAAAGAGCAGAAAACAGTAAAGGTGTGCTGGAAATCTTCGTGGCAGTCGCCTCGAATGATGGTGATGAGAATTCAGCCGTGCTTGGATGAATCCAATCGAGAGAGAAGAAGAATCTTCTCTCCTTCCTATCAGATTATCGACTCCAAAAGCTGAGAACCTCACTCCAACAGACGGCAAGGGAAAATCGAGAGAAATGGTGGACTGTGTGAAGACTTCTGCACTTCGAGTGATGACTGAACCTCCGACTTTGACCCCCTTTTATAGTAGTTTGCAGGTGCGATTGGGCCAAGGAGAACCATCAGTCTTCAACGTCATATATCAGAATGGATGGAGGAGAAAGAACGAATCCCTGAAAAGTCGGATCTAAACAGAAAAATGTCAGCCAACTTACGGTTTTAACTTGAATAATTGCGGCCACCGCAATTATTCCGCAATGCATTCGCAAGGGTTATTTTTTCATTCTTTTCTTCGGTTTTCACCCCTTTTTCTACCTATTGTGCATAAGTCCTATATTAGCTACCTTCTTCTAATTCTCATATTAAAGCATAGGTTTAGGCTAAATGCTAACAAAAACACCTAAATGTGTACATCTTCTTAAGCTAAATGGGTCCTAAATAAGTCACTTTCAGAGACTTAACACACCCCCAAACTTAAGGCTTTGCTTGTCCTCAAGCATACTAAGGACTTACTTAGGCTGCTGTTTCTTCTTCTTTTAACTACTCACTAACTCCCTTATATTCTTGCCTCTAGCAGTGCTGTCCTGTGACACACTTCTAAGTTTAGAACTAACCTCTTGTCTAGCCTCTTCTGACTTCACCTGCCTACTATACCCACTGCTTTTGTTGACCCTCTACTACTGATCTAACTACTTCTATGATATCATGCTACTATCCCTAAGGTTTCAAATTCTACCAAGCTTTACTCCAGACTCAGTACATGCTTCCAGCTTATTTTTAATGTGTCTAGGATTCCTTAGAGTCATGCCAGTCTTAGTATTAACAGTGACAGTGGTACTTTATAGAGAACAACCTAAACCCTGGCATCACTACCTTGGATAAACATTCATCTCCCTAGACAAACCTAAAAGCTACAACCTTGTGCTTAGCTCATTAAGGATCAGAGTTCTTTTTTCATAGGACATCTAAGCCACAAGATTATAACTCCCAAGCACACATTCTTCTTCCCCTATTTCTCTTTTTTCTTTCTTTTTTTACTTAGGTGGAGTCTCCCCTTGGTTTGCCTTTTGATGCAATGCCACTTGTGGTTTACACACTTGGCACTGATTACTCAGCAACTTGAGAAAGACTCCCCTCTTTATTCTATTTTTCACTTTTTCTATTTATCACAAAAATTTTTTTAGGAGAAGAAGAATGCTTATGTCTTAAGGAAGAGAGGAATGTTCCTAGGCCTAGGGTGGCCTCCCCCAAACTTCAACTACTCATTGTCCCCAATGAGTGTTTGAGGTGGCACACCCCCAAACTTGTCCTAGAAGCATCTAGTCTAAAGTAAAACAAAGAGAATCTAAACATCCTAGGCGCGCCATTTTTTTAACAAGATAGTTATAATCTTGGGAGTTATAATCTTGGGAGTTAACCCTGATGTGGGTTTATTCAAGCTTTACTATGTGAGGCTGGCCCCTTAGACCAAATGCTTCATTAATGGCTTTGGCTGAGAAATCAACCTCCACCCCTCTGACCACAGACAGGCCATCCTCAGGGCTGAGCACGTTCGCATAGAAGTCATACACCATGCTTGTGTATGCTGGATTGGGAGGTCGACAGAATTCCTCCCAGCCATGGTTGATCACCCCTGCGCGCAAGAACTGCGGCAGGTCAGCTAGGCGATCAAGGAACCCCTTCTCGTGCAACAGGTCCCTTTTCCTCAGCTCCACGCCCCTTGATTCAGCATCAGACGAGACATATCTCACTGATGGAGGTTCATCTTCAGGGTAGAGTTTAGCCTTCCCCTTATCAGCTGGCTTGGAAGATTCAGCAGCCTCCACCTTGAGGCGTTTGAGCGAAGGCTCAGTACTGTCTTCTTCTGCTGAAGGCACTCGCTTGGCCTTCTTCTTCTTCAGTTTCTTGGCTTTCTTGGCTTTCTTGGCCTCCTGGTTGGCCTTCTTCTTGGCCTTCTGCCTCGCCTGGAGTTGTGGGAAACAGGCCCCCAACGTCTCCTCCATAGAATCATCAGCAGGCGTTTGCTGTGCAGGCTCATCAGGGCTGTCTTCTCTCATGGGAGAGAAGACTTCTTCTTCTTCTGCCTCTCCAAACCATCTTGTTAAAAAAATGGCGCGCCTAGGATGTTTAGATTCTCTTTGTTTTACTTTAGACTAGATGCTTCTAGGACAAGTTTGGGGGTGTGCCACCTCAAACACTCATTGGGGACAATGAGTAGTTGAAGTTTGGGGGAGGCCACCCTAGGCCTAGGAACATTCCTCTCTTCCTTAAGACATAAGCATTCTTCTTCTCCTAAAAAAATTTTTGTGATAAATAGAAAAAGTGAAAAATAGAATAAAGAGGGGAGTCTTTCTCAAGTTGCTGAGTAATCAGTGCCAAGTGTGTAAACCACAAGTGGCATTGCATCAAAAGGCAAACCAAGGGGAGACTCCACCTAAGTAAAAAAAGAAAGAAAAAAGAGAAATAGGGGAAGAAGAATGTGTGCTTGGGAGTTATAATCTTGTGGCTTAGATGTCCTATGAAAAAAGAACTCTGATCCTTAATGAGCTAAGCACAAGGTTGTAGCTTTTAGGTTTGTCTAGGGAGATGAATGTTTATCCAAGGTAGTGATGCCAGGGTTTAGGTTGTTCTCTATAAAGTACCACTGTCACTGTTAATACTAAGACTGGCATGACTCTAAGGAATCCTAGACACATTAAAAATAAGCTGGAAGCATGTACTGAGTCTGGAGTAAAGCTTGGTAGAATTTGAAACCTTAGGGATAGTAGCATGATATCATAGAAGTAGTTAGATCAGTAGTAGAGGGTCAACAAAAGCAGTGGGTATAGTAGGCAGGTGAAGTCAGAAGAGGCTAGACAAGAGGTTAGTTCTAAACTTAGAAGTGTGTCACAGGACAGCACTGCTAGAGGCAAGAATATAAGGGAGTTAGTGAGTAGTTAAAAGAAGAAGAAACAGCAGCCTAAGTAAGTCCTTAGTATGCTTGAGGACAAGCAAAGCCTTAAGTTTGGGGGTGTGTTAAGTCTCTGAAAGTGACTTATTTAGGACCCATTTAGCTTAAGAAGATGTACACATTTAGGTGTTTTTGTTAGCATTTAGCCTAAACCTATGCTTTAATATGAGAATTAGAAGAAGGTAGCTAATATAGGACTTATGCACAATAGGTAGAAAAAGGGGTGAAAACCGAAGAAAAGAATGAAAAAATAACCCTTGCGAATGCATTGCGGAATAATTGCGGTGGCCGCAATTATTCAAGTTAAAACCGTAAGTTGGCTGACATTTTTCTGTTTAGATCCGACTTTTCAGGGATTCGTTCTTTCTCCTCCATCCATTCTGATATATGACGTTGAAGACTGATGGTTCTCCTTGGCCCAATCGCACCTGCAAACTACTATAAAAGGGGGTCAAAGTCGGAGGTTCAGTCATCACTCGAAGTGCAGAAGTCTTCACACAGTCCACCATTTCTCTCGATTTTCCCTTGCCGTCTGTTGGAGTGAGGTTCTCAGCTTTTGGAGTCGATAATCTGATAGGAAGGAGAGAAGATTCTTCTTCTCTCTCGATTGGATTCATCCAAGCACGGCTGAATTCTCATCACCATCATTCGAGGCGACTGCCACGAAGATTTCCAGCACACCTTTACTGTTTTCTGCTCTTTCCTTCTCAATTCCATTTCTGTTCGATGTTGTTCTTAGCTTAGTCATTTACTTATTGCATTTCGTTGTTGTCTGCCTTGAATTCATTCTGTTTAAGCTTTCCTTTGTCATTCAAACACTTGAAGTAATCAAAGTAAGTTTCTGCATTTCACAGTTATTCCTTATTCTGCTACGAGTTTGGCTTGCTGTTTTAAGCACTTTTTCCTTCTAAGCATGTCTACTTTATCTTATATTTCTGTTCTTCATATATCTATGAGTAACTAAATTCACTTAGGGGCATGCTAATGACAGAACTATAGGCTAAAAAACGTAAGTCAAGTAGGTAGATCAACACTCGAACATTGATTGTATGTAAGCTTCATCCCACGGGCAATTTCGATTGGCCATCCATTTTGTCCAAAGAACTCCTAACCTCTGGAAGGAGTAAGAGTTCAGAGTCATATAATCATGCTAGCCTTCCATGGTAATCAGGAAACGGCCTAGGAATAGGCGTTTCCCTAGTATAAACTGAACACTCCTGTTTTAACAAGATGCTTAAGACCTTACTTTGAAGTCGAGTAAACTTGAGTCTCTCATGCATGGAATCGGACGATACTTGAGATAGAGTGAGTTTAATGTGTAGAGAGTTGATCCAAAGCTTGATAATCGTAATAAAATGCCTATAGGACAGTCATTAGTAGCCCTTAATTCACCCATTTAACCAGTTTTTCGCTGCCAATTAATTGCGGATTAATTGCGGTTCTCGCAATTCTGCTAAATTGCTTTCTGTCTAGCTGTTTTCTTCTTCGTTTATTGAGTCCATCTCTTGTCTTTTAAGCCTGATTTTAACTTTAATTTGTTTATGGCATAATCCTTTATACATTCAGCAAAAAGTAGTTAATTAAAAACCAATTTTACCCCATCAAGTTCATCCCATCTTTCTTAACAAACACACTTCGCGAATAGCTAAAACTAAGTCTCTGTGGAAAAAACGAATTAAATATACTTACTACTTGTGTGTTAAGTCTCTGAAAGTGACTTATTTAGGACCCATTTAGCTTAAGAAGATGTACATATTTAGGTGTTTTTGTTAGCATTTAGCCTAAACCTATGCTTTAATATGAGAATTAGAAGAAGGTAGCTAATATAGGACTTATGCACAATAGGTAGAAAAAGGGGTGAAAACCGAAGAAAAGAATGAAAAAATAACCCTTGCGAATGCATTGCGGAATAATTGCGGTGGCCGCAATTATTCAAGTTAAAACCGTAAGTTGGCTGACATTTTTCTGTTTAGATCCGACTTTTCAGGGATTCGTTCTTTCTCCTCCATCCATTCTGATATATGACGTTGAAGACTGATGGTTCTCCTTGGCCCAATCGCACCTGCAAACTACTATAAAAGGGGGTCAAAGTCGGAGGTTCAGTCATCACTCGAAGTGCAGAAGTCTTCACACAGTCCACCATTTCTCTCGATTTTCCCTTGCCGTCTGTTGGAGTGAGGTTCTCAGCTTTTGGAGTCGATAATCTGATAGGAAGGAGAGAAGATTCTTCTTCTCTCTCGATTGGATTCATCCAAGCACGGCTGAATTCTCATCACCATCATTCGAGGCGACTGCCACGAAGATTTCCAGCACACCTTTACTGTTTTCTGCTCTTTCCTTCTCAATTCCATTTCTGTTCGATGTTGTTCTTAGCTTAGTCATTTACTTATTGCATTTCGTTGTTGTCTGCCTTGAATTCATTCTGTTTAAGCTTTCCTTTGTCATTCAAACACTTGAAGTAATCAAAGTAAGTTTCTGCATTTCACAGTTATTCCTTATTCTGCTACGAGTTTGGCTTGCTGTTTTAAGCACTTTTTCCTTCTAAGCATGTCTACTTTATCTTATATTTCTGTTCTTCATATATCTATGAGTAACTAAATTCACTTAGGGGCATGCTAATGACAGAACTATAGGCTAAAAAACGTAAGTCAAGTAGGTAGATCAACACTCGAACATTGATTGTATGTAAGCTTCATCCCACGGGCAATTTCGATTGGCCATCCATTTTGTCCAAAGAACTCCTAACCTCTGGAAGGAGTAAGAGTTCAGAGTCATATAATCATGCTAGCCTTCCATGGTAATCAGGAAACGGCCTAGGAATAGGCGTTTCCCTAGTATAAACTGAACACTCCTGTTTTAACAAGATGCTTAAGACCTTACTTTGAAGTCGAGTAAACTTGAGTCTCTCATGCATGGAATCGGACGATACTTGAGATAGAGTGAGTTTAATGTGTAGAGAGTTGATCCAAAGCTTGATAATCGTAATAAAATGCCTATAGGACAGTCATTAGTAGCCCTTAATTCACCCATTTAACCAGTTTTTCGCTGCCAATTAATTGCGGATTAATTGCGGTTCTCGCAATTCTGCTAAATTGCTTTCTGTCTAGCTGTTTTCTTCTTCGTTTATTGAGTCCATCTCTTGTCTTTTAAGCCTGATTTTAACTTTAATTTGTTTATGGCATAATCCTTTATACATTCAGCAAAAAGTAGTTAATTAAAAACCAATTTTACCCCATCAAGTTCATCCCATCTTTCTTAACAAACACACTTCGCGAATAGCTAAAACTAAGTCTCTGTGGAAAAAACGAATTAAATATACTTACTACTTGCTGTGAGACCATGTATGCTTGCATGTTCTAAGTGCTCTCTCTACCCTTTTGCTTATTTATCTCTACACATTGAGCACGCAACAAGTTTTTGGCGCCGCTGCCGGGGACTTATTTTAAGTGAAAACGAAGTTGTTAAGTTTAAGAAAACCAAGTTTATCATTGAGTGAAACTAATCTGTTTCATTTCTTTTGCAGGTACTGTTAAGGTAGTTTATGAGTGAGCGTTCACATAGTAATTTAGAGTTCGATCCTGAACCTGAAAGATCACTTCGAGCTAGAAATAAAGCAAAGAAACGCCTCTTTAAACAACCTCCTATACCTCAAATCTTACCTGAAACCAAAGAAATGGGCGATTTAGTTCCAAATCCGGCACCTGCCATTCGCAACCCCATAGAAATAGCGAATGACAAGAATAGTGCCATTCTTTCATATCTAGTACCTATGCCTGGGGAGCTGAACCCCAGCATAATCCGTCCTGAAATCACTGCCCACTCATTTGAGTTAAAGCCAGTGATGTTCCAAATGCTGTCCACTGTGGGACAATTCTTTGGAATAGAAAATGAGGACCCCCATAATCACCTTAGGAACTTCTTAGGAGTTAGTGACACCTTCCTAATCCCTGGAGTTTCCCAAGAGGCCCTGAGGCTATATCTTTTCCCTTACTCTTTGAGGGACAAAGCCAAAACGTGGCTAAATTCTTTACCCTCAGGATCTGTCCGCAATTGGACAGATCTAGCAGAAAAATTCCTAGTCAAATACTTCCCACCTGATAGGAATTCAACTTTTCGTGATGACATCATAAAATTCAAACAAGCTCCAAGTGAGTCTCTTCACGAAGCTTGGACACGATTCAAAGACCTTCTCATTAAATGTCCACACCATGGCATTCCATGGTGTATCCAAATAGAAGTCTTCTTTAAAGGATGCAACCCCAGCACCAGACAAGTCTTAAATTCATCTGCTGGAGGTTCCATGTTGTCCAAGAGTTACAACGAAGCTTATGAGATCTTGGAGAAGATCTCAACCTCTCACTGTAGATGGTCAGATGATCCTGTAGAGCCAACTAGGGCTCAAGACAAGGATGCTCTAAGCGCCATGAGCACCCAGATAAATGCCCTGACCAACTTAGTTAAGCACATGGCTCAGGCCAATCTCCAAACCAGTGCCAATACCGCCACAGCTATGTCAATGGGCACCCAACCAAGTCAAGGCGAGGCACCAATCTTTGGATTCTGTGGGGAAGGACACCCTTATGAATACTGTCCTGGGAATCCATCCTCGGTCTGCTATGTAGGAAGTCAGCAGCAGCCAAGGAACAACCCCTACTCCAACACCTATAACCCTGGTTGGAGAAACCACCCTAACCTGTCATGGGGTGGCCAGCAAAACACTAACCAAAATCCTAACCAACCAAGGCCGAGTGGAACACCTGGTTTCACTCCCCAACATAACCAGTCAATGTACCAAAAACCTTATAATCAACCTGTAGGATCTTCTGTAGAAAACCTACTCAAGGAGTATATAGCTAAAAATGATGCTACTCTTCAGAGCCAGCAAGCTACCCTTAGGAGCCTGGAAAACCAAATAGGCCAGTTAGCCAATGAACTTAAAAGTAGGCCCCAAGGTAGACTCCCTGCTGATACCGAGGTACCAAGGAGAGATGGCAAGGAACAAGTTCAAGCAATTGAACTCAGGAGTGGAAGACCATTGGTGAGCAATACAAAGGACACACCAAAGCGAGTAGAGAACACTGAGTCTAGTGCTCCACTGGAGTCTCTGCCAAGCCAAGGTCCACCACCAACTAGCATATCAGGAGCCAGGTTGGAACCAATTGTTGAGGACGTAGAAGAAATTCCAAGGCCTCCACCTATCATAAGGCGACCTGACGTGCCTGCATATGTGCCACCACCTCCTTATCCTCGAAGGCTGAAGAAGAAGCAGGAACAGGAAGTTCATTTTAATAAATTCTTAGAAATACTTAAGCAAGTGCATGTGAACATTCCTTTTGTAGAGGTTTTACAGTCTATGCCTTCATATGTAAAGTTTTTGAAGGATATCATTACTAACAAAAAGATAATTGGTGAGTTTGAAACAGTAAACCTCACCGAGGAGTGCAGTGCCATCCTCCAGAACAAGCTGCCCAAGAAGGAGAAGGATCCTGGTTCCTTCACCTTACCTGTAGAACTTGGAGGCAAGCATGTGGGCAGAGCGCTTTGTGACCTGGGCGCCAGCATAAATCTCATGCCCCTGTCCCTATTCCGTCAGTTGGGAATAGGAGAAGCACGTCCAACTACTGTCACTTTACAACTAGCAGACAGATCCATCGCATATCCAGAAGGTAAGATTGAGGATATTCTAGTTAAAGTTGACAAATTCATTTTCCTTGCAGATTTCATTGTCCTGGACTATGAAGCAGACAAGGAGGTACCCATCCTGCTAGGTAGGCCATTTCTAGCCACAGGTAGGGCACTAATAGATGTGCAAAAAGGTGAGTTAACTATGAGAGTTCATGATGAAGAGGTAAAATTTAGTGTTTACAAAGCTTTAAAATACCCCTCTGATTCTGAGTCTTGTGCTAGCATGGATGTTATTGACTCACTTATGGAAGAACAATTAGAGCATGTATTATTAACCAAGCATGCTAGTGAATATGTACAAATAGATATAGATGATCTAAATGTAGCTGACATAATGAACATGCCTGTAAATAACCCTCAGCATGTATGTATGACTATAGATTTAACTGATAGAATTATTAACCCTCTGAAGCCCTCCATTGAGCATCCACCTGTTTTAGAACTAAAACCACTACCAACTCACCTCAAATATGCATATCTAGGAGAGAATGATACGCTGCCTGTAATTATTTCTTCTAAGCTAAGTGAACAGCATGAGGTTGATTTAATTTTACTGCTTAAGCAACATAGGAAGGCTATAGCATGGTCTATTGCTGATATTCGAGGCATTAGCCCTTCTTATTGTATGCACAAAATTATTCTAGAGGAAGAACACACACCTAGGGTAGATCACCAGCGTAGGTTAAACCCCTCTATGAAAGAGGTAGTGAAGAAAGAAATAATAAAGTGGTTAGATGCAGGAGTAATTTTCCCCATAGCTAGTAGTCAGTGGGTGAGCCCCATCCAATGTGTACCTAAAAAGGGGGGAATAACTGTGGTAGTCAATGAGAATAACGAACTAATTCCAACAAGGACTGTTACAGGGTGGAGGGTATGTATGGATTACAGAAAACTAAATAAAGAAACTAAAAAAGACCACTTCCCCATACCGTTTATTGACCAGATGCTAGACAGAATAGCTGGTAGAGCCTACTACTGTTTCCTAGATGGCTATTCAGGCTACAATCAAATAACTATAGACCCTAAGGATCAAGAGAAGACCACCTTCACTTGCCCTTTTGGAACGTTTGCCTTCCGCAGAATGCCTTTTGGCTTATGCAATGCACCGGCAACTTTCCAGAGGTGCATGATGGCAATCTTCTCTGAGTTGGATGAGTCCATGATAGAAATATTCATGGATGACTTCTCAGTCTTTGGGGATTCATTTAAAACCTGTCTAGAAAACCTAGGACAAGTCCTGACTAGGTGTGAGGAGACTAACCTAGTCCTGAATTGGGAAAAGTGCCATTTTATGGTAGATGAAGGGATTGTCTTAGGACATCGAGTGTCAAGGGCGGGTGTAGAAGTGGATAGGGCGAAAATAGAGGTCATAGAGAAGTTGGTAGAGCCCCAAAATGTCAAGGCTATTAGGAGTTTCTTAGGGCATGCTGGCTTCTATAGAAGGTTCATCAAGGACTTTTCTAAGATAGCCAAGCCTCTATGTGAGCTACTAGAGCTAGGTAGGCCATTCATCTTCTCTACGGAATGTGTAGTAGCTTGGAAAACCCTTAAGGAAGCACTGGTCACAGCACCAATCATAGTAGGACCAAATTGGGATCTCCCATTTGAGATGCTATGTGATGCCAGTGACTATGCTGTAGGAGTCATGTTAGGACAGAAGATTGACAAGCTCACACATCCTGTCTATTATGCTAGTAAGACCTTGAATGAGGCCCAATGTAACTATACAACTACAGAGAAAGAGATGCTTGCTGTAGTATTTGCTTGTGAAAAATTTAGGAACTATATTGTAGGAACTAGGACCATTGTATATACTGACCATTCTGCTTTAAAATATCTAATGAGAAAGGCTGATGCTAAGCCTAGACTAATTAGATGGGTGTTATTGCTGCAGGAATTCGATTTGGACATTCGGGACAAGAAGGGATGTGAAAATGTGGTTGCAGATCACCTGTCTCGATTGCAGCACAATTGCGAAAAAATTGCGGACCCCGCAATTTCTGATGCTTTTATAGATGAACATATCTTTGCTTTGACTCATCGTGATAACGATGAGGAACCTTGGTTCGCTGACATTGCTAACTTCCGTGCATCACAGGTATTACCAGTGTTCAAGGGAGGACAAGAGAAGAAAAGGTTCCTCCATGAAGCAAGGAAATTCATCTGGGATGACCCCATACTTTACAGGACCTGTGCTGATGGGTTGTTGAGGAAATGTGTTTCAGCTGCTGAAGCGAAGTCTGTGCTGCAGCACTGTCATTCATCTCCTTACGGTGGGCACTTTGGTGGTCAAAGAACAGCTGCCAAGGTATTTCAGAGTGGCTACTACTGGCCAACAATCTTTAAGGACGCCCACAACTATGCCCACAACTGTGACGAGTGCCAAAGGACAGGTAACCTCAGTCGTAAGGATGAGATGCCCCTCACCTACATCTTAGAGTTGGAGCTCTTTGATGTATGGGGCATTGATTTCATGGGACCCTTCCCTCCATCATCAGGTAACTTGTATATTCTAGTAGCAGTAGACTACGTGTCAAAGTGGGTAGAAGCTAAGGCATGTCCTAATAATGATGCTAAGACAGTCACTAATTTCTTGCATAGACACATTTTCACTAGATTTGGGACTCCTCGTGCTATCATTAGTGATGAGGGGTCACATTTCATTAATAAAGCTATGGAGAAGATATTGGCTAAATATAACATTAGGCATAGAGTAGCTACTCCCTATCACCCACACTCAAATGGTCAAGCTGAAATTTCAAATAGGGAAATTAAGAACATCTTAGAGAAGGTAGTCAAACCAAATAGACAAGACTGGTCTTTCAAGCTTGAGGATGCACTTTGGGCTTATAGAACAGCATATAAGACACCTCTAGGCATGTCTCCCTATAGGTTGGTATATGGCAAGGCTTGTCACTTGCCACTTGAGTTAGAAAACAAGGCATTTTGGGCCATGAAAGAATTAAATTTTTGTGTGAAGGATGCAGGGACACTAAGATCTTTACAGCTACATGAACTTGATGAGCTTAGGCACATGGCCTATGAGAATGCCAAGATGTATAAAGAAAAGACAAAAATATGGCATGACAGTAGACTTAGGATCAAAGACTTTAAGAAGGGCCAACTTGTATTGCTATTTAATTCACGATTAAAGCTATTTCCAGGCAAATTAAAGTCTAGATGGTCAGGTCCATTTATTATTACTAATGTCTTTGTTCATGGTGCCATAGAGATTAAAAATTTACAGCAAGGACAGCCATTTATGGTCAATGGTGCTAGGTTGAAGCACTACTATGAGGAGGGGGATGTAAAGACTCTCTCAGCCTTCCTCCTACATGAAGCATGAAGTTAGAAACGAGAGAGAACGAGTGGTTCCTGTGCTCGTTTAGTCAAGGCCAATGCCTTAGTTTATTTTTTCTGTTTTTATCGATGATCGTTTGTATGTTTTGTGGTGTAATTTTAATTGCGTATTTAATGTTTGTTTTGTTTGTTTTTGTAGGGAATCGAAAGAGGGGATCAAGGGGAGTAAATCGCACTTTAAAAATCAAGATTCGGTTGGGCCAAATGAAAGATACGGGCGATCAAAGTTGGGATTTATTATGAAATATTGTCCCTAGAATTGCGCAGATATTGCTGACTCCGCAAAAAGAGCCGTTGGGATTTCATCCGTTGCTTTTATAGCCGTTAGAAGGCGCCCGTTTGATACGATCTTCTCATTCTTTGCTCTCCAAGATTTCTGCGATTCTCTCCACCTTTGATCTCTCTCTCCAAACCTCCAAGATTCGACCATGGTTTCCACTAGGGCTGAGAGATCCGCCGCCAAGAAGAAGGCCGACGACGCAGCTGAAGCGGCTGCGAGGGAAGCGCTTCTCACCCTTGCTGATCAGGGTGCTGTACGCACTGGCCGTCTTGGCAAGCTTCCTATTCGTAGGAAGAAGTGGAGAGTGGTCACTGAGATTCCTGCTGGGCCATCTGAACCAATGGGCACGCCCACGAAGCGCCGGTGGACTGTCAAGACTGCCGCCGGACCAAGCAAATCCAAGACTCCCTCTGTGGCGAGTCAAGAATCTGATCGTGCATCCCACGAGTCAGCTAAAGAAGGTGCGACGCCGTCTGCATCACCTGTGCGCAGCCCCCTGCCATCTGAACCAGTGCCAAGCACCGAATCATCACCGCCTGCGCAGAGCGCCGAGTCATCTCCAGCGCCTCAGAGTGCTGATCTACCACCTGCGGCTGTGCAGAGTCCTGAGTTGCCGTCTTCGCCATGGAGTTCTGCGCGTACCCCGTCAGCAGAGCACAATTCTCCACGGCCTGATCCGGAATTCCCTTATGGGGATTACCAAGAATCCACGCAAGGCAGTGGAGAGGCAGAAGAAGAAGAAGTCTTCTCTCCCATGAGAGAAGACAGCCCTGATGAGCCTGCACAGCAAACGCCTGCTGATGATTCTATGGAGGAGACGTTGGGGGCCTGTTTCCCACAACTCCAGGCGAGGCAGAAGGCCAAGAAGAAGGCCAACCAGGAGGCCAAGAAAGCCAAGAAAGCCAAGAAACTGAAGAAGAAGAAGGCCAAGCGAGTGCCTTCAGCAGAAGAAGACAGTACTGAGCCTTCGCTCAAACGCCTCAAGGTGGAGGCTGCTGAATCTTCCAAGCCAGCTGATAAGGGGAAGGCTAAACTCTACCCTGAAGATGAACCTCCATCAGTGAGATATGTCTCGTCTGATGCTGAATCAAGGGGCGTGGAGCTGAGGAAAAGGGACCTGTTGCACGAGAAGGGGTTCCTTGATCGCCTAGCTGACCTGCCGCAGTTCTTGCGCGCAGGGGTGATCAACCATGGCTGGGAGGAATTCTGTCGACCTCCCAATCCAGCATACACAAGCATGGTGTATGACTTCTATGCGAACGTGCTCAGCCCTGAGGATGGCCTGTCTGTGGTCAGAGGGGTGGAGGTTGATTTCTCAGCCAAAGCCATTAATGAAGCATTTGGTCTAAGGGGCCAGCCTCACACAGACTACGCACGGATAGTGGATGAGCCGACTGAGGCTGTGCTAGAAGAAGCCATCCGCACCATTGGCCAGCCTGAGGCCTCCTGGACAGTCTCACGCAATGGGCGGCACACGCTCATGAGTGCCAACCTCACGGCTAAGGCAGCTGTGTGGTTCTCTTTCGTCAGAAGAAGACTCTCCCCAGTGACTCATGAGACTACAATTAACCAGAGCCGTTCGCTGCTGGTTTATGCTATCATGAGAGGTCTCACGATCAACGTGGGAGAAGTCATCAATGCTGCCATAGCCGAGTGTGCTAAAAAGGGTAAGGGGCCATTATTTTTCCCCAACATCATAACAAAGTTATGCTTGCTTGCAGGAGTTCCTACCGAGCGCTTGGAGCAGCAGCTGCCCTACACAGGCCATCTGGAGTTGCCTGCACACCTACGGCTGAGAAGGAAGGGCAACATGGAATTTGAGTTGGATAGGCTGGCGGCTGAACAGTCCCTATCCATGGCCTGTTTGATGGACCTGCAGAGAAGAATGGCTCAATGGGCCAACTATGCGCAGGCGAGGGACAGAGAAGTTGCAGACCAATTGGGGTGCATCTTCCCAGACTTCCCCACCAACCTCCTAACTCCATGGGTGCCCCCACGACCAAGGCGACCAGATGAGGATGATGAGAATTGAGTGCTGGTTTGAAGAGCACTAGAGGGAGTATTACTGATCCCTAAAGAAACAAAAGACAATTTTCCTGCTTTTTGATAGAGTAATGTATATTATGCTGTTTTTTGGTTAAGTTTTGATCTGTTTTGGATGTTTAGTTTTATGTTTTTCCTTTTGCTTAGGATAGTTTGATGTTAGTTGATTAGGTAGGATAGTTTAGTTTTATTTTTAGGATGCATAAGTCACGGGGAAAAGCATGCTAGGGGCCTGAGTTAATGTTAAATCTGCCCAGATTGTATTGCGAAATAATTGCGGTTCCCGCAATTTTTGTGACTGATTGCATGTTTTTGACTGCCCGTTTAGTTAGGCTGTGATCTGTTAAATTCTATCTTTTGCTGCTAGCATGACTACCTTATATAGCTGATCTTGAAGCATGCTGGATGAGTGTCATAGGACACCTTTTGATAGTTTAAATTTGCCTCTGAATAGTGCTCAGCATGCATAAACCATAAGTCCTTAAACTTGTCTGTTATGTTCAAATTTTCTGCTGCTGGGATAGTTGCTTCTAGAATGTTTTGCCTATGCCTAGGATGTTTAGATTCTCTTTGTTTTACTTTAGACTAGATGCTTCTAGGACAAGTTTGGGGGTGTGCCACCTCAAACACTCATTGGGGACAATGAGTAGTTGAAGTTTGGGGGAGGCCACCCTAGGCCTAGGAACATTCCTCTCTTCCTTAAGACATAAGCATTCTTCTTCTCCTAAAAAATTTTTTGTGATAAATAGAAAAAGTGAAAAATAGAATAAAGAGGGGAGTCTTTCTCAAGTTGCTGAGTAATCAGTGCCAAGTGTGTAAACCACAAGTGGCATTGCATCAAAAGGCAAACCAAGGGGAGACTCCACCTAAGTAAAAAAAGAAAGAAAAAAGAGAAATAGGGGAAGAAGAATGTGTGCTTGGGAGTTATAATCTTGTGGCTTAGATGTCCTATGAAAAAAGAACTCTGATCCTTAATGAGCTAAGCACAAGGTTGTAGCTTTTAGGTTTGTCTAGGGAGATGAATGTTTATCCTAGGTAGTGATGCCAGGGTTTAGGTTGTTCTCTATAAAGTACCACTGTCACTGTTAATACTAAGACTGGCATGACTCTAAGGAATCCTAGACACATTAAAAATAAGCTGGAAGCATGTACTGAGTCTGGAGTAAAGCTTGGTAGAATTTGAAACCTTAGGGATAGTAGCATGATATCATAGAAGTAGTTAGATCAGTAGTAGAGGGTCAACAAAAGCAGTGGGTATAGTAGGCAGGTGAAGTCAGAAGAGGCTAGACAAGAGGTTAGTTCTAAACTTAGAAGTGTGTCACAGGACAGCACTGCTAGAGGCAAGAATATAAGGGAGTTAGTGAGTAGTTAAAAGAAGAAGAAACAACAGCCTAAGTAAGTCCTTAGTATGCTTGAGGACAAGCAAAGCCTTAAGTTTGGGGGTGTGTTAAGTCTCTGAAAGTGACTTATTTAGGACCCATTTAGCTTAAGAAGATGTACACATTTAGGTGTTTTTGTTAGCATTTAGCCTAAACCTATGCTTTAATATGAGAATTAGAAGAAGGTAGCTAATATAGGACTTATGCACAATAGGTAGAAAAAGGGGTGAAAACCGAAGAAAAGAATGAAAAAATAACCCTTGCGAATGCATTGCGGAATAATTGCGGTGGCCGCAATTATTCAAGTTAAAACCGTAAGTTGGCTGACATTTTTCTGTTTAGATCCGACTTTTCAGGGATTCGTTCTTTCTCCTCCATCCATTCTGATATATGACGTTGAAGACTGATGGTTCTCATTGGCCCAATCGCACCTGCAAACTACTATAAAAGGGGGTCAAAGTCGGAGGTTCAGTCATCACTCGAAGTGCAGAAGTCTTCACACAGTCCACCATTTCTCTCGATTTTCCCTTGCCGTCTGTTGGAGTGAGGTTCTCAGCTTTTGGAGTCGATAATCTGATAGGAAGGAGAGAAGATTCTTCTTCTCTCTCGATTGGATTCATCCAAGCACGGCTGAATTCTCATCACCATCATTCGAGGCGACTGCCACGAAGATTTCCAGCACACCTTTACTGTTTTCTGCTCTTTCCTTCTCAATTCCATTTCTGTTCGATGTTGTTCTTAGCTTAGTCATTTACTTATTGCATTTCGTTGTTGTCTGCCTTGAATTCATTCTGTTTAAGCTTTCCTTTGTCATTCAAACACTTGAAGTAATCAAAGTAAGTTTCTGCATTTCACAGTTATTCCTTATTCTGCTACGAGTTTGGCTTGCTGTTTTAAGCACTTTTTCCTTCTAAGCATGTCTACTTTATCTTATATTTCTGTTCTTCATATATCTATGAGTAACTAAATTCACTTAGGGGCATGCTAATGACAGAACTATAGGCTAAAAAACGTAAGTCAAGTAGGTAGATCAACACTCGAACATTGATTGTATGTAAGCTTCATCCCACGGGCAATTTCGATTGGCCATCCATTTTGTCCAAAGAACTCCTAACCTCTGGAAGGAGTAAGAGTTCAGAGTCATATAATCATGCTAGCCTTCCATGGTAATCAGGAAACGGCCTAGGAATAGGCGTTTCCCTAGTATAAACTGAACACTCCTGTTTTAACAAGATGCTTAAGACCTTACTTTGAAGTCGAGTAAACTTGAGTCTCTCATGCATGGAATCGGACGATACTTGAGATAGAGTGAGTTTAATGTGTAGAGAGTTGATCCAAAGCTTGATAATCGTAATAAAATGCCTATAGGACAGTCATTAGTAGCCCTTAATTCACCCATTTAACCAGTTTTTCGCTGCCAATTAATTGCGGATTAATTGCGGTTCTCGCAATTCTGCTAAATTGCTTTCTGTCTAGCTGTTTTCTTCTTCGTTTATTGAGTCCATCTCTTGTCTTTTAAGCCTGATTTTAACTTTAATTTGTTTATGGCATAATCCTTTATACATTCAGCAAAAAGTAGTTAATTAAAAACCAATTTTACCCCATCAAGTTCATCCCATCTTTCTTAACAAACACACTTCGCGAATAGCTAAAACTAAGTCTCTGTGGAAAAAACGAATTAAATATACTTACTACTTGCTGTGAGACCATGTATGCTTGCATGTTCTAAGTGCTCTCTCTACCCTTTTGCTTATTTATCTCTACACATTGAGCACGCAACAAGTTTTTGGCGTGGATTCTTGGTAATCCCCATAAGGGAATTCCGGATCAGGCCGTGGAGAATTGTGCTCTGCTGACGGGGTACGCGCAGAACTCCATGGCGAAGACGGCAACTCAGGACTCTGCACAGCCGCAGGTGGTAGATCAGCACTCTGAGGCGCTGGAGATGACTCGGCGCTCTGCGCAGGCGGTGATGATTCGGTGCTTGGCACTGGTTCAGATGGCAGGGGGCTGCGCACAGGTGATGCAGACGGCGTCGCACCTTCTTTAGCTGACTCGTGGGATGCACGATCAGATTCTTGACTCGCCACAGAGGGAGTCTTGGATTTGCTTGGTCCGGCGGCAGTCTTGACAGTCCACCGGCGCTTCGTGGGCGTGCCCATTGGTTCAGATGGCCCAGCAGGAATCTCAGTGACCACTCTCCACTTCTTCCTACGAATAGGAAGCTTGCCAAGACGGCCAGTGCGTACAGCACCCTGATCAGCAAGGGTGAGAAGCGCTTCCCTCGCAGCCGCTTCAGCTGCGTCGTCGGCCTTCTTCTTGGCGGCGGATCTCTCAGCCCTAGTGGAAACCATGGTCGAATCTTGGAGGTTTGGAGAGAGAGATCAAAGGTGGAGAGAATCGCAGAAATCTTGGAGAGCAAAGAATGAGAAGATCGTATCAAACGGGCGCCTTCTAACGGCTATAAAAGCAACGGATGAAATCCCAACGGCTCTTTTTGCGGAGTCAGCAATATCTGCGCAATTCTAGGGACAATATTTCATAATAAATCCCAACTTTGATCGCCCGTATCTTTCATTTGGCCCAACCGAATCTTGATTTTTAAAGTGCGATTTACTCCCCTTGATCCCCTCTTTCGATTCCCTACAAAAACAAACAAAACAAACATTAAATACGCAATTAAAATTACACCACAAAACATACAAACGATCATCGATAAAAACAGAAAAAATAAACTAAGGCATTGGCCTTGACTAAACGAGCACAGGAACCACTCGTTCTCTCTCGTTTCTAACTTCATGCTTCATGTAGGAGGAAGGCTGAGAGAGTCTTTACATCCCCCTCCTCATAGTAGTGCTTCAACCTAGCACCATTGACCATAAATGGCTGTCCTTGCTGTAAATTTTTAATCTCTATGGCACCATGAACAAAGACATTAGTAATAATAAATGGACCTGACCATCTAGACTTTAATTTGCCTGGAAATAGCTTTAATCGTGAATTAAATAGCAATACAAGTTGGCCCTTCTTAAAGTCTTTGATCCTAAGTCTACTGTCATGCCATATTTTTGTCTTTTCTTTATACATCTTGGCATTCTCATAGGCCATGTGCCTAAGCTCATCAAGTTCATGTAGCTGTAAAGATCTTAGTGTCCCTGCATCCTTCACACAAAAATTTAATTCTTTCATGGCCCAAAATGCCTTGTTTTCTAACTCAAGTGGCAAGTGACAAGCCTTGCCATATACCAACCTATAGGGAGACATGCCTAGAGGTGTCTTATATGCTGTTCTATAAGCCCAAAGTGCATCCTCAAGCTTGAAAGACCAGTCTTGTCTATTTGGTTTGACTACCTTCTCTAAGATGTTCTTAATTTCCCTATTTGAAATTTCAGCTTGACCATTTGAGTGTGGGTGATAGGGAGTAGCTACTCTATGCCTAATGTTATATTTAGCCAATATCTTCTCCATAGCTTTATTAATGAAATGTGACCCCTCATCACTAATGATAGCACGAGGAGTCCCAAATCTAGTGAAAATGTGTCTATGCAAGAAATTAGTGACTGTCTTAGCATCATTATTAGGACATGCCTTAGCTTCTACCCACTTTGACACGTAGTCTACTGCTACTAGAATATACAAGTTACCTGATGATGGAGGGAAGGGTCCCATGAAATCAATGCCCCATACATCAAAGAGCTCCAACTCTAAGATGTAGGTTAGGGGCATCTCATCCTTACGACTGAGGTTACCTGTCCTTTGGCACTCGTCACAGTTGTGGGCATAGTTGTGGGCGTCCTTAAAGATTGTTGGCCAGTAGTAGCCACTCTGAAATACCTTGGCAGCTGTTCTTTGACCACCAAAGTGCCCACCGTAAGGAGATGAATGACAGTGCTGCAGCACAGACTTCGCTTCAGCAGCTGAAACACATTTCCTCAACAACCCATCAGCACAGGTCCTGTAAAGTATGGGGTCATCCCAGATGAATTTCCTTGCTTCATGGAGGAACCTTTTCTTCTCTTGTCCTCCCTTGAACACTGGTAATACCTGTGATGCACGGAAGTTAGCAATGTCAGCGAACCAAGGTTCCTCATCGTTATCACGATGAGTCAAAGCAAAGATATGTTCATCTATAAAAGCATCAGAAATTGCGGGGTCCGCAATTTTTTCGCAATTGTGCTGCAATCGAGACAGGTGATCTGCAACCACATTTTCACATCCCTTCTTGTCCCGAATGTCCAAATCGAATTCCTGCAGCAATAACACCCATCTAATTAGTCTAGGCTTAGCATCAGCCTTTCTCATTAGATATTTTAAAGCAGAATGGTCAGTATATACAATGGTCCTAGTTCCTACAATATAGTTCCTAAATTTTTCACAAGCAAATACTACAGCAAGCATCTCTTTCTCTGTAGTTGTATAGTTACATTGGGCCTCATTCAAGGTCTTACTAGCATAATAGACAGGATGTGTGAGCTTGTCAATCTTCTGTCCTAACATGACTCCTACAGCATAGTCACTGGCATCACATAGCATCTCAAATGGGAGATCCCAATTTGGTCCTACTATGATTGGTGCTGTGACCAGTGCTTCCTTAAGGGTTTTCCAAGCTACTACACATTCCGTAGAGAAGATGAATGGCCTACCTAGCTCTAGTAGCTCACATAGAGGCTTGGCTATCTTAGAAAAGTCCTTGATGAACCTTCTATAGAAGCCAGCATGCCCTAAGAAACTCCTAATAGCCTTGACATTTTGGGGCTCTACCAACTTCTCTATGACCTCTATTTTCGCCCTATCCACTTCTACACCCGCCCTTGACACTCGATGTCCTAAGACAATCCCTTCATCTACCATAAAATGGCACTTTTCCCAATTCAGGACTAGGTTAGTCTCCTCACACCTAGTCAGGACTTGTCCTAGGTTTTCTAGACAGGTTTTAAATGAATCCCCAAAGACTGAGAAGTCATCCATGAATATTTCTATCATGGACTCATCCAACTCAGAGAAGATTGCCATCATGCACCTCTGGAAAGTTGCCGGTGCATTGCATAAGCCAAAAGGCATTCTGCGGAAGGCAAACGTTCCAAAAGGGCAAGTGAAAGTGGTCTTCTCTTGATCCTTAGGGTCTATAGTTATTTGATTGTAGCCTGAATAGCCATCTAGGAAACAGTAGTAGGCTCTACCAGCTATTCTGTCTAGCATCTGGTCAATAAACGGTATGGGGAAGTGGTCTTTTTTAGTTTCTTTATTTAGTTTTCTGTAATCCATACATACCCTCCACCCTGTAACAGTCCTTGTTGGAATTAGTTCGTTATTCTCATTGACTACCACAGTTATTCCCCCCTTTTTAGGTACACATTGGATGGGGCTCACCCACTGACTACTAGCTATGGGGAAAATTACTCCTGCATCTAACCACTTTATTATTTCTTTCTTCACTACCTCTTTCATAGAGGGGTTTAACCTACGCTGGTGATCTACCCTAGGTGTGTGTTCTTCCTCTAGAATAATTTTGTGCATACAATAAGAAGGGCTAATGCCTCGAATATCAGCAATAGACCATGCTATAGCCTTCCTATGTTGCTTAAGCAGTAAAATTAAATCAACCTCATGCTGTTCACTTAGCTTAGAAGAAATAATTACAGGCAGCGTATCATTCTCTCCTAGATATGCATATTTGAGGTGAGTTGGTAGTGGTTTTAGTTCTAAAACAGGTGGATGCTCAATGGAGGGCTTCAGAGGGTTAATAATTCTATCAGTTAAATCTATAGTCATACATACATGCTGAGGGTTATTTACAGGCATGTTCATTATGTCAGCTACATTTAGATCATCTATATCTATTTGTACATATTCACTAGCATGCTTGGTTAATAATACATGCTCTAATTGTTCTTCCATAAGTGAGTCAATAACATCCATGCTAGCACAAGACTCAGAATCAGAGGGGTATTTTAAAGCTTTGTAAACACTAAATTTTACCTCTTCATCATGAACTCTCATAGTTAACTCACCTTTTTGCACATCTATTAGTGCCCTACCTGTGGCTAGAAATGGCCTACCTAGCAGGATGGGTACCTCCTTGTCTGCTTCATAGTCCAGGACAATGAAATCTGCAAGGAAAATGAATTTGTCAACTTTAACTAGAATATCCTCAATCTTACCTTCTGGATATGCGATGGATCTGTCTGCTAGTTGTAAAGTGACAGTAGTTGGACGTGCTTCTCCTATTCCCAACTGACGGAATAGGGACAGGGGCATGAGATTTATGCTGGCGCCCAGGTCACAAAGCGCTCTGCCCACATGCTTGCCTCCAAGTTCTACAGGTAAGGTGAAGGAACCAGGATCCTTCTCCTTCTTGGGCAGCTTGTTCTGGAGGATGGCACTGCACTCCTCGGTGAGGTTTACTGTTTCAAACTCACCAATTATCTTTTTGTTAGTAATGATATCCTTCAAAAACTTTACATATGAAGGCATAGACTGTAAAACCTCTACAAAAGGAATGTTCACATGCACTTGCTTAAGTATTTCTAAGAATTTATTAAAATGAACTTCCTGTTCCTGCTTCTTCTTCAGCCTTCGAGGATAAGGAGGTGGTGGCACATATGCAGGCACGTCAGGTCGCCTTATGATAGGTGGAGGCCTTGGAATTTCTTCTACGTCCTCAACAATTGGTTCCAACCTGGCTCCTGATATGCTAGTTGGTGGTGGACCTTGGCTTGGCAGAGACTCCAGTGGAGCACTAGACTCAGTGTTCTCTACTCGCTTTGGTGTGTCCTTTGTATTGCTCACCAATGGTCTTCCACTCCTGAGTTCAATTGCTTGAACTTGTTCCTTGCCATCTCTCCTTGGTACCTCGGTATCAGCAGGGAGTCTACCTTGGGGCCTACTTTTAAGTTCATTGGCTAACTGGCCTATTTGGTTTTCCAGGCTCCTAAGGGTAGCTTGCTGGCTCTGAAGAGTAGCATCATTTTTAGCTATATACTCCTTGAGTAGGTTTTCTACAGAAGATCCTACAGGTTGATTATAAGGTTTTTGGTACATTGACTGGTTATGTTGGGGAGTGAAACCAGGTGTTCCACTCGGCCTTGGTTGGTTAGGATTTTGGTTAGTGTTTTGCTGGCCACCCCATGACAGGTTAGGGTGGTTTCTCCAACCAGGGTTATAGGTGTTGGAGTAGGGGTTGTTCCTTGGCTGCTGCTGACTTCCTACATAGCAGACCGAGGATGGATTCCCAGGACAGTATTCATAAGGGTGTCCTTCCCCACAGAATCCACAGATTGGTGCCTCGCCTTGACTTGGTTGGGTGCCCATTGACATAGCTGTGGCGGTATTGGCACTGGTTTGGAGATTGGCCTGAGCCATGTGCTTAACTAAGTTGGTCAGGGCATTTATCTGGGTGCTCATGGCGCTTAGAGCATCCTTGTCTTGAGCCCTAGTTGGCTCTACAGGATCATCTGACCATCTACAGTGAGAGGTTGAGATCTTCTCCAAGATCTCATAAGCTTCGTTGTAACTCTTGGACAACATGGAACCTCCAGCAGATGAATTTAAGACTTGTCTGGTGCTGGGGTTGCATCCTTTAAAGAAGACTTCTATTTGGATACACCATGGAATGCCATGGTGTGGACATTTAATGAGAAGGTCTTTGAATCGTGTCCAAGCTTCGTGAAGAGACTCACTTGGAGCTTGTTTGAATTTTATGATGTCATCACGAAAAGTTGAATTCCTATCAGGTGGGAAGTATTTGACTAGGAATTTTTCTGCTAGATCTGTCCAATTGCGGACAGATCCTGAGGGTAAAGAATTTAGCCACGTTTTGGCTTTGTCCCTCAAAGAGTAAGGGAAAAGATATAGCCTCAGGGCCTCTTGGGAAACTCCAGGGATTAGGAAGGTGTCACTAACTCCTAAGAAGTTCCTAAGGTGATTATGGGGGTCCTCATTTTCTATTCCAAAGAATTGTCCCACAGTGGACAGCATTTGGAACATCACTGGCTTTAACTCAAATGAGTGGGCAGTGATTTCAGGACGGATTATGCTGGGGTTCAGCTCCCCAGGCATAGGTACTAGATATGAAAGAATGGCACTATTCTTGTCATTCGCTATTTCTATGGGGTTGCGAATGGCAGGTGCCGGATTTGGAACTAAATCGACCATTTCTTTGGTTTCAGGTAAGATTTGAGGTATAGGAGGTTGTTTAAAGAGGCGTTTCTTTGCTTTATTTCTAGCTCGAAGTGATCTTTCAGGTTCAGGATCGAACTCTAAATTACTATGTGAACGCTCACTCATAAACTACCTTAACAGTACCTGCAAAAGAAATGAAACAGATTAGTTTCACTCAATGATAAACTTGGTTTTCTTAAACTTAACAACTTCGTTTTCACTTAAAATAAGTCCCCGGCAGCGGCGCCAAAAACTTGTTGCGTGCTCAATGTGTAGAGATAAATAAGCAAAAGGGTAGAGAGAGCACTTAGAACATGCAAGCATACATGGTCTCACAGCAAGTAGTAAGTATATTTAATTCGTTTTTTCCACAGAGACTTAGTTTTAGCTATTCGCGAAGTGTGTTTGTTAAGAAAGATGGGATGAACTTGATGGGGTAAAATTGGTTTTTAATTAACTACTTTTTGCTGAATGTATAAAGGATTATGCCATAAACAAATTAAAGTTAAAATCAGGCTTAAAAGACAAGAGATGGACTCAATAAACGAAGAAGAAAACAGCTAGACAGAAAGCAATTTAGCAGAATTGCGAGAACCGCAATTAATCCGCAATTAATTGGCAGCGAAAAACTGGTTAAATGGGTGAATTAAGGGCTACTAATGACTGTCCTATAGGCATTTTATTACGATTATCAAGCTTTGGATCAACTCTCTACACATTAAACTCACTCTATCTCAAGTATCGTCCGATTCCATGCATGAGAGACTCAAGTTTACTCGACTTCAAAGTAAGGTCTTAAGCATCTTGTTAAAACAGGAGTGTTCAGTTTATACTAGGGAAACGCCTATTCCTAGGCCGTTTCCTGATTACCATGGAAGGCTAGCATGATTATATGACTCTGAACTCTTACTCCTTCCAGAGGTTAGGAGTTCTTTGGACAAAATGGATGGCCAATCGAAATTGCCCGTGGGATGAAGCTTACATACAATCAATGTTCGAGTGTTGATCTACCTACTTGACTTACGTTTTTTAGCCTATAGTTCTGTCATTAGCATGCCCCTAAGTGAATTTAGTTACTCATAGATATATGAAGAACAGAAATATAAGATAAAGTAGACATGCTTAGAAGGAAAAAGTGCTTAAAACAGCAAGCCAAACTCGTAGCAGAATAAGGAATAACTGTGAAATGCAGAAACTTACTTTGATTACTTCAAGTGTTTGAATGACAAAGGAAAGCTTAAACAGAATGAATTCAAGGCAGACAACAACGAAATGCAATAAGTAAATGACTAAGCTAAGAACAACATCGAACAGAAATGGAATTGAGAAGGAAAGAGCAGAAAACAGTAAAGGTGTGCTGGAAATCTTCGTGGCAGTCGCCTCGAATGATGGTGATGAGAATTCAGCCGTGCTTGGATGAATCCAATCGAGAGAGAAGAAGAATCTTCTCTCCTTCCTATCAGATTATCGACTCCAAAAGCTGAGAACCTCACTCCAACAGACGGCAAGGGAAAATCGAGAGAAATGGTGGACTGTGTGAAGACTTCTGCACTTCGAGTGATGACTGAACCTCCGACTTTGACCCCCTTTTATAGTAGTTTGCAGGTGCGATTGGGCCAAGGAGAACCATCAGTCTTCAACGTCATATATCAGAATGGATGGAGGAGAAAGAACGAATCCCTGAAAAGTCGGATCTAAACAGAAAAATGTCAGCCAACTTACGGTTTTAACTTGAATAATTGCGGCCACCGCAATTATTCCGCAATGCATTCGCAAGGGTTATTTTTTCATTCTTTTCTTCGGTTTTCACCCCTTTTTCTACCTATTGTGCATAAGTCCTATATTAGCTACCTTCTTCTAATTCTCATATTAAAGCATAGGTTTAGGCTAAATGCTAACAAAAACACCTAAATGTGTACATCTTCTTAAGCTAAATGGGTCCTAAATAAGTCACTTTCAGAGACTTAACACCTATTACAATGGAAAGTGGAGCTCACTCGCATGCCAACAATGGCGGAGCTCCACGGAATATAGAGAGAAAATGGGGAAGAAGAAGGGAAGAATCGCCGGAATCGCTTGGGAGAAGAAGGAGAAAAAGCTCTCCAAAAATTATGCAGAAAATCGTCTTTTAGCTGTTGTAATCGTCGTAGCGTCGAGACGCTAGGCCAGCGTCTCGACGCTGTGCCCTAAGTAATCCGCGCGCGCGCGCGCTGGCGTCGCGACGCTAGGCCAGCGTCGCGACGCTGCCCCGATGAATTTCCAGCGCGCGCCTCCTCCGAAGCGTCTCGACGCCAAGCAGGGTCTCGACGCCAGGGCAGCGTCGAGCTAGCGTCTCGACGCTATCACTCGACGCTTGCTCTCGGGTTTTTCCAGCGTCGAGCCAGCGTCTCGACGCTGGCTCTCGGGTTTGGGGCTGATGCTTTGCCTCTCCAAGGCTGTTTTGGCCCGTTTCTTCACGGAACAAATTCCCCTCTTCCCGATGCATTCCCGGGGCGCTAAAACTCTGCTTTAAGCTCTCGAACATGCCCAATGGACGCACGAGCTCTTTGCCGCTTTTCTCCTACAAAAGAGATACATTTAATCAATTGCGAGCGGCCTTTAGCTATAATTAGGACGTATTTAATAGCTCCAAAATGGAGTTATCAGAACCCTCTCTAACGAGGAGAGGGTAGGCGCCTATTGTTCAAGCCCCAGAGTCAGCTATTAAGGGAATAACCTATCTACTAACCCTAAAGAGCGGGTTAGGAGTGGACTCCATCTTACTACACTATGTCCCCAGCTACCTATTGAACTTTATCCCTGAGATGGTAGGCTTATTGAGCGGACATTCTGCCACTCTCACCCATACAAGTCTAAGGATACTGTCTAATAAGCAGGAGTTCATAGTAAGCTCAGGATTGAGATCGAGTTACCTAGGCCATCAGGTGAAATAGTCGGTCTCTTCAGTAAACGGTGTTATAAAGAGAGAGCGACTTTTCGTGGTTCAGTCTTACGCAAACTCATCACGTAGGACGCCCCCGCTCGCACATCTGGATGTAAAACGACTCGGATCACATCGTTTTGTACAATACAAAACGGGCCGCATCCAATAGTGTTGCCAGGATAAGGTACCCAACCTTATCCATATACTATAGACCGTTTTGACTGTCTACTTAAGCTTGACCCACATTCATGTCATACATGAAACTCAAGTATCTATGATCGTCAAGGGTGTTGGTCATTGGTATAGATTAATGCAAACACGTTTCACTTTATTCCAACAAACACCTTTACTGAATAAAACTTAATAACTCATTATTACTAAATAGACAATTTACAAACATAACTGTTTACAAACCACGAGTTTTAGGACATTAAACCCAACAGTTAGGGCGTCCCTTTTTAAATACCGCTAGGGTCAAAATCGATGTTTACAAGGGCGTCATATCTTTGGAATATGACGAGATTGTTCATGAGTTTTCCATGTTTGATTTGAAATCTGTGAATTGTATGGATTGTGAGAAGGATAAGAATTTGACCTCGAGCTTGAGGGATAATTCTTATGTTTCTGTGAAGAAAAATGATTTGAATTTGAATGTTGATGGTTATGTTTTTCATTTGACTAATAACGATGATATTCACGTGCTTGAGGCACGAAGAGAAAAAATATGTTTGATGGATGTTTATAGGTCCAGCGCGGACGAGGAGATGATTGGAACGTCCCCCACGCTGTCGGACTACGGTTGACTTTGAGAGGAGAATTCAGTCGAGCAAACGACTTTAAAAATTTTGCGCTTCTCGGAGGCACCCGAGTGTTGAACTGTTTTTCTGTCTTTAGTTTTATCGTTTTTGTTAAGTTTCGTAGTTTAATTTAGTTTGTTTTGTTTGCTGTTTTTTCTTAGGAGTTGAAGGGAGAAGTTGAAGGAATTGGCCTTAAATGAAAAAGCGTCGCCTCTCGTCCCTCGCTAACCTCGCAAAGATTAGGGAAATTTCGTTTTCCTTCTTTTTATTTTGCGCATATCTGATGGTAGAAGCATTGGGGACAATGCTATCTTCTAAGGTTGGGGGTGGATGTTATGGAGTGTCGTATGGATATCCATGTGCAGTTGTTGAGCAGGAGTAGACTTAGAATTTGAAGTGCTTGGGACTCTGTTTATATGCTTTCTAATTGTGATATTCTAGAAAATGCTTTTATAATCGTGACATTTGCATATCTAGATTAGCATGGGGTAGTTTTGCACTTATTAGGTCCATGTCAAAAAATTTAAATTTTTTTCTGTTGCTCCCTCGCATCCATAGAGCACTTAGCAACCTCTTCTTAGACTCCGTAGGCTTAGATTAATCGCATGTTGCATTAATTCTTGTTGTCACCCCGAAAGGCACCCCTAGGGAAGCTTGTTGCATGAAAGTTAGTAATTGATTAATCGAGTTAGCAAAGCTATTAAGCCTAGTAAAAAAAAAGCAAAAAACATGTTGTTTAGAAAATCCTCCCAAGGTGCTCCTCCTTCTTAAGTGCGCGCTAAAGAAGTGAGCGTTAGTCCTTAAAAATGTGAAGCTTAGGCCTAAGCTTGACATGTTAGGCTTCTCGGAGAAGAAAAAGAGAATAAAAAGTTGGGTTCAAAGAACCGAATTAAAAAGTACAAAGTACTAAAAAAAAAGGGAAAGAGAAAATTTATTTTAAGGCCTCTTAATTTGTTGCTCTCTCTGATGTGATTAAGCTTTAGTCTTTTCTTAAATGCTAGAAGTAGAGGAAAAATGGGATGACATGTTACATGTGGTTTTTCCGAGCTTGTGTAGGTTTAAGATAGGTTGGCTAGCACACACACACGTTAGGGAGCGATAGTTAATTTTTGATGTGTTCTTAATTAAGTGCATGCGTCGATTGCTTTCTTGAGCATGTTAATGTTTTGATCTTTAAAAGCATCGAGGTTTGAATTAGAAGCATGCATGTATAGTCCTTAGAGTTGAATTCTAGGTTTGCCTTGCTCGAGGACTAGCAAGATTTAGGTTGGGGGTGTTTGATAGCTCTATTTTGGAGCTATATTTCACTCCTTAACTCTAGCTAAAAGTCGTGTTTAATTGTGTAATTTACCTTGGTTTTAGGTGATTCGCGGCAAAGAGCTCGTGGTGTCCGTTGGACGTGTTTCGAGGCTAAGGAGGCCATTTTAGAGCTTCGGGAATGCTTCGGAAAAAAGAGAGCTTCAAGCATGAAGAAATGGCAAAAAATTACCATGCAAAGGCAAAATTCAGCCCCCAAACCCGAGAGCTAGCGTTGAGCAGCCAACGTCGAGACGTTGCTCAACGCTGCCCAGCGTCGAGACACTTGTCCGAGGCGTCGCGACGCTCCGAAGAGGCTCGCGCTGGAATTTTAGGGCGCAGCGTCGAGACGCTGTCCCAGCATCTCGACGCTCCGACGGTATAAAGCCCATTTTTCTGATTTTTCATCATCTTCTCCACCGTTTCTCCTCGGATTTCTGCCATTGCAGCTGTATTTTTTAGCTTTTCTTCCCCTCTTTTACCTTATATGAACTCCAAGCCCTCCATGGGAGCTTGGATGCTTCTAAGTTCCATGGAAGGCTAAGGTAAGGTGATAGATTTGGGATTATTGTAGGGATTTGTGAAGTTTTGTAATATTTTGATAACCTAGACTTTATAATTTTGTCTTGGCATGTTTGTTGTGTAGCATTTACTCTTTCTTGCTTAATTTATGAGTATGCTTGAATGATAGACTGACGAACTTGACTTCTAGCATATTCTATCGTTATAGATTAGAGAAGCGTGGCCTCTCCTAATCGCCTTAGTAACATAGAGGAGTAAAACAAATCGAAGTATCATTTTAGATGTTCTGAATGTTGATTGCTTCAGGGTTGCCGGGTAATCGCCTAGCATTTAGAGTGTCTAATTGAATGTTTGCATAAATTGGTAGTTACTACTTTAATTAAGTTGGGGCTGATCATTCTGATTTAGAATTGACAACTCTGATTAATATTTATGTGGCCGGTTGCTTCAGGGTTGCTGGGAAACCGTTTATGTGCTTATTTCATTCATAGCCATGTTGTTGAGTTAAATGATAAAAATTACATTACTTAGCAAATCCTGAAATTCCCAAATCCATCACGCTCGACTCATTGTTATTTTTTCGTTAGTACTTTTTGAACTAATCTTGCATGCAAAACCCCCCCTTGTTGGTTACTTTGTTTCAATAAATTTTTAGTTTAATTAAAATATCAAATTCCAATTCGACATCCTCTTAGTGGACCTGTTACCACTAGCGGCAAAGCTAAGGGCTATAGGTTATAAATTTCATTTTTGGCAAGCTTCGACGGCTTGAGAAATTGGAGTACATTAAAAAAATACTCCCACCACCAGCCTTCCTGGTTTGATGCTTCCATAGCGAGATCCTCGCGAAACCTGTAATACGCACAAAAAGGCTTATTTAAGTACAAACAAGCTTGGATATGTTCATTTATCGCCTAAGGACTCAAAAGCAACCCTTTACTCAAATGTATGCTAAATCCTTTGAAACTCTCAATTGAAGCTTATCAAATACTCATTAAAGATTCTGTATTCTTCCTATTTTGGGTCTAAATAACTCTCATTTGAAGAGTTAACACACCCCCAAACTTGAGCTATTACTCGTCCTCGAGTAGTGATCATGTCATCATTCTCCTAGATTTGACATGAAGATTGTAACTCTAACATTGTTGTCTACTACTTTAGCTGTCCAACATATCCACCTCATCTTTTTGCTAACACGCAAGTTGCTAGCAACTGTTGCATGGCGAAATCATCTCGAAGCTACCTGGCTATCACTTTTGCTGTTCTGTAACCGACTAAAGCAAAGTATCAACTTCCCTTTATTTGCTAAATAGCTTCTACCAGCTTCCTATTAGAACTTCACAATCTTATCATTCTACAATTTCCACCTACTCCTTGATTTCATTATCTCCCATACTTTTAGCTCAAAACTTTCTTCCTCTCAATCTTGCATTCAGTACATACTTCTAGCCTCGATAAACAGATTCCTTCTTTTTCTCAATATTTTCCTTTCTAGTCATGCCATTTCCACAAAACAGGTAATCAAATTTCAACTTCTAGAACAAGTGGAACATGGCATCACCTTAAGGTAATCATTCTTTTCCAGCACACTTTTCAGATACAACTCTTCACTTAGTTTTAACATAAGATAAGAGTTCAATTCGTAGGACATCTAAGCCTTTTAGAGTTGTATCTTAAGAGTGATGAATCCTTCCCTTTTGCTATACTTTTGTTTTTCTTACATTTTCATTCTTTCTTAGTTGCCTTTTTACACAGTGCCAACTGTGAGGCTCACAATCAACCCTGGTTACTCAACAACTTAGAGAAAATAAAAAATTTATTTTTAGCACTTTTTTTAAATATTTTTTTTTAGGGAAGTTTTCTTACTTAGGAAAGAGGAACGCTATTGAGTTTTCATCTTTTCTATAGGTTGCCTCACCTTAAACTTAAACTTCTCATTGTCCTCGATGAGAGCATTTAAAGGTGGCACCCTCAAACTTCGCTAGAAGCATCTAAGACAAGACTGAGCTAGAAGATCGTTTCTATTGCTAATTTGTGGAATGAAATCTCCTAGGCTTTATCCAGCGCTATAAGATCGCTTAGCTCGCAATAAGGATGGTACTACCAGTCGTATTAGGTGTTTAGAGAGTTTTAATGCTTTGCCTAAGTTCAGCTTTTGACACTCATCCAACAAGCCTATCCTAACCAGCTATCTTAGAAAACAGGCCTAACAGTTTATGCAATCAAAGCAGGCGGTTACGTCACGAGACAGAAACGTAAAGTGTGGCAGCAATGCTAGTTTTACAAACTTAACGCATTACTATAGAGAATGAATGCAAGATAACAAAGCTAGCATACACGAGAGAGTGACATGCTTCTTGAATGATTGACACAATGAATGCAAAAGGCAATTTCATTGATGCTCGCGCGAAGGGTACACTAACTACCCTAACTATTCTAATTAATCTACCTAACAGGGCCCAACGAGCAAAGCAATAAAAATGCGAAGTTAAATTGAAATAGTCTAACCTAAAAAGAAAAATAAACAGATAATGATTTCATGATTTTTTTTTTTGGGGGGGGGGGGGGGGGGGGGGGGGAGGGGGTTGGGTAACAGGGTTATCAGAAAAGCAGGCCTAAGTCAGGGAATAGTCAAACTTCCCCGAACGATTTTAGTCTTCTCGTTCCTCTTCATTGTCGCTGCGCGAAGCCACCCATGGCTGAAGGATTTCCTCTCGAAAGGCAGGTAGTTGGCACTGGAGATGGGCATTAAGGGCTTCATCCCTTTCTTTCGCATAGAGAGCTCATTGGAGATTCTTTTTCTGCAAATCTGCGACTTGCGCTGCAACGTTATACTGCATGTTTGCCAAGTTGGCCAGCTCGATCTCCATGTTTCCCTTTCTCCTCAACTTCTTCTCTGCGGCTGAGACTTGAACTCCTGCAAGCAAGCACAATTTTGTAATTGTGTTTGGGAAAAATAATTGCCCCTTCTCTTTTTTAGAACACTCCTTGATGGAGCTACAGATAAGTTCGCCAACGTTTATCGTGAACCCCTTCATGATGTCATTCAGTAGAAGGGTGCGGTTCCGGTTGATGGATGTTTCATGAGTAACCGGAAGCAATCGCCGCTTCAGCAGTGCGAACCAGACGCCAACCTTGTCTTTCAGATGATAGTTCAACAAGGTGTGCTTTCCTTGCTTTGAAACAGACCACTGAGCTTGGGGTTTCCCAACTTCAATCAGGGCGGCTTCCAACACTGCTTCTGAAGGGTTTTCAATCAGCAGCGCATACACTCCCTTGACTACTGAGTATGCTCCTTCCTCTGTTTCTATATTGGCGTAAAAATCATACACCATATCAGGGTAGGCTGCAACCGGTGGTCTGCAGAATTCGACCCATCCGTGGTTTATGATCCCTGCTCTTAGAAATTGTGGGAGGTCATTTAGAGCATCCAAAAATCCTTTCTCATGAAGGAGGTCCCTCGTCCACAGAATTTCACCCCGTTCGCGGGCTTCAGTTGAAATGTAACGCTCTGGTGGTGGCGTTGCGTCCTCTTTAAACATTTTTCCTTTCCCCTTGTCCTTCATTTTGGTTGCTTCGACAACCTCCTCATTGATGCTTGACTTTTGCGCCGGCAGCGGTGCTTTGCACCCAGCTCTACTCGATTGCTTTGGCCGTTTGGCCTTGATCACTAGCATCTTTCTTCTTTTCTTTTTGGTCTCTTCCTCAGATTCTTCCCCTAGCTCGGTATCTATCTCTTGCACTAGAGCTTTGGTAGAACACTTTTGAATGTGCTCCAAAATTCAAGTTGTCGAGGCTTGCCAAAATAAAATTTATAAATACCGAAACTACTAAGCTTTGGAGCTAGTGGTAACGGGTCGATCCACAAGAAACCTAAATCAACCTCTCTTAACTAATTTCTATTTGCCTTTTTAAACTAAAACTCAAAATAAAATAAAGGGGGAGTTAATTAAAACTAAACTAAGCAGAAATTAAACTAACGGAAAAATAAATGCGAAAAGTAAAGAGCAGAAAAATAAATGTAACACGTGCTCCTAATTCGAGGGATCGAGATTTATCTTGATGCGCTTAGATCATAGGGATTCTAATCATGCTTAGTAATTTAATTTCATGCACGCGAAATGTTTGCTCGTTTCTATAGCAAACATCCCAATGAATTAATTAGAAAAGTGCAAATCTAATTAAACATGCTCTTTAACTAATCTAAGTTAGCTACGCTTAAACCATCCAAAGAACAGTAACGGGTAATATTGCGACGAACCAATTGATCGAGAACTCGACCAATTGGTGCGATTTCTCTTCTTTCCCTAAGTCTATCGTGCAAACGTTAATTAATTCTATTCTCCTACTGTCACTTAGGTTAGAATTAATTAGTCACGCTTAGACCCTTGTTACCTAGCGATTGAGGCAATTATACGTCCTAATATTTAACGGTAAAACATGCACAAGGACTCGGGCGTCACTCCTAATCAGTCATACATGCTCATGGGATTCAAACAAAGGAAGAACATGCAAGAAATTGATAAATACAAGCTGGAAATTTCATGCTAAACCCTCCCTAATGCATCAAGACAACCCTTAAACTCAAATTAGAGCACTTACCTTAGCTCCTCGTTGTGTAAATCAAGAGAAACGATTAATGTTGAAGCTTTATTGAAGGGAAAAGGGAAGAAATATGAGTTTGGAGCTCCCACCCGAGCTTAAACAATGGTGGAAATCGAAAATGGGATCAAGAATGCGGCTAAAAATCGGAGAAGAAGGCTTTAAAGCCGTCGGAGCGTGGAGACGCTAGAGCAGCATCTCAAAGTTGTGCCCTAAGTTGGCAGCGCGCGCGCACGGGGTAGCGTCTCGACGCTGAGCAGCGTTGAGCCAGCGTCTCGACGCTGCCGCTCAACGCGTGCTCTCGGGTTTGGTGGCCAAAAATTGCCTTTCCATGGCAATTTTTGCCATTTCTTCAATTCTTCAAGCCCCTTCACTCTCGATGCGTCCATGAAGCTCTAAAACGTCGCTTTAATCCCCGAAACACGTCCTCGGACTCCCCGAGCTCTCGACCATGAGTTCACCTACAAAAAGGCATTTTAATCAATATTGAGCATGGTTTTAGCTATAATTAGGGAGTAAATAATAGCTCTATTTTGGAGCTATCAAGCTTCAATCCTTCTTCGTTCTTCTTCTTCTTTCTCTTGCGGGTTGTCCTCCACTTTTTCCTCTTCCTCCGACCTCTCTTCCTCCAGAATCACCTTCTCGGCTGCTTCCACATCCCAAGCTGGGCTTTTAGCTATCTCAGCCTCAGGCTCTTCATCGTTGACAACCTCTTGGTTCAGGTTAGGCTGACGCATCGGTGAGATCTCGGTCCAGGACCATTTTTTTGATGTCATCGATGGAGGGCTCTACAACTTTTGGACGGAAGTGGCTGCTGAAGGCGAATCTTGGCTTTGCCCTTGTTTCCTCCAATGCTTCTTTGCCTTCTTCGTCTTCATCGACTTTCCGCTCGATTCTTTTCCTTGCGCGGATGGGATGGGCTGCTCTGGCTCAATCGCCACAGATGTTGCTGCGCCAAGTAATGTTGTCTCCGCGATTGGACTGACAACAACTGCTTCTTCAACAACTCTTTCTTCCCTTCTCTCGCTCTCGGGCTCCCGACTTCCTTTGAAGCCTTTAGTTGCTGATGAAGAAGAGCGCATCGATTCCCTTGTCGAAACCATGTTGGGCTTCTGAATTTTTGGGTGAGTATTTCGGAAGGTGTGAAAGAAATGGTAAGGCAAGATAATTTTATTTCTGTTGGAAGATCTGAAATACGTGAGCGTGGTTTGGAAGAATGGAGGAGGCGACTTTTATAGAATTCTAGGGCTGAAAGACGGTTGTGAACGTTATCATCAAGCCGACAATTCCTCTCCCAATGAGATGATTGGAAAAGTTACCGTTGGGATTTTACCGATTGTGGTAAAATCACAACATCTGCTCAACGACATTATGTTGAACCTCTGCAGCTCCCGTCCTTTCTCTTTGAAATTATAGCCGTTAACCTCTCTAACGCCTTTAGCAATTACTCCCTTCAAAGAAAATCAATACCAATTAACAAAACTTTAAATTAAAAACTCAAATTTAATGTACTGAAATAAAATTCAACAAAGCTGGAGCAATAAAGATGTAATCTTTGCGCATTTGATGCTCCATGATTCTTCTCAAGAGGATTAGCTTTCTGTTAGGAGGAACGCTGAGAGCGTCCTCTACTCCTCTTCTCCGTAAAAATGCTTTAATCTCGCACCATTAACAAGAAATGGATCGCTCTTTTCTGCATGTTGTATCTCAATGGCACCATAGGTGAAAACTTTAGTCACCATGTACGGTCCTGACCATCTGGATTTCAATTTTCCTGGAAAAAGCCTCAATCGAGAATTAAACAATAAAACTTTTTGCCCTTTTTTAAAATCTTTAGGCCTTAGGCGATTGTCATGCCATCTCTTAGTTTTTTCCTTACACAACTTGGCATTCTCATACGCCATATGCCTAAGTTCCTCTAACACTTGTAATTGCAGGGAACACAAAGTCCCTGCATCTGTTAAGCAAAAGTTTAATTCTTTTAATGCCCAAAAAGCTTTGTTTTCTAATTCAAGTGGTAAATGACATGCTTTGCCATACACTAGCCTATAAGGAGACATTCCTAGAGGAATTTTATATGCAGTTCTATAAGCCCATAGAGCTTCATCTAGCTTGTTTGACCAATCATTTCGATTAGGCTTTACAACTTTCTCTAGGATGCTCTTAATTTCCCTAATAGATATCTCTGCTTGGCCATTAGTGTGTGGGTGATAAGGTGTTGCCACCCTATGTTTCACATTATATTTAGCTAGCATGTTAACTATAGATCTATTTATGAAATGTGTGCCTTCATCGCTAATGATTGCCCTAGGTGTGCCAAACCTTGTGAACACATGCTTGTGTAGAAATTTTAATACAGTGTTAGCATCATTCAATGGACATGCAATGGCTTCTACCCATTTAGAGACATAATCAACTGCTAATAAGATGTACAAGTTACCCGCTGATGGAGGAAATGGACCCATGAAGTCTATTTCCCATACATCGAAGAGCTCCAACTCTAGAATATAAGTCAAGGGCATTTCTTCCAGTGCGTTGGCACTCGTTTCATGTTTTGGCAAATAAATATGCATCTTTAAAAATAGTTGGCCAAAAATAACCACATTGAAATACCTTGGCGGCGGTCTGTTGACCACTGAAATGACCTCCATAGGATGCTGCATGGCAATGCGTTAGGATTGACACTGCTTCTGTTGTGGTGACGCATTTTCTCAGCATTCCATCTGCACAACATCTGTACAAAATTAGGTCGTCCCACAAGTACTTATTTGTCTCATTTCATAATTTTTTCTTGTCCTGGCTCCTATTAAATTCTGGCATCACCAGCGAAACAAGAAAGTTAGCGATATCAGCAAACCATTGCTCTATATCTTTATCAGTATGAGTTAAATTGAAAATTTGTTCATCAATAAATGAATCCAGAATTACGTCTTCGGCATTTTCTTTGAAAAATCCTTCCACTCTTGACAAATGGTCCGCAATCACGTTTTTACATCCCTTTTTTGATCTCTGGTCTCTAAATCAAATTCCCACAACAACAAAACCCATCGTATTAATCTTGGCTTAGCATCAGCCTTGTTCATCAAATATTTGATGGCTGAATGATCAGTATAGACGGTGGTCTTATTACCAACAAGATAAGCTCTAATTTTTTCACAAGCAAATACCACAACTAACATTTGTTTCTCTATTGTGGTATAATTGTGTTGAGATTCATTCAACGTTTTGCATGCATCGTAAATTGGATGTGTAATCTTTCCAACCTTTTGCCCTAACATTGCGCCAACCGCATAGTCGCTCGCATCACACATTAGTTCAAAAGGAGTGGTAACGGTATTTTTGAATAACCGCAAATATCGGGTTGTCGAGACCCGCCAAAATAAATTTTTAAATACCCGATTTCACCGAGCGATTTGTAGCTTAATGATAACGGGGTCGGTCCACAGGGAATTATGCTAAACACAACTTAATTTTAATTAAACTTGCAAATTAAAGAAATGAAGAAATTGGGGGAATTTTTGGGGGAAAATTAGTTGGAAAAAAAAAATTAGTTGGAAAATTAGTTGGATTTTTTGGGTTAGCACATACCGTGTTCTCAGGAGGTGGTGGCTGACACTTTTCTTCAGGCATCTCAGATCTCTTGTTGGAATCTTCAGGCACAGACCGCGATGGTACTTCTTTACCACTTCTGAGGGCAATGACGTTAATGCTTTCCACCGCATGGGTCTCCACCTTACTCATCCTATCTTTGATCTCAGTGATCCCCTCGCTCAAAAACTTAATTTGCGCTCTTGTTTCCTCATGATGCTCGATGCTCATTTCCACAAAGGATTTGAACATTCCTTCAAGGGATTGACCTGAAATAGAAGGAAGAGCTTGCGATGAGTTTTCTTGTAACTCAAGAACAACGCTACATACCTTAGACACTTGAGCTTTAAGCTCGTCTACTTCAGTCGAAAACCGAGCTTGCTCATTTCCTCCTCCATACTGCTGAAGGTTCCCTGCCATGTTGTAGATCAACCGTCTGGCCTCTGCAGGTGTCTTGTCTCTAAGTGCTCCTCCACTCGCAGCATCTAGCATCTGCTGGTCATATGGTTGCAAACCGTCATAGAAAAACCGAGTGAGTTCAGCCTCCGTTATCGGATGGTTCGGGCAGCTCTCGCACAGCTGAATGTATCGTTCCCAACACTCGTGAAATGCCTCTCCAACTGATTGAGCGATCCCGTAGATCCTTTTCTTAAGAATTATGGCTCTCAAAGCTGGAAAATACTTCTCCCTAAACACGTTCTTCAACTCGTCCCAAGTAGAAATGATCCCCAAAGGTAAGTAGTGCAACCAGTTTCGTGCCTTTTCTTTCAAGTTGAACGGAAAGGCCCTCAAACTGATCTGATCTTCAGTCACATCACTCAGTCTCATAGCAGAACACACCATTTGGAAAACTTTGAGGTGCTTGATGGGATCTTCTTCTGTGTTTCACCACAAAAAGAAGGCACTTGATTAATTAAACCGGATTTAAGTTCAAACTTACCTGTAATTTCCTGGTAGGAAATGCACGAAGGTTGGCGGTTCAAATTAATCATGGCCAACTGTCTCAGTGTTTTCTGAGCTTCAGCTTCATCACCATCCATAGAGACTTCCATTTTCTCAAATTAAAATTTTGCACTCTAGCAAACTGATAACTCCATTTTGGAGCTATTATTCACTTCCTAATTCTAGCTAAATTTTGCTTTTAAATGGTTTATTTATCTCGTTTATAGGATATTTGCGGAGAAGAGCTCGTGCGTCCATTGGACTTGTTTCGGAGCTAAGAGCGGTGTTTTAACGCCCCGGGAGTGCATCGGGAAAAGGGCAAGTTGATCCAAGAAGAACCGGACCAAAATTGCCTAGGAAAGGTAATTTTCCAGCTCAAACTCGAGAGCAAGCGTCGAGACGCTTGCTCAACGCTGCCGAGCGTCGAGGCCCTGCCGCGGCGTCGAGACGCTCCGAGGAAGGCGCGTGCAGGAAATCATCGGGCCAGCGTCGAGACGCTCGCCTAGCGTCTCGACGCCATCGCGAGGCGCGCGCGGATTAATTAGGTCCCAGCGTCGCGACGCTGTCCCAGCGTCTCGACGCTCCGACGGATTTAAAAGGCTGTAATGACGATTTTGCAGCCATCTTTTGGCGAATTTTTGAAACTTCATCTTCTTCCTCTCGATTTTTCCTCTTCTTTTAGCTTAGCTCCGCCATTTGTGGCATAGTTGGGAGCTCTTACTTGTAATAGGGATAGATATGACATCCATGGCTGCTCTTGGAGCATTTGTGACGATCCGCCCCATGGTCGGCTAAGGTATTGTGAACGGTTTGGGGTGATTTAGGGATATTTTGTTAGGATTTTTCTTGCACTTTGATAATCTATACTATGGTTCTGATTTAGCTATTATTATTGAATGCATTTGTTATTGTTGCTTAAACCCATGCATGAGTTAGATTTCGCCGACGGACAATCGAGTTTTCTAGCTTATGTTATAGTTATAGAATAGCGATGTCGTGCCTCTCACTATTCGCCTAGTAACACAGGATAACAAAATTAAATCGGAGTATCGATGTATGTATGCTGATTGTTGGGTACTTCAGGGTTGCCGGGTAGCCAATTATCAATTAGAATGCATATTCGAATGTTCGTCGCGGTTAGCTAGTGACTGTTTAGAGTCAATTTGGGGCTGATCACTCTAATGAGACTTTAAATAAAGTTTAATTAGATCGTTAGATTTAATTAATTAATATGGAGCCGGTTACTTTAGGGTGTCCTGGGTAACCGACCGCGTGCATGTCAATGTATAGCCTTAGATTTCAAATTAAATGATAAGTGTAAGAATGCCTAGCAAGAATCCCGACATCCCACAAATCGATCACTCTTCATTCTCTTTCTCTTTAATTCTTCCGTTAGCATTTAATTCTTTTTACCGCACGCTTAAACTCCCCCCTTTGTTACAATACCCAATCGATTAATTAATCTCCATTTCAAACCTTAATTTCAATCACGTCCTTCTCTATGGATCGACCCTGTTACCACTAGCTGCAAAGCTTTTGTTAATAGGCTTATAAATTGTATTTTGGCAAGCCTCGACAGCTTGATATTTAGCAATCATTCAAAAAAATTGTCTGCCAAAATTGGCGCCGTTGCCGGGGAAGGGCAAAAATTGATTGAAATCATGTTTGAATTTAAATTTGGTTGATTGATTGTGTGCTGGAATTTTTTTCTGTTTGTAGTTTGTATGTTTAAATTTTTTTTTGTGTATGACCCGTTCTTCTGAGATTAGTGGATTACAGTTTATACCTGAGATCGAAAGAGAAGAGCGGCGATTGAGAAGAGAGGACCGCGAGGGGTAGAGATTGTTTGAAGAAGAAGGCGATCCCTTCTTTGGTGACGAGATGGCGCAAGGAGAAGCGCCAAGGACGCTGAAACAGCTGGCAGCGCCAGATTTGAATTTGCAACCCCTGTGCATCAACTACCCCGTGGTAGCAGGTAATTTTGAATTAAAATCCGGTTTAATTCACCAATGGCCTTCTTTCCATGGCAATGCAGGCGAGGATGCAAACAAGCATTTGATGGAGTTTCATTGCGTCTGTGCGGGGATGAAGCCCGCAGGAGTGACGGAGGAGCAGCTGAATTTGAGGGCATTCCCCTTTACGCTTAAGGATAAAGCCAAGAATTGGCTTTACTATCTGCCCTCCGGATCAATTACGACGTGGCAGGACATGAAGAGGGTTTTTCTAGAGAAGTATTTCCCTGCGTCCCTGGCCACAACACTGAGGAAAAGAATTTATGGGATCACTCAGGACGTGGGTGAGTCCTTGCATGAGTACTGGGAACGCTTTGGGCGCCTGTGCGCAAGCTTCCCGCATCATCGGATTGCCGATCAGCTCCTGATCCAGTATTTTTATGAGGGTATGACGCCTCATGATCGGCAGATGATCGACACAGCGAGTGGTGGGGCTTTGATTGACAAGACCCCGGTTGAGGCCAAGCAGCTAATTGCAAACATGGCGGCCAACTCACAGCAGTTCGGTATTCGAGGGCAAGGGCAAGTTCATAGTGTGACCCAAAGCCATGAGATGACAGAGATGAACGCTCAGGTGGCCGAGATTGGAAATTTATTGAAACAATTTGTCGGAGGAAACTGTGAGGCGGAAGAGGTGAACGCAATCGGGGGATATGCTTCCAACCTAAGGAAGTATGATCCTTACTCGAACACATACAACCCCGGTTGGCGCGACCACCCCAATTTCAGCTATGGGAATAGGGAAGGACAACAACGCTTCCAAGGCCAGTCCCATGATAGGCCTAATACTTCCACCCAAGCTCAAGCCTCGAGCTCCTCCAGCTCATTGGAAGTGATGGTTCGGACCATCGTGACGTCGACAAGCCAATTTCAGAAAGAAGCTCGAGAAGAGCTAAACTCACACAAAGCCGAGCTGCAAAATTTGAACAAGCAGCTGACGCAAATGGCGGTGTCGATAAGCAAAATAGAGAGTAAGAGCTCTGGGAAGCTTCCTTCCCAAACTACGATGAACTCATGTGAGAACGTGAGTGCAATCCAGCTGAGGAGTGGGAAATCAGTTCCCTCCAGAGCCGTGAAGGAAGCAGAGGACAGCCTGAATGAGTCCGCCCCAGTTGCTCTTGATGAGCTGAATGTTGAGAAAGAAGAAAAGATTGTGCAAGAGAATGTCGCCAAAGCACCCTTCCCTAGTAGGCTTGCGAAGCCTACTCTAGTGAACGAAGACGAGGAGGTCTTGAGAACCTTCTAGAAGGTGATGGTGAACATACCGCTCCTTGAGTCAGTGAGCCAAGTGCCAAAATATGCCAAATTCCTCAAGAGCTGGTGCACAAAGAAGAGAAAGTCCAGAGGGACTGAAAAGAGAAAGGAGAATGTTTTTGCGATCCTCCCAGGTACGTTGCCTACCAAGTGCAACGACCCAAGTACGTTTACTATCTCATGCATGATAGGTAGTAAAATTGTTAAAAATGCCATGCTTGACCTTGGAGCATCTGTTAATGTCATGTCGCATGCTTTATTTCTAGATTTGAATCTTAATGAGTTGCATGAGACTGATGTGGTGATTCAGCTTGCTAATGGGTCTTGTATATACCCTAGAGGGAAGGTCGAGGATATTCTGATTAGAGTAGGAGATATGATGTTCCCTGCTGATTTTCTTGTGCTTGATATGAATGGAAATTCGTTGCATGCTTCGTCCTCTATGTTGTTAGGACGCCCTTTTCTTAAGACCGCGAAAGTCAAAATTGATGTGTTCAAGGGTGTAATTTCCTTAGAGTTTGATGATACAGTGCATGAGTTTTCTTTATTTGAGAAGAAGTCTGTGGAGCATGTATCTTGTGTTGAGTATGTCGAGAATGAGAGTCTTACCTCGCGCTTGAGGGATGATTCTCATGTCTCAGTAAAAAAATCTGATTTGAATTTGATTGAAATTGATGCTGTTTTTTGTACTGATCAAAGAGATATTCACGTGCTTGAGGCACGAAGAGAAAAGAAAATTTTGAATGTTGTTTGCAGGTGCAGTGTGGAGGAGGACAAGACTGGAACGTCCCCTGCACTGTCAGAATATGGATGAGTCATTGGAGAGAATTCAGTCGAGCAAACGACTTTAAAAATTCTGCGCTTCTCGGAGGCACCCGAGTGATGAAATGTTTTTTCTGTCTTAATTTCATTGCTGTTTTTTGTTGTTTTTAGTTTAATTTAGCCTTATGTAGCTTGCTGTTTTTTTTTAGGAATCGAGGAAGTTGAGGAGAATTTTGGGCTTCGATGATGAACGCGCCGCTTCCTTTCCCTCGCCAACTTCACAAAGAGTCAGGGAAGTGTAGTTTCTTTTTCCCTTTAACTTTGTGTATCTGACTAAGTGGCATTGAGGACAATACCAACTTTTGAAGTTGGGGGTGGATTTTGTGGACGAGCATGTGTAGTTGGTTGAGCAGTGCTAATTTTGAATATTGAAGTGCTTGGGACTCTGTTTACTGTTTTCTAACTATGATAATCTAGGAAATGCATGTTGGAAATCTGAGCACGTACATAATCTAGTTTTTTGCATGACATGAGCATTCATTAGGTTCATGTCAAAAATTTTAAAAAAAAATTTATGTTGCTCCCTTGCATCTATCGAGCACTTAGCAACCTCATCTTAGATTTCGTAGGCTTAGTCAATCGCATGTAGCTTTAATTCTTGTTGTCACCCCGAAAGGCACCCTTAGGTAGCTTGTTGCATGAGAGTTAGTGGTCGATTAATCGAGTTAGCTTACGCTAAGCCTAAAGTAAAAAAAAAATAGAAAAGCATGTTGGTTAGAAAATTCTCTCGAGGCGCTCCTCCTTCTTATTGGTGCACCTAAGAAGTGACCGTAAGTCCTTAAAAAAGTGAAGTTTATGCATGAATTTGACGTGTTAGGCAACTCGAGGTTGGAAAGAAAAAGAGAATAAAATGTTGGGATCAAAAAACCTTAATAAAGGGTACAAAGTACTCGTGAAAAGAAAATGTGTATGAGAAAATATTTAGGTCTCTTAGTTTGCTACTCTCTCTCGTGTAAGTCAAGTGTAGACTGTTCTTAAACGCTAGAAGTAGGGGGAAAACGGGATGATTTGTTGCATGTAGTTTTTCCGGGCTTATGTGGGTTTAGGATAGGTTGTCTAGCACACACACACGTTAGGGAGCGATAGTTAATTTTTGATATGTTCGTAGTAAATGCATGCACGGATTGCTTTCATGATTATGTTGTGTTTGAATTTGTAAAATGCATTGAGATTTGAGTTAGTAGCATGTAAGCATGTCCTTAAGGTCAATCTCTTTATTAGCCTTGCTCGAGGACTAGCAAGATTCAAGTTGGGGGTGATTGATAAATCCATTTTGGAGCTATTATTCACTTCCTAATTCTAGCTAAATTCCGCTTTTAAATGGTTTATTTATCTCGTTTATAGGAGATTTGCGGAGAAGAGCTCGTGCGTCCATTGGACTTGTTTCGGAGCTAAGAGCGGTGTTTTAACGCCCCGGGAGTGCATCGGGAAAAGGGCAAGTTGATCCAAGAAGAACCGGACCAAAATTGCCTAGGAGAGGCAATTTTCCAGCTCAAACCTGAGAGCAAGCGTCGAGCAGTCAGCGTCGAGACGCTTGCTCAACGCTGCCAAGCGTCGAGACCCTGCCGCGGCGTCGAGACGCTTCGAGGGAGGCGCGCACAGGAAATCATCGGGCCAGCGTCGAGACGCTCGCCTAGCGTCTCGACGCCATCGCGAGGCGCGCGCGGATTAATTAGGTCGCAGCGTCGCGACGCTGTCCCAGCGTCTTGACGCTCCGACAGATTTAAAAGGCTGTAATGACAATTTTGCAGCCATCTTTTGGCGAATTTTTGAAACTTCATCTTCTTCCTCTCGATTTTTCCTCTTCTTTTAGCTTAGCTCCGCCATTTGTGGCATAGTTGGGAGCTCTTACTTGTAATAGGGATAGAGATGACATCCATGGCCGCTCTTGGAGCGTTTGTGACGATCCGCCCCATGGTCGGCTAAGGTATTGTGAACGGTTTGGGGTGATTTAGGGATATTTTGTTAGGCTTTTTCTTGCACTTTGATAATCTATACTATGGTTCTGATTTGGCTATTATTATTGAATGCATTTGTTATTCTTGCTTAAACCCATGCATGAGTTAGATTTCGCCGACGGACAATCGAGTTTTCTAGCTTATGGTATAGTTATAGAATAGCGATGTCGTGCCTCTCACTATTCGCCTAGTAACACGGGATAACAAAATTAAATCGGAGTATCGATGTATGTATGCTGATTGTTGGGTACTTCAGGGTTGCCGGGTAGCCAATTAGCAATTAGAATGCATATTCGAATGTTCGTCGCGGTTAACTAGTGACTGTTTAGAGTCAATTTGGGGCTGATCACTCTAATGAGACTTTAAATAAAGTTTAATTAGATCGTTAGATTTAATTAATTAATATGGAGCCGATTACTTTAGGGTGTCCTGGGTAACCGACCGCGTGCATGTCAATGTATAGCCTTAGATTTCGAATTAAATGATAAGTGTAAGAATGCCTAGCAAGAATCCCGACATCCCCCAAATCGATCACTCTTCATTCTCTTTCTCTTTAATTCTTCCGTTAGCGTTTAATTCTTTTTACCGCACGCTTAAACTCCCCCCTTTGTTACAAAACCCAATCGATTAATTAATCTCCATTTCAAACCTTAATTTCAATCACGTCCTTCTCTGTGGATCGACCCTGTTACCACTAGCTGCAAAGCTTTTGTTAATAGGCTTATAAATTGTATTTTGGCAAGTCTCGACAGCTTGATATTTAGCAATCATTAAAAAAGATTGTCTGCCACAAACATAACAAATAAATCAAATATGCAAATAATAAAAGAATAAACAATTCAAAAACAAAAATTCAAAAAGTCTACAAATTAAATTTAAATTCGGCCGAATTAACCTTAATTCCCCGGCAGCGGCGCCAATTTTGGTAACGGTATTTTTGAATAACCGCAAATATTGGGTTGTCGAGACCCGCCAAAATAAATTTGTAAATACCCGATTTCACCGAGCGATTTGTAGCTTAATGATAACGCGGTCGGTCAACAGGGAATTATGCTAAACACAACTTAATTTTAATTAAACTTGCAAATTAAAGAAATGAATAAATTGGGAGAATTTCTGGGGGAAAATTAGTTGAAAAAAAAAAAGCTAACGGAAAATTGGCACAAGAGGGGAAAAATTAATCTAACGAAGCATTCGACTTGGGATGCTTGGAACTAAGAATTAGCCAACAATTGGATCACAGACTAAGGGAAATATTAGCTAAACATATGGATTAACACGCAATTCGCTTTAATTGAGAAATCAATTTAAACACGCCCCATGGATAATAATTAGCCCAAATAAATGTGTTAATTAAGCATACCGATTGGACATTGGGGGCCAACGCTCTCCCAAGACCAATCGATAGCAACGGGCTAATTACGACGATTGTCTAAATTGGAAGCCAAATTAGTTTATCGATTTTAATTAGTTCTTCAAGAAGGATGAATGCCAAGAACACAAGGAAGACTATGCATTCAATGGCACCACCAATCCATGTTACTTGTCAATTGTGAGAGGCACGGCATCGCAATTTTTAACTAAGGAACATGCTAGAAATCAAAGCCGTCAATTCCTATCAATCTAACATGCTCTTGTAATATGCATAGAAGAAGAAATTAGTTCATCCAAAGTTCAAGCTAAAACAGAAATTAAAACCTTAATCTCACTAAAATTAGCTAATTACATAAGTTCTTTACAATCCCAAGCCAAAACACTAACCTACTACTCACTCATGATGGAAATGACTTGAAATGGCTTCAATCCAAGCTCCATGGCTTCTCCAATGGTGGAAAATAGCTTCAAAACGCCTAAAATGGTGTGGAGCCCGAGGAGGAAGATGATGATGTCGGCAGAAAAGCGGACTTTTAAATTTATACTCCGTCATAGCGTCGAGACGCTAGGGCAGCATCTCGACGCTATGCCCTAAAATTCCAGCGCGCTGATGTCGGGGTGGCGTCGAGACGCTTGCGCGGGGTCGCGACGCAAGGCAGCGTTGAGCGAGCGTTTCGACGCCGCCCACTCGACGCTTTCTCTCGGGTGGAAAATGCGGGGCGCGCTTCAGACTTCGGAGCGTCGAGACGTTTGGTGTGGCGTCGCGACGCTAGCAGCGTTAAGCAGCGTCTAGACACTTCCGCTCAACGCTTGCTCTCGTGTTTGAGCTTGAAATTTTGCCTTTGAGATTTCCAAATTGCCAATTCTTCATATTTTTGAATCTTTCTTTTCCCGAGGTGTTCTTGGGGCCTTAAAATGGAATATTTAGCCTCGAACGACGTCAAACGGGCCCGAGAACTCTTCACCGGCGAACACCTACAATCAAAGTAAATAAGCAAGAATAAGCGCATAATTAGCATAAATTAGGGACATAAATATAACTCTAAAATGGAGCTATCAAACACCCCCAACTTAAATTCTTCCTAGTCCTCGAGCAACGTGGAACTCTTACTTATCACAACGAAAACTATGCAAATGCTAATGACTCAATTCTCAATACTAAAAGAAGCAAGACATTTATATTAGAAGGAATTGCTTGCATGCATGCATTGACTAAGAACATTTCAAGAAATTTAAATCACTAATCCCTATGAGTGCTTCGCTCTTAGCTCCTCTATCTTGTTTCTTAAAAGCATAGAGCAATCTCACCCGACCCAAGGCTTCGCTTTCCCCCTACTTATGGCGAAACAGAACAGTCTAAGGGCTTTTCATCATCAAAGCAAGTAATAAATCATTAGGCCTCTTTTTTTTTTTTATCTCCATGAGCGCCTAACATGTCAATTTTACTTTCGTTTCAGCTTGCCTGCAATTTTATTGCACAGTGCATCTGACTACGGGCAAAATTCACATTTTTAAGGACTAGCGTTCACTTCTATGTGCTCCCTTTTCATGTAGTGGCGACCGTGGGTTACACGACCACCCCTGGTTACTTAGGCAACTCAAGAAGGAGGACCACCTCAGGAGATTACCTTTTCGAAAAAAATTACCTGTCTTTTCTTTTAGCCTAAAAACCATGCTATAATTTTGAATGAAAGATTACAAATACTAACGAATCAAACCCATCCTAAAGGTGCCTTTCGGGGTGACAACGAAATTTAAGTCAAGCAAAACCACCTTAAACCCACAAATCCAAGATAGAGTGCTACGCGCGAAACTTAAACAAGGAAGTACCGAAGATTTTTTTTCAAAATGGGCTTAACAAATGCATACATGCTACATTTCACTACAGATACAAATACGGAGGTTCTAACAGTACATCACAAAATTTCATAGTCAAATTAACATGCGCATATCAATTCAAAACAAATTCATCAGAATTCCACAACAGGACTCGACAACCACTGTAAAACACAACCCACCACCCCCAACTTTAAAAAGACACAATGTCCTCATTGGACTAATAATGCACAATCAAAATTCTAGGGAACAGAAGACCTCCCCTGAATTTTGATTTAGAGGGTTGGAGAGCACACTTCTTCTTTTTCAAGCATTACCGCAAGGACGAGCCATCCTGATTCCTGAAAACTCACAACATGAGAGTAAGTACCTAAGCTAATCCTAAGAGCAGTAAATTAAACAAAAATCTTGTACAGTTCAGACTCAGGTGTCTTCGAGAAGCGCAAATTTTTAGAGTCGATTGCTCGACTTTACCAACACTTTCTTCATCCCTTCTCATACTCGGGTTCTGCCAAGTGGGCACACTCGTCGAAGTTCTCTGTCTCCCGTTCGTGGAAGATTTTCAATCGCTGCCCGTTTACCGTGGATTCCTTTCCTGTTTCTAAACTCTGAATTTTGACTGCACCATAATGATGGACATGAGTTATAACAAATGGACCAATCCAACGGGAACGAAGTTTACCTGGCATGAACTTCAATTGAATAAGAGGACTTTTTGACCAACTTCGAAGTGCTTCCGAATGACTCGTCTGTCGTGGAACAACTTGGTCTTCTCCTTATAGATCCTCGAATTCTCATATGCATCCAGGCGAAGCTCCTCTAATTCTTGTAATTTGAGGAGTCTCACTTCGCCAGCCTGATCGAAGCTCATACTGCACTTCTTCACAGCCCAATACGCTTTGTGCTCTATCTCCACTGGGAGATGACAATCTTTCCCGAAGACCATCCGATAGGGAGACATCCCTATGGGGGTCTTGTAAGCCGTGCGATAAGCCCACAATGCGTCGTCCAGCCTGAGGCTCCAATCTTTTCTCCCAGGACTTACTGTTTCTCAAGGATGGACTTCACCTCTCTGTTAGAAACTTCGGCTTGCCCATTGGTTTGAGGATGGTTCGGGGTAGATATTTTATGATTGACCCCGTACCTTCTCATCAGGGTCTGGATCGTCTTGTTACAGAAATGACTCCCCTGATCACTTATGATGGCTCGTGGAACACCATACCTGCTAAAAATGTTAGATTTGACAAAACTAGAAACGACATTAGCAGTGTCAACCTTGGTGGCCTTGGCCTCCACCCACTTAGAAACATAGTCCACAGCCAGTAATATATAAACAAAACCGCATGAAGAGGGGAAAGATCCCATAAAGTCCATACCCCAAACCTAAAAAATTTCATAAGTCAATATAGAGGTTTGGAGTATTTCGTTCCTACTCGTGATGGATCCTTTCCTTTTACACTGATCACATTATTTACATAATTCAAAACAGTCTTTAAACAATGAAAGCCAGAAAAACCCACAATAAAGTATTTTTCTTGCTGGCCTAGAAGGCCCAAAGTGCCCCCCGCATGCAAACCCATGACAAAACTCAAGTATGAACTTATGCTCAGATTTAGGGACACATCTCCTAATCACTTGGTCTGCACAGAATTTCCATAATGTAGGTTCTTCCCAGACATAACTCTTGGCGTCGCTTTTCAGTTTAGCCCTCCTATTATACGAATAGTCAAATGGGAACGTACCTGTGACCAAATAATTGACTATGTCAGCATACCAAGGTATTTCCACGTTCACCTGGAAGAGGACCTCATCAGGGAATTCGTCATTCAGAGGCAAGTCATCTTCTCCTCGCACAATGCGGCTCAAAGGATCAGCGACCGTATTTTCTGATCCCTTCGTGTCCTAGACTGAGACATCGAACTCCTGGAGGAGCAGTACCCACCTAAGCAGCCTAGGCTTCGAGTCCTTTTTGTTCATCAAGTATCGAACTGTTGCATGATCAGAAAAGACAACCACTTTAGATTCAAGTATATAAGGTCGGAATTTATCAAGAGCAAATACAATGGAAAGCAACTCCTTCTCTGTTGTGGTGTAGCTGATCTGCGCGGAGTTTAGCATTCTGGATGCATAATATATAACGTGACTCCTCTTGTCAATCCTCTGACCCACCACAGCGCCAACAGCGTAATTGCTTGCATCGCACATGATCTCGAAGGGGATCCCCCACAACGGTGGATGTATTATGGGAGCATTGGTCAGACACTTTTTCAGCACATCAAAGGCATGCTTGCACTCCTTGCCAAAACTGAAAGGAACATCTTTTTTCAACAAGCTCGTCATCGGAGTCACTATCTACGAAAAGTCCTTGATGAACCTGCGATAAAAACCTGCGTGACCAAGAAAAGAGCGCACTTCCCGAATATTCGTGGGGTAAGGTAAGTCAGAAATAACATCAATTTTCGCCTTATCCACCTCTATACCCCTAGATGACACGACGTGACCTAGGACTATGCCTTGACTGGCGATGAAATGACACTTTTCGAAATTTAAACCAGATTTGTTTCTATGCACCTTTCCATGACACTAGACAAATTAACAAGGAAATCATCAAATGAACTCCCATAGACAGTAAAATCATCCATAAAGACCTCTATGCATTTTTCTACAAATTCAGTGAAAATACTCATCATACAACGTTGAAACGTCCCTGGAGCATTACAAAGGCCAAAAGGCATCCTCCTATATGCATAAGTGCCAAATGGGCAGGTAAACATGGTTTTTTCTTGGTCTTCCTGAGCTATGTGAATTTGATAAAATCCAGAAAAACCATCTAAAAAATAGAAATATGGCTTCCCAGCTAAACGCTCCACCATTTGATCTATGAAAGAGATTGGAAAATGATCATTTTTGGTCACATCATTCAGTTTTCTAAAATAAATACACATTCTCCAACTATTTTGGACTCGTTTAGGCACTAACTCACCCTTCTCATTCCTAATAACAGTTATTCCCGTCTTTTTAGGCACAACATGAATCGGGCTTACCCACTGACTATCAGAAATGGGATAGATGATACCTGCGTCAAGGAGTTTGTGTATCTCAGATAGCACTACCTCTTTCATGGTCAGGTTCAGTCTCCTCTGAGGCTCTCGGGATGGCTTTGCTCCATCATTTAGCCGAATCTTGTGCATACATAGAACTGGACTCAACCCATGCATATCCGCCAACGTCCATCTTATAGCTCGCTTGTTCTTCTTTAGTATCTCAACCAGCTTGCCTTCCTGCTCTGATGTAAGTGTTACGTCTCCAAAAGTGCATATTTTAGGGACTTATTTGCTATAGAATGGTCTAAACTCTTAAGCGTTTTTGATAGAATTTAGCCTAAACATGTGCTTATCTATGAGAATTCATAGAATGAAGCTAAATCAGGACTTATGTGCAAAAGAAAGGAAAAAGAATAAAAACAATGCTAAAAAGTTGAATTTTCTGTATTGCAGGAACATTGCGAAAACATTGCTGTCTCCGCAATGTTTTAAGTGAAAGTTGTTAAGTTGTCTAACCGTCCGCCGTTCTGTTGCGATGTTTCAGCCGCCCATCTTTTCTCCTGCTGCCACGTGGAAGGTCGTCGTTCAGAATGGATGGTTCTCCTTGGCCGAATCGTACCTGCAAAACACTATAAAAGGAGGTCAAGGGGGAAGGAGAACAACAAGCTTGGAAGCGTAGAACTCCCATCTCAACGCAGTTTCTTCCCTATTTCTTCTCCCGTTTGTTGGCGTGAAGGATTCAGCTGTTGGCATCGATAATCTGAGAGGAAGAAGAGAAGATCCTTCTTCTCTTCTGATTGGATTCATCCCCAAACAAAGCTCCCCTTCTCCCTTCATCCGAGGCGCTTGCGGCGAGGGTTCACGCACACATTTACCTGTTTTCTTCTGCTTTCTGTTTCCTTTTTATTGCTGTTTGTTGCCATTTACTTCTGTTAGCTACATTGTTTCATTTCGTCTACGTCTGTTTAGACTTTATCGTTTTAAAGTTGCTGCTTGTGTAGTTTCGAATCTTGTTTAATCGAGGAAGTGTTTGACTATTTCGCGAGTTCCTTTTTGCTTTCTGTCTTCTGTTTGTTTCCATATGAGTACTGCCAAGCATGTCTAAACCATCTAATCTTCTCACTCCATCATCATCCATGAGTAACTAAACCACATAAGGGTCTGCTAATGATGAATCTATAGGTAGAAATACGTGAATTCAGCATGTAGGATAGCTTCAAATGCATTGAATGTATGTGTGCTTCATCCCACAGGCAATTTCGATTGGCCATCCATTTTGTCCAAAGAACTCCTAACCTCTGGAAGGAGTAAGAGTTCAGAGTCGTCCATTCATGGTAGCCTTTCATGGTAGCCAGAAACCGACCTAGGAATAGGCGTTTTCCTAGCACAAATCATTAACTTGCTTATATAAATAGATGCTTAAGCATTACTTGGACATGAGTAAACTAAAGGATCTAATGCATGAAATCGAGAGATACATGAGAATGAGTTAATTTGATGCATGATAAGTTGATATATTGCTGAAGAATCGTATGAAAAAGCCTATAGAGGAGTCGTTAGTAGCCCTTGTTTCCACACTTTACCCTTAAAACGCTGTTAGTATAATTGCTAGAAAATTGTTCTCTACGCAATTTTCTTAGTTATACTTTTGCCTTAGCCATTTTTCTTAGCTTTCTGTTTTGCGATCTTAGTGCTAGATATTTGCTTTCTCCGCAATTCTTTTTCTTCTACATTCAAGTTAACCTTTTTGCTTGTCCTTGTTTATGCTTACATATGTCGCACGTTCTTTATTAGTTAGGCACATTAATCCCAATTCTACCCCATTTAAACCATCCTTTCTAATTTAACATCTCACTTCGTTAGTAACTAAGAATAAATCTCTGTGGGAAATCGAATGAAAAAATACTTCTTACTTGCTACAAGACCATGTATGCTTGCATGTTCTGAGTGCTCTCACGTTGCATTTTAATTTACACATTGAGCACGCAACAGTAAGCTCCTTAGAAATAATTACCGGAAGTGTCTCCACCTCCCCCAAGTACACGTACTTGAGGTGACCCGACAATTCCTTAAGTTCCAACTTGGGAGCCTGCAAAAGAGAGGGTAACATCTTAGTTGGCTTCTCACATGCCTCTAAAGTAAAGACATCTTTTTCACATAGATATGACAAAAGGGGCATGCTATTTTCAATTTCGCCAACGGTCTCAGTAAAAACAAATGGGTCATCCCCATCAACAATAGTCATGCATTCTTCCTGTTCTAATGTGTCTATCAAATCAATTTTACATACAGAATGCACATCAGCATGGTGTTTCATGGCATTAAAGACATTAAATTCAAACACCTCTCCTCCATACTCCACATACAAAGTACCATCATGCACATTAATCTTAGTCCTAGCAGTTTTCATGACAAGTCTACCTAACACGACTGAAGCGGCAGATGATGCATTATCTTCCATTCTTAGGACATAAAAATTAGCAGGAAAAATAAGATCTCTAACCCGAACTAACACATCCTCAACTACTCCTAAGGGGTGAATAGAGGACCTATCAGCCAATTGGATTATGACACTAGTTTCCTGCAATTCTTCCAGATCAAGACTTTTGTAAACAGAGTATGGCATCACATTTATCGAAGCCCCTAAATCTAGCATCGCATGCTTGATTTCCTAATCTCCTATGGTGCATGGTAAGAGAAACATACCTGGATCCTGACATTTATCTGGCATGTTTCGCATGATCAAGGCAGACACATGTTTACTTACCACCACTCTTTCGGTGCTCTTCGCTTTTCTCTTGTTAGTGCACATCTCCTTGAGGAATTTTGCATACCTTGGAATCTGTTGAATGGCATCTAGCAGTGGTATGTTGATTCCGGCCTTCTTCAATGTATCGAGGATGTCCACGTCCTTGTCTTCCTTGGGCGGCCTCACCAACCTGCTAGGAAAGGGAGCAGAAAGAATGTAAGACTTAATAGAAGGAGATGGGTTAGCACATACCGTGTTCTCAAGAGGTGGTGGCTGACACTTTTCTTCAGGCATCTCATATCTCTTGTTGGAATCTTCAGGGACAGACCGCGATGGTACTTCTTTACCAGTTATGAGGGCAATGACGTTAATGCTTTCCGCCGCATGGGTCTCCACCTTACTCATCCTATCTTTGATCTAAGTGATCCCCTCGATCAAAAACTGAATTTGCGCTCTGGTTTCCTCACGATCCTCGATGCTCATTTCCACAAAAGATTTGAACATTCCTTCAAGGGATTGACCTGAAACAGAAGGAAGAGCTTGCGATGAGTTTTCTTGTAACTTAAGAACAACGCTACATACCTTAGACACTTGAGCTTTAAGCTCGTCTGCTTCAGTCGACAACCGAGTTTGCTCATTTCCTCCTCCATACTGCTGAAGGTTCCCTTGTTGGGATTTATGCCCTAAAGCCTCGTAATTAATTAATAATTATTTGATAATTATTTTATTATTAATATTTGCAATTTATAATATTCATTATATAAATAAAATCCAAGGTTATTAGTGTAATCTTGAACTGTATGTAGTTGACATACGAGAGGATCATGTTCAAGTAATAACCTAAATGGTCTATAGTATATGGATAAGGTTGGGTGCCTTATCCTGGTAACACTATTGATACGGCCCACTTTGTAATTGTTACAAATGATTTGATCCAAATCATTTATGTAGAGACATGTGAGTGGGGGTATCCTATACAATGAGTTTGTATAAGACTGGACCACGAAATATATAATCTCTCTTTATAAATCCGTTATTTGAGAAGATTAATATTTCACAGGATGATCATATATGACTCGATCTTAATCCTGAGTGAGTTATGAACTCCTGCCTGTGAGGGCTCGTCCTTTGATTTGTATGGGTGAGAATGGCCTTTATAGCCGATTCAATAAGCCTACCATTTTGGGGACTTGACCAAATAGAAAGTTGGGAACATAAGTTTCACAAGATGGAATTCACTTCTTCCCTATTGGGAAAGTAGATGAGTAGTTCCCTTAAGTGCTGATTTCGGGACTTGAACAATGGGGCCCCACCCTCTCACTGGCCCGAGAGGGACATGGTTTATGGTTGGATCATAAACAAGTTGTTCATTAGAGAATCAGTGGTACTTAAGGTATAAGATGTAATTACAGGGGTAAAACGGACTTTTGACCCATCTGTAATTACGAACAACTCGTGAAGGATCGACTTGCAGGTAATGGTTATATCCATGGACACAACTTGTCTTACAGTGCATAAGAGTGCAACTCTAGGCCTATAGTGGAGTGACCTAGAGTTAATGAATGAAAGCCAATTAATTAATGAGTTTAATTAATTAATTTTGTATCATTGGAGCTTATAAATCTGTAGGTCCATAAGGTCCCCTTGCTAGCTCATAGTAATGATCAATTTAGTTGAAAGAAAATTTGAAATATTCAAATTAATATTTAATATATTTGATATATTAAATGTAGAAGAGTAAAATATATTTATTGTATTTGATACATTAAATATTAGAGGAAATAGTTTATGTATATGATACACTAATATTAAAAACTATATACTTATGTTATTTGAATGTGATTCAAATTGGTTTAAAGTATATTATAAAAGATTAATTTTATAATATTTGAATAAGATTCAAATAAATATAAAAGACATATTTTAATATATTAGATATTAAAATGTATTTTATAAAATAAAATTAATTCCTAAAAGCCTTATTATAAATAAGACATTTAGGTTTAGCCAAAAGGTTGGCCAAAACACACTATTCACCATCTGCAGAGAATTGTTCTCTCATTCTTTCAAAGAGCTCCCACAAGCCTTGATCCCGTGTTCGAGTCATAGCGAGGAAGATCTCGTGGAAACACAAGAAGATGATTGTTCATCAAAGGTAATTTTATACATATGCTTAACTTGTATTTTTTGTTTAATTCTAAATAAATCAAAGTAACGATTCCAAACGCTTCCGCTGCGGGGAATGAAGAGTTCATTCCCTTCAATTGGTATCAGAGCTTCTTTGAGTTTTGTTTAGAATTAATTGTAGATGGTGGGTATTTTAATTTTGTTCATATATGTGATATATGTGGTTTGCAAAATTGATTGTTTAGGCATATTTGATTGGCATTAGATTTATCGCTTTTGATTAGATCAATTGTAAAACCTTAAAAGGTTTAGGGTCGTATGTAATTTGGAGAAATTTCATGCGGCGGTTGTTCTTTGCAATTTTCATTTGTTTATTTTATGAATCCAACATTTGTGGCTGCTGGTTAAACTAAATTTCCTCAAATCATTAAGCACTCTTGAAGTGGTTGAACCAAGATCAATTCAATTGTTGAATTGAATCTGGTGGAATTGAATTTAGTGGCGTGAGGATGTGTCAGGCTTCTTCAACTTGTGGTTGCGGGTAAACAAAAGATCAATTGAATTGTTAAATTGGATTCAAATTTGGAAGGCTCAAAAAAAGAAGATTTTGAAGACCAAGATATGTCTTGGATTTAAATTAATGTAATTCAAAATTGCTTTCAATTTCTTAGGATATGCCAAATATGCCGGTCAATTTTGCTGTGTTATTAATTTTAATTATGCATGTTGATGTATGATTTAAATTTATTGATTGCATAAAGTATGTCATCTAGATTAAAATCCCACCATAGGTTAAGCATGACCATGCATTTTAATTATTTTTAATATAATTGTTATATTTGGAATAGTATGATTAAAATGCTTTCTAATTTGATTAGATGATTTCCTAATATGTTTATATTTCAATATCTTTCAATATAATTGTTATATTTGGAAATTTTAAACTAGGGATATATTTTACTAGATATAGTGATATCTTTTAATAAGATTGGGAAATCTTTGCCTAATAAGATTGGGAAATCTTTGCCTAATAAGATTGAGAAATCTTTTCCTAATAAGATTGAAAAATCTTTTCCTAATAAGATTGGGAAATCTTTTCCTAATAAGATTGGGAAATCTTTTCCTAATAAGATTGGGAAATCTTTTCCTAGATTGGGAAATCTTTTATTGGGAAATCTTTTATTAGGAAATCTTTTAAATCTTTTATTGGGAAATCTTTTATTGGAAAATCTTTTCCTAATAAGATTGGAAAATATTTTCCCAAAATATTTTCCCAATAAGATTGAGATATCTTTTCTCAATAAGTATTAGGATATTTTTCAAATGAGCTTAGGATATTTTCCTAATGAGATTAGATTTTTTCTTTCGTTATTTAAAAGATAATTAATTCATTCTTTAAATAGTTTAAATATTTGAATTTAGTTTATCTTTTATTCTAAAAAGGTTAGAATATATGATAATCTTTAATTTTGTTTTAAAGGGTTTAAAATTGTTAAAAATTCAAGATTATCCATAAGGTGAATTAATTTTTAATAGGATTAAAAAGATTGCTTAAAATCAACTAAAGTTCATTGATCTAGTAATTAATAGTTAATTAAAGATTAATGAATTTGAAATAAAAATTGACTATAAGGGAACCCTGTCTAAGAAAGGTTACTCGGGTGAGGTACTTAAGTTGACTGAAAAGGAACACCTCTACCTGAGAACTGGCCTGGGGGTTTAATTAGTCAAATTTTATTTTATTTCATTAAGCTGACTCATAATGTGATTAGTTTTAAATAGTTTAAAATACTTGGTAATTCACATTAAGATCAATCTAACCAACATAAGGGTTATGAAAGGGTAGATTGAAAAACTTAGATAAATGAGATTAGCCTAATTTGTCTAAGTAATAGAAAACCCTATTTCAAAATACTTAGTGGGAGAAAGACATATGTCAAAATAACCCTACGGTCTCTACTATAGATTCACAACGTGAGATTCATGTGAGGCCTCGAGGCGGCTTTGGACCGTCCCCCTACGGAAGGTGTTTACATGGGTCAATATCAGGGTGAATCTCTTGAGAAAGTATTTTTAAATAGTAAGTGGGAGAAGGAAATGTGTCAACATATCCTACGGTCTCTTTCATTGGTTCACAACGTGAGATTCATGTGGGGCCTCGCGGCGGCTTTTGGACCGTCCCCCTACGGAAGGTGTTTACATGGGTCAATATCAGGGTGAATCTCATTAAGGTTGGTTGAGATTGTTAATGATTTTCTTGACCAAACTAATGGTAACTAAATGTAATAGAAATAAGAGTTATTTTGGGATAACACTTGGTTGAGATTGTCTCGGTTTAGTGAAGGGGCATTTGACCTACCCTACGGCGGCACTTGTTCTAACTCACTAAAGTATCATAGCATTAAAAATTAATGTTTCAGGGTTCATTTATCAAATTGTTTGTTTTCTATGCTGAAATTGAATGAATATTGATTGCATGTTATTAGATAAATATATATATTTTTTATATATTTCAATATTATGTCTATTTCTCTCAATTTTAATTTTCGTTACTAATTTGTCAAATTGAGAAAATAATATCACTTGGAAAAATAATGTTAACACTATATAATGACCGTGTAAATTTTTTCTTTAATTTGTCTTTATTGAGAAATGTTCTCAAAAACCTGTTGCCAATGCTAATCGAATTGTTCGTAAAGCACATGATTAATAAATCAATATAACGAGATGGCTTATACAAATTTTCTATTTGATATATTAGATGTCAAGATAAGAAGATAAAGAAGATGACAACAACATATGAGATATTGTTGAAGTCAATAACAGCTAGATTTAGATATTTATCTAAATAATCTCAAAAATTAAGTATTACCAAAATCCAAGAAAAGAAACCATATGACTGTAGCTAAAAGAAAATAGTTTCTAAATTAGCAAAGTAGTCATAATAAGAGGAATTTATGAAATACCTCTATAAGAAGAACATGGATAAAAGTAAATTTGATTTACTAGATTTTTCCATTACCACCTATATAGTAGATTCAGATCCACTATTAAGATTCGTTCTTCATTACATTTTATATAATTCTTGGAAAATACTTAATTATGTAGAATGATCTCTACTTGTTGGCACTAGAAAACCCATCTCAATTAATGTAGTGGGAGACATTAAGATGTCCATAAGAAATAATTGTTCTTTAATGCTGAATATGGTGTTTTTAGTACCATAGGAGAAATTCAATTTCTCTAACTTTATTACTAATAAAATGTTCATATCGTATGAATATTTTAGTACTAAATTTTTATTTTCAAAATTGTTTGAAAAGTTCAGCCGAAAAACAAGAATAATTTGTATGTGTTAAATTGTTAACATATAAAATACTACACAGTGAGATATTCAGGATTATAGAATCCAGAATATAAAGACAATTTATATTCTCCTAAAATATGATACCCGTCTTTGGCATTCAAGATTGATTCTGATCAATTTGAATAAAAAGACTACTACGAAGTGATTCTCTAAATGTTAGAGTTAATTACTTTATATGTCTTAATTTCTTGCCTTTCATGCAAGATAATCAATAGGTTTTTGTTGGAAAAGCCTACAGGCCAAAGAACACTTATGAATATTTCATCACTCTAGCTGATGACTATTCAAGAAATAAGTATCGTAACCTAATGCAACATAAGTCTGAATATTTTGAAAAGTTCAAGGAATATAAGACTCAAGTTGAAGGTAACTTAGGTAAATCTATCAAGATACTATGATCAGATCACAGTGAAAAGTACAGGAACCTTATGTACTAAGATTAACTGATAGAAAGTGAGATTTTATCTCAACTCTAGCACAAAGTACAATTGTGTGAAATTGTGTTGTAAGAGGAGAAACAAGACCTTGTTAGACATGGTCAGAACAATAAAGAATTACATGTCATTATCAGACTCTTGTTAGGATATACAATATATATTGTATAGTGAACATGATTCTATCTAAAAGGTGTCCATGAGACAACTTTGAGATTATAGAAGAGTAGTAAAGTTAGTTTACAACCCTTCGAGTTTTGGGAGTTTTAAGCATACATGCTGAAACTTGAATATGTTCAATAGTGTTGAAAAGTTGGTTCCAAGTGAAGCCACTAAATAGTTAACAAAAGTTGTTAACAATTTAATTACATTGGATAGTCAAATGGATCCTAGTCATGAATTGGATAAGCCTCATCGTAGTGGGAGAGTTATGAGATGACCCGACCGTTACAAGAGCTTATATGAAGCCTAAGTTGTCGTATTAGATGACAAAATGTAGGGCTTCTTGACCTCAAAGTTGAAATGATGGTCAATGACAAAGACTAGTAGACCAAAGTCATAAATCTCGAGATAGAGTAGATGTACTCATCTTTATCTAGAACTTGTAGATATTCGTGATGGGGTAAAACCCATAGGTTTTGAATATATCTACAAAAGTAAAAGATTTGTAAATAAGAAGGTACAAACCTTCAAAATAAGACTAATGACAAATATAGATGGAGAAAGTAAACTATGAATAAACTTTCTCATTTGTTGTCATATTAGAGTATAAAAGCATTTCCTAATTCATAGTTGCATATGAGATATGTCAAGTGAAGGTTTAAGAAATCTTTTTTTTGAAAAGAAGTCTTAAAGAATGCATTTACAAATCAATTACATGAGTTCAATTTCAAAAATCAAAAGCAAAAGGTTTGCAAGCAGTAAAGGTTCATTTATGAAATGAATTTGATCACTAAATTTTTGAATGTAAGGTTTGATAAAAGTATCAAAAACTATGACTTTGAATAAATATTAATGATATTGTATAGACAAGAAAATCATTAATTACTTAGTGGAATTTTCTCATATTTTATGTGGATGACTTATTACCCATTGTGAATGTTGTAAGATTTGAATCCAACATAAAATGTTGACTACCTAACCAATTCCAAATGAATGATTTAAATTACTGGGTATGTCCTAAAATAGAGTTTTCGAGGATAAAATGTTATTTATGTCTCACACATCTTACATTGACAAAATTGCTGTCAAGTATATGATGTAGTACTTCAAAAAATGATAATGTATCATTCTTACATGAAGTTTAGATTGTCTAAGGAATGGTGTCCTAAGACATTTCAAAATGTTGAGAACATAAGATTGACTATCTACGTTTGAGTGGGAGAAAATCTAATGTACACTTGAGACATGACATTTCACAGTAAAATTGGTTAGCATTTATTAGTTAACCCAATGGTATGACCATTGCACGAAAACATAAAAACTTTTCTCAAAATATCTATGGATAAATTGAGAAATTATATTTTTGTGTATGAGGTTAAAGATTTGATCTTTACGAGATGCACTGGTTTTAACAAAGATTTATGGAAATCTATGTTTACCCTAGATGATGGAGTATGGTATGCAAATTAAATGTTCTTACTTATGAAGTAAAGAACTTGCATAACTCAAATAATTTCTTATTGGTCTGAAAGATGTTTCAGATATAGTTAAGCCTAAAACGTTTTATGTAATGGCTAAACTTAAGAAACTTAGATAACATCAATACATAGGGTATCCTGAGAGAGAGAAAATCGTGGTAGGACCAAGATGACTTTTAATTGACAGTCGTTTTGATCTATATAAAAAGACTTTCCAGGCTAAAGTGTTTGAAAGCCACCTAGAATGTCTAGGATTATGAGACATGTCTAGTCTTCACTAGGGCAAGTGGGAGAACATGTTGGGTGTAGAGTATGCCCTAGGATACATGTCTCACCGGCTTTAGTGCAAGTGGGAGATTGTTGGGATTTATGCCCTAAAGCCTCGTAATTAATTAATAATTATTTGATAATTATTTTATTATTAATATTTGCAATTTATAATATTCATTATATAAATAAAATCCAAGGTTATTAGTGTAATCTTGAACTGTATGTAGTTGACATACGGGAGGATCATGTTCAAGTAATAACCTAAAAGGTCTATAGTATATGGATAAGGTTGGGTGCCTTATCCTGGTAACACTATTGATACGGCCCACTTTGTAATTGTTACAAATGATTTGATCCAAATCATTTATGTAGAGACATGTGAGTGGGGGTATCCTATACAATGAGTTTGTATAAGACTGGACCACGAAATATATAATCTCTCTTTATAAATCCGTTATTTGAGAAGATTAATATTTCACAGGATGATCATATGTGACTCGATCTTAATCCTGAGTGAGTTATGAACTCCTGCCTGTGAGGGCTCGTCCTTTGATTTGTATGGGTGAGAATGGCCTTTATAGCCGATTCAATAAGCCTACCATTTTGGGGACTTGACCAAATAGGGAGTTGGGAACATAAGTTTCACAAGATGGAATTCACTTCTTCCCTATAGGGAAAGTAGATGAGTAGTTCCCTTAAGTGCTGATTTCGGGACTTGAACAATGGGGCCCCACCCTCTCACTGGCCCGAGAGGGACATGGTTTATGGTTGGATCATAAACAAGTTGTTCATTAGAGAATCAATGGTACTTAAGGTATAAGATGTAATTACAGGGGTAAAACGGACTTTTGACCCATCTGTAATTACGAACAACTCGTGAAGGATCGACTTGCATGTAATGGTTATATCCATGGACACAACTTGTCTTACAGTGCATAAGAGTGCAACTCTAGGCCTATAGTGGAGTGACCTAGAGTTAATGAATGAAAGCCAATTAATTAATGAGTTTAATTAATTAATTTTGTATCATTGGAGCTTATAAATCTGTAGGTCCATAAGGTCCCCTTGCTAGCTCATAGTAACACTAAAATGATCAATTTAGTTGAAAGAAAATTTGAAATATTCAAATTAATATTTAATATATTTGATATATTAAATGTAGAAGAGTAAAATATATTTATTGTATTTGATACATTAAATATTAGAGGAAATAGTTTATGTATATGATACATTAATATTAAAAACTATATACTTATGTTATTTGAATGTGATTCAAATTGGTTTAAAGTATATTATAAAAGATTAATTTTATAATATTTGAATAAGATTCAAATAAATATAAAATACATATTTTAATATATTAGATAGTAAAATGTATTTTATAAAATAAAATTAATTCCTAAAAGCCTTATTATAAATAAGACATTTAGGTTTAGCCAAAAGGTTGGCCAAAACACACTATTCACCATCTGTAGAGAATTGTTCTCTCATTCTTTCAAAGAGCTCCCACAAGCCTTGATCCCGTGTTCGAGTCATAGCGAGGAAGATCTCGTGGAAACACAAGAAGATGATTGTTCATCAAAGGTAATTTTATACATATGCTTAACTTGTATTTTTTGTTTAATTCTAAATAAATCAAAGTAACGATTCCAAACGCTTCCGCTGCGGGGAATGAAGAGTTCATTCCCTTCATCCCTGCCATGTTGGAGATCAACTGTTTGGCCTCTGCGAGTGTCTTGTCTCTAAGTGCTCCTCCACTCGCAGCATTTAGCATCTGCCGGTCATATGGTTGCAAACCGTCATAGAAAAACTGAGTGAGTTCAGCCTCCGTTATCTGATGGTTCGGGCAGCTCTCGCACAGTTGAATGTATCGTTCCCAACACTCGTGAAATGCCTCTCCAACTGATTGAGCGATCCCGTAGATCCTTTTCTTAAGAATTATGGCTCTCGAAGCTTGAAAATACTTCTCCATAAACACGTTCTTCAACTCGTCCCAAGTAGAAATGATCCCCAAAGGTAAGTAGTGCAACCAGTCTCGTGCCTTTTCTTTCAAGTTGAACGGAAAGGCCCTCGAACTGAGCTGATCTTCAGTCACATCACTCGGTCTCATAGCAGAACACGCCATTTGGAAAACTTTGAGGTGCTTGATGGGATCTTCTTCTGTTTCACCACAAAAAGAAGGCAATTGATTAATTAAACCGGATTTAAGTTCAAACTTACCTGTAATTTCCGGGTAGGAAATGCACTAAGGTTGGCGGTTCAAATTAATCATGGCCAACTGTCTTAGTGTTTTCTGAGCTTCAGCTTCATCACCATCCATAGAGACTTCCATTTTCTCAAATTAAAATTTTGCACTCTAGCAAACTTAACAAATAAATCAAATTATGCAAATAATAAAAGAATAAACAATTCAAAAACAAAAATTCAAAAAGTCTACAAATTAAATTTAAATTAGGCCGAATTAACCTTAATTCGCCGGCAGCGGCGCCAATTTTGGTAACGATATTTTTGAATAACCGCAAATATCGGGTTGTCGAGACCCGCCAAAATAAATTTGTAAATACCCGATTTCACCGAGCGATTTGTAGCTTAATGATAACGGGGTCGGTCCATAGGGAATTATGCTAAACACAACTTAATTTTAATTAAACTTGCAAATTAAAGAAATGAATAAATTGGGGGAATTTTTGGGGAAAATTAGTTGGAAAAAAAAAGCTAACGGAAAATTCGCACAAGAGGGAAAAAATTAATCTAACGAAGCGTTCGACTTGGGATGCTTGGAACTAAGAATTAGCCAACAATTGGATCACAGACTAACGGAAATATTAGCTAAACATATGGATTAACACGCAATTCGCATTAATTGAGAAATCAATTTAAACACGCCCCATGGATAATAATTAGCCCAAATAAATGTGCTAATTAAGCATACCGATTGGACATTGGGGGCCAACGCTCTCCCAAGACCAATCGATAGCAACGGGCTAATTACGACGATTGTCTAAATTGGAATCCAAATTAGTTTATCGATTTTAATTAGTTCTTCAAGAAGGATGAATGCCAAGAAAACAAGGAAGACTATGCATTCAATGGCACCACCAATCCATGTTACTTGTCAATTGTGAGAGGCACGACATCGCAATTTTTAACTAAGGAACATGCTAGAAATCAAAGCCGTCAATTCCTATCAATCTAACATGCTCTTGTAATATGCATAGAAGAAGAAATTAGTTCATCCAAAGTTCAAGCTAAAACAAAAATTAAAACCTTAATCTCACCAAAATTAGCTAATTACATAAGTTCTTTACAATCCCAAGCCAAAACACTAACCTACTACTCACTCATGATGGAAATGACTTGAAATGGCTTCAATCCAAGCTCCATGGCTTCTCCAATGGTGGAAAATAGCTTCAAAACGCCTAAAATGGTGCGGAGCCCGAGGAGGAAGATGATGATGTCGGCTGAAAAGCGGACATTTTAATTTATACTTCGTCGTAGCATCGCGACGCTAGGGAGCGTTAAGCAGCGTCTAGACGCTTCCGCTCAACGCTTGCTCTCGGGTTTGAGCATGAAATTTTGCCTTTGAGATTTCCAAATTGCCAATTCTTCATATTTTTTAATCTTTCTTTTCCCGAGGTGTTCTTGGGGCCTTAAAACGGAATATTTAGCCTCGAACGACGTCAAACGGGCCCGAGAACTCTTAATCGGCGAACACCTACAATCAAAGTAAATAAGCGAGAATAAGCGCATAATTAGCATGAATTAGGGACATAAATATAGCTCTAAAATGGAGCTATCAAGGAGCTTCCCAATTTGGTCCAACTACTATTGGCGCATGCATTAAGGCATGTTTCAGTGTTTCCCACGCAGTCAAGCATTCATCCGAGAAGATAAATATCCTTTGACATTTGTTGGTGGATTAAGTTTCTCGATGACTTCCACCTTAGCTTTATCTACTTTTATTCCCTCTTTGGACACTCTATGTCCTAACACAATCCCCTCTCTCACCATGAAATGACATTTTTCCCAGTTAAGCACTAAATTGGTTTTCTCACATCGCTCTAATACTCTTCCTAAATTCAATAAACAGTGCTCAAATGAATCACCAAAGACAGAGAAATCATCCATGAAGATCTCAACAATTGATTCAGTTAGATCAGAAAAAATAGCAAGCATGCACCGCTGAAACGTTGCGGGCGCATTGCATAATCAAAATGGCATCCTGCGAAAAGCAAATGTACCAAAGGGACAAGTGAAAGTCGATTTTTCTTGATCTTTTGGATCAATAGTTATCTGATTATATCCTGAGTAACCATCCAGAAAACAATAAAAGACCTACCCAACATTTGATCTATGAAGGGCATTGGGAAATGATCATTTTTAGTTGTCTTGTTTAATTTTCTATAGTCCATGCATACTCGCCAACCAGTTATGGTGCGAGTAGGGATTAACTCATTCAGTTCATTAACCACAACAGTCATTCCTCCCTTCTTAGGGACACACTGAATGAGACTAACCCACTGGCTATTAGAAATAGGAAAGATTACTCTAGCATCTAACTATTTAATGATTTCCTTTTTACCCACCTCTTTCATAGAGGACTTTAAACGTCTCTGATGTTCGATTCGAGGAGAATGTCCTTCTTCCAACAAAATCTTATGCATGCAATAGGAATGACTAATTCCCTTAATATCAGCCAATGTCCAGCCTATTGCTGTTTTGTGCAACTTGAGCAAATTCAGCAATTCAAGTTCATCCTTCATGTTCAATGCAGATGAGATGATAACAGGCAAGGTCTCATTCTCTCCTAGATATGCATATTTTAGGTGCGCAGGCAGAGGTTTAAGCTCTAGTGTAGGCAGCTGCTCAATAAAAGATAGCATAGGAGAAATTGTGCGATCACTAATATCATTAGTCATACTAACATGCATTTTTGCGTCAGTATTGCTTTCAGCATCATCATGTGTGATATAGACATTCAGATCATCTATGTCTACTTGACCATGCTTATTGACATACATTTCAGACAATTCTAATTCACGCTCATGTTCTACTATTGTATCAATAATATACACAACAGAACAATCTTCAAGATCAGAAGGGTACCTGAGCGCTTTGAACACACTAAATTTTACCTCTTCTTCATTTACCCTCATGGTTAGCTCACCTTTCTGAACGTCTATCAATGCACTTCCTGTTGCAAGGAATGGTCTCCCCAAGATGATTGGCACATCCTTGTCAGCTTCATAATTCAAGATGATGAAATCTGCAAGGAAAATGAATTTATCAACTTTGACCAAAATATCTTCAATCTTACCATCAGGATAAGAGATTGATCGGTCTGCCAGTTGCAGCGTGACTGTGGTAGGGCAAGCTTCTCCAATGCCTAGCTGCTGAAAAACTATGTTGACATGCACTTGCTTTAGAATTTCTATGAAAATGAGCCTCTTGCTCTTGTTTCTTTTTCAGACGCCTTGGAAAGGGTGGAGGTGGAACGTACATAGGAATGTTAGGTTTAATTCCTACAGGAATGGTCCTAATAATCTCTTATGTCTCCTCCTCTATGGGTTCAAGGCTTGCTTTTTGCGCAACCTTCGCATTAGCATTGCTAGAGTTTCGTTGGGTTACCAGTGGAGCATTAGGCTCACTGTCCTCTACTCTCTTTGGTTCAGTCCTAACGTTGCTTGCTAAAGGTTTACCACTTCTAAGTTCAATAGCTTGCACTTGTTCCTTACCCTCTCTCCTAGGGTTCTCTGTGTCTGAGGGCAAACGCCCTTGAGGTCTAGCCTTGAGTTCACTCGCCAATTGTCCTATCTGGTTCTCCAAACTCCTCAAAGAAGCTTGTTGGCTTTGAATAGTAGCATCATTCTTTGCCATGTATTCCTTCAACAGATTTTCCATTGACGAACTCATGGGCTGATTTGCTACTGGCTGTTTTTGAAATTGGTTTGGATTAGGCTGATGATTCTGGGAAAATCCTAGAGGTCCATTGGGTCTGGGTTGCATATTTTGCACTTGATTGCTATTCTTTTGCCCATTCCATGAGAAATTTGGATGGTTCCTCCATCCAGGATTATAAGTGTTCGAGTATGGATTGTTTCTAGGTTGGGGTTGACTTCCTACATAACAAACAAATGCGGGGTTGGCTGGACATTAGTCATAAACGTGCCTGATAGCTCCAAAATAGAGATATTATTATGTCCCTAGTATTGGCTAGAACCATGTCAAATATTGATTAAAATGCCTTTTTGTAGGCGATTTCATGGTCGAGAGCTCAAGAAGTCTAAGGCCACGTTTCGGGACTTAAAGCGACGTTTTAGAGCTTCATGGATGCATCGGGAGTGAAGGGGCTTGAAGAATTGAAGAAATGGCAAAAAAATTCTTGAAAGAGGAGTTTTTGGCCATCAACCCGAGAGCATGCAAGCATGAGCAGCAGCGTCAAGACGCTTGCTCGACGCCGCCCCGACTGCCTTCCGATATTTGACGCGCCCCAGCATCGAGCGCGCGCGCTCAACGCCCGCTCAACACTGCCAGCGTCGAGACGCTGTCCGAGCGTCTCGACGTCAGCCCGACGATTTTCAGATTGACGCGCCCCAGCGTCGAGACGCTGTCCGAGCGTCTCGACGCCAGCGCGCGCGCGCGGCCAACTTAGGGCACAACATTGAGACGCTTGCCTAGCGTCTCGACGCTCCGACGATAAAAAGCGTGAAAACGCCTAATTTTTGGCCAACTTTTCATTCTAACTTTCACTCATCTTCTTCCTCTCGGGTCTACGCCATTTTTGCCCCATTTTGAGCTTCTTCTTCTCATTTTCTTGTATGGTACTAAGCTCGTCCATGGAGGGTTGGATTTATTCATCCTCCATGGAAGGCTTAACAAGGTTAGTGTTTAATTTTGAGTTTTGGGATTGTAATTATGGATGTTTGGGGAGATTTGCCCCTTTGTAAATGTTGAGCTAATTAGTATATTTCTTGCACCTCTTTGCTTGTTCTTATTCAATTCTAGCATGTATAGCTTAGTTAGGTTGACTCCCTAATTCCTATGCATGATAGAGGGCTAAAGGTTGGGACGTATAATTGCCCAAATCGCTAGGTAGCAAGGGCTTAAGCATGGCTAGGTAATTCAACCCAAAGTGACAGTTGGGAATCTGAATTAGTTAACGTTTTCATGTTAGGCTTAGGGCGAGAGAAAAATCGGGTTAGTCTTAGGATTAAACCGTCACAATGTTCTCGTTACTAGCTTATGGTCAATTTAGGGGTCGCTACCTTGAATGGATTATTGGCCAAGAACAATTAGAATTGCACATTTCTAATTATATCTTTGGGTCATTTGAGTTAGAAATTAGCCAAATGAATTGTGTGTTGAAGCATGATTAGCTAATTAATTTTATCGATGAACTCAACGTCCATAGCGATCAATCCCATTACTCGAAGTTAAGCACGACCATTTAATTTTGCACTTTGTCATTTAATTTTCCGTTAGCATTGCATGCTAGGAGCTCCCTTCCCCCAAACCAAATCACAATCTTTTTACATTCTTTTTACACACTTTTTAGAATTAGCAAATTAGACTTAGTTGAATTAAATTTCATAATTCCCTGTGGATCGACCCCGTTACTACTAAGCTACAAATAGCTCGGTGTATTCGAGTTTTATAAATATTATTTTGGCAAGCCTCGACAGCTTGAAGTTGGAGCACCCCATTAAGTGCCTCTACCATTGCCCTTCCCCGCAATAGACGCATACCAAAGTATCTATCTAATTTGCTACGACTGGCATTGCTGAAGCAGAAGCATTAGCACTAGCATTCTGTTGAAGGTTTGTTTTAGCTAATTGCTTCATCATGTTTGTCAACGCTGCAATCTGATTGCTCATCACATTCAGCGCATCAAATTGATATGCCCTTTTTTTCCTACTTGGCTCTATAGGATCATCTGACCATCTACAGTTTGTAGCTGAAATCTTTTCCAAGATTTCAAATGCCTCATTATAACTCTTAGACAACATTGACCCTCCAGCTGATGAGTTTAGTACCTGCCTCGTACTAGCATTACAACCCTTAAAGAAGACTTCGATTTGAATACACCATGGAATGCCATGATGCGAACATTTAAGCAACAGATCTTTGAAACGAGTCCAAGCCTCATGCACTGACTCATTCTCAGATTGCTTAAATTTAATAATATCAAATCTAAAGTTGGAATTCATATCGGGAGGGAAATACTTAACTAGGAATTTCTCAGCTAGATCGGTCCAGTTAGCAATAGACTCTGATGGTAGTGAATTTAGCCAAGTTTTCACTTTGTCCCGCAAAGAGTGTGGAAATAAGTACAAACGCAATGCCTCTTGTGTAACTCCAGGTATAACGAAAGTATCGCTAACACCAAGGAAATTACTCAAGTGATTATGCGGGTCCTCATTTTCAATCCCATAGAACTTTCTTACTGTGGACAACATCTGAAACATCACTAGCTTCAACTCGAATGAGTAAGCTGTGATTTCAAGTCTAATAATGCTAGGATTTAGCTCCTCTAGCATAGGGATTTAGCTCCTTATCATTGGCTATATCAATGGGATTCCTAAGGATTCCTGCCCTATTTGGTTCAGCTGCTGCTTGTACATTACCAGGCGGGTTAAGGTTAGGTTAGTTCCTGGGCCCTATAGAAGGTGGCTTTTTATTTTGATTTTCCATAGTGGCTATGGTCTCTCTCTGTTCCCTTAGTCTACTCCTAAAATTCTTTCCGGCTCTGGATCTAGATCAAATTCGTAACCAGGAAATTCGCTCATAAACCAACACCTTCAGTACCTGCGAAAGACAAACAACAGTTAAAATCCAATCGTTTAAATCAAGTCTCGAATTAACAAAAACCGTTTTGCTAAAGAAGAAAATCCCCGACAACGACGCCAAAACTTGTTGTCTTCCCAATGTGGTGTGTGCAATAATAAATGGAAAGCTCAGAACTGTTGGGTTTTATGTCCTAACACTCGTGCTTTGTAAAACGTTGTAAATGTAATATGTCTATTAAAGCAATAAAGAGTTATTGAGGTTTATTCAGTAAAGGTGTTTATTGAATATTGTGAAACGTGTTTGCATTAACCTGTACCAATAACAATACCCATGGCGAAGGATGAGTACTTGAGCTTCATGTATGACATGAATGTGGATCAGGCTCAAGTAGACAGTCAAAATGGTCTATAGTATATGGATAAGGTTGGGTATCTTATCCTGGTAACACTATTGGATGCGGCTCGCTTTGTATTGTACAAAACGATGTGATCCGAATCGTTTCACATAGAGATGTGCGAGCGAGAGCGTCCTGTGCAATGAGTTTGCATAAGACTTGAACCGCGAAATCAAATCGTTTTCTCTTTATAACGTCGTTTACTGTTGAGACCGATTTTTTCACATTTGATGACCTAAGGTAACTCGTTCTTAATCCTGAGCTTGTTATGGACTCCTGCTTATTCGAGAGTATCCTTAGACTTGTATGGGTGAGAGTGGCATAATGCCCGCTCAATATGCCTACCAACTTGGGGATAAACTCAAATAGGTAGCTGGGGACATAGTTTGGCAAGATGGAATTCACTCCTACCCTCCTTAGGGTTTAGTAGAGAGGTGTTCCCTTAATAGCTGAGTCTGGGGCTTGAACATTGAGGCCTCATCCTCTTTTGTGTGAAGAGGATTCTGATCTGATGAGTGGCTCACAGATCAAATGTTCATTAGAGGTGTCAGTGGTACTTAAGGTACAAGATGTATCACAGGGGTTAAACGGTTTAAAAGACCTTGCTGTGATGACGGACACCTGTGAAGGATCGACTTACCCATGATGGTTATATCAAAAGGACACAATATATCTACAGTGAGGAGAGTGCAACCCTTGGACTTTAGTGGAGTCTTCAGGGGTTAACGAATGTTGATCGATTCAGGTTAAAAGAGTTTTAACCGAATGATCTCGTATCGTTGGAGCTCATGATCTGTAGGTTCTTTAGGTTCTCCTGGTTAGCTCGGATAAAGTGGTATAGCAGTGCTTAAGGGTAGAATTCGGAGTAGTCCGAATTCGGGTTTGTTAATTGTGGTTTTATATATATAAATATGATTTAAATATATAATCGGAGGAAGTCGTATTTAAATATGATTTAAAGATCCGACCAGAGAAATTTGGAAAAGTCGGTTTTCTGAAAATTGAGCTTTGTGGAATTATTATTATTATATTGATATTTGATATTAATATTAATAATAATTTATATAATTAAAATTGTTTTAATTATTAATAATTTTAATTTATAATAATTATTTTTAATAATTATTTTTAATAATTATTATTATTATTATTAAGCATTCCACATGGAGCTTGTTACGTCTCTCCAAAAGTGACTATTTTAGGACTTATTTGTGATAGAAAGTTGTGCATTCGTAAGTGTTTTTGGTAGGATTTAGCTTGAACTTGTGCTTATATATGAGAATTAGAAGAATGAAGCTAAATTAGGACTTATATGCAAAAGGAAAGAAAAAGAACCAAAAACGAAGTTAAAGGATTGAAAATTGCACATTGCGGAAGCATTGCGAAAACATTGCTAAAACCGCAATGTTTTAAGTGAAATCCGTAAGTTGTCTAACCGATTTCTGTTTTGTTCCGATCTTTCAGGGGCCCATTCTTTCTCCTGCTGCCACGTAGAGATACGACGTTTAGAATGGATGGTTCTCCTTGGCCCAATCGTACCTGCAACACACTATAAAAGGAGGTCAAAGTGGAAGGTTGAAACACACTCGAGAAGCGTAGAACTCCCATCTCAACGCGGTTTCTTCCCTATTTCTTCTCCCGTTTGTTGGCGTGAAGGTTTCAGCTGTTGGCATCGATAATCTGAGAGGAAGAAGAGAAGATCCTTCTTCTCTTCTGATTGGATTCATCCCCAAACAAGCTCACCTTCGCCCTTCATCCGAGGCGTTTGCGGCGAGGAGTTCACGCACACACTTTATATTGCTTTCTACTGCTTTTGTCTCTTATTTTCTTTACTGTTTTCTGTCATTTACTTCTATTTGCTACTGCATTTCAATTCGTCTTCAATCATTTAGTCTTTCCCATTTTGTAATCGTTGCACATTAAGCTTTGAATCTCACGTAATAGAGGAATCATTTACCCAAGTTGCAAGCTTTTTATTGCTTTCTGTTTTCCCTTTTGCTTTCGTTTGCTTTGAATCATGTTTTATCCTTCTAATCTGTCCAACTCCATATCATCCATGAGTAACTAAACCACATAAAGGTATGCTAATGACAAGTCTATAGGTAGAAATACGTGAATCAAGCATGTAGGTTAGCTTCAATATGCATTGAATGTATGTGTGCTTCATCCCACGGGCAGTTTCGATTGGCCATCCATTTTGTCCAAAGAACTCCTAACCTCTGGAAAGAGTAAGAGTTCAGAGTCGTGCATTCATGCTAGCCTTCCATGGTAGCCAGAAAACGACCTAGGAATAGGCGTTTTCCTAGTACAAATCACTAAACTCACTATTATAAAAAGATGCTTAAGACCTTACTTGGACATGAGTAAACTAAAGAATCTAATGCATGAAATCGGAAGATACATGAGAATGAGTTAGTTTGATGCATGATGAGTTGATCTACTGCTTGAGAATCGTATGAAAAAGCCTATAGAGGAGTCGTTAGTAGCCCTTGTTTCCACAACTTACCCTTAAAACGTTGCTGCAGAATTGCGAGAAAATTGTTGTCTGCGCAATTCTTCCAGTTTCACTTTTTGCCTTAGCCATTTTTCCAGCTTTCTTTTGCTTTGCGATTTTATTGCTAGATAATTGCTCTCTCCGCAATTTTTTTTCTCCTACATTCAAGTTAATCTCTTTACTTGCTCTTGTTTATGCTTGCATATCTTGCACTCTCTTTATTAGTTAGACACATTAAACCCAATTCTACCCCATCTAAACCACCTTTTCTAAGTTAGCATCTCACTTCGTAAGTAACTAAGAATAAATCTCTGTGGAAAATCGAATGAAAAAATACTTATTACTTGCTACAAGACCATGTATGCTTGCATGTTCTGAGTGCTCTCACATTGCATTTTTATTTACACATTGAGCACGCAACAGAGCTCATGCCCCATGCATTGGGCATGAGCTCCATGTGTCCTCCACTCATAAACCAATTCTCCATCTTTGGAGAATTGGGTTGTTCCAATTCACTTAAGCTTTTAGCTTTCTCTCTCATGGAACCTTACTCTCGGATGAAGATCATCAAGTGTTGAAGATGTTCTCCTTGGTTGAAGCTTGAGGTTGTGAAGTTTGAACCTAAGGTTGAAGAAGAGTTAAGAGGTTAATTCTTCTTCCTTTGTTGCTGAATTTCAAGTGTTGAAATTCATGGAGCTTCTTCTACTTCCTCATCCCTCTCAACAAACCCCCTTAGCTCAAGGAGTCCCACTACTCCGCTATTAAGCCCGAGAATAGTTGGGACTACTCTAAGGGTGGTCCTCGTCGGTGCCCGTGCTGAGTTTGTGACCGGAGGAGACGTAGAGATTGAGGGGGCAGTAGAGGTGCTGAGGTAGACGAGTAGACAAACAACAAAACAAGGTAATTTTGTCCTTGTGTTTGCTCACTGGTAAATTTACCGATAGGAAATTTACCGGTGGAGCTTTCCAAACGCTGTTTCTTAAGCGTTTGGGGTTTGTTTCCCCGGTCGAGATTTACCGGTCGTATATCGGTAAATCCTACACCAAGGAAACCGATCGGTAATTGTTACCGGTCTGGTTTATCGGTAAAAATTTATCGGTCGATAAATTTACCGGTTGAAACCTGAACCGGTATATCGGTTAAAATCAAGCATTGATTTTTCCTCGGTATTCCGGTTTAGTGTTTACCGATGGTGTTGAACTGTTTGGTTTACCGGTTGCCATTTACCGGTGTATGGGCACCGATTTATCGTTATCACTTGCTTCGGTAATTCTTTACCGGTGGTAATGAATTTACCGGTTGGACTCGAAGTTGAGAAAAATGCTAAGTGTTAGTATTGTTTCTCACTTCTTGTTTGTTTGCTTATTGATTGCTGAAGATCCTCAGCCAGTTTAGGCTTCTTCCGCTGCGCCTCTGGTTGTGTCGGGATCTCTCGGTTCCATCAATTGGTATCAGAGCATGCTTTAAGCTCTCAATTTCGCACAAATTGAGTCCTAGGTGGGTAGTTTGTTCTCTTGCTTGGGTGGCTGGAATGGATCGGATTATGGCAACCATTTATTTCCTTGTTCTTACTTTCGCTTTGTAATAGCCTTGTCTGTTAACTAAGGCTTAATGTTTGGCTGAGAGTTTGTATTCGTTATGTCTTAGAGTCTAGGGTTGTTGTGAAGCCGAGGTGTGCCAGGATCAAGGAAGCCGAGGAGGTTGAGGTTGTTCGAAGAGTTCGTAAAGCTTCAAGAGCCTAGCTCTTTGTTGCTTGCTTGTTGCCATAATCTGATTCATTTTAATGTGATTAATTTATAGGATGCATGAGATGTATGGATTAAATTAACGCCCTTGTTTGTGCAGTATGCCATATAGATTTCAAATCCCACCATAGGAAGCATGTTGCATGCATATCGTATGTTATAAGTGTTATAATGTATAGGATGCATGCTTAATTCATGAGATTCAATATAAGCGTTATATTGGTTATGAATTAGGGAATTGTTTGTTTAAAAGCATAATTGATATAAGAGTTGTATTAATTATGAAGTTAAATATTCAATTTGCCATGCCTTAGTGATGCATGTTTGAGAAGCATGTAGAGTTGTTGTAGTAAGTCTAAGTTTTGGAAAGTGTTGTAAAATTGGATAGACTTTTAAAATCTATAACAAAGAAAAGCATGTTCATTTAGGGTTAAAAGAGACGCCCGGTTCATTAGTTGAATAGGTCGTTAACTCGTAAATACTAAGGTTATGAGAAACTCACCCGGTGAAATCTTGTTCGAGGTTGGAGGTATTTAAGTTGACGGTTTACGGAACACCTCCTACCTGGTGACGATCCGGTACTTGAGTAAAGTTAACCCGATTTTATGAGCGTGTGTGTGAGGTGTGAGGTTAATTAAACTTGTTAATAACCTAGACATCTCAGGTAAATTGTTTGCCTAGACTTAAGGTTTTATTTTCTTAGCCGGATAAAGCCTAAAGTCTTTTACCTTTAACCGTCCATGATGCTTAGTAGATGTGTTGAGAAGGAATATATGATATATCCCTCTCCTGCTACGCACTCCCTATAGTTCACAACGTGAGAATTATGTTCGGCCTCGAGATGTCAATAGGGCATCCCTCTCTGGATGGCATTTGCATCTTTCAATAGCAAGGTGAATGGAGTAAGTATTTATAGTAAGTGGGAGAAGGAAGTATGTCAGTACATCCTACGGTCTCCTCCATTGGATTGAACCGTGAGATTCCCATGTTCCGCCTGCAAGGTGCCCTCGGTGGCACCAATCCCTTAGGAGGGTCGTTTCATGGGAACAAGTCAATCACCATTTATGGATAAAGAAACATAGGGCATTCCCAACTCTGACATTCCCTTAGGTTGCATTGATGGGGCCGTCCTGTGCGTTCTAAAAATGGAGGGTCACACTTACAGGATTTTCTAAAGAGTTAGTAAATCTTGACCAAAAACAATAACTAAGATGTTATAAGAGTAAGAGTTATTCTGGTATTAGCATTTAGTCAAGAATGTCTTGGTTTAGTGAAGGAGTGCTCGTTTACCCTTAGGTAGCGACCATTCTAACTCACTAAAATATCGTTGCATGTAAATAAAGAGTTTGGGTACTTTATTTACTGCTAAATTTACTTGATTGGTTTAAATAGGTTAAAACTGTTCCACTAATAGATTTACATTTCTTTTCAGAATGTCTAGCTCGTTTAAAAACGTATTAGCTTCCGTTAAGTTAACTTGCGATAAATACGAGACCTGGAAAACGAACTCGAATATGATTCTTGTTCGTGATGATCTTAGGTCTGTCTTAACAAAGGATTGACCTCTTCCCAGCTCAGTAATGAGTCATGCTGAGAAGAAACAACAAAGTAAATATGATTTGCTTGTTGTAGAAATGTGTTTAGCGGAAAATGATAGTCATGCCTGGATCCTCGATTCAGGAGCCACTAATCACGTTTGTTCTTCGTTTCAGGAAACTAGTTCCTGGCAGCCGCTAGCTAAAGATGAGATAACCCTCAGAGTTGGTACTGGAGAGGTTATCTCAGCTAGAGCAGTGGGAGCTGTTAAGTTGTCTTATAGAGATAGTTACATTTTGCTTGAAAATGTGCTATTGGTTCCTAACTTCAAGAGGAACCTAGTCTCTATAGCTTGTTTATTAGAACAAATGTATAAAGTATGTTTTGCTCATAATGAAGCTATCATTATTAAAAGAGGTGTATAAATTTGTTCTGCTAAACTTGAGAACAACTTATATGTGTTAAGACCGACAGACGTTCAAGCTATTTTGAACACTGAGATGTTTAAAACAGCTGAAACTCAAACTAAAAGGCAGAAGCTTTCTCCTAGTACCTATCTTTGGCACTTGAGATTAGGCCACATTAATCTCAATAGGATTGGGAGGTTGGTTAAGAGCGGTCTTCTAAATCGTTTAGAGGACAACTCTTTACCGCCATGTGAGTCATGTCTTGAGGGCAAGATGACCAAACGACCTTTTACTGGAAAAGGTTATAGGTCAAAAGAACCTCTTGAAATCGTGCATTCGGATCTCTGCGGTCCTTTGAATGTCAAAGCACGAGGAAGGTTTGAATATTTCGTCAGTTTCATTGACGATTATTCAAGGTACGGCTATCTTTACCTAATACAACGTAAGTCCGAAACTCTTGAAAAGTTCATTGAGTATAAAGCAGAGGTTGAGAACATATTAGGTAAATCGATAAAAACACTCTGATGTGATCGTGGTTGAGAGTATATGGATACTAGATTCCAGGACTATATGATAGAACATGGAATCGTATATCAACTCTCAGCGCCCGGAACACCGAAGCAGACGGTGTATCGGAAAGGAGAAATAGAACCCTGTTGGACATGGTTCGTTCTATGATGAGCTATGCTCAGCTGCCTAGTTCGTTTTGGGGATACGCAGTAGAGACTGCCGTATATATTCTGAACAATGTTCTCTCTAAGAGTGTTTCTGAAACACCTTATGAACTCTGGAGCAGGAGTAAAAGTAGTTTACGTCACTACATAATTTGGGGATGTCCAGCACACGTGCTGGTATCCGGTCCAAAGAATCTGGAACATCGTTCAAAATTGTGCCTATTCGTAGGCTACTCTAAGGAAACGAGAGGTGGTCACTTTTACGATCCTCGACAGGACAAGGTATTAGTATCGACTAATGCCACGTTCTTAGAGGAAGACCACATGAGAAATCATAAACATTCGAGCAAATTAGTTTTGTCCGAATTATCCAGGGAAGCTACAAAAGGGTCAACAAAAGTTATTGATCAGGCTGGTCCTTCTCAAGAGTTGAGAAAGCCTCGACGCAGTGGGAGGGATGTGATTCTGGATATAGGATTGAATTTTCTCTAGACTGGCCGAGTGGTAATCTCTTATTGTACACATGCATTTTTGTTAATTATATTACTCTTACAGCACACTATTACTTTTCTTGAAATGATCTTTATGGGTCATCCATTCACTAAAGAAAAAGAAGTTTTATAGGTCTCCATCAACAAAGCATTAAAGCATTTATCTTGTTAATATGGCTTGAGCATAATCATTGCATCTTTGAGAACAAAGGGTTCGAATTTTGACTCATTTTTTGAACATCTAATTTATCTTGCTCTCTCTTGGTGTAAATTCCCTCCTTATTATTGTGATTATAGCCTTACTTCACTGCCAAAGTGAACATAGTTACATGTTAATTGACATGTATTATCTCCTTTGAGGTCGGAGGTTCAAATGCACATACTCCATTTGTTATATAAAAAAAAAGTCTTACTTCTCTAATAGCCAAGTGAAATTTACTTTTGTAATCCTTTGACATATTTTGCATCTTTTGTAATTTTATCTCATCAAATAAAATGAAGGTTCGGCGTTCCTGAAAGAAAAGATAAAGAAAAATATTACTCTTAAAGCAAAATTATCTTTGTTCTGCATCACACATATTTTGGTTTCATATGCTACAATTACTTCAAAAGTTATGTCCTAAGAGTCAAATAGAGTTTGCAAAGAAGCATAAAGCCAAGTTGTTCTCTAATTGTTTGACATTATTTTGTTGCCTTTCTTGCACACAGGGAAGAAAAAGCTGGATTCAACGTTTAATTACTTTTGCCTGTTTGAGTTTGAAACAAGAGGAACGCCATACCTCAAAAATGGATGACAAGTAAGACAATTTGGTTTATACAGCTTCTTTGCCTCCCAAACATGCACAAAGGCCTTAAATTTAGCTAATCCTTTTATTTTTCATTCTTAATGGAATACCCAACCCCATGACATGAACATTTATTGGAGGTTTTGTATTATTTGGGTGCTGCTTCGGAATTATGAGTATAGTTGAGGTGCATGCAAGTTTGTTGGACACTCACAAATATTGTTGATGTTGTTTTAGTGGAAATTGAGAATAATTTTGGGTAGGAATAACAATTTTGTTGTTGAATTTAATTTATGAACTTTATTTTAGAGCTCTCTCAACTCAATCCTAAGTTAATGAGATGTTCAACTTAGAAGCTTCTAGTATCCACTCGGCAAACATAAGATTAGAATTATCCTTTGATTTTTTTTTTTATAGTTTAGATACATGGAAGACTTGGAATAAATAGACAAGTGATACAAGAAGGAGAACCCAAAAAAAACTACTTAAGAAATTGAGATTTTAAGAAATGTAGTTGTTTATTTTTAGTTTGGTTTTCATTGAGTTGTTTCTGAGTTACATTGTTGCGTTCATTTCTTTTGATAATTGTAGCTTGTGTTTGTTGTTGTTTATCCTCTTGATTGAATTCCCCGGTAAAAACTTCATTGTTTGATTCTCCTTCCATTTGCAATTTTTATCTTGTTTTCATTTATTCTTATAGTGCAAGAAATGATTTTTTGGGTTCCATTTTCAGGTGATTAATGTGGTTACCATTGAAGCACTTGATCCAGTAAACAACGCCGGTGATGGTGAATTTTTTGGTATTTAGTTCAATTTTTGCTGATTTGTTTTATAGATTAAGTGACCAACTTTTAAATTTGTAGCATAGGAGGCGACATGAGCGGGTCATATAGTTTTTTGTATAACTAGTTTGTTCTTTAGAACATGTCATTATAGGTCGACAAAGTTTATTATTTTGAAGATATTTTGAAACGCATGACATTCTATACTGAGGTTGAAGATGCAATCTCAATGAGGTAGTGACCATATTTCATCATCTCTTGTTCACTAGTTTTTCTAAATCGTCTAATGGTTCTATATCTGGACACAACAGTTAGCTTCAATATTTTATTTCTACATTTTGAAGAATCTTCTTACCATCTAAATTCTTGAATTTATATAGAAGAAATTACTCCCGAAAGACTCCTTAGAGGTATCCATTATTATAAGAGATTAGAGGTTTTGCTTCCACTGGCCATTACTGGTAAGCAGGCAAGTAGATACTGACCTATTGATTTGAATTATTGGTGGTTGCTAGATATGTTGAACATAGTTGAGAAAATTGTCGATGAAATTGGAAGCGATTTTGCGTTGTAATTCTCAGGATAATGTGCATAACATTTGACGTGGTTAGATATCCATTAGCCCCCATATTCACATACACATTCTAGTTAGCTCTAATCTCTGACTTCCTCGAAATATTTGAGTTAATTTGACATTTCATTGGATTAATTGTGAATGTTAGCCCGATTTTCTAGTTGATAATTGAGAAAATGAATGGAGTGAACACAATTATAATTATTGTGAGTGTAGATTTTCTTCATGTTTAGAAAATTAGAGTGTAGACTGAACAAAATTATAATTCTTTGTCTATGATTGATTATTAAATACATGAATGCAAAAGGGGAGTGGAGAGGGTTGTTGTTCAATATCTCACCGATAAAGTCGGTCATTTACATAGCTGTATCTCCAATTCTTTGTAATTTAAAAATGTTTTAAACCAATAAATTATAGTTGATGATATTCTTTTATGGTAATTTGATGTTTTATTGTCTCTAGCTAAGTTATCTGTAGAGATGTTTTTACACTCTATGGAGATTCCAAACGATTATATTATTTTCCTTACGTTATTCCTTAGTAAGTTCGTTTTGTTTATAATCATTTCTTTTATTTTTATAGAGCAAGAATTAAATTTTTTGGGTTCCATTTCAGGTGATTAGGAGCACTAATATGGTCACCGTTGAATCACTTGATCCGGTAAACAAGACTTGTGATGGTGGATTCGTGTCGGTATTTTGTTCAATTCTTGCAACTTTATTTAATTGATGTTGTTTATGTATGTTTTGTTTGTGCTCTATTCTTATGATTGTCTTTTCAAACTTATTCAGTATCGATGGCAAAGGAAGATCTACTTGAGGGGAGCTCTTGGTGTTGGGGCATTTAAGAGGATTTATGGTGGCAACAAGAAGAACGAAAGTCGTCCACCGCACTTCTGTGAAAGCAGTGGTGCCATCGCCCGTCACATTCTACAACAATTGCATGAGTTGAGCATTGTTGATATTGACCCGAAGGGGTGGTAGACGATATTTTGGAACTATCGCCAATCATCGGGTTGTCGAGACCTGCCAAAATGAATTTATATTTGCCCGAATTCACTGAACTATTAGTAGATTAGTGGCAACGGGGTCGATCCACAGGGAATTAAGCTAATTTGACTTAATCTCAATTAGATTTGCAAACTGTGAAAATAGATAAAATATGGGGGATTTGTTGGTTTTTAATTGACTAAGAGGAAACAGTGCAAACGGGAAAAATTTAACTAACGGAGCGTTCGGCTCGGGAATAAAATTAGCATGCCCTTTGGATCATTGGTTGACGATGATATTGGCCAAATAATTTAACGAATACGCAGCCCGTCTCAAATTAATGAATTAACTCAGACATGCTCCATGGATATTAATTAGACACAATAAATCATGCTAATTAAGCATATCGATTGGACATTGGCGGCCAACGCTCTCCCAAGACCAATCGATAGCAACGAGCTAACTACGACGATTATCTAATTTGGACGCGAAATTAGTGTATCGATTTCAGATTCTAATTCGAGAAGAACGAACACCAAGAACGCAAGGACGCCTATGCGCTCAAAGGTATCGTAAGTCTTTGTTACTTGGCGGTTTAGAGAGGCACGGCATCAAAACCTTTAACAAATGAATCATGCTCGAAATCAAGGGTGCCTAGTCCTAAATCATTCAAACACATTCATGGAATAAGCAAAGAAATAGAAACCAATTCAATCAATCATTCAAGCCAAATCAGAATTTTAGTTCAACAACCTCACCAAGAGTTCAAACTACATTATTCCTATACAATCCCGAGCCAAAAACGGTAAAGACTACTCACTCATGTTGTGTGTGATGTGGGATGGCTCCATTCCAAGCTCTCAAGCTTCTCCCATGGTGAAAACAGCTGCTGAAACGTCTTATCAGGTGCGGAGCCCGAGGTAGGAGATGAAGAACTTAAGTAATCCGTCGGAGCGTCGAGACGCTAGGGCAGCGTCTCGACGCTGCGCCCTAAATAATGCGCGCGCGCAGTCGGGGAGGCGTCGAGGCGCTTGCAGAGCGTCGAGACACTGTCACTCGACGCTTGCTCTCGAGTGGATTTTCAATTTCACGCTTCAGACTTCGGAGCATCGAGCTAGCGTCGCGACGCTGTCGCTCGACGCTAGCTCTCGGGTTTTTGCATGGTATTTTGCCTTCAATTTCCCCAAAACGCCCAATCTTCATGTTTTTGCATGGTTCTTCCCCGGAAGTGTTCTTATGTCTTTAAAATGCGATATTAAGCCCCGAAAAGCGCCGAAACGCTCCCGAGGGCGAATTACCGAGAACACCTGCAATAAACACATAAAAGCAAGATTAAGCAAGTAATAATCGTGAATTAGGGACATAATTATAGCTCCAAAATGGAGCTATCAAACACCCCCAACTTAAATCTTGCTAGTCCTCGAGCAAGGTGGAATTCTGATTAACCAAAATAAAACGATATGCATGCTAGGGACTCAATTCTCAGTACTGGATACGACAAGGCACTTGCTTTCGAAAGAAACAGCTGCATGCATACATTGGTTAAGAACAATTCGAAAAATTTAAAGATGCTTCCCTATTTATGCTTCGGACCTAGCTCCTCGATCTTAGATTTCTACAGGCTTAGAACAGCTCTACCCGCCCCAAAACTTCGCCTTCCCCCTACTTATGGCTAAACAGAACAGTCTAAGGGCTATTCATCGTCTAAGCAGGTAATAGATCGCAAGGCATCTTTTCTCTCTTTTCTTTGATCTCCATGAGCGCCTAACATGTCAATTTTACTTTCGTTTCAGCTTTTGCACAGTGCATCTGACTACGGGCAAAACTCACAATTTTAAGGACTAGCGTTCACTTCTTTGTGCTTCCTTTTCATGCAGTGGCGACCGTGGGTTACACGACCGCCCCTGGCTACTAAGGCAACTCAAGAAGGAGGAACACCTCAGGAGATTTTGTGATTTTATAAAATATGCATTCATTTTCTTTTTAGCCTAACAATCATGTTAAAATTTTAAGCGCATGGATTACTGGTAGAAGCACTTTATGTGGTACTCCAAATTCAAGCTGTCGAGGCTTGCCAAAATACAATTTATAAACCCGATGAACACCGAGGTATTTGAAGCTTAGTGGTAACGGGGTCGATCCACAGGGAAATAAGAAATCCAATTTAACTAAGTCTAATTTGCTAGAAATAAAAGTACGCACGAATTAAAGAACGGTAATTCGGTTTTGGGGGAAGGGAACTCCTAATATGCTAACGGAAAATTAAATGACAACGTGCAAAAATTAAACGGTCGTGCTTAACTTCGAGAAATGGAATTGCTCGTTATGGATGTTCGGATCATCGATACAATTTACGCGTTAGCCATGTTCATGCACACAATTCATTTAGTTATTTCTAACTCAAATGACCCAAGGATTTGATTAGACTCGTGCAATTCTAATTAAACTTGGCCAATAATCTATCCAAGGTAGCGACCCCTAAATCGATTACGTGCCAGTGACGGGAACATTGCGACGGCCTAATCCTAAGACTAACTCGGTTTCTCTCTTGCCTTAAGACTAACATGAAAACGTTAATTAATTCAGATTACCAACTGTCACTTTGGGCCGAACTAACTAGCCATGCTTAGACCCGTGCTACCTAGCGGTATAGGCAATTATACGTCCCAACCTTTAGCCCTCTATCATGCATAGGAATTAGAGCGTCAATCTAATTTAGCTACACATGCTAGATATGGATGAAGAACAAACAAGAGATGCATAAACAAGCCAATAATCTCATCATTTACAAAGGGGAAAAATCTCCCCAAACATCCAAAAGTTACAATCCAAAGCTCAAAATTAAGCACTTACCTCGGTTTAGCCTTCCATGGAGGATGAATTAATCCAATTCCCCATGGAAGAGCTTGGAATCATGCACAAAGAAGGAGAAGAAGTACAAAAATGGTGGAAAAACGCCCTAGACCCGAGAGGAGAAGTTGGAGGAAGAAGAAGCATCCCAGAATGGCTGCAAATATGCGTTTTCACGCTTTTTAAGCTCGGAGCGTCGAGACGCTAGGCCAGCGTCTCTACGATGTGCCCTAAGTTGGCTGCCCCGCGCGCGGGGTAGCGTCGAGACGCTTGCTCTCGGGTGGAACATCAAATGAGCGCTTCAGACTTCGGGGCGTCGAGACGCTAGGCCAGCGTCTCGACGCTGTCGGCGTTGAGTGAGCGTTGAGACGCGCGCTCGACGCTGAGGCTCGTCTATCTTCGGGAATCGTCGGGGCAGCGTCGAGCTAGCGTCTAGACGCTTGGGCGCACGCGGATTTTCAATGACGGGCGCGCGGGCGAGGGCGCGCGGGCGCGCGCGGACATGGGCGAGGCGGAGCGGGCGAAGGCGCGCGGGCGCGCGCGCGTCTGGCCGTCTGGGCGCGGGCGTGCGGTGCGTTCGTTGGGCGCCTGGGCGCTGGGCGCCGGCGCTTGGGCGCTGCCCTCTCGGCTCTTAGCCCAATTTTGGGTCGTTTTGGCTCCCGAGCTCCGTTCGGCCTATCTTTTTGACCCGAACACTTCCCGAATCCTCTTAAATGACCTTTTTAGCCCCGAAAATCATCAATGGACTTCCCGAGCTCTTCACCATGAAATCACCTAGAAGAAAGCATTTTAATCAATATATGTCATGGTTTTAGCTAGAATTAGGGACATTAAGATAGCTCTATTTTGGAGCTATCAAAATACCCCGACCTAAATCTTGCTAGTCCTCGAGCAAGGTATACTCTAAATAATCTCCAAAGAATTAAATGAATGCTTGGACTCTAATCTCAATGCTTGTGAAACAAGGTACTTGTAATAAATTCAAAACCATCAAAAGCATGCAAACGTTGAAATCATTTCAAAATTTAAACTCCTATTCCCTTACGTGTGTGTGTGTTTAGCACCTCTCACCCTAGCTCATGCAAGCCCGGAACAACCTTATCCAGTCTTATAACTCGTTTTCCCCCTACTTATGGCGATAAGAACAGTCTAACGGCTTTTAGTGATAGGAATAGCAACAAAACAAAAGGCCTAAATTTTATTCTTTTTCCTTGAGTACTTTGTACCCATTTTTCTTTTTGAACTACTTTATTTTTTTATTTTTCTCCAAGAGAGCCTAACACGTCAAACCAAATTTAGCTTCACGTTTTTAAGGACTATTGCTCACTTCTATTAGTTCCCCTTTCATGCAGTGACAACCGTGGGTTACACGATCGCCCCTGGTTACACGGGCAACACAAGAAGGAGGAGCAACTCTGGAGGTTTTATTTTTCATGCAAACACTTTTTTTAGGCAATAGCTTCGCTATACACAAATGAGTCATTACTACTTCTACACATCAAGCCTCCCTAATGGTACCTTTCGGGGTGACAACAAGGTTTCAGACAAAATAAGACTATTCTAGACCTACAGAGCTGAGAATAAGAGTGTCATGTGCTCAGTGAATGTAGGGAAATAACAGAAATTTTTTTAAAATAGTCTCAAAATGTGCATACATTGTCAAATTTTCGAATCATGCAAATACGGAGTGTTCACAAGCAAATCACAGACCGTCCTCATCGGACACATGCATTCAGATTCTAATCTAACAGCCAGAGTACACGTATGCTCGACAACTACTAAGAAGTCTCATCTCTATGTATCAACAAACTCCACCCCCCACCTTAAGATATGCATTGTCCCCAATGCATTCAACTATAAAAAACAATAAAATTCTAAGGGAACAAAAAACCTCCCCTGAATCTTATGGAGCCGACGGGTGGAGATGTGCACCAACGTCCTCCAATGTACTCTCAAATTGCCGGCCATTCCACCTTTTCTCCTAGGAAAACAAGAAAACAAACAACAACTCAAAAGCAAATAAAAACAAAAGCAAAGCGATAAACAACAGAAATACAGTTCAAACTCGGGTGCCTCCGAGAAGCGCAAATTTTTTAGAGTCGATTGCTCGACTGTATTCACTCTTCCACTCATCCATAGTCGATCGGAGGCGGCGCTAGAAGTAATGTGGCGTCATAGCACTCAGCGTCCCCCTCGTGGAAAATCTTCAACCGGTGCCCATTCACTTTCTGCACCTCATCTAAGTCCAAGCTTTGAATCTGTACACTGCCATAAGGAGAAATTTTAGTTATGGTATAGCGTCCTTTCCAACGGGAACGAAGCTTACCTGGCATGAACTTCAGACGGGAATCGAAAAGCAGAACTTTCTGACCGACTTCGAAGTATTTCTTTAAGATCCTTCGGTCATGAAACTGTTTGGACTTCTCTTTATAGATTTTGGAGTTCTCATAGGAGTCCAAACGCAGTTCCTCCAATTCCTGTAACTGAAGCAGTCGTGCCTCGCCAGCTTCGTCAGGGCTCATGTTACACTTCTTGATTGCCCAGAATGCTTTGTGCTCAATCTCCACGGGTAAGTGGCATGCCTTACCAAAGACCAACCGGTATGGGGACATACCGATAGGGGTTTTGTAGGCGGTGCGGTAGGCCCACAAAGCATCCTGCAAACGATCGCTCCAATCCTTCCTGCTCGGCCTCACGATTTTCTCAAGAATTGACTTTACCTCTCTGTTGGAGACCTCGGCTTGCCCATTGGCTTGGGGATGGTAGGCGGTGGACACGCGATGATGCACACCATACTTCCTCAGCAAAGCCTCCACAGATCGGTTGCAAAAATGAGTCCCCTGGTCACTGATTATGGCTCGTGGGATTCCAAACCTGGTAAAAATACGAGACTGAACGAACCTAACAACAGAATTAGCATCGTTAGTCTTCGTGGCTTTCGCCTCAACCCACTTGGAAACATAATCAACAACCAGCAATATGTAAGAAAAACCACAAGAAGGCGGGAAGGGTCCCATAAAATCCATGCCCCAAACGTCAAAGATTTCACAGACTAAGACAGGAGTTTGAGGCATTTCATTTCTACCAGATATCGACCCTATTCTATGACATTTATCGCAGGTTTTACAAAATTCATGCGAATCTTTAAACAAGGAAGTCTAGTAAAACCCACTATCTAAAACTTTCCTAGATGTCCTCCTAGGCCCAAAATGTCCCCCACATGCATAATCATGACAGAAAGTAAGAATAGACGCATGCTCATTCTCAGGGACACATCTCCTAATTATTTGATCAGAACAGAACTTCCATAAATGGGGATCCTCTCACACATAGTACTTAGCGTCGTTTTTCAGCTTCGCTTTCCTACTATGAGAGAAACCAGAAGGAAAATTACCTGTGACCAAGTAATTTACCATATCAGCATACCAGGGAAGGACTGTATCAAGTCTGAAGAGTGTCTCATCGGGGAAATCTTCATTCAGAGGCAGGAGGTCTTCCTTTCTGACCAAGCGGCTCAGATGGTCGGCTACCGGGTTTTCTGCTCCTCTCCTATCCTTGATCTTCACATCGAAGTCCTGGAGAAGCAAAATCCACCGAAGTAGCCTCGGTTTCGCGTCCTTCTTGGTCATCAGGTACCGAACAGCTGCATGATCAGAGAAAACAGTTACTTGAGAGCCAATAATATAAGGACGAAACTTATCAAGCGCAAATACAATAGAAAGAAGTTCTTTTTCTGTTGTCGTGTAATTGCACTGCGCTGGATTAAGTGTCCTGGAGGCATAGTAAATGACACGGCTCTTGTTCTCGATCCTCTGACCGAGCACGGCTCCCAAGGCATAGTTGCTGGCGTCGCACATAATCTCGAACGGCAAGTCCCACTGGGGTGGGTGTATGATGGGCGCACTCGTCAAACTATCCTTGAGCAAATCGAAGGCTTTTCTGCACTCCTCCCCAAAATCAAACGTTACATCCTTCTGAAGGAGGTACGTCATAGGCATGGCAACCTTGGAGAAGTCCTGGATAAACCTGCGATAAAACCCTGCATGGCCAAGAAAAGACCGAACCTCCCTAACATTCGTCGGGTATGGCAGATTAGAGATAACATCAATTTTAGCCTTATCTACCTCTATACCCTTAGCAGAAACCACATGCCCTAAAACGATACCCTGACTTGCCATAAAATGACATTTTTCAAAATTTAGAACAAGGTTCATCTCAATACATCTTTTCAGGACATGCGATAAATTATCTAAACAGTCATCGAAGGAATTGCCATAAACTGTAAAATCATCCATGAACACTTCAATGCATTTTTCTACAAACTCAGAAAATATACTCATCATGCATCTCTGAAATGTACCAGGAGCGTTACAAAGCCCAAAGGGCATCCTTCTAAATGCAAATGTGCCAAAGGGGCACGTGAACGTTGTTTTCTCTTGGTCTTCTATGGCTATGGGGATTTGGTAAAAGCCAGAGAAACCATCGAGAAAACAAAAGAATGGCTTCCCAGCTAAACGCTCCACCATTTGATCAATAAAAGGAATGGGAAAATGGTCCTTCCTAGTGACCTCATTCAGTTTCCTAAAGTCTATGCACATTCTCCATCCATTTTGAATCCTCTTGGGTACTAATTCATTTTTCTCATTCCTAACCACAGTTATGCCAGTTTTCTTAGGAACGACATGAATAGGACTGACCCGTTTACTATCTGAGATATCATAGATGATACCTGCTTCAAGGAGTTTGAGGATCTCAGAAACTACTACCTCCTTCATCGCGGGATTGAGCCTCCTTTGGGGCTCTCGTGAAGGTTTCGCTCCATCCTCGAGCAGGATTCTGTGCATGCACGTAGCTGGACTTAGCCCATGTAGATCTGCTAATGTCCATCCAATTGCCAGCTTGTGCGCTTTAAGAACTTCCATTAATTTCCCTTCCTGAGCCGGTTTAAGATCCTTCGCTATGATGACCGGCAACGTCTCATCATCCCCCAAATACTCGTATTTGAGATGATCAGGTAAGTCTTTCAACTCCAATTTGGGTGCCTGCAAAGTAGAGGGGAGCATCTTAACATGATTTTGAACAGTTGCCAAAGAAGAGACAGTTGAATAACAAAGTTCAGACATAGATGGTTCATGCATATCAGATTCATCAAAAAGATCAGTCAAAAATAATGGGTCATCCCCATCTCTATCAGACATGCATTCATCCTGAACTAACGGTTCAATTGTATCTACTTGACACAGAGAGTGGACGCTCTCATCATACTCTAACTCATTAGACACATCAACCTCAACAACTTGCCCACGATACTCAACAGATAAAGTGCCCTTATCTACATTTATCTTAGTCTTAGCAGTTTTCATAAAGGGCCTACCTAATAAGATCGTCGCAGACGAAGAAGCAGAATCTCCATCCATTTTCAGAATATAAAAATCCACAGGAAAAATCAGCCTATTAACGTTAACTAATACATCTTCCACTACTCCTAAAGGATGCACGAAAGACCTATCAGCAAGTTGTATAACAACACTGGTTCCCTGTATTTCTTTTAAATTCAAATCCTGATAAACGGAGTGAGGCATGGCACTAATGGAGGCTCCTAGATCTAGCATGGCTCTTCTAATTTTCTTACCTCCAATAGTGCAGGGGAGAGAAAACATACCTGGATCGTCGCATTTTTCTGGTAAGTTCTTCGTGATTAAAGCAGAGACGTTTTTACTTACCACGACGCGCTCTTTCTCTTTTGTCTTCCTCTTGTTGGTGCATAGGTCCTTTAGGAACTTAGCGTACCTTGGGATTTGCTTGATGGCATCCAACAGAGGGATGTTGATCTCTACCTTCCTGAATGTGTCCAGGAACTCCTTCTCGTAATCCTCCTTGGGCGGTCTCGCTAACCTGCTAGGAAAAGGAGCCTTAGGCACATAAACTCTAGTGCACGTAGGATCGAAATTTACCCCATGCCACCGTGGTTCGGGATTTTCTGTCTGTGGCTCGACGTGGCCATGATCGACTTCCACCGGTGGGGTACTCGTGGGAAGATGCTTCCCACTTCTCAGAGTGATGGCCCTCAAACTCTCAGTTTTCTCTTCCATCCTGTTGATCTTGCAAGTCATCTGAGACATTTCTTCCTTAATTCCTTGCATCTGAGTGCCAACGTTATCGAGCTTGGACGAGGTGATTGTAAGGATAGCTTGCAACATGTCCTCAACAGATTTACCTGAAACAGAGGATTGGACTTTCAGAACATCATCCTTTAAGGCAAGAACAGTATTACTTACCTAAAAAAGCTGAGCTTTAAGCTCATCCACATCCTTCTTCAGGCGAGCCTTCTCCTTGCTTCCATCTTCACTCCGCTCTAAGCTTATAGTTATGTTGGAAATTAAAACTCTAGCTTCAGCGGGTGTCTTATCCATGAGCGAGCCTCCACTAGCGGCGTCTATCATCTGCTGCCCTTGGGGAAGCAAACCGTAGTAAAAACCCTGAATGAGGGATTGTTCGGCTATTTGGTGATTGGGGCAATCCTCGCATAATCGACCAAACCTCTCCCAGCACTCAAGAACGCTCTCTTCAGCTCCTTGCTCAATTTTTAGTATCTCCTTTCTGAGGGCGGCGACCTTGGGAGGTGGAAAATACTTCGCATAAAATGCTCCCTGCAGCTCTTCCCAAGAAGTGATGGACCCAGTCGGAAGGTAATGCATCCAATCTCTCGCCCTCTCCTTCAAGGTGAAAGGAAAGGCCTTGAGATGGAGTTGATCTACAGTGATGCCGTCGGTCCTGAATGACGAACACACCATCTGAAATTCCTTGAGGTGTCTGACTGGATTCTCACCTGTATTACCATAAAAAGAAGGTAATAAGTTAACCAGACCAGCTTTAAGTTCAAAATTACCTGCAGCTACCGGATACAAGATACTCGATGTGTTCCGGCGTAGCTCAGATGATGCAAGCTCCCTCATGGTTCTTTGATGCTCAAGATTACCCTTGACCTCCATCTTGGCGCTTCTTTTGAATTTTCAAAGAATGTTGCGCTCCAAAAACTCAAACAAAAACGCGTAAAATAATAGAAAAGAATTAAACTATACAAAAAAAAGTAAAGAAAATTTTTAAAACTAACAAACTAAACTTGACTAAACTAAATTAAACTTAGTTCCCCGGCAACGGCGCCAATTTTGGTAGAAGCACTTTATGTGGTACTCCAAATTCAAGCTGTCGAGGCTTGCCAAAATACAATTTATAAACCCGATGAACACCGACCTATTTGAAGCTTAGTGGTAACGGGGTCGATCCACAGGGAAATAAGAAATCCAATTTAACTAAGTCTAATTTGCTAGAAATAAAAGTACGCACGAATTAAAGAACGGTAATTCGGTTTTGGGGGAAGGGAACTCCTAATATGCTAACGGAAAATTAAATGACAACGTGCAAAAATTAAACGGTCGTGCTTAACTTCGAGAAATGGAATTGCTCGTTATGGATGTTCGGATCATCGATACAATTTACGCGTTAGCCATGTTCATGCACACAATTCATTTAGTTATTTCTAACTCAAATGACCCAAGGATTTGATTAGACTCGTGCAATTCTAATTAAACTTGGCCAATAATCTATCCAAGGTAGCGACCCCTAAATCGATTACGTGCCAGTGACGGGAACATTGCGACGGCCAAATCCTAAGACTAACCCGGTTTCTCTCTTGCCTTAAGCCTAACATGAAAACGTTAATTAATTCAGATTACCAACTGTCACTTTGGGCCGAACTAACTAGCCATGCTTAGACCCGTGCTACCTAGCGGTATAGGCAATTATACGTCCCAACCTTTAGCCCTCTATCATGCATAGGAATTAGAGCGTCAATATAATTTAGCTACACATGCTAGATATGGATGAAGAACAAACAAGAGATGCATAAACAAGCCAATAATCTCATCATTTACAAAGGGGAAAAATCTCCCCAAACATCCAAAAGTTACAATCCAAAGCTCAAAATTAAGCACTTACCTCGGTTTAGCCTTCCATGGAGGATGAATTAATCCAATTCCCCATGGAAAAGCTTGGAATCATGCACAAAGAAGGAGAAGAAGTACAAAAATGGTGGAAAAAATGCCCTAGACCCGAGAGGAGAAGTTGGAGGAAGAAGAAGCATCCCAGAATGGCTGCAAATATGCGTTTTCACGCTTTTTAAGCTCGGAGCGTCGAGACGATAGGCCAGCGTCTCGACGCTGTGCCCTAAGTTGGCTGCCGCGCTCGCGGGGTAGCGTCGAGACGCGTGCGCGGCGTCGAGCGAGCGTCGAGACGCTTGCGCTCGACGCTTGCTCTCGGGTGGAACATCAAATGAGCGCTTCAGACTTCGGGGCGTCGAGATGCTAGGCCAGCGTCTCGACGCTGTCGGCGTTGAGTGAGCGTTGAGACGCGCGCTCGACGCTGAGGCTCGTCTATCTTCGGGAATCGTCGGGGCAGCGTCGAGCTAGCATCTAGACGCTTGGGCGCACGCGGATTTTCAATGACGGGCGCGCGGACGAGGCGGAACGGGCGAGGGCGCGCGGGCGCGCGCGGACATGGGCGAGGCGGAGCGGGCGGTGCGTGCGGTGCGGCGGCGCGCGCGTGCTGCGTTCGTTGGGCGCTGGGCGCCGGCGCTTGGGCGCTGCCCTCTCGGCTCTTAGCGCAATTTTGGGTCGTTTTGGCTCCCGAGCTCCGTTCGGCCTATCTTTTTGACCCGAACACTTCCCGAAACCTCTTAAATGACCTTTTTAGCCCCGAAAATCATCAATGGACTTCCCGAGCTCTTCACCATGAAATCACCTACAAGAAAGCATTTTAATCAATATATGTCATGGTTTTAGCTAGAATTAGGGACATTAAGATAGCTCTATTTTGGAGCTATCAATTACAAACGAGAACAAATCTTAGCCCATCCTAAGGTTGCCTTTCGAGGTGACAACGAATTTCAAAACAAACAGAACTACCCTAAACCCACAGATCCAAGATAGAGTGCTAACATGCGAAGCTTAAACAGGGAAATAACTTGAATTTTTTTTCAAAATGGCCTTAACAAATGCAATCATGCTGAATTTCACAACAAATACAAATACGAAGACCTCAACAGTACATCACAGAATTTCATAGTCAGACTAGCATGCATTCATCGCAACAGAATATGCTTCTCAGAATTCCAAAACTAAACTCGACAATCAATGTAAGGCACAACCCACCACCCCCAACTTAGAAATGGACAATGTCCTCATTGGACTAAATATGCACAGTCAAAATTCTAAGGAAAGAAAACCTTCCCTGAATTGTGACTTAGAGGGTTGGAGAGTGCGCTTTATCCTAGCAAATAAACCTCAAGGACGAGCCATTGTTTCACCTGAAAAACTCACAAGATCAGAGTAAGAACCTAAGCTAATCCTAAAGACGGTAAGTAAACAAAAAGCATGTACAGTTCAAGCTCGGGTGCCTCCGAGTAGCGCAAATTTTTAGAGTCGATTGCTCGACTTTACCAAAACTCATTTCATCCTTTCTCATAGTCGGGCTCTTTCAAGTAGGCATGGTCGTCGAAGTCCTCTGACATTCCCTCATGGAAGATCTTCAGTCGTTGGCCATTCACCGTGAATTTCTTCTCTGAATATAGGCTCTGTATCTTGACTGCACCATAGTGATGGACAGCGGTTATAATGAAAGGACCAAGCCACCGGGAACGAAGTTTACCTGGCATGAACTTCAGGCGAGAGTTGAACAAGAGGACCTTCTGACCAACATCGAAGTGTTTCCTGACGACTCGTCTGTCGTGGAACATCTTGGTCTTTTCCTTGTAGGTCTTCGAGTTCTCATATGCATCCAGGCGAAGCTCCTCTAGTTCTTGCAATTTGAGGAGTCTTTCTTCGCCAGCCTTGTCAAAGTCTATATTACACTTCCTCACGGCCCAATAAGCTTTGTGCTCGATCTCCACAGGGAGATGACAGGCTTTCCCAAAAACCATCCGGTAGGGAGACATCCCTATGGGGGTTTTGTAAGCCGTACGATAGGCCCACAAAGCATCGTCCAGCCTGAGACTCCAATCCTTCCTTGCTGGACTTACTGTTTTCTCGAGGATGCTTTTCACCTCTCGATTGGAGACTTCTGCTTGGCCATTGGTTTGAGGATGGTACGGGGTAGAGATTTTGTGATTTACCCCATACTTCCTCATCAAGGCCTGGATCGTCTTGTTGCAGAAGTGGCTCCCCTGGTCGCTTATGATGGCTCGTGGAACTCCATACCTGCTAAACATGTTAGATTTGACAAAACTGGAAACAACATTAGCAGTATCAACTATGGTGGCTTTAGCCTCCACCCAGTTAGACACGTAGTCCACAGCCAACAAGATATAGACAAAACCAAATGAAGGGGGAAAGGGTCCCATAAAGTCCATACCCCAAACCTTAAAAATTTCTCAAGTTAAAATGGGGTTTTGGAGCATTTCATTCCTACTTGTGATGGACCCTTTTCTCTGACACTAATCACAAGATTTGCAAAATTCATAACAATCCTTAAACAGTGATGGCCAGAAAAACCCACAATCTAATATTTTTCTCGCTGTCCTATTTTGCCCAAAGTGTCCCCCACATGCAAATTCATGGCAGAATACAAGTATGGACTTATGCTCAGACTTAGGGACACACTTCCTAATTACTTGGTCAGCGCAAAATTTCCATAAAACGGGCTCTTCCCAGACATAAGTCTTGGCCTCGCTTCTCAACTTAGCTCTTTTGTTATATGAAAAGTCGAATGGGAACGTACCAGTGACCAAGTAATTGACAATGTTTGCGTACCATGGTGTCTCCACACTCACCTGGAAGAGGACTTCATCAGGGAACTCATCATTTAGAGGCAAGTCATCCTCATTACGCACAATGCGGCTCAAGTGGTCAGCAACTGTGTTTTCAGATCCTTTTCTGTCCTGGACCGAGACGTCGAACTCCTGGACTAGTAATACCCATCTGAGCAGTCTAGGCTTCGAGTCCTTCTTGTTCATCAGGTAACGAACTGCTGCATGATCAGAAAAAACAATCACTTTAGATCCAAGAATATAAGGCCGAAATTTATCAAGAGCGAAAACAATGGAAAGCAGCTCCTTCTTTGTTGTTGTGTAACCGATTTGCGCGGAGTTGAGCGTCCTGGAGGCATAATAAATTACGTGGCTTTTCTTGTCTATCCTCTGGCCCAATACAGCGCCCACGGCATAATTGCTTGCGTCGCACATGATCTCGAAGGGAGTCCCCCACCGCGGTGGATGAATGATGGGTGCATTGGTCAAGCACTTCTTCAGAACATCGAAAGCTAGCTTGCACTGCTTGTCAAAGCAGAATGGGACATCCTTTTTTCAGCAAGCTTGTCATCGGAGTCACTATCTTCGAGAAGTCCTTTATGAACCTGCGGTAAAAACCTGCGTGACCAAGAAAAGAACGCACTTCCCGAAGATTCGTGGGGTAAGGTAAATCAGATATAACATCAATTTTAGCTTTATCGACCTCTATCCCCTTAGCTGACACAACGTGACCTAAGACTATGCCCTGACTGGCCATGAAATGACACTTTTCAAAATTTAAAACAAGATTAGTCTCAATGCATCTTTCCATGACTCTAGACAAGTTAAACAGGCAATCCTCAAATGAACTCCCATATACAGTGAAATCATCCATAAAGACTTCAATGCATTTTTCTACGAATTCAGTAAATATGCTCATCATGCATCGCTGAAAAGTTTCCGGAGCATTACAAAGCCCAAAGGGCATTCTCCTATATGCGTAAGTTCCGAATGGACAGGTAAAAGTAGTCTTTTCTTGGTCTTCCTGGGCTATGGGAATTTGATAAAACCCAGAAAAACCATCTAGAAAACAGAAGAATGGCTTCCCAGCTAAACGCTCCACCATTTGATCTATGAAGGGAATTGGAAAATGGTCCTTCTTAGTCACATCATTCAGTTTTCTAAAATCTATACACATCCTCCACCCATTTTGCACTCTCTTAGGTACTAACTCTCCCTTATCATTCCTAATAACGGTTATGCCCGCCTTTTTAGGTACAACATGAATAGGGCTAACCCACTGGCTATCAGAAATGGGAAAGATAATACCTGCATCAAGGAGTTTGTGTATCTCAGACAACACTACCTCTTTCATTGCTGGGTTCAGTCTCCGCTGAGGCTCTCGGGACGGCTTCGCTCCCTCATTCAGCCGAATCTTGTGCATGCACAGAACTGGACTCAACCCTTGCAAGTCTGCCAACGTCCATCCTATCGCTCTTCTGTTCTTTTTCAAGACCTCCACCAACTTGCCTTCTTGCTCCGATGTAAGCTCCTTGGAGATAATTACCGGGAGTGTCTCCATCTCACCCAAGTATACGTACTTGAGATGACCCGGCAACTCCTTAAGTTCCAACTTGGGTACCTGCAAAAGAGATGGTAATATTTTAATTGGCTTTTCACACGCCTCTAGAGCAAAAGTAGTTTGTTCAGATGAGTCAGAAAATATGGGAACACTAGTTTCAACCTCGCCAACAATTTCAATAAAAACGAGTGGGTCTTCCCCTTCAACAACAGTCATGCATTCTTCTTGTTCTAAAGTATCGATAAGATCAATTTTACAGACCGAATGCACATCAGCATGGTGTTTCATGGCATCAAATACATTAAATTCGAACACATCTCCTTCATACTCAACCGACAAGGTACCATCATGCACATTAATTTTTGTCTTAGCGGTTTTCATGAATGGTCTACCTAGCAAGACTGAAGTAGCAGGTGATGCGTTTTCTTCCATATTTATCACATAAAAATCAGCAGGAAAGATCAGGTCCTTAACTCTAACCAACACATCCTCAATCACCCCTAAAGGACGAATAGAAGACCTATTAGCTAACTGGATAATTAAACTTGTTTCCTGCATACCTTCTAAATCGAGACTCTTGTAGACTGAGTATGGCATAACATTAATTGAGGCTCCTAAGTCTAGCATGGCGTGCTCGATTTCTCTATCTCCTATAGTACATGGCAAGAGGAACATACCTGGGTCCTGGCATTTGCTTGGAATACCTTGTGTTATCAGGGCAGAAACATTCTTGCTTACCACAACTCTCTCAGCACCTTTAGTCTTCCTCTTCATGGTGCACATCTCCTTTAGAAATTTCGCGTACCTTGGGATTTGCTGAATTGCATCAAGCAGCGGCATGTTGATCCCAACCTTTTTCAGCGTCTCAAGGACGTCCGCGTCCTCGACCTCCTTAGGTGGCCTCACCAACCTACTCGGGAAAGGAGCAACGGGAGTGTAAGACTTCATTGAAATATAAGGAGAAGCTACAACCGTTTCAGAGGGTGTTTGAAGACACTTATCTGGAGATATCTCTGTATCCTTGTTAGAGTCCTCGGGAGTGGTCTGAGATGGCACTTCTTTACCACTTCTGAGATTTATTGCACTAACGCTTTCCGCTTGGGACTCCATTTTACTCATTCTGTCCTTCATCTCCGTGAACCCATCTCTTAGCGATCTCATCTCCGATCTGGTCTCCTCACTTAGAGACCGCATCTGCGAATTGGTCTCCTTGTTGGCCTCCATGAGGGACTTGAACATTCCTTCAATGGCTTGACCTGAAATAGAAGAAACAGCCTGAGATGAGTTTTCTTGCAACGTATGAAATAGGCCAAATACCTGAGACACTTTTTCTTTGAGCTCTTCTATGTCGGTAGACATTTTAGCTTGTTCGTTTCTTCCCCCGTATTGGCGACGGTTCTCAGCCATGTTGTTGATCAACTGTCTGGCTTCCGCAGGCGTTTTCTCCCTAAGGGCTCCTCCACTTGATGCATCGAGCATCTGACAGTCATGCAGAAGCAAACCATCATAGAAGAATTCGATAAGCGCGGCCTCTGCTATCAGATGTTTCGGGCATCTCTCGCATAACTTAATGAATCTCTCCCAGCACTCGTGAAATGCCTCTTTCTCTTCCTGCTTGAAACTGTAGATATCTTTTTTCACGGCTCTAGCTCTTGAAGCTGGGAAATACCTTTCCAAGAACAGACTCTTCATCTTCTCCCAAGTGAAGATGGTTCCCGATGGTATGTAATGTAGCCAATCTCGAGCTTCGCCTCTCAAGGTGAATGGAAAAGCTCTCAGGTAGAGCTGATCTTAAGTTATGTAGCTTGGCTTCATCGCAGAACTTGTCATTTGAAAATCCTTGAGATGTTTAAAGGGATCTTCATCTGCTTCACCACAAAAAGAAGGCAGATGGTCAATTAAACCAGATTTAAGCAAAAACTCACCTGAAATTTCCGGGTAGGAAATACAAGATGGTTGGTGGTCCATAGCAACCGATGTCCAATGCCTGAGTGTTTTTGGGGCTTCACCCTCATCGTCAACTTCCATTTTCTCAATCAAGAATTAGGCACTTCTAGCACACTTAAACAAACCGATCAAATCTTGCAAATAATCAAAGAATAAACAAATTTTAAAATAAAAGTCAAAAGTCTACAAATCAAATCTAAATTAGGTCGAATTACACTTTAAACTCCCCGGCAACGGCGCCAATTTTGGTAGACGATATTTTGGAACTATCGCCAATCATCGGGTTGTCGAGACCCGCCAAAATGAATTTATATTTGCCCGAATTAACTGAACTATTAGTAGATTAGTGGAAACGAGGTCGATCCACAGGGAATTAAGCTAATTTGACTTAATCTCAATTAGATTTGCAAACTGTGAAAATAGATGAAATATGGGGGATTTGTTGGTTTTTAATTTACTAAGAGGAAACAGTGCAAACGGGAAAAATTTAACTAACGGAGCGTTCGGCTCGGGACGATCGGGAATAAAATTAGCATGCCCTTTGGATCATTGGTTGACGATGATATTGGCCAAATAATTTAATGAATACGCAGCCCGTCTCAAATTAATGAATTAACTCAGACATGCTCCATGGATATTAATTAGACACAATAAATCATGCTAATTAAGCATATCGATTGGACATTGGCGGCCAACGCTCTCCCAAGACCAATCGATAGCAACGAGCTAACTACGACAATTATCTAATTTGGACGCGAAATTAGTGTATCGATTTCAGATTCTAATTCTAGAAGAACGAACACCAAGAACGCAAGGACGCCTATGCGCTCAAAGGTATCGTAAGTCTTTGTTACTTGGCGGTTTAGAGAGGCACGACATCAAAACCTTTCACAAATGAAGCATGCTCGAAATCAAGGGTGCCTAGTCCTAAATCATTCAAACACATTCATGGAATAAGCAAAGAAATAGAAACCAATTCAATCAATCATTCAAGCCAAATTAGAATTTTAGTTCAACAACCTCACCAAGATTCAAACTACTTTATTCCTATACAATCCCGAGCCAAAAACGCTAAAGACTACTCACTCATGTTGTGTGTGATGTGGGATGGCTCCATTCCAAGCTTCCAAGCTTCTCCCATGGTGAAAACAGCTGCTGAAACGTCTTATCAGGTGCGGAGCCCGAGGTAGGAGATGAAGATGGCGGCTAAAAATCGGACAAAAACTTAAGTAATCCGTCGGAGCGTCGAGACGCTGCGCCCTAAATAATGCGCGCGCGCAGTCGGGGTGGCGTCGAGACGCTGTCACTCGACGCTTGCTCTCGGGTGGATTTTCAATTTCACGCCTCAGACTTTGGAGCGTCGAGACGCTCTGGCAGCGTCTCGATGCTTGGGCAGCGTCGAGCTAGCGTCGCGACGCTGTCGCTCGACGCTAGCTCTCGGGTTTTTGCATGGTATTTTGCCTTCAATTTCCCCAAAACGCCCAATCTTCATGTTTTTGCATGGTTCTTCCCCGGAAGTGTTCTTAGGTCTTTAAAATGCGATATTAAGCCCCGAAAAGCGCCGAAACGCTCCCGAGGGTGAATTACCGAGAACACCTGCAATAAACACATAAAAGCAAGATTAAGCAAGTAATAATCGTGAATTAGGGACATAATTATAGCTCCAAAATGGAGCTATCAAGGGGTGAGTTACATATGACTAGTTTGTAATTGTTCATAAGTGGATCTTTTGGGTGTGGCTAACAATGAGAGTGTCATATACTTGGGTAGATGATTTGGTCCAAGTAACAGTTATAAATTGACATTTGAGGATAGATAATTTGTCATTTTGGAATATATAGTTCATACAAAGTTGTAATTTTTTAATTGTCTATATGGGATTTATATAGTTGTAATTTTGGAATCGTATGTTCATATAATGTTGACATACTTGTAATTTTAGAATCATTCATAATGGGGTTGATATACTTGTAATTTTGAAATCGTGCACATGAGGTTGATATAGTTCTTCTAATTTTAGAATTCATAATGGGGTTGATATACTTGTAATTTTGAAATCGTGCACATGAGGTTGATATAGTTCTTCTAATTTTAGAAGTGTTACATTCCTACGAGGTGGATACAATTCTTGTAATGTTGGAATTCTTCATTAGTTCATATAATGCTTTATTAATATTATTGGTGGATTTGATTTATATATACATTTTGAATGTGTATTATTTATTTGTTTGATAAAATTATGTCTTCCTCAAGATATCAAATATATTATTATCGGTGATACAGGAAATTTAAGCGGATGCTGAATATTGATTATAATTGAAATACAAACGGTAGAAACCTTGACATGCACAATGCATAAAGATAAAATTAAAACTTGACATTTTTTCTTTATATCTTGACGCTTCATATAAGTAAAGATTTAGCTACCTTTTCCTTGATAGACTATTACTTGACGCTTCATGCATGTCATTGATTTTACTACTTGACGTTTAAAACATATCAAGACAAGTAGGTCTTGACGCTTTTTTCTGCATATCTTGATACTTCTAATAAGTCAAGGTTCAATCACAATTTTCTTGACAGACGATTACTTGACGGTTGTAAAAGCGTCAAGTCTTTTCGATCTTGACGTGTAAAAAATGTCAAGTAACGCATGCGAAGAAAATGTTGAATCCTCATTAATGGACTCTTTCGTTGATGAACAAATTCTCAAACTAACACATTCTGAAGAAAGCCTTGAGCCTTGGTTTGCTGATATAGCTAACTTTCTTGCTTCACAGGTAATGTCGGAATTAAATCGAGCCTAGGACAAAAAGAAGTTCTTGAACGAGGCAAGAAAATACTTGTGGGATGACCCAGTTTTATATAGTTGCTCTGCGGACGGGTTGCTACAAAAATGCGTTACCCCATCAGAAATAGTAATTGTCCTGGAACATTGTCATACCTCGTCATATGGAGGTCATTTCGGTGGTCGACGGACTTCCGCTAAGGTATTTCAGAGCGGGTACTTGGTGAGAATATTTTGGAATATATTCCTAATTTCTCAAGCTGTCGAGGCTTGCAAAAAATGAAATTTATAACCTGTAGCTCTTAGCTTTGCAGCTAGCGGTAACAGGGTCGAACCACAGAGAGAGTCTAAAGATGAAATTATAAATAGATTGATGGATTGATTGTCACAAAATTAGGGGTTTTTAACATGCAAGTTTAGTCTAAAAAGTGCTAACGGAAAAATGTAATTGAGATTCAAACGTGATGGATTTGAGAATTTCGGGATTTGCTAAGTAATGTAACATCTATCATTTAATTCTAAGGCATGGCGATAAATGTAGTATGCACGTGAACGGTTGCCCGACAACCCTAAAGCAACCGCCCTCATATAAATTAATCAGAATTTTACAATCCTAATTAAACAATGCTCGCTAATTAAATTAGAGTGATCAGTCCCAAAATAACCCAAGCAGTCACTAACAATTCACGACGAACGTTCAATTAAACATGCTAAATGCTAATTGATTACCCGACAGCCTTAAAGTAATCAACATTCAGAACGCTCAATATGATGCTTCAATTTATTTTACCCTTCTGTGTTACTAAGTCGATAAGGAGAGGCAAGACATCGTTAATCTATAACAATAGAGCATGCTAGAAAACGAGATTGTCCGTCTAGAAATCTAAGATACTCATGGATTAAGCAAGAAGAGTAGATGCATACAAACTAACAAGCCAAAACAGAATTGAAAGTCTAAATTATCAAAATATTACATTGATAACTCCATTTTGGAGCTAATTATCACTCCCTAATTCTAGCTAAAAGCCGTAATTAATTAGTTAATATGTCTCGTTTGTAGGAGAATTGCGGCGAAGAGCTCATGGTGTCCATTGGACGCGTTTCGTGGCTAAATGTGGTGTTTTAACGCCCCGGAAGTGCATCGGGAAAAGGGCAAAATCATCCAAGAAGAACCGGACAAAATTGCCAATTGAAGGCAATTTTCCAGCCCCAAACCCGAGAGCAAGCATCGAGCAGACAGCGTCGAGACGCTTGCTCAACGCTGCCTGGCGTCGAGACCCTATCGTGGCGTCGAGACGCTCCGAGGGGCGCGCGCGCTGGAAGTTATCGGGGCAGCGTTGGTAGCGATATTATTGAACTATCGCCAATCATCGGGTTGTCGAGACCCGCCAAAATGAATTTATAAGTGCCCGAATTCACTAAACTATTAGTAGAGTAGCGGCAACGGGGTCGGTCCACAGGGAATTAAGCTAATTAGACTTAATCTCAATTAAATTTGCAAACTATTAAAGTGAATGAAATAACGGGGAATTTGCTGGTTTTTGAATTACTAAGAGGAAACAATGCAATGGGAAATTTCAGCTAACGGAGTTTCCGACTCGGGACGATCGGGAATAAATCTAGCAAGCCTCTTGGATCACAGGTTGACGAGTATTATGGCTAAATAATTTTAACGAATGCACAGCTCGTCTAAAATTAATAAATAATTCAGACATGCTCCATGAAATTAATTAGACATAATTAATCATGCTAATCAAGCATATCGTTCGGACATTGGCGGCCAACGCTCTCCCAAGACCGAACGATAGCAACAAGCTAACCGTGACAACTATCTAATTTGGACGCGAAATTAGTATGTCGATTTGGAATTCTAATTCGGGAAGAACGAACACTAAGAGCGTAAGGATGCCAATACGCTCAAGGTGTCATAATTCCTTGTTACTCGGCGGATCAGAGAGGCACGACATCAAATCCTTTAACAAATGAACATGCTCAAAATCAAGGGTGCCTAGTCCTAAATCATTCAAACATGCTCATAGATTAAGCTAAGAAGTAGAACTCAATTCAATAAAATATCCAACCAATTCAGAATTTCAATCCTACAACCTCACCAAGAGTTCAAACTACATTTATCCTTTGCAATCCCGAGCCAAAAACAGTAAATCTACTCACTCATGACTTGTGTGATGTGGGACGACTTCAAATCAAGCTTCCTAGCCCCTCCCATGGTGAAAACAGCTGCTGGAACGTCAAATCAGGCGCGGAGCTCGAGGTAGAAGATGATAATGGCGGCTAAAATCGGACAAAAACATTAAGTAGTCTGTCGTAGCGTCAAGACGCTAGGGCAGCGTCTCGACGCTGCGCCCTAAATAATCCGCGCGCGCAGTCGGGGTGGCGTCGAGACGCTCGCACAGCGTCGAGACGCTTGTGCGGCGTCGAGCGAGCGTCGAGACGCTGTCGCTCGACGCTTGCTCTCGGGTGGATTTTCAATTTAACGCCTCTGACTTCGGAGCGTCGAGACGCCCGCACAGCGTCGAGACGCTTGTGTGGCGTCGAGCGAGCGTCGAGACGCTGTCGCTCGACGCTTGCTCTCGGGTTTTTCTTCAAATCAGCGCTTGGGACTTCGGAGCGTCGAGACGCTCTGGCAGCGTCTCGACGCTAGCTCTCGGGTTTTTGCATGGATTTCTGCCTTCAATTTCCCCAAAGTGCTCAACCTTCATGCCTTTGCATGGATCTTCCCCGGAAGCGTTCTTAGGCCTTTAAATTGCGATATTAAGCTCCGAAAAGCGCCGAAACGCTCCCGAGGGCGAATCACCGAGAACACCTGCAATAATCACATAAAAGCAAGATTAAGCCAATAATAAACGTGAATTAGGGACATAATTATAGCTCCAAAATGGAGCTATCAAACACCCCCAACTTAATTCTTGCTAGTCCTCGAGCAAGGTGGAATTCTGATTAATCAAATAAAACGAGAATACATGCTAGGGACTCGATTCTCAGTACTGGAAAAGACAGGGCATTTGTGTTTGAAAGAAATTGCTGCATGCATACATGAGTTAAGAACAATTCGAAAAATTTAAAGATGCTTCCCTAATTAAGCTTCGGTCCTAGCTCTTTGATCTTAGATTTCAACATAGAACCGCTCTATCTATCCTAAAACTTCGCCTTCCCCCTACTTATGGCTAAACATAACAGTCTAAAGGGCAATTCATCGTCTAAGCAAGTAATACATCGCAAGGCATTTTTTTTTTTTGATCTCTATGAGCGCCTAACATGTCAATTTTACTTTCGTTTCAGCTTGCCTGCAATTTCATTGCACAGTGCATCTGACCACGGGCAAAATTCACATTTTTAAGGACTAGCGTTCACTTCTTTGTGCTTCCTTTTCATGCAGTGGCGACCGTGGGTTACACGACCGCCCCTGGCTACTAGGGCAACTCAAGAAGGAGGAACACCTCCGGAGATTACTATTCCTCTCTTATTTTTGTTTTTATGAAATATGCATTCCTTTTCTTTGAGCCTAAAAATCATGTTAAGATTTTAAGCGCACGGATTACAAACAAGAGCGAATCTTAGCCCATCCTAAGGTTGCCTTTCGAGGTGACAACGAATTTCAAAACAAACAGAGCTACCCTAAACCCACAGATCCAAGATAGAGTGCTAACATGCGAAGCTTAAACTGGGAAATATTTTTTGAAAATTTTTCAAAATGGCCTTAACATATGCAATTATGCTGAATTTCACGACAAACACACATACGAAGACCTTAGCAGTACATCACAGAATTTCATAATCGGACTAGTATGCTTTCACCATAACTCAACAAGCTAATCAGGATTCCACAACTAAGCTCGACAATCACTATAAGGCACAACCCACCACCCCCAACTTAAAAATGGACAATGTCCTCATTGGACCAAATACGCATAGTCAAAATGAAAGGAAAGAAAACCTTCCCTGAATTGTGACTTAGAGGGTTGGAGAGTGCGCTTTAACCTGAACAAATAAACCGCAAGGACGAGCTGTTGTTTCACCTGAAAATTCACAACATCAGAGTAAGAACCTAAGCTAATCTTAAAGACGGTAAGTAAACAAAAAGCATATACAGTTCAAGCTCGGGTGCCTCCGAGTAGCGCAAATTTTTAGAGTCGATTGCTCGACTTTACCAAAACTCATTTCATCCTTTCTCATAATCATGCTCTTTCAAGTAGGCATGATCGTCGAAGTCCTCTGACGTTCCCTCATGAAAGATCTTCAATCGCTGGCCATTCACCGTGTATTCCTTCTCTGTATCCAGACTCTGAATCTTGACTGCACCATAGTGATGGACATCAGTTATAATGAAAGGACCAAGCCACCGGGAACGAAGTTTACCTGGCATGAACTTCAGGCGGGAGTTGAACAATAGGACCTTCTGACCAACTTCGAAGTGTTTTCTGACGACTCGCCTGTCGTGGAACATCTTGGTCTTTTCCTTGTAGGTCTTCGAGTTCTCATATGCATCCAGGCGAAGCTCCTCCAGTTCTTGCAATTTGAGGAGTCTTTCTTCGCCCGCCAAGTCAAAGTCCATGTTACACTTCTTCACGGCCCAGTAAGCTTTGTGTTCGATCTCCACGGGGAGATGACAGGCTTAGCTTTACCATAAACCATCCGGTAGGGAGACATCCCTATGGGGGTTTTGTAAGCCGTACGGTAAGCCCACAAAGCGTCGTCCAGCCTGAGGCTCCAATCCTTCCTTCTTGGACTTACTGTTTTCTCGAGGATGCTCTTCACCTCTCGATTGGAAACTTCTGCTTGGCCATTGGTTTGAGGATGGTACGGAGTAGAGATTTTGTGATTTACCCCATACTTCGTCATCAAGGCCTGGATCGTCTTGTTGCAGAAGTGGCTCCCCTGGTCGCTTATGATGGCTCGTGGAACTCCATACCTGCTAAAAATATTGGATTTGACAAAACTGGAAACAACATTAGCAGTATCGGCTTTGGTGGCCTTAGCCTCCACCCATTTAGACACGTAGTCCACAGCCAATAAGATATAGACAAAACCAAATGAAGGGGGAAAGGGTCCCATAAAGTCCATACCCCAAACCTCAAAAATTTCACAAGTTAAAATGGGGTTTTGGAGCATTTCATTCCTACTAGTGATGGACCCTTTTCTCTGACACTGATCACAAGATTTACAAAATTCATAACAATCCTTAAACAGTGATGGCCAGAAAAACCCACAATCTAAAATTTTTCTCGCAGTCCTATTTTTCCCAAAGTGTCCCCCACATGCAAATTCATGGCAAAAAGGTAAGGATGGACCTATGTTCAGACTTAGGGACGCACTTCCTAATTACTTGGTCAGCGCAAAATTTCCATAAAACGGGCTCTTCCCAAACATATGTCTTGGCTTCGCTTTTCAGCTTAGCTCTTTGGTTATATGAAAAGTCGAATGGGAACGTACCTGTGACCAAGTAGTTGACAATGTCGGCGTACCATGGTGTCTCCACGCTTACCTGGAAGAGAACTTCATCAGGGAACTCATCATTCAGAGGCAAGTCATCTTTGCTACGCACGATGCGGCTCAAGTGGTCAGCAACGGTGTTTTCTGATCCTTTTCTGTCCTGAACAGAGACGTCGAACTCCTGGAGTAGTAATACCCATCTGAGAAGTTGTTGCGTGCTCAATGTGTTAAAATAATTAAGCAATAAGAGAGAGAGAGCACTCAGAACATGCAAGCATACATGATCTTATAGCAAGTAGTAAGTATTTTTTCATTCGTTTTCCCACAGAGATTTATTATGAGCTACTAGTGAAGTGTTTTGTTAAGAAAGAATGGGTGGATTTGAGGAGGTGGAATTGGTTTTAAATTGTCTAATTTCTACGGAACATGTAAAGGGTAGCAACATAAACAAGTGCAAGTCAAAGATAAACTTAAATGAAAAGAGGAGAGATTAATAAACGAAGAGGAAAATAGCTAAACAGAATTATAAACTTGGCAGAATTGCGGAAACAGCAATTCTACCGCAATGTTACTAACCGCGAAAGTGTGTAAAATGGAGAAACAAGGGCTACTAACGACTCCTCTATAGGCATTTTCTCACGATTCTCAAGCATTGGATCGACTCTCTATGCATCAAACTCACTCAATCTCATGTATCTTCCGATTTCATGCATTAGATTCTTTAGTTTACTCATGTCCAAGTAAGGTCTTAAGCATCTTGTTAAAGCAGAAAGTTATGGTTTGTACTAGGAAAACGCCTATTCCTAGGTCGTTTTCTGGCTACCATGAAAGGCTAGCATGAGTGTATGACTCTGAACTCTTACTCCTTCCAGAGGTTAGGAGTTCTTTGGACAAAATGGATGGCCAATCGAAATTGCCCGTGGGATGAAGCTTACATACAATCAATGCTTCGAGAGCTATCCTACATGCTTGGTTCACGTTTTTTAGCCTATAGTATTGTCATTAGCATGCCCCTATGTGACTTAGTTACTCATGGATATAGGGATAACAGAAATAAGAGATAAAGTAGACATGCTTAGAAGAAATTTAAAGACAAACAGCAAGGGGAAAACAGTAGCAGCAAAGAGAAGAAACTGTGAAATGAAGAATTGTGCTTTGATTACTTAAATGTTTGAATGAACAAAGGGACGTTTAAAGTAAATAACATAAAGGCAGAAAGCAACGAAAAGCAATAAACTAGCTACTAGAAGAGAAACAACAACTAAACAGAGCTGAAAATTAGAAATGAAAGACAGAAAACAGGAAATTGAGCTTGAACGCCTCGTCGCAGCCGCCTCGGCTGAAGGATGAGAAAGATCAGCTTTGCTTGGATGAATCCAATCGGGAGAGAAGATGAATCTTCTCTCCTTCCTATCAGATTGTCGATTCCAACAGCTAAACCTCGCAAACCAACAGACGGCAAAGAAAAACAGGAGAAAAGATGGAGCTGCGAGAAGACTTCTACGCTTTCGGATGATGATTGAACCCTCTACTTTGACCCCCTTTTATAGTAATCTGCAGGTGCGTTTGGGCCAAGGAGAACCATCCATCCTCAACGTCGTACTTCAAAATGGATGGAGGAGAAAGAACGAATCCCTGAAATAACGGAAATTAACAGAAACAGATCAGTCAACTTACGGTTTGCACTTGAAACATTGCGGTTTCAGCAATGTTTCCGCAATGCTACCGCAATGCTTATTTTTCATTCTTTTACTTCGTTTTTCAATCCTTTTCTTTTCTTTTGCACACAAGTACTAATTTAGCTACCTTCTTCTAATTCTCATATATAAGCATAGGTTTAAGCTAAATCCTATCAAAAACACCTAAGAGTGTACATCTTTCTAAGATAAATAAGTCCTAAAAAGGTCACTTTTGGAGACGTAACACACCCCCAAACTTAAGGTTTTGCTCGTCCTCGAGCAGTCTAAGGACTTGTTTAGGTTGCTGTTTCATTCCCTTTAACCACTTACTGACTCCCCTACATTCCTATCTATAGCAGTGCTGTCCTGTGACACACTTCTAAGTTTAAACTATCCTCTTATCTAGCTTCTTCTGACTTCGCACGCCTAATACTCCTACTGTTTCATTAACTTCTTACAGCTGATCTACTTGCTTTTGTCATATCATGCCACTATCCCTAAGGTTTCAAATTCTACCTAGCTTTACCCCAGACTCAGTACATGCTTCTAGTTTTTACTTTTGAACTACCTAGGATTCCTTAGAGTCATGCCAGTCTTAGTATTAACAGTGACAGTAGTACTTTTAGAGAACAACCTAAACCCTGGCATCACTACATTGGACATACATTCATCTCCCTAAACAACCCTACAAGTTACAACTTTGTGCTCAGCTAATTGAGGATCAGAGTTCTTTTTAATCAGGACATCTAAACCACAAAGTTGCAACTCCTAGGTATACATTCTTCCTCCCTATTCCTTCTTTTTCTTTCTTTCTTACTTAGGTGGAGCCTCTCCTTTGGTTGCCTTTCGATGCAATGCCACTTGTGGGTTACACACTTGGCACTGATTACTCAGCAACTTTGAGAGAGACACCCCTCTTTATTCTATTTTTCATTTTTTTTTTCAGCTCATCATTTTTTTTGTAAAGGAGAAGAAGAATGCTTATGCTTTAAGGGAGAGAGGAATGTTCCTAGGCCTAGGGTGGCCTCCCCCAAACTTAAACTACTCATTGTCCTCAATGAGTGTCTGAGGTGGCACACCCCCAAACTTGTCCTAGAAGCATCTAGTCTAAGGTAAAACAAAGAGAATCTAAAAGCCCTAGGCATAGACAGATCATTCTAAAAGTAAATATCACAGCAGCAGAAATTCATAAAAACAGGCAGGTAAGGACTTAAAGCTATGCATGCTGAGCACTTTTAAAAGGCTAATTTAAACTATCAAAGGGTGTCCAATGACACTCATCCAGCATGCTTGAAGATAAGCTATATAAGGTAGTCATGATAGCAGCAAAAGATAGAATTTAAACAGAACCAGCCTAGCTAAACAGTCAGTCAAAAGCATGCATTTACTAATAAAAATTGCGGTTTCCGCAATTATTTCGCAATAGATACAGGGCAGATATATCAGTGATCAGGGCCCCTATGCATGCTTTTTCCAATCATCCAAGCTATACAAAAATGAAACTAAACTAAACTACCTACTCAGCTATCATCAGACTACACTAACCAAATTTAAATACTAAAACTAAAGAACTAAAACAGATCAGAATACGAACTCAAAACAGCATAATTCACATGGTTCAACAAAAAGCAGGGTGATTGTTTTTTTTTTTTTTTTTTTTTTAATTGAAGGGAACAGCAATACTCCCTTTAGTGTTTCTCAGACTAGCACTCAAATGTCTTCCTCATCATCAGTCCTTCGTGGTCGTGGAGGCGCCCATGGAGTAATTAGGTTCGTGGGGAATTCAGGAAAAATGCATCCCAATTGGTCAGCAACTTCCTTGTCCCTTGCCTGCGCATATGTGGCCCATTGAGCCATCCTCTTCTGCAGATCCGTCAGGCAGGCCATTGTCAAAGACTGAGCAGCAGCCAGGCCATCGAGCTCGAACTCCATGTTCCCCTTTCTGCGCAACCTCAAGGCCGTAGGCAATTCCAGGTAGCCCGTGTAGGCCAGCTGCCTTTCCATTCGCATAATTGGGACCCCTGCACGTAAGCACAGCTTAGTAATTGTGTTAGGAAAGAAGAGTGGTCCCTTACCCTTTTTGGCGCAGTCAGCAATTGAAGCTGCAATGACCTCGCCCACGTTGATTGTGAGGCCTCTCATGATTGCGTAGACCAGCAGCGACCTGCTTTGGTTGATGGTGGTCTCATGGGTCACTGGGGACAGCTTCCTCCTCACGAAGGAAAACCAGACAGCCGCCTTGGCTGTGAGGGTGGCACTCATCAGGGTGTGCCTCCCATTGCGTGATACTGTCCATGATGCCTCTGGCTGGCCAATGATCCGAATGGCCTCCTCCAAGACAGCTTTTGTTGGCTCATCAACAATCCTCGCATAGTCAGTGTGTTTTTGGCCCTTGAGGCCATAGGCTTCGTTGATTGCCTTTGCTGAGAAGTCTACCTCAACCCCTCTGACCACAGACAGGCCATCCTCAGGATTCATCAGATTGGCGTAGAAGTCATACACCATGCTGGAGTAGGCTGGATTGGGTGGTCTGCACAGCTCCTCTCAGCCGTGATTCGTGATCCCTGCGCGCAAGAAATGCGGCAGGTCAGCAGGTGCGTCTAGGAATCCCTTCTCGTGCAGCAATTCCCTTTTCCTTAGCTCAATGCCTCTAGACTCAGCGTCAGAGGACACGTATCTCACTAACTGAGGCTCATCTTCAAGGTAAAGCTTGGATTTCCCTTTGTCTTTTGGTTTGGCTGACTCAGCAGCCTCAATCTTGAGCTTTTTCAGCGACGGCTCATCACTCTCTTTCTCTGATGGAGGCGCCCTCTTGGTTTTCTTTTTCTTTGACTTCTTGGGCCGTTTGGCCTTGACAGCCTTGGCGGCCTTCTTCTTCTTCAACCTCGCCTTGGTTGTCAACTGCTGGAGGCAATCCCCCAGTATTTCGTCCATCGAATCAGTCCTCTGCACATGGCTCTCAGGACTGGCTTCCCTCAAAGGAGAGAAGACCTCTTCTTCCTCAGCTTCCCCACTGCCCTGCGTCGATTCTTGATACTCTCCATAGGGAAATTCAGGGTCAGGTTGTGGGAAAGTGGGTGATGCTTCAGGGCTCTCTGCTGGTGGGGTATGTTCAGAACTCTGCGGCGATGAAGGTAGCTCAGGGCTTTGCGCTGGTAGGGATGGCGAAGAGCTCTGCTTGGCTGACTCTTGTGACCGACGGTCACTTTCTTGACTCTCCACAGAGGGAGTCTTTTTCTTGCTCGTTTCTTCAGCCACCGCCATACTCCACTTGCGTTTCTTAGGTGTGCCTGCTGGTTCAGAGGGTCCAGCAGGTATCTCCGTGACAACCTTCCACTTCTTCTTGCGGATTGGCAGTTTGGGGAGTCGTTCAGTTCGCGCAGCCTCAGCGTCTGCAAGGGCAAGAAGTGCTTCCCTCGCAGCAGTTTCAGCGTCGTCAGCCCTCTTCTTGGACGCAGATCTTTCAGCTCTCGTTAGCACCATTGTTGAATCGTGGGAATCTGGAAAGAAGGATTGCAGATGAAGAGGGAGAGATATTTCTTGGAGTTCAGATAATGGGGAAATCGTACGGATCAACGCGCTTCTAACGGATATAAATAATGATGGAAATCCCAACGGCTCTATTTGTTGCGGATTCTGCAAATCCAGCGCAATTCTAGTGACCGTTGGAGATTTTCTGCGTTTAAATGCCAATCTTTTCTCAACCGTATCTTTGATTTGGCCCAATATCTCCTCGATCTTTTTAGCTTGATTTCATCTCCTTGATTCCCTCTATCGATTCCCTATTAAAAGAAATAAAATAAACATCAAATACATAATTAAAATCACACAAAAATATACGCAAACAGTAACCGGAAAATCGCAAAAAATAAACTAAGGCATGAGCCTCGCATGGACGAGCACAGTAATCACTCGTCCTCTCTCGTTCTTATTTTCATGTTTCAGTCAAGAGGAAGGCCGAGAGAGTCTTCACATCTCCTTCCTCATAGTAGTGCTTCAATCTTGCACCATTAACCATGAATGGTTGCCCTTGCTGCAGGTTCTTAATCTCGATTGCACCATGAACAAACACATTAGTTATTATAAATCGCCCTGACCATCTAGACTTAAGTTTGCCTGGAAATAATTTCAATCGTGAGTTAAATAATAAGACAAGCTGGCCTTTCTTGAAGTCCTTAATCCTAAGTCTACTATCGTGCCAACTCTTGGTCTTTTCCTTATACATTTTAGCATTTTCATAAGACATATGCCTAAGCTCATCAAGCTCATGTAATTGCAAAGACCGCAATGTTCCCGCATCAGTCACGCAGTAATTCAACTCTTTTAGGGCCCAAAATGCTTTAATTTCTAACTCGAATGGCAAGTGATATGCTTTGCCATACACAAGTCTATAAGGAGACATACCTAGGGGTGTCTTATATGCAGTTCTATATGCCCAAAGTGCATCCTCGAGTTTAAACGCCCAATCTTTTCTATTGGGTTTGACCACTTTTTCTAGTATGTTTTTAATCTCCCTATTTGAAATTTCAGCTTGGCCATTCGAGTGTGGGTGATAAGGGGTGGCTACTCTATGTCTAACATTATACTTAGCCAACACTCTCTCCATAGCTTTGTTAATGAAATGTGTCCCTTCATCACTGATTATAGCACGAGGTGTCCCAAATCTAGTAAAAATATGTCTATGCAAGAATCTTATGACTGTTTTGGCATCATTATTTGGACATGTTATGGCCTCTACCCACTTAGATACATAGTCTACTGCTACCAATATGTAAAGATTACCTGATGATGGGGGAAATGGTCCCATGAAATCGATGCCCCACACATCAAAGAGCTCCATTTCTAAGATGTAAGTGAGAGGCATCTCATCCTTTCGGCTAAGGTTACCTGTTCTCTGGCATTCATCACAGCTGTGGGCATAGTTGTGGGCATCCTTGAAGTTTGGGGGAGGCCACTCTAGGCCTAGGAACATTCCTCTCTCCCTTAAAAGCATAAGCATTCTTCTTCTCCTTTACAAAAAAATGATGAACTGAAAAAAAAAATGAAAAACAGAATAAAGAGGGGAGTCTCTCTTAGGTTGCTGAGTAATCAGTGCCAAGTGTGTAATCCACAAGTGGCATTGCATCAAAAGGCAACCAAAGGAAAGGCTCCACCTAAGAAAGTAAAAAGGAAAAAGTAGGGAAGAAGAATGTATACCTAGGAGTTGCAACTTTGTGGCTTAGATGTCCTGTTTAAAAAAAAAAAAAGAACTCTGATCCTCAATTAGCTGAGCACAAAGTTGTAGCTTGTAGGGTTGTTTAGGGAGATGAATGTATGTCCAATGTAGTGATGCCAGGGTTTAGGTTGTTCTCTTAAAGTACTACTGTCACTATTAATACTAAGACTGGCATGACTCTAAGGAATCCTAGGTAGCTCATAAGAAAAAACTAGAAGCATGTACTGAGTCTGGGGTAAAGCTAGGTAGAATTTGAAACCTTAGGGATAGTGGCATGATATGACAAAAGCAAGTAGATCAGTCGTAGGGAGTTAATGAAAACAGTAGGAGTATTAGGCATGCGAAGTCAGAAGAAGCTAGATAAGAGAGTAGTTTTAAGCTTAGAAGTGTGTCACAGGACAACACTGCTATAGATAGGAAGGTAGGGGAGTCAGGAAGTGGTTAAAGAAGATGAAACAGCAGCCTAAGCGAGTCTGTAGTTTGCTTGAGGACAAGCAAAACCTTAAGTTTGGGGGTGTGTTATGTCTCCAAAAGTGACTTATTTAGGACTTATTTAGCTTAGAAAGATGCACACTCTTAGGTGTTTTTGAGAGGATTTAGCTTAAACCTATGCTTATATATGAGAATTAAGAGAAGGTAGCTAAATTAGGACTTGTGTGCAAAAGGAAAGAAAAGGAATGAAAACCGAAGGAAAAGTATGAAAAATGCACATTGCGATAGCATTGCGGAAACATTGCTGAAACCGCAATGTTTCAAGTGAAAACCGTAAGTTGACTGATCTTTTTCTGTTAATTTCCGTTATTTCAGGGATTCGTTCTTTCTCCTCCATCCATTTTGAAGTACGACGTTGAAGATTGATGGTTCTCCTTGGCCCAAACGCACCTGCAGATTACTATAAAAGGATGTCAAAGTCGAGGGTTCAACCATCATCCGAAAGCGTAGAAGTCTTCTCGCAGCTCCATCTTTTCTCCTGTTTCCCTTTGCCGTCTGTTGGTTTGCGAAGCTCAGCTGTTGGAATCGATAATCTGATAGGAAGGAGAGGAGATTTATCTTCTCTCTCGATTGGATTCATCCAAGCAAGGCTGATCTTTCTCATCCTTCAGCCGAGGCAGTTGCGACGAGGCGTTCAAGCTCACTTACCTGCTTTCTGTCTTTATTTCCATTTTCCAGCTTTGTATTGTTGTTGTTTCTTTTCTAGTAGCTAGATCAGTTCATTTCGTTGTGTTCTGTCTTCTGTTATTCACTTTAAGTTGCTCTTCTGTTCATTCAAACAATCAAGTAATTAAAGCATAGTTCTTCATTTCTCAATTTCCTATCTTTGCAACTCACTGTCTTACCTTGCTGTTTTCAGTTTATTTCTCTTCTAAGCATGTCTGTTTTCTCTCTTCTTTCTGTTCTCCCTATATCCATGAGTAACTAAGTCACATAGGGGCATGCTAATGACAAGTCTATAGGCTAAAAAACGTGAACCAAGCATGTAGGATAGCTCTCGAAGCATTGATTGTATGTAAGCTTCATCCCACGGGCAATTTCGATTGGCCATCCATTTTGTCCAAAGAACTCCTAACCTCTGGAAGGAGTAAGAGTTCAGAGTCATACACTCATGCTAGCCTTTCAAGGTAGCCAGAAAACGAACTAGGAATAGGCGTTTTCCTAGTACAAACCATAACTTTCTGCTTTAACAAGATGCTTAAGACCTTACTTGGACATGAGTAAACTAAAGAATCTAATGCATGGAATCGGACGATACATGAGATTGCGTGAGTTTGATGCATAGAGAGTTGATCCAATGCTTGAGAATCGTGAGAAAATGCCTATAGAGGAGTCGTTAGTAGCCCTTGTTTCTCCATTTTACACACTTTCGCTGTTAGGAAAATTGCGGTAGAATTGCTGTTTCCACAATTCTGCTAAGTTCACAATTCTGTTTAGCTGTTTTCTTCTTCATTTATTAATCTCGTCTCTTTTCATTTGAGTTTAGCTTTGACTTGCACTTGTTTATGTTGCTACCCTCTACGTATTTAGTAGGAAATAGACAATTTAAAACCAATTCTACCCCATCAAATCCACCCTTTCTTTCTTAACTTTACACTTCACGAGTAGCTGATAATAAATCTCTGTGGGAAAACGAATGAAAAAATACTTACTACTTGCTATAGGATCATGTATGCTTGCATGTTCTGAGTGCTCTCTCTATCTCATTGCTTATTTATTTTAACACATTGAGCACGCAACAAGGTTTTGGCGCCGCTGCCGGGGATTTATTTAAGTGAAAACGAAGTTTGTTAAGTTTGAAACACCAAGTTTATTGCCTATTGAAGCTGATCTGTTTCATATCTTTTGCAGGTACTATTGGGTTAGTTTATGAGTGGGCCTTCAAGTAGTGATCTAGAGTTCAATCCTGAGCCTGAGAGATTACTTAGGGCCAGAAATAGAGCCAAGAAACGTCTCTTTAACCAACCCTCTTTACCTCAAGTAATTGCGGGAACCGAAATTCCTCCGCAATTGTCTCAAGAAGAAATGGATGGAATAGTTCCAAATCCGGTGCCTGTCACTCGCAATCCCATCGAAATAGCGAATGATAAGGATAGCGCCATACTCTCTTACCTAGTACCTATGCCTGGGGAGCTGAACCCCAGCATAATCCGTCCTGAAATCACTGCCAACTCTTTCGAGTTAAAGCCAGTGATGTTCCAAATGTTGTCCACTGTGGGACAATTCTTTGGAGTGGAAAATGAGGATCCCCACAACCATCTTAGAAACTTCTTAGGAGTCAGTGAAACCTTCATCATCCCGGGAGTTTCCCAAGAAGCCTTGAGGCTATACCTTTTCCCTTACTCTTTGAGGGACAAAGCCAAAACATGGTTGAACTCATTACCCTCTGGATCTGTCCGCAATTGGACAGACTTAGCAGAAAAATTCCTAGTCAAATACTTCCCACCTGATAGGAATTCTACCTTTCGTGATGACATAATCAAGTTCAAACAAGCTGACACTGAGTCTCTTCACGAAGCTTGGACAAGGTTTAAAGATCTTCTTCTTAAATGTCCACACCATGGCATCCCATGGTGTATCCAAATAGAGGTCTTTTTCAAAGGATGCAACCCCAGCACTAGACAAGTCTTGAATTCATCTGCTGGTGGTTCCATGTTGTCCAAGAGTTACAACGAAGCCTATGAGATCTTGGAGAAGATCTCAGCATCTCACTGTAGGTGGTCAGATGATCCAGTTGAGCCAACTAGAGCTCAAGACAAGGATGCTCTAAGTGCAATGAGCAGCCAAATAAATGCCCTGACCAACCTAGTTAAGCAAATGGCTCAGGCCAATCTCCAAACAAGTGTCAACACCGCCACAACCATGTCAATGGGCACCCAACCAAGTCAAGGTGAGACACTTATCTGTGGATTCTGTGGGGAAGGGCACCTGTATGAATACTGCCCTGGGAATCCAGCCTCAGTCTACTATATTGGAAGCCAGCAGCAGCCTAGGAACAACCCCTATTCCAATACTTACAACGCTGGTTGGAGGAACCACCCAAACCTGTCATGGGGTGGCAAACAAAATGCTAACCAAGCTCCTAACCAACCAAGATCGAGTGGAACACCTAGTTTCACTCCCCAACATAACCAGTCAATGTATCGAAAACCATACAACCAACCTGTAGGATCTTCTGTAGAAAACTTACTTAAGGAATACATAGCCAAGAATGATGCCACTCTACAGAGCCAGCAAGCTACTCTTAGGAGCCTAGAGAACCTAATAGGGCAACTAGCCAATGAAATCAAAAGTAGGCCCCAAGGTAGACTCCCTGCTGACACTGAAGTGCCAAGGAGAGATGGTAAAGAACAAGTTCAAGCAATTGAACTTAGAAGTGGTAGACCGTTGGTAAGCAGCACCAAGGACACACCAAAGAGAGTAGAGAACACTGAGTCTAGTGCTCCACTGGAGTCTCTGCTAAACCAAGGTCCACCACCAACAAGCACATCAGGAGCAAGGCTGGAGCCAATCATAGAAGAGATAGAAGAAATTCCAAGGCCTCCACCTATCCTGAGGCGACCTGATGTGCCTGCATATGTGCCACCACCTCCATTTCCTAGAAGGCTAAAGAAAAAACAAGAACAGGAAGTGCACTTTAATAAATTTCTAGAAATTCTTAAGCAAGTGCATGTTAATATTCCTTTTGTAGAAGTTTTACAGTCTATGCCTTCTTATGTAAAGTTTTTGAAGGATATTACAACTAACAAGAGAATAATTGGTGAGTTTGAAACAGTCAATCTCACTGAGGAGTGCAGTGCTATACTCCAAAACAAGCTACCCAAGAAGGAGAAGGATCCTAGTTCCTTCACCTTACTTGTAGAGCTAGGAGGCAAGCACGTGGGCAGAGCTCTTTGTGACCTGGGAGCCAGCATAAACCTCATGCCCCTATCATTATTCCGCCAGCTTGGAATAGGAGAAGCACGTCCAACCACTGTCACTTTACAACTAGCAGACAGATCCATTGCCTACCCTGAAGGTAAGATTGAGGATATTCTAGTAAAGGTTGACAAGTTTATTTTCCTTGCAGATTTCATTATCCTGGATTATGAAGCAGACAAGGAGGTCCCCATCCTGTTAGGCAGACCATTTCTAGCCACAGGTAGGGCACTAATAGATGTCCAAAAAGGTGAGCTCACTATGAGGGTTCATGATGAAGAGGTGAAATTTAGTGTTTATAAAGCCTTAAGGTACCCCTCTGACTCTGAATCTTGTGCTAGCATGGACATTGTTGATTCACTAATGGAAGAACAATTGGAGCATGAATTGTTGACTAAGCATGCTAATAACTATGTAGGATTAGAATTAACTGACGTAAACATAGCTGAGATAATGGACATACCTGTAAATAACCCTCAGCATGTTTGTATGAATATTGACTTAACTGAAAAATCTGTGAATCCATTAAAACCATCCATTGAGCATCCACCTGTCTTAGAATTAAAACCTCTCCCCACTCACCTCAAGTATGCATATCTAGGAAGTAATGATACTTTGCCTGTGATTATTTCTTCTAAATTAAGTGAAAAGCATGAGGTTGAACTGATTTTACTACTTAAGCAACATAGGAAGGCTATTGCATGGACTATTGCTGATATTAGAGGCATTAGCCCTTCTTATTGCATGCATAAGATTATACTAGAAGAAGAGCATACACCTAGAGTAGATCACCAACGTAGGCTGAATCCCTCTATGAAAGAGGTAGTTAAGAAAGAAATAATTAAATGGTTAGATGCTGGTGTGATCTTCCCCATAGCTAGTAGTCAGTGGGTGAGCCCTATACAATGTGTACCTAAGAAGGGGGGGTGACTGTGGTAGTCAATGAGAACAATGAACTGATTCCAACAAGGACTATCACAGGGTGGAGAGTTTGCATGGATTATAGGAAACTAAATAAAGAAACCAAAAAAGACCATTTCCCTCTACCATTCATTGACCAGATGCTAGATAGAATAGCTGGTAGAGCCTACTACTGCTTCTTAGACGGTTATTCGGGATATAACCAGATTACTATAGACCCTAAGGACCAAGAGAAGACCACCTTCACTTGCCCTTTTGGAACTTTTGCCTTTCGCAGAATGCCTTTTGGCTTATGCAATGCACCGACAACTTTCCAAAGGTGCATGTTGGCAATTTTCTCTGATTTGGATGAGTCCATGATAGAGATATTCATGGATGATTTCTCAGTCTTTGGGGATTCATTTACAAACTGTCTAGAGAACCTAGGACAAGTCCTGGCTAGGTGTGAGGAGACCAACCTAGTCCTAAATTGGGAAAAGTGCCATTTCATGGTGGATGAAGGGATTGTCTTAGGTCATAGAGTGTCGAGGGCAGGTGTAGAAGTTGACAGGGCAAAAATTGAAATAATAGAGAAATTGGTAGAACCCCAAAATGTCAAGGCCATTAGAAGTTTCTTAGGGCATGCTGGTTTCTATAGAAGGTTCATTAAGGACTTTTCTAAGATCTCCAAGCCTCTATGTGAGCTTCTAGAGCTAAACAAACCATTCATTTTCTCTAAAGAGTGTGTCCTAGCTTGGAATACCCTTAAGAAAGCACTAGTCACAACACCTATTATAGTAGGGCCAAATTGGGATCTCCCATTTGAGATGTTATGTGATGCTAGTGACTATGCTGTAGGGGTTATGTTAGGACAGAAGATTGACAAGTTAACACACCCTGTCTATTATGCTAGTAAGACACTTAATGAGGCACAATGCAACTACACAACCACTGAGAAAGAAATGCTAGCTGTAGTGTTTGCTTGTGAGAAATTTAGGAACTATATTGTAGGCACTAGGACAATCGTGTACACTGACCATTCCGCTTTAAAGTACCTTATGAGGAAGGCTGATGCTAAGCCTAGGTTGATTAGGTGGGTACTGCTGCTGCAAGAGTTTGATCTAGACATTAGAGATAAGAAAGGAAGTGAAAATGTGGTTGCGGATCATCTTTCTAGATTGCAGCATAATTGCGAAAAAATTGCGGAACCCGCAATTTCTGATGCTTTTATTGATGAACATGTCTTTGTATTGACTCATCGTGATAACGATGAGGAACCTTGGTTTGCTGACATTGCTAACTTCCTTGCATCACAGGTACTACCAACTTTCAAGGGAAGCCAAGAGAAGAAGAGGTTCCTTCATGAAGCAAGGAAATTCATATGGGATGACCCCACCCTTTACAAAACATGTGCTGACGGCTTGCTAAGGAAGTGTGTTTCAGCGGCTGAGGCGAAGTCTGTGCTGCAGCACTGCCACACAGCTCCTTATGGTGGACACTTTGGTGGCCAAAGAACAGCTGCAAAGGTATTTCAGAGTGGCTACTATTGGCCAACGATCTTCAAGGATGCTCACAACTATGCCCACAGCTGTGATGAATGCCAAAGAACAAGTAACCTCAGTCGCAAGGATGAAATGCCTCTCACCTACATCTTAGAGTTGGAGCTCTTTGATGTGTGGGGCATTGACTTCATGGGACCATTTCCCCCATCCTCAGGTAACCTTTACATATTAGTGGCAGTAGACTATGTATCCAAGTGGGTAGAGGCCATAGCATGTCCCAATAATGATGCCAAAACAGTCATAAAATTCTTGCATAGGCACATTTTTACTAGGTTTGGAACACCTCGTGCTATCATTAGTGATGAGGGGACACATTTCATTAATAAGGCTGTGGAGAGAGTGTTGGCTAAGTATAACATTAGACATAGAGTAGCCACCCCCTATCACCCACACTCGAATGGTCAGGCTGAAATTTCAAATAGGGAGATGATAGCACTCCAAAAGTGCTAATATTTAGCTCCTAAGTCTTGTAAATTAGAGTAATTATTTGGGCTTAATTGATTTATTTGGTATAATTTAATTGCTAAGGGGTAAATCGGGCATTTGCGATAATTAAGAGCTTAAATGAATATTTTATAATATTTTATTAGTTAGTCGTTTTGAGTGATTAAGCTACATTAATTAGATAATCTAATCTTAACTCAAAATTGATTTGTGGCTTGATGGTGTAGGGCTTGTTAAGAAAATAGTGAAGCCAAGGTTCAAATCCTGGTCGGTGGAGAATTTTATTATTTTTGTAGAAAGTCAACGGTCAACACCACGCCCAGACCCTCGCCATCGCTCCGCGCGCGCCCCAGCGCCCTCGCCCGCACGCCCGCGCGCAGCCTCGCGCCCCAGCGCCCTCGCCGCTCGCCCTCACGCGCGCCCAGACCCCCGCCGCTCGCCCTCGCGCGCGCCCAGACCCCCGCCGCTCGCGCCCCAGTGCCCTCGCTCTCTCCCGCGCGGCCTATCCGTGACTGTAAATGCCCGTCATTAAAAGTGCAAAAATTTGCCCGTCATTAAAAGTCTAAAAAAAAGCGGTGTTTTCCGTTTTTCCATTCTCCGTAGCGTCGAGACTCTAGGACAGCGTCTCGACGCTACTCTGAAGTATAAAAAGAACATTTTCGCGATTTAAGGTCATTCCATCTTCGTTTTGGGCTCGGGATTGACGTTTTTTCACCATTTTTGAAGCTCTTCTTCTCCATTTGGGTTGTATGAACTCTACAACCTCCATGGAAGCTTGGAATACTCCATCTCCCATGGAAGGCTAGAGGTAAATGCTTGATTAGTTGGTTGAGGGATTGATTTCTATTGTATTTAGGTGAGATTTATGCTTTATATGAATGTTTAGCATATGTGTATGAACTCTTGCATCTCTTTCCTGTATTAAGAACGAATAGCATGCCTTTCTAATTAGGATTGACGCCCATAATTGTTACGCATGTTAGTCGGCTAGCATTGATTCCTGATTAGTTTTAATGCAAGTAGCGAGGGTCTAATCGTGCCTAATCAATTTGACCCTATGTGACGAATGGGGTATGAATTGATTATCGTATCGCGGTGGGCTCAAGGTTAAGAGAGAAATCGAATTAGTTTTAGGATTAATTCGTCGCGATGTTACCCATTACTGTTTTCTAATTAATTTAGGACTAATCACCTTGAATTGATTAAGAGGCATGTTTAATTAGAATTGTCTGTTTCTAATTAATTCTTCGGGGTGTTTGTATCGGTGTCGAGCAAACATTTCGCGTGCATGAGCATCTCCGCTAATTTCCATGTTTATCGATGAACTGAAATACAATAGAGCAATCCCGATACTTTCTAATTAAGCATACTTGTCAATTTCATATTTCCCTCTTTAATTTTCCGTTAGCGCAATTCTTTGCATGTTAGTAATTTTCCAAACAAAACCTCCCATTGTTTTTACTTCATTACAAATTCAATTTAATTAAGTTAGGATTATAGCTTGCTCCCTGTGGATCGACTCCGTTGCCACTAGCTGCAAAACTTAGTGAGTTCGGATTATAAATATTATTTTGGCGGGTTTCGACAACCCGAAATTGGTAGGACATTCAAAAATCCTACCACCAAAATTGGCGCCGTTGCCGGGGAGCAACAATTAATCTTACTTGGTTGAATTTGATTTGTTTTGTGTTTTTAATTTTTCTTTTTCAAATTATTTTCTTTGGTTCTGTTTATTTTTATCCTTTTTGTACAGTATGACCCGTTTGTTTTGAGTTGTTGTGTGCAGTTTTATTTTAATTTTTGAGAAAAGTGGAAGAAATGGAACTTGCAATTAACGATGAGCCTCAGAGGACCTTGAGGCAGTTGGCATCACCTGACTTGGACCGCCAACCACTGTGTATATCGTATCCGGTAGTACCAGGTAATTTTGAGCTTAATGCCGGTTTAACTAACTTACTACCTTCCTTTTATGGTAATGCAGATGAGGACCCTATTAGACACCTGAAGGAGTTTCAAATAGTGTGTTCGGCGATGAAGAAAAGTGAAGCCACTGACGATCAGTTGAGCCTGAGAGCCTTCATTTTCACATTAAAGGGAAAAGCAAGAGACTGGATGTATTATCTTCCGTCGGGATCCATTGCCACATGGAGCGGGTTGAAAGGGCTATTTTTGGAAAAATATTTTCCCGCTTCCAGAGCCACTTTGATTAGGAAAAAGATTTATGGCATTGCGCAAGAGGAAGGCGAGACCCTTCACGAGTGTTGGGAGAAGTTCGGTCAGCTATGTGAAAGTTTTCCCCACCATAGGATAGCAGACGGAGAGTTGATCCGGTATTTCTACGAAGGCTTGCTTCCACGAGACCGCCAAATGATTGATGCTGCTAGTGGAGGATCTCTCCTTGATAAGACTCCCGTAGAAGCTATAGTTCTGATCTCTAATATGGCCGGGAACCTTCAGCAGTATGGTGGTGGAGGAGCGGAGCAAGCCCGTCTCTCAAAGGATCTGAACGAGCTCAAAGCCCAAGTACTCGAGGTAAGTAACTCACTTCTCATAGTAGCTCAAAGCTTACAAAAATCTCAATCTTGTGTTTCAGATCGAAATGTCGAGGAGATGGTGAGTTCTTATTTGACGAAATTTTCGGCCATGTTTGAGAGTAGTGGAGATCAAGTGCGAGGTATGGCCGATGTAATGAAGAGGCTCGACGAAAGACTTAGTAAGGTGGAGGATCAGTGTTCATGGAAACCACCCCAGCAGACGGTGGCGAGCACTTGTGAGCAAGTGTGCGCCATGACCTTGAGAAGCGGGAAGGAAATTCCTTCTAATACTACGCCGGTGGTGGATGATCTGGTTGTAGAACCTGAACCGAGGAGAAGGGAGTACGTGCCTAGAGCTCCTTTTCCAAGCAGATTGATGAGGCCTGTGCCTGAGGAAGAGGAGAGCAAAGAAAAAGAAACTCCTCCTATTGTTCAGAAGTATGTGCCAAAGCCTCCCAACCCAAGAAGACAGTTGAATCCTGAGATCATACAGGAAGAGGACCGAGATGAGAAACCACCTTCGCTTAAGCAAAAATATGTTCCGGTAGCACCTTTTCCAAGTAGGCTGGTTAGACCAAAGCCCGAGGTGGATGAAATTGATAAAGAAGTCTTGGAGACTTTTCAAAAGGTGGTGGTGAACATTCCCCTTTTGGAAGTCATCAAGCAAATCCCCACGTACTCCAAATTCTTGAAGAACTGGTGCACCTCCAAAAGAAAGTCGAAGAAAAAGGAAGGAAAGTTGGTGAGTGATAACGTCTACGCTATCTCAGAAGGTAAATTGCCCAACAAATGCAAGGATCCAGGTATGTTTACATTGCCTTGCACTATAGGAGATCAACTGATTAATCATGCCAGCCATGTTAGATTTAGGAGCATCTATTAATGTAATGTCATATGCTGTTTTTAGAGAGCTTAAATTGAATGACTTGCATGAAACTGGTGTTATTGTGCAATTGGCTGATAAATCATATGTGCATCCCTTGGGTAAAGTTGAGGACGTTCTAGTTAGAGTAAATGATCTGTATTTCCCTGCGGATTTTTATGTGCTTGAAATGAAAGATAAACCATCTCATGTCTCTAAATCAATTCTGTTGGGACGACCTTTTATGAAAACTGCAAAAGTTAAAATCGATGTTGATAAAGGTGTCCTTTCTGTTGAATTCGATGGAGATGTGAATAAGTTTAAAATTGATAAGTTAAAATCAGAGGAGTCTGTTGGGAATGTTGATGTTGTTTGCTCTTTATTCGAAAATGATGTTGTCTGTGTGCGGAAGGAACGAGAGAGAAATTTGTCTGTTGATGTTTGCAGGAACGATGAGATTGGGAAGATGTATGAAGCATCTTCCAAGATTGATTATGGATGAGTCGAGTGCGAGAATACAGTCGAGCAATCGACTTTAAAAATTTGCGCTTCTTGGGAGGCAACCCATGTGTTCTTAAATTCTTGTCTTTACTTTCAGTTTTTATTTTTCCTTGCTTAGTTTATTTGCTTTTCCTTTTGTAGGAGGTTTGACCTGAGGATCGAGACAGTGGGCGAAGACCGCGCTGCTCCAACCGACAACCGAACAAAATTCAGGGGAGGTTTTTTGTTCCCTTTTATTTTGTGCGTTTTAACTGCTTAGTCTGAAGTGTGATACATAGAGGACTATGTATCCTTTTAGGTTGGGGGTGGAGAAGTTTGTTGGATTTTTGAAGTTGTTGAGCTGTGAAAATTCTGAATTAGAAGTGCTTTGGTCTGCTGTTGCATGTTGTTCGATGAGGACAATCTATGAAATGCTTTTAAATTCTTCGTATTTACATATCTAGAAAAGCATGAGATTGTATGTGCATGTTGAGCATTTTTCAAAAAATTTTAAAATTTTTCTGTTTCTCCCTTGCATCTATCGAGCACGTAACATCCTATTATTGGTTCTGTAGGCTTAGAATTGTCTTATGTTGCATGAAATCTTGTTGTCACCCCGAAAGGCACCCCTAGGGAAGGCTTGATGCATGATAGGTTGTATTAAATTAATCGTGTTATAGCAAAGCTATTGCCTAAAAAAATAAAAAAAATAAGTAAGTAAGCATGAAAATAAAAACTCTAGAGATGCTCCTCCTTCTTAAAGTGCACATTAAGAAGTGAGCATTAGTCCTTAAAAACGTGAAGCGAAATGAAGCTTGACGTGTTAGGCTCTCTTGGAGAAGCAAAAGAAAAGTTAAAAAAAAAAAGTGGATCAAAAGAAATAAAGAGTACAAAGTACTCAAGAAAAAGAAAATGTTTAGGCCGTTTGATTTGTTACTCTCTTGATTGTTGAAAAGCCATTAGACTGTTATTTATTGCTAGAAGTAGGGGGAAAACGAGATGTAGAGTTGCATATGGTTTTTCCGAGTCTATAAGAACTAGAATAGGTTGGCTAATCACACACGCACGTAAGGGAGTAACAGTTTAATTTTTGAAATGTTCTCAACTTATGCATGCAATCAATTGTTCTCTTTTGTTGTAAGTGCCTTGTTTTTGAAAGCATTTAGGTTAGAGTCGTTGCATGCAATTTGATTCGTAGGAGCTAGTTCAGAGTTTTCCTTGCTCGAGGACTAGCAAGATTTAGGTTGGGGGTTTTGATAGCACTCCAAAAGTGCTAATATTTAGCTCCTAAGTCTTGTAAATTAGAGTAATTATTTGGGCTTAATTGATTTATTTGGTATAATTTAATTGCTAAGGGGTAAATCGGGCATTTGCGATAATTAAGAGCTTAAATGGATATTTTATAAAATTTTATTAGTTAGTCGTTTTGAGTGATTAAGCTACATTAATTAGATAATCTAATCTTAACTCAAAATTGATTTGTGGCTTGATGGTGTAGGGCTTGTTAAGAAAATGGTGAAGCCAAGGTTCAAATCCTGGTGGGTGGAGAATTTTATTATTTTTGTAGAAAGTCAACGGTCAACACCACGCCCAGACCCTCGCCATCGCTCCGCGCGCGCCCCAGCGCCCTCGCCCGCACGCCCGCGCGCAGCCTCGCGCCCCAGCGCCCTCGCCGCTCGCCCTCGCGCGCGCCCAGACCCCCGCCGCTCGCCCTCGCGCGCGCCCAGACCCCCGCCGCTCGCCCTCGCGCGCGCCCAGACCCCCGCCGCTCGCCCTCGCGCGCGCCCAGACCCCCGCCGCTCGCCCTCGCGCGCGCCCAGACCCCCGCCGCTCGCCCTCGCGCGCGCCCAGACCCCCGCCGCTCGCCCTCGCTCGCGCCCAGACCCCCGCCTCTCGCGCCCCAGTGCCCTCGCCCGCACGCTCGCGCGCGCCACGCCCTCGCCCTCTCCCGCGCGGCCTATCCGTGACTGTAAATGCCCGTCATTAAAAGTGCAAAAAGTTGCCCGTCATTAAAAGTCTAAAAAAAAGCGGTGTTTTCCATTTTTCCATTCTCCGTAGCGTCGAGACGCTAGGACAGCGTCTCGACGCTACTCTGAAGTATAAAAAGAACATTTTCGCGATTTTAGGTCATTCCATCTTCGTTTTGGGCTCGGGATTGACGTTTTTTCACCATTTTTGAAGCTCTTCTTCTCCATTTGGGTTGTATGAACTCTACAACCTCCATGGAAGCTTGGAATACTCCATCTCCCATGGAAGGCTAGAGGTAAATGCTTGATTAGTTGGTTGAGGGATTGATTTCTATTGTATTTAGGTGAGATTTATGCTTTATATGAATGTTTAGCATATGTGTATGAACTCTTGCATCTCTTTCCTGTATTAAGAACGAATAGCATGCCTTTCTAATTAGGATTGACGCCCATAATTGTTACGCATGTTAGTCGGCTAGCATTGATTCCTGATTAGTTTTAATGCAAGTAGCGAGGGTCTAATCGTGCCTAATCAATTTAACCCTATGTGACGAATGGGGTATGAATTGATTATCGTATCGCGGTGGGCTCAAGGTTAAGAGAGAAATCGAATTAGTTTTAGGATTAATTCGTCGCGATGTTACCCATTACTGTTTTCTGATTAATTTATGACTAATCACCTTGAATTGATTAAGAGGCATGTTTAATTAGAATTGTCTGTTTCTAATTGATTCTTCGGGGTGTTTGTATCGGTGTCGAGCAAACATTTCGCATGCATGAGCATCTCCGCTAATTTCCATGTTTATCGATGAACTGAAATACAATAGAGCAATCCCGATACTTTCTAATTAAGCATACTTGTCAATTTCATATTTCCCTCTTTAATTTTCCGTTAGCGCAATTCTTTGCATGTTAGTAATTTTCCAAACAAAACCTCCCATTGTTTTTACTTCATTACAAATTCAATTTAATTAAGTTAGGATTATAGCTTGCTCCCTGTGGATCGAATCCGTTGCCACTAGCTGCAAAACTTAGTGAGTTCGGATTATAAATATTATTTTGGCGGGTTTCGACAACCCGAAATTGGTAGGACATTCAAAAATCCTACCACCAGGAGATTAAGAACATCCTAGAAAAAGTGGTCAAACCTAATAGAAAGGACTGGTCATTTAAACTCGAGGATGCACTTTGGGCGTATAGGACTGCATATAAGACACCCCTAGGTATGTCTCCTTACAGACTTGTGTATGGTAAAGCTTGTCATCTTCCATTTGAGTTAGAAATTAAGGCATTTTGGGCACTAAAAGAGTTGAATTATTGCGTGACCGATGCGGGAACGTTGCGGTCTTTGCAATTACATGAGCTTGATGAGCTTAGGCATATGTCTTATGAAAATGCCAAAATGTATAAGGAAAAGACCAAGATTTGGCACGACAGTAGACTTAGGATTAAGGACTTTAAGAAAGGCGAACTTGTCTCATTGTTTAACTCACGATTGAAATTATTTCCAGGCAAGCTTAAGTCTAGATGGTCAGGTCCTTTTGTAATTACTAATGTGTTTGTTCATGGTGCCATCGAGATAAAAAACCTGCAGCAAGGTCAACCATTCATGGTTAATGGTGCAAGGTTGAAGCACTACTATGAGGAAGGAGATGTGAAGACTCTCTCGGCCTTCCTCTTGACTGAAGCGTGAAATTAAGAACGAGAGAGGACGAGTGATTGTTGTGCTCGTCAATATGAGGATCATGCCTTAGTTTATTTTTTTCCATTTTTTTCCGGTTATCGTTTGTGTATATGTTTGTATGATTTTAATTACGATGTTGATGTTGATTTTATTTCTTTTTGTAGGGAATCAATAGAGGGAATCAAGGAGATTAAATCCAGCTAAAAAAATCAAGAAGATATTGGGCCAAATCAAAGATACGGTTGAGCAAAGATTGACATTTAAATGCAGAAAATCTCCAACGATCACTAGAATTGCGCTGGATTTGCAGAGTCCGCAAAAATATAGCCGTTGGGATTTTTTGGGTTTCTTTATATCCGTTAGAAGGCGCGTTGATCCGTACGATTCTCCCATTATCTGAACTCCAAGAAAGCTGCTTTTCTCTTCATCTGTGATTCCTCTCTCCAAATCTCCACAATTCAACAATGGTGCTAACACGAGCCGAACGATCTGCGTCCAAGAAAAGGGCTGATGAAGCTGAAACGGCTGCGAGGGAAGCACTTCTTGCCCTTGCAGACGCTGATGCTGCGCGAACTGAACGACTGCCCAAACTTCCGATCCGCAAGAAGAAGTGGAAGGTCGTCACAGAGATACCTGCTGGACCCTCTGAACCAGTAGGCACACCCAAGAAGCGCAAATGGAGTATGGCTATGGCCGAAGAAGAAAGCAAGAAAAAGACCCCCTCTGTGGAGAGTCAAGAACGAGGCCAGCCATCCCACGAGACAGCCGAGCGCAGCCCTTCACCATCTCCACCAGTTCAAAGCCCTGAGCTCTCCTCATCGCCGCTAGCGCAGAGCCCTGAGCTGCCTTCATCACCGCAGAGTTCTGCACAGACCCCTACAGCAGCACAAAGCACCACTCCGTCGCCCACTTCTCCACGGCCTAACCCTGAATTCCCATATGGGGAGTACCAAGAATCAACGCAGGGCAGTGGGGGGGCTGAGGAAGAAGAGGTCTTCTCTCCGTTGAGGGAAGCCAGCCTTGAGAGTCCTGCGCAGAAGAATGATTCTATGGAAGAAACACTGGGGGCTTGCCTCCATGCGATCACAACCAAGGCGAAGCTGAAGAAGAAGAAGGCTGCCAAGATTATCAAGGCCAAACGGTCCAAGAAATCAAAGAAAAAGAAAGCCAAGAGGGCGTTTGCATCAGAGGAGAAGAGTGCTGAGCCATCGCTCAAGAAGCTCAAGATTGAGGCTGCTGAGTCAGCCAAACTGAAAGACAAAGGGAAGGCCAAGCTTTACCCTGAAGATGAGCCTCAGTCAGTGAGGTACGTGTCTTCTGACGCTGAGTCTAGAGGCATGGAGCTGAGGAAACGAGAGCTGCTGCACGAGAAGGGCTTCCTCGACAGACCTGCTGACCTGCCGCAATTCTTGCGCGCAGGAATTACGAATCACGGCTGGGAGGAGTTGTGCAGACCACCCAATCCAGCTTACACAAGCATGGTGTATGACTTCTACGCCAACCTGAGGAATTCTGAGGAGGGGTTGTCTGTGGTCAGGGGAGTAGAAGTGGACTTCTCAGCAAAAGCCATCAACGAAGCCTATGGCCTCAAGGGCCAAAAACATACTGACTATGCGAGGATTGTTGATGAGCCTACTGAAGCCGTCCTGGAAGAGGCCATTCGGACCATTGGCCAGGCTGAAGCATCCTGGACCGTGTCACGCAATGGGAGGCACACTCTCATGAGTGCCAACCTCACAGCTAAGGCGGCTGTATGGTTTTCTTTCGTGAGAAGGAAACTATCCCCAGTGACTCATGAGACCACCATCAACCAGAGCAGGTCGCTGCTGGTTTATGCAATCATGCGAGGTCTCACGATCAATGTGGGTGAAGTCATGTCAGCCGCCATTGCTGACTGCGCCAAGAAGGGTAAGGGTCCATTGTTCTTCCCTAATACTATTACTAAACTATGCTTACGTGCAGGAGTCCCCATTGAGCGGATGGAACAACAGATGGCTTACACAGGCCAACTGGAGCTACCTACAGGCTTGAGGCTGAAAAGGAAGGGGAACATGGAGTTCGAGCTGGATAGATTGGCTGCTGCTCAGTCATTGTCCATGGCGTGCCTGCTGGATTTACAGAAGAGGATGGCTCAATGGGCCACATACGCCCAGGCGAGGGACAAGGAAATTGCTGACCAACTGGGATGCATCTTCCCTGACTTTCCCACGAACCTACTGTCTCCATGGGTGCCCCCACGACCACGAGGGACTGATGATGAGGATGAAGACATCTGAGTGCTGGTTTGAATTGCACTAAAGGGAGTATTGCTGTTCCCTTAGAATAAACAAGAAAAAAAAAAGAATCAAACTGCTTTTTGTGAACCATGTGAATTATGCTGTTTTTAGTTAATATTTTGATCTGTTTTAGTTGCTTAGTTTTAAGTTTTTAAATTGTTTAGTGTAGTCTGATGATAGCTGAATAGGTAGGTTAGTTTGGTTTTATTTTTGTAGAGCTTGAGTGACGGGAAAAAAGCATGCTTAGGGGCCTGAATCACTGTTATATCTGCCCTGGCTTTATTGCGAAATAATTGCGGAAACCGCAATTTTTATTACTGAATGCATGTTTTGGACTGTCTGTTTAGCTAGGCTGTGATCTGTTAAATTCTATCTTCTGCTGCTATCATGACTACCTTGTATAGCTTATCTTCAAGCATGCTGGATGAGTGTCATAGGACACCCTTTGATAGTTTAAATTAACCTCTAAAAAGCTCAGCATGCATAACTTTAAGTCCTTATCTGTCTGTTTTTTTTTCAAATTTCTGCTGCTGTGATATTTACTTTTAGAATGTTCTGTCTATGCCTAGGGCTTTTAGATTCTCTTTGTTTTACCTTAGACTAGATGCTTCTAGGACAAGTTTGGGGGTGTGCCACCTCAGACACTCATTGGGGACAATGAGTAGTTTAAGTTTGGGGGAGGCCACTCTAGGCCTAGGAACATTCCTCTCTCCCTTAAAAGCATAAGCATTCTTCTTCTCCTTTACAAAAAAATGATGAACTGAAAAAAAAAATGAAAAACAGAATAAAGAGGGGAATCTCTCTTAGGTTGCTGAGTAATCAGTGCCAAGTGTGTAATCCACAAGTGGCATTGCATCAAAAGGCAACCAAAGGAAAGGCTCCACCTAAGAAAGTAAAAAGGAAAAAGTAGGGAAGAAGAATGTATACCTAGGAGTTGCAACTTTGTGGCTTAGATGTCCTGTTTAAAAAAAAAAAAAGAACTCTGATCCTCAATTAGCTGAGCACAAAGTTGTAGCTTGTAGGGTTGTTTAGGGAGATGAATGTATGTCCAATGTAGTGATGTCAGGGTTTAGGTTGTTCTCTTAAAGTACTACTGTCACTATTAATACTAAGACTGGCATGACTCTAAGGAATCCTAGGTAGCTCATAAGAAAAAACTAGAAGCATGTACTGAGTCTGGGGTAAAGCTAGGTAGAATTTGAAACCTTAGGGATAGTGGCATGATATGACAAAAGCAAGTAGATCAGTTGTAGGGAGTTAATGAAAACAGTAGGAGTATTAGGCATGCGAAGTCAGAAGAAGCTAGATAAGAGAGTAGTTTTAACCTTAGAAATGTGTCACAGGACAACACTGCTATAGATAGGAAGGTAGGGGAGTCAGGAAGTGGTTAAAGAAGATGAAACAGCAGCCTAAGCGAGTCTGTAGTTTGCTTGAGGACAAGCAAAACCTTAAGTTTGGGGGTGTGTTATGTCTCCAAAAGTGACTTATTTAGGACTTATTTAGCTTAGAAAGATGCACACTCTTAGGTGTTTTTGAGAGGATTTAGCTTAAACCTATGCTTATATATGAGAATTAAGAGAAGGTAGCTAAATTAGGACTTGTGTGCAAAAGGAAAGAAAAGGAATGAAAACCGAAGGAAAAGTATGAAAAATGCACATTGCGATAGCATTGCGGAAACATTGCTGAAACCGCAATGTTTCAAGTGAAAACCGTAAGTTGACTGATCTTTTTCTGTTAATTTCCGTTATTTCAGGGATTCGTTCTTTCTCCTCCATCCATTTTGAAGTACGACGTTGAAGATTGATGGTTCTCCTTGGCCCAAACGCACCTGCAGATTACTATAAAAGGGGGTCAAAGTCGAGGGTTCAACCATCATCCGAAAGCGTAGAAGTCTTCTCGCAGCTCCATCTTTTCTCCTGTTTCCCTTTGCCGTCTGTTGGTTTGCGAAGCTCAGCTGTTGGAATCGATAATCTGATAGGAAGGAGAGGAGATTTATCTTCTCTCTCGATTGGATTCATCCAAGCAAGGCTGATCTTTCTCATCCTTCAGCCGAGGCAGTTGCGACGAGGCGTTCAAGCTCACTTACCTGCTTTCTGTCTTTATTTCCATTTTCCAGCTTTGTATTGTTGTTGTTTCTTTTCTAGTAGCTAGATCAGTTCATTTCGTTGTGTTCTGTCTTCTGTTATTCACTTTAAGTTGCTCTTCTGTTCATTCAAACAATCAAGTAATTAAAGCATAGTTCTTCATTTCTCAATTTCCTATCTTTGCAACTCACTGTCTTACCTTGCTGTTTTCAGTTTATTTCTCTTCTAAGCATGTCTGTTTTCTCTCTTCTTTCTGTTCTCCCTATATCCATGAGTAACTAAGTCACATAGGGGCATGCTAATGACAAGTCTATAGGCTAAAAAACGTGAACCAAGCATGTAGGATAGCTCTCGAAGCATTGATTGTATGTAAGCTTCATCCCACGGGCAATTTCGATTGGCCATCCATTTTGTCCAAAGAACTCCTAACCTCTGGAAGGAGTAAGAGTTCAGAGTCATACACTCATGCTAGCCTTTCAAGGTAGCCAGAAAACGACCTAGGAATAGGCGTTTTCCTAGTACAAACCATAACTTTCTGCTTTAACAAGATGCTTAAGACCTTACTTGGACATGAGTAAACTAAAGAATCTAATGCATGGAATCGGACGATACATGAGATTGAGTGAGTTTGATGCATAGAGAGTTGATCCAATGCTTGAGAATCGTGAGAAAATGCCTATAGAGGAGTCGTTAGTAGCCCTTGTTTCTCCATTTTACACACTTTCGCTGTTAGGAAAATTGCGGTAGAATTGCTGTTTCCACAATTCTGCTAAGTTCACAATTCTGTTTAGCTGTTTTCTTCTTCATTTATTAATCTCGTCTCTTTTCATTTGAGTTTAGCTTTGACTTGCACTTGTTTATGTTGCTACCCTCTACGTATTTAGTAGGAAATAGACAATTTAAAACCAATTCTACCCCATCAAATCCACCCTTTCTTTCTTAACTTTACACTTCACGAGTAGCTGATAATAAATCTCTGTGGGAAAACGAATGAAAAAATACTTACTACTTGCTATAGGATCATGTATGCTTGCATGTTCTGAGTGCTCTCTCTATCTCATTGCTTATTTATTTTAACACATTGAGCACGCAACATGAAGGAACTAGGATCCTTCTCCTTCTTGGGTAGCTTGTTCTGGAGTATGGCACTGCACTCCTCAGTGAGATTTACTGTTTCAAACTCACCAATTATTCTCTTGTTAGTAATAATATCCTTCAAAAACTTTACATAAGAGGGCATAGACTGTAAAACTTCTACAAAAGGAATATTAACATGCACTTGCTTAAGAATTTCTAGAAATTTATTAAAGTGCACTTCCTGTTCTTGTTTTTTCTTTAGCCTTCTAGGAAATGGAGGTGGTGGCACATATGCAGGCACTTCAGGTCGCCTTAGGATAGGTGGAGGCCTTGGAATTTCTTCTATCTCTTCTATGATTGGCTCCAGCCTTGCTCCTGATGTGCTTGGTGATGGTTGACCTTGGTTTGGCAGAGACTCTAGTGGAGCACTAGACTCAGTGTTCTCTACTCTCTTTGGTGTTTCTTTTGTGTTGCTCACCAATGGTCTACCACTTCTAAGTTCAATTGCTTGAACTTGCTCTTTACCATCTCTCCTTGGTACCTCAGTGTCAGCTGGTAGTCTACCTTGAGGCCTACTTTTGAGTCCATTGGCTAGTTGCCCTATTTGGTTCTCTAGGCTCCTAAGAGTATCTTGCTGACTCTGTAGAGTGGCATCATTCTTGGCTATGTATTCCTTGAGTAAGTTTTCTACAGAAGACCCTACAGGTTGGTTGTATGGTTTTTGATACATGGATTGGTTATGTTGGGGAGTGAAACCAGGTGTTCCACTCGGTCTTGGTTGGTTAGGAGCTTGGTTAGCATTTTGTTGGCCACCCCATGACAGGTTTGGGTGGTTCCTCCAACCAGGGTTGTAAGTATTGGAATAGGGGTTGTTCCTAGGCTGCTGCTGGCTTCCAACATAGCAGACTGAGGCTGGATTCCCAGGGCAGTATTCATACAGGTGCCCTTCCCCACAGAATCCACAGATAAGTGTCTCACCTTGGCTTGACTGGGTGCCCATTGACATGGCTGTGGCGGTGTTGACACTTGTTTGGAGATTGGCTTGAGCCATTTGCTTGACTAGGTTGGTCAGGGCGCTTATTTGGCTACTCATGGTATTGAGTGCGTCCTTGTCTTGAGCTCTAGTTGGCTCAACTGGATCATCTGACCACCTACAGTGAGATGCTGAGATCTTCTCCAAGATCTCATAGGCTTCGTTGTAACTCTTGGACAGCATGGAACCACCAGCAGATGAATTTAAGACTTGTCTAGTGCTGGGGTTGCATCCTTTGAAGAAGACCTCTATTTGGATACACCATGGGATGCCATGATATGGACATTTGAGAAGAAGGTCCTTGAACCTTGTCCAAGCTTCGTGAAGAGACTCAGTTTCAGCTTGTTTGAACTTGATTATGTCATCACGAAAGGTAGAATTCCTATCAGGTGGGAAGTATTTGACTAGGAATTTCTCTGCCAAGTCTGTCCAATTGAGGACTGATCCAGAGGGTAATGAGTTTAACCACGTCTTTTCCTTGTCCCTCAAAGAGTAAGGGAAGAGGTAGAGCCTCAAGGCTTCTTGGGAAACTCCAGGGATGATGAAGGTATCACTGACTCCTAGGAAGTTTCTAAGATGGTTGTGGGGATCCTCATTTTCCACTCCAAAGAATTGTCCCACAGTGGACAACATTTGGAACATCACTGGCTTTAACTCGAATGAGTTGGCAGTGATTTCAGGGCGGATTATGCTGGGGTTCAGCTCCCCAGGCATAGGTACTAGGTAGGAAAGAATGGCACTATCCTTATCATTCGCTATTTCGATGGGATTGCGAGTGGTAGGTACCGGATTTGGGACTGGTCTGTCCATTTCTTTTTGATCGAATTGCGGAGGAATTGCTGGTTCCGCAATTATTGAAGGTATAGAGGATTGGTTAAAGAGACGTTTCTTGGCTCTATTTCTAGCCTTAAATAATCTCTCAGGCTCAGGGTTGAACTCTAGATCACTACTTGAAGGCTCATTCATAAACTAACCCAATGGTACCTGCAAAAGAAATGAAATTAGATCAGCTCCAATAGATATTAAACTTGGTTTTTCTAACTTAACAAACTTCGTTTTCGCAAAAATAAATCCCCGGCAGCGGCGCCAAAAACTTGTTGCGTGCTCAATGTGTTAAAATAATTAAGCAATAAGAGAGAGAGAGCACTCAGAACATGCAAGCATACATGATCTTATAGCAAGTAGTAAGTATTTTTTCATTCGTTTTCCCACAGAGATTTATTATGAGCTACTAGTGAAGTGTTTTGTTAAGAAAGAATGAGTGGATTTGAGGAGGTGGAATTGGTTTTAAATTGTCTAATTTCTACGGAACATGTAAAGGGTAGCAACATAAACAAGTGCAAGTCAAAGATAAACTTAAATGAAAAGAGGAGAGATTAATAAACGAAGAGGAAAATAGCTAAACAGAATTATAAACTTGGCAGAATTGCGGAAACAGCAATTCTACCGCAATGTTACTAACCGCGAAAGTGTGTAAAATGGAGAAACAAGGGCTACTAACGACTCCTCTATAGGCATTTTCTCACGATTCTCAAGCATTGGATCAACTCTCTATGCATCAAACTCACTCAATCTCATGTATCTTCCGATTTCATGCATTAGATTCTTTAGTTTACTCATGTCCAAGTAAGGTCTTAAGCATCTTGTTAAAGCAGAAAGTTATGGTTTGTACTAGGAAAACGCCTATTTCTAGGTCGTTTTCTGGCTACCTTGAAAGGCTAGCATGAGTGTATGACTCTGAACTCTTACTCCTTCCAGAGGTTAGGAGTTCTTTGGACAAAATGGATGGCCAATCGAAATTGCCCGTGGGATGAAGCTTACATACAATCAATGCTTCGAGAGCTATCCTACATGCTTGGTTCACGTTTTTTAGCCTATAGAATTGTCATTAGCATGCCCCTATGTGACTTAGTTACTCATGGATATAGGGAGAACAGAAATAAGAGATAAAGTAGACATGCTTAGAAGAAATTTAAAGACAAACAGCAAGGGGGAAACAGTAGCAGCAAAGAGAAGAAACTGTGAAATGAAGAATTGTGCTTTGATTACTTAAATGTTTGAATGAACAAAGGGACGTTTAAAGTAAATAACATAAAGGCATAAAGCAACGAAAAGCAATAAACTAGCTACTAGAAGAGAAACAACAACTAAACATAGCTGGAAATTAGAAATGAAAGACAGAAAACAGGAAATTGAGCTTGAACGCCTCGTCGCAGCCGCCTCGGCTGAAGGATGAGAAAGATCAGCTTTGCTTGGATGAATCCAATCGGGAGAGAAGATGAATCTTCTCTCCTTCCTATCAGATTGTCGATTCCAACAGCTAAACCTCGCAAACTAACAGACGGCAAAGAAAAATAGGAGAAAAGATGGAGCTGCGAGAAGACTTCTACGCTTTCGGATGATGATTGAACCCTCTACTTTGACCCCCTTTTATAGTAATCTGCAGGTGCGTTTGGGCCAAGGAGAACCATCCATCCTCAACGTCGTACTTCAAAATGGATGGAGGAGAAAGAACGAATCCCTGAAATAACGGAAATTAACAGAAACAGATCAGTCAACTTACGGTTTTCACTTGAAACATTGCGGTTTCAGCAATGTTTCCGCAATGCTACCGCAATGCTTATTTTTCATTCTTTTACTTCGTTTTTCAATCCTTTTCTTTTCTTTTGCACACAAGTCCTAATTTAGCTACCTTCTTCTAATTCTCATATATAAGCATAGGTTTAAGCTAAATCCTATCAAAAACACCTAAGAGTGTACATCTTTCTAAGATAAATAAGTCCTAAAAAGGTCACTTTTGGAGACGTAACAGAAGTCTAGGCTTCGAGTCCTTCTTGTTCATCAAATAACGAACTGCTGCATGATCAGAAAAAACAATCACTTTAGATCCAAGAATATATGGCCGAAATTTATCAAGAGCGAAAACAATGGAAAGAAGCTCCTTTTCTGTTGTTGTGTAACCGATCTGCGCGGAGTTGAGCGTCCTGGAGGCATAATAAATCACATGGCTCTTCTTGTCAATCCTCTGGCCCAACACAGCGCCCACGGCATAGTTGCTAGCGTCGCACATGATCTCGAAAGGAGTCCCCCACTGCGGTGGATGGATGATGGGTGCGTTGGTCAAGCACTTTTTCAGAACGTCGAAGGCAAGCTTGCACTCCTTGTCAAAGCAGAATGGGACATCCTTTTTCAACAAGCTTGTCATCGGAGTCACTATCTTCGAGAAGTCTTTTATGAGCCTGCGGTAAAAACCTGCGTGACCAAGAAAAGAACGCACTTCCCGAAGGTTCGTGGGGTAAGGTAAATCAGATATGACATCAATTTTTGCTTTATCAACCTCTATCCCCTTAGCCGACACAACGTGACCCAATACTATGCCCTGACTGGCCATGAAATGACACTTTTCAAAATTTAAAACAAGATTAGTTTCGATGCATCTTTCCATGACTCTAGACAAGTTAAACAGGCAATCCTCAAATGAACTTCCATATACGGTGAAATTATCCATAAAAACTTCGATGCATTTTTCTACAAATTCAGAAAATATGCTCATCATGCATCGCTGAAAAGTTCTTGGAGCATTACAAAGCCCAAAGGGCATTCTCCTATATGCGTAAGTTCCGAATGGACAGGTAAAAGTAGTCTTTTCTTGGTCTTCCTGGGCTATGGGAATTTGATAAAACCCAGAAAAACCATCTAGAAAACAGAAGAATGGCTTCCCAGCTAAACGCTCCACCATTTGATCTATGAAGGGAATCGGAAAATGGTTCTTCTTAGTCACATCATTCAGTTTTCTAAAATCTATACACATTCTCTACCCATTTTGCACTCTCTTAGGTACTAACTCCCCCTTATCATTCCTAATAACAGTTATGCCCGTCTTTTTAGGTACAACATGAATAGGGCTAACCCACTGGCTATCAGAAATGGGAAAGATAATACCTGCATCCAGGAGTTTGTGTATCTCAGACAACACTACCTCTTTCATTGCAGGGTTTAGTCTCCGCTGAGGCTCTCGGGATGGCTTTGCTCCCTCATCTAGCCGAATCTTGTGCATGCACAACACTGGACTCAACCCATGCAAGTCTGCCAACGTCCATCCTATGGCTCTTTTGTTCTTTTTCAAAACTTCAACCAACTCGCCTTCTTGCTTCGATGTAAGCTCCTTGGAGATAATTACCGGGAGTGTCTCTACCTCACCCAAGTATACATACTTGAGATGACCCGGCAACTCCTTTAATTCCAACTTGGGAGCCTGCAAAAGAGAAGGTAACATTTTAATTGGCTTTTCACATGTCTCTAGAGCAAAAGTAGCTTGTTCTGATGAGTCAGACAATATAGGAATACTACTTTCACTCTCTCCAACAATTTCAGTAAAAACGAGTGGGTCATCCCCATCTACAACAGTCATGCATTCTTCTGGTTCTAAAGTATCTATCAGATCAATTTTACAGACAGAATGCACATCAGCATGTTGTTTCATGGCATCAAATACATTAAATTCGAACACATCCCCTTCATACCCAACATATAAGGTACCATCATGCACATTAATTTTTGTCTTAGCGGTTTTCATGAATGGTCTACCAAGTAAAACTGAAGTGGTGGATGTATTTTCTTCCATCTTTATCACATAAAAATCTGCAGGGAAGATCAAATCCTTAACTTTAACCAACACATCCTCAATCAATCCTAGAGGACGAATAGAAGACCTATTAGCTAACTGGATAATTATACTAGTTTTCTGCATACCTTCTAAACCGAGATTCTTGTAGACTGAGTATGGCATAACATTAATTGAGGCTCCTAAGTCTAGCATAGCGTGCTCGATTTCTCTATCCCCTATAGTACATGGCAAGAGGAACATACCTGGGTCCTGGCATTTGCTTGGAATACCTTGGGTTATCAGGGCAGAAACATTCTTGCTTACCACGACTCTCTCAGCACTTTTGGTCTTCCTCTTCATAGTGCACATCTCCTTAAGAAATTTAGCGTACCTTGGGATTTGCTGAATTGCATCAAGCAGCGGTATATTGATCCCCACTTTTCTCAGTGTCTCAAGAACATCCGCGTCGTCGACCTCCTTAGATGGCCTCGCCAACCTACTAGGAAAAGGAGCAACGAGAGTGTAAGACTTCATAGAAATAATAGGAGGAGTTACAATAGTTTCAGAGGGTGCTTGAGAACACTTATCTGGAGATATCTCTAACTCTTTTTGAGGACTCTCGGGAGTGGTTTGAGATGGCACTTCTTTACCACTTCCGAGGTTTATCGCACTAACGCTTTTCGCTTTGGCTTCAATTTTACTCATTCTTTCTTTCACTTCCGTCAACTCATCTCTTAAAGATTTCATCTGCGACCTGGTCTCATTGCTAGCTTCCATAAGCGATTTGAACATGCTTTCAATGGCTTGACCTGAAATAGAAGAAACAGCCTGAGATGATTTTTCTTGCATCGTATGAATTAAACCAAATACATGAGATACTTGTTCTTTGAGCACTTCTATGTCGGAAGACATCTTAGAATGCTCGTTTCTTCCCCCGTATTGACGACGGTTCTCAGCTATATTAGAGATCAACTGTCTGGCTTCCGCAGGTGTCTTCTCCCAAAGGGCTCCTCCACTCGATGCGTCAAGCATCTGACAGTCATGCGGAAGCAACCCTTCATAGAAGAATTCGATAAGCGCGGCTTCTGCTATCAGGTGGTTCGGGCATTTCTCACAGAGTTTAATGAATCTCTCCCAGCATTCGTGAAATGCCTCGTCCTTTCCTTGCTCAAAATGGCGAATATCTTTTTTCACGGCTCTGGCTTTTGAAGCTTGGAAATACCTTTCCAAGAATAGACTTTGCAACTTCTTCCAAGTGGAGATGGTTCCTAACGGCAAGTAATGTAGCCATTCTCGAGCTTCACCTCTCAAGGTGAATGGAAAAGCTCTCAGATAGAGCTGATCTTCAGTTACGTCGCCTGGCTTCATCGCTGAACTTGTCATTTCAAACTCTTTGAGATGTTTATAAGGATCTTCATCTGCTTCACCACAAAAAGAAGGCAAATGATCAATAAAGCCTGATTTAAGCACAAACTCACCTGATATTTCCGGGTAGGAAATACAAGAAGGTTGGTGGCCCATAGCAACCGATGTCCACTGTCTGGGTGTTCTTGGGACTCCAGCCTCATCGGCAACCTCCATTTTTCTCAATAAAAATTTAAGCACTTCTAGCACACTTAAACAAACAGATCAAAAATTGCAAATCATAAAAGAATAAACAAAATTTTTAAAGTAAAAATTAAAAGTCTACAAATCAAATCTAAATTAGGCCGAATTACACTTAAATCCCCGGCAACGGCGCCAATTTTGGTAGCGATATTATTGAACTATCGCCAATCATCGGGTTGTCGAGACACGCCAAAATGAATTTATAAGTGCCCGAATTCACTAAACTATTAGTAGAGTAGCGGCAACGGGGTCGGTCCACAGGGAATTAAGCTAATTAGACTTAATCTCAATTAAATTTGCAAACTATTAAAGTGAATGAAATAACGGGGAATTTGCTGGTTTTTGAATTACTAAGAGGAAACAATGCAATGGGAAATTTCAGCTAACGGAGTTTCCGACTCGGGACGATCGGGAATAAATCTAGCAAGCCTCTTGGATCACAGGTTGACGAGTATTATGGCTAAATAATTTTAACGAATGCACAGCTCGTATAAAATTAATAAATAATTCAGACATGCTCCATGGAATTAATTAGACATAATTAATCATGCTAATCAAGCATATCGTTCGGACATTGGCGGCCAACGCTCTCCCAAGACCGAACGATAGCAACAAGCTAACCGTGACAACTATCTAATTTGGACGCGAAATTAGTATGTCGATTTGGAATACTAATTCGGGAAGAACGAACACTAAGAGCGTAAGGATGCCAATACGCTCAAGGTGTCATAATTCCTTGTTACTCGGCGGATCAGAGAGGCACGGCATCAAATCCTTTAACAAATGAACATGCTCAAAATCAAGGGTGCCTAGTCCTAAATCATTCAAACATGCTCATAGATTAAGCTAAGAAGTAGAACTCAATTCAATAAAATATCCAACCAATTCAGAATTTCAATCCTACAACCTCACCAAGAGTTCAAACTACATTTATCCTTTGCAATCCCGAGCCAAAAACAGTAAATCTACTCACTCATGACTTGTGTGATGTGGGACGACTTCAAATCGAGCTTCCTAGCCCCTCCCATGGTGAAAACAGCTGCTGGAACGTCAAATCAGGCGCGGAGCTCGAGGTAGAAGATGATAATGGCGGCTAAAATCGGACAAAAACATTAAGTAGTCCCTCGTAGCGTCGAGACGCTGCGCCCTAAATAATCCGCGCGCGCAGTCGGGGTGGCGTCGAGACGCTCGCACAGCGTCGAGACGCTTGTGCGGCGTCGAGCGAGCGTCGAGACGCTGTCGCTCGACGCTTGCTCTCGGGTGGATTTTCAATTTAACGCCTCTGACTTCGGAGCGTCGAGACGCTTGTGCGGCGTCGAGCGAGCGTCGAGACGCTGTCGCTCGACGCTTTCTCTCGAGTTTTTCTTCAAATCAGCGCTTGGGACTTCGGAGCGTCGAGACGCTCTGGCAGCGTCTCGACGCTGGGGTAGCGTCGCGACGCTGTCGCTCGACGCTAGCTCTTGGGTTTTTGCATGGATTTCTGCCTTCAATTTCCCCAAAGTGCTCAACCTTCATGCCTTTGCATGGATCTTCCCCGGAAGTGTTAGGCCTTTAAATTGCGATATTAAGCTCCGAAAAGCGCCGAAACGCTCCCGAGGGCGAATCACCGAGAACACCTGCAATAATCACATAAAAGCAAGATTAAGCCAATAATAAACGTGAATTAGGGACATAATTATAGCTCCAAAATGGAGCTATCAAGTGTCTCGACGCCATCGCGAGGCGCACGCTGATTATTTAGGTCGCAGCCATCTTGGATCATCTTCTTCTTCCTCTCGGCTCTTCTTCTTCTTTTCCTTTTGCTCCACCATTGTTTGCTAGTTTTTGGAGCTTTTACTTGTATTGAAGCTTGAGATTATGGCCAAGGCTTCCGTTGGAGCGATTTTTATAACTTTCTCCATGGTCGGCTAAGGTACTCGTGTTAGATTCAGGATGCTTAGGGATTTTCGTTAGGCTTTTGATATTTTGATAATCTATGCATATTGGTTCTGATTAGGCTTTAATTCTTGATTGCATTTGTTGTTCTTGCTTAAATCCATGCGTATGTTAGATTTCAACGACGGACAATCAGGTTTTCTAGAATGTGTTAGAGTTACAGACTAGCGATGCCTTGCCTCTCCTTGTCGCCATAGTAACACAGGGAAATAAAATTAATCGAAGTATCGTCTTATGCATGCTGGTTGTTTAGTACTTTAGGGTTGTCGGGTAGTCAATTAGCAATTGGAATGCATAATCGAATGCTCGTCGCAGTTAGCTAGTAACTATTCGGAGTCAAATTGAGGTTGATCACCCTAACAAGATTACGAATAATGTTTAGTTAGGACTGTTAGTTCTAATTAATTAATATGGAGCCGGTTACTTTAGGGTTCCCGGGTAACTGTTGCGTGCTCAGTGTGTATGTAATTTAAAGGTGTAAAGAGCACTCAGATCATGCAAGTATACATGGTCTGCAGCAAGTGATAAGTATAATTTAATTCGTTTTCCCACAGAGATTAAGTTTAGTGACTAGCGATTTGGTGTGTTAAATTAGATAAGGCAACTTAAATTGGATAGATTTTGGGTTGAAGGACGAAAATATTAAAGATGCAAGAAGAATGTAAACATAAATGCAAAGCAAGCAAAGAGGTAAAGTTATAATGTGGAAAAGTGGGATTGCGGTTCTCGCAATTTTTTCGCAATGATTTCGCAAAGGATAAAAACCCACGGAAAAGACTAAGGCAAAAGGCAGAAATGGTTATTGTGGTTCTCGCAATAATCTCGCAATAAAATAACAATGATCAAGGTCGGCTTAAGAGTTCTCTATAGGCATTTGACTATGACCATTCAACAGCAATTTAACATTTCATGCATCGTTTTAGCTAGGCCTCATGCATCTTTTGATTACATGCATTAGATCTTTAAGTTACTCATATCCAAGTAAGGCTTAAGCACCTATTTATACACTTATGCTAACGAACGTGCTAGGAGAATGCCTATTCCTAGGCCATTCTCTGGTTACCATAAAAGGCTAACATGAATGGATGACTCTGAATTCTTACTCCTTCCGGAGGTTAGGAATTCTTTAGACAAAATGGATGGCCAGTCGAAATTGCCCATGGGATGAAGATCACATACATTCAATGCCTTCATGCTACTTTACATGCTGAATTCACATACTTCTAGCCTATAGATTCATCTCTAGCAGACCCCTATTAGATTAGTTACTCATGGTTTTCAAAGAATTAAAGGAGATGAATTGATAAAACATGAATTGAAAAACTCAGTAAAATTAATTGATGAAGAAATGATAAGATGAAGAACTCAACAAAACTATTGATTACTCTTCTTTAAAAAAACAAAGTGCAAAACTCTTCGTAAGACAATCGTGCGATAGTTCGAAAGCGATACAGAATGAGTGGAGTAGATAATTCAGAACAACATCTCAAATAGACAGCAAGTAGTTAGAAAGCAGTAAAGAAACCTGTAAAGGCGTGAGGATCTTCCAAGTCGTGAATCGCCTCAGATGAAGGGGAAGATTAGCTGATCCTGGGGACAATTTCAATCAGAAGAGAAGAAGGATCTTCTCTTCTTCCTCTCGAATTATCAAAACCAAGGGCTTGTTTCTTCGATCCAACAAACGGGGAAAAGGTTTCGTCTGCAGGTTTCTTCACAATCGGGATCTTCTCCCACTCCGATTGATCGTGTTTTCCATTGCCATTCAGCTCGTTTTATAGCTTCTACAGGTACCTTTAGCCGCGGATCTCCATCCATTCTGGAGTAACAGCCTCCCACGTGGCAACAGTAGAAAGGTTAGGCGGCTGGACAATCGCAACAACGACGACCGACGGCTGGAAAAATGCAGCAAAAGAAGACTGGCGTTGCGGTTTCCTTGCGAGGGCCGCAATTCTCTGTTTTGGCTGATTCCATTGCGAGTCCGCAATTTTTCCGCAATGCACCTGCAATGTATAATTTAGCTCTATTTTCACCATTTTGCATCCTTTTTCGTTCCTTTTCCAAATAAGCCTTGATTTAACATCATTTCCCAAATTCTCACTTTTAAGCACACATTAAGCTAACTTCTAACAAAAACACTCAAGAACTTCCATGATTTTTAGGTAATTAATGCCCTAAATAATGCACTTTTGGAGAGGTAACAGTAACCGACCGCGTGCATGTCAAACTATTAGCCTTAGTCTTGAATTAAATGATAAATGTTAGAATGCCTAGCAAAATCCCGAAATCCCCCGAATCAAACACTTTTTAATCTCACCCTTCTTTACTTCTCCGTTAGCAATTTTCTTTCCTTTCATGATCAAATTCCCCTTTTTGTTACAAAATCCAATTAATCAATTAATTTGCATCTCGAACTTTAATTTCAATTTGATTAGTCCTTCTCCGTGGTTCGACCCTGTTGCCACTAACTGCAAAGCTAAAGGTCAATAGGCTTATAAATTCATTTTGGTCAGGCTTCGACAGCCTGTGAATTAAAGGATATTCAAAAATCTTCACCACCATACATACATAGCAAAATCCCTAAAATCTTCCCAAATCCTTCACAATACCTTAGCCTTCCATGGAGAAATGGAATATCCAAGATTCCATGGAGACCTTGGACATCATCCCAAGCTAAATAGAAGAAAATAAGCTAAAAAAATGGCCAACAATGGCGGAAATCCGAGAGTAATTGACGGAGAAGATGAAGAAAAAACGCTAAAATGGCTTATATAATCCGTCGGAGCGTCGAGACGCTAGGCCAGCGTCGCAAATCACCTAAAAACAAGGTAAATTACACATTTAAATACGGCTTTTAGCTAGAATTAGGGAGTGAAATATAGCTCCAAATTGGAGTTATCAAACACCCCAAACCTAAATCTTGCTAGTCCTCGAGCAAGACAAACCTAGAATTTAACTCTAAAGGACCATGCATACATGATTCTAATTCAAACCTCGATGCTTTTAAAGATTTAAACATTACATACTCAAGAAAGCAACCGGTGCATGCATTTAATCAAGAACACATCAAAAATTAACTATCGCTCCCTAACGTGCGTGTGTGCTAGCCAACCTATCTTAAACCTACGTAAACCCGGAAAAACCGCATGCAACATGTCATCCTGTTTTCCCCCTACTTCTAGCATTTAAGAACAATCTATAGCTTTATCACATAAGAGAGAGCAACAAATTAAGAGGCCTAAAACAATTTTCTCATACTTTTTTTCTTTTTATCTTTTGAGTACTTTGTACTCATTATTCTTGGTTCTTTGAACCCAACACTTTATTTTCTTTTTCTTTACAAACCCGAGAAACCTAACATGTCAAGCTTAGGCATAAGCTTCACATTTTTAAGGACTAACACTCACTTCTTAAGTGCACCATTAAGAAGGAGGAGCGCCTCAGGAGGATTTTCTAAACAACATGCTTTTCTATTTTTTTTTTACTTTAAGCTTAATAGCTTTGCTAACTCGATTAATCAATTACTAACTCTCATGCAACAAGCTACCCTAGAGGTGCCTTTCGGGGTGACAACAAAAATTAATGCAACATGCGATTAATCTAAGTCTACGGAGTCTAAGAAGAGGTTGCTAAGTGCTCGATAGATGCAAGAGAGCAACAAAAAAAAAATTAATTTTTTTGACATGAACCTAATAAATGCAAAACTACCTCATGCAAACCTGGATATGCAAATGCCAAGATCTAAAATCATTTCCTAGATCATCATAATTAGAAAGCATATAAACAGAGTCCCAAGCACTTCAAATTCTAAGTCTACTCCTGCTCAACAACTGCACATGGAAATCCATAAGATCCACCCCCAACCTCAGAAGATAGCATTGTCCTCAATGCTTCTCATCAGATATGCAAAAATAAAAAGAAAGGAAAACGACACTTCCCTGATCTTTGCGAGGGACGAGAGGCGGCGCTTTCTTACCCAAGCCCAATTTCCTCAACTTCTCCTCTTTCTCCTAAAAAAAACAGCAAGCAAAATAAACTAAATTAACCTACGAAACTTAAACAAAAACAGTAAAATTAAAGACTGAAAAACAGTTCAACACTCGGGTGCCTACGAGAAACGCATAATTTTTAAAGTCGTTTGCTCGACTGAATTCTCCCAACGAACTCAACCATAATTCGACAGCGCGGGGGACGTTCCAATCATTTACTCGTCCACACTGACCCTGCAAACATCCATCAAAAACATTTTTTCTCTTCGTGTTTCGAGCACGTGAATATAATCATTATTAATCTCATAAGAAACAGAACCATCATCATTCAAATTCAAATCTTTTTTCTTCACAGAGACATAAGAATTATCCCTCAAGCTCGAGGTCAAATTCTTATCCTCCACACAATCCAGACAACCCACAACATCCACAGATTTCAATTCAAATATGGAAAATTCATTAACAGTTTCATCAAACTCCAAAGATATGACGCCCTTATAAACATCGATTTTGACCCTAGCGGTTTTAAGAAAGAGACGCCCCAACAACATGGAAGAAGAAACATTCAGAGATTTTCCATTCATATCTAAAACAAAGAAATCTGCAGGAAACATCATACTTCCTACTTTCACAAGAATATCCTCGACTTTTCCTCTAGGACAAATGCAAGACCCATTGGCTAATTGCACAACCACATCAGTTTCATGCATTTCATTTAATTTAAGATCTTGAAACAATGCATAAGACATTACATTCACAGAGGCACCTAGATCTAGCATGGCATTTTTCACTACTTTCCTACCTATCATGCATGGGATAGTAAATGTACCTGGGTCATTGCACTTGGTTGGTGTTACGCCTCCAAAAGTATACATTTTAGGGACTTATTTGCTATAGAATGGTGTAAACTCTTAAGCGTTTTTGATAGAATTTAGTCTAAACATGTGCTTATATATGAGAATTTATAGAATGAAGCTAAATCAGGACTTATGTGTAAAAGAAAGGAAAAAGAATCGAAAACAAAGCTAAAGAGTTGAATTTTCTGTATTGCAGGAACATTGCGAAAACATTGCTGTCTACGCAATGTTTTAAGTGAAAATGTTAAGTTGTTCTAACCGTCTTCTGTTTTGTAGCAATCTTTTAGCCGTCCAATTTCTCTCATGCTGCCACGTGAAAGGTCGTCGTTCAGAATGGATTGTTCTCCTTGGCTGAATCGTACCTGCAAAACACTATAAAAGGAGGTCAAGGGGGAAGGAGAACAACAAGCTTGGAAGCGTAGAACTCCCATCTCAACGCAGTTTCTCCCTGTTTTCTCTTCCGTTTGTTGGCGTGAAGGAATTAGCTGTTCGCATCGATAATCTGAGAGGAACAAGAGAAGATCCTTCTTCTCTTCTGATTGGATTCATCCCCAAACAAAGCTCACCTTCTCCCTTCATCCGAGGCGCTTGCGACGAGGGGCTTTACGCACACATTTATATGCTTTTTACTGCTTTCTGCCGTCTATTTTCTCTACTGCTTTCTGCTATTTACTTATGTTGGCTACTGCACTTCAATTCGTCTTCAATCGTTTAGTCTTTCTTGTGTTGTAATCGTTGCACATTAAGTTTCGAATCTCACGTAATAGAGGAATCATTTTCCCACGTTGCAAGTTTCCTTATCACTTTCTGCTGCCCTTTACTTTCAGTTCACTTTGAATCATGTTTAATCAACCAAGTCTTTCCATTCCATCATCATCCATGAGTAACTAAACCACATAAGGGTCTGCTAATGATGAATCTGTAGGTAGAAATACGAGAACTCAGCATGTAGGATAGCTTCAATTGCATTGAATGTATGTGTACTTCATCCCACGGACAATTTCGATTGGCCATCAATTTTGTCTAAAGAACTCCTAACCTCCGGAAGGAGTAAGAGTTCAGAATCGTCCATTCATGCTAGCCTTTCATGGTAGCCAGAAAACGACCTAGGAATAGGCGTTTTCCTAGCACAAATCATTAACTTGCTTATATAAATAGATGCTTAAGCCTTACTTGGACATGAGTGAACTAAAGGATCTAATGCATGAAATCGAGAGATACATGAGAATGAGTTAAATTGATGCATGGTAAGTAGATCTACTGCTGAAGAATCGTATGAAAAAGCCTATAGAGGAGTCGTTAGTAGCCCTTGTTTCCACACTTTACCCTTAAAACGCTGTTAGTTCAATTGCTGGAAAATTGCTGTCTGCGCAATTTTCTTAGTTATACTTTTGCCTTAGCCATTTTTTTTTAGCTTTCTGTTTTGCGATTTTATTGCTAGATAATTGCTTTCTCCGCAATTTTTTTTCTTCTACATTCAAGTTAACCTCTTTACTTGTCTTTATTTATGCTTGCATATCTCGCACGTTCTTTATTAGTTAGGCACATTAATCCCAATTCTACACCATTCAAACCATCCTTTCTAATTTAATTTCTTACTTCGCTAGTAACTAAGAATAAATCTCTGTGGGAAATCGAATGAAAAAATACTTATTACTTGCTACAAGACCATGTATGCTTGCATGTTCTGAGTGCTCTCACATTGCATTTTAACTTACACATTGAGCACGCAACAGTTGGCAACAAACCTGGAAGAATCGCCGAGACGTTTTCTTTCTTCTTCTGATCACTCACTCTTGACTTCCTTTTCTTTGTGCACCAACTCTTGAGAAACTTGGCGTATTTTGGAATTTGACTCACCGCTTCCAAGAGCGGAATGTTCACCATCACCTTCTTAAAGGTTTTGAGGACCTCCTCATCTTCATTCACAGTAATAGGCTTCACAAGCCTACTTGGGAAGGGTGCTGTGGGAATATTCTCCTGCACACATTTCTTCTATTCTTCCTTTTTCTCAACATTTTCACTTTCAGGATGGCTCGGGGAGGACACATTCAGTCTGTCCTTCTTCACTTCCTTCTCAGCTCTAGAGGGAACTGCTTTCCCACTTCTCAGCTGGATTGAACTCACATTCTCACACGAGTTCACTGTGGTTTGGGAAGGAAGCTTCCCTGAGCTCTTGCTTTCGATCTTGCTAATCCACACAGCCATTTGTGTGAGTTGCTTGTTCAAATTCTGCAGCTCCGCTTTATGTGAATTTAGCTTTTCACGAGCTTCTTTTTGAAACTGGCTCGTCGAATTAACGATGGTCCTCACCATCGAATTTGAGGAACTGGAGGCTTGAGCTTGGGTGGAGTTCTGAGGTCTATCGAATGACTGAGCTTGATAACGATGTTGTCCATCCCTGTTCACATAGCTCAAATTTGGGTGGTCCCTCCATCCGGGGTTGTACGTGTTCGAATACGGATCATACTTCCTAGGGTTGGAAGAATATCCCCCGATGACATTGACCTCTTCCATCTCACGGTTTCCTCCTCCAACAATTTTTTTTAACAAATTTCCAATCTCAGCCACCTGGGCCTTCATTTCACTCATCTCATTCACCTGACTAACCTGATGGACTTGTTCTGCTCCACGAATTCCGAACTGCTGCGTCGATCATCTGCCGATCATGAGGAGTCATACCCTCATAAAAATAATGAATAAGTAGCTGGTCGGCGATCTGATGATGCGGGAAGCTTGCGCACAGGCGCCCGAAGCGTTCCCAGTACTCGTGTAGAGACTCACCCACGTCTTGGGTAATTCCATAAATTCTTTTCCTCAGCGTGGTGGCAAGAGAGGCAGGAAAATATATTTCCAAGAAGATCCTCTTCATCTCTTGCCACGTCGTGATCGATCCGGAGGGCAAGTAATAAAGCCAGTCCTTGGCTTTGTCCTTCAAGGTAAAGGGGAATGCCCTTAAGTTCAGCTGCTCCTCCGTGACGCCTGGGGGTTTCATCCCCGAACACACGAAATGGAACTCCATCAAGTGCTTGTTGGCGTCCTCGCCTGCATTACCATGAAAAGAAGGCAACTGGTGAATTAAACCTGACTTTAATTCAAAGTTACCTGCTACCACTGGGTACGTGATGCAGAGTGGTTGCTGGTTCAGATATGGCGCTGCCAGCTGTTTCAATGTCCTTGGCACTACTTCTTGTGCCATCTCGTCGCGCAAGAAGGGACCGAATCCTTCTTCGTCAAACAATCTCTGGCCCTCGCGGCCTTCTGGTGGACGATATTTTGAACTATCGCTTAAACTCAAGCTGTCGAGGCTTGCCAAAATGTAATTTATAAGCCTATGACCAAGGCTTTGCAGCCAGTGGTAACAGGGTCGATCCAAGGAGTAAGAACGATCAAAATCACAATTAAAATTGGGATGTAATTAATTGGTTGGTTTGGTAACGGGGGGAATTTTCAGCATGCAAGGGAAATAATAAAACGCTAACGAAAGAAAGAATAACAAGTAGAAAACGTGTGCACGGTTTGGGAGTTTCGGGATCAATTGTTAGACAATTTCGGTTCATCATTTAATGCAAAATTCATGGTATTCAGTTTATTATACACGCGGACGACTACCAAAGAAGCCCCAAAGTAGCCGACTCCATGGATTTTAATTAGACCACACAGATCCAATTATACGTTATCTAAACTCACATTAAGGTGATCAGCCCTAAGATAAATCTAGACAGTCACTAGCTAACCGCGACGAACATTTAAGCGTGAATTCTAATTGCTAGTAGATTGCCCGCAAACGCTGTATGCAATCAACAACTATCCTACACGGCTTAATACTTCGATTTAATTTCATCTACCTGTGTTACTTAGTCGAGCAGTGAGAGGCACGACATCGCTACTCTTTAACATACACAACATGCATAATTACTCGAGTTTCAATCGTCGAAATTAAACATGCGCGTTGGATTAAGCAAAGTAGACAAATGCAAATAAACAGAACCCAATATGCATAATTCAAGAGTAGATTATCAGAACCCAAACGTCTAACAAAATCGCCCTAAACTATTCCCAAACCGTTCACCCTTACCTTAGCCGCTCATGGCGCGGTTTGTCAATTCCACTCCAACGACGGCCATGGAAGGAATCATCCACGAGTTACAATGAAGATGGAGCTCACTAGCATGCCAACAATGGCGGAGCTCAAAGGAAATAGAGAAAAATCGAGGAAGAAGAAGGTGAAAAGCTTCAAAAATGGTTAAGAAGATATCCCCAAAAAGTGCAGAAAATCGTCCTAATAAGCTGCTGTAATCGTCGTAGCGTCGAGACGCTAGGCCAGCGTCTCGACGTTGTGCCCTAAGTTTTCCGCGCGCGCCTTCGATGGCGTCGCGACGCTGGTCAGCGTCGCGACGCTGCCCCGATAAATTTCCTGCGCGCGCCTCCTCCGGAGCGTCTCGACGCCAGGGCAGCGTCGAGCTAGCGTCTCGACGCTATCACTCGACGCTTGCTCTCGGGTTTTTCCAGCGTCGAGCCAGCGTCTCGACGCTATAGCTCGACGCTGGCTCTCGGGTTTGGGGCTGAAACTTTGCCTCTCCAAGGCGGTTTTGGCCCGTTTCTTCACGGATCAAGTTCCCCTCTTCCCGATGCATTCCCGGGGCGTTAAAACTCCACTTTAAGCACTCGAACGGGCCCAACGGACGCACAAGCTCTTTGCCGCATTTCTCCTACAAAAGAGATATATTTAATCAATTGAAAGCGGACTTTAGCTATACTTAGGAAGTATTTAATAGCTCCAAAATGGAGTTATCAAACACCCCCAACTTAAACATTGCTAGTCCCGAGCAAGCACTACAAAGACATTGACTCTAAGGACGCGCCTACATGCTACTAACTCAGACCTCCATGCATATTGAAAACTTAAACACGACATAACCATGGAAGCATTTTGTTCATGCATTTACTATGAACATATCAAAAATTAACTCTTGCCCCCTAACGTGTGTGTGTGCTAGCCAACCACTCCTAAACTCACGTAAACCCGGAAAACCTACATGCAACGCACATCCCGTTTTCCCCCTACTTCTAGCGTTTAAGAACAGTCTAAACTTGACTTACACGAGAGAGAGAAGCAAATTAAGAGACCTAATTGTTTTTCTCATTCATTTTTTTTTTTCACAAGTACTTCGTACTCTTTTATTAAGGTTCTTTGAACCAACTTTTTATTTCTTTTTCTTTCCAACTCGAGCTGCCTAACACGTCAAACTTAGGACTAAGCTTCACGTTTTTAAGGACTGACGCTCACTTCTTTAAGCGCTAATAAGAAGGAGGAGCGCCTCGAGAGGAATTTTCTATCAAAACATGCTTTTCTATTTTTTTTTTTTTTTTTTTTTTTTTTTTTTTTTTTTTTAGGCTAAGCACATCCACTAACTCTCATGCAACAAGCAACCTATGGGTGCCTTTCGGGGTTACAACGAGAATTAGAGCAACATGCGATTTTTCGAGCCTACGGAATCTAGGAAGGGGCTGCTAAGTGCTCGATAAGTGCAAGGGAGCAACATAAAAAATTTTAAAATTTTTGACATGAACCTAATAAACACAAAACTCATGCAAAAACTCGATTATGAACATGCTCAAATTTCCAACATGCATTTCCTAGGCTATCATTGTCAGAAAACAGTAAACAGAGTCCCAAGCACTTCAATATCAAAATAGCACTTCTCAACAAACTACACATGCGTATCCATCAGACCAACTCCACCCCCAACTTCAAAATATGGCATTGTCCCCAATGCCATCCAGTCAGATAAACAAAGTAAAAGGGAAGAAGAAGTACACTTCCCTGACTCTTTGTGAAGCTGGCGAGGGCGAGGAAGCGGCACACAAAAGCATTAGAGCCCAAAATTGTCTTCTTTTCCTCGATTCCTTACAAAAAACAGCAAGCTAATTAAGGCTAAATTAATCTAAAAAGCAATAAAAAACAGCAACTATACTAAAGCATAAAAACAGTCCATCGCTCGGGTGCCTCCGAGAAGCGCAGAATTTTTAAAGTCGTTTGCTCGACTGTATTCTCTCCACAGACTCATCCATAGTCTGTAGGTGCGGGGGACGATCCAAGCTTGTCCTTGTCCACACCTTTCCTGCAATCATCCTGAAAAATATTTTGCACTCTTCGTGCCTCGGGCACGTGAATATCAGAATAATTAGTGCAAAAACCAGCATTATTATCAAACAAATTCAAATCAGATTTTCTAACTGAGACATGGGAACCATCCCTCAAGCGCGAGGGTAGACTCCCATTCTCGTCATGCTCAACCATAGAAACATTCTCAGCATTCACAGACGACTTCGATGCATTTATAATAAACTCATTCACCATTCCATCAAATTATACCGACAAGGCACCCCTATCAACATCAATTTTGACTTTAGCGGTCTTCATAAATGGGCGGCCTAATAAAATAGAAGAGGAAACATGCGAAGAGTTTTTATTCATGTTCAGCACATAGAAATCGCATGGAAATAATAAGTCCTTCACTTTGACTAGAATGTCCTCAATCTTCCCTAAAGGATGCACATAAGATCGATCGGCTAGTTGGACAACTATATTGGACTCAATTAAATTACACAATTCAACTTCTTTAAACACATCAAAAGACATGACATTAATTGAGGCACCGAGATCTAACATGGCATTTTCAATGAATTTAGTACCGATAGTGCATGGGATAGTAAACATACCAGGATCGATGCACTTCGGGGGAAGATTACCTTGGAAAATTGCGGAGACGGTTTCTTTCTTCGTCTCAGCATTCTTTCTTGACATTCTCTTGCTCGTGCACCACTTCTTGAGGAACTTGGCATATTTCGGCACTTGGCTTACTGCCTCAAGAAGTGGGATGTTGATCACCACCTTTTGGAAGGTTCGAAGGACCTCCGCATCCTCAGTCTCCAAAGTAGGCTTCACAAGCCGACTTGGGAATGGTGCTCTGGTAACATCCTCAGGTACACCGACCTTCTCATCTTTTCTCTCATTCTGAATCTCAGGAGCAGGCGGGGCGGACTTGTTCAGGCTGTCCGTAGCTTCCTTCACAGCTCTAGTGGAAAGTGATTTCCCACTCCGAAGCTGAATGGCACTCACGTTTTCACATGAGTTGACTGTAGTTTGGGAAGGAAGCTTCCCTGAGCTCTTGCTCTCAATCTTACTGATAGACACCGCCATTTGTGTCAGCTGCTTGTTCAGATTCTGCAGCTCTGCCTTGTGAGAATTAAGCTCTTCTCGAGCTTCCTTCTGAAACTGGCTGGTGCTCGTCACAATGGTCCTTACCATTTCTTCAAGTGAGCTGGAGGAGCTCGAGGCTTGAGCCTGGGTGGAAGAATTAGGCCTATCCTGAGACTGGCCTTGGAAGCGAGATTCTCCTTCCCTGTTCCCATAGCTCAAGTTGGGGTGGTCGCGCCAACCGGGGTTATAAGTGTTCGAATACGGGTCGTACTTCCTTGGGTTGGAAGCGTACCTGTTACGTCTCCAAAAGTGACCTTTTTAGGACTTAATTGGCTTAGAAAGATGTTCACTCTTAGGTGTTTTTGATAGCATTTAGCCTAAACCTATGCTTAAATATGGGAATTAGAAGAAGGTAGCTAAATTAGGACTTATGTACAATAGGAAAGAAAAGAGTTGAAAACCGAAGGAAAAGAATGAAAAACAAGCTTTGCGAACGCATTGCGGAAACATTGCGGTCACCGCAATGTTTCAAGTGAAAACCGTAAGTTGACTGATCTTTTTCTGTTAATTTCCGTTATTTCAGGGATTCGTTCTTTCTCCTCCATCCATTCTGAAGTACGACGTTGAAGATTGATGGTTCTCCTTGGCCCAAATGCACCTGCAGATTACTATAAATAGGGGTCAAAGTCGAGGGTTCAAGCATCATCCGAAAGCGTAGAAGTCTTCTCGCAGTCCATCTTTTCTCCTAGTTTTCCTTTGCCGTCTGCTGGTTTGCGAAGTTCAGCTGTTGGAATCGATAATCTGATAGGAAGGAGAGGAGATTCTTCTTCTCTCCCGATTGGATTCATCCAAGCAAGGCTGACCTTTCTCATCCCTCATTCGAAGCGGCTGCACGAGACATTCGAGCTGTTTTACTGCTTTCTGTTCTTCATTTCTACTTTACAACTCTGTCTTGTGTTGTTTCTGTTCGTGTAGCTAATCTAGTTCATTTCGTTGTGTTCTGTCTTGCTGTTCTTTACTTTAAGTATCTCTTATGTTCATTCAAACAATCAATTAATCAAACACAAAATTCAGTATTTCACAGACTCTCGCCTTTGCATTCCACTGCTTTCCCTTGCTGTTTTAAACACATTCCTCTCCTAAGCATGTCTATTTTATCCTTTAGTTCGGTTCTCCTTATATCCTTGAGTAACTAAGTCACTTAGGGGCATGCTAATGACAACACTATAGGCTAAAAAACGTGAATCAAGCATGTAGGATAGCTCTCGAAGCATTGATTGTATATAAGCTTCATCCCACGGGCAATTTCGATTGGCCATCCATTTTGTCCAAAGAACTCCTAACCTCTGGAAGGAGTAAGAGTTCAGAGTCATATTATCATGCTAGCCTTTCAAGGTAACCAGGAAACGGCCTAGGAATAGGCGTTTCCCTAGTACAAACCATATCTTTCTGTTTTAACAAGATGCTTAAGACCTTACTTTGAGTTGAGTAAACTAAAGAATCTAATGCATGGAATCGGACGATACATGAGATTGAGATAGTTTGATGCATAGAGAGTAGATCCAGTGCTTGAGAATCGTATAAAAATGCTTATAGGATAGTCATTAGTAGCCCTTAATTCACCCATTTACACACTTTCGCTGCTATTTAATTGCGGTAGAATTGCTGTCTCCGCAATTCTGCTTAAGTTACAATTCTGTCTAGCTGTTTTTATCTTCATTTATTAGTCTCGTCTCTTTTCATTTGAGCTTAGCTTTAACTTGTTCTTGTTTATGTTACTACTCTTTACACATTCAGCAAAAATTAGATAATTAAAAACCAATTTTACCCCATCAAATCCACCCCTTCTTTCTTAACAAAACACTTCGCGAATAGCTAAAAATAAATCTCTGTGGGAAAACGAATGAAATATACTTACTACTTGCTATAAGATCATGTATGCTTGCATGTTCTGAGTGCTCTATCTCTTTTATTGCCTAATTATTTCAACACATTGAGCACGCAACAAGTTTTTGGCGCCGCTGCCGGGGATTTATTTTAAGTGAAAACGAAGTTTGTTAAGTGTGAAACACCAAGTTTATTGCTTATTGAAGCTGATCTGTTTCATTTCTTTTGCAGGTACTATTGGGGTAGTTTATGAGTGAGCCTTCAAGTAGATATCTAGAGTTCAATCCTGAGCCTGAGAGACTACTTAGAGCTAGAAACAAAGCAAAGAAACGATTCTTTAAACAACCTCCTATACCTCAAATCATACCTGAAATCGAAGAAATGGACGAGATAGTTCCAAATCAGGTACCTGTCATTCGCAACCCCATCGAAATAGCGAATGACAAGAATAGTGCCATTCTTTCATATTTAGTACCTATGCCTGGGGAGCTGAACCCCAGCATAATCCGTCCTGAAATCATTGCCAACTCATTCGAGTTAAAGCCAGTGATGTTCCAAATGTTGTCCACTGTGGGACAATTCTTTGGAGTGGAAAATGAGGACCCCCACAACCATCTTAGGAACTTTTTAGGAGTTAGTGATACCTTCATCATCCCTGGAGTGTCCCAAGAAGCTTTGAGGCTATACTTGTTCCCTTACTCTTTGAGGGACAAAGCCAAAACGTGGTTGAACTCATTACCCTCTGGATCTGTCCTTAATTGGACAGATTTAGCTGAGAAATTCCTAGTCAAATACTTCCCACCTGATAGGAATTCTACCTTTCGTGATGATATAGTTAAGTTCAAGCAAGCTGATAATGAATCTCTTCACGAAGCTTGGACAAGGTTCAAAGACCTTCTTCTCAAATGTCCACATCATGGCATCCCATGGTGTATCCAAATAGAGGTCTTTTTCAAAGGATGCAACCCCAGCACTAGGCAAGTCTTAAATTCATCTGCTGGTGGTTCCATGTTGTCCAAGAGTTACAACGAGGCCTATGAGATCTTGGAGAAGATCTCAGCATCTCACTGTAGGTGGTCAGATGATCCAGTTGAGCCAACTAGGGCTCAAGACAAGGATGCTCTAAGTGCAATGAGCAGCCAAATAAATGCCCTAACCAACCTAGTTAAGCAAATGGCTCAAGCCAATCTCCAAACAAGTGTCAACACCGCTACCGCCATGTCAATGGGCACCCAACCAAGTCAAGGTTAGACACTTGTATGTGGAATCTGTGGGGAAGGGCACCTGTATGAATACTGCCCTGGGAATCCAGCCTCAGTCTGCTACATTGGAAGCCAGCAGCAGCCTAGGAACAACCCCTATTCCAATACTTACAACCCTGGTTGGAGGAACCACCCAAACCTGTCATGGGGTGGCCAACAGAATACTAACCAAAATCCTAACCAGCCTAGACCGAGTGGAACACCTGGTTTCACTCCCCAACATAACCAATCCATGTATCAAAAACCATACAACCAACCTGTAGGATCTTCTGTAGAAAACTTACTCAAGGAGTACATAGCTAAGAATGATGCTACTCTTCAAAGCCAGCAAGCCACTCTTAGGAGCCTAGAGAACCAAATAGGCCAATTGGCCAATGAACTCAAGAGTAGGCCCCAAGGTAGACTCCCTGCTGACACCGAGGTGCCAAGGAGAGATGGTAAAGAACAAGTTCAAGCAATTGAACTTAGAAGTGGTAGACCCTTGGTGAGTGTTAAGTCTCTGAAAGTGACTTATTTAGGACCCATTTAGCTTAAGAAGATGTACACAGTTAGGTGTTTTTGTTAGCATTTAGCCTAAACCTATGCTTTAATATGAGAATTAGAAGAAGGTAGCTAATGTAGGACTTATGCACAATAGGTAGAAAAAGAGTTGAAAACCGAAGAAAAGAATGGAAAGATGAGCATTGCGAATGAATTGCGAAAACATTGCGGTGACCGCAATTATTCAAGTTAAAACCGTAAGTTGGCTGACATTTTTCTGTTTAGATCCGACTTTTCAGGGATTCGCTCTTTCTCCTCCATCCATTCTGATATATGACGTTGAAGACTGATGGTTCTCCTTGGCCCAAACGCACCTGCAAACTACTATAAAAGGGGGTCAAAGTCGGAGGTTCAGTCATCATTCGAAGCGCAGAAGTCTTCTCGCAGTCCACCATTTCCATCTGTTTTCCTCTGCCGTTTGTTGGAGTGAGAGTCTCAGCTTTTGGAGTCGATAATCTAATAGGAAGGAGAGAAGATTCTTCTTCTCTCTCGATTGGATTCATCCAAGCACGGCTGACTTTTCATCACCATCATTCGAGGCGACTGCCACGGAGTTTTCTAGCAAACCTTTACTGTTTTTCTGCTCTGTTCTTCTCATTTCCATTTCTGATCACTGTTGTTCTTAGTTTAGCATTTCAATTACTGCATTTCGTTGTTGTTTGTCTTGAATTCGTTTCTTTTAGAGCTTCCCTTTGTCATTCAAACACTTTAAGTAATCGAAGTATACTTCTGCATTTTACAGTTTCCATCTGTTTCTGCTACGGCTTTGGCTTGCTGTTTTAAGTACATTTATCTTCTAAGCATGTCTGTTTTATCTACCATTTCTGTTCTCTACATATCCATGAGTAACTAAAATCACTTAGGGGCATGCTAATGACAGAACTATAGGCTAAAAAACGTGAGTCAAGTAGGCAGATTAACACTCGAACATTGATTGTATGTAAGCTTCATCCCACGGGCAATTTCGATTGGCCATCCATTTTGTCCAAAGAACTCCTAACCTCTGGAAGGAGTAAGAGTTCAGAGTCATATAATCATACTAGCCTTTCATGGTAATCAGGAAACGGCCTAGGAATAGGCGTTTCCCTAGTACAAACTAAACACTCCTGTTTTAACAAGGTGCTTAAGACCTTACTTTGAAGTCGAGTAAACTTGAGTCTCTAATGCATGGAATCGGACGATACTTGAGATAGAGTGAGTTTGATGTATAGAGAGTTGATCCAAAGCTTGATAATCGTAATAAACTGCCTATAGGATAGTCATTAGTAGCCCTTAATTCACCCTTTTAATCAGTTTCGCTGCCATTTAATTGCGGATTAATTGCGGTTCTCGCAATTCTGCTAGATTGCATTGTGTGTAGCTGTTTTCTTCTTCGTTTATTGATTCCATCTCTTGTTCTTTGAGCCTGATTTTAACTTTAACTTGTTTATGGTATATTCCTTTACACATTCAGCAAAACTTAGGTAATTAAAAACCAATTTTATCCCCTCAAATTCATCCCATCTTTCTTAACAAACACACTTCGCGAATAGCTAAAAATGAGTCTCTGTGGAAAAAACGAATGAAATATACTTACTACTTGCTGTGAGACCATGTATGCTTGCATGTTCTAAGTGCTCTCTCTACCCTTTTGCATATTTATCTTTACACATTGAGCACGCAACAAGTTTTTGGCGCCGCTGCCGGGGACTTATTTTAAGTGAAAACGAAGTTTGTTAAGTTTGAAACATCAAAGTATTTTTCATTGAATTTGATCCATTTTCATTTCTTTTTTTTCAGGTACCATTTAGGGTAGTTTATGAATGAGACTCCAAGTAGTGATCTAGAGTTCAACCCTGAGCCCGAGAGATTACTTAGAGCTAGGAATAGAGCCAAGAAACGTCTCTTTAAACAAACCCTTTTACCTCCAATCATTGCAGAGACTACAATTCCTCCGCAATTACCTCAAGAAGAAATGGCTGGAGTAAATCAAAACCTGGTGCCTGTCACTCGCAATCCCATTGAAATAGCGAATGACAATGATAGCGCCATCCTTTCATATTTAGTACCTATGCCTGGGGAGCTGAACCCCAGCATAATCCGTCCTGAAATCACTGCCAACTCATTCGAGTTAAAGCCAGTGATGTTCCAAATGTTGTCCACTGTGGGACAATTCTTTGGAATAGAAAATGAGGACCCCCATAACCACCTTAGGAACTTCCTAGGAGTTAGTGACACATTCCTAATCCCTGGAGTTTCCCAAGAAGCCCTGAGGCTATATCTTTTCCCTTACTCTTTGAGGGACAAGGCCAAAACATGGTTAAATTCTTTACCCTCAGGATCTGTCCGCAATTGGACAGATTTAGCAGAAAAATTCCTAGTCAAATATTTCCCACCTGATAGGAATTCAACCTTTCGTGATGATATCATAAAATTCAAACAAGCTCCAAGTGAGTCTCTTCACGAAGCTTGGACAAGATTCAAAGACCTTCTCATTAAATGTCCACACCATGGCATTCCATGGTGTATCCAAATAGAAGTCTTCTTTAAAGGATGCAACCCCAGCACCAGACAAGTTCTAAATTCATCTGCTGGAGGTTCCATGTTGTCCAAGAGTTACAACGAAGCTTATGAGATCTTGGAGAAGATCTCAACATCTCATTGTAGGTGGTCAGACGATCCAGTAGAGCCAACTAGGGCTCAAGACAAGGATGCTCTAAGCGCCATGAGCACCCAAATAAACGCCCTGACCAACCTAGTTAAACAAATGGCTCAGGCCAATCTCCAAACCAGTGCCAATACCGCCACAGCCATGTCAATGGGCACCCAACCAAGTCAAGGCGAGGCACCTATCTGTGGATTCTGTGGGGAAGGGCACCCTTATGAATACTGCCCTGGGAATCCATCCTCAGTCTGCTATGTAGGAAGCCAGCAGCAGCCTAGGAATAACCCCTACTCCAACACCTATAACCCTGGTTGGAGAAACCACCCTAACCTGTCATGGGGTGGCCAACAGAACACTAATCCAAATTCTAACCAACCTAGGCCGAGTGGAACACCTGGTTTCACTCCCCAACATAACCAGTCAATGTACCAAAAATCTTATAATCAACCTGTAGGATCTTCTGTAGAAAACCTACTCAAGGAATATATAGCTAAGAATGATGCTACTCTTCAGAGCCAGCAAGCTACTCTTAGGAGCCTGGAAAACCAAGTAGGCCAATTAGCCAATGAACTTAAAAGTAGGCCCCAAGGTAGACTCCCTGCTGATACCGAGGTACCAAGGAGAGATGGCAAAGAACAAGTTCAAGCCATTGAACTTAGGAGTGGAAGACCATTGGTGAGCAACACAAAGGACACACCAAAGAGAGTAGAGAACACTGAGTCTAGTGCTCCACTGGAGTCTCTGCCGAGCCAAGGTCCACCACCGACTAGCACATCAGGAGCCAGGCTAGAGCCAATTGTAGAGGACGTAGAAGAAATTCCAAGGCCTCCACCTATCCTAAGGCGTCCTGACGTGCCTGCATATGTGCCACCACCTCCATATCCTCGAAGGCTGAAGAAGAAGCAGGAACAGGAAGTTCATTTTAATAAATTTTTAGAAATACTTAAGCAAGTGCATGTTAACATTCCTTTTGTAGAGGTTTTACAGTCTATGCCTTCATATGTAAAGTTTTTGAAGGACATTATTACTAACAAAAAAATAATTGGTGAGTTTGAAACAGTAAACCTCACCGAGGAGTGCAGTGCCATCCTCCAAAACAAGCTGCCCAAGAAGGAGAAGGATCCTGGTTCCTTCACCCTACCTGTAGAACTTGGAGGCAAGCATGTGGGCAGAGCGCTTTGTGACCTGGGCGCCAGCATAAATCTCATGCCCCTGTCCCTATTTCGCCAGTTGGGAATGGGAGAAGCACGTCCAACCACAGTCACTTTACAACTAGCAGACAGATCCATCGCATATCCAGAAGGTAAGATTGAGGATATTCTAGTTAAAGTTGACAAATTTATTTTCCTTGCAGATTTCATTGTCCTGGACTATGAGGCAGACAAGGAGGTTCCCATCCTGCTAGGTAGACCATTTCTAGCCACAGGTAGGGCACTAATAGACGTGCAAAAAGGTGAGTTAACTATGAGGGTTCATGATGAAGAGGTAAAATTTAGTGTTTACAAAGCTTTAAGGTATCCCTCTGATTCTGAGTCTTGTGCTAGCATTGATGTTGTTGACTCACTAATGGAAGAACAATTAGAGCATGTATTATTAACCAAGCATGCTAACGAATATGTAGGATTAGATGTAGATGATCTAAATGTATCTGACATAATGAATATGCCTGTAGATAGACCTCAGCATGTATGTATGACTATAGACTTAACTGATAGAACTGTAAATCCGTTAAAGCCCTCTATTGAGCATCCACCTGTTCTAGAACTAAAACCACTACCAACTCACCTCAAATACGCATATCTAGGAGATAATGATACGCTGCCTGTAATTATTTCTTCTAAGCTAAGTGAACAGCATGAGGTTGATTTAATTTTACTGCTTAAGCAACATAGGAAGGCTATAGCATGGACTATTGCTGATATTCGAGGCATTAGCCCTTCTTATTGCATGCATAAAATCATACTAGAGGAAGAGCACACACCTAGGGTAGATCACCAGCGTAGGTTAAACCCCTCTATGAAAGAGGTAGTAAAGAAAGAAATAATAAAGTGGTTAGATGCAGGAGTAATTTTCCCCATAGCTAGTAGCCAGTGGGTGAGCCCCATCCAATGTGTACCTAAAAAGGGGGGAATAACTGTGGTAGTCAATGAGAACAACGAACTGATTCCAACAAGGACTGTCACAGGGTGGAGAGTATGTATGGATTACAGAAAGTTAAATAAAGAAACTAAAAAAGACCATTTCCCTCTACCATTCATTGACCAGATGCTAGACAGAATAGCTGGTAGAGCCTACTATTGTTTTTTAGATGGGTACTCTGGCTATAATCAAATCACTATAGACCCTAAGGATCAGGAGAAGACTACCTTCACTTGCCCTTTTGGAACGTTTGCCTTCCGCAGAATGCCTTTTGGCTTATGCAATGCACCGGCAACTTTCCAAAGGTGCATGATGGCGATCTTCTCTGAGTTGGATGAGTCCATAATAGAAATATTCATGGATGACTTCTCAGTCTTTGGGGACTCATTTAAAACCTGTCTAGAGAACCTAGGACAAGTCCTGACTAGGTGTGAAGAAACCCACCTAGTCCTAAATTGGGAAAAGTGCCACTTTATGGTAGATGAAGGGATTGTTTTAGGACATAGAGTGTCAAGGGCAGGTGTGGAAGTGGATAGGGCAAAAATAGAGGTCATAGAGAAGTTGGTAGAGCCCCAGAATGTCAAGGCCATTAGGAGTTTCTTAGGGCATGCTGGCTTCTATAGAAGGTTCATCAAGGACTTCTCTAAGATAGCCAAGCCTCTATGTGAGCTACTGGAGCTAGGTAGGCCATTCATCTTCTCTAAGGAATGTGTATTAGCTTGGAAAACCCTTAAGGAAGCACTGGTCACAGCACCAATCATAGTAGGACCAAATTGGGATCTCCCATTTGAGATGCTATGCGATGCTAGTGACTATGCTTTAGGAGTCATGTTAGGTCAGAAGATTGACAAGCTCACACATCCTGTCTATTATGCTAGTAAAACCTTGAATGAGGCTCAATGTAACTATACAACTACAGAGAAGGAGATGCTTGCTGTAGTATTTGCTTGTGAAAAATTTAGGAACTATATTGTAGGAACTAGGACCATTGTATATACTGACCATTCTGCTTTAAAATATCTTATGAGGAAGGCTGATGCTAAGCCTAGATTGATTAGATGGGTGTTATTGCTGCAGGAATTCGATTTGGACATTCGGGACAAGAAGGGATGTGAAAACGTGGTTGCAGATCACCTGTCTCGATTGCAGCACAATTGCGAAAAAATTGCGGACCCCGCAATTTCTGATGCTTTTATAGATGAACATATCTTTGCTTTGACTCATCGTGAAAACGATGAGGAACCTTGGTTTGCTGACATTGCTAACTTCCGTGCATCACAGGTATTGCCAGTGTTCAAGGGAGGACAAGAAAAGAAGAGGTTCCTCCATGAAGCAGGGAAATTCATCTGGGATGACCCCATACTTTACAGGACCTATGCTGATGGGTTGTTGAGGAAGTGTGTTTCAGCTGCTGAAGCGAAGTCTGTGCTGCAGCACTGTCACTCATCTCCTTACGGTGGGCACTTTGGTGGTCAAAGAACAGCTGCTAAAGTATTTCAGAGTGGCTACTACTGGCCAACAATCTTCAAGGACGCCCACAACTATGCCCACAACTGTGACGAATGCCAAAGGACAGGTAACCTCAGTCGCAAGGATGAGATGCCCCTCACCTACATCTTAGAGTTGGAGCTGTTCGATGTGTGGGGCATTGATTTCATGGGACCATTCCCTCCATCATCAGGTAACCTGTACATTTTAGTAGCAGTAGACTACGTGTCAAAGTGGGTAGAAGCTAAGGCATGTCCTAATAATGATGCTAAAACAGTCACTAACTTCTTGCATAGACACATTTTCACTAGATTTGGGACTCCTCGTGCTATCATTAGTGATGAGGGGTCACATTTCATCAATAAGGCTATGGAGAAAATATTGGCTAAGTATAACATTAGGCATAGGGTAGCTACTCCCTACCACCCACACTCAAATGGCCAAGCTGAGATTTCCAATAGGGAGATAAAAAACATCCTAGAAAAGGTAGTCAAACCTAATAGGAAAGACTGGTCTTTCAAGCTTGAGGATGCACTTTGGGCTTACAGAACAGCATATAAGACACCCCTAGGAATGTCTCCCTATAGGTTGGTGTATGGCAAGGCTTGCCACTTGCCACTTGAGTTGGAAAACAAGGCATTTTGGGCCATGAAAGAATTAAATTTTTGTGTGAAGGATGCGGGGACATTAAGATCTTTACAGCTACATGAACTTGACGAGCTTAGGCACATGGCCTATGAGAATGCCAAAATGTACAAAGAAAAGACAAAAATATGGCATGACAGTAGACTCAGGGTCAAAGACTTTAAGAAGGGCCAACTTGTATTGTTATTTAACTCACGATTAAAGCTATTTCCAGGCAAATTAAAGTCTAGATGGTCAGGTCCATTTATTATTACTAATGTCTTTGTTCATGGTGCCATAGAGATCAAAAATTTGCAGCAAGGCCAGCCATTTATGGTCAATGGTGCTAGGTTGAAGCACTACTACGAGGAGGGGGATGTGAAGACTCTCTCGGCCTTCCTCCTACGTGAAGCATGAAGTTAGAAACGAGAGAGAACGAGTGGTTACTGAGCTCGTTCAGTCAAGGCCAATGCCTTAGTTTATTTTTACTGTTTTTTCGCTTATCGTTTGTACGTTTTGTGATGTGTTTTTAATTACGTGTTTAATGTTTGTTTTGTTCACTTTTGCAAGGAATCGAAAGAGGGGATCAAGGAGAGTAAATCAGGCTTTAAAACTCGAGAAACGGTTGAGCCAAATAAAAGATACGGACGAGCAAAGTTGGAGATTTCGATGAAAAGATATCCCTACAATTGCGCAAAAATTGCTGGATCCGCAAAAAGAGCCGTTGGGATTTTTTCCGTTTTATTTATAGCCGTTAGAACGCGCTCGTTGATACGATTCTCTCATTCTTTGATCTCCAAGATTTCTGCGATTCTCTCCATCCTTGATTCTTCTCTCAAGATCTTCAAGACTCGACAATGGTTTCCACTAGGGCTGAAAGATCCGCAGCCAAGAAGAAGGCCGATGACGCAGCTGAAGCGGCTGCGAGGGAAGCGCTTCTCACCCTTGCTGATGAGGGTGCTGTACGCACTGGCCGTCTGTCCAAGCTTCCTATTCGTAGGAAGAAGTGGAGGGTGGTCACGGAGATCCCTGCTGGCCCATCTGAGCCAGTGGGCACGCCAAAGAAACGCCGGTGGACTGTCAAGACGGCTGCCGAACCAAGCACAGCCAAGAATCCCTCTGTGGAGAGTCAAGAACCTGATCGTGCGTCCCACGAGTCAGCCAAAGAAGGATCGTCGCCGTCTGAATCACCTGCGCGCAGTCCCCTCTCGTCTGAACCAGTGCCAAGCGCAGAATCGTCACCACCTGCACAGAGCCCTGAGCTGTCTCCAGCACCTCAGAGTTCTGATCCGACACCTGCAGCAGCGCAGAGCCCTGAGCTGCAGTCTTCGCCACTGAGTTCTGCGCCGATACCATCAGCAGCGCACAATTCTCCACGGCCTGATCCTGAATTCCCATATGGGGATTATCAAGAGTCCACGCAAGGCAGTGGAGATGCTGGAGAAGACGAAGTCTTCTCGCCTATGAGAGAAGATAGCCCTGCCGAGCCTGCACAGCAGGATGATTCTATGGAGGAGACGTTGGGGGCATGTTTCCCACAACTCCAGGCAAGGCTCAAAAAGAAGAAGAAGGCCACGACTGGTAAGGCCAAAAAGTTGAAGAAAAAGAAGGCCAAGAAGATGCCATCGACGGACAAGGAGAATGCTGAGCCGTCGCTCAAACGCCTCAAGGTGGAGGCTGCTGCATCATCCAAACCAGCCGATAAGGGGAAGGCTAAACTCTACCCTGAAGATGAACCTCCGTCAGTGAGGTATGTCTCATCTGATGCTGAATCCAGGGGTGTTGAGCTGAGGAAAAGGGACCTGTTGCACGAGAAGGGGTTCCTTGATCGACTTGCTGACCTGCCGCAGTTCTTGCGCGCAGGGGTGATCAACCATGGCTGGGAGGAATTCTGCAGACCTCCCAATCCAGCCTACTCGAGCATGGTGTACGATTTCTACGCCAATGTGCTCAGCCCTGAGGATGGCCTATCTGTGGTCAGAGGGGTGGAAGTTGATTTCTCAGCCAAGGCCATCAATGAAGCCTTTGGTCACAGGGGCCAAGCGCACACAGATTATGCACGGATAGTAGATGAGCCGACCGAGGCTGTGCTAGAAGAGGCCCTTCGCACAATTGGCCAGCCTGAAGCCTCCTGGACGGTGTCACGCAATGGGCGGCACACACTCATGAGTGCCAACCTCACGGCGAAGGCAGCTGTGTGGTTTTCATTCGTCAGACGAAGACTCTCCCCAGTAACTCATGAGACTACAATTAACTAGAGCCGTTCGCTGCTGGTTTATGCTATAATGAGGGGTCTCACGATCAACGTGGGAGAAGTCATCGCTGCTGCCATAGCTGAGTGTGCTAAGAAGGGTAAGGGACCATTATTTTTCCCCAACACTATAACAAAATTGTGTTTACTTGCAGGGGTTCCCACCGAGCGCTTGGAGCAGCAGCTGCCTTACACAGGCCATTTGGAGTTGCCTGCACACCTAAGGCTGAGAAGAAAGGGCAACATGGAATTTGAGTTGGATAGGCTGGCTGCTGAACAGTCCCTATCCATGGCCTGCTTGATGGACATGCAGAGGAGAATGGCTCAATGGGCCAACTATGCGCAGGCGAGGGACAGAGAAGTTGCAGACCAGTTGGGGTGCATCTTCCCAGACTTCCCCACCAACCTCCTAACTCCATGGGTGCCCCCACGACCAAGGCAACCAGATGAGGATGATGAGAATTGAGTGCTGGTTTGAAGAGCACTAGAGGGAGTATTACTGATCCCTTACGAAACAAAAGACAATTTTCCTGCTTTTTGATAGAATCATGTGTAGTATGCTGTTTTGTATTCAATTTTTGATCTGTTTTTAATGTTCAGTTTTATGTTTTTTCTTTTGCTTAGTCTAGTCTGATGTTAGCTGTTTAGGTAGGATAGTTTAGTTTTATTTTTAGGATGCATGAGTAACAGGAAAAAACATGCTAGGGGCCTGAATCAATGTTAAATCTGCCCAGATTGAATTGCGAAATAATTGCGGTTCCCGCAATTTTTGTGACTGTTTGCATGTTTTGGACTGTCTGTTTAGTTAGGCTGTGATCTGTTACATTCTATCTTTTGCTGCTAGCATGACCACCTTATATAACTGATCTTGAAGCATGCTGGATGAGTGTCATAGGACACCCTTTGATAGTTTAAATTTGCCTCTAAAGAGTGCTCAGTATGCAGAAACCATAAGTCCTTAAAACTTTCTGTTATGTTCAAATTTTCTGCTGCTGGGATAATTGCTTTTAGAATGTTTTGCCTATGCCTAGGATTTTTAGATTCTCTTTGTTTTGCTTTAGACTAGATGCTTCTAGGACAAGTTTGGGGGTGTGCCACCTCAAACACTCATTGGGGACAATGAGTAGTTGAAGTTTGGGGGAGGCCACCCTAGGCCTAGGAACATTCCTCTCTTCCTTAAGACATAAGCATTCTTCTTCTCCAAAAAAAAAAAAATGTTTTGTGATAAATAGAAAAAGTGAAAAAAATAGAATAAAGAGGGGAGTCTTTCTCAAGTGGCTGAGTGATCAGTGCCAAGTGTGTAAACCACAAGTGGCATTGCATCAAAAGGCAAACCAAGGGGAGACTCCACCTAAGGAAAGAAAAAAAGAGAAATAGGGGAAGAAGAATGTATGCTTGGGAGTTATAATCTTGTGGCTTAGATGTCTTATGTAAAAAGAACTCTGATCCTTAATGAGCTAAGCACAAGGTTGTAGCTTTTAGGTTTGTCTAGGGAGATGAATGTATATCCAATGTAGTGATGCCAGGGCTTAGGTTGTTCTCTAAAAGTACCACTGTCACTGTTAATACTAAGACTGGCATGACTCTAAGGATTCCTAGACACATTAAAAATAAGCTAGAAGCATGTACTGAGTCTGGAGTAAAGCTTGGTAGAATTTGAAACCTTAGGGATAGTGGCATGATATCACAAAAGTAGTTAGATTAGTAGTAGGGGGTTAACAAAGACAGTAGGTATAGTAGGCAGGTGAAGTCAGAAGAAGCTAGACAAGAGGTTAGTTCTAAACTTAGAAGTATGTCACAGGACAGCATTGCTAGAGATAGGGTTATAAGGGAGTTAGTGAGTGGTTAAAGAAGAAGAAACAGCAGCCTAGGTAAGTCCTTAGTATGCTTGAGGACAAGCAAAGCCTTAAGTTTGGGGGTGTGTTAAGTCTCTGAAAGTGACTTATTTAGGACCCATTTAGCTTAAGAAGATGTACACAGTTAGGTGTTTTTGTTAGCATTTAGCCTAAACCTATGCTTTAATATGAGAATTAGAAGAAGGTAGCTAATGTAGGACTTATGCACAATAGGTAGAAAAAGAGTTGAAAACCGAAGAAAAGAATGGAAAGATGAGCATTGCGAATGAATTGCGAAAACATTGCGGTGACCGCAATTATTCAAGTTAAAACCGTAAGTTGGCTGACATTTTTCTGTTTAGATCCGACTTTTCAGGGATTCGCTCTTTCTCCTCCATCCATTCTGATATATGACGTTGAAGACTGATGGTTCTCCTTGGCCCAAACGCACCTGCAAACTACTATAAAAGGGGGTCAAAGTCGGAGGTTCAGTCATCATTCGAAGCGCAGAAGTCTTCTCGCAGTCCACCATTTCCATCTGTTTTCCTCTGCCGTTTGTTGGAGTGAGAGTCTCAGCTTTTGGAGTCGATAATCTGATAGGAAGGAGAGAAGATTCTTCTTCTCTCTCGATTGGATTCATCCAAGCACGGCTGACTTTTCATCACCATCATTCGAGGCGACTGCCACGGAGTTTTCTAGCAAACCTTTACTGTTTTTCTGCTCTGTTCTTCTCATTTCCATTTCTGATCACTGTTGTTCTTAGTTTAGCATTTCAATTACTGCATTTCGTTGTTGTCTGTCTTGAATTCGTTTCTTTTAGAGCTTCCCTTTGTCATTCAAACACTTTAAGTAATCGAAGTATACTTCTGCATTTTACAGTTTCCATCTGTTTCTGCTACGGCTTTGGCTTGCTGTTTTAAGTACATTTATCTTCTAAGCATGTCTGTTTTATCTACCATTTCTGTTCTCTACATATCCATGAGTAACTAAAATCACTTAGGGGCATGCTAATGACAGAACTATAGGCTAAAAAACGTGAGTCAAGTAGGCAGATTAACACTCGAACATTGATTGTATGTAAGCTTCATCCCACGGGCAATTTCGATTGGCCATCCATTTTGTCCAAAGAACTCCTAACCTCTGGAAGGAGTAAGAGTTCAGAGTCATATAATCATACTAGCCTTTCATGGTAATCAGGAAACGGCCTAGGAATAGGCGTTTCCCTAGTACAAACTAAACACTCCTGTTTTAACAAGGTGCTTAAGACCTTACTTTGAAGTCGAGTAAACTTGAGTCTCTAATGCATGGAATCGGACGATACTTGAGATAGAGTGAGTTTGATGTATAGAGAGTTGATCCAAAGCTTGATAATCGTAATAAACTGCCTATAGGATAGTCATTAGTAGCCCTTAATTCACCCTTTTAATCAGTTTCGCTGCCATTTAATTGCGGATTAATTGCGGTTCTCGCAATTCTGCTAGATTGCATTGTGTGTAGCTGTTTTCTTCTTCGTTTATTGATTCCATCTCTTGTTCTTTGAGCCTGATTTTAACTTTAACTTGTTTATGGTATATTCCTTTACACATTCAGCAAAACTTAGGTAATTAAAAACCAATTTTATCCCCTCAAATTCATCCCATCTTTCTTAACAAACACACTTCGCGAATAGCTAAAAATGAGTCTCTGTGGAAAAAACGAATGAAATATACTTACTACTTGCTGTGAGACCATGTATGCTTGCATGTTCTAAGTGCTCTCTCTACCCTTTTGCATATTTATCTTTACACATTGAGCACGCAACAGTGAGCAACACAAAGGACACACCAAAGAGAGTAGAGAACACTGAGTCTAGTGCTCCACTGGAGTCTCTGCCAAACCAAGGTCCACCACCAACTAGCACATCAGGAGCCAGGCTAGAGCCAATTATTGAGGAGATAGAAGAAATTCCAAGGCCTCCACCTATCCTAAGGCGCCCTGACGTGCCTGCATATGTGCCACCACCTCCATATCCTCGAAGGCTTAAGAAGAAGCAGGAACAGGAAGTGCATTTTAATAAATTCTTAGAAATTCTTAAGCAAGTGCATGTCAACATTCCTTTCGTAGAAGTTTTACAGTCTATGCCTTCCTATGTAAAGTTTTTGAAAGATATTATTACTAACAAAAAAATAATTGGTGAGTTTGAAACAGTAAACCTCACTGAGGAGTGCAGTGCCATACTCCAAAACAAGTTGCCCAAGAAGGAGAAGGATCCTGGTTCCTTCACCTTACCTGTAGAACTTGGAGGCAAGCTCGTGGGCAGAGCGCTTTGTGACCTGGGCGCCAGCATAAACCTCATGCCCCTATCACTATTCCGCCAGCTAGGAATAGGAGAAGCACGTCCAACCACTGTCACTTTACAATTAGCAGACAGATCCATTGCATACCCAGAAGGTAAGATTGAGGATATTTTAGTAAAGGTTGACAAGTTTATTTTCCTTGCAGATTTCATTATCCTGGATTATGAAGCAGACAAGGAGGTCCCCATCCTGTTAGGCAGACCATTTCTAGCCACAGGTAGGGCACTGATAGACGTCCAAAAAGGTGAGCTCACTATGAGGGTTCATGATGAGGAGGTGAAGTTTAGTGTATATAAAGCTTTAAGGTACCCCTCTGACCTTGAATCCTGTGCTAGCATGGACGTAGTAGACTCCTTAATGGAGGAACAATTGGAGCATGTATTATTAAGCAAGCATGCCAATGAATATGTAGGTTTAGAATTAACTGACTTAAACATAGCTGAGATAATGGACATATCTGTAAATAACCTTCAGCATGTATGTATGAATGTAGAATTAACTGATAGATCCTTAAATCCTTTAAAGCCATCCATTGAGCATCCACCTGTATTAGTATTAAAGCCACTCCCCACTCACCTCAAGTATGCATATTTAGGGAATAATGAGACTTTACCTGTAATTATTTCTTCTAAGCTAAGTGAACAGCATGAGGTTGATTTAATTTTACTCCTTAAGCAACATAGGAAGGCTATTGCATGGACTATTGCTGATATTAGAGGCATTAGCCCTTCTTATTGCATGCATAAGATTATACTAGAGGAAGAGCACACACCTAGAGTAGATCATCAACGTAGGCTGAATCCCTCTATGAAAGAGGTAGTTAAGAAAGAAATAATAAAATGGTTAGATGCTGGTGTGATCTTTCCCATAGCTAGTAGCCAGTGGGTGAGCCCTATACAGTGTGTACCTAAAAAGGGTGGGATGACTGTGGTAGTCAATGAGAACAATGAACTGATTCCAACTAGGACTGTCACAGGATGGAGAGTATGTATGGATTATAGGAAACTAAATAAAGAAACTAAAAAAGACCACTTCCCTCTACCATTCATTGACCAAATGTTAGACAGAATAGCTGGTAGAGCCTATTACTGTTTCCTAGACGGTTATTCAGGGTACAACCAAATCACTATAGACCCCAAGGACCAAGAAAAGACTACCTTTACTTGCCCTTTTGGAACTTTTGCCTTTCGCAGAATGCCTTTTGGCTTATGCAATGCACCGGCAACTTTCCAAAGGTGCATGTTGGCAATCTTCTCTGATTTGGATGAATCTATGATAGAGATATTCATGGATGACTTTTCAGTCTTTGGGGATTCATTCACCAACTGTCTAGAGAACCTAGGACAAGTCCAGGCTAGATGTGAAGAGACTAACTTAGTCCTTAATTGGGAAAAGTGTCACTTCATGGTAGATGAGGGGATTGTCTTAGGTCATAGAGTGTCAAGGGCAGGTGTAGAAGTTGATAGGGCAAAGATAGAAATCATAGAGAAGTTGGTAGAGCCTCAGAATGTCAAGGCCATTAGGAGTTTCTTAGGGCATGCTGGTTTCTACAGAAGGTTCATTAAGGACTTTTCTAAGATAGCCAAGCCTCTGTGTTAGCTGCTAGAACTAAATAGGCCTTTCATCTTCTCTAAGGAATGTGTAGTAGCTTGGACCACCCTTAAGAAAGCACTAGTCACCGCACCTGTTATTATAGGGCCAAATTGGGATCTCCCATTTGAGATGTTATGTGATGCTAGTGACTATGCTGTAGGGGTCATGTTAGGCCAGAAGATTGACAAGCTAACACACCCTGTCTATTATGCTAGTAAGACCTTGAATGAGGCTCAATGTAATTATACAACTACTGAGAAAGAGATGCTTTCCGTAGTGTTTGCTTGTGAGAAATTCAGGAACTATATTGTAGGCACTAGGACAATTGTATACACTGACCATTCTGCCTTGAAATATCTTATGAGGAAGGCTGATGCCAAGCCTAGGTTGATTAGGTGGGTGTTATTGCTGCAGGAATTTGATTTGGACATTCGAGACAAGAAAGGATGTGAAAATGTGGTTGCGGATCACCTTTCTCGATTGCAGCACAATTGCGAAAAAATTGCGGAGCCCGCAATTTCTGATGCTTTTATTGATGAACATGTCTTTGTTTTAACTCATCGTGATAACGATGAGGAACCTTGGTTTGCTGACATTGCTAACTTCCTTGCATCACAGGTATTACCAGTTTTTAAGGGAGGCCAAGAGAAGAAGAGGTTCCTTCATGAAGCAAGGAAATTCATCTGGGATGACCCCACACTTTACAGAACCTGTGCTGATGGCTTGCTGAGGAAGTGTGTTTCAGCTGCTGAAGCGAAGTCTGTGCTGCAGCACTGCCACACAGCTCCTTATGGTGGTCACTTTGGTGGCCAAAGAACAGCTGCAAAGGTATTTCAGAGTGGCTACTATTGGCCAACAATCTTCAAGGATGCCCACAACTATGCCCACAGCTGCGATGAATGTCAAAGAACAGGTAACCTCAGTCGAAAGGATGAGATGCCCCTCACCTACATCTTAGAGTTGGAGCTCTTTGATGTGTGGGGCATTGACTTCATGGGGCCATTCCCTCCATCATCAGGTAACCTTTACATTTTGGTAGCAGTAGACTGCGGATCCAAGTGGGTAGAGGCCAAAGCATGTCCCAATAATGATGCTAAAACAGTCACCAAATTCTTGCATAGGCACATTTTTACTAGGTTTGGGACACCTCGTGCCATCATTAGTGATGAGGGGTCACATTTCATTAACAAGGCTATGGAGAGAGTGTTGGCTAAGTATAACATTAGACATAGAGTAGCCACCCCCTATCACCCACACTCGAATGGACAGGCTGAAATTTCAAATAGGGAGATTAAGAACATCCTAGAAAAAGTGGTCAAACCTAATAGGAAAGACTGGTCCTTTAAGCTTGAGGATGCACTTTGGGCTTATAGGACAGCATATAAGACACCCCTAGGTATGTCTCCTTATAGGCTGGTATATGGCAAGACTTGTCACTTACCACTTGAGTTAGAAAACAAAGCATTTTGGGCCATGAAGGAATTGAATTTTTGTGTAAGGATGCGGGAACATTGCGGTCCTTACAATTACATGAGCTTGATGAGCTTAGACATATGGCCTATGAAAATGCTAAGATGTATAAGGAAAAGACCAAGATTTGGCACGATAGTAGACTTAGAGTTAAGGACTTTAAGAAGGGTCAACTTGTTTTGTTGTTTAACTCACGGTTGAAACTATTTCCAGGGAAACTTAAGTCTAGGTGGTCAGGTCCTTTTGTGATTACTAATGTGTTTGTTCATGGTGCCATAGAGATAAAGAACTTGCAGCAAGGCCAACCATTCATGGTTAATGGTGCAAGATTGAAGCACTACTATGAGGAAGGAGATGTGAAAACTCTCTCGGCCTTCCTCTTGACTGAAGCTTGACAATGAGAACGAGAGAGGACGAGTGATTGCTGTGCTCGTCAACATAAGGCTCATGCCTTAGTTTATTTTTTGCGATTTTCCGGTTATCGTTTGTGTGTTTTGTTGTGTGATTTTAATTACGAATTTGATGTTCTTTTTATTTCTTTTTGTAGGGAATCGAAAGAGGGGATCAAGGAGAGTAACTCCAGCTTTAAAAATCAAGAAAAGATTGAGCCAAATAAAAGATACGGACGAGCAAAGTTTGCCATTTAGATGAAAAAAAATCCCTACAATTGCGCTGGATTTGCAGGAGCTGCAAAATATAGCCGTTGGGATGTATCCGTTTCCTTTATAGCCGTTAGAAGGCGCTCGATCGATACGATTCTCCCACTCTCTGATTTCCAAGAAAGCTGCGATTCTTTTCATCTTTGATTCTTCTCTGCAAATCTCCAAGATCCAACAATGGTACTCACACGGGCTGAAAGATCTGCAGCCAAGAAAAGGGCTGATGAAGCTGAAACGGCTGCGAGGGAAGCACTTCTTGCCCTCGCAGATGCTGGTGCTGCACGCACCGAACGTCTTCCCAAGCTTCCGATCCGTAGGAAGAAGTGGAGGGTTGTCACAGAAATCCCTGCTGGACCCTCTGAACCAGCGGGCACACCCAAGAAGCGCCGGTGGAGTGTCGAGATGGCCGCCGAACCAAGCAAAGCAAAGACTCCCTCTGTGGAGAGTCAAGAAACGGATCGTGCGTCCCACGAGTCGACCAAGAAAGGTTCGTCGCCATCTGCATCACCTGCGCACAGCCCTTCACCATCTGAACCAGTGCAGAGCCCAGAGCTCTCTTCATCACCGCCAGCGCAGAGCCCTGAGCAGCCGTCTTCACCACTGAGTTCTGCACAGACACCTACAGCAGAGCAAAGCACCACGCCGTCGCACACTTCCCCACGGCCTGACCCTGAATTCCCATATGGGGAGTACCAAGAATCAACGCAGGGCTGTGGGGAAGGTGAGGACGAGGAGGTTTTCTCGCCTGTGAGGGAAGCTAGCCCGGAGAGTCTTGAACAGAAGACTGACTCAATGGAAAAGACGTTGGGGGCATGCCTGCAGCAGATCACCATTGAGGCAAAGCTCAAGAAGAAGAAGAAGGCCAAGATTCTTAAGGCCAAGCGATCCAAGAAGTTGAAGAAGAAGAAAGCCAAGAAGGTGGAGGCTGCCGAGTCAGCCAAAGAGAGCACTAAGCCTTCGCTCAAACGACTCAAGGTTGAGGCTGCCGAGTCAGCCAAGCCAGCAGATAAAGGGAAGGCCAAGCTCTGCCCTGAAGATGAGCCTCAGTCAGTGAGGTATGTTTCCTCTGATGCTGAGTCTAGGGGTGCTGAGCTGAGGAAGAGGGAGTTGCTGCACGAGAAAGGCTTCCTCGACAGACCTGCTGACCTGCCGCAGTTCTTGCGCGCAGAAATTATAAATCACAGCTGGGAGGAGTTGTGTAGGCCACCCAATCCGGCTTACACAGCTATGGTATATGACTTCTACGTAAACCTGCGAAACTCTGAGGAAGGGCTTTCTGTGGTGAGGGGAGTAGAGGTGGATTACTCAGCAAAAGCCATCAACGAAGCTTATGGCCTCAAGGGCCAAAGACACACTGATTATGCGAGGATCGTTGATGAGCCTACTGAGGCAGTCCTGGAGGAGGCCATTCGAACCATTGGCCAACCTGAAGCAGCATGGACTGTATCACGCAATGGGAGGCACACCCTCATGAGTGCCAACCTGACAGCAAAGGCAGCTGTATGGTTTGCCTTTGTAAGGAGGAAGCTGTCCCCTGTGACCCATGAGACGACCATCAACCAGAGCAGATCGCTGCTGGTCTATGCCATTATGCGAGGTCTCACGGTCAATGTGGGTGAAATCATGTCGGCCGCCATTGCTGAGTGCGCCAAGAAAGGTAAGGGACCATTGTTTTTCCCTAACACCATAACCAAACTATGTTTGCTTGCAGGGGTCCCCACTGAGCGAATGGAGCAGCAGATGGCTTACACAGGCCACTTGGAGCTGCCTGCTAGCTTGAGGCTGAAGAGGAAGGGGAATATGGAGTTTGAACTGGATAGGCTGGCTGCTGATCAGTCACTATCCATGGCTTGCCTGATGGATATGCAAAGGAGGATGGCTCAATGGGCCACTTACGCGCAGGCATGGGACAAGGAAGTTGCAGACCAACTTGGGTGCATCTTCCCTGACTTCCCTACAAATCTCCTGACTCCATGGGTGCCTCCACGACCACGACAACCTGATGAGGATGAAGACGTTTGAGTGCTGGTTGCACTGAAGGGAGTATTGCTGTTCCCTTAGAAAAAAAAACAATTTTCTGCTTTCTGATAGACCATGTGACTTATGCTGTTTTTCGTACACGTTTGATCTGTTTTAGATGCTTAGTTTTATGTTTTTAATTTTGCTTAGTATAGTCTGATGATAGTTGACTAGGTAGGTTAGTTTTGTTTTATTTTTAGAGAGCTCGAATGACTGGAAAAAGCATGCTTAGGGGCCTTAATCACTGTTATATCTGCCCTGACTTGATTGCGAAATAATTGCGGTCCCCGCAATTCTTATTACTGAAAGCATGTTTTGGACTGTCTGTTTAGTTAGGCTGTGATCTGTTTAAATTCCATCTTTTGCTGCTATCATGACTACCATATATAGCTTATCTAAAAGCATGCTGGATGAGTGTCATAGGACACCCTTTGCTAGTTTAAATCAACCTCTAAAAAGCTCAGCATGCACAGCTTTAAGCCCTTATCTGTCTGTTTTTTTTTAAATTACTGCTGCTGTGATATTTGCCGTTCGAATGTTTTGTCTATGCCTAGGGCTTTAGATTCTCTTTGTTTTACCTTAGACTAGATGCTTCTAGGATAGTTTGGGGGTGTGCCACCTCAGACACTCATTGGGGACAATGAGTAGTTGAAGTTTGGGGGAGGCCACCCTAGGCCTAGGAACATTCCTCTCTCCCTTAGAAACATAAGCATTCTTCTTCTCCTTTACAAAAAATGATGAACTAAAAAAAAAAAAATGAAAAATAGAATAAAAAGGGGGGTCTCTCTTAGGTTGCTAAGTAATCAGTGCCAAGTGTGTGACCCACAAGTGGCATTGCATCAAAAGGCAACCAGAGGAGAGGCCCCACCTAAGTAAGAAAAAGGGTAAAGAATAGGGAAGAAGAATGTATACCTAGGAGTTATAACTTTGTGGCTTAGATGTCCTATTTAAAAAGCACTCTGATCCTCAATTAGCTAAGCACAAAGTTGTAACTTGTAGGGTTGTTTAGGGAGATGAGTGTTTATCCAATGTAGTGATGCCAGGGTTTAGGTTGTTCTTTAAAAGTACTACTGTCACCGTTAATACTAAGACTAGCATGACTCTAAGGAACCCTAGACACATTAAAAATAAAGCTAGAAGCATGTACTGAGTTTGAGGTAAAGCTAGGCAGAATTTGAAACCTTAGGGATAGTGGCATGATATGACAAAAGCAAGTAGATCAGTTGTAGGGAGTTAATGGAAACAGATGGAGTGTTAGGCAGGCGAAGTCAGAAGAAGCTAGATAAGAGGGTAGTTTTAAGCTTAGAAGTGTGTCACAGGACAGCAGTGCTAGATAGGGATATAGGAGAGTTAGTAAGTGGTTAAAGAAGAAGAAACAGCAGCTTAGGAAAGTCCTTAGATTGCTTGAGGACAAGCAAAACCTTAAGTTTGGGGGTGTGTTACGTCTCCAAAAGTGACCTTTTTAGGGCTTAATTAGCTTAGAAAGATGTTCACTCTTAGGTGTTTTTGATAGCATTTAGCCTAAACCTATGCTTAAATATGAGAATTAGAAGAAGGTAGCTAAATTAGGACTTATGTACAATAGGAAAGAAAAGAGTTGAAAACCGAAGGAAAAGAATGAAAAACAAGCTTTGCGAACGCATTGCGGAAACATTGCGGTCACCGCAATGTTTCAAGTGAAAACCGTAAGTTGACTGATCTTTTTCTGTTAATTTCCGTTATTTCAGGGATTCGTTCTTTCTCCTCCATCCATTCTGAAGTACGACGTTGAAGATTGATGGTTCTCCTTGGCCCAAATGCACCTGCAGATTACTATAAATAGGGGTCAAAGTCGAGGGTTCAAGCACCATCCGAAAAGCGTAGAAGTCTTCTCGCAGTCCATCTTTTCTCCTGTTTTCCTTTGCCGTCTGCTGGTTTGCGAAGTTCAGCTGTTGGAATCGATAATCTGATAGGAAGGAGAGGAGATTCTTCTTCTCTCCCGATTGGATTCATCCAAGCAAGGCTGTCCTTTCTCATCCTTCATTCGAAGCGGCTGCAACGAGTCATTCGAGCTGTTTTACTGCTTTCTGTTCTTCATTTATGTTTTCCAATTCTGTCTTGTGTTGTTTCTGTTCTTGTGGCTAGTTTAGATCATTTCGTTGTGCTCTGTCTTGCTGTTCTTTACTTTAAGTATCTCTTATGTTCATTCAAACAATTGATTAATCAAACACAAAATTCAGTACTTCACAGTTTCTGCCTTTGCATTCTACTGCTTTCCCTTGCTGTTTTAAGCACATTTCCCTTCTAAGCATGTCTGTCTTATCTTTTAGTTCTGTTCTCCCTATATCCATGAGTAACTAAGACACTTAGGGGCATGCTAATGACAACTCCATAGGCTAAAAAACGTGAATCAAGCATGTAGGATAGCTCTCGAAGCATTGATTGTATGTAGGCTTCATCCCACGGGCAATTTCGATTGGCCATCCATTTTGTCCAAAGAACTCCTAACCTCTGGAAGGAGTAAGAGTTCAGAGTCATATTATCATGCTAGCCTTTCAAGGTAACCAGGAAACGGCCTAGGAATAGGCGTTTCCCTAGTACAAACCATATCTTTCTGCCTTAACAAGATGCTTAAGACCTTACTTTGAGTTGAGTAAACTAAAGAATCTAATGCATGGAATCGGATGATACATGAGATTGAGATAGTTTGATGTATAGAGAGTAGATCCAGTGCTTGAGAATCGTATAAAAATGCCTATAGGATAGTCATTAGTAGCCCTTAATTCACCCATTTACACACTTTCGCTGTTATTGTAATTGCGGTAGAATTGCGGTCTCCGCAATTCCGTCTAAGTTTCCATTCTGTTTAGCTGTCTTTGCCTTCATTTATTAATTTTGTTTCTTTTCATTTGGGCTTAGATTTCACTTGTCCTTGTTTATGTTACTACCCTTTACACATTCAGCAAGAATTAGACAATTAAAAACCAATTTTACCCCATCAAATCCACCCCTTCTTTCTTAACAAAACACTTCGCGAATAGCTAAAAATAAATCTCTGTGGGAAAACGAATGAAATATACTTACTACTTGCTATAAGATCATGTATGCTTGCATGTTCTGAGTGCTCTATCTCTTTTATTGCCTAATTATTTCAACACATTGAGCACGCAACAGTAGGCCCCAAGGTAGACTCCCTGCTGACACCGAGGTGCCAAGGAGAGATGGTAAAGAACAAGTTCAAGCAATTGAACTTAGAAGTGGTAGACCCTTGGTGAGCAACACAAAGGACACACCAAAGAGAGTAGAGAACACTGAGTCTAGTGCTCCACTGGAGTCTCTGCCAAACCAAGGTCCACCACCAACTAGCACATCAGGAGCCAGGCTAGAGCCAATTATTGAGGAGATAGAAGAAATTCCAAGGCCTCCACCTATCCTAAGGCGCCCTGACGTGCCTGCATATGTGCCACCACCTCCATATCCTCGAAGGCTTAAGAAGAAGCAGGAACAGGAAGTGCATTTTAATAAATTCTTAGAAATTCTTAAGCAAGTGCATGTCAACATTCCTTTTGTAGAAGTTTTACAGTCTATGCCTTCCTATGTGAAGTTTTTGAAAGATATTATTACTAACAAAAAAATAATTGGTGAGTTTGAAACAGTAAACCTCACTGAGGAGTGCAGTGCCATACTCCAAAACAAGTTGCCCAAGAAGGAGAAGGATCCTGGTTCCTTCACCTTACCTGTAGAACTTGGAGGCAAGCACGTGGGCAGAGCGCTTTGTGACCTGGGCGTCAGCATAAACCTCATGCCCCTATCACTAGTCCGCTAGCTAGGAATAGGAGAAGCACGTCCAACCACTGTCACTTTACAATTAGCAGACAGATCCATTGCATACCCAGAAGGTAAGATTGAGGATATTTTAGTAAAGGTTGACAAGTTTATTTTCCTTGCAGATTTCATTATCCTGGATTATGAAGCAGACAAGGAGGTCCCCATCCTGTTAGGCAGACCATTTCTAGCCACAGGTAGGGCACTGATAGACGTCCAAAAAGGTGAGCTTACTATGAGGGTTCATGATGAAGAGGTGAAATTTAGTGGGTATAAAGCTTTAAGGTACCCCTCTGACCTTGAATCCTGTGCTAGCATGGACGTAGTAGACTCCTTAATGGAAGAACAATTGGAGCATGTATTATTAACCAAGCATGCCAATGAATATGTAGGATTAGAATTAACTGACTTAAACATAGCTGAGATAATGGACATATCTGTAAATAACCCTCAGCATGTTTGTATGAATATTGACTTAACTGATAGAGCCTTAAATCCTTTAAAGCCGTCCATTGAGCATCCACCTGTATTAGAATTAAAGCCACTCCCCACTCACCTCAAGTATGCATATTTAGGGAGTAATGAAACTCTGCCTGTTATCATTTCTTCTAAATTAAGTGAAAAGCATGAGGTTGAACTGATATTACTGCTTAAGCAACATAGGAAGGCTATTGCATGGACTATTGCTGATATTAGAGGCATTAGCCCTTCTTATTGCATGCATAAGATTATACTAGAGGAAGAACACACACCTAGAGTAGATCACCAACGTAGACTGAATCCCTCTATGAAAGAGGTAGTTAAGAAAGAGATAATTAAATGGTTAGATGCTGGTGTGATCTTTCCAATAGCTAGTAGTCAGTGGGTGAGCCCTATACAGTGTGTACCTAAGAAGGGTGGGATGACTGTGGTAGTCAATGAGAACAATGAACTGATTCCAACTAGGACTGTCACAGGATGGAGAGTATGCATGGATTATAGGAAACTAAATAAAGAAACTAAAAAAGACCACTTCCCTCTACCATTCATTGACCAAATGTTAGACAGAATAGCTGGTAGAGCCTATTACTGTTTCCTAGACGGTTATTCAGGGTACAACCAAATCACTAGTCACAACACCTGCTAAATAGGCCATTCATCTTCTCTAAGGAATGTGTAGTAGCTTGGACAACCCTTAAGAAAGCACTAGTCACAACACCTGTTATAGTAGGGCCAGATTGGGATCTCCCATTTGAGATGTTATGTGATGCTAGTGACTATGCTGTAGGGGTTATGTTAGGACAGAAGATTGACAAGCTAACACACCCTGTCTATTATGCTAGTAAGACCTTGAATGAGGCTCAATGTAATTATACAACTACTGAGAAAGAGATGCTTGCTGTAGTGTTTGCTTGTGAGAAATTCAGGAACTATATTGTAGGCACTAGGACAATTGTGTACACTGACCACTCTGCCTTAAAGTATCTCATGAGGAAGGCTGATGCTAAGCCTAGGTTGATTAGGTGGGTGTTATTGCTGCAGGAATTTGATTTGGACATTCGAGACAAGAAAGGATGTGAAAATGTGGTTGCGGATCACCTTTCTCGATTGCAGCACAATTGCGAAAAAATTGCGGAGCCCGCAATTTCTGATGCTTTTATTGATGAACATGTCTTTGTTTTGACTCATTGTGATAACGATGAGGAACCTTGGTTTGCTGACATTGCTAACTTCCTTGCATCACAGGTATTACCAGTTTTCAAGGGAGGTCAAGAGAAGAAGAGGTTCCTTCATGAAGCAAGGAAATTCATATGGGATGACCCCACACTTTACAGAACCTGTGCTGACGGCTTGCTAAGGAAGTGTGTTTCAGCTGCTGAAGCGAAGTCTGTGCTGCAGCACTGCCACACAGCTCCTTATGGTGGACACTTTGGTGGCCAAAGAACAGCTGCAAAGGTATTTCAGAGTGGCTACTATTGGCCAACAATCTTCAAGGATGCCCACAACTATGCCCACAGCTGCGATGAATGCCAAAGAACAGGTAACCTCAGTCGAAAGGATGAGATGCCCCTCACCTACATCTTAGAGTTGGAGCTCTTTGATGTGTGGGGCATTGACTTCATGGGGCCATTCCCTCCATCATCAGGTAACCTTTACATTTTGGTAGCAGTAGACTACGTATCCAAGTGGGTAGAGGCCAAAGCATGTCCCAATAATGATGCTAAAACAGTCACCAAATTCTTGCATAGGCACATTTTTACTAGGTTTGGGACACCTCGTGCCATCATTAGTGATGAGGGGACACATTTCATTAACAAGGCTATGGAGAGAGTGTTGGCTAAGTATAACATTAGACATAGAGTAGCCACTCCCTATCACCCACACTCGAATGGACAGGCTGAAATTTCAAATAGGGAAATTAAGAACATCCTAGAAAAAGTGGTCAAACCTAATAGGAAAGACTGGTCCTTTAAGCTTGAGGATGCACTTTGGGCGTATAGGACAGCATATAAGACACCCCTAGGTATGTCTCCTTATAGGCTGGTATATGGCAAAGCTTGTCATCTTCCACTTGAGTTAGAAATCAAAGCATTTTGGGCCATGAAAGAATTGAATTTTTGTGTAAATGATGCGGGGACATTGCGGTCTTTGCAATTACATGAGCTACATGAGCTTAGACATATGGCCTATGAAAATGCTAAGATGTATAAGGAAAAGACCAAGATTTGGCACGATAGTAGACTTAGAGTTAAGGACTTTAAGAAGGGTCAACTTGTTTTGTTGTTTAACTCACGGCTGAAACTATTTCCAGGGAAACTTAAGTCTAGGTGGTCAGGTCCATTTGTGATTACTAATGTGTTTGTTCATGGTGCCATAGAGATAAAGAACTTGCAGCAAGGCCAACCATTCATGGTTAATGGTGCAAGATTGAAGCACTACTATGAGGAAGGGGATGTGAAGACTCTCTCGGCCTTCCTCTTGACTGAAGCGTGACAACGAGAACGAGAGAGGACGAGTGATTACTGTGCTCGTCAACATAAGGCTCATGCCTTAGTTTATTTTTTGTGATTTTCCGGTTATCGTTTGTGTGTTTTGTTGTATGATTTTAATTACGAATTTGATGTTATTTTTATTTTTTTTTGTAGGGAATCGAAAGAGGAAATCAAGGAGAGTAATTCCAGCTTTAAAAATCAAGAAAAGATTGAGCCAAATAAAAGATACGGACGAGCAAAGATTGACATTTTGATGAAAAAATATCCCTAACATTGCGCTGGATTTGCAGGATCCGCAAAAATATAGCCGTTGGGATTTAGCCGTTTCCATTATATCCGTTAGAAGGCGCTTGATCTGTACGATTCTCTCACTCTCTGAATTCCAAGAAAGCTGCGATTCTTTTCATCTTTGATTCTTCTCTCCAAATCTCCAAGACTCGACAATGGTGTTCACAAGGGCTGAAATATCTGCAGCCAAGAAGAAGGCTGACGACGCTGAAACGGCTGCGAGAGACGCACTGCTGGCCTTGGCTGAGGCTGACGCTGCGCGAACTGAACGCTTACCCAAGCTTCCGATTCGCAAGAAGAAGTGGAAGGTTGTCTCTGAGATACCTGCTGGACCCTCTGAACCAGCAGGCACACCCAAGAAGCGTAGGTGGAGTTTAACGGTGGCCGCTGAACCGAGCAAAGAAAAGACTCCCTCTGTGGAGAGTCAAGAAACTGATCGTGTGTCCCACGATTTAGCCAAGAGGAGTGTCTCGCCACCTGCACCACCAGCGCACAGTTCTTCTCCATCACCGCCAGCGCAGAGCCCTGAGCAGCCGTCTTCACCACTGAGTTCTGCACAGACACCTTCAGCAGAGCAAACAACCACGCCGTCGCACACTTCCCCACGGCCTGACCCTGAATTCCCATATGGGGAGTACCAAGAATAAACGCAGGGCAGTGGGGAAGGTGAGGAAGAGGAGGTTTTCTCGCCTGTGAAGGAAGCTAGCCCAGAGAATCCTGCGCAGAAGGATGATTCCATGGAAGAGACGCTGGGGGCATGCCTGCAGCAGATCACCATTGAGGCAAAGCTCAAGAAGAAGAAGAAGGCCAAGATTCTTAAGGCCAAGCGATCCAAGAAGCTGAAGAAGAAGAAGGCCAAGAAGGCACCTTCGTCAGAAAAAGAGAGCACTGAGCCGTCGCTCAAAAGACTCAAGGTTGAGGCTGCAGAGTCAGCCAAGCCAGCAGACAAAGGGAAGGCCAAGCTCTACCCTGAAGATGAGCCTCAGTCAGTGAGGTATGTTTCCTCTGACGCTGAGTCCAGGGGCGTTGAGCTGAGGAAGAGGGAGTTGCTGCACGAGAAAGGCTTCCTCGACAGACCTGCTGACCTGCCGCAGTTCTTGCGCGCAGGAATCATAAATCATAGCTGGGAGGAGTTGTGCAGGCCGCCCAATCCAGCTTACACGAGTATGGTTTACGACTTCTACGCCAACCTGCGAAACTCTGAGGAAGGGCTTTCTGTGGTGAGGGGAGTAGAGGTGGACTACTCAGCAAAAGCCATCAACGAAGCTTATGGCCTCAAGGGCCAAAGACACACAGATTATGCGAGGATCGTTGATGAGCCTACTGAGGCAGTGCTGGAGGAGGCCATTCGAACCATTGGCCAGCCTGAAGCAGCGTGGACTGTATCACGCAATGGGAGGCACACCCTCATGAGTGCCAACCTGACAGCAAAGGCAGCTGTATGGTTTGCCTTTGTAAGGAGAAAGCTGTCCCCTGTGACCCATGAGACGACCATCAACCAGAGCAGATCGCTGGTGGTCTATGCCATTATGCGAGGTCTCACGGTCAACGTGGGTGAAATCATGTCAGCCGCCATTGCTGAGTGCGCCAAGAAAGGTAAGGGACCATTGATTTTCCCTAACACCATAACCAAACTATGTTTGATTGCAGGAGTCCCCATTGAGCGAATGGAGCAGCAGATGGCTTACACAGGCCACTTGGAGCTGCCTGCTAGCTTGAGGCTGAAGAGGAAGGGGAATATGGAGTTTGAACTGGATAGGCTGGCTGCTGATCAGTCACTATCCATGGCATGCCTGATGGATATGCAGAGGAGGATGGCTCAATGGGCCACTTACGCGCAGGCACGGGACAAGGAAGTTGCAGACCAACTTGGGTGCATCTTCCCTGACTTCCCCACAAATCTCCTGACTCCATGGGTGCCCCCACGACCACGACAACCAGATGAGGATGAAGACATTTGAGTGCTGGTTTGAATTGCACTGAAGGGAGTATTGTTGTTCCCTTAGGAAAAAAACAACAATTTTCTACTTTCTGATAGACCATGTGAATTATGCTGTTTTTCGTACACTTTTGATCTGTTTTAGATGCTTAGTTTTATGTTTTTAATTTTGCTTAGTATAGTCTGATGATAGTTGCCTAGGTAGGTTAGTTTTGTTTTATTTTTAGAGAGCTTGAATGACTGGAAAAAGCATGCTTAGGGGCCTTAATCACTGTTATATCTGCCTTGACTTGATTGCGAAATAATTGCGGTACCCGCAATTTTTATTACTGAAAGCATGTTTTGGACTGTCTGTTTAGCTAGGCTGTGATCTGTTTAAATTCCATCTTTTGCTGCTATCATGACTACCATATATAGCTTATCTAAAAGCATGCTGGATGAGTGTCATAGGACACCCTTTGCTAGTTTAAATCAACCTCTAAAAAGCTCAGCATGTACAGTTTTAAGCCCTTATCTGTCTGTTTTTTTTAAATTACTGCTGCTGTGATATTTGCCGTTCGAATGTTTTGTCTATGCCTAGGTCTTTAGATTCTCTTTGTTTTACCTTAGACTAGATGCTTCTAGGATAGTTTGGGGGTGTGCCACCTCAGACACTCATTGGGGACAATGAGTAGTTGAAGTTTTGGGGAGGCCACCCTAGGCCTAGGAACATTCCTCTCTCCCTTAGAAACATAAGCATTCTTCTTCTCCGTTACAAAGAATGATGAACTGAAAAAAAATGAAAAATAGAATAAAGAGGGGGGTCTCTCTTAGGTTTTCTAAGTAATCAGTGCCAAGTGTGTGACCCACAAGTGGCATTGCATCAAAAGGCAACCAAAGGAGAGGCCCCACCTAAGTATGAAAAAGGGAAAAGAATAGGGAAGAAGAATGTATACCTAGGAGTTATAACTTTGTGGCTTAGATGTCCTATTTAAAGAAGAACTCTGATCCTCAATTAGCTAAGCACAAAGTTGTAACTTGTAGGGTTGTTTAGGGAGATGAGTGTTGATCCAATGTAGTGATGCCAGGGCTTAGGTTGTTCTTTAAAAGTACTACTGTTACCGTTAATACTAAGACTGGCATGACTCTAAGGAATCCTAGACACATTAAACATTAGGCTAGAAGCATGTACTGAGTCTGAGGTAAAGCTAGGCAGAATTTGAAACCTTGGGGATAGTGGCATGATATGACAAAAGCAAATAGATCAGTTGTAGGGAGTTAAGGAAAACAGAAGGAGTGTTAGGTAGGCGAAGTCAGAAGAAGCTTGATAAGAGGGTAGTTTTAAGCTTAGAAGTGTGTCACAGGACAGCAGTGTTATAGATAGGGATATAGGGGAGTTAGTAAGTGGTTAAAGAAGAAGAAACAGCAGCCTAGGAAAGTCCTTAGATTGCTTGAGGACAAGCAAAACCTTAAGTTTGGGGGTGTGTTACGTCTCCAAAAGTGACCTTTTTAGGACTTAATTGGCTTAGAAAGATGTTCACTCTTAGGTGTTTTTGATAGCATTTAGCCTAAACCTATGCTTAAATATGAGAATTAGAAGAAGGTAGCTAAATTAGGACTTATGTACAATAGGAAAGAAAAGAGTTGAAAACCGAAGGAAAAGAATGAAAAACAAGCTTTGCGAACGCATTGCGGAAACATTGCGGTCACCGCAATGTTTCAAGTGAAAACCGTAAGTTGACTGATCTTTTTCTGTTAATTTCCGTTATTTCAGGGATTCGTTCTTTCTCCTCCATCCATTCTGAAGTACGACGTTGAAGATTGATGGTTCTCCTTGGCCCAAATGCACCTGCAGATTACTATAAATAGGGGTCAAAGTCGAGGGTTCAAGCATCATCCGAAAGCGTAGAAGTCTTCTCGCAGTCCATCTTTTCTCCTAGTTTTCCTTTGCCGTCTGCTGGTTTGCGAAGTTCAGCTGTTGGAATCGATAATCTGATAGGAAGGAGAGGAGATTCTTCTTCTCTCCCGATTGGATTCATCCAAGCAAGGCTGACCTTTCTCATCCCTCATTCGAAGCGGCTGCACGAGACATTCGAGCTGTTTTACTGCTTTCTGTTCTTCATTTCTACTTTACAACTCTGTCTTGTGTTGTTTCTGTTCGTGTAGCTAATCTAGTTCATTTCGTTGTGTTCTGTCTTGCTGTTCTTTACTTTAAGTATCTCTTATGTTCATTCAAACAATCAATTAATCAAACACAAAATTCAGTATTTCACAGACTTTCGCCTTTGCATTCCACTGCTTTCCCTTGCTGTTTTAAACACATTCCTCTCCTAAGCATGTCTATTTTATCCTTTAGTTCGGTTCTCCTTATATCCATGAGTAACTAAGTCACTTAGGGGCATGCTAATGACAACACTATAGGCTAAAAAACGTGAATCAAGCATGTAGGATAGCTCTCGAAGCATTGATTGTATGTAAGCTTCATCCCACGGGCAATTTCGATTGGCCATCCATTTTGTCCAAAGAACTCCTAACCTCTGGAAGGAGTAAGAGTTCAGAGTCATATTATCATGCTAGCCTTTCAAGGTAACCAGGAAACGGCCTAGGAATAGGCGTTTCCCTAGTACAAACCATATCTTTCTGTTTTAACAAGATGCTTAAGACCTTACTTTGAGTTGAGTAAACTAAAGAATCTAATGCATGGAATCGGACGATACATGAGATTGAGATAGTTTGATGCATAGAGAGTAGATCCAGTGCTTGAGAATCGTATAAAAATGCTTATAGGATAGTCATTAGTAGCCCTTAATTCACCCATTTACACACTTTCGCTGTTATTTAATTGCGGTAGAATTGCTGTCTCCGCAATTCTGCTTAAGTTACAATTCTGTCTAGCTGTTTTTATCTTCATTTATTAGTCTCGTCTCTTTTCATTTGAGCTTAGCTTTAACTTGTTCTTGTTTATGTTACTACCCTTTACACATTCAGCAAAAATTAGATAATTAAAAACCAATTTTACCCCATCAAATCCACCCCTTCTTTCTTAACAAAACACTTCGCGAATAGCTAAAAATAAATCTCTGTGGGAAAACGAATGAAATATACTTACTACTTGCTATAAGATCATGTATGCTTGCATGTTCTGAGTGCTCTATCTCTTTTATTGCCTAATTATTTCAACACATTGAGCACGCAACAGTACCCCCCGATTGCATTGACCTCCTCCGCCTCGCGGTGTCCTCCAACGAACTTTTTCAACATACTGCCTATCTCGGCCACCTGGGCCCTCATCTCAGTCATCTCGTGGCTCTGAGCCACGCTGTAGACTTGTCCTTGCCCTCGAATACCAAACTGCTGCGAGTTGGTTGCCATGTTTGCTATCAACTGTTTGGCCTCAACTGGGGTCTTGTCAATCAATGCCCCTCCACTCGCTGCATCAATCATTTGCCGATCATGGGGCGTCATCCCCTCATAAAAATACTGTATAAGCAGTTGGTCGGCAATCTGATGATGTGGGAAGCTGGCGCACAGGCGCCCGAATCGCTCCCAGTATTCGTGCAGGGACTCACCAACATCCTGGGTGATCCCATAAATCCTCTTCCGCAGAGTAGTGGCCAAGGATGCGGGAAAGTATTTTTCCAAGAATACCCGCTTCATATCCTGCCACGTAGTGATCGATCCGGAAGGCAGGTAATATAGCCAATCCTTGGCCTTGTCCTTGAGCGTGAAGGGGAATGCCCTCATGTTCAACTGCTCCTCCGTGACTCCCGCGGGCTTCATCCCCGCGCAGACGCAATGGAATTCCATCAGGTGTTTGTTCGCGTCCTCACCTGCATTGCCATGAAAAGAAGGTAACTGATGAATTAAACCTGATTTTAATTCGAAGTTACCTGCTACCACGGGGTAGTTTATGCACAAAGGCTGCAGGTTCAGATCTGGCGCTGCCAGTTGTTTCAGCGTCCGTGGCGCATCACCTTGCGCCATCTCGTCTACCAAGAAGGGATTGCCTTCTTCTTCTTCAACCGGTCTCTGCCCCTCACGGGCTTCTCTCCGTAACCGCCGCTCCTCTCTGTCGATTTCTGGGATAAACTACAATCCACTAACCTCAGAGGAACGAGTCATACACAAACAAAAACTCAAACATACAAGGTACAAACAGAAAAAATATTATCAGCCAACCATCAATCAATTAAATTCAAACTTCAATCATAATTCTAATCAAATTGCCTACTCCCCGGCAGCGGCGCCAATTTTGGTGGACGATATTTTGAACTGTCGCTTAAACTCAAGCTGTCGAGGCTTGCCAAAATGTAATTTATAAGCCTATGACCAAGGCTTTGCAGCCAGTGGTAACAAGGTCGATCCAAGGAGTAAGAACGATCAAAATCACAATTAAAATTGGGATGTAATTAATTGGTTGGTTTGGTAACGGGGGGAATTTTCAACATGCAAGGGAAATAATAAAACGCTAACGAAAGAAAGAATAACAAGTAGAAAACGTTTGCACGGTTTGGGAGTTTCGGGATCAATTGTTAGACAATTTCGGTTCATCATTTAATGCAAAATTCATGGTATTCAGTTTATTATACACGCGGACGACTACCAGAGAAGCCCCAAAGTAGCCGACTCCATGGATTTTAATTAGACCACACAGATCCAATTATACGTTATCTAAACTCACATTAAGGTGATCAGCCCTAAGATAAATCTCGACAGTCACTAGCTAACCGCGACGAACATTTAAGCGTGAATTCTAATTGCTAGTAGATTGCCCGCAAACGCTGTATGCAATCAACAACTATCCTACACGGCTTAATACTTCGATTTAATTTCATCTACCTGTGTTACTTAGTCGAGCAGTGAGAGGCACGGCATCGCTACTCTTTAACATACACAACATGCATAATTACTCGAGTGTCAATCGTCGAAATTAAACATGCGCGTTGGATTAAGCAAAGTAGACAAATGCAAATAAACAGAACCCAATATGCATAATTCAAGAGTAGATTATCAGAACCCAAACGTCTAACAAAATCGCCCTAAACTATTCCCAAACCGTTCACCCTTACCTTAGCCGCTCATGGCGCGGTTTGTGAATTCCGCTCCAACGACGGCCATGGAAGGAATCATCCACGAGTTACAATGAAGATGGAGCTCACTAGCATGCCAACAATGGCGGAGCTCAAAGGAAATAGAGAAAAATCGAGGAAGAAGAAGGTGAAAAGCTCCAAAAATGGTTAAGAAGATATCCCCAAAAAGTGCAGAAAATCGTCCTAATAAGCTGCTGTAATCGTCGTAGCGTCGAGACGCTAGGCCAGCGTCTCGACGCTGTGCCCTAAGTTTTCATCGCGCGCCTCCTCCGGAGCGTCTCGACGCCAAGCAGGGTCTCGACGCCAGGGCAGCGTCGAGCTAGCGTCTCGACGCTATCACTCGACGCTTGCTCTCGGGTTTTTCCAGCGTCGAGCCAGCGTCTCGACGCTGGCTCTCCGGTTTGGGGCTGAAACTTTTTCTCTCCAAGGCGGTTTTGGCTCGTTTTTTCACGGATCAAGTTCCCCTCTTCCCGATGCATTCCCGGGGCGTTAAAACTCCACTTTAAGCACTCGAACGGGCCCAACGGACGCACGAGCTCTTTGCCGCATTTCTCCTACAAAAGAGATATATTTAATCAATTGAAAGCGGACTTTAGCTATACTTAGGAAGTATTTAATAGCTCCAAAATGGAGTTATCACCTTCTCTCCTCAACCTCCGCTCCTTCCTGTCTATCTCAGGAATATACTGCAATCCACTCAACTCGGAAGAACGGGTCATACAACAACAAAAATTCTCAAACACACACAAACAATTCAGAATTTTTTTTATAAAGCAACCAATCATCCTAAATCCAAAACAAACATAATTTCATTTTAGTTGCTCTCCCCGGCAACGACGCCAATTTTTGGTGGGAATATTTTGGAATATATTCCTAATTCCTCAAGCTGTCGAGGCTTGCCAAAAATTAGATTTATAACCTGTCGCTCTTAGCTTTGAAACTAGCGGTAATAGGGTCGAACCACAGAGAGAGTCTAAAGATGAAATTAATTGCTTGAAGTGTAAATAGATTGATCGATTGATTGTCACAAAATTGGATGTTTTTAACATGGAAGTTTAGTCTAAAAAGTGCTAACGGAAAAATGTAATTGAGATTCAAACGTGATGGATTTGGGAATTTCGGGATTTGCTAAGTAATGTAACATCTATCATTTAATTTTAAGGCATGGCGATGAATGTAGTATGCACGTGAACGGTTGTCCGACAACCCTAAAGCAACCGACCTCATATAAATTAATCAGAATTTTACAATCCTAATTAAACAATGCTCGCTAATTAAATTAGAGTGATCAGTTCAAAAATAACCCAAGCAGTCACTAACAATTCACGACGAACGTTCAATTAAACATGCTAAATGTTAATTGATTACCCGACAACCCTAAAGTAATCAACATTCAGAACGCTCAATATGATGCTTCGATTTATTCTACCCTTCCGTGTTACTAAGTCGATAAGGAGAGACAAGACATCGCTAATCTATAACAATAAAGCATGCTAGAAAACGAGATTGTCCATCTAGAAATCTAACATACTCATGGATTAAGAAAGAAGAGTAGATGCATACAAACTAACAAGCCAAAACAAAATTGAAAGTCTAAATTATCAAAATATTACATACATAGCAAAATCCCGAAAATCTTCCCAAAGCCTTCACAATACCTTAGCCTTCCATGCAGAAATGGAGTATCCAAGCTTCCATGGAGACCTTGGACATCATCCCAAGCTAAATAGAAGAAAAGAAGCTCAAAAAATGGCCAACAGTGGCAGAAACCCGAGAGTAGTTGACGGAGAAGATGAAGAAAAAACGCTAAAATGGCTTATTGGGTTGTGCCTTATAGTGATTGTCGAGCTTAGTTGTGGAATCCTGATTAGCTTGTTGAGTTATGGTGAAAGCATACTAGTCCGATTATGAAATTCTGTGATGTACTGCTAAGGTCTTCGTATGTGTGTTTGTCGTGAAATTCAGCATAATTGCATATGTTAAGGCCATTTTGAAAAAATTTCAAAAATATTTCCCTGTTTAAGCTTCGCATGTTAGCACTCTATCTTGGATCTGTGGGTTTAGGGTAGCTCTGTTTGTTTTGAAATTCGTTGTCACCTCGAAAGGCAACCTTAGGATGGGCTAAGATTCGCTCTTGTTTGTAATCCATGCGCTTAAAATGTTAACATGATCTTTAGGCTAAAAGAAAAGGAACGCATATTTCATAAAAAGAGAAAGAGTAATCTCCTGAGGTGTTCCTCCTTCTTGAGTTGCCCTAGTAGCCAGGGGCGGTCGTGTAACCCACGGTCGCCACTGCGTGAAAAGGAAGCACAAAGAAGTGAACACTAGTCCTTAAAAATGTGAATTTTGCCCGTGGTCAGATGCACTGTGCAATGAAATTGCAGGCAAGCTGAAACGAAAGTAAAATTGACATGTTAGGCGCTCATAGAGATACAAGAAAATGAGAGAAAAAAATGCCTTGCGATGTATTACTTGCTTAGACGATGAATTGCCCTTAGACTGTTATGTTTAGCCATAAGTAGGGGGAAGGCGAAGTTTTAGGATAGATAGAGCTGTTCTAAGCCTGTTGAAATCTAAGATCGAAGAGCTAGGACCGAAGCTTAATTAGGGAAGCATCTTTAAATTTTTCAAAATGGCCTTAACATATGCAATTATGCTGAATTTCACGACAAACACACATACGAAGACCTTAGCAGTACATCACAAAATTTCATAATCGGACTAGTATGCTTTCACCATAACTCAACAAGCTAATCAGGATTCCACAACTAAGCTCGACAATCACTATAAGGCACAACCCACCACCCCCAACTTAAAAATGGACAATGTCCTCATTGGACCAAATACGCATAGTCAAAATGAAAGGAAAGAAAACCTTCCCTGAATTGTGACTTAGAGGGTTGGAGAGTGCGCTTTAATCTGAACAAATAAACCGCAAGGACGAGCTGTTGTTTCACCTGAAAATTCACAACATCAGAGTAAGAACCTAAGCTAATCTTAAAGACGGTAAGTAAACAAAAAGCATATACAGTTCAAGCTCGGGTGCCTCCGAGTAGCGCAAATTTTTAGAGTCGATTGCTCGACTTTACCAAAACTCATTTCATCCTTTCTCATAATCAGGCTCTTTCAAGTAGGCATGATCGTCGAAGTCCTCTGACGTTCCCTCATGAAAGATCTTCAATCGCTGGCCATTCACCGTGTATTCCTTCTCTGTATCCAGACTCTGAATCTTGACTGCACCATAGTGACGGACATCAGTTATAATGAAAGGACCAAGCCACCGGGAACGAAGTTTACCTGGCATGAACTTCAGGCGGGAGTTGAACAATAGGACCTTCTGACCAACTTCGAAGTGTTTTCTGACGACTCGCCTGTCGTGGAACTTCTTGGTCTTTTCCTTGTAGGTCTTCGAGTTCTCATATGCATCCAGGCGAAGCTCCTCCAGTTCTTGAAATTTGAGGAGTCTTTCCTCGCCCGCCAAGTCAAAGTCCAGGTTACACTTCTTCACAGCCCAGTAAGCTTTGTGTTCGATCTCCACGGGGAGATGACAGGCTTTCCATAAACCATCTGGTAGGGAGACATCCCTATGGGGGTTTTGTAAGCCGTACGGTAAGCCCACAAAGCGTCGTCCAGCCTGAGGCTCCAATCCTTCCTTCCTGGACTTACTGTTTTCTCGAGGATGCTCTTCACCTCTCGATTGGAAACTTCTGCTTGGCCATTGGTTTGAGGATGGTACGGAGTAGAGATTTTGTGATTTACCCCATACTTCCTCATCAAGGCCTGGATCGTCTTGTTGCAGAAGTGGCTCCCCTGGTCGCTTATGATGGCTCGTGGAACTCCATACCTGCTAAAAATATTGGATTTGACAAAACTGGAAACAACATTAGCAGTATCGGCTTTGGTGGCCTTAGCCTCCACCCATTTAGACACGTAGTCCACAGCCATTAAGATATAGACAAAACCAAATGAAAGGGGAAAGGGTACCATAAAGTCCATACCCCAAACCTCAAAAATTTCACAAGTTAAAATGGGGTTTTGGAGCATTTCATTCCTACTAGTGATGGACCCTTTTCTCTGACACTGATCACAAGATTTACAAAATTCATAACAATCCTTAAACAGTGATGGCCAGAAAAACCCACAATCTAAAATTTTTCTCGCAGTCCTATTTTGCCCAAAGTGTCCCCCACATGCAAATTCATGGCAAAAGGTAAGGATGGACCTATGTTCAGACTTAGGGACGCACTTCCTAATTACTTGGTCAGCGCAAAATTTCCATAAAACGGGCTCTTCCCAAACATATGTCTTGGCTTCGCTTTTCAGCTTAGCTCTTTGGTTATATGAAAAGTCGAATGGGAACGTACCTGTGACCAAGTAGTTGACAATGTCGGCGTACCATGGTGTCTCCACACTTACCTGGAAGAGAACTTCATCAGGGAACTCATCATTCAGACGCAAGTCATCTTCGTTACGCACGATGCGGCTCAAGTGGTCAGCAACGGTGTTTTCTGATCCTTTTCTGTCCTGAACAGAGACGTCGAACTCTTGGAGTAGTAATACCCATCTGAGAAGTCTAGGCTTCGAGTCCTTCTTGTTCATCAAATAACGAACTGCTGCATGATCAGAAAAAACAATCACTTTAGATCCAAGAATATATGGCCGAAATTTATCAAGAGCGAAAACAATGGAAAGAAGCTCCTTCTCTGTTGTTGTGTAACCGATATGCGCGGAGTTGAGCGTCCTGGAGGCATAATAAATCACATGGCTCTTCTTGTCAATCCTCTGGCCCAACACAGCGCCCACGGCATAGTTGCTAGCGTCGCACATGATCTCGAAAGGAGTCCCCCACTGCGGTGGATGGATGATGGGTGCGTTGGTCAAGCACTTTTTCAGAACGTCGAAGGCAAGCTTGCACTGCTTGTCAAAGCAGAATGGGACATCCTTTTTCAACAAGCTTGTCATCGGAGTCACTATCTTCGAGAAGTCTTTTATGAACCTGCGGTAAAAACCTGCGTGACCGAGAAAAGAACGCACTTCCCGAAGGTTCGTGGGGTAAGGTAAATCAGATATGACATCAATTTTTGCTTTATCAACCTCTATCCCCTTAGCCGACACAACGTGACCCAATACTATGTCCTGACTGGCCATGAAATGACACTTTTCAAAATTTAAAACAAGATTAGTTTCGATGCATCTTTCCATGACTCTAGACAAGTTAAACACGGCGATGGTGCGGCCTCAGGGCTTTGCGGGGGTGGAGAGAGCTCAGGGCTCTGTGGAGATGGAGATGGCTTGGAGCTCTGTCTGGCCGTCTCGTAGGATGGACGACCACTCCCTTGACTCTCCACAGTAGGAGTCTTTTCCTTGATCGGTGCGTCTTCAACAGCCATCTTCCACTTTCTCGTCTTGGGCGTTCCTGCTGGTTCAGATGGACCAGCAGGGATTTCGGTCACAACCTTCCACTTCTTCTTGCGGATAGGAAGCTTGGAAGGTCGTTCAGGTCGCGCAGCTTCGGCATCTGCCAAGGCAAGTAGTGCCTCTCTCGCAGCTGCCTCTGCCTCGGTTGACTTCTTCTTGGAAGCAGATCTCTCAGCCCGTGTAAGCACCATGGTCGAATCAGAGAGATCTGAAAAGAGAAGTTGCAGAGGAAGAAGAAGATAGATTTCTTGAAGTTTGACGAATGAAGGAAGCGTACGGGCCACAGCTGTTCTAACGGCTATTTGTAATCAAGTGAATCCCAACGGCTATTTCTGTTGCGGTTCCAGCAAAACCACCGCAATTAAATGGCCGTTGGAGATTTTCTTGATTTAAATGCCAAGATTCTCATAACTTAATCTTTGATTCGGCCCGATATCTTTCCCGATTCTTTACCCTTGATTCATCTCCTTGATTTCCTCTTTTGATCCCCTATAAAAACGTACAAAATTAACAACAAATTCGTAATAAAAACCACACATAAACCTACAAAAATAACAACCGAAGGAATAAAAACAGCAAAAAATAAACTAAGGCATAGCCTCGTATGGACGAGCACAGTAATCACTCGTCCTCTCTCGATCTTATTTTCAAGCTTCAGATAAGAGGAAGGCCGAGAGAGTCTTCACATCTCCTTCCTCGTAGTAATGCTTCAAACGTGCACCATTGACCATGAACGGTTGCCCGTGCTGCAGGTTCCTAATCTCAATTGCACCATGAGAAAACACATTAGTTATAACAAAAGGACCTGACCATCTGGACTTAAGTTTGCTTGGAAATAATCTCAACCTTGAGTTAAATAACAAGACATGCTGGCCTTTCTTAAAGTCCTTAATCCTGAGTCTACTATCATGCCAAATTTTAGTTTTTTCCTTATACATTTTAGCATTTTCATAGGACATATGTCTCAGCTCATCAAGCTCATGTAATTGCAGAGACCGCAATGTTCCCGCATCGGTCACGCAATAATTCAGCTCTTTTAGGGCCCAAAATGCTTTGATTTCCAATTGGAATGGTAAGTGACATGCTTTGCCATACACAAGTCTATAAGGAGACATACCTAGGGGTGTCTTATATGCAGTTCTATATGCCCAAAGTGCATCCTCTAACTTAAACGACCAATCTTTTCTATTTGGTTTGACCACTTTTTCGAGTATGTTTTTAATCTCCCTATTTGATATTTCAGCTTGTCCATTCGAATGTGGATGATAAGGGGTGGCTACTCTATGTCTAACATTGTATTTAGCCAACACTTTTTTCATAGCTTTATTAATAAAGTGTGTCCCTTCATCACTAATTATAGCACGAGGTGTACCAAACCTAGTAAAGATATGTCTATTAAGGAACTTAATGACTGTTTTGGCATCATTTTTTGGACATGCTATGGCTTCTACCCATTTAGATACATAGTCTACAGCTACAAGTATGTAAAGGTTACCTGCTGATGGGGGAAATGGTCCCATGAAGTCAATGCCCCACACATCAAAGAGCTCCAACTCTAAGATGTAAGTGAGAGGCATCTCATCCTTCCGACTGAGGTTACCTATTCTCTGGCATTCGTTGCAGCTGTGTGCATGGTCGTGGGCATCTTTGAAGATCGTGGGCCAATAGTAGCCACTCTGGAACACCTTTGCAGCTGTTCTTTGGCCACCAAAGTGTCCACCATAGGGAGATGTATGGCAGTGCTGCAGCACAGACTTCGCTTCAGCAGCTGACACACACTTCCTTAGTAAACCATCTGCACATGTTTTGTAGAGTGTCGGATCATCCCATATGAATTTCCTAGCTTCATGTAGGAACCTCTTCTTTTCTTGTCCTCCCTTGAAAGTTGGTAGTACCTGCGAGGCAAAGAAGTTAGCAATATCAGCAAACCAAGGTTCCTCATCGCTATCACGATGTGCTAACACAAAGACATGCTCATCGATAAAGGCATCAGAAATTGCGGTTTCCGCAATTTTATCGCAATTATGCTGCAGTCGAGAAAGATGATCCGCAACCATATTTTCACATCCTTTCTTATCTCTAATGTCTAGATCAAACTCTTGCAACAACAATACCCATCTAATTAACCTAGGCTTAGCATCAGCCTTCCTCATGAGGTATTTTAGTGCAGAATGATCAGTGTACACAATGGTCCTAGTGCCTACAATGTAATTCCTAAACTTCTCGCAGGCAAACACTACAGCTAGCATTTCCTTTTCCGTGGTTGTGTAATTACATTGTGCCTCATTCAGTGTCTTACTAGCATAGTATACAAGGTGTGTTAGTTTATCAATCTTTTGTCCTAGCATAACCCCTACTGCATAGTCACTCGCATCACATAACATCTCAAATGGAAGGTCCCAATTTGGTCCCACTATAATAGGTGCTTTGACTAATGCTTCCTTAAGGGTTGTCCAAGCTAAGAAACATTCTTTTGAGAAGATGAATGGTTTATTCAACTCTAGAAGCTCACACAGAGGTTTAGAGATATTTGAAAAGTTCTTAATGAACCTTCTATAGAAACCTGCGTGTCCTAGGAAACTTCTAATAGCTTTCACATTCTGAAGTTCCACTAGCTTCTCTATTATCTCAATCTTGGCCCTATCGACCTCTATTCCTGCTCTAGACACTCTATGACCTAGGACTATCCCTTCTTCCACCATAAAGTGGCATTTCTCCCAATTAAGGACTAGGTTGGTCTCCTCACACCTAGCATAACCCCTTGTCTTGAGCTCTAGTTGGCTCAACTGGATCATCTGACCACCTACAGTGAGATGCTGAGATCTTCTCCAAGATCTCATAGGCTTCGTTGTAACTCTTGGACAACATGGAACCACCAGCAGATGAATTCAAGACTTGTCTAGTGCTGGGGTTGCATCCTTTGAAAAAGACCTCTATTTGGATACATCATGGGATGCCATGGTGTGGACATTTAAGAAGAAAATCTTTAAACCTTGTCCAAGCTTCGTGAAGGGACTCAGTGTCAGCTTGTTTGAACTTGATTATGTCATCACGAAAGGTAGAATTCCTATCACGTGGGAAGTATTTGACTAGGAATTTCTCTGCTAAGTCTGTCCAATTACGGACTGATCCTGAGGGTAATGAGTTTAACCACGTTTTGGCTTTGTCCCTCAAAGAATAAGGGAACAAGTATAGCCTCAAGGCTTCTTGGGAAACTCCAGGGATGATAAAGGTATCACTGACTCCTAAGAAGTTTCTAAGATGGTTGTGCGGGTCCTCATTTTCTACTCCAAAGAATTGTCCCACAGTGGACAACATTTGGAACATCACTGGCTTTAACTCGAATGAGTTGGCAGTGATTTCAGGACGGATTATGCTGGGGTTCAGCTCCCCAGGCATAGGTACTAGGTAAGAGAGTATGGCGCTATCCTTATCATTCGCTATTTCGATGGGATTGCGAGTGACAGGCACCGGATTTGGAACTATTCCATCCATTTCTTCTTGAGACAATTGCGGAGGAATTTCGGTTCCCGCAATTACTTGAGGTAAAGAGGGTTGGTTAAAGAGACGTTTCTTGGCTCTATTTCTGGCCCTAAGTAATCTCTCAGGCTCAGGATTGAACTCTAGATCACTACTTGAAGGCTCACTCATAAACTAACCCAATAGTACCTGCAAAAGAAATGAAACAGATCAGCTTCAATAGGCAATAAACTTGGTGTTTCAAACTTAACAAACTTCGTTTTCACTTAAATAAATCCCCAGCAGCGGCGCCAAAAACTTGTTGCGTGCTCAATGTGTTAAAATAAATAAGCAATGAGATAGAGAGAGCACTCACAACATGCAAGCATACATGATCCTATAGCAAGTAGTAAGTATTTTTTCATTCGTTTTCCCACAGAGATTTATTATCAGCTACTCGTGAAGTGTAAAGTTAAGAAAGAAAGGGTGAATTTGATGGGGTAGAATTGGTTTTAAATTGTCTATTTCCTACTAAATACGTAGAGGGTAGCAACATAAACAAGTGCAAGTCAAAGCTAAACTCAAATGAAAAGAGACGAGATTAATAAATGAAGAAGAAAACAGCTAAACAGAATTGTGAACTTAGCAGAATTGTGGAAACAACAATTCTACCGCAATTTTCCTAACAGCGAAAGTGTGTAAAATGGAGAAACAAGGGCTACTAACGACTCCTCTATAGGCATTTTCTCACGATTCTCAAGCATTGGATCAACTCTCTATGCATCAAACTCACTCAATCTCATGTATCGTCCGATTCCATGCATTAGATTCTTTAGTTTACTCATGTCCAAGTAAGGTCTTAAGCATCTTGTTAAAGCAGAAAGTTATGGTTTGTACTAGGAAAACGCCTATTCCTAGGTCGTTTTCTGGCTACCTTGAAAGGCTAGCATGAGTGTATGACTCTGAACTCTTACTCCTTCCAGAGGTTAGGAGTTCTTTGGACAAAATGGATGGCCAATCGAAATTGCCCGTGGGATGAAGCTTACATACAATCAATGCTTCGAGAGCTATCCTACATGCTTGGTTCACGTTTTTTAGCCTATAGACTTGTCATTAGCATGCCCCTATGTGACTTAGTTACTCGTGGATATAGGGAGAACAGAAAGAATAGAGAAAACAGACATGCTTAGAAGAGAAATAAACTGAAAACAGCAAGGTAAGACAGTGAGTTGCAAAGATAGGAAATTGAGAAATGAAGAACTATGCTTTAATTACTTGATTGTTTGAATGAACAGAAGAGCAACTTAAAGTGAATAACAGAAGACAGAACACAACGAAATGAACTGATCTAGCTACTAGAAAAGAAACAACAACAATACAAAGCTGGAAAATGGAAATAAAGACAGAAAGCAGGTAAGTGAGCTTGAACGCCTCGTCGCAACTGCCTCGGCTGAAGGATGAGAAAGATCAGCCTTGCTTGGATGAATCCAATCGAGAGAGAAGATAAATCTCCTCTCCTTCCTATCAGATTATCGATTCCAACAGCTGAGCTTCGCAAACCAACAGACGGCAAAGGGAAACAGAAGAAAAGATGGAGCTGCGAGAAGACTTCTACGCTTTCGGATGATGGTTGAACCCTCGACTTTGACCCCCTTTTATAGTAATCTGCAGGTGCGTTTGGGCCAAGGAGAACCATCAATCTTCAACGTCGTACTTCAAAATGGATGGAGGAGAAAGAACGAATCCCTGAAATAACGGAAATTAACAGAAAAAGATCAGTCAACTTACGGTTTTCACTTGAAACATTGCGGTTTCAGCAATGTTTCCGCAATGCTATCGCAATGTGCATTTTTCATACTTTTCCTTCGGTTTTCATTCCTTTTCTTTCCTTTTGCACACAAGTCCTAATTTAGCTACCTTCTCTTAATTCTCATATATAAGCATAGGTTTAAGCTAAATCCTCTCAAAAACACCTAAGAGTGTGCATCTTTCTAAGCTAAATAAGTCCTAAATAAGTCACTTTTGGAGACATAACACACCCCCAAACTTAAGGTTTTGCTTGTCCTCAAGCAAACTACAGACTCGCTTAGGCTGCTGTTTCATCTTCTTTAACCACTTCCTGACTCCCCTACCTTCCTATCTATAGCAGTGCTGTCCTGTGACACACTTCTAAGCTTAAAACTACTCTCTTATCTAGCTTCTTCTGACTTCGCATGCCTAATACTCCTACTGTTTTCATTAACTCCCTACAACTGATCTACTTGCTTTTGTCATATCATGCCACTATCCCTAAGGTTTCAAATTCTACCTAGCTTTACCCCAGACTCAGTACATGCTTCTAGTTTTTTCTTATGAGCTACCTAGGATTCCTTAGAGTCATGCCAGTCTTAGTATTAATAGTGACAGTAGTACTTTAAGAGAACAACCTAAACCCTGGCATCACTACATTGGACATACATTCATCTCCCTAAACAACCCTACAAGCTACAACTTTGTGCTCAGCTAATTGAGGATCAGAGTTCTTTTTTTTTTTTAAACAGGACATCTAAGCCACAAAGTTGCAACTCCTAGGTATACATTCTTCTTCCCTACTTTTTCCTTTTTACTTTCTTAGGTGGAGCCTTTCCTTTGGTTGCCTTTTGATGCAATGCCACTTGTGGATTACACACTTGGCACTGATTACTTAGCAACCTAAGAGAGACCCCCCTTTTTATTCTATTTTTCATTTTTTTTTTTTAGTTCATCATTTTTTGTAAAGGAGAAGAAGAATGCTTATGCTTTTAAGGGAGAGAGGAATGTTCCTAGGCCTAGAGTGGCCTCCCCCAAACTTAAACTACTCATTGTCCCCAATGAGTGTCTGAGGTGGCACACCCCCAAACTTGTCCTAGAAGCATCTAGTCTAAGGTAAAACAAAGAGAATCTAAAAGCCCTAGGCATAGACAGAAAATTCTAAAAGTAAATATCACAGCAGCAGAAATTTGAAAAAAAAACAGACAGATAAGGACTTAAAGCTATGCATGCTGAGCTTTTTAGAGGTTAATTTAAACTATCAAAGGGTGTCCTATGACACTCATCCAGCATGCTTGAAGATAAGCTATACAAGGTAGTCATGATAGCAGCAAAAGATAGAATTTAACAGATCACAGCCTAGCTAAACAGACAGTCCAAAACATGCATTCAGTAAGAAAAATGAACTTGTCAACCTTGACAAGAATATCCTCTATCTTACCCTCAGGGTAGGCTATGGATCTGTCTGCCAACTGCAAGGTGACAGTGGTAGGACGTGCTTCCCCTATTCCAAGCTGACGGAATAGTGATAGGGGCATGAGGTTTATGCTGGCTCCCAGGTCACAAAGAGCTCTGCCCACGTGCTTGCCTCTCAACTCCATTGGTAAGGTGAAGGAACCAGGATCCTTCTCCTTCTTTGGTAGCTTATTCTGGAGTATAGCACTGCACTCCTCAGTGAGGTTCACTGTTTCAAATTCACCAATAATTTTCTTGTTAGTGATTATATCCTTCAAAAACTTAACATAAGAAGGCATGGATTGCAAAACCTCTACAAAAGGAATATTAACATGCACTTGCTTAAGAATTTCTAAAAATTTGTTAAAGTGCACTTCCTGTTCTTGTTTTTTCTTTAGCTTTCTAGGGAATGGAGGTGGTGGCACATATGTAGGCACTTCAGGTCGCCTCAGGACAGTTGGAGGCCTTGGAATTTTCTCTAGTTCCTCTATGATAGGTTCCAGCCTCGCCCTTGTTGTGCTTGTTGGTGGTTGACCTTGGTTTGGCAGAGAATCCAGTGGAGCACTAGACTCTTCATTCTCTACTCTCTTTGGGGTTTCTCTAGCGTTGCTCACCAATGGTCTTCCACTTCGAAGTTCAATTGATTGAACTTGCTCTTTACCATCCCTTCTAGGCACCTCAGTGTCAGCAGGCAATCTACCTTGGGGCCTACTTTTGAGTTCATTGGCTAATTGCCCTATTTGGTTCTCTAGGCTCCTAAGAGTGGCTTGCTGACTTTGTAGAGTAGCATCATTCTTTGCAATATACTCCTTAAGTAGATTTTCTACAGATGACCCTATTGGTTGGTTATATGATTTTTGATACATGGATTGGTTATTTTGGGGAGTGAAACCAGATGTTCCACTCGGCCTTGGTTGGTTTTGGCTTCGGTTAGTATTTTGTTGGCCACCCCAAGAAAGATTTGGGTGGTTTCTCCAACCAGGATTATAGGTGTTAGAGTAGGGATTGTTCCTAGGCTGCTGTTGGCTTCCAACATAGCAGACTGAGGCTGGATTCCCAGGGCAGTATTCATACAGGTGCCCTTCCCCACAGAATCCACAGATCAGTGTCTCACCTTGACTTGTTTGTGCCCCCATTGAGATGGCTGCTGCGGTGTTGACACTGGATTGGAGATTGGTTTGAGCCATTTGTTTGACTAGGTTGGTCAGGGCGTTTATTTGGTTGCTCATTGCACTAAGAGCATCCTTGTCTTGAGCTCTCCTAGGCTCAACTCGATCGTCTGACCACCTACAGTGAGATGCTGAGATCTTCTCCAGGATCTCATAGGCTTCATTATAGCTTTTAGAAAGCATGGAACCACCAGCTGACGAATTCAACACTTGCCTAGTGCTGGGGTTGCATCCTTTGAAAAAGACTTCTATTTGAATACACCATGGGATGCCATGGTGTTGACATTTAAGCAGAAGGTCCTTGAACCTTGTCCAAGCTTCGTGAAGAGTATCATTTTTCAGCTTGTTTGAATTTAATGATGTCATCACGAAAGTTTGAATTCCTATCAGGTGGGAAATATTTGACTAGGAATTTCTCAGCCAGATCTGTCCAATTGACAACTGATCCGGAAGGTAATGAGTTCAACCACGTTTTGGCTTTATCTCTTAATGAGTAAGGGAAGAGGTAAAGTCTCAAAGCTTCTTGGGAAACTCCAGGGATAAGGAAGGTATCACTAACTCCTAGGAAGTTTCTTAGATGGTTGTGGGGGTCCTCATTTTCCACTCCAAAGAATTGTCCCACAGTGGACAACATTTGGAACATTACTGGCTTTAACTCGAATGAGTTGGCAGTAATTTAAGGGCGTATGATGCTTGGGTTTAGCTCCCCAGGCATGGGAACTAAGTAGGAGAGAATGGCACTATCCTTGTCATTCGCTATTTCGATGGGGTTGCGAATGGTAGGTGCTTGATTTGGGTTTGTTCTATCCATTTCTATTTGATGGGATTGTGATGACTCAGTAGAGTCAACAACGTTTGGAGGTATAAGGGGTTGGTTGAAGAGACGTTTCTTAGCTCTGTTTCTGGCCCTAAGTAATCTCTCAGGCTCAGGATTGAACTCTAGATCGCTACCTGAAGGCTCATTCATAAACTAACCCAATGGTACCTGCAAAAGAAATGAAAATAGATCAGCTCCAATAGATATTAAGATTTGTGTTTCTAACTTAACAAACTTCGTTTTCACTAAACTAAATCCCCGGCAGCGGCGCCAAAAACTTGTTGCGTGCTCAATGTTTAAAAGAAATATGCAATGATAGAGCACTCAGAACATGCAAGCATACATGATCTTGTAGCAAGTAATAAGTATTTTTTCATTCGATTTCCCACTGAGATTTATTCTTAGTTACTAGCGAAGTGTTTTGTTAAGTGAGATTGGGTGGATTAAATGAGGTAGATTTGGTTTTGATGTGCCTAATTACTGAGGAATGTGTAAAGAATGGAAGCATAAGCAAGTGCAAGTAAACAATAAACTTGAATGTAAAGAAAAGGGAATAACGAACGAAGAGAAAAATGACTAAGGCAAAATTTCAATTAAAGGAATTGAGGAAACAGCAATTATTTAGCAATGTTCTGAACAGCGAAATGTGTGTAAAGTGTGGAAACAAGGGCTACTAACGACTCCTCTATAGGCTTTTTCATACGATTCTCAAGCAGAAGATCAACTCACCATGCATCAAACTAACTCATTCTCATGTATCTTCCGATTTCATGCATTAGATTCTTTAGTTTACTCATGTCCAAGTAAGGTCTTAAGCATCTTGTTAAAACAGTAAGTTGTGATTTGTACTAGGAAAACGCCTATTCCTAGGTCGTTTTCTGGCTACCTTGAGAGGCTAGCATGAATGTACGACTCTAAACTCTTACTCCTTCCAGAGGTTAGGAGTTCTTTGGACAAAATGGATGGCCATTCGAAATTGCCCGTGGGATGAAGCTTACATACATTCAATGCATTCGAGAGCTATCCTACATGCTTGATTCACGTGTTTTAACCTATAGACTTGTCATTAGCATGCCCTTATGTGATTTAGTTACTCATGGATGCAGATAGATTGGGGAGAATAGACGGAGACAACATACTAAGCAGAAGATTAAAGACAAAACAGAAGCTAAAAGCAGTGAACATACGAGATGAAGAACGTGCGAAGTAATGAAATTATGCTTGGATTAACTAGCGTTTGAACTAAACAAGTGATAACTTTGAATAGCCAAAGTAAAACAGAAAGCAACGAAATGGAATAGAGTAGCTAATAAAAAGGGAAATCACAACAAATAGCAATGAAAACAGAATGCTAAGACAGAAAGCAGTAAATTCGAGCGTGTTCTTCTTGTCGCGAACGCCTCGGCTGAAGGAAGAAAGAAAGCTTTGCTTGGATGAATCCAATCCTTCTCTCCTTCCTATCAGATTGTCGATTCCAACAGCTGATCCTTTCAAGCCAACAGACGGAAGAGAGAAAAAGAGTGGAAAAGCTGCGTTGAACTGAGAAGTCTACGCTGTTCGAGTGTGTTTCAACCTTCCATCTTGACCTCCTTTTATAGTGTTCTGCAGTTACGATTGGGCCAAGGAGAACCATCCATTCTCAACGTCGTACTACTACGTGGCTGCAGGAGAAAGAATGGATCCCTGAAAGGTCGGAACAAAACAGAAAATAGTTAGACAACTTACGGATTTCACTTAAAACATTGCGGTTTTAGCAATGTTTCCGCAATGCTTCCGCAATGCACAATTTTCATTCCTTTAACTTCGTTTTTGGTTCTTTTTCTTTCCTTTTGTATATAAGTCCTAATTTAGCTTCATTCTTCTAATTCTCATATATAAGCACAAGTTCAAGCTAAATCCTACCAAAAACACTTACAAATGCACAACTTCCTATCACAAATAAGTCCTAAAATAATCACTTTTGAAGACGTAACACACCCCCAAACTTAAGGTTTTGCTCGTCCTCGAGCAATCTAAGGACTTTATCTAGGCTGCTGTTAACCTCTCTCTAACTACTTACCGACTCCCTTAAGTTCACTATCTATGGCCAAGCTGTCCTGTGACACACTTCTAAGTCTAAAGCTAACTTCTCATTTTGCTTCTTCTGACTTCGCACGCCTTATGATCCTACTGTTTCATTAACTCCCCACGACTGATCTATTTACTTCGATCATTAAGTTCATTGTGCAACTATCCCTAAGGTTTCAAATTCTACCTAGCTTTACCCCAGACTTAGTACATGCTTCTACTGCTTTAGCTTTTGAGCTGCCTAGGATTCCTTAGAGTCATGCCAATCTTAGTATAAACCAGTAACAGTAATACATTCATAGAACAACCTAAACCCTGGCATCACTATATTGGATATACATTCATCTCCCTAAACAAGTCTACAAGTTACAACTTTGTGCTTAGCTAATTGAGGATCAGAGTTCTTTTATTCAGGACACCCAAGCCACAAAGCTGCAACTCCTAGGTATACATTCTTCTTCCCTAGTTCTTTCCTTTTTCTTTTTTCCTTTGGTGGAGCCTCTCCTTTGGTTGCCTTTTGATGCAATGCCACTTGTGGGTTACACACATGGCACTGATTACTCAGCAACTTTAAGAGAGACACCCCTCTTTATTCTATTTTTTTTTTTTTAGTTCATCATTTTTTCAAAAGGAGAAGAAGAATGCTTATGCTTAAAAGGAGAGAGGAATGTTCCTAGGCCTAGGGTGGCCTCCCCCAAACTTAAACTTCTCATTGTCCCCAATGAGAGTCTGAGGTGGCACACCCCCAAACTTGTCCTAGAAGCACCTAGTCTAGGGCAAAACAAAGAGAATCTAAAAATCCTAGGCATAGACAGAACATTCTAAAAGCAAATAACTTAGCAGCAGAAATTTGTAAAAACAGTATGGTAAGGACTTAAAGACATGCATGTTGAGCAACTTAAGAGAGCTAATTTAAACTATCTGAGGTGCCTTAAGACACTCATCCAGCATGCTTATAGATAGGTCATATATGGTAGTCAAGAAAGCAGCAAAAGAGCAAAATTGAAACAGAACCAGCCTAGCTAATCAGTCAGTCAAAAGCATGCGATAGCTAACAAAAATTGCGGAGTCCGCAATAATTTCGCAATGAATATACAAGGCAGATATAACAGTAAGCAGCCCCTTTTGCATGCTATTTCCAGTCATCACGACTATACAAAAAGGAAACTAAAACAACCTATCTATTCAGATACCATCTAACTATACTTAACTACCCTAAACAACCAAAAGAAAGAACTAAAAACAGATCAAATATTGACTCAAAATACCAGAATTCACACAGTTTAACGAAAAGCAGTTTGATTTTTTTTTTTTTTTATAATTCAAAGAGAGAACATAAGTACTCCCTCGAGTGCCCTTCAGACTGGCACTCAGACATCCTCATCATCATCCCGCCGTGCTCTTGGAGGTGTCCATGGCTTCAGAAGGTCAGAGGGGAAGGCAGGGAAGATGCAGCCCAACTGATCAGCCACGTCCTTATCCCTCGCTTGAGCATACTCAGCGCATTGCGCCATCTTCTTCTGAAGGCCCATCAGGCAAGCCATGGAGAGGGATTGAGCTGCAGCCAGGCCGTCTAGCTCAATGGCAAAGAGATTTTCTTAACTTAATAAAAATTTCTCTAATGTTCAGGTTGTCGAGACCCACCAAAATAACATTTATAAATCCGATACAACAGAGCTTTGCAGCTAGTGGTAGTCGGGTGTCGAACCACAAGGAACCGAAATTATTTCCTCTTAATTAACTTCTATTTGTTTTTAATAAATCTCAATTTAAAACAGTAAAATAAGGGGGAAAACGCTACCGGAGAATTAGACTAAAACAGAAAAATATAGCTAACGGTAAAATAAAATAAAATGCGAGAAAAATAAATGCGAGAAAAATAAACGGAACACGTGCTCCTAATTTGAGTGTCGGGATTGGTTGTTGATGTGGTTCGGATCATAGACACAAAATATACTTAGCCGGTTTTTATTAACACTCACACACATTAAAAGACCCAATTAAAACAAGTGCTCCCATGCTTTAATTAGAACTAACAATCCCAATTAATTAGAAAAGAGGTGACGACTCTAGACTATGCTTCGCTAATAATTCTAACTTAGGGGCGATCGCTCTCCCAAATTAGGATTAGTCGCGAGCGACGGGTATTCATGCGACGAGCCCATTGATGAAATCTCTAACAATGGGACTCGATTTTATTCAATCTCTATATTTTATCAACAACCCAAACAAATGTGGCCACATTTAATTCAGAATGCTATATTAAATTACTCAAAACATGAAGTGCGATCGCTAAGTCATGAATCTTTAATCCAACCAACACACAATTAACTAAACGGGTGTCAATCATTAAGAAAATCATGCTGGACATTAAGAACGATGCTAGAGATGAATTGAATGCTAGAACAAGCCAAGAAGATGATAAAAAGTTCAGATCTCACCTAATACATCAACAACACAAACCCTAGACCCAAATTAGAGCACTTACCTTAGTTGCCCGTTGTGAAAATCAAGAGAAATCAACTTAAAATGTATTAGAATGGGTAAGAATAATGTTTTGGCTCAAGAATCGAGCTCTACAACAAATGGGGGCGGAAGAAATTGAGAGAGAAATGGAAAGAATGACCTAAAAACAGCAAAAACGGAGTTAAATACCCATTTCTGCGTCAGACTAGCGCCTAGGCGCCATAAGTCAGCGCCTAGGCGCCGCGGGGGCGCGCGCACAGAATCGGGACAGCGCCTAGGCGCTATAAGTCAGCGCCTAGGCGCTGAGCCCTCTGGAAAAATTACAAAATTGGGAATTTCTTGACTTTTAAGGACGGGCTTCAGGACTTTAGATGACGGGCATTGTGCGTCAGGGAAAGGGCTGCGCGCGCGGGCGCGCGCGGACACGGGCGAGCGGTCGGGCGGCGCGCGCGGGTGACCTACGATGACGGGCGCTCGGGCGCTGAGGCGGGCGAGCGACGCGCGCGGGCGTCGGCGGTCTGGGCGCGGGCGAGGCGAGGCGGCGCGTGCGGGCGCTCGGACACGGACCGGGCGAGGGCGAGCGACGCGCGCGGGCGTGGGCGGTCTGGGCGGGCGTGGGCGTCTGGCTCCGATAAGCGCCTGGGCGCTGGGCGCCGGCGCCTGGGCGCTGCCCTCTCGGGTCTAAGCCCAATTTTGGGTCGTTTTGGCTCCCGAGCTCCGTTTGGCCTATCTTCTTGACCCGAACACTTCCCGAAACCTCTTAAATGACCGTTTTAGCCCTGAAAATCATAAATGGACTTCCCGAGCTCTTCGCCACGAAAACACCTATAATAAGGCAATTTAACTAAATTAAGCATGGCATTTAGCTAGATTTGAGGCTATAATTATAGCTCTATTTTAGAGCTATCACTCAAATTCCATATTCCCCCTTCTTCGCATTCGCAAGCCTGTAGGCAGTTCCAGATGTCCCGTATAGGCCAGCTGCCTCTCCATCCTTTCAATTGGCACACCTGCACGTAAACAAAGCTTAGTGATGGTGTTTGGAAAGAAAAGAGGGCCCTTACCTTTCTTGGCACAGTTTGCTATGGAGGCTGCTATAACCTCACCAACATTGATAGTGAGGCCCCTCATGATCGCATATACCAGCAGCGATCTCCCTTGATTAATGGTGGTCTCGTGGGTCACCGGGGACAGACGCCTTCGCACGAAGGAGAACCAGACAGCTGCCTTGGTCGTGAGGGTAGCACTCATCAGAGTGTGCTTCCCATTGCGTGAGATCGTCCAAGCTGCCTCAGGTTGGCCTATGATACGCAGTGCTTCTTCCAGGACAACCTCAGTTGGCGCATCAATGATCCTCACATAGTCAGTATGTTTCTGCCCCTTAAGGCCATAGGCTTCATTGATAGCCTTGGCTGAAAAGTCAACCTCAAGCCCCCTCACCGTGGACAGGCCATGCTCATGGTGCGTCAGATTCGCATAGAAGTCGTACACCATACTGCAGTAGGCGGGGATGGGCGGTCTGCAAAGCTCTTCCCAACCGTGGTTGGTGATCCCTGCGCGCAAGAATTGCGGCAGGTCTGCCAATGCATCAAGGAACCCCTTCTCATGGAGTAGGTCCCTCTTCCTCAGTTCAGTGCCCCTTGATTCGGCGTCTGAAGACACATACCTCACAGATTGAGGTTCATCTTCGGGGTATAACTTGGCTTTCCCCTTTTCCCTTGCCTTGGCTGACTCAGCAGCCTCGATCTTTAGCTTCTTCAAAGAAGGCTCACTACTGACCTTCTTCTTCTTGGATTTCTTTGAAGCTTTTGGCCGTTTGGCCTTGAAAACCTTGGGGGCTTTCTTCCTCAACTGTGCCCTGGTGGTGATCTGCTGGAGGCAATCTCCCAACGTCTCATCCATTGAGTCGTCCCCCTTTGCTGGGCTATCGGGGCAGACTTCCCTCAAAGGAGAGAAGACCTCATCTTCTTCAGCCGTTTCTTCGCCCGACGCTGATTCTTGATGTTCTTCCCTTGGAATTTCAGGCTCGGGCGACGACGATGGTGCTGCCTCAGGGCTTTGCGGGGGTGGAGAGAGCTCAGGGCTCTGTGGAGATGGAGATGGCTCGGGGCTCTGTCTGGCCGTCTCGTAGGATGGACGACCACTCCCTTGACTCTCCACAATAGGAGTCTTTTCCTTGATCGGTGCGTCTTCGACAGCCATCTTCCACTTTCTCTTCTTGGGCGTTCCTGCTGGTTCAGATGGACCAGCAGGGATTTCGGTCACCACCTTCCACTTCTTCTTGCGGATAGGAAGCTTGGAAGGTCGTTCGGGTCGCGCAGCTTCGGCATCTGCCAAGGCAAGTAGTGCCTCTCTCGCAGCTGCCTCTGCCTCGGTTGCCTTCTTCTTGGAAGCAGATCTCTCAGCCCGTGTAAGCACCATGGTCGAATCGGAGAGATCTGAAAAGAGGAGTTGCAAAAGAAGAAGAAGATAGATTTCTTGAAGTTTGACGAATGAAGGAAGCGTACGGGCCACAGCTGTTCTAACGGCTATTTGTAATCAAGTGAATCCCAACGGCTATTTCTGTTGCGGTTTCAGCAAAACCACCGCAATTAAATGGCCGTTGGAGATTTTCTTGATTTAAATGCCAAGATTCTCATAACTTAATCTTTGATTCGGCCCGATATCTTTCCCGATTCTTTACCCTTGATTCATCTCCTTGATTTCCTCTTTTGATCCCCTATAAAAACGTACAAAATTAACAACAAATTCGTAATAAAAACCACACATAAACCTACAAAAATAACAACTGAAGGAATAAAAACAGCAAAAAATAAACTAAGGCATAGCCTCGTATGGACGAGCACAGTAATCACTCGTCCTCTCTCGATCTTATTTTCAAGCTTCAGATAAGAGGAAGGCCGAGAGAGTCTTCACATCTCCTTCCTCGTATTAATGCTTCAAACGTGCACCATTGACCATGAACGGTTGCCCGTGCTGTAGGTTCCTAATCTCAATTGCACCATGAGAAAACACATTAGTTATAACAAAAGGACCTGACCATCTGGACTTAAGTTTGCTTGGAAATAATCTCAACCTTGAGTTAAATAACAAGACATGTTGGCCTTTCTTAAAGTCCTTAATCCTGAGTCTACTATCATGCCAAATTTTAGTTTTTTCCTTATACATTTTAGCATTTTCATAGGACATATGTCTCAGCTCATCAAGCTCATGTAATTGCAGAGACCGCAATGTTCCCGCATCGGTCACGCAATAATTCAGCTCTTTTAGGGCCCAAAATGCTTTGATTTCCAATTCGAATGGTAAGTGACATGCTTTGCGATACACAAGTCTATAAGGAGACATACCTAGGGGTGTCTTATATGCAGTTCTATATGCCCAAAGTGCATCCTCTAACTTAAATGACCAATCTTTTCTATTTAGTTTGACCACTTTTTCGAGTATGTTTTTAATCTCCCTATTTGATATTTCAGCTTGTCCATTCGAATGTGGATGATAAGGGGTGGCTACTCTATGTCTAACATTGTATTTAGCCAACACTTTTTTCATAGCTTTATTAATAAAGTGTGTCCCTTCATCACTAATTATAGCACGAGGTGTACCAAACCTAGTAAAGATATGTCTATTAAGGAACTTAATGACTGTTTTGGCATCATTTGTTGGACATGCTATGGCTTCTACCCATTTATATACATAGTCTACAGCTACAAGTATGTAAAGGTTACCTGCTGATGGGGGAAATGGTCCCATGAAGTCAATGCCCCACACATCAAAGAGCTCCAACTCTAAGATGTAAGTGAGAGGCATCTCATCCTTCCGACTGAGGTTACCTGTTCTCTGGCATTCGTTGCAGCTGTGTGCATGGTCGTGGGCATCTCTGAAGATCGTGGGCCAATAGTAGCCACTCTGGAACACCTTTGCAGCTGTTCTTTGGCCACCAAAGTGTCCACCATAGGGAGATGTATGGCAGTGCTGCAGCACAGACTTCGCTTCAGCAGCTGACACACACTTCCTTAGTAAACCATCTGCACATGTTTTGTAGAGTGTCGGATCATCCCATATGAATTTCCTAGCTTCATGTAGGAACCTCTTCTTTTCTTGTCCTCCCTTGAAAGTTGGTAGTACCTGCGAGGCAAGGAAGTTAGCAATATCAGCAAACCAAGGTTCCTCATCGCTATCACGATGTGCTAACACAAAGACATGCTCATCGATAAAGGCATCAGAAATTGCGGTTTCCGCAATTTTTTCGCAATTATGCTGCAGTCGAGAAAGATGATCCGCAACCATATTTTCACATCCTTTCTTATCTCTAATGTCTAGATCAAACTCTTGCAACAACAATACCCATCTAATTAACCTAGGCTTAGCATCAGCCTTCCTCATGAGGTATTTTAGTGCAGAATGATCAGTGTACACAATGGTCCTAGTGGCTACAATGTAATTCCTAAACTTCTCGCAGGCAAACACTACAGCTAGCATTTCCTTTTCCGTGGTTGTGTAATTACATTGTTTCTCATTCAGTGTCTTACTAGCATAGTATACAAGGTGTGTTAGTTTATCAATCTTTTGTCCTAGCATAACCCCTACTGCATAGTCACTCGCATCACATAACATCTCAAATGGAAGGTCCCAATTTGGTCCCACTATAATAGGTGCTTTGACTAATGCTTCCTTAAGGGTTGTCCAAGCTAAGAAACATTCTTTTGAGAAGATGAATGGTTTATTCAGCTCTAGAAGCTCACACAAAGGTTTAGAGATCTTTGAAAAGTTCTTAATGAACCTTCTATAGAAACCTGCGTGTCCTAGGAAACTTCTAATAGCTTTCACATTCTGAAGTTCCACTAGCTTCTCTATTATCTCAATCTTGGCCCTATCGACCTCTATTCCTGCTCTAGACACTCTATGACCTAGGACTATCCCTTCTTCCACCATAAAGTGGCATTTCTCCCAATTAAGGACTAGGTTGGTCTCCTCACACCTAGCTAGGACTTGTCCTAAGTTCTCTAAACAGTTTGTAAATGAATCACCAAAAACTGAGAAGTCATCCATAAATATCTCTATCATGGATTCATCTAAGTCAGAGAAGATGGCCAACATGCACCTTTGGAAAGTTGCTGGTGCATTGCATAAACCAAAAGGCATTCTGCGAAAAGCAAATGTTCCAAAGGGACATGTGAAGGTTGTTTTCTCCTGATCCACAGGGTCTATGGTGATTTGGTTATATCCAGAATAACCATCTAGAAAGCAGTAATAAGCTCTACCAGCTATCCTATCTAACATCTGGTCGATAAATGGTAAAGGGAAGTGATCTTTTTTTGTTTCTTTATTCAATTTTCTATAGTCCATACAGACTCTCCATCCTGTAATAGTTCTAGTTGGAATCAGTTCATTGCTCTCATTCACTACTACAGTCATCCCCCCTTCTTAGGTACACATTGTATTGGACTCACCCACTGACTACTAGCTATAGGGAAGATTACACCTGCATCTAACCATTTTATGATCTCTGTTTTAACTACCTCCTTCATTGAGGGGTTCAACCTACGTTGGTGATCTACTCGGGGTGTATGTTCTTATTCCAATATTATCTTATGCATGCAGTAGGAAGGGCTAATACCTCTAATGTCAGCAATCGTCCATGCAATAGCCTTTTTATGTTGCTTAAGTAATAATATCAACTCAATTTCATGCTTTTCACTCAATTTGGACGAAATAATAACAGGAAAAGTATCATCACTTCCTAGATATGCAAACTTAAGATGTTCAGGCAGTGGTTTTAATTCTAAGATAGGTGGATGCTCAATGGATGGTTTCATTGGATTCATGGATCTTTCAGTCAAGTCAATAGTCATACAATCATGCTGAGGTTTATCCACAGGTATATCCATTATTTCAGAAATATTTAAGTCAGTTACATCTAATTGTACATAATCATTGGCATGCTTAATCAATAATTCATGCTCAAGCTGTTCTTCCATTAGTGAATCTACTATGTCCATACTTGCACAAGATTCAGAGTCAGAAGGATACCATAGAGCTTTAAAGACACTAAACTTAACCTCCTCATCATGAACCCTCATGGTGAGCTCACCTTTCTGGACATCGATCAAGGCCCTACCTGTGGCTAGAAATTGTCTGCCTAATAGGATGGGGACCTCCTTGTCTGCTTCATAATCCAAAATAATGAAGTCTGCAAGAAAAATAAACTTGTCAACCTTGACAAGAATATCCTCTATCTTACCCTCAGGGTAGGCTATGGATCTGTCTGCCAACTGCAAGGTGACAGTGGTAGGACGTGCTTCCCCTATTCCAAGCTGACGGAATAGTGATAGGGGCATGAGGTTTATGCTGGCTCCCAGGTCACAAAGAGCTCTGCCCACGTGCTTGCCTCTCAACTCCACTGGTAAGGTGAAGGAACCAGGATCCTTCTCCTTCTTTGGTAGCTTATTCTGGAGTATAACACTGCACTCCTCAGTGAGGTTCACTGTTTCAAATTCACCAATAATTTTCTTGTTAGTGATTATATCCTTCAAAAACTTAACATAAGAAGGCATGGATTGCAAAACCTCTACAAAAGGAATATTAACATGCACTTGCTTAAGAATTTCTAAAAATTTGTTAAAGTGCACTTCCTGTTCTTGTTTTTTCTTTAGCTTTCTAGGGAATGGAGGTGGTGGCACATATGTAGGCACTTCAGGTCGCCTCAGGACAGTTGGAGGCCTTGGAATTTCCTCTAGTTCCTCTATGATAGGTTCTAGCCTCGCCCTTGTTGTGCTTGTTGGTGGTTGACCTTGGTTTGGCAGAGAATCCAGTGGAGCACTAGACTCTTCATTCTCTACTCTCTTTGGGGTTTCTCTAGCGTTGCTCACCAATGGTCTTCCACTTCGAAGTTCAATTGCTTGAACTTGCTCTTTACCATCCCTTCTAGGCACCTCAGTGTCAGCAGGCAATCTACCTTGGGGCCTACTTTTGAGTTCATTGGCTAATTGCCCTATTTGGTTCTCTAGGCTCCTAAGAGTGGCTTGCTGACTTTGTAGAGTAGCATCATTCTTTGCAATATACTCCTTAAGTAGATTTTCTACAGATGACCCTATTGGTTGGTTATATGATTTTTGATACATGGATTGGTTATTTTGGGGAGTGAAACCAGATGTTCCACTCGGCCTTGGTTGGTTTTGGCTTCGGTTAGTATTTTGTTGGCCACCCCAAGAAAGATTTGGGTGGTTTCTCCAACCAGGATTATAGGTGTTAGAGTAGGGATTGTTCCTAGGCTGCTGTTGGCTTCCAACATAGCAGACTGAGGCTGGATTCCCAGGGCAGTATTCATACAGGTGCCCTTCCCCACAGAATCCACAGATCAGTGTCTCACCTTGACTTGTTTGTGCCCCCATTGAGATGGCTGCTGCGGTGTTGACACTGGATTGGAGATTGGTTTGAGCCATTTGTTTGACTAGGTTGGTCAGGGCGTTTATTTGGTTGCTCATTGCACTAAGAGCATCCTTGTCTTGAGCTCTCCTAGGCTCAACTCGATCGTGTGACCACCTACAGTGAGATGCTGAGATCTTCTCCAGGATCTCATAGGCTTCATTATAGCTTTTAGAAAGCATGGAACCACCAGCTGACGAATTCAACACTTGCCTAGTGCTGGGGTTGCATCCTTTGAAAAAGACTTCTATTTGAATACACCATGGGATGCCATGGTGTTGACATTTAAGCAGAAGGTCCTTGAACCTTGTCCAAGCTTCGTGAAGAGTATCATTTTTCAGCTTGTTTGAATTTAATGATGTCATCACGAAAGTTTGAATTCCTATCAGGTGGGAAATATTTGACTAGGAATTTCTCAGCCAGATCTGTCCAATTGACAACTGATCCGGAAGGTAATGAGTTCAACCACGTTTTGGCTTTATCTCTTAATGAGTAAGGGAAGAGGTAAAGCCTCAAAGCTTCTTGGGAAACTCCAGGGATAAGGAAGGTATCACTAACTCCTAGGAAGTTTCTTAGATGGTTGTGGGGGTCCTCATTTTCCACTCCAAAGAATTGTCCCACAGTGGACAACATTTGGAACATTACTGGCTTTAACTCGAATGAGTTGGCAGTAATTTCAGGGCGTATGATGCTTGGGTTTAGCTCCCCAGGCATGGGAACTAAGTAGGAGAGAATGGCACTATCCTTGTCATTCGCTATTTCGATGGGGTTGTGAATGGTAGGTGCTGGATTTGGTTTTGTTCTATCCATTTCTATTTGATGGGATTGTGATGACTCAGTAGAGTCAACAACGTTTGGAGGTATAAGGGGTTGGTTGAAGAGACGTTTCTTAGCTTTGTTTCTGGCCCTAAGTAATCTCTCAGGCTCAGGATTGAACTCTAGATCGCTACTTGAAGGCTCATTCATAAACTAACCCAATGGTACCTGCAAAAGAAATGAAAATAGATCAGCTCCAATAGATATTAAGATTTGTGTTTCTAACTTAACAAACTTCGTTTTCACTAAACTAAATCCCCGGCAGCGGCGCCAAAAACTTGTTGCGTGCTCAATGTTTAAAAGAAATATGCAATGATAGAGCACTCAGAACATGCAAGCATACATGATCTTGTAGCAAGTAATAAGTATTTTTTCATTCGATTTCCCACAGAGATTTATTCTTAGTTACTAGCGAAGTGTTTTGTTAAGTGAGATTGGGTGGATTAAATGAGGTAGATTTGGTTTTGATGTGCCTAATTACTGAGGAATGTGTAAAGAATGGAAGCATAAGCAAGTGCAAGTAAACAATAAACTTGAATGTAAAGAGAAGGGAATAACGAACGAAGAGAAAAATGACTAAGGCAAAATTTCAATTAAAGGAATTGCGGAAACAACAACTATTTAGCAATGTTCTTAACAGCGAAATGTGTGTAAAGTGTGGAAACAAGGGCTACTAACGACTCCTCTATAGGCTTTTTCATACGATTCTCAAGCAGTAGATCAACTCACCATGCATCAAACTTACTCATTCTCATGTATCTTCCGATTTCATGCATTAGATTCTTTACTTTACTCATGTCCAAGTAAGGTCTTAAGCATCTTGTTAAAACAGTAAGTTGTGATTTGTACTAGGAAAACGCCTATTCCTAGGTCGTTTTCTGGCTACCTTGAGAGGCTAGCATGAATGTACGACTCTGAACTCTTACTCCTTCCAGAGGTTAGGAGTTCTTTGGACAAAATGGATGGCCAATCGAAATTGCCCGTGGGATGAAGCTTACATACATTCAATGCATTCGAGAGCTATCCTACATGCTTGATTCACGTGTTTTAACCTATAGACTTGTCATTAGCATGCCCTTATGTGATTTAGTTACTCATGGATGCAAATAGATTGGGGAGAATAGACGGAGACAACATACTAAGCAGAAGATTAAAGACAAAACAGAAGCTAAAAGCAGTGAACATACGAGATGAAGAACGTGCGAAGTAATGAAATTATACTTGGATTAACTAGCGTTTGAACTAAACAAGTGATAGCTTTGAATAGCCAAAGTAAAACAGAAAGTAACGAAATGGAATAGAGTAGCTAATGAAAAGGGAAATGACAACAAATAGCAACGAAAACAGAAAGCTAAGACAGAAAGCAGTAAATCCGAGCGTGTTCTTCTTGTCGCGAACGCCTCGGCTGAAGGAAGAAAGAAAGCTTTGCTTGGATGAATCCAATCAGGAGAGAAGATGAATCTTCTCTCCTGTCGATTCCAACAGCTGATCCTTTCAAGCCAACAGACGGAAGAGAGAAAAAGAGTGGAAAAGCTGCGTTGAACTGAGAAGTCTACGCTGTTCGAGTGTGTTTCAACCTTCCATCTTGACCTCCTTTTATAGTGTTCTGCAGTTACGATTGGGCCAAGGAGAACCATCCATTCTCAACGTCTTACTACTACGTGGCTGCAGGAGAAAGAATGGATCCCTGAAAGGTCGGAACAAAACAGAAAATAGTTAGACAACTTACGGATTTCACTTAAAACATTGCGGTTTTAGCAATGTTTCCGCAATGCTTCCGCAATGCACAATTTTCATTCCTTTAACTTCGTTTTTGGTTCTTTTTCTTTCCTTTTGTATATAAGTCCTAATTTAGCTTCATTCTTCTAATTCTCATATATAAGCACAAGTTCAAGCTAAATCCTACCAAAAACACTTACAAATGCACAACTTCCTATCACAAATAAGTCCTAAAATAGTCACTTTTGGAGACGTAACACTTTCCCTTCACCTTGAAGGAAGAGGCGAGAGATTGGATGCATTACCTACCGACTGGGTCCATCACTTCGTGGGCAGAGCTGCAGGGAGCGTTTTATGTGAAGTATTTTCCGCCTCCCAAGGTCGTCGCCCTTAGAAGAATGATAAATAGAATTGAGCAAGGAGAAAAAGAGACTGCTCTTGAGTGTTGGGAGAGATTTGGTCGGTTGTGCGAAGATTGTCCCAACCACCAAGTAGCTGAACAACAACTCATTCAGAACTTCTACGAAGGTCTCTTACCGCCAAACCGACAGTTAGTTGATGTCGCAAGTGGAGGATGTCTCATGGATAAAACACCCGCCGAAGCTAGAGTTTTAATTTCCAACTTGGCTAGAAGCTTGGAGCGGAGTGGAGATGGAGACAAGGAGAAAGATCGCCTGATCAGGAATGTGGACGAGCTTAAGGCTCAACTTTTTGAAGTAAGTAGTGCTATTCTTGTTTTGAAAAATAACTCACAACCCCGTTCTTCTGTTTCAGGTAGATCGTTGGAAGAAATACTTGAATCACAACATAGGGAAACTCGAGAGCAGTTTCAAACTTTGAGCGATGCAGTGATTCCAGTGAGTAAGAGGTTGACAGTGATTGAGCACCAGAACGCGGAGAGCGCTAGTGCCATCACTCTGAGAAGTGGGAAGCATCTTCCCACGAGTACCCCGCCAGTGGAAGTCGATCATGGCCACGTCGAGCCACAGACAGAAAATCCCGAACCACGGTGGCATGGGGTAAATTTCGATCCTACATGTACTAGAGTTTATGTGCCTAAGGCTCATTTTCCTAGCAGGTTAGCGAGACCGCCCAAGGAAAACTACGAGGAGGAGTTCTTAAACACATTCAAGAAAGTAGAGATCAACATCCCTCTGTTGGATGCCATCAAGCAAATCCCAAGGTACGCTAAGTTCCTGAAGAAGTGGTAGACGTACTTTTGGGGTACTCCAAATTCAAGCTGTCGAGGCTTGCCAAAATACAATTTATAAACCCGATACACCGAGCTATTTGTAGCTAAGTGGCAACGGGGTCGATCCACAGGGAAATAAGAAATTTAATCTAACTAAGTCTAATTTGCTAGAAATAAAAGAATGCACAAATTAAAGAATGGTAATTTGGTTTTGGGGGAAGGGAGCTCCTAATATGCTACTAACGGAAAATTAAATGAAAATGTGCAAAAATTAAACGGTTGTGCTTAACTTCGAGAAATTGAATTGCTCGTTATGGATGTTCGGATCATTGATACGGTTTATGCGTTAGCCATGTTCATGCACACAATTCATTTAGTCATCTCTAACTCAAATGACCCAAAGAATTAATTAGAAGCGTGCAATTCTAATTAAACTTAGCCAATAATCTATCTAAGGTAGCGACCCCTAAATCGATTACGTGCTAGTGACGGGAACATTGCGACGGCCTAATCCTAAGACTAAACCGGTTTCTCTCTTGCCTTAAGCCTAACATGAAAACGTTAATTAACTCAGTTTACCAATGTCACTTTGGGTCGAACTAATTAGCCATGCTTAGACCCGTGCTACCTAGCGGTATAGGCAATTATACGTCCCAACCTTTAGCCCTCTATCATGCATAAGAATTAGAGCGTCAATCTAATTTAGCTACACATGCTAGAATTTGATGAAGAACAAGCAAGAGAATGCATAATCAAGCTAATGTCTCAACAATTACAAAGGGGAAAAATCTCCCCAAACATCCAAAATTTACAAATCCAAACCCAAAATTAAACACTAACCTTGGTTTAGCCTTCCATGGAGGTTGGATTAATCCAATCTCCCATGGAAGAACTTGAAATCATGCACAAAGAAGGAGAAGAAGTACAAAAATGGCGGAATTTTGCCCTAGACCCGAGAGGAGAACCTTGAGGAAGAAGAAGAAGGAAAGAATGAGGCTGAAAAACGCGGTTTCACGCCTTTTAAGCTCGGAGCGTCGAGACGCTAGGCCAGCGTCTCGACGCTGTGCCCTAAGTTGGCAGGCGCGCGCGCGCGGGGCGGCGTCGAGACGCGCGCGCGGCGTCGAGCGAGCGTCGAGACGCTTGCGCTCGACGCTTGCTCTCGGGTGGATCTTCAAATGTACGCTTCAGAGTTCGGGGCGTCGAGACGCTCGGCCAGCGTCTCGACGCTGTCGGCGTTGAGAGAGCGTTAAGACGCGCGCTCGACGCTGATGCACGTCTAGCTTGGGGAATCGTCGGGGCAGCGTCGAGCTAGCGTCGAGCTAGCGTCTAGACGCTGGGGCGCACGCAGATCTTCGATGACGGGCGCGCGGGCGCGAGGCGGCGCGCGCGTGCTGCGTTCGTTGGGCGACTGGGCGCTGGGCGCCGGCGCTTGGGCGCTGTCCTCTCGGCTCTTAGCCCACTTTTGGGTCGTTTTGGCTCCCGAGCTCCGTTTGGCCTATCGTTTTGACCCGAACACTTCCCGAAACATGTTAAATGACCTTTTTAACCCCGAAAATCATCAATGGACTTCCCGAGCTCTTCACCATGAAATCACCTACAAGGAAGCATTTTAATCAATATATATCATGGTTTTAGCTAGAATTAGGGACATTAAGATAGCTCTATTTTGGAGCTATCAAAATACCCCCGACCTAAATCTTGCTAGTCCTCGAGCAAGGTATACTCTAAATAATCTCCAAAGAATTAAATGCATGCTTGGACTCTAATCTCAATGCTTGTGAAACAAGGTACTTGTAGTAAATTCAAAACCATCAAAAGCATGCAAACGTTGAAATCATTTCAAAATTTAAACTCCTATTCCCTTACGTGTGTGTGTGCTTAGCACCTCTCAACCTAGCTCCCGCAAGCCCGGAACAACCTTATACAGTCCTATGACTCGTTTTCCCCCTACTTATGGCGATAAGAACAGTCTAAGGGCTTTTAGTGATAGGAACAGCAACAAAACAAAAGGCCTAAATTTTATTCTTTTTCCCTTGAGTACTTTGTACCCATTTTTTTTTTTTTTTCTTTTTGAACCACTTTTTTTTTATTCTTTTCTCCAAGAGAGCCTAACACGTCAAACCAAATTTTAGCTTCACGTTTTTAAGGACCATTGCTCACTTCCATTAGTTCCCCTTTCATGCAGTGACAACCGTGGGTTACACGATCGCCCCTGGTTACACGGGCAACACAAGAAGGAGGAGCAACTCTGGAGGTTTTATTTATCATGCAAACACTTTTTTTTTTAGGCAATAGCTTCGCTATACACAAATGAGTTATTACTACTTCTACACATCAAGCCTCCCTAATGGTACCTTTCGGTGTGACAACCAGGTTTCAGACAAAATAAGATCAGTCTAGACCTACAGAACTGAGGATAAGAGTGCTATGTGCTCAGTGAATGTAGGGAAATAACAGAAAAAATTTTAAAATAGGCTCAAAATGTGCATACATCGTCAAATTTTCGAACCATGCAAATACGGAGTGTTCACAAGCAAATCACAGACCGTCCTCATCGGACACATGCATTCAGATTCTAATCTAACAGCCAGAGTACACGTATGCTCGACAACTACTAAGAAGTCTCATCTCTATGTATCAACAAACTCCACCCCCCACCTTAAGATATGCATTGTCCCCAATGCATTAAACAGCTAAAAATAATAAAATTCTAAGGGAACAGAAAACCTCCCCTGAATTTTATGGAGCTGACGGGTGGAGATGTGCACCAACGTCCTCCAATGAGCTCTCGAGTCGTCGACCGTTCCACCTTTTCTCCTAGGAAAACAAGAAAACAAACAACAACTCAAAAGCAAAAGTAAAAACAAAAAACAAAGCGATAAACAACGGAAATACAGTTCAAACTCGGGTGCCTCCGAGAAGCGCAAATTTTTAAAGTCGATTGCTCGACTGTATTCTCTTGTCAACTCATCCATAGTCGAACTTGGAAGATGCCCCATCCATCTTCCTAAGCACCTCTTTCCTGCGAAAATCCATGAACAATTCTTTCTCTCGTGCCTTCTGTGCACATACAACATCAAATTTAAATTTTGAAGGTTTAACAAAAGGTTGATCCCATAAAATTGATGCAAAAACATGAGAGAAATTTTCATGCATTCCAGAAGCATAAAGATCAGCAGGAAAGAACGAGTCATTTATTTTGCCCAAAACATCTTCCACCTTTTCCAAGGGGTGCACATAAGAATTATCAACCAATTGCAAAGTAGAACCAGATTCATGCAAGTCATTCAGTTTAAGCTCATTAAAAGCAGCATGCGACTCAACATTAACCGATGGCTCTAAATCTAGCATGGCTTGATTAGTCATTTCATTTCCAAAAGTGCAAGGTAAAATGGAAGGAAGTAGATTAGCAGGGTTCTCAACAGTTGTCAAAGTAGAAACAGATGAATCACAAAATTCAGTCAAGGATGGCTCATGCAACTCATGATCATCAAAAAGTTCAGTTAAAAATAATGGGTCATCCCCATCCTCAACAGTCATGCATTCATTATGAGTTACAGATTCAAAAGTGTCTACTTGACAAAGAGAGAAGACATCATCAACATGCTCTTCTACATCGGGCAGATGCATGTCAACAACCTCTCCGCCATACTCAACAGATAATATGCCCTTATCCACATTAATTTTAGTTTTAGCAGTTTTCATAAAGGGCCTACCTAATAAGATCGAAGCATGCGAAGAGGAATAGTTTTCATCCATTTTCAGAACATAAAAGTCAATAGGAAAAATTAATTCATTAACTTGCACTAACACATCTTCAATAATTCCTAAAGGATGCACAGAAGTTCTATCAACAAGTTGAATAATTGTTCATGTTTTAGTCATTCCTTTCAGTTTCAGTTTCTGATAAATGGAATACGGCATAACGCTAATGGAGGCTCCTAGATCGAGCATTGCTCTTCTAATATGCATACCTCCAATCTTACAAGGGAGAGAGAACATACCTGGATCGCCGCATTTAACCGGTAAGTTCTTTGTGATCACTGAAGAGACGTTCTCACTTACCACGACGCGTTCACTCTCCTTTGTCTTCCTCTGGTTGGTGCAAATTTTCCTGAGGAACTTGGCGTACCTCGGAATTTCCTTCAGGGCGTCCAACAGAGGGATGTTGATCTCTACTTTCTTGAGTGTGTCCAGGAACTCCTTCTCGTAGTCTTCCTTAGGCGGTCTCGCTAACCTGCTAGGAAAAGGAGCCTTAGGCACATAAACTCTAGTACATGTAGGATCGAAATTTACCCCATGCCACCGTGGTTCGGGATTTTCTGTCTGTGGCTCGACGTGGCCATAATCGACTTCCACCGGCGGGGTACTCGTGGGAAGATGCTTCCCACTTCTCAGGGCGATGGCACTAGCATTCTCAGCTTTCTGCTTTTCCATCCTATTTATCTTCTCGGTCGCAAGGGAGATTTCCTTAACCAAATCTTGCATCTGAGTTCCAACGTTATCGATCTTGTCCAAGGTGTCTTGCTGTGATTTGGAAACTACCGCAATTATAGCTTTAAGCATGTCCTCAGCGGGTCTACCTGAAACAGAAGATTGGGATTTAAGAAAGTCATCCTGTAAAGCGAGAACAGCCTTACTTACCTCAAAAAGCTGAGCCTTAAGCTCGTCCACGTCCTTTCTCAAGCGAGCTTGCTCCTCGCTTCTGTCTCCACTCCGCTCCATGCTTCTAGCCAAGTTGGAAATTAAAACTCTAGCTTCAGCGGGTGTCTTATCCATGAGCGAACCGCCACTGGCGACATCAACTAACTGTCGGTTTGGCGGCAAGAGACCTTCGTAGAAATTCAGAAATAGGCGTTGGTCAGACACTTGGTGGTTGGGACAGTCCTCACACAACCGACCAAATCTCTCCCAACACTCAAGAACGGTCTCTTTTTCTCCTTGCTCAATTCTATTAATCATTCTTCTAAGGGCGGCGACTTTGGGAGGTGGAAAATATTTCGCATAAAACGCTCCCTGCAGCTCAGCCCAAGAAGTGATGGACCCGGTCGGTAGGTAAAGTATCCAATCTCTCGCCTTCTCCTTCAAGGTGAAGGGAAAGGTCCTGAGATGGAGTTGATCTGCAGTGATGTCATCGGTTCTGAATGATGCACACACCATCTGGAATGCCTTGAGGTGTCTGACGGGATCCTCATCTATATTACCACAAAAAGAAGGTAATAAGTTAATCAGACCAGCTGTAAGTTCAAAATTACCTGTAGCTACCGGATGCGAGATACTCGATGTGTTCCGGCCTAGCTCAGATGATGCAAGCTCCCTCATGGTTCTTTGATGCTCAAGATTACCCACGACCTCCATCTTGGCGCTTCTTTTGAATTTTCAAAGAATGACTGCGCTCCAAGAACTCAAACAAAAACGCGTAAAATAATACAAAAGAATTAAACTGTACAAAAAGTAAAGAAAATTTTTAAAACCAACAAACTAAACTTAACTAAACTAAATTAATTAATTCCCCGGCAGCGGCGCCAATTTTGGTAGACGTACTTTTGGGGTACTCCAAATTCAAGCTGTCGAGGCTTGCCAAAATACAATTTATAAACCCGATACACCGAGCTATTTGTAGCTAAGTGGCAACGGGGTCGATCCACAGGGAAATAAGAAATTTAATCTAACTAAGTCTAATTTGCTAGAAATAAAAGAATGCACAAATTAAAGAATGGTAATTTGGTTTTGGGGGAAGGGAGCTCCTAATATGCTACTAACGGAAAATTAAATGAAAATGTGCAAAAATTAAACGGTTGTGCTTAACTTCGAGAAATTGAATTGCTCGTTATGGATGTCCGGATCATTGATACGGTTTATGCGTTAGCCATGTTCATGCACACAATTCATTTATTCATCTCTAACTCAAATGACCCAAAGAATTAATTAGAAGCGTGCAATTATAATTAAACTTAGCCAATAATCTATCTAAGGTAGCGACCCCTAAATCGATTACGTGCTAGTGACGGGAACATTGCGACGGCCTAATCCTAAGACTAAACCGGTTTCTCTCTTGCCTTAAGCCTAACATGAAAACGTTAATTAACTCAGTTTACCAATGTCACTTTGGGCCGAACTAATTAGCCATGCTTAGACCCGTGCTACCTAGCGGTATAGGCAATTATACGTCCCAACCTTTAGCCCTCTATCATGCATAAGAATTAGAGCGTCAATCTAATTTAGCTACACATGCTAGAATTTGATGAAGAACAAGCAAGAGAATGCATAATCAAGCTAATGTCTCAACAATTACAAAGGGGAAAAATCTCCCCAAACATCCAAAATTTACAAATCCAAACCCAAAATTAAACACTAACCTTGGTTTAGCCTTCCATGGAGGTTGGATTAATCCAATCTCCCATGGAAGAACTTGAAATCATGCACAAAGAAGGAGAAGAAGTACAAAAATGGCAGAATTTTGCCCTAGACCCGAGAGGAGAACCTTGAGGAAGAAGAAGAAGGAAAGAATGAGGCTGAAAAACGCGGTTTCACGCCTTTTAAGCTCGGAGCGTCGAGACGCTAGGCCAGCGTCTCGACGCTGTGCCCTAAGTTGGCAGGCGCGCGCGGCGTCGAGCGAGCGTCGAGACGCTTGCGCTCGACGCTTGCTCTCGGGTGGATCTTCAAATGTACGCTTCAGAGTTCGGGGCGTCGAGACGCTCGGCCAGCGTCTCGACGCTGTCGGCGTTGAGCGAGCGTTAAGACGCGCGCTCGACGCTGATGCACGTCTAGCTTGGGGAATCGTCGGGGCAGCGTCGAGCTAGCGTCTAGACGCTGGGGCGCACGCAGATATTCAATGACGGGCGCGCGGGCGCGAGGCGGCGCGCGCGGGCGCGCGCGCGTCTGGCCGTCTGGGCGCGGGCGCGCGCGCGTGCTGCGTTCGTTGGGCGACTGGGCGCTGGGCGCCGGCGCTTGGGCGCTGTCCTCTCGGCTCTTAGCCCACTTTTGGGTCGTTTTGGCTCCCGAGCTCCGTTTGGCCTATCGTTTTGACCCGAACACTTCCCGAAACATGTTAAATGACCTTTTTAACCCCGAAAATCATCAATGGACTTCCCGAGCTCTTCACCATGAAATCACCTACAAGGAAGCATTTTAATCAATATATATCATGGTTTTAGCTAGAATTAGGGACATTAAGATAGCTCTATTTTGGAGCTATCAAGGAGTTATGCACCAACAAGAGGAAGACAAAAGAGAAAGAGCGCGTCGTGGTAAGTAAAAATGTCTCCGCTTTAATCACGAAGAACTTACCAGAAAAATGCGACGATCCAGGTATGTTTTCTCTCCCTTGCACTATTGGAGGTAAGAAAATTAGAAGAGCCATGCTAGATCTAGGAGCCTCCATTAGTGTCATGCCTCACTCCGTTTATCAGGATTTGAATTTAAAAGAAATACAAGAAACTGGTGTTGTTATACAACTTGCTGATAGGTCTTCCGTGCATCCTTTAGGAGTAGTGGAAGATGTATTAGTTAATGTTAACGGGCTGATTTTTCCTGTGGATTTTTATATTCTGAAAATGGATGGAAATTCTGCTTCTTCGTCTGCGTCGATCTTATTAGGAAGGCCCTTTATGAAAACTGCTAAGACTAAGATAAATGTAGATAAGGGCACTTTATCTGTTGAGTATCGTGGACAAGTTGTTGAGGTCGATGTGTCTAATGAGTTGGAGCATGATGAGAGCGTCCACTCTCTTTGTCAAGTAGATACAATTGAATCGTTAGTTCAGGATGAATGCATGTCTGATAGAGATGGGGATGACCCATTGTTTTTTACTGATCTTTTTGATGAATCTGATATGCATGAACCTTCCATGTCTGAACTTCTTTGGCAACTGTTCAGAATCATGCTAAGATGCTCCCCTCTACTTTGCAGGCACCTAAATTGGAGCTGAAAGACTTACTTGATCATCTCGAATACGCGTATTTGGGGGATGATGAGACGTTGCCGGTTATCATAGCGAAAGACCTTATGCCGGCTCAGGAAGGGAAATTAATGGAAGTTCTTAAAGAGCACAAGCTGTCAATTGGATGGACATTAGCAGATTTACATGGGCTAAGTTCAGCTACGTGCATGCACAGAATCGTGCTCGAGGATGGAGCAAAACCTTCACGAGAGCCCCAAAGGAGGCTCAATCCCGCGATGAAGGAGGTAGTAGTTTCTGAGATCCTCAAACTCCTCGAAGCAGGTATCATCTATCCTATCTCAGATAGTAAATGGGTTAGTCCTATTCATGTTGTTCCTAAGAAAACTGGCATAACTGTGGTTAGGAATGAGAAAAATGAATTAGTGCCCAAGAGGATTCAAAATGGATGGAGAATGTGCATAGACTTTAGGAAGCTTAATGAGGTCACTAGGAAGGACCATTTTCCCATTCCTTTTATTGATCAGATGGTGGAGCGTTTAGCTGGGAAGCCATTCTTTTGTTTTCTCGATGGTTTCTCTGGCCTTTACCAAATCCCCATAGCCATAGAAGACCAAGAGAAAACGACGTTCACGTGCCCCTTTGGCACGTTTGCATTTAGAATGATGCCTTTTGGGCTTTGTAATGCTCCTGGTACATTTCAGAGATGCATGATGAGTATATTTTCTGAGTTTGTTGAAAAATGCATTGAAGTGTTCATGGATGATTTTACAGTTTATGGCAATTCCTTCGATGACTGTTTAAATAATTTATCGCATGTCCTGAAAAGATGTATTGAGATGAACCTTGTTCTAAATTTTGAAAAATGTCATTTTATGGCTAGTCAAGGTATCGTTTTAGGGCATGTGGTTTCTGCTAAGGGTATAGAGGTAGATAAGGCTAAAATTGATGTTATCTCTAATCTGCCATACCCAACGAATGTTAGGGAGGTTCGGTCTTTTCTTGGCCATGCAGGGTTTTATCGCAGGTTTATACAGGACTTCTCCAAGGTTGCCATGCCTATGACGTACCTCCTTCAGAAGGATGTAACATTTGATTTTGGGAGGAGTGCAGAAAAGCCTTCGATTTGCTCAAGGATAGTTTGACGAGCGCGCCCATCATACACCCACCCCAGTGGGACTTGCCTTTCGAGATTATGTGCGACGCCAACAACTATGCCTTGGGAGTCGTGCTTGGTCAAAGGATCGAGAATAAGAGCCGTGTCATTTACTATGCTTCCAGGACGCTTAATCCAGCGCAGTGCAATTACACGACAACGGAAAAAGAACTTCTTTCTATTGTATTTGCGCTTGATAAGTTTCGTCCTTATATTATTGGCTCTCAAGTAACTGTTTTCTCTGATCATGCAGCTGTTCGGTACCTGGTGACCAAGAAGGACGCAAAACCGAGGCTACTTCGGTGGATTTTGCTTCTCCAGGACTTCGATGTGAAGATCAAGGATAGGAGAGGAGCAGAAAACCCGGTAGCCGACCATCTGAGCCGCTTGGTCAGAAAGGAAGACCTCCTGCCTCTGAATGAAGATTTCCCCGATGAGACACCCTTCAGACTTGATACAGTCCTTCCCTGGTATGCTGATATGGTAAATTACTTGGTCACAGGTAATTTTCCTTCTGGTTACTCTTATGCTAGGAAAGCTAAGCTGAAGTACTATGTTTGGGAGGATCCCCATTTATGGAAGTTCTGTTCTGATCAGATAATTAGGAGATGTGTCCCTTAGAATGAGCATGCGTCTATTCTAACTTTCTGTCATGATTATGCATGTTGGGGACATTTTAGGCCTAGGAGGACAGCTAGGAAAGTGTTAGATAGTGGGTTTTACTGGACTTCTCTGTTTAAAGATTCGCATGAATTTTGTAAAACCTGCAATAGATGTCAAAGAATAGGGTCGATATCTGGTAGAAATGAAATGCCTCAAACTCCTGTCTTAGTATGTGAAATCTTTGACGTTTGGGGCATGGATTTTATGGGACCCTTCCCGCCTTCTTGTGATTTTTCTTACATATTGCTGGCTGTTGATTATGTTTCCAAGTGGGTTGAGGCGAAAGCCACGAAGACTAACGATGCTAATTTTGTTGTTAGGTTCGTTCAGTCTCGTATTTTTACCAGGTTTGGAATCCCACGAGCCATAATCAGTGACCATGGGACTCATTTTTGCAACCGATCTGTGGAGGCTTTGCTGAGGAAGTATGGTGTGCATCATCGCGTGTCCACCGCCTACCATCCTCAAGCCAATGGGCAAGCCGAGGTCTCCAACAGAGAGGTAAAGTCAATTCTGAAGAAAACCGTGAGACCGAGTAGGAAGGATTGGAGCGATCGTTTGCAGGATGCTTTGTGGGCCTACCGCACCGCCTACAAAACCCCTATCGGTATTGTTGCGTGCTCAATGTGTAAAAGAAATAAGCAATAAGAGAGAGAGCACTCAGAACATGCAAGCATACATGATCTTGTTAGCAAGTAGTAAGTATTTTTTCATTCGTTTTCCCACAAAGATTTATTATTAGTTACTCGCGAAGTGTATTGTTAAGCAAGAATGGGTGGATTTGATGGGGTAGAATTGGTTTTAAGTTGTCTAATTACTAAGGAATATGTAAAGGGTAGCAACATAAACAAGTGCAAGTCAATGATAAACTCAAATGTAAAGAGAAGAGATTAATAAACGAAGAGGCAAATAGCTAAAACAGAATTTTAACTTAAAAGAATTGCGAGAACAGCAATTCTACCGCAATGTTACTAACAGCGAAAGTGTGTAAAATGGAGAAACAAGGGCTACTAACGACTCCTCTATAGGCATTTTCACACGATTCTCAAGCATTGGATCAACTCACTATGCATCAAACTAACTCATTCTCATGTATCTTCCGATTTCATGCATTAGATTCTTTAGTTTACTCATGTCCAAGTAAGGTCTTAAGCATCTTGTTAAAGCAGTAAGTTATGATTTGTACTAGGAAAACGCCTATTCCTAGGTCGTTTTCTGGCTACCTTGAGAGGCTAGCATGAGTGTATGACTGTGAACTCTTACTCCTTCCAGAGGTTAGGAGTTCTTTGGACAAAATGGATGGCCAATCGAAATTGCCCGTGGGATGAAGCTTACATACAATCAATGCATTCGAGAGCTATCCTACATGCTTGGTTCACGTGTTTTAGCCTATAGTATTGTCATTAGCATGCCCCTATGTTACTTAGTTACTCATGGATGTAGAGAGAACAGAAATATTAGATGAAGTAGACATGCTTAGAAGGAAATTAAAGATAAAACAGTAGGCAGAGAACATAAAGACAAAGTGCGAAATGATGAATTGTGCTTTGATTAATCAATTGTTTGAATGAACAGATGAAGACTTAAAGTTACTAACATAAAGACAGAAAACAACGAAATGAAATGGATTAACTAATGGGGAAGAAATAACAACAAACGGTGCTGGAAATGAAAAGTTAAAGACAGAAAGCAGTAAAGTGAGCTTGATCGCCTCGCCGCAGACGCCTCGGCTGAAGGGAGAGAAAGGTAAGCCTTGCTTGGATGAATCCAATCAGGAGAGAAGATGAATCTTCTCTCCTTCCTATCAGATTGTCGACTCCAACAGCTGAACCTCTCAAACCAACAGACGGAGAAGAGAATGAATGGGAAAGACTGCGCTGCGAAGAGACTTCTACGCTTTCGGATGATGATCCAACCCTCCTCTTTGACCTCCTTTTATAGTATTCTGCAGGTGCGATTGGGCCAAGGAGAATCATCCATCCTCAACGTCGTACTTCAATATGAATGGAGGAGAAAGAACGAATCCCTGAAATATCGGATCACAACAGAAAAAGGTTAGCCAACTTACGGATTTCACTTAAAACATTGCGGTTTTAGCAATGTTTCCGCAATGCTTCCGCAATGCACAATATTCATTCTTTTAACTTCCTTTTTCATTCCTTTTCTTCCCTTTTGCACACAAGTCCTAATTTAGCTTCCTTCTTCTAATTCTCATATATAAGCATAAGTTTAAGCTAAATCCTATCAAAAACACCTAAGAGTGTACATCTTTCTAAGATAAATAAGTCCTAAAAAGGTCACTTTTGGAGACGTAACACACCCCCAAACTTAAGGTTTTGCTCGTCCTCGAGCAAACTAAGGACTTACTTAGGCTGCTTTTTTTATCCTCTTTAACCACTTGCTGACTCCCCTAAATTCCTATCTATAGCAGTGTTGTCCTGTGACACACTTCTAAGTTTACAACTACCCTCTTACTTTGCTTCTTCTGACTTTGCATGCCTAAAGATCCTACTGTTTCATTAATCCCTTACAGCTGATCTACTTGCTTCTGTCATATCGTGCAACTATCCCTAAGGTTTCAAATTCTACCTAGCTTTACCCCAGACTCAGTACATGCTTCTAGTTTTTACTTTTGAGCTACCTAGGATTCCTTAGAGTCATGCCAGTCTTAGTATAAACAGTGATAGTAGTACATTTAGAGAACAAACTAAACCCTCGCATCACTACATTGGACATACATTCATCTCCCTAAACAACCCTACAAGCTACAACTTTGTGCTCAGCTATTTTAGGATCAGAGTTCTTTTTATTCAGGACATCTAAGCCACAAAGTTGCAACTCCTAGGTATACATTCTTTTTCCCTATTTCTTCCTTTTTCTTTCTTACTTTGGTGGAGCCTCTCCTTTGGTTGCCTTTTGATGCAATGCCATTTGTGGGTTACACACTTGGCACTGATTACTCAGCAACTTAAGAGAGACACCCCTCTTTATTCTATATTTTTTTTTCAGCTCATCATTTTTTTTTTAAAGGAGAAGAAGAATGCTTATGCTTTAAGGGAGAGAGGAATGTTCCTAGGCCTAGGGTGGCCTCCCCCAAACTTAAACTACTCATTGTCCCCAATGAGTGTCTGAGGTGGCACACCCCCAAACTTGTCCTAGAAGCATCTAGTCTAGGGTAAAACAAAGAGAATCTAAAAGCCCTAGGGATAGACAGAACATTCTCAAAGCAAAACATCTCAGCAGCAAAAATTTGAAAAAACAGGCAGGTAAGGACTTAAAGCTACGCATGCTGAGCAGTTTTTATGAGGCTAATCTAAACTATCAAAGGGGCCTTATGACACTCATCCAGCATGCTGATAGAAAGGCTATATACAGTAGTCAAGATAGCAGCAAAAGAACAAAATTAAACAGACCCAGCCTAGCTAAACAGTCAGTCAAAAACATGCAATTACTAACAAAAATTGCGGATTCCGCAATTATTTCGCAATGGATACAGGGCAAGATATATCAGTGATCAAGGCCCCTATGCATGCTCTTTCCAGTCATTTAAGCTACACAAAAAGGAAACTAAACTAATCTACCTATTCAGCTACCATCAGACTACACTAAACAAATCTAAACAACAAAAATAAAGAACTAAAAACAGATCAAAATTTAACTCAAAACAGCAGAATTCACATGGTTCAACGAAAAGCAGTTTGATTTTTTTTTTTTTATAGGGAACATAAATACTCCCTTGAGTGCTAATCAACCTAGCACTCAGATGTCCTCATCATCATCATCATTCTTCCGTGGTCTTGGAGGCGCCCATGGAGTTAGTAGGTTCGTGGGGAACTCAGGAAAGATGCAGCCCAATTGGTCAGCAACATCCTTATCCCTTGCCTGCGCATATGTGGCCCACTGCGCCATCTTCTTTTGCAGATCCATCAGACAGGCCATTGACAGAGACTGAGCAGCAGCCAGGCCATCTAGCTCGAACTCCATGTTCCCCTTTCTGCGCATCCTCAGGCCTGTAGGCAGCTCCAGGTGCCCCGTGTAGGCCAGCTGCCTTTCCATCCGCTCGATTGGAACCCCTGCACGTAAGCAAAGCTTAGTGATTGTATTGGGAAAGAAAAGTGGACCCTTACCCTTTTTGGCGCAGTCAGCGATTGAGGCTGCAATGACCTCACCAACGTTGATTGTGAGGCCCCTCATGATCGCATAGACCAGCAGCGATCTGCCTTGGTTGATGGTGGTCTCGTGGGTCACTGGGGACAGCCTCCTCCGTATGAAGGAGAACCAGACAGCTGCCTTAGCTGTGAGGGTAGCACTCATCAGAGTGTGCTTCCCATTGCGCGAAATTGTCCACGCTGCCTCAGGTTGGCAAATGATCCGAATTGCTTCCTCCAGGACAGCCTCTGTTGGCGCATCAATGATCCTTGCATAATCCGTGTGTTTTTTACCCTTGAGGCCATAGGCTTCATTGATTGCCTTCGCTGAGAAATCCACCTCGATTCCTCTGACCACGGATAGGCCATCCTCAAGGCTCATCAGGTTGGCGTAGAAATCATACACCATGCTGGAGTAGGCGGGGACGGGTGGTCTGCACAGCTCCTCCCAGCCGTGATTGGTGATCCCTGCGCGCAAGAATTGCGGCAGGTCTGCTAGCGCGTCGAGGAACCCTTTCTCATGCAGCAGGTCCCTCTTCCTTAACTCAGTGCCTCTAGACTCAGCATCAGAGGACACATACCTCACAGATTGAGGCTCATCTTCGGGGTACAACTTAGCTTTCCCCTTGTCTTTTGCTTTGGCTGATTCAGCAGCCTCGATCTTGAGCTTCTTTGGATAAGACTCACTACTAACCTTCTTTGATGAAGACTCACCCCTGGCTTTCTTTTTCTTGGACTTCTTCGATGCTTTTGGCCGTTTGGCCTTGACAACCTTGGCGGCTTTCTTTCTCAATCTCGCCTTGGTTGTGATCTGTTGGAGGCAATCCCCCAATGTCTCATTCATCGAATCATCCCCCTGCGCTGGGCTCTCGGGGCTGACTTCCCTCAAAGGAGAGGAGACCTCTTCTTCTTCAGCTTCTTCACCGCCCTGCGCCGATTCTTGATGCTCTGCATCTGAGATTTCAGGTTCAGGCGTCTGGGAGATGGGTGATGCTTCAGGGCTCTGCGACGGTGGAGAGTGTTCAGAGCTCTGTGGCGACGGAGATGGTTCAGGGCTTCGCGCTGGTGGAGATGGAGAATGGCTTTGCCTGGCCGTCTCGTAGGATGGACGGCCACTTTCTTGACTCTCCACAGCGGGAGTCTTCTTCTTGAATGCTGCATCGTCAACGGCCATACTCCACTTCCTCTTCTTGGGCGTTCCTGCTGGTTCAGATGGTCCAGCAGGGATCTCCGTTAGCACCTTCCACTTCTTCTTGCGGACAGGGAGCTTGGGAAGGCGTTCGGTTCGCGCGGCTTCAGCATCCGCCAAGGCAAGGAGTGCCTCTCTCGCAGCAATCTCAGCGTCGTCAGCCTTCTTCTTGGACGCAGATCTCTCAGCTCTCGTTAGCACCATGGTGGAATCGTAAGAATCTGGAAAGAGGGATTGCAGAGGAAGAAGGAGAGAGTTTTCTTGGAGTTCAGTGAATGAAGGAAGCGTATGTGCCAACGCTATTCCAACGGCTATTTGTAATGATGAAAATCCCAACGGCTATTTCTGTTGCGGATTCAGCAAATCTTTCGCAATTAAATGGCCGTTGGAGATTTCTTCGTTTCAAATGCCCATATTTCCTCAACTCAATCTTTGATTTGGCCCAATATCTTCCCCGATTTTTAATCCAGGAGTCATCTCCTTGATTCCCTCTATTGATCCCCTATTAAAAGAAATAAAATCAACATCAAATTCGTAATAAAAATCACACAAAAATATACACAAATCGTAACCGAAAGAATAGCAAAAAATAAACTAAGGCATAGCCTCGCATGGACGAGCACAGTGATCACTCGTCCTCTCTCGCTCTTATTTTCACGTTTCAGTCAAGAGGAAGGCCGAGAGAGTCTTCACATCTCCTTCCTCATAGTAATGCTTCAATCGTGCACCATTAACCATGAACGGTTACCCTTGCTGCAGGTTCCTAATCTCGATTGCACCATGAACAAACACGTTAGTTATTACAAAAGGACCTGAGCATCTGGACTTAAGTTTGCCTGGAAATAATCTCAACCGTGAGTTAAATAATAAGACAAGCTGGCCTTTCTTAAAGTCCTTAATCCTAAGTCTACTATCATGCCAAATCTTAGTCTTTTCCTTATACATTTTAGCATTTTCATAGGACATATGTCTAAGCTCATCAAGCTCATGTAATTGCAGAGACCGCAATGTTCCCGCATCGGTCACGCAATAATTCAGTTCTTTCAAGGCCCAAAACGCTTTATTTTCCAATTCGAATGGTAAGTGACATGCTTTTCCATACACAAGTCTATAAGGAGACATACCTAGGGGTGTCTTATATGCAGTCCTATATGCCCAAAGTGCATCCTCGAGTTTAAACGACCAATCTTTTCTATTGGGTTTGACCACTTTTTCGAGTATGTTTTTAATCTCCCTATTTGATATTTCAGCTTGACCATTCGAATGTGGGTGATAAGGGGTGGCTACTCTATGTCTAACATTATATTTAGCCAACACTTTTTCCATAGCTTTATTAATAAAGTGTGTCCCTTCATCACTAATTATAGCACGAGGTGTACCAAACCTAATAAAAATATGTCTATTAAGGAACTTAATGACTGTTTTGGCATCATTGTTTGGACATGCTATGACCTCTACCCACTTAGATACATAGTCTACAGCTACAAGTATGTAAAGGTTACTTGATGATGGGGGAAATGGCCCCATGAAGTCAATGCCCCACACATCAAAGAGCTCCAACTCTAGGATGTAAGTGAGAGGCATTTCATCCTTTCGACTAAGGTTACCTGTTCTCTGGCATTCATCACAGCTGTGTGCGTATTCGTGGGCATCCTTGAAGATTGTGGGCCAGTAATAGCCACTCTGGAACACCTTTGCAGTTGTTCTTTGGCCACCAAAATGTCCACCATAGGGGGCTGTATGGCAGTGTTGCAGCAAAGACTTCGCCTCAGCAGCTGACACACATTTCCTCAGCAAACCATCTGCACATGTCTTGTAAAGTGTAGGATCATCCCATATGAACTTCCTAGCTTCATGCAGGAACCTCTTATTTTCTTGTCCTCCCTTGAAAGTTGGTAGTACCTGCGAGGCAAGGAAGTTAGCAATGTCAGCAAACCAAGGTTCCTCATCGTTATCACGATGTGCTAATACAAAGACATGCTCATCGATAAAAGCATCAGAAATTGCGGTTTCCGCAATGTTATCGCAATTATGTTGCAATCTGGAAAGATGATCCGCAACCACATTCTCGCATCCTTTCTTATCTCTAATGTCCAGATCAAACTGTTGCAGCAACAATACCCACCTAATCAACCTAGGCTTCGCATCAGCCTTCCTCATAAGGTATTTTAGTGCAGAGTGATCTGTATACACGATTGTTCTAGTGCCTACAATGTAATTCCTAAACTTCTCACGGGCAAATACTACAACTAGCATCTCCTTCTCCGTAGTTGTGTAATTACATTGTGCCTCATTAAGTGTCTTACTAGCATAGTATACAGGGTGTGTTAGTTTGTCAATCTTTTGTCCTAGCATAACCCCTACAGCATAGTCACTTGCATCACATAACATCTCAAAGGGGAGGTCCCAATTTGGTCCTACTATAATAGGTGCTTTGACTAATGCTTCCTTAAGGGTTTTCCAGGCTAGGAAACATTCTTTAGAGAAGATGAATGGCTTATTCAGCTCTAGAAGCTCACACAAAGGCTTGGAGATCTTTGAAAAGTTCTTAATGAACCTTCTATAGAAGCCTGCGTGTCCTAAGAAACTTCTAATGGCTTTCACATTCTGAGGTTCCACCAACTTCTCTATTATTTCAATCTTGGCCCTATCGACCTCCACTCCTGCTCTAGACACTCTATGACCTAGGACTATCCCTTCTTCCACCATGAAGTGGCACTTTTCCCAATTAAGGACTAGGTTGGTCTCCTCACACCTAGCCAGGACTTGTCCTAAGTTCTCTAAACAGTTTGTGAATGAATCACCAAAGACTGAGAAGTCATCCATAAATATCTCTATCATGGATTCATCTAAGTCAGAGAAGATTGCCAACATGCACCTTTGGAACGTTGCTGGTGCATTGCATAAGCCAAAAGGCATTCTGCGAAAGGCAAATGTTCCAAAAGGGCAAGTGAAGGTGGTCTTCTCCTGGTCCTTAGGGTCTATAGTGATTTGGTTATATCCAGAATAACCATCTAGAAAGCAGTAATAAGCTCTACCAGCTATCCTATCTAACATCTGGTCAATAAATGGTAAAGGGAAGTGATCCTTTTTTGTTTCCTTATTCAATTTCCTATAATCCATACAAACTCTCCATCCTGTAATAGTTCTAGTTGGAATCAGTTCATTGCTCTCATTTACTACTACAGTCATCCCTCCCTTCTTAGGTACACATTGTATAGGACTCACCCACTGACTACTAGCTATAGGGAAGATCACACCTGCATCTAACCACTTGATGATTTCTTTTTTTACTACCTCTTTCATAGAGAGGTTCAACCTACGTTGGTGATCTACTCGGGGTGTATGCTCTTCCTCTAATATTATCTTATGCATGCAGTAAGAGGGGCTAATGCCTCTAATGTCAGCAATAGTCCATGCAATAGCCTTTCTATGTTGCTTAAGTAATAATATCAGCTCAACCTCATGCTTCTCACTCAATTTAGATGAAATAATAATAGGCAGAGTATCATTACTTCCTAAATATGCATACTTCAGATGAGTGGGTAAGGGTTTCAATTCTAAGACAGGTGGATGTTCAATGGATGGTTTTAAAGGATTCAGGGATCTGTCAGTCAGGTCTTTATTTATACAAACATGCTGTGTTTTATCTACAGGTATATCCATTATCTCAGAAACATTTAAATCAGTTAAATCTAACTGTACATATTCATTAGCATGCTTAGTTAATAATTCATGCTCCAGCTGTTCTTCCATCAGTGAATCTACAATGTCCATGCTAGCACAAGATTCAGAGTCAGAGGGGTACCTTAAGGCTTTATAAACACTAAATTTAACCTCCTCATCATGAACCCTCATAGTGAGCTCACCTTTCTGGACATCTATCAGGGCCCTACCTGTGGCTAGAAATGGTCTGCCTAATAGGATGGGGACCTCCGTGTCTGCTTCATAATCCAGGATGATGAAATCTGCAAGGAAAATAAACTTGTCAACCTTTACAAGAATATCCTCAATCTTACTCTCAGGGTATGCTATGGGTCTGTCTGCAAGTTGTAAAGTGACAGTGGTTGGACGTGCTTCTCCTATTCCTAGCTGGCGGAATAGTGATAGGGGCATGAGGTTTATGCTGGCTCCCACGTCACAAAGAGCTCTGCCCACGTGCTTGCCTCCTAGTTCTACTGGTAAGGTGAAGGAACCAGGATCCTTCTCCTTCTTGGGTAGCTTGTTCTGGAGTATGGCACTACACTCCTCAGTGAGATTCACTGTTTCAAATTCACCAATAATTTTTTTGTTAGTGATTATATCCTTTAAAAACTTAACATAAGAGGGCATAGACTGTAAAACTTCTACAAAAGGAATATTAACATGCACTTGCTTAAGAATTTCTAAAAATTTATTAAAGTGCACTTCCTGTTCTTGTTTTTTCTTTAGCCTTCGAGGGAATGGAGGTGGTGGCACATATGCAGGCACTTCAGGTCGCCTCAGAATAGGTGGAGGCCTTGGAATTTCTTCTATCTCTTCTATAATTGGCTCCAGCCTTGCTCCTGATGTGCTTGGTGATGGTTGACCTTGGTTTGGCAGAGACTCCAGTGGAGCACTAGACTCATTGTTCTCTACTCTCTTTGGGGCTTCTTTAGTGTTGCTCACCAACGGTCTCCCACTTCTAAGTTCAATTGCTTGAACTTGTTCTTTTCCATCTCTCCTTGGCACTTCAGTGTCAGCAGGGAGTCTACCTTGGGGCCTACTTTTGAGTTCATTGGCTAGTTGCCCTATTTGGTTCTCTAGGCTCCTGAGGGTAGCTTGCTGGCTTTGTAGAGTAGCATCATTCTTGGCGATGTACTCTTTGAGTAGATTTTCTACAGAAGACCCTACCGGTTGGTTGTATGGTTTTTGATACATGGATTGGTTATGTTGGGGTGTGAAACCAGGTGTTCCACTCGGTCTTGGTTGGTTAGGAGCTTGGTTAGTATTTTGCTTGCCACCCCATGAAAGATTTGGGTGGTTCCTCCAACCAGGATTGTAAGTGTTGGAATAGGGGTTGTTCCTAGGCTGCTGTTGGCTTCCAACATAGCAGACTGAGGCTGGATTCCAAGGGCAGTTGTTGCGTGCTCAATGTGTTAAAGATAAATAAGCAAGAAGGTAGAGAGAGCACTCAGAACATGCAAGCATACATGGTCTCACAGCAAGTAGTAAGTATATTTCATTCGTTTTTTCCACAGAGACTTATTTTTAGCTATTCATGAAGTGTATTTGTTAAGAAAGAAGGGGTGGATTTGATGGGGTAAAATTGGTTTTTAATTATCTAGTTTTTGCTGAATGTGTAAAGGAATGCAACATAAACAAATGCAAGTTGAAATTAGACTCAAAAGACTAGAGATGGAATTAATAAACGAAGAAGAAAACAGCTAAACAGAATGGTAACTTAGCAGAATTGCGGACACCGCAATTTTACCGCAATTGAATAACAGCGAAAGTTCGTAAATGGGTGAATTAAGGGCTACTAATGACTATCCTATAGGCATTTTTATACGATTCTCAAGCACTGGATCTACTCTCTATGCATCAAACTCACTCTATCTCATGTATCGTCCGATTCCATGCATTAGATTCTTTAGTTTACTCAACTCAAAGTAAGGTCTTAAGCATCTTGTTAAAACAGAAGTGTTTAGTTTGTACTAGGGAAACGCCTATTCCTAGGCCGTTTCCTGGTTACCATGAAAGGCTAGCATGATTATACGACTCTGAACTCTTACTCCTTCCAGAGGTTAGGAGTTCTTTGGACAAAATGGATGGCCAATCGAAATTGCCCGTGGGATGAAGCTTACATATAATCAATGTTTCGAGAGCTATCCTACCTGCTTGGTTCACGTTTTTTAGCCTATAGTTCTGTCATTAGCATGCCCCTAAGTGACTTAGCTACTCATGGATATATAGAGAACAGAAATGTAAGACAAAACAGACATGCTTAGAAGGGAAATATACTCCAAACAGTAAGACAAAACCGTAGCAGCAGAAGATGGAAACTGTGAAATGAAGTCTTGCAATTTGATTACTTTGAATGTTGAACGGACAAAAGGAAACTTAAAGGAAATAATTCAAAGACAGACAGCGACGCAATGCAGTAGATAGAACAATAAGCTAGAAACAACAATTGATCAAGCTGGAAATTAGAAAAGGAGAACAGAAAGCAGGAAATGACGCTTGGAAGCCTCGTTGCAGTCGCCTCGAATGAAGGGGATGAAAGGTCAGCCTTGCTTGGATGAATCCAATCGAGAGAGAAGAAGAATCTCCTCTCCTTCCTATCAGATTATCTATTCCAACAGCTGAGACTCTCACTCCAACAGACGGCAAAGGAAAACAGGGCGAAAAGATGGACTGCGAGAAGACTCTACGCTTTCGGATGATGCTTGAACCTCCGACTTTGACCCCCTTTTATAGTAGTTTGCAGGTGCGTTTGGGCCAAGGAGAACCATCAATCTTCAACGTCATATATCAGAATGGATGGAGGAGAAAGAACGAATCCCTGAAATTACGGAAATTAACAGAAAAGGATCAGTCAACTTACGGTTTTCACTTGAATAATTGCGGCTTCAGCAATGTTTTCGCAATGCTGTCGCAATGCAGTTTTTTCATTCTTTTCCTTCGGTTTTCAACCCTTTTCTTTCCTATTGTGCATAAGTCCTAATTTAGCTACCTTCTTCTCATTCTCATATTTAAGCATAGGTTTAGGCTAAATGCTATCAAAAACACCTAAAAGTGTACATCTTCTTAAGCTAAATGGGTCCTAAATAAGTCACTTTCAGAGACTTAACACACCCCCAAACTTAAGGCTTTGCTTGTCCTCAAGCATACTAAGGACTTACCTAGGCTGCTGTTTCTTCTTCTTTACCCACCTACTGACTCCCTTATATCCCTAACTATAGCACTGCTGTCCTGTGACACACTTCTCAGTTTAAAACTACCCTCTTATCTAGCTTCTTCTGACTTTGCCTGCCTAACACTCCTTCTGTTTTCATTTACTTCCTACAACTGATCTATTTACTTTTGTCATATCATGCCACTATCCCTAAGGTTTCAAACTCTGCCTAGCTTTACCTTAGACTCAGTACATGCTTCTAGCTTTATTTTTAATGTGTCTAGGATTCCTTAGAGTCATGCCAGTCTTAGTATTAACGGTGACAGTAGTACTTTTAAAGAACAACCTAAGCCCTGGCATCACTACATTGGATAAACACTCATCTCCCTAAACAACCCTACGAGTTACAACTTTGTGCTTAGCTAATTGAGGATCAGAGTTCTTTTTAAATAGGACACCTAAGCCACAAAGTTATAACTCCTAGGTATACATTCTTCTTCCCTATTCTTTTCCCTTTTTCTTACTTAGGTGGGGCCTCTCCTTTGGTTGCCTTTTGATGCAATGTCACTTGTGGGTCACAGACTTGGCACCGATTACTTAGCAACCTAAGAGAGACCCCCCTCTTTATTCTATTTTTCATTTTTTTTTTCAGTTCATCATTTTTTTTTAAAGGAGAAGAAGAATGCTTATGTTTCTAAGGGAGAGAGGAATGTTCCTAGGCCTAGGGTGGCCTCCCCCAAACTTCAACTACTCATTGTCCCCAATGAGTGTCTGAGGTGGCACACCCCCAAACTATCCTAGAAGCATCTAGTCTAAGGTAAAACAAAGAGAATCTAAAGCCCTAGGCATAGACAGAACATTGAAAAGAAAATATCACAGCAGCAGTAAATTAAAAAAACAGACAGTTAAGGGCTTAAAGCTGTGCATGCTGAGCTTTTTAGAGGTTGATTTTAAACTAGCAAAGGGTGTCCTATGACACTCATCCAGCATGCTTGTAGATAAGCTATATAAGGCAGTCATGACAGCAGCGAAAGATGGAATTTAAACAGATTACAGCCTAGCTAAACAGACAGTCCAAAACATGCTTTCAGTCATGAAAATTGCGGGTACCGCAATTATTTCGCAATTAGATCAGGGCAGATATAACAGTGACTAAGGCCCCTAAGCATGCTCTTTCCAGTCATTCACGGTCTCCTAAAAATAAAACAAAACTAACCTATCTAGTCACCTATCATCAGACTATACTAGGCAAAATTAAAAACATAAAACTAAGCATCTAAGACAGATCAAAAATGTACTAAAAACCGCATAATTCACATAGTCTATCAGAAAGCAGAAAATTGTCTTTTTTTTCTAAGGGAACAACAATACTCCCTTCAGTGCAATTCAAACCAGCACTCAAACGTCGTCATCCTCATCAGGTTGCCGTGGTCGTGGGGGCACCCATGGAGTCAGGAGATTTGTAGGGAAATCAGGGAAGATGCACCCAAGTTGGTCTGCAACTTCCTTGTCCCTAGCCTGCGCATAAGTGGCCCATTGAGCCATTCTCCTCTGCATATCCATCAGGCAGGCCATGGATAGGGACTGTTCAGCAGCCAGCCTATCCAGTTCAAACTCCATATTCCCCTTCCTCTTCAGCCTCAGGCTAGCAGGCAGCTCCAAGTGGCCTGTGTAAGCCATCTGCTGCTCCATGCGCTCGGTGAGGGACTCCTGCAAGCAAACATAGCTTGGTTATTGTGTTAGGGAAAAACAGTGGTCCCTTACCTTTCTTGGCGCACTCAGCAATAGCAGCAGTGATGACTTCTCCCACGTTGATCGTGAGACCTCTCATTATCGCATACACCAGCAGCGATCGGCCCTGGTTGATTGTAGTCTCGTGTGTCACTGGGGACAATCTCCTTCTCACGAACGAAAACCACACAGCCGCTTTAGCCGTGAGGTTGGCACTCATGAGAGTGTGCCTCCCATTGCGTGACACGGTCCACGCTGCCTCAGGCTGGCCAATGGTTCGAATGGCCTCCTCCAGCACTGCCTCAGTAGGCTGATCAACGATCCGAGCATAATCTGTATGTGTTTGGCCCTTGAGACCATAGGCTTCGTTGATGGCCTTGGCTGAGAAATCCACTTCTACCCCTCTGACCACAGACAGGCCATCCTCAGGGCTGAGCACATTGGCGTAGAAATCATACACCATGCTCGTGTAGGCTGGATTGGGCGGTCTGCAAAATTCCTCCCAGCCGTGGTTGATCACTCCTGCGCGCAAGAACTGCGGCAGGTCAGCAGGTCGGTCGAGGAAGCCTTTCTCGTGCAGCAACTCCCTCTTCCTCAGCTCAGCACCCCTGGACTCAGCATCAGAAGAAACATACCTCACTGACTGAGGCTCGTCTTCAGGGTAGAGCTTTGCCTTCCCTTTATCTGATGGCTTGGCTGATTCGGCAGCCTCAACCTTGAGTCGTTTGAGCGAAGGCTCGGTGCTCTCTTTCTCTGATGAAGGCACCTCCTTAGCCTTCTTCCTCTTTAGTTTCTTGGATCGCTTGGCTTTAAGGATCTTGGCCTTCTTCTTCTTCTTCAGCTTTGCCTCAATGTTAATCTGCTGCAGGCATGCCCCCAGCGTCTCTTCCATGGAATCATCCTGCTGTGCAGGACTCTCTGGGCTAGCTTCCCTTGCAGGCGAGAAGACCTCGTCTTCACCACCTTCCCCACTGCCCTGAGTGGATTCCTGGTACTCCCCATAGGGGAATTCAGGGTCAGGCCGTGGAGGCGTGTGCGAAGGCGTGGCACTCTGCTCTGCTGTAGGCGTCTGCACGGAATTCAGTGGTGAAGACGGCGTTTCAGGGCTCTGTGCAGGCGGTGACGATGAAAGCTCTGGGCTGTGCACGTGTCCAGATGGTGAAGAGTTGTGCGCAGGCGATGCAGATGGCGACGAACCCTTCTTGGTCGACTCGTGGGACGCACGATCTGTTTCTTGACTCTACACAGAGAGAGTCTTGGCTTTGCTTGGTTCGGCGGCCGTCTCGACACTCCACCGCCGTTTTTTGGGTGTACCTGCTGGTTCAGAGGGTCCAGCAGGGATCTCAGTGACAACCCTCCACTTCTTCCTACGGATTGGAAGCTTGGGAAGAGGTCCGGTGCGTACAGCACCAGCATCTGCAAGGGTCAGAAGTGCTTCCCTCGCAGCCGCTTCAGCTGCGTCATCAGCCTTCTTCTTGGCTGCGGATCTTTCAGCCCTTGTGGACACCATTGTCGAATCTTGGAGGTTTGGAGAGAAGGATCAAAGATGAAGAGAATCTCAGTTTTCTTGGAAATCAGAGAATGAGAGAATCGTATCGATCGAGCGCCTTCTAACGGATATAAAGGCAACGGCTAAATCCCAACGGCTCTATTTTGCGGATCCTGCAATTCCAGCGCAATTTTAGGGATTTCTTTTTATCTAATTGGCAAACTTTGTTCGTCCGTATCTTTTACTTGGCTCGATCGTTTCTTGATTTTTAAAGCTGGGATTACTCTCCTTGATCCCCTCTTTCGATTCCCTATAAAGATAAATAAAACAAACATTAAATACTTAATTAAAATCACACCACAAAACATACAAACGATAACCGGAAAAAGTGAGAAGAAAAAAAAAAAATAAACTAAGGCATTAGCCTTGACTAAACGAGCACAGTAACCACTCGTTCTCTCTCGTTTTTAGTTTCATGCTTCATTCAAGAGGAAGGCCGAGAGAGTCTTCACATCTCCTTCCTCATAGTAGTGCTTCAACCTCGCCCCATTGACCATAAATGGCTGACCTTGCTGCAAGTTCTTTATCTCTATTGCACCATGAACAAACACATTAGTAATGACAAATGGACCCGACCATCTAGACTTAAGTTTCCCTGGAAATAGTTTCAACCGTGAGTTAAACAACAAAACAAGTTGACCCTTCTTAAAGTCCTTAACTCTAAGTCTACTATCGTGCCAAATCTTGGTTTTTTCCTTGTACATCTTAGCATTTTCATAGGCCATATGCCTAAGCTCATCAAGCTCATGTAATTGCAAAGACCTCAGTGTCCCCGCATCCTTTACACAAAAATTCAATTCCTTCATGGCCCAAAATGCTTTGTTTTCTAACTCAAGTGGTAAGTGACAAGCCTTGCCATATACCAGCCTATAAGGGGACATACCTAGGGGTGTCTTGTATGCTGTCCTATAAGCCCAAAGTGCATCCTCAAGCTTGAAGGACCAGTCTTTCCTATTAGGTTTGACCACTTTTTCTAGGATGTTCTTAATTTCCCTATTTGAGATTTCAGCTTGGCCATTTGAGTGTGGGTGATAGGGAGTGGCTACTCTATGTCTAATGTTATATTTAGCCAACACTCTCTCCATAGCCTTGTTAATGAAATGTGACCCCTCATCACTAATGATGGCACGAGGTGTCCCAAACCTAGTAAAAATGTGCCTATGCAAAAAGTTGGTGACTGTTTTAGCATCATTATTAGGACATGCTTTGGCCTCTACCCACTTGGACACATAGTCCACTGCTACTAATATGTAAAGGTTACCTGATGATGGAGGGAATGGTCCCATTAAGTCAATGCCCCACACATCAAAGAGCTCTAACTCTAAGATGTAGGTGAGGGGCATCTCATCCTTTCGACTGAGGTTACCTGTTCTTTGGCATTCATCACAGCTGTGGGCATAGTTGTGGGCATCTTTGAAGATCGTTGGCCAATAATAGCCACTCTGAAATACCTTTGCAGTTGTTCTTTGGCCACCAAAGTGTCCACCATAAGGAGATGTGTGACAGTGCTGCAGCACAGACTTCGCTTCAGCAGCTGAAACACACTTCCGTAGTAAGCCATCAGCACAGGTTCTGTAAAGTGTGGGGTCATCCCATATGAATTTCCTTGCTTCATGAAGGAACCTCTTCTTCTCTTGTCCTCCTTTGAAAACTGGTAATACCTGTGATGCACGGAAGTTAGCAATGTCAGCAAACCAAGGTTCCTCATCGTTGTCACGATGAGTCAAAGCAAAGACATGTTCATCAATAAAAGCATCAGAAATTGCGGGGTCCGCAATTTTTTCGCAATTGTGCTGCAATCGAGACAGGTGATCTGCAACCACGTTTTCACATCCTTTCTTGTCTCGGATGTCCAAATCAAACTCCTGCAGCAACAACACCCACCTAATCAATCTAGGCTGGGCATCAGCCTTCCTCATAAGATATTTCAAGGCAGAATGGTCAGTGTATACAATTGTCCTAGTGCCTACAATATAGTTTCTAAATTTTTCGCAAGCAAACACTACAGCAAGCATCTCTTTCTCAGTAGTTGTATAATTACATTGAGCCTCATTCAAGGTCTTACTAGCATAATAGACAGGGTGTGTTAGCTTGTCAATCTTCTGGCCTAACAGTACTCCTACAGCATAGTCACTGGCATCACATAACATCTCAAAGGGCAGATCCCAATTTGGTCCTACTATGATAGGGGCTGTGACTAGTGCTTTCTTAAGGGTGGTCCAAGCTACTATACATTCCTTAGAGAAGATGAATGGTCTATTTAGCTCTAAAAGCTCACACAGAGGCTTGGCTATCTTATAAAAGTCCTTGATGAACCTTCTGTAGAAGCCAGCATGCCCTAAGAAGCTTCTAATGGCTTTGACATTCTGGGGCTCTACCAACTTCTCTATGATCTCAATCTTTGCCCTATCAACTTCGACTCCTGCCCTCGACACTCTATGTCCTAAGACAATTCCCTCATCCACCATAAAATGGCATTTTTCCCAGTTTAGGACTAGGTTGGTCTCCTCACACCTAGCTAGGACTTGTCCTAGGTTTTCTAGACAGTTTGAAAATGAGTCCCCAAAGACTGAGAAGTCATCCATGAATATCTCTATCATGGACTCATCCAACTCAGAGAAGATTGTCATCATGCACCTTTGGAAAGTTGCCGGTGCATTGCATAAGCCAAAAGGCATTCTGCGAAAGGCAAAAGTTCCAAAAGGGCAAGTGAAGGTGGTCTTCTCTTGATCCTTAGGGTCTATAGTTATTTGATTATAGCCTGAATACCCGTCTAAGAAACAATAGTAGGCTCTACCAGCTATTCTGTCTAGCATCTGGTCAATGAACGGTAGAGGGAAGTGATCTTTTTTAGTTTCTTTATTTAATTTTCTGTAATCCATACACACTCTCCACCCTGTGACAGTCCTTGTTGGAATCAGTTCGTTGTTCTCATTGACTACCACAGTTATTCCCCCCTTTTTAGGTACACATTGGATGGGGCTCACCCACTGGCTACTAGCTATTGGGAAGATCACTCCTGCATCTAACCATTTTATTATTTCCTTCTTTACTACCTCTTTCATAGAGGGGTTTAGCCTACGCTGGTGATCTACCCTAGGTGTGTGCTCTTCCTCTAGTATAATTTTGTGCATGCAATAAGAAGGGCTAATGCCTCGAATATCAGCAATAGTCCATGCTATAGCCTTCCTATGTTGCTTAAGCAGTAAAATCAGTTCTACCTCATGCTTTTCACTTAATTTAGAAGAAATGATAACAGGCAGAGTTTCATTACTTCCTAGATATGCATACTTGAGGTGAGTGGGTAGTGGTTTCAGTTCTAAAACAGGTGGATGCTCAATGGATGGCTTTAAAGAATTCACAGATCTATCAGTTAGGTCTATATTCATACATACATGCTGTGGTTTATCTACAGGCATATCCATTACGTCAGATATATTCAAGTCAGCTACATCTAATTGTACATATTCATTAACATGCTTAGTTAATAATACATGCTCCAATTGTTCCTCCATTAAGGAGTCTACTACGTCCATGCTAGCACAGGATTCAAGGTCAGAGGGGTACCTTAAAGCTTTATATACACTAAACTTCACCTCTTCATCATGAACCCTCATAGTAAGCTCACCTTTTTGGACGTCTATAAGTGCCCTACCTGTGGCTAGAAATGGTCTGCCTAGCAGGATGGGGACCTCCTTGTCTGCCTCATAGTCCAGGACAATGAAATCTGCAAGGAAAATAAATTTGTCAACTTTCACTAGAATATCCTCAATCTTACCTTCAGGGTATGCGATGGATCTGTCTGCTAGTTGTAAAGTGACAGTGGTTGGACGTGCTTCTCCTATTCCCAACTGGCGGAATAGGGACAGGGGCATGAGATTTATGCTGGCGCCCAGGTCACAAAGCGCTCTGCCCACGTGCTTGCCTCCAAGTTCTACAGGTAAGGTGAAGGAACCAGGATCCTTCTCCTTCTTGGGCAGCTTGTTCTGGAGGATGGCACTGCACTCCTCAGTGAGGTTTACTGTTTCAAACTCACCAATTATTTTTTTGTTAGTAATGATGTCCTTCAAAAACTTTACATAAGAAGGCATAGACTGTAAAACTTCTACAAAAGGAATGTTAACATGCACTTGCTTAAGAATTTCTAAGAATTTATTAAAATGAACTTCCTGTTCCTGCTTCTTCTTAAGCCTTCGAGGGTATGGAGGTGGTGGCACATATGCAGGCACGTCAGGGCGCCTTAGGATAGGTGGAGGCCTTGGAATTTCTTCTACCTCCTCAATAATTGGCTCTAGCCTGGCTCCTGATGTGCTAGTTGGTGGTGGACCTTGGTTTGGCAGAGACTCCAGTGGAGCACTAGACTCAGTGTTCTCTACTCTCTTTGGTGTGTCCTTTGTGTTGCTCACCAATGGTCTTCCACTCCTAAGTTCAATTGCTTGAACTTGTTCTTTACCATCTCTCCTTGGTACCTCGGTGTCAGCAGGGAGTCTACCTTGGGGCCTACTCTTAAGTTCATTGGCTAATTGGCCTATTTGGTTTTCTAGGCTCCTCAGAGTAGCTTGCTGGCTTTGAAGAGTAGCATCATTCTTAGCTATGTATTCCTTGAGTAAGTTTTCTACAGAAGATCCTACAGGTTGATTGTATGGTTTTTGGTACATTGACTGATTATGTTGGTGAGTGAAACCAGGTGTTCCACTCGGTCTAGGTTGGTTAGGATTTTGGTTAGTGTTTTGTTGGCCACCCCATGATAGGTTTGGGTGGTTTCTCCAACCAGGGTTATAGGTGTTGGAGTAGGGGTTATTCCTAGGCTGCTGCTGGCTCCCAACATAGCAGACTGAGGATGGATTCCCAGGGCAGTATTCGTATGGGTGCCCTTCCCCACAGAATCCACAGATAAGTGCCTCGCCTTGACTTGGTTGGGTGCCCATTGACATGGCTGTGGCGGTATTGGCACTGGTTTGGAGATTGGCCTGAGCCATTTGCTTAACTAGGTTGGTCAGAACGTTTATTTGGGTGCTCATGGCGCTTAGAGCATCCTTGTCTTGAGCTCTAGTTGGCTCTACTGGATCATCTGACCACCTACAGTGAGATGTTGAGATCTTCTCCAAGATCTCATAAGCTTCGTTGTAACTCTTGAACAACATGGAACCTCCAGCAGATGAGTTTAAAACTTGTCTGGTGCTGGGGTTGCATCCTTTAAAGAAGACTTCTATTTGGATACACCATGGAATGCCATGATGTGGACATTTAATGAGAAGGTCTTTGAATCTTGTCCAAGCTTCGTGAAGAGACTCACTCGGAGCTTGTTTAAATTTGATGATATCATCACGAAAGGTAGAATTCCTATCTGGTGGGAAATATTTGACTAGGAATTTTTCTGCTAAGTCTGTCCAATTGAGGACAGATCCTGAGGGTAATGAATTTAACCACGTTTTGGCTTTGTCCCTCAAAGAGTAAGGGAACAGATATAGCCTCAGGGCTTCTTGGGACACTCCAGGAATGAGGAAGGTATCACTGACTCCTAGGAAGTTCCGAAGGTGGTTATGAGGGTCCTCATTTTCTATTCCAAAGAATTGTCCCACAGTGGACAACATTTGGAACATCACTGGTTTTAACTCGAATGAGTTGGCAGTGATTTCAGGACGGATTATGCTGGGGTTCAGCTCCCCAGGCATAGGTACTAGGTACGAAAGGATGGCGCTATCCTTGTCATTCGCTATTTCAATGGGATTGCGAGTGACATGCACCAGGTTTTGATCTATTCCAGCCATTTCTTCTTGAGTGGATTGCGGAGACTCTGCGGTTTCAGCAATTATTTGAGGTAAAAGGGGTTGTTTAAAGAGACGTTTCTTGGCTCTATTTCTAGCTTTAAATAATCTCTCAGGCTCAGGGTTGAACTCTAGATCACTACTTGGAGTCTCATTCATAAACTACCCTAAATGGTACCTGAAGAAGAAATGAAGATGGATCAAACTCAATGGAAAATAACTCGGTGTTTCAGACTTAACAAACTTCGTTTTCACTTAAAATAAGTCCCCGGCAGCGGCGCCAAAAACTTGTTGCGTGCTCAATGTGTTAAAGATAAATAAGCAAGAAGGTAGAGAGAGCACTCAGAAGATGCAAGCATACATGGTCTCACAGCAAGTAGTAAGTATATTTCATTCGTTTTTTCCACAGAGACTTATTTTTAGCTATTCATGAAGTGTATTTGTTAAGAAAGAAGGGGTGGATTTGATGGGGTAAAATTGTTTTTGAATTATCTAGTTTTTGCTAAATGTGTAAAAGAATGCAACATAAACAAATGCAAGTTGAAATTAGACTCAAAAGACTAGAGATGGAATTAATAAACGAAGAAGAAAACAGCTAAACAGAATGGTAACTTAGCAGAATTGCGGACACCGCAATTTTACCGCAATTGAATAACAGCGAAAGTGCGTAAATGGGTGAATTAAGGGCTACTAATGACTATCCTATAGGCATTTTTATATGATTCTCAAGCACTGGATCTACTCTCTATGCATCAAACTCACTCTATCTCATGTATCGTCCGATTCAATGCATTAGATTCTTTAGTTTACTCAACTCAAAGTAAGGTCTTAAGCATCTTGTTAAAACAGAAGTGTTTAGTTTGTACTAGGGAAACGCCTATTCCTAGGCCGTTTCCTGGTTACCATGAAAGGCTAGCATGATTATACGACTCTGAACTCTTACTCCTTCCAGAGGTTAGGAGTTCTTTGGACAAAATGGATGGCCAATCGAAATTGCCCGTGGGATGAAGCTTACATATAATCAATGTTTCGAGAGCTATCCTACATGCTTGGTTCACGTTTTTTAGCCTATAGTTCTGTCATTAGCATGCCCCTAAGTGACTTAGCTACTCATGGATATATAGAGAACAGAAATGTAAGACAAAACAGACATGCTTAGAAGGGAAATATACTCCAAACAGTAAGACAAAACCGTAGCAGCAGAAGATGGAAACTGTGAAATGAAGTCTTGCAATTTGATTACTTTGAATGTTGAACGGACAAAAGGAAACTTAAAGGAAATAATTCAAAGACAGAAAGCGACGCAATGCTGTAGATAGAACAATAAGCTAGAAACAACAATTGATCAAGCTGGAAATTAGAAAAGGAGAACAGAAAGCAGGAAATGACGCTTGGAAGCCTCGTTGCAGTCGCCTCGAATGAAGGGGATGAAAGGTCAGCCTTGCTTGGATGAATCCAATCGAGAGAGAAGAAGAATCTCCTCTCCTTCCTATCAGATTATCGATTCCAACAGCTGAGACTCTCACTCCAACAGACGGCAAAGGAAAACAGGGCGAAAAGATGGACTGCGAGAAGACTCTACGCTTTCGGATGATGCTTGAACCTCCGACTTTGACCCCCTTTTATAGTAGTTTGCAGGTGCGTTTGGGCCAAGGAGAACCATCAATCTTCAACGTCATATATCAGAATGGATGGAGGAGAAAGAACGAATCCCTGAAATTACGGAAATTAACAGAAAAGGATCAGTCAACTTACGGTTTTCACTTGAATAATTGCGGCTTCAGCAATGTTTTCGCAATGCTGTCGCAATGCAGTTTTTTCATTCTTTTCCTTCGGTTTTCAACCCTTTTCTTTCCTATTGTGCATAAGTCCTAATTTAGCTACCTTCTTCTCATTCTCATATTTAAGCATAGGTTTAGGCTAAATGCTATCAAAAACACCTAAAAGTGTACATCTTCTTAAGCTAAATGGGTCCTAAATAAGTCACTTTCAGAGACTTAACAGCAGTATTCATACAGGTGCCCTTCCCCACAGAATCCACAGATAAGTGTCTCACCTTGACTTGGTTGTGTGCCCATTGACATGGCTGTGGCGGTGTTGACACTAGTTTGGAGATTGGCTTGAGCCATTTGTTTAACTAGGTTGGTCAGGGCGCTTATTTGGCTACTCATGGCATTGAGTGCGTCCTTATTTTGAGCTCTACTTGGCTCGATTGGATCATCTGACCACCTACAGTGAGATGCTGAGATCTTCTCCAAGATCTCATAGGCTTCGTTATAACTCTTGGACAGCATGGAACCTCCAGCAGATGAATTTAACACTTGTCTGGTGCTGGGGTTGCATCCTTTGAAAAAGACCTCTATTTGGATACACCATGGAATGCCATGGTGTGGACATTTAAGCAGAAGGTCCTTGAACCTTGTCCAAGCTTCGTGAAGGGACTCATTTTCAGCTTGTTTGAACTTGACTATGTCATCACGAAAGGTAGAATTCCTATCAGGTGGGAAATATTTGACTAGGAATTTCTCCGCCAAGTCTGTCCAATTGAAGACTGATCCAGAGGGTAATGAGTTTAACCACGTCTTTGCTTTGTCCCTTAATGAGTAGGGGAAGAGGTAGAGCCTCAAGGCTTCTTGGGAAACTCCAGGGATGAGAAATGTATCACTAACTCCTAGGAAGTTTCTAAGATGGTTGTGGGGATCCTCATTTTCCACTCCAAAGAATTGTCCCACAGTGGACAACATTTGGAACATTACTGGCTTTAACTCGAATGAGTTCGCAGTAATTTCAGGGCGGATTATGCTTGGGTTTAGCTCCCCAGACATAGGTACTAGGTAGGAAAGAATGACATTATTCTTATCATTCGCTATTTCGATGGGATTGCGAGTGGTAGGTACCGGATTTGGGACTGGTATATCCATTTCTTCTTGATAGAATTGCGGAGACTCCGCGGTTTCAGCAATTATTGGAGGTATAGAGGGTTGGTTAAAGAGACGTTTCTTAGCTCTATTTCTGGCCCTAAGTAATCTCTCAGGCTCAGGATTGAACTCTAGATCGCTACTTGAAGGCTCATTCATAAACTAACCCAATGGTACTTTCAAAAGAAATGAAAATAGATCAGCTCCAATAGATATTAAACTTTATGTTTCTAACTTAACAAACTTCGTTTTCACTAAACTAAATCCCCGGCAGCGGCGCCAAAAACTTGTTGCGTGCTCAATGTGTAAAAGAAATAAGCAATAAGAGAGAGAGCACTCAGAACATGCAAGCATACATGATCTTGTTAGCAAGTAGTAAGTATTTTTTCATTCGTTTTCCCACAGAGATTTATTATTAGTTACTCGCGAAGTGTATTGTTAAGCAAGAATAGGTGGATTTGATGGGGTAGAATTGGTTTTAAGTTGTCTAATTACTAAGGAATATGTAAAGGGAGCAACATAAACAAGTGCAAGTCAATGATAAACTCAAATGTAAAGAGAAGAGATTAATAAACGAAGAGGCAAATAGCTAAAACAGAATTTTAACTTAAAAGAATTGCGAGAACAACAATTCTACCGCAATGTTACTAACAGCGAAAGTGTGTAAAATGGAGAAACAAGGGCTACTAACGACTCCTCTATAGGCATTTTCACACCATTCTCAAGCATTGGACCAACTCACTATGCATCAAACTAACTCATTCTCATGTATCTTCCGATTTCATGCATTAGATTCTTTAGTTTACTCATGTCCAAGTAAGGTCTTAAGCATCTTGTTAAAGAAGTAAGTTATGATTTGTACTAGGAAAACGCCTATTCCTAGGTCGTTTTCTGGCTACCTTGAGAGGCTAGCATGAGTGTATGACTCTGAACTCTTACTCCTTCCAGAGGTTAGGAGTTCTTTGGACAAAATGGATGGCCAATCGAAATTGCCCGTGGGATGAAGCTTACATACAATCAATGCATTCGAGAGCTATCCTACATGCTTGGTTCACGTGTTTTAGCCTATAGTATTGTCATTAGCATGCCCCTATGTTACTTAGTTACTCATGGATGTAGAGAGAACAGAAATATTAGATGAAGTAGACATGCTTAGAAGGAAATTAAAGACAAAACAACAAGGAAAAACAGTAGGCAGAGAAGATAAAGACAAAGTGCGAAATGATGAATTGTGCTTTGATTAATCAATTGTTTGAATGAACAGATGAAGACTTAAACTTACTAACATAAAGACAGAAAACAACGAAATGGAATGGATTAACTAATGGGGAAGAAATAACAACAAACGGTGCTGGAAATGAAAAGTTAAAGACAGAAAGTAGTAAAGTGAGCTTGATCGCCTCGCCGCAGACGCCTCGGCTGAAGGGAGAGAAAGGTAAGCCTTGCTTGGATGAATCTTCTCTCCTTTCTATCAGATTGTCGACTCCAACAGCTGAACCTCTCAAACCAACAGACGGAGAAGAGAATGAATGGGAAAGACTGCGCTGCGAAGAGACTTCTACGCTTTCGGATGATGATCCAACCCTCCTCTTTGACCTCCTTTTATAGTATTCTGCAGGTGCGATTGGGCCAAGGAGAACCATCCATCCTCAACGTCGTACTTCAATATGAATGGAGGAGAAAGAACGAATCCCTGAAATATCGGATCACAACAGAAAAAGGTTAGCCAACTTACGGATTTCACTTAAAACATTGCGGTTTTAGCAATGTTTCCGCAATGCTTCCGCAATGCACAATATTCATTCTTTTAACTTCCTTTTTCATTCCTTTTCTTCCCTTTTGCACACAAGTCCTAATTTAGCTTCCTTCTTCTAATTCTCATATATAAGCATAGGTTTAAGCTAAATCCTATCAAAAACACCTAAGAGTGTACATCTTTCTAAGATAAATAAGTCCTAAAAAGGTCACTTTTGGAGACGTAACAGGTATGTCCCCATACCGGTTGGTTTTTGGTAAGGCGTGCCACTTACCCGTTGAGATTGAGCACAAAGCACCGGGTGATCAAGAAGTGTAACATGAGCTCTGACGAAGCTGGCGAGGCACGACTGCTTCAGTTACAGGAATTGGAGGAACTGCGTCTGGACTCCTACGAGAACTCCAAGATCTATAAAGAGAAGTCCAAGCAGTTTCATGACCGAAGGATCTTAGAGAAGAACTTCGAAGTCGGTCAGAAAGTTCTATTGTTCGATTCCCGTCTGAAGTTCATGCCAGGTAAGCTTCGTTCCCGTTGGAAAGGACCCTATATCATAACTAAAATCTTTCCTTATGGCAGTGTGGAGATTCAGAGCTTGAACTCGGAGGAGGTGCAAAAAGTGAATGGGCACCGGTTGAAGACTTTCCACGAGGGGGACGCTGAGTGCTATGACGCCACATTACTTCTAGCGCCGCCCCCGATCGATTATGGATGAGTGGTCGAGAGAATACAGTCGAGCAATCGACTCTAAAAATTTGCGCTTCTCGGAGGCACCCGAGCTTGGACTGTAATTCAGTTATTTACTGCTTTGCTTTTGTATATATTTGCTTTTGAGTTGTTGTTTGTTTTCTTGTTTTCCTAGGAGAAAAGGTGGAATGGCCGGCAATTCGAGAGCACATTGGAGGACGTTGGTGCACATCTCCACCCGTCGGCTCCATAAGATTCAGGGGAGGTTTTCTGTTCCCTTAGGATTTTATTGTTTTTATAGTTGAATGCATTGGGGACAATGCATATCTTAAGGTGGGGGGTGGAGTTGTTGATAGATAGAGATGAGACTTCTTAGTATTTGTCGAGCATATGTATACTCTGGCTGTTAGATTAGAATCTGAATGCATGTTGTCCGATGAGGACGGTCTGTGATTTGTTTGTGAACACTCTGTATTTGCATGATTCGAAAATTTGACGATGTATGCACTTTTTGAGCCTATTTTAAAAAAAATTATGTTATTTCCCTACATTCACTAAGCACATAGCACTCTTATCCTCAGTTCTGTAGGTCTAGACTGATCTTATTTTGTCTGAAACCTTGTTGTCACCCCGAAAGGTACCATTAGGGAGGCTTGATGTGTAGAAGTAGTAATGACTCATCTGTTGTATAGCATAGCTATTGCCTAAAATAAAAAAAAAGTGTTAGCATGAAAAATAAAAACTCTAGAGTTGCTCCTCCTTCTTGTGTTGCCCGTGTAACCAGGGGCGATCGTGTAACCCACGGTTGTCACTGCATGAAAGGGGAACTAATAGAAGTGAGCAATGGTCCTTAAAAACGTGAAGCTAAAATTTGGTTTGACGTGTTAGGCTCTCTTGGAGAAAAATAAAAAAAAAAAGTGGTTCAAAAAGAAAAATGGGTACAAAGTACTCAAAGAAAAGAATAAAATTTAGGCCTTATGTTTTGTTGCTTTTTCTATCGTTGAAAGCCATTAGATTGTTCTTATCGCCATAAGTAGGGGGAAAACGAGTTATAGGACTATATAAGGTTGTTTCGGGCTTGCGTGAGCTAGGGTGAGAGGTGCTAAACACACACACACGTAAGGGAATAGGAGTTTAAATTTTGAAATGATTTCAACGTTTGCATGCATTTGATGGTTTTACATTTATTCAAGTACCTTGTTTCACAAGCATTGAGATTAAAGTTTTCAGCATGCGTTTAATTCTTTGGAGATTATTTAGAGTATACCTTGCTCGAGGACTAGCAAGATTTAGGTCGGGGGTATTTTGATAGCTCCAAAATAGAGTTATCTTAATGTCCCTAATTCTAGCTAAAACCATGACATATATTGATTAAAATGCTTCCTTGTAGGTGATTTCATGGTGAAGAGCTCGGGAAGTTCATTGATGATTTTCGGGGCTAAAACGGTCATTTAAGAGGTTTCGGGAAGTGTTCGGGTCAAAAAGATAGGCCAAACGGAGCCCGAGAGCCAAAACGACCCAAAATTGGGCTAAGAGGCGAGAGGGCAGCGCCCAGGCGCCGGCGCCCAACGCCCAGGCGCCCAACGATCGCAGCACGCCCACGGCCGCGCCCAGACGGCCAGACGCGTGCGCGCCGCCTCGCCTCGCCCTCGCCTCGCCCGCTCCGCCTCAGCGCCCGCGCGCCCGTCATTGAAAATCCGCGCGCGCCCCCAGCGTCTCGACGCTGCCCCAACGATTCCCGAAGATTGACGAGTGCCAGCGTCGAGCGCGCGTCTCAACGCTCACTCAACGCCGACAGCGTCGCGACGCTGGCCTAGCGTCTCGACGCCTCGAAGTCTGAAGCGCGCATTTGAAATTCCACCCGAGAGCAAGCGTCGAGCGACAGCGTCTCGACGCTCGCTCGACGCCGCGCAGCGTCTCGACGCTACCCCGCATGCGCGCGGCAGCCAACTTAGGGCACAGCGTCGAGACGCTTGCCTAGCGTCTCGACGCTCCGAGTTTAAAAAGCGTGAAAACGCAAATTTGCAGCCAACTTTTGCTTCTTCTTCTTCCCCAAGTTTCTCCTCTCGGGTCTACCACCAAATTCCACCATTTTTGTACTTCTTCTCCTTCTTTGTGCATGATTCCAAGCTCTTCCATGGGGGATTGGATTAATTCATCCTCCATGGAAGGCTAAACCGAGGTTAGTGCTTAATTTTGGGTTTGGATTTGTAAATTTTGGATGTTTGGGGAGATTTTTCCCCTTTGTAAATGTTGAGAAATTAGCTTGATTATGCATCTTCTTGCTTGTTCTTCATAATATCTAGCATGTGTAGCTAAATTAGGTTGACGCCCTAGTTCCTATGCATGATAGAGGGCTAAAGGTTGGGACGTATAATTGCCCATACCGCTAGGTAGCACGGGTCTAAGCATGGCTAATTAGTTCGGCCCAAAGTGACAGTTAGTAATCTGAATTAATTAACGTTTTCATGTCAGGCTTAAGGCAAGAGAGAAACCGGATTAGTCTTAGGATTAAGTCGTCGCAATGTTCCCGTCACTGGCACGTAATCGATTTAGGGGTCGCTACCTTGGATAGATTATTGGCCAAGTTTAATTAGAACTGCACGCATCTAATTAAATCCTTGGGTCATTTGAGTTAGAAATAACTAAATGAATTGTGCGCATGAATTAGCTAGCGAGTAAATTGTATCAATGATCCGAACATCCATAACGAGCAATTCCATTTCTCGAAGTTAAGCACAACCGTTTAATTTTTGCACGTTGTCATTTAATTTTCCGTTAGTTTGCATATTAGGAGCTCCCTTCCCCCCAAACCAAATTACAATTCTTTTACTTGTGCATACTTTTTATTCCTAGCAAATTAGACTTAGTTAGATTAAATTTCTTATTTCCCTGTGGATCGACCCCGTTACCACTAAGCTTCAATTAGGTCGGTGTACATCGGGTTTATAAATTTTATTTTGGCAAGCCTCGACAGCTTCAATTCGGAGTACCACATAAAGTGCTCTACCACTCTTAAAAAGGCAAAGTACATAACAATTCGTAAAGGAAGCGTGCAAAGGTCCGAAAGCAATGAACAACGTAGACAGTAGTAAATGATTCAGAACAGTATGTCAAATAGACAGCAAGTAGTTTAGAAAGCAGTAAGATGTGTAAGGATCCTCCAAGTCGCAAGACGCCTCAGATGAAGGGGAAGATTAGCTGATCTTGGGGATAATTTCAATCAGAAGAGAAGAGGGATCTTCTCTTCTTCCTCTCGAATTATCGACGCCAAGGGCTTGTTTCTTCGATCCAACAAACGGGGGAAAAGTTTTGTCTGCAGGTTTCTTCACGATCGGGCACTCCTCGCTTCCAGATTGATTGTGTTTTCCATCGTCATTCGGCTCCTTTTATAGCCTCTACAGGTACCTTCAGCTGCGGATCTCCATCCATTCTGGAGTAACAACCTTCCACGCGGCAGCAGTAGAAAAGCTTGGCGGCTGAAAAATCGCAACAACGAAGACTGACGGCTGGAAAAATGTAGCAGAAAAGACTCGCGTTGCGGTTTTATTGCGAGGGCCGCAATATTTCCGCAATGCACCTGCAATGTACAATTTAGCTCTTTTTTCACCATTTTGCATCCTTTTTCGTTCCTTTTCCAAATAAGCCTTAAATTAGCATCATTTCTCAAATTATCACTTTTAAGCACACATTAAGCTAACTTCTAACAAAAACACTCAAGAACTTCCATGATTTTTAAGTAATTAAGGCCCTAAATAATGCAGTTTTGGAGAGGTAACATTGAGCCTGATCCACAATCATGTCATACATGAAGCTCAAGTACTCATTCTTCGCCATGGGTGTTGGTCATTGGTATAGGATAAACCAAACGTGTTTCACTTTATTCCAGTAAACTCTTTTACTGAATAAAACTAATAACTCTTTATTCTAAATAGATTACTTACAAACACAACAGTTTACAAACCACGAGTTTTAGGACATAAAACCCAACAAACTCCCATCTGGACTTAAACGTCGGTGGTGTACATGTTGGTAGAGAAAACTAATATATCACATATCAGAAGTTTTATTTCACTTTCCTATTCAACAACTCGAAGCCCTAGACTCTTCTAGGTGTCTCTCAAACAATTTAGCCATGAGAGGCTTAGTAAACATATCAGCATGAAGTGCTGTGAGGCTTTCCATGTGACCGTCACACTCCTCACTGCACTAACCTATAGCTCAACTTATAAACATTTGCTGCTTAAGAAGCTGCAACAAGATTTAGCTACCACCGAGGAATCAACAATACAACTCTTGTATTCTACTCCTCATATGCACTGGGACAAAATTTTAACCAGAGTCCAATCCAATTGGACTGATATCTTCTAACAGCTCCCACTGCATAGCACATATCGGGTCATGTATCTCAGAAGATACATCTGACCCCCAATATGTAAGCACACGGGTGCATCTCATATCCTCAACCCTTGAGGTGTCTCAGGAAACCATTTTCGCAGACCATCTTATATTAACAACATTTTGTGAATATAAGATTTTTATAGACAACACTAGTGATTTGTTCTTTCGACTCAGATCAACCTGAATCCATAGAACAAACTAAGCCCTCGTCCAAAACAGTTTGGGAATGGGTCGCTAGTTTATGCTTAAATGTCGGAAGGAAATCCTACATCATATTGTATGATTAGGACATAATCTACGGAAACAAGTTATGAAAGCTACATCATTGACTAACCATTTGTCAAACAAGGTTTATCAAACTATTGTTCAAAGCCATAAGATTTCATCACTATATCAAACCTTATAGTTTGGATTTTGATGCTAATTCCAATTCATAAATGAATCGAATAACTCGCAAACAATTTGCTCTTTGTCCTGAACTATGAATCTTTCTAGTTGAGACTTATAGATACTCAAATCAAGATCGAGAGTCTTGACATTCACTTGTCTTATTCTATGAAAATAGAACATGGCAATGGATAAGAGTCATCTATTTAACTTACATCTGGTAACAAGAGAAAGAGAGTATACCCAATAAACCCTTTCCCTTCGGGACAGTCTCTTTACCAGAAAGTCAAGCCATAAAGGTTTTCACCTTAGTGGCTTGGTCTCTTTACTATCCAATGATTCATGGCTTTAAGTCATTCGACCTTGTCTACATTATCCATTACCTAATTAAAGACAACGAATCCTCAATGTCATCATCAAATATGACAACTTCGAGTTTAAGACAGGCTAATACAGCGAACCGGGATGACCTACAACCCTTCCACTGCATTGAGGTTTTCTTAACAGTTGAGAAGCTCTAGTTTGATCAACAACCATTGTTGTATAAATTATAGCTTTCTATTTTAAACTATAAGTCTTAACACGCTAGTTGTTTTCGAGTTTACTAGAACGCACTTGTATACATCTTTTGCGAAATGAACTGTTCATTATCAAACAAAAGACACAATATACAACTGTTCAGTTTAAACTAGAAATATAGATAATAATTACATCAAATGGAATTATTTATATACAACAACTACATCAAGCTCCCACTGGTTCAGCTGCGACGATGTCTTCACAAGTCATCTCGTGTCAAGAAATCGGCTATCAGGAACTAGTTTCCTGAAAAGAAAAACAAACATATTTAGTGGTTCCTTAAGACATCCAGGTATGACATTCATATTCCACTAAACTTGTTTAGACAAATAAATCACATTTACCTTGTCGTTCTTTCTCAGCCTGTTTCTCAGCAAGGTATTTGGGGCAGTTGCGCTTCCAATGCCCATCTTCATTACAATGGAAACACTTTCCTTTGTCTGAAGACTTTGCCTTGCAAACAGCAGGGCCTTTGCCTTTCCTCCTATTTTTCTTCTTCTTTTGAATAATCTTATTAGTCACAGAAGTGGATTCAGACTTACTCTCTGATGCAGACCCCTTGTGGAATTTCTTAGAAGTGACAACATTTGCCTCCTTCTCTTTTCCCTTAGAGGTGCGCAGCGACTGATAAGTATGAAGCTCATTTAAGAGAGAAGTCAAGTTGTATTCTATCTTATTCATCACAATATTGGATCTGAAATTAAGGAAACTCTTCGGAAAAGATTCCAAGATAAAACAAACTTGGCTTTTCTCATCGATGGAAGAATCGTTTACTTCCGCCGCATTAAAGTGGACCATCATGTTAAGGACATGTTCCCTAATAGAGGTACCCTCCACCATGCTCGAGTTATAAACGTACTTGAGGGCTTCATGACGAAGAGATGAGGGCGGCTGTCCAAACATCCCTTGTAATGAAGACATGATTTCCTTCGCAGAAACCATAACCTCATGCCTCTTGGCCAAAACATCTTGCATCTTTGCCAAGATATAGACTCGGACTTTATCATTAGCCCTAATCCATCCATCGTATGCCTCTCGAACAATTCGAGATGCATTCGAGCCAGGAGTGGGAGGACATTCCGCCGTTAAGACAAACCTCAGGTCATCAAGAACCAGAATCGTATTTAGGTTCGACTTCCAGGTCCCGTAATTCTCTTCGGTCAACTTGTCGTGAGCTAGCAACTGTATAAACGAGCTCGACATGCTGAAAATAATGTAAGTCTATTAGTGAAACAGTTTTAACCTATTTAAACCAATTAAAAGGTTTAGCAGCAAATAAAGTACCAAAACTCCTTATTCACTAGCAACGATACTTTAGTAAGTTAGAATGGTCGCTACCGTAGGGCAGTCGAGCACACCTTTACTAAATCAAGACAATCTTGACTAAATGCTATTACCAGAATAACTCATATTCCTATAGCATCTTAGTTATCGTTTTTGGTCTGGATTTACTAACTCTTTAGAAAATTTCATAAGTGTGACCCTCCATTTTTAGAATTCACAGGACGGCCCCAACAGTGCAACCATAGGGAATGTCAAAGTTGGGAATGGCCCTGTGTTTCTTTATCCATAAATGGTGATTGAGATGTTCCGACTCCCATGAAACGACCCTCCGTAGGGATTGGTACCACTCTTGGGTACCTTGCAGGCGGAACATGGGAATCTCACGGTTCAATCCAATGGAGGAGACCGTAGGAAGTACTCGTACTTCCTTCTCCCACTTACTATAAATACTTACGCCATTCATCTTGCTATTGAAAGATGGAAACGCCACCCGTCTAGAGATGCCACATATGGCATCATGAGGCCAAGCATAATTCTCACGTTGTGAACTTCAGGGAGTGCGTAGCAGGAGATGGATATATCATATATTCCTTCTCAACACATCTACTAAGTATTTTAGATGATTTACAGTAAATACTCAGGTTTTATCTTGCCAAGTAAATAAAACCTTAAGTCTAGGCAAACATTTTACCTAAGATGTCTAGGTTATAAACACTTTTACTAACCTCACACCTCTCACGCATGCTCATAAAATCGGGTTAACTTTACTCAAGTACCTGATAGTCCCGAGGTAGGAGGTGTTCCGTCAGTTCAAAATCCTCCAACCTAGACGGGAGTTCACCGGGTGAGTTTCTCATAACCTTAGTATTTACGAGATTTCGACCTATACATCTAATGAAACAGATCGAATCATTTAACCCTAAATGAACATGTTTTTATCTATGTTATAGATTTTAAAAGTCTAAGTTCTTTTTATCTTGCAAAAACTAGACTTACTACAACAAACATCTACATGCTTCTCAAACATCTTTTCGCTAAGGAATGACAAGTTGATTATTTAACTTCATAATCAATATAACACTTATATCGATTATGCTCTAAAACATACAACTCGTAATTCATAAATTAATATAACACTTATATCAATTCTCATGAATTAAGCATGCATCATATACATTATAACACATATAACATACAATATGAAACTAATGTTGGATGTTTAATTTCATAATTAATATAACAATTATATCAAATATTCTATTAACCAAACAACAATTTCTAATTCATAAATTAATATAACACTTATAACATACAATATGCATAAAATAAAGGCAACATATGTTGTATGTTCAATTTCATAATTAATATAACACTTATATTAATTAATCTATTAAACTAACAACATATAATTCATGAATTAATATAACTTTTATATCAATACTCGTGAATTTCTAAATATGCGTATTATGTTTGGGGGGCCAATTTTTTTTTATGTAAATATATATAAAAAAAATATCACAAAAAAATCGTTTGAATTCACACTTACACATTATATTGACCTTAACAAAAATATATTAGTGAAGTCTAAATTCAAATAAACTTAGTATTATCATATAATTTAGCCTATCTCGATGTCTTATTAATTATAAAAATAAATAAATTACGATTTTAGCCATGAATTTTAAAGCTTGAGTCTATTAGGTCCCTAAACCTTAAAAAGTTTTTAATAGGTCCCTAAACTTTCAATTTTGTATCTTATAAGTTTCTAAACTTTAAACATAAACATTAGGTTTCTAATGAATCCCTGAATTTTAAAAAATGTCGAATAGGATAAAGATATATTAGACTTAAACTTAAAAATTCGAGAGATACAAAATTGAAAGTTGAAAAATATAGTGAACATTTTTTAAAGTTTGTGATTTATTAAGCACAAAATTAAATGTTCAAAGACTTATTAGATATTTTTAAAAAAAATATTATTTAAGAAAAAGCACACTATGATGTAAATATATGTTTCTAAAATTTATAGAGAATTTTAATACATATTAAATTACATTTGAAAAAATTAATAAGTAAACTAATAGTAAGAATTAAATTTAAGAATTTTTTTTTCAATGTATAAAAAGTTAAATTTGGACATTTGAAATTACAATGACTAAAATAATTGTCCCTAAAAAAATATAAAAACATTATTGTGTCTCCATCAGGAATTGAACCCATATCTCCATGATAGAAAGATTGTCCTCTATACCACAAAGGCAACGTTAATTTTGTTAGTTTTAGGGGGGCCAATATATATAATATTAAAACACAATATTTTTACCTACATATATAAACAAAATTAAAAGTTTTGGGGGGGCCATGGCCCCTAGTCCCTTGTACGGTCCGCCCCTGAATGCATGGAGCATGCTTCCTACGGTGGGATTTTAAATCTATATGGCATACTATATGCACATACAAACATTGAATTTAAACCCTAAACCCTAAACCCCATAATTAATTAAACACACCAAAGTGAACCAGTTTTCTTATCCAGCAAGCAATAACTATTTTATTACAAGTTTGATCAACAAGCTAAATCTTGAGCAGACTTCGAAGTTTTCGTACCGTCTCGGACAAGCTTGCTCCCCCGAACACTTCGGCCAATTTCGCTTCAAGATTCTCTTTGTATCGCCCAGAACGAGTTTGAACTAACACCAAACATTTCGGCCAACTCAAAACTCGAGCTTCTTTCACAAAGAAACCTATATGCACTCTAATGACTCTAAAGAATACAGACTCTTCAGCACGCATTAAAGCCCATACATTCTCGAGAAATTACAAATAATGAAATTCAAAGAGAAACAACGCCAAAACCGATAATCACTTTAAACGTCCATTCAAAAACAATTTCTAAATTGAAATACCCACCAACTTAAATTGATGCAAATTGAGTTGATAAAAAAAACGTTCTGATACCAATTGATGGAGCGTTTTACGCTGCGGAAGCGATTTTGGATCGATGATACTCTAATTTCATCAATTTAACAAATATAAACATGCTCAAACAACAAAAATTAGAAAAATTAGAAAACATACAATTGTAGTTCTAATTTTCTTCGAGTCCGCCGGCCGTTCCTCGTCACGAACTCTTCGAGATTCTTCTCACGAACTCTCCGAGGACCACCTCCGGTAGTCCCTCTATCCTCAGCGCCGTACAACGGAGTTGTGGGACTCCGTTACGTAAGAGAAAATAAAGAAACAAAGGAAGGAGAAAGAATTGATAAACTGGTCTGCAGGAGAAAAGGAAGTTGTAGTTTTTTTAAAAAAATCATCTCCGAATGAACTTTTTTAAAACATCAACACTAAAAAATGAGTTTGTCAAATGTGAACCCAAAATTCCATTTTTTCTATCTTAGTCAAACATATCCATATCCATATATATATATATGTTTCATTATTTTAAAAAATTAATTCTCAATTAATTTTAAATAATAATAAATATTTTATTTATTAAACTTTTTAATAAATAAATAAATATATATATATATATATATTAATTAATTAAACTTTTTAATTAATTAATATTATTTAATTCAATATCAAATATTAATTAAATAATTTGGCAAAACCCAATTTTCCGAAAACCGAATTTTTGCACATGAATCGTATTCATGTTTTAGACCATTCCCATATATAAATCATATTTAAATATGTTCATCATTTTTCCACAAATCGACTTTCAAAATATTCAAATTCTTTTTCTATTTCTATTTCTTTTCTCTTATATTGTTGCACGGCGTTATCCGAGATAGCCAGGAGAACTTAAATGACCTACAAATCATGAGCTCCAACCATACGAGATTATCCGGTCAAAACTCTTTTAACCAAACTAATCAACATTCATAAAACCCCTGGAGACTCCACTATAGTCCGAGAGCTGCACTCTCCTCACTGTATATATATTATGTCCTCTTGATATAACCGTCATGGGAAAGTCGACCCTTCACAGGTTGTTCGTAATCACAGCCGGGTCATTTATACCGTTTAACCCCTGCATTACATCTTGTTCCTTAAGTACCACTGACAAATCTAATGAACAATTAATTTGTGGTCCAACCAACAGATCAGAACCCTCTCTGATCAGGAGAGGGTGGGCGCCCATTGTTCTAACCCTAGAGTCGGCTATTAAGGGAACAACCTATCTACTAACCCTGAAGAACGGGTTAGGAGTGAATTCCATCTTGCTGTACTATGTCCCAAGCCACCTATATGAGTTTATCCCCAAGATGGTAGGATTATTGAGTTGGCGCTAATGGGCCACTCTCACCCGTGAAAGTCAAAGGATACACTCGAATAAATAGGAGTTCATAGCGAGCTCAGGATTAAGATCGAGTTACCTAGGCCATCATATGAAAAACTCGGTCTCTTCAGTAAACAGTGTTATAAAGAGAGAGCGACTTGATTTCGCGGTTCAGTATTATGCAAACTCATTGCATAAGACGCCCTCGCTTACACATCTCAATGTGAAACGATTCGCATCACATCGTTTTGTACTATACAAAACGAGTCGCATCCAATAGTGTTCCCAGGATAAGGTACCCAGGCTTATCCGTATACTATAGACTGTTTTGACTGTCTATTTGAGTCTGATCCACAATCATGTCATGCATGAAGCTCAAGTACTCATCCTTCGCCATGGGTGTTGGTCATTGGTATAGGATAAACCAAACGCGTTTCACTTTATTCTAGTAAACTCTTTTACTGAATAATACTAATAAGTTTTTATTCTAAATAGATTACTTACAAACACAACAGTTTAGAAACCACGAGTTTTAGGAAATAAAACCCAACAACAGCTGCTTTACGTCTCTGCCTTGTGATATAGCTGCCTGTTTTTTGTTTTTTTTATTGCATAAGCTGTGTAGTTTATTTTCTTAAGTAGCTGGGAAGGATGAACTTGTTGGATAAGTGTCAAGAACTGAACTTAGGTAGAGCAGAAAAACTCACTAGCCAGTCGGGTGAGACTGTTAAGACAATCCCTTTTTGCGAGCTAAAGCAATCTTATAGCAATGGATAAAGCCTAGGAGATCCCATTTCACACCTTAGCAATATAAATGATCCTCTATATCAGTCTTGGGTTAGATGCTTCTAGCGAAGTTTGAGGGAACCACCTTCCATTACTCTCATTGAGGACAATGAGAAGTTTAAGTTTGGGGGTGAGGCAACCTAGAGAAAAGATGAAAAAATCAATAACATTCCTCTTTCCTAAGTAAAAGAACTTCCCTAAAAAGTGCTAAAATTTTCTTTTCTCTAAGTTGCTGAGTAACCAGGGTTGATTGTGAGCCTCACAGTTGGCACTGCGTAAAAAGGCAACTAAAGAAAAAGGTAAAGGTAAAAAGAGTAAAAGTTTAGCAAAGGGAAGACATTATCGCTCTTAAGATACAACTCTAAACGACTTAGATGTCCTATGAAGTGAACTCTGGTCCTATATTAAACTAAGTAAAGAGTTGCATCTATAATAGTGTGCTTAGGAAAATAATGATTTCCTTGAGGGTGATGCCAGGTTTCACTTGTTATGTGAAAAATTGAAATCTGATTACTTGGTTTTGTGGAATGGTATGACCACGAGGGAAGTATTGAGAAAAAAGAGAAAGCCTAGTGTAAAAAGCTAGAAGTATGTACTGAATGCAAGATTAGGAGAAGGAAAGCTTCGAGCTAAAATGTGAGAGATAATGAAATCAAAGAATAGGCGGATATTTTAGAATGATAAGATTGTAGGTTTTGTTAAAATATGGTTGGCAGTAATGAATATCATAGTAGAGAGAGTGTATGCTTTCCCTTTAGTCAGTCACAGGACAGCAAGGGTGTTAGCCAAGTAACTTCAAGAAGATTTTACTATCCAGGAGTTTTGCTCACAAGTTGCGTGTTTATCAAAAAGATATGGTACCTATGTTAGGAAGCTAAGGTAGTAAGCATCAATGTTAGAGTCATAATCGCAGCGTCTAGGCTAGAAAAACTCTAAGCATAGTCATTACTCGAGGACGAGTAATAGCTCAAGTTTGGGGGTGTGATAACTCTCCAAATGAGAGTTATTTAGAGTAGAAAGAGAAGAAATATTGAGTCTTCGTTAAGTAATTGATGTGTTTTAATTCATGTTTTGAGGAAGTTATCACGAAATTGAGAGAAAGCTTGCATATGGTTCATTATGCGATAAATGTACATACTCAAGCCTGTTTGTACTTAAATAAGCTCTTTTGTGCATGTTCAAGTTTTTTCTAGATTTTCGCCCAAGAAGCATCAGGACAGCTACGATGGATGGGAGATTGAAGAAATATTGCGGGCGCTACGCGGTAGGAAAGCAGGCGCCTTCAAGGAACTTTTCGCGAGCGCGCAGCAATCGCAAAAAGTGTACTTGATTACGTGAAAACGCTAATGGAGCGCATGTAGCGCAGCGAAAGCGAGTCAGATCATTGGCACTCTAATTTCATTAATTTAGCTAAATAAGGAACATGCTCAAAGCTTTGAAATAAAAGGAATTAGAACACATACCTCTTGTAGTTCTAAGGACTTCTATTCCGATGCTCGAATCTTCTCACGAACACCTCGAACCTTCTCTTGAACACTTCGAGGACCACCTCTGGTAGTCCCGTTATCCTCGGGCCGAGCAACGGAGTGGTGGGACTCCTTTATGAAAGAAAAAGTTTGGAAGAAGAAGATGGGAAGATGAAAGTGATGAGGATTTTGTGAAAAATATCTAACACTTAGCTTTCTAATTTCTCAAGTAACATGAACTCTTCATGCTCATCCAAATCTTCAAACTCTTTTAAAATTCATCAACCTCAAACCATTTGAACTTCATCCAATTTATAGGCAATTCACATGCAACAAACTCTTTGCTTAGCATGACACCTCAAATTGGATGGATTAGTCTTCAACCAAGTGTTCCAAAATTGATGAGTTTATGCATATTGTTGGTGATTCACAATCCACTTCACAACTTGGATAAATCCACTCAACTTGGATAAATCCACTCTGACTTGGATAATCCCACTTGTAATATTTTGTCATTTTAAAATTAATTCATAATTAATTTTAATAAACAAAATAAATTTTAATTAATTAAACTTTTTAATTAATTAATATTATTATTTAATTCAATATCAAATATTAATTAAATAATAAGACTAATCCCGATTTCCTAAATGGAATCATCACACATGAATCACTATTCATGTTTTAGACCGATCCCATATTTAAATCATATTTAAATATGTCCATCATTCTTCAAAAAATGAATTTGAATAAATTAAAATACTTTTTCTCTCATATTGTTACACGGCTTAATCCGAACTAGCTAGGAGAACTTAAAGAACCTACAGATTATGAGCTCCAACGATACGAGATTAACCGACCAAACTCTTTAGCCAAGCTAACCAACATTCGTTAACCCCAGAGACTCCACTAAAGTCCAAGGGTTGCACTCTCCTCACCGTAGATATATTTCTGTCATCTTGATAAAACCATCATCAGTAAGTCGATCCTTCACAGGTCGTTCGTAATTACAGCTGGGTCAAAATAACCGTTTTACCCCCGTAATTACATCTTTTTCCTTAAGTCCCACTAATCCTCTAATGAACTATTGGTTTGTGGTCCAACCACCAAACCGATTGGTATGTGATCTCATCACTATACCGAGTCCCTCTCGGGCCAATGAGAGGGTGGAATCCCTAGCTCAAGACCCGAAGTCAGCACTTAAGCGAACAACCTCTCTACTAATCCCTCAAGGCGGGTAGGAGTGAATTCCATCTCGCACGACTATGTTCCCAGCTACCTACCCGGTCTTATCAACAAGATGGTAGACTTATTGAGTCGGCGATCTCGGGCCACTCTCACCCATACAAGTCAAAGGATAAGTGTTACGTCTCCAAAAGTGACCTTTTTAGGACTTATTTATCTTAGAAAGATGTACACTCTTAGGTGTTTTTGATAGGATTTAGCTTAAACCTATGCTTATACATGAGATTTAGAAGAAGGTAGCTAAATTAGGACTTGTGTGCAAAAGGAAAGAAAAGGAATGAAAACCGAAGTAAAAGAAGGAAAAATGAGCATTGCGGCAGCATTGCGGAAACATTGCTGAAACCGCAATGTTTCAAGTGAAATCCGTAAGTTGACTGATCCTTTTCTGTTATTTTCCGTTATTTCAGGGATTCGTTCTTTCTCCTCCATCCATTTTTGAAGTATGACGTTGAAGATGGATGGTTCTCCTTGGCCCAAACGCACCTGCAGATTACTATAAAAGGGGGTCAAAGTAGAGGGTTTGATCATCATCCGAAGCGTAGAAGTCTCTTCGCAGCTCCATCTTTTCTCCTGTTTTTCTTCTCCGTCTGTTGGTTTGAGAGGTTCAGCTGTTGGAGTCGACAATCTGATAGGAAGGAGAGAAGATTTCTTCTCTCCTTATTGGATTCATCCAAGCAAGGCTATCCTTTCTCTTCCTTCAGCCGAGGCGGTTGCGACGAGGCGTTCAAAGCTCAATTACTGCTTTCTGTCCTTGATTTCTAATTTCCAGCACTGTTTAGTTGTTGTTTCTTTTCTAGTGGCTAGTTCATTTCATTTCGTTGCTCTCTGTCTTATTGTTATTTACTTTAAGCTTCCCTTTGTTCATTCAAACAATCAAGTAATCAAAGCACAATTCTTCATTCCACAGCTTCTTATCTTTGCTGCGTACTGTTTTACCTTGCTGTTTTTAGTTCATTTCCTTCACCTCTTATTTCTGTTCTGTTTATATCCATGAGTAGCTAAGTCACATAGGGGCATGCTAATGACAATACTATAGGCTAAAAAACGTGAACCAAGCATGTAGGATAGCTCTCGAATGCATTGATTGTATGTAAGCTTCATCCTACGGGCAATTTCGATTGGCCATCCATTTTGTCCAAAGAACTCCTAACCTCTGGAAGGAGTAAGAGTTCAGAGTCATACACTCATGCTAGCCTTTCAAGGTAGCCAGAAAACGACCTAGGAATAGGCGTTTTCCTAGTACAAACCATATCTTTCTGCTTTAACAAGATGCTTAAGACCTTACTTGGACATGAGTAAACTAAAGAATCTAATGCATGAAATCGGAAGATACATGAGATTGAGTTAGTTTGATGCATAGTGAGTTAATCCAGTGCTTGAGAATCGTATAAAAATGCCTATAGAGGAGTCGTTAGTAGCCCTTGTTTCTCCATTTTACACACTTTCGCTGTTAGTAACATTGCGGTAGAATTGCTGTTCTCGCAATTCTGCTAAGTTTAAAATTCTGTTTAGCCAATTTCCTCTTCGTTTGTTAATCTCTTCTCTTTTCATTTGAGTTTATCTTTGACTTGCACTTGTTTATGTTGCTACCCTTTACATATTCCTTAGAAATTAGACAACTTAAAACCAATTCTACCCCCTTAAATCCACCCATTCTTTCTTAACAATACACTTCACGAATAGCTCATATCAAATCTCTGTGGGAAAACGAATGAAAAAATACTTACTACTTGCTATAAGATCATGTATGCTTGCATGTTCTGAGTGCTCTCTCTCTCTTATTGCTTATTTATTTTAACACATTGAGCACGCAACAAGTTTTTGGCGCCGCTGCCGGGGATTTATTTTAGTGAAAACGAAGTTTGTTAAGTTTGAAACACCAAGTTATTGTCTATTGAAGCTGATCTATTTTCATTTCTTTTGCAGGTACCATTGGGGTAGTTTATGAATGAGCCTTCAAGTAGTGATCTAGAGTTCAACCCTGAGCCTGAGAGATTATTCAAGGCTAGGAATAGAGCCAAGAAACGTCTCTTTAAACAACCATCTATACCTCCAATAATTGCGGGAACCGCAATTCCTCCGCAATTCGATCAAGAAGAAATGGATAGATTAGTTCCCATCGAAATAGCGAATGATAAGGATAGCGCCATACTCTCTTACCTAGTACCTATACCTGGGGAGCTGAACCCCAGCATAATCCGCCCTGAAATCACTGCCAACTCATTCGAGTTAAAGCCAGTGATGTTCCAAATGTTGTCCACTGTGGGACAATTCTTTGGAGTGGAAAATGAGGATCCCCACAACCATCTTAGAAACTTCCTAGGAGTCAGTGATACATTCATCATCCCTGGAGTTTCCCAAGAAGCCTTGAGGCTCTACCTCTTCCCTTACTCATTGAGGGACAAGGCAAAGACGTGGTTAAACTCATTACCCTCTGGATCAGTCCTCAATTGGACAGATTTGGCAGAAAAATTCCTAGTTAAGTATTTCCCACCTGATAGGAATTCTACCTTTCGTGATGATATAATCAAGTTCAAACAAGCTGAGAATGAGTCTCTTCACGAAGCTTGGACAAGGTTCAAAGACCTTCTTCTTAAATGTCCACACCATGGCATCCCATGGTGTATCCAAATAGAGGTCTTCTTCAAAGGATGCAACCCCAGCACTAGACAAGTCTTAAATTCATCTGCTGGAGGTTCCATGTTGTCCAAGAGTTATAATGAAGCCTATGAGATCTTGGAGAAGATCTCCAGATGATCCAGTTGAGCCAACTAGAGCTCAAGACAAGGACGCACTCAATGCCATGAGTAGCCAAATAAGCGCCCTGACCAACCTAGTCAAGCAAATGGCTCAAGCCAATCTCCAAACTAGTGTCAACACCGCCACAGCCATGTCAATGGGCACCCAACCAAGTCAAGGTGAGACACTTGTCTGTGGATTCTGTGGGGAAGGGCACCTGTATGAATACTGCCCTGGGAATCCAGCCTCAGTCTGCTATATTGGAAGCCAACAGCAGCCTAGGAACAACCCCTATTCCAACACTTACAACCCTGGTTGGAGGAACCACCCAAACCTGTCATGGGGTGGCCAACAGAATGCTAACCAAGCTCCTAACCAACCAAGACCGAGTGGAACACCTGGTTTCACTCCCCAACATAACCAATCCATGTACCAAAAACCATACAACCAACCAGTAGGGTCTTCTGTAGAAAATCTACTCAAAGAATACATAGCCAAGAATGATGCCACTCTTCAGAGTCAGCAAGCTACACTTAGGAGCCTAGAGAACCAAATAGGGCAACTAGCCAATGAACTCAAAAGTAGGCCCCAAGGTAGACTACCAGCTGACACTGAAGTGCCAAGGAGAGATGGTAAGGAGCACGTTCAAGCAATTGAACTCAGAAGTGGGAGACCATTGGTGAGCAACACCAAAGAAACACCAAAGAGAGTAGAGAACAATGAGTCTAGTGCTCCACTGGAGTCTCTGCCAAACCAAGGTCCACCACCAACAAGCATATCAGGACCAAGGCTGGAGCCAATCATAGAAGAGATAGAAGAGATTCCAAGGCCTCCACCTATCCTGAGGCGACCTGAAGTGCCTGCATATGTGCCACCACCTCCATTTCCTCGAAGGCTAAAGAAAAAACAAGAACAGGAAGTGCACTTTAATAAATTTCTAGAAATTCTTAAGCAAGTGCATGTTAATATTCCTTTTGTAGAAGTTTTACAGTCTATGCCCTCTTATGTAAAGTTTTTGAAGGATATTATCACTAACAAGAGAATAATTGGTGAGTTTGAAACAGTCAATCTCACTGAGGAGTGCAGTGCCATACTCCAGAACAAGCTACCCAAGAAGGAGAAGGACCCTGGTTCCTTCACCTTACCTGTAGAGCTAGGAGGCAAGCACGTGGGCAGAGCTCTTTGTGACCTGGGAGCCAGCATAAACCTCATGCCCCTATCACTATTCCGCCAGCTAGGAATAGGAGAAGCACGTCCAACCACTGTCACTTTACAACTAGCAGACAAATCCATAGCCTACCCTGAGGGTAAGATTGAGGATATTCTTGTAAAGGTTGACAAGTTTATTTTCCTTGCAGATTTCATTATCTTGGACTATGAAGCAGACAAGGAGGTCCCCATCCTATTAGGCAGACCTTTTCTCGCCACAGGTAGGGCCCTGATAGATGTCCAAAAAGGTGAGCTCACGATGAGGGTTCATGATGAAGAGGTGAAATTTAGTGTATATAAAGCCTTAAGGTACCCCTCTGACTCTGAATCTTGTGCTAGCATGGACATTGTAGATTCATTAATGGAAGAACAGCTGGAGCATGTATTATTAACTAAGCATGCTAATGAATATGTACAATTAGATTTAACTGATTTAAATGTTTCTGAGATAATGGATATACCTGTAGATAAAACACAGCATGTATGTATAAATAAAGACCTGACTAACAGATCCATGAATCCTTTAAAACCATCCATTGAGCATCCACCTGTCTTAGAATTGAAACCTCTCCCCACTCACCTCAAGTATGCATATCTAGGAAGTAATGATACTTTGCCTGTGATTATTTCTTCTAAATTAAGTGAAAAGCATGAGGTTGAACTGATTTTACTACTTAAGCAACATGGGAAGGCTATTGCATGGACTATTGCTGACATTAGAGGCATTAGCCCTTCTTATTGCATGCATAAGATTATATTAGAGGAAGAGCATACACCCAGGGTAGATCACCAACGTAGGTTGAACCCCTCTATGAAAGAGGTAGTTAAAAAGGAAATAATAAAATGGTTAGATGCTGGTGTGATCTTCCCCATAGCTAGTAGTCAGTGGGTGAGCCCTATACAATGTGTACCTAAGAAGGGGGGGATGACTGTGGTAGTCAATGAGAACAATGAACTGATTCCAACTAGGACTATCACAGGATGGAGAGTTTGCATGGATTATAGGAAACTCAATAAGGAAACCAAAAAAGACCACTTCCCTCTACCATTCATTGACCAAATGTTAGATAGGATAGCTGGTAGAGCCTACTACTGCTTCTTAGACGGTTATTCAGGATATAACCAGATCACTATAGACCCTAAGGACCAAGAGAAGACAACCTTCACTTGCCCTTTTGGAACTTTTGCCTTTCGCAGAATGCCTTTTGGCTTATGCAATGCACCGGCAACATTCCAAAGGTGCATGTTGGCAATCTTCTCTGATTTGGATGAGTCCATGATATAGATATTCATGGATGATTTCTCAGTCTTTGGGGATTCATTTACAAACTGTCTACAGAACTTAGGACAAGTCCTGGCTAGGTGTGAGGAGACCAACCTAGTCCTGAATTGGGAGAATTTCCACTTCATGGTGGATGAAGGGATTGTCTTAGGTCATAGAGTGTCGAGGGCAGGTGTAGAGGTCGACAAGGCAAAAACTGAAATAATAGAGAAATTGGTAGAACCTCAAAATGTAAAAGCCATTAGAAGTTTCTTAGGGCATGCTGGCTTCTATAGAAGGTTCATTAAGGACTTTTCTAAGATCTCCAAGCCTTTATGTGAGCTTCTAGAGCTAAACAAACCATTCATTTTCTCTAAAGAATGTTTCCTAGCTTGGAAAACCCTTAAGGAAGCACTAGTCACAACACCTATTATAATAGGGCCTAATTGGGATCTCCCCTTTGAGATGTTATGTGATGCTAGTGACTATGCTGTAGGGGTTATGCTAGGACAAAAGATTGACAAGTTAACACACCCTGTATACTATGCTAGTAAAACACTTAATGAGGCACAATGTAATTACACAACTACTGAGAAGGAGATGCTAGCTGTAGTGTTTGCTTGTGAGAAGTTTAGGAATTACATTGTAGGCACTAGAACAATCGTGTATACAGATCACTCTGCACTGAAATACCTTATGAGGAAGGCTGATGCTAAGCCTAGGTTGATTAGATGGTATTGCTGCTGCAAGAGTTTGATCTGGACATTAGAGATAAGAAAGGTTGTGAAAATGTGGTTGCGGATCATCTTTCCAGATTGCAACATAATTGCGATAAAATTGCAGAAACCGCAATATCTGATGCCTTTATCGATGAGCATGTCTTTGTATTAGCACATCGTGATAACGATGAGGAACCTTGGTTTGCTGACATTGCTAACTTCCTTACATATTCCTTAGAAATTAGACAACTTAAAACCAATTCTACCCCCTCAAATCCACCCATTCTTTCTTAACAATACACTTCACGAGTAGCTCATAATAAATCTCTGTGGGAAAACGAATGAAAAAATACTTACTACTTGCTATAAGATCATGTATGCTTGCATGTTCTGAGTGCTCTCTCTCTCTTATTGCTTATTTATTTTAACACATTGAGCACGCAACAATAAGCCCGAATAAACAGGAGTTCATAGCGTGCTCAGGATTCAGATCGAGTTACCTAGGTCATCATATGAAAAAGTCGGTCTTCACAGTAAACGGAGTTATAAAGAAAGAGCGACTTGTTTCACGGTTCAGTCTTATGCAAACTCATTGCACAGGACGCCCCCACTCATATGTCTCCACATGAACGATTTCGGATCACATCGTTTGTATTATACAAAGTGGGTCGCGTCCAATAGTGTCCCCAAGATAAGGTACCCAGCCTTATCCCTATAATATAGACCGTTTTGACTATTACTTGAACTTGATCCACAATCATATCACACATGAAGTTCAAGTATACAACCTATAGCCATGGGTTCTTAGTTTATTGGAGTTAGGTTAAAAGTAAACACAATTCACTTTATTCAATAACAACTTTAATGAATAAACCTCAATAACAACTTTATTGCAAAATAGAATATACATTCAGTTTACAAACCACGAGTTTTAGGACATAAAACCCAACAAACTCCCACTTGGACTAAAACGTCAGTGGAGTATTACATGTTGGATGAGAAAAACTGGAATATCAAATATATCCATGGCTTTTCTCCCACTATCCTACTGTACAACTCGCAGTTCTAGACTCACTAGGTGCCCCTCGAACACGTTAGTCGTGAGAGACTTTGTAAACGGATCAACAATATTGTGCTTCGAGACGATCTACATAACGATCACGTCTCCTCGATGCACAATCTCCATAATGAGATTATATTTCTGCTCAATGTGCTTTCCACGCTTATGGCTTCTTGGTTCTCTGGAATTTTCCACAGCACCAGTATTATCACAATAAAGTGTGATAGGCAAATTCATATTTGGAACAACTTCCAAATCCGTCAAGAACTTCTTAAGCCATACAGCCTCTTTCGCAGCTTCGCAAGCCGCGACATATTCAGCTTCCATGGTGGAGGCAGCAATACAACCTTGCTTTATACTCTTCCATACTATTGCCACTCTGTTAAGAGTGAACACTGATCCCGATGTGGATTTCCTCGAATCCTTATCGGTTTGAAAATCAGAGTCAGTGTATCCTATAAGGATCAAATCCTCCGCGCCATACACGAGCACATAGTCCCTCATTCTTCGAAGATACTCGAGGATGTGTTTAACGGCAGTCCAATGATCATATCCTAGATTGGACTGATACCTACTGACAATTCCCACTGCATAGCATATGTATGGTCTTGTACATAACATGGCGTACATCAGACTACCGACTGCTGATGCATAGGGAATTCGTCTCACATCCTCAACTTCCTGAGGTGTCTTAGGACACTCTTCCTTCGACAGTTGAATTCCATGCCTGAAAGGTAACAAACCTTTCTTTGAATTCTGCATCGAATATCGTATCAACACCTTGTCGATATAAGATGCTTGAGACAACGCTAGCGTTTTGTTCTTACGATTCCTTACAATTTGAATCCCTAGAACAAACTGAGCCTCTCCCAAATCTTTCTTTTGGAATTGGGTCGCTAGTCATTGCTTAACGCCAGTCAGGAATCCTACATCATTCCCAATGAGTAGGATATCATCTACGTATAAGACTAAGAAAGCTACAACAAAATTGACAATTTTCTTGTAGACACAAGGTTCGTCAACATTATGTTCAAAACCATAAGATTTGATCGCAGTATCAAACCTTATATTCCAGAATCTAGACGCTTGCTTTAACCCATAAATGGACCGATTAAGCTTGCAAACCTTTTGCTCTTGACCCTGAATTATGAACCCCTCTAGTTGAGCCATATAAATACTCTCTTCAAGATTGCCATTCAGAAAGGCTTTCTTGACATCCATTTGCCAAATTTCATAATCATAAAACGTGGCAATGGACAAGAGTATTCTAATCGACTTTAACATGGCAACAGGGGAGAAGGTTTCTTCATAGTCCACCCATTCCCTCTGGGAATAACCCTTTGCCACAAGTCGAGCCTTTAAAAGTTTGCACCTTACCGACTTAGTCTCATTTCCTCTTGTAGATCCACTTGCAACCGATAGGCCTTTCACCATCAGGTTGCTCTACAAGATCCCAGACCAAATTGAAGTACATCGACTCCATTTCGAGGTTCATGGCTTTAAGCCACTGGTCCTTTTCTATGTCATTCATTGTCTGTTTAAAGGTCAATGGATCCTCAACGCCGTCATCAGGTATGACGACCTGGGTTTCCGTTAAACCCATGCAGCGGTCGGGTTGTCTCACATCCCTCCCACTACGTCGAGGTATTCTCAACTCTTGAGAAGGACCAGCCTGATCAATAATTCTTGTTGACCCATCTGTAGCTTTCCTCGAAAGTTCGGTCAAAACAATTTTGCTCGAAGGTTGATGATCTCTCATGTGGTCTTCCTCTAAGAACGTGGTGTTTGTCGATACAAGAACCTTTCTCTGTTGAGGATCGTAAAATAGACCACCTTTAGTTTCCTTGGGGTAGCCTACAAATCGGCATAATTTTGAACGAAGTTCCAATTTCTTTGGATTGGTCACTAGCACGTGTGTCGGACACCCCCAAATCCTGAAGTGACGTAAACTACATTTACGCCCTTTCCATAACTCATAAGGTGTTTCTGAAACACTCTTAGAGGGAACCATGTTCAAAATATATACAGCAGCCTTACTGCATATCCCCAAAACGAACAGGCAGTTGAGCATAGGTCATCATAGATCGAACCATGTCTAACAGGGTTCTATTTCTCCTTTCAGACACACCGTTCTGCTGCGGTGTTCCGGGCGCTGAGAGTTGGGATATTATTCCATGTTCTATCATATAGTCTTGGAATCTCAAATCCATTTACTCTCCACCTCGATCTGATCGGAGTGTTTTAATCGTTTTACATAATGTGTTGTCAACCTCTGCCTTATACTCCTTGAACTTTTTAAGAGCTTCGGACTTATGATGCATTAGGTAAAGATAGTCGTACCTAGAATAATCATCAATGAAGCTGATGAAATATTGATACCCTCCCCGTGCTTTAACATTCATCGGACCACAAAGGTCTGAATGTACAAGCTCTAGAGTTTCTTTGGACCTATGACCTTTTTCAGAAAAAAGATCGTTTGGTCATCTTGCCCTCAAGACAAGACTCACATGGTGGTAAAGAGTTGTCCTCTAACCGATTTAGGAGACCACTCTTAACCAATCTCCCAATCCTATTGAGATTAATGTGGCCGAGTCTCAAGTGCCAAACATAGGTACTTGGTGAAAGTTTCTGCCTTTTAGTTTGAGTCTCAGCTGTTTTAAACATTTCGGTGTTCAAAATAGCTTTTGCATCTGTTGGTCTGAACACATACAAGTTGTTTTCAAGTTTCGCAGAACATAGATGTACACCTCTTTTGCTAATGAACGCTTCATTCAAATCAAAAGATACTTTATACATGTTCAAGTAAACAAGAGATAAATACAAGTTTTCTTTTAAAGCTAGGAACCAACAGACATTTTCAAGTAAAATGAAACTATCTATATATAACAACTTGACAGCTCCCATTGCCTTGGCTGAGACAACCTCTCCTGTTCCAACCCTGAGAGTTATCTCACCTTCAGCAAGCAACTGCCAGGAACTAGTTTCCTGTTAAGAAGAACAAACATGGTTAGTCGCTCCTGAATCCAGTATCCAGGCAGAACTATCATGTTCCACTAAACATGTTTCAACAACGAGTAAATCATATTTACTTTGTTGTTTCTTCTCAGCTTTACTCGCCATGAGGGTATCATGATAGACCGATGAGGACGGTTGTCCAAACATCGTCTGTAGTGAATCCATGATCTCCTTAGCGGAGACCATTACCTCATGCTTCTTAGCTAACACATCGGATGTGTTGGCCAAGATGTAGACTCGGGCTTTATCATTAGCCCTAGTCCACCTGTCAAATTCATCTCGAACAGTTCGAGTTGCAGACGAGCTAGGAGGGGGAGGACATTCCTCTGTTAAGATAAACCTAAGATCATCGATTAGAAGAATCGTATTCAAGTTCGATTTCCAAGTCGTGTAGTTATCGCCGTTTAGTTTATCAGAAGCTAGTAATTGGATAAACGAGTTAGACATGCTGAAAAGAATGAATTCTATTAGTGAATTGAAGTTAACCTATTTTTAACAACTGTTACGTCTCCAAAAGTGACTATTTTAGGACTTATTTGTGTTAGGAAGTTGTGCATTTGTAAGTATTTTTGATAGGATTTAGCTTGAACCTATGCTTATATATGAGAATTAGAAGAAGGAAGCTAAATTAGGACTTATATGCAAAAGGAAAGAAAAGGAATTAAAAATGAAGTTAAAGGAATGAAACTTGTGCATTGCGGAGGCATTGCGGAAACATTGCTAAAACCGCAATGTTTTAAGTGAAATCCGTAAGTTGGCTAACCTTTTTCTGTTGTGATCCGATATTTCAGGGATTCGTTCTTTCTCCTCCAGCCACGTAGAAGTACGACGTTGAGAATGGATGGTTCTCCTTGGCCCAATCACACCTGCAGAATACTATAAAAGGAGGTCAAAGAGGAGGGTTGAAAAACATCTGAAAAGCGTAGAAGTCTCTTCGCAGCACAATTCTTTCTCCTGTTTTTCTCTTCCGTCTGTTGGGTTGGAAAGCTTAGCTGTTGGAGTCGATAATCTGATAGGAAGGAGAGAAGATTCATCTTCTCTTCTGATTAGATTCATCCAAGCAAGGCTTGCCTTTCTCTCCCTTCAGCCGAGGCATCTGCGTCGAGGCGATCACGCTCAACTTCATTGCTTTCTGCTTTACTTTCCCATTTGCATTACTGTCTGTTGTAATTTCCTTTCCAATAGCTACTTTAATTAATTTCGTTGCTGTCTGCTTTACTTTAGTTCTCTAAGGCTGTCATTTGTTTAGTTCAATTCTTAATAAATCGAAGTACTATTTTCACCAAGTCACAAGTTAGACCTTCTCTGTTACTGCCTTTAGCTTCTGTTTTAACTTTAATCTTCTTCTAAGCATGTCTTCTTCATCTACTCTTTCTATTCTATCTGCATCCATGAGTAACTAAGTCACATAGGGGCATGCTAATGACAACTCTGTAGGAAGAAACACGTGAACCAAGCATGTATGATAGCTCTCGAATGCATTGATTGTATGTAAGCTTCATCCCACGGGCAATTTCGATTGGCCATCCATTTTGTCCAAAGAACTCCTAACCTCTGGAAGGAGTAAGAGTTCAGAGTCATACACTCATGCTAGCCTCTCAAGGTAGCCAGAAAACGACCTAGGAATAGGCGTTTTCCTAGTACAAATCACAACTTACTGCTTTAACAAGATGCTTAAGACCTTACTTGGACATGAGTAAACTAAAGAATCTAATGCATGAAATCAGAAGATACATGAGAATGAGTTAGTTTGATGCATAGTGAGTTGATCTAATGCTTGAGAATCGTGTGAAAAAATCTATAGAGGAGTCGTTAGTAGCCTTTGTTTCCACATTTTACACACTTTCGCTGTTAAGAACATTGCGGTAAAATTGTTGTTCTCGCAATTCCTTTAAGTTAAAATCTGCCTTAGTCATTTTTTCTCTTCGTTTAGTTATCTCTTCTCTTTGCATTTGAGTTTATCATTTACTTGCACTTGTTTATGCATCTATCCTTTACATTTTCCTTAGTAATTAGGCAACTTAAAACCAAATCTACCCCATCAAATCCACCCATTCTTGCTTAACAATACACTTCGCGAGTAACTAAGAATAAATCTCTGTGGGAAAACGAATGAAAAAATACTTACTACAAGATCATGTATGCTTGCATGTTCTGAGTGCTCTCTTATTGCATATTTCTTTTAAACATTGAGCACGCAACAAGTTTTTGGCGCCGCTGCCGGGGATTTAGTTTAGTAAAAACGAAGATTCTTAAGTTAGAAACACAAAGTTTAATATCTATTGGAACTGATCTTTTTATCATTTCTTTTGCAGGTACCATTGGGTTAGTTTATGAATGAGCATTCAAGTAGCGATCTAGAATTCAATCCTGAGCCTGAGAGATTATTTAAGGCCAGAAACAAAGCTAAGAAACGTCTCTTTAACCAACCCTCTATACCTCAAATAATTGCTGAAACCGCGGAGTCTCCGCAATTCTATCAAGAAGAAATGGACAGACCAGTCCCAAATCCGGTACCTACCACTCGCAATCCCATCGAAATAGCGAATGATAAGGATAGTGCCATTCTCTTCTACCTAGTACCTATGCCAGGGGAACTAAACCCAAGCATAATCCGCCTTGAAATTACTGCCAACTCATTCGAGTTAAAGCCAGTAATGTTCCAAATGTTGTCCACTGTGGGACAATTCTTTGGAGTGGAAAATGAGGATCCCCACAACCATCTTAGAAACTTCCTAGGAGTTAGTGATACCTTTCTCATACCTGGAGTTTCCCAAGAAGCTTTGAGGCTTTACCTTTTCCCTTACTCATTGAGGGACAAAGCCAAAACGTGGTTAAACTCATTACCCTCCGGATCAGTTCTCAATTGGACAGACTTGGCGGAGAAATTCCTAGTAAAATACTTCCCACCTGATAGGAATTCTACTTTTCGTGACGACATAATCAAGTTCAAACAAGCTGAAAATGAGTCGCTTCACGAAGCTTGGACAAGGTTGAAGGACCTTCTGATTAAATGTCCACACCATGGCATTCCATGGTGTATCCAAATAGAGGTCTTTTTCAAAGGATGCAACCCCAGCACCAGGCAAGTGCTAAATTCATCTGCTGGTGGTTCCATGCTGTCCAAAAGTTATAACGAAGCCTATGAGATCCTGGAGAAGATCTCAGCATCTCACTGTAGGTGGTCAGATGATCCAATAGAGCCAAGTAGAGCTCAAGATAAGGACGCACTCAATGCCATGAGTAGTCAAATAAGTTCTCTGACCAATCTAGTAAAACAAATGGCTCAAGCCAATCTCCAAACTAGTGTCAACACCGCCACAGCCATGTCAATGGGCATACAACCAAGTCAAGGTGAGACACTTATCTGTGGATTCTGTGGGGAAGGGCACCTGTATGAATACTGCCCTAGGAATCCAGCCTCAGTCTGCTATGTTGGAAGCCAGCAGCAGCCTAGGAACAACCTTTACTCTAACACTTACAATCCTGGTTGGAGAAACCACCCAAATCTTTCATGGGGTGGCCAACAAAATACTAACCAAGCTCCTAACCAACCAAGACCGAGTGGAACACCTGGTTTCACTCCCCAACATAACCAATCCATGTATCAAAAACCATACAACCAACCAGTAGGGACATCTGTAGAAAATCTACTTAAGGAGTACATCGCCAAGAATGATGCCACTCTACAAAGTCAGCAAGCTACCCTCAGGAGCCTAGAGAACCAAATAGGGCAACTAGCCAATGAACTAAAAAATAGACCCCAAGGTAGACTACCTGCTGACACTGAGGTGCCAAGGAGAGATGGAAAAGAACAAGTTCAAGCAATTGAACTTAGAAGTGGGAGACCATTGGTGAGCAACACTAAAGAAACCCCAAAGAGAGTAGAGAACAAAGAGTCTAATGCTCCACTGGAATCTTTGCCACACCATGGTCAACCATCAACAAGCACATCAGGAGCAAGGCTTGAGCCAATCATAGAAGAGATAGAAGAAATTCCAAGGCCCCCACCTATCTTGAGGCGACCTGAAGTGCCTGCATATGTGCCACCACCTCCATTCCCTCGAAGGCTAAAGAAAAAACAAGAACAGGAAGTGCACTTTAATAAATTTTTAGAAATTCTTAAGCAAGTGCATGTTAATATTCCTTTTGTAGAAGTTTTACAGTCTATGCCTTCTTATGTTAAGTTTTTAAAGGATATAACCACTAACAAAAAAATTATTGGCGAATTTGAAACAGTGAATCTCACTGAGGAGTGCAGTGCTATACTCCAGAACAAGCTACCCAAGACGGAGAAGGATCCTGGTTCCTTCACCCTACCAGTGGAATTAGGAGGCAAGCACGTGGGCAGAGCTCTTTGTGACCTGGGAGCCAGCATAAACCTCATGCCTCTATCACTATTCCGCCAGCTAGGAAAAAGTGAAGCACGTCCCACCACTGTCACCTTACAACTTGCAGACAGATCCATAGCATACCCTGAGGGTAAGATTGAGGATATTCTTGTAAAGGTTGACAAGTTTATTTTCCTTGCAGATTTCATCATCCTGGATTATGAAGCAGACAAGGAGGTCCCCATCCTATTAGGCAGACCATTTCTAGCCACAGGTAGGGCCCTGATTGATGTCCAAATAGGTGAGCTCACCATGAGGGTTCATGATGAGGAGGTTAAGTTTAGTGTTTTTAAAGCCCTAAGGTACCCCTCTGACTCTGAATCTTGTGCTAGCATGGACATTGTAGATTCACTAATGGAAGAACAGCTTGAGCATGAATTGTTAATAAAGCATGCCAATGATTATGTACAATTAGATTTAACTGATTTAAATGTTTCTGAAATAATGGATATACCTGTAGATAAAATACAGCATGTTTGTATGAATAGTGACTTGACTGACAGATCCATGAATCCATTAAAGCCATCCATTGAGCATCCACCTATCTTAGAATTGAAACCCTTACCCACTCATCTTAAGTATGCATATTTAGGAAGCAATGATACTCTGCCTGTTATTATCTCGTCCAAATTGAGTGCAAAGCATGAAACTGAGTTAATCTTATTACTTAAGCAATATAAAAAGGCTATTGCATGGACGATTGCTGACATCAGAGGCATTAGCCCTTCTTACTGCATGCATAAGATAATATTAGAAGAAGAGCATACATCCCGAGTAGATCACCAACGTAGGTTGAACCCCTCTATGAAAGAGGTAGTTAAAAAAGAAATCATAAAGTGGTTAGATGCAGGTGTAATCTTCCCTATAGCTAGTAGTCAGTGGGTGAGTCCAATACAATGTGTACCTAAGAAGGGGGGGATGACTGTAGTAGTGAATGAGAGCAATGAACTGATTCCAACTAGAACTATTACAGGATGGAGAGTCTGTATGGACTATAGAAAATTGAATAAGGAAACAAAAAAAGATCATTTCCCTTTACCATTTATTGACCAAATGTTAGATAGGATAGCTGGTAGAGCTTATTACTGCTTCTTAGATGGTTATTCTGGATATAACCAAATCACCATAGACCCTGTGGACCAGGAGAAGACAACCTTCACCTGTCCCTTTGGAACATTTGCTTTCCGCAGAATGCCTTTTGGCTTATGCAATGCACCAGCAACGTTCCAAAGATGCATGTTGGCAATCTTCTCTTACTTAGATGAATCCATGATAGAGATATTTATGGATGACTTCTCAGTCTTTGGGGATTCATTCACAAACTGTTTAGAGAACTTAGGACAAGTCCTGGCTAGGTGTGAGGAGACCAACCTAGTCCTTAATTTGGAAAAGTGCCACTTCATGGTGGAAGAGGGGATAGTCCTAGATCATAGAGTGTCTAGAGCAGGAGTAGAGGTCGATAGGGCCAAGATTGAAATAATAGAGAAGTTAGTGGAACCTCAGAATGTGAAAGCCATTAGAAGTTTCTTAGGACACGCAGGTTTCTATAGAAGGTTCATTAAGAACTTTTCCAAGATCTCCAAACCTTTGTGTGAGCTTCTAGAGCTGAATAAGCCATTCATCTTCTCTAAAGAATGTTTACTAGCCTGGACAACCCTTAAGGAAGCACTAGTCAAAGCACCTATTATAGTAGGACCAAATTGGGACCTTCCCTTTGAGATGTTATGTGATGCAAGTGACTATGCTGTAGGGGTTATGCTAGGACAGAAGATTGACAAACTAACACACCCTGTATACTATGCTAGTAAGACACTTAATGAGGCACAATGTAATTACACAACCACGGAAAAGGAGATGCTAGCTGTAGTGTTTGCCTGCGAGAAGTTTAGGAATTACATTGTAGGCACTAGGACAATCGTGTACACTGATCATTCTGCACTTAAATACCTTATGAGGAAGGCTGATGCTAAGCCTAGGTTGATTAGATGGGTGTTGTTACTGCAAGAGTTTGATCTAGACATTATAGATAAGAAAGGATGCGAAAATGTGGTTGCGGATCATCTTTCTCGATTGCAACATAATTGCGATAAAATTGCGGAAACCGCAATTTCTGATGCCTTTATCGATGAGCATGTCTTTGTGTTAGCACATCGTGATAACGATGAGGAACCTTGGTTTGCTGATATTGCTAACTTCCTTGCATCGCAGGTACTACCAACTTTCAAGGGAGGCCAAGAGAAGAAGAGGTTCCTGCATGAAGCTAGGAAGTTCATATGGGATGATCCTACACTCTACAAGACATGTGCAGATGGTTTGCTGAGGAAGTGTGTGTCAGCTGCTGAGGCGAAGTCTGTGCTGCAGCACTGCCATACAGCCTCCTATGGTGGACACTTTGGTGGCCAAAGAACAGCTGCAAAGGTGTTCCAGAGTGGCTACTACTGGCCCACAATCTTCAAAGATGCCCACGAATACGCACACAGCTGTGATGAATGCTAGAGAACAGGTAACCTTAGTCGAAAGGATGAGATGCTTCTCACTTACATCCTAGAGTTAGAGCTCTTTGATGTGTGGGGCATTGACTTCATGGGACCATTTCCCCCATCAACAGGTAACCTTTACATACTTGTAGCTGTAGACTATGTATCTAAATGGGTAGAAGCCATAGCATGTCCAAACAATGATGCCAAAACAGTCATTAAGTTCCTTAATAGACATATCTTTACTAGGTTTGGTACACCTCGTGGTATAATTAGTGATGAAGGGACATACTTTATTAATAAAGCTATGGAAAAAGTGTTGGCTAAATACAATGTTAGACATATAATAGCCACCTCTTATCACCCACATTCGAATGGCCAAGCTGAAATATCAAATAGGGAGATTAAAAACATACTCGAAAAAGTGGTCAAACCCAATAGAAAAGATTGGTCGTTTAAACTCGAGGATGCACTTTGGGCATATAGGACTGCATATAAGACACCCCTAGGTATGTCTCCTTATAGACTTGTGTATGGCAAAGCATGTCACTTACCATTCGAATTGGAAATTAAAGCATTTTGGGCCTTGAAAGAACTGAATTATTGCGTGACCGATGCGGGAACATTGCGGTCTCTGCAATTACATGAGCTTGATGAGCTGAGACACATGTCTTATGAAAATGCTAAAATGTATAAGGAAAAGACCAAGATTTGGCATGACAGTAGACTTAGGTTTAAGGACTTTAAGAAAGGTCAACTTGTCTTGTTATTTAACTCAAGGTTGAGATTATTTCCAGGCAAACTTAAGTCCAGATGGTCAGGTCCTTTTGTGATAACTAACGTGTTTGTTCATGGTGAAATCGAGATTAGGAACCTGCAGCACGGGCAACCGTTCATGGTTAATGGTGCACGATTGAAGCATTATTATGAGGAAGGAGATGTGAAGACTCTCTCGGCCTTCCTCTTGGCTGAAACTTGAAAATAAAACCGAGAGAGGACGAGTGATCACTGTGCTCGTCCATGCGATGCTATGCCTTAGTTTATTTTTTGCTATTCTTTCGGTTATTATTTGTGTATGTTTGTGTGTAATTTTTATTACGAATTTGATGTTGATTTTATTTCTTTTAATAGGGGATCGAAAGAGGGAATCAAGGAGATGAATCCAGGATAAAAAATTGGGGAAGATATTGGGCCAAATCGAAGATTAAGTTGAGGAAATATTGGCATTTGAAACGAGGAAATCTCCAACGGCCACTTAATTGCGATGGATTTGCTGAATCCGCAACAGAAATAGCCGTTGGGATTTTCATCATTACAAATAGCCGTTGGGATTTTCATCATTACAAATAGCCGTTGGAATAGCGGTGGCCCATACGCTTCCTTCATTCACTGAACTTCAAGAAATCACTCTCCTTCTTCCTCTGCAATTCCTCTTTCCAGATTTCTACGATTCCACCATGGTGCTAACAAGGGCTGAGAGATCTGCTTCCAAGAAGAAGGCCGCTGAAGTAGAGGTAGCTGCGAGAGAGGCACTCCTTGCCTTGGCAGATGCCGAAGCCGCGCGAACCGAACGCCTTCCCAAACTCCCTGTCCGCAAGAAGAAGTGGAAGGTGGTGACGGAAATCCCTGCTGGGCCATCTGAACCAGCAGGAACGCCCAAGAAGAGGAAGTGGAAGATGGTTGTTGACGACGCAGCGATCAAGAAAAATACTCCCTCTGTGGAGAGTCAAGAAAGTGGCCGTCCATCCTACGAGACGGCCAGACAAAGCCACTCTCCCTCTCCACCAGCGCGAAGCCCCGAGCCATCTCCATCTCCACAGGGCTCTGAACAAACTCCACCGCCGCAGAGCCCTGAGGCATCACCAGTAGCCCAGACGCCTGAGCCTGAAATTCCAGAAGAAGAGCATCAAGAATCGGCGCAGGGCGATGAAGCAGCTGAGGAAGAAGAAGTTTTCTCTCCTTTGAGGGAAGTCAGCCCCGCTGTTACGTCTCCAAAAGTGACCTTTTTAGGACTCAATTGGCTTAGAAAGATGTTCACTCTTAGGTGTTTTTGATAGCATTTAGCCTAAACCTATGCTTAAATATGAGAATTAGAAGAAGGTAGCTAAATTAGGACTTATGTACAATAGGAAAGAAAAGGGTTAAAAACCGAAGGAAAAGAATGAAAAAACTGCATTGCGACAGCATTGCGAAAACATTGCTGAAGCCGCAATTATTCAAGTGAAAACCGTAAGTTGACTGATCTTTTTCTGTTAATTTCCGTGATTTCAGGGATTCGTTCTTTCTCCTCCATCCATTCTGATATACGACGTTGAAGATTGATGGTTCTCCTTGGCCCAAACGCACCTGCAAACTACTATAAAAGGGGGTCAAAGTCGGAGGTTCAAACATCATCCGGAAGCGTAGAAGTCCTTTCGCAGCTCCATTTTTCTTCGTGTTTTCCTTTGCCGTCTGTTGGCGTGAGAGTCTCAGCTGTTGGAATCGACAATCTGATAGGAAGGAGAGAAGATCCACCTTCTCTTTCGATTGGATTCATCCAAGCAAAGCTATTCTTTCATCCCCTTCAGCCGAGGCGGTTGCGACGAGGCTTCCAAGCAAAATTTACTGTCTTCTGTCTTTCTTTCTCTAGTTTACACTTCTGCTTTGTGTTTTTCTCTTTCTAATAGCTAGAACACTTCATTTCGTTGCTTTCTGTCTTGCTGTTATTTACTTTAAAGCTTTCTTTTGTCCAATCAAACAATCAAGTAATCAAATCTTCATTCTTCATTACACAGTTTCTTGCCTCTGCATTCTACTGCTTTCCCTTACTGTTTTGTCTTTAAATTCCTTCTAAGCATGACTGTTTCATCTCGTATTTTTACTTACCCCATATCTATGAGTAGCTAAGTCACTTAGGGGCATGCTAATGACAGAACTATAGGCTAAAAAACGTAAACCAAGCATGTAGGATAGCTCTCGAACCATTGATTGTATGTAAGCTTCATCCCACGGGCAATTTCGATTGGCCATCCATTTTGTCCAAAGAACTCCTAACCCATGGAAGGAGTAAGAGTTCAGAGTCGTATAATCATGCTAGCCTTTCAAGGTAACCAGAAAACGGCTTAGGAATAAGCGTTTTCCTAGTACAAACTAAACACTTCTGCTTTAACAAGATGCTTAAGACCTTACTTTGAGTTGAGTAAACTAAAGAATCTAATGCATGGAATCGGACGATACATGAGATAGAGTGAGTTTGATGCATAGAGAGTTGATACAATGCTTGGGAATCGTATTAAAATGCCTATAGGATAGTCGTTAGTAGCCCTTAATTCTCCATTTTACACACTTTCACTGTTTTTACAATTGCGGAAACATTGCGGTGCCCGCAATTCTGCTAAGTTACCATTTTGTTTAGCTGTTTTCTTCTTCATTTATTAGTGTCGTCTCTTGTCTTTTGAGTCTAATTTCAACTTGCATTTGTTTATGTTGCATTCCTTTAGACATTCGGTAAGAAGTAGGAAATTAAAAACCAATTTTACCCCTTCAAATCCACCCCTTCTTTCTTAACTTTATACTTCACAAGTAGCTTATAAATAAATCTCTGTGGGAAAACGAATGAAAAAATACTTACTACTTGCTATAAGATCATGTATGCTTGCATGTTCTGAGTGCTCTTTCTTCCTTATTGCTTACTTTTATTAACACATTGAGCACGCAACAAGTTTTTGGCGCCGCTGCCGGGGATTTATTTAAGTGAAAACGAAGTTAGTTAAGTTTGAAACACCAAGTTATTTTCCATTGAAACTGATCCATTTTCATTTCTTTTTCAGGTACCATTTAGGTTAGTTTATGAATGAACCTCCAAGTAGTGATCTAGAGTTCAACCCTGAGCCCGAGAGATTACTTAGAGCTAGGAATAGAGCCAAGAAACGCCTCTTTAAACAACCTTCATTACCTCCATTAATTGCTGAAACCGCAAGGTTACCGCAATCTCCTCAAGAAGAAATGGATAGAAGAGATCAAAACCTGGTGCCTGTCACTCGCAATCCCATCGAAATAGCGAATGATAAGGATAGCGCCATACTTTCTTACCTAGTACCTATGCCTGGGGAGCTGAACCCCAGCATAATCCGTCCTGAGATCACTGCCAACTCATTCGAGTTAAAGCCAGTGATGTTCCAAATGTTGTCCACTGTGGGACAATTCTTTGGAATGGAAAATGAGGACCCCCACAACCATCTTAGAAACTTCCTAGGAGTTAGTGACACATTCCTGATCCCTGGAGTTTCCCAAGAAGCCTTGAGGCTATATCTGTTCCCTTACTCTTTGAGGGACAAAGCCAAAACATGGTTAAACTCATTACCCTCTGGATCTGTCCTCAATTTGACAGACTTAGCAGAAAAATTCCTAGTCAAATATTTCCCACCAGATAGGAATTCGACCTTTCGTGATGATATCATCAAATTCAAACAAGCTCCAAGTGAGTCTCTTCACGAAGCTTGGACAAGATTCAAAGATCTTCTCATTAAATGTCCACACCATGGCATCCCATGGTGTATCCAAATAGAGGTCTTTTTCAAAGGATGCAACCCCAGCACCAGACAAGTTCTAAATTCATCTGCTGGTGGTTCCATGTTGTCCAAGAGTTACAACGAAGCTTATGAGATCCTGGAGAAGATCTCAACATCTCACTGTAGGTGGTCAGATGATCCAGTCGAGCCGACTAGAGCTCAAGACAAGGATGCTCTTAGCGCCATGAGCACCCAAATAAACGCCCTGACCAACCTAGTTAAGCAAATGGCCCAGGCCAATCTCCAAACCAGTGCCAATACCGCCACAGCCATGTCAATGGGCACCCAACCAAGTCAAGGCGAGGCACTTATCTGTGGATTCTGTGGGGAAGGGCACCCATATGAATACTGCCCTGGGAATCCATCCTCAGTCTGCTATGTAGGAAGCCAACAGCAGCCTAGGAATAACCCCTACTCACAAACTTACAACCCTGGTTGGAGAAACCACCCAAACCTGTCATGGGGTGGCCAACAGAATGTTAACCAAAATCCTAACCAGCCTAGACCGAGTGGAACACCTGGTTTCACTCCCCAACATAACCAATCAATGTATCAAAAACCTTACAACCAACCTGTAGGATCTTCTGTAGAAAACTTACTCAAGGAATACATAGCTAAGAATGATGCTACTCTTCAAAGCCAGCAAGCTACCCTTAGGAGCCTAGAGAACCAAATAGGCCAGTTAGCCAATGAAATCAAAAGTAGGCCCCAAGGTAGGCTTCCTGCTGACACCGAGGTGCCAAGGAGAGATGGTAAGGAACAAGTTCAAGCAATTGAACTCAGAAGTGGTAGATCATTGGTGAGCAACACAAAGGACACACCAAAGAGAGTAGAGAACACTGAGTCTAGTGCTCCACTGGAGTCTCTGCCAACCCAAGGTCCACCACCAACAAGCACATCAGGAACAAGGCTAGAACCAATTATTGAGGAGATAGAAGAAATTCCAAGGCCTCCTCCAATCCTAAGGCGACCTGACGTGCCTGCATATGTACCACCACCTCCATATCCTCGAAGGCTTAAGAAGAAGCAGGAACAGGAAGTGCACTTTAATAAATTCTTAGAAATTCTTAAGCAAGTGCATGTCAACATTCCTTTTGTAGAAGTTTTACAGTCTATGCCTTCCTATGTAAAGTTTTTGAAGGACATTATTACTAACAAAAAAATAATTGGTGAGTTTGAAACAGTAAACCTCACTGAGGAGTGCAGTGCCATACTCCAGAACAAGCTGCCCAAGAAGGAGAAGGATCCTGGTTCCTTCACCTTACCTGTAGAGCTAGGAGGCAAGCACGTGGGCAGAGCGCTTTGTGACCTGGGCGCCAGCATAAACCTCATGCCCCTATCACTATTCCGCCAGTTGGGAATAGGAGAAGCACGTCCAACCACTGTCACTTTACAACTAGCAGACAGATCCATTGCATACCCTGAAGGTAAGATTGAGAATATTTTAGTAAAGGTTGACAAGTTTATTTTCCTTGCAGATTTCATCATCCTGGATTATGAAGCAGACAAGGAGGTCCCCATCCTGCTAGGTAGACCATTTCTAGCCACAGGTAGGGCACTAATAGATGTTCAAAAAGGTGAGCTCACTATGAGGGTTCATGATGAAGAGGTGAAATTTAGTGTTTATAAAGCCTTAAGGTACCCCTCTGATTCTGAGTCTTGTGCTAGCATGGATATTGTTGACTCACTAATGGAAGAACAATTAGAGCATGTACTATTAACTAAGCATGCTAATGAATATGTACAGTTAGATGTAGCTGACTTGAATGTATCTGACATAATGGATATGCCTGTAGATAAACCACAACATGTATGTATGAATATAGACCTAACTGATAGATCATTAAATCCTTTAAAGCCATCCATTGAGCATCCACCCGTTTTAGAACTAAAACCACTACCCACTCACCTCAAGTATGCATATTTAGGGAGTAATGAAACTCTGCCTGTTATCATTTCTTCTAAATTAAGTGAAAAGCATGAGGTTGAACTGATTTTACTCCTGAAGCAACATAGGAAGGCTATTGCATGGACTATTGCTGATATTAGAGGCATTAGCCCTTCTTATTGCATGCACAAAATTATACTAGAGGAAGGGCACACACCTAGGGTAGATCACCAACGTAGGCTAAACCCCTCTATGAAAGAGGTAGTAAAGAAGGAAATAATAAAATGGTTAGATGCAGGTGTGATCTTCCCAATAGCTAGTAGCCAGTGGGTGAGCCCCATCCAATGTGTACCCAAAAAGGTGGGGATAACTGTGGTAGTCAATGAGAACAATGAACTTATTCCAACAAGGACTGTCACAGGGTGGAGAGTATGTATGGATTACAGGAAACTAAATAAAGAAACTAAAAAAGACCATTTCCCTCTACCATTCATTGACCAGATGCTAGACAGAATAGCTGGTAGAGCCTACTATTGTTTCTTAGACGGTTATTCAGGGTATAACCAGATTACTATAGACCCTAAGGACCAAGAGAAGACTACCTTCACATGCCCTTTTGGAACCTTTGCCTTTCGCAGAATGCCTTTTGGCTTATGCAATGCACCGGCAACGTTCCAAAGGTGCATGATGGCAATCTTCTCTGAGTTGGATGAGTCCATGATAGAAATATTCATGGATGACTTCTCAGTCTTTGGGGATTCATTTACAAACTGTCTAGAGAATTTAGGACAAGTCCTGGCTAGGTGTGAGGAGACCAACCTAGTCCTAAATTGGGAAAAATGCCACTTCATGGTGGATGAAGGGATTGTCTTAGGTCATAGAGTGTCGAGGGCAGGTGTAGAGGTCGATAGGGCCAAAATTGAGATCATAGAGAAGTTAGTAGAGCCCCAGAATGTCAAAGCCATTAGAAGCTTCTTAGGGCATGCTGGCTTCTATAGAAGGTTCATTAAGGACTTTTCTAAGATAGCCAAGCCTCTGTGTGAGCTTCTAGAACTAAACAGGCCATTCATCTTCTCTAAGGAATGTGTAGTAGCTTGGACAACCCTTAAGAAAGCACTAGTCACAGCACCTGTTATAGTAGGGCCAGATTGGGATCTCCCATTTGAGATGTTATGTGATGCTAGTGACTATGCTGTAGGGGTTATGTTAGGACAGAAGATTGACAAACTAACACACCCTGTCTATTATGCTAGTAAAACCTTGAATGAGGCTCAATGTAATTATACAACTACTGAGAAAGAGATGCTTGCTGTAGTGTTTGCTTGTGAGAAATTCAGGAACTATATTGTAGGCACTAGGAAAATTGTGTACACTGACCATTCTGCCTTGAAATATCTTATGAGGAAGGCTGATGCTAAGCCTAGGTTGATTAGGTGGGTGTTATTGCTGCAGGAATTTGATTTGGACATTCGAGACAAGAAAGGAAGTGAAAATGTGGTTGCGGATCACCTTTCTCGATTGCAGCACAATTGCGAAAAAATTGCGGAACCCGCAATTTCTGATGCTTTCATTGATGAACATGTCTTTGTTTTGACTCATTGTGATAACGATGAGGAACCTTGGTTTGCTGACATTGCTAACTTCCTTGCATCACAGGTATTACCAGTTTTCAAGGGAGGACAAGAGAAGAAGAGGTTCCTTCATGAAGCAAGGAAATTCATCTGGGATGACCCCACACTTTACAGAACATGTGCTGACGGCTTGCTAAGGAAGTGTGTTTCAGCTGCTGAAGCGAAGTCTGTGCTGCAGCACTGCCACACAGCTCCTTATGGTGGACACTTTGGTGGCCAAAGAACAGCTGCAAAAGTATTTCAGAGTGGCTACTATTGGCCAACAATCTTCAAGGATGCCCACAACTATGCCCACAGCTGTGATGAATGCCAAAGAACAGGTAACCTCAGTCGAAAGGATGAGATGCCCCTCACCTACATCTTAGAGTTGGAGCTCTTTGATGTGTGGGGCATTGACTTAATGGGGCCATTTCCTCCATCATCAGGTAACCTTTACATCCTTGTAGCAGTAGACTACGTTTCCAAGTGGGTAGAGGCCAAAGCATGTCCCAATAATGATGCTAAAACAGTCACCAATTTCTTGCATAGGCACATTTTTACTAGGTTTGGGACACCTCGTGCCATCATTAGTGATGAGGGGTCGCATTTCATTAACAAGGCTATGGAGAAAGTATTGGCTAAGTATAACATTAGACATAGAGTAGCCACCCCCTATCACCCACACTCGAATGGACAGGCTGAAATTTCAAATAGGGAGATTAAGAACATCCTAGAAAAAGTGGTCAAACCTAATAGGAAAGACTGGTCCTTTAAGCTTGAGGATGCACTTTGGGCTTATAGGACAGCATATAAGACACCCCTAGGTATGTCTCCTTATAGGCTGGTATATGGCAAGACTTGTCACTTACCACTTGAGTTAGAAAACAAAGCATTTTGGGCCATGAAGGAATTGAATTTTTGTGTAAAGGATGCGGGAACATTGCGGTCCTTACAATTACATGAGCTTGATGAGCTTAGACATATGGCCTATGAAAATGCTAAGATGTATAAGGAAAAGACCAAGATTTGGCACGATAGTAGACTTAGAGTTAAGGACTTTAAGAAGGGTCAACTTGTTTTATTGTTTAACTCACGGTTGAAACTATTTCCAGGGAAACTTAAGTCTAGATGGTCAGGTCCATTTGTGATTACTAATGTGTTTGTTCATGGTGCCATAGAGATAAAGAACTTGCAGCAAGGGCAACCTTTCATGGTTAATGGTGCACGGTTGAAGCACTACTATGAGGAAGGAGATGTGAAGACTCTCTCGGCCTTCCTCTTGACTGAAGCATGAAATTAAGAACGAGAGAGAACGAGTGGTTACTGTGCTCGTTTAGTCAAGGCTAATGCCTTAGTTTATTTTTTGCACTTTTTCCGGTTATCATTTGTACATATGTTGCTGTGATTTTAATTGAGTATTTAATGTTTGTTTTATTTATTTTTCCAGAGAATCAAGAGAGGGGATAAAGGAGATTAAATCCAGCCAAAGAAATCAAGAAGATGTTGAGCCAAATCGAAGATACGGTTGAGCAAAGATTGCAATTTAAATGAAAAAATCTCCAACGGGCCTTAAAGATTGCGCAGGAATTGCGGGATCCGCAAAAATATAGCCGTTGGGATTTTTTTTTTTTCCGTTTTCTTTATATCCGTTGGAAGGCGCGAGGATCTGTACGTCTCTCTCATCATCTGATCTTCGAGCAAGCTGCGATTCTCTTCATCTGTGATTCTTCTTTCCAAATCTCCAAGATCAAAAAATGGTACTCACAAGGGCTGAACGATCTGCGGCCAAGAAAAGGGCTGACGACGCTGAAACGGCTGCGAGAGATGCATTGCTTGCCTTGGCTGATGCTGAGGCTGCGCGAACGGAACGACTGGATAAGCTGCCGATTCGCAAGAAGAAGTGGAAGGTTGTCTCTGAGATACCTGCTGGACCCTCTGAACCAGCAGGCACACCCAAGAAGCGCCGGTGGAGTATCGAGATGGCCGCCGAACCAAGCAAAGCAAAGACTCCCTCTGTGGAGAGTCAAGAAACGGATCGTGCGTCCCACGAATCGACCAAGAAGGGTTCGTCGCCATCTGCATCGCCTGGGCACAGCCCTTCACCATCTGAGCCAGCGCAGAGCCCTGAGCAGCCGTCTTCACCACTGAGTTCTGCACAGACACCTGCAGCAGCACAGAGCACCACGCCGTCTCACACTTCTCCACGGCCTGATCCTGAATTCCCATATGGGGAGTACCAAGAGTCAACGCAGGGCAGTGGAGATGCGGAAGAAGACGAGGTCTTCTCTCCTATGAGGGAAGACAGCCCGGAGAGTCTTGAACAGAAGACTGACTCAATGGAAGAGACATTGGGGGCGTGTCTCCAGCAGATCACCGTTAAGGCCAAGCTCAAGAAGAAGAAGAAGGCCAAAATTCTCAAGGCCAAGCGATCCAAGAAGCTGAAGAAGAAGAAGGTCAAGAGAGCACCTTCATCAGAGAAGGAAAGCACGGAGCCATCGCTCAAGAAAATTAAGGTTGAGGCTGCGGAGTCAGCCAAACCAACAGACAAAGGGAAGGCCAAGCTCTACCCTGAAGATGAGCCTCAATCGGTGAGGTATGTGTCCTCTGACGCTGAATCCAGAGGCATTGAATTGAGGAAGAGGGAGTTGCTGCACGAGAAGGGCTTCCTCGACCGACCTGCTGACCTGCCGCAGTTCTTGCGCGCAGGAGTTATAAACCACGGCTGGGAGGAATTTTGCAGACCGCCCAATCCAGCCTACACGAACATGGTGTATGATTTCTACGCCAATGTGCTCAGCCCTGAGGATGGCCTGTCTGTGGTCAGAGGGGTAGAAGTGGATTTCTCAGCCAAGGCCATCAACGAAGCCTATGGTCTCAAGGGCCAAACACATACAGATTATGCACGGATTGTTGATGAGCCTACTGAGGCAGTTTTGGAAGAGGCCATTCGGACCATTGGCCAGCCTGAAGCTTCCTGGACCGTGTCACGCAATGGGAGGCACACTCTCATGAGTGCCAACCTCACGGCTAAGGCGGCTGTTTGGTTTTCGTTCGTGAGAAGGAGATTGTCCCCAGTGACTCACGAGACTACAATCAACCAGAGCCGATCGCTGCTGGTGTATGCGATAATGAGAGGTCTCACGATCAACGTGGGAGAAGTCATCACTGCTGCTATTGCTGAGTGCGCCAAGAAAGGTAAGGGACCATTGTTTTTCCCTAATACTATAACTAAACTATGTTTGCTTGCAGGAGTTCCCATCGAGCGCTTGGAGCAGCAAATGGCTTACACAGGCCACTTGGAGTTACCTTCTGGCTTACGGCTGAAGAGGAAGGGGAACATGGAATTCGAGCTGGATAGGCTGACTGCTGATCAGTCACTGTCCATGGCTTGCCTGATGGACATGCAGAAGAGAATGGCTCAATGGGCCACTTACGCGCAGGCACAGGACAAGGAAGTTGCAGACCAACTTGGCTGTATCTTCCCTGACTTCCCCACAAACCTTCTGACTCCATGGGTGCCTCCACGACCACGACAACCAGATGAGGATGAAGACGTTTGAGTGCTGGTTTGAAGTGCACTGAAGGGAGTATTGCTGTTCCCTTAGAAAAAAAAAATTCTGCTTTCTGATAGACCATGTGAATTATGCTGTTTTTCGTACACTTTTGATCTGTTTTAGATGCTTAGTTTTATGTTTTTTATCTTTCGTAGTATAGTCTGATGATAGCTGACTAGGTAGGTTAGTTTTGTTTTATTTTTAGAGAGCTCGAATGACTGGAAAAAGCATGCTTAGGGGCCTTAATCGCTGTTATATCTGCCCTGACTTGATTGCGAAATAATTGCGGTACCCGCAATTTTTATCACTGAAAGCATGTTTTGGACTGTCTGTTTAGCTAGGCTGTGATCTGTTTAAATTCCATCTTTTGATGCTATCATGACTACCATATATAGCTTATCTAAAAGCATGCTGGATGAGTGTCATAGGACACCCTTTGCTAGTTTAAATCAACCTCTAAAAAGCTCAGCATGCACAGCTTTAAGCCCTTATCTGTCTGTTTTTTTTTATTATTCCTGCTGCTGTTATATTTGCCGTTCGAATGTTTTGTCTATGCCTAGGGCTTTAGATTCTCTTTGTTTTACCTTAGACTAGATACTTCTAGGAAAGTTTGGGGGTGTGCCACCTCAGACACTCATTGGGGACAATGAGTAGTTGAAGTTTGGGGGAGGCCACCCTAGGCCTAGGAACATTCCTCTCTCCCTTAGAAACATAAGCATTCTTCTTCTCCTTTACAAAAAATGATGAACTGAAAAAAAAATGAAAAATAGAATAAAGAGGGGGGTCTCTCTTAGGTTGCTAAGTAATCAGTGCCAAGTGTGTGACCCACAAGTGGCATTGCATCAAAAGGCAACCAGAGGAGAGGCCCCACCTAAGTAAGAAAAAGGGAAAAGAATAGGGAAGAAGAATGTATACCTAGGAGTTATAACTTTGTGGCTTAGATGTCCTATTTAAAAAGAACTCTGATCCTCAATTAGCTAAGCACAAAGTTGTAACTTGTAGGGTTGTTTAGGGAGATGAGTGTATATCCAATGTAGTGATGCCAGGGTTTAGGTTGTTCTCTAAAAGTACTACTGTCACCGTTAATACTAAGACTGGCATGACTCTAAGGAATCCTAGGCACATTAAAAATAAAGCTAGAAGCATGTACTGAGTCTGAGGTAAAGCTAGGCAGAATTTGAAACTTTAGGGATAGTGGCATGATATGACAAAAGCAAGAAGATCAGTTGTAGGGAGTTAATGGAAACAGATGGAGTGTTAGGCAGGCGAAGTCAGAAGAAGCTAGATAAGAGGGTAGTTTTAAGCTTAGAAGTGTGTCACAGGACAGCAGTGCTAGATAGGGATATAGGGCAGTTAGTAAGTGGTTAAAGAAGAAGAAACAGCAGCTTAGGAAAGTCCTTAGATTGCTTGAGGACAAGCAAAACCTTAAGTTTGGGGGTGTGTTACGTCTCCAAAAGTGACCTTTTTAGGACTCAATTGGCTTAGAAAGATGTTCACTCTTAGGTGTTTTTGATAGCATTTAGCCTAAACCTATGCTTAAATATGAGAATTAGAAGAAGGTAGCTAAATTAGGACTTATGTACAATAGGAAAGAAAAGGGTTAAAAACCGAAGGAAAAGAATGAAAAAACTGCATTGCGACAGCATTGCGAAAACATTGCTGAAGCCGCAATTATTCAAGTGAAAACCGTAAGTTGACTGATCTTTTTCTGTTAATTTCCGTGATTTCAGGGATTCGTTCTTTCTCCTCCATCCATTCTGATATACGACGTTGAAGATTGATGGTTCTCCTTGGCCCAAACGCACCTGCAAACTACTATAAAAGGGGGTCAAAGTCGGAGGTTCAAACATCATCCGGAAGCGTAGAAGTCCTTTCGCAGCTCCATTTTTCTTCGTGTTTTCCTTTGCCGTCTGTTGGCGTGAGAGTCTCAGCTGTTGGAATCGACAATCTGATAGGAAGGAAAGAAGATCCACCTTCTCTCCCGATTGCATTCATCCAAGCAAAGCTATTCTTTCATCCCCTTCAGCCGAGGCGGTTGCGACGAGGCTTCCAAGCAACATTTACTGTCTTCTGTCTTTCTTTCTCTAGTTTACCTTTCTGCTTTGTGTTGTTCTCTTTCTAATAGCTAGAACACTTCATTTCGTTGCTTTCTGTCTTGCTGTTATTTACTTTAAAGCTTTCTTTTGTCCAATCAAACAATCAAGTAATCAAATCTCCATTCTTCATTACACAGTTTATTGCCTCTGCATTCTACTGCTTTCCCTTACTGTTTTGTCTTTAAATTCCTTCTAAGCATGACTGTTTCATCTCGTATTTTTACTTACCCCATATCTATGAGTAGCTAAGTCACTTAGGGGCATGCTAATGACAGAACTATAGGCTAAAAAACGTAAACCAAGCATGTAGGATAGCTCTCGAACCATTGATTGTATGTAAGCTTCATCCCACGGGCAATTTCGATTGGCCATCCATTTTGTCCAAAGAACTCCTAACCTCTGGAAGGAGTAAGAGTTCAGAGTCGTATAATCATGCTAGCCTTTCAAGGTAACCAGAAAACGGCTTAGGAATAAGCGTTTTCCTAGTACAAACTAAACACTTCTGCTTTAACAAGATGCTTAAGACCTTACTTTGAGTTGAGTAAACTAAAGAATCTAATGCATGGAATCGGACGATACATGAGATAGAGTGAGTTTGATGCATAGAGAGTTGATACAATGCTTGGGAATCGTATTAAAATGCCTATAGGATAGTCGTTAGTAGCCCTTAATTCTCCATTTTACACACTTTCACTGTTTTTACAATTGCGGAAACATTGCGGTGCCCGCAATTCTGCTAAGTTACCATTTTGTTTAGCTGTTTTCTTCTTCATTTATTAGTGTCGTCTCTTGTCTTTTGAGTCTAATTTCAACTTGCATTTGTTTATGTTGCATTCCTTTAGACATTCGGTAAGAAGTAGGAAATTAAAAACCAATTTTACCCCTTCAAATCCACCCCTTCTTTCTTAACTTTATACTTCACAAGTAGCTTATAAATAAATCTCTGTGGGAAAACGAATGAAAAAATACTTACTACTTGCTATAAGATCATGTATGCTTGCATGTTCTGAGTGCCCTTTCTTCCTTATTGCTTACTTTTATTAACACATTGAGCACGCAACACCCGCTAGCCCAGAAAAGGGGGAAGATTCAATGGATGAAACGTTGGGGGATTACCTCCAACAGATCACCACCAGGGCATGATTGAGAAAGAAAGCCACCAAGGTCATCAAGGCCAAACGGCCAAAAGCTTCGAAGAAGTCCAAGAAAAGGAAGGACAGAGGTGAGCCGTCATTGAAGAGGTTGAAGATCGAGGCTGCTGAATCAGCCAAAGCAAAAGATAAGGGGAAAGCCAAGCTGTACCCCGAAGATGAACCTCAAACTGTGAGGTATGTGTCTTCTGATGCTGAGTCAAGAGGCACTGAATTGAGGAAACGGGACCTGCTCCATGAGAAGGGGTTCCTTGACGCATTGGCAGACCTGCCGCAATTCTTGCGCGCAGGGATCACCAATCATGGCTGTGAAGAACTGTGCAGACCGCCCATTCCCGCCTACTCCAGCATGGTATACGACTTCTATGCCAACCTGATGAACCCTGAGGATGGCTTGTCCGTGGTAAGAGGAATCGAGGTAGACTTCTCAGCCATGGCGATCAATGAAGCCTATGGCCTCAAGGGGCAGAAGCACACTGATTATGCAAGGATCATTGATGCGCCAGCTGAGGCTGTCCTGGAGGAAGCGCTGAGGATCATCGGCCAACCTGAGGCAGCGTGGACGATTTCGCGCAATGGGAAGCACACTCTGATGAGTGCAACCCTGACGGCAAAGGCAGCTGTATGGTTTTCTTTCGTGCGCAGAAGGCTGTCCCCAGTGACCCACGAGACCACCATCAACAAAGGAAGATCGCTGCTGGTTTATGGGATCATGAGAGGCCTCACAATCAATGTTGGTGAGGTCATTGCAGCCTCAATCGCAGACTGTGCCAAAAAAGGTAAGGGTCCACTTTTCTTCCCCAACACAATCACTAAGCTTTGCTTACGTGCAGGTGTACCAATTGAGAGGATGGAGAGTCAGCTGGCCTACACGGGGCACCTGGAGCTGCCTACAGGCCTGCGAATGCGACGAAAGGGGAACATGGAGTTTGAGTTAGACGGCCTGGCTGCTGCTCAGTCTCTATCAATGGCCTGCCTGATGGACCTGCAGAAGAAGATGGCGCAATGGGCTGAGTATGCTCAAGCAAGGGATAAGGATGTGGCGGATCAGTTGGGCTGCATCTTTCCAGAGTTCCCCACTGACCTGCTGACGCCATGGGCACCTCCACGAGCACGGAGAGATGATGATGAGGACGTCTGAGTGCTAGTCTGAAGAGCACTCAAGGGAGTATTTCTGTTCCCTACAAAAAAAAAATACTTTGCTTTTCGTTAAACTAAGTGAATTCTGTTATTTTGAGTTAATATTTGATCTGTCTTTAGTTCTTTATTTTTGTTGTTTAGATTTGTTTAGTATAGTCTGATGGTATCTGAATAGGTAGGTTGTTTTAGTTTCCTTTTTGTATAGCTGGAATGACTGGAAAGAGCATGCATAGGGGCCTTGATCACTGATATATCTGCCCTGTTATCCATTGCGAAATTATTGCGGAATCCGCAATTTTTGTTAGTAATTGCATGTTTTTGACTGACTGATTAGCTAGGCTCGTTCTGTTTTAATTTTGTTCTTTTGCTGCTGTCTTGACTACCTTATATAGCCTATCTATAAGCATGTTGGATGAGTGTCTTAAGGCACCTTTGATAGTTTAAATTAGTGTCTTAAAATGCTCAGCATGCGTAGCTTTAAGTCCTTCCTTACTGTTTTTTTCAAATTTCTGCTGCTGAGATATTTGCTTTGAGAATGTTCTGTCTATCCCTAGGACTTTTAGATTCTCTTTGTTTTGCCCTAGACTAGATGCTTCTAGGACAAGTTTGGGGGTGTGCCACCTCAGACACTCATTGGGGACAATGAGTAGTTTAAGTTTGGGGGAGGCCACCCTAGGCCTAGGAACATTCCTCTCTCCCTTTAAGCATAAGCATTCTTCTTCTCCTTTACAAAAAAAAAAAATGATGAACTGAAAAAATGATGAAAAATAGAATAAAGAGGGGTGTCTCTCTTAAAGTTGCTGAGTAGTCAGTGTCAAGTGTGTAACCCACAAGTGGCATTGCATCAAAAGGCAACCAAAGGAGAGGCTCCACCTAAGTAAGAAAGAAAAAAGGAAGAAATAGGGAAGAAGAATGTATACCTAGGAGTTGCAACTTTGTGGCCTGGGTGTCCTGAATAAAAAGAACTCTGATCCTCAATTAGCTAAGCACAAAGTTGTAGCTTGTAGGGTTGTTTAGGGAGATGAATGTATGTCCAATGTAGTGATGCCAGGGTTTAGGTTGTTCTCTAAATGTACTACTGTCACTAGTTTATACTAAGACTGGCATGACTCTAAGGAATCCTAGGTAGCTCAAAAGTAAAAATTAGAAGCATGTACTGAGTCTGGGGTAAAGCTAGGTAGAATTTGAAACCTTAGGGATAGTTGCACGATATGACAGAAGCAAGTAGATCAGTCGTAGGGAGTTAATGAGACAGTAGGAGCATTAGGCATGCGAAGTCAGAAGAAGCAAAGTAAGAGGGTAGTTGTAAACTTAGAAGTGTGTCACAGGACAGCACTGCCATAGATAGGAGCTTAGGGGAGTCAGCAAGTGGTTAGAGAGGATAAAACAGCAGCCTAAGTAAGTCCTTAGATTGCTCGAGGACGAGCAAAACCTTAAGTTTGGGGGTGTGTTACGTCTCCAAAAGTGACTATTTTAGGACTTATTTGTGTTAGGAAGTTGTGCATTTGTAAGTATTTTTGATAGGATTTAGCTTGAACCTATGCTTATATATGAGAATTAGAAGAAGGAAGCTAAATTAGGACTTATATGCAAAAGGAAAGAAAAGGAATTAAAAATGAAGTTAAAGGAATGAAACTTGTGCATTGCGGAGGCATTGCGGAAACATTGCTAAAACCGCAATGTTTTAAGTGAAATCCGTAAGTTGGCTAACCTTTTTCTGTTGTGATCCGATATTTCAGGGATTCGTTCTTTCTCTCCAGCCACGTAGAAGTACGACGTTGAGAATCGATGGTTCTCCTTGGCCCAATCGCACCTGCAGAATACTATAAAAGGAGGTCAAAGAGGAGGGTTGAAAAACATCTGAAAAGCGTAGAAGTCTCTTCGCAGCACAATTCTTTCTCCTGTTTTTCTCTTCCGTCTGTTGGGTTGGAAAGCTTAGCTGTTGGAGTCGATAATCTGATAGGAAGGAGAGAAGATTCATCTTCTCTTCTGATTAGATTCATGGTAGAGCACTTTATGTGGTACTCCAAATTCAAGCTGTCGAGGCTTGCCAAAATACAATTTATAAACCCGAGTACACCGAGCTATTTGTAGCTAAGTGGTAACGGGGTCGATCCACAGGGAAATAAGAAATTTAATCTAACTAAGCCTAGTTTGCTAATGATAAAAAGTATGCACAAATTAAAATGAAAGAATGGTAATTTGGTTTGGGGGGAAGGGAGCTCCTAATATGCAAGCTAACGGAAAATTAAATGACAACGTGCAAAAATTAAACGGTCGTGCTTAACTTCGAGAAATGGAATTGGTCGTTATGGATGTTCGGTTCATCGATACATTTTGCTCGCTAGCCAATTCATGCACACAATTCATTTAGTTATCTCTAACTCAAATGACCCAAGGATTTAATTAGATGCGTGCAGTTCTAATTAAACTTGGCCAATAATCTATCCAAGGTAGCGACCCCTAAATCGACTACGTGCCAGTGAAGGGAACATCGCGACGGCTTTATCCTAAGACTAACCCGGTTTCTCTCTTGCCTTAAGCCTAACATGAAAACGTTAATTAATTCAGATTACCTACTTTCACTTTGGGCCGAACTAATTAGCCATGCTTAGACCCGTGCTACCTAGCGGTATGGGCAATTATACGTCCCAACCTTTAGCCCTCTATCATGCATAGGAACTAGGGCGTCAACCTAATTTAGCTACACATGCTAGATTTTATGAAGAACAAGCAAGAAGATGCATAAACAAGATAATCACATCAATAATTACAAAGGGGAAAATCTCCCCAAACACCCATAATTTCACAAATCCAAACTCAAATCAAGCACTAACCTTAGTTTAGCCTTCCATGGAGGATGGATAAATCCAATCCCCCATGGAAGAGCTTAGTAGCATACAAAGAGGAGAAGAAGAAGCCCAAAAATGGTGGAAAATCGCCTTAGTTGCCCGTTGTGAATTCCAAGAGAAATCAACAAGAAACCCGCTCTAATCTCTTAGAATGGGTAAGAAATGTGTTTTTGGCTCAAGAATTTAGCTCCACAACAAATGGGGGCGGAAGAATTGGGAGAGAATGGGAAAGGATGGGAGAGGATGACCTAAAAACAGGAAAAACGGACTTAAATACCCATTTCTGCGTCAGACTAGCGCCTAGGCGCCATAAGTCAGCGCCTAGGAGCCGCGGGGGCGCGCGCACAGAATCGAGACAGCGCCTAGGCGCCATAAGTCAGCGCCTAGGCGCTGAGCCCTCTGGAAAAATTACAAAATTGGGAATTTCTTGACTTTTAAGGACGGGCTTCAGGACTTTAGATGACGGGTATTTTGCGTCAGGGAAGGGTGCGCGCGGCTGGGGCGAGGCGAGGCGTGGGCGAGCGGCCGAGCGGCGCGCACGCGAGACTTTTGATGACGGGCGCTCGGGCGCTGAGGCGGCCGAGCGACGCGCGCGGACACGGACAGGGCGATGCCGAGCGGCGCGCGCGGACCTTCGATGACGGGCGCGCGCGAACCTTCGATGACAGGCGCGCGGACACGGGCGAGGACGCGCGCGGGCGTGGGCGGTCTGGGCGCTGAGGCGAGCGGCGCGCGCGCGGAGCTTCCATGACGGGCGCGCGGACACGGGCGAGGACGCGCGCGGGCGTGGGCGGTCTGGGCGCGGGTGAGGCGAGCGGCGCGCGCGGTCCTTCGATGACGGCCGCGCGGGGCGCGCGCGCGTCTGGCCGTCTGGGCGCAGGCGTGCGGCGCGGGCGTGGGCGTGCTGGGCTGTTGCCTTCGTTGGGCGCCTGGGCGCTGCCCTCTCGGGTCTAAGCCCAATTTTGGGTCGTTTTGGCTCCCGAGCTCCGTTTGTCCTATCTTTTTGACCCGAACACTTCCCGAAACCTCTTAAATGACCGATTTAACCCTGAAATTCATAATTTGACTTCCCGAGCTCTTCACCATGAAATCACCTACAAGGAAGCATTTTAATCAATATATGTCATGGTTTTAGCTAGAATTAGGGACATTAAGATAGCTCTATTTTAGAGCTATCAAAATACGCCCGACCTAAATCTTGCTAGTCCCCGAGCAAGGTATACTCTTAAATAATCTCCAAAGAATTAAACGCATGCTGAAAACTCTAATCTCAATGCTTGTGAAACAAGGTACTAGAAATAAATTCAAAACCATCAAATGCATGCAAACGTTGAAATCATTTCAAAATTTAAACTCATATTCCCTTACGTGTGTGTGTGTTTAGCACCTCTCAACCTAGCTCACGCAAGCCCGGAATAACCTTATACAGTCATATGACTCGTTTTCCCCCTACTTATGGTGATAAGAACAGTCTAACGGCTTTTAGCGATAGAAAGAGCAACAAAACATAAGGCCTAAATTTTATTCTTTTCTTTGAGTACTTTGTACCCATTTTTCTTTTGAACCATTTTTTTTTATTTTTCTCCAAGAGAGTCTAACACGTCAAACCAAATTTAGCTTCACGTTTTTAAGGACTATTGCTCACTTCTATTAGTTCCCCTTTCATGCAGTGACAACCGTGGGTTACACGATCGCCCCTGGTTACACGGGAAACACAAGAAGGAGGAGCAACTCTAGAGTTTTTATTTTTTTTTCATGCTAACACTTTTTTTTAGGCAATAGCTAGGCTATACAACAAATGAGTTATTACCACTTCTAACACGTCAAGCCTCCCTAATGGTACCTTTCGGGGTGACAACAAGGTTTCAGACAAAAATAAGATCAGTCTAGACCTACAGAACTGAGGATAAGAGTGCTATGTGCTCAGTGAATGTAGGGAAATAACAGAAAAAAATTTAAAATAGGCTCAAAATGTGCATACATCGTCAAATTTTCGAATCATGCAAATACGAAGTGTTCACAAGCAAATCACAGACCGTCCTCATTGGACAACATGCATTCAGATTCTAATCTAACAGCCAGAGTACACATATGCTCGACAACTACTAAGAAGTCTCATCTCTATCTATCAACAAACTCCACCCCCCACCTTAAGATATGCATTGTCCCCAATGCATTCAACTATAAAGACCATAAAATTCTAAGGGAACAGAAAACCTCCCCTGAATTTAATGGAGCTGACGGGTGGAGATGTGCACCATCGTCTTCCCATATACTCTCGAATTGTCGGCCATTCCACCTTTTCTCCTAAGAAAACAAGAAAGCAAACAACAAATTCAAAAGCTAATATAAACAAAAGCAAAGCAGTAAATAACTGAATTACAGTCCAAGCTCGGGTGCCTCCGAGAAGCGCAAATTTTTAAAGTCGATTGCTCGACTGTATTCACTCTTCCACTCATCCATAATCGATCGGGGGCGGCGCTAGAAGTAATGTGGCGTCATAGCACTCAACGTCCCCCTCGTGGAAAATCTTCAACCGGTGCCCATTCACTTTTTGCACCTCATCCGAGTCCAAGCTCTGAATCTCCACACTGCCATAAGGAAAAAATTTAGTTATGATATAAGGTCCTTTCCAACGGGAACGAAGCTTACCTGGCATGAACTTCAGACGGGAATCGAACAGCAGAACTTTCTGACCGACTTCGAAGTTTTTCTTTAAGATCCTTCGGTCATGAAACTGTTTGGACTTCTCTTTATAGATCCTGGAGTTCTCGTAGGAGTCCAAACGCAGTTCCTCCAATTCCTGTAACTGAAGCAGTCGTGTCTCGCCAACTTCGTTAGAGCTCATGTTGCACTGCTTGATCGCCCAGAATGCTTTGTGCTTAATCTCCACGGGTAAGTGGCATGCCTTACCAAACACCAACCGGTATGGGGACATACCGATAGGAGTTTTGTAGACGGTGCGGTAAGCCCACAAAGCATCCTGCAAACGATCGCTCCAATCCTTCCTGCTCGGCCTCACGGTTTTCTCAAGAATTGACTTTACCTCTCTGTTGGAGACTTCAGCTTGCCCATTAGCTTGGGGATGGTAGGCGGTGGACACGCGATGATGCACACCATACTTCCTCAGCAAAGCCTCCACAGATCGGTTGCAAAAATGAGTCCCCTGGTCACTGATTATGGCTCGTGGGATTCCAAACCTGGTAAAAATGTTAGACTGAACGAACCTAACAACAGAGTTAGCATCGTTAGTCTTCGTGGCTTTCGCCTCAACCCACTTAGAAACATAATCAACAGCCAGCAATATATAAGAAAAACCACAAGAAGGCGGAAAGGGTCCCATAAAATCCATGCCCCAAACGTCAAAGATTTCACAGACTAAGACAGAGGTTTGAGGCATTTCATTTCTACCAGATATCGACCCTATTCTTTGACATCTATTGCAGGTTTTACAAAATTCATACGAATCCTTAAACAGAGAAGTCCAGTAAAACCCACTATCTAAAACTTTCCTAGCTGTCCTCCTAGGCCCAAAATGTCCCCCACATGCATAATCATGACAGAAAGTAAGAATAGACGCATGCTCATTCTCAGGGACACATCTCCTAATTATCTGATCAGAACAGAACTTCCATAGATGGGGGTCCTCCCAAAGATAGGACTTAGCGTCGCTTTTCAGCTTCGCTTTCCTAGCATGAGAGAAACCAGAAGGAAAATTACCTGTGACCAAGTAATTTACCATATCAGCATACTAGGGAAGGACTGTATCAAGTCTGAAGAGTGTCTCATCGGGGAAATCTTCATTCAGAGGCAGGAGGTCTTCCTTTTTGACCAAGCGGCTCAGATGGTCGGCTACCGGGTTCTCTGCTCCTCTCCTATCCTTAATCTTCACATCGAAGTCCTGGAGGAGCAAAATCCACCGAAGTAGCCTCGGTTTCGCGTCCTTCTTGGTCATCAGGTACCGAACAGCTGCATGATCAGAGAAAACAGTTACTTGAGAGCCAATAATATAAGGACGAAACTTATCAAGCGCAAATACAATAGAAAGAAGTTCTTTTTCTGTTGTCGTGTAATTGCACTGCGCTGGATTAAGCGTCCTGGAGGCATAGTAAATGACACGGCTCTTGTTCTCGATCCTCTGACCAAGCACGGCTCCCAAGGCATAGTTGCTGGCGTCGCACATAATCTCGAAAGGCCAGTCCCACTGAGGTGGGTGTATGATGGGCGCGCTCGTCAAACTATCCTTAAGCAAATCGAAGGCTTTTCTGCACTCCTCCCCAAAATCGAACGTGACATCCTTCTGAAGGAGGTACGTCATAGGCATGGCAACCTTGGAGAAGTCCTTGATAAACCTGCGATAAAACCCTGCATGGCCAAGAAAAGACCGAACCTCCCTAACATTCGTTGGGTATGGTAGATTAGAGATAACATCGATTTTAGCCTTATCTACCTCTATACCCTTAGCAGAGACCACATGACCTAAAACGATACCTTGACTAGCCATAAAATTACATTTTTCAAAATTCAGCACAAGGTTCATTTCAATACATCTTTTCAGGACATGCGATAAATTAATTAAACAGTCATCGAAGGAATTGCCATAAACTGTAAAATCATCCATGAACACTTCAATGCATTTTTCAACAAACTCAGAAAAAATACTCATCATGCATCTCTGAAATGTACCAGGAGCGTTACAAAGCCCAAAAAGCATCCTTCTAAATGCAAATGTGCCAAAGGGGCACGTGAACGTTGTTTTCTCTTGGTCTTCTATGGCTATAGGGATTTGGTAAAAGCTAGAGAAACCATCGAGAAAACAAAAGAATGGCTTCCCAGCTAAACGCTCCACCATCTGATCAATAAAAGGAATGGGAAAATTGTCCTTCCTAGTGACCTCATTAAGCTTCCTAAAGTCGATGAACATTCTCCATCCATTTTGAATCCTCTTGGGCACTAATTCATTTTTCTCATTCCTAACCACAGTTATGCCAGTTTTCTTAGGAACAACATGAATAGGACTAACCCATTTACTATCTGAGATAGGATAGATGATACCTGCTTCGAGGAGTTTGAGGATCTCAGAAACTACTACCTCCTTCATCGCGGGATTGAGCCTCCTTTGGGGCTCTCGTGAAGGTTTCGCTCCATCCTCGAGCAGGATTTTGTGCATGCACGTAGCTGGACTTAGCCCATGTAAATCTGCTAATGTCCATCCAATTGCCAGCTTGTGCTCTTTAAGAACTTCCATTAATTTCCCTTCCTGAGCCGGCATAAGGTCTTTCGCTATGATGACCGGCAACGTCTCATCATCCCCCAAATACGCGTATTTGAGATGATTAGGTAAGTCTTTCAACTCCAATTTAGGTGCCTGCAAAGTAGAGGGGAGCATCTTAACATGATCTTGAGCAATTGCCAAAGAAGAGACAGTTGAATCACAAGGTTCAGAAATAGATGGTTCATGCACATCAGATTCATCAAAAAGATCAGTAAAAAACAATGGGTCATCCCCATCTCTATCAGACATGCATTCATCCTGAACTAACGATTCAATTGTATCTACTTGACAAAGAGAGTGGACGCTCTCATCATGCTCCAACTCATTAGACACATCGACCTCAACAACTTGTCCACGATACTCAACAGATAAAGTGCCCTTATCTACATTTATCTTAGTCTTAGCAGTTTTCATAAAGGGCCTTCCTAATAAGATCGACGCAGACGAAGAAGCAGAATTTCCATCCATTTTCAGAATATAAAAATCCACAGGAAAAATCAGCCCGTTAACATTAACTAATACATCTTCCACTACCCCTAAAGGATGCACGAAAGACCTATCAGCAAGTTGTATAACAACACCAGTTTCCTGTATTTCTTTTAAATTCAAGTCCTGATAAACAGAGTGAGGCATGACACTAATGGAGGCTCCTAGATCTAGCATGGCTCTTCTAAATTTCTTACCTCCAATAGTGCAAGGGAGAGAAAACATACCTGGATCGTCGCATTTTTCTGGTAAGTTCTTCGTGATTAAAGCGGAGACATTTTTACTTACCACGACGCGCTCTTTCTCTTTTGTCGTCCTCTTGTTGGTGCATAACTCCTTCAGGAACTTAGCGTACCTTGGGATTTGCTTGATGGCATCCAACAGAGGGATGTTGATCTCTACTTTCTTGAATGTGTTTAAGAACTCCTCCTCGAAGTTCTCCTTGGGCGGTCTTGCTAACCTGCTAGGAAAAGGAGCCTTAGGCACATAAACTCTAGTGCATGTAGGATCGAAGTTTACCCCATGCCACCGTGGTTCGGGATTTTCTATTTGTGGCTCGACGTGGCCATGATCGACTTCCACCGGCGGGGTACTCGTGGGAAGATGCTTCCCACTTCTCAGAGTGATGGCACTAGCGCTCTCCGCGTTCTGGTGCTCAATCACTGTCAACCTCTTACTCACTTGAATCACTGCATCGCTCAGAGTTTGAAACTGCTCTCGAGTTTCCTTATGTTGTGATTCAAGCATTTCTTCCAAGGATCTACCTGAAACAGAAGGACAGGGTTGTGAGTTATTTTTCAAAGCAAGAATAGCACTACTTACTTCAAAAAGTTGAGCCTTAAGCTCGTCCACGTCCCTGATCAGGCGATCTTTCTCCTTGTCTCCATCTCCACTCCGCTCCAAGCTTCTAGCCAAGTTGTAAATTAAAGCTCTAGCTTCAGCGGGTGTTTTATCCATGAGACATCCTCCACTTGCGACATCAACTAACTGTCGGTTTGGCGGTAAGAGACCTTCGTAGAAGTTCTGAATGAGTTGTTGTTCAGCTACTTGGTGGTTGGGACAAGCCTCACACAACCGACCAAATCTCTCCCAACACTCAAGAACGGTCTCTTTTTCTCCTTGCTCAATTCTATTTATCATTCTTCTAAGGGCGGCGACCTTGGGAGGCGGAAAATACTTCGCATAAAACGCTCCCTGCAGCTCTGCCCAAGAAGTGATGGACCTAGTCGGTAAGTAATGCATCCAATCTCTCGCCTCTTCCTTCAAGGTGAAAGGAAAGGCTCTGAGATGGAGTTGATCTTCGGTGATGCCATCGGTCCTAAATGACGAACACACCATCTTGAATGCCTTGAGGTGTCTGACTGGATTCTCATCTGTATTACCATAAAAAGAAGGTAATCAGTTAACCAGACCAGCTTTAACTTCAAAATTACCTGCAACTACCGGATACATGATACTCGATGTGTTCCGGCCTAGCTCAGATGATGCAAGCTCCCTCATGGTTCTTTGATGCTCAAGATTACCCACGACCTCCATCTTGGCGCTTCTTTTGAATTTTCAAAGAATGACTGCGCTCCAAGAACTCAAACAAAAACGGGTAAAATAATACAAAAGAATTAAACTGTACAAAAAGTAAAGAAAATTTTTAAAACTAACAAACTAAACTTAACTAAACTAAATTAATTAATTCCCCGGCAACGGCGCCAATTTTGGTAGAGCACTTTATGTGGTACTCCAAATTCAAGCTGTCGAGGCTTGCCAAAATACAATTTATAAACCCGAGTACACCGAGCTATTTGTAGCTAAGTGGTAACGGGGTCGATCCACAGGGAAATAAGAAATTTAATCTAACTAAGCCTAGTTTGCTAATGATAAAAAGTATGCACAAATTAAAATGAAAGAACGGTAATATGCAAGCTAACGGAAAATTAAATGACAACGTGCAAAAATTAAACGGTCGTGCTTAACTTCGAGAAATGGAATTGCTCGTTATGGATGTTCGGTTCATCGATACATTTTGCTCGCTAGCCAATTCATGCACACAATTCATTTAGTTATCTCTAACTCAAATGACCCAAGGATTTAATTAGATGCGTGCAGTTCTAATTAAACTTGGCCAATAATCTATCCAAGGTAGCGACCCCTAAATCGACTACGTGCCAGTGACGGGAACATCGCGACGGCTTTATCCTAAGACTAACCCGGTTTCTCTCTTGCCTTAAGCCTAACATGAAAACGTTAATTAATTCAGATTACCTACTGTCACTTTGGGCCGAACTAATTAGCCATGCTTAGACCCGTGCTACCTAGCGGTATGGGCAATTATACGTCCCAACCTTTAGCCCTCTATCATGCATAGGAACTAGGGCGTCAACCTAATTTAGCTACACATGCTAGATTTTATGAAGAACAAGCAAGAAGATGCATAAACAAGCTAATCACATCAATAATTACAAAGGGGAAAATCTCCCCAAACACCCATAATTTCACAAATCCAAACTCAAATCAAGCACTAACCTTAGTTTAGCCTTCCATGGAGGATGGATAAATCCAATCCCCCATGGAAGAGCTTAGTAGCATACAAAGAGGAGAAGAAGAAGCCCAAAAATGGTGGAAAATCGCCTTAGTTGCCCGTTGTGAATTCCAAGGGAAATCAACAAGAAACCCGCTCTAATCTCTTAGAATGGGTAAGAAATGTGTTTTTGGCTCAAGAATTTAGCTCCACAACAAATGGGGGCGGAAGAATTGGGAGAGAATGGGAAAGGATGGGAGAGGATGACCTAAAAACAGGAAAAACGGACTTAAATACCCATTTCTGCGTCAGACTAGCGCCTAGGCGCCATAAGTCAGCGCCTAGGCGCCGCGGGGGCGCGCGCACAGAATCGAGACAGCGCCTAGGCGCCATAAGTCAGCGCCTAGGCGCTGAGCCCTCTGGAAAAATTACAAAATTGGGAATTTCTTGACTTTTAAGGACGGGCTTCAGGACTTTAGATGACGGGTATTTTGCGTCAGGGAAGGGTGCGCGCGGCTGGGGCGAGGCGAGGCGTGGGCGAGCGGCCGAGAGGCGCGCGCGCGAGACTTTTGATGACGGGCGCTCGGGCGCTGAGGCGGCCGAGCGACGCGCGCGGACACGGACCGGGCGATGCCGAGCGGCGCGCGCGGACCTTCGATGACGGGCGCGCGGACACGGGCGAGGACGCGCGCGGGCGTGGGCGGTCTGGGCGCTGAGGCGAGCGGCGCGCGCGCGGACCTTCCATGACGGGCGCGCGGACACGGGCGAGGACGCGCGCGGGCGTGGGCGGTCTGGGCGCGGGTGAGGCGAGCGGCGCGCGCGGTCCTTCGATGACGGGCGCGCGGGGCGCGCGCGCGTCTGGCCGTCTGGGCGCGGGCTTGGGCGTGCTGGGCTGTTGCCTTCGTTGGGCGCCTGGGCGCTGGGCGCCGGCGCCTGGGCGCTGCCCTCTCGGGTCTAAGCCCAATTTTGGGTTGTTTTGGCTCCCGAGCTCCGTTTGTCCTATCTTTTTGACCCGAACACTTCCCGAAACCTCTTAAATGACCGATTTAACCCTGAAATTCATAATTTGACTTCCCGAGCTCTTCACCATGAAATCACCTACAAGGAAGCATTTTAATCAATATATGTCATGGTTTTAGCTAGAATTAGGGACATTAAGATAGCTCTATTTTGGAGCTATCAATTCATCCAAGCAAGGCTTGCCTTTCTCTCCCTTCAGCCGAGGCATCTGCGTCGAGGCGATCACGCTCAACTTCATTGCATTCTGCTTTACTTTCCCATTTGCATTACTGTCTGTTGTTATTTCCTTTCCAATAGCTACTTTAATTCATTTTGTTGTTGTCTGCTTTACTTTAGTTCTCTAAGGCTGTCATTTGTTTAGTTCAATTCTTAATAAATTGAAGTACTATTTTCACCAAGTCACAAGTTACTTTACCTTCTCTGTTACTGCCTTTAGCTTCTGTTTTAACTTTAATCTTCTTCTAAGCATGTCTTCTTCATCTACTCTTTCTATTCTATCTGCATCCATGAGTAGTCACATAGGGGGATGCTAATGACAACTCTGTAGGAAGAAACACGTGAACCAAGCATGTATGATATCTCTCGAATGCATTGATTGTATGTAAGCTTCATCCCACGGGCAATTTCGATTGGCCATCCATTTTGTCCAAAGAACTCCTAACCTCTGGAAGGAGTAAGAGTTCAGAGTCATACACTCATGCTAGCCTCTCAAGGTAGCCAGAAAACGACCTAGGAATAGGCGTTTTCCTAGTACAAATCACAACTTACTGCTTTAACAAGATGCTTAAGACCTTACTTGGATATGAGTAAACTAAAGAATCTAATGCATGAAATCTGAAGATACATGAGAATGAGTTAGTTTGATGCATAGTGAGTTGATCTAATGCTTGAGAATCGTGTGAAAAAACCTATAGAGGAGTCGTTAGTAGCCTTTGTTTCCACATTTTACACACTTTCGCTGTTAAGAACATTGCGGTAAAATTGTTGTTCTCGCAATTCCTTTAAGTTAAAATCTGCCTTAGTCATTTTTTCTCTTCGTTTAGTTATCTCTTCTCTTTGCATTTGAGTTTATCATTTACTTGCACTTGTTTATGCATCTATCCTTTACATTTTCCTTAGTAATTAGGCAACTTAAAACCAAATCTACCCCATCAAATCCACCCATTCTTGCTTAACAATACACTTCGCGAGTAACTAAGAATAAATCTCTGTGGGAAAACGAATGAAAAAATACTTACTACTTGCTACAAGATCATGTATGCTTGCATGTTCTGAGTGCTCTCTTATTGCATATTTCTTTTAAACATTGAGCACGCAACAACAACCAATCAAGAATTTAGCAAAAAGTAATAATGTACCCAACAACTCATTATTAATTTGCAACGATACTTCAGTGAGTCAGAGCAACCGCTACCGAGGGGAAGTCAATCACTCCTTCACTAAACTAAGACATTCTTGACTAAATGCTAATACCAGAATAACTCATATTCCTATAACACCTTAGTTATCGCTACTTCGGTCAAGAATCTACTAACAACTTAGTAATCCTTTGTAAGTGTGACCCGCCATTTTCAGAACTCAGAGGTCGGCCCCAACAGTGCAACCGAATGGAAATGTCAGAGTTGGGAATGGACCTAAGAGACCCTATCCATTTCTGGAGATTGAGTTGTTCCGACTCCCATGAAACGGCCCTCCGAATGGACGGTGCTACTATGGGCGACCAGCAGGCGAAACATGGGAATCTCACGGTTCAACCTAATGGAGGAGACCGCAGGATGTATTGATATACTTCCTTCTCCCACTTACTATAAATACTTTGTCCATTCACCTTGCTCTTGATTTATGCAAACACCATCCGAATGGGAATGCCCTATTGACATCACGAGGCCGAGCATAAATCTCACGGTGTGAACTTCATAGAGAGCGTAGGAGGAGATTGATATATCATATATACCTTCTCAACACCACTACTAAGTATTTTAGAACGGTTTGGGTATACTTTTACTTAGGCATTATCCGGCTAAGACAATAAAACCTAAGTCTAGGTAGAACATACTTTTACCTAAGATGTCTAGGTGATAAACGCTTTATAACCTTACACCTCCCCCGTGCATGCTCATAAAGCCGGGTTAACTTAACTCAAGTACCGGAGCGATCCCCAGGTAGGAGGTGTTCCGTAAACCGTCATCTAAATACCTCCAACCTTAGTACATGATCTCACCGGGTGAGTTCTCTCGTAACCTTAGCTTTACAAGATATCGACCTATTTTAACTAATAAAACGAATCGATACTAAATTCCTAATCGCATTGGAATTCTTTAACCCTTAGTGAGCATGCATTTATCTTTGTTATAGATTTTAAATGTCTATCTCATTTTACAACGCTTTATAAAACAAAAACATTCTATAACATGCTTTCTAAGCTAGAATATAACCATTACATTCATTTTATAACATGCTTCCCAAGCAAGAATATAACAATTCTATTCAACTAAGGCAACTATGTTGTATGTTTAATTTCACAATTAATATAACACTTATATCAATTACACTTTTAAACAAGCAACATCAAATTCATAAATTAATATAACACTTATATTAATTCTCATGAATTAAGCATGCATACTATACAACATAACACTTATATTATACTTTCAATGCATGCAACATGCTTCCTATGGTGGGATTTGAAATCTATATGGCATACTTTATGCACATACAAGAGACTTTAATTAAAACATACATTCACAATGCATAATTAATTAAACACACTAAAGTGGATCGGTTTTGGCATCACGGGCGAACAAGCAGCTAAATTATTACAATAATAATTCATAAACTAGTTTGAGACAATTCCGAACCCTTCGAACCGCCCCGAACCGGCTTGAATTTGCTTGAACCGGCCAAAAAAAAACAGCAACAACAAAGCTTCAAATAAGCTGAATCGGTCCATAACTGCTGTCCCGACTTCAACAGCCCAGAACCGGACCTATAACGACCCGAACCGGACAAAACGAATGCTGAACCGGACCTCCAGAGGGTGAAGAAAAAGGAAACGGTCTGACTTTCAGTGAACCGGACCGTCCGAGGACCGAACCGGACCCTTTCTTCCACCTTGCGCTGAACCGGTTTTGTGCTGGAATTTTGCAGAAAAAATAAACAGCATGCTGTTTTTTTCGGCACCCGAGCTTCTGTCTTCGAATTGAAAGCCTATATGGACTCTAACGACTCTGAATTTTTTACAGACTCTTCTGCACACATTAAAGCCCATACACGCTCGGGAATTTACAAAACGAAGTACAAATCGAAGCTAAAAAAAAAAAATACCAAAACCGGGAAACACTTTAGACGCCCAGAAAAAATAATTTCTAAAACAAATACCCACCGAGCTCAAATTGATGCAAATTGAGTGACAAAAAAACGCTCTGATACCAATTGATGGAGCGCATGTAGCGCAGCGGAAGCGAGTCGGATCATTGGCACTCTAATTTCATCAATTTAGCTAAATAAGAAACCTACTCAAAGCTTTGAAATTAAATGAATTAGAACACATACCTCTTGTAGTTCTAAGGACTTCTATTCCGATGCTCGAATCTTCTCACGAACACCTCGAACCTTCTCTCGAACACATCGAGGACCACCTCTGGTAGTTCCGCTATCCTCGGGCCGAGCAACGGAATGGTGGGACTCCTCTATGAAAGAAAAAGTTTGGAAGAAGAAGATGGGAAGATGAAAGTGATGAAGATTTTGTGAGAAATATCTAACACTTAGCTTTCTAATTTCTCAAGTAACATGAACTCTTCATGCTCATCCAAATCTTCAAACTCTTTTAAAATTCATCAACCTCAAACCATTTGAACTTCATCCAATTTATACGCAATTCACATGCAACAAACTCTTTGTTTCGCATGACACCTCAAATTGGATGGATTAGTCTTCAACCAAGTGTTCCAAAATTGATGAGTTTATGCATGTTGTAGGCGACTCACAATCCACTTCACAACTTGAATAAATCCACTCAACTTGGATAAGTCCACTTTGACTTGGATAATCCCACTTGTAATATTTTATCATTTTAAAATTAATTCATAATTAATTTTAATAAACAATTTTTTTTTTAATTAATTAAACTTTCTAATTAATTAATATTATTATTTAATTCAATATCAAATATTAATTAAATAATAAGACTAATCCCGGTTTCTTAAACCGAATCATCACACATGAATCACTATTCATGTTTTAGACCGATCCCATATTTAAATATGTCCATCATTCTTCCAAAAATAAATTTGAATAAATTCAAATTCTTTTTCTCTCATATTGTTACACGACTTAATCCGAGCTAGCCAGGAGAACCTAAAGGACCTACAGATCATGAGCTCCAACGATACGAGATTAACCGATCAAACTCTTTAGCCAAGCTAACAAACATTCGTTAACCCCCGGAGACTCCACTAAAGTCCAAGGGTTGAACTCTCCTCACCGTAGATATATTTATGTCCTCTTGATATAACCATCATCAGTAAGTCGATCCTTCACAAGTCGTTCGTAATTACAGCTGGGTAAAAATAACCGTTTTACCCCCCTAATTACATCTTGTTCCTTAAGTCCCACTAATCCTCTAATGAACTATTGGTTTGTGGTCCAACCACCAAACCGATTGGTATGTGATCTCATCACTATACCAAGTCCCTCTTGGGCCAATGAGAGGGTTGGATCCCTAGTTCAAGACCCGGAGTCAGCACTTAAGGGAACAACCACTCTACTAATCCCTCAAGGCGGGTAGGAGTGAATTCCATCTCGCATGACTATGTTCCCGTCTACCTACCCGGTCTTATCCCCAAGATGGTAGGCTTATTGAGTCGGCGATCTCGGGCCACTCTCACCCATACAAGTCAAAGGATAAGCCCGAATAAACAGGAGTTCATAGCGTGCTCAGGATTCAGATCGAGTTACATAGGTCATCATATGAAAAAGTCTGTCTTTACAGTAAACGGAGTTATAAAGAAAGAGCGACTTGTTTCGCGGTTCAGTCTTATGCAAATCATTGCACAGGACGCCCCCACTCACATGTCTCCACATGAATGATTTCAGATCACATCGTTTGTCCTATACAAAGTGGGCCGCGTCCAATAGTGTCCCCAAGATAAGATACCCAGCCTTATCCATATATTATAGACCGTTTTGGCTATTACTTGAACTTGATCCACAATCATCTCACACATGAAGTTCAAGTATACAACCTATAGCCATGGGTTCTTAGTTTATTGGAGTTAGGTTAAAAGTAAACACAATTCAGTTTATTCAATAACAACTTTAATGAATAAATCCCAATAACAACTTTATTGCAAAATAGAATATACATTTAGTTTACAAACCACGAGTTTTAGGACATAAAACCCAACAAACGCAGAGTTTGTCCCCTGCCTTACGAAGAAGTCTACTTTATCCGTTCACTACAAGAAAACAGGGATATTGCAGAGGTTTTTTTGAGTTATAACAGCAGTTTTAAACTGCTGGAACACTTTTTGCAACGCTTGAGAAACCCCTGGCTAAACTAGTGTTGTAAGGGATCTAGCAACACTTTTTAAAGTGCCGGAATGACTTCTCACCACCGTTGCAATAGCACCCATCCTATTGCAACATTTTTGAAATATATAGCAACACTTTCTTATTTGTTTGGGCTTTAAATGTTTTAAAGATTTTTTTTTATTTGGGCTTCGCTAATTGTCCAAAAAAAATGAACACCCTATTGCAACACATTTTAAAATCGCAGAAAGAAAATCGTTGCAATACATATATTTTGCAACAGTTTTTTATTTATTTCCAGAAATTGTTGCGATTTGATTAAATTTTGCAGCACTTTCTAAAAGGTTGTAAAAAAATTGTCGCAATAGACTAATTTTCTTGTAGTGGTTGCAGCCGCCCAATGAGAATTTTTGGATCATTTTTAGGGAAATTTGTGGGAGAAACCCTGAGAATATAAATACAAAAGGGTAGAAAGAGAAAAGGAGGATTTCAGATTTTGAGGGAGAGAACCTTTTGGAAGAATATTCATCAGTTTGAGAGCTTTTGAAGAAGAAGAAGTCCCCATTGAAGAAACCTCCAAGAACGCAGTAGCTGTGAAGAGGAGCACCTGGAGGGAAAGCTTCAAGGGATGAATATTGCTGAAGAAGAAGAGAAGGAAGTCGTGGAGCTTAACGATCTTCATTAACTTATGATTATCTTTTAGTTTCCACTCTCTCATCTCTTGTTGTAGTTTTCGTAGTTAGATCCTTTAAAGTATGAACTCTATAGTTGTTATTTCTGTCATTTATAATATGAGAAGCTAATTTCGTTAAGGGATGGCTAGGATGATTTGGTAATGAATGATTTGGGATTTTAGGGTAAGTTTAGCATGGATTCTTCAAAGCATGTGTGTTTTCATTCTAACAAATGCATTTTCGACCGACAATCCATTATGTGTTACTGATTTCTGAACCTTCGAGAGGAGTAGGGAGTCTGAGTCGCATGTTTTTACTAGCCTTTCATGGTAATCAGGGAGGAGGCTAGAAATAGTCGCTCTTCTAGTACGCTTGATAGCATGTTGTGATGAATAGGATGATCTTTTCGTTTGAATATGAATGAATCTTGAATCTTACTGATCAAGATCGACATATCTTGTTTGTTATGCTAAGTGGTTGAGTTGTATGCTAGATCTTTGCTAAATTCCCATTTCATGAGTAACCTGTTGATTCCTAGCCTTCTCTGTTTGTTTAGTTGAGAATTCTACCTGTTGGGTTTTATGTCCTAAAACTCGTGGTTTGTAAACTGAATGTATATTCTATTTTGCAATAAAGTTGTTATTGAGATTTATTCAGTAAAGTTGTTATTGAATACACTGAATTGTGTTTACTTTTAACCTAACGCCAATAAACAAAGAACCCATGGTTATAGGTTGTATACTTGAACTTCATGTGTGACATGATTGTGGATCAAGTTCTAGTAAAAGCAAGAACGGTCTATAGTATAGGGATAAGGTTGGATACCTTATCCAGGGGACACTATTGGACGCGGTCCGCTTTGCATCCTACAAACGATTTGATCCGAAATCGTTCATGTGGAGACATGCGAGTGGGGGCGTCCTGTGCAATGAGTTTGTATAAGACTGAACCGCGAAACAAGTCGCTCTTTCTTTATAACTTCGTTTACTGTAAAGACCAATTTTTTCATATGATGACCTAGGTAACTCGATCTAAATTTTGAGCACACTATGAACTCCTGCTTATTCGGGATTATCCTTTGATTTGTATGGGTTAGAGTGGCCCGAGTTCGTCGACTCAATATGCCTACCACTTTGGGGATAATACCGAGTAGGGAGTTGAGAACATAGTCCTGCAAGATGGAATTCACTCCTACCCGCCTTTAGGGATAGGAGATAGGTTGTTCCCTTAAGTACTTACTCCGGGTCTTGAACTAGAGATCCCACCCTCTCATTGGCTCGAGAGGGACTCGGTATAGTGATGAGATCACATACCAATCGGTTTGGTTGTTGGACCACAAACCAATAGTTCATTAGAGGATCAGTGGGACTTAAGGAACGAGATGTAATTACGGGGGTAAATCGGTTATTTTGACCCATTTGTAATTACGAACAACCTGTGAAGGATCGACTTACTGATGATGGTTATATCAAGAGGACATAAATATATCTACGGTGACGAGAGTGCAACCCTTGGACTTTAGTGGAGTCTACGGGGGTTAACGAATGTTGGTTAGCTTGGCTAAAGAGTTTGGTCGGTTAATCCCGTATCGTTGGAGATGATGATCTGTAGGTCCTTTAGGTTCTCCTAGCTAGCTCGGATTAAGTCGTGTAACAATATGAGAGAAAAATAATTTGAATTTATTCAAATTAGTATTTGGAAAAATGATGGACATATTTAAATTTGATTTAAATATGGGATCGGTCTAAAACATGAATAGGGATTCATGTGTGATGATTCGGTTTAAGAAAACGAGATTAGTCTTATTATTTAGTTAATATTTGATATTGAATTAAATAATAATATTAATTAATTAAAAAGTTTAATTAATTAAAAAGTTTAATTAATTAAAATTTATTTTGTTTATTAAAATTAATTTTAAAATGATAAAATATTACAAGTGAGATTATCCAAGTTGAGTGGGTTTATCCAAGTTGTGAAGTAGATTGTGAATCACTAACTACATGCATAAACTCATCAATTGTTGAACACTTGTGTGAAGACTAATTCATCCATTTTGAGGTGTCATGCTAAGCAAAGAGTTTGTTGCATGTGAATGACCTATAAATTGGATGAAGTTCAAATGGTTTGAGTTTGATGATGCTTGAGTTTTGTTGGAAATTTTTGGATGTGTGAGATTCTCTTTCAAAACTCTCATCACAAAGGTCTCTTCTCTTTACATCTTCATCTTCCAAAGTTTTTCTCTTGTAAAGAAGTCCCACCACTCTGTTGCTCGGCCCGAGGATAGCGGGACTACCGGAGGTGGTTCTCGAAGAGTTTGAGGGAAGCATCGAAGGGTTCGTGAGGAGATTCGAGCATTGGAATAGAAGAATTTCGAACAACAAGAGGTTTGTATTCTTATTCTTTTATTTCAAAGTTTTGAGCATGTTTCTTATTTAGCTAATTTGATGTAATTAGAGTGTCAATTGATCTGACTCGCTTCCGCTGCGCTACGTGCGCTCAATCACATGTCACAGAACCGGTTCAGCGCAAGGTGGAAGAAACGGTCCGGTTTGGTCCTCAGGCGGTCCGGTTCACTGAAAGTCAGACCGGATCCTTCATCTTCACTCTCTTGCGGTCCGGTTCAGCATTCGTTTGGTCTGATTCGGGTCGTTATAGGTCCGGTTCCGGGCTGTTGAAGTCGGGACAGCTGTTTTGGACCGGTTCAGCTTATTTAAAGCTTGTAGTTGCTGTTTTTTAGATGGTTCAAGCAAATTTAAGCTTGTTCTGGGCGGTTTGAAGGGTTCGGAAGCGTCTCAACCTAGTTTATGAATTATTCTTGTAATAGTTTAGTTGTTTGCTTGCCCGTGATGCCAAAATCGGTCCACTTTAGTGTGTTTAATTAATTATGCATTGTGAATGTATGTTTTAATTAAAGTCCCTTGTATGTGCATAAAGTATGCCATATAGATTTAAAATCCCACCATAGGAAGCATGCTCCATGCATTAAAAGTATGTTATAATTGTTATAATGTATAGTATGCATGCTTAATTCATGAGAATTAATATAAGTGTTATATTAATTTAGGAATTGGATGTTGCTTGTTTAAAACTGTAATTGATATAAGTGTTATATTAATTATGAAATTAAACATACAACATAGTTGCCTTAGTTGAATATAATTGTTATATTCTTGCTTGGGAAGCATGTTATAAAATGAATGTAATGGTTATATTCTAGCTTAGGAAGCATGTTATAGAATGTCTTTGTTTTATAAAGCGTTGTAAAATGAGATAGACATTTAAGCTGACGGTTTACAGAACACCTCCTACCTGGGGATCGACCCGGTACTTGAGTTAAGTTAACCCGACTTTATGAGCATCCACGTGAGAGGTGTAAGGTTTTAAAGAGTTTATCACCTAGACATCTTAGGTAAAATCTTGTTTTACCTAGACTTAGGTTTTATTGTCTTAGCCGGATAATGCCTAAGTAAAAGTATTCCCAAACCGTATAAAATACTTAGTAGGGTGTTGAGAAGGTATATATGATATATCAATTTCCTCCTACGCTCTCCGCCAAGTTCACACCATGAGATTTATGCTTGGCCTCATGATGTCAATAGGGCATCCCCATTCGGATGGTGTTTGCATAAATCAAGAGCAAGGTGAATGGATAAAGTATTTATAGTAAGTGGGAAAAGGAAGTATGTCAATACATCCTGCGGTCTCCTCCATTAGGTTGAATCGTGAGATTCCCATGTTCTGCCTGCTGGTCGCCCATAGTAGCACTGTCCATTCGAAGGGTCGTTTCATGGGAGTCGGAACAACTCAATCTCTAGAAATGGATAAGGTCTCTTAGGTCCATTCCCAACTCTGACCTTTCCATTTGGTTGCACTGTTGGGGCCGACCCCTAAGTTCTGAAAATGGTGGGTCACACTTACAAAGGATTACTAAGTTGTTAGTAGATTCTTGGCTGAAGTAGCAATAACTAAGGTGCTATAGGAATATGAGTTATTCTGGTATTAGCATTTAGTCAAGAATGTCTTGGTTCAGTGAAGGAGTGATTGACTGCCCCTCGGTAGCGGTTGCTCTGACTCACTGAAGTATCGTTGCAAATTAATAATGAGTTTTTGGGTACATTATTACTTTTGCTAAATCTTGATTAGATGTATGAAATGGGTTAAAATCAATTCACTAATAGAATTTATTCTTTTTCAGTATGTCTAGCTCATTTATCCAATTACTAGCTTCTGTAATCCTGAACGACGATAACTACGCAACCTTGAAATCAAACTTGAATACGATTCTTGTTATCGATGATCTTAGGTTTGTCTTAACAGAGGAATGTCCGCCCCCTCCCAACTCGTTTGCAACTGAAACTGTTCGAGATGCATTTGACAGGTGGACTAGGGCTAATGATAAAGCCCGAGTCTACATCTTAGCGAACACATCTGATGTGTTGGCTAAGAAGCATGAGGTGATAGTCTCCGCTAAAGAGATCATGGATTCATTACAGACGATGTTTGGACAACCGTCCTCATCGGTCTGTCATGATCCTCATGGCGAGGAAAGCTGAGAAGAAACAACAAAGTAAATATGATTTACTCATTGTTGAAACATGTTTAGTGGAACATGATAGTTCTACCTGTATACTGGATTCAGGAGCCACTAACCATGTTTGTTCTTCTTTCCAGGAAACTTGTTCCTGGCAGCTGCTTGCTAAAGGTGAGATAACTCTCATGGTTGGAACAGGAGAGGTTGTCTCAGCCAAAGCAATGGGAGCGGTGAAGTTGTTGTTTAGAGATAGGTTCATTTTACTATAAAATGTACTCTTGGTTCCTAGTTTTAAGAGGAACCTTGTATCTATCTCTTGTTTGCTTGAACATATGTATAAAGTATCTTTTGAGTTTAATGAAGCGTTCATTAGCGAAAGAGGTGTACGTATTGTTGTGTTTTATGTATTAAAACTCGTGGCTTGTAAACTGTTATGTTTGTAAATATCTATTTAGAATAAAGAGTTATTAGTTTTATTCAGTAAAAGCGTTTACTGGAATAAAGTGAAACGTGTTTGCATTAATCTATACCAATGACCAACACCTATGGCGAAGGATGAGTACTTGAGCTTCATGTATGACATGAATGTGGATCAGGCTCAAGTAGACGGTCAAAACGGTCTATAGTATATGGTTAAGGTTGGGTACCTTATCCTGGTAATACTATTGGATGCGGCCCACTTTGTATTGTACAAAACCATGTGATCCGAATCGTTTCACATGGAGATGTGCGAATGAGGGCGTCTTGTGCAAAAAGTTTGCATAAGACCGAACCGCGAAATATGTCGCTCTCTCTTTATAACACCGTTTACTGATGAGACCGAAATTTTCATTTGATGGCCTAGGTAACTCGATCTCAATCATGAGCTCGCTATGAACTCCTGCTTATTCGAAAGTATCCTTTGACTTGCATGGGTGAGAGTGGCCCATTAGCGCCGACTCAATAAACCTACCATATTGGGGATAAAGTCTAATAGGTAGCTGGGTACATAGTACCGCAAGATGGAATTCACTCCTAACCCGCTCTTCCGGGTTAGCAAATAGGTTGTTCCCTTAATAGCTGACTCTAGGGCTTGGACATTGAGCCCTCACACTCTCATGAGATGAGAAGGTTAATTGATCTGTTGGTTGGACCACAGATCTATTGTTCATTAGAGGTGTCAGTGGTACATAAGGAATAAGACGTAATGCAGGGGTTAAACGGTTTAAATGACCCAGCTGTGATTACGAACAACCTGTGAAGGGTCGACTTGCCCATGACGGTTATATCAGAGGACATAATATATCTACAGTGAGGAGAGTGCAGCCCTCAGACTATAGTGGAGTCTGCAGGGGTTAACGAAAGTTGATTGATTTGGGTTAAAAGAGTTTTAACCGGATAATCTCGTATCGCTGGAGATCATGATCTGTAGGTCCTCTAGCTCGGATAACGACGTGCAACAATGAAGGAGAAAAGAAAAATAAAAATAATTTGAATTTGTTCAAATTCTATTTTTTTAGGGAGGATGAAGGACATATTTAAATATGATTTATATATGGGGATGGTCTAAAACATGAATACGATTCATGTGCAAAGAGTCGGTTTTTTGGAAAAACGAGTCTAACCATATTATTTAATTAATATTTGATATTGAATTAAATAATATTAATTAATTAAAATATTTTATTAATATATATATATATATATTTATTTATTAATTAAAAAGTTTAATTAATAAAATATTTATTATTATTTAAAATTAATTAAGAATTAATTTTATTAATAATATATATATATATATTTATATAATATATATGTGGTTAGAAATATAGAGAATTGGGTTTTTGGGCTTGCTTGAAAATTGAAAAAAAAAAACTCAAACAATTATGTTTTTTTTTTTTTGCCTCTATCCTCGACTGTTCTTGAAGAAATTTTTTTTTTTTTAATTCAAGAACAGTTCAAGCTCCTCATCCAATATCTTCTTCATCCCTTCTTCCTTTTCTTTTATTTTTTCTTGTAACACAGTCCCACAACTCCGTTGCACGACGCCGAGGATAGCGGGACTACCGGAGGTGGTCCTCGGCGCGTTTGTGAGAAGAGGCTCGAAGAGTTCGTGACGAAGAACGAGCGGCGGAACGCGAAGAAATACATAGAACTACAAGGGTATGTAATTCTAATTTTTCTTAATCTTCGTTGTTCGAGCATGTTTTCTAATTGTTAAATTGATGAAATTAGAGTATCATCGATCCAAAATCGCTTCCGCAGCATGAAACGCTCCATCAATTGGTATCATAGCGATTTTGTGATTAACTCAATTTGCATCAATTTAAGCTTGGTGGGTTTTTAATTTAGAAATTGTTTCTGAATGGACGTCTTAAGTGAAAATAGATTTTGGCATTTTGGCATCATTTCTTTATGAATTTCATAATTTGTAATTGCCCGAGAATGTATGGGCTTTAATGTGTGCTGAAGCGTATGCATTTTTAGAGTCATTAGAGTCCATATAGGTTTCTTTGTGAAAGAAGCTCGAGTTTTTGAGCTGGCCGAAATATTCAGTGTTAGTTCAAACTCGTTCTAGGCAATACGAAGAGAAATTGGCCGAAGCGTTCGGGGGAGCAAGCTTGTCAAAGGCGGTGCGAAGAGTTCGAAGTCCACTCAAGACTTAGTTTGTTGATTAAGCTTGTAATAAAATAGTTATTGCTTGTTAAATGCCAAAATCGATCCACTTTAGTGTGTTTAATTAATTATGCATTTCGAATGTATGTTTTAATTAAAATCAATGTTTGTATGTGCATAACGTATGCCATATAGATTTAAAATCTCACCGTAGGAAGCATGTTCCATGCATAGAAAATATGTTATAAGTCTTATAATATATAGTATGCATATTTAGGAATTCATGAGTATTGATATAAAAGTTATATTAATTCATGAATTAGATGTTGTTAGTTTAATAGAATAATTAATATAAGCATTATATTAATTATGAAATTGAACATACAACATTGGTTGGCCTAGTTTTATGCATATTGTATGTTATAAGTGTTATAATGTATAGGATGCATGTTTAATTAATGAGTATTAATATAAGAGTTATATTAATTCATGAATTGAATGTTGTTGTTTAATAGAATAATTGATATAAGTGTTATATTAATTATGAAATTAAAACTTCCAAGATTAGTTTTATGCATATTGTATGTTATAAATGTTATAATGTATAGGATGCATGCTTAGTTCATAATAATTGATATAAGTGATATATTAATTTATGAATTAGGAGTTGTATATTTAAGAGCATAATCGATATAAGTGTTATATTGATTATGAAGTTAAATATTCAACTTTTCATGCCTTAGCAAATGTATGTTTGAGAAGCATATAAATGGTTGTTATAGAAAGTCTAGTTTTTGCAAGAGTTGTAAAAATGACTTAGACTTTTAAAATCTATAACAAAGATAAGAGCATGTTCATATAGGGTTAAATGGTTCGATCAGGTTCATTAGATGAATAGCATTAGATGAATAGGTCGATATCTCGTAAATGCTAAGGTTATGAGAAACTCACCCGGTGAACTCCTGTCTAAGGTTGGAGGAAAATGAATTGACGGATCACCTCCTACCTGAGGACTAACCGGTACTTGAGTAAAGTTAACCAGGCTTTATGTGAATGCGTGAGAGGTGTGAGGTTAATATTGTGTTAATAACCTAGACATCTCAGGTAAATAGTTTGCCTAGACTTAAGGTTTTATTTTCTTAGCCGGATAAAACCAGAGTATTTACCCTAAACACCGTCTTACGATACTTAGTAGATGTGTTGAGAAGGAATATATGATATATCCCTCTTCTGCTACGCACTTTCTATAGTTCACAACGTAAGAATTTTGTTCGGTCGTGTATTGTCAATAGGGCAATCCCCAGAAGGGCGGTGTTTGCAACTTTCAATAGCAAGGTGAATGGAGTAAGTGTCTATAGTAAGTGGGAGAAGGAAGTACGTCAGTACATCCTACGGTCTCCTCCATTGGATTGAACCGTGAGATTCCCATGTTCCGCCTGCAAGCTGCCCTAGGGGCACCAATCCAATAAAGAAGGTCGTGCATGGGAGATCAAACATCTCAGTCACCATTTATGGATAAAGAAACACAGGGTCATTCCCAACTCTGACATTCCCTAAGGTTGCACTGTTGGGGTCGTCCTGTGCATTCTAAAAATGGAGGGTCACACTTACGGGATTTGCTAAGGAGTTAGTAAATCCAGACCAAAAACGATAACTAAGATGCTATAGGTGTTGGGTTTTATGTCCTAAAACTCGTGGTTTGTAAACTGAATGTATATTATATTTTGCAATAAAGTTGTTATTGAGATTTATTCAGTAAAGTTGTTATTGAATAAAATGTATTGTTTTTATTTTTAACCTAACTCCAATAAACTAAGAACCCATGGCTATAGGATGTATACTTGAACTTCATGTGGTGACATGATTGTGGATCAAGTTTGAGTGATAGCTCGAATAGTCTATAGTATAGGGATAAGGTTGGGTACCTTATCCTGGGACACTATTGGACGCGACCCACTTTGTATAGTACAAACGATGTAATCCGAAATCGTTCATGTGGAGACATGTGAGTGGAGGCGTCCTATGCAATGAGTTTGCATAAGACTGAACCGCGAAACAAGTCGCTCTTTCTTTATACCTCCGTTTACTGTAAAGACCGACTTTTTCATATGATGACCTAGGTAACTCGATCTGAATCCTGAGCACGCTATGAACTCCTGTTTATTCGGGCTTATCCTTTGACTTGTATGGGTGAGAGTGGCCCGAGATCGCCGACTCAATAAGCCTACCATCTTGGGGATAAGACCGGGTAGGTAGCTGGGAACATAGTCCAGCGAGATGGAATTCACTCCTACCCGTCTTTAGGGATTAGTAGAGAGGTTGTTCCCTTAAGTGCCGACTCCGGGTCTTGAACTATGGATCTCACACTCTCAATTGCCCGAGAGGGACTTGGTATAGTGAGGAGATCACATACCAATCGGTTTGGTGGTTGGACCACAAATCAATAGTTCATTAGAGGATCAGTGCGACTTAAGGAACAAGATGTAATTATGGGGGTAAAACGGTTATTTTGACCCAGCTGTAATTACGAACAACCTATGAAGGATCGACTTACTGATGATGGTTATAAAGAGGACAAAAATATATCTACGGTGAGGAGAGTGCAACCCTTGGACTTTAGTGGAGTCTCCGGGGGTTAACGAATGTTGGTTAGCTTGGCTAAAGAGTTTGGCCGGTTAATCTTGTATCTTTGGAGCTCATGATCTGTAGGTCCTTTAGGTTCTCCTGGCTAGCTCGGATTAAGCCGTGTAAAAATATGAGAGAAAAAGAATTTGAATTTATTCAAATTAATTTTTGGAAGAATGATGGACATATTTAAATATGATCTAAATATGAGATTGGTCTAAAACATGAATAGGGATTCATGTGTGATGATTCGGTTTAAGAAACCGAGATTAGTCTTATTATTTAACTAATATTTGATATTGAATTAAATAATAATATTAATTAATTAAAATTTATTTTGTTTATTAAAATTAATTATGAATTAATTTGAAAATGACAAAATATTACGAGTGGGATTATCCAAGTTGAGTGGATTTATCCAAGTCAAGTGGATTTATCTAAGTTGAGTGGGTTTATCCAAGTTGTGAAGTGGATTGTGAATCAGCAACAACATGCATAAACTCATCAATTGTTGAACACATGTGTGAAGACTAATTCATCCAATTTGAGGTGTCTAAGCAAAGAGTTTGTTGCATGTGAATTGCCTATAAATTAGATGAAGTTCAAATGGTTTGAGGTTGATGAATTTTTAAAGTTGAATATTTGGATGAGCATGAAGAGTTCATGTTACTTGAGAAATTAGAAAGCAAAGTGTTAGATATTTCTCATAAAATCTCATCCCTGTCACCTTCTCATCTTCATCTTCCAAACTTTTTCTTTCATAAAGGAGTCCCACCACTCCGTTGCTCGGCCCGAGGATAGCGGGACTACCGGAGGTGATCCTCGAAGTGTTCGAGAGAAGGTTCGAGGTGTTCGTGACGAGATTCGAGCATTGGAATAGAAGTTTTTAGAACTACAAGAGGTAAGTGTTCTAATTTCTTTTATTTCAATGTTTTGAGCATGTTTCTAGTTTAGCTAAATTGATGAAATTAGAGTGCCAATGATCCGACTCGCTTCCGTTGCGCTACATGCGCTCCATCAATAGGAATATGAGTTATTTTGGCATTAGCATTTAGTCAAGAATGCCTTGATTTAGTAAAGGAGTGTTCGACTACCCCAAGGTAGAGGCCATTCTGACTTACTAAAGATTCGTTGCTAGTAAATAAAGCGTTTGGGTACTTTATTTGGTGCTAAACTTCTTAATTTGTTTAAATAGGTTAATACCGTTTCACTAATAGATTTACATTCTTTTTCGGCATGTCGAGCTCGTTTATACAGTTGTTAGCTCACGGCAAATTAACCGGAGAAAATCACGGGACCTGGAAGTCGAACATGAATACGATTCTGGTTCTTGACGATCTGAGGTTTGTCTTAACGGAGGAATGTCCTCCCACTCCTGGCTCGAATGCATCTCGAAGTGTTCGATAGGCATACGATGGATGGATTAGGGCTAATGAGAAAGCCCGAATCTAAATCTTGACAAACATGTTTGATGTCTTGTGCAAGTAGTATGAGGTTATGGTTTCCATGAGGGAAATCATGTCTTCATTACAAGTGATGGTGGACAGTCGTCCTCATCACTTTGTCATGAAGACCTCGAGTTCGTTTACGACTCTCGCATGGTGGGGGATACCTCTGTTAGGGAGCTTGTCCTTGACATGATGGTCCACTTTAATGCGGCAAAAGTAAACGGTTCTTCAATCGAAGAGAAAATCCAACTTAGTTTCATCTTGGAATCTCTTCCGAAGAGTTTCCTTAATTTAAGAAGCAATATGGTGATGAATAAGATAGAATATAACTTGACGTCTCTTCTGAATGAGTTTTAGGCTTATCAGTCTCTATACACTTCCAAAGGAATAGAGAAGGAGACAAATGTTGTCACTTCGAATAAATTCCTTAAGAGGTTGACGTCAGGGAGTAAGCCTAAGTCCGCTTCTCTGAGTAATCAGATTATTCAGAACAAGAAGAGTAACAGGAGGAATGGCAAAGCCCCTACTGATCGCAAGATGAAGTCTTCAAACATAGGAAAATGTTTCCATTGTATTGAAGATGGGTATTGGAAGCGTAACTGCTCCAAATAGCTTGCTGAGAAACAGGCTGAGAAAGAACGACAAGATAAATGTGATTTATTTGTCTAAACAGGTTTAGAGGAATATGAATGTCATACCTGGATGTCTTCAGGAAAAACTAATCATGTTTGTTTTTCTTCAGGAAACTAGTTCCTGACAGCCGGTGGTGAGTGACGGATTTTGAATATCCTCTCTAAATTTCGGGCTGTCGAGACCCGCCAAAATAAATTTATATACCTATTAACCTTAGCTTTGCAGCTAGTGGTAACAGGGTCGATCCACAGAGAAGGTCTTAATATGATTGAAATTAAGGTTCAAGGTTTTAATTGGTTAATTGATTGAGTTTTGGTAACTGGGGGTTTTTATCATGCAATGAGAATAATTAAAATGCTAACGGGAGGAATTTAAAGAGAAAGAGATTAACGAGTGTACGGTTCGGGGATTTTCGGGATTTCTTTGTTAAACATTCTATCATTCATCATCTAATTCAAATATAAGGTTATCCAATTGTCATGCACGCGATCAGTTACCTGGGAACCCCTTTGGTAACCGGCTTCATATTAATTAATTAAACCAACAGTCTAATTAATCATTGTTCAAAGTATTCCTAGAGCGATCAGCTCTAAATTTACTCTAAACAGTTACTAGCTAACCGCGACGAACATTCGATCATGCAATCCTAATGCTAACTGGCTACCCGCCAACGCTGAAGTACCCAACATTTATCATGCATAAATCAATACTTCGATTTGTTTCATTGTTCTGTGTTACTAGGCGAAAAGTGAGAGGCATGGCATAGCTAATCTTTAACTCTAACACATGCTAGAAAACTCGATTGTCCGTCGGCGAAATCTAACACATGCATGGGATTAAGGAAGAACAACAAATGCATACAAATCAGAAACCAAATCAGAATTTATAGCATGGATTATCAAAATGAAGAAGTCTAACAAATAATCCCTTAAATCATCCCAAACCGTTCACAATACCTTAGCCGACCATGGGGCGGATCGTCACAAACGCTCCAACGGAGGCAATGGCCATCATCTCTAACCTTATTACAAATAAAAGCTCCAAATCTAGGCCACAAATGGCGGAGCAAAGCTAAAAAATAGAAGAAAACCGAGAGGAAGAAGATGAAAAACGGACTTGGCTGCTGGAAAATCGTCCTTACAGCCCTTTAAATCCATTGGAGCGTCGAGACGCTGCGACCTAATGAATCCGCGCGCGCGCCTCGCGATGGCGTCGAGACGCTGGGCGAGCGTCGAGACCCTGGCCCAATAATTTCCTGCGTGCGCGCCCCTCAGAGCGTCTCGACGCCGCGGCAGGGTCTCGACGCCAGGCAGCGTTGAGCAAGCGTCTCGACGCTGTCTGCTCGACGCTTGCTCTCGGGTTTGGGCTGAAAAATTGCCTCTCCTAGGCAATTTTGGTCCGGTTCTTCTTGGATCAGCTTCCCCTTTTCTCGATGCACTCCCGGGGCGTTAAAATACCGCTTTTAGCTTCAAAACGAGTCCAATGGACGCATGAGCTCTTCACCGCAAATCTCCTATAAATGAGACAAATTAACTAATTAAATGCGGAAATTAGCTAGAATTAGGAAGTGAATAATAGCTCCAAAATGGAGTTATCAAACACCCCCGACTTAAATCTTGCTAGTCCTCGAGCAAGGCTAATAAAGAAATTGACTCTAAGGACATGCTTACCTGCTACTAACTCAAATCTCAATGCATTTTACAAATTCAAACACAACATAATCATGAAAGCAATCCGTGCATGCATTTACTACGATCACATCAAAAATCAACTATCGCTCCCTAACGTGTGTGTGTGCTAGCCAACCTATCCTAAACCCACATAAGCCCGGAAAAACCACATGCAACAAATCATCCCGTTTTCCCCCTACTTCTAGCGTTTAAGAACAATCTACACTTGACTTACACGAGAGAGAGTAGCAAACTAAGAGACCTAAATATTTTCTCATTCTTTTTCTTTTCACGAGTACTTTGTACCCTTCATTAAGGTTCTTTGAACCCAACTTTTTATTCTCTTTTTCCTTCCAACCTCGAGTTGCCTAACACGTCAAATTCATGCATTAAACTTCACGTTTTTAAGGACTAACGCTCACTTTTTAGGTGCACCGATAAGAAGGAGGAGCGCCTCGAGAGATTTTTCTAGCTAACATGCTTTTCTATTTTTTTTTTTTTTTAGGCTTAGCGTAAGCTAACTCGATTAATTTGACCACTTAACTCTCATACAACAAGCTACCTATGGGTGCCTTTCGGGGTGACAACAAGAATTAATGCTACATGTGATCAACTAAGCTTACGGAGGTTAGAACGAGGTTGCTAAGTGCTCGATAGATGCAAGGGAGCAACAGGAAAAATTTTAAAATTTTCGACATGAACCTAATAAATGCAAAACGACTTCATACAAAAACTAGATTATGCAAATGCTCAGATTTCCAAAATGCACTTCCTAGATTATCATAATTAGAAAGCAGTAAATAGAGTCCCAAGCACTTCAATTTCAAAACTAGCACTGCTCAACAAACTACACATGCTCGTCCATAACATCCACCCCCAACTTCTAAAGTTAGCATTGTCCTCAATGCTACTTAATCAGATACACAACAGAAGATAAAGGGGATGAAAAACAATACTCCCCTGATTCTTTGCGAAGTCGGCGAAGGAAGGGACGCGGCGCATTCCACATCGGAGCCCAAAATTTCCTCACTTCTCCTCAATTCCTAAAAAAAAACAGCAAGCTACATTAGCTAAATTAAACTAAACTAAGAACAAAAAATAGCAATGAAATTAAAAACAGAAAAGACAGTTCAACACTCGGGTGCCTCCGAGAAGCGCAGAATTTTTAAAGTCGTTTGCTCGACTGAATTCTCCCTTCGAACTCATCCATAGTCCGATAGCGCGGGGGACGTTCCGAACATGTCCTTGTCCACGCTTTTCCTGCAATCAAAATTCAAAACTTTCTTTTCTCTTCGTGCCTCTAGCACGTGAATATCATTGTGGTTAGTATAAAAAATAGCATCCACCTCAAATAAATTTAAATCAGATTTTTTAACATAGAAATGAGAGTCATCCCTCAAGCGCGAGGTGAAACTCTCATTCTCGACAGACTCAACACAAGCAACATTCTCAACTGACTTCTCTTTAAACAAGGAAAATTCATGCATTGTATCATCAAACTCTAAAGAAATTACGCCCTTAAACACATCGATTTTGACCCTCGCGGTCTTAAGAAAAGGGCGTCCTAACAACATAGAGGACGAAGCATGCAAAGAATTCCTATTCATATCAAGCACAAGAAAATCAGCAGGGAACATCATTTCACCCACTCTCACGAGAACATCCTCAACTTTCCCTCTAGGAAATATGCTAGACCCGTTAGCTAACTGGAGAACCACATCACACTCATGCAATTCGTTTAAGTCCAATTCTAGAAATAAAGCATAAGACATGACATTCACAGAAGCACCAAGATCAAGCATCGCATTTTTAACTACTTTACTACCTATAGTGCAAGAGATAGTAAAAGTACCTGGATCGTTGCAATTGGTAGGCAACGTACCTGGGAGGATTGCGCAGACATTCTCATTTTTCTTTTCAGTCCCTCTGGACTTCCGCTTCTTTGTGCACCAGTTCTTGAGGAATTTGGCATATTTGGGCACTTGGCTCACTGCCTCAAGAAGCGGTATGTTCACCATCACCTTCTGGAAGGTTCTCAGGATCTCCTCGTCTTCGTTCACCAGAGTAGGCTTCGCAAGCCTACTGGGGAGCTTTAGGAACACACTCTTGCACATTCTTTTCTTCTTTTTTCTCATCATTCAGATCATTAAGAGCAACCGGGGAGGACTCATTCAAACTGTCCTTCGCTTCCTTCACGGCTCTGGAGGGAACTGATTTCCCACTCCTTAGCTGAATCGAGCTCACGTTCTCACATGAGTTCACAGTGGTTTGGGAAGGAAGCTTCCCAGAGCTCTTGCTCTCAATTTTGCTTATCGACACTGCCATTTGCGTCAGCTCCTTGTTCAGATTTTGCAGCTCTACTTTGTGTGAGTTTAGTTCTTCTCGAGCAACTTTTTGGAATTGGCTTGTCGATGTCACGATGGTCCGAACCATCTCTTCCAATGAGCTGGAGGAACTTGAGGCTTGAGCTTGGGTAGAATTGCTAGGTCTATCGAAGGACTGACCCTGAAAGCGTTGTTGCCCGCCTCTATTACCGTAGCTCATGTTGGTATGGTCACGCCCACCGGGGTTGTATGTGTTCGAGTAAGGATCATACTTCCTTGGGTTGGAAGCATATCCCCCGATTGCGTTAACCTCTTCCTCTCGGCTACCTCGGACAAATTTCTTCAGAAATTTCCAATCTCGGCCACCTGGGCCCTCATTTCAGTCATCTCATGATTCTGGGTCACACTGTGAACTTGCCCCTGCCCACGAATACCGAACTGTTGCGAGTTGGCCGCCATGTTTGCAATTAACTGCTTGGCCTCAATCGGGGTCTTGTCAATTAACGCCCCACCACTCGCGGCATCGATCATCTGCCGATCATGAGGCATCAACCCTCATAAAAGTATTGGATCAGGAGTTGATCGGCAATTTGATGATGCGGGAAGCTTGCGCACAGGCGCCCAAAGCGTTCCCAATATTCATGCAGGGACTCACCTACATCCTGGGTGATCCCATAAATCCTTTTCCTCAGAGTCGTGGCAAGGGACGCAGGGAAATATTTCTCCAAAAAGACTCTCTTCATGTCCTGCCACGTTGTTATTGATCCAAAAGGCAGATAATAAAGCCAGTCCTTGGCTTTATCCTTAAGCGTGAAGGGGAATGCCCTTAAATTTAGCTGCTCCTCTGTCACACCTGGGGGCTTCATCCCCGAACAAACACAATGAAACTCCATCAAATGCTTATTTGCATCCTCACCTGCATTGCCATGAAAGGAAGGTAATTGGTGAATCAATCCAGATTTCAGCTCAAAATTACCTGCTACCACGGGGTAGTTGATGCACAGGGGCTGCAAATTCAGGTCTGGCGCGGCTAATTGCTTTAAAGTCCTTGGCGCTTCTCCTTGCTCCATCTCGTCGCCAAAGAAGGGATTGCCTTCTTCCTCAAACAGTCTTCGCCCCTCCCGGGCCTCTTTTCTCAACCGCCGCTCTTCTCTATCAATTTCAGAGAAAAAACTGAAGTCCACTAAACTCAGAAGAACGGGTCATACAACAACAAAAATTCCAAACATACAAAAACAAACAGAATTTTTTTTTTAGCACACCAAGAATCAACCAAAATCAAAATGAAACATAATTTCAATCAATTAATGCCTTCCCCGGCAACGGCGCCAATTTTGGTGAGTGACGGATTTTGAATATCCTCTCTAAATTTCGGGCTGTTGATAACTCCATTTTGGAGCTATATTTCACTCCCTAACTCTAGCTAAAAGTCGTGATTAATTGTTTAATATGTCTCATTTATAGGAAATTTGCAGCATAGAGCTCGTGGCATCTATTGAGTGCGTTTTGTGGCTAAGGAAGGTGTTTTAATGCCCCGGGAGTGCTTCGGGAGAAGGGGAAGCTCACACATGAAGATATGAAGTAAATTGCCTAGGAGAGGCAATTTTTCAGCCCCAAACCCGAGAGCAAGCGTCGAGCAACAGCGTCGAGACGCTTGCTCAACGCTGTGGCATGGAGACCCTGCACCAGCGTCGAGACGCTCCGGAAGCACGTGCGCGCTGGAAAACATCGGGCAAGCGTCGAGACGCTCGCGCAGCGTCTCGACGCCATCGCGAGCGCGCGCGTTGGAGAGATTGGCAACAGCGTCGAGACGCTCGCGCAGCGTCGAGACGCCATCACGACGAAAACGCGCGCGGCACTTAGGGCACCAGGGTCGAGACGCTTGCCTAGCGTCTCGACGCTCCGACGGTATAAAACGTCATTTTGACAATTTTTCAGCCATATCATCTTCCATCTTCAGTTTTGCTCTCGGGTTTTTCAGTTCTCTTCTTCTTTTCTCCGCCATTTGTGGCCATTTTTGGAGTTTATTTTTTGTATTTAGCTTGGGGATGATGCCTTAGGCTTCCATGGGAGTATTGGGACTCCAAACATCCATGGTTGGCTAAGGTATTTGTGCTTGGATTTGGGTTAATTAGGGATTCTTGATAAGTCTTTAATGTTTTGATAATTTATGCTTAATGGTTATGATTTGGCTTTGATTATGTATGCATTTGTTGTTCTTGCTTCATCCCATGCATCTGTTAGATTTCGCCGACGGACAATCGAGTTTTCTATCATGTGTTAGAGTTAAAGAATAGCGATGTCGTGCCTCTCACTATTCGCCTAGTAACACAGAACAATGAAATAAATCGGAGTATCGAGTTATGCATGACAATTGTTGGGTACTTCAGGGTTGCCGGGTAGCCAATTAGCAATTTGATTACGTAGTCGAATGTTCGTCGCGGTATGCTAGTGACTGTTTAGAGTCAAATTGGGGTTGATCACTCTAACGAGACCTTAAACAATGTTTAATTAGAACTGTGTGGTCTAATTAATTAATATGGAGCCGGTTACTTTAGGGTGTCCTGGGTAACCGACCGCGTGCATGTCATTATCCATTAGCCTTACTTTAGAATTAAATGATAAATGTTAAAACGCTTAGCAAGATCCCGAAATCCCCCAAATCCAACACTCTTCATTCTCGAGTTTATTATTTTTCCGTTAGCACTTTTCATTACTTTGCATGTTTAAAACCCCCCTTTTTTGTGACAAACTTCACCGGTCAACTCAATTATAACTCAAACAATTAATTCTCAATTTTATTCCCTCTCTGTGGTTCGACCCTGTTACCACTAGCTGCAAAGCTAAGGATAATAAGCTTATAAATTCATTTTGGTCAGGCCTCGACAGCTTGTGAATTAAGGATATTCCCAAAATCCTTCTCACCAGCTGTCGAGACCCGCCAAAATAAGTTTATATACCTTTTAACCTTAGCTTTGCAGCTAGTGGTAACAGGGTCGATCCACAGAGAAGGTCTTAATATGATTGAAATTAAGGTTCGAGGTTTTAATTGGTTAGTTGATTGAGTTTTGGTAACTGGGGGTTTTTATCATGCAGTGAGAATAATTAAAATGCTAACGGAAGGAATTTAAAGAGAAAGAGATTAACGAGTGTACGGTTCGGGGATTTTCGAGATTTCTTTGCTAGACATTCTATCATTCATCATCTAATTCAAATCTAAGGTTATCCAATTGTCATGCACGCGATCAGTTACCTGGGAACCCCTTTGGTAACCGGCTTCATATTAATTAATTAAACCAACAGTCTAATTAAACATTGTTCAAAGTATTCCTAGAGTGATCAGCTCTAAATTTACTCTAAATAGTTACTAGCTAACCGCGACGAACATTCAATCATGCAATCCTAATGCTAACTGGCTACCCGCCAACGCTGAAGTACCCAACATTTATCATGCATAAATCAATACTTCGATTTGTTTCATTTTTCTGTGTTACTAGGCGAAAAGTGAGAGGCATGGCATCGCTAATCTTTAACTCTAACACATGCTAGAAAACTCGATTGTCCGTCGGCGAAATCTAACACATGCATGGGATTAAGGAACAACAACAAATGCATACAAATCAGAAACCAAATCAGAATTTATAGCATGGATTATCAAAATGAAGAAGTCTAACAAATAATCCCTTAAATCATCCCAAACCGTTCACAGTACCTTAGCCGACCATGGGGCGGATCGTCACAAACGCTCCAACGGAGGCAATGGCCATCATCTCTAACCTTATTACAAATAAAAGTTCCAAATCTAGGCCACAAATGGCGGAGCAAAGCTAAAAAGTAGAAGAAAAACGAGAGGAAGAAGATGAAAAACGGACTTGGCTGCTGGAAAATCGTCCTTACAGCCCTTTAAATCCGTCGGAGCGTCGAGACGCTGGGGCAGCGTCGCGACGCTGCGACCTAATGAATCCGTGCGCGTGCCTCGCGAGTTGGGCGAGCGTCGAGATGCTGGCCCGATAATTTCCTGCGCGCGCGCCCCTCGGAGTGTCTCGACGCCAGGCAGCGTTGAGCAAGCGTCTCGACGCTGCCTGCTCGACGCTTGCTCTCGGGTTTCGGCTGGAAAATTGCCTCTCCTAGGCAATTTTGGTCCGATTCTTCTTGGTTCAACTTCCCCTTTTCCCGATGCACTCTCGGGGCGTTAAAACACCGCTTTTAGCTTCAAAATGAGTCCAATGGACGCATGAGCTCTTCACCACAAATCTCCTATAAATGAGACAAATTAACTAATTAAATGCGGAATTTAGCTAGAATTAGGAAGTGAATAATAGCTCCAAAATGAAGTTATCAGCCGGTTTCTCGTCGTGAGATATATAGATATCATTACAGTTGAACAGTGTGAGTCTTTGTAGTTGTTGTATAGAGAAAATAACATTTGTTATATGTAATTATTGTCTATATTTCTAGTTTATACTGAACACTTGTATATTATATCTTTTGGTTTTATAATGAACAGTTCATTTAGCAAAAGATATATACTAATGTGTTCTAGTAAACTTGAAAACAACTAATGTGTTAAAACATACAGTTTTAAGAAGAAAGATATAGTCATTTCAATAATGGTTGTTGATCAAACTGAAGCTTTTCAATCGTTGAGAAAGACTCAATGCAGTGGGAGGGTTGTGGGACGACCTGGTCCACTGTATTGGCTTGTCTTAAACTCAAAGTTATCATACTTGATGATGACATTGAGGATTCATTGTCTCTAAACAGACAATGGATCATATAGACAAGGCCAAATGGCACAAAGCCACAAATCTATGAATGGTATTGAGACTAAGCCACTAAGGTGAAAAGCTTTATGGCTTGAATTTCTGGTAAAGGGACTGTCCCGGAGAGAAAGGGTTTATTGTGTATACTCTCTTTCTCTTGTTGCCAGACGTAAGTTAAATAGATGACTCTTATCCACTACCATGTTCTATCTTTATAGAATAAGGCAATTGGATATTAAGACTGCTTTTCTGCACAATCGCAATCTTGATCTGAGTATCTATAAGTCTCAACTAGAAAGATTCATAGTTTGGGACAAAGAGCAAATAGTTTGCCAGCTTATTCGATTTATTTATGAAATGAAATAAAGCATCTTCGTTCTGAATTATTAGGTTTGATACGGTGATCAAACCCTATGGTTTTGAACAAAAGTTTGAACAATAGTTTGATAAACCTTGTTTGACAAGAATTTAGTCAATGTTGTAGCTTTCATAATAGATTCCCGTAGTGAATGTCCTAATCATGGAAAATGATGTAGGATTACCTTCTGACATTGAAGCATAAACTAGTGATCCATTCCCAAACTATTTTGGAGGAGGGCTTAGTTTGTTCTAAGGATTTAGGTTGATTTGAGTCGTAAGAACAAATCGCTAGCACTGTCTCTAAAAATCTTATATTGACAAAGTGTTGTTAATATTCGATGGTCTATGGAAACGGTTTCCTAAGACACCTCAAGTGTTAAGGATATGAGACGCATTCGTGTGCATGTACATATTGGAGGTCAGATGTATTTTTTCAGATACATGATCCGGTATGTGCTATGCAGTGGGAGCTGTTAGAAGATATTAGTCCAATTGAATTGGAGTCTGGTTAAAGTTTGTCCCAGTGCAAACGAGGAATAGAATACAAGAGTTGTATTGTTGATTCCTTGGTGGTAGCTAAGTTGTTGTTGCAGCTTGTAAAAGCAGCAAAAGTTTATAAGTTGAGCTCTAGGATAGTGCAGTGAGAAGATGTGATGGTCACATGGAAAGCCTCGCACTACTTCATGCTGATAAGTTTACTACGTCTCTCATGGCTAAAGTGTTTGAGAGACACCTAGAAGTGTCTAGGGCTCCGAGTTGCTAAATAGGAAAGTGGGAGAAAACTTTTGATATATGATATATTAGTTTTCTCAACCAACATGTACACCACCGATGTTTAAGTCCAAGTGGGAGTTTGTTGGGTTTTATGTCCTAAAACTCGTAGTTTGTAAAATTTTATGTTTCTAAATATCTATTTAGAATAAAGAGTTATTAGTTTTATTCAGTAAAAGCGTTTACTGGAATAAAGTGAAACGTGTTTGCATTAATCTATACCAATGACCAACACCCATGGCGAAGGATAAATACTTGAGCTTCATGTATGACACGAATGTAGATTAGGCTCAAATAGACAGTCAAAACGGTCTATAGTATATGGTTAAGGTTGGGTACCTTATCCTGGTAACACTATTGGATGCGACTCACTTTGTATTGTACAAAACGATGTGATTTGAATCGTTTCACATGGAGATGTGCGAGTGAGGGCGTCCTGTGCAAAGAGTTTGCATAAGATCGAACCGCGAAATATGTCGCTCTCTCTTTATAACACCGTTTACTGATGAGACCGACATTTTCATTTTATGGCCTAGGTAACTCGATCTCAATCCTAAGTTCGTTATGAACTCCCGCTTATTCGAAAGTATCCTTTGACTTGCATGGGTGAGAGTGACTGTTACCTCTCCAAAAGTACATTATTTAAGGTCATATTTACCTAGAAATCATGGAAATTCTAGAGTGTTTTTGTTAAGAGTTAGCTTAATGTGTGCTTAAATGTGAGAATTTGAGAAATGATGTTAAATTAAGGCTTATTTGGAAAAGGAAAGAAAAAGGATGCAAAATGATGTAAAAAGAGCTAAAATGTACATTGTAGGAACATTGCTAAAAAATTGCGGAGCTCGCAATAAAACAGTCTTTGCTACTGCATTTTTTTCCAGTCAACAGTCTTTGTTGACTGAGTTTTTCCAGTAGTCAACTCCCTGTTGCTGCCACATGTCAAGCTTGACTACCTCACAAAATTTAATGGTGATCCACAATTATTGAGCAGCCTTTTGCAACCACCTAGAGGCTATATAAAGAGAGTTAAATGAAAGATCAAAGCAATTGAATTACCCTCAATTAAAACACAACTCAATAGTGAAGAACTCGAAGACGAAATCCTTCTCCCCAGGTTGTTGGATCGAAGAAACAAAGCCCTTGGCGTGATAATTCGAGAGGAAGAAGAGAAGATCCATCTTCTCTTCTGATTGAATTTATCCCCAAGATCAGCTAATCTTCCCCTTCATCCGAGGCGATTCACGACTTGGAAGATCCTCACGTAATTAACAGCTTTTCTTTACTGCTTTCCTTTATCGCTTTCCAATTTAATTTCGGCTTCCTCTAAATGTTGTTCTGAATCATTTATTGTTTTTACCTTTCATTGTTGCTTCCGGATTGACATATGTTTGTTTACGAATTATTATATGAATTGCTTTCTTAAAAGAGTAATCAATTGGTTTATTGAGTTCTTCATTTTGTCATCCCTTAATCAATTTGTTGTTTTGTTGAGTTCTTCATTTAATTATATATCAATCAACTAGGTTTGTTGAGTTCGTCAATTCATGTTCAATCAATCCATCTTCCTCAGTTCTCCGAAAACCATGAGTAACTAATCTAAGAGAGTTCTGCTAAAGAGGAATCTGTAGGCTAGAAGCATGAGAATTCAGCATCTAGAGTAGCATGATTGCATTGAATGTATGTGATCTTCATCCCACGGGCAATTTCGACCGGCCATCCATTTTGTCTAAAGAATTCCTAACCTCCAGAAGCAGTAAGAATTCAGAGTCATCCATTCATGCTAGCCTTTTATGGTAATAAGAAAATGACCTAGGAATATGCGTTCTCCTAGCACGTTTATTAGCATGTGTTTATGATTAGGTTGTTAGCTTTACTTGGACAGAAGTAATCTAAGAAACTAATGCATGTAATCGGAAGATGCATGAGAACTAGGTAAGACGATGCATGAGATGTTAATCTACTGTTGAATGATCATAGTTAAATGCCTATAGAGGATTCTTAAGTCGACCTTGCTGCCTTACTTTACATTAAAATCGTTGCTAAATTATTGCTAGATTATTGCAAGAACCGCAATTCTACTTTTCCACATTATGACTTTACCTCTTTGCTAGCTTTGCATTTATGTTTACATTCTTCTTCCATCTTTTATATTCCTGTACCTCAACCCAAAATCTATCCAATTTAAGTTACCTTATCTAATCTAACACACCAAATCGTTAGTCACTAAACTTAATCTCTGTGGGAAAACGAAATAAATTATACTTATCACTTGCTGCAGACCATGTATGCTTGCATGATCTTAGCGCTCTTCGCATTTACATTTTATATACACACTGAGCGCGCAACAAGTTTTTGGCGCCGCTGCCGGGGATTTTGTTTAGTAAACACGATTTGTGTTATTTTAGAAGAACTTAATATATTGGAGCTAATCTTTTGCATTTACAGGTACCAACAAAGCTGGTTTATGAATGAGTTTCCAAATCACAATCTAGAATTTGATCCTGAGGTTGAAAGAACTCTAAGGACCAGAAATAAAATTAAGAAACGCCTTTTTAAACAGCAAAAGCAACCTGTACTTCAGCACATTGTTGACCACGCAGAGTCGGTACAATTTGAACCACAACAAGCTGAAATGGAAAGAGCAGAAGAAGCACCAAATCAAGCACCTATCATTCGCAACCCCATTGAAATTGTGAATGATAAGGATAGTGTTATTCTATCATACCTTGTACCAATGCCTGAGGAGCTTAATCCGAGCATCATACGCCCCGAGATTACAGCTCACTCATTTGAATTAAAACCCGTCATGTTTCAGATGTTGTCCACAGTTGGACAATTCTTCGGAGTGGAGAATGAAGACCCCCACAACCACTTGAGAAACTTCCTGGGAGTAAGTGACACCTTTGTCATCCCAGGAGTGTCTCAAGAGGCCTTGAGACTTTACCTTTTTCCATATTCATTAAGAGACAAGGCCAAGATGTGGCTGAACTCTTTCCCCTCTGGATCAATTGTCAATTGGACAGACCTTACTGAAAAGTTCCTAGTAAAATACTTCCCTCCAGATAGGAACTCTGACTTTCGTGTTGACATCACCAAGTTCAAGCAAGCCGAAAATGAATCATTGCATGAAGCTTGGATCAGATTCAAAGATCTTCTACTCAAATGTCCACGCCATGGCATTCCATGGTGTATCCAGATTGAAGTATTCTTCAAAGGATGCAACCCCAGCACGAGGCAAGTCTTGAATTCCTGAGCTGGAGGTTCGATGCAATCAAAGAGCTATAAGGAAGCCTGTGAGATTTTGGAGAAAATCTCAACATCACATTGTCAATGGTCAGACGATCCTGTGGAGCCAAACAGAAGGAAGGCTTAAGACATGGATGCACTCAGCGCAATGAGCAGCCAGATCAATGCTCTGACCAACCTGGTGAAGCAAATGACTCAACCCAATATTCAACAAAGTGTCAACACAGTGGCAGCTGTTTCAACAAGCACAACAATAGCCAACCAAGGTGAGGCACTAGTTTGTGGATTATGTGGGGAAGGGCATATGTATGACTATTGCCCTGCTAATCCATCTTCGGTGTGCTATGTTGGAAGTCAACAACAACCAAGGAATAACTGTTAAGTCTCTGAAAGTGACTTATTTAGGACCCATTTAGCTTAAGAAGATGTGCACTTTTAGGTGTTTTTGATAGCATTTAGCCTAGACCTATGCTTAAATATGAGAATGAGAAGAAGGTAGCTAAATTAGGACTTATGCACAATAGAAAAGAAAAGGGTTCAAAACCGAAGGAAAAGAATGAAAAAACTGCATTGCGACAGCATTGCGAAAACATTGCTGAAGCCGCAATTATTCAAGTGAAAACCGTAAGTTGACTGATCCTTTTCTGTTAATTTCCGTAATTTCAGGGATTCGTTCTTTCTCCTCCATCCATTCTGATATATGACGTTGAAGATTGATGGTTCTCCTTGGCCCAAACGCACCTGCAAACTACTATAAAAGGGGGCCAAAGTCGCAGGTTTGATCATCATCCGAAAGCGTAGAAGCCTTCTCACAGTCCACTTTTTCTCCCTGTTTTCCTTTGCCGTCTGTTGGAGTGAGAGTCTCAGCTGTTGGAATCGATAATCTGATAGGAAGGAGAGGAGATTCTTCTTCTCTCTCGATTGGATTCATCCAAGCAAGGCTGACCTTTCATCCCCTTCATTCGAGGCGACTGCAACGAAGCTTTCAAGCGCCATTTTACTGTTTTCTGTCGTTCTTCTTCTAATTTCCAGTTTTGATCATTGTTGTTCCTAGTTTAGTGTTTTAGTTACTGCATTTCGTTGTTGTCTGTCTTTGAATTACTGCCTTTAAGTTTCCCTTTGTTCGTTCAACATTCAAAGTAATCAGAGTGCAAGTTTCATTTCACGGTTTCCTTCTTCTGCTGCTACGGTTTTGTCTCGCTGTTTTAAGTTTATTTCCCTTCTAAGCATGTCTGTTTCATCTTACATTTCTGTTCTCTATATATCCATGAGTAGCTAAGTCACTTAGGGGCATGCTAATGACAGAACTATAGGCTAAAAAACGTGAACCAAGCATGTAGGATCGCCTTCGAAACATTGATTGTATGTAAGCTTCATCCCACGGGCAATTTCGATTGGTCATCCATTTTGTCCAAAGAACTCCTAACCTCTGGAAGGAGTAAGAGTTCAGAGTCATATAATCATGCTAGCCTTTCATGGTAATCAGGAAACGGCCTAGGAATAGGCGTTTCCCTAGTACAAACTAAACACTTCTGTTTTAACAAGATGATTAAGACCTTACTTTGAAGTCGAGTAAACTTAGGAATCTAAAGCATGGAATCGGACGATACATGAGATAGAGTGAGTTTGATGCATAGAGAGTAGATCCAGTGCTTGAGAATCGTATAATAATGCCTATAGGATAGTCATTAGTAGCCCTTAACTCACCCATTTACACACTTTCGCTGCTGTTTAATTGCGGAAACATTGCGGTCCCCGCAATTCTGCTAAATTTTCATTCTGTTTAGCTGTTTTTCTTCTTCGTTTATCAATTCCATCTCTTGTCCTTTGAGTCTAATTTCAACTTGCATTTGTTTATGTTATATTCCTTTACACATTCAGCAAAAATTAGATAATTAAAAACCAATTTTACCCCATCAAATCCACCCCATCTTTCTTAACAAATACACTTCGCGAATAGCTAAACATAAGTCTCTGTGGAAAAAACGAATGAAATATACTTACTACTTGCTGTGAGACCATGTATGCTTGCATGTTCTGAGTGCTCTCTCTACTTTCTTGCTTATTTATCTTTACACATTGAGCACGCAACAATAACCCCTATTCAAATACATATAACCCTGGTTGGAGAAACCACCCAAATCTCTCTTGGGGTGGACAACAAAGCACAAGCCACACGCAAAATCAATCAAGACCGAGTGGACCACCTGGTTTCACTCAAGACCAACAAACTAGTCAACCCCTATATCAGGAAAAATATGTCAACAACCAACCGATGGGAGCATCAGTGGAGAACTTGCTGAAGGAATACATAGCAAAGAATGATGCAACTTTGCAGAGCCAGCAAGCAACCTTGAGAAGCTTAGAGAATCAAATCGGGCAGTTGGCAAACGAGCTGAAGAATAGGCCCCAAGGCAGACTGCCTGCAGACAAAGAAACTCCAAGAATGGATGGTAAGGAACAAGTTCAAGCTATTGAACTCCGAAGTGGAAGGCCATTGGTGATCAACAGCAGAGAAGCACCAAAGAGAGTAGAGAACGAAGAGTCTAGTGCTAAGTCTGAAATATACGAATGAAATATACTTACTACTTGCTGTGAGACCATGTATGCTTGCATGTTCTGAGTGCTCTCTCTACTTTCTTGCTTATTTATCTTTACACATTGAGCACGCAACAAGTTTTTGGCGCCGCTGCCGGGGACTTATTTTAAGTGAAAACGAAGTTTGTTAAGTCTGAAACACTAAGTTATTTTCCATTGAACTTGATCCATTTCCATTTCTTTTTCAGGTACCATTTAGGGTAGTTTATGAATGAGACTCCAAGTAGTGATCTAGAGTTCAACCCTGAGCCCGAGAGATTACTTAGAGCTAGAAATAGGGCCAAGAAACGTCTCTTTAAACAACCCCTTTTACCCCAAATAATTGCTGAAACCGCAGAGTCTCCGCAATCCACTCAAGAAGAAATGGCTGGAATAGGTCAAAACCTGGTGCCTGTCACTCGCAATCCCATTGAAATAGCGAATGACAAGGATAGCGCCATCCTTTCATACCTCGTACCTATGCCTGGGGAGCTGAACCCCAGCATAATCCGTCCTGAAATCACTGCCAACTCATTCGAGTTAAAGCCAGTGATGTTCCAAATGTTGTCCACTGTGGGACAATTCTTTGGAATAGAAAATGAGGACCCCCATAACCACCTTAGGAACTTCCTAGGAGTTAGTGACACATTCCTGATTCCTGGAGTTTCCCAAGAAGCCCTGAGGCTATATCTGTTCCCTTACTCTTTGAGGGACAAAGCCAAAACGTGGTTAAATTCATTACCCTCTGGATCTGTCCTCAATTGGACAGACTTAGCAGAGAAATTCCTAGTCAAATATTTCCCACCAGATAGGAATTCGACCTTTCGTGATGATATCATCAAATTCAAACAAGCTCCAAGTGAGTCTCTTCACGAAGCTTGGACAAGATTTAAAGACCTTCTCATTAAATGTCCACACCATGGCATTCCATGGTGTATCCAAATAGAAGTCTTCTTTAAAGGATGCAACCCCAGCACCAGACAAGTTCTAAACTCATCCGCTGGTGGTTCCATGTTGTCCAAGAGTTACAACGAAGCTTATGAGATCTTGGAGAAGATCTCAACATCTCACTGTAGGTGGTCAGATGATCCAGTAGAGCCAACTAGGGCTCAAGACAAGGATGCTCTAAGCGCCATGAGCACCCAAATAAACGCCCTGACCAACCTAGTTAAGCAAATGGCTCAGGCCAATCTCCAAACGAGTGCCAATACCGCCACAGCCATGTCAATGGGCACCCAACCAAGTCAAGGCGAGGCACTTGTCTGTGGATTCTGTGGGGAAGGGCACCCATATGAATACTGCCCTGGGAATCCATCCTCAGTCTGCTACATTGGAAGCCAACAGCAGCCTAGGAATAACCCCTACTCCAATACCTATAACCCTGGTTGGAGAAACCACCCTAACCTGTCATGGGGTGGCCAACAAAACACTAACCAAAATTCTAACCAACCTAGACCGAGTGGATCACCTGGTTTCACTCCCCAACATAATCAGTCAATGTACCAAAAACCATACAATCAACCTGTAGGATCTTCTGTAGAAAACCTACTCAAGGAATACATCGCTAAGAATGATGCTACGCTTCAAAGCCAGCAAGCTACTCTTAGGAGCCTAGAAAACCAAATAGGCCAATTAGCCAATGAACTTAAGAGTAGGCCCCAAGGTAGACTCCCTGCTGACACCGAGGTACCAAGGAGAGATGGTAAAGAACAAGTTCAAGCAATTGAACTTAGGAGTGGAAGACCATTGGTGAGCAACACAAAAGACATACCAAAGAGAGTAGAGAACACTGAGTCTAGTGCTCCACTGGAGTCTCTGACAAACCAAGGTCCACCACCAACTAGCACATCAAGAGCCAGTCTATAACCAATTATTGAGGAGGTAGAAGAAATTCCAAGGCCTCCACCTATCCTAAAGCGCCCTGACATACCTGCATATGTGCCACCACCTCCATACCCTCGAAGGCTTAAGAAGAAGCAGGAACAGGAAGTGCATTTTAATAAATTCTTAGAAATTCTTAAGCAAGTGCATGTTAACATTCCTTTTGTAGAAGTTTTACAATCTATGCCTTCTTATGTAAAGTTTTTGAAGGACATCATTACTAACAAAAAAATAATTGGTGAGTTTGAAACAGTAAACCTCACTGAGGAGTGCAGTGCCATCCTCCAGAACAAGCTGCCCAAGAAGGAGAAGGATCCTGGTTCCTTCACCTTACCTGTAGAACTTGGAGGCAGGCATGTGGGCAGAGCGCTTTGTAACCTGGGCGCCAACATAAATCTCATGCCCCTGTCCCTATTCCGCTAGTTGGGAATAGGAGAAGCACGTCCAACAACTGTCACTTTGCAACTAGCAGACAGATCCATTGCATATCCAGAAGGTAAAATTGAGGATATTCTAGTTAAAGTTGACAAGTTTATTTTCCTTGCAGATTTCATTGTCCTGGACTATAAGGCAGACAAGGAAGTCCCCATCCTGCTAGGCAGACCATTTTTAGCCACAGGTAGGGCACTTATAGACGTCCAAAAAGGTGAGCTTACTATGAGGGTTCATGATGAAGAGGTGAAGTTTAGTGTATATAAAGCTTTAAGGTACCCCTCTGACCTTGAATCCTGTGCTAGCATGGACGTAGTAGACTCCTTGATGGAGGAACAATTGGAGCATGTATTATTAACTAAGCATGCTAATGATTATGTACAATTAGATGTAGCTGACTTGAACGTATCTGACATAATGAATATGCCTGTAGATAAACCACAACATGTATGTATGAATATAGATTTAACTGATAGATCTGTGAATCCTTTAAAGCCCTCCATTGAGCATCCACCTATTTTAGAACTGAAACCACTACCTACTCACCTCAAGTATGCATATCTAGGAAGTAATGAAACTCTGCCTGTTATCATTTCTTCTAAATTAAGTGAAAAGCATGAGGTTGAACTGATTTTACTGCTTAAGCAACATAGGAAGGCTATAGCATGGACTATTGCTGATATTCGAGGCATTAGCCCTTCTTATTGCATGCACAAAATTATACTAGAGGAAGAGCACACACCTAGGGTAGATCACCAACGTAGGCTAAACCCCTCTATGAAAGAGGTAGTAAAGAAGGAAATAATAAAATGGTTAGATGCAGGAGTGATCTTCCCAATAGCTAGTAGCCAGTGGGTGAGCCCCATCCAATGTGTACCTAAAAAGGGGGGAATAACTGTGGTAGTCAATGAGAACAACGAACTGATTCCAACAAGGACTGTCACAGGGTGGAGAGTGTGTATGGATTACAGGAAATTAAATAAAGAAACTAAAAAAGACCATTTCCCTCTACCGTTCATTGACCAGATGTTAGACAGAATAGCTGGTAGAGCCTACTATTGTTTCTTAGATGGCTATTCAGGCTATAATCAAATAACTATAGACCCTAAGGATCAAGAGAAGACCACCTTCACTTGCCCTTTTGGAACTTTTGCCTTTCGCAGAATGCCTTTTGGCTTATGCAATGCACCGGCAACTTTCCAAAGGTGCATGATGGCAATCTTCTCTGAGTTGGATGAGTCCATGATAGAAATATTCATGGATGACTTCTCAGTCTTTGGGGACTCATTTTCAAACTGTCTAGAGAACCTAGGACAAGTCCTGGCTAGGTGTGAGGAGACCAACCTAGTCCTAAATTGGGAGAAATGCCATTTTATGGTGGATGAGGGGATTGTCTTAGGACATAGAGTGTCAAGGGCAGGTGTAGAAGTCGACCGACCCAAAATTGAGATCATAGAGAAGTTGGTAGAGCCCCAGAATGTCAAAGCCATTAGAAGCTTCTTAGGGCATGCTGGTTTCTACAGAAGGTTCATTAAGGACTTTTCTAAGATAGCCAAGCCTCTGTGTGAGCTATTAGAGCTAAATAGGCCCTTCATCTTCTCTAAGGAATGTGTAGTAGCTTGGACCACCCTTAAGAAAGCACTAGTCACAGCCCCTATCATAGTAGGACCAAATTGGGATCTGCCCTTTGAGATGTTATGTGATGCCAGTGACTATGCTGTAGGAGTGATGTTAGGCCAGAAGATTGACAAGCTAACACACCCTGTCTATTATGCTAGTAAGACTTTGAATGAGGCTCAATGTAATTATACCACTACTGAAAAAGAGATGCTTGCTGTAGTGTTTGCTTGCGAAAAATTCAGAAACTATATTGTAGGCACTAGGACTATTGTATATACTGACCATTCTGCCTTGAAATATCTTATGAGGAAGGCTGATGCAAAGCCTAGGTTGATTAGATGGGTGTTATTGCTGCAGGAATTTGATTTGGACATTCGGGACAAGAAAGGATGTGAAAACGTGGTGGCAGATCACCTGTCTCGATTGTAGCACAATTGCGAAACAATTGCGGAGCCCGCAATTTCTGATGCTTTTATTGATGAACATGTCTTTGTTTTGTCTCATCGTGATAACGATGAGGAACCTTGGTTTGCTGACATTGCTAACTTCCGTGCATCACAGGTATTACCAGTGTTCAAGGGAGGACAAGAGAAGAAGAGGTTCCTTCATGAAGCAAGGAAATTCATCTGGGATGACCCCACACTTTACAGAACCTGTGCTGATGGCTTGCTAAGGAAGTGTGTTTCAGCTGCTGAAGCGAAGTCTGTGCTGCAGCACTGTCACGCATCTCCTTATGGTGGACACTTTGGTGGCCAAAGAACAGCTGCAAAGGTATTTCAGAGTGGCTACTATTGGCCAACAATCTTCAAGGATGCCCACAATTACGCCCACAGCTGTGATGAATGCCAAAGAACAGGTAACCTCAGTCGAAAGGATGAGATGCCCCTCACCTACATCTTAGAGTTGGAGCTCTTTGATGTATGGGGCATTGACTTCGTGGGACCATTCCCTCCATCATCAGGTAACCTCTACATATTAGTGGCAGTGGATTATGTGTCCAAGTGGGTAGAGGCCAAAGCATGTCCTAATAATGATGCTAAAACAGTCACCAACTTCTTGCATAGGCACATTTTTACTAGGTTTGGGACACCTCGTGCCATCATTAGTGATGAGGGGTCACATTTTATTAACAAGGCTATGGAGAAAGTATTGGCTAAGTATAACATTAGGCATAGAGTAGCCACTCCCTATCACCCACACTCAAATGGCCAAGCTGAAATCTCAAATAGGGAAATTAAGAACATCCTAGAGAAAGTAGTCAAACCTAATAGGAAGGACTGGTCCTTCAAGCTTGAGGATGCACTTTGGGCTTATAGGACAGCATATAAGACACCTCTAGGAATGTCTCCTTATAGGCTGGTATATGGCAAGACTTGTCACTTACCACTTGAGTTAGAAAACAAAGCATTTTGGGCCATGAAGGAATTGAATTTTTGTGTAAAAGATGCGGGGACACTGAGATCTTTGCAATTACATGAGCTTGATGAGCTCAGGCATATGGCCTATGAAAATGCTAAGATGTACAAGGAAAAAACCAAGATTTGGCATGATAGTAGACTTAGAGTTAAGGACTTTAAGAAGGGTCAACTTGTTTTGTTGTTTAACTCACGGTTGAAACTATTTCCAGGGAAACTTAAGTCTAGATGGTCGGGTCCATTTGTCATTACTAATGTGTTTGTTCATGGTGCCATAGAGATAAAAAACTTGCAGCAAGGCCAACCATTTATGGTCAATGGGGCGAGGTTGAAGCATTACTATGAGGAAGGAGATGTGAAGACTCTCTCGGCCTTCCTCTTGACTGAAGCGTGACAATGAGAACGAGAGAGGACGAGTGGTTACTGTGCTCGTCAACATAAGGCTCATGCCTTAGTTTATTTTTTTGCGATTTTCCGGTTGTCATTTGTGTGTTTTGTTGTGTGATTTTAATTACGTATTTGATATTGTTTTTATTTCTTTTTGTAGGGAATCGAAAGAGGGAATCAAGGAGAGTAATCCTAGCTTTAAAAATCAAAAAGCGATCGAGCCGAATAAAAGATACGGACGAGCAAAGTTTGAGATTTTGATGAAAAAATATCCCTAGAATTGCGCTGGAATTGCAGGATCCGCAAAATAGAGCCGTTGGGATTTAGCCGTTGCCTTTATATCCGTTAGAAGGCGCTCGATCGATACGATTCGATCATTCTCTGATTTCCAAGAAAACTGAGATTCTCTTCATCTTTGATCCTTCTCTCCAAACCTCCAAGATTCGACAATGGTGTCCACAAGGGCTGAAAGATCCGCAGCCAAGAAGAAGGCCGATGATGCAGCTGAAGCGGCTGCGAGGGAAGCACTTCTGACCCTTGCAGATGCTGGGGCTGTACGCGCCGGACCTCTTCCCAAGCTTCCGATCCGTAGGAAGAAGTGGAGGGTTGTCACTGAGATCCCTGCTGGACCTTCTGAACCAGCGGGCACGCCCAAGAAACGCCGGTGGAGTGTCGAGACGGCCGCCGAACCAAGCAAAGCCAAGACTCCCTCTGTGGAGAGTCAAGAATCAGATCGTGCGTCCCACGAGTCGACCAAGAGGGGTTCGTCGCCATCTGCATCACCTGCGCACAGCCCTTCACCATCTGAACCAGTGCACAGCCCAGAGCTATCATCATCGCCGCCTGCACAGAGCCCTGCGACGCCGTCTTCACCACTAAATTCCGTGCAGACGCCTACAGCAGAGCAGAGTGCAACACCTTCGCACACGCCTCCACAGCCTGATCCTGAATTCCCCTATGGGGAGTACCAGAAATCCACTCAGGGCAGTGGGGAAGGTGGTGAAGACGAGGTCTTCTCGCCTGCAAGGGAAGCTAGTGCCGAGAGTCCTGCACGGCAGGATGATTCCATGGAAGAGACGTTGGGGGCATGCCTCCAGCAGATCAATATCAAGGCTAAGCTCAAGAAGAAGAAGAAGGCCAAGATTGTCAAGGCCAAGCGATCCAAGAAACTGAAGAAGAAGAAGGCCAAGAGGGTGCCTTCAGCAGACAAAGAGAGCACTGAGCCTTCGCTCAAACGACTCAAGGTTGAGGCTGCCGAGTCAGCCAAGCCAGCAGATAAGGGGAAGGCCAAACTCTACCCTGAAGACGAACCTCAGTCAGTGAGGTATGTTTCATCTGACGCTGAATCCAGGGGCGTTGAGTTAAGGAAGAGGGAGTTGCTGCACGAGAAATGCTTCCTCGACCGACCTGCTGACTTGCCGCAGTTCTTGCGCGCAGGAGTGAACAACCATGGCTGGGAGGAATTCTGCAGACCGCCCAATCCAGCCTACACGAGCATGGTGTATGATTTCTACGCCAATGTGCTCAGCCCTGAGGATGGCCTGTCTGTGGTCAGAGGGGTAGAGGTGGATTTCTCAGCCAAGGCCATCAACGAAGCCTATGGTCTCAAAGGCCAAACACATACAGATTATGCACGGATCGTTGATGAGCCTACTGAGGCAGTGCTGGAAGAGGCCATTCGCACCATTGGCCAGCCTGAAGCTTCCTGGACCGTGTCACGCAATGGGAGGCACACTCTCATGAGTGCCAACCTCACGGCTAAGGCAGCTGTTTGGTTTTCGTTCGTGCGAAGGAGATTGTCCCTGTGACTCACGAGACTACAATCAACAAGAGCCGATCGCTGCTGGTGTATGCGATAATGAGAGGTCTCACGATCAATGTGGGAGAAGTCATCACTGCGGCCATTGTTGAATGCGCCAAGAAAGGTAAGGGACCACTGTTTTTCCCTAATACCATAACCAAGCTATGTTTGCTTGCAGGAGTCCCCACCGAGCGCTTGGAGCAGCAGATGGCCTACACGGGCCACTTGGAGCTGCCTGCTAACCTGAGGCTGAGAAGGAAGGGGAATATGGAGTTTGAACTGGATAGGCTGGCTGCTGAACAGTCCCTATCCATGGCCTGCCTGATGGATATGCAGAGGAGAATGGCTCAATGGGCCACTTATGCGCAGGCGAGGGACAAGGAAGTTGCAGACCAACTGGGGTGCATCTTCCCTGACTTCCCCACAAATCTCCTGACTCCATGGGTGCCCCCACGACCACGGCAACCAGATGAAGATGACGACGCTTGAGTGCTGGTTTGAAGTGCACTGAAGGGAGTATTGCTGTTCCCTTAGAAAAAAAAACAATTTTCTGCTTTCTGATAGGACCATGTGAATTATGCTGTTTTTGGTTCAATTTTGATCTGTTTTAGATGTTTAGTTTTATGCTTTTCCTTTTGCTTAGTATAGTCTGATGTTAGCTGACTAGGTAGGATAGTTTAGTTTTATTTTTAGGAAGCTTGAGTGACTGGAAAAAGCATGCTTAGGGGCCTTAATCAATGTTATATCTGCCCTGATCTAATTGCGAAATAATTGCGGTACCCGCAATTTTTATGACTGACAGCATGTTTTTGACTGTCTGTTTAGCTAGGCTGTGATCTGTTTAAATTCTATCTTTTGCTGCTATCATGACTACCGTATATAGCTTATCTAAATGCATGCTGGATGAGTGTCATAGGACACCCTTTGCTAGTTTGAAATCAACCTCTAAAAAGCTCAGCATGCACAGCTTTAAGCCCTTAACTGTCTGTTTTTTTTAAGTTACTGCTGCTATGATATTTTCTTTTAAATGTTCTGTCTATGCCTAGGGCTTTAGATTCTCTTTGTTTTACCTTAGACTAGATGCTTCTAGGTAAGTTTGGGGGTGTGCCACCTCAGACACTCATTGGGGACAATGAGTAGTTGAAGTTTGGGGGAGGCCACCCTAGGCCTAGGAACATTCCTCTCTCCCTTAGAAACATAAGCATTCTTCTTCTCCTTTACAAAAAATGATGAACTGAAAAAAAAATAGAAAAATAGAATAAAGAGGGGGGTCTCTCTTAGGTTGCTAAGTAATCAGTGCCAAGTGTGCGACCCACAAGTGGCATTGCATCAAAAGGCAACCAAAGGAGAGGTCCCACCTAAGTAAGAAAAAATGAAAAGAATAAGGAAGAAGAATGTATACCTAGGAGTTATAACTTTGTGGCTTAGATGTCCTATTTAAAAAGAACTCTGATCCTCAATTAGCTAAGCACAAAGTTGTAACTTGTAGGGTTGTGTAGGGAGATGAGTGTTTATCCAATGTAGTGATGCCAGGGTTTAGGTTGTTCTTTAAAAGTACTACTGTCACCGTTAATACTAAGACTGGCATGACTCTAAGGAATCCTAGACACATTAAAAATAAAGCTAGAAGCATGTACTGAGTCTGAGGTAAAGCTAGGCAGAATTTGAAACCTTAGGGATAGTGGCATGATATGACAAAAGCAAATAGATCAGTTGTAGGGAGTTAATGAAAACAAATAAGTGTTAGGCAGGCAAGCTCAGGAGAAGCTAGATAAGAGGGTAGTTTTAAGCTTGGAGGTGTGTCAGAGGACAGCAGTGCTATAGATAGGGGTATAAGGGAGTCAGTAGGTGGTTAAAGAAGGAGAAACAGCAGCCTAGGGAAGTCCTTAGTATGCTTGAGGACAAGCAAAGCCTTAAGTTTGGGGGTGTGTTAAGTCTCTGAAAGTGACTTATTTAGGACCCATTTAGCTTAAGAAGATGTGCACTTTTAGGTGTTTTTGATAGCATTTAGCCTAGACCTATGCTTAAATATGAGAATGAGAAGAAGGTAGCTAAATTAGGACTTATGCACAATAGAAAAGAAAAGGGTTCAAAACCGAAGGAAAAGAATGAAAAAACTGCATTGCGACAGCATTGCGAAAACATTGCTGAAGCCGCAATTATTCAAGTGAAAACCGTAAGTTGACTGATCCTTTTCTGTTAATTTCCGTAATTTCAGGGATTCGTTCTTTCTCCTCCATCCATTCTGATATATGACGTTGAAGATTGATGGTTCTCCTTGGCCCAAACGCACCTGCAAACTACTATAAAAGGGGGCCAAAGTCGGAGGTTTGATCATCATCCGAAAGCGTAGAAGCCTTCTCACAGTCCACTTTTTCTCCCTGTTTTCCTTTGCCGTCTGTTGGAGTGAGAGTCTCAGCTGTTGGAATCGATAATCTGATAGGAAGGAGAGGAGATTCTTCTTCTCTCTCGATTGGATTCATCCAAGCAAGGCTGACCTTTCATCCCCTTCATTCGAGGCGACTGCAACGAAGCTTTCAAGCGCCATTTTACTGTTTTCTGTCGTTCTTCTTCTAATTTCCAGTTTTGATCATTGTTGTTCCTAGTTTAGTGTTTTAGTTACTGCATTTCGTTGTTGTCTGTCTTTGAATTACTGCCTTTAAGTTTCCCTTTGTTCGTTCAACATTCAAAGTAATCAGAGTGCAAGTTTCATTTCACGGTTTCCTTCTTCTGCTGCTACGGTTTTGTCTCGCTGTTTTAAGTTTATTTCCCTTCTAAGCATGTCTGTTTCATCTTACATTTCTGTTCTCTATATATCCATGAGTAGCTAAGTCACTTAGGGGCATGCTAATGACAGAACTATAGGCTAAAAAACGTGAACCAAGCATGTAGGATCTCCTTCGAAACATTGATTGTATGTAAGCTTCATCCCACGGGCAATTTCGATTGGCCATCCATTTTGTCCAAAGAACTCCTAACCTCTGGAAGGAGTAAGAGTTCAGAGTCATATAATCATGCTAGCCTTTCATGGTAATCAGGAAACGGCCTAGGAATAGGCGTTTCCCTAGTACAAACTAAACACTTCTGTTTTAACAAGATGATTAAGACCTTACTTTGAAGTCGAGTAAACTTAGGAATCTAAAGCATGGAATCGGACGATACATGAGATAGAGTGAGTTTGATGCATAGAGAGTAGATCCAGTGCTTGAGAATCGTATAATAATGCCTATAGGATAGTCATTAGTAGCCCTTAACTCACCCATTTACACACTTTCGCTGCTGTTTAATTGCGGAAACATTGCGGTCCCCGCAATTCTGCTAAATTTTCATTCTGTTTAGCTGTTTTTCTTCTTCGTTTATCAATTCCATCTCTTGTCCTTTGAGTCTAATTTCAACTTGCATTTGTTTATGTTATATTCCTTTACACATTCAGCAAAAATTAGATAATTAAAAACCAATTTTACCCCATCAAATCCACCCCATCTTTCTTAACAAATACACTTCGCGAATAGCTAAACATAAGTCTCTGTGGAAAAAACGAATGAAATATACTTACTACTTGCTGTGAGACCATGTATGCTTGCATGTTCTGAGTGCTCTCTCTACTTTCTTGCTTATTTATCTTTACACATTGAGCACGCAACAATAACCCCTATTCAAATACATATAACCCTGGTTGGAGAAACCACCCAAATCTCTCTTGGGGTGGACAACAAAGCACAAGCCACACGCAAAATCAATCAAGACCGAGTGGACCACCTGGTTTCACTCAAGACCAACAAACTAGTCAACCCCTATATCAGGAAAAATATGTCAACAACCAACCGATGGGAGCATCAGTGGAGAACTTGCTGAAGGAATACATAGCAAAGAATGATGCAACTTTGCAGAGCCAGCAAGCAACCTTGAGAAGCTTAGAGAATCAAATCGGGCAGTTGGCAAACGAGCTGAAGAATAGGCCCCAAGGCAGACTGCCTGCAGACAAAGAAACTCCAAGAATGGATGGTAAGGAACAAGTTCAAGCTATTGAACTCCGAAGTGGAAGGCCATTGGTGATCAACAGCAGAGAAGCACCAAAGAGAGTAGAGAACGAAGAGTCTAGTGCTCCACTGGATTCTCTGCCTAACTTTAATCAAATACAACCAAGCACAACAATGGTAAGGCTGTAACCTATCATTGAGGAACCAGAAGAGATCCCTAGGCCTCCCCCTGTCATTAGGCAACCTGATTTGCCTACCTATGTGTCACCACCACCATACCCTCAAATGTTTGATTTTTATGATGATGACTCCTTTGTTACCTTCGAATCTAAGAAGAGTGATCCAATGGAATCTCCATATGAATTGGGGGAGTTGGTGAAAGTTGAGAAAAATGAAATTGTGTTGGATGAGGCCAAAGAGACTAATGCGCTGCTGGAGGAACAAGAATTTGAAATGTTTAATGTTGCAGCAAGCTTCTCCATCAATGAAAGAGTTGAGCCACCACCACCACAAATGCTCCAGCTGAAGGAGTTAGAAAGAGATATGCCAGAAAAAGAAGTCCCATCGCATCGAAGCTATGTTGTAGAAATAAAACCAACGCACAGAAAGTACAAACCTTGGGATGTTATAACATGCAGTCTCTTTGAAAGAATCAACAATTTGAAGGTGTGGCAGAATGTCCGATCCCGTAAATCAAGACTTAAGTATCTTAAAGGAGCAGAAGTGGTGCCTCGAAACATTGAAGAATATCCATATGAGGCAGATTGACAAGGGAGATTTCTGATCCCTAAACTCGTAAATTAGGATTTTATCATGCTTTGCTTAGATTTCGTATGTAGGAGTAGTTTATTTAGGAATGGAATATTTATCATGTGCCAACAATCATAGGGTACTGGGAGACAACTTTGAAATTAGTTTAATGCTTCTGCTATCATGCTTGAAATCTTTGTTAATGCACTGACCATAGTCGTTTAGCATGAATTGTTGATGCATTATGGGCTTATAGGACTGCATACAAAACGCCCTTAGGAATGTCTTCTTATAGGTTAGTATATGGAAAAGCATGCCATCCCCCTCAAATTAGAAAACAAAGCTTTTTGGGCTTTAAAAGAGTTGAATTTTTGCGTGACAGATGCGAGAACATTGCGGTCTCTGCAATTGCATGAGTTGGATGAACTAAGACACATGTCATATGAAAATGCTAAAATGTATAAGGAAAAGACTAAAATTTGGCATGATAGTAGACTTAGGATTAAGGACTTCAAAAAGGGCCAACATGTTCTATTGTCTAACTCACGATTGAAATTGTTTCCTGGCAAATTAAAGTCTCGTTGGTCAGGTCCTTTTGTGATTACTAATGTGTTTGTTCATGGTGCAGTTGAAATTCGAAATCTGGAACAAGGTCAGCCGTTCATGGTGAATGGTGCTAGATTGAAGCACTACTATGAGGAAGAAGATGTGAAAACACTCTCAGCCTTCCTCCTATCCGAAGCCTAAAAAGAACGTGGCAATTGGAGATTTTTAAACGGCATTCGAGGGAGTATTTCTGATCCCTCTCAAAAACAAGAAAAAAATCTGCTTTTCTGTGACCTGTTACCCCACCAATATCAACTGTTTGTTCTGTTTTAAATTCTTAATTTGCCTAAGTAGAGTAGCTTAGTCTAGTTTAATGTCGTATGATTAGGTAGCTTAGATAATTTTGCTATTTTCTATAGTTGTTTAGGAACGAATATCGCATGCTAGGAGCCTTGATCACAGTTAAAACTGCTCTGTTGGAATCATTGCGAATTCTTTGCGGACACCGCAATATTTTGTTAGTTTAAGCATGCTGGTGTATGACTTTCTGATGGGTTGTGTGTCTTTAAATGTCATGATTTGGCTGCATTACTGATGTCCATAGGTAGTCTGTCTATTGAGCATGCTGGATGAGTGTCAAGTACACCTTTGTTAGTTCTACTTAGCTTCATGAATTGCTGAGCATGTACCTCTGTTAGACCTTACCATGTTGGTTTTAGTAAATTTCTACTGTTGAGTTATCTGCACTATGAGGGTCATTCCATCCCTAGGAGTTTTAAGTCTGTCTGTTTTTTATTTAGACTAGATGCTTCTAAGATAAGTTTGGGGGTGTGCCACCTCAGACTCTCATGTGGGACAATGAGAAGTTTAAGTTTGGGGGAGGCAACGTCTAGGCCTAGGAACACTCCTCTCTCCTTTGAAAAATAGACATTCTTCTTCTAAAAAAAAATGAATAAGAAAGCAAAAGAAAAGTAAAGGGTACTGTCTCTCTCTAAGGATGTTGAGTAATCAGGGCCATTTGTGTAACCCACAAGTGGCACTGCATCAAAAGGCAATTCAAAGAGAAGACTTTGCCAAAAGAGAAAAAAGGAAAAGTAAAACCAAGGAAGAAGAATGTGTGCCAAAGAGCTACGACCTAAGTGTTTAGATGTCCTGTGAAATTGAACTCTGATCCTTAGTTTTCTAAACACAGGGCTGTAGTTTGAAGGTATGTCAAGGGAGATGAGTGTCTATCCAACATAGTGATGCTAGAGCTTAGTTTGTTCTATGGATACTGAACTCTGATACTCGTGTGTGTTAAGCCTGGCATGACTTTAAGGAATCCTGGGTAATTAAAAAATAAAGACATTAGAAGCATGTACTGAGTCTAAGTTAAAACTAGGGAGAATTTGAAAGCTTAGGGATAACTGCACAATGAGCTCAATGATATAGGCAGATAAACCAAAAGACAGGAAGTTAGTAAAAACAGAAGGTTTTAAAGGCAAGGGTAATCAGAATAGACAAAGTATGAAGTTAGTTTTAGCCTAGGAGAGTGTCACAGGACAGCAATGCCTTTGACAGTAAACCTAGGGAAGTCAGCAAATCAGTTAGGTAGAGTTTAAAAGACAAGAGTTAGCAGCTAATTAGAGAGAAAGTAAGCCTTTATATTGCTCGAGGACGAGCAATAACTCAAGTTTGGGGGTGTGTTACCTCTCCAGAAGTACATTATTTAAGGTCATATTTACCTAGAAATCATGGAAATTCTTGAGTGTTTTTGTTAAGAGTTAGCTTAATGTGTGCTTAAATGTGAGAATTTGAGAAATGATGCTAAATTAAGGCTTATTTGGAAAAGGAAAGAAAAAGGATGCAAAATGATGTAAAAAGAGCTAAAGTACATTGCAGGAACATTGTTGAAAAATTGCGGAGCTCGCAATAAAACAGTCTTTGTTGCTGCATTTTTTTCCAGTCAACAGTCTTTGTTGACTGAGTTTTTCCAGTAGTCAACTCTCCCTGCTGCTGCCACATGTCAAGCTTGACTACCTCACAAAATTGAATGGTGATCCACAATTATTGAGCAGCCTTTTGCAACCACCTAGAGGCTATATAAAGAGAGTTAAATGAAGGATCAAAGCAATTGAATTCCCCTCAATTCAAACACAACTCAATAGTGAAGAACTCGAAGACAAAATTCTTCTCCCCCGGTTGTTGGATCGAAGAAACAAAGCCCTTGGTGTGATAATTCGAGAGGAAGAAGAGAAGATCCATCTTCTCTTCTGATTGAATTTATCCCCAAGATCAGCTAATCTTCCCCTTCATCCGAGGCGATTCACGACTTGGAAGATCCTCACGCAATTAACAGCTTTCCTTTACTGCTTTCCTTTATCGCTTTTCAATTTAATTTCGGCTTCCTCTAAATGTTGTTCTAAATCATTTATTGCTTTTCCCTTTCATTGTTGCTTCCGGATTGACATATGTTTGTTTACGAATTATTATATGAATTGCTTTCTTAAAAGAGTAATCAATTGGTTTATTGAGTTCTTCATTCTGTCATCCCTTAATCAATTTGTTGTTTTGTTGAGTTCTTCATTTAATTATATATCAATCAACTAGGTTTGTTGAGTTCGTCAATTCATGTTCAATCAATCCATCTCCCTCAGTTCTTCGAAAACCATGAGTAACTAATCTAAGAGAGGTCTGCTAAAGAGGAATCTGTAGGCTAGAAGCATGAGTATTCAGCATGTAGAGTAGCATGATTGCATTGAATGTATGTGATCTTCATCCCACGGGCAATTTCGACCGGCCATCCATTTTGTCTAAAGAATTCCTAACCTCCGGAAGGAGTAAGAATTCAGAGTCATCCATTCATGTTAGCCTTTTATGGTAATCAGAAAATGACCTAGGAATAGGCGTTCTCCTAGGACGTTTATTAGCATGTGTTTATGATTAGGTTGTTAGCTTTATTTGGACAGAAGTAATCTAAGAAACTAATGCATGTAATCGGAAGATGCATGATAACTAGCTAAGATGATGCATGAGATGTTAATCTACTGTTGAATGATCATAGTTAAATGCCTATAGAGGATTCTTAAGTCGACCTTGCTGCCTTACTTTACATTAAAATCGTTGCTAAATTATTGCTAGATTATTGCAAGAACCGCAATTCTACTTTTCCACATTATGACTTTACCTCTTTGCTAGCTTTGCATTTATGTTTACATTCTTCTTGCATCTTTTATATTCCTGTACCTCAACCCAAAATCTATCCAATTTAAGTTACCTTATCTAATCTAACACACCAAATCGTTAGTCACTATACTTAATCTCTGTGGGAAAACGAATTAAATTATACTTATCACTTGCTGCAGACCATGTATGCTTGCATGATCTTAGCGCTCTTCGCATTTACATTTTATATACACACTGAGCGCGCAACAGTGACCCATTAGCGCCGACTCAATAAGCCTACCATCTTGAGGATAAAGTCGAATAGGTAGCTGGGGACATAGTATAACAAGATGGAATTCACTCCTAACCCGCTCTTTAGGGTTAGCAGATAGGTTGTTCCTTTAATAGTTGACTCTAGGGCTTGAACAATGAGCGCTCACACTCTCATGAGATGAGAGGGTTAATTGATCTGTTGGTTGGACCACAAATCTATTGTTCATTAGAGGTGTCAGTGGTACTTAAGGAACAAGACGTAATGCAGGGGTTAAACGGTTTAAATGACCCAGCTGTGATTACGAACAACCTGTGAAGGGTCGACTTGCCCATGACGGTTATATCAGAGGACATAATATATCTACGGTGAGGACAGTGCAACCATCGGACTATTGTGAAGTCTCCGGGGGTTAACGAAAGTTGAATTATTCGGGTTAAAAGAGTTTTAACCAGATAATCTCGTATCGTTGGAGCTCATGGTCTGTAGGTCCTCTAGGATGTATACTTGAACTTCATGTGGTGACATGACTGTGGATCAAGTTCGAGTGATAGCCAAAATAGTCTATAGTATAGGGATAAGGTTGGGTACCATATCCTGGGGACACTATTGGACGCGACCCACTTTGTATAGTACAAACGATGTGATCCGAAATCGTTCATGTGGAGACATGTGAGTGTGGGCGTCCTATGCAATGAGTTTGCATAAGACTCAACCGCGAAACAAGTCTCTCTTTCTTTATAACTCCGTTTACTGGAAAGATGACTTTTTCATATGATGACCTAGGTAACTCGATCTGAATCCTGAGCACGCTATGAACTCCTGTTTATTCGGGCTTATCCTTTGACTTGTATGGGTGAGAGTGGCCCGGGATCGCCGACTCAATAAGCCTACCATGTTGGGGATAAAACCAGAGTAAGGTTAAAAACCTATTTATAATTGCATTCTATCAAACGAAAACCTATTTATAATTGGATGCTATCAAACGTGCTATAAAAGTGCCTATTCCTAGACCACTCTCTATTTACCGTGAAAGGCTAACATGAATGAGTGACTTTGAATTCTTACTCCTTCCGGAGGTTAGGAACTCGTTAAAACATAATGGATGGCCGATCAAAAATGTTCATGGGATGAAGTTGACACTCAATCAATGCATTCATGCTTATTTACATGCTGAAATCACATCTTTATTTTCTATGGATTCGCCCTAGCAAACCTTTATAATACTAGCCACTCATGATTTAGAAGAACTCAACAAAACTAATTGATTACTCATGATAAGCAAATACAACAATTGTTCGAATAGCAAAACACAAATCAATCCAAAAACAATAACTACAATAAAACAATAGCGTAGGTGAAAGTCCTCTTGTCCACGTTTCGCCTCGGTTGAAGGAGAAGAATGCCTCGTCTTGGAAAGGAAACTCAATCAGAAGAGAAGAGGGATCTTCTCTTCTTCCTCTTGAATTTCTGACGCCAAGGAACCCTTTTTTTTCTTCGATCCAACAATCGAGAGAACTATCTCTTTTTCTGTGGTATTGGACTTTTTCGAATCTCTCCACCGTAAAAGATTGATTTCTTTCATTTCCTTTAGCTGTTCTATAAATACAGTCCTCAGAGGCATACTTCGTACCCTAATCGCGGATCTCCATCCAATTTAGAGGAACAACCTCAGACGTGGCAGATACAGGAAGGGCCGGAGGTTAAAAACACGCAGCAGAAGAAAGTATTGCGATTGCGTTGCGATCGCAAAGTTCTGTTTTCAGCTGCCCCTCTTCTTATCCCATTGCGCTCCTCGAAAACTTCAGCAACACTCCTGAAAGGCATTAATTAGACATTTTTCACCAATTACACACTTATGCACAGATTTTCCACATAAGCATTAACTTAACACCATTTCACAAATGTCACTACTAAACACATATTATGCCCAATAATAGGTAGAATGCTCAAAATACTTCATGGATATTTAGCAAATAAATACCTAAATAACTCTCATTTGGAGAGTTAACACACCCCCAAACTTGAGCTATTGCTAGGCCTCGAGCAATACTATAAACTCGCCTTCTTTCTTTCTCTCTTTCTGTCTCTTCTCACTGTCCAGCTGCTATGTCTTTTCTTTATCTCTAACTTAACTAAACTGCTTTTCTCTTAGGCTTACTGCATAAGGTAATGCTGTCCGGTGACAAACTTTTAAACTAAAGCCAACTTACTCATGTTATCATTCTGACTTCCTTTGCCTTTTAAACCTCAAGTTCTTTATAACTCCCTGTCTTTTGGTTTATCCACCTAGATTATAAAGCTCATGTGCAGTCAACCTTTAGCTCTAAAATCCACTTAACCTCAACTTGAACTCAGTACATGCTTCTAGACTTTAATTATCACAACATTCTCTGTTTTTTTCTCTCTTTTTTTTTTTCAATAACCTCCTAAGAATTCTTAAGGTCATGCCATGCTTAGAACCAATAGGAATCAGAGTCAGTATTCACAGAACAATTAAGCCATGACATCACCCTTAAGGACAGACACTCATTTCCCTTCAGAATAGGCCTTCTAGTTACAACCCTTTATCTTAGCTCAATTCTATAGGATCAAATTTCAGTTACTAGGACATCTAAGTTTTTAAAGGGTTGTAACCTTTGGCCCACATTCTTCCTCTTTGCTTTTTTTTTTGTTTTTCTTTTTTGTTCTTTGAACTCAACAAAGAAGAAGAATGTCTCTAATGAGGGAAAGAGGAATGCTCTCAGGAGCTTATTCTAATAAGGCTGCCTTACCCCCAAACTTGGACTATTCATTGTCCTCAATGAATACCTTGGGTGGAAGACCCCCAAACTTGCTAGAAGCATCTAGTTCAAGTCACAATTAGGCAAACTTTAAATCTCTCAAGGGTGAATGAGCTCTCTATGGTTAGATAAATCAGCAAGCAGAGATTTCCACTAAACTGAAGTAAGGTCTTATCAGGTTTCATGCTTTCTAACAAATGAGGCTTGACTCTAATTTAAGGCGTGTACTTGACACTCATCCAGCATACTGTACTAACAAGCAGCCCAAGGTGAAAATCACAATTCACTTAAGTTTAAAAGATAAAGACAAACCAACCAGAAGCAAATTCCTCGGTAGACAGCTGTTAAGTCTCTGAAAGTGACTTATTTAGGACCCATTTAGCTTAAGAAGATGTACACATTTAGGTGTTTTTGTGAGCATTTAGCCTAAACCTATGCTTTAATATGAGAATTAGAAGAAGGTAGCTAATATAGGACTTATGCACAATAGGTAGGAAAAGGGGTGAAAACCGAAGAAAAGAATGAAAAAATAACCCTTGCGAATGCATTGCGGAATAATTGCGGTGGCCGCAATTATTCAAGTTAAAACCGTAAGTTGGCTGACATTTTTCTGTTTAGATCCGACTTTTCAGGGATTCGTTCTTTCTCCTCCACCCATTCTGATATACGACGTTGAAGATTGATGGTTCTCCTTGGCCCAATCGCACCTGCAAACTACTATAAAAGGGGGCCAAAGTCGGAGGTTCAGTCACAACTCGAAGCGTAGAAGTCTTTCTGCAGTCCACCCTTTCCACTGTTCTTTCTTTGCCGTCTGTTGGAGTGAGAGTCTAAGCTTTTGGAATCGATAATCTAATAGGAAGGAGAGAAGATTCTTCTTCTCTCTCGATTGGATTCATCCAAGCACGGCTGAATTCTCATCACCATCATTCGAGGCGACTGCCACGAAGATTTCCAGCACACCTTTACTGTTTTCTGCTCTTTCCTTCTCAATTCCATTTCTGTTCAATGTTGTTCTTAGCTTAGTCATTTACTTATTGCATTTCGTTGTTGTCTGCCTTGAATTCATTCTGTTTAAGCTTTCCTTTGTCATTCAAACACTTGAAGTAATCAAAGTAAGTTTATGCATTTCACAGTTATTCCTTATTCTGCTACGAGTTTGGCTTGCTGTTTTAAGCACTTTTTCCTTCTAAGCATGTCTACTTTATCTTATATTTCTGTTCTACATATATCCATGAGTAACTAAATTCATTTAGGGGCATGCTAATGACAGAACTATAGGCTTAAAAACGTAAGTCAAGTAGGTAGATCAACACTCGAACATTGATTATATGTAAGCTTCATCCCACGGGCAATTTCGATTGGCCATCCATTTTGTCCAAAGAACTCCTAACCTCTGGAAGGAGTAAGAGTTCAGAGTCGTATAATCATGCTAGCCTTTCATGGTAATCAGGAAACGGCCTAGGAATAGGCGTTTCCCTAGTATAAACTGAACACTCCTGTTTTAACAAGATGCTTAAGACCTTACTTTGAAGGCGAGTAAACTTGAGTCTCTCATGCATGGAATCGGACGATACTTGAGATAGAGTGAGTTTAATGTGTAGAGAGTTGATCCAAAGTTTGATAATTGTAATAAAATGCCTATAGGACAGTCATTAGTAGCCCTTAATTCACCCATTTAACCAGTTTTTCGCTGCCAATTAATTGCGGATTAATTGCGGTTCTCGCAATTCTGCTAAATTGCTTTTTGTCTAGCTGTTTTCTTCTTCGTTTATTGAGTCCATCTCTTGTCTTTTAAGCCTGATTTTAACTTTAAGTTGTTTATGGTATATTCCTTTATACATTCAGCAAAAAGTAGTTAATTAAAAACAAATTTTACCCCATCAAATCCATCCCATCTTTCTTAACAAACACACTTCGCGAATAGCTAAAACTAAGTCTCTGTGGAAAAACGAATTAAATATACTTACTACTTGCTGTGAGACCATGTATGCTTGCATGTTCTAAGTGCTCTCTCCATCCTTTTGCTTATTTATCTTTACACATTGAGCACGCAACAACAGCAACATACTTTGGACTTTTCAAAATAGAGGCATGCTCAGAAGAAAGGCAGTAGCTGACTTATCACACACATGCTCTAGAGGGAACATGCTAACAAACACTAAGGTGATCGAAAGCCATAAAACAGACTGTAATCTCATTCATTAAGCCTACCTACCTATTCGAAGAGACTGTGGCCCATAGGGCCTATGGAAAACAAAAACAGAAAAGCTAAAAAACTACCAACTACTATAAGTTAAACTAGCTACCAGATAGTACACTAAACTTGAACTCCTAAAATCAGACATCATTGATAATGGGGGGGTAACCGGTAACAGAAAAGCAGGGAAAAGGAAAGGAAGAACAACTCCCTCGAATGTCTTCAATCCTTGGCATTCACTCATCCTCTTCTTCATCTTCAAACTCCTCCACACTTGGAGGCATCCAGAGTTTCAACAACTCAGCAGGAAATTCAGGAAATTTGCACCTCAGGTGCTCAGCCAATTCCATGTCCCTCACTCGTGAGTATTCTGTCCATTGGGCTAGCTTTTGCTGAATGTCCAGCAAACATGACATAGACACAGACTGAGCAAATGCAAGGTTGTCCAGCTCGATTTGCATATTTCCCTTTCTCCTCAATTTTATGTCGTTTGGCAGCTCCAAGTGGCCTGCATAAGCCAACTTCTTCTCTTCCTTTGTCACAGCCACTCCTGCACGTAGACAAAGCTTAGTTATGGTGTTAGGGAAGAAGAGTCTGCCCTTTCCTTTCTTTGAGCATTCGAGGATGGAAGCACATATGAGCTCTCCCACATCAATGGTCAGCCCTTTCATGATCGCATATAACAGTAAGGATCTCCCCTGATTGATTGTTGTCTCATGTGTGACTGGGGTGATCCTTCTTCGAATCAAGGAAAACCAGACGACAGCCTTGTCCTTCAGCACTGCACTCATCAAGGTGTGCTTCCCTTGTTTTGAAATTGCCCACATTGTTTCGGGCTTGCCTATTTCACTCAAAGTCTCCTCCAGAATAGCCTCAGATGGGTTGGCCACTATTTTTGCATAGTCTGAGTTCTTGTGCTCCTTGAGGGCATAAATTTCATTGATTGCTTTAGCTGAGAAATCTATCTCAACAACCCTCACCGTGGAGTAGCAGCCCTCTGGATGAATCAGGTTTGCATAGAAGTCATAGACCATCTCTGAATAGGCTTGGATTGGTGGCCTACACAGCTCTTCCCAGCCATGGTTTACAATGCTTGTGCGTAGGAATTGCGGCAATTCAGAAAGAGTATCCAAGAACCCCTTGTTACGTCTCCAAAAGTGACCTTTTTAGGACTTAATTGGCTTAGAAAGATGTTCACTCTTAGGTGTTTTTGATAGCATTTAGCCTAAACCTATGCTTAAATATGAGAATTAGAAGAAGGTAGCTAAATTAGGACTTATGTACAATAGGAAAGAAAAGAGTTGAAAACCGAAGGAAAAGAATGAAAAACAAGCTTTGCGAACGCATTGCGGAAACATTGCGGTCACCGCAATGTTTCAAGTGAAAACCGTAAGTTGACTGATCTTTTTCTGTTAATTTCCGTTATTTCAGGGATTCGTTCTTTCTCCTCCATCCATTCTGAAGTACGACGTTGAAGATTGATGGTTCTCCTTGGCCCAAATGCACCTGCAGATTACTATAAATAAGGGGTCAAAGTCGAGGGTTCAAGCATCATCCGAAAGCGTAGAAGTCTTCTCGCAGTCCATCTTTTCTCCTGTTTTCCTTTGCCGTCTGCTGGTTTGCGAAGCTCAGCTGTTGGAATCGATAATCTGATAGGAAGGAGAGGAGATTCTTCTTCTCTCCCGATTGGATTCATCCAAGCAAGGCTGTCCTTTCTCATCCTTCATTCGAAGCGGCTGCAACGAGTCATTCGAGCTGTTTTACTGCTTTCTGTTCTTCATTTCTGTTTTCCAATTCTGTCTTGTGTTGTTTCTGTTCTTGTGGCTAGTTTAGATCATTTCGTTGTGCTCTGTCTTGCTGTTCTTTACTTTAAGTATCTCTTCTGTTCATTCAAACAATTGATTGATCAAACACAAAATTCAGTACTTCACAGTTTCTGCCTTTGCGTTCTACTGCTTTCCCTTGCTGTTTTAAGCACATTTCCCTTCTAAGCATGTCTGTCTTATCTTTTAGTTCTGTTCTCCCTATATCCATGAGTAACTAAGACACTTAGGGGCATGCTAATGACAACTCCATAGGCTAAAAAACGTGAATCAAGCATGTAGGATAGCTCTCGAAGCATTGATTGTATGTAGGCTTCATCCCACGGGCAATTTCGATTGGCCATCCATTTTGTCCAAAGAACTCCTAACCTCTGGAAGGAGTAAGAGTTCAGAGTCATATTATCATGCTAGCCTTTCAAGGTAACCAGGAAACGGCCTAGGAATAGGCGTTTCCCTAGTACAAACCATATCTTTCTGCCTTAACAAGATGCTTAAGACCTTACTTTGAGTTGAGTAAACTAAAGAATCTAATGCATGGAATCGGACGATACATGAGATTGAGATAGTTTGATGTATAGAGAGTAGATCCAGTGCTTGAGAATCGTATAAAAATGCCTATAGGATAGTCATTAGTAGCCCTTAATTCACCCATTTACACACTTTCGCTGTTATTGTAATTGCGGTAGAATTGCGGTCTCCGCAATTCCGTCTAAGTTTCCATTCTGTTTAGCTGTATTTGCCTTCATTTATTAATTTCGTTTCTTTTCATTTGGGCTTAGAGTTCACTTGTCCTTGTTTATGTTACTACCCTTTACACATTCAGCAAGAATTAGACAATTAAAAACCAATTTTACCCCATCAAATCCACCCCATCTTTCTTAACAAAACACTTCGCGAATAGCTAAAAATAAATCTCTGTGGGAAAACGAATGAAATATACTTACTACTTGCTATAAGATCATGTATGCTTGCATGTTCTGAGTGCTCTATCTCTTTTATTGCCTAATTATTTCAACACATTGAGCACGCAACAAGTTTTTGGCGCCGCTGCCGGGGATTTATTTAAGTGAAAACGAAGTTTGTTAAGTTTGACACACCAAGTTTATTGCCTATTGAAGCTGATCTGTTTCATTTCTTTTGCAGGTACTATTGGGATAGTTGATGAGTGAGCCTTCAAGTAGAGATCTAGAGTTCAATCCTGAGCCCGAGAGACTATTTAAAGCCAGAAATAAAGCCAAGAAACGTCTTTTTAAACAACCCCCTATACCTCAAATCATACCTGAAATCGAAGAAATGGACGAGATAGTTCCAAATCAGGTACTTGTCATTCGCAACCCCATCGAAATAGCGAATGACAAGAATAGTGCCATTCTTTCATATTTAGTACCTATGCCTGGGGAGCTGAACCCCAGCATAATCCGTCCTGAGATCACTGCCAACTCATTCGAGTTAAAGCCAGTGATGTTCCAAATGTTGTCCACTGTGGGACAATTCTTTGGAATAGAGAATGAGGACCCCCACAACCATCTTAGGAACTTCTTAGGAGTTAGTGATACCTTCATCATCCCTGGAGTGTCCCAAGAAGCTTTGAGGCTATACTTGTTCCCTTACTCTTTGAGGGACAAAGCCAAAACATGGTTGAACTCATTACCCTCTGGATCTGTCCTTAATTGGACAGATTTAGCTGAGAAATTCCTAGTCAAATACTTCCCACCTGATAGGAATTATACCTTTCGTGATGATATAGTTAAATTCAAACAAGCTGATAATGAATCTCTTCACGAAGCTTGGACAAGGTTCAAGGACCTTCTTCTCAAATGTCCACATCATGGCATCCCATGATGTATCCAAATAGAGGTCTTTTTCAAAGGATGCAACCCCAGCACTAGGCAAGTCTTAAATTCATCTGCTGGTGGTTCCATGTTGTCCAAGAGTTACAACGAGGCCTATGAGATCTTGGAGAAGATCTCAGCATCTCACTGTAGGTGGTCAGATGATCCAGTTGAGCCAACTAGGGCTCAAGACAAGGATGCTCTAAGTGCGATGAGCAGCCAAATAAATGCCCTGACCAACCTAGTTAAGCAAATGGCTCAAGCCAATCTCCAAACAAGTGTCAACACCGCTACCGCCATGTCAATGGGCACCCAACCAAGTCAAGGTGAGACACTTGTATGTGGATTCTGTGGGGAAGGGCACCTGTATGAATACTGCCCTGGGAATCCAGCCTCAGTCTGCTACATTGGAAGTCAGCAGCAGCCTATGAACAACCCCTATTCCAATACTTACAACCCTAGTTGGAGGAACCACCCAAACCTGTCATGGGGTGGCCAACAGAATGTTAACCAAAATTCTAACCAACCTAGACCGAGTGGAACACCTGGTTTCACTCCCCAACATAACCAATCCATGTATCAAAAACCATATAACCAACCTGTAGGATCTTCTGTAGAAAACTTACTCAAGGAGTACATAGCTAAGAATGATGCTACTCTTCAAAGCCAGCAAGCCACTCTTAGGAGCCTAGAGAACCAAATAGGCCAATTGGCCAATGAACTCAAGAGTAGGCCCCAAGGTAGACTCCCTGCTGACACCGAGGTGCCAAGGAGAGATGGTAAAGAACAAGTTCAAGCAATTGAACTCAGAAGTGGTAGACCCTTGGTGAGCAACACAAAGGACACACCAAAGAGAGTAGAGAACACTGAGTCTAGTTCTCCACTGGAGTCTCTGCCAAACCAAGGTCCACCACCAACTAGCACATCAGGAGCAAGGCTAGAGCCAATTATTGAGGAGATAGAATAAATTCCAAGGCCTCCACCTATCCTAAGGCGTCCTGACGTGCCTGCATATGTGCCACCACCTCCATATCCTCGAAGGCTTAAAAAAGAAGCAGGAACAGGAAGTGCATTTTAATAAATTCTTAGAAATTCTTAAGCAAGTGCATGTCAACATTCCTTTTGTAGAAGTTTTACAGTCTATGCCTTCCTATGTAAAGTTTTTGAAAGATATTATTACTAACAAAAAAATAATTGGTGAGTTTGAAACAGTAAACCTCACTGAGGAGTGCAGTGCCATTCTCCAAAACAAGTTGCCCAAGAAGGAGAAGGATCCTGGTTCCTTCACCTTACCTGTAGAACTTGGAGGCAAGCACGTGGGCAGAGCGCTTTGTGACCTGGGCGCCAGCATAAACCTCATGCCCCTATCACTATTCCGCCAGTTGGGAATAGGAGAAGCACGTCCAACCACTGCCACTTTACAATTAGCAGACAGATCCATTGCATATCCAGAAGGTAAAATTGAGGATATTTTAGTAAAGGTTGACAAGTTTATTTTCCTTGCAGATTTCATTATCCTGGATTATGAAGCAGACAAGGAGGTCCCCATCCTGTTAGGCAGACCATTTCTAGCCACAGGTAGGGCACTGATAGACGTCCAAAAAGGTGAGCTCACTATGAGGGTTCATGATGAGGAGGTGAAGTTTAGTGTATATAAAGCTTTAAGGTACCCCTCTGACCTTGAATCATGTGCTAGCATGGACGTAGTAGACTCCTTAATGGATGAACAATTGGAGCATGTATTATTAACCAAGCATGCCAATGAATATGTAGGTTTAGAATTAACTGACTTAAACATAGCTGAGATAATGGACATATCTGTAAATAACCCTCAGCATGTATGTATGAATGTAGAATTAACTGATAGATCCTTAAATCCTTTAAAGCCATCCATTGAGCATCCACCTGTATTAGAATTAAAGCCACTCCCCACTCACCTCAAGTATGCATATTTAGGGAATAATGAGACTTTACCTGTAATTATTTCTTCTAAACTAAGTGAACAGCATGAGGTTGATTTAATTTTACTCCTTAAGCAACATAGGAAGGCTATTGCATGGACTATTGCTGATATTAGAGGCATTAGCCCTTCTTATTGCATGCATAAGATTATACTAGAGGAAGAGCACACACCTAGAGTAGATCATCAACGTAGGCTGAATCCCTCTATGAAAGAGGTAGTTAAGAAAGAAATAATAAAATGGTTAGATGCTGGTGTGATCTTTCCCATAGCTAGTAGCCAGTGGGTGAGCCCTATACAATGTGTACCTAAGAAGGGGGGGATGACTGTGGTAGTCAATGAGAACAATGAACTGATTCCAACTAGGACTGTCACAGGATGGAGAGTATGTATGGATTATAGGAAACTAAATAAAGAAACTAAAAAAGACCACTTCCCTCTGCCATTCATTGACCAAATGTTAGACAGAATAGCTGGTAGAGCCTATTACTGTTTCCTAGACGGTTATTCAGGGTATAACCAGATTACTATAGACCCCAAAGACCAAGAAAAGACTACCTTCACTTGCCCTTTTGAAACTTTTGCCTTTCGCAGAATGCCTTTTGGCTTATGCAATGCACCGGCAACATTCCAAAGGTGCATGTTGGCAATCTTTTCTGACTTGGATGAGTCCATGATAGAAATATTCATGGTAGATTTCTCAGTCTTTGGGGATTCCTTTACCAACTGTCTAGACGATTTAGGACAAGTCCTAGCTAGATGTGAAGAGACTAACTTAGTCCTTAATTGGGAAAAGTGTCACTTCATGGTAGATGAGGGGATTGTCTTAGGTCATAGAGTGTCAAGGGCAGGTGTAGAAGTTGATAGGGCAAAGATAGAAATCATAGAGAAGTTGGTAGAGCCTCAGAATGTCAAGGCCATTAGGAGTTTCTTAGGGCATGCTGGTTTCTACAGAAGGTTCATTAAGGACTTTTCTAAGATAGCCAAGCCTCTGTGTGAGCTGCTAGAACTAAATAGGCCTTTCATCTTCTCTAAGGAATGTGTAGTAGCTTGGACCACCCTTAAGAAAGCACTAGTCACCGCACTTGTTATTATAGGGCCAAATTGGGATCTCCCATTTGAGATGTTATGTGATGCTAATGACTATGCTGTAGGGGTCATGTTAGGCCAGAAGATTGACAAGCTAACACACCCTGTCTATTATGCTAGTAAGACCTTGAATGAGGCTCAATGTAATTATACAACTACTGAGAAAGAGATGCTTGCTGTAGTGTTCGCTTGTGAGAAATTCCGAAACTATATTGTAGGCACTAGGACAATTGTGTACACTGACCATTCTGCCTTGAAATATCTTATGAGGAAGGTTGATGCTAAGCCTAGGTTGATTAGGTGGGTGTTATTGCTGCAGGAATTTGATTTGGACATTCGAGACAAGAAAGGATGTGAAAATGTGGTTGCGGATCACCTTTCTCGATTGCAGCACAATTGCGAAAAAATTGCGGAGCCCGCAATTTCTGATGCTTTTATTGATGAACATGTCTTTGTTTTAACTCATCGTGATAACGATGAGGAGCCTTGGTTTGCTGACATTGCTAACTTCCTTGCATCACAGGTATTACCAGTTTTTAAGGGAGGACAAGAGAAGAAGAGGTTCCTTCATGAAGCAAGGAAATTCATCTGGGATGACCCCACACTTTACAGAACCTGTGCTGATGGCTTGCTAAGGAAGTGTGTTTCAGCTGCGGAAGCAAGGTCTGTGCTGCAGCACTGTCACACAGCTCCTTATGGTGGACACTTTGGTGGCCAAAGAACAGCTGCAAAGGTATTTCAGAGTGGCTACTGTTGCGTGCTCAATGTGTTGAAATAATTAGGCAATAAGAGAGATAGAGCACTCAGAACATGCAAGCATACATGATCTTATAGCAAGTAGTAAGTATATTTCATTCGTTTTCCCACAGAGATTTATTTTTAGCTATTCGCGAAGTGTTTTGTTAAGAAAGAAGGGGTGGATTTGATGGGGTAAAATTGGTTTTTAATTATCTAATTTTTGCTGAATGTGTAAAGGAATGCAACATAAACAAATGCAAGTTGAAATTAGACTCAAAGGACAAGAGATGGAATTAATAAACGAAGAAGAAAACAGCTAAACAGAATGGTAACTTAGCAGAATTGCGGGCACCGCAATGTTACCGCAATTTAATAACAGCGAAAGTGTGTAAATGGGTGAATTAAGGGCGACTAATGACTATCCTATAGGCATTTTTATACGATTCTCAAGCACTGGATCTACTCTCTATACATCAAACTATCTCAATCTCATGTATCGTCCGATTCCATGCATTAGATTCTTTAGTTTACTCAACTCAAAGTAAGGTCTTAAGCATCTTGTTAAGGCAGAAAGATACGGTTTGTACTAGGGAAACGCCTATTCCTAGGTCGTTTCCTGGTTACCTTGAAAGGCTAGCATGATGGTATGACTCTGAACTCTTACTCCTTCCAGAGGTTAGGAGTTCTTTGGACAAAATGGATGGCCAATCGAAATTGCCCGTGGGATGAAGCTTACATACAATCAATGTTTCGAGAGCTATCCTACATGCTTGATTCACGTTTTTTAGCCTATAGTGTTGTCATTAGCATGCCCCTAAGTGACTTAGTTACTCATGGATATAAGGAGAACAGAACTAAAAGATAAAATAGACATGCTTAGAAGGGAAATGTGTGTAAAACAGCAAGGGAAAGCAGTAGAATGCAAAGGCGAAAGACTGTGAAATACTGAACTTTGCGTTTGATTAATTGATTGTTTGAATGAATATAAAAGATACTTAAAGTAAAGAACAGCAAGACAGAACACAACGAAATGAACTAACTTAGCCACAAGAACAGAACCAACACAAGACAAAATTGGAAAACAGAAATGAAGAACAGAAAGCAGTAAAACAGCTTCGAATTGTCTCGTTGCAGCCGCCTCGAATGAAGGGGATGAAAGGTCAGCCTTGCTTGGATGAATCCAATCGAGAGAGAAGAAGAATCTCCTCTCCTTCCTATCAGATTATCGATTCCAACAGCTGAGACTCTCACTCCAACAGACGGCAAAGGAAAACAGGAAGAAAGATGGACTGCGAGAAGACTTCTACGCTTTCGGATGATGATCAAACCCTCTACTTTGACCCCCTTTTATAGTAATTTGCAGGTGCGTTTGGGCCAAGGAGAACCATCCATCCTCAACGTCGTACTTCAAAATGGATGGAGGAGAAAGAACGAATCCCTGAAATAATGGAAAATAACAGAAAAAGATCAGTCAACTTACGGATTTCACTTGAAACATTGCGGTTTCAGCAATGTTTCCGCAATGCTGCCGCAATGCTCATTTTTCCTTCTTTTAACTTCGGTTTTTAATCCTTTTCTTTCCTTTTGCACACAAGTCCTAATTTAGCTACCTTCTTCTAAATCTCATATATAAGCATAGGTTTAAGCTAAATCCTATCAAAAACACCTAAGAGTGTACATCTTTCTAAGCTAAATAAGTCCTAAAAAGGTCACTTTTGGAGACGTAACACACCCCCAAACTTAAGGTTTTGCTCGTCCTCGAGCAATCTAAGGACTTGCCTAGGCTGCTGTTTCATCTTCTTTAACCACTTACTGACTCCCCTACATTCCTATCTATAGCAGTGCTGTCCTGTGACACACTTCCAAGTTTACAACTAACCTTTCATATTGCTTCTTCTGACTTCGCACGCCTAATACTCCTGCTGTTTCATTAACTCCCTACAACTGATCTACTTGCTTTTATCATATCGTGCATCTATCCCTAAGGTTTCGAATTCTACCTAGCTTTACCCCAGACTCAGTACATGCTTCTAGCTTTTACTTTTGAATTACCTAGGATTCCTTAGAGTCATGCCAGTCTTAGTATTAACAGTGACAGTAGTACTTTTAGAGAACAACCTAAACCCTGGCATCACTACATTGGACATACATTCATCTCCCTAAACAACCCTACAAGTTACAACTTTGTGCTCAGCCAATTGAGGATCAGAGTTCTTTTTATTTAGGACATCTAAGCCACAAAGTTGCAACTCCTAGGTGTACATTCTTCTTCCCTATTTTTTTCCTTTTTCTTTCTTACTTTGGTGGAGCCTCTCCTTTGGTTGCCTTTTGATGCAATGCCACTTGTGGGTTACACACTTGGCACTGATTACTCAGCAACCTAAGAGAGACACCCCTCTTTATTCTATTTTTCATTTTTTTTTCGGCTCATCATTTTTTATAAAGGAGAAGAAGAATGCTTATGCTTTAAGGGAGAGAGGAATGTTCCTAGGCCTAGGGTGGCCTCCCCCAAACTTAAACTACTCATTGTCCCCAATGAGTGTCTGAGGTGGCACACCCCCAAACTTGTCCTAGAAGCATCTAGTCTAAGGTAAAACAAAGAGAATCTAAAAGCCCTAGGCATAGACAGAACATTCTAAAAGTAAATATCACAGCAGCATAAATTCGTAAAGACAGGCAGGTAAGGACTTAAAGCTATGCATGCTGAGCACTTTTAAGAGGCTAATTTAAACTATCAAAGGTGTCCTATGACACTCATCCAGCATGCTTTGAGATAAGCTATATAAGGTAGTCAAGATAGCAGCAAAAGACATAATTTAAACAGAACCAGCCTAGCTAAACAGTCAGTCAAAAACATGCATTTACTAATAAAAATTGCGGATTCTGCAATTATTTCGCAATAGATACAGGGCAGATATATCAGTGATCAGGGCCCCTATGCATGCTTTTTCCAGTCATTCAAGCTATACAAAAATGAAACTAAACTAATCTACCTATTCAGCTACCATCAGACTACACTAAACAAATTTAAACAGCAAAAATAAAGAATTAAAGACAGACCAAATATTAACTCAAAACAGCAGAATTCACATGGTTCGACGAAAAGCAGTTTGATTATTTTTTTTTTCTTTTAAGGAACAGAAATACTCCCTTGTCAATCTGCCTCATATGGATATTCTTCAATGTTTCGAGGCATCACTTTTGCTCCTTTAAGATACTTAAGTCTTGATTTACGGGGTCGGACATTCTGCCACACCTTGAATTTGTTGATTCTTTCAAAGAGACTGCATGTTATAACATCCCAAGGTTTGTACTTTCTGTGCGTTGGTTTTGTTTCTACAATATTTGCTACAACATAGCTTTGATGCGATGAGACTTCTTTTTCTGGCACAACTTTTTCTAACTCCTTCAGCTGGAGCATTTGTGGTGGTGGTGGCTCAACTCTTTCATTGGTGGAGAAGCTTGCTACGACCTCAAACATTTCAAATTCTTGTTCCTCAAGCAGTGCATTAGTCTCTTTGGCCTCATCCAGCACAATTTCATTTTTCTCAACTTTCACCAACTCCACCATTTCATATGCAGATTCCATTGGATCACTCTTCTCAGATTCGAAGGTAACAAAAGATTCATCATCATAAAAATCGAACATCTGAGGGCATGGTGGTAGTGATTTTGCTATAGCAAGTAGCTCTTGTAAGTCATTTGCGAGCTGAGCTAATTGCACATCCATTCTCCTCATGGATGCATCATTCCTTTCCATGAATTCTATCCATAGTGCCTCCAAAGTGGGTGATAATTCTTCACTTGGAGTTGGGGCATAATGTTGATAGTTTTCATGTTGGGGGAACTCTTCATAATGAGCAATTTGCACATGCTCTTCCCAAGGATTATTTGAGAGTTGCCACTGATCATGTTCACACATGTACGAATAATGGTTGTCATAGCTTTGTTGATATTGCCTCTCTTGATAATTCAATGTTGGGCAATTCTCCAAGTTATGATTATCCCCACAATAAGCACATGGCTGGTAAAATCCTTCAAACTGTTGTGGGCAAACTCGTCCTCCAATTAAGTTCTGCAGCGTATTCATTTACTTTGTCGTACCCATACGTTTTCCACCTACAAAGTTTCTCTCTGTTGCGAGTTGAGGTTTGGAAACTCTTTCATAAACTAGCTTGATAGTACCTGTAAAGGAAATGAAAGAAGATTAGCTCCAATAGATATTAAGAGTTGGTTTTCTAACTTAACAAACTTCGTTTTCACTAAACTAAATCCCCGGCAGCGGCGCCAAAAACTTGTTGCGTGCTCAATGTGTTGAAATAATTAGGCAATAAGAGAGATAGAGCACTCAGAACATGCAAGCATACATGATCTTATAGCAAGTAGTAAGTATATTTCATTCGTTTTCCCACAGAGATTTATTTTTAGCTATTCGCGAAGTGTTTTGTTAAGAAAGAAGGGGTGGATTTGATGGGGTAAAATTGGTTTTTAATTATCTAATTTTTGCTGAATGTGTAAAGGAATGCAACATAAACAAATGCAAGTTGAAATTAGACTCAAAGGACAAGAGATGGAATTAATAAACGAAGAAGAAAACAGCTAAACAGAATGGTAACTTAGCAGAATTGCGGGCACCGCAATGTTACCGCAATTTAATAACAGCGAAAGTGTGTAAATGGGTGAATTAAGGGCGACTAATGACTATCCTATAGGCATTTTTATACGATTCTCAAGCACTGGATCTACTCTCTATACATCAAACTATCTCAATCTCATGTATCGTCCGATTCCATGCATTAGATTCTTTAGTTTACTCAACTCAAAGTAAGGTCTTAAGCATCTTGTTAAGGCAGAAAGATACGGTTTGTACTAGGGAAACGCCTATTCCTAGGTCGTTTCCTGGTTACCTTGAAAGGCTAGCATGATGGTATGACTCTGAACTCTTACTCCTTCCAGAGGTTAGGAGTTCTTTGGACAAAATGGATGGCCAATCGAAATTGCCCGTGGGATGAAGCTTACATACAATCAATGTTTCGAGAGCTATCCTACATGCTTGATTCACGTTTTTTAGCCTATAGTGTTGTCATTAGCATGCCCCTAAGTGACTTAGTTACTCATGGATATAAGGAGAACAGAACTAAAAGATAAAATAGACATGCTTAGAAGGGAAATGTGTGTAAAACAGCAAGGGAAAGCAGTAGAATGCAAAGGCGAAAGACTGTGAAATACTGAACTTTGCGTTTGATTAATTGATTGTTTGAATGAATATAAAAGATACTTAAAGTAAAGAACAGCAAGACAGAACACAACGAAATGAACTAACTTAGCCACAAGAACAGAACCAACACAAGACAAAATTGGAAAACAGAAATGAAGAACAGAAAGCAGTAAAACAGCTTCGAATTGTCTCGTTGCAGCCGCCTCGAATGAAGGGGATGAAAGGTCAGCCTTGCTTGGATGAATCCAATCGAGAGAGAAGAAGAATCTCCTCTCCTTCCTATCAGATTATCGATTCCAACAGCTGAGACTCTCACTCCAACAGACGGCAAAGGAAAACAGGAAGAAAGATGGACTGCGAGAAGACTTCTACGCTTTCGGATGATGATCAAACCCTCTACTTTGACCCCCTTTTATAGTAATTTGCAGGTGCGTTTGGGCCAAGGAGAACCATCCATCCTCAACGTCGTACTTCAAAATGGATGGAGGAGAAATAACGAATCCCTGAAATAATGGAAAATAACAGAAAAAGATCAGTCAACTTACGGATTTCACTTGAAACATTGCGGTTTCAGCAATGTTTCCGCAATGCTGCCGCAATGCTCATTTTTCCTTCTTTTAACTTCGGTTTTTAATCCTTTTCTTTCCTTTTGCACACAAGTCCTAATTTAGCTACCTTCTTCTAAATCTCATATATAAGCATAGGTTTAAGCTAAATCCTATCAAAAACACCTAAGAGTGTACATCTTTCTAAGCTAAATAAGTCCTAAAAAGGTCACTTTTGGAGACGTAACAGCTACTATTGGCCAACAATCTTCAAGGATGCCCACAATTATGCCCACAGCTGTGATGAATGCCAAAGAACAGGTAACCTCAGTCGAAAGGATGAGATGCCCCTCACCTACATCTTAGAGTTGGAGCTCTTTGATGTGTGGGGCATTGACTTCATGGGGCCATTCCCTCCATCATCAGGTAACCTTTACATTTTGGTAGCAGTAGACTACGTATCCAAGTGGGTAGAGGCCAAAGCATGTCCCAATAATGATGCTAAAACAGTCACCAAATTCTTGCATAGGCACATTTTTACTAGGTTTGGGACACCTCGTGCCATCATTAGTGATGAGGGGTCACATTTCATTAACAAGGCTATGGAGAGAGTGTTGGCTAAGTATAACATTAGACATAGAGTAGCTGATAACTCCATTTTGGAGCTATTAAATACGTCCTAATCATAGCTAAAGACCTCTTCCAATTGATTAAATGTATCTCTTTTGTAGGAGAAAAGCGGCAAAGAGCTCGTGCGTCCATTGGGCATGTTCGAGAGCTTTAAGCAGAGTTTTAGCGCCCCGGGAATGCATCGGGAAGAGGGGAATTTGTTCCGTGAAGAAACGGGCCAAAACAGCCTTGGAGAGGCATTGCATCAGCCCCAAACCCGAGAGCCAGCGTCGAGCTATAGCGTCGAGACGCTGGCTCGACGCTGGAAAAACCCGAGAGCAAGCGTCGAGTGATAGCGTCGAGACGCTAGCTCGACGCTGCCCTGGCGTCGAGACCCTGCTTGGCGTCGAGACGCTTCGGAGGAGGCGCGCGCTGGAAATTCATCGGGGCAGCGTCGCGACGCTGGCCTAGCGTCGCGACGCCATCGCGCGCGCGCGCGGATTACTTAGGGCACAGCGTCGAGACGCTGGCCTAGCGTCTCGACGCTACGACGAAGACAGTAGCTAAAAGACGATTTTTCTGCAGATTTTGAGGGAGGCTTTTCTTCTTCATCTCTCAACGGAATCCGGCGATTGTTCTTCCCTTCTTCCCCATTTTCTCTCTATTTTCCATGGAGCTCCGCCATTGTTGGCATGCGAGCGAGCTCCACTTCCATTTGTAATAGGTAGATGAACTCTTCCATGGTCGTTGGTGGAGCGGGATTGACGAACCGCGCCATGAGCGGCTAAGGTAAGAGTGACGGTTTGGGATTTTGTTTAGGGGAATTTTGTTAGACCTTTATGGCTTTGATAATCTGAGTTTAATTTGCATATTGGTTCTGTTTACATTGCATTTGTTTACCTTGCTTAATCCAACGCGCATGTTAAATTACGTTGATTGACACTCGGGTAGTTTCGCATGTTGTGTATGTTAAAGAGTAGCGATGCCGTGCCTCTCACTACTCGACTAAGTAACACAGGTAAACAAAACTAAATCGAAGTATCGGGTCGGGTAGGATAATTGTTGGTTGCATACAGCGTTTGCGGGCAACCTACTAGCAATTAGAATTCACGCCCGAATGTTCGTCGCGGTTAGCTAGTGACTGTCTAAATTCATCTTAGGACTGATCATCTTAATATGAGATTAGATAACGTGTAATTAGGACTGTGTGGCCTAATTAAAATCCATGGAGTCGGCTACTTTGGGGCTTCTCTGGTAGTCGTCCGCGTGCTTGGTAAACTGAATTCCATGTTATTAGAATTAAATGATAAGTTGTAATTGTCTAACAATTGACCCCGAGACTCCCCAAACCGTGCACACGTTTTCTACATATTATTTCTTTCTTCTGTTAGCTTTCTCATTGATTTCTTTGCATGATAAAACCCCCCGTTACCAATCAATCAATCAAACCCCAATTTCACTAGTAAATTCATTCTCCTATTCCTTGGATCGACCCTGTTACCACTGGCTGCAAAGCCTTGGTTATAGGCCTTATAAATCGTATTTTGGCAAGCCTCGACAGCTTGAGTTTATAGCGATAGTTCAAAAATATCGTTACCAAAATTGGCGCCATTGCCGGGGATTAGGCAATTGATTGAATTTATGATTGAAGTTTGAATTTGATTCATTGATGGTTGACTGAAAATTTTTTCTGTTTGTATGTTGTATGTTTAGATTTTTGTTTGTGTATGACCCGTTCCTCTGAGGGTAGTTTGCAGTATATTCCTGAGATTGACAGAGAGGAGCGGCGGTTACGTAGAGAAGCCCGGGAGGGGCAAGGAACGTTGGAAAGAGAAGAAGGCAATCCCTTCTTGTTTGACGAGATGGCGCAAGGTGAAGCGCCACGGACGCTGAAGCAACTGGCAGCGCCAGACCTGAACCTGCAGCCCTTGTGCATTAACTACCCCGTGGTAGCAGGTAACTTTGAGCTGAAATCTGGTTTAATTCACCAGTTACCTTCATTCCATGGAAACGCAGGTGAGGACGCGAACAAGCATTTGATGGAGTTCCATTGCGTCTGCGCGGGGATGAAGCCCGCAGGGGTCACGGAAGAGCAGCTGAATATGAGGGCATTCCCCTTCACGCTCAAGGACAAGGCCAAGGATTGGTTGTATTATTTGCCTTCCGGATCCATCACCACGTGGCAGGACATGAAGCGGGTATTTTTGGAGAAATACTTTCCCGCATCCTTAGCCACCACTCTAAGGAAGAGGATTTATGGGATCACCCAGGATGTAGGTGAGTCCCTGCATGAGTATTGGGAACGCTTTGGGCGCCTGTGCGCGAGTTTCCCACACCACCAGATCGCCGATCAGCTGCTCATACAGTATTTCTATGAGGGGATGACACCCCACGACAGGCAGATGATCGACGCAGCGAGTGGAGGGGCACTGATTGACAAGACCCCAGTTGAGGCCAAGCAGCTCATTGCAAACATGGCCACCAACTCGCAGCAGTTTGGGATCAGGGGGCAAGGACAAGTGCACAGCGTGGCTCAGAGCCATGAGATGTCTGAAATAAGGGCCCAGGTGGCCGAGATAGGTAGTATGTTGAAAAAAATTGTTGGAGGACACCGCGAAGAGGCGGAGGTCAATGCAATCGGGGGGTATGCTTCCAACCCAAGGAAGTATGATCCATATGCAAACACTTACAACCCCGGTTGGCGCGACCATCCAAATTTCAGCTATGGGAACAGGGAAGGACAAAATCGCTTCCAAGGCCAGTCCCAGGATAGGCCTAACTCTTCCACCCAGGCTCAAGCTTCGAGCTCCTCCAGCTCACTTGAAGAGATGGTAAGGACCATCGTGACTAGCACCAGCCAGTTCCAGAAAGAGGCTCGCGAGGAGCTAAATTATCATAAGGCAGAGCTGCAGAATTTGAACAAGCAGCTGACACAAATGGCGGTGTCTATCAGTAAGATTGAGAGCAAGAGCTCGGGGAAGCTTCCTTCCCAAACTACAGTTAACTCATGTGAAAACGTGAGTGCCATGCAGCTGCGCAGTGGGAAGTCACTTTCCACCAGAGCTGCGAAGGAAGCCACGGACAGCCTGAACAAGTCCGCCCCGACTGCTCCTGAGACTCAGTGTACCTGTGGATGTTGCCAAAGCACCATTCCCGAGTAGGCTTGCGAAGCCTACTTTGGAATCCGATGACGAGGAGGTCCTTCGAACCTTCCAGAAGGTGATGGTAAATATCCCGCTCCTAGAGGCAGTCAGTCAAGTGCCCAAGTACGCGAAATTCCTAAGGAGCTGGTGCACTACAAAGAGGAAGTCCAGAGGGACTGAGAAAAAGAAAGAGAACGTCTCTGCCATACTCCCAGGTACGTTGCCTGCAAAGTGCAACGATCCAGGTACTTTTACTATCCCTTGCACTATAGGTAGTAAAGTTGTTCATAATGTCATGTTAGACTTAGGAGCCTCTGTTAATGTTATGTCTTATGCATTATATCGTGAACTGAATTTAAATGAAATGCATGAGTGTAATGTTTCTGTTCAGTTGGCTAATGGGTCGAGCATCTGTCCTAGGGGGAAGGTAGAGGATGTTTTAGTTAGAGTTGGGAATATGACGTTTCCCGCTGATTTCCTTGTTTTAGATATGAATGAAAATTCATTGCATGCTTCGTCCTCTATGCTGTTAGGACGCCCTTTTCTTAACACCGCTAGGGTCAAAATCGATGTGTATAAGGGCGTCGTTTCGTTAGAGTTTGATGATACTTTGCATGAGTTTTCTTTATTTGATGGGAAATCTGTTGCGAATGTTTCTGTGGTTGAGCATGTTGAGAATGGGAGTCTACCCTCGCGCTTGAGGGATGGTTCCCATGTCTCTGTTAAAATTTCTGATTTGAATTTGATGGATGATACTGCTGGATTTTGCACTAACATGTCTGATATTCACGTGCCCGAGGCACGAAGAGTGCAAAATGTTTTTCAGGTGGATGGTGGAAAAGGTGTGGCCAAGGACAAGTCTGGATCGTCCCCCGCACCTACAGACTATGGATGAGTCTGTTTCGAGAATACAGTCGAGCAACCGACTTTAAAAATTCTGCGCTTCTCGGAGGCACCCGAGTGTTGAACTGTTTTTATGCTTTAGTTTAGTTTTATCGCTTTTTAGTATTAATTTAGCTTGCTGTTTTTTTTTTTAGGAATCAAGGAAGAGAGGGCAATTTTGGGCTCTGATGCGTTCGTGCGCCGCTTCCTCGCCCTCGCCAGCTTCACAAAGAGTCAGGGAAGTGTATTTCTTTTTCCCTTTTACTTTATCGTATCTGACTGGTTGGCATTGAGGACAATGCCAAATTTTGAAGTTGGGGGTGGAGTAGTCCGATGGATGTGCATGTGTAGTTTGTTGAGGAGTGTTATAAAGATATTGAAGTGCTTGGGACTCTGTTTGCTGTTTTCTGACTGTGATAGCCTAGGAAATGCATGTTGGAAATCTGAGCATGTTCATAATCGAGTTTTTGCATGAGTTTTGTGTTTATTAGGTTCATGTCAAAAATTTTAAAATTTTTTCTGTTGCTCCCTTGCACTCATCGCGCACTTAGCAACTTCTCCCTAGGTTCCGTAAGCTTGGTTTATCGCATGTTTAGCTAATTCTCGTTGTCACCCCGAAAGGCACCCTTAGGTAGCTTGTTGCATGAGAGTTAGTGGCTAATTAATTGAGGAAGCATGTGCTTAGCCTAATAAAAAAAAAATAGAAAAGCATGTTTTGTAGAAAAGTTCCTCTCGAGGCGCTCCTCCTTCTTATTTGCGCTTAAAAGAAGTGAGCGTTAGTCCTTAAAAACGTGAAGTTTTATGCATGAATTTGACGTGTTAGGCAACTCGAGTTGGAAAGAAAAAGAAATGAAAGGTTGGTTCAAAGAACCCAAATAAAAAGAGTACAAAGTACTTTTGAAAAGAAAGAAAAAGTATGAGAAAATAATTAGGTCTCTTAATTTGTTTCTCTCTCTCGTGTAAGTCAAGTGTAGCTGTTCTTAAACGCTAGAAGTAGGGGGAAAATGGGATGTGCGTTGCATGTTGGTTTTCCGGGTTTACGTGAGTTTAGGAGTCGTTGTCTAGCACACACACACGTTAGGGGGCAAGAGTTAATTTTTGATATGTCCTAGTTAATGCATGAACAAAATGCTTCCATGATTATGCTCGTGTTTAAATTTCAATATGCATGGAGGTTTGAGTTAGAATTTATGTAAATGCGTCCTTAGAGTCAATGTCTTTGTAGTGCTTGCTCGAGGACTAGCAATGTTTAAGTTGGGGGTGTTTGATAACTCCATTTTGGAGCTATTAAATACGTCCTAATCATATCTAAAGACCGCTTCCAATTGATTAAATGTATCTCTTTTGTAGGAGAAAAGCGGCAAAGAGCTCGTGCGTCCATTGGGCATGTTTGAGAGCTTTAAGCAGAGTTTTAGCGCCCCGGGAATGCATCGGGAAGAGGGGAATTTGTTCCGTGAAGAAACGGGCCAAAACAGCCTTGGAGAGGCATTGCATCAGCCCCAAACCCGAGAGCCAGCGTCGAGCTATAGCGTCGAGACGCTGGCTCGACGCTGGAAAAACCCGAGAGCAAGCGTCGAGTGATAGCGTCGAGACGCTAGCTCGACGCTGCCCTGGCGTCGAGACCCTGCTTGGCGTCGAGACCCTGCTTGGCGTCGAGACGCTTCGGAGGAGGCGCGCGCTGGAAATTCATCGGGGCAGCGTCGCGACGCTGGCCTAGCGTCGCGACGCCATCGCGTGCGCGCGCGGATTACTTAGGGCACAGCGTCGAGACGCTGGCCTAGCGTCTCGACGCTACGACGAAGACAGTAGCTAAAAGACGATTTTTCTACAGATTTTGAGGGAGGCTTTTCTTCTTCATCTCTCAACGGAATCCGGCGATTCTTCTTCCCTTCTTCCCCATTTTCTCTCTATTTTCCGTGGAGCTCCGCCATTGTTGGCATGCGAGCGAGCTCCACTTCAATTTGTAATAGGTAGATGAACTCTTCCATGGTCGTTGGTGGAGCGGGATTGACGAACCGCGCCATGAGCGGCTAAGGTAAGAGTGATGGTTTGGGATTTTGTTTAGGGGAATTTTGTTAGACCTTTATGGCTTTGATAATCTGAGTTTAATTTGCATATTGGTTCTGTTTACATTGCATTTGTTTACCTTGCTTAATCCAACGCGCATGTTAAATTACGTTGATTGACACTCGGGTAGTTTCGCATGTTGTGTATGTTAAAGAGTAGCGATGTCGTGCCTCTCACTGCTCGACTAAGTAACACAGGTAAACAAAACTAAATCGAAGTATCGGGTCGGGTAGGAGAATTGTTGGTTGCATACAACGTTTGCGGGCAACCTACTAGCAATTAGAATTCACGCCCGAATGTTCGTCGCGGTTAGCTAGTGACTGTCTAAATTCATCTTAGGACTGATCATCTTAATATGAGATTAGATAACGTGTAATTAGGACTGTGTGGCCTAATTAAAATCCATGGAGTCGACTACTTTGGGGCTTCTCTGGTAGTCGTCCGCGTGCTTGGTAAACTGAATTCCATGTTATTAGAATTAAATGATAAGTTGTAATTGTCTAACAATTGACCCCGAGACTCCCCAAACCGTGCACACGTTTTCTACATATTATTTCTTTCTTCTGTTAGCTTTCTCATTGATTTCTTTGCATGATAAAACCCCCCGTTACCAATCAATCAATCAAACCCCAATTTCACTAGTAAATTCATTCTCCTATTCCTTGGATCGACCCTGTTACCACTGGCTGCAAAGCCTTGGTTATAGGCCTTATAAATCGTATTTTGGCAAGCCTCGACAGCTTGAGTTTATAGCGATAGTTCAAAAATATCGTTACCAGTAGCCACCCCCTATCACCCACACTCGAATGGACAGGCTGAAATTTCAAATAGGGAGATTAAGAAAATCCTAGAAAAAGTGGTCAAACCTAATAGGAAAGACTGGTCCTTTAAGCTTGAGGATGCACTTTGGGCTTATAGGACAGCATATAAGACACCCCTAGGTATGTCTCCTTATAGGCTGGTATATGGCAAGACTTGTCACTTACCACTTGAGTTAGAAAACAAAGCATTTTGGGCCATGAAGGAATTGAATTTTTGTGTAAAGGATGCGGGAACATTGCGGTCCTTACAATTACATGAGCTTGATGAGCTTAGACATATGGCCTATGAAAATGCTAAGATGTATAAGGAAAAGACCAAGATTTGGCACGATAGTAGACTTAGAGTTAAGGACTTTAAGAAGGGTCAACTTGTTTTGTTGTTTAACTCACGGTTGAAACTATTTCCAGGGAAACTTAAGTCTAGGTGGTCAGGTCCTTTTGTGATTACTAATGTGTTTGTTCATGGTGCCATAGAGATAAAGAACTTGCAGCAAGGCCAACCATTCATGGTTAATGGTGCAAGATTGAAGCACTACTATGAGGAAGGAGATGTGAAAACTCTCTCGGCCTTCCTCTTGACTGAAGCTTGACAATGAGAACGAGAGAGGACGAGTGATTGCTGTGCTCGTCAACATAAGGCTCATGCCTTAGTTTATTTTTTGCGATTTTCCGGTTATCGTTTGTGTGTTTTGTTGTGTGATTTTAATTACGAATTTGATGTTGTTTTTATTTCTTTTTGTAGGGAATCGAAAGAGGGGATCAAGGAGAGTAACTCCAGCTTTAAAAATCAAGAAAAGATTGAGCCAAATAAAAGATACGGACGAGCAAAGTTTGCCATTTAGATGAAAAAAAATCCCTACAATTGCGCTGGATTTGCAGGATCCGCAAAATATAGGCGTTGGGATTTATCCGTTTCCTTTATAGCCGTTAGAAGGCGCTCGATCGATACGATTCTCCCACTCTCTGATTTCCAAGAAAGCTGCGATTCTTTTCATCTTTGATTCTTCTCTCCAAATCTCCAAGATCCAACAATGGTACTCACACGGGCTGAAAGATCTGCAGCCAAGAAAAGGGCTGATGAAGCTGAAACGGCTGCGAGGGAAGCACTTCTTGCCCTCGCAGATGCTGATGCTGCACGCACCGAACGTCTTCCCAAGCTTCCGATCCGTAGGAAGAAGTGGAGGGTTGTCACAGAAATCCCTGCTGGACCCTCTGAACCAGCGGGCACACCCAAGAAGCGCCGGTGGAGTGTCGAGATGGCCGCCGAACCAAGCAAAGCAAAGACTCCCTCTGTGGAGAGTCAAGAAACGGATCGTGCGTCCCACGAGTCGACCAAGAAAGGTTCGTCGCCATCTGCATCACCTGCGCACAGCCCTTCACCATCTGAACCAGTGCAGAGCCCAGAGCTCTCTTCATCACCGCCAGCGCAGAGCCCTGAGCAGCCGTCTTCACCACTGAGTTCTGCACAGACACCTACAGCAGAGCAAAGCACCACGCCGTCGCACACTTCCCCACGGCCTGACCCTGAATTCCCATATGGGGAGTACCAAGAATCAACGCAGGGCAGTGGGGAAGGTGAGGACGAGGAGGTTTTCTCGCCTGGGAGGGAAGCTAGCCCGGAGAGTCTTGAACAGAAGACTGACTCAATGGAAGAGACGTTGGGGGCGTGCCTGCAGCAGATCACCATTGAGGCAAAGCTCAAGAAGAAGAAGAAGGCCAAGATTCTTAAGGCCAAGCGATCCAAGAAGCTGAAGAAGAAGAAGGCCAAGAAGGTTGAGGCTGCCGAGTCAGCCAAAGAGAGCACTGAGCCTTCGCTCAAACGACTCAAGGTTGAGGCTGCCGAGTCAGCCAAGCCAGCAGATAAAGGGAAGGCCAAGCTCTACCCTGAAGATGAGCCTCAGTCAGTGAGGTATGTTTCCTCTGATGCTGAGTCCAGGGGTGCTGAGCTGAGGAAGAGGGAGTTGCTGCACGAGAAAGGCTTCCTCGACAGACCTGCTGACCTGCCGCAGTTCTTGCGCGCAGGAATTATAAATCACAGCTGGGAGGAGTTGTGTAGGCCACCCAATCCGGCTTACACAGCTATGGTATATGACTTCTACGCAAACCTGCAAAACTCTGAAGAGGGGCTTTCTGTGGTGAGGGGAGTAGAGGTGGATTACTCAGCAAAAGCCATCAACGAAGCTTATGGCCTCAAGGGCCAAAGACACACTGATTATGCAAGGATCGTTGATGAGCCTACTGAGGCAGTGCTGGAGGAGGCCATTCGAACCATTGGCCAGCCTGAAGCAGCGTGGACTGTCTCACGCAATGGGAGGCACACCCTCATGAGTGCCAACCTGACAGCAAAGGCAGCTGTATGGTTTGCCTTTGTAAGGAGAAAGCTGTCCCCTGTGACTCATGAGACGACCATCAACCAGAGCAGATCGCTGCTGGTCTATGCCATTATGCGAGGTCTCACGGTCAATGTGGGGGAAATCATGTCAGCCGCCATTGCTGAGTGCGCCAAGAAAGGTAAGGGACCATTGTTTTTCCCTAACACCATAACCAAATTATGTTTGCTTGCAGGAGTCCCCATTGAGCGAATGGAGCAGCAGATGGCTTACACAGGCCACTTGGAGCTGCCTGCTAGCTTGAGGCTGAAGAGGAAGGGGAATATGGAGTTTGAACTGGATAGGCTGGCTGCTGATCAGTCACTATCCATGGCATGCCTGATGGATATGCAGAGGAGGATGGCTCAATGGGCCACTTACGCACAGGCACGGGACAAGGAAGTTGCAGACCAACTTGGGTGCATCTTCCCTGACTTCCCTACAAACCTTCTGACTCCATGGGTGCCTCCACGACCACGACAACCAGATGAGGATGAAGACGTTTGAGTGCTGGTTTGAATTGCACTGAAGGGAGTATTGCTGTTCCCTTAGAAAAAAAAACAACTTTCTGCTTTCTAATAGACCATGTGAATTATGCTTTTTTTCGTACACTTTTGATCTGTTTTAGATGCTTAGTTTTATGTTTTTAATCTTGCTTAGTATAGTCTGATGATAGTTGACTAGGTAGGTTAGTTTTGTTTTATTTTTAGAGAGCTCGAATGACTGGAAAAAAGCATGCTTAGGGGCCTTAATCACTGTTATATCTGCCCTGACTGGATTGCAAAATAATTGCGGTACCCGCAATTTTTACTACTGAAAGCATGTTTTGGACTGTCTGTTTAGTTAGGCTGTGATCTGTTTAAATTCCATCTTTTGCTGCTATCATGACTACCATATATAGCTTATCTAAAAGCATGCTGGATGAGTGTCATAGGACACCCTTTGCTAGTTTAAATCAACCTCTAAAAAGCTCAGCATGCACAGCTTTAAGCCCTTATCTGTCTGTTTTTTTTAAAATTACTGCTGCTGTGATATTTGCCGTTCGAATGTTTTGTCTATGCCTAGGGCTTTAGATTCTCTTTGTTTTACCTTAGACTAGATGCTTCTAGGATAGTTTGGGGGTGTGCCACCTCAGACACTCATTGGGGACAATGAGTAGTTGAAGTTTGGGGGAGGCCACCCTAGGCCTAGGAACATTCCTCTCTCCCTTAAAAACATAAGCATTCTTCTTCTCCTTTCCAAAAAATGATGAACTGAAAAAAAAATGAAAAATAGAATAAAGAGGGGGGTCTCTCTGAGGTTGCTAAGTAATCAGTGCCAAGTGTGTGACCCACAAGTGGCATTGCATCAAAAGGCAACCAAAGGAGAGGCCCCACCTAAGTAAGAAAAAGGGAAAAGAATAGGGAAGAAGAATGTATACCTAGGAGTTATAACTTTGTGGCTTAGATGTCCTATTTAAAAAAGAACTCTGATCCTCAATTAGCTAAGCACAAAGTTGTAACTTGTAGGGTTGTTTAGGGAGATGAGTGTTTATCCAATGTAGTGATGCCAGGGTTTAGGTTGTTCTTTAAAAGTACTACTGTCACCGTTAATACTAAGACTGGCATGACTCTAAGGAATTCTAGACACATTAAAAATAAAGCTAGAAGCATGTACTGAGTCTGAGGTAAAGCTAGGCAGAATTTGAAACCTTAGGGATAGTGGCATGATATGACAAAAGTAAATAGATCAGTTGTAGGAAGTTAATGAAAACAGAAGGAGTGTTAGGCAGGCAAAGTCAGAAGAAGCTAGATAAGAGGGTAGTTTTAAGCTTAGAAGTATGTCACAGGACAGCAGTGCTATAGATAGGGATATAGGGGAGTTAGTAAGTGGTTAAAGAAGAAGAAACAGCAGCCTAGGAAAGTCCTTAGATTGCTTGAGGACAAGCAAAACCTTAAGTTTGGGGGTGTGTTACGTCTCCAAAAGTGACCTTTTTATGACTTAATTGGCTTAGAAAGATGTTCACTCTTAGGTGTTTTTGATAGCATTTAGCCTAAACCTATGCTTAAATATGAGAATTAGAAGAAGGTAGCTAAATTAGGACTTATGTACAATAGGAAAGAAAAGAGTTGAAAACCGAAGGAAAAGAATGAAAAACAAGCTTTGCGAACGCATTGCGGAAACATTGCGGTCACCGCAATGTTTCAAGTGAAAACCGTAAGTTGACTGATCTTTTTCTGTTAATTTCCGTTATTTCAGGGATTCGTTCTTTCTCCTCCATCCATTCTGAAGTACGACGTTGAAGATTGATGGTTCTCCTTGGCCCAAATGCACCTGCAGATTACTATAAATAGGGGTCAAAGTCGAGGGTTCAAGCATCATCCGAAAGCGTAGAAGTCTTCTCGCAGTCCATCTTTTCTCCTGTTTTCCTTTGCCGTCTGCTGGTTTGCGAAGCTCAGCTGTTGGAATCGATAATCTGATATGAAGGAGAGGAGATTCTTCTTCTCTCCCGATTGGATTCATCCAAGCAAGGCTGTCCTTTCTCATCCTTCATTCGAAGCGGCTGCAACGAGTCATTCGAGCTGTTTTACTGCTTTCTGTTCTTCATTTCTGTTTTCCAATTCTGTCTTGTGTTGTTTCTGTTCTTGTGGCTAGTTTAGATCATTTCGTTGTGCTCTGTCTTGCTGTTCTTTACTTTAAGTATCTCTTCTGTTCATTCAAACAATTGATTGATCAAACACAAAATTCAGTACTTCACAGTTTCTGCCTTTGCGTTCTACTGCTTTCCCTTGCTGTTTTAAGCACATTTCCCTTCTAAGCATGTCTGTCTTATCTTTTAGTTCTGTTCTCCCTATATCCATGAGTAACTAAGACACTTAGGGGCATGCTAATGACAACTCCATAGGCTAAAAAACGTGAATCAAGCATGTAGGATAGCTCTCGAAGCATTGATTGTATGTAGGCTTCATCCCACGGGCAATTTCGATTGGCCATCCATTTTGTCCAAAGAACTCCTAACCTCTGGAAGGAGTAAGAGTTCAGAGTCATATTATCATGCTAGCCTTTCAAGGTAACCAGGAAACGGCCTAGGAATAGGCGTTTCCCTAGTACAAACCATATCTTTCTGCCTTAACAAGATGCTTAAGACCTTACTTTGAGTTGAGTAAACTAAAGAATCTAATGCATGGAATCGGACGATACATGAGATTGAGATAGTTTGATGTATAGAGAGTAGATCCAGTGCTTGAGAATCGTATAAAAATGCCTATAGGATAGTCATTAGTAGCCCTTAATTCACCCATTTACACACTTTCGCTGTTATTGTAATTGCGGTAGAATTGCGGTCTCCGCAATTTCGTCTAAGTTTCCATTCTGTTTAGCTGTATTTGCCTTCATTTATTAATTTCGTTTCTTTTCATTTGGGCTTAGAGTTCACTTGTCCTTGTTTATGTTACTACCCTTTACACATTCAGCAAGAATTAGACAATTAAAAACCAATTTTACCCCATCAAATCCACCCCTTCTTTCTTAACAAAACACTTCGCGAATAGCTAAAAATAAATCTCTGTGGGAAACCGAATGAAACATACTTACTACTTGCTATAAGATCATGTATGCTTGCATGTTCTGAGTGCTCTATCTCTTTTATTGCCTAATTATTTCAACACATTGAGCACGCAACACCCCCTCTCGTGGAGGAGTTCCCTCTTCATCAAGGTCAAGCCCCTTGCTTCTGCTGCTTCAGACACGTATTTCTCAGCTGGAGGTTCATCCTCCTGAAACATTTTTTTCTTTCCCTTCGCTTTAGCTGCTTCAACAGCTTCTGTTTTCATCTTCTTTGTAGGGTGTTGGGACTCATTCTTCTTCTTAGCTCTTGTTGAGGCCTTCGGCCTTTTCGCCTTTACTATCACGGGGATTTTCTCCTTGGGCACCGTCTCTGCCTCTTTCTCTAATTCGGCCGTCAATTCAGCAGCCACCCGGTTTATCCGCTCATCTATGGTTTCGGCAGCAAGCGACCTTCTCTCGTTCTCTTGCTCAGCAGGAATGTCGTCCCTAAGGGGGCTGATGACTTCCTCTCCTTCTTGCGCATCACCAACTGAGGCAGACGCAGAATTTGGCTGCTCTGTAGGAGAAACCTCGGTCCCTGACCGCTGTTGTGTCGATGAAGGGCTTTGCATGGCAGTTTCAAATGAAGGCTTGCTGGTGGTGGGGCTTTCCTCACTTGTTTCCTCTCTGATCGTGGTCATTGGGTATCTTCCTGCAGTGATTTTTCTTTTTCTTTTGGCAGGGACCTTACGAGGCTCAGAATGCTGGCCGTGTCGGCCGAGGCTAAGGAGATCAGCACGTCCCCTGCCATTGCTGTGTCTTCGGTTGTGGGAGATGGATTGGTTGGAGTAGAGCTTTCTGCTTCGTGGCGAAGAGAGTCTCTGGTTGATACCTGTTGCGTGCTCAATGTGTAAAGATAAATATGCAAAAGGGTAGAGAGAGCACTTAGAACATGCAAGCATACATGGTCTCACAGCAAGTAGTAAGTATATTTCATTCGTTTTTTCCACAGAGACTCATTTTTAGCTATTCGCGAAGTGTATTTGTTAAGAAAGATGGGATGAATTTGATGGGGTAAAATTGGTTTTTAATTATCTAAGTTTTACTGGATGTGTAAAGGAATATACCATAAACAAATTAAAGTTAAAATCAGGCTCAAAGAACAAGAGATGGAATCAATAAACGAAGAAGAAAACAGCTACACAGAATGCAATTTAGAAGAATTGCGAGAACCGCAATTAATCCGCAATTAAATGGCAGCGAAACTGATTAAAAGGGTGAATTAAGGGCTACTAATGACTATCCTATAGGCAGTTTATTACGATTATCAAGCTTTGGATCAACTCTCTATACATCAAACTCACTCTATCTCAAGTATCGTCCGATTCCATGCATGAGAGACTCAAGTTTACTCGACTTCAAAGTAAGGTCTTAAGCATCTTGTTAAAGCAGGAGTGTTTAGTTTGTACTAGGGAAACGCCTATTCCTAGGCCGTTTCCTGATTACCATGAAAGGCTAGCATGATTATATGACTCTGAACTCTTACTCCTTCCAGAGGTTAGGAGTTCTTTGGACAAAATGGATGGCCAATCGAAATTGCCCGTAGGATGAAGCTTACATACAATCAATGTTCGAGTGTTAATCTGCCTACTTGACTCACGTTTTTTAGCCTATAGTTCTGTCATTAGCATGCCCCTAAGTGATTTTAGTTACTCATGGATATGTAGAGAACAGAAATGGAAGATAAAACAGACATGCTTAGAAGATAAATGTACTTAAAACAGCAAGCCAAAGCCGTAGCAGAAACAGATGGAAACTGTAAAATGCAGAAATATACTTCGATTACTTAAAGTGTTTGAATGACAAAGGGAAGCTCTAAAAGAACTGAATTCAAGACAGACAACAACGAAATGCAGTAATTGAAATGCTAAACTAAGAACAACAGTGATCAGAAATGGAATTGAGAAGAACAGAGCAGAAAACAGTAGAGGTTTGCTAGAAAACTCCGTGGCAGTCGCCTCGAATGATGGTGATGAAAAGTCAGCCGTGCTTGGATGAATCCAATCGAGAGAGAAGAAGAATCTCCTCTCCTTCCTATCAGATTATCGGTTCCAAAAGCTTAGACTCTCACTCCAACAGACGGCAAAGGAAAACAGATGAAACTGGTGGACTGCGAGAAGACTTCTGCGCTTCGAATGATGACTGAACCTCCGACTTTGACCCCCTTTTATAGTAGTTTGCAGGTGCGTTTGGGCCAGGGAGAACCATCAATCTTCAACGTCATATATCAGAATGGATGGAGGAGAAAGAACGAATCCCTGAAAAGTCGGATCTAAACAGAAAAAGATCAGCCAACTTACGGTTTTAACTTGAATAATTGCGGTCACCGCAATTATTCCGCAATTCATTTGCAATGGTTATTTTTTCATTCTTTTCTTCGGTTTTCAACCCTTTTTCTACCTATTGTACACAAGTCCTATATTAGCTACCTTCTTCTAATTCTCATATTAAGCATAGGTTTAAGCTAAATGCTAACAAAAACACCTAAATGTGTACATCTTCTTAAGCTAAATGGGTCCTAAATAAGTCACTTTCAGAGACTTAACACACCCCCAAACTTAAGGCTTTGCTTGTCCTCAAGCATACTAAGGACTTACTTAGGCTGCTGTTTCTTCTTCTTTAACTACTCACTAACTCCCTTATATTCTTGTCTCTAGCAGTGCTGTCCTGTGACATACTTCTAAGTTTAGAACTAACCTCTTGTCTAGCTTCTTCTGACTTCACCTGCCTACTATACCCACTGCTTTTGTTAACCCCCTACTACTGATCTAACTACTTTTATGATATCATGCTATTATCCCTAAGGTTTCAAATTCTACCAAGCTTTACTCTAGACTCAGTACATGCTTCTAGCTTATTTTTAATGTGTCTAGGATTCCTTAGAGTCATGCCAGTCTTAGTATTAACAGTGACAGTAGTACTTTTAGAGAACAACCTAAGCCCTGGCATCACTACATTGGATATACACTCATCTCCCTAAAACAACCCTACAAGTTACAACTTTTGTGCTTAGCTACTTTGAGGATCAGAGTTCTTTTTAAATAGGACATCTAAGCCACAAAGTTATAACTCCTAGGTATACATTCTTCTTCCCTATATTTTTCTCTTTTTTTTTTCCTTAGGTGGAGCTTCTCCTTTGGTCGCCTTTTGATGCAACGCCACTTGTGGGTTACACACTTGGCACTGATTACTCAGCAACCTAAGAGAAACTCCCCCCCTTTATTCTTTTTTCATTTTGTTCATCATTTTTTTTTAAAAAGGAGAAGAAGAATGCTTATGTTTCTAAGGGAGAGAGGAATGTTCCTAGGCCTAGGGTGGCCTCCCCCAAACTTCAACTACTCATTGTCCCCAATGAGTGTTTGAGGTGGCACACCCCCAAACTTGTCCTAGAAGCATCTAGTCTAAAGTAAAACAAAGAGAATCTAAACATCCTAGGCATAGGCAAAACATTCTAGAAGCAACTATCCCAGCAGCAGTAAATTTGAACATAACAGACAGGTTTAAGGCCTTATGGTTTATGCATGCTGAGCACTATTCAGAGGCAAATTTAAACTATCAAAGGGTGTCCTATGACACTCATCCAGCATGCTTCAAGATCAGCTATATAAGGTAGTCATGCTAGCAACAAAAGATAGAATTTAACAGATCACAGCCTAACTAAACAGACAGTCCAAAACATGCAATCAGTCACAAAAATTGCGGGAACCGCAATTATTTCGCAATGTAATCCGGGCAGATATAACATTGATTCAGGCCCCTAGCATGCTTTTTCCTGTAACTCATGCATCCTAAAAATAAAACTAAACTATCCTACCTATTCAGCTAACATCAGACTAGACTAAACAAAAGAAAAAACATAAAACTAAACATTAAAAACAGATCAAAAATTGAATACAAAACAGCATACTATACATGATTCTATCAAAAAGCAGGAAAATTGTCTTTTGTTTCTTAAGGGATCAGTAATACTCCCTCTAGTGCTCTTCAAACCAGCACTCAATTCTCATCATCCTCATCTGGTCGCCTTGGTCGTGGGGGCACCCATGGAGTTAGGAGGTTGGTGGGGAAGTCTGGGAAGATGCACCCCAACTGGTCTGCAACTTCTCTGTCCCTCGCCTGCGCATAGTTGGCCCATTGAGCCATTCTCCTCTGCATGTCCATCAAGCAGGTCATGGTTAGGGACTGTTCAGCAGCCAGCCTATCCAACTCAAATTCCATGTTGCCCTTTCTTCTCAGCCTTAGGTGTGCAGGCAACTCCAAATGGCCTGTGTAAGGCAGCTGCTGCTCCAAGCGCTCGGTGGGAACCCCTGCAAGCAAACACAATTTTGTTATAGTGTTGGGGAAAAATAATGGTCCCTTACCCTTTTTAGCACACTCAGCTATGGCAGCAGCGATGACTTCTCCCACGTTGATCGTGAGACCTCTCATTATAGCATAAACCAGCAGCGAACGGCTCTGGTTAATTGTAGTCTCATGAGTGACTGGGGAGAGTCTTCGTCTGACGAATGAAAACCACACAGCTGCCTTAGCCGTGAGGTTGGCACTCATGAGTGTGTGCCGCCCATTGCGTGACACTGTCCAGGAGGCCTCAGGCTGGCCAATTGTGCGAATGGCCTCTTCCAGCACAGCCTCGGTCGGCTCATCAACTATCCGTGCATAATCTGTGTGCGCTTGGCCCTTGAGACCAAAGGCTTCATTGATGGCCTTGGCTGAGAAATCAACTTCCACCCCTCTGACCACAGATAGGCCATCCTCAGGGCTGAGCACATTGGCGTAGAAATCGTACACCATGCTCGAGTAGGCTGGATTGGGAGGTCTGCAGAATTCCTCCCAGCCATGGTTGAGCACCCCTGTGCGCAAGAACTGCGGCAGGTCAGCAAGTCGATCAAGGAACCCCTTCTCGTGCAACAGGTCCCTTTTCCTCAGCTCAACACCCCTGGATTCAGCATCAGATGAAACATACCTCACTGACGGAGGTTCATCTTCAGGGTAGAGTTTAGCCTTCCCCTTATCTGCCGGTTTGGATGATGCAGCAGCCTCCACCTTGAGGCGTTTGAGCGACGGCTCAGCACTCTCTTTGTCCGTTGATGGCACCTTCTTGGCCTTCTTTTTCTTCAACTTCTTGGCCTTGCCAATCGTGGCCTTCTTCTTTTTCCTGAGCCTGGCCTTGATATTGATCTGCTGGAGGCATGCCCCCAACGTTTCTTCCATAGAATCGTCCTGCTGTGCAGGCTCGGCAGGGTTGTCTTCCCTCATAGGAGAGAAGACCTCTTCTTCCCCAGCATCTCCACTGCCTTGCGTAGACTCCTGATAATCCCCATAAGGGAATTCAGGATCAGGCCGTGGAGAATTGTGCGCTGCTGATGGTGTCGGCGCAGAACTCAGTGGCGAAGTCTGCAGCTCAAGGCTCTGCGCTGCTACAGGCGTCGGATCAGAACTCTGAGGTGCTGGAGACAACTCAGGGCTCGGTGCAGGTGGTGACGACTCTGCGCTTGGCACTGGTGCAGATGGGAGAGGGCTGCGCGCAGGTGACACAGACGGCGACGAACCTTCTTTGGCTGACTCGTGGGATGCACGATCAGGTTCTTGACTCTCCACAGAGGGAGTCCTTGCGGTGCTTGGTTCGGCGGCTGTCTTGACACTCCACCGACGTTTCTTGGGCGTGCCCATTGGCTCAGATGGCCCAGCGGGGATCTCAGTGACCACCCTCCACTTCTTCCTACGAATAGGAAGCTTGGGAAGAGGACCGGTGCGAACGGCACCATCGTCTGCAAGGGCGAGAAGCGCTTCCCTCGCAGCCGCTTCAGCTGCGTCGTCGGTCTTCTTCTTGGCGGCGGATCTCTCCGATCGTGTGAACACCATAGCTAAATCTTGAAGATCTTGAGAGAAGAATCAAAGATGGAGAGAATCGCTGAAGTCTTGGAGATCAAAGAATGGGAGAATCGTATCGAACGAGCGCGGTCTAACGGCTATAAATACAACGGAAAAAATCCCAACGGCTCTTTTTGCGGATCCAGCAATATTTGCGCAATTGTAGGGATAATATTTCATAAAAATTCCAAACTTTGCTCGCCCGTATCTTTCATTTGGCTCAACCGTTTCTTGATTTTTAAAGTGGGATTTACTCCCCTTGATCCCCTCTTTCGATTCCCTACAAAAACAAATAGAACAAACATTAAATACGCAATTAAAATCACGCTACAAAACATACAAACGATCATCGAAAAAAACAGAAAAAATAAACTAAGGCATTGGCCTTGACTAAACGAGCACAGTAACCACTCGTTCTCTCTCGTTTCTAACTTCATGCTTCATGTAGGAGGAAGGCCGAGAGAGTCTTCACATCCCCCTCCTCATAGTAGTGCTTCAACCTAGCACCATTGACCAGAAATGGCTGTCCTTGCTGCAAGTTTTTAATCTCTATGGCACCATGAACAAAGACATTAGTAATAATAAATGGACCTGACCATCTAGACTTTAATTTGCCTGGAAATAGCTTTAATCGTGAGTTAAATAACAATACAAGTTGGCCCTTCTTAAAGTCTTTGATCCTGAGTCTACTGTCATGCCATATTTTTGTCTTTTCTTTGTACATCTTGGCATTCTCATAGGCCATGTGCCTAAGCTCGTCAAGTTCATGTAGCTGTAAAGATCTTAATGTCCCCGCATCCTTCACACAAAAATTTAATTCTTTCATGGCCCAAAATGCCTTGTTTTCCAATTCAAGTGGCAAGTGGCAAGCCTTGCCATACACCAACCTATAGGGAGACATTCCTAGAGGTGTCTTATATGCTGTTCTGTAAGCCCAAAGTGCATCCTCAAGCTTGAAAGACCAGTCTTTCCTATTAGGTTTGACTACCTTTTCTAGGATGTTCTTTATCTCCCTATTGGAAATCTCAGCTTGGCCATTTGAGTGTGGGTGGTAGGGAGTAGCTACCCTATGTCTAATGTTATATTTAGCCAATATCTTCTCCATAGCCTTATTAATGAAATGTGACCCCTCATCACTAATGATAGCACGAGGAGTCCCAAATCTAGTGAAAATGTGCCTATGCAAGAAGCTAGTGACTGTTTTAGCATCATTATTAGGACATGTTTTGGCTTCTACCCACTTGGACACGTAGTCTACTGCTACTAAAATGTACAGGGTACCTGATGATGGAGGGAATGGTCCCATGAAATCAATGCCCCATACATCAAAGAGCTCCAACTCTAAGATGTAGGTGAGGGGCATCTCATCCTTGCGACTGAGATTACCTGTCCTTTGGCACTCGTCACAGTTGTGGGCATAGTCGTGTGCGTCCTTGAAGATTGTTGGCCAATAGTAGCCACTCTGAAATACCTTCGCAGCTGTCCTTTGGCCACCAAAATGTCCACCATAAGGAGATGAGTGACAGTGCTGCAGCACAGACTTCGCTTCAGCAGCTGACACACACTTCCTCAACAACCCATCAGCACAGGTTCTGTAAAGTATGGGGTCATCCCAGATGAATTTCCTTGCTTCATGGAGGAACCTCTTCTTCTCTTGTCCTCCCTTGAACACTGGTAATACCTGTGATGCACGGAAGTTAGCAATGTCAGCGAACCAAGGTTCCTCATCGTTATCACGATGAGTCAAAGCAAAGATATGTTCATCTATAAAAGCATCAGAAATTGCGGGGTCCGCAATTTTTTCGCAATTGTGCTGCAATCGAGACAGGTGATCTGCAACCACGTTTTCACATCCCTTCTTGTCCCGAATGTCCAAATCGAAATCCTGCAGCAATAACACCCATCTAATTAATCTAGGCTTAGCATCAGCCTTCCTCATAAGATATTTTAAAGCAGAATGGTCAGTATATACAATGGTCCTAGTTCCTACAATATAGTTCCTAAATTTTTCACAAGCAAATACTACAGCAAGCATCTCCTTCTCTGTAGTTGTATAGTTACATTGAGCCTCATTCAAGGTCTTACTAGCATAATAGACAGGATGTGTGAGCTTGTCAATCTTCTGTCCTAACATGACTCCTACAGCATAGTCACTGGCATCACATAGCATCTCAAATGGGAGATCCCAATTTGGTCCGACTATGATTGGTGCTGTGACCAGTGCTTCCTTAAGGGTTTTCCAAGCTACTACACATTCCTTAGAGAAGATGAATGGTCTATTTAGCTCTAGAAGCTCGCACAGAGGTTTGGCTATCTTAGAAAAGTCCTTAATGAACCTTCTGTAGAAGCCAGCATGCCCTAAGAAGCTCCTAATAGCCTTGACATTCTGGGGCTCTACCAACTTCTCTATGACCTCTATTTTTGCCCTATCCACTTCCACACCTGCCCTTGACACTCTATGTCCTAAGACAATCCCTTCATCTACCATAAAATGGCACTTTTCCCAATTTAGGACTAGGTTGGTCTCTTCACACCTAGCCAGGACTTGTCCTAGGTTCTCTAGACAGGTTTTAAATGAGTCCCCGAAGACTGAGAAGTCATCCATGAATATTTCTATTATGGACTCATCCAACTCAGAGAAGATTGCCATCATGCACCTTTGGAAAGTTGCCGGTGCATTGCATAAGCCAAAAGGCATTCTGCGAAAGGCAAACGTTCCAAAAGGGCAAGTGAAGGTAGTCTTCTCTTGATCCTTAGGGTCTATAGTGATTTGATTATAGCCAGAGTACCCATCTAAAAAACAATAGTAGGCTCTACCAGCTATTCTGTCTAACATCTGGTCAATAAATGGTAGAGGGAAATGGTCTTTTTTAGTTTCTTTATTTAACTTTCTGTAATCCATACATACTCTCCACCCTGTGACAGTCCTTGTTGGAATCAGTTCGTTGTTCTCATTGACTACCACAGTTATTCCCCCCTTTTTAGGTACACATTGGATGGGGCTCACCCACTGGCTACTAGCTATGGGGAAAATTACTCCTGCATCTAACCACTTTATTATTTCTTTCTTTACTACCTCTTTCATAGAGGGGTTTAACCTACGCTGGTGATCTACCCTAGGTGTGTGCTCTTCCTCTAGTATGATTTTATGCATGCAATAAGAAGGGCTAATGCCTCGAATATCAGCAATAGTCCATGCTATAGCCTTCCTATGTTGCTTAAGCAGTAAAATTAAATCAACCTCATGCTGTTCACTTAGCTTAGAAGAAATAATTACAGGCAGCGTATCATTATCTCCTAGATATGCGTATTTGAGGTGAGTTGGTAATGGTTTCAGTTCTAAAACAGGTGGATGCTCAATGGAGGGCTTTAACGGATTTACAGTTCTATCAGTTAAGTCTATAGTCATACATACATGCTGAGGTCTATCTACAGGCATATTCATTATGTCAGATACATTTAAGTCAGCTACATCTACTTGTACATATTCGTTAGCATGCTTGGTTAATAATACATGCTCTAATTGTTCTTCCATTAGTGAGTCAACAACATCAATGCTAGCACAAGACTCAGAATCAGAGGGATACCTTAAAGCTTTGTAAACACTAAATTTTACCTCTTCATCATGAACCCTCATAGTTAACTCACCTTTTTGCACGTCTATTAGTGCCCTACCTGTGGCTAGAAATGGTCTACCTAGCAGGATGGGAACCTCCTTGTCTGCCTCATAGTCCAGGACAATGAAATCTGCAAGGAAAATAAATTTGTCAACTTTAACTAGAATATCCTCAATCTTACCTTCTGGATATGCGATGGATCTGTCTGCTAGTTGTAAAGTGACTGTGGTGGGACGTGCTTCTCCCATTCCCAACTGGCGAAATAGGGACAGGGGCATGAGATTTATGCTGGCGCCCAGGTCACAAAGCGCTCTGCCCACATGCTTGCCTCCAAGTTCTACAGGTAGGGTGAAGGAACCAGGATCCTTCTCCTTCTTGGGCAGCTTGTTTTGGAGGATGGCACTGCACTCCTCGGTGAGGTTTACTGTTTCAAACTCACCAATTATTTTTTTGTTAGTAATAATGTCCTTCAAAAACTTTACATATGAAGGCATAGACTGTAAAACCTCTACAAAAGGAATGTTAACATGCACTTGCTTAAGTATTTCTAAAAATTTATTAAAATGAACTTCCTGTTCCTGCTTCTTCTTCAGCCTTCGAGGGTATGGAGGTGGTGGCACATATGCAGGCACGTCAGGACGCCTTAGGATGGGTGGAGGCCTTGGAATGTCTTCTACCTCCTCAACAATTGGCTCTAGCCTGGCTCCTGATGTGCTAGTTGGTGGTGGTCCTTGGCTCGGCAGAGACTCCAGTGGAGCACTAGACTCAGTGTTCTCTACTCTCTTTGGTGTGTCCTTTGTGTTGCTCACCAATGGTCTTCCACTCCTAAGTTCAATTGCTTGAACTTGTTCTTTGCCATCTCTCCTTGGTACCTCGGTGTCAGCAGGGAGTCTACCTTGGGGCCTACTTTTAAGTTCATTGGCTAATTGGCCTACTTGGTTTTCCAGGCTCCTAAGAGTAGCTTGCTGGCTCTGAAGAGTAGCATCATTCTTAGCTATATATTCCTTGAGTAGGTTTTCTACAGAAGATCCTACAGATTGATTGTAAGGCTTTTGGTACATGGACTGGTTATGTTGGGGAGTGAAACCAGGTGTTCCACTCGGTCTAGGTTGGTTAGAATTTGGGTTAGTGTTCTGTTGGCCACCCCATGACAGGTTAGGGTGGTTTCTCCAACCAGGGTTATAGGTGTTGGAGTAGGGGTTATTCCTAGGCTGCTGCTGGCTTCCTACATAGCAGACTGAGGATGGATTCCCAGGGCAGTATTCATATGGGTGCCCTTCCCCACAGAATCCACAGATAAGTGCCTCGCCTTGACTTGGTTGGGTGCCCATTGACATGGCTGTGGCGGTATTGGCACTGGTTTGGAGATTGGCCTGAGCCATTTGCTTAACTAGGTTGGTCAGGGCGTTTATTTGGGTGCTCATGGCGCTTAGAGCATCCTTGTCTTGAGCCCTAGTTGGCTCTACTGGATCGTCTGACCACCTACAATGAGATGTTGAGATCTTCTCCAAGATCTCATAAGCTTCGTTGTAACTCTTGGACAACATGGAACCTCCAGCAGATGAATTTAGAACTTGTCTGGTGCTGGGGTTGCATCCTTTAAAGAAGACTTCTATTTGGATACACCATGGAATGCCATGGTGTGGACATTTAATGAGAAGGTCTTTGAATCTTGTCCAAGCTTCGTGAAGAGACTCACTTGGAGCTTGTTTGAATTTTATGATATCATCACGAAAGGTTGAATTCCTATCAGGTGGGAAGTATTTGACTAGGAATTTTTCTGCTAAATCTGTCCAATTGCGGACAGATCCTGAGGGTAAAGAATTTAACCATGTTTTGGCCTTGTCCCTCAAAGAGTAAGGGAAAAGATATAGCCTCAGGGCTTCTTGGGAAACTCCAGGGATTAGGAATGTGTCACTAACTCCTAGGAAGTTCCTAAGGTGGTTATGGGGGTCCTCATTTTCTATTCCAAAGAATTGTCCCACAGTGGACAACATTTGGAACATCACTGGCTTTAACTCGAATGAGTTGGCAGTGATTTCAGGACGGATTATGCTGGGGTTCAGCTCCCCAGGCATAGGTACTAAATATGAAAGGATGGCGCTATCCTTGTCATTCGCTATTTCAATGGGGTTGCGAGTGACAGGCACCAGGTTTTGATTTACTCCAGCCATTTCTTCTTGAGGTAATTGCGGAGGAATTGTAGTCTCTGCAATGATTGGAGGTAAAAGGGTTTGTTTAAAGAGACGTTTCTTGGCTCTATTCCTAGCTCTAAGTAATCTCTCGGGCTCAGGGTTGAACTCTAGATCACTACTTGGAGTTTCATTCATAAACTACCCTAAATGGTACCTGAAAAAAGAAATGAAAATGGATCAAATTCAATGAAAAATACTTTGATGTTTCAAACTTAACAAACTTCGTTTTCACTTAAAATAAGTCCCCGGCAGCGGCGCCAAAAACTTGTTGCGTGCTCAATGTGTAAAGATAAATATGCAAAAGGGTAGAGAGAGCACTTAGAACATGCAAGCATACATGGTCTCACAGCAAGTAGTAAGTATATTTCATTCGTTTTTTCCACAGAGACTCATTTTTAGCTATTCGCGAAGTGTATTTGTTAAGAAAGATGGGATGAATTTGATGGGGTAAAATTGGTTTTTAATTATCTAAGTTTTACTGGATGTGTAAAGGAATATACCATAAACAAATTAAAGTTAAAATCAGGCTCAAAGAACAAGAGATGGAATCAATAAACGAAGAAGAAAACAGCTACACAGAATGCAATTTAGAAGAATTGCGAGAACCGCAATTAATCCGCAATTAAATGGCAGCGAAACTGATTAAAAGGGTGAATTAAGGGCTACTAATGACTATCCTATAGGCAGTTTATTACGATTATCAAGCTTTGGATCAACTCTCTATACATCAAACTCACTCTATCTCAAGTATCGTCCGATTCCATGCATGAGAGACTCAAGTTTACTCGACTTCAAAGTAAGGTCTTAAGCATCTTGTTAAAGCAGGAGTGTTTAGTTTGTACTAGGGAAACGCCTATTCCTAGGCCGTTTCCTGATTACCATGAAAGGCTAGCATGATTATATGACTCTGAACTCTTACTCCTTCCAGAGGTTAGGAGTTCTTTGGACAAAATGGATGGCCAATCGAAATTGCCCGTAGGATGAAGCTTACATACAATCAATGTTCGAGTGTTAATCTGCCTACTTGACTCACGTTTTTTAGCCTATAGTTCTGTCATTAGCATGCCCCTAAGTGATTTTAGTTACTCATGGATATGTAGAGAACAGAAATGGAAGATAAAACAGACATGCTTAGAAGATAAATGTACTTAAAACAGCAAGCCAAAGCCGTAGCAGAAACAGATGGAAACTGTAAAATGCAGAAATATACTTCGATTACTTAAAGTGTTTGAATGACAAAGGGAAGCTCTAAAAGAACTGAATTCAAGACAGACAACAACGAAATGCAGTAATTGAAATGCTAAACTAAGAACAACAGTGATCAGAAATGGAATTGAGAAGAACAGAGCAGAAAACAGTAGAGGTTTGCTAGAAAACTCCGTGGCAGTCGCCTCGAATGATGGTGATGAAAAGTCAGCCGTGCTTGGATGAATCCAATCGAGAGAGAAGAAGAATCTCCTCTCCTTCCTATCAGATTATCGGTTCCAAAAGCTTAGACTCTCACTCCAACAGACGGCAAAGGAAAACAGATGAAACTGGTGGACTGCGAGAAGACTTCTGCGCTTCGAATGATGACTGAACCTCCGACTTTGACCCCCTTTTATAGTAGTTTGCAGGTGCGTTTGGGCCAAGGAGAACCATCAATCTTCAACGTCATATATCAGAATGGATGGAGGAGAAAGAACGAATCCCTGAAAAGTCGGATCTAAAAAGAAAAAGATCAGCCAACTTACGGTTTTAACTTGAATAATTGCGGTCACCGCAATTATTCCGCAATTCATTTGCAATGGTTATTTTTTCATTATTTTCTTCGGTTTTCAACCCTTTTTCTACCTATTGTACACAAGTCCTATATTAGCTACCTTCTTCTAATTCTCATATTAAAGCATAGGTTTAAGCTAAATGCTAACAAAAACACCTAAATGTGTACATCTTCTTAAGCTAAATGGGTCCTAAATAAGTCACTTTCAGAGACTTAACAATACCATGGCTGAATTTTTCTTCGGAGAGAGAGATGGAATTTTTTAGAGGAAAACGACTGATGCTGTAGGTTTGGGATTTCTTGGCAGCTCGAATAGGTTTGGGATTTCGCAATGAGAATGCGGCTGCAGCCTTTCCCTATTTATAACGGTTTGCGAAATTAAAGGGTCGATCGTTGCGGCCTCGCAACACAATCGCAATACCGCTTACCCTGATAAAAAAATCCCCAAATTATGACCGTTGGAGATTTTATTTCCCTTATATCGTTTGCGACTGCTGCAAAATCCGCGCAATATCCAATCTTTGATTTTTCTGATTCCCCTATAATTTCTCTCTTTCCTTCACCCAATTCTCCCTCTGATTTGCAATCAAATCCCCCCTAATTTTATTCACAATAAACAAAATTAATCAGTTGTAGATATTTTAAGAATTCAATTGAAAGCATTAAATTAAAATACACATGCATATTCGGGAAATATATACATATATATATATATATATATATATATTTATTTAAAATATTTGAGCACATAATTAAAGTCCATGCTCATCCTTTCTTAATTGATTTCAAACTTCGGACAAGAGGAACGCCGAGAGCGTCCTCACGTCTCCTTCCTCGTTGTAGTGCTTCAACCTCGCACCATTCACCATAAACGGCTGTCCCTGTTCTAAATTTTGAATCTCAATTGCACCATGTACAAAAACGTTAGTGATGACAAAGGGACCAGACCAACGAGATTTCAGTTTTCCAAGAAAAATCCTCAATCTCGAATTAAATAATAACACATGCTGTCCTTTTTTAAAATCCTTCGGCCTAAGTCTACTATCATGCAAGATTTTTGTTTTTTCTTTATACATCTTAGCGTTTTCGTATGACATGTGCCTTAATTCATCTAATTCATGTAATTGCAGAGACCGCAATGTTCCCGCATCAGTTATGCCAAAATTTAATTCCTTTAAAGCTCAAAAGGCTTTGTTTTCTAATTCAAGAGGGAGATGGCATGCTTTTCCATAAACTAACCTATAGGGGGACATTCCCAAAGGGGTTTTATATGCAGTTCTATATGCCCACAATGCATCATCTAACTTATGAGGGATCACACTTCATAAACAAATCTATGGAAAAGGTGTTAGCTAAATACAATGTTAAGCAATTACATTGTATTTAGCTAACACCTTTTCCATAGATTTGTTTATGAAGTGTGATCCCTCATCACTTATGATGGCACGTGGAGTGCCAAAGCGTGTGAAAATATGTCTATTCAGAAATTTTATAACTGTCTTGGGATCATTTAAAGGACATGCAACTGCCTCGACCCATTTTGAGACATAATCTATAGCTACTAAAATGTACAAATTACCAGCAGAGGGTGGGAATGGACCCATGAAGTCAATGCCCCATACGTCAAAGAGTTCTAACTCTAAGATGTAGGTTAGAGGCATCTCATCCTTCCTACTTAGGTTACCTGTTCGTTGGCATTCATTGCAATTACGTGCGTAGTCGTGTGCATCCCTAAAGATTGTGGGCCAGAAATAGCCACTCTGAAATACCTTCGCAGCGGTCCTCTGCCCACCGAAGTGCCCTCCATACGGAGCTGTATGACAATGCTGCAAGATGGACCTTGCTTCAGCAGCTGATACACACTTCCTTAACATTCGATCCGCACAGCACTTGTAAAGGATTGGATCATCCCAAATGTACTTATTGGCATCATTTAAGAACTTCTTCTTATCTTGTCCTTTATTGAATTCGGGTAACACCTGCGAGGCAAGAAAATTTGCAATGTCAGCAAATCAAGGCTCAACATTATCATCACAATGTGTTAAAACAAAAACATGTTCATCAATAAAAGAATCCATCATTGCGGGCTCCGCAATAGATTCGCAACAACTCTGCAATCTTGATAAGTGGTCAGCAACCACGTTTTCACATCCCTTTTTGTCCCGTATTTCCAAATCAAACTCCTGCAAAAGTAACACCCATCTAATCAGACGAGGTTTGGCATCAGCCTTCCTCATCAGGTACTTTATTGCAGCATGATCAGTGTAAACGATTGTTTTATTGCCTACAATATATGCTCTGAACTTCTCATATGCAAACACTACGGCTAACATTTCCTTTTCAATAGTAGTGTAGTTGCATTCAGTCTCATTCAATGTTTTACTTGCATAATATATAGGATGTGTTAATTTGTCTCTCTTCAGGCCAAGCATGGCTCCAATTGCATAATCACTTGCATCACACATCAATTCAAAAGGCATATCCCAATTTGGTGCGATTATGATTGAAGCTTTGACTAAAGAAGTCTTGAGCGTATTCCAAGCTATAAAACACTCATTTGAAAAGATAAAAGTTCTATTTAGCTCTAGAAGCTCACAGAGGGGTTTGGAGATTTTTGAGAAATCCTTTATAAATCTTCTGTAAAACCCTGCGTGTCCTAGGAAACTCCGTATGGCTTTTACATTTTTAGGTTCCACAAGCTTTTCAATGACTTCTATCTTAGCCCTATCAACCTCTATTCCTGCCTTAGACACTCTATATCCTAACACTATGCCTTCCTCAACCATGAAGTGGCATTTTTCCCAATTTAAAACTAGATTGGCTTCCTCACACCGAGTGAGGACTTGTTCTAGATTGGCTAGGCAGTGGCTAAAAGAATCACCAAACACTGAAAAATCATCCATGAATATTTCTACTATGGACTGATCTAGATCAGAGAAGATCGCCAACATACATCATTGGAACGTTGCTGGTGCATTGCAGAGGTCGAATGGCATTCTGCGAAATGCAAACGTGCCAAATGGACATGTAAATGTTGTCTTCTCTTGGTCCTTGGGGTCTATGGTGATTTGATTATATCCCGAGTAGCCATTTCAAAAGCAATAGAAGGCTTGGCCGGCTAATCTATCAAGCATTTGATCAATGAAAGGCAGAGGGAAATGGTATTTTTTTGTTTCTTTGTTAAGTTTTCGGTAATCCATACACACTCTCCATCCCGTGACGGTTGGAGTGGGTATTAATTCATTGTTTTCGTTAACCACTACTGTCATACCCCCTTTTTTTGGTACACATTGGATGGGACTGACCCAGTGACTGTTAGATATTGGGAAGATTACACCCGCATGCAACCATTTAATAATTTCCTTTTTAACTACCTCCTTCATGGAGGGGTTCAGCCTACGCTGATGTTCAATTCTAGGTGTGTGTCCTTCCTCTAACAGTATCTTATGCATACAATAAGAAGGACTTATGCCCCTAATGTCAGCAATCGTCCACCCAATTGCTTTTTTGTGTTGCTTAAGCAGCAAAATTAGCGCATTTTCATGTTGTTCATGCAATTTGGAGGAAATGATGACAGGCAATGTGTCTCTCTCACCTAAGTATGCATATTTAAGATGATTAGGTAGTGGTTTTAATTCTAACAAAGGTGGCTGATCAACAGATGGCATCATGGGAGTCGTGGTTCTTTCAGATAGTTCGTTGGTCATACACACATGCTGAGGGGTATTAACAGATGCATCAACAAATTCAGAAATGTTTAAATCATTCAGGTCAATTTGTGCGTAATCAGTAGCATGCTTGACTAATAATTCATGCTCATGCTCATTTTAAATTAGTGAGTCCAATATATCTACAGAAGCGCAGTGTTCAAGGTCAGAAGGATACCTCAAGGCTATAAAAACACTAAACTTAATCTCTTCATCGTTGACTCTCATGGTAAGTTCACCGTTTTGAACATCAATCAGGGCCCTACCTGTGGCTAAAAAGGGTCTGCCTAAGATGATTGGCACCTCTTTGTCTGCCTCGTAGTCCAGGATAATAAAATCTGTAAGGAAGATGAATTTATCAACTTTTACCAAAATATCTTCAATTTTACCTTTAGGGTAAAAGATTGATCTATCTGCCATCTGCAAGGTGATTGTGGTTGGACGTGCCTCGCCAATCCCAAGGTGTTGGAATAATGACAAAGGCATGAGGTTTATGCTGGATCCCAGATCACATAAAGCCCTTCCCACATGCTTGCCTCCTAATTCGACTGGTAGAGTGAAATAACCAGGATCCTTCTCTTTCTTTGGCAACTTGTTCTGGAGTATGGCACTACACTCCTCAGTAAGATTAACAGTCTCAAACTCCCCAATGACTTTCTTATTAGTTATGATGTCTTTCAAAAACTTAACATACGTTGGCATGGACTGCAAAACTTCAACAAAAGGAATGTTAACATGAACTTGCTTCAGGATTTCCAAAAAATTATGGAAATGAGCTTATTGTTCCTGTTTCTTTTTAAGCCGTCTAGGAAATGGAGGTGGTGGCACATAAGGAGGCAAATTTGGTTGCCTAATGACAGGGGGAGGCTGTTGCGTGCTCAATGTGTAAAGATAAATAAGCAAGAAAGTAGAGAGAGCACTCAGAACATGCAAGCATACATGGTCTCACAGCAAGTAGTAAGTATATTTCATTCGTTTTTTCCACAGAGACTTATGTTTAGCTATTCGCGAAGTGTATTTGTTAAGAAAGATGGGGTGGATTTGATGGGGTAAAATTGGTTCTTAATTATCTAATTTTTGCTGAATGTGTAAAGGAATATAACATAAACAAATGCAAGTTGAAATTAGACTCAAAGGACAAGGGATGGAATTGATAAACGAAGAAGAAAACAGCTAAACAGAATGAAAATTTAGCAGAATTGCGGGGACCGCAATGTTTCCGCAATTAAACAGCAGCGAAAGTGTGTAAATGGGTGAGTTAAGGGCTACTAATGACTATCCTATAGGCATTATTATACGATTCTCAAGCACTGGATCTACTCTCTATGCATCAAACTCACTCTATCTCATGTATCGTCCGATTCCATGCATTAGATTCCTAAGTTTACTCGACTTCAAAGTAAGGTCTTAATCATCTTGTTAAAACGGAAGTGTTTAGTTTGTACTAGGGAAACGCCTATTCCTAGGCCGTTTCCTGATTACCATGAAGGCTAGCATGATTATATGACTCTGAACTCTTACTCCTTCCAGAGGTTAGGAGTTCTTTGGACAAAATGGATGGCCAATCGAAATTGCCCGTGGGATGAAGCTTACATACAATCAATGCTTCGAAGGCGATCCTACATGCTTGGTTCACGTTTTTTTTAGCCTATAGTTCTGGCATTAGCATGCCCCTAAGTGACTTAGCTACTTATAGATATATAGAGAACAGAAATGTAAGATGAAACAGACATGCTTAGAAGGGAAATAAACTTAAAACAGCAATGCAAAACCGTAGCAGCAGAAGATGGAAACTGTGAAATGAAATCTTGCAATTTGATTACTTTGAATGTTGAACGGACAAAAGGAAACTTAAAGGAAATAATTCAAAGACAGACAACAACGAAATGCAGTAGATTAATCACTAAACTAGAAACAACAACTGATCAAAGCTGGAAATTAGAAAAGGAAGACAGAAAGCAGGAAATGCAGCTTGGAAGCTTCGTTGCAGTCGCCTCGAATGAAGGGGATGAAAGGTCAGCCTTGCTTGGATGAATCCAATCGAGAGAGAAGAAGAATCTCCTCTCCTTCCTATCAGATTATCGATTCCAATAGCTGAGACTCTCACTCCAACAGACGGCAAAGGAAAACAGGGAGAAAAAGTGGACTGTGAGAAGGCTTCTACGCTTTCGGATGATGACTGAACCTCCGACTTTGGCCCCCTTTTATAGTAGTTTTGCAGGTGCGTTTGGGCCAAGGAGAACCATCAATCTTCAACGTCATATATCAGAATGGATGGAGGAGAAAGAATGAATCCCTGAAATTACGGAAAGTAACAGAAAAGGATCAGTCAACTTACGGTTTTCACTTGAATAATTGCGGCCTCAGCAATGTTTTCGCAATGCTGTCGCAATGCAGTTTTTTCATTCTTTTCCTTCGGTTTTGAACCATTTTCTTTCCTATTGTGCATAAGTCCTAATTTAGCTACCTTCTTCTCATTCTCATATTTAAGCATAGGTCTAGGCTAAATGCTATCAAAAACACCTAAAAGTGCACATCTTCTTAAGCTAAATGGGTCCTAAATAAGTCACTTTCAGAGACTTAACACACCCCCGAACTTAAGGCTTTGCTTGTCCTCAAGCATACTAAGGACTTCCCTAGGCTGCTGTTTCTCCTTCTTTAACCACCTACTGACTCCCTTATACCCCTATCTATAGCACTGCTGTCCTGTGACACACTTCTTAGTTCAAAACTCCCCTAGCTTCTTCTGACTTTGCCTGCCTAACACTCACCTGCTTTTATTAACTCCCTACAACTGATCTCTTTGCTTTTGTCATATCATGCCACTATCCCTAAGGTTTCAAATTCTGCCTAGCTTTACCTCAGACTCAGTACATGCTTCTAGCTTTATTTTTAATGTGTCTAGGATTCCTTAGAGTCATGCCAGTCTTAGTATTAACGGTGACAGTGGTACTTTTAAAGAACAACCTAAACCCTGGCATCACTACATTGGATAAACACTCATCTCCCTAAACAACCCTACAAGTTATAACTTTGTGCTTAGCTAATTGAGGATCAGAGTTCTTTTTAAATAGGACACCTAAGCCACAAAGTTATAACTCCTAGGTCTACATTCTTCTTCCCTATACTTTTCCCTTTTTCCTTACTTAGGTGGGGCCTCTCCTTTGGTTGCCTTTTGACTCAATGCCACTTGTGGGTCACACACTTGGCACTGATTACTTAGCAACCTCAGAGAGACCCCCCTCTTTATTCTATTTTCATTTTTTGTTTTTTTTTTTTCAGTTCATCATTTTTTATAAAGGAGAAGAAGAATGCTTATGTTTCTATGGGAGAGAGGAATGTTCCTAGGCCTAGGGTGGCCTCCCCCAAACTTCAACTACTCATTGTCCCCAATGAGTGTCTGAGGTGGCACACCCCCAAACTTGTCCTAGAAGCATCTAGTCTAAAGTAAAACAAAGAGAATCTAAAAGCCCTAGGTATAGACAGAACATTTAAAAGAAAACATCACAGCAGCAGTAATTAAAAAAAAAAACAGACAGTTAAGGGCTTAAAGCTGTGCATGCTGAGCTTTTTAGAGGTCGATTTAAACTATCAAAGGGTGTCCTATGACACTCATCCAGCATGCATTTAGATAAGCTATATAAGGCAGTCATGTTAGCAGGAAAAGATAGAATTTAAACAGATCACAGCCTCGCTAAACAGACAGTCCAAAACATGCTTTTAGTCATGAAAATTGCGGGTACCGCAATTATTTCGCAATTAGATCAGGGCAGATATAACATTGATTAAGGCCCCTAAGCATGCTTTTTCCAGTCACTCAAGCTTCCTAAAAATAAAACTAAACTATCCTACCTAGTCAGCTAACATCAGACTATACTAAGCAAAAGGAAAAACATAAAACTAAACATCTAAAACAGATCAAAATTGAACCAAAAACAGCATAATTCACATGGTCCTATCAGAAAGCAGAAAATTGTTTTTTTTTTCTAAGGGAACAGCAATACTCCCTTCAGTGCACTTCAAACCAGCACTTAAACTTCTTCATCCTCATCTGGTTGCCGTGGTCGTGGGGGCACCCATGGAGTTAGGAGATTGGTAGGGAAGTCAGGGAAGATGCACCCCAGCTGGTCTGCAACTTCCTTGTCCCTTGCCTGCGCATAAGTGGCCCATTGAGCCATTCTTCTCTGCATATCCATTAAGCAGGCCATGGATAAGGACTGTTCAGCAGCCAGCCTATCCAGTTCAAACTCCATATTCCCCTTCCTTCTCAGCCTCAGGTTGGCAGGCAGCTCCAAGTGGCCCGTGTAGGCCATCTGCTGCTCCAGGCGCTCGGTGGGGACTCCTGCAAGCAAACATAGCTTGGTTATGGTATTAGGGAAAAACAGTGGTCCCTTACCTTTCTTGGCGCATTCAGCAATGGCCGCAGTGATGACTTCTCCCACATTGATCGTGAGACCTCTCATTATCGCATACACCATCAGCGATCGGCTCTGGTTGATTGTAGTCTCGTGAGTCACCGGGGACAATCTCCTTCGCACGAACGAAAACCAAACAGCTGCCTTAGCCGTGAGGTTGGCACTCATGAGAGTGTGCCTCCCATTGCGTGACACGGTCCAGGAAGCTTCAGGCTGGCCAATGGTGCGAATGGCCTCTTCCAGCACTGCCTCAGTAGGCTCATCAACGATCCGTGCATAATCTGTATGTGTTTGGCCTTTGAGACCATAGGCTTCATTGATGGCCTTGGCTGAGAAATCTACTTCTACCCCTCTGACCACAGACAGGCCATCCTCAGGGCTGAGCACATTGGCGTAGAAATCATACACCATGCTCGTGTATGCTGGATTAGGCGGTCTGCAGAATTCCTCCCAGCCGTGGTTGATCACCCCTGCGCGCAAGAACTGCGGCAGGTCAGCAGGTCGGTCGAGGAAGCCTTTCTCGTGCAGCAACTCCCTCTTCCTTAGCTCAGCACCCCTGGATTCAGCATCAGATGAGACATACCTCACTGACTGAGGTTCGTCTTCAGGGTAGAGTTTAGCCTTCCCCTTATCTGCTGGCTTGGCTGACTCGGCAGCCTCAACCTTGAGTCGTTTGAGCGAAGGCTCAGTGCTCTCCTTGTCTGCTGAAGGCACCCTCTTGGCCTTCTTCTTCTTCAGTCTCTTGGATCGCTTGGCCTTGACAATCTTGGCCTTCTTCTTCTTCTTGAGCTTAGCCTTGATATTGATCTACTGGAGGCAGGCCCCCAACGTCTCCTCCATGGAATCGTCCTGCTGTGCAGGCTCGTCAGGGCTATCTTCCCTCGTAGGAGAGAAGACTTCGTCTTCCCCAGCATCTCCATTGCCCTGCGTGGACTCTTGATAATCCCCATATGGGAATTCAGGATCAGGCCGTGGAGAATTGTGCGATGGCGTGGGATTGTGCTCTGCTGATGGTGTCTGCGCAGAACTCAGTGGCGAAGACGGCAGTTCAGGACTCTGCGCTGCTGCAGGTGTCGGGTCAGAACTCTGAGGTGCTGGAGACAACTCGGAGCTCTGTGCAGGCGGGACGACTCTGCGCTTGGCACTGGTTCAGATGGTGAAGGGCTGTGCGCAGGTGAGGTAGACGGCGACGAACTCTTCTTTGGCGACTCGTGGGACGCACGATCCGTTTCTTGACTCTCCACAGAGGGAGTCTTGGCTTTGCTTGGTTCGGCGGCCGTCTCGACACTCCACCGGCGTTTCTTGGGCGTGCCCGCTGGTTCAGAAGGGCCAGCAGGAATCTCAGTGACGACCCTCCACTTCTTCCTACGAACCGGAAGCTTGGACAGAGGGCCGGTGCGAACAGCACCATCATCTGCAAGGGTAAGCAGTGCTTCCCTCGCAGTCGCTTCAGCTGCGTCATCTGCCTTCTTCTTGGCTGCGGATCTTTCAGCCCGTGTGAACACCATCGTCGAGTCTTGGAGATCTTGAGAGAAGAATCAAAGATGAAGAGAATCTCAGAGTTCTTGGAAATCAGAGAATGAGAGAATCGTATCGATCGAGCGCTTTCCAACGGATATAAAGGCAACGGAAAAATCCCAACGGCTCTTTTTTGCGAATCCAGCAATTCCAGCGCAATTCCAGGGATATTTTTTCATCAAAATCTCAAACTTTGCTCGTCCGTATCTTTTATTTGGCTCGATCGTTTTTTTATTTTAAAACCTGGATTTACTCTCCTTGATCCCCTCTTTCGAATCCCTGCAAAAACAAATAAAACAAACATTAAATACGCAATTAAAATCACACCACAAAACATACAAACGATAATCGGAAAAACAGAAAAAATAAACTAAGGCATTGGCCTTGACTAAACGAGCACAGTAACCACTCGTTCTCTCTCGTTTTTAACTTCATGCTTCACGCAAGAGGAAGGCCGAGAGAGTCTTCACATCTCCTTCCTCATAGTAGTGCTTCAATCTAGCACCATTTACCATAAAAGGCTGTCCTTGCTGCAAGTTCTTTATCTCTATCGCACCATGAACAAAGACATCAGTAATAACAAATGGACCCGACCATCTGGACTTTAGTTTGCCTGGAAATAACTTTAATCGTGAGTTAAATAATAGGACAAGTTGGCCTTTCCTAAAGTCTTTGATCCTAAGTCTACTGTCGTGCCATATTTTGGTTTTTTCTTTATACATTTTGGCATTCTCATAAGCCATATGCCTAAGCTCATCAAGTTCATGTAGCTGCAAAGACCTCAGTGTCCCCGCATCCTTTACACAAAAATTCAATTCCTTCATGGCCCAAAATGCTTTGTTTTCTAACTCAAGTGGTAAGTGACAAGCCTTGCCATATACCAGCCTATAAGGAGACATACCTAGAGGTGTCTTATATGCTGTCCTATAAGCCCAAAGTGCATCCTCAAGCTTAAATGACCAGTCTTTTCTATTAGGTTTGACTACCTTTTCTAGGATGTTCTTTATCTCCCTATTGGAAATTTCAGCTTGGCCATTCGAGTGTGGGTGGTAGGGAGTGGCTACTCTATGCCTAATGTTATATTTAGCCAATACTTTTTCCATAGCCTTGTTAATGAAATGTTACCCCTCATCACTAATGATAGCACGAGGTGTCCCAAACCTAGTAAAAATGTGCCTATGCAAGAAGTTGGTGACTGTTTTAGCATCATTATTAGGACATGCTTTGGCCTCTACCCACTTGGACACATAATCCACTGCCACTAATATGTAGAGGTTACCTGATGATGGAGGGAATGGCCCCATGAAGTCAATGCCCCATACATCAAAGAGCTCTAACTCTAAGATGTAGGTGAGGGGCATCTCATCCTTTCGACTGAGGTTACCTGTTCTTTGGCATTCATCACAGCTGTGGGCATAGTTGTGGGCATCTTTGAAGATCGTTGGCCAATAATAGCCACTCTGAAATACCTTTGCAGCTGTTCTTTGGCCACCAAAGTGTCCACCATAAGGAGATGTGTGACAGTGCTGCAGCACAGACTTCGCTTCAGCAGCTGAAACACACTTCCTTAGCAAGCCATCAGCACAGGTTCTGTAAAGTGTGGGGTCGTCCCAGATGAATTTCCTTGCTTCATGAAGGAACCTCTTCTTCTCTTGTCCTCCCTTGAACACTGGTAATACCTGTGATGCACGGAAGTTAGCAATGTCAGCAAACCAAGGTTCCTCATCGTTATCACGATGAGTCAAAGCAAAGACATGTTCATCAATAAAAGCATCAGAAATTGCGGGGTCCGCAATTTTGTCGCAATTGTGCTGCAATCGAGACAGGTGATCTGCAACCACGTTTTCACATCCTTTCTTGTCCCGAATGTCCAAATCAAATTCCTGCAGCAATAACACCCATCTAATCAACCTAGGCTTTGCATCAGCCTTCCTCATAAGATATTTCAAGGCAGAATGGTCAGTATATACAATTGTCCTAGTGCCTACAATATAGTTTCTGAATTTTTCGCAAGCAAACACTACAGCAAGCATCTCTTTTTCAGTAGTGGTATAATTACATTGAGCCTCATTCAAGGTCTTACTAGCATAATAGACAGGATGTGTTAGCTTGTCAATCTTCTGGCCTAACATCACTCCTACAGCATAGTCACTGGCATCACATAACATCTCAAAGGGCAGATCCCAATTTGGTCCTACTATGATAGGGGCTGTGACTAGTGCTTTCTTAAGGGTGGTCCAAGCTACTACACATTCCTTAGAGAAGATGAAGGGCCTATTTAGCTCTAATAGCTCACACAGAGGCTTGGCTATCTTAGAAAAGTCCTGAATGAACCTTCTGTAGAAGCCAGCATGCCCTAAGAAGCTTCTAATGGCTTTGACATTCTGGGGCTCTACCAACTTCTCTATGATCTCTATTTTTGCCCTATCCACTTCTACACCTGCCCTTGACACTCTATGTCCTAAGACAATCCCTTCATCTACCATAAAATGGCACTTCTCCCAATTTAGGACTAGGTTGGTCTCCTCACACCTAGCCAGGACTTGTCCTAAGTTTTCTAGACAGGTTTTGAATGAATCCCCAAAAACTGAGAAGTCATCCATGAATATTTCTATCATGGACTCATCCAACTCAGAGAAGATTGCCATCATGCACCTTTGGAAAGTTGCCGGTGCGTTGCATAAGCCAAAAGGCATTCTGCGGAAGGCAAACGTTCCAAAAGGGCAAGTGAAGGTGGTCTTCTCTTGATCCTTAGGGTCTATAGTAATTTGATTATAGCCTGAATAGCCATCTAAGAAACAATAGTAGGCTCTACCAGCTATTCTGTCTAGCATCTGGTCAATGAACGGTATAGGGAAATGGTCTTTTTTAGTCTCTTTATTTAATTTTCTGTAATCCATACACACTCTCCACCCTGTGACAGTCCTTGTTGGAATCAGTTCGTTATTCTCATTGACTACCACAGTTATTCCCCCCTTTTTAGGCACACATTGGATGGGGCTCACCCATTGGCTACTAGCTATGGGGAAAATCACTCCTGCATCTAACCATTTTATTATTTCCTTCTTTACTACCTCTTTCATAGAGGGGTTTAGCCTACGCTGGTGATCTACCCTAGGTGTGTGCTCTTCCTCTAGTATAATTTTGTGCATGCAATAAGAAGGGCTAATGCCTCGAATATCAGCAATAGTCCATGCTATAGCCTTCCTATGTTGCTTAAGCAGTAAAATCAGTTCAACCTCATGCTTTTCACTTAATTTAGAAGAAATGATAACAGGCAGAGTTTCATTACTTCCTAGATATGCATACTTGAGGTGAGTAGGTAGTGGTTTCAGTTCTAAAATGGGTGGATGCTCAATGGAGGGCTTTAAAGGATTCACAGATCTATCAGTTAAATCTATATTCATACATACATGTTGTGGTTTATCTACAGGCATATCCATTATGTCAGATACATTCAAGTCAGCTACATCTAATTGTACATATTCGTTAGCATGCTTAGTTAATAATACATGCTCCAATTGTTCCTCCATCAAGGAGTCTACTACGTCCATGCTAGCACAGGATTCAAGGTCAGAGGGGTACCTTAAAGCTTTATATACGCTAAACTTCACCTCTTCATCATGAACCCTCATAGTGAGCTCACCTTTTTGGACGTCTATAAGTGCCCTACCTGTGGCTAGAAATGGTCTACCTAGCAGGATGGGGACTTCCTTGTCTGCCTCATAGTCCAGGACAATGAAATCTGCAAGGAAAATAAACTTGTCAACTTTAACTAGAATATCCTCAATTTTACCTTCTGGATATGCAATGGATCTGTCTGCTAGTTGTAAAGTGACAGTGGTTGGACGTGCTTCTCCTATTCCCAACTGGCGGAATAGGGACAGGGGCATGAGATTTATGCTGGCGCCCAGGTCACAAAGCGCTCTGCCCACATGCCTGCCTCCAAGTTCTACAGGTAAGGTGAAGGAACCAGGATCCTTCTCCTTCTTGGGCAGCTTGTTCTGGAGGATGGCACTGCACTCCTCAGTGAGGTTTACTGTTTCAAACTCACCAATTATTTTTTTGTTAGTAATGATGTCCTTCAAAAACTTTACATAAGAAGGCATAGACTGTAAAACTTCTACAAAAGGAATGTTCACATGCACTTGCTTAAGAATTTCTAAGAATTTGTTAAAATGAACTTCCTGTTCCTGCTTCTTCTTAAGCCTTCGAGGGTATGGAGGTGGTGGCACATATGCAGGTATGTCAGGGCGCTTTAGGATAGGTGGAGGCCTTGGAATTTCTTCTACCTCCTCAATAATTGGCTCTAGCCTGGCTCCTGATGTGCTGGTTGGTGGTGGACCTTGGTTTGGCAGAGACTCCAGTGGAGCACTAGACTCAGTGTTCTCTACTCTCTTTGGTATGTCTTTTGTGTTGCTCACCAAGGGTCTACCACTTCTAAGTTCAATTGCTTGAACTTGCTCTTTACCATCTCTCCTTGGCACCTCGGTGTCAGCAGGGAGTCTACCTTGGGGCCTACTCTTAAGTTCATTGGCTAGTTGGCCTATTTGGTTCTCTAGGCTCCTAAGAGTAGCTTGTTGGCTTTGAAGAGTAGCATCATTCTTAGCTATGTATTCCTTGAGTAGGTTTTCTACAGAAGATCCTACAGGTTGATTGTATGGTTTTTGGTACATTGACTGGTTATGTTGAGGAGTGAAACCAGGTGTTCCACTCGGCCTTGGTTGGTTAGAATTTTGGTTAGCGTTTTGTTGGCCACCCCATGACAGGTTAGGGTGGTTTCTCCAACCAGGGTTGTAAGTTTGTGAGTAGGGGTTATTCCTAGGCTGCTGCTGGCTTCCAACATAGCAGACTGAGGATGGATTCCCAGGGCAGTATTCATAAGGGTGCCCTTCCCCACAGAATCCACAGATAGGTGCCTCGCCTTGACTTGGTTGGGTGCCCATTGACATGGCTGTGGCGGTATTGGCACTGGTTTGGAGATTGGCCTGAGCCATTTGCTTAACTAGGTTGGTCAGGGCGTTTATTTGGGTGCTCATGGCGCTTAGAGCATCCTTATCTTGAGCCCTAGTTGGCTCTACTGGATCGTCTGACCACCTACAATGAGATGTTGAGATCTTCTCCAAGATCTCATAAGCTTCGTTGTAACTCTTGGACAACATGGAACCACCAGCAGATGAATTTAGAACTTGTCTGGTGCTGGGGTTGCATCCTTTAAAGAAGACTTCTATTTGGATACACCATGGAATGCCATGGTGGGGACATTTAATGAGAAGGTCTTTGAATCTTGTCCAAGCTTCGTGAAGGGACTCACTTGGAGCTTGTTTGAATTTTATGATATCATCACGAAAGGTAGAATTCCTATCTGGTGGGAAATATTTGACTAGGAATTTCTCTGCTAAGTCTGTCCAATTGAGGACAGATCCTGAGGGTAAAGAATTTAACCATGTTTTAGCTTTGTCCCTTAACGAGTAAGGGAAAAGATATAGCCTCAGGGCTTCTTGGGAAACTCCAGGGATTAGGAATGTGTCACTAACTCCTAAGAAGTTCCTAAGGTGGTTATGGGGGTCCTCATTTTCTATTCCAAAGAATTGTCCCACAGTGGACAACATTTGGAACATCACTGGCTTTAACTCGAATGAGTTGGCAGTGATTTCAGGACGGATTATGCTGGGGTTCAGCTCCCCAGGCATAGGTACTAAATATGAAAGGATGGCGCTATCCTTGTCATTCGCTATTTCAATGGGATTGCGAGTGACAGGCACCAGGTTTTGATTTACTCCAGCCATTTCTTCTTGACGTAATTGCGGAGGAATTGTAGTTTCCGCAATGATTGGAGGTAAAAGGGTTTGTTTAAAGAGACGTTTCTTGGCTCTATTTCTAGCTTTAAATAATCTCTCAGGCTCAGGGTTGAACTCTAGATCACTAGATGGAGTCTCATTCATAAACTACCCTAAATGGTACCTGAAAAAGAAATGAAGATGGATCAAATTCAATGGAAAATAACTTGATGTTTCAAACTTAACAAACTTCGTTTTCACTTAAAATAAGTCCCCGGCAGCGGCGCCAAAAACTTGTTGCGTGCTCAATGTGTAAAGATAAATAAGCAAGAAAGTAGAGAGAGCACTCAGAACATGCAAGCATACATGGTCTCACAGCAAGTAGTAAGTATATTTCATTCGTTTTTTCCACAGAGACTTATGTTTAGCTATTCGCGAAGTGTATTTGTTAAGAAAGATGGGGTGGATTTGATGGGGTAAAATTGGTTCTTAATTATCTAATTTTTGCTGAATGTGTAAAGGAATATAACATAAACAAATGCAAGTTGAAATTAGACTCAAAGGACAAGGGATGGAATTGATAAACGAAGAAGAAAACAGCTAAACAGAATGAAAATTTAGCACAATTGCGGGGACCGCAATGTTTCCGCAATTAAACAGCAGCGAAAGTGTGTAAATGGGTGAGTTAAGGGCTACTAATGACTATCCTATAGGCATTATTATACGATTCTCAAGCACTGGATCTACTCTCTATGCATCAAACTCACTCTATCTCATGTATCGTCCGATTCCATGCATTAGATTCCTAAGTTTACTCGACTTCAAAGTAAGGTCTTAATCATCTTGTTAAAACGGAAGTGTTTAGTTTGTACTAGGGAAACGCCTATTCCTAGGCCGTTTCCTGATTACCATGAAAGGCTAGCATGATTATATGACTCTGAACTCTTACTCCTTCCAGAGGTTAGGAGTTCTTTGGACAAAATGGATGGCCAATCGAAATTGCCCGTGGGATGAAGCTTACATACAATCAATGCTTCGAAGGCGATCCTACATGCTTGGTTCACGTTTTTTTTAGCCTATAGTTCTGGCATTAGCATGCCCCTAAGTGACTTAGCTACTCATAGATATATAGAGAACAGAAATGTAAGATGAAACAGACATGCTTAGAAGGGAAATAAACTTAAAACAGCAATGCAAAACCGTAGCAGCAGAAGATGGAAACTGTGAAATGAAATCTTGCAATTTGATTACTTTGAATGTTGAACGGACAAAAGGAAACTTAAAGGAAATAATTCAAAGACAGACAACAACGAAATGCAGTAGATTAATCACTAAACTAGAAACAACAACTGATCAAAGCTGGAAATTAGAAAAGGAAGACAGAAAGCAGGAAATGCAGCTTGGAAGCTTCGTTGCAGTCGCCTCGAATGAAGGGGATGAAAGGTCAGCCTTGCTTGGATGAATCCAATCGAGAGAGAAGAAGAATCTCCTCTCCTTCCTATCAGATTATCGATTCCAATAGCTGAGACTCTCACTCCAACAGACGGCAAAGGAAAACAGGGAGAAAAAGTGGACTGTGAGAAGGCTTCTACGCTTTCGGATGATGACTGAACCTCCGACTTTGGCCCCCTTTTATAGTAGTTTGCAGGTGCGTTTGGGCCAAGGAGAACCATCAATCTTCAACGTCATATATCAGAATGGATGGAGGAGAAAGAATGAATCCCTGAAATTACGGAAATTAACAGAAAAGGATCAGTCAACTTACGGTTTTCACTTGAATAATTGCGGCCTCAGCAATGTTTTCGCAATGCTGTCGCAATGCAGTTTTTTCATTCTTTTCCTTCGGTTTTGAACCCTTTTCTTTCCTATTGTGCATAAGTCCTAATTTAGCTACCTTCTTCTCATTCTCATATTTAAGCATAGGTCTAGGCTAAATGCTATCAAAAACACCTAAAAGTGCACATCTTCTTAAGCTAAATGGGTCCTAAATAAGTCACTTTCAGAGACTTAACAGAGGCCTAGGAATTTCTTCTGGTTCCTCAATGATGGGCTCAAGCCTCGCCCTTGTTGTTCTTGGTTGCACTTGGTCAATGCTAGGCAGAGGGTCCAGTGGAGCACTAGACTCATCATTCTCTACTCTCTTTGGTACTTCTCTGCTACTAATCACCAATGGCCTTCCACTTCGTAGTTCAATAGCTTGAACTTGTTCCTTACCATCCCTTCTAGGGTTTCCAGTGTCAGCAGGCAATCTGCCTTGGGGCCTATTCTTTAGCTCATTTGCCAATTGCCCAATTTGATTCTCTAAACTTCTCAAAATTGCTTGCTGACTCTGCAAGGTTGCATCGTTTTTTGCTATATATTCTTTTAGCAAGCTTTCCACTGATGTCCCCATAGGTGGTTACTGACATGTTGTTTTTGGTATGGAGGTTGATGATTCTGCTGATGTTGAGTGAACCCAGGTGGTCCACTTGGTCTGGTTTGGTTTTGCATTTGGCCTGTGCCTTGTTGTCCATTCCAAGAGAAATTGGGAGGATTTCTCCAGCCAGGATTATATGTATTCGAATAAGGATTATTCCTTGTTTGCTGCTGATTCCCAACATAGCACACAGAGGCTGGGTTCGTAGGGCAATAGTCATACACGTGCCCTTCCCCTTAGAATCCACAAACGAGTGCATCTAACCGATTAGCTACTGCTGTGCTTGTTGAAGTTGATGCCACTGTATTAGCATTTTATTGGATGTTGGTCTGAGCCATTTGCTTCATCAGGTTTGTCAGAGCATTTATCTGGTTGCTCATTGCACTGAGTGCATCCATGTCATAAGCCTTCCTTCTATTTGGCTCCACAGGATCATCTGACCACCGGCAGTGTGAAGTTGAAATTTTCTCCAACATTTCATAATCTTCGTTATAGCTTTTTGACAGCATAGATCCTCCAGCTGAGGAATTCAGAACTTGCCTCGTGCTGGGATTGCATCCTTTGAAGAAAACTTCAATCTGGATGGACCATGGAATGCTATGGTGTGGACATTTAAGTAGAAGATCCTTGAATCTGGTCCAGGCTTCATGCAGAGATTCATTCTCACCTTGTTTAAACTTGATGATGTCGTCACGGAAGTTGGAGTTCCTATCTGGAGGAAAATACTTCACCAGGAATTTCTCAGCTAGGTTCGTCCAGTTGACAATTGATCCAGATGGAAAAGAATTTAACCAAGTCTTGGCTTTGTCTCTTAATGAGTACGGGAATAGGTACAGACGCAAAGCCTCTTGAGACACTCCTAGAATTACAAAGGTGTCACTCACTCCCAGGAAGTTCCTTAAGTGATTGTGGGGGTCTTCATTCTCAACACCGAAGAATTGGCCTACTGTTGACAGCATCTAAAACATTACAGGTTTCAGTTCGAATGAGTGAGCTGTGATTTCTGGGCGTTATGCTCGGATTGAGCTCCTCAGGCCTAGGTACAAGGTAGGATAATATAGCACTGTCCTTATCATTTGCAATGTTAATGGGATTGCGAGCGTTAAGTGCCTGATTTGGTGCTTCTTCTGGTCTTTCCATTTCAGCTTGTTGCGGTTCAGTTTGTACTGATTCTGCTTGGTCAACAACGTGCTGAATTTCAGGCTGATCTTGAGTTTGCTGATTCAAACGTCGTGCAGCTTCTCTTCTGATTCTAATTCTATTCCTTAGAGTTCTTTCAGGTTCGGGATCAAACTCGAGATTGTAGTTTGGTAACTCATTCATAAACAAGCGTTGTTTGTGCCTGCAAAAAGGACGCAAAAGTTTAGCTCCAATCATTTAAGCTCTTTCTAAAGTAACACAATTCGTTTTGACTCAATAGAGTCCCCGGCAGCGGCGCCAAAAACTTGTTGCTTTGCTCAATTGGGTTATATATTGATTAATTTAAGCAAATAACCATGCAAGTATACACGGTCTGCATCAAGTGATAAGTATAATTTATATTGTTTCCCACAGAGACTAAGTTGAGTGAATGACGAGTTTATGCGTGTTAAATTAGGAAAGGTAACCATGGATGATATGGGATTGTTTCGAGGCACAAAATTGTAAAGGACGCAAAGAAACCGCAAAGTTACAGCAATGCAAAATAAACTAAGGAGACTATAGTCCAAGAAAATAGGCTAACTAACTCGCAGAATAGAAAATAGTATTGCGGGTCTCGCAATACTTTCGCAATAAACTAGCAATAGATTAACAAACAAGTAAAATCTAAGGTAAAGACAGCAAGGTTGGCTAAGAGTCCTCCATAGGCATAACCATGATCATTCAGCAGAAAATTAACATTACATGCATCGTTTTAGCTAGATCTCATACATCTTCCGATTGTATGATTTAGATTCTTAAATTACTCATATCCAAGTAAGGTTAAAAACCTATTTATAATTGCATGCTATCAAACGTGCTAGGAAAGTGCATATTCCTAGACCACTCTCTATTTACCGTGAAAGGCTAACATGAATGAGTGACTCTGAATTATTACTCCTTCCAGAGGTTAGGAACTCGTTAAAACATAATGGATGGCCGATCGAAAATGTTCATGGGATGAAGTTCACACTCGATCAATGCATTCATGCTTATTTACATGCCGAAATCACATCTTTATTTCCTATAGATTCGCCCTAGCAAACCTTTATAATACGAGCCACTCATGATTTAGAAGAACTCAACAAAACTAATTGATTACTCATGATAAGAAAATACAGCAATTGTTCGAATAGCAAAACACAAATCAATCCAAAAACAGTAACTATAATAAAACAATAGCGTAGGTGAAGGTCCTTTTGTCCACGTTTCGCCTCGGTTGAAGGAGAAGAATGACTCGTCTTGGAAAGGAATCTCAATCAGAAGAGAGGATCTTCTCTTCTTCCTCTTGAATTTCTGACGCCAAGGAAGCCTTTTTTTTCTTCGATCCAACAATCGAGAGAACACTATCTCTTTTTATGTGGTATTGGCCTTTTTCGAATCTCTCCACCGTAAAAGATTGATTTCTTTCATTTCTTTCGGTTGTTCTATATATACAGTCCTCAGAGGCATACTCCGTACCCTAATCGCGGATCTCCATCCAATTTAGAGGAACAACCTCAGACGTGGCAGACACAGGAAGGGTCGGCGGTTAAAACCACGCAGCAGAAGAAAGTATTGCGATTGCGTTGCGATCGCAAAGTTCTGTTTTCAGCTGCCCCTCTTCTAATCCCATTGCGCTCCTCGCAAAACTTCAGCAACACTTCTGTAAGGCATTAATTAGACATTTTTCACCAATTACACACTTATGCACAGATTTTCCACATAAGCATTAACTTAACACCATTTCACAAATGTCACTACTAAACACATATTATGCTCAATAATAGGTAGAATGCTCAAAAGACTTCATGGATATTTAGCAAATAAAGACCTAAATAACTCTCATTTGGAATCGATTTAGTCTCTTAGTTAATTCGTCGCAATGTTCCCGTCTTTGTCCGTTAATCATTTTAGGATTGATCACCTTATTTTGAGTAACTGTCAAGAACAATTAGAATTGCACTTTTCTAATTGTATCTTTGGGTCGTTTGAGTTAGCGAATTGCGTGCTTTAAGCGTTGTGTCTATGTATTTAGCTATCGATGATCTGAACACCAATTGTGATCAATCCCATTCTTTGAAGTCAAACATGCCATTTAAATTTGTTACTTCACAGTTTTTATTGTTTTAACTTTTCGTTAGCTACAATAGTTAGAGCTCCCTTTTAAAATCCAATTTCTTCTATTTTTACCGTTAGCAATTTAGAATTAATTAAGTTTGAATTAAGCTAATTCCCTGTGGTTCGACCCGGTTATCACTAACTATAAATTAGTCGGTATAATCGTCTTATAAATATTATTTTGGCAAGCCTCAACAGCTTGAAATTTGTGAACGTACAAAAAGTTCACTACCAAAATTGGCGTCGTTGCTTGGAAGTTAGATTTAATTTGGTTTGATTAAGTTTAATTTGTTTGTTTTAAAATTTTTCTTTACTTTGTTTGTACAGTTTAATTCTTTTGTATTATTTTACCCATTTTTTGTTTGAGTTTTTTAGCGCAGTCATTCTTTGAAAATTCAAAAGAAGCGCTGAAATGGAAGTCGGGGTAATTATGAGCAACAAAGAACCCTGAGGGAGCTTGCAGCATCTGAGCTAGGCTGGAACTCATCGAGTATTATGTATCTGGTAGCTTCAGGTAATTTTGAACTTAAAGCTGGTCTGATTAACTTATTACCTTCTTTTTGTGGTAATACAGATGAGGATCCCATCAGACACCTCAAGGCATTTCGGATGGTGTGTTCGTCATTTAGGACCGACGACATCACTGAAGATCAACTCCATCTCAGGGCCTTTTCTTTCACCTTGAAGGAGAAGGTGAGAGATTGGATGTATTACCTACCGACTGGGTCCATCTCTTCTTGGGAAGAGTTGCAGGGAGCATTTTATGCGAAGTATTTTCCGCCTCCCAAGGTCGCCACTGTTGCGTGCTCAATGTGTTAATAAAAATGATAAATAAGAGAGAGAGAGCACTCAGAACATGCAAGCATACATGATCTTATAGCAAGTAGTAAGTATATTTCATTCGTTTTCCCACAGAGACTTGTTTTTAGCTATTCTCGAAGTGTTTTTGTTAAGAAAGATGGGGTGGATTTGATGGGGTAAAATTGGTTTTTAATTATCTAAGTTGCGCTGAATATGTAAAGGAATATAACATAAACAAATTGAGGTTAAAATCAGACTCAAAGGACAAGAGATGGAATTGATAAACAAAGGAGAAAGCAGCTAACAGAATAAAAACTTAGCAGAAATTGCGGGGACCGCAATGTTTCCGCAATTAAACAGCAGCGAAAGTGTGTAAATGGGTGAATTGAGGGCTACTAATGACTATCCTATAGGCCTTTTTATACGATTCTCAAGCACTGGATCTACGCTCTATACATCAAACTCACTCTATCTCAAGTATCGTCCGATTCCATGCATTAGAGTCTTAAGTTTACTCGACTTCAAAGTAAGGACTTAAGCATCTTGTTTAAGCAGGAGTGTTTAGTTTGTACTAGGGAAACGCCTATTCCTAGGCCGTTTCCTGATTACCATGAAAGGCTAGCATGATTATATGACTCTGAACTCTTACTCCTTCCAGAGGTTAGGAGTTCTTTGGACAAAATGGATGGCCAATCGAAATTGCCCGTGGGATGAAGCTTACATATAATCAATGTTTGAAGGCGATCCTACATGCTTGATTCACGTTTTTTAAGCCTATAGTTCTGTCATTAGCATGCCCCTAAGTGATTTAGCTACTCATGGATATATGGAGAACAGAAATGGCAGATAAGATAGACATGCTTAGAAGGGAAATGTGCTTAAAACAGTAAGGCAAAACCGTAGCAGCAGAAAGTAAAAACTGTGAAATACAGAAGTGTACTTTGATTGCTTTGATTGTTTGACGACAAAGGAAAGCTTTAAAAGAAATGATTAAAAGACAGACAACAACGAAATGCAGTAACTCAAACTCTAAACTAAGAACAACAGTGATCAGAAATGGAAATAAGAAGAACAAGACAGAAAAGCAGTAAAGGATTGCTGGAAAGCTTCGTGGCAGTCGCCTCGAATGAAGGTGATGAAAAGTCAGCCTTGCTTGGATGAATCCAATCGAGAGAGAAGAAGAATCTCCTCTCCTTCCTATCAGATTATCGACTCCAAAAGCTGAGACTCTCACTCCAACAAACGGCAAAGGAAAACAGAGAGAAATGATGGACTGCGAGAAGACTTCTGCGCTTCGAATGATGATCAAACCTCCGACTTTGGCCCCCTTTTATAGTAGTTTGCAGGTGCGTTTGGGCCAAGGAGAACCATCAATCTTCAACGTCATATATCAGAATGGATGGAGGAGAAAGAACGAATCCCTGAAATAACGGAAATTAACAGAAAAAGATCAGTCAACTTACGGTTTTCACTTGAATAATTGCGGTCACCGCAATGTTTTCGCAATTCATTCGCAATGCTCATTTTTTCATTCTTTTCCTTCGGTTTTCAACCCTTTTTCTACCTATTGTACATAAGTCCTATTTTAGCTACCTTCTTCTAATTCTCATATTAAAGCATAGGTTTAGGCTAAATGCTAACAAAAACACCTAAAAGTGTACATCTTCCTAAGCTAAATGGGTTCTAAATAAGTCACTTTCAGAGACTTAACACACCCCCAAACTTAAGGCTTTGCTTGTCCTCAAGCATACTAAGGACTTACTTAGGCTGCTGTTTTATTTTCTTTATCTACTTACCGACTCCCCTATATCCCTATCTCTAGCAGTGTTGTCCTGTGACACACTTCTAAGTTTAGAACTAACCTCTTTATCAAGCTTCTTCTGACTTCACCTGCCTACTATACCTGCTGTTTTTATTAACCCCCTACTACTGATCTAGCTACTTTTATGACATCATGCCACTATCCCTAAGGTTTCAAATTCTACCAAGCTTTACTCCAGACTCAGTACATGCTTCTAACTTCATTTTTAATGTACCTAGGATTCCTTAGAGTCATGCCAGTCTTAGTATTACAGTGACAGTGGTACTTTTAGAGAACAACCTAAGCCCTGGCATCACTACATTGGATATACATTCATCTCCCTAGACAAACCTAAAAGCTACAACCTTGTGCTTAGCTCATTAAGGATCAGAGTTCTTTTTACATAGGACATCTAAGCCACAAGATTATAACTCCCAAGCATACATTCTTCTTCCCTATTTCTCCCTTTTTTACTTCGGTGGAGTCTCTCCTTCGGTTGCCTTTTGATGCAATGCCACTTGTGGTTTACACACTTGGCACTGATTACTCAGCAACTTGAGAAAGACTCCCCTCTTTATTCTATTTTTCACTTTTTCTATTTATCACAATTTTTTTTCTTAGGAGAAGAAGAATGCTTATGTCCTAAGGAAGAGAGGAATGTTCCTAGGCCTAGGGTGGCCTCCCCCAAACTTCAACTACTCATTGTCCCCAATGAGTGTCTGAGGTGGCACACCCCCAAACTTGTCCTAGAAGCATCTAGTCTAAAGTAAAACAAAGAGAATCTAAAAATCCTAGGCATAGGCAAAACATTTCTAAAAGCAATTATTCCAACAACAGAAAATTTGAACATAACAGACAGTTTTAAGGACTTACGGTTTATGCATGCTGAGCACTATTCAGAGGCGAATTTTAACTATCAAAGCGTGTCCTATGACACTCATCCAGCATGCTTTAAGATCAGCTATATAAGGTAGTCATGCTAGCAGCAAAAGATAGAATATAACAGATCATAGCCTAACTAAACAGACAGTCCAAAACATGCAATCAGTCACAAAAATTGCGGGAACCGCAATTATTTCGCAATTCAATCCGGGCAGATTTAACATTGATTCAGGCCCCTAGCATGCTTTTTCCTGTTACTCATGCATCCTACAAATAAAACTAAACTATCCTACCTACTCAGCTAACATCAGACTAGACTAAGCAAAAGAAAAAACATAAAACTAAACATTAAAAACAGATCAAAAATTGAAAAAAAAAACAGCATAATTCACATTATCTATCAGAAAGCAGAAAATTGTTTTTGTTTTCTAAGGGAACAGCAATACTCCCTTCAGTGCACTTCAAACCAGCACTTTAAACTTCTTCATCCTCATCTGGTTGCCTTGGTCGTGGGGGCACCCATGGAGTTAGGAGATTGGTAGGGAAGTCCGGGAAGATGCACCCCAGCTGGTCTGCAACTTCCTTATCCCTTGCGTGCGCATAGTTGGCCCATTGAGCCATTCTCCTCTGCATGTCCATCAAGCAGGCCATGGATAGGGACTGTTCAGCAGCCAGCCTATCCAATTCAAACTCCATCTTCCCCTTTCTTCTCAGCCTCAGGTTAGCAGGCAGCTCCAAATGCCTGTGTAAGGCAGCTGCTGCTCCAAGCGCTCGGTGGGGACTCCTGCAAGCAAACATAGCTTGGTTATGGTATTAGGAAAAAACAAGGGTCCCTTACCCTTCTTTGCGCATTCAGCAATGGCAGCCGACATGATTTCCCCCACATTGACCGTGAGACCGCGCATGATGGCATAAACCAGCAGTGATCTACTCTGGTTGATTGTCGTCTCGTGTGTCACAGGGGACAGCTTCCTCCTCACAAAGGCAAACCAAACCGCTGCCTTTGCTGTCAGATTGGCACTCATTAAGGTGTGCCTCCCATTGCGTGAGACAGTCCACGTTGCTTCAGGCTGGCCAATTGTGCGGATGGCCTCTTCTAGTACTGCCTCAGTCGGCTCATCAACTATCCGTGCATAATCTGTATGAGGTTGGCCCTTGAGACCAAAGGCTTCATTGATGGCCTTGGCTGAGAAATCCACTTCCACCCCTCTGACCACAGACAGGCCATCCTCAGGGCTGAGCACATTGGCGTAGAAATCGTACACCATGCTCGTGTAGGCTGGATTAGGCGGTCTGCAAAACTCCTCCCAGCCGTGGTTGATCACTCCTGCGCGCAAGAACTGCGGCAGGTCAGCGAGGCGGTCGAGGAAGCCTTTCTCGTGCAACAGGTCCCGCTTCCTCAGCTCAGCACCCCTGGATTCAGCATCAGATGAGACATACCTCACTGACGGGGGTTCGTCTTCAGGGTAAAGTTTAGCCTTCCCCTTATCTGCTGGTTTGGATGATGCAGCAGCCTCCACCTTGAGGCGTTTGAGCGACGGCTCAGTACTTTCTTTGTCCGTCGACGGCACCTTCTTGGCCTTCCTTTTCTTCAACTTCTTGGCCTTGTCAATCTTGGCCTTCTTCTTCTTGAGCCTGGCCTTGATGTTGAGTTGCGGGAAGCGAGCCCCCAACGTCTCCTCCATGGAATCATCCTGCTGTGCAGGAACATCAGGGTTGTCTTCCCTCATGGGAGAAAAGACTTCGTCTTCCCCAGCATCTCCACTGCCCGGCGTGGACTCTTGATAATCCCCATATGGGAATTCAGGATCAGGCTGTGGAGAGTTGTGCGAGGGCGTGGGATTGTGCTCTGCTGATGGTGTCTGCGCAGAACTCAGTGGCGAAGATGGTGGTTCAGGACTCTGCGCTGCTGCAGGTGTCGGATCAGAACTCTGAGGTGCTGGAGACAACTCGGGGCTCTGTGCAGGCGGTGACGACACTGCGCTTGGCACTGGTTCAGATGGGAGAGGGCTGCGCGCAGGTGATGCAGACGGCGACGAACCTTCTTTGGCTGACTCGTGGGATGCACGATCAGTTTCTTGACTCTCCACAGAGGGAGTCTTTGCTGTGCTTGGTTCGGCGGCCGTCTTGACACTCCACCGGCGTTTCTTGGGCGTGCCCACTGGCTCAGAGGGACCAGCAGGGATCTCAGTGACCACCCTCCACTTCTTCCTACGAATAGGAAGCTTGGGAAGAGGACCGGTGCGAACGGCACCATCGTCTGCAAGGGTGAGAAGTGCTTCCCTCGCAGCCGCTTCAGCTGCGTCATCAGCCTTCTTCTTGGCTGCAGATCTCTCCGCTCGTGTGAACACCATTGCTGAGTCTTGAAGATCTTGGGAGAAGAATCAAAGATGGAGAGAATCGCTGAATTCTTGGAGAGCAAAGAGAGAGATAATCGTAACGATCGAGCGCCTTCCAACGGATATAAAGGCAATGGATAAAAATCCCAACGGCTCTTTTTGCGGATCCAGCAATTCCAGCGCAATTCTAGGGATATTATTTCATTGAAATCTCCAACTTTGCTCGTCCGTATCTTTTATTTGGCTGAACCGTTTCTTGATTTTTAAAGTTGGATTTACTCTCCTTGATCCCCTCTTTCGAATCCTTGCACAAACAAATAAAACAAACATTAAATACGCAATTAAAATTACACCACAAAACATACAAATGATAACCGGAAAAACAGAAAAAATAAACTAAGGCATTGGCCTTGACTAAACGAGCACAGTAACCACTCGTTCTCTCTCGTTCTTTTTGTCATGCTTCAGTCAAGAGGAAGGCCGAGACAGTCTTCACATCTCCTTCCTCATAGTAGTGCTTCAACCTAGCACCATTGACCATAAATGGCTGGCCTTGCTGCAAGTTCTTTATCTCTATTGCACCATGAACAAAGACATTAGTAATAACAAATGGACCCGACCATCTAGACTTTAATTTGCCTGGAAATAACTTTAATCGTGAGTTAAATAAGAGTACAAGTTGGCCTTTCCTAAAGTCTTTGATCCTGAGTCTACTGTCGTGCCATATTTTGGTCTTTTCTTTATACATTTTTGCATTCTCGTAGGCCATATGCCTAAGCTCATCAAGTTCATGTAGCTGCAAAGATCTCAATGTCCCCGCATCCTTTACACAAAAATTCAATTCCTTCATGGCCCAAAATGCTTTGTTTTCTAACTCAAGTGGCAAGTGGCAAGCCTTGCCATACACCAACCTATAGGGAGACATGCCTAGGGGTGTCTTATATGCTGTTCTATAAGCCCAAAGTGCATCCTCAAGCTTAAATGACCAGTCTTTTCTATTAGGTTTGACTACCTTTTCTAGGATGTTCTTTATCTCCCTATTGGAAATTTCAGCTTGGCCATTCGAGTGTGGGTGATAGGGAGTAGCTACCCTATGTCTAATGTTATATTTAGCCAATATCTTTTCCATAGCCTTATTAATGAAATGTGACCCCTCGTCACTAATGATAGCACGAGGAGTCCCAAATCTAGTGAAAATGTGCCTATGCAAGAAGTTAGTGACTGTTTTAGCATCATTATTAGGACATGCTTTTGCTTCTACCCACTTGGACACGTAGTCCACTGCCACTAATATGTATAGGTTACCTGATGATGGAGGGAATGGTCCCATGAAATCAATGCCCCACACATCAAAGAGCTCCAACTCTAAGATGTAGGTGAGGGGCATCTCATCCTTGCGACTGAGGTTACCTGTCCTTTGGCATTCGTCACAGTTGTGGGCATAGTTGTGGGCGTCCTTGAAGATTGTTGGCCAATAGTAGCCACTCTGAAATACCTTCGCCGCTGTTCTTTGACCACCAAAGTGTCCACCGTAAGGAGATGAGTGACAGTGCTGTAGCACAGACTTCGCTTCAGCAGCTGAAACACACTTCCTTAGTAAGCCATCAGCACAGGTTCTGTAAAGTGTGGGGTCATCCCAGATGAATTTCCTTGCTTCATGAAGGAACCTCTTCTTCTCCTGTCCTCCCTTGAACACTGGCAATACCTGTGATGCACGGAAGTTAGCAATGTCAGCGAACCACGGTTCCTCATCGTTATCACGATGAGCTAAAGCAAAGACATGTTCATCTATAAAAGCATCAGAAATTGCGGTCTCCGCAATTTTTTCGCAATTGTGCTGCAATCGAGACAGGTGATCTGCAACCACGTTTTCACATCCTTTCTTGTCCCGAATGTCCAGATCAAATTCCTGCAGCAATAACACCCATCTAATCAATCTAGGCTTAGCATCAGCCTTCCTCATAAGATATTTTAAAGCAGAATGGTCAGTGTATACAATGGTCCTAGTGCCTACAATGTAATTTCTAAATTTTTCACAAGCAAATACTACAGCAAGCATCTCTTTCTCTATAGTTGTATAATTACATTGAGCCTCATTCAAGGTCTTACTAGCATAATAGACAGGGTGTATCAGCTTGTCAATCTTCTGTCCTAACATGACTCCTACAGCATAGTCACTGGCATCGCATAGCATCTCAAATGGGAGATCCCAATTTGGTCCGACTATGATAGGTGCTGTGACTAGTGCTTCCTTAAGGGTTTTCCAAGCTACTACACATTCGTTAGAGAAGATAAATGGTCTATTTAACTCTAGAAGCTCGCACAGAGGCTTGGCTATCTTAGAAAAGTCCTTAATGAACCTTCTGTAGAAGCCAGCGTGCCCTAAGAAGCTTCTAATGGCTTTGACATTCTGGGGCTCTACCAACTTCTCTATGATCTCTATTTTTGCCCTATCCACTTCTACACCTGCCCTTGACACTCTATGTCCTAAGACAATCCCTTCATCTACCATAAAATGGCACTTCTCCCAATTTAGGACTAGGTTGGTTTCTTCACACCTAGCCAGGACTTGTCCTAGGTTGTCTAGACAGGTTTTAAATGAGTCCCCAAAGACTGAGAAGTCATCCATGAATATTTCTATCATGGACTCATCCAACTCAGAGAAGATTGCCATCATGCACCTTTGGAAAGTTGCCGGTGCATTGCATAAGCCAAAAGGCATTCTGCGGAAGGCAAACGTTCCAAAAGGGCAAGTGAAAGTGGTCTTCTCTTGATCCTTAGGGTCTATAGTGATTTGATTATAACCAGAGTACCCATCTAAGAAACAATAGTAGGCTCTACCAGCTATTCTGTCTAGCATCTGGTCAATGAACGGTATAGGGAAATGGTCTTTTTTAGTTTCTTTATTTAGTTTTCTGTAATCCATACATACCCTCCACCCTGTGACAGTCCTTGTTGGAATTAGTTCGTTATTCTCATTGACTACCACAGTTATTCCCCCCTTTTTAGGTACACATTGAATGGGGCTCACCCACTGGCTACTAGCTATGGGGAAAATCACTCCTGCATCCAACCACTTTATTATTTCCTTCTTCACTACCTCTTTCATAGAGGGGTTTAGCCTACGCTGATGATCTACCCTAGGGGTGTGCTCTTCCTCTAGTATAATCTTGTGCATGCAATAAGAAGGGCTAATGCCTCGAATATCAGCAATAGTCCATGCTATAGCCTTCCTATGTTGCTTAAGCAGTAAAATTAAATCAACCTCATGCTGTTCACTTAGCTTAGAAGAAATAATTACAGGCAGCGTATCATTATCTCCTAGATATGCATATTTGAGGTGAGTGGGTAGTGGTTTCAGTTCTAGAATAGGTGGATGCTCAATGGAGGGTTTTAACGGATTTATAGTTCTATCAGTTAAATCTATATTCATACATACATGCTGTGGTTTATCTACAGGCATATTCATTATGTCAGATACATTTAAGTCAGCTACATCTACTTGTACATATTCACTAGCATGCTTGGTTAACAGTACATGCTCTAATTGTTCTTCCATTAGTGAGTCAACAACATCCATGCTAGCACAAGACTCAGAATCAGAGGGATACCTTAAAGCTTTGTAAACACTAAATTTTACCTCTTCATCATGAACCCTCATAGTTAACTCACCTTTTTGAACATCTATGAGTGCCCTACCTGTGGCTAGAAATGGTCTACCTAGCAGGATGGGGACCTCCTTGTCTGCCTCATAGTCCAGGACAATGAAATCTGCAAGGAAAATAAATTTGTCAACTTTCACTAGAATATCCTCAATCTTACCTTCAGGGTATGCGATGGATCTGTCTGCTAGTTGTAAAGTGACAGTAGTTGGACGTGCTTCTCCCATTCCCAACTGGCGGAATAGGGACAGGGGCATGAGGTTTATGCTGGCGCCCAGGTCACAAAGCGCTCTGCCCACGTGCTTGCCTCCAAGTTCTACAGGTAAGGTGAAGGAACCAGGATCCTTCTCCTTCTTGGGCAGCTTGTTCTGGAGGATGGCACTGCACTCCTCGGTGAGGTTTACTGTTTCAAACTCACCAATTATTTTTTTGTTAGTAATAATGTCCTTCAAAAACTTTACATAAGAAGGCATAGACTGTAAAACCTCTACAAAAGGAATATTAACATGCACTTGCTTAAGTATTTCTAAAAATTTATTAAAATGAACTTCCTGTTCCTGCTTCTTCTTAAGCCTTCGAGGGTATGGAGGTGGTGGCACATATGCAGGCACGTCAGGGCGCCTTAGGATGGGTGGAGGCCTTGGAATTTCTTCTACCTCCTCAACAATTGGCTCTAGCCTGGCTCCTGATGTGCTAGTTGGTGGTGGACCTTGGCTTGGCAGAGACTCCAGTGGAGCACTAGACTCAGTGTTCTCTACTCTCTTTGGTGTGTCCTTTGTGTTGCTCACCAATGGTCTTCCACTCCTAAGTTCAATTGCTTGAACTTGCTCTTTGCCATCTCTCCTTGGTACCTCGGTGTCAGCAGGGAGTCTACCTTGGGGCCTACTTTTAAGTTCATTGGCTAATTGGCCTACTTGGTTTTCCAGGCTCCTAAGAGTAGCTTGCTGGCTCTGAAGAGTAGCGTCATTCTTAGCTATATATTCCTTGAGTAGGCTTTCTACAGAAGATCCTACAGATTGATTGTAAGGCTTTTGGTACATTGACTGGTTATGTTGGGGAGTGAAACCAGGTGTTCCACTCGGCCTTGGTTGGTTAGGATTTTGGTTAGTGTTCTGTTGGCCACCCCATGACAGGTTAGGGTGGTTTCTCCAACCAGGGTTATAGGTATTGGAGTAAGGGTTGTTCCTAGGCTGCTGCTGGCTTCCTACATAGCAGACTGAGGATGGATTCCCAGGGCAGTATTCATATGGGTGCCCTTCCCCACAGAATCCACAGATAGGTGCCTCGCCTTGATTTGGTTGGGTGCCCATTGACATGGCTGTGGCGGTATTGGCACTGGTTTGGAGATTGGCCTGAGCCATTTGTTTAACTAGGTTGGTCAGGGCATTTATTTGGGTGCTCATGGCGCTTAGAGCATCCTTGTCTTGAGCCCTAGTTGGCTCTACTGGATCGTCTGACCACCTACAATGAGATGTTGAGATCTTCTCCAAGATCTCATAAGCTTCGTTGTAACTCTTGGACAACATGGAACCTCCAGCAGATGAATTTAAAACTTGTCTGGTGCTGGGGTTGCATCCTTTAAAGAAGACTTCTATTTGGATACACCATGGAATGCCATGGTGTGGACATTTAATGAGAAGGTCTTTGAATCGTGTCCAAGCTTCGTGAAGAGACTCACTTGGAGCTTGTTTGAACTTTATGATATCATCACGAAAGGTAGAATTCCTATCAGGTGGGAAGTATTTGACTAGGAATTTTTCTGCTAAATCTGTCCAATTGCGGACAGATCCTGAGGGTAAAGAATTTAACCATGTTTTGGCTTTGTCCCTCAAAGAGTAAGGGAAAAGATAGAGCCTCAAGGCTTCTTGGGAAACTCCAGGGATTAGGAAGGTGTCACTAACTCCTAAGAAGTTCCTAAGGTGGTTATGGGGGTCCTCATTTTCTATTCCAAAGAATTGCCCCACAGTGGACAACATTTGGAACATCACTGGCTTTAACTCGAATGAGTTGGCAGTGATTTCAGGACGGATTATGCTGGGGTTCAGCTCCCCAGGCATAGGTACTAAATATGAAAGGATGGCGCTATCCTTGTCATTCGCTATTTCAATGGGATTGCGAGTGACAGGCACCAGGTTTTGATTTACTCCAGCCATTTCTTCTTGAGGTAATTGCGGAGGAATTGTAGTCTCTGCAATGATTGGAGGTAAAAGGGTTTGTTTAAAAAGACGTTTCTTGGCTCTATTCCTAGCTCTAAGTAATCTCTCGGGCTCAGGGTTGAACTCTAGATCACTACTTGGAGTCTCATTCATAAACTACCCTAAATGGTACCTGAAAAAGAAATGAAGATGGATCAAATTCAATGGAAAATACTTTGATGTTTCAGACTTAACAACTTCGTTTTCACTTAAAATAAGTCCCCGGCAGCGGCGCCAAAAACTTGTTGCGTGCTCAATGTGTTAATAAAAATGATAAATAAGAGAGAGAGAGCACTCAGAACATGCAAGCATACATGATCTTATAGCAAGTAGTAAGTATATTTCATTCGTTTTCCCACAGAGACTTGTTTTTAGCTATTCTCGAAGTGTTTTTGTTAAGAAAGATGGGGTGGATTTGATGGGGTAAAATTGGTTTTTAATTATCTAAGTTGCGCTGAATATGTAAAGGAATATAACATAAACAAATTGAGGTTAAAATCAGACTCAAAGGACAAGAGATGGAATTGATAAACAAAGGAGAAAGCAGCTAACAGAATAAAAACTTAGCAGAAATTGCGAGGACCGCAATGTTTCCGCAATTAAACAGCAGCGAAAGTGTGTAAATGGGTGAATTGAGGGCTACTAATGACTATCCTATAGGCCTTTTTATACGATTCTCAAGCACTGGATCTACGCTCTATACATCAAACTCACTCTATCTCAAGTATCGTCCGATTCCATGCATTAGAGTCTTAAGTTTACTCGACTTCAAAGTAAGGACTTAAGCATCTTGTTTAAGCAGGAGTGTTTAGTTTGTACTAGGGAAATGCCTATTTTTAGGCCGTTTCCTGATTACCATGAAAGGCTAGCATGATTATATGACTCTGAACTCTTACTCCTTCCAGAGGTTAGGAGTTCTTTGGACAAAATGGATGGCCAATCGAAATTGCCCGTGGGATGAAGCTTACATATAATCAATGTTTGAAGGCGATCCTACATGCTTGATTCACGTTTTTTAAGCCTATAGTTCTGTCATTAGCATGCCCCTAAGTGATTTAGCTACTCATGGATATATGGAGAACAGAAATGGCAGATAAGATAGACATGCTTAGAAGGGAAATGTGCTTAAAACAGTAAGGCAAAACCGTAGCAGCAGAAAGTAAAAACTGTGAAATGCAGAAGTGTACTTTGATTGCTTTGATTGTTTGACGACAAAGGAAAGCTTTAAAAGAAATGATTAAAAGACAGACAACAACGAAATGCAGTAACTCAAACTCTAAACTAAGAACAACAGTGATCAGAAATGGAAATAAGAAGAACAAGACAGAAAAGCAGTAAAGGATTGCTGGAAAGCTTCGTGGCAGTCGCCTCGAATGAAGGTGATGAAAAGTCAGCCTTGCTTGGATGAATCCAATCGAGAGAGAAGAAGAATCTCCTCTCCTTCCTATCAGATTATCGACTCCAAAAGCTGAGACTCTCACTCCAACAAACGGCAAAGGAAAACAGAGAGAAATGATGGACTGCGAGAAGACTTATGCGCTTCGAATGATGATCAAACCTCCGACTTTGGCCCCCTTTTATAGTAGTTTGCAGGTGCGTTTGGGCCAAGGAGAACCATCAATCTTCAACTGTTGGGTTTTATGTCCTAAAACTCGTGGTTTGTAAACTGAATGTATATTCTATTTTGCAATAAAGTTGTTATTGAGATTTATTCAGTAAAGTTGTTATTGAATAAAATGAATTGTTTTTACTTTTAACCTAACTCCAATAAACAAAGAACCCATGGCTATAGGTTGTATACTTGAACTTCATGTATGACATGATTGTGGATCAAGTTCAAGTAATAGCCAGAACGGTCTATAGTATAGGGATAAGGCTGGGTACCTTATCCTGGGGACACTATTGGACGCGGCCCACTTTGTATAGTACAAACGATGTGATCCGAAATCGTTCATGTGGAGACATGTGAGTGGGGGCGTCCTATGCAATGAGTTTGCATAAGACTGAACCGCGAAACAAGTCGCTCTTTCTTTATAACTCCGTTTACTGTAAAGACCGATTTTTTTCATATGATGACCTAGGTAACTCGATCTGAATCCTGAGCACGCTATGAACTCCTGTTTATTCGGGCTTATCCTTTGACTTGTATGGGTGAGAGTGGCCCGAGATCGCCGACTCAATAAGCCTACCATCTTGGGGATAAGACCGGGTAGGTAGCTGGGAACATAGTCCTGCGAGATGGAATTCACTCCTACCCGCTGTGAGGGATTAGTAGAGAGGTTGTTCCCTTAAGTGCTGACTCCGGGTCTTGAACTAGGGATCCCACCCTCTCATTGGCCCGAGAGGGACTTGGTATAGTGATGAGATCACATACCAATCGGTTTGGTGGTTGGACCACAAACCAATAGTTCATTAGAGGATCAGTGGGACTTAAGGAACAAGATGTAATTACGGGGGTAAAACGATTATTTTGACCCAACTGTAATTACGAACGACCTGTGAAGGATCGACTTACTGATGATGGTTATATCAAGAGGACAGAAATATATCTACGGTGAGGAGAGTGCAACCCTTGGACTTTAGTGGAGTCTCCGGGGGTTAACGAATGTTGGTTAGCTTGGTTAAAGAGTTTGACCGGTTAATCTCGTATCGTTGGAGCTCATGATCTGTAGGTCCTTTAGGTTCTCCTGGCTAGCTCGGATTAAGTCGTGTAACAATATGAGAGAAAAAGAATTTGAATTTATTGAAATTCGGTTTTGGAAGAATGATGGACATATTTAAATATGATTTAAATATGGGATCGGTGTAAAACATGAATAGGGATTCATGTGTGATGATTCGGTTTAAGAAACCGGGATTAGTCTTATTATTTAATTAATATTTGATATTGAATTAAATAATAATATTAATTAATTAAAAAGTTTAATTAATTATAATTTATTTTGCTTATTAAAATTAATTATGAATTAATTTTAAAATGACAAAATATTACAAGTGTGATTATAAGTCAAAGTGGAATTATCCATGTTGAGTGGATTTATCCAAGTTGAGTGGGTTTATCCAAGTTGTGAAGTGGATTGTGAATCACCAACAACATGCATATAAACTCATCAATTTTGGAACACTTGGTTGAAGACTAATCCATCCAATTTGAGGTGTCATGCTAAGCAAAGACTTTGTTGCATGAGAATTGCCTATAAATTGGATGAAGTTCAAATGGTTTGGAGTTGATGAAATTTCAAAGAGTTTGAATGTTGGATGAGCATGAAGAGTTCATGTTACTTGAGAAATTAGAAAGCTAAGTGTTAGACTTCTTCTCACAAAATCCTCATCACTTTCATCTTCCCATCTTCTTCTTCCAAACTTTTTCTTTCATAAAGGAGTCCCACCACTCCGTTGCTCGGCCCGAGGATAGCGGGACTACCGGAGGTGGTTCTCGAGGAGTTCGAGGGAAGCTTCGAAGGGTTCGTGAGGAGATTTGAGCTTTGGAAGAGAAGTCTTTAGAACTACAAGAGGTATGTGTTCTAATTCCTTTTATTTCAAAGCTTTGTGCATGTTTCTTATTTAGCTAAATTGATGAAATTAGAGTGCCAATGATCCGTCTCGCTTCCGCTGCGCTACATGCGCTCCATCAATTGGTATCAGAGCGTTTTTTGGTCACTCAATTTGCATCAATTTGAGCTCGGTGGGTATTTGTTTTAGAAATTAAATTTCTGGACGTCTAAAGTGTGATTCCGGTTTTGGCATTTTTTTTGAGCTTTTATTTGTACTTTGTTTTGTAATTGCCCGGGCGTGTATGGGCTTTAATGTGTGAAGAAGAGTCTGTAAAAAATTCGGAGTCATTAGAGTCCATATAGGCTTTCAATTCAAAGACAGAAGCTCGGGTGTCGAAAAAAACAGCATGCTGTTTTTTTGCTGTTTTTTTTTTTCTGCAAAATTCCAGCACAAAACCGGTTCAGCGCAAGGTGGAAGAAACAGTCCGGTTCGGTCCTCGGATGGTCCGGTTCACTGAAAGTCAGACCGGTTCCTTGTTCTTCACCCTCTGGAGGTCCGGTTCAGCGTTCGTTGGGTCCAGTTCGGGTCGGTATTGGTCCAGTTACGGGCTGTTGAAGTCGGGACAGCTGTTATGGACCGGTTCAGTTTTTTTTTTGAAGTTTTGAAGTTGCTGTTTTTTTTTTGTCGGTTCAAGCAAATTCAAGCTGGTTCGTGGCGGTTCGAAGGGTTCGGAAGCGTCTCAACTTAGTTGATGAATTATTATTGTAATAATTTAGTTGCTTGCTTGTCCGTGATGCCAAAACCGGTCCACTTTAGTGTGTTTAATTAATTATGCATTGTGAATGTATGTTTTAATTAAGGTATCTTGTATGTGCATAAAGTATGCCATATAGATTTCAAATCCCACCATAGGAAGCATGTTGCATGCATTGAAAGTATAATATAAGTGTTATGTTGTATAGTATGCATGCTTAATTCATGAGAATTAATATAAGTGTTATAATAATTTATGAATTGGATGTTGCTTGTTTAAAAGTAAAATTAATATAAGTGTTATATTAATTGTGAAATTAAACATACAACATAGTTGCCTTAGTTGAATATAATTGTTATATTCTTGCTTGGGAAGCATGTTATAAATTGAATGTAATGGTTATATTCTAGCTTAGGAAGCATGTTATAGAATGTCTTTGTTTTATAAAGCGTTGTAAAATGAGATAGACATTTAAAATCTATAACAAAGATAAATGCATGCTCACTAAGGGTTAAAGAATTCCAATGCGATTAGGAATTTAGTATCGATTCGTTTTAATAGTTAAAATAGGTCGATATCTTGTAAAGCTAAGGTTACGAGAGAACTCACCCGGTTTGATCCTGCACTAAGGTTGGAGGTATTTAAGATGACGGTTTACGGAACACCTCCTACCTGGGGATCGATCCGGTACTTGAGTTAAGTTAACCCGGCTTTATGAGCATGCACGTGAGAGGTGTAAGGTTATAAAACGTTTATCACCTAGACATCTTAGGTAAAAGTATGTTCTACCTAGACTTAGGTTTTATTGTCTTAGCCGGATAATGCCTAAGTAAAACTTTACCCAAACCATTCTAAAATACTTAGTAGTGGTGTTGAGAAGGTATATATGATATATCAATCTCCTCCTACGTTCTCCGCAAAGTTCACACCGTGAGATTTATGCTCGGCCTCGTGATGTCAATAGGGCATCCCCATTCGGATGGTGTTTGCATAAATCAAGAGCAAGGTGAATGGAGAAAGTATTTATAGTAAGTGGGAGAAGGAAGTATGTCAATACATCCTGCGGTCTCCTCCATTAGGTTGAACCGTGAGATTCCCATGTTCCGCCTGCTGGTTGCCCATAGTAGCACCGTCCATTCGGAGGGCCGTTTCATGGGAGTCGGAACAACTCAATCTCCAGAAATGGATAGGGTCTCTTAGGTCCATTCCCAACTCTGACATTTCCATTCGGTTGCACTGTTGGGGCCGACCTCTGAGTTCTGAAAATGGCGGGTCACACTTACAAGGATTACTAAGTTGTTAGTAGATTCTTGACCGAAGTAGCGATAACTAAGGTGCTATAGGAATATGAGTTATTCTGGTATTAGCATTTAGTCAAGAATGTCTTGGTTCAGTGAAGGAGTGATTGACTGCCCCTCGGTAGCGGTTGCTCTGACTCACTGAAGTATCGTTGCAAATTAATAATGATTTTTTGGGTACATTATTACTTTTGCTAAAGTTCTTGATTGGTTGTTAAAAATAGGTTAAGTTCAATTCACTAATAGAATTCATTCTTTTCAGCATGTCTAGCTCGTTTATCCAATTACTAGCTTCTGATAAACTAAACGGCGATAACTACACGACCTGGAAATCGAACTTGAATACGATTCTTGTTATCGATGATCTTAGGTTTGTCTTAACAGAGGAATGTCCTCCCCCTCCTAGCTCATCTGCAACTCGAACTGTTCGAGATGCATTTGACAGGTGGACTAGGGCTAATGATAAAGCCCGAGTCTACATCTTGGCCAGCACATCCGATGTGTTAGCTAAGAAGCATGAGGTAATGGTCTCCGCTAAGGAGATCATGGATTCATTACAGATGATGTTTGGACAACCGTCCTCATCGGTCTATCATGATACCCTCATGGCGAGCAAAGCTGAGAAGAAACAACTAAGTAAATATGATTTACTCGTTGTTGAAACATGTTTAGTGGAACATGATAGTTCTGCCTGGATACTGGATTCAGGAGCCACTAACCATGTTTGTTCTTCTTTCCAGGAAACTAGTTCCTGGCAGCTGCTTGCTGAAGGTGAGATAACTCTCAGGGTTGGAACAGGAGAGGTTGTCTCAGCCAAGGCAGTGGGAACTGTCAAGTTGTTATATAGAGATAGTTTCATTTTACTTGAAAATGTACTGTTGGTTCCTAGCTTTAAAAGGAACCTTGTATCTATCTCTTGTTTACTTGAACATTTGTATAAAGTATCTTTTGATTTTAATGAAGCGTTCATTAGCAAAAGAGGTGTACATATATGTTCTGCGAAACTTGAAAACAACTTGTATGTGTTAAGACCAACAGAGGCAAAAGCTATTTTGAACACCGAGATGTTTAAAACAGCTCAAACTCAAACTAAAAGGCAGAAACTTTCTCCAAGTACCTATCTTTGGCACTTGAGACTAGGCCACATTAATCTCAATAGGATTGGGAGATTGGTTAAGAGTGGTCTCCTAAATCAGTTAGAGGACAACTCTTTACCACCATGTGAGTCTTGTCTTGAGGGCAAGATGACCAAACGATCTTTTTCTGAAAAAGGTCATAGGTCCAAAGAAACTCTAGAGCTTGTACATTCAGATCTTTGTGGTCCGATGAATGTTAAAGCACGGGGAGGGTATGAATATTTCATCAGCTTCATTGATGATTATTCTAGGTACGGCTATCTTTACCTAATGCATCATAAGTCCGAAGCTCTTGAAAAGTTCAAGGAGTATAAGGCAGAGGTTGAGAACACATTAGGTAAAACGATTAAAATACTCCGATCAGATCGAGGTGGAGAGTATATGGATTTAAGATTCCAGGACTATATGATAGAACATGGAATACTATCCCAACTCTCAGCGCCCGGAACACCGCAGCAGAACGGTGTGTCCGAAAGGAGAAATAGAACCCTGTTAGACATGGTTCGATCTATGATGAGCTATGCTCAACTGCCTAGTTCGTTTTGGGGATATGCAGTAGAGGCTGCTGTATATATTTTGAACATGGTTCCCTCTAAGAGTGTTTCAGAAACACCTTATGAGTTATGGAGAGGGCGTAAAGGTAGTTTACGTCACTTCAGAATTTGGGGGTGTCCGGCACATGTGTTGGTGCCCAATCCAAAGAAATTGGAACATCGTTCAAAATTATGCCTATTCGTAGGCTACCCCAAGGAAACGAAAGGTGGTCTATTTTACGATCCTCAACAAGATAAGGTGCTTGTATCGACAAACACCACATTCTTAGAGGAAGACCACATGAGAGATCATCAACCTTCGAGCAAAATTGTTTTGACCGAACTTTCCAGGAAAGCTACAGATGGGTCAACAAGAGTTGTTGATCAGGCTGGTCCTTCTCAAGAGTTGAGAATACCTCGACGTAGTGGGAGGGATGTGAGACAACCCGACCGCTACATGGGTTTAACGGAAACCCAGGTCGTCATACCTGATGACGGCGTTGAGGATCCATTGACCTTTAAACAGGCAATGAATGACATAGACAAGGACCAGTGGCTTAAAGCCATGGACCTCGAAATGGAGTCGATGTACTTCAATTCGGTCTGGGATCTTGTAGAGCAACCTGATGGTGAAAGACCTATCGGTTGTAAGTGGATCTACAAGAGGAAACGAGACCAAGCCGGTAAGGTGCAAACCTTTAAGGCTCGACTTGTGGCAAAGGGTTATTCCCAGAGGGAAGGGGTGGACTATGAAGAAACCTTCTCCCCTGTTGCCATGTTAAAGTCGATTAGAATACTCTTGTCCATTGCCACGTTTTATGATTATGAAATTTGGCAAATGGATGTCAAGACAGCCTTTCTTAATGGCAATCTTGAAGAGAGTATCTATATGGCTCAACCAGAGGGGTTCATAATTCAGGGTCAAGAGCAAAAGGTTTGCAAGCTTAATCGATCCATTTATGGGTTGAAGCAAGCGTCTAGATCCTGGAATATAAGGTTTGATACTGCGATCAAATCTTATGGCTTTGAACAGAATGTTGACGAACCTTGTGTCTACAAGAAAATAGTCAATTCTGTTGTAGCTTTCTTAGTCTTATATGTAGATGATATCCTACTCATTGGGAATGATGTAGGGTTTCTGACTGACGTTAAGCAATGGCTAGCGACCCAATTCCAAATGAAAGATTTGGGAGAGGCTCAGTTTGTTCTAGGGATTCAAATCGTAAGGAATCGTAAGAACAAAACGCTAGCGCTGTCTCAAGCATCTTATATCGACAAGGTGTTGATACGATATTCGATGCAGAATTCCAAGAAGGGTTCTTTACCTTTCAGGCATGGAATTCAATTGTCAAAGGAAGAGTGTCCTAAGACACCTCAAGAAGTTGAGGATATGAGACGAATTCACTATGCATCAGCAGTCGGTAGTCTGATGTACGCCATGTTATGTACACGACCCGACATATGCTATGCAGTGGGAATTGTCAGTAGGTACCAGTCCAATCCAGGATATAATCATTGGACTGCCGTTAAACACATCCTCAAGTATCTTCGGAGAACGAGAGACTATGTGCTCATGTATGGCGCAAAGGATTTGATCCTTACAGGATACACTGACTCTGATTTTCAAACCGATAAGGATTCGAGGAAATCCACATCGGGATCAGTGTTCACTCTTAACGGAGGGGCAATAGTATGGAGGAGTATAAAGCAAGGTTGTATTGCTGACTCCACCATGGAAGCTGAGTATGTCGCGGCTTGCGAAGCTGCGAAAGAGGCTGTATGGCTTAGAAAGTTCTTGACGGATTTGGAAGTTGTTCCAAATATGAATTTGCCTATCACACTTTATTGTGATAATACTGGTGCTGTGGCAAATTCGAGAGAACCAAGAAGCCATAAGCGTGGAAAGCACATTGAGCGGAAATATCATCTCATCAGGGAGATAGTGCATCGAGGAGACGTGATCGTCATGCAGATCGCCTCAGAGCACAATATTGCTGATCCGTTTACAAAGTCCCTCACGGCTAAAGTGTTCGAGGGGCACCTAGTGAGTCTAGGACTACGAGTTGTACAGTAGGATAGTAGGAGAAAAGCCATGGAAATATTTGATATGCCAGTTTTTCTCATCCCGCATGTAATACTCCACGACGTTTTAGTCCAAGTGGGAGTTTGTTGGGTTTTATGTCCTAAAACTCGTGGTTTGTAAACTGAATGTATATTCTATTTTGCAATAAAGTTGTTATTGAGATTTATTCAGTAAAGTTGTTATTGAATAAAATGAATTGTTTTTACTTTTAACCTAACTCCAATAAACAAAGAACCCATGGCTATAGGTTGTATACTTGAACTTCATGTATGACATGATTGTGGATCAAGTTCAAGTAATAGCCAGAACGGTCTATAGTATAGGGATAAGGCTGGGTACCTTATCCTGGGGACACTATTGGACGCGGCCCACTTTGTATAGTACAAACGATGTGATCCGAAATCGTTCATGTGGAGACATGTGAGTGGGGGCGTCCTATGCAATGAGTTTGCATAAGACTGAACCGCGAAACAAGTCGCTCTTTCTTTATAACTCCGTTTACTGTAAAGACCGATTTTTTTCATATGATGACCTAGGTAACTCGATCTGAATCCTGAGCACGCTATGAACTCCTGTTTATTCGGGCTTATCCTTTGACTTGTATGGGTGAGAGTGGCCCGAGATCGCCGACTCAATAAGCCTACCATCTTGGGGATAAGACCGGGTAGGTAGCTGGGAACATAGTCCTGCGAGATGGAATTCACTCCTACCCGCTGTGAGGGATTAGTAGAGAGGTTGTTCCCTTAAGTGCTGACTCCGGGTCTTGAACTAGGGATCCCACCCTCTCATTGGCCCGAGAGGGACTTGGTATAGTGATGAGATCACATACCAATCGGTTTGGTGGTTGGACCACAAACCAATAGTTCATTAGAGGATCAGTGGGACTTAAGGAACAAGATGTAATTACGGGGGTAAAACGATTATTTTGACCCAACTGTAATTACGAACGACCTGTGAAGGATCGACTTACTGATGATGGTTATATCAAGAGGACAGAAATATATCTACGGTGAGGAGAGTGCAACCCTTGGACTTTAGTGGAGTCTCCGGGGGTTAACGAATGTTGGTTAGCTTGGTTAAAGAGTTTGACCGGTTAATCTCGTATCGTTGGAGCTCATGATCTGTAGGTCCTTTAGGTTCTCCTGGCTAGCTCGGATTAAGTCGTGTAACAATATGAGAGAAAAAGAATTTGAATTTATTGAAATTCGGTTTTGGAAGAATGATGGACATATTTAAATATGATTTAAATATGGGATCGGTGTAAAACATGAATAGGGATTCATGTGTGATGATTCGGTTTAAGAAACCGGGATTAGTCTTATTATTTAATTAATATTTGATATTGAATTAAATAATAATATTAATTAATTAAAAAGTTTAATTAATTATAATTTATTTTGCTTATTAAAATTAATTATGAATTAATTTTAAAATGACAAAATATTACAAGTGTGATTATAAGTCAAAGTGGAATTATCCATGTTGAGTGGATTTATCCAAGTTGAGTGGGTTTATCCAAGTTGTGAAGTGGATTGTGAATCACCAACAACATGCATATAAACTCATCAATTTTGGAACACTTGGTTGAAGACTAATCCATCCAATTTGAGGTGTCATGCTAAGCAAAGACTTTGTTGCATGAGAATTGCCTATAAATTGGATGAAGTTCAAATGGTTTGGAGTTGATGAAATTTCAAAGAGTTTGAATGTTGGATGAGCATGAAGAGTTCATGTTACTTGAGAAATTAGAAAGCTAAGTGTTAGACTTCTTCTCACAAAATCCTCATCACTTTCATCTTCCCATCTTCTTCTTCCAAACTTTTTCTTTCATAAAGGAGTCCCACCACTCCGTTGCTCGGCCCGAGGATAGCGGGACTACCGGAGGTGGTTCTCGAGGAGTTCGAGGGAAGCTTCGAAGGGTTCGTGAGGAGATTTGAGCTTTGGAAGAGAAGTCTTTAGAACTACAAGAGGTATGTGTTCTAATTCCTTTTATTTCAAAGCTTTGTGCATGTTTCTTATTTAGCTAAATTGATGAAATTAGAGTGCCAATGATCCGTCTCGCTTCCGCTGCGCTACATGCGCTCCATCAATGTCATATATCAGAATGGATGGAGGAGAAAGAACGAATCCCTGAAATAACGGAAATTAACAGAAAAAGATCAGTCAACTTACGGTTTTCACTTGAATAATTGCGGTCACCGCAATGTTTTCGCAATTCATTCGCAATGCTCATTTTTTCATTCTTTTCCTTCGGTTTTCAACCCTTTTTCTACCTATTGTACATAAGTCCTATTTTAGCTACCTTCTTCTAATTCTCATATTAAAGCATAGGTTTAGGCTAAATGCTAACAAAAACACCTAAAAGTGTACATCTTCCTAAGCTAAATGGGTTCTAAATAAGTCACTTTCAGAGACTTAACAGCCACCCTCAGAAGAATGATAAACAGAATTGAGCAAGGAGAAAAAGAGACCGTTCTCGAGTGTTGGGATAGATTTGGTCGGTTGTGTGAGGATTGTCCCAACCACCAAATAACTGACCAACACCTCATTCAGAATTTCGATGAAGGTCTCTTACCGCCAAACCGACAGTTAGTTGATGTCGCCAGTGGAGGTTCGCTCATGGACAAGACACCCGCCGAAGCTAGAGCTTTGATTTCTAACGTAGCTAGAAGCTTGGAGCGGAGTGGAGATAGAGACAAGGAACAGACTCGCCTGACGAAGGACGTGGATGAGCTTAAGGCCCAACTTTTTGTGGTAAGTAACGTTGTTCTTGCTTTGAAAGATCACTTACAACCCCGTCTTTCTGCTTCAGGTAGATCCTTGGAAGAAATACTTGAATCACAACATAGGGAAACTCGAGAGCAGTTTCAAACTCTGAGCGAAATAGTGATTCAAGTTAGTAAGAGGTTGACAGTGATGGAGCATCAGAATGCAGAAAACGCTAGTGCCATCACTCTGAGAAGTGGGAAGCAGCTTCCCACGAGTACCCCGCCGGTGGAAGTCGATCATGGCCACAGCGAGCCAGAGACAAAAAATCCCGAACCACGGTGGAAAGGGGTAAATTTCGATCCTACATGTACTAGAGTTTATGTGCTTAAGGCTCCTTTTCCTAGCAGGTTAGCAAGACCGCCTAAGGAGAACTACGAGGAGGAGTTCCTGGACACATTCAGGAAGGTAGAGATCAATATCCCTCTGTTGGATGCCCTAAAGGAAATTCCAAGGTACACCAAGTTCCTAAAAAGACTATGCACCAACCAGAGGAAGACAAAGAAGAGTGAACGCGTCGTGGTAAGTAAGAACGTCTCAGCTTTGATCACAAAGAACTTACCGGTTAAATGCGACAATCCAGGTATGTTCTCTCTCCCTTGTAAGATAGAAGGCATGCAAATTAGAAAAGCAATGCTGGATTTAGGAGCCTCCATTAGTGTTATGCCCTATTCCATTTATCAGAAACTGAAATTGAAAGAAATGAAGGAAACAGGAATAGTTATTCAACTTGCTGATAGATCTTCTGTGCTTCCTTTAGGAGTAGTTGAAGATGTGTTAGTGCAAGTTAATGAATTAATTTTTCCTGTTGATTTTTATGTTCTGAAAATGGATGGAAATTCTTCCTCTTCGCCTGCTTCGATCTTATTAGGTAGGCCCTTTATGAAAACTGCTAAAACTAAGATAAATGTTGATAAGGACATTTTATCTGTTGAGTATGGCGGAGAGGTTGTTGAGATGCATTTGCCCAATGTAGAAGAGTATGATGAGGATGTATTCTCTCTTTGTCAAGTAGATAAATTTGAATCTCTAGCACAGAATGAATGCATGACTGTTGAGGATGGGGATGACCCATTATTTTTAACTGAATTTTTTGATGAACATGAGTTGCATGAACCACCCTTGACTGAATTTTGTGATTCAACTGTTTCTGCCTTGACAATTGTTGAGAATCCTGCTAAGATGCTCCCTTCCACTTTGCCTTGCACTATAGGTGATAAAATGATTAATCAAGCCATGCTAGATTTAGGACCGTTGATTAATGTTAAGTCACATGCTGTTTTTAATGAGCTTAAACTGAATGACTTGCATGAATCTGGTGCTATTATGCAATTGGCTGATAATTCCTATGTGCACCCCTTGAAAAAGGTGGAAGACGTTTTGGGCAGAGTAACTGACCTGTACTTTCCTGCTGATTCTTATACTCTTGAAACGAATGATAAACCCTCTCATGTTTTTGCATCAATTTTATGGGAATGACCTTTTATGAAACCTGCAAAAATTAAAATTGATGTTGTATGTGTGCAGAAGGCACGAGAGAAAGAATTGTTCGTGGATTTTTGCAGGAAGGATGAAATTAGGAAGATGGATGGGGCATCTTCCAAGTTCGATTATGGATGAGAGGATACGAGAATACAGTCGAGCAATCGACTTTAAAAATTTGCGCTTCTCGAAGGCACACGAGCTTGGACTGTAATTCTGTTATTTACTGCTTTGTTTTTGTTTATTTTAGCTTTTGAATTTGTTGTTTGTTTACTTGTTTTCTTAGGAGAAAAGGTGGAATGGCCGACAATTCGAGTTTATATTGGAAGACGATGATGCACATCTCTACCCGTTGGCCCCATAAAATTCAGGGGAGGTTTTCTGTTCCCTTAGAGTTTTATTGTTTCGATTGTTTAATGCATTGGGGACAATTCATATCTTAAGGTGGGGGGTGGAGTTTGTTGAAAGGAAAGACTTCTTTGTAGTTGTAGGGCTTGTGTATACTCTGATTTTTAGATTAGAATCTGAATGCATGTTGTCCGATGAGGACAGTCTGTGATATGCTTGCGAACACTCTGTATTTGTGTAATTCGAAAAATTTGACAATGTATGCTCATTTTGAGCCTATTTTAAAAACATTTATGTTATTTCCCTACATTCACTGAGCACATAGCCCTCTTATTCTCAGTTCTGTAGGTTTAGAATGATTTTATTTGGTCTTAAACCTTGTTGTCACCCCGAAAGGTACCATTAGGGAGGTTGGATGTGTTAGGAGTAGTAATAATTCATTTGTTGTATAGCGAAGCTATTGCCAAAAAAAAAAAAGTAAGCATGAAAATAAAAACTCTAGAGTTGCTCCTCCTTCTTGTGTTGCCCGTGTAACCAGAGGCGATCGTGTACCCACGGTTGTCACTGCATGAAAGGGGAACGAATAGAAGTGAGCAATAGTCCTTAAAAACGTGAAGCTAAATTTGGCTTGACGTGTTAGGCTCTCTTGGAGAAATAAAAAAAAATAGCTTAAAAGGAACAATGGGTACAAAGTACTCAAAGAAAAGAAAATAATTTAGGCCTTTTGTTTTGTTGCGCTTTCTATCACTAAAAGCCGTTAGACTGTTCTTATTGCCATAAGTAGGGGGAAAACGAGTCATAGGGCTGTATAAGGTTATTTCGGGCTTGCATGAGCTAGGTTGAGAGGTGCTAAACACACACACACGTAAGGGATTAGGAGTAAAAATTTTGGAATGTTTTCAACGTTTGCATGCATTTGATGGTTTTACATTTATTTAAGTACCTTGTTTCACAAGCATTGAGGTTAGAGTTTTCAGCATGCATTTAATTCTTTGGAGATAATTTAGAGTATACCTTGCTCGAGGACTAGCAAGATTTAGGTCGGGGGTATTTTGATAGCTCTAAAATAGAGTTATTATTATGTCTTTAATACTAGCTAAAAACCATGCTTAATATTGATTAAATGCCTTTTTGTAGGTAAATTCATGATCGAGAGCACGAGAAGTCCATTCATGATTTTCAGGGCTAAATCGGGCACTTTAGGAGTTTCGGGAAGTGTTCGGGTCAAGGAGATAGGCAAAAAAGAGCTCGGGAGCCAAAAATACCAAAAATTGGGCTTAGACCCGAGAGGGCAGTGCCCAGGCGCCCAATCGAAGGCATCAGGCAGTAAGCCCAGCGCCCAGGCGCTGGCCGACAGCGCCCAAGCGCTGTCGCAAACCTCCCAGACCCAGACGCAGCGCCTAGGCGCCCGACATCGTTCCAGACCCGAGACGCCAGCGCCCCTGCGCTGGCCGTGCAGCGCCTCTGCGCGAAAACCCGAGAGCTCAGCGGTGCGGCGCTGCCGCACAGCGCCTAGGCGCTCGACATTAAAAATTCCCAGATCGCGCAGCGCTGCCCCGCAGCGCCTAGGCGCCCGTCATCATTTCTTCCCAGAGAGGTTAGCGCCCAGGCGCTGCCCCGATTCCGCGCGCGCGCACTCCTAGCGCCTTACCGCCCACTTATGGCGCCTAGGCGCTGGCCCGACGGGAAAATGGGTATAAATACCCATTTTTCTTAATTTAGGGCTTTCTCTTTTGGCTCTTCTCCTACCTCTTTCGAATTTTGGCCATTTTGAGCCATTTGTGGCACTCTTCTTCATCTCCATGGATAGCTAAACAAGTAAGTGTTTGATTTCGAGTTTGGGATTGTAATCAATTTGGATTAAGGGGAGATTTGCCCTAATTTGTGTATGGATTAGATTGTCTTCCTTATGAATCTTCTTCCTTGTTCTTCATCTAAATAGCTTGGGTAACTGATTAGGAGTGACGCCTGAGTCCTTATGCATTCTTTACCGTTAGAGATTAGGACGTATAATTGCCTCAATCGCTAGGTAACACAAATCTGAATATGGGTATTTAGTTAGATCCCAAGTGACAGTTGGGGGTAGAAATTAGATAACCTTCATGTTAGATTTTGGGTAAAGAGGAAAAATCGATTTAGTCTCCGGGTTAATTCGTCGCAATGTTCCCGTCTCTGTCCGTTAATCATTTTAGGATTGATCACCTTATTTTGAGTAACTGTCAAGAACAATTAGAATTGCACTTTTCTAATTGTATATTTGGGTCGTTTGAGTTAGAAATAACCAAACGAATTGCGTGCTTTAAGCGTTGTGTCTATGTATTTAGTTATCGATGATCCAAACACCAATTGTGATCAATCCCATTCTTTGAAGTCTAACATGCCATTTAAATTTGTTACTTCACAGTTTTTATTGTTTTAATTTTTCGTTAGCTACAATAGTTAGAGCTCCCTTTTAAAATCCAATTTCCCATATTTTTACCGTTAGCAATTTAGAATTAATTAAGTTTGAATTAAGCTAATTCCCTATGGTTCGACCCGGTTAAATTAGTCGGTATAATCGACTTATAAATATTATTTTGGCAAGCCTCGACAGCTTGAAATTTGTGAACGTACAAAAAGTTCACTACCAACGGCGTTGAGGATCCATTGACCTATATACAGTCAATGAATGACATAGACAAGAACCAGTGGCTTAAAGCCATGGACCTCGAAATGGAGTCGATGTACTTCAATTCAGTATGGGATCTTGTAAAGAAACTTGATGGTGAAAAACCTATCGGTTGCAAGTGGATCTACAAGAGGAAACGAGACCAAGTCGGTAAGGTACAAACCTTTAAGGCTCGACTTGTGGCAAAGGGTTATTCCCAGAGGGAAGTGGTGGATTATGAAGAAACCTTCTCCCTTGTTGCCATGTTAAAGGCGATTAGAATACTTTTATTCATTGCCACGTTTTATGATTATGAAATTTGGCAAATGGATGTCAAGACAACCTTTCTAAATGGCAATCTTGAAGAGAGTATCTATATGGCTCAACTAGAGGGGTTCATAGTTCAGGGTCAAGAGCAAAAGGTTTGCAAGCTTAATCGATCCATTTATAGGTTGAAGCAAGCGTCTAGATCCTAGAATATAAGGTTTGATACAACGATCAAATATTATGGCTTTGAACAAAATATTGACGAACCTTGTGTTTATAAGAAAATAGTCAATTTTGTTGTAGCTTTCTTAGTCTTATACGTAGATGGCATCCTACTCATTGGGAATAATGTAGGATTCCTGACTGATGTTAAGTAATGGCTAGCGACCCATATCCAAATGAAAGATTTGGGAGAGGCTCAGTTTGTTCTAGGGATTCAAATCGTAAGGAATCGTAAGAACAAAACGCTAGTGCTGTCTCAAGCATCTTATATCGACAAGGTGTTGATACAATATTCGATGCAGAATTCCAAGAAGGGTTCCTTACATTTTAGGCACGGAATTCAATTGTCAAAGGAAGAGTGTCCTAAGACACCTCAAGAAGTTGAGGATATGAGACGAATTCCCTGTGCATCAGCAGTCGATAGTCTGATGTACGCCATGTTATGTACAAGACCCGACATATGCTATGCAGTAGGAATTGTCAGTAGGTACCAGTCCAATCTGGGATACTACATTGGACTGCCGTTAAACACATCCTCAAGTATCTTCGAAGAACGAGGGACTATGTGCTCGTGTATGGCGCGAAGGATTTGATCCTTACAGGATACACTGACTATGATTTTCAAACCGATAAGGATTCGAGGAAATCTACATCGGGATCACTGTTCGCTCTTAACGGAGGGGCAATAGTATGGAGGAGTATAAAACAAGGTTGTATTGTTCACTCCACCATGGAAGTTGAGTATGTCACGGCTTGCGAAGCTGCAAAAGAAGCTGTATGGCTTAGGAAGTTCTTGACGGATTTGGAAGTTGTTCCAAATAGGAATTTGCCTATCACACTTTATTGTGATAATACTGGTGTTGTGGCAAATTTCAGAGAACCAAGAAGCCATAAGCGTGGAAAGCACATTGAGCAAAAATATCATCTCATTAGGGAGATAGTGCATCGAGGAGACGTGATCGTTATGCAGATCGCCTCGGTGCCTAATATTGTTGATCCGTTTACGAAGTCCCACATGGCTAAAGTGTTCGAGGGGCACCTAGTGAGTTTAGGACTGCGAGTTGTACAGTAGGACAGTGGGAGAAAAGCCATGGATGTCTTCTATACTCCAGTTTTTCTCATCCAGCATAAAATACTCCACTGACGTTTTAGTCCAAGTGGGAGTTTGTTGGGTTTTATGTCCTAAAACTCGTGGTTTGTAAACTGAATGTATATTCTATTTTGCAATAAAGTTGTTATTGAGATTTATTCAGTAAACTTGTTATTGAATAAAGTGAATTGTGTTTACCTTTAACCTAACTCCAATAAACAAAGAACCCGTGGCTATAGGTTGTATACTTGAACTTCATGTGTGACATGATTGTGGATCAAGGTCAAGTAATAGCCAAAACGGTCTAAGTATAGGGATAAGGCTGGGTACCTTATCCTGGGGACACTTTTGGACGCAGCCCGCTTTGAATAGTACAAACAATGTGATCCAAAATCGTTCATGTGGAGACATGAGAGTGGGGGCGTCCTGTGCAATGAGTTTGCATAATACGAACGACCTGTGAATGATCGACTTACTGATGATAGTTATATCAAGAGAACACAATATATCTACAGTGAGAAGAGTGCAGCCCTTGGACTTTAGTGGAGTCTCCGGGGGTTAACGAATGTTGATTAGATCGGTTAAATAGTTTAGCCGGTTAATCTTGTATCGTTAGAGCTCATGATTTGTAGGTCCTTTAGTTTCTCCTGGTTAGCTCAGATTAAGCCGTGTAGCAATATGAGAGAAAAGAATTTGAAGTGATTCAAATTCGGTTTTGAGAACGAGGTATGACATATTTAAATATGATTTAAATATAGAATCGGTCTAAAATAAGAATAGGGATTCATATGCGAAAAGTCGGTTTTCGGAAAACCAGGATTAGCCTTATTATTTAATTAATATTTGATATTGAATTAAATAATATTAATAATTAATTAAAAAGTTTAATTAATTAAAATATATATTATATTATTTAAAAATTAATTTTGAATTAATTTTATATAAATATTAAAATAATATACATATGTTAATGTGATTTGTCGAACATTTGCATGTTTGACACCTTTCAAGCATGTATAATCCATGAAGCTTAGTTAGTAAGTTTGCTTGAAGGTGTATATAAGATGGACTTCTTCATTTGTTGAAGGCTAATGTTAAGTTGAGCTGATTGTCATTCAAACTCAAAGCTCCATCGCCCAAGACCTTCTCCCTTCCTTAAGCCAAAGCCTCTCTCACAAAGGAGTTCCACAACCCCGCTGCTCGGCTTGAGGATAACTGGATTACTCTGAGGGTGGTCTTCGAACTGTTCGAGAGGTGATCATGCAATGATTTTGCAGAGGAGGTTGTTGCAGAGACAAAAATACAAAGATAAAAAATGTATGTTTTTTGTTCTGTCTTCCATCGCACAGGCTGTGCGATAGCTATGCGACAGCACAGATGGTTGTGCGATGGTTGTGCGATCATACAGTGAGCTATGCGACAACACAGTTTGTTGTGCGATGGTTGTGCAATCGCACAGTGAGTTATGCGATAGTTGTTCGATCGTACAGGTTTGTTGTACGATGGTTGTGCAATCGCACAAGCAGCTATGCGATCGCGTAGAGTTCTGTGCGACACCTATCCGATCACATAGGTTTACTATGCGATAGGTGTGTGCGACCTAATCACACAGTGAGCTTATGCGATATTCATGACATCGCATAGGCTGCTTCCTGAAACTTGTGTGATCGCACACAACCTAGCTGTGCGATAGCTATGCGATCACACATACTTTCTTTTGATACTCATTGATTGCTGGAGATCCAAACCAAAAAAGGCTTCTGTTGCGCCTCTGGTTATGCTTCACTCCCTTCAATCATTACCTTCAACATTGAATTAGGAGATTTACAAATATTCCATCTTCCAAATCGATTTGAAACAATCATCGATTCTCAACTTTAAACTCGTTATCTTTAACAAAACTATCTACCTCAACCTTCTACATCGTTGAACGCTTAAATTGGGCTGGAAATTTCGACTCCTAAAACATTCTATGACGTATTTTCAGATGAGTAAGGATCTTCGTCTCCCTCAAGTTTCTTGTCTGTAAATTGCCGTTGTTTCAACTTTGAAAAAAAAAATGACACCCTTTTTTTCAAAATGCATGAATCTCGAAGGGTTGTTAGTCATTTTGGGATGAATTTGTTTTTTTTTTCTTTTTTGCTGTTAAACATTTTCAAATCTAAGTTGTTGATATTTTATTTTCTTCAAAACCCATGAATTTGTTAGAAACTAAAACGAAAAAACAAATTAAAATTGTTATGCGGGTTCTCCGTAAATAAGCGTATATATTAGGGATATAGTCGGGATGAAAATTGTTCACTCCATCTCCTAAAATTTTGGCAGTCATGAGATGAAAATATGAAAGTTTGTTAGATAATTTTCAATTCGATTGTTTCATTCTTGCTATTCTTGAGAATTCCCCTATTTTTATCGACATTTTCATAAGATTGAAGTATGGGCATAGGGAAAGTTGGTTCTTTCAAAACCTTGCTTGCTCTCTCTTCATTCTTTCGGCATTTTCTTCCCAGACAAAACATGAACATGTTGTTAATTGAATTCAAATTGGTGTTTAGGGACCAATAAGTCTGGGTGGTGTAGTTGGTCTTCTTTATTATTAAAACATTTTTCAAACAAATGTACATTAATATTAGATCAATTTACGTTTTTTCTCTCTCACATTTCTCGACCCTCCATGTTCCTATCTCGCTTTACATTCTCTCAAAGGTTTTATATTTTCATGGACATGTTGACATTTTTAGTCCATGGTTCTATATTGAGACGAGAGGTGAACTCACATTCTATTATAACATAGAAAATTGAAAAAAAATATAATCCAAATGTCAATAAAACATCACTAAAATTAACCTATTATTAATAATAAGAAATTTAAACTTATTTTCAAATGGTAGAAATCTTTATTTGTTAATTTATATATTTTTATGAATTTTTAATATTCATTATTTTTCAAAACATACCTGTTGACCGAGAAATTTTGGCTAATCAGCAGTTGTCACGTTATTATTCATAAAGTGACGACAAACTTACATTTAGGACGAATCTCAAATTGACTTATGTCCTAAATTAAATTTGAAAACAAAATTGTCAATTCTCGAGAAAATGCCACTTGTTTTCATCCTGACCGTTTGATCAGATAAGCTTAACCGATCAAGTTGGGTCATATTACAATTGGGCTCAGGATCAAATGTGACAAAATTCAATTGGAAATTTGGCCCAAAGCCCAATGGATTAGGCCTAAAGCTTACAAAACCCAAATCCAGATTATTTGTCCCTAAAGCCTGTCGAGCCCAAGTCCACTATGTCCCCATAGGAACTCTATAAATAGAGAATCCACCCTTCATTTGAAGGGTTCAGAAAATTTATACTCCTAAGAGCTCAGAGATAATTCACAAGCAATGAAGACTCCTTGAATCCTTCGAAGACTGAACACTCCACACCTAAAGACTTCACCTTTATGCGAAGCTAAAGATTCAACCTCGAGAAGAAGTTGTGAAGCCCTCGAGTATATTGTATTTATAACATATGCTCATTATGGGCAGTGTTCTATGTAGAGAGTTCTCAGTTGGGCACTATCTACCTCAAATTTCTACGTCGTTGAACGCTTAAATTGGGCTGGAAATTTCGACTCCTAAAACTTTCTATGACGTATTTTCGAAGTGAGTAATGATCTTCGTCTCCCTCAAGTTTCGTCTCTGTACATTGTCGTTGTTTCAACTTTGGAAAAAAAAATTGAAACCCCTTTTTTTCTTTTTTATTATTAAAACATTTTTGAGACAAATGTACATTAATATTAGATCAAATTACTTTTTCTCTCTCTCTCACAGTTTCTCGACCCTCCATGTTCCTATCTCGCTTTACATTCTCTCAAAGGTTTTATATTTTCGTGGGCATGTCGACATTTTTAGTCCATAGTTGAGAAGAGAGGTGAACTCACATTCCATTATATCATAGAAAATTGAAAAAATATAAACCAAATATAAATAAAACATCACTAATGTTAACCTATTATTATTAATAAGAATATAAACTTATTTTAAAATTGAAAAAATCTTTATTTGGAAAATTATTTATTTTATGAATTTTTTATATTCTATCATTTTTCAAAATATCCACTGAAATTATCATTTTATCAATATTTTTATCAACATTTTTATAAGATTGAAGTATGGGCCTTGGAATAGTTGGTTCTTTCCAAACCTTGCTTGCACTCTCTTCTTCCTTTTGGCATATCCTTCCAGCAAAAAAAAACATGAACATGCTTTTTAATGAAGGTTAATTATTATAGATAGATAACCTAAAATAACCGTAATGAAATATAACGAACTTATTTTATTATTTGTATTCAATATCTAACTAGATTATAAGGAAGGAAAGAGAAGACGTAATATACCTAATATGCCCTTTGTAGATCACCATTTTTACAAGACTGTCACCCAACCGATTTGTTATTTCAACTAACCAAATTTATTTATTTTAGGAATGGAAAAAACGTCACAACGCACATTCAACCCCCAAACATCAAGATATTTCTCATATTATTTCGAACTTCCATCCTAAATTTATGGTTTCAACAAAACTGATTTGAGATTGTCTTTCTGTATATATCTAGCACTCTTAATCTAATTCATTTCCCAAAAGTTACTCAAATCGCAGTAACTACGCATTTACGGTGGCTCCATCCTGAGACAATGTATCAAAGGAGGTGTAAACAGCTACATACTTACAATTGAGGGTAGATTGACAGTCATATTCATATAGACCACACCACAATATTTTTGTGTTGAGAAATAAGGTGTAATTAGGAGTATGTACCTTGAAACTAGATTGATCAGTCATGATAGCATTGCCCCATGGGTGTTCCTTAAGTATGCTACCAACAAATTACCAATAAAAGACAAAGTATGGTATCAACATACATACTTAGATTTATATAACACACATTACATCATGGTGTGGATTCGGCGTTATACATGCAGGTATACACGGGGACAATTAATTTACTTTTTAATTTCATTCGTTGAGTCAGTGTATACTAGGAAATACAAGGACAGTAAGGTCTGATTTTGTTCGTCGAGTGAGTGTATACTGAGAAATACAAGGACTGGAAGATCTGGTTTTTGTTTGTCGAGTCAGTGTATACTAAGAAATACAAAGAGTGGAAGGTCCTATTTTTGTTTCATTCAAAATTTTCAACGATTTACTAATGTTACGATTTTTTCTCCAAACTAATTTCTCTCATAAAATATGTAATTTTATCGTCAAACTTCTCGCACTAGATGCCCAAAAATAATTTCACAATTGTCCATTTTTAATCTCTTTAGGAACGAGGAAGAGAAATGATTGATCACAAGGCTATCTAAAGACATGAATCTTGTGTGGATGCTAGCAGGTTACTCAAATCGGATGTACCACGACTATTGTTTGGTCGTTGATGATGAAGTTGTAGATACGAACACATACAAAGATGACGTGTGTCTTAAGATTCTTAATACCAAAAATATGATATGAGATTATTAGTAGAGTATATAATATTATATACATGTAAATTACTAACAACTATCAAGAGAAACAACAATGTGTCTAATTTGCATGTAATTAAACATATCAAATCAGTCAATACTTATATGTATATAACGATACATACATGTGAAAAACCACAACAACAATCTATAATAGTCAATAGTACTACATACTAGTAACATATGTGTCTTACATACATATGATACACCCACTAAATATATAGCAAACTTCTATATACAATCATATGCATATGCATTTTTATATGTACGTAAGAGTATATACATGCAATTAATCACAAAGCTATATATACAATTATTGTGATTTAAATCAAAGACATTACAAAAACAATCTCTAAAGAAAGTAAAATCAAATTAGTAAGTCCTTTCATAAATAAAAAAAAGTTGCACAAATCCTTAAAAAGTATAATCAAGCTTTAGAATCCAAAATTTGTATTAAAATCGTAGATAAATTGTGATTTAAATATATTACAAAAATCCCTAAAAAAGATGGAATCAAATCAGTCTCAATATTTTATAAATCAAATACGTTGCAAAAAAAATCCCTAAAAGTGGAATCAAGTTTTAGAATCCAAAATTTATATTTAAAATTGTGAAACGTGGGACCTATAAGTCCTATAATTTTTTCATAGGTTCGTCATGCAACAAAATCTCTAAAATATCGGGATAGAGTTCAAGATTCAAATAGAAAACATTTTTAAAAAAATCAGTTAAGCGAATAACACATATCTATCTCCAAACTCGAATTTCCAGAATGCAAAATTCCAGAATGCAAAATTCGAAGGGATATAGAAGAAAGAAGAACATGATGGAAACGCTGAGAATGAAGGTAAGAGGAAATCCAAACAGAGCTATAGGTAAATATATTTTCATTTGGTGAATGCAATTGTGGATTATTTTTTAATTTAGATTATTTGATGTTGTTGGGATCTCAAAATTAGACTTTGTTGTTGGGATGTAAAATATTTCTAAATCATTTTAGGTTGTCCATTTTAAATTAGTAAGTTTGGTTTTTCATTTTTGAATCAACATGACCGTGTATCATTTTCAATATATCATCTTTAAAGCTCAAACCATGTAATCATAGGTTTAATTACGTTTATATACCTCAATAGAAACACTGACACAATTATTCACTGCAAAAAATAACCATTATAATTCAAATTATTTGGTTATAATTCAAATTATTTCAAATAATTCCAACGGTTTTCTAATTGTTACGTTTTTTCTCCCAACTAATTTCTCTTTCCTAAAATCAAACCTTTCTTCTAGTTGATTTAATATTTCTATCGGTCAAATTTCATAGCAGTATTTAAGTCTGAACATAGTTTAAATAGTTTACTAATTATAGTTTTTAGCTATACTTCATTCATTTAAAAACTTTAGCTATTTTTCAGTAATTACTATTTCATTCTAGCTATTCCTTTGTTGCCCCTTTAATGAAACCAAATTGGTCTTTGGGGTCCAATTAGTCTGGGTGGTGTAGTTTGTTATCACGCTAGTCTAAAGCATTTTTCAGACAAATGTAAATTAATATTTGATCAAATTTACTCTTTTTCTCTCCCATAGTTTCTCGACAATCCATGTTCCTATCTCTCTTTACATTCTCTAAACGGTTTTATATTTTCATGGACATGTCAGACATTTTTAGTCCATGGTTCTATATTGAGACGAGAGATGAACTCACATTCCATTATAACATAGAAAATTGAAAAAAATATAACCAAAATGTGAATAAAACATCACTAAAATTAACCTATTATTAATAATAAGAAATTTAAACTAATTTTCAAATGGTAGAAATCTTTATTTGATAATTTATATATTTTTACGAATTTTTAATATTCATCATTTTTCAAACCATACCTCTTGACCGAGAAATTTCGGCTAATCAGCAGTTGCCACGTTATTATTCATAAAGTGACGACAAACTTACATTTAGGACGAATCTCAAAGACTTATGTCCTAAATTAAATTTGAAGACAAAATTGGCAATTCTCGAGAAAATGCCACGTGTTTTCATCCTGACCGTTTGATCAAATAAGCTTAACCTTGGCTCATATTACTATTGGGCTCAGATCAAATGTGACCAAAAAGTTATTCAAATGGAAATTTGGCCCAAAGCCCAATGGATTAGGCCCAAAGCTTACAAGACCCAAATCGAGATTAATTGTCCCTAAAGCCCGTCGAGCCCAAGTCCATTATGTGCGCATAGGAACTCTATAAATAGAGAATTCACCCATCATTTGAAGGGTTCAGAAAATTTATACGCCTAAGAGCTGAGAGATAATTCACAAGCAACGAAGACTCTCTGAATCCTTCGAAGACTGAACACTCCACACCTAAAGACTTCACCTTTACGCGAAGCTAAAGATTCAACCTCGAGAAGAAGTTGTGTAGCCCTCGAGTATATTGTATTTATAACATATGCTCATTATGGGCAGTGTTCTATGTAGAGAGTTCTCAGTTGGGCACTATCTACCTCAAATTTCTACGTCATTGAACGCTTAAATTGGGTTGAAAATTTAGACTCCTCAAACTTTCTATGACGTATTTTCGGAGTGAGTAAGGATCTTCGTCTCCCTCAAGTTTCGTCTCTGTACATTGTCGTTGTTTCAACTTTGGAAAAAAAAATGAAACCCCTTTTTTTCAAAATGCATGAATCTAGGAGGGTTGTTAGTCATTTTGGGATGAATTTGTTTTTTTTTTTTTTCTTTTTTGCGGTTACACATTTTCAAATCTAAGTTGTTGAGATTTTATTTTCTTCAAAACCCATGAATTTGTTAGAAACTAAAACAAAAAAAACAAATTAAAATTGTTATGTTCTCCGTAAATAAGCGTATATATTAGGGATATAGTTGGGATGAAAATTGTTAACTCCATCTCCTAAAATTTTGGCAGTCATTAGATGAAAATATGAAAGTTTGTTATATAATTTTCAATTCGATTGTTTCTTTCTTTCTATTCTTGAGATTTCTCCAATTTTTTCGACATTTTCATAAGATTGAAGTATGGGCCTAGGGACAGTTGATTCTTTCAAAACCTTGCTTGCTCTCTCTTCATTCTTTCGGCATTTCCTTCACAGGCAAAACATGAACATGTTGTTCATTCAATCCAAATTGGTGTTTAGGGATCAACAAGTTTGGGTGGTGTAGTTGGTTATCACGCTAGTCTCACACACTAGAGGTCCCCGGTTCGAACCCGGGCTCAGACATATTTTTGAGACAAATGTACATTAATATTAGATCAATTTACTTTTTTTCTCTCTCTCTCTTAGTTTCTCGACCCTCCATGTTCCTATATCGCTTTACATTCTCTCAAAGGTTTTATATTTTCGTGGACATGTCGACATTTATAGTCCATGGTTGAGAAGAGTGGTGAACTCAAATTCCATTATATCATAGAAAATTGAAAAAATATAAACAAAATATAAATAAAAAATCACTAATATTAACCTATTATTATTAATAAGAATTTAAACTTATTTTAAAATAGAAAAAATCTTTATTTGGTAAATTATTTATTTTATGAATTTTTTATATTCTATCATGTTTCAAAATATCCACTGAAATTATCATTTTATCAATATTTTTATCAACATTTTTATAAGATTGAAGTATGGGCCTTGGAATAGTTGGTTCTTTTCAAACCTTGCTTGCGCTCTCTTCTTCGTTTTGGCATATCCTTCCGGCAAAAAAAAACATGAACATGCTTTTTAATGAAACCAAATTGGTGTTTGGGGTCCAATTAGTCTGGGTGGTGTAGTTTGTTATCACGCTAGTCTAAAGCATTTTTAAGACAAATGTAAATTAATATTTGATCAAATTTACTCTTTTTCTCTCCCATAGTTTCTCGACTCTCCATGTTCCTATCTCTCTTTACATTCTCTAAACGGTTTTATATTTTCATGGACATGTCGACATTTTTAGTCCATGGTTCTATATTGAGACGAGAGATGAACTCACATTCCATTATAACATAGAAAATTGAAAAAAATATAACAAAAATGTCAATAAAACATCACTAAAACTAACGTATTATTAATAATAAGAAATTTAAACTTTTTTTCAAATTGTAGAAATCTTTATTTGTTAATTTATATATTTTTATGAATTTTTAATATTCATCATTTTTCAAAACATACCTGTTGACCGAGAAATTTCGGCTAATCAGCAGTTGCCACATTATTATTCATAAAGTGACGACAAACTCACATTTAGGACGAATCTCAAATTGACTTATGTCCTAAATTAAATTTGAAGACAAAATTGGCAATTCTCGAGAAAATGCCACGTGTTTTCATCCTGACCGTTTGATCAAATAAGCTTAACCGATCAAGTTGGCTCATATTACAATTGGGCTCAGATCAAATGTGACCAAAAAGTTATTCAAATGGAAATTTGGCCCAAAGCCCAATGGATTAGGCCCAAAGCTTACAAGACCCAAATCAAGATTATTTGTCCCTAAAGCCCATCGAGCCGAAGTCCACTATGTCCCCATAGGAACTCTATAAATAGAGAATCCACCCTTCATTTGAAGGGTTCAAAAAATTTATACTACTAAGAGCTAAGACATAATTCACAAGCAACGAAGACTCTCTGAATCCTTCGAAGACTGAACACTCCACACCTAAAGACTTCACCTTTACGCGAAGCTAAAGATTCAACCTCGAGAAGAAGTTGTGAAGCCCTCGAGCATATTGTATTTATTACATATGCTCATTATGGGCAGTGCTCTATGTAGAGAGTTCTCAGTTGGGCACTATCTACCTCAAACTTTCTATGACGTATTTTCGGAGTGAGTAAGGATCTTCGTCTCCCTCAAGTTTCGTCTCTGTACATTATCATTGTTTCAACTTAGGAAAAAACAAATGAAACCTCTTTTTTCAAAATGCATGAATCTAGGAGGGTTGTTAGTCATTTTGGGATGAATTTGTTTTTTTTTTTTTTTTTGCGGTTACACATTTTCAAATCTAAGTTGTTGAGATTTTATTTTCTTCAAAACCCATGAATTTTTAGAACAAATTAAAATTCTTATGTTCTCCGTAAATAAGCGTATATATTAGGGATATAGTCGGGATGAAAATTGTTAACTCCATCTCCTAAAATTTTGGCAGTCATTAGATGAAAATATGAAAGTTTGTTATATAATTTTCAATTCGATTGTTTCTTTCTTGCTATTCTTGAGATTTCTCCAATTTTTTCGACATTTTCATAAGATTGAAGTATGGGCCTAGGGACAGTTGGTTCTTTCAAAACCTTGCTTGCTCTCTCTTCATTCTTTCGGCATTTCCTTCACAGGCAAAACATGAACATGTTGTTCATTCAATCCAAATTGGTGTTTGGGGATCAACAAGTCTGGGTGGTGTAGTTGGTTATCACGCTAGTCTCACACACTAGAGGTCCCCGGTTCGAACCCGGGCTCAGACATATTTTTGAGACAAATGTACATTAATATTAGATCAATTTAATTTTTTTCTCTCTCTCTTAGTTTCTCGACCCTCCATGTTCCAATATCGCTTTACATTCTCTCAAAGGTTTTATATTTTCGTGGACATGTCGACATTTTTAGTCCATGGTTGAGAAGAGTGGTGAACTCAAATTCCATTATATCATAGAATATTGAAAAAATATAAACAAAATATAAATAAAACATCACTAATATTAACCTATTATTATTAATAAGAATTTAAACTTATTTTAAAATAGAAAAAATCTTTATTTGGTAAATTATTTTTTTTATGAATTTTTTATATTCTATCATGTTTCAAAATATCCACTGAAATTATCATTTTATCAATATTTTTATCAACATTTTTATAAGATTGAAGTATGGGCCTTGGAATAGTTGGTTCTTTTCAAACCTTGCTTGCGCTCTCTTCTTCCTTTTGGCATATCCTTCCGGCAAAAAAAAACATGAACATGCTTTTTAATGAAACCAAATTGGTGTTTGGGGTCCAATTAGTGTGGGTGGTGTAGTTTGTTATCACGCTAGTCTAAAGCATTTTTAAGACAAATGTAAATTAATATTTGATCAAATTTACTCTTTTTCTCTCCCATAGTTTCTCGACTCTCCATGTTCCTATCTCTCTTTACATTCTCTAAACGGTTTTATATTTTCATGGACATGTCGACATTTTTAGTCCATGGTTCTATATTGAGACGAGAGATGAACTCACATTCCATTATAACATAGAAAATTAAAAAAAATATAACAAAAATGTCAATAAAACATCACTAAAATTAACCTATTATTAATAATAAGAAATTTAAACTTATTTTCAAATTGTAGAAATCTTTATTTGTTAATTTATATATTTTTATGAATTTTTAATATTCATCATTTTTCAAAACATACCTGTTGACCGAGAAATTTCGGCTAATCAGCAGTTGCCACATTATTATTCATAAAGTGACGACAAACTCACATTTAGGACGAATCTCAAATTGACTTATGTCCTAAATTAAATTTGAAGACAAAATTGGCAATTCTCGAGAAAATGCCACGTGTTTTCATCCTGACTGTTTGACCAAATAAGCTTAACCGAACAAGTTGGCTCATATTACAATTGGGCTCAGATCAAATGTGACCAAAAAGTTATTCAAATGGAAATTTGGCCCAAAGCCCAATGGATTAGGCCCAAAGCTTACAAGACCCAAATCAAGATTATTTGTCCCTAAAGCCCATCGAGCCGAAGTCCACTATGTCCCATAGGAACTCTATAAATAGAGAATCCACCCTTCATTTGAAGGGTTCAAAAAATTTATACTACTAAAAGCTAAGAGATAATTCACAAGCAACGAAGACTCTCTGAATCCTTCGAAGACTGAACACTCCACACCTAAAGACTTCACCTTTACGCGAAGCTAAAGATTCAACCTCGAGAAGAAGTTGTGAAGCCCTCGAGCATATTGTATTTATTACATATGCTCATTATGGGCAGTGCTCTATGTAGAGAGTTCTCAGTTGGGCACTATCTACCTCAAATTTCTGCGTCGTTGAACGCTTAAATTGGGCTGGAAATTTCGACTCCTAAAACTTTGTATGACGTATTTTCGGAGTGAGTAAGGATCTTCGTCTCCCTCAAGTTTCGTCTCTGTACATTGTCGTTGTTTCAACTTAGGAAAAAACAAATGAAACCTCTTTTTTCAAAATGCATGAATCTAGGAGGGTTGTTAGTCATTTTGGGATGAATTTGTTGTTTTTTTTTTTTTTTTGCGGTTACACATTTTCAAATCTAAGTTGTTGAGATTTTATTTTCTTCAAAACCCATGAATTTGTTAGAAACTAAAACAAAAAAAACAAATTAAAATTCTTATGTTCTCCGTAAATAAGCGTATATATTAGGGATATAGTCGGGATGAAAATTGTTAACTCCATCTCCTAAAATTTTGGCAGTCATTAGATGAAAATATGAAAGTTTGTTATATAATTTTCAATTCGATTGTTTCTTTCTTGCTATTCTTGAGATTTCCCCAATTTTTTCGACATTTTCATAAGATTGAAGTATGGGCCTAGGGACAGTTGGTTCTTTCAAAACCTTGCTGGCTCTCTCTTCATTCTTTCGGCATTTCCTTCACAGGCAAAACATGAACATGTTGTTCATTCAATCCAAATTGGTGTTTGACGATCAACAAGTCTGGGTGGTGTAGTTGGTTATCACGCTAGTCTCACACACTAGAGGTCCCCGGTTCGAACCAGGGCTCAGACATATTTTTGAGACAAATGTACATTAATATTAGATCAATTTAATTTTTTTCTCTCTCTCTTAGTTTCTCGACCCTCCATGTTCCAATATCGCTTTACATTCTCTCAAAGGTTTTATATTTTCGTGGACATGTCGACATTTTTAGTCCATGGTTGAGAAGAGTGGTGAACTCAAATTCCATTATATCATAGAATATTGAAAAAGTTATAAACAAAATATAAATAAAACATCACTAATATTAACCTATTATTATTAATAAGAATTTAAACTTATTTTAAAATAGAAAAAATCTTTATTTGGTAAATTATATTTTTTATGAATTTTTTATATTCTATCATGTTTCAAAATATCCACTGAAATTATCATTTTATCAATATTTTTATCAACATTTTTATAAGATTGAAGTATGGGCCTTGGAATAGTTGGTTCTTTTCAAACCTTGCTTGCGCTCTCTTCTTCCTTTTGGCATATCCTTCCGGCAAAAAAAAACATGAACATGCTTTTTAATGAAACCAAATTGGTGTTTGGGGTCCAATTAGTGTGGGTGGTGTAGTTTGTTATCACGCTAGTCTAAAGCATTTTTAAGACAAATGTAAATTAATATTTGATCAAATTTACTCTTTTTCTCTCCCATAGTTTCTCGACTCTCCATGTTCCTATCTCTCTTTACATTCTCTAAACGGTTTTATATTTTCATGGACATGTCGACATTTTTAGTCCATGGTTCTATATTGAGACGAGAGATGAACTCACATTCCATTATAACATAGAAAATTAAAAAAAAATATAACAAAAATGTCAATAAAACATCACTAAAATTAACCTATTATTAATAATAAGAAATTTAAACTTATTTTCAAATTGTAGAAATCTTTATTTGTTAATTTATATATTTTTATGAATTTTTAATATTCATCATTTTTCAAAACATACCTGTTGACCGAGAAATTTCGGCTAATCAGCAGTTGCCACATTATTATTCATAAAGTGACGACAAACTCACATTTAGGACGAATCTCAAATTGACTTATGTCCTAAATTAAATTTGAAGACAAAATTGGCAATTCTCGTAAAAATGCCACGTGTTTTCATCCTGACTGTTTGACCAAATAAGCTTAACCGAACAAGTTGGCTCATATTACAATTGGGCTCAGATCAAATGTGACCAAAAAGTTATTCAAATGGAAATTTGGCCCAAAGCCCAATGGATTAGGCCCAAAGCTTACAAGACCCAAATCAAGATTATTTGTCCCTAAAGCCCATCGAGCCGAAGTCCACTATGTCCCCATAGGAACTCTATAAATAGAGAATCCACCCTTCATTTGAAGGGTTCAAAAAATTTATACTACTAAAAGCTAAGAGATAATTCACAAGCAACGAAGACTCTCTGAATCCTTCGAAGACTGAACACTCCACACCTAAAGACTTCACCTTTACGCGAAGCTAAAGATTCAACCTCGAGAAGAAGTTGTGAAGCCCTCGAGCATATTGTATTTATTACATATGCTCATTATGGGCAGTGCTCTATGTAGAGAGTTCTCAGTTGGGCACTATCTACCTCAAATTTCTGCGTCGTTGAACGCTTAAATTGGGCTGGAAATTTCGACTCCTAAAACTTTCTATGACGTATTTTCGGAGTGAGTAAGGATCTTCGTCTCCCTCAAGTTTCGTCTCTGTACATTGTCGTTGTTTCAACTTAGGAAAAAACAAATGAAACCTCTTTTTTCAAAATGCATGAATCTAGGAGGGTTGTTAGTCATTTTGGGATGAATTTGTTTTTTTTTTTTTTTTGCGGTTACACATTTTCAAATCTAAGTTCTTGAGATTTTATTTTCTTCAAAACCCATGAATTTGTTAGAAACTAAAACAAAAAAAACAAATTAAAATTCTTATGTTCTCCGTAAATAAGCGTATATATTAGGGATATAGTCGGGATGAAAATTGTTAACTCCATCTCCTAAAATTTTTGCAGTCATTAGATGAAAATATGAAAGTTTGTTATATAATTTTCAATTCGATTGTTTCTTTCTTGCTATTCTTGAGATTTCCCCAATTTTTTCGACATTTTCATAAGATTGAAGTATGGGCCTAGGGACAGTTGGTTCTTTCAAAACCTTGCTTGCTCTCTCTTCATTCTTTCGGCATTTCCTTCACAGGCAAAACATGAACATGTTGTTCATTCAATCCAAATTGGTGTTTGGGGATCAATAAGTCTGGGTGGTGTAGTTGGTTATCACGGTAGTCTCACACACTAAAGGTCCTTGGTTTGAACCCGGGCTCAGACATATTTTTGAGACAAATGTACATTAATATTAGATCAATTTAATTTTTTTCTCTCTCTCTCTTAGTTTCTCGACCCTCCATGTTCCAATATCGCTTTACATTCTCTCAAAGGTTTTATATTTTCGTGGACATGTCGACATTTTTAGTCCATGGTTGAGAAGAGTGGTGAACTCAAATTCCATTATATCATAGAAAATTGAAAAAATATAAACAAAATATAAATAAAACATCACTAATATTAACCTATTATTATTAATAAGAATTTAAACTTATTTTAAAATAGAAAAAATCTTTATTTGGTAAATTATTTTTTTTATGAATTTTTTATATTCTATCATGTTTCAAAATATCCACTGAAATTATCATTTTATCAATATTTTTATCAACATTTTTATAAGATTGAAGTATGGGCCTTGGAATAGTTGGTTCTTTTCAAACCTTGCTTGCGCTCTCTTCTTCCTTTTGGCATATCCTTCCGGCAAAAAAAAACATGAACATGTTTTTTAATGAAACCAAATTGGTGTTTGGGGTCCAATTAGTCTGGGTGGTGTAGTTTGTTATCACGCTAGTCTAAAGCATTTTTAAGACAAATGTAAATTAATATTTGATCAAATTTACTCTTTTTCTCTTCCATAGTTTCTCGACTCTCCATGTTCCTATCTCTCTTTACATTCTCTAAACGGTTTTATATTTTCATGGACATGTCGACATTTTTAGTCCATGGTTCTATATTGAGACGAGAGATGAACTCACATTCCATTATAACATAGAAAATTGAAAAAAATATAACAAAAATGTCAATAAAACATCACTAAAATTAACCTATTATTAATAATAAGAAATTTAAACTTATTTTCAAATTGTAGAAATCTTTATTTGTTAATTTATATATTTTTATGAATTTTTAATATTCATCATTTTTCAAAACATACCTGTTGACCGAGAAATTTCGGCTAATCAGCAGTTGCCACATTATTATTCATAAAGTGACGACAAACTCACATTTAGGACGAATCTCAAATTGACTTATGTCCTAAATTAAATTTGAAGACAAAATTGGCAATTCTCGAGAAAATGCCACGTGTTTTCATCCTGACCGTTTGATCAAATAAGCTTAATCGATCAAGTTGGCTCATATTACAATTGGGCTCAGATCAAATGTGACCAAAAAGTTATTCAAATGGAAATTTGTCCCAAAGCCCAATGGATTAGGCCCAAAGCTTACAAGACCCAAATCAAGATTATTTGTCCCTAAAGCCCATCGAGCCCAAGTCCACTATGTCCCCATAGGAACTCTATAAATAGAGAATCCACCCTTCATTTGAAGGGTTCAAAAAATTTATACTACTAAGAGCTAAGAGATAATTCACAAGCAACGAAGACTCTCTGAATCCTTCGAAGACTGAACACTCCACACCTAAAGACTTCACCTTTACGCGAAGCTAAAGATTCAACCTCGAGAAGAAGTTGTGAAGCCCTCGAGTATATTGTATTTATTACATATGCTCATTATGGGCAGTGTTCTATGTAGAGAGTTCTCAGTTGGGCACTATCTACCTCAAATTTCTACGTCGTTGACGCTTAAATTGGGCTGAAAATTTCGACTCCTAAAACTTTCTATGACGTATTTTCGGAGTGAGTAAGGATCTTCGTCTCCCTCAAGTTTCGTCTCTGTACATTATCGTTGTTTCAACTTAGGAAAAAACAAATGAAACCTCTTTTTTCAAAATGCATGAATCTAGGAGGGTTGTTAGTCATTTTGGGATGAATTTGTTTTTTTTTTTCTTTTTTGCGGTTACACATTTTCAAATCTAAGTTGTTGAGATTTTATTTTCTTCAAAACCCATGAATTTGTTAGTAACTAAAACAAAAAAAACAAATTAAAATTGTTATGTTCTCCGTAAATAAGCGTATATATTAGGGATATAGTCGGGATGAAAATTGTTAACTCCATCTCCTAAAATTTTGGCAGTCATTAGATGAAAATATGAAAGTTTGTTATATAATTTTCAATTCGATTGTTTCTTTCTTGCTATTCTTGAGATTTCCCCAAATTTTTCGACATTTTCATAAGATTGAAGTATGGGCCTAGGGACAGTTGGTTCTTTCAAAACCTTGCTTGCTCTCTCTTCATTCTTTCGGCATTTCCTTCCCAGGCAAAACATGAACATGTTGTTCATTCAATCCAAATTTGTGTTTGGGATCAACAAGTCTGGGTGGTGTAGTTGGTTATCACGCTAGTCTCACACACTAGAGGTCCCCGGTTCGAATCCGGGCTCAGACATATTTTTGAGACAAATGTACATTAATATTAAATCAATTTACTTTTTTTCTCTCTCTCTTAGTTTCTCGACCCTCCATGTTCCAATATCGCTTTACATTCTCTCAAAGGTTTTATATTTTCGTGGACATGTCGACATTTTTAGTCCATGGTTGAGAAGAGTGGTGAACTCAAATTCCATTATATCATAGAAAATTGAAAAAATATAAACAAAATATAAATAAAACATCACTAATATTAACCTATTATTATTAATAAGAATTTAAACTTATTTTAAAATAGAAAAAATCTTTATTTGGTAAATTATTTTTTTTATGAATTTTTTATATTCTATCATGTTTCAAAATATCCACTGAAATTATCATTTTATCAATATTTTTATCAACATTTTTATAAGATTGAAGTATGGGCCTTGGAATAGTTGGTTCTTTTCAAACTTTGCTTGCGCTCTCTTCTTCCTTTTGGCATATCCTTTCGGCAAAAAAAAACATGAACATGTTTTTTAATGAAACCAAATTGGTGTTTGGGGTCCAATTAGTCTGGGTGGTGTAGTTTGTTATCACGCTAGTCTAAAGCATTTTTAAGACAAATGTAAATTAATATTTGATCAAATTTACTCTTTTTCTCTTCCATAGTTTCTCGACTCTCCATGTTCCTATCTCTCTTTACATTCTCTAAACGGTTTTATATTTTCATGGACATGTCGACATTTTTAGTCCATGGTTCTATATTGAGACGAGAGATGAACTCACATTCCATTATAACATAGAAAATTGAAAAAAATATAACAAAAATGTCAATAAAACATCACTAAAATTAACCTATTATTAATAATAAGAAATTTAAACTTATTTTCAAATTGTAGAAATCTTTATTTGTTAATTTATATATTTTTATGAATTTTTAATATTCATCATTTTTCAAAACATACCTGTTGACCGAGAAATTTCGGCTAATCAGCAGTTGCCACATTATTATTCATAAAGTGACGACAAACTCACATTTAGGACGAATCTCAAATTGACTTATGTCCTAAATTAAATTTGAAGACAAAATTGGCAATTCTCGAGAAAATGCCACGTGTTTTCATCCTGACCGTTTGATCAAATAAGCTTAATCGATCAAGTTGGCTCATATTACAATTGGGCTCAGATCAAATGTGACCAAAAAGTTATTCAAATGGAAATTTGTCCCAAAGCCCAATGGATTAGGCCCAAAGCTTACAAGACCCAAATCAAGATTATTTGTCCCTAAAGCCCATCGAGCCCAAGTCCACTATGTCCCCATAGGAACTCTATAAATAGAGAATCCACCCTTCATTTGAAGGGTTCAAAAAATTTATACTACTAAGAGCTAAGAGATAATTCACAAGCAACGAAGACTCTCTGAATCCTTCGAAGACTGAACACTCCACACCTAAAGACTTCACCTTTACGCGAAGCTAAAGATTCAACCTCGAGAAGAAGTTGTGAAGCCCTCGAGTATATTGTATTTATTACATATGCTCATTATGGGCAGTGTTCTATGTAGAGAGTTCTCAGTTGGGCACTATCTACCTCAAATTTCTACGTCGTTGACGCTTAAATTGGGCTGAAAATTTCGACTCCTAAAACTTTCTATGACGTATTTTCGGAGTGAGTAAGGATCTTCGTCTCCCTCAAATTTCGTCTCTGTACATTATTGTTGTTTCAACTTAGGAAAAAACAAATGAAACCTCTTTTTTCAAAATGCATGAATCTAGGAGGGTTGTTAGTCATTTTGGGATGAATTTGTTTTTTTTTTTCTTTTTTGCGGTTACACATTTTCAAATCTAAGTTGTTGAGATTTTATTTTCTTCAAAACCCATGAATTTGTTAGTAACTAAAACAAAAAAAACAAATTAAAATTGTTATGTTCTCCGTAAATAAGCGTATATATTAGGGATATAGTCGGGATGAAAATTGTTAACTCCATCTCCTAAAATTTTGGCAGTCATTAGATGAAAATATGAAAGTTTGTTATATAATTTTCAATTCGATTGTTTCTTTCTTGCTATTCTTGAGATTTCCCCAAATTTTTCGACATTTTCATAAGATTGAAGTATGGGCCTAGGGACAGTTGGTTCTTTCAAAACCTTGCTTGCTCTCTCTTCATTCTTTCGGCATTTCCTTCCCAGGCAAAACATGAACATGTTCTTCATTCAATCCAAATTTGTGTTTGGGGATCAACAAGTCTGGGTGGTGTAGTTGGTTATCACGCTAGTCTCACACACTAGAGGTCCCCAGTTCGAATCCGGGCTCAGACATATTTTTGAGACAAATGTACATTAATATTAAATCAATTTACTTTTTTTCTCTCTCTCTTAGTTTCTCGACCCTCCATGTTCCTATATCGCTTTACATTCTCTCAAAGGTTTTATATTTTCGTGGACATGTCGACATTTTTAGTCCATGGTTGAGAAGAGTGGTGAACTCAAATTCCATTATATCATAGAAAATTGAAAAAATATAAACAAAATATAAATAAAACATCACTAATATTAACCTATTATTATTAATAAGAATTTAAACTTATTTTAAAATAGAAAAAATCGTTATTTGGTAAATTATTTCTTTTATGAATTTTTTATATTCTATCATGTTTCAAAATATCCACTAAAATTATCATTTTATCAATATTTTTATCAACATTTTTATAAGATTGAAGTATGGGCCTTGGAATAGTTGGTTCTTTTCAAACCTTGCTTGCGCTCTCTTCTTCCTTTTGGCATATCCTTCCTGTTAAATGTATATTAGTTATCCTTGTTATCAGGTTGTTTTATGAATTAGTTATGTTGTTAAATAAGTTGGTTATGCTGTTAGGCTTAGAGAGTTAGTTATGTTAATGACTCTTGTTGAGTAGCCAACTTATTCTATTTAAAGATGTACTCAATACGTTTGAAAATTAAGTGGAATACAACTTTTCATATTCTGAAAAGCTTTATGGTATAGAGCTGAAGTGACACACGTCCATCTCTTCCTCTTTTCACGCATTAAAAAAAAAAAAAAAAAGTTCAAGCATTCTCTCTGTAATGGCGTTAAGCGGCAAAGAGACTCATTCTCCCATTTTTCTTCTGTCAAACATATGCAATCTCGTCTCTCTTCGCCTTGATTCTTCGAATTTTGTCTTATGGAAGTTCCAATTGCACTCAATTTTGCGTGCACATCGGTTGTTCGGCTTCATTGACGGAACTCTACCTTGTCCGCCAAAGGTAATTTCGTCCGATTCCGTCTCAGATCTATCGTCCTCAGATTCGTCGTCGAATGTAGCTTCTTCCTCGATCAATCCTCTCTATGAGGACTGAATTGTGAAAGATCATGCGCTTATGACGCTGATCAACGCTACGCTTTCTCCTTCAGCGTTAGCCTATGTCGTCGGTTGTAATACATCCAAGGAGATTTGGAAGGTTCTTGAGCAACATTACTCGTCTAGCTCTCGAACGAATATCGTCAATTTGAAGTAAGATCTTCAAACAATTTCAAAGAAATCTGGTGAATCCATTGATGATTACGTGAAACGCATCAAAGAAATCAAGGACAAACTAGCGAATGTCTCGATTACAGGTTATAAGGAGGATCTATTGATCTATGCACTGAATGGCTTGCCATCTGACTATAATGTCTTCCGCACTTCTATGCGCACTCGTGCTCAGACGGTTACGTTTGAAGAACTTCATGTTCTACTCAAATCCGAAGAATCAGCCATTGATAAACAAACTAAGGCTATTGATGTTTTGACTCAGCCCTCTACTATGCTTGCCTCCCACTCACCTGCTCACGGCCGAGGTAATTTTTTGCCCAACAATGGTCGTGGTAGGTCTAATCGAGGTCGAAATCAGGGACGAGGGCGTGGCTTTCATCCTTCTAATCGTGGTCGAGGTAACTTTTCTCCTGCTGCTCCACCATCTGCGCCTTCTGATGGCCGAACTTGTTAAATTTGCCAGAGATCAGGACATTCTGCCATTGGTTGCTACGACCGAATGAATTACTATTATCAAGGTCGACATCCACCAACACAACTTGCTGCTATGGTTGCTTCCCAAAATCTAAGTTACTGCAATAGCTCGTCGCCTATTGGTGGTGCATCTGGCTCCTCTACTTCTTGGCTGGCTGATTCCGGCTGTAATGCTCATCTCACATCAGATTTGAACAATCTCTCCGTTGCTTCTGACTATGCAGGGGATGATCAGGTCTCAGTGGGCAGTGGTCACTCTCTTCCTATTACTCACATTGGCTCAGGTTCACTTCACACTCCTTCTTCTTCCCTTTCTCTTCAAAAACTTCTCTGTGTTCCTAATATTGCCACCAATCTTTTGTCTGTTCATCAACTCTGTGTTGATAATAACTGCTTCATTACTTTTGACTCACACAAATTCGTTATTCAGGACAAGTCTACGGGCAAGGTTCTTTTTCAAGGCCCTAGTGTCAATGGTCTTTATCCTCTGCCTTCTTCCCCTGCTCGTTCTCCAACTCGAACTTGCCATATTGCTCATGTTGCTACGGATAGGTCTTATTCTCTATGGCATAATCGGTTAGGACATCCCGGCCACTCTATTCTCAATTCTGTCTTACGTAGTTTACAATTACCTGTGCATCCTATTACTTCTTGCATTTGTAAGCATTGTGCCAGTGGCAAAATGACTAGATTACCTTTTCCTCATTCACATCATTCTTCTGTTTCTCCTTTTGAGCTTGTTCACAGTGATGTTTGGGGCCCTGCTCCTGAAACTTCAATAAATGGCTTCAATTACTATGTCTCTTTTGTTGATGATCTTACCAAATTTACTTGGCTTTATCCTATTGCTCGTAAATCTGATGTGTCTGCTGTTTTTCAACGTTTTAAGCCTCTTGTTGAGAATATTTTTTCTTCTCGTATTAAATGTCTTCGTACGGATGGTGGGGGGGAATTTGTTAACCATTCTTTGTCCACTTATCTTCATGCTCATGGCATTATTCATCAAAAGTCATGTGCATATACCCCTAAACAAAATGGTGTGGCCGAACGAAAGCATAGGCATATTGTTCAGGTTGCTCTTGCACTTATGTCTCATGCTTCCCTTCCTACTCATTTTTGGTCTTTTGCCTTTGCCACTGCCACATATCTGATTAATCAATTACCTTCTCCTTCATTGAACCACAAATCCCCTTTTGAATGTCTCTATCATAAGTCTCCAGATTATTCTTCTATCAAAACTTTTGGATGTGCTTGCTATCCTTTGCTTACTCCCTACAATTCTCATAAGCTTCAACCCAAATCTACTCGGTGTGTCTTCCTTGGTTATCCATTAGATTATAATGGTTATCTCTGCTACAACATGAGTAATGGCAAGTTCTACACCTCTCGTCATGTTCTCTTTGATGAAACTATCTTCCCTTTTTCCTTACCTCCACCCTCACTGACTCATCCTCCTCCACCTTCTCCTAGTCCTAATGTTATCCTTCCTTTGCTTCTGTCTTCCTCTCCCTTGCCCTCAGTCGAGAGCCCTGGTTCCTCTCATTTGCCTGTTTCATCCTCTGTATTGCCTGCTCCACACACAACTGAGAAATCCTCTATTTTGCTCTCTCTTGTTGTTACTGCCACTGACCAACCAGCAGCTTCTTCATGTGTTGCTGTCCCTGATTCTTCAGTTCCTTCGAGTGTTGATCCGCCGATTTTGGTTGATAATATACATTCCATGCAGACTCGTGGCAAGTCTGGTATCTCTAAACGCAAGGTATTTCTTGCTAATCAGCTGCCCTCCCTTGGTGATGTTGAGCCCTCTTCCTACACTGCTGCTTCTAAAGTCCCTGTTTGGCACAGTGCAATGCAAGCTGAGTTTGATGCTCTTACTAATCAATGTACTTGGCAGCTCACTTCTCTTCCTCCTGGGAAGAGTGTTATTGGGTGTAAATGGGTCTATCGTGTTAAACGCAACCCTGATGGTTCTATAGCTCGTTACAAGGCTCGTCTGGTGGCTAAGGGATATCACCAACAAGAGGGTATTGATTTTAAGGAGACCTTTAGTCCGGTTGTCAAAAAGCCTACTGTTCGCATTATTTTATCCTTGGCTGCTCAAAATGGATGGTCTCTTCGGCAATTGGATGTCAAAAATGCCTTTTTACATGGCACTCTTAATGAGGAGGTGTATATGCAACAACCTCAAGGCTTTGTTAATCCATTGTATCCTACTCATGTTTGCAAATTGCTTAAGTCCATTTATGGCCTTAAACAGGCTCCAAGAGCATGGTTTGAGTGTTTCACATCTTACTTACTCACTCTTGGTTTTCATGCTTCCTCAGCTGATTCCTCTTTGTTTGTTTTGCCCTCTCATGGACATGTTACTTATCTTTTATTATATGTTGATGACATTATTCTAACGGGCACAAATGAGTCGTCTATTATATCTTTGATTGCACAACTACAGCAACGCTTTGATATGACTGATTTGGGTAATCTTAAGTACTTTCTTGGACTTGAGATTACTCGTTCGACTGCTGGCATTCATGTCTCCCAGGCTAAGTATGCTCGTGATGTTCTTCGCCGTTTTGGTATGCTCTCTGCTAAAGCTTGTTCTACTCCTATGTCTCTCAAGCCGATTCTTGAACTCGGACCTCGCTGCTCTGTTGTTGATACTCAGAGTTATAGAGCTCTTGTGGGTGCCTTGAATTATCTTACTTTCTCACGACCAGATATTGCTTATTCTGTCAGCAAGTTGTCTCAGTTTATGCAGTCACCTCATGATGTTCATTTGGTTGCTGCTAAGCGTGTCTTACGCTACTTGGTTGGCTCTTTAGATTCGGGGTTGATATTTCGCCCAGGATCTTCTCTGAAGCTTACTGCTTACTCTGACTCTGATTGGGCAGGTGACAATATTGATCGTCGATCCACCACTGGGTTTGTTGTGTTCTTAGGTACTAATCCTATCTCTTGGGGTGCTAAGAAGCAAACCACAGTTTCTCGAAGCTCTACTCAAGCTGAGTATAGTGCTCTTGCTTCCACCGCTGCTGAGCTTTATTGGCTTCGCCAACTTCTTCGCGACCTTAGGTTGTTTGGCCACGATCCGCCCTTACTTTTATGTGATAATCAGTCTGCAATTCGGCTTGCCCACAATCCTGTTTTCCATGGCCGAACAAAGCACATCGAGGTTGATTTTCATTATGTTCGTGAACGTGTTGTTCGTAAGGATCTTGTGCTTCAGTTTGTTCCTACTTCTGCTCAGTTGGCTCATCTTTTCACGAAGCCGCTTCCCAGCCCTCGTTTATGTTTTTTAAAATCCAATCTCATGACTCTGTGAGTATTCGATTGAGGGGGGATGTTAAATGTATATTAGTTATCCTTGTTATCAGGTTGTTTTATGAATTAGTTATGTTGTTAAATAAGTTGGTTATGCTGTTAGGCTTAGAGAGTTAGTTATGTTAATGACTCTTGTTGAGTAGCCAACTTATTCTATTTAAAGATGTACTCAATACGTTTGAGAATTAAGTGGAATACAACTTTTCATATTCTGAAAAGCTTTACTTCCGGCAAAAAAAAAACATGAACATGCTTTTTAATGAAACCAAATTGGTGTTTGGGGCCCAATTAGTCTGGGTGGTGTAGTTTGTTATCACGCTAGTCTAAAGCATTTTTAAGACAAATGTAAATTAATATTTGATCAAATTTACTCTTTTTCTCTCCCATAGTTTCTCGACTCTCCACGTTCCTATCTCTCTTTACATTCTCTAAACGGTTTTATATTTTCATGGACATGTCGACATTTTTAGTCCATGGTTCTATATTGAGACGAGAGATGAACTCACATTCCATTATAACATAGAAAATTGAAAAAAATATAACAAAAATGTCAATAAAACATCACAAAAATTAACCTATTATTAATAATAAGAAATTTAAACTTATTTTCAAATTGTAGAAATCTTTATTTGTTAATTTATATATTTTTATGAATTTTTAATATTCATCATTTTTCAAAACATACCTGTTGACCAAGAAATTTCGCCTAATCAGCAGTTGCCACGTTATTATTCATAATGTGACGACAAACTTACATTTAGGACGAATCTCAAATTGACTTATGTCCTAAATTAAATTTGAAGATAAAATTGGCAATTCTCGAGAAAATGCCACGTGTTTTCATCCTGACCGTTTGATCAAATAAGCTTAACCTTGGCTCATATTACAATTGTGCTCAGATCAAATGTGACCAAAAACTTATTAGAATGGAAATTTGGCCCAAAGCCCAATGGATTAGGCCCAAAGCTTACAAGACCCAAATCGAGAATATCCCTAAAGCCCGTCGAGCCCAAGTCCATTATGTCCCCATAGGAACTCTATAAATAGAGAATTCACCCTTCATTTGAAGGGTTCAGAAAATTTATACTCCTAAGAGCTCAGAGATAATTCACAAGCAACGAAGACTCTCTGAATCCTTCGAAGACTGAACACTCCACACCTAAAGACTTCACATTTACGCGAAGCTAAAGATTCAACCTCGAGAAGAAGTTGTGAAGCCCTCGAGTATATTGTATTTATAACATATGCTCATTATGGGCAGTGTTCTATGTAGAGAGTTCTCAGTTGGGCACTATCTACCTCAAATTTCTACGTCGTTGAACGCTTAAATTGGGCTGGAGATTTCGACTCCTAAAACTTTCTATGATGTATTTTCGGAGTGAGTAAGGATCTTCGTCTCCCTCAAGTTTCGTCCCTGTACATTGTCGTTGTTTCAACTTTGGAAAAAAAAAATGAAACCCCTTTTTTTCAAAATGCATGAATCTAGGAAGGTTGTTAGTCATTTTGGGATGAATTTGTTTTTTTTTTCTTTTTTGCGGTTACACATTTTCAAATCTAAGTTGTTGAGATTTTATTTTCTTCAAAACCCATGAATTTGTTAGAAACTAAAACAAAAAAACAAATTAAAATTGTTATGCGGGTTCTCCGTAAATAAGCGTATATATTAGGGATATAGTCGGGATGAAAATTGTTAACTCCATCGCCTAAAATTCTGGCAGTCATTAGATGAAAATATGAAAGTTTGTTAGATAATTTTCAATTCGATTGTTTCTTTCTTGCTATTTTTGAGATTTTCCTTATTTTTCGACATTTCCATAAGATTGAAGTATGGGCCTAGGGACAGTTTGTTCTTTCAAAATCTTGCTTGCCGTCTCTTCATTCTTTCGGCATTTCCTTCCCAGGCAAAACATGAACATATTGTTCATTGAATCCAAATTGGTGTTTGGGAATCAACAAGTTTGGGTTGTGTAGTTGGTTATCACGCTAGTCTCACACACTAGAGGTCCCCGTTTCGAACCTGGGCTTAGACATATTTTTGAGACAAATGTACATTAATATTAGATCAATTTACTTTTTCTCTCTCTCTCTTAGTTTCTCGACCCTCCATGTTCCTATATCGCTTTACATTCTCTCAAAGGTTTTATATTTTCGTGGACATGTCGACATTTTTAGTCCATGGTTGAGAAGAGAGGTGAACTCAAATTCCATTATATCATAGAAAATTGAAAAAATATAAACAAAATATAAATAAAACATCACAAATATTAACCTATTATTATTAATAAGAATTTAAACTTATTTTAAAATAGAAAAAAAATCCTTATTTGGTAAATTATTTATTTTATGAATTTTTTATATTCTATCATGTTTCAAAATATCCACTGAAATTATCATTTTATCAATATTTTTATCAACATTTTTATAAGATTGAAGTATGGGCCTTGGAATAGTTGGTTCTTTCCAAACCTTGCTTGGGCTCTCTTCTTCCTTTTGGCATATCGTTCCGGCAAAAAAAAACATGAACATGCTTTTTAATGAAACCAAATTGGTGTTTGGGGTCCAATTAGTCTGGGTGGTGTAGTTTGTTATCACGCTAGTCTAAAGCATTTTTCAGACAAATGTAAATTAATATTTAATCAAATTTACTCTTTTTCTCTCCCATAGTTTCTCGACTCTCCATGTTCCTATCTCTCTTTACAATCTCTAAACAGTTTTATATTTTCATGGACATGTGGACATTTTTAGTCCATGGTTCTATATTGAGACGAGAGATGAACTCACATTCCATTATAACATAGAAAATTGAAAAAAATATAACAAAAATGTCAATAAAACATCACTAAAATTAACCTATTATTAATAATAAGAAATTTAAACTTATTTTCAAATTGTAGAAATCTTTATTTGTTAATTTATATATTTTTATGAATTTTTAATATTCATCATTTTTCAAAACATACCTGTTGACCGAGAAATTTCGCCTAATCAGCAGTTGCCACGTTATTATTCATAAAGTGACGACAAACTTACATTTAGGACGAATCTCAAATTGACTTATGTCCTAAATTAAATTTGAAGACAAAATTGGCAATTCTCGAGAAAATGTCACGTGTTTTCATCCTGACCGTTTGATCAAATAAGCTTAACCTTGGCTCATATTACAATTGGACTCAGATCAAATGTGACCAAAAAGTTATTCAAATGGAAATTTGGCCCAAAGCCCAATGGAGTAGGCCCAAAGCTTACAAGACCCAAATCGAGATTATTTGTCCCTAAAGCCCGTCGAGCCCAAGTCCATTATGTCCCCATAGGAACTCTATAAATAGAGAATTCACCCTTCATTTGAAGGGTTCAGAAAATTTATACTCCTAAGAGCTCAGAGATAATTCACAAGCAACGAAGACTCTCTGAATCCTTCGAAGACTGAACACTCCACACCTAAAGACTTCACATTTACGCGAAGATAAAGATTCAACCTCGAGAAGAAGTTGTGAAGCCCTCGAGTATATTTTATTTATAACATATGCTCATTATGGGCAGTGTTCTATGTAGAGAGTTCTCAGTTGGGCACTATCTACCTCAAATTTCTACGTCGTTGAACGCTTAAATTGGGCTGGAAATTTCGACTCCTAAAACTTTCTATGACGTATTTTCGGAGTGAGTAAGGATCTTCGTCTCCCTCAAGTTTCGTCTCTGTACATTGTCGTTGTTTCAACTTTGGAATAAAAAAATGAAACCCCTTTTTTTCAAAATGCATGAATCTAGGAGGGTTGTTAGTCATTTTGGGATGAATTTGTTTTTTTTTTCTTTTTTGCGGTTACACATTTTCAAATCTAAGTTGTTGAGATTTTATTTTCTTCAAAACCCATGAATTTGTTAGAAACTAAAACAAAAAAACAAATTAAAATTGTTATGCGGGTTTGTTGACCGAGAAATTTCGGCCAATCAGCGGTCGCCACGTGTCTTCATCATGGTCGGCGGATCAAATAAACTTAGCCGAGAAAATTCGGTCATAGCTCAATTGGGCTCGAAATCGAATCGGGCCAGAAAGCTATTTAAATGGCAATTTGGCCCAAAACCCAAAAGCCCATTGAACCCAAAATGTCATTGGACCCAAGCCCATTGGATCCAGGCCCAAGCCCACCAGGCCCATGAGAACTCTATAAATAGAGAGCTCATTCTTCATTTTCAGGGTTCAGAAAATTTCTACTCTTAAGAGCTCAGAGAGGATTCCCAAGCAACGAAGACTCTCTGAATCCTTGGAAGACTGAACGATCATCCAACATCGAGAACAAGCTACGAAGCCCTCGATACAAATCCTTCAACATCGAGAACAAGCTGCAAAGCCCTCGATCCAAATTCAACATCGAGAACAAGCTGCAAAGCCCTCGATCCAAATTCAACATCGAGAACAAGCTGCAAAGCCCTCGAAACAAATCCAACATCGAGAACAAGTTGCGAAGCCCTCGATCCAAATTCAACATCGAGAACAAGCTGCAAAGCCCTCGATCCAAATTCAACATCGAGAACAAGCTGCAAAGCCCTCGAAACAAATCCAACATCGAGAACAAGCTGCGAAGCCCTCGAGATACAATTACATTTGAGAGAGAAAGAATCAGAGGATCAAACATTAGAGATTTTAATCCACTACGCACCGATAAATTCAAATACAAATACAAATTCAAATTCCATTTACACGTGTCGAATCACCATCCGTCGTCGAAATCTCGTGTGAACAAATTGGCACGCCCAGTGGGACCACTCTACCTCTCATCTCTCCCTCTCTCAACTAAAGTTAACAATGACATCGAAGAAAACAACATCCAAGTCTCTCATTTCCAACAACCCTTACAAGGGACCTGTCACCTGCAACCGCTTCATCAAAGAAGTCTCGCAGACGGACGAACACACTCCTGTCATCGTGAGAAAAATTTACAAACGACTGACGGAGTCTGCGCAGGGTGGGATAATCATCAAGGAAAATCCCTTGTACGATGAATATGTTCCTTTCTCTCATCAGTCGGAGAAGGTGTCCGATTCCAACGTAATGTCTGTAATGATGGCGGACGCACGCACTAACGATGAAGCAATGGCTGAAATGGAAAAAAAATTAAATTTTCTGATGAAAGCAGTTGAAGAACGAGACCTCGAGATTGCCCACTTGAGAAATCAGATGCAAAGTCGAGAGGTTGCATAGTCAAGTCTAACTCCTGCAACAAGGAGGAATGACAAAGAAAAAAATGTCATCCAAGAAGACCAACCGCATCACTCAACGTCGGTCACTTCGCTGTCTGTCCAACAACTGCAGGACATGATCACGAACACTATCAGAGCTCAATACGGTGGACCCACCCAAAGCTCCCTCTTGTATACCAAACCGTATACGAAGAGGATCGACAACTTGAGAATGCCCATCGGGTATCAGCCGCCAAAGTTTCAACAATTTGACGGCAAGGGCAATCCTAAACAACACATTGCCCACTTTATTGAGACGTGCGAGAACGCTGGAACTCGGGGAGACCTGCTGGTTAGGCAGTTTGTCCGGACTCTAAAAGGAAATGCCTTCGATTGGTACACGGACTTGGAGCCCGAGACAATTGATAGTTGGGAACAATTTGAAAGAGACTTCCTGAATCGCTTCTACAGCACGAGGCGAACAGTCAGCATGACCGAACTCTCGCACGCTAACCAAAGGATGGGAGAGTCAGTCATCGATTTCATCAACCGTTGGAGATCGTTGAGTCTCGACTGCAAGGATCGACTCACCGAGGTGTCCGCCGTCGAAATGTGCATCGGCGGCATGCATTGGGGACTTCATTACATCCTGCAAGGGATAAAGCCCCACACATTTGAAGAGTTAGCGACTCGCGCCCACGATATGGAGTTGAGTATCGCTAACAGAGGGAGCAAGGACCTCCTAATCCCGGATATCAACAAAGTGAAAAAAGAAATGAAGGACAGTGAGAAGATCACGAAAAATGTCGTGGAAGAATCCATGGCCGTCAGCACGACCCCTGTAAGGTTTTCCTCAAAAGGAAAGGAAAACAGGACAGAAAGAAGAAATGACGGAGGCGAGAGACGTCACCTTTCGTTAAAAGAAAGACAAGATAAAGTCTACCCATTTCCCGACTCTGACATGTTAGAGCAACTATTGAAAACACGACTGGTTGAGTTTCCTGAGTGTAGGCGCCCAGAAGAAATGAACAAAGTCGATGATCCCAATTATTGTAAGTATCATCGAGTTATCAATCATCCGGTGAAAAAATGTTTTGTCCTAAAGGAGCTAATTCTAAGGTTAGCTAAAGAAGGAAAAATTGAGCTAGACTTAGATGAAATAGCTCAATCAAACCACGCTGCAGTAACAATGAACTCCGACGCTCAATTATTTCCAGCCTCATTTGATAAGCAAAAGGAAAGCCTGATCCAGTTTGGGACCTTCGAACCAATAATTGTTCGGTTCGGACATGAAACCCCAAATCAAATTTCTCAGGTAAAACCTGAGGCCGTCGAAAATGAGGATAAAGGTTGGACCGTTGTGGCTCGTCAGAAAATACGACGACAAAGACCTGTCCAGAAAGAAGATTGCATACTTCGAGATGATAAACGAAACAATAAACTACCAAAGAAGAAAAGAAGAATCAATTCGAGGAAGCATAAATACGAGAGAAGAGAAAACAAATATTTTTCTCAACCTCGACGACGGGTGACTTTAAAAGAATTTTTCTCAAGAAGTTTTCTTCCCATCAAGAAAGAGGAAGAAATCTGTGCAAGTTCATGCTACATCAAAGAAAGAAGTCGACCAAAGAACTTTTGTCTTCAATCGCATCAAGCCTTCAACTACTCAAACTTCGGTCTTCCAAAGGATGAGTATGGCCGCGACAAAAGAAAAAAAATTCATGTATAACTTCTACCTCCACTCGAACTTCAGCTTTCCAAAGGTTAAGTGTCTCCACATCAAAGAAAGACCGACCTTCAACATCTGTTTTTGATTGCCGCAAAGGGACAAGCGATCAACAGGAAGGAAAGATGAAGACTGTAGGGGCAAGACTCTTCGATGAAGTAAGTAGCAACAAGAAAATTCACAGTCGTGTTCCTTCACGCATGAAGAGGAAATTTTTTGTCCACATATATACAGAGGGTTCCTTGAAGGTGAAGAAAAATCTCATCATTCTAACCAATCCTACAAGAGAAGGATTTGATCAAGACCTTGATGAAGATAAAAGCTTTTGAAATGTAATACTCCTTAACGTAAGAGTATAAACTACATGTTGCTCCTGGCCCGCACGAGCTTAAAAGGTGAACGGCCCAAGTAAAAAAAACTAATGTAATACTCCTTATTGTAAGAGTATAAACTACATGTTGCTCCTGGCCCGCACGAGCTTAAAAGGTGAAGGCCCCCCCCCCCCCCCCCCCCCCCCCCCCCAAAAAAAAAACATTGATTTGAACTACGTTATGACTTCATCCCTTTCATTCAAGGGTACGTAGGCAACTAAAAAATTTAGTTCAGTCACAACAATATATAAAAAAAATTTATTCCAAAATGAGTTAAGCCGAGTCAAATGATTGTTCTTAACAGAATGAGTAAGCAAGAAAAAATCCAAAAATTGCATTTACATAAGAGAATTCTAGAAGAAGATACAGGGAATATAACAAAAACAAAATACATAAATCAAGGCATCCACTGAAACTCTTTCAGCTCCTCACGTGAACCCTCTAGCAGCTCGCGAACTGCAGCCGCGGCTCGAGCATCGACATCATCAATAAAGGGGACACAACAAAGATGTTATTTTCCTTTGTAAAGCAACATTGCAAGTTGAGCTCGTGCACTACTCTTAGGGTTATGCTACAAGCTGAACGTTCACACTACCACTAAGGTGAAGGTACAAGCTTCGTACGGACATTAGGCTTTACTCGCTTCAACTTCAAATTCGAGTGTTGGTCACTTCAAATTCAAAGTTTAGGTGATCGTTTCATCTTCAAAGTTTAGGTGATCTTCAAAGTCGAAGTTGTCGCTCCATCTTCAAAGTTTAGGTGATCTTCAAAATCGAGGTTGTTACTCCATCTTCAAAGTTTAGGTGATTGTTTCATCTTCAAAGTTTAGGTGATCTTTAAAGTCGATGTCGTCTCGTGTCAACTTCAAGTTAGAGATCAAGCGTCGCTCGCCTTTAAGTTCAAGACCGGGTGTGGCCCGCTTAAACTTCAATTTCAAGTTCGAGTGTTTCCCGCTTCAAGTTCAAGCTCTATTGTCTGTCGCCTCAATTTGAACTTCAAATTCAAGCGTTGGTCGTTTCAAGAGCAAGCGTTGCTCACTTAAAGTTCAAGATTGAGCGCCACTCGCTTCAAGTTCAAGTTCGAGTGTTGGTCACTTCAAGTTCATGACCAAGTGTCGCTTGCTTTAAGTTCAAGACCGGGTGTTGCCCGCTTCAACTTCAACTTCAAGTTCGAGTGTTGGTCACTTCAAGTTCAAGACCAAGTGTCACTCACTTTAAGTTCAAGATCGGGTGTTTCTTGCTTCAAGTTCAAGCTCTATTGTTGTTCGTTTCAAGTTGAAGTTCAAGACGAACGACACTCACATCAAATTCAAGACCAAGTGTCGCTCGCTTTAAGTTCAAGATTGGGTGTTTCCCGCTTGAACTTCAGGTTCAACCGTTGCTCGCGTCCAGTTCAAGTTCGAGCGCTGGTCATTTCCCGTTGAAGACTGGGCGTCACTCGATCGAAGTTCAAGTTCGAGCTTTGCTTACTTCAAATACGAGCTCCACCGGCTCCAAGTTCGCAATTTGCTTACTTCCAAATCAATCTTCGCTCGCCCTACGTTCAAGGTTTCGCTCACTTCAAGTTCAAGTTTGAGCGTCACTTGCTTCAAGTTAAAAAAATGTGTTGCTCGCTACAGGTTCAAGTTCGAGGCATCGCTCGCTTCAAGCTTAATTTTTGGCCTTACTTTCCTCAAGTATTGAGTTTAAGTTAGATTTTGGAGGTCTCGTCGCTTCATCTCTGAATTCAATGCTTTGTCACCTCATCTTTAAGTTCAAAGTTTCAACTTCACCTCATCAAGTAAAAATGAGATAATGATAAATATGACAAAAGAAACGACGTATGGTACAAATGAGAGGAATTTTAACAACAACAGCCTGAAAGACGACGTCATCATTCAGAGCAACATCCTGAACGAGATGTGTACATCGCCACAATGACACTCCAAGTTTAAGTGTTGGCCCCGCTAGGTACGCTCACATATTGGTTACGTTGCAGAGGAAAAATATATCCCTAAGTTGATGCACCGGTATCACACATAGTGAAAATATAGTTTGGGAGCATCGCAACGCCGACAAAGGAAGTCGGGACATTTGCTCCACTACGAAGGGACACACCGATTAATGTTGATGGTGTAAGCCCTACCAGCTTTGCTTCATATTTAAAAAAAAAAATCAAAAGTCCGCTCCACAAAAAAATGGGAACCCTAAGAGACACACATCATTTCAAATTTATGGTGTAGGACCCCACAAGCGACGTCCCAATACAGTGTTGCATAAACAAAAAATTGAAGTGGGGAAAACATAGAAATCCAAGTTTTTTTTATTCACTTGGAAATCCATGTCTACATTCCAGGTAAATTTTTTTTTAAGTAGAACAAAACAAAGAAATCAAAGTTTTTATTTGGAAATCCATGTCTATATTCCAGATGAAATTTTTTTATTTGAAGCAGAACAAAACACAGAAATCCAAGTTTTTTTTTTTGAAATCCATGTCCATATTCCAGAAAAAATTGAAGCGGAGCAAAACAAAGAAATCCAAGCTTTTATTTGGAAATCCATGTCTATATTTCAGATAAAATTTTTGATTTGAAGCGGAACAAAACACAAGAATCCAAGTTTTTTTTGGAAATTCATGTCCATATTCCAGAAAAAAATTGAAGCGGAGCAAAACAAAGAAATCCAAGTTTTTATTTGGAAATCCATGTCTATATTCCCGATGAAATTATTTTTGATTTGAAGCGGAACAAAACACAAGAATCCAAGTTTTTTTTGGAAATCCATGTCCATATTCCAGAAAAAAATTGAAGCGGAGCAAAACAAAGAAATCCAAGTTTTTATTTGGAAATCCATGTCTATATTCCAGATGAAATTTTTTGATTTGAAGCGGAACAAAACACAGAAATCCAAGTTTTTTTTTTGGAAATCCATGTCCATATTCTAGAAAAATTTGAAGCGGAGCAAAACAAAGAAATCCAGGTTTTTATTTGGAAATCCATGTCTAGATGAAATTTTTGATTTGAAGCGGAACAAAACAAAGAAATCCAAGTTTTTATTTGGAAATTCATGTCCATATTCCAGAAAAAAGTTGAAGCGGAACAACACAAAGAAATTCAAGTTTTTATTTGGAAATTCATGTCTATATTCCAGATGAAATTTTTGATTTGAAGCGGAGCAAAACAAAGAAATCCAAGTTTTTATTTGGAAATCCATGTCTATATTTCAAATGAAAAAAAATTGAAGCGCAACAAAACAAAGAAATCCAAGTTTTTTTTTATTCGCTTGGAAATCCATGTCTATATTCCAGATGAAAAAAATTGAAGGGGAAGGAAAACACGAAAATCCAAGTTTTTATTTGGAAATCCATGTCTATATTCCAGATAAAAAAAATTTGAAGAGAAGGAAAACAAGGAAATACAAGTTTTTATTTGGAAACCATGTCTATATTCCAGATGAAAAAAATTGAAGGGGAAGGAAAACAAGGAAATCCAAGTTTTTATTTGGAAATCCATGTCTATATTCCAGATAAAAAAATAAAAAATTGAAGGGGAAGGAAAACAAGGAAATCCAAGTTTTTATTTGGAAATCCATGTCTATATTCCAGATAAAAAAATTTGAAGTGGAGGAAAACACGAAAATCCAAGTTTTTATTCGCTTGGAAGTCCAAGTTTATATGCAAATGTTGTTGTTTGGTAGACATTCGAAATGAATTAAAATGTAGAATTCCAAGTATTTATTCGCTTGGAAGTCCAAGTTTATATGCAAATGTTGTTGTTTGGTAGACATTCGAAATGAATTAAAATGTAGAATTCCAAGTATTTATTCGCTTGGAAATTCAAGTTTATGTTCCCAGGTGTTGTGCGTTGGGTAAAAATTTGAAGTGGGGCGAAACATAGAAATCCAAGTTTTTATTCACTTGAAAATCCAAGTACGCGTACACAAGCAAAAGAAACCGAGGAGCAAGACTTTGTTTTAAACTTGAAGTTGGGCGTTTTGAATTTGTGATAAAGTGAAAGCAAGATCAACTTGCGATGAAAGACCAAATTTGCAATAAATTGAAAGCAAATACAAATTTGCGATAAAATGAACGATGATCCAAATTTAGAAAGCAGTCCAAGTTGGCGATATAAAAAAATCCAAAAAAAGAATAATACGCGGAGCAAAAAAATAGAGCGCGAAACAATGGCTAAAGCGCCAAACAAAGGCTAGAGCGCCGAACAAAGGCTAGAGCACCGAACAAATGCTAGAGCGCCGAAAAAATAATGCGCCAGTAAAAAAAAACAGTGCGCCCGTCCAAAGAAAATAGTGCGCCAATCCAAAAAAAATACAGTCCAGATTTGCGACAAAAGCGATAAAAGAAAATAGAGTAAAGGTGTGAAAAAAAATATACATGTGATGGGTCTCAAGTCAATCAACGACGGCGTGAAACTTGTCTTCGAACCAAGACCAAAATCGACAATGATCTTCACCGGTGAGAATTAAAGCTGTAAAAAAAAATTTGTGATCCACCACAAGGAAATTGAGACTAAAGTTACTATTCAATCACAAGCATTTATATTGTACTTTATCAGAAACATCTCAAGTCAAATACAAAATTCACATGACTTGAGCAGGGCATGTAAAGTGAGATTACATGTAGTATGAACAGAGCATATGCAAGACTCAATGCAATTTGCATGTAACACGAACAGATTATCATATGAAAGTACAATTCAAAATTCATGTAATATAAAAAAGAAAGTAATCCAAAGTCTAGGAATTACCAAAGAAACCCAAATTTTAGATCGTCATAAAAAAATTTACAGTATCAAAAAAAAAAAAAAAAACAAAAAAACAAAAAAACAAAAAAATTTGCTATGGTTTTTGAAAAGAAAAAAAAATCAGTAAAAAAGGAAAGAAAAAAAAAAAAAAACAAAGCAAACAAAATATTTGTAAAGAGGAAGAAAAAAATCCTCAAATTTTGAAGCTGAAAAAAAAAACACAACAAAAAAATCAGCAAAATTCGAAAAGGGAAAGGAAAAGCCTCTGGTTGATGTGATTTTGAAAAAAATCAACAACCAAATCTCATCATAGATTTAAAAAAAAAAAGGCAAAGCCTGTGATTTTAATGATTTTAAAACTGAAGCAAACAAAATACAACCAAAATCAGAAAAGGTAAAGGAAAAGGAAAAACCTCTAGTTTGCTTGGATTTTAAAAAAAATCAACAACAAACAAATCTCAGGTTTAAGAGATTAAAAAAAAAGCAAAAGAAAAAAACCTTTGATGTGATTTAAAAAAAAGAAAGGGAAAATCCTCTTCATGTGATTCTCTGATTTTGAAAGAAAAAAAAAATCAACAACATGAAAATCTCACGGTAGATTGAAGAGATTTAAAAAAAAAAAAAAGAAAAAAAAAATCAAAGTAGGTTTGCTATGATTTGGAAGAAAAAAAGCAAATGAAAAACATACGCACCGTAGGTTTAGAGATTTTTTTTTTTAAAACAAAAGAAAAATCATAACAAAAAAATCTACAAACATCTAAAACTTCTAAAAAAAAATACAAAAAGAAGATAAAACGATTGTGTAAAAAAAAAAAAAGGGAAAAAGAAAAGGTACCTATGGATCTTCAACGACGGCGAACTCCTCTCTCGTATGTGAACGGCGACCAATGTTCTTTAAAAAATATTTAAATCAGTACAAAAAAAAAAAAAGTACCTGATCTCACCTAAAGACAAAAGGATTAGGGTTATTGTGAAGTTACTAAAATATCCTTGACTAAGTTCCACTTTGCCAAACAAGCTTCTACATTATCAATTGGCTTCAGAATGTAATATTTCGTTCAACTTGGATGATAAATTTTAATCCATTCGTTGAATTGAGATTTGGGGCGTGTTCTAAATTTCGTTCCATGAGCACCAGTTGAGTTCAATTTCAACTCAAAATTCAAGCTTCATATCCGTCAAGAGTCCATCAATTTTACTTCATGTTCCAGCAAATTTTTTAACGTAAACCAAATTTACTTGGACTTGAAGGAAGGACATATTCCTAATTTTATTCCCGAGCAGGATTTAGAGTCAAAATTTATCTAAATCCAAGTCTCAAATCGAAATTGGCGGTTTGGGTATACTCCAAATTTTATCCCACTTCGAAATTGGAGTAAAGTTCAAAATCAAATCTTATTCAAAATTCAATTGGGCAACTCCAAAACTCTACTCTACATCCAAAATAGAATTAAAGTAGAACACAAAAATCTACTAACATTCAAGTCAAATTTCTGCCAAATAAGAAAGATCAAACTTACGAGAAAAATTCATATTTTTGATCGATTGGCATGGAAGATGTGTCAATTAAAATAATTGATTTATGAACCAAATTTCATATTTCGATAAAATTGACATGTCAAGGCAGAGTCAAAATTAGGGGTGTCCTACATTTCAATTTCAAAGTTTTACTTTTCCGAGACTCACCCACACATACTTGTGCATAACTCTCGAAAAAGGGGGCATTTGTTGACCGAAAAATTTCGGCCAATCAGCGGTCGCCACGTGTCTTCATCATGGTCGGCGAATCAAATAAACTTAGCCGAGCAAATTCGGTCATAGCTCAATTGGGCTCGAAATCGAATCGGACCAGAAAGCTATTTAAATGGCAATTTGGCCCAAAACCCAAAAGCCCATTGAACCCAAAATGTCATTGGACCCAAGCCCATTGGATCCAGGCCCAAGCCCACCAGGCCCATGAGAACTCTATAAATAGAGAGTTCATTCTTCATTTTCAGGGTTCAGAAAATTTATACTCCTAAGAGCTCAGAGAGGATTCCCAAGCAACGAAAACTCTCTGAATCCTTGGAAGACTGAACGATCATCCAACATCGAGAACAAGCTGCGAAGCCCTCGATACAAATCGTTCAACATCGAGAACAAGCTGCAAAGCCCTCGATCCAAATTCAACATCGAGAACAAGCTGCAAAGCCCTCGATCCAAATTCAACATCGAGAACAAGCTGCAAAGCCCTCGAAACAAATCCAACATCGAGAACAAGTTGCGAAGCCCTCGATCCAAATTCAACATCGAGAACAAGCTGCAAAGCCCTCGATCCAAATTCAACATCGAGAACAAGCTGCAAAGCCCTTGAAACAAATCCAACATCGAGAACAAGTTGCGAAGCCCTCGATCCAAATTCAACATCGAGAACAAGCTGCAAAGCCCTCGATCCAAATTCAACATCGAGAACAAGCTGCAAAGCCCTCGAAACAAATCCAACATCGAGAACAAGCTGCGAAGCCCTCGAGATACAGTTACATTTGAGAGAGAAAGAATCAGAGGATCAAACATTAGAGATTGTAATCCACTACGCACTGATAAATACAAATACAAAATCAAATTCATTTACACGTGTCGAATTTCCTTCCGTCGTTCGAAATTTCGTGTGAACAGATTGGCACGCCCAATGGGACTGATACAATACATAAATACAAATTCAATTCAAATTCATTTACACGTGTTCGAATCTCTATCTTTCGTCGAAATCTCGTGTGAACAGGGTTCTCCGTAAATAAGCGTATATATTAGGGATATAGTCGGGATGAAAATTGTTAACTCCATCGCCTAAAATTTTGGCACTCATTAGATGAAAATATGAAAGTTTGTTAGATAATTTTCAATTCGATTGTTTCTTTCTTGCTATTTTTGAGATTTCCCCTATTTTTTCGACATTTCCATAAGATTAAAGTATGGGCCTAGGGACAGTTGGTTCTTTCAAAACCTTGCTTGCCCTCTCTTCATTCTTTCGGCATTTCCTTCCCAGGAAAAACATGAACATATTGTTCATTGAATCCAAATTGGTGTTTGGGAAACAACAAGTTTGGGTGGTGTAGTTGGTTATCACGCTAGTCTCACACACTAGAGGTCCCCGGTTCGAACCCGGGCTCAGACATTTATTTCTTTTTTATTATTAAAATATTTTTGAGACAAATGTACATTAATATTAGATCAATTTACTTTTTCTCTCTCTCTCTTAGTTTCTCGACCCTCCATGTTCCTATATCGCTTTACATTCTCTCAAAGGTTTTATATTTTCGTGGACATGTCGACATTTTTAGTCCATGGTTGAGAAGAGAGGTGAACTCACATTCCATTATATCATAGAAAATTGAAAAAATATAAACAAAATATAAATAAAACATCACTAATATTAACCTATTATTATTAATAAGAATTTAAACTTATTTTAAAATAGAAAAAATCTTTATTTGGTAAATTATTTATTTTATGAATTTTTTTATATTCTATCATGTTTCAAAATATCCACTGAAATTATCATTTTATCAACATTTTTATCAACATTTTTATAAGATTGAAGTATGGGCCTTGGAATAGTTGGTTCTTTCCAAACCATGCTTGCGCTCTCTTCTTCCTTTTGGCATATCCTTCCGGCAAAAAAAAAACATGAACATGCTTTTTAATGAAACCAAATTGGTGTTTTGGGTCCAATTACTCTGGGTGGTGTAGTTTGGTATCACGCTAGTCTAAAACATTTTTAAGACAAATGTAAATTAATATTTGATCAAATTTACTCTTTTTCTCTCCCATAGTTTCTCGACTCTCCATGTTCCTATCTCTCTTTACATTCTCTAAACGGTTTTATATTTTCATGGACATGTCGACATTTTTAGTCCATGGTTTTTTTTTTTTTTTTTTGAACCAATTAGTCCATGGTTCTATATTGAGACGAGAGATGAACTCACATTCCATTATAACATAGAAAATTGAAAAAAATATAACAAAAATGTCAATAAAACATCACTAAAATTAACCTATTATTAATAATAAGAAATTTAAACTTATTTTCAAATTGTAGAAATCTTTATTTGTTAATTTATATATTTTTATGAATTTTTAATATTCATCATTTTTCAAAACATATCTGTTGACCTAGAAATTTCGGCTAATCAGCAGTTGCCACGTTATTATTCATAAAGTGACGACAAACTTACATTTAGGACCAATCTCAAATTGACTTATGTCCTAAATTAAATTTGAAGACAAAATTGGCAATTCTCGAGAAAATGCCACGTGTTTTCATCCTGACCGTTTGATCAAATAAGCTTAACCGATCAAGTTGGCTCATATTACAATTGGGCTCAAATCAAATGTGACCAAAAAGTTATTCAAATGGAAATTTGGCCCAAAGCCCAATGGATTAGGCCCAAAGCTTACAAGACCCAAATCAAGATGATTTGTCCCTAAAGCCCGTCGAGCCCAAGTCCACTATGTCCCCATAGGAACTCTATAAATAGAGAATCCACCCTTCATTTGAAGGGTTCAAAAAATTTATACTCCTAAGAGCTAAGATATAATTCACAAGCAACGAAGACTCTCTGAATCCTTCGAAGACTGAACACTCCACCCCTAAAGACTTCACCTTTACGCGAAGCTAAAGATTCAACCTCGAGAAGAAGTTGTGAAGCCCTCGAGTATATTGTATTTATAACATATGCTCATTATGGGCAGTGTTCTATGTAGAGAGTTCTCAGTTGGGCACTATCTACCTCAACATTCTACGTCGTTGAACGCTTAAATTGGGCTGAAAATTTCGACTCCTAAAACTTTCTATGACGTATTTTCGGAGTGAGTAAGGATCTTCGTCTCCCTCAAGTTTCGTCTCTGTACAATATCGTTGTTTCAACTTAGGAAAAAACAAATGAAACCTATTTTTTCAAAATGCATAAATCTAGGAGGGTTGTTAGTCATTTTGGGATGAATTTGTTTTTTTTTTCTTTTTTGCGGTTACACATTTTCAAATCTAAGTTGTTGAGATTTTATTTTCTTCAAAACCCATGAATTTGTTAGAAACTAAAACAAAAAAAACAAATTAAAATTGTTATGCGGGTTCTCCGTGAATGAGCGTAGATATGAGGGATATAGTCGGGATGAAAATTGTTAACTCCATCTCCTAAAATTTTGGCAGTCATTAGATGAAAATATGAAAGTTTGTTAGATAATTTTCAATTCGATTGTTTCTTTCTTGCCATTCTTGAGATTTCCCCTATTTTTTCGACATTTTCATAAGATTGAAGTATGGGCCTAGGGACAGTTGGTTCTTTCAAAACCTTGCTTGCTCTCTCTTCATTCTTTCGGCATTTCCTTCCCAGGCAAAACATGAACATGTTGTTCATTCAATCCAAATTGGTGTTTGGGGATCAACAAGTTTGGGTGGTGTAGTTGGTTATCACGCTAGTCTCACACACTAGAGGTCCTCGGTTCAAACCCAGGCTCAGACATTTTTTTCTTTTTTATTATTATGACATTTTTAGTTCATGGTTGAGAAGAGAGGTGAACTCACATTCCATTATATCATAGAAAATTGAAAAAAATATAACCAAAATGTCAATAAAACAACACTAAAATTAACCTATTATTAATAATAAGAAATTTAAACTTATTTTCAAATTGTAGAAATCTTTATTTGTTAATTTATATATTTTTATGAATTTTTAATATTCATCATTTTTCAAAACATACCTGTTGACCGAGAAATTTCGGCTAATCAGCAGTTGCCACATTATTATTCATAAAGTGACGACAAACTTACATTTAGGAGGAATCTCAAATTGACTTATGTCCTAAATTAAATTTGAAGACAAAATTGGCAATTCTCGAGAAAATGCCACGTGTTTTCATCCTGACCGTTTGATCAAATAAGCTTAACCGATCAAGTTGGCTCATATTACAATTGGGCTCAAATCAAATGTGACCAAAAAGTTATTCAAATGGAAATTTGGCCCAAAGCCCAATGGATTAGGCCCAAAGCTTACAAGACCCAAATCAAGATGATTTGTCCCTAAAGCCCGTCGAGCCCAAGTCCACTATGTCCCCATAGGAACTCTATAAATAGAGAATCCACCCTTCATTTGAAGGGTTCAAAAAATTTATACTCCTAAGAGCTAAGATATAATTCACAAGCAACGAAGACTCTCTGAATCCTTCGAAGACTGAACACTCCACCCCTAAAGACTTCACCTTTACGCGAAGCTAAAGATTCAACCTCGAGAAGAAGTTGTGAAGCCCTCGAGTATATTGTATTTATAACATATGCTCATTATGGGCAGTGTTCTATGTAGAGAGTTCTCAGTTGGGCACTATCTACCTCAAATTTCTACGTCGTTGAACGCTTAAATTGGGCTGAAAATTTCCACTCCTAAAACTTTCTATGACGTATTTTCGGAGTGAGTAAGGATCTTCGTCTCCCTCAAGTTTCGTCTCTGTACATTATCGTTGTTTCAACTTAGGAAAAAACAAATGAAACCTATTTTTTCAAAATGCATAAATCTAGGAGGGTTGTTAGTCATTTTGGGATGAATTTGTTTTTTTCTTTTCTTTTTTGCGGTTACACATTTTCAAATCTAAGTTGTTGAGATTTTATTTTCTTCAAAACCCATGAATTTGTTAGAAACTAAAACAAAAAAAACAAATTAAAATTGTTATGCGGGTTCTCCGTGAATGAGCGTAGATATGAGGGATATAGTCGGGATGAAAATTGTTAACTCCATCTCCTAAAATTTTGGCAGTCATTAGATGAAAATATGAAAGTTTGTTAGATAATTTTCAATTCGATTGTTTCTTTCTTGCCATTCTTGAGATTTCCCCTATTTTTTCGACATTTTCATAAGATTGAAGTATGGGCCTAGGGACAGTTGGTTCTTTCAAAACCTTGCTTGCTCTCTCTTCATTCTTTCGGCATTTCCTTCCCAGGCAAAACATGAACATGTTGTTCATTCAATCCAAATTGGTGTTTGGGGATCAACAAGTTTGGGTGGTGTAGTTGGTTATCACGCTAGTCTCACACACTAGAGGTCCTCGGTTAAAACCCGGGCTCAGACATTTTTTTCTTTTTTATTATTATGACATTTTTAGTTCATGGTTGAGAAGAGAGGTGAACTCACATTCCATTATATCATAGAAAATTGAAAAAAATATAACCAAAATGTCAATAAAACAACAATAAAATTAACCTATTATTAATAATAAGAAATTTAAACTTATTTTCAAATTGTAGAAATCTTTATTTGTTAATTTATATATTTTTATGAATTTTTAATATTCATCATTTTTCAAAACATACGTGTTGACCGAGAAATTTCGGCTAATCAGCAGTTGCCACATTATTATTCATAAAGTGACGACAAACTTACATTTAGGAGGAATCTCAAATTGACTTATGTCCTAAATTAAATTTGAAGACAAAATTGGCAATTCTCGAGAAAATGCCACGTGTTTTCATCCTGACCGTTTGATCAAATAAGCTTAACCGATCAAGTTGGCTCATATTACAATTGGGCTCAGATCAAATGTGACCAAAAAGTTATTCAAATGGAAATTTGGCCCAAAGCCCAATGGATTAGGCCCAAAGCTTACAAGACCCAAATCAAGATTATTTGTCCCTAAAGCCCGTCGAGCCCAAGTCCACTATGTCCCCATAGGAACTCTATAAATAGAGAATCCACCCTTCATTTGAAGGGTTCAAAAAATTTATACTACTAAGAACTAAGAGATAATTCACAAGCAACGAAGACTCTCTGAATCCTTCGAAGACTGAACACTCCACACCTAAAGACTTCACCTTTACGCGAAGCTAAAGATTCAACCTCGAGAAGAAGTTGTGAAGCCCTCGAGTATATTGTATTTATTACATATGCTCATTATGGGCAGTGTTCTATGTAGAGAGTTCTCAGTTGGGCACTATCTACCTCAAATTTCTACGTCGTTGACCCTTAAATTGGGCTGAAAATTTCGACTCCTAAAACTTTCTATGACGTATTTTCGGAGTGAGTAAGGATCTTCGTCTCCCTCAAGTTTCGTCTCTGTACATTATCGTTGTTTCAACTTAGGAAAAAACAGATGAAACCTCTTTTTTCAAAATGCATGAATCTAGGAGGGTTGTTAGTAATTTTGGGATGAATTTGTTTTTTTTTTCTTTTTTGCTGTTACACATTTTCAAATCTAAGTTGTTGAGATTTTTAAGACAAATGTAAATTAATATTTGATCAAATTTACTCTTTTTCTCTCCCAAAGTTTCCTTACTCTCCATGTTCCTTCATCTCTTTACATTCTCTAAACGGTTTTATATTTTCATGGACATGTCGACATTTTTAGTCCATGGTTCTATATTGAGAGGAGAGACGAACTCACATTCCATTATAACATAGAAAATTGAAAAAAATATAACGAAAATGTCAATAAAACATCACTAAAATTAACCTATTATTAATAATAATAAATTTAAACTTATTTTCAAATGGTAGAAATCTTTATTTGTTAATTTATATATTTTTAGGAATTTTTAATATTCATCATTTTTCAAAACATACCTGTTGACCGAGAAATTTCGGCTAATCAGCAGTTGCCACGTTATTATTCATAAAGTGACGACAAACTTACATGTAGGACGAATCTCAAATTGACTTATATCCTAAATTAAATTTGAAGACAAAATTGGCAATTCTCGAGAAAATGCCACGTGTTTTCATCCTGACCGTTTGATTAAATAAGCTTAACCGATCAAGTTGGCTCATATTACAATTGGGATCAAATGTGACCAAAAATTGATTCAAATGGAAATTTGGCCCAAAGCCTACAAGACCCAAATCCAAATTATTTGTCCCGAAAGCCCGTCGAGCCCAAGTCCATTATGTCCCCATAGAAATTCTATAAATAGAGAATCCACCCTTCATTTGAAGGGTTCATAAAATTTATACTCCTAAGAGCTCAGAGATAATTCACAAGCAAAGAAGACTCTTTGAATCTTTCGAAGATTGAACACTCCACACCTAAAGACTTCACCTTTACGCGAAGCTAAAGATTCAACCTCGAGAAGAAGTTGTGAAGCCCTCGAGTATATTGTATTTATAACATATGCTCATCATGGGCAGTGTTCTATGTAGAGAGTTCTCAGTTGGGCACTATCTAGCTCAAATTTCTACGTCGTTGAACGCTTAAATTGGGCTGAAAATTTCGACTCCTAAAACTTTCTATGACGTATTTTCGGAGTGAGTAAGGATCTTCGTCTCCCTCAAATTCATTGTCGTTGTTTCAACTTTGGAAAAAAAAAATGAAACCCCTTTTTTCAAAATGCATGAATCTAGGAGGGTCGTTAGTCATTTTGGGATGAATTTGTTTTTTTTTTCTTTTTTGCGGTTACACATTTTCAAATCTAAGTTGTTGAGATTTTATTTTCTTCAAAACCCATGAATTTGTTAGAAACTAAATCAAAAAAAAAATTAAAATTGTTATGCGGGTTCTCCGTAAATAAGCGTATATATCAGGGATATAGTCGGGATGCAAATTGTTAACTCCATCTCCTAAAATTTTGGCAGTCATTTAGATGAAAATATGAAAGTTTGTTAGATAATTTTCAATTCGATTGTTTCTTTCTTGCTATTCTTGGGATTTCCCCTATTTTTTCGACATTTTCTTAAGATTGAAGTATGGGCCTAGGGACAGTTGGTTCTTTCAAAACCTTGCTTGCTCTCTCTTCAATCTTTCGGCATTTTCTTCTCAGGCAAAACATGAACATGTTGTTCATTATGTTTAAAATGGTGTTAGGGGACCAGCAAGTTTTGGTGGTGTAGTTGGTTGTCGACATGTCCAATTAGTCTGGGTGGTGTAGTTTGTTATCACGCTAGTCTAAAGCATTTTTCAGACAAATGTAAATTAATATTTGGTCAAATTTACTCTTTTTCTCTCCCATAGTTTCTCGACTCTCCATGTTCCTATCTGTCTTTACATTCTCTAAACGGTTTTATATTGTCATGGACATGTCGACATTTTTAGTCCGTGGTTCTATATTGAGACGAAAGATGAACTCACATTCCATTATAACATAGAAAATTGAAAAAAATATAACCAAAATGTCAATAAAACATCACTAAAATTAACCTATTATTAATAATAAGAAATTTAAACTTATTTTCAAACGGTAGAAATCTTTATTTGTTAATTTATATATTTTTATGAATTTTTAATATTCATCATTTTTCAAAACATACGTGTTGACCGAGAAATTTCGGCTAATCAGCAGTTGCCACGATATTATTCATAAAGTGACGACAAACTTACATTTAGGACGAATCTCAAATTGAATTATGTCCTAAATTAAATTTGAAGACAAAGTTGGCAATTCTCGAGAAAATGCCACGTGTTTTCATCCTGGCCGTTTGATCAAATAAGCTTAACCGATCAAGTTGGCTCATATTACAATTGGGCTCAAATCAAATGTGACCAAAAAGTTATTCAAATGGAAATTTGTCCCAAAGCCCAATGGATTAGGCCCAAAGCTTACAAAACCCAAATCCAGATTATTTGTCCCTAAAGCCCGTCGAGCCCAAGTCCACTATGTCCCCATAGGAACTCTATAAATAGAGAAACCACCCTTCATTCGAAGGGTTAAAATTTTTTTTACTCCTAAGAGCTTAGATATATTTCACAAGCAACGAAGACTCTCTGAATCCTTCGAAGGATGAACACTCCACACCTAAAGACTTCACCTTTACGCGAAGCTAAAGATTCAACCTCGAGCAGAAGTTGTGAAGCCCTCGAGTATATTGTATTTATAACATATGCTCATTATGGGCAGTGTTCTATGTAGAGAGTTTTCAGTTGGGCACGATCTACCTCAAATTTCTACGTCGTTGAACGCTTAAATTGGGCTGGAAATTTCGACTCCTAAAACTTTCTATGACTTATTTTCGGAGTGAGTAAGGATCTTCGTCTCCCTCAAGTTTCGTCTCGTACATTGTCGTTGTTTCAACTTTGGAAAAAAAAATGAAACCCCTTTTTTCAAAATGCATGAATCTAGGAGGGTTGTTAGTCATTTTGGGATGAATTTGTTTTTTTTTTTTTTAGATTTTATTTTTTTCAAAACCCATGAATTCGTTAGAAACTAAAACAAAAAAACAAATTAAAATTGTTATGCGGGTTCTCCGTAAATAAGCGTATATATTAGGGATATAGTCGGGATGAAAATTGTTAACTCCATCTCCTAAAATTTTTGCAGTCATTAGATGAAAATATGAAAGTTTGTTAGATAATTTTCAATTTGATTGTTTCTTTCTTGCTATTCTTGAGATTTCCCCTCCTTTTATCGACATTTTCATAAAATTGAAGTCTGGGCCTAGGGACAGTTGGTTCTTTCAAAACCTTGCTTGCTCTCTCTTCATTCTTTCTTCATTTCCTTCCCAGACAAAACATGAACATGTTGTTAATTGAATCCAAATTGGTGTTTGGGGACCAACAAGTGTGGGTGGTGTAGTTGGTTATCACGCTAGTCTCACACACTAGAGATCCCCAGTTTGAACTCGGGCTCAAACTTTTTTTTCAAAGGTTTTATATTTTCGTGGGCATATCGACATTTTTAGTCCATGGTTCTACATTGAGAAGAGACGTGAACTCACATTCCATTATATCATAGACTATTGAAAAAAATATAAACAAAATATCAATAAAACATCACTAATACTAACATATTATTATTAGTAAGAAATTCAAAATTATTTTGAAATAGAAAAATTCTTTATTTGGTAAATTATATATTTTTATGAAGTTTTTATATTCATCATTTTTCAAAATATCCACTGAAATTAACATTTTATCAATATTTTTATCAACATTTTCATAAGATTGAAGTATGAGCCTTGGAATAGTTCGTTCTTTCAAAACCTTGCTTGCACTCTCTTCTTCCTTTTGGCATTTCATTCGAGTAAACAAAACATGAACATGCCTTTTAATGAAACCAAATTGGTGTTTGGGTTCCAATCAGTCTGGATGGTGTTGCTTGTTATCACGCTAGTCTAAAGCGTTCTTCAGACAAATGTAAATTAATATTTGATCAAATTTACTCTTTTTCTCTCCCACAGTTTCTCGACTCTCCATGTTCCTATCTCTCTTTACATTCTCTCAAAGGTTTTAAATTTTGATGGACATGTCGACATTTTTAGTCCATGGTTCTACATTGAGACGAGAGGTGAACTCACATTCCATTATATCATAGAAAATTGAAAAAAAAAAAAACAAAATGTTAATAAAACATCACTAATATTAACCTATTATTAATAACAAGAAATTGAAACTTATTTCAAAATGGTAGAAATCTTTATTTGTTAATTTATATATTTTTATGAATTTTTAATATTCATCATTTTTCCAAACATACCTTTTGACCAAGAAATTTTGGCTAATCAGCAGTTGCCGCGTCATTATTCATAAAGTGATGACAAACTCATTTACACGTGTCAATTTCCTTCGTCAAAATCTCGTGTGAATAGATTGACACGCCCGATAGGACCTATCTACCTCTCAACTAAGTTAACGATGGCATCAAAGAATACAACATTCAGGTTTGTCGTCCCCAACGACCATTATGCGAGACCCTTCACCCGCAGCCGCTTCGACAAATGAGTCCTGTAGGTGGAAGAACAAACTCCTGTCATTGTGAGCGAAATCTACAAACGAATGACAGAGTCTCCGCGTGGTGGGATAATCATTCAGGAAAATCCCTTGTACGATGAATTTGTTCCCTCCTCTGATCCTAACGTGATGTCTGTAATGATGGCAGATGCGCGCACGGGCGACAAAGCGATCGCTAAAATGGAAAAGAAACTAAACCTTATGATGAAAGAAGTTGAATGTTTATATTGCGCATGATGATGCTGAAAGCAACACTGACTCAATACAACATGCTTGTGTGAGAAACACTGTTATTGACCGCATAACACCACCCAAGCTACCTTCTATTGAACAACCTCCTATGCTTGAATTAAAACCTTTGCCTGTTCATCTGAAGTATGCCTACTTAGGAGAAAATAACACTTTGCCTGTAATCATTTCGTCCATGTTAAATTAAGAGCATGAAATTGAATTTCTAGTTTTGCTAAAACGCCATAAAAAAGCAATAGGTTGCACGCTGACTGACATTAGGGGAATTAGTCCTTCATTTTGCATGCACAAAATTTTATTATAAGAAGAACACTCCCCTCAAATGGAACATCAAAGAAGACTAAATCCATCCATGAAAGATGTAGTAAAAAAAGAAATTATAAAATGGTTAGATGCCGGAGTTATATTCCCAATTTCGAATAGTCAATGGGTAAGCCCCATTCAGCGTGTGCCTAAAAAGGGCAACATGACAGTGGTTGTCAATGAACTGAATGAGTCAATCACTACTCGCACCATAAATGGTTGGCGAGTATGCATGGAATATCACAAATTGAACAAAGTAACTAAGAAAGATATTTTTTCGCTTCCTTTCATAGATCAAATGCTTTATAGACTAGCGAGACAATCTTTCTATTGCTTTTTGGATGGATACTCCGGATACAACCAGATTACAATTGATCTTAAGGTTGAAGAGAAAACAACGTTTACATGTCCGTTTGGCACCTTTGCGTTTCGCATAATGCCGTTTGGGTTATGCAATGCGCCAACGACATTTCAGCGATGCATGCTTGTCATTTTCTCTGACTTAGCTGAATCAATTCTAGAAATATTCATGGATGATTTTTCTGTATTTGGTGATTCTTTTGAACAATGTTTACTGAACTTAGGGAGAGTGTTGGAAAGATGTGAAGTCACACATTTAGTCCTCAATTGGGAGAAGTGCCATTTTATGGTAAGAAAGGGGATTGTGTTAGGACATAGAGTGTCTAGGGAAGGTATTGAAGTCGATAAAGCAAAGATGGAAGTGATTGAAAAGCTTGAACCACCTACAAATGTCAAGGGGATAAGAAGTTTTTTGGGACACGCTGGGTTCTATAGGAGGTTGATTAAAGATTTTTCTAAAATTTTAAAACCCCTCTGTGAACTACTAGAGTTAAACATACCATTTATCTTTTCAAAAGAATGTTCAACTGACTACGCTATGGGCGCAATGTTAGGGCAAAAGATAGGGAAGATTACACACCCTATTTACTATGCCAGCAGGATATTTAATGAGGCTCAGTGCAACTACACAACCACTGAAAAGGAAATGCTAGCAGTAGTATTTGCTTGTGAAAAATTAAGAGCCTATCTCGTGGGGACCAAAACCATCGTGTATTCAGATCATGCAACAATCAAATACTTAATGAACAAAGTTGATGCTAAACCTCGATGAATTCGTTGGGTGTTGTTGTTGCAGGAGTTCGAGCTTGAAATCGAGGACAAAAAGGGATGTGAAAATGTAGTAGCCGATCATTTATCACGATTGGAAGGGAATTGCGAAGAAAATGCGGAAGCTGCATTAATGGACTCCTTCATTGATTAACAAATTCTCACACTAACACATTCTGAAGAAAGCCTTGAGCCTTTGTTTGCTGATATAGCTAACTTTCTTGCTTCGCTGATAATGCACGATTTAAAGCGATCCCAGGACAAAAAGAAGTTCTTGAACGAGGCGAGGAAATACTTGTGGGATGACCCAATTTTAAATAGGTGTTGTGCGGACGGGTTGTACGAAAATGCGTTACCGCATCAGAAATAGTAACTGTTCTGGAGCATTGCCATACCTCATAGTATGGAGGTCATTTCGGTGGTCAACGGACCGCCGCTAAGGTATTTCAGAGTGGGTACTATTGGCCCACTATTTTTAAAGATACGTACTTGTTTGCAAAAACATGCAATGAATGTCAAAGAACTGTGAAAATAAGCCGAAAGGAAGAGATGCCTTGGACTTATATTTTAGAGTTAGAATTATTTGATGTATGGGGGATAGACTTCATGGGTCCATTCCCTCCTTCAGCAGGTAATTTGTACGTTCTATTAGCTGTTGATTATGTATCGAAGTGGGTAGAAGCCATAGCCTGTCCTTTAAACGATGCAAAAACTATGATTAAATTTCGGCATAAGCATGTGTTCACAAGATTTGGCACGCTTAGGGAAGTCATTAGTGATGAGGGTACGCATTTTATAAACAAATCCATGGCTAATATCTTAGCTAAATATAATGTTAAGCATAGGGTAGAAACCTCCTATCACCCTCAAAGTAATGGCCAGGCAGAAATATCGAATAGAGAAATCAAAAGCATACTAGAAAAAGTGGTAAAACCTAACTGAAATGACTGGTCATTCAAATTAGAGGAGGCTCTGTGGGCCTATAGAACAACATATAAAACACCACTTGGAATGTCCCCTTATAGGCTAGTGTATGGCAAAGCGTGCCACTTACCACTAGAATTAGAAAACAAAGCCTTTTGGGCATTGAAGGAGTTAAATTTTTGCTTGACTGATGCGGGGACACTGCGGTCTCTGCAACTGCATGAACTAGACGAGCTTAGGCATATGGCCTATGAAAATTTCAAGATGTACAAAGAAAAAACAAAAATATGGCATGATAGGCGACTAAAGCCTAAAGATTTCAAAAATGGGCAAAAAGTGTTATTATTCAACTCTAGGTTGAAACTTTTTCCGCGGAAATTGAAATTTAGATGGTCAAGACCATTTGTTGTCACTAGTGTGTTTGCCTATGGATCTATATAAATACATAATGCTGAGCAAGCAGACCCATTTCTCGTAAATGGCGAAAGGCTGAAGCATTTTTTGATGGAGCGCCCATGGCACGCAGCGGAAGCGATTTGGATCATGGACACTCTAATTTCATCAATTTAAACAAATTGGAAACATGCAAAAGCGATGAAAAGAGAAGTTAGAACACATACCCTTGTCGTTCGTAATTCTCCAAATTCACCGCCAGATGCTCCTCACGAGCTCACCGAGCCTTCTCACGAAAACTTCGTGGACCACCCACGGTAGTCCCGCTATCCTCAGGCCGAGAAACGGAGTGGTGGGACTCCTTTAATTCAAGAAAAGAGGAACGATGCTTCAACTGTTGAAAACTATTTTCAGAAGCTGAAGAAGAAGAAAACAGAAGCGGGTTCTTCAAATTGAATTCACAATTCAATTGTGAATTGTGTACCCCAATCCACTAACCCATTTTCTTTTTCCTTTTTTTTTTTTTTTTTTTTTTTTATTTGATTGATCTGTCAAAACAATATATACCTGTGTATATAATTTACATACATGTGTCTTACATCTTGCATGTAAGACACATGTATATATATATATATATATTTATATATTATTATTATTAAAAATAATAATAATTATTTTTATTAATTAAACTTTTTAATTAATAAAAATATATATATATATATTAATTAATATTATTTAATTCAATATCAAATATTAATTAAATAATATAATTAATCCCGGTTTTCCGAAAACCGACTTTTTGCACATGAATCCTATTCATGTTTTCAGACCAATCTCATATTTAAATTATATTTAAATATGTCCATATTTAAATCATATTTAAATATGTCTATTCTTCTTCCACAAACCCGAATTTGAACGATTCAAATTCTTTTCTTTTCTTTTATATTGTTTCACGGCTTTATCCGAGCTAGCCAGGAGAACCGTAAGGACCTACAGATCATGAGCTCCAACGATACGAGATTATCCGGTCAAAACTCTTTCAACCGAACTAACCAACATTCGTTAACCCCCGGAGACTCCACTAAAGTCCAAGGGCTGCACTCTCCTCACTGTAGATATATTGTGTCCTATTGATATAACTATCATCAGTAAGTCGATCCTTCACAGGTCGTTCATAATCACAACGGGTCATTTAAACCGTTTAACCCTTGTATTATATTTTGTTCCTTAAGTACCACTGACACCTCTAATGAACAATTGATTTGTGGTCCAACCATCAAATCAGATTCCTCCCTGATCAGGAGAGGATGGGCCCATTGTTCAAGACCTGGAGTCAGCACTTAAGGGAACAACCTCTCTACTAACCCTGAAAGCGGGTAGGAGTGAACTCCAATCTTGCTACAACTATGTCCCCAGCCACTTATTCAATCTTATCCCCAAGATGGTAGGCATATTGAGTCGGCGATCTGGCCACTCTCACCCGTACAAATCAAAGGATAAGGTTGAATAAACAGGAGTTCATAGTAAGCTCAGGATTGAGATCGAGTTACCTAAGTCATCACATGAAAAAATCGGTCTTTACAGTAAACGGTGTTATAAAGAAAGAGCGATTTTATTTCTTGGTTCGGTCTTGTGCAAACTCATTGCACAGGACGCCCTCACTCACATGTCTCTACATGAAACGATTCGAATCACATCGTTTTGTACTATACAAAGTGAGCCGCGTCCAATAGTGTCCCCAGGATAAGGTACCCAGCCTTATCCCTATACTATAGACCATTTTGGCTGTCTACTTGAACTTGATTCACATTCATGTCACACATGAAGTTCAAGTACTCACACTACAGCCATGGGTGTTAGTTATTGGTATAGGTTAATACAAACACAATTCACTAAAATTCAATAACAACTTTATTGAAATATAATATATACACATTCAAACAGTTTACAAACTACGAGTTTTAGGACATAAAACCCAACAAACTCCCACTTGGACTAAAACGTCAGTGGAGTACATGCTGGTCGAGAGAACTAGAATATCAAATATCTAAACTTTCTCCCACTGTCCTACTGAGCAGCTCGCAGCCCTAGACTTTCTAGGTGTCTCTCAAACACTTTAGCCGTGAGAGACTTAGTAAACGGATCAGCAATGTTGTGCTCCGAGGCTACCTGTGTGACGATCACATCTCCTCGTTGCACTATCTCCCTGATGAGATGATACTTCCGCTCAATATGCTTTCCACGCTTATGGCTTCTAGGTTCTTTAGAATTTGCCACTGCACCGCTGTTATCACAATAAAGCGTGATTGGCAAGTTCATATTTGGAACAACTTCCAAATCTGTCAAGAACTTCCTAAGCCATACAGCTTCCTTCGCTGCTTCGCAAGCTGCGACATACTCAGCTTCCATGGTGGAGTCAGCAATACAACCTTGCTTTATACTCCTCCATACTATTGCTCCTCCGTTAAGAGTGAACACTGATCCTGATGTAGATTTCCTAGAATCTATATCAGTCTGAAAATCAGAGTCAGTGTATCCTGCAAGGATCAAATCCTTCGCGCCATACACAAGCACATAGTCTCTCGTTCTCCTAAGATACTTGAGGACATGTTTAACGGCTGTCCAGTGATCATATCCTGGATTGGACTGGAACCTACTGACAATTCCTACTGCATAAAAGATGTCGGGTCGTGTACATAACATAGCGTACATGAGACTACCACTTGCAGATGCATAGGGAATTCGTCTCATATCCTCAACCTCTTGAGGTGTCTTAGGAGACTGTTCCTTAGACAAGTGAATTCCATGCCTAAAAGGCAACGAACCTTTCTTGGAATTCTGCATCGAATATCTTGACAACACCTTGTCAATATAAGATGCTTGAGACAGCGCTAGCACTTTGTTCTTACGATCCCTTATGATCTGAATCCCTAGAACAAACTGAGCCTCTCCCAAATCTTTCATTTGGAATTGGGTCGCTAGCCAATTGTTAACGTCAGTTAGGAACCCTACATCATTCCCAATGAGTAGTATGTCGTCTACGTACAAGACTAAGAAAGCTACAACAGTATTGACTACTTTCTTGTAAACACAAGGTTCGTCAATATTTTGTTCAAAGCCATAAGATTTGATCGCCGTATCAAACCTTATATTCCAGGATCTAGATGCTTGCTTCAACCCATAAATGGATCGATTAAGCTTGCAAACCTTTTGCTCTTGACCCTGAAGTATGAATCCCTCTGGTTGAGCCATATAGATACTCTCCTCAAGATTACCATTCAGAAAGGCAGTCTTGACATCCATTTGCCAGATTTCATAATCATAAAATGTAGCAATGGATAAGAGTATTCTAATCGACTTTAACATGGCAACAGGAGAAAAGGTTTCTTCATAGTCCACCCCTTCTACTTGGGAATAACCTTTTGCCACAAGTCGAGCCTTAAAGGTTTGCACCTTACCGGCTTGGTCTCGTTTTCTCTTGTAGATCCACTTGCAACCGATAGGTCTTTCACTATCTGGTTGGTCTACAAGATCCCAGACCGAATTGAAGTACATAGACTCCATTTCGAGATCCATGGCTTTAAGCCACTGGTCCTTGTCTATGTCATTCATTGCCTGTTTAAAGGTCAATGGATCCTCAACGCCATCATCAGGTATGACGACTTGAGTTTCAGACAAGCCAATGTAGCGGTCGGGCTGTCTTACATCCCTCCCACTGCGTCGAGGCTTTCTCAACTCTTGAGAAGGACCAGCCTGATCAACAACCTTTGTTGATTCGTCTGTAGCTTTCCTGGAAAATTCGGACAAAACAATTTTGCTCGACGGTTGATGATCTCTCATGTGGTCTTCCTCTAAGAACGTGGCATTAGTCGATACTAGTACCTTGTTCTCATGAGGATCATAAAATAGACCACCTTTCGTTTCCTTGGGGTAACCTACAAATAGGCACAATTTTGAACGATGTTCCAACTTCTTTGGATTGGGTACTAGCACATGTGCCGGACACCCCCAAATTCTGAAGTGACGTAAACTACCTTTACGCCCTCTCCATAACTCATAAGGTGTTTCAGAAACACTCTTAGAGGGAACCATGTTCAAAATATATACTGCAGTCTCTACTGCATAACCCCAAAACGAACTAGGCAAATGAGCATAACTCATCATAGATCGAACCATGTCTAACAGGGTTCTATTTCTCCTCTCGGACACACCATTCTGCTGTGGTGTTCCTGGCGCTGAGAGTTGAGATACTATTCCATGTTCTATCATATAGTCATGGAATCTTAAATCCATATACTCTCCACCTCGATCTGATCGGAGTGTTTTTATCGATTTACCTAATGTGTTCTCAACCTCTGCCTTATACTCTTTGAACTTTTCAAGAGCTTCAGACTTATGATGCATTAGATAAAGATAACCGTACCTAGAATAATCATCAATAAAACTGATGAAATATTCATACCCTCCTCGTGCTTTGACATTCAAAGGACCGCAGAGATCCGAATGCACGATTTCTAGAGGTTCTTTGGACCTATGACCTTTTTCAGAAAAAGATCGTTTGGTCATTTTGCCCTCAAGACAAGACTCACATGGCGGTAAAGAGTTGTCCTCTAAACGATTTAGCAGACCACTCTTAACCAATCTCCCAATCCTATTGAGATTAATGTGGCCTAGTCTTAAGTGCCAAAGATAAGTACTTGGAGAAAGTTTCTGCCTTTTAGTTTGAGTCTCAGCTGTTTTAAACATTTCAGTGTTCAAAATAGCTTTGGCTTCGGTTGGTCTTAACACATACAAGTTGTTTTCAAGTTTCGCAGAACAAATACGTACACCTCTTTTGCTAATGAACGCTTCATTATGTACAAAAGATACTTTATACAACTGTTCTAACAAACAAGATATAGATACAAGATTCCTCTGGAAGGTAGGAACCAGGAGTACATTTTCTAGTAAAATGAAACTATCTCTATACATAAACTTTACAGCTCCCACTGCTTCAGTTGAGACAACCTCTCCAGTTCCAACTCTGAGAGTTATCTCACCGCGAGAAAGTGGCTGCCAAGAACTAGTTTCCTGAAAAGAAGAACAAACATGGTTAGTAGCTCCTGAATCAAGTATCCAGGTATGACAATCATGTTCTACTAAACATGTTTCAACAACAAGTAAATCATATTTACCTTGTCTTTCTTTCTCAGCCTTTTTCTCAGCAAGATACTTTGGGCAATTCCGTTTCCAGTGCCCATCTACACCACAATGGAAACATTTTCCTTTGTCTGTAGATTTACTCTTGCTCTTAGCAGTAGCAGGTGCTTTACCCTTCCTTTTATCTTTCTTCTTCTTTTGAATACTCTTATTCTTAATAGAAGAAAGTTCAGACTTACTCCCAGAAGACGACCCCTTTTGGAATTTCCTAGAAGTGACAACATTTGCCTCCTTCTCTTTTCCTTTAGAAGTGTGTAGGGACTGATAAGTCTGTAGCTCGCTGAGGAGAGAAGTCAAATTATACTTTATCTTATTCATTACCAAATTGGTTCTGAACTGAAGGAAACTCTTCGGAAGAGATTCCAAGATAAAGCTTACTTGACTTGACTCATTTATAATAGCTCCGTTTACTTCCGCCACATTGAAGTGGACCATCATGTTAAGGACATGCTCCCTAACAGAGGTTCCCTCCTTCATGTGAGAGTTGTAAACGAATTTGAGGGCTTCATGACAGACCGATGAGGACGGAAGTCCAAACATCTCCTGTAATGAAGACATGATTTCTTTAGCAGAAACCATATCCTCGTGCTTCTTAGCTAACACATCAGATATGCTGGCTAAGATATAGACTCGGGCTTTATCATTAGCCCTTGTCCATCTATCATATGCTTCTCGAACAGTTCGAGTCGCATCCGAGCTAGGAGGGGGAGGACAATCTTCTGATAAGACGAACCTGAGATCATCTAGAACGAGAATCGTATTCAAGTTCGATTTCCAGGTCGCGTAGTTATCGCCGGTTAACTTATCGGAAGCTAGTAAGTGAATAAAAGAGCTAGTCATGCTGAAAAGAGAATGAATAAAAATTAGTGAAAAGGTTTTAACCTAATTTACACACCAATCAAGAATTTAGCAAAGAATAATAATGTACCCAAAACTCATTATTAAACTGCAACGATACTTCAGTGGGTCAGAATGGTTGCTACCGAGGGGCAGTCAAGCATTCCTTCACTGAATCAAGACATTCTTGACTAAATGCTAATACCAGAATATCTCATATTCCTATAGCATCTTAGTTATCGCTGTTTGGTCAAGATTTACTAACTCCTTAGCAAATCTCGTAAGTGTGACCCTCCATTTTTAGAATTCATAGGGCGGCCCCAACGATGCAACCGAATGGAAATGTCAAAGTTGGGAATGGCTCTATGTTTCTTTATCCATAAATGGTGATTGAGATGTTCCGATTCCTATGAAACGGCCCTTCGAATGGATCGGTACCACTTGTGGGCACCTAGCAGGCAGAACATAGGAATCTCACGGTTCAATCCAATGGAGGAGACTGCAGGATGTATTGACATACTTCCTTCTCCCACTTACTATAAATACTTTCTCCATTCACCTTGCTCTTGAATTATGCAAATACCATCCGAATGGGGATGCCCTATTGACATCACGAGGCCGAGCATAATTCTCACGGTGTGAACTTGACAGAGAACGTAGGAGGAGAGGGACATATCATATATACCTTCTCAACACCTCTACTAAGTATTTTAAGACGGAATGGGTAAATTACTCAGGCATTATCCGGCTAAGACAATAAGGCCTAAGTCTAGGTAAAACAAACTTTTACCTATGATGTCTAGGTGATAAACACTTTATTACCTCACACCACTCACGCATGCTCATAAAGCCGAGTTAACTTTACTCAAGTACCGGATGGTCCCCAGGTAGGAGGTGTTCCGTAAACCGTCAGCTTAAATACCTCCAACCTCGAACAGGATGTCCCCGGGTGAGTTTCTTGTAACCTTAGCATTTACAAGATATCGACCTATTCATCTAATGAAACGGAACGATACATTCAACCCTAAGTGAGCATGCCTTTGTCTTTGTTATAGATTTTAAAAGTCTATGCCAATTTTACAACGCTTTGCAAAACTAAGACTTACTACAACAAACTTCTACATGCTTCTCAAACATGCATCACTAAGGCACGACAAGTTGAATATTTAATTTCATAATTAATATAACAATTATATCGATTATGATTTTAAATATACAACTCCTAATTCATAAATTAATATAAGACTTATATCAATTCTCATGAATTAAGCATGCATCCTATACATTATAACACTTATAATAAACAAAATGCATCTAATGTTGGATGTTTAATTTCATAATTAATATAACACTTATATCAATTATTCTATTAAGCAAACAACATCTAATTCATGAATTAATATAACTCTTATATTAATACTCATGAATTAACATGCATCCAATATATTATAACATTTATAACCTATAATATGCATAAAACCATGGCAACCTATGTTGTATATTTAATTTCATAATTAATATAACACTTATATCAATTATTCTATTAAATTAACAACAACTAATTCATGAATTAATATAACTTTTATATCAAAAATCATGAATTGCCAAATATGCATACGATATATTATAACACTTATAACATATTTTCAATGCATGAAGCATGCTTCCTACGGTGGGATTTTAAATCTATATGGCATACGTTATGCACATATAAACATGGAATTTAATTAAAACATACATTCGCAATGCATAAATAATTAAACACACTAAAGTGGATCGATTTTGGCATTTAGCAAGCAATAACTAATTTATTACAAGCTTGATCAACAAGCCACGTCTTGAGCGGACTTCGAACTCTTCGCACCGCCTTTGACCAACTTGCTTCCTCCGAACGCTTCGGCCAAATTTTCTTCGAATTTCTCCTCGTAAAGCCCAGAACGAGTTTGAACTTACACCGACCATTTCGGCGAGTTTCAAACTCAAACTTCTTTCACAAAGAACCCTATATGGACTCTAATGACTCTAAAAATACAGACTCTTTAGCATACATTAAAGCCCATACATTCTCGGGCAATTACAAATAATGAAATTCAAAAGAAACTATGCCAAAATCGATATTCACTTTAGAATTCCATTCAGAAACAATTTCTAAATAAAACCCACCATAACTTAAATTGATAGAAATTGAGTGGCCAAAAACGCTCTGATACCAATTGATGGAGCGCCCATGGCACGCAGCGGAAGCGATTTGGATCATGGACACTCTAATTTCATCAATTTAAACAAATTGGAAACATGCAAAAGCGATGAAAAGAGAAGTTAGAACACATACCCTTGTCGTTCGTAATTCTCCAAATTCACCGCCAGATGCTCCTCACGAGCTCACCGAGCCTTCTCACGAAAACTTCGTGGACCACCCACGGTAGTCCCGCTATCCTCAGGCCGAGAAACGGAGTGGTGGGACTCCTTTAATTCAAGAAAAGAGGAACGAAGCTTCAACTGTTGAAAACTATTTTCAGAAGCTGAAGAAGAAGAAGAAAACAGAAGCGGGTTCTTCAAATTGAATTCACAATTCAATTGTGAATTGTGTACCCCAATCCACTAACCCATTTTCTTTTTCCTTTTTTTTTTTTTTTTTTTTTTATTTATTTGATTGATCTGTCAAAACAATATATACCTGTGTATATAATTTACATACATGTGTCTTACATCTTGCATGTAAGACACATGTATATATATATATATATATATATTTATATATTATTATTATTAAAAATAATAATAATTATTTTTATTAATTAAACTTTTTAATTAATAAAAATATATATATATATATTAATTAATATTATTTAATTCAATATCAAATATTAATTAAATAATATAATTAATCCCGGTTTTCCGAAAACCGACTTTTTGCACATGAATCCTATTCATGTTTTCAGACCAATCTCATATTTAAATCATATTTAAATATGTCCATATTTAAATCATATTTAAATATGTCTATTCTTCTTCCACAAACCCGAATTTGAACGATTCAAATTCTTTTCTTTTCTTTTATATTGTTTCACGGCTTTATCCGAGCTAGCCAGGAGAACCGTAAGGACCTACAGATCATGAGCTCCAACGATACGAGATTATCCGGTCAAAACTCTTTCAACCGAACTAACCAACATTCGTTAACCCCCGGAGACTCCACTAAAGTCCAAGGGCTGCACTCTCCTCACTGTAGATATATTGTGTCCTGTTGATATAACTATCATCAGTAAGTCGATCCTTCACAGGTCGTTCATAATCACAACGGGTCATTTAAACCGTTTAACCCTTGTATTATATTTTGTTCCTTAAGTACCACTGACACCTCTAATGAACAATTGATTTGTGGTCCAACCATCAAATCAGATTCCTCCCTAATCAGGAGAGGATGGGCCCATTGTTCAAGACCTGGAGTCAGCACTTAAGGGAACAACCTCTCTACTAACCCTGAAAGCGGGTAGGAGTGAACTCCAATCTTGCTACAACTATGTCCCCAGCCACTTATTCAATCTTATCCCCAAGATGGTAGGCATATTGAGTCGGCGATCTGGCCACTCTCACCCGTACAAATCAAAGGATAAGGTTGAATAAACAGGAGTTCATAGTAAGCTCAGGATTGAGATCGAGTTACCTAAGTCATCACATGAAAAAATCGGTCTTTACAGTAAACGGTGTTATAAAGAAAGAGCGATTTTATTTCTTGGTTCGGTCTTGTGCAAACTCATTGCACAGGACGCCCTCACTCACATGTCTCTACATGAAACGATTCGAATCACATCGTTTTGTACTATACAAAGTGAGCCGCGTCCAATAGTGTCCCCAGGATAAGGTACCCAGCCTTATCCCTATACTATAGACCATTTTGGCTGTCTACTTGAACTTGATTCACATTCATGTCACACATGAAGTTCAAGTACTCACACTACAGCCATGGGTGTTAGTTATTGGTATAGGTTAATACAAACACAATTCACTAAAATTCAATAACAACTTTATTGAAATATAATATATACACATTCAAACAGTTTACAAACTACGAGTTTTAGGACATAAAACCCAACATTTTTATGGCGAAGAGGAATTGAGGACGCTTTCAGCGTTCCTTTTAAAAGAAATCTGATCATCATGAGACGAATTGAAGAAGCATCGATACTGAAAAGATCTATCTTTCTAGCTCCAGTTGTTGACAATTTGTTTGTTTTAATAACGTTCTGTTAAAAATAAGTTAGTGAGTTGACAATCGTTTTTTTTTAGGGAGGAAGAGTTAATTGTTAAAGTAACGGTAGAAAAGGCCAACGGCTAGCTGAAGTGGAAGAGGCAGACTGCCATTAAACCGCTGCGAGAGATCCGTACGAAGTGACGTCGAACGATTCTTGCGATTTTACCAAAACCGGTAAAATCATAGTAACGTTAACTTTTACTAGCAGCTCATTGGTGAAAAAATGTCGGCGTAATGATAGCAGCAGCAAAATGGTTATAACGGTAACAAAGATTTGCAATTCTATAAAAGCCCCCTTCCAGCCTTCAACTATGCACGTAACCTCTCAAATTTCACGAGAAAGCTTCCCTAGCCTTCCAATCCTCAAAAGTCCAATACCCTAAATTCGTTACCAAAGTTCTTGCTGGAAAAAAAATGGTATCCACAAGAGAATCGTTGCGATCTTCACCCTATGCTTCCAAGAGTTCCAAGACCAGTAAAGCGCCAGAAAACCCAAGGAAGGAGCCATCAATCGAAGACGAACAAGTATTCGCAAGTGACGCTGCTATAATGGCGTTGACCGAAGTAGATCCATCTGCAACAGTCGTGCCAGAGCCCTCCATTCCATCTTCTAGAAAAGAGAAAGCAAGCAGCAAGGTCAGAAAAATCAAGAAGGTGAAGAAGAGCATAAGGGAAGAAGGGGCCAGTCACTGGTCTCCTTCAGCTACTCTTAAGGAGCGAGAATTGCAAAGCCCTCCCTCTATGACGTCCAAGAAATGGTGCTGGACCGAGATCTCGCCTATAAGACAACCAAAATTAGACGAGTAAACTGCTGCAGAAGGCGCAGAGGAAAAGGAAAATCAGGGGGCTGAAAAAGAGAGAAGCCCAAAAAAGGAAGCAGAGGCAAGCAACGATGAAGAGGTAGGCAAGGACCAGATTCTTGAGGAGCAGGAGAAAGAAGCAGCCATTGAGCCTATTATTAATCAAGAAGAGACGATAGCTGCGGAGCCTTAGTTAGAAACAGAGGAATAACGCAGGAATATTGCGGCACTCGCAGAAGAGTTGGATGCCGAGTTAGGAGCAGACACTGACGAAGAACCGTCTAAAAAGAAGAGGAAGTCGGTCGTGGTTATGGCCAGACGACCAAGACCCTCGAGGAGAGCCGTTCTAAAAAATCGTCTACCACATCAAGCGCAGATCAAAATGGAGGTTGTCGAGGCAGCCAAGGCCAAAGGGAAGGGGAAAGAAAAATTGTTAGAGGAAGAAGCGCCAATTTAGCGTTACATTTCTGCTGCAGTGCGAGAGCGTAGCGAAACCCTCTGGACAAGGGATCTCTTGCACGAGAGTGGATTCCTAGACCCACTAGATGCTCTCCCCACTTCTTGCGGTCAGGGATTATCAACCTCGGGTGGATGGAATTCTGCAGGCCTCTAGTGACAACGTACCCTGATATGGTGTACAACTTCTACGCAAACATCGAAATCGAAGAATGAACGTACTCCGTAGTACGAGGAGTGGAGATTGACTTCTCTCCAAAGGCCATCAAGGATGCGTATGAAATGTCGGATCACCAAAACTCAGAGTATGCTGAGCTAATTGGGAACCCATTAGTTGCGGTTCTAGAGGTTGTCTTAAGCGAAGCCGGACTTCCTCATGCTCAGTGGTCAGTGTCGAAGCAAGGAAAGCACACATTGCTCAACTCCTTGTTGAAGAGGCGATTGCTGCCTATCACGCATGAAACCTCCATCAACCGAAAGTGCATCCTTCTTCTATATGCCATCATGAAAGGCCTTACTATCAATGTGGGAGAATTAATTTGTAGCTCCATCAAGGATAGTTCAAGAAAAGAGAAGGGACAACTATTCTTTCCTAACACAATTACAAAGTTGTGTTTGAATGCAGAAGTCCAAGTATGTAGCCTAGAGAAGAAGTTCCCCTACGCAGGGCATATTGAGCTGCCAACACAGCTGAAGCTTCGCAAAGGAGGGAACATGGAGGTGGAGCTGAGCAGTGTGGTTGACTTGTAACGCGATTTAAGTGCTCAAATAGAAGATCTGGAGCAAAAACATATCAGATGTGCCCAATATGCCAAAACAAGAGATGAAGCTCTTAGCGCCCATCTGAAGTGCCAACTGCCCGATTTTCCTGCAGAGATCCTGGAGCCCTGGATGCCACCGCGAGAGAGAGAAGGAGAAGAAGAACGAGAAGATTGAAACCGTTTTGGGGAAGTTTGTTATTCCCTATTGTTACGTCTCCAAAAGTGACTAAATTAGGACTTATTTGTGTTAGAAAGTTGTGCATTTGTAAGTATTTTTGGTAGGATTTAGCTTGAACCTATGCTTATATATGAGAATTAGAAGAATGAAGCTAAATTCGGACTTGTATGCAAAAGGAAAGAAAAAGAATGAAAAACGAAGTTAGAAGAATGAAAACTGTGCATTGCGGAGGCATTGCGGAAACATTGCTAAAACCGCAATGTTTTAAGTGAAATCCGTAAGTTGGCTAACCTTTTTCTGTTGTGATCCGATATTTCAGGGGTTCGTTCTTTCTCCTCCAGCCACGTTGAAGTACGACGTTGAGAATGGATGGTTCTCCTTGGCCCAATCGCACCTGCAGAATACTATAAAAGGAGGTCAAAGAGGAGGATTGAAACAACATCCGAAAAGTGTAGACTTCTCAGTTCAACGCAGCTTCTTCTCCATTCTTTCTCTTCTCCGTCTGTTGGTTTGAGAGGTTCAGCTGTTGGAGTCGACAATCTGATAGGAAGGAGAGAAGATTCATCTTCTCTTCTGATTGGATTCATCCAAGCAAGGCTTGCCTTTCTCTCTATTCAGTCGAGGCGTTCGCAATCGAGAAGTCCACGCACAGCTTACTGCTTTCTGTTTTAGTTTCCTACTTTCAGTACTGTTTGTTGTTATTTCCTTTCCATTAGCTACTCTATTCCATTTCGTTGCTTTCTGTCTTTACTTCAGTGTTTCTAATCTTCATTTGTTCATTCAAACAATTGATTAATCAACGTACAATTCATCATTTCGCAATCTCTCTATTTCGTCTCTGCCTACTGTTTTTCCTTTATGTTCTGCCTTTAATTTTCTTCTAAGCATGCCTTCTTCATCTACTCTTTCTGTTCTATCTACATCCATGAGTAACTAAGTTACATAGGGGCATGCTAATGACAAGGTTATAGGCTAAAACACGTGAACCAAGCATGTAGGATAACTCTCGAATGCATTGATTGTATGTAAGCTTCATCCCACGGGCAATTTCGATTGGCCATCCATTTTGTCCAGAGAACTCCTAACCTCTGGAAGGAGTAAGAGTTCAGAGTCATACACTCATGCTAGCCTCTCAAGGTAGCCAGAAAACGACCTAGGAATAGGCGTTTTCCTAGTACAAATCACAACTTACTGCTTTAACAAGATGCTTAAGACCTTACTTGGACATGAGTAAACTAAAGAATCTAATGCATGAAATCGGAAGATACATGAGAATGAGTTAGTTTGATGCATAGTGAGTCGATCTAATGCTTGAGAATCGTGTGAAAAAGCCTATAGAGGAGTCGTTAGTAGCCCTTGTTTCCACATTTTACACATTTTTGCTGTTAGTAACATTGCGGTAGAATTGCTGTTCTCGCAATTCCTTTAAGTTAAAATTCTGCCTTAGCCATTTTTCTCTTCGTTTATTAATCTCTTCTCTTTATATTTGAGTTTATCATTGACTTGCACTTGTTTATGCATCTATCCTTTACATATTCCTTAGTAATTAGGCAATTTAAAACCAAATCTACCCCATCAAATCCACCCATTCTTGCTTAACAATACACTTCGCGAGTAACTAAGAATAAAACTCTGTGGGAAAACGAATGAAAAAATACTTACTACTTGCTACAAGATCATGTATGCTTGCATGTTCTGAGTGCTCTCTTATTGCATATTTCTTTTAAACATTGAGCACGCAACAAGTTTTTGGCGCCGCTGCCGGGGATTTAGTTTAGTGAAAACGAAGTTTGTTAAGTTAGAAACACAAAGTTTAATATCTATTGGAACTAATCTTTTTCTCATTTCTTTTGCAGGTACCATTGGGTTAGTTTATGAATGAGCATTCAAGTAGCGATCTAGAATTCAATCCTGAGCCTGAGAGATTACTTAGGGCCAGAAACAAAGCTAAGAAACGTCTCTTTAACCAACCCTCTATACCTCAAATAATTGCTGAAACCGCGGAGTCTGCGCAATCCTGTCAAGAAGAAATGGACAGACCAGTCCCAAATCCGGTACCTACCACTCGCAATCCCATCGAAATAGCGAATGATAAGGATAGTGCCATTCTCTCCTACCTAGTACCTATGCCTGGGGAACTAAACCCAAGCATAATCCGCCCTGAAATTACTGCCAACTCATTCGAGTTAAAGCTAGTAATGTTCCAAATGTTGTCCACTGTGGGACAATTCTTTGGAGTAGAAAATGAGGACCCCCACAACCATCTTAGAAACTTCCTAGGAGTTAGTGATACCTTTCTTATCCCTGGAGTTTCCCAAGAAGCCTTGAGGCTCTACCTCTTCCCTTACTCTTTAAGGGACAAAGCCAAAACGTGGTTAAACTCACTACCCTCTGGATCAGTCCTCAATTGGACAGACTTGGCGGAGAAATTCCTAGTAAAATATTTCCCACCTGATAGGAATTCTACCTTTCGTGATGACATAATCAAGTTCAAACAAGCTGAAAATGAGCCCCTTCACGAAGCGTGGACAAGGTTCAAGGACCTTCTGCTTAAATGTCCACACCATGGCATTCCATGGTGTATCCAAATAGAGGTCTTTTTCAAAGGATGCAACCCCAGCACCAGACAAGTGTTAAATTCATCTGCTGGAGGTTCCATGCTTTCCAAAAGTTATAACGAAGCCTATGAGATCCTGGAGAAGATCTCAGCATCTCACTTTAGGTGGTCAGATGATCCAATAGAGCCAAGTAGAGCTCAAAATAAGGACGCACTCAATGCCATGAGTAGTCAAATAAGTGCTCTGACCAACCTAGTAAAACAAATGGCTCAAGCCAATCTCCAAACTAGTGTCAACACCGCCACAGCCATGTCAATGGGCACACAACCAAGTCAAGGTGAGACACTTATCTGTGGATTCTGTGGGGAAGGGCACCTGTATGAATACTGCCCTGGGAATCCAGCCTCAGTCTGCTATGTTGGAAGCCAACAGCAGCGTAGGAACAACCCTTACTCTAACACCTACAATCCTGGTTGGAGGAACCACCCAAATCTTTCATGGGGTGGCCAACAAAATACTAACCAAGCTTCTAACCAAACAAGACCGAGTGGAACACCTGGTTTCACTCCCCAAAATAACCAATCCATGTATCAAAAACCATACAACCAACCAATAGGATCTTCTGTAGAAAATTTACTTAAGGAGTACATTGCCAAGAATGATGCCACTCTACATAGTAAGCAAGCTACCCTTAGGAGCCTAGAGAACCAAATAGGGCAACTAGCCAATGAACTCAAAAGTAGGCCCCAAGGTAGACTACCTGCTGACACTGAGGTGCCAAGGAGAGATGGAAAAGAACAAGTTCAAGCAATTGAACTCAGAAGTGGGAGACCATTGGTGAGCAACACTAAAGAAACCCCAAAGAGAGTAGAGAACAAAGAGTCTAATGCTCCACTGGAATCTCTGCCAAACCATGGTCAACCATCAACAAGCACATCAGGAGCAAGGCTGGAGCCAATCATAGAGGAGATAGAAGAAATACCAAGGCCTCCACCTATCCTGAGGCGACCTGAAGTGCCTGCATATGTGCCACCACCTCCATTCCCTTGAAGGCTAAAGAAAAAACAAGAACAGGAAGTGCACTTTAATAAATTCTTAGAAATTCTTAAACAAGTGCATGTTAATATTCCTTTTGTAGAAGTTTTACAGTCTATGCCTTCTTATGTTAAGTTTTTGAAGGATATAATCACTAACAAAAAAATTATTGGTGAATTTGAAACTGTGAATCTCACTGAGGAGTGCAGTGCCATACTCTAGAACAAGCTACCCAAGAAGGAGAAGGATCCTGGTTCCTTCACCCTACCAGTGGAGTTAGGAGGCAAGCACGTGGGCAGAGCTCTTTGTGACCTGGGAGCCAGCATAAACCTCATGCCCCTATCACTATCCCGCCAACTAGGAATAGGAGAAGCACGTCCCACCACTGTCACTTTACAACTTGCAGACAGATCCATAGCATACCCTGAGGGTAAGATTGAGGATATTCTTGTAAAGGTTGGCAAGTTTATTTTCCTTGCAGATTTCATCATCCTAGATTATGAAGCAGACAAGGAGGTCCCCATCCTATTAGGCAGACCATTTCTAGCCACAGGTAGGGCCCTGATTGATGTCCAGAAAGGTGAGCTCACCATGAGGGTTCATGATGAGGAGGTTAAATTTAGTGTTTTTAAAGCCCTAAGGTACCCTTCTGACTCTGAATCTTGTGCAAGCATGGACATTGTAGATTCACTAATGGAAGAACAGCTGGAGCATGAATTATTGACTAAGCATGCTAATAATTATGTACAATTAGATTTAACTGATTTAAATGTTTCTGAAATAATGGATATACCTGTAGATAAAATACAGCATGTTTGTATGAATAAAGACTTGACTGACAGATCTATGAATCCATTAAAGCCATCCATTGAGCATCCACCTATCTTAGAATTGAAACCCTTACCCACTCATCTTAAGTATGCATATTTAGGAAGTAATGATACTCTGCCTGTTATTATCTCGTCCAAATTGAGTGCAAAGCATGAAATTGAGTTAATCTTATTACTTAAGCAATATAAAAAGGCTATTGCATGGACGATTGCTGACATCAGAGGCATTAGCCCTTCTTACTGCATGCATAAGATAATATTGGAAGAAGAGCATACACCCCGAGTAGATCACCAACGTAGGCTGAACCCCTCTATGAAAGAGGTAGTTAAGAAAGAGATCATAAAATGGTTAGATGCAGGTGTAATCTTCCCTATAGCTAGTAGTCAGTGGGTGAGTCCTATACAATGTGTACCTAAGAAGGGAGGGATGACTGTAGTAGTGAATGAGAGCAATGAACTGATTCCAACTAGAACTATTACAGGATGGAGAGTCTGTATGGACTATAGGAAATTGAATAAGGAAACAAAAAAGGATCACTTCCCTTTACCATTTATTGACCAAATGTTAGATAGGATAGCTGGTAGAGCTTATTACTGCTTTCTAGATGGTTATTCTGGATATAACCAGATCACCATAGACCCTGTGGACCAGGAGAAGACAACCTTCACCTGTCCCTTTGGAACATTTGCTTTTCGCAGAATGCCTTTTGGCTTATGCAATGCACCAGCAACGTTCCAAAGGTGCATGTTGGCAATCTTCTCTGACTTAGATGAATCCATGATAGAGATATTTATGGATGACTTCTCAGTCTTTGGTGATTCATTCACAAACTGTTTAGAGAACTTAGGACAAGTCCTGGCTAGGTGTGAGGAGACCAACCTAGTCCTTAATTGGGAAAAATGTCACTTCATGGTGGAAGAGGGGATAGTCCTAGGTCATAGAGTGTCTAGAGCAGGTGTAGAGGTCGATAGGGCCAAGATTGAAATAATAGAGAAGTTAGTAGAACCTCAGAATGTGAAAGCCATTAGAAGTTTCTAAGGACACGCAGGTTTCTATAGAAGGTTCATTAAGAACTTTTCTAAGATCTCCAAACCTTTGTGTGAGCTTCTAGAGCTGAATAAGCCATTCATCTTCTCAAAAGAATGTTTACTAGCCTGGAAAACCCTTAAGGAAGCATTAGTCAAAGCACCTATTATAGTAGGACCAAATTGGGACCTTCCATTTGAGATGTTATGTGATGCAAGTGACTATGCAGTAGGGGTTATGCTAGGACAGAAGATTGACAAACTAACACACCCTGTATACTATGCTAGTAAGACATTTAATGAGGCACAATGTAATTACACAACCACGGAAAAGGAGATGCTAGCTGTAGTGTTTGCCTGCGAGAAGTTTAGGAATTACATTGTAGGCACTAGGACAATCGTGTACACTGATCATTCTGCCCTAAAATACCTTATGAGAAAGGCTGATGCTAAGCCTACGTTGATTAGATGGGTGTTGTTGCTGCAAGAATTTGATCTAGACATTAGAGATAAGAAGGGATGCGAAAATGTGGTTGCGGATCATCTATCTCGATTGCAACATAATTGCGATAAAATTGCGGAAACCGCAATTTCTGATGCTTTTATCGATGAGCATGTCTTTGTATTAGCACATCGTGATAACGGTGAGGAACCTTGGTTTGCTGATATTGCTAACTTCCTTGCTTCGCAGGTACTACCAACTTTCAAGGGAAGCCAAGAGAAGAAGAGGTTCCTGCATGAAGCTAGGAAGTTCATATGGGATGATCCTACACTTTACAAGACATGTGCAGATGGTTTGCTGAGGAAGTGTGTGTCAGCTGCTGAGGCGAAGTCTGTGCTGCAGCACTGCCATACAGCCCCCTATGGTGGACACTTTGGTGGCCAAAGAACAGCTGCAAAGGTGTTCCAGAGTGGCTACTACTGGCCCACAATCTTCAAAGATGCCCACGAATACGCACACAGCTGTGATGAATGCCAAAGAACAGGTAACCTTAGTCGAAAGGATGAGATGCCTCTCACTTACATCCTAGAGTTAAAGCTCTTTGATGTGTGGGGCATTGACTTCATGGGACCATTTCCCCCATCAGCAGGTAACCTTTACATACTTGTGGCTGTAGACTATGTATCTAAATGGGTAGAGGCCATAGCATGTCCAAACAATGATGCCAAAACAGTCATTAAATTCCTTAATAGACATATTTTTACTAGGTTTGGTACACCTCGTGCTATAATTAGTGATGAAGGAACACACTTCATTAATAAAGCTATGGAGAAAGTGCTGGCTAAATACAATGTTAGACATAGGGTAGCCACCCCTTATCACCCACATTCGAATGGACAAGCTGAAATATCAAATAGGGAGATTAAAAACATACTCGAAAAAGTGGTCAAACCCAATAGAAAAGATTGGTCGTTTAAACTCGAGGATGCACTTTGGGCATATAGGACTGCATATAAGACACCCCTAGGTATGTCTCCTTATAGACTTGTGTATGGCAAAGCATGTCACTTACCATTCGAATTGGAAATTAAAGCATTTTGGGCCTTGAAAGAACTGAATTATTGCGTGACCGATGCGGGAACATTGCGGTCTCTGCAATTACATGAGCTTGATGAGCTTAGACATATGTCCTATGAAAATGCTAAAATGTATAAGGAAAAGACTAAGATTTGGCATGATAGTAGACTTAGGATTAAGGACTTTAAGAAAGGTCAGCTTGTCTTATTATTTAACTCACGGTTGAGATTATTTCCAGGCAAACTTAAGTCCAGATGGTCAGTCCTTTTGTGATAACTAACGTGTTTGTTCATGGTGCAATCGAGATTAGGAACCTGCAGCACGGGCAACCGTTCATGGTTAATGGTGCACGATTGAAGAATTATTATGAGGAAGGAGATGTGAAGACTCTCTCGGCCTTCCTCTTGACTGAAACTTGAAAATACAATCGAGAGAGGACGAGTGATCACTGTGCTCGTCCATGCGAGGCTATGCCTTAGTTTATTTTTTGCTATTTTTCCGGTTATTATTTGTGTATGTTTGTGTGTAATTTTTATTACGAATTTGATGTTGATTTTATTTCTTTTAACAGGGGATCGAAAGAGGGAATCAAGGAGATGAATCCAGGATAAAAAATCAGGGAAGATATTGGGCCAAATCAAAGATTAAGTTGAGAGAATATTGGCATTTGAAACGAGGAAATCTCCAACGGCCATTTAATTGCGAGGGATTTGCTGAATCCGCAACAGAAATAGCCGTTGGGATTGCCATCATTACAAATAGCCGTTAGAACCGTCGTGGCCAGTACGCTTCCCTCATTCACTGAACTTCAAGAAATCTCTCTCCGTCTTCCTTTGCAATTCCTCTTTCCAAATTTCTACGATTCCACCATGGTGCTAACAAGGGCTGAGAGATCTGCTTCCAAAAAGAAGGCCGCCGACGCTGAGATAGCTGCGAGGGAGGCACTCCTTGCCTTGGCAGATGCCGAAGCCGCGCGAACCGAACGCCTTCCCAAGCTCCCTGTCCGCAAGAAGAAGTGGAAGGTAGTGACGGAAATCCCTGTTGGGCCATCTGAACCAGCAGGAACGCCCAAGAAGAGGAAGTGGAAGATGGCCGTTGACGATGCAACGATCAAGAAAAAGGCTCCCTCTGTGGAGAGTCAAGAAAGTGGTCGTCCATCCTACGAGACGGCCAGACAAAGCCATTCGCCATCTCCACCAGCGCGAAGCCCTGAACCTTCTTCATCTCTACAGAGCTCTGAACAAACTCCACCACCGCAGAGCCTTGAGGCATCACCAATATCCCAGACGCCTGAGCCTGAAATTCCAGATGAAGAGCATCAAGAATCAGCGAAGGGCGATGATGCAGCTGAGGAAGAGGAAGTTTTCTCTCCTTTGAGGGAAGTCTGCCCCGATAGCCCAGCAAGGGGGGAAGATTCAATGGATGAGACGTTGGGGGATTGCCTCCAACAGATCACCACCAGGGCACGATTGAGAAAGAAAGCCACCAAGGTCATCAAGGCCAAACGGCCAAAAGCTTCGAAGAAGTCCAAGAAAAGGAAGGCCAGAGGTGAGCCATCATCAAAGAAGGTTAGTAGTGAGCCCTCTCTGAAGAAGCTAAAGATCGAGGCTGCTGAATCAGCCAAAGCAAAAGATAAGGGGAAGGCCAAGCTGTACCCCGAAGATGAGCCTCAAACTGTGAGGTATGTGTCCTCTGATGCAGAGTCGAGGGGCACTGAGCTAAGGAAGAGGGACTTGCTTCATGAGAAGGGGTTCCTTGACGCGCTAGCAGACCTGCCGCAATTCTTGCGCGCAGGGATCACCAATCACGGCTGAGAAGAGCTGTGCAGACCGCCCATCCCCGCCTACTCCAGCATGGTGTACGATTTCTACGCCCACCTGATGAACCCTGAGGATGGCCTGTCTGTGGTCAGAGGAATCGAGGTGGATTTCTCAGCTAAGGCAATCAATGAAGCCTATGTCCTCAAGGGGCAAAAACACACTGACTATGCAAGGATCGTTGATGCGCCAACTGAGGCTGTCCTGGAGGAAGCGCTGAGGATCATTGGCCAACCTGAGACAGCGTGGACAATTTCGCGCAATGGGAAGCACACTCTGATGAGTGCAACCCTGACGACAAAAGCATCTGTCTGGTTCTCTTTCGTGCAAAGGCGGCTGTCCCCAGTAACCCACGAGACCACCATCAACCAAGGAAGGTCGCTGCTGGTTTATGCGATCATGAGGGGCCTCACAATCAATATGGGTGAGGTCATTGCAGCCTCAATCGCAGACTGTGCCAAAAAAGGTAAGGGTCCACTTTTCTTCCCCAACACGATCACTAAGCTTTGCTTACGTGCAGGGGTACCAATCGAGCGGATGGAAAGGCAGCTGGCCTACACGGGGCACCTGGAGCTGCCTACAGGCCGGCGAATGCGACGAAAGGGGAACATGGAGTTTGAGCTAGACGGCCTGGCTGCTGCTCAATCCCTCTCTATGGCCTGCCTGATGGACCTACAAAAGAAGATGGCGCAATGGGCTGAGTATGCTCAAGCGAGGGATAAGGATGTTGCTGACCAGTTAGGCTGCATCTTTCCTGAGTTCCCCACGGACCTGCTGACGCCATGGGCACCTCCACGAGCACGGAGGGATGATGATGAGGACATCTGAGTGCTAGGCTGATTAGCACTCAAGGGAGTATTTCTGTTCCCTACAAAAAAAATCAAACTGCTTTTCGTTAAACTGTGTGAATTCTGTCATTTTGAGTTAATATTTGATCTGTCTTTAGTTCTTTATTTTTGTTGTTTAGATTTGTTTAGTATAGTCTGATGGTATCTGAATAGGTAGATTGTTTTAGGTTCTTTTTTGTATAGCTGAAATGATTGGAAAGAGCATGCATAGGGGCCTCGATCACTGTTATATCTGCCCTGTATCCATTGCGAAATAATTGCGGAATCCGCAATTTTTGTTAGTAATTGCGTGTTTTTGACTGTCTGATTAGTTAGGCTGGTTCTGTTTTAATTTTGTTCTTTTGCTGCTGTCTTGACTACTTTATATAGCCTATCTATAAGCATGCTGGATGAGTGTCTTAAGGCACCTTTGATAGTTTAAATTATTCTCTTAAATTGCTCAGCATGCGTAGCTTTAAGTCCTTCCTTGCCTGTTTTTATAAATTTCTGCTGCTGAGATGTTTGCTTTGAGAATGTTCTGTCTATCCCTAGGGCTTTTAGATTCTCTTTGTTTTACCCTAGAATAGATGCTTCTAGGACAAGTTTGGGGGTGTGCCACCTCAGACACTCATTGGGGACAATGAGTAGTTTAAGTTTGGGGGAGGCCACCCTAGGCCTAGGAACATTCCTCTCTCCCTTTAAGCATAAGCATTCTTCTTCTCCTTTACAAAAAAAATGATGAAGTGAAAAAAAAAAAAAAATGAAAAATAGAATAAAGAGGGGTGTCTCTCTTAAAGTTGCTGAGTAATCAGTGCCAAGTGTGTAACCCACAAGTGGCATTGCATCAAAAGGCAACCAAAGGAGAGGCTCCACCAATGTAAGAAAGAAAAAAGGAAGAAATAGGGAAGAAGAATGTACACCTAGGAGTTGCAACTTTGCGGCTTGGATGTCCTGAATAAAAAGAACTATGATCCTCAATTAGCTGAGCACAAAGTTGTAGCTTGTAGGGTTGTTTAGGGAGATGAATGTATGTCCTAGGTAGTGATGCCAGGGTTTAGGTTGTTCTCTAAATGTACTACTGTCACTGTTAATACTAAGACTGGCATGACTCTAAGGAATCCTAGGTAGCTCAAAAGTAAAAACTAGAAGCATGTACTGAGTCTGGGGAAAAGCTAGGTAGAATTTGAAACCTTAGGGATAGTTGCACGATATGACAGAAGCAAGTAGATCAGTCGTAGGGAGTTAATGAAACAGTAGGAGCATTAGGCGGGCGAAGTCAGAAGAAGCAAAGTAAGAGGGTAGTTGTAAACTTAGAAGGGTGTCACAGGACAGCACTGCTATAGATAGGAACTTAGGGGAGTCAGCGAAGTGGTTAGAAAGGTTAAAACAGCAGCCTAAGTAAGTCCTTAGATTGCTCGAGGACGAGCAAAACCTTAAGTTTGGGGGTGTGTTACGTCTCCAAAAGTGACTAAATTAGGACTTATTTGTGTTAGAAAGTTGTGCATTTGTAAGTATTTTTGGTAGGATTTAGCTTCAACCTATGCTTATATATGAGAATTAGAAGAATGAAGCTAAATTAGGACTTGTATGCAAAAGGAAAGAAAAAGAATGAAAAACGAAGTTAGAAGAATGAAAACTGTGCATTGCGGAGGCATTGCGGAAACATTGCTAAAACCGCAATGTTTTAAGTGAAATCCGTAAGTTGGCTAACCTTTTTCTGTTGTGATCCGATATTTCAGGGATTCGTTCTTTCTCCTCCAGCCACGTTGAAGTACGACGTTGAGGATGGATGGTTCTCCTTGGCCCAATCGCACCTGCAGAATACTATAAAAGGAGGTCAAAGAGGAGGGTTGAAACAACATCCGAAAAGCGTAGACTTGTCAGTTCAGCGCAGCTTCTTCTCCATTCTTTCTCTTCTCCGTCTGTTGGTTTGAGAGGTTCAGCTGTTGGAGTCGACAATCTGATAGGAAGGAGAGAAGATTCATCTTCTCTTCTGATTGGATTCATCCAAGCAAGGCTTGCCTTTCTCTCTATTCAGTCGAGGCGTTCGCAATCGAGAAGTCCACGCACAGCTTACTGCTTTCTGTTTTAGTTTCCTACTTTCAGTACTGTTTGTTGTTATTTCCTTTCCATTAGCTACTCTATTCCATTTCGTTGCTTTCTGTCTTTACTTCAGTGTTTCTAATCTTCATTTGTTCATTCAAACAATTGATTAATCAACGTACAATTCATCATTTCGCAATCTCTCTATTTCGTCTCTGCCTACTGTTTTTCCTTTATGTTCTGCCTTTAATTTTCTTCTTAGCATGCCTTCTTCATCTACTCTTTTTGTTCTATCTACATCCATGAGTAACTAAGTTACATAGGGGCATGCTAATGACAAGGTTATAGGCTAAAACACGTGAACCAAGCATGTAGGATAGCTCTCGAATGCATTGATTGTATGTAAGCTTCATCCCACGGGCAATTTCGATTGGCCATCCATTTTGTCCAAAGAACTCCTAACCTCTGGAAGGAGTAAGAGTTCAGAGTCATACACTCATGCTAGCCTCTCAAGGTAGCTAGAAAACGACCTAGGAATAGGCGTTTTCCTAGTACAAATCACAACTTACTGCTTTAACAAGATGTTTAAGACCTTACTTGGACATGAGTAAACTAAAGAATCTAATGCATGAAAGTCTGCTTCTCTGAGTAATGAGATTATTCAGAAGAAGAAGAGTAACAGGAGAAATGGCAAAGCCCCTACTGTTCGCAAGGTAATGTCTTCAAACATAGGAAAATGTTTCCATTGTACTGAAGATGGGTATTGGAAGCGTAACTGCTCCAAATACTTTGCTGAGAAACAGGCTGAGAAAGAACGACAAGATAAATGTGATTTATTTGTCAAAACAAGTTTAGTGGATATGAATGTCATACCTGGATGTCTTCAGAAACCACTATTCATGTTTGTTTTTCTACAGGAAACTAGTTCCTGACAGTCGTTTTCTCGCTGTGAGATATAGATATATCGTTGCAGCTGAACTAGTGGGAGACTTTGTAGTTGTTGTATAGAGATAATAACATTTGTTATATGTAATTATTGTCTATATTTCTGGTTTAAACTGAACACTTGTATATTATATCTTTTGGTTTTATAATGAACAATTCATTTAGCAAAAGATATATACTGATGTGTTCTATTAAACTCGAAAACAACTAGCGTGTTAAGACTCACAGTGTTAACGAAAGCTATAGTAGATTTCAACAATGGTTGTTGATCAAACTAGATTTTCTCAACCGTTGAGAAAACTTCATTGCAGTGGGAGGGTTGTGGGACAACCCGATCCGCTGCATTGGCTTGTCTTAAACTCAAAGTTATCATACTTGATGATAACATTGAGGATTCGTTGTCTTTAATTAGGCAATGGATCACATAAGACAAGGCCAAATGGCTCAAAGCCACAAATCTATGGATGGTATTGAGACCAAGTCACTAAGGTGAAAACCTTTATGGCTTGACTTTCTGGTAAAGGGACTGTCCCGAAGAGAAAGGGTTTATTGTGTATAATCTCTTTCTCTTGTTGCCAGACGTAAGTTAAATAGATGACTCTTATCCACTACCATGTTCTATCTTTATAGAATTTGGCAAGTGGATGTCAAGATAGCTTTTCTGCAGAATTGTTATCTTGATTGAGTATCTATGAGTCTAAACCAGATAGATTCATAGTTTGGGACAAAGATCAAATAGTTTGCAGCTTATTCGATTTATTTAGGAATTGGAGAAAGCATCTTCGTCCTGAATTATAAGGTTTGATATAGTGATCAAATCTTATGGCTCTGAACAAAAGTTTGAACGATAAACCTTGTTTGACAAGGGTTTAGTCAATGTTGTAGCTTTCATAACTTATTTCCGTAATTAATGTCCTACTCATTGAGAATGGTGTAGGATTCATTTCTGACTTTTAACTTAAACTAGCGACCCACACCCAAATAGTTGATTTGGAGGAGAGCTTAGTTTGTTCTAAGGATTCAGGTTGATATGAGTCGTAAGAACATATCGCTAGTGTTGTCTCTAAAATCTTTTATTGATAAGCTGTTGTCAATATTCGATGGTCTATGGAAATGGTTTCCTGAGACACCTCAAGTGTTGAGGATACGAGATGCACCCAAGTGCATTTACATATTGGAGGTTAGATGTATCTTTTGAGATACATGACCCGATATGTGCTATGCAGTGGGAGTTGTCAGTAATATTAGTCCAATTGGATTGGTTTCCGGTTAAAGTTTTATCCTTGTACTTAGAGGAGTAGATAACAAGAGTTGTATTGTTGATTCCTCGTTGGAAACTAAGTCTATTTGCAGCTTGTGAAGCAGCAATAAGTTTATAAGTTGAGCTCGCAGTTAGTGTTTTGAGGAGATGTGATGGTCACATGGAAAGCCTCGTAGTACTTCATGCTGATTAGTTTACTAAGTCTCTCATGGCTAAAGTGTTTGAGAGACACCTAGAAGAGTCTAGGGCTCCGAGTTGCTGTATAGGACAGTGGGAGAAAACTTAGGATATGTGATATTGAAGTTCTCTCCACCAACATGTACACCACGGACGTTTAAGTCCAAGTGGGAGTTTGTTGGGTTTTATGTCCTAAACCTCGTGGTTTGTAAACTGTTATGTTTGTAAAAACTCTATTTAGAATAAAGAGTTATTAGTTTTATTCAGTAAAGGAGTTTACTAGAATAAAGTGAAACATGTTTAAGTTAACCTATACCAATGACCAACACCCTTGGCTGAATATGAGTACTTGAGCCTCATGTATGTCATGATTGTGGATCAGGCTCAAGTAGTCAGTCAAAACGGTCTATAGTATACGGATAAGGCTGGGTACCTTATCCTGGTAACACTATAGGATGCGGCTCACTTTGTATTGTACAAAACGATGTGATCCGAATCGTTTCACATGGAGATGTGCGAGTGAGGGCGTCCTGTGCAAAGAGTTTGCATAAGACCGAACTGCGTATTAAGTCGCTCTCTCTTTATAACTCCGTTTACTGATGAGACCGACTTATATATATTGATGGCCTAGGTAACTCGATCTCAATCCTGAGCTCGCTATGAACTCCTGCTTATTCGATAGTATCCTTTGACTTGCACGGGTGAGAGTGGCCCATAAGCGCCGACTCACTAAGCCTACCATCTTGGGGATAAAGTCGAATAGGTAGGTGGGGACATAGTACAACAAGATTAGAGTTCACTCCTAACCCGCTCTTCAGGGTTAGTAGATAGGTTGTTCCCTTAATAGCTGACTCTGGGGCTTGAAGAATTAGCGTGCACACTCTCATGAGATGAGAGGGTTAATTGATCTGTTGGTTGGACCACGGATCTATTGTTCATTAGAGGTGTTAGTGGTACTTAAGGAACAAGACATAATGTAGGGGTTAAACGGTTTAAATGACCCAGCTGTGATTACGAACAACCTGTGAAGGGTCGACTTGCCAATGACGGTTATATCAGAGGACATATTATATCTACAGTGAGGAGAGTGCAACCCTCGGACTATAGTGGAGTCTCCGGGGGTTAACGAAAGTTGATTGATTCGGGTTAAAAGAGTTTTGACCGAATAATCTCGTATCGTTGGAGCTCATGATCTGTAGGTCCTTTAGGTTCTCCTGGCTAGCTCGGATAACGCCGTGCAACAGTATAAGAGAAAATTAAAAGAAAAAGAATTTGAATTGTTCAAATTCGGTTTTTGGAAGGAGGATGAACAGATTAGAGAAATCTTTAACGAACCACCTATAGAACCCAGCGTGTCCCAAAAAACTTCTTATCCCCTTGACATTTGTAGGTGGTTCAAGATTTTCAATCACTTCCACCTTTGCTTTATCGACTTCAATACCCTCCCTAGACATTTTATGCCCTAACACAATCCCTTCTCTTACCATAAAATGACACTTCTCCCAGTTGAGGACTAAATGTGTGTCTTCACATCTTTCCAACACTCTCCCCAATTTCAGTAAATATTGTTCAAAAGAAACACCAAATACAGAAAAATCATCCATGAATATTTCTACAATTGATTCAGCTAGGTCAGAGAAAATCGCAAGCATGCATCCCTGAAATGTTGTTGGCGCATTGCATAATTAAAAAGGCATTCTGCGAAACGCAAAGGTGCCAAAAGGACATGTAAACGTTGTTTTCTCTTGATCCTTAAGATCAATTGTAATCTGGTTGTATCCGGAGTATCCATCCAAAAAGCAATAGAAAGATTGTCCCGCTAGTCTATCAAGCATTTGATCTATGAAAGGAAGCGAAAAATGATCTTTCTTAGTTACTTTGTCCAATTTGCGATAGTTGGTAGTAGGATTTTTGAATATCCTATAAATTTTGGGGTGTCGAGTCCCGCCAAAATAACATTTATAATACCGCTACAACTGAGCTTTGCAGCTAGTGGTAGTCGGGTCGATCCGCGAGGAACCTAAATTATTTTCTCCTAATTAATTTCTATTTTCTTTTTAATTAACTAAAACAAAAACGATAAAGTAAAGGGGGAATTTGCTAACGATAAAATTAAAGGAAAGCATAAAAGTAGCTAACGGAAAATTAAAACTAATTACATGTGCTCCTAATTTTAAGGGTTGGGGTTGACCTTGATGCGACTCGATTCATTAGGATTCAAACATACTTAGCAAAAACATAATTAAACACATAAACGGTTGCCCGGCAACCCTGAAGCAACCGACCACATGGAAATTAGCAAGAGTTGTCAATTCTAACTAAACAGTGCTACTAATTAACTCGGATTGATCAGTTCTAACTTAACTAAAGTAGTAACTAGCATTTTATGACGAACATTCAATTAGACACTCTAAATGCTAGGCGATTACCCGGCAACCCTGAAGCAATCAACATTCAGAATATCTAAAATGATACTTCGATTTGTTTTACTCCTCTGTGTTACTTAGGCGATTAGGAGAGGCACGACATCACTAATCTATAACGTTAAAGCATGCTAGAAATCGAGATTGTCAGTCTACCAATCTAACACACTCATAAATTAAGCAAGAGAGAGTAAATGCCCAATCAGTCATGCTAAGCTCGAAATTAAAGAACTAAAACCCTCATGAATCGCATCAAATTTAACTCCTAACCTCAAATTAGAGCACTTACCTTGCTCGGGATGAAAACAAAGTTAAATCCAACAAGTCTTTGCTTTGTTATAGAAGAAAAGGGAGAGAGAATGCCCTAAAAATGGGTTTTATACAGTCGTAGAGACCCTACATGCAGCGTCTCGAGGCTAGGGTCTGTGCCTGAGGAAAAATAATGGAAATTGTGTCCTCCCTTGGTCTCGAATTTGAGCTCGTCGTTCTACCAAGGTTCCCCTGCACCACCAGACAAATAATCACAATTGAAATAATATTAGATTAATTAATCTATATAGTATAAACACTCAAAGCGATTAATTAATATTATCCACTAAATCAGTCTTTTAAGCTATAATCTAATGTAATGGTCCAATTTAACCCTAAACAATTAAATTCAACAAAATATATCAATTAAGCATAATTAATTCCTTAATTTACAAGACTTAGGAGATAAATATTAGCACTTTTGGAGTGCTATCAATAGTCCATGCATACTCGCCAACCATTTATGGTGCGAGTAGGGATTAACTAATTCAGTTCATTCACAACCACTGTCATGCTGCCCTTTTTAGGCACACACTGAATGAGGCTGGCCCATTGAGTATTCGAAATTGGGAATATAACTCCGGCATCTAACCATTTTATAATTTCTTTTTTTACTACATCTTTCATGGATAAATTTAGTCTTCTTTGATGTTCAATTTGAGGGGAGTGTCCTTCTTCTAATAAAATTTTGTGCATGCAAAATGAAGGACTAATTCCCCTAATATCAGCCAACGTCCAGCTTATTGCTTTTTTTATGGCGTTTTAGCAAAACTAACAATTCAGTTTCATGCTCTTAATTTAACATGGACGAAATGATTACAGGCAAAGTGTCATTTTCTCATAAGTAGGCATACTTTAGATGAACAGGCAAAGGTTTTAATTCAAGCATAGGAGATTGTTCAATAGAAGGTAGCTTGGTTGGTGTTATGCGGTCAATAACAACGTTTCTCACACAAGCATGTTGTATTGCGTCAGTGTTGCTTCCAGCATCATTATGCGCAATATAAACATTCAAATCTTTCAGATATACTTGTCAATGGTTACTAACCTGCATTTCTAACAATTCCACTTCATGCTCATGCTCTACCAGAGTGTTAATAACATCAATAGAAGCACAGTATTCTCAGTTAGAGGGGTACCTGAGTGCTTTAAACACGCTGAATTTTACCTCCTCCTCGTTTACTCGCATAGTCAATTCACCTTTTTGTACATCTATGAGTGCACGCCCTGTTGGAAGGAATGGTCTCCCCAAGATGATAGGTACCTCCTTGTCGGCTTCATAGTCCAAGATAATGAAATCTGCAAGAAATATGAATTTATCAACCTTGACCATAATATCCTCTATCTTACCTTCAAGGTATGAGATAGATCGTTCTGCCAGTTGCAATGTGACTGGAGTAGGGCGAGCCTCTCCAATGCCTAGTTGCTGAAAAAGCGAAAGCGACATTAAATTAATATTAGCTCCTAAATCACAAAGCGCTCTCGCCACATGTTTTCCTCCTATGGCCACATGTAAGGTGAATGATCCTGGATCCTTTTCCTTTTGAGGTAGTTTATTTTGTAAAATAGCACTGCACTCCTCAGTAAGGTTCACAGTTTCAATTTCGCCTATGACCTTCTTGTTGGTGATTATATCCTTAAGTTATTTAACATATGAAGGCATGGATTGGAGGACTTCAACAAAAGGTATGTTGACATGCACTTGTTTTAAAATTTCCATTTTTTTTTAAATGGGCTTCTTATTCCTGTTTGTTTTTCAAACGTCTTGGGAAGGGTGGAGGTGGAACATAAATAGGGATATTAGGTCTAAGACCTACCGGAATGGTCCTAAGGATTTCTTTAGGTTCCTCCTCTATTGGTTCAAGTCTATACTTTTCCTTATCCTTCGTAATACTATTGGCAGAGTTTTGCTGAGCTACCAGTGGAACATTAGGCTCTCTGTCCTCTACTCGCTTTGGTTCAGCCTGGGTTGTACTTACTAAGGGTCTGCCACTTCTGAGCTCAATGGCTTGAACTTGCTTTTTGCCTTCCTGTTAACTCTCCAAATGAGAGTTATTTAGAGTTAAAATAGAAGGAATCTAGAGTCTTCAACGAGTATTTGATGAGCCTTAATCAGTGTTTTAAAGGATTTAGCATGTATTTGAGTAGAAGGTTGCTTTTGAGTTCTTATGCGATAAATTAACATATCCAGGCCTGTTTGTACCTAAATAAGCACTTTTGTGCGCTTTCAGGTTTCGCGAGGATTTCGCCAAGGGAGCGTCAAGCCAGGAAGGCTGGATCAATGATCAAAGTTGTTTTGCGGACGCATAGCGGCAACAAAGCGGACATCTTTAAGGATTTTTGCGGTCGTAACGCATCTGCGAAAGTTTTACCTGAAGCACGTGAATTGGCAGCGCCTGTCCCCTGCCATACAAACCAAGATGCTTTTTCGGTTGCAGCCATCCAATGAGAATCATTGGATCATTTTAGGGAAAATTGAGGGTGAAAACCCTGAGAGTATAAGTAGAAAATGGTAGAAAGAGAAAACAACAATTAGGAGGAATCGGTAGAGAACTTTAAGAAGAATTCATTTCGATTTGAGAGCTTTTTAGAGAGAGGAAGAAGGCCTCCATTGAAGGATCTCCAAGAAAGTCGTAGCTGTGAAGAAAAGCACCTGGAGAAGAGCTCAAGGAGTGCCAATAGCTGAAGGGAGCAAGAGGTCGTGTGAAGATCTGAAGGAACTTGAGTAGCTGGAAGCTTCTTCACCGGGCCTTACTGATTTTCTAGTTGTTCTGTCTTCTTCTCTTTCATTTTGTTGTTCTTGTAGCTAGACATAATGTTTATGAACTTTGTTTTTAAGTTTTCTGTTCTTTGTATTATGAGTAGCTAATCTCGTTAAAGGGATGGCTAGGATGATTTAGTAATAAATAGATTGGGTTTTTAGCAACTGTTTAGCATGAAATGTTCTAAGCATGTGTGTTTTCATGACAATAATGCATTTTTGACCGGCCATCCATTATGTGTTACTGATTTCTGTACCTCTGAGAGGAGTAGGAATTTTGAGTCGCATATTTTTGCTAGCCTTTTTAGGTATCCAGAGAGGAATCTAATCGTAGTCACTCTCCTAGAACGTTAGATAGCATGGTTGTATGAATAGGATGATAGCCTCATTTGGATATGAATGAACTTGATTTCTAATGCTCAAGATCGAGAGATCTTGTGGGTGAATGTTAAAACGGTGCATATGCATGGTTATTTGCAGCTCAAATGCCTGATCTATGAGTTACTACATGAGTCCTAGCCTACCCTGTTTGTTAGAATAGAAGTTTTGTTACTGTCTTATTTACGTTTATTTTGTTGTTTACGCATTTGCATCTTTAACTTTTGTGTTCTGTTTAAGTATTGTTGTCTCGCATTAATTCCGCATTCTGTTATTTAGTTGCATTAAGTATTTATTTTTCATTGCTTTTATCGCATTTCTACAGCATTCCACCTATACCTATTTGTCACTGGTTACCTTTCTCATTGTTAACATCTCAAAACCGCGCATGCTTAACTAAAATCTCTGTAGGAAAACGATATAAATTATACTTATAACTTGCTACTGACTATGTGCGCTTGCATGAACTAGTACTTCCCATAACATTTTGCACACACATCGGTATTGACAACAAGTTTTTGGCGCCGTTGCCGGGGATTTGCTTGTTTATCAAAACAGTTTTTGTTAACTTGAGATTTGAATTAAACCATTGGATTTTAACTATTGCTTGTCTTTTGCAAGTACTAAGACAGCTGGTTTATGAGTAAATTTCCTGGCGACGAATTCAATTTAAATCTAGAGCCGGAAAGAACTTTTAGAAATAGACTAAGGGAACAGAGAGACACCATAGCCAATATGGAGAACCAAAATCGCAATCCACCCTTTGTCGCACCCAGAAACCAACCCAACCTTAATCCACCTGGAACTAACCAACCAGTAGTTGAACCAAATAGGGCAGGAATCGTAAGGTATCCCATTGATATAGCCAATGATAAGGATAGTGCCATATTGAGTTACCTAGTCTGAATGCCAGAGGAGCTAAATCATAGCATTATCAGACCTAAAACCACAGCTCACTCATTCGAGTTGAAGTTAGTGATGTTTCAGATGTTGTCCACAGTGGGACAATTTTATGGGATTGAGAATGAGGACCCGCACAATCACTTGCGTAATTTCCTTGGTGTTAGCGATACCTTCGTTATACCTGGAGTTACACAAGAGGCGTTGCACTTGTACTTATTTCCGTATTCCCTGCGGGACAAAGCAAAAATTTGGCTAAATTCACTACCATCAGGATGTATTGCCAATTGGACTGATTTAGCTGAAAAATTCTTAGTTAAGTATTTCCCTCCTGATAGGAATTCAAATTTTAGAAATGACATTATTAAATTTAAGCAATCATAAAATGAGCCAGTGCATGAAGCATGGACTCGTTTCAAGGATTTGTTGCTTAAATGTCCGCATCATGGCATTCCATGGTGCATTCAAATAGAAGTCTTCTTTAAAGAATGTAATCCTAGTACGAGGCAAGTACTAAACTCTTCAGCTGGAGGGTCAATGCTGTCTAAAAGCTATAATGAGGCGTACGAAATTTTGGAAAAGATTTCATCCACAAATTGTAGATGGTCAGATGATCCTATAAAGCCAAGTAGGAAAAAGGGGGCATATGAAGTTCATGCGCTGAATGTGATGAGCAATCAGATTGCAGCGTTGACAATTATGATGAAGCAATTAGCTTAAGGAAACCTTCAACAGAATGCTAGTGCTTAATTCTTCTGCTTCAACAATGTCAGCCGTAGCAAATCAGGTAGATGCTTTGTTATGGGTCTATTGTGGGGAAGGGCACGTTTATGATTTTGTCCTGCCAACCCTGCATCTGTCTGTTATGTAGGAAGTCAACCTCAGCCGAGGAACAATCCATACTCAAACACCTACAATCAGGGATGGAGGAACCATCCAAATTTCTCGTGGAATGGGCAAGGGAATAGCAATCAAATGCAAAATATGAAAACCTAGACCCAATGGACCCCCAGGAATTTCCCAAAATCATCAATCTAATCCAAATCAATTCCAAAAACAGCTAGTAGCTAATCAATCCATGAGTTCGTCAATGGAAAATTTGTTGAAGGAATACATGGCCAAGAATGATGCTACTATTCAAAGCAAACAAGCTTCTTTGAGAAGTTTGGAGAACCAATTAGGTCAGTCAATTAGCAAGTGAACTCAAGGCTAGACCCCAAGGGCAATTGCCCTCAGATACAGAAAACCCAAGAAGAGAAGGAAAGGAACAAGTCCAAGCTATTGAACTTAGAAGTGGTAAGCCTTTAGCAAGCAACGTTAGGACTGAGCCAAAGCGGGTAGAGGACGGTGAGCCTAATGCTCCACTGGTGACCCAACGAAACTCTAGCACTGCTAATGCGAAGGATGCGCAAAAAGCCAGACTTGAACCCATAGAGGAGGAGACAGAAGATATTATTAGGACCATTCCAGTAGGGATTAGACCTAACATACCCATGTACGTTCCACCTCCACCCTTCCCAAGGCGTATGAAAAAGAAATAGGAGCAAGAGGCTCATTTTAATAAATTCCTAGAAATCTTAAAGCAAGTACATGTCAACACCTCTTTTGTGGAAGTGTTGCAATCCATGCCGTCTTATGTGAAATTCCTTAAGGATATTGTCACTAACAAGAGGGTCATAGGAGAATTTGAAAATGTGAACCTTACTTAAGAGTGCAGTGCTATTTTCCAAAATAAACTACTTACTAAGGAAAAGGATCGAGGATCATTCACCTTACCGGTTGACATAAGAGGTCGAAACGTAGGCAGAGCTCTATGTGACTTAGGAACAAGTATAAATTTAGTGCCACTCTCGCTTTTTCAGCATTTAGGCATTGGAGAAGCTCGCCCCACCACAGTCACGCTGCAATTGGCAGATCGCTCAATCTCTTATCCTGAAGGTAAGATTGAAGATATTTTGGTCAAAGTTGATAAATTCATTTTCCTTGCAGAGATTGGGTTTTCAGCAACTGTTTAGCATGAAATGTTCTAAGCATGTGTGTTTTCATGATAATAATGCATTTACGACTGACCATCCATTATGTGTTACTGATTTCTAAACCTCCAAGAGGAGTAGGAAGTCTGAGTCATGTGTTTTTGCTAGCCTTTCTAGGTATCCAGAGAGGAGTCTAATCGTAGTCACTCTCCTAGCACATTAGATAGCATGGTTGTATGAATAGGATGATAGCCTCATATGGATATGAATGAACTTGATTCCCAATGCTCAAGATCGAGAGATCTTGTGGGTGAATGTTAGAACGGTGCATATGCATGCTTATTCTAAGCTAAAACGCCTGATCTATGATTTACTACATGAGTCATAGCCTACCCTGTTTGTTAGAATAGACTTTATGTTGCTGTCTTGTTCGCTTTTATTTTGCTGTTTACCCAATTGCATCTTTATCTTCCGTGTTCTGTTTAAGTATTGCTATCTCGCATTATTTCCGCATTTCGTTATTTAGTTACATTAAGTATTTAGTTTCCACTGCTTTCATCGCATTTCTACAGCATTCCACATATACCAATTTGTCATTGGTTACCTTTCTCATTGTTAACATAAAAAAACCGCGCTTGCTTAACTCAAATCTCTGTGGGAAAACGATATAAATTATACTTATCACTTGCTGCTGACCATGTGCGCTTGCATGAACTAGTACTTCCCATTAACATTTTGCACACACATCGGGACTGACAACAAGTTTTTGGCGCCGTTGTCGGGGATTTGTTTGTTTAGCAAATCAGTTTTTGTTAACTTGAGACTTGAATTAAACGATTGGATTTTAACTATTGCTTGTCTTTTGCAGGTACTAAGAGAGCATGTTTATGAGTGAATTTCCTAGCTACGAATTCAGTTTAGATCTAGAGCCAGAAAGAACTTTTAGAAATAGACTAAGGGAACAGAGAGACACCATAACCAATATGGAGAACCAAACTCGAAATCCACCCCTTGTCGCACCCAGAAACAACCTAACCTTAATCCACCTAGCAATAAACAACCAATAGTTGAACCAAATAGGGCAGGAATCCTTAGGAATCCCATTGATATAGCCAAGGATAAGGATAGTGCCATACTGAGTTACCTAGTCCCAATTCCAGAGGAGCTAAATCCTAGCATTATCAGACCTGAAGTCACAGCTCACTCGTTCGAGTTGGAGCCAGTGATGTTTCAGATGTTGTCCACAGTGGGACAATTTTATGGGATTGAGAATGAGGACTCGCACAATCACTTGCGTAATTTCTTTCGTGTTAGCGATACCTTCGTTATACCTGGAGTTACACAAGAGGCATTGCGCTTGTACTTATTTCCGTATTCTCTGCGGGACAAAGCAAAAACTTGGCTAAACTCACTACCATCAGGATCTATCGCCAATTGGACCGATTTAGCTGAGAAATTCTTAGTTAAGTATTTTCCTCCTGATAAGAATTCAAATTTTAGAGATGACATTATTAAATTTAAGCAATCCGAAAATGAGTCAGTGCATGAGGCATTGACTCCTTTCAAGGATTTGTTGCTTAAATGTCTGCATCTTGGCATTCCATGGTGCTTTCAAATAGAAGTCGTCTTTAAAGAGTGTAATCCTTATACTAGGCAAGTACTAAACTCTTCAGCTGGAGGGTCAATGCTATCTAAGAGCTTTAATGAGGCGTACGAAATTTTGGAAAATATTTCAGCCACAAATTGTAGATTGTCAGATGATCCTATAGAGCCAAGTAGGAAAAAGGGGGAATATGAAGTTGATGCGCGGAATGTGATGAGCAATCAAATTGCAGCGTTGACAAATATGATGAAACAATTACCTCAAGCAAACCTTCAACGGAACGCTAGTGCTAATGCTTCTGCTTCAACAATGTCAGTCGTAGCAAATCAGATAGATGCTTTGGTATGCGTCTATTGTGAGGAAGGGCACGTTTATGACTATTGTCCTGCCAACCCCGCATCCGTCTGTTATGTAGGAAATTAACCTCAGTCGAGGAACAATCCATACTCAAACACTTATAATCCAGGATGGAGGAACCATCCAAATTTCTCGTGGAATGGGCAAGGGAATAGCAACCAAATGCAAAATATGCAACCTAGACCCAATGGACCTCCAAGATTTTCCCAAAATCATCAATCTAATCCAACTCAATTCCAAAAACAACCAGTAGCTAATCAGTCCATGAGTTCGTCAATGGAAAGTTTGTTGAAGGAATACATGGCCAAGAATGATGCTACTATTCAAAGCCAACAAGCTTTCTTGAGAAGTTTGGAGAACCAATTAGGTCAATTAGCAAGTGAACTCAAGGCTAGACCCCAAGGGCGATTGCCCTCAGATACAGAAAACCCAAGAAGGGAAGGAAAGGAACAAGTCCAAGCTATTGAACTTAGAAGTGGTAAGCCTTTAGCAAGCAACGTTAGAACTGAGCCAAAGCGAGTAGAGGACAGTGAGCCTAATGCTCCACTAGTGACCCAACGAAACTCTAGCAATGCTAATGCAAAGGATGCGCAAAAAGCCAGACTTGAACCCATAGAGGAGGAGACCGAAGATATTATTAGGACCATTCCAGTAGGGATTAGACCTAACATACCCATGTACGTTCCACCTCCACCCTTCCCAAGGCATTTGAAAAAGAAACAGGAGCAAGAGGCTTATTTCCATAAATTCCTAGAAATCCTAAAGCAAGTACATGTCAACATACCATTTGTGGAAGTGTTGCAATCCATGCCGTCATATGTGAAATTCCTTAAGGATATTGTCACTAACAAAAGGGTCATAGGAGAATTGGAAACTGCGAGCATTACTGAAGAGTGCAGTGCTATTTTACAAAATAAGCTGCCTCCTAAGGAAAAAAATCCAGGATCATTCACCTTACTGGTTGACATAGGAGGCCGAAACGTACGCAGAGCTCTATGTGACTTAGAAGCAAGTATTAACTTAATGCCAGTCTCGCTTTTTCAGCAGTTAGGCATTGGAGAAGCTCGCCCCACCACAGTCACATTGCAATTGGCAGACCTCTCAATCTCTTATTCTGAAGGTAAGATAGAAGATATTGGTAACGAAATTTTTGAACGTTCCGTTTGTTTCAGGCTGTCGAGGCCCGCCAAATTAAAATTTATAACACTGGCTAGAGTTTCTTCAATAACTTGTAGAAAGCGGAAGTTAGGATCGTACCACAGGGAAATTGACTAATTCAGTCCAAATTTTAGTTTTAAATGTCACTTGTAACAAAAGAGGTAACGGGGGGTTTTGAAACAATCTAAAAATAGAAAACATGCAATTTAAGAGAAGAAATGAGTAAAAGTTTGGAAAAACGGGAGAATAAAGAAATTAGACGAGCGCACTTAATCTTAAGGTTTCGGATTAATTTATGCGATGTGATTTTTGGTTCATAGACACTAGAGACGTTCAGCTTGTGTTTAACATTCACGCACATTGTAACTCCTAATTAACTCAAGGGGTCCCAAGCTTTAAATAGAAATTAACAATCTCGGGTAATTAATTCAGAGTTGACGGATCTAAATTAAGCTTCGCTAGGAACTCTAATTTAGGGGCGAGCGCTCTCCCAAACTAAAATTATTCGCGAGCGACGGGTATTCATGTGACAATCAAGTTGTAAGAAAACCCACAACATGCTTGATTTTACTCATTCTCATGGATTATCAACAACTCAAAACAAATAGGGCCCTATCTATTAAGAATGCAAGATTAATTACTCAACCCATGAAGTGCAATCGCTAAGACATGAGTTTTTAATCCACCCAACACACAACATGCCCAATGGGTGTCAACCATAAAGAAAATTGTGCTGGACATTAGAGAGCATAGAAGAGAAGAGTTAAATGCCTAAACAAGCCAACAATTCATTCATTAGAACAAGTCTCATCTAAATCACATCACAAAGTGTTAATCCATCCCCAAAAGATTAAATGATTACCTTTTAGCTAGACATGGAGAAGAATGGAGTGAAGAAATCCAAGATTAAGCTCACCCACTCCATTAATGGAGGTTACACAAGTCAAAAAGGGGAGAAAAACTGAAGAAATCGAGAAGGGGCGGAGAAGAATGGCCTAAAATCAGAAAAACGCGCTTAAATACCCATTTCTGCGTCAAAATAGCGCCTATGCGCCATAAGTCAGCGCCTAGGCGCCGCGGGCGCGTGCGCACAGAATCAGGACAGCGCCATAAGTCAGCGCCTAGGCGCTGAGCTCTATGGAAAATTTATAAAATTGAGAATTTTTTTGACTTTTAAGGACGGGCATCTTGGGACTTTTAATGACGGACAAATCGAGTCATGGCAAGGATGAGCGCGCGGGCGAGGCGAGGACGCGCGCGGACACGGGCGTGGGCGATCTTGGCGCGGGCGCGCGCGCGGACCTTCGATGACGGGCGCGCGGACGTCTGGCCGTCTGGGCGTGGGCGCCGGCGCCTGGGCGCTGCCCTCTTAGGTCTAAGCCCAATTTTTGGTCGTTTTGGCTCCCGAGCTCCGTTTGGCCTATCTTCTTGACCCGAACACTTCCCGAAACCTCTTAAATGACCGATTTAACCCTGAAATTAATAATTTGACTTCCCGAGCTCTTTGCCACGAAATACCTAAAATAAGGAGATTTAATTGAATTAAGCATGGCATTTAGCTAGATTTAAGGCTATAATTATAGCTCTATTTTAGAGCTATCAAAATACCCCCGACCTGAATCTTGCTAGTCCTCGAGCAAGGAACACTTTGATTTATCTTATAAGAATAGTCATGCATGCTGACGACTCGAATCTCAATATTTGCAGAAAACAAGATAATCATGCTAACGGAAAACAATCAAGCATATGCATAACTTATGAATATTCTAAAATATTAACTACTATTCCCTAACGTGTGTGTGTGATTAGCGTCTCCTATCCTAGCTTCTATAGACCCGGAATCATCTTAATCGATCCTAATACTCATCTTCCCCTACTTCTGGCAATGAAAACAGTCTAACGGCTTTTCAATGTCGGAAAGAATAACAAAACAAAAAGCCTAACTATTTTTCTTCTTTTTTTTTCTTGAGAGCCTAACACGTCAAACTTTTAATTTGCTTCACGTTTTTAAGGACTAGTGCTCACTTCCGTTAGTTGCCCTTTCATGCAGTGGCAACCGTGGGTTACACGATCGCCCCTGGTTACACGGGAACACAAGAAGGAGGAGCACCTCAAATTATATTTCAAACATGCTTTTACTCTCAATGAACATTTTTTAATAGGCACATAGCTTTGCTAAATCAAATGAATCGTTATAAATTCTAACACATCAAGCCTCCCTAAATGGACCTTTCGGGGTGACAACGAGGTTTCAGACCAAATAAAATTATTCTAAGCCTACAGAGCTAAGAGTAAGAGGTCTACGTGCTTAGTGAATGTAGGGGAATAATCGAAAAATTTTTAAAATATGCTCAAACTATGCATACATTCTCATAGCTTTCTCGCAATGCACAACTATGGAGTATTTACAAATAATTCACAGAAAGTCCTCATCGGACAACATGCATTCAGATTCCTAAACATCGCAAAATCAGAGTACGACATGCTCAAGAACTACAACGAAGTTCAAATATAAATTCCACCCCCCACCTAAAAGACTGCATTGTCCTCAATGCATCTAACCCACCAAATAATCAATGATAACAACAAAAATTAAAGGGAACAGAAACCTCCCCTGAATTTTTGTGGGATCGGTGAGAGGGCACAACTTCAAACTCAAAGTAGATCCGAAATATCAGTCATCTCCCGTTTATTACCTAAGAAAGCAAAATAACAAACTTAAACAACTAAGATAATCAAGCATAAACTATAAAAAACAGCAACAAACTCAAAAATACAGTCCAACGCTCGGGTGCCTCCGACAAGCGCAAATTTTTAAAGTCGATTGCTCGAGTGTATTCTCCTCTTCGAACTCAACCGTAGTCCAATGGTGCGGAGGGCAGTCCAATCATTCCTCCGTCCTTCTCGGACCTACAAACATCATCAAAACATATTTTCTCTTTCCGTGCCTCATGCACGCCAACAACATCATTAACAGATAACAAACAAACAGAACCATCCATATGAACAACAAAATTTGGATCATCATCAAACACAGACAAAGAACAAACAGATTTCAATTTTTCATTTTCTTTCCCTAAACAATAATCAACAGAATTTTCCTCTAAACTCTTAACAGACAAGTCAGATTTCTCGGCATTTATGGAAAACTCGTTCACTATTCCGTCAAACTCCACAGAGAAGGTTCCCCTAGCAACATCAATTTTAACTTGAGAAGTGTTCATAAAAGGGCGTCCTAGCAATATAGAGGAAGGAATGTCGGATGGGTTTTCACGCATTGGCATAATATAGAAATCAACAGGGAAGTACAAATCATTAACTTGCACCAAAACATTCTCAACTACCCCCATGGGATGCATACGAGATTTATCCGCTAGTTGTACAATAATATTAGTCTCACGCAAGATATTCAACTTAAGATCTCTAAACATGGTGTAAGACATAACATTTATCGACGCGCCTAGATCTAGCATAGCATGCTTGATCGGTGTGTCACCTATAGAACAGGGTAAGATGAACATACCAGGATCTCCACGTTTTTCAGGCAAAGTACCTGGGAATACTGCTGAGACGTTCTCACTCTTCATTTCCCCATCAAACATTCTAGGCCTCCTCTTTGAGCTGCACCAATTCTTTAGGAATTTCGAATACTTCGGAACTTGCTAAATAACCTCCAACAGTGGGATGTTCACAACTACCTTCTTAAAGATTTCTAGGACTTCTTTGTGAACATCCTCCGCCTTAGGCTTGGGCACGGCCAGCCTACTAGGGAAAGGAGCCCTAGGGAAACAATCTTTAACATTCAAGGTAGGAGATTTACATCCCGAGCCCTTGGGAGGTGTTACACTGCTTCCTGTTGTCGGTTCCTCCACATTCTGATTTTTTTGATGTGTGATGTTAGAAGGAATCTCCTTCCCACTCCTCAATGTGATAGCACTCACGTTTTAACATGAGTTCGCTGTGGTCTGAGCGGGCAACTTCCCCGAGCCTTGGTTTTCCAACCGGCTAACTGCTACAGCTATTTGTGATAACTGTTTACCCATGCTCTGTATGTCCCCGGAGTGTTTGTTCAATTCAGTTCGAACATCCTTCTGGAATTGACAAGTATTTGTGACAAGGGTGTGCACTAGATCTTCCATAGTACTAGAAGGAGATGAAGTCTGAGCATGGGTGGAAACTGGAGGTCTATCATGCGATTGATTTTGATACCTCTGCTGGCCTTCACGGTTTCCATAGCTCAGGTTGGGATGATCCTTCCATCCCGGATTGTAGGTATTCGCATATGGGTCATACCTCCTTTGATTTGAAGCATAGCCACCAATGACATTCACTTCCTCGGTTCCTTGCCCACGGCTTCCCATCAACTGTTGAAACATGCTACGAAGTTCTGTCATCTGAGTGTCATTAAATCCTTGAGACTGCTGTACTTGATGAACTTGCCCACCACGAACTCCAAATTGCTGGGAATTTCCAGCCATGTTCGAGATCAGCTGCCTTGCCTCCGCAGGTGTTTTGTCAATTAGAGCTCCTCCGCTGACAGCATCGTTCATCTGTCTGTCGTGGGGCACCATCCCCTCATAAAAATATTGGATCAAAAGTTGATCCGCGATCTGGTGGTGGGGAAAACTGGAGCACAGCTGCCCGAACCTCTCCCAATACTCATGGAGAGACTCCCCATGATCCTGAGTGATACCATAAATCCGCTTCCGGATCATGGTTGCCAACGACGCAGGGAAAAACTTCTCCAAGAAAAGCCTCTTCATTTCATTCCACGTGGTGATCGACCCAGACGGTAGGTGGTAGAGCCAATCCTTTGCCTTATCCTTCAGGGTGAAGGGAAAGGCTCTGAGGTTCAACTGCTCCTCCGTCACTCCTGGTGGCTTCATTCCAGCGCACACACAGTGAAATTCCATAAGGTGCTTGTGGGCATCGTCACCTGCATTACCATAAAAAGATGGAAGTTGGTGAATCAACCTAGATTTCAATTCAAAGTTACCTGCGACAACCGGGTATGTTATGCATAGGGGTTGTTGGTTCAAGTCAGGCGCAGCCAGTTGCTTCAAAGTACGCGGCGCATCATTATTCACCATTTCAACTTGTTCAGGCGGTCCTGAACCTTCTTCCTCAAACAATCTTCTTCCTTCTCTAGCTTCTCTTCTTAATCGCCGCTCCTCTTTATTTATTTCGAGTATAAACTGCAATCCACTAACCTCAGAGGAACGGGTCATACAACAAAAGAGAGCTAAAATCAACAGAACCAAGAATTTTGAAAATCAACAAATAAAATTAAAATTCAGTCAAAACTAATTCAATTTCCCTGGCAGCGGCGCCAAATTTGGTAACGGAATTTTTGAACGTTCCGTTTGTTTCAGGCTGTCGAGGCCCGCCAAATTAAAATTTATAACACTGGCTAGAGTTTCTTCAATAACTTGTAGAAAGCGGAAGTCAGGATCGTACCACAGGGAAATTGACTAATTCAGTCCAAATTTTAGTTTTAAATGTCACTTGTAACAAAAGAGGTAACGGGGGGGTTTTGAAACAATCTAAAAATAGAAAACATGCAATTTAAGAGAAGAAATGAGTAAAAGTTTGGAAAAACGGGAGAATAAAGAAATTAGACGAGCGCACTTAATCTTAAGGTTCCGGATTAATTTATGCGATGTGATTTTTTGTTCATAGACACTAGAGACGCTCAACTTGTTTTTAACATTCACGCACATTGTAACTTGTTAAGTCTCTGAAAGTGACTTATTTAGGACCCATTTAGCTTAAGAAGATGTACACTTTTAGGTGTTTTTGATAGCATTTAGCCTAAACCTATGCTTAAATATGAGAATGAGAAGAAGGTAGCTAAATTAGGACTTATGCACAATAGGAAAGAAAAGGGTTGAAAACCGAAGGAAAAGAATGAAAAAACTGCATTGCGACAGCATTGCGAAAACATTGCTGAAGCCGCAATTATTCAAGTGAAAACCGTAAGTTGACTGATCCTTTTCTGTTAATTTCCGTAATTTCAGGGATTCGTTCTTTCTCCTCCATCCATTCTGATATATGACGTTGAAGATTGATGGTTCTCCTTGGCCCAAACGCACCTGCAAACTACTATAAAAGGGGGTCAAAGTCGGAGGTTCAAGCATCATCCGAAAGCGTAGAGTCTTCTCGCAGTCCATCTTTTCGCCCTGTTTTCCTTTGCCGTCTGTTGGAGTGAGAGTCTCAGCTGTTGGAATCGATAATCTGATAGGAAGGAGAGGAGATTCTTCTTCTCTCTCGATTGGATTCATCCAAGCAAGGCTGACCTTTCATCCCCTTCATTCGAGGCGACTGCAACGAGGCTTCCAAGCGTCATTTCCTGCTTTCTGTTCTCCTTTTCTAATTTCCAGCTTGATCAATTGTTGTTTCTAGCTTATTGTTCTATCTACTGCATTGCGTCGCTGTCTGTCTTTGAATTATTTCCTTTAAGTTTCCTTTTGTCCGTTCAACATTCAAAGTAATCAAATTGCAAGACTTCATTTCACAGTTTCCATCTTCTGCTGCTACGGTTTTGTCTTACTGTTTGGAGTATATTTCCCTTCTAAGCATGTCTGTTTTGTCTTACATTTCTGTTCTCTATATATCCATGAGTAGCTAAGTCACTTAGGGGCATGCTAATGACAGAACTATAGGCTAAAAAACGTGAACCAAGCATGTAGGATAGCTCTCGAAACATTGATTATATGTAAGCTTCATCCCACGGGCAATTTCGATTGGCCATCCATTTTGTCCAAAGAACTCCTAACCTCTGGAAGGAGTAAGAGTTCAGAGTCGTATAATCATGCTAGCCTTTCATGGTAACCAGGAAACGGCCTAGGAATAGGCGTTTCCCTAGTACAAACTAAACACTTCTGTTTTAACAAGATGCTTAAGACCTTACTTTGAGTTGAGTAAACTAAAGAATCTAATGCATGGAATCGGACGATACATGAGATAGAGTGAGTTTGATGCATAGAGAGTAGATCCAGTGCTTGAGAATCGTATAAAAATGCCTATAAGATAGTCATTAGTAGCCCTTAATTCACCCATTTACGCACTTTCGCTGTTATTCAATTGCGGTAAAATTGCGGTGTCCGCAATTCTGCTAAGTTACCATTCTGTTTAGCTGTTTTCTTCTTCGTTTATTAATTCCATCTCTAGTCTTTTGAGTCTAATTTCAACTTGCATTTGTTTATGTTGCATTCCTTTACACATTCAGCAAAAACTAGATAATTAAAAAACAATTTTACCCCATCAAATCCACCCCTTCTTTCTTAACAAATACACTTCATGAATAGCTAAAAATAAGTCTCTGTGGAAAAAACGAATGAAATATACTTACTACTTGCTGTGAGACCATGTATGCTTGCATGTTCTGAGTGCTCTCTCTACCTTCTTGCTTATTTATCTTTAACACATTGAGCACGCAACATAACTCCTAATTAACTCAAGGGGTCCCAAGCTTTAAATAGAAATTAACAATCCCGGGTAATTAATTCAGAGTTGACGGATCTAAATTAAGCTTCGCTAGGAACTCTAATTTAGGGGCGATCGCTCTCCCAAACTAAAATTATTCGCGAGTGACGGGTATTCATGCGACAATCAAGTTGTAAGAAAACCCACAACATGCTTGATTTTACTCATTCTCATGGATTATCAACAACTCAAAACAAATAGAGCCCTATCTATTAAGAATGCAAGATTAATTACTCAACCCATGAAGTGCAATCGCTAAGACATGAGTTTTTAATCCACCCAACACACAACATGCCCAATGGGTGTCAACCATAAAGAAAATTGTGCTGGTCATTAGAGAGCATAGAAGAGAAGAGTTAAATGCCTAAACAAGCCAACAATTCATTCATTAGAACAAGTCTCACCTAAATCACATCACAAAGTGTTAATCCATCCCCAAAAGATTAAATGCTTACCTTTTAGCTAGACATGGAGAAGAATGGAGTGAAGAAATCCAAGATTAAGCTCACCCAATCCATTAATGGAGGTTACACAAGTCAAAAAGGGGAGAAAAACTGAAGAAATCGAGAAGGGGGCGGAGAAGAATGACCTAAAATCAGAAAAATGCGCTTAAATACCCATTTCTGCGTCAAAATAGCCCCTAGGCGCCGCGGGCGCGCGCGCACAGAATCGGGACAGCGCCGCGGGCGCCATAAGTCAGCGCCTAGGCGCTGAGCTCTCTGGAAAATTTATAAAATTGGAAATTTTTTTGACTTTTAAGGACGGGCATCTTGGGACTTTTAATGACGGTCAAATCGAGTCATGGCAAGGGTGAGCGCGCGGACACGGGCGTGGGCGATCTTGGCGCGGGCGCGCGCGCGGACCTTCGATGACGGGCGCGCGGGCGTCTAACCGTCTGGGCGTGGGCGATCTTGGCGCGGGCGAGGCGAGGCGGCGCGCGGGCGTCTGGCCGTCTGGGCGTGGGCGTCTGGCTCCGATGGGCGCCTGGGCGCTGCCCTCTCGGGTCTATGCCCAATTTTGGGTCGTTTTGGCTCTCGAGCTCCGTTTGGCCTATCTTCTTGACCCGAACACTTCTCGAAACCTCTTAAATGACCGATTTAACCCTGAAATTCATAATTTGACTTCCCGAGCTCTTTGCCACGAAATACCTAAAATAAGGAGATTTAATTGAATTAAGCATGGCATTTAGCTAGATTTTAGGCTATAATTATAGCTCTATTTTAGAGCTATCAGATATTCTGGTCAAAGTTGATAAATTTATTTTTCTTGCAGATTTCATCATCTTGGACTATGAAGCTGACAAGGATGTGCCCATCATTTTGGGAAGACCATTCCTCGCATCAGGAAGAGTACTTATAGACGTTCAAAAAGGTGAGTTAACCATGCGTGTGAATGAAGAAGAGGTAAAGTTCAGTGTGTTCGAGGCACTAAGGTACCTTTATGATCTAGAAGACTGTGTTGTTGTGGATGTCATTGATACTTTAGTTGAGCATGAGCATGAAATAGAATTGATAGAAATGCATGTTAATAAGCATGGTCAAGTGGATTTAGATTATTTAAATGTTTACATTGCACATGATGCTGCTGAAAGCAATATTGACACAAAATCGCATGCTAGCATGACTAATGTTATTAATGATCGCATAACTTCTCCCATGCTACCTTCTATTGAGCAGTCGCCTATGCTTGAACTTAAACCATTGCTTGTGCACCTAAAATACGCATATCTAAGAGAAAATGAGACCTTGCCTGTCATAATTTCATCTCCATTGAATCTAGAGCATGAAAATGAGCTATTGACTTTGTTGAAACAGCATAAAAAAAAAAGGCATAGGCTGGACACTAGCTGATATTAGGAGAATTAGTCATTCCTATTGCATGCATAAAATTCTGTTAGAAGGACACTCTCCCCGAATTGAACATCAAAGACGTTTAAATCCCTCTATGAAAGAGGTGGTCAAGAAGGAAATCATTAAATGGTTAGATACTAGAGTAATCTTTCCTATTTAGAAGAATCAGTGGGTTAGTCCCATTCAGTGCGTCCCTGAGAAGGGAGGAATGACCGTTGTGATGGAGCGCATGTAGCGCAGCGGAAGCGAGTCGGATCATTGGCACTCTAATTTCATCAATTTAGCTAAACTAGAAACATGCTCAAAACTAGAAATAAAAGAAATTAGAACACTTACCTCTTTGTAGTTCATAAAACTTCTATTCTGATCCTCAAATCTCCTCATGAACCCTTCGAAGCTTCCCTCGAACTCCTCGAGAACAACCTCCAGTAGTCCCGCTATCATCGGGCCGAGCAACGGAGTGGTGGGACTCCTTTATGAAAGATAAAGATTGGAAGATGAAGATGTGAAGATGAAAGAGATGAGTTTTTGTGAGAAATATCAAACACTTAGCTTTCTAGATTCTCAAGTAACATGAACTCTTCATGCTCATCCAAATCTTCAAACTCTTTGAAAATCCATCAACCTCAAACCATTTGAACTTCATCCAATTTATAGGCAATTCACATGCAACAAACTCTTTGCTTAGCATGACACCTCAAATTGGATGAATTGGTCTTCACACAAGGGTTCAACAATTGATGAGTTTATGCATGTTGTTGGTGATTCACAATCCACTTCACAACTTGGATAAACCCACTCAACTTGGATAAATCCACTCAACTTGGATAATCCCACTTGTAATATTTTGTCATTTTAAAATTAATTCATAATTAATTTTAATAAACAAAATAAATTTAAATTAATTAAACTTTTTAATTAATTAATATTATTATTTAATTCAATATCAAATATTAATTAATTAATAAGACTAATCTCGGTTTCTTAAACCGAATCATCACACATGAATCCCTATTCATGTTTTAGACCAATCCCATATTTAAATCATATTTAAATATGTCCATCATTCTTCCAAAAATTAATTTGAATAAATTCAAATTCTTTTTCTCTCATATTGTTACACGGCTTAATCCGAGCTAGCCAAGAGAACCTAAAGGACCTACAGTTCATGAGCTCCAACGATACGAGATTAACCGGCCAAACTCTTTAGCCAAGCTAACCAACATTCGTTAACCCCCGGAGACTCCACTAAAGTCCAAGGGTTGCACTCTCCTCACTGTAGATATATTTATGTCCTCTTGATATAACCATCATCAGTAAGTCGATCCTTCACAGGTCGTTCGTAATTACAGCTGGGTCAAAATAACCGTTTTACCCCCGTAATTACATCTTGTTACTTAAGTCCCACTAATCCTCTAATGAACTATCGGTTTGTGGTCCAACCACCAAACCGATTGGTAAGTGATCTCATCACTATACCAAGACCCTCTCGGGCCAATGAGAAGGTGGGATCCCTAGTTCAAGACCTGGAGTCAGCACTTAAGGGAACAACCTCTCTACTAATCCCTAAAGGCGGGTAGGAGTGAATTCCATCTCGCAGGACTATGTTCCCAGCTACCTACTCGGTCTTATCCCCAAGATGGTAGGCTTATTGAGTCGGCGATCTCGGGCCACTCTCACCCATACAAGTCAAAGGATAACCCCGAATAAATAGGAGTTCATAACGTGCTCAGGATTCAGATCAAGTTACCTAGGTCATCATATGAAAAAGTCGGTCTTTACAGTAAACGGAGTTATAAAGAAAGAATGACTTGTTTCGCGGTTCAGTCTTTTGCAAACTCATTGCATAGGAAGCCCTGATAGCTCCATTTTGGAGCTATATTTATGTTCCTAATTCATACTAATTATGTGCTTAATCTTGTTTATCTGTGTTAATTATAGGTGTTCTCGGTAATTTGTTCTCGGGCACGTTTGACGTCGTTCGAGGCTTAATATCGCGTTTTAAGGTCCCAAGAACACCATGGGGGAAAGAACCATGCAAAAATATGAAGAATTGGCGTTTTGGGAAGTTCAAAGGCAAAATTTCATGCAAAAACCCGAGAGCAAGCGTTGAGCAGAGAGCGTCTCAATGCTGGCTCAACGCTGCCTAGCGTCGAGACGCTGGGCCAAGCGTCTCGACGCTCCGAAGTCTGAAGCGTCATTTGGAAATCCCACCCGAGAGCAAGCGTCGACTGCACAGCGTCTCGACGCCCGCTCAATGCTGCACAGCGTCGAGACGCTTGGGCAGCGTCGAGACGCCACCCCGACTCAGCGTGCTGGAACTTTAGCACGCAGCGTCGAGACGCTGCCCAAACGTCTCGACGCTCCGACGGAATATATATTAAATTGTCCAATTTCCAGAGCCGAACTTCATCTCCTACCTCGGGCTCCGCACCATTTTTGACGTTTTTCAAGCCATTTCCACCATGGGAGAAGCCATGGAGCTTGGTTTGGTGCCACTTCAAGTCACATCCATCATGAGTGAGTAGTTTATAGCGTTTTGGCTCGGGATTGTAAGGGATTAAAAGTTATTAGCATTTTTGGTGAGGTTTGTGTTTTTAAATTCTGATTTGGCTAGAACATTTGGTTGAATTAGTTTCTTCCTCTTTGCATATTACATGAATGTGTTTGATTGATAAGATTAGACAACTTTGATTTGAAGCATGATTCGTTAGTTAAAGATTTTGATGTCGTGCCTCTCTTAATCGCCAAGTAACATGGATTAACGATGCCATAGAGCGCATAGGCTTCCTTGCGTTCTTGGTGTTCGTTCTTCTCGAAGTAGAAATTAAAATCGATACTCTAATTTGGCTTCCACGTTAGATAATCGTCGTAGTTAGCCCGTCGCTATCGATTGGTCTTGGGAGAGCGTTGGCCCCCAATGTCCAATCGATATGCTTAATTAGCATAATTTATTGTGTCTAATTATTATCCATGGGGCGTGTTTAAATTGATTAATCGATTGAGACGGACTGCGTATTCATCTGCATGTTTAGCTAAAAGTTTCCGTTAACCTGTGATCCATTAATTCGTAAATTCTTAGTCCCGAACGTCCCGAGTCGAACGCTCCGTTAGATCAGTTTTTCCCTCTTTGCGTAATTTTTTCCGTTAGCATATTTCAACACAAAAATTCCCCCAATTCGTTTATTTTTCTAGTTTGCAAATTTAATTAGAATTAAGTTGAATTCGCACAATTCCTTGTGGACCGACCCCGTTATCACTAGGCTACTAATCGCTCGGTGAATTCGGGTAATTATAAATTTATTTTGGCGGGTCTCGACAACCCGATATTTGGCGATTGTTCAAAAATATCGCTACCAAAATTGGCGCCGTTGCCGGGGAATTAAGGTTAATTCGGCCTAATTTAGATTTAATTTGTAGACTTTTTGAATTTTTATTTTTTGATTTGTTTATTCTTTTATTATTTGTAAAATTTGATTTGTTTGTTAAGTGTGCTAGAGTGCCAAATTTGAATTGAGAAAATGGAAGTTCCTATGGATGATGTTACGTCTCCAAAAGTACTTAATTTAGGGACTTATTTGCCATATAATTGTGTGAACTCTTAAGCGTTTTTGATAGAATTTAGTTTAATATGTGCTTATATGTGAGAATTCATAGAATGAAGCTAAATTAGGAGATATTTGTAAAAGGATCAAGAAAGAATAAAAAACAAAGCTAAAAGAGTTGAAATTTTGTATTGCAGGAAAATTGCGAAAACATTGCTGTCTCCGCAATGTTTAAGCTGGAAATTATTAAGTTGTTCAACCGTCCGCCGTTCTGTTGTGATCTTTCAGCCGCCCAATTTCTCCCCTGCTGCCACGTGGTGGGACGTCGTTCAGAATGGATGGTTCTCCTTGACTGAAGAGTACCTGCAAAGAGCTATAAAAGGAGGTCAAGGGGGAAGGAGAACAACAACCTTGGAAGCGTAGAACTCCCATCTCAACGCAGTTTCTCTCTATTTTCTCTTCCGTTTGTTGGCGTGAAGGAATCAGTTGTTGGCATCGATAATCTGAGAGGAAGAAGAGAAGATCCTTCTTCTCTTCTGATTGGATTCATCCCCCAAACAAAGCTCACCTTCTCCCTTCATCCGAGGCGCTTGCGGCGAGGAGTTCACGCACACATTTATATGCTTTCTACTGCTTTCTGTCTTTTATTTTCTCTACTATCTTCTGCTATTTGCTTCTGTTTGCTACTTCAATTCAATTCGTCTTCAGTTGTTTAGTCTTTACTGTTTTAAAATCGTTGCACATTAAGCTTTGAATCTTACGTAATAGAGGAATCATTTACCCACGTTGCAAGCTTCTTATCGCTTTCTGTTTTCCCTTTACTTTCAGTTTGCTTTGAATCATGTTTAATCCATCTAAACTTTCCACTTCCATCTCATCCATGAGTAACTAAACACACAAGGGTCTGCTAACGATGAATCTATAGGTAGAAATACGTGAATTCAACATGTAGGATAGCTTCAAATGCATTGAATGTATGTATGCTTCATCCCACGGGCAATTTCGATTGGCCATCCATTTTGTCCAAAGAACTCCTAACCTCCGGAAGGAGTAAGAGTTCAGAGTCGTCCATTCATGCTAGCCTTTCATGGTAACCAGAAAACGACCTAGGAATAGGCGTTTTCCTTGCACAATTCATTAACTTGCTTATATAAATAGATGCTTAAGTCTTACTTGGATATGAGTGAACTAAAGGATCTAATGCATGAAATCGAGAGATACATGAGAATGAGTTAAATTGATGCATGATAAGTTGATCTACTACTGAAGAATCGTGTGAAAAAACCTATAGAGGAGTCGTTAGTTGGCCTTGTTCCCCCATCTTACCCTTAAAACGCTGTTAGTTTAATTGCTAGAAAATTGCTGTCTGCGCAATTCTTTTAGTTCTACTTTTGCCTTAGCCATTTTTCCATTCTTTTGTTTTGCGATTTCATTGCTAGATAATTGTTTTCTCCGCAATTCTTTTTCTTCTACATTCAAGTTAACCTCTTTAATTGTCTTTGTTTATGCTTGCATATCTCGCATGTTCTCGATTAGTTAGGCACATTAAACCCAATTCCACCCCATTTATACCACCCTTTCTAAGTTAACATCTCACTTCGTTAGTGACTAAGAATAAATCTCTGTGGGAAATCGAATGAAAAAATACTTATTACTTGCTACAAGATCATGTATGCTTGCATGTTCTGAGTGCTCTCACATTGCATATTTATTTAAACACTGAGCACGCAACAAGTTTTTGGCGCCGCTGCCGGGGATTTTGTTTAGTAAACACGAAGTTTGTTATTTTAGAAAAACAAATATATTAATATCTATTGGAGCTAATCTATTCCCATTTCTTTTACAGGTACCATCGGGTTAGTTTATGAATGAGCATTCAAGTAGCAATCTAGAGTTCAATCCTGAGCCTGAAAGATTACTTAGGGCCAGAAACAAAGCTAAGAAACGCCTCTTTAAGCAACCCCCTGTAACTCAAAATATTGTTGACTCCGCGGAGTCGTCGCAATTCCATCAAACCGAAATGGATAGACCAGTCCCAAACCAAGCACCTACCATTCGCAACCCCATCGAAATCGCGAATGATAAGGATAGTGTCATCCTTTCATACTTAGTTCCCATGCCTGGGGAGCTTAACCCAAGCATTATACGCCCTGAGATTACTGCCAACTCATTCGAGTTAAAGCCAGTAATGTTCCAAATGCTGTCCACCGTAGGACAATTCTTTGGAGTGGAAAACGAAGATCCCCACAATCATCTGAGAAATTTCCTAGGAGTCAGTGATACTTTCCTCATCCCTGGAGTTTCCCAAGAAGCCTTGAGACTTTACCTCTTTCCCTACTCATTAAGAGATAAAGCCAAAACGTGGTTAAATTCCTTACCTTCTGGATCGATTGTCAATTGGACAGATCTAGCTGAAAAATTCTTAGTCAAATACTTCCCACCTGATAGGAATTCCAACTTTCGTGATGATATAATCAAGTTCAAACAAGCCGAAAACGAATCCCTTCACGAAGCTTGGACAAGATTCAAAGATTTATTGCTTAAATGTCCACACCATGGCATTCCATGGTGTATCCAAATAGAAGTGTTCTTTAAAGGATGCAACCCCAGTACGAGGCAAGTGTTGAATTCGTCAGCTGGTGGTTCCATGATTTCAATGAGCTACAATGAAGCCTATGAGATTTTGGAGAAAATCTCAACTTTCCATTGTAGATGGTCAGACGATCCTGTAGAGCCTAGAAGAGCTCAAGACAAGGATGCACTCAGTGCAATGACTAGCCAAATAAACGCCCTGACCAATCTAGTTAAACAAATGGCTCAAACCAATCTCCAACCTAGTGTCAACACCGCAGCAGCCGTTTCAATGGGTGCACCAACTAGTCAAGGTGAGACACTAATCTGTGGATTCTGTGGGGAAGGGCACTTGTATGATTTCTGCCCTGGGAATCCAGCCTCACTCTGCTATGTAGGAAGTCAACAGCAGCCTAGGAACAACCCCTATTCTAACACCTATAATCCTGGTTGGAGGAACCACCCAAATCTTTCTTAGGGTGGACAACAAAACACTAACCAAGCACAAAACCAACCAAGACCGAGTGGAACACCTGGTTTCACTCAACAAAATAACCAATCTATGTACCAAAAGCCATATAACCAACCCATAGGATCATCAGTAGAGAATTTACTTAAAGAGTACATTGCAAAAAATGATGCAACCCTACAAAGTCAGCAAGCCACCCTTAGGAGCTTAGAAAACCAAATAGGGCAGTTAGCAAATGAACTGAAAAATAGGCCCCAAGGAAGATTGCCTGCAGACACTGAAGTGCCAAGAAGGGATGGAAAAGAACAAGTTCAAGCAATTGAACTTCGTAGTGGAAGACCATTGGTGAGCAACAATTGAGAAGCACCAAAGCGAGTAGAGAATGAAGAGTCTAGTGCTCCACTGGATTCTCTGCCCAACCATGATCAACCACCACCAAGCACAACAAGGGTGAGGCTGGAACCTATCATAGAGGAACCAGAAGAAATCCCAAGGCCTCCACTTGTCATTAGGCGAGCTGAATTGCCTACATATGTGCCACCACCTCCATTCCCTAGAAGGCTGAAGAAAAAACAAGAACAGGAAGTGCACTTTAATAAGTTTTTAGAAATTTTAAAGCAAGTGCATGTGAATATCCCATTTGTAGAGGTTTTGCAATCTATGCCTTCTTATGTTAAGTTCTTGAAAGATATTATCACTAACAAAAAGATCATTGGTGAATTTGAAACAGTGAATCTCACCGAGGAGTGCAGTGCTATACTCCAAAACAAACTACCAAAGAAGGAGAAGGATCCTAGTTCCTTCACCTTACCAGTCGAGTTGGGAGGCAAGCACTTGGGCAGAGCTTTGTGTGATCTGGGAGCCAGCATCAATCTCATGCCCCTGTCACTATTCCGTCAGCTGGGAATAGGAGAAGCACGACCTACTACTGTCACCTTGCAGCTTGCAGACAGATCCATAGCATACCCGGAGGGGAAAATTGAGGATATACTTGTCAAGGTTGACAAATTCATCTTTCTTGCAGACTTCATCATTCTGGATTATGAGGCAGACAAGGAGGTACCAATCTTACTAGGCAGACCATTTCTAGCCACAGGTAGGGCTTTGATCGATGTCCAAAAAGGTGAGCTCACCATGAGGGTTCATGATGAGGAGGTTAAATTCAGTGTCTTTAAAGCTTTAAGGTATCCCTCTGATTCTGAATCTTGTGCAAGTATGGATGTAGTAGATTCACTAATGGAAGAACAACTTGAGCATGAACTGTTAATTAAGCATGCTACTGACTATGTACAAGTAGATGTAACTGACTTAAACATTTCTCAATTGATGGATATACCTGTGGACAATCCTCAGCATGTTTGTATGACTAATAACTTGTCTGAAAGAACCACGAATCCATTGAAACCATCAATTGAACATCCACCTCTATTAGAATTAAAACCATTGCCTGATCATCTTAAGTATGCATATCTAGGAGAGCATGATACTTTGCCTGTTATCATTTCGTCCAAATTAAGTGAAAAGCATGAAATTGCGCTAATATTGCTGCTTAAGCAACATAAAAAAGCTATTGCATCCACGATTGCTGATATAAGAGGTATTAGTCCTTCCTATTGCATGAATAAGATATTGTTGGAAGAGGAACATACACCTAGGGTAGATCACCAACGTAGGTTGAACCCCTCCATGAAGGAGGTAGTTAAAAAAGAAATTATCAAATGGTTAGATGCTGGTGTAATTTTTCCTATAGCCAATAGTCAATGGGTGAGTCCAATTCAATGTGTGCCTAAGAAGGGTGGAATGACTGTAATAGTTAATGAGAATAATGAACTAATTCCAACTAGAACTGTTACAGGATGGAGAGTCTGTATGGACTACAGAAAATTAAACAAAGAAACAAAAAAAGATCACTTTCCTTTACCGTTTATAGATCAAATGTTAGATAGAATAGCTGGCCGAGCCTATTACTGCTTTTTAGATGGTTATTCTGGATATAATCAAATCACTATAGACCCTGTGGATCAGGAGAAAACAACCTTTACATGTCCCTTTGGAACATTTGCTTTTCGCAGAATGCCATTTGGCTTATGCAATGCACCAGCAACATTCCAAAGGTGCATGTTGGCTATTTTCTCTGACTTAGATGAGTCCATGATAGAAATATTTATGGATGACTTCTCAGTCTTTGGTGATTCTTTTAATAATTGCTTAGAGAACTTAGGACAAGTCCTAACTAGGTGTGAGGAGACCAACCTAGTTCTAAATTGGGAGAAATGCCACTTTATGGTGGAAGAAGGGATAGTCCTAGGTCATAGATTGTCTAGAGCAGGAGTAGAGGTCGATAGGGCAAAATAGAAATATTAGAGAAGCTAGTGGAACCTCAAAATGTAAAGGCTATTAGAAGTTTCTTAGGTCACGCAGGTTTCTATAGGAGATTCATTAAAAACTTTTCAAAAATCTATAAACTTTTGTGTGAGCTTCTAGAGCTTAACAAACCGTTTGTCTTCTCAAAGGAATGTTTCCTAGCATGGACAACACTTAAGGAAGCCTTAGTCAAAGCACCAATTATAGTAGGTCCAAATTGGGATTTGACGTTTGAAATGATGTGTGATGCTAGTGACTATGCAGTAGGGGTCATGCTAGGACAAAAAATTGATAAACTAACACATCCTGTATACTATGCAAGTAAGACTCTGAATGAAGCGCAATGTATTTACACAACCACTGAGAAGGAAATGCTAGCTGTAGTGTTTGCTTGTGAGAAGTTTAGAAATTACATTGTAGGCACTAGAACAATTGTGTACACTGATCACTCTGCACTAAAATATCTAATGAGGAAGGCTGATGCTAAGCCGAGGTTAATTAGATGGGTATTATTATTGCAAGAGTTTGATTTAGACATTAGAGATAAGAAAGGAAGCGAAAATGTAGTTGCTGACCATTTATCACGATTGCGAAGTAATTGCGAAAAAATTGCTGAGCCAGCAATTTCTGATGCCTTTGTTGATGAGCATGTCTTTGTGTTAGCACATCGTGATAACGATGAGGAACCTTGGCTTGCGGATATTGCTAACTTCCTTGCCTCGTAGGTACTACCAACTTTCAAAGGAGGGCAAGAAAAGAAGAGGTTCCTACATGAAGCTAGGAAGTTCATCTGGGACGATCCTACACTTTACAAGAGTTGTGCAGATGGTTTGTTGAAGAAGTGTGTATCAGCTGCTGAGGCAAAGTCGGTGTTGCAGCACTGTCATACATCTCCTTACGGTGGGCATTTTGGTGGCCAAAGGACAGCTGCAAAGGTGTTCCAAAGTGGCTACTACTGGCCCACGATCTTCAAAGATGCCCATGACCACGCACACAGCTGCGATGAATGTAAAAGATCAGGTAACCTTAGTCGGAAGGATGAGATGCCTCTCACCTACATCCTAGAGTTGAAACTCTTTGATGTGTGGGGCATTGACTTCATGGGACCATTCCCTCCATCTTCAGGTAACCTCTATATACTTGTAGCTGTAGATTACGTTTCTAAATGGGTAGAAGCCATTGCATGTCCATCAAATGATGCCAAGACAATCATTAAGTTTCTTAATAGGCATATTTTTACAAGGTTTGGTACACCACGTGCAATAATTAGTGATGAGGGAACCCACTTTATAAATAAAGCTATGGAAAAGGTATTAGCTAAATACAATGTTAGACATAGAGTAGCAACCCCTTATCCACCCACACTCAAATGGACAAGCTGAAATATCCAATAGGGAGATCAAGAACATAATTGAAAAAGTGGTTAGACCTAATAGAAATGACTGGTCCTTTATGTTAGACGATGCACTTTGGGCATATAGGACTGCATATAAAACACCCTTAGGTATGTCTCCTTATAGGCTAGTGTATGGAAAAACATGTCACTTACCATTCGAATTGGAAATCAAAGTCTTTTGGGCCTTAAAAGAGCTAAATTATTGCGTGACCGATGCAGGAACTTTGCGGTCTTTGCAATTACATGAGTTAGATGAGCTAAGACATATGTCCTATGAAAATGCTAAAATGTATAAGGAAAAAACTAAGATCTGGCATGATAGTAGACTTAGGATCAAAGACTTTAAAAAAGGCAAGCATGTCTTATTATTCAACTCACGGTTAAGGTTATTTCCTGGCAAACTTAAGTCTAGATGGTCAGGTCCTTTTGTTATTACTAACGTCTTTGTTCATGGTGCTATTGAGATTCAGAATCTACATCACGGGCAACCGTTCATGGTGAATGGTGCAAGGCTGAAGCATTACTACGAGGAAGGAGATGTGCAGACACTCTCGGCCTTCCTCTTATCTGAAGCTTGAGAATCAAATCGAGAGGGGATGAGTGACCACTGTGCTCATCCATCAGAAGGCTATGCCTTAGAATTTTCTTTAAGTGTTTTCGATTGAGTTTGTTTGTTTATTTTTGGTTTTAATTAAGCATTTTTGTTTTAATTAGGTGGATGCTAATGGGAGATTTTTTTAAGAGGCAATGAAGGAGATGAATCATGGGGAGAAGATCCACGAAGAAGATCTGGCTAAATCAAAGATTGGGTTGCTAAATCTTGCAACTTAAATCAAGAAATATCCCAACGGCTAGGCGGATTAATTGCGGAAGATTTGCTGAGACCGCAACAGAAAAGAGCCGTTGGAGGGTACTCGAGTACAAATAGCCGTCGTTGGATCCCTGCCCTTTACGTTTTCTCAAACCGTTGGACCTCCGAAATTCAGTCTTCTTCTTCCTCTGCATCTTCTACATTCAGATCCTCAAAGAACGACAATGGTGTCCACGCGAGCAGATCGATCCACGCCCAAGAAGAAGTCGCCTGACGCAGAAGAAGCTGCGAGAGAGGCGCTGCTTTCCTTAGCAGACGCCGATGCTGCGCAGCCCTCACGGCCTCCGAAGCTACCAGTGCGACGAAAGAAGTGGAGGGTGGTGACTGAGATACCTGCTGGTCCTTCTGAACCAGTCGGTACACCTAAGAAACGGAAGTGGACGGTTGCAGTGGAGGACCCACCGATCCAAGAAAAGAATCCCAGCGAGGAGAGTCGTGGGAGTGGCCGCCCATCATATGAGATGGCCAGGCAGAGCCCTGAACGTTCCCCACAGACGCCGGAGCCTGAAGCTCCACCTGAAGAGCACCAAGACTCGGTGCAAAGTGACGTACCGACGGAGGAAGATGAGGTGTTCTCCCCCTTAAGGGATGTCAGTCTTGACAACCCTATGAAAGGGGGAAGCAGGGATTCGATGGACGAAACGTTGGGGGACTGTCTCCAGCAGATAACCACCAAGGCACGCCTCAAAAAGAGGGCCCCGCTGATCGTGAAAGGCAAGCGGCCGAAGGCCTCCAAGCGAGCCAAGAAGAAGAAGGTTGGAGGTGATTCTTCTTTAAAGAAAATGAAGGTTGAGGCTGCTGAGTCGGCCAAAGCAAAAGAGAAGGGGAAAAAGAAGATGTACCCAGAGGACGAACCTCAAGCTGTGAGGTACGTCTCTAAAGAAGCAGAGGCCAAGGGCCTCGAATTGGGGAAGAAGGAACTCCTCCACGAGCGAGGATTCCTGGATGCGTTGGCGGACCTGCCGCAATTCTTGCGCGCAGGAATCATCACCCATGGCTGGGAGGAGCTATGCAGACCCCCAATTCCAGCCTACCCTGACATGGTGTATGACTTCTACGCCAACCTCACACACCCTGAAGCATGTCTGTCCACGGTGAGGGGGGTAGAGGTCGACTTCTCTGCCAATGCCATCAATGAGGCCTACGAGCTCAAGGGGTATCCGCATTCTGAATACGCCAAGATTGTTGACTTGCCATCTGAGGCAGTCTTAGAAGAAGCCTTGCACACGATAGGCAAACCAGAGGCATCTTGGGCGGTCTCAAGGAACGGGAAGCACACCCTGATGAGTGCAACCCTGCGAGACAAGGCGGCCGTCTGGTTCTCTCTTGTGCGAAGACGTATCTCCCCTGTGACCCACGAAACGACTATCAACCAGGGGCGATCATTGCTGCTGTATGCCAACATGCGATGACTCACCATTGACGTTGGTGAAGTCATTGTCGCCTCCATTACTGACTGTTCAAATAAAGGTAAGGGTCAACTCTTTTTCCCAAACACCATAACTAAACTGTGCTTACGTGTAGGTGTGCCAATGGAGAGGAATGAGAAGCAGTTGGCTTACACGGGCCATCTGGAGCTGCCCACCATCTTGAGGATGCGTAGGAGGGGCAACATGGAATTTGAGATGGATGGCTTGGCTGCTGCACAATCGCTGTCCATGGCTTGCCTGATGGACCTGCAGCACAAGATGGCTCAGTGGGCTGAGTATGCACAAGCAAGGGATAAGGATGTGGCTGACCAGCTAGGATGCATATTCCCCACCTTTCCTGCGGATTTGTTGAAGCCATGGGCGCCTCCTAAAGAAAAGAGAGATGAGGATGAAGATGTTTGAATGCCAATCTGAACGACATTCGAGGGAGTTTTCTGATCCCTTTTGAAAATAAAAAAAAATAAAAAATAAAAAAAAAACTGCTTTTCTGTGACTTGTGACCCCTGTTATTAATCAAATGCTTGGTCTGTTTTAATTGTTCTGTGGTTTGTCTAGGATAGTTTGCTTTTGTTTGATGGTATCTGAGTAGTTAGTTTAGTTAGTTTTACTGTTTTGGATAGTTTTGGATGTCTGATTATAGCATGCTAGGAGCTTTGATCACAGCTAAATTTTCTCTGTAGGTTTATTGCGAATTCTTTGCGGAGTCCGCAATTTTTTGTTAGTTTTCGCATGCTATTGGATGACTGTTGAATGGGTTGTTTCTGTTTAAATTTCGATATCTTGCTGTTTTACTGACTTCAATATGTGATCTATCTGTTGAGCATGCTGGATGAGTGTCATAGTACACCTTTGGTAGTTTAATTTAGCTTCCTTTATTGCTCAGCATGCACCTCTATAAGCCCTTACCATGTTGTTTTTACTATAGTTCTGCATCTGAGTTATCTGCTTTAGGAAGGTCATTTTTATGCCTAGAAGTTTTAAGTTCTGCTTGTTTTGCCTTAGACTAGATGCTTCTAGGACAAGTTTGGGGGTGTGCCACCTCAGACTCTCATTGAGGACAATGAGAAGTTTAAGTTTGGGGGAGGCAGCCTCTAGGCCTAGGAACATTCCTCTCTCCCTTCTTAGACATAAGCATTCTTCTTCTTTGAAGAAAAAAAAAATGAAAATGAAAATTTTTTTTGAAAAACAAAAGAATAAAGAGTAGTGTCTCTCTTGAGGATGCTGAGTAATCAGGGCCATTTGTGTAACCCACAAGTGGCACTGCATCAAAAGGCAAACCACAAGGAGAGACTCTACTAGGAAAATAAAAGAAGGAAAAGGAAAAACCAGGGAAGAAGAATGTATGCCTGCGAGTCATAGCTTATGTGCTTAGGTGTCCTTTATAAATGAACTCTGATCCTTAGTTGCTAAGCACAGGGCTGTAGCTTGTAGGTTTGTTAAGGGAGATGAGTGTATATCCAATGTAGTGATGTCAGGGTTTAGGTTGTTCTATGAAATGTACTACTGTTACTTGTGTGTACTAAGACTGACATGACTCTAAGGAATCCTAGGTAGCTTAAAAGAAAGACATTAGAAGCATGTACTGAGTCTGGGGTGAAACAAGGTAGAATTTGAAAACTTAGGGATAGCTGCACAATGAACCTAATGACATAAGGCAGATAGATTAGTTGTAGGAAATTTATAAAAGCAGTAGGTTTACAAGGCAAGAGAAATCAGAATAAGAAAAATGTGGAGTTAGTTTGAACTTGGAAGAGTGTCACAGGACAGCCATGCCTTAGATAGTGAACTTAGGGAAGTCAGCAAGTAGTCAGATGGAGAAATGGCAGCCCAAGTAAGCCCTTATATTGCTCGAGGACGAGCAATAACTTAAGCTTGGGGGTGTGTTACGTCTCCAAAAGTACTTAATTTAGGGACTTATTTGCCATATAATTGTGTGAACTCTTAAGCGTTTTTTATAGAATTTAGTTTAATATGTGCTTATATGTGAGAATTCATAGAATGAAGCTAAATTAGGAGTTATTTGTAAAAGGAACAAGAAAGGATCAAAAACAAAGCTTAAAGAGTTGAAATTTTGTATTGCAGGAAAATTGCGGAAACATTGTTGTCTCCGCAATGTTTAAGCTGGAAATTATTAAGTTGTTCAACCGTCCGCCGTTCTGTTGCGATCTTTCGGCCGCCCAATTTCTCCCCTGTTGCCACGTGGTGGGACGTCGTTCAGAATTGATGGTTCTCCTTGACTGAAGAGTATCTGCAAAGAGCTATAAAAGGAGGTCAAGGGGGAAGGAGAACAACAAGCTTGGAAGCGTAGAACTCCCATCTCAACGCAGTTTCTCTCTATTTTCTCTTCCGTTTGTTGGCGTGAAGGAATCAGCTGTTGGCATCGATAATCTGAGAGGAAGAAGAGAAGATCCTTCTTCTCTTCTGATTGGATTCATCCCCCAAACAAAGCTCACCTTCTCCCTTCATCCGAGGCGCTTGCGGCGAGGAGTTCACGCACACATTTATATGCTTTCTACTGCTTTCTGTCTTTTATTTTCTCTACTGTCTTCTGCTATTTGCTTCTGTTTGCTACTTCAATTCAATTCGTCTTCAGTTGTTTAGTCTTTACTGTTTTAAAATCGTTGCACATTAAGCTTTGAATCTTACGTAATAGAGGAATCATTTACCCACGTTGCAAGCTTCTTATCGCTTTCTGTTTTCCCTTTACTTTTAGTTTGCTTTGAATCATGTTTAATCCATCTAAACTTTCCACTTCCATCTCATCCATGAGTAACTAAACACACAAGGGTCTGCTAACGATGAATCTATATGTAGAAATACGTGAATTCGGCATGTAGGATAGCTTCAAATGCATTGAATGTATGTATGCTTCATCCCACGGGCAATTTCGATTGACCATCCATTTTGTCCAAAGAACTCCTAACCTCCGGAAGGAGTAAGAGTTCAGAGTCGTCCATTCATGCTAGCCTTTCATGGTAACCAGAAAACGACCTAGGAATAGGCGTTTTCCTAGCACAATTCATTAACTTGCTTATATAAATAGATGCTTAAGTCTTACTTGGATATGAGTGAACTAAAGGATCTAATGCATGAAATCGAGAGATACATAAGAATGAGTTAAATTGATGCATGATAAGTTGATCTACTGCTGAAGAATCGTGTGAAAAATCCTATAGAGGAGTCGTTAGTTGGCCTTGTTCCCCCATCTTACCCTTAAAACGCTGTTAGTTTAATTGCTAGAAAATTGTTGTCTGCACAATTCTTTTATTTCTACATTCAAGTTAACCTCTTTACTTGTCTTTGTTTATGCTTGCATATCTCGCATGTTCTCTATTAGTTAGGCACATTAAACCTAATTTCACCCCATTTATACCACCCTTTCTAAGTTAACATCTCACTTCGTTAGTAACTAAGAATAAATCTCTGTGGGAAATCGAATGAAAAAATACTTATTACTTGCTACAAGATCTTGTATGCTTGCATGTTCTGAGTGCTCTCACATTGCATATTTATTTAAACACTGAGCACGCAACAGATGACAATGAGGCTGAAATTCAGAAAACGCTCAGGCAGTGGGCGTCGGTTGAGTTGAACCGCCAACCTTCGTGCATTTCCTACCCGGAAATCACAGGTAAGTTTGAGCTTAAATCTGGTTTAATTGATCAATTGCCTTCTTTTTGTGGTGAAACAGAAGAAGACCCCATAAGGCATCTCAAAGCTTTCCAAATGGTGTGTTCTGCTATGAGGCCGAGCGAAGTGACTGAAGAGCAGCTCAGCCTGAGGGCTTTTCCATTCACTTTGAAAGGGGAAGCACGAGATTGGCTGCATTAATTACCATCGGGAACCATTTCCACTTGGGGTAAGTTGAAGAGCGTGTTTCTGGATAAATATTTTCCAGCTTCAAGAGCCAAAATCCTGAAAAAGAAGATCTTCGGCTTTACCCAATCCGATGGAGAGGCATTTCACGAGTGTTGGGAGCGATACGTTAAGCTATGCGAGAGCTGCCCGAACCATCAGATAGCAGAGGCTGAGCTCATTCAATTTTTCTATGACGGTTTGCAACCATATGACTGTTAGATGCTCGATGCTTCGAGCGGAGGAGATCTTAGGGAAAAGACACCTGCGGAGGCTAGACAGTTGATCTCCAACATGGCAGGGAACCTTCAGCAATGCGGAGGAGAAAATGCACAAGCTCGGTTGTCGACTGACGTGGAAGAGCTTAAGACTTAAATGTCTCAGGTATGTAGCGTTGTTCTTAAGCTGCAAGAAAACTCATCGCAAGCATTTTCTGCTGCTTCAGGTAAATCCCTTGAAGGAATGTTCAAATCCCTTATGGAAAGGGACGAGTATCGTCGCGAAGAGTCCGAAGCGCGATTTGAGTTGTCAAGAAAGGAGAGTCGCGAGGAGTCCAAAGCACAATTTGAGTTATTGAGGAAAGAGATCGCAGAAATGAAGGATGGGATGAGAAAGAGAGAGACTCAGGCGTCGGAAGGCATTGACGCCATTGCCCTGCGAAGTGGCAAAGAAGTACCATTGTGGTCTGTGCTTGAAGATTCCAACAAGAGTCCTGATAGCTCCATTTTGGAGCTATAATTATGTCCCTAATTCATGCTAATTATGTGCTTAATCTTGTTTATCTGTGATAATTATAGGTGTTCTCGGTTTGTTCTCGGACACGTTTGACGTCGTTCGAGGCTTAAAATCACGTTTTAAGGTCCTATGAACACCTCGGGGAAAGAACCATGCAAAAATATGAAGAATTGGCGTTTTGGGATGTTCAAAGGCAAAATTCCATGCAAAAACCCGAGAGCAAGCGTTGAGCAGGGAGCATCTCGACGCTCCGAAGTCTGAAGCGTCAATTGGAAATCCCACCCGAGAGCAAGCGTCGACTGCACAGCGTCTCGACGCCCGCTCAAAGCTGCACAGCGTCTCGACGCCACCCCGACTCAGCGCGCTGGAACTTTAGGGCGCAGCGTCGAGACGCTGCCCAAGCGTCTCGACGCTCCGACAGAATATATATTAATTTGTCTGATTTCCAGCGCCGGACTTCATCTCCTACCTCGGGCTCCGCACCATTTTTGATGTTTTTCAAGCCATTTTCACCATGGGAGAAGCCATGGAGCTTGGATTGGAGCTACTTCAAGTCACATCCATCATGAGTGAGTAGTTTATAGCGTTTTGGCTCGGGATTGTAAGGGATTAATGTAATCAGCTTTTTTGGTGAGGTTTATGTTTTCAAAATCTGATTTGGCTCGAACATTTGGTTGAATTAGTTTCTCCTTCTATGCATATTACATGAATGTGTTTGATTGATAGGATTAGATGTTACGTCTCCAAAAGTGACTATTTTAGGACTTATTTACTATAGAAAGATGTACACTCTTAGGTGTTTTTGGTAGGATTTAGCTTAAACTCGTGCTTATATATGAGAATTAGTAGAATGAAGCCAAATTAGGACTTATATGTAAAAGAAAAGGAAAAGAACCAAAAACAAAGTTAATAGAGTGAAAATTGCACATTGTTGAAGCATTGCGGAAACATTGCTAAAACCGCAATGTTTTAAGTGAAATCCGTAAGTTGTCTAACCAATTTCTGTTTTGTTCCGATCTTTCAGGGGCCCGTTCTTTCTCCTGCTGCCACATAGAAGAACGACGTTTAGAATGGATGGTTCTCCTTGACCCAATCGTACCTGCAGAACACTATAAAAGGAGGTCAAGATGGAAGGTTGAAACACACTCGAAAGGCGTAGACTCTCCAGTTCAACGCAGTATTTTCTACTCTTTTTCTCTCTTCCGTCTGTTGGTTTGAAGGGATCAGCTGTTGGAGTCGACAATCTGATAGGAAGAAGAGAAGATTTATCTTCTCTTCTGATTAGATTCATCCAAGCAAGGCTGTCCTTCACCCTTCAGCCGAGGCGTTCGCAACGAGAAGCTCACGCACGAATCTACTTACCTTACTGCTTTTTCTCTCTGTTTCCATTACTGTTTGTTGTTATTTCCCTTTTATTTGCTACTCTACTTCATTTCGTTGCTGTCTGTGAGCTTTAGTTGTTCAAAGTGGTCATTTGTTTAGTTCAAACGTTTGTCAATCAAAGCATTATTTCGTCAATTCGCAAGCTCTTCATCTCTGTTGCTTACTGTTTTCTTCTTCTGTTTTGACCTTTATAATCTGTTAAGCATGTCGTCTTCATCTACTCTGCCCATTCTATCTTCATCCATGAGTAACTAAATCACATAAGGGCATGCTAATGACAAGTCTATAGGTAAAAACACGTGAATCAAGCATGTAGGATAGTCTCAAATGCATTGAATGTATGTAAGCTTCATCCCACGGGCAATTTCGATTAGCCATCCATTTTGTCCAAAGAATTCCTAACCTCTGGAAGGAGTAAGAGTTCAGAGTCGTACATTCATGCTAGCCTCTCACGGTAGCCAGAAAACGACCTAGGAATAGGCGTTTTCCTAGTACAAATCACAACTTGCTGTTATTAAAAAGATGCTTAAGACCTTACTTGGACATGAGTAAACTAAAGGATCTAATGCATGAAATGGGAAGATACATGAGAATGAGTTAGTTTGATGCATGAGGAGTTGATCTACTGCTTGAGAATCGTGTGAAAAAGCCTAGAGAGGAGTCGTTAGTAGCCCTTGTTTCCACACTTTACACTTAATTCGCTGTTAGTAACATTGCTAAATAATTGTTGTTTCCGCAATTCCCTTGGTTCAAATTCTGCCTTAGCCATTTCTCTCTTCGTTTAATATTCTTTTCTCTTTACATTCGAGTTTATTATCTACTTGCACTTGTTTATGCTTCCATCATTTACACATTCCTTAGTAATTAGACACTTTAAAACCAAATCTACCCCATTTAATCCACCCATTCTCATTTAACAAATCACTTCGTTAGTAACTAAGAATAAATCTCTGTGGGAAATCGAATGAAAAAATACTTATTACTTGCTACAAGATCATGTATGCTTGCATGTTCTGAGTGCTCTACCATTGCATATTTATTTTAAACATTGAGCACGCAACATTAGACAACTTTGATTTCAAGCATGATTCGTTAGTTAAAGATTTTGATGCCGTGCCTCTCTTAATCGCCAAGTAACGTGGATTAACGATTCCTTAGTGTGCATAGGCTTCCTTGCGTTCTTGGTGTTCGTTCTTCTCTCATTAGAAATTAAAATCGATACACTAATATGGCTTCCACGTTAGATAATCGTCGTAGTTAGCCCGTCGCTATCGATTGGTCTTGGGAGAGCGTTGGCTCCCAATGTCCAATCGATATGCTTAATTAGCATAATTTATTGTGTCTAATTATTATCCATGGGGTGTGTTCGAATTGATTAATCGATGGAAACGAACTGCGTATTCTTCTTCATGATTAGCTAAAATTTTCCGTTAACCTGTGATCCATTAATTCGCAAATTCTTAGTCCCGAACGTCCCGAGTCGAACGCTCCGTTAGATTAGTTTTTCCCTCTTTGCGTAATTTTCCGTTAGCATATTTCAACCCAAAATTCCCCCAATTCGTTTATTTCTCTCGTTTGCAAATTTAATTAAAATTAAGTTGAATTGGCATAATTCCCTGTGGACCGACCCCGTTATCACTAGGCTACTAATCGCTCGGTGAATTCGGGTAATTACAAACTTATTTTGGCGGGTCTCGACAACCCGATATTTGGCGATTGTTCAAAAATATCACTACCAAGTCCCGAGATGCCTGAAGAAAAGTGTCATCCAACACCTCCTGAGAACACGGTATGTGCTACTCCATCTCCTTCTATGAAGTCTTACATTCCCATTGCTCCTTTTCCTAGCAGGTTGGTGAGACCACCCAAGGAAGACAAGGACGTGGACATCCTCGATACACTGAAGAAAGTTGGAATCAACATATCATTGCTAGATGCCATTCAAGAAATTCCAAGGTATGCAAAATTCCTTAAGGAGATGTGCACTAACAAGAGGAAAGCAAAGAGCACCGAAAGAGTAGTGGTAAGTAAAAATGTTTCTGCCCTGATCACGCAAAACATGCCAGATAAATGCCAGGATCCAGGTATGTTTCTCTTACTATGCACCATAAGAGATAAGGAAATCAAGCATGCGATGCTAGATTTAGGGGCTTCGATTAATGTTATGCCATACTCTGTTTATAAAAGTCTTGATCTGGACGGGTTGCAGGAAACTAGTGTCATAATCCAATTAGCTGATAGGTCCTCTATTCATCCTTTAGGAGTAGTTGAGGATGTGTTAGTTCAGGTTAAAGATCTTATTTTTCCTGTTGATTTTTATGTCTTAAAAATGGAAGATAATGCATCATCTGCTGCTTCAGTCCTGTTGGGTAGACCTTTCATGAAAACTGTTAGGACTAAGATTAATGTGTATGATGGTACGTTGTCTGTGGAGTATGGAGGAGAGGTGTTTGAATTTAATGTCTTTAATGCCATGAAACACCATGTTGATGTGCATTCTGTCTGTAAAATTGATGAGATAGGCACTTTAGAACAAGAAGAGTGCATGACTGTTGTTGATGGGGATGACCCATTTGTTTTTACTGAAACTGTTGGCGAGATTTAAAATAGCGTGACCATATTGTCTGATGCATGTGAGCAAGTTACCCTTGCTTTAGTGGCATGTGAAAAGCCAACTAAGATGTTACCATCTCTTTTGCAGGCTCCCAAGTTGGAACTTAAAGAGTTGTCGGGTCACCTCAAGTATACGTGTACTTGGGTGAGGTGGAGACACTCCCGGTAATTATCTCTAAGGAGCTTACATCAGAGCAAGAAAGCAAGTTGGTGGAGATACTGAAAAAGAACAAGAGAGCAATAGGATGGACCTTGGCGGATTTGCATGGGTTGAGTCCAGTTCTATTTAATGCACAAGATTCGGTTGAATGATGGAGCAAAGCCATCTCGAGAGCCTCAGAGGAGACTGAACCCGGCCATGAAAGAGGTAGTGCTGTCTGAGATACACAAACTTCTTGATGCAGGTATCATCTATCCCATTTCTGATAGTCAGTGGGTAAGCCCAATTCATGTTGTACCTAAAAAGACGGGCATAACTGTTATTAGGAATGAGAAGGGTGAGTTAGTGCCTAAACGAGTGCAAAATGGGTGGAGGATGTGTATAGATTTTAGAAAACTGAATGATGTGACTAAGAAGGATCATTTTCCTATCTCTTTCATATATCAAATGGTGGAGCGTTTAGCTGGGAAGCCATATTTCTGTTTTCTAGATGGTTTTTCTGGGTTTTATCAAATTTCCATAGCTCAGGAAGACCAAGAAAAGACTACTTTTACATGTCCATTTGGAACTTATGCATATAGGAGGATGCCCTTTGGGCTTTGTAATGCTCCAGGGACTTTTCAGCGATGCAGGATGAGCATATTTACTGAATTCGTAGAAAAATGCATAGAGGTCTTTATGGATGATTTCACAGTCTATGGGAGTTCATTTGAAGATTGCCTGATTAACTTGTCTAAAGTCATGGAAAGATGCATTGAAACTAATCTTGTTTTAAATTTCGAGAAGTGTCATTTCATGGCCAGTCAAGGCATAGTCTTAGGTCACGTTGTGTCAGCTAAGGGTATATAGGTGGATAAGGCGAAATTTGATGTTATATCTGACTTACCTTACCCCACAAATCTTTGGGAAGTGCGTTCTTTTCTTGGTCACGCAGGTTTCTACCGCAGGTTCATCAAGGACTTCTCGAAGATAGTGACCCCGATGACGAGCTTGCTGAAAAAAGATGTCCCATTCTGCTTTGGCAAAGAGTGCAAGCTTGCCTTTGATGTGCTGAAAAAGTGTCTGACCAACGCTCCCATCATTCATCCACCGCAGTGGGGGACCCCCTTCGAGATTATGTGCGATGCAAGCAATTACGTTGTTGGTGCCGTGTTGGGTCAGAGGATAGACAAGAGGAGCCACGTGATTTATTATGCCTCCAGGACGCTCAACTCCGCGCAGATCGGTTACACCACCACAGAGAAGGAGCTGCTTTCCATTGTTTTCGCTCTTGATAAATTTCGACCTTATATACTTGGATCTAAAGTGGTTGTATTTTCTGATCATGCAGCAGTTCGATACTTCATGAACAAGAAGGACTCGAAGCCTAGGCTGCTCAGGTGGGTACTACTCCTTCATGAGTTCGATGTTTCAGTCTAGGATAGGAAAGGATAAGAAAATACGGTTGCTGACCACTTGAGCCGCATTGTGCGTGGAGAGGATGACTTGCCCTTGAACGACGAATTCCCTGATGATGTCCTCTTCCAGGTGAGCGTGGAGATACCATGGTATGCCGACATAGTCAATTATTTGGTCACATGTACGTTCCCATTTGACTATTCGTATAATAGGAGGGCTCAGCTGAAAAGCGAAGCCAATAATTATGTCTGGGAAGAGCCTACATTATGGAAATTCAATGCAGACCAAGTAATTAGGAAGTGTGTCCCTAAATCTGAGCATAAGTCTATTCTTGAATTTTGTCATGAATTTGCATGTGGGGGCCACTTTGGGCCATCTAGGACAGAAAGAAAAATATTAGATTGTGGGTTTTTTTGGCCATCACTGTTTAAAGACTGTTTCGAATTCTGTAAATTGTGTGATCAGTGTCAAAGGAAAGGGTCCATCACGAGTAGGAATGAAATGCTCCAAACCTCTATATTAACTTGTGAAATTTTTTAGGTTTGGGGTATGGACTTTATGGGACCTTTCCCCCCTTCATGCGGTTTTGTCTATATATTGTTGGCTCTGGACTATGTTTGTAAGTGGGTGGAGGCCAAGGCCACCAAAGCTGATACTGCTAATGTTGTTTATAGTTTTGTCAAATCTAACATTTTTAGCAGGTATGGAGTTCCACGAGCCATGATAAGCGATCACGGGAGTCACTTCTGCAACAACACGATCCAGGCCTTGATGAGGAGGTATGGGGTCAATCATAAAATATCTACCCCGTACCATCCTCAAACCAATGGCCAAGCCGAGGTCTCTAACCGAGAGGTGAAGTCCATCCTTGAGAAAACAGTAAGTCCTGGGAGAAAAGATTGGAGTCTCAGGCTGGACGATGCTTTGTGGGCCTATCGCACAACTTACAAAACCCCCATAGGGATGTCTCCCTACCGGATGGTTTTTGGGAAAGCCTGTCATCTCCCAGTGGAGATCGAGCACAAAGCGTATTGGGCTGTTAAGAAGTGCAACATGAGCTTCGATCAGGCTGGCGAAGAAAGACTCCTCAAATTGCAAGAACTAGAGGAGCTTCGCTTGGACGCATATGAGAATTCGAGGATCTACAAGGAGAAGACCAAGTTGTTCCACGACAGACGAGTCATTCGAAAACACTTCGAAGTTGGTCAGAAGGTCCTCTTGTTCAATTCCCGCCTGAAGTTCATGCCAGGTAAACTTCGTTCCCGTTGGATTGGTCATTTTATTATAACTCATGTCCATCATTATGGTGCAGTCAAAATTCAGAGTCTAGAAACAGGGAAGGAATCCACGGTGAATGTTCAGCGATTGAAAATCTTCCACGAAGGGGAGACAGAGCACTTCGATGAGCATGCCCACTTGGGAGAACCCGAGTATGAGAAAGGATGAAAAAGTGTTGGTAAAGTCGAGCAATCGACTCTAAAAATTTGCGCTTCTCGGAGGCACCTGAGTTTGAACTGTACATGTTTTTTGTTTACTTTACTGCTTTTAGGATTAGCTTATGTTCTTACTCTCATGTTGTGAGTTTTCAGGAGAAATGATGGCTCGTCCTTACAGTTTTGCATGAAAAAGAAGAAGCGTGCTCTCCAACCCTCTACATCAAAATTAAAGGGAGGTTTTCTGTTCCCTATAATTTTGATTGTGCTTAATTAGTTCAATGAGGACATTGTCTCTTTCTAAGTTGGGGGTGGTGGGTTATGTTTTACAGCGGTTGTTGAGTTTTGTTGTGGAATTCTGATAAATGTGCTTTGTTGTGTGGTAACAAGATTTTGGAATATCCTGCTTAAATTCGGGTTGTCGAGACCCGCAAAAATACAATTTATAAGCCTATTAACCAAAGCTTTGCAGCTAGTGGTAACAGGGTCGATCCACGAAGAAGGTTATGATTGAAATTAAATTGAACTTGAAATTAATTTATTAATTGGGTTCTTGTAACAGGGGGATGTTTAAGCATGCAAAATAGAGAATTAAACGCTAACGGAGAAATAAAAGAGAGAAAGAGAGACGAGTGCACGGTTTGGGGATTTTCGGGATTTATTTGTTAGACATTCTACTTCTACAACTTATCATTTAATACAATCCTAAGGCTAGCAGTTTGTAATACACGCGGTCGGTTACCCGGGAAACCCCAAAGTAACCGGCTCCATAGCAATTAATCAGACCACACAGTTCTAATCAAACATTATCTAAAGCCTCATTAGGGTGATCAGCCTCGAATCGACTCTAAACAGTCACTAGCATACCGCAACAGACATTCGATCACGTAATCTAGTTGCTAACTGGCTACTCGCCAACGCTGTATGTAACCAACAACCATCATGCATGACTCGATACTCCGATTTAATTTTATTATTCTGTGTTACTAGTCGAATAGTGAGAGGCACGACATCGCTACTCTTTAACGCTAAGTGTTGCGTGCTCAATGTGTAAAAGAAATAAGCAATAAGAGAGAGAGCACTCAGAACATGCAAGCATACATGATCTTGTTAGCAAGTAGTAAGTATTTTTTCATTCGTTTTCCCACAGAGATTTATTATTAGTTACTCGCGAAGTGTATTGTTAAGCAAGAATGGGTGGATTTGATGGGGTAGAATTGGTTTTAAGTTGTCTAATTACTAAGGAATATGTAAAGGGTAGCAACATAAACAAGTGCAAGTGAATGATAAACTCAAATGTAAAGAGAAGAGATTAATAAACGAAGAGGCAAATAGCTAAAACAGAATTTTTAACTTAACAGAATTGCGAGAACAGCAATTTTACCGCAATGTTACTAACAGCGAAAGTGTGTAAAATGGAGAAACAAGGGCTACTAACGACTCCTCTATAGGCATTTTCACACGATTCTCAAGCATTGGATCAACTCACTATGCATCAAACTAACTCATTCTCATGTATCTTCCGATTTCATGCATTAGATTCTTTAGTTTACTCATGTCCAAGTAAGGTCTTAAGCATCTTGTTAAAGCAGTAAGTTATGATTTGTACTAGGAAAACGCCTATTCCTAGGTCGTTTTCTGGCTACCTTGAGAGGCTAGCATGAGTGTATGACTCTGAACTCTTACTCCTTCCAGAGGTTAGGAGTTCTTTGGACAAAATGGATGGCCAATCGAAATTGCCCGTGGGATGAAGCTTACATACAATCAATGCATTCGAGAGCTATCCTACATGCTTGGTTCACGTGTTTTAGCCTATAGTATTGTCATTAGCATGCCCCTATGTTACTTAGTTACTCATGGATGTAGAGAGAACAGAAATATTAGATGAAGTAGACATGCTTAGAAGGAAATTAAAGACAAAACAGCAAGGAAAAACAGTAGGCAGAGAAGATAAAGACAAAGTGCGAAATGATGAATTGTGCTTTGATTTATCAATTGTTTGAATGAACAGATGAAGACTTAAAGTTACTAACATAAAGACAGAAAACAACGAAATGGAATGGATTAACTAATGGGGAAGAAATAAAAACAAACGGTGCTGGAAATGAAAAGTTAAAGACAGAAAGCAGTAAAGTGAGCTTGATCGCCTCGCCGCAGACGCCTCGGCTGAAGGGAGAGAAAGGTAAGCCTTGCTTGGATGAATCCAATCAGGAGAGGAGATGAATCTTCTCTCCTTCCTATCAGATTGTCGACTCCAACAGCTGAACCTCTCAAACCAACAGACGGAAAAGAGAATGAATGGGAAAGACTGCGCTGCGAAGAGACTTCTACGCTTTCGGATGATGATCCAACCCTCCTCTTTGACCTCCTTTTATAGTATTCTGCAGGTGCGATTGGGCCAAGGAGAACCATCCATCCTCAACGTCGTACTTCAATATGAATGGAGGAGAAAGAACGAATCCCTGAAATATCGGATCACAACAGAAAAAGGTTAGCCAACTTACGGATTTCACTTAAAACATTGCGGTTTTAGCAATGTTTCCGCAATGCTTCCGCAATGCACAATATTCATTCTTTTAACTTCCTTTTTCATTCCTTTTCTTCCCTTTTGCACACAAGTCCTAATTTAGCTTCCTTCTTCCAATTCTCATATATAAGCATAGGTTTAAGCTAAATCCTATCAAAAACACCTAAGAGTGTACATCTTTCTAAGATAAATAAGTCCTAAAAAGGTCACTTTTGGAGACGTAACACTAACATATGCTAGAAAACACGATTGTGAGTCGGCGAAATCTAACATATGCATAGGATGAAGGAAGAACAATAAATGCATACAAATCAGCAACCAAGTTGGAAATTAAAGCATGGATTATCAAAGCATAGAAATCTAACAAATAATCCCTCAAATTATCCCATACCGTTCACTATACCTTAGCCGTCCATGGGACGGATTGTCATCACCGCTTCAAGGAAGGCCATGGAAGTCATCTCTAAGCTATTACAAATTAAGAGCTCCAAAACATGCCACAAATGGCGGAGTTTGTGAAAAGATGGCTAAGCAAAAAAAATGAAGAAAAGCCGAGAGGAAGAAGATGAAGTTCGGAAAAATGGTGAAAAGATGGCTGCAAAATCGTCTTGCAGCCCTTTAAAATCGTCGTAGCGTCGAGACGCTAGGGCGGCGTCGCGACGCTGCGACCTAATTAATCCGCGCACGCCTCGCGATGGCGTCGAGACGCTAGGCGAGCGTCTCGACGGTGGCCCGATGATTTCTTGCGCGCGCCTCCTCCGGATCGTCTCGACGCCGCAGCAGGGTCTGGACGCCAGGCAGCGTGGAGCAAGCGTTTCGACGCTGACTGCTCGACGCTTGCTCTCGGGTTTGAGCTGGAAAATTGCCTCTTAGGCAATTTTCGTCCGGTTCTTCTTGGATCGCTTTGCCCTTTTCCCGATGCATTCCCGGGGCGTTAAAACACCGCTTTTAGCTCCAAAACGGGTCCAATGGACGCACGAGCTCTTCTCCGCAAATCTCCTATAAATGAGATAAATAAACCAATTAAAAGCGGAATTTAGCTAGAATGAGGGAATGGATAATAGCTCCAAAATGGAGTTATCAAACACCCCAACTTGAATCTTGCTAGTCCTCGAGCAAGGCTAATACAAAAATTGACTCTAAGGACATGCTTACATGCTACTAATTCAAACCTCGATGCATTTTGAAAACTTAAACACAACATAATCACGAGAGCAATCAGCGCATGCATTTACTACGAACATATCAAAAATTAACTATCGCTCCCTAACGTGTGTGTGTGCTAGACAACCTATCCTAAACTCACATAAGCCCGGAAAAACCACATGCAACACATCATCCCGTTTTCCCCCTACTTCTAGCGTTTAAGAACAGTCTACACTTGACTTACATGAGAGAGAGTAGCAAACTAAGAGACCTAAATATTTTCTCTTTCCTTTTTCTTTTCATGAGTACTTTGCACTCTTTTATTGAGGTTCTTTTTGAACCCACATTTTATTCTCTTTTTCTTTCCAACCTCGAGTTTCCTAACACGTCAAATTCATGCATAAACTTCACGTTTTTAAGGACTAACGCTCACTTCTTAGGTGCACCAATAAGAAGGAGGAGCGCCTCGAGAGAATTTTCTAACCAACATGCTTTTCTATATATTTTTTACTTTAGGCTTAGCATAAGCTAACTCGATTAATCGACCGCTAACTCTCATGCAACAAGCTACCTAAGGGTGCCTTCCGGGGTGACAACAAGAATTAACGCTACATGCGATTGACTAAGCCTACGGAATCTAAGATGAGGTTGCTAAGTGCTCGATAGATGCAAGGGAGCAACAGAAAAAATTTTAAAATTTTTTACATGAACCTAATAAATGCAAAACTCATGCAAAAACTAGATTATGTACGTGCTTAGATTTCCAACATGCATTTCCTAGATTATCATAATAAGAAAACAGTAAACAGAGTCCCAAGCACTTCAATATTCAAAATTAGCACTGCTCAACCGACTACACATGCTTATCCACAAACTCCACCCCCAACTTCAAAAGTTGGCATTGTCCTCAATGCCACTTAGTCAGATACACAAAGTAAAAGGGAAGAAGAAACTACACTTCCCTGACTCTTCGTGAAGTTGGCGAGGGAAAGGAAGCGGCGCGTTCATCATCGAAGCCCAAAATTTTCCTCAACTTCCTCGATTCCTAACAAAAAACAGCAAACTACATAAGTCTAAATTAAACTAAACACAACAAAAAATAGCAACTAAACTAAGACAGAAAAAACATTTCATCACTCGGGTGCCTCCGAGAAGCGCAGAATTTTTAAAGTCGTTTGCTCGACTAAATTCTCTCCAAAGACTCATCCATATTCTGATAGTGCGGGGGACGTTCCAGTCTTGTCCTCTTCCACACTACACCTGCAATCATCATTCAGAACTTTTTGCACTCTTCGTGCCTCGAGCACTTGAATATCACATGAGGTAAGACTCCCATTCTCGACATACTCAACACAAGCAATATTCTCCACAGATTTCTTCTCAAATAACGAAAATTCATGCACTGTATCATCAAACTCTAAGGAAATTACATCCTTGAACACATCAATTTTGACCTTAGCGGTCTTAAGAAAAGGGCGTCCTAACAGCATAGAGAACGAAGCATGCAAAGATTTTTCATTCATATCAAGCACGAGAAAATCAGCAGGGAACATAATCTCACCCACTCTCACGAGAACATCCTCAACCTTCCCTCTAGGAAATATACTCGACCCATTAGCTAACTGGACAACCACGTCACACTCATGCAATTCATTTAAGTTCAGTTCAAGAAATAAAGCATAAGACATAACGTTCACAGAAGCTCCAAGGTCAAGCATGGCATTTTTGACTATTTTACTACCTATCATGCAAGAGATAGTAAAAGTACCTGGATCGTTGCACTTGGCGGGCAACGTACCTGGGAGGATCGCAGAAACATTCTCCTTTTTCTTTTCAGTCCCTCTGGACTTTCTTTTCTTTGTGCACCAGCTCCTGAGGAATTTGGCATATTTTGGCACTTCGCTCACTGCCTCAAGGAGCGGTATGTTTACCATCACCTTCTGGAAGGTACGCAGGACCTCCTCATCTTCGGTCTCCAAAGTAGGCTTCGCAAGCCTACTAGGGAAGGGTGCTTTGGCAACATTCTCTTGCACATTCTTTTCTTTCTCAACATTCAGATTCTTGGGAGCAATCGGGGCGGACTCATTCAGGCTGTCCTCTGCTTCCTTCACGGCTCTGGAGGAAAGTGATTTCCCACTCCTCAGCTGGATTGCACTCACGTTCTCACATGAGTTTACCGTGGTTTGGGAAGGAAGCTTCCCAGAGCTCTTGCTCTCTATTTTGCTAATCGACACCGCCATTTGCGTCAGCTGCTTGTTCAAGTTTTGCAGCTCGGCTTTGTGTGAGTTTAGCTCTTCTCGAGCTTCTTTCTGAAACTGGCTGGTCGACGTCACGATGGTCCGAACCATCTCTTCCATCAAACTGGAGGAGCTCGAGGCTTGAGCTTGGGTGGAAGTGTTAGGCCTATCATGCGACTGGCCTTGGAAGCGTTGTTGTCCTTCCCTATTCCCATAGCTGAAATTGGGGTGATCGCGCCAACCGGGGTTGTATGTGTTCGAGTAAGGATCATACTTCCTCGGGTTGCAAGCATATCCCCCGATTGCGTTCACCTCTTCCGCCTCGCGGTTTCCTCCGACAAACTTTTTCAATAGATTTCCAATCTCGGCCACCTGGGCCTTCATCTCTGTCATCTCATGGCTCTGGGTCACACTGTGGACTTGCCCCTGCCCTCGAATACCAAACTGCTGCGAGTTGGCTGCCATGTTTGCAATTAACTGCTTGGCCTCCACCGGGGTCTTGCGCACAGGCGCCCAAAGCGTTCCCAGTACTCATGCAGAGACTCACCCACGTCCTGAGTGATCCCATAGATTCTTTTCCTCAGCGTTGTGGCCAGGGACGCAGGGAAATACTTCTCCAGATAATAAAGCCATGCCTTGGCTTTGTCCTTAAGCGTAAAGGGGAATGCCCTCAAATTCAACTGCTCCTCCGTCACTCCTGCGGGCTTCATCCCCGCACAGACGCAATAAAACTCCATTAAGTGCTTGGTTGCATCCTCGCCTGCATTGCCATGGAAAGAAGGCAACTGGTGAATTAAACCGGATTTTAATTCAAAATTACCTGCTACCACGGGGTAGTTGATGCACAGAGGTTGCAAATTTAAATCTGGCGCTGCCAGCTGTTTCAGCGTCCTCGGCGCTTCTCCTTGCGCCATCTCGTCACCAAAGAAGGGATCGCCTTCTTCTTCAAACAATCTCTACCCCTCGCGGGCCTCTCTTCTCAACCGCCGCTCTTCTCTTTCGATCTCAGGTATAAACTTTAATCCACTAATCTCAGAAGAACGGGTCATACACAAACAAAATTTTAAACATACAAACTACAAACAGAAAAAATTTTCAGCACACAACCAATCAACCAAATTCAAATTCAAACATGATTTAAATCAATTTTTGCCCTTCCCCGGCAACGGCGCCAATTTTGGTAACAAGATTTTGGAATATCCTGCTTAAATTCGGGTTGTCGAGACCCGCCAAAATACAATTTATAAGCCTATTAACCAAAGCTTTACAGCTAGTGGTAACAGGGTCGATCCACGGAGAAGGTTATGATTGAAATTAAATTGAACTTGAAATTAATTGATTAATTGGGTTCTTGTAACGGGGGGATGTTTAAGCATGCAAAATAGAGAATTAAACGCTAACGGAGAAATAAAAGAGAGAAAGAGAGAGGAGTGCACGGTTTGGGGATTTTCGGGATTTATTTGTTAGACATTCTACAACTTATCATTTAATACAATCCTAAGGCTAGCAGTTTGTAATACACGCGGTCGGTTACCCGGGAAACCCCAAAGTAACCGGCTCAATAGCAATTAATCAGACCACACAGTTCTAATCAAACATTATCTAAAGCCTCATTAGGGTGATCAGCCCCGAATCGACTCTAAACAGTCACTAGCATACCGCGACAGACATTCGATCACGTAATCTAGTTGCTAACTGGCTACCCGCCAACGCTGTATGTAACCAACAACCATCATGCATGACTCGATACTCCGATTTAATTTTATTATTCTGTGTTACTAGTCGAATAGTGAGAGGCACGACATCGCTACTCTTTAACGCTAACATATGCTAGAAAACACGATTGTCAGTCGGCGAAATCTAACATATGCATAGGATGAAGGAAGAACAATAAATGCATACAAATCAGCAACCAAGTTGGAAATTAAAGCATGGATTATCAAAGCATAGAAATCTAACAAATAATCCCTCAAATTATCCCAAACCGTTCACTATACCTTAGCTGTCCATGGGACGGATTGTCAACACCGCTCCAAGGAAGGCCATGGAAGTCGTCTCTAAGCTATTACAAATTAAGAGCTCCAAAACATGCCACAAATGGCGGAGCTAAGCAAAAAAAATGAAGAAAAGCCGAGAGGAAGAAGATGAAGTTCGGAAAAATGGTGAAAAGATGGTTGCAAAATCGTATTGCAGCCCTTTAAAATCGTCGTAGCGTCGAGACGCTAAGGCGGCGTCGCGACGCTGCGACCTAATTAATCCGCGCGCGCCTCGCGATGGCGTCGAGACGCTAGGCGAGCGTCTCGACCCTGGCCCGATGATTTCTTGCGTGCGCCTCCTCCGGAGCGTCTCGACGCCGCAGCAGCGTGAGCAAGCGTCTCGACGATGACTGCTCGACGCTTGCTCTCGGGTTTGAGCTGGAAAATTGCCTCTCCTAGGCAATTTTGGTCCGGTTCTTCTTGGATCGCTTTGCCCTTTTCCCGATGCATTCCCGGGGCGTTAAAACACCGCTTTTAGCTCCAAAACGGGTCCAATGGACGCACGAGCTCTTCTCCGCAAATCTCCTATAAATGAGATAAATAAACCAATTAAAAGCGGAATTTAGCTAGAATTAGGGAATGAATAATAGCTCCAAAATGGAGTTATCATTGTGATGTATGCATGCTAGTTTGACTATGAAATTCTGTGATGTACTGTTGGAACCTCCGTATTTGTATTTGTAGTGAAATGTAGCATGTTTGCATTTGTTAAGGTCATTTTGAAAAATTTCTTCGTTATGTTCTTGTTTAAGCTTCGCGTTTAGCACTCTATTTTGGATCTGTGGGTTTAGGGTAGTTCTGCTTGGTTTAAAATTCGTTGTCACCTCGAAAGGCACATTTAGGATGGGTTTGATTCGTCAGTGCTTGTAATTTATGCGTTCAAATTATAACATGGTTTTTAGGCTAAAAGAAAAGAATGTTATTTTTTTTTTCAAAAATGTAATCTCATGAGGCGTTCCTCCTTCTTGAGTTGCCTTAGTAGCCAGGGGCGGTCGTGTAACCCACGGTCGCCACTGCATGAAAAGGGAACACATAGAAGTGAACGCTAGTCCTTAAAAATGTGAATTTTGCCCGTAGTCAGATGCATTGTCCAATGAAATTGTAGGCAAGCTGAAACGAAAGTAAAATTGACATGTTAGGCGCTCTTGGAGATAAAAAAAAAAAGAGAAGAAAAGAAGCCTTGGATCTATTACTTGCCTTGACGATGAAAAGCCCTTAGACTGTTCTATTTAGCCATAAGTAGGGGGAAAGCGAAGTTTTGGGTCGGTTAGGACTGTTCTATGCCTGTAAGATTTAAAATAGAGGAGCTAGAAGCGAAGCACTCGTGGGGAGTAACATTTTAAATTTCTTGAAATGTTTTTAGCCAATGTGTTGGGTGCTCAGTGTATATGTAAATTAGATGCGAAGAGCACTCAAATCATGCAAGTATACATGGTTTGCAGCAAGTGATAAGTATAATTTATATCGATTTCCCACAGAGACTGAGTTGAGTGAATAGCGATTTGGTGTGTGTTAAATTACATAAGGTAACTAGAAATGAATGGATTTTGGGTTGAGACACGAATTTATAACGGGTGCAAGAAGAATGCAAGGTTAACACAAAGCAAGATGAGTTAAGGAGATTACAATGTTAAAGAATAGTATTGCGGATCTCGCAATACTTTCGCAATGGACTAGCAATCGATTAAAAGACTGATAAAAGACTAAGGTAATTTCTTTGGATTGGGCACCAGCACGTGTGCTGGACACCCCCAAATCCTGAAGTGATGTAAACTACCTTTACGCCCTCTCCACAACACATAAGTTGTTTCCAAAACACTCTTAGAGGGAACCATGTTCAAAATATATGCAGCAGCCTCTACCGCATATCCCCAAAACTAACTAGGCAGTTGAGCATAGCTCATGATAGATCGAACCATGTCTAACAGGGTTTTATTTCTCCTTTTGGACACACCGTTCTGCCGCGGTGTTCCGGGCGCTGAGAGTTGGGATACTATTCCATGTTCTATCATATAGTCCTGGAATCTTAAATCCATATACTCTCCACCTCGATCTGATCGAAGTGTTTTAATCGTTATACTCTTTGAACTTTTCAAGAGTTTAGGACTTATGATGCATTAGGTAAAGATAGCCATACCTATAATAATCATCAATGAAGCTGATGAAATATTCATACCCTCCCCGTACTTTAACATTCATCGGACCACAAAGGTCTGAATGTACAAGCTCTAGAGTTTCTTTGGACCTATGACCTTTTTCAGAAAAAGATCGTTTGGTCATCTTGCCCTCAAGACAAGACTCACATGGTGGTAAAGAGTTGTCCTCTAACCGATTTAGGAGACCCGTCTTAACCAATCTCCCAATCCTATTTAGATTAATGTGGCATAGTCTCAAGTGCCAAATATAGGTACTTGGAGAAAGTTTATGCCTTTTTGTTTGAGTCTTAGTTGTTTTAAGCATCTCGGTGTTCAAAAGAGCTTTTGCCTCTGTTGGTCTTAACACATACAAGTTGTTTCCAAGTTTCGCAGAACATATATGTACACCTCTTTTGCTAATGAACGCTTCATTAAAATCAAAAGATACTTTATACAAATGTTCAAGTAAACAAGAGATAGATACAAGGTTCCCTTTAAAGCTAGGAACCAACAGTACATTTTCTAGTAAAATGAAACTATCTCTATATAACAACTTGACAGCTCCCGCTGCCTTGGCTGAGACAACCTCTCTAGTTCCAACTCTGAGAGTTATCTCACCTTCAGCAAGCAGCTGCCAGGAACTAGTTTCCTGGAAAGAACAACAAACATGGTTAGTGGCTCCTGAATCCAGTATCCAGGCAGAACTATCATGTTCCACTAAACATGTTTCAACAACGAGTAAATCATATTTACTTTGTTGTTTCTTCTCAGCTTTCCTCGCCATTAGGGTATCATGATAGATCGATGAGGACGGTTGTCCAAACATCGTCTGAAATGAATCCATGATCTCCTTATCAGAGACCATTACCTCATGCTTCTTAGCTTACACATCGGATGTGTTGGCCAAGAGGCAGACTCGGGCTTTATCATTAGCCCTAGTCCACCTGTCAAATGCATCTCGAACAGTTCGAGTTGCAGACGAGCTAGGAGGGGGAGGACATTCCTCTGTTAAGACAAACCTAAGATCATCAATAACAAGAATCCTATTCAAGTTAGATTTCCAAGTCGTGTAGTTATCGCCGTGTAGTTTATCAGAAGCTAGTAATTGGATAAACGAGTTAGACATGCAGAAAAAGAATAAATTCTATTAGTGAATTGATTTTAACCCATTTCATAGATCCAAACAAAATTTTAGCAAAAGTAATAATGTACCCAAAAACTCATTATTAATTTGCAACGATACTTCAATGAGTCAGAGCAAGACATTCTTGACTAAATGCTAATACCAGAATAACTCATATTCCTATAACACCTTTGTTATCTCTACTTCGGTCAAGATTCTACTAACAACTTAGTAATCCTTTGTAAGTGTGACCCGCCATTTGCAGAAATCAGAGATCGGCCCCAACAGTGCAACCGAATGGAAATTTCAGAGTTGGGAATGGACCTAAGAGACCCTATCCATTTCTGGAGATTGAGTTGTTCCGACTCCCATGAAACGGCCCTCCGAATGGACGGTGCTACTATGGGCAACCAGCAGGCGAAACATGAGAATCTCACGGTTCAACCTAATGGAGGAGACCGCAGGATGTATTGACATACTTCCTTCTCCCACTTACTATAAAAACTTTTTCCATTCACCTTGCTCTTGATTTATGCAAACACCATCCGAATGGGGATGCCCTATTGACATCACGAGGCCGAGCATAAATCTCACGGTGTGAACTTCGCGAAGAGCGTAGGAGGAGATTGATATATCATATATACCTTCTCAACACCATTACTAAGTATTTTAGAATGGTTTGGGTATACTTCTACTTAGGCATTATCCGGCTAACACAATAAACCCTAAGTCTAGGTAGAACATACTTTTACCTAAGATGTCTAGGTGATAAACGCTTTATAACCTTACACCTCTCACATTCATGCTCATAAAGCCGGGTTAACTTAACTCAAGTACCAGATCGATCCCCAGGTAGGAGGTGTGATAACTCCATTTTGGAGCTATATTTCACTCCCTAAATCTAGCTAAAAGCCGTGATTAATTGTTTAATATGTCCGGCATAGAGCTCGTGGTATCCATTGAGTGCGTTTTGTGGCTAAGGAAGGCGTTTTAGTGCCCCGAGAGTGCTTCGGGAAAAGGGAAAGCTCACACAAGAAGAATCGGGCAAAATTGCCATGAAGAGGCAATTTTCCAGCCCCAAACCCGAGAGCAAGCGTCTTGACCCTTGCACCAGCGTCGAGACGCTTACTCAAAGCTGCAGCGTCGAGACCCTTGCACCAGCGTCGAGACGCTCCGGAGGCACGCGTGCGCTGGAAATCATCGGGGCAGCGTCTCGACGCCATCGCGAATGCGCGCGCTGGAGAATTTGGCCACAGCGTCGAGACGCTTGCTTAGCGTCTTGACGCCATGACGACAAAAGGCGCACGACACTTAGGGCACAGCGTCTCGACGCTTGCCTAGCGTCTCGACGCTCCGATGGCTTAAAACGCCATTTTTGACGATTTTCAGCGGATCTTCTTCATTCTCTCTCGGGTCTCCACCTTTTTTCTTCGTTTCTCCGCCATTGTTGGCCAGTTTTGGAGCTTTTCTTTTGTATTAAGCTTGGGATGATGTCCAAGGCTTCCATGGGAGTATTGGGACTCCAAACCTCCATGGTTGGCTAAGGTATTTGTGTAGGATTTGGGATAATTAGAGATTTTTGTTAAGCTTTTTAATGTTTTGATAATCTATGCATATTGGTTCTGATTAGGCTTAAATTCTTGAGTGTATTTGTTGTTCTTGCTTAATCCATGCATGTGTTAGATTTCAACGACGGACAATCGGGTTTTCTAGCATGTGTTAATGTTATAGACTAGCGATGCCTTGCCTCTCCTTGTTGCCATAATAACACAGGACAACAAAATTAATCGAAGTATCGTCTTATGCATGTTGATTGTTGAGTACTTTAGGGTTGCCGGGTAGTCAATTAGCAATTGGTATGCATGATCGAATGTTCGTCGTGGTTAGCTAGTAACTGTTCGGAGTCAAATTGGGACTGATCACTCTAATAGGATTGCGAATAATGTTTAGTTAGGATTGTTAATTCTAACTAATTAATATGAAGCCGGTTACTTTAGGGTTCCCGGGTAACCGACCGCGTACATGTCAAAATTGATTAGCCTTGCTTTAGAATTAAATGATGAATGTTAAAACGCTTAGCAAAATCTCGAAATCCCCGTAATCCAACACTCTTGAATCTCAATCTTATTACTTTTCCGTTAGCATTTTTCATTACGTTGCATGTTCAAAACCCCCCTTTTTGTGACAAAATTCACCAGTCAATTTAATTATAACTCAAACAATTAATTCTCAATTTTATTCCCTATCTGTGGTTCGACCCCGTTACCGCTAGCTGCAAAGCTAAAACCTACGGGTTTATAAATTTATTTTGGCAAGCCTCGACAGCTTGATATTGGAGTACCCCAAAAGTAACTCTACCAAGGTGTTCCGTAAACCGTCATCTTAAATACCTCCAACCTTTGTACAGGATCTCACCAGGTGAGTTCTCTTGTAACCTTAGCTTTACAAGATATCGACCTATTTTAACTATTAAAACGGATCGATACTAAATTCCTAATCGCATTGAAATTCTTTAACCCTTGGTGAGCATGCATTTTGAACATGCTTCCCAAGCAAGAATATAACAATTATATTCAACTAAGGCAACTATGTTGTATGTTTAATTTCCTAATTAATATAACATTTATATCAATTACACTTTTAAACAAGCAACATCCAATTCATAAATTAATATAACACTTATATTAATTCTCATGAATTAAACATGCATACTATACAACATAACACTTATATTATACTTTCAATGCATGGAGCATGCTTCCTATGGTGGAATTTTAAATCTATATGACATACTTTATGGGGAGAATTGTACGACTGACCCCCTATTTTAGTCCATTTGTCAAAATGACCCGGATCTGAAAAAAAAGGCAAACTGACCTTTTGCTTGCGTCAGCTAAGCGAGTAAGAAACTTCTCGCTAGGGACATTTGACTTCATTTACCCATGAAAATCTCAATATTGTCTTTTCTGCCATTGTTTCAATTCAAAAACCCCTGATAAACCGCCTGAAAGACTTTCCGTATTTCCCATTCGAAAGAATTCGTATTTCCCATTCCCCTCTCCCTTCGTTCCGGCGATTCTCCGATTCTCCATTCAATCTCAGGTTTGCGATTCTCCGAGTTTCGATTCAATCTCCGGTTTTCAATCTCACAGCTTGGAATCTTCTATTATCGAGTATCTTCTACCTATATCTGGTAATTTCAAAATTTATTGATTGCATTGAGTATTTTTTTCACTTCATTCAGTCTAAACTTTCTGTTTTTCCATTCTCCGAGTTCCATTGAGGCGACTGCACCTCCATCAAATTCCACCGGTGATTTTTCCATTCTCTGTTTTTCCATTCCACGGTTTATTTTTTCATTGTCACGTTGATTTTGTCTGTTATATATATATATATGTTCACCCCTTTCTGAAAGGGTGGAGGCTTATTCAAATTGTGTGCATTTCAGATGATTTTTGTTCAGTGTAATCACGACAGGAGTTCGTTTTGGTCTAAACAAGAGATTGGTAGGTTTGGTAACTAGAGCGATTTAATACCCATAGCGATTTAGGGCGTGAAGGATTCCTTAACTAGAGCGATTTAATGGCAAACCGAGAGCGAGTATTGTGACATGTTGAGGGACTATGCACTAACAACTAGCGAGTAATTTATACCGAGAGCTACCATTTTTTAGCGAGAGCGATTTTCTGAATAACCTAGAGCGAGTATTGTTTTGCGAGAGCGATCTATTGTAGCAGTTAGAGCGATATTTTGTAGGAGTTAGAGCGAGTTGTGTTTTCCGAGAGCGAAATGGCGTAGTAGCTAGAGCGAGTAGTGTATTACGAGAGCGAAAATGTGTAGTAGCTAGAGCTAGTAGTGTTTAGCGAGAGCGATATTGTGGAGTAGCTAGAGCGAGTATTGTTTTGCTAGATCGCTATTGTGTAGTAGCTAGAGCGAGTACTGTTTTGCCAGAGCGATATTTTGTATTTCACAGCGATTTGAACGTTGAATTAATTATTTGACACATGTGTTCTCTCTGGACGTAGAATTGAGTAAAATAACACATGTTCTGAAGATTAGCGAGGATGATCGATTCCCAGGACAAGTGACAAGTTTATCACACATTCCAGCCGCAAACAAAGTCATCAAGAAGAAGCTCTCTACGGAACAAATTAAATTGTTTAGGAGCACTGTCTTCGGTCGGCTAGTGGACGTTGATTTGGTTTTCAACAGTCATGTTGTTCATTATATTTTGTTGAGGGAGGTTAGTGATCACAAGCCAGATGTCATGTCTTTCAATCTTAATGGCAAGATTGTCACATTTTCAAAGAATGAGTTGCTGTTAATGTGCGGACTCTGGCCCCCTCATGATTCAGTTGAGAAGGGGGAGTTGTCTACACGGCTGCGTAACAAGTACTTCAATCATTTGAGGAAGAAGGATACATGCCTTCTTAAAGATTTTGAAGAAACTTATAAGAATGTTGCGTGACGAGGATGCGGTGAAACTTACCCTTGTATATTTTGCTGAGATGTCCTTGATGGGGAAGGAGAAAAGTAAGGGAATTGTTGACCTTACCCTATTAGATGCAATTGATAATTTAGAATACTTTAATTCTATTGACTGGGGAACAATAGTATGGGACCAGACATTGTCAAGTCTTAAGAAGGCTATGTCAGACAAGGTAGAAAAGTTTAAAGAGAAAGTAGCACATAAAGCGAGCTATGTGACGAAGTATAGCCTCACAGGGCTACCTCATGCCTTCCAGGTAATGTAGATTCTGTAATTGATCTATTTGCACGTTATTTTTACAGTGGTCATAATATATTGTTCACAGGTTTGGGCTTACGAGACAGTATCTACTATGGAAGGAAAGATTACTGTTAGAACGAACGGGGATGCAATTCCTCGTACGCTTCGATGGTCGTGCAGCCACTCATTGTCGGCCAAACGCTTGGAAGAAGATGTCTTCAAATCTCCTAAGGTTAAAATATTAATAGGCAATTTGATAACATAGTTGTGTATTAGTAATACTAATTATGTTTGTATTTTAGACTGTTGTGACCCAAGACCTACACATGTCTAAGGCAGAGCGGGATTTTATGGATACAGAGTTGTCCCGCAGGGCTATTTTTGTACCAACACCTGTGAATCCACCACCACATCTTTATCAGTCGGTCGGTGCGACCCTACCTTCAGAACCAAGTACCGGAACATTGGTTGTAGAAACATCAGAAATGGGATTTGGTGACCACCGGGGTTACATGGAGGAACCGAGCTTAGAAACGGCAGAACTTGTAGGCGTTGAGAACCAGAGTGGGAGGGAGAATGTTGTAGTAACAACTGAACGGGCAGGGGATGAAAATCGAGTTGGGATAGACGGAGTCACTTTAGAAGCAACTGAATCTGTGACACCCAATATTCAAAGTCCACGAACCCCACTTGCTGACGACCGACGTGGGATAGAGGAAGTGAGGTTGGAATTGCATTCATTAAGGATGCGTGTTGAAGGGATTGAGGAGCAAATCAAAGACATGAAGAATGACATGAACAAGAAAATGGATACGGTCATTCAGATGCTTAGCCGGTTCTGTAAGGTGTGTGTTTTGAGATGCTTAAAGGGTTTTGTAAGGTGTTTGCTTAGAATTCTTTATTACACAGACTATTTTTCTCTAACTATTTTCTCATTGTAATTCTTGGGCTAAGTTTTAGTCCACGCTCTTCAAATAAGGTAGCCCATATGTTGGCGGGCCAAGCTCTGAAAGTTGGAGGCAGTACTGTTTGGGATTCATCTCCTCCTGGGTGGTTAGCTGAGAGTATTTCATCTGATTTTATTATTTGTAGCCCAAGTGGCATTCTTAATTCTTAATTTATTTGGTCCTTTTGTAGTTTCAAAAAAAAAAAAAAAAAAAAAAACTATTTTCTCATTGTCTAGGCAACAAACGTAGTAGTAGATGATGTTGCGGAACCCAGGGAAAAGGATGAACACAATTCTCACAATGTCATGGCCAATGTTGGATTTTATGAAGGACGGTCCAGTCCAACAACCTTGAGGACAATAGAAATTGGTCGTGACATTGGGAACGTTCATCACCAGGTTCAATTATAGACTGTGGATCGTTTATCTGAGTGTGAAACTTCACAAACATTATTTAATGACCCGCAGGTTGAAGATGATGGTCAAAAGTTGATTTGCACCACCTTGTCAAAGGTGGATGAGACTGCTACCTTGGTTGTAGAAGAGCTTCGCAATGTTGAAGCACAAACAACCTTTTTTGATGCATCTCCATCATTTGTGCCTGGTGTTTTGAATGTGGAACCTGAGTTGGGTACGGAAGTAACAGTAACTGCTCCCGATGCAGTTGTTGTTGATGAATCTTGCAATAGTCGTGGAGGTGATATGGTTGCACCTGTACGTGAACCGAGTCACGATGATGATATTGTAGCTATTATTGGTCAGTCTTGCAGCAATGAGTGCGGTGAGATGGTTAAGGATGTAACAGAAACTGTTATCGCTAAGCAGTTGGCCATCTTCAATGAAAAGCGAATGCAATACAAAGCGATTTCGTCATCTGACTCTCGGGTATTTAGTATTTCCTACATTGAGTTTGTATACATAATCAATTACACTAACAGTAACAATTTGCAGTCTTGCCCTAAGGAGGTTGATGTTGATAAATTTACCATGGACGTTGATGTTGTAGACCAAGTAGATGTACCATTCACAATTTCCTCTGTGGTTGTAGCAGATCACACTGATGACAAGGTAATCTTTTGTTTGTTCGTAACAACGGAATGACCATGTACATAATAAATAACATGATATTTTTGGGATCCAGGAGGCGGCCTTGGTACGTCGCCTTAGTAAAAGGTCGAAGAAGGAGGTCAACAAATATACCCCAAAGGAGAATAAAAAACGGTAAAGCAGTATTAGTGATTTCGAAGGAAAAAGCAGACCCTGAAAAGAAGAAGAGGAGACAAAATATTAGTATAGCCCCGGGTGAGTTTGTGGTACCAGACTTTATAACTTCGCACGTCACGTTGTATAATCTAATGTTTCCGATACTGGAAAATGTTACCACCGTTTATAAGGGATGGATGAAGTCAAGGAAAACAAATAAACACGAACGTAATGTTTTATTTTGGAATAAGAGCAAGGCGTATTTCCGAAAGTTCGAAATGAATGCATATGTTGAAGCCGATGTAAGTACCCTGTGACTTGAATTCATGTATGTGTCACATTTTTTCAGTTTTTGTCTATCTAAATGTTTCTTACTTAATATTAGGAAATGGACATTCTAATGATGTTCGTGCGTCGCAAGCTTGCTTCACGTCCAGATTTATGTCCTGTTAAATTTTCATCTGTCAACACTTCGTTTATGGTATAGAATAATTTTTCTCGTACATGCCTCGTTAGTGCACTGGTATTCTGAGTTCTAACAAATTACTATGCGTAGGAATTTTTAATGACGCCACATTGTCCCGTGAAAGCCGCCAGGTCAAAAGACGAGGCCGCAATTAATTCTTGGTGGGCAGGGACAAATCAATCTTTCATGGACTACGTATTGGGAGACCATGAAGACTATTCCACACCTTGGTCTGACCTCGAATTCGTTTTTGGCCCAATCAATGTTCATGAACACTGGATGCTGGCGTGCATTGCCTTAAAGAAACAAGTAATAAATGTATATGATTCACTTCCATGGCATGTCCCCGCACTAGAGTTTAAAGTACGTACGCATCCGTTGTCCATCGGGTTACCATCACTGTTGCATGCATGTAAAATGTACGAAGAAAAGGGAATGGTGAAAAAATTTATTTGGCCAGTACGTAGGGTTGATGTTGGAACTCTTCAGAAGGGCAGCAAAGATTGTGGTTATTTTTGTGCAAAATTTTTTGAGTCTGTAGCGACCACTAGTGAGTTTGACGACATTGTTCAAACAAACATGCCGTTATTCAAAAAACAATATGTTCAACTTTGGGCAGACAAATTTTTTTGGTAATATTAATATGAACCCTTTTTTATTTAGTATTGTGCTTAATGAAAAAATAAATATCGTACATTATAAAACATTTCTTCTCATACCAGAAGTACTAGGGTCATGATCGAACCTACTTGGCGAAAGTGGGGCATTACATCTCTGTCTATTGTGTCTGGTATTCCCACAACGACCACATCTACGTGTTCGACGTGGTCGTTCACCAGCAGAAGGAATACGTTGAACTCTGCGGCGACCAACTCTAGCTACAGGTACTACCACCATATTGAACGAGTAAACTTTTTTATTCGGATTTTGTTTCTCGCGGTAGCTACAGGTACTACCACCATATTGAACGAGTAAACTTTTTTTATTCTAATTTTGTTTCTCGCTCTAGCGACAACTACTACCACTATATTGAACGAGTAAACTTTTTCATTCTAATTTTGTTTCTCGCTCTAGCTACAACTACCTATCACATGTCTCTCGCTCGAAAATTTTTACAAGTATGATTTAATATCTCGCTCTAGCTACGTCTTTGGTCGCTCTCGCAACCATGAAACAACCTATGAAAATTACTGCTCCAACGCTCCGTTTTTGTTCAATTCAACATTGATTACAACGATGCGTACAGAAGGTGGGAAAAAATCTTTGTAATCATTGCACACGCTGTGTAGGAATAAATGACATTTCAAATATTTGTAGGACAACATTTCAATTTTGATTAAGTGCATCGCTCTAGCTAGAACGATCCGTACAAAATTAATTCCAACGCTTGGTATTAATGGAATACAATCTCATGGAAGGATTCTGATGACAGTGTCATCATTGAACTCGTTCTGGTGGCGCTCGCTCGAACGATTCAACGATACTAATTGTAATCTAATATGAAAACAACTTTCTCCCCAACTACTTACTTACTTACCTTAGCACTTCCATACGAAACGACACATTCTTTACAATATAAACTCTCTATATAAATATCAACCATTACCCCTTTCAACTCAAACCTCTTCAAACCTTCCACATTCTTTCTTCAGACCTTCCAAATTCTCTCTTCAGACCTTCCAAATTCTTTACCAATATGTGTTCAGACGACTCATTCGAAGACATCTTCGGACGGAATAATGGTCCGAATGACGTGAACACTAATAGTGAATCAGAAGAAGATCCATTTTACTCCTCACCGCCGAAGTCCCGCGGAACTTCATCTAATAGCGAACCAAAAGAAGATTGATAGCTCCAAAATAGAGCTATTATTATGTCCCTAATATTGGCTAGAACCATGTCATTTATTGATTAAAATGCCTTCTTGTAGGTGATTCCATGGTAGAGAGCTCGAGAAGTCTAAAGACGCGTTTCAGGGCTTAAAGTGGCATTTTAGAGCTTATTGGACGCCTCGGGAGTGAAAGTGCTTGAAGAATTGAAGAGATGGCAAAAATTGCCTTGGAAAGACAATTTTTGGCCATCAAACCCGAGAGCATGCTTGCATGGGCAGCAGCGTCTCGACGCCGCCCCGACTGCCTACCGAAGACGAGCGCAACGCAGCGTCGAGACGTCGCCCGAGGGTCTCGACGCCAGCCCGACGATTTTCCAGATGGACGCGCGACACCAACTTAGGGCACCAGCGTCGAGACGCTTGCCTAGCGTCGAGACGCTCCGACGACTTAAGGTGTGAAAACGCCTAATTTTTGCCAATCTTCTTCATTCCATCTTCTTCCCCAATCTTCCTCTCGGGTATACACCATTTTCCACCATTTTTGGACTTCTTTTTCTCCTCTTTGTATGCTACTAAGCTCTTCCATGGGGGATTTTATTTATTCATCCTCCATGGAAGGCTAAACTATGGTTAGTGCTTAATTTCGATTTGGGTTTTGTGATTTATGGATGTTTGGGGAGATTTGCCCCTTTGTGAATGTGAAGCCAATTAGCATGTCTTTTGCATTCTCTTGCTTGTTCTTCATAAAATCTAGCATGTGTAGCTAAATTAGGTTGACGCCCTAGTTCCTATGCATGATAGAGGGCTAAAGGTTGGGACGTATAATTGCCTAAACCGCTAGGTAGCACGGGCTTAAGCATGGCTAGTTAATTCAACCCAAAGTGACAGTTGGTAATCCGAATTAATTAACGTTTTCATGTTAGCCTTAAGGCGAGAGAGAAACCGGTTAGTCTTAGGATTAAGTCGTCACAGTGTTCCCGTCACTGGCTTATAGTTGATTTAGGGGTCGCTACCTTGAATAGATTATTGGCCAAGTATAATTAGAATTGCACGTGTCTAATTATATCTTTGGGTCATTTGAGCTAGAAGTAGCCAAATGAATTGTGTGCATAAGCATGTTTAGTTAATAAGTTGTATCGATGAACCGAACATCCATAACGATCAATTCCATTTCTCGAAGTTAAGCACGACCATTTAAATTTTGCACGTTGTCATTTAATTTTCCGTTAGCATCGCACGTTAGGAGCTCCCTTCCCCCAAACCAAATTACCATTCTTTTTACCAAATTTGCACATACTTTTATCTCTAGCAAATTAGACTTAGTTAAATTGAATTTCTTAATTCCCTGTGGATCGACCCCGTTACCACTTAGCTGCAAATCTCTCGGTGCATTCGGGTTATAAATTGTATTTTGGCAAGCCTCGACAGCTTGAATTCGGAGCACCCCATTTAGTGCTCTACCAAAATTGGCGCCGTTGTCGGGGAATTAAGTTTAATTTAGTTTGATTAAGTTTAGTTTGTTTGTTTTAGAATTTTCTTTACTTTTTTTTTGTACAGTTTAATTCTTTTGTATTATATTACCCGTTTTTGTTCAAGTTTTTGAGCGCAGTCATTCTTTGAAAATTCAAAAGAAGCGCAAAGATGGAGGTCGGAGGTAATTATGAGAATCAAAGAACCTTGAGGGAGCTTGCATCACTTGAGCTAGGCCGGAACACATCGAGTATATTGTATCTGGTAGCTTCAGGTAATTTTGAACTTAAAGCTGGTCTGATTAACTTATTACCTTCTTTTTGTGGTAATACATATGAGAATCCCGTCAGACACCTCAAGGCATTTCAGATGGTGTGTTCGTCATTCACGACCGACGACATCACCGAAGATCAACTCCATCTTAGAGCTTTTCCTTTCTCCTTAAAGGAGGAGGCGAGAGATTGGATGTATTACCTCCCGACCGGGTCCATTACTTCTTGGGCAGAGCTGCAGGGAGCATTTTATGCGAAGTATTTTCCACCACCCAAGGTCGCCGCCTTCAGAAGAATGATTAATAGAATTGAGCAAGGAGAAAAAGAGACAGTTCTCGAGTGTTGGGAGAGATTTGGTCGGTTGTGTGAGGATTGTCCCAACCACCAAGTATCTGACCAGCGCCTAATTCAGAATTTCTACGAAGGTCTCTTACCGCCAAACCGACAGTTAGTTGATGTCGCAAGTGGAGGATGTCTCATGGATAAGACACCCGCCGAAGCTAGAGTTTTAATTTCCAACTTGGCTAGAAGCTTGGAGCGGAGTGGAGACGGAAGCGAGGAGCAAGCTCGTTTGAGAAGGGACGTGGATGAGCTTAAGGCCCAATTTTTAGTGGTAAGTAGCGTTGTTCTTGCTTTGAAAGATCACTTACAGCCCCGTCCTTCTGTTTCAGGTAGATCCTTGGAAGAAATGCTTGAATCACAACAGAAGGAAACTCGAGAGCAGTTTCAAACTCTGAGCGATGCAGTGATTCAAGTTAGTAAGAGGTTGACAGTGATGGAGCACCAGAACGTAGAGAACGCTAGTGCCATCACCTTGAGAAGTGGGAAGCATCTTCCCACGAGTACCCCGCTGGTGGAAATCGATTATGGCCACATCGAGCCACATATAGAAAATCCCGAACCACGGTGGCATGGGGTAAACTTCGATCCTACATGCACTAGAGTTTATGTGCCTAAGACTCCTTTTCCTAGCAGGTTAGCGAGACCGCCTAAGGAGAACTACGAGAAGGAGTTCCTAGACACTTTCAGGAAGGTAGAGATCAACATCCCTCTGTTGGATGCCCTGAAGGAAATTCCAAGGTACGCCAAGTTCCTAAAGAAACTTTGCACCAACCAGAGGAAGACAAAGGAGAGTTAACGCGTTGTGGTAAGTGAGAAGGTTTCTACTTTGATCACAAAGAGCTTACCAGTGAAATGCGACGATCCAGGTATGTTCTCTCTCCCTTGTAAGATAGGAGGCATGCATATTAGAAGAGCAATGCTGGATTTAGGAGCCTCCATTAGTGTTATGCCTTATTCCATTTATCAGAAACTGAAATTGAAAGAAATGAAGAAAACAGGAATAGTTATTCAACTTGCTGATAGAACTTCTGTACATCCTTTAGGAATAATGGAAGATGTGTTAGTGCAGGTTAATGAATTAATTTTTCCTGTTGATTTTTATGTTCTGAAAATGGATGAAAATTATACCTCTTCGCCTGCTTCGATCCTATTAGGTAGGCTCTTTATGAAAACTGCTAAAACCAAAATAAATGTGGATAAGGGCATTTTATCTGTTGAGTATGGCGGAGAGGTTGTTGAGATGCATTTGCCCATTGTAGAAGAGCATGATGATGATGTACTCTCTCTTTGTCAAGTAGACACTTTTGAACCTTTAGCGCAGAATTAATGCATGACTGTTGAGGATGGGGATGACCCATTATTTTTAACTGAACTTTTTGATAATTATGAGTTGCATGAACCACCCTTGACTGAATTTTGTGATTCATCTGTTTCTGCCTTGACAATTGTTGAGAATCCTGCTAAGCTACTCCCTTCCACTTTACCTTGCACTACTGGAAATGAAATGATTAATCAAGCCATGCTAGATTTAGAGCCATCGATTAATGTTAAATCGCATGTTGTTTTTAATGAGCTTAAACTGAATGACTTGCATAAGTCTGGTTCTAGTGTGCAAATGGCTAATAAATCCTATGTGCACCCCTTGAAAAAGGTGGAAGATGTTTTGGGCACAGTAACTGACCCGTTCTTTCTTGCTGATCCTTATGCTTTTGGAATGCATGAAAATATCTCTCATGTTTTTGCATCAATTTTATGGGATCAACCTTTTATGAACAATGCGAAAATTAAAATTGATGTTGTATGTGCGCAGAAGGCACGAAAGAAGGAATTGTTCATGGATTTTCGCAGGAAAGATGAAATTAGGAAGATGGATGGGGCATCTTCCAAGTTCGATTATGGATGAGTTGATGAGTGAATACAGTCGAGCAATCGACTTTAAGAATTTGCGCTTCTCGGAGGCACCCGAGCTTGGACTGTAATTCTGTTATTTACTGCTTTGTTTTTGTTTATATTAGCTTTTGAATTCGTTGTTTTGTTTTCTTGTTTTTGTAGGAGGAAAGGTGGAATGGCCGAAAATTCGAGTTTACATCGAAAGAAGATGAGGCACATCTCCACCCATCGGCTCCATTAAATTCAGGGGAGGTCTTCTATTCCCTTAGAATTTTATTGTTTTGATTGTTTAATGCATTGGGGACAATGCATGTTGTTACGTCTCCAAAAGTGACCTGTTTAGGACTTATTTATCTTAAAAAGATGTACACTCTTAGGTGTTTTTGATAGGATTTAGCTTAAACCTTTGCTTATATATGAGAATTAGAAGAAGGAAGCTAAATTAGGACTTGTGTGCAAAAGGAGAGAAAAAGAATGAAAAACGAAGTTAGAAGAATAAAAATTGTGCATTGCGGAAGCATTGCGGAAACATTGCTAAAACCGCAATGTTTTAAGTGAAATCCGTAAGTTGGCTAACCTTTTTCTGTTGCAATCCGATATTTCAGGGATTCGTTCTTTCTCCTCCATCCATTTTGAAGTACGACGTTGAGGATGGATGGTTCTCCTTGGCCCAAACGCACCTGCAGAACACTATAAAAGGAGGTCAAAGAGGAAGGTTTAATCATCATCCGAAAGCGTAGAAGTCTCTTCGCAGCGCAGTCTTTTCCATTCATTCTCTTCTCCGTCTGTTGGTTTGAGAGGTTCAGCTATTGGAGTCGACAATCTGATAAGAAGGAGAGAAGATTCATCTTCTCTCCTGATTGGATTCATCCAAGCAAGGCTTACCTTTCTCTCCCTTCAGCCGAGGCGTTTGCGACGAGGCGATCAAGCTCACTTTACTTGCTTTCTGTCTTTAGTTTTCATTTCCAGCACCGTTTGTTGTCGATTCTTTTCCATTAGTTAGTCCATTCCATTTCGTTGCTTTCTGTCTTTATGTTAGTAACTTTAAGTCTTCATTTGTTTAGTTCAAACGCTTGATTAATCAGAGGCACAATTCATTATTTCGCAGTTTCTTGTCTTTGCTGTCTACTGTTTTTCCTTGTTGTTTTAAGTTTAATCTTCTTCTAAGCATGCCTACTTCATCTAATATTTCTGTTCTCTCTACATCCATGAGTAACTAAGTCACATAGGGGCATGCTAATGACAATACTATAGGCTAAAACACGTGAACCAAGCATGTAGGATAGCTCTCGAATGCATTGATTGTATGTAAGCTTCATCCCACGGGCAATTGCAATTGGCCATCCATTTTGTCCAAAGAACTCCTAACCTCTGGAAGGAGTAAGAGTTCAGAGTCATACACTCATGCTAGCCTCTCAAGGTAGCCAGAAAACGACCTAGGAATAGGCGTTTTCCTAGTACAAATCATAACTTACTACTTTAACAAGATGCTTAAGACCTTACTTGGACATGAGTAAACTAAAGAATCTAATGCATGAAATCGAAAGATACATGAGAATGAGTTAGTTTGATGCATAGTGAGTTGATCCAATGCTTGAGAATCGTGTGAAAGTACCTATAAAAGAGTCGTTAGTAGCCCTTGTTTCTCCATTTTACACACTTTCGCTGTTAGTAACATTGCGGTAAAATTGTTGTTCTCGCAATTCTATTAAGTCCAAAATTCTGCTTAGCCATTTTCCTCTTCGTTTATTATTCTCTTCTCTTTACATTTAAGTTTATCATTGACTTGCACTTGTTTATGTTGCTACCCTTTATATATTCATTAGTAATTAGGCAATTAAAAACCAAATTTACCCCATCAAATCCACCCATTCTTGCTTAACAACACACTTCGCGAGTAACTAATAATAAGTCTCTGTGGGAAAACGGATGAAAAAATACTTACTACTTGCTACAAGATCATGTATGCTTGCATGTTCTGAGTGCTCTCTCTCTCTTATTGCTTATTTCTTTTACACATTGAGCACGCAACACATGTCTTGAGGTGGGGGGTGGAGTTTGTTGAAAGAGATAAGACTTCTTAGTAGTTGTCGGGCATATGTATACTCTGATTGTTAGATTAGAATATGAATGCATGTTGTCCGATGAGGACGGTCTGTGATATGCTTGTGAACACTCCGTATTTGTGTAATTCGAAAAATTTGACAATGTATGCACATTTTGAGCCTATTTTAAAAAAAATTCTGTTATTTCCCTACATTCACTGAGCACATAGCCCTCTTATTCTCAGCTCTGTAGGTCTAAAATGATTTTATTTGGTCTGAAACCTTGTTGTCACCCCGAAAGGTACCATTAGGGAGACTTGATGTGTTAGAAGTAGTAATAATTCATTTGTTGTATAGCGAAGCTATTGCCTAAAAAAAAAGTAAGCATGAAAAATAAAAACTCTAGAGTTGCTCCTCCTTCTTGTGTTGCCCGTGTAACCAGGGGCGATCGTGTAACCCACGGTTGTCACTGCATGAAAGAGGAACTAATAGAAGTGAGCAATAGTCCTTAAAAACGTGAAGCTAAATTTGGCTTGACGTGTTAGGCTCTCTTGGAGAAAAAAAAAAGTGGAATAATGGGTACAAAGTACTCAAAGAAAAGAAAGAAAATGTAGGCCTTTTGTTTCGTTGCATTTTCTATCGCTGAAAGCCATTAGACTGTTCTTATCGCCATAAGTAGGGGGAAAACGAGTTATAGGGCTGTATAAGATTGTTTCGGGCTTGCATGCGCTAGGATTGAGAGGTGCTAAGCACACACACACGTAAGGGAATAGGAGTTTAAATTTTGAAATGAATTCAACGTTTGCATGCATTTGATGGTTTTGAATTTATTTAAATACCTTGTTTCACAAGCATTGAGATTAGAGTTTTCAGCATGCATTTAATTCTTTGGAGATAATTTAGAGTATACCTTGCTCGAGGACTAGCAAGATTTAGGTCGGGGGTATTTTGATAGCTCCAAAATAGAGTTAATATTATGTCCCTAATATTGGCTAGAACCATGTCATTTATTGAATAAAATGCCTTCTTGTAGGTGATTCCATGGTAGAGAGCTCGAGAAGTCTAAAGACGCATTTCGGGGCTTAAAGCGGCATTTTAGAGCTTATTGGACGCCTCGGGAATGAAAGCGCTTGAAGAATTGAAGAGATGGCAAAAATTGCCTTGGAAAGACAATTTTTGGCCATCATACCCGAGAGCATGCTTGCATGGGCAGCAGCGTCGCGATGCTAGCTCGACGCTGGCCGAGCGTCTCGACGCCGCCCCGACTGCCTACCGAAGACGAGCGCAACGTAGCGTCGAGCGCGCGCGCTCAACGCCCGCTCAACGCTGTCAGCGTCGAGACGCCGCCCGAGGGTCTCGACGCCAGCCCGACGATTTTCCAGATGGACGCGCGACAGCGTCGAGACGCCCGCGCGCGTGCGCGCGCGGCCAACTTAGGGCACCAGCATCTCGAAGCTTGCCTAGCGTCTCGACCCTCCGACGACTTAAGGCGTGAAAACGCCTAATTTTTGCCAATCTTCTTCATTCCAACTTTTCCCCAATCTTCCTCTCGGGTCTACACCATTTTCCACCATTTTTGGACTTCTTCTTCTCCTCTTTGTATGCTACTAAGCTCTTCCATGAGGGATTTGATTTATTCATCCTCCATGGAAGGCTAAACTAAGGTTAGTGCTTAATTTCGATTTGGGTTTTGTGATTTATGGATGTTTGGGGAGATTTGCCCCTTTGTGAATGTGAAGCCAATTAGCATGTCTTTTGCTTTCTCTTGCTTGTTCTTCATAAAATCTAGCATGTGTAGCTAAATTAGGTTGACGCCCTAGTTCCTATGCATGATAGAGGGCTAAAGGTTGGGACGTATAATTGCCTAAACCGCTAGGTAGCACGGGCTTAAGCATGGCTAATTAATTCAACCCAAAGTGACAGTTGGTAATCCGAATTAATTAACGTTTTCATGTTAGGCTAAAGGCAAGAGAGAAACCGGTTAGTCTTAGGATTAAGCCGTCACAGTGTTCCCGTCACTGGCTTATAATCGATTTAGGGGTCAATACCTTGAATAGATTATTGGCCAAGTATAATTAGAATTGCACGTGTCTAATTATATCTTTCAGTCATTTGAGCTAGAAGTAGCCAAATGAATTGTGTACATAAGCATGTTTAGTTAATAAGTTGTATCGATGAACCGAACATCCATAACGATCAATTTCATTTCTCGAAGTTAAGCACGACCATTTAAATTTTGCACGTTGTCATTTAATTTTCCGTTAGCATCGCACGTTAGGAGCTCCCTTCCCCCTAACCAAATTACCATTCTTTTTACCAAATTTTCACATACTTTTATCTCTAGCAAATTAGACTTAGTTAAATTGAATTTCTTAATTCCCTGTGTATCGACCCCGTTACCACTTAGTTGCAAATTGCTCGGTGCATTCGGGTTATAAATTGTATTTTCCCAAGCCTCGACAGCTTGAATTCGGAGCACCCCATTTAGTGCTCTACCAAAGATCCATCTTACCACAGCAGACCTGCATCATCTCAGTCCTCCGCTCTTTCACCACGGAATCCACGCGGGGCTTCACCTAACGAGCGGGAGACCTCTCCTATTGAAGAACGTGAGGTTTTCAGCCCAAGTGTGAACCGACCTCATCCGCCGTCCCCACCTACCAATGCTCTCTCGTGCTATAGAGGTCGAAGTAAACAAACCTTCACCGCCGTAGGAAACGTTAAAAAGAGTTGGACCAAGCATAGCAGACAACATTGGAAAGAAAAGAAAGCCTGCTCCATTTGTCATCATCGATGACAGTGAATCAAAGTAGTAGGGAGGATGTTTCATTGTTGAAGTTTTTTTTTTCATTTTTTTATGTCTTTACATAATATGCTATTTTAAATTACTCGCTCTTGTTTTCATCATTTTCATCATTTGCCATGAAAATGAGTAATAGATACTAGCTCTCGTTTAAATTAGAATATTACTTAAAAACATTAAAAAAAAAAAAAGAAAAAAAAAACGATTAACTTGATTAACGAGTAACTAGAATAACTAGAGCGATCGAGTATCTAGCGAGAGCGATCGAGTATCTAAAAACTAGAGTGAGTAAGTGTATAAGAAACTAGAGCGAGTAAGTCTATTTTGTTTTACTCTATTAACGAGTAACTAGAATAACTAGAGCGATCGGGTATCTAGCGAGAGCGATCGAGTATCTAAAAACTAGAGCGAGTAAATGTATAAGAAACTAGAGCGAGTAAGTCTATTTTGCTTTGGAAATCCAAGAGCGATCGGGTATCCAAAAATTAGAGCGACTGCCATTTTTTTTAAAAAGCGACCGCCATTTCTTATTAAAATGGTATTTATTTTTTCCTCTCGCTATGTTGCGGGTTGCGTAGAAAAATTAAAAAGGTGAGGGTACTATTGGAACAAAAATCCCCCCAAATTGTCTCTGTATTCCTCGGGATCCTCACCTGACGCAAGCAAAAGGTCAGTTTGCCTTTTTTTTCAAATCCGGGTCATTTTGACAAATGGGCTAATATAGGGGGTCAGTCGTACAATTCTCCCTACTTTATGCACATACAAGAGACTTTAATTAAAATATACATTCACAATGCATAATTAATTAAACACACTAAAGTGGACCGGTTTTGGCATCACGGGCAAGCAAGCAACTAAATTATTACAATAATAATTCATCAACTAGGTTGAAACGCTTCCGAACCCTTCGAACCGGCTTGAATTTGCTTGAACCGGCCAAAAAACAGCACCAAAAACTTCAACAAAAACTGAATCGATTCAAAACAGCAAACCCGTCTTCAACAGCTCGAAACCGGACAAAAACCAACCCGAACTGGACCAAATGAGCGCTGAACTGAACCGTCAGAGGGTGAAGAACCCAGAACCGGTCTGACTTTCACTGAACCGGACCGCCCGAGGATCGAACCAGACCGTTTCTTCCACCTTGCGCTGAACCGGTTTTGTGCTGGAATTTTGCAGAAAAAAAAACAGCAAGCTGTTTTTTCCGACATCCGAGCTTCTGTCTTCGAATTGAAAGCCTATATGGACTCTAATGACTCCGAATTTTTTACAGACTCTTCTGCACAAATTAAATCCCATACACGCTCGGGCATTTACAAAACGAAGTACAAATCAAAGCTCAAAAAAATATGCCAAAACCGGAAAAACACTTTAGACGCCAAGAAAAATAATTTCTAAAACAAATACCCACCGAGCTCAAATTGATGCAAATTGAGTGACGAAAAAACGCTTTGATACCAATTGATGGAGCGCATGTAGCGCAGCGGAAGCGAGTTGGATCATTGGCACTCTAATTTCATCAATTTAGCTAAACTAGAAACATGCTCAAAACTAGAAATAAAAGAAATTAGAACACTTACCTCTTGTAGTTCTAAAAACTTCTATTTCGATGCTCGAATCTCCTCACGAACCCTTCGAAGCTTCCCTCGAACTCCTCGAGAACCACCTCCGATAGTCCCGCTATCCTCGGGCCGAGCAACGGAGTGGTGGAACTCCTTTATGAAAGAAAAAGATTGGAAGATGAGGATGGGAAGATGAAGGAGATGAGTTTTTTGTGAGAAATATCTAACACTTAGCTTTCTAATTTCTCAAGTAACATGAACTCTTCATGCTCATCCAAATATTCAAACTCTTTGAAAATTCATCAACCTCAAATCATTTGAACTTCATCCAATTTATAGGAAATTCACATGCAACAAACTCTTTGCTTAGCATGACACCTCAAGTTGGATGAATTAGTCTTCACACAAGTGTTCAACAATTGATGAGTTTCTGCATGTTGTTGGTGATTCACAATCCACTTCACAACTTGGATAAACCCACTCAACTTGGATAAATCCACTTGACTTGGATAAATTCACTCAACTTGGATAATCCCACTTCTAATATTTTGTCATTTTAAAATTAATTCATAATTAATTTTAATAAACAAAATAAATTTTAATTAATTAAACTTTCTAATTAATTAATATTATTATTTAATTCCATATCAAATATTAATTAAATAATAAGTCTAATCTCGTTTTCTTAAACCGAATCATCACACATGAATCCCTATTCATGTTTTAGACCGATCCCATATTTAAATCATATTTAAATATGTCCATCATTCTTCCAAAAATTAATTTGAATAAATTCAAATTCTTTTTCTCTCATATTGTTACACGGCTTAATCCGAGCTAGCCAGGAGAACCTAAACGACCTACAGATCATGAGCTCCAACGATACGAGATTAACCGACCAAACTCTTTAGCCAAGCTAACCAACATTCGTTAACCCCCAGAGACTCCACTAAAGTCCAAGGGTTGCACTCTCCTCACCGTAGATATATTTATGTCCTCTTGATATAACCATCATCAGTAAGTCGATCCTTCACAGGTCGTTCGTAATTACAGTTGGGTCAAAATAACCGTTTTACCCCCGTAATTACATCTTTTTCCTTAAGTCCCACTGATCCTCTAATGAACTATTGGTTTGTGGTCCAACCACCAAACCGATAGGTAAGTGATCTCATCACTATACCAAGTCCCTCTCAGGCCAATGAGAGGGTGGGATCCCTAGTTCAAGACCTAGAGTCAGCACTTAAGGGAACAACCTCTCTACTAATCCCTAAAGGCGGGTAGGAGTGAATTCCATCTCGCAGGACTATGTTCCAAGCTACCTACCCGGTCTTATCCCCAAGATGGTAGGCTTATTGAGTCGGCGATCTCGGGCCACTCTCACCCATACAAGTCAAAGAACAAGCCCGAATAAACAGGAGTTCATTGCGTGCTCAAGATTCAGATCAAGTTACCTAGGTCATCATATGAAAAATTCGGTCTTTATAGTAAACGAAGTTATAAAGAAAGAGCGACTTGTTTCGCGGTTCAGTCTTATGCAAACTCATTGCATAGGACGCCCCCACTCGCATGTCTCCACATGAACGATTTCGGATCACATCGTTTGTAGTATACAAAGTGGGCCGCGTCCAATAGTGTCCCCAGGATAAGGTACCCAACCTTATCCCTATACTATAGACTATTCTGGCTATCACTCGAACTTGATCCACAGTCATGCCACCACATGAAGTTCAAGTATACATCCTATAGCCATGGGTTCTTAGTTTATTGGAGTTAGGTTAAAAGTAAACACAATTCATTTTATTCAATAACAACTTTAATGAATAAAACTCAATAACAACTTTATTACAAAATAGAATATACATTCAGTTTACAAACCACGAGTTTTAGGACATAAAACCCAACAAGTTTTGGTTAATGAAATGAATGAGTTAATCCCTACTCGCACCATAACTTGTTGGCGAGTATGCATGGACTATAGAAAATTAAACAAGGCAACCAAGAAGGATCATTTCCCACTGCCCTTCATAGATCAAATGCTTGATAGGTTAGCTGGGCAAGCCTTTTATTTTTTTTTTGGATGCATATTCAGGATACAATCAAATAATGATTGATCCAAAAGATCAAGAAAAAACAACCTTCACTTGTCCCTTTGGCACATTTGCTTTCCGCAGAATGCCATTTGGGTTATGCAATGCGCCCGCAACATTCCAGCGGTGCATGCTTGCTATTTTTTTCTTATCTAGCTGAGTCAATTGTTGAGATCTTCATGGATGATTTTTCTGTCTTTGGTGATTCATTTGAGCACTGCTTAGTGAATTTAGGAAGAGTATTAGAAAGATGTGAGAAGACAAATTTAGTGCCAAATTGGGAAAAATGTCACTTCATGGTGAGAGAGGGGATTGTTTTAGGACATAGAGTATCCCGAGAGGGAATTGAAGTTGATAAAGCCAATGTGGAGGTCATTGAAAAACTAAATCCACCAACAAACGTCAAAGGAATCGGGAGCTTTTAGGACACGCAGGATTTTATAGGAGATTTATTCAAGACTTTTCAAAAATTTCGAAACCCATAAGCGAGTTGTTAGAGTTAAATAGGCCATTTATCTTCTCGGATGAATGTCTGACTGCGTGGGAAAAGTTGAAACACGCCCTAGTGCATGCGCCAATAGTCGTAGGACCAAATTGGGAAGCTTCTTTCGAGCTAATGTGCGATGCGAGTGATTACGCAATCGGCGCAATGTTATGGCAAAAGGTTGAAAAATTAACACACCCAATTTATTATGTGAGCAAAGCACTAAACGAAGCTCAGCGCAATTATACCACGACGGAAAAGGAAATGCTAGTTGTAGTGTTTGCTTGTGAAAAGTTCAGAGCTTACCTTGTAGGCAACAAGACCACTGTATACACCGATCACTCAACCATAAAATATTTGATGAACAAGGTTGATGCTAAGCCTAGACTGATACAATGGGTTTTGTTGTTACGGGAATTTGATCTAGAAATCCGAGATAAAAAAGGGTGTGAAAATGTGATCGCGGATCATTTATCAAGACTAGAAGGATCTCGGGAGGAAAATATTGAACCAACATTTATGGATTCATTCATTGATGAATTATTTTTCAATTTGAACCATTGTAATGAAAAATTTGAGTCATGGTTTGCTGATATCGCTAACTTTCTTGCACGTGATGCCGAAATTTAATAGAAGTCAGGACAATAAGAGGTTTTTAAATGAGACAAAGAAATACTTGTGGGACGACCCAATTTTGTACAGATTTTGTGCAGATGGAATGCTGAGGAAGTTCGTTACCGCAACATAGGCAGTGACCATCTTGACGCATTGTCACACAACATCCTATGGAGGTCATTTCGGTGGTCAACGGACCGCCGCTAAGGTATTTCAGTGTGGTTATTTTTGGCCAACTGTCTTTAAGGATGCATATTCATTTGCCAAGACATGCAACGAGTGCCAACGCACTAGTAATATAAGTCGAAGGGAGGAAATGCCCTTGACTTATATTCTAGAGCTGGAACTCTTCGATGTATGGGGAATAGATTTCATGGGTCCATTCCCTCCGTCGGCAGGTAACCTCTAAATCCTATTAGCAGTTGATTACGTCTCTAAATGGGTAGAAGTCATTGCATGTCCACTGAATGATGCAAACACTATGTTAAAATTCCTAAACAAGCATGTGTTCACACGCTTTGGCACACCTAGAGCAATCATTAGCGATGAGGGTACACATTTCATTAATAGATCCATGACTAATCTGTTGGCTAAGTATAATGTAAAACATAGGGTAGCAACACCTTAAAATCTACATACAAATGGCCAGGCAGAAATCTCCAATAGGGAAATTAAGAGCATACTAAAGAAAATTGTTAAACCTAACCGAAAGGTTGGTCAATTAAGCTAGACGAATCTCTATGGGCTTACAGGTCTGCATATAAAACTCCTCTAGGGATGTCTCCTTATCGGTTAGTGTACGACAAAGAATGTGATCTACCACTTGAATTAGAGAATAAGTCTTTTTGGGCGCTTAAGGAATTGAATTTTTGCTTAACATATGCAGGAACTTTGCGTTCCTTGCAATTGAATGAATTAGAGGAACTTAGGCACATGACATATGAGAATGCCAAGTTATATAAGGAAAAACCGAAGATATGGCATGACAATCGCCTAAGGCCTAAAGATTTTAAAGAAGGCAAAAAAGTTTTGTTATTTAATTCTCGACTAAAGCTCTTTCCAAGGAAATTGAAGTCAAGATGGTCAGGACCGTACGTGGTGACTAAAGTTTTCACCTATCGTGCCATAGAGATTCAACATCCAGAAAAGGGAGATCCATTCCTTGTTAATGGCGCGAGATTGAAGCACTTTTATGGAGAAGAGAAGCAGAGGACGCTCTCGACGTTCCTCTTAAAAGAAGTCTAATCCTCGGAGGGAGAATGAAGGAGCACAAATTTTGCAAAGACAATATCTTTATTGCTCCAGCTCTGTTAATTTCGTTTTAGTGCATTAATTTCTAAATGTAAGTTAAGTTTTAGCATTTAATAATTGATTTCTTTTGATGAAGGGAGTAATCGCTAAGAGGGCATAAAAAAGGACTAACGGCTAGTGCAAAATTTCAAAACGGAACAAAGCAATCAGCAGCAGAGATTCGACAGGTAGTGACGTTGAGCAGATGTTGCGATTTTACCGAAACCGGTAAAATCTCAACGGTAACTTTTTCAAGCACCGCATTGGATAAGGAATTGCCAGCTTAATGATAACAATATCAACGGATCTCCAGCCCTGAAACTCTATAAAAGTCTTCCTTTTCCACTCTTCCAAGCCACGCTCACATACTTTAGATCCTCCAAAAAGAAAAGAAAATTCCTTGCCCTACCCATCTTCGTGCGCTTTCAAAAAAAAAAAAAAACTCCAAGCCTACTGTCGGGGCTTTCCGCCAAGCAAGAAGAGCAAAATGGTTTCGACTAGAGAATCTCTGAGACCATCTTCGTCAGTGACAAAGGGCTCCAAGGGGAGCCGAGAGCTTGAAAGCGTGAGAAAAGAAACGACATCTATTGACGAGCCAACGATCGTCAGCACCACCGCAGTGATAGCGCCAGCTGTCGCAGAAGCTTCTGTAGCGAAAGAGCCAGAGCTCGAGGTTCCCTCTGTACAGAAGGACGAACCAAGCGGGAGGTCAAAGAAGACCAAGAAGAGCAAGAAGCATCGGAGAAAGGATGGCCAAAGCCAGGACTCACCGTCCGCAGCCCCATCAATTCAAGACTTGCAAAGTCCTCCTTCGATGACTTCAAAGAAGCGGTCCTGGACCGAAATCTCACCAATGCACCGGCCTGACCCAAACAGTGAGGCTGTTGAAGACGAAGAGCCTGAGGCCGAGATAGCTAAAAGCCCAGCGAGGGATGTGGGAGCAGCCGAGCCCGAGTGCGGAAGAGGAGAAGATTGAGAAGGAAAAAGAAGACGAAGAAGAAGAAGAGCGACAACGAATTGTCGCTCTTGTGGAAGAGCTCGACGCTGAGCTGGGAGAAGAGTTCGGAGAGGAGCCCAAGAAAAAGAGAAAAAAAATTCTTGTAATCAAGGCCAAACGGCCAAAGCCGTCAAGAAAAGTTGTGATCAAAGAATCGCAGCCTGCGCAAAAGACTAGCATTAAGGCTAAGGTAGTGGAAGTTGCGAGAGCAAGGGAAAAAGGCAAAGGAAAAATGTTCAACGAAGATGAAGCAATGCCACCCGAGCGTTATATATCCGTTGAGGCACGCGAGCACGGGGAAATATTATGGACGAGAGACCTCTTTCATGAAAAAGGATTCCTGGACGCATTAAATGACCTTTCTCAATTTTTTAGGGCGGGAATTCTAAACCACGGATGGTACGAGTTTTGCAGACCACCTGTTGCAGCTTACCCAGACATGGTGTATGATTTCTACGCCAATATAGAGACAGAGGAAGGAGCTTACTCAGTGGTAAGGGAAGTGCAGGTTGACTTCTCGCTGAAAGCCATCAATGATGCGTACGCCTTGTCAGATCAACAAAAGTCGGAGTATGCCCTGCTAATTGAAAACCTTTCAGAAGTAGTGCTGGAAGCCGCCCTGAACGAAGTGGGTACTCCACAAGCTTAGTGGTCAGTTTCAAAGCAAGGAAATCACACCTTACTGAACTCCCATCTGAAGGACAAGGTTGGCGTATGGTTCGCACTGCTGAAGCGACGTCTGCTTCCAGTTACCCACGAAACATCAATCAACCGGAACCGCACCCTCCTACTGTATGCGATCATGAAGGGATTCACGATCAACGTTGGCAAACTTATCTGCAGCTTCATCAAGGAGTGTTCTCAGAAAGAAAAGGGGCAATTATTTTTCCCTAACACAATTACAAAATTGTGCTTGCTTGCAGAAGTTCAAGTCTCAGCTGAAGAGAAGAAGTTCCCTTACACAGGGCATATAGAGCTGCCAACACAACTGAAACTGCATAGGAAGGGCAACATGGAGATCGAGTTGGCCAATTTGGCAAACATGCAATGTACCGTTGCTTCGCATGTAGCAGATCTGCAGAAAAAGCATCTCCAATGGGCTCTCTATGTAAAAGCAAGGGATGAAGCCCTCAGTGCCAATTGCCTTCTTTTCTAGAGGAGATCCTTCAGCCATGGGTGTTTGCGCTTGTCGAGGATGAAAAGGAACGAAAAGACTAAAATTGTTTGGGGAAGTTGTCGTTCCCTATCTTAAACCTTCTTTTCTGATAACCTTGTTACCCCCCCCCCCCCCCCCCCCCCTCCCCCCACAAAAAAAATGAAATCAATGCTTGTCTGTTTTTTTTAGGATAGAGTAGCTTAGTTTATTTTTTTTTGTTATGACCGCCCGCTGGGCCCTGATAGTTAGTTTAGTTTTAATAGTTAGGGTAGTTAGTATACCCTCTACATGATCGTTAATGAAATTTCCTTTTGCATCCATTGTTGTTCATTATTTGAGAAGCATGTCACTCTCTCGTGCATGCTAATCTTGTTATTTTGTGCAAATTCTCCTTAGTATTGTGTTTGTGTTGTAAAACTAGCATTGTTGCCACTTCCTTACGTCTCTGCCTTGTGATATAACTGCCTGCTTTGATTACATAAGTTGTATGGTCTGTTTTCTAAGTTAGTTGGGTAGGACGAGCTTGCTGGATGAGTGTCAAGTACTGAATTTAGGTAAAGCATTAAAACTCTCTAGGCAGTCAAGTAGACTGATAGTACCAACCTTTTGCGAGCCAAGCAATCTTATAGCACTGGATAAAGCCTAGGAGATCTCATTTCGTAGTTTAGCAATAGAAATGATCCTCTAGCTCAGTCTTGTGTTAGATGCTTCTAGCAAAGTTTGGGGGAGCCACCGTCCATTACTTTCATTGAGGACAATGAAAAGTTTATGTTTGGGGGTGAGGCAACCTAGAGAAAAGATGAAACTCAATAACAGTCCTCTTTTCTAAGTCAAAAGACTTCCCAAAAGGTGCTAAAAAGAAAATTTTCCTTTTCCCTAGGTTGCTGAGTAACCAAGATTGATTGTGAGCCTCACAGTTGACACAACGTAAAAAAGCAACCAAGGAGAAAGGAAAAATGTAAAAAGAGCAAAAGTTTAACGAAAGGGAAGGACTAGTAATTCCTAGGATAAAACTCTGAAAGGCTTAGTTTCTCTATGAATTGAACTCTGATCCGATAGTTTAAATCTAAGTGAAGAGTTGTATCCGAAGAATGTGCTTAGGAAAAGAATGAGTACATTGAGGGTGATGCCACGTTCCACTTGTTCTGTGTAGTGAAATCTGATTACTTAGTATTGTGAGAGTGGTATGACCAAACGGGAATATTGAGAAAAAGAAAGAAGTTCAATGTTACAAGCTAGAAGTATGTACTGAATGCAAGGCTGAGGTGAGGAGAAGTTTTGAGCTAAAATGTGAGAGGTAATGAAATCAACGACTAGGTGGAAATTTTAGAATGATAAGATTGCAGGTTGCTCAAAGGACGTTAGTAGAGCTCGATGAGCACAAATTAGAGAGAAGTTTATACTTTACTTTCAATCGGTCACTGATAGCACTCAAAAAGTGCTAATATTTAGATCCTCAATCTTGAGAATTATAGTAATTATTTGGGCTTAATTGATATATTTTGTATAATTTAATTGTTAAAGGGTAAATCGGGCATTTGCGTAAATTAAGAGCTTAAATGGATATTTTAGAACATATTATTAATTAGTCGTTTTGAGTGATTATACTACAATAATTAATTAATCTAATCATAACTCAAAACTAATTAGTGGCTTAATGTTGTTAGCTTTGTTAAGGAAATGGGAGAGCCTAGTTTTGAGTCAAGGTTGGACCATAATTTTATTAATTTTTTGTGAAAGTCAACCAGCTCCCAGACCGGTCAACGCCCAAGCCCAGACGCATCCGCACGGCCCACCATCTCTGAATCAGGCCCAGCGCGCGGCCCCTGCGCCCAGACGCGCGTTTCAGCAGCCCATCACGCCCAGATCAACGCCCCACCTGACGACCCGCGCCCCTTGACGCGCTCCATCAGGCCCCCTGCGCGCGGCCCAGCTCCCATGCGCGCGCGGCCCAGCGCCCTAGCGTCTGCCGAGACGGCCAAATTTAGGCCCAAACCTAGTTTTTTTTTTCAGTTTTTCTGCGTTTTAAACCCTAAAATTCTCCGCACTGTTCATCAAATAGATAGAAAAATTCGATATTTTTCCTTTGGCCTCGGGTTTGTTGAGTTCTTCACTAATTTTCACAATTTTGGGGCAGTTTTTGATCGATTTTCAACACGTTTGGCTAAGGTAAGTGCACTAATTTGAGTTTAGGGATTATCTTGATGCTTAGTGAGGGTTTGTTTGAATTTCTAGCTTAGAATTGCATGATTTCTTGCATTCTCTTCGTTGGTATGTATCCCAATAGCATGTGTAGCCTAATTAGATTGACAACCTAGTTCCTATGCATGTTTTACCGTTAAAGATTAGGACGTATAATTGCCTCAACCGCCAAGTAACAAGGATCTAAGCGTGGCTAATTAATTCTAGCCTAAGTGACATTTGGGGGATTTGAATTAATTTATGTTTTCACGATGGACTTAAGGTAAAGGGAAAAATCGAATTAGTCTTAGGAGTAATTCGTCACGATATTACCCGTTACTATTCTTTAATTGGTTTAAGAGTAGCTAACTTGAATTGCTTATTGACCATGTTTAATTAGAATTTACCCTTCTAATTAATTCATTGGGATGTTTGCTACGGAGACGAGCAAACATTTCGCGTGCATGAAATACAATTGCTAAGCATGATTAGAATTCCTATGATCTAAGCGCATCAAGAAAATCCCGATCCCTCGAATTAGGAACACATGTTACATTTATTTTTCTAGTATTTAATTTCACGTTTAGTTTAGTTTTCTTTAACCTCCCTTACTTGCCATTTTAATTAAAATACAAATATAAATTAATTAGGAGAAATTGATTTAGGTTCCCTGCGGATCGACCCGTTACCACTAACTACAAGTTAGTTCAGTAGTATCGGTATTATAAATATTATTTTGAAAAATTTAGCATGTTGTGAAACGTTGTATTGAGACAAACCTTGTTCTTAATTTCGAGAAATGTCATTTTATGGCTAGTCAAGGAATCGTTTCAGGGCATGTGGTATCTGCTAAGGGTATTGAGGTAGATAAAGCAAAATTTGATGTTATCTCTAATTTACCTTACCCAACGAATGTTCGGGACGTTCGATCTTTTCTTGGCCACACAAGTTTTTATCGCAGGTTTATCAAAGACTTCTCCAAGGTTGAAATGCCCATGACGTATCTCCTTTAGAAGGACGTCCCATTCGATTTTGGAGAAGAGTGTAGAAAAGCCTTCGATTTGCTGAAGGATAGTTTGACGAGCGCACCAATTATACACCCACCCAGTGGGACTTGCTCTTTGAGATAATGTGCGACGCCAGCAACTATGCCTTAGGAGCAGTGCTTGGTCAGAGGATCAAAAACAAGAGTCGTGTCATCTATTATGCCTCCAGGACACTCAATCCGGCGTAGTGCAATTACACTACAACAGAAAAAGAACTTCTTTCTATTGTATTTTCGTTAGATAAGTTTCGTCCTTACATCCTTGGATCTCAAATAACTGTATTTTCTGACCATGCAGTTGTTCGGTACCTGATGACCAAGAAAGATTCGAAATCGAGGCTGTTGCGATGGATCTTGCTTCTCTAGTACTTCAACGTTAAAATCAAGGATAGGAGGGGAGCGGAGAACCCAGTAGCTGATCACCTAAGCAGACTGGTTAGAAAAGAGGACCTCCTGCCTATTGACGATAATTTTCCCGATGAGACACTCTTCAGAATCCACGCAGTACTTCCCTGGTACGCATACATCGTAAATTACCTGGTTACAGGTAACTTTCCCTCCAGTTTCTCTTCTGCTAAGAAAGTTAAGCTGAAAAGCGATGCTAAATCTTATGTATGGGAGGATCCCTTTTTGTGGAAGTTCTGTTATCATCGAATTATTAGGAGATGTGTTCCTGAGCATGAACATGCACCATACTTTCTTTCTGTCACGATTATGCATGTGGGGGACATTTTTGGCCTTGGAGAACAGCAAGGAAAATTTTAGATAGCGGGTTTTATTGGACTTCTCTATTTAAAGATGCATATGAATTTTGTAAAACCTGTGATAAATGTCAAAGAGTAGGGTTAATTTCTGGTAGGAATGAGATGCCTCAAACTTCTGTTTTAGTTTGTGAAATTTTTTACGTTTGGGACATGAACTTTATGGGACCGTTTCCTCCTTCTTATGGTTTCTCATACATATTGTTGGTTGTTGATTATGTTTCTAAGTGGGTTGAGGCGAAAACCACGAGAACTAACGATTCTAATATTGTTGTTGGATTTGTTCAGTCTAACATTTTCACTAGGTTTGGAATCCCACAAGCCATAATCAGCGACCAAGACTCACTTTTGCAACCGATCTGTTGAGGCTTTGCTGAGGAAGTATGGGGTGCAAGACGAGGTCTCCAACAGAGAGGTAAAATTGATACTTGAGAAATCTGTGAGACCATGTAGGAAGGATTGGAGCGTTCGTCTCGAGGATGCCTTGTGAGCTTATCGCACTGCCTACAAAACGCCTATAGGGATGTCTCCTTATAGGTTGGTGTTTGGTAAGGCTTGCCATTTGCCAGTTGAAATAGAACACAAGGCATTCTGGGCGGTCAAGAGATGCAACATGAGCTTCGATGAAGCGGGCGAGGAAAGGTTACTTCAGTTGCAGGAAATGGATGAGCTGCGTCTGGACGCTTATGAGAATTCTTCGATCTATAAGGAAAAGTCCAAGCAGTTCCATGACCGAAAGCTCTTAAAGAAATTCTTTGAAGTCGGTCAGAAGGTTCTGCTGTTCAATTTCGGCCTTAAGCTCATGCCAGGTAAGCTTCGTTCCAACTGGAAAGCACCCTCTGTTATAACTAAAATTTTTCCTTATGGCTTTTTAGAGATTTGAAGCTTGAATTCGGACGAGGTGCAAAAGGTGAATGGGCACCGTTTGAAAGTTTTCCACGAGGGCGATGCAAAGTGCCACGATGTTACATTAGTTCTAGCGCCACCCGAGTATGAGAACGGTTGAAAGGGTGTTGGTAAAGTCGAGCAATCGACTCTAAAAATTTGCATTTCTCGGAGGCACCCGAGCTTGGACTGTACTTTCTGCTAGTTATTATTCTGTTGCTTGTTTCTTTCTAGTTGTTTAAGTTTGTTTGTGTGTTTTTCTTAGAAAGCGAGGGATGGCCAACACTTCGGATCTATTTTGAAGATGAGGATGCGCATCCCTATCCACTGATCCCACAAATAGTTCAGGGCAGGTTTCTGTTCCCTTAGAATTATGTTGTATTCATTAATTTATCTGATGGATCATTGCATTGGGGACAATGCAATCTTTTAGGTGGGGGGTGGAGTTGTTATCAGACTTCCTTTAGTCTTTTAGCATGTTTATACTCTGATTTTGAGATGTTTGAGAATCTGAATGCATGTTGTCCGATGAGGATTGTCTGTGATTTACTCGTGAATACTTCATATTTGTGCATTTCGAATAAACAATTAAAATGTATGCATATTTTGAGCCTATTTTTTTAAAAAAAATCGATTACTCCCTTACATTCACTGAGCACGTAGACCTCTTACTCCTAGTTTTGTAGGCTTAGAGTTATTTTATTGGGTCTGAAACCTTGTTGTCAGCCCGAAAGGTACATTTAGGGAGGCTTGATGTGTTAGAATTCGTAATGAATTACTTGTTGTATAGCAAAGCTATATGCCTAAAAAAAAAAGAGTGAAAGCATGTTTTTAATAATTCCTGAGGTGCTCCTCCTTCTTGTGTTGCCCGTGTAACCAGGAGTGATCGTGTAATCCACGGTTGTCACTGCATGAAAGAGCAACTAACAGAAGTGAGCACTAGTCCTTAAAAACGTAAAGCGAATTCAAAGCTTGACGTGTTAGGCTCTCGGGAAAAGAAAAGAAAAGTAATAGAAATAAAAATAAATAAGGTACAAAGTACCGAAAGAAAAGAGGAAGATAGTTAGGCCTTTTGTTTTGTTACTCTTTCCGACACTGAAAAGCCCTTAGACTGTTCTCATTACCAGAAGTAGGGGGAAAATGAGTCTTGGGATCGATTAAAGTGATTCAGGGTCTATAGGAGCTAGGATAGGAGGTGTTAAACATGACACACACACGTGAGGGAATAGGAGTTAAAATTTTGAAATGTTCACAATTTATGCATACACTTGATTGTTTTCCGTTAGCATGATTATCTTTTTTTCGCGAGTATTGAGATTCGAGTCGTCAGCATGCAAGTCTATTCTTATAAGATAAATCAATGTATACCTTGCTCGAGGACTAGGAAGATTCAGGTTGGGGGTATTTTGATAGCTCTAAAATAGAGCTATTTATAAGTTCCTAATCTCAGCTAATTACCGTGCTTAATAATTGTTAATTGCTCTTTTTATAGGTGTTTCGCGGTTGAGAGTTCGAGAAGTCCATTTGCATGTTCTGGAGCTAAATCGGGCGTTTTAGGAGCCTCGGAAAGTACTCGGGTCAAGAAGAGTGCAATGGGGAGCTTTGAGGTGAAAAATTGGAGATTTGAGGGCCAAACCCGAGAGCCCGGCGCTGACACGCAACGCTTTGGCGCTTGACAACCTCCCAGACCCGAGAGCCCAGCGCTTAGGCGCTGGCACGCAGCGCCTTGGCGCCAGAGAACCTCCCAGACCCTAGGGCCTAGCGTTGGCCCGATTGCGCGCGCTTCCTCGGTTGCCCTATGCGCAGCGCCTAGGCGTTGACTTATAGCGCCTAGGCGCTCGTCTGACGCGAATTTGGGTATAAATGCGTGTTTTTCCTAATTTAGGTCATCTTCTTCCTCCCTTTTAGACTTTTGGCATTTTTTTAGCCCCTTTTGGCATGATTAGTCTACTTTAGCTTAAAAATAAATAAATAAATAAATAATTCCTTTTCTTGTGTCTTCATGTTTAGCATGGCAGATTTTTTACGGAACTATTGGGGACAATTTGCAAGGAGTGAAACTGACGAAGTATCACAGAACCCTCTCCAAACCACTAAGAAGAAGGTCATCATCGAAATGTACCCCGATTTTGATGAAGGAATTGAGAATTTCCTGACAAGCGACGACGAGAGTAGTGTGACTGAGGAGGAGGCTGAGCTTACCCCGAAGAGCATCGTGAAAAGAGTGACGATGCGAACGAGCTGAGAAGTGGAGCTGAGACTTCTTCAAGATTGAAATTCTGGGCAGCATTTTCGCCTGTGATGAAGAAGATCTAAGAGAATTCTTAGAGGTAAGTATTCCTCTACTTGTTGATTTCTATTTAGAGCATGAATTATGCATTGAAAATCTTTTTGAAGATTCATGCATTGATGAGCTCGAGCATCTTTCTATTAATGAAAATATTTTAGGAAGTCTTTTCTCTGAGGATGTTGAATCAACTTGTATTGAAAATGGTTTGATGGATGAGGAAGTGGCAATTGTGCCTTTTGAAAATTTATCTCCTCTTGCTTTGCCTTGTGATGATTCATGTATTATAGGAGAATTATCTAGCATGCCCCCTTCCATTTGTACATTTGAGAATGTTGGTCACCTCGGGAATTTTGATGTGATCCCTCCCCTGGTCGAGTCTTTATTTTATGTTCAGTTAGTTGAGTCTTTTATTTATGTTGAGTCAGTTGAGTCTTCTTTTATTTTGTTTGAGTTTGTTGAGTCTTTCTTTCCATATATCAAAAAAGTCAAAAAAAAAATAACAACTCTATTTGGCTGCCTACAAAAGTCGAAGAGCTTGCTTCTCTTAGCATGTTTTATTTATTTAAGGAAGAAGGGGCCGAAGAAGTACGAGAATTTCTACGTACCCTGACAGAGTGGAGGACACGTCGTGCATAACGACGTTAAAAAAAAATTGCGCTTCTTGGGAGGCAACCCATGAGTATTTTAAATTCATGTCTTTCCTTTCAGTTTTTATTTTTCCTAGCTTAGTTTCTTTGCTTTTCTTTTGTAGGGGTTTGTGGCCTAAGGAACGAGATATTCGGGCAAGGACTACGATGCTCCATCCACCAACCTAGCAAAATTCAGGGGAGGTTTTATGTTCCCTTAAATTTTGTAGCTTAAACTGCTTGGTCTGAAGTGTTAATACATAGAGGACTATGTATCCTTTTAGGTTGGGGGTGGAGATGGTTGTTGGATTTCATGTGCAGTTGTTGAGCAGGAGTAAATTTTGAATTTGAAGTGCTTTGGACTCTATTTGCATGCTTTCTGATTATGATGATCTAGGAAATATTTTTAGAATGTTCGTATTTGCACATCTAGATGAGCATGAAGTTGTTTGCACTGATTGAGATCCATTTCAAAAAATTTAAAAAAATTTATGTTGCTCCCTTGCATCTATCGAGCACTTAGCAACTTTTCTTAGACTTTGTAGGCTTAGATTGACTGTTTGCGCATGAATTCTTGTTGTCACCCCGAAAGGCACCCCTAGGGAAGCTTGTTCCATGAGAGTTAGTAATAGGTTAATCGAGTTAGCAAAGCTATTTAGCCTAAAATAAAAATAAAAAATAAAAAAAAGCAAAAGCATGTTGTTTGAAAAATCCTCCTGAGGCGCTCCTCCTTCTTAAGTGCGCATTAAAGAAGTGAGCGTTAGTCCTTAAAAATTTGAAGCTTAAGGCCTAAGCTTGACATGTTAGGCTTCTCGGAGAAGAAAAAAAAAGAAAATAAAGTGAAAGGTTCAAAGAACCAAAAAGATTGGTACAAAGTACTCAAAAGAAAAAGAAAGAGAAAATATTTTAGGCGTCTTAATTTGTTACTATCTCTGATGTGAAAAGCTATAGACTGTTCTAAAATGCTAGAAGTAGGGGGAAACGAGATGAAATGTAGCATGTTGTTTTTCCGAGCTTGTATTGTTGGAATATTTATTTGGAAAACTCCAATATATGATTATTCAAGAATAAATACATTTAATCCAAGAACAAATCATGACAGAATTTTAGGATCTAAGCATGGAAGAAAACTAAATTTTAGGGCATTAGAATTACCGGAAACCATTGGATGTGATGAATCTATAGCCTTCAACACTCTGTGGTTTGTGGTCTTCCTCATCTATGCAACTCAGACCAATCATGGGCAATCCTCCCTATCAGATGGGCAATAGGAAAGGCTAAAGCAGCATAGCTTATTGAGGACCATAACCTAAACTATATATATGTTGATTCTAGGGTTTCCCATAATACCCTAGGACCAACAGGCTGGTTTCTGCTCAGCAGGTCACACCACTATATGGAAGTCTTGGGCCCATAATCAAGATCACTCAAATGTTCTGCTCAGCAGGCCACACCACTATATGGAAGTCTTGGGCCCATAATCAAGATCACTCAAATGCCCATTAAATAACTCAAATATAATTGCTATTGAATTTGTTACCCACATATGAATTAATTATTTAATTAATTCCAACAATCTCCCACTTGGGCAACAATTTCCTTATTAGCAATTATTAATTTATTCTTTAGTGCACAACTTAATGCTATTTGAAAAATAACTTCCCTTTAATCACAATCCGGTCCATTTTGTATACCAATGAGGAACCAAAGCGACTTTTGTCACATGTATGGTCGCAACTCAGCCTTCAATGATCACCACATCAAATATACTCAATGACATGGATCAAGTGTGGAAGAGCAGCATGAAAATTACATGTAATGTGATCTAAACATGTCTATTTTCAACTGGTCAACTTTATTCTTTAGAGAGATCAAACTTAACTCTTTCTAGCCTTATGTTAAACTATTGTTAGAAAGAAAGTGATTCAGAGTAACAAAAATAATTCATCTTCTTTATTCTGCAGAAACAAAATTTTGTGTCTACTTTACGAAAGCACAAACTCCCACTCAACTGACGTACCATAATTTTCACACCTATATGAGCATTATGCTCCCAAAACTTTTGTGTGTGAAATTTCTTAATGAACGTATCCGTAATGATGAAGTTGTATTCTTTTAGACACAATAAAAACTCTGAATTTTCTTTATCAACTAAAGCTTATGATTCTCATAAAGCTTTTGTTGCTATAAATTGAAAAGAATTACAAATTCTTGTCAAGACAACTTAGTGACAAGAATTAAAATTTATGAGTTTCTTGCCACACAAAGTGTTATGACCACAAACCTTAATGATAAAAGAAACTACTACAAATGACTATTTGTCACTTTTATTTACAGTAGTATCTTTTACTCATTTAGTGAACATAACTGGGAAGGTGGATCCTGTTGGCAACTCTTACTATTATCAAAATCAAATTACCTCATGATCTCTACTTTATTTGATTTTGACGAATGAGCATGTATCATTTTGTTAATTACCTTAAAACTCTTTAGATCCAATTAAGAGTTATAAAAATATTGCCTTTTGTTATTGATATGAATACGGAAGCGGAAGCGTCTAAACTTCAAGCATGAAATTCTTCATTTCTGTATTCAAGGGACCTTTATTGAGACTAAATTTGTCGTCTTTAATGATTTGAATATTTCTTAGTGCATACAACTTTATGCTAGAAAACTTGAGAGACTTTCTGACATAACCTCTTTTGTGAAATCTCAATGTTACTTGAGATTGATCTCACAATATCATTTCACAATATAAAAAGAGATATTCATACAAGCTTTCATCCTATAGCTTAGTATTTATCACGTCATAGTCATATTACACTAAGAAAATAATTTTACTCCTACTAAGTCTGTAATTCATAATTATCACTTTTCTATACCTTAGACCTTAAATGTGATAATTAATGAATGAAGCTTATGAAGTTACAAACAAAAACCTTATTAAGATCACAAATGGAATGAAACCTTTGAAACCTTGTGTTACTAGATCAAGAGTTTCTAAACTATATAGGTTATCAATCTCTATATCTATTTGACATAACTTTTAAAAATAGTTTTGAAGTGTTATCACAAGTCTCTAAATAATTAATGTTACCCATAATAATTGAAACATAATAACTAGACAAACCTTATATCTTTCAACACACATTACCTCTTAAAGGCAATATGACAAGATGTCAAATATTGTCATTGTTGTTTCACCTAATTCTTTGTGACATTAATTCTCTATTTTAAGAGTTAAATCTTTGTTTGACTTTAGGGGAAGATAATGAAATCATCTTACTTTTACGTTTAAGTCAAACTTAAATCTTTATACTTGGATTTCTCCCATCTCTTGTGATTACTTTAATAACACTTTTAATAATGTTGAGTTTGTCTTACTTAAATGAGGAGAATCTTAACTAATGTTTTCACATATAGAAAATAACTCAAATTCTCTTTTCATAAGGATAACATTCCTCATTTTATCTTCCCCCTCAAACTCAACATCCTTAAGAAAGTAGAGATAGCTAGCAAATAAACCTAAGTGAGACTTAATTTTCGAAATCATGAAAATGACTAGTGTACCTAGAGTAACAACAAATAATCTTTAAGTCCAAATTTTTCTTATTGACCTTTAGGACCAATCATTAGTTGGACATCTCTAAATGCAAACATAATGTTAAGCATTTGCCTAACCTTTAATTGCAAGAGATTTAGTTGTTGTTTTATGTGGTACACCACTTTAACTTTATGCTGCAATCTTAAATTTTTTTCCCAAAGAAGTTAAATGCAAAGAGAAATAATTTGTCATACTTCTAACCTCATCTTTATGAGCTTTGAATCATTCTTTAAGCAACACACTTTACTCAGGTCTCCCTTAAAAAACGTCTTACTTAATGGCTATATAAATTCTTAAAGAAGTTTAACAAAAGGCCTTAGACATTCTCTACCAAATTCATAGGGTTTCATCACTAGAAACTAATCATATGACTTTCAAGATATCTAGAACTAAAGACCTCTCTGACATCAAACATAAGTGACTTCAGTGAGAATATATTTATGAAAATATTAAACAATATTGTTAAGCATTTTAAGAAGCCATATAAAATAGACTATGAAAGGTTGTTCAAAGAGAGTAAACCTCTCAATGCACTTAATTATTGACTATTTCATTATTTTCCCCTTAATCCTATTTAATATAGACTCGAAAATTTGTTAAATCAAAAGAACAAATCATCAATGAATAGAAATACTAGAGTCTATTCAACACATGAAAGTCTGACATGCAAACTAAACTAACTTTGTTTAAATCCTAAGTGAGAAGTCAAATTTTCTTTATACATTATGAAAAGAAGTACTAATAACATATTTTCCTACATGTCCAAATTTTCTAAAAAAACAATAGGAGAAATCTGGATCCTAATTTTTAGTGATTTGGACTAATATGTTCAAAATGCAGCTTTGTGTCGACTTTAATTTCTCCCTTAAGGAAATAGTTAATTGAGTACATTTTGTTCTTTCATACTTAAAACAATTTTCTTCAACATATCATCGAAGATTTGCTCATTAAGGGTTCATCTACCCTTACAAACATCATAGTGTACTCTTTTATGTTCCATTGTTCCTCATTAAGACACATTTAACCAAAAGTTTAAATGTCTCTTACTTTATGTTCATTTCAGAACAATCTTTATCTTTTTAAAGGAATTTTCTAATTATTTCCTTATCAAACATGATTCCCTTGAATAATAAATTTCATCATCATAAAGCTTATGATATTAAGATTATTCCATTTTTTTTTTAAATATAAATCCCAATTAATCTGAATGGGATGTTGCTAAGTAAAAAAAAATGAAAGTGTTTCTTTATTCATTACAACGTGAACAAAAATATTCTCAAAATCAAACAAGGCAATAGTATTTAAAATTTTGAAAAAACAACTAAAACATGCCCATAAATAAATTAGTATTTACAAAAATACCTTCAAATTAAACTTTATGAGGACAACAAGATACCAAACACAACATTGACAACCTTCCTTTGGGTCGACTGTCAACTTGCAAACAGTACTCTCAATGTGGTGAGGAAACACTGATACCTAATCCGGTCAAGTGAAAGTCTTCCTTTGGGCCGACAATCACTCACATAGCATAACTTTATATTATACATGTTTTATCACCAGCTAACCATAGATGTACCTGCTATTTGGCCAAACTGACGTCTTCCTTTGGGCCGACAACAGAACGCATAAACAACAGGTCCACAAACTTCTAATTAACTATGAAGATGTCAATATCAGAAATCAGAGGCTACTTTGGCAGCATGATCCATCAAATCAACACTAATAGATTATTATGCAAAACACATTTATTTTATATACTATTAATTTTATCTTCATGAAAATGAAATTACCAAAATTATTTTCAAAATTAAGAGTAATATCTTTACATGCATAATTTATAAAGGGAAAAGTCCTCAAAAATAAAAATTAGAATGCCCAAAAAAAAAACTTTATTGGGATTTCAAGCCACCTGAGAACCTAACATATGCATTGGGCATCACATTTAGAATCCAGTAATAAAATATAATAACTTATCCCTTTTAGAAGATAGTCTTCCTTTGGGCCGACTAACAACATCAAGGACACATCATTATGTTATTCATACTTATTATTGGTATTTGTTGTTTGGCCAAATTGTAACCTTCCTTTGGGCCAATCACAATCTGCATAAGCAACAAATACACTCCATCTAATAATCTAATAACTTAATAAATGTTTTAATTTACAAAACATTCAAAATAAATTGTACTAATTGTGCTAATTCTTGATACCTTATTATGTTGGGTTTTATGTCCTAAAACTCGTAGTTTGTAAACTGTTTGAATGTAAATATATTATATTTCAATAAAGTTGTTATTGAATTTTAGTGAATTGTGTTTGTATTAACCTATACCAATAACTAACACCCATGGCGATAGTGTGAGTACTTGAACTTCATGTGTGACATGAATGTGAATCAAGTTCATGTAGACAGCCAAAATGGTCTATAGTATAGGGATAAGGCTGGGTACCTTATCCCGGGGACACTATTGGACGCGGCTCACTTTGTATAGTACAAAACGATGTGATTCGAATCGTTTCATGTAGAGACATGTGAGTGAGGGCGTCTTGTGCAATGAGTTTGCACAAGACCGAACCAAGAAATAAAGTCGCTCTTTCTTTATAACACCGTTTACTGTAAAGACCGTTTTTATTTCATTTGATGACTTAGGTAACTCGATCTCAATCCTGAGCTCACTATGAACTCCTGTTTATTCGACCTTATCCTTTGACTTGTACGGGTGAGAGTGGCCTGATCGCCGACTCAATAAGCCTACCATCTTGGGGATAAGATCGAATAAGTGGCTGGGGACATAGTTGTGCGAGATGGAATTCAATCCTACCCGCTTTAAGGGTTAGTAGAGAGGTTGTTCCCTTAAGTGCTGACTCCAGGTCTTGAACAATGAGCCCATCCTCTCCTGATCAGGGAGGAATCTGATTTGATGGTTGGACCACAAATCAATTGTTCATTAGAGGTGTCAGTGGTACTTAAGAACAAGATATAATACAAGGGTTAAACGGTATAATTGACCCGTTGTGATTATGAACGACCTGTGAAGGATCGACTTACTGATGATAATTATATCAACAGGACACAATATATCTACAGTGAGGAGAGTGCAGCCCTTGGACTTTAGTGGAGTCTCCGGTGGTTAACGAATGTTGGTTAGTTCGGTTGAAAGAGTTTTGACCGGATAATCTCGTATCGTTGGAGCTCATGATCTGTAGGTCCTTACGGTTCTCCTGGCTAGCTCGGATAAAGCCGTGAAACAATATAAAAGAAAAGAAAAGAATTTGAATCGTTCAAATTCGGGTTTGTGGAAGAAGGATAGACATATTTAAATATGATTTAAATATGAGATTGGTCTGAAAACAGGAATAGGATTCATGTGCAAAAAGTCGGTTTTCGGAAAACCGGGTTTAATTATATTATTTAATTAATACTTGATATTGAATTAAATAATATTAATTAATATATATATTTTTTTATTAATTAAAAAGTTTAATTAATAAAATAATTATTATTATTTTTATTAATAATAATAATAATAATAATATATATATATATACATGTGTCTTACATGCAAATGTAAGACACATGTAAGGTTTATATATATACCGAGGGATATATATATATATGTCATCAGATCAATTATAAAAAAAAAAAAAAAAAAAAAAGAAAATCAAAATCAAATAGTGACATTTGGGGTATTCAATTGTGAATTGAATTCTCATTTTTTATTTTCTTCTTCTTCTTCTCCGTCTTCCTCTGCCCTCTGCTCTTTGTAAGAAAAATAGTTTTTCTTCAGTGAGCTTCTTCCTTCTTTTCTTTGGTAAAAGGAGTCCCACTACTCCGTTTCTCGGCCCGAGGATAGCGGGATTACCGTGGGTGGTCCACGAAGGTTTCGTGAGAAGGCTCGTTCAGCTCGTGAGGAGCTTTTGGCGGTGAAATTTGAAGGAATTCGAACAACAAGGCTATGTGTTCTAATTTCTCTTTTTCATTGCTTTTGCATGTTTCCGTTTGTTTAAATTGATGAAATTAGAGTGTCTATGATCCAAATCGCTCCCGCTGCGTGCCATGTGCTCCATCAATTGGTATCAGAGCGTTTTTGGCCACTCGATTTCCATCAATTTAAGTTATGGTGGGTTTTATTTTAGAAATTGTTTCTGATTGGCGTCTAAAGTGAATATCGATTTTGGCATAGTTTCTTTTTGAATTTCAAAATTTGTATTTGCCCGAGAATGTATGGGCTTTATTGCATGCTAAAGAGTCTGTAATTTTAGAGTCATTAGAGTCCATATAGGTTTTTTTGTGAAAGAAGTTTAAGTTTGAAACTCGCCGAAATGTTCGGTGTAAGTTCAAACTCATTATGGGCAATACGAGGAGAAATTCAAAGAGTTTTTGGCCGAAGCGTTCGGAGGAAGCAAGTTGGTCAAAGGCGGTGCGAAGAGTTCGAAGTCCGCTCAAGGCGTAGCTTGTTGATCAAGCTTGTAATAAATTAGTTATTGCTTGCTAAATGCCAAAATCGATCCACTTTAGTGTGTTTAATTAATTATGCATTGCGAATGTATGTTTTAATTAAATTCCATGTTAGTACGTGCATAACGTATGCCATATAGATTTAAAATCCCACCATAGGAAGCATGCTTCATGCATTGAAAATATGTTATAAGTGTTATAATATATCGTATGCATATTTGGCAATTCATGAGTTTTGATATAAAAGTTATATTAATTCATGAATTAGTTGTTGTTAGTTCAATAGAATAATTCATATAAGTGTTATATTAATTATGAAATTGAATGAACAACATAGGTTGTCCTAGTTTTATGCACATGGTATATTATAAGTGTTATAATGTATAGATGCATGTTTATTTATGAGTATTAATATAAGAGTTACATTAATTCATGAATTAGATGTTGTTTGCTTAATAGAATAATTGATATAAGTGTTATGTTAATTATGAAATTAAACATCCAACATTAGATGCATTTTGTTTGTTATAAGTGTTATAATAGGATTGCATGCTTAATTCAGAGTATTGATATAAGTGTTATATTGATTATGAATTAGGAGTTGTATATTTAAAAACATAATCGATATAATTGTTATATTAATTATGAAATTAAATATTCAACTTGTCGTGCCTTAGTGATGCATGTTTGAGAAGCATGTAGAAGTTTGTTGTAGTATGTATTAGTTTTGCAAAGCGTTGTAAAATTGGCATAGACTTTTAAAATCTATAATAAAGACAAAGGCATGCTCACTTAGGGTTGAATGTATCGTTCCGTTTCATTAGATGAATAGGTCGATATCTTGTAAATGCTAAGGTTACAAGAAACTCACCCGGGGACATCCTGTTCGAGGTTGGAGGTATTTAAGCTGACGGTTTACGGAACACCTCCTACCTGGGGACCATCCGGTACTTGAGTAAAGTTAACCCGGCTTTATGAGCATGCGTGAGTGGTGTGAGGTAATAAAATGTTTATCACCTAGACATCATAGGTAAAAGTTTTTTTTACCTAGACTTAGGTCTTATTGTCTTAGCCGGATAATGCCTGAGTGTTTTACCCATTCCGTCTTAAAATACTTAGTAGAGGTGTTGAGAAGGTATATATGATATATCCCTCTCCTCCTACGTTCTCTCTCAAGTTCACACCGTGAGAATTATGCTCGGCCTCGTGATGTCAATATGGCATTGTTACGTCTCCAAAGGTGACCTTTTTAGGACTTATTTATCTTAGAAAGATGTGCACTCTTAGGTGTTTGTGAGAGGATTTAGCTTAAACCTATGCTTATATGTGAGAATTAGAAGAAGGTAGCTAAATTAGGACTTGTGTGCAAAAGGAAAGAAAAGGATTGAAAACCGAAGTTAAAAGAAGGAAAAATGCGCATTGCGCCAGCATTGCGGAAACATTGCTAAAACCGCAATGTTTCAAGTGAAATCCATAAGTTGACTGATCTTTTTCTGTTAATTTCCGTTATTTCAGGGATTCGTTCTTTCTCCTCCATCCATTTTGAAGTACGACGTTGAGGATGGATGGTTCTCCTTGGCTCAAACGCACCTGCAGATTACTATAAAAGGGGGTCAAAGTAGAGGGTTTGACAATCATCCGGAAGCGTAGCAGTCTCTTCGCAGCTACATCTTTTCTCCTGTTTTTCTTCTCCGTCTGTTGGTGTGAGAGTTTCAGCTGTTGGAATCGACAATCTGATAGGAAGGAGAGAAGATTCATCTTCTCTCCTGATTGGATTCATCCAAGCAAGGCTATCCTTTCTTCCCCTTCAGCCGAGGCATTGCGACGAGGCGTTCAAGTTTAATTACTGCTTACTGTCTTTTATTTCTAATTTCCAGCTCTGTTTAGTTGTTGTTTCTTTTCTAGTGGCTAGTTCATTTCATTTCGTTGCTTTCTGTCTTTAAGTTATTCACTTTAAGCTTCCCTTTGTTCATTCAAACAATCAAGTATTCAAAACAAAATTCATTATTTCACAGTTCCTTGTCTTTGTTGCCTACTGTTTTTCCCTTGCTGTTTGTCTTTAAATTCCTTCTAAGCATGTCTACTTCATCTCTTATTTCTGTTATGTCTATATCCATGAGTAGCTAAGTCACATAGGAACATGCTAATGACAATACTATAGGCTAAAAACGTGAACCAAGCATGTAGGATAGCTCTCGAAGCATTGGTTGTATGTAAGCTTCATCCCACGGGCAATTTCGATTGGCCATCCATTTTGTCCAAAGAACTCCTAACCTCTGGAAGGAGTAAGAGTTCAGAGTCATACACTCATGCTAGCCTTTCAAGGTAGCCAGAAAACGACCTAGGAATAGGCGTTTTCCTAGTACAAACCATAACTTTCTGCTTTAACAAGATGCTTAAGACCTTACTTGGACATGGGTAAACTAAAGAATCTAATGCATGAAATCGGAAGATACATGAGATTGAGTGAGTTTGATGCATACTGAGCTGATCTAGTGCTTGAGAATCGTATAAAAATGCCTATAGAGGAGTCGTTAGTAGCCCTTGTTTCTCCATTTTACACACTTTCGCTGTTAGGAACATTGCGGTAGAATTGCTGTTTCCGCAATTCTGCTAAGTTTAAAATTCTGTTTAGCTAATTTGCTCTTCGTTTATTAATCTCTTCTCTTTTCATTTGAGTTTATCTTTGACTTGCACTTGTTTATGTTGCTATCCTTTACATATTCCTTAGAAATTAGACAATTTAAAACCAATTCTACCCCCTCAAATCCACCCATTCTTTCTTAACAATACACTTCACGAGTAGCTCATAATAAATCTCTGTGGGAAAACGAATGAAAAAGTACTTACTACTTGCTATAAGATCATGTATGCTTGCATGTTCTGAGTGCTCTCTCTCTCTCTCATTGCTTATTTATTTTAACACATTGAGCACGCAACAAGTTTTTGGCGCCGCTGCCGGGGATTTATTTTAGTGAAAACGAAGTTTGTTAAGTTTGAAACACCAAGTTATTGTCTATTGAAGCTTATCTATTTTCATTTCTTTTGCAGGTACCATTGGGTTAGTTTATGAATGAGGCTTCAAGTAGTGATCTAGAGTTCAACCCTGAGCCTGAGAGATTATTTAAGGCTATGAATAGAGCCAAGAAACGTCTCTTTAAACAACCCTCTATACCTCCAATAATTGCGGGAACCGCAATTCCTCCGCAATTCGATCAAGAAGAAATGGATAGATTAGTTCCCAATCCGGTGCCTGTCACTCGCAATCCCATCGAAATAGCGAATGATAAGGATAGCGCCATACTCTCTTACCTAGTACCTATGCCTGGGGAGCTGAACCCCAGCATAATCCGCCCTGAAATCACTGCCAACTCATTCGAGTTAAAGCCAGTGATGTTCCAAATGTTGTCCACTGTGGGACAATTCTTTGGAGTGGAAAATGAGGATCCCCACAACCATCTTAGAAACTTCCTAGGAGTCAGTGATACATTCATCATTGATAGCACTCAAAAAGTGCTAATATTTAGCTCCTAAGTCTTGCGAATTAAGTAATTAATTGTGCTTAATTAATATATTTTGTATAATTTAATTACTTAGGGGTAAATCGGACCATTGAATTAATTAAGAGCTTAAAAGAACGTTTAGAGAATAATTTTGATTAATCATTCTGAGTGTTTATACTATGTATATTAATTAATCAAATGATATCTCAATTGTGATAAGTGGTCTGGTGGTGCAGGAGGAATTTGGCAAGTTGATAGGCCTGAGTTCGATTCCAGAGGAGGACAAAATTTCCGTTATTTTTCCTCCAGGCACAGACGTAGCGTCGAGACGCTGCTTGCAGCGTCTCGACGCCATCACAACGAAAACGCGCGCGGCACTTAGGGCACCTGCGTCGAGACGCTGGCCCTAGCGTCTCGACGCTCCGACGGCTTAAAACGTCAATTTGACGATTTTTCAGCCAACTTTTACATCTTCTTCTTCCCTTCGATTTTGCTCTCGGGTCTTCTTCATTTTCTCCGCCATTTGTGGCCTTTTGGAGCTTATTTCTTGTATATTAGCTTGGGGATGATGCCCAAAGCTTCCATGGGAGTGTTGGAACTCCAAACCTCCATGATTGGCTAAGGTACTTGTGCTTGGATTTGGGTTAATTAGGGATTTTTGCTAAGTTTCTAATGTTTTGATAATGTATGCTTAATGGTTCTTATTTGGCTTTGAGTATGTATGCATTTGTCTATCTTGCTTAATCCAACGCGCATGTTAGATTTCGACGATTGACACTCGAGTCATCTTGCATGTTGTGTATGTTAAAGAGTAGCGATGCCGTGCCTCTCACTGCTCGACTAAGTAACACAGATAGACAAAACTAAATCGGAGTATCGAGTCGTGTATGATAGTTGTTGATTGCATACAGCGTTGGCGGGCAATCTACTAGCAATTAAATTACATGTTTGAATGTTCGTCGCGGTATGTTAGTGACTATCTAGAGTCAAATTTGGGGCAGATCACCCTAATGCAACTTTAGATAATGTTTGATTAGAACTGTGTGGTCTAATTAATTTCTATGGAGCCGGTTACCTTGGGGCTTCTCGGGTAACTGACCGTGTGCATATTATAATCAATTAGCCTTACCTTAGAATTAAATGATAAATGTTAAAATGCTTAGCAAGATCCCGAAAATTCCCCAAATCCAACACTCTTCATTCTCAAGTTTATTACTTTTCCGTTAGCACTTTTCACTACATTGCATGATTAAAACCCCCCTTTTTGTGACAACCTTACCAACTAACCTAACCACATCTTAAACGATTAATCCTCAATTTTATTCCCTCTCTGTGGTTCGACCCCGTTACCGCTAGCTGCAAAGCTAAAAGCTACGGGTTTATAAATTTATTTTGGCAAGCCTCGACAGCTTGAGTTTATAACGATAGTTCAAAAATATCGTTACCAAAATTGGCGCCGTTGCCGGGGAGGGCAATTAAAAATGAGATTAATTTTTGTTTTTGATTAAGGTTGATTGGTTGTTTTAAAAAAAAAAAAAAAAAAAATGATTTTTAAGTGAATTGTTTTTTTGTTTTATTTTATTTTATTTGGATAACGGTCCTCTCTTCCAAGATTTTGAAAGTTCAGGTTACACTCAGAAGAGATGGAGGGCTTGGAGAACGATAATGAGAATCGGAGAACGCTCAAGGAGTGGGCGATGGATGGCCTTCTCTGTCAACCTTTGTGTATATCATTTCCGCCGGTATCAGGTAAGTTTGAGCTAAAATCAAGTTTGCTTAACTCACTTCCTTATTTTTATGGCAAACCAGGTGAAGATCCGATCAAGCACCTTAAGGAATTCCATATGGTGTGCTCTGCGATGAAAACGAGCGAAGTAACTGAAGATCAGTTGTACTTGAGAGCTTTCGTTTTCTCCCTGAAGGATAAAGCGAGGGATTGGCTGCACTACTTACCTGGGATCACCTCTACGTGGAATGGGTTGAAAGGGCTGTTTTTAGACAAATACTTCCCCGCTTCGAGAGCCAAGTTCCTAAGGAAGGAGATCCACAGGATCATGCAAAAAGAAGGGGAGACCTTTGATAAATATTGGGAGCGGTTTACCCGGTTGTGCGAAGACTTCCCCCACCATCGGATTCCACGGGCAGAACTCATTCGCCTCTTCTACGAAGGCTTGTGTGATCATGATTGTTGGTTGCTTGATGCAGCTAGTGGAGGGGCGTTGATTGACAAGACCCCAGTGGAAGCTCGGCGTTTGATCTGTAATATGGCTTAGAATATGCAGCATAATGGAATTGAAGCACGTGAGCAAGCCCGCCTCCAAAGCGAAGTGAAAGAGCTCAAGGGCCAACTGTCAAAGATACACGACGGTTTGCTTAAATTTCAAGGAGACCCATCGCGAAATCGTCCTTCTGTTTCTTCTCAATCCATTGAAGGAATGTTCAAGTCCCTCATGGAAACTTATCAGGATACCAATGCGCAGTTGCGGTCGATGAGAGAAGGGATGACGGAGGCAAAGACCAGAACGAGTGGGATGGAAACTCAGGCAGCTGATTGGCCAGATGGTATTGCACTGAAGAATGGAAGGGATATTCCCTTGATTTCGGCGCCTGAGAATCCTTGGATGCTACCCCCACACGCGAGGATGAATTCCTGTGAGCAGGTCTATTCCATCACCGCTGTTGTGGAGGGAGAGGAAGGCAAGGTTGAGCAAAAGATCGAGGATCTTGAGTCAAGAAGGAAGGAAGCTCAGTTGGGTGCACCCCCGAGCTTGAAAGGCTACATGCCCAAGGCTCCCTTCCCAAGCCGTTTGTTGCCTCCAGTTGAGAAAAAGGGGAAGCCGATTGAATGTTCCCCAAGCCATCTTGAGAATGAAAAGATGGACAAGAATGATGAGAAAAAGAACGACATTGTCTCCGCAATTTTCCAAGGTACGCTTCCACCAAAGTGCGTCGATCCTGGTACGTTTACTATCCCATGCACTATTGGTAATAAGCTGATTGAAAATGCCATGCTAGATCTCGGTTCCTCAATTAACGTCATGTCTGCTGATGTGTTTAAAGAGCTTAAACCATGCAATTTAATTGAGTCTAATGTAGTTGTTCAAGTAGCCGATCAATCTTGTGTGCGGCCATTAGGGAAAATTGAGGACATTTTGGTTAAAGTGGAAGATTTGTTGTTTCCATGTGATTTCCATGTGCTTAATACGAACACAAATTCTTTGCATGTTCCCTCTCCTATCTTACTAGGACGCCCATTTATGAAGACCGCTAAGGTCAAGATTGATGTTGATAGGGGTTCCTTTTCTATAGGATTTGATGGAAATGTGCATGAATTTTTTATGAATGAGTCTAAATCTTTTGTGTATGATGAGAATGGAAAAACAAAATCTGTGGGTTGTGTGAAGGAAGAGAATTTGACCTCGCGCTTGAGGGACTATTCTTTTGCTTCTGTTAGGAAAAAAGACTTAGACTTGGATGATAATGGTGCTGTTTTTTATTGCACTAACAATGATGATGTTCGCGTGCTCAAAGCACGACGAGAAAAAATGTGTTTAAATGATGTTTGCAGGAACAGTGTGGATGAGGACATGTCTGGGACGTCCCCCGCGCTGTCAGACTATGGATGAGTTCGTTGGGTGAATTCAGTCGAGCAAACGACTTTAAAAATTCTGCGCTTCTCGGAGGCACCCGAGTGTTGAACTGTTTTTCTGTTATTTAGTTTATCGTTGTTTTAGTTTAGTTTCGTAGTATACTTTAGCTTAATTTAGCTTGCTGTTTTTTTTTTTTAGGAAATAAGGAGAAGTTGAGGAAATTGGGCTCAGATAAGGGAAGCACCGCCTCTTTCCCCTCGCCAGCTTCATTAAGATCAGGGAAGTGTTGTTTTTCTCTTCCCTCTACTTTTGTGTATCTGATAGAACAGCATTGAGGACAATGCTATCTTCTGAAGTTGGGGGTGGAGTTGGATGTTTTGGATATGCATGTGTAGTTCGTTGAGCAGTGTTAATTTTGAATTTGAAGTGTTGGGACTCTGTTTATATGCTTTCTAATTATGACGATCTAGGAAGTGTCTTTTTGGAATCTGAGCATTTGCGTAATCTAGTTTTTGCATGATGGTGTTTTGCATTTATTAGGTTCATGTCAAAAATTTTAAAAAAATTTTCTGTTGCTCCCTTGCATCTATCGAGCACTTAGCAACCTCATCTTAGACTCCGTACGCTTAGTTTGATCACATGTTGCATGATTCTTGTTGTCACCCCGAAAGGCACCCCTAGGGTAGCTTGTTGCATGAGAGTTAGTGGTTGATTAAGCCTAATATAAAAATATAAAAAAAAAAAGCAGAAAAGCGTGTTGGTTAGAAAAATCTCCCGAGGCGTTCCTCCTTTTTAAAGTGCGCACTTAAAAAGTGAACGTTAGTCCTTAAAAATGTGAAGCTTAGGCCTAAGTTTGACATGTTAGGCAACTCGGGATGGAAAAGAAAAAAAAAAAAAAAATGTGTATGAGAAAATTGTTTTAGGCCTCTTAATTTGTTGCTCTCTCTGATGTGATTAAGCTATAGACTGTTCTTCAATGCTAGAAGTAGGGGGAAAACAAGATGAATTGTAGCATGTTGTTTTTCCGAGCTTGCATGGTTTAGGAGAGGTTCGCTATCACACACACACGTAGGGGAGTAGTAGTTAATTTTTGACATGTTCATTGATTAAGTGCATGCGATCGATTGCTTACTTGTTTATGTAAATGTCTTGATTCTTAAAGCATCGAGATTTGAGTTAGAAGCATGCATGTATAGTCCTTAGGAGCTATTTTAGAGTTTTCCTTGCTCGAGGACTAGCAAGATTTAGGTTGGGGGTTTTGATAGCACTCAAAAAGTGCTAATATTTAGCTCCTAAGTCTTGCGAATTAAGTAATTAATTGTGCTTAATTAATATATTTTGTATAATTTAATTACTTAGGGGTAAATCGGACCATTGAATTAATTAAGAGCTTAAAAGAACGTTTAGAGAATAATTTTGATTATTCATTCTGAGTGTTTATACTATGTATATTAATTAATCAAATGATATCTCAATTGTGATAAGTGGTCTGGTGGTGCAGGAGGAATTTGGCAAGTTGATAGGCCTGAGTTTGATTCCAGAGGAGGACAAAATTTCCGTTATTTTTCCTCCAGGCACAGACGTAGCGTCGAGACGCTGGCAGCGTCTCGACGCCATCACGACGAAAACGCGCGCGGCACTTAGGGCACCTGCGTCGAGACGCTGGCCTAGCGTCTCGACGCTCCGACGGCTTAAAACGTCAATTTGACGATTTTTCAGCCAACTTTTACATCTTCTTCTTCCCTTCGATTTTGCTCTCGGGTCTTCTTCATTTTCTCCGCCATTTGTGGCCTTTTGGAGCTTATTTCTTGTATATTAGCTTGGGGATGATGCCCAAAGCTTCCATGGGAGTGTTGGAACTCCAAACCTCCATGATTGGCTAAGGTACTTGTGCTTGGATTTGGGTTAATTAGGGATTTTTGCTAAGTTTCTAATGTTTTGATAATGTATGCTTAATGGTTCTGATTTGGCTTTGAGTATGTATGCATTTGTCTATCTTGCTTAATCCAACGCGCATGTTAGATTTCGACGATTGACACTCGAGTCATCTTGCATGTTGTGTATGTTAAAGAGTAGCGATGCCGTGCCTCTCACTGCTCGACTAAGTAACACAGATAGACAAAACTAAATCGGAGTATCGAGTCGTGTATGATAGTTGTTGATTGCATACAGCGTTGGCGGGCAATCTACTAGCAATTAAATTACATGTTTGAATGTTCGTCGCGGTATGTTAGTGACTATCTAGAGTCAAATTTGGGGCAGATCACCCTAATGCAACTTTAGATAATGTTTGATTAGAACTGTGTGGTCTAATTAATTTCTATGGAGCCGGTTACCTTGGGGCTTCTCGGGTAACTGACCGTGTGCATATTATAATCAATTAGCCTTACCTTAGAATTAAATGATAAATGTTAAAATGCTTAGCAAGATCCCGAAAATTCCCCAAATCCAACACTCTTCATTCTCAAGTTTATTACTTTTCCGTTAGCACTTTTCACTACATTGCATGATTAAAACCCCCCTTTTTGTGACAACCTTACCAACTAACCTAACCACATCTTAAACGATTAATCCTCAATTTTATTCCCTCTCTGTGGTTCGACCCCGTTACCGCTAGCTGCAAAGCTAAAAGCTACGGGTTTATAAATTTATTTTGGCAAGCCTCGACAGCTTGAGTTTATAACGATAGTTCAAAAATATCGTTACCAATCATCCCTGGAGTTTCCCAAGAAGCCTTGAGGCTCTACCTCTTCCCTTACTCATTGAGGGACAAGGCAAAGACGTGGTTAAACTCATTACCCTCTGGATCAGTCCTCAATTGGACAGACTTGGCAGAAAAAATCCTAGTTAAGTATTTCCCACCTGATAGGAATTCTACCTTTCGTGATGATATAATCAAATTCAAACAAGCTGAGAATGAGTCTCTTCACGAAGCTTGGACAAGGTTCAAAGACCTTCTTCTTAAATGTCCACACCATGGCATTCCATGGTGTATCCAAATAGAGGTCTTCTTCAAAGGATGCAACCCCAGCACCAGACAAGTGCTAAATTCATCTGCTGGTGGTTCCATGTTGTCCAAGAGTTATAACGAAGCCTATGAGATCTTGGAGAAGATCTCAGCATCTCACTGTAGGTGGTCAGATGATCCAGTTGAGCCAACTAGAGCTGAAGACAAGGACGCACTCAATGCCATGAGTAGCCAAATAAGCGCCCTGACCAACCTAGTCAAGCAAATGGCTCAAGCCAATCTTCAAACAAGTGTCAACACCGCCACAGCCATGTCAATGGGCACCCAACCAAGTCAAGGTGAGACACTTATCTGTGGATTCTGTGGGGAAGGGCACCTGTATGAATACTGCCCTGGGAATCCAGCCTCAGTCTGCTATGTTGGAAGCCAGCAGCAGCCTAGGAACAACCCCTATTCCAATACTTACAACCCTGGTTGGAGAAACCACCCAAACTTGTCATGGGGTGGCCAACAGAATGCTAACCAAGCTCCTAACCAGCCAAGACCGAGTGGAACACCTGGTTTCACTCCCCAACATAACCAATCCATGTACCAAAAACCATACAACCAACCTGTAGGGTCGTCTGTAGAAAATCTACTCAAAGAATACATAGCCAAGAATGATGCCACTCTATAGAGTCAGCAAGCTACTCTTAGGAGCCTAGAGAACCAAATAGGGCAACTAGCCAATGAACTCAAAAGTAGGCCCCAAGGTAGACTACCTGCTGACACTGAAGTGCCAAGGAGAGATGGTAAAGAGCAAGTTCAAGCAATTGAACTTAGAAGTGGGAGACCATTGGTGAGCAACACAAAAGAAACACCAAAGAGAGTAGAGAACACTGAGTCTAGTGCTCCACTGGAGTCTCTGCCAAACCAAGGTCAACCATCGCCACGCACATCAGGACCAAGGCTGGAGCCAATCATAGAAGAGATAGAAGAGATTCCAAGGCCTCCACCTATCCTGAGGCGACCTGAAGTGCCTGCATATGTGCCACCACCTCCATTTCCTCGAAGGCTAAAGAAAAAACAAGAACAGGAAGTGCACTTTAACAAATTTTTAGAAATTCTTAAGCAAGTGCATGTTAATATTCCTTTTGTAGAAGTTTTACAGTCTATGCCCTCTTATGTAAAGTTTTTGAAGGATATTATTACTAACAAGAGAATAATTGGTGAGTTTGAAACAGTAAATCTCACTGAGGAGTGCAGCGCCATACTCCAGAACAAGCTACCCAAGAAGGAGAAGGATCCTGGTTCCTTCACCTTACCTGTGGAGCTAGGAGGCAAGCACGTGGGCAGAGCTCTTTGTGACCTGGGAGCCAGCATAAACCTCATGCCCCTATCACTATTCCGCCAGCTAGGAATAGGAGAAGCACGTCCAACCACTGTCACTTTACAACTAGCAGACAGATCCATAGCCTACCCTGAGGGTAAGATTGAGGATATTCTTGTAAAGGTTGACAAGTTTATTTTCCTTGCAGATTTCATTATCCTGGACTATGAAGCAGACAAGGAGGTCCCCATCCTATTAGGCAGACCTTTTCTAGCCACAGGTAGGGCCCTGATAGATGTCCAAAAAGGTGAGCTCACGATGAGGGTTCATGATGAAGAGGTGAAATTTAGTGTATATAAAGCCTTAAGGTACCCATCTGACTCTGAACTTGTGCTAGCATGGACATTGTAGATTCATTAATGGAAGAACAGCTGGAGCATGTATTATTAACTAAGCATGCTAATGAATATGTACAATTAGATTTAACTGATTTAAATGTTTCTGAGATAATGGATATACCTGTAGATAAAACACAGCATGTATGTATAAATAAAGACTTGACTAACAGATCCATGAATCCTTTAAAACCATCCATTGAGCATCCACCTGTCTTAGAATTGAAACCTCTACCCACTCACCTCAAGTATGCATATCTAGGAAGTAATGATACTTTGCCTGTGATTATTTCTTCTAAATTAAGTGAAAAGCATGAGGTTGAACTGATTTTATTACTTAAGCAACATAGGAAGGCTATTGCATGGACTATTGCTGATATTAGAGGCATTAGCCCTTCCTATTGCATGCATAAGATTATACTAGAGGAAGAGCATACACCCCGAGTAGATCACCAACGTAGGCTGAACCCCTCTATGAAAGAGGTAGTTAAAAAGGAAATAATAAAATGGTTAGATGCTGGTGTGATCTTCCCCATAGCTAGTAGCAGTGGGTGAGCCCTATACAATGTGTACCTAAGAAGGGGGGGATGACTGTGGTAGTCAATGAGAACAATGAACTGATTCCAACTAGGACTATCACAGGATGGAGAGTTTGCATGGATTATAGGAAATTAAACAAGAAAACCAAAAAAGACCACTTCCCTCTACCATTCATTGACCAGATGTTAGATAGGATAGCTGGTAGAGCCTACTACTGCTTCTTAGACAGTTATTCAGGATATAACCAGATCACTATAGACCCTAAGGACCAGGAAAAGACTACCTTCACTTGCCCTTTTGGAACATTTGCCTTTCGCAGAATGCCTTTTGGCTTATGCAATGCACCGGCAACATTCCAAAGGTGCATGTTGGCAATCTTCTCTGATTTGGATGAGTCCATGATAGAGATATTCATGGATGATTTCTCAGTCTTTGGGGATTCATTCACAAACTGTCTAGAGAACTTAGGACAAGTCCTGGCTAGGTGTGAGGAGACCAACCTAGTCCTAAATTGGGAGAAGTGCCACTTCATGGTGGATGAAGGGATTGTCTTAGGTCATAGAGTGTCTAGGGCAGGTGTAGAGGTCGATAGGGCAAAAATTGAAATAATAGAGAAATTGGTAGAACCTCAAAATGTAAAAGCCATTAGAAGTTTCTTAGGACATGCTGACTTCTATAGAAGGTTCATTAAGGACTTTTCTAAGATCTCCAAGCCTTTATGTGAGCTTCTAGAGCTAAACAAACCATTCATTTTCTCTAAAGAATGTTTCCTAGCTTGGAAAACCCTTAAGGAAGCACTAGTCATAACACCTATTATAGTAGGGCCTAATTGGGATCTCCCCTTTGAGATGTTATGTGATTCTAGTGACTATGCTGTAGGGGTTATGTTAGGACAAAAGATTGACAAGTTAACACACCCTGTATACTATGCTAGTAAGACACTTAATGAGGCACAATGTAACTACACAACTACTGAGAAGGAGATGCTAGCTGTAGTGTTTGCTTGTGAGGAGTTTAGGAATTACATTGTAGGCACTAGGACAATTGTGTACACTGACCATTCTGCTTTAAAGTACCTTATGAGGAAGGCTGATGCCAAGCCTAGGTTAATTAGATGGGTTTTGCTGCTGCAAGAGTTTGATCTGGACATTAGAGATAAGAAAGGATGTGAAAATGTGGTTGCGGATCATCTTTCTAGATTGCAGCATAATTGCGAAAAAATTGCGGAAACCGCAATTTCTGATGCTTTTATTGATGAACATGTCTTTGTATTGACTCATCGTGATAACGATGAGGAACCTTGGTTTGCTGACATTGCTAACTTCCTTGCATCGCAGGTACTACCAACTTTCAAGGGAGGACAAGAAAAGAAGAGGTTCCTTCATGAAGCAAGGAGATTCATATGGGATGATCCCACACTTTACAAGACATGTGCTGATGGTCTGCTCAGGAAGTGTGTGTCAGCTGCTGAGGCGAAGTCTGTGCTGCAGCACTGCCATACAGCGCCCTATGGTGGACATTTTGGTGGCCAAAGGACAGCTGCAAAGGTGTTCCAGAGTGGCTACTATTGGCCAACGATCTTCAAGGATGCCCACAACTATGCACACAGCTGTGATGACTGCCAGAGAACAGGTAACCATAGTCGAAAGGATGAGATGCCTCTCACTTACATCTTGGAGTTGGAACTCTTTGATGTGTGGGGCATTGACTTCATGGGACCATTTCCCCCATCATCAGGTAACCTTTACATATTGGTAGCAGTAGACTATGTATCTAAGTGGGTAGAGGCCATAGCATGTCCCAATAATGATGCCAAAACTGTCATAAGATTCCTGCATAGACATATCTTTACTCGATTTGGAACACCTCGTGCTATCATTAGTGATGAAGGGACACATTTCATTAATAGAGCTATGGAGAAAGTGTTGGCTAAGTACAATGTTAGACATAGAGTAGCCACCCCTTATCACCCACATTCGAATGGACAAGCTGAAATTTCAAATAGGGAGATTAAAAACATACTAGAAAAAGTGGTCAAACCCAATAGAAAAGATTGGTCGTTTAAACTCGAGGATGCACTTTGGGCATATAGAACTGCATATAAGACACCCCTAGGTATGTCTCCTTATAGACTTGTGTATGGCAAAGCATGTCACTTACCATTCGAATTAGAAATTAAAGCATTTTGGGCCCTAAAAGAGTTGAATTATTGCGTGACCGATGCGGGAACATTGCGGTCTTTGCAATTACATGAGCTTGATGAGCTTAGACATATGTCCTATGAAAATGCCAAAATGTATAAGAAAAAGACCAAGATTTGGCACGACAGTAGACTTAGGATTAAGGACTTTAAGAAAGGCCAGCTTGTCTTATTATTTAACTCACGATTGAGATTATTTCCAGGCAAACTTAAGTCCAGATGGTCAGGTCCTTTTGTAATAACTAACGTGTTTGTTCATGGTGCAATAGAGATTAAGAACCTGCAGCAAGGGCAACCGTTCATGGTTAATGGTGCAAGATTGAAGCACTACTATGAGGAAGGAGATGTGAAGACTCTCTCGGCCTTCCTCTTGACTGAAACGTGAAAATGAGAACGAGAGAGGACGAGCGATCACTGTGCTCGTCCATGCGAGGCTAATGCCTTAGTTTATTTTTGCTATTTTTCCGGTTATTGTTTGTGTATATTTTTGTGTGATTTTAATTACGAATTTGATGTTGATTTTATTTCTTTTTGTAGGGAATCAGTAGAGGGAATCAAGGAGATGAAATCAAGCTAAAAAGATCGAGGAGATATTGGGTCAAATCAAAGATTCGGTTGAGAAAAGATTGGCATTTAAACTCAGAAAATCTCCAACGGTCACTAGAATTGCGCTGGATTTGCAGAATCCGCAACAAATATAGCCGTTGGGATTTCCATCATTACTTATATCCGTTAGAAGCGCGCTGATCCGTACAATTTCCCCATTATCTGAACTCCAAGAAATCTCTCTCCCTCTTCATCTGCAATTCTTCTTTCCAGATTCCCACGATTCAACAATGGTGCTAACGAGAGCTGAAATATCTGCGTCCAAGAAGAGGGCTGACGACGCTGAAATTGCTGCGAGGGAAGCACTTCTTGTCCTTGCAGATGCTGAGGCTGCACGCACTGAACGTCTCCCCAAACTGCCGATCTGCAAGAAGAAGTGGAAGGTAGTTACGGAGATACCTGCTGGACCCTCTGAACCAGCAGGAACACCCAAGAAACGCAAGTGGAGTATGGCTGTGGCCGAAGAGGCAAGCAAGAAAAAGACTCCCTCTGTGGAGAGTCAAGAAAGTGATCGTCGGTCACACGAGTCAGCCAAGCAGAGCTCTTCGCCATCTCCACCAGCGCGAAGCCCTGAGCTTCCTCCATCGCCGCAGAGTTCTGAACACACCCCACCAGCAGAGAGCCCTGAAGCATCACCCACTTCCCCACAACCTGACCCTGAATTCCCATATGGAGAGTATCAAGAATCGACGCAGGGCAGTGGGGAAGCTGAGGAAGAAGAGGTCTTCTCTCCTTTGAGGGAAGCCAGCCCTGAGAGCCCTGCGCAGAGGGATGATTCGATGGACGAGACACTGGGGGATTGCCTCCAGCAGATGACAACCAAGGCAAGGTTGAAGAAGAAGGCAGCCAAGGTTGTCAAGGCCAAACGACCAAAGAAGTCCAAGAAAAAGAAATCCAGGAGGGCGCCTTTATCAGAGAAGGGGAGTGATGAGCCGTCTCTGAAGAAGCTCAAGATTGAGGCTGCTGAGTCAGCCAAACCAAAAGACAAAGGGAAAGCCAAGCTTTGCCCTGAAGATGAGCCTCAATCAGTGAGGTACATGTCCTCTGATGCTGAGTCCAGAGGCACTGAGCTGAGGAAGAGGGAGCTGCTGCACGAGAAGGGATTCCTAGACGCCCTCACAGACCTGCCGCAATTCTTGCGCGCAGGGATCACGAATCACGGCTGGGAGGAGCTGTGCAGACCACCCAATCCAGCCTACTCCAGCATGGTGTATGACTTTTACGCCAACTTGATGAATCCTGAGGATGGCCTATCTGTGGTCAGAGGGGTCGAGGTGGACTTCTCAGCGAAGGCGATCAACGAAGCCTATGGCCTCAAGGGCCAAAAACACACTGACTATGCAAGGATCGTTGATGAGCCAACAGAAGCTGTCCTGGAGGAGGCAATACGGATCATTGGCCAGCCAGAGGCATCATGGACAGTATCGCGCAATGGGAGGCACACCCTGATGAGTGCCACCCTCACAGCCAAGGCGGCTGTCTGGTTTTCCTTCGTGAGGAGGAAGCTGTCCCCAGTGACCCATGAGACAACCATCAACCAAAGCAGATCGCTGCTGGTCTACGCGATCATGCGAGGTCTCACAATCAATGTGGGCGAGGTCATTGCAGCTTCAATTGCTGATTGCGCCAAAAAGGGGGACCACTTTTCTTTCCTAATACAATTACTAAGCTTTGCTTACGTGCGGGGGTCCCAATAGAGCGAATGGAAAGGCAACTGGCCTACACGGGCTACCTAGAGTTGCCAACTGCCTTGAGGTTGCGAAGGAAGGGAAACATGGAGTTCGAGCTGGATGGGCTGGCTGCTGCTCAGTCTCTGACCATGGCGTGCCTGATGGACCTGCAGAAGAAGATGGCTCAATGGGCCACATATGCGCAGGCAAGGGATAAAGATGTGGCAGACCAATTGGGCTGCATCTTCCCTGAATTCCCCACGGACCTGCTGACTCCATGGGCGCCCCCACGGCCAAGAAGGAATGATGATGAGGAAGGCATCTGAGTGCTAGTTTGAGAAGCACTAAAGGGAGTATTGCTGTTCCCTTAGAATAAGAAAAAAAAAAAAAAAACAAACTGCTTTTTGTTGAACCATGTGAATTATGCTGTTTTGAGTTAATATTTTGATCTGTTTTAGTTGTTTAGTTTTAATGTTTAAAGTTGTTTAGTGTATTCTGATGGTGGCTGAATAGGTAGATTAGTTTAGTTTCATTTTTGTATAGCTTGGATGACTGGAAAGAGCATGCATAGGGGCCTTGATCACTGATATATCTGCCCTGTATCTATTGCGAAATAATTGCGGAAACCGCAATTTTTATTAGTAAATGCATGTTTTTGACTGACTGTTTAGCTAGGCTGGTTCTGTTTAAATTCTGTCTTTTGCTGCTATCTTGTCTACCTTATATAGCTTATCTAAAAGCATGCTGGACGAGTGTCATAGGACATCCTTTGATAGTTTAAATTAACCTCTAAAATGCTCAGCATGCATAGCTTTAAGTCCTTACCTGACTGTTTTTACAAATTTCTGCTGCTGTGATATTTACTTTTAGAATGTTCTGTCTATGCCTAGGGCTTTTTGATTCTCTTTGTTTTACCTTAGACTAGATGCTTCTAGGACAAGTTTGGGGGTGTGCCACCTCAGACGCTCATTGGGGACAATGAGTAGTTTAAGTTTGGGGGAGGCCACCCTAGGCCTAGGAACATTCCTCTCTCCCTTAAAGCATAAGCATTCTTCTTCTCCTTTACAAAAAAATGATGAGCTGAAAAAAAAAATGAAAAATAGAATAAAGAGGGGTGTCTCTCTTAGGTTGCTGAGTAATCAGTGCCAAGTGTGTAACCCACAAGTGGCATTGCATCAAAAGGCAACCAAAGGAGAGGCTCCACCTAAGAAAGTGAGAAAGAAAAAGGAAGAAATAGGGAAGAAGAATGTATACCTAGGAGTTGCAACTTTGTGGCTTAGATGTCCTAAGTAAAAAGAACTCTGATCCTCAATTAGCTGAGCACAAAGTTGTAACTTGTAGGGTTGTTTAGGGAGATGAATGTATGTCCAATGTAGTGATGCCAGGGTTTAGGTTGTTCTCTTAAAGTACTACTGTCACTGTTAATACTAAGACTGGCATGACTCTAAGGAATCCTAGGTAACTCAAAAATAAAACTAGAAGCATGTACTGAGTCTGGGGTAAAGCTAGGTAGAATTTGAAACCTTAGGGATAGATGCGCAATATGATAAAGGCAAGTAGATCAGTTGTAGGGAGTTAATGAAACAGCAGGAGTATTAGGCGTGCGAAGTCAGAAGAAGCAATATGAAAGGTTAGTGTAAACTTGGAAGTGTGTCACAGGACAACACTGCTATAGATAGGAATGTAGGGGAGTCAGTAAGTGGTTAAAGAAGATGAAACAGCAGCCTAGGCAAGTCCTTAGATTGCTCGAGGACGAGCGAAACATTAAGTTTGGGGGTGTGTTACGTCTCGAAAAGTGACATTTTTAGGACTTATTTATCTTAGAAAGATGTGCACTCTTAGGTGTTTGTGAGAGGATTTAGCTTAAACCTATGCTTATATGTGAGAATTAGAAGAAGGTAGCTAAATTAGGACTTGTGTGCAAAAGGAAAGAAAAGGATTGAAAACTGAAGTTAAAAGAAGGAAAAATGCGCATTGCGGCAGCATTGCGGAAACATTGCTAAAACCGCAATGTTTCAAGTGAAATCCATAAGTTGACTGTTCTTTTTCTGTTAATTTCCGTTATTTCAGGGATTCGTTCTTTCTCCTCCATCCATTTTGAAGTACAACGTTGAGGATGGATGGTTCTCCTTGGCTCAAACGCACCTGCAGATTACTATAAAAGGGGGTCAAAGTAGAGGGTTTGACAATCATCCGGAAGCGTAGAAGTCTCTTCGCAGCTACATCTTTTCTCCTGTTTTTCTTCTCCGTCTGTTGGTGTGAGAGGTTCAGCTGTTGGAATCGACAATCTGATAGGAAGGAGAGAAGATTCATCTTCTCTCCTGATTGGATTCATCCAAGCAAGGCTATCCTTTCTTCCCCTTCAGCCGAGGCATTGCGACGAGGCGTTCAAGCTTAATTACTGCTTACTGTCTTTTATTTCTAATTTCCAGCTCTGTTTAGTTGTTGTTTCTTTTCTAGTGGCTAGTTCATTTCATTTCGTTGCTTTCTGTCTTTAAGTTATTCACTTTAAACTTCCCTTTGTTCATTCAAACAATCAAGTATTCAAAGCAAAATTCACTATTTCACAGTTCCTTGTCTTTGTTGCCTACTGTTTTTCCCTTGCTGTTTGTCTTTAAATTCCTTCTAAGCATGTCTACTTCATTTCTTATTTTTGTTCTGTCTATATCCATGAGTAGCTAAGTCACATAGGGGCATGCTAATGACAATACTATAGGCTAAAAACGTGAACCAAACATGTAGGATAGCTCTCGAAGCATTGGTTGTATGTAAGCTTCATCCCACGGCAATTTCGATTGGCCATCCATTTTGTCCAAAGAACTCCTAACCTATGGAAGGAGTAAGAGTTCAGAGTCATACACTCATGCTAGCCTTTCAAGGTAGCCAGAAAACGACCTAGGAATAGGCGTTTTCCTAGTACAAACCATAACTTTCTGCTTTAACAAGATGCTTAAGACCTTGCTTGGACATGAGTAAACTAAAGAATCTAATGCATGAAATCGGAAGATACATGAGATTGAGTGAGTTTGATGCATAGTGAGCTGATCCAGTGCTTGAGAATCGTATAAAAATGCCTATAGAGGAGTCGTTAGTAGCCCTTGTTTCTCCATTTTACACACTTTCGCTGTTAGGAACATTGCGGTAGAATTGTTGTTTCCGCAATTCTGCTAAGTTTAAAATTCTGTTTAGCTAATTTCCTCTTCGTTTATTAATCTCTTCTCTTTTCATTTGAGTTTATCTTTGACTTGCACTTGTTTATGTTGCTATCCTTTACATATTCCTTAGAAATTAGACAATTTAAAACCAATTCTACCCCCTCAAATCCACCCATTCTTTCTTAACAATACACTTCACGAGTAGCTCATAATAAATCTCTGTTGGAAAACGAATGAAAAAATACTTACTACTTGCTATAAGATCATGTATGCTTGCATGTTCTGAGTGCTCTCTCTCTCTCATTGCTTATTTATTTTAACACATTGAGCACGCAACAGGCATCCCCATTCGGATGGTATTTGCATAATTCAAGAGCAAGGTGAATGGAGAAAGTATTTATAGTAAGTGGGAGAAGGAAGTATGTCAATACATCCTGCGGTCTCCTCCATTGGATTGAACCGTGAGATTCCTATGTTCCGCCTGCTAGGTGCCCACAAGAGGTACCGATCCATTCGGAGGGCCGTTTCATAGGAATCGGAACATCTCAATCACCATTTATGGATAAAGAAACATAGAGCCATTCCCAACTTTGACATTTCCATTCGGTTGCATCGTTGGGGCCGCCCTATGAATTCTAAAAATGGAGGGTCACACTTACGAGATTTGCTAAGGAGTTAGTAAATCTTGACCAAACAGCGATAACTAAGATGCTATAGGAATATGAGATATTCTGGTATTAGCATTTAGTCAAGAATGTCTTGATTCAGTGAAGGAATGCTTGACTGCCCCTCGGTAGCGACCATTCTGACCCACTGAAGTATCGTTGCAGTTTAATAATGAGTTTTGGGTACATGATTATTCTTTGCTAAATTCTTGATTGGTGTGTAAATTAGGTTAAAACCTTTTCACTAATATTTTTCATTCTCTTTTCAGCATGTCTAGCTCTTTCATTCACTTACTAGCTTCCGATAAGTTAACCGGCGATAACTACGCGACCTGGAAATCGAACTTGAATACGATTCTCGTTCTAGATGATCTCAGGTTCGTCTTATCAGAGGATTGTCCTCCCCCTCCTAGCTCGGATGCGACTCGAACTGTTCGAGAAGCATATGATAGATGGACAAGGGCTAATGATAAAGCCCGAGTCTATATCTTAGCCAGCATATCTGATGTGTTAGCTAAGAAGCACGAGGATATGAATTCTGCTAAAGAAATCATGTCTTCATTACAGGAGATGTTTGGACTACCGTCCTCATCGGTCTGTCATGAAGCCCTCAAATACGTTTACAACTCTCGCATGAACGAGGGAACCTCTGTTAGGGAGCATGTCCTTAACATGATGGTCCACTTCAATGTGGCGGAAGTAAACGGAGCTACTATAGATGAGTCAAGTCAAGTAAGCGTTATCATGGAATCTCTTCCTAAGAGTTTCCTTCAGTTCAGAACCAATATGGTAATGAACAAGATAAAGTATAATTTGACTTCTCTCCTCAGCGAGCTACAGACCTATCAGTCCCTACACACTTCTAAAGGAAAAGAGAAGGAGGCAAACGTTGTCACTTCTAGGAAATTCCAAAAGGGGTCGTCTTCTGGGAGTAAGTCTAAACTTTCTTCTATTAAGAATAAGAGTATTCAAAAGAAGAAGAAAGATAAAAGGAAGGGAAAAGCACCTGCTGCTGCTAAGAGCAAGACTAAATCTACAGACAAAGGAAAATGTTTCCATTGTAGTGTAGATGGGCATTGGAAACGGAATTGCCCAAAGTATCTTGCAGAGAAAAAGGCTGAGAAGGAAAGACAAGGTAAATATGATTTATTTGTTGTCGAAACATGTTTAGTAGAACATGATTGTCATACCTGGATACTTGATTCAGGAGCTACTAACCATGTTTGTTCTTCTTTTCAGGAAACTAGTTCTTGGCAGCCACTTTCTCGAGGTGAGATAACTCTCAGAGTTGGAACTGGAGAGGTTGTCTCAGCTAAAGCAGTGAGAGCTGTAAAGTTGTTGTATAGAGATAGTTTCATTTTACTAGAAAATGTACTCCTGGTTCCTACCTTCCAGAGGAATCTTGTATCTATATCTTGTTTGTTAGAACAGTTGTATAAAGTATCTTTTGTTCATAATGAAGCGTTCATTAGCAAAAGAGGTGTACGTATTTGTTCTGCGAAACTTGAAAACAACTTGTATGTGTTAAGACCAACCGAAGCCAAAGCTATTTTGAACACTGAAATGTTTAAAACAGCTGAGACTCAAACTAAAAGGCAGAAACTTTCTCCAAGTACTTATCTTTGGCACTTAAGACTAGGTCACATTAATCTCAATAGGATTGGGAGATTGGTTAAGAGTGGTCTGCTAAATCGTTTAGAGGACAACTCTTTACCGCCATGTGAGTCTTGTCTTGAGGGCAAAATGACCAAACGATCTTTTTCTGAAAAAGGTCATAGGTCTAAAGAACCTCTAGAAATCGTGCATTTGGATCTCTGCGGTCCTTTGAATGTCAAAGCACGAGGAGGGTATGAATATTTCATCAGTTTCATTGATGATTATTCTAGGTACGGTTATCTTTATCTAATGCATCATAAGTCCGAAGCTCTTGAAAAGTTCAAAGAGTATAAGGCAGAGGTTGAGAACACATTAGGTAAATCGATAAAAACACTCCGATCAGATCGAGGTGGAGAGTATATGGATTTAAGATTCCAGGACTATATGATAGAACATGGAATAGTATCTCAACTCTCAGCGCCAGGAACACCACAGCAGAATGGTGTGTCCGAGAGGAGAAATAGAACCCTGTTAGACATGGTTCGATCTATGATGAGTTATGCTGATTTGCCTAGTTCGTTTTGGGGATATGCAGTAGAGACTGCAGTATATATTTTGAACATGGTTCCCTCTAAGAGTGTTTCTGAAACACCTTATGAGTTATGGAGAGGGCGTAAAGGTAGTTTACGTCACTTCAGGATTTGGGGGTGTGCGACACATGTGCTAGTACCCAATCCAAAGAAGTTGGAACATCGTTCAAAATTGTGCCTATTTGAAGGTTACCCCAAGGAAACGAAAGGTGGTCTATTTTACGATCCTCGTGAGAACAAGGTACTAGTATCGACTAATGCCACGTTCTTAGAGGAAGACCACATGAGAGATCATCAACCGTCGAGCAAAATCGTTTTGTCCGAATTTTCCAGGAAAGCTACAGACGGATCAACAAAGGTTGTTGATCAGGCTGGTCCTTCTCAAGAGTTGAGAAAGCCTCGACGCAGTGGGAGGGATGTAAGACAGCCCGACCGCTACATCGGCTTGTCTGAAACTCAAGTCGTCATACCTGATGATGGCGTTGAGGATCCATTGACCTTTAAACAGGCAATGAATGACATAGACAAGGACCAGTGGCTTAAAGCCATGGATCTCGAAATGGAGTCTATGTACTTCAATTCGGTCTGGGATCTTGGAGACCAACCAGATAGTGAAAGACCTATCGGTTGCAAGTGGATCTACAAGAGAAAACGAGACCAAGCCGGTAAGGTGCAAACCTTTAAGGCTCGACTTGTGGCAAAAGGTTATTCCCAAAGAGAAGGGGTGGACTATGAAGAAACCTTTTTCTCCTGTTGCCATCTTAAAGTCGATTAGAATACTCTTATCCATTGCTACATTTTATGATTATGAAATCTGGCAAATGGATATCAAGACTGCCTTTCTGAATGGTAATCTTGAGGAGAGTATCTATATGGCTCAACCAGAGGGATTCATACTTCAGGGTCAAGAGCAAAAGCTTTGCAAGCTTAATCGATCCATTTATGGGTTGAAGCAAGCATCTAGATCCTGGAATATAAGGTTTGATACGGCGATCAAATCTTATGGCTTTGAACAAAATATTGACGAACCTTGTGTTTACAAGAAAGTAGTCAATACTGTTGTAGCTTTCTTAGTCTTGTACGTAGACGATATACTACTCATTGGGAATGATGTAGGGTTCCTAACTGACGTTAAGAATTGGCTAGCGACCCAATTCCAAATGAAAGATTTGGGAGAGGCTCAGTTTGTTCTAGGGATTCAGATCATAAGGAATCGTAAGAACAAAGTGTTAGCGCTGTCTCAAGCATCTTATATTGACAAGGTGTTGTCAAGATATTCGATGCAGAATTCCAAGAAAGGTTCGCTGCCTTTTAGGCATGGAATTCACTTGTCTAAGAAACAGTCTCCTAAGACACCTCAAGAGGTTGAGGATATGAGACGAATTCCCTATGCATCTGCAGTTGGTAGTCTTATGTACGCTATGTTGTGTACAAGACCCGACATCTGCTATGCAGTAGGAATTGTCAGTAGGTTCCAGTCCAATCCAGGATATGATCACTGGACAACCGTTAAACACGTCCTCAAGTATCTTAGAAGAACGAGAGACTATGTGCTTGTGTATGGCGCGAAGGATTTGATCCTTGCAGGATACACTGACTCTGATTTTCAGACTGATATAGATTCCAGGAAATCTACATCAGGATCAGTGTTCACTCTTAACGGAGGAGCAATAGTATGGAGGAGTATAAAGCAAGGTTGTATTGTTGACTCCACCATGGAAGCTGAGTATGTCGCAGCTTGCGAAGGAAGCTGTATGGCTTAGGAAGTTCTTGACAGATTTGGAAGTTGTTCCAAATATGAACTTGCCAATCACCCTTTATTGTGATAACAGCGGTGCAGTGGCAAATTCTAAAGAACCTAGAAGCCATAAGCGTGGAAAGCATATTGAGCGGAAGTATCATCTCATCAGGGAGATAGTGCAACGAGGAGATGTGATCGTCACACAAGTAGCCTCGGAGCACAACATTGTTGATCCGTTTACTAAGTCTCTCACGGCTAAAGTGTTTGAGAGACACCTAAGAAGTATACGGCTGCGAGCTGCTCAGTAGGACAGTGGGAGAAACTTTAGATATTTGATATTCTAGTTCTCTCGACCAGCATGTACTTCACTGACGTTTTAGTCCAAGTGGGAGTTTGTTGGGTTTTATGTCCTAAAACTCGTAGTTTGTAAACTGTTTGAATGTAAATATATTATATTTCAATAAAGTTGTTATTGAATTTTAGTGAATTGTGTTTGTATTAACCTATACCAATAACTAACACCCATGGTGATAGTGTGAGTACTTGAACTTCATGTGTGACATGAATGTGAATCAAGTTCAAGTAGACAGCGAAAATGGTCTATAGTATAGGGATAAGGCTGGGTACCTTATCCTGGGGACACTATTGGACGCGGCTCACTTTGTATAGTACAAAACGATGTGATTCGAATCGTTTCATGTAGAGACATGTGAGTGAGGGCGTCCTGTGCAATGAGTTTGCACAAGACCGAACCAAGAAATAAAGTCGCTCTTTCTTTATAACACCATTTACTGTAAAGACCGTTTTTATTTCATTTGATGACTTAGGTAACTCGATCTCAATCCTGAGCTCACTATGAACTCCTGTTTATTTGACCTTATCCTTTGACTTGTACGGGTGAGAGTGGCCTGATCGCCGACTCAATAAGCCTACCATCTTGGGGATAAGATCGAATAAGTGGCTGGGGACATAGTTGTGCGAGATGGAATTCACTCCTACCCGCTTTAAGGGTTAGTAGAGAGGTTGTTCCCTTAAGTGCTGACTCCAGGTCTTGAACAATGGGCCCATCCTCTCCTGATCAGGGAGGAATCTGATTTGATGGTTGGACCACAAATCAATTGTTCATTAGAGGTGTCAGTGGTACTTAAGGAACAAGATATAATACAAGGGTTAAACGGTATAATTGACCCGTTGTGATTATGAACGACCTGTGAAGGATCGACTTACTGATGATAGTTATATCAACAGGACACAATATATCTACAGTGAGGAGAGTGCAGCCCTTGGACTTTAGTGGAGTCTCCGGGGGTTAACGAATGTTGGTTAGTTCGGTTGAAAGAGTTTTGACCGGATAATCTCGTATCGTTGGAGCTCATGATCTGTAGGTCCTTACGGTTCTCCTGGCTAGCTCGGATAAAGCCGTAAAACAATATAAAAGAAAAGAAAAGAATTTGAATCGTTCAAATTCGGGTTTGTGGAAGAAGGATAGACATATTTAAATATGATTTAAATATGGACATATTTAAATATGATTTAAATATGAGATTGGTCTAAAAACATGAATATGATTGATGTGCAAAAAGACGGTTTTCGGAAAACCGGGTTTAATTATATTATTTAATTAATATTTGATATTGAATTAAATAATATTAATTAATATATATATTTTTTTATTAATTAAAAAGTTTAATTAATAAAATAATAATAATTATTATTATTAATAATAATAATAATATATAAATATATATATATATATATATATATATATACATGTGTCTTACATGCAAATGTAAGACACATGTAAGGTTTATATATATACAGAGGGATATATATATATATATGTCATCAGATCAATTATTAAAAAAAAAAAAAAAAAAAAAAAAAAAAAAAGAAAATCAAAATCAAATTGTTAGTGACATTTGGGGTATTCAATTGTGAATTGAATTCTCATTTTTTATTTTCTTCTTCTTCTCCGTCTTCCTCTGCCCTCTACTCTCTGTAAGAAAAATAGTTTTTCTTCAGTGAGCTTCTTCCTTCTTTTCTTTTGTAAAAGGAGTCCCACTACTCCGTTTCTCGGCCCGAGGATAGCGGCATTACCGTGGGTGGTCCACGAAGGTTTCGTGAGAAGGCTCGTTCAGCTCGTGAGGAGCTTTTGGCGTTGAAATTTGAAGGAATTCGAACGACAAGGGTATGTGTTCTAATTTCTCTTTTTCATTGCTTTTGCATGTTTCCGTTTGTTTAAATTGATGAAATTAGAGTGTCTATGATCCAAATCGCTTCCGCTGCGTGCCATGCGCTCCATCATATTAAGCACACAAAAAATGAAAAATTAAATAATTCCCCACACTTTTTCATGCCCAAATTCAAATTTATAACATAAGGCATATATATAATTTTATAAACAAATACTATTGTTATAAAAGGAAAATACAAACAATAGTATTATCTTTAAAATTATATATATTAACATAACATAAAATTCATTATGTTATATGTATATTTGCAGTGGGCCAAGACCCACTGGAAATCTCATGCTACGGTGCCCTAGCACATCTTTAAGCCATTTTCCGCAACAACAGTGTTGCTGCGAACATTATTTTTTTTTTCATTCTTTAATTCTTTCTCTAATGATCTTTCTTCATGACAACCATCATATAGTTAGAGATTGAATATGAAAATATTTTTTTATCATTGAGCCAAAATATGCATATGAAAACATTCATAATCCTTAATGATATAACTCAAATATGCAAAAGCATCCGAATTAAATTTGACTATTCAATCGTTCGAGTAATTCACACAACATGTTGTAAAATAATTCTAAAATCCTATTGAATCGAAATCTTATGAATCAAAGGAAAGACAACATGTTTGATAAAATTAGTAATCTACCATGCAAAAACCGCTCTGATACCACTTGTTGGAATATTTATTGGGAAAACTCCAATATATGATTATTCAAGAATAAATACATTTAATCCAAGAACAAATCATGACATAATTTTAGGATCTAAGCATGGAAGAAAACTAAATTATAGGGCATTAGAATTACCTGAAACCATTGGATTTGATGAATCTATAGCCTTCAACACTCTGTGGTTTGTGGTGTTCCTCATCTATGCAACTCAGACCAATCATGGGCAATCCTCCCTATCAGATGGGGAATAGGAGAGGCTAAAGCAGCATAGCTTATTGGGGACCATAACCTAAACTATATATATGTTGATTCTAGGGTTTCCCATAATACCCTAGGACCAACAGGCTGGTTTCTGCTCAGCAAGCCACACCACTATATGGAAGTCTTGGGCCCATAATCAAGATCACTCAAATGCCCATTAAATAGCCCAAATATAATTGCTATTGAATTTGTTACCCACATATGAATTATTTATTTAATTAATTCCAAAATGTATTGTTTAGGAGAAGTTGTCTATCACACACACGTTTGGGAGTAATAGTTAATTTTTTATTTGTTCGTTGATTAAGTGCATACAATCGATTGCTTTCTTGGTTGTGTAAATGCCTTGATTCTTAAAGCATCGAGATTTGAGTTAGAAGCGTGCATGTTTAGTCCTTAGAGTCGAATTAGAAGTTTACCTTGGTCGAGGACTAGCAAGATTTAGGTTGGGGGTATTTTGATAGCACTCAAAAAGTGCTAATATTTAGATCTTAAGTCTTGAGAATTATAGTAATTATTTGGACTTAATTGATATATTTTGTATAATTTAATTGTTAAGGGGTAAATCGGGCATTTGCGTAAATTCAGAGCTTAAATGAATATTTTAGAACATATTATTAATTAGTCGTTTTGAGTGATTATACTACAATAATTAATTAATCTAATCATAACTCAAAACCGATTAATGGCTTAAAGGTGTTGGATTTGTTAAGGAAATGGGGAGCTCCGGTTCGAGTCAAGTTGGAGCATAATTTCATTATTTTTTGTGAAAGTCAACTAGCTCCCAGACCGATCAACGCCCAAGCCCGCATCCGCAAGGCCCACCATCTCTGAATCAGGCCCAGCGCACCCGTTTCAGCAGCCCATCACGCCCAGATCAGCGCCCTGACGACCTCTCGCCCACCTCGTCGACCTGCGCGCGGTCCAGCGTCGGCCCACACGACCAAATTTAGGCCCAAACCCAGTTTTTTTCAGTTTTCTACGTTTTAAACCCTAAAATCCGCCGCCCTGTTCATCAAAGAGAGAGAAAAATTCGATATTTTTCATTTGGCCTCGGATTTGGTGAGTTTTTCACTAATTTCCACAATTTTGGGGCAATTTTGGATCGATTTTCAACACGTTTGGCTAAGGTAAGTGCTCTAATTTTAGTTTAGAGATTATCTTGATGCTTAGTGAGGGTTCGTTTGAATTTCTAGCTTAGAATTGCATGATTTCTTGCATTCTCTTTCTTGGTATGTATCTCAATAGCATGTGTAGCCTAATTAGGATTGACAACCTAGTTCCTATGCATGTTTTGTCGTTAAAGATTAGGACGTATAATTGCCTCAATCGCCAAGTAACAAAGGTCTCAGGTCCGTTTTAAATTTATTGTTGGTTAAATCGAACTCTAATCCAAGATTAGCGGTCGAAGCCTACGTAAACCCAGGTCCGTTTTAATTTTCTTGTTGGTTAAATCGAACTCTACTATTCAGTAGCGGTCGAAGCCTATGTAAACCCAGGTCCATTTAAATTCCTTGTTGGTTAAATCGAACCTTAATCCAATATTAGCGGTCGAAGCCTGTGTAAACCCAGGTCCGTTTTAAATTTCTTGTTGGTGAAATCGAACCCTAATCCAAGATTAGCGGTCGAAGCCTGCGTAATCCCAGGTCCGTTTTAATTTTCTTGTTGGTTAAATCGAACCCTACTATTCAGTAGCGGTCGAAGCCTGTGTAAACCCAGGTCCATTTAAATTCCTTGTTGGTTAAATCGAACCCTAATCCAAGATTAGCGATCGAAGCCTGTGTAAACCCAGGTCCGTTTTAAATTTCTTGTTGGTTAAATCGAACTCTACTATTCAGTAGCGGTCGAAGCCTGTGTAAACCCAGGTCCATTTAAATTCCTTGTTGGTTAAATCGAACCCTAATCCAAGATTAGCGGTCGTAGCCTATGTAAACCCAAGTCCGTTTTAAATTTCTTGTTGGTTAAATCGAACCCTAATCCAAGATTAGCGGTCGAAGCCTGCGTAAACCCAGGTCCGTTTTAATTTTCTTGTTGGTTAAATCGAACCCTACTATTCAGTAGCGGTTGAAGCCTGTGTAAACCCAGGTCCATTTAAATTCCTTGTTCGTTAAATCGAACCCTAATCCAAGATTAGAGGTTGAAACCTGTGTAAACCCAGGTTCGTTTTAAATTTCTTGTTTGTTAAATTGAACCCTACTATTAAGTAGCGGTCGAAGCCTGTGTAAACCCAGGTTCATTTAATTTCCTTGTTGGTTAAATCGAACCCTAATCCAAGATTAGAGGTCGTAGCCAGTGTAAACCCAGGTTCGTCTTCGTTTTAATAATAAACAAAATTTCACCTTCCCAATACGATGTCTTCGTCCTTTGTCTACCATTTCAATTCTTCAAAGATACACAAAGGGGAGGAAATTGTAGACACCGTATTTGGTCCGGGCATTTGTTTATTATTAATGTTTTTACCTTATTTATTTATTTTTTTTTTATCATATTTGATTGAGTATTTTTAAGTTGTAAATTCACTTTTTATTATGTATTTAATTAATTTCGAAAATTGGAGAAAATAACAAAAATGATGTTTTAATGGTTTGTGAAGGATTTTCACCTAATTTGACAAATAAAATTAGCATTTTATGAGTATAAAATTTATAAGTCATTTTAGGGTTGGTTGCACAAATAGCAATCAGGCCCAAACTAATTGCAAATTTAGCAAACTTTAAAATGTTTTGCAAATATGGCAAAAAAACCCGTTTCTATCACTGATAGACTTTATTATATCACTGATAGACTTCTATCAGTGATAGACTATTATCACTGACAAAAATCTATAAAAAGCTGAGGTGATCAGCGATAGACTTCTATCAGTCATAAGATATCAGCGATAGAAATTGCTATATCCGCAAAATTTTTAAAAACATGCTATATTTGCAAACAATAAGTCTTAAATTGTCATTTACTACAATTTCCCGTCATTTTATGGCTAAAATTTAATATTGATTTATTTCTATCCAATGAATATAAAATATTTAATTCATATTTGGATTAATAATTTGATATTCATTTATGAGTATAAATTATTTAATTCATTTTTGGATTAAAATTTGATATTCATTTATGAGTATAAATTATTTAATTCATTTTTGGATTAGAAATTTAATATTCATTTATGAGTATAACATATTTGTTCATTTTTGGTCAAAATCCGTTTCAATTAAGAATAAAATTTCGAGTCATTAATTGTTTGATTTTAACCTTGTTTGACGTTCTCATCGTCTATAAATATCGGGTAAAGAATCATTCAGAGGACGGAAGAGAAGATCGGAGCGAAAGGCTCCGAAAACGACAAAAAATATTAGAGCGAAAGGCTAGTCATTTGGAGAGAGAAAAGTTAGTTTTAATAGTCAAAACTCTTATTTGACTAATTTAAAATAATTTCCTCTTTTCTCCATTCCTATCTCATGCAAAAAAAACCAACAACCACCATCTTCATCCAACTATCATCTGAAATTGGCAACCACGAGCACGACAACGGCGAACCACGAGCTTGAATGAACGACAGCTCCCTCATGGTGATGGAAGACACAAACAACGTGCTCGAATAGAGAAGAAGAAGGTCTGATTTTTTAAGTTTGAATTATTTACAAAAATGCCATAAATTATGTTATTTATAAATTTGCCATGGCATGCTTAATTACAAAACTGCCCTCCTTGTTAATTATTTGTTTACAATTTTGACATTTGATTTACAATTTAATGTTTGACATCTTATTTTTCTATTAAGTTATGATATATTTTCCTTTTCAAAATTTAAGATTTTTAGGTATCTTTCAACTTTACCTTAATTTAAGTTTGTAAAATACTTATTGATTCTTAATTACTTATTCCAAATAAATTTTAGATTTGCCCTAAATTGGAATTTTTCTAAATAAACTTCAATGTAGTCTTATAGTTCATATTTAATAATCTTTCTTAAGTAATGTATTTTTTTAAAAAAACATAGTATTTATTTGAGGGTTGAGTAATGTTACTTCGTAGAGTTTCGACTCTCGTGCAAGCATACGAAAATCCTTCCAATCACTTCATAAAATAACAAATCAATATGTTTTTAAAATAAAATATTATCATATAAATCCTAGGACGGAATTGGGATAAATTTCTCAAATTGTTGAGGTAAACAATTTCCTTTAAATAAAAGGAAATTTAATATGATAATTAACTAAGGATAATTCTCCCCTCAATATATCAAACTCTTACTTTATTTTTAAAGTTAGGAATTGATTAAATGAGACATTATTTTTTTTATAAAAACTATTTGTTTATTTTCTCAAATTAAGGAATTTTTAAAGTTAATTGGATAATATAAGATAAAATTCGGCTACCGTTTTAACGGGTGTTGTAGGGTGCTAACACCTTCCCTACACTCAACTGACCCCCGAACTTGATTTCTGTTTTCATTGACCAGGTTTTGTTTTAAGGTGACCAATCACACCCAAAATGGTTGATGGTGACTCCATCTCTTTTATTTTTAAAACAAAACTCTTAAAAGAGGACGTCGGCCGCTCCGCGTCGCGATGACGTTGCGACAGTGTGTATTTGAGTAGAAGGTTGCTTTTAAGTCCTTATGCGATAAATGAACATAATTAGGCTTGTTTGTACTTAAATAAGCACTTTTGTGCGCTTTCAGGTTTCGCGAGGATTTTTCCAAGGGAGCATCAAGCCCGGAAGGCTGTGACGAAGATCAACAAGGTTTTCCGAACGCATAGCGGCAGCAAAGCTGGCACTTTTATGATAGAGCGATATACGTAGCGGAAGCGATTTTGGATCGATGATACTCTAATTTCATCAATTTAACATTTAGGAAACATGATCAAACGATGGAAATAAATAAATTAGAATACATACCCTTGAAGTTCCAATTTCTTCAAGCTCCGCCGCACGTTCCTCGTCACGGACTCTTCCGGCCTCTTCTCACGAACGCCCCGAGTGATGGAGCGATAAACGTGATAACTCCATTTTGGAGCTAATTATCACTCCCTAACTCTAGCTAAAAGCCGTGGTTAATTGATTAATTTGTCTTGTTTATATGAAAATTGCGGCATAGAGCTCATGGTGTCCAAGGGACGCGTTTCGGGGCTAAGGAAGTTGTTTTAGCACTCCGGGATTGCATCGGGAGATGGGGAGGCTCAACAAAGAAGAATTTGGAGAAAGGTGCCATGCAAAGGCAATTTTCCAGCCCCAAACCCGAGAGCAAGTGTCGAGCGGAAGCGTCGAGACGCTTGCTCAACGCTGCCTGGCGTCGGGACACTCCAAAGAGGCGCGCGTGCTGAGAATTATCGGGGCAGCCTCGAAACGCTGGCCTAGCGTCTCCACGCCATCGCGATGCACGCGCTGAGTTTTTTAGGTCGCAGCGTCGCGACGCTGGCCTAGCGTCTCAACGCTACGATGAATTATATAGGCTCTAAAGATGCTTTTTCTTCATCCTCTCCGCGGTTTTCTCTCGGTAGTCCGCCATTGTTAGGCATTTTGAAGCTTTTCTTTTAGTTTTTTGCTTGGTAACCGTGTAGGATTTGGGATTGATTAGGGATTTTTGCTAAGACTTAATGTTTTGATAATTATGCATATTAGTTCTGTTTTGGCTTGATTTCTTGTATGCATTTATTGTTCTTGCTTAATCTTTGCATGTGTTAGATTTCTAGACGGACAATCTCGCTTTCTAGCATGTGTTATTGTTATAGACTAGCGATGTCGTGCCTCTTCTTATCGACCTAGTAACACAGAACAATAGAACAAATCGAAGCATCGTGTTATTCATGTTAACTGTTGATTACTTTAGGGTTGCGGGGTAGTTAGTTAGCATTTAGGATGTATAATCGAACGTTCGTCGTGGAGCGCTAGTGACTGTTCGGGGTTACATTGGGGTTGATCACTCTAATTTGATTGTGAATACTGTTTAGTTAGGATTGCGAAGTTCTAATTAATTAATATGAAGCCGGTTGCTTTAGGGTTCCCGGGCAACCGTTCACGTGCATGTAATTTGATAGCGATATCTTTAGAATTAAATGATGAACATTAGTATGCTTAGCAAAGTCCCGAAATCTCCCAAATCCAACACTTTTCAATATCATTCGTATTTTTCCGTTAGAGCATTTTTCACTTTTTTGCATGATTAAAAACCCCCTGTTTTGTGACAAAACCTCCCAATAAATTTAATTGCATCTCAAACTATTAATTTCAGTTCTTGTTCCCTCTCTGTGGTTCGACCCCGTTACCGCGAGCTGCAAAGCTAAAAGCTACGGGTTTTATAAATTTATTTTGGCAAGCCTCCACAGCTTGAATTTGGAGTACACCAAAAGTACGTCTACCAAAATATGCGTCGTTGCCGGGGAGGGCAATTAAAAATTGAAATTATGTTTGATTTAGACTTAGGTTGATTGGTTGTGTTTCTGAAATTTTTTTCTGATTTGTTTGTGCATGTTTAAAATTTTGTTGTTGTATGACCCGTTCTTCTAAGCTAAGTGGATTGCAGTGTATACCTGAAATAGACAGAAAAGAGCGGAGGTTGAGGAGAGAAGCCCGCGAGGGGCGAAGGTTGTTTGAAGAAGAAGGAGTTGATCCCTTCTTGCGCGAGGAGATGGCACAGGGAGATGTGCCCAGGACATTGAAGCAGCTGGCAGCGCCAGATCTGAACCAGCAGCCGCTCTGCATCACATACCCCGTGGTAGCAGGTAATTTTGAGTTAAAGTCGGGTTTAATTCACCAGTTACCTTCTTTCCATGGCAATGCAGGCGAGGACGCGAACAAACACCTGATGGAATTCCACTGTGTGTGTTCGGGGATGAAGCCCCCAGGCGTCACGAAGGAGCAGTTGAATCTAAGGGCATTCCCCTTTACGTTGAAGGACAAAGCCAAGGACTAGCTTTACTATTTGCCCTCCGGTTCGATCACGACGTGGCAAGAGATGAAGAGGGTGTTCCTGGAAAAGTATTTTCCTGCCTCTCTTGCCACCACGTTGAGGAAGATGATACACGGGATTACCCAAGACGTGGGTGAGTCTCTACACGAGTATTGGGAACGCTTCGGGCACCTGTGCGCGAGCTTTCCGCATCATCCAATAGCCGACCAGCTTCTAATTCAATATTTTTATGAGTGTATGACACCTCATGATCGGCAGATGATCGACGCAGCGAGTGGAGGAGCACTGATTGACAAGACCCCAGTTGAGGCCAAGCAATTGATAGCAAATATGGAAGTTGTTACCTCGCCAAAAGTCCGTTATTTAGGGCTATATTTACCTTTAAATCATGCACATTCTTGAGTGTTTTTGTTAGGAGTTAGCTTAATGTGTGCATAAATGTGAGAATTTGAGTAATGATGCTAAAATAAGACTTATTTGGAAAAGGAAAGAAAAAGGATGCAAAATGATGTAAAACAAGCTAAAATGTACATTGCAGGAAACTTTGCGGAAACATTGCTGAAACCGCAATGAAGCATTGTGGCCCTCGCAAGGAAACAGTCGTTGCTGCTGCAATTCTTTCCAGCCGTCAGTCGTTATTGACTGAGATTTTCAAGCCGTCAACTCTTCCAGCTGCTGCCACATGTCAAGCTGGACTACCTCACAAAGTTGAATGGCGATCCACGATTAATGAGCAACCTTTTGGAACCACCTAGAGGCTATAAAAGGAGACATATGATGAAGTAAAGAAACAGCTCAGAACCGTGGAGTTCTCGGTTGCAAAGCAATCTACAGACGAATTTCCTTCTCCCAGTTGTTGGAACGAAGAAATCAGCCCTTGGCGTCGATAATTCGAGAGGAAGAAGAGAAGATCCTTCTTCTCTTTTGATTGAATTCATCCCCAAGAACAGCTAATCTTCTCCTTCATCCGAGGCGTTTGCGACGAGGAGATCCGTGCACTTTTACAAGCTTCTTCTACTGTTTTCTCTCTATTGTTTCCATTTGCAACATTGATCTGGATCGTTACTTCTACATCCATTATTCTTTACTGCTTTCGAACCTTTGCACGTCCGTTTATGAAGTATTTGTATTCGGTTTTTAAAGAGTAATCAATTAAGTTTCTTGAGTTCTTCATTTTGTTATCTCTTATTCATTTGTGTTTACCAAGTCATTTAAATCATGATCAATCAATCCTTCTCTTTTACCTTGGAAACCATGTGTAACTTATCTAAGAAGGGTCTACTAAAGATGAATCTGTAGGCTAGAAATACGAGAATTCAACATGTAGGATAGTATGATTGCATTGAATGTATGTAAGCTTCATCCCACGGACAATTTCGACCGACCATCCATTTTGTCTAAAGAATTCCTAACCTCCGGAAGGAGTAAGAGTTCATAGTCATCCATTTATGCTAGCCTTTCATGGTAACCAGAAAACGACCTAGGAATAGGCGTTCTCCTAGCACGTTCATTAGCTTGCTTGTATAAATAGGTGTTTATGTCTTACTTGGAGATGAGTGAACTAAAGATCTAATGCATGTAATCGAGAGATGCATGAGACTGAGCTAAGACGATGCATGATATGTTAATCTACTGCTGAATAATCGTAGCTAAGTGCCTATAGAAGAGTCTTAAGTTGACCTTGCTGCTTTACTTTACATTAAAAACGTTGCTAATTTATTGCTAGATTATTGCGAGAACCGCAATAAAACTTTCCTGCTTTTTGCCTTAGTCTTTTTATTAGCTTTTTATCTTTGCGATTTTATTGCTGAATAATTGCGAGACCCGCAATTATTCTTTTTCACATTATAGCTTTATCTTTTACTTGTTTGGTTCTTACACTTGCTTTCTTCTTGCATTCTTTATCATTTCGGTACATCAACCCCAAATCTACCCAATTTAAGTGACCTTATCTAATTTAGCACCTCAACTCGTTAGTAACTAAACTCAATCTCTGTGGGAAAACGAATTAAAAAAATACTTACACTTGCTGCAGACCATGTATGCTTGCATGATCTGAGTGCTCTTCGCATTACATTTTATTTACACACTAGGCACGCAACAAGTTTTTGGCGTGATAACTCCATTTTGGATCTATTAAATACTTCCTAAGTATAGCTAAAGTCCGCATTTAAATGTTTAATTTATCTCGGTTGTAGGAGAAATGCGGCAAAGAGCTCGTGCGTCCATTGGACCCGTTTCGGAGCTAAAAGTGGAGTTTTAACGCCCCGGGAGTGCATCGGGAAAGGGCAAGTCAATCCAAGAAGAAGCGGACCAAAATTGCCTAGGAGACGCAATTTTTCCGGCCCCAAACCCGAGAGCTAGCGTCGAACAATAGCGTCAAGACGCTAGCTCGACGCTGCCGAAGCGTCGAGACCCTGCTGCGGCGTCGAGACGCTCCGGAGGAGGCGCGCGCAAGGAATTATCGGGCCAGCGTCGAGACGCTGCCCTAGCGTCTCGACGCCATCGCGAGGCGCGCGCAGATCACTTAGGGCGTAGCGTCGCGACGCTGCCCTAGTGTCTCGACGCTACGTCGATTTAAAGAAGCTGTAATGACGATTTCTGAAGGAGTTTTTTGGACATTCTTGTTCGGTTTTTCATCTTCTTCCTCTCGGCTTTTCTTCATTTTTCACCTTAGCTCCGCCATTTGTGGCTGGTTTATGAGCTTGTAATTTCTATTAGCTTAAAGACGACTTCCATGACTTCCCTTGGAGCGGTGATGCCAACCCGTTCCATGGTTTGCTAAGGTAACGTGAACGGTTTGGGATAAATTTGAGGGATTGTTGTTAGACTTTTTAGCTTTGATAATCCATGCTTAGTTTACAAATTGGTGGCTGATTTGTATGCATTTATCATTCTTGCTTCACCCTACGCATGTGTTAGATTTCGCCGATTGACACTCGTGTTTTCTAGCATTTTGTTAATGTTAAAGAGTAGCGATGTCGTGCCTCTCACTAATCGACTAGTAACACAGAATGATAAAACTAAACCAGAGTATCGAGTCATGCATGATGGTTGTTGGTTGCATACAGCGTTTGCGGGCAACTAGTTAGCAATTAGATTACGTGATCGAATGTCTGTCGTGGTTAGCTAGTGACTATCTAGAGTCAATTTGGGGCTGATCACCCTAATGCAATTTTAGATAATGTTTAATTAGAACTGTGTGGTCTAATTAATTTCTATGGAGCCGGTTACCTTGGGCCTTCTCGGGTAATCGACCGTGTGTATTACAAACTGCTCGCCTTAGATTTGTGTTAAATGATAAGCTGAAGATGTCTAACAAATAAATCCCGAAAATCCCCAAACCGTGCACTCGTCTCTCTCTCTCTCTTTATTTCTTTCGTTAGCGTTTAATTCATTACTTTGCATGCTAAACATCCCCCGTTACAAAAACCCAATCAATTAATTAATTTCAATTTTAATTTAATTTTAGTCATAACCTTCTCCTTGAATCGACCCTGTTACCACTAGCTGCAAAGCTTTGGTTAATAGGCTTACAAATTTTATTTTGGCGAGTCTCGACAACTCGAATTTGGACTACCCTAAAAGTAAGTCTGCCAAAATTGGCGCCGTTGCCGGGGAGAAGGCAAAAATTTGATTGAAATTATGATTGACTTTGAATTTGGTTGATTGATGGTGTGCTGATTTTTTTTTCTGTTTGTAGTTGTATGTTTAAATTTTTGTTTGTGTATGACCCGTGATTCTGAGATTAGTGGATTGCAGTTTATACCTGAAATCGAAAGAGAAGAGCGGCGGTTGAGAAGAGAGGCCCGCAAGGGGCAGAGACTGCCAGAGGAAGAAGACAATCCCTTCTTGTTTGAGGAGATGGCGCAAGGAGAAGCGCCGCGGACGCTGAAACAGCTGGCAGCGCCAGATTTGAACTTCCAACCCCTGTGTATCAACTACCCCGTGGTAGCAGGTAACTTCGAATTAAAGTCTGGTTTAATTCACCAGTTGTAAGGAATGTATCACTAACTCCTAGGAAGTTTCTAAGATGGTTATGGGGGTCCTCATTTTCCACTCCAAAGAATTGTCCCACAGTGGACAACATTTGGAACATTACTGGCTTTAACTCGAATGAGTTGGCAGTAATTTCAGGGCGGATTATGCTTGGGTTTAGCTCCCCAGGCATAGGTACTAGGTAGGAGAGGATGGCACTATCCTTATCATTCGCTATTTCGATGGGATTGCGAGTGGTAGGTACCGGATTTGGGACTGGTCTGTCCATTTCTTCTTGATAAGATTGCGGAGACTCTACGGTTTCAGCAATTATTTGAGGTATAGAGGGTTGGTTAAAGAGACGTTTCTTAGCTCTATTTATGGCCCTAAGTAATCTCTCAGGCTCAGGATTGAACTCTAGATCGCTACTTGAAGGCTCATTCATAAACTAACCCAATGGTACCTGCAAAAGAAATGAAAATAGATCAGCTCCAATAGATAGTAAGAATTGGTTTTCTAACTTAACAATTTTCGTTTTCACTAAACTAAATCCCCGGCAGCGGCGCCAAAAACTTGTTGCGTGCTCAATGTTTAAAAGGAATATGCAATAAGAGAGCACTCAGAACATGCAAGCATACATGATCTTGTAGCAAGTAGTAAGTATTTTTTCATTCGTTTTCCCACAGAGATTTATTCTTAGTTACTCGCGAAGTGTATTGTTAAGCAAGAATGGGTGGATTTGATGGGGTAGATTTGGTTTTAAATTGCCTAATTACTAAGGAATAAGTAAAGGATAGCAACATAAACAAGTGCAAGTCAATGATAAACTCAAACGTAAAGAGAAGAGATTAATAAACGAAGAGGGAAATGGCTAAAACAGAATTTTTAACCGAAAGAATTGCGGGAACAGCAATTATACCGCAATGTTACTAACAGCGAAAGTGTGTAAAAATGTGGAAACAAGGACTACTAATGACTCCTCTATTGGCTTTTTCACACGATTCTCAAGCATTAGATCAACTCACTATGCATCAAACTAACTCATTCTCATGTATCTTCCGATTTCATGCATTAGATTCTTTAGTTTACTCATGTCCAAGTAAGGTCTTAAGCATCTTGTTAAAACAGTAAGTTGTGATTTGTACTAGGAAAACGCCTATTCCTAGGTCGTTTTCTGGCTACCTTGAAAGGCTAGCATGAGTGTATGACTCTGAACTCTTACTCCTTCTGGAGGTTAGGAGTTCTTTGGACAAAATGGATGGCCAATCGAAATTGCCCGTGGGATGAAGCTTACATACAATCAATGCGTTCGAGAGCTATCCTACATGCTTGGTTCACGTGTTTCTTCCTACAGAGTTGTCATTAGCATGCCCCTATGTGACTTAGTTACTCATGGATGCAGATAGAATAGAAAGAGTAGATGAAGAAGACATGCTTAGAAGAAGATTAAAGTTAAAACAGAAGCTAAAGGCAGTAACAGAGAAGGTAAAGTAACTTGTGACTTGGTGAAAATAGTACTTCGATTTATTAAGAATTGAACTAAACAAATGACAGCCTTAGAGAACTAAAGTAAAGCAGACAGCAAAGAAATGAATTAAAGTAGCTATTGGAAAGGAAATAACAACAGACAGTAATGCAAATGGGAAAGTAAAGTAGAAAGCAATGAAGTTGAGCGTGATCGCCTCGACGCAGATGCCTCGGCTGAAGGGAGAGAAAGGCAAGCCTTGCTTGGATGAATCTAATCAGAAGAGAAGATGAATCTTCTCTCCTTCCTATCAGATTATCGATCCGAACAGCTAAGCTTTCCAACCCAACAGACGGAAGAGAAAAACAGGAGAAAGAATTGTGCTGCGAAGAGACTTCTACGATTTTCAGATGTGTTTCAACCCTCCTCTTTGACCTCCTTATATAGTATTCTGCAGGTGCGATTGGGCCAAGGAGAACCATCCATTCTCAACGTCGTACTTCTACGTGGCTGGAGGAGAAAGAACGAATCCCTGAAATATCGGATCACAACAGAAAAAGGTTAGCCAACTTACGGATTTCACTTAAAACATTGCGGTTTTAGCAATGTTTCCGCAATGCCTCCGCAATGCACAAGTTTCATTCCTTTAACTTCATTTTTAATTCCTTTTCTTTCCTTTTGCATATAAGTCCTAATTTAGCTTCCTTCTTCTAATTCTCATATATAAGCATAGGTTCAAGTAACACACCCCCAAACTTTTGGAGACGTAACACACCCCCAAACTTAAGGTTTTGCTCGTCTTCGAGCAATCTAAGGACTTACTTAGGCTGCTGTTTTATCCTCTCTAACCACTTGCTGACTCCCCTAAGCTCCTATCTATGGCAGTGCTGTCCTGTGACACACTTCTAAGTTTACAACTACCCTCTTACTTTGCTTCTTCTGACTTCGCATGCCTAATGCTCCTACTGTCTCATTAACTCCCTACGACTGATCTACTTGCTTCTGTCATATCGTGCAACTATCCCTAAGGTTTCAAATTCTACCTAGCTTTACCCCAGACTCAGTACATGCTTCTAATTTTTACTTTTGAGCTACCTAGGATTCCTTAGAGTCATGCCAGTCTTAGTATAAACTAGTGACAGTAGTACATTTAGAGAACAACCTAAACCCTGGCATCACTACATTGGACATACATTCATCTCCCTAAACAACCCTACAAGCTACAACTTTGTGCTTAGCTAATTGAGGATCGGAGTTCTTTTTATTCAGGACACCCAAGCCACAAAGTTGCAACTCCTAGGTATACATTCTTCTTCCCTATTTCTTCCTTTTTTCTTTCTTACTTAGGTGGAGCCTCTCCTTTGGTTGCCTTTTGATGCAATGCCACTTGTAGGTTACACACTTGGCACTGATTACTCAGCAACTTTAAGAGAGACACCCCTCTTTATTCTATTTTTCATCATTTTTTCAGTTCATCATTTTTTTTTTTTGTAAAGGAGAAGAAGAATGCTTATGCTTAAAGGGAGAGAGGAATGTTCCTAGGCCTAGGGTGGCCTCCCCCAAACTTAAACTACTCATTGTCCCCAATGAGTGTCTGAGGTGGCACACCTACAAACTTATCCTAGAAGCATCTAGTCTAGGGCAAAACAAAGAGAATCTAAAAGTCCTAGGGATAGAAAGAACATTCTCAAAGCAAATATCTCAGCAGCAGAAATTTGAAAAAAAAACAGTAAGGAAGGACTTAAAGCTACGCATGCTGAGCATTTTAAGAGACTAATTTAAACTATCAAAGGTGCCTTAAGACACTCATCCAGCATGCTTATAGATAGGCTATATAAGGTAGTCAAGACAGCAGCAAAAGAACAAAATTAAAACAGAACCAGCCTAGCTAATCAGTCAGTAAAAAACATGCAATTACTAACAAAAATTGCGGATTCCGCAATAATTTCGCAATGGATAACAGGGCAGATATATCAGTGATCAAGGCCCCTATGCATGCTCTTTCCAGTCATTCCAGCTATACAAAAAGGAAACTAAAACAACCTACCTATTCAGATACCATCAGACTATACTAAACAAATCTAAACAACAAAAATAAAGAACTAAAGACAGATCAAATATTAACTCAAAATAACAGAATTCACACAGTTTAACGAAAAGCAAAGTATATTTTTTTTTGTAGGGAACAGAAATACTCCCTTGAGTGCTCTTCAGACTAGCACTCAGACGTCCTCATCATCACCTCTCCGTGCTCATGGAGGTGCCCATGGCGTCAGCAGATCAGTGGGGAACTCTGGAAAGATGCAGCCCAACTGATCCGCCACATCCTTATCCCTTGCTTGAGCATACTCAGCCCATTGCGCCATCTTCTTCTGCAGGTCCATCAGGCAGGCCATCGATAGAGACTGAGCAGCAGCCAGGCCGTCTAACTCAAACTCCATGTTCCCCTTTCGTCGCATTCGCAGGCCTGTAGGCAGCTCCAGGTGCCCCGTGTAGGCCAGCTGCCTCTCCATCCTCTCAATTGCTACACCTGCACGTAAGCAAAGCTTAGTGATTGTGTTGGGGAAGAAGAGTGGACCCTTACCTTTTTTGGCACAGTCTGCGATTGAGGCTGCAATGACCTCACCAACATTGATTGTGAGGCCCCTCATGATCGCATAAACCAGCAGCGATCTTCCTTGGTTGATGGTGGTCTCGTGGGTCACTGGGGACAGCCTTCTGCGCACGAAAGAAAACCATACAACTGCCTTTGCCGTCAGGGTTGCACTCATCAGAGTGTGCTTCCCATTGCGCGAAATCGTCCACGCTGCCTCAGGTTGGCCGATGATCCGTAGTGCTTCCTCCAGGACGGCCTCAGTTGGCGCATCAATGATCCTTGCATAATCAGTGTGCTTCTGCCCCTTGAGGCCATAGGCTTCATTGATCGCCTTAGCTGAGAAGTCCACCTCGATTCCCCTGACCACAGACAAGCCATCCTCAGGGTTCATCAGGTTGGCGTAGAAATCGTACACCATGCTGGAGTAGGCGGGGATGGGCGGTCAGCACAGTTCTTCCCACCCATGATTGGTGATCCCTGCGCGCAAGAATTACGGCAGGTTTGCCAATGCGTCAAGGAACCCCTTCTCATGGAGCAGGTCCCGTTTCCTCAATTCAGTGCCTCTTGACTCAGCATCAGAAGACACATACCTCACAGTTTGAGGTTCATCTTCGGGGTACAGCTTGGCTTTCCCCTTATCTTTTGCTTTGGTTGATTCAGCAGCCTCGATCTTCAACCTCTTCAATGACGGCTCACCTCTATCCTTCCTTTTCTTGGACTTCTTCGACGCTTTTGGCCGTTTGGCCTTGATGACCTTGGTGGCTTTCTTTCTCAATCGTGCCCTGGTGGTGATCTGTTGGAGGCAATCCCCCAACGTTTCATCCATTGAATCTTCCCCCTTTGCTGGGCTATCGGGGCAGACTTCCCTCAAAGGAGAGAAGACCTCTTCTTCCTCAGCCGCTTCATCGCCCTGCGCCGATTCTTGATGCTCTTCATTTGGGATTTCAGGCTCAGGCGTCTGGGATACTGGTGACGCCTCAGGGTCTGCGGCGGTGGAGTTTGTTCAGAGCTCTGTGGAGATTGTTCAGGCTCGGGGCTTCGCGCTGGTGGGGATGGAGAAGAGCTTTGTCTAGCCGTCTCGTAGGATGGACGACCACTTTCTTGACTCTCCACAGAGGGAGTCTTTTTCTTGATCGCTACGTCGTCAACAGCCATACTCCACTTCCTCTTCTTGGGCGTTCTTGCTGGTTCAGATGGCCCAGCATGGATCTCCGTCACCACCTTCCACTTCTTCTTGCGGACAGGCAGCTTGGGAAGTCGTTCGGTTCGCGCGGCTTCGGCATCTGCTAAGGCGAGGAGTGCCTCTCTCGCAGCTACCTCTGCTTCAGCGGCCTTCTTCTTGGAAGCAGATCTCTCAGCCCTTGTTAGCACCATGGTGGAATCGTAGAAATCTGGAAAGAGGAATTGCAGAGGAAGAAGGAGAGAAATTTCTTGAAGTTCAGTGAATGAAGGAAGCGTATGGGCCACCGCTATTCCAACGGCTATTTGTAATGATGAAAATCCCAACGGCTATTTCTGTTGCGGATTCAGCAAATCCATCGCAATTAAGTGGCCGTTGGAGATTTCCTCGTTTCAAATGCCAATATTTCCTCAACTTAATCTTTGATTTGGCCCAATATCTTCCCCGATTTTTTATCCTGGATTCATCTCCTTGATTCCCTCTTTCGATCCCCTATTAAAAGAAATAAAATCAACATCAAATTCGTAATAAAAATTACACACAAACATACACAAATAATAACCGAAAGAATAGCAAAAAATAGACTAAGGCATAGCCTCGCATGGACGAGCACAGTGATCACTCGTCCTCTCTCGGTTTCATTTTCAAGTTTCAGCCAAGAGGAAGGTCGAGAGAGTCTTCACATCTTCTTCCTCATAATAATGCTTCAATCGTGCACCATTAACCATGAATGGTTGCCCGTGCTGCAGGTTCCTAATCTCGATTGCACCATGAACAAACACGTTAGTTATCACAAAAGGACCTGACCATCTGGACTTAAGTTTGCCTGGAAATAATCTCAACCTTGAGTTAAATAACAAGACAAGCTGGCCTTTCTTAAAGTCCTTAATCCTAAGTCTACTGTCATGCCAAATCTTGGTCTTTTCCTTATACATTTTAGCATTTTCATAAGACATATGTCTCAGCTCATCAAGCTCATGTAATTGCAGAGACCGCAATGTTCCCGCATCGGTCACTCAATAATTCAGTTCTTTCAAGGCCCAAAATGCTTTAATTTCCAATTCGAATGGTAAGTGACATGCTTTGCCATACACAAGTCTATAAGGAGACATACCTAGGGGTGTCTTATATGCAGTTCTATATGCCCAAAGTGCATCCTCGAGTTTAAACGACCAATCTTTTCTATTAGGTTTGACCACTTTTTCGAGTATGTTTTGAATCTCCCTATTTGATATTTCAGCTTGGCCATTCGAATGTGGGTGATAAGGGGTGGCTATTCTATGTCTAACATTGTATTTAGCCAACACTTTTTCCATAGCTTTATTAATAAAGTGTGTCCCTTCATCACTAATTATAGCACGAGGTGTACCAAACCTAGTAAAGATATGTCTATTAAGGAACTTAATGACTGTTTTGGCATCATTGTTTGGACATGCTATGGCTTCTACCCATTTAGATACATAGTCTACAACTACAAGTATGTAAAGGTTACCTGCTGATGGGGGAAATGGTCCCATGAAGTCAATGCCCCACACATCAAAGAGCTTTAACTCTAGGATGTAAGTGAGAGGCATCTCATCCTTTCGACTAAGGTTACCTGTTCTCTGGCATTCATCACAGCTGTGTGCGTATTCGTGGGCATCTTTGAAGATTGTGGGCCAGTAGTAGCCACTCTGGAACACCTTTGCAGCTGTTCTTTGGCCACCAAAGTGTCCACCATAGGGGGTTGTATGGTAGTGCTGCAGCACAGACTTCGCCTCAGCAGCTGACACACACTTCCTCAGCAAACCATCTGCACATGTCTTGTAGAGTGTAGGATCATCCCATATGAACTTCCTAGCTTCATGCAGGAACCTCTTCTTCTCTTGGCCTCCCTTGAAAGTTGGTAGTACCTGCGATGCAAGGAAGTTAGCAATATCAGCAAACCAAGGTTCCTCATCGTTATCACGATGTGCTAACACAAAGACATGCTCATCGATAAAGGCATCAGAAATTGCGGTTTCCGCAATTTTATCGCAATTATGTTGCAATCGAGAAAGATGATCCGCAACCACATTTTCGCATCCTTTCTTATCTCTAATGTCTAGATCAAACTCTTGCAGTAACAACACCCATCTAATCAACCTAGGCTTAGCATCAGCCTTCCTCATAAGGTATTTAAGTGCAGAATGATCAGTGTACACGATTGTCCTAATGCCTACAATGTAATTCCTAAACTTCTCGCAGGCAAACACTACAGCTAGCATCTCCTTTTCCGTGGTTGTGTAATTACATTGTGCCTCATTAAGTGTCTTACTAGCATAGTATACAGGGTGTGTTAGCTTGTCAATCTTTTGTCCTAGCATAACCCCTACAGCATAGTCACTTGCATCACATAACATCTCAAAGGGAAGGTCCCAATTTGGTCCTACTATAATAGGTGCTTTGACTAGTGCTTCCTTAAGGGTTGTCCAGGCTAGTAAACATTCTTTAGAGAAGATGAATGGCTTATTCAGCTCTAGAAGCTCACACAAAGGTTTGGAGATCTTGGAAAAGTTCTTAATGAACCTTCTATAGAAACCTGCGTGTCCTTAGAAACTTCTAATGGCTTTCACATTCTGAGGTTCTACTAACTTCTCTATTATTTCAATCTTGGCCCTATCGACCTCTACTCCTGCTCTAGACACTCTATGACCTAGGACTATCCCTTCTTCCACCATGAAGTGGCACTTTTCCCAATTAAGGACTAGGTTGGTCTCCTCACACCTAGCCAGGACTTGTCCTAAGTTCTCTAAACAATTTGTAAATGAATAACCAAAGACTGAGAAGTCATCCATAAATATCTCTATCATGGATTCATCTAAGTCAGAGAAGATTGCCAACATGCACCTTTGGAACGTTGCTGGTGCATTGCATAAGCCAAAAGGCATTCTGCGAAAAGCAAATGTTCCAAAGGGACAGGTGAAGGTTGTCTTCTCCTGGTCCACAGGGTCTATGGTGATTTGGTTATATCCAGAATAACCATCTAAGAAGCAGTAATAAGCTCTACCAGCTATCCTATCTAACATTTGGTCGATAAATGGTAAAGGGAAATGATCTTTTTTTGTTTCCTTATTCAATTTCCTATAATCCATACAAACTCTCCATCCTGTAATAGTTCTAGTTGGAATCAGTTCATTGCTCTCATTCACTACTACAGTCATCCCCCCCTTCTTAGGTACACATTGAATTGGACTCACCCACTGACTACTAGCTATAGGGAAGATTACACCTGCATCTAACCACTTTATGATTTCTTTTTTAACTACCTTTTTCATAGAGGGGTTCAACCTACGTTGGTGATCTACTCGGGGTGTATGCTCTTCTTCTAATATTATCTTATGCATGCAGTAAGAAGGGCTAATGCCTCTGATGTCAGCAATCGTCCATGCAATAGCCTTTTATATTGCTTAAGTAATAAGATTAACTCAGTTTCATGCTTTGCACTTAATTTGGACGAGATAATAACAGGCAGAGTATCATTGTTTCCTAAATATGCATACTTAAGATGAGTGGGTAAGGGTTTTAATTCTAAGATAGGTGGATGCTCAATGGATGGCTTTAATGGATTCATGGATCTGTCAGTCAAGTCACTATTCATACAAACATGCTGTATTTTATCTACAGGTATATCCATTATTTCATAAACATTTAAATCAGTTAAATCTAATTGTACATAATCATTGGAATGCTTTATTCACAATTCATGCTCAAGTTGTTCTTCCATTAGTGAATCTACAATGTCCATGCTAGCACAAGATTCAGAGTCAGAGGGGTACCTTAGGGCTTTAAAAACACTAAACTTAACCTCCTCATCATGAACCCTCATGGTGAGCTCACCTTTTTGGACATCAATCAGGGCCCTACCTGTGGCTAGAAATGGTCTGCCTAATAGGATGGGGACCTCCTTGTCTGCTTCATAATCCAGGATGATGAAATCTGCAAGGAAAATAAACTTGTCAACCTTTACAAGAATATCCTCAATCTTACCCTCAGGGTATGCTATGGATCTGTCTGCAAGTTGTAAGGTGACAGTGGTGGGACGTGCTTCTCCTATTCCTAGCTGGCGAAATAGTGATAGAGGCATGAGGTTTATGCTGGCTCCCAGGTCACAAAGAGCTCTGCCCACGTGCTTGCCTCCTAATTCCACTGGTAGGGTGAAGGAACCAGGATCCTTCTCCTTCTTGGGTAGCTTGTTCTGGAGTATAGCACTGCACTCCTCAGTGAGATTCACTGTTTGAAATTCGCCAATAATTTTTTTGTTAGTGATTATATCCTTTAAAAACTTAACATAAGAAGGCATAGACTGTAGAACTTCTACCAAAGGAATATTAACATGCACTTGTTTAAGAATTTCAAAAAATCTGTTAAAGTGCACTTCCTGTTCTTGTTTTTTCTTTAGCCTTCTTGGGAATGGAGGTGGTGGCACATATGCAGGCACTTCAGGTCGCCTGAGGATAGGTGGAGGCCTTGGAATTTCTTCTATCTCTTCTATGATTGGTTCTAGTCTTGCTCCTGATGTGCTTGTTGATGGTTGACCATGGTGTGGCAGAGATTCCAGTGGAGCATTAGACTCTTTGTTCTCTACTCTCTTTGGGGTTTCTTTAGTGTTGCTCACCAATGGTCTCCCACTTCTAAGTTCAATTGCTTGAACTTGTTCTTTTCCATCTCTCCTTGGCACCTCAGTGTCAGCAGGTAGTCTACCTTGGGGTCTATTTTTGAGTTCATTGGCTAGTTGCCCTATTTGGTTCTCTAGGCTCCTGAGGGTAGCTTGCTGACTTTGTAGAGTGACATCATTCTTGGCGATGTACTCCTTAAGTAGATTTTCTACAGATGACCCTACTGGTTGGTTGTATGGTTTTTGATACATGGATTGGTTATGTTGGGGAGTGAAACCAGGTGTTCCACTCGGTCTTGGTTGGTTAGGAGCTTGGTTAGTATTTTGTTGGCCAGCCCATGAAAGATTTGGGTGGTTCCTCCAAACAGGATTGTAAGTGTTAGAATAAGGGTTGTTCCTAGGTTGCTGTTGGCTTCCAACATAGCAGACTGAGGCTGGATTCCCAGGGCAGTATTCATACAGGTGCCCTTCCCCACAGAATCCACAGATAAGTGTCTCACCTTGACTTGGTTGTGTGCCCATTGACATGGCTGTGGCGGTGTTGACACTAGTTTGGAGATTGGCTTGAGCCATTTGTTTTACTAGATTGGTCAGAGCACTTATTTGACTACTCATGGCATTAAGTGCGTCCTTATCTTGAGCTCTACTTGGCTTTATTGGATCATCTGACCACCTGCAGTGAGATGCTGAGATCTTCTCCAGGATCTCATAGGCTTCGTTATAACTTTTGGAAAGCATGGAACCACCAGCAGATGAATTTAGCACTTGCTTGGTGCTGGGGTTTCATCCTTTGAAAAAGACCTCTATTTGGATACACCATGGAATGCCATGGTGTGGACATTTAATCAGAAGGTCCTTGAACCTTGTCCAAGCTTCGTGAAGCGACTCATTTTCAGCTTGTTTGAACTTGATTATGTCGTCAGGAAAAGTAGAATTCCTATCAGGTGGGAAATATTTGACTAGGAATTTCTGAGCCAGATCTGTCCAATTGAGGACTGATCCGGAGGGTAATGAGTTTAACCACGTTTTTGCTTTATCCCTCAAAGAGTAAGGGAAGAGGTAGAGCCTCAAGGCTTCTTGGGAAACTCCAGGGATAAGGAATGTATCACTAACTCCTAGGAAGTTTCTAAGATGGTTATGGGGGTCCTCATTTTCCACTCCAAAGAATTGTCCCACAGTGGACAACATTTGGAACATTACTGGCTTTAACTCGAATGAGTTGGCAGTAATTTCAGGGCGGATTATGCTTGGGTTTAGCTCCCCAGGCATAGGTACTAGGTAGGAGAGGATGGCACTATCCTTATCATTCGCTATTTCGATGGGATTGCGAGTGGTAGGTACCGGATTTGGGACTGGTTTGTCCATTTCTTCTTGATAGGATTCCGGAGACTCTGCGGTTTGAGCAATTATTTGAGGTATAGAGGGTTGGTTAAAGAGACGTTTCTTAGCTCTATCTATTTCTGGCCCTAAGTAATCTCTCAGGCTCAGGATTGAACTCTAGATCGCTACTTGAAGGCTCATTCATAAACTAACCCAATGGTACCTGCAAAAGAAATGAAAATAGATCAGCTCCAATAGATAGTAAGAATTGGTTTTCTAACTTAACAATTTTCGTTTTCACTAAACTAAATCCCCGGCAGCGGCGCCAAAAACTTGTTGCGTGCTCAATGTTTAAAAGGAATATGCAATAAGAGAGCACTCAGAACATGCAAGCATACATGATCTTGTAGCAAGTAGTAAGTATTTTTTCATTCGTTTTCCCACAGAGATTTATTCTTAGTTACTCGTGAAGTGTATTGTTAAGCAAGAATGGGTGGATTTGATGGGGTAGATTTGGTTTTAAATTGCCTAATTACTAAGGAATAAGTAAAGGATAGCAACATAAACAAGTGCAAGTCAATGATAAACTCAAACGTAAAGAGAAGAGATTAATAAACGAAGAGGGAAATGGCTAAAACAGAATTTTTAACCGAAAGAATTGCGGGAACAACAATTATACCGCAATGTTACTAATAGCGAAAGTGTGTAAAAATGTGGAAACAAGGGCTACTAATGACTCCTCTATTGACTTTTTCACACGATTCTCAAGCATTAGATCAACTCACTATGCATCAAACTAACTCATTCTCATGTATCTTCCGATTTCATGCATTAGATTCTTTAGTTTACTCATGTCCAAGTAAGGTCTTAAGCATCTTGTTAAAACAGTAAGTTGTGATTTGTACTAGGAAAACGCCTATTCCTAGGTCGTTTTCTGGCTACCTTGAGAGGCTAGCATGAGTGTATGACTCTGAACTCTTACTCCTTCCGGAGGTTAGGAGTTCTCAAGACAAAATGGATGGGCAATCGAAATTGCCCGTGGGATGAAGCTTACATACAATCAATGCGTTCGAGAGCTATCCTACATGCTTGGTTCACGTGTTTCTTCCTACAGAGTTGTCATTAGCATGCCCCTATGTGACTTAGTTACTTATGGATGCAGATAGAATAGAAAGAGTAGATGAAGAAGACATGCTTAGAAGAAGATTAAAGTTAAAACAGAAGCTAAAGGCAGTAACAGAGAAGGTAAAGTAACTTGTGACTTGGTGAAAATAGTACTTCGATTTATTAAGAATTGAACTAAACAAATGACAGCCTTAGAGAACTAAAGTAAAGCAGACAACAACGAAATGAATTAAAGTAGCTATTGGAAAGGAAATAACAACAGACAGTACTGCAAATGGGAAAGTAAAGCAGAAAGCAATGAAGTTGAGCGTGATCGCCTCGACGCAGATGCCTCGGCTGAAGGGAGAGAAAGGCAAGCCTTGCTTGGATGAATCTAATCAGAAGAGAAGATGAATCTTCTCTCCTTCCTATCAGATTATCGACTCCAACAGCTAAGCTTTCCAACCCAACAGACGGAAGAGAAAAACAGGAGAAAGAATTGTGCTGCGAAGAGACTTCTACGCTTTTCAGATGTGTTTCAACCCTCCTCTTTGACCTCCTTTTATAGTATTCTGCAGTTGCGATTGGGCCAAGGAGAACCATCCATTCTCAACGTCGTACTTCTACGTGGCTGGAAGAGAAAGAACGAATCCCTGAAATATCGGATCACAACAGAAAAAAGGTTAGCCAACTTACGGATTTCACTTAAAACATTGCGGTTTTAGCAATGTTTCCGCAATGCCTCCGCAATGCACAGTTTTCATTCTTTTAACTTCGTTTTTCATTCATTTTCTTTCCTTTTGCATACAAGTCCTAATTTAGCTTCATTCTTCTAATTCTCATATATAAGCATAGGTTCAAGCTAAATCCTATCAAAAATACTTACAAATGCACAACTTCCTAACACAAATAAGTCCTAAAATAGTCACTTTTGGAGACGTAACAGGTGCACAAGCAAGAGAATGTCGAGAAAGAGTGATGAGACGAAGAAAGAAACTGCCTCCGCAATTTTCCAAGGTACTCTTCCACCGAAGTGCATCGATCTTGGTATGTTTACTATCCCATGCACTATCGGTACTAAACTTATTGAAAATGCCATGTTAGATATCGGTGCCTCAATTAATGTCATGTCTTTTGATGTGTTTAAAGAGCTTGAATTGTATGATTTAATTGAGTCTAATATAGTTGTCCAACTAGCCGATCGATCTTATGTGCATCCGTTAGGGAAGATTGAGGACATTTTAGTCAAAGTAAAGGACTTATTGTTTCCATGCGACTTTTATGTGCTGAACATGAATGAAAATTCTTCGCATGTTTCCTCTTCTATTTTACTTGGACGGCCATTTATGAAGACCGCTAAGGTCAAAATTGATGTTGATAGGGGTGCCTTGTCGGTAGAATTTGATGGAATGGTGAATGAGTTTCTTATAAATGCATCGAAATCGCTTGTGAATGTGGAGAGTATTGCTTGTGTTGAGAATGATGAGAATGGGAGTCTTACCTCGCGCTTGAGGGATGATTCTCATGTCTCCGTGAAAAATTGTGATTTAAATTTGTTAAAAATGAATGCTGTTTTTTGCACTAACAAAAATGATATTCACGTGCTTGAGGCACGAAGAGTGCAAAAAGTTTTGAATGTTGATCGCAGGTGTAGTGTGGAGGAGGACAAGACTGGAACGTCCCCCGCACTATCGGAATACGGATGAGTCTTTGGACAGAATTCAGTCGAGCAAACGACTTTAGAAATTCTGCGCTTCTCGGAGGCACCCGAGCGATGAACTGTTATTTCTGCTTTAGTTTAGTTGCTGTTTTTGTTGCTTTTTAGTTTAATTTAGACTTACTTAGTTTGCTGTTTTTTTTTAGGAATCGAGGAAGTTGAGGAAAATTTTGGGCTTCGATGATGAACGCGCCGCTTCCTTTCCCCCGCCAGCTTCACAAAGAGTCAGGGAAGTGTAGTTTCTTCTTCCCGTTTACTTTATTTATCTGACTGAGTGGCATTGAGGACAATGCCAACTTTTGAAGTTGGTGGTGGATGTTGTGGACTTGCATGTGTAGTCGGTTGAGCAGTGCTATTTTGAATATTGAAGTGCTTGGGACTCTGTTTACTGCTTTCTAATGATGATAATCTAGGAAATGCATGTTGGAAATCTGAGCACGTACATAATCTAGTTTTTGCATGAGTTTTGCATTTACTAGGTTCATGTCAAAAATTTTAAAATTTTTCCTATTGCTCCCTTGCATCTTTCGAGCACTTAGCAACCTCATCGTAGATTCCGTAGGCTTAGTCAATTGCATGTAGCGTTAATTCTCGTTGTCACCCCGAAAGGCACTCTTAGGTAGCTTGTTGCATGAGAGTTAGCGGTAGATTAATCGAGTTAGCTTATGCTAAGCCTAAAGTAAAAAAAAATAGAAAAATATGTTGGTTAGAAAATTCTCTCGAGGCGCTCCTCCTTCTTATTAGTGCACTTAAGAAGTGAGGGTTAGTCCTTAAAAACGTGAAGTTTATGCATGAATTTGACGTGTTAGGCAACTCGAGGTTGGAAAGAAAAAGAGAATAAATTGTTTGGTTCAAAGAACCTCAAAAAAAGGGTACAAAGTACTCGTGAAAAGAAAAAGGAAGAGAAAATATTTAGGTCTCTTAGTTTGCTTCTCTCTCTCGTGTAAGTCAAGTGTAGACTGTGCTTAAACGCTAGAAGTAGGGGGAAAACGGGATGATGTGTTGCATGTGGTTTTTCCGGGCTTATGTGAGTTTAGGATAGGTTGTCTAGCACACACACACGTTAGGGGGCAATAGTTAATTTTTGATATGTTCGTAGTAAATGCATGCACGAAATGCTTTCATGATTATGTTGTGTTTGAATTTGCAAAATGCATGGAGGTTTGAGTTAGTAGCATGTAAGCATGTCCTTAGAGTCAATTTCTTTATTAGCCTTGCTCGAGGACTAGCAAGATTCAAGTTGGGGGTGTTTGATAACTCCATTTTGGAGCTAATAAATACTTCCTAAGTATAGCTAAAGTCCGCATTTAAATGTTTAATTTATCTCGGTTGTAGGAGAAATGCGGCAAAGAGCTCGTGCGTCCATTGGACCCGTTTCGGAGCTAAAAGTGGAGTTTTAACGCCCCGGGAGTGCATCGGGAAAGGGCAAGTCAATCCAAGAAGAAGCGGACCAAAATTGCCTAGGAGAGGCAATTTTTCCAGCCCCAAACCCGAGAGCTAGCGTCGAGATGCTAGCTCGACGCTGCCGAAGCGTTGAGACCCTGCTGCGGCGTCGAGACGCTCCGGAGGAGGCGCGCGCAAGGAAATATCGGGCCAGCGTCGAGACGCTGCCCTAGCGTCTCGACGCCATCGCGAGGCGCGCGCAGATCACTTAGGGCGTAGCGTCGCGACGCTGCCCTAGTGTCTCGACGCTACATCGATTTAAACAAGTTGTAATGACGATTTCTGCAGGAGTTTTTTGGACATTCTTGTTCGGTTTTTCATCTTCTTCCTCCCGGCTTTTCTTCATTTTTCACCTTAGCTCCGCCATTTGTGGCTGGTTTATGAGCTTGTAATTTGTATTAGCTTAAAGACGACTTCCATGGCTTCCCTTGGAGCGGTGATGACAACCCGTTCCATGGTTGGCTAAGGTAACGTGAACGGTTTGGGATAAATTTGAGGGATTGTTGTTAGACTTTTTTTAGCTTTGATAATCCATGCTTAGTTTACAAATTGGTGGCTGATTTGTATGCATTTATCATTCTTGCTTCACCCTACGCATGTGTTAGATTTCGCCGATTGACACTCGTGTTTTCTAGCATTTTGTTAATGTTAAAGAGTAGCGATGTCGTGCCTCTCACTATTCGACTAGTAACACAGAATGATAAAACTAAACCGGAGTATCGAGTCATGCATGATGGTTGTTGGTTGCATACAGCGTTTGCGGGCAACCAGTTAGCAATTAGATTACGTGATCGAATGTCTGTCGCGGTTAGCTAGTGACTATCTAGAGTCAGTTTGGGGATGATCACCCTAATGCAATTTTAGATAATGTTTAATTAGAACTGTGTGGTCTAATTAATTTCTATGGAGCCGGTTACCTTGGGGCTTCTCGGGTAATCGACCGTGTGTATTACAAACTACTCGCCTTAGATTTGTGTTAAATGATAAGCTGAAGATGTCTAACAAATAAATCCCGAAAATCCCCAAACCGTGCACTCGTCTCTCTCTCTCTCTCTCTTTATTTCTTCCGTTAGCGTTTAATTCATTACTTTGCATGCTAAACATCCCCCGTTACAAAAACCCAATCAATTAATTAATTTCAATTTTAATTTAATTTTAGTCATAACCTTCTCCTTGGATCGACCCTGTTACCACTAGCTACAAAGCTTTGGTTAATAGGCTTACAAATTTTATTTTGGCGAGTCTCGAAAACACGAATTTGGACTACCCTAAAAGTAAGTCTGCCATGGCGCCGCTGCCGGGGATTTTGTTTAGTAAACACGATTTGTGTTATTTTAGAAGAGCTTAATTAATTGGAGCTAATCTTTTGCATTTATTTTACGGGTACTAACAAGCTAGTTTATGAATGAGTTTCCCAATCACAACTTAGAATTTGATCCTGAGCCTGAAAGGACTTTAAGGGCCAGAAACAAAACTAAGAAACACGTTTTTAAACAGCCAAAACAACCTGTAATTCAGCACATTGCGAACCACGCAGAGTTATCGCAATCACAACAAGCTGAAATGGATCGAGTAGAAGGAGCACCAAACCGAGCACCTATCATTCGCAACCCCATTGAAATTGCGAATGATAAGGATAATGTCATTCTATCATACCTTGTACCAATGCCTGAGGAGCTTAATCCGAGCATCATACGCCCGGAGATTACAGCTCACTCATTCGAGTTAAAACCCGTCATGTTCCAAATGTTGTCCACAGTTGGACAATTCTTTGGAGTGGAGAACGAAGACCCCCACAACCACTTGAGAAACTTCATAGGAGTAAGTGACACCTTTGTCATCCCAGGAGTGTCTCAAGAAGCCTTGAGACTTTACCTCTTCCCATACTCATTAAGAGATAAGGCCAAGACGTGGCTAAATTCCTTCCCCTCTGGATCAATTGTCAATTGGACAGATCTTGCTGAAAAGTTCCTAGTAAAATACTTCCCTCCAGATAGGAACTCTAACTTCCGTGATGATATTATCAAATTCAAGCAAGCCGAAAACGAATCATTACACGAAGCTTGGACTAGATTCAAGGAAATATTACTCAAATGTCCACACCAAGGCATTCCATGGTGTATTCAAATTGAAGTATTCTTCAAAGGATGCAACCCCAGCACGAGGAAAGTGTTGAATTCCTCAGCTGGAGGTTCCATGCTATCCAAAAGCTACAATGAAGCCTATGAGATTTTGGAGAAAATCTCAACATCACATTGTAGATGGTCAGACGATCCTATAGAGCCAAACAAAAGGAAGGCTCGAGACATGGATGCACTTAGTGCAATGAGCAGCCAAATCAATGCCCTGACCAACCTAGTAAAACAAATGGCTAAAACCAATATTCAAAAAAGTGTCAACACCGCAGCAGCTGTTTCAACAAGCGCAGCAGCCAACAAAGGTGAGGCACCAATCTGTGGATTCTGTGGGGAAGGGCACATGTATTACTTTTGCCCTGGGAATCTGGTAGAGCACTTTATGTGGTACTCCAAATTCAAGCTGTCGAGGCTTGCCAAAATACATTTATAACTCCGCTACAACAGAGCCTTGCAGCTAGTGGTAACGGGTGTCGAACCACAGGGAACCAAAATTACTTCCTCTTAATTAATTTCTATTTGTTTTTAAAACTAAGACTCGAAAGCAATTAAAATGGGGGTTTGATTTAATCTAATACTAACGGAAAAATAAATGCGAAAAGTAGAGCGCGGAAAATTAAACGGAACACGTGCTCCTAATTTTAAGGGTCGGGGTTTACTTTGATGCGACTCGATTCATTGGGATTCAAACATACTTAGCAATAGCATAATTGAACACGTAATTTACTTGCACGAAACTACTAATACAAGTAACCCAAATAATTAATTAGAAACGTGGAGTGCAAAGCGGACTGTTCTTTTATTAATCTAAGGGGATCAATCCTAAATTAAGTAAAGAACAGAGACGAATGTTCGATTCTAATTAAACGTGGCAATGAATTAATAGGGGGCAAACGCCACCCGTATTGACTAATTGACAGTAACGGGAGCATTACGAAGAATGTTTAACTAGGACGCCTGAGCTAATATTCCGATTTGCCTATTTCGTTCAAGATAAATTGCCGCCAAAGATCAACTGGAAACCCACATTACCTATGGCTCAACTTATCCGTGTTACTTGGCGATTAAGAGAGGCACGGCATCATAATCTTTAACAATCAAACATGCTGGAAATCAAGGGTGTCTAGGCCTAAATCATTCAAACACACTCATGTGATATGCTTAGAAGAAATAAATTCGCCCAATCAGTCATGCTAAGTCACGGAATTAAGAACGAACCCTCATAAATCGCATCAAAATTCGCCCCTAACCTCAAATTAGAGCACTTACCTTAGCTCCCAGTTGTGCAAATCAAGGAAAAACGCTAATGTTGGAGCTTTATTGAAGGTATAATGGAAGATAAACAAGTTTTAAGCTCCCACCCGAGCCTAACAATGGTGGAAAAACCAAAATCCAAGAAGAAGTGTGTCAAAAAATCGGAGAAGAAGGCTTTTAAAGCCGTTGGAGCGTCGAGACGCTAGGGCAACGTCTCGACGCTGTGCCCTAAGTTGGCAGCGCGCGCGCACGGGGTAGCGTCGAGACGCTAGGACAGCGTCTCGACGCTGCGCGCGGCGTGGAGCGAGCGTCGAGACGCTTGCGCTCGACGCTTGCTCTCGGGTGGATCATCAAATGAGCGCTTCAGACTTCAGAGCGTCGAGACGCTAGGCCAGCGTCTCGACGCTGTCGGCGTTGAGTGAGCGTAGAGACGCGCGCTCGACGCCGAGGCTCGTCTATCTTCGGGAATCGTCAGGGCAGCGTCGAGCTAGCGTCTAGACGCTAGGGCGCACGCAGATCTTCAATGACGGGCGCGCGGGCGAGGCGGACATGAACTAGGGCGCGCGGGCGCGCGCGGACATGGGCGAGGCGGAGCGGGCGAGGGCGCGCGGGCGCGAGGCGAGGCGGCGCGCGCGCGCGTCTGGCCGTCTGGGCGCGGGCGTGCGATGCTTGCGAGCGGCGCGCGCGTGCTGCGTTCGTTGGGCGCCTGGGCGCTGGGCGCTGCCCTCTCGGCTCTTAGCCCAATTTTGGGTCGTTTTGGCTCTTGAGCTCCGTTTGGCCTATCGTTTTGACTCGAACACTTCCCGAAACCTCTTAAATGACCTTTTTAGCCCCGAAAATCATCAATGGACCTCCCGAGCTCTTCACCATGAAATCACCTATAAGAAAGCATTTTAATCAATATATGTCATGGTTTTAGCTAGAATTAGGGACATTAAGATAGCTCTATTTTGGAGCTATCAAAATACCCCCAACCTAAATCTTGCTAGTCCTCGAGCAAGGCTAATAAAGAATTTGACTCTAAGGGAGCATGCATACATGCTTCTAATTCAAACCTCGATGCTTTTTACAAATCTAAACAGAACATAATCATGAAAGCAATCGGCGCATGCATTTAATCAAGATCACATCAAAAATTAACTATCACTCCCTAACGTGTGTGTGTGCTAGCCAACCTATCCTAAACCATCGTAAGCCCGGAAAAACCACATGCAACATATCATCCCGTTTTCCCCCTACTTCTAGCGATTAAGAACAGTCTAAACTTGACTTACACGAGAGAGAGTAATAAATTAAGGGACCTAAAATTTTCTAATTCCTTTCTCTTTTCTTTGAGTACTTTGTACTCTTTGTTAAGGTTCTTTGAACCCAACTTTTTATTTTCTTTTTCTTTCCCATCCCGAGTTGCCTAACATGTCAAACTTAAGCTTCAGCTTCACATTTTTAAGGACTAACGCTCACTTCTTAAGCGCTAATAAGAAGGAGGAGCGCCTCGAGAGAATTTTCTTGCTAACATGCTTTTCTATATTTTTTTTATTTAGGCTTAGCGCAAGCTACTCGATTAATCGACCACTAACTCTCATGCAACAAGCTACCTAGGGGTGCCTTTCGGGGTGACAACAAGAATTAATGCTACATGCAATCAACTAAGCCTACGGAGTCTAAGATGAGGTCGGTAAGTGCTCGATAGATGCAAGGGAGCAACAGGAAAAATTTTAAAATTTTTGACATGAACCTAATAAATGCAAAGCTACATCATGCAAAAACTAGATTATGCAAATGCTCAGATTCCAGAAAGACACTTCCTAGATCGTCATAATCAGAAAACATATAAACAGAGTCCCAAGCACTTCAAATTTTAAATTAGCACTGCTCAACACACTGCACATGGAATCCATCCAACATACAACTCCACCCCCAACCTAAAATTATACATAGTCCTCTATGTATCAACATTTCAGACTAAGCAGTTAAAATGCACAAAATAGAAAGGAACAGAAAACCTCCCCTGAATTTTGTTAGGTTGTTGGTTAGAGCAGTGCACTCTTCGCCTACTGATCCGATCCTTAAGCCACAAAACTCCTACAAAAGAAAGCAAGAAAAAACTAAGCTAGGAAAATAAAAACTAAAAGTAAAAACATGAATTTAAAATACTCATGGGTTGCCTCCCAAGAAGCGCAAATTTTTAACGTCGTTATGCTCGACGTGTCCTCCTCTCTGTCAGGGTACGTAAAAATTTTCGTATTTCTTTGGCCCCTTCTTCCTTGAATCAACGAAACCTGCTAAGAGAAGCAAGCTCTTCGACTTTTCGAGGCAGCCGGACAGAGTTGTTATTTTTTTGGTATTTTTCATATATGGGAAAATAAAAGAATCAACAGACTCAAACAAAATAAAAGCAGACTCAACTGACTCAACAGAAAATAAAGACTCGACCAAAGGAGGGATCGCATCAAAATTCCCGAGGCAACCAACATTAACAGAGGTACAGATGGAGGGGGGCATGCAAGATAAATCTCCTAGATTGCATGAATTATCACGAGGCATAGCACAAGGAGATAAATAATCTAAAGGCACAATTGCCACTTCCTCATCCATCACATCAACGTTTTCATAGCATGTTGGTTCTACATCCTCAAAGAAAAGATTTCCTAAAATACTCTCAGTATCAGACAGATGCTCGAGCTCATCAGCGCATGAATTTTCAAATAAATTTTCAATGCAAAAATCATGCTCCAAGTCAAAATCAATCGGTGGAGACATACTTACCTTATAAAACTCTCCGGGTTCCTCTTCATCTGAGAGGTATTCTGCTAGAAATTCTTCTAGAGTAACCAACTTTGGAGAAGTCTTAGCCCCACTCCTTAGCTCGTTCGCATCACTAATCTCTTCGGGATGCTCCTCGAGGTCAAGCTCATCCTCCTCGGTCTCACTGTTCTTGTCTCCCCATGTCAGAAATTCCTCAATTCCTTCATCAAAATCGGGGTACATCTTGATAATGACCTCCTCCCCAGAAATTCGGAGAAGGTCTTCGGCGCTCAACTTCGTAGCTCGCCCCCAAAATTGCTGTAGAAAATCTGCCATGCTAAAACAAGAAGACACAAGAAAAGGAAAATATTTTTGTGGTTTTTGAACAAATAAAATTTAACTAAGAGAGACTAAATGGTTCCCCGGCAACGGCGCCAATTTTGGTAGAGCACTTTATGTGGTACTCCAAATTCAAGCTGTCGAGGCTTGCCAAAACACATTTATAACTCCGCTACAACAGAGCCTTGCAGCTAGTGGTAACGGGTGTCGAACCACAGGGAACCAAAATTACTTCCTCTTAATTAATTTCTATTTGTTTTTAAAACTAAGACTCGAAAGCAATTAAAATGGGGGGTTTGATTTAATCTAATACTAACGGAAAAATAAATGCGAAAAGTAGAGCGCGGAAAATTAAACGGAACACGTGCTCCTAATTTTAAGGGTCGGGGTTTACTTTGATGCGACTCGATTCATTGGGATTCAAACATACTTAGCAAGAGCATAATTGAACACGTAATTTACTTGCACGAAACTACTAATACAAGTAACACAAATAATTAATTAGAAACGTGGAGTGCAAAGCGGACTGTTCTTTTATTAATCTAAGGGGATCAATCCTAAATTAAGTAAAGAACAGAGACGAATGTTCGATTCTAATTAAACTGGAAATCCACATTACCTATGGCTCAACTTATCCGTGTTACTTGGCGATTAAGAGAGGCACGGCATCATAATCTTTAACAATCAAACATGCTGGAAATCAAGGGTGTCTAGGCCTAAATCATTCAAACACACTCATGTGATATGCTTAGAAGAAATAAATTCGCCCAATCAGTCATGCTAAGTCACGGAATTAAGAACGAACCCTCATAAATCGCATCAAAATCCGCCCCTAACCTCAAATTAGAGCACTTACCATAGCTCCCCGTTGTGCAAATCAAGGAAAAACGCTAATGTTGGAGCTTTATTGAAGGTATAATGGAAGATAAACAAGTTTTAAGCTCCCACCCGAGCCTAACAATGGTGGAAAAACAAAAATCCAAGAAGAAGTGTGTCAAAAAAACGGAGAAGAAGGCTTTTAAAGCTGTCGGAGCGTCGAGACGCTAGGGCAGCGTCTCGACGCTGTGCCCTAAGTTGGCAGCGCGCGCGCACGGGGTCGAGCGAGCGTCGAGACGCTTGCTCTCGGGTGGATCATCAAATGAGCGCTTCAGACTTCGGAGCGTCGAGACGCTAGGCCAGCGTCTCGACGCTGTCGGCGTTGAGTGAGCGTTGAGACGCGCGCTCGACGTCGAGGCTCGTCTATCTTCGGGAATCGTCAGGGCAGCGTCGACCTAGCGTCTAGACGCTGGGGCGCACACAGATCTTCAATGACGGGCGCGCGGGCGAGGCGGACACGGGCTAGGGCGCGCGGGCGCGCGCGGACATGGGCGAGGCGGAGCGGGCGAGGGCGCGCGGGCGCGAGGCGAGGCGGCGAGGGCGCGAGGCGAGGCGGCGCGCGCGCGCGTTTGGCCGTCTGGGCGCGGGCGTGCGATGCTTGCGAGCGGCGCGCGCGTGCTGCGTTCGTTGGGCGCCTGGGCGCTGGGCGCCGGCGCTTGGGCGCTGCCCTCTCGGCTCTTAGCCCAATTTTGGGTCGTTTTGGCTCCCGAGCTCCGTTTGGCCTATCGTTTTGACTCGAACACTTCCCGAAACCTCTTAAATGACCTTTTTAGCCCCGAAAATCATCAATGGACCTCCCGAGCTCTTCACCATGAAATCACCTATAAGAAAGCATTTTAATCAATATATGTCATGGTTTTAGCTAGAATTAGGGACATTAAGATAGCTCTATTTTGGAGCTATCAGAATCCATCATCGGTGTGTTATGTTGGAAGTCAACAACAACCAAGGAACAACCCCTACTCAAACACTTATAACCCTGGTTGGAGAAACCACCCAAATCTCTCTTGGGGTGGACAACAAAACACAAACCAAATGCAAAATCAACCAAGACCAAGTGGAACATCTGGTTTCACTCAACAAACTAGTCAACCCTCATATCAGAAACAATACAACCAACCAATGGGATCATCAGTAGAGAACTTGTTGAAGGAGTACATAACAAAGAATGATGCAACTCTACAGAGTCAGCAAGCAACACTGAGAAGCTTAGAAAACCAAATAGGGCAGTTAGCAAACGAGCTGAAAAATAGGCCCCAAGGAAGATTGCATGCAGACACTGAAACACCAAGAAGGGATGGTAAGGAACAAGTTCAAGCCATCGAACTTCGAAGTGGAAGGCCATTGGTAATTGGTAGAGCCCTTTATGTGGGACTCCAAATTCGAGTTGTCGAAACTCGCCAAAATACAATTTATAAGCCTATTCTCAATGGCTTTGCAGCCAGTGGTAATAGGGTCGATCCAAGGAGAAGGTATGATCGAAATTAATATTAAAATTGAGATTAATTAATTGATAAATGTTTTTGTAACAGGGGGATTTTTTTTAGCATGCAAAGAAAACAATAAACGCTAACGGATGAGATAAAAGAGAGAGACGCGTGCACGGTTTGGGGATTTTCGGGATTAATTGTTAGACAAATTCAGCTTATCATTTAATACAAAATTTATGGTAAACAGTTTCTAGTACACACGGACGACTACCCGAGAAGCCCCAAGGTAGCCGGCTCCATAGAAATTAATCAGACCACACAGTTCCGATTAAACATTATCCAAAATTGCATTAAGGTGATCAGCCCTAAATTTATTCTAGACAGTCACTAGCTAACCGCGACGAACATTCAAGCATGTAATCTAATTGCTAACTGATTGCCCGCCAACGCTGTATGCAATCAACAACCATCATACACGACTCGATACTCCGATTTAGTTTTATCAATCTGTGTTACTTAGTCGAGCAGTGAGAGGCACGGCATCGCTACTCTTTAACATTCACAACATGCTAGAAAGCTCGAGTGTCAATCGTAGAAATCTAACACATGCATGGGTTTTAGCAAGAGAGATAAATGCATACAAACAGCCACCCAAAATATAATAAAGGCATGGACTATCAAAACTAAAACGTCTAACAAAAATCCCTCAAATGTTTCCCAAATCGTTCACTCTTACCTTAGCCGTCCATGGAACGGGTTGTCACTTCCGCTCCAAGGTAAGCCATGGAAGATGTCATCAACAAGATACAAGAAGCAAGCTCATAAACAAGCCAACAATGGCTGAGCTGAAGGAAAAATGGTGGAAAAAACGAGAGGAAGAAGAAGAAGAATCGCCTAAGAATGGAGAAGATGAAGATGATCCCAAAAATTAGTGCAGAAATCGTCATTTACAGCCTCTGTAATCGACGTAGCGTCGACACGCTTGCGCCCTAAGTAATCCGCGCGCGCCTCGCGATGGCGTCGAGACGCTAGGGCAGCGTCTCGACGCTGGCCCGATGATTCCTTGCGCGCGCCTCCTCCGGAGCGTCTCGACGCCTCAGCAGAGTCTCGACGCCTTGGCAGCGTCGAGCTAACGTCTCGACGCTATCAGTCGACGCTAGCTCTTAGGTTTTGACAGCATTGAGCTAGCGTCTGGACGCTAGCTCTCGGGTTTGGGGCTGGAAAAATTACCTCTCCTAGGCAATTTTGGTCCGTTTCTTCTCGGATCGACTTTCCCTTTCCCGATGCACTCCCGGGGCGTTAAAACTCCGCTTTTAGCTCTCGAACGAGTCCAATGGACGCACGAGCTCTTCGTCGCATTTCTCCTACAAACGAGATAGATTAACCAATTAAACGCGGACTTTAGCTACAATTAGGAAGTATTTAATAGCTCCAAAATGGAGTTATCAAGCACCCCCAACTTAAACCTTGCTAGTCCTCGAGCAAGTGCTACAAAGAAATTGACTCTAAGGACACGCCTACATGCTACTAACTCAAACCTCCATGCATTTTGAAAATTTAAACACAACATAATCATGAAAGCATTTCGTGCATGCATTTACTATGAATCATATCAAAAATCAACTATTGCCCGCTAACGTGTGTGTGTGCTAGCCAACCACTCCTAAACTCACGTAAACCCGGAAAAACAACATGCAACACAACATCCCGTTTTCCCCCTACTTCTAGCATTTAAGAACAGTCTACACTTGACTTGCACGAGAGAGAGAAGCAAATTAAGAGACCTAATTATTTTTCTCATTCCTTTTTCTTTTCACGAGTACTTTGTACTTTTTATTAAGGTTCTTTGAACCAACAATTTATTCTCTTTTTCTTTCCACCTCGAGCTGCCTAACACGTCAAACTTTGGCCAAAGCTTCACGTTTTTAAGGACTAACGCTCACTTCTTAAACGCGCTAATAAGAAGAAGGAGCGCCTCGAGAGGATTTTCTATCCAACATGCTTTTCTATTTTTTTTTTTGACATTAGGCTTAGCATACGCTATCTCAATTAACCAACCACTAACTCTCATGCAACAAGCTACCTAAGAGTGCCTTTCGGGGTGACAACGAGAATTAGTGCAACTAGCGATTTACAAGGCCTACGGAATCTAGGATGGGGTTGCTAAGTGCGCGAAAGATGCAAGGGAGCAACAGAACAAACTTTAAAATTTTTGACATGAACCTAATAAGTGCAAAACTCATGCAAAAACTAGATTATGTACGTGCTCAGATTTCCAACATGCATTTCCTAGGTTATCATCATCAGAAAACAGTAAACAGAGTCTCAAGCACTTCAATATCGATATAGCACTTCTCAACAGACTACACATGCATATCCACGGATCCAGCTCCACCCCCAACTTCAAAATTTGGCATTGTCCTCAATGCCATACAGTCAGATATACAAAGTAAAAAGGGAAGAAGAAACTACACTTCCCTGACTCTTTGTGAAGCTGGCAAGGGTGAGAAAGCGGCGCACACTGTTGCGTGCTCAATGTGTAAAGATAAATATGCAAAAGGGTAGAGAGAGCACTTAGAACATGCAAGCATACATGGTCTCACAGCAAGTAGTAAGTATATTTCATTCGTTTTTTCCACAGAGACTCATTTTTAGCTATTCGCGAAGTGTATTTGTTAAGAAAGATGGGATGAATTTGATGGGGTAAAATTGGTTTTTAATTATCTAAGTTTTACTGGATGTGTAAAGGAATATACCATAAACAAATTAAAGTTAAAATCAGGCTCAAAGAACAAGAGATGGAATCAATAAACGAAGAAGAAAACAGCTACACAGAATGCAATTTAGAAGAATTGCGAGAACCGCAATTAATCCGCAATTAAATGGCAGCGAAACTGATTAAAAGGGTGAATTAAGGGCTACTAATGACTATCCTATAGGCAGTTTATTACGATTATCAAGCTTTGGATCAACTCTCTATACATCAAACTCACTCTATCTCAAGTATCGTCTGATTCCATGCATGAGAGACTCAAGTTTACTCGACTTCAAAGTAAGGTCTTAAGCATCTTGTTAAAGCAGGAGTGTTTAGTTTGTACTAGGGAAACGCCTATTCCTAGGCCGTTTCCTGATTACCATGAAAGGCTAGCATGATTATATGACTCTGAACTCTTACTCCTTCCAGAGGTTAGGAGTTCTTTGGACAAAATGGATGGCCAATCGAAATTGCCCGTAGGATGAAGCTTACATACAATCAATGTTCGAGTGTTAATCTGCCTACTTGACTCACGTTTTTTAGCCTATAGTTCTGTCATTAGCATGCCCCTAAGTGATTTTAGTTACTCATGGATATGTAGAGAACAGAAATGGAAGATAAAACAGACATGCTTAGAAGATAAATGTACTTAAAACAGCAAGCCAAAGCCGTAGCAGAAACAGATGGAAACTGTAAAATGCAGAAATATACTTCGATTACTTAAAGTGTTTGAATGACAAAGGGAAGCTCTAAAAGAACTGAATTCAAGACAGACAACAACGAAATGCAGTAATTGAAATGCTAAACTAAGAACAACAGTGATCAGAAATGGAATTGAGAAGAACAGAGCAGAAAACAGTAGAGGTTTGCTAGAAAACTCCGTGGCAGTCGCCTCGAATGATGGTGATGAAAAGTCAGCCGTGCTTGGATGAATCCAATCGAGAGAGAAGAAGAATCTCCTCTCCTTCCTATCAGATTATCGGTTCCAAAAGCTTAGACTCTCACTCCAACAGACGGCAAAGGAAAACAGATGAAACTGGTGGACTGCGAGAAGACTTCTGCGCTTCGAATGATGACTGAACCTCCGACTTTGACCCCCTTTTATAGTAGTTTGCAGGTGCGTTTGGGCCAAGGAGAACCATCAATCTTCAACGTCATATATCAGAATGGATGGAGGAGAAAGAACGAATCCCTGAAAAGTCGGATCTAAACAGAAAAAGATCAGCCAACTTACGGTTTTAACTTGAATAATTGCGGTCACCGCAATTATTCCGCAATTCATTTGCAATGGTTATTTTTTCATTCTTTTCTTCGGTTTTCAACCCTTTTTCTACCTATTGTACACAAGTCCTATATTAGCTACCTTCTTCTAATTCTCATATTAAAGCATAGGTTTAAGCTAAATGCTAACAAAAACACCTAAATGTGTACATCTTCTTAAGCTAAATGGGTCCTAAATAAGTCACTTTCAGAGACTTAACACACCCCCAAACTTAAGGCTTTGCTTGTCCTCAAGCATACTAAGGACTTACTTAGGCTGCTGTTTCTTCTTCTTTAACTACTCACTAACTCCCTTATATTCTTGTCTCTAGCAGTGCTGTCCTGTGACATACTTCTAAGTTTAGAACTAACCTCTTGTCTAGCTTCTTCTGACTTCACCTGCCTACTATACCCACTGCTTTTGTTAACCCCCTACTACTGATCTAACTACTTTTATGATATCATGCTATTATCCCTAAGGTTTCAAATTCTACCAAGCTTTACTCTAGACTCAGTACATGCTTCTAGCTTATTTTTAATGTGTCTAGGATTCCTTAGAGTCATGCCAGTCTTAGTATTAACAGTGACAGTAGTACTTTTAGAGAACAACCTAAGCCCTGGCATCACTACATTGGATATACACTCATCTCCCTAAAACAACCCTACAAGTTACAACTTTTGTGCTTAGCTACTTTGAGGATCAGAGTTCTTTTTAAATAGGACATCTAAGCCACAAAGTTATAACTCCTAGGTATACATTCTTCTTCCCTATATTTTTCTCTTTTTTTTTTTCCTTAGGTGGAGCTTCTCCTTTGGTCGCCTTTTGATGCAACGCCACTTGTGGGTTTCACACTTGGCACTGATTACTCAGCAACCTAAGAGAAACTCCCCCCCTTTATTCTTTTTTCATTTTGTTCATCATTTTTTTTTAAAAAGGAGAAGAAGAATGCTTATGTTTCTAAGGGAGAGAGGAATGTTCCTAGGCCTAGGGTGGCCTCCCCCAAACTTCAACTACTCATTGTCCCCAATGAGTGTTTGAGGTGGCACACCCCCAAACTTGTCCTAGAAGCATCTAGTCTAAAGTAAAACAAAGAGAATCTAAACATCCTAGGCATAGGCAAAACATTCTAGAAGCAACTATCCCAGCAGCAGTAAATTTGAACATAACAGACAGGTTTAAGGCCTTATGGTTTATGCATGCTGAGCACTATTCAGAGGCAAATTTAAACTATCAAAGGGTGTCCTATGACACTCATCCAGCATGCTTCAAGATCAGCTATATAAGGTAGTCATGCTAGCAACAAAAGATAGAATTTAACAGATCACAGCCTAACTAAACAGACAGTCCAAAACATGCAATCAGTCACAAAAATTGCGGGAACCGCAATTATTTCGCAATGTAATCCGGGCAGATATAACATTGATTCAGGCCCCTAGCATGCTTTTTCCTGTAACTCATGCATCCTAAAAATAAAACTAAACTATCCTACCTATTCAGCTAACATCAGACTAGACTAAACAAAAGAAAAAACATAAAACTAAACATTAAAAACAGATCAAAAATTGAATACAAAACAGCATACTATACATGATTCTATCAAAAAGCAGGAAAATTGTCTTTTGTTTCTTAAGGGATCAGTAATACTCCCTCTAGTGCTCTTCAAACCAGCACTCAATTCTCATCATCCTCATCTGGTCGCCTTGGTCGTGGGGGCACCCATGGAGTTAGGAGGTTGGTGGGGAAGTCTGGGAAGATGCACCCCAACTGGTCTGCAACTTCTCTGTCCCTCGCCTGCGCATAGTTGGCCCATTGAGCCATTCTCCTCTGCATGTCCATCAAGCAGGCCATGGTTAGGGACTGTTCAGCAGCCAGCCTATCCAACTCAAATTCCATGTTGCCCTTTCTTCTCAGCCTTAGGTGTGCAGGCAACTCCAAATGGCCTGTGTAAGGCAGCTGCTGCTCCAAGCGCTCGGTGGGAACCCCTGCAAGCAAACACAATTTTGTTATAGTGTTGGGGAAAAATAATGGTCCCTTACCCTTTTTAGCACACTCAGCTATGGCAGCAGCGATGACTTCTCCCACGTTGATCGTGAGACCTCTCATTATAGCATAAACCAGCAGCGAACGGCTCTGGTTAATTGTAGTCTCATGAGTGACTGGGGAGAGTCTTCGTCTGACGAATGAAAACCACACAGCTGCCTTAGCCGTGAGGTTAGCACTCATGAGTGTGTGCCGCCCATTGCGTGACACTGTCCAGGAGGCCTCAGGCTGGCCAATTGTGCGAATGGCCTCTTCCAGCACAGCCTCGGTCGGCTCATCAACTATCCGTGCATAATCTGTGTGCGCTTGGCCCTTGAGACCAAAGGCTTCATTGATGGCCTTGGCTGAGAAATCAACTTCCACCCCTCTGACCACAGATAGGCCATCCTCAGGGCTGAGCACATTGGCGTAGAAATCGTACACCATGCTCGAGTAGGCTGGATTGGGAGGTCTGCAGAATTCCTCCCAGCCATGGTTGAGCACCCCTGTGCGCAAGAACTGCGGCAGGTCAGCAAGTCGATCAAGGAACCCCTTCTCGTGCAATAGGTCCCTTTTCCTCAGCTCAACACCCCTGGATTCAGCATCAGATGAAACATACCTCACTGACGGAGGTTCATCTTCAGGGTAGAGTTTAGCCTTCCCCTTATCTGCCGGTTTGGATGATGCAGCAGCCTCCACCTTGAGGCGTTTGAGCGACGGCTCAGCACTCTCTTTGTCCGTTGATGGCACCTTCTTGGCCTTCTTTTTCTTCAACTTCTTGGCCTTGCCAATCGTGGCCTTCTTCTTCTTCCTGAGCCTGGCCTTGATATTGATCTGCTGGAGGCATGCCCCCAACGTTTCTTCCATAGAATCGTCCTGCTGTGCAGGCTCGGCAGGGCTGTCTTCCCTCATAGGAGAGAAGACCTCTTCTTCCCCAGCATCTCCACTGCCTTGCGTAGACTCCTGATAATCCCCATAAGGGAATTCAGGATCAGGCCGTGGAGAATTGTGCGCTGCTGATGGTGTCGGCGCAGAACTCAGTGGCGAAGTCTGCAGCTCAGGGCTCTGCGCTGCTACAGGCGTCGGATCAGAACTCTGAGGTGCTGGAGACAACTCAGGGCTCGGTGCAGGTGGTGACGACTCTGCGCTTGGCACTGGTGCAGATGGGAGAGGGCTGCGCGCAGGTGACACAGACGGCGACGAACCTTCTTTGGCTGACTCGTGGGATGCACGATCAGGTTCTTGACTCTCCACAGAGGGAGTCCTTGCGGTGCTTGGTTCGGCGGCTGTCTTGACACTCCACCGACGTTTCTTGGGCGTGCCCATTGGCTCAGATGGCCCAGCGGGGATCTCAGTGACCACCCTCCACTTCTTCCTACGAATAGGAAGCTTGGGAAGAGGACCGGTGCGAACGGCACCATCGTCTGCAAGGGCGAGAAGCGCTTCCCTCGCAGCCGCTTCAGCTGCGTCGTCGGCCTTCTTCTTGGCGGCGGATCTCTCCGATCGTGTGAACACCATAGCTAAATCTTGAAGATCTTGAGAGAAGAATCAAAGATGGAGAGAATCGCTGAAGTCTTGGAGATCAAAGAATGGGAGAATCGTATCGAACGAGCGCGGTCTAACGGCTATAAATACAACGGAAAAAATCCCAACGGCTCTTTTTGCGGATCCAGCAATATTTGCGCAATTGTAGGGATAATATTTCATAAAAATTCCAAACTTTGCTCGCCCGTATCTTTCATTTGGCTCAACCGTTTCTTGATTTTTAAAGTGGGATTTACTCCCCTTGATCCCCTCTTTCGATTCCCTACAAAAACAAATAGAACAAACATTAAATACGCAATTAAAATCACGCTACAAAACATACAAACGATCATCGAAAAAAACAGAAAAAATAAACTAAGGCATTGGCCTTGACTAAACGAGCACAGTAACCACTCGTTCTCTCTCGTTTCTAACTTCATGCTTCATGTAGGAGGAAGGCCGAGAGAGTCTTCACATCCCCCTCCTCATAGTAGTGCTTCAACCTAGCACCATTGACCAGAAATGGCTGTCCTTGCTGCAAGTTTTTAATCTCTATGGCACCATGAACAAAGACATTAGTAATACGAAATGGACCTGACCATCTAGACTTTAATTTGCCTGGAAATAGCTTTAATCGTGAGTTAAATAACAATACAAGTTGGCCCTTCTTAAAGTCTTTGATCCTGAGTCTACTGTCATGCCATATTTTTGTCTTTTCTTTGTACATCTTGGCATTCTCATAGGCCATGTGCCTAAGCTCGTCAAGTTCATGTAGCTGTAAAGATCTTAATGTCCCCGCATCCTTCACACAAAAATTTAATTCTTTCATGGCCCAAAATGCCTTGTTTTCCAATTCAAGTGGCAAGTGGCAAGCCTTGCCATACACCAACCTATAGGGAGACATTCCTAGAGGTGTCTTATATGCTGTTCTGTAAGCCCAAAGTGCATCCTCAAGCTTGAAAGACCAGTCTTTCCTATTAGGTTTGACTACCTTTTCTAGGATGTTCTTTATCTCCCTATTGGAAACCTCAGCTTGGCCATTTGAGTGTGGGTGGTAGGGAGTAGCTACCCTATGTCTAATGTTATATTTAGCCAATATCTTCTCCATAGCCTTATTAATGAAATGTGACCCCTCATCACTAATGATAGCACGAGGAGTCCCAAATCTAGTGAAAATGTGCCTATGCAAGAAGCTAGTGACTGTTTTAGCATCATTATTAGGACATGCTTTGGCTTCTACCCACTTGGACACGTAGTCTACTGCTACTAAAATGTACAGGTTACCTGATGATGGAGGGAATGGTCCCATGAAATCAATGCCCCATACATCAAAGAGCTCCAACTCTAAGATGTAGGTGAGGGGCATCTCATCCTTGCGACTGAGATTACCTGTCCTTTGGCACTCGTCACAGTTGTGGGCATAGTCGTGTGCGTCCTTGAAGATTGTTGGCCAATAGTAGCCACTCTGAAATACCTTCGCAGCTGTCCTTTGGCCACCAAAATGTCCACCATAAGGAGATGAGTGACAGTGCTGCAGCACAGACTTCGCTTCAGCAGCTGACACACACTTCCTCAACAACCCATCAGCACAGGTTCTGTAAAGTATGGGGTCATCCCAGATGAATTTCCTTGCTTCATGGAGGAACCTCTTCTTCTCTTGTCCTCCCTTGAACACTGGTAATACCTGTGATGCACGGAAGTTAGCAATGTCAGCGAACCAAGGTTCCTCATCGTTATCACGATGAGTCAAAGCAAAGATATGTTCATCTATAAAAGCATCAGAAATTGCGGGGTCCGCAATTTTTTCGCAATTGTGCTGCAATCGAGACAGGTGATCTGCAACCACGTTTTCACATCCCTTCTTGTCCCGAATGTCCAAATCGAATTCCTGCAGCAATAACACCCATCTAATTAATCTAGGCTTAGCATCAGCCTTCCTCATAAGATATTTTAAAGCAGAATGGTCAGTATATACAATGGTTCTAGTTCCTACAATATAGTTCCTAAATTTTTCACAAGCAAATACTACAGCAAGCATCTCCTTCTCTGTAGTTGTATAGTTACATTGAGCCTCATTCAAGGTCTTACTAGCATAATAGACAGGATGTGTGAGCTTGTCAATCTTCTGTCCTAACATGACTCCTACAGCATAGTCACTGGCATCACATAGCATCTCAAATGGGAGATCCCAATTTGGTCCGACTATGATTGGTGCTGTGACCAGTGCTTCCTTAAGGGTTTTCCAAGCTACTACACATTCCTTAGAGAAGATGAATGGTCTATTTAGCTCTAGAAGCTCGCACAGAGGTTTGGCTATCTTAGAAAAGTCCTTAATGAACCTTCTGTAGAAGCCAGCATGCCCTAAGAAGCTCCTAATAGCCTTGACATTCTGGGGCTCTACCAACTTCTCTATGACCTCTATTTTTGCCCTATCCACTTCCACACCTGCCCTTGACACTCTATGTCCTAAGACAATCCCTTCATCTACCATAAAATGGCACTTTTCCCAATTTAGGACTAGGTTGGTCTCTTCACACCTAGCCAGGACTTGTCCTAGGTTCTCTAGACAGGTTTTAAATGAGTCCCCGAAGACTGAGAAGTCATCCATGAATATTTCTATTATGGACTCATCCAACTCAGAGAAGATTGCCATCATGCACCTTTGGAAAGTTGCCGGTGCATTGCATAAGCCAAAAGGCATTCTGCGAAAGGCAAACGTTCCAAAAGGGCAAGTGAAGGTAGTCTTCTCTTGATCCTTAGGGTCTATAGTGATTTGATTATAGCCAGAGTACCCATCTAAAAAACAATAGTAGGCTCTACCAGCTATTCTGTCTAACATCTGGTCAATAAATGGTAGAGGGAAATGGTCTTTTTTAGTTTCTTTATTTAACTTTCTGTAATCCATACATACTCTCCACCCTGTGACAGTCCTTGTTGGAATCAGTTCGTTGTTCTCATTGACTACCACAGTTATTCCCCCCTTTTTAGGTACACATTGGATGGGGCTCACCCACTGGCTACTAGCTATGGGGAAAATTACTCCTGCATCTAACCACTTTATTATTTCTTTCTTTACTACCTCTTTCATAGAGGGGTTTAACCTACGCTGGTGATCTACCCTAGGTGTGTGCTCTTCCTCTAGTATGATTTTATGCATGCAATAAGAAGGGCTAATGCCTCGAATATCAGCAATAGTCCATGCTATAGCCTTCCTATGTTGCTTAAGCAGTAAAATTAAATCAACCTCATGCTGTTCACTTAGCTTAGAAGAAATAATTACAGGCAGCGTATCATTATCTCCTAGATATGCGTATTTGAGGTGAGTTGGTAATGGTTTCAGTTCTAAAACAGGTGGATGCTCAATGGAGGGCTTTAACGGATTTACAGTTCTATCAGTTAAGTCTATAGTCATACATACATGCTGAGGTCTATCTACAGGCATATTCATTATGTCAGATACATTTAAGTCAGCTACATCTACTTGTACATATTCGTTAGCATGCTTGGTTAATAATACATGCTCTAATTGTTCTTCCATTAGTGAGTCAACAACATCAATGCTAGCACAAGACTTAGAATCAGAGGGATACCTTAAAGCTTTGTAAACACTAAATTTTACCTCTTCATCATGAACCCTCATAGTTAACTCACCTTTTTGCACGTCTATTAGTGCCCTACCTGTGGCTAGAAATGGTCTACCTAGCAGGATGGGAACCTCCTTGTCTGCCTCATAGTCCAGGACAATGAAATCTGCAAGGAAAATAAATTTGTCAACTTTAACTAGAATATCCTCAATCTTACCTTCTGGATATGCGATGGATCTGTCTGCTAGTTGTAAAGTGACTGTGGTGGGACGTGCTTCTCCCATTCCCAACTGGAGAAATAGGGACAGGGGCATGAGATTTATGCTGGCGCCCAGGTCACAAAGCGCTCTGCCCACATGCTTGCCTCCAAGTTCTACAGGTAGGGTGAAGGAACCAGGATCCTTCTCCTTCTTGGGCAGCTTGTTTTGGAGGATGGCACTGCACTCCTCGGTGAGGTTTACTGTTTCAAACTCACCAATTATTTTTTTGTTAGTAATAATGTCCTTCAAAAACTTTACATATGAAGGCATAGACTGTAAAACCTCTACAAAAGGAATGTTAACATGCACTTGCTTAAGTATTTCTAAAAATTTATTAAAATGAACTTCCTGTTCCTGCTTCTTCTTCAGCCTTCGAGGGTATGGAGGTGGTGGCACATATGCAGGCACGTCAGGACGCCTTAGGATGGGTGGAGGCCTTGGAATGTCTTCTACCTCCTCAACAATTGGCTCTAGCCTGGCTCCTGATGTGCTAGTTGGTGGTGGTCCTTGGCTCGGCAGAGACTCCAGTGGAGCACTAGACTCAGTGTTCTCTACTCTCTTTGGTGTGTCCTTTGTGTTGCTCACCAATGGTCTTCCACTCCTAAGTTCAATTGCTTGAACTTGTTCTTTGCCATCTCTCCTTGGTACCTCGGTGTCAGCAGGGAGTCTACCTTGGGGCCTACTTTTAAGTTCATTGGCTAATTGGCCTACTTGGTTTTCCAGGCTCCTAAGAGTAGCTTGCTGGCTCTGAAGAGTAGCATCATTCTTAGCTATATATTCCTTGAGTAGGTTTTCTACAGAAGATCCTACAGATTGATTGTAAGGCTTTTGGTACATGGACTGGTTATGTTGGGGAGTGAAACCAGGTGTTCCACTCGGTCTAGGTTGGTTAGAATTTGGGTTAGTGTTCTGTTGGCCACCCCATGATAGGTTAGGGTGGTTTCTCCAACCAGGGTTATAGGTGTTGGAGTAGGGGTTATTCCTAGGCTGCTGCTGGCTTCCTACATAGCAGACTGAGGATGGATTCCCAGGGCAGTATTCATAAGGGTGCCCTTCCCCACAGAATCCACAGATAGGTGCCTCGCCTTGACTTGGTTGGGTGCCCATTGACATGGCTGTGGCGGTATTGGCACTGGTTTGGAGATTGGCCTGAGCCATTTGCTTAACTAGGTTGGTCAGGGCGTTTATTTGGGTGCTCATGGCGCTTAGAGCATCCTTGTCTTGAGCCCTAGTTGGCTCTACTGGATCGTCTGACCACCTACAATGAGATGTTGAGATCTTCTCCAAGATCTCATAAGCTTCGTTGTAACTCTTGGACAACATGGAACCTCCAGCAGATGAATTTAGAACTTGTCTGGTGCTGGGGTTGCATCCTTTAAAGAAGACTTCTATTTGGATACACCATGGAATGCCATGGTGTGGACATTTAATGAGAAGGTCTTTGAATCTTGTCCAAGCTTCGTGAAGAGACTCACTTGGAGCTTGTTTGAATTTTATGATATCATCACGAAAGGTTGAATTCCTATCAGGTGGGAAGTATTTGACTAGGAATTTTTCTGCTAAATCTGTCCAATTGCGGACAGATCCTGAGGGTAAAGAATTTAACCATGTTTTGGCCTTGTCCCTCAAAGAGTAAGGGAAAAGATATAGCCTCAGGGCTTCTTGGGAAACTCCAGGGATTAGGAATGTGTCACTAACTCCTAGGAAGTTCCTAAGGTGGTTATGGGGGTCCTCATTTTCTATTCCAAAGAATTGTCCCACAGTGGACAACATTTGGAACATCACTGGCTTTAACTCGAATGAGTTGGCAGTGATTTCAGGACGGATTATGCTGGGGTTCAGCTCCCCAGGCATAGGTACTAAATATGAAAGGATGGCGCTATCCTTGTCATTCGCTATTTCAATGGGGTTGCGAGTGACAGGCACCAGGTTTTGATTTACTCCAGCCATTTCTTCTTGAGGTAATTGCGGAGGAATTGTAGTCTCTGCAATGATTGGAGGTAAAAGGGTTTGTTTAAAGAGACGTTTCTTGGCTCTATTCCTAGCTCTAAGTAATCTCTCGGGCTCAGGGTTGAACTCTAGATCACTACTTGGAGTTTCATTCATAAACTACCCTAAATGGTACCTGAAAAAAGAAATGAAAATGGATCAAATTCAATGAAAAATACTTTGATGTTTCAAACTTAACAAACTTCGTTTTCACTTAAAATAAGTCCCCGGCAGCGGCGCCAAAAACTTGTTGCGTGCTCAATGTGTAAAGATAAATATGCAAAAGGGTAGAGAGAGCACTTAGAACATGCAAGCATACATGGTCTCACAGCAAGTAGTAAGTATATTTCATTCGTTTTTTCCACAGAGACTCATTTTTAGCTATTCGCGAAGTGTATTTGTTAAGAAAGATGGGATGAATTTGATGGGGTAAAATTGGTTTTTAATTATCTAAGTTTTACTGGATGTGTAAAGGAATATACCATAAACAAATTAAAGTTAAAATCAGGCTCAAAGAACAAGAGATGGAATCAATAAACGAAGAAGAAAACAGCTACACAGAATGCAATTTAGAAGAATTGCGAGAACCGCAATTAATCCGCAATTAAATGGCAGCGAAACTGATTAAAAGGGTGAATTAAGGGCTACTAATGACTATCCTATAGGCAGTTTATTACGATTATCAAGCTTTGGATCAACTCTCTATACATCAAACTCACTCTATCTCAAGTATCGTCCGATTCCATGCATGAGAGACTCAAGTTTACTCGACTTCAAAGTAAGGTCTTAAGCATCTTGTTAAAGCAGGAGTGTTTAGTTTGTACTAGGGAAACGCCTATTCCTAGGCCGTTTCCTGATTACCATGAAAGGCTAGCATGATTATATGACTCTGAACTCTTACTCCTTCCAGAGGTTAGGAGTTCTTTGGACAAAATGGATGGCCAATCGAAATTGCCCGTAGGATGAAGCTTACATACAATCAATGTTCGAGTGTTAATCTGCCTACTTGACTCACGTTTTTTAGCCTATAGTTCTGTCATTAGCATGCCCCTAAGTGATTTTAGTTACTCATGGATATGTAGAGAACAGAAATGGAAGATAAAACAGACATGCTTAGAAGATAAATGTACTTAAAACAGCAAGCCAAAGCCGTAGCAGAAACAGATGGAAACTGTAAAATGCAGAAATATACTTCGATTACTTAAAGTGTTTGAATGACAAAGGGAAGCTCTAAAAGAACTGAATTCAAGACAGACAACAACGAAATGCAGTAATTGAAATGCTAAACTAAGAACAACAGTGATCAGAAATGGAATTGAGAAGAACAGAGCAGAAAACAGTAGAGGTTTGCTAGAAAACTCCGTGGCAGTCGCCTCGAATGATGGTGATGAAAAGTCAGCCGTGCTTGGATGAATCCAATCGAGAGAGAAGAAGAATCTCCTCTCCTTCCTATCAGATTATCGGTTCCAAAAGCTTAGACTCTCACTCCAACAGACGGCAAAGGAAAACAGATGAAAATGGTGGACTGCGAGAAGACTTCTGCGCTTCGAATGATGACTGAACCTCCGACTTTGACCCCCTTTTATAGTAGTTTGCAGGTGCGTTTGGGCCAAGGAGAACCATCAATCTTCAACGTCATATATCAGAATGGATGGAGGAGAAAGAACGAATCCCTGAAAAGTCGGATCTAAACAGAAAAAGATCAGCCAACTTACGGTTTTAACTTGAATAATTGCGGTCACCGCAATTATTCCGCAATTCATTTGCAATGGTTATTTTTTCATTCTTTTCTTCGGTTTTCAACCCTTTTTCTACCTATTGTACACAAGTCCTATATTAGCTACCTTCTTCTAATTCTCATATTAAAGCATAGGTTTAAGCTAAATGCTAACAAAAACACCTAAATGTGTACATCTTCTTAAGCTAAATGGGTCCTAAATAAGTCACTTTCAGAGACTTAACACACACATACATCGAAGCCCAAAATTGTCCTCTCTTCCTCGATTCCTAAAAAAAAAACAGCAACCTATGTAAGTCTTAATTAAACTAACTAACGACAAAAAACAGCAACTAAACTAAAACAAAAAGAACAGTTCATCGCTCGGGTGCCTCCGAGAAGCGCAAAATTTTTAAAGTCGTTTGCTCGACTGTATTCTCTCCATTGACTCAACCATAATCTGAAAGTGCGGGGGACGATCCAGACTTGTCCGCATCCACACTTGTCCTGCAAGCATCATTCGAAAAATTTTGCACTCTTCGTGCCTCGAGCACGTGAATATCACAGTCATTAGTGCAAAAAACAGCATTCACATCATTCAGATTTAAGTCAGATTTTTTTACTGAGACATGGGAACCATCCCTCAAGCGCGAGGGTAGACTCCCATTCTCATCATACTCAACCACAGACACATTCTCCACAGACTTCCTTTCAAACAATGAAAATTCATGCATTATATCATCAAAGTCTAAAGAAACGACGCCCTTAAACACATCGATTTTGACCCTAGCGGTCTTAAGAAAAGGGCGTCCTAACAGCATAGAGGACGAAGCATGCAACGATTTTTCATTCATATCAAGAATAAGGAAATCAGCGGGGAACATCATGTCACCTACTGTTGCGTGCTCAATGTTTAAAGGAAATATGCAATAATAGAGCACTAAGAACATGCAAGCATACATGATCTTGTAGCAAGTAATAAGTATTTTTTCATTCGATTTCCCACAGAGATTTATTCTTAGTTACTCGTGAAGTGTATTGTTAAGCAAGAATGGGTGGATTTAATGGGGTAGATTTGGTTTTAAGTTGCCTAATTACTAAGGAATATGTAAAGGATAGATGCATAAACAAGTGCAAGTAAATGATAAACTCAAATGCAAATAGAAGAGATTAATAAACGAAGAGGAAAATGGCTAAGGCAGAATTTTTTAACAAAGGGAATTGCGGAAACAGCAATTATACCGCAATGTTCTTAACAGCGAATGTGTGTAAAATGTGGAAACAAGGGCTACTAACGACTCCTCTATAGGCTTTTTCACACGATTCTTAAGCAGTAGATCAACTCACTATGCATCAAACTAACTCATTCTCATGTATCTTCCGATTTCATGCATTAGATTCTTTAGTTTACTCATGTCCAAGCAAGGTCTTAAGCATCTTGTTAAAATAGTAAGTTGTGATTTGTACTAGGAAAACGCCTATTCCTAGGTCGTTTTCTGGCTACCTTGAGAGGCTAGCATGAGTGTACGACTCTGAACTCTTACTCCTTCCAGAGGTTAAGAGTTCTTTGGACAAAATGGATGGCCAATCGAAATTGCCCGTGGGATGAAGCTTACATACAATCAATGCATTCGAGAGCTATCCTACATGCTTTAGTCACGTGTTTCTTCCTACAGATTTGTCATTAGCATGCCCTTATGTGATTTAGTTACTCATGGATGTACATAGAATAGAAAGACTAGATGGAAACGACATGCTTAGAAGTATATTAGAGACAAAACAGAAACCAAAGGCAGTAACGGAGAAGGTGAAGAACTTGTAACTTGATGAAAGTAGTACTTCGATTTATTTGAATTTGAACTAACAAATGACAACCTTAAAGAACTAAAGTAAAACAGAAAGCAACGAAATGAATTAGAGTAGCGATTGGAAAGGAAATAACAACAGACAGTAAGGGAAATGGGAAACTAAAGCAGAAAGCAATAAAGTTGAGCGTGATCGCCTCGACGCAGACGCCTCGGCTGAAGGGGGGGAAAAAGCCAGCTTTGCTTGGATGAATCCAATCAGAAGAGAAGATGAATCTTCTCTCCTTCCTATCAGATTGTCGACTCCAAAAGCTAAACCTTTCAACCCAACAGACGGAAGAGAAAAACAGGAGAAAAAACTGTGCTGCGAAGAGAGTTCTACGCCTTCCGAATGTGTTTCAACCTTCCACTTTGACGTCCTCTTATAGTCTTCTGCAGGTGCGATTGGGTCAAGGAGAACCATCCATTCTCAACGTCGTACTTCTACGTGGTTGGAGGAGAAAGAATGGATCCCTGAAATATCGGATCGAAACAGAAAAAGGTTAGCCAACTTACGGATTTCACTTAAAACATTGCGGTTTTAGCAATGTTTCCGCAATGCCTCCGCAATGCACAGTTTTCATTCTTTTAACTTCGTTTTTCATTCATTTTCTTTCCTTTTGCATACAAGTCCTAATTTAGCTTCATTCTTCTAATTCTCATATATAAGCACAAGTTCAAGCTAAATCCTATCAAAAACACCTAAGAGTGCACATCTTTCTATAGAAAACAAGTCCTAAATGTGTCACTTTTGGAGACGTAACACACCCCCAAACTTAAGGTTTTGCTCGTCCTCGAGCAATCTAAGGACTTACTTAGGCTGCTGTTTTAACTTCTCTAACCCCTTGCTGACTTCCCTAAGTTTCTATCTATGGCAATGCTGTCCTGTGACACACTTCTAAGTTTACAACTAACTTCTCATTTTGCTTCTTCTGACTTCGCACGCCTAATGATCCTACTGTTTCATTAACTCCCTACGACTGATCTACTTGCTTCTATCATATCATGCAACTATCCCTAAGGTTTCAAATTCTACCTAGCTTTACCCCAGACTCAGTACATGCTTCTAATTTTTACTTTTGAGCCACCTAGGATTCCTTAGAGTCATGCCAGTCTTAGTATTAACCAGTGACAGTAGTACATTTAGAGAACAACCTAAACCCTGACATCACTACATTGGACATACATTCATCTCCCTAAACAACCCTACAAGCTACAACTTTGTGCTTAGCCAATTGAGCATCAGAGTTCTTTTTTATTCAGGACACCCAAGCCACAACGTTGCAACTCCTAGGTATACATTCTTCTCCCCTATTTCTTCCTTTTTCTTTCTTACTTTGGTGGAGACTCTCCTTTGGTTGCCTTTTGATGCAATGCCACTTGTGGGTTACACACTTGGCACTGATTACTCAGCAACCTTAAGAAAGACACCCCTCTTTATTCTATTTTTAATTTTCCCTTTTTTTTTCAGTTCATCATTTTTTTGTAAAGGAGAAGAAGAATGCTTATGCTTAAAGAGAGAGAGGAATGTTCCTAGGCCTAGGGTGGCCTCCCCCAAACTTAAACTACTCATTGTCCCCAATGAGAGTCTGAGGTGGCACACCCCCAAACATGTCCTAGAAGCATCTAGTTTAGGGCAAAACAAAGAGAATCTAAAAAATCCTAGGGATAGACAAAACATTCTCAAAGCAAATAACTTAGCAGCAGAAATTTGTAAAAACAGTGAGGGAAGGACTTAAAGCTACGCATGATGAGTGATAACTCCATTTTGGAGCTATTAAATACTTCCTAATATTAGCTTAAGTCCGCTTTTAATTGATTAATATATCTCATTTGTAGGAGAAAAGCGGCAAAGAGCTCGTGCGTCCGTTGGACCCGTTCGAGAGCTTAAAGTGGAGTTTTAGCATCCCGGGAATGCATCGGGAAGAGGGGAACTTGATCCGTGAAGAAACGGGCCAAATATGCCTTGGAGAGGCAAAGCTTCAGCCCCAAACCCGAGAGCCAGCGTCGAGCTATAGCGTCGAGACGCTGGCTCGACGCTGGAAAAACCCGAGAGCAAGCGTCGAGTGATAGCGTCGAGACGCTAGCTCGACGCTGCCCTGGCGTCGAGACTCTGCTTGGCGTCGAGACGCTCCGGAGGAGGCGGGCGCAGGAATTTTATCGGGGCAGCGTCGCGACGCCATCGAAGGCGCGCGCGGAAAACTTAGGGCACAGCGTCGAGACGCTGGCCTAGCGTCTCGACGCTACGACGATTACACCAGTTTATAATGACGATTTTCTGCACATTTTTTGTAGTTCTTCACCATTTTTGCTCTCCTTCATCTTCTTCTTCCTCGTTTTCTCTCTACTTTCCGTGGAGCTCCGCCATTGTTGGCATGCTAGTGAGCTCCATCTTCATTGTAATTAGTGGATGATTCCTTCCATGGCCCTCGTTGGAGCGGAATTGACAAACCGCGCCATGAGCGGCTAAGGTAAGGGTGAACGGTTTGGGAATGTTTTAGGACGATTTTGTTAGATAATTTGGTTTTGATAATCTGCTCTTGAATGATGCATATTGGTTCTGTTTATTAGAATTTATCTACTTTGCTTAATCCAACGCGCATGTTAAAATACGACGATTGACACTCGAGTAATTTCGCATGTTGTGTATGTTAAAGAGTAGCGATGTCGTGCCTCTCACTGCTCGACTAAGTAACACAGGTAGATAAAACTAAATCGAAGTATCGGGTCGGGTAGGATAATTATTGATTGCATACGGCGTTTGCGGGCAATCTTCTAGCAATTAGAATTCACGCTCGAATGTTCGTCGCGGTTAGCTAGTGACTGTCTAGACTTACCTTAGGGCTGATCACCTTGATGTAGGCTTAGATAACGTATAATTAGAACTGTGTGGTCTAATTAAAATCCATGGAGTCGGCTACTTTGGGGCTTCTCTGGTAGTCGTCCGCGTGCTCAATAAACTGAATACCATGTTATTAGCATTAAATGATGAACCGAATTTGTCTAACAATTGATCCCGAAACTCCCAAACCGTGCACACGTTCTCTACTAGTTATTCTTTCTTCCGTTAGCTTTCTTATTATTTCCCTTGCATGTTAAAAACCCCCCGTTACTAAAATCAATCAATTAATTAAATCCCAATTTTAATTGTGATTTTTATCGTTCTTACTCCTTGGATCGACCCTGTTACCACTGGCTGCAAAGCCTTGGTTATAGGCTTTATAAATCGTATTTTGGCAAGCCTCGACAGCTTGAGATTAAGCGATAGTTCAAAATATCGTCCACCAAAATTGGCGCCGCTGCCGGGGAGTAGGCAATTTGATTGAAATTATGATTGAAGTTTGAATTTGATTGATTGATGGTTTGCTGAAAATTTTTCTTGTTTGTATCTTGTATGTTTGGATTTTTTTTTTTGTGTATGACCCGTTCCTCTGAGGGTAGTAGATTGCAGTTTATCCCAGAGGTCGACAGAGAGGAGCGGCGGTTACGGAGAGAAGCCCGTGAGGGGCAGAGACCGGTTGAAGAAGAAGAAGGCAATCCCTTCTTGGTTGACGAGATGGCGCAAGGTGATGCGCCACGGACGCTAAAGCAACTGGCAGCGCCAGACCTGAACCTGCAGCCTTTGTGCATAAACTACCCCGTGGTAGCAGGTAACTTCGAATTAAAATCCGGTTTAATTCACCAGTTACCTTCTTTTCAGGGCAATGCAGGTGAGGACGCGAACAAACACTTGATGGAATTCCATTGCGTCTGCGCGGGGATGAAACCCGCAGGGGTTACGGAGAAGCAATTGAATATGAGGGCATTCCCCTTCACACTCAAAGACAAAGCCAGGGACTGGCTGTATTACCTGCCCTCCGGATCAATCAACACGTGGCAGGACATGAAGCGGGTATTTTTGGAAAAATACTTTCCCGCATCCTTGGCCACCACACTGTGGAAGAGGATTTATGGGATCACCCAGGATGTCGGTGAGTCCCTGCACGAATACTGGGAACATTTCGGGCGCCTGTGCGCGAGCTTCCCACATCATCAGATTGTCGACCAGCTGCTCATACAGTATTTTTATGAGGGTATGACGACCCATGACCGGCAGATGATTGATGTAGCGAGTGGAGGGGCATTGATTGACAAGACCCCAGTTGAGGCCAAACAGTTGATAGCAAACATGGCAACCAACTCGCAGCAATTCAATATTCGGGGGCAAGGACAAGTGCACAGCGTGGCTCAGAGCCACGAGATGACTGAGATGAGGGCCCAGGTGGCCGAGATAGGCAGTATGTTGAAAAAAATCGTTGGAGGACACCGCGAGGCGGAGGAGGTCAATGCAATCGAGGGGTATGCTTCCAACCCAAGGAAGTACGACCCATATGCAAACACGTACAACCCCGGTTGGCGCGACCATCCAAACTTTAGCTATGGGAACAGGGAAGGACAATCTCGCTTCCAAGGCCAGTCTCACGACAGGCCTAATTCTTCCACCCAGGCTCAAGCCTCGAGCTCCTCCAGCTCACTTGAAGAGATGGTAAGGACCATCGTGACGAGCACCAGCCAATTCCAAAAAGAGGCTCGAGAAGAGCTTAATTTGCACAAGGCAGAGCTGCAGAATCTGAACAAGCAGCTGACACAGATGGCGGTGTCTATCAGTAAACTCGAGAGCAAGAGCTCGGGGAAGCTTCCTTCCCAAACTACAGTAAACTCATGTGAAAACGTGAGTGCTATCCAGCTGAGAAGTGGGAAGTCACTTTCCACTAGAGCTGTGAAGGAAGCCACGGACAGCCTGAACAAGTCCGCCCCGCCTGCTCCCGAGGTTCAGAATGAGAAAAGAGATGAGAAAGTTAGTGTACCTAAGGATGTTGCCAGAGCACCATTCCCGAGTAGGCTTGCGAACCCTACTTTGGAATCCGATGATGAGGAGGTCCTGCGAACCTTCCAAAAGGTGATGGTAAATATCCCGCTCCTAGAGGCAGTCAGTCAAGTGCCCAAATATGCAAAATTCCTAAGGAGCTGGTGCACTACGAAGAGGAAGTCCAGAGGGACTGAGAAGAGAAAGGAGAACGTCTCTGCCATACTCCCAGGTACGTTGCCTGCCAAGTGCAACGATCCAGGTACTTTTACTATTCCTTGCACTATAGGTAGTAAAGTTGTTCATAATGCCATGCTAGACTTAGGAGCCTCTGTGAATGTTATGTCTTATGCACTGTTTCGTGAACTGAATTTAAATGAAATGCATGAGTGTAATGTTTTTGTCCAGTTGGCTAATGGGTCAAGCATATGTCCTAGGGGGAAGGTAGAGGATGTTCTGGTTAGAGTTGGGGATATGATGTTCCCCGCTGATTTCCTTGTTTTAGACATGAATGAGAAGTTATCGCATGCTTCGTCCTCTATGCTGTTAGGACGCCCTTTTCTTAAGACCGCTAGGGTCAAAATCGATGTGTATAAGGGCGTCGTTTCGTTAGAGTTTGATGATATTTTGCATGAGTTTTCTTTATTTGATGAGAAATCTGTTGCGAATGTTTCTGTTGTGGTTGAGCATGATGAGAATGGGAGTCTACCCTCGCGCTTGAGGGATGGTTCCCATGTCTCAGTTAGGAAATCTGATTTGAATCTGTTTGATGATAATGCTGGTTTTTGCACTAATTATTCTGATATTCACGTGCCCGAGGCACGAAGAGTGCAAAATATTTTTCAGGATGAATGCAGGAAAGGTGTGGACAAGGACAAGCTTGGATCGTCCCCCGCACCTACAAACTATGGATGAGTCTGTGGAGAGAATACAGTCGAGCAACCGACTTTAAAAATTATGCGCTTCTCGGAGGCACCCGAGCGATGGACTGTTTTTATGCTTTAGTTTAGTTTAGTTGCTTTTTAGATTAACTTAGTTTTAATTAGCTTGCTGTTTTTTTTTAGGAATCGAGGATGAGAAGGAAATTTTGGGCTCTGAAGCGTTTGTGCGCCGCTTCCTCGCCCTCGCCAGCTTCACAAAGAGTCAGGGAAGTGTACTTCTTCTTCCCTTTTACTTTGAATATCTGACTGGATGGCATTGGGGACAATGCCATATTTTGAAGTTGGGGGTGGAGTTAGTCTGATGGATACGCATGTGTAGTTTTTTGAGAAGTGCTATTATTGATATTGAAGTGCTTGGGACTCTGTTTACTGTTTTCTGACGATAATAGCTTAGGAAATTGTTACGTCTCCAAAAGTGACCTTTTTAGGACTTATTTATCTTAGAAAGATGTACACTCTTAGGTGTTTTTGATAGGATTTAGCTTAAACCTATGCTTATATATGAGAATTGGAAGAAGGAAGCTAAATTAGGACTTGTGTGCAAAAGGAAAGAAAAGGAATGAAAAAGGAAGTTAAAAGAATGAATATTGTGCATTGCGGAAGCATTGCGGAAACATTGCTAAAACCGCAATGTTTTAAGTGAAATCCGTAAGTTGGCTAACCTTTTTCTGTCGTGATCCGATATTTCAGGGATTCGTTTTTTCTCCTCCATTCATACTGAAGTACGACGTTGAGGATGGATGGTTCTCCTTGGCCCAATCGCACCTGCAGAATACTATAAAAGGAGGTCAAAGAGGAGGGTTGGATCATCATCCGAAAGCGTAGAAGTCTCTTCGCAGCGCAGTCTTTCCCATTCATTCTCTTCTCCGTCTGTTGGTTTGAGAGGTTCAGCTGTTGGAGTCGACAATCTGATAGGAAGGAGAGAAGATTCATCTTCTGTCCTGATTGGATTCATCCAAGCAAGGCTTACCTTTCTCTCCCTTCAGCCGAGGCGTCTGCAGCGAGGCGATCAAGCTCACTTTACTGCTTTCTGTCTTTAACTTTTCATTTCCAGCACCGTTCGTTGTTATTTCTTCCCCATTAGTTAATCCATTCCATTTCGTTGTTTTCTGTCTTTATGTTAGTAACTTTAAGTCTTCATCTGTTCATTCAAACAATTGATAAATCAAAGCACAATTCATCATTTCGCACTTTGTCGTTATCTTCTCTGCCTACTGTTTTTCCTTGCTGTTTTGTCTTTAATTTCCTTCTAAGCATGTCTACTTCATCTAATATTTTTGTTCTCTCTACATCCATGAGTAACTAAGTAACATAGGGGCATGCTAATGACAATACTATAGGCTAAAACACGTGAACCAAGCATGTAGGATAGCTCTCGAATGCATTGATTGTATGTAAGCTTCATCCCACGGGCAATTACGATTGGCCATCCATTTTGTCCAAAGAACTCCTAACCTCTGGAAGGAGTAAGAGTTCAGAGTCATACACTCATGCTAGCCTCTCAAGGTAGCCAGAAAACGACCTAGGAATAGGCGTTTTCCTAGTACAAATCATAACTTACTGCTTTAACAAGATGCTTAAGACCTTACTTGGACATGAGTAAACTAAAGAATCTAATGCATGAAATCGGAAGATACATGAGAATGAGTTAGTTTGATGCATAGTGAGTTGATCCAATGCTTGAGAATCGTGTGAAAATGCCTATAGAGGAGTCGTTAGTAGCCCTTGTTTCTCCATTTTACACACTTTCGCTGTTAGTAACATTGCGGTAAAATTGCTGTTCTCGCAATTCTGTTAAGTTAAAAATTCTGTTTTAGCTATTTGCCTCTTCGTTTATTAATCTCTTCTCTTTACATTTGAGTTTATCATTGACTTGCACTTGTTCATGTTGCTATCCTTTATATATTCATTAGTAAATAGGAACTTTAAAACCAAATCTACCCCATTAAATCCACCCTTTCTTACTTAACAACACACTTCGCGAGTAACTAATAATAAATCTCTATGGGAAAACGAATGAAAAAATACTTACGACTTGCTACAAGATCATGTATGCTTGCATGTTCTCAGTGCTGTCTCTCTCTTATTGCTTATTTCTTTTACACATTGAGCACGCAACAAGTTTTTGGCGCCGCTGCCGGGGATTTAGTTTAGTGAAAACGAAGTTTGTTAAGTTAGAAACATAAAGTTTAATATCTATTCGAGCTGATCTATTTTCATTTCTTTTGAAGGTACCATTGGGTTAGTTTATGAATGAGCCTTCAAGTAGCGATCTAGACTTCAATCCTGAGCCTGAGAGATTACTTAGGGCCAGAAATAGAGCTAAGGAACGTCTCTTTAACCAACCCTCTATACCTCCAATAATTGCTGAAACCGCGGAGTCTCCGCAATTCTATCAAGAAGAAATGGATATACCAGTCCCAAATCCGGTACCTACCACTCGCAATCCCATCGAAATAGCGAATGATAAGAATAGTGCCATTCTTTCCTACCTAGTACCTATGCCTGGGGAGCTAAACCCAAGCATAATCCGCCCTGAAATTACTGCCAACTCATTCGAGTTAAAGCCAGTAATGTTCCAAATGTTGTCCACTGTGGGACAATTCTTTGGAGTGGAAAATGAGGATCCCCACAACCATCATAGAAACTTCCTAGGAGTTAGTGATACATTTCTCATCCCTGGAGTTTCCCAAGAAGCCTTGAGGCTCTACCTCTTCCCCTACTCATTAAGGGACAAAGCAAAGACGTGGTTAAACTCATTACCCTCTGGATTAGTCCTCAATTGGACAGACTTGGCGGAGAAATTCCTAGTCAAATATTTCTCACCTGATAGGAATTCTACCTTTCGTGATGACATAGTCAAGTTCAAAGAAGCTGAAAATGAGTCCCTTCACGAAGCTTGGACAAGGTTCAAGGACCTTCTGCTTAAATGTCCACACCATGGCATTCCATAGTGTATCCAAATAGAGGTCTTTTTCAAAGGATGCAACCCCAGCACCAGACAAGTGTTAAATTCATCTGCTGGAGGTTCCATGCTGTCCAAAAGTTATAACGAAGCCTATGAGATCTTGGAGAAGATCTCAGCATCTCACTGTAGGTGGTCAGATGATCCAATCGAGCCAAGTAGAGCTCAAAATAAGGACGCACTCAATGCCATGAGTAGCCAAATAAGCGCCCCGACCAACCTAATCAAACAAATGGCTCAAGCCAATCTCCAAACTAGTGTCAACACCGCCACAGCCATGTCAATGGGCACACAACCAAGTCAAGGTGAGACACTTATCTGTGGATTCTGTGGGGAAGGGCACCTGTATGAATACTGCCCTGGGAATCCAGCCTCAGTCTGCTATGTTGGAAGCCAACAGCAGCCTAGGAACAACCCCTATTCCAACACTTACAATCCTGGTTGGAGGAACCACCCAAATCTTTCATGGGGTGGCCAGCAAAATACTAACCAAGCTCGTAACCAACCAAGACCGAGTGGAACACCTGGTCTCACTCCCCAACATAACCAATCCATGTATCAAAAACCATACAACCAACCGGTAGGGTCTTTTGTAGAAAATCTACTCAAAGAGTACATCGCCAAGAATGATGCTACTCTACAAAGCCAGCAAGCTACCCTCAGGAGCCTAGAGAACCAAATAGGGCAACTAGCCAATGAACTCAAAAGTAGGCCCCAAGGTAGACTCCCTGCTGACACTGAAGTGCCAAGGAGAGATGGAAAAGAACAAGTTCAAGCAATTGAACTTAGAAGTGGGAGACCATTGTTGAGTGGTAACGATATTATTGAACTATCGCCAATCATCGGGTTGTCGAGACCCGCCAAAATGAATTTATAAGTGCCCGAAATCACTAAACTATTTGTAGAATAGTAGCAACGGGGTCGATCCACAGGGAATTAAGGTATTTTGACTTAATCCTAATTAAATTTGCAAACTATTAATAAAAGTGAAATAAGGGGTGATTGTTGGTTTCCGACTCGGGACGATCGGGGATAAATTTAGCAAACCTCTTGGATCATAAGATGACGAGTATTATGGTTAAATAAATTAACGAATGCACAGCTCGTCTAAAATTAATAAATAACCCAGACATAAATAATTATGCTAATCAAACATACCGTTCGGACATTGGCGGCCAACGCTCTCCCAAGACCGAACGGTAGCAACAAGCTAACTGTGACAACTATCTAATTTGGACGCGAAATTAGTATGTCGATTTGGAATTCTAATTCGGGAAGAATGAACACCAAGAACGTAAGGACGCCAATACGCTCAAGGTGCCATAATTCCTTGTTACTTGGCGGAAACGAGAGGCACGGCATCAAATCCTTTAACAAATGAACATGCTCAAAATCAAGGGTGCCTAGTCCTAAATCATTCAAACGTGCTCATAGATTAAGCTAAGAAATAGAATTCAATTCAATAAAATATCCAACCAATTCAGAATTTCAATCCTACAACCTCACAAAGAGTTCATACTACATTTATCCTTACAATCCCGAGCCAAAAACGGTAAATCTACTCAGTCATGACTTGTGTGGTGTGGGATGGCTTCAAATTGAGCTTCCTAGCCCCTCCCATGGTGGAAAACAGCTGCTGGACGTCAAAATCAGGCGCGGAGCTCCAGGTAGAAGATGATAATGGCGGCTAAAATCGGACAAAAATATTAAGTAGTCCGTCGTAGCGTCGAGACGCTAGGGCAGCGTCTCGACGCTGCGCCCTAAATAATCCGCGCGCGCGCAGTCGGGGTGGCGTCGAGACGCTCGACAGCGTAGAAACGCTTTCGGCGTCGAGCGAGCGTCGAGACGCTATCGCTCGACGCTTGCTCTCGGGTTTTTCTTCAATTCAGCGCTTCAGACTTCGGAGCGTCGAGACGCTATGGCAGCGTCTCGACGCTGGGCAGCGTCGAGCTAGCGTCACGACGCTGTCGCTCGACGCTAGCTCTCGGGTTTTTCTTGGATTTCTGCCTTCAATTTCCCCAAAGCGCTCAACTCTCATTCCCTTGCATGGATCTTCCCCGGAAGTGTTCTTAGGCCTTTAAAATGCGATATTAGGCTCTGAAAAACGCCGAAACGCTCTCGAGAGCGAATCACCGAGAACACCTGCAATAATCACATAAAAGCAAGATTAAGCCAATAATAAACGTGAATTAGGGACATAATTATAGCTCCAAAATGGAGCTATCAAACACCCCCAACTTAATTCTTGCTAGTCCTCGAGCAAGGTGGAATTCTGATTAATCAAATAAAACGAGAATACATGCTAGGGACTCGATTCTCAGTACTGGAAAGGACAGGGCATTTGCATTTGAAGGAAACAACTGCATGCACGCATTGGTTAAGAACAATTTGAAAAATTTGAAGATGCTTCCCTATTTATGCTTCGGACTTAGCTCCTCGAACTTAGATTTCAACAGGCTTAGAACAGCTCTATCGATCCTAAAACCTCGCTTTCCCCCTACTTATGGCTAAACAGAACAGTCTAAGGGCAATTCGTCGCCAATGCAAGTAATATATCGCAAGGCATCTTTTCTCTCTTTTCCATTGATCTCCATGAGCGCCTGACATGTCAATTTTACTTTCGTTTCAGCTTGCCTGCAATTTCATTGCACAGTGCATCTGACCACGGGCAAAATTCATATTTTTAAGGACTAGCGTTCACTTCTTTGTGCTTCCTTTTCATGCAGTGGCGACCGTGGGTTTCACGACCGCCCCTGACTACTAAGGAAACTCAAGAAGGAGGAACACCTCAGGAGATTAATTTCTTTTTATGAGCTTGCATTCATTTTTATTTTTAGCCTAAAAATCATGTTGAAGTTTTAAGCGCATGGATTACAAACAAGAGCGAATCTTGGCCCATCCTAAGGTTGCCTTTCGAGGTGACAACGAATTTCAAAACAAACAGAGCTACCCTAAACCCACAGATCCAGGATAGAGTGCTAACATGCGAAGCTTAAACAGGAAAATATTTTTGAAATTTTTTCACAATGGCCTTAACATATGCAATTATGCTGAATTTCACAACAAACACACATACGAAGGCTTTAACAGTACATCACAGAATTTCATAATCGGACAAGCATGCTTTCTCCATAGCTCAACAAGTTAATCAGGATTCCACAACAAAGCTCGACAATCCTTTATAAGGCACAACCCACCACCCCCAACTTAAAAATTGACAATGTCCTCATTGGACCAAATATGCATAGTCAACACAAAAGGAAAGAAAACCTTCCCTGAATTGTGACTTAGAGGGTTGGAGAGTGCGCTTTAACCTTAGCCAATAAACCGCAAGGATGAGCCATTGTTTCACCTGAAAATTCACAACGTCAGAGTAGAAATCTAAACTAATCCTAAAGACGGTAAGTAAACAAAAAGCATGTACAGTTCAAGCTCGGGTGCCTCCGAGTAGCGCAAATTTTTAGAGTCGATTGCTCGACTTTACCAAAACTCAATTTATCCTTTCTCATTATCAGGCTCTTTCAGGTAGGCATGATCGTCGAAGTCCTCTGACATTTCCTCATGAAAGATCTTCAATCGCTGACCATTCACCGTGTATTCTTTCTCTGTATCCAGGCTCTGAATCTTGACTGCACCATAATGATGGACATTAGTTATAATGAAAGGACCAAGCCACCTGGAACGAAGTTTACCTGGCATGAACTTCAGGCGGGAGTTGAACAAGAGGACCTTCTGACCAACTTCGAAGTGCTTTCTGACGACTCGCCTGTCGTGGAACATTTTGGTCTTTTCCTTGTAGGTCTTCGAGTTCTCATATGCATCCAGGCGAAGCTCCTCCAGTTCTTGCAATTTGAGGAGTCTTTCTTCGCCCGCCAAGTCAAAGTCCATGTTGCACTTCTTCACGGCCCAGTAGGCTTTGTGCTGGATCTCCACTGGGAGATGACAGGCTTTGCCATAAACCATCTGGTAGGGAGACATCCCTATGGGGGTTTTGTAAGCCGTACGGTAGGCCCACAAAGCGTCGTCCAGCCTGAGGCTCCAATCCTTCCTTCCTGGACTTACTGTTTTCTCGAGGATGCTCTTCACCTCTCGATTGGAGACTTCTGCTTGGCCATTGGTTTGAGGATGGTACGGGGTAGAGATTTTGTGATTTACCCCATACTTCCTCATCAAGGTCTGAATCGTCTTGTTGCAGAAGTGGCTCCCTTGGTCGCTTATGATGGCTCGTGGAACTCCATACCTGCTAAAAGAATTGGATTTGACAAAACTTGAAACAACATTAGCAGTATCAACTTTGGTGGCCTTAGCCTCCACCCACTTAGACACGTAGTCCACAGCCAATAAGATATAGACAAAACCAAATGAAGGGGGAAAGGGTCCCATAAAGTCCATACCCCAAACCTCGAAAATTTCACAAGTTAAAATGGGGTTTTGGAGCATTTCATTCCTACTAGTGATGGTCCCTTTTCTCTGACACTAATCACAAGATTTACAAAACTCATAACAGTCCTTAAACAGTGATGGCCAGAAAAACCCACAATCTAGAATTTTTCTCGCAGTCCTATTTTGCCCAAAGTGTCCCCCACATGCAAATTCATGGCAAAAGGTAAGGATGGACCTATGTTCAGACTTAGGGACGCACTTCCTAATTACCTGGTCAGCGCAAAATTTCCATAAAACGGGCTCTTCCCAAACATACGTCTTGGCTTCGCTTTTCAGCTTAGCTCTTTGGTTATATGAAAAGTCGAATGGGAACGTACCTGTGACCAAGTAGTTGACAATGTCGGCGTACCATGGTGTCTCCACACTTACCTGGAAGAGAACTTCATCAGGGAATTCGTCATTCAGAGGCAAGTCATCTTCGTTACGCACGATGCGGCTCAAGTGGTCAGCAACGGTATTTTCTGATCCTTTTCTGTCCTGAACAGAGACGTCGAACTCCTGGAGTAATAATACCCATCTGAGCAGTCTAGGCTTCGAGTCTTTCTTGTTCATCAAGTATCGAACTGCTGCATGATCAGAAAAAACAATTACTTTATATCCAAGAATATATGGCCGAAATTTATCAAGAGCGAAAACTATGGAAAGCAGCTCCTTCTCTGTTGTTGTGTAACCGATCTGCGCGGAATTGAGCGTTCTGGAGGCATAATAAATCACATGGCTCTTCTTATCTATCCTGTGGCCCAACACAGCGCCTACGGCATAATTGCTTGCGTCGCACATAATCTCGAAAGGAGTCCCCCACTGCGGTGGATGAATGATGGGTGCGTTGGTCAAGCACTTCTTCAGAACATCGAAGGCAAGCTTGCACTGTTTGTCAAAACAGAATGGAACATCCTTTTTCAGCAAGCTTGTCATCGAAGTTACTATCTTCGAGAAGTCTTTAATGAACCTGCGGTAAAAACCTGCGTGACCAAGAAAAGAACGTACTTCCCGAAGGTTCGTGGGGTAAGGTAAATCAGATATGACATCAATTTTTGCTTTATCAACCTCTATCCCCTTAGCAGACACAACGTGACCCAATACTATGCCCTGACTGGCCATGAAATGACACTTCTCAAAATTTAAAACAAGATTAGTTTCGATGCATCTTTCCATGACTCTAGACAAGTTAAACAGGCAATCCTTAAATGAACTTCCATATACAGTAAAATCATGCATAAAGACTTCGATGCATTTTTCTACAAATTCAGAAAATATGCTCATCATGCATCGCTGAAAAGTCCCTGGAGCATTACAAAGCCCAAAGGTCATTCTCCTATATGCGTAAGTTCCGAATAGACAGGTAAAAGTAGTCTTTTCTTGGTCTTCCTGGGCTATGGGAATTTGATAAAACCCAGAAAAACCATCAAAAAAACATAAGAATGGTTTCCCAGCTAAACGCTCCACCATTTGATCTATGAAGGGAATATGAAAGTGGTCCTACTTAGTCACATCATTCAGTTTTCTAAAATCAATACACATTCTCCACCCATTTTGTACTCTCTTAGGTACTAACTCTCCCTTATCATTTCTAATAACAGTTATGCCCGTCGTTTTAGGTACAACATGAATAGGGCTAACCCATTGGCTATCAGAAATGGGAAAGATAATACCTGCATCCAGGAGTTTGTGTATCTCAGACAACACTACCTCTTACATTGCAGGGTTCAGTCTCCGTTGAGGCTCTCGGGATGGTTTTGCTCCCTCATCCAGCCGAATCTTGTGCATGCACAGCACTGGACTCAACCCGTGCAAGTCTGCCAATGTCCATCCCATGGCTCTCTTGTTCTTTTTCAAAACCTCGATCAACTCGCCTTCTTGCTCCGATGTAAGCTCCTTGGAAATAATTACCGGGAGTGTCTCCACCTCACCCAAGTACACGTACTTGAGATGACCCGGCAACTCCTTTAATTCCAACTTGGGAGCCTGCAAAAGAGATGGTAATATTTTAGTTGGCTTTTCACATGTCTCTAAAGCAAAAGTAGGTTGTTCAGAATAATCAGTCAATATGGGAACACTACTTTCAACTTCGCCAACAATTTCAGTAAAAACGAGTGGGTCATCCCCATCAACAACAGTCATTGTTAAGTCTCTGAAAGTGACTTATTTAGGACCCGTTTAGCTTAAGAAGATGTACACTTTTAGGTGTTTTTGATAGCATTTAGCCTAAACCTATGCTTAAATATGAGAATGAGAAGAAGGTAGTTAAATTAGGACTTTTGTACAATAGGAAAGAAAAGGGTTGAAAACCGAAGGAAAAGAATGAAAAAAAGCTGCATTGCGACAGCATTGCGAAAACATTGCTGAAGCCGCAATTATTCAAGTGAAAACCGTAAGTTGACTGATCTGTTTCTGTTAATTTCCGTAATTTCAGGGATTCGTTCTTTCTCCTCCATCCATTCTGATATATGACGTTGAAGATTGATGGTTCTCCTTGGCCCAAACGCACCTGCAAACTACTATAAAAGGGGGTCAAAGTCGGAGGTTCAGTCATCATCCGAAAGCGTAGAGTCTTCTCGCAGTCCATCTTTTCGCCCTGTTTTCCTTTGCCGTCTGTTGGAGTGAGAGTCTCAGCTGTTGGAATCGATAATCTGATAGGAAGGAGAGGAGATTCTTCTTCTCTCTCGATTGGATTCATCCAAGCAAGGCTGACCTTTCATCCCCTTCATTCGAGGCGACTGCAACGAGGCTTCCAAGCACCATTTACTGTTTTTTGTCTTTCCTTTCTCATTTCCAGCATTGTTTAGTTATCGCTTTTGGTTTAGTGATTAATCTACGTAATTTCGTTGCTTTCTGTCTTTGGATTATTGGTAACGATATTTTTGAACTATCGCTATAAATTCAAGCTGTCGAGGCTTGCCAAAATAAATTTATAATGCCTATTGCCAAGGCTTTGCAGCCAGTGGTAACAGGGTCGATCCAAGGAATAGGAGAGTTGAATTTACTAATGAAATTGGGATTTGATCGATTAATTGGTAACGGGGGGTTTTATCATGCAAATAAGAAATAATGCAAAAGCTAACGGAAGGAAGAAATAATATGTAGAAAACGTGTGCACGGTTTGGGGAGTCTCGGGGTCAATTGTTAGACAATTACAACTTATCATTTAATTCTAATAACATGGAATTCAGTTTACTAAGCACGCGGACGACTACCAGAGAAGCCCCAAAGTAGCCGACTTCATGGATTTTAATTAGGCCACACAGTCCTAATTACACGTTATCTAATCTCACATTAAGATGATCAGTCCTAAGATGAATTTAGACAGTTACTAGCTAACCGCGACGAACATTCGGGCGTGAATTCTAATTGCTAGTAGGTTGCCCGCAAACGCCGTATGCAACCAACAATTATCCTACCCGACCCGATACTTCGATTTAGTTCTATTTACCTGTGTTACTTAGTCGAGCAGTGAGAGGCACGGCATCGCTACTCTTTGACATACACAACATGCGAAACTATCCGAGTGTCAATCAACATAATTTAGCATGCGCGTTGGATTAAGCAAAGTAAACAAATGCACGTAAACAGAACCAATTTGCAATCTAAATTCAGATTATCAAAGCTATAAAGGTCTAACAAAATTCCCCTAAACAAAATCCCAAACCGTCACCCTTACCTTAGCCGCTCATGGCGCGGATCGTCAATCCCGCTCCACCAACGACCACGGAAGAGTTCATCTACCTATTACAAATGGAAATGGAGCTCACTCGCATGCCAACAATGGCGGAGCTCCACGGAAAGTAGAGAGAAAATGGGGAAGAAGGGAAGAAAAATCGTCCAAATCGGCTGAGAGATGAAGAAGATGAAGCTCGGAGAAGAATGCCAAAAAAGTGCAGAAAAATCGTCTTTTAGCTACTGCCTTCGTCGTAGCGTCGAGACGCTAGGCCAGCGTCTCGACGCTGTGCCCTAAGTGATCCGCGCGCGCGCGCGCTGGCGTCGCGACGCAAGGCCAGCGTCGCGACGCTGCCCCGATGAATTTCCTGCGCGCGCCTCCTCCGGAGCGTCTCGACGCCAAGCAGGGTCTCGACGCCAGGGCAGCGTCGAGCTAGCGTCTCGACGCTATCACTCGACGCTTGCTCTCGGGTTTTTCCAGCGTCGAGCCAGCGTCTCGACGCTGGCTCTCGGGTTTGGGGCTGATGCTTTGCCTCTCCAAGGCTGTTTTGGCCCGTTTCTTCACGGAACAAACTCCCCTCTTCCCGATGCATTCCCGGGGCGCTAAAACTCTGCTTTAAGCTCTCGAACACGCCCAATGGACGCACGAGCTCTTTGCCGCTTTTCTCCTACAAAAGAGATACATTTAATCAATTGGAAGCGGTCTTTAGCTATAATTAGGACGTATTTAATAGCTCCAAAATGGAGTTATCAAACACCCCCAACTTAAACATTGCTAGTCCTCGAGCAAGCACTACAAAGACATTGACTCTAAGGACGCGTTTACATATATTCTAACTCAAACCTCCATGCATATTGAAATATAAACACGAGCATAATCATGGAAGCATTTTGTTCATGCATTAACTAGGACATATCAAAAATTAACTCTTGCCCCCTAACGTGTGTGTGTGCTAGACAACTACTCCTAAACTCACGTAAACCCGGAAAACCAACATGCAACGCACATCCCATTTTCCCCCTACTTCTAGCGTTTAAGAACAGCTACACTTGACTTACACGAGAGAGAGAAACAAATTAAGAGACCTAATTATTTTCTCATTCTTTTTCTTTCTTTTCAAAAGTACTTTGTACTCTTTTATTTTGGGTTCTTTGAACCAACTTTTCATTTCTTTTTCTTTCCTACTCGAGCTGCCTAACACGTCAAATTCATGCATAAAACTTCACGTTTTTAAGGACTAACGCTCACTTCTTTTAAGCGCAAATAAGAAGGAGGAGCGCCTCGAGAGGAACTTTTCTACAAAACATGCTTTTCTATTTTTTTTTACATTAGGCTAAGCACATGCTTTCTCAATTAATTAGCTACTAACTCTCATGCAACAAGCTACCTAAGGGTGCCTTTCGGGGTGACAACGAGAATAAGCTAAACATGCGATAAACCAAGCTTACGGAATCTAGGGAGAAGTTGCTAAGTGCGCGATGAGTGCAAGGGAGCAACAGAAAATTTTTTAAAATTTTTGACATGAACCTAATAAACACAAAACTCATGCAAAAACTCGATTATGAACATGCTCAGAATTCCAACATGCATTTCCTAGGCTATCACAGTCAGAAAACAGTAAACAGAGTCCCAAGCACTTCAATATCTTTATAACACTTCTCAACAAACTACACATGCACATCCATCGGACTACTCCACCCCCAACTTCAAAATTTGGCATTGTCCTCAATGCCAACCAGTCAGATGCAAGAAGTAAAAGGGAAGAAGAAATACACTTCCCTGACTCTTGGTGAAGCTGGCGAGGGCGAGGAAGCGGCGCACGAACGCATTAGAGCCCAAAATTGTCTTCTCATCCTCAATTCCCTAAAAAAAAAAAAAAAAAAAAAAAAAAAAAAAAAAAAAAAAAACAGCAAGCTAATTAATACTAAGTTAATCTAAAAAGCAATAAAACTAAACTAAAGCATAAAAACAGTCCATCGCTCGGGTGCCTCCGAGAAGCGCAGAATTTTTAAAGTCGGTTGCTCGACTGTATTCTCTCAACAGACTCATCCATAGTCTGTAGGTGCGGGGGACGATCCATACTTGTCCAAGGCCACACCTTTTCCATCATTCACCTGAAAAACATTTTGCACTCTTCGTGCCTCGGGCACGTGAATATTAGACATGTTAGTGCAAAATCCAGCAGTATCATCCATCAAATTTAAATCAAAAATTTTAACCGAGACATGGGAACCATCCCTCAAGCGCGAGGGTAGACTCCCATTCTCATCATGCTCACAAACAACAGAAACATTCGCAACAGATTTCCCATCAAATAAAGAAAACTCATGCAAAGTATCATCAAACTCTAACGACACGACGCCCTTATACACATCGATTTTGACCCTAGCGGTCTTAAGAAAAGGGCGTCCTAACAGCATAGAGGACGAAGCATGCAATGAACTTTCTTTCATATCTAAAACAAGGAAATCGGCGGGAAACGTCATATTCCCAACTCTAACTAAAACATCCTCTACCTTCCCCCTAGGACAGATGCTCGACCCATTAGCCAACTGAACAGAAACATTACATTCATGCATTTCATTCAAATTCAGTTCACGATATAATGCATAAGACATAACATTTACAGAGGCTCCTAAGTCCAACATGGCATTATGAACAATTTTACTACCTATAGTACATGGGATAGTAAAAGTACCTGGATCGTTGCACTTTGCAGGCAACGTACCTGGGAGTATGGCAGAGACGTTCTCTTTCTTTTTCTCAGTCCCTCTGGACTTCCTTTTTGTAGTGCACCAGCTCCTTAAGAATTTTGCATATTTGGGCACTTGACTGACTGCCTCTAGGAGCGGGATATTCACCATCACCTTCTGGAAGGTTCGAAGGACCTCCTCGTCATCGGATTCCAAAGTAGGCTTCGAAAGCCTACTCGGGAATGGTGCTTTGGCAACATCCACAGGCACACTGACCTTCTCATTTCTTTTCTCATTCTGAGTCTCCAGAGCAATCGGGGCGGACTCGTTCAGGCTGTCCGTGGCTTCCTTCGCAGCTCTGGTGGAAAGTGACTTCCCACTGCGCAGCTGAATGGCACTCACATTTTCACATGAGTTAACTGTAGTTTGGGAAGGAAGCTTCCCCGAGCTCTTGCTCTCGATCTTACTAATAGACACCGCCATTTGTGTCAGCTGCTTGTTCAAATTCTGCAGCTCTGCCTTATGAGAATTTAGCTCCTCGCGAGCCTCTTTCTGGAACTGGCTGGTGCTGGTCACGATGGTCCTTACCATCTCTTCAAGTGAGCTGGAGGAGCTCGAAGCTTGAGCCTGGGTGGAAGAGTTAGGCCTATCCTGGGATTGGCCTTGGAAGCGATTTTGTCCTTCCCTGTTCCCATAGCTGAAGTTGGGATGGTCACGCCAACCGGGGTTGTAAGTGTTAGCATATGGATCATACTTCCTTGGGTTGGAAGCATATCCCCCGATTGCGTTGACCTCCGCCTCTTCGCGTTGTCCTCCAACAATTTTCTTCAACATACTACCTATCTCGGCCACCTGGGCCCTCATTTCAGACATCTCATGGCTCTGAGCCACGCTGTGCACTTGTCCTTGCCCCCTGATCCCAAACTGCTGCGAATTGGTAGCCATATTTGCAATGAGCTGCTTGGCCTCAACTGGGGTCTTGTCAATCAGCGCCCCTCCACTCGCTGCATCGATCATCTGCCTATCGTGGGGCGTCATCCCCTCATAAAAATACTGTATGAGCAGCTGATCGGCGATCTGGTGGTGTGGGAAACTCGCGCACAGGCGCCCAAAGCGTTCCCAATACTCATGCAGGGACTCACCTACATCTTGGGTGATCCCATAAATCCTCTTCCGCAGAGTGGTGGCTAAGGATGCGGGAAAGTATTTCTCCAAAAATACCCGCTTCATGTCCTGCCACGTGGTGATGGATCCGGAAGGCAAATAATACAGCCAATCCTTGGCCTTGTCCTTGAGCGTGAAGGGGAATGCCCTCATGTTCAGCTGCTCTTCCGTGACCCCTGCGGGCTTCATCCCCGCGCAGACGCAATGGAACTCCATCAAATGCTTGTTCGCGTCCTCTCCTGCATTTCCATGGAAAGAAGGTAACTGGTGAATTAAACCAGATTTCAACTCAAAGTTACCTGCTACCACGGGGTAGTTGATGCACAAAGGCTGCAGGTTCAGGTCTGGCGCTGCCAGTTGCTTCAGCGTCCGCGGCGCATCGCCTTGCGCCATCTCGTCAAATAAGAAGGGATTGCCTTCTTCTCTTTCAAACTGTCCTTGCCCCTCACGGGCCTCTCTACGTAACCGCCGCTCCTCTCTGTCAATCTCAGGAATATACTGCAAACTACCCTCAGAGGAACGGGTCATACACAAACAAAAATCTAAACATACAAACACACAAACAGAAAAAATTTTCAGTCAACCATCAATAAATCAAATTTAAACTCCAATCATAAATTCAACCAATTGCCTATTCCCCGGCAACGGCGCCAATTTTGGTAACGATATTTTTGAACTATCGCTATAAATTCAAGCTGTCGAGGCTTGCCAAAATAAATTTATAATGCCTATTGCCAAGGCTTTGCAGCCAGTGGTAACAGGGTCGATCCAAGGAATAGGAGAGTTGAATTTACTAATGAAATTGGGATTTGATCGATTAATTGGTAACGGGGGGTTTTATCATGCAAATAAGAAATAATGCAAAAGCTAACGGAAGGAAGAAATAATATGTAGAAAACGTGTGCACGGTTTGGGGAGTCTCGGGGTCAATTGTTAGACAATTACAACTTATCATTTAATTCTAATAACATGGAATTCAGTTTACTAAGCACGCGGACGACTACCAGAGAAGCCCCAAAGTAGCCGACTTCATGGATTTTAATTAGGCCACACAGTCCTAATTACACGTTATCTAATCTCACATTAAGATGATCAGTCCTAAGATGAATTTAGACAGTTACTAGCTAACCGCGACGAACATTCGGGCGTGAATTCTAATTGCTAGTAGGTTGCCCGCAAACGCCGTATGCAACCAACAATTATCCTACCCGACCCGATACTTCGATTTAGTTCTATTTACCTGTGTTACTTAGTCGAGCAGTGAGAGGCACGGCATCGCTACTCTTTAACATACACAACATGCGAAACTATCCGAGTGTCAATCAACATAATTTAGCATGCGCGTTGGATTAAGCAAAGTAAACAAATGCACGTAAACAGAACCAATTTGCAATCTAAATTCAGATTATCAAAGCTATAAAGGTCTAACAAAATTCCCCTAAACAAAATCCCAAACCGTCACCCTTACCTTAGCCGCTCATGGCGCGGATCGTCAATCCCGCTCCACCAACGACCACGGAAGAGTTCATCTACCTATTACAAATGGAAATGGAGCTCACTCGCATGCCAACAATGGCGGAACTCCACGGAAAGTAGAGAGAAAATGGGGAAGAAGGGAAGAAAAATCGTCCAAATCGGCTGAGAGATGAAGAAGATGAAGCTCGGAGAAGAATGCCAAAAAAGTGCAGAAAAATCGTCTTTTAGCTACTGCCTTCGTCGTAGCGTCGAGACGCTAGGCCAGCGTCTCGACGCTGTGCCCTAAGTGATCCGCGCGCGCGCGCGCTGGCGTCGCGACGCTGCCCCGATGAATTTCCTGCGCGCGCCTCCTCCGGAGCGTCTCGACGCCAAGCAGGGTCTCGACGCCAGGGCAGCGTCGAGCTAGCGTCTCGACGCTATCACTCGACGCTTGCTCTCGGGTTTTTCCAGCGTCGAGCCAGCGTCTCGACGCTATAGCTCGACGCTGGCTCTCGGGTTTGGGGCTGATGCTTTGCCTCTCCAAGGCTGTTTTGGCCCGTTTCTTCACGGAACAAACTCCCCTCTTCCCGATGCATTCCCGGGGCGCTAAAACTCTGCTTTAAGCTCTCGAACACGCCCAATGGACGCACGAGCTCTTTGCCGCTTTTCTCCTACAAAAGAGACACATTTAATCAATTGGAAGCGGTCTTTAGCTATAATTAGGACGTATTTAATAGCTCCAAAATGGAGTTATCAATTATTTACTTTAAGTTTCCCTTTGTTCGTTCAAACATTCAAGGTAATCAAATTACAAGTCTCCATTTCACAGTTTCCATCTTCTGCTGCTACGGTTTTGTCTTACTGTTTTGAGTATATTTCCCTTCTAAGCATGTCTGTTTTATCTTATACTTCTGTTCTCTATATATCCATGAGTAGCTAAGTCACTTAGGGGCATGCTAATGACAGAACTATAGGCTAAAAAACGTGAACCAAGCATGTAGGATAGCTCTCGAAGCATTGATTGTGTGTAAGCTTCATCCCACGGGCAATTTCGATTGGCCATCCATTTTGTCCAAAGAACTCCTAACCTCTGGAATGAGTAAGAGTTCAGAGTCGTATAATCATGCTAGCCTTTCATGGTAATCAGGAAACGGCCTAGGAATAGGCGCTTCCCTAGTACAAACTAAACACTTCTGTTTTAACAAGATGCTTAAGACCTTACTTTGAGTTGAGTAAACTAAAGAATCTAATGCATGGAATCGGACGATACATGAGATAGAGTGAGTTTGATGCATAGAGAGTAGATCCAGTGCTTGAGAATCGTATAAAAATGCCTATAGGATAGTCATTAGTAGCCCTTAATTCACCCATTTACACACTTTCGCTGTTATTCAATTGCGGTAAAATTGCGGTATCCGCAATTCTGCTAAGTCACCATTCTGTTTAGCTGTTTTCTTCTTCGTTTATTAATTCCATCTCTTGTCTTTTGAGTCTAATTTCAACTTGCATTTGTTTATGTTGCATTCCTTTACACATTCAGCAAAAATTAGATAATTAAAAACCAATTTTACCCCATCAAAACCACCCCTTCTTTCTTAACAAATACACTTCGTGAATAGCTAAACATAAGTCTCTGTGGAAAAAACGAATGAAATATACTTACTACTTGTTGTGAGACCATGTATGCTTGCATGTCCTGAGTGCTCTCTCTACCTTCTTGCTTATTCTTATTAACACATTGAGCACGCAACAAGTTTTTGGCGCCGCTGCCGGGGACTTATTTTAAGTGAAAACGAAGTTTGTTAAGTCTAAAACACCAAGTTATTTTCCATTGAATTTGATCCATCTTCATTTCTTCTTCAGGTACCATTTAGGATAGTTTATGAATGAGATTCCAAGTAGTGATCTAGAGTTCAACCCTGAGCCTGAGAGATTATTTAAAGCTAGAAATAGAGCCAAGAAACGTCTCTTTAAACAACCCCTTTTACCTCAAATAATTGCTGAAACCGCAGAGTCTCCACAATCCACTCGAGAAGAAATGGCTGGAATAGATCAAAACCTGGTGCCTGTCACTCGCAATCCCATTGAAATAGCGAATGACAAGGATAGCGCCATCCTTTCGTACCTAGTACCTATGCCTGGGGAGCTGAACCCCAGCATAATCCGTCCTGAAATCACTGCCAACTCCTTCGAGTTAAAACCAGTGATGTTCCAAATGTTGTCCACTGTGGGACAATTCTTTGGAATAGAAAATGAGGACCCCCATAACCACCTTAGGAACTTCCTAGGAGTCAGTGATACCTTCCTTATTCCTGGAGTTTCCCAAGAAGCCTTGAGGCTATATCTTTTCCCTTACTCTTTGAGGGACAAAGCCCAAACGTGGTTAAATTCATTACCCTCAGGATCTGTCCTCAATTGGACAGACTTAGCAGAAAAATTCCTAGTCAAATATTTCCCACCAGATAGGAATTCGACCTTTCGTGATGATATCATCAAATTTAAACAAGCTCCGAGTGAGTCTCTTCACGAAGCTTGGACAAGATTCAAAGACCTTCTCATTAAATGTCCACACCATGGCATTCCATGGTGTATCCAAATAGAAGTCTTCTTTAAAGGATGCAACCCCAGCACCAGACAAGTTCTAAACTCATCTGCTGGAGGTTCCATGTTGTCCAAGAGTTACAACGAAGCTTATGAGATCTTGGAGAAGATCTCAACATCTCACTGTAGGTGGTCAGATGATCCAGTAGAGCCAACTAGAGCTCAAGACAAGGATGCTCTAAGCGCCATGAGCACCCAAATAAATGCTCTGACCAACCTAGTTAAGCAAATGGCTCAGGCCAATCTCCAAACCAGTGCCAATACCGCCACAGCCATGTCAATGGGCACCCAGCCAAGTCAAGGCGAGGCACTTATCTGTGGATTCTGTGGGGAAGGGCACCCATATGAATACTGCCCTGGGAATCCATCCTCCGTCTGCTATGTTGGGAGCCAGCAGCAGCCTAGGAACAACCCCTACTCCAACACCTATAACCCTGGTTGGAGAAACCACCCAAACCTGTCATGGGGTGGCCAACAAAACACTAACCAAAATCCTAACCAACCTAGACCGAGTGGAACACCTGGTTTCACTCCCCAACATAACCAGTCAATGTACCAAAAACCATACAATCAACCTGTAGGATCTTCTGTAGAAAACTTACTCAAGGAATACATAGCTAAGAATGAAGCTACTCTTCAAAGCCAGCAAGCTACTCTTAGGAGCCTAGAAAACCAAATAGGCCAATTAGCCAATGAACTCAAGAGTAGGCCCCAAGGTAGACTCCCTGCTGACACCGAGGTACCAAGGAGAGATGGCAAAGAACAAGTTCAAGCGATTGAACTTAGGAGTGGAAGACCATTGGTGAGCAACACAAAGGACACACCAAAGAGAGTAGAGAACACTGAGTCTAGTGCTCCACTGGAGTCTCTTCCAAACCAAGGTCCACCACCAACTAGCACATCAGGAGCCAGGCTAGAGCCAATTGTTGAGGAGATAGAAGAAATTCCGAGGCCTCCACCTATTCTAAGGCGCCCTGACGTGCCTGCATATGTGCCACCACCTCCATACCCTCGAAGGCTTAAGAAGAAGCAGGAACAGGAAGTTCATTTTAATAAATTCTTAGAAATTCTTAAGCAAGTGCATGTTAACATTCCTTTTGTAGAAGTTTTGCAGTCTATGCCTTCTTATGTAAAGTTTTTGAAGGACATTATTACTAACAAAAAAATAATTGGTGAGTTTGAAATAGTAAACCTCACTGAGGAGTGCAGTGCCATCCTCCAGAACAAGCTGCCCAAGAAGGAGAAGGATCCTGGTTCCTTCACCTTACCTGTAGAACTTGGAGGCAAGCACGTGGGCAGAGCGCTTTGTGACTTGGGCGCCAGCATAAATCTCATGCCCCTGTCCCTATTCCGCCAGTTGGGAATAGGAGAAGCACGTCCAACCACTGTCACTTTACAACTAGCAGACAGATCCATCGCATACCCTGAAGGTAAGATTGAGGATATTCTAGTGAAAGTTGACAAATTTATTTTCCTTGCAGATTTCATTGTCCTGGACTATGAGGCAGACAAGGAGGTCCCCATCCTGCTAGGTAGACCATTTCTAGCCACAGGTAGGGCACTAATAGATGTTCAAAAAGGTGAGCTCACTATGAGGGTTCATGATGAAGAGGTGAAATTTAGTGTGTATAACGCCTTGAGGTACCCCTCTGATTCTGAGTCTTGTGCTAGCATGGATATTGTTGACTCACTGATGGAAGAACAATTAGAGCATGTACTATTAACCAAGCATGCTAATGAATATGTACAATTAGATGTAGCTGACTTGAATGTATCTGACATAATGGATATGCCTGTAGATAAACCACAACATGTATGTATGAATATAGACCTAACTAATAGATCTGTGAATCCTTTAAAGCCATCCATTGAGCATTCACCTGTTTTAGAACTGAAACCACTACCCACTCACCTCAAGTATGCATATCTAGGAAGTAATGAAACACTGCCTGTAATTATTTCTTCTAAGCTAAGTGAAAAGCATGAGGTTGAATTAATTTTACTGCTTAAGCAACATAGGAAGGCTATAGCATGGACTATTGCTGATATTCGAGGCATTAGCCCTTCTTATTGCATGCACAAAATTATACTAGAGGAAGAGCACACACCTAGGGTAGATCACCAACGTAGGCTAAACCCCTCTATGAAAGAGGTAGTAAAGAAGGAAATAATAAAATGGTTAGATGCAGGAGTGATCTTCCCAATAGCTAGTAGCCAGTGGGTGAGCCCCATCCAATGTGTACCTAAAAAGGGGGGAATAACTGTGGTAGTCAATGAGAACAACGAACTGATTCCAACCAGGACTGTCACAGGGTGGAGAGTGTGTATGGATTACAGGAAATTAAATAAAGAAACTAAAAAAGATCACTTCCCTCTACCGTTCATTGACCAGATGCTAGACAGAATAGCTGGTAGGGCCTACTATTGTTTCTTAGACGGGTATTCAGGCTATAATCAAATAACTATAGACCCTAAGGATCAAGAGAAGACCACCTTCACTTGCCCTTTTGGAACTTTTGCCTTTCGCAGAATGCCTTTTGGCTTATGCAATGCACCGGCAACTTTCCAAAGGTGCATGATGGCAATCTTCTCTGAGTTGGATGAGTCCATGATAGAAATATTCATGGATGACTTCTCAGTCTTTGGGGACTCATTTTCAAACTGTCTAGAGAACCTAGGACAAGTCCTGGCTAGGTGTGAGGAGACCAACCTAGTCCTAAACTGGGAAAAATGCCATTTTATGGTGGATGAGGGAATTGTCTTAGGACATAGAGTGTCAAGGGCAGGAGTAGAAGTTGATAGGGCAAAGATTGAGGTCATAGAGAAGTTGGTAGAGCCCCAGAATGTCAAAGCCATTAGAAGCTTCTTAGGGCATGCTGGCTTCTACAGAAGGTTCATTAAGGACTTTTCTAAGATAGCCAAGCCTCTGTGTGAGCTTTTAGAACTAAATAGACCATTCATCTTCTCTCAGGAATGCTTAATAGCTTGGACTACCCTTAAGAAAGCACTAGTCACAGCCCCTATCATAGTAGGACCAAATTGGGATCTCCCATTTGAGATGCTATGTGATGCCAGTGACTATGCTGTAGGAGTCATGTTAGGACAAAGGATTGACAAGCTAACACACCCTGTATATTATGCTAGTAAGACCTTGAATGAGGCTCAATGTAATTATACAACTATTGAGAAAGAAATGCTTGCTGTAGTATTTGCTTGTGAAAAATTTAGAAACTATATTGTAGGCACTAGGACAATTGTGTACACTGACCATTCTGCCTTGAAGTATCTTATGAGGAAGGCTGATGCTAAGCCTAGGTTGATTATGTGGGTACTGCTGCTGCAAGAGTTTGATTTGGACATTCGAGACAAGAAAGGATGTGAAAACGTGGTTGCAGATCACCTGTCTCGATTGCAGCACAATTGCGAAAAAAATGCGGAGCCCGCAATTTCTGATGCTTTTATTGATGAACATGTCTTTGCTTTGACTCATTGTGATAACGATGAGGAACCTTGGTTTGCTGACATTGCTAATTTCCGTGCATCACAGGTTTTACCAGTTTTCAAGGGAGGACAAGAGAAGAAGAGGTTCCTTCATGAGGCAAGGAAATTTATCTGGGATGACCCCACACTTTACAGAACATGTGCTGACGGCTTGCTAAGGAAGTGTGTTTCAGCTGCTGAAGCGAAGTCTGTGCTGCAGCACTGTCACACATCTCCTTATGGTGGACACTTTGGTGGCCAAAGAACAGCTGCAAAGGTATTTCAGAGTGGCTATTATTGGCCAACGATCTTCAAAGATGCCCACAACTATGCCCACAGCTGTGATGAATGCCAAAGAACAGGTAACCTCAGTCGAAAGGATGAGATGCCCCTCACCTACATCTTAGAGTTAGAGCTCTTTGATGTGTGGGGCATTGACTTCATGGGACCATTCCCTCCATCATCAGGTAACCTTTACATATTAGTAGCAGTGGACTATGTGTCCAAGTGGGTAGAAGCCAAAGCATGTCCTAATAATGATGCTAAAACAGTCACCAACTTCTTGCATAGGCACATTTTTACTAGGTTTGGGACACCTCGTGCCATCATTAGTGATGAGGGTCACATTTCATTAACAAGGCTATGGAGAGAGTGTTGGCTAAGTATAACATTAGACATAGAGTAGCCGCTCCCTATCACCCACACTCAAATGGACAAGCTGAAATCTCAAATAGGGAAATTAAGAACATCCTAGAAAAAGTGGTCAAACCTAATAGGAAAGACTGGTCCTTCAAGCTTGAGGATGCACTTTGGGCTTATAGGACAGCATATAAGACACCCCTAGGTATGTCCCCTTATAGGCTGGTATATGGCAAGACTTGTCACTTACCACTTGAGTTAGAAAACAAGGCATTTTGGGCCATGAAGGAATTGAATTTTTGTGTAAAGGATGCGGGGACACTGAGGTCTTTGCAATTACATGAGCTTGATGAGCTTAGGCATATGGCCTATGAAAATGCTAAGATGTACAAGGAAAAAACCAAGATTTGGCACGACAGTAGACTTAGAGTTAAGGACTTTAAGAAGGGTCAACTTGTTTTGTTGTTTAACTCACGGTTGAAACTATTTCCAGGGAAACTTAAGTCTAGATGGTCGGGTCCATTTGTCATTACTAATGTGTTTGTTCATGGTGCAATAGAGATAAAGAACTTACAGCAAGGCCAACCATTCATGGTTAATGGTGCAAGATTAAAGCACTACTATGAGGAAGGAGATGTGAAGACTCTCTCGGCCTTCCTCTTGACTGAAGCATAACAATGAGAACGAGAGAGGACGAGTGATTGCTGTGCTCGTCAACATAAGGCTCATGCCTTAGTTTATTTTTTGCGATTTTCCGGTTATCATTTGTGTGTTTTGTTGTGTGATTTTAATTACGAATTTGATATTGTTTTTATTTCTTTTTGTAGGGAATCGAAAGAGGGAATCAAGGAGAGTAATCCCAGCTTTAAAAATCAAGAAACGATCGAGCCAAATAAAAGATACGGACGAGCAAAGTTTGCCATTTTGATGAAAAAATATCCCTAAAATTGCGCTGGAATTGCAGGATTCGCAAAATATAGCCGTTGGGATTTAGCCGTTGCCTTTATATCCGTTAGAAGGCGCTCGATCGATACGATTCTCTCATTCTCTGATTTCCAAGAAAACTGAGATTCTCTTCATCTTTGATCCTTCTCTCCAAACCTCCAAGATTCGACAATGGTGTCCACAAGGGCTGAAAGATCCGCAGCCAAGAAGAAGGTTGATGACGCAGCTGAAGCGGCTGCGAGGGAAGAACTTCTGATCCTTGCAGATGCTGGGGCTGTACGCACCGGACCTCTTCCCAAACTACCGATCCGTAGGAAGAAGTGGAGGGTTGTCACAAAAATCCCTGCTGGCCCTTCTGAACTAGCGGGCACGCCCAAGAAACGCCGGTGGAGTGTCGAGACGGCCGCCGAACCAAGCAAAGCCAAGACTCTCTCTGTGGAGAGTCAAGAAACGGATCGTGCGTCCCACGAGTCGACCAAGAAGAGTTCGTCGCCATCTGCCTCACCCGCGCACAACCCTTCACCATCTGGACCAGTGCACAGCCCAGAGCTTTCATCGTCACCGCCTGCACAGAGCCCTGACGCCGTCTTCACCACTGAATTCCGTGCAGACGCCTACAGCAGAGCAGAGTGCCACACCTTCGCACACGCCTCCACGGCCTGACCCTGAATTCCCATATGGGGAGTACCAGGAATCCACTCAGGGCAGTGGGGAAGGTGGTGAAGACGAGGTCTTCTCGCCTGCAAGGGAAGCTAGCCCAGAGAGTCCTGCGCAGCAGGATGATTCCATGGAAGAGACGCTGGGGGCATGCCTGCAGTAGATCAACATTGAGGCAAAGCTCAAGAAGAAGAAGGCCAAGATTGTCAAGGCCAGGCGATCCAAGAAGCTGAAAAGGAAGAAGGCTAAAAGGGCGCCTTCAGCAGACAAAGAGAGCACTGAGCCTTCGCTCAAACGACTCAAGGTTGAGGCTGCCGAGTCAGCCAAGCCGTCAGATAAAGGGAAGGCAAAGCTCTACCTTGAAGACGAGCCTCAGTCAGTGAGGTATGTTTCTTCTGATGCTGAGTCCAGGGGTGCTGAGCTGAGGAAGAGGGAGTTGCTGCACGAGAAAGGCTTCCTCGACCGACCTGCTGACCTGCCGCAGTTCTTGCGCGCAGGAGTGATCAACCACGGCTGGGAGGAATTTTGCAGACCGCCCAATCCAGCCTACACGAGCATGGTGTATGATTTCTACGCCAATGTGCTCAGCCCTGAGGATGGCCTGTCTGTGGTCAGAGGGGTAGACGTGGATTTCTCAGCCAAGGCCATCAACGAAGCCTATGGTCTCAAGGGCCAAACACATACAGATTATGCACGGATTGTTGATGAGCCTACTGAGGCTGTTCTGGAAGAGGCCATTCGGACCATTGGCCAGCCTGAAGCTTCCTGGACCGTGTCACGCAATGGGAGGCACACTCTCATGAGTGCCAACCTCACGGCTAAGGCGGCTGTGTGGTTTTCGTTCGTGAGAAGGAGATTGTCCCCAGTGACTCACGAGACTACAATCAACCAGAGCCGATCGCTGCTGGTGTATGCGATAATGAGAGGTCTCACGATCAACGTGGGAGAAGTCATCACTGCTGCTATTGCTGAGTGCGCCAGGAAAGGTAAGGGACCACTGTTTTTCCCTAACACCATAACCAAGCTATGTTTGCTTGCAGGAGTCCCCACCGAGCGCATGGAGCAGCAAATGGCTTACACAGACCACTTGGAGCTGCCTGCTAGCCTGAGGCTGAAGAGGAAGGGGAATATGGAGTTTGAACTGGATAGGCTGGCTGCTGATCAATCCCTATCCATGGCCTGCCTGATGGATATGCAGAGGAGAATGGCTCAATGGGCCACTTATGCGCAGGCAAGGGACAAGGAAGTTGCAGACCAACTTGGGTGCATCTTCCCTGACTTCCCCACAAATCTCCTGACTCCATGGGTGCCCCCACGACCACGACAACCTGATGAGGATGAAGACGTTTGAGTGCTGGTTTGAATTGCACTGAAGGGAGTATTGCGGTTCCCTTAGAAAAAAAAACAATTTTCTGTTTTCTGATAGACTATGTGAATTATGCTGTCTTTTAGTACACTTTTGATCTGTTTTAAATGCTTAGTTTGATGTTTTTTCTTTTGTTTAGTACAGTCTGATGATAGGAGCCTAGGTAGGTTAGTTTTGTTTTATTTTTAGAAGAGCTTGAATGACTGGAAAGAGCATGCTTAGGGGCCTTAATCACTGTTATATCTGCCCCGACCTAATTGCGAAATAATTGCGGTACCCGCAATTTTCATGACTGAAAGCATGTTTTGGACTGTCTGTTTAGCTAGGCTGTAATCTGTTTAAATTCCATCTTTCGCTGCTATCATGACTACCTTATATAGCTTATCTACAAGCATGCTGGATGAGTGTCATAGGACACCCTTTGCTAGTTTAAAATCAACCTCTAAAAAGCTCAGCATGCACAGCTTTAAGCCCTTAACTGTCTGTTTTTTTTTAATTTACTGCTGCTGTGATATTTTCTTTTCAATGTTCTGTCTATGCCTAGGGCTTTAGATTCTCTTTGTTTTACCTTAGACTAGATGCTTCTAGGATAGTTTGGGGGTGTGCCACCTCAGACACTCATTGGGGACAATGAGTAGTTGAAGTTTGGGGGAGGCCACCCTAGGCCTAGGAACATTCCTCTCTCCCTTAGAAACATAAGCATTCTTCTTCTCCTTTACAAAAAATGATGAACTGAAAAAAAAAAAAAAATGATGAAAAATAGAATAAAGAGGGGGTCTCTCTTAGGTTGCTAAATAATCAGTGCCAAGTGTGTGACCCACAAGTGGCATTGCATCAAAAGGCAACCAAAGGAGAGGCCCCACCTAAGTAAGAAAAAGGGAAAAGAATAGGGAAGAAGAATGTATACCTAGGAGTTATAACTTTGTGGCTTAGGTGTCCTATTTAAAAAGAACTCTGATCCTCAATTAGCTAAGCACAAAGTTGTAACTCGTAGGGTTGTTTAGGGAGATGAGTGTTTATCCAATGTAGTGATGCCAGGGTTTAGGTTGTTCTTTAAAAGTACTACTGTCACCGTTAATACTAAGACTGGCATGACTCTAAGGAATCCTAGACACATTAAAAATAAAGCTAGAAGCATGTACTGAGTCTGAGGTAAAGCTAGGCAGAGTTTGAAACCTTAGGGATAGTGGCATGATATGACAAAAGTAAATAGATCAGTTGTAGGAAGTAAATGAAAACAGAAGGAGTGTTAGGCAGGCAAAGTCAGAGGAAGCTTGATAAGAGGGTGGTTTTAAGCTTAGAAGTGTGTCACAGGACAGCAGTGCTATAGATTGGGATATGAGAGAGTCAGTAGATGGTTAAAGAAGAAGAAACAGCAGCCTAGGTAAGTCCGTAGTATGCTTGAGGACAAGCAAAACCTTAAGTTTGGGGGTGTGTTAAGTCTCTGAAAGTGACTTATTTAGGACCCGTTTAGCTTAAGAAGATGTACACTTTTAGGTGTTTTTGATAGCATTTAGCCTAAACCTATGCTTAAATATGAGAATGAGAAGAAGGTAGTTAAATTAGGACTTTTGTACAATAGGAAAGTAAAGGGTTGAAAACCGAAGGAAAAGAATGAAAAAAAGCTGCATTGCGACAGCATTGCGAAAACATTGCTGAAGCCGCAATTATTCAAGTGAAAACCGTAAGTTAACTGATCTGTTTCTGTTAATTTCCGTAATTTCAGGGATTCGTTCTTTCTCCTCCATCCATTCTGATATATGACGTTGAAGATTGATGGTTCTCCTTGGCCCAAACGCACCTGCAAACTACTATAAAAGGGGGTCAAAGTCGGAGGTTCAGTCATCATCCGAAAGCGTAGAGTCTTCTCGCAGTCCATCTTTTCGCCCTGTTTTCCTTTGCCGTCTGTTGGAGTGAGAGTCTCAGCTGTTGGAATCGATAATCTGATAGGAAGGAGAGGAGATTCTTCTTCTCTCTCGATTGGATTCATCCAAGCAAGGCTGACCTTTCATCCCCTTCATTCGAGGCGACTGCAACGAGGCTTCCAAGCACCATTTACTGTTTTTTGTCTTTCCTTTCTCATTTCCAGCATTGTTTAGTTATCGCTTTTGGTTTAGTGATTAATCTACGTAATTTCGTTGCTTTCTGTCTTTGGATTATTTACTTTAAGTTTCCCTTTGTTCGTTCAAACATTCAAGGTAATCAAATTACAAGTCTCCATTTCACAGTTTCCATCTTCTGCTGCTACGGTTTTGTCTTACTGTTTTGAGTATATTTCCCTTCTAAGCATGTCTGTTTTATCTTATACTTCTGTTCTCTATATATCCATGAGTAGCTAAGTCACTTAGGGGCATGCTAATGACAGAACTATAGGCTAAAAAACGTGAACCAAGCATGTAGGATAGCTCTCGAAGCATTGATTGTGTGTAAGCTTCATCCCACGGGCAATTTCGATTGGCCATCCATTTTGTCCAAAGAACTCCTAACCTCTGGAAGGAGTAAGAGTTCAGAGTCGTATAATCATGCTAGCCTTTCATGGTAATCAGGAAACGGCCTAGGAATAGGCGCTTCCCTAGTACAAACTAAACACTTCTGTTTTAATAAGATGCTTAAGACCTTACTTTGAGTTGAGTAAACTAAAGAATCTAATGCATGGAATCGGACGATACATGAGATAGAGTGAGTTTGATGCATAGAGAGTAGATCCAGTGCTTGAGAATCGTATAAAAATGCCTATAGGATAGTCATTAGTAGCCCTTAATTCACCCATTTACACACTTTCGCTGTTATTCAATTGCGGTAAAATTGCGGTATCCGCAATTCTGCTAAGTCACCATTCTGTTTAGCTGTTTTCTTCTTCGTTTATTAATTCCATCTCTTGTCTTTTGAGTCTAATTTCAACTTGCATTTGTTTATGTTGCATTCCTTTACACATTCAGCAAAAATTAGATAATTAAAAACCAATTTTACCCCATCAAAACCACCCCTTCTTTCTTAACAAATACACTTCGTGAATAGCTAAACATAAGTCTCTGTGGAAAAAACGAATGAAATATACTTACTACTTGCTGTGAGACCATGTATGCTTGCATGTCCTGAGTGCTCTCTCTACCTTCTTGCTTATTCTTATTAACACATTGAGCACGCAACAGTCATGCATTCTTCTTGTTCTAAAGTATCTATCAGATCAATTTTACAGACAGAATGCACATCAGCACGTTGTTTCATGGCATCAAATACATTAAATTCGAATACATCCCCTTCATACTCAACAGATAAGGTACCATCATGCACATTAATTTTTGTTTTAGCGGTTTTCATGAATGGTCTATGTTACGTCTCCAAAAGTGACCTTTTTAGGACTTAATTATCTTAGAAAGATGTTCACTCTTAGGTGTTTTTGATAGCATTTAGCCTAAACCTATGCTTAAATATGAGAATTAGAAGAAGGTAGCTAAATTAGGACTTATGTACAATAGGAAAGAAAAGGGTTGAAAACCGAAGAAAAAGAATGAAAAACAAGCATTGCGATAGCATTGCGGAAACATTGCTGAAACCGCAATGTTTCAAGTGAAAACCGTAAGTTGACTGATCTTTTTCTGTTAAATTCCGTTATTTCAGGGATTCGTTCTTTCTCCTCCATCCATTCAGAAGTACGACGTTGAAGATTGATGGTTCTCCTTGGCCCAAATGCACCTGCAGATTACTATAAATAGGGGTCAAAGTCGAGGGTTCAATCATCATCCGAAAGCGTAGAAGTCTTCTCGCAGCTCCATCTTTCTTCGTGTTTTCCTTTGCCGTCTGTTGGTGTGAGAGTCTCAGCTGTTGGAATCGACAATCTGATAGGAAGGAGAGAAGATTCATCTTCTCTCCCGATTGGATTCATCCAAGCAAAGCTATTCTTTCATCCCATTCAGCCGAGGCGGTTGCGACGAGGCTTTCAAGCATCATTTACTGCTTCCTGTCTTTCAATTCGAAATTTCAGTTCTGTTTAGTTGTTGTTTCTCTTCTATTAGCTAGATCATTTCATTTCGTTGCTGTCTGTCTTTACATTATTTACTTTAAGCTTCCCTTTTTGTTCATTCAAACAATTAAGTAATCAAAGCACAATTCTCCATTTCACAGTTTCTTCGCTTTGCTGTTACTGTTTTTCCCTTACTGTTTTTCCCTTACTGTTTGTCTTCATTTCTCTTCTAAGCATGTCTATTTTATCTCTTCTTTCTGTTCTTCCTATATCCATGAGTAACTAAGTCACATAGGGGCATGCTAATGACAACACTATAGGCTAAAAAACGTGAACCAAGCATGTAGGATAGCTCTCGAAGCATTGATTGTATGTAAGCTTCATCCCACGGGCAATTTCGATTGGCCATCCATTTTGTCCAAAGAACTTCTAACCTCTGGAAGGAGTAAGAGTTCAGAGTCATACTATCATGCTAGCCTTTGAAGGTAACCAGGAAACGACCTAGGAATAGGCGTTTCCCTAGTACAAACCATATTCTTCTGCCTTAACAAGATGCTTAAGACCTTACTTGGACATGAGTAAACTAAATAATCTAATGCATGAAATCGGAAGATACATGAGAATGAGATGGTTTGATGCATAGTGAGTTGATCCAGTGCTTGAGAATCGTATGAAAAAGCCGATGGGATAGTCGTTAGTAGCCCTTAATTCATCAGTTTACACACTTTCGTTGTTAATTAAATTGCGGTAGAATTGCTGTTTCCGCAATTCTGCTAAAGTTACAATTCTGTCTAGCCATTTTTGTCTCCATTTATTAGTCTCGTCTCTTTTCGTTTGAGTTTAACTTTGACTTGCATTTGTTTATGTTGCTACCCTCTACGTATTCAGTAGGAAATATACAATTTAAAACCAATTCTACCCCATCAAATCCACCCCTTCTTTCTTAACTTTACACTTCATGAATAGCTTTTAATAAATCTCTGTGGGAAAACGAATGAAATATACTTACTACTTGCTATAAGACCATGTATGCTTGCATGTTCTGAGTGCTCTCTCTACCTTATTGATTATTTATTTTAACACATTGAGCACGCAACAAGTTTTTGGCGCCGCTGCCGGGGATTTATTTAAGTGAAAACGAAGTTTGTTAAGTTTGAAACACCAAGTTTATTGCCTATTGAAGCTGATCTGTTTCATTTCTGTTGCAGGTACTATTGGGTTAGTTTATGAGTGAGCCTTCAAGTAGTGATATAGAGTTCAATCCTGAGCCTGAGAGATTACTTAGGGCCAGAAATAGAGCCAAGAAACGTCTCTTTAAACAACCCCCTGTACCTCAAGTAATTGCGGGAACCGCAATTCCTCCGCAATTGTCTCAAGAAGAAATGAATGGAATAGTTCCAAATCCGGTGCCTGTCACTCGCAATCCCATCGAAATAGCGAATGACAAGGATAGCGCCATACTTTCGTACCTAGTACCTATGCCTGGGGAGCTGAACCCCAGCATAATCCGTCCTGAAATCACTGCCAACTCATTCGAGTTAAAGCCAGTGATGTTCCAAATGTTGTCCACTGTGGGACAATTCTTTGGAGTGGAAAATGAGGATCCCCACAACCATCTTAGAAACTTCTTAGGAGTTAGTGACACATTCCTCATCCCTGGAGTTTCCCAAGAAGCCTTGAGGCTATACCTTTTCCCTTACTCTTTGAGGGACAAAGCCAAAACATGGTTGAACTCATTACCCTCTGGATCCGTTCGCAATTGGACAGATTTAGCAGAAAAATTCCTAGTCAAATACTTCCCACCTGATAGGAATTCTACCTTTCGTGATGACATAATCAAGTTTAAACAAGCTGACACTGAGTCTCTTCACGAAGCTTGGACAAGGTTTAAAGATCTTCTTCTTAAATGTCCACACCATAGCATCCCATGGTGTATCCAAATAGAGGTCTTTTTCAAAGGATGCAACCCCAACACCAGACAAGTCTTAAACTCCTGCTGGTGGTTCCATGTTGTCCAAGAGTTACAACGAGGCCTATGAGATCTTGGAGAAGATCTCAGCATCTCACTGTAGGTGGTCAGATGATCCAGTTGAGCCAACTAGAGCTCAAGACAAGGATGCTCTAAGTGCAATGAGCAACCAAATAAATGCCCTGACCAACCTAGTTAAGCAAATGGCTCAAGCCAATCTCCAAACAAGTGTCAACACCGCCACAGCCATGTCAATGGGCACCCAGCCAAGTCAAGGTGAGACACTTATCTGTGGATTCTGTGGGGAAGGGCACCCGTATGAATACTGCCCTGGGAATCCAGCCTCAGTCTGCTATGTTGGAAGCCAACAGCAGCCTAGGAACAACCCCTATTCCAATACTTACAACCCTGGTTGGAGGAACCACCCAAACCTGTCATGGGTTGGACAACAAAATGCTAACCAAGCTCCTAACCAACCTAGACCGAGTGGAACACCTGGTTTCACTCCCCAACATAACCAATCCATGTATCAAAAACCATACAACCAACCTGTAGGATCTTCTGTAGAAAACTTACTCAAGGAATACATAGCCAAGAATGATGTCACACTACAGAGTCAGCAAGCCACTCTTAGGAGCCTAGAGAACCAAATAGGGCAACTAGCCAATGAAATCAAAAGTAGGCCCCAAGGTAGACTCCCTGCTGACACTGAAGTGCCAAGGAGAGATGGTAAAGAACAAGTTCAAGCAATTGAACTTAGAAGTGGTAGACCATTGGTAAGCAACACCAAAGACACACCAAAGAGAGTAGAGAACACTGAGTCTAGTGCTCCACTGGAGTCTCTGCCAAACCAAGGACCACCACCAACAAGCACATCAGGAGCCAGGCTGGAGCCGAGTATTGAGGAGATAGAAGAAATTCCAAGGCCTCCACCAGTCCTAAGGCGACCTGACGTGCCTGCATATGTGCCACCACCTTCATATCCTCGAAGGCTTAAGAAGAAGCAGGAACAGGAAGTGCACTTTAATAAATTCTTAGAAATTCTTAAGCAAGTGCATGTCAACATTCCTTTTGTAGAAGTTTTACAGTCTATGCCTTCCTATGTAAAGTTTTTGAAAGATATTATTACTAACAAAAAAATAATTGGTGAGTTTGAAACAGTAAACCTCACTGAGGAGTGCAGTGCCATACTGCAGAACAAGCTACCCAAGAAGGAGAAGGATCCTGGTTCCTTCACCTTACCTGTAGAGCTAGGAGGCAAGCACGTGGGCAGAGCGCTTTGTGACCTGGGCGCCAGCATAAACCTCATGCCCCTATCACTATTCCGCCAGTTGGGAATAGGAGAAGCACGTCCAACCACTGTCACTTTACAACTAGCAGACAGATCCATCGCATACCCTGAAGGTAAGATTGAGGATATTCTAGTGAAAGTTGACAAATTTATTTTCCTTGCAGATTTCATTATCCTGGATTATGAAGCAGACAAGGAGGTCCCCATCCTATTAGGCAGGTCGTTTCTTGCCACAGGTAGGGCCCTGATCGACGTCCAAAAAGGTGAGCTCACTATGAGGGTCATGATGAAGAGGTGAAATTTAGTGTGTATAAAGCTTTAAGGTACCCCTCTGACCTTGAATCCTGTGCTAGCATGGACGTTGTAGAGTCTTTAATGGAAGAACAACTGGAGCATGTGTTATTAACCAAGCATGCTAATGAATATGTAGGATTAGAATTAACTGACTTAAACATAGATGAGATAATGGACATACCTGTAAATAACCCTCAGCATGTTTGTATGAACATTGACTTAACTGAAAAATCTGTGAATCCATTAAAACCATCCATTGAGCATCCACCTGTCTTAGAATTAAAACCTCTCCCCACTCACCTCAAGTATGCATATCTAGGAAATAATGAAACTTTGCCTGTGATTATTTCTTCTAAACTAAGTGAAAAGCATGAGGTTGAACTGATTTTACTACTTAAGCAACATAGGAAAGCTATTGCATGGACTATTGCTGATATTAGAGGCATTAGCCCTTATTATTGCATGCATAAGATTATACTAGAGGAAGAGCATACACCTAGAGTAGATCACCAACGTAGGCTGAACCCCTCTATGAAAGAGGTAGTTAAGAAAGAAATAATTAAATGGTTAGATGCTGGTGTGATCTTCCCCATAGCTAGTAGTCAGTGGGTGAGCCCTATACAATGTGTACCTAAGAAGGGGGGGATGACTGTGGTAGTCAATGAGAACAATGAACTGATTCCAACTAGGACTGTCACAGGATGGAGAGTATGTATGGATTATAGAAAACTAAATAAAGAAACTAAAAAAGATCACTTCCCTCTACCATTCATTGACCAAATGTTAGACAGGATAGCTGGTCGAGCCTATTACTGTTTCCTAGACGGTTATTCAGGGTATAATCAGATCACTATAGATCCCAAAGACCAAGAGAAGACTACCTTCACTTGCCCTTTTGGAACTTTTGCCTTTCGCAGAATGCCTTTTGGCTTATGCAATGCACCGGCAACTTTTCAAAGGTGCATGTTGGCTATCTTCTCTGATTTGGATGAGTCCATGATAGAAATATTCATGGATGATTTCTCAGTCTTTGGGGACTCATTTACAAACTGTCTAGAGAATTTAGGCCAAGTTCTGGCTAGGTGTGAGGAAACTAACCTAGTCCTAAATTGGGAAAAGTGCCACTTCATGGTGGATGAAGGGATTGTCCTAGGTAATAGAGTGTCAAGAGCAGGAGTTGAGGTCGATAGGGCCAAAATAGAAATCATAGAGAAGTTGGTAGAGCCTCAGAATGTCAAGGCCATTAGAAGTTTCTTGGGGCATGCTGGCTTCTACAGAAGGTTCATTAAGGACTTTTCTAAGATAGCCAAGCCTCTGTGTGAGCTTCTAGAGCTAAATAGGCCCTTTGTCTTCTCTAAGGAATGTTTAGTAGCCTGGCAAACCCTTAAGAAAGCACTGGTCACAGCACCTATTATAGTAGGGCCAGATTGGGATCTCCCATTTGAGATGTTATGTGATGCTAGTGACTATGCTGTAGGGGTTATGTTAGGACAGAAGATTGACAAGTTAACACACCCTGTCTATTATGCGAGTAAGACACTTAATGAGGCACAATGCAACTACACAACCACTGAGAAGGAGATGCTAGCTGTAGTGTTTGCTTGTGAGAAATTTAGGAACTATATTGTAGGCACTAGGACAATCGTGTACACTGACCATTCTGCTTTAAAGTACCTCATGAGGAAGGCTGATGCTAAGCCTAGGTTGATTAGGTGGGTACTGCTGTTGCAAGAGTTTGATCTAGACATTAGAGACAAGAAAGGAAGTGAAAATGTGGTTGCGGATCATCTTTCTAGATTGCAGCATAATTGCGAAAAAATTGCGGAACTCGCAATTTCTGATGCTTTTATTGATGAACATGTCTATGTATTGACTCATCGTGATAACGATGAGGAACCGTGGTTTGCTGACATTGCTAACTTCCTTGCATCACAGGTACTACCAACTTTCAAGGGAGGACAAGAGAAGAGGAGGTTCCTTCATGAAGCAAGGAAATTCATATGGGATGACCCCACACTTTACAAAACATGTGCTGACGGCTTGCTAAGGAAGTGTGTTTCAGCTGCTGAGGCGAAGGCTGTGCTGCAGCACTGCCACACAGCTCCTTATGGTGGACACTTTGGTGGCCAAAGAACAGCTGCAAAGGTATTTCAGAGTGGCTACTATTGGCCAACGATCTTCAAGGATGCCCACAACTATGTGTTAAGTCTCTGAAAGTGACTTATTTAGGACCCATTTAGCTTAAGAAGATGTGCACTTTTAGGTGTTTTTGATAGCATTTAGCCTAGACCTATGCTTAAATATGAGAATGAGAAGAAGGTAGCTAAATTAGGACTTATGCACAATAGAAAAGAAAAGGGTTCAAAACCGAAGGAAAAGAATGAAAAAACTGCATTGCGACAGCATTGCGAAAACATTGTTGAAGCCGCAATTATTCAAGTGAAAACCGTAAGTTGACTGATCCTTTTCTGTTAATTTCCGTAATTTCAGGGATTCGTTCTTTCTCCTCCATCCATTCTGATATATGACGTTGAAGATTGATGGTTCTCCTTGGCCCAAACGCACCTGCAAACTACTATAAAAGGGGGCCAAAGTCGGAGGTTTGATCATCATCCGAAAGCGTAGAAGCCTTCTCACAGTCCACTTTTTCTCCCTGTTTTCCTTTGCCGTCTGTTGGAGTGAGAGTCTCAGCTGTTGGAATCGATAATCTGATAGGAAGGAGAGGAGATTCTTCTTCTCTCTCGATTGGATTCATCCAAGCAAGGCTGACCTTTCATCCCCTTCATTCGAGGCGACTGCAACGAAGCTTTCAAGCGCCATTTTACTGTTTTCTGTCGTTCTTCTTCTAATTTCCAGTTTTGATCATTGTTGTTCCTAGTTTAGTGTTTTAGTTACTGCATTTCGTTGTTGTCTGTCTTTGAATTACTGCCTTTAAGTTTCCCTTTGTTCGTTCAACATTCAAAGTAATCAGAGTGCAAGTTTCATTTCACAGTTTCCTTCTTCTGCTGCTACGGTTTTGTCTCGCTGTTTTAAGTTTATTTCCCTTCTAAGCATGTCTGTTTCATCTTACATTTCTGTTCTCTATATATCCATGAGTAGCTAAGTCACTTAGGGGCATGCTAATGACAGAACTATAGGCTAAAAACGTGAACCAAGCATGTAGGATCGCCTTCGAAACATTGATTGTATGTAAGCTTCATCCCACGGGCAATTTCGATTGGCCATCCATTTGGTCCAAAGAACTCCTAACCTCTGGAAGGAGTAAGAGTTCAGAGTCATATAATCATGCTAGCCTTTCATGGTAATCAGGAAACGGCCTAGGAATAGGCGTTTCCCTAGTACAAACTAAACACTTCTGTTTTAACAAGATGATTAAGACCTTACTTTGAAGTCGAGTAAACTTAGGAATCTAAAGCATGGAATCGGACGATACATGAGATAGAGTGAGTTTGATGCATAGAGAGTAGATCCAGTGCTTGAGAATCGTATAATAATGCCTATAGGATAGTCATTAGTAGCCCTTAACTCACCCATTTACACACTTTCGCTGCTGTTTAATTGCGGAAACATTGCGGTCCCCGCAATTCTGCTAAATTTTCATTCTGTTTAGCTGTTTTTCTTCTTCGTTTATCAATTCCATCTCTTGTCCTTTGAGTCTAATTTCAACTTGCATTTGTTTATGTTATATTCCTTTACACATTCAGCAAAAATTAGATAATTAAAAACCAATTTTACCCCATGAAATCCACCCCATCTTTCTTAACAAATACACTTCGCGAATAGCTAAACATAAGTCTCTGTGGAAAAAACGAATGAAATATACTTACTACTTGCTGTGAGACCATGTATGCTTGCAAGTTCTGAGTGCTCTCTCTACTTTCTTGCTTATTTATCTTTACACATTGAGCACGCAACACTATGCCCACAGCTGTGATGAATGCCAAAGGACAGGTAACCTCAGTCGCAAGGATGAAATGCCTCTCACCTACATCTTAGAGTTGGAGCTCTTTGATGTATGGGGCATTGACTTCATGGGACCATTTCCCCCATCCTCAGGTAACCTTTACATATTAGTGGCAGTAGACTATGTATCCAAGTGGGTAGAGGCCATAGCATGTCCCAATAATGATGCCAAAACAGTCATAAAATTCTTGCATAGGCACATTTTTACTAGGTTTGGAACACCTCGTGCTATCATTAGTGATGAGGGGACACATTTCATTAATAAGGCTATGGAGAGAGTATTGGCTAAGTATAACATTAGACATCGAGTAGCCACTCCCTATCACCCACACTCGAATGGTCAGGCTGAAATTTCAAATAGGGAGATTAAGAACATCCTAGAAAAAGTGGTCAAACCTAATAGAAAGGACTGGTCATTTAAACTCGAGGATGCACTTTGGGCGTATAGAACAGCATATAAGACACCCCTAGGTATGTCTCCTTACAGACTTGTGTATGGTAAAACTTGTCATCTTCCATTTGAGTTAGAAATTAAGGCATTTTGGGCACTAAAAGAGTTGAATTATCGCGTGACCGATGCGGGAACGTTGCGGTCTCTGCAATTACATGAGCTTGACGAGCTTAGGCAAATGTCTTATGAAAATGCCAAATTGTATAAGGAAAAGACCAAGATTTGGCACGATAGTAGACTCAGGATCAAGGACTTTAAGAAAGGCCAACTTGTTTTATTATTTAACTCACGATTGAGGTTATTTCCAGGCAAACTAAAGTCCAGATGGTCAGGTCCTTTCATAATTACTAATGTGTTTGTTCATGGTGCTATCGAGATAAAGAACATGCAGCAAGGTCAACCATTCATGGTTAATGGTGCAAGGTTGAAGCACTACTATGAGGAAGGAGATGTGAAAACTCTCTCGGCCTTCCTTTTGACTGAAGCATGAAATTAAGAACGAGAGAGGACGAGTGATTGCTGTGCTCGTCAACATGAGGCTCATGCCTTAGTTTATTTTTTGCGATTTTCCGGTTATCATTTGTGTATAAGTTTGTATGATTTTAATTACGAATTTGATGTTGATTTTATTTATTTTTGTAGGGAATCAATAGAGGGAATCAAGGAGATTAAATCCAGCTTTAAAAATCAAGAAGATATTGGGCCAAATCAATGATACGGTTGAGCAAAGATTGACATTTAAATAGAAAAAATCCCCAACGGTCACTAAAATTGCGCTGGATTTGCAGGATCCGCAAAAATATAGCCGTTGGGATTTTTCCGTTTTCTTTATATCCGTTGGAAGGCGCGTTGATCTGTACGATTCTCCCATTATCTGATCTCCAAGAAAGCTGCGATTCTCTTCATCTGTGATTCTTCTCTCCAAAACTCCACGATTCAAAAATGGTACTCACGAGGGCTGAAAGATCTGCGGCCAAGAAGAAGGCTGACGAAGCTGAAACGGCTGCGAAAGATGCACTGCTTGCCTTGGCTGAGGCTGATGCTGCGCGCACCGAACGCCTTCCCAAACTTCCGATTCGCAAGAAGAAGTGGAAGGTCGTCACGGAGATACCTGCTGGACCCTCTGAACCAGCAGGCACACCCAAGAAGCGCAGATGGAGTGTCGCGATGGCCGCAGAACCGAGCAAAGAAAAGACTCCCTCTGTGGAGAGTCAAGAAACTGATCGTGTGTCCCACGATTCGGCCGAGAAGAGTTCTTCGCCATCTGCACCACCAGCGCACAGCTCTTCACCATCGCCACCAGCGCAGAGCCCTGAACTGCCTTCTTCACCGCAGAGTTCTGAGCATACTCCGCCAGAAGAGAGCCCTGAGGCATCACCCACTTCCCCACAACATGACCCTGAATTCCCGTATGGTGAATATCAAGAGTCGACGCAGGGCAGTGGGGAAGGTGAGGAAGAGGAGGTTTTCTCTCCTATGAGGGAAGCTAGCCCGGAGAGTCTTGAACAGAAGAATGACTCAATGGAGGAGACACTGGGGGCGTGCCTCCAGCAGATCACCATCGAGGCAAAGCTCAAGAAGAAGAAGAAGGCCAAGATTCTCAAGGCCAAGCGGTCCAAGAAGCTGAAAAAGAAGAAGGCCAAGAGGGCGCCTTCATCAGAGAAGGAAAGCACTGAGCCATCGCTCAAGAAACTCAAGGTTGAGGCTGCGGAGTCAGCCAAACCGACAGACAATGGGAAGGCCAAGCTTTACCCTGAAGAAGAGCCTCAATCAGTGAGGTATGTGTCCTCTGACGCTGAGTCCAGAGGCATTGAGCTTAGGAAGAGGGAGTTGCTGCACGAGAAGGGCTTCCTCGACAGACCTGCTGACCTGCCGCAGTTCTTGCGCGCAGGAATTACAAACCACGGATGGGAGGAGTTTTGCAGACCGCCCAATCCAGCTTACACAAGCATGGTGTATGATTTCTACGCCAATGTGCTTAGCCCTGAGGATGGCATGTCTGTGGTCAGAGGGGTAGAAGTGGACTTCTCAGCAAAGGCCATCAACGAAGCCTATGGTCTCAAGGGCCAAAAACATACAGATTATGCAAGGATTGTTGATGAGCCTACTGAGGCAGTCCTGGAAGAGGCCATTCGGACCATTGGCCAGCCTGAAGCCTCCTGGACCGTGTCACGCAATGGGAGGCACACTCTCATGAGTGCCAACCTCACAGCTAAGGCGGCTGTTTGGTTTTCTTTCGTGAGAAGGAAGCTGTCCCCCGTGACTCATGAGACCACCATCAACTAGAGCAGATCGCTGCTGGTGTATGCGATAATGAGAGGTCTCACGATCAACGTGGGAGAAGTCATTGCTGCCGCCATTGCTGAGTGCGCGAAGAAAGGTAAGGGTCCATTGTTTTTCCCTAATACTATAACTAAACTCTGTTTGCTTGCAGGAGTTCCTAGTGAGCGCATGGAGCAGCAGATGGCCTACACGGGCCACTTGGAGCTACCTGCTGGCTTGAGGCTAAAAAGGAAGGGGAACATGGAATTCGAGCTGGATAGGTTGGCTGCTGATCAGTCGCTGTCCATGGCTTGCCTGATGGATATGCAGAAGAGGATGGCTCAATGGGCCGCTTACGCGCAGGCACGGGACAAGGAAGTTGCTGACCAACTTGGGTGCATCTTCCCTGACTTCCCCACGAATCTCCTGAATCCATGGGTGCCTCCACGCCCACGACGACCTGATGAGGATGAAGACATCTGAGTGCTGGTTTGAATTGCACTCAAGGGAGTATTGCTGTTCCCTTAGAATAAAAAAAAATAAAAATCTGCTTTCTGATAGACCATGTGAATTCTGCTGTTTTTAGTAAAGTTTTGATCTGTTTTAGTTGCTTAGTTTTACATTTTTAAATTGCTTAGTATAGCCTGCTGCTAGCTGATTAGGTAGGATAGTTTAGGTTTATTTTTGTCGAGCCTGAATGACTGGATAAAGCATGTTTAGGGGCCCTAGACATTGATATATCTGCCATGACTTGATTGCGAAATAATTGCGGTACCCGCAATTTTTATTACCGGATGCATGTTTTGGACTGTCTGTTTAGCTAGGCTGTGATCTGTTTAATTTCTATTTTTTGCTGCTATCATGACTACCTTGTATAGCTTATCTTAAAGCATGCTGGATGAGTGTCATAGGACCCCCTTTGCTAGTTTAAATTAACCTCTAAAAAGCTCAGCATGCATAGCTGTAAGTCCTTGCCTGTCTGTTTTTTTCAAATTTTCTGCTGCTGTGATATTTTCTTTTAAAATGTTCTGCCTATGCCTAGGACTTTTAAATTCTCTTTGTTTTACCTTAGACTAGATGCTTCTAGGATAGTTTGGGGGTGTGCCACCTCAGACACTCATTGAGGACAATGAGTAGTTTTAGTTTGGGGGAGGCCACCCTAGGCCTAGGAACATTCCTCTCTCCCTTTAAGCATAAGCATTCTTCTTCTCCTTTATAAAAAAAATGATGAGCTGAAAAAAAAAAATGAAAAATAGAATAAAGGGGGGAGTCTCTCTTAGGTTGCTGAGTAATCAGTGCCAAGTGTGTAACCCACAAGTGGCGTTGCATCAAAAGGCAACCAAAGGAGAGGCTCCACCAAAGTAAGAAAGAAAGAAAAAGAAGAAATAGGGAAGAAGAATGTATACCTAGGAGTTGCAACTTTGTGGCTTAGATGTCCTGTTTAAAAAGAACTCTGATCCTCAATTAGCTAAGAGCAAAGTTGTAGCTTGTAGGGATGTTTAGGGAGATGAGTGTATATCCAATGTAGTGATGCCAGGGTTTAGGTTGTTCTCTTAAAGCACTACTGTCACTGTTCATACTAAGACTGGCATGACTCTAAGGAATCCTAGGTAGCTCATAAGTATAAACTAGAAGCATGTACTGAGTCTGGGGTAAAGCTAGGTAGAATTTGAAACCTTAGGGATAGTGGCATGATATGATAAAAGCAGGTAGATCAGGTGTAGGGAGTTAATAAAAACAGTAGGAGTATTAGGCATGCGAAATCAGAAGAAGCTAGATGAGAGGGTAGTTTTAAGCTTAGAAGTGTGTCACAGGACAGCACTGCTATAGATGAGAATATAGGGGAGTTAGGAAGTGGTTAAAGAAGAAGATACAGCGGCCTAGGAAAGTCCTTAGATTGCTCGAGGACAAGCAAAACCTTAAGTTTGGGGGTGTGTTACGTCTCCAAAAGTGACCTTTTTAGGACTTAATTATCTTAGAAAGATGTTCACTCTTAGGTGTTTTTGATAGCATTTAGCCTAAACCTATGCTTAAATATGAGAATTAGAAGAAGGTAGCTAAATTAGGACTTATGTACAATAGGAAAGAAAAGGGTTGAAAACCGAAGAAAAAGAATGAAAAACAAGCATTGCGATAGCATTGCGGAAACATTGCTGAAACCGCAATGTTTCAAGTGAAAACCGTAAGTTGACTGATCTTTTTCTGTTAAATTCCGTTATTTCAGGGATTCGTTCTTTCTCCTCCATCCATTCAGAAGTACGACGTTGAAGATTGATGGTTCTCCTTGGCCCAAATGCACCTGCAGATTACTATAAATAGGGGTCAAAGTCGAGGGTTCAATCATCATCCGAAAGCGTAGAAGTCTTCTCGCAGCTCCATCTTTCTTCGTGTTTTCCTTTGCCGTCTGTTGGTGTGAGAGTCTCAGCTGTTGGAATCGACAATCTGATAGGAAGGAGAGAAGATTCATCTTCTCTCCCGATTGGATTCATCCAAGCAAAGCTATTCTTTCATCCCCTTCAGCCGAGGCGGTTGCGACGAGGCTTTCAAGCATCATTCACTGCTTCCTGTCTTTCAATTCGAAATTTCAGTTCTGTTTAGTTGTTGTTTCTCTTCTATTAGCTAGATCATTTCATTTCGTTGCTGTCTGTCTTTACATTATTTACTTTAAGCTTCCCTTTTTGTTCATTCAAACAATTAAGTAATCAAAGCACAATTCTCCATTTCACAGTTTCTTCGCTTTGCTGTTACTGTTTTTCCCTTACTGTTTTTCCCTTACTGTTTGTCTTCATTTCTCTTCTAAGCATGTCTATTTTATCTCTTCTTTCTGTTCTTCCTATATCCATGAGTAACTAAGTCACATAGGGGCATGCTAATGACAACACTATAGGCTAAAAAACGTGAACCAAGCATGTAGGATAGCTCTCGAAGCATTGATTGTATGTAAGCTTCATCCCACGGGCAATTTCGATTGGCCATCCATTTTGTCCAAAGAACTCCTAACCTCTGGAAGGAGTAAGAGTTCAGAGTCATACTATCATGCTAGCCTTTCAATGTAACCAGGAAACGACCTAGGAATAGGCGTTTCCCTAGTACAAACCATATTCTTCTGCCTTAACAAGATGCTTAAGACCTTACTTGGACATGAGTAAACTAAAGAATCTAATGCATGAAATCGGAAGATACATGAGAATGAGATGGTTTGATGCATAGTGAGTTGATCCAGTGCTTGAGAATCGTATGAAAAAGCCGATGGGATAGTCGTTAGTAGCCCTTAATTCATCAGTTTACACACTTTCGTTGTTAATTAAATTGCGGTAGAATTGCTGTTTCCGCAATTCTGCTAAAGTTACAATTCTGTCTAGCCATTTTTGTCTCCATTTATTAGTCTCGTCTCTTTTCGTTTGAGTTTAACTTTGACTTGCATTTGTTTATGTTGCTACCCTCTACGTATTCAGTAGGAAATAGACAATTTAAAACCAATTCTACCCCATCAAATCCACCCCTTCTTTCTTAACTTTACACTTCATGAATAGCTTTTAATAAATCTCTGTGGGAAAACGAATGAAATATACTTACTACTTGCTATAAGACCATGTATGCTTGCATGTTCTGAGTGCTCTCTCTACCTTATTGATTATTTATTTTAACACATTGAGCACGCAACAGTCTACCAAGTAAAACAGAAGTGGTGGATGTATTTTCTTCCATTTTTATCACATAAAAATCAGCAGGGAAGATCAAATCCTTAACCTTAACCAACACATCTTCAATCAATCCTAGAGGACGAATAGAAGATCTATTAGCTAACTGGAAAATTATACTGGTTTCCTGCATACCATCTAAACCGAGGCTCTTGTAGACTGAGTATGGCATAACATTAATTGAAGCTCCTAAGTCTAACATAGCGTGCTCGATTTCTCTATCCCCTATAGTACATGGCAAGAGAAACATACCTGGGTCCTGACATTTGTTTGGAATACCTTGGGTAATCAGGGCAGAAACATTCTTGCTTACCACGACTCTCTCAGCACTTTTAGTCTTCCTCTTCATGGTGCACATCTCCTTTAGAAATTTGGCGTACCTTGGGATTTGCTGAATTGCATCAAGCAGCGGTATATTGATCCCAACCTTTCTCAGCGTCTCAAGAACATCCGCATCGTCGGCCTCCTTAGATGGCTTTGCCAGCCTACTAGGAAAAGGAGCAACGGGAATGTAAGACTTCATAGAAATAATAGGAGGAGTTACAACAGTTTCAGAAGGTGCTTGAGAACACTTATCTGGAGATATCTCTGAATCTTTTGGAGGACTCTCGGGAGTGGTTTGAGATGGCACTTCTTTACCACTCCTGAGGTTTATTGCACTAACGCCTTCCGCTTTGGACTCAATTTTACTCATTCTTTCCTTCACCTCCGTGAACTCATCTCTTAGAGATTTTATCTGCGACCTTGTCTCATTGCTAGCTTCCATGAGCGACTTGAACATGCCTTCAATGGCTTTACCTGAGACAGAAGAAACAGCCTGAGATGATTTTTCTTGCATCGTATGAACTAAACCAAATACCTGAGACACTTGTTCCTTGAGCTCTGCTACGTCGGTAGACATTTTAGCGTACTCGTTCCTTCCTCCGTACTGGCGACGGTTCTCAGCCATATTAGAAATCAATTGTCTGGCTTCCGCAGGTGTCTTCTCCCAAAGGGCTCCTCCACTCGATGCGTCAAGCATCTGGCAGTCATGCGGAAGCAACCCATCATAGAAGAATTCGATAAGCGCGGCTTCTGCTATCAAATGGTTCGGGCATTTTTCACAGAGTTTAAGGAACCTCTCCCAGCATTCGTGAAATGCCTCGTCCTTTCCTTGCTCAAATTGGCGGATATCTTTTTTCACGGCTCTGGCTTTTGAAGCTGGGAAATACCTTTCCAAGAATAGACTCTGCAACTTCTCCCAAGTGAAAATGATCCCCGATGGCAAGTAATGCAGCCAATCTCTTGCTTCACCTCTCAAGGTGAATGGAAAAGCTCTCAGGTAGAGCTGATCTTCAGTAATGCCGCCTGGCTTCATCGCAGAACTTGTCATTTGAAAGGCCTTGAGATGTTTATAAGGATCCTCATCTGCTTCACCACAAAAAGAGGGTAAATGGTCAATTAAACCCGATTTAAGCACAAACTCACCTGAAATTTCCGGGTAGGAAATACAAGATGGTTGATGGCCCATAGCAAATGATGTCCACTGTCTGAGCGTTTTCGGGGCTCCAATCTCATCATCAATCTCCATTTTCTCAATAAAAATTTGGCACTTCTAGCACACTTAAACAAACAGATCAAAATTGCAAATAATAAAAGAATAAACAAAATTTTGAAAGCAAAAATCAAAAGTCTACAAATCAAATTTAAATTAGGCCGAATTACACTTAGTTCCCCGGCAACGACGCCAATTTTGGTAACGATATTATTGAACTATCGCCAATCATCGGGTTGTCGAGACCCGCCAAAATGAATTTATAACTGCCCGAAATCACTAAACTATTTGTAGAATAGTAGCAACGGGGTCGATCCACAGGGAATTAAGGTATTTTGACTTAATCCTAATTAAATTTGCAAACTATTAATAAAAGTGAAATTATGGGTGATTGTTGGTTATTAAGTAACAAAGATGAACAAAGCAAATGGAAAAATTTAGCTAACGGAGTTTCCGACTCGGGACGATCGGGGATAAATTTAGCAAACCTCTTGGATCATAGGATGACGAGTATTATGGTTAAATAAATTAACGAATGCACAGCTCGTCTAAAATTAATAAATAACCCAGACATGCTCCATGGATTTAATTAGACATAAATAATTATGCTAATCAAGCATACCGTTCGGACATTGGCGGCCAACGCTCTCCCAAGACCGAACGGTAGCAACAAGCTAACTGTGACAACTATCTAATTTGGACGCGAAATTAGTATGTCGATTTGGAATTCTAATTCGGGAAGAATGAACACCAAGAACGTAAGGACGCCAATACGCTCAAGGTGCCATAATTCCTTGTTACTTGGCGGAAACGAGAGGCACGGCATCAAATCCTTTAACAAATGAACATGCTCAAAATCAAGGGTGCCTAGTCCTAAATCATTCAAACGTGCTCATAGATTAAGCTAAGAAATAGAATTCAATTCAATAAAATATCCAACCAATTCAGAATTTCAATCCTACAACCTCACCAAGAGTTCATACTACATTTATCCTTACAATCCCGAGCCAAAAACGGTAAATCTACTCACTCATGACTTGTGTGGTGTGGGATGGCTTCAAATTAAGCTTCCTAGCCCCTCCCATGGTGGAAAACAGCTGCTGGACGTCAAAATCAGGCGCGGAGCTCCAGGTAGAAGATGATAATGGCGGCTAAAATCGGACAAAAATATTAAGTAGTCCGTCGTAGCGTCGAGACGCTAGGGCAGCGTCTCGACGCTGCGCCCTAAATAATCCGCGCGCGCGCAGTCGGGGTGGCGTCGAGACGCTCGACAGCGTCGAGACGCTGTCGGCGTCGAGACGCTGTCGGCGTCGAGACGCTATCGCTCGACGCTTGCTCTCGGGTTTTTCTTCAATTCAGCGCTTCAGACTTCGGAGCGTCGAGCTAGCGTCGCGACGCTGTCGCTCGACGCTAGCTCTCGGGTTTTTCTTGGATTTCTGCCTTCAATTTCCCCAAAGCGCTCAACTCTCATTCCCTTGCATGGATCTTCCCCGGAAGTTTTCTTAGGCCTTTAAAATGCGATATTAGGCTCTGAAAAACGCCGAAACGCTCTCGAGAGCGAATCACCGAGAACACCTGCAATAATCACATAAAAGCAAGATTAAGCCAATAATAAACGTGAATTAGGGATATAATTATAGCTCCAAAATGGAGCTATCAGTGAGCAACACTAAAGAAGCCCCAAAGAGAGTAGAGAACAATGAGTCTAGTGCTCCACTGGAGTCTCTGCCAAACCAAGGTCAACCATCACCAAGCACATCAGGAGCAAGGTTGGAGCCAATTATAGAAGAGATAGAAGAAATTCCAAGGCCTCCACCTATTCTGAGGCGACCTGAAGTGCCTGCATATATGCCACCACCTCCATTCCCTCGAAGGCTAAAGAAAAAACAAGAACAGGAAGTGCACTTTAATAAATTTTTAGAAATTCTTAAGCAAGTGCATGTTAATATTCCTTTTGTAGAAGTTTTACAGTCTATGCCCTCTTATGTTATGTTTTTAAAGGATATAATCACTAACAAAAAAATTATTGGTGAATTTGAAACAGTGAATCTCACTGAGGAGTGCAGTGCCATACTTCAGAACAAGCTACCCAAAAAGGAGAAGGATCCTGGTTCCTTCACCTTACCAGTAGAACTAGGAGGCAAGCATGTGGGCAGAGCTCTTTGTGACCTGGGAGCCAGCATAAACCTCATGCCCCTATTACTATTCCTCAAGCTAGGAATAGGAGAAGCACGTCCAACCACTGTCACTTTACAACTTGCAGACAGATCCATAGCATACCCTGAGGGTAAGATTGAGGATATTCTTGTAAAGGTTGACAAGTTTATTTTCCTTGCAGATTTCATCATCCTGGATTATGAAGCAGACAAGGAGGTCCCCATCCTATTAGGCAGACCATTTCTAGCCACAGGTAGGGCCCTGATAGATGTCCAGAAAGGTGAGCTCACTGTGAGGGTTCATGATGAGGAGGTTAAATTTAGTGTTTATAAAGCCTTAAGGTACCCCTCTGACTCTGAATCTTGTGCTAGCATGGACATTGTAGATTCACTGATGGAAGAACAGCTGGAGCATGAATTATTAACTAAGCATGCTAATGAATATGTACAATTAGATTTAACTGATTTAAATGTTTCTGAGATAATGGATATACCTGTAGATAAAACACAGCATGTTTGTATAAATAAAGACCTGACTGACAGATCTCTGAATCCTTTAAAACCATCCATTGAGCATCCACCTGTCTTAGAATTGAAACCCTTACCCACTCATCTGAAGTATGCATATTTAGGAAGTAATGATACTCTCCATGTTATTATTTCATCTAAATTGAGTGAGAAGCATGAGGTTGAGCTGATATTATTACTTAAGCAACATAGAAAGGCTATTGCATGGACTATTGCTGACATTAGAGGCATTAGCCCCTCTTACTGCATGCATAAGATAATATTAGAGGAAGAGCATACACCCCGAGTAGATCACCAACGTAGGTTGAACCCCTCTATGAAAGAGGTAGTAAAAAAAGAAATCATCAAGTGGTTAGATGCAGGTGTGATCTTCCCTATAGCTAGTAGTCAGTGGGTGAGTCCTATACAATGTGTACCTAAGAAGGGAGGGATGACTATAGTAGTAAATGAGAGCAATGAACTGATTCCAACTAGAACTATTACAGGATGGAGAGTTTGTATGGATTATAGGAAATTGAATAAGGAAACAAAAAAGGATCACTTCCCTTTACCATTTATTGACCAGATGTTAGATAGGATAGCTGGTAGAGCTTATTACTGCCTTCTAGACGGTTATTCTGGATATAACCAAATCACTATAGACCCTAAGGACCAGGAGAAGACCACCTTCACTTGCCCTTTTGGAACATTTGCCTTTCGCAGAATGCCTTTTGGCTTATGCAATGCACCAGCAACGTTCCAAAGGTGCATGTTGGCAATCTTCTCTGACTTAGATGAATCCATGATAGAGATATTTATGGATGACTTCTCAGTCTTTGGTGATTCATTCACAAACTGTTTAGAGAACTTAGGACAAGTCCTGGCTAGGTGTGAGGAGACCAACCTATTCCTTAATTGGGAAAAGTGCCACTTCATGGTGGAAGAAGGGATAGTCCTAGGTCATAGAGTGTCTAGAGCAGGAGTAGAGGTCGATAGGGCCAAGATTGAAATAATAGAGAAGTTGGTGGAACCTCAGAATGTGAAAGCCATTAGAAGTTTCTTAGGACACGCAGGCTTCTATAGAAGGTTCATTAAGAACTTTTCAAAAATCTCCAAGCCTTTGTGTGAGCTTCTAGAGCTGAATAAGCCATTCATCTTCTCTAAAGAATGTTTCCTAGCCTGGAAAACCCTTAAGGAAGAATTAGTCAAAGCACCTATTATAGTAGGACCAAATTGGGACCTCCCCTTTGAGATGTTATGTGATGCAAGTGACTATGCTGTAGGGGTTATGCTAGGACAAAAGATTGACAAACTAACACACCCTGTATACTATGCTAGTAAGACACTTAATGAGGCACAATGTAATCACACAACTACGGAGAAGGAGATGCTAGCTGTAGTATTTGCCTGTGAGAAGTTTAGGAATTACATTGTAGGCACTAGAACAATCGTGTATACAGATCACTCTGCACTAAAATACCTTATGAGGAAGGCTGATGCGAAGCCTAGGTTGATTAGGTGGGTATTGTTGCTGCAAGAGTTTGATCTGGACATTAGAGATAAGAAAGGATGCGAGAATGTGGTTGCGGATCATCTTTCCAGATTGCAACATAATTGCGATAACATTGCGGGAACCGCAATTTCTGATGCTTTTATCGATGAGCATGTCTTTGTATTAGCACATCGTGATAACGATGAGGAACCTTGGTTTGCTGACATTGCTAACTTCCTTGCCTCGCAGGTACTACAAACTTTCAAGGGAGGACAAGAAAAGAAGAGGTTCCTGCATGAAGCTAGGAAGTTCATATGGGATGATCCTACACTTTACAAGACATGTGCAGATGGTTTGCTGAGGAAATGTGTGTCAGCTGCTGAGGCGACGTCTGTGCTGCAGCACTGCCATACAGCCCCCTATGGTGGACATTTTGGTGGCCAAAGGACAGCTGCAAAGGTGTTCCAGAGTGGCTACTATTGGCCCACAATCTTCAAGGATGCCCACGAATACGCACACAGCTGTGATGAACGCCAGAGAACAGGTAACCTTAGTCGAAAGGATGAAATGCCTCTCACTTACATCCTAGAGTTGGAGCTCTTTGATGTGTGGGGCATTGACTTCATGGGGCCATTTCCCCCATCATCAGGTAACCTTTACATACTTGTAGCTGTAGACTATGTATCTAAGTGGGTAGAGGCCATAGCATGTCCAAACAATGATGCCAAAACAGTCATTAAGTTCCTTAATAGACATATTTTTACTAGGTTTGGTACACCTCGTGCTATAATTAGTGATGAAGGGACACACTTTATTAATAAAGCTATGGAAAAAGTGTTGGCTAAATATAATGTTAGACATAGAGTAGCCACCCCTTATCACCCACATTCGAATGGTCAAGCTGAAATATCAAATAGGGAGATTAAAAACATACTCGAAAAAGTGGTCAAACCCAATAGAAAAGATTGGTCGTTTAAACTCGAGGATGCACTTTGGGCATATAGGACTGCATATAAGACACCCCTAGGTATGTCTCCTTATAGACTTGTGTATGGCAAAGCATGTCACTTACCATTCGAATTGGAAATTAAAGCGTTTTGGGCCTTGAAAGAACTGAATTATTGCGTGACCGATGCGGGAACATTGCGGTCTCTGCAATTACATGAGCTTGATGAGCTTAGACATATGTCCTATGAAAATGCTAAAATGTATAAGGAAAAGACTAAGATTTGGCATGATAGTAGACTTAGGATTAAGGACTTTAAGAAAGGCCAGCTTGTCTTATTATTTAACTCACGGTTGAGATTATTTCCAGGCAAACTTAAGTCCAGATGGTCAGGTCCTTTTGTAATAACTAACGTGTTTGTTCAAGGTGCAATCGAGATTAGGAACCTGCAGCAAGGGCAACCGTTCATGGTTAATGGTGCACGATTGAAGCATTACTATGAGGAAGGAGATGTGAAGACTCTCTCGGCCTTCCTCTTGACTGAAACGTGAAAATAAGAGCGAGAGAGGACGAGTGATCACTGTGCTCGTCCATGCGAGGCTATGCCTTAGTTTATATTTTGCTATTCTTTCGGTTACGATTTGTGTATATTTTTGTGTGATTTTTATTACGAATTTGATGTTGATTTTATTTCTTTTAATAGGGGATCAATAGAGGGAATCAAGGAGATGACTCCTGGATTAAAAATCGGGGAAGATATTGGGCCAAATCGAAGATTGAGTTGAGGAAATATGGGCATTTGAAACGTGGAAATCTCCAACGGCCATTTAATTGCGGTGGATTTACTGAATCCGCAACAGAAATAGCCGTTGGGATTTCCATCATTACAAATAGTCGTTAAGATAGCGATGGCCCATACGCTTCCCCTATTCACTGAACTCCAAGAAAACTCTCTCCTTCTTCCTCTGCAATCCCTCTTTCCAGATTCTTACGATTCCACCATGGTGCTAACGAGAGCTGAGAGATCTGCGTCCAAGAAGAAGGCTGACGACGCTGAGATTGCTGCGAGAGAGGCACTCCTTGCCTTGGCGGATGCTGAGCCGCGCGAACCGAACGCCTTCCCAAGCTCCCTGTCCGCAAGAAGAAGTGGAAGGTGGTAACGGAGATCCCTGCTGAACCATCTGAACCAGCAGGAACGCCCAAGAAGAGGAAGTGGAGTATGGTCGTTGACGATGCAGCATTCAAGAAGAAGACTCCCGCTGTGGAGAGTCAAGAAAGTGGCCGTCCATCCTACGAGACGGCCAGGCAAAGCCATTCTCCATCTCCACCAGCGCGAAGCCCTGAACCATCTCCGTCGCCACAGAGCTCTGAACACTCTCCACCGCCGCAGAGCCCTGAAGCATCACCCATCTCCCAGACGCCTGAACCTGAAATCCCAGATGCAGAGCATCAAGAATCGGCGCAGGGCGGTGAAGAAGCTGAAGAAGAAGAGGTCTTCTCTCCTTTGAGGGAAGTCAGCCCCGAGAGCCCAGCGCAGGGGGATGATTCGATGGATGAGACATTGGGGGATTTCCTCCAACAGATCACAACCAAGGCGAGATTGAGAAAGAAAGCCGCCAAGGTTGTCAAGGCCAAACGGCCAAAAACATCGAAGAAGTCCAAGAAAAAGAAAGCCAGGGGTGAGTCTTCATCAAAGAAGGTTAGTAGTGAGTCTTCTCCAAAGAAGCTCAAGATTGAGGCTGTTGAATCAGCCAAAGCAAAAGACAAGGGGAAAGCTAAGCTGTACCCCGAAGATGAGCCTCAATCTGTGAGGTATGTGTCTGTTAAGTCTCTGAAAGTGACTTATTTAGGACCCATTTAGCTTAAGAAGATGTACACATTTAGGTGTTTTTGTGAGCATTTAGCTTAAACCTATGCTTTAATATGAGAATGAGAAGAAGGTAGCTAATCTAAGACTTATGTACAATAGGTAGAAAAAGGGTTGAAAACCGAAGAAAAAGAATGAAAAAATCGCATTGCGACAGCATTGCGAAAACATTGCTGAGGCCGCAATTATTCAAGTGGAAACCGTAAGTTGACTGATCTTTTTCTGTTAATTTCCGTATTTTCAGGGATTCGTTCTTTCTCCTCCATCCATTCTGATATATGACGTTGAAGATTGATGGTTCTCCTTGGCCCAAACGCACCTGCAAACTACTATAAAAGGGGGCCAAAGTCGGAGGTTTGATCATCATCCGAAGCGCAGAAGTCTTCTCGCAGTCCATCATTTCTCTCTGTTTTCCTTTGCCGTCTGTTGGAGTGAGAGTCTCAGCTGTTGGACTCGATAATCTGATAGGAAGGAGAGAAGATTCTTTTTCTCTCTCGATTGGATTCATCCAAGCAAGGCTGACCTTTCATCCCCTTCATTCGAGGCGACTGCAACGAAGCTTTTCAAGCACCTTTACTGCTTTTCTGTCGTTCTTCTTCTTATTTCCCGTTTGATCATTGTTGTTCTTAGCCTAGTGCTTTAATTACTGCATTTCGTTGTTGTCTGTCTTTGAATCATTTCTTTTGAAGCTTTCCTTTGTCGTTCAAACATTCAAAGTAATCAAAGTAAAATTCTGCATTTCACAGTTTCCACCTTCTGCTGCTACGTTTTGTCTTATTGTTTTAAGCATATTTCTCTTCTAAGCATGTCTGTTTTATCTACCCTTTCTGTTCTCCATATATCCATGAGTAGCTAAGCCACTTAGGGGCATGCTAATGACAGAACTATAGGCTAAAAAACGTGAACCAAGCATGTAGGATCGCCTTCGAAACATTGATTGTATGTAAGCTTCATCCCACGGGCAATTTCGATTGGCCATCCATTTTGTCCAAAGAACTCCTAACCTCTGGAAGGAGTAAGAGTTCAGAGTCATATAAGCATGCTAGCCTTTCATGGTAATCAGGAAACGGCCTAGGAATAGGCGTTTCCCTAGTACAAACTAAACACTCCTGCTTAAACAAGATGCTTAAGTCCTTACTTTGAAGTCGAGTAAACTTAAGACTCTAATGCATGGAATCGGACGATACTTGAGATAGAGTGAGTTTGATGTATAGAGAGTTGATCCAATGCTTGAGAATCGTAATAAAATGCCTATAGGATAGTCATTAGTAGCCCTTAATTCACCCATTAACGCAGTTTCACTGTTATTTAATTGTGGTAACATTGCGGTCCTCGCAATTCTGCCAGATTTTCATTCTGTTTAGCTGTTTTCTTCTTCGTTTATCAATTCCATCTCTTGTCCTTTGAGTCTGATTTCAACTTTAATTTGTTTATGTTATATCCCTTTTTACATTCAGCAAAAAGTAGATAATTAAAAACCAATTTTACCCCATCAAATTCATCCCATCTTTCTTAACAATCACACTTCGCGAATAGCTAAAAATAAGTCTCTGTGGAAAAAACGAATGAAATATACTTACTACTTGCTGTGAGACCATGTATGCTTGCATGTTCTAAGTGCTCTCTCTACCCTTTTGCATATTTATCTCTACACATTGAGCACGCAACAAGTTTTTGGCGCCGCTGCCGGGGACTTATTTTAAGTGAAAACGAAGTTTGTTAAGTCTGAAACATCAAAGTATTTTCCATTGAATTTGATCCATTGTCATTTCTTTTTCAGGTACCATTTAGGGTAGTTTATGAATGAGACTCCATCTAGTGATCTAGAGTTCAACCCTGAGCCTGAGAGATTATTTAAAGCTAGAAATAGAGCCAAGAAACGTCTCTTTAAACAAACCCTTTTACCTCCAATCATTGCAGAGACTACAATTCCTCCGCAATTACCTCAAGAAGAAATGGCTGGAGTAAATCAAAACCTGGTGCCTGTCACTCGCAATCCCATTGAAATAGCGAATGACAAGGATAGCGCCATCCTTTCATATTTAGTACCTATGCCTGGGGAGCTGAACCCCAGCATAATCCGTCCTGAAATCACTGCCAACTCATTCGAGTTAAAGCCAGTGATGTTCCAAATGTTGTCCACTGTGGGACAATTCTTTGGAATAGAAAATGAGGACCCCCATAACCACCTTAGGAACTTCCTAGGAGTTAGTGACACATTCCTAATCCCTGGAGTTTCCCAAGAAGCCCTGAGGCTATATCTTTTCCCTTACTCTTTGAGGGACAAAGCCAAAACTTGGTTAAATTCTTTACCCTCAGGATCTGTCCGCAATTGGACAGATTTAGCAGAAAAATTCCTAGTCAAATATTTCCCACCAGATAGGAATTCAACCTTTCGTGATGATATCATAAAATTCAAACAAGCTCCAAGTGAGTCCCTTCACGAAGCTTGGACAAGATTCAAAGACCTTCTCATTAAATGTCCACACCATGGCATTCCATGGTGTATCCAAATAGAAGTCTTCTTTAAAGGATGCAACCCCAGCACCAGACAAGTTCTAAATTCATCTGCTGGTGGTTCCATGTTGTCCAAGAGTTACAACGAAGCTTATGAGATCTTGGAGAAGATCTCAACATCTCATTGTAGGTGGTCAGACGATCCAGTAGAGCCAACTAGGGCTCAAGACAAGGATGCTCTAAGCGCCATGAGCACCCAAATAAACGCCCTGACCAACCTAGTTAAGCAAATGGCTCAGGCCAATCTCCAAACCAGTGCCAATACCGCCACAGCCATGTCAATGGGCACCCAACCAAATCAAGGCGAGGCACCGATCTGTGGATTCTGTGGGGAAGGGCCCCCATATGAATACTGCCCTGGGAATCCATCCTCAGTCTGCTATGTAGGAAGCCAGCAGCAGCCAAGGAACAACCCCTACTCACAAACTTACAACCCTGGTTGGAGAAACCACCCTAACCTGTCATGGGGTGGCCAACAGAACACTAACCAAAATCCTAACCAACCAAGGCCGAGTGGAACACCTGGTTTCACTCCCCAACATAACCAGTCAATGTACCAAAAGCCTTACAATCAACCTGTAGGATCTTCTGTAGAAAACCTACTCAAGGAATATATAGCTAAGAATGATGCTACTCTTCAGAGCCAGCAAGCTACTCTTAGGAGCCTAGAGAACCAAATAGGCCAATTAGCCAATGAACTTAAAAGTAGGCCCCAAGGTAGACTCCCTGCTGACACCGAGGTACCAAGGAGAGATGGCAAAGAACAAGTTCAAGCAATTGAACTTAGGAGTGGAAGACCATTGGTGAGCAACACAAAGGACACACCAAAGAGAGTAGAGAACACTGAGTCTAGTGCTCCACTGGAGTCTCTGCCAAACCAAGGTCCACCACCAACCAGCACACCAGGGCTAGAGCCAATTGTTGAGGACGTAGAAGAAATTCCAAGGCCTCCACCTATCCTAAGGCGTCCTGACGTGCCTGCATATGTGCCACCACCTCCATACCCTCGAAGGCTTAAGAAGAAGCAAGAACAGGAAGTTCATTTTAATAAATTTTTAGAAATACTTAAGCAAGTGCATGTTAACATTCCTTTTGTGGAGGTTTTACAATCGATGCCTTCATATGTAAAGTTTTTGAAGGACATTATTACTAATAAAAAAATAATTGGTGAGTTTGAAACAGTAAACCTCACCGAAGAATGCAGTGCCATCCTCCAGAACAAGCTGCCCAAGAAGGAGAAGGATCCTGGTTCCTTCACCTTACCTGTAGAACTTGGAGGCAAGCACGTGGGCAGAGCGCTTTGTGACCTGGGCGCCAGCATAAACCTCATGCCCCTGTCCCTATTCCGCCAGTTGGGAATGGGAGAAGCACGTCCAACCACAGTCACTTTACAACTAGCAGACAGATACATCGCATATCCAGAAGGTAAGATCGAGGATATTCTAGTTAAAGTTGACAAATTCATTTTCCTTGCAGATTTCATTGTCCTGGACTATGAGGCAGACAAGGAGGTCCCCATCCTGCTAGGTAGACCATTTCTAGCCACAGGTAGGGCACTAATAGATGTTCAAAAAGGTGAGTTAACTATGAGGGTTCATGATGAAGAGGTAAAATTTAGTGTTTACAAAGCTTTAAGGTATCCCTCTGATTCTGAGTCTTGTGCTAGCATGGATGTTGTTGACTCACTAATGGAAGAACAATTAGAGCATGTACTGTTAACCAAGCATGCTAGTGAATATGTACAAGTAGATGTAGCTGACTTAAATGTATCTGACATAATGAATATGCCTGTAGATAAACCACAGCATGTATGTATGAATATAGATTTAACTGATAGAACTATAAATCCGTTAAAACCCTCCATTGAGCATCCACCCATTTTAGAACTGAAACCACTACCCACTCACCTCAAATATGCATATCTAGGAGATAATGATACGCTGCCTGTAATTATTTCTTCTAAGCTAAGTGAACAGCATGAGGTTGATTTAATTTTACTGCTTAAGCAACATAGGAAGGCTATAGCATGGACTATTGCTGATATTCGAGGCATTAGCCCTTCTTATTGCATGCACAAAATTATACTAGAGGAAGAGCACACCCCTAGGGTAGATCATCAGCGTAGGCTAAACCCCTCTATGAAAGAGGTAGTGAAGAAGGAAATAATAAAGTGGTTGGATGCAGGAGTGATTTTCCCCATAGCTAGTAGCCAGTGGGTGAGCCCCATCCAATGTGTACCTAAAAAGGGGGGAATAACTGTGGTAGTCAATGAGAACAACGAACTGATTCCAACAAGGACTGTCACAGGGTGGAGGGTATGTATGGATTACAGAAAACTAAATAAAGAAACTAAAAAAGACCATTTCCCTATACCGTTCATTGACCAGATGCTAGACAGAATAGCTGGTAGAGCCTACTATTGTTTCTTAGATGGCTATTCAGGCTATAATCAAATTACTATAGACCCTAAGGATCAAGAGAAGACCACTTTCACTTGCCCTTTTGGAACGTTCGCCTTCCGCAGAATGCCTTTTGGCTTATGCAATGCACCGGCAACTTTCTAAAGGTGCATGATGGCAATCTTCTCTGAGTTGGATGAGTCCATGATAGAAATATTCATGGATGACTTCTCAGTCTTTGGGGACTCATTTAAAACCTGTCTAGACAACCTAGGACAAGTCCTGGCTAGGTGTGAAGAGACCAACCTAGTCCTAAATTGGGAAAAGTGCCATTTTATGGTAGATGAAGGGATTGTCTTAGGACATAGAGTGTCAAGGGCAGGTGTAGAAGTGGATAGGGCAAAAATAGAGATCATAGAGAAGTTGGTAGAGCCCCAGAATGTCAAAGCCATTAGAAGCTTCTTAGGGCACGCTGGCTTCTACAGAAGGTTCATTAAGGACTTTTCTAAGATAGCCAAGCCTCTGTGCGAGCTTCTAGAGCTAAATAGACCATTTATCTTCTCTAAAGAATGTGTAGTAGCTTGGAAAACCCTTAAGGAAGCACTGGTCACAGCACCAATCATAGTAGGACCAAATTGGGATCTCCCATTTGAGATGCTATGTGATGCCAGTGACTATGCTGTAGGAGTCATGTTAGGACAAAAGATTGACAAGCTGACACACCCTGTCTATTATGCTAGTAAGACCTTGAATGAGGCTCAATGTAATTATACAACTACAGAGAAAGAGATGCTTGCTGTAGTATTTGCTTGTGAAAAATTTAGAAATTACATTGTAGGCACTAGGACCATTGTATACACTGACCATTCTGCTTTAAAATATCTTATGAGAAAGGCTGATTCTAAGCCTAGATTGATTAGATGGGTGTTATTGCTGCAGGAATTTGATTTGGACATTCGGGACAAGAAAGGTTGTGAAAATGTGGTTGCAGATCACCTGTCTCGATTGCAGCACAATTGCGAAAAAATTGCGGAGACCGCAATTTCTGATGCTTTTATAGATGAACATGTCTTTGCTTTGGCTCATCGTGATAACGATGAGGAACCTTGGTTTGCTGACATTGCTAACTTCCGTGCATCACAGGTATTACCAGTGTTCAAGGGAGGACAAGAGAAGAAGAGGTTCCTTCATGAAGCAAGGAAATTCATCTGGGATGACCCTACACTTTACAGAACCTGTGCTGATGGGTTGTTGAGGAAGTGTGTTTCAGCTGCTGAAGCGAAGTCTGTGCTACAGCACTGTCACTCATCTCCTTACGGTGGACACTTTGGTGGTCAAAGAACAGCTGCGAAGGTATTTCAGAGTGGCTACTATTGGCCAACAATCTTCAAGGATGCCCACAACTATGCCCACAACTGTGATGAATGCCAAAGGACAGGTAACCTCAGTCGCAAGGATGAGATGCCCCTCACCTACATCTTAGAGTTGGAGCTCTTTGATGTGTGGGGCATTGATTTCATGGGACCATTCCCTCCATCATCAGGTAACCTCTACATTTTAGTGGCAGTGGACTACGTGTCCAAGTGGGTAGAAGCAAAAGCATGTCCTAATAATGATGCTAAAACAGTCACTAACTTCTTGCATAGGCACATTTTCACTAGATTTGGGACTCCTCGTGCTATCATTAGTGATGAGGGGTCACATTTCATTAATAAGGCTATGGAGAAAGTATTGGCTAAATATAACATTAGACATAGGGTAGCTACTCCCTATCACCCACACTCGAATGGCCAAGCTGAAATTTCCAATAGGGAGATAAAGAACATCCTAGAAAAGGTAGTCAAACCTAATAGACAAGACTGGTCATTTAAGCTTGAGGATGCACTTTGGGCTTATAGGACAGCATATAAGACACCTCTAGGAATGTCCCCTTATAGGCTGGTGTATGGCAAGGCTTGCCACTTGCCACTTGAGTTAGAAAACAAAGCATTTTGGGCCATGAAGGAATTGAATTTTTGTGTAAAGGATGCGGGGACATTGAGATCTTTGCAGCTACATGAACTTGATGAGCTTAGGCATATGGCCTACGAGAATGCCAAAATGTATAAAGAAAAGACCAAAATATGGCACGACAGTAGACTCAGGATCAAAGACTTTAGGAAAGGCCAACTTGTACTCTTATTTAACTCACGATTAAAGTTATTTCCAGGCAAATTAAAGTCTAGATGGTCGGGTCCATTTGTTATTACTAATGTCTTTGTTCATGGTGCAATAGAGATAAAGAACTTGCAGCAAGGCCAGCCATTTATGGTCAATGGTGCTAGGTTGAAGCACTACTATGAGGAAGGAGATGTGAAGACTCTCTCGGCTTTCCTCTTGACTGAAGCATGAAGTTAAAAACGAGAGAGAACGAGTGGTTACTGTGCTCGTTTAGTCAAGGCCAATGCCTTAGTTTATTTTTACTGTTTTTCCGATTATCGTTTGTATGTTTTGTGGTGTGTTTTTAATTGCGTATTTAATGTTTGTTTTATTTGTTTTTGTAGGGAATCGAAAGAGGGAATCAAGGAGAGTAAATCAAGCTTTAAAAATCAAGAAACGATCGAGCCAAATAAAAGATACGGACGAGCAAAGTTTGAGATTTTGATGATAAAATATCCCTACAATTGCGCTAAAATTGCTGGATCCGCAAAAAAAAAAAAAAGAGCCGTTGGGATTTTTCCGTTGCATTTATAGCCGTTAGAACGCGCTCGTTCGATACGATCCTCTCATTTTCTGATTTTCAAGAAATCTGCGATTCTCTCCATCTCTGATCCTTCTCTCCAAACCTCCAAGATTCGACAATGGTGTCCACACGTGCTGAAAGATCCGCAGCCAAGAAGAAGGCTGATGACGCAGCTGAAGCGGCTGCGAGGGAAGCGCTTCTCACCCTTGCAGACGATGGTGCCGTTCGCACCGGTCCTCTTCCCAAGCTTCCTATTCGTAGGAAGAAGTGGAGGGTGGTCACTGAGATCCCTGCTGGACCATCTGAGCCAGCGGGCACGCCTAAGAAACGCCGGTGGAGTGTCAAGACGGCCGCCGAACCAAGCACAGCAAAGACTCCCTCTGTGGAGAGTCAAGAAACTGATCGTGCATCCCACGAGTCAGCCAAAGAAGGTTCGTCGCCGTTTGCATCACCTGCGCGCAGCCCTCTCCCATCTGAACCAGTGCCAAGCGCAGAGTCGTCACCGCCTGCACAGAGCCCCGAGTTGTCTCCAGCACCTCAGAGTTCTGATCCGACACCTGTAGCAGCGCAGAGTCCTGAGCTGCCATCTTCGCCACTGAGTTCTGCGCAGACACCATCAGCAGAGCACAATTATCCACGGCCTGATCCTGAATTCCCTTATGGGGATTATCAGGAGTCCACGCAAGGCAGTGGAGATGCTGGGGAAGACGAAGTCTTCTCTCCTATGAGGGAAGATAGCCCTGCCGAGCCTGCACAGCAGGACGATTCTATGGAAGAAACGTTGGGGGCATGCCTCCAGCAGATCAACATCAAGGCCAGGCTCAAGAAGAAGAAGAAGGCCAAGATTGTCAAGGCCAAGAAGTTAAAGAAAAAGAAGGCCAAGAAGGTGCCGTCGACGGACAAAGAGAGTGTTGAGCCTTCGCTCAAACGCCTCAAGGTGGAGGCTGCTGCATCATCCAAACCAGCAGATAAGGGGAAGGCTAAACTCTACCCTGAAGACGAACCTCCGTCAGTGAGGTATGTCTCATCTGATGCTGAATCCAGGGGTGCTGAGCTGAGGAAGCGGGACCTGTTGCACGAGAAAGGCTTCCTCGACCGACTTGCTGACCTGCCGCAGTTCTTGCGCGCAGGGGTGATCAACCACGGCTGGGAGGAATTCTGCCGACCGCCTAATCCAGCATACACGAGCATGGTGTATGATTTCTACGCTAATGTGCTCAGCCCTGAGGATGGCCTGTCTGTGGTCAGAGGGGTAGAAGTAGATTTCTCCGCCAAGGCCATCAATGAAGCATTTGGTCTCAAGGGCCAACCTCATACAGATTATGCACGAATAGTTGATGAGCCGACTGAGGCAGTGCTGGAAGAGGCCATTCGCACAATTGGCCAGCCTGAAGCAGCGTGGACTGTCTCACGCAATGGGAGGCACACCTTAATGAGTGCCAATCTGACAGCAAAGGCAGCTGTTTGGTTTGCCTTTGTGAGGAGAAAGCTGTCCCCTGTGACCCACGAGACGACAATCAACCAGAGTAGATCACTGCTGGTCTATGCCATCATGCGCGGTCTCACGGTCAATGTGGGGGAAATCATGTCAGCTGCCATTGCTGAATGCGCAAAGAAAGGTAAGGGACCCTTGTTTTTCCCTAATACCATAACCAAGCTATGTTTGCTTGCAGGAGTCCCCACCGAGCGCTTGGAGCAGCAGCTGCCTTACACAGGCCATTTGGAGCTGCCTGCTAACCTGAGGCTGAGAAGAAAGGGGAATATGGAGTTTGAATTGGATAGGCTGGCTGCTGAACAGTCCCTATCCATGGCCTGCTTGATGGACATGCAGAGGAGAATGGCTCAATGGGCCAACTATGCGCAGGCAAGGGATAAGGAAGTTGCAGACCAGCTGGGGTGCATCTTCCCGGACTTCCCTACCAATCTCCTAACTCCATGGGTGCCCCCACGGCCAAGGCAACCAGATGAGGATGACGAGAATTGAGTGCTGGTTTGAAGTGCACTAAAGGGAGTATTGCTGTTCCCTTAGAAAAAACAAACAATTTTTCTGCTTTCTGATAGGATCATGTGCAGTATGCTGTTTTGTGTTCAACTTTTGATCTGTTTTTCATGTTTAGTTTTATGTTTTTTTCTTTTGCTTAGTTTAGTCTGATGTTAGCTGCATAGGTAGGATAGTTTAGCTTTATTTTTAGGATGCGTGAGTAACAGGAAAAAGCATGCTAGGGGCCTGAATTAATGTTAAATCTGCCCGGATTGAATTGCGAAATAATTGCGGTTCCCGCAATTTTTGTGACTGATTGCATGTTTTGGACTGTCTGTGTAGTTAGGCTGTGATCTGTTATATTCTCTCTTTTGCTGCTAGCATGACTACCTTATATAGCTGATCTTCAAGCATGCTGGATGAGTGTCATAGGACACCCTTTGCTAGTTTAAATTAGCCTCTGAATAGGGCTCAGCATGCATAAACCATCAGTCCTTAAACTGTCTGTTTTGTCAAAATTTCTGCTGCTGGAATAATTGCTTTTAGAATGTTTTGCCTATGCCTAGGACTTTTAGATTCTCTTTGTTTTACTTTAGACTAGATGCTTCTAGGACAAGTTTGGGGGTGTGCCACCTCAAACACTCATTGGGGACAATGAGTAGTTGAAGTTTGGGGGAGGCCACCCTAGGCCTAGGAACATTCCTCTCTTCCTTAGGACATAAGCATTCTTCTTCTCCTAAGAAAAAAAAAAAATTGTGATAAATAGATAAAGTGAAAAATAGAATAAAGAGGGGAGTCTCTCTCAAGTTGCTGAGTAATCAGTGTCAAGTGTGTAAACCACAAGTGGCATTGCATCAAAAGGCAACCCAAGGAGAGACTCCACCGAAGTAAAAAAGGAGAAATAGGGGAAGAAGGATGTATGCTTAGGAGTTATAATCTTGTGGCTTAGATGTCCTATTTAAAAAAGAACTCTGATCCTCAAAGAGCTAAGCACAAGGTTGTAGTTTCTAGGTTTGTCTAAGGAGATGAATGTATATCCAATGTAGTGATGCCAGGGTTTAGGTTGTTCTCTAAAAGTACCACTGTCACTGTTAATACTAAGACTGGCATGACTCTAAGGAATCCTAGGCACATTAAGAGTTAAGCTAGAAGCATGTACTGAGTCTGGAGTAAAGCTTGGTAGAATTTGAAACCTTAGGGATAGTGGCATGATGTCATAAAAGTAGCTAGATCAGTAGTAGGGGGTTAATAAAAACAGCAGGTATAGTAGGCAGGTGAAGTCAGAAGAAGCTTGATAAAGAGGTTAATTCTAAACTTAGAAGTGTGTCACAGGACAGCATTGCTATAGATAGGGGAATAAGGGAGTCAGTAAAGTGGTTAAAGAAGAAGAAGCAGCAGCCTAGGTAAGTCTTTAGTGTGCTTGAGGACAAGCAAAACCTTAAGTTTGGGGGTGTGTTAAGTCTCTGAAAGTGACTTATTTAGGACCCATTTAGCTTAAGAAGATGTACACATTTAGGTGTTTTTGTGAGCATTTAGCTTAAACCTATGCTTTAATATGAGAATTAGAAGAAGGTAGCTAATCTAAGACTTATGTACAATAGGTAGAAAAAGGGTTGAAAACCGAAGAAAAAGAATGAAAAAATCGCATTGCGACAGCATTGCGAAAACATTGCTGAGGCCGCAATTATTCAAGTGGAAACCGTAAGTTGACTGATCTTTTTCTGTTAATTTCCGTATTTTCAGGGATTCGTTCTTTCTCCTCCATCCATTCTGATATATGACGTTGAAGATTGATGGTTCTCCTTGGCCCAAACGCACCTGCAAACTACTATAAAAGGGGGCCAAAGTCGGAGGTTTGATCATCATCCGAAGCGCAGAAGTCTTCTCGCAGTCTATCATTTCTCTCTGTTTTCCTTTGCCGTCTGTTGGAGTGAGAGTCTCAGCTGTTGGACTCGATAATCTGATAGGAAGGAGAGAAGATTCTTTTTCTCTCTCGATTGGATTCATCCAAGCAAGGCTGACCTTTCATCCCCTTCATTCGAGGCGACTGCAACGAAGCTTTTCAAGCACCTTTACTGCTTTTCTGTCGTTCTTCTTCTTATTTCCCGTTTGATCATTGTTGTTCTTAGCCTAGTGCTTTAATTACTGCATTTCGTTGTTGTCTGTCTTTGAATCATTTCTTTTGAAGCTTTCCTTTGTCGTTCAAACATTCAAAGTAATCAAAGTAAAATTCTGCATTTCACAGTTTCCACCTTCTGCTGCTACGTTTTGTCTTATTGTTTTAAGCATATTTCTCTTCTAAGCATGTCTGTTTTATCTACCCTTTCTGTTCTCCATATATCCATGAGTAGCTAAGCCACTTAGGGGCATGCTAATGACAGAACTATAGGCTAAAAAACGTGAACCAAGCATGTAGGATCGCCTTCGAAACATTGATTGTATGTAAGCTTCATCCCACGGGCAATTTCGATTGGCCATCCATTTTGTCCAAAGAACTCCTAACCTCTGGAAGGAGTAAGAGTTCAGAGTCATATAAGCATGCTAGCCTTTCATGGTAATCAGGAAACGGCCTAGGAATAGGCGTTTCCCTAGTACAAACTAAACACTCCTGCTTAAACAAGATGCTTAAGTCCTTACTTTGAAGTCGAGTAAACTTAAGACTCTAATGCATGGAATCGGACGATACTTGAGATAGAGTGAGTTTGATGTATAGAGAGTTGATCCAATGCTTGAGAATCGTAATAAAATGCCTATAGGATAGTCATTAGTAGCCCTTAATTCACCCATTAACGCAGTTTCACTGTTATTTAATTGCGGTAACATTGCGGTCCTCGCAATTCTGCCAGATTTTCATTCTGTTTAGCTGTTTTCTTCTTCGTTTATCAATTCCATCTCTTGTCCTTTGAGTCTGATTTCAACTTTAATTTGTTTATGTTATATCCCTTTTTACATTCAGCAAAAAGTAGATAATTAAAAACCAATTTTACCCCATCAAATTCATCCCATCTTTCTTAACAATCACACTTCGCGAATAGCTAAAAATGAGTCTCTGTGGAAAAAACGAATGAAATATACTTACTACTTGCTGTGAGACCATGTATGCTTGCATGTTCTAAGTGCTCTCTCTACCCTTTTGCATATTTATCTCTACACATTGAGCACGCAACAGTGTCCTCTGATGCTGAGTCCAGAGGCACTGAGTTAAGGAAGAGGGACATGCTGCATGAGAAAGGGTTCCTCGACGCGCTAGCAGACCTGCCGCAATTCTTGCGCGCAGGGATCACCAATCACGGCTGGGAGGAGCTGTGCAGACCACCCGTCCCCGCCTACTCCAGCATGGTGTATGATTTCTACGCCAACCTGATGAGCCCTGAGGATGGCCTATCCGTGGTCAGAGGAGTCGAGGTGGATTTCTCAGCAAAGGCAATCAATGAAGCCTATGGCCTCAAGGGGCAAAAACACACGGATTATGCAAGGATCATTGATGCGCCAACAGAGGCTGTCTTGGAGGAAGCAATTCGGATCATTGGCCAACCGGAGGCAGCGTGGACGATTTCGCGCAATGGGAAGCACACTCTGATGAGTGCTACCCTCACAGCTAAGGCAGCCGTCTGGTTCTCCTTCGTAAGGAGGAGGCTGTCCCCAGTGACCCACGAGACCACCATCAACCAAGGCAGATCGCTGCTGGTTTATGCGATCATGAGGGGCCTCACAATCAACGTTGGTGAGGTCATTGCCGCCTCAATAGCAGACTGCTCAAAAAAGGGTAAGGGTCCACTTTTCTTTCCCAATACAATCACTAAGCTTTGCTTACGTGCAGGGGTTCCAATCGAGCGGATGGAAAGGCAGCTGGCCTACACGGGGCACCTGGAGCTGCCTACAGGCCTAAGGATGCGCAGAAAGGGGAACATGGAGTTCGAGCTAGATGGCCTGGCTGCTGCTCAGTCTCTGTCAATGGCCTGTCTGATGGATCTGCAGAAGAAGATGGCTCAATGGGCCACATATGCGCAGGGAAGGGATAAGGATGTTGCTGACCAATTGGGCTGCATCTTTCCTGAGTTCCCCACGGACCTACTGACTCCATGGGCGCCTCCAAGACCACGGAAGAATGATGATGATGATGAGGACATCTAAGTGCTAGGTTGATTAACACTCAAGGGAGTATTTATGTTCCCTATAAAAAAAAAAAAAACAAACTGCTTTTCGTTGAACCATGTGAATTCTGCTGTTTTGAGTTAAATTTTGATATGTTTTTAGTTCTTTATTTTTGTTGTTTAGATTTGTTTAGTGTAGTCTGATGGTAGCTGAATAGGTAGATTAGTTTAGTTTCCTTTTTGTGTAGCTTAAATGACTGGAAAGAGCATGCATAGGGGCCTTGATCACTGATATATCTGCCCTGTATCCATTGCGAAATAATTGCGGAATCCGCAATTTTTGTTAGTAATTGCATGTTTTTGACTGACTGTTTAGCTAGGCTGGGTCTGTTTAATTTTGTTCTTTTGCTGCTATCTTGACTACTGTATATAGCCTTTCTATCAGCATGCTGGATGAGTGTCATAAGGCCCCTTTGATAGTTTAGATTAGCCTCTTAAAAACTGCTCAGCATGCGTAGCTTTAAGTCCTTACCTGCCTGTTTTTTCAAATTTCTGCTGCTGAGATGTTTTGCTTTAAGAATGTTCTGTCTATCCCTAGGGCTTTTAGATTCTCTTTGTTTTACCCTAGACTAGATGCTTCTAGGACAAGTTTGGGGGTGTGCCACCTCAGACACTCATTAGGGACAATGAGTAGTTTAAGTTTGGGGGAGGCCACCCTAGGCCTAGGAACATTCCTCTCTCCCTTAAAGCATAAGCATTCTTCTTCTCCTTTACAAAAAAAATGATGAGCTGAAAAAAAAAATATAGAATAAAGAGAGGTGTCTCTCTTAAGTTGCTGAGTAATCAGTGCCAAGTGTGTAACCCACAAGTGGCATTGCATCAAAAGGCAACCAAAGGAGAGGCTCCACCAAAGTAAGAAAGAAAAAGGAAGAAATAGGGAAGAAGAATGTACACCTAGGAGTTGCAACTTTGTGGCTTAGATGTCCTGAATAAAAAGAACTCTGATCCTAAAATAGCTGAGCACAAAGTTGTAGCTTGTAGGGTTGTTTAGGGAGATGAATGTATGTCCAATGTAGTGATGCCAGGGTTTAGTTTGTTCTCTAAATGTACTACTGTCACTGTTTATACTAAGACTGGCATGACTCTAAGGAATCCTAGGTAGCTCAAATGTAAAAACTAGAAGCATGTACTGAGTCTGGGGTAAAGCTAGGTAGAATTTGAAACCTTAGGGATAGTTGCACGATATGACAGAAGCAAGTAGATCAGCTGTAAGGGGTTAATGAAACAGTAGGAGCTTTAGGCATGCAAAGTCAGAAGAAGCAAAGTAAGAGGGTAGTTGTAAACTTAGAAGTGTGTCACAGGACAACACTACTATAGATAGGAATTTAGGGGAGTCAGCAAGTGGTTAAAGAGGATAAAAAAGCAGCCTAAGTAAGTCCTTAGTTTGCTCGAGGACGAGCAAAACCTTAAGTTTGGGGGTGTGTTACGTCTCCAAAAGTGACCTTTTTAGGACTTATTTATCTTAGAAAGATGTACACTCTTAGGTGTTTTTGATAGGATTTAGCTTAAACCTATGCTTATATATGAGAATTAGAAGAAGGAAGCTAAATTAGGACTTGTGTGCAAAAGGGAAGAAAAGGAATGAAAAAGGAAGTTATAAGAATGAATATTGTGCATTGCGGAAGCATTGCGGAAACATTGCTAAAACCGCAATGTTTTAAGTGAAATCCGTAAGTTGGCTAACCTTTTTCTGTTGTGATCCGATATTTCAGGGATTCGTTCTTTCTCCTCCATTCATATTGAAGTACGACGTTGAGGATGGATGGTTCTCCTTGGCCCAATCGCACCTGCAGAATACTATAAAAGGAGGTCAAAGAGGAGGGTTGGATCATCATCCGAAAGCGTAGAAGTCTCTTCGCAGCGCAGTCTTTCCCATTCATTCTCTTCTCCGTCTGTTGGTTTGAGAGGTTCAGCTGTTGGAGTCGACAATCTGATAGGAAGGAGAGAAGATTCATCTTCTCTCCTGATTGGATTCATCCAAGCAAGGCTTACCTTTCTCTCCCTTCAGCCGAGGCGTCTGCGGCGAGGCGATCAAGCTCACTTTACTGCTTTCTGTCTTTAACTTTTCATTTCCAGCACCGTTCGTTGTTATTTCTTCCCCATTAGTTAATCCATTCCATTTCGTTGTTTTCTGTCTTTATGTTAGTAACTTTAAGTCTTCATCGTTCATTCAAACAATTGATAAATCAAAGCACAATTCATCATTCCGCACTTTGTCTTTATCTTCTCTGCCTACTGTTTTTCCTTGCTGTTTTATCTTTAATTTCCTTCTAAGCATGTCTACTTCATCTAATATTTCTGTTCTCTCTACATCCATGAATAACTAAGTAACATAGGGGCATGCTAATGACAATACTATAGGCTAAAACACGTGAACCAAGCATGTAGGATAGCTCTCGAATGCATTGATTGTATGTAAGCTTCATCCCACGGGCAATTACGATTGGCCATCCATTTTGTCCAAAGAACTCCTAACCTCTGGAAGGAGTAAGAGTTCAGAGTCATACACTCATGCTAGCCTCTCAAGGTAGCCAGAAAACGACCTAGGAATAGGCGTTTTCCTAGTACAAATCATAACTTACTGCTTTAACAAGATGCTTAAGACCTTACTTGGACATGAGTAAACTAAAGAATCTAATGCATGAAATCGGAAGATACATGAGAATGAGTTAGTTTGATGCATAGTGAGTTGATCCAATGCTTGAGAATCGTGTGAAAATGCCTATAGAGGAGTCGTTAGTAGCCCTTGTTTCTCCATTTTACACACTTTCACTGTTAGTAACATTGCGGTAAAATTGCTGTTCTCGCAATTCTGTTAAGTTAAAAATTCTGTTTTAGCTATTTGCCTCTTCGTTTATTAATCTCTTCTCTTTACATTTGAGTTTATCATTGACTTGCACTTGTTCATGTTGCTATCCTTTATATATTCATTAGTAAATAGGAACTTTAAAACCAAATCTACCCCATTAAATCCACCATTTCTTACTTAACAACACACTTCGCGAGTAACTAATAATAAATCTATGTGGGAAAACGAATGAAAAAATACTTACTACTTGCTACAAGATCATGTATGCTTGCATGTTCTGAGTGCTCTCCCTCTCTTATTGCTTATTTCTTTTACACATTGAACACGCAACAGAAATGCATGTTGGAAATTTGAGCATGTTCATAATCGAGTTTTTGCATGAGTTTTGTGTTTATTAGGTTCATGTCAAAAATTTTAAAAAAATTTCTGTTGCTCCCTTGCACTTGTCGCGCACTTAGCAACCCCTCCCTAGATTCCGTAGGCTTTGTAAATCGCATGTTTCGCTAATTCTCGTTGTCACCCCGAAAGGCACCCATAGGTAGCTTGTTGCATGAGAGTTAGTGCTTAGTTAATTGAGAAAGCATGTGCTTAGCCTAATATAAAAAAAAAATAGAAAAGCATGTTTGATAGAAAATTCCTCTCGGGGCGCTCCTCCTTCTTTGTAGCGCTAAAGAAGTGAGCGTGAGTCCTTAAAAACGTGAAGCTTTGGCCTAAGTTTGACGTGTTAGGCAGCTCGAGTTGGAAAGAAAAAGAAATAAAAAGTTGGTTCAAAGAACCTAAATAAAAGAGTACAAAGTACTTGTGAAAAGAAAAAGGAATGAGAAAAATGATTAGGTCTCTTAATTTGCTTCTTTCTCTCGTGTAAGTCAAGTTTAGACTGTTCTTAAACGCTAGAAGTAGGGGGAAAACGGGATGTGCGTTGCATGTGGGTTTTCCGAGCTTGCGTGAGTTTAGGAGTGGTTTGCTAGCACACACACACGTTAGGGGGCAAGAGTTAATTTTTGATATGTCCTAGTTAATGCATGAACGAAATGCTTCCATGATTATACTCGTGTTTAAAATTTCAATATGCATGGAGGTTTGAGTTAGAATGCATGTATACGCGTCCTTAGAGTCAATGTCTTGGTAGTGCTTGCTCGAGGACTAGCAATGTTTAAGTTGGGGGTGTTTGATAAGTCCATTTTGGAGCTATTAAATACTTCCTAATATTAGCTTAAGTCCGCTTTTAATTGATTAATATATCTCATTTGTAGGAGAAAAGCGGCAAAGAGCTCGTGCGTCCGTTGGACCCGTTCGAGAGCTTAAAGTGGAGTTTTAGCGTCCCGGGAATGCATCGGGAAGAGGGGAACTTGATCCGTGAAGAAACGGGCCAAAACTGCCTTGGAGAGGCAAAGCTTCAGCCCCAAACCCGAGAGCCAGCGTCGAGCTATAGCGTCGAGACGCTGGCTTGACGTTGGAAAAACCCGAGAGCAAGCGTCGAGTGATAGCGTCGAGACGCTAGCTCGACGCTGCCCTGGCGTCGAGACTCTGCTTGGCGTCGAGACGCTCCGGAGGAGGCGCGCAGGAATTTTATCGGGGCAGCGTCGCGACGCCATCGAAGGCGCGCGCGGAAAACTTAGGGCACAGCGTCGAGACGCTGGCCTAGCGTCTCGACGCTACGACGATTACAGCAGTTTAAAATGACGATTTTCTGCACATTTTTTGTAGTTCTTCACCATTTTTGCTCTCCTTCATCTTCTTCTTCCTCGTTTTCTCTCTACTTTCCGTGGAGCTCCGCCATTGTTGGCATGCTAGTGAGCTTCATCTTCATTGTAATTAGTGGATGATTCCTTCCATGGCCGTCGTTGGAGCGGAATTGACAAACCGCGCCATGAGCGGCTAAGGTAAGGGTGAACGGTTTGGGAATGTTTTAGGGCGATTTTGTTAGATAATTTGGTTTTGATAATCTGCTCTTGAATGATGCATATTGGTTCTGTTTATTAGCATTTATCTACTTTGCTTAATCCAACGCGCATGTTAAAATACGACGATTGACACTCGAGTAATTTCGCATGTTGTGTATGTTAAAGAGTAGCGATGTCGTGCCTCTCACTGCTCGACTAAGTAACATAGGTAGATAAAACTAAATCGAAGTATCGGGTCGGGTAGGATAATTGTTGATTGCATACGGCGTTTGCGGGCAATCTTCTAGCAATTAGAATTCACGCTCGAATCTTCGTCGCGGTTAGCTAGTGACTGTCTAGACTTACCTTAGGGCTGATCACCTTGATGTAGGCTTAGATAACGTATAATTAGAACTGTGTGGTCTAATTAAAATCCATGGAGTCGGCTACTTTGGGGTTTCTCTGGTAGTCGTCCGCGTGCTCAATAAACTGAATACCATGTTATTAGCATTAAATGATGAACCGAATTTGTCTAACAATTGATCCCGAAACTCTCAAACCGTGCACACGTTCTCTACTAGTTATTCTTTCTTCCGTTAGCTTTCTTATTATTTCCCTTGCATGTTAAAAACCCCCCGTTACTAAAATCAATCAATTAATTAAATCTCAATTTTAATTGTGATTTTTATCGTTCTTACTCCTTGGATCGACCCTGTTACCACTGGCTGCAAAGCCTTGGTTATAGGCTTTATAAATCGTATTTTGGCAAGCCTTGACAGCTTGAGATTAAGCGATAGTTCAAAATATCGTCCACCACTGAGCAATTTAAGAGACTAATTTAAACTATCAAAGGTGCCTTAAGACACTCATCCAGCATGCTTATAGATAGGCTATATAAGGTAGTCAAGACAGCATTAAAACAGAACCAGCCTAGCTAATAAGTCATTCAAAAGTATGCAATTACTAACAAAAATTGCGGAAATCGCAAGAATTTCGCAACGACTCTACAGGGCAGATATATCAATAAACAGCCCCTTTTTCATGCTATTTCCAGTCATCTCAGCTATACAAAAAAAGAAACTAAAACAACCTACCTAATCATATACCATCAGACTATACTAAGCAATCCTAAACAACAAAAATAAAGAACTAAAGACAGATCAAATATTGGTTCAAAAGTACAGCATTCACACAGATTAACGAAAAGCAGAGTTTTTTTTTATTGTAGGGAACAGGAATACTCCCTTGAGTGCTCTTCAGACTCGCACTCAAACGTCCTCATCATCATCCCTCCGTGCTCTTGGAGGTGCCCATGGAGTCAGCAGGTCAGTGGGGAACTCAGGAAAGATGCAGCCCAACTGGTCAGCAACATCCTTATCCCTCGCTTGAGCATACTCAGCCCATTGCGCCAGCTTCTTCTGCAGGTCCATCAGACAGGCCATAGAGAGAGATTGAGCAGCAGCCAGGCCGTCTAACTCAAACTCCATGTTCCTCTTTCGTCGCATTCGCAGGCCTGTAGGCAGCTCCAGATGGCCCGTTGTTGCTTGCTCAATGTTAAAAGAAAGATGCAATAAGAGAGCACTTAGAACATGCAAGCATACATGATCTTGTAGCAAGTAGTAAGTATTTTTTCATTCGTTTTCCCACAGAGATTTATTCTTAGTTACTCGCAAAGTGTATTGTTAAGCAAGAATGGGTGGATTTGTTGGGGTAGATTTGGTTTTAAGTTGCCTAATTACTAAGGAATATGTAAAGGATAGATGCATAAACAAGTGCAAGTCAATGATAAACTCAAATGTAAAGAGAAGAGATTAATAAACGAAGAGGAAAAATGGCTAAGGCAGAATTGTAACTTAAAGTAATTGCGAGAACAGCAATTTTACCGCAATGTTACTAACAGCAAAAGTGTGTAAAATGTGGGAACAAGGGCTACTAACGACTCCTCTACAAGCTTTTTCATACGCTTCTCAAGCATTAGATCAACTCACTATGCATCAAACTAACTCATTCTCATGTATCTTCCGATTTCATGCATTAGATTCTTTAGTTTACTCATGTCCAAGTAAGGTCTTAAGCATCTTGTTAAAACAGTAAGTTATGATTTGTACTAGGAAAACGCCTATTCCTAGGTCGTTTTCTGGCTACCTTGAGAGGCTAGCATGAGTGTATGACTCTGAACTCTTACTCCTTCCAGAGGTTAGGAGTTCTTTGGACAAAATGGATGGCCAATCGAAATTTCCCGTGGGATGAAGCTTACATACAATCAATGCATTCGAGAGCTATCCTACATGCTTGGTTCACGTGTTTTAGCCTATAGCCTTGTCATTAGCATGCCCCTATGTGACTTAGTTACTCATGGATGTAGAGAGAATAAGAAACGTAGATGAAGCAGGCATGCTTAGAAGAAATTTAAAGACAAAACAGCAAGGAAAAACAGTAGGCAGAGAAGATAAAGAAATTGTGAAATAATGAATTGTGCTTTTGATTAATCAATCGTTTGAACGAAACAAATGAAGATTTAGAGTTACTAACATAAAGACAGAAAGCAACGAAATGGAAAGGATTAACTAATGGAAAAGAAATAACAACAAACGGTGCTGGAAATAAGAAATTAAAGACAGAAAGCAGTAAAGGTGTGCTTGATCGCCTCGTCGCAGATGCCTCGGCTGAAGGGAGAGAAAGGTAAGTCTTGCTTGGATGAATCCAATCAGAAGAGAAGATGAATCTTCTCTCCTTCCTATCAGATTGTCGACTCCAACAGCTAAGCTTTCCAACCCAACAGACGGAAGAGAAAAACAGGAGAAAGAATTGAGCTGCGAAGAGACTTCTACGCTTTCGGATGATGTTTCAACCCTCCTCTTTGACCTCCTTTTATAGTATTCTGCAGGTGCGATTGGGCCAAGGAGAACCATCCATCCTCAACGTCGTATTTCAACGTGGCTGGAGGAGAAAGAACGAATCCCTGAAATATCGGATCACAACAGAAAAAGGTTAGCCAACTTACGGATTTCACTTAAAACATTGCGGTTTTAGCAATGTTTCCGCAATGCACAGTTTTCATTCTTCTAACTTCGTTTTTCATTCCTTTTCTTTCCTTTTGCATACAAGTCTTAATTTAGCTTCCTTCTTCTAATTCTCATATATAAGCATAGGTTCAAGCTAAATCCTATCAAAAATACTCACAAATGCACAACTTCCTAACACAAATAAGTCCTAAAATAGTCGCTTTTGGAGACGTAACACCCGTGTAGGCCAGTTGCCTCTCCATCCTCACGATTGGTACACCTGCACGTAAGCAAAGCTTAGTGATTGTGTTGGGGAAGAAAAGTGGGCCCTTACCTTTTTTGGCACAGTCTGCGATTGAGGCTGCAATGACCTCACCAACATTGATTGTGAGGCCCCTCATGATCGCATATACCAGCAGCGATCTTCCTTGGTTGATGGTGGTCTCGTGGGTCACTGGGGACAACCGTCTGCGCACGAAGGAAAACCATACAGCTGCCTTCGCCGTAAGGGTCGCACTCATCAGGGTGTGCTTCCCATTGCGTGAGATCGTCCACGCTGCCTCAGGTTGGCCGATGATCCGTAGTGCTTCCTCCAGGACAGCCTCAGTTGGCGCATCAATGATCCTTGCATAGTCAGTGTGCTTCTGCCCCTTGAGGCCATAGGCTTCATTGATCGGCTTTGCTGAGAAGTCCACCTCGATTCCTCTCACCACGGACAAGCCATCCTCAGGGTGCATCAGGTTGGCATAGAAGTCGTATACCATGCTGGAGTAGGCGGGGATGGGCGTTCTGCACAGCTCTTCCCAACCGTGGTTGGTGATCCCTGCGCGCAAGAATTGCGGCAGGTCTGCCAAAGCATCAAGGAACCCCTTCTCATGGAGCAGGTCCCTCTTCCTCAACTCAGTGCCCCTCGATTCTGCATCAGAGGACACATACCTCACAGTTTGAGGCTCATCTTCGGGGTACAACTTGGCTTTCCGCTTATCTTTTGCCTTGGCCGACTCAGCAGCCTCGACCTTCAGCCTCTTCAATGAAGGCTCACCTCTGACCTTCCTTTTCTTGGATTTCTTTGAAGCTTTTGGCCGTTTGACCTTGACAATCTTTGGGGCTTTCTTTCTCAACCGTGCCCTGGTGGTGATCTGTTGGAGGCAATCCCCCAACGTTTCATCCATCGAATCTCCCCCCTTTGCTGGGCTCTCGTGGCAGACGTCCCTCAAAGGAGAGAAGACCTCATCCTCTTCATCTGTTTCGCCGCCCCGTGCTGATTCTTGCTGTTCTTCATTTGGGACTTCAGGCTCGGGCGACGGCGATGGTGATGCTTCAGGGCTCTGCGGCGGTGGGGATTGTTCAGAGCTCTGTGGAGATGGAGAAGGCTCGGGGCTTTGCGCTGGTGGAGAGGGGTCAAGACTTTGTCTGGCCGTCTCGTAGGATGGACGGCCACTCCCTTGACTCTCCACAGTGGGAGTCTTCTCCTTGATCGGTGCGTCCCCAATCTCCATCGTCCATTTGCGTTTCTTGGGCGTGCCTACTGGTTCAGATGGCCCAGCAGGGATCTCCGTCACCACCTTCCACTTCTTCTTGCGGACAGGGAGCTTAGAAGGTCGTTCAGGGCGCGCAGCTTCGGCCTCTGCTAAGGCAAGGAGTGCCTCTCTCGCAGCTGCCTCTGCTTCAGTGGCCTTCTTCTTGGACGCAGATATCTCAGCCCGCGTAAGCACCATGGTGGAATCGAAAAGATCTGAAAAAGATGAATTGCAGAGGAAGAAGAAGATCGTTTCTTGGAGTTCAATGAATGAAGGAAGCGTACGGGCCTCAGCTATTCTAACGGCTATTTGTAATGATGAAAATCCCAACGGCTATTTCTGTTGCGGTTTTAGCAAATCCACCGCAATTAAATGGCCGTTGGAGATTTTTCTTGAATTAAAATCCAAGATTCTCATCACTCAATATTTGATTTGGCTCAATATCTTCCCCGATTTTTTATCCTTGATTCATCTCCTTGATTCCCTTTTTTGATCCCCTATTAAAAGAAATAAAATTAACATCAAAATCGTAATAAAAATCACACAAAAACATACAAGAATAACAATCGAAAAAACAGAAAAAATAAACTAAGGCATAGCCTCGCATGGACGAGCACAGTAATCACTCGTCCTCTCTCGGTCATATTTTCAAGCTTCAGATAAGAGAAAGGCCGAGAGAGTCTTCACATCTCCTTCCTCATAATAATGCTTCAATCGTGCACCATTAACCATGAACGGTTGCCCGTGCTGCAGGTTCCTAATCTCAATTGCACCATGAACAAATACGTTAGTTATAACAAAAGGACCTGACCATCTGGACTTAAGTTTGCCTGGAAATAATCTCAACCTTGAGTTAAATAACAAGACATGCTGGCCTTTCTTAAAGTCCTTAATCCTAAGTCTACTGTCATGCCAAATCTTAGTCTTTTCCTTATACATTTTAGCATTTTCATAAGACATATGTGTAAGCTCATCAAGCTCATGTAATTGCAGAGACCGCAATGTTCCCGCATCGGTCACGCAATAATTCAGTTCCTTCAAGGCCCAAAATGCTTTAATTTCCAATATGAATGGTAAGTGACATGCTTTGCCATACACAAGTCTATAAGGAGACATACCTAGGGGTGTCTTATATGCAGTCCTATATGCCCAAAGTGCATCCTCGAGTTTAAACGACCAATCTTTTCTATTGGGTTTGACCACTTTTTCGAGTATGTTTTTAATCTCCCTATTTGATATTTCAGCTTGTCCATTCGAATGTGGGTGATAAGGGGTGGCTACTCTATGTCTAACATTGTATTTAGCCAACACTTTTTCCATAGCTTTATTAATAAAGTGTGTCCCTTCATCACTAATTATAGCACGAGGTGTACCAAACCTAGTAAAGATATGTCTATTAAGGAACTTAATGACTGTTTTGGCATCATTGTTTGGACATGTTATGGCCTCTACCCATTTAGATACATAGTCTACAGCTACAAGTATATAAAGGTTACCTGCTGATGGGGGAAATGGTCCCATGAAGTCAATGCCCCACACATCAAAGAGCTCCAACTCTAAGATGTAAGTAAGAGGCATCTCATCCTTTCGACTAAGGTTACTTGTTCTCTGACATTCATCACAACTGTGTGCGTATTCGTGGGCATCTTTGAAGATCGTGGGCCAATAGTAGCCACTCTGGAACACCTTCGCAGCTGTTCTTTGACCACCAAAATGTCCACCATAGGGGGCTGTATGGCAGTGCTGCAGCACAGACTTCGCCTCAGCAGCTGACACACACTTCCTCAGCAAACCATCTGCACAGGTCTTGTAGAGTGTAGGATCGTCCCATATGAACTTCCTAGCTTCATGCAGGAACCTCTTCTTTTCTTGTCCTCCCTTGAAAGTTGGTAGTACCTGCGAGGCAAGGAAGTTAGCAATATCAGCAAACCAAGGTTCCTCATCGTTATCTTGATATGCTAATACAAAGACATGCTCATCGATAAAGGCATCAGAAATTGTGGTTTCCGCAATTTTATCGCAATTATGTTGCAATCTAGAAAGATGATCCGCAACCACATTTTCGCATCCTTTCTTATCTCTAATGTCTAGATCAAACTCTTGCAGTAACAATACCCATCTAATTAACCTAGGCTTAGCATCAGCCTTCCTCATAAGGTATTTTAGTGCAGAATGATCAGTGTACACGATTGTCCTAGTGCCTATAATGTAATTCCTAAACTTCTCGCAGGCAAACACTACAGCTAGCATTTCCTTTTCCGTGGATGTGTAATTACATTGTGCCTCATTAAGTGTCTTACTAGCATAGTATACAGGGTGTGTTAGTTTGTCAATTTTTTGTCCTAGCATAACCTCTACTGCATAGTCACTCGCATCACATAACATCTCAAATGGGAGGTCCCAATTTGGTCCTACTATAATAGGTGCTTTGACTAATGCTTCCTTAAGGGTTGTCCAGGCTAAGAAACATTCTTTTGAGAAGATGAATGGTTTATTTAGCTCTAGAAGCTCACACAAAGGTTTGGAAATCTTTGAAAAGTTCTTAATGAACCTTCTATAGAAACCTGCGTGTCCTAAGAAACTTCTAATGGCTTTCACATTCTGCGGTTCCACTAACTTCTCTATTATTTCAATCTTGGCCCTATCGACCTCTACTCCTGCCCTGGACACTCTATGACCTAGGACTATCCCTTCTTCCACCATGAAGTGGCACTTCTCCCAATTAAGGACTAAGTTGGTCTCCTCACACCTAGCCAGGACTTGTCCTAAGTTCTCTAAACAGTTTGTAAATGAATCACCAAATACTGAGAAGTCATCCATAAATATCTCTATCATGGATTCATCTAAGTCAGAGAAGAATGCCAACATGCACCTTTGGAACGTTGCTGGTGCATTGCTGTTGCGTGCTCAATGTGTGAAATAAATAGCAATAAGAGAGAGAGAGCACTCAGAACATGCAAGCATACATGATCTTGTAGCAAGTAGTAAGTATTTTTTCATTCGTTTTCCCACAGAGATTTATTATTAGCTACTTGTGAAGTGTATTGTTAAGCAAGAATGGGTGGATTTGAAGGGGTAGATTTGGTTTTAAAATTCCTATTTACTGCTGAATATATAAAAGGTAGCAACATAAACAAGTGCAAGTCAATGGTAAACGCAAATGTAAAGAGAAGAAATTAATAAACGAAGAGAAAAGTAGTCAAGCAGAATTTTTAACTTAGCAGAATTGCGAGAACAACAATTCTACCGCAATGTTACTAACAGCGAAAGTGTGTAAAATGGAGAAACAAGGGCTACTAACGACTCCTCAATAGGCGTTTTCACACGATTCTCAAGCATTGGATCAACTCACTATGCATCAAACTAACTCATTCTCATGTATCTTCCGATTTCATGCATTAGATTCTTTAGTTTACTCATGTCCAAGTAAGGTCTTAAGCATCTTGTTAAAGCAGAAAGTTATGGTTTGTACTACGAAAACGCCTATTCCTAGGTCGTTTTCTGGCTACCTTGAGAGGCTAGCATGAGTGTATGACTCTGAACTCTTACTCCTTCCAGAGGTTAGGAGTTCTTTGGACAAAATGGATGGCCAATCGAAATTGCCCGTGGGATGAAGCTTACATACAATCAATGCATTCGAGAGCTATCCTACATGCTTGGTTCACGTGTTTTAGCCTATAGTATTGTCATTAGCATGCCCCTATGTGACTTAGTTACTCATGGATATAGAGAGAACAGAAATATTAGATAAAATAGGCATGCTCGGAAGAAGAATAAACTTAAAACAGCAAGACAAGACAGTAAACAACAAAGACAAGAAACTGTGAAATAATGAATTGTGCTTTGATTAATCGCTTGTTTGAATGAACAAAGGGAAACTTAAAGTGAATGACATAAAGACAGAAAGCAACGAAATGAAATGAACTAACTAATGGAAAAGAAACAACAACAAAACAGTGCTGGAAATGAGAAGTAAAAGACAGAAAGGAGTAAGTGAGCTTTGAACGCCTCGTCGCAAACGCCTCGGCTGAAGGGAGAAAAAGGGTAGCCTTGCTTGGATGAATCCAATCAGGAGAGAAGATGAAACTTCTCTCCTTCCTATCAGATTGTCAACTCCAACAGCTAAGCTTTCCAACCCAACAGACGGAAGAGAAAAACAGGAGAAAGAATGGAGCTGCGAAGAGACTTCTACGCTTTCGGATGATGATCAAACCGTCTACTTTGACCCCCTTTTATAGTAATCTGCAGGTGCATTTGGGCCAAGAAGAACCATCCATCCTCAACGTCGTACTTCAAAATGGATGGAGGAGAAAGAACGAATCCCTGAAATAACGGAACATAACAGAAAAAGATCAGTCAACTTACGGATTTCACTTAAAACATTGTTGTTTTAGCAATGTTTCCGCAATGCTGCCGCAATGCACATTTTTCATTCTTTTAACTTCGTTTTCTATTCCTTTTCTTCCCTTTTGTACACAAGTCCTAATTTAGCTTCCCTCTTCTAATTCTCATATATAAGCATAGGTTTAAGCTAAATCCTACCAAAAACACCTAAGAGTGTACATCTTTCTATGGAAAACAAGTCCTAAAACGGTCACTTTTGGAGACGTAACACACCCCCAAACTTAAGGTTTTGCTCGTCCTCGAGCAATCTAAGGACTTACTTAGGCTGCTGTTTTATCCTCTTAAGCACTTGTTGACTCCCCTAACTTCCTATTTATAGCAGTGCTGTCCTGTGACACACTTCTAAGTTTACAACTATCCTCTTATCTAGCTTCTTCTGACTTCGCACGCCTAATGCTCCTACTGTTTCATTAACTCCTTACAGCTGATCTACTTGCTTCTGTCATATCGTGCAACTATCCCTAAGGTTTCAAATTCTACCTAGCTTTACCCCAGACTCAGTACATGCTTCTAGTTTTACTTTTGAGCTACCTAGGATTCCTTAGAGTCATGCCAGTCTTAGTATTAACAGTGACAATAGTACATTTAGAGAACAACCTAAACCCTGGCATCACTACATTGGACATACATTCATCTCCCTAAACAACCCTACAAGTTACAACTTTGTGCTCAGCTAATTGAGGATCAGAGTTCTTTTTATTCAGGACATCTAAGCCACAAAGTTGCAACTCCTAAGTATACATTCTTCTTCCCTATTTCTTCCTTTTTCTTTCTTTCTTACTTAGGTGGAGCCTCTCCTTTGGTTGCCTTTTGATGCAATGCCACTTGTGGGTTACACACTTGGCACTGATTACTCAGCAACTTAAGAGAGACACCCCTCTTTATTCTATTTTTCATATTTTTTTTTTTCAGCTCATCATTTGTTTGTAAAGGAGAAGAAGAATGCTTATGCTTTAAGGGAGAGAGGAATGTTCCTAGGCCTAGGGTGGCCTCCCCCAAACGTAAACTACTCATTGTCCCCAATGAGTGTCTGAGGTGGCACACCCCCAAACTTGTCCTAGAAGCATCTAGTCTAAGGTAAAACAAAGAGAATCTAAAAGCCCTAGGCATAGACAGAACATTCTAAAAGCAAACATCACAGCAGCAGAAATTTTTAAAAACAGTCAAGTGAGGACCTAAAGCTATGCATGCTGAGCACTTTTAAGAGGTTAATTTAAACTATCAAAGGTGTCCTATGACACTCATCCAGCATGCTTTTAGATAGGCTATATAAGGCAGTCAAGATAGCAGCAAAAGACAAAATTTAAATAGAACCAGCCTAGCTAAACAGTCAGTCAAAAACATGCATTTACTAATAAAAATTGCGGATTTCGCAATTATTTCGCAATGGAGACAGGGCAGATATATCAGTGATCAAGGCCCCTATGCATGCTTTTTCCAGTCATTTAAGCTATACAAAAAGGAAACTAAACTAATCTACCTATTCAGCTACCATCAGACTACACTAAACAAATTTAAACAATAAAAATAAAGAACTAAAAACAGATCAAAATTGATTCCAAAATAACAGAATTCACACAGTTAACGAAAAGCAGTTTGATTATTATTTTTTTTTTTCTTTTAGGGAACAGAAATACTCCCTTGAGTGCTTCTCAGTCTAACACTCAGATGTCCTCATCATCATCATCCCTTCTTGGTCTTGGAGGCGCCCATGGTGTCAGTAGGTCCGTGGGGAATTCAGGAAAGATGCAGCCCAATTGGTCTGCCACATCTTTATCCCTTGCCTGCGCATATGTGGCCCACTGAGCCATCTTCTTCTGCAGGTCCATCAGACAGGCCATTGACAGAGATTGAGCAGCAGCCAGGCCATCTAGCTCAAACTCCATGTTCCCCTTCCTTCGCATCCTCAAAGCAGTAGGCAACTCCAGGTGCCCCGTGTAGGCCAGCTGCTTTTCCATTCGCTCGATTGGGACCCCTGCACGTAAGCAGAGCTTAGTAATTGTATTAGGAAAGAAAAGTGGACCCTTACCCTTTTTAGCGCAGTCTGCGATTGAGGCTGCAATGACTTCACCAACGTTGATTTTGAGGCCCCTCATGATCGCATAGACCAGCAGCGATCTGCCTTGGTTGATGGTGGTCTCGTGGGTCACTGGAGACAACCTTCTGCGCACAAATGAGAACCAGACAGCTGCCTTGGCTGTGAGGTTAGCACTCATGAGAGTGTGCCTCCCATTGCGTGAAACTGTCCACGATGCCTCAGGCTGGCCAATTAGCCGAATTGCATCCTCCAGGACAGCTTCTGTTGGCTCATCAACGATCCTGGCATAATCCGTGTGCTTTTGCCCTTTGAGGCCATAGGCTTCATTGATTGCCTTAGCTGAGAAATCCACCTCGACTCCTCTGACCACAGACAAGCCATCCTCAGGGTTCATCAAATTGGCGTAAAAATCATACACCATGCTGGAGTAGGCGGGATTGGGCGGCCTGCACAGCTCTTCCCAGCCGTGATTTGTGATCCCTGCGCGCAAGAATTGCGGCAGGTCTGCGAGCGCGTCGAGGAATCCTTTCTCGTGCAGCAGGTCCCTCTTCCTCAGCTCAGCGCCCCTTGATTCTCCATCAGAGGACACATACCTCACTGATTGAGGCTCATCTTCGGGGTATAGCTTGGCTTTCCCCTTGTCTTTTGGTTTGGCTGATTCAGCAGCCTCGATCTTGAGCTTCTTCAGAGACGGCTCATCACTCACCTTCTTTGATGAAGGCTCACCCCTGGCTTTCTTTTTCTTGGACTTCTTCGAGGCTTTTGGCCGTTTGGCCTTGACAACCTTGGTGGCCTTCTTTTTCAATCTTGCCTTGGTTGTGATCTGCTGGAGGCAATCCCCCAGTGTCTCGTCCATTGAATCATTCCCCTGTGCTGGACTCTCGGTGCTGGCTTCCCTCAAAGGAGAGAAGACCTCTTCTTCTTCAGCTTCCTCACTACCCTGCGTCGATTCTTGATGTTCTCCATATGGAAATTCGGGGTCAGGCTTCTGGGAGATGGGTGATGCCTCAGGGCTCTGCGCCGGTGGAGTGTGTTCAGAGCTCTGTGGCGATGGAGAAAGCTCAGGGCTTCGCGCTGGTGGAGATGGAGAAGAGCTTTGCTCGGCTGTCTCGTGGGACGGACGGCCACTTTCTTGACTCTCCACAGAGGGAGTCTTCTTCTTGATCGCTGCTTCGGCCACAGCCATCTTCCACTTGCGTTTCTTGGGAGTTCCTGCTGGTTCAGAGGGTCCAGCAGGGATCTCCGTAACCACCTTCCACTTCTTCTTGCGGACAGGCAGCTTGGGGAGTCGTTCAGTGCGCGCAGCCTCAGCATCTGCCAAGGCGAGGAGTGCTTCCCTCGCAGCAATTTCAGCGTCGTCAGCCTTCTTCTTGGACGCAGATCTCTCAACTCTCGTTAGCACCATGGTGGAATCGTAGGAATCTGGAAAGAGGAATTGCAGATGAAGAGGGAGAAAGATTTCTTGGAGTTCAGAGAATGGGGGAAGCGTACGGATCAGCGCGCTTCTAACGGCTATAAGTAATGATGGAAATCCCAACGGCTATTTCCGTTGCGGATTCTGCAAATCCAGCGCAATTTTAGTGACCGTTGGAGATTTTTCCGTTTCAAATGCTAATATCTCCTCAACGTAATCTTTGATTTGGTCCCATATCTTCCCCGATTCTTTTATCCTAAATTCATCTCCTTGATTCCCTCTGTCGATCCCCTACAAAAACATACAACATAAACAACAAAATCATAATTAAAATCTCACTCAAACATTCACAAAGAATAACCGAAAAAACAACAAAAAATAAACTAAGGCAAAAGCCTCGAATGGACGAGCACAGTAATCACTCGTCCTATCTCGTTCTTATTTTCAAGTTTCAGTCAAGAGGAAGGCCGAGAGAGTCTTCACATCTTCTTCCTCATAATCATGCTTCAATCTTGCACCATTAACCATGAACGGTTGCCCTTGCTGCAGGTTCTTAATCTCGATTGCACCATGAACAAACACGTTAGTTATCACAAAAGGACCTGACCATCTGGTAGAGCACTTTTGGGGTACTCCAATTTCAAGCTGTCGAGGCTTGCCAAAATAACATTTATAAATACCGAAACTACTGAGCTTTGCAGCTAGTGGTAGTCGGGTCGATCCGCAGGGAACCTAAATTATTTCCTCCTAATTAAATTCTATTTGCTTTTATTTAAATTTAAACTAAAACGATAAAGTAAAACATTAAAGACACTTTTGGGGTACTCCAATTTCAAGCTGTCGAGGCTTGCCAAAATAACATTTAAAAATACCGAAACTACTGAGCTTTGCAGCTAGTGGTAGTCGGGTCGATCCGCAGGGAACCTAAATTATTTCCTCCTAATTAAATTCTATTTGCTTTTATTTAAATTTAAACTAAAACGATAAAGTAAAACATTAAAGTAAAGGGGGGATTGGTTATGAAAAAATAAAGTAACGCATGCATAAAATAGCTAACGGAAAATTAAATCTAATTACATGTGCTCCTAATTTTAAGGGTCGGGGTTGACCTTGATGCGACTCGATTCATTGGGATTCAAACGTACTTAGCAAGAGCATAATTAAACACATAAACGGTTGCCCGGAAACCCTAAAGCAACCGGCCACATATATATTAATAAGAGTTTTTCAATTCTAATTAAACGATACTATTAGTTAACTCGGATTGATTCGCTCTAAATTAACTAAAGTAGTAACTAGCATTTTATGACGAACATTCAATTAAACATCCTAAATGCTAATTGATTACCCGGCAACCCTGAAGTAATCAACATTCACAACGTTTAATATGATACTTCGATTTGTTCTATTTCATCAAGATAAATTGCAACCAAGATCAACTGGAATCCTATGTTGTCTATGGCTCGACTTATCCGTGTTACTTGGCGATTAAGAGAGGCACGACATCATAATCTTTAACAATCAAACATGCTGGAAATCAAGGGTGCCTAGTCCTAAATCATTCAAACACATTCATGTGATATGCTTAGAAGAAATAAATGCCCAATCAGTCATGCTAAGCTCGAAATTAAAGATCTAAAACCCTCATGAATCGCATCAAATTTAACCCCTAACCTCAAATTAGAGCACTTACCTTGCTCGGGATGAAAACCAAGCTAAATCCAACAAAATCTTACTTTGATATAGAAGAAAAGGGGAGAAAACCCCAAGAATTTGAGAGAGAAATCGGCCAAAACAACCCAAACCCGAGAGAGAATGCCCTAAAAAATGTTAAAATATGGGTTTTATACAGTCGGAGCGTCGAGACCCTACAGGCAGCGTCTCGACGCTACGTCTGTGCCTGAAGGAAAAATAACGAAAATTTTGTCCACCTCTGGAGTCAAACTCAGGCCTATCAACTTGCCAAATTCCTCCTGCACCACCATACCACTTATCACAATTGAGATATCATTTGATTAATTAATATACATAGTATAAACACTCAGAATGATTAATCAAAATTATTCTCTAAACGTTCTTTTAATTAAGCACAATTAATTACTTAATTCGCAAGACTTAGGAGCTTAAAATTAGCACTTTTTGAGTGCTATCACCATCTGGACTTAAGTTTGCCTGGAAATAATTTCAACCGTGAGTTAAATAATAAGACAAGCTGGCCTTTCTTAAAGTCCTTAATCCTAAGTCTACTGTCGTGCCAAATCTTGGTCTTTTCCTTATACATTTTAGCATTTTCATAGGACATATGTCTAAGCTCATCAAGCTCATGTAATTGCAAAGACCGCAATGTTCCCGCATCGGTCACGCAATAATTCAACTCTTTTAGGGCCCAAAATGCTTTAATTTCCAATTTGAATGGTAAGTGACATGCTTTGCCATACACAAGTCTATAAGGAGACATACCTAGAGGTGTCTTTTATGCAGTCCTATATGCCCAAAGTGCATCCTCGAGTTTAAACGACCAATCTTTTCTATTGGGTTTGACCACTTTTTCGAGTATGTTTTTAATCTCCCTATTTGATATTTCACCTTGGCCATTCGAATGTGGGTGATAAGGGGTGGCTACTCTATGTCTAACATTATATTTAGCCAACACTTTCTCCATAGCTTTATTAATGAAGTGTGTTCCTTCATCACTAATTATAGCTCGAGGTGTCCCAAACCTAGTAAAAATATGCCTATTAAGGAACTTAATGACTGTTTTGGCATCATTATTTGGACATGCTATGGCCTCTACCCACTTAGATACATAGTCTACTGCTACAAGTATGTAAAGGTTACCTGATGATGGGGGAAATGGTCCCATGAAGTCAATGCCCCACACATCAAAGAGCTCCAACTCTAAGATGTAAGTGAGAGGCATCTCATCCTTTCGACTAAGGTTACCTATTCTCTGGCATTCATCACAGCTGTGTGCATAGTTGTGGGCATCCTTGAAGATCGTTGGACAATAGTAGCCACTCTGGAACACCTTTGCAGCTGTCCTTTGACCACCAAAGTGTCCACCATAGGGGGCTGTATGGCAGTGCTGCAACACAGACTTCGCCTCAGCAGCTGACACACATTTCCTTAGCAGACCATCAGCACATGTCTTGTAGAGTGTGGGATCATCCCATATGAACTTCCTAGCTTCATGAAGGAACCTCTTCTTTTCTTGTCCTCCCTTGAAAGTTGGTAGTACCTGCGAGGCAAGGAAGTTAGCAATGTCAGCAAACCAAGGTTCCTCATCGTTATCACTTTGAGTCAATACAAAGACATGTTCATCAATAAAAGCATCAGAAATTGCGGTTTCCGCAATTTTTCCGCAATTATGCTGGAATCTAGAAAGATGATCCGCAACCACATTTTCACATCCTTTCTTATCTCTAATGTCCAGATCAAACTCTTGCAGCAGCAATACCCATCTAATCAACCTAGGCTTAGCATCAGCCTTCCTCATAAGGTACTTTAGTGCAGAGTGATCTGTATACACGATTGTTCTAGTGCCTACAATGTAATTCCTAAACTTCTCACAGGCAAATACTACAGCTAGCATCTCCTTCTCAGTGGTTGTGTAATTACATTGTGCCTCATTAAGTGTCTTACTAGCATATTATACAGGGTGTGTTAACTTGTCAATCTTTTGTCATAGCATAACCCCTACAGCATAGTCACTTGCATCACATAACATCTCAAATGGGAGGTCCCAATTTGGCCCTACTATAATAGGTGCTTTCACTAGTGCTTCCTTAAGGGTCTTCCAGGCTAGGAAACATTCTTTAGAGAAGATGAATGGTTTGTTCAGCTCTAGAAGCTCACATAAAGGCTTGGAGATCTTAGAAAAGTTCTTAATGAACCTTCTATAGAAGCCTGCATGTCCTAAGAAACTTCTAATGGCTTTTACATTCTGAGGTTCCACCAACTTCTCTATTATTTCAATCTTGGCCCTATCGACCTCCACTCCTGCTCTAGACACTCTATGACCCAAGACAATCCCTTCGTCCACCATGAAGTGGCACTTCTCCCAATTAAGGACTAGGTTGGTCTCCTCACATCTAGCCAGGACTTGTCCTAAGTTCTCTAAACAGTTTGTGAATGAATCACCAAAGACTGAGAAATCATCCATGAATATCTCTATCATGGACTCATCTAAATCAGAGAAGATTGCCAACATGCACCTTTGGAATGTTGCCGGTGCATTGCATAAGCCAAAAGGCATTCTGCGAAAGGCAAAAGTTCCAAAAGGGCAAGTGAAGGTTGTCTTCTCCTGGTCCTTAGGGTCTATAGTGATCTGGTTATATCCTGAATAACCGTCTAAGAAGCAGTAGTAAGCTCTACCAACGATCCTATCTAACATTTGGTCAATGAACGGTAGAGGGAAGTGGTCCTTTTTGGTTTCCTTATTTAATTTCCTATAATCCATGCAAACTCTCCACCCTGTAAAAGTCCTAGTTGGAATCAGTTCATTGCTCTCATTGACTACTACAGTCATCCCCCCTTCTTAGGTACACATTGTATAGGACTCACCCACTGACTACTAGCTATAGGGAAGATCACACCAGCATCTAACCATTTTATTATTTCCTTTTTAACTACCTCTTTCATAGAGGGGTTCAACCTACGTTGGTGATCTACTCGGGGTGTATGTTCTTCCTCTAGTATTATCTTATGCATGCAGTAGGAAGGGCTAATGCCTCTAATGTCAGCAATAGTCCATGCAATAGCCTTCCTATGTTGTTTAAGTAATAAAATCAGCTCGACCTCATGCTTCTCACTTAATTTAGATGAAATAATTACAGGCAGAGTCTCATTACTTCCTAAATATGCATACTTAAGATGTGTGGGCAGTGGTTTCAATTCTAAGACAGGTGGATGCTCAATGGATGGTTTTAATGAATTCAGGGATCTTTCAGTTAAGTCCTTAGTCATACAAACATGCTGTATCTTATCTACAGGTATATCCATTATCTCAGAAACATTTAAATCAGTTAAATCTAATTCTACATAATTATTAGCATGCTTAGTCAATAATTCATGCTCCAGCTGTTCTTCCATCAGTGAATCTACAATGTCCATGCTAGCACAAGATTCAGAGTCAGAGGGGTACCTTAAGGCTTTATAAACGCTAAATTTAACCTCCTCATTATGAACCCTCATAGTGAGCTCACCTTTCTGGACATCTATCAGGGCCCTACCTGTGGCTAAAAATGGTCTGCCTAATAGGATGGGGACCTCCTTGTCTGCTTCATAATCCAGGATAATGAAATCTGCAAGGAAAATAAACTTGTCAACCTTTACAAGAATATCCTCAATCTTACCCTCAGGGTAGGCTATGGATCTGTCTGCTAGTTGTAAAGTGACAGTGGTTGGACGTGCTTCTCCTATTCCTAGCTGGCGGAATAGTGATAGGGGCATGAGGTTTATGCTGGCTCCCAGGTCACAAAGAGCTCTGCCCACGTGCTTGCCTCCTAGCTCTACTGGTAAGGTGAAGGAACCAGGATCCTTCTCCTTCTTGGGTAGCTTGTTCTGGAGTATGGCACTGCACTCCTCAGTGAGATTTACTGTTTCAAACTCACCAATTATTTTCTTGTTAGTGATAATATCCTTCAAAAACTTTACATAAGAGGGCATAGAATGTAAAACTTCTACAAAAGGAATATTCACATGCACTTGCTTAAGAATTTCTAAGAATTTATTAAAGTGCACTTCCTGTTCTTGTTTTTTCTTTAGCCTTCGAGGAAATGGAGGTGGTGGCACATATGCAGGCACTTCAGGTCGCCTCAGGATAGATGGAGGCCTTGGGATTTCTTCTATCTCTTCTATGATTGGCTCCAACCTTGGTCCTGATGTGCTTGTTGGTGGTGGACCTTGGTTTGGCAGAGACTTTAGTGGAGCACTAGACTCATTGTTCTCTACTCTCTTTGGTGTTTCTTTAGTGTTGCTCACCAATGGTCTCCCACTCCTAAGTTCAATTGCTTGAATTTGCTCTTTTCCATCTCTCCTTGGCACTTCAGTGTCAGCAGGTAGTCTACCTTGGGGCCTGCTCTTGAGTTCATTGGCTAGTTGCCCTATCTGGTTCTCTAGGCTCCTAAGAGTAGCTTGCTGACTCTGTAGAGTGGCATCATTCTTGGCGATGTACTCTTTGAGAAGATTTTCTACAGAAGACCCTATTGGTTGGTTGTATGGTTTTTGATACATGGATTGGTTATGTTGGGGAGTGAAACCAGGTGTTCCACTCGGTCTTGGTTGGTTAGGAGCTTGGTTAGTATTTTGTTGGCCACCCCATGAAAGGTTTGGGTGGTTCCTCCAACCAGGATTGTAAGTGTTGGAATAGGGGTTGTTCCTAGGCTGCTGCTGGCTTCCAACATAGCAGACTGAGGCTGGATTCTAAGGGCAGTATTCATACAGGTGCCCTTCCCCACAGAATCCACAGATAAGTGTCTCACCTTGACTTGGTTGGGTGCCCATTGACATGGCTGTGGCGGTGTTGACACTAGTTTGGAGATTGGCTTGAGCCATTTGCTTGACTAGGTTGGTCAGGGCGCTTATTTGGCTACTCATGGCATTGAGTGCGTCCTTGTCTTGAGCTCTAGTTGGCTCTATTGGATCATCTGACCACCTACAGTGAGATGCTGAGATCTTCTCCAAGATCTCATAGGCTTCGTTATAACTCTTGGACAACATGGAACCACCAGCAGATGAATTCAGAACTTGTCTGGTGCTGGGGTTGCATCCTTTGAAAAAGACCTCTATTTGGATACACCATGGGATGCCATGGTGTGGACATTTAAGAAGAAGGTCCTTGAACCTTGTCCAAGCTTCGTGAAGAGACTCATTCTCAGCTTGTTTGAACTTGATTATATCATCACGGAAGGTAGAATTCCTATCAGGTGGAAAGTATTTTACTAGGAATTTCTCCGCCAAGTCTGTCCAATTGAGGACTTATCCAGAGGGTAATGAGTTTAACCACGTCTTTGCTTTGTCCCTCAATGAGTAAGGGAAGAGGTAAAGCCTCAAGGCTTCTTGGGAAACTCCAGGGATCAGGAAGGTATCACTAACTCCTAGGAAGTTTCTAAGATGGTTGTGGGGATCCTCATTTTCCACTCCAAAGAATTGTCCCACAGTGGACAACATTTGGAACATTACTGGCTTTAACTCGAATGAGTTGGCAGTAATTTCAGGGCGGATGATGCTTGGGTTTAGCTCCCCAAGCATGGGAACTAAGTATGAAAGAATGGCACTATTCTTATCATTCGCTATTTCGATGGGATTGCGAGTGATAGGTACCGGATTTGGAACTAATCTATCCATTTCTTCTTGAGAGGATTGCGGAGACTCTGCGGTTTCAGCAATTATTTGAGGTAAAGGGGGTTGGTTAAAGAGACGTTTCTTGGCTCTATTTCTGGCCCTAAGTAATCTCTCAGGCTCAAGGTTGAACTCTAGATCACTACTTGAAGGCTCATTCATAAACTAACCCAAATAGTACCTGCAAAAGAAATGAAAATAGATCAGCTTCAATAGATATTAAGAGTTGGTTTTCTAACTTAACAAACTTCGTTTTCACTAAACTAAATCCCCGGCAGCGGCGCCAAAATCTTGTTGCGTGCTCAATGTGTGAAATAAATAGCAATAAGAGAGAGAGAGCACTCAGAACATGCAAGCATACATGATCTTGTAGCAAGTAGTAAGTATTTTTTCATTCGTTTTCCCACAGAGATTTATTATTAGCTACTCGTGAAGTGTATTGTTAAGCAAGAATGGGTGGATTTGAAGGGGTATATTTGGTTTTAAAATTCCTATTTACTGCTGAATATATAAAAGGTAGCAACATAAACAAGTGCAAGTCAATTGTAAACGCAAATGTAAAGAGAAGAAATTAATAAACGAAGAGAAAAGTAGTCAAGCAGAATTTTTAACTTAGCAGAATTGCGAGAACAGCAATTCTACCGCAATGTTACTAACAGCGAAAGTGTGTAAAATGGAGAAACAAGGGCTACTAACGACTCCTCTATAGGCGTTTTCACACGATTCTCAAGCATTGGATCAACTCACTATGCATCAAACTAACTCATTCTCATGTATCTTCCGATTTCATGCATTAGATTCTTTAGTTTACTCATGTCCAAGTAAGGTCTTAAGCATCTTGTTAAAGCAGAAAGTTATGGTTTGTACTAGGAAAACGCCTATTCCTAGGTCGTTTTCTGGCTACCTTGAGAGGCTAGCATGAGTGTATGACTCTGAACTCTTACTCCTTCCAGAGGTTAGGAGTTCTTTGGACAAAATGGATGGCCAATCGAAATTGCCCGTGGGATGAAGCTTACATACAATCAATGCATTCGAGAGCTATCCTTCATGCTTGGTTCACGTGTTTTAGCCTATAGTATTGTCATTAGCATGCCCCTATGTGACTTAGTTACTCATGGATATAGAGAGAACAGAAATATTAGATAAAATAGGCATGCTCAGAAGAAAAATCCAATCAGGGTAGCCTTGCTTGGATGAATCCAATCAGGAGAGAAGATGAAACTTCTCTCCTTCCTATCAGATTGTCGACTCCAACAGCTAAGCTTTCCAACCCAACAGACGGAAGAGAAAAACAGGAAAAAGAATGGAGCTGCGAAGAGACTTCTACGCTTTCGGATGATTATCAAACCCTCTACTTTGACCCCCTTTTATAGTAATCTGCAGGTGCGTTTGGGCCAAGGAGAACCATCCATCCTCAACGTCGTACTTCAAAATGGATGGAGGAGAAAGAACGAATCCCTGAAATAACGGAACATAACAGAAAAAGATCAGTCAACTTACGGATTTCACTTAAAACATTGTTGTTTTAGCAATGTTTCCGCAATGCACATTTTTCATTCTTTTAACGTCGTTTTCTATTCCTTTTCTTCCCTTTTGTACACAAGTCCTAATTTAGCTTCCCTCTTCTAATTCTCATATATAAGCATAGGTTTAAGCTAAATCCTACCAAAAACACCTAAGAGTGTACATCTTTCTATGGAAAACAAGTCCTAAAAAGGTCACTTTTGGAGACGTAACAATTGCATAAGCCAAAAGGCATTCTGCGAAAAGCAAATGTTCCAAAGGGACAGGTGAAGGTTGTCTTCTCCTGGTCCACAGGATCTATGGTGATTTGGTTATATCCAGAATAACCATCTAAAAAGCAGTAATAAGCTCTACCAGCTATCCTATCTAACATCTGATCTATGAATGGTAGAGGGAAGTGATCCTTTTTTGTTTCCTTATTCAATTTCCTATAATCCATACAAACTCTCTATCCTGTAATAGTTCTAGTTAGAATCAGTTCATTGCTCTCATTCACTACTACAGTCATCCCCCCCTTCTTAGGTACACATTGTATTGGACTCACCCACTGACTACTAGCTATAGGGAAGATTACACCTACATCTAACCATTTTATGATCTCTTTCTTAACTACCTCTTTCATAGAGGGGTTCAACCTACGTTAGTGATCTACTCGGGGTGTATGCTCATCTTCTAATATTATCTTATGCATGCAGTAAGAAGGGTTAATGCCTCTAATGTCAGCAATTGTCCATGCAATAGCCTTTCTATGTTGCTTGAGTAATAAGATCAACTCAATTTCATGCTTTGCACTCAATTTAGATGAAATAATAACAGGCAGAGTATCGTTACTTCCTAAATATGCATACTTAAGATGTTCAGGCAGTGGTTTTAATTCTAAGATAGGTGGATGCTCAATGGATGGTTTTAATGGATTCATGGATCTTTCAGTCAAATTAGTAGTCATACAAACATGTTGAGGATTATTCACAGGTATGTCCATTATTTCAGCTATGTTTAAGTCAGTTAAATCTAATTGAACATATTCATTGGCATGCTTAGTTGACAATTCATGCTCAAGCTGTTCTTCCATTAGTGAATCTACTATGTCCATGCTTGCACAAGATTCAGAGTCAGAAGGGTACCTTAGGGCTTTAAAAACACTAAACTTAACCTCCTCATCATGAACCCTCATGGTGAGCTCACCTTTCTGGACATCAATCAGGGCCCTACCTGTGGTTAGAAATGGTCTGCCTAATAGGATGGGGACCTCCTTGTCTGCTTCATAATCCAGGATGATGAAATCTGCAAGGAAAATAAACTTGTCAACCTTTACAAGAATATCCTCAATCTTACCCTCAGGGTATGCTATGGATCTGTCTGCAAGCTGTAAGGTGACAGTGGTAGGACGTGCTTCTCCTATTCCAAGCTGGCGGAATAGTGATAGAGGCATGAGATTTATGCTGGCTCCTAGGTCACAAAGAGCTCTGCCCACGTGCTTGCCTCCTAACTCCACTGGTAGGGTGAAGGAACCAGGATCCTTCTCCTTCTTGAGAAGCTTGTTCTGGAGTATAGCACTGCACTCCTCAGTGAGATTCACTGTTTCAAATTCACCAATAATTTTTTTGTTAGTGATTATATCCTTCAAAAACTTAACATAAGAAGGCATGGATTGCAAAACCTCTACAAAAGGAATATTAACATGCACTTGTTTAAGAATTTCTAAGAATTTGTTAAAGTGCACTTCCTGTTCTTGTTTTTTCTTTAGCCTTCGAGGGAATGGAGGTGGTGGTACATATGCAGGTACTTCAGGTCGCCTCAGGATAGGTGGAGGCCTTGGAATTTCTTCTATCTCTTCTATGATTTGTTCCAGCCTTGCCCCTGATGTGCTTGGTGATGGTTGACCATGGTTTGGCAGAGATTCCAGTGGAGCACTAGACTCTTCGTTCTCTACTCTCTTTGGGGTTTCTTTAGTGTTGCTCACCAATGGTCTCCCACTTCTAAGTTCAATTGCTTGAACTTGTTCTTTTCCATCTCTCCTTGGCACCTCAGTGTCAGCAGGTAGTCTACCTTGGGGCCTACTCTTGAGTTCATTGGCTAGTTGCCCTATTTGGTTCTCTAGGCTCCTAAGGGTAGCTTGCTGACTTTGTAGAGTGGCATCATTCTTGGCAATGTACTCCTTAAGTAAATTCTCTACAGAAGACCCTATTGGTTGGTTGTATGGTTTTTGATACATGGATTGGTTATTTTGGGGAGTGAAACCAGGTGTTCCACTCGGTCTTGGTTGGTTAGGAACTTGGTTAATATTTTGTTGGCCACCCCATGAAAGATTTGGGTGGTTCCTCCAGCCAGGATTGTAAGTGTTAGAATAGGGGTTGTTCCTAGGCTGCTGTTGGCTTCCAACATAGCAAACTGAGGCTGGATTCCCAGGGCAGTACTCATACAGGTGCCCCTCCCCACAGAATCCACAGATTAGTGTCTCACCTTGACTTGGTTGTGTGCCCATTGACATGGCTGTGGCGGTGTTGACACTAGTTTGGAGATTGGCTTGAGCCATTTGTTTAACTAGGTTGGTCAGAGCGCTTATTTGGCTACTCATGGCATTGAGTGCGTCCTTATTTTGAGCTCTACTTGGCTCTATTGGATCATCTGACCACCTACAGTGAGATGCTGAGATCTTCTCCAGGATCTCATAGGCTTCATTATAACTTTTGGAAAGCATGGAACCACCAGCAGTTGAATTTAGCACTTGCCTGGTGCTGGGGTTGCATCCTTTGAAAAAGACCTCTATTTGGATACACCATGGAATGCCATGGTGTGGACATTTAAGCAGAAGGTCCTTGAACCTTGTCCAAGCTTCGTGAAGCGACTCATTTTCAGCTTGTTTGAATTTAATAATGTCGTCACGAAAAGTAGAATTCCTATCAGGTGGGAAATATTTTACTAGGAATTTCTCCGCCAAGTCTGTCCAATTGAGAACTGATCCGGAGGGTAATGAGTTTAACCACGTTTTGGCTTTGTCCCTTAATGAGTAGGGGAAGAGGTAAAGCCTCAAAGCTTCTTGGGAAACTCCAGGGATGAGAAAGGTATCACTAACTCCTAGGAAGTTTCTAAGATGGTTGTGGGGGTCCTCATTTTCCACTCCAAAGAATTGTCCCACAGTGGACAACATTTGGAACATTACTGGCTTTAACTCGAATGAGTTGGCAGTAATTTCAGGGCGGATTATGCTTGGGTTTAGCTCCCCAGGCATAGGTACTAGGTAGGAGAGAATGGCACTATCCTTATCATTCGCTATTTCGATGGGATTGCAAGTGGTAGGTACCGGATTTGGGACTGGTCTGTCCATTTCTTCTTGATAGAATTGCGGAGACTCCGCGGTTTCAGCAATTATTTGAGGTATAGAGGGTTGGTTAAAGAGACGTTTTTTAGCTTTGTTTCTTGCCCTAAGTAATCTCTCAGGCTCAGGATTGAACTCTAGATCGCTACTTGAATGCTCCTTCATAAACTAACCCAATGGTGCCTGCAAAAGAAATGAGAAAAGATCAGTTCCAATAGATATTAAAATTCGTGTTTCTAACTTAACAAACTTCGTTTTCACTAAACTAAATCCCCGGCAGCGGCGCCAAAAAACTTGTTGCGTGCTCAATGTTTAAAGGAAATATGCAATAATAGAGCACTCAGAACATGCAAGCATACATGATCTTGTAGCAAGTAATAAGTATTTTTTCATTCGATTTCCCACAGAGATTTATTCTTAGTTACTCGTGAAGTGTATTGTTAAGCAAGAATGGGTGGATTTAATGGGGTAGATTTGGTTTTAAGTTGCCTAATTACTAAGGAATATGTAAAGGATAGATGCATAAACAAGTGCAAGTAAATGATAAACTCAAATGCAAAGAGAAGAGATTAATAAAGGAAGAGGAAAATGGCTAAGGCAGAATTTTTTAACTAAGGGAATTGCGGAAACAGCAATTATACCGCAATGTTCTTAACAGCGAATGTGTGTAAAATGTGGAAACAAGGGCTACTAACGACTCCTCTATAGGCTTTTTCACACGATTCTTAAGCAGTAGATCAACTCATTATGCATCAAACTACCTCATTCTCATGTATCTTCCGATTTCATGCATTAGATTCTTTAGTTTACTCATGTCCAAGCAAGGTCTTAAGCATCTTTTTAAAACAGTAAGTTGTGATTTGTACTAGGAAAACGCCTATTCCTAGGTCGTTTTCTGGCTACCTTGAGAGGCTAGCATGAGTGTACGACTCTGAACTCTTACTCCTTCCAGAGGTTAGGAGTTCTTTGGACAAAATGGATGGTCAATCGAAATTGCCCGTGGGATGAAGCTTACATACAATCAATGCATTCGAGAGCTATCCTACATGCTTTAGTCACGTGTTTCTTCCAACAGATTTGTCATTAGCATGCCCTTATGTGATTTAGTTACTCATGGATGTACATAGAATAGAAAAACTAGATGGAGACGACATGCTTAGAAGTATATAAGAGACAAAACAGAAACCAAAGGCAGTAACGGAGAAGTTGAAGAACTTGTAACTTGATGAAAGTAGTACTTCGATTTATTTGAATTTGAACTAACAAATGACAACCTTAAAGAACTAAAGTAAAACAGAAAGCAACGAAATGAATTAGAGTAGCGATTGGAAAGGAAATAACAACAGACAGTAAGGGAAATGGGAAACTAAAGCAGAAAGCAATAAAGTTGAGCGTGATCGCCTCGACGCAGACGCCTCGGCTGAAGGGGGGAAAAAGCCAGCTTTGCTTGGATGAATCCAATCAGAAGAGAAGATGAATCTTCTCTCCTTCCTATCAGATTGTCGACTCCAACAGCTAAACCTTTCAACCCAACAGACGGAAGAGAAAAACAGGAGAAAAAACTGTGCTGCGAAGAGAGTTCTACGCCTTCCGAATGTGTTTCAACCTTCCACTTTGACCTCCTTTTATAGTCTTCTGCAGGTGCGACTGGGTCAAGGAGAACCATCCATTCTCAACGTCGTACTTCTACGTGGTTGGAGGAGAAAGAATGGATCCCTGAAATATCAGATCGAAACAGAAAAAGGTTAGCCAACTTACGGATTTCACTTAAAACATTGTGGTTTTAGCAATGTTTCCGCAATGCCTCCGCAATGCACAGTTTTCATTCTTTTAACTTCGTTTTTCATTCCTTTTCTTTCCTTTTGCATACAAGTCCTAATTTAGCTTCATTCTTCTAATTCTCATATATAAGCACAAGTTCAAGCTAAATCCTATCAAAAACACCTAAGAGTGCACATCTTTCTATAGAAAACAAGTCCTAAATCTGTCACTTTTGGAGACGTAACACCTACCCTAACAAGAACATCTTCCACTTTCCCTCTAGGACATACACTCGACCCATTAGCTAACTAGACAGTCACGTTACACTCGTGCAGTTCATTTAAGTTCAGTTCAAGAAACAAAGCATAAGACATAACGTTCACAGAAGCTCCTAAGTCAAGCATGGCATTTCTAACTACCTTTCTACCTATCATACAAGGAATAGTAAAGGTACCTGGGTCGTTGCACTTGGCGGGCAACGTACCTGGGAGGATCGCAGAAACGTTCTCTTTTCTCTTCTCAGTCCCTTTGGACTTCCTTTTCTTCGTGCACCAGCTCCTTAAGAATTTGGCATATTTAGGCACTTGGCTCACTGCCTCTAGGAGCGGAATGTTGACCATCACCTTTTGGAAGGTACGAAGGACCTCCTCATCATCGGATTCCAAAGTAGGCTTCGCAAGCCTACTAGGGAAGGGTGCTCTGGAACCTTCCTCTGGCACACTCATTTCTTCTTTTTTCTCATTCAGATTCTCGGGAGCAGGCGGGGCAGACTCGTTCAGGCTGTCCTTAGCTTCCTTCACGGCTCTGGGGAAAGTGACTTTCCACTTCTCAGTTGAATAGCACTCACGTTTTCACATGAGTTGACCGTGGTTTGGAAAGGAAGCTTCCCTGAGCTCTTCCTCTCGATTTTGCTAATCGACACCGCCATTTGTGTCAGCTGCTTGTTTAAATTCTGCAGCTCGGCCTTGTGAGAGTTAACCTCTTCTCGAGCTTCTTTTTGGAACTGGCTAGTGGTCGTGACAATGGTCCTCACCATTTCTTCTAATGAGCTGGAAGAGCTCGAGGCTTGTGCTTGGGTAGAAGAGTTAAGCCTATTGTGAGACTGGCCTTGGAAGCGTGGTTGTCCTTCCCTGTTCCCATAGCTGAAATTGGGGTGATCGCGCCAACCGGGGTTATAAGTATTTGAATATGGGTCATACTTCCTCGGGTTGGAAGCGTACCCCCCGATTGCATTTACCTGCTCCGCCTCGCGGGTTCCTCCAACAATCATCTTCAACATATTTCCAATTTCGGCCACCTGGGCCTTCATCTCAATCAGTTCATGGCTCTGGGTCACACCATGGACTTGCCCCTGCCCTCGGATACCAAACTGCTGCGAGTTGGTTGCCATGTTCGCGATAAGTTGTTTGGCCTCAACTGGGGTCTTGTCAATCAGAGCCCCACCACTCGCTGCATCAATCATTTGCCGATCGTGGGGCGTCATCCCCTCGTAGAAATACTGTATCAGAAGCTGATCGGCAATCTGATGGTGTGGGAAGCTTGCGCACAGGCGCCCAAAACGCTCCCAGTATTCGTGCAAGGACTCACCCACGTCCTGAGTGATCCCATATATTCTCTTTCTCAAAGTTGTGGCCAAGGATGCGGGGAAGTATTTTTCCAGAAATACCCGTTTCATGTCCTGCCACGTGGTGATTGATCCGGAGGGCAGATAATACAGCCAATCTTTGGCTTTGTCCTTGAGCGTGAAGAGGAATGCCCTCATATTCAGCTGCTCCTCCGTGACTCCAGCGGGCTTCATCCCCGCGCAGACGCAATGAAATTCCATTAGATGTTTGTTCCCGTCCTCCCCTGCGTTACCATGAAAATAAGGTAACTGGTGAATTAATCCTGACTTTAACTTAAAGTTACCTGCTACCACGGGGTAGTTTATGCATAGGGGTTGCAGGTTCAGATCTGGCGCTGCCAGCTGTTTTAACGTCCGCGGCGCTTCGCCTTGCGCCATCTCCTCAAACAAGAAAGGATTGCCTTCTTCCTCAAACAATCTCTGCCCCTCCCGGGCTTCTCTCCTTAACCGCCGCTCTTCTCTTTCGATTTCAGGTATAAACTGTAATCCACTAATCTCAGAAGAACGGGTCATACACAAACAAAAAATTAAACATACAACTACAAACAGAAAAAAATTTTAGCAACCATCAATCATCCAAATTCAAAGTCAATCATAATTTCAATCAAATTTTGCCTTCTCCCCGGCAACGGCGCCAAATTTTGGTAGAGCCATTTATGTGGGACTCCAAATTCGAGTTGTCGAAACTCGCCAAAATACAATTTATAAGCCTATTCTCAATGGCTTTGCAGCCAGTGGTAACAGGGTCGATCCAAGGAGAAGGTATGATCGAAATTAATATTAAAATTGAGATTAATTAATTGATCAATGTTTTTGTAACAGGGGGATTTTTTTTTAGCATGCACGGTTTGGGGATTTTCGGGATTAATTGTTAGACAAATTCAGCTTATCATTTAATACAAAATTTATGGTAAACAGTTTATAGTACACACGGACGACTACCCGAGAAGCCCCAAGGTAGCCGGCTCCATAGAAATTAATCAGACCACACAGTTCCGATTAAACATTATCCAAAATTGCATTAAGGTGATCAGCCCTAAATTTATTCTAGATAGTCACTAGCTAACCGCGACGAACATTCAAGCATGTAATCTAATTTCTAACTGATTGCCCGCCAACGCTGTATGCAATCAACAACCATCATACACGACTCGATACTCCGATTTAGTTTTATCAATCTTTGTTACTTAGTCGAGCAGTTAGAGGCACGTCATCGCTACTCTTTAACATTCACAACATGCTAGAAAGCTCGAGTGTCAATCGTAGAAATCTAACACATGCATGGGTTTTAGCAAGAGAGATAAATGCATACAAACAGCCACCCAAAATATAATCAAGACATGGATTATCAAAACTAAAACGTCTAACAAAAATCCCTCAAATGTTTCCCAAACCGTTCACTCTTACCTTAGCCGTCCATGGAACGGGTTGTCACTTCCGCTCCAAGGTAAGCCATGGAAGATGTCATCAACAAGATACAAGAAGCAAGCTCATAAACAAGCCAACAATGGCTGAGCTAAAGGAAAAATGGTGGAAAAAACGAGAGGAAGAAGAAGAAGAATCGCCTAAGAATGGAGAAGATGAAGATGATCCCAAAAATTAGTGCAGAAATCGTCTTTTACAGCCTCTGTAACCGACGTAGCGTCGAGACGCTAGGCCAGCGTCTCGACGCTGCGCCCTAAATAATCCGCGCGCGCCTCGCGATGGCGTCGAGACGCTAGGGCAGCGTCTCGACGCTGGCCCGATGATTCCTTGTGCGCGCCTCCTCCGGAGCGTCTCGACGCCTCAGCAGAGTCTAGACGCCTTGGCAGTGTCGAGCTAGCGTCTCGACGCTATCAGTCGACGCTAGCTCTCGGGTTTTGACAGCGTCGAGCTAGCGTCTCGACGCTAGCTCTCGGGTTTGGGGCTGGAAAAATTGCCTCTCCTAGGCAATTTTGGTCTGTTTCTTCTCGGATCGACTTGCCCTTTCCCGATGCACTCCCGGGGCGTTAAAACTCCGCTTTTAGCTCTCGAACGGGTCCAATGGACGCACGAGCTCTTCGCCGCATTTTGTCCTACAAACGAGATAGATTAACCAATTAAACACGGACTTTAGCTACAATTAGGAAGTATTTAATAGCTCCAAAATGGAGTTATCAGTGATCAACAACAGAGAAACACCAAAGAGAGTAGAGAATGAAGAGTCTAGTGCTCCACTGGATTCTCTGCCTAATCGTGATGACATACAAACCAACACAACAAGGGTGAGGCTGGAACCTATCATCGAGGAACCAGAAGAAATTCCTAGACCTCCCCCTATCATTAGGCAACCTGACTTGCCTACATATGTGCCACCACCTCCATTCCCTAGACGACTTAAGAAGAAGCAAGAGCAGGAAGCTCATTTCCACAAGTTCTTGGAATTCTTAAAACAAGTTCATGTTAATATTCCATTCGCGAAAGTTTTGCAATCTATGCCATCTTATGTAAAATTCTTAAAAGACATTATTACTAATAAAAAAGTTATTGGTGAGTTTGAAACAGTCAATCTCACTGAGGAGTGCAGTGCCATACTCCAAAATAAACTGCCAAAGAAGGAGAAGGATCCTGGTTCCTTCACCTTACCAGTAGAATTAGGAGGCAAGCACGTGGGCAGAGCCTTGTGTGATCTGGGAGCCAGCATCAATCTCATGCCCTTGTCACTATTCCAACAACTTGGGATAGGGGAAGCACGAACAACAACTATCACCTTGCAACTTGCAGACAGATCTATCGCATACCCTGAGGGTAAGATTGAGGATATACTTGTCAAGGTTGACAAATTTATTTTTCTTGCAGACTTTATAATCTTGGACTACGAGGAAGATAAAGAGGTACCAATCCTATTGGGCAGACCGTTCTTAGCCACAGGTAGGGCTCTAATTGATGTCCAGAAAGGTGAGCTCACCATGAGAGTTCATGATAAAGAGGTTAAGTTCAGTGTGTTTAAAGCTTTAAGGTACCCCTCTGATCTTGAATCCTGTGCAACTATAGATATAGTAGATTCATTAATGGAAGAACAACTTGAGCATGAATTGTTAATTAAGCATGCTACTGGTTATGCACAAGTAGATGTAGATGATTTAAATGTTGCTGAATTGATGGATGTATCTGTGGACAACCCTCAGCATGTATGCATGACAAATGAATTATCTGAAAGAACCACAACTCCTTTGATGCCATCAATTGAACAACCACCTGTATTAGAACTGAAACCATTGCCTAAACATCTTAAGTATGCATATCTAGGAGAGAAAGATACCTTGCCTGTTATTATCTCGTCCAAACTAAGTAAACAGCATGAAATTGCGTTAATATTGCTGCTCAAGCAACATAAAAAAGCTATTGCCTGGACGATTGCTGACATTAGGGGTATAAGTCCTTCGTATTGCATGCATAAAATATTGTTAGAAGAGGAACATACACCTAGAGTAGATCACCAACGTAGGTTGAACCCCTCCATGAAGAAGGAAATTAAAAAAAAAATTATTAAATGGTTAGATGCCGGAGTGATTTTTCCTATAGTCAATAGTCAATGGGTTAGTCCTATTTAATGTGTACCTAAGAAGGGTGGTATGACTGTAGTAGTTAATGAGAATAACGAAATAATACCAACTAGAACTGTTACATGATGGAGAGTCTGTATGGACTATAGAAAACTTAACAAAGAAACCAAAAAAGACCATTTTCCTTTACCCTTTATAGACCAGATGCTAGATAGGATAGCTGGCCGAGCCTTTTACTGCTTTTTAGATGGTTACTCAGGATATAAACAAATCACTATAGACCCTGAGGATCAAGAGAAAACAACCTTTACATGTCCCTTTGGAACATTTGCTTTTCGCAGAATGCCATTTGGCCTATGCAATGCACCAGCAACATTCCAAAGATGCATGTTGGCTATTTTCTTTGACCTAGATGAGTCCATAATAGAAATATTTATGGATGACTTCTCAGTCTTTGGTGACTCCTTTGACCAATGCCTAGAAAATCTAGGACAAGTCCTAACTAGGTGTGAAGAAACCAACCTAGTCTTAAATTGGAAAAAATGCCACTTTATGGTGGAAGAAGGAATAGTATTAGGACATAGAGTGTCCAAAGCAGGAGTAGAGGTCGATAGGGCCAAAATAGAGATCATTGAGAAGTTAGTAGAACCTAAAAATGTCAAAGCTATAAGAAGTTTCTTAGGTCATGCAGGATTTTATAGGAGATTTATAAAAGACTTTTCAAAAATCTCTAAACCCCTGTGTGAGCTTCTAGAGCTAAATAAAACTTTTGACTTCTCAAATGAATGTCTAATAGCATCGAAAAAATTTAAGGATGCCTTAGTCAAAGCACCAATTATAGTAGGCCCAAATTGGGATTTGCCTTTTGAACTAATGTGTGATGCTGGTGACTATGCAATTGGGGCTATGCTGGGACAAAAGATAGATAAACTAACACACCCTGTATATTATGCAAGTAAAACTTTAAATGAAGCACAATGTAACTACACTACTACAGAGAAAGAAATGTTAGCGGTAGTGTTTGCATGTGAAAAATTTAGGCCTTATATTGTAGGAAATAAAACGATTCTTTACACTGATCACTCTGCAATAAAATATTTAATGAGGAAGGCTGATGCTAAGCCTCGTCTAATTAGATGAGTGTTACTACTGCAAGAGTTTGACTTAGAGATTAGAGATAAAAAAGGAAGTGAAAATGTAATTGATGATCATTTATCTAGATTGCAGAGTCATTGCGGAAATATTGCGGAGCCCGCAATGACTGACTCCTTTATTGATGAACATGTCTTTGTGTTAGTGCATTGTGATGACAATGATGAACCTTGGTTTGCGGATATTGCTAACTTCCTTGCCTCACAGGTGTTACCAACTTTCAGAGGGGGGCAAGAGAAAAAGAGGTTCTTACACGAGGCTAGGAAGTACATATGGGACGATCCAACATCTTACAAAAGTTGTGCGGATGGATTGCTAAGGAAGTGTGTGTCAGCTGCTGAATCCAAGTCAGTCTTGCAACATTGTCATACAGCCCCTTATGGTGGACACTTTGGTGGTCAAAGAACGGCTGCAAAGGTGTTCCAAAGTGGCTACTTCTGGCCCACGATCTTCAAGGATGCACACGACTATGCACACAGCTGCAATGAGTGTCAACGTACAGGTAACCTTAGTAGAAAAGATGAGATGCCTCTCCCCTATATCTTAGAGTTAGAACTCTTTGATGTATGGGGCATTGATTTCATGGGACCATTCCCTCCATCTGCTGGTAATCTTTACATTCTAGTAGCTGTAGATTATGTTTCCAAATGGGTAGAAGCAATTGCATGTCCCTTAAATGATGCCAAAACAGTCGTTAAATTTCTAAATAGGCACATTTTTACACGTTTTGGCACACCACGTGCCATCATAAGTGATGAAGGAACCCACTTTATAAACAAAGCTATGGAAAAAGTGTTAGCTAAATATAATGTTAGACATAGAGTAGCAACACCTTATCATCCACACTCGAATGGACAAACTGAAATATCCAATAGAGAGATCAAGAATACTTTAGAAAAAATTGTAAAACCGAGTAGAAATGATTGGTCTTTCAAGCTGGATGATGCACTGTGGGCCTATAGGACTGCATATAAGACACCACTAGGGATGTCTCCTTATAGGTTAGTGTATGGAAAAGCATGCCACTTACCTCTTGAATTAGAAAACAAAGCATTTTGGGCCTTGAAAGAGTTAAATTTTTGCGTAACTAATGCGGGATCGTTGCGATCTCTGCAATTGCATGAGTTGGATGAACTAAGACATATGTCATATGAAAATGCGAAAATGTATAAGGAGAAGACTAAAATTTGGCATGATAGTAGACTTAGGATTAAGGATTTCAAAAAAAGCCAGCATGTTCTATTGTTTAACTCACGACTTAGATTATTTCCAGGCAAACTTAAGTCTCGTTGGTCAGGTCCTTTTGTGATTACTAATGTATTTGTTCATGGTGCAATTGAAATTCAAAATCTGAATCAAGGTCAGCCGTTTATGGTGAATGGGGCTAGATTGAAGCACTACTATGAGGAAGGAGATGTGAAGACACTCTCAGCCTTCCTCCTATCTGAAGCTTAAGAGCAAAGAAAGAAAGGATGAGCAAGGCCATTCAATGAATTATTTTTATGCTCAATCATCAGAGGAATATGGAATAGATAGTCTTTCATTATTGTTTTTTAGATTGTTTACAGTGTTATTATTTCTAGCTTTAATTAAGTTTGTTTTTATTGATTAGGAACGTGGTAATTGGAGATTTTTAAACGGCAAGGAAGGGAGTAAACCACGAGGCAAGGAAAGTTGAGGAAGAGATCTTGCAAAAATCGAAGATTTAGTTGCTAGAATCTTGCAACAAATAACAATCAAGGATGAAATCCCAACGGCTATATCTTCAAGGATTTGCTAAAAAATTGCGAAATAATTGCGGAGTCCGCAATAATGTAACCGTTGGGGCAACAACCGAGTATATATAGGACGAGTTGGGGATCATCCCCATTTACGATTCTCAAACCCTTGAATTCCAAAACAACCAGCTCTCTCCTTCCTCTGAAATTTCCAAAGTTCAACTCCAAGAAACGGCCATGGTGTCCACAAGATCTGATCGATCCACACCCAAGAAAACATCCCCAATCACGGAGGATGCTGAATTGGTGAGAGATGCGCTGCTGTCCTTGGCAAACGCTGAAACTGTGAAACCTTCGAGACCGCCGAAGCTCCCTATGAGGAGGAAGTGGAAGGTGGCTACAACTGAGGCTGCAACCAGCTCTGATCCAACTCAGTCCCCTAGGAAGAAGTGAAAGATTACCGAGGAAGATCCAAAGTCCATGAGTAAGGAAAGCGTTAGCAGTGGCAGGCCTTCGTTTGAGACGGCCATGCAGAGCCCTGATTTCCCTCAACAGCAGTCGGAACCTGAAGTTCCATCTGAAGAACAACGATCGGCATCAATTGGTGGTGCGGATGAAGAAGAAGAGGTATTTTTCCCCTTCAGGGATGTCAATCTTGACAACCCTGTGGAGAGGGAAAGCAAGGATTCAATGGAGGACACGCTGGATGAATGCCTCCAACAGATAGCTGCCAAGGCAAAGCTCAAGAAGCGAGCCCCTGTGATTGTGAGAGCCAAACGTCCAAAAGCCTCAAAGAAAGCCAAAAAGAAGAAGGTCGAAGCTGGGCCTTCCATCAAGAAAATGAAAATCTGAGGATGTTGAAGCAGCCAAGGCAAAGGACAAGGGGAAGAGGAAGATGTTCGAAAAGGATGAGCCTCGAGCTGCGAGGTATGTGTCCAAGGAAGCAGAGGCTAGATGCCTGGAATTGATGAAGAAAGAACTCCTCCACGAGAGAGGATTTCTTGATTCTCTTGCGGACCTGCCGCAATTCTTGCGCGCAGGAATTATAAACCACGACTGGGAAGAGCTGTGTAGGCCTCCAATTCAGGCCTACTCTGATATGGTGTACGACTTCTACGCCAACCTCACTCGCCCCGAAGGCTGTTCTTCAATGGTGAGGGGAGTAGAAGTTGACTTCTCAGCTGAGGCAATCAACAAGGCATATGCTCTCAAGGGGCATGAGGATTCTGAATACGCGAGGATCATGGCTTCACCCTCAGAAGGAGTACTGGAGGAAGCACTGAATATAATAGGGAAGCCTGAGGCAGCATGGGCAGTCTCAAAGAATGGAAAGCACACACTGATGAGTGCAACCCTCAGGGACAATGCAGCTGTGTGGTTCTCCCTGATTCGAAGACGAATCTCCCCTGTCACACATGAGACAACCATCAATCAGGGGAGATCGTTGTTGATTTATGCGATAATGAAGGGACTCACCATTGACGTGGGTGAAATCATAGCAGCATCAATCGTCGAATGCTCCAAGAAAGGTAAGGGCCAACTCTTTTTCCCCAATACCATCACTAAATTATGTTTACGCGCAGGGGTACCTGTGACGATGGAGGAGAAACAATTGGCCTATGCTGGCCACCTTGAGCTGCCTAGTGACCTGAGGATGAGGAGAAGAGGCAACATGGAGTTCGAGATGGATGGACTTGTTGTTGCACAGTCACTGTCCATGGCCTGCCTGATGGACTTACAACGAAAGTTAGCCCAATGGGCTGAGTATTCGCAGGCAAGGGACCAAGAGCTGGCTGAGCATCTGCGGTGCACGTTCCCCACCTTCCCTGCTGAATTGTTGAATCCTTGGGTGCCTCCGAGTGAGAGGAAGGATGATGAAGATAAGGATGAATGAATGCTGGACTGATGGCATTCGAGGGAGTATTTCTGATCCCTTTCAACACAAAGAAAAAAAAATCTGCTTTTCTGTGACTAGTTACCCCCCAGTAATCAGCTGTTGTTCTGTTTAATTTCTTAATTAGCCTGCTTAGTTTAAGCTTAATTTCGTATGATTAGTTAGCTTAGATAGTTTTTCTATTGCTTGTAATTGTTTACGAATAGAACATCGCATGTTAGAAGCCTTAATCACAATTACATCTGCTCTGTTGGAATCATTGCGAATTTTTTGCGGACCCGGCAATCTTTTGTTTGCTTAAGCATGCTAATATATGACTTTCTGATGGGTTGTCTGTCTTTCAATCTCATTATTTGGCTGCATTACTGATGTCCATAGGTAGTCTGTCTATTGAGCATGCTGTATGAGTGTCAAGTACACTCTTGTTAGTTTTAATTAGCCTCGTAAAATGCTGAGCATGTACCTCTATTAGACCTTACCATGTTGGTTTTAGTAACCTTCTGCTTATGAATTATCTGAACTATGAGGGTCATTCTATCCCTAGGAGTTTTGAGTCTGTCTGGTTTTTATTTAGACTAGATACTTCTAAGATAAGTTTGGGGGTGTGCCACCTCAGACTCTCATTGGGGACAATGAGAAGTTTAAGTTTGGGGGAGGCAGCCTCTAGTCCTAGGAGCACTCCTCTCTTCCTTGAACAAAGAAATAGACATTGTTCTTCCTTGAAAAAAAAAATAAAAATAAAAAAAGGAAAAGAAAAGTAATAGGAATTGTCTATCTCTAAGGATGCTGAGTAATCAGGGCCATTTGTGTAACCCACAAGTGGCACTGCGTCAAAAGGCAATTCAAAGAGAAGAGTTTGCCAAAAGAGGAAAAAAGAAAAAATAAAACCAAGGAAGAAGGATGTGTGCCAAAGAGCTGCGGCCTAAGTCTTTAGGTGTCCTGTGTAACTGAACTCTGATCCTTAGTTTGCTAAACATAGGGCTGTAGCTTGAAGGTATGTCAAGGGAGATGAGTGTATATCCAACATAGTGATGTCAGGGTTTAGTTTGTTCTATGGACTGTACTACTGTTACTCGTGTGTGCTAAGACTGGCATGACTCTAAGGAATCCTAGGTAGCTCAAAAATAAAAACATTAGAAGCATGTACTGAGTCTGAGTTAAAACTAGGGAGAATTTGAAAGCTTAGGGATGACTGCACAATGAACCCAATGATATAGGCAGATAAACCATTGGTTAGAGAGTTAGTAAAAACAGAAGGTTTTAAAGGCAAGGGAAATCAGAATAGGCAGAATATGAAGCTAGTTTGAACCTAGGAGAGTGTCACAGGACAGCAATGCCTTTGATAGTAAGCCTAGGGAAGTCAGCAAGTCAGCTAGGTAGAGTTTGAAAGACAAGATTTAGCAGCCAAAGTAAGCTTTTATATTGCTCGAGGACGAGCAATAACTCAAGTTTGGGGGTGTGTTACCTCGCCAAAAGTCCGTTATTTAGGGCTATATTTACCTTTAAATCATGCACATTCTTGAGTGTTTTTGTTAGGAGTTAGCTTAATGTGAGAATTTGAGAAATGATGCTAAAATAGGACTTATTTGGAAAAGGAAAGAAAAAGGATGCAAAATGATGTAAAACAAGCTAAAATGTACATTGCAGGAAACTTTGCGGAAACATTGCTGAAACCGCAATGAAGCATTGCGGCCCTCGCAAGGAAACCGCAAGGAAACAGCCGTTGCTGCTGCAATTCTTTCCAGCCGTCAGCCGTTATTGACTGAGATTTTTCAGCCGTCAACTCTCCCTTCTGCTGCCACATGTCAAGCTGGACTACCTCACAAAGTTGAATGGTGATCCACGATTAATGAACAGCCTTTTGCAACCACCTAGTGGCTATAAAAGGAGACGGATGATGAAGGAAAGAAACAGCTCAGAAGCGTGGAGTTCTCGGTTGCAAAGCAATCTGCAGACGAATTTCCTTCTCCCGTTTGTTGGAACGAAGAAATCAGCCCTTGGCGTCGATAATTCGAGAGGAAGAAGAGAAGATTCTTCTTCTCTTCTGATTGAATTCATCCCCAAGAACAGCTAATCTTCTCCTTCATCCGAGGCGTTTGCGACGAGGAGATCCGTGCACTTTTACAAGCTTTCTCTATTGTTTTCTCTCTATTGTTTTCATTTGCAACATTGATCTGAATCGTTACTTCTACATCCCTTATTCTTTACTGCTTTCGAACCTTTGCTTGTCTGTTTATGAAGTATTTGTATTCGGTTTTTAAAGAGTAATCAATTAAGTTTCTTGAGTTCTTCATTTTGTTATCTCTTATTCATTTGTGTTTACTAAGTCATTTAAATCATGATCAATCAATCCTTCTCTTTTACCTTGGAAACCATGTGTAACTAATCTAAGAAGGGTCTGCTAAAGATGAATCTGTAGGCTAGAAATACGAGAATTCAGCATGTAGGATAGTATGATTGCATTGAATGAATGTAAGCTTCATCCCACGGGCAATTTCGACCTGCCATCCATTTTGTCTAAAGAATTCCTAACCTCCGGAAGGAGTAAGAGTTCAGTGTCATCCATTCATGCTAGCCTTTCATTGGTAACCAGAAAACGACCAAGGAATAGGCGTTCTCCTAGCACGTTCATTAGCTTGCTTGTATAAATAGGTGTTTATGTCTTACTTGGACATGAGTGAACTAAAGATCTAATGCATGTAATCGAGAGATGCATGAGACTGAGCTAAGACGATGCATGATATGTTAATCTACTGCTGAATAATCGTAGTTAAGTGCCTATAGAAGAGTCTTAAGTTGACCTTGCTGCTTTACTTTACATTAAAAACGTTGCTAATTTATTGCTAGATTATTGCGAGAACCGCAATAAAATATTCCTGCTTTTTGCCTTAGTCTTTTTATTAGCTTTTTATCTTTGCGATTTTATTGCTGAATAATTGCGAGACCCGCAATTATTCTTCTTCATATTATAGCTTTATCTCTTACTTGTTTGGTTCTTACACTTGCTTTCTTCTTGCATTCTTTATCATTTCGGTACATCAACCCCAAATCTACCCAATTTAAGTGACCTTATCTAATTTAGCACCTCAACTCGTTAGTAACTAAACTCAATCTCTGTGGGAAACGAATTAAAAAAAATACTTATCACTTGCTGCAGACCATGTATGCTTGCATGATCTGAGTGCTCTTCGCATTACATTTTATTTACACACTGAGCACGCAACAGCAGCCAACTCGCAGCAGTTCGGTATTCGTGGAGCAGGACAAGTCCACCAGGTTGGGCAGATAAATGAAATGTCTGAGATGAAGGCCCAGGTGGCCGAGATAGGGAATTTGTTGAAGAAGTTTGTGAGAGGAAACCGCGAGGCGGAAGAGGTCAATGCCATAGGGGGATATGCTTCCAACCCTAGGAAGTACGGTCCTTATTCGAGCACGTACAACCCCGGTTGGCGAGACCACCCAAATATGAGCTATGGGAACAGAGACGAACAGCAACGTTATCAAGGTCAGTCGTTTGATAGACCTCAGAATTCTACCCAAGCTCAAGCCTCTAGTTCCTCCAGTTCTATGGAAGAGATGGTGAGAACCATCGTGAATTCGATGAGCCAGTTTTAGAAGGAAGCTCGAGAAGAGCTTAACTCGCACAAGGCAGAGCTGCAAAATTTGAACAAGCAGCTGACTCAGATGGCAGTGTCGATTAGTAAGATTGAGAGCAAGATCTCTGGGAAGCTTCCTTCCCAAACCACCGTGAATTCATGTGAGAATGTGAGTTCAATCCAGTTGAAAAGTGGGAAATCAGTTTTCTCTAGAGCTGTGAAGGAAGCAAAGAAGGATGGTCTGAATGTGTCCTTCCCGAGCGATCTTGAGAGTGAGAAGGTTGAGAAAGAAGAACAGAAGAATGTGCAGGAGAGTGTTCCCGCAACACCTTTCCCTAGTAGGCTTGCGAAGCCTACCATGGTGAGCTGTTATGTCTCCAAAAGTGACTTATTTAGGACTTATTTAGCTTAGAAAGATGCACACTCTTAGGTGTTTTTGATAGGATTTAGCTTAAACCTATGCTTATTTGTGAGAATTAAAAGAAGGTAGCTAAATTAGGACTTGTGTGCAAAAGGAAAGAAAAGGATTTAAAACCGAAGTAAAAGAATGAAAAAACTACATTGCGACAGCATTGCGGAAACATTGCTGAAACCGCAATGTTTCAAGTGAAAACCGTAAGTTGACTGATCTTTTTCTGTTAATTTCCGTTATTTCAGGGATTCGTTCTTTCTCCTCCATCCATTCTGAAGTACGACGTTGAAGATTGATGGTTCTCCTTGGCCCAAATGCGCCTGCAGATTGCTATAAAAGGGGGTCAAAGTCGAGGGTTCAATCATCATCCGAAAGCGTAGAAGTCTTCTCGCAGCTCCATCCTTTCTCCTGTTTCCCTTGGCCGTCTGTTGGTTTGCGAAGCTCAGCTGTTGGAATCGATAATCTGATAGGAAGGAGAGGAGATTTATCTTCTCTCTCGATTGGATTCATCCAAGCAAGGCTGATCTCTCTCATCCTTCAGCCGAGGCAGTTGCGACGAGGCGTTCAAGCTCACTTACCTGCTTTCTGTCTTTATTTCCATTTTCCAGCTTTGTATTGTTGTGGTTTCTTGTCTAATAGCTAGATCAGTTCATTTCGTTGTGTTCTGTCTTCTGTTATTCATTTTAAGTTGCTCTTCTGTTCATTCAAACAATCAAGTAATTAAAGCATAGTTCTTCATTTCTCAATTTCCTATCTTTGCAACTCATTGTCTTACCTTGCTGTTTTCAGTTTACTTCTCTTCTAAGCATGTCTGTTTTCTCTCTCCTTTCTGTTCTCCCTATATCCATGAGTAACTAAGTCACATAGGGGCATGCTAATGACAATACTATAGGCTAAAAAACGTGAACCAAGCATGTAGGATAGCTCTCGAAGCATTGATTGTATGTAAGCTTCATCCCACGGGAAATTTCGATTGGCCATCCATTTTGTCCAAAGAACTCCTAACCTCTGGAAGGAGTAAGAGTTCAGAGTCATACACTCATGCTAGCCTTTCAAGGTAGCCAGAAAACGACCTAGGAATAGGCGTTTTCCTAGTACAAACCATAGCTTTCTGCTTTAACAAGATGCTTAAGACCTTACTTGGACATGAGTAAACTAAAGAATCTTGGTAGAGGTACTTTTGGGGTACTCCAAATTCAAGCTGTCGAGGCTTGCCAAAATACAATTTATAAACCCGAATACACCGAGCTATTTGTAGCTAAGTGGCAACGGGGTCGATCCACAGGGAAATAAGAAATTTAATCTAACTAAGTCTAATTTGCAAGAAATAAAAGAATGCACAAATTAAAGAATAGTAATTTGGTTTTGGGGGAAGGGAGCTCCTAATTATGCTAACGGAAAATTAAATGACAACGTGCAAAAATTAAACGGTTGTGCTTAACTTCGAGAAATGGAATTGCTCGTTATGGATGTTCGGATCATTGATACGGTTTACGCGTTAGCTAATTCATGCACACAATTCATTTGGTTATTCCTAACTCAAATGACCCAAGGAATTAATTAGACTCGTGCAATTCTAATTAAACTTAGCCAATAATCTATCCAAGGTAGCGACCCCTAAATCGATTACGTGCTAGTGACGGGAACATTGCGACGGCCTAATCCTAAGACTAAACCGGTTTCTCTCTTGCCTTAAGCCTAACATGAAAACGTTAATTAACTCAGTTTACCAATGTCACTTTGGGCCGAACTAATTAGCCATGCTTAGACCCGTGCTACCTAGCGGTATGGGCAATTATACGTCCCAACCTTTAGCCCTCTATCATGCATAAGAATTAGAGCGTCAATCTAATTTAGCTACACATGCTAGAATTTGATGAAGAACAAGCAAGAGATGCATTAATCAAACTAATTTCTCAACATTTGCAAAAGGGAAAAATCTCCCCAAACATCCAAAACTTACAAACCCATACTCAAAATCAAGCACATACCTTGGTTTAGCCTTCCATGGAGGTTGGATTACTCCAATCCCCCATGGAAGTGCTTGGAATCATGCACAAGAAGGAGAAGAAGTACAAAAATGGTGGAAAAATCGTCTTGGAACCGAGAGGAGAAGCTTGGAGAAGATGGAGAGTGAAAGAATTGGCTGCAAAACCGAAGGTTTCACGCCTTTTAAGCTCGTAGCGTCGAGACGCTAGGCCAGCGTCTCGACGCTGTGCCCTAAGTTGGCAGGCGCGCGCGCGCGGGGCGGCGTCGAGACGCGCGCGCGGCGTCGAGCGAGCGTCGAGACGCTTGCGCTCGACGCTTGCTCTCGGGTGGATCTTCAAATGCACGCTTCAGAGTTCGGAGCGTCGAGACGCTCGGCCAGCGTCTCGACGCTGTCGCGCGCGGACACGGCGAGGCGGACACGGGCGTGGGTGCGCAGGCATGGGCGAGGCGGACACGGGCGCGGGCGGGCGCGCGCGGACATGGGCGAGGCGGAGCGGGCTGGCGCGCGGCGAGGCGTCTGGGCGCGGGCGTGCGGTGCTTGCGAGCGGCGCGCGCGGGCGCGCGCGCGTGCTGCGTTCGTTGGGCGCCTGGGCGCTGGGCGCCGGCGCTTGGGCGCTGCCCTCTCGGCTCTTAGCCCACTTTTGGGTCGTTTTGGCTCCCGAGCTCCGTTTGGCCTATTGTTTTGACCCGAACACTTCCCGAAACATGTTAAATGACCTTTTTAGCCCCGAAAATCCTCAATGGACTTCCCGAGCTCTTCACCATGAAATCACCTACAAGGAAGCATTTTAATCAATATATATCATGGTTTTAGCTAGAATTAGGGACATTAAGATAGCTCTATTTTGGAGCTATCAAAATACCCCCGACCTAAATCTTGCTAGTCCTCGAGCAAGGTATACTCTAAATAATCTCCAAAGAATTAAATGCATGCTTGGACTCTAATCTCAATGCTTGTGAAACAAGGTACTTGTAGTAAATTCAAAACCATCAAAAGCATGCAAACGTTGAAATCATTTCAAAATTTAAACTCCTATTCCCTTACGTGTGTGTGTGCTTAGCACCTCTCAACCTAGCTCACGCAAGCCCGGAATAACCTTATATAGTCCTATGACTCGTTTTCCCCCTACTTATGGCGATAAGAACAGTCTAACGGCTTTTAGTGATAGGAATAGCAACAAAACATAAGGCCTAATTTTTATTCTTTTCTTTGAGTACTTTGTACCCATTTTCTTTTCTTTTGAACACCTTTTTTTTTTATTTTTCTCTTAGAGAGCCTAACACGTCAAGCCAAATTTAGCTTCACGTTTTTAAGGACCATTGCTCACTTCCATTAGTTCCCCTTTCATGCAGTGACAACCGTGGGTTACACGATCGCCCCTGGTTACACGGGCAACACAAGAAGGAGGAGCAACTCTAGAGGTTTTATTTTTCATGCATACTTTTTTTTTTTAGGCAATAGCTTCACTATACACAAATGAGTTATTACTACTTCTACACATTAAGCCTCCCTAATGGTACCTTTCGGGGTGACAACAAGGTTTCAGACAAAATAAGACCATTCTAGACCTACAGAACTGAGGATAAGAGTGCCATGTGCTCAGTGAATGTAGGGAAATAACAGAAAAAATTTTAAAATAGGCTCAAAATGTGCATACATCGTCAAATTTTCGAATCATACGAATACGGAGTGTTCACAAGCAGATCACAGACCGTCCTCATCGGACACATGCATTCAGATTCTAATCTAACAGCCAGAGTACACATATGCTCGACAACTACTAAGAAGTCTCATCTCTATGTATCAACAAACTCCACCCCCCACCTTAAGATATGCATTGTCCCCAATGCATTCAACTATAAAAACAATAAAATTCTAAGGGAAAAGAAAACCTCCCCTGAATTTTATGGAGCTGACGGGTGGAGATGTGCACCAACGTCCTCCAATGGGCTCTCGAATCGTCGACCGTTCCATCTTTTCTCCTAGGAAAACAAGAAAACAAACAACAACTCAAAAGCAAAAATAAAAACAAAAACAAAGCGATAAACAACAGAAATACAGTTCAAACTCGGGTGCCTCCGAGAAGCGCAAATTTTTAAAGTCGATTGCTCGACTGTATTCTCTTGACCACTCATCCATAGTCAAACTTGGAAGATGCCCCATCCATCTTCCTAATCACCTCTTTCCTGCGAAAATCCATGAACAGTTCTTTCTCTCGCGCCTTCTGCGCACATGCAACATCAATTTTAAATTTAACAGGTTTTGTAAAGGGTTGATCCCCTAAAATTGATGCAAAAACATGAGAGAAATTTTCATGCATTCTTAAAGCGTAAGGATCAGCAGGAAAGAACGGGTCATTTACTTTGCCCAAAACATCTTCCACCTTTTCCAAGGGGTGCACATAAGAATTATCAACCAATTGCAAAGTAGAACCAGATTCATGCAAGTCATTCATTTTAAGCTCATCAAAAACAGCATGCGACTCAACATTAACCGGTGGCTCTAAATCTAGCATGGGTTGATTAATCATTTCATTTTCGGTAGTGCAAGGTAAAATGGAAGGAAGTAGATTAGCAGGGTTCTCAACAGTTGTCAAAGTAGAAACAGATGAATCACAAAATTCAGTCAAGGATGGCTCATGCAACTCATAATCATCAAAAAGATCAGTTAAAAATAATGGGTCATCCCCATCCTCAACAGTCATGCATTCATTATGAGCTACAGATTCAAAAATGTCTACTTGACAAAGAGAGAAGACATCATCAACATGCTCTTCTACATCGGGCAAATGCATCTCAACAACCTCTCCGCCATACTCAACAGATAATATGCCCTTATCCACATTAATTTTAGTTTTAGCAGTTTTCATAAAGGGCCTACCTAATAAGATCGAAGCATGCGAAGAGGAATAATTTTCATCCATTTTCAGAACATAAAAGTCAACAGGAAAAATTAATTCATTAACTTGCACTAACACATCTTCAATAATTCCTAAAGGATGCACAGAAGTTCTATCAGCAAGTTGAATAACTGTTCCTGTTTTATTCATTCCTTTCAGATTCAGTTTCTGATAAATGGAATACGGCATAACGCTAATGGAGGCTCCTAGATCGAGCATTGCTCTTCTAATATGCATACCTCCAATCTTACAAGGGAGAGAGAACATACCTGGATCGCCGCATTTAACCGGTAAGTTCTTTGTGATCACTGCAGAGACGTTCTCACTTACCACGACGCGTTCACTCTCCTTTGTCTTCCTCTGGTTGGTGCAAATTTTCCTGAGGAACTTGGCGTACCTCGGAATTTCCTTCAGAGCGTCCAACAGAGGGATGTTGATCTCTACTTTCTTGAATGTGTCCAGGAACTCCTTCTCGTAGTCCTCCTTAGACGGTCTCGCTAACCTGCTAGGAAAAGGAGCCTTAGGCACATAAACTCTAGTGCATGTAGGATCGAAATTTACCCCATGCCACCGTGGTTCGGGATTTTCTGTCTGTGGCTCGACGTGGCCATAATCGACTTCCACCGGCGGGGTACTCGTGGGAAGCTGCTTCCCACTTCTCAAAGTGACGGCACTAGCGCTCTCCGCGTTCTGGTGCTCAATCACTGTCAACCTCATACTCACTTGAATCACTGCATCGCTCAGAGTTTGAAACTGCTCTCGAGTTTCCTTATGTTGTGATTCAAGCATTTCTTCCAAGGATCTACCTGAAACAGAAAGACGGGGCTGTGAGTTATTTTTCAAAGCAAGAATAGCACTACTTACTTCAAAAAGTTGAGCCTTAAGTTCGTCCACGTCCCTTCTCAGGCGAGCATTCTCCTTGTCTTTATCTGCACCCAATTCCAAGCTTCTAGCAACGTTGGAAATTAAAGCTCTAGCTTCGGCGGGTGTCTTGTCCATGAGCGAGCCTCCACTAGCGGCGTCTATCATCTGCTGCCCTTGGGGAAGCAAACCGTAGTAAAAACCCTGAATGAGGGACTGTTCGGCTATTTGATGATTGGGGCAATCCTCGCATAATCGACCAAACCTCTCCCAGCACTCAAGAACGCTCTCTTCAGCTCCTTGCTCAATTTTCAATATCTCCTTTCTGAGGGCGGCGGCCTTTTTCGCAGGAAAATACCTTTCTAAAAACGCCCTATTCAACTCCTTCCAAGTCGTGATGGATCCGGTCGGTAGGTAAAGTATCCAGTCTCTCGCCTTCTCCTTCAAGGTGAAGGGAAAGGTCCTGAGATGGAGTTGATCTGCGGTGATGTCATCGGTTCTGAACGACGCACACACCATCTGGAATGCCTTGAGGTGTCTGACGGGATCCTCATCTGTATTACCACAAAAAGAGGGTAATAAGTTAATCAGACCAGTTGTAAGTTCAAAATTACCTGTAGCTACCGGATACGAGATACTCGATGTGTTCCGGCCTAGCTCAGATGATGCAAGCTGCCTCATGGTTCTTTGATGCTCATAATTACCCACGACCTCCATCTTGGCGCTTCCTTTGGATTTTCAAAGAATGCTGCGCTCCAAAAACTCAAACAAAAACGCGTAAAATAATACAAAAGAATTAAACTGTACAAAAAGTAAAGAAAATTTTTAAAACCAACAAACTAAACTTAACTAAACTAAATTAATTAAATCCCCGGCAACGGCGCCAATTTTGGTAGAGGTACTTTTGGGGTACTCCAAATTCAAGCTGTCGAGGCTTGCCAAAATACAATTTATAAACCCGAATACACCGAGCTATTTGTAGCTAAGTGGCAACGGGGTCGATCCACAGGGAAATAAGAAATTTAATCTAACTAAGTCTAATTTGCAAGAAATAAAAGAATGCACAAATTAAAGAAAAGTAATTTGGTTTTGGGGGAAGGGAGCTCCTAATTATGCTAACGGAAAATTAAATGACAACGTGCAAAAATTAAACGGTTGTGCTTAACTTCGAGAAATGGAATTGCTCGTTATGGATGTTCGGATCATTGATACGGTTTACGCGTTAGCTAATTCATGCACACAATTCATTTGGTTATTCCTAACTCAAATGACCCAAGGAATTAATTAGACTCGTGCAATTCTAATTAAACTTAGCCAATAATCTATCCAAGGTAGCGACCCCTAAATCGATTACGTGCTAGTGACGGGAACATTGCGACGGCCTAATCCTAAGACTAAACCGGTTTCTCTCTTGCCTTAAGCCTAACATGAAAACGTTAATTAACTCAGTTTACCAATGTCACTTTGGGCCGAACTAATTAGCCATGCTTAGACCCGTGCTACCTAGCGGTATGGGCAATTATACGTCCCAACCTTTAGCCCTCTATCATGCATAAGAATTAGAGCGTCAATCTAATTTAGCTACACATGCTAGAATTTGATGAAGAACAAGCAAGAGATGCATTAATCAAACTAATTTCTCAACATTTGCAAAAGGGAAAAATCTCCCCAAACATCCAAAACTTACAAACCCATACTCAAAATCAAGCACATACCTTGGTTTAGCCTTCCATGGAGGTTGGATTACTCCAATCCCCCATGGAAGTGCTTGGAATCATGCACAAGAAGGAGAAGAAGTACAAAAATGGTGGAAAAATCGTCTTGGAACCGAGAGGAGAAGCTTGGAGAAGATGGAGAGTGAAAGAATTGGCTGCAAAACCGAAGGTTTCACGCCTTTTAAGCTCGTAGCGTCGAGACGCTAGGCCAGCGTCTCGACGCTGTGCCCTAAGTTGGCAGGCGCGCGCGCGCGGGGCGGCGTCGAGACGCGCGCGCGGCGTCGAGCGAGCGTCGAGACGCTTGCGCTCGACGCTTGCTCTCGGGTGGATCTTCAAATGCACGCTTCAGAGTTCGGAGCGTCGAGACGCTCGGCCAGCGTCTCGACGCTGTCGCGCGCGGACACGGCGAGGCGGACACGGGCGTGGGTGCGCGGGCATGGGCGAGGCGGAAACGGGCGCGGGCGGGCGCGCGCGGACATGGGCGAGGCGGAGCGGGCTGGCGCGCGGCGAGGCGTCTGGGCGCGGGCGTGCGGTGCTTGCGAGCGGCGCGCGCGGGCGCGCGCGCGTGCTGCGTTCGTTGGGCGCCTGGGCGCTGGGCGCCGGCGCTTGGGCGCTGCCCTCTCGGCTCTTAGCCCACTTTTGGGTCGTTTTGGCTCCCGAGCTCCGTTTGGCCTATCGTTTTGACCCGAACACTTCCCGAAACATGTTAAATGACCTTTTTAGCCCCGAAAATCATCAATGGACTTCCCGAGCTCTTCACCATGAAATCACCTACAAGGAAGCATTTTAATCAATATATATCATGGTTTTAGCTAGAATTAGGGACATTAAGATAGCTCTATTTTGGAGCTATCAAATCTAATGCATGGAATCGGACGATACATGAGATTGAGTGAGTTTGATGCATAGATAGTTGATCCAATCCTTGAGAATCGTGAGGAAATGCCTATAGAGGAGTCGTTAGTAGCCCTTGTTTCTCCATTTTACACACTTTCGCTGTTAGGAAAATTGCGGTAGAATTGCTGTTTCCGCAATTCTGCTAAGTTCACAATTCTGGTTAGCTGTTTTCTTATTCGTTTATTAATCTCATCTCTTTTCCTTTGAGTTTAACTTTGATTTGCATTTGTTTATGTTGCTACCCTTTACACATTCCGTAGAAAATAGACAATTTAAAACCAATTTTACCCTATCAAACCCGTCCATTCTTTCTTAACAAAACACTTCATGAATAGCTTATAATAAATCTCTGTGGGAAAACGAATGAAAAAATACTTACTACTTGCTATAAGATCATGTATGCTTGCATGTTCCGAGTGCTCTCTCTATCTTATTGCTTATTTATTTTAACACATTGAGCACGCAACAAGTTTTTGGCGCCGCTGCCGGGGATTTATTTAAGTGAAAACGAAGTTTGTTAAGTTTGAAACACCAAGTTTATTGCCTATTGAAGCTGATCTGTTTCATTTCTTTTGCAGGTACTATTGGGTTAGTTTATGAGTGAGCCTTCAAGTAGTGATCTAGAGTTCAATCCTGAGCCTGAGAGATTACTTAGGGCTAGAAATAGAGCCAAGAAACGTCTCTTTAACCAACCCTCTTTACCTCAAGTAATTGCGGGAACCGCAATTCCTCCGCAATTGTCTCAAGAAGAAATGAATGGAATAGTTCAAAATCCGGTGCCTGTCACTCGCAATCCCATCGAAATAGCGAATGACAAGGATAGCGCCATACTCTCTTACCTAGTACCTATGCCTGGGGAGCTGAACCCCAGCATAATCCGTCCTGAAATCACTGCCAACTCATTCGAGTTAAAGCCAGTGATGTTCCAAATGTTGTCCACTGTGGGACAATTCTTTGGAGTGGAAAATGAGGATCCCCACAACCATCTTAGAAACTTCTTAGGAGTCAGTGATACCTTCATCATCCCTGGAGTTTCCCAAGAAGCCTTGAGGCTATACCTTTTCCCTTACTCTTTGAGGGACAAAGCCAAAACATGGTTGAACTCATTACCCTCTGGATCTGTCCGCAATTGGACAGACTTAGCAGAAAAATTCTTAGTCAAATACTTTCCACCTGATAGGAATTCTACCTTTCGTGATGACATAATCAAGTTCAAACAGGCTGACACTGAGTCTCTTCACGAAGCTTGGACAAGGTTTTAAGATCTTCTTCTTAAATGTCAACACCATGGCATCCCATGGTGTATCCAAATAGAGGTCTTTTTCAAAGGATGCAACCCCAGCACTAGACAAGTCTTAAATTCATCTGCTGGAGGTTCCATGTTGTCCAAGAGTTACAACGAGGCCTATGAGATCTTGGAAAAGATCTCAGCATCTCACTGTAGGTGGTCAGATGATCCAGTTGAGCCAACTAGAGCTCAAGACAAGGATGCTCTAAGTGCAATGAGCAGCCAAATAAATGCCCTGACCAACCTAGTTAAGCAAATGGCTCAGGCCAATCTCCAAACAAGTGTCAACACCGCCACAGCCATGTCAATGGGCACCCAACCAAGTCAAGGTGAGACACTTATCTGTGGATTCTGTGGGGAAGGGCACCTGTATGAATACTGCCCTGGGAATCCAGCCTCAGTCTGCTATATTGGAAGCCAGCAGCAGCCTAGGAACAACCCCTATTCTAATACTTACAATCTTGGTTGGAGGAACCACCCAAACCTGTCATGGGGTGGCCAACAAAATGCTAACCAAGCTCCTAACCAACCAAGACCGAGTGGAACACCTGGTTTCACTCCCCAACATAACCAATCCATGTATCAAAAACCGTACAACCAACCTGTAGGATCTTCTGTAGAAAACTTACTTAAGGAATACATAGCCAAGAATGATGCCACTCTACAGAGCCAGCAAGCTACTCTTAGGAGCCTAGAGAACCAAATAGGGCAACTAGCCAATGAAATCAAAAGTAGGCCCCAAGGTAGACTCCCTGCTGACACTGAAGTGCCAAGGAGAGATGGTAAAGAACAAGTTCAAGCAATTGAACTTAGAAGTGGTAGACCATTGGTAAGCAACACCAAGGACACACCAAAGAGAGTAGAGAACACTGAGTCTAGTGCTCCACTGGAGTCTCTGCCAAACCAAGGTCCACCACCAACAAGCACATCAGGAGCAAGGCTGGAGCCAATCATAGAGGAGATAGAAGAAATTCCAAGGCCTCCACCTATCCTGAGGCGACCTGAAGTGCCTGCATATGTGCCACCACCTCCATTTCCTAGAAGGCTAAAGAAAAAACAAGAACAGGAAGTGCACTTTAATAAATTTCTAGAAATTCTTAAGCAAGTGCATGTTAATATTCCTTTTGTAGAGGTTTTACAGTCTATGCCTTCTTATGTAAAGTTTTTGAAGGATATTATAACTAGCAAGAGAATAATTGGTGAGTTTGAAACAGTCAATCTCACTGAGGAGTGCAGTTCTATACTCCAAAACAAGCTACCCAAGAAGGAGAAGGATCCTGGTTCCTTCACTTTACCTGTAGAGCTAGGAGGCAAGCACGTGGGCAGAGCTCTTTGTGACCTAGGAGCCAGCATAAACCTCATGCCCCTATCACTATTCCGCCAGCTAGGAATAGGAGAAGCACGTCCAACCACTGTCACTTTACAACTAGCAGACAAATCCATTGCATACCCTGAAGGTAAGATTGAGGATATTCTAGTAAAGGTTGACAAGTTTATTTTCCTTGCAGATTTCATTATCCTGGATTATGAAGCAGACAAGGAGGTCCCCATCCTGTTAGGCAGACCATTTCTAGCCACAGGTAGGGCACTAATAGATGTCCAAAAAGGTGAGCTCACTATGAGGGTTCATGATGAAGAGGTGAAATTTAGTGTTTATAAAGCCTTAAGGTACCCCTCTGACTCTGAATCTTGTGCTAGCATGGATGTTAAGTCTCTGAAAGTGACTTATTTAGAACCCATTTAGCTTAGGAAGATGTACACTTTTAGGTGTTTTTGTTAGCATTTAGCCTAAACCTATGCTTTAATATGAGAATTAGAAGAAGGTAGCTAATATAGGACTTATGTACAATAGGTAGAAAAAGGGTTGAAAACCGAAGGAAAAGAATGAAAAAATGAGCATTGCGAATGAATTGCGAAAACATTGCGGTGACCGCAATTATTCAAGTGGAAACCGGTAGTTGACTGATCTTTTTCTGTTAATTTCCGTAATTTCAGGGATTCATTCTTTCTTCTCCATCCATTCTGATATATGACGTTGAAGATTGATGGTTCTCCTTGGCCCAAACGCACCTGCAAACTACTATAAAAGGGGGCCAAAGTCGGAGGTTTGATCATCATTCGAAGCGCAGAAGTCTTCTCGCAGTCCATCATTTCTCTCTGTTTTCCTTTGCCGTTTGTTGGAGTGAGAGTCTCAGCTTTTGGAGTCGATAATCTGATAGGAAGGAGAGGAGATTCTTCTTCTCTCTCGATTGGATTCATCCAAGCAAGGCTGACTTTTCATCACCTTCATTCGAGGCGACTGCCACGAAGCTTTCCAGCAATCCTTTACTGCTTTTCTGTCTTGTTCTTCTTATTTCCATTTCTGATCACTGTTGTTCTTAGTTTAGAGTTTGAGTTACTGCATTTCGTTGTTGTCTGTCTTTTAATCATTTCTTTTAAAGCTTTCCTTTGTCGTCAAACAATCAAAGCAATCAAAGTACACTTCTGCATTTCACAGTTTTTACTTTCTGCTGCTACGGTTTTGCCTTACTGTTTTAAGCACATTTCCCTTCTAAGCATGTCTATCTTATCTGCCATTTCTGTTCTCCATATATCCATGAGTAGCTAAATCACTTAGGGGCATGCTAATGACAGAACTATAGGCTTAAAAAAACGCGAATCAAGCATGTAGGATCGCCTTCAAACATTGATTATATGTAAGCTTCATCCCACGGGCAATTTCGATTGGCCATCCATTTTGTCCAAAGAACTCCTAACCTCTGGAAGGAGTAAGAGTTCAGAGTCATATAATCATGCTAGCCTTTCATGGTAATCAGGAAACGGCCTAGGAATAGGCGTTTCCCTAGTACAAACTAAACACTCCTGCTTAAACAAGATGCTTAAGTCCTTACTTTGAAGTCGAGTAAACTTAAGACTCTAATGCATGGAATCGGACGATACTTGAGATAGAGTGAGTTTGATGTATAGAGCGTAGATCCAGTGCTTGAGAATCGTATCAAAAGGCCTATAGGATAGTCATTAGTAGCCCTCAATTCACCCATTTACACACTTTCGCTGCTGTTTAATTGCGGAAACATTGCGGTCCCCGCAATTTCTGCTAAGTTTTTATTCTGTTAGCTGCTTTCTCCTTTGTTTATCAATTCCATCTCTTGTCCTTTGAGTCTGATTTTAACCTTAATTTGTTTATGTTATATTCCTTTACATATTCAGCGCAACTTAGATAATTAAAAACCAATTTTACCCCATCAAATCCACCCCATCTTTCTTAACAAAAACACTTCGAGAAAAGCTAAAAACAAGTCTCTGTGGGAAAACGAATGAAATATACTTACTACTTGCTATAAGATCATGTATGCTTGCATGTTCTGAGTGCTCTCTCTCTCTTATTTATCATTTTTATTAACACATTGAGCACGCAACAAGTTTTTGGCGCCGCTGCCGGGGACTTATTTTAAGTGAAAACGAAGTTTGTTAAGTCTGAAACATCAAAGTATTTTCCATTGAATTTGATCCATCTTCATTTCTTTTTCAGGTACCATTTAGGGTAGTTTATGAATGAGACTCCAAGTAGTGATCTAGAGTTCGACCCTGAGCCCGAGAGATTACTTAGAGCTAGGAATAGAGCCAAGAAACGTCTCTTTAAACAAACCCTTTTACCTCCAATCATTGCAGAGACTACAATTCTTCCGCAATTACCTCAAGAAGAAATGGCTGGAGTAAATCAAAACCTGGTGCCTGTCACTCGCAATCCCATTGAAATAGCGAATGACAAGGATAGCGCCATCCTTTCATATTTAGTACCTATGCCTGGGGAGCTGAACCCCAGCATAATCCGTCCTGAAATCACTGCCAACTCATTCGAGTTAAAGCCAGTGATGTTCCAAATGTTGTCCACTGTGGGGCAATTCTTTGGAATAGAAAATGAGGACCCCCATAACCACCTTAGGAACTTCTTAGGAGTTAGTGACACCTTCCTAATCCCTGGAGTTTCCCAAGAAGCCCTGAGGCTCTATCTTTTCCCTTACTCTTTGAGGGACAAAGCCAAAACATGGTTAAATTCTTTACCCTCAGGATCTGTCCGCAATTGGACAGATTTAGCAGAAAAATTCCTAGTCAAATACTTCCCACCTGATAGGAATTCTACCTTTCGTGATGATATCATAAAGTTCAAACAAGCTCCAAGTGAGTCTCTTCACGAAGCTTGGACAAGATTCAAAGACCTTCTCATTAAATGTCCACACCATGGCATTCCATGGTGTATCCAAATAGAAGTCTTCTTTAAAGGATGCAACCCCAGCACCAGACAAGTTTTAAATTCATCTGCTGGAGGTTCCATGTTGTCCAAGAGTTACAACGAAGCTTATGAGATCTTGGAGAAGATCTCAACATCTCATTGTAGGTGGTCAGACGATCCAGTAGAGCCAACTAGGGCTCAAGACAAGGATGCTCTAAGCGCCATGAGCACCCAAATAAATGCCCTGACCAACCTAGTTAAACAAATGGCTCAGGCCAATCTCCAAACCAGTGCCAATACCGCCACAACCATGTCAATGGGCACCCAACCAAATCAAGGCGAGGCACCTATCTGTGGATTCTGTGGGGAAGGGCACCCATATGAATACTGCCCTGGGAATCCATCCTAAGTCTGCTATGTAGGAAGCCAGCAGCAGCCTAGGAACAACCCCTACTCCAATACCTATAACCCTGGTTGGAGAAACCACCCTAACCTGTCATGGGGTGGCCAACAGAACACTAACCAAAATCCTAACCAACCAAGGCCGAGTGGAACACCTGGTTTCACTCCCCAACATAACCAGTCAATGTACCAAAAGCCTTACAATCAATCTGTAGGATCTTCTGTAGAAAGCCTACTCAAGGAATATATAGCTAAGAATGACGCTACTCTTCAGAGCCAGCAAGCTACTCTTAGGAGCCTGGAAAACCAAGTAGGCCAATTAGCCAATGAACTTAAAAGTAGGCCCCAAGGTAGACTCCCTGCTGACACCGAGGTACCAAGGAGAGATGGCAAAGAGCAAGTTCAAGCAATTGAACTTAGGAGTGGAAGACCATTGGTGAGCAACACAAAGGACACACCAAAGAGAGTAGAGAACACTGAGTCTAGTGCTCCACTGGAGTCTCTGCCAAGCCAAGGTCCACCACCAACTAGCACATCAGGAGCCAGGCTAGAGCCAATTGTTGAGGAGGTAGAAGAAATTCCAAGGCCTCCACCCATCCTAAGGCGCCCTGACGTGCCTGCATATGTGCCACCACCTCCATACCCTCGAAGGCTTAAGAAGAAGCAGGAACAGGAAGTTCATTTTAATAAATTTTTAGAAATACTTAAGCAAGTGCATGTTAATATTCCTTTTGTAGAGGTTTTACAGTCTATGCCTTCTTATGTAAAGTTTTTAAAGGACATTATTACTAACAAAAAAATAATTGGTGAGTTTGAAACAGTAAACCTCACCGAGGAGTGCAGTGCCATCCTCCAGAACAAGCTGCCCAAGAAGGAGAAGGATCCTGGTTCCTTCACCTTACCTGTAGAACTTGGAGGCAAGCACGTGGGCAGAGCGCTTTGTGACCTGGGCGCCAGCATAAACCTCATGCCCCTGTCCCTATTCCGCCAGTTGGGAATGGGAGAAGCACGTCCAACTACTGTCACTTTACAACTAGCAGACAGATCCATTGCATATCCAGAAGGTAAGATTGAGGATATTCTAGTTAAAGTTGACAAATTCATTTTCCTTGCAGATTTCATTGTCCTGGACTATGAGGCAGACAAGGAGGTCCCCATCCTGCTAGGTAGACCACTTCTAGCCACAGGTAGGGCACTCATAGATGTTCAAAAAGGTGAGTTAACTATGAGGGTTCATGATGAAGAGGTAAAATTTAGTGTTTACAAAGCTTTAAGGTATCCCTCTGATTCTGAGTCTTGTGCTAGCATGGATGTTGTTGACTCACTAATGGAAGAACAATTAGAGCATGTACTGTTAACCAAGCATGCTAGTGAATATGTACAAGTAGATGTAGCTGACTTAAATGTATCTGACATAATGAATATGCCTGTAGATAAACCACAGCATGTATGTATGAATATAGATTTAACTGATAGAACTATAAATCCGTTAAAACCCTCCATTGAGCATCCACCTATTCTAGAACTGAAACCACTACCCACTCACCTCAAATATGCATATCTAGGAGATAATGATACGCTGCCTGTAATTATTTCTTCTAAGCTAAGTGAACAGCATGAGGTTGATTTAATTTTACTGCTTAAGCAACATAGGAAGGCTATAGCATGGACTATTGCTGATATTCGAGGCATTAGCCCTTCTTATTGCATGCATAAGATTATACTAGAGGAAGAGCACACCCCTAGGGTAGATCATCAGCGTAGGCTAAACCCCTCTATGAAAGAGGTAGTGAAGAAGGAAATAATAAAGTGGTTGGATGCAGGAGTGATTTTCCCCATAGCTAGTAGCCAGTGGGTGAGCCCCATTCAATGTGTACCTAAAAAGGGGGGAATAACTGTGGTAGTCAATGAGAATAACGAACTAATTCCAACAAGGACTGTCACAGGGTGGAGGGTATGTATGGATTACAGAAAACTAAATAAAGAAACTAAAAAAGGCCATTTCCCTATACCGTTCATTGACCAGATGCTAGACAGAATAGCTGGTAGAGCCTACTATTGTTTCTTAGATGGCTATTCAGGCTATAATCAAATTACTATAGACCCTAAGGATCAAGAGAAGACCACTTTCACTTGCCCTTTTGGAACGTTTGCCTTCCGCAGAATGCCTTTTGGCTTATGCAATGCACCGGCAACTTTCCAAAGGTGCATGATGGCAATCTTCTCTGAGTTGGATGAGTCCATGATAGAAATATTCATGGATGACTTCTCAGTCTTTGGGGACTCATTTAAAACCTGTCTAGACAACCTAGGACAAGTCCTGGCTAGGTGTGAAGAGACCAACCTAGTCCTAAATTGGGAAAAGTGCCATTTTATGGTAGATGAAGGGATTGTCTTAGGACATAGAGTGTCAAGGGCAGGTGTAGAAGTGGATAGGGCAAAAATAGAGATCATAGAGAAGTTGGTAGAGCCCTAGAATGTCAAAGCCATTAGAAGCTTCTTAGGGCACGCTGGCTTCTACAGAAAGTTCATTAAGGACTTTTCTAAGATAGCCAAGCCTCTGTGCGAGCTTCTAGAGCTAAATAGACCATTTATCTTCTCTAACGAATGTGTAGTAGCTTGGAAAACCCTTAAGGAAGCACTAGTCACAGCACCTATCATAGTCGGACCAAATTGGGATCTCCCATTTGAGATGCTATGCGATGCCAGTGACTATGCTGTAGGAGTCATGTTAGGACAGAAGATTGACAAGCTGACACACCCTGTCTATTATGCTAGCAAGACCTTGAATGAGGCTCAATGTAATTATACAACTACAGAGAAAGAGATGCTTGCTGTAGTATTTGCTTGTGAAAAATTTAGAAATTACATTGTAGGCACTAGGACCATTGTATACACTGACCATTCTGCTTTAAAATATCTTATGAGGAAGGCTGATGCTAAGCCTAGATTGATTAGATGGGTGTTATTGCTGCAGGAATTTGATTTGGACATTCGGGACAAGAAAGGTTGTGAAAATGTGGTTGCAGATCACCTGTCTCGATTGCAGCACAATTGCGAAAAAATTGCGGAGACCGCAATTTCTGATGCTTTTATAGATGAACATGTCTTTGCTTTAGCTCATCGTGATAACGATGAGGAACCGTGGTTCGCTGACATTGCTAACTTCTGTGCATCACAGGTATTGCCAGTGTTCAAGGGAGGACAGGAGAAGAAGAGGTTCCTTCATGAAGCAAGGAAATTCATCTGGGATGACCCCACACTTTACAGAACCTGTGCTGATGGCTTACTAAGGAAGTGTGTTTCAGCTGCTGAAGCGAAGTCTGTGCTACAGCACTGTCACTCATCTCCTTACGGTGGACACTTTGGTGGTCAAAGAACAGCGGCGAAGGTATTTCAGAGTGGCTACTATTGGCCAACAATCTTCAAGGATGCCCACAACTATGCCCACAACTGTGACGAATGCCAAAGGACAGGTAACCTCAGTCGCAAGGATGAGATGCCCCTCACCTACATCTTAGAGTTGGAGCTCTTTGATGTGTGGGGCATTGATTTCATGGGACCATTCCCTCCATCATCAGGTAACCTATACATATTAGTGGCAGTGGACTACGTGTCCAAGTGGGTAGAAGCAAAAGCATGTCCTAATAATGATGCTAAAACAGTCACTAACTTCTTGCATAGGCACATTTTCACTAGATTTGGGACTCCTCGTGCTATCATTAGTGACGAGGGGTCACATTTCATTAATAAGGCTATGGAAAAGATATTGGCTAAATATAACATTAGACATAGGGTAGCTACTCCCTATCACCCACACTCGAATGGCCAAGCTGAAATTTCCAATAGAGAGATAAAGAACATCCTAGAAAAGGTAGTCAAACCTAATAGAAAAGACTGGTCATTTAAGCTTGAGGATGCACTTTGGGCTTATAGAACAGCATATAAGACACCCCTAGGCATGTCTCCCTATAGGTTGGTGTATGGCAAGGCTTGCCACTTGCCACTTGAGTTAGAAAACAAAGCATTTTGGGCCATGAAGGAATTGAATTTTTGTGTAAAGGATGCGGGGACATTGAGATCTTTGCAGCTACATGAACTTGATGAGCTTAGGCATATGGCCTACGAGAATGCCAAAATGTATAAAGAAAAGACCAAAATATGGCACGACAGTAGACTCAGGATCAAAGACTTTAGGAAAGGCCAACTTGTACTCTTATTTAACTCACGATTAAAGTTATTTCCAGGCAAATTAAAGTCTAGATGGTCGGGTCCATTTGTTATTACTAATGTCTTTGTTCATGGTGCAATAGAGATAAAGAACTTGCAGCAAGGCCAGCCATTTATGGTCAATGGTGCTAGGTTGAAGCACTACTATGAGGAAGGAGATGTGAAGACTCTCTCGGCCTTCCTCTTGACTGAAGCATGACAAAAAGAACGAGAGAGAACGAGTGGTTACTGTGCTCGTTTAGTCAAGGCCAATGCCTTAGTTTATTTTTTCTGTTTTTCCGGTTATCATTTGTATGTTTTGTGGTGTAATTTTAATTGCGTATTTAATGTTTTTTTTATTTGTTTGTGCAAGGATTCGAAAGAGGGGATCAAGGAGAGTAAATCCAACTTTAAAAATCAAGAAACGGTTCAGCCAAATAAAAGATACGGACGAGCAAAGTTGGAGATTTCAATGAAATAATATCCCTAGAATTGCGCTGGAATTGCTGGATCCGCAAAAAGAGCCGTTGGGATTTTTATCCGTTGCCTTTATATCCGTTGGAAGGCGCTCGATCGTTACGATTATCTCTCTCTTTGCTCTCCAATAATTCAGCGATTCTCTCCATCTTTGATTCTTCTCCCAAGATCTTCAAGACTCAGCAATGGTGTTCACACGAGCGGAGAGATCTGCAGCCAAGAAGAAGGCTGATGACGCAGCTGAAGCGGCTGCGAGGGAAGCACTTCTCACCCTTGCAGACGATGGTGCCGTTCGCACCGGTCCTCTTCCCAAGCTTCCTATTCGTAGGAAGAAGTGGAGGGTGGTCACTGAGATCCCTGCTGGTCCCTCTGAGCCAGTGGGCACGCCCAAGAAACGCCGGTGGAGTGTCAAGACGGCCGCCGAACCAAGCACAGCAAAGACTCCCTCTGTGGAGAGTCAAGAAACTGATCGTGCATCCCACGAGTCAGCCAAAGAAGGTTCGTCGCCGTCTGCATCACCTGCGCGCAGCCCTCTCCCATCTGAACCAGTGCCAAGCGCAGAGTCGTCACCGCCTGCACAGAGCCCCGAGTTGTCTCCAGCACCTCAGAGTTCTGATCCGACACCTGCAGCAGCGCAGAGTCCTGAACCACCATCTTCGCCACTGAGTTCTGCGCAGACACCATCAGCAGAGCACAATCCCACGCCCTCGCACAACTCTCCACAGCCTGATCCTGAATTCCCATATGGGGATTATCAAGAGTCCACGCCGGGCAGTGGAGATGCTGGGGAAGACGAAGTCTTTTCTCCCATGAGGGAAGACAGCCCTGATGTTCGTGCACAGCAGGATGATTCCATGGAGGAGACGTTGGGGGCTCGCTTCCCGCAACTCAACATCAAGGCCAGGCTCAAGAAGAAGAAGAAGGCCAAGATTGACAAGGCCAAGAAGTTGAAGAAAAAGAAGGCCGAGAAGGTGCCGTCGACGGACAAAGAAAGTACTGAGCCGTCGCTCAAACGCCTCAAGGTGGAGGCTGCTGCATCATCCAAACCAGCAGATAAGGGGAAGGCTAAACTTTACCCTGAAGACGAACCTCCGTCAGCGAGGTATGTCTCATCTGATGCTGAATCCAGGGGTGCTGAGCTGAGGAAGCGGGACCTGTTGCACGAGAAAGGCTTCCTCGACCGCCTCGCTGACCTGCCGCAGTTCTTGCGCGCAGGAGTGATCAACCACGGCTGGGAGGAGTTTTGCAGACCGCCTAATCCAGCCTACACGAGCATGGTGTACGATTTCTACGCCACTGTGCTCAGCCCTGAGGATGGCCTGTCTGTGGTCAGAGGGGTGGAAGTGGATTTCTCAGCCAAGGCCATCAATGAAGCCTTTGGTCTCAAGGGCCAACCTCATACAGATTATGCACGGATAGTTGATGAGCCGACTGAGGCAGTACTAGAAGAGGCCATCCGCACAATTGGCCAGCCTGAAGCAGCGTGGACTGTCTCACGCAATGGGAGGCACACCTTAATGAGTGCCAATCTGACAGCAAAGGCAGCGGTTTGGTTTTCCTTTGTGAGGAGGAAGCTGTCCCCTGTGACACACGAGACGACAATCAACCAGAGTAGATCACTGCTGGTTTATGCCATCATGCGCGGTCTCACGGTCAATGTGGGGGAAATCATGTCGGCTGCCATTGCTGAATGCGCAAAGAAGGGTAAGGGACCCTTGTTTTTTCCTAATACCATAACCAAGCTATGTTTGCTTGCAGGAGTCCCCACCGAGCGCTTGGAGCAGCAGCTGCCTTACACAGGCCATTTGGAGCTGCCTGCTAACCTGAGGCTGAGAAGAAAGGGGAATATGGAGTTTGAATTGGATAGGCTGGCTGCTGAACAGTCCCTATCCATGGCCTGCTTGATGGACATGCAGAGGAGAATGGCTCAATGGGCCAACTATGCGCAGGCAAGGGATAAGGAAGTTGCAGACCAGCTGGGGTGCATCTTCCCGGACTTCCCTACCAATCTCCTAACTCCATGGGTGCCCCCACGACCAAGGCAACCAGATGAGGATGACGAGAATTGAGTGCTGGTTTGAAGTGCACTAAAGGGAGTATTGCTGTTCCCTTAGAAAAAACAAACAATTTTTCTGCTTTCTGTTAGATAATGTGCATTATGCTGTTTTTTTTGTTCAATTTTTGTTCTGTTTTTAATGTTTAGTTTTATGTTTTTTCTTTTGCTTAGTCTAGTCTGATGTTAGCTGAATAGGTAGGATAGTTTAGTTTTATTTTTAGGATACATGAGTAACAGGAAAAAGCATGCTAGGGGCCTGAATCAATGTTAAATCTGCCCGGATTGAATTGCGAAATAATTGCGGTTCCCGCAATTTTTGTGACTGATTGCATGTTTTGGACTGTCTGTTTAGTTAGGCTATGATCTGTTATATTCTATCTTTTGCTGCTAGCATGACTACCTTATATAGCTGATCTTAAAGCATGCTGGATGAGTGTCATAGGACACGCTTTGATAGTTTAAATTCGCCTCTGAATAGTGCTCAGCATGCATAAACCGTAAGTCCTTAAAACTGTCTGTTATGTTCAAATTTTCTGCTGTTGGAATAATTGCTTTTCGAAATGTTTTGCCTATGCCTAGGAGTTTTAGATTCTCTTTGTTTTACTTTAGACTAGATGCTTCTAGGACAAGTTTGGGGGTGTGCCACCTCAGACACTCATTAGGGACAATGAGTAGTTGAAGTTTGGGGGAGGCCACCCTAGGCCTAGGAACATTCCTCTCTTCCTTAGGACATAAGCATTCTTCTTCTCCTAAGAAAAAAAAAATTGTGATAAATAGAAAAAGTGAAAAATAGAATAAAGAGGGGAGTCGTTCTCAAGTTGCTGAGTAATCAGTGCCAAGTGTGTAAACCACAAGTGGCATTGCATCAAAAGGCAACCCAAGGAGAGACTCCACCGAAGTAAAAAAGGGAGAAATAGGGAAGAAGAATGTATGCTTGGGAGTTATAATCTTGTGGCTTAGATGTCCTATGTAAAAAGAACTCTGATCCTTAATGAGCTAAGCACAAGGTTGTAGCTTTTAGGTTTGTCTAGGGAGATGAATGTATATCCAATGTAGTGATGCCAGGGCTTAGGTTGTTCTCTAAAAGTACCACTATCACTGTAATACTAAGACTGGCATGACTCTAAGGAATCCTAGGTACATTAAAAATGAAGTTAGAAGCATGTACTGAGTCTGGAGTAAAGCTTGGTAGAATTTGAAACCTTAGGGATAGTGGCATGATGTCATAAAAGTAGCTAGATCAGTAGTAGGGGGTTAATAAAAACAGCAGGTATAGTAGGCAGGTGAAGTCAGAAGAAGCTTGATAAAGAGGTTAGTTCTAAACTTAGAAGTGTGTCACAGGACAACACTGCTAGAGATAGGGATATAGGGGAGTCGGTAAGTAGTTAAAGAAGATAAAACAGCAGCCTAAGTAAGTCCTTAGTATGCTTGAGGACAAGCAAAGCCTTAAGTTTGGGGGTGTGTTAAGTCTCTGAAAGTGACTTATTTAGAACCCATTTAGCTTAGGAAGATGTACACTTTTAGGTGTTTTTGTTAGCATTTAGCCTAAACCTATGCTTTAATATGAGAATTAGAAGAAGGTAGCTAATATAGGACTTATGTACAATAGGTAGAAAAAGGGTTGAAAACCGAAGGAAAAGAATGAAAAAATGAGCATTGCGAATGAATTGCGAAAACATTGCGGTGACCGCAATTATTCAAGTGGAAACCGTAAGTTGACTGATCTTTTTCTGTTAATTTCCGTAATTTCAGGGATTCATTCTTTCTCCTCTATCCATTCTGATATATGACGTTGAAGATTGATGGTTCTCCTTGGCCCAAACGCACCTGCAAACTACTATAAAAGGGGGCCAAAGTCGGAGGTTTGATCATCATTCGAAGCGCAGAAGTCTTCTCGCAGTCCATCATTTCTCTCTGTTTTCCTTTGCCGTTTGTTGGAGTGAGAGTCTCAGCTTTTGGAGTCGATAATCTGATAGGAAGGAGAGGAGATTCTTCTTCTCTCTCGATTGGATTCATCCAAGCAAGGCTGACTTTTCATCACCTTCATTCGAGGCGACTGCCACGAAGCTTTCCAGCAATCCTTTACTGCTTTTCTGTCTTGTTCTTCTTATTTCCATTTCTGATCACTGTTGTTCTTAGTTTAGAGTTTGAGTTACTGCATTTCGTTGTTGTCTGTCTTTTAATCATTTCTTTTAAAGCTTTCCTTTGTCGTCAAACAATCAAAGCAATCAAAGTACACTTCTGCATTTCACAGTTTTTACTTTCTGCTGCTACGGTTTTGCCTTACTGTTTTAAGCACATTTCCCTTCTAAGCATGTCTATCTTATCTGCCATTTCTGTTCTCCATATATCCATGAGTAGCTAAATCACTTAGGGGCATGCTAATGACAGAACTATAGGCTTAAAAAAACGTGAATCAAGCATGTAGGATCGCCTTCAAACATTGATTATATGTAAGCTTCATCCCACGGGCAATTTCGATTGGCCATCCATTTTGTCCAAAGAACTCCTAACCTCTGGAAGGAGTAAGAGTTCAGAGTCATATAATCATGCTAGCCTTTCATGGTAATCAGGAAACGGCCTAGGAATAGGCGTTTCCCTAGTACAAACTAAACACTCCTGCTTAAACAAGATGCTTAAGTCCTTACTTTGAAGTCGAGTAAACTTAAGACTCTAATGCATGGAATCGGACGATACTTGAGATAGAGTGAGTTTGATGTATAGAGCGTAGATCCAGTGCTTGAGAATCGTATAAAAAGGCCTATAGGATAGTCATTAGTAGCCCTCAATTCACCCATTTACACACTTTCGCTGCTGTTTAATTGCGGAAACATTGCGGTCCCCGCAATTTCTGCTAAGTTTTTATTCTGTTAGCTGCTTTCTCCTTTGTTTATCAATTCCATCTCTTGTCCTTTGAGTCTGATTTTAACCTTAATTTGTTTATGTTATATTCCTTTACATATTCAGCGCAACTTAGATAATTAAAAACCAATTTTACCCCATCAAATCCACCCCATCTTTCTTAACAAAAACACTTCGAGAATAGCTAAAAACAAGTCTCTGTGGGAAAACGAATGAAATATACTTACTACTTGCTATAAGATCATGTATGCTTGCATGTTCTGAGTGCTCTCTCTCTCTTATTTATCATTTTTATTAACACATTGAGCACGCAACAATGGACATTGTTGATTCACTAATGGAAGAACAATTGGAGCATGAATTGTTGACTAAGCATGCTAATAACTATGTAGGATTAGAATTAACTGACTTAAACATAGCTGAGATAATGGACATACCTGTAAATAACCCTCAGCATGTTTGTATGAATATTGACTTAACTGAAAAATCTGTGAATCCATTAAAACCATCCATTGAGCATCCACCTGTCTTAGAATTAAAACCTCTCCCCACTAACCTCAAGTATGCATATCTAGGAAATAATGATACTTTGCCTGTGATCATTTCTTCTAAATTAAGTGAAAAGCATGAGGTTGAATTGATTCTATTACTTAATCAACATAGGAAGGCTATTGCATGGACTATTGCTGATATTAGAGGCATTAGCCCTTCTTATTGCATGCATAAGATTATACTAGAGGAAGAGCATACACCTAGAGTAGATCACCAACGTAGGCTGAATCCCTCTATGAAAGAGGTAGTTAAGAAAGAAATAATAAAATGGTTAGATGCTGGTGTGATCTTCCCCATAGCTAGTAGTCAGTGGGTGAGCCCTATACAATGTGTACCTAAGAAGGGGGGGATGACTGTGGTAGTCAATGAGAACAACGAAGTGATTCCAACAAGGACTATCACAGGATGGAGAGTTTGCATGGATTATAGGAAACTAAATAAAGAGACCAAAAAAGACCATTTCCCTCTACTATTCATCGACCAGATGCTAGATAGGATAGCTGGTAGAGCCTACTACTGTTTCTTAGACGGTTATTCAGGGTATAACCAGATTACTATAGACCCTAAGGACCAAGAGAAGACTACCTTCACTTGCCCTTTTGGAACTTTTGCCTTTCGCAGAATGCCTTTTGGCTTATGCAATGCACCGGCAACTTTCCAAAGATGCATGTTGGCAATCTTCTCTGATTTGGATGAGTCCATGATAGAGATATTCATGGATGATTTCTCAGTCTTTGGGGATTCATTTACAAATTGTCTAGAGAACCTAGGACAAGTCCTGGCTAGGTGTGAGGAGACCAACCCCTAGACTCAGCATCAGAGGAAACATACCTCACTGACTGAGGCTCATCTTCAGGGTAGAGCTTGGCCTTCCCTTTATCTGCTGGCTTGGCTGACTCGGCAGCCTCAACCTTGAGTCGTTTGAGCAAAGGCTCAGTGCTCTCTTTGGCTGACTTGGTAGCCTCAACCTTCTTGGCCTTCTTCTTCTTCAGCTTCTTGGCTCGTTTGGCCTTAAGAATCTTGGCCTTCTTCTTCTTCTTGAGCTTTGCCTCAATGGTGATCTGCTGCAGGCACGCCCCCAACGTCTCTTCCATTGAGTCAGTCTTCTGTTCAAGACTCTCCGGGCTATCTTCCCTCATAGGAGAGAAGACCTCGTCTTCCTCAGCATCTCCACTGCCCTGCGTTGACTCTTGGTACTCCCCATATGGGAATTCAGGATCAGGCCGTGGAGAAGTGTGAGACGGCGTGGTGCTCTGTGCTGCTGCAGGTGTCTGTGCAGAACTCAGTGGTGAAGACGGCTGCTCAGGGCTCTGTGCTGGCGGTGATGAAGAGAGCTCTGGGCTCTGCACTGGTTCAGATGGTGAGGGGCTGTGCGCAGGTGATGCAGATGGCGATGAACCCTTCTTGGTCGATTCGTGGGACGCACGATCCGTTTCTTGACTCTCCACAGAGGGAGTCTTTGCTTTGCTTGGTTCGGCGGCCATCTCGATACTCCACCGGCGCTTCTTGGGTGTGCCTGCTGGTTCAGAGGGTCCAGCAGGTATCTCAGAGACAACCTTCCACTTCTTCTTGCGAATCAGCAGCTTATCCAGTCGTTCCGTTCGCGCAGCCTCAGCATCAGCCAAGGCAAGCAATGCATCTCTCGCAGCCGTTTCAGCGTCGTCAGCCCTTTTCTTGGCCGCCGATCTTTCAGCCCGTGTGAACACCATTGTTGAGTCTTGGAGGTTTGGAGAGAAGAATCAAAGATGAAAAGAATCGCAACTTTCTTGGAAATCAGAGAGTGGGAGAATCGTATCGATCGAGCGCCTTCTAACGGATATAAAGGCAACGGCTAAATCCCAACGGCTATATTTTGCGGATCCTGCAATTCCAGCGCAATTTTAGGGATTTTTTTCATCTAAATGGCAAACTTTGCTCATCCGTATCTTTTATTCGGCTCAATCTTTTCTTGATTTCTAAAGCTGGAATTACTCTCCTTGATCCCCTCTATCGATTCCCTACAAAAAGAAATAAAAACAACATCAAATTCGCAATTAAAATAACACAACAAAACATACAAATGATAACCGGAAAATTGCGCTGGAATCACTCGTCCTCTCTCGTTCTCGTTATTATGCTTTAGTCAAGAGGAAGGCCGAGAGAGTCTTCACATCTCCTTCCTCGTAGTAGTGCTTCAATCTTGCACCATTAACCATGAATGGTTGGCCTTGCTGCAAGTTCTTTATCTCTATGGCACCATGAACAAACACATTAGTAATCACAAATGGACCTGACCACCTAGACTTAAGTTTCCCTGGAAATAGTTTCAACCGTGAGTTAAACAACAAAACAAGTTGACCCTTCTTAAAGTCCTTAACTCTAAGTCTACTATCGTGCCAAATCTTGGTCTTTTCCTTATACATCTTAGCATTTTCATAGGCCATATGTCTAAGCTCATCAAGCTCATGTAATTGCAAAGACCTCAGTGTTCCTGCATCCTTTACACAAAAATTCAATTCCTTCATGGCCCAAAATGCTTTGTTTTCTAACTCAAGTGGTAAGTGACAAGTCTTGCCATATACCAGCCTATAGGGAGACATACCTAGGGGTGTCTTATATGCTGTCCTATAAGCCCAAAGTGCATCCTCAAGCTTAAAGGACCAGTCTTTCCTATTAGGTTTGACCACTTTTTCTAGGATGTTCTTAATTTCCCTATTTGAAATTTCAGCTTGTCCATTCGAGTGTGGGTGATAGGGAGTGGCTACTCTATGTCTAATGTTATACTTAGCCAACACTCTCTCCATAGCCTTGTTAATGAAATGTGACCCCTCATCACTAATGATGGCACGAGGTGTCCCAAACCTAGTAAAAATGTGCCTATGCAAGAATTTGGTGACTGTTTTGGCATCATTATTGGGACATGCTTTGGCTTCTACCCACTTGGACACATAGTCCACTGCCACTAATATGTAAAGGTTACCTGACGATGGAGGGAATGGCCCCATGAAGTCAATGCCCCATACATCAAAGAGCTCCAACTCTAAGATGTAGGTGAGGGGCATCTCATCCTTTCGACTGAGGTTACCTGTTCTTTGGCATTCATCACAGCTGTGGGCATAGTTGTGGGCATCTTTGAAGATCGTTGGCCAATAGTAGCCACTCTGAAATACCTTTGCAGCTGTTCTTTGGCCACCAAAGTGTCCACCATAAGGAGCTGTGTGGCAGTGCTGCAGCACAGACTTCGCTTCAGCAGCTGAAACACACTTCCTTAGCAAACCGTCAGCACATGTTCTGTAAAGTGTGGGGTCATCCCATATGAATTTCCTTGCTTCATGAAGGAACCTCCTCTTCTCTTGTCCTCCCTTGAAAACTGGCAAAACCTGTGATGCACGGAAGTTAACAATGTCAGCAAACCAAGGTTCCTCATCGTTATCACGATGAGTCAAAGCAAAGACATGTTCATCAATAAAAGCATCAGAAATTGCGGGGTCCGCAATTTTTTCGCAATTGTGCTGCAATCGAGACAGGTGATCCGCAACCACATTTTCACATCCCTTCTTGTCTCGAATGTCCAAATCAAACTCTTGCAGCAGCAGTACCCACCTAATCAACCTAGGCTTAGCATCAGCCTTCCTCATAAGATATTTCAAGGCAGAATGGTCAGTGTACACAATTGTCCTAGTGCCTACAATATAGTTTCTAAATTTTTCGCAAGCAAACACTGCAGCAAGCATCTCTTTCTCAGTAGTTGTATAATTACATTGAGCCTCATTTAAGGTTTTACTAGCATAATAGACAGGGTGTGTTAGCTTGTCAATCTTCTGTCCTAACATAACCCCTACAGCATAGTCACTAGCATCACATAACATCTCAAATGGGAGATCCCAATCTGGCCCTACTATAACAGGTGCTGTGACTAGTGCTTTCTTAAGGGTTGTCCAAGCTACTACACATTCCTTAGAGAAGATGAATGGCCTGTTTAGTTCTAGAAGCTCACACAGAGGCTTGGCTATCTTAGAAAAGTCCTTAATGAACCTTCTATAGAAGCCAGCATGCCCTAAGAAACTTCTAATGGCCTTGACATTCTGAGGCTCTACCAACTTCTCTATGATCTCAATTTTGGCTCGGTCAACTTCTACACCTGCCCTCGACACTCTATGACCTAAGACAATCCCCTCATCTACCATGAAGTGACACTTTTCCCAATTAAGGACTAAGTTAGTCTCTTCACATCTAGCCAAGACTTGTCCTAAATTATCTAGACAGTTGGTGAATGAATCCCCAAAGACTGAGAAGTCATCCATGAATATTTCTATCATGGACTCATCCAACTCAGAGAAGATTGCCATCATGCACCTTTGGAAAGTTGCCGGTGCATTGCATAAGCCAAAAGGCATTCTGCGAAAGGCAAAAGTTCCAAAAGGGCAAGTGAAGGTAGTCTTCTCTTGGTCCTTAGGGTCTATATGAAAGAATTTCGGCATGCATAGCGGAAGCATCGTTGGATCTAAGTACTCTTATTTTGTTAATTTAAAAAGAAAAAAGCATGTAATTTGAAAATCAAAGACAATAATTTAGAAGTTACCTTTGAAGTTCAAATTCTTCTTGATTCCAAACTCGATCTTCGAACGTAACAGTCACGAACCACCACGAGAGTCTTCCCGACTATTCTCCGGCCTTAGAACGGGATTGTGGGATCCTTTGAGTGACTAATTTAAAAGAGAATTGAAGATGGAATTGGAGAGAATGGTAGAGAAATTGTCTTTACAATTTCTCAAAGTTCATCAAAATTCCAAAGAAGTCAATCTCATTAACCCTTTGTATATATAGAAGACTACATGCAAAAACATGCAAAATTGAGTTAACAATAGGATGCCATGTAGAATCTACTCAATTTAGTGGGATTAGTGGCTTGATGTGGGATGAACACTTAGCAAAAAAATTTGACTCATAAAACCACCAACAAATGGTTTTTCCCACTAACTCAAGAATTGGATTTTTCCACTAACTTAAGAATTGGATTTTTCCACTCACTTTAGTCATCAAAATGACTCTTGACTTTCAACGTTTAGTGGAGTCAACATTTGACTTTTGACTTTCAAAGTTATAGTCAATTATCTTAAAAATTGACTTTTGACTAACTTTGATCAAATTAATTCAATTTAAAAATTAATTCAAATAATTAATTTTAAATCAAATTAAATTAATATTAAATAATTAATTAAACAATTTAATTAATTCAAATTTAATATCCAATAAATCCAACACTAATCCCGATCATTCCCGATATACATGATTATGAATCCATATTCATATTTTCGATAATTAAATCTTATTTAAATATCACCATCTCTCTCTATTGTTCAATTCGCAATTGAACGTTATGTCGTTAAATAAATCACATATATTTAACGTTAATTCCCTAATTCGAATTCGAACACTTCGAATTCACTCGTCACACTGTTCTAAGGTTTAGTCCGATATGAGCTAGCAGGGGGACCTCATGGACCTACAGATCATGAGCTCCAACGATCCGAGATTAACTGATTAAACTCTTTAACCTAGTTAATCAACATTCGTTAACTACTAGGACATTCCACTATAGCCTAGTAGTTGCATTCTCCTCACTATAGATATATTTATGTCCACTCGATATAACCATGATTAGTAAGTTGACCCTTCACAGGTTGTTCGTAATTTACGGTCGGGTCAAATATCTGTTTTACCCCCGTAATTACATCTTGCTCCTTAAGTCCCACTGATCCTCTAATGAACAATTGGTTTGTGATCCAATCACTAAACCGATTGGTATGTGATCTAATCACTATACCGAGTCCCTCTCGGGCCAATGAGAAGGTGGGGCCCCTTGTTCAAGACCTGGAGTCAGCACTTAAGGGAACAACCTATCTACTATCCCTAGAGACGGGTAGGAGTGAATTCCATCTTGCACCCTATGTCCCCAGCTATCTATTCGGTCTTACCCCTGAAATGGGAGGCTTATTGAGTCGGCGCTGTTGAGCCACCCTCACCCATGCAGATCTAAGGATAATCCCGAATAAACAGGAGTTCATAGTTAGCTCAGGATTAAGGTCAAGTTACCTAGGTCATCGTTTTGAAATAGTCAGTCTTTAAAACAGTAAACAGCGTTATAAAGCAAGAGTGACTTATTTCGCGGTCCGGTCTAATGCAAACTCTTTGCATAGGACGCCCCCATTCACATGTCTCCACATGAACGATTCAGGATCACATCGTTTGTACTAAATACAAAATGGGCCGCATCCAATAGTGTCCCCAGGATAAGGTATCCAGCCTTATCCGTATACTATAGACAATTTTGACTATTTACTCGAACTTGATCCACTTTTATGTCTCCACATAAAGTTCAAGTACTCATGTTATAGTCATGGATCTTAGTTTATTGGATTTAGGGTTTTCTAAAATGAAATAAGCAATTCACATATTCAATAATAACTTTATTGAATAAACCTCAATAACACTTTATTAGTAATAAAATATGTTTATCGTTTACAAACCACGAGTTTTAGGACATAAAACCCAACACTATAGTAATCTGATTATAGCCAGAATAACCATCTAAGAAACAATAGTAGGCTCTACCAGCTATTCTGTCTAACATCTGGTCAATGAACGGTAGAGGGAAGTGGTCTTTTTTAGTTTCTTTATTTAATTTCCTGTAATCCATGCACACTCTCCATCCTGTGACAGTCCTAGTTGGAATCAGTTCGTTGTTCTCATTGACTACCACAGTCATCCCCCCCTTTTTGGGTACACATTGGATGGGGCTCACCCACTGCTACTAGCTATTGGGAAGATCACACCCGCATCTAACCATTTTATTATTTCCTTTTTTACTACCTCTTTCATAGAGGGGTTTAGCCTACGTTGGTGATCTACCCTAGGTGTGTGCTCTTCCTCTAGTATAATTTTGTGCATGCAATAAGATAGGCTAATGCCTCTAATATCAGCAATAGTCCATGCAATAGCCTTCCTATGTTGCTTAAGCAGTAAAATCAGTTCAACCTCATGCTTTTCACTTAGTTTAGAAGAAATGATAACAGGCAGAGTTTCATTACTCCCTAAATATGCATACTTGAGGTGAGTGGATAGTGGTTTTAGTTCTAAAACAGGTGGATGCTCAATGGATGGCTTTAAAGGGTTCACAGATCTATCAGTTAGGTCTATATTCATACATACATGTTGTGGTATATCTACAGGCATATCCATTATGTCAGATACATTCAAGTCAGCTACATCTAATTGTACATATTCATTAGCATGCTTAGTTAATAGTACATGCTCCAATTGTTCTTCCATTAAAGAATCAACAACGTCCATACTAGCACAGGATTCAAGGTCAGAGGGATACCTTAAAGCTTTATACACACTAAATTTCACCTCTTCATCATGAACCCTCATAGTGAGCTCACCTTTTTGGACGTCTATAAGTGCCCTACCTGTGGCTAGAAATGGTCTGCCTAGCAGGATGGGGACCTCCTTGTCTGCTTCATAATCCAGGATAATGAAATCTGCAAGGAAAATAAATTTGTCAACTTTCACTAGAATATCCTCAATCTTACCTTCAGGGTATGCGATGGATCTGTCTGCTAGTTGTAAAGTGACAGTGGTTGGACGTGCTTCTCCTATTCCCAGCTGGCGGAATAGTGATAGGGGCATGAGGTTTATGCTGGCTCCCAGATCACAAAGAGCTCTCCCCACGTGCTTGCCTCCTAGCTCTACAGGTAAGGTGAAGGAACCAGGATCCTTCTCCTTCTTGGGTAGCTTGTTCTGGAGGATGGCACTGCACTCCTCAGTGAGGTTTACTGTTTCAAACTCACCAATTATTTTTTTGTTAGTAATAATGTCCTTCAAAAACTTTACATATGAAGGCATAGATTGTAAAACTTCCACAAAAGGAATGTTGACATGCACTTGTTTAAGAATTTCAAGAAATTTGTTAAAGTGCACTTCCTGTTCCTGCTTCTTCTTAAGCCTTCGAGGATATGGAGGTGGTGGCACATATGCAGGCACGTCAGGGCGCCTTAGGATAGGTGGAGGTCTTGGAATTTCTTCTATCTCCTCAATAATTGGCTCTAGCCTGGCTCCTGATGTGCTAGTTGGTGGTGGACCTTGGTTTGGCAGAGACTCCAGTGGAGCACTAGACTCAGTGTTCTCTACTCTCTTTGGTGTGTCCTTTGTGTTGCTCACCAAGGGTCTACCACTCCTAAGTTCAATTGCTTGAACTTGTTCTTTACCATCTCTCCTTGGTACCTCGGTGTCAGCAGGGAGTCTACCTTGGGGCCTACTCTTGAGTTCATTGGCCAATTCGCCTATTTGGTTCTCTAGGCTCCTAAGACTAGCTTGCTGGCTTTGAAGAGTAGCATCATTCTTAGCTATGTATTCCTTGAGTAAGTTTTCTACAGAAGATCCTACAGGTTGGTTGTATGGTTTTTGATACATTGATTGGTTATGTTGGGGAGTGAAACCAGGTGTTCCACTCGGTCTAGGCTGGTTAGGATTTTGGTTAGCATTTTGTTGGCCACTGTTAAGTCTCTGAAAGTGACTTATTTAGGACCCATTTAGCTTAAGAAGATGTACACTTTTAGGTGTTTTTGATAGCATTTAGCCTAAACCTATGCTTAAATATGAGAATGAGAAGAAGGTAGCTAATTTAGGACATTTGTACAATAGGGAAGAAAAGGGTTTAAAACCGAAGGAAAAGAATGAAAAAAAGCTGCATTGCGAAAACATTGCTGAAGCCGCAATTATTCAAGTGAAAACCGTAAGTTGACTGATCTGTTTCTGTTAATTTTCGTAATTTCAGGGATTCGTTCTTTCTCCTCCATCCATTCTGATATATGACGTTGAAGATTGATGGTTCTCCTTGGCCCAAACGCACCTGCAAACTACTATAAAAGGGGGTCAAAGTCGGAGGTTCAGTCATCATCTGAAAGCGTAGAGTCTTCTCGCAGTCCATCTTTTCGCCCTGTTTTCCTTTGCCGTCTGTTGGAGTGAGAGTCTCAGCTGTTGGAATCGATAATCTGATAGGAAGGAGAGGAGATTCTTCTTCTCTCTCGATTGGATTCATCCAAGCAAGGCTGACCTTTCATCCCCTTCATTCGAGGCGACTGCAACGAGGCTTCCAAGCGTCATTTCCTGCTTTCTGTTCTCCTTTTCTAATTTCCAGCTTTGATCAGTTGTTGTTTCTAGTTTAGTGTTCTATCTACTGCATTTCGTCGCTGTCTGTCTTTGAATTATTTCCTTTAAGTTTCCTTTTGTCCGTTCAACATTCAAAGTAATCAAATTGCAAGACTTCATTTCACAGTTTCCATCTTCTGCTGCTACGGTTTTGTCTTACTGTTTGGAGTATATTTCCCTTCTAAGCATGTCTGTTTTATCTTACATTTCTGTTCTCTATATATCCATGAGTAGCTAAGTCACTTAGGGGCATGCTAATGACAGAACTATAGGCTAAAAAAACGTGAACCAAGCATGTAGGATAGCTCTCGAAGCATTGATTGTATGTAAGCTTCATCCCACGGGCAATTTCGATTGGCCATCCATTTTGTCCAAAGAACTCCTAACCTCTGGAAGGAGTAAGAGTTCAGAGTCGTATAATCATGCTAGCCTTTCATGGTAACCAGGAAACGGCCTAGGAATAGGCGTTTCCCTAGTACAAACTAAACACTTCTGTTTTAACAAGATGCTTAAGACCTTACTTTGAGTTGAGTAAACTAAAGAATCTAATGCATGGAATCGGACGATACATGAGATAGAGTGAGTTTGATGCATAGAGAGTAGATCCAGTGCTTGAGAATCGTATAAAAATGCCTATAGGATAGTCATTAGTAGCCCTTAATTCACCCATTTACGCACTTTCGCTGTTATTCAATTGCGGTAAAATTGCGGTATCCGCAATTCTGCTAAGTTACCATTCTGTTTAGCTGTTTTCTTCTTCGTTTATTAATTCCATCTCTTATCTTTTGAGTCTAATTTCAACTTGCATTTGTTTATGTTGCATTCCTTTACACATTCAGCAAAAATTAGATAATTAAAAACCAATTTTACCCCATCAAAACCACCCCTTCTTTCTTAACAAATACACTTCGTGAATAGCTAAAATTAAGTCTCTGTGGAAAAAACGAATGAAATATACTTACTACTTGCTGTGAGACCATGTATGCTTGCATGTTCTGAGTGCTCTCTCTCTACCTTCTTGCTTATTTATTCTTTAACACATTGAGCACGCAACAAGTTTTTGGCGCCGCTGCCGGGGACTTATTTTAAGTGAAAACGAAGTTTGTTAAGTCTGAAACACCAAGTTATTTTCCATTGAGTTTGATCCATCTTCATTTCTTCTTCAGGTACCATTTAGGGTAGTTTATGAATGAGACTCCAAGTAGTGATCTAGAGTTCAACCCTGAGCCTGAGAGATTATTTAAAGCTAGAAATAGAGCCAAGAAACGTCTCTTTAAACAACCCCTTTTACCTCAAATAATTGCTGAAACCGCAGAGTCTCCGCAATCCACTCAAGAAGAAATGGCTGGAATAGATCAAAACCTGGTGCCTGTCACTCGCAATCCCATTGAAATAGCGAATGACAAGGATAGCGCCATCCTTTCGTACCTAGTACCTATGCCTGGGGAGCTGAACCCCAGCATAATCCGTCCTGAAATCACTGCCAACTCATTCGAGTTAAAGCCAGTGATGTTCCAAATGTTGTCGACTGTGGGACAATTCTTTGGAATAGAAAATGAGGACCCTCATAACCACCTTAGGAACTTCCTAGGAGTCAGTGATACCTTCCTCATTCCTGGAGTTTCCCAAGAAGCCCTGAGGCTATATCTGTTCCCTTACTCTTTGAGGGACAAAGCCAAAACGTGGTTAAATTCATTACCCTCAGGATCTGTCCTCAATTGGACAGACTTAGCAGAAAAATTCCTAGTCAAATATTTCCCACCAGATAGGAATTCAACCTTTCGTGATGATATCATCAAATTTAAACAAGCTCCGAGTGAGTCTCTTCACGAAGTTTGGACGAGATTCAAAGACCTTCTCATTAAATGTCCACACCATGGCATTCCATGGTGTATCCAAATAGAAGTCTTCTTTAAAGGATGCAACCCCAGCACCAGACAAGTTCTAAACTCATCTGCTGGAGGTTCCATGTTGTCCAAGAGTTACAACGAAGCTTATGAGATCTTGGAGAAGATCTCAACATCTCACTGTAGGTGGTCAGATGATCCAGTAGAGCCAACTAGAGCTCAAGACAAGGATGCTTTAAGCGCCATGAGCACCATATAAACGCCCTGACCAACCTAGTTAAGCAAATGGCTCAGGCCAATCTCCAAACCAGTGCCAATACCGCCACAGCCATGTCAATGGGCACACAACCAAGTCAAGGCGAGGCACTTATCTGTGGATTCTGTGGGGAAGGGCACCCATATGAATACTGCCCTGGGAATCCATCCTCAGTCTGCTATGTTGGGAGCCAGCAGCAGCCTAGGAATAACCCCTACTCCAACACCTATAACCCTGGTTGGAGAAACCACCCAAACCTGTCATGGGGTGGCCAACAAAACACTAACCAAAATCCTAACCAACCTAGACCGAGTGGAACACCTTGTTTCACTCCCCAACATAACCAGTCAATGTACCAAAAACCATACAATCAACCTGTAGGATCTTCGGTAGAAAACTTACTTAAGGAATACATAGCTAAGAATGAAGCTACTCTTCAAAGCCAGCAAGCTACCCTTAGGAGCCTAGAAAACCAAATAGGCCAATTAGCCAATGAACTCAAGAGTAGGCCCCAAGGTAGACTCCCTGCTGACACCGAGGTACCAAGGATAGATGGCAAAGAACAAGTTCAAGCAATTGAACTTAGGAGTGGAAGACCATTGGTGAGCAACACAAAGGACACACCAAAGAGAGTAGAGAACACTGAGTCTAGTGCTCCACTGGAGTCTCTGCCAAACCAAGGTCCACCACCAACTAGCACATCAGGAGCCAGGCTAGAGCCAATTGTTGAGGAGATAGAAGAAATTCCGAGGCCTCCACCTATCCTAAGGCGCCCTGACATGCCTGCTTATGTGCCACCACCTCCATACCCTCGAAGGCTTAAGAAGAAGCAGGAACAGGAAGTTCATTTTAATAAATTCTTAGAAATTCTTAAGCAAGTGCATGTTAACATTCCTTTTGTAGAAGTTTTACAGTCTATGCCTTCTTATGTAAAGTTTTTGAAGGACATCATTACTAACAAAAAAATAATTGGTGAGTTTGAAACAGTAAACCTCACTGAGGAGTGCAGTGCCATCCTCCAGAACAAGCTGCCCAAGAAGGAGAAGGATCCTGGTTCCTTCACCTTACCTGTAGAACTTGGAGGCAAGCACGTGGGCAGAGCGCTTTGTGACCTGGGCGCCAGCATAAATCTCATGCCCCTGTCCCTATTCCGCCAGTTGGGAATAGGAGAAGCACGTCCAACCACTGTCACTTTACAACTAGCAGACAGATCCATCGCATACCCTGAAGGTAAGATTGAGGATATTCTAGTGAAAGTTGACAAATTTATTTTCCTTGCAGATTTCATTGTCCTGGACTATGAGGCAGACAAGGAGGTCCCCATCCTGCTAGGCAGACCATTTCTAGCCACAGGTAGGGCACTTATAGACGTCCAAAAAGGTGAGCTTACTATGAGGGTTCATGATGAAGAGGTGAAGTTTAGTGTATATAAAGCTTTAAGGTACCCCTCTGACCTTGAATCCTGTGCTAGCATGGACGTAGTAGACTCCTTGATGGAGGAACAATTGGAGCATGTATTATTAACTAAGCATGCTAATGAATATGTACAATTAGATGTAGCTGACTTGAATATATCTGACGTAATGGATATGCCTGTAGATAAACCACATCATGTATGTATGAATATAGACCTAACTGATAGATCTGTGAATCCTTTAAAGCCATCCATTGAGCATCCACCTGTTTTAGAACTGAAACCACTACCCACTCACCTCAAGTATGCATATCTAGGAAGTAATGAAACTCTGCCTGTTATCATTTCTTCTAAATTAAGTGAAAAGCATGAGGTTGAACTGATTTTACTGCTTAAGCAACATAGGAAGGCTATAGCATGGACTATTGCTGATATTCGAGGCATTAGCCCTTCTTATTGCATGCACAAAATTATACTAGAGGAAGAGCACACACCTAGGGTAGATCACCAACGTAGGCTAAACCCATCTATGAAAGAGGTAGTAAAGAAGGAAATAATAAAATGGTTAGATGCAGGAGTGATATTCCCAATAGCTAGTAGCCAGTGGGTGAGCCCCATCCAATGTGTACCTAAAAAGGGGGGAATAACTGTGGTAGTCAATGAGAACAACGAACTGATTCCAACTAGGACTGTCACAGGGTGGAGAGTGTGCATGGATTACAGGAAATTAAATAAAGAAACTAAAAAAGATCACTTCCCTCTACCGTTCATTGACCAGATGCTAGACAGAATAGCTGGTAGAGCTTACTATTGTTTCTTAGACGGGTATTCAGGCTATAATCAAATAACTATAGACCCTAAGGATCAAGAGAAGACCACCTTCACTTGCCCTTTTGGAACTTTTGCCTTTCGCAGAATGCCTTTTGGCTTATGCAATGCACCGGCAACGTTCCAAAGGTGCATGATGGCAATTTTCTCTGAGTTGGATGAGTCCATGATAGAAATATTCATGGATGACTTCTCAGTGTTTGGGGACTCATTTTCAAACTGTCTAGAAAACCTAGGACAAGTCCTGGCTAGGTGTGAGGAGACCAACCTAGTCCTAAATTGGGAAAAATGCCATTTTATGGTGGATGAGGGGATTGTCTTAGGACATAGAGTGTCAAGGGCAGGAGTAGAAGTTGATAGGGCAAAGATTGAGATCATAGAGAAGTTGGTAGAGCCCCAGAATGTCAAAGCCATTAGAAGTTTCTTAGGGCATGCTGGCTTCTACAGAAGGTTCATTAAGGACTTTTCTAAGATAGCCAAGCCTCTGTGTGAGCTTCTAGAATTAAATAGGCCATTCATCTTCTCTAAGGAATGTGTAGTAGCTTGGACCACCCTTAAGAAAGCACTAGTCACAGCCCCTATCATAGTAGGACCAAATTAGGATCTGCCCTTTGAGATGTTATGTGATGCCAGTGACTATGCTGTAGGAGTGATGTTAGGCCAGAAGATTGACAAGCTAACACACCCTGTCTATTATGCTAGTAAGACCTTGAATGAGGCTCAATGTAATTATACAACTACTGAGAAAGAGATGCTAGCTGTAGTGTTTGCTTGCGAAAAATTTAGAAACTATATTGTAGGCACTAGGACAATTGTATACACTGACCATTCTGCCTTGAAATATCTTATGAGGAAGGCTGATGCCAAGCCTAGATTGATTAGGTGGGTGTTATTGCTGCAAGAGTTTGATTTGGACATTCGAGACAAGAAAGGATGTGAAAACGTGGTTGCAGATCACCTGTCTCGATTGCAGCACAATTGCGAAAAAATTGCGGACCCCGCAATTTCTGATGCTTTTATTGATGAACATGTCTTTGCTTTGACTCATCGTGATAACGATGAGGAACCTTGGTTTGCTGACATTGCTAACTTCCGTGCATCACAGGTATTACCAGTTTTCAAGGGAGGACAAGAGAAGAAGAGGTTCCTTCATGAAGCAATGAAATTCATATGGGATGACCCCACACTTTACAGAACATGTGTGATAGCTCCAAATTAGAGCTATTATTTACTCCCTAATTCTAGCTAAAACCATGCTCGATATTGATTAAAATGCTTTCTTATGGGTGATTTCATGGTGAAGAGCTCGGGAAGTCCATTGATGATTTTCGGGGCTAAAAAGGTCATTTAACATGTTTCGGGAAGTGTTCGGGTCGAAACGATAGGCCAAACGGAGCTCGGAAGCCAAAACGACCCAAAAGTGGGCTAAGAGCCGAGAGGACAGCGCCCAAGCGCCGGCGCCCAGCGCCCAGGCGCCCAACGAACGCAGCACGCGCGCGCGCCCGCGCGCGCCGCTCGCAAGCACCGCACGCCCGCGCCCAGACGGCCAGACGCGCGCGCACCCGCGCGCGCCGCCTCGCCTCGCGCCCGCGCGCCAGCCCGCTCTGCCTCGCCCATGTCCGCGCGCGCCCGCGCGCCCTCGCCCGTGTCCGCCTCGCCCGCGCGCCCGTCATTGAAGATCTGCGTGCGCCCAAGCGTCTAGACGCTAGCTCGACGCTAGCTCGACGCCGCCCTGACGATTCCCGAAGATTGACGAGCCTCAGCGTCGAGCGCACGTCTCAACGCTCACTCAACGCCGACAGCGTCTCGACGCTCCGAAGTCTGAAGCGCTCATTTGATGATCCACCCGAGAGCAAGCGTCGAGCGCAAGCGTCTCGACGCTCGCTCGACGCCGCGCAGCGTCTCGACGCTGCGCGAGCGTCTCGACGCTACCCCGTGCGCGCGCGCTGCCAATTTAGGGCGCAGCGTCGAGACGCTGCCCTAGCGTCGAGACGCTCCGCCGGCTTTAAAAGCCTTCTTCTCCGTTTTTTGCCGCACTTCTTCTTGGATTTTGGTTTTTCCACCATTGTTAGGCTCGGGTGGGAGCTTGAAACTTGTTTATCTTCCATTATACCTTCAATAAAGCTTCAACATTAGCGTTTTTGCTTGATTTGCACAACGGGGAGCTAAGGTAAGTGCTCTAATTTGAGGTTAGGGGTGAATTTTGATGCGTTTCATGAGGGTTCGTTCTTAATTCCGTGACTTAGCATGACTGATTGGGCGAATTTATTTCTTCTAAGCATATCACATGAATGTGTAAGAATGATTTAGGCCTAGACACCCTTGATTTCAAGCATGTTTGATTGTTAAAGATTATGATGCCGTGCCTCTCTTAATCGCCAAGTAACACGGATAAGTTGAGTCATAGATAATGTGGGTTTCCAGTTGATCTTTGGCGGCAATTTATCTTGAACGAAATAGGCAAATCGGAATATTAGCTCAGGCGTCCTAGTTAAACATCCGTCGTAATGCTCCCGTTACTGTCAATGAGTCAATATGGGTGGCGTTTGCTCCCTATTAATTCACTGCCACGTTTAATTAGAATCGTACATTCGTCTCTGTTCTTTACTTAATTTAGGATTGATCCCCTTAGATTAATAAAAGAACAGTCCGCTTTGCATTCCACGTTTCTAATTAATTATTTGGGTTACTTGTATTAGTAGTTTCGTGCAAGTAAATTACGTGTTCAATTATGCTCTTGCTAAGTATGTTTGAATCCCAATGAATTGAGTCGCATCAAAGTAAACCCCGACCCTTAAAATTAGGAGCACGTGTTCCGTTTAATTTTCCGCGCTTTACTTTTCGCATTTATTTTCCCGTTAGTTTATATTTCGTCAAACCCCCCAATTTAATTGCTTTCAAGTCTTAGTTGTAAAAACAAATAGAAATTAATTAAGAGGAAGTAATTTTGGTTCCCTGTGGTTCGACACCCGACTACCACTAGCTGCAAAGCTCTGTTGTAGCGGAGTTATAAATGTATTTTGGCAAGCCTCGACAGCTTGAGTTTATAGCGATAGTTCAAAAATATCGTTACCAAAATTGGCGCCGTTGCCGGGGAACCATTTAGTTTCTCTTAGTTAAATTTTATTTGTTAGAAAACCACAAAAATATTTTTCTTTTCTTGTGTCTTCTTGTTTTAGCATGGCAGATCTTCTACAGCAATTTTGGGGGCGAGCTACGAAGATGAGCGCCGAAGACCTTCTCCGAATTTCTGGGGAGGAGGTCGTTATCAAGATGTACCCCGATTTTGATGGAATTGAGGAATTTCTGACATGGGGAGACAAGAACAGTGAGACCGAGGAGGATGAGCTTGACCTCGAGGAGCATCCCGAAGAGATCAGTGATGCGAACGAGCTAAGGAGTGGAGCTAAGACTTCTCCAAAGTTGGTTACTCTAGAAGAATTTCTAGCAGAATATTTCTCAGATGAAGAGGAACCCGGAGAGTTTTATAAGGTAAGTATGTCTCCACCGATTGATTTTGACTTGGAGCATGATTTTTGCATTGAAAATTTATTTGAAAATTCATGCGCTGATGAGCTCGAGCATTTGTCTGATACTGAGAGTATTTTAGGAAATCTTTTCTTTGAGGATGTAGAGCCAGCATGCTATGAAAATGTTGATGTGATGGATGAGGAAGTGGCAATTGTGCCTTTAGATTATTTATCTCCTTGTGCTATGCCTCGTGATAATTCATATAATCTAGGAGATTTATCTTGCATGCCCCCCTCCATCTGTACCTCTGTTAATGTTGGTTGCCTCGGGAATTTTGATGCGATCCCTCCTTTGGTCGAGTCTTTATTTTCTGTTGAGTCAGTTGAGTCTTTTATTTTCCCATATATAAAAAACACCAAAAAAATAACAACTCTGTCCGGCTGCCTCGAAAAGTCGAAGAGCTTGCTTCTCTTAGCAGGTTTCGTTGATTCAAGGAAGAAGGGGCCGAAGAAGTACGAAAATTTTTACGTACCCTGACAGAGAGGAGGACACGTCGAGCATAACGACGTTAAAAAATTGCGCTTCTTGGGAGGCAACCCATGTGTTGTTAAATTCATGTTTTTACTTTTAGTCTTTATTTTCCTAGCTTAGTTTTTTCTTGTTTTTTTTTGTAGGAGTCTTGTGGCTTAAGAATCGGATCAGTAGGCGAACAGTGCACTGCTCCAACCAACAACCTAACAAAATTCAGGGGAGGTTTTCTGTTCCCTTTTATTTTGTGCATTTTAACTGCTTAGTCTGAAATGTTGATACATAGAGGACTATGTATAATTTTAGGTTGGGGGTGGAGTTGTATGTTTGATGGATTCCATGTGCAGTTTGTTGAGCAGTGCTAATTTAAAATTTGAAGTGCTTGGGACTCTGTTTATATGCTTTCTAATTATGATGATCTAGGAAGTGTCTTTTTGGAATCTGAGCATTTGCATAATCTAGTTTTTGCATGATGTAGCTTTGCATTTATTAGGTTCATGTCAAAAATTTTAAAATTTTTCCTGTTGCTCCCTTGCATCTATCGAGCACTTAGCGACCTCATCTTAGACTCCGTAGGCTCAGTTGATTGCATGTAGCATTAATTCTTGTTGTCACCCCGAAAGGCACCCCTAGGTAGCTTGTTGCATGAGAGTTAGTGGACGATTAATCGAGTAGCTTGCGCTAAGCCTAAATAAAAAAAAAATAGAAAAGCATGTTAGCAAGAAAATTCTCTCGAGGCGTTCCTCCTTTTTAAAAGTGCGCACTTAAAAAGTGAACGTTAGTCCTTAAAAATGTGAAGTTGAAGCTTAAGTTTGACATGTTAGGCAACTCGGGATGGGAAAGAAAAAGAAAATAAAAAGTTGGGTTCAAAGAACCTTAACAAAGAGTACAAAGTACTCAAAGAAAAGAGAAAGGAATTAGAAAATTTTAGGTCTCTTAATTTATTACTCTCTCTCGTGTAAGTCAAGTTTAGACTGTTCTTAATCGCTAAAAGTAGGGGGAAAACGGGATGATTTGTTGCATGTGGTTTTTCCAGGCTTACGATGGTTTAGGATAGGTTGGCTAGCACACACACACGTTAGGGAGCAATAGTTAATTTTTGATGTGATCTTGATTAAATGCATGCGCCGATTGCTTTCATGATTATGTCCTGTTTAGATTTGTAAAAAGCATCGAGGTTTGAGTTAGAAGCATGTATGCATGGTCCCTTAGAGTCAAATTCTTTATTAGCCTTGCTCGAGGACTAGCAAGATTTAGGTTGGGGGTATTTTGATAGCTCCAAATTAGAGCTATTATTTACTCCCTAATTCTAGCTAAAACCATGCTCGATATTGATTAAAATGCTTTCTTATAGGTGATTTCATGGTGAAGAGCTCGGGAAGTCCATTGATGATTTTCGGGGCTAAAAAGGTCATTTAACATGTTTCGGGAAGTGTTCGGGTCGAAACGATAGGCCAAACGGAGCTCGGAAGCCAAAACGACCCAAAAGTGGGCTAAGAGCCGAGAGGACAGCGCCCAACGAACGCAGCACGCGCGCGCGCCCGCGCGCGCCGCTCGCAAGCACCGCACGCCCGCGCCCAGACGGCCAGACGCGCGCGCACCCGCGCGCCAGCCCGCTCCGCCTCGCCCATGTCCGCGGGCGCCCGCGCGCCCTCGCCCGTGTCCGCCTCGCCCGCGCGCCCGTCATTGAAGATCTGCGTGCGCCCAAGCGTCTAGACGCTAGCTCGACGCCGCCCTGACGATTCCCGAAGATTGACGAGCCTCAGCGTCGAGCGCGCGTCTCAACGCTCACTCAACGCCGACAGCGTCGAGACGCTGGCCTAGCGTCTCGACGCTCCGAAGTCTGAAGCGCTCATTTGATGATCCACCCGAGAGCAAGCGTCGAGCGCAAGCGTCTCGACGCTCGCTCGACGCCGCGCAGCGTCTCGACGCTGCGCGAGCGTCTCGACGCTACCCCGTGCGCGCGCGCTGCCAATTTAGGGCGCAGCGTCGAGACGCTGCCCTAGCGTCTCGACGCTCCGCCGGCTTTAAAAGCCTTCTTCTCCGTTTTTTGCCGCACTTCTTCTTGGATTTTGGTTTTTCCACCATTGTTAGGCTCGGGTGGGAGCTTGAAACTTGTTTATCTTCCATTATACCTTCAATAAAGCTTCAACATTAGCGTTTTTGCTTGATTTGCACAACGGGGAGCTAAGGTAAGTGCTCTAATTTGAGGTTAGGGGTGAATTTTGATGCGTTTCATGAGGGTTCGTTCTTAATTCCGTGACTTAGCATGACTGATTGGGCGAATTTATTTCTTCTAAGCATATCACATGAATGTGTAAGAATGATTTAGGCCTAGACACCCTTGATTTCAAGCATGTTTGATTGTTAAAGATTATGATGCCGTGCCTCTCTTAATCGCCAAGTAACACGGATAAGTTGAGTCATAGATAATGTGGGTTTCCAGTTGATCTTTGGCGGCAATTTATCTTGAACGAAATAGGCAAATCGGAATATTAGCTCAGGCGTCCTAGTTAAACATCCGTCGTAATGCTCCCGTTACTGTCAATGAGTCAATATGGGTGGCGTTTGCTCCCTATTAATTCACTGCCACGTTTAATTAGAATCGTACATTCGTCTCTGTTCTTTACTTAATTTAGGATTGATCCCCTTAGATTAATAAAAGAACAGTCCGCTTTGCATTCCACGTTTCTAATTAATTATTTGGGTTACTTGTATTAGTAGTTTCGTGCAAGTAAATTACGTGTTCAATTATGCTCTTGCTAAGTATGTTTGAATCCCAATGAATTGAGTCGCATCAAAGTAAACCCCGACCCTTAAAATTAGGAGCACGTGTTCCGTTTAATTTTCCGCGCTTTACTTTTCGCATTTATTTTCCCGTTAGTTTATATTTCCTCAAACCCCCCAATTTAATTGCTTTCAAGTCTTAGTTGTAAAAACAAATAGAAATTAATTAAGAGGAAGTAATTTTGGTTCCCTGTGGTTCGACACCCGACTACCACTAGCTGCAAAGCTCTGTTGTAGCGGAGTTATAAATGTATTTTGGCAAGCCTCGACAGCTTGAATTTAGAGTACCCCAAAAGTACATCTACCAATGTGCTGACGGCCTGCTAAGGAAGTGTGTTTCAGCTGCTGAAGCGAAGTCTGTGCTGCAGCACTGTCACACATCTCCTTATGGTGGACACTTTGGTGGCCAAAGAACAGCTGCAAAGGTATTTCAGAGTGGCTATTATTGGCCAACGATCTTCAAAGATGCCCACAACTATGCCCACAGCTGTGATGAATGCCAAAGAACAGGTAACCTCAGTCGAAAGGATGAGATGCCCCTCACCTACATCTTAGAGTTAGAGCTCTTTGATGTGTGGGGCATTGACTTCATGGGACCATGCCCTCCATCATCAGGTAACCTTTACATATTAGTAGCAGTGGACTATGTGTCCAAGTGGGTAGAAGCCAAAGCATGTCCTAATAATGATGCCAAAACAGTCACCAACTTCTTGCATAGGCACATTTTTACTAGGTTTGGGACACCTCGTGCCATCATTAGTGATGAGGGGTCACATTTCATTAACAAGGCTATGGAGAGAGTGTTGGCTAAGTATAACATTAGACATAGAGTAGCCACTCCCTATCACCCACACTCAAATGGACAAGCTGAAATCTCAAATAGGGAAATTAAGAACATCCTAGAAAAAGTGGTCAAACCTAATAGGAAAGACTGGTCCTTCAAGCTTGAGGATGCACTTTGGGCTTATAGGACAGCATATAAGACACCCCTAGGTATGTCCCCTTATAGGCTGGTATATGGCAAGGCTTGTCACTTACCACTTGAGTTAGAAAACAAGGCATTTTGGGCCATGAAGGAATTGAATTTTTGTGTAAAGGATGCGGGGACACTGAGGTCTTTGCAATTACATGAGCTTGATGAGCTTAGGCATATGGCCTATGAAAATGCCAAGATGTACAAGGAAAAAACCAAGATTTGGCACGATAGTAGACTTAGAGTTAAGGACTTTAAGAAGGGTCAACTTGTTTTGTTGTTTAACTCACGGTTGAAACTATTTCCAGGGAAACTTAAGTCTAGATGGTCGGGTCCATTTGTCATTACTAATGTGTTTGTTCATGGTGCAATAGAGATAAAGAACTTGCAGCAAGGCCAACCATTCATGGTTAATGGTGCAAGATTAAAGCACTACTATGAGGAAGGAGATGTGAAGACTCTCTCGGCCTTCCTCTTGACTGAAGCATAACAATGAGAACGAGAGAGGACGAGTGATTGTTGTGCTCGTCAACATAAGGCTCATGCCTTAGTTTATTTTTTGCGATTTTCCGGTTATCATTTGTGTGTTTTGTTGTGTGATTTTAATTACGAATTTGATATTGTTTTTATTTCTTTTTGTAGGGAATCGAAAGAGGGAATCAAGGAGAGTAATCCCAGCTTTAAAAATCAAGAAACGATCGAGCCAAATAAAAGATACGGACGAGCAAAGAGTGCCATTTTGATGAAAAAATATCCCTAAAATTGCGCTGGAATTGCAGGATTCGCAAAATATAGCCGTTGGGATTTAGCCGTTGCCTTTATATCCGTTAGAAGGCGCTCGATCGATACGATTCTCTCATTCTCTAATTTCCAAGAAAACTGAGATTCTCTTCATCTTTGATCCTTCTCTCCAAACCTCCAAGATTCGACAATGGTGTCCACAAGGGCTGAAAGATCCGCAGCCAAGAAAAAGGCTGATGACGCAGCTGAAGCGGCTGCGAGGGAAGCACTTCTGACCCTTGCAGATGCTGGGGCTGTACGCACCGGACCTCTTCCCAAACTACCGATCCGTAGGAAGAAGTGGAGGGTTGTCACAGAAATCCCTGCTGGCCCTTCTGAGCCAGCGGGCACGCCCAAGAAGCGCCGGTGGAGTGTCGAGACGGCCGCCGAACCAAGCAAAACCAAGACTCCCTCTGTGGAGAGTCAAGAAACGGATCGTGCGTCCCACGAGTCGACCAAGAAGGGTTCGTCGCCATCTGCATCGCCTGCGCACAACTCTTCACCATCTGGACCAGTGCACAACCCAGAGCTTTCATCGTCACCGCCTGCACAGAGCCCTGAAACGCCGTCTTCACCACTGAATTCCGTGCAGACGCCTACAGCAGAGCAGAGTGCCACACCTTCGCACACGCCTCCACGGCCTGACCCTGAATTCCCATATGGGGAGTACCAGGAATCCACTCAGGGCAGTGGGGAAGGTGGTGAAGACGAGGTCTTCTCGCCTGCAAGGGAAGCTAGCCCAGAGAGTCCTGCACAGCAGGATGATTCCATGGAAGAGACGCTGGGGGCATGCCTGCAGCAGATCAACATTGAGGCAAAGCTGAAGAAGAAGAAGAAGGCCAAGATCCTTAAAGCCAAGCGATCCAAGAAACTAAAGAGGAAGAAGGCTAAGGAGGTGCCTTCATCAGAGAAAGAGAGCACCGAGCCTTCGCTCAAACGACTGAAGGTTGAGGCTGCCGAATCAGCCAAGCCATCAGATAAAGGGAAGGCAAAGCTCTACCCTGAAGACGAGCCTCAGTCAGTGAGGTATGTTTCCTCTGATGCTGAGTCCAGGGGTGCTGAGCTGAGGAAGAGGGAGTTGCTGCACGAGAAAGGCTTCCTCGACCGACCTGCTGACCTGCCGCAGTTCTTGCGCGCAGGAGTGATCAACCACGGCTGGGAGGAATTTTGCAGACCGCCCAATCCAGCCTACACGAGCATGGTGTATGATTTCTACGCCAATGTGCTCAGCCCTGAGGATGGCCTGTCTGTGGTCAGAGGGGTAGACGTGGATTTCTCAGCCAAGGCCATCAACGAAGCCTATGGTCTCAAGGGCCAAACACATACAGATTATGCACGGATCGTTGATGAGCCTACTGAGGCAGTGCTGGAGGAGGCCATTCGAACCATTGGCCAGCCTGAGGCAGCGTGGACTGTATCACGCAATGGGAGGCACACTCTCATGAGTGCCAACCTCACGGCTAAGGCGGCTGTTAGGTTTGCGTTCGTGAGAAGGAGATTGTCCCCAGTGACTCACGAGACTACAATCAACCAGAGCTGATCGCTGCTGGTGTATGCGATAATGAGAGGTCTCACGATCAACGTGGGAGAAGTCATCACTGCTGCTATTGCTGAGTGCGCCAAGAAAGGTAAGGGACCACTGTTTTTCCCTAACACAATAACCAAGCTATGTTTGCTTGCAGGAGTCCCCACCGAGCGCATGGAGCAGCAAATGGCTTACACAGGCCACTTGGAGCTGCCTGCTAGCCTGAGGCTGAAGAGGAAGGGGAATATGGAGTTTGAACTGGATAGGCTGGCTGCTGAACAGTCCCTATCCATGGCCTGCCTGATGGATATGCAGAGGAGAATGGCTCAATGGGCCACTTATGCGCAGGCTAGGGACAAGGAAGTTGCAGACCAACTTGGGTGCATCTTCCCTGATTTCCCTACAAATCTCCTAACTCCATGGGTGCCTCCACGACCACGACAACCAGATGAGGATGAAGAAGTTTGAGTGCTGGTTTGAAGTGCACTGAAGGGAGTATTGCTGTTCCCTTAGAAAAAAAAAACAATTTTCTGTTTTCTGATAGACTATGTGAATTACGCTGTCTTTTAGTACACTTTTGATCTGTTTTAAATGCTTAGTTTGATGTTTTTTCTTTTGTTTAGTATAGTCTGATGATAGGAGCCTAGGTAGGTTAGTTTTGTTTTATTTTTAGAAGAGCTTGAATGACTGGAAAGAGCATGCTTAGGGGCCTTAATCACTGTTATATCTGCCCCGACTTAATTGCGAAATAATTGCGGTACCCGCAATTTTCATGACTGAAAGCATGTTTTGGACTGTCTGTTTAGCTAGGCTGTAATCTGTTTAAATTCCATCTTTCGCTGCTATCATGACTGCCTTATATAGCTTATCTACAAGAATGCTGGATGAGTGTCATAGGACACCCTTTGCTAGTTTAAAATCAACCTCTAAAAAGCTCAGCATGCACAGCTTTAAGCCCTTAACTGTCTGTTTTTTTTTTTAATTTACTGCTGCTGTGATATTTTCTTTTCAATGTTCTGTCTATGCCTAGGGCTTTAGATTCTCTTTGTTTTACCTTAGACTAGATGCTTCTAGGATAGTTTGGGGGTGTGCCACCTCAGACACTCATTGGGGACAATGAGTAGTTGAAGTTTGGGGGAGGCCACCCTAGGCCTAGGAACATTCCTCTCTCCCTTAGAAACATAAGCATTCTTCTTTTCCTTTACAAAAAAAATGATGAACTGAAAAAAAAAAAATGAAAAATAGAATAAAGAGGGGGGTCTCTCTTAGGTTGCTAAGTAATCAGTGCCAAGTGTGTGACCCACAAGTGGCATTGCATCAAAAGGCAACTAAAGGAGAGGCCCCACCTAAGTAAGAAAAAGGGAAAAGAATAGGGAAGAAGAATGTATACCTAGGAGTTATAACTTTGTGGCTTAGGTGTCCTACTTAAAAAGAACTCTGATCCTCAATTAGCGAAGCACAAAGTTGTAACTTGTAGGGTTGTTTAGGGAGATGAGTGTTTTTCCAATGTAGTGATGCCAGGGTTTAGGTTGTTCTTTAAAGTACTACTGTCACCGTTAATACTAAGACTGGCATGACTCTAAGGAATCCTAGACACATTAAAAATAAAGCTAGAAGCATGTACTGAGTCTGAGGTAAAGCTAGGCAGAGTTTGAAACCTTAGGGATAGTGGCATGATATGACAAAAGTAAATAGATCAGTTGTAAGAAGTAAATGAAAGCAGGTAAGTGTTAGGCAGGCGAAGTCAGAAGAAGCTAGATAAGAGGGTAGTTTTAAACTGAGAAGTGTGTCACAGGACAGCAGTGCTATAGATAGGGATATAAGGGAGTCAGTAGGTGGTTAAAGAAGAAGAAACAGCAGCCTAGGTAAGTCCTTAGTATGCTTGAGGACAAGCAAAACCTTAAGTTTGGGGGTGTGTTAAGTCTCTGAAAGTGACTTATTTAGGACCCATTTAACTTAAGAAGATGTACACTTTTAGGTGTTTTTGATAGCATTTAGCCTAAACCTATGCTTAAATATGAGAATGAGAAGAAGGTAGCTAATTTAGGACTTTTGTACAATAGGAAAGAAAATGGTTGAAAACCGAAGGAAAAGAATGAAAAAAAGCTGCATTGCGACAGCATTGCGAAAACATTGCTGAAGCCGCAATTATTCAAGTGAAAACCGTAAGTTGACTAATCTGTTTCTGTTAATTTCCGTAATTTCAGGGATTCGTTCTTTCTCCTCCATCCATTCTGATATATGACGTTGAAGATTGATGGTTCTCCTTGGCCCAAACGCACCTGCAAACTACTATAAAAGGGGGTCAAAGTCGGAGGTTCAGTCATCATCCGAAAGCGTAGAGTCTTCTCGCAGTCCATCTTTTCGCCCTGTTTTCCTTTGCCGTCTGTTGGAGTGAGAGTCTCAGCTGTTGGAATCGATAATCTGATAGGAAGGAGAGGAGATTCTTCTTCTCTCTCGATTGGATTCATCCAAGCAAGGCTGACCTTTCATCCCCTTCATTCGAGGCGACTGCAACGAGGCTTCCAAGCGTCATTTCCTGCTTTCTGTTCTCCTTTTCTAATTTCCAGCTTTGATCAGTTGTTGTTTCTAGTTTAGTGTTCTATCTACTGCATTTCGTTGTTGTCTGTCTTTGAATTATTTCCTTTAAGTTTCCTTTTTTCCGTTCAACATTCAAAGTAATCAAATTGCAAGACTTCATTTCACAGTTTCCATCTTCTGCTGCTACGGTTTTGTCTTACTGTTTGGAGTATATTTCCCTTCTAAGCATGTCTGTTTTATCTTACATTTCTGTTCTCTATATATCCATGAGTAGCTAAGTCACTTAGGGGCATGCTAATGACAGAACTATAGGCTAAAAAAACGTGAACCAAGCATGTAGGATAGCTCTCGAAGCATTGATTGTATGTAAGCTTCATCCCACGGGCAATTTCGATTGGCCATCCATTTTGTCCAAAGAACTCCTAACCTCTGGAAGGAGTAAGAGTTCAGAGTCGTATAATCATGCTAGCCTTTCATGGTAACCAGGAAACGGCCTAGGAATAGGCGTTTCCCTAGTACAAACTAAACACTTCTGTTTTAACAAGATGCTTAAGACCTTACTTTGAGTTGAGTAAACTAAAGAATCTAATGCATGGAATCGGACGATACATGAGATAGATTGAGTTTGATGCATAGAGAGTAGATCCAGTGCTTGAGAATCGTATAAAAATGCCTATAGGATAGTCATTAGTAGCCCTTAATTCACCCATTTACACACTTTCGCTGTTATTCAATTGCGGTAAAATTGCGGTATCCGCAATTCTGCTAAGTTACCATTCTGTTTAGCTGTTTTCTTCTTCGTTTATTAATTCCATCTCTTGTCTTTTGAGTCTAATTTCAACTTGCATTTGTTTATGTTGCATTCCTTACACATTCAGCAAAAATTAGATAATTAAAAACCAATTTTACCCCATCAAAACCACCCCTTCTTTCTTAACAAATACACTTCGTGAATAGCTAAAATTAAGTCTCTGTGGAAAAAACGAATGAAATATACTTACTACTTGCTGTGAGACCATGTATGCTTGCATGTTCTGAGTGCTCTCTCTCTACCTTCTTGCTTATTTATTCTTTAACACATTGAGCACGCAACAGCCACCCCATGACAGGTTTGGGTGGTTCCTCCAACCAGGGTTGTAAGTATTGGAATAGGGGTTGTTCCTAGGCTGCTGCTGGCTTCCAATGTAGCAGACTGAGGATGGATTCCCAGGGCAGTATTCATATGGGTGCCCTTCCCCACAGAATCCACAGATAAGTGCCTCGCCTTGACTTGGTTGGGTGCCCATTGACATGGCTGTGGCGGTATTGGCACTGGTTTGGAGATTGGCCTGAGCCATTTGCTTAACTAGGTTGGTCAGGGCGTTTATTTGGGTGCTCATGGCGCTAAGAGCATCCTTGTCTTGAGCTCTAGTCGGCTCGACTGGATCATCTGACCACCTACAGTGAGATGTTGAGATCTTCTCCAGGATCTCATAAGCTTCGTTGTAACTCTTGGACAACATGGAACCACCAGCAGATGAATTTAGAACTTGCCTAGTGCTGGGGTTGCATCCTTTGAAAAAGACCTCTATTTGGATGCACCATGGGATGCCATGATGTGGACATTTAATGAGAAGATCTTTGAATCTTGTCCAAGCTTCGTGAAGAGACTCACTTGGAGCTTGTTTGAATTTGATGATATCATCACGAAAGGTAGAATTCCTATCTGGTGGGAAATATTTGACTAGGAATTTTTCTGCTAAGTCTGTCCAATTGAGGACAGATCCAGAGGGTAATGAGTTTAACCACGTTTTGGCTTTGTCCCTCAAAGAGTAAGGGAACAGATATAGCCTCAAGGCTTCTTGGGAAACTCCAGGGATCAGGAATGTGTCACTAACTCCTACGAAGTTTCTAAGATGGTTGTGGGGGTCCTCATTTTCCATTCCAAAGAATTGTCCCACAGTGGACAACATTTGGAACATCACTGGCTTTAACTCGAATGAGTTGGCAGTGATCTCAGGACGGATTATGCTGGGGTTCAGCTCCCCAGGCATAGGTACTAGGTAAGAAAGTATGGCGCTATCCTTATCATTCGCTATTTCGATGGGATTGCGAGTGACAGGCACCAGGTTTTGATCTCTTCTATCCATTTCTTCTTGAGGAGATTGCGGTAACCTTGCGGTTTCAGCAATTAATGGAGGTAATGAAGGTTGTTTAAAGAGGCGTTTCTTGGCTCTATTCCTAGCTCTAAGTAATCTCTCGGGCTCAGGGTTGAACTCTAGATCACTACTTGGAGGTTCATTCATAAACTAACCTAAATGGTACCTGAAAAAGAAATGAAAATGGATCAGTTTCAATGGAAAATAACTTGGTGTTTCAAACTTAACTAACTTCGTTTTCACTTAAATAAATCCCCGGCAGCGGCGCCAAAAACTTGTTGCGTGCTCAATGTGTTAATAAGAATAAGCAATAAGAGAGAGAGAGCACTCAGAACATGCAAGCATACATGATCTTATAGCAAGTAGTAAGTATATTTCATTCGTTTTCCCACAGAGACTTATTTTTAGCTATTCGCGAAGTGTTTTGTTAAGAAAGAAGGGGTGGATTTGATGGGGTAAAATTGGTTTTTAATTGTCTAATTTTTGCTGAATGTGTAAAGGGTAGTAACATAAACAAGAACAAGTCAAAGCAAAACTAAAATGAAAAGAAACGAAATTAATAAATGAATGCAAAGACAGCGAAACAGAATGGAAACTTAGACGGAATTGCGGAGACCGCAATTCTACCGCAATTACAATGACAGCGAAAGTGTGTAAATGGGCGAATTAAGGGCTACTAATGACTATCCTATAGGCATTTTTATACGATTCTCAAGCACTGGATCTACTCTCTATGCATCAAACTATCTCAATCTCATGTATCGTCCGATTCCATGCATTAGATTCTTTAGTTTACTCAACTCAAAGTAAGGTCTTAAGCATCTTGTTCAGGCAGAAAGATATGGTTTGTACTAGGGAAACGCCTATTCCTAGGACGTTTCCTGGTTACCTTGAAAGGCTAGCATGATAATATGACTCTGAACTCTTACTCCTTCCAGAGGTTAGGAGTTCTTTGGACAAAATGGATGGCCAATCGAAATTGCCCGTGGGATGAAGCTTACATACAATCAATGTTCGAGAGCTATCCTACATGCTTGATTCACGTTTTTTAGCCTATGGAGTTGTCATTAGCATGCCCCTAAGTGATTTAGTTACTCATGGATATAAGGAGAACAGAACTAAAGGATAAAACAGACATGCTTCGAAGGGAAATGTGCTTAAAACAGTAAGGGAAAGCAGTAGAATGAAAAGGCAGAAACTGTGAAATGCGGAATTGAAACTTGATTACTTGATTGTTTGAATAGACAAAAGAAAGCTTAAAGCAAAATGACAGAGAGACAGATCACAACGAATTATCTTAATCTAGCTATTGGAAAAGAAACAACAACAAGGCAGAGTTGGAAAAATAGAAATGAAGAACAGAAAGCAATAAACAGTTCGAATGACTCGTTGCAGTCGCCTCGAATGAAGGATGAGAAAGGACAGCCTTGCTTGGATGAATCCGATCGGGAGAGAAGAAGAATCTCCTCTCCTTCCTATCAGATTATCGATTCCAACAGCTGAGCTTCGCAAACCAGCAGACGGCAAAGGAAAACAGGAGAAAAGATGGACTGCGAGAAGACTTCTACGCTTTCGGATGCTGTTGAACCTCCGACTTTGACCCCCTTTTATAGTAGTTTGCAGGTGCGTTTGGGCCAAGGAGAACCATCAATCTTCAACGTCGTATATCAGAATGGATGGAGGAGAAAGAACGAATCCCTGAAATCACGGAAATTAACAGAAAAAGATCAGTCAACTTACGGTTTTCACTTGAATAATTGCGGCTTCAGCAATGTTTTCGCAATGCTGTCGCAATGCAGTTTTTTCATTCTTTTCCTTCGGTTTTTAACCCTTTTCTTTCCTATTGTACATAAGTCCTAATTTAGCTACCTTCTTCTAATTCTCATATTTAAGCATAGGTTTAGGCTAAATGCTATCAAAAACACCTAAGAGTGAACATCTTTCTAAGCCAATTGAGTCCTAAAAAGGTCACTTTTGGAGACGTAACAGTGATGCGCCACGGACGCTAAAGCAACTGGCAGCGACAGATCTGAACCTGCAGCCTTTGTGCATAAACTACCCCGTGGTAGCAGGTAACTTCGAATTAAAGTCAGGTTTAATTCACCAGTTACCTTCTTTTCATGGCAATGCAGGTGAGGACGCGAACAAACACCTGATGGAATTCCATTGCGTCTGCGCGGGGATGAAGCCCGCGGGAGTCACCGAGGAGCAGTTGAACATGATGGCATTCCCCTTCACGCTCAAGGACAAGGCCAAGGATTGGCTATATTACCTGCTCTCCGGATCGATCACCACGTGGCAGGATATGAAGCGGGTATTTTTGGAAAAATACTTTCCCGCATCCTTGGCCACGACACTGCGGAAGAGGATTTATGGGATCACCCAGGATGTCGGTGAGTCCCTGCACGAATACTGGGAGCGATTTGGGCGCCTGTGCGCCAGCTTCCCACATCATCAGATTGCCGACCAACTGCTTATCCAGTACTTTTATGAGGGGATGACGCCCCATGACCGGCAAATGATTGATGCAGCGAGTGGCGGGGCATTGATTGACAAGACCCCAGTTGAGGCCAAGCAGTTGATAGAGAATATGGCAACCAACTCGCAGCAGTTGGGTATTCGGGGGCAAAGACAAGTCCACAGCGTGGCTCAGAGCCACGAGATGACTGAGATGAGGGCCCAAGTGGCCGAGATAGGAAATATGCTGAAAAAGATCGTTGGAGGAACCCGCGAGGCGGAGGAGGTCAATGCGATCGGGGGGTACGCTTCCAACCCGAGGAAGTACGACCCATATTCAAACACGTATAACCCCGGTTGGCGCGACCACCCTAACTTTAGCTATGGGAACAGGGAAGGACAATCTCGCTTCCAAGGCCAGTCTCATGATAGGCCTAATTCTTCCACCCAGGCTCAAGCCTCGAGCTCCTCCAGCTCACTAGAAGAGATGGTCAGGACCATCGTGACGAGCACCAGCCAATTTCAAAAAGAAGCTCGTGAAGAGCTTAATTCTCACAAGGCCGAGCTGCAGAATCTGAACAAGCAGCTGACACAAATGGCGGTGTCTATCAGTAAGATTGAGAGCAAGAGCTCAGGGAAGCTTCCTTCCCAAACCACGGTCAACTCATGTGAAAATGTGAGTGTTATTCAGCTTAGGAGTGGGAAGTCACTTTCCACTAGAGCTGTGAAGGAAGCTACGGACAGCCTGAACAAGTCCGCCCCGCCTGCTCCCGAGATTCAGAATGAGAAAAGAGATGAGAAGGTCAGGGTACCTGAGGATGTTGCCAGAGCACCATTCCCGAGTAGGCTTGCGAAGCCTACTTAGGAATCCGATGACGAGGAGGTCCTTCGTACCTTCCAGAAGGTGATGGTAAATATCCCGCTCCTAGAGGCAGTCAGTCAAGTGCCCAAGTATGCGAAATTTCTAAGGAGCTGGTGCACGAAGAAAAGGAAGTCCAGAGGGACTGAGATGAGAAAAGAGAATGTTTCTGCTATACTCCCAGGTACGTTGCCTGCCAAGTGCAACGATCCAGGTACCTTTATTATCCCTTGTATGATAGGTAGTAAGGTCGTTCATAATGCCATGCTAGACTTAGGCGCCTCTGTGAATGTTATGTCTTATGCATTGTTTCTTGATTTGAATTTAAATGAATTGCATGAGTGTAACGTGTCTGTCCAGTTGGCTAATGGGTCAAGCATATGTCCTAGGGGTAAAGTAGAAGATGTTCTGGTTAGAGTTGGGGATATGATGTTCCCCGCTGATTTCCTTGTGTTAGACATGAATGAGAAGTCATCGCATGCCTCATCCTCTATGTTGTTAGGACGCCCTTTTCTTAAGACCGCTAAGGTCAAAATCGATGTGTTTAAGGGCGTCGTTTCGTTAGAGTTTGATGATATTTTGCGTGAGTTCTCATTATTTGATAGGAAATCTGCTGAGAATGTTTCTGTTGTTGAGCATGACGAGAATGGGAGTCTACCCTCGAGCTTGAGGGATGGTTCCCATGTCTCGGTGAAGAAATCTGATTTAAATTTGAGTGATAACACTGCTTGTTTTTGCACTAACAGTTCTGATATTCACGTGCCCGAGGCACGAAGAGTGCAAATTGTTTCAAATTTTCATTACAAGAAAGGTGTGGATGAGGACAAGTTTGGATCGTCCCCCGCACTTACAGACTATGGATGAGTCTGTGGAGAGAATACAGTCGAGCAAACGACTTTAAAAATTCTGCGCTTCTCGGAGGCACCCGAGCGATGGACTGTTTTTATGCTTTAGTATAGTTGCTGTTTTTTTTTTTGTTTTATTGCTTTTAGATTAACTTAGTTTTAATTTGCTTGCTGTTTTTTTTTTAGGAATCGAGGAAGAGAAGACAATTTTGGGCTTCGATGCTTTTGTGCGCCGCTTCCTCGCCCTCGCCAGCTTCACAAAGAGTCAGGGAAGTGTACTTCTTCTTCCCTTTTACTTTGTTTTATCTGACTGTGATGGCATTGGGGACAATGCCATATTTTGAATTTGGGGGTGGAGATGGTCTGATGGATTTATGCATGTGTAGTTCGTTGAGAAGTGCTATATTGATATTGAAGTGCTTGGGACTCTGTTTACTGTTTTCTAACGATGATAGCCTAGGAAATGCATGTTGAAAATTTGAGCATGTTCATAATCGAGTTTTTGCATGAGTTTTGCGTTTATTGGGTTCATGTCAAAAATTTTAAAATTTTTTCTGTTGCTCCCTTGCACATATTGAGCACTTAGCAACCCCTTCCTAGATTGCGTAGGCTCGAAAAATTGCATGTAGCACTAATTCTCGTTGTCACCCCGAAAGGCACCCATAGGTAGCTTGTTGCATGAGAGTTAGTGGTTAGTTAATTGAGAAAGCATGTGCTTAGCCTAATTTAAAAAAAAAATAGAAAAGCATGTTTGATAGAAAATTCCTCTCGAGGCGCTCCTCTTTCTTATTAGCGCTTAAAGAAGTGAGCGTCAGTCCTTAAAAACGTGAAGCTTTGGCCAAAGTTTGACGTGTTAGGCAGCTCGAGTTGAAAAAAAAAAATGAATAAAGTTGGTTCAAAGAACCTTGAGAATGAGTACAAAGTACTTGTAAAAAGAAAAAAATGAATGAGAAAAATGATTAGGTCTCTTAATTTGCTTCTCTCTCGTGTAAGTCAAGTTTAGACTGTTCTTAAACGCTAGAAGTAGGGGGGAAACAGGATGTGCGCTGCATGTGGGTTTTCCGGGTTTATGTGAGTTTAGGAGTGGTTGGCTAGCACACACACACGTTAGGGGGCAAAAGTTAATTTTTGATATGTTCGTAGTAAATGCATGAACAAAATGCTTCCATGATAATGTTGTGTTTAAGTTTCCAATATGCATGGAGGTTTGAGTTAGTTGCATGTAGGCGCGTCCTTAGAGTCAATATCTTTGTACTGCTTGCTCGAGGACTAGCAATGTTTAAGTTGGGGGTGTTTGATAACTCCATTTTGGAGCTATTAAATACTTCCTAAGTATAGCTAAAGTCCGCGTTTAATTGGTTAATATATCTCGTTTGTAGGAGAAATGCGGCAAAGAGCTCGTGCGTCCGTTGGGCCCGTTCGAGTGCTTAAAGTGGAGTTTTAATGCCCCGGGAGTGCGTCGGGAAAGGGGAAGTTGATCCGTGAAGAAACGGGCCAAAACTGCCTAGGAGAGGCAAAGTTCCAGCCCCCAAACCCGAGAGCCAGCGTCGAGCTATAGCGTCGAGACGCTGGCTCGACGCTGGAAAAACCCGAGAGCAAGTGTCGAGTGATAGCGTCGAGACGCTAGCTCGATGCTGCCTGGCGTCGAGACTCTGCTTTGCGTCGAGACGCTTCGGAGGAGGCGCGCGCAGGAAATTTATCGGGGAAGCGTCGAGACGCTGACCCAGCGTCGCGACGCCATCGAAGGCGCGCGCGGATTAATTAGGGCGCAGCGTCGAGACGCTGGCCTAGCGTCTCGACGCTACGTCGATTACAGATGCTGTAAAAGACGTTTTCTGCACTTTTTTTAGGCATTCTTCACCATTTTTGAGTCTCTCTTCTTCCTCTTCATCTCGTTTTTCTTAGTTCTCTTCAAGCTCCGCCATTGTTGGCATGTTAGAGAGCTTTCTTTACCTTGTAATACGTTGATGACACCTTCCATGGCCATTGGTGGAGCGGAATTGACAACCCGCGCCATGAGCGGCTAAGGTAAGGGTGAACGGTTTGGGAATAGTTAAGGGATGTATTGTTAGACTTTTCAATTTTGATAATCTATACATTTGATGATGCATATTGGTGGTTGTTCATTCGCATTTGTCTTTCTTGCTTAATCCAACGCGCATGTTTGATTCCTACGATTGACACTCGAGTCGTCTTGCATGTTGTGTATGTTAAAGAGTAGCGATGTCGTGCCTCTCACTGCTCGACTAAGTAACACAGGAAGATAAAATTAAATCGAAGTATCGAGTTGTGTAGGATAGTTGTTGATTGCATACAGCGTTTGCGGGCAATCTACTAGCAATTAGAATTCACGCTTGAATGTTCGTCGCGGTTAGCTAGTGACTGTCTAGATTTATCTTAGGGCTGATCACCTTAATGTAAGTTTGGATAACGTATAATTGGAACTGTGTGGTCTGATTAAAATCTATGGAGTCGGCTACCTTGGGGCTTCTCGGGTAGTCGTCCGTGTGTGAAATAAACTGCATGCCATGAATTCAGTATTAAATGATAAATTGAATTTGTCTAGCAATCAATCTCGAAACTCCCAAACCGTGCACGCGTTTTTCTGCTTATTATTCTTCCGTTAGCATTTAACTGTTTTCCCTTGCATGTTAAACAAATCCCCCGTTACAAAATCAATCAATTAATTTCAATCTCATTAGTAATTTCAATCTACCTTCTCCTTGGATCGACCCTGTTACCACTGGCTGCAAAGCCTTGGTTATAGGCTTTATAAATTGTATTTTAGCAAGCCTCGACAGCTTGAGTTTATAGCGATAGTTCAAAAAATATCGATACCACTATCTCATGCACGATAGGTAGTAAAATTGTTAAAAATGTCATGCTTGACCTGGGTGCATCTGTAAATGTCATGTCTTATGCGTTATTTCTAGATCTTAAATTAAATGAATTGCATGAGATTGATGTGGTTGTTCAATTGGCAAACGGGTCTTGCATATGTCATAGGGGGAAGGTCGAGGATGTTCTGGTTAGGGTAGGAAGCATGATGTTTCCTACAGAATTTTTGTGTTAGATATGAATGGGAAATCTCTGAATGTATCGTTGATAGCTCCATTTTGGAGCTATATTTATGTCCCTAATTCATGCTAATTATTTGCTTAATCTTGTTTATATATGTTGATTATAGGTGTTCGTCGGTAAATTGTTCTCGGACCCGTTTAACGTCGTCCGAGGCTCAATATCACGTTTTAAGGTCCTAAGAACACCTCGGGGAAAGAATGATGCAAAAATATGAAGAATTGACGTTTTAGGAAGTTCAAAGGTAAAATTCCATGCAAAAACCCAAGAGCAAGCGTTGAGTAGGGAGCGTCTAAACGCTGGCTCAACGCTGCCTAGCGTCGAGACGCTGCGCCAAGCGTCTCGACGCTCCGAAGTCTAAAGCGTCATCTGCAATTTCCACCCGAGAGCAAGCGTCGAGTGAGTAGCATCGAGACGCTCGCTCAACGCTCCACAGCGTCCCGACGCCGCCCAAGCGTCTCGACGCCACCCCGACTCAGCGCGCTGGAATTTTAGGGCGCAGCGTCGAGATGCTGCCCCAGCGTCTCGACGCTACGACGGAATATATATTAAAAAGTCCGTTTTCCAGCAGCCATCTCCGTCTTCTTCCTCGGGCTCCGCACCATTTTTTAAGTTTTTCAAGTTATTTCCACCATGGGAGAAGCCATGGAGCTTGGATTGGAGCCACTTCAAGTCACATCCATCATGAGTGAGTAGTTTATAGCGTTTTGGCTTGGGATTGTAAGGGATTAATGTAATTAGCAATTTTGATGAGGTTTATGCTTTAATTTCTTATTTAGTTTGAACATTGGTTGAATTAGTTCTTTCTTCTATGCATATTATATGAACATGTTTGATTGATAGGAGTAGACGACTTTGATTTCAAGCATGATTCATTAGTTAAAGATTATGATGTCGTGCCTCTCTTAATCGCCAAGTAACATGGATTGACGATGTCATAGAGCGCATAGGCTTCCTTGCGTTCTTGGCGTTCGTTCTTCTCGAAGAAGAAATTAAAATCGATACACTAATTTGGCTTCCACGTTAGATAATCGTCGTAGTTAGCCCGTTGCTATCGATTGGTCTTGGCAGAGCGTTGGCCCCCAATGTCCAGTCGATATGCTTAATTAGCATAATTTATTGTGCCTAATTATTATCCATGGGGCGTGTCTGGATTGATTTATCGATCGAGACGAATTGTGTATTCATCCGCATGTTTAGCTAAAATTTTCTGTTAACCTGTGATCCAATAATTCGCTAATTCTTAGTCCCGAACATCCCAAGTCGAACGCTCCGTTAGATCAATTTTTCCCTTTTTGCGTGAATTTTCCGTTAGCATATTTCAACACAAAATTCCCCCAATTTGTTTATTTCTTTTGTTTGCAAGTTTAATTAAAATTAAGTTGAGTTGGCATAAATCTCTGTGGACCGACCCCGTTATCACTAGGCTACTAATCGCTCGGTGAAATCGGGTAATTACAAATTTATTTTGGTTGGTCTCGACAACCCGATATTTGGCGATTGTTCCAAAATATCGCTACCAAAATTGGCGCCGTTGCCGGGGAATTAAGGTTAATTCGTCCTAATTTAGATTTAATTTGTAGACTTTTTGAATTTTTATTTTAATTTGTTTATTCTTTTATTATTTGCAAAATTTGATTTGTTTGTTAAGTGTGCTAGAGTGCGAAATTTGAATTGAGAAAATGGAAGTTCCTATGGATGGCGATGAGGCTGAAGCTTAGCTAACACTCAGACAGTGGGCGTCAGTTGATTTGGACTGCCAACCTTCGTGCATTTCCTACCCGGAAATCACAGGTAAGTTTGAGCTTAAATCTGGTCTAATTAATCAATTGCCTACTTTTTGTGGTGAAACAGGCGAAAATCCCATCAAGCATGTAAAAAACTTCTAAATGGTGTGTTCTCCTATGAGGCCGAGCGAAGTGACTGAAGATCAACTCAACTTGAGGGCCTTTCCATTCACTTTGAAAGGGAAAGCACGAGACTTGCTGCATTATTTACCTTCGGGGATGTTGCGTGCTCAGTGTGTGTGTGAATTAGTTGCAAAGAGCACTCAGATCATGCAAGTATACATGGTCTGCAGCAAGTGATAAGTATAATTTATATCGTTTTCCCACAGAGACTGGGTTGAGTGACTAGCGATTTGGTGCGTGTTAAAATAGATAAGGTAACTCGAAATGAATGGATTTTGGGTTGAGGCACAAAATTATAAAGGATGCAAGGGAAATGCAAAGTTAACACCAAGCAAAATAAGCTAAAGGAAACTATGATGTTGAAAAAAATAGTATTGCGGGTCTCGCAATACTTTCGCAATGGATTACAAGACTGATAAAATACTAAGGTAAAGGCAGAAAGTGATATTGCGGTTCTCGCAATATTCTCGCAATAAACTAGCAACGATTAAACTCTAAAATGAAGACAGCAAGGTTGGCTTAAGAGTCCTCTATAGGCATTTAACTATGATCATTCAGCAGCAAATTAACATCTCATGCATCGTTCTAGCTAGATCTCATACATCTTCCGATTATATGCATTAGATTCTTACATTACTCATGTCCAAGTAAGGCTAAAAACCCATTTATAAATGCATGCTAACAAACGTGCTAGGAGAATGCCTATTCCTAGGCCACTCTCTTTACTACCATGAAAGGCTAACATGAATGAACGACTCTGAATTCTTACTCCTTCCAGAGTTTAGGAATTCTTTAGACAAAATGGATGGCCGGTCGAAATTGTCCATGGGATGAAGATCACATTCATTCAATGCATTCATGCTACTTTACATGCTGAATTCACATACGCATAACCTACAGATTCATCTCTAGCAAACTTCTATGAACTTAGCTACTCATGACTTTAGAACTCGAAAAAATTACTTGACTACTCATGGAATGAAGAACTCAAGAAAACTAATTGATTACTCTTAAAAGGAAAATCACATAACAATTCGTGAAGTATCCATACGTCAATCAGAAAGCAATAGTTAAAGGGAAAAACAGTAGATGATCCGAACAGAACTTAAAGGAAATAGTAGCTAATTCGGAAAGCGATTTAAAGAAAGCAGTAATGGAGTGAAGATCTTCTAAGCCGTGATTCGCCGCAGATGAAGGAGAAGATTAGTTGATCTTGGGAATGAATTCAATCAGAAGATAAGATTTATCTTCTCTTCTTCCTTTCGAATTATCGACGCCAAGGGCTTTCGTTTCTTCAATAAAACAAACGGGAGAACAGGAATTTCGTCTTCGGGTTTGGCCTTTGTCGATTCTCTTCACTGTCGAGATATGTATTTCCTTCTTCATCTAGCTCTTTATATAGCCTCCAGAGGTTCCATCAGCTGCGGATCTCCATCCAAATTGAGGTAACAACCTCACACGTGGCAGCAGCAGGAAGGGTTGGCGGCTGGAAAAACGCAGCAGCGAAGACTGGTGTTGCGATTGCGTTGCGATCGCAATGATCTGTCTCCAGCTGCTCTTCGTCTGATTCCATTGCGTGCTTCGCAAAACTTCAGCAATACATCTGCAAGGCATTACTTAGACATTTTTTCATCAATTTACTCACTTATTCGTAGCTTTTCCACATAAGCCTTAAATTAACAACATTTCACAAAATGTCACGATTAGACACATATTATGCTTACTTCTAACTAAAATGCTCAAGAGATTTCATGAATATCACGTATTTAAAGCCCTAAATAACACTCATTTAATTTGGAGAGGTAACACACCCCCAAACTTGAGTTATTGCTAGTCCTCGAGCAATACAAAGTCTTATTTTCCCTCTTTTTTTCTCTGCCTACTCGTGTCTTTTATCTCCACCTAACTAACTTGCTGATTCCCTCGGCTTACTGTCAAAGGCATTGCTGTCCTGTGACACCCTTCAAGCTAAAACTAACTTCATGTTTTGTCATTCTGAATTCCCTTGCCTTTAAAACCTTCAGTTTTTACTAACTCCTCACCTTCTGGTTTATCTGCCTATATCATCAAGCACATTGTGCAGTCATCCCTAAGCTTTAAAATCTACCTAGCTGTAACTCAAACTCGGTACATGCTTCTAAGTTTTTATTCTTTTATTACCTAAGAATCCTTAGAGTCATGCCATGCTTAGAACAAAACAAGTATCAGAGTACAAAATCCATAGAACAGTCTAAGCCATGGCATCACTTCTATTTTAGGACAGACACTCATCTCCCTAAACAAGCCTTCTAGTTATAGCCCTGTGCTTAGCTACTTAGGATCAGAGTTCAGTATATAGGACATTTAAGCACCTAAGGCTGCAACCTTCTGGCATACATTCTTCTTCTTTGTTTTATTTTTCCTTCTCTTCTTTTTTTTTTTTTTTTTTTGGCAAAGTCCCCACCTTGAGTTGCCTTTTGATGCAGTGCCACTTGTGGGTTACACAAATGGCCTTGATTACTCAGCATTCCTAGAAGAAGACAATGTTCTTTTCTTTTTCTTTCTCTCTTTGCTTTTTTCTCTTTTTTTTTTTTTCAAAGAAGAACAATGCATATTTTACTAAGGGAGAGAGGAGTATTCCTAGGACTAGAACCTGCCTCCCCCAAACTTTGACTTCTCATTGTCCTCAATGAGGGTATGGGGTGGCACACCCCCAAACTTATTTTAGAAGAATCTAGTCTATGTTAAAAATAGACAGGTTTTAAACATCCAAGGGATAGAATGGCTCTCTTAGTTCAGATAACACATCAGTAGAGGTTTATTAACAACAAAAGGTAAGGTCTAACAGGGTCACGTGTTTATAAACTTATTGAAGCTAATTCAACCTTAAAGAGTGTACTCGACACTCATCCAGCAAACTCAATAAACAGACCACAAAGAGACATCACAAATGCAGCCAAGTAGAGTTAAGGACAGAACAAGATAGCAGAAAGTCATTACGCAATAACAACATGCTTGGTTATTACTACTGAGACATGCTGATTAATACAAAAACATGCTTGAAAGGGCTTTGTGGAGTACGCAATAAAATCGCAATGACATTAACAGAGCAGATATAGCAGTGATCAAAGCTCCTAGCTATGCTAATTCTATTGTGGCCCATGGGGCTTGTGGAAATTTAAAAACAACCGCACATAACTAACTGTCCTAAGCTAATTTAAACTAATCCTACTCTAAACTAAGCTATTCTACTAAAACTAAAAACAAACAGCAATTTGATATCTTGGGGGGGGGGGGGGGGGGTAACCAGTTACAGAAAAGAAGGTTTGAGGGAGATAAGAATTACTCCCTCGAATGCCGTCAAACCATGGCATTCATTCATTTCCATCTCCTTCTTCTTCATCACTCTTCTCCACACTTGGAGGCATCCAGGGGCTCAGAAAACCAACAGGGAATGTAGGAAATTCGCACCTCAGGTGCTCAGCTAATTCCATATCCCTTGCTTGAGAGTACTGAGCCCATTGGGCTAGTTTTCTCTGTATGTCCATCAACCAGGAAATGGACATGGACTGAGCAGCCCCAAGACCATCCAGCTCAATCTCCATATTGCCCTTCCTTCTCATCTTCAAATCGTTGGGCAGCTCTAGGTGGCCAGCATAGGCCAACTTCTTCTCCTCTTGTGTTACAGCCACACCTGCGTGAAGACACAGTTTGGTGATAGTGTTGGGGAAAAAGAGTCTGCCCTTCCCTTTCTTTGAACATTCAATGATTGAGGCAGATATGATCTCGCCCACATCAATGGTGAGCCCTTTCATAATTGCATACATCAACAAGGACCTCCCCTGATTAATGGTCGTCTCATGTGTGACAGGAGATACCCTTCTTCGAATCAAGGAGAACCAAATGGTTGCCTTGTCCTTAAGTGCTGCACTCATGAATGTGTGCTTCCTCTGTTTAGAAACCGCCCACGCTGCCTCAGGCTTGCCTATTATGCTCAATGCCTCCTCCAGGACTGCCTCAGATGGTGTGGCCATGATCCTTACATACTCCGAATTCTTATGCTCCCTGAGGGCATAAATTTCATTGATCGCCTCGGGGGAGAAGTCTATCTCAACGCCCCTTACTGTGGAATAGCAGCCTTCGGGGTGAGTGAGGTTGGCGTAGAAGTCATAGACCATATCTGAGTAAGCTTGGATCGGTGGCCTACACAATTCGTCCCAACCATGATTTGCAATGCCTCCGCGCAAGAATTGCGGTAGGTTCGCAGGAGAATCCAAAAATCCTGTTTCGTGGAGGAGATCTCTTTTCATTAAGGTCATACCTCTAGCCTCTGCAGCCTTAGACACATACCTCTCAGCTGGAGGTTCGTCTTCTTGAAACATCTTCCTTGTTTCGTGGTTCAGTCTTATGCAAACTCATTGCACAGGACGCCCCCACTCGCATGTCTCCACATGAACGATTTCGGATCACATCGTTTGAACTATGCAAAGTGGGTCGCGTCCAATAGTGTCCCCAAGATAAGTGTTGCGTGCTCAGTGTGTATGTAAATTAGGTGAGAAGAGCACTCAGATCATGCAAGTATACATGGTCTGCAGCAAGTGATAAGTATGTTTTATATTGATTTTCCATAGAGACTAAGTTGAGTAAATGTCGATTTTATGCTTGTTAAATTAGTTAAGGTCACCAGGAATGAATGGATTTTGGTTTGAGACACGAAATTGCAAGGACACAAAGAAAATGCGAAGATATGGTAATGCACAAGAACTATAGAAACTCCAATATATAAAACTGGTAATGCGGGACTCGCAATACCTTCGCAATAGGCTAGCAATAGATTAACAGACTAGTAGAATCTACGTAAGTCCAAGGAAATAAACTAACTAACTCACAGAGTGAAAGAGTAGTATTGTGGGTCTCGCAATACCTTCGCAATGAACCAGCAATAGCTTAAAAGACAAGTAAATCTAAGATAAGGCAGAAAATACGATTGCGGCTCTCGCAATACTTTCGCAATGAACTCGCAATGAATAAAGTCTAAAGATAAAACAACAAGGTTGGCTAAGAATCCTCCATAGGCATAAATTATGATCAATCAGCAGTGAACAAACATTACATGCATCGTATTCAGCTAGATCTCATACATCTTTCGATTATATGCGTTAGATTCATAAGTTACTCATATGTAAGTAAGGTTAAGAACCTATTTATGACTACATGCGATTAAACGTGCTAGGAGAACACCTATTCCTAGATCACTCTCTATTTACCATGAAAGGCTAACATGAATGAATGACTCTGAATTCTTACTCCTTCCAGAGGTTAGGAATTCTTTAGAACAAAATGGATGGTCGGTCGAAATTGTCCATGGGACGAAGCTCACATTCATTCAATGCACTCATGCTCATTTACATGCTGATTTCACATAAGTATATCCTATAGATTCATCTCAGCTAACCTCTATAAAATTAGCTACTCATGGCTTTGGAAGAACTCAACAAAACTAATTGATTACTCATGAAATGAAGAACTCAACAAAACTAATTGATTGAATTATGATTGAGCGAAGAACTCAACAAAACTAATTGATTACTTATAAAAGCAACTCCAATAACAATTCATAAAGCAAATACAACTCAATCCGAAAACGATACTAAAGACAAACAGTAGATGAGCCGAACAAGAACAAAGAGGAAGAGTATCTAATTCGAAAAGCAATTAAAGAAAGCAGTAGATCAGATGAAGATCCTCTTGACCACGATTCGCCTCGGATGAAGGAGAAGAATGACCGATCCTGGGAAGGAATTCAATCAGAAGAGAGATGAATCTTCTCTTCCTCCTTTTGAATTATCGACGCCAAGGGATCGTTGGTTCTTCGATCCAACAATCGGGAGAGGGTAATTCGTTTCTGCGATATTGGTTTTTGATTCTCTTCACCGTCGAGTGGTTTATGGATTGAATTCCCTTCAATTCAATGCCTTGATCCTTCATCTAGCTCTCTTATATAGCCTTCAGAGGTTCCATGGGCTGCGGATCTTCATCCAATTCAAGGTAACAACCTTACACGTGGCAGCTATAAGAAGGGTTGGAGGCTGGAAAAACGCAGTAGCAAAGACCAGTATTGCGATTGCGTTGCGATCGCAATGCTCTGTTTCCAGCTTCCCTTCCTCTGATCCCATTGCATTCCTCGCAAAACTTCAGCAATACATCTGCAAGGCATTAATTAGACATTTTTTTCATCAATTTATACACTTATGCACAGCTTTTTCACATAAGCCTTAAATTAACCTCATTTCACAAAATGCCACGATAAAACACATATTATGCTCATTAATAGTTAAAATGCTCTAAAGACTTCATGAATATAAAGTAATTATAGCCCTAAATAACTCTCTTTTGGAGAGGTAACAATAAGGTATCGAGCGTTATCCCTATACTATAGATCGTTCTGGCTATTACTTGAACTTGATCCACAATCATGTCACACATGAAGTTCAAGTATACAACCTATAGCCATGGGTTCTTTGTTTATTGGAGTTAGGTTAAAAGTAAACACAATTCACTTTATTCAATAACAATTTTACTGAATAAATCTCAATAACAACTTTATTGCAAAATATAATATACATTCAGTTTACAAACCACGAGTTTTAGGACATGAAACCCAACAAACTCCCACTTGGACTAAAACGTTAGTGAAGTATTACATGTTGGATGAGTAAAACTGGAATATCAAATACATCCATTGCTTTTCTCCAACTGTCCTACTATACAGCTCGCAGTCCTAGACTCACTAGGTGCCCCTCGAACACTTTAGCCGTGAGAGACTTTGTAAACGGATCAGCAATATTGTGCTTTGAGGCGATCTGCATAACGATCATGTCTCCTCGATGCACTATCTCCCTAATGAGATGATATTTTCGCTCAATGTGCTTTCCACGCTTATGGCTTCTTGGTTCTCTGGAATTTGCCACATCACCAGTATTATCACAATAAAGTGTGATAGGCAAATTCATATTTGGAACAACTTCCAAATCTGTCAAGAACTTCCTAAGCCATACAGTCTCGTTCGCAGCTTCGCAAGCCGCGACATACTCAGCTTCCATGGTGGAGTCAGCAATACAACCTTGCTTTATACTCCTTCATATTATTGCTCATCCGTTAAGAGTGAACACTGATCCCGATGTGGATTTCCTTGAATCCTTATCGGTTTGAAAATCAGAGTCAGTGTATCTTGTAAGGATCAAATCCTTCGCGTCATACACGAGCACATAGTCCCTCGTTCTTCGAATATACTTGAGGATGTGTTTAACGGCAATCCAATGATCATATCCTGGATTGGACTGATACCTACTGACAATTCCTACTACATAGCATATGTTGGGTCTTGTACATAACATGGCATACATCAGACTACCGATTGTTGATGCATAGGGAATTCGTATCATATCCTCAACTTCTTGAGGTGTCTTAGTTGACAATTGAATTTCGTGCCTGAAAGGTAAAGAACTCTTCTTGGAATTCTGCATCGAATATTGTATCAACACCTTGTCGATATAAGATGCTTGAGACAGCGCTAGCGTTTTGTTCTTACGATTCTTTACGATTTGAATCCCTAGAACAAACTAAGCCTCTCCCAAATCTTTCATTTGGAATTGGGTTGCTAGCCATTGCTTAGCGTCAGTCAGGAATCTTAAACCATTCCCAATGAGTAGGATATCATCTACGTATAAGACTAAGAAAGCTACAACAGAATTGACTATTTTCATGTAGACACAAGGTTCGTCAACATTTTATTCAAAGCCATAAGATTTGATTGCAGTATCAAACCTTATATTCCAGGATGTAGACGCTTGCTTCAACCCATAAATGGATCGATTAAGCTTGCAAACCTTTTGCTCTTGACCCTGAACTATGAACCCCTCTGGTTGAGCCATATTGATACTCTCTTCGAGATTGTCATTCGGAAAGGTTGTCCTGACATCCATTTGCCAAATTTGATAATCATAAAACGTGGCAATGGACAAGAGTATTATAATCGACTTTAACATGACAACAGGGGAGAAGGTTTCTTCATAGTCCACCTCTTCCCTCTTGGAATAACCCTTTGCCACAAGTCGAGCCTTAAAGGTTTGCACCTTACCGGCTTGGTCTCGTTTCCTCTTGTAGATCCACTTGCAACCGTTAGGTCTTTCACCATCAGGTTGCTCTACAAGATCCTAGACCGAATTGAAGTACATCGACTCCATTTCGAGGTCCATGGCTTTAAGCCACTGGTCCCTAACTATGTCATTCATTGCCTGTTTAAAGGTCAATAGATCCTCAACGTCGTCATCAGGTATGACGACCTGGGTTTCCGTTAAACTCATTTAGCGGTCGGGTTGTGTTACGTCTCCAAAAGTGACCTTTTTAGGACTTAATTATCTTAGAAAGATGTTCACTCTTAGGTGTTTTTGATAGCATTTAGCCTAAACCTATGCTTAAATATGAGAATTAGAAGAAGGTAGCTAAATTAGGACTTATGTACAATAGGAAAGAAAAGGGTTGAAAACCGAAGGAAAAGAATGAAAAACAAGCATTGCGGAAACATTGCTGAAACCGCAATGTTTCAAGTGAAAACAGTAAGTTGAATGACTGGATAAAGCATGCTTAGGGGCCTTAGTGACTGATATATCTGCCCTGACTTGATTGCGAAATAATTGCGGTACCCGCAATTTTTATTACTGAATGCATGTTTTGGACTGTCTGTTTAGCTAGGCTGTGATCTGTTTAAATTCTATCTTGTGCTGCTGTCATGACTACCTTATATAGCTTATCTAAATGCATGCTGGATGAGTGTCATAGGACACCCTTTGATAGTTTAAATTAACCTCTAAAAAGCTCAGCATGCATAGCTGTAAGTCCTTGCCTGTCTGTTTTTTTCAATTTTCTGCTGCTGTGATATTTTCTTTTAGAATGTTCTGCCTATGCCTAGGACTTTTAAATTCTCTTTGTTTTACCTTAGACTAGATGCTTCTAGGATAGTTTGGGGGTGTGCCACCTCAGACACTCATTGGGGACAATGAGTAGTTTTAGTTTGGGGGAGGCCACCCTAGGCCTAGGAACATTCCTCTCTCCCTTTAAGCATAAGCATTCTTCTTCTCCTTTATAAAAAATGATGAGGTGAAAAAAAAAATGAAAAAAGAATAAAGGGGGGAGTCTCTCTTAGGTTGCTGAGTAATCAGTGCCAAGTGTGTAACCCACAAGTGGCGTTGCATCAAAAGGCAACCAAAGGAGAGGCTCCACCAAAGTATGAAAGAAAAAAAAAAAAAAAAAAAAAGGAAAAAGTAGGGAAGAAGAATGTATACCTAGGAGTTGCAACTTTGTGGCTTAGATGTCCTGTTTAAAAAGAACTCTGATCCTCAATTTAGCTAAGAGCAAAGTTGTAACTTGTAGGGTTGTTTAGGGAGATGAGTGTATATCCAATGTAGTGATGTCAGGGCTTAGGTTGTTCTCTAAAAGCACTACTGTCACCATTAATACTAAGACTGGCATGACTCTAAGGAATCCTAGGTAGCTCATAAGTATAAACTAGAAGCATGTACTGAGTCTGGGGTAAAGCTAGGTAGAATTTGAAACCTTAGGGATAGCGGCATGATATTATAAAAGCATGTAGATCAGTTATAGGGAGTTAATAAAAACAGTAGGAGTATTAGGGATGCGAAATCAGAAGAAGCTAGATGAGAGGGTAGTTTTAAGCTTAGAAGTGTGTCACAGGACAGCACTGCTATAGATGAGAATATAGGGGAGTTAGGAAGTGGTTAAAGAAGAAGAAACAGCAGCCTAGGAAAGTCCTTAGATTGCTCGAGGACAAGCAAAACCTTAAGTTTGGGGGTGTGTTACGTCTCCAAAAGTGACCTTTTTAGGACTTAATTATCTTAGAAAGATGTTCACTCTTAGGTGTTTTTGATAGCATTTAGCCTAAACCTATGCTTAAATATGAGAATTAGAAGAAGGTAGCTAAATTAGGACTTATGTACAATAGGAAAGAAAAGGGTTGAAAACCGAAGGAAAAGAATGAAAAACAAGCATTGCGATAGCATTGCGGAAACATTGCTGAAACCGCAATGTTTCAAGTGAAAACCGTAAGTTGACTGATCTTTTTCTGTTAATTTCCGTTATTTCAGGGATTCGTTCTTTCTCCTCCATCCATTCTGAAGTACGACGTTGAAGATTGATGGTTCTCCTTGGCCCAAATGCACCTGCAGATTACTATAAATAGGGGTCAAAGTCGAGGGTTCAATCATCATCCGAAAGCGTAGAAGTCTTCTCGCAGCTCCATCTTTCTTCGTGTTTTCCCTTGCCGTCTCTTTGTGTTTGAGTCTCAGCTGTTGGAATCGACAATCTGATAGGAAGGAGAGAAGATTCATTTTCTCTCCCGATTGGATTCATTCAAGCAAAGCTATTCTTTCATCCCCTTCAGCCGAGGCGGTTGCGACGAGGCTTTCAAGCATCATTTACTGCTTCCTGTCTTTCAATTCTAAATTTCAGTTCTGTTTAGTTGCTGTTTCTCTTCTATTAGCTAGATCATTTCATTTCGTTGCTGTCTGTCTTTACATTATTTACTTTAAGCTTCCCTTTTTGTTCATTCAAACAATTAAGTAATCAAAGCACAATTCTCCATTTCACAGTTTCTTCGCTTTGCTGTTACTGTTTTTCCCTTACTGTTTGTCTTCATTTCTCTTCTAAGCATGTCTATTTTATCTCTTCTTTCTGTTCTCCCTATATCCATGAGTAACTAAGTCACATAGGGGCATGCTAATGACAACACTATAGGCTAAAAAACGTGAACCAAGCATGTAGGATAGCTCTCGAAGCATTGAATGTATGTAAGCTTCATCCCACGGGCAATTTCGATTGGCCATCCATTTTGTCCAAAGAACTCCTAACCTCTGGAAGGAGTAAGAGTTCAGAGTCATACTATCATGCTAGCCTTTCAAGGTAACCAGGAAACGACCTAGGAATAGGCGTTTCCCTAGTACAAACCATATTCTTCTGCCTTAACAAGATGCTTAAGACCTTACTTGGACATGAGTAAACTAAAGAATCTAATGCATGAAATCGGAAGATACATGAGAATGAGATAGTTTGATGCATAGTGAGTTCATCCAGTGCTTGAGAATCGTATGAAAAAGCCGATAGGATAGTCGTTAGTAGCCCTTAATTCATCAGTTTACACACTTTCGTTGTTAATTAAATTGCGGTAGAATTGCTGTTTCCGCAATTCTGCTAAAGTTACAATTCTGTCTAGCCATTTTTGTCTCCATTTATTAGTCTCGTCTCTTTTCGTTTGAGTTTAACTTTGACTTGCATTTGTTTATGTTGCTACCCTCTACGTATTCAGTAGGAAATAGACAATTTAAAACCAATTCTACCCCATCAAATCCACCCCTTCTTTCTTAACTTTACACTTCATGAATAGCTTATAATAAATCTCTGTGGGAAAACGAATGAAATATACTTACTACTTGCTATAAGACCATGTATGCTTGCATGTTCTGAGTGCTCTCTCTACCTTATTGATTATTTATTTTAACACATTGAGCACGCAACAAGTTTTTGGCGCCGCTGCCGGGGATTTATTTAAGTGAAAACGAAGTTTGTTAAGTTTGAAACACCAAGTTTATTGCCTATTGAAGCTGATCTGTTTCATTTCTTTTGCAGGTACTATTGGGTTAGTTTATGAGTGAGCCTTCAAGTAGTGATCTAGAGTTCAATCCTGAGCCTGAGAGATTACTTAGGGCCAGAAATAGAGCCAAGAAACGTCTCTTTAAACAACCCCCTCTACCTCAAGTAATTGCGGGAACCGCAATTCCTCCGCAATTGTCTCAAGAAGAAATGAATGGAATAGTTCCAAATCCGGTGCCTGTCACTCGCAATCCCATCGAAATAGCGAATGAGAAGGATAGCGCCATACTTTCGTACCTAGTACCTATGCCTGGGGAGCTGAACCCCAGCATAATCCGTCCTGAAATCATTGCCAACTCATTCGAGTTAAAGCCAGTGATGTTCCAAATGTTGTCCACTGTGGGACAATTCTTTGGAGTGGAAAATGAGGATCCCCACAACCATCTTAGAAACTTCTTAGGAGTTAGTGACACATTCCTCATCCCTGGAGTTTCCCAAGAAGCCTTGAGGCTATACCTTTTCCCTTACTCTTTGAGGGACAAAGCCAAAACATGGTTGAACTCATTACTCTCTGGGTCTGTTCGCAATTGGACAGACTTAGCAGAAAAATTCCTAGTCAAATACTTCCCACCTGATAGGAATTCTACCTTTCGTGATGACATAATCAAGTTTAAACAAGCTGACACTGAGTCTCTTCACGAAGCTTGGACAAGGTTTAAAGATCTTCTTCTCAAATGTCCACACCATGGCATCCCATGGTGTATCCAAATAGAGGTTTTTTTCAAAGGATGCAACCCCAACACCAGACAAGTCTTAAACTCATCTGCTGGTGGTTCCATGTTGTCCAAGAGTTACAACGAGGCCTATGAGATCTTGGAGAAGATCTCAGCATCTCACTGTAGGTGGTCAGATGATCCAGTTGAGCCAACTAGAGCTCAAGACAAGGATGCTCTAAGTGCAATGAGCAACCAAATAAATGCCCTGACCAACCTAGTTAAGCAAATGGCTCAAGCCAATCTCCAAACAAGTGTCAACACCGCCACAGCCATGTCAATGGGCACCCAGCCAAGTCAAGGTGAGACACTTATCTGTGGATTCTGTGGGGAAGGGCACCCGTATGAATACTGCCATGGGAATCCAGCCTCAGTCTGCTATGTTGGAAGCCAACAGCAGCCTAGGAACAACCCCTATTCCAATACTTACAACCCTGGTTGGAGGAACCACCCAAATCTGTCATGGGGTGGACAACAAGTTGCTAACCAAGCTCCTAACCAACCTAGACCGAGTGGAACACCTAGTTTCACTCCCCAACATAACCAATCCATGTATCAAAAACCATACAACCAACCTGTAGGATCTTCTGTAGAAAACTTACTCAAGGAATACATAGCCAAGAATGACGCCACACTACAGAGTCAGCAAGCCACTCTTAGGAGCCTAGAGAACCAAATAGGGCAACTAGCCAATGAACTCAAAAGTAGGCCCCAAGGTAGACTCTCTGCTGACACTGAAGTACCAAGGAGAGATGGTAAAGAACAAGTTCAAGCAATTGAACTTAGAAGTGGTAAACCATTGGTAAGTAACACCAAGGACACACCAAAGAGAGTAGAGAACACTGAGTCTAGTGCTTCACTAGAGTCTCTGCCAAACCAAGGTCCACCACCAACAAGCACATCAGGAACAAGGCTAGAGCCAATTATTGAGGAGATAGAATAAATTCCAAGGCCTCCACCAATCCTAAAGCGACCTGACGTGCCTGCATATGTGCCACCACCTCCATATCCTCGAAGGCTTAAGAAGAAGCAGGAACAGGAAGTGCACTTTAATAAATTCTTAGAAATTCTTAAGCAAGTGCATGTCAACATTCCTTTTGTAGAAGTTTTACAGTCTATGCCTTCCTATGTAAAGTTTTTGAAAGATATCATTACTAACAAAAAAATAATTGGTGAGTTTGAAACAGTAAACCTCACTGAGGAGTGCAGTGCCATACTCCAGAACAAGCTACCCAAGAAGGAGAAGGATCCTGGTTCCTTCACCTTACCTGTAGAGCTAGGAGGCAAGCACGTGGGCAGAGCGCTTTGTGACCTGGGCGCCAGCATAAACCTCCTGCCCCTATCACTATTCCGCCAGTTGGGAATAGGAGAAGCACGTCCAACCACTGTCACTTTACAACTAGCAGACAGATCCATCGCATACCCTGAAGGTAAGATTGAGGATATTCTAGTGAAAGTTGACAAATTTATTTTCCTTGCAGATTTCATTATCCTGGATTATGAAGCAGACAAGGAGGTCCCCATCCTATTAGGCAGACCGTTTCTTGCCACAGGTAGGGCCCTGATCGACGTCCAAAAAGGTGAGCTCACTATGAGGGTTCATGATGAAGAGGTGAAATTTAGTGTGTATAAAGCTTTAAGGTACCCCTCTGACCTAGAATCATGTGCTAGCGTGGACGTTGTAGATTCTTTAATGGAAGAACAACTGGAGCATGTGTTATTAACCAAGCATGCTAATGAATATGTAGGATTAGAATTAACTGACTTAAACATAGTTGAGATAATGGACACACCTGTAAATAACCCTCAGCATGTTTGTATGAACATTGACTTAACTGAAAAATCTTTGAATCCATTAAAACCATCCATTGAGCATCCACCTGTCTTAGAATTAAAACCTCTCCCCACTCACCTCAAATATGCATATCTAGGAAATAATGAAACTTTGCCTGTGATTATTTCTTCTAAACTAAGTGAAAAGCATGAGGTTGAACTGATTTTACTACTTAAGCAACATAGGAAGGCTATTGCATGGACTATTGCTGATATTAGAGGCATTAGCCCTTCTTATTGCATGCATAAGATTATACTAGAGGAAGAGCATACACCTATAGTAGATCACCAACGTAGGCTGAACCCCTCTATGAAAGAGGTAGTTAAGAAAGAAATAATTAAATGGTTAGATGCTGGTGTGATCTTCCCCATAGCTAGTAGTCAGTGGGTGAGCCCTATACAATGTGTACCTAAGAAGGGGGGGATGACTGTGGTAGTCAATGAGAACAATGAACTGATTCCAACTAGGACTGTCACAGGATGGAGAGTATGTATGGATTATAGGAAACTAAATAAAGAAACTAAAAAAGACCACTTCCCTCTACCATTCATTGACCAAATGTTAGACACAATAGTTGGTCGAGCTTATTACTGTTTCCTAGACGGTTATTCAGGGTATAATCAGATCACTATAGATCCCAAAGACCAAGAAAAGACTACCTTCACTTGCCCTTTTGGAACTTTTGCCTTTCGCAGAATGCCTTTTGGCTTATGCAATGCACCGGCAACTTGTCAAAGGTGCATGTTGGCTATCTTCTCTGATTTGGATGAGTCCATGATAGAAATATTCATGGATGATTTCTCAGTCTTTGGGGACTCATTTACAAACTGTCTAGAGAATTTAGGCCAAGTTCTGGCTAGGTGTGAGGAAACTAACCTAGTCCTAAATTGGGAAAAGTGCCACTTCATGGTGGATGAAGGGATTGTCCTAGGTCATAGAGTGTCAAGAGCAGGAGTTGAGGTCGATAGGGCTAAAATAGAAATCATAGAGAAGTTGGTAGAGCCTCAGAATGTCAAGGCCATTAGAAGTTTCTTGGGGCATGCTGGCTTCTACAGAAGGTTCATTAAGGACTTTTCTAAGATAGCCAAGCCTCTATGTGAGCTTCTAGAGCTAAATAGGCCATTCGTCTTCTCTAAGAAATGTTTAGTAGCTTGGCAAACCCTTAAGAAAGCACTGGTCACAGCACCTATTATAGTAGGGCCAGATTGGGATCTCCCATTTGAGATGTTATGTGATGCTAGTGACTATGCTGTAGGGGTTATGTTAGGGCAGAAGATTGACAAGTTAACACACCCTGTCTATTATGCTAGTAAGACACTTAATGAGGCACAATGCAACTACACAACCACTGAGAAGGAGATGCTAGCTGTAGTGTTTGCTTGTGAGAAATTTAGGAACTATATTGTAGGCACTAGGACAATCGTGTACACAGACCATTCTGCTTTAAAGTACCTCATGAGGAAGGCTGATGCTAAGCCTAGGTTGATTAGGTGGGTACTGCTGCTGCAAGAGTTTGATCTAGACATTAGAGATAAGAAAGGAAGTGACAATGTGGTTGCGGATCATCTTTCCAGATTGCAGCATAATTGCGGAAAAATTGCGGAACCCGCAATTTCTGATGCTTTTATTGATGAACATGTCTTTGTATTGACTCATCGTGATAACGATGAGGAACCGTGGTTTGCTGACATTGCTAACTTCCTTGCATCACAGGTACTACCAGCTTTCAAGGGAGGACAAGAGAAGAGGAGGTTCCTTCATGAACCAAGGAAATTCATATGGGATGACCCCACACTTTACAAAACATGTGCTGACGGCTTGCTAAGAAAGTGTGTTTCAGCTGCTGAGGCGAAGTCTGTGCTGCAGCACTGCCACACAGCTCCTTATGGTGGACACTTTGGTGGCCAAAGAACAGCTGCAAAGGTATTTCAGAGTGGCTACTATTGGCCAACAATCTTCAAGGATGCCCACAACTATGCCCACAGTTGTGATGAATGCCAAAGGACAGGTAACCTCAGTCGCAAGGATGAAATGCCTCTCACCTACATCTTAGAGTTGGAGCTCTTTGATGTATGGGGCATTGACTTCATGGGACCATTTCCCCCATTCTCAGGTAACCTCTACATCCTTGTAGCAGTAGACTATGTATCCAAGTGGGTAGAAGCCATAGCGTGTCCCAATAATGATGCCAAAACAGTCATAAAATTCTTGCATAGGCACATTTTTACTAGGTTTGGAACACCTCGTGCTATCATTAGTGATGAGGGGACACATTTCATTAATAAGGCTATGGAGAGAGTGTTGGCTAAGTATAACATTAGACATAGAGTAGCCACTCCTTATCACCCACACTCGAATGGTCAGGCTGAAATTTCTAATAGGGAGATTAAGGACATCCTAGAAAAAGTGGTCAAACCTAATAGAAAGGACTGGTCATTTAAACTCGAGGATGCACTTTGGGCATATAGGACTGCATATAAGACACCCCTAGGTATGTCTCCTTACAGACTTGTGTATGGTAAAGCTTGTCATCTTCCATTTGAGTTAGAGATTAAGGCATTTTGGGCACTAAAAGAGTTGAATTATTGCGTGACCGATGCGGGAACGTTGCGGTCTCTGCAATTACATGAGCTTGATGAGCTTAGACAAATGTCTTATGAAAATGCCAAATTGTATAAGGAAAAGACCAAGATTTGGCACGATAGTAGACTCAGGATCAAGGACTTTAAGAAAGGCCAACTTGTTTTATTATTTAACTCACGACTGAGGTTATTTCCAGGCAAACTAAAGTCCAGATGGTCAGGTCCTTTCATAATTACTAATGTGTTTGTTCATGGTGCTATCGAGATAAAGAACCTGCAGCAAGGTCAACCATTCATGGTTAATGGTGCAAGGTTGAAGCACTACTATGAGGAAGGAGATGTGAAAACTCTCTCGGCCTTCCTTTTGACTGCAGCATGAAATTAAGAACGAGAGAGGACGAGTGATTGCTGTGCTCGTCAACATGAGGCTCATGCCTTAGTTTATTTTTTGCGATTTTCCGGTTATCATTTGGGTATAAGTTTGTATGATTTTAATTACGAATTTGATGTTGATTTTATTTCTTTTTGTAGGGAATCAATAGAGGGAATCAAGGAGATTAAATCCAGCTTTAAAAATCAAGAAGATATTGGGCCAAATCAAAGATACGGTTGAGCAAAGATTGACATTTAAATGGAAAAAATCACCAACGGTCACTAAAATTGCGCTGGATTTGCAGGATCCGCAAAAATATAGCCGTTGGGATTTTTCCGTTTTCTTTATATCCGTTAGAAGGCGCGTTGATCTGTACGATTCTCCCATTATCTGATCTTCAAGAAAGCTGCGGTTCTGTTCATCTGTGATTCTTCTCTCCAAAACTCCACGATTCAAAAATGGTACTCACGAGGGCTGAAAGATCTGCGGCCAAGAAGAAAGCTGACGAAGCTGAAACGGCTGCGAGAGATGCACTGCTTGCCTTGGCTGAGGCTGATGCTGCGCGCACCGAACGCCTTCCCAAACTTCCGATTCGCAAGAAGAAGTGGAAGGTCGTCACAGAGATACCTGCTGGACCCTCTGAACCAGCAGGCACACCCAAGAAGCGCAGATGGAGTGTCGCGGTGGCCGCAGAACCGAGCAAAGAAAAGACTCCCTCTGTGGAGAGTCAAGAAACTGATCGTGTGTCCCACGATTCGGCCGAGAAGAGTTCTTCGCCATCTGCACACCAGCGCACAGTTCTTCACCATCGCCACCAGCGCAGAGCCCTGAACTGCCTTCTTCACCGCAGAGTTCTGAGCATACTCCGCCAGAAGAGAGCCCTGAGGCATCACCCACTTCCCCACAAGATGACCCTGAATTCCCGTATGGTGAATATCAAGAGTCGACGCAGGGCAGTGGGGAAGGTGAGGAAGAGGAGGTTTTCTCTCCTATGAGGGAAGCTAGCCCGGAGAGTCTTGAACAGAAGAATGACTCAATGGAGAAGACACTGGGGGCGTGCCTCCAGCAGATCACCATCGAGGCAAAGCTCAAGAAGAAGAAGAAGGCCAAGATTCTCAAGGCCAAGCGGTCCAAGAAGCTGAAAAAGAAGAAGGCCAAGAGGGCGCCTTCATCAGAGAAGGAAAGCACTGAGCCATCGCTCAAGAAACTCAAGGTTGAGGCTGCGGAGTCAGCCAAACCGACAGACAAAGGGAAGGCCAAGCTTTACCCTGAAGAAGAGCCTCAATCAGTGAGGTATGTGTCCTCTGACGCTGAGTCCAGAGGCATTGAGCTGAGGAAGAGGGAGTTGCTGCACGAGAAGGGCTTCCTCGACAGACCTGCTGACCTGCCGCAGTTCTTGCGTGCAGGAATTACAAACCACGGATGGGAGGAGTTTTGCAGACCGCCCAATCCAGCTTACACAAGCATGGTGTATGATTTCTACGCCAATGTGCTTAGCCCTGAGGATGGCCTGTCTGTGGTCAGAGGGGTAGAAGTGGACTTCTCAGCAAAGGCCATCAACGAAGCCTATGGTCTCAAGGGCCAAAAATATACAGATTATGCAAGGATTGTTGATGAGCCTACTGAGGCAGTCCTGGAAGAGGCCATTCGGACCATTGGCCAGCCTGAAGCCTCCTGGACCGTGTCACGCAATGAGAGGCACACTCTCATGAGTGCCAACCTCACAGCTAAGGCGGCTGTTTGGTTTTCTTTCGTGAGAAGGAAGCTGTCCCCCGTGACTCATGAGACCACCATCAACCAGAGCAGATCGCTGCTGGTGTATGCGATAATGAGAGGTCTCACGATCAACGTGGGAGAAGTCATTGCTGCCGCCATTGCTGAGTGCGCGAAGAAAGGTAAGGGTCCATTGTTTTTCCCTAATACTATAACTAAACTCTGTTTGCTTGCAGGAGTTCCTATTGAGCGCATGGAGCAGCAGATGGCCTACACGGGCCACTTGGAGTTACCTGTTGGCTTAAGGCTGAAGAGGAAGGGGAATATGGAATTCAAGCTGGATAGGTTGGCTGCTGATCAGTCGCTGTCCATGGCTTGCCTGATGGATATGCAGAAGAGGATGGCTCAATGGGCCACTTACGCGCACGCACGGGACAAGGAAGTTGCTGACCAACTTGGGTGCATCTTCCCTGACTTCCCCACGAATCTCCTGAATCCATGGGTGCCTCCACGCCCACGACGACCTAATGAGGATGAAGACATCTGAGTGCTGGTTTGAATTGCACTCAAGGGAGTACTGTTGTTCCCTTTAAAATAAAAAATAAAAATAAAAAAACAAAATCTGCTTTCTGATAGACCATGTGAATTCTGCTGTTTTTAGTAAAGTTTTGATCTGTTTTAGTTGCTTAGTTTTACATTTTTAAAATTGCTTAGTATAGCCTGCTGCTAACTGATTAGGTAGGATAGTTTAGGTTTATTTTTGTCGAGCCTGAATGACTGGATAAAGCATGCTTAGGGGCCTTAGTGACTGATATATCTGCCCGGGATTGATTGCGAAATAATTGCGGTACCCGCAATTTTTATTACTGAATGCATGTTTTGGACTGTCTGTTTAGCTAGGCTGTGATCTGTTTAAATTCTATCTTTTGCTGCTTTCATGACTACCTTATATAGCTTATCTAAATGCATGCTGGATAAGTGTCATAGGACACCCTTTGATAGTTTAAATTAACCTCTAAAAAGCTCAGCATGCATAGCTGTAAGTCCTTGCCTGTCTGTTTTTTTCAATTTTCTGCTGCTGTGATATTTTCTTTTAGAATGTTCTGCCTATGCCTAGGACTTTTAAATTCTCTTTGTTTTACCTTAGACTAGATGCTTCTAGGATAGTTTGGGGGTGTGCCACCTCAGACACTCATTGAGGACAATGAGTGGTTTTAGTTTGGGGGAGCCCACCCTAGGCCTAGGAACATTCCTCTCTCCCTTTAAGCATAATCATTCTTCTTCCCCTTTATAAAAAATGAGCTGAAAAAAAAAAAAATGAAAATAGAATAAAGGGGGGAGTCTCTCTTAGGTTGCTGAGTAATCAGTGCCAAGTGTGTAACCCACAAGTGGCGTTGCATCAAAAGGCAACCAAAGGAAAGACTCCACCTAAGAAAGAAAAAAAAAGAGTAGGGAAGAAGAATGTATACCTAGGGGTTGCAACTTTGTGGCTTAGATGTCCTGTTTAAAAAGAACTCTGATCCTCAATGAGCTAAGAGCAAAGTTGTAGCTTGTAGGGTTGTTTAGGGAGATGAGTGTATATCCAATGTAGTGATGCCAGGGTTTAGGTTGTTCTCTAAAAGTACTACTGTTACCATTAATACTAAGACTGGCATGACTCTAAGGAATCCTAGGTAGCTCATAAGTATAAACTAGAAGCATGTACTGAGTCTGGGGTAAAGCTAGGTAGAATTTGAAACCTTAGGGATAGCGGCATGATATGATAAAAGCAGGTAGATCAGTTATAGGGAGTTAATAAAAACAGTAGGAGTATTAGGCATGCGAAATCAGAAGAAGCTAGATGAGAGGGTAGTTTTAAGCTTAGAAGTGTGTCACAAGACAGCACTGCTATAGATGAGAATATAGGGGAGTTAGGAAGTGGTTAAAGAAGAAGAAACAGCAGCCTAGGAAAGTCCTTAGATTGCTCGAGGACAAGCAAAACCTTAAGTTTGGGGGTGTGTTACGTCTCCAAAAGTGACCTTTTTAGGACTTAATTATCTTAGAAAGATGTTCACTCTTAGGTGTTTTTGATAGCATTTAGCCTAAACCTATGCTTAAATATGAGAATTAGAAGAAGGTAGCTAAATTAGGACTTATGTACAATAGGAAAGAAAAGGGTTGAAAACCGAAGGAAAAGAATGAAAAACAAGCATTGCGATAGCATTGCGGAAACATTGCTGAAACCGCAATGTTTCAACTGAAAATCGTAAGTTGACTGATCTTTTTCTGTTAATTTCCGTTATTTCAGGGATTCGTTCTTTCTCCTCCATCCATTCTGAAGTACGACGTTGAAGATTGATGGTTCTCCTTGGCCCAAATGCACCTGCAGATTACTATAAATAGGGGTCAAAGTTGAGGGTTCAATCATCATCCGAAAGCGTAGAAGTCTTCTCGCAGCTCCATCTTTCTTCGTGTTTTCCCTTGCCGTCTGTTGGTGTGAGAGTCTCAGCTGTTGGAATCGACAATCTGATAGGAAGGAGAGAAGATTCATCTTCTCTCCCGATTGGATTCATTCAAGCAAAGCTATTCTTTCATCCCCTTCAGCCGAGGCGGTTGCGACGAGGCTTTCAAGCATCATTTACTGCTTCCTGTCTTTCAATTCTAAATTTCAGTTCTGTTTAGTTGCTGTTTCTCTTCTATTAGCTAGATCATTTCATTTCGTTGCTGTCTGTCTTTACATTATTTACTTTAAGCTTCCCTTTTTGTTCATTCAAACAATTAAGTAATCAAAGCACAATTCTCCATTTCACAGTTTCTTCGCTTTGCTGTTACTGTTTTTCCCTTACTGTTTGTCTTCATTTCTCTTCTAAGCATGTCTATTTTATCTCTTCTTTCTGTTCTCCCTATATCCATGAGTAACTAAGTCACATAGGGGCATGCTAATGACAACACTATAGGCTAAAAAACGTGAACCAAGCATGTAGGATAGCTCTCGAAGCATTGATTGTATGTAAGCTTCATCCCACGGGCAATTTCGATTGGCCATCTATTTTGTCCAAAGAACTCCTAACCTCTGGAAGGAGTAAGAGTTCAGAGTCATACTATCATGCTAGCCTTTCAAGGTAACCAGGAAACGACCTAGGAATAGGCGTTTCCCTAGTACAAACCATATTCTTCTGCCTTAACAAGATGCTTAAGACCTTACTTGGACATGAGTAAACTAAAGAATCTAATGCATGAAATCGGAAGATACATGAGAATGAGATAGTTTGATGCATAGTGAGTTGATCCAGTGCTTGAGAATCGTATGAAAAAGCCGATAGGATAGTCGTTAGTAGCCCTTAATTCATCAGTTTACACACTTTCGTTGTTAATTAAATTGCGGTAGAATTGCTGTTTCCGCAATTCTGCTAAAGTTACAATTCTGTCTAGCCATTTTTGTCTCCATTTATTAGTCTCGTCTCTTTTCGTTTGAGTTTAACTTTGACTTGCATTTGTTTATGTTGCTACCCTCTACGTACTCAGTAGGAAATAGACAATTTAAAACCAATTCTACCCCATCAAATCCACCCCTTCTTTCTTAACTTTACACTTCATGAATAGCTTATAATAAATCTCTGTGGGAAAACGAATGAAATATACTTACTACTTGCTATAAGACCATGTATGCTTGCATGTTCTGAGTGCTCTCTCTACCTTATTGATTATTTATTTTAACACATTGAGCACGCAACAGGTTGTCTCACATCCCTCCCACTACGTCGAGGTATGCTCAACTCTTGAGAAGGACCAGCCTGATCAACAACTCTTGTTGACTCATCTGTAACTTTCCTGGAATGGTCGGTCAAAACAATTTTTCTCATCTCTCATGTGGTCTTCCTCTAAGAACGTGGTGTTTGTCGATACAAGCACCTTGTCCTGTTGAGGATCGTAAAATAGACCACCTTTCGTTTCCTTGGGGTAGCCTACGAATAGGTATAATTTTGAACGATGTTCCAATTTCTTTGGATTGGGCACCAGCACGTGTGTCGGACACCCCCAAATCCTAAAGTGACGTAAATTACCTTTACGCCTTCTCCACAACTCATAAGGTGTTTCTGAAACACTCTTAGAGGGAACCATGTTCAAAATATATACAGCATCCTCTACTGCATATCCCCAAAACGAACTAGGCAGTTGAGCATAACTCATCATAGATCGAACCATGTCTAACAGGGTTCTATTTCTCCTTTCGGACACACCGTTCTGCTGCGGTGTTCCGGGTGCTGAGAGTTGGGATACTATTCCATGTTCTATCATATAGTCCTGGAATTTTAAATCCATATACTCTCCACCTTGATCTGATCAGAGTGTTTTAATCGTTTTACCTAATGTGTTCTCAACCTCTGCCTTATACACCTTGAACTTTTCAAGAGCTTCGGACTTATGATGCATTAGATAAAGATAGCCATACCTAGAATAATTATCAATAAAGCTGATGAAATATTCATACCCTCCCCGTGCTTTAACATTCATCGGACCACAAAGGTCTGAATGTACAAGCTCTAGAGTTTCTTTGGACCTATGACCTTTTTCAGAAAAAGATCGTTTGGTCATCTTGCCCTCAAGACAAGACTCACATGGTGGTAAAGAGTTGTCCTCTAACCGATTTAGGAGACCACTCTTAACCAATCTCCCAATCCTATTGAGATTAATGTGGCCTAGTCTCAAGTGCCAAAGATAGGTACTTGGAGAAAGTTTCTGCCTTTTAGTTTGAGTCTCAGCTGTTTTAAACATCTTGGTGTTCAAAATAGCTTTTGCCTCTGTTGGTCTTAACACATACAAGTTGTTTTCAAGTTTTGCAGAACATATATGTACACCTCTTTTGCTAATGAACGCTTCATTAAAATCAAAAGATACTTTATACAAATGTTCAAGTAAACAAGAGATAGACACAAGGTTCCTTTTAAAGCTAAGAACCAACAATACATTTTCAAGTAAAATGAAACTATCTCTATATAACAACTTGACAGCTCCCACTGCCTTGGCTGAGACAACCTCTCCTGTTCCAACCCTGAGAGTTATCTCACCTTCAGCAAGCAGCTGCCAGGAACTAGTTTCCTGGAAAGAAGAACAAACATGGTTAGTGGCTCCTGAATCCAGTATCCCGGCAGAACTATCATGTTCCACTAAACATGTTTCAACAACGAGTAAATCATATATACTTAGTTGTTTCTTCTCAGCTTTCCTCGCCATGAGGGTATCATGATAGACCGATGAGGACGGTTGTCCAAACATCGTTTGTAATGAATCCATGATCTCTTTAGTGGAGACCATTACCTCATGCTTCTTAGCTAACACATCGGATGTGTTGGCCAAGATGTAGACTCGGGCCTTATCATTAGCCCTAGTTCACCTGTCAAATGCATCTCGAACAGTTCGAGTTGCAGACGAGCTAGGAGGGGGAGGACATTCCTCTGTTAATACAAACCTAAGATCATCGAAAACAAGAATCGTATTCAAGTTCGATTTCCAGGTCGTGTAGTTATCGTCGTTCAGTTTATCGGAAGTTAGTAACTGGAAGTTAGTAGCTAGACATGCTGAAAAGAATGAATTCTATTAGTGAACTGAACTTAACCTATTTTTAACAACCAATCAAGAATTTATCAAAAAGTAATAATGTACCCATAAACTCATTATTAATTTGCAACGATACTTAAGTGAGTCAGAATAATTGCTACCGTGGGGCAGTCAACCACTCCTTCAATGAACCAAGACAATCTTGACTAAATGCTAATACCAGAATAACTCATATTCCTATAGCATCTTAGTTATCGTTGTTTGGTAAAGAATTTACTAACTCCTTAGCAAATCTTGTAAGTGTGACCTGCCATTTTTAGATTTCTTAGGGCGGCCCCAACAGTGCAATCGTATGGAATGTCAGTGTTGGGAATGGCTCTAAGTAATCTTTATCCATTTTTGGTGACTGAGATGTTCCGACTCCCATGAAACGGCCCTCCGTATGGACGGTGCCTCTAAGAGCTACCAGCAGGCGGAACATGAGAATCTCATGGTTCAATCCAATGGAGGAGACTGCAGGATGTATTGACATATTTCCTTCTCCCACTTACTATAAATACTTTCTCCATTCACCTTGCTATTGATATATGCAAACACCACCCGTCTGGAGATGCTCTATTGACATCATGAGGCCGAGCATAAATCTCACGGTGTGAACTTCACAGAGAGCGTAGGAGGAGATCGATATATCATATATACCTTCTCAACACCCTACTAAGTATTTTATACAGTTTGGGTATACTTTTACTTAGGCATTATCCGGCTAAGACAATAAAACCTAAGTCTAGGTAAAACAAACTTTTACCTAAGATGTCTAGGTGATAAACGCTTTATACCCTTACACCTCTCACGTGCATGCTCATAAAGTCGGGTTAAATTAACTCAAGTACCAGATCGATCCCCAAGTAGGAGGTGTTCCGTAAATCGTCATCTTAAATACCTCCAACCTTAGTACAGGATCTCACCGGGTGAGTTCTCTTGTAACCTTAGCTTTACAAGATATCGACCTATTTTAACTATTAAAACGAATCGATACTAAATTCCTAATCGCATTGGAATTCTTTAACCCTTAGTGAGCATGCAATTATATCTTTGTTATAGATTTTAAATGTCTATCTCATTTTACAACGCTTTATAAAACAAAGACATTCTATAACATGCTTCCTAAGCTAGAATATAACCATTACATTCATTTTATAACATGCTTCCCAAGCAAGAATATAACAATTATATTCAACTAAGACAACTATGTTGTATGTTTAATTTCACAATTAATATAACACTTATATCAATTACACTTTTAAACAAGCAACATCCAATTCATAAAATAAATAACACTTATATTAATTCTCATGAATTAAGCATGCATACTATACAACATAACACTTATATTATACTTTCAATGCATGCAACATGCTTCCTATGGTGGGATTTCAAATCTATATGGCATACTTTATGCACATACAAGAGACTTTAATTAAAACATACATTCACAATGCATAATTAATTAAACACACTAAAGTGAACCGATTTTGGCATCACGGGCAAGCAAGCAACTAAATTATTACAATAATAATTCATAAAATAGGTTGAGACGCTTCCGAACCCTTCGAACCGCCACGAACCAGCTTGAAATTGATTGAACCGGCCAAAAAACAGCAACAACAAAGCTTCAAATAAGTTTAACCGGTCCATAACAGCTGTCCCGACTTCGACAGCCCGGAACCGGACCAATAACGACCCGAACTGGACCAAACGAACGCTGAACCGAACCGTCAGAGGGTGAAGAACCCGGAACCGGTCTGACTTTCAGTGAACCGGACCGCCCGAGGACCAAACCGGACCGTTTCTTCCACCTTGCGCTGAACCGGTTTTGTGCTGGAATTTTGCAGAAAAAAAAAACAGCAAGCTGTTTTTTCCGACACCCGAGCTTCTGTCTTCGAATTGAAGACCTATATGGACTCTAATGACTCCGAATTTTTTACAGACTCTTCTGCACACATTAAAACCCATACACGCTCGGGCATTTATAAAACGAAGTACAAATAAAAGCTCAAAAAAATATGCCAAAAATGGAAAAACACTTTAGACGCCCAACGGAAACAATTTCTTAAAAAATACCCACCGAGCATAAATTGATGCAAATTGAGTGACCAAAAAAACGCTCTGATACCAATTGATGGAGCGCATGTAGCGCAGCGGAAGCGAGTCAGATCATTGATACTTTAATTTCATCAAAACATGCTAAAAGCTTTGAAATAAAAGGAATTAGAACACATACCTCTTGTAGTTCTAAGGACTTCTATTTCGATGCTTGAATCTCTTCACGAACCCTTCGAAGCTTCTCTCGAACTCCCCGAGAACCACCTCCGGTAGTCCCTCTATCCTCGGGCCGAGCAACGGAGTGGTGGGACTCCTTTACAAGAGAAAAAGTTTGGAAGATGAAGATGAGAAGGTGAAAGAGATGAGATTTTGTGAGAAATATCTAACACTTAGCTTTCTAATTTCACAAGTAACATGAACTCTTCATGCTCATCAAAATATTCAAACTCTTTGAAAATTCATCAACCTCAAACCATTTGAACTTCATCCAATTTATAGGCAATTTACATGCTACAAACTCTTTGCTTAGTGTTGCGTGCTCAGTGTGTATGTAAAATGTAAATGCGAAGAGCGCGAAGATCATGCAAGTATACATGGTCTGCAGCAAGTGATAAGTATAATTTAATTCGTTTTCCCACAGAGATTAAGTTTAGTGACTAACGATTTGGTGTGTTAGATTAGATAAGGTAACTAAAATTGGATAGATTTTGGGTTGATGTACCAAAATAATAAAGAAGCAAGAAGGATGCAATCATAAATGGAAAGCAAGTAAAGAGAATAAGCTATATTGTGGAGAAGAAAGAATTGGGGATCTCGCAATGTTCTAGCAATAAAATCGCAAGAGTAAAAGACTAGAAAAAATGCTAAGGCAAAACAGAACTATTTTATTGCGGTTCTCGCAATAATCTAGCAATTAAATTAGCAACGATTTAAGGGTAAGATAAGGCAACAAGGTCGACTTAAGACTCCTCTATAGGTACTTAACTACGATCATTCAGTAGTAGATTAACTTATCATGCATCGATTTAGCTCAGTCTCATGCATCTCTCGATTACATGCATTAGATCTTTAGTTCACTCATATCCAAGTAAGACATAAACACCTATTTATATAAGCAAGCTAACAATCGTGCTAGGAGAACGCCTATTCCTAGGTCATTTTCTGGTTACCATAAAAGGCTAGCATGAATGGATGACTCTGAACTCTTACTCCTTCCGGAGGTTAGGAGTTCTTTAGACAAAATGGATGGCCGGTCGAAATTGCCCATGGGATGAAGCATACATACATTCAATGCAATCGAGTTATCCTACATGTTGAACTCTCGTATTTCTAACCTATAGATTCATCTCTAGCAGACCTTTGTTTGATTAGTTACTCATGGTTTGTGCAGATCTAAGGGAGATGGAATGATTAAGCATGATTTAAAAGAACTTAATAAAAGCGATTGAATAAGAGATAACAAAATGAAGAACTCAAGAGACGTAATGTATTACTTATCAAAACTAAGGTTCAGAACATTTCTCAAGAACATTGTACGATGATACGAAAGTAGTAAGAATTAAGTGAATTAGAGAAGAATTCAGAACAGTGTAGAAATTGGAACAGTAGAGAAAAAGACAGTAAAGAAAGCTTGTAAAAGTGCACGGATCTCCTCGTCGCAAGCGCCTCGGATGAAGGAGAAGATTAGCTGCTCTTGGGGGATGAATTCAATCAGAAGAGAAAAAGGATCTTCTCTTCTTCCTCTTGAATTCTCGACGCCAAGGGCTGATTTCTTCGTTCCAACAAACGGGAGAAGGAAAACTTGTATGCAGATCGCTTTGCAACGAAGAACTCCACGCTTCCAAGCTGTTTTTTCCCTTCATCCTTTGCCTCTTTTTATAGCTTTTGCAGGTGCCTTCAACCACGGAGAACCATCCATTCTGAACAACAATCATCCACGTGGCAGCAGGAGAAGGCTTAGGCGGCTGGAAAGTCGCAACAATGACAACTGACGGCTGGAAAAGTTCAACAGAAAACAACTTGGCATTGCGATTTCCTTGCGAGGGCCGCAATGTTCATTGCGGTTTCAGCAATGTTTCCGCAATTCTCCTGCAATGTACATTTTAACTCTTTTTACATCTTTTTCATCCTTTTTCGTTCCTTTTCCAAATGAGTCCTATTTTAGCCTCACTCCTCGAATTCTCACATTTAAGCACACATTAAGCTAACTTCTAACAAAAACACTCAAGAGATTACATGATTTTAAGGTAAATACGGCCCTAAATAATGTACTTTTGGAGAGGTAACACACCCCCAAACTTGAGTTATTGCTTGTCCTCGAGCAATATAAAGGCTTACTTTTGCTGCTAAATCTTGTCTTTTAAACTCTACCTAACTGATTTGCTGACTTCCCTAGATTTACTGTCAAAGGCATTTTTGTCCTGTGACACTCTCCTAGGCTAAAACTAACTTCATACTTTGTCTATTCTGATTACCCTTGCCTTTAAAACCTTCTGTTTTTACTAACTTCCTGTCTTTTGGTTTATCTGTCTATATCATTGAGCACATTGTGCAGACATCCCTAAGCCTTCAAACTCTCCCTAGTTTTAACTCAGACTCAGTACATGCTTCTAAGTTTTTATTCTTTTGTTACCTAGGATTCCTTAGAGTCATGCCAGTCTTAGCACACACGAGTAACAGAAGTACAGTCCATAGAACAAACTAAACCCTGGCATCACTATGTTGGATATACACTCATCTCCCTTGACATACCTTCAAGCTACAGCCCTGTGTTTAGCAAACTAAGGATCAGAGTTTAGTTACACAGGACATCTAAACACTTAGGCCGCAGCTCTTTGGCACACATTCTTCTTCCTTGGTTTTATTTTTTCCTTTTTCCTCTTTTGGCAAAGTCTTCTCTTTGAATTGCCTTTTGATGCAGTGCCACTTGTGGGTTACACAAATGGCCCTGATTACTCAGCATCCTTAGAGATAGACAATCCCCTTTTCTTTTCCTTTGCTTTCTTTTTTACAATTGTGTTTTTTTTTTTCAAACAAGAACAATGTCTATTTTCCCAAGAGAGAGAGGAGTGTTCTTAGGACTAGAGGCTGCCTCCCCCAAACTTGAACTTCTCATTGTCCCTAATGAGAGTCTGAGGTGGCACACCCCCAAACTTATCTTAGAAGCATCTAGTCTAAGTAAAAACCAGACAGAATTTAAAACTCCTAGGGATGGAATGGCCCTCACAGTCCAGATAACACATCAGCAGAAATTTATTAAAACCAAATGGTAAGGTCTAACAGAGGCACATGCTTAACATGTTATGAAGCTAATTAAACCTATCAATAATGTACTCGACACTCATCCAGCATGCTCAATAAACAGACTACACAGGGACATCATCAATGTAGTCACATAGTTAGAATTAAAGACAAAACATACCAGCAGAAAGTCATATAACAGCATGCTAAAAAGAACAAAACATTGCGTTGTCCGCAAAGAAATCGCAATGATACTAACAGAGCAGATTTAACCGTGATCAAAGCTCCTAACATGCACTATTCCATTTGTAAACAACTACAGGCAACATAAAAAACTATCTAAGCTAACTAATCATACGAAGTTAAACTAAACTAAGCTACTCTAACTCTAGCTAATTAAGGAAATCACAACATAACAACAATTGATAGTGGGGGGGGTAACTGGTTACAGAAAAGCAGGTTTTTGAGAGGGATAAGAAATACTCCCGGAATGCCGTCAGTCTGTGGCATTCCTTCATTCGTCCTTGTCCTCTTGATTGCTCACCCTTTTTTCCGTTTAAGATTTCCAATTACCATGCTTCTAATCAAATTAAAAACAAACTTAATCAGTACTAAAAAATTAAAAATACTCTAAACAAGTAAAATAAAAATAGAGAATAAAGATATCTAATCCATAGTCCTTTGATGGTTGAGCATAAAGAGAATTCCATTAAGTGCCCTTGCTCATCTTCCTTTGCTTGACTTTTAAGCTTCGGATAAGAGGAAAGCCGAGAGTGTTTTGACATCTCCTTCCTCATAGTAGTGTTTCAATCTAGCACCATTCACCATGAACGGCTGACCTTGTTCCAGATTTCGAATTTCAATTGCACCATGAACAAACACATTAGTAATCACAAAAGGACCAGACCAACGAGACTTTAATTTGCCAGGAAACAATTTCAATCGTGAGTTAAACAATAGAACATGCTGGCCCTTTTTAAAGTCCTTAATCCTAAGTCTACTATCATGCCAAATTTTAGTCTTTTCCTTATACATTTTAGCATTTTCATATGACATGTGTCTTAGTTCATCCAACTCATGCAATTGCAGAGACTGCAATGTTCCCGCATCGGTTATGCAAAAATTCAACTCTTTTAAAGCCCAAAAAGCTTTGTTTTCTAATTCAAGGGGAAGATGACATGCTTTTCCATAAACTAGCCTATAGGGGGACATTCCTAAAGGTGTTTTATATGCAGTTCTATATGCCCAGAGTGCATCATCAATTCATGCTAAACGACTATGATTGTTGGTACATAATAAATATTTCATTCCCAAAATAAACTACTCCTAACATACGAAATCTAAGCAAAGCATGATAAAATCCTAATTTAAGAGTTTAGGGATCAGAAATCTCCCTTGTCAATCTGCCTCATATGTATATTTTTCAATGTTTCAAGGCATCACTTCTGCTCCTTTAAGATACTTAAGTCTTGATTTACGGGGTCGGACATTCTGCCACACCTTGAAATTGTTGATTCTTTCAAAGAGACTGCATGTTATAACATCTCAAGGTTTGTACTTTATGTGCGTTGGTACAACATAGGTTTGATGCGATGAGACTTCTTTTTCTGGCACATCTCTTTCTAACTCCTTCAGCTGGAGCATTTGTGGTGGTGGTGGCTCAGCTCTTTCATTGGTGGAGAAGCTTGCTGCAACCTCAAACATTTCAAATTCTTGTTCCTCAAGCAGCGCATTAGTCTCTTTGGCCTCATCCCGCACAATTTCATTTTTCTCAACTTTCACCAACTCCCCCAATTCATATGGAGATTCCATTGGATCACTCTTCTTAGATTCAAAGGTAACAAAGGAGTCATCATCATAAAAATCAAACATTTGAGGGTATGGTGGTGGTGACACATAGGTAGGCAAATTAGGTTGCCTAATGACAGGGGGAGGCCTAGGAATCTCTTCTGGTTCCTCAATGATAGGTTCCAGCCTTACCCTTGTTGTGTTTGGTTGTATTTGATCAAAGTTAGGCAGAGAATCCAGTGGAGCACTAGACTCTTCGTTCTCTACTCTCTTTGGTGCTTCTCTGCTGTTGATCACCAATGGCCTTCCGCTTCGGAGTTCAATAGCTTGAACTTGTTCCTTACCATCCAATCTTGGAGTTTCTGTGTCTGCAGGCAGTCTGCCTTGTGGCCTATTCTTCAGCTCGTTTGCCAACTGCCCGATTTGAGTCTCTAAGCTTCTCAAGGTTGCTTGCTGGCTCTGCAAAGTTGCATCATTCTTTGCTATGTATTCCTTCAGCAAGTTCTCCACTGATGTTCCCATCGGTTGGTTGTTGACATATTGTTCCTGATATGGGGGTTGACTAGTTTGTTGGTGTTGAGTGAAACCAGGTGGTCCACTCGGTCTTGATTGATTTTGCGTTTGGTTTGTGCTTTGTTGTCCACCCCAAGAGAGATTTGGGTGGTTTCTCCAACCAGGGTTATATGTATTTGAATAGGGGTTGTTCCTTGGTTGTTGTTGACTTCCAACATAGCACACCGAAGATGGATTAGCAGGGCAATAGTCATACATATGCCCTTCCCCACAGAATCCACAAACTAGTGCCTCACCTTGGTTAGCTATTGATGTGCTTGTTGAAACAGCTGCCACTTTGTTGAATATTGGGTTGAGTCATTTGCTTCACCAGGTTGGTCAGAGCATTGATCTGGCTGCTCATTGCGCTGAGTGCATCCATGTCTTGAGCCTTCCTTCTGTTTGGCTCTACAGGATCGTCTGACCATTGACAATGTGATGTTGAGATTTTCTCCAAAATCTCATAGGCTTCGTTATAGCTCTTTGATAGCATCGAACCTCCAGCTGAGAAATTCAAGACTTGCCTCGTGCTGGGGTTGCATTCTTTGAAGAATACTTCAATCTGGATACACCATGGAATGCCATGGCGTGGACATTTGAGTAGAAGATCTTTGAATCTGGTCCAAGCTTCATGTAGAGATTCATTCTCAGCTTGCTTGAACTTGATGATGTCAACACGAAAGTTAGAGTTCCTATCTGGAGGGAAATACTTTACCAGGAACTTCTCAGCTAGGTCTGTCCAATTGACAATTGATCCAGAGGGGAAGGAATTCAACCATGTTTTGGCTTTGTCTCTCAATGAATAAGGAAACAGGTACAATCGCAAAGCCTCTTGAGATACTCCTGGAATGACAAAGGTGTCACTCACTCCCAGGAAGTTCCTCAAGTGATTGTGGGGGTCTTCATTCTCCACTCCGAAGAATTGTCCAACTGTGGACAGCATCTGAAACATGACGGGTTTTAATTCGAATGAGTGAGCTGTAATCTCGGGGCGTATGATGCTCGGATTAAGCTCCTCAGGCATTGGTACAAGGTATGATAAAATAGCACTGTCCTTATCATTCGCAATTTCAATGGGATTGCAAATGTTAAGTGCTCGATTTGGTGCTTCTTTTGCTCTTTCCATTTCAGCTTGTTGTGGTTCAAATTGTACTGACTCTGCGTGGTCAACAATGTGCTGAAGTACAGGTTGTTTTTGCTGTTTAAAAAGGCATTTCTTAATTTTATTTCTGGTCCTTAGAGTTCTTTCAGGCTCAAGATCAAATTCTAGATTGTGATTTGGAAACTCATTCATAAACCAGCTTTGTTGGTACCTGTAAATGCAAAAGATTAGCTCCAATATATTAAGTTCTTCTAAAATAACACAAATCGTGTTTACTAAACAAAATCTCCGGCAGCGGCGCCAAAAACTTGTTGCGTGCTCAATGTGTATGTAAAATGTAAATGCGAAGAGCGCGAAGATCATGCAAGTATACATGGTCTGCAGCAAGTGATAAGTATAATTGAATTCGTTTTCCCACAGAGATTAAGTTTAGTGACTAACGATTTGGTGTGTTAGATTAGATAAGGTAACTAAAATTGGATAGATTTTGGGTTGATGTACCAAAATAATAAAGAAGCAAGAAGGATGCAATCATAAATGGAAAGCAAGTAAAGAGAATAAGCTATATTGTGGAGAAGAAAGAATTGCGGATCTCGCAATGTTCTAGCAATAAAATCGCAAGAGTAAAAGACTAGAAAAAATGCTAAGGCAAAAACAGAACTATTTTATTGCGGTTCTCGCAATAATCTAACAATTAAATTAGCAACGATTTAAGGGTAAGATAAGGCAACAAGGTCGACTTAAGACTCCTCTATAGGTACTTAACTACGATCATTCAGCAGTAGATTAACTTATCATGCATCGATTTAGCTCAGTCTCATGCATCTCTCGATTACATGCATTAGATCTTTAGTTCACTCATATCCAAGTAAGACATAAACACCTATTTATATAAGCAAGCTAACAATCGTGCTAGGAGAACGCCTATTCCTAGGTCATTTTCTGGTTACCATAAAAGGCTAGCATGAATGGATGACTCTGAACTCTTACTCCTTCCGGAGGTTAGGAGTTCTTTAGACAAAATGGATGGTCGGTCGAAATTGCCCATGGGATGAAGCATACATACATTCAATGCAATCGAGCTATCCTACATGTTGAACTCTCGTATTTCTAACCTATAGATCCATCTCTAGCAGACCTTTGTTTGATTAGTTACTCATGGTTTGTGCAGATCTAAGGGAGATGGAATGATTAAGCATGATTTAAAAGAACTTAATAAAAGCGATTGAACAAGAGATAACAAAATGAAGAACTCAAGAGACTGAATGTATTACTTATCAAAACTAAGGTTCAGAACATTTCTCAAGAACATTGTACGATGATACGAAAGTAGTAAGAATTAAGTGAATTAGAGAAGAATTCAGAACAATGTAGCAATGGGAACAGTAGAGAAAAAGACAGTAAAGAAAGCTTGTAAAAGTGCACGGATCTCCTCGTCGCAAGCGCCTCGGATGAAGGAGAAGATTAGTTGTTCTTGGGGGATGAATTCAATCAGAAGAGAAGAATGATCTTCTCTTCTTCCTCTTTAATTCTCGACGCCAAGGGCTGATTTCTTCGTTCCAACAAACGGGAGAAGGAAAACTTGTATGCAGATCGCTTTGCAACGAAGAACTCCACGCTTCTAAGCTGTTTTTTCCCTTCATCTTTTGCTTCTTTTTATAGCTTTTGCAGGTGCCTTCAGCCACGGAGAACCATCCATTCTGAACAACAATCATCCACGTGGCAGCAGGGGAAGGCTTAGGCGGCTGGAAAGTCGCAACAATGACGACTGACGGCTGGAAAAGTTCAGCAGAAAACAACTTGGCATTGTGATTTCCTTGCGAGGGTCGCAATGTTCATTGCGGTTTCAGCGATGTTTCCGCAATTCTCCTGCAATGTACATTTTAACTCTTTTTACATCTTTTTCATCTTTTTTCGTTCCTTTTCCAAATAAGTCCTATTTTAGCCTCACTCCTCGAATTCTCACATTTAAGCACACATTAAGCTAACTTCTAACAAAAACACTCAAGAGATTACATGATTTTAAGGTAAATACGGCCCTAAATAATGTACTTTTGGAGAGGTAACACTTAGCATGACACCTCAAATTGGATGGATTAGTCTTCAACCAAGTGTTCCAAAAGTGATGAGTTTATGCATGTGGTTAGTGGTAACGATATTTTTGAACTATCGCCAAATATCGGGTTGTCGAGACCCGCCAAAATAAATTTGTAATTACCCGAATTCACCAAGAGATTAGTAGCCAGCGATAACGGGGTTGGTCCACAGGGAATTGTGTTAATCCAACTTAATTCTAATTTAATTTGCAAACCAGAAAAATAAACGAATTGGGGGAGATTTTGGTTTAAAATATGCTAACGGAAAATAACGCAAAGAGGGAAAGAAAACTTATCTAACGGAGCGTTCGACTCGGGACGTTCGGGATTAAATAATAGCTAATTAACGGATCACAGGCTAATGGAGAATTTCAGCTAAACAAACGGAAGAATGCGCAGCTCATCTCAATTAATTAATTAATTCAGACACGCCCCATGGATAATAATTAGACACAATTAATTATGCTAATTAAGCATATCGATTGGACATTGGGGGCCAACGCTGTCCCAAGACCAATCGATAGCAACGGGCTAACTACGATGATTATCTAACGTGGAAGCCAAATTAGTGTATCGATTTTAGTTTCATCTTCGAGAAGAACGAACACCAAGAATGAAAGGAAGCCTATACGCTCTATGGTATCGTTAATCCATGTTACTTGGCGATTAAGAGAGGCACGGCATCAAAATCTTTAACTAACAAATCATGCTCGAAATCTAAGTTGTCTAATCCTATCAATCAAGCGCAATCATGGAATATACATAGAAGGAGAGACTACATCAACCAAATGTTCTAGCCAAATCAGAAATTGAAAGCATAAACCTCACCACAAATGCTAATTACATTAATCCCTTACAATCCCGAGGCAAAACGCTATAATCTACTCACTCATGATGTAGGTGACTTGAATTAGATCCCATCCAAGCTCCATGGCTTCTCCCATGGCGGAAATGGCTTCAAAGTCGTCAAAAATGGTGCGGAGCCCGAGGTACGAGGTGATGTCCCGCTGGAAATCGGACAAAAAATGTTATATACTCCGTCGGAGCGTCGAGACGCTAGGGCAGCGTCTCGACGCTGCGCCCTAAAGTTCCAGCACGCTGAGTCGCGACGGCGTCGAGACGCTCGCGCGGCGTCGAGACGCTGTGCAGTCGACGCTTGCTCTCGGGTGGAATTTCCGCATGACGCTTCAGACTTCGGAGCGTCGAGACGCTGGGCAGCGTTGAGCCGGCGTCGGGACGCTCCCTGCTCAACGCTTGCTCACGGGTTTTTGCATGGAATTTCACCTTTTAACTTCTCAAAACGCCAATTCTTCATATTTTTGCATGGTTCCTTCCCCGAGGTGTTCTTAGGACCTTAAAAACACGATATTAAGCCTCGAACAACGTCAAACGTGCCCGAGAATAAATTACCGAGAACACCTATAATTGACACAGATAAACAAGATTAAGCACATAATTGGCATGAATTAGGGACATAAATATAGCTCCAAAATGGAGCTATCAAACACCCCCAACTTAAATCTTGCTAGTCCTCGAGCAAGGTGGAATTCTTACTTATCATGATAAAACGACGTGCATGCTGATGACTCAATTCTCAATACTAAAGGAGGCAAGGCATTTATATTTGAACGAAATATTTGCATGCATGCATTGGTTAAGAACATTTCAAGAAATTTAAACTGCTACTCCACACGAGTGCTTCGCTTTTAGCTCCTTTATTTTAAATCTTATAGGCATAGAACAGTTCTAACCGATCCAAAACTTCGTTTTTCCTCTACTTATGGCTAAACAGAACAGTCTAAGGGCTTTTTATCGCTAAGACAAGTAGTAGATCGCAAGGCTTCTTTTCTTCTTTTTTTTTTTTGATCTCCAAGAGCGCCTAAAATGTCAATTTTACTTTCATTTCAGCTTTCCTGCAATTTCATTGCACAATGCATCTGACTACGGGCAAAATTCACATTTTTAAGGACTAACGTTCACTTCTATTCGCCCCCTTTTCATGCAGTGGCGACCGTAGGTTACACGACCGCCCCTGGCTACTAAGGCAACTCAAGAAGAAGGAACGCCTCAAGAGATAACATTTTCTTTCTTCTCTTTTTGTTTTTATAAACTTAGCATTTTTTTTTAAGCTGCTTTCGATCTTTTAGCCTAAAAATCATGTTATAATTTGAACGCACAACTAACAAGCACTAACGAATAAAACCCATCCTAAATGTGCCTTTCGAGGTGACAACCCATTTTAATCCAAGCAGAACTACCCTAAACCAACAGATCGAAGATAGAGTGCTAAACGCTAAGTGTTGCGTGCTCAATGTGTTAATCAGAATAAGAAATAAGAGAGAGAGAGCACTCAGAACATGCAAGCATACATGATCTTATAGCAAGTAATGAGTATTTTTTCATTCGTTTTCCCACATAGACTTATTGTAAGTTACTCGAGAAGTGTAAAGTTAAGAAAGAAGGGGTGGATTTGATGGGATCAAATTGGTTTTTAATTGTCTACTTCTTACCGAACATATAAAGGAATGTAACATAAACAAATGCAAGTTGAAATTAGACTCAACGGACAAGAGATGGAATTAATAAACGAAGAAGAAAACAGCTAAACAGAATGGTAACTTAGCAGAATTGCGGACACCGCACTGTTATCGCAATTGTAAAAACAGCGAAAGTGTGCAAAATGGAGAATTAAGGGCTACTAACGACTATCCTATAGGCATTTTAATACGATTCCCAAGCATTGGATCAACTCTCTATGCATCAAACTCACTGTATCTCATGTATCGTCCGATTCCATGCATTAGATTCTTTAGTTTACTCGACTCAAAGTAAGGTCTTAAGCATCTTGTTAAAGCAGAAGTGTTTAGTTTGTACTAGGGGAACGCCTATTCCTAGGCCGTTTCCTGGTTACCGTGAAAGGCTAGCATGATCATATGACTCTGAACTCTTACTCCTTCCAGAGGTTAGGAGTTCTTTGGACAAAATGGATGGCCAATCGAAATTTCCCGTGGGATGAAGCTTACATACAATCAATGGTTCGAGAGCTATCCTACATACTTGGTTCACGTTTTTTAGCCTATAGTTCTGTCATTAGCATGCCCCTAAGTGACTTAGCTACTCATGGATATGGGGTAAGTAGAAATACGAGATGAAACAGACATGCTTAGAAGGAATTTAAAGACAAAACAGTAAGGGAAAGCAGTAGAATGCAGAGGCAAGAAACTGTGAAATGAAGAATGGAGATTCGATTACTTGATTGTTTGATTGGACAAAAGAAAGCTTTAAAGTAAATAACAGCAAGACAGAAAGCAACGAAATGGAGTGTTCTAGCTATTAGAAAGAGAACAACACAAAGCAGAGATGTAAACTAGAAAAGGAAAGACAGAAAGCAGTAAATGTTGCTTGGAAGCCTCGTCGCAACCGCCTCGGCTGAAGGGGATGAAAGAATAGCTTTGCTTGGATGAATCCAATCGGGAGAGAAGGTGGATCTTCTCTCCTTCCTATCAGATTGTCGATTCCAACAGCTGAAACTCTCACTCCAACAGACGGCAAAGGAAAACACGAAGAAAAATGGAGCTGCGAGAGGACTTCTACGCTTCCGGATGATGTTTGAACCTCCGACTTTGACCCCCTTTTATAGTAGTTTGCAGGTGCGTTTGGGCCAAGGAGAACCATCAATCTTCAACGTCGTATATCAGAATGGATGGAGGAGAAAGAACGTATCCCTGAAATCACGGAAATTAACAGAAAAAGATCAGTCAACTTACGGTTTTCACTTGAATAATTGCGGCTTCAGCAATGTTTTCGCAATGCAGTTTTTTTCATTCTTTTCCTTCGGTTTTTAACCCTTTTCTTTCCTATTGTACATAAGTCCTAATTTAGCTACCTTCTTCTAATTCTCATATTTAAGCATAGGTTTAGGCTAAATGCTATCAAAAACACCTAAGAGTGAACATCTTTCTAAGCTAATTAAGTCCTAAAAAGGTCACTTTTGGAGACGTAACACTAAGCTTAAACAGGGAAATAACGAAAAAAAAAATTCAAAATGGCCTTAACAAATGCAAACATGTTATAGTACACTGCAGATACAAATACGGAGATTCCAACAGTACATCACAGAATTTCATAGTCAAACTAGCATGCATACATCACAACAAAACGCGTTAATCAGAATTCCACAACAAAACTCGACCACCTTGCGACACATAACCCACCACCCCCAACTTAGAAAGAGACAATGTCCTCATTGGACTAATTAAGCACAATCAAAATGCTAGGGAACAGAAAACCTCCCCTGAATTTTGATGCAGAGGGTTGGAGAGCACGCTTCGTCTTTATCAAGCAAAACCGCAAGGATGAGTCATCATTGCTCCTAAAAACTCACAACATGAGAGTAAGAACCTAAGCTACTCCTAAAGGCAGTAAAGTAAACAAAAAGTGTGTACAGTTCAGACTCGGGTGCCTCCGAGAAGCGCAAATTTTTAGAGTCGATTGCTCGACTTTACCAACACTTTTTCATCCTTTCTCATACTCGGGTTCTCCCAAGTGGGCGTGCTCGTCGAAGTGCTGCGTCTCTCCTTCGTGGAAGATTTTCAGTCGATGGCCATTCACCGTGGATTCCTTTCCTGATTCGAGGCTTTGGATCTTGACTGCACCATAAGGGTGGACATGAGTTATAATAAAAGGACCAATCCAACGGGAACAAAATTTACCTGGCATGAACTTCAGGCGGGAATTGAACAAGAGGACCTTCTGACCAACTACGAAGTGTTTCCGAATGACTCGTCTGTCGTGGAACAGCTTGGTCTTCTCCTTGTAGATCCTCGAATTCTCATACGCGTCCAAGCGAAGCTCCTCTAATTATTGCAATTTGAGGAGTCTTTCTTCGCCAGCCTAATCGAAGTTCATGTTGCACTTCTCCACGGCCCAATACGCTTTGTGTTCGATTTCCACTGGGAGATGACAGGCTTTCCCAAAAACCATCTGGTAGGGAGACATCCCTATGGGGGTTTTGTAAGCTGTGCGATAGGCCCACAAAGCGTCGTCCAGCCTGAGACTCCAATCTTTCCTCCCAGGACTTACTGTTTTCTCAAGGATGGTCTTCACCTCTCGATTAGAGACCTCTGCTTGGCCATTGGTTTGAGGGTGGTACGGGGTAGATATTTTATGATTGACCCCATACCTCCTCATCAAGGCCTGGATCGTCTTGTTGCAGAAGTGACTCCCCTGATCGCTTATAATGGCTCGTGGAACTCCATACCTGCTAAAAATGTTAGATTTGACAAAACTGGAAACAACATTAGCAGTATCAACCTTGGTGGCTTTGGCCTCCACCCACTTAGACACGTAGTCCACAGCCAGCAATATATAGACAAAACCGCATGAAGAGGGAAAAGGTCCCATAAAGTCCATACCCCAAACCTCAAAAATTTCACAAGTCAATATAGAGGTTTGGAGCATTTCATTCCTACTCGTGATGGACCCTTTCCTTTGACACTGATCACATGATTTACAGAATTCAAAACAGTCTTTAAACAGTGATGGCCAGAAAAATCCACAGTCTAATATTTTTCTTGCTGTCCTAGATGGCCCAAAGTGTCCCCCACATGCAAACTCATGGAAAAATTCAAGACCGGACTTATGCTCAGATTTTGGGACACACTTCCTAATTACTTGGTCTGCGCAGAATTTCCATAATGAAGGGTCCTCCCAGACATAATTCTTGGCTTCGCTTTTCAGCTTAGCTCTCCTATTATACGAATAGTCAAAAGGGAACGTACCAGTGACCAAATAATTGACGATGTCGGCATACCATGGTATTTCCACGCTCACCTGGAAGAGGACTTCGTCAGGGAATTCATCGTTCAGGGGCAAATTATCCTCTCCACGCACAATGCGGCTCAAGTGGTCAGCAACCGTATTTTCTGATCCTTTCCTATCTTGGACTGAAACATCGAACTCCTGAAGGAGTAGTACCCACCTGAGCAGCTGTTGCGTGCTCAATGTGTTGAAATAATTAGGCAATAAAAGAGATAGAGCACTCAGAACATGCAAGCATACATGATCTTATAGCAAGTAGTAAGTATATTTCATTCGTTTTCCCACAGAGATTTATTTTTAGCTATTCGCGAAGTGTTTTGTTAAGAAAGAAGGGTGGATTTCATGGGGTAAAATTGGTTTTTAATTGTCTAATTCTTGCTGAATGTGTAAAGGGTAGTAACATAAACAAGGACAAGTGAACTCTAAGCCCAAATGAAAAGAAACGAAATTAATAAATGAAGGCAAATACAGCTAAACAGAATGGAAACTTAGACGGAATTGCGGAGACCGCAATTCTACCGCAATTACAATAACAGCGAAAGTGTGTAAATGGGTGAATTAAGGGCTACTAATGACTATCCTATAGGCATTTTTATACAATTCTCAAGCACTGGATCTACTCTCTATACATCAAACTATCTCAATCTCATGTATCGTCCGATTCCATGCATTAGATTCTTTAGTTTACTCAACTCAAAGTAAGGTCTTAAGCATCTTGTTAAGGCAGAAAGATATGGTTTGTACTAGGGAAACGCCTATTCCTAGGCCGTTTCCTGGTTACCTTGAAAGGCTAGCATGATAATATGACTCTGAACTCTTACTCCTTCCAGAGGTTAGGAGTTCTTTGGACAAAATGGATGGCCAATCGAAATTGCCCGTGGGATGAAGCCTACATACAATCAATGCTTCGAGAGCTATCCTACATGCTTGATTCACGTTTTTTAGCCTATGGAGTTGTCATTAGCATGCCCCTAAGTGTCTTAGTTACTCATGGATATAGGGAGAACAGAACTAAAAGATAAGACAGACATGCTTAGAAGGGAAATGTGCTTAAAACAGCAAGGGAAAGCAGTAGAACGCAAAGGCAGAAACTGTGAAGTACTGAATTTTGTGTTTGATCAATCAATTGTTTGAATGAACAGAAGAGATACTTAAAGTAAAGAACAGCAAGACAGAGCACAACGAAATGATCTAAACTAGCCACAAGAACAGAAACAACACAAGACAGAATTGGAAAACAGAAATGAAGAACAGAAAGCAGTAAAACAGCTCGAATGACTCGTTGCAGCCGCTTCGAATGAAGGATGAGAAAGGACAGCCTTGCTTGGATGAATCCAATCGGGAGAGAAGAAGAATCTCCTCTCCTTCCTATCAGATTATCGATTCCAACAGCTGAGCTTCACAAACCAGCAGACGGCAAAGGAAAACAGGAGAAAAGATGGACTGCGAGAAGACTTCTACGCTTTCGGATGATGCTTGAACCCTCGACTTTGACCCCTATTTATAGTAATCTGCAGGTGCATTTGGGCCAAGGAGAACCATCAATCTTCAACGTCGTACTTCAGAATGGATGGAGGAGAAAGAACGAATCCCTGAAATAACGGAAATTAACAGAAAAAGATCAGTCAACTTACGGTTTTCACTTGAAACATTGCGGTGACCGCAATGTTTCCGCAATGCGTTCGCAAAGCTTGTTTTTCATTCTTTTCCTTCGGTTTTCAACTTTTTTCTTTCCTATTGTACATAAGTCCTAATTTAGCTACCTTCTTCTAATTCTCATATTTAAGCATAGGTTTAGGCTAAATGCTATCAAAAACACCTAAGAGTGAACATCTTTCTAAGCCAATTAAGTCCTAAAAAGGTCACTTTTGGAGACGTAACACACCCCCAAACTTAAGGTTTTGCTTGTCCTCAAGCAATCTAAGGACTTTCCTAGGCTGCTGTTTCTTCTTCTTTAACCACTTACTAACTCCCCTATATCCCTATCTATAGCACTGCTGTCCTGTGACATACTTCTAAGCTTAAAACTACCCTCTTATCTAGCTTCTTCTAACTTTGCCTGCCTAACACTCCTTCTGTTTTCATTAACTTCCTACAACTGATCTATTTACTTTTGTCATATCATGCCACTATCCCTAAGGTTTCAAATTCTGCCTAGCTTCACCTCAAACTCAGTACATGCTTCTAGCTTTATTTTTAATGTGTCTAGGGTTCCTTAGAGTCATGCCAGTCTTAGTATTAACGGTGACAGTAGTACTTTTAAAGAACAACCTAAACCCTGGCATCACTACATTGGATAAACACTCATCTCCCTAAACAACCCTACAAGTTACAACTTTGTGCTTAGCTAATTGAGGATCAGAGTGCTTTTTAAATAGGACATCTAAGCCACAAAGTTATAACTCCTAGGTATACATTCTTCTTCCCTATTCTTTACCCTTTTTCTTACTTAGGTGGAGCCTCTCCTCTGGTTGCCTTTTGATGCAATGCCACTTGTGGGTCACACACTTGGCACTGATTACTTAGCAACCTAAGAAAGACCCCCCTCTTTATTCTATTTTTCATTTTTTTTTTTTTTTTTTTTTAGTTCATCATTTTTTGTAAAGGAGAAGAAGAATGCTTATGTTTCTAAGGGAGAGAGGAATGTTCCTAGGCCTAGGGTGGCCTCCCCCAAACTTCAACTACTCATTGTCCCCAATGAGTGTCTGAGGTGGCACACCCCCAAACTATCCTAGAAGCATCTAGTCTAAGGTAAAACAAAGAGAATCTAAAGCCCTAGGCATAGACAAAACATTCGAACGGCAAATATCACAGCAGCAGTAATTTTAAAAAAAACAGACAGATAAGGGCTTAAAGCTGTGCATGCTGAGCTTTTTAGAGGTTGATTTAAACTAGCAAAGGGTGTCCTATGACACTCATCCAGCATGCTTTTAGATAAGCTATATATGGTAGTCATGATAGCAGCAAAAGATGGAATTTAAACAGATCACAGCCTAACTAAACAGACAGTCCAAAACATGCTTTCAGTAATAAAAATTGCGGGTACCGCAATTATTTCGCAATCAAGTCAGGGCAGATATAACAGTGATTAAGGCCCCTAAGCATGCTTTTTTCCAGTCATTCGAGCTCTCTAAAAATAAAACAAAACTAACCTACCTAGTCAACTATCATCAGACTATACTAAGCAAGATTAAAAACATAAAACTAAGCATCTAAAACAGATCAAAAGTGTACGAAAAAGAGCATAATTCACATGGTCTATCAGAAAGCAGAAAGTTGTTTTTTTTTCTAAGGGAACAGCAATACTCCCTTCAGTGCAATTCAAACCAGCACTCAAACGTCTTCATCCTCATCTGGTTGTCGTGGTCGTGGAGGCACCCATGGAGTCAGAAGGTTTGTAGGGAAGTCAGGGAAGATGCACCCAAGTTGGTCTGCAACTTCCTTGTCCCGTGCCTGTGCGTAAGTGGCCCATTGAGCCATCCTCCTCTGCATATCCATCAGGCATGCCATGGATAGTGACTGATCAGCAGCCAGCCTATTGTTGCGTGCTCAATGTGTTAATAAAAGTAAGCAATAAGGAAGAAAGAGCACTCAGAACATGCAAGCATACATGATCTTATAGCAAGTAGTAAGTATTTTTTCATTCGTTTTCCCACAGAGATTTATTTATAAGCTACTTGTGAAGTATAAAGTTAAGAAAGAAGGGGTGGATTTGAAGGGGTAAAATTGGTTTTTAATTTCCTACTTCTTACCGAATGTCTAAAGGAATGCAACATAAACAAATGCAAGTTGAAATTAGACTCAAAAGACAAGAGACGAAACTAATAAATGAAGAAGAAAACAGCTAAACAAAATGGTAACTTAGCAGAATTGCGGGCACCGCAATGTTTCCGCAATTGTAAAAACAGTGAAAGTGTGTAAAATGGAGAATTAAGGGCTACTAACGACTATCCTATAGGCATTTTAATACGATTCCCAAGCATTGTATCAACTCTCTATGCATCAAACTCACTCTATCTCATGTATCGTCCGATTCCATGCATTAGATTCTTTAGTTTACTCAACTCAAAGTAAGGTCTTAAGCATCTTGTTAAAGCAGAAGTGTTTAGTTTGTACTAGGAAAACGCTTATTCCTAAGCCGTTTTCTGGTTACCTTGAAAGGCTAGCATGATTATACGACTCTGAACTCTTACTCCTTCCAGAGGTTAGGAGTTCTTTGGACAAAATGGATGGCCAATCGAAATTGCCCGTGGGATGAAGCTTACATACAATCAATGGTTCGAGAGTTATCCTACATGCTTGGTTTACGTTTTTTAGCCTATAGTTCTGTCATTAGCAAGCCCCTAAGTGACTTAGCTACTCATAGATATGGGGTAAGTAAAAATACGAGATGAAACAGTCATGCTTAGAAGGAATTTAAAGACAAAACAGTAAGGGAAAGCAGTAGAATGCAGAGGCAAGAAACTGTGTAATGAAGAATGGAGATTTGATTACTTGATTGTTTGATTGGACAAAAGAAAGCTTTAAAGTAAATAACAGCAAGACAGAAAGCAACGAAATGAAGTGTTCTAGCTATTAGAAAGAGAACAACACAAAGCAGAAGTGTAAACTAGAGAAAGAAAGACAGAAAACAGTAAATGTTGCTTGGAAGCCTCGTCGCAACCGCCTCGGCTGAAGGGGATGAAAGAATAGCTTTGCTTGGATGAATCCAATCGGGAGAGAAGGTGGATCTTCTCTCCTTCCTATCAGATTGTCGATTCCAACAGCTGAGACTCTCACGCCAACAGACGGCAAAGGAAAACACGAAGAAAAATGGAGCTGCGAAAGGACTTCTACGCTTCCGGATGATGTTTGAACCTCCGACTTTGACCCCCTTTTATAGTAGTTTGCAGGTGCGTTTGGGCCAAGGAGAACCATCAATCTTCAACGTCGTATATCAGAATGGATGGAGGAGAAAGAACGAATCCCTGAAATCACGGAAATTAACAGAAAAAGATCAGTCAACTTACGGTTTTCACTTGAATAATTGCGGCTTCAGCAATGTTTTCGCAATGCTGTCGCAATGCAGTTTTTTCATTCTTTTCCTTCGGTTTTTAACCCTTTTCTTTCCTATTGTACATAAGTCCTAATTTAGCTACCTTCTTCTAATTCTCATATTTAAGCATAGGTTTAGGCTAAATGCTATCAAAAACACCTAAGAGTGAACATCTTTCTAAGCCAATTGAGTCCTAAAAAGGTCACTTTTGGAGACGTAACACCTATCCAGTTCAAACTCCATATTCCCCTTCCTCTTCAGCCTCAAGCTAGCAGGCAGCTCCAAGTGGCCTGTGTAAGCCATCTGCTGCTCCATTCGCTCAATGGGGACTCCTGCAAGCAAACATAATTTGGTTATGGTGTTAGGGAAAAACAATGGTCCCTTACCTTTCTTGGCGCACTCAGCAATGGCGGCTGACATGATTTCCCCCACATTGACCGTGAGACCTCGCATAATGGCATAGACCAGCAGCGATCTGCTCTGGTTGAAGGTCGTCTCATGGGTCACAGGGGACAGCTTCCTCCTTACAAAGGCAAACCATACAGCTGCCTTTGCTGTCAGGTTGGCACTCATGAGGGTGTGCCTCCCATTGCGTGATACAGTCCACGCTGCTTCAGGTTGGCCAATAATTCGAATGGCCTCCTCCAGGACTGCCTCAGTAGGCTCATCAACGATCCTCGCATAATCAGTGTGTCTTTGGCCCTTGAGGCCATAAGCTTCGTTGATGGCTTTTGCTGAGTAATCCACCTCTACTCCTCTCACCACAGAAAGCCCCTCTTCAGAGTTTTGCAGGTTGGCGTAGAAGTCATATACCATAGCTGTGTAAGCCGGATTGGGTGGCCTACACAACTCCTCCCAGCTGTGATTTATGATTCCTGCGCGCAAGAACTGCGGCAGGTCAGCAGGTCTGTCGAGGAAGCCTTTCTCGTGCAGCAACTCCCTCTTCCTCAGCTCAGCACCCCTGGACTCAGCATCAGAGGAAACATACCTCACTGACTGAGGCTCATCTTCAGGGTAGAGCTTGGCCTTCCCTTTATCTGCTGGCTTGGCTGACTCGGCAGCCTCAACCTTGAGTCATTTGAGCGAAGGCTCAGTGCTCTCTTTGGCTGACTCGGCAGCCTCAACCTTCTTGGCCTTCTTCTTCTTCAGCTTCTTGGATCGCTTGGCCTTAAGAATCTTGGCCTTCTTCTTCTTCTTGAGCTTTGCCTCAATGGTGATCTGCTGCAGGCATGCCCCCAACGTCTCTTCCATTGAGTCAGTCTTCTGTTCAAGACTCTCCGTGCTAGCTTCCCTCACAGGCGAGAAAACCTCCTCGTCCTCACCTTCCTCACTGCCCTGCGTTGATTCTTGGTACTCCCTATATGGTAATTCAGGGTCAGGCCGTGGGGAAGTGTGCGACGGCGTGGTGCTTTGCTCTGCTGTAGGTGTCTGTGCAGAACTCAGTGGTGAAGACGGCTGCTCAGGGCTCTGCGCTGGCGGTGATGAAGAGAGCTCTGGGCTCTGCACTGGTTCAGATGGTGAAGGGCTGTGCGCAGGTGATGCAGATGGCGACGAACCTTTCTTGGTCGACTCGTGGGACGCACGATCCGTTTCTTGACTCTCCACAGAGGGAGTCTTTGCTTTGCTTGGTTCGGCGGCCATCTCGACACTCCACCGGCGCTTCTTGGGTGTGCCCGCTGGTTCAGAGGGTCCAGCAGGGATTTCTGTGACAACCCTCCACTTCTTCCTACGGATCGGAAGCTTGGGAAGACGTTCGGTGCGTGCAGCATCAGCATCTGCGAGGGCAAGAAGTGCTTCCCTCGCAGCCGTTTCAGCTTCATCAGCCCTTTTCTTGGCTGCAGATCTTTCAGCCCGTGTGAGTACCATTGTTGGATCTTGGAGATTTGGAGAGAAGAATCAAAGATGAAAAGAATCGCAGCTTTCTTGGAAATCAGAGAGTGGGAGAATCGTATCGATCGAGCGCCTTCTAACGGCTATAAAGGAAACGGATAAATCCCAACGGCTATATTTTGCGGATCCTGCAAATCCAGCGCAATTGTAGGGATTTTTTTTCATCTAAATGGCAAACTTTGCTCGTCCGTATCTTTTATTTGGCTCAATCTTTTCTTGATTTTTAAAGCTGGAGTTACTCTCCTTGATCCCCTCTTTCGATTCCCTACAAAAAGAAATAAAAACAACATCAAATTCGTAATTAAAATCACACAACAAAACACACAAACGATAACCGGAAAATCGCAAAAAATAAACTAAGGCATGAGCCTTATGTTGACGAGCACAGCAATCACTCGTCCTCTCTCGTTCTCATTGTCAAGCTTCAGTCAAGAGGAAGGCCGAGAGAGTTTTCACATCTCCTTCCTCATAGTAGTGCTTCAATCTTGCACCATTAACCATGAATGGTTGGCCTTGCTGCAAGTTCTTTATCTCTATGGCACCATGAACAAACACATTAGTAATCACAAAAGGACCTGACCACCTAGACTTAAGTTTCCCTGGAAATAGTTTCAACCGTGAGTTAAACAACAAAACAAGTTGACCCTTCTTAAAGTCCTTAACTCTAAGTCTACTATCGTGCCAAATCTTGGTCTTTTCCTTATACATCTTAGCATTTTCATAGGCCATATGTCTAAGCTCATCAAGCTCATGTAATTGTAAGGACCGCAATGTTCCCGCATCCTTTACACAAAAATTCAATTCCTTCATGGCCCAAAATGCTTTGTTTTCTAACTCAAGTGGTAAGTGACAAGTCTTGCCATATACCAGCCTATAAGGAGACATACCTAGGGGTGTCTTATATGCTGTCCTATAAGCCCAAAGTGCATCCTCAAGCTTAAAGGACCAGTCTTTCCTATTAGGTTTGACCACTTTTTCTAGGATGTTCTTAATCTCCCTATTTGAAATTTCAGCCTGTCCATTCGAGTGTGGGTGATAGGGGGTGGCTACTCTATGTCTAATGTTATACTTAGCCAACACTCTCTTCATAGCCTTGTTAATGAAATGTGACCCCTCATCACTAATGATGGCACGAGGTGTCCCAAACCTAGTAAAAATGTGCCTATGCAAGAATTTGGTGACTGTTTTAGCATCATTATTGGGACATTCTTTGGCCTCTACCCACTTGGATACGTAGTCTACTGCTACCAAAATGTAAAGGTTACCTGATGATGGAGGGAACGGCCCCATGAAGTCAATGCCCCACACATCAAAGAGCTCCAACTCTAAGATGTAGGTGAGGGGCATCTCATCCTTTCGACTGAGGTTACCTGTTCTTTGACATTCATCGCAGCTGTGGGCATAGTTGTGGGCATCCTTGAAGATTGTTGGCCAATAGTAGCCACTCTGAAATACCTTTGCAGCTGTTCTTTGGCCACCAAAGTGTCCACCATAAGGAGCTGTGTGACAGTGCTGCAGCACAGACCTTGCTTCCGCAGCTGAAACACACTTCCTTAGCAAGCCATCAGCACAGGTTCTGTAAAGTGTGGGGTCATCCCAGATGAATTTCCTTGCTTCATGAAGGAACCTCTTCTTCTCTTGTCCTCCCTTAAAAACTGGTAATACCTGTGATGCAAGGAAGTTAGCAATGTCAGCAAACCAAGGTTCCTCATCGTTATCACGATGAGTTAAAACAAAGACATGTTCATCAATAAAAGCATCAGAAATTGCGGGGTCCGCAATTTTTTCGCAATTGTGCTGCAATCGAGAAAGGTGATCCGCAACCACATTTTCACATCCTTTCTTGTCTCGAATGTCCAAATCAAATTCCTGCAGCAATAACACCCACCTAATCAACCTAGGCTTAGCATCAGCCTTCCTCATAAGATATTTCAAGGCAGAATGGTCAGTGTACACAATTGTCCTAGTGCCTACAATATAGTTTCGGAATTTCTCACAAGCGAACACTACAGCAAGCATCTCTTTCTCAGTAGTTGTATAATTACATTGAGCCTCATTCAAGGTCTTACTAGCATAATAGAGAGGGTGTGTTAGCTTGTCAATCTTCTGGCCTAACATGACCCCTACAGCATAGTCACTAGCATCACATAACATCTCAAATGGGAGATCCCAATTTGGCCCTATAATAACAGGTGCGGTGACTAGTGCTTTCTTAAGGGTGGTCCAAGCTACTACACATTCCTTAGAGAAGATGAAAGGCCTATTTAGTTCTAGCAGCTCACACAGAGGCTTGGCTATCTTAGAAAAGTCCTTAATGAACCTTCTGTAGAAACCAGCATGCCCTAAGAAACTCCTAATGGCCTTGACATTCTGAGGCTCTACCAACTTCTCTATGATTTCTATCTTTGCCCTATCAACTTCTACACCTGCCCTTGACACTCTATGACCTAAGACAATCCCCTCATCTACCATGAAGTGACACTTTTCCCAATTAAGGACTAAGTTAGTCTCTTCACATCTAGCTAGGACTTGTCCTAAATTCTCTAGACAGTTGGTAAAGGAATCCCCAAAGACTGAGAAATCATCCATGAATATTTCTATCATGGACTCATCTAAGTCAGAAAAGATTGCCAACATGCACCTTTGGAATGTTGCCGGTGCATTGCATAAGCCAAAAGGCATTCTGCGAAAGGCAAAAGTTCCAAAAGGGCAAGTGAAGGTAGTCTTTTCTTGGTCTTTGGGGTCTATAGTAATCTGGTTATACCCTGAATAACCGTCTAGGAAACAGTAATAGGCTCTACCAGCTATTCTGTCTAACATTTGGTCAATGAATGGCAGAGGGAAGTGGTCTTTTTTAGTTTCTTTATTTAGTTTCCTATAATCCATACATACTCTCCATACTGTGACAGTCCTAGTTGGAATCAGTTCATTGTTCTCATTGACTACCACAGTCATCCCCCCCTTCTTAGGTACACATTGTATAGGGCTCACCCACTGGCTACTAGCTATGGGAAAGATCACACCAGCATCTAACCATTTTATTATTTCTTTCTTAACTACCTCTTTCATAGAGGGATTCAGTCTACGTTGGTGATCTACTCTAGGTGTGTGCTCTTCCTCTAGTATAATCTTATGCATGCAATAAGAAGGGCTAATGCCTCTAATATCAGCAATAGTCCATGCAATAGCCTTCCTATGTTGCTTAAGGAGTAAAATTAAATCAACCTCATGCTGTTCACTTAGTTTAGAAGAAATAATTACAGGTAAAGTCTCATTATTCCCTAAATATGCATACTTGAGGTGAGTGGGGAGTGGCTTTAATTCTAATACAGGTGGATGCTCAATGGATGGCTTTAAAGGATTTAAGGATCTATCAGTTAATTCTACATTCATACATACATGCTGAGGGTTATTTACAGATATGTCCATTATCTCAGCTATGTTTAAGTCAGTTAATTCTAAACCTACATATTCATTGGCATGCTTGGTTAATAATACATGCTCCAATTGTTCCTCCATTAAGGAGTCTACTACGTCCATGCTAGCACAGGATTCAAGGTCAGAGGGGTACCTTAAAGCTTTATATACACTAAACTTCACCTCCTCATCATGAACCCTCATAGTGAGCTCACCTTTTTGGACGTCTATCAGTGCCCTACCTGTGGCTAGAAATGGTCTGCCTAACAAGATGGGGACCTCCTTGTCTGCTTCATAATCCAGGATAATGAAATCTGCAAGGAAAATAAACTTGTCAACCTTTACTAAAATATCCTCAATCTTACCTTCTGGATATGCAATGGATCTGTCGTCTAATTGTAAAGTGACAGTGGTTGGACGTGCTTCTCCTATTCCCAACTGGCGGAATAGTGATAGGGGCATGAGGTTTATGCTGGCGCCCAGGTCACAAAGCGCTCTGCCCACGTGCTTGCCTCCAAGTTCTACAGGTAAGGTGAAGGAACCAGGATCCTTCTCCTTCTTGGGCAACTTGTTTTGGAGTATGGCACTGCACTCCTCAGTGAGGTTTACTGTTTCAAACTCACCAATTATTTTTTTGTTAGTAATAATGTCTTTCAAAAACTTCACATAGGAAGGCATAGACTGTAAAACTTCTACAAAAGGAATGTTGACATGCACTTGCTTAAGAATTTCTAAGAATTTATTAAAATGCACTTCCTGTTCCTGCTTCTTCTTAAGCCTTCGAGGATATGGAGGTGGTGGCACATATGCAGGCACGTCAGGGCGCCTTAGGATAGGTGGAGGCCTTGGAATTTCTTCTATCTCCTCAATAATTGGCTCTAGCCTGGCTCCTGATGTGCTAGTTGGTGGTGGACCTTGGTTTGGCAGAGACTCCAGTGGAGCACTAGACTCAGTGTTCTCTACTCTCTTTGGTGTGTCCTTTGTGTTGCTCACCAAGGGTCTACCACTTCTAAGTTCAATTGCTTGAACTTGTTCTTTACCATCTCTCCTTGGCACCTCGGTGTCAGCAGGGAGTCTACCTTGGGGCCTACTCTTGAGTTCATTGGCCAATTGGCCTATTTGGTTCTCTAGGCTCCTAAGAGTGGCTTGCTGGCTTTGAAGAGTAGCATCATTCTTAGCTATGTATTCCTTGAGTAAGTTTTCTACAGAAGATCCTACAGGTTGGTTGTATGGTTTTTGATACATGGATTGGTTATGTTGGGGAGTGAAACCAGGTGTTCCACTCGGTCTAGGTTGGTTAGAATTTTGGTTAACATTCTGTTGGCCACCCCATGACAGGTTTGGGTGGTTCCTCCAACCAGGGTTGTAAGTATTGGAATAGGGGTTGTTCCTAGGCTGCTGCTGACTTCCAATGTAGCAGACTGAGGCTGGATTCCCAGGGCAGTATTCATACAGGTGCCCTTCCCCACAGAATCCACATACAAGTGTCTCACCTTGACTTGGTTGGGTGCCCATTGACATGGCGGTAGCGGTGTTGACACTTGTTTGGAGATTGGCTTGAGCCATTTGCTTAACTAGGTTGGTCAGGGCATTTATTTGGCTGCTCATCGCACTTAGAGCATCCTTGTCTTGAGCCCTAGTTGGCTCAACTGGATCATCTGACCACCTACAGTGAGATGCTGAGATCTTCTCCAAGATCTCATAGGCCTCGTTGTAACTCTTGGACAACATCGAACCACCAGCAGATGAATTTAAGACTTGCCTAGTGCTGGGGTTGCATCCTTTGAAAAAGACCTCTATTTGGATACACCATGGGATGCCATGATGTGGACATTTGAGAAGAAGGTCCTTGAACCTTGTCCAAGCTTCGTGAAGAGATTCATTATCAGCTTGTTTGAATTTAACTATATCATCACGAAAGGTAGAATTCCTATCAGGTGGGAAGTATTTGACTAGGAATTTCGCAGCTAAATCTGTCCAATTAAGGACAGATCCAGAGGGTAATGAGTTCAACCATGTTTTGGCTTTGTCCCTCAAAGAGTAAGGGAACAAGTATAGCCTCAAAGCTTCTTGGGACACTCCAGGGATGATGAAGGTATCACTAACTCCTAAGAAGTTCCTAAGATGGTTGTGGGGGTCCTCATTCTCTATTCCAAAGAATTTTCCCACAGTGGACAACATTTGGAACATCACTGGCTTTAACTCGAATGAGTTGGCAGTGATCTCAGGACGGATTATGCTGGGGTTCAGCTCCCCAGGCATAGGTACTAAATATGAAAGAATGGCACTATTCTTGTCATTCGCTATTTCGATGGGGTTGCGAATGACAGGTACCTGATTTGGAACTATCTCGTCCATTTCTTCGATTTCAGGTATGATTTGAGGTATAGGGGGTTGTTTAAAAAGACGTTTCTTGGCTTTATTTCTGGCTTTAAATAGTCTCTCGGGCTCAGGATTGAACTCTAGATCTCTACTTGAAGGCTCACTCATAAACTATCCCAATAGTACCTGCAAAAGAAATGAAACAGATCAGCTTCAATAGGCAATAAACTTGGTGTGTGATAGCACTCAAAAAGTGCTAATATTTAGCTCCTAAGTCTTGCGAATTAAGTAATTAATCGTGCTTAATTAATATATTTTGTATAATTTAATTACTTAGGGGTAAATCGGACCATTGAATTAATTAAGAGCTTAAAAGAACGTTTAGAGGATAATTTTGATTAATCATTCTGAGTGTTTATACTATGTATATTAATTAATCAAATTATATCTCAATTGTGATAAGTGGTCTGGTGGTGCAGGAGGAATTTGGCAAGTTGATAGGCCTGAGTTCAAGTCCAGAGGAGGACAGAATTTCGGTTATTTTTCCTTCAGGCACAGACATAGCGTCGAGACGCTGCCTGTAGGGTCTCGACGCTACCCCGACAACAGGCGCTGGAAATTTTCGTACGAGGGTCTCGACGCTCCGACTGTATTAAACCCATATTTTAACGATTTTTAGGTCATTCTCTCTCGGGTTTGGCTTGTTTTGGCCGATTTCTCTCTCAAATTCTTGGGGTTTTCTCCCCTTTTCTTCTATATCAAAGTAAGATTTTGTTGGATTTAGCTTGATTTTCATCCCGAGCAAGGTAAGTGCTCTAAGTTGAGGTTAGGGGTGAATTTTGATGCGATTTATGAGGGTTCGTTCTTAATTTTGTGACTTAGCATGACTGATTGGGCATTTATTTCGTCTAAGCATATCACACGAATGTGTTGGAATGATTTAGGACTAGGCACCCTTGATTTTCAGCATGTTTGATTGTTAAAGATTAATGATGCCGTGCCTCTCTTAATCGCCAAGTAACACGGATAAATCGAGCCATAGATAACATTGGATTCCAGTTCATCTTGGTTGCAATTTATCTTGATGAAATAAAACAATCGAAGTATCATATTAAATGTTGTGAATGTTGATTACTTCAGGGTTGCCGGGTAATCAATTAGCATTTAGGATGTTTAATTGAATGTTCGTCATAAAATGCTAGTTACTACTTTAGTTAATTTAGAGCTGATCAATCCGAGTTAGCTAATAGTACCGTTTAATTAGAATTGGAAAATTCTGATTAATATATATGTGGCCGGTTGCTTTAGGGCTTCTGGGCAACCGTTTATGTGTTTAATTATGTTTTTGCTAAGTATGTTTGAATCCCAATGAATCGAGTGGCATCAAGGTCAACCCCGACCCTTAAAATTAGGAGCACATGTAATTAGATTTAATTTTCCGTTAGCTACTTTTTATGCTTTACTTTATTTTTCCATAACCAATCCCCCCTTTACTTTAATGTTTTATTTTATCGTTTTAGTTTGAGTTTAAATAAAAGCAAATAGAATTTAATTAGGAGGAAATAATTTAGGTTCCCTGTGGTTCGACACCCGTTACCACTAGCTGCAAAGCTCTATTGTAGCGGAGTTATAAATGTATTTTGGCAAGCCTCGACAGCTTGAAATTGGAGTACCCCAAAAGTACCTCTACCAGTGTGTCAAACTTAACAAACTTCGTTTTCACTTAAATAAATCCCCGGCAGCGGCGCCAAAAACTTGTTGCGTGCTCAATGTGTTGAAATAATTAGGCAATAAAGAGATAGAGCACTCAGAACATGCAAGCATACATGATCTTATAGCAAGTAGTAAGTATATTTCATTCGTTTTCCCACAGAGATTTATTTTTAGCTATTCGCGAAGTGTTTTGTTAAGAAAGAAGGGGTGGATTTGATGGGGTAAAATTGGTTTTTAATTGTCTAATTCTTGCTGAATGTGTAAAGGGTAGTAACATAAACAAGGACAAGTGAACTCTAAGCCCAAATGAAAAGAAACGAAATTAATAAATGAAGGCAAATACAGCTAAACAGAATGGAAACTTAGACGGAATTGCGGAGACCGCAATTCTACCGCAATTACAATAACAGCGAAAGTGTGTAAATGGGTGAATTAAGGGCTACTAATGACTATCCTATAGGCATTTTTATACGATTCTCAAGCACTGGATCTACTCTCTATACATCAAACTATCTCAATCTCATGTATCGTTCGATTCCATGCATTAGATTCTTTAGTTTACTCAACTCAAAGTAAGGTCTTAAGCATCTTGTTAAGGCAGAAAGATATGGTTTGTACTAGGGAAACGCCTATTCCTAGGCCGTTTCCTGGTTACCTTGAAAGGCTAGCATGATAATATGACTCTGAACTCTTACTCCTTCCAGAGGTTAGGAGTTCTTTGGACAAAATGGATGGCCAATCGAAATTGCCCGTGGGATGAAGCCTACATACAATCAATGCTTCGAGAGCTATCCTACATGCTTGATTCACGTTTTTTAGCCTATGGAGTTGTCATTAGCATGCCCCTAAGTGTCTTAGTTACTCATGGATATAGGGAGAACAGAACTAAAAGATAAGACAGACATGCTTAGAAGGGAAATGTGCTTAAAACAGCAAGGGAAAGCAGTAGAACGCAAAGGCAGAAACTGTGAAGTACTGAATTTTGTGTTTGATCAATCAATTGTTTGAATGAACAGAAGAGATACTTAAAGTAAAGAACAGCAAGACAGAGCACAACGAAATGATCTAAACTAGCCACAAGAACAGAAACAACACAAGACAGAATTGGAAAACAGAAATGAAGAACAGAAAGCAGTAAAACAGCTCGAATGACTCGTTGCAGCCGCTTCGAATGAAGGATGAGAAAGGACAGCCTTGCTTGGATGAATCCAATCGGGAGAGAAGAAGAATCTCCTCTCCTTCCTATCAGATTATCGATTCCAACAGCTGAGCTTCGCAAACCAGCAGACGGCAAAGAAAAACAGGAGAAAAGATGGACTGCGAGAAGACTTCTACGCTTTCGGATGATGCTTGAACCCTCGACTTTGACCCCTATTTATAGTAATCTGCAGGTGCATTTGGGCCAAGGAGAACCATCAATCTTCAACGTCGTACTTCAGAATGGATGGAGGAGAAAGAACGAATCCCTGAAATAACGGAAATTAACAGAAAAAGATCAGTCAACTTACGGTTTTCACTTGAAACATTGCGGTGACCGCAATGTTTCCGCAATGCGTTCGCAAAGCTTGTTTTTCATTCTTTTCCTTCGGTTTTCAACTCTTTTCTTTCCTATTGTACATAAGTCCTAATTTAGCTACCTTCTTCTAATTCTCATATTTAAGCATAGGTTTAGGCTAAATGCTATCAAAAACACCTAAGAGTGAACATCTTTCTAAGCCAATTAAGTCCTAAAAAGGTCACTTTTGGAGACGTAACAGCAGCCTAGGCTTCGAGTCCTTCTTGTTCATCAAGTATCGAACTGCTGCATGATCAGAAAATACAACCACTTTAGATCCAAGTATATAAGGTCGAAATTTATCAAGAGCGAAAACAATGGAAAGCAGCTCCTTCTCTGTGGTGGTGTAACCAATCTGCGCGGAGTTGAGCGTCCTTGAGGCATAATAAATCACGTGGCTCTTCTTGTCTATCCTCTGACCCAGCACAGCACCAACAGCGTAATTGCTCGCATCGCACATAATCTCGAAGGGGGTCCCCCACTGCGGTGGATGAATAATGGGTGCATTGGTCAGGCAATTCTTCAGCACATCAAAGGCAAGCTTGCACTCTTTGTCGAAGCAGAATGGGACGTCTTTTTTCAGCAAGCTCGTCATCGGTGTCACTATCTTCGAAAAGTCTTTGATAAACCTGCGGTAGAAACCTGCATGACCAAGAAAAGAACGCACTTCCCGAAGATTTGTGGGGTAAGGTAAGTCGGATATAACATCAATCTTCGCTTTATCTACCTATATACCCTTAGCTAACACAACGTGACCTAGGACTATGCCTTGACTGGCCATGAAATGACACTTTTCAAAATTTAAAACAAGTTTAGTTTCAATGCATCTTTACATGACTCTAGACAAGTTAATTAGGCAATCCTCAAATGAACTCCCATATACTGTAAAATCATCCATAAAAACCTCGATGCATTTTTCTACGAATTCAGTAAATATGCTCATCATGCATCGCTGAAAAGTCCCTGGAGCGTTACAAAGCCCAAAGGGCATTCTCCTATATGCGTATGTTCCAAATGGACATGTAAAAGTAGTCTTTTCTTGGTCTTCCTGGGCTATGGGAATTTGATAAAACCCAGAAAAACCATCCAGAAAACAGAAATATGGCTTCCCAGCTAAACGCTCCACCATTTGATCTATGAAGGGGATAGGAAAATGATCCTTCTTAGTCACATCATTCAATTTCTGGAAATCTATACACATTCTCCACTCGTTTTGCACCCGCTTAGGCACTAACTCACCCTTCTCATTCCTAATAACAGTTACGCCCGTTTTTTTAGGTACAACATGAATTGGGCTAACCCACTGACTATCAGAAATGGGATAGATGATACCTGCATCTAGGAGTTTGTGTATCTCAGACAACATTACCTCTTTCATGGCTGGGTTCAGTCTCCTCTAAGGCTCTCGGGATGGCTTTGCTCCCTCATTCAGCCTAATCTTGTGCATACATAGAACTGGACTCAACCCATGCAAATCCGCCAAGGTCCATTGTTACGTCTCCAAAAGTGACTATTTTAGGACTTATTTACCTTAGAAAGTTGTGCTTTTGTAGGTGTTCTTGGTAGGATTTAGCTTGAACTTGTGCTTATATATGAGAATTAGAAGAATGAAGCTAAATTAGGACTTATATACAAAAGGAAAGAAAAAGAACCAAAAACGAAGTTAAAGGAATGAAAATTGTGCTTTGCGGAGGCATTGCGGAAACATTGCTAAAACCGCAATGTTTTAAGTGAAATCCGTAAGTTGTCTAACTATTTTCTGTTTTGTTCCGTCCTTTCAGGGATTCATTCTTTCTCCTGCAGCCACGTAGTAGTACGACGTTGAGAATGGATGGTTCTCCTTGACCCAATCGCACCTGCAGAATACTATAAAAGGAGGTCAAAGAGGAAGGTTGAAACACACTCGAACGGCGTAGTCTTCCAGTTCAAACGCAGTCTTTCCCAGTCTTTCTCTTCTTCGTCTGTTGGTCTGAGAGGTTCAGCTATTGGAGTCGACAATCTGATAGGAAGGAGAGAAGATTCATCTTCTCTTCTGATTGGATTCATCCAAGCAAGGCTTGCCTTTCTCTCCCTTCAGCCGAGGCGTCTGCGACGAGGCGATCACGCTTGAATTTACTGCTTTCTGTCTTAGCTTTCCATTTCCATTGCTGTTTGTTGTTATTTCCCTTTTAGTTTGCTACTCTATTCCATTTCGTTGCTTTCTGTTTTACTTTAGTTATTCAAAGACATCATTTGTTTAGTTCAAACGATTGGTTAATCAACGCACAATTCCATTACTTCGCAAGCTCTTTACCTTCTCTGTTTATCACTTATGTCTTCTGTTTTGTCTCTAATTTTCTATTAAGCATGTCATCTTCATCTACTCGTCCCACTCCATCTACATCCATGAGTAACTAAATCACATAAGGGCATGCTAATGACAAATCTATAGGTAGAAACACGTGAATCAAGCATGTAGGATAGCTCTTGAATGCATTGATTGTATGTAAGCTTCATCCCACGGGCAATTTCGATTGGCCATCCATTATGTCCAAAGAACTCCTAACCTCTGGAAGGAGTAAGAGTTCAGAGTCATACACTCATGCTAGCCTCTCAAGGTAGCCAGAAAACGACCTAGGAATAGGCGTTTTCCTAGTACAAATCTTAACTTACTGTTTTAATAAGATGCTTAAGACCTTACTTGGACATGAGTAAACTAAAGAATCTAATGCATGAAATCGGAAGATACATGAGAATGAGTTAGTTTGATGCATGGTGAGTTGATCTACTGCTTGAGAATCGTAGGAAAAAGCCTATAGAGGAGTCGTTAGTAGCCCTTGTTTACACACTTTACACACATTTCGCTGTTAAGAACATTGCGGTATAATTGTTGTTTCCGCAATTCCCTTAGTTAAAAATTCTGCCTTAGCCATTTCTCTCTTCGTTTATTTTTCTCTTCTCTTTACATTCAAGTTTAGTATTTATTTACACTTGTTCATGCTTGCATCCTCTACATATTACTTAGTAATTAGGCACCTTAAAATCAAATCTACTCCATTTAATCCACCCACTTCACGAGTAACTAAGAATAAATCTCTGTGGGAAATCGAATGAAAAAATACTTATTACTTGCTACAAGATCATGTATGCTTGCATGTTCTGAGTGCTCTATCATTGCATATTCCTTTTAAACATTGAGCACGCAACAAGTTTTTGGCGCCATTGCCGGGGATTTAGTTTAGTGAAAACGAAGTTTGTTAAGTTAGAAAAACAATTCTTAATATCTATTGGAGCTGATCTATTTTCATTTCTTTTGCAGGTACCATTGGGTTAGTTTATGAATGAGCCTTCAAGTAGCGATTTAGAGTTCAATCCTGAGCCTGAGAGATTACTTAGGGCCAGAAACAGAGCTAAGAAACGACTCTTTAACCAACCCTCTATACCTCAAATAATTGCGGAAACCGCAGAGTCTCTGCAATCTATCAAGAAGAAATGGAAAGACCAGACCCAAATCCGGTACCTACCACTCGCAATCCCATCGAAATAGCGAATGACAAGGATAGTGCCATCCTCTCCTACCTAGTACCTATGCCTGGGGAGCTAAACTCAAGCGTAATCCGCCCTGAAAATACTGCCAACTCATTCGAGTTAAAGCCAGTAATGTTCCAAATGTTGTCCACTGTGGGACAATTCTTTGGAGTGGAAAATGAGGACCCCCACAACCATCTAAGAAACTTCCTAGGAGTTAGTGATACCTTTCTCATCCCTGGAGTTTCCCAAGAAGCCTTGAGGCTTTACCTCTTCCCTTACTCATTAAGAGATAAAGCCAAAACGTGGTTGAACTCATTACCTTCCGGATCAGTTGTCAATTGGACAGATCTGGCTGAGAAATTCCTAGTCAAATACTTTCCACCTGATAGGAATTCGAATTTTCGTGATGACATTATTAAATTCAAACAAGCTGAAAATGAGTCTCTTCACGAAGCTTGGACAAGGTTCAAGGACCTTCTACTTAAATGTCCACACCATGGCATCCCATGGTGTATCCAAATAGAAGTCTTTTTCAAAGGATGCAACCCCAGCACAAGGCAAGTGCTGAACTCGTCAGCTGGTGGTTCCATGCTTTCGAAAAGTGTTAAGTGCTCAATGTGTTAAAATAATTAGGCAATAAGATAGAGAGAGCACTCAGAACATGCAAGCATACATGATCTTATAGCAAGTAGTAAGTATTTTTTCATTCGTTTTCCCACAGAGATTTATTATAAGCTATTCATGAAGTGTAAAGTTAAGAAAGAAGGGGTGGATTTGATGGGGTAAAATTGGTTTTAATTTGTCTATTTCCTACTGAATACGTAGAGGGTAGCAACATAAACAAGTGCAAGTTAAAGCTAAACTCAAACGAAAAGAGACGAGACTAATAAGTGAAGACAAAAATGGCTAGACAGAATTGTAACTTTAGCAGAATTGCGGAAACAGCAATTCTACCGCAATTTAATTAACAACGAAAGTGTGTAAAATGATGAATTAAGGGCTACTAACGACTATCCTATAGGCTTTTTCATACGATTCTCAAGCACTGGATCAACTCACTATGCATCAAACTATCTCATTCTCATGTATCTTCCGATTTCATGCATTAGATTCTTTAGTTTACTCATGTCCAAGTAAGGTCTTAAGTATCTTGTTAAGGCAGAAGAATATGGTTTGTACTAGGGAAACGCCTATTCCTAGGCCGTTTCCTGGCTACCTTGAAAGGCTAGCATGATAGTATGACTCTGAACTCTTACTCCTTCCAGAGGTTAGGAGTTCTTTGGACAAAATGGATGGCCAATCGAAATTGCCCGTGGGATGAAGCTTACATACAATCAATGCTTCGAGAGCTATCCTACATGCTTGGTTCACGTTTTTTAGCCTATAGTATTGTCATTAGCATGCCCCTAAGTGATTTAGTTACTCATGGATATGGGGAGAACAGAAATAAGCAACGAAAGAGACATGCTTAGGAGAGAAATAAACTGAAAATAGCAAGGAAAAACAGTAGCAGCAAGAGATGAGAGCCTTGTGAATTAATAAACTATGCTTTGATTACTTGAATGTTGGACTGAACAAACGGAAGCTTAAATCGAATAATATAAAGACAGACAGCAACGAAATGAAATCAACTAGCTACTGGAAATGAAACAACAACAGAACACAGTTGGAAATGGAAAATGAAAGACAGAAAGCATAAAAACGAGCGTGAACGCCTAGTTGCAGGTGCCTCGGCTGAAGGGGATGAAAGAATAGCCTTGCTTGGATGAATCCAATCGGGAGAGAAGATTATCAGATTGTCGATTCCAACAGCTGAAACTCTCAAGCCAACAGACGGAGAAGAACGACAGGAGAAAAGATGGAGCTGCGAGAAGACTTCTACGCTTTCGGATGATGTTTGAACCCTCGACTTTGACCCCCTTTTCTAGCAATCTGCAGGTGCGTTTGGGCCAAGGAGAACCATCAATCTTCAACGTCGTACTTCAGAATGGATGGAGGAGAAAGAACGAATCCCTGAAATAACGGAAATTAACAGAAAAAGATCAGTCAACTTACGGTTTTCACTTGAAACATTGCGGTTTCAGCAATATTTCCGCAATGCTATCGCAATGCTTGTTTTTCATTCTTTTCCTTCGGTTTTCAACCCTTTTCTTTCCTATTGTACATAAGTCCTAATTTAGCTACCTTCTTCTAATTCTCATATTTAAGCATAGGTTTAGGCTAAATGCTATCAAAAACACCTAAGAGTGAACATCTTTCTAAAATAATTAAGTCCTAAAAAGGTCACTTTTGGAGACGTAACACACCCCCAAACTTAAGGTTTTGCTTGTCCTCGAGCAATCTAAGGACTTTCCTAGGCTGCTGTTTCTTCTTGTTTAACCACTTACTAACTCCCTATATTCTTATCTACAGCAGTGCTGTCCTGTGACACACTTCTAAGCTTAAAACTACCCTCTCATCTAGCTTCTTCTGATTTCGCCTGCCTAATACTCCTACTGTCTTTATTAACTCCCTACCCTGATCTACCTGCTTTTGTCATATCCTGCCACTATCCCTAAGGTTTCAAATTCTACCTAGCTTTACCCCAGACTCTGTACATGCTTCTAGTTTATACTTATGCGCTACCTAGGATTCCTTAGAGTCATGCCAGTCTTAGTATTAATGGTGACAGTAGTGCTTTTAGAGAACAACCTAAGCCCTGGCATCACTACATTGGATAAACACTCATCTTCCTAAACAACCCTACAAGTTACAACTTTGCTCTTAGCTAAATTGAGGATCAGAGTTCTTTTTAAACAGGACATCTAAGCCACAAAGTTGCAACTCCTAGGTATACATTCTTCTTCCCTACTTTTTCCTTTTTTTTTTTTTTTTCTTTCATACTTTGGTGGAGCCTCTCCTTTGGTTGCCTTTTGATGCAACGCCACTTGTGGGTTACACACTTGGCACTGATTACTCAGCAACCTAAGAGAGACTCCCCCCTTTATTCTTTTTTCATTTTTTTTTTCAGCTCATCATTTTTTATAAAGGAGAAGAAGAATGCTTATGCTTAAAGGGAGAGAGGAATGTTCCTAGGCCTAGGGTGGCCTCCCCCAAACTAAAACTACTCATTGTCCCCAATGAGTGTCTGAGGTGGCACACCCCCAAACTATCCTAGAAGCATCTAGTCTAAGGTAAAACAAAGAGAATTTAAAAGTCCTAGGCATAGGCAGAACATTCTAAAAGAAAATATCACAGCAGCAGAAAATTGAAAAAAACAGACAGGCAAGGACTTACAGCTATGCATGCTGAGCTTTTTAGAGGTTAATTTAAACTATCAAAGGGTGTCCTATGACACTCATCCAGCATGCATTTAGATAAGCTATATAAGGTAGTCATGACAGCAGCACAAGATAGAATTTAAACAGATCACAGCCTAGCTAAACAGACAGTCCAAAACATGCATTCAGTAATAAAAATTGCGGGTACCGCAATTATTTCGCAATCAAGTCAGGGCAGATATATCAGTCACTAAGGCCCCTAAGCATGCTTTATCCAGTCATTCAAGCTCGACAAAAATAAACCTAAACTATCCTACCTAATCAGCTAGCAGCAGGCTATACAAGGCAATTTAAAAACGTAAAACTAAGCAACTAAAACAGATCAAAATTTTACTAAAAACAGCGTAATTCACATGGTCTATCAGAAAGCAGATTTTTTTATTATTCTAAGGGAACAGCAATACTCCCTTGAGTGCAATTCAAACCAGCACTCAGATGTCTTCATCCTCATCAGGTCGTCGTGGTCGTGGAGGCACCCATGGATTCAGGAGATTCGTGGGGAAGTCAGGGAAGATGCACCCAAGTTGGTCAGCAACTTCCTTGTCCCGTGCCTGCGCGTAAGTGGCCCATTGAGCCATCCTCTTCTGCATATCCATCAGGCAAGCCATGGACAGCGACTGATCAGCAGCCAATCTATCCAACTCGAATTCCATGTTCCCCTTCCTCTTCAGCCTTAAGCCTGTAGGCAGCTCCAAGTGGCCTGTGTAAGCCATTTGCTGCTCCATTCGCTCAATGGGAACCCCTGCGCGCAAGCATAATTTAGTTATAGTATTAGGGAAAAACAATGGGCCCTTACCCTTCTTGGCGCACTCAGTAATGGCAGCAGCAATGACTTCTCCCACGTTGATCGTGAGACCCCTCATTATCGCATATACCAGCAGCGATCTGCTCTGGTTGATGGTGGTCTCATGAGTCACTGGGGACAGTTTCCTTCTCACGAAAGAAAACAAACAGCCGCCTTAGCTGTGAGGTTGGCACTCATGAGAGTGTGCCTCCCATTGCGTGACACGGTCCAGGATGCCTCAGGCTGTCCAATGGTCCGAATGGCCTCCTCCAAGACAGCGTCAGTAGGCTCATCAACAATCCTTGCATAATCTGTATGTTTTTGGCCCTTGAGACCATAGGCTTCGTTGATGGCCTTTTCTGAGAAGTCCACTTCTACCCCTCTGACCACAGACAGGCCATCCTCAGGGCTAAGCACATTGGCGTAGAAATCATACACCATGCTTGTGTAAGCTGGATTGGGTGGTATGCAAAACTCCTCCCATCCGTGGTTTGTAATTCCTGCGCGCAAGAACTGCGGCAGGTCAGCAGGTCTGTCGAGGAAGCCCTTCTCGTGCAGCAACTCCCTCTTCCTCAGCTCAATGCCTCTGGACTCAGCGTCAGAGGACACATACCTCACTGATTGAGGCTCATCTTCAGGGTAAAGCTTGGCCTTCCCTTTGTCTGTTGGTTTGGCTGACTCCGCAGCCTCAACCTTGAGTTTCTTGAGCGATGGCTCAGTGCTTTCCTTCTCTGATGAAGGCGCCCTCTTGGCCTTTTTCTTTTTCAGCTTCTTGGACCGCTTGGCCTTGAGAATCTTGGCCTTCTTCTTCTTCTTGAGCTTTGCCTTGATGGTGATCTGCTGGAGGCACGCCCCCAGTGTCTCCTCCATTGAGTCATCCTTCTGTGCAAGACTCTCCAGGCTAGCTTCCCTCATAGGAGAGAAAACCTCCTCTTCCTCACCTTTCTCACTGCCCTGCATCGACTCTTGATATTCACCATACGGGAATTCAGGGTCATGTTGTGGGGAAGTGGGTGATGCCTCAGGGCTCTCTTCTGGCGTAGTATGCTCAGAACTCTGCGGTGATGAAGGCAGTTCAGGGCTCTGCGCTGGTGGTGATGGTGAAGAGCTGTGCGCTGGTGGTGCAGATGGCGAAGAACTCTTCTTGGCCGAATCGTGGGACACACGATCAGTTTCTTGACTCTCCACAGAGGGAGTCTTTTCTTTGCTCGGTTCTGCGGCCACCGCTAAACTCCATCTGCGCTTCTTGGGTGTGCCTGCTGGTTCAGAGGGTCCAGCAGGTATCTCTGTGACGACCTTCCACTTCTTTTTGCGAATCGGAAGTTTGGGAAGTCGTTCATGTCGCGCAGCATCAGCCTCAGCCAAGGCAAGCAGTGCGTCTCTCGCAGCCGTTTCAGCTTCGTCAGCCTTCTTCTTGGCCGCAGATCTTTCAGCCCTCGTGAGCACCATTGTTGAATCGTGGAGGTTTGGAGAGAAGAATCACAGATGAAGAGAATCGCAGCTTTCTTGGAGTTCAGATACTTGGGAAATCGTATAGATCAACGCGCGTCTCAACGGATATAAAGAAAACGGAAAAATCCCAACGGCTATATTTTTGCGGATCCTGCTAATCCAGCGCAATTCTAGTGACCGTTGGAGATTTTTTCCATTTAAATGTCAATCTTTGCTCAACCGTATCTTTGATTTGGCCCAATATCTTCTTGATTTTTAAAGCTGGATTTAATCTCCTTGATTCCCTCTATTGATTCCCTACAAAAAGAAATAAAATCAACATCAAATTCGCAATTAAAATCATACAAACTTATACACAAATGATAACCGGAAAATCGCAAAAAAATAAACTAAGGCATGAGCCTCATGTTGACGAGCACAGCAATCACTCGTCCTCTCTCGTTCTTAATTTCATGCTTCAGTCAAGAGGAAGGCCGAGAGAGTCTTCACATCTCCTTCCTCATAGTAGTGCTTCAACCTTGCACCATTAACCATGAATGGTTGACCTTGCTGCAGGTTCTTTATCTCGATGGCACCATGAACAAACACATTAGTAATTACAAACGGACCTGACCATCTAGACTTAAGTTTGCCTGGAAATAATTTCAATCGTGAGTTAAATAATAAAACAAGTTGGCCTTTCTTAAAGTCCTTGATCCTAAGTCTACTGTCGTGCCAAATCTTGGTCTTTTCCTTATACATTTTGGCATTCTCATAAGACATATGTCTAAGCTAATCAAGCTCATGTAATTGCAGAGACCGCAACGTTCCCGCATCGGTCACGCAATAATTCAACTCTTTTAGTGCCCAAAATGCCTTAATTTCTAACTCAAATGGAAGATGACAAGCTTTACCATACACAAGTCTGTAAGGAGACATGCCTAGGGGTGTCTTATATGCAGTTCTATACGCCCAAAGTGCATCCTCGAGTTTAAATGACCAGTCCTTTCTATTAGGTTTGACCACTTTTTCTAGGATGTTCTTAATCTCTCTATTAGAAATTTCAGCCTGACCATTCGAGTGTGGGTGATAAGGAGTGGCTACTCTATGTCTAATGTTATACTTAGCCAACACTCTCTCCATAGCCTTATTAATGAAATGTGTCCCCTCATCACTAATGATAGCACGTGGTGTTCCAAACCTAGTAAAAATGTGCCTATGCAAGAATGTTATGACTGTTTTGGCATCATTATTGGGACATGCTATGGCCTCTACCCACTTGGATACATAGTCTACTGCCACTAATATGTAAAGGTTACCTGAGGATGGGGGAAATGGTCCCATGAAGTCAATGCCCCATACATCAAAGAGCTCCAACTCTAAGATGTAGGTGAGAGGCATTTCATCCTTGCGACTGAGGTTACCTGTCCTTTGGCATTCATCACAGCTGTGGGCATAGTTGTGGGCATCCTTGAAGATTGTTGGCCAATAGTAGCCACTCTGAAATACCTTTGCAGCTGTTCTTTGGCCACCAAAGTGTCCACTATAAGGAGCTGTGTGGCAGTGCTGCAGCACAGACTTCGCCTCAGCAGCTGAAACACACTTCCTTAGCAAGCCGTCAGCACATGTTTTGTAAAGTGTGGGGTCATCCCATATGAATTTCCTTGCTTCATGAAGGAACCTCTTCTTCTCTTGTCCTCCCTTGAAAGCTGGTAGTACCTGTGATGCAAGGAAGTTAGCAATGTCAGCAAACCACGGTTCCTCATCGTTATCACGATGAGTCAATACAAAGACATGTTCATCAATAAAAGCATCAGAAATTGCGGGTTCCGCAATTTTTTCGCAATTATGCTGCAATCTAGAAAGATGATCCGCAACAACATTTTCACTTCCTTTCTTATCTCTAATGTCTAGATCAAACTCTTGCAGCAGCAGTACCCACCTAATCAACCTAGGCTTAGCATCAGCCTTCCTCATAAGGTACTTTAGAGCAGAATGGTCAGTGTACACAATTGTTCGGGTGCCTACAATATAGTTCCTAAATTTCTCACAAGCAAACACTACAGCTAGCATCTCCTTCTCAGTGGTTGTGTAGTTGCATTGTGCCTCATTAAGTGTCTTACTAGCATAATAGATAGGGTGTGTTAACTTCTCAATCTTCTGTCCTAACATAACCCCTACAGCATAGTCACTAGCGTCACATAACATCTCAAATGGGAGGTCCCAATTTGGTCCTACTATAATAGGTGCTGTGACTAGTGCTTTCTTAATGGGTTTCCCAAGCTAGGACACACTCTTTAGAGAAAATGAATGGCTTGTTTAGCTCTAGAAGCTCACATAGAGGCTTGGAGATCTTAGAAAAGTCCTTAATGAACCTTCTATAGAAACCAGCATGCCCTAAGAAACTTCTAATGGCCTTGACATTTTGGGGTTCTACCAATTTCTCTATTACTTCAATTTTTGCTCTGTCAACTTCTACACCTGCCCTTGACACTCTATGACCTAAGACAATCCCTTCATCCACCATGAAGTGACACTTTTCCCAATTTAGGACTAGGTTAGTCTCCTCACACCTAGCCAGGACTTGTCCTAAATTCTCTAGACAGTTTGTAAATGAGTCCCCAAAGACTGAGAAATCATCCATGAATATTTCTATCATGGACTCATCTAAATCAGAAAAGATTGCCAACATGCACCTTCGGAAAGTTGCCGGTGCATTGCATAAGCCAAAAGGCATTCTGCGAAAGGCAAAAGTTCCAAAAGGGCAAGTGAAGGTAGTCTTTTCTTGGTCTTTGGGATCTATAGTGATCTGATTATACCCTGAATAACCGTCTAGGAAGCAGTAATAGGCTCGACCAGCTATTCTGTCTAACATTTGGTCAATGAATGGTAGAGGGAAGTGGTCTTTTTTAGTTTCTTTATTTAGTTTCCTATAATCCATACATACTCTCCATCCTGTGACAGTCCTAGTTGGAATCAGTTCATTGTTCTCATTGACTACCACAGTCATCCCCCCCTTCTTAGGTACACATTGTATAGGGCTCACCCACTGACTACTAGCTATGGGGAAGATCACACCAGCATCTAACCATTTAATTATTTCTTTCTTAACTACCTCTTTCATAGAGGGATTCAGCCTACGTTGGTGATCTACTCTAGGTGTATGCTCTTCCTCTAGTATAATCTTATGCATGCAATAAGAAGGGTTAATGCCTCTAATATCAGCAATAGTCCATGCAATAGCCTTCCTATGTTGCTTAAGTAGTAAAATCAGTTCAACCTCATGCTTTTCACTTAATTTAGAAGAAATAGTTACAGGCAAGGTATCATTACTTCCTAAATATGCATACTTGAGGTGAGTGGGGAGAGGTTTTAATTCTAAGACAGGTGGATGCTCAATGGATGGTTTTAATGGATTCAAAGATTTTTCAGTTAAGTCAATGTTCATACAAACATGCTGAGGGTTATTTACAGGTATGTCCATTATCTCAGCTATGTTTAAGTCAGTTAATTCTAATCCTACATAGTTATTAGCATGCTTAGTCAACAACTCATGCTCCAATTGTTCTTCCATTAATGAATCTACAATGTCCATGCTAGCACAAGATTCAGAGTCAGAGGGGTACCTTAAGGCTTTATAAACACTAAATTTCACCTCTTCATCATGAACCCTCATAGTGAGCTCACCTTTTTGGACATCTATTAGTGCCCTACCTGTGGCTAAAAACGGTCTGCCTAACAGGATGGGGACCTCCTTGTCTGCTTCATAATCCAGGATAATGAAATCTGCAAGGAAAATAAACTTGTCAACCTTTACTAAAATATCCTCAATCTTACCTTCAAGGTATGCAATGGATCTGTCTGCTAGTTGTAAAGTGACAGTGGTTGGACGTGCTTCTCCTATTCCAAGGTGGCGGAATAGTGATAGGGGCATGAGGTTTATGCTGGCTCCCAGGTCACAAAGGGCTCTGCCTACGTGCTTGCCTCCTAGCTCTACAGGTAAGGTGAAGGAACCAGGATCCTTCTCCTTCTTGGGTAGCTTGTTCTGGAGTATGGCACTGCACTCCTCAGTGAGATTGACTGTTTCAAACTCACCAATTATTTTCTTGTTAGTTATAATATCCTTCAAAAACTTTACATAAGAAGGCATAGACTGTAAAACCTCTACAAAAGGAATGTTAACATGCACTTGCTTAAGAATTTCTAAAAAATTGTTAAAGTGCACTTCCTGTTCTTGTTTTTTCTTTAGCCTTCTAGGAAATGGAGGTGGTGGCACATATGCAGGTACTTCAGGTCGCCTTAGGATAGGTGGAGGCCTTGGAATTTCTTCTATCTCTTCTATGATTGGCTCCAGCCTTGATCCTGATGTGCTTGTTGGTGGTGGACCTTGGTTTGGCACAGACTCCAGTGGAGCACTAGACTCAGTGTTCTCTACTCTCTTTGGTGTGTCCTTGGTGCTGCTCACCAATGGTCTACCACTTCTAAGTTCAATTGCTTGAACTTGCTCTTTACCATCTCTTCTTGGCACTTCAGTGTCAGCAGGAAGCCTACCTTGGGGCCTACTTTTGATTTCATTGGCTAGTTGCCCTATTTGGTTCTCTAGGCTCCTAAGAGTAGCTTGCTGGCTCTGTAGAGTGGCATCATTCTTGGCTATATATTCCTTGAGTAAGTTTTCTACAGAAGACCCTACAGGTTGGTTGTATGGTTTTTGATACATGGATTGGTTATGTTGGGGAGTGAAACCAGGTGTTCCACTCGGCCTTGGTTGGTTAGGATTTTGGTTAGCATTCTGTTGGCCACCCCATGACAGGTTTGGGTGGTTCCTCCAACCAGGGTTGTAAGTATTAGAGTAGGGGTTGTTCCTAGGCTGCTGTTGGCTTCCAATATAGCAGACTGAGGATGGATTCCCAGGGCAGTATTCATACATATGCCCTTCCCCACAGAATCCACAGATAAGTGTCTCACCTTGACTTGGTTGGGTGCCCATTGACATGGCTGTGGCGGTGTTGACACTTGTTTGGAGATTGGCTTGAGCCATTTGCTTAACTAGGTTGGTCAGGGCATTTATTTGGCTGCTCATTGCACTTAGAGCATCCTTGTCTTGAGCTCTAGTTGGCTGAACTGGATCATCTGACCACCTACAGTGAGATGCTGAGATCTTCTCCAAGATCTCATAGGCCTCGTTGTAACTCTTGGACAACATGGAACCTCCAGCAGATGAGTTTAAGACTTGTCTAGTGTTGGGGTTGCATCCTTTGAAAAAGACCTCTATTTGGATACACCATGGGATGCCATGGTGTGGACATTTAAGAAGAAGATCTTTAAACCTTGTCCAAGTGATAACTCCATTTTGGAGCTATTAAATACGTCCTAATTATAGCTAAAGACCGCTTCCAATTGATTAAATGTATCTCTTTTGTAGGAGAAAAGCGGCAAAGAGCTCGTGCGTCCATTGGGCGTGTTCGAGAGCTTAAAGCAGAGTTTTAGCGCCCCGGGAATGCATCGGGAAGAGGGGAGTTTGTTCCGTGAAGAAACGGGCCAAAACAGCCTTGAAGAGGCAAAGCATCAGCCCGAAACCCGAGAGCCAGCGTCGAGCTATAGCGTCGAGACGCTGGCTCGACGCTGGAAAAACCCGAGAGCAAGCGTCGAGTGATAGCGTCGAGACGCTAGCTCGACGCTGCCCTGGCGTCGAGACCCTGCTTGGCGTCGAGACGCTCCGGAGGAGGCGCGCGCAGGAAATTCATCGGGGCAGCGTCGCGACGCTGACCTTGCGTCGCGACGCCAGCGCGCGCGCGCGCGGATCACTTAGGGCACAGCGTCGAGACGCTGGCCTAGCGTCTCGACGCTACGACGAAGGCAGTAGCTAAAAGACGATTTTTCTGCACTTTTTTGGCATTCTTCTCCGAGCTTCATCTTCTTCATCTCTCAGCCGATTTGGACGATTCTTCTTCCCTTCTTCCCCATTTTCTCTCTACTTTCCGTGGAGCTCCGCCATTGTTGGCATGCGAGTGAGCTCCATTTCCATTTGTAATAGGTAGATGAACTCTTCCATGGTCGTTGGTGGAGCGGGATTGACGATCCGCGCCATGAGCGGCTAAGGTAAGGGTGACGGTTTGGGATTTTGTTTAGGGGAATTTTGTTAGACATTATTGCTTTGATAATCTGAGTATGAATTTGCATATTGGTTCTGTTTACATAGCATTTATTTACTTTGCTTAATCCAACGCGCATGCTAAATTATGTTGATTGACACTCGGATAGTTTCGCATGTTGTGTATGTTAAAGAGTAGCGATGTCGTGCCTCTCACTGCTCGACTAAGTAACACAGGTAAATAGAACTAAATCGAAGTATCGGGTCGGGTAGGATAATTGTTGGTTGCATACGGCGTTTGCGGGCAACCTACTAGCAATTAGAATTCACGCCCGAATGTTCGTCGCGGTTAGCTAGTAACTGTCTAAATTCATCTTAGGACTGATCATCTTAATGTGAGATTAGATAACGTGTAATTAGGACTGTGTGGCCTAATTAAAATCCATGAAGTCGGCTACTTTGGGGCTTCTCTAGTAGTCGTCCGCGTGCTTAGTAAACTGAATTCCATGTTATTAGAATTAAATGATAAGTTGTATTTGTCTAACAATTGACCCCGAGACTCCCCAAACCGTGCACACGTTTTCTACATATTATTTCTTCCTTCCGTTAGCTTTTGCATTATTTTCTATTTGCATGATAAAACCCCCCGTTACCAATTAATCGATCAAATCCCAATTTCATTAGTAAATTCAACTCTCCTATTCCTTGGATCGACCCTGTTACCACTGGCTGCAAAGCCTTGGCAATAGGCATTATAAATTTATTTTGGCAAGCCTCGACAGCTTGAGTTTATAGCGATAGTTCAAAAATATCGTTACCACCAAGCTTCGTGAAGAGACTCAGTGTCAGCTTGTTTGAACTTGATTATGTCATCACGAAAGGTAGAATTCCTATCAGGTGGGAAGTATTTGACTAGGAATTTCTCTGCTAAGTCTGTCCAATTAAGGACTGATCCTGAGGGTAATGAGTTCAACCATGTTTTGGCTTTGTCCCTCAAAGAGTAAGGGAAAAGGAATAGCCTCAAGGCTTCTTGGGAAACTCCAGGGATGATGAATGTATCACTGACTCCTAAGAAGTTTCTAAGATGGTTGTGGGGGTCCTCATTTTCCACTCCAAAGAATTGTCCCACAGTGGACAACATTTGGAACATCACTGGCTTCAACTCGAATGAGTGGGCAGTGATTTCAGGACGGATTATGCTGGGGTTCAGCTCCCCAGGCATAGGTACCAGGTAAGAGAGTATGGCGCTATCCTTATCATTCGCTATTTCGATGGGGTTGCGAGTGACAGGCACCGGATTTGGAATTATTCCAGCCATTTCTTCTTGAGACAATTGCGGAGGAATTGCGGTTCCCGCAATTACTTGAGGTAAAGGGGGTTGGTTAAAGAGACGTTTCTTGGCTCTATTTCTGGCCCTAAGTAATCTCTCAGGCTCAGGATTGAACTCTAGATCACTACTTGAATGCTCACTCATAAACTAACCCGACGGTACCTGAAAAAGAAATGAAACTAGATTAGTTACAATAGACAATAAGCTCGGTGTTTCAAACTTAACAAACTTCGTTTTCACTTAAATAAATCCCCGGCAGCGGCGCCAAAAACTTATTACGTGCTCAATGTGTTAAAATAATTAGGCAATAAGATAGAGAGAGCACTCAGAACATGCAAGCATGCATGATCTTATAGCAAGTAGTAAGTATTTTTTCATTCGTTTTCCCACAGAGATTTATTATAAGCTATTCATGAAGTGTAAAGTTAAGAAAGAAGGGGTGGATTTGATGGGGTAAAATTGGTTTTAATTTGTCTATTTCCTACTGAATACGTAGAGGGTAGCAACATAAACAAGTGCAAGTTAAAGCTAAACTCAAACGAAAAGAGACGAGACTAATAAGTGAAGACAAAAATGGCTAGACAGAATTGTAACTTTAGCAGAATTGCGGAAACAGCAATTCTACCGCAATTTAATTAACAACGAAAGTGTGTAAAATGATGAATTAAGGGCTACTAACGACTATCCTATAGGCTTTTTCATACGATTCTCAAGCACTTGATCAACTCACTATGCATCAAACTATCTCATTCTCATGTATCTTCCGATTTCATGCATTAGATTCTTTAGTTTACTCATGTCCAAGTAAGGTCTTAAGTATCTTGTTAAGGCAGAAGAATATGGTTTGTACTAGGGAAACGCCTATTCCTAGGCCGTTTCCAGGCTACCTTGAAAGGCTAGCATGATAGTATGACTCTGAACTCTTACTCCTTCCAGAGGTTAGGAGTTCTTTGGACAAAATGGATGGCCAATCGAAATTGCCTGTGGGATGAAGCTTACATACAATAAATGCTTCGAGAGCTATCCTACATGCTTGGTTCACGTTTTTTAGCCTATAGTATTGTCATTAGCATGCCCCTAAGTGATTTAGTTACTCATGGATATGGGGAGAACAGAAATAAGCAACGAAAGAGACATACTTAGGAGAGAAATAAACTGAAAATAGCAAGGAAAAACAGTAGCAGCAAGAGATGAGAGCCTTGTGAATTAATAAACTATGCTTTGATTACTTGAATGTTGGACTGAACAAACGGAAGCTTAAATCGAATAATATAAAGACAGACAGCAACGAAATGAAATCAACTAGCTACTGGAAATGAAACAACAACAGAACACAGTTGGAAATGGAAAATGAAAGCCAGAAAGCATAAAAACGAGTGTGAACGCCTAGTTGCAGGTGCCTCGGCTGAAGGGGATGAAAGAATAGCCTTGCTTGGATGAATCCAATCGGGAGAGAAGATGAATCTTCTCTCCTTCCTATCAGATTGTCGATTCCAACAGCTGAAACTCTCAAGCCAACAGACGGAGAAGAACGACAGGAGAAAAGATGGAGCTGCGAGAAGACTTCTACGCTTTCGGATGATGTTTGAACCCTCGACTTTGACCCCCTTTTATAGCAATCTGCAGGTGCGTTTGGGCCAAGGAGAACCATCAATCTTCAACGTCGTACTTCAGAATGGATGGAGGAGAAAGAACGAATCCCTGAAATAACGGAAATTAACAGAAAAAGATCAGTCAACTTACGGTTTTCACTTGAAACATTGCGGTTTCAGCAATGTTTCCGCAATGCTATCGCAATGCTTGTTTTTCATTCTTTTCCTTCGGTTTTCAACCCTTTTCTTTCCTATTGTACATAAGTCCTAATTTAGCTACCTTCTTCTAATTCTCATATTTAAGCATAGGTTTAGGCTAAATGCTATCAAAAACACCTAAGAGTGAACATCTTTCTAAGCCAATTAAGTCCTAAAAAGGTCACTTTTGGAGACGTAACAGCAGCCTAGGCTTCGAGTCCTTCTTGTTCATCAAGTATCGAACTGCTGCATGATCAGAAAATACAACCACTTTAGATCCAAGTATATAAGGTCGAAATTTATCAAGAGCGAAAACAATGGAAAGCAGCTCCTTCTCTGTGGTGGTGTAACCAATCTGCGCGGAGTTGAGCGTCCTTGAGGCATAATAAATCACGTGGCTCTTCTTGTCTATCCTCTGACCCAGCACAGCACCAACAGCGTAATTGCTCGCATCGCACATAATCTCGAAGGGGGTCCCCCACTGCGGTGGATGAATAATGGGTGAACATCTTTCTAAGATAATTAAGTCCTAAAAAGGTCACTTTTGGAGACGTAACAAAAAGCTATAATGAAGCCTATGAGATCTTGGAGAAGATCTCAGCATCTCACTGTAGGTGGTCAGATGATCCAGTTGAGCCTAGGAGAGCTCAAGACAAGGATGCTCTTAGTGCAATGAGCAACCAAATAAACGCCCTGACCAACCTAGTCAAACAAATGGCTCAAACCAATCTCCAATCCAGTGTCAACACCGCAGCAGCCTTCTCAATGGGGGCACAAACAAGTCAAGGTGAGACACTGATCTGTGGATTCTGTGGGGAAGGGCACCTGTATGAATACTGCCCTGGGAATCCAGCCTCAGTCTGCTATGTTGGAAGCCAACAGCAGCCTAGGAACAACCCCTACTCTAAAACATACAATCCTGGTTGAAGGAACCACCCAAATCTTTCGTGGGGTGGCCAGCAAAACACTAACCAAGCCCCAAACCAACCAAGGCCGAGTGGAACACCTGGTTTCACTCCCCAAAATAACCAATCCATGTATCAAAAACCATATAACCAACCAATAGGGTCTTCTGTATAAAATTTACTTAAAGAGTACATCGCCAAGAATGATTCCACTCTACAAAGTCAGCAAGCTACCCTTAGGAGCCTAGAGAACCAAATAGGGCAACTAGCCAATGAACTCAAAAGTAGGCCCCAAGGTAGACTGCCTGCTGACACTGAGGTGCCTAGAAGGGATGGTAAAGAGCATGTTCAAGCAATTGAATATCGCAGTGGAAGACCATTGGTGAGCAACACTAGAGAAACACCAAAGAGAGTAGAGAATGAAGAGTCTAGTGCTCCACTGGATTCTCTGCCAAACCAAGGTCAACCACCAACAAGCACATCAAGGGTTAGGCTGGAACCAATCATAGAGGAATTAGAAGAAATTCCAAGGCCTCCACCTGTCTTGAGGCGACCTGAAGTGCCTGCATATGTGCCACCACCTCCATTCCCTAGAAGGCTAAAGAAAAAACAAGAACAGGAAGTGCACTTTAACAAATTTTTAAAAATTCTTAAACAAGTGCATGTTAATATACCATTCGTAGAGGTTTTGCAATCCATGCCTTCTTATGTTAAGTTTTTGAAGGATATAATCAATAACAAGAAAATTATTGGTGAATTTGAAACAGTGAATCTCACTGAGGAGTGCAGTGCTATACTCCAGAACAAGCTACCAAAGAAGGAGAAGGATCCTGGATCCTTCACCTTACCAGTGGAGTTGGGAGGCAAGCACGTGGGCAGAGCTCTTTGTGACCTGGGAGCCAGCATAAACCTCATGCCCCTATCACTATTCCGTCAGCTTGGAATAGGAGAAGCACGTCCCACCACTGTCACCTTACAATTGGCAGACAGATCCATAGCCTACCCTGAAGGTAAGATAGAGGATATTCGTAAAGGTTGACAAGTTTATTTTTCTTGCAGACTTCATCATCCTGGATTATGAAGCAGACAAGGAGGTCCCCATCCTATTAAGCAGACAAGGTAAGATAAAGGAAATGCTAGCTGTAGTGTTTGCCTGCGAGAAGTTTAGGAATTACATTGTAGGCACTAGGACAATCGTGTACACTGATCATTCTGCACTAAAATACCTTATGAGGAAGGTTGATGCTAAGCCTAGGTTAATTAGATGGGTGTTGTTGCTGCAGGAGTTTGATCTAGACATTAGAGATAAGAAAGAATGTGAAAATGTGGTTGCGGATCATCTTTCTAGATTGCAGCATAATTGCGGAAAAATTGCGGAAACCGCAATTTCTGATGCCTTTATCGATGAACATGTCTTTGTATTAGCACATCGGGATAACGATGAGGAACCTTGGTTTGCTGATATTGCTAACTTCCTTGCCTCGCAGGTACTACCAACTTTCAAGGGAGGACAAGAAAAGAAGAGGTTCCTACATGAAGCTAGGAAGTTCATATGGGATGATCCTACACTCTACAAGACATGTGCAGACGGTTTGCTAAGGAAGTGTGTGTCGGCTGCTGAACCGAAGTCTGTGCTACAGCACTGCCATACATCTCCCTATGGTGGACACTTTGGTGGCCAAAGAACAGCTGCAAAAGTGTTCCAGAGTGGCTACTATTGGCCCACGATCTTCAAAGATGCCCACGACCATGCACACAGTTGCAATGAATGCCAGAGAACAGGTAACCTCAGTCGGAAGGATGAGATGCCTCTCACTTACATCTTAGAGTTGGAGCTCTTTGATGTGTGGGGCATTGATTTCATGGGACCATTTCCCCCATCAGCAGGTAACCTTTACATACTTGTAGCTGTAGACTATGTGTCTAAATGGGTAGAAGCCATAGCATGTCCAACCAACGATGCCAAAACAGTCATTAAGTTCCTTAATAGACATATCTTTACTAGGTTTGGTACACCCCGTGCTATAATTAGTGATGAAGGGACACACTTTATTAATAAAGCTATGGAAAAAGTGTTGGCTAAATACAATGTTAGACATAGAGTAGCCACCCCTTATCACCCACATTCGAATGGACAAGCTGAAATATCAAATAGGGAGATTAAAAACATACTCGAAAAAGTGGTCAAACCCAATATAAATGATTGGTCGTTTAAACTCGAGGATGCACTTTGGGCATATAGGACTGCATATAAGACACCCCTAGGTATGTCTCTTTATAGACTTGTGTATGGCAAAGCATGTCACTTACCATTCGAGTTGGAAATTAAAGCATTTTGGGCCCTAAAAGAGCTGAATTATTGCGTGACCGATGCGGGAACATTGCGGTCTCTGCAATTACATGAGCTTGATGAGCTGAGACATATGTCCTATGAAAATGTCAAAATGTATAAGGAAAAGACTAAAATTTTGCATGACAGTAGACTTAGGATTAAGGACTTTAAGAAAGGCCAGCATGTCTTGTTATTTAACTCAAGGTTGAGATTATTTCCAGGCAAACTTAAGTCCAGATGGTCAGGTCCTTTTGTTATAACTAACGTGTTTGTTCATGGTGCAATTGAGATTAGGAACCTGCAGCACGGGCAACCGTTCATGGTTAATGGTGCACGATTGAAGCATTATTATGAGGAGAGAGATGTGAAGACTCTCTCGGCCTTTCTCTTATCTGAAGCTTGAAAATGTGACCGAGAGAAGACGAGTGATTACTGTGCTCGTCCATGCGAGGCTATGCCTTAGTTTATTTTTTGCTGTTTTTTCGGTTGTTAATTGTGTATGTTTATGTGTGATTTTTATTGCGAATTTGATGTTAATTTTATTTCTTTTAATAGGGGATCAAAAGAGGAAATCAAGGAGATCAATCAAGGGTAAAGAATCGGGGAAGATATCGGGCCGAATCAAAGATCAAGTTAAGAGAATCTTGGCATTTAAATCAAGAAAAATCTCCAACGACCATTTAATTGCGGCTATTTCTGTTGCGGATTCAGCAAATCTTTCGCAATTAAATGGCCGTTGGAGATTTCTTCGTTTCAAATGCCAATATTTCCTCAACGTAATCTTTGATTTGGCCCAATATCTTCCCCGATTTTTAATCCAGGACTCATCTCCTTGATTCCCTCTATCGATCCCCTATTAAAAGAAATAAAATCAACATCAAATTCGTAATAAAAATCACACAAAAATATACACAAATCGTAACCGAAAGAATAGCAAAAAATAAACTAAGGCATAGCCTTGCATGGACGAGCACAGTGATCACTCGTCCTCTCTCGCTCTTATTTTCACGTTTCAGTCAAGAGGAAGGCCGAGAGAGTCTTCACATCTCCTTCCTCATAACAATGCTTCAATCGAGCACCATTAACCATGAACGGTTGCCCTTGCTGCAGGTTCCTAATCTCGATTGCACCATGAACAAACACGTTAGTTATCACAAAAGGACCTGACCATCTGGACTTAAGTTTGCCTGGAAATAATCTCAACCGTGAGTTAAATAATAAGACAAGCTGGTCTTTCTTAAAGTCCTTAATCCTAAGTCTACTATCATGCCAAATCTTAGTCTTTTCCTTATACATTTTAGCATTTTCATAGGACATATGTCTAAGCTCATCAAGCTCATGTAATTGCAGAGACCGCAATGTTCCCGCATCGGTCACGCAATAATTTAGTTCTTTCAAGGCCCAAAATGCTTTAATTTCCAATTCGAATGGTAAGTGACATGCTTTGCCATACACAAGTCTATAAGGAGACATACTTAGGGGTGTCTTATATGCAGTCCTATATGCCCAAAGTGCATCCTCGAGTTTAAACGACCAATCTTTTCTATTAGGTTTGACCACTTTTTCGAGTATGTTTTTAATCTCCCTATTGGATATTTCAACTTGGCCATTCGAATGTGGGTGATAAGGGGTGGCTACTCTATGTCTAACATTATATTTAGCCAACACTTTTTCCATAGCTTTATTAATAAAGTGTGTCCCTTCATCACTAATTATAGCACGAGGTGTACCAAACCTAGTAAAAATATGTCTATTAAGGAAATTAATGACTGTTTTGGCATCATTGTTTGGACATGCTATGGCCTCTACCCACTTAGACACATAGTCTACAGCTACAAGTATGTAAAGGTTACCTGATGATGGGGGAAATGGCCCCATGAAGTCAATGCCCCACACATCAAAGAGCTCCAACTCTAAGATGTAACTGAGAGGCATCTCATCCTTTCGACTAAGGTTACCTGTTCTCTGGCATTCATCACAGCTGTGTGCGTACTCGTGGGCATCCTTGAAGATTGTGGGCCAATAGTAGCCACTCTGGAACACCTTTGCAGCTGTTCTTTGCCCACCAAAGTGTCCACCATAGGGGGTTGTATGGCAGTGTCGCAGCACAGACTTCGCCTCAGCAGCTGACACACATTTCCTCAGCAAACCATCTGCACATGTCTTGTAAAGTGTAGGATCATCCCATATGAACTTCCTAGCTTCATGCAGGAACCTCTTCTTTTCTTGTCCTCCCTTGAAAGTTGGTAGTACCTGCGAGGCAAGGAAGTTAGCAATGTCAGCAAACCAAGGTTCCTCATCGTTATCACGATGTGCTAATACAAATACATGCTCATCGATAAAGGCATCAGAAATTGCGGTTTCCGCAATGTTATCGCAATTATGTTGCAATCTGGAAAGATGATTTGCAACCACATTTTCACAGCCTTTCTTATCTCTAATGTCTAGATCAAATTCCTGCAGCAACAACATCCATCTAATCAACCTAGGCTTAGCATCAGCCTTCCGCATGAGGTATTTTAAGGCAGAATGGTCAGTGTACACGATTGTCCTGGTGCCTACAATGTAATTCCTAAACTTCTCACAGGCAAATACTACAGCTAGCATCTCCTTCTCCGTAGTTGTGTAATTACATTGTGCCTCATTAAGTGTCTTACTAGCATAGTATACAGGGTGTGTTAGTTTGTCAATCTTTTGTCCTAGCATAACCCCTACAGCATAGTCACTTGCATCACATAACATCTCAAAGGGAAGGTCCCAATTTGGCCCCACTATAATAGGTGCTTTGACTAGTGCTTCCTTCAGGGTTTTCCAGGCTAGTAAACATTCTTTAGAGAAGATGAATGGCTTATTCAGCTCTAGAAGCTCACACAGACGTTTGGAGATCTTAGAAAAGTTCTTAATGAACCTTCTATAGAAACTTGCGTGTCCTAAGAAACTTCTAATGGCTTTCACATTCTGAGGTTCCACCAACTTCTCTATTATTTCAATCTTGGCCCTATCGACCTCTACTCCTGCTCTAGACACTCTATGACCTAGGACTATCCCCTCTTCCACCATGAAGTGGCACTTTTCCCAATTAAGGACTAGGTTAGTCTCCTCACACCTAGCTAGGACTTGTCCTAAGTTCTCTAAACAGTTTGTGAATGAATCACCAAAGACTGAGAAGTCATCCATAAATATCTCTATCATGGATTCATCTAAGTCAGAGAAGATTGCCAACATGCACCTTTGGAACGTTGCTGGTGCATTGCATAAGCCAAAAGGCATTCTGCGAAAGGCAAATGTTCCAAAAGGGCAAGTGAAGGTGGTCTTCTCCTGGTCCTTAGGGTCTATAGTGATTTGGTTATATCCAGAATAACCGTCTAGAAAGCAGTAATAAGCTCTACCAGCTATCCTATCTAACATTTGGTCAATAAATGGTAAAGGGAAGTGATCCTTTTTTGTTTCCTTATTCAATTTTCTATAGTCCATGCAAACTCTCCATCTTGTAATAGTTCTAGTTGGAATCAGTTCATTATTCTCATTCACTACTACAGTCATCCCTCCCTTCTTAGGTACACATTGTATAGGACTCACCCACTGACTACTATCTATAGGAAAGATCACACCTGCATCTAACCACTTGATGATTTCTTTTTTTACTACCTCTTTCATAGAGGGGTTCAGCCTACGTTGGTGATCTACTCGGGGTGTATGCTCTTCCTCTAATATTATTTTATGCATGCAGTAAGAAGGGCTAATGCCTCTAATGTCAGCAATAGTCCATGCAATAGCCTTTTTATGCTGCTTAAGTAATAATATCAGTTCAACCTCATGCTTTTCACTCAATTTAGATGAAATAATAACAGGCAGAGTATCATTACTTCCTAAATATGCATACTTCAGATGAGTGGGTAAGGGTTTCAATTCTAAGACAGGTGGATGCTCAATGGATGGTTTTAAAGGATTCAGGGATCTGTCAGTCAGGTCTTTATTTATACAAACATGTTGTGTTTTATCTACAGGTATATCCATTATCTCAGAAACATTTAAATCAGTTAAATCTAATTGTACATATTCATTAGCATGCTTAGTTAATAATTCATGCTCCAGCTGTTCTTCCATCAGTGAATCTACAATGTTCATGCTAGCACAAGATTCAGAGTCAGAGGGGTACCTTAAGGCTTTATAAACACTAAATTTGACCTCCTCATCATGAACTCTCATAGTGAGCTCACCTTTCTGGACATCTATCAGGGCCCTACCTGTGGCTTGAAATGGTCTGCCTAATAGGATGGGGACCTTCTTGTCTGCTTCATAATCCAGGATGATGAAATCTGCAAGGAAAATAAACTTGTCAACCTTTACAAGAATATCCTCAATCTTACCCTCAGGGTAGGCTATGGATCTGTCTGCAAGTTGTAAAGTGACAGTGGTTGGACGTGCTTCTCCTATTCCAAGCTGGCAGAATAGTGATAGGGGCATGAGGTTTATGCTGGCTCCCAGGTCACAAAGAGCTCTGCCCACGTGCTTGCCTCCTAGCTCTACTGGTAAGGTGAAGGAACCAGGATCCTTCTCCTTCTTGGGTAGCTTGTTCTAGAGTATGGCACTGCACTCCTCAATGAGATTCACTGTTTCAAATTCGCCAATAATTTTTTTGTTAGTGATTATATCCTTTAAAAACTTAACATAAGAGGGCATAGACTGTAAAACTTCTACAAAAGGAATATTAACATGCACTTGTTTAAGAATTTCTAAGAATTTATTAAAGTGCACTTCCTGTTCTTGTTTTTTCTTTAGCCTTCGAGGAAATAGAGGTGGTGGCACATATGCAGGCACTTCAGGTCGCCTCAGGATAGGTGGAGGCCTTGGAATTTCTTCTATCTCTTCTATGATTGGCTTCAGCCTTGCTCCTGATGTGCTTGTTGAGGGTTGACCTTGGGTTGGCAGAAATTCCAGTGGAGCATTAGACTCTTTGTTCTCTACTCTCTTTGGGGTTTCTTTTATGTTGTTCACCAATGGTCTCCCACTTCTAAGTTCAATTGCTTGAACTTGCTCTTTTCCATCTCTCCTTGGCACCTCAGTGTCAGCAGGTAGTCTACCTTGGGGCCTACTTTTGAGTTCATTGGCTAGTTGCCCTATTTGGTTCTCTAGGCTCCTGAGGGTAACTTGCTGGCTTTGTAGAGTAGCATCATTCTTAGCGATGTACTCTTTGAGTAGATTTTCTACAGATGACCCTAGTGGTTGGTTGTATAGTTTTTGATACATGGATTGGTTATGTTGGGGAGTGAAACCAGGTGTTCCACTCGGTCTTGGTTGGTTAGGAGCTTGGTTAGTACTCTGTTGGCCACCCCATGAAAGGTTTGGGTGGTTCCTCCAACCAGGATTGTAGGTGTTGGAATAGGGGTTGCTCCTAGGCTGCTGTTGGCTTCCAACATAGCAGACTGAGGCTGGATTCCCAGGGCAGTATTCATACAGGTGCCCTTCCCCACAGAATCCACAGATAAGTGTCTCACCTTGACTTGGTTGTGTGCCCATTGACATGGCTGTGGCGGTGTTGACACTAGGTTGGAGATTGGCTTGAGCCATTTGTTTAACTAGGTTGGTCAGGGCGCTTATTTGGCTACTCATGGCATTGAGTGCGTCCTTATTTTGAGCTCTACTTGGCTCGATTGGATCATCTGACCACCTACAGTGAGATGCTGAGATCTTCTCCAAGATCTCATAGGCTTCGTTATAACTCTTGGACAGCATGGAACCTCCAGCAGATGAGTTTAACACTTGTTTGGTGCTGGGGTTGCATCCTTTGAAAAAGACCTCTATTTGGATACACCATGGAATGCCATGGTGTGGACATTTAAGTAGAAGGTCCTTGAACCTTGTCCAAGCTTCGTGAAGGGACTCATTTTCAGCTTGTTTGAACTTGACTATGTCATCACGAAAGGTAGAATTCCTATCAGGTGGGAAATATTTTACTAGGAATTTCTCCGCCAAGTCTGTCCAATTGAGGACTGATCTAGAGGGTAATGAGTTTAACCACGTCTTTGCTTTGTCCCTTAAAGAGTAAGGGAAGAGGTAGAGCCTCAAGGCTTCTTAAGAAACTCCAGGGATGAGAAATGTATCACTAACTCCTAGGAAGTTTCTAAGATGGTTGTGGGGATCCTCATTTTCCACTCCAAAGAATTGTCCCACAGTGGACAACATTTGGAACATTACTGGCTTTAACTCGAATGAGTTGGCAGTAATTTCATGGCGGATTATGCTTGGGTTTAGCTCCCCAGGCATAGGTACTAGGTAGGAAAGAATGGCACTATTCTTATCATTCGCTATTTCAATGGGATTGCGAGTGGTAGGTACCGGATTTGGGACTGGTATATCCATTTCTTCTTGATAGAATTGCGGAGACTCCGCGGTTTCAGCAATTATTGGAGGTATAGAGGGTTGGTTAAAGAGACGTTTCGTAGCTCTATTTCTGGCCCTAAGTAATCTCTCAGGCTCAGGATTGAACTCTAGATCGCTACTTGAAGGTTCATTCATAAACTAACCCAATGGTACCTGCAAAAGAAATGAGAATAGATCAGCTCCAATAGATATTAAACTTTGTTTTTCTAACTTAACAAACTTCGTTTTCACTAAACTAAGTCCCCGGCAGCGGCGCCAAAAACTTGTTGCGTGCTCAATGTGTAAAAGGAATAAGCAATAAGAAAGAGAGAGCACTTAGAACATGCAAGCATACATGATCTTGTTAGCAAGTAGTAAGTATTTTTTCATTCTTTTTCCCACAGAGATTTATTATTAGTTACTCGCGAAGTGTATTGTTAAGCAAGAATGGGTGGATTTGATGGGGTAGAATTGGTTTTAAGTTGTCTAATTACTAAGAAATATGTAAAGGGTAGCAACATGAGCAAGTGCAAGTCAATGATTAACTCAAATGTAAAGAGAAAAGATTAATAAACGAAGAGAAAAATAGCTAAACAGAATTTTAACTTAAAAGAATTGCGAGAACAGCAATTCTACCGCAATGTTACTAACAGCGAAAGTGTGTAAAATGGAGAAACAAGGGCTACTAACGACTCCTCTATAGGCATTTCCACACGATTCTCAAGCATTGGATCAACTCACTATGCATCAAACTAACTCATTCTCATGTATCTTCCGATTTCATGCATTAGATTCTTTAGTTTACTCATGTCCAAGTAAGGTCTTAAGCATCTTGTTAAAGTAGTAAGTTATGATTTGTACTAGGAAAACGCCTATTCCTAGGTCGTTTTCTGGTTACCTTGAGAGGCTAGCATGAGTGTATGACTCTGAACTCTTACTCCTTCCAGAGGTTAGGAGTTCTTTGGACAAAATGGATGGCCAATCGAAATTGCCCGTGGGATGAAGCTTACATACAATCAATGCATTCGAGAGCTATCCTATATGCCTGGTTCACATGTTTTAGCCTATAGTATTATCATTAGCATGCCCCTATGTGACTTAGCTACTCATGGATGTAGAGAGAACAGAAATATTAGATGAAGTAGACATGCTTAGAAGAAGATTAAAGACAAAACAGCAAGAAAAAACAGTAGGCAGAGAAGATAAAGACAAAGTGCGAAATGATGAATTGTGCTTCTGATTAATCAAGCGTTGAACTAAACAAATGAAGACTTAAAGTTACTAACATAAAGACAGAAAGCAACGAAATGGAATGGTTTAGCTAATGGAAAAGAAATAACAACAAACGGTGCTGGAAATGAAAAGTTAAAGACAGAAAGCAAGTAAAGTGAGCTTGATCGCCTCGTCGCAGACGCCTCGGCTGAAGGGAGAGAAAGGTAAGCCTAGCTTGGATGAATCCAATCAGGAGAGAAGATGAATCTTATCTCCTTCCTATCAGATTGTCGACTCCAACAGCTGAACCTCTCAATCCAACAGACGGAGAAGAGAATGAATGGAAAAGACTGCGCTGCGAAGAGACTTCTACGCCTTCGGATGATGTTCCAACCCTCCTCTTTAACCTCCTTTTATAGTATTCTGCAGGTGCGATTGGGCCAAGGAGAACCATCCATCCTCAACGTCGTACTTCAATATGGATGGAGGAGAAAGAACGAATCCCTGAAATATCGGATCACAACAGAAAAAGGTTAGCCAACTTACGGATTTCACTTAAAACATTGCGGTTTTAGCAATGTTTCCGCAATGCTTCCGCAATGCACAATTTTCATTCTTTTAACTTCCTTTTTCATTCATTTTCTTCCCTTTTGCACACAAGTCCCAATTTAGCTTCCTTCTTCTAATTCTCATATATAAGCATAGGTTTAAGCTAAATCCTATCAAAAACACCTAAGAGTGTACATCTTTCTAAGATAAATAAGTCCTAAAAATGTCACTTTTGGAGACGTAACACACCCCCAAACTTAAGGTTTTGCTCGTCCTCAAGCAAACTAAGGACTTACTTAGGCTGCTGTTTTATCCTCTTTAACCACTTGCTGACTCCCCTAAATTCCTATCTATAGCAGTGCTTTCCTGTGACACACTTCTAAGTTTACAACTACCCTCTTACTTTGCTTCTTCTGACTTTGCATGCCTAAAGCTCCTACTGTTTCATTAACCCCTTACAGCTGATCTACTTGCTTCTGTCATATCGTGCAACTATCCCTAAGGTTTCAAATTCTACCTAGCTTTACCCCAGACTCAGTACATGCTTCGAGTTTTTACTTTTGAGCTACCTAGGATTCCTTAGAGTCATGCCAGTCTTAGTATTAACAGTGACAGTAGTACTTTTAGAGAACAACCTAAAGCCTGGCATCACTACATTGGACATACATTCATCTCCCTAAACAACCCTACAAGCTACAACTTTGTGCTCAGCTACTTGAGGATCAGAGTTCTTTTTATTCAGGACATCTAAGCCACAAAGTTGCAACTCCTAGGTATACATTCTTCTTCCCTATTCCTTTCTTTTTTCTTTCTTACTTTGGTGGAGCCTCTCCTTTGGTTGCCTTTTGATGCAATGCCACTTGTGGGTTACACACTTGGCACTGATTACTCAGCCACTTAAGAGAGACACCCCTCTTTATTCTATTTTTCATTTTTTTTCAGCTCATCATTTTTTTGTAAAGGAGAAGAAGAATGCTTATGTTTTATGGGAGAGAGGAATGTTCCTAGGCCTAGGGTGGCCTCCCCCAAACTTAAACTACTCATTGTCCCCAATGAGTGTCTGAGGTGGCACACCCCCAAACTTATCCTAGAAGCATCTAGTCTAGGGTAAAACAAAGAGAATCTAAAAGCCTTAGGGATAGACAGAACATTCTCAAAGCAAACATCTCAGCAGCAGAAATTTGAAAAAAATAGGCAGGTAAGGACTTAAAGCTACGCATGCTGAGCAGTTTTAAGAGGCTAATTTAAACTAACAAAGGTGTCTTATGACACTCATCCAGCATGCTTTTAGATAGGCTATATAAGGTAGTCAAGATAGCAGCAAAAGAACAAAATTAAACAGAACCAGCCTAGCTAAACAGTCAGTCAAAAACATGCAATTACTAACAAAAATTGCGGATTCCGCAATTATTTCGCAATGGATACAGGGCAGATATATCAGTGATCAAGGCCCCTATGCATGCTCTTTCCAGTCATTTAAGCTATACCAAAAAGGAAACTAAACTAATCTACCTATTCAGCTACCATCAGACTACACTAAACAACTCTAAACAATAAAACTAAAGAACTAAAAACATATCAAAATTGATTCCAAAATAGCAGAATTCACATGGTTCAACGAAAAGCAGTTTGATTTTTTTTTCTTTTAGGGAACAGAAATACTCCCTTGAGTGCTAATCAACCTAGCACTCAGATGTCCTCATCATCATCATCATTCTTCCGTGGTCTTGGAGGCGCCCATGGAGTCAGTAGGTCCGTGGGGAACTCAGGAAAGATGCAGCCTAATTGGTCAGCAACATCTTTATCCCTTGCCTGCGCATATGTGGCCCATTGCGCCATCTTCTTTTGCAGGTCCATCAGGCAGGCCATCGATAGAGACTGAGCAGCATCCAGTCCATCTAGCTCGAACTCCATGTTCCCCTTCCTGCGCATCCTCAGGCCTGTAGGCAGCTCCAAGTGCCCCGTGTAGGCCAGCTGCCTTTCCATCCGCTCGATTGTAACCCCTGCACGTAAGCAAAGCTTAGTGATTGTATTAGGAAAGAAAAGTGGACCCTTACCTTTTTTGGCGCAGTCTGCGATTGAGGCTGCAATGACCTCACCAACGTTGATTGTGAGGCCCCTCATGATCGCATAGACCAGCAGCGATCTGCCTTGGTTGATGGTGGTCTCGTGGGTCACTGGGACAGCCTCCTCCGTACGAAGGAGAACCAGACGGCTGCCTTAGCTGTGAGGGTAGCACTCATCAGAGTGTGCTTCCCATTGCGCGAAATCGTCCACGCTGCCTCAGGTTGGCCAATGATCCGAATTGCTTCCTCCAGGACAGCTTCTGTTGGCGCATCAATGATCCTTGCATAATCCGTGTGTTTTTGACCCTTGAGGCCATAGGCTTCATTGATTGCCTTCGCTGAGAAATCCACCTCGATTCCTCTGACCACGGATAGGCCATCCTCAGGGTTCATCAGGTTGGCGTAGAAATCATACACCATGCTGGAATAGGCGGGGACGGGTGGTCTGCACAGCTCCTCCCAACCGTGATTGGTTATCCCTGCGCGCAAGAATTGCGGCAGGTCTGCTAGTGCGTCGAGGAACCCTTTCTCATGCAGCAGGTCCCTCTTCCTTAACTCAGTGCCTCTGGACTCAGCATCAGAGGACACATACCTCACAGATTGAGGCTCATCTTCGGGGTACAGCTTGGCTTTCCCCTTGTCCTTTGCCCTGGCTGATTCAGCAGCCTCGATCTTGAGCTTCTTCGGGGAAGGCTCACTACTAACCTTCTTTGATGAAGGCTCACCCCTGGCTTTCTTTTTCTTGGACTTCTTCGATGCTTTTGGCCGTTTGGCCTTGACAACCTTGGCAGCTTTCTTTCTCAATCTCGCCTTGGTTGTGATCTGTTGGAGGCAATCCCCCAATGTCTCCTCCATCGAATCATCCCCCTTCGCTGGGCTCTCGGGGCTGACTTCCCTCAAAGGAGAGAAGACCTCTTCTTCTTCAGCTTCTTCACCACCCTGCGCCGATTCTTGATGCTCTTCATCTGGAATTTCAGGTTCAGGCGTCTGGGAGATGGGTGATGCTTCAGGGCTCTGCGGTGGTGGAGAGTGTTCAGAGCTCTGTGGCAACGGAGATGGTTCAGGGCTTCGTGCTGGTGGAGATGGAGAATGGCTTTGCCTGGCCGTCTCATATGATGGACGACCACTTTCTTGACTCTCCACTGTGGGAGTCTTCTTCTTGAATGCTGCATCGTCAACGGCCATACTCCACTTCCTCTTCTTGGGCGTTCCTGCTGGTTCAGATGGTCCAGCAGGGATCTCCGTTACCACCTTCCACTTCTTCTTGCGGACAGGGAGCTTGGGAAGGCGTTCGGTTCGCGCGGCTTCAGCATCCGCCAAGGCAAGGAGTGCCTCCCTCGCAGCAATCTCAGCGTCGTCGGCCTTCTTCTTGGATGCAGATCTCTCAGCTCTTGTTAGCACCATGGTGGAATCGTAAGAATCTGGAAAGAGGGATTGCAGAGGAAGAAGGAGAGAGTTTTCTTGAAGTTCAGTGAATAGGGGAAGCGTATGGGCCAACGCTATTCCAACGGCTATTTGTAATGATGAAAATCCCAACGGCTATTTCTGTTGCGGATTCAGCAAATCTTTCGCAATTAAATGGCCGTTGGAGATTTCTTCGTTTCAAATGCCAATATTTCCTCAACGTAATCTTTGATTTGGCCCAATATCTTCCCCGATTTTTAATCCAGGACTCATCTCCTTGATTCCCTCTATCGATCCCCTATTAAAAGAAATAAAATCAACATCAAATTCGTAATAAAAATCACACAAAAATATACACAAATCGTAACCGAAAGAATAGAAAAAAATAAACTAAGGCATAGCCTTGCATGGACGAGCACAGTGATCACTCGTCCTCTCTCGCTCTTATTTTCACGTTTCAGTCAAGAGGAAGGCCGAGAGAGTCTTCACATCTCCTTCCTCATAACAATGCTTCAATCGAGCACCATTAACCATGAACGGTTGCCCTTGCTGCAGGTTCCTAATCTTGATTGCACCATGAACAAACACGTTAGTTATCACAAAAGGACCTGACCATCTGGACTTAAGTTTGCCTGGAAATAATCTCAACCGTGAGTTAAATAATAAGACAAGCTGGCCTTTCTTAAAGTCCTTAATCCTAAGTCTACTATCATGCCAAATCTTAGTCTTTTCCTTATACATTTTAGCATTTTCATAGGACATATGTCTAAGCTCATCAAGCTCATGTAATTGCAGAGACCGCAATGTTCCCGCATCGGTCACGCAATAATTCAGTTCTTTCAAGGCCCAAAATGCTTTAATTTCCAATTCGAATGGTAAGTGACATGCTTTGCCATACACAAGTCTATAAGGAGACATACCTAGGGGTGTCTTATATGCAGTCCTATATGCCCAAAGTGCATCCTCGAGTTTAAACGACCAATCTTTTCTATTAGGTTTGACCACTTTTTCGAGTATGTTTTTAATCTCCCTATTGGATATTTCAGCTTGGCCATTCGAATGTGGGTGATAAGGGGTGGCTACTCTATGTCTAACATTATATTTAGCCAACACTTTTTCCATAGCTTTATTAACAAAGTGTGTCCCTTCATCACTAATTATAGCACGAGGTGTACCAAACCTAGTAAAAATATGTCTATTAAGGAACTTAATGACTGTTTTGGCATCATTGTTTGGACATGCTATGGCCTCTACCCACTTAGACACATAGTCTACAGCTACAAGTATGTAAAGGTTACCTGATGATGGGGGAAATGGCCCCATGAAGTCAATGCCCCACACATCAAAGAGCTCCAACTCTAAGATGTAAGTGAGAGGCATCTCATCCTTTCGACTAAGGTTACCTGTTCTCTGGCATTCATCACAGCTGTGTGCGTACTCGTGGGCATCCTTGAAGATTGTGGGCCAATAGTAGCCACTCTGGAACACCTTTGCAGCTGTTCTTTGGCCACCAAAGTGTCCACCATAGGGGGCTGTATGGCAGTGCCGCAGCACAGACTTCGCCTCAGCAGCTGACACACATTTCCTCAGCAAACCATCTGCACATGTCTTGTAAAGTGTAGGATCATCCCATATGAACTTCCTAGCTTCATGCAGGAACCTCTTCTTTTCTTGTCCTCCCTTGAAAGTTGGTAGTACCTGCGAGGCAAGGAAGTTAGCAATGTCAGCAAACCAAGGTTCCTCATCGTTATCACGATGTGCTAATACAAATACATGCTCATCGATAAAGGCATCAGAAATTGCGGTTTCCGCAATGTTATCGCAATTATGTTGCAATCTGGAAAGATGATCTGCAACCACATTCTCACAGCCTTTCTTATCTCTAATGTCTAGATCAAATTCCTGCAGCAACAACATCCATCTAATCAACCTAGGCTTAGCATCAGCCTTCCTCATGAGGTATTTTAAGGCAGAATGGTCAGTGTACACGATTGTCCTAGTGCCTACAATGTAATTCCTAAACTTCTCACAGGCAAATACTACAGCTAGCATCTCCTTCTCCGTAGTTGTGTAATTACATTGTGCCTCATTAAGTGTCTTACTAGCATAGTATACAGGGTGTGTTAGTTTTTCAATCTTTTGTCCTAGCATAACCCCTACAGCATAGTCACTTGCATCACATAACATCTCAAAGGGAAGGTCCCAATTTGGCCCCACTATAATAGGTGCTTTGACTAGTGCTTCCTTTAGGGTTTTCCAGGCTAATAAACATTCTTTAGAAAAGATGAATGGCTTATTCAGCTCTAGAAGCTCACACAGACGTTTGGAGATCTTAGAAAAGTTCTTAATGAACCTTCTATAGAAACTTGCGTGTCCTAAGAAACTTCTAATGGCTTTCACATTCTGAGGTTCCACCAATGGTAACGATATTTTTGAACTATCGCTATAAACTCAAGCTGTCGAGGCTTGCCAAAATAAATTTATAATGCCTATTGCCAAGGCTTTGCAGCCAGTGGTAACAGGGTCGATCCAAGGAATAGGAGAGTTGAATTTACTAATGAAATTGGGATTTGATCGATTAATTGGTAACGGGGGGTTTTATCATGCAAATGGAAAATAATGCAAAAGCTAACGGAAGGAAGAAATAATATGTAGAAAACGTGTGCACGGTTTGGGGAGTCTCGGGGTCAATTGTTAGACAAATACAACTTATCATTTAATTCTAATAACATGGAATTCAGTTTACTAAGCACGCGGACGACTACCAGAGAAGCCCCAAAGTAGCCGACTTCATGGATTTTAATTAGGCCACACAGTCCTAATTACACGTTATCTAATCTCACATTAAGATGATCAGTCCTAAGATGAATTTAGACAGTTACTAGCTAACCGCGACGAACATTCGGGCGTGAATTCTAATTGCTAGTAGGTTGCCCGCAAACGCCGTATGCAACCAACAATTATCCTACCCGACCCGATACTTCGATTTAGTTCTATTTACCTGTGTTACTTAGTCGAGCAGTGAGAGGCACGGCATCGCTACTCTTTAACATACACAACATGCGAAACTATCCGAGTGTCAATCAACATAATTTAGCATGCGCGTTGGATTAAGCAAAGTAAATAAATGCTATGTAAACAGAACCAATATGCAAATTCATACTCAGATTATCAAAGCAATAATGTCTAACAAAATTCCCCTAAACAAAATCCCAAACCGTCACCCTTACCTTAGCCGCTCATGGCGCGGATCGTCAATCCCGCTCCACCAACGACCATGGAAGAGTTCATCTACCTATTACAAATGGAAGTGGAGCTCACTCGCATGCCAACAATGGCGGAGCTCCACGGAAAGTAGAGAGAAAATGGGGAAGAAAGGAAGAAGAATCGTCGGATTCCGTTGAGAGATGAAGAAGATGAAGCTTGGAGAAGAATCCAAAAAAGTGCAGAAAAATCGTCTTTTAGCTACTGCCTTCGTCGTAGCGTCGAGACGCTAGGCCAGCGTCTCGACGCTGTGCCCTAAGTGATCCGCGCGCGCGCGCGCTGGCGTCGCGACGCAAGGTCAGCGTCGCGACGCTGCCCCGATGAATTTCCTGCGCGCGCCTCCTCCGGAGCGTCTCGACGCCAAGCAGGGTCTCGACGCCAGGGCAGCGTCGAGCTAGCGTCTCGACGCTATCACTCGACGCTTGCTCTCGGGTTTTTCCAGCGTCGAGCCAGCGTCTCGACGCTATAGCTCGACGCTGGCTCTCGGGTTTGGGGCTGATGCTTTGCCTCTCCAAGGCTGTTTTGGCCCGTTTCTTCACGGAACAAACTCCCCTCTTCCCGATGCATTCCCGGGGCGCTAAAACTCTGCTTTAAGCTCTCGAACACGCCCAATGGACGCACGAGCTCTTTGCCGCTTTTCTCCTACAAAAGAGATACATTTAATCAATTGGAAGCGGTCTTTAGCTATAATTAGGACGTATTTAATAGCTCCAAAATGGAGTTATCAAACACCCCCAACTTAAACATTGCTAGTCCTCGAGCAAGCACTACAAAGACATTGACTCTAAGGACGCGTTAACATATATTCTAACTCAAACCTCCATGCATATTGAAATTTAAACACGAGCACAATCATGGAAGCATTTTGTTCATGCATTAACTAGGACATATCAAAAATTAACTCTTGCCCCCTAACGTGTGTGTGTGCTAGACAACCACTCCTAAACTCACGTAAACCCGGAAAACCAACATGCAACGCACATCCCGTTTTCCCCCTACTTCTAGCGTTTAAGAACAGCTACACTTGACTTACACGAGAGAGAGAAACAAATTAAGAGACCTAATTATTTTCTCATTCTTTTTCTTTCTTTTCAAAAGTACTTTGTACTCTTTTATTTGGGTTCTTTGAACCAACTTTTCATTTCTTTTTCTTTCCTACTCGAGTTGCCTAACACGTCAAATTCATGCATGAAACTTCACGCTTTTAAGGACTAACGCTCACTTCTTTTAAGCGCAAATAAGAAGGAGGAGCGCCTCGAGAGGAATTTTTCTACAAAACATGCTTTTCTATTTTTTTTTTTTTAAGCTAAGCACATGCTTCCTCAATTAATTAGCTACTAACTCTCATGCAACAAGCTACCTAAGGGTGCCTTTCGGGGTGACAACGAGAATAAGCTAAACATGCGATAAACCAAGCTTACGGAATCTAGGGAGAAGTTGCTAAGTGCGCGATGAGTGCAAGGGAGCAACAGAAAAAATTTTAAAATTTTTGACATGAACCTAATAAACACAAAACTCATGCAAAAACTCGATTATGAACATGCTCAGAATTCCAACATGCATTTCCTAGGCTATCACAGTCAGAAAACAGTAAACAGAGTCCCAAGCACTTCAATATCTTTATAACACTTCTCAACAAACTACACATGCACATCCATCGGACTACTCCACCCCCAACTTCAAAATTTGGCATTGTCCTCAATGCCAACCAGTCAGATACATCAAAGTAAAAGGGAAGAAGAAATACACTTCCCTGACTCTTGGTGAAGCTGGCGAGGGCGAGGAAGCGGCGCACGAACGCATTAGAGCCCAAAATTGTCTTCTCATCCTCGATTCCTAAAAAAAAAAAAACAGCAAGCTAATTAATACTAAATTAATCTAAAAAGCAATAAAACTAAACTAAAGCATAAAAACAGTCCATCGCTCGGGTGCCTCCGAGAAGCGCAGAATTTTTAAAGTCGGTTGCTCGACTGTATTCTCGAAACAGACTCATCCATAGTCTGTAGGTGCGGGGGACGATCCATACTTGTCCAAGGCCACACCCTTTCCACCGTTCACCTGAAAAACATTTTGCACTCTTCGTGCCTCGGGCACGTGAATATCAGACATGTTAGTGCAAAAACCATCAGTATCGTCCATCACATTCAAATCAGAAATTTTAACCGAGACATGGGAACCATCCCTCAAGCGCGAGGGTAGACTCCCATTCTCATCATGCTCACAAACAACAGAAACATTCGCAACAGATTTCCTATCAAATAAAGAAAACTCATGCAAAGTATCATCAAACTCTAACGAAACGACGCCCTTATACACATCGATTTTGACCCTAGCGGTCTTAAGAAAAGGGCGTCCTAACAGCATAGCGGACGAAGCATGCAATGAACTTTCTTTCATATCTAAAACAAGGAAATCGGCGGGAAACGTCATATTCCCAACTCTAACTAAAACATCCTCTACCTTCCCCCTAGGACAGATGCTCGACCCATTAGCCAACTGAACAGAAACATTACATTCATGCATTTCATTGAAATTCAGTTCACGATATAATGCATAAGACATAACATTAACAGAGGCTCCTAAGTCTAACATGGCATTATGAACAATTTTACTACCTATAGTGCATGGGATAGTAAAAGTACCTGGATCGTTGCACTTTGCAGGCAACGTACCTGGGAGTATGGCAGAGACGTTCTCTTTCTTTTTCTCAGTCCCTCTGGACTTTCTCTTCGTAGTGCACCAGCTCCTTAAGAATTTTGCATATTTGGGCACTTGACTGACTGCCTCTAGGAGCGGGATATTCACCATCACCTTCTGGAAGGTTCGAAGGACCTCCTCGTCATCTGATTCCAAAGTAGGCTTCGCAAGCCTACTCGGGAATGGTGCTTTGGCAACATCCACAGGCACACTGACCTTCTCATTTCTTTCCTCATTCTGAGTCTCAAGAGCAATCGGGGCGGACTCGTTCAGGCTGTCCGTGGCTTCCTTCGCAGCTCTGGTGGAAAGTGACTTCCCACTGCGCAGCTGAATGGCACTCACATTTTCACATGAGTTAACTGTAGTTTGGGAAGGAAGCTTCCCCGAGCTCTTGCTCTCGATCTTACTAATAGACACCGCCATTTGTGTCAGCTGCTTGTTCAAATTCTGCAGCTCTGCCTTATGAGAATTAAGCTCCTCGCGAGCCTCTTTCTGGAACTGGCTGGTGCTAGTCACGATGGTTCTGACCATCTCTTCAAGTGAGCTGGAGGAGCTCGAGGCTTGAGCTTGGGTGGAAGAGTTAGGCCTATCCTGGGATTGGCCTTGGAAGCGATTTTGTCCTTCCCTGTTCCCATAGCTGAAGTTAGGATGGTCACGCCAACCGGGGTTGTAAGTGTTAGCATATGGATCATACTTCCTTGGGTTGGAAGCATATCCCCCGATTGCGTTGACCTCCGCCTCTTCGCGTTGTCCTCCAACAATTTTCTTCAACATACTACCTATCTCGGCCACCTGGGCCCTCATTTCAGACATCTCATGGCTCTGAGCCACGCTGTGCACTTGTCCTTGCCCCCTGATCCCAAACTGCTGCGAGTTGGTAGCCATATTTGCAATGAGCTGCTTGGCCTCAACTGGGGTCTTGTCAATCAGTGCCCCTCCACTCGCTGCATCGATCATCTGCCTGTCGTGGGGCGTCATCCCCTCATAGAAATACTGTATGAGCAGCTGATCGGCGATCTGGTGGTGTGGGAAACTCGCGCACAGGCGCCCAAAGCGTTCCCAATACTCATGCAGGGACTTGTTGCGTGCTCAATGTGTAAAGATAAATAAGAAAAAGGATGGAGAGAGCACTTAGAACATGCAAGCATACATGGTCTCACAGCAAGTAGTAAGTATATTTAATTCGTTTTTTCCACAGAGACTTAATTTTAGCTATTCGCGAAGTGTGTTTGTTAAGAAAGATGGGATGGATTTGATGGGGTAAAATTGGTTTTTAATTAACTACTTTTTGCTGAATGTATAAAGGAACATGCCATAAACAAATTAAAGTGAAAATCAGGCTTAAAGGTCAAGAGATGAAATCAATAAACGCAGAAGAAAACAGCTAGACAGAAGACAATTTGGCAGAATTGCGAGAACCGCAATTAATCCGCAATTAAATGGCAGCGAAACTGGTTAGATAGGTGAATTAAGGGCTACTAATGACTGTCCTATAAGCATTTTATTACGATTATCAAGCTTTGGATCAACTCTCTATACATTAAACTCACTCTATCTCAAGTATCGTCCGATTCCATGCATGAGAGACTCAAGTTTACTTGACTTCAAAGTAAGGTCTTAAGCATCTTGTTAAAACAGGAGTGTTCAGTTTATACTAGGGAAACGCCTATTCCTAGGCCGTTTCCTGATTACCATGGAAGGCTAGCATGATTATACGACTCTGAACTCTTACTCCTTCCAGAGGTTAGGAGTTCTTTGGACAAAATGGATGGCCAATCGAAATTGCCCGTGGGATGAAGCTTACATATAATCAATGTTCGAGTGTTAATCTACCTACTTGACTCACGTCTTTTAGCCTATAGTTCTGTCATTAGCATGCCCCTAAAGGATTTTAGTTACTCATGGATATGTAAAGAACAGAAATATAAGAGAAAGTAGACATGCTTAGAAGAGAAATGTGTGTAAAACAGCAAGCAAAACTCGTAGCAGAACAAGGAATAACTGTGAAATGCAGAAACTTACTTTGATTACTTCAAGTGTTTGAATGACAAAGGAAAGCTTAAACAGAATGAATTCAAGGCAGACAACAACGAAATGCAATAAGTAAATGACTAAGCTAAGAACAACATTGAACAGAAATGGAATTGAGAAGGAAAGAGCAGAAAACAGTAAAGGTGTGCTGGAAATCTTCGTGGCAGTCGCCTCGAATGATGGTGATGAGAATTCAGCCGTGCTTGGATGAATCCAATCGAGAGAGAAGAAGAATCTTCTCTCCTTCCTATCAGATTATCGACTCCAAAAGCTGAGAACCTCACTCCAACAGACGGCAAGGGAAAATCGAGAGAAATGGTGGACTGTGAGAAGACTTCTGCACGTTGAATGATTATCAAACCTCCGACTTTGGCCCCCTTTTATAGTAGTTTGCAGGTGCGTTTGGGCCAAGGAGAACCATCAATCTTCAACGTCATATATCAGAATGGATGGAGGAGAAAAAATGAATCCCTGAAATTACGGAAATTAACGGAAAAAGATCAGTCAACTTACGGTTTTCACTTGAATAATTGCGGCCTCAGCAATGTTTTCGCAATGCTGTCGCAATGCAGCTTTTTTCACTCTTTTCCTTCGGTTTTCAACCCTTTTTCTACCTATTGTACATAAGTCCTAGATTAGCTACCTTCTTCTAATTCTCATATTAAAGCATAGGTTTAGGCTAAATGCTATCAAAAACACCTAGAAGTGTACATCTTCTTAAGCTAAATGGGTCCTAAATAGGTCACTTTTGGAGACGTAACACACCCCCAAACTTAAGGTTTTGCTTGTCCTCAAGCAATCTAAGGACTTTCCTAGGCTGCTGTTTCTTCTTCTTTAACCACTTACTAACTCCCCTATATCCCTATCTATAGCACTGCTGTCCTGTGACACACTTCTAAGCTTAAAACTACCCTCTTATCTAGCTTCTTCTGACTTCGCCTGCCTAACACTCCTTCTGTTTTCATTAACTCCCTACAACTGATCTATTTGCTTTTGTCATATCATGCCACTATCCCTAAGGTTTCAAATTCTGCCTAGCTTTACCTCAGACTCAGTACATGCTTCTAGCTTTATTTTTAATGTGTCTAGGATTCCTTAGAGTCATGCCAGTCTTAGTATTAACGGTGACAGTAGTACTTTTAGAGAACAACCTAAACCCTGGCATCACTACATTGGATAAACACTCATCTCCCTAAACAACCCTACAAGTTACAACTTTGTGCCTAGCTAATTTGAGGATCAGAGTTCTTTTTAAATAGGACATCTAAGCCACAAAGTTGCAACTCCTAGGTATACATTCTTCTTCCCTACTTCTTCTTTTTCTTCTTTCTTAGGTGGAGCCTTTCCTTTGGTTGCCTTTTGATGCAATGCCACTTGTGGGTTACACACTTGGCACTGATTGCTCAGCAACCTGAGAGAGACTCCCCTCTTTATTCTATTCTTCATTTTTTTTTTTCAGTTCATTTTTTTTTTTTTTTTTTTTTGTAAAGGAGAAGAAGAATGCTTATGTTTCTAAGGGAGAGAGGAATGTTCCTAGGCCTAGGGTGGCCTCCCCCAAACTTAAACTACTCATTGTCCCCAATGAGTGTCTGAGGTGGCACACCCCCAAACTTGTCCTAGAAGCATCTAGTCTAAGGTAAAACAAAGAGAATCTAAAAGACCTAGGCATAGACAGAACATTCTAAAAGTAAATATCACAGCAGCATAAATTCGTAAAGACAGGCAGGTAAGGACTTAAAGCTATGCATGCTGAGCACTTTTAAGAGGCTAATTTAAACTATCAAAGGTGTCCTATGACACTCATCCAGCATGCTTTGAGATAAGCTATATAAGGTAGTCAAGATAGCAGCAAAAGACAGAATTTAAACAGAACCAGCCTAGCTAAACAGTCAGTCAAAAACATGCATTTACTAATAAAAATTGCGGATTCTGCAATTATTTCGCAATAGATACAGGGCAGATATACCAGTGATCAGGGCCCCTATGCATGTTTTTTCCAGTCATTCAAGCTATACAAAAATGAAACTAAACTAATCTACCTATTCAGCTACCATCAGACTACACTAAACAAATTTAAACAGCAAAAATAAAGAATTAAAGACAGACCAAATATTTACTCAAAACAGCAGAATTCACATGGTTCGACGAAAAGCAGTTTGATTATTATTTTTTTTTCTTTTAAGGAACAGAAATACTCCCTTGTCAATCTGCCTCATATGGATATTCTTCAATGTTTCGAGGCATCACTTTTGCTCCTTTAAGATACTTAAGTCTTGATTTACGGGGTCGGACATTCTGCCACACCTTGAATTTGTTGATTCTTTCAAAGAGACTGCATGTTATAACATCCCAAGGTTTGTACTTTCTGTGCGTTGGTTTTGTTTCTACAATATTTGCTACAACATAGCTTTGATGCGATGAGACTTCTTTTTCTGGCACAACTCTTTCTAACTCCTTCAGCTGGAGCATTTGTGGTGGTGGTGGCTCAACTCTTTCATTGGTGGAGAAGCTTGCTACAACCTCAAACATTTCAAATTCTTGTTCCTCAAGCAGCGCATTAGTCTCTTTGGCCTCATCCAGCATAATTTCATTTTTCTCAACTTTCACCAACTCCACCATTTCATATGGAGATTCCATTGGATCACTCTTCTCAGATTCGAAGGTAACAAAAGATTCATCATCATAAAAATCGAACATCTGAGGGCATGGTGGTAGTGATTTTGTTATAGCAAGTAGCTCTTGTAAGTCATTTGTGAGCTGAGCTAATTGCACATCCATTCTCCTCATGGATGCATCATTCCTTTCCATGAATTCTATCCATAGTGCCTCCAAAGTGGGTGATAATTCTTCACTTGGAGTTGGGGCATAATGTTGATAGTTTTCATGTTGGGGGAACTCTTCATAATGAGCAATTTGCACATGCTCTTCCCAAGGATTATTTGAGAGTTGCCACTGATCATGTTCACACATGTACGAATAATGGTTGTCATAGCTTTGTTGATATTGCCTCTCTTGATAATTCAATGTTGGGAAATTCTCCAAGTTATGATTATCCCCACAATAAGCACATGGCTGGTAAAATCCTTCAAACTGTTGTGGGCAAACTCGTCCTCCAATTAAGTTCTGCAGCGTATTCATTTACTTTGTCGTACCCATACGTTTTCCACCTGCAAAGTTTCTCTCTGTTGCGAGTTGAGGTTTGGAAACTCTTTCATAAACTAGCTTGATAGTATCTGTAAAGGAAATGAAAGAAGATTAGCTCCAATAGATATTAAGAGTTGGTTTTCTAACTTAACAAACTTCGTTTTCACTAAACTAAATCCCCGGCAGCGGCGCCAAAAACTTGTTGCGTGCTCAATGTGTAAAGATAAATAAGCAAAAGGATGGAGAGAGCACTTAGAACATGCAAGCATACATGGTCTCACAGCAAGTAGTAAGTATATTTAATTCGTTTTTTCCACAGAGACTTAATTTTAGCTATTCGCGAAGTGTGTTTGTTAAGAAAGATGGGATGGATTTGATGGGGTAAAATTGGTTTTTAATTAACTACTTTTTGCTGAATGTATAAAGGAACATGCCATAAACAAATTAAAGTGAAAATCAGGCTTAAAGGTCAAGAGATGAAATCAATAAACGCAGAAGAAAACAGCTAGACAGAAGACAATTTGGCAGAATTGCGAGAACCGCAATTAATCCGCAATTAAATGGCAGCGAAACTGGTTAGATAGGTGAATTAAGGGCTACTAATGACTGTCCTATAAGCATTTTATTACGATTATCAAGCTTTGGATCAACTCTCTATACATTAAACTCACTCTATCTCAAGTATCGTCCGATTCCATGCATGAGAGACTCAAGTTTACTTGACTTCAAAGTAAGGTCTTAAGCATCTTGTTAAAACAGGAGTGTTCAGTTTATACTAGGGAAACGCCTATTCCTAGGCCGTTTCCTGATTACCATGGAAGGCTAGCATGATTATACGACTCTGAACTCTTACTCCTTCCAGAGGTTAGGAGTTCTTTGGACAAAATGGATGGCCAATCGAAATTGCCCGTGGGATGAAGCTTACATATAATCAATGTTCGAGTGTTAATCTACCTACTTGACTCACGTCTTTTAGCCTATAGTTCTGTCATTAGCATGCCCCTAAAGGATTTTAGTTACTCATGGATATGTAAAGAACAGAAATATAAGAGAAAGTAGACATGCTTAGAAGAGAAATGTGTGTAAAACAGCAAGCAAAACTCGTAGCAGAACAAGGAATAACTGTGAAATGCAGAAACTTACTTTGATTACTTCAAGTGTTTGAATGACAAAGGAAAGCTTAAACAGAATGAATTCAAGGCAGACAACAACGAAATGCAATAAGTAAATGACTAAGCTAAGAACAACATTGAACAGAAATGGAATTGAGAAGGAAAGAGCAGAAAACAGTAAAGGTGTGCTGGAAATCTTCGTGGCAGTCGCCTCGAATGATGGTGATGAGAATTCAGCCGTGCTTGGATGAATCCAATCGAGAGAGAAGAAGAATCTTCTCTCCTTCCTATCAGATTATCGACTCCAAAAGCTGAGAACCTCACTCCAACAGACGGCAAGGGAAAATCGAGAGAAATGGTGGACTGTGAGAAGACTTCTGCACGTTGAATGATTATCAAACCTCCGACTTTGGCCCCCTTTTATAGTAGTTTGCAGGTGCGTTTGGGCCAAGGAGAACCATCAATCTTCAACGTCATATATCAGAATGGATGGAGGAGAAAAAATGAATCCCTGAAATTACGGAAATTAACGGAAAAAGATCAGTCAACTTACGGTTTTCACTTGAATAATTGCGGCCTCAGCAATGTTTTCGCAATGCTGTCGCAATGCAGCTTTTTTCACTCTTTTCCTTCGGTTTTCAACCCTTTTTCTACCTATTGTACATAAGTCCTAGATTAGCTACCTTCTTCTAATTCTCATATTAAAGCATAGGTTTAGGCTAAATGCTATCAAAAACACCTAGAAGTGTACATCTTCTTAAGCTAAATGGGTCCTAAATAGGTCACTTTTGGAGACGTAACAGGACTCACCTACATCCTGGGTGATCCCATATATCCTCTTTCGCAGAGTGGTGGCCAAGGACGCGGGAAAGTACTTCTCCAAAAATACCCGCTTCATGTCCTGCCACGTGGTGATGGATCCGGAAGGCAAATAGTACAGCCAATCCTTGGCCTTGTCCTTGAGCGTGAAGGGGAATGCCCTCATATTCAGCTGCTCTTCCGTGACCCCTGCGGGCTTCATCCCCGCGCAGACGCAATGGAACTCCATCAAATGCTTGTTCGCGTCCTCACCTGCATTTCCATGGAAAGAAGGTAACTGGTGAATTAAACCAGATTTCAACTCAAAGTTACCTGCTACCACGGGGTAGTTGATGCACAAAGGCTGCAGGTTCAGGTCTGGCGCTGCCAGTTGCTTAAGCGTCCGTGGCGCATCGCCTTGCGCCATCTCGTCAAATAAGAAGGGATTGCCTTCTTCTCTTTCAAACGTTTCTTGCCCCTCCCGGGCTTCTCTACGTAACCGCCGCTCCTCTCTGTCAATCTCAGGAATATACTGCAAACTACCCTCAGAGGAACGGGTCATACACAAACAAAAATCTAAACATACAACATACAAACGGAAAAAAATTTCAGTCAACCATCAATAAATCAAATTCAAACTCCAATCATAAATTCAAACAATTGCCTATTCCCCGGCAACGGCGCCAATTTTGGTAACGATATTTTTGAACTATCGCTATAAACTCAAGCTGTCGAGGCTTGCCAAAATAAATTTATAATGCCTATTGCCAAGGCTTTGCAGCCAGTGGTAACAGGGTCGATCCAAGGAATAGGAGAGTTGAATTTACTAATGAAATTGGGATTTGATCGATTAATTGGTAACGGGGGGTTTTATCATGCAAATGGAAAATAATGCAAAAGCTAACGGAAGGAAGAAATAATATGTAGAAAACGTGTGCACGGTTTGGGGAGTCTCGGGGTCAATTGTTAGACAAATACAACTTATCATTTAATTCTAATAACATGGAATTCAGTTTACTAAGCACGCGGACGACTACCAGAGAAGCCCCAAAGTAGCCGACTTCATGGATTTTAATTAGGCCACACAGTCCTAATTACACGTTATCTAATCTCACATTAAGATGATCAGTCCTAAGATGAATTTAGACAGTTACTAGCTAACCGCGACGAACATTCGGGCGTGAATTCTAATTGCTAGTAGGTTGCCCGCAAACGCCGTATGCAACCAACAATTATCCTACCCGACCCGATACTTCGATTTAGTTCTATTTACCTGTGTTACTTAGTCGAGCAGTGAGAGGCACGGCATCGCTACTCTTTAACATACACAACATGCGAAACTATCCGAGTGTCAATCAACATAATTTAGCATGCGCGTTGGATTAAGCAAAGTAAATAAATGCTATGTAAACAGAACCAATATGCAAATTCATACTCAGATTATCAAAGCAATAATGTCTAACAAAATTCCCCTAAACAAAATCCCAAACCGTCACCCTTACCTTAGCCGCTCATGGCGCGGATCGTCAATCCCGCTCCACCAACGACCATGGAAGAGTTCATCTACCTATTACAAATGGAAGTGGAGCTCACTCGCATGCCAACAATGGCGGAGCTCCACGGAAAGTAGAGAGAAAATGGGGAAGAAAGGAAGAAGAATCGTCGGATTCCGTTGAGAGATGAAGAAGATGAAGCTTGGAGAAGAATCCAAAAAAGTGCAGAAAAATCGTCTTTTAGCTACTGCCTTCGTCGTAGCGTCGAGACGCTAGGCCAGCGTCTCGACGCTGTGCCCTAAGTGATCCGCGCGCGCGCGCGCTGGCGTCGCGACGCTGCCCCGATGAATTTCCTGCGCGCGCCTCCTCCGGAGCGTCTCGACGCCAAGCAGGGTCTCGACGCCAGGGCAGCGTCGAGCTAGCGTCTCGACGCTATCACTCGACGCTTGCTCTCGGGTTTTTCCAGCGTCGAGCCAGCGTCTCGACGCTATAGCTCGACGCTGGCTCTCGGGTTTGGGGCTGATGCTTTGCCTCTCCAAGGCTGTTTTGGCCCGTTTCTTCACGGAACAAACTCCCCTCTTCCCGATGCATTCCCGGGGCGCTAAAACTCTGCTTTAAGCTCTCGAACACGCCCAATGGACGCACGAGCTCTTTGCCGCTTTTCTCCTACAAAAGAGATACATTTAATCAATTGGAAGCGGTCTTTAGCTATAATTAGGACGTATTTAATAGCTCCAAAATGGAGTTATCAACCAACTTCTCTATTATTTCAATATTGGCCCTATCGACCTCTACTCCTGCTCTAGACACTCTATGACCTAGGACTATCCCCTCTTCCACCATGAAGTGGCACTTTTCCCAATTAAGGACTAGGTTAGTCTCCTCACACCTAGCCAGGACTTGTCCTAAGTTCTCTAAACAGTTTGTGAATGAATCACCAAAGACTGAGAAGTCATCCATAAATATCTCTATCATGGATTCATCTAAGTCAGAGAAGATTGCCAACATGCACCTTTGGAACGTTGCTGGTGCATTGCATAAGCCAAAAGGCATTCTGCGAAAGGCAAATGTTCCAAAAGGGCAAGTGAAGGTGGTCTTCTCCTGGTCCTTAGGGTCTATAGTGATTTGGTTATATCCAGAATAACCGTCTAGAAAGCAGTAATAAGCTCTACCAGCTATCCTATCTAACATTTGGTCAATAAATGGTAAAGGGAAGTGATCCTTTTTTGTTTCCTTATTCAATTTTCTATAGTCCATGCAGACTCTCCATCTTGTAATAATTCTAGTTGGAATCAGTTCATTGCTCTCATAAACTACTATAGTCATCCCTCCCTTCTTAGGTACACATTGTATAGGACTCACCCACTGACTACTATCTATAGGGAAGATCACACCTGCATCTAACCACTTGATGATTTCTTTTTTTACTACCTCTTTCATAGAGGGGTTCAGCCTACGTTGGTGATCTACTCGGGGTGTATGCTCTTCCTCTAATATTATTTTATGCATGCAGTAAGAAGGGCTAATGCCTCTAATGTCAGCAATAGTCCATGCAATAGCCTTTTTATGCTGCTTAAGTAATAATATCAGTTCAACCTCATGCTTTTCACTCAATTTAGATGAAATAATAACAGGCAGAGTATCATTACTTCCTAAATATGCATACTTCAGATGAGTGGGTAAGGGTTTCAATTCTAAGACAGGTGGATGCTCAATGGATGGTTTTAAAGGATTCAGGGATCTGTCAGTCAGGTCTTTATTTATACAAACATGTTGTGTTTTATCTATAGGTATATCCATTATCTCAGAAACATTTAAATCAGTTAAATCTAATTGTACATATTCATTAGCATGCTTAGTTAATAATTCATGCTCTAGCTGTTCTTCCATCAGTGAATCTACAATGTCCATGCTAGCACAAGATTCAGAGTCAGAGGGGTACCTTAAGGCTTTATAAACACTAAATTTGACCTCCTCATCATGAACTCTCATAGTGAGCTCACCTTTCTGGACATCTATCAGGGCCCTACCTGTGGCTAGAAATGGTCTGCCTAATAGGATGGGGACCTTCTTGTCTGCTTCATAATCCAGGATGATGAAATCTGCAAGGAAAATAAACTTGTCAACCTTTACAAGAATATCCTCAATCTTACCCTCAGGGTAGGCTATGGATCTGTCTGCAAGTTGTAAAGTGACAGTGGTTGGACGTGCTTCTCCTATTCCAAGTTGGCAGAATAGTGATAGGGGCATGAGGTTTATGCTGGCTCCCAGGTCACAAAGAGCTCTGCCCACGTGCTTGCCTCCTAGCTCTACTGGTAAGGTGAAGGAACCAGGATCCTTCTCCTTCTTGGGTAGCTTGTTCTAGAGTATGGCACTGCACTCCTCAGTGAGATTCACTGTTTCAAATTCGCCAATAATTTTTTTGTTAGTGATTATATCCTTTAAAAACTTAACATAAGAGGGCATAGACTGTAAAACTTCTACAAAAGGAATATTAACATGCACTTGTTTAAGAATTTCTAAGAATTTATTAAAGTGCACTTCCTGTTCTTGTTTTTTCTTTAGCCTTCGAGGAAATAGAGGTGGTGGCACATATGCAGGCACTTCAGGTCGCCTCAGGATAGGTGGAGGCCTTGGAATTTCTTCTATCTCTTCTATGATTGGCTCCAGCCTTGCTCCTGATGTGCTTGTTGAGGGTTGACCTTGGGTTGGCAGAAATTCCAGTGGAGCATTAGACTCTTTGTTCTCTACTCTCTTTGGGGTTTCTTATATGTTGCTCACCAATGGTCTCCCACTTCTAAGTTCAATTGCTTGAACTTGCTCTTTTCCATCTCTCCTTGGCACCTCAGTGTCAGCAGGTAGTCTACCTTGGGGCCTACTTTTGAGTTCATTGGCTAGTTGCCCTATTTGGTTCTCTAGGCTCCTGAGGGTAGCTTGCTGGCTTTGTAGAGTAGCATCATTCTTAGCGATGTACTCTTTGAGTAGATTTTCTACAGATGACCCTAGTGGTTGGTTGTATAGTTTTTGATACATGGATTGGTTATGTTGGGGAGTGAAACCAGGTGTTCCACTCGGTCTTGGTTGGTTAGGAGCTTGGTTAGTACTCTGTTGGCCACCCCATGAAAGGTTTGGGTGGTTCCTCCAACCAGGATTGTAGGTGTTGGAATAGGGGTTGCTCCTAGGCTGCTGTTGGCTTCCAACATAGCAGACTGAGGCTGGATTCCCAGGGCAGTATTCATACAGGTGCCCTTCCCCACAGAATCCACAGATAAGTGTCTCACCTTGACTTGGTTGTGTGCCCATTGACATGGCTGTGGCGGTGTTGACACTAGGTTGGAGATTGGCTTGAGCCATTTGTTTAACTAGGTTGGTCAGGGCGCTTATTTGGCTACTCATGGCATTGAGTGCGTCCTTATTTTGAGCTCTACTTGGCTCGATTGGATCATCTGACCACCTACAGTGAGATGCTGAGATCTTCTCCAAGATCTCATAGGCTTCGTTATAACTCTTGGACAGCATGGAACCTCCAGCAGATGAGTTTAACACTTGTCTGGTGCTGGGGTTGCATCCTTTGAAAAAGACCTCTATTTGGATACACCATGGAATGCCATGGTGTGGACATTTAAGTAGAAGGTCCTTGAACCTTGTCCAAGCTTCGTGAAGGGACTCATTTTCAGCTTGTTTGAACTTGACTATGTCATCACGAAAGGTAGAATTCCTATCAGGTGGGAAATATTTTACTAGGAATTTCTCCGCCAAGTCTGTCCAATTGAGGACTGATCTAGAGGGTAATGAGTTTAACCACGTCTTTGCTTTGTCCCTTAAAGAGTAAGGGAAGAGGTAGAGCCTCAAGGCTTCTTGAGAAACTCCAGGGATGAGAAATGTATCACTAACTCCTAGGAAGTTTCTAAGATGGTTGTGGGGATCCTCATTTTCCACTCCAAAGAATTGTCCCACAGTGGACAACATTTGGAACATTACTGGCTTTAACTCGAATGAGTTGGCAGTAATTTCAGGGCGGATTATGCTTGGGTTTAGCTCCCCAGGCATAGGTACTAGGTAGGAAAGAATGGCACTATTCTTATCATTCGTTATTTCAATGGGATTGCGAGTGGTAGGTACCGGATTTGGGACTGGTATAACCATTTCTTCTTGATAGAATTGCGGAGACTCCGCGGTTTCAGCAATTATTGGAGGTATAGAGGGTTGGTTAAAGAGACGTTTCTTAGCTCTATTTCTGGCCCTAAGTAATCTCTCAGGCTCAGGATTGAACTCTAGATCGCTACTTGAAGGTTCATTCATAAACTAACCCAATGGTACCTGCAAAAGAAATGAGAATAGATCAGCTCCAATAGATATTAAACTTTATTTTTCTAACTTAACAAACTTCGTTTTCACTAAACTAAGTCCCCGGCAGCGGCGCCAAAAACTTGTTGCGTGCTCAATGTGTAAAAGGAATAAGCAATAAGAAAGAGAGAGCACTTAGAACATGCAAGCATACATGATCTTGTTAGCAAGTAGTAAGTATTTTTCCATTCGTTTTCCCACAGAGATTTATTATTAGTTACTCGCGAAGTGTATTGTTAAGCAAGAATGGGTGGATTTGATGGGGTAGAATTGGTTTTAAGTTGTCTAATTACTAAGAAATATGTAAAGGGTAGCAACATGAGCAAGTGCAAGTCAATGATTAACTCAAATGTAAAGAGAAGAGATTAATAAACGAAGAGGAAAATAGCTAAACAGAATTTTAACTTAAAAGAATTGCGAGAACAGCAATTCTACCGCAATGTTACTAACAGCGAAAGTGTGTAAAATGGAGAAACAAGGGCTACTAACGACTCCTCTATAGGCATTTCCACACGATTCTCAAGCATTGGATCAACTCACTATGCATCAAACTAACTCATTCTCATGTATCTTCCGATTTCATGCATTAGATTCTTTAGTTTACTCATGTCCAAGTAAGGTCTTAAGCATCTTGTTAAAGCAGTAAGTTATGATTTGTACTAGGAAAACGCCTATTCCTAGGTCGATTTCTGGTTACCTTGAGAGGCTAGCATGAGTGTATGACTCTGAACTCTTACTCCTTCCAGAGGTTAGGAGTTCTTTGGACAAAATGGATGGCCAATCGAAATTGCCCGTGGGATGAAGCTTACATACAATCAATGCATTCGAGAGCTATCCTATATGATTGGTTCACGTGTTTTAGCCTATAGTATTATCATTAGCATTGTTGGGTTTATTGTCCTAAAACTCGTGGTTTGTAAACAATTATGTTTGTAACTTATCTATTTAGTAATAATGAGTTATTAAGTTTTATTCAGTAAAGGTGTTTGCTGGAATAAAGTGAAACGTGTTTGCATATTAATCTATACCATTGACCAACACCCTTGACGATCACGAGTACTTGAGTTTCATGTATGACATGAATGTGGGTCAAGCTCAAGTAGAGAGTCAAAACGGTCTATAGTATATGGATAAGGCTGGGTACCTTATCCTGGTAACACTATTGGATGCGGCCCGTTTTGTATTGTACAAAACGATGTGATCCGAGTCGTTTCACATCGAGATGTGCGAGCGGGGGCGTCCTACGCGATGAGTTTGCGTAAGACTGAACCACGAAAAGTCGCTCTCTCTTTATAACACCGTTTACTGAAGAGACCGACTATTTCACCTGTTGGCCTAGGTAACTCGATCTCAATCCTGAGCTTACTATGAACTCCTGCTTATTAGACAGTATCCTTAGACTTGTATGGGTGAGAGTGGCAGAATGTCCGCTCAATAAGCCTACCATCTCAGGGATAAAGTCCAATAGGTAGCTGGGGACATAGTGTAGTAAGATGGAGTTTACTCCTAACCCGCTCTTCAGGGTTAGTAGATAGGTTGTTCCCTTAATAGCTGACTCCGGGGCTTGAACAATAGGCGTCTACCCTCTCCTCGTTAGAGAGGGTTCCTGATCTGTTGGTTGGACCACTGATCAATTGTTCATTAGAGGTGTCAGTGGTACTTAAGGAACAAAGACGTAACGCAGGGGTTAAACGGTTTAAACGACCTAGCTGTGGTTACGAACAACCTGTGAAGGGTCGACTTGCCCATGACGGTTATATCAAGAGGACACAATATATCTACAGTGAGGAGAGTGCAACCCTCGGACTTTAGTGGAGTCTCCGGGGGTTAACGAAAGTTGATTGATTCGGGTTAAAAGAGTTTTGACCGAATAATCTCGTATCGTTGGAGCTCATGATCTGTAGGTCCTTTAGGTTCTCCTGGCTAGCTCGGATAACGCCGTGCAACAATGGAGGAGAAAAGAAAATTAAAAAGAAAAAGGAAAAAGAATTTGAATTGTTCAAATTCAGTTTATGGAAGGATGATGGACATATTTAAATATGATTTAAATATGGGAATGGTCTAAAACATGAATAGGATTCATGTGAAAAATTCGGTTTTCGGAAAACCGGGTTGAGCCATATTATTTAATTGATATTTGATATTAAATTAAATAATATTAATTAATTAAAAGTTTTAATTAATTAATAATATATATATATTTTATTTATTAAAAAGTTTAATAAATAAAATATTTATTATTATTTAAAATTAATATTGTATTAATTTTATAAATAATAATAATATATATAAATAAAATAATTACATGTCTTACATGCATTATGCATGTAAGACATGTGGTTTTTTTTTTTTGTTTAAATATGTTATTTATATATATTTATGGCTAATTGAAAGTGTGGTGGAGATTGGGGTCTTTGAAAAAAGTATGAAAATTGAGTTTTCTTTCTCCCATCGTCTTCTGCCTTTTGAAGGTTTTTGAAAACCCCAACTTCTCCATTCCATCTTCTTCTTCTCCTTCTTTTTCATTTCTTTTCTCTTGCAACGGAGTCCCACAACTCCGTTGCACGGCGCCGAGGATAGCGGGACTACCTGGGGTGGTCCTCGCAGCGTTCGTGAGAAGAGTTCAGAAGAGTTCGTGACGAAGAACGGCGGGCGGAACGCAAAGAAAAATTAGAACTTCAAGGGTATGTTTTCTATTTTTCTTATTTCCGTTTTAAGAGCATGTTTTCTATTTGTTAAATTGATGAAATTAGAGTATCATCGGTCCGAAATCGCTTTCCGCTGCGCATGTCGCTCCATCAATTGGTATCAGAGCGATTTTGTGATTAACTCAATTTGCATCAATTTAAGTTGGTGGGTATTTTAATTTAGAAATTGTTTCTGAGTGGATGTCTAAAGTGAAAATCGATTTTGGCATCGTTTCTATTTGAATTTCATTATTTGTAATTGCCCGAGAATGTATGGGCTTTAATGTGTGCTGAAGCGTCTGTATTTTTAGAGTCATTAGAGTCCATATAGGTTTCTTTGTGAAAGAAATTTGAGTTTGGAACTCGCCGAAATGTTCGGTATAAGTTCAAACTCGTTCTAGGCGATACAAATGAGAAGCTCGAAGAGAAATTGGCCGAAGCGTTCGGGGGAGCAAGCTGGTCCAAGGCGGTGCGAAGAGTTCGAAGTCCGCTCAAGACGAAGCTTGTTGTTCAAGCTTGTAATAAATTAGTTATTGCTTGCTAAATGCCAAAATCGATCCACTTTAGTGTGTTTAATTAATTATGCATTGTGAATGTATGTTTTAATTAAAATCCATGTTTGTATGTGCATATAGTATGCCATATAGATTTAAAATCCCACCGTAGGAAGCATGCTCCTTGCATAGTAAATATGTTATAAGTGTTATAATATATAGTATGCATATTTAGGAATTCATAAGAATTAATATAAAAGTTATATTAATTCATGAATTGAATGTTGTTAGTTTAATAGACAATTTGATATAATCGTTATATTAATTATGAAATTGAACTTACAACATTAGTTATCCTAATTTTATGCATATTGTATATTATAAGTGTTGTAATGTATATGCATGTTTAATTCATGAGTATTAATATAAGAGTTATATTAATTCATGAATTTGATGTTGTTTACTTAATAGAATAATTAATATAAGTGTTATATTAATTATGAAATTAAAACATCCAACATTAGTTTTATGCATATTGTATGTTATAATTGTTATAATGTATAGGATGCATGCTTAATTCATGAAAAATTGATATAAGTGTTATATTAATTTATGAATTAGGAGTTGTATGTTTAAAGAGCATAATCAATATAAGTGTTATATTGATTATGAATTTAAATATTCAACTTGTCATGCCTTAGCAATTGTATGTTTGAGAAGCATATAGATAATTGTTATAGAAAGTCTGCTTTTGCAAGCGTTGTAAAAATGACTTAGACTTTTAAAAACTATAACAAAGAAAAAAGTGGCATGCTCATTTAGGGTTAAATGGTTCGGTCTGGTTCATTAGATGAATAGGTCGTTATCTCGTAAATGCTAAGGTTATGAGAAACTCACCCGGTGAAATCCTGTTCGAGGTTGGAGGTATTTAAGTTGACGGTTTACGGAACACCTCCTACCTGGGGACGATCCGGTACTTGAGTAAAGTTAACCAGGCTTTATGAGCGTGCGGGAGAGGTGTGAGGTTAATTAAATTTGTTAATAACCTAGACATCTCAGGTAAATAGTTTGCCTAGACTTTAGGTTTTATATTCTTAGCCGGATAAAACCTAGAGTATTTACCCTAAACACCGTCCACGATGCTTAGTAGAAGTGTTGAGAAGGAATATATGATATATCCCTCTCCTGCTACGCACTCCCTAAAAGTTCACAACGTGAGAATTTTGCTTGGCCTCATGATGCCATATGGGGCATCTCCAGACGGGTGGTGTTTGCAACTTTCAATAGCAAGGTGAATGGAGTAAGTGTCTATAATAAGTGGGAGAAGGAAGTGCGTCGGTGCTTCCTGTGGTCTCCTCCGTTGGATTGAACCGTGAGATTCCCATGTTCCGCCTGCAGGCTGCCCTTGGGGCACCATCCAAACGGAGGGCTGGGCATGGGAGATCGAACACCTCAGTCACCATTTATGGATAAAGAAACATAGGGCTATTCCCAACACTGACATTCCATACGGTTGCTATGTTGGGGCCGTTCTGTGCGTTCTAAAAATGGAGGGTCACACTTACGGGATTTGCTAAGGAGTTAGTAAATTCAGACCAAAAAACGATAACTAAGATGCTATAGGAATATGAGTTATTCTGGTGATAGCATTTAGTCAAGAATGTCTTGATTTAGTAAAGGAGTGCTCACCTACCCTACGGTAGGGACCATTCTGACTTACTAAAGTATCGTTGTTAGTAAATAAAGAGTTTGGGTACTTTATTTGCTTCTAAATCTCTTTAATTGGTTTAAATAGGTTAAAATCGTTTCACTAATAGGTTTACATTCTTTTTCAGCATGGCGAGCTCTTTTGTACAGTTATTAGCTAACGACAAACTTACCGGAGAGAATTACGGAACTTGGAAATCCAACTTGAATACGATTCTTGTGTTGGATGACCTGAGATTTGTCTTGACGGAGGACTGTCCTCCAACTCCTGGCTCAAACGCTTCACGAACTGTTCGTGAGGCGTACGATCGCTGGATTAGGGCTAATGATAAAGCCCGAGTCTATATCTTGGCAAGCATGCAAGATGTCTTGGCCAAGAGGCATGAGGTTATGGTTTCTGCTAAAGAAATCATGTCTTCATTGCAAGAGATGTTTGGACAACCGTCCTCGTCTCTTCGCCATGAAGCCCTCAAATTCGTTTATAATGCTAGAATGAAGGAAGGAACCTCTGTTAGGGAACATGTCCTTAATATGATGGTCCACTTCATGACGGCAGAAGTAAACGGGGCCGCGATTGACGAGAAGAGTCAAGTAAGTTTTATCTTGGAATCTCTCCCGCAGAGTTTCCTGAATTTCAGATCAAACATGGTCATGAATAAGATAGAATTCAACTTGACCACTCTTCTGCACGAGTTGCAGACTTACCAGACCCTTCATGCCTCTAAAGGAAAAGAGAAGGAGGCTAATGTAGTCACTTCGAAGAAGTTCCTGAAGGGGGCCGGGTCTGGGAGTAAGTCTGAAGCAACTGCTACGAGTAGTAGGACTATTCGTAAGAAGAAGAGTTACAGGAGAAAAGGCAAAGCTCCTATGCTTGTGGCCAAGGTAAAGTCTTCTGACAAAGGGAAATGTTTCCATTGTAACGAAGATGGGCATTGGAAGCGCAATTGCCCGAAATACCTTGCAGAGAAACATGCCGAGAAAGAACGACAAGGTAAATGAGATTTATTTGTCTAAACATGTATAGTGGATTTATGAATGTCATACCTGAATGTTTTTTCAGGAACCACTAATCATGTTTGTTTTTCTTTCAGGAAACTAGTTCCTGATGGCCGATTTCTCCGTGTTGGATGACTTGAGAAGACGTCTATGCAGCTCTACAGTGGGAGTTTTGTGTTTTTGATGTTGTTGTCTGTATGAACCTAAATCACATATGTGATATGTGTAATTAAGTTGTACATATTTCTGTAATTTTGAGCATATGTATATAAGTATCTTTTGGTGTATATAAATGAACAGTTCATTTTCACAAAAGATGTATACTTGCATGTTCTATTAATTCAGAAAACAACATGGATGTTAAGACTAGGCGTATTAGAAGAAAGCTATATCTAAATCAACAAGGGTTGTTGATAGTAGAATTGGTTATTCTCAATAGTTGAGAAAACCCTAACTTATTGGTTTGTCTATAAAACTCGAGTTATCATACCAGATGATGACTTAAGGATTCGTTGTCTTTAATTAGACAATGAATTATTTAGACAAGGACCAATGGTTCGAAGTTGTAGATCTTCGAGGGGTTAAATGACCGAGCCTCTAAGGTGAAAACTTTCAAGGCTTGACTTTCTGGTAATGGGACTGTCCCAAAGTGAAGAGGTTGATTGTGTATCAACTTGTTTACTTGTTACCAGACGTAAGTTGTTAGACTACTCTCATCTATTTTTTTCTTGTTCTATACTAGATAGGATAAGATAAATAGAAATCAAGACTAGCTATCTTGATTAGAGTGTCTATAAGTCATAATCTCTCTGAGAGTCATATACAAGATTAAGAACAAAATTGTTTTGTTAGCTTATTCAATTCTTTTATGGATTGAAACTAGCAACTTAATCTTGAATGATTAAGGTTTGATGTTCTAATCAAATCTTATGGCTTAAACATGTTATTGATAAACTTTGTTGGGCAAGTGTTTTATCAATACTATAGCTTTCATAATATGTTTCCGTAATTAATGTCCTATTCATTGAGAATGTTATAGGATGTAGTTTCTGGCACTTAAGCATAAACTAGCGACCCATTTCCAGATATGTGATCTGGGAGAGGCTTAGTTTATTCTAAGAATTCAGATTAATCTGAGTCGCAAGAATAAATCGCTAGTATAGTCTCCTAACATCTGATATTGACAAGAGTTGTTAGTAATCGATGTTATGAGGTGCTGTCCCTACGCATTAACACTTCTTGGGTTAAGATCTATCTCTTCTGAGATATATGACCCGATATGTTTTATGCAGTGGGAGCTGTCAGTTATATCGGTTAATAATTTGTCATAGTATAAAGGAATGGAATACAAGAGTTGTATTGCTAATTTCTCTATAAAAGCTAAAATTTGTTGCAGCTTGTATAGCAACATCAAAAAAGTGGTTTTTGAGCTCTTAAGTAGTGCGGATGAGGAGATGTGATGGTCACATGGAAAGCCTCATAGTACTTCATGCTGATATGTTTACTAAGTCTCTCACGGCTAAAGTGTTTGAGAGATACCTAAAGAGTTTAGGGCTCCGAGTTGCTAAATAGGATAGTGGGAGAAGACTATAGATATATGATATTATAGTTCTCCTCGCCAACATGTACACCACGGACGTTTAAGTCCAAGTGGGAGTTTGTTGGGTTTATTGTCCTAAAACTCGTGGTTTGTAAACAATTATGTTTGTAACTTATCTATTTAGTAATAATGAGTTATTAAGTTTTATTCAGTAAAGGTGTTTGCTGGAATAAAGTGAAACGTGTTTGCATATTAATCTATACCATTGACCAACACCCTTGACGATCACGAGTACTTGAGTTTCATGTATGACATGAATGTGGGTCAAGCTCAAGTAGAGAGTCAAAACGGTCTATAGTATATGGATAAGGCTGGGTACCTTATCCTGGTAACACTATTGGATGCGGCCCGTTTTGTATTGTACAAAACGATGTGATCCGAGTCGTTTCACATCGAGATGTGCGAGCGGGGGCGTCCTACGCGATGAGTTTGCGTAAGACTGAACCACGAAAAGTCGCTCTCTCTTTATAACACCGTTTACTGAAGAGACCGACTATTTCACCTGATGGCCTAGGTAACTCGATCTCAATCCTGAGCTTACTATGAACTCCTGCTTATTAGACAGTATCCTTAGACTTGTATGGGTGAGAGTGGCAGAATGTCCGCTCAATAAGCCTACCATCTCAGGGATAAAGTCCAATAGGTAGCTGGGGACATAGTGTAGTAAGATGGAGTTTACTCCTAACCCGCTCTTCAGGGTTAGTAGATAGGTTGTTCCCTTAATCGCTGACTCCGGGGCTTGAACAATAGGCGCCTACCCTCTCCTCGTTAGAGAGGGTTCCTGATCTGTTGGTTGGACCACTGATCAATTGTTCATTAGAGGTGTCAGTGGTACTTAAGGAACAAAGACGTAACGCAGGGGTTAAACGGTTTAAACGACCTAGCTGTGGTTACGAACAACCTGTGAAGGGTCGACTTGCCCATGACGGTTATATCAAGAGGACACAATATATCTACAGTGAGGAGAGTGCAACCCTCGGACTTTAGTGGAGTCTCCGGGGGTTAACGAAAGTTGATTGATTCGGGTTAAAAGAGTTTTGACCGAATAATCTCGTATCGTTGGAGCTCATGATCTGTAGGTCCTTTAGGTTCTCCTGGCTAGCTCGGATAACGCCGTGCAACAATGGAGGAGAAAAGAAAATTAAAAAGAAAAAGGAAAAAGAATTTGAATTGTTCAAATTCAGTTTATGGAAGGATGATGGACATATTTAAATATGATTTAAATATGGGAATGGTCTAAAACATGAATAGGATTCATGTGAAAAATTCGGTTTTCGGAAAACCGGGTTGAGCCATATTATTTAATTGATATTTGATATTAAATTAAATAATATTAATTAATTAAAAGTTTTAATTAATTAATAATATATATATATTTTATTTATTAAAAAGTTTAATAAATAAAATATTTATTATTATTTAAAATTAATATTGTATTAATTTTATAAATAATAATAATATATATAAATAAAATAATTACATGTCTTACATGCATTATGCATGTAAGACATGTGGTTTTTTTTTTTTTGTTTAAATATGTTATTTATATATATTTATGGCTAATTGAAAGTGTGGTGGAGATTGGGGTCTTTGAAAAAAGTATGAAAATTGAGTTTTCTTTCTCCCATCGTCTTCTGCCTTTTGAAGGTTTTTGAAAACCCCAACTTCTCCATTCCATCTTCTTCTTCTCCTTCTTTTTCATTTCTTTTCTCTTGCAACGGAGTCCCACAACTCCGTTGCACGGCGCCGAGGATAGCGGGACTACTTGGGGTGGTCCTCGCAGCGTTCGTGAGAAGAGTTCAGAAGAGTTCGTGACGAAGAACGGCGGGCGGAACGCAAAGAAAAATTAGAACTTCAAGGGTATGTTTTCTATTTTTCTTATTTCCGTTTTAAGAGCATGTTTTCTATTTGTTAAATTGATGAAATTAGAGTATCATCGGTCCGAAATCGCTTTCCGCTGCGCATGTCGCTCCATCAAGCATGCCCCTATGTGACTTAGCTACTCATGGATGTAGAGAGAACAGAAATATTAGATGAAGTAGACATGCTTAGAAGAAGATTAAAGACAAAACAGCAAGAAAAAACAGTAGGCAGAGAAGATAAAGACAAAGTGCGAAATGATGAATTGTGCTTCTGATTAATCAAGCGTTGAACTAAACAAATGAAGACTTAAAGTTACTAACATAAAGACATAAAGCAACGAAATGGAATGGTTTAGATAATGGAAAAGAAATAACAACAAACGGTGCTGGAAATGAAAAGTTAAAGACAGAAAGCAAGTAAAGTGAGCTTGATCGCCTCGTCGCAGACGCCTCGGCTGAAGGGAGAGAAAGGTAAGCCTAGCTTGGATGAATCCAATCAGGAGAGAAGATGAATCTTCTCTCCTTCCTATCAGATTGTCGACTCCAACAGCTGAACCTCTCAATCCAACAGACGGAGAAGAGAATGAATGGAAAAGACTGCGCTGCGAAGAGACTTCTACGCCTTCGGATGATGTTCCAACCCTCCTCTTTGACCTCCTTTTATAGTATTCTGCAGGTGCGATTGGGCCAAGGAGAACCATCCATCCTCAACGTCGTACTTCAATATGGATGGAGGAGAAAGAACGAATCCCTGAAATATCGGATCACAACAGAAAAAGGTTAGCCAACTTACGGATTTCACTTAAAACATTGCGGTTTTAGCAATGTTTCCGCAATGCTTCCGCAATGCACAATTTTCATTCTTTTAACTTCCTTTTTCATTCATTTTCTTCCCTTTTGCACACAAGTCCCAATTTAGCTTTCTTCTTCTAATTCTCATATATAAGCATAGGTTTAAGCTAAATCCTATCAAAAACACCTAAGAGTGTACATCTTTCTAAGATAAATAAGTCCTAAAAAGATCACTTTTGGAGACGTAACATCTGCCTAATAGGATGGGGACCTCCCTGTCTGCTTCATAATCCAGAATGATGAAGTCTGCAAGAAAAATGAACTTGTCAACCTTGACAAGAATATCCTCTATCTTACCCTCAGGGTAGGCTATGGATCTGTCTGCCAACTGCAAGGTGACAGTAGTAGGACGTGCTTCCCCTATTCCAAGCTGACGGAATAGTGATAGGGGCATGAGATTTATGCTGGCTCCCAGGTCACAAAGAGCTCTGCCCACGTGCTTGCCTCCCAACTCCACTGGTAAGGTGAAGGAACCAGGATCCTTCTCCTTCTTTGGTAGCTTGTTCTGGAGTATAGCACTGCACTCCTCAGTGAGATTCACTGTTTCAAATTCACCAATAATTTTCTTGTTAGTAATTATATCCTTCAAAAACTTAACATAAGAAGGCATAGATTGCAAAACCTCTACAAATGGAATATTAACATGCACTTGCTTTAGAATTTCTAAAAATTTATTAAAGTGCACTTCCTGTTCTTATTTTTTCTTTAGCCTTCTAGGGAATGGAGGTGGTGGCACATATGTAGGCACTTCAGGTCGCCTCAGGACAGGTGGAGGCCTTGGAATTTCTTCTGGTTCCTCTATGATAGGTTCCAGCCTCACCCTTGATGTGCTTGTTGGTGGTTGACCCTGGTTTGGCAGAGAATCCAGTGGAGCACTAGACTCTTCATTCTCTACTCTCTTTGGTGTTTCTCTAGTGTTGCTCACCAATGGTCTTCCACTTCGAAGTTCAATTGCTTGAACTTGCTCTTTTCCATCCCTTCTAGGCACCTCAGTGTCAGCAGGCAATCTACCTTGGGGCCTACTTTTGAGTTCATTGGCTAATTGCCCTATTTGGTTCTCTAGGCTCCTAAGGGTAGCTTGCTGACTTTGTAGAGTGGCATCATTCTTTGCAATGTACTCCTTAAGTAGATTTTCTACAGATGACCCTATTGGCTGGTTATATGGTTTTTGATACATGGATTGGTTATTTTGGGGAGTGAAACCAGATGTTCCACTTGGTCTTGGTTGGTTTGGAGCTTGGTTAGTATTCTGTTGCCCACCCCACGAAAGATTTGGGTGGTTCCTCCAACCAGGATTGTAAGTGTTAGAGTAGGGGTTGTTCCTAGGCTGCTGTTGGCTTCCAACATAACAGACTGAGGCTGGATTCCCAGGGCAGTATTCATACAGGTGCCCTTCCCCACAGAACCCACAGATCAGTGTCTCACCTTGACTTGTTTGTGCCCCCATTGAGATGGCTGCTGCGGTGTTGACACTGGATTGGAGATTGGTTTGAGCCATTTGTTTGACTAGGTTGGTCAGGGCGTTTATTTGGTTGCTCATTGCACTGAGTGCATCCTTGTCTTGAGCTCTCCTAGGCTCTAGTGGATCATCTGACCACCTACAGTGAGAGGCTGAGATCTTCTCCAGGATCTCATAGGCTTCATTATAGCTTTTAGAAAGCATGGAACCACCAGCTGACGAATTCAGCACTTGCCTAGTGCTGGGTTACATCCTTTGAAAAAGACTTCTATTTGGATACACCATGGGATGCCATGGTGTGGACATTTAAGCAGAAGGTCCTTGAACCTTGTCCAAGCTTCGTGAAGAGACTCATTTTCAGCCTGTTTGAATTTAATAATGTCATCACGAAAGTTTGAATTCCTATCAGGTGGAAAGTATTTGACTAGGAATTTCTCAGCCAGATCTGTCCAATTGACAACTGATCCGGAAGGTAATGAGTTTAACCACGTTTTGGCTTTATCTCTTAATGAGTAAGGGAAGAGGTAAAGCCTCAAGGCTTCTTGGGAAACTCCAGGGATAAGGAAGGTATCACTAACGCCTAGGAAGTTTCTTAGGTGGTTGTGGGGGTCCTCATTTTCCACTCCAAAGAATTGTCCCACAGTGGACAACATTTGGAACATTACTGGCTTTAACTCGAATGAGTTGGCAGTAATTTCAGGGCGTATGATGCTTGGGTTTAGCTCCCCAGGCATGGGAACTAAGTAGGAGAGAATGGCACTATCCTTGTCATTCGCTATTTCGATGGGGTTGCGAATGGTAGGTGCTGGATTTGGGTTTGTTCTATCCATTTCAATTTGAGAGAATTGTGATGACTCAGTAGAGTCAGCAAGGTTTGAAGGTATAAGGGGTTGGTTGAATAGACGTTTCTTAGCTCTGTTTCTGGCCCTAAGTAATCTCTCAGGCTCAGGGTTGAACTCTAGATCGCTACTTGAATGCTCATTCATAAACTAACCCAATGGTACCTGCAAAAGAAATGAAAATAGATCAGCTCCAATAGATATTAAGATGTGTGTTTCTAACTTAACAAACTTCGTTTTCACTAAACTAAATCCCCGGCAGCGGCGCCAAAACCTTGTTGCGTGCTCAATGTTTAAAAGAAATATGCAATGATAGAGCACTCAGAACATGCAAGCATACATGATCTTGTAGCAAGTAATAAGTATTTTTTCATTCGATTTCCCACAGAGATTTATTCTTAGTTACTAGCGAAGTGTTTTGTTAAGTGAGAATGGGTGGATTAAATGAGGTAGATTTGGTTTTAAGGTGCCTAATTACTAAGGAATGTGTAAAGGATGAAAGCATAAACAAGTGCAAGTAGATAATAAACTTGAATGTAAAGAGAAGAGAATAACAAATGAAGAGAAAAATGACTAGGCAAAATTTCAACTAAAGGAATTGCGGAAACAACAATTATTTAGCAATGTTACTAACAGCAAATTAAGTGTAAAGTGTGGAAACAAGGGCTACTAACGACTCCTCTATAGGCTTTTTCATACGATTCTCAAGCTGTAGATCAACTCATCATGCATCAAACTAACTCATTCTCATGTATTTTCCGATTTCATGCATTAGATCCTTTAGTTTACTCATGTCCATGTAAGGTCTTAAGCATCTTTTTATATCAGCAAGTATTGGTTTGTACTAGGAAAACGCCTATTCCTAGGTCGTTTTCTGGCTACCTTGAGAGGCTAGCATGAATGTACAACTCTGAACTCTTACTCCTTCCAGAGGTTAGGAGTTCTATGGACAAAATGGATGGCCAATCGAAATTGCCCGTGGGATGAAGCTTACATACATTCAATGCATTCGAGAGCTATCCTACATGCTTGATTCACGTGTTTCTACCTATAGATTTGTTATTAACATGCCCTTATGTGACTTAGTTACTCATGGATGAAGATAGAATGGGAAGAAGAGATGAAGACGACATGCTCAGTAGAATAATAAAGACAAAACAAAAGGCAGAGACGGTAAGCAGAGAAGGTAAAGAACTTGCGAAGTGATGAAATTGTGCTTTGATTAACCAACGTTTGAACTAAACAAATGACGACTTTGAATAACTAAAGTAAAACAGAAAGCAACGAAATGAAGTAGAGTAGCTAACGAAAGAGAAATGACAACAAACAGCAATGAAAATAGAAAGCTAAAGCAGAAAAACAAGTAGATCCGTGCGTGATCGCCTCGTCGCAGACGCCTCGGCTGAAGGGGGAAGAAGGCAAGCTTTGCTTGGATGAATCCAATCAGAAGAGAAGACAAAACTTCTCTTCTTCCTCTCAGATTATCGACTCCAATAGCTGAGACCTTCAATCCAACAACCGGATGAGAAAAACAGGAGAAAAGACTGCGCTGAGAAGAGAGTTCCACGCCTTTCGAGTGTGTTTCAACCTTCCATCTTGACCTCCTTTTATAGTGTTCTGCAGGTACGATTGGGTCAAGGAGAACCATCCATTCTCAACGTTGTTCTTCCATGTGGCAGCAGGAGAAAGAATGGGCCCCTGAAAGATCGGAACAAAACATAAATTGGTTAGACAACTTACGGATTTCACTTAAAACATTGCGGTTTTAGCAATGTTTTTCGCAATGCTTCCGCAATGTGCAATTTTCATTCCTTTAACTTCGTTTTTGGTTCTTTTTCTTTCCTTTTGCATATAAGTCCTAATTTAGCTTCATTCTTCTAATTCTCATATATAAGCACGAGTTTAAGCTAAATCCTACCAAAAATACCTAAGAGTGTACATCTTTCTATAACAAACAAGTCCTAAAATAGTCACTTTTGGAGACGTAACAACGACCACCGAAGGATCTGTGGAATGGCCGTTGTGTTCACTCTACTGGCTACGATTTTGCTAACAGTGGACAAAACCTCGTAACCCCATACCTAATATAACGAATAAACAATGTTCAATTTAATGTATACGAATATTTAATATGCAACAAGTAGCAAGCTCGACATGTTCCTAGAAGGCATGTGCAAAACCTTTAATGTTGTAGGTCTGCCCTTTTTTCTTCAACTTATATGTCTCGACTCTGCCTTTCAAGGAAGACTTCAAGTTGTTCAATGCCCTCTAAAATATTCTCGATGACCAATCATAGTTGGTGAATACTTTCCAATCATCGAGGATGCCAAATACCGACAAATCCACTAGAGTCTTTTTATCCTTTCCCATCATGGCTAACTCAATAAAAAGTACGAGAGAAATCTTCACTGCATCTTCGTCGTTCTCAAACTCACAACTCTCATACTTTACCTTGAACTCTTTTGCAAATACTTTTTTCTGATTTCGTGGAAATAAAATTCGCATCAATCTTTTTCTTTTCGTTTTTCTATTCACCTCCATAAGAGGAGGCCATAGACTAGTGATGATGTTGAAATCGTCTCTGCAAAAGGATGCCTTCTTCACCAAGATATTGAAACTTATGGCGTCCTCCACCTCCCTTAGCATGAGGTGATGGACCAATTGACCATTGAATATCAAATTCACGTCGAGTAGTGGACCAAATCATGTTTTTCGATACATGTTCATTTGTAACTCCGTTAAATTCCTCTTAATTAATGCAATTGTGTTGAATATATGCGACAAGGACGAAACTGTAACGGGGAAGTAGTCCTCTGGTTTAATCTTCTAAACCAACTCCATTTCAAACAGTTTAGATCTGCAAATGCAAATGGTTCATACAATTTAGATCGCACAATATAAGAGTTTATATCGCAAAGTATAGGACAATATAGGTATAGGACTGATCGCATAGATCCTTTACAACCTGTGCGATCTCATAAGATACTTATACAATTATATGCGATCGCACAAGTTGTAAGGGATCTATGCGATCACATATATTTTATAAGACCTATGCGATCACATAGGTTGTATAATACTTACGCGATCACATAGGTCTTATAAAATCTATGTGATCGCACAAATTGTATAATACCTATGCGATCGCATAAGTATTATACAACCTGTGTGATCATATACGTCTTAAAAAATATGTGCGATCGCACCGTTCTACGCGATAATTTTAACAAAAATTCGAAATCAATGGCAACGCTTTTCAAACACAGTTCTATGTGATTTCATTGCTCAGACATCGACGAAACCAAACCTACAACCTATAAACAAACCGTTCGACTCCTTCCAACCCTTTATTCACAGATTCAGATTCGGATTCCTTGAACTATTCTAATCAAAACCTAACCCTGAATTTCAGAAATGTGTTAAAAACAATAAGCATTAGGGTCGAAAACATACCTTGAATCGAAGATGAAAAAATTCCAAGAGCTACCCAAATCTGTGCGATGCTTTGAGATGTCAAGGGATGGAAATCAGAAATTGAAAGAAAAAGAGAAGGCTTTTCGGTTTTCTTGAGTCCGTAGTAAAATGTTTATTTCACACCTCACTTAAGCCTAAACAAGTCAAAAATATTAATATTTAAACGAAAGACGGGTCAATTTTCGAGTTTTTTTTTTTTTTTTTTTTGAAAGAGCAATTTTCGAGCTTTTCATTCCAAAACTTGTCCATTTTTTATAATAACCCAAAAACAAAACCGTGCAACATTTTTCTTTTGACCCTCCCAAAATCAATTTCAAATGGGTTTAGTACGCCATTTCTGTCGCTCACTTGCAGAGTGTTGAAGAGGAAGTTCCGGAAGAAGAAGAAAGATTGAAGCAAAAAACGAGTAAGAAATGTCTGCAAGAGGAAAGCGAAAGGACGACGAAGACCACGCGTCCGAGGGAGATGCTCCTCCGAAGAAGACATTCAAGAAAGATTCCGACGAAACCGACGAAATCGTCGTCTGCGAGGTCTTTCAATACCTCCCGTCTTTTGTGTTTTTCACTGCTTTTACGTTGCTTTCAATGGATTTTTTTCTTTTTACTCTAGATTTCGAAGAACCGTAGGGTTATGGTGAGGAACTGGCAAGGAAAGATTGTGGTTGATATCCGGGAGTTTTATCTCAAAGATGGAAAGCAGATGCCTGGGAAGAAAGGTTCATCTCATCATCCTCTTCTTTTCTCCGTTACGTTTTGGATTTCTAGTTTGCGGTTTTTCTAGGGTTTTATGTTTCTCTTTGCTGCGTTTTGAACCTAGTTACATTTTCCTTGTTTTTAGTTTTGTATTGTCAATAATGGAAAATTTGGTGGTGAAATTACATTTTATTGGTAATATGGGAAACTTTGCTTGCTTTCATAGCTTTGTTTCACTGTCTACACGAGCACTTGGGCTGAACCGTGTTGTTTTCAACTCCATTTTTTACTCTTAACCATTTATGGCTGTGTTCTTATATCCCGCCCTTTTACATATTCTACTTGGAGATTCTTTTTGCATCAGACATTGAATTGTAAACCTTTTCTTCATTTTTTTCTCTCTAGAATTTGAGATAGGGGTTTGGGAAATGATGTTTTGGAAACTGCATCAATGGCTTTATAATGGGTGTTTGGTTCAAGGTGAAGAGGAAATATTTTTGGATGTTTGTATATATTCCTATGGAGTTTGATCTATAACTCATTTTATAAATTATACCTTTCTCTGGACTTCTGCTATGACAAAATTTAGTGAGGTTCCACATTTTTATGATCCACCAAGAATTTTGATTTGCCAATACTTTTCTTATCTACTTCATGTTAAATAGTTTGTTGCGAACATTTGAGGAAGAATGAATATAAAAAGGATGAAAGAATAGTTCTTTTTGATTTGAAACATCAAACATTTCATTGATAAGATGAAATTACAAAAACGATAAAGACAAACCAATGGATTACAGAAAGCTCTTCTAATTGGCCATAAGGGTGTTAAGGTTGTAGTTACAAATAGGAGAAACCAATCTACTCCAACCAAGGGCTAAGTAGCAGATGGATGCAAGGAATGATTGAGAGTCTTGTGCTTTATCAGTGAAAATACGAGAGTTACGCTCCAGCCACGTCGACCACAAAAAAGCCCGAATAAAATTCAGCCATAGGACCATTCTTTCTATTTTGTATGGATGACCAACAAAAATAATTGGAAGGAAATCCCTAATACCAAAGGGAAAAGTAACCTACCATCTAAATGCTTAAAAAATGAATGTCCAAAAAATTCTGGCCTGTTTGCACCAATTAAAGAGATGTTTTGTTTCCTCATCACATTTACAAATAATACAGCAACTCGGAGAGATGGAAAGCCAAGGTGTTCGCCGCTGTAGCTTTTTGAAGGTGTTAAAGGAACAAATGACTCAACTCCCGAATGAAAAACTTCACCTTTTTAGGATAGTGGCCCTTCCAAATTGATAGGTAGTGGTCTTTGCACCCCAAGTCACCTTGAGAATGAAGAGCACGGGAAAGTGATTTTTGAAGTAAAGTCCCCATTCTTGTCAAGCTTCCAGCACCAAACATCAGAGGACTCATCAAGGAGAACCACTACTAAAGCATTTAGAAGGCTGGCCCATTCCTCAATTTCTCTATCAATTAAATTTCTCCTGGGATGAAAACTCCAAGATGTTGTTTGTGGGCACCACATATCAGCAACCAAACCGTCTTTCTGTTTTGAAATAGCAAATAAGGAAGGATAAGAGTCCTTCAGAGCCAAGTTCCCCAGCCAATGATTAGACCAAAACCGAATGCTATCTCCCCTACCAACTTTGCAATTGATGTGTGAATATACAAGATCTTTAATACACGGCTGTTTTGATATAGAAAATAAGAAAGAATAAATTTTAAAGGGATGGGTGAAGGATTTGAAGAAAAAAAGAATGGATGGTGAAGAAGAGACTTGAGTGTTCTCAAATTGGTTGGAAACATACCATTGTTGTAACAAGAATTCAATTTCATGGTGTTTTAACAATATTTTATGGAAGGCTTAAGGAAGTTATACATAAAGATTGCATGCTTAGTTCTTTTCTAGCGGACAAAGCTTTGCTGAAAAGGGGTAGTCAAGGACAAGGAGGAGTGAGAGGAACTTTGTAAGATTAAGATGAAGGGTGGAAGATAGTGGGGGCTTTCTCACTCAAGTTTGAGAGGTGGAATTCCGAAAAACATGGTATACTTAAACACCATGTTATGGGTGATGAATTAAGCTTCATGAAGTACCTTTGATGTCATGGAAAGAAGAGATTTTTGAAGCTTTGGAGTCTGCAAGAAAACGATTCTGGCTTCTCCCCACTGAAGTGGAGATTGCATATCCTAAAGGACATTTTGTGGTTCAAATAGTTGCAAGTCACTCATCAATGTTGTTGGTTGGTAGAGTGAGGAGTGTCCTGGGATGGTTTTGAGAAGAAGCTACTTCAAAGTTCAAGGTGGTTCGTTTGGGTAGAATGATGGGTGTTGAAACTTTGAGTGAAGTAGTAGTAGAAGGTCAGCCGAACAAGTTTTTCACAATTCATGCAGATAACATGGAGATGTTGGACATCTTTATGAGCTTTAATGAAAAATGAAGTTTAAGAGTTTGAAGGGGAACAATTTGATATAAAAGAAAGAAAAATGTCTTGGAATAATTGGGTAGAAGATGAAGAATTGATTAAAGGGCGTTTGGAAAGGTTGAAATCGGTAAGTTCTATAATGTGTTGAAGAAGGTGGTTGGTAATTTAAGTTTGGGAGGCTTTTGGTAGTGGTAACAGTAAGGTTTTGGAAGCTGAAGAGGTGTTAGGCGGAAGAATTGGTGTACAAAGAAGTGGAAAAGGCAAGGGAGCGGTAAATGTTTAAAGAAACATGGGGAAAGGCGGGCAGATTTAATTTAAAAAAAAGCTGATGAGTTGGCATTACATAATTGAAATACCACAATTTTAAGAGGTGGCTATTTCCAATGTTGTTGCTGGCATTAAAGAAAATGATGTTGCGTTGGCTTTGATTTGATCAAGTTACTTTTAACGAAGAAGCTATTCTCCTATGATGATGGCATTGTGAGCTTTAATGATTTTTTTTTTCTCGTTTAAAAAGGTGCAGATATGAAGGTTTCTGAAAAGGAAAATGGCTCAACTGTCTCCATAGTTATTAATGGCGCATAGCATGCAGTTTCATAGAAAACGAGCAATAAATTCAATGGGTGTTAAAAAAAGAGGCCGGAGGTGGTCCTTATGTTATATCTCGGATAGCTAATTAGTTGTTTAAGTTTTAAGGATTTCTTAGTGAAGAAGGGGGTTTCGGTGGAGGTGGAAGAGGATAAGGATAAGGAGGTTTTCCTCCTTAATAGGGACCTATGTTTTTTTGGTTTTAAAATGAAAATTTGGATGAGAAAAACTTGGAATTTTTTTTTATGTGGAAGAGATTGTGATAGGTATCTCTTTTATTTACTATTAGATGACAAGTAAGAGATTACAACCTATCTCTCCCAACATTACCAATTGAATACCAAGTAAAAAACCACATGGTTATCAGTTATTTACAAAACACAAAGATTATAGGAAAGACAAACATAACTAACTCAAGGAGTTGCAACTCCGTATTCAAATTTTTAAACATAATAACTACCCATAAACTACTCATAACTATTGAAACTTTTAAACATAATAACTACCCATAAACTACTCATAACTACCCATAACTACTTTGTGATTGGAGGTCTAACAGTTTGATGTTGCTGAGTTGGTGGCAAACTTGGAATTTTCTCATCTCTTGAATTTGTTGGAGTTAGGTTTCAACAAGCAGATGAAAGGTATGTGGATTGGTTATCTTGATTATTTGAAAAAAAAGTCGCTCTATTTTATCACTGATTTCACGTGGTAAGAAGAAGAACAAAAGCCATAGGTAGAAAGGTTGCTAAAGGTTGCAGAGAATTAATTATCAATTTAGTGTCCGAGTTTAATTATGATAGTGTTTTGGTGGGTAGCGCTTAAGAGTATACTTTTTGTTCTTGCCTCGAATGAGATTTTAGTTTTCCTTGGAGGTTTTTTTTGAAGAGTTTTGTGAGGAAAATCTTTTAGCAGTTCCTTTTTGTTGGGCCGTGTTCTTCTATGAGAGTTTTCTGCTTTTCTTGTCATTTTTAATTGCATCAAGGAACTATTAGCTTGTTATATGTGTCTTTAGAAAACACAGTAACTTCAAAAACCTGGTGAACGGTTATTAAAAAAAAAAAAAAAACCTGGGTGAATTTAATCTAGCCTGTTGTATAAGCTTGTTTAGGTTCAAATAAATTGAACTCATGATGCGGGTAAAATGAAAACTCTGTTTTGAGTAGAGTGTTTGCGTATTTCTCACACATCTGGCAAGTGGCATGTGCCAAACATGTTAAAATAGTGCAAACTTATTATTTATTTTTAATGGACATGAGCATACAGGCTGAGACTCATTTGTTTTCCTCCAAAAGTAAGTAGAACACTAATACAAAGAGAGAGACTAGTAGAGGAAATTGAGAGCCACACTTAGCACAAGAGAAAGAGAACCATATGCATGAGGGAGAAAGAGAAAAATAGTTGGGTCCTAGAGTGAAATTGAGAGTATATCTTCAGAATTATGCATGAGGGAGAGGGACTAGCTAGGTTCTGTGGCACAAGAATGAAGAAATCAATTGAGGAAGGTAGAGTTTCGATTTTGTTGATTGAAAGTTGTTGCACAAGGGAGTTTTGACTTGGATGAGTTGCAATTTGACTTTCTTGGTTTAAAAGAAGTTGAAACTGAAGCTTGAAATTTTGATTTGCATTGGCTCAAGCTTAGTAATCTTTTTGTGCACTCCAAAAGGTATTTATTATTACTATTATTATTATTTTGTTATCAAGGCAACTTTTTAATTATCAATAAAAAGTTGTTACTTGTTTAAAAAATGGTCTTGTCCATCCTTCTTGATTCATTGTAACAATCTTAGTTATAAGGCATGGACCTTTTCGGAACACAGCACCGTGCATGCTACATTGTGCGAGAACATATATAAATATATAAAATTTTACATGTAGCCAAGTTAACATAAAATAAGATAGTATAAAATACATAGTATTTTGGGACCCAAGTTTTAAGCTGAAGTAAAGTTGAACAGGAGCGTTTCTCCAAATGAAAAATCACGCTATAAAAGCTCTGATAAGCCTCTATTGTGAATGTCTATCCTAGAAAGGGCAGAAGGAGGAATTAATCCTTGATGGTTAGTTTGTTAGGTGGGGAGGAAATATATGCCATTAAGAATTTTGGCAGGGTACTTTGTGTGTAGGTTCAATCCCTCATTTGGACTTCTGTTACTAAGGAGTAAGGAGTTTAGTGTTTATCCATTATCTCTCATTCTTTTGAATTGGAGCCCTTTTTTTGTAGCTTTGTAGTTCTCGTTAGTCTTTTGTCCTTGGCTCCTTTTGTTTTGTTTTTGTTTTTTAATTTTATTATTATTATATTCCTCGTGTATTATTTCAATTGTTTTCAATGAGAGTTGGCTTTTTTACTTGAAAAAAAATGTTGCTAGTGAAAAACGTGCATTAATGAGTCATGTTTTCGTTCCATGTTGTCTATCATTAATTTAGCTCTCCTATTCATTTGAGGTGTTTTAGAACAATGGAATACTTTGAAGCTCTTTATCTCTTCTTTTTAATAAAAATATTATCAATGAAAGCTCGGTTCCTTTTCAAAGAAAAATATTAACCTACCGTTCTCGATATGATTGATATAAGTGGGTTTCATATAATACTGCAAATGTTGAAGTTGAGTATACCTTTTTCATTTTCTTTTCTTTTCCAGGCATCTCGCTGTCCTTGGATCAGGTGTGCACTTATTCTCTTTTCTTAAAGCTTTAAATTTTCTTTTGTTCTTTTGTTCTTTTTTTTTTAAGAAAAAATAATTAGTTTTCTATTTTCTTTAATGGTTGTCTTTCTGCAGTGGAACGCTCTCCGTAATCATGTAGAAGAAATTGACAAGGCTGTTAATGAAAACTCGGTAGCAAATTAGAGCAGGCATCTTTTGTTGATAATAGTAGCAAGTGTATCGCTCTGTAGGGTTATTCTGCTTTACGACAACGAAAATGTGACCTTTTGTACAGCCAATGGGCTTGTTTTTAGTGGGCATGAAGACCAAAAAGCAGGTAATTATCATTTGTATTTACATATATACTGGATAACTTGGATTGGCATTTTGAATTATAGACCAGAGACTACTATATTATAACATAGTATGGCATAACTGACAATATTACTAATCTCAATTAGTGGATAATTGAGTTTCAAATTGACATTTTCATCAGCAGTCTGACTAATGACACTATAGGTTACAGCTAGATTTAGAGATCCTTAGTCCAAGGTGAGCTAACTACTTAGAACTTTTCTGCCATAAAATTCTAACTTACCTAATTATTACATATTTAACTTCAATGCCCTCAGTTCTTGAGCCCACAAAGTGTAGCTTGAATTCTTTGCAACAACATCTTTAGAAACCTCCTTTCTTTCAATCAATCCTCTGGCATACCTTTCAAAGTTCTCAATACTTTTCCAAATTGGAGCCAACTTTCTCACATCTCCTTCACATTTAATGCTTTCCAGTAGGCCTTTTGCTTCCTCCAACCTTGCCCAAAAGCATGAATCTTGAGTCAAACCTGCATATTTCATCCTCTGAGTATTTCGTTCCTCTGTAATGTCTCTCCCTCTCCACCATTTGTCGAAAATCTCGTATCTTCGCTCTCTTCCTTGCTTTAAGTAATGACCATGGACGATGTGCTTACCGCGGCGGTAATATTCCGCTATGTCCAATGGCTCTACCAGGAGTTTGTAGAAATGTGAAGCATTGACCCACTTTGCTCTTAAGTTGAAATCCGGAGGAAGTTCATTGTTCTCCCACATGTCGATCACTCTGTTCCAGAATGTAGCGAGCTTGTGCCTGTTCATGTTCACTTTGGCATGTTTTACCGAAGCGTCTACTTGCTTGAAGCAGTCGTAGTACCCCAATTGGTCACCGGCTTCATCACATATGGCTTTGTACCATTCTATCTGAGCCCTATAAGGTGTAATCTTGGATAAGGTGACAGCCAGTTTCGCCGCATTCAAGTTCGGTGTTTGTCCCATTCTCCTTGCTGTCCTCAAGCTATTTTCGGCCATTCGAGCAACTTCATCCTGCAATTTTGAAATAAGCTCCAGTTAGTTCTAAATTTTAAGTTCTCTTATTTTCACAGACCAATAGGGGTTCTGTTACAAGGAAAGTTGAAGGTTTATTACTTGGAAAGGTATTCCTGAAGACTGCAATGCTAGAGCAAGGCTTGCTTCATAGCTTGAATTAGGAAGACACTCTGAGGTGAAGTTTTTCCTTTCCATGTGTTGAACTCCAACTTTTTTCACATAATCTCCATAGTTGAGATGATCCTCAATGCTCGAGTTTGGAGCACTTGTTTTGAGCATCAAATAGAGCATCTTCAGAACTGATATGGCATTATCCAAACAAATTGTACCATTTTCTGAGCAAAAGAAGAAGTTCCCGAATGGCCAAAATTGACTTGGTAACGACCCCTCTCCTGAGTTAGATATCGTGTCGGAGTGAGCCAATACGACTCGAAAGAGCTCATCTTTCTCTCTTTCTGACAATTGGGTAGCAAGCTTCCCGAACTGCGGAGAGGCCATCGACAAATGCCAGTATCTAAGAAGAACGTGGAGATGGGGGGAAAGAGAGGAGAGCGGAGTAGAGAGAAGCCTTGGCATAATGTCGTGATTCGAGACGACGTGGCAGAACTTGCCGCACCACCGTTCTCTAAGAATGACTCTCGAAAGCGACTCGTTGCCTATCAATGGGGAGCCAAAGGTGATGCATAGCAATGGCTGATGAGTGGTTTTGGAATGGAAGAAAGAGAGCAGCCAAAGAGTACATAGAGTGGCTGCTGCTCCTCCAAGTGAATGACCAGTAATTACTATTGACTTGCTTTTCTGCATTACTTTTGTCACCTGCAACATATGAGATTATGTTTATTATGCCAATAATACTTTTGAAAACAAATATATACATACACACATACACACTTTATTTTTCTAATATAGTTTTAATCACATTTTTAAATCCTAATCAAAATTTGGAAATTAAAATTAAAAATATAAAAATTCAGAAACTGGTTTATTTTTCTTTCTTTTTTATAATTTGACTAGAATTTTGATTTACTTCTAAACTGAAAAACTTGTTATTTAAGCTCAACTTGTTTTTATTAAATAAATAGTTATTAAATGAGACGGTTAAAAATGTTTCATAGATAATCCAAATGTAAAATATTAGTCATGCAAAATAATCATCCACAGTTAGGTTTCTGCCACCGTCCATTATTTTCTTTCTCAATAAACAAAGAAAAAAGACATTTATTTCTTGTTTTTATTTTTAAAAAATAAAATAAAATAAAGAAAAAAAGGACATTTGAGATTGAATATGAAAAAGATTCAAAGTAATTATGATTGTTGGGAATTGGGATGTGGCAAATAAAGTGGAGTTGTGTGCTTTTCCTTTTAATTTGTTTTGTGAACATCAACCGACGATCACAATGATTGAACAAAATAAATAAATAAATAAAATTTGATGGAGAAAAACTTTCAGCCAGATAGTTTATTTATATTTTTTTTAACTATTTAAAAAAAGAAAAAAAAAGAAAAAAAAAATGAAAAGTGTGTTTTTTTTAATTAATAATTTGCATATATTAAACCATGGGGGAAAAATATCATTCCAAATGAATTTATAATTGAAAATAACATAAAATAATTTTCAAGAATATTTCAAGTGTGAATTTGAGCTACCTATAATTCGTTACAAGTTCAAACTCTCTTTTTTCATAACGCAATATTTTTTTTTTTTTTAATTAAATTAACTCGAACAAATCTCACCATTCTTGTAGTTTTTAAAATTTTGAAAGAATTTTTTTTATTAAAGTGTAGTTAGTAAAATTAAACATCGTCAAAATTTTCACTTATTAATGAACGGTCCAAAAAATCCCCATCTCACTTTCTAATGTGTAGTTTCCTATTAATTTCCATCAATTTTGATTCCATTTTATTTAAAAATTTATAATTCTACTTCAACGAAACTTCTCTTTTTACACTACCTCTTCAAATCAATAATTCATTTCTCTCCCAATCAAGCCTCAACATATTAGGAAAATGAAATGAGAGAAAAAAAAACTATTGACTAGTAATTTTGACATTAGGTTAGGTTGGTAGAGGAAAAAGAGAGAGAAAGTTGGGTGCGATAATACAATCACTAAGGCACCGCCCCCATCAGAACTCCGCAGTTAAGTGTGCTCGAACGAAAGTAGTACTAAGTTGGGTGACCACTTGGGAAGTCCTCGTGTTGCACCCCTTTTTTTGTTTTATGAAATTTCTTTTTTTATCTTAATTTTAATTTTTGTCAAATCGAACATAGCTCACATGACTTAGAGTTGTACCATTGACTAATAGGTCAGAGATTCAATCCCCACCCCACATTAATTAAATACTTTTGTAAAAAAAAATAAAAGAGAGAACGAAACACAAAAATTAACCTACACGCTAATTCGTATATAAAATTTCTACGAACTCTAATATAGTTATTTGCATTGAGAGTATATGTATGATGAGTGGGTTACACTAATATTTTTTTAACCACTAAAAATAAGTCATATAAAAAAGTTGTTAGAAATTATAAAGCAAGATCTAAATACTTTAAGGTTTCTTTGATTTTGATATTTTTATTTCTAATAATAAAATGATTATTTTAGTCCTTAAGATTTATTCTATTTTGGTTCTTGATTAGTACGTATAAAATATCTATTTTAGTCTACTATTTTAGTCATAAGGTTTAGAGTTATAATTATTTATTTTAAAAGTTGTAATACTAAGACATTTTAAAATTTTAGTACTAAAATATTGACATGGACTTAATTAGGATTTTAAAAAGAAATTATTATTTTTAGTTTCTATTAAATTTGAAAAAAAAGTCAAACTCAAGAACAAAGAATAAACTTTTGAAAGCTATTTTTTTTTTTTAGACACCCTTTCATGACAATTTGGTATTATTTTTAGCTAGTTATTTGTCCTTTTTCTTCTTCTTCAACACTTCTTAAAATTGCTTTTGAAGTCAATGGTCAAATTACAAAAACAAAGATAGGTTTTGAATATTTGGTTTAGATTTATAAATAAGGTGATTATATAAAACAAGATGTCATCCATGAACATATCTTTAAAAAAATAGAAAAATAAAAGTAAAATTGATTATCAAACACATTTTTTAAAAATTCCAAAAATAATAAAATTGAAAATAAGCAAGGTTGCATTATTTTTTAATTAAAAAAAACCATATTTTAAAAAAAAAATAAAAATTAAAGTAAAATTGATTATCAAACACATTTTTTAAAAATTCCAAAAATAATAAAATTGAAAATAAGGAAGCTTGCATTATTTTTTAATTAAAAAAAAAAAACCATATTGACCAACTCTCCCATTTTTCCATTCAAACTTCAAAGTATTATTTGGTGAATTGATGGTAGACTTCCTAAGTCCCTTTCCTATACTTTAGTCAACTCAGACCCCAAATTCAAGAAATTCATAATTCAAATATCATGTAATTATAAAAAATGATTAATGATATTAAATCGAGTCTAGTTCAATTGACATCATGCCGTGCCTTTGATTGAGTGGTTAGAGGTTTAATCTCCCATATTCTGCATTAATTAAATATTTTTTTTTATTAATGAAATGTTCGCTTGAACAATTTTATTTTTTCGTTTTTTAGTTTTTTTTTCTTTTGTAAATTATACTAATTTCTAATCTTGAAAATAATTTTTAATTGTTTTTAAAATTTACAATTAATAAAATTAGAAAGAAAAAAATGCTAGTAAATATTAAAACAAGTATAATTCTAAAAAAATAAAAAAATAAAAAAAAATTGTAAAGATTCTATTTTTTTTCTCTTGAATTTGTTTAAATGTGTATTTTATCAATTGAGGTTAAAAAGTATAACCATTTTGGTTGTTGGCAATGTTTTACCAATAATTGTTTGATAGGGGATTTTTTTTTTTTGCACGGAAGACTTCTTTCAAGAGGTATAATGTCAAATGATCCAATTTTAAAAAATGCAAGTTTTTTGTCTTTTTATTGATGTCATCGGTACTACTAATCGCGTGAAAAATCATTCGTACCCTTTCGCTCGCGATTTTCGTTTTTTCTCGCGATTCTCCAAACATACGATGTTTTTTCTCTAGAAAGAAAATGACCATCGCGATTCCTAGAGAAGAAAAATTGTGAATGTTGGCAATCACGATAGGGAGAATCACGAATGTAGAGGAGGGATGAGCGAGAGCACTATATACTTATCACCCTATTAATAGTGTTGATGACATTATCAAAAAGGTAAAAAAAAAACTTCATTTTAAACCTGTGGGTCAAATAACATTATGCCTCCCAAAAAATAGGTCATCCGTACACATCCCCTTATTAATAGATTGATGGTATAAGAAACATGAATATAATTTTGGTGTGGTCATATATTGAAAATAAATAGATTTGTTAAGATGGGCATTGACATTTGGATGAGAAAAATTATAATGGTAAATTAATAGCAAAAACCATGATGCATACATATATTTAAAATGTCTAGAGGCTAAAATAAACATTTGAAAAATAGACAAAATAAATTAAGCTTCATATATAATGTTTTAAATAATTCTCAATTTAATCAATTAAAAATTCATTTTGCAAAAGAAAAAAGTCAAAATTTATTAACGCTTCTAAATTATTTTTATATATTCAAGACACAAACATGACTGCTAGAAATAATATATTTCAATAACACGTGAAAATATGTTAACAAAACAATAATTTTATTATAAATATTAAACTTTTTTTTAATATAACATGAGTAAAATTGAATATATTAAAAAAGTGGTTAAAATATTATTTTGATTTCCATATTTGACTACTTGTTGTATTTTAGTTTTTATACTTTTTAATGTCTAAATTTAATTTAAAAGCAGTCTTTATTATAAGTTTATTGTTATGTTTTTCAAAAAAAATCTTTATTAACTTTTTCATAAATTACCAGTATGAAAAATATTATTATTATTTAATTAATTTTGAAAAAAATTAAGTAACAATAAACACTGATTTTAAAAGGAAAATTGTAACAGATGTCAATTTAGAATAAGATAATTAGAAATATAGCATGTTTTTAAAAATTTTGCGGATATGTCAATTTCTATCGCTGATATCTTATGGCTGATAGAAGTCTATCGCTGATCACCTCAACTTTTTATAGATTTTTGTCAGTGATAATTGTCTATCCGTGATAATAGTCTATTAGAAGTCTATCAGTGATATGATAAAGTCTATCAGTAATAGAAACAGATTTTTTTGTCATATTTGCAAAACATTTTAAAGTTTGCTAAATTTGCAATTAGTTTGGGTCTGATTGCTATTTGTGGAACCAGCCCATTTTAAAATTTATTTAAAATATAAAACTAAAATGAAACCAAAGTACATAAACTAGAATTATATTTTAGCTTTTATTATTATTATTATATTTTTTTTTTTACAAAATTCAAAAAATACTAAGTAGATATGTCCACGGGCGGGTAATGCCTTTTCCACCCCGTCCCCTTCCTCGTCCCCGCCTCTATTCTATTACTCATTTGTGCGAAATTTTTCGTTTACTTTCGCTGGAAACGAAATAGGATTCTCTACGGGTAATTTTCTACATTTATTATTATTTTTTTAATTTATTCTCAATTATTTTTTTTTTCTTTTTCAAATGCTCTAAATTTAAAATTGGATAATTTAAATCCTATTAAAAACAATTTTCAACCTCACAACCACCATAATTTCTAAAAAATTATAAAATATTTTAATAATTAATAAAAGTAAATAATATTAACAAGAAAATCTTAAAATATATATATTTTTTTAAATTTTAAATAGTAATAACATAATTAACTTAAATATTATAATCAAGTGATAAACATAGTCTAACTTTAATATCAACATTTCTTCAAATTTATAAAAGTCTTCCATTGGTTAAGTTACATATATATATATAATCATTCGGAGCGGAGACGAGTATGACTATTACCCATTCTCGTCTCGTTTAGCAAACGAGGCAAAAAAACGATTCCGTCTCCGTCTCATTTTTCATCCCGTTTCGGGTGAGTTTCACCACAGAGTCGGAATGGGACGGATTAAACAGACATGTTACCGACCATCGTACATGTATTTAGCCCAAAAGAAAAAGAAAAAGTTTCAAGGAAAGTGAATGGTTAAAATTGCATTATGCATACAGAGAGTGAAAGAGAGAGAGATTGAAAACTGACCTTTTCAAGAAGATTTTGATGTGTAAAAATATTCATAAAGATTTTGAGGATGCCGGAGTCCGCCATGGCCGGTTCCCGGTGCTCTTCGCGGTGGCGGTTCAACGGCCAAAACAGCTCCTCAACTCCACCTTCCAACGCCACCAACTCTCTTCCGCCGCCGCCGTCCAGCAGAACTTGGACGGCGGAGAAGGCAACATAAGCCACATCTCCAATCACCTCCGCCGTGAAACTCTCCGGTGCGGCGGCGTTGGCGGCGGCGCAGAGGCTCCACGACTGCAGAAGCAGAGGACTCGAAGCCAAAAGAGCCGCCATAGTCTCACAACTCTCGAATCTGCAAAGAAATGATAAGAATTTGGGTTTTTAGGGAATTAATTGAATGAGAAAGTTGAGAAATTATTAAATAAAAAAAGTGGGATGGGCGTTTAGGAATTACGTTGAAGCTTCGGACTCCATGGATGAACTCCAAAGCTTTTTGTGTTTCTTTCTCTAGAAATTAAGTGGAAATGTGTTGGGGAAGTGGGTTTCTTTCTTCTTATATATTGTCAATTTTTTGTTTGTTTCTTGGAGTCTTTTAAATTTTTGCTTCATATATATAATTTTAATCCAAAAATATTTTTGTCAATTTTAAGAACTTTTGTTTTCCAAGAACCTGTGTGGAGAGAATTCGAACTAACCTCTTGAATCATATATGAAAATTTTCAATTTTGTTTTTTTTATGCACAACTTTTATTTTAGTGTAACTAAATATTAATTAAAAGAATTAAGTGAGTGTGTGAATTTAGAAAGAGTATATTTATGAGATGACAATAGGTATTTTTGAGGGAGAATTTCTATTACATCCGTTGTAGGGAAGAATTTTTAGTATGAAGTTTTTCCATACAATTGTCTTTAAATTAATGACACCAGGCGAAATAGTTGAAAAAAATAATATATTTAGTAGAGTAGGTCTCAGTTAAATAACTATTTCACCACGTGTCATTAATTTAAAGGCAGTGGTATGAAAAAACTTCATACCACCACCAATGTACTAGAAATTCTCCCACGTTGTAGGGAAGTTCTCCATACCTCTTTCATTCAATTCAAGCCACGTGTAATTTTAAATTAATTTGTTAAATCAGTAAAAAAAAATATGAGTGGGACCCACGTCTTAATTTATCACTCCCTTCCACCGTTTTTTATTTAATTTTAATTCTCTCTTCCCTCTCCCTTTTCACGTTTTTATTTATTTATTTATTTTTACCTTCCTTTCATCTTCTTCCCTCTCCTTTCTCTTCCTATTTCTCATTTTCTGCCACTCTTAATCACCATCATTCTCATCGAGCCGCAGCTGCAACCGCCACCAAACGATCCATTTTTTTTTTTATGTGGGCTCTCCATTTAGGCGAAACGTTAAACTCACTTACCGGATCTGAATTTGTTATTTTACCTAAAATCGTGGGCTCCCCATTTGGGCGCGGCGATATCGTTACAGCGGCAGCTCAGTGGTAGTGGTGGTGATAAAATTTTAGAATTGTTTAAAAAAAAGAGAAAGATGAAGATAAATGAGAACGAAGAAGATGGGAGAGAACGGTTAAAAAAAGAAAAAGAAAAAATAAAAAATGTGGGCTCTCGCTACAAAAATGTGGGTTCCACTCATATTTTTACACATTTTTTAAGAGAAACAAATCTTCATGTGGCGATCATTCAATAGAGGGGTATGAAGTACTCCATACAACGGATGTACTAGAAATTCTCCCGTATTTTTGATGAGGATCACATAACTCCCACATATTTCCACGATATTATCCACTTTGGACCTAAACCCCATGGTTTAATTTTTGGTCACTCCAAAAGGCCTCAAAACCAATGGAGAATGTTGTCTCTCCTCATATACCCATGATCTTCCCCTCTTCTAGCCGATGTGGGACTTTGGACGCACTCCCAACAATCCTCCCCTCGAACGAAGTTCCACCGAGCCTCCCCTCGAATAGTCATCTCTATCCGTCTAGATACTCTTATTTAGGTCCTCTTTCACCGGAGCACACCACGGATCTCTACGAATGACTACACCTTTGAGGCTCACCATATCTTTGTTTGGCACTCGAGGATTTCACTAACATGGTTAAGTTAGGGACATGGCTGTGATACCACTTGATAAGGATGACATAACTCCCACATATCTCCATAGGCTCCACCAATGACTACACCTTTGAGGCTCACCATATCTTTGTTCGGCACTCGAGGAGGCTCACCATATCTTTGTTCGGCACTCGAGGATTTCACCGACATGGTTAAGTTAGGGACATGGCTGTGATACCACTTGATAAGGATGAGATAACTCCCACATATCTCCATAGGTACGATATTTCACCGACATGGTTAAGTTAGGGGTATGACTCGAATACCACTTGATAAGGACGACATAACTCCACATATTTGTCCACTTTGGGCTTAAACCCGCATGACTTTGCTTTTGGTCACCCAAAAATGGGTCATAACAATGGAGAATGTTGTCTCTCATTATATACCCATGATCTTCTCCTCTTCTAACTGATGTGAGACTTTGGGCGCACTCCCAACAATTTTTTCCGTCAACAAAGCATAGTTCAATTGACATTATGTATCAACTAGTGACTAAGAAGTATTAGGTTCAATTTTTCCGCTCCACATGTTGTAAAAAAAAGAAGTTATTTTTCCCCTCAATTTAAAACATTTCTAAAAACTTTTTAGTTCACCAATGTAGGATTGGAGGAGAGTCAAGATTTGAAGAACTAGACTTCAAGAAGATATGTACTGCCAAACCGAGCATAGCTCAATTGACATAAGGTTGTGTCATTAACTGTCCCAAACTGTCATTATGTTTCAGAAATCTGAAAAATTCTATTTTTTTCTGCCACAAACTGAAGATGACAATTTTTTTCTCTCCTCCTTAGTTTTAACTTTCCCTTGTCATTTATTTTCATGTTTCCAGTAGTGTTAAAGTCAAATCATAAAAACGTTGATAATAATATATATATTTTTTTAATTTTACGCGTGAATAATTCTATTTTTATATAATAATTAAAACATGGCGTAAATCAATTGATAAAACCTATTTTGATATCATATGCCTTTTTTTGATAATGAACTTTTATGTTTTGTTGACAAAGATTTGATTAAAAAAAAATCGATATATAAAGAATGGTGTTGTAATATTTTAGGTTTCGCTTCATAATTATTTAGTTTTTAATTTTTAATTTTTTAAAATTAAACTATGGTTTTCTTGTTTTGTTACCTACTTTTTAATACTGTTTTTAAAATTTAAGCTAAATTTTAAAAACTAAAGAAACATAGTTTTTAAGAACTGTTTTTTAAAGTAACATAGTTTTTAAGAACTGTTTTTTAAAGTTGAAATTGGGTTAATAATTCAAATGTTTCGTTAGTGAAGATGAAAACCATATATTCTAAAGAAATTTAAGAAATTTCGCACAATTTTTAAAAATAAAAAACCAAACCAAATGGTTATTCGGGTCTTAAATAATATTTTAGACTTTTTAATTTTTATAATTATTTCATTTTATTCCTCAAACTTTAAAAAATGTATATTTTAATTTTTAAATTTTAAGATATTTGCATTTTTGCTCCAGTTGTTATTTGTTGTTAATAATTTAACAAATGGACAAAGTAGGACATTGAAATATGTATATTATTATATAGAGCAGCAAATATTTTAAAGTGATTGTTTTTTATTTTATTTTATAGTTTAGAGATAAAAACTAATGATTATATTTTTTAAGTTTAGGGATTAAAATTGGCATTTTTAAAAATTTAAGGACCAAAATAGAATAAATAGAATAAATAATAATAATAATAATAATAAATAAATTATTAAAAAAAAAAAAATTAGTTAAAAATTTAGGTCATATATATATATATATATATATTAAAGCAATATTTTGATGTAAATTAGGGAGGTTGTTATTCTTCAAGCAATTATATATACTTCTTATATAGTGATATGAGCAAAGGGTACAGGTAAAATTTTAGGTCCCACCACCAAAATATCTTATGTCCATCTAATTTAAAGGAATCTTTATAGGGAATCTTTATTTGGGGTCTTATTTACTTCACTATTATTATTATTATTATTATTTTTTTTTTAATTTTTTATTTTATTATTTTTTTTTTTTTAAGATAGGTATATGTTTTTATAAAAAATAATTATAAAGAGAAAAATAAAATTTTAAAATGTAATGGTAGACACAACATTTTTGTAAAATAACGTTTTGTTTACACTGTTACGGGTCACTTCAGCATGATGCAGGCGCCCGACGTCATGATGATGACGTCACAAGTCCGAGACCCTGAAGGCGCCATCAGACGTTTGCGAGGCAGATGGTCGACCTATCGGTTCCTCGCGACAGACACCCTAAGGGCATTCCCATATCTGTTGTTGCCATGTCGTCACCACCCAGCACGTGGGACGACGAGTGAATCGATGGGACACTCCTGCCTTACCTAACAAGGCAGCGATATAACAGCCCCTCCCGATCCGCCTAGAATCGGGGGGATCGAAGATCCTCATCATGAGAATAGGTACAGACTGATGTTGACTGTCCACTCCTCCTCGCCGAGATCCCGGATCTTCATGATGAGGAAAGGACGGGCCGACCCGATCGACTCACGATCTTTCACCTATAAAACATACTCTCATAAGTATGTCCGAGGTATGCAGCACAATACATACGCAAACGAGAGACACCTAAACAAGTTCTTACTCTACTACTCCTACTTACGCTCAGTACACTATCTGACTTAAGCATCGGAGTCTTGTGGGCCTAGCCCCACACCGGTGCAAGTTTATCTGCTTCCTCTGTGCAGGCACCTCACTACTCCGGCGACGACAGACGGAAGTGGAGTGCACTCGCATAAGGGGAAGTCCAGAATCTTGCGCCGTCTGTGGGGAAAAATGTTCATCGAACCATAACGCTCTTCCAAAGAAACTAACAAACGATGTCACCTCAACAATCGAACGAGGAAGGCTTCAACGATGCTGAACGAAGAGGAAACGAAGGAGGCAACCTGGGGTCAACGCACCACCCCAGTGATGCGCCACCCTCCCAAGAACCGGCATGAGGATCCTTCGTTCACATGCAAACAAAACCCGCAACCTCGAGGTGAGACCAGGCGAAACGGCCGTCAGGCCTCCCCACAGGAGCGCCGGATTGATGGCCACACTTCACGAGACCTTCTAGGCCTAAATGGCGAAATTTTGGGCCAAAATGGAAGACATGGAAAACAAGGCCTTTTGCCAAGGGTAGGACGCTTCGAACCATACTAGTTCGGTAGCTCCCCGCCTCGACAAGGGTAAAAAGAAGGTCACTGAAAAATCCCTCCGTAGAGACCGAGTCAAGCCACGAGGGGAGGCCTTCAAACTCAAGCTCGGATCCACAATCCGAGCAGATTGAAGTACCCCTCGGGAGACCTCCGAGAATATCTGGCTTCAAAGAGCCACCGATGAGACAGTTCGAGAAAGGACCAAGGCGAGGTCAGCTCCTCACAGGAGTCAAGCGGTCGATCCTGGAAAGGATCGAAGTACGGCAGGCTGAAGAAAGAAATATCCGGGGAGCTCCGGGAAGAGTTCCCAGACCACAAGCATAGCGCCTCGGTCGGGAGGGTCGAACGCGCAAAGGAAATGATAAAGGGAGATCACGACCCTTTCACGGCGGATATACGAGCAGCCCGCATGCCCACAAATCGAGATGACGTCCCTCTGAAGTTGCCGCAAATCAAGAAGTACGATAGGAGCACCGACCCCATCGAGCACGCAGAGACGTTCCATGCGACGATGGAGCTCCACGACATCCCAGAAGAAATCCGGTGTAGGGCATTCTACCTGACGCTCACCAGACCCGCCCGCAAGTGGTATAAAAAACAGAAGGAAGGTGCGTTCAGATCCTTCTATGACCTGGCCGGTGCCTTCATCGACCAGTTCGTAGGAAAACATGTGTCCGAACACCCCATTTCCCACCTATTCACAATCACTCAGGGCCAAGGAGAATCCCTTCGAGCCTACGTAGGGGGATTCAAGAAAGCCGTGTTGTAGACAGTCCAAACGTTCGATGAAACCAGGTGCATGGCCTTTTTTCAAGGATTGAGGCACTCCGCCTGTCTCCAGTCCCTCGGCAAGCGGCCACCACAGACCTACGACGAACTCCTGAACCGCGTGCTGAAGTACATTTTCGCGGAAAAGCTTATCTCATCTCGGACGCAGAATGTCGAGACCAGCGCACACGCTCCGGTGGAAGGAAAATCTCGGGCAGCCGATGACCACCCCAGAAAGGATTACAGCAAAGCCGACCGACAAAGAGCAAAACAGGACGCTCCGACCCACTCGACCTTCAAACGGTATGACCGGTATACTCCGATTAATGTCCCCATCGACCGAGTCCTCGCCCACGTCGAGAAAATCGACGTTGAACAAGAAGGACTGCGGGAAATACTATCGTTTCCATCGTGTCCTAGGATACGATACAGACGACTGCCGCGAGCTCAAGAACAAGGTGGAGGACCTCATCCAACGGGGATTCCTCAAAGAGTTCGTGGGACAGCCCTCAACCGCCGAACGGAAGGGCAAAGGCAGGGACCGACGCCGCGACGACGCCCCTCAAGAGGACAAACGGCCGAAGGAGATCCAGACCATCATCAGCAGCCCAGTCGGGGGAAGTTCAAGTCGAAAGAGAAAGGCGCTGGCCCGAGCCGCTCGAGCCAAGACCGCGCCTGAGGCCGAGGTTAATTTTGCCTACAAAGGAAAGGAAGATCCCGACATCACCTTCTTCGAGATCGAGGCCCGACAACACCTCCAGCCCCAAAATGATGCCCTAGTCATATCCGCCCACATCGAAAATGTGCCCATCTTGCGGGTACTTGTCGACGGTGGAAGCTCGACCAACATCCTCTCCCTCACAGCTTGCGACAAGCTCGGGTGGCCCCGATCCAAGCTAAGAAAGAGCACGACGCCTGTAGTCGGGTTCTCAGGAGAAAGGCTCACTCCAGAGAGGACGATCGAGCTCCCAGTCTGGATCAGAGATGAGGTCATCATTAGCACACAACTGATGGAGTTCGTCGTGGTTCGCACTACCTTGACGTACAACGTGATCCTGGGACGACCCAACTGATGGAGCAACATGCGCAGCGGAAAGCGATTTCGGACCGATGATACTCTAATTTCATCAATTTAACAAATAGTAAACATGCTCAAAAGACGGAATTAAGAAATTAGAAATACATACCCTTGTAGCTCCAATTTCTTCAAGTCCGCCGGCCGTTCCTCGTTACGAACTCTTTCGGCCTCTTCTCACGAACACCCCGAGGACCACCCCAAGTAGTCCCGCTATCCTCGGCGCCGCGCAACGGAGTTGTGGGACTCCGAATAGAAGAGAAAAAGAAAAGAAAAGAAGAAGAAATGAGAACAGAGGGCTGGAGAGAAAAACTTCTCAAGTTTTCTTTTGAACTTACGTACACCCCACCTTCCTTCTTCAAATTGAAAAAGAAAAAAAACTTTCAATTCCATTTCTTCTCTCAGTCAGATGGCCATAATTGAATCTTATATATATATATAACTTAACATATATGTGTCTTGCTGCATGCAAGACACATATATATATATATAATTAATTATTATTATTTTTTAAAAATAATAATAATAATTTTATTTATTAAACATTTTAATAAATAAAATATATATATATATATATATATAATTATTAATTAAACTTTTTAATTAATAAATATTATTTAATTGGGTTGATTGCACAAATAGCAATCAAGCCCAAACTAATTGCAAATTTAGCAAACTTTAAAATGTTTTGCAAATATGGCAAAAAAATGCGTTTCTATCAGTGATAGACTTTATCATATCACTGATAGACTTCTATAAGTGATAGACTATTATCACTGATAGACTATTATCACTGACAAAAATCTATAAAAAGTTGAGGTGAAGACACATATATATATAATTAATTATTATTATTTTTTAAAAATAATAATAATAATTTTATTTATTAAACATTTTAATAAATAAAAAATATATATATATATATATATATATATATATATATATAATTATTAATTAAACTTTTTAATTAATAAATATTATTTAATTATGTTGATTGCACAAATAGCAATCAAGCCCAAACTAATTGCAAATTTAGCAAACTTTAAAATGTTTTGCAAATATGGCAAAAAAATGCGTTTCTATCAGTGATAGACTTTATCATATCACTGATAGACTTCTATAAGTGATAGACTATTATCACTGATAGACTATTATCACTGACAAAAATCTATAAAAAGCTGAGGTGATCAGCGATAGACTTCTATCAGCCATAAGATATCAGCGATAGAAATTGCTATATCCGCAAATTTTTTAAAAACATGCTATATTTTTAATTACCTTATTCTAAATTGATATCTATTACAATTTCCCTTATTTAATTCAATATCAAATATTAATTAAATAATATGACTAAGCCCGGTTTTCCGAAAACCGACTTTTTTACACACGATTCCTATTCATGTATTAGGCCAATCTCATATTTAAATCATATTTAAATATGTCCATATTTAAATCATATTTAAATATGTTCATCCTCCTTCCATAAACCGAATTTGAACAATTCAAATTCTTTTTCTTTTTCATTTCTTTTATAATGTTGCACGACGTTATCCGAGCTAGCCAGGAGAACCTAAAGGACCTACAGATCATGAGCTCCAACGATACGAGATTATCCGGTCAAAACTCTTTCAACCGAACTAACCAACATTCGTTAACCCCCGGAGACTCCACTATAGTCCGAGGGTTGCACTCTCCTCACTGTAGATATATTGTGTCCTCTTGATATAACTGTCATCGGTAAGTCAATCCTTCACAGGTTGTTCGTAATCACAGCTGGGTCATTTAAACCGTTTAACCCCTGCATTACATCTTGTTCCTTAAGTACCACTGACACCTCTAATGAACAATAGATCTGTGGTCCAACAATCAGATTAATATAACTCTCTCATCACATGAGAGTGTGAGCTCACATTGTTCAAGCCCCGGAGTCAGCTATTAAGGGAACAACCTATCTACTAACCCTGAAGAGCGGGTTAGGAGTGAATTCCAATCTTGCTACACTATGTTCCCAACTACTTATTCGGCTTTATCCCCAAGTTGGAAGGCTTATTGAGCGGGCGTACCGCCACTCTCACCCGTACAAGTCAAAGGATACTTCCGAATAAGCAGGAGTTCATAGCAAGCTCAGGATTAAGCTCGAGTTACCTAGGCCATCAAATTGTATAAGTCAGTCTCAATCAGTAAACGGAGTTATAAAGAGAGAGCGACTTAATACGCGGTTCGATCTTGTGTAAACTCTTTACACAGGACGCCCTCACTTCTCACATCTCCATGTGGAACGATTCAGATCACATCGTTCTGTACAATACAAAGTGAGCCGCATCCAATAGTGTTACCAGGATAAGGTACCCGACCTTATCCGTATACTATAGACCGTTTTGACTGACTACTTGAGCCTGATCCACAATCATGTCATACATGAGGCTCAAGTACTCAAATTCAGCCAAGGGTGTTGGTCATTGGTATAGGTTAACGTAAACACGTTTCACTTTATTCCAATAAACTCTTTTACTGAATAAAACTAATAACTCTTTATTCTAAATAGATTATTTACAAACTTAACAATTTACAAACCACGAGTTTTAGGACATAAAACTCAACAAACTCCCACTTGGACTTAAACGTCCGTGGTGTACATGTTAGGTGGAGAAAACTAATATATCATATATCAGAAGTTTTCTCCCACTGTCCTCTCCAGCAACTTGGAGCCCTAGACTCTTCTAGGTGTCTCTCAAACACTTTAGCCATGAGAGACTTAGTAAACTTAATCAGCATGAAGTACTACGAGGCTTTCCATGTGACCATCACATCTCCTCATAGTACTATCTGCGAGCTCAACTTATAAACCTATTGCTGCTTCACAAGCTGCAAATAGACTTAGCTACCAACGAGGAATCAACAATACAACTCTTGTATTCAACTCCTCTAACTACAAGGACAAAACTTTAACCGGAATCCAATCCAATTGGACTTATATTACTGACAACTCCCACTGCATAACACATATCGGGTCATGTATCTCAAAAGATACATCTGACCTCCAATATGTAAGTGCACTTGAGTGCATCTCGTATCCTCAACACTTGAGGTGTCTCAGGAAACCATTTCCATAGACCATCGAATATTGACAACAACTTATCAATAAAAGATTTTAGAGATAACACTAGCGATTTGTTCTTACGACTCAGATCAAGCTGAATCCTTAGAACAAACAAAGCCTACCTCCTGATCAACTATTTGGGAGTGGGTCGCTAGTTTATGTTAAAAGTCAGTAATAAATCCTACATCATTCTCAATGATTAGGACAAAATTACGGGAATATATTATGAAAGCTTTAACATTGATTAAACACTTGTCCAACAAGTTTTATCAATGTAATGTTCAAAACCATAAGATTTGAAAAAACAAACCTTATAAATCAGAATATAGATGCTTATTTCAATTCATAAATGGATTGAAGAAGCTCGCAAACGATTTGCTCTTAATCCTGAATAATGTATCTCCCTGGTTAAGACTAATAGATACTCTATCAAGATAGCTAGTCTTGATATCCATTTACCTTATCCTATCAGATAGAACAGGGCAATGGATACGAGTATACTATATGACTTATATCTGACAAAAAGAGATGAAGTTAATACACAATTAACCCCTTCTCTTCGGGACAGTCCCTTTGCCAGAAAGTCAAGTCTTAGAGGTTTTCACCTCATAGACTTGGTCTGTAAACCTCTTGAAGATCCATGGCTTTGAGCCACTGGTTCTTTTTTATAAACTCACTGTCATCATCAAGCATGATAACTAGAGTCATAAAACATACTAATACAGCAGGCCGAATTATCTCATAATTCTCCCACTGCATTAAAGCTTTCTCAACACTTGAGAAGAACCAGCATAACTAACAACCATTGTTAATATATAGCTTCCAACAAGATAAGTCTTAACACTTTAGTTGTTACCAAGTTTTAATAGAACACTACTTGTATACATCTTTTGCAAAATGAACTATTCATTAAAAAACAAAAGATACTATATACATCTAAAGCGTTCACAACAAACTTGAGTTTATAGACAATAATTACAACAGTTGAAATTATTTCTATACAAACAACTAAACAAACTGCAAGCTCCCACTGTAGATACTGCGTAGACGTCTTCATAAGTCGTCTTCATCAAGAAACAGGCAGACAAGAACTAGTTTCCTGAAATAGAATAACAAACATGATTAGTGGTTCCTGAATCAACATCCAGGTATGACAATCATAATCCACAAAACATGTTTAGACAGAAGATAAATCATATTTACCTTGTCGTTCATTCTTTGCTTGTTTCTCTGCAAGGTATTTAGGGCAGTTTCGCTTCCAATGCCCTTCTTCACCACAATGAAAACACTTTCCACTGTGTGAAGCTTTTACCTTTCCTACAGCTGGGGTTTTGCCCTTCCTGACACTTCTCTTCTTCTTGTGAATAATCTTATTACTCACAGTAAGAGGTTCAGATTTAGTCCCAGACCCAGACCCTTTTTGGAACTTCACAGAAGTGGTAACATTTACCTCCTTCTCCTTTCCTTTCGAGGTATGCAGGGACTGATAAATCTGAAGCTCGTTCAGAAGAGACGTCAGATTGTATTCTATCTTATTCATGACCATATTGGTCCAGAAGTGCAGGAAACTCTTCGGAAGAGATTCCAAGATAAATCCAACCTGACCTTGTTCGTCGACGGTTGCTCCATTTACTTCTGCAGTATTGAAGTACACCATCATGTTAAGGACATGCTCCCTAACAGAGGTTCCTTCAACCATACGGCAGTTGTAAATGTGCTTTAGGGCTTCATACCTAAGAGATGAGGAAGGCTTTCCAAACATCTCTTGTAGTGAAGCCATGATTTCCTTAGCGGAAACCATCCCCTCATGCTTCCTTGACAAAACATCAGATATGCTTGCCAGGATGTAAACTCGAGCTTTATCATTAGCTCGAATCCAACCATCATAAGCTTCACGAACAGTTCGTGAGCCATTTCAACCAGGAACCGGAGGACACTCCTCCGTTAAGACAAATCTTAGGTTGTCGAGAACCAAAACTGCATTAAGGTTCGACTTCCACGTCCCAAAATTTTCACCGGTTAATTTGTCGTGAGCTAACAGCTGTATAAAAGAGCTCGACATGCTGAAAACAGAATGTAAAACTATTAGTGAAACGGTTTTAACCTATTTAAACCAATTAAGAGGTTTAGCAGCAAATAAAGTACCCAAACTCTTTATTTACATGCAACGATACTTTAGTGAGTTAGAATGGTCGCTACCTAAGGGTAAACGAGCACTCCTTCACTAAACCAAGACATTATTGACTAAATGCTAACTCCAGAATAACTCATATTCCTATAACATCTTAGTTATCGTTTTTGGTCAAGATTTACTAACTCCTTAGCAAATCTCGTAAGTGTGACCCTCCATTTTTAGAACGCACAAGACGGCCCCAACAGTGCAACCTAAGGGAATGTCAGAGTTGGGAATGGCCCTATGTTTCTTTATCCATAAATGGTGACTAACTTGTTCAACTCCCATGAAACGACCCTCCTAAGGGATTGGTGCCACCAAGGGCACCTTGCAGGCGGAACATGGGAATCTCACGGTTCAATCCAATGGAGGAGACCGTAGGATGTACTGACGTACTTCCTTCTCCCACTTACTATAGACACTTACTCCATTCACCTTGCTATTGAAAGTTGCAAATACCATCCTAAGGGGGTTGCCACATTAGCAACACGAGGCCGAGCAAAATTCTCACGTTGTGAACTATACGGAGTGCGTAGCAGGAGAGGGATATATCACATATTCCTTCTCAACATATCTACTAAGCATCATATACGGTTTTAGGGTAAACTACTCAGGTTTTATCTGGCTAAGTAAATAAAACCTTAAGTCTAGGCAAACTATTTACCTGAGATGTCTAGGTTATAAACACTTTACTAACCTCACACCTCTCACGCATGCTCATAAAGCCGGTTAACTTTACTTAAGTACCGGATCGTCCCCAGGTAGGAGGTGTTCCGTCAATTCAAATCCTCCAACCTTAGAACAGGATTTCACCGGGTGAGTTTCTCATAACCTTAGCATTTACGAGATAACGACCTATTCATCTAATGAACCAGATCGACTCATTTAACCCTAAATGAACATGCTTCTCTTTGTTATAGATTTTAAAAGTCTAAGTTATTTTTACAACAATTGCAAAAACTAGACTTTCTATAACAAAAACTATATGTTTCTCAAACATACATTCGCTAAGGCATGACAGGTTGAATATTTAACTTCATAATCAATATAACACTTATATCGATTATGCTCTTAAATACACAACTCTTAATTCATAAATTAATATAACACTTATATCAATTATTATGAATTAAGCATGCATCCTATACATTATAACAATTATAACATACAAAATGCATCTGAAGTTGGAAGTTTAATTTCATAATTAATATAACACTTATATTAATTATTCTATTAAGCAAACAACAACTAATTCATGAATTAATATAACTCTTATATTAATACCCATGAATTAAACATGCATCTATATATTATAACACTTATAACCTATAATATGCATAAAAACAGGGCAACCTATGTTGTATATTTAATTTCATAATTAATATAACACTTATATCAATTATTCTATTAAATTAACAACATCTAATTCATGTATTAATATAACTCTTATATTAATACTCATGAATTCCCAAATATGCATACTATATATTATAACACTTATAACGTAATACCAATGCATGGATCATGCTTCCTATGGTGGGATTTTAAATCTATATGGCATACGATATGCACATACAAACATGGAATTTTAATTAAAACATACATTCACAATGCATAATTAATTAAACACACTAAAGTGGATCGATTTCGGCATTTAGCAAGCAATAACTATTTTATTACAAGCTTGAACAACAAGCTACGTCTTTAGCGGACTTCGAACTCTTCGCACCGCCTTTGACCAGCTTGCTTCCTCCGAACGCTTCAGCCAATTTCTCTTCGAATTTCTCTTCGTATTGCTTAGAACAAGTTGAACTTATACCGAACATTTCGGCGAGCTCCAAACTCGAGCTTCTTTCACAAAGAAACCTATATGGACTCTAATGACTCTAAAATTACAGACTCTTCAGCACGCATTAAAGCCCATACATTCTCGGGCAATTACAAATAATGAAATTCAAATAGAAACTATGCCAAAATCGATTTTCACTTTAGACGCCAATTCAGAAACAATTTCTAAATTAAAATACCCACCACTTAAATTGATGCAAATTGAGTTAATCACAAAATCGCTCTGATACCAATTGATGGAGCGACATGCGCAGCGGAAAGCGATTTCGGACCGATGATACTCTAATTTCATCAATTTAACAAATAGTAAACATGCTCAAAAGACGGAATTAAGAAATTAGAAATACATACCCTTGTAGCTCCAATTTCTTCAAGTCCGCCGACCGTTCCTCGTTACGAACTCTTCCGGCCTCTTCTCACGAACACCCCGAGGACCACCCCAGGTAGTCCCGCTATCCTCGGCGCCGCGCAACGGAGTTGTGGGACTCCGAATAGAAGAGAAAAGGAAAAGAAAAGAGGAAGAAAAGAAGAAGAAATGAGAACAGAGGGCTGGAGAGAAAAACTTCTCAAATTTTTCTTTTGAACTTACGTACACCCCACCTTCCTTCTTCAAATTGAAAAAGAAAAAAAACTTTCAATTCCATTTCTTCTCTCAGTCAGATGGCCATAATTGAATCTTATATATATATATAACTTAACATATATGTGTCTTGCTGCATGCAAGACACATATATATATATATATAATTAATTATTATTATTTTTTAAAAATAATAATAATAATTTTATTTATTAAACATTTTAATAAATAAAATATATATATATATATCTAATTATTAATTAAACTTTTTAATTAATAAATATTATTTAATTCAATATCAAATATTAATTAAATAATATGACTAAGCCCGGTTTTCCAAAAACCGACTTTTTTACACACGATTCCTATTCATGTATTAGGCCAATCTCATATTTAAATCATATTTAAATATGTCCATATTTAAATCATATTTAAATATGTTCATCCTCCTTCCATAAACCGAATTTGAACAATTCAAATTCTTTTTCTTTTTCATTTCTTTTATAATGTTGCACGACGTTATCCGAGCTAGCCAGGAGAACCTAAAGGACCTACAGATCATGAGCTCCAACGATACGAGATTATCCGGTCAAAACTCTTTCAACCGAACTAACCAACATTCGTTAACCCCCGGAGACTCCACATAGTCCGAGGGTTGCACTCTCCTCACTGTAGATATATTGTGTCCTCTTGATATAACTGTCATCGGTAAGTCAATCCTTCACAGGTTGTTCGTAATCACAGCTGGGTCATTTAAACCGTTTAACCCCTGCATTACATCTTGTTCCTTAAATACCACTGACACCTCTACTGAACAATAGATCTGTGGTCCAACCATCAGATCAATATAACTCTCTCATCACATGAGAGTGTGAGCTCACATTGTTCAAGCCCCGGAGTCAGCTATTAAGGGAACAACCTATCTACTAACCCTGAAGAGCGGGTTAGGAGTGAATTTCAATCTTGCTACACTATGTCCCCAGCTACTTATTCGGCTTTATCCCCAAGTTGGTAGGCTTATTGAGCGGGCGTACCGCCACTCTCACCTGTACAAGTCAAAGGATACTTCCGAATAAGCAGGAGTTCATAGCAAGCTCAGGATTAAGCTCGAGTTACCTAGGCCATCAAATTGTATAAGTCAGTCTTAATCAGTAAACGGAGTTATAAAGAGAGAGCGACTTAATACGCGGTTCGATCTTGTGTAAACTCTTTACACAGGACGCCCTCACTTCTCACATCTCCATGTGGAACGATTCGGATCACATCGTTCTGTACAATACAAAGTGAGCCGCATCCAATAGTGTTACCAGGATAAGGTACCCGGCCTTATCCGTATACTATAGACCGTTTTGACTGACTACTTGGGCCTGATCCACAATCATGTCATACATGAGGCTCAAGTACTCAAATTCAGCCAAGGGTATTGGTCATTGGTATAGGTTAACGTAAACACGTTTCACTTTATTCCAGTAAACTCTTTTACTGAATAAAACTAATAACTCTTTATTCTAAATAGATTATTTACAAACATAACAATTTACAAACCACGAGTTTTAGGACATAAAACCCAACACCAACATCCACGCTCTCAGGGCCGTCCCCTCCACCTACCATCAGATGATGAAGTTTGCCACGACCGAGGGCGTCGGTGTGGTTCATGGCCATCAGAAGTCTTCACGCGAGTGCTACGCCACTACTCTCAAGGCCGAACCGGTATGTACCATTGCACAGACTGATGACCAAACCACTGAGCCCTCCGCCGAGGAAGACCTCACAGACCCGACCTCAACAGATGTCGACCTACGGTCTGACGCGCTTATTGTAGATGAGGTATGACGGGTCGAACTCACACAGGACGAGACATATGCATCAGGGAACGACTTTCCTCTGACCTAGCGGCACAGATAACGATGTTCCTTCAGGAACACCAAGACATCTTCACCAGGTCCCACGAGCACATGCCCGACATTGACCCCAAAACAATGGTGCACCGACTCAACATTGACCCTGCGACGAAGCCGGTCCGCAAAAAACGTAGGGCAATGGACATGACATGCAACACGACGACCGCCAACGAAGTACATAAGCTCTTGAAGGCCGGATTCATACAAGAATCCCACTACCCACAGTGGCTGTCCAACGTTGTCATGGTGAAGAAACCGAACGAGACCTGGAGGATGTGCATAGACTATACTAGTCTAAACAAGGCATGTCCGAAGAATAGCTTCCCCCTACCTCGGATCGACGAGTTGGTAGACGTGATCGCCGGGCACGAGTTCCTTACCTTTATGGACGCCTACTCGGGCTACAACTAGCTAGGGATGCACGCCCTCGACAGGGAACATACCTCCTTCATCACAGAACAAGGGTTGTACTGCTACCGAGCAATGCCCTTCGGACTGAAGAACGCCGGGGCGACTTACCAACGTCTGGTCAACAAAATCTTTGCACGACAGATCGGCCGAAACATGGAGGTATACGTCGACGACATGTTGGTGAAAAACACGTCGGCCATACACCATGTCCCAGGCCTGACTAAAACCTTCCAGGTACTGAGAGAACACTCCATGCGTCTCAACCCGATAAAGTGCATATTTGGGGTCACCTCTGGCAAATTCCTCGGATTCATGGTCCATCAGTGAGAAATAGAGGCGAACCCCAAAAAAGTGCATATTTGGAGTCCCTGCGGTCGGCCAAACAGCTGCAATGAATGAATGGTCGGATCGCGGTGTGATAGCTCCATTTTGGAGCTATAATTATGTCCTTAATTCACGTTTATTGTTGGCTTAATCTTGCTTTTATGTGATTATTGCAGGTGTTCTCGGTGATTCGCTCTCGAGAGCGTTTCGGCGCTTTTCGGAGCTTAATATCGCAATTTAAAGGCCTAAGAACATTTCCGGGGAAGATCCATGCAAAGGCATGAAGGTTGGGCGCTTCGGGGAAATTGAAGGCAAAAATTCATGCATCAACCCGAGAGCTAGCGTCGAGCGACAGCGTCGCGACGCTAGCTCGACGCTGCCCAGCGTCGAGACGCTGCCAGAGCGTCTCGACGCTCCGAAGTCTGAAGCGCTGATTTGAAGAAAAACCCGAGAGCAAGCGTCGAGCGACAGCGTCTCGACGCTCGCTCGACACCGCACAAGCGTCTCGACGCTGTGCGAGCGTCTCGACGCTCCGAAGTCAGAGGCGTCAAGTTGAAAATCCACCCGAGAGCAAGCGTCGAGCGACAGCGTCTCGACGCTCGCTCGACGCCGCACGAGCGTCTCGACGCTGTGCGAGCGTCTCGACGCCACCCCGACTGCGCGCGCGGATCATTTAGGGCGCAGCGTCGAGACGCTGCCCTAGCGTCTCGACGCTACGACGGACTACTTAAAGTTTTTATCCGTTTTTAGCCGCCATCATCATCTTCTACCTCGAGCTCCGCGCCTGATTTGACGTTCCAGCAGCTATTTTCACCATGGGAGGGGCTTGGAAGCTTGATTTGAAGCCGTCCCACACCACACAAGTCATGAGTGAGTAGATTTACCGTTTTTGGCTCGGGATTGTAAAGGATAAATGTAGTTTGAACTCTTGGTGAGGTTGTAGAATTGAAATTCTGAATTGGTTGGATATTTTATTGAATTGAGTTCTACTTCTTAGCTTAATCTATGAGCATGTTTGAATGATTTAGGACTAGGCACCCTTGATTTTGAGCATGTTCATTCGTTAAAGGATTTGATGCCGTGCCTCTCTAATCCGCCGAGTAACAAGGAATTATGACTCCTTGAGCGTATTGGCGTCCTTGCGCCCTTGGTGTTCGTTCTTCCCGAATTAGAATTCCAAATCGACATACTAATTTCGCGTCCAAATTAGATAGTTGTCACAGTTAGCTTGTTGCTATCGTTCGGTCTTGGGAGAGCGTTCGTCGCCAATGTCCGAACGATATGCTTGATTAGCATGATTAATTATGTCTAATTAATTCCATGGAGCATGTCTGAGTTATTTATTAATTTTAGACGAGCTGTGCATTCGTTAAATTATTTAGCCATAATACTTGTCAACCTATGATCCAAGAGGCTTGCTAAATTTATTCCCGATCGTCCCGAGTCGAAAACTCCGTTAGTTAAATTCCCCATTGCATTGTTCCCTCTTAATGAATTAGAAACCAACAAATTCCCCCTTATTTCATTTACTTTAATAGTTTGCAAATTTTTAATTGAGATTAAGTCTAATTAACTTAATTCCATGTGGATCGACCCCGTTGCCGCTACTCTACCAATAGTTTAGTGAATTCGGGCAAATATAAATTCATTTTGGCGGGTCTCGACAACCCGATGATTGGCGATAGTTCAATAATATCGTTACCAAAATTGGCGCCATTGCCGGGGAATCAAGTGTAATTCGGCCTAATTTAGATTTGATTTGTAGATTTCTGATTTTTACTTTAAAATTTTGTTTATTCTTTTATTATTTGCAATTTTTGATCTGTTTGTTTAAGTGTGCTAGAAGTGCTTAAATTTTTATTGAGAAAAATGGAGATCGCCGATGAGGCTGGAGTCCCAAGAACACTCAGACAGTGGACATCGTTTACTATGGGCCACCAACCTTCTTGTATTTCCTACCCGGAAATCTCAAGTGAGGTTGTACTTAAGTCAGGCTTAATTGATCTTTTGCCTTCCTTTTATGGTGAAGCAGATGAGGATCCCTATAAGCACCTCAAAGAGTTTCAAATGATAAGTTCCGCGATGAAGCCAGGCGACATTACTGAAGATCAGCTCTACTTGAGAGCTTTTCCATTCACCCTGAAAGGTGAAGCTCGAGATTGGCTGCATTACTTGCCATCGGGAACCATTTTCACTTGGGAGAAGTTACAGAGTCTATTCTTGGAAAGGTATTTCCCAGCTTCAAAAGCCAGAGCCGTGAAAAAAGATATCCATCATTTCAAGCAAGGAAAGGACGAGGCATTTCACGAATGCTGGGAGAGGTTCATTAAACTCTGTGAAAAATGCCCGAACCATCTGATAGCAGAAGCCGCGCTTATCGAATTCTTCTATGATGGGTTGCTTCCGCATGACTGCCAGATGCTTGATGCATCAAGTGGAGGAGCCCTTTGGGAGAAAACGCCTGCGGAAGCCCGACAGTTGATCTCCAACATGGCTGAGAACCGTCGTCAACACGGGGGAAGAAACGAGCATTCTAAAATGTCTTCCGACATAGAAGGGCTCAAAGAACAAGTATCTCAGGTATTTGGTTTAATTCATACGATGCAAGAAAAATCATCTCAGGCTGTTTCTTCTATTTCAGGTCAAGCCATTGAAGGCATGTTCAAATCGCTTATGGAAGCTAGCAATGAGACCAGGTCACAGATGAGATCTCTAAGAGATGAGTTCACGGAGGTGAAGGAAAGAATGAGTAAGATTGAATCCAAAGCGGAAAGCGTTAGTGCGATAAACCTCAGAAGTGGTAAAGAGATACCATCACGTACCACTCCTGAGAGTCCTCGAAAAGATTCAGAGATATCTCCAGATAAGTGTTCTCAAACACCCTCTGAAACGGTTGTACCTTCACCTTATATTTCTACGAAGTCTTACACTCCCGTTGCTCCTTTTCCTAGTAGGTTGGCAAGGCCACCTAAGGAGGTCGAAGACGCGGATGTTCTTGAGACACTGAGAAAAGTTGGGATCAATATACTGCTGCTTGATGCAATTCAGCAAATCCCAAGGTACGCTAAATTTTTAAAAGAGATGTGCACCATGAAGAGGAAGACCAAAAGTGCTGAGAGAGTCGTGGTAAGCAAGAATGTTTCTGCCCTGATAACCCAAGGTATTCCAAGCAAATGCCAGGACCCAGGTATGTTCCTCTTGCCATGTACTATAGGGGATAGAGAAATCGAGCACGCTATGCTAGACTTAGGAGCCTCAATTAATGTTATGCCATACTCAGTCTACAAGAGCCTCGGTTTAGAAGGTATGCAGGAAACTAGTTTAATTATCTAGTTAGCTAATAGGTCTTCTATTCATCCTCTAGGGGTGATTGAGGATGTGTTGGTTAAAGTTAAGGATTTGATCTTCCCTGCTGATTTTTATGTGATAAATATGGAAGAAAACACATCCACTACTTCAGTTTTACTAGGAAGACCATTCATGAAAACCGCTAAGACAAAAATTAATGTGCATGATGGTACCTTGTCTGTTGAGTATGAAGGGGATGTGTTCGAATTTAATGTATTTGATGCCATGAAACAACATGCTGATGTGCATTCTGTCTGTAAAATCGATCTTATAGATACTTTAGAACAAGAAGAATGCATGACTGTTGTTGATGGGGATGACCCACTCGTTTTTACTGATATTGTTGGAGAGAGTGAAAGTAGTGTTCCTATATTGTCTGACTCATCTGAACAAACTACTTTTGCTTTAGAGGCATGTGCAAAGCCAACTAAAATATTGCCCTCTCTTTTGCAGGCTCCCAAGTTGGAATTAAAGGAGTTGCCGGGTCATCTCAAGTACGTGTACTTGGGTGAAGAGGAGACACTCCCGGTAATTATCTCCAAGGAGCTTACATCGGAACAAGAAGGCGAGTTGGTTGACGTTTTGAAAAAGAACAAAAGAGCCATAGGATGGACGTTGGCAGACTTGCATGGGTTAAGTCCAGTGTTGTGCATGCACAAGATTCGGCTGGATGAGGGAGCAAAGCCATCCCGAGAGCCTCAGCGGAGACTGAACCCTGCAATGAAAGAGGTAGTGTTGTCTGAGATACACAAACTTCTGGATGCAGGTATTATCTTTCCCATTTCTGATAGCCAGTGGGTTAGCCCTATTCATGTTGTACCTAAAAAGACGGGCATAACTGTTGTTAGAAATGAGCGGGGTGAGTTAGTACCTAAGAGAGTGCAAAATGGGTGGAGGATGTGTATAGATTTTAGAAAACTGAATGATGTAACTAAGAAGAACCATTTTCCGATTCCCTTCATAGATCAAATGGTGGAGTGTTTAGCTGGGAAGCCATTCTTCTGTTTTCTAGATGGTTTTTCTGGGTTTTATCAAATTCCCATAGCCCAGGAAGACCAAGAAAAGACAACTTTTGATGGAGCGTTGATGGAACGCAGCGGAAGCGATTTGGATCATGGACACTCTAATTTCATCAATTTAAACAAACGAAAACATGCAAAAGCAATGAAATAGAGAAATTAGAACACATACCCTTGTCGTTCGTATTTCTTCAATTTCACCGCCAGAAGCTCCTCACGAGCTCACCGAGCCTTCTCACGAAACCTTCGTGGACCACCCACGGTAGTCCCGCTATCCTCAGGCCGAGAAACGGAGTAGTGGGACTTCTTTTACAAAAGAAAAGAGGGACGAAGCTCACTGAAGAAAAACTATTTTTCTTAACAAACAGAGAGCAGAGGAAGAGGACGACGGAAGAGATAGAGAGAGAAGCAACTGAAATTCACATTTCAATTTAACAACCCCTAAATGCACCCACGCATTTAATTTCTATTTCCTTTTTTTTTTTTTTTTTTTTTTTTTTAATTCAATTGATCTGACTCATATATATATACTCTGTATATATAACATGTGTCTTACATCTTGCATGTAAGACACATGTATATATATATATATTTATAAATTATTATTATTAAAAATAATAATAATTATTTTATTAATTAAACTTTTTTAATTAATAAAAAATATATATATATATATATATTTTAATTAATATTATTTAATTCAATATCAAATATTAATTAAATAATATAATTAAACCCGGTTTTCCGAAAACCGACTTTTTGCACATGAATCCTATTCATGTTTTCAGACCAATCTCATATTTAAATCATATTTAAATATGTCCATATTTAAATCATATTTAAATATGTCCATATTTAAATCATATTTAAATATGTCCATATTTAAATCATATTTAAATATGTCTATCCTTCTTCCACAAACCCGAATTTGAACGATTCAAATTCTTTTCTTTTCTTTTATACTGTTTCACGGCTTTATCCGAGTTAGCCAGGAGAACCGTAAGGACCTACAGATCATGAGCTCCAACGATACGAGATTATCCGGTCAAAACTCTTTCAACCGAACTAACCAACATTCGTTAACCCCCGGAGACTCCACTAAAGTCCAAGGGCTGCACTCTCCTCACTGTAGGTATATTGTGCCCTGTTGATATAACTATCATCAGTAAGTCGATCCTTCACAGGTTGTTCATAATCACAACGGGTCATTTAAACCGTTTAACCCTTGTATTATATCTTGTTCCTTAAGTACCACTGACACCTCTAATGAACAATTGATTTGTGGTCCAACTATCAAATCAGATTCCTCCCTAATCAGGAGAGGATGGGCCCATTGTTCAAGACCTGGAGTCAGCACTTAAGGGAACAACCTCTCTACTAACCCTTAAAGCGGGTAGGAGTGAATTCCAATCTTGCTACAACTATGTCCCCAGCCACTTATTCAATCTTATCCCCAAGATGGTAGGCTTATTGAGTCGGCAATCTGGCCACTCTCACCCGTACAAGTCAAAGGATAAGGTCGAATAAACAGGAGTTCATAGTAAGCTCAGGATTGAGATCGAGTTACCTAAGTCATCACATGAAAAAACCGGTCTTTACAGTAAACGGTGTTATAAAGAAAGAGCGATTTTATTTCTTGGTTCGGTCTTGTGCAAACTCATTGCACAGGACGCCCTCACTCACATGTCTCTACATGAAACGATTCGAATCACATCGTTTTGTACTATACAAAGTGAGCCGCGTCCAATAGTGTCCCAAGGATAAGGTACCCAGCCTTATCCCTATACTATAGACCATTTTGGCTGTCTACTTGAACTTGATTCACATTCATGTCACACATGAAGTTCAAGTACTCACACTATCGCCATGAGTGTTAGTTATTGGTATAGGTTAATACAAACACAATTCACTAAAATTCAATAACAACTTTATTGAAAAATAATATTTACATTCATTCAGTTTACAAACTACGAGTTTTAGGACATAAAACCCAACAACTTTTACCTGTCCATTTGGAACTTACGCATATAGGAGAATGCCCTTTGGGCTTTGTAATGCTCCAAGGACTTTCCAGCGATGCATGATGAGCATATTTACTGAATTTGTAGAAAAATGCATCGAAGTCTTTATGGATGATTTCACTGTATATGGAAGTTCATTTGAGGATTGCCTGTTTAACTTGTCTAGAGTCATGGAAAGATGCATCGAAACTAATCTTGTTTTAAATTTTGAAAAGTGTCATTTCATGGCCAGTCAGGGCATAGTATTTGGTCACGTTGTGTCAGCTAAGGGGATTGAGGTTGATAAAGCAAAAATTGATGTCATATCTGATTTACCTTACCCCACGAACCTTCGGGAAGTGCGTTCTTTTCTTGGTCACGCAGGTTTTTACCGCAGGTTCATAAAGGACTTCTCAAAGATAGTGACTCCGATGACAAGCTTGCTGAAAAAGGATGTTCCATTCTGTTTTGACAAGCAGTGCAAGCTTGCCTTCGATGTTCTGAAGAAGTGCTTGACCAACGCACCCATCATTCATCCACCGCAGTGGGGGACTCCCTTCGAGATCATGTGCGATGCAAGCAATTATGCCGTGGGCGCTGTGTTGGGCCAGAGGATAGACAAGAAAAGCCATGTGATCTATTATGCCTCCAGGACGCTCAACTCCGCGCAAATCGGTTACACAACAACAGAGAAGGAGCTGCTCTCCATAGTTTTCGCTCTTGATAAATTTCGGCCATATATTCTTGGATCTAAAGTGATTGTTTTTTCTGATCATGCAGCAGTTCGTTATTTGATGAACAAGAAGGACTCGAAGCCTAGACTGCTCAGATGGGTATTACTGCTCCAGGAGTTCGACGTCTCGGTCCAGGACAGAAAAGGATCAGAAAATACCGTTGCTGACCACTTGAGCCGCATCGTGCGTAACGAAGATGACTTGCCTCTGAATGATGAGTTCCCTGATGAAGTTCTCTTCCAAATAAGTGTGGAGACACCATGGTACGCCGACATTGTCAACTACTTGGTCACAGGTACGTTCCCATTCGACTTTTCATATAACCAAAGAGCTAAGCTGAAAAGCGAAGCCAAGACGTATGTTTGGGAATAGCCCGTTTTATGGAAATTTTGCACTGACCAGGTAATTAGGAAGTGTGTCCCCAAGTCTGAACATAGGTCCATCCTTACATTTTGCCATGAGTTTGCATGTGGGGGACACTTTGGGCAAAATAGGACTGCGAGAAAAATTTTAGATTGTGGGTTTTTCTGGCCATCACTGTTTAAGGACTGTTATGAATTTTGCAAATCTTGTGATCAGTGTCAGAGAAAAGGGTCCATCACTAGTAGGAATGAAATGCTCCAAAACCCCATTTTAACTTGTGAAATTTTTTAGGTTTGGGGTATGGACTTTATGGGACCCTTTCCCCCTTCATTTGGTTTTGTCTATATCTTATTGGCTGTGGACTACGTGTCTAAATGGGTGGAGGCTAAGGCCACAAAAGTTGATACTGCTAATGTTGTTTCCAGTTTTGTCAAATCCAATATTTTTAGCAGGTATGGAGTTCCACGGGTCATCATAAGCGACCAGGGGAGCCACTTCTGCAACAAGACGATCCAGGCCTTGATGAGGAAATATGGGGTAAATCACAAAATCTCTACCCCGTACCATCCTCAGACCAATGGCCAAGCAGAAGTCTCCAATCGAGAGGTGAAGAGCATCCTCGAGAAAACAGTAAGTCCAAGAAGGAAGGATTGGAGCCTCAGGCTGGACGACGCTTTGTGGGCCTACCGCACGGCTTACAAAACCCCCATAGGGATGTCTCCCTACCGGATGGTTTTTGGCAAAGCCTGTCATCTCCCCGTGGAGATCGAACACAAAGCTTACTGGGCCGTGAAGAAGTGTAACATGGACTTTGACTTGGCGAGCGAAGAAAGACTCCTCAAATTGCAAGAACTAGAGGAGCTTCGCCTGGATGCATATGAGAACTCGAAGACCTACAAAGAGAAGACCAAGATGTTCCACGACAGACGAGTCGTCAGAAAACACTTTGAAGTTGGTCAGAAGGTCCTCTTGTTCAACTCCCGCCTGAAGTTCATGCCAGGTAAACTTCGTTCCCGGTGGCTTGGTCCTTTCATTATAACTGATGTCCATCACTATGGTGCAGTCAAGATTCAGAGCCTGGATACAGAGAAAGAATACACAGTGAACGGCCAGCGATTGAAGATCTTTCATGAGGGAATGTCTAAGGACTTCGACGACCATGCCTACTTAAAAGAGCCTGATTATGAGAAAGGATAAAATGAGTTTTGGTAAAGTCGAGCAATCGACTCTAAAAATTTGCGCCACTCGGAGGCACCCGAGCTTGAACTGTACATGCTTTTTGTTTACTTTACTGTCTTTAGGATTAGCTTAGGTTCCTACTCTGATGCTGTGAATTTTCAGGTGAAACAATGGCTCGTCCTTGCGGTTAATTTGCTCAGGTTAAAGCGCACTCTCCAACCCTCTAAGTCACAATTCAGGGAAGGTTTTATTTCCTTTCATTTTGACTGTGCGTATATGGTCCAATGAGGACATTGTCCATTTTTAACTTCGGGGTGGTGGGTTGTGCCTTATAGTGATTGTCGAGCTTAGTTGTGGAATCCTGATTAGCTTGTTGAGTTATGGTGAAAGCATGCTAGTCCGATTATGAAATTCTCTGATGTACTGCTAAGGTCTTCGTATGTGTGTTTGTCGTGAAATTCAGCATAATTGCATATGTTAAGGCCATTTTGAAAAAAATTTCAAGTTATTTCCCTGTTTCAGCTTCGCATGTTAGCACTCTATCTTGGATCTGCGGGTTTAGGGTAGCTCTGTTTGTTTTGAAATTCGTTGTCACCTCGAAAGGCAACCTTAGGATGGGCTAAGATTCGCTCTTGTTTGTAATCCATGCGCTTAAAATTTTAACATGATTTTTAGGTTAAAAGAAAAGGAATGCACATTTTATAAAAAGGAAAAAGTAATCTCCTGAGGTGTTCCTCCTTCTTGAGTTGCCTTAGTAGCCAGGGGCGGTCGTGTAACCCACGGTCGCCACTGCATGAAAAGGAAGCACAAAGAAGTGAACACTAGTCCTTAAAAATGTGAATTTTGCCCGTGGTCAGATGCACTGTGCAATGAAATTGCAGGCAAGCTGAAACGAAAGTAAAATTGACATGTTAGGCGCTCATAGAGATCAAAGAAAAAGAGAGAAAAGATGCCTTGCGATTTATTACTTGCTTAGACGATGAATTGCCCTTAGACTGTTCTGTTTAGCCATAAGTAGGGGGAAAGCGAAGTTTTAGGATAAGTAGAGCTGTTCTAAGCCTGTTGAAATCTATGATCGAAGAGCTAGGACCGAAGCCTAAATAGGGAAGCATCTTTAAAGTTTTTGAATTGTTCTTAACCAATGCATGCATGCAGCTGTTTCTTCCAAAGGCATATGCCCTGTCATTTCCAGTACTGAGAACCGAGTCCCTAGCATGCATTCTCGTTTTATTTTGATTAATCAGAATTCCACCTTGCTCGAGGACTAGCAAGAATTAAGTTGGGGGTGTTTGATAGCTCCATTTTGGAGCTATAATTATGTCCCTAATTCACGTTTATTGTTGGCTTAATCTTGCTTTTATGTGATTATTGCAGGTGTTCTCGGTGATTCGCTCTCGAGAGCGTTTCAGCGCTTTTCGGAGCTTAATATCGCAATTTAAAGGCCTAAGAACATTTCCGGGGAAGATCCATGCAAAGGCATGAAGGTTGGGCGCTTCGGGGAAATTGAAAGCAAAAATTCATGCATCAACCCGAGAGCTAGCGTCGAGCGACAGCGTCGCGACGCTAGCTCGACGCTGCCAGAGCGTCTCGACGCTCCGAAGTCTGAAGCGCTGATTTGAAGAAAAACCCGAGAGCAATCGTCGAGCGACAGCGTCTCGACGCTCGCTCGACGCCGCACAAGCGTCTCGACGTTGTGCGAGCGTCTCGACGTTGTGCGAGCGTCTCGACGCTCCGAAGTCAAAGGCGTCAAGTTGAAAATCCACCCGAGAGCAAGCGTCGAGCGACAGCGTCTCGACGCTCGCTCGAGGCCGCACGAGCGTCTCGACGCCACCCCGACTGCGCGCGCGGATTATTTAGGGCGCAGCGTCGAGACGCTGCCCTAGCGTCTCGACGCTACGACGGACTACTTAAAGTTTTTATCCGTTTTTAGCCGCCATCATCATCTTCTACCTCGAGCTCCGCGCCTGATTTGACGTTCCAGCAGCTATTTTGACCATGGGAGGGGCTAGGAAGCTTGATTTGAAGCCGTCCCACACCACACAAGTCATGAGTGAGTAGATTTACCGTTTTTGGCTCGGGATTGTAAAGGATAAATGTAGTTTGAACTCTTGGTGAGGTTGTAGAATTGAAATTCTGAATTGGTTGGATATTTTATTGAATTGAGTTCTACTTCTTAGCTTAATCTATGAGCATGTTTGAATGATTTAGGACTAGGCACCCTTGATTTTGAGCATGTTCATTCGTTAAAGGATTTGATGCCGTGCCTCTCTGATCCGCCGAGTAACAAGGAATTATGACTCCTTGAGCGTATTGGCGTCCTTGCGCCCTTGGTGTTCGTTCTTCCCGAATTAGAATTCCAAATCGACATACTAATTTCGCGTCCAAATTAGATAGTTGTCACAGTTAGCTTGTTGCTATCGTTCGGTCTTGGGAGAGCGTTGGCCGCCAATGTCCGAACGATATGCTTGATTAGCATGATTAATTATGTCTAATTAATTCCATGGAGCATGTCTGAGTTATTTATTAATTTTAGACGAGCTGTGCATTCGTTAAATTATTTAGCCATAATACTCGTCAACCTATGATCCAAGAGGCTTGCTAAATTTATTCCCGATCGTCCCGAGTCGAAAACTCCGTTTGTTAAATTCCCCATTGCATTGTTCCCTCTTAGTGAATTAGAAACCAACAAATTCCCCCTTCTTTCATTTACTTTAATAGTTTGCAAATTTAATTGAGATTAAGTCTAATTAACTTAATTCCCTGTGGATCGACCCCGTTGCCGCTACTCTACTAATAGTTTAGTGAATTCGGGCAAATATAAATTCATTTTGGCGGGTCTCGACAACCCGATGATTGGCGATAGTTCAATAATATCGTTACCACGGTGCTCAACAGGTTCGTCTCACGAGCGACCGACAAGTGCCTGCTCTTCTTCCAAACGTTGCGGAAGAAGGTAAAATTTGAGTGGACCGAGGAGTGCGACACAGCGCTGTCCGCCCACAATGTCTACCTGAGCTCCCCTCCCCTTCTGGCCAAACCAGAGGTAGGAGACGAACTCCTCTTATACCTGGCCATCTCCGGATGCGCCGTCAGTTTAGTTCTCATCCTCGAGAAAACGGGCAGCCATGCCCTCACCTACTAGGCTTCTAAGGCACTGTTGGGGCCAAAAACCAGATACTCGCTCCCCGAGAAGCTAGTGTTGGCTTTACTAACCTCGGCCAGGCGCCTTCGACCCTACTTCCTGGCGCACAAGGTGGTTGTCCTGACCAACCACCCCTTTCGACCGATACTGCAGAAGCTCAAAGCATCGGACCGATTGCTAAAGTAGGCGATCAAACTCAGCGAATTCAACCTCGAATTCTGACCCCGCGTAGCCATCAAGGGTCAGGCCCTCGTAAACTTAGTTTTCGAGTTAACTTCGAGCGCGAACCTTGCGTTAAAAGGAATGATCGGCGAAACCGAAGCAAACAACCAAGACTGGACCCTATACATCGACGGGGCATCAAAAGACCAATGAAGCGAGGTCGACGTTCTACTCATAAGCCCAGAAGGCGTCCGCTTTGAGTACGCCCTTCGATTCTCTTTCACCGCCTCCAACAATGAGGCCGAGTACGAAGCTCTCCTGGCAGGGTTGCGGTTAGCCGAGGGAATGAGGATCACTCGTCTGCGAGTCCTCAGCGACTCCTTACTAGTCGTGAATCAAATCCAGAGGGAGTATCAGACATAGAAGCCAAGGATGACACATTACGCGGAGCTAGCCCGGGCATCGCTTGTCAAGTTCAAAATGGTGGAGGTTCGACAGGTTCCCCGCTCCCAACGTCGATGCCCTCGCCTAGTTGGCCTCCGCGTACAACACCATCCTCTCCAGGATTGCCTTGGTGGAGATCCTGACCCAACCAAGTACGAGCCGCCTCGAAGTCATGGAAGTAGACCAACAACCGCGAGCGATGACGTGGATGGATCCCATCAGGTCTTACCTAATAGACGGGATACTGCCCACGGACAAGGCCGACGCCAAACAGATGCGGTATAAAGCAACCCAATACTCCGCTGCATCGATGACGAAGAAACAACCTATGTCATGAAGGAGGTCTACGACGACATCTGTGGCAATCGCGCAGCAGGGAAGTCCCTGGCCCTAAAAATACTTCGACATGGATAGTTCTGACCAACCCTCTCAGCAGACTGCTCTAGCCATGCGAATACTTGCGACCGATGCCAGCGTTTCGCCCCTATGTCGCAACGACGACCCGAGCCCCTTACGCATGTATTCATCCCTTGATCGTTCGCTCAATGGGGAATCAACCTCATCGGTCCGATGCTACAAGGGCCAGCCCAGACCAAATATGTCGTCGTCGCAGTAGACTACTTCACCAAGTGAGCCGAGGCCGAGCCCCTCGCCTCAATCACTGAAAGGAAGGTCACCAGCTTCGCCTGGAGAAATATCATGTGCCGGTTCGACATACCTCATGCTATCGTATCAGACAACGGACGACAGTTCGACAACGTTGGGTTTAGGGCCTTCTGTTCGTCCCTTGGGGTAAAACACCTCTGCTCATCTGTGGCCCATCCACAGGCAAACATGTAGGTGGAGGTTGTGAACAAGATCATCAAGCACAACCTCAAGACCAAGCTCGAGCAGCTCAAAGGGCAATGGGTCGAGGAACTTGCTGCGTAATTTATTGCGTACCGAAAGTGTACGGGTCAAGTTTTAATATAGTGATTTAAGTAAAGAGTATCGTCCACATGATTGGTTTTCTAGATCAATTGAGTACCATAGATACTAACCACAAATTTTATTTAGACTAAAAAGACTTTGAGATTGAGTGAAAATTAAAGGACTAAAAAATAATGGGAAACCTTTTCGAGAGAAAAACCTAGGGACTTGATTTCATCGAATAGATTCATGCTTAATTAATCTATTAATCCAAAAATAGTCATGCATACAGTTATAAGCCAAGAAAAATAAAAATCATAAAAGACTCGCTAGAGCTCAAATAATTATCTTCCCTTTTTATAAAAATAACATGTCTGTCTAGTTTTTATGGAAAAGTATGGCATTAAGCAACTTCTATTAACGACCTCTAAGAGAATTCTTCATGTTCATGGAAGAATTTACAAGTAGCCATGCGTTTGAGTTCTACTCTAAAATCTACTTTTTCAAGCTAGAATTTAGACAACCGACAATTTATACTTTGGCCAGAAGAATAAAAGCATTAAGGAAACAAACACATGAATGACTGTTGCAATATGAAGAACTTAGATTAATCAAACATGAAAACTAAAACAATTACATCAATCCCTAAGTAAGAGTCTAGGTACTCATAATCACTAAAATAATGCTTAGACAAAGTTTAGAATCCATAGAATAATGCAATGAAATCAAAGGTAAAGAGGAAAAACTCTTGTAGCGAGCCAAACCTCATTCTCGATGTGATCTACACGATTCCGAGCCTCCAAATCTCTTCTTCAACTCTCTAGAGTGTCCCTTCAGCCTTCCCAATCAGTGAATTTCGAAATTAGGGTTCCAATCTCCCAAAAATTTGCCTCCCCCGTCGAATGGAGAATAAGTTGTATTTATAGGAAAATCGGGGCAACGTCTCGACGCTGTCCTTACAAACGCGTTATCCTGGTTTGAAAAGCCAGCGTCGAGACGCTACGGACGAAACGACGCTGATGGGTTAAATCGTAGCGTCTCGTTGCTACTGCTGCGAGACAAATGACTTATATGTGGAATTTTGAGCGTCTCGACGCTATGCCCTTTGGGTTTTAGGCTGGATCTGCTTCTTCTCTTGACTTGGCTTCTTCTATGATCACCCAATTGACTCATCTTTTCACTAGTAATCCCCATAAAGCTCCAAGTTGCTCCATTTGCTTAATTTCTACAAAACAAAGGAAAATCAACGTGAGAGTACTCGTTTAAGAAATAAAACTAGCATAGAAAAGCTCTAAAGGTAGCACACTTTGCGTGCTATCAGAACTCCCCAATGTCCTATGGGCATACAGAACGACCCTCGAACCTCAACCAACGAGCCACCATACGCCCTCACATTCGGATGTGAGGCAGTAATCCCGGTCGGGATCGGACTTCCAACTCCGAGGACACAATCTGTGAACCTGAAAGGCAACAAAGACGACATAAGGCTACACTTAGACCTTGTCGAAGAGCTTCAAGAGACTGCCAGACTCCGGGTCGCCGAGTAAAAGAACCGAGCAACCTGATATTATAATAGACGCGTAGTCCCCAGGACATTCCGACTTGGCGACCTCGTCCTCAGAAAAGTGATGTTGGCCACGCGGGAGACCACGAGTGGGACATTGGGGCCAACGTGGGAAGGACCCTACCGAGTCGCGAGTATTGTTCGAACATATACGTACACCCTCGAACACCTCAAAGGAAAGGCAGTCCCCCACCCTTGGAACGTTGATCATCTCAAACTCTACCCATCACCCCTCCGAGGCTAATAGCACGAGCTCAACACAAGTAATGTGCCCCCTCTCTCTCTCGCTCCCCACGTTTTTCTCCACTTTTAAGTTCCCTGCTATGACATTTCTTAAGTAATGTACTCCCGACCCGGGACATTCAAGACAAGAAATGAAAGACAGTAGATTGAAAGTACAAAATAAGTGGTCAAGCCATTTTATTAAGAATGTCTTACACTACACCCGACAAACCGGGGTAACAACAAAGAAAGCCTACGCTATTACACGATCGAGACTACAGACAATACTCGGAGTTCAAGTAAACAAGCAACTGACAATAGTTGGAGTGGGAATAGGAAGCCCGACCTTGGAGCCAATGGCTACTGCCGCGGGATCTGCGGGTAAACGGTCCACGACTGTTACGTCTCCAAAAGTGACCTTTTTAGGACTTAATTAGCTTAGAAAGAGGTTCACTCTTAGGTGTTTTGATAGCCTTTAGCCTAAACCTATGCTTAAATATGAGATTTAGAAGAAGGTAGCTAAATTAGGACTTATGTACAATAGGAAAGAAAAGGGTTGAAAACCGAAGGAAAAGAATGAAAAAACTGCATTGAGACAGCATTGCGAAAACATTGCGGACACCGCAATGTTTCAAGTGAAAACCGTAAGTTGACTGATCTTTTTCTGTTAATTTTCGTTATTTCAGGGATTCGTTCTTTCTCCTCCATCCATTCTGAAGTACGACGTTGAAGATTGATGGTTCTCCTTGGCCCACATGCACCTGCAGATTACTATAAATAGGGGTCAAAGTCGAGGGTTCAAGCATGATCCGAAAGCGTAGAAGTCTTCTCGTAGTCCAACTTTTCTCTTGTTTTCCTTTGCCGTCTGCTGGTTTGCGAAGCTCAGCTGTTGGAATCGATAATCTGATAGGAAGGAGAGGAGATTCTTCTTCTTTCCTGATTGGATTCATCCAAGCAAGGCTGACCTTCCTCATCCTTCATTCGAGGCGACTGCAACGAGACATTCGAGCTGTTTTACTGCTTTTTGCTCTTCATTTTCATTTCCAGCTTTGTCTTGTCGTTGTTTCCTTTCTAGTAGCTAGATTATACTATTTCGTTGTGTTCTGTCTTCCTGTTATTTGCTTTTAAGCTGTTCTTTGTCAATCAAACAATCAAGTAATCAAATCTCAATTCTTCATTCCACAGTTTCTTGCCTTTACATTCTACTGCTTTCCCTTACTACTTTGTCTTTAAATTCCTTCTAAGCATGTTTACTTCCTCTCTTGCTTCTGTTCTGTTTACATCCATGAGTAGCTAAAACACTTAGGGGCATGCTAATGACAACACTATAGGCTAAAAAACGTGAACCAAGCATGTAGGATAGCTCTCGAAGCATTGATTGTATGTAAGCTTCATTCCACGGGCAATTTCGATTGGCCATCCATTTTGTCCAAAGAACTCCTAACCTCTGGAAGGAGTAAGAGTTCAGAGTCATACTATCATGCTAGCCTTTCAAGGTAACCAGGAAACGACCTAGGAATAGGCGTTTCCCTAGTACAAACCATATTTTTCTGCCTTAACAAGATGCTTAAGACCTTACTTGGACATGAGTAAACTAAAGAATCTAATGCATGAAATCGGAAGATACATGAGTCTAAGATAGTTTGATGCATAGAGAGTTGATCCAATGCTTGAGAATCGTGAGAAGAAGCCTATAGGATAGTCGTTAGTAGCCCTTAATTCATCACTTTACACACTTTCGCTGTTATTTAAATTGCGGTAGAATTGCTGTTTCCGCAATTCTGCTAAGTTACAATTCTGTCTAGCTGTTTTTGTCTTCATTTATTAATCTCGTTTCTTCTCATTTGAGTTTAGCTTTGGCTTGCACTTGTTTTTGTTGCTACCCTCTTCGTATTCAGTAGGAAATAGACAATTAAAAACCAATTCTACCCCATCAAATCCACCCCTTCTTTCTTAAATTTACACTTCATGAATAGCTTATAATAAATCTCTGTGGGAAAACGAATGAAATATACTTACTACTTGCTATAAGACCATGTATGCTTGCATGTTCTGAGTGCTCTCTCTACCTTATTGCTTATTTACTTTAACACATTGAGCACGCAACAAGTTTTTGGCGCCGCTGCCGGGGATTTATTTAAGTGAAAACGAAGTTTGTTAAGTTTGAAATACCAAGTTTATTGCCTATTGAAGCTGATCTGTTTCATTTCTTTTGCAGGTACTATTGGGTTAGTTTATGAGTGAGCCTTCAAGTAGTGATCTAGAGTTCAATCCTGAGCCTGAGAGATTACTTAGGGCCAGAAATAGAGCCAAGAAACGTCTCTTTAACCAACCCTCTATACCTCAAGTAATTGCGGGAACCGCAATTCCTCCGCAATTGTCTCAAGAAGAAATGGAAGAGATAGTTCCAAATCAGGTACCTGTCATTCGCAATCCCATCGAAATAGCGAATGACAAGAATAGTGCCATCCTCTCATATTTAGTACCTATGCCTGGGGAGCTGAACCCCAGCATAATCCGTCCTGAAATCACTGCCCACTCATTCGAGTTAAAGCCAGTGATGTTCCAAATGTTGTCCACTGTGGGACAATTCTTTGGAGTGGAAAATGAGGACCCCCACAACCATCTTAGGAACTTCTTAGGAGTCAGTGATACCTTCATCATCCCTGGAGTTTCCCAAGAAGCTTTGAGGCTATACTTGTTCCCTTACTCTTTGAGGGACAAAGCCAAAACTTGGTTGAACTCATTACCTTCTGGATCTGTCCGCAACTGGACAGACTTAGCAGAAAAATTCCTAGTCAAATACTTCCCACCTGATAGGAATTCTACCTTTCGTGATGACATAGTCAAATTCAAGCAAGCTGATAATGAGTCTCTTCACGAAGCTTGGACAAGGTTCAAAGATCTTCTTCTTAAATGTTCACACCATGGCATCCCATGGTGTATCCAAATAGAGGTCTTTTTCAAAGGATGCAACCCCAACACTAGACAAGTCTTAAACTCATCTGCTGGAGGTTCCATGTTGTCCAAGAGTTACAACGAGGCCTATGAGATCTTGGAGAAGATCTCAGCATCTCACTGTAGGTGGTCAGATGATCCAGTTGAGCCAACTAGAGCTCAAGACAAGGATGCTCTAAGTGCAATGAGCAGCCAAATAAATGCCCTGACCAACCTAGTTAAGCAAATGGCTCAAGCCAATCTCCAAACAAGTGTCAACACCGCCACAGCCATGTCAATGGGCACCCAACCAAGTCAAGGTGAGACACTTGTATGTGGATTCTGTGGGGAAGGGCACCTGTATGAATACTGCCCTGGGAATCCATCCTCAGTCTGCTATATTGGAAGCCAACAGCAGCCTAGGAACAACCCCTATTCCAATACTTACAATCCTGGTTGGAGGAACCACCCAAACCTGTCATGGGGTGGCCAACAGAACACTAACCAAAATCCTAACCAACCTAGACCGAGTGGAACACCTGGTTTCACTCCCCAACATAACCAATCAATGTATCAAAAACCATACAACCAACCGGTAGGATCTTCTGTAGAAAACTTACTCAAGGAATACATAGCCAAGAATGATGCCACATTACAGAGTCAGCAAGCCACTCTTAGGAGCCTAGAGAACCAAATAGGCCAGTTAGCCAATGAACTCAAGAGTAGGCCCCAAGGTAGACTCCCTGCTGACACTGAAGTGCCAAGGAGAGATGGTAAAGAACAAGTTCAAGCAATTGAACTTAGAAGTGGTAGACCATTGGTAAGCAACACCAAAGACACACCAAAGAGAGTAGAGAACACTGAGTCTAGTGCTCCACTGGAGTCTCTGCCAGACCAAGGTCCACCACCAACTAGCACATCAGGAGCCAGGCTAGAGCCAATTATTGAGGAGATAGAAGAAATTCCAAGACCTCCACCTATCCTAAGGCGACCTGAAGTGCCTGCATATGTGCCACCACCTCCATATCCTCGAAGGCTTAAGAAGAAGCAGGAACAGGAAGTGCATTTTAATAAATTCTTAGAAATTCTTAAGCAAGTGCATGTCAACATTCCTTTTGTAGAAGTTTTACAGTCTATGCCTTCCTATGTAAAGTTTTTGAAATATATTATTACTAACAAAAAAATAATTGGTGAGTTTGAAACAGTAAACCTCACTGAGGAGTGCAGTGCCATCCTCCAGAACAAGCTGCCCAAGAAGGAGAAGGATCCTGGTTCCTTCACCTTACCTGTAGAACTTGGAGGCAAGCACGTGGGCAGAGCGCTTTGTGACCTGGGCGCCAGCATAAACCTCATGCCCCTATCACTATTCCGCCAGTTGGGAATAGGAGAAGCACGTCCAACCACTGTCACTTTACAACTAGCAGACAGATCCATTGCATACCCTGAAGGTAAGATTGAGGATATTCTAGTGAAAGTTGACAAATTTATTTTCCTTGCAGATTTCATCATCCTGGATTATGAAGCAGACAAGGAGGTCCCCATCCTGTTAGGCAGACCATTTCTAGCCACAGGTAGGGCACTGATAGACGTCCAAAAAGGTGAGCTCACTATGAGGGTTCATGATGAAGAGGTGAAATTTAGTGTGTATAAAGCTTTAAGGTACCCCTCTGACCTTGAATCCTGTGCTAGCATGGACGTTGTAGATTCTTTGATGGAAGAACAATTGGAGCATGTATTATTAACCAAGCATGCTAATGAATATGTAGGATTAGAATTAACTGACTTAAACATAGCTGAAATAATGGACATATCTGTAAGTAACCCTCAGCATGTTTGTCTGAATATTGACTTAACTGATAGAGCCTTAAATCCTTTAAAGCCATCCATTGAGCATCCACCTGTATTAGAATTAAAACCTCTCCCCACTCACCTCAAGTATGCATATTTAGGGAATAATGAGACCTTGCCTGTAATTATTTCTTCTAAGCTAAGCGAACAGCATGAGGTTGAATTAATATTACTACTTAAGCAACATAGGAAGGCTATTGCATGGACTATTGCTGATATTAGAGGCATTAGCCCTTCTTATTGCATGCATAAGATTATACTAGAGGAAGAGCACACACCTAGAGTAGATCATCAACGTAGGCTGAATCCCTCTATGAAAGAGGTAGTTAAGAAAGAAATAATAAAATGGTTAGATGCTGGTGTGATCTTCCCCATAGCCAGTAGTCAGTGGGTAAGCCCTATACAGTGTGTACCTAAGAAGGGGGGGATGACTGTGGTAGTCAATGAGAACAATGAACTGATTCCAACTAGGACTGTCACAGGGTGGAGAGTATGTATGGATTATAGGAAGCTAAATAAAGAGACCAAAAAAGACCATTTCCCTCTACCATTTATTGGCCAAATGTTAGACAGAATAGCTGGTAGAGCCTACTACTGTTTCTTAGACGGTTATTCAGGTTATAACCAGATCACTATAGACCCTAAGGATCAAGAGAAGACCACCTTCACTTGCCCTTTTGGAACTTTTGCCTTTCGCAGAATGCCTTTTGGCTTATGCAATGCACCGGCAACTTTCCAAAGGTGCATGTTGGCAATCTTCTCTGATTTGGATGAGTCCATGATAGAGATATTCATGGATGATTTCTCAGTCTTTGGGGATTCCTTTACCAACTGTCTAGAGAATTTAGGACAAGTCCTGGCTAGATGTGAAGAGACTAACTTAGTCCTTAATTGGGAGAAGTGTCACTTCATGGTAGATTAGGGGATTGTCTTAGGTCATAGAGTGTCAAGGGCAGGTGTAGAAGTTGACAGGGCAAAGATAGAGATCATAGAGAAGATGGTAGAGCCTCAGAATGTCAAGGCCATTAGAAGTTTCTTAGGGCATGCTGGCTTCTACAGAAGGTTCATTAAGGACTTTTCTAAGATAGCCAAGCCTCTGTGTGAGCTTCTAGAGCTAAATAGGCCATTCGTCTTCTCTAAGGAATGTTTAGTAGCTTGGCAAACCCTTAAGAAAGCACTAGTCACAGCACCTATTATAGTAGGGCCAGATTGGGATCTCCCATTTGAGATGCTATGTGATGCTAGTGACTATGCTGTAGGGGTTATGTTAGGACAGAAGATTGACAAGTTAACACACCCTGTCTATTATGCTAGCAAGACACTGAATGAGGCTCAATGTAATTATACAACTACTGAGAAAGAGATGCTTGCTGTAGTGTTTGCTTGTGAGAAATTTAGAAACTATATTGTAGGCACTAGGACAATTGTGTACACTGACCATTCTGCCTTGAAGTATCTCATGAGGAAGGCTGATGCTAAGCCTAGGTTGATTAGGTGGGTGTTATTGCTGCAGGAATTTGATTTGGACATTCGAGACAAGAAAGGATGTGAAAATGTGGTTGCGGATCACTTGTCTCGATTGCAGCACAATTGCGAAAAAATTGCGGAACCCGCAATTTCTGATGCTTTTATTGATGAACATGTCTTTGTATTGACTCATCGTGATAACGATGAGGAACCTTGGTTCGCTGACATTGCTAACTTCCTTGCATCACAGGTATTACCAGTTTTCAAGGGAGGACAAGAGAAGAAGAGGTTCCTTCATGAGGCAAGGAAATTCATCTGGGATGACCCCACACTTTACAGAACATGTGCTGACGGCTTGCTAAGGAAGTGTGTTTCAGCTGCTGAGGCGAAGTCTGTGCTGCAGCACTGTCACACAGCTCCTTATGGTGGACACTTTGGTGGCCAAAGAACAGCTGCAAAGGTATTTCAGAGTGGCTACTATTGGCCAACGATCTTCAAGGATGCCCACAACTATGCCCACAGCTGTGATGAATGCCAAAGAACAGGTAACCTCAGTCGCAAGGATGAGATGCCTCTCACCTACATCTTAGAGTTAGAGCTCTTTGATGTATGGGGCATTGACTTCATGGGACCATTTCCTCCATCCTCAGGTAACCTTTACATTTTGGTGGCAGTAGATTACGTATCCAAGTGGGTAGAGGCCATAGCATGTCCTAATAATGATGCTAAAACAGTCATAAAATTCTTGCATAGGCACATTTTTACTAGGTTTGGGACACCTCGTGCTGTCATTAGTGATGAGGGGACACACTTCATTAATAAGGCTATGGAGAGAGTGTTGGCTAAGTATAACATTAGACATAGAGTAGCCACTCCCTATCACCCACACTCGAATGGTCAGGCTGAAATTTCAAATAGAGAGATTAAGAACATCCTAGAAAAAGTGGTTAAACCTAATAGAAAGGACTGGTCATTTAAACTCGAGGATGCACTTTGGGCATATAGAACTGCATATAAGACACCTCTAGGTATGTCTCCTTACAGACTTGTGTATGGTAAAGCTTGTCATCTTCCATTTGAGTTAGAAATTAAGGCATTTTGGGCACTAAAAGAGTTGAATTATTGCGTGACCGATGCGGGAACGTTGCGGTCTCTGCAATTACATGAGCTTGATGAGCTTAGACAAATGTCTTATGAAAATGCCAAAATGTATAAGGAAAAGACCAAGATTTGGCACGATAGTAGACTTAGGATCAAGGACTTTAAGAAAGGCCAACTTGTTTTATTATTTAACTCACGATTGAGGTTGTTTCCAGGCAAACTAAAGTTCAGATGGTCAGGTCCTTTCATGATTACTAATGTGTTTGTTCATGGTGCCATCGAGATAAAGAACTTGCAGCAAGGTCAACCATTCATGGTTAATGGTGCAAGGTTGAAGCACTACTATGAGGAAGGAGATGTGAAGACTCTCTCGGCTTTCCTCTTGACTGAAGCGTGAAATTAAGAACGAGAGAGGACGAGTGATTACTGTGCTCGTCAATACGAGGCTCATGCCTTAGTTTATTTTTTGCGATTTTCCGGTTATCGTTTGCGTGTTTTGTTGTATGATTTTAATTACGTATTTGATGTTGATTTTATTTCTTTTTGTAGGGAATCAATAGAGGGAATCAAGGAGAGTAAATCCAGCTTTAAAAATCAAGAAAATATTGGGCCAAATAAAAGATACGGATGAGCAAAGATTGACATTTAGATGGAAAAATCTCCAACGGTCACTCAAATTGCGCTGGATTTGCAGGATCCGCAAAAATATAGCCGTTGGGATTTATCCGTTTTCTTTATATCCGTTAGAAGGCGCGTTGATCTGTACGATTCTCCCATTCTCTGAACTCCAAGAAAACTTCGATTCTCTTCATCTGTGATTCTTCTCTCCAAATCTCCAAGATTCAACAATGGTGCTAACAAGGGCCGAACGATCTGCGTCCAAGAAAAGGGCCGATGACGCTGAAACGGCTGCGAGAGAAGCACTGCTTGCCTTGGCTGATGCTGAGGCTGCGCGTACCGAACGCCTGACGAAACTGCCTGTCCGCAAAAAGAAGTGGAAGGTAGTTACGGAGATACCTGCTGGACCTTCTGAACCAGCAGGCACACCCAAGAAGCGACGATGGAGTATGGCGGTGGCTGAGGAAGAAATCAAGAACAAGACTCCCTCTGTGGAGAGTCAAGAACAAAGCCAGCCATCCCACGAGTCAGCCGAGCGCAGCCTTTCACCAGCCCCACCAGCACAGAGCCCTGAGCTTTCATCATCACCGCCAGCGCAGAGCCCTGAGCAGCCGTCTTCACCACAGAGTTCTGCACAGACACCCACAGCAGAGCAAGGAACCACGCCGTCGCACACTTCCCCACGGCCTGACCCTGAATTCCCATATGGGGAGTACCAAGAATCAACTCAGGGCAGTGGGGAAGGTGAGGAAGAAGAGGTTTTCTCTCCGTTGAGGGAAGCCAATCCTGAGAGTCCTGCGCAGAAGGATGACTCAATGGAAGAGACGCTGGGGGCGTGCCTCCAGCAGATCACCATCGAGGCAAAGCTCAAGAAGAAGAAGAAGGCCAAGATTCTCAAGGCCAAGCGGTCCAAGAAGCTGAAAAAGAAGAAGGCCAAGAGGGCGCCTTCATCAGAAAAGGAGAGCACTGAGCCGTCGCTCAAGAGACTCAAGGTTGAGGCTGCGGAGTCAGCCAAACCAGCAGACAAAGGGAAGGCCAAGCTTTACTCTGAAGATGAGCCTCAGTCAGTGAGGTATGTGTCCTCTGACGCTGAGTCCAGGGGTATTGAGCTGAGAAAGAGGGAGTTGCTGCATGAGAAAGGCTTCCTCGACAGACCTGCTGACCTGCCGCAATTCTTGCGCACAGGCATTGTGAATCACAGCTGGGAGGAGTTGTGCAGGCCACCCAATCCGGCTTACACGAGTATGGTATACGACTTCTACGCCAACCTGCGAGACTCTGAGGAGGGGCTGTCTGTGGTCAGAGGGGTAGAGGTGGACTTCTCAGCAAAGGCCATCAACGAAGCCTATGGTCTGAAGGGCCAAAAACATACAGATTATGCACGGATTGTTGATGAGCCTACTGAGGCAGTCCTGGAAGAGGCCATTCGCACCATTGGCCAGCCTGAAGCTTCCTGGACCGTGTCACGCAATGGGAGGCACACTCTCATGAGTGCCAACCTCACAGCTAAGGCAGCTGTTTGGTTTTCCTTTGTGAGAAGGAAACTGTCTCCTGTGACTCATGAGACCACGATCAACCAGAGCAGATCGCTGCTGGTATATGCAATAATGCGAGGTCTCACGATCAACGTGGGAGAAGTTATTGCTGCTGCCATTGCTGAGTGCGCCAAGAAAGGTAAGGGACCACTGTTTTTCCCTAATACCATAACTAAACTCTGTTTGCTTGCAGGGGTTCCCATTGAGCGAATGGAGCAGCAGATGGCTTACACGGGCCACTTGGAGCTGCCTGCTGGCTTAAGGCTAAAGAGGAAGGGGAATATGGAGTTCGAACTGGATAGGTTGGCTGCTGATCAGTCACTATCCATGGCGTGCCTGATGGATATGCAGAAGAGGATGGCTCAATGGGCCACTTACGCGCAGGCACGGGACAAGGAGGTTGCAGACCAACTTGGGTGCATCCTCCCTGACTTCCCCACAAATCTCCTGCAGCCATGGGTGCCTCCACGACCACGACAACCTGATGAGGATGAAGACATTTGAGTGCTGGTTTGAATTGCACTGAAGGGAGTATTGCTGTTCCCTTAGAAAAAAAAAACAAAATCTGCTTTCTAATAGACCATGTGAATTATGCTGTTTTTAGTACAATTTTGATCTGTTTTAGTTGCTTAGTTTTATGTTTTTAAAATTGCTTAGTATAGCCTGCTGCTAGCTGATTAGGTAGGATAGTTTAGGTTTCTTTTTGTTGAGCTTGAACGACTGGATAAAGCATGCTTAGGGGCCTTAGTAACTGATATATCTGCCCTGACTTGATTGCGAAATAATTGCGGTACCCGCAATTTTTATTACTGAAAGCTTGTTTTGGACTGTCTGCTTAGCTAGGCTGTGATCTGTTTAAATTCTATCTTTTGCTGCTATCATGACCACCTTATAAAGCTTATCTAAATGCATGCTGGATGAGTGTCATAGGACACCCTTTGATAGTTTAAATTAACCTCTAAGTAGCTCAGCATGCATAGCTGTAAGTCCTTGCCTGTCTGTTTTTCAAATTCCTGCTGCTGTGATATTTTCTTTTAGAATGTTCTGTCTATGCCTAGGACTTTTAAATTCTCTTTGTTTTACCTTAGACTAGATGCTTCTAGGATAGTTTGGGGGTGTGCCACCTCAGACACTCATTGGGGACAATGAGTAGTTTAAGTTTGGGGGAGGCCACCCTAGGCCTAGGAACATTCCTCTCTCCCTTAAAAGCATAAGCATTCTTCTTCTCCTTGACAAAAATGATGAACTGAAAAAAAAAAATGAAAAATAGAATAAAGAGGGGAGTCTCTCTTAGGTTGCTAAGTAATCAGTGCCAAGTGTGTAACCCACAAGTGGCATTGCATCAAAAGGCAACCAAAGGAAAGGCTCCACCTAAGAAAGGAAAAAAAAGGAAAAGAGAAGGGAAGAAGAATGTATACCTAGGAGTTGCAACTTTGTGGCTTAGATGTCCTATTTAAAAAGAACTTTGATCCTCAATTAGCTAAGCACAAAGTTGTAGCTTGTAGGGTTGTTTAGGGAGATGAATGTATGTCCAATGTAGTGATGCCAGGGTTTAGGTTGTTCTCTTAAAGTACTACTGTCACTGTTAATACTAAGACTGGCATGACTCTAAGGAATCCTAGGTAGCTCATAAGTATAAACTAGAAGCATGTACTGAGTCTAGGGTAAAGCTAGGTAGAATTTGAAACCTTAGGGATAGCGGCATGATATGATAAAAGCAGGTAGATCAGTTGTAGGGAATAATAAAAACAGTAGGAGTATTAGGCATGCGAAATCAGAAGAAGCTAGATGAGAGGGTAGTTCTAAGCTTAGAAGTGTGTCACAGGACAGCACTGCTATAGATGAGAATATAGGGAAGTCAGTAAGTGGTTAAAGAAGAAGAAACAGCAGCCTAGGAAAGTCCTTAGTTTGCTTGAGGGCAAGCAAAACCTTAAGTTTGGGGGTGTGTTACGTCTCCAAAAGTGACCTTTTTAGGACTTAATTAGCTTAGAAAGAGGTTCACTCTTAGGTGTTTTGATAGCATTTAGCCTAAACCTATGCTTAAATATGAGATTTAGAAGAAGGTAGCTAAATTAGGACTTATGTACAATAGGAAAGAAAAGGGTTGAAAACCGAAGGAAAAGAATGAAAAAACTGCATTGAGACAGCATTGCGAAAACATTGCGGACACCGCAATGTTTCAAGTGAAAACCGTAAGTTGACTGATCTTTTTCTGTTAATTTCCGTTATTTCAGGGATTCGTTCTTTCTCCTCCATCCATTCTGAAGTACGACGTTGAAGATTGATGGTTCTCCTTGGCCCACATGCACCTGCAGATTACTATAAATAGGGGTCAAAGTCGAGGGTTCAAGCATGATCCGAAAGCGTAGAAGTCTTCTCGTAGTCCAACTTTTCTCCTGTTTTCCTTTGCCGTCTGCTGGTTTGCGAAGCTCAGCTGTTGGAATCGATAATCTGATAGGAAGGAGAGGAGATTCTTCTTCTCTCCTGATTGGATTCATCCAAGCAAGGCTGACCTTCCTCATCCTTCATTCGAGGCGACTGCAACGAGACATTCGAGCTGTTTTACTGCTTTTTGCTCTTCATTTTCATTTCCAGCTTTGTCTTGTCGTTGTTTCCTTTCTAGTAGCTAGATTATACTATTTCGTTGTGTTCTGTCTTCCTGTTATTTGCTTTTAAGCTGTTCTTTGTCAATCAAACAATCAAGTAATCAAATCTCAATTCTTCATTCCACAGTTTCTTGCCTTTACATTCTACTGCTTTCCCTTACTGCTTTGTCTTTAAATTCCTTCTAAGCATGTTTACTTCCTCTCTTGCTTCTGTTCTGTTTACATCCATGAGTAGCTAAAACACTTAGGGGCATGCTAATGACAACACTATAGGCTAAAAAACGTGAACCAAGCATGTAGGATAGCTCTCGAAGCATTGATTGTATGTAAGCTTCATTCCACGGGCAATTTCGATTGGCCATCCATTTTGTCCAAAGAACTCCTAACCTCTGGAAGGAGTAAGAGTTCAGAGTCATACTATCATGCTAGCCTTTCAAGGTAACCAGGAAACGACCTAGGAATAGGCGTTTCCCTAGTACAAACCATATTTTTCTGCCTTAACAAGATGCTTAAGACCTTACTTGGACATGAGTAAACTAAAGAATCTAATGCATGAAATCGGAAGATACATGAGTCTAAGATAGTTTGATGCATAGAGAGTTGATCCAATGCTTGAGAATCGTGAGAAGAAGCCTATAGGATAGTCGTTAGTAGCCCTTAATTCATCACTTTACACACTTTCGTTGTTATTTAAATTGCGGTAGAATTGCTGTTTCCGCAATTCTGCTAAGTTACAATTCTGTCTAGCTGTTTTTGTCTTCATTTATTAATCTCGTTTCTTCTCATTTGAGTTTAGCTTTGGCTTGCACTTGTTTTTGTTGCTACCCTCTTCGTATTCAGTAGGAAATAGACAATTAAAAACCAATTCTACCCCATCAAATCCACCCCTTCTTTCTTAACTTTACACTTCATGAATAGCTTATAATAAATCTCTGTGGGAAAACGAATGAAATATACTTACTACTTGCTATAAGACCATGTATGCTTGCATGTTCTGAGTGCTCTCTCTACCTTATTGCTTATTTACTTTAACACATTGAGCACGCAACAACGACTCGACCACCTAGGTCCGATTCGGTGAAGAGCAGCATGCCGCACGTGCAACATCAGAGTTGTACCGATCACCCAAGGCACCTTGTCAAAAACAGTCCAGCGACCTCGCGGCAGACTCTCCAAAGTCACCCAGGTCGCGCTGGACAGGCACAGACGACGACCTCGCGACAAACTCTCCAAAACCCCAGTGCTTCTACTCGGGCCGATCTCGTTGACTGGTCAGTTTTTCCTGTAACTCTTATCTTCCTTTGGGCCAATGGCTAGGGATTTCGAGGTTCTAAATTTTTGGGCGTTTTAAATCATCGTAGTTGATTTTACCCCTAACAATAATAAATATATATAATTTTTGTTTAACATGTAGAGGTGGAGATTCGAACGTATGACCTTTGGTCTAGGATATAATGTCTTAATATCAGTTAATCTATGCTTAGGTTGACAATAATACTTGATACTTTACCGTTTTTGTTTTTTCTTTCTTCGAATTCACAATATGTGAGGTAGCGTGAGATTCAAATATCTAATATTTGGATCGAGGATAGTACATGTCTTATTCATATGTTGATTGAGGTAAATTTTGAAATATGTTTTTCAAAATCAATATAGCTTAGTAGCTAATATCACTTTATTTTCTTGAGAGTGGAGATTTCTTGAAATTGGAGATTTGTCACACTTTGTATATATAACCTCTTGGTTATCAGTTCACACTTATGCCAGTTGAGTTATGCTAACGTCCACTTTCTTACATAATAATAATAATAGTTATTTCTTTCCTGTTTCATTACCTTTTTTTTTTTTTTTAATTTCTCCCTAAGATTTTTGTCATTCTCTCTAACATATCTTTCTCCAACATCTCTCCCTAATTTTTAATTAAAATATAAAACCAAGATTCAATAATTATGGCATAGTTAGACAACATCTTCATTATTAAACAAGTAAAATTTTACTTTCCTTGTAGTGATAAAATGTAAAATTAAAAGTAGTTGTAAAACACATTTAGCTTTTGTTTTAATTTAAGAAATAAAAAACTAAAACACAAAAAAAAAAAATGGACTAATGAGCTTTAATAAAATCCATATAGGATAAGATATAAATTTGGTATGTATAGTGTGAAGGAATGTTAAAGTTTAGTTTTTAGGATATTAAAATGTAAAATTAGTTTTTATAGGTGAGAATTTTATCAAATTATAGAGACTATTTATGAGATTTTATTAAACCATAAGGATGCATTTCTAAATTTTAAAATTATAAGGACTAAATTTGTAATTTAACCATTTATATACAACTTATTCTGTAACATTAAAATAAAAAAAATCAAATTTTACCTCAAAATTTAGCAAAATGTATCAATTTGTATCTTAAACTTCATTTTTATCAAATTAAACCATAATTTTAAATAGGTGTTTCAATTTTTCCGCTTTATTCAAATTCTGCTATGTCCGATTTTTTTTTTTCTTATTTTTTAAACAGTAATCAATAAAAATATACCAAAACTTACTAATTTCAAGTCATTGCACAAAATTGATGCACAAAATCTACCCTTGATTAATGAAACTCCCAAAGGCCAAAATTAAAAAAAAGACAAAAAAAGACAACAACAAAAGAATTCAACTCTACTATCATATCATATATATATATATGTTAGAATATATTTTTAAGGAGTCTATTAGAAAGTAAAATATAATTTTTTTGAAGTATTTAATTAATGCGGAGTGAGGATATTAGAATATATTTTTAAGGTGTCTATTAGAAAGTAAAATATATATTTTTAAGTATTTAATTAATGCGAAATGAGGATTGTAAGTGTAGGATCGCGACCAATTTTTTCCGATAATTGTTTGATAATAACAATATTTATTAAGTTTAAAGTAAATCTATATTACACCATTTATCTAAATATTCGATCTTTAAAAGACCGACAGACACACCCTTGCCAAATTCAAAGATCAAATTTGTCTTATTTTTTTTCAATGTCAATCACGTCAAGCGGGAAGGAAGTAAGCATAACCTCAATAATAATTCCCTCTACAAATTAAGAGTGTCGTGCGGTGTGGTTTTAGATTTTTTATTTTTTTTTATTATTAATATTATGCAAAGCAAAATAATTATAGTTGTAAAAAGACAATAAACCAGCCGAGATTTATGCATCCCAAGTCTCGTCGAGCCTTAGCAAAGACGGGCGTCACGCTAGTTTATCAGCTTCTGTGTTAGAGCATCTCTAAAGTGAGAGAAGGAAATCGACAATCAAGAAGATGCAAGATTCTGCATTTGGAGTACAAAATTGTACATTTCCATGAGATTAACATCCCTCCCATTGATAAGATTAACCACATTTTAGCTTTGTTATAATGAAAAAACTAATGAAATGATTATTTAAAATAATTTCAAAAGTTACCAATTAAAAATAAACTTTGTGAAACGATAAAAGAATAATTGAAATCTATTTTAAAGTTTAGGATTATAATTTAAACTTGACACATTTTGAACATGTACCATTGTTTTATTTCTATCTTCATTTTAATGGAAAAATTGAAAGAATGATAGTTTTGAAACCAATTTAAATTTTAAGGAAAATAATGAAACTTTTAAAAGTTGAAGGCATAATTGAAACCCTCCCAAAAATTTATGGTCATTTTGTATAATTTAACATTTTTCTTCAGCAGGTAGTGTGTGTGGATTCAAAATTAAGAGACTCTCGAGAAAGTAGAGATAATTTAAATTGAACTACGCTCATATTACCACAAATTTTGATACTTGGTAGTTGGTAACATATGTAAAAAAGCTAATAGATAATAATTCTTTGATTGTATTTGATTTCACTAGTTACAACATATATATATATAAGACCATTACAACAACATAAACTAGTCTATAGCCTAACCCAAGACACCTAATTCCATAACTTATTCTTAACCACAAGATTATTAGTAACAACTAAGTCAATACAACTAATGTTGCGTTTACTTCCCTCCAAACGTAATGAATCAATAGTAATTCTGATAGTGGGACCCACATTTATTACGTTTGAGGGCGTTTATCAAAATCTGCAAACGTAATGAAATTGTGGGTCCCACCTCGAATTGACTAATCCCATTACACCATTTCTCTACCATCTTCGGGTGCTCAATCGGATTACCATTGAAGATTACATAGGTCCCACTATTTTTTATTTTTTTTTTATTTTTTCCATGTTTGCCCCTTTCTCTCTTTTCCTTGAAATTCTCATTATCATCTTCTTCACTTTCTTCTTCCTTTCACCTTCTTCCTTCCACTTTCTTCTTCCTCTCTTCTTCTTCCCTCCTCCGGCCAATCTCGTCGTCGCCGTCCACCTCATTTCTGTCCGCAGTCGCCGCCCATATGTTAGAGTTTCTTTTTTTTTTCTTTTAAAAAAAATGGGTTTTCTTATTCTTTCTCTTTCAAGCAATGAGTTTCCTTTTTCTTTCTCTTTCAAAAAATGAGTTTTTTTTTCTTTCTCTCCCATAAGTTTTATTTTTCTCTCAAGAAATCCTTTAAAAAAAAATGAGTTTTCTTTTTCTTTCTCTTTCACGAAATGAGTTTTCTTTTTTTTTCTCTCCCAAGAAGTGAGTTTTATTTTTCTTTCAACAAATTCTTTCACGACTCATCGCTAATCTCATTTCTCTTTTTTCTCCAAATTTTTTTTAATCCAAAATTTGTGGAGAACAAAAGAGAAACCCATTTTGATAAAAATATGAACAAATTGTTGGTATGGGATAAAAGATGAACAAATTGTGGAGAAAAGAGAGAAACTCATTACTTTAGTGTTGAAACCCTTGAAAATGAGGGGTTATTTTTCTTTTGTGCGGAAGAAACATAAATAAGTTAATGGAGGAGGGAAGAGATCGAAGCTACAATGGCGAAAAACGAAGAAAAAAGAGAGAATAAACGGAAGGAAGTGAACATTCATGTTGAAAAATTGGTTCACGAGTATCCACACGAGTCTTCACACGAGTTTGCACATGAGTAACGCTTGGAAACGAGTCAACACACGATCCCACAAGTATCCACACGAGTCTGCACACGAGTAACGTCTGGAAAACGAGTCAACACACGATTCTGAACATGATTAAAGCGAAAGGGTATTATGGTAAATTCACGAATGATTACGTGCAAGTAAACACCATCAATGGAATCTAGATTACGTTTGAATTAGCCTTAAGTAAACACTATCAAAGGTAAATCAATTACGATTGAAGCCTTAATCCATTACAATTGATTTATTACGATTGTTGGGGAAATTACATTACAGAGAGGTAAACGGAGCCTAAGTCATTAATTTGCTTACAAATAACCCATTCTCCTTAGATGGCTCACTTCAACACTCCCCCTCAAGTTGGTGAATATATGTCAATCATTTCCAACTTGGTAAGAGAGCTTTGAAAAACTTTTCCAGTTACAACATTTGTTAGAACATCTGCTAGCTGATCTTTTGATGTGACAAATGGAAGACTAATTGCACCTTTATCAAGATGATCTTTGATGAAGTGTCGATCAACTTCCACATGCTTGGTTCTGTCATGGTGAACATGATTATTTGCAATTGTTATGGCTGCCTTGTTATCACATAATAACATCATAGGTTTTGACAAACATATATCAAGATCCTGTAAAGTACGTTTTATCCATAGCAACTCACAAATACCTTGTGTCATTCCACGAAACTCTGCCTCTCTACTTGATCTTGCAACAACCTTTTATTTTTTGCTTCGCCATGTAACTAGGTTACTTCCAACAAAGGTAAAATACCCCGACGTAGACTTTCGATCAGTGTGACTTCTAGCCCAATCAACATCTGTATATCCCTTGACTTCTAGATCTCCATATTTCTGGAAAAACAATCCTTTTCCTAGTGAAGATTTCAGGTATCGCAAGATTCGATAAACAACCTCCATGTGATCTTCACTTGGTGTATGCATGAATTGACTCACAACACTTACTGCATATGCTATGTCAGGATGTGTATGTGATAAATATATTAATTTTCCATCTAATCTTTGATACCTCTCCTTATTCGTTGGAGTTTGATCTGGTTGAATGGTTAGCTTTTGATTCACCTCAAGGGGAGTTTCAATGGGTTTACAATCAAGCATACATATGTTTCTGCTAATAAATCCAGCACATACTTCCGTTGGCAGAGAGAGATTCTGTTACTTGATCTTGCAACTTCAATGCCTAAGAAGTATTTCAAGTACACAAGATCCTAAGTTCGAACTCAGTTGCAAGACTTTCATGAAGGTCAACTATCTCGTTTGAGTCATTCCCCGTAACAACCATAACGTCAACATACACAATAAGAGCAGTTAACTTCTTAAAGTTTTGCTTGATGAAGAGAGTATGATCAACACCACTTTGTTTGTATCCAAATATTCTTCATGAAAGTTGATAGTCTTCCAAACCATGCTCAGAGGGGACTGCTTTAATCCATATAAGACCCTTCTTAGTTTGCATACTTTACCAGCACAATTTATGCCTAGAGTAGGATCCATATATACTTCTTCTTCCAAAGTCCCATTGAGGAATGCATTTTTAACATCAAATTGTCGCAACGACGAATCTTGATTTGCTGTTATAGAAATAAGTACTCGTATGGTGTCCATCTTTGCTATAGGTGCAAATGTATCCCCATAATCAATTCCGTATTTCTGTGTATACCCTTGAGCAACAAGTCTGACCTTGTAGCGATCTATGATTCCATTCGGGTTGAGTTTCAGTGTAAAAATCCACTCGCACCCTACTATTTTTCTTCCCTACGGACAACCATACAAGTTCTCATGTGTGATTTTTCTATAATGCTTCCATTTCATCATTTATAGGATTCTTCCATTTTGAATCCATCAATGATTCTTGCACATTACTTGGAGTAGATACACGGGATAATTGGTTTACAACAAGTGCATGACTTTTTGACAAACAATGAGAAGAAATATAATTGTTAATGGGGTATTTAAATTTAGCTTTAAAAACAGGGTCATATTGAATTTTTGGAATCCCTCGATTTATCCTAATCGGATATCTCAGTTCAGTTTCAAGAGGAGGAGGAGTTGACTCATGTATTTCAAGAGATGAAGTCAATGATGTTACCTGAGGGGACACATTCATAATTTCTATGGTTCTTGGTGTGATTTGAGAATCGTACTATCTTGATTCTCAAGAATGCCATCAACATCCTCAACATCGTCAGGATGAACATCATTATTCAAAAAATCAACATGGGCATGTAAAAGCTCATGAGTATTATTGTCTTCACCCAGATTATGTGTTGTCTCCCCTTGAAGAGAGCACTCATGACTATCGAAAAAGGAAATATCTTCATAGAATGTAACATCTCGAGTTACATATATTTTGTTTTCATAAGGATCGTACCAACGATATCCTTTTTTTTAAATCTGCATATCCAACAAATATGCAGTGAACAACTCGTGGATCTAGCTTGTTTGTAACTTGGTTGACATATGCAGTGCAACCAAATACACATGGTTCAAGGTTCGAGCCAATTGATGTTGAGACAAGTTTGTGGAGTTTTTTATATGGAGTTTTAAAATCAATGACTCGAGATAGGGTTTGATTGATAAGATATGCAGCAGAGCGAACTAATTCACCCCAATACTCTCGAGGCACTTTCATTCCAAACAAGGAAGCTCAAACAACTTCAAGTATTTGGTGATTCTTTCGTTCTTCCAAACTGTTTTGTTGCGGTGTACCAGTACACGAAGTTTGTTGTCGAATGTCATTTCCTTGACAAAATTTCTTTAGCTCAGAGTTTATGTACTCCCCACCATTATCAGATTGAAGGACTTGAATTCGACATTGATACAGAGAAGCCACCATTTTATATAGATCTTGAAAAATAGAACAAACTTCTCCTTTGTTTCATAAGAGAGAAATCCAAGTCATACGAGTACACTCATCAATAAATGTCACAAAATAACGAGCCCCAGATATAGTAGGAATTTGAGCAAGTCCCCAAACATCGGAGCGGATAATCATAAAGGGTGTAGTGCTTTTATTATAACTAGGTTGATAAGAAATTCTATGGCTCTTTGCCATTTCACAAATATGACAATTAAACTTGAACTTCGTATGTAAAAACAAATTGGGTTTCAATTTGCGAAGATAATTAAATGATAGATGACCAAGGCGACGATGCCACAACCATGCCATATCTTTGTTTCCTTGACTCTCTCCAGTGTTATTTGCTTGACCAGCTACTTGGTGGTCTGTGGTGTCCAGATCAAGATAGTACAAATTCTCACGTCTAATACCAAAGCCAAGAATTCAATGTGTAATATTGTTGCACGCTCAGTGTGTATGTAAAATGTAAATGCGAAGAGCGCTAAGATCATGCAAGCATACATGGTCTGCAGCAAGTGATAAGTATAATTTAATTCATTTTCCCACAGAGATTGAGTTTAGTGACTAAAGATTTGATGTGCTAAATTAGATACGGTAACTTAAATTAGATAGATTTTGGGTTGAGGTACAGGAATATAAAAGATGCAAGAAGAATGTAAACATAAATGCAAAGCTAGCAAAGAGGTAAAGTTATAATGTGGAAAAGTAGAATTGCGGTTCTCGCAATAATCTAGCAATAAATTAGCAACGATTTTAAATTTAAAGTAAGGTAGCAAGGTCGACTTAAGAATCCTCTATAGGCATTTAACCATGATCATTCAGCAGTAGATTAACATCTCATGCATCGTCTTAGCTAGTTCTCATGCATCTTCCGATTACATGCATTAGTTTCTTAGATTACTTCTGTCCAAGTAAAGCTAACAACCTATTCATAAACACATGCTAATAAACGTGCTAGGATTATGCCTATTCCTAGGCCACTCTCTATTTACCATAAAAGGCTAACATGAATGAATGACTCGGAATTCTTACTCCTTCCAGAGGTTAGAAATTCTTTAGACAAAATGGATGGCTGGTCGAAATTGCCCATGGGATGAAGATCACATACATTCAATGCAATCATGCTACTCTACATGCTGAATTCTCATGCTTCTAGCCTACAGATTCCTCTTTAGCAGACCTCTCTTAGATTAGTTACTCATGGTTTTCGAAGAACAAAGGGAGATGGATGGATTGAACATGATTTAAAGAACTCAGTAAAATTAATTGATGAAGAAATGATAAGATGAAGAACTCAACAAAACTATTGATTAAGGAACGACAGAATGAAGAATTCAATAAAACCAATTGATTACTCTTGTAAGAAAGCAATTCACATAAACATTTGTAAACAAACATATGTCAATCCAGAAGCAACAATGAAAGAGAAAAGCAGTAAATGATTTAGAACAACATTTAGAGGAAGCAGAAATTAAATTGGAAAGCGATAAAGGAAAGCAGTAAAGGAAAGCTGTTAATTGCGTGAGGATCTTCCAAGTCGTGAATCGCCTCGGATGAAGGGGAAGATTAGCTGATCTTGGGGATAAATTCAATCAGAAGAGAAGATGGATCTTCTCTTCTTCCTCTCGAATTATCACGCCAAGGGCTTTGTTTCTTCGATCCAACAACCGGGGGAGAAGGATTTCGTCTTCGAGTTCTTCACTATTGAGTTGTGTTTGAATTGAGGGGAATTCAATTGCTTTGATCCTTCATTTAACTCTCTTTATATAGCCTCTAGGTGGTTGCAAAAGGCTGCTCAATAATTGTGGATCACCATTCAATTTTGTGAGGTAGTCAAGCTTGACATGTGGCAGCAGCAGGGAGAGTTGACTACTGGAAAAACTCAGTCAATAAAGACTGTTGACTGGAAAAAAATGCAGCAGCAAAGACTGTTTTATTGCGAGCTCCGCAATTTTTCAGCAATGTTCCTGCAATGTACATTTTAGCTCTTTTTACATCATTTTGCATCTTTTTTCTTTCCTTTTCCAAATAAGCCTTAATTTAGCATCATTTCTCAAATTCTCGCATTTAAGCACACATTAAACTAAATCTTAACAAAAACACTCAAGAATGTACAAGATTTTAAGGTAAATATAGCCCTAAATAATGTACTTTTGGCGAGGTAACAAATATCCTGAAAGTTACATTTATCAGGCCAAAAATTTATAGTACAATTCAAAGTCTTTGTGATTTTGCTAACAAATAAAAGGTTGAAGAAAAGAGAAAGAACTACAAGCACAACATCAAGGGTAATAGAATCTGACACATGTACTGATCCTTCAACAGTAACAGGTGCGACTCTTCCATTAACAGTGAGTATGTGAGGTTGGGTTGAAGAAAAAATAAAGGAAAGATGGGTAGAATTGTTTGTCATGTGATCAGTAGCACCTGTATCACTTATCCATGCATCATTCATAGTAAGATAAGTTTTTGACAGACCTGGATTATCAAGTTTGGCGCAATATGCTGCAACTGTATTTGAAGTAGATGCAATTACTTCCTCATTTGTTGTAGTAGTGCCCGCAACTTGTCCAATTTTCTTCCGAGGTTTCTTTGTAAAATCCCACCATTCAAGATACCCAATAATTTCATAGCAACGTTGTTTGGAATGTCCCTCCTCTCCACAATGAGTGCAAACATAGTTATTTCCTTTAGTGCCAATTTTTTTCCCTTTAGTATGTTGGGAATTTGTAGGGCGCGGGCGAGCAACAAAGTGAACCATACCATCAGGCTGAATCTTAGGTTCCTCCATAGTTTGCCTATGGTTGTGATCCTTGCGAACATATGCGTAACATGACTCAAGATCAAGAGTCGGGTCTTTTCTCAAAATTTCACTTCGAGCTTGATTGAGTTTTGAGTCAAGGCCAACCAAAAAAATATGAACTCTAAGTCGAGCCATATATTTGTGCAACGATATAATTGCAGCAACATTATCTTCTTGTGTTTGAGCTCGAGCATCAATCTCCTGAAATATGGAGATCAGTTCATTACAATATAAGGATAAGTGTAACGACCCAAAATTTTAAACTAAACCCGAGAACGTTACTAACGTTAACTCTTAAATTTTATTTGGAACCAAACGCAATGCTCTGAAAATTTCGGCAGCATAACGACGTAACCACAATAACTACCCAAATATTTAACACCTGAAAAACAGAAAATCTGGAGCATTTCACACTTCAACGAAGAACGACAACAAGTTTATTTCACCTTCCAATCCATCCTAAACATCAAACCAAATAAATTCTAAAAATGCTCAACGAAAATAGCCTTAAGCAAACTGAAACAAATCTTCAACGCCACCCAAGCAACAAAAGAAGGAATAATATAATGAAATAACGACAGTCAGATCACCATTCCAGATCTAACTACTAAAAGTAATGCAAAAGAATAAGCCTAGCAGAACAAACTCCCAATAGGAACGACTAGCTAATCATAAATGCATAAAAGAAATCTAGCTAATTGCCTTTTCACTCAAGCCTCCTCATCAGCATCACCAGGTTCATAACATTCCTCATCACTTGCAAAAAGTTTGCATAATTCGTTGGGGTCATTACATAACACGTACTGGTAAGTAGCTCCTACCTGAGGAGCCACCAAACAACAAACATACATGCATCATAGCAACATGCTTCTCACATCCAACATATAACAATAACTCATAACAACATGCTTAACATCTGAACATAAATATCAACCACATCATGCATAACACCCGCGTCACTGCATACCCATAAACTAACTCGAGCTCTAACAAGCTCTCTCAAACTCCACTGAGTCATCTCTGACTCAACTCTAGCTTCACAAGCTCTCTCAGAATCTACTGAGTTCTCTAAGCCCACTCTCGAACTCCACTGTGTTATCTCAACTCAACTCTCACGACTCTCACGACCCTCACAAGCCCTATGAGACTAACTCCTTCGAGTCACATCGACCCCTGACCATTAATACCCAGGGCCACGACACTTCTCTACGACGCTCAACGTTCGACCCCTGACCATTTGCACCCAAGGCCTCAAACTGTTGCATCGCCCCTTGACCATTTGTACCCGAGGCGCACCGATGACTTACAACATACCCAATCCACTCGTGGCCCTCACAATCCCTTTGAGACTAACTCCTTCGAGTCACATCGACCCCTGACCATTTGTACCTAGGGCCTCGACACTTCTCTGCGGCGCTCAGTGTTCGACCCTTGACCATTTATACTCAAGGCCTCGAACTGTTGCATCACCCTTGGCCATTTGTACCCAAGGTGCACCGATGACTTTGCAACGTGTTGACCCTTCCCGTGGCGCCCAACACTTGCTTAAACCATGGTGACATATCTCCCCTCGACCATTTGTACCCAAGGTGCACTGATATTCACCCTACTTTCCTTAACACTGACCAACCGTACTACCCCTCGACCATTTGTACCCGAGGCGCACTAGTATTCACTCAAAGTTCTCTGTAACCACAAGCTACACTCTTTTCCTTAAGACTGACCAACCGACGGTGACATACTACCCCTCGACCATTTGAACCCGAGGCGCTCTAGTATTCACTCAACGCTCCGTGTAAGCTCAAGTTACACCTTTTCTCACAGTCCCGCTAGACTACATGAACCCTATGTCATGCAACTAGACCAAACTCGAATCCACACAACATGAATATGTACAGCACACCCACAACACATATATCATCCTGTCCAATCAACACATCATACACAAAGAACTTCACCACAATGCAACACACACATCAATGATCGCATCATCAGATCAATATATTCAAAACACAACTCAAATATACTAAGCACTCGGTAGTGCTAAACCCTATCAGAGAAACCATATTCAACAACACACATATTGCTAAGCAGTCATATGTGCTTAGTCTTAACAGAGAACATATATATATCCAGCAACACACAATTATGCTAAGCACTCAGATGTGCGTAGTCTTATCAGGGAATTCATAACTACAAAATATACATTGTTAAGCACTCAGATGTGCTTAGCCTTATCAGAGTGCAACGATAACAAACACAACTCATATAATTCATAGGGTACCGACAATTATTGAAGCAATCAGCATGCTAACATACAACATTCAACAAACATACTCCACAAGTAAGAATTACTTACTTGGAGGACTCCTAAAATAGCCCAAAACTTCCAATACCGTTTAACTCTAACTTCGAACGCTCCGAAAGGAACCTAAGCACAAACATAATTTTTCAGCAATTATGAAACAATTTGCAGCACCTTAAAACAACCTTACAAGGGTGTAAATGAAACCTTACCACCCACAGTTCACTGAAAAAGACCTTAATTCCTTGCTGGTGGTATTCGAAGTTGTTGGAATGGTTCAGAGCTGCAAACAGATGATTCCCACACGTTAGGACCTAAATTACAGGACTCATAAAATTATCGAAAGGGATTAGAACAAGATGTTACTCACTGCTTTACCCAAAAAGAACTCGAACGCGTGATGTTTGTGATCGACGAAGCCTATACCTACAATTCAGAAGTTATTAAGAAATGATTAATCTAAATCTGAGGTCGATTAAGCGTGTGTCGATGGCGAACCTTGTCGAAGAGAAGGAAACCGCTACTAGTCGACGAAAACGGACGGGTGAGGTCTCACCTACAGAAACAAAATGTTTCATGGGCTGTTGGAATGAAAAAGGGAAAATAAATCTGAGAATAAAACTCACCGCCGAAATCCGTCGCCGTCGGAGGTGGGAGTCGTCTGGTTGTTGGCCGAAACGGAGAAAGACGAAGGCTCGATGTTGCGGCGGCACAGATCAGGATCCGTCAAGGTGAGCTCGCTGCAAATCTGGTGTTTACTCGCAACGCCGCAGATGAATCGCGGCGTCGTCCGAGTGTGTCGCCGCCGTCTGCGAACGCCGAAGATTTTTCGTCATCACGTCGCCGCTCGCTCACGTCGTGAATCGTTGATGGAGGCTGAGGTTGGGCTGGAGATTGTCGAAGGGCGCCGCACGCGTGGGTTGCGCTTCTCGCCGATGCCGGAGATGGGAGATGCGAGGGAGAGGATCAGAGGTGAAGCGTTGCTCGTCTGGTGGCGTTGAAGGTGCTGACTGGAGATGGAGGTTGATTGAGAGAGAGGGGGAACGTGGCAGAAGTTTGTTGAAGAGGAAATGGTTTGTGCGGTTCATGAGGAAATGAGGAAGAATTAGTTTTAGGGTTTTTTTTTTCTTTTCTTTTTAATTTAATCCTAACAAAACAAATTAAACCTCATAATACCTTTTCTCAAACTTTAATTTTATTTTTCCTAAACTTAAAAACCCACTAGCTACAAGTTTAAATTTCAATCATTAATTAACCCACCTCATTGCAATTTTCCACAAATTAATTTCCAAGTAACCACTTTTAGTTAAAACAATAACCAAAATAAAAAATTGTCTAATTTTAAAACGCGGGGCGTTACAATAAGGGTCAACCATATTTCTTTGGTTGTTTGAAGCCGTATGAATCGTTGCATAAAGAGAGGGCTAATAGAGTCAATAAGCCAACTCTTAACCTGGTTATTAACAATAAGTCAGGTTTCCGATTTCTTGTCGGTTTTAGTTTGTTTCAAAGTTTTACTAGTAAGGAATCCAGATTTTTTTCGAGCTCCAATACGCATTCTCGCAACGTTTTTGCGACGCGGAGCGGTCGACGTCCCTTCGTTAGACGGGATTTTTACAGGAAATGAAAACAAAACAAGGAGTCGCCACCAATCATTATTAGGCTGTGATTGGTCACCTAAAAGTGGTCAACGAAATCAAAAATAAGGTTCGGGGGTCGTTTGAGTGTAGGGAAGATACTAACACACTACAACATTCCGTTAAAAACGGTAGCCAAAACATTTATCCTAGATTATCCAACTAAATTTTGAAAGGTTCTTAATTTGAGAAAAATAAATAGAATTAAAGTATAAAAAATGTCTCACTTAATCATATCTTAACTTTAAGAATAAAGTAAGAATTTGATATAGTGGGTGGAATCACCCCTTAATTAATTACCCTGTTTTAAATCTTCCTCAAATAATTTAAGGAAAATAGCAACTCAAGAATTTGAGAAAATCTCAACCCGTCATAGGATTTACTGGATAATATTTAAAAGATTAAATTCATTTTGAAAACTTTGGAAAAATCTAATTTTAAAACAAATCAATTTAAATTCATTTGAAATACTAATTTTAAAAATCAATAAAAAGAAGGAAGATTTAATTTACGGAAGACTATTTTGGAAAATCTAATTTTTAAAATCAATAAAAAAAACGAAGATTTAATTTACGGAATGTAAAATAAAAAGGAAGGTAAAATAAGAAGTTGTATTTTTTGGAATTTTTTAGATGAAATTAAAATTAAAATAAATAATATAAAAATAAACAATGAAAAGCAAAATAATGAAATCAGATTTTAAATTAATAAATGACAAATTTGTAAATAAATTGAAAACTTTAAAATTAACTCACATTCTTCATCTTTGTATCCTCCGTCTGTGCATTCCGCCTCTGCAAGCACCGCGTCGTCTGTTGTCTGCGTTCTATCGTTGTCGTCGTGGAAGCTCCGTTCGCGTGATGTGGAGTTCTGCCGTTTGCTCCGCCGAAGTTTGGGGTTGAGAGATGATGAAGGTGATGAGGGAGAGAGATGATAAATAATGAGGAAAGAGAAAATGCAGTAGTTTTTTTTTTTTTATCTTTTGGGAATTCCCAATATTTTGTCTTGCTCTCCTAAAATCCTCCTCTGAATTCCTCCCTCCTCAAAACCTCTATTTTTTTCTCCAACTTCTTCCCCTTTTTCACCTATCCCATCACCCCTATTATAGTGTTTATGAGATCTTTACTTTTCCTAATGGGATTCCCTTTTATCTTTTAGACAAATCCAAATTCGAAATCCTAAATCAAATCTAAAAATCCGAAACCTCAAAATTAAATCCCAAACTAAATTCGAAATTCTAAATCAAATCTAAAAATCCAAAACCTCAAATTAAATCCCAAACTAAATTCTAAAATTGAATTATAAAATTTAAACGTTTTGAAAATTTATCTTGAAAAATCTAATTTTAAAGAAATCAATTTTAAAGATTTAATTGTTTTAAAAATCAATTTGAATTTATCTAACTAAAAAGAATTCTAAAATCGAATTCTAAAATTAAATGTCTTTGGAAATTTATCTTGAAAAATCTAATTTGAAAGCAATCAATTTGAAAGATTTAATTTTTAAAATCAATTTGAATTTATCTTGATCAAATTAAAACTCTAAAATCCAATTCTAAAATTAAACGTTTTTAGAAATTTATCTGGAAAAGTCTAATTTGGAAGAAATCAATTTGAAAGATTAAAAAGAAATTCATTTGAAATATCTTATTTTAAAACCAATTTAGAATCTAATTTTGGGATATTTTGAATATCTAATTTTAAAACCCTAAATCCAAAACGCCAAATCTTAAACCCTAAATCGAAACCCCAAATCTGAAACCCCAAATTGAAACCTCAAATCTCCTTAAATCTGAAACCCTAAATCAAAACCCCAAATCTTCCTAAATCAAAACCCCAAATCTGATAACCCAAAATCAAAACCCCAAATCTCCTTAAATATGAAACCCTAAATTGGAACCCCAAACAAAAACTATAAAACTAAACCTTAAACAAAACGTTTTTGAAACGTCCTTAAACGGGAGAATATTTTTTCCTTGGTGCCTTTTCCCCAAAACCTCGAAAATAACAAGAAAAAGAGGAAAATAGGAGATTAAAGGACTTTAACAATTTAATGAGCGAAATGCCAAAAAACGAGCAAAACTTAGCATAATGATAAACAAGGCCGGAAAAAATACGGTGTCTACAGCTTGCCCCCTTTGTATATCCTTGAAGAATTGAAAGGGTAGACAAATGAATAAGACAAAGTATTTGAGGAGGCCAAAATTTGTTTATCATTAAGAACAATATGAGCCTGGGCTAGTCAACCTACGACCACTAATCTTATATCAGGGCTCAACAGAAATTTAAACGAACCTGCTATTATCAGGCTTCGAACTGCTACCGGGACTTACTCGCAGACATAGGGTTCGATTTAACCAGCAGAAATTTAAACGAACCTACTATTATCAGGCTTCGACCAGCTACCAGGACTTACCCGCAGACATAGAGTTCGATTTAACGAACATAAATTTAAACGGACCTGCTATTATCAGGCTTCGAACTGCTACCGGGACTTACCCACAGACATAGAGTTCGATTTAACCAACAGAAAACAACGGTTTTTGTTTCAAAACTTAGCTGCAAAGTAAAAGACAACGATTTTTATTTCAAAACTTAGTTGTCAAAACAAAAGTCAGCGGTTTTTATTTCAAACTTAGCTGCAAAGTAAAAAACAACGGTTTTTATTTCAAAACTTAGCTGCAAAACAGAAGACAACGGTTTTTATTTCAAAACTTAGTTGTAAAGCAAAAGACAACGATTTTTATTTCAAAACTTAGTTGCAAAGCAAAAGACAACGGTTTTTATTTCAAAACTTAGTTGTCAAAACAAAGGACAGCGGTTTTTATAACTTAGCTGAAAATTATTTGAAAATGACTTTTTTTAGAAATTTTAGAAACTCTCATGAATATATAAAAGTCCTAAATGCATGAATTATGAACTTATGACTGACCTTCAAAAGAGAATGTGATGCAAATGCAAGTTGCAAAAAATGTGATTGACTCGAATGTCTGTTTGCCCTGTGGCATGTGTGAAACAATGCTCGTTAATTCTGAGAAGCAACAATGCAATTGATAATATTATGAAGATATGTCTTGATTTGCTTGGTTTGGCCAACCAATTTCATTTTGAAAGCATGACGCAATGATGCATATGCATGCTAATGGTAGAAAACAAACGTTATGAATGCAACATATAGACATGTGCATTAACAAAATATCATAGCCGCAGCATGTATGCATGAGCATGCTAGAAATAGAGTAACGAATGTCATGAATGCAACATGTATGCATGATATTGATGTTTATGCCTGCTAAGGATAAAATAATAAATGTCATGAATGCAGCATGTGTGCATATGCATGTCAAGGGTAGAAGAATGATTGAATGCAACATGTGTACTTAATACATGTAACAAAATGTCATAAATGCAGCATATATGCATGATATTGATGTTCATGAACGCTAAGGGTAAAAAAATGACTATTGCAACATGTATGTATGATTCATATGATCTACCATCTAGCCATGACATGTTTTTTTTTTTTTTTTTTTTTTTTTTTTGAAGAGATCATGATGTAAATGGTATCAACTTGCATGATTTGTGAAAAAAAATGTGATATCAAAATGACTTCGGTGTTTAATAAAATGATCATCCCTTGTTAAGTTCATCGATCTTATCAAGCTAATATTTAGCAGAGAATCAAATGAAAATGATAGTGTCATCACTGAAGTTTTTTTTTTTTGAATGCTTTCACTTGAGAGGAAAAATGCATGTCAATCATGGATCATTCAACCATATCGAACATACTGAATTTTGGGAAGTGTCTCATGTGCTAGTTTAGAGAACTATCAAAAGTAATTGGTAGTGTTGAACATCTTATCTGATTAAACTGCTTCATGACTTCAGCTTTGTAATGAATAAAAATGTCGGATTACGAGAAAGTGAATTGAGATTTGGAAATATGAGATGAAAACTAGTCAAGAATTAAACTTTTTTTTTTTTTTTTTTTTTACGAAAGAAAGCGAGGGAAAATGTGGTACTCGTATGCTTTTAGAAGACCTCTGGGAGAATAAGAGATTGAGAATATATTCTCATATTTGAGTAAGAGATTAGAAAATGGTTAGTTGGAAAGATAGATGACATGACTCCATTTCCTCGGATAAAAGTTTTGAGAACTAAAGGTAGCTCCTTAAGAAATCATCTCACATGTACTTTCCTTTGAGCAAGCCCGAGATCTTTATCTTGACTTAATCTTGATGTCGCAAAGGTTTATCCTGATGACTTAGCTCAAATGTAGCAAAGGTTAAGGCTTTGCCCCAGTATTGATGCTATTTGTTCAAATTTGGCAAACATGTAGGTTTTGTCCCAATTTAATGACAATTTGATCCATTGTGGCAACGTCATCGGCTTTGCCCCAGTATTAATGATACTTGATCCAATGTGGCAAAGACGTAGGTTTTGTCCCAATTTAGTGACAATTTGATCCAGCGTGGCAACGTCATCGGCTTTGCCTCAGTATTAATGATACTTGATCCAATGTGGCAAAGACGTAGGCTTTGCCCCAGGTTTGCAGAGGTGAGGGCTTTGCCCCAGTTTGATGATGTTCGATCTAGTGTGGCAAAAACGTAGGTTTTGCCCCAGTTTTGCAAAGGTGAGGGCTTTGCCCCAGTTTGATGATGTGCATATGAGATATTTCAAGCCTTTCGGGACGTAGCTGATTGCACCAATCTCAATTTTTAAATTATTTTTTTTAGCAAGAAATGATGCAATAAAATGCTCCAACTTGTTGACGACGGTTCTGCTCTAATATGACAAAGATGAAGGCTCTTCCCAGTATTGTAAGGATGAAGACTTTGCCCCAGTATTGCAAAGGTGAAGGCTTGGCCCCAGTATTGCAAAGGTGGAGGCTTGGCCCCAGTATTGCAAAGATGAAGGCTTTGCCCTAGTATTGCAAAGGTGAAGGCTTTGCCCCAGTATGATGACGTGCAAAAGAGATCTTCCAAGCTTTGTGAGCTGTAGCTTCTTGATCTACTGATTGCACCATTCTTGCAAGTAAGAAATGGTGGGACCACATGCCTCAGCTTGCTGACGTCGGTTTTGCCTTAGTGTGGCAAAGGCGAAGGTTTTGCCCCAGTATTTTAAAGACAAATATTTTGCTTCAATTTGTAGATAGTAATCCTATCTTTGTGTGGTAAAGACTAAGGCTTTGCCCTAGTTTGATGACAATTTGATTAAGAGCGGCCAAGACGAAGGCTTTGCCCCAGCTTATCACTTGGGGAGGAGACATTGCAAGAGTCCTCAAGACGTAGATTTTCATGGCATCATCCTTGCGTTTTTTTTTTTTTTTTTTTTTTTTTTTTTTTAAGAAACGGTGCAACCAAATGTGGAAGATTGACAACGTATAATCTTTCTGATGCAACTCTAGCAGACCTTCCATGTCATTTCTTTATCCATGCTTCTTGGAATCGTGATGATGTTAACCCCGAGCGAAAACTCATTTAAGACCTTAAGATAAGTTCCAAACCTACCAACTCTCTAGCCCTCAAAACCAACATCCTTAGTCATGGAATCAATTTTTAATCGAGGAAAGAAATAGATCAAAGGATAGGAAAAAAGAAGATGAACATATAACCGATGAAACTGGAATAGAGAAGTACATGAGAAATTACAAGTCTTAATTATGAAGCAGTAAGTTACAAGTGTTCAACACCATTTCATTACATTTGAAGCTCTCTTGGTAAATTCCGGTGGATAATTTTGGGAGGATCGCCACATAGTCGAGTGTGACATGCTTAGCAAAAGGCTTGGTCGATAGATAAATGTAGAGGTACACCGTATAAATATAGATGGTGAAATTAACTAGAGATTTTACGGTGAACCTACAACTTGAGTAAGTTGCTTCAAAATTATGTGTGGCAAGCAGGTACAAGATTTTACAGTGAGTAGACTTAGACTCTCACTCTAAGATGGGCTTGCCCCAGTGTGATAATTAGAACACTATTTCATGGGGTATGATGATAGTATAAATTTTAGCACATGAGGGATAATGAAGGTCAGCATAAAACTCTTCTAAAAAATGGAGTTCGACTTAACAATTAAGCTTGAGAAGAGTATTTGAAAGGTCATAAAATGATTGAGACTCGAAATTTTTTCCAATAGAAGAGAAGTGAAAGCAATCATTTTTTCTTTTCATTTTTTTTTTTATCATATTTTTATATTTTCTCCAAATGATGATTCACCATGATATTGTCATTAATCTTTGCTAAGGTTTCAACTAATAAGAACGATCAAATCAATCACAAAGATGATCCAAGTAAACACAAAAGATAAACATTTTTTAGAAAATGACTTGATATGCGAAATAGAATAATGCATGCATGAATATGATGTTATGCAACTGATTTTAATCTTTTTTATTTTAAACTCATCATCCAATAATGAATCAATCTTTATGTATGTATGTGATAAGATGCAACAAATGATTATTTGAAATGTTACCACTTATTATGAAAATGAGTTAATGCAGGCATGATGTTATGCAATTTTTTTATTTTTTATTTTTTTGTTTTTAATGTGAAAATAGCAAATGCATTAAGACCTTTCATGTGCCAACATGGGAGCACCTACATGCCCTTGAAGGTCGACACTACTAGCTCTAAAAATGAAATAAGATTTTTCATTCACCCGCACAGGACATTGACAATCCAATCGAAGGTCGACAATACTAAATCTTAAAGATATGTGACCTAAACTAAATGATGCATGACTCTAAGGATAACTTAAAACTTTTTATTATGTTATTTTTTATGTGTAGGAAAGAATTCTATACCTTGTTTTTAAGAAAGAAAATAAAGTATTTTTATCAAAGAAAACACGAATACTTTTTCCATTTTCTTTTTGAGATTTTGGTTTTTTTTTTAAAGAATAAAATAAATATTAACTCAAACTTAAAAAGATGCAACAATAAATGTAATGAAATGGAAGGACCTGGAAATTAAAATGAATAAAATGACAAATGATGTGACGGTAGAATTCTAATCCTAGAGAGGATAAAAGTCCCCAAATTAATTCGAATGCTAAAGATTAGCAAATGAATTAACCTGAGCGAGAATCTTTCGTGCGCCTATACAGGGGCAATTATATCCCCTTGAAGGTTAACATTACTCGATTCTCAATTCTAATCCTAAAAGGTGTAGCCCGAGTAGGAAGACTTGTGGTTGTGTGTGGAATGCATGACAAAGCTAAACAAGGAAGGAATAAGCGAGAATAGTCAGCAATGGAAATAAAAAATACATAAAAGAACATGACCGAGATAAACATTATTTAGTAGGTACGTGAAATATGCGTGACACACCAAAGATACCTTTTAACGCTAAAAAATAGAAAACTAACAGTTCTAGGATGTATATGAGTGTAATTTAAGCTCTAAACAATCCTAAAGGGAAATGACCCTCAAATTAATTTTAATGTTATAACATAACAAATGAATTAATATGAGCGAGAACTTTTCGTGCGCCTATGCGGGGCAATTAAATCCCCTCGAAAGTCGACACTACTACATTCTCAATTTTAATCTTAAAAGGTATAGCCTGGGTATGTGGCTTGTGATTGTGTGTGTGAGTGACAATACAATAAAAAATAAATTACAATATATAAAGCCAGTTAAATAAAACAATACATAAAAATAAATAAATAAAACAAAAACAAAAAAAAAGACAAAAGAAAATTGGATAAATAAAAGATAAAATGCAATGACCTTGACCCTCTACAAAAAGAAATCCCCAGTGGAGTCGCCATGCTGTCGCAACGTTTTTGCGACGCAGAGCGGCCGACGTCCCTCCGTTAAATGAGTTTTTTATGAGTTTTTTACAGGAAATAAAAACAAAACAAGGAGTCACCACCAATCATTATTAGAGTGTGATTGATCACCTAAAAAGTGGTCTACGAAATAAAAAATAAGGTTCGGGAGTCGTTTGAGTGTAGGGAATGTACTATCACCCTACAACATCCCGTTAAAAACGGTAGCCAAAACATTTATCCTAGATTATCCAACTAAATTTTGAAAGGTCCTCAAATTGAGAAAAATAAATAGAATTAAAGTAAAAAAAATATCTCACTTAATCATATCTTAACTTTAAAAATAAAGTAAGAATTTGATATAGTAGGTGGAATCACCTATAATTAATTATCCTGTTTTAAATCTTCCTCAAATAATTTAAGGAAAATATCAACTCAAGAATTTGAGAAAACCTCAACTCCGTCATAGGATTTACTGGATAATATTTAAAAGATTAAATTCATTTTGAAAACTTTTGGAAAATCTAATTTTAAAACAAATCAATTTAAATTCATTTGAAATACTAATTTTAAAAATCAATAAAAAGAAGGAAGATTTGATTTACGGAAGACTATTTTGGAAAATCTAATTTTTAAAATCAATTTAAATTCCTTTGGAATACTAATTTTAAAAATTAATAAAAAAACGAAGATTTAATTTACGGAATGTAAAATAAAAAAGAAGGTAAAATAAAAAGTTATATTTTTTGAGAATTTTTTAGATGAAATTAAAATTCAAATAAATAATATAAAATAAACAATGAAAAGCAAAATAATGAAATCAGATTTTAAATTAATGAATGACAAATTTGTAAATAAATTGAAAACTTTAAAATTAATTCACATTCTTCATCTTTGCATCCTCCGTCTGTGCATTCCGCCTCTGCAAGCACCGCGTCGTCTGTTGTCTGCGTTCTATCGTTGTCATCGTGGAAGCTCCGTTCGCGTGATGTGGAGTTCTGTCATTTGCTCCGCCGAAGTTTGGGGTTGAAAGACGATGAAGGTGACGAGGGAGGGAGATGATAAATAATGAGGAGGGAGAAAATGCAGGAGTTTTTTTTTTTTTATCTTTTGGGAATTCCCAATATTTTGTATTGCTCTCCTAAAATCCTCCTCCAAATTCCTCTCTCCTCAAAACCTCTATTTTTTTCTCCCACTTCTTTTCTTTTTTCACCTATTGCATCACCTCTGTTTATGAGATCTTTACTTTTCCTAATGGGATTCCCTTTTATCTTTTTAGACAAATCAAAATTTGAAATCCGAAATCAAATCTAAAAATCCGAAATCAAATCTAAAAATCCAAAACCTCAAATTAAATCCCAAACTAAATTCTAAAATTGAATTATAAAATTTAAACGTTTTGAAAATTTATCTTGAAAAATCTAATTTTAAAGAAATCTAATTTTAAAGATTTATTTTTTTTTTAAAATCAATTTGAATTTATCTAACTAAAAAGAATTCTAAAATTAAACGTCTTTGGAAATTTATCTTGAAAAATCTAATTTGAAAGCAATCAATTTGAAAGATTTAATTTTTAAAATCAATTTGAATTTATCTTGATCAAATTAAAACTCTAAAATTCAATTCTAAAATTAAACGGAAATTTATCTTGAAAAGTCTAATTTGAAAGAAAACAATTTGAAAGATTAAATTTTAAATAGAAATTCATTTGAAATATCTAATTTTAAAACCAATTTAGAATCTAATTTTGAGATATTTTGAAGATCTAATTTTAAAACCCTAAATCCAAAACCCCAAATCTGAAACCCTATAACGAAACCCCAATTTTGAACCCTAAATTGAAACCTCAAATCTCCTTAAATCAAAACCCCAAATCTGAAAACTCAAAATCAAAACCCAAAATCTCCTTAAATCTAAAACCCTAAATTGGAACCCCAAACAAAAACTATAAAACTAAACCTCAAACAAAACGTTTTTGAAACGTCCTTAAACGGGAGAAGATTTTTTCCTTGGTGCCTTTTCCCCAAAACCTCGAAAATAACAAGAAAAAGAGGAAAATATGAGATTAAAGGACTTTAACAATTTAATGACCGAAATGCCAAAAAACGGGCAAAACTTAGCATAATGATAAACAAGGCCGGACAAAATACGGTCTCTACACACATCTCCATAACTTGCGACCATTACGAAAAATTTGTATCATCTAGGATGATTCCAGATGGAAATGGAGTATTGTCTTGGACAATTATTCGAGATTCATGAGGGACAATAAAGGAGGAAGAGTTTGTTTTGGTCATGGTTGTAGAAGCGGGGAGGAAAAAAAACTTCGATTTCTACTTTAGTATTGCTCTGATACCATGTAGAAAAGCTAATGGAGAATAATGCTTCGATTATGTTTGATTTCACTAGTTACAACATATATATATATATATATATATATATATATATATATATAAGACATGTACAACAACAAAAACTAGTCTATAGCCTAACTATAAGGCACCTAATTCCATAACTCATTCCTAACCTCAAGATTATTAGTAACAACTAAGTCAATACATGTAACGATCCGACTTTTTATGCCATCACTCTAAAGTCGTTACTAAGAGCATGACGTCAAAAACTCAATAAATAATTTGAAACTATATTTTAGAAATTATGAAAGCAAAATATAAATGTTCAAAGTCAACGTATACTTTTAATTTGGGATCTCAATGAAAACATAAGAACGATTAAATAAGTTCCTTCAAAATAAAATTTAAAACAAAAACTATTCGTTCTAATCTTTAGCAAAACTGTTGGACTGACTCAAATAAATAACGAAATAAATCAATGAAAGCGGAAGCTCTGACTCTAGTGTTCTATGACATCATCAACCGATCTCCTCATCAAGCGCCTGATACGTCCCTAATATTACCTGGAAAAAAAGTTTTAGAAAATAATGAGTATTTTAAATAAAATACTCAGTAAGTAACTGTTGGGATTTATGCCCTAAAGCCTCGTAATTAATTAATAATTATTTGATAATTATTTTATTATTAATATTTGCAATTTATAATATTCATTATATAAATAAAATCCAAGGTTATTAGTGTAATCTTGAACTGTATGTAGTTGACATACGGGAGGATCATGTTCAAGTAATAACCTAAAGGGTCTATAGTATATGGATAAGGTTGGGTGCCTTATCCTGGTAACACTATTGATACAACCCACTTTGTAATTGTTACAAATGATTTGATCCAAATCATTCATGTAGAGACATGTGAGTGGGGGTATCCTATACAATGAGTTTGTATAAGACTGGACCACGAAATATATAATCTCTCTTTATAAATCCGTTATTTGAGAAGATTAGTATTTCACAGGATGAACATATGTGACTCGATCTTAATCTTGAGTGAGTTATGAACTCCTGCCTGTGAGGGCTCGTCCTTTGATTTGTATGGGTGAGAATGGCCTTTATAGCCGATTCAATAAGCCTACCATTTTGGGGACTTGACCAAATAGGGAGTTGGGAACATAAGTTTCACAAGATGGAATTCACTTCTTCCCATATAGGGAAAGTAGATGAGTAGTTCCCTTAAGTGCTGATTTCGGGACTTGAACAATGGGGCCCCACCCTCTCACTGGCCTGAGAGGGACTTGGTTTATGGTTGGATCATAAACAAGTTGTTCATTAGAGAATCAGTGGTACTTAAGGTGTAAGATGTAATTACAGGGGTAAAACGGACTTTTGACCCAGCTGTAATTACGAACAACTCGTGAAGGATCGACTTACATGTAATGGTTATATCCATGGACACAACTTGTCTTACAGTGCATAAGAGTGCAACTCTAGGCCTATAGTGGAGTGACCTAGAGTTAATGAATGAAAGTCAATTAATTAATGAGTTTAATTAATTAATTTTGTATCATTGAAGCTTATAAATCTCTAGGTCCATAAGGTCCCCTTGCTAGCTCATACTAACACTAAAAGAATCAATTTGGTTGAAAGAAAATTTGAAATATTCAAATTAATTAATATATTTGATATATTAAATGTAGAAGAGTAAAATATATTTATTGTATTTGATACATTAAATATTAGAGGAAATAGTTTATGTATATGATACATTAATATTAAAAACTATATACTTATGTTATTTGAATGTGATTCAAATTGGTTTAAAGTATATTATAAAAGATTAATTTTATAATATTTGAATAAGATTCAAATAAATATAAAATACATATTTTAATATATTAGATATTAAAATGTATTTTATAAAATAAAATTAATTCCTAAGAGACTTATTATAAATAAGACATTTAGGTTTAGCCAAAAGGTTGGCCAAACACACCACTCACCCTCTGCAGAGAGAATTGTTCTCTCATTCTTTCAAAGAGCTCCCACAAACCTTGATCCCGTGTTCGAGTCATAGCGAGGAAGATCTCGTGGAAAAAGGAACACAAGAAGATGATTCATCAAAGGTAAAACATAATATGCTTAAACTTGTTTTAGTTTAATTCTAAATAAACCAAAGTAACGATTCCAAACGTTTCCGCTGCGCGGAATGAAGAGTTCATTCCCTTCAGTAACCCCACTACTGGGGACAGGCTCTGCAATCACATGCAACATGAACTGACTGAGACTTCAACTAGTGGGAGCTAAATCTTACTGTTATGTAAATTCTGTTATGGTCATCTAAGTGAACAATTAACCCAATCCCGTAATAACTCTCACAACTACTCGGTATAGTAGACTCCTCTGGAGACTCACCCCTACTGATGGTTAGTTGGCATCCAGTTAGTGGAGCAAAGCCTTAGTCTACTAGGTACCAACATAACTAGGGGGATGAGTGATGAAACTGAGGTCCCTATACAACCAGAGGTGCAGCGAAAGAAGCCTAAAACTGGTTTTGGATCTTCAACAATCAATAAGCAACAAAAGAGGTGCCATCGCATAGCTATCGCACAACAAGGCTGTGTGCGATCGCACATCTTTTAGGAAGCAGCCTATGCGATTTCATGAAGATCGCATAGACCCACTGAGCGATCAGGTTACACACACTTGCATCGCATAGTAACATTATGCGATCAAATAGGTGTCGCTCAGACCTTTGTGCGATCGCACAGCTGCCTGTCCGATCGCACAACTATCACGCAGCAAACCTGTGAGATCGCACAGCTATCGCATAGCTCACTGTGCTATCACACAACCATCGCACAACAACTAAGCTGTCGCATAGCTATCGCATAACCTGTGCGAAGGAAGGCAAAACAAAAAAACATACCTTTTTTTAGCTTTGTCTTCTCGTCTCCGCAACAACCTCCTCTGCAAAATCCTCTGATGCAAGCTGCAATGGAAGCTTGAGACCACCTTCAGAGTAATTCCAGCTATTCTTGGGCCTAGAAGCAGAGTTGAGGGACTCCTTGAATGAAAGAGGTTTTGTCTAAAGTTATGGAGGGAGCAGTGCGATGGAGGAGTGTATGCGATGGAAGTCTTGAGTTTTGAATGACATTCAACAAATCTCAAACTTCAACTAAGCATTAGTCTTCAATTATTGAAGACATTCCCTTTTATACACTCTCGAGCAAGCTTACTGCTTAAGCTTTATAGATTAGTCATGCTTTAATAGATGTCCAACATGCAAGACATGTAAAAATTCATTAACATTTATATATTATTTTAATATTTATTTTAAAATTAATTTATAAATAAATATAATAATATATCTAATTAATTAAAAATTATTTAATTCAATATCAAATATTGATTAAATAATAAGACTAATCCCGGTTTTTCGAAAACCGACTTTTCGCATATGAATCTCTATTCATATTTAGCTCCAATCCCATATTTAAATCATATTTAAATATGTCCAACCTCATCCTCAAAACCGAATTTGAATTTCTTCAAATTCTTTCTTTCACATTGCTACACGGCTTAGTCCAAGCTAACCAGGAGAGCCTAAAGGACCTACAGATCATGAGCTACGATGATACAAGATTATTCGGTTAAACCATTTAACCGACCTAATCAACATTCGTTAACCCCCGAAGACTCCACTAAAGTCCAAGGGTTGCACTCTCTTCACTGTAGATATATTGTGTCCTCTTGATATAACCATCATCAGCGGGTCATTTATACGGTTTAACCCCTGCATTACATCTTGTTTCTTAAGTACCACTGATACCTCTAATGAACAATTGATCTTTAATCCAACCAGCAGATCAGATCTCCCTCTCTGGCCAAGGAGAGGGTGATGCCTCTTGTTCAAGACCCGAAGTCAGCTATTAAGGGAACAACCTCTCTACTATCCCTGAAAGTCCGGTAGAAGTGAATTCCGTCTTGCTAAACTATGTCCCCAACTATCTATTCGAGTTTATCCCCAAGATGGTAGGCTTATTGAGTCGACGATCTGACCACTCTCACCCGTGTAAATCAAAGGATAATCTCGAATAAACAGGAGTTCATAGCGAGCTCAAGATTGAGATCGAGTTACCTAGGTCATCAATATGAAAAAACCGGTCTCTTCAGTAAACGGTGTTATAAAGAGAGAGCGACATAATTTCGCGGTTTAGTCTTATGCAAGCTCATTGAACATGACGCCCTCACTCGCACATCTCCATGTGAAACGATTCGGATCACAACGTTTTGTACAATACAAAGTGAGCCGCATCCAATAGTGTTATCAGGATAAGGTACCCAACGTTATCCTTATACTATAGACCATTTTTGTTGTTTAGTTGAAATTAATCCACAATCATGTCATACATGAAGCTCACGTACTCATACTAACGCCATGGGTGTTTGTTATTGGTATAGGTTAATGCAAACACATTCTCACTTTATTCAATAACAACTTTACTGAATAAACCTCAATAACTCTTTATTGCAAAATAGAATAATTACATTCATACTGTTTACAAACTACGAATTTTAGGACATAAAACCCAACAATGAGTATAATTGTCACTAACTTATCTTGACTGAAAAAATGTGGCATGCAATAATGAGGTCCCACAACATATATGCTCAACATGGTAAATATAACATTATCATCACTTCATTCATAAATTTCTCATCTAACTACATAAAAGTGCTTTCAGAGCTACATACAAAAATTCATAACATTTACATAAAATCGAATCAACATCTCAACCACATATATTCAACATCTCCAAGACAACTATTCAACATCTCAAGATAAAATTAAACCTAAACATACAATCAGAAAATTTCCCAACCTAGCCCGAAGGCTGACCAACAGTAAGGTCATTTACCTTGAAGCGAAGCTCGACAGATACTAAAGTCGCTTACGGAAATTCTTGGTCTCAACCTACAATAATTTTCAGCACTTAATACTACTTTTGAGACTAGTAAAGGTGTTGTAAAATTCGCCCAAAAAGTTAAATAAAGTTTACCTACTCAAAACTCGGCTCATCGTCATTCCTAGGCTAAAATTGTTCCAACCCAAACCTGGTCTCAACACCAAAACGGGGAGGTTCATAAGGTTGAGACAATCCTGAACCATTGAACAATTTCCAACTCAGATATTCAAAAGTTATAAAATTTAGAAAGAATTCGAAAGGAAATTGGAGCCTCGTTACCCACCGAAATTCACTGCGACGTCGTCAAACCTTACTGGACAGAAAGCCTAAAGCCACAAACTCACGATTTCAACACTAGAATGGAATGGGTGTTGGAATTTCAGGACTGAACATATATAATTGAAACTAACTAAATAAAAAACGAAAGAGATTTGAGTTAGAATCAAAGCTTACCCAACAAGACGGTGGCAAAGGGAGGAGGGGTGGCGGAGAGGAGGACGAAGGAGGAGGAGGCGGCGGAGAGGAGGACGAAGGAGGGATGGAAGAGAGACAGCGACGACGATAGAGGGGAAGAGGGAGAGAGAGTGACAGCGACGTTCGGCTGAGCGGAAGGGTGCGACGGGGTTGAGCGGTCGGAGCTGAGGGCAAGGGGATGAAGGGCGAGGGAGAGGGATTTCCTAAGTGGGGCGGCACCTGTGCTGTGTGGGTCTTCTTCACGAAGAAGAAGACCCAAATTTCTCGTTTTATATATATATATATATATATTAATATAATAATAATATTATATTATATTAAATAATAATAATAATAATAATAATAATAATAATATTATTATAAATAACAACTCATTGACCCGATGTTTGATCTAGTCAAATGACTAGCCCTAGCATCTTTTAAGCCCAAATTTCACACGAACCTTCTCTTTAAACCCACTATCGAACCCGACAACAATAAAAATTAAATAAATCTCTCTTACTTGGAGTTCAGGTTGTTACCATACATTAAGTCATTAACTTGTTTACAAATAACCCATTCTCCTTAGATGACTCGTTTCAACAACATAAGTCATTGTGCTTTATGATACTACGAAGTGTAGGGAGGAAGAAAAGAAAACTAACACAAGAAAATAAAGGTGGCATAGAAAAGGGGTATGAAAAAGAGTAAGTTTTAAAGAAATACAAGGAGAAAAAAATCAAAATAAAGAAGTTACAAAGCTCTTATAATATTTAAACTTTTCGTATTATAATGTTTAAAATTAGATATTATGGGTTTCATCTTAAAATCAATTGGCAATGAGAACAATAATCCATGTATTTTATATTGTGAGTGACGTCTCATCATCTTTTCAATGTGGGATGCTCAACATACTCCTCAAGATAGTGTCTTTTTGGGTTTACCATTTTTGGGTCGGATCTCATTTTTGGACCGAATACCCGTTTGAACCGGCCTTTGATACCATATTAAAGTGAAGTCTTTTCATCTTTTCAATGTGAGATCTCAATATTTACATTCTTTTAGTTACTTATAGTTATTCAAAATTTAAAAATAACATATTTGAAAATTAGAGAAATAGATTAAAAAAAAAAAAAATTCATTTTTTCCCTCTAATTATGTGGGGTACGAGAATTTGAAGTTTGACCTTCCCACCTTAAAAAAAAAAAAAAAATAATAAATATCAATTACGATTGAGTTTCCACCCTTTCTTATCTCTTTAATACACTAGTTGGCATTCCTATGGCATATATTTCAAAGTTTGAAAATAATTTTATTATAAAATTTAAAAATTATATAATCAAATTTGAAAAATAAAAAAGTAAACATGACTTTTATTATTTAAATTTGAAACTAAAGTATATTATTATTTGTTGAACTCGTCACTTTCAATGAGAAAAGAAATTACAATAGCACAGGTAAAAATAAAAATAATGATAAATTTTAGTTTCAAGTTTTAATTAATTAATTATTATTATTATTTTTTTAAGAAGTTGAAGTTTTAATAATTAAAAATCATGTTTACTTTTCATTTTTTTTTAAAATTTGATCGAATTGAGAAGAATAAAGCAAATGTATGGGAATATTATAAGGTATGAATTCCAACAACAATACTTTGTTTTTTTTTCTTATTTATTATTTTTTGTAATATAAACAACTAATTTAGTCAAAGGTATTTTTGAATTTTCTATATAATAGAAAAATGCAAAATATTTATTGTTTTTTGTTCGACTCCATCCAACATGTATAATAAACTTCATGTTTCGTAGACAAATAATTTGTTAACATTGTCTTCTCTATAGGTGTGTTATCTTAGCCAATGGACTTTTTCTTAAATGGTATATGTTAGGGGGACATCGTGATAGGGTGAGGTCAACATAACGCTAGCCCCTAACGTCACGCCTATGTCACGCCCTAATCCCCAAAATTAGAGGTTACTGAACTCGGTTTGGGTTCGACAGGAGGACAGGAATGACCGGGTAATATCTGTGACAGCACCTAGACAAACATACGATCGTCGCCGCCACAGCGACGGATGGACCGACCAACACTGTCCTAAGTGCTCAGTCTGGCAAACGACGTCAGTCCTCTCATCATCATGAGAGGGGCGACCGATCCCAATTGACACGTGCACTCCATACACCACTATATAAAGAAGTGTCATCTTTCTTTATCAAGTAAGTGAAATTCTCTTACTCAAATGCAACACTTGCTAATTCCACTCCTGCTCGGCTTCGCACAACCCTCTGACTGACTTAAGCATCAGAGCGTGTTGGACCGAGCTCCACACCGGTGCAAGTTTACTTCAGTTCCTCTTTGCGGGTCCGCTCGGAACCCACACTGATCGAATGAGACCGACCTGAAGGGAAGATCCAGATTTTTGCATCAACCGTATATATTTTTAATCATATATATTAGTACAATTCTACACATTCAACTAATTGGTAGAGAGAACGTTGTAAGATCTTTCCACTAATGAGTGTGGTGTCTTATCAAAGTAATCTCGACGATCAAGGTTAGAAAATCGTGGAGACAAGCAGTGATGCAAACCAAATTCATTATATCGAATTTGGCTTGTGGAAATGTGATCAATAACGAATTATCACTGATACTTTTAATTAATTCTACGATTTTAGGAGGAAGAGAAGAATAAGTAAAGCAAACAGAGATGATCACAAATAATAGTCTTTCACTGTACATTTAGTGATCACGCCATAACCCTTCCTATAGGCATACTTTACAACTAAGTCAAATAAGTTACAACCTAAATAACAATAATTGTAACAAATTGGCTCTCTCAAGCCAACAAAGATTGAAGAACAAACATTGAGCTTGTAAAACCATGATAGGAAGCTAGAAGCATAAAGAGGCTTTGTCAAAATATAAGCTATTTGAGTAGTGGTAGGAAGATGATAAATACAAAGCTTCTTCCCTAAAACCAAATCTCTAACAAAGTAAATGTCTATTTCAACATATTTCGTACGAGAATGTAAAACATGATTTACACTCAAATGAACAACACTCAGATTATCACACCACAAAGTAGGCGGTTGAAGAAGACAAATCCGTAACTCACAAAACAAAGATTTTAACCACATTAACTCAATAGATGCATGGGCAAGACTTCGATATTCAACTTTAGTGCTGGATCGGGAGATGATACTCTGCTTCTTTGAAGACCATTGAATCAAATTACCTAAAAAATAAATGCAATAACCAAAGGTAGACTTTCAGTCATCAGGATCAGCATCCCAATCAGCATCAACATAGCCCTAAAGATGCAATTCTTTTGGTTTGTAAATCATCAAACCATGATTTAGAGCACCCTTGAGATAACGAATAATTATTTTAACAACTTGTCAATATGAAACAGTAGGAGCATGCATAAATTGACAGACTTTGTTCACACTATACGTAATTTCACGATGAGTCAATGTTACATATTGAAGAGCACCCACAATACTTTAATACAATCGAACATCCAAAAACTTCTCACCATGAAAAACAGACAAGATGAAACCTATAATCATCGGAGTATTAATAGGCTTTGTTTGATGCATATTCGTTTTAAAAAGTAAACCACATACATATTTACATTGAGACAAAAATAAACCACCAGACAGAATGACAATCACTTCAACTAAAAAAAAAAAAACTCAATACACAAAGATCCTTAAGAGAAGGTTTGATTCAACAAAAATATAAGACGTTCTATTGCAAAAGAATCACTTCCAGTAATCACAATATCATCAACATAAATAAATACATAGCATTGAAACACATTTCAAATTACGGATCAACAAGGATGAGTCTGCTTTTCAATTAACAAAACCAAGAGAATGAAGGAAAATACTTAACCTTTCAAACCAAACACAGGGAGCCTGTTTGAGGCCATACAAAGATTTTTTCAACCGACACTTTATGCGGATGAAGCGAAGAGATCATACCTGGTGGTTGTGACATAAACACCTTCTGACTAAGGTGACCATTCAAAAAGGCATTGTTGATGTCATCTTGCTGGATTTTTTAGCCATAATACAAGGCTAGGGTGAAGAGAACACGAATTGTCATCGGTTTAAGAACGAGACTGAATGTCTCTATGTAGTCAAAATAAGCCTCTCGATGAAATCCCTTTGCAACTAGTCGGGCCTTATAATGAGCAATAAATCTATCAGTGTTCCTTTTTATCTTGAACACCCACTTGCAACCAATGATTTTCTTTGTAATTGGAGGAGTTTCCAATGATCATGTATCATTTTTAACCAAGGCAGCATACTCTTCCTTCATAGCTTTTACCCAATTTTTAACCAAGGCTCCACCTCAACATATTTCGTAAGAAGAACCTTAGGCTTACAAATTCTAGCATTTGCTCGAGTCATCATCAGATGAAGATTATCAACAACCACACTAGAGGACATAGGAACAAGTGTGTTCAAAAAATTGGTTGATGAATCTTTGGATGACGAGGCAGTCGAAGGTGAAGATGTCATTTCGTTTGAAAGCGGAGAAGAAGAAGCCGAATGTGAGGCTTCATGTAAGGGATATGTAGAGGAAATGTGTGAAAATAAAGGTTAAGAAGATGAAGGGAGAATATCATCACGTGGGGTAGTACTTGAAGATAAGATAAGTGAAGAAAAAAATTGTTGGTGATGGGTCAATTCATTGGCACAAGAAGACAAACCACCATTATGACTAGTGGGACAAGGCAAGGAAGGTACAAGAAAGAGGTTGCAAGAAAAACATTTTCATAAAAAATGGCATGCCTTGAGATAAACAATCTACCACATGAATCAAGACATTTATATCCGTTATGTTGAGTATATATCCAAGGAATAAACAAGGAGTAGACCGAGACTCAATTTTATGTTTGTTATATGCCCTCAAAGATGGATAACATAAACAACCAAAGATCTTGAAAAAAGAATAGTTTGGTTTGATGTCAAAAGTTTTTCCAAGGGCGAAGCTTGTTGATGGACTATAGTAGGAAGACGATTAATTAGATAAGTCGAATGCATCATCCCAAAATCTAGAGATAAAGAAGGATGAGACAACAAAGTAAAACTCATGTCCACTATTTGACGATGTTTTCTTTCAACAATCTCCTTTTGTTGAGAAGTATAAGGACAAGTTAATCTATGTTCTATACCGTTGGATTTAAGAAAATGAATGAAGAAACAGAATTCACCCCTCCATCGGTTTGCAAACGAAGGATGGACTTCCCAAGAAGCTTCTTAACATGAGCTTTAAATAGGAAAAAAACAGATAAAGCTTCAGATTTTGTATTTAAAAAGTAGATCCAAGTAAAACAAGAATAAACATCAACAAAACTAACATCGTAACGAAACCCATTCCTAGAAGTTTGAAAAGTCGGACTCCAAACATCGGCAACAACTAATTGAAGAGGAGCAGTGTAGACAGTTAACGACTTAGAAAAAAGGTAAATTATGGCTCTTTCCTATGGCACACGCACGACAAACAGTAGGACTTTTATTAGAAGAAAAAGGAACGTTACAAGACTTCAATATACCATGAAAAGTAGATACGTCCGGATGACCTAAACGATCATGCCACAAAGTAAAAAGAAGTACATGACTCACAACCTTTAGACAGAGTAATATGAAGAACTTGAGAATGAGTGATTGGGGATGAACAACCACGAGAGGGCACTGATCGAGAGAGTTTTGAATGAGCTTTTTCCAAGTTGAAACTGTATAGTCCATCAATTAATTTTCCTTGAAGAATAATCTTGCCACTGGTTATATCATTCACAAAATAATGAAACATATGAAATTCAAAGTAAATACTATTGTCATTGGAAAATTGACTCACACTGATTAAGTTTTTGGTGATGAGAGGAACATGTAGGAAATAATTGAGATGAAACAAAAAATTAGAAGAAGATTTAAAAGTAGAAGAACCAATGTTTTGAACATTCAAACCTGTTCCGTTGCCCACATGGACCTTAGTAACTCCAAGATATTATGGATGCAAATTCAAATTGGCAAGATCATTTGTGTCATGGTTTGAAGCCCCTGAATCTGGATACCACTGATTGTCTTTATTCAACTCATGTTGTAGAACATCGGCATAAACTTGTTGTGAATGAGGGAAGTAATGTGAACCCAGGCCTGAATTCATCGAGGACTGCCCATAGGAGGAAGAAGACGCCTGATTATTCGAATGACCATTGGGTTCCTAATACGCTCGTTCAAACCTCAAGGGACAATGAACAACGATATGACCAAGTTGTCTGCAAAGTTGACATTTTGGTGTATTATTTGAATTCCTTCGCCTAGTTGATCTAGACCCCTGATTCTTCCCTTTTCGATTACAATTAGAAATTCCAAAGCAAGATGAGTCAGAACTTTGTTGGGGTTGAGATTGAATAACAAGATTGACTGAAGGCAAAGAACCCATATTTATCGAAGAATTTCGTAGGAGACGACTTTCTTGCGTCGAGAGCAATGAATAAACCTTATGTAGGGAATGAGTCGTATCATTTCCAGAGAGAACAAAGACCTTCGGGTCATATTCCGGACCTACGCCTTTGAGGATGTACATCACATGATCATCATGATGGTTTTTCTTTCTGGTCGTTGTCAAGGAATCTACGAGAGTCTTGATTTTGGAAAACTAATCTTGAAGACTCAGATTACCTTACTTTAGAGTCTCAAGCTTCGATTTCAACTCCATCGCCCGAGCAAGATTTCGAGAAGAAAAGCGAGAAGGGAGAAAAGACCAGACCTCGCTTGATTTCTGACAATCAAGCATTTTAGAGACTAGTGTATTCGTCATTGAACTAATCAACCACACCGTAATAAGATTATCTTGCTGAATCTAGTGTTGGTGGGCAGGATTGATCAATTTTATCAATTCATCAGCAAGCGAGAGAAAATTCGGAGGAGACTCTTCATCTTCATTGACAAAATTGGATAAGCCATAATCGCGAAGTGTCTTAAGAACTTGAAATTTACACAGAAGAAAATTATCATCATCAAACTTGGTAATGGTAGACTTGGTTACTGGATTGACAATTTTTAAAGAAGGAGAATAACTTACCAGATCTGAAGAAAAAGAAGCCATGACGGAAAAAAAAATTGATTCTAAAGGGTCGTCGGACCTATTACAATTCTACGATTTTAAGAGGGAGAGAAGTATAAGTAAAGCAAAAAGAGATGATCACAAATAATAGTCTTTCACTGTACATTTAGTGAGCACACCATAGCCTTTTTATATAGACATAGTACAACTAAGGTCACATTTACCTCCCTCCAACCTAATGAATCAATGGTAATTATCACGGTGGGACCCACATCCCATTACCCCATTTCTCTACCACATTGGGGGTGTTCAATGGAATTACCCAAAAAAAATTTTGTTTATTTTTTTCATGTTTGCCCTTTTCTCTCTCTTCCTTTAAATTCTCACTATCATCTCCTTCAATTTCTTTTTCATTTCACCTTCTTCTTCCTTTCACATCCTTCTTCCTTTCACACTCTTTTTCCTTTATTCTTCTCCCATACTCCGGCCAACCTCATCGCCACCGCCCACCTCACTACGGCCAATATCGCCGCCGCCGCCAACCTCATTCCGGCCCGCCGCCGCCGCACATATGTTAGATTTTTTTTTAATTTTATTTTTTATTTTTAGCTTTTCTTATTCTTTCCCTTTCAAGCAATGAATTTCATTTTTCTTTCTCTTTAAAGAAATGAGTTTTCGTTTTCTTTCTCTTCCAAGGAGTGAGTTTTCTTTTTCTTTCTACAAATCTCTTCTTCGCCAATCTCATTTCTCTTTTTTCTCCACAAGTTTTTTAATAAAAAACTTGTGGAAAAAAAAAGAAAAACCCATTTTGATAAAAAAAAAAAAAAAAAAATGAAGAAATTGTTGGTATTGGATAAAAGATGAACAAATTGTGGAGAAAAGAGAGAAACTCATTACTTTAATGTTGAAACCCTTGAAAATGAGGGGTTGTTTTTCTTCTGCGAGGAAGAAACATAAATGGATTAATGGAGGAGGGAAGAGATTGAAGCTCCAATGACGAAAAACGAAGAAAGAAGAGAGAATAAACGGAGGGAAGTGAAGATTCATTTTAAAAAAATGGGTCTACGAGTATCCACATGAGCCTCCACACGAGTCTTCACACGAATAACGCTTGAAAAACGAGTCAACACACGATTCTGAGTATCCACACGAGTAACGCTCAGAAAATGAGTAACCACACGATTCTGAACACGATTAAAGCAAAATGGTATTATGGTAAATTCACGAATGATTACGTGGAAGTAAACATCATCAATGAAATTCAGATTACGTTAAATCTATTACGGAGTGGTAAACATGGCCTAAGTCAAATAAGTTACCACCTAAATAACAATAATTGTAACAAACAGACTCAATCTTAACAATTTTTTAACCTCATAACAACCTAATTTCCCACCGGCTCTCGTAATAACTAAATATATTTTTAAAGGAGGGGTTAAGAGATTGTACCTTTTTGATGAAAAATACATGTAGAATGGACTCCACTAGATGTTCTCAACTAAATTTAATCTATGTTGAACTAATGTGTGAAGTCTTTGGGAGAATGAACGATAAAGAAAACTATTCTTCCATCAATATGACTGGTGTACAAATGGAGGTGAAGGCCTTGCACCGGTGTCGTGCTAAACCATGGACTCAGACGATCAAGTTAGTAATCGTATTATGAAAAGTTTAGAGAGAGTATAACGAGAGTGAATTTGACTTTAACCCTTCCTTCTATCGATCCTATATATATATATATATATATGTACTCTTGCCATATATGACCGTTGAATCCTTTACTTGGCAGTTTCGTGTACTTAAGTCGGGTCTTTATTACGGCTTACGAAATGGTCGATAATTTATCATGGTGTAACCGATTCTGAGGGTCAGTTTCTACACGGCTTGGCAGAGTCCATAGAGGTCGACCATGTTCACTAGGGCTGACCCTGTTGGGTTTTATGTCCTAAAACTCGTAGTTTTTAAACTGTATGAATGTAAATATTATATTTCAATAAAGTTGTTATTGAATTTTAGTGAATTTTGTTTGTATTAACCTATACCAATAACTAACACCCATGGCGATAGTGTGAGTACTTGAACTTCATGTGTGACATGAATGTGAATCAAGTTCAAGTAGACAGCCAAAATGGTCTATAGTATAGAGATAAGGCTGAGTACCTTATCCTGGGGACACTATTGGACGCGACTCACTTTGTATAGTACAAAACGATGTGATTCGAATCGTTTCATGTAGAGACATGTGAGTGAGGGCGTCCTGTGCAATGAGTTTGCACAAGACCGAACCAAGAAATAAAATCGCTCTTTCTTTATAACACCGTTTACTGTAAAGACCGGTTTTTTCATATGATGACTTATGTAACTCGATCTCAATCCTGAGCTCATTATGAACTCCTGTTTATTCGACCTTATCCTTTGACTTGTACGGGTGAGAGTGGCCTTATCGCCGACTCAATAAGCCTACCATCTTGGGGATAAGATCGAATAAGTGGCTCGGGACATAGTTGTGCGAGATGGAATTCACTCCTACCCGCTTTAAGGGTTAGTAGAGAGGTTGTTCCCTTAAGTGCTGACTCCAGGTCTTGAACAGTGGGCCCATCCTCTCCTGATCAGGGAGGAATCTGATTTGATGGTTGGACCACAAATCAATTGTTCATTAGAGGTGTCAGTGGTACTTAAGGAACAAGATATAATACAAGGGTTAAACGGTATAAATGACCCGTTGTGATTATGAACGACCTGTGAAGGATCGACTTACTGATGATAGCTATATCAACAGGACACAATATATCTACAGTGAGGAGAGTGCAGCCCTTGGACTTTAGTGGAGTCTCCGGGGGTTAACGAATGTTGGTTAGTTCGGTTGAAAGAGTTTTGACCTGATAATCTCGTATCGTTGGAGCTCATGATCTGTAGGTCCTTACGGTTCTCCTGGCTAGCTCGGATAAAGCCGTGAAACAATATAAAAGAAAAGAAAAGAATTTGAATCGTTCAAATTCGGGTTTGTGGAAGAAGGTTAGACATATTTAAATATGATTTAAATATGGACATATTTAAATATGATTTAAATATGAGATTGGTCTGAATACATGAATAGGATTCATGTGCAAAAAGTCGGTTTTCGGAAAACCGGGTTTAATTATATTATTTAATTAATATTTGATATTGAATTAAATAATATTAATTAATATATATTTTTTTTATTAATTAAAAAGTTTAATTAATAAAATAATAATTATTATTTTTAATAATAATAATAATAATATATATACAGTGGATATATAAGATCAGATCAATTATATAAAAAAAAAAAAAAAAAAGTGCTTAGTGAACTTTGGGGTTCTCAAATGAAATGTGAATTTCATTTTTGAACTTCTCTCTCTCTATCTCTTCCGTCTTCTTCCTCTCTGCTCTCAGAAGAAAATAGTTTTCTTCAGTGGAGCTTCTTCTTCCTTTTCTTTTGTAAAAGGAGTCCCACTACTCCGTTTCTCAGCCCGAGGATAGCGGGATTACCGTGGGTGGTCCACGAAGATTTCGTGAGAAGGATCGGTGAGCTCGTGAGGAGCTTCTGGCGGTGAATTTGGAGAAATACGAACGACAAGGGTATGTGTTCTAATTTCTCTTTTTCATTGCTTTTGCATGTTTCCATTTGTTTAAATTGATGAAATTAGAGTGTCTATGATCCAAATTCGCTTCCGCTGCGTGCCATGCGCTCCATCAATTGGTATCAGAGCGTTTTTGGCCACTCAATTTCAATCAATTTAAGTTATGGTGGGTTTTTATTTAGAAATTGTTTCTGAATGGATGTCTAAAGTGAATATCGATTTTGGCATAGTTTCTATTTGAATTTCATTATTTGTAATTGCCCGAGATTGTATGGGCTTTAATGTGTGCTAAAGAGTCTGTATTTTTAGAGTCATTATGGTCCATATAGGGTTCTTTGTGAAAGAAGTTTGAGTTTGAAACTCGCCGAAATGTTCGGTGTAATTTCAAACTCGTTCTGGGCAATACGAGGAGAAATTCAAAGAGTTTTTGGCCGAAGCGTTCGGAGGAAGCAAGTTGGTCAAAGGCGGTGCGAAGAGTTCGAAGTCCGCTCAAGACGTAGCTTGTTGATCAAGCTTGTAATAAATTAGTTATTGCTTGTTAAATGCCAAAATCGATCCACTTTAGTGTGTTTAATTAATTATGCATTGCGAATGTATGTTTTAATTAAATTCCATGTTTGTATGTGCATAACGTATGCCATATAGATTTAAAATCCCACCGTAGGAAGCATGCTTCATGCATTGAAAATATGTTATAAGTGTTATAATATATTGTATGCATATTTGGCAATTCATGAGTTTTGATATAAAAGTTATATTAATTCATGAATTAGTTGTTGTTAGTTCAATAGAATAATTGATATAAGTGTTATATTAATTATGAAATTGAATGAACAACATAGGTTGCCCTAATTTTATGCACATGGTATATTATAAGTGTTATAATGTATAGGATGCATGCTTAATTCATGAGAATTGATATAAGTGTTATATTAATTTATGAATTAGGAGTTGTATATTTAAAAACATAATCGATATAATTGTTATATTAATTATGAAATTAAATATTCAACTTGTCATGCCTTAGTGATGCATGTTTGAGAAGCATGTAGAAGTTTGTTGTAGTAAGTCTTAGTTTTGCAAAGCGTTGTAAAATTGGCATAGACTTTTAAAATCTATAACAAAGACAAAGGCATGCTCACTTAGGGTTGAATGTATCGTTCCGTTTCATTAGATGAATAGGTCGATATCTTGTAAATGCTAAGGTTACAAGAAACTCACCCGGGGACATCCTGTTCGAGGTTGGAGGTATTTAAGCTGACGGTTTACGGAACACCTCCTACCTGGGGACCATCCGGTACTTGAGTAAAGTTAACCCGACTTTATGAGCATGCGTGAGTGGTGTGAGGTAATAAAGTGTTTATCACCTAGACATCATAGGTAAAAGTTTGTTTTACCTAGACTTAGATCTTATTGTCTTAGCCGGATAATGCCTGAGTAATTTACCCATTCCGTCTTAAAATACTTAGTAGAGGTGTTGAGAAGGTATATATGATATGTCCCTCTTCTCCTACGTTCTCTGTCAAGTTCACACCGTGAGAATTATGCTCGGCCTCGTGATGTCAATAGGGCATCCCCATTCGGATGGTATTTGCATAATTCAAGAGCAAGGTGAATGGAGAAAGTATTTATAGTAAGTGGGAGAAGGAAGTATGTCAATACATCCTGCGGTCTCCTCCATTGGATTGAACCGTGAGATTCCTATGTTCTGCCTGCTAGGTGCCCACAAGTGGTACCGATCCATTCGGAGGGCCGTTTCATAGAAATCGGAACATCTCAATCACCATTTATGGATAAAGAAACATAGAGCCATTCCCAACTTTGACATTTCCATTCGGTTGCATCGTTTGGGCCGCCCTATGAATTCTAAAAATGGAGGGTCACACTTACGAGATTTGCTAAGGAGTTAGTAAATCTTGACCAAACAGCGATAACTAAGATGGTATAGGAATATGAGATATTCTGGTATTAGCATTTAGTCAAGAATGTCTTGATTCAGTGAAGGAATGCTTGACTGCCCCTCGGTAGCGACCATTCTGACCCACTGAAGTATCGTTGCAGTTTAATAATGAGTTTTGGGTACATTATTATTCTTTGCTAAATTCTTGATTGGTGTATAAATTAGGTTAAAACCTTTTCACTAATATTTTTTCATTCTCTTTTCAGCATGTCTAGCTCTTTTATTCACTTACTAGCTTCCGATAAGTTAACCGGCGATAACTACGCGACCTGGAAATCGAACTTGAATACGATTCTCGTTCTAGATGATATAAGGTTCGTCTTATCAGAGGATTGTCCTCCCCCTCCTAGCTCGGATGCGACTCGAACTGTTCGAGAAGCATATGATAGATGGACAAGGGCTAATGATAAAGCCCGAGTCTATATCTTAGCCAGCATATCTGATGTGTTAGCTAAGAAGCACGAGGATATGGTTTCTGCTAAAGAAATCATGTCTTCATTACAGGAGATGTTTGGACTACCGTCCTCATCGGTCTGTCATGAAGCCCTCAAATACGTTTACAACTCTCGCAGGAAAGAGGGTACCTCTGTTAGGGAGCATGTCCTTAACATGATGGTCCACTTTAATGTGGCGGAAGTAAACGGAGCTACTATTGATGAGTCAAGTCAAGTAAGCTTTATCATGGAATCTCTTCCGAAGAGTTTCCTTCAGTTCAGAACCAATTTGGTAATGAACAAGATAAAGTATAATTTGACTTCTCTCCTCAGCGAGCTACAGACCTATCAGTCCCTTCACACTTCTAAAGGAAAAGAGAAAGAGGCAAACGTTGTCACTTCTAGGAAATTCCAAAAGGGGTCGTCTTCAGGGAGTAGGTCTGAACTTTCTTCCATTAAGAATAAGAGTATTCAAAAGAAGAAGAAAGATAAAAGGAAGGGAAAAACACCTGCTACTACTAAGAGCAAGACTAGATCTGCAGACAAAGGAAAATGTTTCCATTGTGGTGTAGATGGGCACTGGAAACGGAATTGCCCAAAGTATCTTGCAGAGAAAAAGGCTGAGAAGGAAAGACAAGGTAAATATGATTTATTTGTTGTCGAAACATGTTTAGTAGAACATGATTGTCATACCTGGATACTTGATTCAGGAGCTACTAACCATGTTTGTTCTTTTCAGGAAACTAGTTCTTGGCAGCCACTTTCTCGCGGTGAGATAACTCTCAGAGTTGGAACTGGAGAGGTTGTCTCAGCTGAAGCAGTGGGAGCTGTAAAGTTATTGTATAGAGATAGTTTCATTTTACTAGAAAATGTACTCCTGGTTCCTACCTTCCAGAGGAATCTTGTATCTATATCTTGTTTGTTAGAACAGTTGTATAAAGTATCTTTTGTTCATAATGAAGCGTTCATTAGCAAAAGAGGTGTACGTATTTGTTCTGCGAAACTTGAAAACAACTTGTATGTGTTAAGACCAACCGAAGCCAAAGCTATTTTGAACACTGAAATGTTTAAAACAGCTGAGACTCAAACTAAAAGGCAGAAACTTTCTCCAAGTACTTATCTTTAGCACTTAAGACTAGGTCACATTAATCTCAATAGGATTGGGAGATTGGTTAAGAGTGGTCTCCTAAATCGTTTAGAGGACAACTCTTTATCGCCATGTGAGTCTTGTCTTGAGGGCAAAATGACCAAACGATCTTTTTCTGAAAAAGGTCATAGGTCCAAAGAACCTCTAGAAATCGTGCATTCGGATCTCTGCGGTCCTTTGAATGTCAAAGCACGAGGAGGGTATGAATATTTCATCAGTTTCATTGATGATTATTCTAGGTACGGTTATCTTTATCTAATGCATCATAAGTCCAAAGCTCTTGAAAAGTTCAAAGAGTATAAGGCAGAGGTTGAGAACACATTAGGTAAATCGATAAAAACACTTCGATCAGATCGAGCTGGAGAGTATATGGATTTAAGATTCCAGGACTATATGATAGAACATGGAATAGTATCTCAACTCTCAGCGCCAGGAACACCACAGCAGAATGGTGTGTCCGAGAGGAGAAATAGAACCCTGTTAGACATGGTTCGATCTATGATGAGTTATGCTCATTTGCCTAGTTCGTTTTGGGGATATGCTGTAGAGACTGCAGTATATATTTTGAACATGGTTCCCTCTAAAAGTATTTCTGAAACACCTTATGAGTTATGGAGAGGGCGTAAAGGTAGTTTACGTCACTTCAGAATTTGGGGGTGTCCGGCACATGTGCTAGTACCCAATCCAAAGAAGTTGGAACATCGTTCAAAATTGTGCCTATTTGTAGGTTACCCCAAGGAAACGAAAGGTGGTCTATTTTACGATCCTCATGAGAACAAGGTACTAGTATCGACTAATGCCACGTTCTTAGAGGAAGACCACATGAGAGATCATCAACCGTCGAGCAAAATTGTTTTGTCCGAATTTTCCAGAAAAGCTACAGACGGATCAACAAAGGTTGTTGATCAGGCTGGTTCTTCTCAAGAGTTGAGAAAGCCTCGACGCAGTGGGAGGGATGTAAGACAGCCTGACCGCTACATTGGCTTGTCTGAAACTCAAGTCGTCATACCTGATGATGGCGTTGAGGATCCATTGACCTTTAAACAGGCAATGAATGACATAGACAAAGACCAGTGGCTTAAAGCCATGGATCTCGAAATGGAGTCTATGTACTTCAATTCGGTCTGGGATCTTGTAGACCAACCAGATAGTGAAAGACCTATCGGTTGCAAGTGGATCTACAAGAGAAAACGAGACCAAGCCGGTAAGGTGCAAACCTTTAAGGCTCGACTTGTGGCAAAAGGTTATTCCCAAAGAGAAGGGGTGGACTATGAAGAAATCTTTTCTCCTGTTGCCATGTTAAAGTCGATTAGAATACTCTTATCCATTGCTACATTTTATGATTATGAAATCTGGCAAATGGATGTCAAGACTGCCTTTCTGAATGGTAATCTTGAGGAGAGTATCTATATGGCTCAACCAGAGGGATTCATACTTCAGGGTCAAGAGCAAAAGGTTTGCAAGCTTAATCGATCCATTTATGGGTTGAAGCAAGCATCTAGATCCTGGAATATAAGGTTTGATACGGCGATCAAATCTTATGGCTTTGAACAAAATATTGACGAACCTTGTGTTTACAAGAAAGTAGTCAATACTGTTGTAGCTTTGTTAGTCTTGTATGTAGACGATATACTACTCATTGGGAATGATGTAGGGTTCCTAACTGACGTTAAGAATTGGCTAGCGACCCAATTCCAAATGAAAGAATTGGGAGAGGCTCAGTTTGTTCTAGGGATTCAGATCATAAGGAATCGTAAGAACAAAGTGCTAGCGTTGTCTCAAGCATCTTATATTGACAAGGTGTTGTCAAGATATTCGATGCAGAATTCTAAGAAAGGTTCGCTGCCTTTTAGGCATGGAATTCACTTGTCTAAGGAACAGTCTCCTAAGACACCTCAAGAGGTTGAGGATATGAGACGAATTCCCTATGTATCTGCAGTTGGTAGTCTCATGTACGCTATGTTGTGTACAAGACCCGACATCTGCTATGCAGTAGGAATTGTCAGTAGGTTCCAGTCCAATCCAGGATATGATCACTGGACAGCCGTTAAACACGTCCTCAAGTATCTTAGGAGAACGAGAGACTTTGTGCTTGTGTATGGCGCGAAGGATTTGATCCTTGCAGGATACACTGACTCTGATTTTCAGACTGATATAGATTCCAGGAAATCTACATCAGGATCAGTGTTCACTCTTAACGGAGGAGCAATAGTATGGAGGAGTATAAAGCAAGGTTGTATTGCTGACTCCACCATGGAAGCTGAGTATGTCGCAGCTTGCGAAGCAGCGAAGGAAGCTGTATGGCTTAGGAAGTTCTTGACAGATTTGGAAATTGTTCCAAATATGAACTTGCCAATCACCCTTTATTGTGATAACAGCGGTGCAGTGGCAAATTCTAAAGAACCTAGAAGCCATAAGCGTGGAAAGCATATTGAGCGGAAGTATCATCTCATCAGGGAGATAGTGCAACGAGGAGATGTGATCGTCACACAGGTAGCCTCAGAGCACAACATTGCTGATCCGTTTACTAAGTCTCTCACGGCAAAAGTGTTTGAGAGACACCTAAAAAGTATAGGGTTGCGAGCTGCTCAGTAGGACAGTGGGAGAAACTTTAGATATTTTATATTCTAGTTCTCTCGACCAGCATGTACTTCACTGACGTTTTAGTCCAAGTGGGAGTTTGTTGGGTTTTATGTCCTAAAACTCGTAGTTTGTAAACTGTATGAATGTAAATATTATATTTCAATAAAGTTGTTATTGAATTGTGTTTGTATTAACCTATACCAATAACTAACACCCATGGCGATAGTGTGAGTACTTGAACTTCATGTGTGACATGAATGTGAATCAAGTTCAAGTAGACAGCCAAAATGGTCTATAGTATAGGGATAAGGCTGGGTACCTTATCCTGGGGACACTATTGGACGCGGCTCACTTTGTATAGTACAAAACGATGTGATTCGAATTGTTTCATGTAGAGACATGTGAGTGAGGGCGTCCTGTGCAATGAGTTTGCACAAGACCGAACCAAGAAATAAAATCACTCTTTCTTTATAACACCGTTTACTGTAAAGACCGGTTTTTTCATATGATGACTTAGGTAACTCGATCTCAATCCTGAGCTCATTATGAACTCCTGTTTATTCGACCTTATCCTTTGACTTGTACGGGTGAGAGTGGCCTTATCGCCGACTCAATAAGCCTACCATCTTGGGGATAAGATCGAATAAGTGGCTGGGGACATAGTTGTGCGAGATGGAGTTCACTCCTACCCGCTTTAAGGGTTAGTAGAGAGGTTGTTCCCTTAAGTGTTGACTCCAGGTCTTGAACAGTGGGCCCATCCTCTCCTGATCAGGGAGGAATCTGATTTGATGGTTGGACCACAAATCAATTGTTCATTAGAGGTGTCAGTGGTACTTAAGGAACAAGATATAATACAAGGGTTAAACGGTATAAATGACCCGTTGTGATTATGAACGACCTGTGAAGGATCGACTTACTGATGATAGCTATATCAACAGGACACAATATATCTACAGTGAGGAGAGTGCAGCCCTTGGACTTTAGTGGAGTCTCCGGGGGTTAACGAATGTTGGTTAGTTCGGTTGAAAGAGTTTTGACCGGATAATCTCATATCGTTGGAGCTCATGATCTGTAGGTCCTTACGGTTCTCCTGGCTAGCTCGGATAAAGCCGTGAAACAATATAAAAGAAAAGAAAAGAATTTGAATCGTTCAAATTCGGGTTTGTGGAAGAAGGTTAGACATATTTAAATATGATTTAAATATGGACATATTTAAATATGATTTAAATATGAGATTGGTCTGAAAACATGAATAGGATTCATGTGCAAAAAGTCGGTTTTCGAAAAAGCGGGTTTAATTATATTGTTTAATTAATATTTGATATTGAATTAAATAATCTTAATTAATATATATATATTTTTTATTAATTAAAAAGTTTAATTAATAAAATAATAATTATTATTTTTAATAATAATAATAATAATATATAATATATATATATATATATATATATATATATATATATATATTTACATGTGTCTTACATGCAATGTAAGACACATGTAAGGTATATATATATATATACAGTGGATATATAAGATCAGATCAATTATATTAAAAAAAAAAAAAAAAAAGTGCTTAGTGCACTTTGGGGTTCTCAAATGAAATGTGAATTTCATTTTTGAACTTCTCTCTCTCTATCTCTTCCGTCTTCTTCCTCTCTGCTCTCAGAAGAAAATAGTTTTCTTCAGTGGGGTTTCTTCTTCCTTTTCTTTTGTAAAAGGAGTCCCACTACTCCGTTTCTCAGCCCGAGGATAGCGGGATTACCGTGGGTGGTCCACGAAAATTTCGTGAGAAGGATCGGTGAGCTCGTGAGGAGCTTCTGGCGGTGAATTTGGAGAAATACGAACGACAAGGGTATGTGTTCTAATTTCTCTTTTTCATTGCTTTTGCATGTTTCCATTTGTTTAAATTGATGTAATTAGAGTGTCTATGATCCAAATCGCTTCCGCTGCGTTCCATCAACGCTCCATCAGACCCATATGGGGATCGACCATGTTGGGTTTTATGTCCTAAAACTCGTGGTTTGTAAACTGTAATGTTTGTAAATACTCTATTTAGAATAAAGAGTTATTAGTTTTATACCGTAAAAGAGTTTACTGGTATAAAGTGAAATGTGTTTAGGTTAACCTATACCAATGACCAACATCCTTGGCTGAATATGAGTACTTGAGCCTCATGTATGACATGATTGTGGATCAGGCTCAAGTAGTCAGTCAAAACGGTCTATAGTATACGGATAAGGCTGGGTACCTTATCCTGGTAACACTATTGGATGCGGCTCACTTTGTATTGTACAAAATGATGTGATCCGAATCGTTTCACATGGAGATGTGCGAGTGAGGGCGTCCTGTGCAAAGAGTTTGCATAAGACCGAACCGCGTATTAAGTCGCTCTCTCTTTATAACTCCGTTTACTGATGAGGCCGACTTATACATATTGATGGCCTAGGTAACTCGATCTTAATCCTGAGCTCACTATGAACTCCTGCTTATTCGATAGTATCCTTTGACTTGCACGGGTGAGAGTGGCCCATAAGCGCCGACTCAATAAGCCTACCATCTTGGGGATAAAGTCGAATAGGTAGCTGGGGACATAGTACAACAAGATTGGAATTCACTCCTAACCCGCTTTTAAGGGTTAGTAGATAAGTTGTTCCCTTAATAGCTGACTCCGGGGCTTGAACAATGTGAGCTCACACTCTCATGTGATGAGAGAGTTATATTGATCTGATGGTTGGACCACAAATCTATTGTTCATTAGAGGTGTCAGTGGTACTTAAGGAACAAGATGTAATGCAGGGGTTAAACAGTTTAAATGACCCAGCTGTGATTACGAACAACCTGTGAAGGATCGACTTACCGATGACGGTTATATCAAGAGGACACAATATATCTACAGTGAGGAGAGTGCAACCCTCGGACTATTGTGGAGTCTCCGGGGGTTAACGAAAGTTGATTGATTCGGGTTAAAAGAGTTTTAACCGGATAATCTCGTATCGTTGGAGCTCATGATCTGTAGGTTCTTTAGGTTCTCCTGGCTAGCTCGGATAACGTCGTGCAACTGTATAAGAGAAAATTAAAATTAAAAGAATTTGAATTGTTCAAATTCAGTTTTTGGAAGGAGGATAGACATATTTAAATATGATTTAAATGTGGACATATTTAAATATGATTTAAATATGAGAATGGCCTAAAACATGAATAGGATTCATGTGTAAAAAAAAAACCGGTTTTCGAAAATCCGGGTTTAGTCATATTATTTAATTAATATTTGATATTGAATTAAATAATAATTATTAATTAAAAAGTTTAATTAATAATTATATATATATATATATTTTATTTATTAAAAAGTTTAATTAATAATTATATATATATATATATTTTATTTATTAAAAAGTTTAATAAATAAAATTATTATTATTATTTTTAATAATAATAATAATTATATATATATATATATATATATATATATATATGTGTGTGTGTGTGTCTTGCATGCAGCAAGACACATATATATATTAAGTAATATATATATATATATATATAGTGTGTGGCCTTCATAAAGAAAAAATGGAGATGGGGCTCTCAATTGAATTCAGGTGAGAAGAGAATTTGTTTTTTATCTTTTGAAAATTGTAATGCCTCACGGGTATACGAATTATTGAAAAACAAATTCCAGCCCTCTGTTTGATTTCTTCTACTTCTTCTTATTTTCTTCTTCTTTTCTCTTATTTTCGGAGTCCCACAACTCCGTTGCTCGGCGCCGAGGATAGCGGGACTACCTGGGGTGGTTCTCGAGGCGTTCGTGAGAAGAGGCCGGAAGTGTTCGTGACGAGGAACGACCGACGGAGCTTGAAGAAATTGGAACTACAAGGGTATGTATTTCTAATTTCTTAATTTCCGTCGCTTTGAGCATGTTTTCTATTTGTTAAATTGATGAAATTAGAGTATCATCGGTCCGAAATCGCTTTCCGCTGCGCATGTTGCTCCATCAATTGGTATCAGAGCGATTTTGTGATTAACTCAATTTGCATCAATTTAAGTTGGTGGGTATTTTAATTTAGAAATTGTTTCTGAATTGGCGTCTAAAGTGAATATCGATTTTTGGCATAGTTTCTATTTGAATTTCCTTATTTGTAATTGCCCGAGAATGTATGGGCTTTAATGCGTGCTAAAGAGTCTGTATTTTTAGAGTCATTAGAGTCCATATAGGTTTCTTTGTGAAAGAAGTTTGAGTTTGGAACTCGCCGAAATGTTCGGTATAAGTTCAAACTCGTTCTGGGCATTACGAGGAGAAATTCGAAGAGAATTTGGCCGAAGCGTTCGGAGGAAGCAAGTTGGTCAAAGACGGTGCGAAGAGTTCGAAGTCCGCTCAAGACGTAGCTTGTTGTTCAAGCTTGTAATAAATTAGTTATTGCTTGCTAAATGCCAAAATCGATCCACTTTAGTGTGTTTAATTAATTATGCATTGTGAATGTATGTTTTAATTGAAATCCATGTTTGTATGTGCATAACGTATGCCATATAGATTTAAAATCCCACTGTAGGAAGCATGCTCCATGCATAGTAAATATGTTATAAGTGTTATAATATATAGTATGCATATTTAGGAATTCATAAGAATTAATATAAAAGTTATATTAATTCATGAATTGTATGTTGTTAGTTTAATAGAGAAATTGATATAAGCGTTAGATTAATTATGAAATTAAACGTACAACATTGGTTATCCTAGTTTTATGCTTATTGTATATTATAAGTGTTGTAATGTATATGCATGTTTAATTCATGAGTATTAATATAAGAGTTATATTAATTCATGAATTTGATGTTGTTTAGTTAAAAGAATAATTAATATAAGTGTTATATTAATTATGAAATTAAAACATCCAACATTAGTTTTATGCATATTGTATGTTATAATTGTTATAATGTATAGGATGCATGCTTAATTCATTAAAAATTGATATAAGTGTTATATTAATTTATGAATTAGGAGTTGTATGTTTAAAGAGCATAATCGATATAAGTGTTATATTGATTATGAAGTTAAATAATCAACTTGCCATGCCTTAGCGAATGTATGTTTGAGAAGCATATAGAAGTTTGTTATTATAGAAAGTCTAGTTTTTGCAAGCGTTGTAAAAATGACTTAGACTTTAATAATATATAACAAAGATAAGTGGCATGCTCATTTAGGGTTAAATGGTTCGGTCTGTTTCATTAGATGAATCGGTCGTTATCTCGTAAATGCTAAGGTTAAGAGAAACTCACCCGGTGAAATCCTGTTCGAGGTTGGAGGTATTTAAGCTGACGGTTTACGGAACACCTCCTACCTGGGGACGATCCGGTACTTGAGTAAAGTTAACCAGGCTTTATGAGCGTGCGGGAGAGGTGTGAGGTTATTTAAATCTGTTAATAACCTAGACATCTCAGGTATATAGTTTGCCTAGACTTTAGGTTTTATATTCTTAGCCGGATAAAACCTGGAGTATTTACCCTATTCTTACCGTCTTACGATGCTTAGTAGATGTGTTGAGAAGGAATATATGATATATCCCTCTCCTGCTACGCACTCCCTAAAGTTCACAACGTGAGAATTTTGCTCGGCCTCGTGTTGCTAATGTGGCAACCCCCTTAGGATGGTATTTGCAACTTTCAATAGCAAGGTGAATGGAGTAAGTTTCTATAGTAAGTGGGTGAAGGAAACGCGTCGGTGCTTCCTATGGTCTCCTCCATTGGATTGAACCGTGAGATTCCCATGTTCCGCCTGCAAGGTGCCCTAGGTGGCACCAATCCCTTAGGAGGGCCGTTTCATGGGAGTTGAACAAGTCAGTCACCATTTATGGATAAAGAAACATAGGGTCATTCCCAACTCTGACATTCCCTTAGGTTGCACTGTTGGGGCCGTCCTGTGCGTTCTAAAAATGGAGGGTCACACTTACGAGATTTGCTAAGGAGTTAGTAAATCTTGACCGAAAACGATAACTAAGATGCTAGTGGAATATGAGTTATTCTGGAGCTAGCATTTAGTCAAGAATGTCTTGGTTTAGTGAAGGAGTGCTTGTTTACCCTTAGGTAGCGACCATTCTAACTCACTAAAATATCGTTGCATGTAAATAAAGAGTTTGGGTACTTTATTTGCTGCTAAACCTCTTAATTGGTTTAAATAGGTTAAAACCGTTTCACTAATAGATTTACATTCTTTTTCGGCATGTCGAGCTCGTTTTATTTAGTGTTAGCTAACGACAAATTAACCGGAGAGTATTACGGAACCTGGAAGTCGAACCTGAATACGATTCTGGTTCTGGACGACCTGAGGTTTGTCTTAACGGAGGAATGTCCTTCAGCTCCTGTCTCGAGTGTATCTCGAAGTGTTCGAGATGCATACGATGGATGGATTAGGGCTATTGATAAAGCCCAAATCTATATCTTGGCAAGCATATTTGATGCCTTGTGCAAGTAGTATGAGGTTATGATTTCCGTAAAGGAAATCATGTATTCATTACAAGCAATGGTGGACACTCGTCCTCATCACTTCGTAATGAAGTCCTCAAGTTCGTTTATAACTCTCGCATAGTGGAGGATACCTCTGTTAGGGAGCTTGTCCTTAACGTGATGGTCCACTTTAATGCGGCGGAAGTAAACGTTGCTACCATCGTTATTTCAGACTTATCAGTTCCTGTACTTTTCCAAAGGAATAGAGAAGGAGGCAAATGTTGTCACTTCGACGAAGTTCCTTAAGAGGTCGGCGTCAGGAAGTAAGCCTAAGTCTGCTTCTCTGAGTAATGAGATTATTCAGAAGAAGAAGAGTAACAGGAGGAAGGGCAAAGCCCCTACTGTTCGCAAAGTGAAGTCTTCAGACAAAGGAAAATGTTTCTATTGTAATGAAGATGGGTATTGGAAGCGTCACTGCTCCAAATACTTTGCTGAGAAACAGGCTGAGAAAGAACGACAAAATAAATGTGATTTATTTGTCAAAACAAGTTTAGTGGATATGAATGTCATACCTGGATGTCTTCAGGAACCACTATTCATGTTTGTTTTTCTACAGGAAACTAGTTCCTGACAGTCGTTTTCTCGCTGTGAGATATGGATATATCATTACAGCTGAACTAGTTGGAGACTTTGTAGTTGTTGTATAGAGATAATAACATTTGTTATATGTAATTATTGTCTATATTTCTGGTTTAAACTGAACACTTGTATATTATATCTTTTGGTTTTATAAATGAACAGTTCATTTAGCAAAAGATATATACTGATGTGTTCTATTAAACTCGAAAACAACTAGCATGTTAAGACTCACAGTGTAACGAAAGCTATTGTAGATATCAACAAAGGTTGTTGATCAAACTAGAGTTTCTCAACCGTTGAGAAAGCCTCAATGCAGTGGGAGGGTTGTAGGACAACCCGATCCGTTGCACTGGCTTGTCTTTAACTCGAAGTTATCATATTTGATGATAACATTGAGAATTCATTAGGTAATGGATCACATAGACAAGGGCAAATGGCTCAAAGCCACAAATCTATGAATGGTATTTAGACCAAGCCACTAAGGTGAAAACCTTTATGGCTTGACTTTCTGGTAATGGGATTGTCCCGAAGAGAAAGGGTTTATTGTGTATACTCTCTTTCTCTTGTTGCCAGACGTAAGTTAAATAGATGACTCTTATCCACTACCATGTTCTATCTTTATAGAATTTGGCAAGTGGATGTCAAGATAACTTTTCTGCAGAATTGTTATCTTGATTGAGTATCTATGAGTCTCTACCAGAAATATTCATAGTTTGGGACAAAGAGCAAATGGTTTGCTGGTTTATTCGATTAATTTATGAATTGGAGAAAGCATCTTCGTCCTGAATTGTAAGGTTTGATACAGTGATCAAATCTTATGGCTTTGAACAATAATTTGATAAACCTTGTTTGACAAGGGTTTAGTCAATGTTGCAGCTATCATAAATTGTTTCCGTAATAAATGTCGTAATCATTGAGAATGATGTAGGATTCATTTCTGACTTTTAGCCTAAACTAGCGACCCACACCCAAATAGTTGATTTGGAGGAGGGCTTAGTTTGTTCTAAGGATTCAGATTGATCTGAGTCGTAAGAACATATCGCTACTGTTGTCTCTAAAATCTTTTATTGATAAGTTGTTGTCAATACTCGATGGTCTATGGAAATGGTTTCCTGAGACACCTCAAGTGTTGAGGATACGAGATGCACCCAAGTGCATTTACATATTGGAGGTCAGGTGTATCTTTTGAGATACATGACCCGATATGTGCTATGCAGTGGGAGCTGTCAGTAATATTAGTCCAATTGGATTGGATTCCGGTTAGAGTTTTGTCCTATACTTAGAGGAGTAGAATACAAGAGTTGTATTGTTGATTCTTCGTTGGTAGCTAAGTCTATTTGCAGCTTGTGAAGAAACAATAAGTTTATAAGTTGAGCTCGCAGATAGTGCTATGAGGAGATGTGATGGTCACATGGAAAGCCTCGTAGTACTTCATGCTGATTTGTTTACTAAGTCTCTCATGACTAAAGTGTTTGAGAGACACCTAGAAGAGTCTAGGGCTCCGAGTTGCTGGAGAGGACAGTGCGAGAAAACTTCTGATATATGATATATTAGTTTTCTCCACCTAACATGTACACCACGGACGTTTAAGTCCAAGTGGGAGTTTGTTGGGTTTTATGTCCTAAAACTCGTGGTTTGTAAACTGTAATGTTTGTAAATACTCTATTTAGAATAAAGAGTTATTAGTTTTATACAGTAAAAGAGTTTACTGGTATAAAGTGAAATGTGTTTAGGTTAACCTATACCAATGACCAACATCCTTGGCTGAATATGAGTACTTGAGCCTCATGTATGACATGATTGTGGATCAGGCTCAAGTAGTCAGTCAAAATGGTCTATAGTATACGGATAAGGCTGGGTACCTTATCCTGGTAACACTATTGGATGCGGCTCACTTTGTATTGTACAAAATGATGTGATCCGAATCGTTCCACATGGAAATGTGCGAGTGAGGGCGTCCTGTGCAAAGAGTTTGCATAAGACCGAACCGCGTATTAAGTCGCTCTCTCTTTATAACTCCGTTTACTGATGAGACCGACTTATACATATTGATGGCCTAGGTAACTCGATCTTAATCTTGAGCTCACTATGAACTCCTGCTTATTCGATAGTATCCTTTGACTTGCACGGGTGAGAGTGGCCCATAAGCGCCGACTCAATAAGCCTACCATCTTGGGGATAAAGTCGAATAGGTAGCTGGGGACATAGTACAACAAGATTGGAATTCACTCCTAACCAGCTTTTAAGGGTTAGTAGATAGGTTGTTCCCTTAATAGCTGACTCCGGGGCTTGAACAATGTGAGCTCACACTCTCATGTGATGAGAGAGTTATATTGATCTGATGGTTGAACCACAGATCTATTGTTCATTAGAGGTGTCAGTGGTACTTAAGGAACAAGATGTAATGCAGGGGTTAAACGGTTTAAATGACCCAGCTGTGATTACGAACAACCTGTGAAGGATCGACTTACCGATGACGGTTATATCAAGAGGACACAATATATCTACAGTGAGGAGAGTGCAACCCTCGGACTATAGTGGAGTCTCCGGGGGTTAACGAAAGTTGATTGATTCGGGTTAAAAGAGTTTTAACCGGATAATCTTGTATCGTTGGAGCTCATGATCTGTAGGTCCTTTAGGTTCTCCTGGCTAGCTCGGATAACGTCGTGCAACTGTATAAAAGAAAATTAAAAGAAAAAGAATTTGAATTGTTCAAATTCAGTAGGATAAACATATTTAAATATGATTTAAATGTGATTTAAATATGAGAATGGCCTAAAACATGAATAGGATTCATGTGTAAAAAAAAAACCGATTTTCGAAAAACCGGGTTTAGTCATATTATTTAATTAATATTTGATATTGAATTAAATAATAATTATTAATTAAAAAGTTTAATTAATAATTATATATATATATTTTATTTATTAAAAAGTTTAATAAATAAAATTATTATTATTATTTTTAATAATAATAATAATTATATATATATATATATATATGTGTCTTGCATGCAGCAAGACACATATATATATTAAGTAATATATATATATATATATGGTGTGTGGCCTTCATAAAGAAAAAATGGAGATGGGGCTCTCAATTGAATTCAGTTGAGAAGAGAATTTGTTTTTTATCTTTTGAAAATTCTAATGCCTCACGGGTATACGAATTATTGAAAAACAAATTCCAGCCCTCTGTTTGATTTCTTCTACTTCTTCTTCTTCTTTTCTCTTGTTTTCGGAGTCCCACAACTCCGTTGCTCGGCGCCGAGGATAGCGGGACTACCTGGGGTGGTCCTCGAGGCGTTCGTGAGAAGAGGCCGGAAGAGTTCGTGACGAGGAACGACCGGCGGAGCTTGAAGAAATTGGAACTACAAGGGTATGTATTTCTAATTTCTTAATTTCCGTCGCTTTGAGCATGTTTTCTATTTGTTAAATTGATGAAATTAGAGTATCATCGGTCCGAAATCGCTTTCCGTTGCGCATGTCGCTCTATCAGACCATACTTGTCTTTGCCGACCCATAGAGGTTGGTCTTGTTGGCTCGGACCGACCCCTACCGGGGTCGATCTTGGTTCCTTTGACTAACTTTTGTGGGGTCGGCCTTTTGGTCCTTTGATCATTAAGCCTTGGCAGATATTTTTACCCATAAAAAATTCACCCTTAATTGTTCAATTTCATTAGAAAGTTTATTCACCCTTAATCGTTCAATTTCATTAGAAAGTTTAGGGGCTAACCATTTTTTTTTCTCAAACAAGTTATTGATTAGAGGCAAAACCAAAACCAGTTTACTTGAATAAAATATTTTTGTATAATTTAACTAAAAGAGAATAGTTTTCTTTTGATTTCGACAACATGCGAAGAATAAAATCTCTAACCTTTTGAACGATGAAATAACATCATAACTAGTTGAATTGACGAAAAATAAAGTTATTTACCTAAACAATTTATATAATAAAAATATGCATTGTCAAATACACCATCAAACTTAGAATTTTACAAAAAAAACATAATTCAATCCGACACAATTTCAATACATAATATAAAACAGAATACTTTAACTATAAAGAAATATGGTTATGCTATATTTGAAAATAAAAACAAAAAAATAAAGTTAAATACAAAATTTATTATTATTTAATAGGTCTCTAAAGTTTAAATGTTGTGTCCATTAAATTCTAGATTTTAAAAAATTGTATAATAATCCATACCTATCAATTTTGTGATTTATAAGTTCTTAAATTTTAAATAACATCTCATAAATTCTAGTCTTATTAAATATAAAATTTAAACTTCAAAGACTTATCAAATAATAAAATTGTAAGGCGCAACATAAAAATTTAGAGATCTATCAAACAATATTTAAAGTTTAGCGATGAAACTTATAATTTAAGGTTACAAAAATATGAAATTACATCGATTATTATTATTCGTATTTTTTTTTTTTAAGTTTATTTGGATAATGAAATTGTGATAGTTATTGATCTTCTATAGGGGTAAGAAATTAAAAAAACAATGAGGTGACTGATTACGAATATACACAGACCAAGAGAGGGACAAAGCCAAAATTGGAGAGGGGTCTACCAAGATTTGGACAAACCAAAAAAGAAGATGACATATATTATTATATTTTATGGCTCAAAATCTTGTAGTAGCTATATTATAATAATGTGACTGAATAATATAAAGCAGCCATCAAATAATTACAAAACTAGATAGATACCATCAATCTATTGCCCCATTTGGATTCTATTCATAAGGTTATTGTCCACAAATGAAGAACTTCTTACATTCATGGGTTCTTTTCAAAGATAACACACTTATCTTTGATGTGACTATTGAAGATAAGAGTCATGATTGTTTGCAACAACTTGGGCGAATTCATGATTGTTTGCAACAACTTGGACGAATTGAGATTCTAAACCAATGTAATGTATTTTAATTAATGCGAGGATTAAATTCATGACCTCTTAGTCACGGACACAATCTTATACCAATTGAACTATACTCGGTTTAAATTCATATTACTCATGTTTAATTCTTAGTTAATTCTTTTAGTTTCTTTTGGTTTTTTTAATTTTTTTTTCATTCTCCTTCTCTATAAAGACTATAAAGACTCCAATTATTTATTAACTTTTGATTTATAATAAAATTTTTAGATAGATTCTTGGGGAAACTCTCCTTAATCATTTAGGCTAAGTCAATATGAACGAAAAAATATATATTTCGAGAGTATAAGTGAAATTTAGGATCTGTTTGAGATTTTATTTTTAAAGGTCAAAAACAATTATAAATGAATTATGATAACATGTTAGATAAAACTTGGTAATAGTAATTAATCTAAAATCACTTTTCAATTTCCTTCTTCGTTTAAAATCATTACATAAGAAATTTTCTAAAAATCAGTTCTCTAACAAAATTTTAAAATGTTCCTTTGCAAAAAAAACAAAATTTTAAAATGTTCAATTATATCCTTTTATAAATCTTTTTTTCTTTCACGTCTATTCCCTCCCATATAAGTGAGATTTTTACTTATTCAAATTTTTTTTTTTTAATAATAATCATTTTTTCTATACTTTTATCAAATAATTAGATTAAACAAAATAACTTGGGAACATATAAAATTTGTTATCATCAATATAAAAATAATTAAATATTGGTATACCAAACACTATAACCTGTTTTTTAAGTTTAAAATGAGAGTTTATCAAACACTAATTTATTTCATGTTACGATTGATTTTTTTTAAAAGCAAAATTTCCAATAATGATTTTAAAAGTGCTGATGCCAAAATCCAGGCAGGAAAAGTCACGTGATTTTCACGTGGCTTCAGCTGTGAATTTGTAGATTGGTAGGATGAAGTGACCTAAAAATTAGAGAATACCCGTGTGGTGTCTGCCACGGTGGCTCCGATGCTTAAGTTAGTATCAGAGAACTAACAAGCTTTTAAGGAGTTTAATGGATCAAAATGAACTAACTTCCTCCTTGGTGTGAGGTGGTATTTATAAATGTCTCTTGATCGTTTTTTCTTTTCTTCTTAGGTTTGACCTAAGAGGGATGAACTGGTCACATTCAGGTGGGTCGGTGACTCATATCCTCGGCAACAACGCCAAAGACTTGATGACTTCACAACGAGGATGGTGTGACTCATGTGTGTGTGTGTAAGGTGTGATGGAATATGAGAAATGAATATGGAGGATGCACTATTGATGCAATCAGTGAAGAAGGATGAACGCAAAAATGGATGAATCACACAAATAATTGTTACCCAAGGATAAGTGCAAGTGCACACCTAGCCTCGACAAGTAATAAAGTGGAATGAGTAGGTTACTGATTTTGTCAAGCCACAAAACATACAAAACAACTATGCGTAATTCTAACTTTGTAGGTAAAATGATTGTCGTTTGGTAGTGTGATGTGCGTAGACAAGAAATATGCAAGATAAGAAAGAGTGCCAGTTGGTTCCTGGTCCACTTGATGTTACTATGCATATGCGTGGGGTAGGTAGAACATAGTACTATGAAATAAAACTTAGGCCAGAGCATTCAACAAATGCGATCTCTCGATGCAAATGCATTACAACCTACATGTGCATATAGACTTGTTCCATAATATAACACTCAATTTGTGTTAGGTTCAAAGCTATTTTGGCTTATGAGTGGACACAATATCTCTAAGAAGTCATGACACGATGCCAATGTTCACAAGTTATAAGGTTTTCTACATACGTGACCCTCTCAGTATCTACAAATGTACTTGACTCAGTTGATCAGGAGAAATTAAGCAATTGAATAAGTCACATATAACAAAAGGTTTATATCACGCGTTCTACCCACTAGGTGCTACTCACACATAACTTATTCAAGCTTCAGGCGAACCAACCCACACAAATAAAACTAGCTCATGCTTAAGAATAGATGAAGAAAGAAGTTCATATTCAATGATAACTTAACTTAAAGAGTAGATGAAACTAAACAACAAAAGAAAGGACAATAAAGCAAGAACACTTAAACTAATGACTATGCTATGAAAAAGTGAAAAGTAAGAAAGTAAGAGCTAAGTAAGGTAGAAGGGTTGATGAAAGCTTGATGAGTTGCTCCAGTTAAGCTTTGTAGAGAATGTGTCTTCTTCCGGTGACATCTTGCTCTTCAACACTTCGAATCTCTCAAGATCCTTTGAAGCTTGTCGAAGAAGAGCCTCCAAGGGGAGCCAAAGAACGTCTTGAAACCCTCTCTTCGAAAAGACTTCAAGAATTCTCCAAGGAAACTAACAACACTTTGGAAATCGAAAAAATGAAGACAAATCCTCCTTCTCCTCTGTGCAAACGATTATGTTTTTTCTGATGGTGACATGAATCTGTTGGGTTTTATGTCCTAAATCTCGTGGTTTGTAAACGATAAACATATTTTATTACTAATAAAGTGTTATTGAGGTTTATTCAATAAAGTTATTATTGAATATGTGAATTACTTATTTCATTTTAGAAAACCCTAAATCCAATAAACTAAGATCCATGGCTATAACATGAGTACTTGAACTTTATGTGGAGACATAAAAGTGAATCAAGTTGGAGTAAATAGCCAAAACGGTCTATAGTATACGGATAAGGCTGGATACCTTATCCTGGGGACACTATTGGATGCGACCCATTTTGTATTTAGTACAAACGATGTGATTCTGAATCGTTCATGTGGAGACATGTGAATGAGGGCTTTCTATGCAAAGAGTTTGCATTAGACCGGACCGCGAAATAAGTCACTCTTGCTTTATAACGCTGTTTACTGTTTTAAAGACTGACTATTTCAAAACGATGACCTAGGTAACTTGACCTTAATCCTAAGCTAACTATGAACTCCTGTTTATTCGAGATTATCCTTAGATCTGCATGGGTGAGAGTGGCTCAACAGCGCCGACTCAATAAGCCTCCCATTTCAGGGGTAAGACCAGATAGATAGCTGGGGACATAGGGTGCAAGATGGAATTCACTCCTACCCGTTTTAGGGATAGTAGATAGGTTGTTCCCTTACGTGCTGACTCCAGGTCTTGAACAAGGGGCCCCACCTTCTCATTGGCCCGAGAGGGACTCGGTATAGTGATTAGATCACATACCAATCGGTTTAGTGATCGGATCACAAACCAATTGTTCATTAGAGGATCAGTGGGACTTAAGGAGCAAGATGTAATTACTGGGGTAAAACAGATACTTGACCCGACCGTAAATTACGAACAACCTGTGAAGGGTCAACTTACTAATCATGGTTATATCGAGTGGACATAATATATCTACAGTGAGGAGAGTGCAACTACTAGGCTATAGTGGAATGTCCTGGTAGTTAATGAATGTTGATTAACTGGGTTAAAGAGTTTAATCAGTTAATCTCGGATCATTGGAGCTCATGATCTGTAGGTCCATGCGGTTCCCCTACTAGCTCATATCGGACTAAACCTTAGAATAGTGTGACGAGTGAATTCGATGTGTTCGAATTCGAATTACGGAATTAGCGTTAAATACATGTGATATATTTAACGACATAACGTTCAATTGCGAATTGAACAATAGAGAGAGATGGTGATATTTAAATAGGATTTAAATATCGAAAATATGAATATGGATTCATAATCATGTATATCGGGAATGATCGGGATTAGTGTTGGATTTATTGGATATTAAATTTGAATGAATTAAATTGTTTAATTAATTATTTAATATTAATTTAATTTAATTTAAAATTAATTATTTGAATTAATTTTTAAATTGAATTAATTCGATCAAAGTTAGTCAAAAGTCAAATTAAAGACAATTGACTAAAACTTTGAAAGTCAAAAGTCAAATGTTGACTCCACTAAACCTTGAAAGTCAAGAGTCATTTTGATGACTAAAGTTAGTGGAAAAATCCAATTCTTAAGTTAGTGGGAAAAACCATTTGTTGGTGGTTTTATGAGTCAAACTTTTTTGCTAAGTGTTCATCCCACATCAAGCCACTAATCCCACTAAATTGAGTGGATTCTACATGGCATCCTATTGTTAACTCAATTTTGCATGTTTTTGCATGTAGTCTTCTATATATACAAAGGGTTAATTAGATTGACTTCTTCTTGGAATTTTGATTAACTTTGAGAATTGTAAAGACAATTTCTCTACCGTTCTCTCCAATTCCATCTTCAATTCTCTTTTAAATTAGTCACTCAAAAGATCCCACAATCCCGTTCTAAGGCCGGAGAATAGTCGGAAAGACTCTCGTGGTGGTTCGTGACCGTTACGTTCGAAGATCGAGTTTGGAATCGAGAAGAATTTGAACTTCAAAGGTAACTTCTAAATTATTGTCTTTGATTTTCAAATTACATGCTTTTTCCTTTTAAATTAACAAAATATGAGTACTTAGATCCAACGTTGCTTCCGCTATGCATGCCGAAACTCTTTCAAATGGTATCAGAGCATGCTTTAAGTACTCTTTTTTTGGTTAATTTAGAGTTGGTGGGTAGTAATTAATGTGATGAATGTATGTGTGCTAAAATGGAAATTTTTGGTCTTTGGCATCCATTTCTCTTCCAATTTGTAATAATTATTGTAATTGCCTCATGATGGGCTTTAATGTGTTACAAAGAGTCTGTAATTTTTCTAGAGTCATTAGAGTCCATTTTAGGATGTAATTTATCAAAATTGGAAGAGGCGTCAAGTGGCGGTTCGGTTCGGCAGCGGTTCGTGCAATTCCACAACTTACAAGCGGTTCGAGCCGATTCTAAGTGTTCGGGGGCGGTTCAAGACTTTTTCCTATTTTATTATTGTAATAATATAGGCAAATGCTTGTTTAGGATGCCAAAACCAATCCATTTTTAGTGTGGTTTATTTATTTATGCATTGTGAATGTATAGTTTAAATAAACATAATCTTGTGTGCATATTGTATGCCATGTAGATTTAAAATCCCACCATAGGATAAGCATGACACATGCATTGAAAGTATGTTATAAGTGTTATAATATAAGTATGCATGTTTAGGATTCCATGAGATTTCATATAAGTTGTTATATTTTTGCATGGAATGGTTTTATATAATTGTTATATAAAAGCATGTTAGATGTATGTTATAAGGTTTGCTTTGTTTTTATAAGTGTTATAAAATGAATTAGACATTAAAACTTATAACAAAGATAAATGCATGCTTATTTAGGGTTAACTACCAAGCAATCTCCTGTTTTAATAGTTAAAATAGGTCGATATCTTGTAAAACTTCGGTTACAAGAAAAACTCACCCGGTAAGATGCTGTCTCCGCTTGGGGGTATTTAAGTTGACGGTTTACGGAACACCTCCTACCTGGGCATCGAACTGGCGTTTGAGTTTAGCTAACCCGGTTTTATGAGCATGCGTGAGTGATGTGTGGTTTTAAAAGGTTTATCACCTAGACATCATAGGTTAAAATCCAGTATAAACGTTATACTCGGAAATTTTACCTAGACTTAGGATATGTTTTAGTTAGACAAAATATATGCCTAAGTAAAATCATACCCAACCGTCTAGAACACTTCAGTGGGAGGAAAAATATTTTCAGCTCCTACGTCCCTAAGAGTTCACGCCGTGAGTTTCATGCTCGGCTTCGAGTCGCCTTGGGAGCGACCTCCAGTAGGACAGTATTTGCATGAGTAAATAACAAGGTGAATAGGGGAAGTCGTTCACAGTAAGTGGGCGAAGGTTGTATGTCAACACATTCTACGGTCTTCTCCATTAGGTTGCACCGTGAGATTCCCATGATGCGCCTGCGAGTCTGCCCTGGGAGCGACCACCCCTTAGGAGGGTTGTATCATGGGATTCGGAACACCGCGAACTCTAGAAATGGATATGGTCTCATAGGTCCGTTTTCAACATTGTCTTTCCAACTTCGGGAGCTTGTTGATTCCGATCTCTAAGGTCTGAAAATGGAGGGTCACACTTACAAGAATTACTAAGTGTTAGTAACTTCTTGACCAAAGTAAACGATAGCTAAAATATCTATTGGAATATGAGTTATTCTGGTAATAATGATTAGCTGAGATTGTCTCAATTCAAAGGAGGAGGGACCTTTGTTAGAGAACATGTCCTGGACATGATGGTCCATTTCAACGTGGCAGAAGTAAATGGAGATGTCATAGATGAGAAGAGTCAGGTTAAGTTTATTCTGGAGTCTCTTCCGAAGAGCTTCCTACAGTTCCGCACAAATGCGATGATGAACAAAATTGAATATAACTTGACTACTCTTCTGAATGAGCTTCAGACTTATCAGTCCCTCCTGAAAACTAAGCGACATGAAGTGGAGGCAAATGTTGCTACCACTAAAAAGTTCTATAGAGGATCGTCCTCTAGGACGAAGTCTGACCCTTCTTCTTCTAAAACTAAGAGTATTTCGATGAAAAAGAAAGGGAAGGGGAAAAGTAAAACTCTTAATGACCGCAAAATCAAGGCTCTGATTGCAGATAAAGGAAAATGTTTACACTGCAACGAGAATGGGCATTGGAAAAGAAACTGCCCAAAGTACCTTGCAGAGAAGAAAGCTGAAAAGGCAAAACAAGGTAAATATGATTTACTAGTTGTTGAAACATGTTTAGTGGAGAGTGATGACTCTTCCTGGATACTGGATTCAGGGGCCACTAATCATATTTGTTCTTCTTTTCAGGAAACTAGTTCCTGGAGAACGCTTGCGGAAGGCGAGATAACTCTCAGGGTTTGAACAGGAGAGGTTGTCTCAGCAAAATCAGTGGGAGATTTGAAGTTGTTTTTTGGAGATAGATTCATTATATTAGATAATGTGTATCTTGTTCCTGGAATGAAAAGGAATCTTGTATCTATCTCTTGTTTGTTAGAACAATTGTATAAAGTATCTTTTGAAATTAATGAAGTGTTCATTACCAAAAGAGGTATTCCTATTTGTTATGCAAAACTAGAAAACAACTTATATAAGTTTAAACCGACCAGAGCGAAAGCTATTTTAAATATCGAGATGTTTAAAATGGCTGAGACGCGAAACAAAAGGCAAAAAGTTTCTTCAAGTACATATCTTTGGCACTTAAGACTTGGCCACATTAATCTCAATAGAATTGAGAGATTGGTTAAGAATGGTCATCTAAGCCAGTTAGAAGACAACTCTTTACCAGCATATGAGTCTTGTCTTGAGGGAAAAATGACGAAAAGATCTTTTATTGGAAAAGGTCTTAGAGCGAAAGAATCCTTAGAACTCGTGCATTCGGACCTTTGTGGACCAATGAATGTCAAAGCACGAGGAGGATATGAATATTTCATCAGTTTTATAGATGATTATTCAAGGTACGGTTATGTTTACCTAATACATCATAAGTCTGAAGCTCTTGAAAAGTTCAAGGAGTATAAGGCTGAAGTTGAGAACTTATTAGGTAAAACAATTAAGACACTTCGATCAGATCGAGGTGGAGAGTACATGGACCTGAGATTCCAAGACTATTTGATAGAACATGGAATCCAGTCACAACTCTCTGCACCTAGTACGCCTCAGCAAAACGGTGTATCGGAGAGAAGAAGCAGAACCTTGTTAGACATGGTTCGATCGATGATGAGCTATGCTCATTTTCCTGATTCGTTTTGGAGATATGGAGTAGAGACTGCTGCCTACATTTTGAACAATGTTCCCTCTAAAAGTGTTACTGGAACACCTTATGAGTTATGGAGAGGGCGTAAAACTAGTTTACGTCACTTCAGGATCTGGGGATGCCCGACACATGTGTTGGTGCAAAACCCTAAGAAATTGGAACGTCGTTCAAAAGTATGTTTATTCATAGGCTACCCAAAAGAATCGAAAGCTGGATACTTCTTTGATCCAGAAGAAAATAAAGTATTTGTATCGACAAATGCTACTTTTCTCGAAGAAGATCACACGAGAGATCATCAACCTCGCAGTAAACTAGTATTGCGTGAAATTTCTAAAGAAGCTACAGATAGATCAACAAGAGTTGTTGATGAGATTGATCCCTCAACAAGAGTTGTTGATGGAGCTAATACTTCTAATTACTCACATCCATATCAAGAGTTGAGAGTGCCTCGACGCAGTGGGAGGGTTGTGCAACAACCTGACCGTTACATGGGTTTAGTAGAAACTCAAATCATCATACCAGATGATGGAATAGAAGATCCATTGACCTATAAACAGGCAATGAATGATGTTGACAAAGATTAGTGGATCAAAGCCATGGACCTCGAAATGGAGTCGATGTACTTCAATTCGGTCTGGGAACTTGTAGATCAACCAGATGGGGTAAAACCTATTGGTTGTAAATGGATCTACAAAAGGAAACGAGACCAAGCTGGTAAGGTACAGACCTTTAAAGCTCGATTAGTGACAAAGGGTTATACCCAAAGAGAGAGAGTAGACTATGTTGAAACCTTCTCTCCTGTTGTCATGTTAAAATCAATTAGAATACTCTTGTCCATTGCCACATATTATGATTATGAGATTTGGCAAATGGATGTCAAGACAGCCTTTCTGAATGACAATCTTGAATAGAGTATCTATATGTCTCAACCAGAGGGGTTTATAATACAACATCAAGAACAAAAAGTTTGTAAGCTTAAACGATCCATTTATGGGTTGAAACAAGCATCTAGATGCTGGAATATAAGGTTTGATACTGCGATCAAATCTTATGGTTTTGAACAAAACATTGACGAACCTTGTGTTTACAAGAAGATTGTTAAAACATCTGTAGCATTCCTCGTGTTATATGTCGATGATATCTTACTCATTGGGAATGATGTAAGATGCGTGACTGACGTCAAGAAATGGCTAGCAACTCAATTCCAAATGAAAGATTTGGGAGAAGCTCAATATATTCTTGGGATCCAAATAGTTCGGAACCGCAAGAATAGAACATTAGCCATGTCTCAAGCATCCTATATTGACAAGATGTTGTCAAGATATAAGATGCAGAATTCCAAGAGGGGTTTGTTACCCTTCAGGCATGTAATTCACTTGTCGAAGGAACAATGTCCTAAGACACCTCAAGAAGTTGAGGATATTAGACGCATTCCCTATGCATCGGCAGTTGGAAGTCTGATGTATGCTATGTTGTGTACAGGACCCGACATATGCTATGCAGTAGGTGTTGTCAGTAGGTTTCAGTCCAATCCTGGACTTATACATTGGACAACCGTTAAGAATATCCTCAAGTATCTTAGAAGAACGAGGGATTACATGCTCGTGTATAAAGGTAAGGATTTTATTCTTACAGGATACACTGATTCTGATTTCCAGTCGGATAGAGATTCGAGAAAATCAACATCGGGATCAGTGTTCACTCTGAATGGAGGAGCTGTAGTATGGCGGAGTATCAAGCAAAGTTGTGTTGCTGACTCCACTATGGAAGCAGAATACGTAGCTGCCTGTGAAGCAGCAAAAGAAGCTGTGTGGCTTAGAAAGTTTTTGAACGATTTGGAAGTTGTTCCAGATATGCATCTGCCTATCACTCTCTTTTGTGATAACAGTGGAGCAGTTGCAAATTCAAAAGAGCCAAGAAGCCATAAACGCGGGAAACATATTGAGCGAAAATATCATCTCATTCGAGAGATCGTCCAACGAGGAGACGTTATTGTGAAACAGATAGCCTCTGAGGACAACATTGCTGATCCATTTACAAAGGCTCTCACGGCTAAAGTGTTTGAGGGTCACCTAGTGAGACTAGGACTACATGATGTATAATCTAGGGCAAGTGGGAGAAAACTATGGGTATGTGATGCCCTAGTTTATTGTATTTATTTCTCATTTTGAAAAACTCAACATTATGTATATATATGGATATATATTTGTTACCACTGGAGTTTTAGTCCAAGTGGGAGTTTGTTGGGTTTTATGTCCTAAAACTCGTGGTTTGTAAACGATAAACATATTTTATTACTAATAAAGTGTTATTGAGGTTTATTCAATAAAGTTATTATTGAATATGTGAATTGCTTATTTCATTTTAGAAAACCCTAAATCTAATAAACTAAGATCCATGGCTATAACATGAGTACTTGAACTTTATGTGGAGACATAAAAATGGATCAAGTTGGAGTAAATAGCCAAAACGGTCTATAGTATACAGATAAGGCTGGATACCTTATCCTGGGGACACTATTGGATGCGACCCATTTTGTATTTAGTACAAAGGATGTGATTCTGAATCGTTCATGTGGAGACATGTGAATGAGGGCGTCCTATGCAAAGAGTTTGCATTAGACCGGACCGCGAAATAAGTCACTCTTGCTTTATAACGCTGTTTACTGTTTTAAAGACTGACTATTTCAAAACGATGACCTAGGTAACTTGACCTTAATCCTAAGCTAACTATGAACTCCTGTTTATTCGGGATTATCCTTAGATCTGCATGGGTGAGAGTGGCTCAACAGCGCCGACTCAATAAGCCTCCCATTTCAGGGGTAAGACCGGATAGATAGCTGGGGACATAGGGTGCAAGATGGAATTCACTCCTACCCGTCTCTAGGGATAGTAGATAGGTTGTTCCCTTAAGTGCTGACTCCAGGTCTTGAACAAGGGGCCCCATCTTCTCATTGGCCCGAGAGGGACTCGGTATAGTGATTAGATCACATACCAATCGGTTTAGTGATCGGGTCACAAACCAATTGTTCATTAGAGGATCAGTGGGACTTAAGGAGCAAGATGTAATTACTGGGGTAAAACAGATATTTGACCCGACCGTAAATTACGAACAACCTGTGAAGGGTCAACTTACTAATCATGGTTATATCGAGTTGACATAATATATCTATAGTGAGGAGAGTGCAACTACTAGGCTAAGTGGAATGTCCTGGTAGTTAACGAATGTTGATTAACTGGGTTAAAGAGTTCAATCAGTTAATCTCGGATCGTTGGAGCTCATGATCTGTAGGTCCATGAGGTTCCCCTACTAGCTCATATCGGACTAAACCTTAGAATTGTGTGACGAGTGAATTCGATGTGTTCGAATTCGAATTAAGGAATTAGCGTTAAATATATGTGATATATTTAACGACATAACGTTCAATTGCGAATTGAACAATAGAGAGAGATGGTGATATTTAAATAAGATTTAAATATCGAAAATATGAATATGGATTCATAATCATGTATATCGGGAATGATCGGGATTAGTGTTGGATTTATTGGATATTAAATTTGAATGAATTAAATTGTTTAATTAATTATTTAATATTAATTTAATTTAATTTAAAATTAATTATTTGAATTGATTTTTAAATTGAATTAATTTGATCAAAGTTAGTCAAAAGTCAAATTAAAGACAATTGACTAAAACTTTGAAAGTCAAAAGTCAAATGTTGACTCCACTAAACCTTGAAAGTCAAGAGTCATTTTGATGACTAAAGTTAGTGGAAAAATCCAATTCTTGAGTTAGTGGGAAAAACCATTTGTTGGTGGTTTTATGAGTCAAACTTTTTTGCTAAGTGTTCATCCGAAGCCACTAATCCCACTAAATTGAGTGGATTCTACATGGCATCCTATTGTTAACTAAATTTTGCATGTTTTTGCATGTAGTCTTCTATATATACAAAAGGTTAATTAGATTGACTTCTTCTTGGAATTTTGATGAACTTTGAGAATTGTAAAGACAATTTCTCTACCATTCTCTCCAATTCCATCTTCAATTCTCTTTTAAATTAGTCACTCAAAGGATCCCACAATCCCGTTCTAAGGCCGGAGAATAGTCGGGAAGACTCTCGTGGTGGTTCGTGACCGTTACGTTCGAAGATCGAGTTTGGAATCGAGAAGAATTTGAACTTCAAAGGTAACTTCTAAATTATTGTCTTTGATTTTCAAATTACATGCTTTTTCCTTTTAAATTAACAAAATAAGAGTACTTAGATCCAACGTTGCTTCCGCTATGCATGCCGAAACTCTTTCAGGATCAACGCGCACTACCGAGGTAATCTGCTTTATGGTAGGCGTACATTTGAGATGAATTCCGCACTGTCCTTAATTCCATAGTGACGTTGCGCATCGTGCTTATGCATTGCTCTTCATGTCGGGGCTTCTTGTACGCTGCTTCGGCCACAAGACGCGCTTCAGGGAAAATGTCTCTACTTCAGCTGGATTTTTGCATTATAATCAAATGCGACTTTCAGAATACGCACAACTCCTGATTTTGCCTTGATTTTCCTAAAAATGAAAATGTTGTTAATTCAGACGCCTTTTGTGAATATGAAGCTTTTTACACCATATATCATGAAATAAAATTTACTTGAATTTAAGAACAAAAGAAAAAAATGGTTGAAATAAGAGAGTAAAATAACATTTTTTCAGATGTTATCAGTCACCTCAGCATGGCCAACTCTACCCTTATGGACTTTTCGGCCCATAGATGTCTGGTTCAAGGCCTCTGATCGGGGTCTTTGGCCTTGACATACTCTTGGAGAGGGTCGACCTCAGCCTCGACCTCTTGGGCCAACCCTGCTCATCTTTGAGCCTTGTTCCTTTTACAGATATTTACTAGGCTAGTTGGGCCCATGCTAACTAATTATTGTGAATTTCTCCTCAAGATGAGATCTAGTTTGTTTGAACCATTTTTCATCAACAATATTAAGCCCTTACTTCCAAGTTCGATATCCGACACTCTAATTGACAATTTTCCAACTCGGGGAGTCCCTATTCATGTTTCTTATGCGTAAGATTACTTGTACACACCTTGAATAATCACCTTGCATCCTTGAGGTACAACTAGTCTTCCAGGGTATCGTACGCCCTAACCAATTCTCCCATGGAGTAGGTTTTCAGGCACGAATTTTCCATCGTGAGAGCATACTCTATAATATACCTCTCTATGCCTCGTAAGACTAGATTAAACATTTTGGTTCTTTTGGTTCCCAAAGTCGCTTCTTGGGAGCACGTTTCCATCATTAAAGCGAAATTGTACGAGTTGACATTTTTTACAGCCGACATTTATTCTCCGCATTTAAGTGGAGTTTATGTCAAGTCAACGGTTTTTGGCCTTCACCGCCTGTCCCTAAAATTAAGCAGAGTTTATGTTGTGAAAGTGTTCTCGAGCCCCCGTTGCACATGTTCTGCTGCTTGAGCGAAGTTATGTCCTAAAACTCGTAGTTTGTAAACAGTTGAGTTTGTTATCGTTCTATTTAGCAATAAAGTGTTATTGAGTTTTATTTAGTAAAGTGTTATTGAATAAAGTGAAACGTGTTTGCATTAACCTGTACGTACCAATAACAAACACCCTTGGCGGAGTTTGAACACTTGAGCTTCATGTATGACATGAATGTGGATCAGGTTGAAGTATACAACCAAAATGGTCTATAATATATGAATAAGGCTGGGTACCTTTATCATGGTCACCCTATTGGATGCGACTCGCTTTGTATTGTACAAAACGATGTGATCTGAATCGTATCACATGGTGATGTGCGAGTGAGAGCGTCATGTGCAATGAGTTTGCATAAGACTGAACCGCGAAATCAAGTCGCTCTCTCTTTATAACACCGTTTACTGAAGAGACCGACTTTTTCATATGATGACCTAGGTAACTCGATCTCAATCCTGAGCTCGCTATGAACTCCTATTTATTCGAGAGTATCCTTCGACTTGTACGGGTGAGAGTGGCCAGATCGCCGACTCAATAAGCCTACCATCTTGGGGATAAACTCGAATAGGTAGTTGGGGACATAGTACATCAAGACGGAATTCACTTCTACCCGCTTAAGGGTTAGTAGAGAGGTTGTTCCCTTAATAGCTGACTCCAGGTCTTGAACAAAGGCCCACCCTCTCCTTGGCCAGAGAGGGATCTGATTTGCTGGTTGGATCACAAATCAATTGTTCATTAGAGGTGTTAGTGGTACTTAAGGAACAAGAGGTAATGCAGGGGTTAAACATTTTAAATGACTCGCTGTGATTACGAACGACCTGTGAAGGATCGACTCGCCTGTGATGGTTATATCAAGAGGACATAATATATCTACAGTGAGGAGAGTTCAGCCACTGGACTATAGTGGAGTCTCTGGGGGTTTACGAATGTTGATTAGGTCGGTTAAAAGAGTTTAACCGGGTAATCTCGGATCGTAGTAGCTCATTATCTGTAGGTCCTTTAGGTTCTTCTAATTAGCTCGGATAAAACAGTGTAGAAATGCAAGTGGAAAGAATCTGGAGAAATCCAAATTCGGTTTTGAGAACGAGGTTGGACATATTTAAATATGATTTAAATATGTGTTCAGAGGAAAATATGAATAGGGATTCATATGCAAAAAGACGGTTTTCAGAAAATCGGGATTAATCTTATTATTTAATTAATATTTGATATTAAATAAAATAATAAAATAATTAATTATAAATTTTAATTAATTATAAATATTTATTTATAAAATTATTCTGAATTAATTTTTATAATAAATATAGTTATAAGAATTTATATTAGTAAGTGGGTTGAAGACATGCTTTGCATGTTTGACACCTCTTGCTTAGATTAATCTAAGATTAAGGGGTGTAAACTTCCTTTTTGAAGTTATGCTGAGTTTTTGCTCTTGCGTGAAAATTTCTGCAGAAATTTTTCTTTCTCTCTTTCTCCTTGTGTGTTCTTCAATTGTTGAAGAAAATATTGAAGAAGATTCTGAAGTTTTGGTGCAAAGCTTGACGGTAATCTTTTGAAGATTTGAAGAAGTGAAAGGTTCATTCTTCTTCCCTCAATTTGCTCTTCAATTGTTGAGGAATTCATGAGAATTAGAGATATGAAGGTTTGAAGCTGCAGATGAATTGTTCATCAAGTTCAAACTGAACTTCATCTTCCTCCTCATATATACCAACATCTTCTTCTTCATCCCCAACCTCTAGCCAAAGCCCCTTTGCTCAAAGGAGTCCCACAACTTTGCTACTAAGCCCGGGGATACCTGAGACTCCTCTAAGGGTGGTCCTCGCTGTTCTCGTGATCAGACTAAGCTCCAGAGGATTTTGCAGAGGAGGTTGCTGCGGAGACGAGAAGAAAAATCCAAAAAAATGTACCTTTTTTTGGTGTTTTCGAGCTTTCCGGTAAATTTACCGGTGAAGCTTACCGGTCGGGTTATCGGTGAAGCTTACCGATAGAAATTTACCGGTGGCTTGGCCAACGTTATGTGATAGCGTGTGGCGCTTGCTCTTCGGTCGATATTTACCGGTCGAGTGTACTGGTAAATGATTTACCGAAGTAGCAGACCGGTAATGGTTACCGGTCCATTGGTTTACCGGTGTAAACTTATGAAGTTTACGGAACCAGCTTACCGGTGGAAACTAACCGGTTTAGTTTTACTGGTGTAAGCTTATCGGTACCGGTTTACCGGTGGAAGCTTAGTGAAGTTTACCGAACCGATTTACCAGTGGTAGCTTATTGTTACGTCTCCAAAAGGGACTATTTTAGGACTTATTTGTGTTAGGAAGTTGTGCATTTGTAAGTATTTTTGGTAGGATTTAGCTTGAACTTGTGCTTATATATGAGAATTAGGAGAATGAAGCTAAATTAGGACTTGTATGCAAAAGGAAAGAAAAGGAATGAAAAACGAAGTTAAAAGAATGAAAACTGTGCATTGCGTAGGGATTGCGGAAACATTGCTAAAACCGCAATGTTTTAAGTGAAATCCGTAAGTTGTCTAACTATTTTCTGTTTTGTTCCGACCTTTCAGGGATTCATTCTTTCTCTTGCAGCCACGTAGTAGTACGACGTTGAGAATGGATGGTTCTCCTTGACCCAATCGCACCTGCAGAATACTATAAAAGGAGGTCAAAGTGGAAGGTTGAGACACACTCGAACGGCGCAATCTTCCAGTTCAAACGCAGTCTTTCCCATTCTTTCTCTTCTCCGTCTGTTGGTTTGAGAGGTTCAGCTGTTGGAGACGACAATCTGATAGGAAGGAGAGAAGATTCATCTTCTCTTCTGATTGGATTCATCCAAGCAAGGCTTGCCTTTCTCTCCCTTCAGCCGAGGCGTTTGCAACGAGGCGATCACGCTTGATTTAATTGCTTTCTGTCTTAGCTTTCCATTTCCATTACTGTTGTTGTTATTTCCCTTTTGATTCTGTTACTCTATTCCATTTCGTTGCTTTCTGTTTTACTTTAGTTATTCCAAGTCATCATTTGTTTAGTTCAAACGATCGGTTAATCAAAGCACAATTCATCACTTTGCAAGTTCTTTACCTTCTCTGTTTATCACTTCTGTCTACTGTTTTGTCTTTAATTCTCTTCTAAGCATGTCTTCTTCATCTACTCTTTCTATTCTATCAGCATCCATGAGTAACTAAATCATATAAGGGCATGCTAATGACAAACCTATAGGTAGAAACACGTGAATCAAGCATGTAGGATAGCTCTCGAATGCGAGGAATGTATGTAAGCTTCATCCCACGGGCAATTTCGATTGGCCATCCATTTTGTCCAAAGAACTCCTAACCTCTGGAAGGAATAAGAGTTCAGAGTCATACACTCATGCTAGCCTCTCAAGGTAGCCAGAAAACGACCTAGGAATAGGCGTTTTCCTACTACAAATCATAACTTACTGTTTTAACAAGATGCTTAAGATCTTACTTGGACATGAGTAAACTAAAGGATCTAATGCATGAAATTGGAAGATACATGAGAATGAGTTAGTTTGATGCATGATGAGTTGATCTAATGCTTGAGAATCGTGTGAAAAAGCCTATAGAGGAGTCGTTAGTAGCCCTTGTTTCCACACTTTACACACGTTTTGCTGTTAAGAACATTGCGATATAATTGCTGTTTCCGCAATTCCCTTAGTTAAAAATTCTGCCTTAGCCATTTTTCTCTTCGTTTACTTTTCTCTTCTCTTTACATTCAAGTTTAGTCTCTATTTGCACTTGTTTATGCTTGCATCCTCTACACATTCCTTAGTAATTAGGCAATTTAAAACCACATCTACCTCACTTAATCCACCCATTCTTACTTAACATCACACTTCACGAGTAACTAATAATATATCTCTGTGGGAAATCGAATGAAAAAATACTTATTACTTGCTACAAGATCATGTATGCTTGCATGTTCTGAGTGCTCTATCATTGCATATTTCTTTTAAACATTGAGCACGCAACAAGTTTTTGGCGCCGCTGCCGGGGATTTAGTTTAGTGAAAACGAAGTTTGTTAAGTTAGAAAACCAATTCTTAATATCTATTGGAGCTGATTTCTTTCCATTTTCTTTTGCAGGTACCCTTGGGTAGTTTATGAGTGAGCATTCAAATAGCGATCTAGAGTTCAATCCTGAGCCTGAGAGATTACTTAGGGCCAGAAATATAGCTAAGAAACGCCTCTTTAAACAACCCTCTATAAATCAAAACTTTGCTGAATCCGCAGAGTCTTCGCAATTCCTACAAACCGAAATGGATAGACCAGTCCCAAATCCGGTACCTACCACTCGCAACCCCATCGAAATAGCGAATGACAAGGATAGTGCCATCCTCTCCTACCTAGTACCTATGCCTGGGGAGCTAAACCCAAGCATAATCCGCCCTGAAATTACTGCCAACTCATTCGAGTTAAAGCAGTAATGTTCCAAATGTTGTCCACTGTGGGACAATTCTTTGGAGTGGAAAATGAGGACCCCCACAACCATCTTAGAAACTTCCTAGGAGTTAGTGATACCTTTCTCATCCCTGGAGTTTCCCAAGAAGCTTTGAGGCTTTACCTCTTCCCTTACTCGTTAAGAGATAAAGCCAAAACTTGGTTAAACTCATTACCCTCCGGATCAGTTGTCAATTGGACAGACTTGGCGGAGAAATTCCTAGTAAAATATTTCCCACCTGATAGGAATTCTACTTTTCGTGAAGACATTATTAAATTCAAACAAGCTGACAATGAGTTGCTTCACGAAGCATGGACAAGGTTCAAGGATCTTCTGCTTAAATGTCCACACCATGGCATTCCATGGTGTATCCAAATAGAGGTCTTTTTCAAAGGATGCAACCCCAGCACCAGGCAAGTGCTAAATTCATCTGCTGGTGGTTCCATGCTTTCCAAAAGTTATAATGAAGCCTATGAGATTCTGGAGAAGATCTCAGCATCTCACTGTAGGTGGTCAGATGATCCAATAGAGCCAAGTAGAGCTCAAAATAAGGACGCACTCAATGCCATGAGTAGCCAAATAAGCGCTCTGACCAACCTAGTTAAACAAATGGCTCAAGCCAATCTCCAAACTAGTGTCAACACCGCCACAGCCATGTCAATGGGCACACAACCAAGTCAAGGTGAGACACTAATCTGTGGATTCTGTGGGGAGGGGCACCTGTATGAATATTGCCCTGGGAATCCAGCCTCAGTCTGCTATGTTGGAAGCCAACAGCAGCCTAGGAACAACCCCTATTCTAACACTTACAATCCTGGTTGGAGGAACCACCCAAATCTTTCTTGGGGTGGCCAACAGAATGCTAACGAAGCTCCTAACCAGCCAAGACCGAGTGGAACACCTGGTTTCACTCCCCAAAATAACCAATCCATGTATCAAAAACCATATAACCAACCAATAGGGTCTTCTGTAGAAAATTTACTTAAGGAGTACATTGCCAAGAATGATGCCACTCTACAAAGTCAGCAAGCTACCCTTAGGAGCCTAGAGAACCAAATAGGGCAACTAGCCAATGAACTCAAAAATAGGCCCCAAGGTAGACTGCCTGCTGACACTGAGGTGCCTAGAAGGGATGGTAAAGAGCAAGTTCAAGCAATTGAACTTCGAAGTGGAAGACCATTGGTGAGCAACACTAGAGAAACACCAAAGAGAGTAGAGAATGAAGAGTCTAGTGCTCCACTGGATTCTCTGCCAAACCAAGGTCAACCATCAACAAGCACATCAAGGGCAAGGCTGGAACCAATCATAGAAGAACTAGAAGAAATTCCAAGACCTCCACCTATCCTGAGGCGACCTGAAGTGCCTGCTTATGTGTCACCACCTCCATTCCCTCGAAGGCTAAAGAAAAAACAAGAACAGGAAGTGCACTTTAACAAATTTTTAGAAATTCTTAAACAAGTGCATGTTAATATTCCTTTTGTAGAAGTTTTGCAATCTATGCCTTCTTATGTTAAATTTTTGAAGGATATAATCACTAACAAAAAGATCATTGGTGAATTTGAAACAGTGAACCTCACTGAGGAGTGCAGTGCTATACTCCAAAACAAGCTACCAAAGAAGGAGAAGGATCCTGGTTCCTTCACCCTACCAGTGGAGTTGGGAGGCAAGCACGTGGGCAGAGCTCTTTGTGACCTGGGAGCCAGCATCAACCTCATGCCCCTATCACTATTCCGTCAGCTTGGAATAGGAGAAGCACGTCCTACCACTGTCACCTTGCAATTGGCAGACAGATCCATAGCCTACCCTGAGGGTAAGATTGAGGACATTCTTGTAAAGGTTGACAAGTTTATTTTCCTTGCAGATTTCATCATCCTGGATTATGAAGCAGACAAGGAGGTCCCCATCCTATTAGGCAGACCATTTCTAGCCACAGGTAGGGCCTTGATTGATGTCCAGAAAGGTGAGCTCACTATGAGGGTTCATGATGAGGAGGTTAAGTTTAGTGTCTTTAAAGCACTGAGGTATCCTTCTGACTCTGAATCTTGTGCAAGCATGGACATAGTAGATTCACTGATGGAAGAACAGCTTGAGCATGAGTTATTAACTACGCATGCCAATGATTATGTACAATTAGATTTAACTGACTTAAACATAGCTGAAATAATGAACATACCTATGAATAATCCTCAGCATGTTTGTATGACTACTGATTTGACTGAAAGATCCCTGAATCCATTAAAACCATCCATTGAGCATCCACCTGTCTTAGAATTAAAACCACTGCCTGAACATCTTAAGTATGCATATTTAGGAAGTGATGATACTCTGCCTGTTATTATTTCGTCCAAACTAAGTGAAAAGCATGAAATTGAGTTGATCTTATTACTTAAGCAACATAAAAAGGCTATTGCATGGACGATTGCTGACATTAGAGGTATTAGCCCTTTCTACTGCATGCATAAGATAATATTGGAAGAAGAGCATACACCCCGAGTAGATCACCAACGTAGGCTGAACCCCTCTATGAAAGAGGTAGTTAAGAAAGAGATCATAAAATGGTTAGATGCAGGTGTAATCTTCCCTATAGCTAGTAGTCAGTGGGTTAGTCCAATACAATGTGTACCTAAGAAAGGGGGGATGACTGTAGTAGTAAATGAGAGCAATGAACTGATTCCAACTAGAACTATTACAGGATGGAGAGTTTGTATGGATTATAGGAAATTGAATAAGGAAACAAAAAAAGATCACTTCCCTCTACCATTCATAGATCAGATGTTAGATAGGATAGCTGGTAGAGCTTATTACTGATTTCTAGATGGTTATTCTGGTTATAACCAAATCACCATAGACCCTGTGGACCAGGAGAAGACAACCTTCACCTGTCCCTTTGGAACATTTGCTTTTCGCAGAATGCCTTTTGGCTTATGCAATGCACCAGCAACGTTCCAAAGGTGCATGTTGGCAATCTTCTCTGACTTAGATGAATCCATGATAGAGATATTTATGGATGACTTCTCAGTCTTTGGTGATTCATTTACAAACTGTTTAGAGAACTTAGGACAAGTCCTGGCTAGGTGTGAGGAGACCAACCAGTCCTTAATTGGGAGAAATGCCACTTTATGGTGGAAGAAGGGATAGTCCTAGGTCATAGAGTGTCTAGAGCAGGAGTGGAGGTCGATAGGGCCAAAATTGAAATAATAGAGAAGTTAGTGGAACCTCAGAATGTGAAGGCTATTAGAAGTTTTTTAGGACACACAGGCTTCTATAGAAGGTTCATTAAGAACTTTTCAAAGATCTCCAAGCCTTTGTGTGAGCTTCTAGAGCTGAATAAGCCATTCATCTTCTCTAGAGAATGTCTCCTAGCCTGGACAACCCTTAAGGAAGCATTAGTCAAAGCACCTATTATAGTAGGGCCAAATTGGGACCTCCCATTTGAGATGTTGTGTGATGCGAGTGACTATGCAGTAGGGGTTATGCTAGGACAAAAGATTGACAAACTAACACATCCTGTGTACTACGCTAGTAAGACACTTAATGAGGCACAATGTAATTACACAACCACGGAAAAGGAAATGCTAGCTGTAGTGTTTGCCTGCGAGAAGTTTAGGAATTACATTGTAGGCACTAGAACAATCGTGTATACAGATCACTCTGCACTAAAATACCTTATGAGGAAGGCTGATGCGAAGCCTAGGTTGATTAGGTGGGTATTGTTGCTGCAAGAGTTTGATCTGGACATTAGAGATAAGAAAGGATGCGAAAATGTGGTTGCGGATCATCTTTCTAGATTGCAGCATAATTGCGGAAAAATTGCGGAAACCGCAATTTCAGATGCCTTTATTGATGAACATGTCTTTGTATTAACTCATCGTGATAACGATGAGGAACCTTGGTTTGCTGACATTGCTAACTTCCTTGCCTCGCAGGTACTACCAACTTTCAAGGGAGGACAAGAAAAGAAGAGGTTCCTACATGAAGCTAGGAAGTTCATATGGGATGATCCTACACTTTACAAGACATGTGCTGATGGTTTGCTAAGGAAGTGTGTGTCAGCTGCTGAAGCGAAGTCTGTGTTGCAGCACTGCCATACATCTCCCTATGGTGGACACTTTGGTGGCCAAAGAACAGTTGCAAAGGTGTTCCAGAGTGGCTACTATTGGCCTACGATCTTCAAAGATGCCCACGACTATGCACACAACTGCGATGAATGCCAGAGAACAGGTAACCTGAGTCGGAAGGATGAGATGCCTCTCACTTACATCTTAGAGTTGGAGCTCTTTGATGTGTGGGGCATTGATTTCATGGGACCATTTCCCCCATCAGCAGGTAACCTTTACATACTTGTAGCTGTAGATTATGTATCTAAATGGGTAGAAGCTATTGCATGTCCAACAAATGATGCCAAAACAGTCATTAAGTTCCTTAATAGACATATCTTTACTAGGTTTGGTACACCTCGTGCTATAATTAGTGATGAAGGGACACACTTTATTAATAAAGCTATGGAAAAAGTGTTGGCTAAATACAATGTTAGACATAGAGAAGCCACCCCTTATCACCCACATTCGAATGGACAAGCTGAAATATCAAATAGGGAGATTAAAAACATACTCGAAAAAGTGGTCAAACCCAATAGAAAAGATTGGTCGTTTAAACTCGAGGATGCACTTTGGGCATATAGGACTGCATATAAGACACCCCTAGGTATGTCTCCTTATAGACTTGTGTATGGCAAAGCATGTCACTTACCATTCGAATTGGAAATCAAAGCATTTTGGGCCTTGAAAGAGCTGAATTATTGCGTGACCGATGCGGGAACATTGCGGTCTCTGCAATTACATGAGCTTGATGAGCTTAGACATATGTCCTATGAAAATGCCAAAATGTATAAGGAAAAAACTAAAATTTGGCACGACAGTAGACTTAGGATTAAGGACTTTAAGAAAGGCCAGCATGTCTTGTTATTTAACTCAAGGTTGAGATTACTTCCAGGCAAACTTAAGTCCAGATGGTCAGGTCCTTTTGTTATAACTAACGTGTTTGTTCATGGTGCAATTGAGATTAGGAACCTGCAGCACGGGCAACCGTTCATGGTTAATGGTGCACGATTGAAGCATTATTATGAGGAAGGAGATGTGAAGACTCTCTCGGCCTTCCTCTTATCTGAAGCTTGAAAATATGACCGAGAGAGGACGAGTGATTACTGTGCTCGTCCATGCGAGGCTATGCCTTAGTTTATTTTTGTTATTTTTTCGGTTGTTATTTGTGTATGTTTGTGTGTGATTTTTATTACGATTTTGATGTTAATTTTATTTCTTTTAATAGGGGATCAAAAGAGGAAATCAAGGAGATGAATCCAGGATAAAAAATCGGGGAAGATATTGGGCCAAATCAAAGATTGAGTGATGAGAATCTTGGATTTTAATTCAAGAAAAATCTCCAACGGCCATTTAATTGCGGTGGATTTGCTAAAACCGCAACAGAAATAGCCGTTGGGATTTCCATCATTACAAATAGCCGTTAGAATAGTTGTGGCCCGTACGCTTCCTTGATTCATTGAACTCCAAGAAACTATCTTCTTCTTCCTCTGCAATTCCTCTTTTTCAGATCTTTTCGATTCCACCATGGTGCTTACGCGGGCTGAGAGATCTGCGTCCAAGAAGAAGGCCACTGAAGCAGAGGCAGCTGCGAGAGAGGCACTCCTTGCCTTAGCAGAGGCCGAAGCTGCGCGCCCTGAACGACCTTCTAAGCTCCCTGTCCGCAAGAAGAAGTGGAAGGTGGTGACGGAGATCCCTGCTGGGCCATCTGAACCAGTAGGCACGCCCAAGAAACGCAAATGGACGATGGAGATTGGGGACGCACCGATCAAGGAAAAGACTCCCACTGTGGAGAGTCAAGGGAGTGGCCGTTCATCCTACGAGACGGCCAGACAAAGTCCTGAACCATCTCCACCAGCGCAAAGCCCCGAGGCTTCTCCATCTCCACAAGGGTCTGAACAATCCCCACCACCGCAGAGCCCTGAGGCATCACCATCGCCGTCGCCCGAGCCTGAAATCCCAAATGAAGAACGGCAAGAATCAGCACGGGGCGGCGAAACAGATGAAGAGGATGAGGTCTTCTCTCCTTTGAGGGACGTCTGCCACGAGAGCCCAGCAAAGGGGGGAGATTCGATGGATGAAACGTTGGGGGATTGCCTCCAACAGATCACCACCAGGGCGCGGTTGAGAAAGAAAGCCCCCAAGATTGTCAAGGCCAAACGGCCAAAAGCTTCAAAGAAATCCAAGAAAAAGAAGGTTAGTAGTGAGCCTTCTTTGAAGAAGCTAAAGATCGAGGCTGCTGAATCAACCAAGGCCAAGGAAAAGGGGAAAGCCAAATTATACCCCGAAGATGAACCTCAATCTGTGAGGTATGTGTCTTCAGACGCCGAATCAAGGGGCATTGAGCTGAGGAAGAGGGACCTACTCCACGAGAAGGGGTTCCTGGATGCATTGGCAGACCTGCCGCAATTCTTGCGCGCAGGGATCACCAACCACGGTTGGGAAGAGCTGTGCAGACCGCCCATCCCCGCCTACTCCAGCATGGTATACGACTTCTATGCCAACCTGATGCACCCTGAGGATGGCTTGTCCGTGGGGAGAGGAATCGAGGTGGACTTCTCAGCCAAGGCGATCAATGAAGCCTATGGCCTCAAGGGGCAGAAGCACACTGACTATGCAAGGATCATTGATGCGCCAACTGAGGCTGTCCTGGAGGAAGCACTGCGGATCATCAGCCAACCTGGAGCAGCGTGGACGATCTCACGCAATGGGAAGCACACCCTGATGAGTGCGACCCTTACGGCGAAGGCAGCTGTATGGTTTTCCTTCGTGCGCAGACGGCTGTCCCCAGTGACCCACGAGACCACCATCAACCAAGGAAGATCGCTGCTGGTATATGCGATCATGAGGGGCCTCACAATCAATGTTGGTGAGGTCATTGCAGCCTCAATCGCAGACTGTGCCAAAAAAGGTAAGGGCCCACTTTTCTTCCCCAACACAATCACTAAGCTTTGCTTACGTGCAGGTGTACCAATCGAGCGGATGGAGAGGCAGCTGGCCTACACGGGGCATCTGGAGCTACCTACAGGCCTGCGAATGCGACGAAGGGGGAACATGGAGTTTGAGCTAGACGGCCTAGCTGCTGCTCAATCTCTCTCTATGGCCTGTCTGATGGACCTGCAGAAGAAGATGGCGCAATGGGCTGAGTATGCTCAAGCGAGGGATAAGGATGTTGCTGACTAGTTGGGCTGCATCTTTCCTAAGTTCCCCACTGACCTGCTGACGCCATGGGCACCTCCAAGAGCACGGAGGGATGATGATGAGGACGTCTGAGTGCTAGTCTGAAGAGCACTCAAGGGAGTATTTATGTTCCCTACAAAAAAAAAAAAAAAAAACTCTGCTTTTCGTTAAACTGTGTGAATGCTGCCATTTTTGAATCAATATTTGATCTGTCTTTAGTTTTTTATTTTTTGTTGTTTAGAATTGTTTAGTATAGTCTGATGGTATCTGAATAGGTAGGTTGTTTTAGTTTTCCTTTTTGTATAGCTGAGATGACTGGAAACAGCATGCAAAAGGGGCTGCTTACTGATATATCTGCCCTGTATATTCATTGCAAAATTATTACGGAATCCGCAATTTTTGTTAGTGATAGCATGCTTTTGACTGACTGATTAGCTAGGCTGGTTCTGTTTTAATTTTGTTCTTTTGCTGCTGTCTTGACTACCTTACACAGCCTATCTATAAGCATGTTGGATGAGTGTCTTAAGGCACCCTTGATAGTTTAAATTAGTCTCTTAAATTGCTCAGCGTGCGTAGCTTTAAGTCCTTCCCTTACTGTTTTTCCAAATTTCTACTGCTAAGTTATTTGCTTTGAGAATGTTCTGTCTATCCCTAAGCCTTTTTAGATTCTCTTTGTTTTGCCCTAGACTAGATGCTTCTAGGTAAGTTTGGGGGTGTGCCACCTCAGACACTCATTGGGGACAATGAGTAGTTTAAGTTTGGGGGAGGCCACCCTAGACCTAGGAACATTCCTCTCTCCTTTTAGACATAAGCATTCTTCTTCTCCTTTGAAAAAAATATGATGAACTAAAAAAAAAAAATATAGAATAAAGTGGGATGTCTCTCTTGAAGTTGCTGAGTAATCAGTGCCATGTGTGTAACCCACAAGTGGCATTGCATCAAAAGGCAACCAAAGGAGAGGTCCCCAAGAAAGAAAGGGAAAAGGAAAAACTAAGGAAGAAGAATGTATGCTTAGGAGTTGCAGCTTTGTGGCTTAGATGTCCTGAATAAAAAGAACTCTGATCCTCAATGAGCTAAGCACAAGGTTGTAGCTTTTAGGTTTGTCTAAGGAGATGAATGTATATCCAATGTAGTGATGCCAGGGTTTAGTTTGTTATATGAATGTACTACTGTCACTGGTTTGTACTAAGACTGGCATGACTCTAAGGAATCCTAGGCAGCTCAAAAGCTAAAGCAGTAGAAGCATGTACTGAGTCTGGGGTAAAGCTAGGTAGAATTTGAAACCTTAGGGATAGTTGCACTATATGACAGAAGCAAATAGATCAGTCGTGGGGAGTTAGTGAAACAGTAGGATCATTAGGCGTGCGAAGTCAGAAGAAGCAAAATGAGAAGTTAGTTGTAAACTTAGAAGTGTGTCACAGGACATCATTGCCATAGATAGGAACTTAGGGGAGTCAGCAAGTGGTTAGAGAAGTTAAAACAGCAGCCTAAGTAAGTCCTTAGATTGCTCGAGGACGAGCAAAACCTTAAGTTTGGGGGTGTGTTACGTCTCCAAAAGTGACTATTTTAGGACTTATTTGTGTTAGGAAGTTGTGCATTTGTAAGTATTTTTGGTAGGATTTAGCTTGAACTTGTGCTTATATATGAGAATTAGGAGAATGAAGCTAAATTAGGACTTGTATGCAAAAGGAAAGAAAAGGAATGAAAAATGAAGTTAAAAGAATGAAAAATGTGCATTGCGTAGGCATTGCGGAAACATTGCTAAAACCGCAATGTTTTAAGTGAAATCCGTAAGTTGTCTAACTATTTTCTGTTTTGTTCCGACCTTTCAGGGATTCATTCTTTCTCCTGCAGCCACGTAGTAGTACGACGTTGAGAATGGATGGTTCTCCTTGACCCAATCGCACCTGCAGAATACTATAAAAGGAGGTCAAAGTGGAAGGTTGAGACACACTCAAACGGCGCAGTCTTCCAGTTCAAACGCAGTCTTTCCCATTCTTTCTCTTCTCCGTCTGTTGGTTTGAGAGGTTCAGCTGTTGGAGACGACAATCTGATAGGAAGGAGAGAAGATTCATCTTCTCTTCTGATTGGATTCATCCAAGCAAGGCTTGCCTTTCTCTCCCTTCAGCCGAGGCGTTTGCAACGAGGCGATCACGCTTGATTTAATTGCTTTCTGTCTTAGCTTTCCATTTCCACAACTGTTGTTGTTATTTCCCTTTTGATTCTGTTACTCTATTCCATTTCGTTGATTTCTGTTTTACTTTAGTTATTCCAAGTCATCATTTGTTTAGTTCAAACGATCGGTTAATCAAAGCACAATTCATCACTTTGCAAGTTCTTTACCTTCTCTGTTTATCACTTATGTCTACTGTTTTGTCTTTAATTCTCTTCTAAGCATGTCTTCTTCATCTACTCTTTCTATTCTATCAGCATCCATGAGTAACTAAATCATATAAGGGCATGCTAATGACAAACCTCTAGGTAGAAACACGTGAATCAAGCATGTAGGATAGCTCTCGAATGCATTGAATGTATGTAAGCTTCATCCCACGGGCAATTTCGATTAGCCATCCATTTTGTCCAAAGAACTCCTAACCTCTGGAAGGAGTAAGAGTTCAGAGTCATACACTCATGCTAGCCTCTCAAGGTAGCCAGAAAACGACCTAGGAATAGGCGTTTTCCTAGTACAAATCATAACTTACTGTTTTAACAAGATGCTTAAGACCTTACTTGGACATGAGTAAACTAAAGGATCTAATGCATGAAATCGGAAGATACATGAGAATGAGTTAGTTTGATGCATGATGAGTTGATCTAATGCTTGAGAATCGTGTGAAAAAGCCTATAGAGGAGTCGTTAGTAGCCCTTGTTTCCACACTTTACACACGTTTTGCTGTTAAGAACATTGCGATATAATTGTTGTTTCCGCAATTCCCTTAGTTAAAAATTCTGCCTTAGCCATTTTTCTCTTCGTTTACTTTTCTCTTCTCTTTACATTCAAGTTTAGTCTCTATTTGCACTTGTTTATGCTTGCATCCTCTACACATTCCTTAGTAATTAGGCAATTTAAAACCACATCTACCTCACTTAATCCACCCATTCTTACTTAACATCACACTTCACGAGTAACTAATAATAAATCTCTGTGGGAAATCGAATGAAAAAATACTTATTACTTGCTACAAGATCATGTATGCTTGCATGTTCTGAGTGCTCTATCATTGCATATTTCTTTTAAACATTGAGCACGCAACATTTATCGGTCCGGTTTTACCGATACAAATTTATCGGTGCCGGTTTACCGGTACTGATTTATTCGTATGGTTTTACCGGTCGAAGCTTGTGAAGATTACCGGTCAACCTTTACCGGTTGACTTTTACCTTTTTCCTTTACCGGTTGGTCTGGTTTTTACCGGTGGTGCTCGGGAGAGAATTTAAGCTATGTGATAGTTATTTTCTCTCTCCCGTTTGTTGTTTATTAATTGTTGAAGATCCTCAGCCAATTTAGGCTTCTTTCTGCTGCGCCGTTGTTTTAGGACTCAATTCCATTAGTGATACCTTTGGTTTTTGTAGTACTTGTCGTAGGGGAATATTTGTCAATATCGTTATCTTGTGTGCTAGGAAATATGGGAGCAACCTTATAGCTGCGGTAACTGATAACTCTTCAAATGAGAGTTATTTAGGGTCTTTAGAAAATAGATTTAACTCGTTAATCGAATAATTGATTGTGATTTTGTATGTTTATTCCCTTGTTTGATATAAATTTCTTATGTTAGTCGTGAAAGAAGCCTTTTTGTTATTTGATCTATTTTAAGCATAAAAAGAGGAGAATTGACACACTTCTTCAATTATTAGGTGCTTATTAGAAGAGGTGGCTTCGCCATGGCAGAAACATGGGATTGCAAAATTCTTGATTGAGCAAAGATTTAGTAAAAGTTGTACATGAGTAGATAATTCTTTAGAGAACTCATTTTCTGAGTTGTCCTCTTTCGTACAAGCAGAAAAAGAAGAAATTATTTTTCTCAGCCAATGAGATTTCCCCATTCGAATTAGAGCATCCCTCCCTAGGTTCTTATATTGAGGGGCAACAACGATGGGAAGAGGATATACCATTTCAGTGAGTAAAAAATAAAGGAGATTTTAGAGAGCTTATTTGTTTTACCTTGAAGAAATGAGTCGCTGGAGAGGAGTTGTGATCGATCCAAGACGTTGGAGGAAATGAGTCGAGTTGGCCCTCGGTGAAGAAACCTTCCCCAAGTCGTCAATGACTCATCAATGAGCCTTTCTACTTCTAGTTCTCCTTTGTTTCTCAGTTGCTTTTCCTTTGAACACTGTTTATTGTAATGTTTTCCATGAGCTATTGTTTTGAGCTCTTACATTTCAGCATGTTGAACTAATTGTCTAAGGGAAAGATTAGGAGTATGAAGTAATTCATTTATGAGGCTTGAGTAAAACCTTTGTTTGATCTTATTTGAGCATGATTGTTCTTATTAATTGTGCATTTTCAATCGGCCATCCATTATGCACAAAGAGGGCTTTAACTTTGAAAGAAGACGAGTTTTCTGATTATCAATTTTCATATTAGCCCTTTGTAGGTTAAGAGTCTATTAAGTGAGTAGGTTAGACATAATCACTTTTCTAATACACTTATCAAACAATATGCCCATGCATTTGGTAGTTCAATGAAAGTTGGTTATTCTTGCCGTAAATATCGAAAGAGCTTCCTTGTTAATGTTGTGCGGGTAGTCGAATAATTATTTTGCTAAAGCATTATGGTTTTTGTTCGCTTCAGTACGCTCCTAAGATGAACCTATTCTCCCTGATTGTTAACCTCTACTTATTTTGTATTTTCTGTATTTTTGCTACTATTTTATCCAAGCATTTATTTTGTCTTCACATATTTTATGTTCTGTCATTATTTTTCCAAAAACCACACAAACGATATTTGATTACCGTTACTTAATCTACACCCAATCCATCTTTTATACATAAAGAATCATCAAATCCTTGTGACTTTACTTATCACTTATTACGTTGACTATATACACTTGCATAGTCTAAACGCTCTATCCATTTCATTATTTGACACACCCGGAGCGCGCTCAGTAACCAACGCTAGAGAAAGTTTTTCTACTTGGGGATACCGTGTCTCTACTCCTATCATAGGCCGCCAGGTATAATAAATTGGTTTTAGGTGACCGTTTTCTTCTTTAATTAGTGCCAAACTGACTAGTATGTTTGATAGCTCCATTTTAGAGCTATATTTATGTCAATAATTCATGCTAATTATGTACTTATTCTTGCTTATTTACTTTGATTTTAGGTGTTCGCCGGTAAAGAGTTCTCGGGACCGTTTGACGTCATTCGAGGCTAAATATCTCATTTTATGGCCCCAAGAACATCTCGGGAAAAGAAGGATTCAAAAGTATGAAGAAATGGTAAATTGGAAATCTCAAAGGCAAAAATGCATGCTCAAACCCGAGAGCAAGCGTTGAGCTGAAGCGTCTAGACGCTGCCTAGCGTCGCGACGCTGCGCCAAGCGTCTCGACGCTCCGAAGTCTGAAGCGCGCCCCGTATTTTCCACCCGAGAGCAAGCGTCGAGACGCTCGCTCCACGCTGCCTAGCGTCGCGACCCTGCGCAAGCGTCTCGACGCCACACCGACATCAGCGCGCTGGAATTTTAGGGCGCAGCGTCTCGACGCTACCCTAGCGTCTCGACGCTACGACGGAGTATAAATTAAAAAGTCCGCTTTTCAGCCGGGGGGTTCTTCTTCCTCATCGGGCTACGCACCATTTTAGGCGTTTTGAAGCTATTTTCCACCATTGGAGAAGCCATGGAGCTTGGATTGAAGCCATTTCAAGTCATTTCCATCATGAGTGAGTAGTAGGTTAGTGTTTTGGCTTGGGATTGTAAAGAACTTATGCAATTAGCAAATTTTGGTGAGATTAAGGTTTTAATTTCTATTTTAGCTTGAACATTGGATGAACTAATTTCTTCTTCTATTCATATTACAACAGCATGTTAGATTGATAGGAATTGACGGCTTTGATTTCTAGCATGTTCCTTAGTTAAAAATTGCGATGCCGTGCCTCTCACAATTGACAAGTAACATGCATTGATGGTGCCATTGAATGCATAGGCTTCCTTGTGTTCTTGACATTCATCCTTCTTGAAGAACTAATTAAAATCGATAAACTAATTTGGCTTCCAATTTAGACAATCGTCGCAATTAGCCCGTTGCTATCGATTGGTCTTGGGAGAGCGTTGGCCCCCAATGTCCAATCGGTATGTTTAATTATCACATTTATTTGGTCTAATTATTATCCACGGGGCGTGTTTAAATTGATTTCTCAATTAAAGCGAATTGCGTGTTAATCCATATGTTTAGCTAATATTTCCATTAGTCTGTGATCCAAATGTTGGCTAATTCTTAGTTCCAAGCATCCCAAGTCGAACGCTTCGTTAGATTAATTTTTCCCCTCTTCTGCGAATTTTCCGTTAGCATTTTTTCAACTAATTTTCCCCCAAAAATTCCCCCAATTTATTTGTTTCTTTAATTTGCAAGTTTAATTAAAATTAAGTTGTGATTAGCTTAATTCCCTGTGGACCGACCCCGTTATCATTAAGCTACGAATTGCTCGGTAAAATCGGGTATTTACAAATTTATTTTGGCGGGTCTCGACAACCCGATATTTGCGGTTATTCAAAAATACCGTTACCAAAATTGGCGCCGCTGCCGGGGAATTAAGGTTAATTCGGCCTAATTTTAATTTAATTTGTAAACTTTTTGAATTTTATTTTGATTTGTTTATTCTTTTATTATTTGCATAATTTGATTTGTTTGTTAAGTTTGCTAGAGTGCAAAAAATTAGTTTGAGAAAATGGAAGTCTCTATGGATGGTGATGAAGCTGAAGCTCAGAGAACGCTCAGACAGTTGGCCATGATTTATTTGAACCGCCAGCCTTCGTGCATTTCCTACCCAGAAATTACAGGTAAATTTGAACTTAAATCCGGTTTAATTAAACAATTGCCTTCTTTTTGTGGTGAAACAGAAGAAGATCCCATCAAGCATCTCAAAGCTTTCGAAATGGTGTGTTCTGCTATGAGACTGAGTGAGGTGACTGAAGATCAGCTCAGTTTGAGGACCTTTCCATTGACCCTGAAAGAGAAGGCACGAGACTGGCTGCACTACTTACCTTTGGGGACCATTTCTACTTGGGACGAGTTGAAGAGCGTGTTTATGGAGAAATATTTTCCAGCTTCGAGAGCCATAATCCTTAAGAAGAGGATCTACGGGATCGCTCAATCAGTTGGAGAGGCATTTCACGAGTGTTGGGAATGATACATTCAGCTGTGCGAGAGCTGCCCGAACCATCAGATAATGGAGGCTGAACTCATTCGGTTTTTCTATGACGGTTTGCAACCATATGACCGGCAGATGCTAGATGCTGCGAGCGGAGGAGCTCTTAGGGACAAGATACCTGCAGAGGCCAGACAGTTGATCTCCAACATGGCAGGGAACCTTCAGCAGTATGGAGGAGGAATTGAGCAAGCTCGGTTGTCGACCGAACTAGACGAGCTCAAAGCTCAAGTGTCTAAGGTATGTAGCGTTGTTCTTAAATTGCAAGAAAACTCATCGCAAGCTCTTCCTTCTGTTTCAGGTCAATCCCTTGAAGGTATGTTCAAATCCTTTGTGGAAATGAGCATTGAGCATCGCGAAGAGACCAGAACGCAAATTCAGTTTTTGAGTGAGGGGATCACGGAGATTAAGGATAGAATGAGTAAGGTAGAGACCCATGCGGCGGAAAGCATTAATGCCATTTCCCTCAGAAGCGGTAAAGAAATACCATCGCGGTCTACACCTGAAGATTTCAACAAGAGTCCCGAGATACCTGAAGAAAAGTGTCAGCCACCACCTCCTGAGAACACGGTATGTGCTAACCCATCTCCTTCTATTAAGTCTTACATTCCTTCTGCTCCCTTTCCTAGCAGGTTAGTGAGACCACCCAAGGAAGACAAGGATGTGGACATCCTCGATACATTGAAGAAGGTTGGAATCAACATACCATTGCTAGATGCCATACAACAGATTCCAAGGTATGCAAAATTCCTCAAGGAGATGTGCACTAACAAAAGAAAGGCGAAGAGCACCGAAAGAGTGGTGGTAAGTAAAAATGTGTCTGCCTTGATCACGCGAAACATGCCAGATAAATGTCAGGATCCAGATATGTTTCTCTTACCATGCACCATAGGGGATAAAGAAATCAAGCATGCGATGCTAGATTTAGGGGCTTCGATAAATGTGATGCCATACTCTCTTTACAAAAGTCTTGATCTGGAAGAATTGCAGGAAACTAGTGTCATAATCAAGTTGGCTGATACGTCTTCTATACACCCCTTAGGAGTAGTAGAGGATATGTTAGTTCGGGTTAGAGATCTTATTTTTCCTGCTGATTTTTATGTCCTAAGAATGGAAGATTATGCATCATGTGCTGCTTCAGTCCTGTTAGGTAGACCTTTCATGAAAATGCTAGGACTAAGATTAATGTGCATGATGGTACTTTGTCTGTGGAGTATGGAGGAGAGGTGTTTGAATTTAATGTCTTTAATGCCATGAAACACCGTGCTGATGTGCATTCTATATGTAAAATTGATTTGATAGACACTTTAGAACAGGAAGAATGCATGCGTGTTGTTGATGGGGACGACCCATTTGTTTTTACTAAGACTGTTGGCGAAATTGAAAATAACATGCCCCTTTTGTCTGACCCATGTGAACAAGATGTCCTTACTTTAGAGGCATGTGAGAAGCCATCTAAGATGTTACCTTCTCTTTTGCAGGCTTCCAAATTGGAACTTAAGGAGTTGTCGGGTCACCTCAAGTAGGTGTACTTGGGTGAGGTGGAGACACTTCCGGTGATAATTTCTAAGGAGCTTACATCAGAGCAAGAAGGCAAGCTGGTTGAAATACTCAAGAAGAACAAGCGAGCGATAGGATAGACATTGGCGGATTTGCATGGGTTGAGTCCGGTTTTATGCATGCACAAGATTCAGCTAAATGATGGAGCAAAGCCATCCCGAGAGCCTCAGCGGAGACTGAACCCAGCCATGAAAGAGGTAGTGCTGTCTGAGATACACAAACTCCTTGACGTTAGTATCATCTATCCCATTTTTGATAGTCAGTGGGTAAGCCTGATTCATGTCGTGCCTAAAACGACGGGAATAACTGTTATTAGGAATGAGAAGGGTGAGTTAGTGCCTAAACGAGTCCAAAATGGTTGGAGGATGTGTATTGATTTTAGAAAATTGAATGATGTGACCAAAAAGGATCATTTTCCAATCCCTTTCATAGATCAAATGGTGGAGCGTTTAGCTGGGAAGCCATATTTCTGTTTCTTAGATGGATTTTCTGGATTTTATCAAATTCCCATAGCTCAGGAAGACCAAGAAAAGACCACGTTTACCTGCCCATTTGGCACTTATGCATATAGGAGGATGCCTTTTGGCCTTTGTAACGCTCCAGGGACGTTTCAGCGATGTATGATGAGTATTTTAACTAAATTTGTAGAAAAATGCATAGAGGTCTTTATGAATGACTTTACTGTCTATGGGAGTTCATTTGATGATTGTCTGGTTAATTTGTCTAATGTCATGGAAAGGTGCATTGAAACGAATCTGGTTTTAAATTTTGAAAAGTGTCACTTCATGGCCAATCAAGGCATAGTCCTAGGTCACGTTGTATCATCTAGGTGTATAGAGGTGGATAAGACGAAAATTGATGTTATTTCAGACTTACCTTACCCCACGAATATTCGGGAAGTGCGCTCTTTTCTTGGCCACGCAGGTTTCTATCGCAGGTTCATCAAGGACTTTTCGAAGATAGTGACTCCGATGACGAGCTTGTTGAAAAAAGATGTTCCATTCAGTTTTGGCAAGGAGTGCAAGCATTCCTTTGATGTGCTGAAAAAGTGTATGACCAATGCACCCGTAATTCATCCACCGCAGTGGGGGACCCCCTTCGAGATTATGTGTGATGCAAGCAATTACGCTGTTGGCGCTGTGCTGGGTCAGAGGATTGACAAGAGGAGCCACGTTATATATTATGCATCCAGAACGCTCAACTCCGCGCAGATCAACTACACCACAACAGAGAAGGAGCTACTTTCCATTGTATTTGCTCTTGATAAATTTCGACCTTATATACTTGGATCTAAAGTGGTTGTCTTTTCTGATCATGCAGCAGTTCGATACTTGATGAACAAGAAGGACTCGAAGCCTAGGCTCCTCAGGTGGGTACTGCTCCTCCAGGAGTTCGATGTTTCAGTCCAGGACAGGAAGGGATCAGAAAATACGGTCGCTGATCACTTGAGTCGCATTGTGCGAGGAGAAGATGACTTGCCTCTGAATGACGAATTCCCTGATGAGGTCCTATTCCAGGTGAACGTGGAAATACCTTGGTACGCTGACATAGTCAATTATTTGGTCACAGGTACGTTCCCATTTGACTATTTGTATAATAGGAGGGCTAAGCTAAAAAGCGACGCCAAGAGTTATGTCTGGGAAGAACCTACATTATGGAAATTATGTGCAGACCAAGTGATTAGATAATATGTGTCCATAAATCTGAGCATAAGTCCATACTTGAGTTTTGTCATGAGTTTGCATGCGGGGGGGCACTTTGGGCCATCTAGGACAGCAAGAAAAATACTTGATTGTGGGTTTTTTCTGGCTTTCATTGTTTAAAGACTGTTTTGAATTCTGTAAATCATGTGATCAGTGTCAAAGGAAACGATCCATCACGAGTAGGAACGAAATGCTCCAAACCTCTATATTGACATGTGAAATTTTTGAAGTTTGGGGTATGGACTTTATGGGACCCTTCCCTCCTTCATGCGGTTTTGTTTATATATATCTAGTTGTGGACTATGTTTCTAAGTGGGTGGAGGCCAAGGCCAACAAGGTTGACATTGCTAATGTCGTTTCTAGTTTTGTCAAATCTAACATTTTTAGCAGGTATGGTGTTCCACGAGCCATCATAAGTGATCAGGGGAGTCATTTATGCAACAAGACGATCCAGGCCCTGATGAAGAGGTACGAGGTCAATCATAAAATATCTACCCCGTACCACCCGCAAACCAATGGGCAAGCCGAAGTCTCTAACCGAGAGGTGAAGTCTATCCTCGAGAAAACAGTAAGTCCTGGGAGAAAAGATTGGAGTCTCAGGCTGGACGACGCATTGTGGGCTTATAGCAAGACTTACAAGACCCCCATAGGGATGTCTCCCTACCGGATGGTCTTCGGGAAAGCTTGTCATCTTCCAGTGGAGATAGAGCACAAAGCGTACTGGGCTATGAAGAAGTGCAGATGAGCATTGATCAGGCTGGCGAAGCGAGACTCCTCAAATTGCAAGAATTAGAGGAGGTTCTTGGATGCATATGAGAATTTGAGGACCTATAAGGAGAAGACCAAGTTGTTCCACGACAGGCGAGTCATTCGGAAGCACTTCGAAGTTGGTCAGAAAGTCCTCTTGTTCAATTCCCGCCTGAAGTTCATGCCAGGTAAACTTCGTTCCCGTTGGATTGGTCCAATTATTATAACTCACGTCCATCATTATGGTGCAGTCAAAATTCAGAGTTTAGAAACAGGGAAGGAATCGACGGTGAATGGCCAACGATTGAAAATCTTCCACGAAGGGGAGACAGAGAACTTCGACGAGGTTGCCCACTTGGCAGAACCCGAGTATGAGAAGGGATGATGAAAAAAGTGTTGGTAAAGTCGAGCAATCGAGTCTAAAAATTTGCGCTTCTCGGAGGCACCCGAGTCCGAACTGTACATGTTTTTTGTTTAATTTGCTGCTCTTAGGATTAGCTTAGGTACTTACTCTCATGTTGTGAGTTTTCAGAAGTCAGGATGGCTCGTCCTTGCGTAAATGCTTGAAAAAGAAGAAGCGTGCTCTCCAACACTCTAAATCACAATTTAGGGGAGGTCTTCTGTTCCCTAGAATTTTGATTGTGCATTATTAGTCCAATGAGGACATTGTGTCTTTTTAAGTTGGGGGTGGTGGGTTGTGTTTTACAGCGGTTGTCGAGTCCTGTTGTGGAATTCTGATATATTTGTTTTGAATTGAAATGCGCATGTTAACTTGATTATGAAATTCTGTGATGTACTGTTAGAACCTCCGTGTTTGTATCTGCAGTGAAATGTAGCATGTATGCATTTGTTAAGCCCATTTTGAAAAAAATTCTTCGTTATTTCCTTGTTTAAGCTTCGCGCATAGCACTCTATCTTGGATCTGTGGGTTTAGGGTGGTTTTGCTTGGCTTAAATTTCGTTGTCACCCCGAAAGGTATCTTTAGGATGGGTTTGATTCTTTAGTGTTTGTAATTTTTCATTCAAAATTATAGCATGGTTTTTAGGCTAAAAGAAAAGAAAGGTGAAATTTTTCGAAAATGTAATCTCCTGAGGTGTTCCTCCTTCTTGAATTGCCTAAGTAACCAGGGGCGGTCGTGTAACCCACGATCGCCACTGCATGAAAAGGGAACACATTGAAGTGAACGCTAGTCCTTAAAAATGTGAATTTTGCCCGTAGTTAGATGCACTGTGCAGTGAAACTGCAGGCAAGCTGAAACGAAAGTAAAATTGACATGTTAGGCGCTCATGGAGATAAAAAAAAAAAAGAGAAAGAAAGAGAAAGTCAAGAAAAGAGGCCTAATGATCTATTACTTGCTTTGATGATGAAAAGCCCTTAGACTGTTCTGCTTCGCCATAAGTAGGGGGAAAGCGAAGCCTTGGGTCGGGTGAGATCGCTCTATGCCTATAAGAAATAAGATAGAGGAGCTAGGAGCGAATCACTCATAGGGAATAGCGATTTAAATTTCTTGAAATGTTCTTAGTCAATGCATACATGCAAGCGTTTCCTTCTAATATAAATGTCTTGCTACTTTTACTATTGAGAATTGAGTCATTAGCATGCACGTTGTTTTGTTGTGCTAAGTAAGAATTCCACCTTGCTCGAGGACTAGCAAGAATTTAAGTTGGGGGTGTTTGATACCTCCATTTTAGAGCTATATTTATGTCCCTATTCATGCTAATTATGTACTTATTCTTGCTTATTTACTTTGATTTTAGGTGTTCGCCGGTAAAGAGTTCTCGGGACCGTTTGACGTCGTTCGAGGCTAAATATCCCGTTTTAAGGCCCCAAGATCATCTCGGGAAAAGAAGGATTCAAAAGTATGAAGAATTGACAAATTGGAAATCTCAAAGGCAAAAATGCATGCTCAAACCCGAGAGCAAGCGTTGAGCGGCAGCGTCTAGACGCTGCTCAACGCTGCCTAGCGTCGCGACGCTCCGAAGTCTGAAGCGCGCCCCGTATTTTCCACCCGAGAGCAAGCGTCGAGTGGGCGGCGTCGAGACGCTCGCTCAACGCTGCCTAGCGTCGTGACCCTGCGCTAGCGTCTCGACGCCACCCCGACATCAGCGCGCTGCAATTTTAGGGCGCAGCGTCGAGACGCTGCCCTAGCGTCTCGACGCTACGACGGAGTATAAATTAAAAAGTTCGCTTTTCAGCCGGGGGGGTTCTTCTTCCTCCTCGGGCTCCGTACCATTTTAGGCGTTTTGAAGCTATTTTCCACCATTTGAGAAGCCATGGAGCTTGGATTGAAGCCATTTCAAGTCATTTCCATCATGAGTGAGTAGTAGGTTAGTGTTTTGGCTTGGGATTGTAAAGAACTTATGCAATTAGCAAATTTTGGTGAGGATAAGGTTTTAATTTCTATTTTGGCTTGAACATTGGATTTACTAATTTCTTCTTCTATGCATATTACAAGAGCATGTTAGATTGATAGGAATTGACGGCTTTGATTTCTAGCATGTTCCTTAGTTAAAAATTGCGATGCCGTGCCTCTCACAATTGACAAGTAACATGGATTGATGGTGCCATTGAATGCATAGGCTTCATTGTGTTCTTGGCATTCATCCTTCTTGAAGAACTAATTAAAATCGATAAACTAATTTGGCTTCCAATTTAGACAATCGTCGCAATTAGTCCGTTGCTATCGATTGGTCTTGGGAGAGCGTTGGCCCCCAATGTCCAATCGGTATGCTTAATTAGCACATTTATTTGGTCTAATTATTATCCATGGGGCGTGTTTAAATTGATTTCTCAATTAAAGCGAATTGCGTGTTAATCCATATGTTTAGCTAATATTTCTGTTAGTCTGTCATCCAAATGTTGGCTAATTCTTAGTTCCAAGCATCCCAAGTCGAACGCTTCGTTAGATTAATTTTTTCCCTCTTGTGCGAATTTTCCGTTAGCATTTTTCCAACTAATTTTCCCCCAAAAATTCCCCCAATTTATTTGTTTCTTTAATTTGCAAGTTTAATTAAAATTAAGTTGTGATTAGCTTAATTCCCTGTGGACCGACCCCGTTATCATTAAGCTACGAATTGCTCGGTGAAATCGGGTATTTACAAATTTATTTTGGCGGGTCTCGACAACCCGATATTTGCGGTTATTCAAAAATACCGTTACCAATGTTAGATGTTTCCAGTTAAAGGAAGAGTTCATCCCCAAAGATGGCTTTGGCAAGGAGTGGTGATAAGTACCCAATTTAAAACTTTTTAGCCTAGTAAAACCATCACTTTTGATTCAATTTAGGCATGAAACGTAGTGTGCTAAGAATTTTAGTCAAAACCATGAAATCACAAATCCCTGGACCACAAATTGAAAAGGAAAGAATTTAAGGGTAAAACGAAGGGAAAATGTGCTAATTAGACATTATTATGCTATTTCCAAGAAAAGCCAAAATTGCGGCTGCAATCCTGACTATGCGGGCACAATTCTTATCAAAATGCAGCAGCGATGCGGCCACGATGCAGACACAATGTTATCGACGAACAAGTCAAAACATTAACAGTCGTTGTTTGAAAAATCATTTGACTAACCTTATCTTGTGGTTGGGGACTTCGAGATTCTTTGAAGGAGTTGCAACAAACCCCCAACAACCTTCTACTTCAATCCTCATCTATAAAAGAACCCTGAGGGTCACAATTCAAGGGAGCAAAAGAAGCATATAGAGATCGGATTGAGAGAAGACCTAGCCTTTACAAAGCTTGCATTTCGTAGCTGACTTTACTTGTTTCCTTATTTTAGATTGTTCTTTATTTTCATTTACTTTCTGCAATTTCCTATCTTTAGAATTTCTATTTTAGATTAATTGTTTTCCCATTTACTTGTAATTTCACTCATTTAATTTCTGCATTGTAGAGATGAACCTCACATCAACTAAGATTTCATTTATTTTTACTATAAACTAATTCCCCTAGGGTTTTTGATTCGGTGGATTCCCTAGGAATGAAGTATTTTTAACTTTATAAAGCTTAAATTATTCGTCGTGCTTACTTTATGATTTTCACTCATTGAATATAATACAGTCTCGTTCATTTGAACTAGCTACTCAAATTAACATGGTTGTTGAGTCAAAGCACTGAGAAGACTTTGACAATACTGGAATCTCACGAGGGGATACGAGACTAAAAACCTAGGAATAGGCCGTCATGTGACCTTAGGAATAAGGCACATAGTAGGACTAAAGAGTTGTGTGCTTGATTCATCCGAGTTTGCATTATCTCTATGAATAGAGGTTAATTGGCTATGGACTTCTAAAGGTATACTCATGGAGGCCGAATGAGAGATGAACTCACAATGCATAGGGAAGTAAGCAATGCGGCGAGTAATGCGGCCACATCATAGTTAAGACCTTCATGAATAGTGGGTGAAACCGGATCAAAGTCTCTTTTTCTACTTTGAATCTATTCACCGTCACCATCAATCAATCACATTATTCATTGGTTACCTTCCATTTTCTCTCATTTGTTTTCAATCCATTGCTATATCTTTTAAACTGAATTTTAGACCAGTGTCTTGGGATATGATACTTGAAATATTTCCATAGTTTATTACTTGCAGACAATGTATACTTGTACTTGGGATCTATTTTCCAAAATCATTTCACTCGTACACTTTTGTCCCGTCAAGTGGAGCTGGGCCTAGGTAAACCTTCAAGTCCTTAAAGGCTTTCTCACATGATTTTTTCCATTCAAATTAAGTTCCCTTCTTCAAAACTTTGAAAAAAGGTAAACATTTGTCAGTTGATCTGCTAGAAAATTTGTTCAATGCTGCTACTCTCCGCTTCAAACTCTTCAATTGTTTTATATTGATGGGTGAAGCAATCTCGAGTAGGTCCTTGATCATGTCGAGGTTTTCCTTTAACCCCCTTTGGTAAACCATTGATAGCTCTCAAATGGAGCTATTATTTACTCCTTAATATTAGCTAATTACCTTGCTTAATGTTGATAAATTGACCTTGTTATAGGTTATACACGGTTGAGAGGTCAAGAAGTCCATAGACGCCATTTCGGAGCTAAAAGAGAACTAAAAAGAGCTTCGGAGTTGACCAAAAGAAGAAGATAAGCCAAAAAAAGTAAAGTATTAGTGACACTTTTGGTCCTGCGTCGAGACGCTACTGTTTCAGCGTCGCGACGCTAAAGCCTGAAATTTTAATTCAAAACACGAGAGCATTCTAGGCGACAGCGTCGCGACGCTACGATAAGTATAAAACCCACTTTTTCCGATTTTTAGGTCATTGTATCTTCGTTTTGGCTCGGGATTTACGATTTTCTCTCAAATATTTTGGGTTTTCTCTCTACTTTCTTGTATTGAAGCTTAATCTTTGGTTATTTTAGATTGATTTCATCACAAGCACCTAAGGTAAGTGCTCTAATTTAAGGTTAGAGATTGATGTGTTGATGTTTGTAAGTGAGATTTGTGCTTAATTTCTACTTAGTCTCTTTATTCACAAGCATTCCTTCTCATGAGCATATTTAATTAGTATCTTTCTCCTATTTAGATTGACACTCTATTAGAATTTTGTATGTTATATTGTTAGAGATTAGAATGCGATTGCCTCTCTTAATCAATAGTAACACAAGTTTAATTATATCTACATGGGTACGGTCGTTCTCAGTTTAGTTGCATAATAGGCTTTGGGGAAGGGACTAAATCGGGCTATTCGGTAGGGATCCCAATCGAATGGTGTCGCAATGTTTCCCGTCACTGACAACTAATTTATTATGGAACGATAGCCCCCTGTTGATTAGTTGCCAAGTCTAATTATGAATCGTCAAGTCTTAAATTAATTCATTGGGTTACTTGTTATGGATTTGGGCAAGTAAGTTGCGTGTTTGTGGTATTTTAGCTAAGTCTCCAGAGCATCGATGATCTGAATTACATCAACAGTCAATCCTGATCCCTTAAATTAGGAGCATATGTTACAATTTTATTTTCTGTTATTTAATTTTCCATTAGTTAATTTTATGCTTGTCTAGTGAGTTTTCTTTAACCAATCCCCTATTTTATTTATTGTTTTAATTAAGAAAAATAAAAAAAAAATTGATTAAGAGAAGCTAATTCAAGGTTCCCTGTGGATCAACCTGACTTCTGATGTCTACAAGTTAGATAAGCAAAGCCAGCTTATAAATATTAATTTGGCAGGCCTCGACAACCTGTGCACCAACCACGAAGCCTAGAAATTTCCCTAATGTTACCTCAAAGGCACATTTTGCAGGGTTTAGCTTCATTTTGTACTTTCAGAGGGTTTAAAAGGCTTTACTCAGGTCATTTTCATGTCCATCTACGTATACTTTCATGTTCTTTCCAATAAAGAGGGCAAACATCTAGTTTACTATCCTTCGATAGCTGGCTCTTGCGTTCTTGAGGGTAAACAACATGATAGTGTAGCAATAGATACCTCGACTTGTGATGATAAAGGTTTTCTCTTGATCCAGCTCGTGCATCTTAATTTTGTTATAACTGGAATAGACATCCATGAAACTTAACATCTTATGTCTTGTAGTTGCGTCTACCAATTGATCTATCTTAGATAGAGGGAAGTTATCCTTAGGGCAAGCCTTATTTAGACCAGTGTAGTCAATGCACATTCTCCACTTTTCATTTTCTTTTTTGACTAAAACCATATTTGACAACCACTGCCGATAGTGAACTTTTTTTTTTTAATGAATTTGGCTTTTAAAAAATCCGCCACCTGATTAGCGATAATGTCATTTCTTTGCTTGTTGAATGACCTCCGCTTTTTCTTTACTGGTATGTAACTTCCGTCCACATTTAATTGGTGTACGATTATGCTAGGGTTGATCCCTGACATGTCCTCATGTGAATATGCAAACATATCTGTATTAGCCCTAAGGTATTTGATCCGACTTTCTCTCTACTGTCCTTCTAACTTTGTCCCGATGTTTTCTCACTTTTTTTTCGAAGTTAGTGAATCGATTCTAGTTCTTTTGTCGGGTGGCCTTTTGAATCATCCTTTATTTTTTTATGAAAGGTCGGCTTCGTCCTCATCCGAGGATTGACAAAAACCTAGTTTTTTCATTGTAACTTGGTTTCATTTTGGTCAAGAGTTGAGGGTCAGTCTCAGTTTTCACTGACGGCGAGCGATTTCTCATCTTTTTCTCAAGATTCGGACTACCAACAATAAGTTTTTCTCCTATTGATGCCTCATTCCTCGTAATCTCCGACTTAGGTCCTTCTTTTGTGGGATTTGTTTGATCCCATGAGACTCTTATATGAATTCCCTGAGTGGCTTTAAATCTTTCCCTATTTCTTCAAGATCGAGGCTAAGGGTTTTCTCTAGGGCCTGGATTCTTGCTCGATGCGTTCGCATTCTGCCCCACCATCATCCTCTCCCCAGAGTGGTCTCCGTTAGGGATATAATGAGGTTTGTTCATCTTATGTGTGTTCTTTTTGGTAGAACACTTTCGTCCCCATACACGGCTGATAACGCGCCTAATGACTACTATTTAGCGTCTAAAATTGCGTTAGTTTATCACTAAAGCCCTTTGCCTAAAACATCATTTAGCGCCTAATGACCGCTATTAACTTTCAAGCATGATAAGCCCTTATTGGATAAAACATTATGCGCTAGCTGCAGTCTACGCTTTACACTATTTTTTTATTATTGAAAATCTGTCTAAATATCCTACTGTTGCGCTAGAAACTTACCAAAGCTTATTTTCTCAGGAAACAAGGAAACAACACCAGCCTACCACTGCATTAGGGAATATTTATCCAAGAATATGTCGTTTTTCCCTTCCAGAGATCGTGGGGCAGAAAACGTGGAGCAGACGATGTGCAGGCAGAGCTTACAAAGTCAATAGCCGACGACGCTCACGCCCTGACGCTTCTGCGCAAAAGCAATTTTTTCTGGAGCGCGTGAAGGCCACAATTGGATATCCCTTTGCCTATAATTACCGCCATTTCTGATGAGAAAAGAGAGCTTGGTTGTTGGTAGTGAGTCACACACGGTGGTGTGCTCCTAAATTCTCAAGCTGTCGAGATTTACCAAAATAAAATTTATAAACTCGAATACACTAAGCCTTGCAGCTAGTGGCAACGGGATCGATTCACAGGGAGCATGTCAAATGAAGGCCAATGCTTGGATTAAATTATATTTGTTCGAGTCAAGTAAAAAATGGGGTTTTTTTTTGGTTCATGCAAAGTATGGTAAAAATATGCTAACGGAAAAATAACAACAACAAGAAGAACATGTTGGATTTGGGGAATTTGGGATACGTAAAATATTGTAATTACTATCATTGAACTTCGCATTCATGGTAAGATTAATTTGAATACATAAACAGTTGCCCGATAACCCTGAAGCAACCGACTCCATAGAAATTAGCTAGATGCGTCAAATCTAACTAAAAAGTGCAACTAATTAATTCAGAATGATCAATTCTAAACTAATTAAAGCAGTTACTAGCATTTTATGACGAACATTCAACTAGGAAGCCTAAGTTGATACTTCGATTTCTTTACTTCTCCGGGTTACCCCGTGTTACAAAGGCGATTAGGAGAGGCACGACATTATGCAAGCATTCTCATAAAATATGCAGAGAAGAAGTAAATACTCAAATAAATTCAGACCAAGCTAGATATTCAAGAAAAAAATCTTAAGGGCCCGTTTGATAACGTTCCTGTTTCCTGTTTCTTGTTCATGTTTCTCATTTTTTAAGAAACAGACTTGTTTGATAACTATTCCCATTTTCTGTTTCCAAATTTTGAGGAACGTTTCTAAAAAATGGCCAAAATATGAGAAACTACAAAAAAGTGTTTCTCTTTGTTCCGTTTCTGTTTATATTATTTCATTCCTATTTTGACACAATACATGATGTTGGTTTGTTGGTCATAGTGGAACTCAATTACTCTTCTCCATTCTTGGTCGTGGCATTGAAATTACTTTTTTATTTTTTATATTTTAGTTATTATTTTTGCTGTATTTTGTTTATATATTATTTTCACTTTGAATTTTAAATTTTTTAATATATATATTTATATATTATTTAAATTTTGAATTTCATAATATATTTTTATATTTGTTTTTTAGTTTTTTTTTTTGTAAGTACACTTGAACCCGTTAGAATTTTGTTCATTAAAACGTGCATTGTCCCACTTTAATATTTTACAATCACGACATTTATAGAACCATATAATTGAGTTGGATCAAAGTCGAAATCATTTAAGGCGGATTGATTCTAGTAAGAAATTAAATTGCAGACTAAATTTGGACAACATTTAAAGGATAAAAATAATTTTATTAGTATTGTTAATTGTGCATCGGGGCTTACTTGTATTACATAATGTAGATTTTTTTTTTATATATATATTTTATATTATATAACTAAATTCTATTTAGATTAAAAAAAAAACAAGAAACTAGAAACGGTTAACAAACAAGTTTCTGTTTCTGTTTCTTTTTTTCAAGAAACGAGAAAAAAGAGTAGTTATCAAACATGTTCCTGTTTTTAATTCTCAAAAATCAAGAAACAAGGAATCAGGAACAGAAAACAAGAAGCAGGAAACGAGAACGTTATCAAACGGGCCCTAAGTTATTACAACAAATTACGAAATCCCTACTAAAAATTCCCAAATCCTACACTTACCTTAGCCAACCATGGTCTTGGATGAAATTAAAGCTCCCATGGAAGGTTGGTAGCTCATAAAAGTTGTGGGAGAAGAGAATGGAGCTCCACAATGAGCTCCAATGGTGGAAAACTAGCAAAAACCGAGAGAGAAGATGAAGAGAATGGCCAAAGATACCTAAAAATCGGGAAAAAATGGGTTTTATAAACGTCATAGCGTCGAGACGCTTGGACAGCGTCGAGACGCTACAAACACAAATTTCAACGCTTTTTCCTTCGGAGCGTCAAGACGCTTCGGGACAGCGTCGAGACGTTGGGCAGCGTCTCGACGCTTGCTCTCGAGTTTGAGCAAATTAAATTGCCTTTGGGTGCTCCATTTTGGCAATTTCTTCAACTTTTGAGCTCCTCTTTTCCCAAAGCGATCCCGAAGCCTTAAATCGACCTCCTTAGCCCTGAAACACGTCCTACGCACCTCACGAGCTCTTCACCGTGAATCACCTATAATCAAGGCAAATTAACATAATTAAGCACGATATTAACTAAAATTAGGGAGTGAAACATAGCTCCAAAATAGAGTTATCAGTTGTATCAATATTTATTTTCCTAAATTTCTACCAAGTTCCCGAAAAGAGAAGAAGAGGTAGACTGTCTAACTGAGAGCTTCGCCGGAGGAAGTGACAGCCTAGCACGCCGCCGAGCTTCGACCGTCGCTTCATACTCTTTGGCGCACTGTATCACTTTCCTTTACTGTTTTCTTTACCAGCTTTCCTTTACTGCTTTCTTTACCAGCTTTCATGAGTAGCTAATTTTTATATTCAAGACTTGGCTGCCAGCCCCAACTGTTGTAATCATGTTTATGTGAGTTTATCTTTTAGCAAGCATCTTTGTATCATGTTCTTAAAACTGTTGTCTTTAAATGCCCTTTTGCCTTTTCATCAACTAGTAGAGGTAGCTTTACATAACAACATCCGAGAGGATGCAACGAATTACTTAAGCTAGAGGTTGTGGTAGGGAAATATACATGTCGTGAACATGCATACGCTCCACTTGTTAGCAATAGAGAGGATGATAACGAGCAGTGCAGTAGAAATACTCAATCGTCTGCGTAGTGTTGAACCTTCGTGGGTCCGCTTGTACATCTCTCTGCTTAGATCCATAAAGATAGCTTGTTAAAGTTTATTCTACTACATCCATATGAGAGAACTTCAATAGGGTTGCTATGATCAATGTCTTGAATGCCTTCTGTCGCAACGTCATCGCGACGCGGAGCGACCGACGTCCTCTTTCAAGGGTTTTGTTTTAAAAATAAAAGAGATGGAGTCGCCACCAATCATTTTGGGTGTGATTGGTCACCTTAAAAAGAAAACTGGTCTACGAAATAGAAATTAGGTTCGGGGGTCGTTTGAGTGTAGGGAAGGTATTAGCACCCTACAACACCCGTTAAAAACGTTAGCCATATTTTATCTTATATTATCCAGTTAATTTTAAAATATCCTTAATTTGAGAAAATAAATAATAGTTTATTAAAAAAACAATGTCTCATTTAATCAATTCTTAACTTTAAAAATAAAGTAAGAGTTTGATGTATTGAGGGAAAATTATCCTTAGTTAATTATCATGTTAAATTTCCTTTTATTTAAATGAAATTGTTTACCTCAAGAGTTTGAGAAATTTATTTCAACTCTGTCATAGGATATTTACATGAGAATATTTAATTTTTTAAAATACGTTGATTTATTTTTTGAAAGTTATTGGGAGGATTTTCGTGTGCTTGCACGAGAGTCGAAACTCTACGAAAGTCACATTACTCAGCCCTCGAAATAAATACAAATTTATTTAGCAAAAATTTATTTTTAAACAAACTATTGAATATGGATTATGAGACAAAATTAAGATTTATTTAGAAAATTCTAATTAAAGACAAAGTTGAAATTCATTTGAAATATGTATTTAAACAAATAATTAAAATTTATTTACAAGACTTAAATTAAGGTAAAATTGAAAGATGCCTTCAAATCTTAAATTTAAGGAAAATATGTCATATCTTAATTAAAAATAAATAGTCAAACATTAAATGGTAAGTAAAATGTCAAATTTGTAAAAAGAAAATAAGGAGGGGCATTTTTGTAATTAAACAGACAAGGACAAAATTATAATTAAAATGTCATTAATGGCAATTTCGTAAATAACCTAAAAAAACCTAAAGTATACCTTCTTCTTCCTCAATGTCCAGCCGTTCTCCATCGAATCTCATCTGAACTCCGTCGTCGTCTGACTTGCTGTACGAACTCGCTCGTCGGATCTTCTCCAACGTAAATGCGTTACCGGAGGACCTCGGATTTGGTCACTGGTGATCTGAAAATCGGTTCAAGCATCACTATCGAGATCGAGGGAGCGCGCCGCAGCCATCCTCTTCGAGATTTGTCGATTTGCACGGGGAGGTGATGGTTGCGTCGTTTGTCACGCCAGAACGTCGTTGATTCGAGGAAGGAGAAGAGGTCACGCCGCTGTTCGCGCTCCTGCCTTCGTCACCTGATTCGGGTCGCCGTGTTGCTCGAATCTTCGCCGCCGGAGCGTTGAGATCTGGTTCGAGCTGAGGAAGAAGATCATCGCAGGCCGCCGCCTTCGTTCGAGTGCTGCCGTCTGCTTGGAGTTGGTCGACGTCACTGGTTCGAGGGAGCACGTCGTTTGTCGTGGAGCTTGGTCCGGCGCAGTGAGTGTAGGTCCGCCGTGAGGTTTGAGATCCGCCGGAGTCTGCACGTGGGTCATTGTGGCTCGTGGGCCGCCGTCGTCTCGTGCAACCGTCATGGTTCGCCGCCGCCCACGCGTACCACCGCCATGTGCGCCGCCGTCTCTGATGTCCGCCGGAGATGGTGGTTGGATGAAGATAGGGAGGGGCTAAAGGTAGATGATGATGAATAGTAAGGAGGAGAGAGAAAAGTGCAGAAAGTTGGGGTTTTTGGAGGAGAGAGAAAATGGGTTGACTTTGGTCAAATTTTGACCTTGACCCAAAAAACCATTTCCTTCTAACATTTTTTCTCATATTTTAACTTGGATTCTTCAGGCCTTTCGTCGTGATATTCTATGTCGTTCCCGATTTTACGAGTCTTTCGCTCTGATCTTCTCTTATCGTCCTTCTTCACCTATTTCTCTTGGTCGGTATTTATAGGCCATTGAAAACCGCATCAAAGGTAAAAATCTAAATGAATTTATTACTCGAAATGTTTTCTCAATTAAAATAGATTTTAACCAAAAAATGAACAAATATTTTATATCATAAATGAATATCAAATTTTAAACCAAAAATGAATTAAATATTTTATACTCATAAATGAATATCAAATTTTAACCTAAAAATGAATTAAAGATTTTATATTCATTGAAGTAAATAAATGAATATCAAATTTTAGCCATAAAATGACTTAAAATTTTATACTCATTAAATGTTAATTTTATTTGTCAAATTAGGTAAAAACTTTTCCAAACCACCAAAACGTTCTTTTTTGTTATTTTTCTTGAATTTTCGGAATTAAATAAATAAATAAGTGAATTTAAATAGTTAAACATAGTTTAAAGAAAGATGACAAAAATACACAAAAAATAGGGAAAAATAACTTTAATAATAAACATATGGCCTGACGAAATACAGTGTCTACAGCTTGCTCCCCTTTGTGTATCTTTGAAGAATTGAAAGGTTAGACAAAAGATGAAGACAAAGTATTGGGAAGGCGGAAATTTGTTTATTATTAATACTAAGACGAACTAGGGTTATCTTCCGAGCTTCGACCGCTAATCTTGGATTAGGGTTCGATTTAACCAATAATGATTTTTTGATGGACCTGGGCTATCTCCCGGGCTTCGACCGCTAATCTTAGATTAGGGTTCGATTTAACCAATAATGAATTTAAAATGGACCTGGGTTTACACAGGCTACGACTGCTACTGAATAGTAGGGTTCAATTTAACCAACAATAAAAATGAAACGGACTTGGGTTATGTACACAGGCTTCGACCGCTAATCTTGGATTAGAGTTCGATTTAACAAACAAGGAAAATAAAATGGACCTGGGTTTACACAGGCTACAACCGCTAATCTTGGATTAGGGTTCGATTTAACCAAAAGAATTTTTTGATGGACCTAGGCTATCTCCCAGGCTTCGACCTCTATTCTTGGATTAGAGTTTGATTTAACCAATAATGAATTTAAAACGGACCTGGGTTTTGCACAGGCTACGACCGCTACTGAATAGTAGGGTTCGATTTAACTAACAATGAAAATAGAAGGTAGAATGAATTTTTTTCTTTTTTTAATTTTTTTTTTTTTTTTTTTAAAAAAAGACAATGGTTTTTGTTTCAAAACTTAGTTGCCAACATTGAATTTCCTAAAAAGGTTCTTTCGAAAATATTATGACTTTTCATGAATGTGCATGAGTTATGAAATGTGAGTCTATCACAAGATGTGAAAACTAACATGAATTGACTGACTCTCAGGAGAGGTTGTGATGATATGCAAATGCAGGTTGTAAAGTGCGATGAACTATTTATCATGAATGACACATGTGCAAAAGAAGGGTGCATTTGCCCCAACAATGTGGATGAAATTTATTCCTTAACTCTAAGAAGTGATAATGAAACCATGCTTGACACTACATGCCTCAATTTTCTTTGACTTAAACGATGAATTTAACTTTGAAGCCATGATGCACTAATGCACATGCATGCTTAAGGCTAAAACAATAAATGCAACATGTATATGCATGATCTTCATATGACCTGTTTTAAAAAACGCAACATATGAAAAGTGATTTTTTTATTTTTCGATTTTTTTTTTATTATTATTAATTTTTTTTTGAAGAATAACAACGATGTCAAATTCGACAATGAAATGCAAAGAGTTATTTAAATAAATTTGACAACAAGCATGCTTTTTTGTGTTTAAATAAAGTGACCATTATTGTCTACTTCCATCCTTCTTATCCGCCAATATTTAGAAGATAATCAGGAGAGGAAACAGATATCGTCATCATTGGAGTTTTTTTTGTTTTTTTTTTGTTTCATTTTTTTGAATGCTTTCACTTGAAAGGGATTATCATAAATTGCTCAAGAACTTGAATAGACCTAGGTTTATAGAGGCTACGACTTCTAATCTTGGATTATGGTTCGATTTAACCAACAAGGGAATTGAACGGACCTGGGTTATGTCCACAGGCTTCGACCGACTAATCTTGGATTAGGGTTTGATTTAACCAAAAAGGGAATTGAACGGACCTGGTTTATGTCCACAGGCTTCGACCGACTAATCTTGGATTAGGGTTCGATTTAACCAACAAGGAAATTAAACGAACCTAAGTTATGTCCACAGGCTTCGACCGACTAATCTTGGATTAGGGTTCGATTTAACCAACATGAATTTAAATGGACCTTGGTTATGTCCATAGGCTTCGACCGACTAATCTTGGATTAGGGTTCGATTTAACCAACAAGGAATTTAAACGGACCTGGGTTATGTCCACAGGCTTCGACCGACTAATCTTGGATTAAGGTTCGATTTAACAAACAAAGAATTTAAACGGACCTGGGTTAAGTCCACAGGCTTCGACCGGCTAATCTTGGATTATGGTTCGATTTAACCAACAAGAAATTTAAACGAACCTGGGTTATGTCCACAGGCTTCGACCGACTAATCTTGGATTAGGATTCAATTTAACTAACAAAGAATTTAAATTGACCTGGGTTATGTCCACAGGCTTCGACCGACTAATCTTGGATTAGGGTTCGATTTAACCAATAAGGAATTTAAACGGACCTGGGTTATGTCCACAAGCTTCGACAGGCTAATCTTGGATTAGGGTTCGATTTAACCAACAAGGAAATTAAACGGACCTGGGTTATGTCCACAGGCTTCGACTCGCTAATCTTGGATTAGGGTTCGATTTAACCAACAAAGAAATGAAACGGACCTGGGTTATGTCCACAGGCTTCGACCGACTAATCTTGGATTAGGGTTTGATTTAACCGACAAGGAAAACAGACGTGGGTTATGTCCACAGACTTCGATAGGCTAATCTTGGATTAGGGTTCGATTTAACCAACAATGATAAAATGTAACAGGTTGTGTATTTTTTTTATTTTGAAAGACAACAGTTTTATTTCAAAACTTAGTTGCCAACATTGAATTCTCTAAAACGCTCGATAACATTATGCATGTGATCAATGAATGCAACATGTATGCATGTGTATGTGAACGGTAGATTAAAAGTTATAAATGCAACATGTATGCATGATCTTCACGTGACCGACTCTCACCATCTAACCATGATGGAGGATTTTTTTTTCTTTTTTTTTTTAAAATAATGATGTGAATGTTGGGTTTTATGTCCTAAAACTCGTGGTTTGTAAACTGTTATGTTTGTAAACTGTTATGTTTGTAAACTGTTTTCAATAAAAGAGTTTATTGGAATAAAGTGAAACGTGTTTAGATTAACCTATACAAATGACCAACACCATTGGATGAATATGAGTACTTGAGCTTCATGTATAACATGATTGTGGATCAAGCTCAAGTAATCAGTCAAAACTGTTGGGATTTATGCCCTAAAGCCTCGTAATTAATTAGTAATTATTTGATAATTATTTTATTATTAATATTTGCAATTTATAATATTCATTATATAAATAAAATCCAAGGTTATTAGTGTAATCTTGAACTGTATGTAGTTGACATACGGGAGGATCATGTTCAAGTAATAACCTAAAGGGTCTATAGTATATGGATAAGGTTGGGTGCCTTATCTTGGTAACACTATTGATACGGCCCACTTTGTAATTGTTACAAATGATTTGATCCAAATCATTCATGTAGAGACATGTGAGTGGGGGTATCCTATACAATGAGTTTGTATAAGACTGGACCACGAAATATATAATCTCTCTTTATAAATCCGTTATTTGAGAAGATTAATCCTGAGTGAGTTATGAACTCTTGCCTGTGAGGGCTCGTCCTTTGATTTGTATGGGTGAGAATGGCCTTTATAGCCGATTCAATAAGCCTACCATTTTGGGGACTTGACCAAATAGGGAGTTGGGAACATAAGTTTCACAAGATGGAATTCACTTCTTCCCATATAGGGAAAGTAGATGAGTAGTTCCCTTAAGTGCTGATTTCGGGACTTGAACAATGGGGCCCCACCCTCTCACTGGCCCGAGAGGGACTTGGTTTATGGTTGGATCATAAACAAGTTGTTCATTAGAGAATCAGTGGTACTTAAGGTGTAAGATGTAATTACAGGGGTAAAACGGACTTTTGACCCAGCTGTAATTACGAACAACTCGTGAAGGATCGACTTGCATGTAATGGTTATATCCATGGACACAACTTGTCTTACAGTGCATAAGAGTGCAACTCTAGGCCTATAGTGGAGTGACCTAGAGTTAATGAATGAAAGTCAATTAATTAATGAGTTTAATTAATTAATTTTGTATCATTGAAGCTTATAAATCTGTAGGTCCATAAGGTCCCCTTGCTAGCTCATAGTAACACTAAAAGGATCAATTTGGTTGAAAGAAAATTTGAAATATTCAAATTAATATTTAATATATTTGATATATTAAATGTAGAAGAGTAAAATATATTTATTGTATTTGATACATTCAATTTTAGAGGAAATAGTTTATGTATATGATACATTAATATTAAAAACTATATACTTATGTTATTTGAATGGTGATTCAAATTGGTTTAAAGTATATTATAAAAGATTAATTTTATAATATTTGAATAAGATTCAAATAAATATAAAATACATATTTTAATATATTAGATATTAAAATGTATTTTATAAAATAAAATTAATTCCTAAAAGCCTTATTATAAATAAGACATTTAGGTTTAGCCAAAAGGTTGGCCAAACACACTACTCACTTTCTGGAGATAATTGTTCTCTCGTTCTTTCAAAGAGCTCCCACAAGCCTTGATCCCGTGTTCGAGTCATAGCGAGGAAGATCTCGTTTTAAAAGGAACACAAGAAGATGATTCATCAAAGGTAAAACATAATATGCTTAAACTTGTTTTAGTTTAATTCTAAATAAACCAAAGTAACGATTCCAAACGCTTCCGCTGCAGGGAATGAAGAGTTCATTCCCTTCAATTGGTATCAGAGCAACTTTGCTTTTGTTTAGAATTAAAAGTTCATGGTGGGTATTTTAATTTTGTTTTTCATATATGTGATATATGTGGTTTGCAAATTGACTGTTTAGGCGTATTTTGGCATTAGTTTTATTGCTTTGTTTAGATCAAATGTGAAACTCGAAAGAGATAGGAATTCTCTGTATCATTTTTTTGAAGCCATTACGGATTGAAACCAATTGAAATTGGTGGATTTGAAGCCATTACGGAATTGAAGATGGTGTAAAACGATGGTGGAATTGAAGCCATGAAGCCATTACGAAATTGAAGATTCAATTTGTGTGAATCCTACCGAATTTCAGATTTGGAATGTTTGGAATGTCCAAAATAAAATCTAGAAATTTAGATTTAGATTTAGAATTTCTATAGATTTGATTTGGAATGTCCAAAATCAATTCTGAAGATTTAGATTCAGATTTAGAATATTTGGAATGTCCAAAATAAAATCTGTAAATTTAAATTCAGATTTGGGATATCTATAGATTTGATTTGGAATATCCAAAATCAATTCTGTAGATTTAGATTAAGATTTATAATATTTGGAATGTCCAAAATAAAATCTCTAAATTTAAATTTAGATTTGGAATGTCTATTGATTTGATTTGGAATGTCCAAATTGAGTTATGGAAATTAGATTCAAATTTGGAAGGCGAGAATTTTGAAGACCAAGATATGTCTTGGATTTAAATTAATGTAATTCAAAATTGCTTTCAATTTCTTAGGATATGCCAAATATGCCGGTCAATTTTGCTGTGTTTTTAATTTAATTATGCATGTTGTTTTTAATTTAATTATGCATGTTGATGTATGTTTTAAATTTTAATTGATTGCATAGAGTATGTCATCTAGATTAAAATCCCACCATAGGTTAAGCATGATTATGCATTTTAATTATTTTTAATATAAGTGTTATATTTGGAATATTATGATTAAAATGCTTTCTAATTTGATTAGATGATTTCCTAATATGTTTATATTTCCATAGCTTTCAATATAATTGTTATATTTGGAAATTTTAAATTAGGATACTTCCTTTCATAATAGGAATCCATATTTTTCTAATAAGGATTAGGATATCTTTTTCTAGAGTGATATTTTTTCGAGATTGGGAAATCTTTTCCAATGAGATTGGGAAAAATCTTTTCCCAATGAGATTGAAAAAAAAAAAAAAAAATTCCCAATGAGATTGAGAAAAAAAATTTCCCACGATATTTTCCAAATAAGCTCCTAGGATATTTTCCAAATAAGCTCCTAGGATATTTTCCAAATAAGATTAGATTTTTTTTTTTCCTTATTTAAAAGATAATTTAATTCATTTTTTAAATAGTTATCCATAAGGTGAATTATTTTTTTAATAGGATTAAAAAACATGGCTTAAAATCAACTGAAGTTCATTGATCTAGTAATTAATAGTTAATTAAAGATTAATGAATTTGAAATAAAAATTGACTATAAGGGAACCCTGTCTAAGAAAGGTTACTCAGGTGAGGTACTTAAGTTGACTGAAAAGGAACACCTTAGTTGAGAAAATAATATCACTTTGAAAAATAATGTTAACACTATATAATGACCGTGTAAATGTTTTCTTTAATTTGTCTTTATTGAGAAATGTTCTCAAAAATCTGTTGCCAATGCTAATCGAATTGTTCGTAAAGCACATGATTAATAAATCAATATAACGAGATGACTTATACAAATTTTCTACTTGACATATTAGATGTCAAGCTAAGAAGATAAAGAAGATGACAACAACATATGAGATATTGTTGAAGTCAATAAAAGCTAGATTTAGATATTTATCTAAATAATCTCAAAAATTAAGTATTACCAAAATCCAAGAAAAGAAACCATATGACTGTAGCTAAAAGAAAATAGTTTCTAAATTAGCATAGTAGTCATAATAAGAGGAATTTATGAAATACCTCTATAAGAAGAACATGGATAAAAGTAAATTTGATTTACTAGATTTTTTCATTACCACCTATATAGTAGATTCAGATCCACTATTAAGATTTGTTCTTCATTACATTTTTCTTGGAAAATACTTAATTATGTAGAATGATCTCTACTTGTTGGCACCAGAAAACCCATCTCAATTAATGTAGTGGGAGACATTAAGATGTCCATAAGAAATAATTGTTATTTAATGCTGAATATGGTGTTTTTAGTACCATAGGAGAAATTCAATTTCTCTAACTTTATTACTAATAAAATGTTTATATAGTATGAATATTTTAGTACTAAATTTTTATTTTCAAAATTGTTTGAAAAGTTCAGCCGAAAAATAAGAATAATTTGTATGTGTTAAATTGTTAACATATAAAATACTACACAGTGAGATATTCAGGATTATAGAATCCAGAATATAAAGACAATTTATATTCTCCTAAAATATGATACCCGTCTTTGGCATTCAAGATTGATTCTGATCAATTTGAATAAAAAGACTACTACGAAGTGATTCTCTAAATGTTAGAGTTAATTACTTTATATGTCTTAAGATCTTGCCTTTCATGCAAGATAATTAATAAAGAATTGTGTGAAATTGTGCTGTAAGAGGAGAAACAAGACCTTGTTAGACATGGTCAGAACAATAAAGAATTACACGTCATTATCAGGCTCTTGTTAGGATATACAATATAGATTGTATAGTGAACATGATTCTATCTAAAAGGTGTCCATGAGAAAACTTTGAGATTATAGAAGAGTAGTAAAGTTAGTTTACAACCCTTCGAGTTTTGGGAGTTTTAAGCATACATGCTGAAACTTGAATATGTTCAATAATGTTGAAAAGTTGGTTCCAAGTGAGGCCACTAAATAGTTAACAAAAGTTGTTAACAATTTAATTACATTTGATAGTCAAATGGATCCTAGTCATGAATTGGATAAGCCTCATCGTAGTGGGAGAGTTATGAGATGACCCGACCGTTACAATAGAGCTTATATGAAGCCTAAGTTGTCGTATTAGATGACAAAATGTAGGGCTTCTTGACCTCAAAGTTGAAATGATGGTCAATGACAAAGACTAGTAGACCAAAGTCATAAATCTCGAGATAGAGTAGATGTACTCATCTTTATCTAGAACTTGTAGATATTCGTTATGGGGTAAAACCCATAGGTTTTGAATATATCTACAAAAGTAAAAGATTTGTAAATAAGAAGGTACAAACCTTCAAAATAAGACTAATGAAAAATATAGATGGAGAAAGTAAACTATGGATAAACTTTCTCTTTGTTGTCATATTAGAGTATATAAGCATTTCCTAATTCATTGTTGCATATGAGATATGTCAAGTGAAGGTTTAAGAAATCTTTTTTGAAAAGAAGTCTTAAAGAATGCATTTACAAATCAATTACATGAGTTCAATTTCAAAAATCAAAAGCAAAAGGTTTGCAAGCAGTAAATGTTCATTTATGAAATGAATTTGATCACTAGATTTTTTAATGTAAGGTTTGATAAAAGTATAAAAAACTATGACTTTGAATAAATATTAATGATATTGTATAGACAAAGAAATCATTAATTACTTAGTGGAATTTTCTCATATTTTATGTGGATGACTTACTACTCATTGTGAATGATGTAAGATTTCAATCCAACATAAATTGTTGACTATCTAACCAATTCCAAATGAATGATTTAAATTACTGGGTATGTCCTAAATTAGAGTTTTCGAGGACAAAATGTTATTTATGTCTCACACATCTTATATTGACAAATTTGTTGTCAAGTATATGATGTAATACTTCAAAAATGATAATGTATCATTCTTACATGAAGTTTAGATTGTCTAAGGAATAGTGTCCTCAGACATTTCAAAATGTTGAGAACATAAGATTGATTATCTACGTTTGAATGGGAGAAAATCTAATGTACACTTGAGACATGACATTTGACAGTAAAATTGGTTAGCATTTATTAGTTAACCCAATGGTATGACCATTGCACGAAAAAATAAAAACTTTTCTCAAAATATCTATGGATAAATTGAGAAATTATATTTTTGTGTATGAGGTTAAAGATTTGATCTTTACGAGATGCACTGGTTTTAACAAAGATTTATGGAAATCTATGTTTACCCTAGATGATGGAGTATGGTATGCAAGTTAAATGTTCTTACTTATGAAGTAAAGAACTTGCATAACTCAAATAATTTCTTATTGGTCTGAAAGATGTTTCAGATATAGTTAAGCCTAAAACGTTTTATGTAATGGCTAAACTTATGGAACTTAGATAACATCAATATATAGGGTATCCTGAGAGAGAAAGAATCGTGGGAGGACCAAGATGACTTTTAATTGACAATCGTTTTGATCTATATAAAAAGACTTTCCAGGCTAAAGTGTTTGAAAGCCACCTAGAATGTCTAGGATTATGAGACATGTCTCATCTTCACTAGGGCAAGTGGGAGAACATGTTGGGTGTAGAGTATGCCCTAGGATACATGTCTCACCGGCTTTAGTGCAAGTGGGAGATTGTTGGGATTTATGCCCTAAAGCCTCGTAATTAATTAGTAATTATTTGATAATTATTTTATTATTAATATTTGCAATTTATAATATTCATTATATAAATAAAATCCAAGGTTATTAGTGTAATCTTGAACTGTATGTAGTTGACATACGGGAGGATCATGTTCAAGTAATAACCTAAAGGGTCTATAGTATATGGATAAGGTTGGGTGCCTTATCCTGGTAACACTATTGATACGGCCCACTTTGTAATTGTTACAAATGATTTGATCCAAATCATTCATGTAGAGACATGTGAGTGGGGGTATCCTATACAATGAGTTTGTATAAGACTGGACCACGAAATATATAATCTCTCTTTATAAATCCGTTATTTGAGAAGATTAGTATTTCACAGGATGATCATATGTGACTCGATCTTAATCCTGAGTGAGTTATGAACTCCTGCCTGTGAGGGCTCGTCCTTTGATTTGTATGGGTGAGAATGGCCTTTATAGCCGATTCAATAAGCCTACCATTTTGGGGACTTGACCAAATAGGGAGTTGGGAACATAAGTTTCACAAGATGGAATTCACTTCTTCCCATATAGGGAAAGTAGATGAGTAGTTCCCTTAAGTGCTGATTTCGGGACTTGAACAATGGGGCCCCACCCTCTCACTGGCCCGAGAGGGACTTGGTTTATGGTTGGATCATAAACAAGTTGTTCATTAGAGAATCAGTGGTACTTAAGGTGTAAGATGTAATTACAGGGGTAAAACGGACTTTTGACCCAGCTGTAATTACGAACAACTCGTGAAGGATCGACTTGCATGTAATGGTTATATCCATGGACACAACTTGTCTTACAGTGCATAAGAGTGCAACTCTAGGCCTATAGTGGAGTGACCTAGAGTTAATGAATGAAAGTCAATTAATTATTGAGTTTAATTAATTAATTTTGTATCATTGAAGCTTATAAATCTGTAGGTCCATAAGGTCCCCTTGCTAGCTCATAGTAACACTAAAAGGATCAATTTGGTTAAAAGAAAATTTGAAATATTCAAATTAATATTTAATATATTTGATATATTAAATGTAGAAGAGTAAAATATATTTATTGTATTTGATACATTAAATATTAGAGGAAATAGTTTATGTATATGATACATTAATATTAAAAACTATATACTTATGTTATTTGAATGGTGATTCAAATTGGTTTAAAGTATATTATAAAAGAATAATTTTATAATATTTGAATAAGATTCAAATAAATATAAAATACATATTTTAATATATTAGATATTAAAATGTATTTTATAAAATAAAATTAATTCCTAAAAGCCTTATTATAAATAAGACATTTAGGTTTAGCCAAAAGGTTGGCCAAACACACTACTCACTTTCTGGAGAGAATTGTTCTCTCATTCTTTCAAAGAGCTTCCACAAGCCTTGATCCCGTATTCGAGTCATAGCGAGGAAGATCTCGTGGAAAAAGGAACACAAGAAGATGATTCATCAAAGGTAAAACATAATATGCTTAAACTTGTTTTAGTTTAATTCTAAATAAACCAAAGTAACGATTCCAAACGCTTCCGCTGCGGGGAATGAAGAGTTCATTCCCTTCAAAAATGGTCTATAGTATACAGATGAGGCTGGGTAACTTATCCTGGTAACACTATAGGATGCGGCTCACTTTCTATTGTACAAAACGATGTGATCTGAATCGTTTCACATGGAGATGTGCGAGTGAGGGCGTCCTGTGCAAAGAGTTTGTATAAGATCGAACCGCGAAATATGTCGCTCTCTCTTTATAACACCGTTTACTGATGTGACCGACATTTTCATATGATGTCCTAGGTAACTCGATCTTAATCATGAGCTCGCTATGAACTCCTGCTTATTCGAAAGTGTCTTTTGACTTGCACGGGTAAGAGTGGCCCATAAACGACGACTCAATAAGCCTACCATCTTGGCGATAAAGTCGAATAGGTAGCTGGGGACATAGTACAACAAGTTTGGAGTGCACTCCGAACCCGCTCTTCAGGGTTAGTAGATAGGTTGTTCCCTTAATAGCTGACTCCTGGGCTTGAACAATTAGCGCGCACACTCTCGTGAGATGAAAGTGTTAACTGATCTGTTGGTTGGACCACAAATCTATTGTTCATTAGAGGTGTCAGTGGTACTTAAGGAACAAGATGTAATGCAGGGGTTAAACGGTTTAAATGACCCAGCTGTGATTAAGAACAACCTGTGAAGGGTCGACTTGCCAGTGACGGTTATATCAGAGGACATAATATATCTATAGTGAAGAGAGTGCAACCCTCAGACTATAGTGGATTCTCTGGGGGTTAACGAATGTTGATTATGATGGAGCGCATGTAGCCCAGCGGAAGCGAGTCGGATCATTGGCACTTTAATTTCATCAATTTAGCTAAATAAGAAATATGCTCAAAGCTTTGAAATAAAAGGAATTAGAACACATACCTCTTGTAGTTATAAGGACTTCTATACCGATGCTCGAATCTCTTCATGAACCCTTCAAAACTTCTCTCGAACTCTTCGAGAACCACCTCCGGTAGTCCCACTATCCTCGGGCCGAGCAAAGGAGTGGTGAGACTCCTTTACAAGAGCAAAAGTTTGGAAGATGAAGATGGAAAGGTGAAAGAGATGAGATTTTGGGAGAAATATCTAACACTTAGCTTTCTAATTTCTCAACTAACATGAGCTCTTCACGCTCATCCAAATATGGTTAGTAGCTCTTGAATCCAGTATCCAGGCAGAACTATCATGTTCCACTAAACATGTTTCAACAACGAGTAAATGATATTTACTTTGTTGTTTCTTCTCAGCTTTTCTCGCCATGAGGGTATCATCATAGACCGATGATGACGGTTGTCCAAACATCGTTTGTAATGAATCCATGATCTTCTTAGCGGAGACCATTACCTCATGCTTCTTAGCTAACACATCGGATGTGCTGGCCAAGATGTAGACTCGGGCTTTATCATTAGCCCTAGTCCACCTGTAAAATGCATCTCGAACAGTTCGAGTTGCAGACGAGCTAGGAGGAGGAGAATGTTGCGTGCTCAATGTGTAAAGATAAATAAGCAAGAAAGTAGAGAGAGCACTCAGAACATGCAAGCATACATGGTCTCACAGCAAGTAGTAAGTATATTTCATTCGTTTTTTCCACAGAGACTTATGTTTAGCTATTCGCGAAGTGTATTTGTTAAGAAAGATGGGGTGGATTTGATGGGGTAAAATTGGTTTTTAATTATCTAATTTTTGCTGAATGTGTAAAGGAATATAACAGAAACAAATGCAAGTTGAAATTAGACTCAAAGGACAGGAGATGGAATTGATAAACGAAGAAGAAAACAGCTAAACAGAGTGAAAATTTAGCAGAATTGCGGGGACCGCAATGTTTCCGCAATTAAACAGCAGCGAAAGTGTGTAATTGGGTGAGTTAAGGGCTACTAATGACTATCCTATAGGCATTATTATACGATTCTCAAGCACTGGATCTACTCTCTATGCATCAAACTCACTCTATCTCATGTATCGTCCGATTCCATGCTTTAGATTCCTAAGTTTACTCGACTTCAAAGTAAGGTCTTAATCATCTTGTTAAAACAGAAGTGTTTAGTTTGTACTAGGGAAACGCCTATTCCTAGGCCGTTTCCTGATTACCATGAAAGGCTAGCATGATTATATGACTCTGAACTCTTACTCCTTCCAGAGGTTAGGAGTTCTTTGGACAAAATGGATGGCCAATCGAAATTGCCCGTGGGATGAAGCTTACATACAATCAATGTTTCGAAGGCGATCCTACATGCTTGGTTCACGTTTTTTAGCCTATAGTTCTGTCATTAGCATGCCCCTAAGTGACTTAGCTACTCATGGATATATAGAGAACAGAAATGTAAGATGAAACAGACATGCTTAGAAGGGAAATAAACTTAAAACAGCAAGACAAAACCGTAGCAGCAGAAGACGGAAACCGTGAAATGAAACTTGCACTCTGATTACTTTGAATGTTGAACGAACAAAGAGAAACTTAAAGGCAGTAATTCAAAGACAGACAACAACGAAATGCAGTAACTAAAACACTAAACTAGGAACAACAATGATCAAAACTGGAAATTAGAAGAAGAACGACAGAAAACAGTAAAATGGCGCTTGAAAGCTTCGTTGCAGTCGCCTCGAATGAAGGGGATGAAAGGTCAGCCTTGCTTGGATGAATCCAATCGAGAGAGAAGAAGAATCTCCTCTCCTTCCTATCAGATTATCGATTCCAACAGCTGAGACTCTCACTCCAACAGACGGCAAAGGAAAACAGGGAGAAAAAGTGGACTGTGAGAAGGCTTCTACGCTTTCGGATGATGATTGAACCTCCGACTTTGGCCCCCTTTTATAGTAGTTTGCAGGTGCGTTTGGGCCAAGGAGAACCATCAATCTTCAACGTCATATATCAGAATGGATGGAGGAGAAAGAATGAATCCCTGAAATCACGGAAATTAACAGAAAAGGATCAGTCAACTTACGGTTTTCACTTGAATAATTGCGGCCTCAGCAATGTTTTCGCAATGCTGTCGCAATGCAGTTTTTTCATTCTTTTCCTTCGGTTTTGAACCCTTTTCTTTCCTATTGTGCATAAGTCCTAATTTAGCTACCTTCTTCTCATTTTCATATTTAAGCATAGGTCTAGGCTAAATGCTATCAAAAACACCTAAAAGTGCACATCTTCTTAAGCTAAATGGGTCCTAAATAAGTCACTTTCAGAGACTTAACACACCCCCAAACTTAAGGCTTTGCTTGTCCTCAAGCATACTAAGGACTTCCCTAGGCTGCTGTTTCTCCTTCTTTAACCACCTACTGACTCCCTTATACCCCTATCTATAGCACTGCTGTCCTGTGACACACTTCTCAGTTCAAAACTCCCCTAGCTTCTTCTGACTTTGCCTGCCTAACACTCACCTGCTTTTATTAACTCCCTACAACTGATCTATTTGCTTTTGTCATATCATGCCACTATCCCTAAGGTTTCAAATTTTGCCTAGCTTTACCTCAGACTCAGTACATGCTTCTAGCTTTATTTTTAATGTGTCTAGGATTCCTTAGAGTCATGCCAGTCTTAGTATTAACGGTGACAGTGGTACTTTTAAAGAACAACCTAAACCCTGGCATCACTACATTGGATAAACACTCATCTCCCTAAACAACCCTACAAGTTATAACTTTGTGCTTAGCTAATTGAGGATCAGAGTTCTTTTTAAATAGGACATCTAAGCCACAAAGTTATAACTCCTAGGTATACATTCTTTTTTCCTTTTCTTTTTTTTACTTAGGTGGGGCCTATCCTTTGGTTGCCTTTTGATGCAATGCCACTTGTGGGTCACACACTTGGCACTGATTACTTAGCAACCTAAGAGAGACCCCCCTCTTTATTCTATTTTTCATTTTTTCTTTTTTTTTTTCAGTTCATCATTTTTTTGTAAAGGAGAAGAAGAATGCTTATGTTTCTAAGGGAGAGAGGAATGTTCCTAGGCCTAGGGTGGCCTCCCCCAAACTTCAACTACTCATTGTCCCCAATGAGTGTCTGAGGTGGCACACCCCCAAACTTATCCTAGAAGCATCTAGTCTAAAGTAAAACAACGCGAATCTAAAAGCCCTAGGCATAGACAGAACATTAAAAAGAAAGTATCACAGGAGCAGCAGTTAAAAAAAAACAGACAGTTAAGGGCTTAAAGCTGTGCATGCTGAACTAGTTAGAGGTTGATTTCAAACTAGCAAAGGGTGTCCTATGACACTCATCCAGCATGCATTTAGATAAGCTATATACGGTAGTCATGATAGCAGCAAAAGATAGAATTTAAACAGATCACAGCCTAGCTAAACAGACAGTCCAAAACATACTTTTAGTCATGAAAATTGCGGGTACCGCAATTATTTCGCAATTAGATCAGGGCAGATATAACATTGATTAAGGCCCCTAAGCATGCTTTTTCCAGTCACTCAAGCTTCCTAAAAATAAAACTAAACTATCCTACCTAGTCAGCTAACATCAGACTATACTAAGCAAAAGGAAAAACATAAAACTAAACATCTAAAACAGATCAAAATTGAACCAAAAACAGCATAATTCACATGGTCCTATCAGAAAGCAGAAAATTGTTTTTTTTTTCTAAGGGAACAGCAATACTCCCTTTAGTGCACTTCAAACCAGCACTTAAACTTCTTCATCCTCATCTGGTTGCCGTGGACGTGGGGGCACCCATGGAGTCAGGAGATTTGTGGGGAAGTCAGGGAAGATGCACCCCAGTTGGTCTGCAACTTCCTTGTCCCTCGCCTGCGCATAAGTGGCCCATTGAGCCATTCTCCTCTGCATATCCATCAGGCAGGCCATGGATAGGGACTGTTCAGCAGCCAGCCTATCCCGTTCAAACTCCATATTCCCCTTTCTTCTCAGCCTCAGGTTAGCAGGCAGCTAGCTCCAAGTGGCCCGTGTAGGCCATCTGCTGCTCCAGGCGCTCGGTGGGGACTCCTGCAAGCAAACATAGCTTGGTTATGGTATTAGGGAAAAACAGTGGTCCCTTACCTTTCTTGGCGCATTCAGCAATGGCCGCAGTGATGACTTCTCCCACATTGATCGTGAGACCTCTCATTATCGCATACACCAGCAGCGATCGGCTCTGGTTGATTGTAGTCTCGTGAGTCACAGGGGACAATCTCCTTCGCACGAACGAAAACCAAACAGCTGCCTTAGCCGTGAGGTTGGCACTCATGAGAGTGTGCCTCCCATTGCGTGACACGGTCCAGGAAGCTTCAGGCTGGCCAATGGTGCGAATGGCCTCTTCCAGCACTGCCTCAGTAGGCTCATCAACGATCCGTGCATAATCTGTATGTGTTTGGCCTTTGAGACCATAGGCTTCGTTGATGGCCTTGGCTGAGAAATCCACTTCTACCCCTCTGACCACAGACAGGCCATCCTCAGGGCTGAGCACATTGGCGTAGAAATCATACACCATGCTCGTGTAGGCTGGATTGGGCGGTCTGCAGAATTCCTCCCAGCCATGGTTGATCACTCCTGCGCGCAAGAACTGCGGCAGGTCAGCAGGTCGGTCGAGGAAGCCTTTCTCGTGCAGCAACTCCCTCTTCCTTAACTCAACGCCCCTGGATTCAGCGTCAGATGAAACATACCTCACTGACTGAGGTTCGTCTTCAGGGTAGAGTTTGGCCTTCCCCTTATCTGCTGGCTTGGCTGACTCGGCAGCCTCAACCTTGAGTCGTTTGAGCGAAGGCTCAGTGCTCTCTTTGTCTGCTGAAGGCACCCTCTTGGCCTTCTTCTTCTTCAGTCTCTTGGATCGCTTGGCCTTGACAATCTTGGCCTTCTTCCTCTTCTTGAGCTTAGCCTTGATATTGATCTGCTGGAGGCATGCCCCCAACGTCTCTTCCATGGAATCATCCTGCCGTGCAGGACTCTCGGCACTAGCTTCCCTTGCAGGCGAGAAGACCTCGTCTTCACCACCTTCCCCACTGCCCTGAGTGGATTCCTGGTACTCCCCATAGGGGAATTCAGGATCAGGCTGTGGAGGCGTGTGCGAAGGTGTGGCACTCTGCTCTGCTGTAGGCGTCTGCACGGAATTCAGTGGTGAAGACGGCGTCGCAGGGCTCTGTGCAGGCGGTGACGATGAAAGCTCCGGGCTGTGCACTGGTTCAGATGATGAAGGGTTGTGCGCAGGTGAGGCAGACGACGACGAACTCTTCTTTGGCGACTCGTGGGACGCACGATCCGTTTCTTGACTCTCCACAGAGGGAGTCTTGGCTTTGCTTGGTTCGGCGGCCGTCTCGACACTCCACCGGCGTTTCTTGGGCGTGCCCGCTGGTTCAGAAGGTCCAGCAGGGATCTCAGTGACAACCCTCCACTTCTTCCTACGGATCGGAAGCTTGGGAAGAGGTCCGGCACGTACAGCCCCAGCATCTGCAAGGGTCAGAAGTGCTTCCCTCGCAGCCGCTTCAGCTGCATCATCGGCCTTCTTCTTGGCTGCGGATCTTTCAGCCCTTGTGGACACCATTGTCGAATCTTGGAGGTTTGGAGAGAAGGATCAAAGATGAAGAGAATCTCAGTTTTCTTGGAAATCAGAGAATGAGAGAATCGTATCGATCGAGCGCCTTCTAACGGATATAAAGGCAACGGCTAAATCCCAACGGCTCTATTTTGCGGATCCTGCAATTCCAGCGCAATTCTAGGGATATTTTTTCATCAAAATCTCAAACTTTGCTCGTCCGTATCTTTTATTTGGCTCGATCGTTTTTTTGATTTTTAAAGCTGGGATTACTCTCCTTGATTCCCTCTTTCGATTCCCTACAAAAAGAAATAAAAACAATATCAAATACGTAATTAAAATCACACAACAAAACACACAAATGACAACCGGAAAATCGCAAAAAATAAACTAAGGCATGAGCCTTATGTTGACGAGCACAGTAACCACTCGTCCTCTCTCGTTCTCATTGTCACGCTTCAGTCAAGAGGAAGGCCGAGAGAGTCTTCACATCTCCTTCCTCATAGTAATGCTTCAACCTCGCCCCATTGACCATAAATGGTTGGCCTTGCTGCAAGTTTTTTTATCTCTATGGCACCATGAACAAACACATTAGTAATGACAAATGGACCCGACCATCTAGACTTAAGTTTCCCTGGAAATAGTTTCAACCGTGAGTTAAACAACAATACAAGTTGACCCTTCTTAAAGTCCTTAACTCTAAGTCTACTATCGTGCCAAATCTTGGTCTTTTCCTTGTACATCTTAGCATTTTCATAGGCCATATGCCTAAGCTCATCAAGCTCATGTAATTGTAAAGACCTTAGTGTTCCTGCATCTTTTACACAAAAATTCAATTCCTTCATGGCCCAAAATGCTTTGTTTTCTAACTCAAGTGGTAAGTGACAAGTCTTGCCATAAACCAGCCTATAAGGAGACATTCCTAGAGGTGTCTTATATGCTGTCCTATAAGCCCAAAGTGCATCCTCAAGCTTGAAGGACCAGTCTTTCCTATTAGGTTTGACTACTTTTTCTAGGATGTTCTTAATTTCCCTATTTGAGATTTCAGCTTGGCCATTTGAGTGTGGGTGATAGGGAGTGGCTACTCTATGCCTAATGTTATATTTAGCCAATACTTTTTCCATAGCCTTGTTAATGAAATGTGACCCCTCATCACTAATGATAGCACGAGGTGTCCCAAACCTAGTAAAAATGTGCCTATGCAAGAAGTTGGTGACTGTTTTAGCATCATTATTAGGACATGCTTTGGCCTCTACCCACTTGGACACATAATCCACTGCCACTAATATGTAGAGGTTACCTGATGATGGGGGGAATGGTCCCATGAAGTCAATGCCCCATACATCAAAGAGCTCTAACTCTAAGATGTAGGTGAGGGGCATCTCATCCTTTCGACTGAGGTTACCTGTTCTTTGGCATTCATCACAGCTGTGGGCATAGTTGTGGGCATCTTTGAAGATCGTTGGCCAATAATAGCCACTCTGAAATACCTTTGCAGCTGTTCTTTGGCCACCAAAGTGTCCACCATAAGGAGATGTGTGACAGTGCTGCAGCACAGACTTTGCTTCAGCAGCTGAAACACACTTCCTTAGCAAGCCATCAGCACAGGTTCTGTAAAGTGTGGGGTCGTCCCAGATGAATTTCCTTGCTTCATGAAGGAACCTCTTCTTCTCTTGTCCTCCCTTGAACACTGGTAATACCTGTGATGCACGGAAGTTAGCAATGTCAGCAAACCAAGGTTCCTCATCGTTATCACGATGAGTCAAAGCAAAGACATGTTCATCAATAAAAGCATCAGAAATTGCGGGGTCCGCAATTTTGTCGCAATTGTGCTGCAATCGAGACAGGTGATCTGCAACCACGTTTTCACATCCTTTCTTGTCCCGAATGTCCAAATCAAATTCCTGCAGCAATAACACCCATCTAATCAACCTAGGCTTTGCATCAGCCTTCCTCATAAGATATTTCAAGGCAGAATGGTCAGTATATACAATTGTCCTAGTGCCTACAATATAGTTTCTGAATTTTTCGCAAGCAAACACTACAGCAAGCATCTCTTTTTCAGTAGTGGTATAATTACATTGAGCCTCATTCAAGGTCTTACTAGCATAATAGACAGGGTGTGTTAGCTTGTCAATCTTCTGGCCTAACATCACTCCTACAGCATAGTCACTGGCATCACATAACATCTCAAAGGGCAGATCCCAATTTGGTCCTACTATGATAGGGGCTGTGACTAGTGCTTTCTTAAGGGTGGTCCAAGCTACTACACATTCCTTAGAGAAGATGAAGGGCCTATTTAGCTCTAATAGCTCACACAGAGGCTTGGCTATCTTAGAAAAGTCCTTAATGAACCTTCTGTAGAAGCCAGCATGCCCTAAGAAGCTTCTAATGGCTTTGACATTCTGGGGCTCTACCAACTTCTCTATGATCTCAATTTTGGCTCGGTCAACTTCGACTCCTGCCCTCGACACTCTATGTCCTAAGACAATCCCCTCATCCACCATAAAATGGCATTTTTCCCAATTTAAGACTAGGTTGGTCTCCTCACACCTAGCCAGGACTTGTCCTAGGTTTTCTAGACAGTTTGAAAATGAGTCCCCAAAGACTGAGAAGTCATCCATGAATATTTCTATCATGGACTCATCCAACTCAGAGAAGATTGCCATCATGCACCTTTGGAAAGTTGCCGGTGCATTGCATAAGCCAAAAGGCATTCTGCGAAAGGAAAAGGTTCCAAAAGGGCAAGTAAAGGTGGTCTTCTCTTGATCCTTAGGGTCTATAGTTATTTGATTATAGCCTGAATAGCCATCTAAGAAACAATAGTAGGCTCTACCAGCTATTCTGTCTAACATCTGGTCAATGAACGGAAGAGGAAAATGGTCTTTTTTAGTTTCTTTATTTAATTTCCTGTAATCCATACACACTCTCCACCCTGTGACAGTCCTTGTTGGAATCAGTTCGTTGTTCTCATTGACTACCACAGTTATTCCCCCCTTTTTAGGTACACATTGGATGGGGCTCACCCACTGGCTACTAGCTATTGGGAAGATCACTCCTACATCTAACCATTTTATTATTTCCTTCTTTACTACCTCTTTCATAGAGGGGTTTAGCCTACGCTGGTGATCTACCCTAGGTGTGTGCTCTTCCTCTAGTATAATTTTGTGCATGCAATAAGAAGGGCTAATGCCTCGAATATCAGCAATAGTCCATGCTATAGCCTTCCTATGTTGCTTAAGCAGTAAAATCAGTTCAACCTCATGCTTTTCACTTAATTTAGACGAAATGATAACAGGCAGAGTTTCATTACTTCCTAAATATGCATACTTGAGGTGAGTAGGTAGTGGTTTCAGTTCTAAAACAGGTGGATGCTCAATGGAGGGCTTTAAAGGATTCACAGATCTATCAGTTAAATCTATATTCATACATACATGTTGTGGTTTATCTACAGCATATCCATTATGTCAGATACATTCAAGTCAGCTATATCTAATTGTACATATTCGTTAGCATGCTTAGTTAATAATACATGCTCTAATTGTTCCTCCATCAAGGAGTCTACTACGTCCATGCTAGCACAGGATTCAAGGTCAGAGGGGTACCTTAAAGCTTTATATACGCTAAACTTCACCTCTTCATCATGAACCCTCATAGTGAGCTCACCTTTTTGGACGTCTATAAGTGCCCTACCTGTGGCTAGAAATGGTCTGCCTAGCAGGATGGGGACCTCCTTGTCTGCCTCATAGTCCAGGACAATGAAATCTGCAAGGAAAATAAACTTGTCAACTTTAACTAGAATATCCTCAATTTTACCTTCTGGATATGCAATGGATCTGTCTGCTAGTTGCAAAGTGACAGTTGTTGGACGTGCTTCTCCTATTCCCAACTGGCGGAATAGTGATAGGGGCATGAGATTTATGCTGGCGCCCAGGTCACAAAGCGCTCTGCCCACATGCCTGCCTCCAAGTTCTACAGGTAAGGTGAAGGAACCAGGATCCTTCTCCTTCTTGGGCAGCTTGTTCTGGAGGATGGCACTGCACTCCTCAGTGAGGTTTACTGTTTCAAACTCACCAATTATTTTTTTGTTAGTAATGATGTCCTTCAAAAACTTTACATAAGAAGGCATAGACTGTAAAACTTCTACAAAAGGAATGTTAACATGCACTTGCTTAAGAATTTCTAAGAATTTATTAAAATGAACTTCCTGTTCCTGCTTCTTCTTAAGCCTTCGAGGGTATGGAGGTGGTGGCACATATGCAGGTATGTCAGGGCGCTTTAGGATAGGTGGAGGCCTTGGAATTTCTTCTACCTCCTCAATAATTGGTTCTAGCCTGGCTCCTGATGTGCTAGTTGGTGGTGGACCTTGGTTTGGTAGAGACTCCAGTGGAGCACTAGACTCAGTGTTCTCTACTCTCTTTGGTATGTCTTTTGTGTTGCTCACCAGTGGTCTTCCACTCCTAAGTTCAATTGCTTGAACTTGTTCTTTACCATCTCTCCTTGGTACCTCGGTGTCAGTAGGGAGTCTACCTTGGGGCCTACTCTTAAGTTCATTGGCTAATTGGCCTATTTGGTTTTCTAGGCTCCTAAGAGTAGCTTGCTGGCTTTGAAGCGTAGCATCATTCTTAGCGATGTATTCCTTGAGTAGGTTTTCTACAGAAGATCCTACAGGTTGATTGTATGGTTTTTGGTACATTGACTGGTTATGTTGAGGAGTGAAACCAGGTGTTCCACTCGGCCTTGGTTGGTTAGAATTTTGGTTAGCGTTTTGTTGGCCACCCCATGACAGGTTAGGGTGGTTTCTCCAACCAGGGTTATAGGTGTTGGAGTAGGGGTTATTCCTAGGCTGCTGCTGGCTTCCAATGTAGCAGACTGAGGATGGATTCCCAGGGCAGTATTCATATGGGTGCCCTTCCCCACAGAATCCACAGACAAGTGCCTCGCCTTGACTTGGTTGGGTGCCCATTGACATGGCTGTGGCGGTATTGGCACTGGTTTGGAGATTGGCCTGAGCCATTTGCTTAACTAGGTTGGTCAGGGCGTTTATTTGGGTGCTCATTGCACTTAGAGCATCCTTGTCTTGAGCCCTAGTTGGCTCAACTGGATCATCTGACCACCTACAGTGAGATGCTGAGATCTTCTCCAAGATCTCATAGGCCTCGTTGTAACTCTTGGACAACATGGAACCTCCAGCGGATGAGTTTAGAACTTGTCTGGTGCTGGGGTTGCATCCTTTAAAGAAGACTTCTATTTGGATACACCATGGGATGCCATGGTGTGGACATTTAATGAGAAGGTCTTTGAATCTTGTCCAAGCTTCGTGAAGAGACTCACTTGGAGCTTGTTTGAATTTGATGATATCATCACGAAAGGTCGAATTCCTATCTGGTGGGAAATATTTGACTAGGAATTTTTCTGCTAAGTCTGTCCAATTGAGGACAGATCCTGAGGGTAATGAATTTAACCACGTTTTGGCTTTGTCCCTCAAAGAGTAAGGGAACAGATATAGCCTCAGGGCTTCTTGGGAAACTCCAGGAATCAGGAATGTGTCACTAACTCCTAGGAAGTTCCTAAGGTGGTTATGGGGGTCCTCATTTTCTATTCCAAAGAATTGTCCCACAGTGGACAACATTTGGAACATCACTGGCTTTAACTCGAATGAGTTGGCAGTGATTTCAGGACGAATTATGCTGGGGTTCAGCTCCCCAGGCATAGGTACGAGGTATGAAAGGATGGCGCTATCCTTGTCATTCGCTATTTCAATGGGATTGCGAGTGACAGGCACCAGGTTTTGATCTATTCCAGCCATTTCTTCTTGAGTGGATGATAACTCCATTTTGGAGCTATTAAATACGTCCTAATTATAGCTAAAGACCGCTTCCAATTGATTAAATGTATCTCTTTTGTAGGAGAAAAGCGGCAAAGAGCTCGTGCGTCCATTGGGCGTGTTCGAGAGCTTAAAGCAGAGTTTTAGCGCCCCGGGAATGCATCGGGAAGAGGGGAGTTTGTTCCGTGAAGAAACGGGCCAAAACAGCCTTGGAGAGGCAAAGCATCAGCCCCAAACCCGAGAGCCAGCGTCGAGCTATAGCGTCGAGACGCTGGCTCGACGCTGGAAAAACCCGAGAGCAAGCGTCGAGTGATAGCGTCGAGACGCTAGCTCGACGCTGCCCTGGCGTCGAGACCCTGCTTGGCGTCGAGACGCTCCGGAGGAGGTGCGCGCAGGAAATTCATCGGGGCAGCGTCGCGACGCTGGCCTTGCGTCGCGACGCCAGCGCGCGCGCGCGCGGATCACTTAGGGCACAGCGTCGAGACGCTGGCCTAGCGTCTCGACGCTACGACGAAGACAGTAGCTAAAAGACGATTTTTCTGCACTTTTTTTGATAGATCTTCCCCAAGCCTTTTCTCCTTCATCTCTCAAGCGATTCCGGCGATTCTTCCTTTCTTCTTCCCCATTTTCTCTCTACTTTCCGTGGAGCTCCGCCATTGTTGGCATGCGAGTGAGCTCCATTCCATTTGTAATACGTAGATGAACTCTTCCATGGTCGTTGGTGGAGCGGGATTGACGATCCGCGCCATGAGCGGCTAAGGTAAGGGTGACGGTTTGGGATTTTGTTTAGGGGAATTTTGTTAGACCTTTATAGCTTTGATAATCTGAATTTAGATTGCAAATTGGTTCTGTTTACGTGCATTTGTTTACCTTGCTTAATCCAACGCGCATGTTAAATTATGTTGATTGACACTCGGATAGTTTCGCATGTTGTGTATGTTAAAGAGTAGCGATGCCGTGCCTCTCACTGCTCGACTAAGTAACACAGGTAAATAGAACTAAATCGAAGTATCGGGTCGGGTAGGATAATTGTTGGTTGCATACGGCGTTTGCGGGCAACCTACTAGCAATTAGAATTCACGCCCGAATGTTCGTCGCGGTTAGCTAGTAACTGTCTAAATTCATCTTAGGACTGATCATCTTAATGTGAGATTAGATAACGTGTAATTAGGACTGTGTGGCCTAATTAAAATCCATGAAGTCGGCTACTTTGGGGCTTCTCTGGTAGTCGTCCGCGTGCTTAGTAAACTGAATTCCATGTTATTAGAATTAAATGATAAGTTGTATTTGTCTAACAATTGACCCCGAGACTCCCCAAACCGTGCACACGTTTTCTACATATTATTTCTTTCTTCCGTTAGCTTTCGTATTGATTTCTTTGCATGATTAAAACCCCCCGTTACCAATTAATCGATCAAATCCCAATTTCATTAGTAAATTCAACTCTCCTATTCCTTGGATCGACCCTGTTACCACTGGCTGCAAAGCCTTGGCAATAGGCATTATAAATTTATTTTGGCAAGCCTCGACAGCTTGAGTTTATAGCGATAGTTCAAAAATATCGTTACCAGTGGATTGCGGAGACTCTGCGGTTTCAGCAATTATTTGAGGTAAGAGGGGTTGTTTAAAGAGACGTTTCTTGGCTCTATTTCTAGCTTTAAATAATCTCTCAGGCTCAGGGTTGAACTCTAGATCACTACTTGGAGTCTCATTCATAAACTACCCTAAATGGTACCTGAAAAAGAAATGGAAATGGATCAAATCCAATGGAAAATATCTTGGTGTTTCAGACTTAACAAACTTCGTTTTCACTTAAAATAAGTCCCCGGCAGCGGCGCCAAAAACTTGTTGCGTGCTCAATGTGTAAAGATAAATAAGCAAGAAAGTAGAGAGAGCACTCAGAACATGCAAGCATACATGGTCTCACAGCAAGTAGTAAGTATATTTCATTCGTTTTTTCCACAGAGACTTATGTTTAGCTATTCGCGAAGTGTATTTGTTAAGAAAGATGGGGTGGATTTGATGGGGTAAAATTGGTTTTTAATTATCTAATTTTTGCTGAATGTGTAAAGGAATATAACAGAAACAAATGCAAGTTGAAATTAGACTCAAAGGACAGGAGATGGAATTGATAAACGAAGAAGAAAACAACTAAACAGAGTGAAAATTTAGCAGAATTGCGGGCACCGCAATGTTTCCGCAATTAAACAGCAGCGAAAGTGTGTAATTGGGTGAGTTAAGGGCTACTAATGACTATCCTATAGGCATTATTATACGATTCTCAAGCACTGGATCTACTCTCTATGCATCAAACTCACTCTATCTCATGTATCGTCCGATTCCATGCTTTAGATTCCTAAGTTTACTCGACTTCAAAGTAAGGTCTTAATCATCTTGTTAAAACAGAAGTGTTTAGTTTGTACTAGGGAAACGCCTATTCCTAGGCCGTTTCCTGATTACCATGAAAGGCTAGCATGATTATATGACTCTGAACTCTTACTCCTTCCAGAGGTTAGGAGTTCTTTGGACAAAATGGATGGCCAATCGAAATTGCCCGTGGGATGAAGCTTACATACAATCAATGTTTCGAAGGCGATCCTACATGCTTGGTTCACGTTTTTTAGCCTATAGTTCTGTCATTAGCATGCCCCTAAGTGACTTAGCTACTCATGGATATATAGAGAACAGAAATGTAAGATGAAACAGACATGCTTAGAAGGGAAATAAACTTAAAACAGCAAGACAAAACCGTAGCAGCAGAAGACGGAAACCGTGAAATGAAACTTGCACTCTGATTACTTTGAATGTTGAACGAACAAAGAGAAACTTAAAGGCAGTAATTCAAAGACAGACAACAACGAAATGCAGTAACTAAAACACTAAACTAGGAACAACAATGATCAAAACTGGAAATTAGAAGAAGAACGACAGAAAACAGTAAAATGGCGCTTGAAAGCTTCGTTGCAGTCGCCTCGAATGAAGGGGATGAAAGGTCAGCCTTGCTTGGATGAATCCAATCGAGAGAGAAGAAGAATCTCCTCTCCTTCCTATCAGATTATCGATTCCAACAGCTGAGACTCTCACTCCAACAGACGGCAAAGGAAAACAGGGAGAAAAAGTGGACTGTGAGAAGGCTTCTACGCTTTCGGATGATGATTGAACCTCCGACTTTGGCCCCCTTTTATAGTAGTTTGCAGGTGCGTTTGGGCCAAGGAGAACCATCAATCTTCAACGTCATATATCAGAATGGATGGAGGAGAAAGAATGAATCCCTGAAATCACGGAAATTAACAGAAAAGGATCAGTCAACTTACGGTTTTCACTTGAATAATTGCGGCCTCAGCAATGTTTTCGCAATGCTGTCGCAATGCAGTTTTTTCATTCTTTTCCTTCGGTTTTGAACCCTTTTCTTTCCTATTGTGCATAAGTCCTAATTTAGCTACCTTCTTCTCATTTTCATATTTAAGCATAGGTCTAGGCTAAATGCTATCAAAAACACCTAAAAGTGCACATCTTCTTAAGCTAAATGGGTCCTAAATAAGTCACTTTCAGAGACTTAACAGAGAACATTCCTCTATTAAGACAAACCTAAGATCATCGATAACAAGAATCGTATTCAAGTTCGATTTCCAGGTCGTGTAGTTATCGCCGTTTAGTTTATCAGAAGCTAGTAATTGGATAAACGAGCTAGACATGCTGAAAAAGAATAAATTCTATTAGTGAATTGATTTTAACTCATTTCATACATCCAATCAAGATTTAGCAAAAGTAATAATGTACCCAACAACTCATTATTAATTTGCAACGATACTTCAGTGAGTCAGAATGATTGCTACCGTGGGGCAGTCAACCACTCCTTCACTGAACCAAGACAATCTTGACTAAATGCTAATACCAGAATAACTCATATTCCTATAGCATCTTAGTTATCGTTGTTTGGTCAAGAATTTACCAACTCCTTAGCAGATCTTGTAAGTGTGACCCGCCATTTTTAGATTTCATAGGGCGGCCCCAACAGTGCAACCGTATGGAATGTCAGCGTAGGGAATGGCTCTAAGTAATCTTTATCCATTTCTGGTGACTGAGAGGTTCCGACTCCCATGAAACGGCCCTCCCTATGGACGGTGCCTCTAAGACCAACCAGCAGGCGGAACATGGGAATCTCACGGTTCAATCCAATGGAGGAGACCGCAGGATGTATTAACATACTTCCTTCTCCCACTTACTATAAATACTTTCTCCATTCACCTTGCTATTGATTTATGCACACACCACCCGTCTGGAGATGCCCTATTGACATTATGAGGTCGGGCATAAATCTCACGGTGTGAACTTCACAGAGAGCGTAGGAGGCGATTGATATATCATATATACCTTCTCAACACCACTACTAAGTATTTTAGAACGGTTTGGGTATACTTTTACTTAGGCATTATCCGACTATGACAATAAAACCTAAGTCTAGGTAAAACAGGATTTTACCTAAGATGTTTAGGTGATAAACGCGTTAAAACCTTACACCTCTCACGTGCATGCTCATAAAGTCGGGTTAACTTAACTCAAGTACCCGATCGATCCCCAGGTAGGAGGTGTTCCGTAAACTGTCATCTTAAATACCTCCAAACTTAGTACAAGATCTCACCGGGTGAGTTCTTTTGTAACCTTAGCTTTAGAAGATATCGACCTATTTTAACTATTAAAACGAATTGATACTAAATTCCTAATCGCACTGGAATTCTTTAACCCTTAGTGAGCATGCATTTATCTTTGTTACAGATTTTAAATGTCTATCTCATTTTACAACGCTTTATAAAATAAAAACATTCTATAACATGCTTCCTAAGCTAGAATATAACCATTACATTCATTTTAAAACATGCTTCCCAAGCAAGAATATAACAATTATATTCAACTAACGCAACTATGTTGTATGTTTAATTTCACAATTAATATAACACTTATATTAATTACACTTTTAAACAAGCAACATCCAATTCATAAATTAATATAACACTTATATTAATTCTCATGAATTAAGCATGCATAATATACAACATAACACTTATATTATACTTTCAATGCATGCAACATGCTTCCTATGGTGGGATTTGAAATCTATATTGCATACTTTATGCACATACAAGAGACTTTAATTAAAACATACATTCCCAATGCATAATTAATTAAACACACTAAAGTGGACCGATTTTGGCATCACAGGCAAGCAAGCAACTAAATTATTACAATAATAATTCATAAACTAGTTTGAGACGCTTCCAAACCCTTCGAACCGCCACGAACCAGCTTAAATTGCTTAAACCAGCCAAAACAACAGCAACAAAAGCTTCAATAAAAACTGAACCGGTTCAAAACAGCAAACCCGTCTTCAACAGCTCGAAATCGGACCAAAACCAACTCGAACTGGACCAAACGAGCGTTGAACTGAACCGTCAGAGGGTGAAGAACCTGGAATCGGTCTGACTTTCAGTGAACTAGACAGCCCAAGGACCGAACCGGACCATTTCTTCCACCTTGCGCTGAACCAGTTGTGTGCTGGAATTTTGCAGAAAAAAAAAACAGCAAGCTGTTTTTTTCGACACCCGAGCTTCTGTCTTTGAATTGAAAACCTATATGGCCTCTAATGACTCTGAATTTTTTACAGACTCTTCTGCACACATTAAAGCCCATACACGCTCGGGCATTTACAAAATGAAGTACAAATAAAAGCTCAAAAAAATATGCCAAAACCGGAAAAACACTTTAGACGCCCAGAAAAATAATTTCTAAAACAAATACCCACCCAGCTCAAATTTAAGTCATATTTAAATATGTCCATCATTCTTCTAAAAATGAATTTGAATAAATTCAAATTCTTTTTCTCTCATATTGTTACACGGCTTAATCCGAGCTAGCCAGGAGAACCTAAAGGACCTATAGATCATGAGCTCCAACGATACGAGATTAACCGGCCAAACTCTTTAGCCAAGCTAACCAACATTCGTTAACCCCCGGAGACTCCACTAAAGTCCAATGGTTGCACTCTCCTCACCCTAGATATATTTTGTCCTTTTGATATAACCATCATCAGTAAGTCGATAATTCACAGATCGTTCGTAATTACAACTGGGTCAAAATAACCGTTTTACCCCCGTAATTACATCTTGTTCCTTAAGTCCAACTGATCCTCTAATGAACTATTGGTTTGTGGTCCAACCACCAAACCGATTGGTATGTGATCTCATCACTATACCAAGTCCCTCTCGGGCCAATGAGAGGGTGGGATCCCTAGTTCTAGACCCGGAGTCAACACTTAAGGGAACAACCTATCTACAAATCCCCCAAGGCGGGTAGGAGTGAATTCCATCTCGCAGGACTATGTTCCCAGCTACCTACCCGGTCTTATCCCCAAGATGGTAGGCTTATTGAGTCGGCGATCTCGGGCCACTCTCACCAATACAAGTCAAAGGATAAGCCCGAATAAACAGGAGTTCTTAGCGTGCTCAGGATTCAGATCGAGTTACCTAGGTCATCATATGAAAAAGTCGGTCTTTACAGTAAACGAAGTTATAAATAAAGAACAACTTGTTTCGCGGTTCAGTCTTATGCAAACTCATTGCACAGGACGCCCCCACTCGCATGTCTCCACATGAACGATTTCGGATCACATCGTTTGTACTATGCAAAGTCGGCCGCGTCCAATAGTGTCCCCAGGATAAGGTACCCAGCCTTATCCCTATACTATAGATCGTTCTGGCTATTACTTGAACTTGATCCACAATCATGTCACACATAAAGTTCAAGTATACAACCTACAGCGATGGGTTCTTTGTTTATTGGAGTTAGGTTAAAAGTAAACACAGTTCACTTTATTCAATAACAACTTTACTGAATAAAACTCAATAACAACTTTATTGCAAAATAGAATATACATTCAGTTTACAAACCACGAGTTTTAGGACATAAAACCCAACATATTAGTTTGGTTAAAAGAGTTTTAACCAGATAATCACGTATCGTTGGAACTCATGATCTGTAGGTTCTTTAGGTTCTCCTGACTAGCTCGGATAACACCGTGCAACGGTTTAAGAGAAAAGAAAAAGAAAAAGAATTTGAATTGTTCAAATTCGGCTTGTGGAGGAATGATGGACATATTTAAATATGATTTAAATATGGGAATGGTAAAAAACATGAATATGATTCATGTGCAAAAATTCGGTTTTCAGAAAATAGGTTTAGCCATATTATTTAATTAATATTTGATATTGAATTACAAACGACGTTATCCGAGCTAGCCAAGAGAACCTAAAGGACCTACAGATCATGAGCTCCAACGATACGAGATTATCCGGTCAAAAATATTTTAACCGAACTAATCAACATTCGTTAACCCCCGAAGACTCCACTATAGTCCGAGGGTTGCACTCTCCTCACTGTAGATATATTATGTCCTCTGATATAATCGTCATGGGCAAGTCGACCTTTCACAAGTTGTTCGTAATCACAGCTGGGTCATTTTAAACCGTTTAACCCCTGCATTACATCTTATTCCTTAAGTACCACTGACACCTATAATGAACAATAGATCTGTGGTCTAACAAATCAATTATCTCTCTCATCTCAGGAGAGTGTGCGCGCTAATTGTTCAAGCCCCGGAGTCAGCTATTAAGGGAACAACCTATCTACTAACCTTGAAGAGCGGGTTAGGAGTGAACTCCAATCTTGCTGTACTATGTCCCCAGCTACCTATTCGACTTTATCCCCAAGATGGTAGGCTTATTGAGTCGACGCTTATTGGTCACTCTCACCCGTGCAAGTAAAAGGATACTTTTGAATAAGCAGGAGTTCATAGCGAGTTCAGGATTGAGATCGAGTTACCTAGGCCATCAAATGAAAATGTCGGTCTCATCAGTAAACGATGTTATAAAGAGAGAGCGGCATATTTGGCGGTTCGGTCTTATGCAAACTCTTTTCACAGGACGCCCTCACTCGCACAACTCCATGTGAAACGATTCAGATCACATCATTTTGTACAGTACAAAGTGAGCTGCATCCAATAGTGTTACCAGGATAAGGTACACAGCCTTATCCGTATACTATAGACCGTTTTGACTGACTACTTGAGCCTTATCCACAATCATGTCATACATGAGGCTCAAGCACTCATATCCAGCCATGGGTATTGGTCATTGGTATAGGTTAGCCTAAACACGTTTCACTTTATTCTAGTAAACTCTTTGACTGAATAAAACTAATAACTCTTTATTCTAAATAGAGTATTTACAAACATAACAGTTTACAAACCACGACTTTTAAGACATAAAACCAAACAAATTATACCTCTATTACAGAGTTTGTCCTTAATATGATGATCCACTTTAATGCGACAGAAGTAAACGTTGCTACCATCGTCATTTAAGACTTATCAGTCTTTGTACACTTTCAAAGGAATATAGAAGAGGCAAATGTTGTCACTTCGAAGAAATTCCTTAAGAGGTTGGCGTTAAGGATTAAGCCTAAGTGTTATTCTCTGAGTAATGAGATTATTCAGAAGAAGAAGAGAAACAGGAGGAAGAGCAAAGCCCCTACTGTTCGCAAGATGAAGTCTTCAGACAAAGGAAAATGTTTCCATTGTAATGAAGATGGGCATTGCAAGTGCAACCGCCAAAATACCTTGCTGAGAAACTGGCTGAGAAAAAACGACAAGATCAATGTGATTTATTTGTCTAAACAAGTTTAGTGGAATATGAATATCATACATGGATGTCTTCAGGAACCACTAATCATGTTTTTTTTTCTTCAAGATATTTGTTCCTGACAGCCCGTTTCTCGCCGTAAGATATGGAGATATCATTGCAGCTGAACTAGTGGAAGTCTTTGATATAGTTGTTGTATAGAAATAATTTCATTGGATGTAATTATTGTCTATATTAATGGTTTGTATTGAACAGTTGTATACATTATCTTTTGTTTTATAATGAAAAAGTCATTCAGCAAAAGATGTATACTGATATGTTCTATTAAACTTGAAAACAACTAGTGTGTTAAGACTTACAGTTTTAATAAGAAAGCTATAGTTCAATCGACAAAGGTTGTTGAGCAAACTGGAGCTTCTCAACCGTTGAGAATGTCTCAATGCAGTGGGAGGGTTGTAGGACAACCCGGTCCACTACATTGGCTTGTCTTAAACTCAAAGTTGTCATACTTAATGATAACATTGAGGATTCGTTGTCTTTAATTAGGCAATGGATCACATAGACAAAGCCAAATGGCTCAAAGCCATGGATGTTTGAGTGGTATTGAGACCAAGCCACTAAGGTGAAAACCTTTATGGCTTGACTTTCTGGTAAAGGGACCGTCCCGAAGAGAAAGGGTTTATTGGGTATACTCTTTTTCTCTTGTTTCCAGGTGTAAGTTAAATAGATAACTCTTATCCATTGCCCTGTTCTACTTTGATAGAATAAGGCAAATGGATGTCAAGACTTGCAAACTTGATCTGAGTATCTATAATTCTCAACCAGAAAGATTCATAATTCTAGGACAAAGAGCAAATGGTTTGCGAGCTTATTCATTTCATTTATGAATTGGAGTAAGCATCTTCGTCCTGAATTATAAGGTTTGATATTGTGATCAAATCTTATGGCTTTGAACAATAGTTTGATAAACCTTGATTGACAAAGGTTTAATCAAAGTTGAAACTTTCATAATCTGTTTCCGTTTTTTCATGTCCTAATCATTGAGAATGATGTAGGATTCACTTCTGAATGATAAGCATAAACTAGTGACCCACTCCCAAATAGTTGATCTGGAGTTAGGGTTAGTTTGTTCTAAGGATTCAGGTTGATCTGAGTCGTAAGAACAAATCCCTAGTGTTGTCTCTAAAATCTTTTATTGACAAGCTGTTGTCAATATTCGATGGTTGTTGCGTGCTCAGTGTGTGCGTAAATTAGATGCGAAGAGCACTCAGATCATGCAAGTATACACGGTCTGCAGCAAGTGATAAGTATATTTTATATCCATTCCCACAGAGACTAGGTTGAGTGAATGCCGATTTTACGCGTGTTAAATTAGACAATGTAACCAGGAATGATATGGGGTTTAATTCGAGACACAAGATTGTAAAGGACGCAAGAAAAACGAAAAAGTTACAGCAATGCAAAATAAACTAAGGGAACTACAATCCAAGATAATAGGCTAATTAACTCGGAGAATAGAAAAATAGTATTGCGGGTCTCGCAAAACTTTAGCAATAAACTAACAACGAGTGAAATCTAAGGTAAAGAGAACAAGGTTGGTTAAGAGTCCTCCATAGGAATAAACCATGATCATTCAGCAGCAAATTAACATTACATGCATCGTTTTAGCTAGATCTCATACATCTTCCGATTGTATGCTTTAGATTCTTAAATTACTCATATCCAAGTAAGGATGAAAACCTATTTATGTGTTCAAGCTATCAAACGTGTTAGGAAAGTGCCTATTCCTAGACCACTCTCTATCTACCGTGAAAGGCTAACATGCATGAGTGACTACGAGTTCTTACTCCTTTCGGAGGTTAGGAACTCTTTAGAACAAAATGGATGGCCAGTCGAAAATGTCCATGGGATAAAGTTCACACTCATTCAATGCATGCATGATTATTTTCATGCTGAATTACATAGCTATGTCCTACAAATTCATCTTAACAAACCCTTATAACTCTAGCCACACATGATAATAGAAGAACTCAACAAAACTAATTGATTACTCATGGTAATAAAAGAACTCAACAAAACTAATTGATTACTTATGATAAGAAAATCCAGTAATAATTCGAAAATTAAAACACAATTCAATTAGTAAACAATAACTAAAGTAAAGCAATAGAGTAGGTGAAGGTCCTCTTGTCCACGATTCGCCTCAGTTGAAGGAGAAGAATGGCTTGTCTTGGGAAGGAACTCAATCAGAAGAGAAGATGGATCTTCTCTTCTTCCTCTTGAATTACTGACGCCAAGGGAGCCTTTGTTTCTTCGATCCAACAAACGGGAGAACTCTCTTTTTTGCGGTATTGGCCTTTGCCGAATCTCTCCACCGTAAAAGTTATATTTCTTCCTTCAACTTGCTCTCTATATATAGCCTTCAGAGGTTACATAGTCTGTACCCTAATCACGGATCTCCATCCAAATTAAGGGAACAACCTCAGACGTGGCGGATCCAGGACGAGCCGGCGGCTGGAAAAATGCAGCAGAAGAAAGTATTGCGATTGCGTTGCGATCGCAAAGCTCTGTTTCTGGTTGCCCTTCTTCTTATCCCATTGCGCTCCTCGCAAAACTTTAGCAACACTCTTGAAAGGCATTAATTAGACATTTTTTTTCACCAATTACACACTTATGCACAGATTTTTCACATAAGCATTAACTTAACACCATTTCACAAATGTCACTACTAAACACATATTATGCTCAATAATAGCTAAAATGCTTCAAAAGACTTCATGAATATAAAGCAATTATAGACCTAAATAACTCTCATTTGGAGAGTTAACACACCCCCAAACTTGAGCTATTGCTAGCCCTCGAGCAATACTACAAACTCACCTTCCCTCTCTTTCTCTTGGTCTAGCTGCTAATTCTTTTCCTTATCTCCAACTAACCAAACTGTTATTCTCTTGGCTTATTGCCGAAGGCAATGCTGTCCTGTGACACACTTTAAACTAAAACCAACTTCATGTTATCTATCTGAATTCCTTTGCCTTTAAAACCTTCAGCTTTTTATAACTCCCTACCTCCTGGTTTATCTGCCTATATCACCAAGCTCATTGTGCAGTCATCCTTTAGCTTTAAAATCTACTTACTCTCAACTTAAAACTCATTACATGCTTCTAGCTTTTATTCTCATTCTTTTATCCCATAGGAATCCTTAAAGTCATGCCATGCTTAGAACCAAAAAGTGTCAGAGTACAGAATCCATAGAACAATCTAAGCCATGACATCACTCTATTTAGGACAGACACTCATTTCCCTAGATAAGCCTTCTAGTTACAGCCCCTTGCTTAGCTAACTTAGGATCAGATTTCAGTACATAGGAACATCTAAGCATTCAAGGCTGCAACCTTCTGGCATACATTCTTCTTCTTTGTTTTCTGTTCTCTTTCCTTTTTTTTTTTTTTTTTTTTTTTTTATCTTTGCTTTTCTTTTTTCAATGTTTTCTTTTTCCTAAGTCTGTCTTTTGATGCAGTGCCACTTGTGGGTTACACAAATGGCCCTGATTACTCAGCATTCGTAAAAACACATTTTTTTTTCAAAGAAGAACAATGTATATCTAATAAGGGAGAGAGGAGTGTTCCTAGGGACTAGAAGGCTACCTTACCCCCAAACTTGGACTTCTCATTGTCCTCAATGAGAGCATTGGGTGGCACACCCCCAAACTTAGTTAGAAGCATCTAGTTTAAGTGAAAAGCAGGCAGACTTTAAATATCTAAAGTTTGGAATGGCTCTCCTAGGTTAGATAACACACAAGACAGAGGTTTATTCGAAACAAAGGTAAGGTCTTACAAGGTTGCATGCTTTCCAACCTATGAAGCTAATTCAAGCTGAAAGCGTGTACTTGACACTCATCCAGCATACTCAACAAACAGCCCACAGAGAAAAATCACAATTCAGCTAAGTAAGAGATCAAGATAGAACAAACAGGAGGAGGTACATTGCTCAGCAACAGCATGCTTGGATTTTTCTAATGAGAGCATGCTGATTTAGACACAAACATGCTTGAGAAGGCCATGCGGAGAGCGCAACAAAACCGCAAACAACTAAACAGAGCAAATATTTCATTCATCAAGGCTCCTAACTACTCTAATTCTATTGTGGGCCCATGGGGCTTTTGGAAAAGTAAAGACAACAGAAAAGAACTATCTAAACTAACTGTGCTACACTAATTTAAACTAATCTAAGCTACTCTAAACTAAGCTAACTACTGAAATTAAAACAGAACAACATTTGATATTGGGGGGGGGGGGGGGGTAACCGGTTAACAGAAAAGCAGGGAAAAGGAAGGGAAGAACAACTCCCTCGAATGCCTTCAATCAGTGGCATTCAATCATCCTCTTCTTCATCTTCAAACTCCTCCACACTTGGAGGCATCCAGGGTTCCAACAAGGCAGTAGGAAAATCAGGGAATTTGCACCTCAGGTGCTCAGCCAATTCCTTGTCCCTCACTTGTGAGTACTCTGCCCATTTGGCTAGCTTTTTCTGAATGTCCAGCAAACAGGACATGGACATAGACTGAGCAGATGCAAGGCTGTCCAGCTCGATTTGCATATTTCCCTTTCTTCTCAATTTCAGCTCGATAGGCAGCTCTAAGTGGCCTGCATACGCCAACTTCTTCTCCTCCTTTGTCACAGCCACTCCTGCACGTAGACAAAGTTTAGTAATGGTGTTAGGGAAGAAGAGTCTTCCCTTTCCCTTCTTTGACCATTCGAGGATGGAGGCATATATGAGCTCTCCCACGTCAATTGTCAGCCCCTTCATGATCGCATATAACAGCAAGGACCTCCCTTGATTGATTGTTGTCTCATGTGTAACTGGGGTGATCCTCCTTCTGATCAGGGAAATCCAGACGGCCGCCTTGTCCTTCAGCACTGCACTCATCAAGGTGTGCTTCCCTTGTTTGGAGATTGCCCACATTGCTTCGGGCTTTCCTATTTCACTCAACACCTCCTCCAGAATAACCTCAGATGGTTTGGCCACTATTTTGGCATAGTCCGAATTCTTATGCTCCTTGAGAGCATAAATTTCATTGATTGCTTCAGCTGAGAAGTCTATCTCAACACCCCTCACCGTGGAGTAGCAGCCATCTGGATGAATCAGGTTGGCATAGAAGTCAAAGACCATATCTGAATAGGCTTGGATTGGTGGTTTACACAGCTTCTCCCAGCCATGGTTTACAATGCATGTGCGTAGGAATTGCGGTAGGTCAGCAAGAGTGTCCAAAAACCCCCTCTTGTGGAGGAGTTCCCTCTTCATCAAGGTCAAGCCCCTTGCTTGTGCTGCTTCAGACACGTATCTCTCAGCTGAAGGTTCATCCTCCTGAAACATTTTCTTTTTACCCTTTGCCTTTGCCTTAGCTTTAGCTGCCTCAACAGCTTCTGTTTTCATCTTCTTTGCAGGGTGCTGCGACTCATTCTTCGTCTTAGCCTTTTTTGAGGCCTTCGGCCTTTTCGCTTTTACTATCACGGGGGTCCTCTTCTTGGGCACTGTTTCTGCCTCTTTCTCCAATTCGGCTGTCAATTCAGCCGCCACCCGGTTTATCCGCTCATCTATGGTTTCGGCAGCAGGTGACCTTCTCTCGTTCTCTTCCTCAGCAGGACTGTCGTCCCTAATGGGGCTGGTGACTTCTTTTCCTTCGTGCGCATCACCAACTGAGGTGGACGCCGAATTTGGCTGCTCTGTAGGAGAGAACTCGGTCCCTGACCGCTGTTGCATAGATGAAGGGCTTTGCATGGCAGTTTCGAATGAAGGCTTGCTGGTGGTAGGGCTTTCCTCACTTGTTTCCTCTCTGATCTTGGTCTTTGGGTCCCTCCCTGCCGTGACTTTTCTCTTTGTTTTTGCAGGGACTTTTCTAGGCTCAGAAGGGTTGGCTGCCTCAGCCGAGGCTAAGGAGATCAGTACGTCCCCTGCCATAGCTGTGTCTTCTGTTGTGGGAGATGGTTTTGTTGGAGTAGAGCTTTTTGCTTCTTGACGACGAGAGTCTCTGGTTGATACCATGGTTTATTTTTCAAAGATAGAGAGATGGAATTTTCGAGAAGTTGAAGGGAGAAAGTCTGTTGAGAGCTTGAATAGGTTTTGAGATTTCGCAATGAGAATGAGGCTGCAGCCTTTCCCTATTTATAATGTTTTGCGAAATTAAAGGGCTGATCGTTGCGGCCTCGCAACGCAATCGCAATGCTACTTCTTCTAACGGAAATCTCCAAAATATAACCGTTGGAGATTTTCTTTCCCTTTTTGGCGACTGCCGCAAAATCTGCACAATATCAAATCTCTAAATTTTCTGATTCCCCCTCTATCTTCTCTCTTCCTCTTGATTGATCCACCCAAATTGTCGTTAGATTTTCAATCACCTCCCTCCTAATTTTAATCACCATAAACAAAATTAATTAATTTCAGAAATTTAATAATTCAATTGACAACATTAACTAAAAATAAACATAAACTTTTCGCATTCATAACAAAATTTGAGTACAAGGGTATTTCTAATAAAGCTCATGCTCATCCCTTCTTGATTGAATTCAAATTTCGGACAAGAGGAACGCTGAGAGCGTCCCTACGTCTCCTTCCTCGTAGTAGTGCTCCAGTCTTGCACCATTCACCATAAACGGTTGGCCCTGTTCCAAATTTTTAATCTCAATTTCACCATGCACAAAAACGTTAGTGATGACAAAGGGGCCAGACCACCGAGATTTGAGTTTTCCAGGAAAAATCCTCAATCTCGAATTAAATAATAACACATGCTGTCATTTTTTAAAATCCTTTGGCCTAAGTCTACTATCATGCCAGATTTTTATTTTTTCTTTATACATTTTAGCATTTTCATATGACATGTGCCTTAATTCATCTAATTCATGTAATTGCAAAGACCGTAATGTTCCTGCATCGGTCACGCAAAAGTTTAATTCCTTTAAAGCCCAAAAGGCTTTGTTTTCTAATTCAAGTGGGAGATGGCATGCTTTTCCATAAACTAACCTATAGGGGGACATTCCCAAAGGTGTTTTATATGCAGTTCTATATGTCCATAATGCATCATCTAATTTAAAAGACCAATCCTTTCTATTTGGTTTTACAACTTTTTCTAGGATACTTTTGATCCCTCTATTAGAAATTTCTGCTTGCCCATTTGAATGGGGATGATAGGGTGTTGCTACCCTATGCTTAACATTATACTTAGCTAACACCTTCTCCATAGATTTGTTTATGAAGTGTGATCCTTCATCACTTATGATGGCACGTGGAGTGCCAAATCGTGTGAAAATATGTCTATTTAGAAATTTGATAACAGTTTTAGCATCGTTCAAAGGACATGCAATTGCCTCAACCCATTTTGAGACATAGTCTACAGCTACTAAAATATACAGATTACTAGCAGAGGGTGGAAATGGACTCATGAAGTCAATACCCCATACGTCAAAGAGTTCTAACTCTAAGATGTATGTCAGAGGCATCTCATCCTTCCTACTGAGGTTACCTGTTCGTTGGCATTCATTGCAATTGCACGTGTATTCATGTGCATCTTTGAAGATTGTGGGCCAGAAATAGCCACTCTGAAATACTTTCGCAGCAGTCATTTGACCACCAAAGTGCCCTTCATACGGAGCTGTATGACAATGTTGCAGGATGGATCTTGCTTCAGCAGCTGACACACATTTCCTTAGCAATCCATTCGCACAACACTTGTAAAGGGTGGGGTCGTCCCAAATGTACTTCTTGGCATCATTCAAGAACTTCTTCTTGTCCTGCCCTTTATTGAATTCGGGTAACACCTGCGAGGCAAGAAAATTTGCAATGTCAGCAAACCAAGGCTTAATCACAGTGTACTAAAACAAAAATATGTTCATCAATAAAAGAATCCATCATTGCGGGCTCCGCAATAGATTCGCAATGACTCTGCAATCTTGATAAGTGGTCAGCAACCACGTTTTCACATCCCTTTTTGTCTCGTATATCCAAATCAAACTCCTGCAAAAGTAACACCCATCTAATCAGACGAGGCTTGGCATCAGCTTTCCTCATTAAGTACTTTATTGCAGCATGATCAGTGTAAACGATTGTTTTATTTCCTACAATATATGCTCTGAACTTCTCACATGCAAATACTACAGATAACATCTCCTTTTTCGTTGTAGTGTAGTTGCATTGAGCCTCATTCAATGTTTTACTTGCATAATATATAGGATGTGTCAATTTTTCTCTCTTCTGGCCAAGCATGGCTCCAATTGCATAATCACTTGCATCACACATCAATTCAAAAGGCATATCCCAATTTGGTCCGATTATGATTGGAGCTTTGACTAAAGAAGTCTTGAGTTTATTCCAAGCTATCAAACACTCATTTGAAAAGATAAAAGTTGTATTTAGCTCTAGCAGCTCACAGAGGGGTTTGGAGATTTTTGAGAAATCCTTTATGAATCTTCTGTAAAACCCTGCGTGTCCTAGGTAACTTCTTATGGCGTTTACATTTTTAGGTTCAACCAACTTCTCAATGACTTCTATCTTGACCCTATCAACCTCTATTCCTGCCTTGGACACTCTATGCCCCAAAACTATGCCTTCTTCCACCATGAAGTGGCATTTTTCCCAATTCAAGACTAGATTGGTTTCCTCACACCGAGTGAGAACTTGTCCTAGATTGGCTAGACAGTGGTTAAAGGAATCACCAAACACTGAAAAATCGTCCATGAATATGTCTACTATGGACTCATCTAAGTTAGAGAAGATTACCAACATACATCGTTGGAACCTTGCTGGCGCATTGCAGAGGCTGAATGGCATTCTGCGAAATGCAAACGTGCCAAATGGACATGTAAATGTTGTCTTCTCTTGGTCTTCAAGGTCTATTGTGATTTGATTATACCCTGAGTAGCCATCTAAAAAGCAATAGAAGGCTTGGCCAGCTAATCTATCAAGCATTTGATCGATGAAAGGTAGAGGGAAATGGTCTTTTTTTGTTTCTTTATTAAGCTTTCGGTAGTCCATACACACTCTCCATCCTGTGATGGTTCGAGTGGGTATTAATTCATTGCTCTCATTAACCACTACTGTCATACCTCTTTTTTTTGGTACACATTGGATGAGACTGACCCAGTGACTATTAGATATTGGGAAGATTACACCCGCATCCAACCACTTAATAATTTCCTTTTTAACTACCTCCTTCATGGAGGGGTTCAACCTACGCTGGTGTTCTATTCTAGGTGTGTGCCCTTCCTCTAACAGTATCTTATGCATACAATAAGAAGGACTTATGCCCCTAATGTCAGCAATCGTCCACCCAATTGCTTTTCTGTGTTGCTTAAGCAGCAAAATTAACGCATTCTCATGTTGTTCATGCAATTTGGAGGAAATGATGACGGGCAGTGTATCTCTTTCACCTAAGTATGCATATTTAAGGTGTTGTGGCAGTGGTTTTAACTCTAACAAGGGTGGTTGTTCAATTCATGGAATCATGGGAGTTGTGGTTCTTTCAGATAATTCATTGGTCATACACACATGCTGAGGGGTATTTACAGATGAATCAACAAATTCAGAAATATTTAAATCATTCAAGTCAATTTGAGCATAATCAGTAGCATGTTTGACTAATAACTCATGCTCATGCTCATTTTCAATTAATGAATCCAATATATCTACAGTAGCACAGTTTTCAAGGTCAGAAGAATACCTCAAGGCTTTAAAAACACTAAACTTAACCTCTTCATCGTTGACTCGCATGGTAAGTTCACCCTTTTGAACATCAATCAGGGCCCTACCTGTGGCTAAGAAAGGTCTGCCTAAGATGATTGGCACCTCTTTGTCTGCCTCGTAGTCCAGAATAATAAAATCTGCAAGAAAAATGAATTTGTCAACCTTGACTAGAATATCCTCAATCTTACCTTCAGTGTATGAGATTGATCTGTCTGCAAGCTGCAAGGTGACTGTTGTTGGACGTGCCTCGCCTATTCCGAGTTGTTGGAACAATAATAAGGGCATGAGGTTTATGTTGGCTCCTAGATCACATAAAGCCCTTCCCACATGCTTGCCTCCTAATTCGACTGGTAGAGTGAAGGAACGAGGATCCTTTTCGTTCTTTGGCAGCTTGTTCTGGAGTATGGCACTACACTCTTCAGTGAGATTAACAGTTTCAAACTCCCCAATGACTTTCTTATTAATTATGATGTCTTTCAAAAACTTCACATATGTTGGCATGGACTGTAAAACTTCAACAAAAGGAATGTTAACATGAACTTGCTTCAGGATTTCCAAAAATTTATGGAAATGAGCTTCTTGTTCTTGTTTCTTTCTAACCCATCTAGGGAATGGAGGTGGTGGCACATAAGTAGGCAAATTAGATTGCCTAATGACAGGGGGAGGCCTAGCAATTTCTTCTGGTTCCTCAATGATGGGCTCAAGCCTCGCCCTTGTTGTTCTTGGTTGCATTTGGTCAATGTTAGGCAGAAGGTCCAGTGGAGCACTAGCCTCTTTATTCTCTACTCTCTTTGGTACTTCTCTGCTACTAATCACCAATGGACTTCCACTTCGCAGTTCAATAGCTTGAACTTGTTCCTTACCATCCCTTCTAGGGTTTTCAGTATCAGCAGGCAGTCTGCCTTGGGGCCTATTCTTTAGCTCATTTGCCAATTGCCCAATTTGATTCTCCAAACTTCTCAAAGTTGCTTGTTGACTGTTACGTCTCCAAAAGTACTTAATTTAGGGACTTATTTACCATGGAATTGAGTAAACTCTTAAGCGTTTTTGATAGAATTTAGTTTAATATGTGCTTATATGTGAGAATTCATAGAATGAAGCTAAATTAGGAGTTATTTGTAAAAGGAACAAGAAAGGATCAAAAACAAAGCTAAAAGAGTTGAAATTTTGTATTGCAGGAAAATTGCGGAAACATTGTTGTCTCCGCAATGTTTAAGCTGGAAATTATTAAGTTGTCCAACCGTCCGCCGTTCTGTTGCGATCTTTCAGCCGCTCAATTTCTCCCCTGCTGCCACGTGGTGGGATGTCGTTCAGAATGGATGGTTCTCCTTGACTGAAGAGTACCTGCAAAGAGCTATAAAAGGAGGTCAAGGGGGAAGGAGAACAACAAGCTTGGAAGCGTAGAACTCTCAATCTCAACGCAGTTTCTCTCTATTTTCTCTTCCGTTTGTTGGCGCGAAAGAATCAGCTGTTGGCACCGATAATCTGAGAGGAAGAAGAGAAGATCCTTCTTCTCTTCTGATTGGATTCATCCCCAAACAAAGCTAACTTTCCCCTTCATCTGAGGCGCTTGCGGCGAGGAGTTCACGCACACATTTATACGCTTTCTACTGCTTTCTGTCTTCTATTTTTTCTACTGTCTTCTGCTATTTGCTTCTGTTCGCTACTTCAATTCAATTCGTCTTCAGTTGTTTAGTCTTTACTGTTTTATAGTCGCTGCACTTTAAGCTTTGAATCTTACGTAATAGAAGAATCATTTACCCACGTTACAAGTTTCTTATCGCTTTCTGTTTTCTCTTTACCTTCAGTTTGCTTTGAATCATGTTTATTCCATCTAGTCTTTCGAACTCCACTTCATCCATGAGTAACTAAACCACATAAGGGTCTGCTAATGATGAATCGATAGGTAGAAATACGAGAATTCAGCATGTAGGATAGCTTCAAATGCATTGAATGTATGTGTACTTCATCCCACAGGCAATTTCGATTGGCCATCCATTTTGTCCAAAGAACTCCTAACCTCCGGAAGGAGTAAGAGTTCAGAGTCGTCCATTCATGCTAGCCTTTCATGGTAGCCAGAAAACGACCTAGGAATAGGCGTTTTCCTAGCACAATTCCTTAACTTGCTTATATAAATATATGCTTAAGTCTTACTTGGATATGAGTGAATTAAAGGATCTAATGCATGTAATCGAGAGATGTATGAGAATGAGTTAAATTGATGCATGTTAAGTTGAGCTACTGCTGAATAATCGTATGAAAAAGCCTATAGAGGAGTCGTTAGTTGACCTTGTTTCCCCATCTTACCCTTGAAACGTTGCTAAATTAATTGCTATACAATTGATGTCTCCGCAATTCCTTAAGTTAGTTTTTGCCTTAGCCATTTTTCCAGTCTTTTGCTTTTGCGATTTTATTGCTATACAATTGCTTTCTCCGCAATTTTTTCTCCTCTACATTTAAGTTACTCTCTTTACTTGCTTTCGTTTATGCTTGCATATCTCATATATTCTTCATTAGTTAGGCACATTAATCTCCAATTCACCCCATTCATACCACCCTTTCTAATTTAACATCTCACTTCGCTAGTCACTAAGAATAAATCTCTGTGGGAAATCGAATGAAAAAATACTTATTACTTGCTACAAGATCATGTATGCTTGCATGTTCTGAGTGCTCTCACATTGCATCTTTATTTAAACACTGAGCACGCAACACTGACTGGTAGTGAACTTTTGTACGTTCACAAATTTCAAGCTGTCGAGGCTTGCCAAAATAATATTTATATGCCTATTATACCGACTAACTTGTAGTTAGTGATAACCAGGTCGATCCACAGGGAGCGATCAATAATCCTAATTTAATCGAATTGAATTTGCAATGATAAAATATGGGGATTTTGTTTGGGAAAAACAGTGGCGAAAACTAAATTTAAGCTAACGGAAAATTAAAACGAGAAGTATGAAATTGACGAATATGATTGATTAGTAAGTGTCGGGATTGGTCTAATGTACTTTGGTTCATTGATTAATAAATGAATTGGCCAAGACGTTTCATGCACACAAAATGTTTTGTCCCTCTCGGGTCCAAACATCCCAATGAATTAATTAGAAAAGTGCAATTCTAACTAAACATGCCCACTAATTAATCTAAGTTCATGAGTCTTAAATCAATTAACAAACAGTAACGGGTATCATTGAGACGAATTAATCCTAGAACTAATTCGATTTATCCCTTAATCTTAAGCCCGCCGTGAGAACGTTAATCAATTCCTACCCCCAACTGTCACTTGGGCTCGAATTGATTAGCCACGAGCTAGACTTTCGCTACTAAGTATTGAAGTTTGTCAAAAATCAACAATAGCCAACTAAGCATGCGTAACTAATTATGGACGTCACTCCTAATCGGAAAGGCAAGTCATTCGTTCTTAATACAGACCAAGAGATGCAAGAAACTCATTCAATCATGCTAAACAATTCAATTAAGCTTTAATCTCACCTAGTACAAAAGATAATCAACCCCTAAACTTAACTAACCAATCACTAACCTCTAGCAATCCATGGAGATGAAGGTTGCCCAAGCATTCATGGAGGTTGTCTCCTTCATACAACCCAAAAATGGGTAAAAACCAGAAAAATGGGGAAGAAAACGGCAATCCCGCAGGGAAAAGGGGAGAAGATCGTCTAAAAATCGGAAATGAGGGCTTTATATCCGTCGGAGCGTCTCGACGCTGCGACCTAAGTTGGCCGCGCGCGCGCTCGGGGTAGCGTCGCGAAGCTAGGACAGCGTCTCGACGCTGTCAGCGTTGAGCGAGCATTCAGACGCGCGCGCTCGACACTGGCACTCGTCAATCTTCGGAAATCGTCGGGGCGACGTCGAGACGCTAGGACAGCGTCTCGACGCTGCCGCTCAACACTTGCTCTCGGGTTTGGTGGCCAAAAATTGCCTTTCCATGGCAATTTTTGCCATTTCTTCAAGTTTTCAAGCCTCTTCACTCCCGATGCGTCCATGAAGCTCTAAAACGCCGCTTTTAGCCTCGAAACACGTCCTCGGACTCCCCGAGCTCTCTACCATGAGTTTACCTACAAAAAGACATTTTAATCAATATTGAGCATGGTTTTAAATATAATTAGGGAGTAAATAATAGCTCTATTTTGGAGCTATCAAAATACCCCCAACCTAAATCTTGCTAGTCCTCGAGCAAGGCTACTCTTAAATTATCACCACAGAACAAAATTTTGCATGCTATCGACTCAAACCTCAATGCTTCAAAGATCAAGGCATTTACTTAACAAGAAAGCAATTAATTGCATGCACCGATTGAGAACATTTCGAAATATCTAACCGTTACTCTCCTACGTGCGTGTGTGTTCAGCAAACATATTCTAGCTCACATAGACCTGAAAAAACTTTATGCAACCTTACATCTTGTTTTCCCCCTACTTCTAGCAATAAAGAACAGTCTACGGCTTTTCAACAATCAAGAGAGTAACAAATTAAAAGGCCTAAATTTTCTTTTTTTTCATGAGTACTTTGTACTCTTTATTTTCTTCAAACTACCATTTTTTTTTTACTTTTTCTTCTCCAAGAGAGCCTAACATGTCAAACTTGCCTTCGTTCCAGCTTACCCGCAGTTCCACTGCACAACGTATCTGACTACGAGCAAGCTTCACATTTTTAAGGACTAATGCTCACTTCTTAACGTGCACTTTAAGAAGGAGGAGCACCTCAGGAGCTTTTATTTTCATGCTTGTTTTTTTTTTACTGGGCAATAGCTTCGCTACAATTCGATTAACCTATTACAACCTATCATGCATCAAGCCTTCCCTAGAGGTGCCTTTCGGGGTGACAACATGATTTCAGGCTAAATAAAGCAGTTCTAAGCCTACAGAGTCTAGAATAAGATGCTACGTGCTCGATAGATGCAAGGAAGCAACGACAAAAATTTTAAAATTTTTCGAAAAATGCTCAATTAACGCATACAATCTCATGCTTTTCCTATTATGCTACTACGAAGATTTTAAAAGCATATCTTAGATTGTCCTCATCGAACAACATGAAAATTCAGACTACGACACTTCAAATTCAGAGAAAACCCATGCTCGATAACTACACAGAAGTCCACAGACAAACCACCCCAACCTTAGAGAGATGCATTGTCCTCAATGCATCAACCATCAGATAAAGCAATAAACGAGCAAAATAAGGGAACACGAAAACTTCCCTGATCTTTGCAAGGTTGGCGGAGAGAGGGCGCTATCTTTTCTTCCCAATTTAAGGTCCATAAACCGGTCAATCTCCTTATTCTCTTAAGAAAAACGAAACAAAACAAGCAATCAAGCATTAAAAACTAAGCTACTTAAAGTAATAAACTAAAACAAACAAAAATAACAGTTCAAACTCGGGTGCCTCCGAGAAGCGCAAATTTTTAAAGTCGATTGCTCGACTGTATTCTCGGATTCTACTCATCCATAGTCCAACATTTTGGAAGATACTCCATCCATCTTCCTATATCCATCCTTCCTGCCAAAGTCCACAGAAAAGAGTTTCCTTGGCTTCTCCTGCACACTAACAACATCAATCCCAAACAATGCATTCACAGTATCCACATTCACATTCCCATCAGGTTCATCGGTTAGTGCATCCATTTTAAACTCACTCTTATCTCCATCAAATTCAACAGATAAGACTCCTTTATCCACATCAATTTTAACCTTAGCAGTTTTCATGAAAGGACGTCCTAAAAGAATTGACGCGGACATACGAGATGAGTTTTCATTCATTTCAAGCACATGAAAGTCAACGGGGAAGTACATATTGTTAATTTTAACAAGAACATCTTCAACTTTTCCCATAGGACACACAAATGATTTATCAGCCAGTTGCACTATAACACCAGATCTATGCATATATTTCAATTTAAGCTCTTGAAAAACATCATAAGACATCACATTAATTGATGATCCTAGATCTAACATGGCATCATAAATCATTTTGTCCCCTATTATGCAAGGTAAAGTAAACATACCTGGATCCTTGCATTTCGTTGGTAGAACAATGTTGGACATTCTCGAGTCATTCAAGCTTTTCACTTCTTCTTCCGCCTTTTGCTTCCTTTTGGAGGTGCACCAACTCTTAAGGAATCTTGAGTACTTAGGGATTTGCTTGATGGCTTCCAAAAGGGGGATGTTCACCACAACCCTCTTAAAAGTCTCCAAGACTTCTTTATCTTCCTCATCTACCTTAGGCTTTGGCTTAGCCAGCCTACTTGGAAATGGCGCAACTGGAACACATTTTTGCTTAGGCACAGGAGACTCTTCATCTTGGTCCTCTTCTTCAATGATCCTGGGACTCAGCTGTTTTCTTGGATTGGGAGGCTTGGGCACATACTTTTGAAGAACTGGAGGATTTTTCTTCTTTTCGCTCTCCAACTCGGCTGGAGGATCCATCAATCTACTCGGGAAGGGGGCTTTAGGCACATACACTCTAGTACAGGTGGGATCAAAATTTACCCCTCTCCATCTTGATTCAGGACTCTCCTCCACTGAGGTAGAATTTGGAGAGATTTCCTTCCCGCTTCTCAAGGTTATGGTGCACACTTGTTCACAAGTGTTAGCCATCGGTTGTTTCGGCGGTATCTGTGAGCACTGATCCTCCACCTTACTAAGCCTTTCTTCGAGCCTCTTCATTGCATCAGCCAGACCTCGCACTTGAACTCTACTACTCTCAAACATGGCCAAAAATTTCGTTAAGTAAGAACTCACCATCTCCTCGACATTTCGATCTGAAACAGAAGATTGAGATTTTTGTAAGCTTTGGGCTACTATGAGAAGTGAGTTACTTACCTCGAGTACTTGGGCTTTGAGCTCGTTCAGATCCTTTGAGAGACGGGCATGCTCCACTCCTCCACCACCATACTGCCGAAGGTTCCCGGCCATATTAGAGATCAGAACTCTAGCCTCTACGGGAGTCTTATCAAGAAGAGATCCTCCACTAGCAGCATCAATCATCTGGCGATCTCGTGGAAGCATACCATCGTAAAAATACTGAATCAGGAGATGCTCAGCTATCTGGTGATTGGGATGGCTCCCACACAGTCGGTTGTACCGCTCCCAACATTCGTATAAATTCTCCTCAGCTCCCTGCGTGATCCTACAGATTTGCCTCCTGATGTCAGTGGCTTTTGAGGCAGGGAAGTACTTTTCCACAAATAAGCCCTTCAATCCGTTCCATGTCGTGACAGACCCAGATGAAAGACAATACAACCAATCTTTTGCCTTTTCCTTCAAAGTGAAAGGAAAGGCCCTCAAGCACAGTTGGTCCTCAGTCACTCCTTGGGGAATCATCCCCGAACATACCAGATGGAATTCCTTAAGATGCTTCAGAGGATCGTCACCTGCATTTCCACAAAAATAAGGTAGTTGGTGAATTAATCCAGATTTTAATTGGAAATTACCTGGAACTACCGGATACGCTATACACAGTGGTTGGCGGTCTAAGTCCGGTGATGCCAACTGCCTCATAGTCCTTTGATCCTCAAAATTAGCCTCCATCTCTTCCGCTTTTCTCAAAAATTAAAGAGAAAAAAAACTGTACACAAAAACTTAAAAGAAACGGGTCATATTGTACAAGAAGAACAAAAATAAACAGAACCCAAGAAAATAATTAAATAAAATAAATAAAATAAAATAAAAATAAAATTATTTACAAAAGAAAAATAAAATAAAATAAAAACACAAAACAAATAAAATTCAATGAAGTAAGATTATATTTTTGCTCCCCGGCAACGGCGCCACTTTTGGTAGTGAACTTTTGTACGTTCACAAATTTCAAGCTGTCGAGGCTTGCCAAAATAATATTTATATGCCGATTATACCGACTAACTTGTAGTTAGTGATAATCAGGTCGATCCACAGGGAGCGATCAATAATCCTAATTTAATCGAATTGAATTTGCAATGATAAAATAGGGGGATTTTGTTTGAGAAAAACAGTGGCGAAAACTAAATTTAAGCTAACGGAAAATTAAAACGAGAAGTATGAAATTGACGAATATGATTGATTAGTAAGTTTCGGGATTGATCTAATGTACTTTGGTTCATTGATTAATAAATGAATTAGCCAAGACGTTTCATGCACACAAAATGTTTTGTCCCTCTCGGGTCCAAACATCCCAATGAATTAATTAGAAAAGTGCAATTCTAACTAAACATGCCCACTAATTAACAAACAGTAACGGGTATCATTGAGACGAATTAATCCTAGAACTAATTCGATTTATCCCTTAATCTTAAGCCCGCCGTGAGAACGTTAATCAATGTTGGGATTTATGCCCTAAAGCCTCGTAATTAATTAATAATTATTTGATAATTATTTTATTATTAATATTTGCAATTTATAATATTCATTATATAAATAAAAATCCAAGGTTATTAGTGTAATTTTGAACTGTATGTAGTTGACATACGGGAGGATCATGTTCAAGTAATAACCTAAAGGGTCTATAGTATATGGATAAGGTTGGGTGCCTTATCCTGGTAACACTATTGATACGGCCCACTTTGTAATTGTTACAAATGATTTGATCCAAATCATTCATGTAGAGACATGTGAGTGGGGGTATCCTATACAATGAGTTTGTATAAGACTGGACCACAAAATATATAATCTCTCTTTATAAATCCGTTATTTGAGAAGATTAGTATTTCACAGGATGATCATATGTGACTCGATCTTAATCCTGAGTGAGTTATGAACTCCTGCCTGTGAGGGCTCGTCCTTTGATTTGTATGGGTGAGAATGGCCTTTATAGCCGATTCAATAAGCCTACCATTTTGGGGACTTGACCAAATAGGGAGTTGGGAACATAAGTTTCACAAGATGGAATTCACTTCTTCCCATATAGGGAAAGTAGATGAGTAGTTCCCTTAAGTGCTGATTTCGGGACTTGAACAATGGGGCCCCACCCTCTCACTGGCCCGAGAGGGACTTGGTTTATGGTTGGATCATAAACAAGTTGTTCAGTAGAGAATCAGTGGTACTTAAGGTGTAAGATGTAATTACAGGGGTAAAACGGACTTTTGACCCAGCTGTAATTACGAACAACTCGTGAAGGATCGACTTGCATGTAATAGTTATATCCATGGACACAACTTGTCCTACAGTGCATAAGAGTGCAACTCTAGGCCTATAGTGGAGTGACCTAGAGTTAATGAATGAAAGTCAATTAATTAAAGAGTTTAATTAATTAATTTTGTATCATTGGAGCTTATAAATCTGTAGGTTCATAAGGTCCCCTTGCTAGCTCATAGTAACACTAAAAGGATCAATTTAGTTGAAAGAAAAATTTGAAATATTCAAATTATTATTTAATATATTTGATATATTAAATGTAGAAGAGTAAAATATATTTATTGTATTTGATACATTAAATATTAGAGGAAATAGTTTATGTATATGATACATTAATATTAAAAACTATATACATATGTTATTTGAATGAGATTCAAATTGGTTTAAAGTATATTATAAAAGATTAATTTTATAATATTTGAATAAGATTCAACTAAATATAAAATGCATATTTTAATATATTAGATATTAAAATGTATTTTGTAAAATAAAATTAATTCCTAAAAGCCTTATTATAAATAAGACATTTAGGTTTAGCCAAAGGGTTGGCCAAACACACTACTCACACCCTCTGCAGAGAATTGTTCTCTCATTCTTTCAAAGAGCTCCCACAAGCCTTGATCCCGTGTTCGAGTCATAGCGAGGAAGATCTCGTGGAAAAAGGAACACAAGAAGATGATTGATCTTCAAAGGTAATTTCATATATGCTTAACTTGTATGTTAATTTAATTCTAAATAAACCAAAGTAACGATTCCAAACGCTTCCGCTGCGGGGAATGAAGAGTTCATTCCCTTCAATTGGTATCAGAGCCAGGTTTGCTTTTGTTTAGAATTAAAAGCTAATGGTGGGTATTTTCATTTATTTTTCATATATGTGATATATGCTAGTTTGCAAAGTTGATTGTTTAGGCATATTGAGGCATTAGATTTAATTGCTTTTGATTAGATCCAATTGTAAGAACCCATTTGGGTATAGGATGTGTTTGTAATTTTATAAAGTATGAACAGTATGAAAAGTGTCCCTGGACAAGCTGAATTGAAATTCAAAACAAATGGTTCAAATTAAGTTTCCAATTTGGTTTTGACTTTAACTCAATTTTGAATTGAGTTTCTTCGGGGCCGCAGCAAGTCATGAATTCATCAAATTCAATTTTGAATTGAGAATTGAGAATTAAGTTAATTTCAATACCTCAATTTTAAATTATTATTCCTTCAAATTAGTTGAATGTCAGAGGCAAAGGTTGCCTTGAATGATGAGATTGGAAAATCAAAGATTATAATGACAGAGACAAGGGTTGCCTTGAATGATGAAGTGCAGATGGACGTGAAAGGCAAAAGATTGTTTGGTTCAAGTGTATCTCTTTCTTGCGGTGGCTGATAAAGGTAGAAGAGATTATTTAGGATTTTGTTTAACCTAAATTGTGGTGGATCTTAAAGGAGAAAATTTTGAAGACCAAGATATGTCTTGGATTTAAATTAATGTAATTTAAATTGTTTTCAATTTCTTAGGATATGCCAAATATGCCGGTCAATTTTGCTGTTTAGTTATGCATGTTGATGTATAATTTAATTTTATTAATTGATTGCATAAAGTATGTCCATCTAGATCAAAATCTCACCAAAGGTTAAGCATGATCATGCATTTTAATTATTTTTAATATAAGTGTTATATTTGGAATATTATGATTAAAATGCTTTCTAATTTGATTAGATGATTTCCTAATATGTTTATATTTCCATATCTTTAATATAATTGTTATATTTCGAAATTTTAAATTAGGATACTTCCTTTTATAATAGGAATCCATATTTTTCTAATATTGATTAGGATATATTTTCCTAGATATAGTGATATCAGGAAAATCTTTTCCAAATAAGATTGGGAAATCTTGATAAATCTTTTCCCAATAAGATTGAGATATATTTTCTCAATAAGTATTAGGGATATTTTCCAAATGAGGTTAGGATATTTTCCTATGAGATTATATTTTTTTCCCTATTTAAAAGATAATTTAATTCATTATTTAAATAGTTTAAATATTTGAATTTAGTTTATCTTTTATTCTAATAAGATTATAATATATGATAATCTTTAATTTTATTTTAATGGGTTTAAAATTGTTAAAAATTCAAGATTATCCATAAGGTGAATTGGTTTTTAATAGGATTAAAAACATTGCTTAAAATCAACTGAAGTTCATTGATCTAGTAATTAATAGTTAATTAAAGATTATTGAATTTAAAATAAAAATTGACTATAAGGGAACCCGGTCTAAGAAAGGTTACTTGGGTGAGGTACTTAAGTTGACTGAAAAGGAACACCTCTACCTAAGAACTGGCCTGGGGGTTGAATTAGTCAAATTTTATTTTATTTCATTAAGCAGGCTCATAATGTGATTAGTTTTAAATAGTTTAATATACTTGATAATTCACATTAAAATCAATCTAACCAACATAAGGGTTATGAAAGGGTAGATTGAAAAACTTAGATAAATGAGATTAGCCTAATTTGTCTAAGTAATAGAAAACCCTATTTCAAAATACTTAGTGGGAGAAAGACATATGTCAAAATAACCCTACGGTCTCTACCATAGATTCACAACGTGAGATTCATGTGAGGCCTCGAGGCGGCTTTGGACCGTCCCCCTACGGAAGGTGTTTACATGGGTCAATATCAGGGTAAATCTCTTGAGAAAGTATTTTTAAATAGTAAGTGGGAGAAGGAAATGTGTCAACATATCCTACGGTCTCTATCATTGGTTCATAACGTGAGATTCATGTGGGGCCTCGCGGCGGCTTTTGGACCGTCCCCCTACGAAAGGTGTTTACATGGGTCAATATCAGGGTGAATCTCCTGAGAAGGATAGGATTGTAATTTTATTTCCAATACTTGACCTACCCTACGGCGGCAGTTGTTGGGATAAAATTATAGAATCTAAAATGATGGGTTATACTTACAAAGATATCATTAAGGTTGTTAATGATTTTCTTGACCAAACTAATGGTAACTAAATGTTATAGAAATAAGAGTTATTTTGGGATAACACTTGGTTGAGATTGTCTCGGTTTAGTGAAGGGGCATTTGACCTACCCTACGGCGGCACTTGTTCTAACTCACTAAAGTATCATAGCATTAAAACAATAATGTTTCAGGGTTCATTTATCAAATTGTCTGTTTTCTATGCTGAAATTGAATGAATATTGATTGCATGTTATTAGATAAATATATATATTTTTTATATATTTCAATATTATGTCTATTTCTCTCAATTTTATTTTTCGTTGCTATTTTGTCAAATTGAGAAAATAATATCACTTGGAAAAATAATGTTAACACTATATAATGACCGTGTAAAATTTTTCTTTAATTTGTCTTTATTGAGAAATGTTCTCAAAAACCTGTTGCCAATGCTAATCGAATTGTTCGTGAAGCACATGATTAATAAATCAATATAACGAGATGACTTATACAAATTTTCTATTTGACATATTAGATGTCAAGCTAAGAAAATAAATAAGATGACAACAACATATGAGATATTGTTGAAGTCAATAAAAGCTAGATTTAGATATTTATCTAAATAATCTCAAAAATTAAGTATTACCAAAATCCAAGAAAAGAAACCATATGACTGTAGCTAAAAGAAAATAGTTTCTAAATTAGCAAAGTAGTCATAATAAGAGGAATTTATGAAATACCTCTATAAGAAGAACATGGATAAAAGTAAATTTGATTTACTAGATTTTTTCATTACCACCTATATAGTAGATTCAGATCCACTATTAAGATTAACTTCATTACATTTTATATATTTCTTGGAAAATACTTAATTATGTAGAATGATCTCTACTTGTTGGCACCAGAAAACTCATCTCAATTAATGTAGTGAGAGACATTAAGATGTCCATAAGAAATAATTGTTATTTAATGCTGAATATGGTGTTTTTAGTACCATATGAGAAATTCAATTTCTCTAACTTTATTACTAATAAAATGTTCATACAGTATGAATATTTTAATACTAAATTTTTATTTTCAAAATTGTTTGAAAAGTTCAGCCGTAAAATAAGAATAATTTGTATGTGTTAAATTGTTAACATATAAAATACTACACAGTGAGATATTCAGGATTATAGAATCCAGAATATAAAAACAATTTATATTCTCCTAAAATATGATACCCGTCTTTGGCATTCAAGATTGATTCTGATCAATTTGAATAAAAAAAAAAAAAAAACTACTACGAAGTGATTCTCTAAATGTTAGAGTTAATTACTTTATATGTCTTAAGATCTTGCCTTTCATGCAAGATAATTAATAGGTTTTTGTTGGAAAATCCTACAGGCCAAAGAACACTGATAAATATTTCATCACTCTAGCTGATGATTATTCAATAAATAAGTATCGTAACCTAATGCAACATAAGTCTGAATATTTTGAAAAGTTCAAGGAATATAAGACTCAAGTTGAAGGTCAATTAGGTAAATCTATCAAAACACTATGATCAGATCACAGTGAAAAGTACAGGAACGTTATGTACTAAGACTAATTGATAGAAAGTGAGATTTTATCTCAACTCTAGCACAAAGTACAATTGTGTGAAATTGTGCTGTAAGAGGAGAAACAAGACCTTGTTAGACATGGTCAGAACAATAAAGAATTACACGCCATTATAAGACTCTTGTTAGGATATACAATATAGATTGTATAGTGAACATGATCCTATCTAAAAGGTGTCCATGAGACAACTTTGAGATTATAGAAGAGTAGTAAAGTTAGTTTACAACCCTTCGAGTTTTGAGAGTTTTAAGCATACATGCTGAAACTTGAATATGTTCAATAGTGTTGAAAAGTTGGTTCCGAGTGAAGCCACTAAATAGTTAACAAAAGTTGTTAACAATTTAATTACATTTGATAGTCAAATGGATCCTAGTCATGAATTGGATAAGCCTCATCGTAGTGGGAGAGTTATGAGATGACCCAACCGTTACAAGAGCTTAAATGAAGCCTAAGTTGTCGTATTAGATGACAAAATGTAGGGCTTCTTGACCTCAAAGTTGAAATGAGGGTCAATGACAAAGACTAGTAGACCAAAGTCATAAATTTCGAGATAGAGTAGATGTACTCATCTTTATCTAGAACTTGTAGATATTCGTGATGGGGTAAAACCCATAGGTTTTGAATATATCTACAAAAGTAAAAGATTTGTAAATGAGAAGGTACAGACCTTCAAAATAAGACTAATGACAAATATAGATGGAGAAAGTAAACTAAGGATAAACTTTCTCATTTGTTGTCATATTAGAGTATATAAGCATTTCCTAATTCATAGTTGCATATGAGATATGTCAAGTGAAGGTTTAAGAAATCTTTTTTTGAAAAGAAGTCTTAAAGAATGCATTTACAAATCAATTACATGAGTTCAATTTCAAAAATCAAAAGCAAAAGGTTTGCAAGCAGTAAAGGTTCATTTATGAAATGAATTTGATCACTAGATTTTTGAATGTAAGGTATGATAAAAGTATCAAAAACTATGACTGTGAATAAATATTAATGATATTGTATAGACAAGAAAATCATTAATTACTTAGTGGAATTTTCTCATATTTTATGTGGATGACTTATTACCCATTGTGAATGCTGTAAGATTTGAATCCAACATAAAATGTTGACTACCTAACCAATTCCAAATGAATGATTTAAATTACTGGGTATGTCCTAAAATAGAGTTTTCGAGGACAAAATGTTATTTATGTCTCACACATCTTATATTGACAAATTAGTTGTCAAGTATATGATGTAGTACTTCAAAAATGATAATGTATCATTCTTACATGAAGTTTAGATTGTCTAAGAAATAGTGTACTAAGACATTTCAAAATGTTGAGAACATAAGATTGACTATCTACGTTTGAGTGGGAGAAAATCTAATGTACACTATGAGACATGACATTTGACTGTAAAATTGGTTAGCATTTATTAGTTAACCCAATGGTATGACCATTGCACGGAAAAATAAAAACTTTTCTCAAAATATCTATGGATAAATTGAGAAATTATATTTTTGTGTATGAAGTTAAAGATATGATCTTTACGAGATGCACTGGTTTTAACAAAGATTTATGGAAATCTATGTTTACCCTAGATGATGGAGTATGGTATGCAAGTTAAATGTTCTTACTTATGAAGTAAAGAACTTGCATAACTCAAATAATTTCTTATTGGTCTGAAAGATGTTTCAGATATAGTTAAGCCTAAAACGTTTTATGTAATGGCTAAACTTAAGGAACTTAGATAACATCAATATATAGGGTATCCTGAGAGAGAAAGAATCGTGGTAGGACCAAGATGACTTTTAATTGACAATCGTTTTGATCTATATAAAAAGACTTTCCAGGCTAAAGTGTTTGAAAGCCACCTAGAATGTCTAGGATTATGAGACATGTCTCATCTTCACTAGGGCAAGTGGGAGAACATGTTGGGTGTAGAGTATGCCCTAGGATACATGTCTCACCGGCTTTAGTGCAAGTGGGAGATTGTTGGGATTTATGCCCTAAAGCCTCGTAATTAATTAATAATTATTTGATAATTATTTTATTATTAATATTTGCAATTTATAATATTCATTATATAAATAAAAATTCAAGGTTATTAGTGTAATCTTGAACTGTATGTAGTTAACATACGGGAGGATCATGTTCAAGTAATAACCTAAAGGGTCTATAGTATATGGATAAGGTTGGGTGCCTTATCCTGGTAACACTATTGATACGGCCCACTTTGTAATTGTTACAAATGATTTGATCCAAATCATTCATGTAGAGACATGTGAGTGGGGGTATCCTATACAATGAGTTTGTATAAGACTGGACCACGAAATATATAATCTCTCTTTATAAATCCGTTATTTGAGAAGATTAGTATTTCACAGAATGATCATATGTGACTCGATCTTAATCCTGAGTGAGTTATGAACTCCTGCCTGTGAGGGCTCGTCCTTTGATTTGTATGGGTGAGAATGGCCTTTATAGCCGATTCAATAAGCATACCATTTTGGGGACTTGACCAAATAGGGAGTTGGGAACATAAGTTTCACAAGATGGAATTCACTTCTTCCCATATAGGGAAAGTAGATGAGTAGTTCCCTTAAGTGCTGATTTCGGGACTTGAACAATGGGGCCCCACCCTCTCACTGGCCCGAGAGGGACTTGGTTTATGGTTGGATCATAAACAAGTTGTTCATTAGAGAATCAGTGGTACTTAAGGTGTAAGATGTAATTAGAGGGGTAAAACGGACTTTTGACCCAGCTGTAATTACGAAAACCTCGTGAAGGATCGACTTGCATGTAATGGTTATATCCATGGACACAACTTGTCCTACAGTGCATAAGAGTGCAACTCTAGGCCTATAGTGGAGTGACCTAGAGTTAATGAATGAAAGTCAATTAATTAAAGAGTTTAATTAATTAATTTTGTATCGTTGGAGCTTATAAATCTGAAGGTTCATAAGGTCCCCTTGCTAGCTCATAGTAACACTAAAAGGATCAATTTAGTTGAAAGAAAAATTTGAAATATTCAAATTATTATTTAATATATTTGATATGTTAAATGTAGAAGAGTAAAATATATTTATTGTATTTGATACATTAAATATTAGAGGAAATAGTTTATGTATATGATACATTAATATTAAAAACTATATACATATGTTATTTGAATGAGATTCAAATTGGTTTAAAGTATATTATAAAAGATTAATTTTATAATATTTGAATAAGATTCAAATAAATATAAAATGCATATTTTAATATATTAGATATTAAAATGTATTTTGTAAAATAAAATTAATTCCTAAAAGCCTTATTATAAATAAGACATTTAGGTTTAGCCAAAGGGTTGGCCAAACACACTACTCACACCCTCTGTAGAGAATTGTTCTCTCATTCTTTCAAAGAGCTCCCACAAGCCTTGATCCCGTGTTCGAGTCATAGCGAGGAAGATCTCGTGGAAAAAGGAACACAAGAAGATGATTGATCTTCAAAGGTAATTTCATATATGCTTAACTTGTATGTTAATTTAATTCTAAATAAACCAAAGTAACGATTCCAAACGCTTCCGCTGCGGGGAATGAAGAGTTCATTCCCTTCAATCAATTCCTACCCCCAACTGTCACTTGGGCTCGAATTGATTAGCCACGATCTAGACTTTCGCTACTAAGTATTGAAGTTTGTCAAAAATCAACAATAGCCAACTAAGCATGCGTAACTAATTATGGACGTCACTCCTAATCGGAAAGGCAAGTCATTCGTTCTTAATACAGACCAAGAGATGCAAGAAACTCATTCAATCATGCTAAACAATTCAATTAAGCTCTAATCTCACCTAGTACAAAAGATAATCAACCCCTAAACTTACCTAACCAATCACTAACCTCTAGCTATCCATGGAGATGAAGGTTGCCCAAGCATTCATGGAGGTTGTCTCCTTCATACAACCCAAAAATGGGTAAAAACCAGAAAAATGGGGAAGAAAACGGCAATCCCGAGGGGAAAAGGGGAGAAGATCGTCTAAAAATCGGAAATGAGGGCTTTATATCCGTCGGAGCGTCTCGACGCTGCGACCTAAGTTGGCCACCCGCGCGCTCGGGGTAGCGTCGCGACACTAGGACATCGTCTCGACGCTGTCAGCGTTGAGCGAGCGTTGAGACGCGCGCGCTCGACGCTGGCACTCGTCAATCTTCGGAAATCGTCGGGGCGGCGTCGAGACGCTAGGACAGCGTCTCGACGCTGCCGCTCAACGCTTGCTCTCGGGTTTGGTGGCCAAAAATTGCCTTTCCATGGCAATTTTTGCCATTTCTTCAATTCTTCAAGCCTCTTCACTCCCGATGCGTCCATGAAGCTCTAAAACGTCGCTTTTAGCCTCGAAACACGTCATCGGACTCCTCGAGCTCTCTACCATGAGTTTACCTACAAAAAGGCATTTTAATCAATATTGAGCATGGTTTTAACTATAATTAGGGAGTAAATAATAGCTCTATTTTGGAGTTATCACTGACTCTGCAAGGTTGCATCATTCTTTGCTATATATTCCTTCAGCAAGCTTTCCACTGATGTTCCCATAGGTTGGTTACTGGCATATTGTTTTTGGTACTGAGGTTGAGTACCTTGCTGATGTTGAGTGAACCCAGGTGGTCCACTTGGTCTGGTTTGGTTTTGTATCTGGCCAGTGCCTTGTTGTCCATTCCAAGAGAAATTAGGATGGTTTCTCCAGCCAGGATTATATGTATTTGAATAGGGATTATTCCTTGGTTGTTGCTGACTCCCAACATAGCACACAGAGGCTGGATTCACAGGGCAGTAGTCATATACATGTCCTTCTCCACAGAATCCACAAACGAGTGCATCTAACTGATTAGCTACTGCTGTGCTTGTTGAAGCAGATGCCACTGTGTTGGCATTCTGTTGGATGTTGGTCTGAGCCATTTGGTTCATCAGGTTTGTCAATGCACTTATCTAGTTGCTCATTGCACTGAGTGCATCCATGTCATAAGCCTTCCTTCTATTTGGCTCCACAGGATCATCTGACCACCGACAGTGTGAAGTTGAAATTTTCTCTAAAATTTCATAAGCTTCGTTATAGCTTTTAGACAGCATAGATCCTCCAGCTGGGGAATTTAGGACTTGCCTCGTGCTGGGATTACATCCTTGGAAGAACACTTCAATCTGGATGCACCATGGGATGCCATGGTGTGGACATTTGAGTAGAAGATCCTTGAATCTGGTCCAGGCTTCATGCAGAGATTCATTCTCAGCTTGTTTAAATTTGATGATGTCATCACGAAAATTGGAGTTCCTATCTGGAGGAAAGTATTTCACCAGAAACTTCACAGCTAAATTTGTCCAGTTGACAATTGATCCGGATGGAAATTTAACCAAGTCTTGGCTTTGTCTCTTAATGAGTACGGGAATAGGTACAGACACAAAGCCTCTTGAGATACTCCTAGGATGACAAAAGTGTCACTCACTCCTAGGAAGATCCTTAAGTGATTGTGGGGGTCTTCATTCTCAACACCGAAGAATTGGCCTACTATTGACAGCATCTGAAACATTACAGGTTTCAGTTTGAATGAGTGAGCTGTGATTTTTGGGCGTATTATGCTCGGATTGAGCTCCTCAGGCATAGGTACAAGGTAGGATAATATAGCACTGTCCTTGTCATTCGCAATGTCAATGGGATTGCGAGTGTTAAGTGCTCGATTTGGTGCTTCTTCTGGTCTTTCCATCTCAGCTTGTTGCGGTTCAGTTTGCAATGATTCTGCTTGGTCAACAACGTGCTGAATTTCAGGCTGATATTGAGTTTTCTGATTCAAACGGCGTGCAGCTTCCCTTCTAATTTTATTTCTGTTCCTTAGAGTTCTTTCAGGTTCGGGATCAAACTCGAGATTGTAGTTTGGAAACTCATTCATAAACTAGTGATGTTAATGCCTGCAAAAAGGACGCAAAAGGTTAGCTCCAATAATTTAAGCTTTTTATAAAGTAACACAAATCGTTTTGACTAAACAGAGTCCCCGGCAGCGGCGCCAAAAACTTGTTGCGTGCTTAGTGTGTGCGTAAATTAGATGCGAAGAGCACTCAGATCATGCAAGTATACACGATTTGCAGCAAGTAAAGTATATTTTATATCGATTCCCACAGAGACTAGGTTGAGTGAATGTCGATTTTACGCGTGTTAAATTAGACAAGGTAATCAGGAATGATATGGGGTTTAATTCGAGACACAAGATTGTAAAGGACGCAAGAAAAACGAAAAGTTACAGCAATGCAAAATAAACTAAAGGAACTACAATCCAAGATAATAGGCTAATTAACTCACATAATAGAAAAATAGTATTGCGGGTCTCGCAAAACTTTAGCAATAAACTAGCAACGAGTGAAATCTAAGGTAAAAACAACAAGGTTGGTTAAGAGTCCTCCATAGGCATAAACCATGATCATTCAGCAGCAAATTAACATTACATGCATCGTTTTAGCTAGATCTCATACATCTTCCGATTGTATGCTTTAGATTCTTAAATTACTCATATCCAAGTAAGGATGAAAACCTATTTATGTGTTCAAGCTATCAAACGTGTTAGGAAAGTGCCTATTCCTAGACCACTCTCTATCTACCGTGAAAGGCTAATATGCATAAGTGACTCTGAGTTCTTACTCCTTCCGGAGGTTTGGAACTCTTTAGAACAAAATGGATGGCCGGTCGAAAATGTCCATGGGATAAAGTTCACACTCATTCAATGCATGCATGATTATTTTCATGTTGAATTACATAGCTATGTCCTACAGATTCATCTTAATAAACCCTTATAACTCTAGCCACACATGATAATAGAAGAACTCAACAAAACTAATTGATTACTCATGGCAATAAAAGAACTCAACAAAACTAATTGATTACTTATGATAAGCAAATCCAGTAATAATTTGAAAAGTAAAACACAATTCAATTCGTAAACAATAACTAAAGTAAAGCAATAGAGTAAGTGAAGGTCATCTTGTCCACGATTCGCCTCAGTTGAAGGAGAAGAATGGCTTGTCTTGGGAAGGAACTCAATCAGAAGAGAAGATGGATCTTCTCTTCTTCCTCTTGAATTACTGACGCCAAGGGAGCCTTTGTTTCTTCGATCCAACAAACGGGAGAACTCTCTTTTCTGCGTTATTGGCCTTTGTCGAATCTCTCCACCGTAAAAGTTATATTTCTTCCTTCAACTTGCTCTCTATATATAGCCTTCAGAGGTTACATAGTCTGTACCCTAATCACGGATCACCTTTAAAATTAGGGGAACAACCTCAGATGAGGCGGACCCAGGACGAGCCGGCGGCTGGAAAAATGCAGCAGAAGAAAGTATTGCGATTGCGTTGCGATCGCAAAGCTATGTTTCTGGTTGCTCTTCTTCTTATCCCATTGCGCTCCTCGCAAAACTTCAGCAACACTCCTGAAAGGCATTAAATAGACATTTTTTTCACCAATTACACACTTATGCACAGATTTTTCACATAAGCATTAACTTAACACCATTTCACAAATGTCACTATGATAACTCCATTTTGGAGCTATTAAATACTTCCTTATTATGGCTAAAGTCCGCGTTTAATTGTGTAATTGATCTCCTTTGTAGGAGAAATGCGGCAAAGAGCTCGTGCGTCCATTGGACCCGTTCGAGAGCTAAAAGCGGAGTTTTAACGCCCCGGGAGTGCATCGGGAAAGGGCAAATCGATCCGAGAAGAAACGGACCAAAATTGCCTAGGAGAGGCAATTTTTCCAGCCCCAAACCCGAGAGCTAGCGTCGAGACGCTAGCTCGACGCTGTCAAAACCCGAGAGCTAGCGTCGACTGATAGCGTCGAGACGCTAGCTCGACGCTGCCAAGGCGTCGAGACCCTGCCGAGCGTCGAGACGCTCTGGAGGAGGCGCGCGCAAGGAATCATCAGGCCAGCGTCGAGACGCTGCCCTAGCGTCTCGACGCCATCGCGAGGCGCGCGCGCATCATTTAGGGCGCAGCGTCGAGACGCTGCCCTAGCGTCTCGACACTACGTCGATTACAGAGGCTGTAAAAGACGATTTCTGCACTAATTTTTGGTATCTTTTCATCTTCTCCATTCTTAGGCGATTCTTCTCCTTCTTCCTCTCAGTTTTCTTCTAGTTTTCCTTTCGCTCAGCCATTGTTGGCTTGTTTATGAGCTCTTCCCTTGTATTTTGTTGATGACATCTTCCATGGCTTACCTTGGAGCGGAATTGACAACCCGTTCCATGGACGGCTAAGGTAAGAGTGAACGGTTTGGGAATTGTTTAAGGGATTTTTGTTAGATGCTTTAGCTTTGATAATCTATGCTTTGATTACATTTTGGTTGCTGTTTATATGCATTTGTCTCTCTTGCTTAAACCCACGCATATGTTAGATTTCGACGATTGACACTCGAGTTGTCTTGCATGTTGTGTATGTTAAAGAGTAGCGATGCCGTGCCTCTCACTGCTCGACTAAGTAACACAGATTGATAAAACTAAATCGGAGTATCGAGTCGTGTATGATAGTTGTTGATTGCATACAGCGTTTGCGGGCAATAAGCTAGCAATTAGATTACATGCTTGAATATTCGTCACGGTTAGCTAGTGACCGTCTAGAATAAATTTAGGGCTGATCACCTTAATGCAATTTTGGATAATGTTTAATCGGAACTGTGTGGTCTGATTAATTTCCATGGAGTCGGCTACCTTGGGGCTTCTCGGGTAGTCGTCCGTGTGTACTATAATCTGTCTGCCATGAATTTAGTATTAAATGATAAACTGAAGCTGTCTAACAATTAATCCCGAAAATCCCCAAAACGTGCACGCGTCTCTCTATTTTTATTCTTCCGTTAGCGTTTACTTGCTTTCTTGCATGCTGATAAATCCCCCCGTTACAGTAACATTGATCAATTAATTAATCTCAATTTTAATATTAATTTCGGTCATACCTTCTCCTTGGATCGACCCTGTTACCACTGGCTGCAAAGCCATTGAGAATAGGCTTATAAATCGTATTTTGGCAAGCTTCGACAGCTTGAGATTTAAAGAGGACATTCAAAAAGCCTCCCACCAAAATTGGCGCCGTTGCCGGGGAGAAGGCAAAAATTGATTGAAATTATGATTGAATTTGAATTTGATTGATTGATGGTTTGCTGAAAAAAAAATTCTGTTTGTAGTTGTATGTTTGAATTTTTGTTTGTGTATGACCCGTTCCTCTGAGCTTAGTGGATTGCAGTTTATTCCGGAAATCGAAAGAGAGGAGCGGCGGTTAAGGAGAGAAGCCCGGGAGGGGCAGAGATTGTTTGAGGAAGAAGGCAATCCCTTCTTGTTTGAGGAGATGGCGCAAGGCGAAGCGCTGCGGACGCTGAAACAGCTGGCAGCGCCAGATTTGAACCTGCAGCCCTTGTGCATAAACTACCCCGTGGTAGCAGGTAACATCGAATTAAAGTCAGGTTTAATTCACCAGTTACCTTCTTTTCATGGTAATGCAGGGGAGGACGCGAATAAACATTTGATGGAATTTCATTGCATCTGCGCGGGGATGAAGCCAGATGGAGTCACGGAGGAGCAGCTGAACATGAGGGCATTCCCCTTCACGCTCAAAGACAAAGCCAAGGATTGGCTATATTATCTGCCCTCCGGATCGATCACCACGTGGCAGGACATGAAGCGGGTATTTCTGGAAAAATACTTCCCCGCATCCTTGGCCACGACGTTGAGAAAGAGAATTTATGGGATCACACAGGACGTGGGTGAGTCCCTGCACGAATACTGGGAACGTTTCAGGCGCCTGTGCGCAAGTTCCCACACCATCAGATTGCCGACCAACTGCTAATACAATATTTTTATGAGGGGATGACGCCCCACGATCGGCAAATGATTGATGCAGCGAGCGGCGGGGCTCTGATTGACAAGACCCCGGTTGAGGCCAAACAGCTTATAGCAAACATGGCAACCAACTCGCAGCAGTTTGGTATTCGGGGGCAAGGACAAGTCCATAGTGTGACCCAGAGCCATGAACTGATTGAGATGAAGGCCCAGGTGGCCGAAATTGGAAATATGTTGAAGAAGATTGTTGGAGGAACCCGCGAGGCGGAGGAGGTGAATGCAATCGGGGGGTACGCTTCCAACCCGAGGAAGTATGACCCATATTCAAATACTTATAACCCCGGTTGGCGCGATCACCCCAACTTCAGCTATGGGAACAGGGAAGGACATCCACGCTTCCAAGGCCAGTCTCATGATAGGCCTAACTCCTCCACCCAGGCTCAAGCCTCGAGCTCCTCCGCTCGCTAGAAGAAATGGTAAGGACCATTGTCACGACCACCAGCCAGTTCCAAAAAGAAGCTCGAGAAGAGCTTAACTCTCACAAGGTCGAGCTGCAGAATTTAAACAAGCAGCTGACACATGGCGGTGTCGATTAGTAAAATCGAGAGCAAGAGCTCAGGGAAGCTTCCTTCCTAAACCACGGTCAACTCATGTGAAAACGTGAGTGCTATTCAGCTGAGGAGTGGAAAGTCACTGTCCCCCCAGAGCCGTGAAGGAAGTCAAGGACAGCCTGAAGGAGTCCGCCCCGCCTGCTCCCGAGAATCTGAATGAGAAAAAAGAAGAAAAGGTCAGTGTACCAGAGGAAGTTGCCAGAGCACCCTTCCCGAGTAGGCTTGCGAAGCCTACTTTGGAATCCGATGATGAGGAGGTCCTTCGTACCTTCCAAAAGGTGATGGTCAACATCCCGCTCCTAGAGGCAGTCAAACAAGTGCCAAAGTACGCCAAATTTTTAAGGAGCTGGTGCACGAAGAAAAGGAAGTCCAGAGGGACTGAGAAAAGAAAAGAGAACGTTTCTGCGATCCTCCCAGGTACGTTGCCCGCCAAGTGCAACGATCCAGGTACCTTTACTATTCCTTGTGTGATAGGTAGTAAGGTAGTTAGAAATGCCATGCTAGACTTAGGAGCTTCTGTGAACGTTATGTCTTATGCTTTGTTTCTTGAACTGAACTTAAATGAACTGCATGAGTGTAACGTGTCTGTCCAGTTAGCTAATGGGTCAAGTATATGTCCTAGAGGGAAAGTGGAGGATGTTCTTGTTAGGGTAGGTGATATGATGTTCCCCGCTGATTTCCTTGTTCTCGATATGAATGAAAAATCATTGCATGCTTCTGAAAGAGTTTCGGCATGCATAGCGGAAGCATCGTTGGATCTAAGTACTCTTATTTTGTTAATTTAAAAGGAAAAAGCATGTAATTTGAAAATCAAAGACAATAATTTAGAAGTTACCTTTGAAGTTCAAATTCTTCTTGATTCCAAACTCGATCTTCGAACGTAACGGTCACGAACCACCACGAGAGTCTTCCCGACTATTCTCCGGCCTTAGAACGGGATTGTGGGATCCTTTGAGTGACTAATTTAAAAGAGAATTGAAGATGGAATTGGAGAGAATGGTAGAGAAATTTGTTAGGGATGAACACTTAGCAAAAAAGTTCATCAAAATTCCAAGAAGACAATCTAATTAACCCTTTGTATATATAGAAGACTACATGCAAAAACATGCAAAAACATGCAAAATTGAGTTAACAATAGGATGCCATGTAGAATCCACTCAATATAGTGGGATTAGTGGCTTGATGTGGGATGAACACTTAGCAAAAAAGTTTGACTCATAAAACCACAAACAAATGGTTTTTCCCACTAACTCAAGAATTGGATTTTTCCACTAACTTAAGAATTGGATTTTTCCACTAACTTTAGTCATCAAAATGACTCTTGACTTTCAAGGTTTAGTGGAGTCAACATTTGACTTTTGACTTTCAAAGTTGTAGTCAATTGTCTTAAATTTGACTTTTGACTAACTTTGATCAAATTAATTCAATTTAAAGATTAATTCAAATAATTAATTTTAAATCAAATTAAATTAATATTAAATAATTAATTAAACAATTTAATTAATTCAAATTTAATATCCAATAAATCCAACACTAATCCCGATCATTCCCGATATACATGATTATGAATCCATATTCATATTTTCGATATTTAAATCTTATTTAAATATCACCATCTCTCTCTATTGTTCAATTCGCAATTGAACGTTATGTCGTTAAATATATCACATATATTTAACGTTAATTCTCTAATTCGAATTCGAACACTTCGAATTCACTCGTCACACTGTTCTAAGATTTAGTCCGATATGAGCTAGCAGGGGGACCTCATGGACCTACAGATCATGAGCTCCAACGATCCGAGATTAACTGATTAAACTCTTTAACACAGTTAATCAACATTCGTTAACTACCAGGACATTCCACTATAGCCTAATAGTTGCACTCTCCTCACTATAGATATATTTATGTCCACTCGATATAACCATGATTAGTAAGTTGACCCTTCACAGGTTGTTCGTAATTTACGGTCGGGTCAAATATCTGTTTTACCCCAGTAATTACATCTTGCTCCTTAAGTTCCACTGATCCTCTAATGAACAATTGGTTTGTGATCCAATCACTAAACAGATTGGTATGTGATCTAATCACTATACCGAGTCCCTCTCGGGCCAATGAGAAGGTGGGGCCCCTTGTTCAAGACCTGGAGTCAGCACTTAAGGGAACAACCTATCTACTATCCCTAGAGACGGGTAGGAGTGAATTCCATCTTGCACCCTATGTCCCCAGCTATCTATCCGGTCTTACCCCTGAAATGGGAGGCTTATTGAGTCGGCGCTGTTGAGCCACTCTCACCCATGCAGATCTAAGGATAATCCCGAATAAACAGGAGTTCATAGTTAGCTTAGGATTAAGGTCAAGTTACATAGGTCATCGTTTTGAAATAGTCAGACTTTAAAACAGTAAACAGCGTTATAAAGCAAGAGTGACTTATTTCGCGGTCCGGTCTAATGCAAACTCTTTGCATAGGACGCCCCCATTAACATGTCTCCACATGAACGATTCAGAATCACATCGTTTGTACTAAATACAAAATGGGTCGCATCCAATAGTGTCCCCAAGATAAGGTATCCAGCCTTATCCGTATACCATAGACCGTTATGGCTATTTACTCGAACTTGATCCACTTTTATGTCTCCACATAAAGTTCAAGTACTCATGTTATAGCCATGGATCTTAGTTTATTGGATTTAGGGTTTTCTAAAATGAAATAAGCAATTCACATATTCAATAATAACTTTATTGAATAAACCTCAATAACACTTTATTAGTAATAAAATATGTTTATCGTTTACAAACCACGAGTTTTAGGACATAAAACCCAACAGCTTCGTCCTCTATGTTGCTAGGACGCCCTTTTCTTAAGACCGCTAGGGTCAAAATCGATGTGTTTAAGGGCGTCGTTTCTTTAGAGTTTGATGATATAATGCATGAATTTTCATTATTTGAAAAGAAATCGGTGGAGAATGTTTCTGTGGTTGAGTATGATGAGAATGGGAGTCTACCCTCGCGCTTGAGGGATGATCCCCATGTCTCGGTTAAAAAATCTGACTTAAATTTGATAGATGATACTGCTGTTTTTTGCACTAATAACTCTGATATTCACGTGCTCGAGGCACGAAGAGTGCAAATTGTTTCAAATGTTGATTGCAGGAAAAGTGTGGATGTGGACAAGTCTGGATCGTCCCCCGCACTATCAGATTATGGTTGAGTCAGTGGAGAGAATTCAGTCGAGCAAACGACTTTAAAAATTCTGCGCTTCTCGGAGGCACCCGAGCGATGAACTGTTCTTTTTGTTTTTAGTTAGTTGCTGTTTTTTATTGCTTTTTAGTTTAATTTAGTCTTACATAGCTTGCTGTTTTTTTTTTTAGGAATCGAGGAAGTGAGGACAATTTTGGGCTTCGATGTATAAGCGCGCGGCTTCCTCACCTCCGCCAGCTTCACAAAGAGTCAGGGAAGTGTAGTTTCTTCTTCCCTTTTACTTTATGTATCTGACTGAGAGACATTGAGGACAATGCAAACTTTTGAAGTTGGGGGTGGAGTTGTGGTTCATGGATATGCATGTGTAGTCTGTTGAGAAGTGCTATATCGATATTGAAGTGCTTGGGACTCTGTTTACTGTTTTCTAACTGTGATAACCTAGGAAATGCATGTTGGAAATCTGAGCACGTACATAATCTAGTTTTTGCATGAGTTTTGCACTTATTAGGTTCATGTCAAAAATTTTAAAAAATTTTCTGTTGCTCCCTTGCATCTTTCGTGCACTTAGCAACCCCATCCTAGATTCCGTAGGCTTTGTAAATCGCATGTTGCACTAATTCTCGTTGTCACCCCGAAAGGCACTCTTAGGTAGCTTGTGCATGAGAGTTAGTGGTTGGTTAATTGAGATAGCGTATGCTAAGCCTAATGTAAAAAAAAAAAATAGAAAAGCATGTTGGATAGAAAATCCTCTCGAGGCGTTCCTCCTTCTTATTAGCGCGCTTAAGAAGTGAGCGTTAGTCCATAAAAACGTGAAGCTTTGGCCAAAGTTTGACGTGTTAGGCAGCTCGAGGTGGAAAGAAAAAAAAGTGAATAAAATGTTGGTTCAAAGAACCTTAATAAAAGAGTACAAAGTACTCGTGAAAAGAAAAAGGAATGAGAAAAATAATTAGGTCTCTTAATTTGCTTCTCTCTCTCGTGTAAGTCAAGTTTAGACTGTTCTTAAACGCTAGAAGTAGGGGGAAAACGGGATGTTGTGTTGCATGTGGTTTTTCCGGGTTTACGTGAGTTTAGGAGTGGTTGGCTAGCACACACACACGTTAGGGGGCAATAGTTGATTTTTGATATGTTCATAGTAAATGCATGCACGAAATGCTTTCATGATTATGTTGTGTTTAAAATTTCAAAATGCATGGAGGTTTGAGTTAGTAGCATGTAGGCGTGTCCTTAGAGTCAATTTCTTTGTAGCACTTGCTCGAGGACTAGCAAGGTTTAAGTTGGGGGTGTTTTTTTGGAGCTATTAAATACTTCCTTATTATGGCTAGAGTCCGCGTTTAATTATGTAATTGATCTCGTTTGTAGGAGAAATGCGGCAAAGAGCTCGTGCGTCCATTGGACCCGTTCGAGAGCTAAAAGCGGAGTTTTAACGCCCCGGGAGTGCATCGGGAAAGGGCAAATCGATCCGAGAAGAAACGGACCAAAATTGCCTAGGAGAGGCAATTTTTCCAGCCCCAAACCCGAGAGCTAGCGTCGAGACGCTAGCTCGACACTGTCAAAACCCAAGAGCTAGCGTCGACTAATAGCGTCGAGACGCTCCGGAGGAGGCGCGCGCAAGGAATCATCGGGCCAGCGTCGAGACGCTGCCCTAGCGTCTCGACGCCATCGCGAGGCGCGCGCGCATCATTTAGGGCGCAGCGTCGAGACGCTGCCCTAGCGTCTCGACGCTACGTCGATTACAGAGGCTGTAAAAGACGATTTCTGCACTAATTTTTGGTATCTTTTCATCTTCTCCATTCTTAGGCGATTCTTCTCCTTCTTCCTCTCCGTTTTCTTCTAGTTTTCTTTTAGCTCAGCCATTGTTGGCTTGTTTATGAGCTCTTCCCTTGTATTTTGTTGATGACATCTTTCATGGCTTACCTTGGAGCGGAATTGACAACCCGTTCCATGGACGGCTAAGGTAAGAGTGAATGGTTTGGGAATTGTTTAAGGGATTTTTGTTAGATGCTTTAGCTTTGATAATCTATGCTTTGATTACATTTTGGTTGCTGTTTATATGCATTTGTCTCTCTTGCTTAAACCCACGCATATGTTAGATTTCGACGATTGACACTCGAGTTGTCTTGCATGTTGTGTATGTTAAAGAGTAGCGATGTCGTGCCTCTCACTGCTCGACTAAGTAACACAGATTGATAAAACTAAATCGGAGTATCGAGTCGTGTATGATAGTTGTTGATTGCATACAGCGTTTGCGGGCAATCAGCTAGCAATTAGATTACATGCTTGAATGTTCGTCGCGGTTAGCTAGTGACTGTCTAGAATAAATTTAGGGTTGATCACCTTAATGCAATTTTGGATAATGTTTAATCGGAACTGTGTGGTCTGATTAATTTCCATGGAGCCGGCTACCTTGGGGCTTCTCGGGTAGTCGTCCGTGTGTACTATAAACTGTCTGCCATGAATTTAGTATTAAATGATAAACTGAAGCTGTCTAACAATTAATCCCAAAAATCCCCAAACCGTGCATGCGTCTCTCTATTTTTATTCTTCCGTTAGCGTTTACTTGCTTTCTTGCATGCTGATAAATCCCCCCGTTACAGTAACATTGATCAATTAATTAATCTCAATTTTAATATTAATTTCGGTCATACCTTCTCCTTGGATCGACCCTGTTACCACTGGCTGCAAAGTCATTGAGAATAGGCTTATAAATCGTATTTTGGCAAGCTTCGACAGCTTGAGATTTAAAGAGGACATTCAAAAAGCCTCCCACCACACTACTAAACACATATTATGCTCAATAATAGCTAAAATGCTTCAAAAGACTTCATGAATATAAAGCAATTATAGACCGAAATAACTCTCATTTGGAGACTTAACAATGGTCTATGGAAATGGTTTCCTAAGACACATAAAATGTTGAGGATACGAGACGCACCTAAGTGCACTTACATATTTGAGATCAGATGTATCTTTTGAGATACATTACCCGATATGTGCTATGAAGTGGGAGCTGTCAGTAATATTAGTCCAATTGGATTGGATTTCGGTTAAAATTTTGTCCTTGTGCTTACAAGAGTAGAATACAAGAGTTGTATTGTTGATTCCTCGGTGGTAGCTAAGTATGGTTGCAGCTTTCGAAGCAGCAAAAAGTTTATAAGTTGAGCTCTCAGTTAGTGCTATGAGGAGATGTGATGGTCACATAGTTAGCCTCGCAGCACTTCATGCTGATTTGTTTACTAAGTCTCTGATGGCTAAAGTGTTTGAGAGACACCTAGAAGAGTCTAGGGCTCCGAGTTGCTGGAGAGGACAGTGGGAGAAAACTTCATGATATATGATATATTAGTTTTCTCCACCTAACATGTACACCACAGACGTTTAAGTCCAAATGGGAGTTTGTTGGGTTTTATATCCTAAAATTTGTGGTTTGTAAACTGTTATGTTTGTAAATACTCTATTTAGAATAAAGAGTTATTAAATTTATTCAGTAAAAGAGTTTACTGGAATAAAGTGAAACGTGTTTAGGTTGACCTATACCAATGACCAACACCCATAGCATTTTTTGATTTAGTTTGTTGAGCCTCATGTATGACATGATTGTGGATCAAGCTCAAGTAATCAGTCAAAACAGTCTATAGTATACGGATAAGGCTGGGTACCTTATCCTGGTAACACTATTGGATGCGGCTCACTTTGTATTGTACAAAACGATGTGATCCGAATGGTTTCACATGGAGATGTGCGAGTGAGGGCGTCCTGTGCAAAGAGTTTGCATAAGACCGAACCGTGAAATATGTCGCTCTCTCTTTATAACACCGTTTACTGATGAGACAGACATTTTTATTTGATGGCCTAGGTAACTCGATCTCAATCTTGAGCTCGCATGGAACTCCTGCTTATTCAAAAGTATCCTTTGACTTGCACGGGTGAGAGTGGCCCATAAGCGCCGAATCAATAAGCCTACCATCTTGGGGATAAAGTCGAATAGGTAGCTGGGAACATAGTACACCAAGATTGGAGTTCACTCCTAACCCGCTCTTCAGGGTTAGTAGATAGGTTGTTCCCTTAATAGCTGACTCTGGGGCTTGAACAATTAGCGCGCACACTCTCATGAGAGGAGAGAGTTAATTGAATTGTTGGTTGGACCACAGATCTATTGTTCATTAGAGGTGTCCGTGGTACTTTAGGAATAAGATGTAATGCAGGGGTTAAACGTTTTTAAATGACCCAACTGTGATTACGAACAACCTGTGAAGGGTCGACTTGCCCATGACTGTTATATCAGAGGACATAATATATCTACAGTGAGGAGAGTGCAACTCTCGGACTATAGTGGAGTCTTCGGGGGTTAACGAATGTTGATTAGTTCGGTTAAAAGAGTTTTGACCAGATAATCTCGTATCGTTGGAGCTCATGATCTGTAGGTCCTTTAGGTTCTCCTGGCTAGCTCGGATAACGTTGTTGAACACTATAAGAGAAAAGGAAAAAGAATTTGAATTGTTCAAAATCGTCTTGTGGAAGAATGATGGACATATTTAAATATGATTTAAATATGGGAATGGTCTAACACTACAAGAATTTATTGTTTTCCAGACGAACTCTAACCCGACGCCTGGACCGGGCGTCGGGTTAGAATATTAAACCCTAAAGACTAACTTTCGCATTTTTCTCAAATCCATCAGACCATATTTCACGTTCATCCCCCTCCCTGCACGACGCCGCCGCCACCGCAAGCTGACGCCACTCGCTGCTCCTGCCCGACGCACTCTCGGCGGTTACCACGCCACACGCTGCACTTTCAGTCTCCAGACCAACTCGTCGCCGCTCTCTCCCTCTCACACACTCTCGCCCCTCCGAGCAATCGGAGTTGTTTTTTCTTCTCAGAAACAGCGGTTCAGTCCCTAACCCGCGCCGTTGAAGGTTTTGATTTTTTCTGTTTCGTTGATTATTCTGTTCAGCCACAAGGAATGCATACGAACTGGTGGCGGAAAATTGGAAACATGTTTTTTTAAGTTTAAATTCCTGCCAAATCCGACCTATTTTGAACGGGTTTCTTTCCCCTTTGAGAAAACAAGATTTCAAATTACATCTGATTTCAAATTCCATGTGTTTTTTTTTGTTCATCCAAACTGTTTTGAAATCTTCACAAATTCGGGTGTTAATGTTTTTTGTTTGTTTGTTAAATTGATTGAGATGGTCATTCAATGATCTTAGAATATAAAAACATGTGTTAAAATACATCATTCGTGCATTGCATTGCACAAGGAAACTGTTTAGTTTATGCACATGTTGGATATCTTTTGTGCGCTTTTTTGTCCCCAACGACCAAATAACTTTGCTTTGGAGTGCTTATTGTGCTTAGTAAACACTGCCACTGATCCCAGTTTGAATTTTTCCTTTTGCTCTTTTTGTGTGCTTTATGTTTGTCCCTAATGAACAAGAACTTTGTGCGTATTTTGCCTGGTGATAGGATTAGGGTTGAAGTTAGCCGTTATGATTCTACCAAAGGCCGTATTGTTTATAGACTTCGAAATAGTACTAAGGATTCATCTTCATGAATTCTAATTTTGTTTTCTTTTGTTCTGGTGAATTAGTGTACATTGACCCCTCTCGAAAATATATTTTGTTTGAGCTCTTTGTTGTTCTAGTGATTTATACTTGTGGATGAATCTGTAAGAGTTTCAGAGCTCATGAATGTATTTCTTGCCTTGTAATTGATTTGAACTAAAGAAAGAGGACAATTAACTTTTCCAGTTTATTTCTTACGATTTATGAGATGCTTTTGATGTTTCTATTAGCTCATTCCATGGAACTACTATATGATTTGAAGTTGGTTTATGTAGTTTAAGTTAATGAACTAGTTAAATGGAACTGTTTTTGAAGAAATGTCTTCTTTCACATTTTGGAGTTGGAAATACTTTCTCTGTTCTTAAATTTTAATCAATATATGTGCTTTTTCATTCTGAAGCTAGTTTTTTAGTAGCCTTTGTTTGAGATGTGTTTCCTTTGTTCTCCAAACTCTTCTACTCATGTTTAGAATTTGAAAACATCAAATTTTGAAGATAATCATCAATTTCTCCTATATATGATTTGTAAAGCCATTTAATCATACTCCTGTTTTGAAAATAGTTAGATTTCATATTATTTATAGTTATTTTTAATGAGTAGCATTACAATCCTTGAAACCCAAAAATATGATTTCCAAAATCATGTCTAAATTTCAAGACAACGCCTTACTCTCACAAACTTCTAGAGATCCAATCCCAAATTTTCCATTTGGTTGGTAGATACTGATTCTGATCATGAAAGGCCATACATTCCTTTGTGTCGTTTGATGTTAATTTAATCTTCTAGTGAAAACTTGACTTACTACGAACTATTGAGTCTTGAAAGCTAAGTTTAGCTTATGAATAAGACATTAATTATCATTTCATAAGAACAACTTACCATTTGTTAATTCAATCTTCCAGTCAAAACATGACTTATTACTACAAACTATTGAGTCTAGACAGCATTAAACACGTTAATCTAAACATAGCTTATGAATAAGACAATAATTACCATTTCACAGGTCATACTTTGGTTGAACTCGACAAAAAAAAAAAAAATTAAGCACGAGAGTTTGATTGATCCTCAAAGGGGCAGATCCTATGTAGTATTTGATAACTGGTTTGTTCATTAAAAAGAAAAGGATGAGAAAATCGTATATCATTGTCATAAATCGTATATCATCGATTAATTTCGCTATCACTGTTATTTTTACCTTATAATCTTGTGGAATGCAGGAACAAAGGTATATCGTTTGTGCAATTGATCAAAACAGACCTCTGTCGGATCAGGGGCCCTTTGACATTGTCCTGCACAAGGTTAGTCTCTCTTTGAAACTTTCCTTCATCGTCGAATTTCCTTCAAAGAAACCTTATGGTTTTGGAAGGGAGGACCATCTATGTCTTTATCACAGAGTGCGATTCATAATCCTTCTTCAACCACATGTGGGTAACTTGAATCAACTTATGAATTTTATTACCATTTACTTGGGGGTCCCAGTTGTCTGCAGTAGGTTTTGTATGGTGCTTATGAATTTGCAAATATCTTTCTTTGTTTCTGTTATCAATTTATACTTTCTTTTTCTTTTTCTGTTTGCTTTATGTTTCTATGTCCTACCACGAATGAAAATAATGAGAAAGTCAAATTCTGGTTGAAATTCTTTCACTAGCTACCCATAAAACTCAAGATCAATAAACAAATTTCAAAGACCCCAAAATGTTTAGATTTAAGTAAACAATAATATTAAAAATAGAAAGCAATTTAACTAAAAAAAATTGAGAGAACTATAAAAAGTTGAAATATTCAGAAACACCTTATCAAATATTCAGAAACACCTTATCAAATATTTAGATTCATTTCGCGAGTCCTAAAACAAAACCGATCAATTCTTTCTTTCTCTTCATATTCCGATTTAAGAGCCATTTTGTTGATTGCTTCAGAAAAAGAAAACCCAGGTACGCGTTCCCTTTCCGGCTTGTTTCTTTTTTAAATTGTTGGGTTTTTCTCGAAATTTGTGTTTATATTGTGGGATTCTTCTGTTTTTGAAATTTGATTTGTTATTGAGATTCTGGGGTTGTAGTTCTTTTGTATTCCAATGTAGTTTCTTGAAGGTGTTCATAATCATAATGTCTTGTGTGTTTTGTGTCTGGTGTTTTGAATTTCAGATTTGTTTGTAATCAGTCGAATTTTATCAAGATTTTTAACAGTAGGCTATTCGTGGTTGATTATGGTTATGTTACTGACCTGGGTTCTTCTTATTGTTTGCATCCCTTTTATGAAAATAAAGTGCAATTGGATTGCGTTTTGTTGTTAAGCATGCTCTTTAGTCTGGGGTAATTATGTTTAAATCAAAGTACTGGATAGGCTTTTGTAAGATTTGTATATTCAAAATAATTTTTGATTAATTGGATTGAGGAACATTTTAATCTATTTTCATTGATGTTTAGATTAGAAAACTTCGATTGTTTCTTATGATATGTAAATACATTGTGTGCATAAAGACATTGATCAAAGGTTTCTTTTTCATAATGGATTTTAGTCACTTGAACTATTGATTTATTTGCTGGGATGTGTTATTCTTCAATTCGTTTGTTTGAAGTTTGGAACTTTGGATTTCCACTTCTCATGTCATTACAAATGTTTCCGTTCTGGCAGGCTACCTTTGATTAATTTTGGTTTATTTTATTTTAGGCAAATTTCAGTATATTTCAATATCCAAACACAAGAAATTACGATGAGGACTTTAGATATCTTACTTGTTAAATCTTTGATGTAGGAGTTTCAAGGAAGGGCTATGAAACAAGAATTTTTGAAGTCGATGTGCAGATGGTCGCTTTTTTAGGTGGTTTTGATGGTAGGACTATGTATTTTGATGTATGAAGAACAAGTGTAACTTAATTCTGATTGTAGAATTTTGGAGTGTAACTTAATTCTAGCTTAACTGATTTTGGAGTGTAACTTTTATGAAGAACAAGTGTAACTTAACTGATTTTAGAGAGTTTTATGTCAATTTTAAAAGTTTAAAATCATTGTTCAAATTCTGTAATTATTTTATGTCAATTAAAAAAAAAAAAAAAAATAAATAAATAAAAAAAAAGAGCTAACCCGACGCGTTAATGGCGCGTCGGATTAGATAGACTACCCGACGCATACTCAACGCGTCGGGTTGGTCTAACCCGACGCTAAGTCAAAGCGTCGGGTTAGATATCTTTATCCGACGCCTAGTGCAAGCGTCGGAAAAAGATATCTAACCCGACGCTTTGACTTAGCGTCGGGTTAGATCAAAAAACCGACGCGTTGCGTCGGATGTTAATCTTCCGACTGGTCTATTGCGACCCTCTATCCCGACGCATCAATGCGTCGGGACAGAGTTTACCCGACGCAAAAGGTATCTATTCCGACGCTTGATGGCGTCGGGTAAAGTGTAAATTCTTGTAGTGTAAAACATGAATAGGATTCGTGTGCAAAAAAGTCGGTTTAGCCATATTATTTAATTAATATTTGATATTGAATTAAGTAATATTAATTAATTAAAAAGTTTAATTAATTAATATATATATATATATATATTTTATTTATTAAAAACTTTAATAAATAAAAAAATTATTGTGGATGTAAGACTGGTGGGGTGAATATTTTGAATATATTCTTAAATTCTCAAGCTGTTGAAGCTTGCCCAAAATGTATTTATAAACCTGTAGCTTTTAGCTTTGCAGCTAGCGGTAACAGGGTCGAACCACAGAGAGAGATTAAAAATTGAAATTAATGGTTCGAAGTTTAAATAAATTGATCGGTTGATTGTCACAAAACTGGGGGTTTTTAATCATGTAAATTAAGTGTGAAAAGCGCTAACGGAAAAATGTAATTGAGATTTAAAAGTGTTGGATTTGGGAGATTCGGGACTTTGCTAAGCATTATAACGTTTATCATTTAATTTTAAGGCCTGGCTATCAATGTAATATGCATGCGAACGGTTGGCCGACAACCCTAAAGCAACTGCCCTCATAATAATTAACCAGAATTTCGCAATCCTAATTAAACAATGCTCGCAATTAAATTAGAGTGATCAGCCCCAAATTAACCCAAACAGTCACTAGCACTTCACGACGAACGTTCAATCAAACACGCTAAATGCTAATTGACTACCCGACAACCCTAAAGTAATCAACATTCAGTATGATCAATGTGATGCTTCGATTTGTTCTACCACTCTGTGTTACTAAATCGACAAGGAGATGCAAGGCATCGCTAGTCTATAACAATAGAACATGCTAGAAAACTAGATTGTCCGTCTAAAAATCTAACACATTCATGGATTAAGCAAGAAGAGTAGATGCACATCAACAAATAAGCCAAAACAGAATTTAAAGTTCTAGATTATCAAAACATTACAAACTTAGCAAAAATCCCAATAATCTTCCCAAATCCTACACACTACCTTAGCCTTCCATGGAGAAATGGAGTACAATAGCTTCCATGGAGACCTTGGACATAATCCCAAGCGAAAAAGAAGAAGAAAGTTCAAAAAAACGCCTAACAATGGCGAAAACCCAAGAGGTTTTGGCGAAGAAGATGAAGAGAAAACGCTAAAATGGCCTATATAATTCGTCGGAGCGTCGAGACGCTAGGCCAGCGCCGCGACGCTGCGACCTAAAAATCCTAGCGCGCGTTGTCGCGATGGCGTCGAGACGCTCGGTCAGCGTCTCGACGCTGGCCCGATAATCTTCAGCGCGCACGCCTCTTCGGAGTGTCTCGACGCAAGGGCAAGCGTCTCGACGCCGGGCAGCGTTGAGCAGCGTCTCGACGCTTGCTCTCGGGTTTGGGGCTGAAAAATTGCCTTTGCATGACAATTTTCTCTAAATCTTCATGGTTGAATTTCCCCTTTTCCCGATGCAATCCCGGAGTGCTAAAACAGCTTCCTAAGCCACGAAATGCGTCTAATGGACACCATGAGCTCTTTGCCGCGAATCACCTATAAACAAGATAAATTAAACGTTTAAGCACGACTTTTAGCTAGAGTTGGGGAGTGATATTTAGCTCCAAAATGGAGTTATCAAACACCCCCAACCTAAATCTTTCTAGTCCTCGAGCAAGGAAAACCTAGAATTTAAGTCTAAAGGACCATGCATACATGCTTCTAATTCAAACCTCAATGCTTTTAAAAATCTAAACATTACATATTCAAGAAAGCAATCGGCGCATGCATTTAATCAAGAACACCTCAAAAATTAACTATCGCTCCCTAACGTGAGTGTATGCTAGCCAACCTATCTTAAACCTACGAAAACCCGGAAAAACCGCATGCAACATGTCATCCCATTTTCCCCCTACTTCTAGCATTTAAGAATAGTCTAAACTTGATCACATAAGAGAGAGTAATAAATTAAGAGGCCTAAAACAATTTTCTCATACTTTTTTTTTTCTTTTGAGTACTTTGTACTCTTTGTTTGGTTCTTTGAACCCAACTTTTTCTTTCTTTTTCTTTCTGAACCCGAGAAGCCTAACATGTAAAGCTTAGGCCTAAGCTTCACATTTTTAAGGACTAACGCTCACTTCTTAAGTGCACCATTAAGAAGGAGGAGCGCCTCAAGAGGATTTTTCTAAACAACATGCTTTTCTATTTTTTTTTTTTTACTTTAGGCTTAATAGCTTTTGCTAACTCGATTAATTAACCACTAACTCTCATGCAACAAGCTACCCGAGGGGTGACTTTCGGGGTGACAACAAGAATTATGCAACATGCGATTAAACTAAGCCTACGGAGTCTAAGAAGAGGTTGCTAAGTGCTCGATAGATGCAAGGGAGCAACATAAAACTTTTAAATTTTTTGACATGGACCTAATAAATGCAAAGCTACCTCATGCAAAAACTAGATATGCAAATGCCAAGATTTCAAAAAGCACTTCCTAGATCATCACAATTAGAAAGCAATAAACAAAGTCCCAAGCATATCAAATTCTAAGTCTACACTCCTCAACAAACTGCACATGGAAATACAAAACATCCACCCCCAACCTCAGAAGATAGCATTGTCCTCAATGCTTCTAATTAGATGAATAGGTCGAAATCTCGTAAATGCTAAGGTTATGAGAAACTCACCCGGTGAACTCCTGTCTAAGGTTGGAGGTTTTGAATTGACGGATCACCTCCTACCTGGGGACTATCCGGTACTTGAGTAAAGTTAACCCGACTTTATGAGCATGAGTGAGTGGTGTGAGGTTAGTAAAAGTGTTTATAACCTAGACATCTCAGGTAAAATTGTTTGCCTAGACTTAAGGTTTTATTTACTTAGCCAGATTAAACCTGAGTATTTAACCTAAACACCGTCTATGATACTTAGTAGAAGTGTTGAGAAGGAATATATGATATATCCCTCTCCTGCTACGCACTCCCTATGGTTCACAACGTGAGAATTTTGCTCGGCCTTGTGATGTTAATAGGACATCCTCATTCGGATGACATTTGCAACTTTCAATAGCAAGGTGAATGGAGTAAGTATCTATAGTAAGTGGGAGAAGGAAGTACGTCAGTATTTCCTGTGGTCTCCTCCATTGGATTGAACCGTGAGATTCCCATGTTCCGCCTGCAGGTTGCTCATCGTGGCACCATCCATTCGGAGGGCCGTTTCATGGGAGTCGAAACATCTCAGTCACCATTTATGGATAAAGAAATATAGGGTCATTCCCAACTTTGACATTCCAGTCGGTTGTGTTGTTGGGGCCGTCCTATGAATTCTAAAAATGGAGGGTCACACTTACGGGATTTTCTAAGGAGTTAGTTAATCTTGACCAAAAATGATAACTAAGATGCTATAGGAATAAGAGTTATTCTGGAGTTAGCATTTAGTCAAGATTGTCTTGATTTAGTAAATGAGTGCTCGACTACCAGTCGATAGCGGCCATTTTGACCTACTAAAGTATCGTTGCAAGTAAATAAAGAGTTTGGGTACTTTATTTATTGTTAAACCTTTTAATTAGTTTAAATAGGTTAAAACCGTTTCACTAATAGATTTAAATTCTTTTTCAGCATGTCAAGCTCGTTTATACAGTTGTTAGCTCACGACAAATTGACCTGAGAAAATTACGGGACCTGGAAGTCAAACCTGAATACGATTCTGGTTCTTGACGACCTGAGGTTTGTCTTAACGGAGGAATGTCCTCCCACTCCTGGCTCGAATGCATCTCAAAGTGTTCGAGAGGCATACGGTGGATGGATTAGGGCTAATGATAAAGCCCGAGTCTATATCTTGGCGAGCATATCTGATGTTTTGTCCAAGAAGCATGAGGTTATGGTTTCCTTAAGGGAAATCATGTCTTCATTACAAGGGATGGTGGACAGTCATCCTCATCACTTTCTTATGATGCCCTAAAGTTCGTTTACAACTCTCGCATGGTGCAGGATACCTCTATTAGGGAGTTTGTCCTTAACATGATGGTCCACTTTAATGCGGCAGAAGTAAACGTTGCTACCATCGTCATTTCACACTTATCAGTCTCTGTACACTTCCAAAGGAATAGAGAAGGAGGAAAATGTTTGTTTCTCTAAGTAATGAGATTATTCAGAAGAAGAAGAGAAACAGGAGGAAGGGCAAAGCCCCTACTGTTCGCAAGATGAAGTCTTCAAACAAAGGAAAATGTTTCCATTATAATGAAGATGGGCATTGGAAGTGAAATTTCCCAAAATACCTTGCTGAGAAACAAGCTGAGAAAGAACGACAAGGTAAATGTGATTTACTGATTGTCGAAACAAGTTTAGTGGAATATGAATATCATACTTGGATGTCTTCAGGAACCACTAATCATGTTTGTTTTTCTTTAGGAAATTAGTTCCTAACAGTTCGTTTCTCGCCGTGAGATATAGAGATATCATCACAGCTGAACAAGTGGGAGTTTTTGTAGTTGTTGTATAGAAATAATCACATTTGTTATATGTAATTATTGTCTATATTTCTAGTTTGAAACGAACACCTGTATATGTTATCTTTTGTTGTATATAAAGAACCGTTCTTTTCGCAAAAGATGTATATTGTGGTGTTCTATTAAACTCTAAAAAAACTAAAAGGTTAAGACTTACAGTGTAATAAGAAACTTGTTTTTATTCAACAATGGTTGTTGATCAAACTGGAGCTTCTCAACCATTGAGAAACCCTCAATGCAGTGGGAGGGATGTGAGACAACCCAGTCCACTGTATTGGCTTGTCTTAAACTTGAAGTTGTCATATTCGATGATGACATTGAGGATTCGTTGACAAGGCCAAGTGGCTCAAAACCATGAATCTTTGAGTGGTATTGAGACCAAGCCTCTAAGGTGAAAACCTTTTGGGCTTGACTTTCTAGTAAAGGGATTGTCCCGAAGAGAAAGGGTTTATTGTGTATACTTACTTTCTCTTGTTACCAGATGCAAGTTAAATAGATGGCTCTTATCCATTGCCAAGTTCTATCTTCATAGAATAAGGCAAGTGGATGTCAAGTTAGCTTTCCTGCAGAATAGCTATCTTGATCTGAGTATCTATAAGTCTCGACCAGATAGATTCATAATTTGAGGACAAAGAGCAAATAGTTTGCGAGCCTATTCGATTCATTTATGAATTAGAATAAGCATCTTTTTCCTGAATTGTAAGGTTTGATATGGTGATCAAATCTTATGGTTTTGAACACCAGTTTGAATAAACGTTTGATAAACCTTGTTTGACAAGGGTTTAATCAATGTTGTAGCTTTCATAAACTGTTTCCGTAATTGATGTCCTAATCATTGAGAATGATGTAGGATTCACTTCTGACAATAAGCATTAACTAGCGACCCATTCCCAAATAGTTGATTTGGTGGTAGGTTTAGTTTGTTCTAAGGATTCAGGTTTATCTGAGTCGTAAGAACAAATCGCTAGTGTTGTCTCTTAAAGTCTTGTATTGACAAAGTGTTGTCAATATTCGATGGACTATGGAAATGATTTTCTAAGACACCTCAATTGTTGAGGATATGAGACGCATCCATTTGCATTTACATATTGGAGGTCAAATGTATGTCTTCTAAGATACATCACCTGATATGTGCTATGCAATGGGAGCTGTCAGTAAAATTAGTCCAATTGGATTGGATTCCGGTTAAAGTTTTGTCCTTGTACTTCGAGGAGTAGAATACAAGAGTTGTATTGATGATTCCTTGGTGGTAGCTAAATCTTATTGCAGCTTGTGAAGCAGCAAAAGGTTCATAAGTTGAGCTCGCAGTTAGTGCTATTTGGAGATGTGATGGTCACATGGAAAGCCTTGTAGTACTTCATGCTGATTAGTTTACTAAGTCTATCATGGCTAAAGTGTACTGATGAGACTGACATTTTCATATGATGGCCTAGATAACTCGATCTTAATCCTGAGCTCGCTATGAACTCCTGCTTATTCGAAAGTATCTTTTGACTTGCACGGGTGAGAGTGGCCCATAAACGCCGACTCAATATGCCTACCATCTTGGGGATAAAGTCGAATAGGTAGCTGGGGACAGAGTACAACTATATTGGAGTTCACTCCTAACCCGCTCTTCAGGGTTAGTAGATAGGTTGTTCCCTTAATAGTCGACTCAGGGGCTTGAACAATTAGCGCGCACACTCTCGTGAGATGAGAGTGTTAACTGATCTGTTGGTTGGACCACAAATCTATTGTTCATTAGAGGTGTCAGTTGTACTTAAGGAACAAGATGTCATGCAAGGGTTAAACGGTTTAAATGACCCAGCTGTGATTACAAACAACCTGTGAAGGGTCGACTTGCTAGTGACGGTTATATCAGAGGACATAATATATCTACAGTGAGGAGAGTGCAACCCTCAGACTATAGTGGAGTCTCCGGGGGTTAACACATGTTGATTAGCTCGGTTAAAATGGTTTTAACTGGATAATCTCGTATCGTTGGAACTCATGATCTGTAGGTCTTTTAGGTTCTCCTGGCTAGCTCGGATAACGTCGTGCAACAGTTTAAGAGAAAAGAAAAAGAAAAAGAAAAAGAATTTGAATTGTTCAAATTCGGCTTGTGGAGGAATGATGGACATTTTTAAATATGATTTAAATATGGGAATGGTCTAAAACATGAATACGATTCATGTGCAAAAATTTGGTTTTCGAAAAACCAGGTTTAGCCATATTATTTAATTAATATTTGATATTGAATTAAATAATATTAATTAATTAAAAAGTTTAATTATTAATATTTTTTTTTAATTTATTAAAAAGTTTAATAAATAAAATATTTATTATTATTTAAAATTAATTGAGAATTAATTTTTTAAAATAATAAATTATTTATATAAAGAAGACACTTGTTTAGTTTTTTTTATATATATAAATATATGTAATATATATATGGTTTTGGTTTGGCTAATGAGGGATATACGTTGAAGTTTTTGATAAAAACTTTAGTTTTGTGATGTGTGCTCCTCAAACCTTTCTCTTCATCTTCTTTCTTTCTTTTCTTTTATTTTCGGAGTCCCACAACTCTGTTGATCGGCGCCGAGGATAGCGTGACCATCTGAGGTGGTCCTCGGGGCGTTCGTGAGAAGAGGCCGGAAGAGTTCGTGACGAGGATTGACCGGCGGATCTTGAATAAATTGGAACTACAGGGGTATGTATTCTTAATTTTTTTACTTCCGTTGTTTGAGCATGTTTTTTATTTGTTAAACTGATGAATTTAGAGTATCAATCGAACCAAAATCGCTTCCGCAGCGTAATACGCTCCATCAGTGAATTGTTTCAAACTGGTAAACGAAATGCAAGATATGTGAAAAATATGACATCAAAATGATTTTCATGTTTAAAGAAAATGATTATCCTTGTCTACTCTCCTTGTTGTTGTTAGCGGGCATTTAGCAAAAAATCAAAAGATAAAATGTTGTAATCATTAGAGAGGTTTTTTTTTTTAATGATTGTTTTCACTTGAAAGGGACTATGTATGTCAATCGTATTACTCAACCATAGTAGGCATGATGGATTTTCAACCATATTAGGCATGGTAGATTTTTTAGAAGTGTCTCATGTGCTAGTTTAGAGAACTATCAAAGGTAATTGGTAATATTGAATATCTTACTTAATTAACTGCTTCATAATTTAGTCTTGTCATAGACATAATGGTTTGAATACAAGAAAATAAGTTTGAGTTCGAATAAATGGTAAACAGTACATGTTTTCTTCGTAAGAAAAAAAAAGAGGAGAATGTAGTCTTCAAATCTCCTGAACAATAAGAGATTGGTTATAAATTTTTAATATTCGAGTAAGAGATAATGGAAGACGAATCAAGTGATTCCAATTCTTTAGAAAATAGTTTTGAGAACAAGCATCCCATTGAGAAATCATCTCATATGTGTATCTTTCTTCCTGCCGATGATTATCTCCACCTTGACATGGTCTGGTGTGACAAAGATGAATGATTTTGCCCAAATATGGCAAAGACGGCGCCTTTACCCCAATGCGTTGATGGGTGACCTTGCTCCAATATGACAAAGACCGCTCTAGTTTGTTGATGGTGGCCTTGCCCTAGTATGACAAAGACGAAGGCGTTGCTCCAGTTTGTTTTTAAGCATTTCGTGATAACTTTTTGATATGCTAATTGCACCAATTTTTTTTTTCAAAGAAATGACGCAATCAAATGCTTCAGCTTGTTGATTTATCCCCCTGTGTGGATGGTGACCTTGCTCTAGTTTGTTGATAGAGGTCTTGCTCCAGTGTAGCAAAGACGAAGGCTTTGCTTTAGTTTGTTGATGGTAGTTTTGCTCTAGTATGGCAAAGACGAAGGCTTTGCTACAGTTTGTCGATGGTGGTCTTGCTCCAGTGTGGCAAAGACGACGACTTTGCTCCAGTTTGCAAAGTTGAAAATTTTGTCCCAGTTTGGCGAAGATGGAGACTTTTCCCGAATTGGTTGCTTTGCCAAGGAGATTTTCCAAGCATTCCGGATGTAGTTCCTTGATCCACTAATTGCACAAATCATGCAACTTTTTTTTTTTTTTTGTGCTATACATAGTTTCTTTTATTTAGCAAGAATTTGTGCAATCATATAGATAAAAATTGATAATCTATTCTCTTCTTTGCAAACTCCAATTGTCTTCTCAGGTTGTTTCTTCGTCCATAATCCTTAGTATCGTGATGAAGATGTCCCGCGAGCAATACTCATTGAAAGAAATTGAGACTTCGAGATGATTTTCACAGTTATTGACTCATTAGTTCTCAAAACTATTATCTTAGGTCTTGGAATCACTTTCTAATCAAGGAAAGAGAAATAACAAATGATAGGAATGGAAAGAAATGAGGATTTTGATCAAATGAAATTGAATATTAGGAATATATGAGAAATTACAAGTCTTAATTATGAAGCAGTAGATCACAAGAGTTTAATACTGTTTCATTACATTTGAAGTTCTCTCGAATAATTTGGGATGTTTGCCATCTAATTAAATATGGCAGGTTTAACAAAAGGCTAGGTGGGTAGATAAATGTAGAGGTGCACCATGTAGATGGTGAGTTTAGTCTAGGATTTTATGGTGGATCAAGATAAATTGCCTCAAAGTTTATGTGGCATGAGGTTCATGGTTTTACAGTGAGTAATTTGGACTCTCACTGCAAATCGGTGTTTGCCCAGTGTGAAAATTAAAAACCTTGTTCAACCGGCGGTGTATGATGGTATGATATTTAGCACATGAGGTATATGGAAGTCGAAATAAAGTTGTCTTCAACTAGTAGTTCATCTTACTAATGAAGCTTGAGAAAAATATTTTCAAAGAAGACATCAAATGGTTGAGACTTGACAATTTATTATATAAGAATAGTGAAAGCACTCATTTCCCCCTTTTTCTTTTTCTTTTTTTCTTTTTTTCATTTTCTATTTTTTTATTCCCTCCAAATGATGATTCAACATTTTTGCTCAAAATTCTTGCTAAGGTTTCAACTTACAAGAACAATCAAAGTAAACACAAGGATAATCAAAATAAACATAAAAACTATTCATTTTTTCTTTTTTTTCAATGATGTAATGGAGGATGTGATAAAATTCAAGAATATTTTGTGAAACATGCATGAGATGATATTATAAAATTAAACAATAGAGAAAAAATGGTTTTTTTTAAGATGTGAAACGACGATGCATGAGCATTTTTATCATGTGTGAGATAAAAATAAAACTTAATTTTCTTTTTTGTGATGTATGCATGTGTACGACAACAAATGATTTTTTTTATGCATGTGCGAGATGATATGATGCAATTGTTAAATAAAAAAAATAAATTTAAAACTTATGACTGGATATGCAAAATTAGATAATGATGCATGAAACTTAATTTATTTATTATTTTTGTATGTGTGAGATGATATTATGCAACTAACAAATGATTTTTTTTATGACTATCATGCATGAAATTTTCATTTAAAATATGCACGTGTGTGAAATGATGTTGGACATTTTTTTTTTGTTTTTTTTTATTAAAAAAAATAAACCGTTGATTGCCTCAAATCATATGTTGTGTTCTTAAATTTACATTCAGACAATCATTTGTAATTTTATTATGCATATGAACATGTAATGCTGGACTCTAAATGCATCTCAAGAATGAAATGTCTTCTAATCATAATAATGACTGGAAGATTTTATGAAAATCAATCAAAGTCTCATGAAATGGATAATTATTTTAAATCTAGAGTATGTCAGAATACAGACGAACCCTTTTTTGATTTCCTATAATGAATGGATAGATATTTTAAAAAGGTTTTATGCATGTATTTTTTTTTTTTTTTTTTTGCAACGGTAATTTAATTAATGCAAGGATCAAACCCATGACCTCTTAGTCAAGGGCACAACCTTATGCCAATTGAGCTATGTTCGGTTTGACGATTTTATGCATGTATGATGGTATAAAAAGAATGTTGATGAAATGTATGTGAATGATGTGACATGTAGTTTTTTTTTTTAAAAAATAATTCAAAAGAAAGCTAATAAAACAAAGAATCCAGTTTTTTTTTTTTTAAGAAAAAATATATACAAAGATCTAATACTTTTTTTTTGTCTTACCACGAAGCATGGATACTTTTATTTTCCTAATGTTTTTATTGTTTTCTTTTCTGTTCCCTTCTTAGGAGGGAAAAAAATCGAATAAAATAAAAGAATGGATCTCAAATTAATTCCAACGTCATTGACATAACAATGGAATTACTAGAGAAAAAAAAAAACGAAAATGATGTAAGGATAAAACTCTAAACCTAAAAGATAAATGCCCCTCAATTAATTCTAATATTATAAGAATAACAATTTGAGCGAGAGTTTTTGTGTATCTACCTGAGGCAATTGAATCTCCTGGAAGGTAGACATTAGTACATTCTCAATCATAATCTTAGAAGGTAAATCTCGAGAATAAAGTTGTGATTACTACTTTGAAATTTTTAAAACAACATGTCTTTTTCTGATTTTTTTTGTTTTTTTTTTTCAGGAAACAAAGCAAAAAGACAACAATTTTATACAAAGAATAAATAGAGAACTTGAATACATGAATGATATTAGCAATATTCTATACAGTAAGTTTAATTATCAAGCATGTAATATAACAAAATATATGTATCCTAAAGTTCAAACTTTGGATAATAATTTACAGTAAATTTAATTATCAAACATGTAATATAACAAAATATATGTATCCTAAAGTTCAAACTTTGGATAATAATTGGTTGGCTCTAGGATGCATATGAGTGTAATTTAGGTTCTAATCATTCCTAGAGAGTAACGGTCCCCAAGCGTTCTATCTGATTAAACAGCGTAGTTAGCTTGGGTGGAGAATTTCATGCGCCTGCACGAGAACCGAAATTCCACGAAGGTCACAGTACTCAGTCTCCGAGTCTAGTCCTAAAGGTAGAGCCCGGGTCGGAGGCTCGTTTAATGTGTGTGCAATGCATGACAAATGCAAAATAAATTGCAATAAATATATTAATACAATGATAATAAATAAACATGCTAAATATAAAAAAAAAAAAAAAAAAAAAAAAAAAAAAAAAAAAAAACTAATAATAAAATAAATAAATAAAGAAATAAAAGAAAAAAGAAAGGACCAAAAATTGAAAACTGGATAATAAAAAGATAAAATGCAATGGCTTGACCCTCTAAAAAATGTCCCAGTGGAGTCGCCATGTTGTCGCAACGTCATCGCGGCGGGGAGCGGCCGACGTCCTCTTTTAAGGATTTTGTTTTAAAAATAAAAGAGATGGAGTCGCCACCAATCATTTTAGGTGTGATTGGTCACCTTAAAAAGAAAACAGGTCTACGAAACAGAAATTAGGTTCGGGGGTCGTTTGAGTGTAGGGAAGGTATTAGAACCCTACAACACCCGTTAAAAACGGTAGCCATATTTTATCTTATATTATCCAATTAATTTTAAAATGTCCTTAATTTTAGAAAATAAATAATTGTTTATTAAAAAAACAATGTCTCATTTAATCAATTATTAACTTTAAAAATAAAGTAATAGTATGATGTATTGAGGGAAAATTATTCTTAGTTAATTATCATGTTAAATTTCCTTTTATTTTAAGGAAATTGTTTACCTCAAGAATTTGAGAAATTTATCTCAACTCCGTCATAGGATATTTACATGATAATATTTAATTTTTTAAAATACGTTGATTTATTTTTTGAAAGTGATTGGGAGGATTTTCGTGTGCTTGCACGAGAGTTGAAACTTTACGAAAGTCACATTACTCAGCCCTCGAAATAAATACAATTTTATTTAGCAAAAAATTATTTTTAAACAAACTATTGAATATGGATTATGAGACAAAATTAAGATTTATTTGGAAAATTCTAATTAAAGACGAAGTTGAAATTCATTTGAAATATGTATTTAAACAAATAATTAAAATTTATTTACAAGACTTAAATTAAGGTAAAATTGAAAGATGCCTCCAAATCTTAAATTTAAAAAGGAAAATATGTCATATCTTAATTAAAAATAAATAGTCAACCATTAAATGGTAAGACAAATGTCGAATTTGTAAAAATAAAATTATGAGGGGCATCATTGTAATTAAACAAACAAGGACAAAATTATAATTAAAATGTCATTAAATGCAATTTCGTAAATAACCTAAAAAAACCTAAATTATACCTTTTTCTTCCTCGATGTCCAGTCGTACGCCATCGAATCTCATTTGAACTCCGCCGTTGTCTGGCTTGCTGCACGAACTCGCTTGCCGGATCTTCTCCAACGTAAATGCGTTACCGGAGGACCTCGAATTTGGTCACTAGTGCTCTGAAAATCGGTTCAAGCATCACCGTCGAGATCGAGGGAGCGCACCGCAGTCATCCTCTTCGAGTTTTGTCGATCTGCACGCGGAGGTGAGGGTTGCGTCGTCTGTCACGCTGGAACGTCGTTGATTCGAGGAAGGAGAAGAGGTCCCACCGTCGTTCGCGCTACTGCCTTCGTCACCTGGTTCTGGTCGCCGTGTTGCTCGAATCTTCACCACCGGAGCGTTGAGATCTAGTTCGAGCTGAGGAAGAAGATCATCGCACGCCGCCACCTTCGTTCGAGTGTTGCCGTCTGCTCGGAGTTGGTCGGTGTCACTGATTCGAGGGAGCATGTCGTTTATCGTGGAGCTTGGTCTGGCGCTGTGATTGTAGGTCCGCCGTGAGGTTCGAGCTCCGCCGCAGTCTGCATGTGGGTCGTTGTTTGCCTCAGTGATCGTGAAGGTCCGTCGGAGTCTGCACGTGGGTCGTTGTGGCTCGTGGGCCGCCGCCGTCTCGTGCAGCCGTCGTGGTTTGCCGCCGCCCACGCGTACAACCGCCATGTGCGCCGCCGTCTCTGATGTCCGCTGGAGATGGTGGTTGGATGAAGATAGGGAGGGGCTAGAGGTAGATGATGATGAATAGTAAGGAGGAGAGAGAAAATGGGTTGACTTTGGTCAAATTATGACCTTCACCCAAAAAACCATTTCCTTCTAACATTTTTTCTCATATTTTAACTTGGATTCTTGAGGCCTTTCGCCATGATATTTTATGTCGTTCTCGATTTTACGAGCCTTTCGCTCTGATCTTCTCTTATGGTCCTCCTTCACCTATTTCTCTTGGTTGGTATTTATAGGCCATTGAAAACCGCATCAAAGGTAAAAATCTAAATGAATTTATTACTCGAAATGTTTTCTCAATTAAAATAGATTTTAACCCAAAAATGAACAAATATTTTATATCATAAATGAATATCAAATTTTAAACCAAAAATGAATTAAATATTTTATACTCATAAATGAATATCAAATTTTAACCTAAAAATTAATTAAAGATTTTATATTCATTGAAATAAATAAATGAATATCAAATTTTAGCCATAAAATGACTTAAAATTTTATACTCATTAAATGTTAATTTTATTTGTCAAATTAGGTAAAAACTTTTCCAAACCACCAAAACGTTCTTTTTTTGTTATTTTTCTTGAATTTTCGGAAATAAATAAGTGAATTTAAAAAGTTAAACATAGTTTAAAGAAAGATGACAAAAATACACAAAAATAGGAAAAAATAACTTTAATAATAAACAAATGGTCGAACCAAATACGGTGTCTACACCTTCTTTACTATATTTTAAGCAGTTTATTTTTACTACCGCATGACCAACCAACCAACCTTCTTTTATTTGCTTTGTTACCACATCTAATGCATGTTAGTAATTTCTGACCTAATTGACAATGCACTACTAGTTCTTTCATCATATTCTCTGTGGATCGAGTCAGGAATATTTCCAGATAGTACACGCTAGCGCTTTGATATATATTTGTGCCATTGCGGTAGGGGACTCACTTTTGTGTTTATTTTCATCCATTTCACCGCCCATTGCATGCTTAACAAGTTTATCCACCGGATGCCCTCGCAGAAAAGAATACGCCGAGTCTGAGCGAATAAAGTTTTTGGCGCCGTTGCTTGGGAATATTTATGATTATTATCGTGTTTTGTTTTTATTTTTCCAACTTTACTGTTATTGTGTTAGAATTATTCATCTCAAGGTTGATATACCTATTAATTAGCTCTCAAGTAAACTTCGTACATGAATATTCCACTTGAAGAAATTTAGTGTGTTGCAGACCTTGAGATTGAAGGAACCTTTGATGGAGCGCATGTAGCGCAGCGGAAGCGAGTCGGATCATGGGCACTCTAATTTCATTATTTTAGCTAAACTAGAAACATGCTCAAAACTTGGAAATTAAAGAAATTAGAACACATACCTCTTGTAGTTCTAAAATCTTCTAATCTCGATGCTCGAATCTTCTCACGAACAGCTCGAACCTTCTCTCGAACACTTCGAGCACCAGTCCCGCTATCCTCGGGCCGAGCAACGGAGTGGTGGGACGCCTTTACAAGAGAAAAACTTTGGAAGAAGAGATGGATAGAGAAGAGATCTTTGTGATGAGAGTTTTGAAGGAGAATTGTCACACAATTAAAACTTCCAACAAAACTAAAAAACATCATCAAACTCAAACCATTTGAACTTCATCAAATTTATAGGCAATTCACATGCAACAAACTCTTTGCTTAGAATGACACCTCAAAAATGGATGAATTAGTCTTCACACAAGTGTTCAACAATTGATGAGTTTATGCATTTGGTTGGTGATTCATAATTCACTTCACAACTTGGATAAACCCACTCAACTTGGATAAATCCACTCAACTTGGATAATCCCACTTGTAATATTTTGTCATTTTAAAATTAATTCATAATTAATTTTAATAAACAAAATAAATTTTAATTAATTAAATTTTTTAATTAATTAATATTATTATTTAATTCAATATCAAATATTAATTAAATAATAAGACTAATCCCGGTTTCTTAAACCTAATCATCACACATGAATCTCTATTCATGTTTTAGACCGATCCCATATTTAAATCATATTAAATAAGTCCATCATTCTTCCAAAAATGAATTTGAATAAATTCAATTTTTTTTTCTCTCATATTGTTACATGGCTTAATCCGAGCTAGCCAGGAGAACCTAAAGGACCTACAGATCATGAGCTCCAACGATACGAGATTAACCGACCAAACTCTTTAGCCAAGTTAACCAACATTCGTTAACCCCCGGAGACTCCACTAAAGTCCAAGGGTTGCACTCTCCTCACCGTAGATATATTTATGTCCTTTGATATAACCATCATCAATAAGTCGATCCTTTACAGGTCGTTAGTAATTACATCTGGGTCAAAATAACTGTTTTACCCCCGTAATTACATCTTGTTTCTTAAGTCCCACTGATCCTCTAATGAACTATTGGTTTGTGGTCCAACCACCAAACCGATTCGTATGTGATCTCATCACTACACCAAGTCCCTCTCGGGCCAATGAGAGGGTGGGATCCCTAGTTCAAGACCCGGAGTCAGCACTTAAGGGAACAACCTCTCTACTAATCCCTCAAGGCAAGTAGGAGTGAAGTCCATCTCGCTGGACTATGTTCCCAGCTACCTACCCGGTCTTATCCCCAATATGGTAGGCTTATTGAGTCGGCAATCTCGAGCCACTCTCACCCATACACGTCAAAGAATAAGCCCGAATAAATAGGAGTTCATAGCGTGTTCAGGATTCAGATTGAGTTACCTAGGTCATTGTTACGTCTCCAAAAGTGACTATTTTAGGACTTGTTTGCTATAGAAAGATGTACACTCTTAGGTATTTTTGGTAGGATTTAGCTTAAACTCGTGCTTATATATGAGAATTAGAAGAATGAAGCTAAATTAGGACTTATATGCAAAAGGAAAGAAAAAGAACCAAAAACAAAGTTAAAGGAATGAAAATTGCACATTGCGGAAGCATTGCGAAAACATTGCTAAAACCGCAATGTTTTAAGTGAAATCCGTAAGTTGTCTAACCATTTTCTGTTTTGTTCCGATCTTTCAGGGACTCATTCTTTCTCCTGCAGCCACGTAGAAGTACGACGTTGAGAATGGATGGTTCTCCTTGGCCCAATCGTACCTGCAGAACACTATAAAGGAGGTCAAGATGGAAGGTTGAAACACACTCGAAAGGCGTAGAACCCTCATCTCAGCGCAGTCTTTTCTCCTGTTTTTCTCATCCGGGTGTTGGATTGAAGGTCTCAGCTATTGGAGTCGATAATCTGAGAGGAAGAAGAGAAGTTTTGTCTTCTCTTCTGATTGGATTCATCCAAGCAAAGCTTGCCTTCTTCCCCCTTCAGCCGAGGCGTCTGCGACGAGGCGATCACGCACGGATCTACTTGTTTTTTCTGCTTTAGCTTTCTATTTTCATTACTGTTTGTTGTCATTTCTCTTTCGTCAGCTACTCTACTTCATTTCGTTGCTCTCTGTTTTGCTTTAGTTATTCAAGGCTGTCATTTGTTTAGTTCAAAATTTAGTTAATCAAAGCATAATTTCATCACTTCGCAAGTCCTTTACCTTCTCTGCTCACTGTCTTTGCCTTCTATTTTGTCTTTATTATTCTACTGAGCATGTCGTCTTCATCTCTTCTTCCCATTCTATCTTCATCCATGAGTAACTAAATCACATAAGGGCATGCTAATGATAAATCTATAGGTAGAAACACGTGAATCAAGCATGTAGGATAGCTCTCGAATGCATTGAATGTATGTAAGCTTCATCCCACGGGCAATTTCGATTGGCCATCCATTTTGTCCAAAGAACTCCTAACCTCTGGAAGGAGTAAGAGTTCAGAGTCGTACATTCATGCTAGCCTCTCAAGGTAGCCAGAAAACGACCTAGGAATAGGCGTTTTCCTAGTACAAACCAATACTTGCTGTTGTAAAAAGATGCTTAAGACCTTACTTGGACATGAGTAAACTAAAGAATCTAATGCATGAAATCGGAAGATACATGAGATTGAGTTAGTTTGATGCATGGTGAGTTGATCTACTGCTTGAGAATCGTGTGAAAAAGCCTATAGAGGAGTCGTTAGTAGCCCTTATTTCCACACTTTACACATAATTCGCTGTTAAGAACATTGCTAAATAATTGCTGTTTCCGCAATTCCTTTAGTTGAAATTTTGCCTTAGTCATTTTTCTCTTCGTTTGTTATTCTCTTCTCTTTACATTCAAGTTTATCATTTACTTACACTTGTTTATGCTTTCATCACTTACACACTCCTTAGTAATTAGACACCTTAAAACCAAATCTACCCCATTTAATCCACCCATTCTCACTTCACAAAACACTTCGTAAGTAACTAAGAATAAATCTCTGTTGAAAATCGAATGAAAAAATACTTATTACTTGCTACAAGATCATGTATGCTTGCATGTTCTGAGTGCTCTACCATTGCATATTTATTTTAAACATTGAGCACGCAACAGTCATCATATGAAAAAGTCGGTATTTCCAGTAAACGGAGTTATAAAGAAAGAGCGACTTGTTTCGAGGTTCAGTCTTATGGAAACTCATTTGCACAGGATGCCCCCACTCGCATGTCTCCACAGAACGATTTCAGATCACATCGTTTGTACTATGCAAAGCGGGCTGCGTCCAATAGTGTCCCAGGATAAGGTACCCAGCCTTATCCCTATACTATAGACCGTTCTGGCTATTACTTGAACTTGATCCATAATCATGTCACACATGAAGTTTAGTATACAACCTATAGCCATGGGTTCTTTGTTTATTGGAGTTTGGGTATAAGAAAACGCATTTCACTTTATTCAATAACAACTTTACTGAATAAACTTCAATAACAATTTTATTGCAAAATAGAATATACATTCAGTTTACAAACCATGAGTTTTAGGATATAAAACCCAACAACCTTTGGTTAGAGAACAAGAGCCCAACGCATAGTAAGAATAAATTCAAATATGGCAGATCGCGCTAGAGAACCTATAAATGAAACGAACGATAATCCACCATTGATTAATCCTATCTTGTTGGCTGATACCAGAGATGCATGCTTAAGGGATTACGCTAAACCAACTTTTTTGATCTTAATCCGTGCATAGTCAGACCGGAGATTGAGGTCAAACGATTCGAGCTAAAGCTTGTTATGTTTCAAAGGCTTTCTACCGCATGACAATTTGGTGGAGACATAAATGAAGACCCTCACGTCCATCTGGCGTATGCAGTAAGTTCATTATCCTAGGAGTTAGTAATGAGAAATAGCAGATTATCCTCTTTCCATATTCACTACTAGGCGATGCGAAGATTTTGCTTAACTTTCAACCTACTAGTTCGATTAATTCATGGAACACGCTAGCTGAGCTTTTTTTGGAGAAATACTTCCCACCTACTGCCAATTCGAATTTGCGCCTAGACATAATGTAGTTCAAGCAAGAGGATGAAGAAGCCCTAAGCGATGCTTGAGAAACATTTAAGCTCCTATTGAAAAAATTCCCGCACCATAGTCTACCATTGCTTACAATTGGAAACTTTATAGGCAGGTCTTAACAAAAGCTCAAGAGTTCTTGCTCACTCTTTTGTTGCTTGGGCATTACTAAGAAAGACATTTGACGAAGCGTATGCCATATTCTATCGGATAGTAAAAAAAAATTGTGAATCGAAATCTGTTGATGATAGAAGGTGTAACGCCCCATTTTTCAGGTAAGATTAAAGTTAATCTTTTGGATATTAATTTGAAGTTTGGTTTGTGATAGAACTAAGGTCCCGACACAACCAGAGGCGCAGCAGAAATAACCTAAACTAGCTGAGGATCTTCAGCAATCAATAAGCAACAAAATGGGAGAGAGAAAAATTCAACCAACATTTGGCAATTTTCAAACCCTGAGTCCCGACTAGGTAAAAGTCAACCGGTAAAGCCTAGAAATTTCCCTAATGTTATCTCAAAGGCACATTTTGTAGGGTTTAGCTTCATTTTGTACTTTCGGAGGGTTTAAAAGGCTTTACTCAGGTCATTTTCATGTCCTCTGACTTAGATACCCTTTACCAGCATGTCCATCTACATATACTTCCATGTGCTTTCCAATAAAGAGGGCAAACATCTGGTTTACTATCCTTTGATAGCTGGCTCTTGCGTTCTTGAGGCTAAACAACATGATAGTGTAGCAATAGATACCTTGACTTGTGATGATAAAGGTTTTCTCTTGATCCAGCTCGTGCATCTTAATTTTGTTATAACTGGAATAGACATCCATGAAACTTAACATCTCATGTCCTGTAGTTGCGTCTACCAATTGATCTATCATAGATAAAGGGAAACTATCCTTAGGGCAAGCCTTATTTAGACCAGTGTAGTCAATGCACATTCGCCACTTTTCATTTTCTTTTTTGACTAAAACCATGTTTGACAACCACGGCGGATAATGAACTTTTTTTTATTTTTATGAATTTGGCTTTTAAAAAATATGCCACCTGATTAGCGATAATGTCATTTCTTTCCTAGTTGAATGACCTCCACTTTTTCTTTACTGGTATGTAACTTATGTCCACATTTAATTAGTGTACGATTATGCTAGGGTTGATCCCTAACATGTCCTCATGTGAATATGCAAACATATCTGTATTAGCCCTAAGGAATTTGATCTGACTTTCTCTCTGCTATCCTTCTAACTTTGTCCAGATGTTTTCTCACTTTTTTTTCGAAGTTAGTGAATCGATTCTAGTTCTTTTGTCGGGTGGCTTTTTGAATCATCCTTGATTTTTTATGAAAGGTCGGTTTCGTCCTCATCCGAGGATTGACAAAAACCTAGTTTTTTCATTGTAACTTGGTTTCATTTTGGTCAAGAGTTGAGGGTCGGCCTCAGTTTTCACTGACGGCGAGCGATTTCTCATCTTTTTCTCGAGGTTCGGACTACCAACAATAATCTCCAACTTAGGTCCTCCTTGTGTGGGATTTGTTTGATCCCATTAGACTCTTATATGAATTCCCTGAGTGGCTTCAAATCTTCCCCTATTTGTCCAAGATCGAGGCTAAGGGTTTTCCCTAGGGCTTGGATTCTTGCTCGATGCGTTCGCATTCTGTCCCACCATCATCATCTCCCCAGAGTGGTCTCCGTTAGGGATATAAAGCGGTTTGTTCATCTTATAAGACAGAAAATCCCGAACCACGGTGGAAAGGGGTAAATTTCGATCCTACATGTACTAGAGTTTATGTGCCTAAGGCTCCTTTTCCTAGCAGGTTAGCAAGACCGCCCAAGGAGAACTACGAGGAGGAGTTCCTAGACACATTCAGGAAGGTAGAGATCAATATCCCTCTGTTGGATGCCATCAAGCAAATTCCAAGGTACGCTAAGTTCCTGAAAGACTTATGCACCAACAAGAGGAATACAAAAGAGAAAGAACGCGTCGTGGTAAGTAAGAACGTATCCGCTTTGATCACAAAGAACTTACCAGAAAAATGCGACGATCCAGGTATGTTTTCTCTTCCTTGCAGGATTGGAGGTAAGAAAATTAGAAGAGCCATGCTAGATCTAGGAGCCTCCATTAGTGTCATGCCTCACTCCGTTTATCAGGATTTGAATTTAAAAGAAATACGGGAAACTGGTGTTGTTATACAACTTGCTGATAGGACTTTCGTGCATCCTTTAGGAGTAGTGGAAGATGTATTAGTTAATGTTAATGGGCTGATTTTTTCTGTTGATTTTTATATTCTGAAAATTGATGGAAATTTTGCTTCTTCGTCTGCGTCGATCTTATTAGGTAGGCCCTTTATGAAAACTGCTAGAGCAAAGATAAATGTAGATAAGGGCACTTTATCTGTTGAGTATCGTGGACAAGTTGTTGAGGTCAGTGTGTCTAATGAATTGGAGCATGATGAAAGCGTCCACTCTCTTTGTCAAGTAGATACAATTGAATTGCTTGTTCAGGATGAATGCATGTCTGATAGAGATGGAGATGACCCATTGTTTTTTACTGATCTTTTTGATGAATCTGATATGCATGAACCATCCATGTCTGAACCTTGTGATTCAACAGTCTCTTCTTTGGCAATAGTTCAAAATCATGTTAAGATGCTCCCCTCTACTTTGCAGGCACCTACATTGGAGTTGAAAGACTTACCTGATCATCTCAAATATGCGTATTTGGGGGATGATGAGACGGTTTCAATCATCATAGCGAAGGATTTTATACCGGCCCAGGAAGGGAAGTTAATGGAAGTTCTTAAAGAGCACAAGCTGACAATTGGATGGACATTAGCAGATTTACATGGGCTAAGTCCAGCTACGTGCATGCTGGTGTGAGGCTTTTTGAATGTCCTCTTAAATCTCAAGCTGTCAAAGCTTGCCAAAATACGATTTATAAGCCTATTCTCAATGGCTTTGCAGCCAGTGGTAACAGGGTCGACCCAAGGAGAAGGTATGATTGAAATTACTATTAAAAATTGGAATTAACTAATTGATTGGTTTTGTGACGGGGGGATTTTTCAGCATGCAGGAAAACAAGTTAACGCTAACGGAAGAATAACAAGTAGAAAGACGCGTGCACGGTTTGGGAGTTTCGGGATTAATTGCTAGACAATTTCAGTTCATCATTTAATACAAAATTCATGGCATACAGTTTATAATACACACGGACGACTACCCGAGAAGCCCCAAGGTAGCCGGCTCCATAGAAATTAATCAGACCACACAGTTCCGATTAAACGTTATCCAAAATTGCATTAAGGTGATCAGCCCTAAATTTATTCTAGACAGTCACTAGCTAACCGCGACGAACATTCAAGCATGTAGTCTAATTGCTAGTTGATTGCCCGCAAACGCTGTATGCAATCAACAACTATCATACACGACTCGATACTCCGATTTAGTTTTATCTATCTGTGTTACTTAGTCGAATAGTGAGAGGCACGGCATCGCTATTCTTTAACATACCCAACATGCAAGACAACTCGAGTGTCAATCGTCGAAATCTAACATATGTGTTGGATTAAGCAAGATAGACAAATGCACATAAACAGCCACCAATATGTAATCAAAGTATAGATTATCAGAACCAAAACGTCTAACAAAAATCCCTTAAACTATTCCCAAACCGTTCACCCTTACCTTAGCCGTCCATGGAACGGGTTGTCAATTCCGCTGCAACGAAGGCCATGGAAGGCGTCATCAACAAATTACAAGAAGAAAGCTCTTAAACATGCCAACAATGGCTGAGCTAAAGGAATTCTAAGAGAAAACGAGAGGAAGAAGAAGAAGAAACGCTCAAAATGTGATGATGAAGTCCCAAATCCGCGCAGAAAATCGTCATTTATGTTTTTGTAATCGACGTAGCGTCGAGACGTCAGGCCAGCGTCTCGACGCTGCGCCCTAAATAATCCACGCGCGCCTCGCGATGGCGTCGAGACGCTGGGGCAGCGTCTCGACGCTGGCCCGATGATTCCTTGCGCGCGCCTCCTCCGGAGCGTCTCGACGCTGACCCGATGATTCCTTGCGCGCGCCTCCTCCGGAGCGTCTCGACGCCAAGCAGAGTCTCGACGCTTCGGCAGCGTCGAGCTAGCGTCCCGACGCTATCACTCGACGCTAGCTCTCGGGTTTTTGCAGCGTCGAGCTAGCGTCTCGACGCTACAGCTCGACGCTAGCTCTCGGGTTAGGGGCTGGAAATTTGCCTCTCCTAGGCGGTTTTGGCCCGTTTCTTCACGGATCAACTTGCCCTTTCCCGATGCACTCCCGGGGCGTTAAAACTCCACTTTTAGCTCTCGAACGGGTCCAACGGACGCACGAGCTCTTTGCTGCATTTCTCCTACAAACGAGATAGATTAACCAATTAAACGCGGACTTTAGCTACAATTAGGAAGTATTTAATAGCTCCAAAATGGAGTTATCAAACACCCCCAACTTAAACATTGCTAGTCCTCGAGCAAGTGCTACAAAGATATTGACTCTAAGGACGCGCCTACATACTACTAACTCAAACCTCCATGCATTTTGAAAATTTAAACACAACATAATCATGAAAGCATTTCGTGCATGCATTTACTAAGAACATATCAAAAATTAACTATTGCCCCCTAACGTGTGTGTGTGCTAGCCAACCACTCCTAAACTCACGTAAACCCGGAAAAACCACATGCAACACACATCTCGTTTTCCCCCTACTTCTAGCGTTTAAGAACAGTCTACACTTGACTTACACGAGAGAGAGAAGCAAATTAAGAGACCTAATTATTGTTCTCATTCCTTTTTTCTTTTCACGATTACTTTGTACTCTTTTATTAAGGTTCTTTGAACCAACATTTTATTCACTTTTTCTTTCCACCTCGAGCTGCCTAACACGTCAAACTTTGGCCAAAGCTTCACGTTTTTAAGGACTAACGCTCACTTTTTAAGCGCGCTAATAAGAAGGAGGAGCGCCTCGAGAGGATTTTTCTATCAAACATGCTTTTCTATTTTTTTTTTACATTAGGCTTAGCATACGCTATCTCAATTAACCAACTACTAACTCTCATGCAACAAGCTACCTAAGGGTGCCTTTCGGGGTGACAACGAGATATAGTGCAACATGCGATTTACAAAGCCTACGGAATCTAAGAGGAGGTTGCTAAGTGCTCGATAGATGCAAGAGAGCAACATAAAATTTTTTAAAATTTTTGACATGAACCTAATAAGTGCAAAACTCATGCAAAAACTAGATTATGTACGTGCTCAGATTTCCAACATGCATTTCCTAGGTTATCATCGTCAGAAAACAGTAAACAGAGTCCCAAGCACTTCAATATCGATATAACACTTCTCAACAGACTACACATGCATATCCATCAGACCAACTCCACCCCCAACTTCAAAATTTGGCATTGTCCTCAATGCCATACAGTCAGATATACAAAGTAAAAGGGAAGAAGAAACTACACTTCCCTGACTCTTTGTGAAGCTGGCGGAGGTGAGGAAGCGGCGCGCACATACATCGAAGCCCAAAATTTTCTTCTCTTCCTCGATTCCTAAAACAGCAAGCAAAGTAAGACTAAATTACACTAAAAAGCAATAAAAAAACAGCAACTAAACTAAAACATGAAAAACAGTTCATCGCTCGGGTGCCTTCGAGAAGCGCAGAATTTTTAAAGTCGTTTGCTCGACTGAATTCTCTCCACAGACTCATCCATAATCTGTAAGTGCGAGGGACGATCCAGACTTGTCCGCATCCACACTTTTCCTGCAATCAACATTTGAAACAATTTGCACTCTTCGTGCCTCAAGCACGTGAATATCAGAGTTATTAGTGCAAAACACAGCAGTATCATCTATCAAATCTAAGTCAGATTTTTTTACTGAGACATGGGAACCATCCCTCAAGCGCGAGGGTAGACTCCCATTCTCGTCATACTCAACCACAGATACATTCTCAGCAGACTTTCTTTCAAATAATGAGAACTCATGCAAAATATCATCAAACTCTAAAGAAACGACGCCCTTAAACACATCGATTTTGACCCTAGCGGTCTTAAGGAAAGGGCGTCCTAACAACATAGAGGACGAAGCATGCAATGACTTTTCATTCATATCTAGAACAAGGAAATCAGCGGGGAACATCATATCACCTACCCTAACAAGAACATCTTCCACTTTCCCTCTAGGACAAACACTTGACCCATTAGCTAACTGTACAGACACGTTACACTCATGCAGTTCATTTAAGTTCAGTTCAAGAAACAAAGCATAAGACATAACGTTCACAGAAGCTCCTAAGTCTAGCATGGCATTTCTAACTACCTTACTACCTATCACACAAGGAATAGTAAAGGTACCTGGATTGTTGCACTTGGCGGGCAACGTACCTGGGAGGATCGCAGAAACGTTCTCTTTTCTCTTCTCAGTCCCTCTGGACTTCCTTTTCTTCGTGCACCAGCTCCTTAAAAATTTGGCGTACTTTGGCACTTGACTGACTGCCTCTAGGAGCGAGATGTTGACCATCACCTTTTGGAAGGTACGGAGGACCTCCTCATCATCGGATTCCAAAGTAGGCTTCGCAAGCCTACCCGGGAAGGGTGCTCTGGCAACTTCCTCTGGTACCTTGACCTTTTCTTCTTTTTTCTCATTCTGAATCTCAGGAGCAGGCGGGGCGGACTTGTTCAGGCTGTCCCTAACTTCCTTCACGGCTATGGTGGAAAGTGACTTTCCACTCCTCAGCTGAATAGCACTCACGTTCTCACATGAGTTGACCGTGGTTTGGGAAGGAAGCTTCCCTGAGCTCTTGCTCTCGATCTTACTGATTGACACCGCCATTTGTGTCAGCTGCTTGTTTAAATTCTGCAGCTCGGCCTTGTGAGAATTAAGCTCTTCTCGAGCTTCTTTTTGGAACTGGCTGGTGCTTGTGACAATGGTTCTCACCATTTCTTCTAATGAGCTGGAGAAGCTCGAGGCTTGAGCCTGGGTGGAAGGGTTAGGCCTATCCTGAGACTGGCCTTGGAAGTGAGATTGTCTTTCCCTGTTCCCATAGCTAAAGTTGGGGTGATCGCGCCAACCGGGATTATAAGTGTTTGAATATGGGTCATACTTCCTCGGGTTGGAAGCGTACCCCCCGATCGCATTCACCTCCTCCGCCTCGCGGGTTCCTCCAACAATCTTCTTCAACATACTTCCGATCTCGGCCACTTGGGCCTTCATCTCAATCAGTTCATGGCTCTAGGTCACACTATGGACTTGTCCTTGCCCCCGAATACCAAACTGCTGCGAGTTTGTTGCCATGTTTGCTATAAGCTGTTTGGCCTCAACCGGGGTCTTGTCGATCAAGGCCCCTGTTGCGTGCTCAATGTTTAAAAGAAATATGCAATGATAGAGCACTCAGAACATGCAAGCATACATGATCTTGTAGCAAGTAATAAGTATTTTTTCATTCGATTTCCCACAGAGATTTATTCTTAGTTACTTACGAAGTGTTTTGTTAAGTGAGAATGGGTGGATTAAATGGGGTAGATTTGGTTTTAAAGTGCCTAATTACTAAGGAATATGTAAAGGATGGAAGCATAAACAAGTGCAAGTAAATGATAAACTCAAATGTAAAGAGAAGAGATTAATAAACGAAGAGAAAAATGACTTAGGTAAAATTTCAACTAACGGAATTGCGGAAACAGCAATTATATCGCAATGTTCTTAACAGCAAAAATGTGTGTAAAGTGTGGAAACAAGGGCTACTAACGACTCCTCTATAGGCTTTTTCACACGATTCTCAAGCATTAGATCAACTCATCATGCATCAAACTAACTCATTCTCATGTATCTTCCGATTTCATGCATTAGATCCTTTAGTTTACTCGTGTCCAAGTAAGGTCTTAAGCATCTTGTTAAAACAGTAAGTTATGATTTGTACTAGGAAAACGCCTATTCCTAGGTCGTTTTCTGGCTACCTTGAGAGGCTAGCATGAGTGTATGACTCTGAACTCTTACTCCTTCCAGAGGTTAGGAGTTCTTTGGACAAAATGGATGGCCAATCGAAATTGCCCGTGGGATGAAGCGTACATACATTCAATGCATTCGAGAGCTATCCTACATGCTTGATTCACGTGTTTCTACCTATAGATTTGTCATTAGCATACCCTTATGTGACTTAGTTACTCATGGATACAGATAGAATGGGAAGAGTAGATGAAGAAGACATGCTTAGAAGAATATTAAAGACAAAACAGAAGAGGAAAACAGTAGGCAGAGAAGGTAAAGAACTTGCGAAGTGATGAATTGTGCGTTGATTAACCAATCGTTTGAACTAGACAAATGATAACTTGAATAGCCAAAGTAAAACAGAAAGCAACGAAATGGAATAGAGTAGCTAATGAAATGGAAACAACAACAAACAGTAATGGAAATGGAAAACTAAATCAGAAAGCAGTAAAGTCGTGCGTGATCTTCTCGTTACGAACGCCTCGGCTGAAGGGTGAAAGGAAGCCTTGCTTGGATGAATCTAATAAGAAGAGAAGATAGATCTTCTCTCCTTCCTATTAGATTGTCGACTCCAACAGCTGAACCTTTCAAACCAACAGACGGAAGAGAGAAAAAGAGTGGAAGAAACTGCGTTGAACTGAGAAGTCTACGCTGTTCGAGTGTGTTTCAACCTTCCATCTTGACCCCCTTTTATAGTGTTCTGCAGGTACGATTGGGCCAAGGAGAACCATCCATTCTCAACGTCGTACTTCTACGTGGCTGCAGGAGAAAGAATGAATCCTTGAAAGGTCGGAACAAAACAGAAAATAGTTAGACAACTTACGGATTTCACTTAAAACATTTCGGTTTTAGCAATGTTTCCGCAATGCGTCCGCAATGCACAATTTTCATTCCTTTAACTTCGTTTTTGGTTCTTTTTCTTTCCTTTTGTATATAAGTCCTAATTTAGCTTCATTCTTCTAATTCTCATATATAAGCACAAGTTCAAGCTAAATCCTACCAAAAACACTTACAAATGCACACCTTTCTATCACAAATAAGTCCTAAAATAGTCACTTTTGGAGACGTAACACACCCCCAAACTTAAGGTTTTGCTCGTCCTCGAGCAATCTAAGGACTTACTTAGGCTGCTGTTTTAACTTCTCTAACCACTTGCTGACTCCCCTAAGTTCCTATCTACAACAATGTTGTCCTGTGACACACTTCTAAGCTTAAAACTATCTTCTCATTTTGCTTCTTCTGCCTTCTCTTGCCTTATGACCCTACTGTTTCATTAACTCCCCACAACTGATCTATTTGCTTTGATCATTAAGTTCATTGTGCAACTATCCCTAAGGTTTCAAATTCTACCTAGCTTTACCCCAGACTCAGTACATGCTTCTACTGCTTTAGCTTTTGAGCTGCCTAGGATTCCTTAGAGTCATGCCAGTCTTAGTACAAACCAGTGACAGTAGTACATTCATAGAACAAACTAAACCCTGGCATCACTACATTGGATATACATTCATCTCCCTAGAAAAACCTAAAAGCTACAACCTTGTGCTTAGCTAATTGAGGATCAAAGTTCTTTTTATTCAGGACATCTAAGCCACAAAGCTGCAACTCCTAGGCATACATTTTTCTTCCTTAGTTTTTCCTTTTTCTTTCTTTCTTTGGGGGCCTCTCCTTTGGTTGCCTTTTGATGCAATGCCACTTGTGGGTTACACACATGGCACTGATTACTTAGCAACTTTAAGAGAGACACCCCTCTTTATTCTTTTTTCAATTTGTTGTTTTTTTTTTTTCAATTCATCATTTTTTTTGCAAAGGAGAAGAAGAATGCTTATGTCTAAAGGGAGAGAGGAATGTTCCTAGGCCTAGGCTGGCCTCCCCCAAACTAAAACTTCTCATTGTCCCCAATGAGAGTCTGAGGTGGCACACCCCCAAACTTGTCCTAGAAGCATCTAGTCTAGGGCAAAACAAAGAGAATCTAAAAAGCCTAGGCATAGACAGAACATTCTTTAAAGCAAATAACTTAGCAGCAGAAATTTGTAAAAACAGTGTGGTAAGGACTTAAAGCTACGCATGCTGAGCAACTTAAGAGAGCTAATTTAAACTATCAAAGGTGCTTTAAGACACTCATCCAGCATGCTTATAGATATGTCATATATGGTAGTCAAGAAAGCAGCAAAAGAACAAAATTGAAACAGAACCAGCCTAGCTAATCAGTCAGTCAAAAGCATGCGATAACTAACAAAAATTGCGGAATTCGCAATAATTTCGCAATGAATATACAGGGCAGATATATCAGTAAGCAGCCCCTTTTTCATGCTATTTCCAGTCATCACAGCTATACCACAAGGAAAACTAAAACAACCTACTTAATCAGATACCATCTATCTATCCTAAACTATCCTAAACAACCAAAATACAGCACTAAAAACATATCAAATAGTGACTCAAAATACCAGAATTCACACAGTTTAACGAAAAGCAGATTTTTTTTTTCTTTTTTAAGAGGGAACAGAAGTACTCCCTCGAGTGCCCTTCAGACTGGCACTCAGACATCCTCATCATCATCCCTCCGTGCTCTTGGAGGTGTCCATGGCTTCAGCAGGTCAGTGGGGAAGGCAGGGAAGATGCAGCCCAACTGATCAGCCACGTCCTTATCCCTCGCTTGAGCATACTCAGCCCATTGCGCCATCTTCTTCTAAAGGTCCATCAGGCAGGCCATTGAAAGAGATTGAGCTGCAGCCAGGCCGTCTAGCTCAAATTCCATATTCCCCTTCCTGCGCATCCTCAGGCCTGTAGGCAACTCCAGATGCCCTTTGTAGGCCAGCTGCCTCTCCATCCTCTCGATTGGAACACCTGCACGTAAACATAGCTTAGTGATGGTGTTTGGAAAGAAAAGAGGGCCCTTACCTTTCTTGGCACAGTCTGCTATGGAGGCTGCTATAACCTCACCAACATTGATAGTGAGGCCCCTCATGATCGCATATACCAGCAGCGATCTCCCCTGATTAATGGTGGTCTCGTGGGTCACTGGGGACAAACGCCTTCGCACGAAGGAGAACCAGACAGCTGCCTTGGCCGTGAGGGTAGCACTCATCAGAGTGTGCTTCCCATTGCGTGAGATCGTCCAAGCTGCCTCAGGCTGACCTATGATGCGCAGCGCTTCTTCCAGGACAGCCTCAGTTGGTGCGTCGGTGATTCTTGCGTAATCAGTATGCTTCTGCCCCTTGAGACCATAGGCCTCATTAATAGCCTTGGCTGAAAAGTCAACCTCAAGCCCCCTCACCGTAGACAAGCCATCCTCATGGTGCGTCAGATTGGCATAGAAGTCGTACACCATGCTGGAGTAGGCGGGGATGGGCGGTCTGCACAGCTCTTCCCAACCGTGGTTGGTGATCCCTGCGCGCAAGAATTGCGGCAGGTCTGCCAATGCATCAAGAAACCCCTTCTCATGGAGTAGGTCCCTCTTCCTCAGTTCAGTGCCCCGTGATTCGGCGTCTGAAGACACATACCTCACAGATTGAGGTTCATCTTCGGGGTATAACTTGGCTTTCCCCTTTTCCCTTGCCTTGGCTGACTCAGCCGCCTCGATCTTTAGCTTCTTCAAAGAAGGCTCGCTACTGACCTTCTTCTTCTTGGATTTTTTTGAAGCTTTTGGTCGTTTGGCCTTGACAACCTTGGGGGCTTTCTTCTTCAACCGTGCCCTGGTGGTGATCTGCTGGAGGCAATCCCCCAACGTCTCATCCATTGAGTCGTCCCCCTTTGCTGGGCTATCGGGGCAGACTTCCCTCAAAGGAGAGAAGACCTCATCTTCTTCAGCCGTTTCGTCGATCGGCGCTGATTCTTGATGTTCTTCAAGTGGAATTTCAGGCTCGGGCGTTCGCGATGATGGCGATGCCTCAGGGCTTTGTGGAGGTGGAGAGAGCTCAGGGCTCTGTGGAGATGGAGACGGCTCGGGGCTTTGTCTGGCCGTCTCGTAAGAAGGACGACCACTCCCTTGACTCTCCACAGTGGGAGTCTTTTCCTTGATCGGTGCGTCTTCGACAGCCATCTTCCACTTTCTCTTCTTGGGCGTTCCTGCTGGTTCAGATGGACCAGCAGGGATTTCGGTCACCACCTTCCACTTCTTGTTGCGGATAGGAAGCTTGGAAGGTCGTTCGGGTCGCCCAGCTTCGGCGTCTGCCAAGGCAAGTAGTGCCTCTCTCGCAGCTGCCTCTGCGTCGGATGCCTTCTTCTTGGAAGCAGATCTCTCAGCCCGTGTAAGCACCATGGTCGAATCGGAGAAATCTGAAAAGAGGAATTGCAGAGGAAGAAGAAGATAGTTTTCTTGAAGTTCAACGAGTGAAGGAAGCGTACGGGCCACAGCTGTTCTAACGGCTATTTGTAATCAAGTGAATCCCAACGGCTATTTCTGTTGCGGTTTCAGCAAATCCACCGCAATTAAATGGCCGTTGGAGATTTTCTTGATTTAAATGCCAAGATTCTCATAACTTAATCTTTGATTCGGCCCGATATCTTCCCCGATTCTTTACCCTTGATTCATCTCCTTGATTTCCTCTTTTGATCCCCTATAAAAACGTGCAAAATTAACAACAAATTCGTAATAAAAATCACCCATAAACATACAAAAATAACAACCGAAGAAATAAGAACAGCAAAAATAAACTAAGGCATAGCCTCGCATGGACGAGCACAGTAATCACTCGTCCTCTCTCGATTTGGCTCTCAAGTTTCAGATAAGAGGAAGGCCGAGAGAGTCTTCACATCTCCTTCCTCGTAGTAATGCTTCAAACATGCACCATTGACCATGAACGGTTGCCCGTGCTGCAGGTTCCTAATTTCTATTGCACCATGAACAAACACATTAGTTATAACGAAAGGACCTGACCATCTGGACTTAAGTTTGCCTGGAAATAATCTCAACCTTGAGTTAAATAACAAGACAAGCTGGCCTTTCTTAAAGTCCTTAATCCTACGTCTACTGTCATGCCAAATCTTAGTTTTTTCCTTGTACATTTTGGCATTTTCATAGGACATATGTCTCAGCTCATCAAGCTCATGTAATTGCAGAGACCGCAATGTTCCCGCATCGGTCACGCAATAATTCAGCTCTTTTAGGGCCCAAAATGCTTTGATTTCCAATTCGAATGGTAAGTGACATGCTTTGCCATACACAAGTCTATAAGGAGACATACCTAGGGGTGTCTTATATGCAGTCCTATATGCCCAAAGTGCATCCTCTAATTTAAACGACCAATCTTTTCTATTGGGTTTGACCACTTTTTCGAGTATGTTTTTAATCTCCCTATTTGATATTTCAGCTTGTCCATTCGAATGTGGATGATAAGGGGTAGCTACTCTATGTCTAACATTGTACTTAGCCAACACTTTTTCCATAGCTTTATTAATAAAGTGAGTCCCTTCATCACTAATTATAGCATGAGGTGTACCAAACCTAGTAAAGATATGTCTATTAAGGAACTTAATGACTGTTTTGGCATCATTTGTTGGACATGCTATGGCTTCTACCCATTTAGATACATAGTCTACAGCTACAAGTGTGTAAAGGTTACCTGCTGATGGGGGAAATGGTCCCATGAAGTCAATGCCCCACACATCAAAGAGTTCCAACTCTAAGATGTAAGTGAGAGGCATCTCATCCTTTCGACTAAGGTTACCTGTTCTCTGACATTCATCGCAGCTGTGTGCATGGTCGTGGGCATCTTTGAAGATCGTAGGCCAATAGTAGCCACTCTGGAACACCTTTGCAGCTGTTCTTTGGCCACCAAAGTGTCCACCATAGGGAGATGTATGGCAGTGCTGCAGCACAGACTTCGCTTCAGCAGCTGACACACACTTCCTTAGCAAACCATCAGCACATGTCTTGTAAAGTGTAGGATCGTCCCAGATGAACTTCCTAGCTTCATGTAGGAACCTCTTCTTCTCTTGTCCCCCCTTGAAAGTTGGTAATACCTGCGAGGCAAGGAAGTTAGCAATGTCAGCAAACCAAGGTTCCTCATCGTTATCACGATGAGTTAATACAAAGACATGTTCATCAATAAAGGCATCAGAAATTGCGGTTTCCGCAATTTTATCGCAATTATGCTGCAATCTAGAAAGATGATCCGCAACCACATTTTCGCATCCTTTCTAATGTCTAGATCAAACTCTTGCAGCAACAATACCCATCTAATTAACCTAGGCTTAGCATCAGCCTTCCTCATAAGGTATTTTAGTGCAGAGTGATCAGTGTACACGATTGTCCTAGTGCCTACAATGTAATTCCTAAACTTCTCGCAAGCAAACACTACAGCGAACATTTCCTTTTCAGTGGTTGTGTAATTACATTGTGCCTCATTCAGTGTCTTACTAGCATAGTATACAGGATGTGTTAGTTTGTCAATCTTTTGTCCTAGCATAACCCCTACTGCATAGTCACTCGCATCACACAACATCTCAAATGGGAGATCCCAATTTGGCCCTACTATAATAGGTGCTTTGACTAATGCTTCCTTAAGGGTTGTCCAGGCTAAGAAACATTCTTTAGAGAAGATGAATGGGTTATTCAGCTCTAGAAGCTCACACAAAGGTTTAGAGATCTTTGAAAAGTTCTTAATGAACCTTCTATAGAAACCTGCGTGTCCTAAGAAACTTCTAATAGCTTTTACATTCTGAGGTTCCACTAGCTTCTCTATTATTTCAATCTTGGCCCTATCGACCTCTACTCCCGCTCTAGATACTCTATGACCTAGGACTATCCCTTCTTCCACCATGAAGTGGCACTTTTCCCAATTGAGGACTAGGTTGGTCTCCTCACACCTAGCTAGGACTTGTCCTAAGTTCTCTAAGCAATTTGTAAATGAATCACCAAAGACTGAGAAGTCATCCATAAATATTTCTATCATAGATTCATCTAAGTCAGAGAAAATAGCCAACATGCACCTTTGAAAAGTTGCTGGTGCATTGCATAAGCCAAAAGGCATTCTGCGAAAAGCAAATGTTCCAAAAAGGCATGTGAAGGTCGTTTTCTCCTGGTCCACAAGGTCTATGGTGATCTGGTTATATCCAGAATAACCATCTAGAAAGCAGTAGTAGGCTCGGCCAGCTATCCTATCTAACATCTGGTCTATGAACGGTAAGGGAAAGTGATCTTTTTTTGTTTCTTTATTCAATTTTCTATAGTCCATACAGACTCTCTATCCTGTAATAGTTCTAGTTGGAATCAGTTCATTTCTCTCATTCACTACTACAGTCACCCCCCCCCCCCCCCCCTTCTTAGGTACACATTGTATTGGACTCACCCACTGACTACTAGCTATAGGGAAGATTACAGCTGCGTCTAACCACTTTATTATCTCTTTTTTAACTACCTCCTTCATGGAGGGGTTCAACCTACGTTGGTGATAACTCCATTTTGGAGCTATTAAATACTTCCTAATTATAGCTTAAGTCCGCTTTTAATTGATTAATATATCTCGTTTGTAGGAGAAATGCGGCAAAGAGCTCGTGCGTCCGTTGGGCCCGTTCGAGTGCTTAAAGTGGAGTTTTAACGCCCCGGGAGTGCGTTGGGAAAGGGGAAGTTGATCCGTGAAGAAACGGGCCAAACCCGCCTTGGAGAGGCAAAGTTCCAGCCCCCAAACCCGAGAGCCAGCGTCGAGCTATAGCGTCGAGACGCTGGCTCGACGCTGGAAAAACCCGAGAGCAAGCGTCGAGTGATAACGTCGAGACGCTAGCTCGACGCTGCCTGGCGTCGAGACTCTGCTTGGCGTCGAGACGCTTCGGAGGAGGCGCGCGCAGGAAAATCATCGGGGCAGCGTCGCGACGCCATCGAAGGCGCGCGCGGAAAACTTAGGGCACAGCGTCGAGACGCTGGCCTAGCGTCTCGACGCTACGACGACTGCAGCTTCTGTTTAAAGACGATTTCTGCACATTTTTTAGGGGGATCTTCCACCATTTTTTTGTGTTCTTCATCTTCTTCTTCCTCTAGATTTCTCTATTTTTCCTTGAAGCTCCGCCATTGTTGGCATGCTAGTGAGCTCCCCTTACTTTGTAACACGTCGATGACACCTTCCATGGCCGTGGTTGGAGGGGATTTGACAAACCGCGCCATGAGCGGCTAAGGTAAGGGTGAACGGTTTGGGAATAGTTTAGGGGATTTTTGCTAGCGATTTTGGTTATGATAATTTACGCTTAGATTATGCATATTGGTTTCTGTTTATTTGCATTTGTCTTTCTTGCTTAATCCAACGCGCATGTTTGATTCCTACGATTGACACTCGAGTCGTCTTGCATGTGTGTATGTTAAAGAGTAGCGATGCCGTGGCTCTCACTGCTCGACTAAGTAACACAGGAAGATAAAATTAAATCGAAGTATCGAGTTGTGTAGGATAGTTGTTGATTGCATACAACGTTTGCGGGCAATCTACTAGCAATTAGAATTCACGCTTGAATGTTCGTCGCGGTTAGCTAGTGACTGTCTAGATTTATCTTAGGGCTGATCACCTTAATGTAAGTTTAGATAACGTATAATTGGAACTGTGTGGTCTGATTAAAATCCTTGGAGTCGGCTACTTTGGGGCTTCTCTGGTAGTCGTCCGCGTGTGCAATAAACTGAATACCATGAATTTTGCATTAAATGATGAACCGAAAGTGGCTAGCAAATAATCCCGGAACTCCCAAACCGTGCACGCATTTTCTACTTGTTATTATTTCTTCCGTTAGCACTTTATTCTTACTTCCCTTGCATGTTAAAAATCCCCCCGTTACCAAACAAATCAATTAATTAAATCCCAATTTTAATAGTGATTTTGGTCATACCTATTCCTTGGATCGGCCCTGTTACCACTGGCTGCAAAGCCTTGGTTATAGGCTTTATAAATTGTATTTTGGCAAGCCTCGACAACTTGAGTTTATAGCGATAGTTCAAAAATATCGTTACCAAAATTGGCGCCGTTGCCAGGGAATAGGCAATTTGATTAAAATTATGATTGAAGTTTGAATTTAATTGATTGATGGTTGGCTGAAAATTTTTCTGTTTGTATCTTGTATGTTTGAGTTTTTGTTTGTGTATGACCCGTTCCTCTGAGGTTAGTGGATTGCAGTTTATCCCAGAGATCGACAGAGAGGAGCGGCGGTTACGGAGAGAAGCCCGGGAGGGGCAGAGACCGTTTGAAGGAGAAGAAGGCAATCCCTTCTTGGCTGAAGAAATGGCGCAAGGTGACGCGCCACGGACGCTAAAGCAACTGGAAGCGCCAGACCTAAACCTGCAGCCTTTGTGCATAAACTACCCCGTGGTAGCAGGTAACTTCGAATTAAAATCTGGTTTAATTCACCAGTTACCTTCTTTCCATGGCAACGCAAGTGAGGACGCGAACAAACACCTGATGGAGTTTCATTGCGTCTGCGCGGGGATGAAGCCCGCAGGGGTCACGGAGGAGCAGTTGAATATGAGGGCATTCCCCTTCACGCTAAAAGACAAGGCCAAAGATTGGCTATACTATCTGCCCTCCGGATCGATCACCACGTGGCAGGATATGAAGCGGGTATTTTTGGAAAAATACTTTCCCGCATCCTTGGCCACCACACTGCGAAAGAGGATTTATCGGATCACCCAGGATGTAGGTGAGTCCTTGCACGAATACTGGGAACGTTTCGGGCGCCTGTGCGCGAGCTTCCCGCACCATCAGATTGCCGACCAGCTGCTCATACAGTACTTTTATGAGGGGATGACGCCCCACGACCGACAAATGATTGATGCAGCGAGTGGTGGGGCCTTGATCGACAAGACCCCGGTTGAGGCCAAACAGCTCATAGCAAACATGGCAACAAACTCGCAGCAATTCGGTATTCGGGGGCAAGGACAAGTCCATAGCGTGGCTCAGAGCCATGAACTGATTGAGATGAAGGCCCAGGTGGCCGAGATAGGAAGTATGCTGAAAAAGATCGTTGGAGGAACCCGCGAGGCGGAGGAGGTCAACGCGATCGGGGGGTACGCTTCCAACCCAAGGAAGTACGACCCATATTCAAACACGTATAACCCCGGTTGGCGCGACCACCCCAACTTTAGCTATGGGAATAGGGAAGGACAATCTCGCTTCCAAGGCCAGTCTCAGGATAGGCCTAATTCTTCCACCCAGGCTCAAGCCTCGAGCTCCTCCAGCTCATTAGAAGAGATGGTAAGGGCCATCGTGACGAGCACCAGCCAGTTCCAAAAAGAGGCTCGAGAAGAGCTTAATTCTCACAAAGCCGAGCTGCAGAATCTGAACAAGCAGCTGACACAAATGGCGGTGTCTATCAGTAAGATTGAGAGCAAGAGCTCGGGGAAGCTTCCTTCCCAAACTACAGTCAACTCATGTGAAAACGTGAGTGCTATTCAGCTGCGGAGTGGGAAGTCACTTTCCACTAGAGCTGTGAAGGAAGCAACGGACAGCCTGAACAAGTCCGCCCCGCCTGCTCCTGAGATTCAGAATGAGAGAAAAGATGAGAAGGTCAGTGTACCTGAGGATGTTACCAGAGCACCATTCCCAAGTCGGCTTGTGAAGCCTACTTTGGAGACCGAGGATGCGGAGGTCCTTCGAACCTTCCAAAAGGTGGTGGTCAACATCCCACTTCTTGAGGCAGTAAGCCAAGTGCCGAAATATGCCAAGTTCCTCAAGAAGTGGTGCACGAGCAAGAGAATGTCCAGAAAGAGTGATGAGACGAAGAAAGAAACCGTCTCCGCAATTTTCCAAGGTAATCTTCCCCCGAAGTGCATCGATCCTGGTATGTTTACTATCCCATGCACTATCGGTACTAAATTCATTGAAAATGCCATGTTAGATCTCGGTGCCTCAATTAATGTCATGTCTTTTGATGTGTTTAAAGAGCTTGAATTGTGTAATTTAATTGAGTCTAATATAGTTGTCCAACTAGCCGATCGATCTTATGTGCATCCTTTAAGGAAGATTGAGGATATTCTAGTCAAAGTTAAGGACTTACTGTTTCCATGCGATTTCTATGTGCTGAACATGAATGAAAATTCTTCGCATGTTTTCTCTTCTATTTTATTAGGCCGCCCATTTATGAAGATCGCTAAGGTCAAAATTGATGTTGATAGGGGTGCCTTATCGGTAGAATTTGATGGAATGGTGAATGAGTTTATTATAAATGCATCAAAGTCGTCTGTGAATGCTGAGAATGTTTCTATGGTTGAGCATGATGAGAATGGGAGTCTACCCTCGCGCTTGAGGGATGGTTCCCATGTCTCAGTTAAAAAATCTGATTTGAATTTGTTTGATGATAATGCTGGTTTTTGCACTAACGATTCTGATATTCACGTGCTGAGGCACGAAGAGAAGAGTGCAAATGGTTTCAAATTTTGATCGCAGGAAAAGTGTGGACGTGGACAAGTCTGGATCGTCCCTCGCACTTACAGATTATGGATGAGTTTGTGGAGAGAATACAGTCGAGCAACCGACTTTAAAAATTCTGCGCTTCTCGGAGGCACCCGAGCGATGGACTGTTTTTTATGCTTTAGTTTAGTTTTATTGCTTTTTAGATTAACTTAGTTTTAATTTGCTTGCTGTTTTTTTTTTTAGAAATTGAGGAAGAGAAGACAATTTTGGGCTCTGATGCATTTGTGCGCCGCTTCCTCACCCTCGCCAGCTTCACAAAGAGTCAGGGAAGTGTACTTCTTCTTCCCTTTTACTTTGTGTATCTGACTGGTTGGCATTGAGGACAATGCCAAATTTTGAAGTTGGGGGTGGAGTTAGTCTAATGGATACGCATGTGTAGTTTGTTGAGAAGTGCTATATTGATATTGAAGTGCTTGGGACTCTGTTTACTGTTTTCTGACGATGATAGCCTAGGAAATGCATGTTGGAAATTTGAGCATGTTCATAATCGAGTTTTTGCATGAGTTTTGTGTTTATTAGGTTCATGTCAAAAAATTTTAATTTTTTTTTTTCTGTTGCTCCCTTGCACTTGTCGCGCACTTAGCAACCTCTCCCTAGATTCCGTAGGCTTTGTAAATCGTATGTTGCTCTAATTCTTGTTGTCACCCCGAAAGGCACCCTTAGGTAGCTTGTTGCATGAGAGTTAGTAGTTAGTTAATTGAGAAAGCATGTGCTTAGCCTAATATAAAAAAAATAGAAAAGCTTGTTTGATAGAAAATTCCTCTCGAGGCGCTCCTCCTTCTTTGTAGCGCTAAAGAAGTGAGCGTGAGTCCTTAAAAACGTGAAGCTTTGGCCAAAGTTTGACGTGTTAGGCAGCTCGAGTTGGAAATAAAAAGTGAATAAAAGTTGGTTCAAAGAACCTTAAGAAAGAGTACAAAGTACTCATGAAAAGAAAAAAAAATGAATGAGAAAAAACAATTAGGTCTCTTAATTTGCTTCTCTCTCTCGTGTAAGTCAAGTTTAGACTGTTCTTAAACGCTTGAAGTAGGGGGAAAACGGGATGTGTGTTGCATGTGGTTTTTCCGGGTTTACGTGAGTTTAGGAGTGGTTGGCTAGCACACACACACGTTAGGGGGCAAGAGTTAATTTTTGATATGTTCGTAGTAAATGCATGAACAAAATGCTTCCATGATTATGTTGTGTTTAAGTTTTTCAATATGCATGGAGGTTTGAGTTAGTTGCATGTAGGCGCGTCCTTAGAGTCAATGTCTTTGTAGTGCTTGCTCGAGGACTAGCAATGTTTAAGTTGGGGGTGTTTGATAACTCCTTTTTGGAGCTATTAAATACTTCCTAATTATAGCTTAAGTCCGCTTTTAATTGATTAATATATCTCGTTTGTAGGAGAAATGCGGCAAAGAGCTCGTGCGTCCGTTGGGCCCGTTCGAGTGCTTAAAGTGGAGTTTTAACGCCCCGGGAGTGCATCGGGAAAGGGGAAGTTGATCCGTGAAGAAACGGGCCAAAACCGCCTTGGAGAGGCAAAGTTCCAGCCCCCAAACCCGAGAGCCAGCGTCGAGCTATAGCGTCGAGACGCTGGCTCGACGCTGGAAAAACCCGAGAGCAAGCGTCGAGTGATAGCGTCGAGACGCTAGCTCGACGCTGCCTGGCGTCGAGACTCTGCTTGGCGTCGAGACGCTTCGGAGGAGGCGCGCGCAGGAAAATCATCGAGGCAGCGTTGCGACACTGACCCAGCGTCGCAACGCCATCGAAGGCGCGCGCGGAAAACATAGGGCACAGCGTCGAGACGCTGGCCTAGCGTCTCGACGCTACGACGACTGCAACTTCTGTTTAAAGACGATTTCTGCACATTTTTTAGAGGGATCTTCCACCATTTTTTTGTGTTCTTCATCTTCTTCTTCCTCAAGATTTCTCTATTTTTCCTTGGAGCTCCGCCATTGTTGGCATGCTAGTGAGCTCCCCTTACTTTGTAACACGTCGATGACACCTTCCATGGCCGTGGTTGGAGCGGATTTGACAAACCGCGCCATGAGCGGCTAAGGTAAGGGTGAACGGTTCGGGAATAGTTTAGGGGATTTTTGCTAGCGATTTTGGTTCTGATAATTTACGCTTAGATTATGCATATTGGTTTCTGTTTATTTGCATTTGTCTTTCTTGCTTAATCCAACGCGCATGTTTGATTCTTACGATTGACACTCGAGTCGTCTTGCATGTGTGTATGTTAAAGAGTAGCGATGTCGTGCCTCTCACTGCTCGACTAAGTAACACAGGAAGATAAAATTAAATCGAAGTATCGAGTTGTGTAGGATAGTTGTTGATTGCATACAGCGTTTGCGGGCAATCTACTAGCAATTAGAATTCACGCTTGAATGTTCGTCGCGGTTAGCTAGTGACTGTCTAGATTTATCTTTAGGCTGATCACCTTAATGTAAGTTTAGATAACGTATAATTGGAATTGTGTGGTCTGATTAAAATCCATGGAGTCGGCTACTTTGGGGCTTCTCTGGTAGTCGTCCGCGTGTACAATAAACTGAATATCATGAATTTTGCATTAAATGATGAACCGAATTTGGCTAGCAAATAATCCCGGAACTCCCAAACCGTGCACGCGTTTTCTACTTGTTATTCTTTCTTCCGTTAACACTTTATTCTTACTTCCCTTGCATGTTAAAAATCCCCCCGTTACCAAACAAATCAATTAATTAAATCCCAATTTTAATAGTGATTTTGGTCATACCTATTCCTTGGATCGACCCTGTTACCACTGGCTGCAAAGCCTTGGTTATAGGCTTTATAAATTGTATTTTGGCAAGCCTCGACAGCTTGAGTTTATAGCGATAGTTCAAAAATATCGTTACCAGTTGGTGATCTACTCGGGGTGTATGTTCTTCTTCCAATATTATCTTATGCATGCAGTAAGAAGGGCTAATACCTCTAATGTCAGCAATCGTCCATGCAATAGCCTTTTTATGTTGCTTAAGCAACAATATCAACTCAATTTCATGCTTTTCACTCAATTTGGACGAAATAATAACAGGCAAAGTATCATCACTCCCTAGATATGCATACTTAAGATGTTCAGACAGTGGTTTTAATTCTAAGATAGGTGGATGCTCAATGGATGGTTTCAATGGATTCATGGATCTTTCAGCCAAGTCACTAGTCATACAAACATGCTGAGGTTTATCCACATGTATATCCATGATTTCAGAAATATTTAAATCAGCTACATCTAATTGTACATAATCATTGGCATGCTTAATCAATAATTCATGCTCAAGCTGTTCTTCCATTAGTGAATCTACTATGTCCATACTTGCACAAGATTCAGAGTCAGAAGGATACCTTAGTGCTTTAAAGACACTAAACTTAACCTTCTCATCATGAACCCTCATAGTGAGCTCACCTTTCTGGACATCAATCAAGGCCCTACCTGTGGCTAGAAATGGTCTGCCTAAAAGGATGGGGACCTCCTTGTCTGCTTCATAATCCAGAATGATGAAGTCTGCAAGAAAAATGAACTTGTCAACCTTGACAAGAATATCCTCTATCTTACCCTCAGGGTAGGCTATGGATCTGTCTGCCAACTGCAAGGTGACAGTGGTAGGACGTGCTTCTCCTATTCCAAGCTGACGGAATAGTGATAGGGGCATGAGGTTTATGCTGGCTCCCAGGTCACAAAGAGCTCTGCCCACGTGCTTGCCTCCCAACTCCACTGGTAAGGTGAAGGAACCAGGATCCTTCTCCTTCTTTGGTAGCTTATTCTGGAGTATTGCACTGCAGTCCTCAGTGAGATTCACTATTTCAAATTCACCAATAATTTTCTTGTTAGTAATTATATCCTTCAAAAACTTAACATAAGAAGGCATGGATTGCAAAACCTCTACAAAAGGAATATTAACATGCACTTGTTTTAGAATTTCTAAAAATTTATTAAAGTGCACTTCCTGTTCTTGTTTTTTCTTTAGCCTTCTAGGGAATGGAGGTGGTGGCACATATGTAGGTACTTCAGGTCGCCTCAGGACAGGTGGAGGCCTTGGAATTTCTTCTGGTTCCTCTATGATAGGTTCAAGCCTCGCCCTTGATGTGCTTGTTGGTGGTTGACCTTTGTTTTGCAGAGAATCCAGTGGAGCAGTGGAGCACTAGACTCTTCATTCTCTACTCTCTTTGGTGTGTCTCTGGTGTTGCTCACCAAAGGTCTTCCACTGCGAAGTTCAATTGCTTGAACCTGCTCTTTACCACCCCTTCTAGGCACCTCAGTGTCAGCAGGCAGTCTACCTTGGGGCCTACTTTTGAGTTCATTGGCTAGTTGCCCTATTTGGTTCTCTAGGCTCCTAAGGGTAGCTTGCTGACTTTGTAGAGTAGCATAATTCTTTGCAATGTACTCCTTAAGTAGATTTTCTACACATGACCCTATTGGTGGGTTATATGGTTTTTGATACATGGATTGGTTATTTTGGGGAGTGAAACCAGGTGTTCCACTCGGCCTTGGTTGGTTTTGATTTTGGTTAGTGTTTTGTTGGCCACCCCAAGAAAGATTTGGGTGGTTTCTCCAACCAGGGTTGTAAGTGTTAGAGTAAGGGTTGTTCCTAGGTTGCTGTTGGCTTCCAACTTAGCAGACTGAGGCTGGATTCCCAGGGCAGTATTCATACAGGTGCCCTTCCCCACAGAATCCACAGATCAGTGTCTCACCTTGACTTGTTTGTGCCCCCATTGAGATGGCTGCTGCGGTGTTGACACTGGTTTGGAGATTGGTTTGAGCCATTTGCTTGACTAGGTTGGTCAGGGCGTTTATTTGGTTGCTCATTGCACTCAGTGCATCCTTGTCTTGAGCTCTCCTAGGCTCAACTGGATCATCTGACCACCTACAGTGAGATGCTGAGATCTTCTCCAAGATCTCATAGGCTTCATTATAGCTTTTCGAAAGCATGGAACCACCAGCTGACGAGTTCAGCACTTGCCTTGTGCTGGGGTTGCATCCTTTGAAAAAGACTTATATTTGGATACACCATGGGATGCCATGGTGTGGACATTTAAGCAGAAGGTCCTTGAACCTTGTCCAAGTTTCGTGAAGAGACTCATTTTCAGCTTGTTTGAACTTAAAAATGTCATCACGAAAATTTGAATTCCTATCAGGTGGAAAGTATTTGACTAGGAGTTTCTCAGCCAGATCTGTCCAATTGACAACTGATCCGGAAGGTAATGAGTTCAACCACGTTTTGGCTTTGTCTCTTAATGAGTAAGGGAAGAGGTAAAGCCTCAAGGATTCTTGGGAAACTCCAGGGATAAGGAAGGTAGCACTAACTCCTAGGAAGTTTCTTAGATGGTTGTGGGGATCCTCATTTTCCACTCCAAAGAATTGTCCCACAGTGGACAACATTTGGAACATTACTGGCTTTAACTCGAATGAGTTGGCAGTAATTTCAGGGCGTATGATGCTTGGATTTAGCTCCCCAGGCATGGGAACTAAGTAAGAGAGAATGGCACTATCCTTGTCATTCGCTATTTCTATGGGGTTGCGAATGGTAGGTGCTGGATTTGGGTTTGTTCTATCCATTTCTATTTGAGAGAATTGTGATGACTCAGTAGAGTCAGCAACGTTTGGAGGTATAAGGGGTTGGTTGAAGAGACGTTTCTTAGCTCTGTTTCTGGCCCTAAGTAATCTCTCAGGCTCAGGATTGAACTCTAGATCGCTACTTGAATGCTCATTCATAAACTAACCCAATGGTACCTGCAAAAGAAATGAAAATAGATCAGCTCCAATAGATATTAAGATTTGTGTTTCTAACTTAACAAACTTCGTTTTCACTAAACTAAATCCCCGGCAGCGGCGCCAAAAACTTGTTGCGTTGGCAAAGAGATTTTTTAACTTAATAAAAATTCTCTAATGTTCAGGTTGTCGAGACCCGCCAAAATAACATTTATAAATCCGATACTACAGAGCTTTGCAGCTAGTGGTAGTCGGGTGTCGAACCACAAGGAACCAAAATTATTTCCTCTTAATTAACTTCTATTTGTTTTTAAGAAAACTCAAATTAAAGGGGGAAAATGCTAACGGAGAATTAAACTTAAAACAGAAAAACTGCTAACGAAAAAATAAAATAAAATGCTAGAAAAATAAATGCGAGAAAAATAAACGGAACACGTGCTCCTAATTTGAGTGTCGAGATTGGTTGTTGATGTGGTTCGGATCATAGACACAAAATATACTTAGCCGGTTTTTGTTAACACTCACACACATGAAAAGACCCAATTAAAACAAGTGCTCCCATGCTTTAATTAGAACTAATAATCCCAATTAATTAGAAAAGAGTTGACGACTCTAGACTATGCTTCGCTAATAACTCTAACTTAGGGGCGATCGCTCTCCCAAATTAGAATTAGTCGCGAGCGACGGGTATTCATGCGACGAGCCCATTGATGAAATCTCTAACAATGGGACTCGATTTTATTCAATCTCTATAATTTATTAACAACCCAAACAAATGTGGCCACATTTAATTCAGAATGCAATATTTAATTACTCAAAACATGAAGTGCGATCGCTAAGTCATGGATTTTTAATCGAACCAACACACAATTAACTAAACGAGTGTCAATCATTATGAAAATCATGCTGGACATTAAGATCGATGCTAGAGATGAATTGAATGCTAGAACAAGCCAAGAAAATGATAAAAAGAACGGATCTCACCTAACACATCAACAACACAAACCCTAGACCCAAATTAGAGCACTTACCTTAGTTGCCCGTTGTGAAATCCAAGAGAAATCAACTTAAAATGTATTAAAAGGGGGCGGAAGAACTGAGAGAGAATGGGAAAAAATTACCTAAAAACAGCAAAAACGGACGTAAATACCCATTTCTGCGTCAGACTAGCGCCTAGGCGCTATAAGTCAACGCCTAGGCGCCGCGGGGGCGCGCGCACAGATTCGAGACAGCGCCTAGGCGCCATAAGTCAGCGCCTAGGCGCTGAGCTCTCTGGAAAATTTACAAAATTGGGAATTTCTTGACTTTTAAGGACGGGCTTCAGGACTTTAGATGACGGGCATTTTGCGTCAGGGAAGGGGTGTGCGCGCGGGCGAGCGGGCGAGCGGCGCGCGCGAGTGACCTACGATGATGGGCGCTCGGGCGCTGAGGCGGGCGAGCGACGCGCGCGGGCGTCGGCGATCTGGGCACGGGCGAGGCGAGGCGGCGCGCGCGGGCGCTCGGACACGGACCGGGCGAGGGCGAGCGACGCGCGCGGACTTTCAATGACGGGCAGGGAGCGCGTGCGCGGGCGTGGGCGGTCTGGGCGCGGGCGTGCGCGGGCGTGGGCGTCTGGCTCCGATTAGCGCCTGGGCGCTGGGCGCCGGCGTCTAGGCGCTGCCCTCTCGGGTCTAAGCCCAATTTTGGGTCGTTTTGGCTCCCGAGCTCCGTTTGGCCTATCTTTTTGACCCGAACACTTCCCAAAACCTCTTAAATGACCGTTTTAGCCCCGAAAATCATAAATGGACTTCCCGAGCTCTTCGCCACGAAAACACCTATAAAAAGGCAATTTAACTAAATTAAGCATGGCATTTAGCTAGATTTGAGGCTATAATTATAGCTCTATTTTAGAGCTATCAAAATACCCCCCACCTGAATCTTGCTAGTCCTCGAGCAAGGAACACTTAGATTTATCTCATAGAAATAAGCATGCATGCTGACGACTCGAATCTCAATACTTGCAAAAACAAGATAATCATGCTAACGGAAAACAATCAAGCATATGCATAAATTGTGAATATTTCAAAATATTAACTCCTATTCCCTAACGTGTGTGTGTGATTAGCGCCGCCTATCCTAGCTTCCATACACCCGGAACAACCTTAATCGATCCTAATACTCATCTTCCCCCTACTTCTGGCAATAAGAACAGTCTAATGGCTTTTCAATGTCGGAAAGAATAACAAAACAAAAGGCCTAACTACATTTTTTTTTTTCATCTTTTCTTTTCTTGAGAGCCTAACACGTCAAGCTTTTATTTCGCTTCACGTTTTTAAGGACTAGTGCTCACTTCCGTTAGTTGCCTTTTCATGCAGTGGCAACCGTGGGTTACATGATCGCCCCTGGTTACACGGGCAACACAAGAAGGAGGAGCACCTCAAATTATATTTCAAACATGCTCTTACTCTCAATGAACATTTTTTTTTTTAAATAGGCACATAGCTTTGCTAAATCAAATGATTCGTTATAAATTCTAACACATCAAGCCTCCCTAAAGGTACCTTTCGGGGTGACAACGAGTTTTCAGACCAAATAAAATTATTCTAAGCCTACAAAACTAAGAGTAAGAGGTCTACGTGCTCAGTGAATGTAGGGGAATAATCGAATTTTTTTTAAAATATGCTCAAAATATGCATACATTCTCATAGTTTTCTCGCAATGCACAATTATGGAGTATTTACAAACAAATCACAGAAAGTCCTCATCGGACAACATGCATTCAGATTCCTAAACATCTCAAAATCACAGTATGACATGCTCAAGAACTACAACGAAGTCCAACTATACGTTCTACCCCCCACCTAAAAGACTGCATTGTCCTCAATGCATCTAATCCCACAGATAAACAATGATAACGACAAAAATTAAAGGGAACAGAAACCTCCCCTGAATTTTTGCGGGATTGGTGAGTTGGGATGCACAACCTCGTCTCCAAAACAGATCCAAAATGCAATTCATCTCTCGCTTATTACCTAAGAAAGCAAGAAAAAGTTAAGCTAGGAAAACAAAAACTAAAAGTAAAGACAAAAATTGAAATACTCATGGGTTGCCTCCCAAGAAGCGCAAATTTTTAACGTCGTTATGCTCGACGTGTCCTCCACTCTGTCAGGGTACATAGAAGTTCTCGTACTTCTTCGGCCCCTTCTTCCTTGAATCAACAAAGCCTGCTAAGAGAAGCAAGCTCTTCGACTTTTGGAGGCAGCCGGACAAAGTTGTTATTTTTTTGGTATTTTTAATATATGGGAAAAATAAAGACTCAACAGACTCAAACAAAATAAAAGAAGACTCAACTGACTCAACAAAAATAAAAGACTCGACCAAAGAAGGGATCACATCAAAATTCTCAAGGCAACCAACATCAACAGAAGCACAGATGGAAGGGGGCATGCAAGATAAATCTCCTATAATACATTTATTATCACAAGATAAAGCAGAAGGAGATAAATTCTCTAGAGGCACAATTGCCACATCCTCATCCATCACAACAACATTTTTAGCACAAGTTGGTTCTACAGCATCCATGAAAAGACTTCCTAAAATATTCTCATTAACAGACATATGCTCGAGCTCACTAGTGCATGAATCCTCAAATAAATTTTCAATACAAAATTCATGCTCTAAGTCAAAATCGACAGGTGGAGATATACTTACCTTGTAAAATTCTCTGAGATCTTCTTCGTCACTGGGGGATGCGAAAAATTCTTAACGAGTATACCACCTTGAAGAAGTCTCAGCTCCACTCCTTAGCTCGTTCGCATCACTAGTCTCTTCAGGATGCTCCTCGAGGTCAAGCTCATCCTCCTCGATCTCACCGTTCTTGCCTCCGCATGTCAGAAATTCCTCGAATCCTTCCTCAAAATCGGGGTACATCTCCTCAGTGGTATGCTCGACTGGATGTTCTTTCTCAACCTCCAATTTCTTCGCTGGATTGAGCAAGCGGTTAACTTGCTCACTCGTCCTTTCCAACACAGGCTGAGTCTCTAACTCAGACTGGCGAGATTCCTGCGAAAATTGAAGAGTGCTATTAACTAATTTATTAACCATTTGTTCCAGTGACATACCTTGGAAAGGATTCTGAGAAGCTTCTTCAGCTTCATGACTTGAAGCTCGTCCCCAATAATCTCGTGGAAAATCTGCCATGTTAAAACAAGAAGACACAAGAAAAGAAAAATATTTTTGGGGTTTTTAAACTAATAAAATTTAACTAAGAGAATCTAATTGGTTCCCCGGCAACGGCGCCAATTTTGGCAAAGAGATTTTTTAACTTAATAAAAATTCTCTAATGTTCAGGTTGTCGAGACCCGCCAAAATAACATTTATAAATCCGATACTACAGAGCTTTCAAGCTAGTGGTAGTCGGGTGTCGAACCACAAGGAACCAAAATTATTTCCTCTTAATTAACTTCTATTTGTTTTTAAGAAAACTCAAATTAAAACAGTAAAATAAAGGGGGAAAACGCTAACGGAGAATTAAACTTAAAACAGAAAAACTGCTAACGGAAAAATAAAATAAAATGCTAGAAAAATAAATGCGAGAAAAATAAACGGAACACGTGCTCCTAATTTGAGTGTCGGGATTGGTTGTTGATGTGGTTCGGATCATAGACACAAAATATACTTAGCCGGTTTTTGTTAACACTCACACACATTAAAAGACCCAATTAAAACAAGTGCTCCCATACTTTAATTAGAACTAATAATCCCAATTAATTAGAAAAGAGTTGACGACTCTAGACTATGCTTCGCTAATAACTCTAACTTAGGGGCGATCGCTCTCCCAAATTAGAATTAGTCGCGAGCGACGGGTATTCATGCGACGAGCCCATTGATGAAATCTCTAACAATGGGACTCGATTTTATTCAATCTCTATAATTTATCAACAACCCAAACAAATGTGGCCACATTTAATTCAGAATGCAATATTTAATTACTCAAAACATGAAGTGCGATCGCTAAGTCATGGATTTTTAATCGAACCAACACACAATTAACTAAACGAGTGTCAATCATTAAGAAAATCATGCTGGACATTAAGATCGATGCTAGAGATGAATTGAATGTTAGAACAAGCCAAGAAAATGATAAAAAGAACGGATCTCACCTAACACATCAACAACACAAACCCTAGACCCAAATTAGAGCACTTACCTTAGTTGCCCGTTGTGAAATCCAAGAGAAATCAACATAAAATGTATTAGAATGGGTAAGAATAATGTTTTGGCTCAAGAATCGAGCTCTACAACAAAAGGGGGCGGAAGAATTGAGAGAGAATGGGAAAAAATTACCTAAAAACAGCAAAAACGGACTTAAATACCCATTTCTGCGTCAGACTAGCGCCTAGGCGCTATAAGTTAGCGCCTAGGCGCCGCGGGGGCGCGCGCACAGATTCGAGACAGCGCCTAGGCGCCATAAGTCAGCGCCTAGGCGCTGAGCTCTCTGGAAAATTTACAAAATTGGGAATTTCTTGACTTTTAAGGACGGGCTTCAGGACTTTAGATGACGGGCATTTTGAGTCAGGGAAGGAGTGTGCGCGCGGGCGAGCGGTCGAGCGGCGCACGCGGGTGACCAACGATGACGGGCGCTCGGGCGCTGAGGCGGGCGAGCAACGCGCGCGGGCGTCGGCGGTCTGGGCGCGGGCGAGGCGAGGCGGCGCGCGCGGGCGCTCGAACACGGACCGGGCGAGGGCGAGCGACGCGCGCGGACTTTCAATGACGGGCGGGGAGCGCGCGCGGGCGTGCGGCGCGGGCGTGGGCGGGCGTGGGCGTCTGGCTCCGATTAGCGCCTGGGCGCTGCCCTCTCGGGTCTAAGCCCAATTTTGGGTCGTTTTGGCTCCCGAGCTCCGTTTGGCCTATCTTTTTGACCCGAACACTTCCCGAAACCTCTTAAATGACCGTTTTATCCCCGAAAATCATAAATGGACTTCCCGAGCTCTTCGCCACGAAAACACCTATAAAAAGGCAATTTAACTAAATTAAGCATGGCATTTAGCTAGATTTGAGGCTATAATTATAGCTCTATTTTAGAGCTATCAAAATACCCCCCACCTGAATCTTGCTAGTCCTCGAGCAAGGAACACTTAGATTTATCTCATAGAAATAAGCATGCATGCTGACGACTCGAATCTCAATACTTGCAAAAACAAGATAATCATGCTAACGGAAAACAATCAAGCATATGCATAAATTGTGAATATTTCAAAATATTAACTCTTATTCCCTAATGTGTGTGTGTGATTAGCGCCTCCTATCCTAGCTTCCATAGACCCGGAACCACCTTAATCGATCCTAATACTCATCTTCCCCCTACTTCTGGCAATAAGAACAGTCTAATGGCTTTTCAATGTCGGAAAGAATAACAAAACAAAAGGCCTAACTACATTTTTTTTTTCATCTTTTCTTTTCTTGAGAGCCTAACACGTCAAGCTTTTATTTCGCTTCACGTTTTTAAGGACTAGTGCTCACTTCCGTTAGTTGCCTTTTCATGCAGTGGCAACCGTGGGTTACACGATCGCCCCTGGTTACACGGGCAACACAAGAAGGAGGAGCACCTCAAATTATATTTCAAACATGCTCTTACTCTCAATGAACATTTTTTTTTTAAATAGGCACATAGCTTTGCTAAATCAAATGATTCTATATAAATTCTAACACATCAAGCCTCCCTAAAGGTACCTTTCGGGGTGACAACGAGTTTTCAGACCAAATAAAATTATTCTAAGCCTACAGAACTAAGAGTAGGAGGTCTACGTGCTCAGTGAATGTAGCGGAATAATCGAAAAAATTTTAAAATATGCTCAAAATATGCATACATTCTCATAGTTTTCTCGCAATGCACAATTATGGAATATTTACAAACAAATCACAGAAAGTCCTCATCGGACAACATGCATTCAGATTCCTAAACATCTCAAAATCACAGTATGACATGCTCAAGAACTACAACGAAGTCTAACTATACGTTCTACCCCCCACCTAAAAGACTGCATTGTCCTCAATGCATCTAATCCCACAGATAAACAATGATAACGACAAAAATTAAAGGGAACAGAAATCTCCCCTGAATTTTTGCGGGATTGGTGAGTTGGGATGCACAACCTCGTCTCCAAAACAGATCCAAAATGCAATTTATCTCTCGCTTATTACCTAAGAAAGCAAGAAAAAGTTAAGCTAGGAAAACAAAAACTAAAAGTAAAGACAAAAATTGAAATACTCATGGGTTGCCTCCCAAGAAGCGCAAATTTTTAACGTCGTTATGCTCGACGTGTCCTCCACTCTGTCAGGGTACATAGAACTTCTCGTATTTCTTCGGCCCCTTCTTCCTTGAATCAACAAAGCCTGCTAAGAGAAGCAAGCTCTTCGACTTTTGGAGGCAGCCGGACAGAGTTGTTGTTTTTTTGGTATTTTTAATATATGGGAAAAATAAAGACTCAACAGACTCAAACAAAATAAAAGAAGACTCAACTGACTCAACAAAAATAAAAGACTCGACCAAAGAAGGGATCACATCAAAATTCTCATGACAACCAACATCAACAGAAGCACAGATGGAAGGGGGCATGCAAGATAAATCTCCTATAATACATGTATTATCACAAGATAAAGCAAAAGGAGATAAATTCTCTAGAGGCACAATTGCCACATCCTCATCCATCACAACAACATTTTTAGCACAAGTTGGTTCTACAGCATCCATGAAAAGACTTCCTAAAATATTCTAATTAACAGACATATGCTCGAGCTCACTAGTGCATGAATCCTCAAATAAATTTTCAATACAAAATCCATGCTCTAAGTCAAAATCGACAGGTGGAGATATACTTACCTTGTAAAATTCTCTGAGATCTTCTTCATCACTGGGGGATGCGAAAAATTCTTCCCGAGTATACCACCTTGAAGAAGTCTCAGCTCCACTCCTTAGCTCGTTCGCATCACTAGTCTCTTCAGGATGCTCCTCGAGGTCAAGCTCATCGTCCTCGATCTCACCGTTCTTGCCTCCGCATGTCAGAAATTCCTCGAATCCTTCCTCAAAATCGGGGTACATCTCCTCAGTGGTATGCTCGACTGGATGTTCTTTCTCAACCTCCAATTTCTTCGCTGGATTGAGCAAGCGGTTAACTTGCTCACTCGTCCTTTCCAACACAGCCTGAGTCTCTAACTGAGACTGGCGAGATTCCTGCGAAAATTGAAGAGTGCTATTAACTAATTTATTAACCATTTGTTCCAGTGACATACCTTGGAAAGGATTCTGAGAAGCTTCTTCAGCTTCATGACTTGAAGCTCGTCCCCAATAATCTCGTGGAAAATCTGCCATGTTAAAACAAGAAGACACAAGAAAATAAAAATATTTTTGGGGTTTTTAAACAAATAAAATTTAACTAAGAGAATCTAATTGGTTATCCGGCAACGGCGCCAATTTTGGCAAAGAGATTTTTTAACTTAATAAAAATTCTCTAATGTTCAGGTTGTCAAGACCCGCCAAAATAACATTTATAAATCCGATACTACAGAGCTTTGCAGCTAGTGGTAGTCGGGTGTCGAACCACAAGGAACCAAAATTATTTCCTCTTAATTAACTTCTTTTTGTTTTTAAAAAAACTCAAATTAAAACAGTAAAATAAAGGGGGAAAACGCTAACGGAGAATTAAACTTAAAACAGAAAAACTGCTAACGGAAAAATAAAATAAAATGCTAGAAAAATAAATGCGAGAAAAATAAACGGAACACGTGCTCCTATTTTGAGTGTCGGGATTGGTTGTTGATGTGGTTCGGATCATAGATACAAAATATACTTAGCCGGTTTTTGTTAACACTCACACACATTAAAAGACCCAATTAAAACAAGTGCTCCCATGCTTTAATTAGAACTAATAATCCCAATTAATTAGAAAAGAGTTGACGACTCTAGACTATGCTACGCTAATAACTCTAACTTAGGGGCGATCGCTCTCCCAAATTAGAATTAGTCGCGAGCGACGGGTATTCATGCGACGAGCCCATTGATGAAATCTCTAACAATGGGACTCGATTTTATTCAATCTCTATAATTTATCAACAACCCAAACAAATGTGGCCACATTTAATTCAGAATGCAATATTTAATTACTCAAAACATGAAGTGCGATCGCTAAGTCATGGATTTTTAATCGAACCAACACACAATTAACTAAACGAGTGTCAATCATTAAGAAAATCATGCTGGACATTAAGATCGATGCTAGAGATGAATTGAATGCTAGAACAAGCCAAGAAAATGATAAAAAGAACGGATCTCACCTAACACGACAACAACACAAACCCTAGACCCAAATTAGAGCACTTACCTTAGTTGCCCGTTGTGAAATCCAAGAGAAATCAACTTAAAATGTATTAGAATGGGTAAGAATAATGTTTTGGCTCAAGAATCGAGCTCTACAACAAAAGGGGGCGGAAGAATTGAGAGAGAATGGGAAAAAATTACCTAAAAACAGCAAAAACGGACTTAAATACCCATTTCTGCGTCAGACTAGCGCCTAGGTGCTATAAGTCAACGCCTAGGCGCCGCGGGGGCGCGCGCACAGATTCGAGACAGCGCCTAGGCGCCATAAGTCAGCGCCTAGGCGCTGAGCTCCCTGGAAAATTTACAAAATTGGGAATTTCTTGACTTTTAAGGACGGGCTTCAGGACTTTAGATGACGGGCATTTTGCGTCAGGGAAGGGGTGTGCGCGCGGGCGAGGCGAGGCGTGGCGAGCGGGCGCGCGGACACGGGCGAGCACGGGTGACCTACGATGACGGGCGCTCGGGCGCTGAGGCGGGCGAGCGACGCGCGCGGGCGTCGGCGATCTGGGCGCGGGCGAGGCGAGGCGGCGCCCGCGGGCGCTCGGACACGGACCGGGCGAAGGCGAGCGACGCGCGCGGGCGCGAGCGCGGACTTTCAATGACGGGCGGGGAGCGCGCGCGGGGCGCGCGGGCGTGGGCGGTCTGGGCGCGGGCGTGGGCGTCTGGCTCCGATTAGCGCCTGGGCGCTGGGCGCCGGCGCCTGGGCGCTGCCCTCTCGGGTCTAAGCCCAATTTTGGGTCGTTTTGGCTCCCGAGCTCCGTTTGGCCTATCTTTTTGACCCGAATACTTCCCGAAACCTCTTAAATGACCGTTTTAGCCCCGAAAATCATAAATGGACTTCCCGAGCTCTTCGCCACGAAAACACCTATAAAAAGGCAATTTAACTAAATTAAGCATGGCATTTAGCTAGATTTGAGGCTATAATTATAGCTCTATTTTAGAGCTATCATGCGTGCTCAATGTTTAAAAGAAATATGCAATGATAGAGCACTCAGAACATGCAAGCATACATGATCTTGTAGCAAGTAATAAGTATTTTTTCATTCGATTTCCCACAGAGATTTATTCTTAGTTACTTACGAAGTGTTTTGTTAAGTGAGAATGGGTGGATTAAATGGGGTAGATTTGGTTTTAAAGTGCCTAATTACTAAGGAATATGTAAAGGATGGAAGCATAAACAAGTGCAAGTAAATGATAAACTCAAATGTAAAGAGAAGAGATTAATAAACGAAGAGAAATGACTAAGGTAAAATTTCAACTAACGGAATTGCGGAAACAACAATTATATCGCAATGTTCTTAACAGCAAAAATGTGTGTAAAGTGTGGAAACAAGGGCTACTAACGACTCCTCTATAGGCTTTTTCACACGATTCTCAAGCATTAGATCAACTCATCATGCATCAAACTAACTCATTCTCATGTATCTTCCGATTTCATGCATTAGATCCTTTAGTTTACTCATGTCCAAGTAAGGTCTTAAGCATCTTGTTAACGCCTATTCCTAGGTCGTTTTCTGGCTACCTTGAGAGGCTAGCATGAGTGTATGACTCTGAACTCTTACTCCTTCCAGAGGTTAGGAGTTCTTTGGACAAAATGGATGGCCAATCGAAATTGCCCGTGGGATGAAGCGTACATACATTCAATGCATTCGAGAGTTATCCTACATGCTTGATTCACGTGTTTCTACCTATAGATTTGTCATTAGCATACCCTTATGTGACTTAGTTACTCATGGATACAGATAGAATGGGAAGAGTAGATGAAGAAGACATGCTTAGAAGAATATTAAAGACAAAACAGAAGAGGAAAACAGTAGGCAGAGAAGGTAAAGAACTTGCGAAGTGATGAATTGTGCGTTGATTAACCAATCGTTTGAACTAGACAAATGATAACTTGAATAGCCAAAGTAAAACAGAAAGCAACGAAATGGAATAGAGTAGCTAATGAAAGGGAAACAACAACAAACAGTAATGGAAATGGAAAACTAAAGCAGAAAGCAGTAAAGCCGTGCGTGATCTTCTCGTTGCGAACGCCTCGGCTGAAGGGTGAAAGAAAGCCTTGCTTGGATGAATCTAATCAGAAGAGAAGATAGATCTTCTCTCCTTCCTATCAGATTGTCGACTCCAACAGCTGAACCTTTCAAACCAACAGACGGAAGAGAGAAAAAGAGTGGAAGAAACTGCGTTGAACTGAGAAGTCTACGCAGTTCGAGTGTGTTACAACCTTCCATCTTGACCCCCTTTTATAGTGTTCTGCAGGTACGATTGGGCCAAGGCGAACCATCCATTCTCAACGTCGTACTTCTACGTGACTGCAGGAGAAAGAATGAATCCCTGAAAGGTCGGAACAAAACAGAAAATAGTTAGACAACTTACGGATTTCACTTAATACATTGCGGTTTTAGCAATGTTTCCGCAATGCGTCCGCAATGCACAATTTTCATTCCTTTAACTTCGTTTTTGGTTCTTTTTCTTTCCTTTTGTATATAAGTCCTAATTTAGCTTCATTCTTCTAATTCTCATATATAAGCACAAGTTCAAGCTAAATCCTACCAAAAACACTTACAAATGCACACCTTTCTATCACAAATAAGTCCTAAAATAGTCACTTTTGGAGACGTAACAGCCCCGCCGCTCGCTGCGTCAATCATTTTCCGATCGTGGGGCGTCATCCCCTCATAGAAATACTGTATCAGCAATTGGTCGGCAATCTGATGGTGTGGGAAGCTTGCGCACAGGCGCCCAAAACGTTCCCAGTATTCGTGTAGGGACTCACCCACGTCCTGGGTGATCCTGTAAATTCTCTTTCGCAGCGTCGTGGCCAAGGATGCGGGGAAGTATTTTTCCAGAAATACCCGTTTCATGTCCTGCCACGTGGTGATGGATCCGGAGGGCAGATAATATAGCCAATCCTTGGCCTTATCCTTGAGCGTGAAGGGGAATGCCCTCATGTTCAGCTGCTCCTCCGTGACTCCAGCGGGCTTCATCCCCGCGCAGACGCAATGAAATTCCATCAGATGTTTATTCGCGTCCTCCCCTGTGTTGCCATGAAAAGAAGGTAACTGGTGAATTAAACCTGACTTTAACTCAAAGTTACCTGCTACCACGGGGTAGTTTATGCATAGGGGCTGCAGGTTCAGATCTGGCGCTGCCAGCTGTTTTAGCGTCCGCGGCGCGTCACCTTGCGCCATTTCTTCGACCCAGAAGGAATTGCCTTCTTCTCCTTCAAACGGTCTCTGCCCCTCCCAGGCTTCTCTCCTTAACCGTCGCTCCTCTCTGTCGATTTCTGGGATAAACTGCAATCCACTAACCTCAGAGGAACGGGTCATACACAAATAAAAATTCAAACATACAATATACAAACAGAAAAATTTTCAGCCAACCATCAATCAATCAAATTCAAACTTCAATCATAATTTTAATCAAATTTGCCTTTTCCCCGGCAACGGCGCCAATTTTGGTGTGAGGCTTTTTGAATATCCTCTTAAATCTCAAGCAGTCGAAGCTTGCCAAAATACGATTTATAAGCCTATTCTCAATGGCTTTGCAGCCAGTGGTAACAGGGTCGATCCAAGGAGAAGGTATGATTGAAATTACTATTAAAAATTGGAATTAACTAATTGATTGGTTTTGTGACGGGGCAATTTTTCAGCATGCAGGAAAACAAGTTAACGCTAACGGAAGAATAACAAGTAGAAAGACGCGTGCACGGTTTGGGAGTTTCGGGATTAATTGCTAGACAATTTCAATTCATCATTTAATACAAAATTCATGGCATACAGTTTATAATACACACGGAAAACTACCCGAGAAGCCCCAAGGTAGCCGGCTCCATAGAAATTAATCAGACCACACAGTTCCGATTAAACATTATCCAAAATTGCATTAAGGTGATCTGCCCTAAATTTATTCTAGACAGTCACTAGCTAACCGCGACGAACATTCAAGCATGTAGTCTAATTGCTAGTTGATTGCCCGCAAACGCTGTATGCAATCAACAACTATCATACTCGACTCGATACTCCGATTTAGTTTTATCTATCTGTGTTACTTAGTCGAATAGTGAGAGGCACGACATCGCTATTCTTTAACATACACAACATGCAAGACAACTCGAGTGTCAATCGTCGAAATCTAACATATGTGTTGGATTAAGCAAGATAGACAAATGCACATAAACAGCCACCAATATGTAATCAAAGTATAGATTATCAGAACCAAAACGTCTAAAAAAAATCCCTTAAACTATTCCCAAACCGTTCACCCTTACCTTAGCCGTCCATGGAACGGGTTGTCAATTCCGCTCCAACGAAGGCCATGGAAGGCGTCATCAACAAATTACAAGAAGAAAGCTCTTAAACATGCCAACAATGGCTGAGCTAAAGGAATTCTAAGAGAAAACGAGAGGAAGAAGAAGAAGAAACGCTCAAAATGTGATGATGAAGTCCCAAATCCGCGCAGAAAATCGTCATTTATGTTTCTGTAATCGACGTAGCGTCGAAACGCTAGGCCAGCGTCGAAACGCTGCGCCCTAAATAATCCGCGCGCTCCTCGCGATGGCGTCGAGACGCTGGGGAAGCGTCTCGACGCTGGCCCGATGATTCCTTGCGCGCGCCTCCTCCGGAGCGTCTCGACGCCAAGCAGAGTCTCGACGCTTCGGCAGCGTCGAGCTAGCGTCCCGACGCTATCACTCGACGCTAGCTCTCGGGTTTTTGCAGCGTCGAGCTAGCGTCTCGACGCTACAGCTCGACGCTAGCTCTCGGGTTAGGGGCTGGAAATTTGCCTCTCCTTGGCGGTTTTGGCCCGTTTCTTCACGGATCAACTTGCCCTTTCTCGATGCACTCCCGGGGCGTTAAAACTCCACTTTTAGCTCTCGAACGGGTCCAACGGACGCACGAGCTCTTTGCCGCATTTCTCCTACAAACGAGATAGATTAACCAATTAAATGCGGACTTTAGCTACAATTAGGAAGTATTTAATAGCTCCAAAATGGAGTTATCACATGCACAGAATCCTGCTCGATGATTGAGCGAAACCTTCACGAGAGCCCCAAAGGAGGCTCAATCCCGCGATGAAGGAGGTAGTAGTTTCTGAGATCCTCAAACTCCACGAAGGAGGTATCATCTATCCTATCTCAGATAGTAAATGGGCCAGTCCTATACATGTCGTTCCTAAGAAAACTGGCATAACTGTGGTTAGGAATGAGAAAAATGAATTAGTGCCCAAGAGGATTCAAAATGGATGGAGAATGTGCATAGACTTTAGGAAACTGAATGAGGTCACTAGGAATGACCATTTTCCCATTCCTTTTATTGATCAGATGGTGGAGCATTTAGCTGGGAAGCCATTCTTTTGTTTTCTCGATGGTTTCTCTGGCTTTTACCAAATCGCCATAGCCAAAGAAGACCAAGAGAAAACAACGTTCACGTGCCCCTTTGACACATTTGCATTTAGAAGAATGCCTTTTGGGCTTTGTAACGCACCCGGTACATTTCAGAGATGCATGATGAGTATTTTTTCTGAGTTTGTAGAAAAATGCATTGAAGTGTTCATGGATGATTTTACAGTCTATGGCAATTCCTTCGATGATTGTTTAATTAATTTATCGCATGTCCTGAAAAGATGTATTGAAATGAACCTTGTTCTAAATTTTGAAAAATGTCATTTTATGGCTAGTCAAGGTATCATTTTAGGACATGTGGTTTCTGCTAAGGGTATAGAGGTAGATAAGGCTAAAATTGATGTTATCTCTAATCTGCCATACCCAACGAATGTTAGGGAGGTTCGGTCTTTTCTTGGTCATGCAGGGTTTTATCGCAGGTTTATCCAGGACTTCTCCAAGGTTGCCATGCCTATGACGTACCTCCTTCAGAAGGATGTCACGTTTGATTTCGGGGAGGAGTGCAGAAAAGCCTTCGATTTGCTTAAGGATAGTTTGACGAACGCGCCCATCATACACCCACCCCAGTGGGACTTGCCTTTCGAGATAATGTGCGACGCCAGCAACTATGCCTTGGGAGCCGTGCTTGGTCAGAGGATCGAGAACAAGAGCCGTGTCATTTACTATTGTTGGGTTTTATGTCCTAAAACTCGTAGTTTGTAAACTGAATGAATGTAAATATTATATTTCAATAAAGTTGTTATTGAATTTTAGTGAATTGTGTTTGTATTAACCTATACCAATAACTAACACCCATGGCGATAGTGTGAGTACTTGAACTTCATGTGTGACATGAATGTGAATCAAGTTCAAATAGATAGCCAAAATGGTCTATAGTATAGGGATAAGGCTGGGTACCTTATCCTGGGGACACTATTGGACGCGGCTCACTTTGTATAGTACAAAACGATGTGATTCGAATCGTTTCATGTAGAGACATGTGAGTGAGGGCGTCCTGTGCAATGAGTTTGCACAAGACCGAACCAAGAAATAAAATCGCTCTTTCTTTATAACACCGTTTACTGTAAAGACCGGTTTTTTCATGTGATGACTTAGGTAACTCGATCTCAATCCTGAGCTCATTATGAACTCCTGTTTATTCGACCTTATCCTTTGATTTGTACGGGTGAGAGTGGCCAGATAGCCGACTCAATATGCCTACCATCTTGGGGATAAGATTGAATAAGTCGCTGGGGACGTAGTTGTGCGAGATGGAATTCACTCCTACCCGCTTTAAGGGTTAGTAGAGAGGTTGTTCCCTTAAGTGCTGACTCCAGGTCTTGAACAATGGGCCCATCCTCTCCTGATCAGGGAGGAATCTGATTTGATGGTTGGACCACAAATCAATTGTTCATTAGAGGTGTCAGTGGTACTTAAGGAACAAGATATAATACAAGGGTTAAACGGTATAAATGACCCGTTGTGATTATGAACGACCTGTGAAGGATCGACTTACTGATGATAGTTATATCAACAGGACACAATATATCTACAGTGAGGAGAGTGCAGCCCTTGGACTTTAGTGGAGTCTCCGGGGGTTAACGAATGTTGGTTAGTTCGGTTGAAAGAGTTTTGACCGGATAATCTCGTATCGTTGGAGCTCATGATCTGTAGGTCCTTACGGTTCTCCTGGCTAGCTCGGATAAAGCCGTGAAACAATATAAAAGAAAAGAAAAGAATTTGAATCGTTCAAATTCGGGTTTGTGGAAAAAGGATAGACATATTTAAATATGATTTAAATATGGACATATTTAAATATGATTTAAATATTAGATTGGTCTGAAAACATGAATAGGATTCATGTGCAAAAAGTCGGTTTTCGGAAAACCGAGATTAATTATATTATTTAATTAATATTTGATATTGAATTAAATAATATTAATTAATTTATATATATATATTTTTTATTAATTAAAAAGTTTAATTAATAAAATAATAATTATTATTTTTATTAATAATAATAATATATAAATATATATATATATATATATATATATTTACATGTGTCTTACATGCAAGCATGTAGAACACATGTAAGTAATATATGCAGGGTATATATATATATCATCAGACTAATTAAAAAAAAAAAAAAAAAGAAATAGATTTAAAAAGTGCTTAGTGCACTTTGGGTCTCACAATTGAATTGTGAATTCAATTGTGATTCTCTCTCTATCTCTACGTCTGTTTCCTCTCTGTCCTCTGCTTTCTGAAAAATTGTTTTTCAGTTGAAGCTTCTTCCTTCTTTTCTTTTGTAAAAGGAGTCCCACTACTCCGTTTCTCGGCCTGAGGATAGCGGGACTACCGTGGGTGGTCCACGAAGGTTTCGTGAGAAGGCTCGGTGAGCTCGTGAGGAGCTTCTGGCGGTGAATTTGGAGAAATTCGAACGACAAGGGTATGTGTTCTAATTTTTCTTTTTCATTGCTTTTGCATGTTTCCGTTTGTTTAAATTGATGAAATTAGAGTGTCCATGATCCAAATCGCTTCCGCTGCGTTCCATCAACGCTCCATCAATTGGTATCAGAGCGTTTTTGGCCACTCAATTTCTATCAATTTAAGTTTTGGTGGGTTTTATTTAGAAATTGTTTCTGAATGGATTCTAAAGTGAATATCGATTTTGGCATAGTTTCTTTTTGAATTTCCTAATTTGTAATTGCCCGAGAATGTATGGGCTTTAATGTATGCTAAAGAGTCTGTATTTTTAGAGTCATTAGAGTCCATATAGGTTTCTTTGTGAAAGAACTTTGAGTTTGAAACTCGCCGAAATGTTCGGTGTAAGTTCAAACTCATTCTGGGCAATACGAGGAGAAATTCGAAGAAAATTTGGCCGAAGCGTTCGGAGGAAGCAAGTTGGTCAAAGGCGGTGCGAAGAGTTCGAAGTCCGCTCAAGACGTGGCTTGTTGATCAAGCTTGTAATAAATTAGTTATTGCTTGCTAAATGCCAAAATCGATCCACTTTAGTGTGTTTAATTAATTATGCATTGCGAATGTATGTTTTAATTAAATTCCATGTTTGTATGTGCATAACGTATGCCATATAGATTTAAAATCCCACCGTAGGAAACATGCTTCATGCATTGAAAATATGTTATAAGTGTTATAATATATCGTATGCATATTTGGCAATTCATGAATTTTGATATAAGAGTTATATTAATTCATGAATTAGTTGTTGTTAGTTCAATAGAATAATTGATATAAGTGTTATATTAATTATGAAATTGAATGTACAACATAGGTTGTCCTAATTTTATGCACATGGTATATTATAAGTGTTATAATGTATAGGATGCATGTTTATTCATGAGTATTAATATAAGAGTTATATTAATTCATGAATTAGATGTTGTTTGCTTAATAGAATAATTGATATAAGTGTTATATTAATTATGAAATTAAACATCCAACATTAGATGCATTTTGTTTGTTATAAGTGTTATAATGTATAGGATGCATGCTTAATTCATGAGAATTGATATAAGTGTTATATTAATTTATGAATTAGGAGTTGTATATTTAAAATCATAATCGATATAATTGTTATATTAATTATGAAATTAAATATTCAACTTGTCGTGCCTTAGTGTTGCATGTTTGAGAAGCATGTAGAAGTTTGTTGTAGTAAGTCTTAGTTTTGCAAAGCGTTGTAAAATTGGCATAGACTTTTAAAATCTATAACAAAGACAAAGGCATGCTCACTTAGGGTTGAATGTATCGTTCCGTTTCATTAGATGAATAGGTCGATATCTTGTAAATGCTAAGGTTACAAGAAACTCACCCGGGGACATCCTGTTCGAGGTTGGAGGTATTTAAGCTGACGGTTTCCGGAACACCTCCTACCTGGGGACCATCCGGTACTTGAGTAAAGTTAACCCGGCTTTATGAGCATGCGTGAGTGGTGTGAGGTAATAAAGTGTTTATCACCTAGACATCATAGGTAAAAGTTTGTTTTACCTAGACTTAGGCCTTATTGTCTTAGCCGGATAATGCCTGAGTAATTTACCCATTCCGTCTTAAAATACTTAGTAGAGGTGTTGAGAAGGTATATATGATATGTCCCTCTCCTCCTACGTTCTCTGTCAAGTTCACACCGTGAGAATTATGCTCGGCCTCGTGATGTCAATAGGGCATCCCCATTCGGATGGTATTTGCATAATTCAAGAGCAAGGTGAATGGAGAAAGTATTTATAGTAAGTGGGAGAAGGAAGTATGTCAATACATCCTGCGGTCTCCTCCATTGGATTGAACCGTGAGATTTCTATGTTCTGCCTGCTAGGTGCCCACAAGTGGTACCGATCCATTCGGAGGGCCGTTTCATAGGAATCGAAACATCTCAATCACCATTTATGGATAAAGAAACATAGAGCCATTCCCAACTTTGACATTTCCATTCGGTTGCATCGTTGGGGCCGCCCTATGAATTCTAAAAATGGAGGGTCACACTTACGAGATTTGCTAAGGAGTTAGTAAATCTTGACCAAACAGCGATAACTAAGATGCTATAGGAATATGAGATATTCTGGTATTAGCATTTAGTCAAGAATGTCTTGATTCAGTGAAGGAATGCTTGACAGCCCCTCGGTAGCGACCATTCTGACCCACTGAAGTATCGTTGCAGTTTAATAATGAGTTTTGGGTACATTATTATTCTTTGCTAAATTCTTGATTGGTGTCTAAATTAGGTTAAAACCTTTTCACTAATATTTTTACATTCTCTTTTCAGCATGTCTAGCTCTTTCATTCACTTACTAGCTTCCGATAAGTTAACGGGCGATAACTACGCAACCTGGAAATCGAACTTGAATACGATTCTCGTTCTAGATGATCTAAGGTTCGTCTTATCAGAGGATTGTCCTCCCCCTCCTAGCTCGGATGCGAATCGAACTGTTCGAGAAGCATATGATAGATGGACAAGGGCTAATGATAAAGCCCGAGTCTATATCTTAGCCAGCATATCTGATGTGTTAGCTAAGAAGCACGAGGATATGGTTTCTGCTAAAGAAATCATGTCTTCATTACAGGAGATGTTTGGACTACCGTCCTCATCGGTCTGTCATGAAGCTCTCAAATTCGTTTACAACTCTCGCATGAAGGAGGGAACCTCTGTTAGGGAGCATGTCCTTAACATGATGGTCCACTTCAATGTGGCGGAAGTAAATGGAGCTACTATTGACGAGTCAAGTCAAGTAAGCTTTATCATGGAATCTCTTCCGAAGAGTTTCCTTCAGTTCAGAACCAATATGGTAATGAACAAGATAAAGTATAATTTGACTTCTCTCCTCAGCGAGCTACAGACCTATCAGTCCCTTCACACTTCTAAAGGAAAAGAGAAGGAGGCAAACGTTGCCACTTCTAGGAAATTCCAAAAGGGGTCGTCTTCAGGGAGTAGGTCTGAACTTTCTTCCATTAAGAATAAGAGTATTCAAAAGAAGAAGAAAGATAAAAGGAAGGGAAAAGCACCTGCTGCAGGTAAGAGCAAGACTAAATCTATAGACAAAGGAAAATGTTTCCATTGTGGTGTAGATGGGCACTGGAAACAGAATTGCCCAAAGTATCTTGCAGAGAAAAAGGCTGAGAAGGAAAGACAAGGTAAATATGATTTACTTGTTGTTGAAACATGTTTAGTAGAACATGATTGTCATACCTGGATACTTGATTCAGGAGCTACTAACCATGTTTGTTCTTCTTTTGAGGAAACTAGTTCTTGGCAGCCACTTTCTCGCGGTGAGATAACTCTCAGAGTTGGAACTGGAGAGGTTGTCTCAGCTGAAGCAGTGGGAGCTGTAAAGTTGTTGTATAGAGATAGTTTCATTTTACTAGAAAATGTACTCCTGGTTCCTACCTTTCAGAGGAATCTTGTATCTATATCTTGTTTGTTAGAACAGTTGTATAAAGTATCTTTTGTTTATAATGAAGCATTCATTAGCAAAAGAGGTGTACGTATTTGTTCTGCGAAACTTGAAAACAACTTGTATGTGTTAAGACCAACCGAAGCCAAAGCTATTTTGAACACTGAAATGTTTAAAACAGCTGAGACTCAAACTAAAAGGCAGAAACTTTCTCCAAGTACTTATCTTTGGCACTTAAGACTAGGTCACATTAATCTCAATAGGATTGGGAGATTGGTTAAGAGTGGTCTGCTAAATCGTTTAGAGGACAACTCTTTACCGCCATGTGAGTCTTGCCTTGAGGGCAAAATGACCAAATTATCTTTTTCTGAAAAAGGTCATAGGTCCAAAGAACCTCTAGAAATCGTGCATTCGGATCTCTGCGGTCCTTTGAATGTCAAAGCACGAGGAGGGTATAAATATTTCATCAGTTTTATTGATGATTATTCTAGGTACGGTTATCTTTATCTAATGCATCATAAGTCCGAAGCTCTTGAAAAGTTCAAAGAGTATAAGGAAGAGGTTGAGAACACATTAGGTAAATCGATAAAAACACTCCGATCAGATCGAGGTGGAGAGTATATGGATTTAAGATTCCAGGACTATATGATAGAACATGGAATAGTATCTCAACTCTCAGCGCCAGGAACACCACAGCAGAATGGTGTGTCCGAGAGGAGAAATAGAACCCTGTTAGACATGGTTCGATCTATGATGAGTTATGCTCATTTGCCTAGTTCGTTTTGGGGATATGCAGTAGAGACTGCAGTATATATTTTGAACACGGTTTCCTCTAAGAGTGTTTCTGAAACACCTTATGCGTTATGGAGAGGGCGTAAAGGTAGTTTACGTCACTTCAGGATTTGGGGGTGTCCGGCACATGTGCTAGTACCCAATCCAAAGAAGTTGGAACATCGTTCAAAATTGTGCCTATTTGTAGGCTACCCCAAGGAAACGTAAGGTGGTTTATTTTACGATCCTCATGAGAACAAGGTACTAGTATCGACTAATGCCACGTTCTTAGAGGAAGACCACATGAGAGATCATCAACCGTCGAGCAAAATTGTTTTGTCCGAATTTTCCAGGAAAGCTACAGACGGATCAACAAAGGTTGTTGATCAGGCTGGTCCTTCTCAAGAGTTGAGAAAGCCTCGACGCAGTGGGAGGGATGTAAGACACCCTGACCGCTACATCAGCTTGTCTGAGACTCAAGTCGTCATACTTGATGATGGCGTTGAGGATCCATTGACCTTTAATTAGGCAATGAATGATATAGACAAGGACCAGTGGCTTAAAGCTATGGATCTCGAAATGGAGTCTATGTACTTCAATTCGGTCTGGGATCTTGTAGACCAACCAGATAGTGAAAGACCTATCGGTTGCAAGTGGATCTACAAGAGAAAACGAGACCAAGCCGGTAAGGTGCAAACCTTTAAGGCTCGACTTGTGGCAAAAGGTTATTCCCAAAGAGAAGGGGTGGACTATGAAGAAACCTTTTTTCCTGTTGCCATGTTAAAGTCGATTAGAATACTCTTATCCATTGCTACATTTTATGATTATGAAATCTGGCAAATGGATGTCAAGACTGCCTTTCTGAATGGTAATCTTGAGGAGAGTATCTATATGGCTCAACCAGAGGGATTCATACTTCAGGGTCAAGAGCAAAAGGTTTGCAAGCTTAATCGATCCATTTATGGGTTGAAGCAAGCATCTAGATCCTGGAATATAAGGTTTGATACGGCGATCAAATCTTATGGCTTTGAACAAAATATTGACGAACCTTGTGTTTACAAGAAAGTAGTCAATACTGTTGTAGCTTTCTTAGTCTTGTACGTAGACGATATACTACTCATTGGGAATGATGTAGGGTTCCTAACTGACGTTAAGAATTGGCTAGCGACCCAATTCCAAATAAAAGATTTGGGAGAGGCTCAGTTTGTTCTAGGGATTCAGATCATAAGGAATCGTAAGAACAAAGTGCTAGCGTTGTCTCAAGCATCTTATATTGACAAGGTGTTGTCAAGATATTCGATGCAGAATTCCAAGAAAGGTTCGCTGCCTTTTAGGCATGAAATTTACTTGTCTAAGGAACAGTCTCCTAAGACACCTCAAGAGGTTGAGGATATGAGACGAATTCCCTATGCATCTGCAGTTGGTAGTCTCATGTACGCTATGTTGTGTACAAGACCCGACATCTGCTATGCAGTAGGAATTGTCAGTAGGTTCCAGTCCAATCCAGGATATGATCACTGGACAGCCGTTAAACACGTCCTCAAGTATCTTAGGAGAACGAGAGACTATGTGCTTGTGTATGGCGCGAAGGATTTGATCGTTGCAGGATACACTGACTCTGATTTTCAGACTGATATAGATTCCAGGAAATCTACATCAGGATCAGTGTTCACTCTTAACGGAGGAGCAATAGTATGGAGGAGTATAAAGCAAGGTTGTATTGCTGACTCCACCATGGAAGCTGAGTATGTCGCAGCTTGCGAAGCAGCGAAGGAAGCTGTATGGCTTAGGAAGTTCTTGACAGATTTGGAAGTTGTTCCAAATATGAACTTGCCAATCACCCTTTATTGTGATAACAGCGGTGCAGTGGCAAATTCTAAAGAACCTAGAAGCCATAAGCGTGGAAAGCATATTGAGCGGAAATATCATCTCATCAGGGAGATAGTGCAACGAGGAGATGTGATCGTCACACAGGTAGCCTCGGAGCACAACATTGCTGATTCGTTTACTAAGTCTCTCACGGCTAAAGTGTTTGAGAGACACCTAAAAAGTTTAGGGCTGCCAGCTGCTCAGTAGGACAGTGGGAGAAACTTTAGATATTTGATATTCTAGTTCTCTCGACCAGCATGTACTCCACTGACGTTTTAGTCCAAGTGGGAGTTTGTTGGGTTTTATGTCCTAAAACTCGTAGTTTGTAAACTGAATGAATGTAAATATTATATTTCAATAAAGTTGTTATTGAATTTTAGTGAATTGTGTTTGTATTAACCTATACCAATAACTAACACCCATGGCGATAGTGTGAGTACTTGAACTTCATGTGTGACATGAATGTGAATCAAGTTCAAGTAGATAGCCAAAATGGTCTATAGTATAGGGATAAGGCTGGGTACCTTATCCTGGGGACACTATTGGACGCGGCTCACTTTGTATAGTACAAAACGATGTGATTCGAATCGTTTCATGTAGAGACATGTGAGTGAGGGCGTCCTGTGCAATGAGTTTGCACAAGACCGAACCAAGAAATAAAATCGCTCTTTCTTTATAACACCGTTTACTGTAAAGACCGGTTTTTTCATGTGATGACTTAGGTAACTCGATCTCAATCCTGAGCTCATTATGAACTCCTGTTTATTCGACCTTATCCTTTGATTTGTACGGGTGAGAGTGGCCAGATAGCCGACTCAATATGCCTACCATCTTGGGGATAAGATTGAATAAGTCGCTGGGGACGTAGTTGTGCGAGATGGAATTCACTCCTACCCGCTTTAAGGGTTAGTAGAGAGGTTGTTCCCTTAAGTGCTGACTCCAGGTCTTGAACAATGGGCCCATCCTCTCCTGATAAGGGAGGAATCTGATTTGATGGTTGGACCACAAATCAATTGTTCATTAGAGGTGTCAGTGGTACTTAAGGAACAAGATATAATACAAGGGTTAAACGGTATAAATGACCCGTTGTGATTATGAACGACCTGTGAAGGATCGACTTACTGATGATAGTTATATCAACAGAACACAATATATCTACAGTGAGGAGAGTGCAGCCCTTGGACTTTAGTGGAGTCTCCGGGGGTTAACGAATGTTGGTTAGTTCGGTTGAAAGAGTTTTGACCGGATAATCTCGTATCGTTGGAGCTCATGATCTGTAGGTCCTTACGGTTCTCCTGGCTAGCTCGGATAAAGCCGTGAAACAATATAAAAGAAAAGAAAAGAATTTGAATCGTTCAAATTCGGGTTTGTGGAAGAAGGATAGACATATTTAAATATGATTTAAATATGGACATATTTAAATATGATTTAAATATGAGATTGGTCTGAAAACATGAATAGGATTCATGTGCAAAAAGTCGGTTTTCGAAAAACCGGGATTAATTATATTATTTAATTAATATTTGATATTGAATTAAATAATATTAATTAATTTATATATATATTTTTTATTAATTAAAAAGTTTAATTAATAAAATAATTATTATTATTTTTATTAATAATAATATATATATATATATATATATATATATATATTTACATGTGTCTTACATGCAAGCATGTAAGACACATGTAAGTAATATATGCAGGGTATATATATATATATCATCAGACTAATTAAAAAAAAAAAAAAAAAAGGAAATAGAATTAAAAAGTGCTTAGTGCACTTTGGGTCTCACAATTGAATTGTGAATTCAATTGTGATTCTCTCTCTATCTCTACGTCTGTTTCCTCTCTGTCCTCTGCTTTCTGAAAAATTGTTTTTCAGTTGAAGCTTCTTCCTTCTTTTCTTTTGTAAAAGGAGTCCCACTACTCCGTTTCTCGGCCTGAGGATAGCGGGACTACCGTGGGTGGTCCACGAAGGTTTCGTGAGAAGGCTCGGTGAGCTCGTGAGGAGCTTCTGGCGGTGAATTTGGAGAAATTCGAACGACAAGGGTATGTGTTCTAATTTTTCTTTTTCATTGCTTTTGCATCTTTCCGTTTGTTTAAATTGATGAAATTAGAGTGTCCATGATCCAAATCGCTTCCGCTGCGTTCCATCAACGCTCCATCAACTATGCCTCTAGGACACTCAATCCAGCGTAGTGCAATTATACGACAACAGAAAAAGAACTTCTTTCTATTGTATTTGCGCTTGATAAGTTTCGTCCTTATATTATTGGCTCTCAAGTAACTGTTTTTTCTCTGATCATGCAGCTGTTCGGTACCTGATGACTGATAGCTCCATTTTGGAGCTATATTTATGTCCCTAATTTATGATTATTACATTCTTAATCTTGCTTATCCGTGTTAATTACAGGTGTTCTCGATAATTCGTCCTCGGGCGCGTTTGACGTCGTTTGAGGCTTAATATTGCATTTTAAAGACCTAAGAACGCTGTTACCTCTCCAAAAGTACATATTTTAGGGACTTATTTACCATGGAATTGTGTAAACTCTTAAGCATTTTTGTTAGAATTTAGCTTAACACGTGCTTACATATGAGAATTCAAGGAATGAGGCTAAATTAGGACTTATTTGTAAAAGGAACGAGAAAGAATAAAAAACGATGTTAAAAGAGTTAAATTGTGCATTGTAGGAGAATTGCTGAAACATTGCTGTCTCCGCAATGTTTATTGCGGTCACGACGAGGAATCCGCAAAGCCAAGCTGCGGATGTTAAGTTTTTCCCAACCGTCCGTCGTCTTGTTGTTATCTTTCAGCCGCCTAAGTTCTCCCCTGCTGCCACGTGGAGGATAGTCGTTCAGAATGGATGGTTCTCCATGGCTGAAGGTACCTGCACAAAGCTATAAAAGGAGGTCAAGGGGAAGTAGAACAACAAGCTCGGAAGCATAGAACTCTCCGTCTCAACGCAGTTCCCTCATCCATTCTCTTATCCCGTTTGTTGGAGTGAAGGAATCAGCCCTTCGCGCCGATAATTCGAGAGGAAGAAGAGAAGATCCTTCTTCTCTTCTGATTGAATTCATCCCCAAGAAACGCTAACCTTCCCCTTCATCTGAGGCGCTTGCGGCGAGGAGATCTACGCACACTTTTACTGCTTTCTGCCTTACATTTCCATCTGTTTCTGTCTTCCATTTCTCTACTGTTTTCTGTCATTTGTTTCTGGTTGCTACATTACTTCAATTCATCTCCATTTGTTCAAGTTCTGTACTGCTTTACAGTCTGTTGCACCTTAAGTTTTGAACCTTATTTGATATAGTAATCGTTTACGTATTTGTCAATCTCCATCTCGCTTTCTGTTCTTCCTTTACTTTCATTTTGCTTTAAATCATGCTTAATCAATCTAATCTCTCCAATCCACCATCAACCATGAGTAACTAATCACATAAGGGTCTGCTAATGACGAATCTATAGGTAGAAATACGTGAATTCAGCATGTAGGATAGCTTCGAATGCATTGAATGTATGTGTACTTCATCCCACGGGCAATTTCGATTGGCCATCCATTTTGTCTAAAGAACTCCTAACCTCCGGAAGGAGTAAGAGTTCAGAGTCGTCCATTCATGCTAGCCTTTCATGGTGCCAGAAAACGACCTAGGAATAGGCGTTTTCCTAGCACAATTCATTAGCTTGCTTATATAAATAGATGCTTAAGCCTTACTTGGATATGAGTGAACTAAAGGATCTAATGCATGTAATCGAGAGATGCATGAGACTAAGCTAAGTTGATGCACGATAAGTTAAGTTACTGCTGAATAATCGTATGAAAAAGCCTATAGAGGAGTCTTTGGTTGACCTTGTTTCCTTATCTCACCCTCAATTTGTCGTTAACTTAATTGCTAGATAATTGTTGTCTGCGCAATTCTATTATTTTGCTTTTTGCCTTAGCTGTTTTTCTCCTATTTTACTTTTGCGATTTTATTGCTAGGAAATTGCTTTCTCCGCAATTCTTTTTCCTCTACATTCAAGTTAATCACTTTACTTGCTTTTGTTTATGCTCGCATATCTCGTACATTCTTCATTAGTTTGGCACATCACCTTCAATTCTACCCCATTTAAGTCACCCTTTCTAATTTAGCACCTCACTTCGTTAGTAACTAAGAATAAATCTCTGTGGGAAATCGAATGAAAAAATACTTATTACTTGCTACAAGACCACGTATGCTTGCATGTTCTGAGTGCTCTCGCATCGCATTTTTATTTACACATTGAGCACGCAACAAACGCCTCCGCGGAAGGACCTTGCAAAAACATGAAGATTTGGCGTTTTGGGAAGTTTCAAGGCAAAATACCATGCAAAAACCCGAGAGCAAGCGTTGAGCAGACAGCGTCGAGACGCTGCCAGCGCATCTCGACGCTCCGAAGCCTGAAGCGTCAATTGGCAAATCCACCCGAGCGCAAGCGTCGAGTGGTCAGCGTCCCGACGCTCGCTCGACGCTGCCAGAGCGTCTCGACGCTGCCCCGACTACGCGCGCTGGAAATTTAGGGTGCAACGTCGAGACGCTGCCCTAGCGTCTCGACGCTCCGACGGGATATATAAGCATTTTGTCCGATTTTTAGCGGGTCTTATCATCTTCTACCTCGGGCTCCGCACCAGATTGGACGTTTTTGAAGCCATTTCCACCATGGGAGAAGCTAAGGAGCTTGGGTGGAAGCTATTCCAAGCCACGTCCACAATGAGTGAGTAGTTTATAGCGTTTTTGGCTCAGGATTGTAAGGGATTAATGTAATTAGTAGTTTCGGTGAGACTTTGTTTTTAAATTCTGAATTGGCTAAATTACTTGGTTGATGTAGTTTCTCCTTCTATGCATATTCAATGATTGTGGTTGATTGATAGGATTAGACAACTTAGATTTCAAGCGCAATCGTTAGTTAAAGATTTTGATGCCATGCCTCTCTTAATAGCCGAGTAACACGGATTGACAACACCATAGAGCGTGTAGGCTTCCTCGCGTTCTTGGTGTTCGTCCTTCTTGAAGTTGAAACTAAAATCGGTACACTAACTTGGCTTCCACGTTAGATAATCGTCGTAGTTAGCCCGTTGCTATCGATTGGTCTTGGGAGAGCGTTGGCCCCCAATGTCCAATCGATATGCTTAATTAGCATGATTCGTTGTGTTCAATTATTATCCATGGGGCGTGTCTGAGTTAATTAATTAATTGAGATGAGCTGCGCATTCTTCCATTTGTTTAGCTGAAATTCTCCGTAGTCTGTGATCCGTTAATTGGCTATTATTTAATTCCGAACGTCCCGAGTCGAACGCTCCGTTAGATAAGTTTTCCTCTCCTTTTGCTTCATTTTACCGTTAGCATATTTTAAAACCCAAATCTCCCCCAATTCGTTTATTTTCTTTATGATTTGTAAATTGAATTAAAATTAAGTTGAATTACGAAATTCCCTGTGGATCGACCCTGTTGCCGCTAGCTGCAAAGCTAAGGTTAATAGGTTTATAAATTTATTTTGGCGGGTCTCGACAACCCGAGATTTATAGCGATTGTTCAATAAAATCGTTACCAAAATTGGCGCCGTTGCCGGGGAATCTAGTTAATTCGGCCTAATTTAGATTTAATTTGTAGATTTTTAAATTTTTACTTTTTGCTTTATGTATTCTTTAATTGTTTGCCAGATTTGATTCGTTTGTTTATGTGTGCTAGAGTGCCAAATTTTTAATTAAGAGGATGGAAGTCCCTACGGATGGTAATGAAGCTGGAATCCCAAAAACGCTCAGGCAGTGGGCGTCGGTTGATCTGGACCTACAACCTTCTTGCATTTCCTACCCAGAAATCTCAGGTGAATTTAAGCTTAAATCTGGTTTAATTGACCATCTGCCCTCTTTTTGTGGTGAATCAGAGGAGGATCCCATCAAGCATGTCAAGGTTTTCCAAATGGTGAGTTCTGCCATGAGACCGAGCGATATAACCGAAGATCAGCACAATCTGCGGGCTTTTCCATTCACTTTGAAGGGGGAAGCACGGGACTGGCTACATTACTTACCATCGGGAACTATTTCCACTTGGGGCAAGTTGAAGAGTATGTTTCTGGAAAGATATTTCCCAGCTTCGAAGGCCAAAGCCCTAAAAAAAGAGATCTACGGTTTCTCCCAATCCGATGAAGAGACATTTCACGAATGTTGGGAGAGATACGTAAAATTATGCGAGAGCTGCCCGAACCACCAGATAGCAGAGGCTGCGCTTATTCAGTTTCTCTATGAGGCTTTGCAACCGTACGATTGTCAGATGCTCGACGCCTCGAGCGGAGGAGCCCTCAGGGAAAAGACGCCTGCGGAGGCTAGACAGTTGATATCCAACATGGCGGAGAACCTTCGGGGGTATGGAGGAGGAAACGCGCAAACTCGGTTGTCGACTGACGTGGAAGAGCTTAAGATGAAATTCTCTCAGGTATGTAACATTGTTCTTAAGTTACAAGAAAACTCATCCCAGGCTACTCCTTCTATTTCAGGTCAAGACTTTGAAGGCATGTTCAAATCCTTCATGGAGGTTAGCAAGGAAACCGGCTCACAGATTCGGTCACTAAGTCAGGGGTTCACGGAGATAAAGGACAGGATAAGTAAGTTGGAGGCCAAAGCGGGGGAAAACATTAGCACCATTGCCCTCAGAAGTGGTAAAGAGGTACCATCACGGCCTGTTCTAGAAGATCTCGGCATGAGCCCAGAGATACCTCAAGATAAGTGCCATCAAAAACTTCCTGAAATGGTGGTAGCTTCTCCTCCTATTTCTATGAAATCTTACACCCCTGTTGCCCCTTTTCCTAGCAGGTTAGAGAGGCCGCCCAAGGAGGACAAGGACGCGGACATCCTCGATACGCTGAAAAAGGTGGGAATCAATATACCGCTGCTTGACGTCATTCAGCAAATTCTGAGGTATGCGAAGTTTATCAAAGAGATGTGCACAAATAAGAGGAAAACAAAGAGCACTGAGAGAATTGTGGTAAGTAAGAATGTTTCTGCCCTCATCACACAAAGCATGCCAGATAAGTGTCAGGACCCAGGTATGTTCCTCTTACCGTGTACAATAGGAGACAAAGAAATCGAGCATGCAATGCTAGATTTAGGGGCTTCAATTAATGTAATGCCATACTCAGTCTATAAGAGTCTTGATCTGAAAGGCATGCAGGAAACTAGCATAATAATCCAATTAGCTGATAGGTCCTCTGTTCATCCTATAGGGGTAATTGAGGATGTGTTAGTTCTGGTTAAGGACCTCATTTTTCCTGCTGATTTTTACGTGCTAAAAACGTAAAAATGGAAAATATCCCATCATCTACCTCATCGGTCCTGTTGGGTAGACCATTAATGAAAACGGCTAGGACTAAAATTAATGTGCATGATGGTACTTTGTCTGTCGAGTACGAAGGAGAGGTGTTTGAATTTAATGTCTTTAATGCCATGAAACATCATGCTGATGTGCGTTCTGTCTGTAAAATTGATTTGATCGAAACTTTAGAACAAGAAGAATGCATGACTGCTGTTGATGGGGATGACCCATTCATGTTTAATGAAATTGTTGGCGAAATTGAAAGTTGTATGCCCATATTGTCTGATTCATGTGAGCAAGTTGCCCTTGCCTTACAGGCATGCGAAAAGCCAACTAAGATGTTACCGTCTCTTTTGCAGGCTCCCAAGTTGGAACTTAAAGAGTTGCCGGCTCACCTTAAATACGTATACTTGGGCGAGGTGGAGACCCTCCCGGTAATCATTTCTAAGGAAATTACATCAGAACAAGAGAATAAGTTGATTGAGATTTTGAAGAAGAATAGAAGAGCGATAGGATGGACCTTGGCGGACTTGCATGGGTTGAGCCCAGTTCTTTGCATGCATAAGATCAGGCTAGATGAGGGAGCGAAGCCATCCCGAGAGCCTCAGAGGAGACTGAACCCAGCCATGAAAGAAGTAGTGTTGTCTGAGATACACAAACTCCTCGATGCAGGTATCATCTATCCCATTTCTGATAGTCAGTGGGTTAGCCCAATTCATGTTGTACCTAAAAAGACGGGCATAACTGTTATTAGAAATGAGAAGGGTGAGTTAGTGCCTAAGCGAGTGCAAAATGGGTGGAGGATGTGTATAGATTTTAGAAAACTGAATGATGTGACTAAGAAGGATCATTTTACTATTCCCTTCATAGATCAAATGGTGGAGCGTTTAGCTGGGAAGCCATATTTCTGTTTTCTAGATGGTTTTTCTGGGTTTTATCAAATTCCCATAGCCCAAGAAGATCAAGAAAAGACTACTTTTACATGTCCGTTTGGAACTTACGCATATAGGAGAATGCCCTTCGGGCTTTGCAATGCTCCAGGAACTTTTCAGCGATGCATGATGAGCATATTTACTGAATTCGTAGAAAAATGCATCGAGGTCTTTATGGATGATTTCACAGTATATGGGAGTTCATTTGAGGATTTCCTGGTTAACTTGTCTAGAGTCATGGAAAGATGCATTGAAACTAATCTTGTTTTAAATTTTGAAAAATGTCATTTCATGGCCAGTCAAGGCATAGTCCTAGGTCACGTTGTGTCGGCTAAGGGTATAGAGGTCGATAAAGCGAAAATTGATGTTATATCTGATTTACCTTACCCCACAAATCTTCGGGAAGTGCGTTCTTTTCTTGGTCATGCAGGTTTCTACCGTAGGTTCATAAAAGACTTTTCGAAGATAGTGACGCCGATGACGAGCTTGCTAAAAAACGATGTCCCATTATGTTTTGACAAGGAGTGCAAGCTTGCCTTTGATGTGCTGAAGAAGTGCTTGACCAATGCACCCATCATTCATCCACCGCAATGGAGGCCTTTGATTATGTGCGATACGAGCAATTATGCCGTTGGCGCTAAGTTGGGTCAGAGGATAGACAAGAAAAGCCATGTGATTTATTATGCATCCAGGACGCTCAACTACGCGCAAATCGGTTACACCACGATAGAGAAGGAGCTGCTTTCCATTGTTTTCGGTCTTGATAAATTTCGAACTTATATACTTGGATCTAAAGTAGTCGTTTTTTCTGATCATGCAGCAGTTCGTTACTTGATGAACAAGAAAGACTCGAAGCCTAGGCTGGTCAGGTGGGTACTACTACTCTAGGAGTTCGATGTTTCAGTCAAGGACAGGAAAGGATCAGAAAATACGGTTGCTGACCACTTGAGTCGCATTGTGCGTGGAGAGGATGACTTGCCTCTGAATGACGACTTCCCTGACGAAGTCCTCTTCCAGGTGAGCGTGGAGATACCATGGTATGCCGACATTGTCAATTACTTGGTCACAGGTACGTTCCCATGCGATTTTTCATATAATAGGAGAGCTAAGCTGAAAAGCGAAGCCAAGAATTATGTCTGGGAAGAGCCTGTTTTATCGAAGTTTTGTGCTGACCAAGTAGTTAGGAAGTGTGTCCCTAAATCTGAGCATAAGTCCATTCTTGAATTTTGCCATGAATTTGCATGCGGGGGGCACTTTGGGCCATCTAGGACAGCAAGGAAAATATTAGACTGTGGGTTTTTCTGGCCATCACTGTTTAAAGACTGCTTTGAATTCTGTAAATCATGTGATCAGTGTCAAAGGAAAGGATCCATCACGAGTAGGAATGAAATGCTCCAAACCTCTATATTGACTTGTGAAATTTTTGAGGTTTGGGGTATGGACTTTATGGGACCTTTTCCCCCTTCATGTGGTTTTGTCTATATATTGTTGGCTGTGGACTATGTGTCTAAGTGGGTGGAGGCCAAGGCCACCAAGGTTGATACTGCTAATGTTGTTTCCAGTTTTGTCAAATCTAACATTTTCAACAGGTATGGAGTTCCACGAGCCATTATAAGCGATCAAGGAAGTCACTTCTGCAACAAGACGATTCAAGCCTTGATGAGGAGTGATAACTCCATTTTGGAGCTATTAAATACTTCATAATTGTAGCTAAAGTCCGCGTTTAATTGGTTAATCTATCTCGTTTGTAGGAGAAATGCGGCAAAGAGCTCGTGCGTCCGTTGGACCCGTTCGAGAGCTAAAAGTAGAGTTTTAACGCCCCGGGAGTGCATCGGGAAAGGGCAAGTTGATCCGTGAAGAAACGGGCCAAAACCGCCTAGGAGAGGCAAATTTCCAGCCCCTAACCCGAGAGCTAGCTCGACGCTGCAAAAACCCGAGAGCTAGCGTCGAGTGATAGTGTCGAGACGCTAGCTCGACGCTGCCGAAGCGTCGAGACTCTGCTTGGCGTCGAGACGCTCCGGAGGAGGCGCGCGCAAGGAGTCATCGAGCCAGCGTCTCGACGCCATCGCGAGGCGCGCGCGGATTATTTAGGGCGCAGCGTCGAGACGCTGGCCTAGCGTCTCGACGCTACGTCGATTACAGCTTCTGTAAAAGACGATTTCTGCGCAAAAATTAAGAAAAGATCATCACATTTTGAGCGTTTCTTCTTCTTCTTCCTCTCGTTTTCTCTTAGAATTCCTTTAGCTCAGCCATTGTTGGCATGTTTAAGAGCTTTCTTCTTGTAATTTGTTGATGACGCCTTCCATGGCCTTCGTTGGAGCGGAATTGACAACCCGTTCCATGGACGGCTAAGGTAAGGGTGAACGGTTTGGGAATAGTTTAAGGGATTTTTGTTAGACGTTTTGGTTCTGATAATCTATACTTTGATTACATATTGGTGGTTGTTTATGTGCATTTGTCTATCTTGCTTAATCCAACACATATGTTAGATTTCGACGATTGACACTCGAGTTGTCTTGCATGTTGTGTATGTTAAAGAATAGCGATGCCGTGCCTCTCACTATTCGACTAAGTAACACAGATAGATAAAACTAAATCGGAGTATCGAGTCGTGTATGATAGTTGTTGATTGCATACAGCGTTTGCGGGCAATCAACTAGCAATTAGACTACATGCTTGAATGTTCGTCGCGGTTAGCTAGTGACTGTCTAGAATAAATTTAGGGTTGATCACCTTAATGCAATTTTGGATAACGTTTAATCGGAACTGTGTGGTCTGATTAATTTCTATGGAGTCGGCTACCTTGGGGCTTCTCGGGTAGTCGTCCGTGTGTATTATAAACTGTATGCCATGAATTTTGTATTAAATGATGAACTGAAATTGTCTAGCAATTAATCCCGAAACTCCCAAACCGTGCACGCGTCTTTCTACTTGTTATTCTTCCGTTAGCGTTAACTTGTTTTCCTGCATGCTGAAAAATCCCCCCGTCACAAAACCAATCAATTAGTTAATTCCAATTTTTCATAGTAATTTCAATCATACCTTCTCCTTGGATCGACCCTGTTACCACTGGCTGCAAAGCCATTGAGAATAGGCTTATAAATCGTATTTTGGCAAGCTTCGACAGCTTGAGATTTAAGAGGACATTCAAAAAGCCTCACACCAAAATTGGCGCCGTTGTCGGGGAGAAGGCAAATTTGATTAAAATTATGATTGAAGTTTGAATTTGATTGATTGATGGTTGGCTGAAAATTTTTCTGTTTGTATATTGTATGTTTGAATTTTTGTTTGTGTATGACCCGTTCCTCTGAGGTTAGTGGATTGCAGTTTAACCCAGAAATCGACAGAGAGGAGCGGCGGTTAAGGAGAGAAGCCCGGGAGGGGCAGAGACCGTTTGAAGGAGAAGAAGGCAATCCCTTCTCGGTTGAAGAAATGGCGCAAGGTGACGCGCCGCGGACGCTAAAACAGTTGGCAGCGCCAGATCTGAACCTGCAGCCCCTATGCATAAACTACCCCGTGGTAGCAGGTAACTTTGAGTTAAAGTCAGGTTTAATTGACCAGTTACCTTCTTTTCATGGTAATGCAGGGGAGGACGCGAATAAACATTTGATGGAGTTTCACTGCGTCTGCGCGGGGATGAAGCCCGATGGAGTCACGGAGGAGCAGCTGAACATGAGGGCATTCCCCTTCACGCTCAAGGACAAAGCCAAGGATTGGCTATATTATCTGCCCTCCGAATCGATCACTGTTGCGTGCTCAATGTGTTAATAAGAATAAGCAATAAGAGAGAGAGAGAGCACTCAGAACATGCAAGCATACATGATCTTATAGCAAGTAGTAAGTATATTTCATTCGTTTTTCCCACAGAGACTTATTTTAGCTATTCGCGAAGTGTTTTCTTAAGAAAGAAGGGGTGGATTTGATGGGGTAAAATTGGTTTTTAATTGTCTAATTTTTGCTGAATGTATAAAGGAATGTAACATAAACAAATGCAAGTTGAAATTAGACTCAAAGGACAAGAGATGGAATTAATAAACGAAGAAGACAAACAACTAAACAGAATGGTAACTTAGCAGAATTGCGGATACCGCAATGTTATCGCAATTGTAAAAACAGTAAAAGTGTGTGAAATGGAGAATTAAGGGCTACTAATGACTATCCTGTAGGCATTTTTATACGATTCTCAAGCACTGGATCTACTCTCTATGCATCAAACTATCTTAATCTCATGTATCGTCCGATTCCATGCATTAGATTCTTTAGTTTACTCAACTCAAAGTAAGGTCTTAAGCATCTTGTTAAGGCAGAAAGATATGGTTTGTACTAGGGAAACGCCTATTCCTAGGCCGTTTCCTGGTTACCTTGAAAGGCTAGCATGATTATACGACTCTGAACTCTTACTCCTTCCAGAGGTTAGGAGTTCTTTGGACAAAATGGATGGCCAATCGAAATTGCCCGTGGGATGAAGCTTACATACAATCAATGGTTCGAGAGCTATCCTACATGCTTGGTTCACGTTTTTTAGCCTATAGTTCTGTCATTAGCATGCCCCTAAGTGATTTAGCTACTCATGGATATATAGAGAACAGGAATATAAGATAAAACAGACATGCTTAGAAGGAATTTAAAGACAAAACAGTAAGGGAAAGCAGTAGCAGCAGAAGATGGAAACTGTGAAATGAAGACTTGTAATTTGATTACTTTGATTGTTTGAACGAACAAGGGAAAGCTTAAAGTAAATAATCCAAAGACAGAAAGCAACGAAATGAAGTAGACTAATCACTAAACCAGAAGCGACAACTAAACAATGCTGGAAATTAGAAAGGAAAGACAGAAAGCAGTAAATGGTGCTTGAAAGCCTCGTTGCAGTCGCCTCGAATGAAAGATCAAAAAGGTCAGCCTTGCTTGGATGAATCCAATCGGGAGAGAAGAAGAATCTCCTCTCCTTCCTATCAGATTATCGACTCCAACAGCTGAGCTTCGCAAACCAACAGACGGCAAAGAAAAACAGGAGAAAAGATGGACTGCGAGAAGACTTCTACGCTTTCGGATGATGCTTGAACCTCCGACTTTGACCCCCTTTTATAGTAGTAGTTTGCAGGTGCGTTTGGGCCAAGGAGAACCATCAATCTTCAACGTCGTATATCAGAATGGATGGAGGAGAAAGAACGAATCCCTGAAATCACGGAAATTAACAGAAAAAGATCAGTCAACTTACGGTTTTCACTTGAATAATTGCGGCTTCAGCAATGTTTTCGCAATGCTGTCGCAATGCAGTTTTTTCATTCTTTTCCTTCGGTTTTCAACCCTTTTCTTTCCTATTGTGCATAAGTCCTAATTTAGCTACCTTCTTCTCATTCTCATATTTAAGCATAGGTTTAGGCTAAATGCTATCAAAAACACCTAAAAGTGTACATCTTCTTAAGCTAAATGGGTCCTAAATAAGTCACTTTCAGAGACTTAACACACCCCCAAACTTAAGGTTTTGCTTGTCCTCAAGCAATCTAAGGACTTCCCTAGGCTGCTGTTTCTCCTTCTTTAACCACTTACTAACTCCCCTATACCCCTATCTATAGCACTGCTGTCCTGTGACACACTTCTCAGTGTAAAACTACCCTCTTATCTAGCTTCTTCTGACTTCGCCTGCCTAACACTCCATCTGCTTTTATTAACTTCCTACAACTTATCTATTTGCTTTTGTCATATCATGCCACTATCCCTAAGGTTTCAAATTCTGCCTAGCTTTACCTCAGACTCAGTACATGCTTCTAGCTTTATTTTTAATGTGTCTAGGATTCCTTAGAGTCATGCCAGTCTTAGTATTAACGGTGACAGTAGTACTTTTAAAGAACAACCTAAACCCTGGCATCACTACATTGGATAAACACTCATCTCCCTAAACAACCCTACAAGTTACAACTTTGTGCTCAGCTAATTGAGGATCAGAGTTCTTTTTAAATAGGACATCTAAGCCACAAAGTTATAACTCCTAGGTATACATTCTTCTTCCCTATTCTCTTTTTCTTACTTAGGTGGGGCCTCTCCTTTGGTTGCCTTTTGATGCAATGCCACTTGTGGGTTACACATTTGGCACTGATTACTTAGCAACCTCAGAGAGACCCCCCTCTTTATTCTATTTTTCATTTTTTTTTTTTTTCAGTTCATCATTTTTTGTAAAGGAGAAGAAGAATGCTTATGTTTCTAAGGGAGAGAGGAATGTTCCTAGGCCTAGGATGGCCTCCCCCAAACTTCAACTACTCATTGTCCCCAATGAGTGTCTGAGGTGGCACACCCCCAAACTATCCTAGAAGCATCTAGTCTAAGGTAAAACAAAGAGAATCTAAAGCCCTAGGCATAGACAGAACATTTAAAAGAAAATATCACAGCAGCAGTAAAAAAAAAAACAGACAGTTAAGGGCTTAAAGCTGTGCATGCTGAGCTTTTTAGAGGTTGATTTAAACTAGCAAAGGGTGTCTTATGACATTCATCCAGCATGCTTTTAGATAAGCTATATATGGTAGTCATGATAGCAGCAAAAGATGGAATTTAAACAGATCACAGCCTAGCTAAACAGACAGTCCAAAACATGCTTTCAGTCATAAAAATTGCGGGGACCGCAATTATTTCGCAATCAAGTCAGGGCAGATATAATAGTGATTAAGGCCCCTAAGCATGCTCTTTCCAGTCATTCAAGCTCTTCTAAAAATAAAACAAAACTAACCTACCTAGTCACCTATCATCAGACTATACTAAGCAAGATTAAAAACATAAAACTAAGCATCTAAAACAGATCAAAAGTGGACTAAAAAACAGCCTAATTCACATAGTCTATCAGAAAGCAGAAAATTGTTTTTTTTTTTCTAAGGGAACAGAAATACTCCCTTCAGTGCAATTCAAACCAGCACTCAAACATCTTCATTCTCATCTGGTTGTCGTGGTCGTGGAGGCACCCATGGAGTCAGGAGATTTGTAGGGAAGTCAGGGAAGATGCACCCAAGTTGGTCTGCAACTTCCTTGTCCCTTGCCTGCGCATAAGTGGCCCATTGAGCCATCCTCCTCTGCATATCCATCAGGCATGCCATGGATAGGGACTGATCAGCAGCCAGCCTATCCAGTTCAAACTCCATATTCCCCTTTCTCTTCAGCCTCAGGCTAGCAGGCAGCTCCAAGTGGCCTGTGTAAGCCATCTGCTGCTCCATTCGCTCAGTGGGGACTCCTGCAAGCAAACATAGTTTGGTTATGGTGTTAGGGAAAAACAGTGGTCCCTTACCTTAGCAAGCCGTCAGCACATGTTCTGTAAAGTGTGGGGTCATCCCATATGAATTTCCTTGCTTCATGAAGGAACCTCTTCTTCTCTTGTCCTCCCTTGAAAACTGGTAAAACCTGTGATGCACGGAAGTTAGCAATGTCAGCAAACCAAGGTTCCTCATCGTTATCACGATGAGTCAAAGCAAAGACATGTTCATCAATAAAAGCATCAGAAATTGCGGGCTCCGCAATTTTTTCGCAATTGTGCTGCAATCGAGACAGGTGATCCGCAACCACATTTTCACATCCCTTCTTGTCTCGAATGTCCAAATCAAACTCTTGCAGCAGCAGTACCCACCTAATCAACCTAGGCTTAGCATCAGCCTTCCTCATAAGATACTTCAAGGCAGAATGGTCAGTGTACACAATTGTCCTAGTGCCTACAATATAGTTTCTAAATTTTTAGCAAGCAAACACTACAGCAAGCATCTCTTTCTCAGTAGTTGTATAATTACATTGAGCCTCATTCAAGGTTTTACTAGCATAATAGACAGGGTGTGTTAGCTTGTCAATCTTTTGTCCTAACATCACTCCTACAGCATAGTCACTGGCATCACATAACATCTCAAAGGGAAGATCCCAATTTGGTCCTACTATGATAGGGGCTGTGACTAGTGCTTTCTTAAGGGTGGTCCAAGCTACTACACATTCCTTAGAGAAGATGAATGGCCTATTTAATTCTAGAAGCTCACACAGAGGCTTGGCTATCTTAGAAAAGTCCTTAATGAACCTTCTGTAGAAGCCAGCATGCCCTAAGAAACTTCTAATGGCCTTGACATTCTGGGGCTCTACTAACTTCTCTATGATCTCAATTTTGGCCCTATCGACCTCTACACCTGCCCTCGACACTCTATGACCTAAGACAATCCCCTCATCTACCATGAAGTGACACTTTTCCCAATTAAGGACTAAGTTAGTCTCTTCACATCTAGCCAAGACTTGTCCTAAATTATCTAGACAGTTGGTGAATGAATCCCCAAAGACTGAGAAGTCATCCATGAATATTTCTATCATGGACTCATCCAACTCAGAGAAGATTGCCATCATGCACCTTTGGAAAGTTGCCGGTGCATTACATAAGCCAAAAGGCATTCTGCGAAAGGCAAAAGTCCCAAAAGGGCAAGTGAAGGTAGTCTTCTCTTGGTCCTTAGGGTCTATAGTAATCTGATTATAGCCAGAATAACCATCTAAGAAACAATAGTAGGCTCTACCAGCTATTCTGTCTAACATCTGGTCAATGAACGGTAGAGGGAAGTGGTCTTTTTTAGTTTCTTTATTTAATTTCCTGTAATCCATGCACACTCTCCATCCTGTGACAGTCCTAGTTGGAATCAGTTCGTTGTTCTCATTGACTACCACAGTCATCCCACCCTTTTTAGGTACACACTGTATAGGGCTCACCCACTGACTACTAGCTATGGGGAAGATCACACCAGCATCTAACCATTTTATTATTTCTTTCTTAACTACCTCTTTCATAGAGGGATTCAGCCTACGTTGGTGATCTACTCTAGGGGTGTGCTCTTCCTCTAGTATAATTTTATGCATACAATAAGAATGACTAATGCCTCTAATATCAGCAATAGTCCATGCAATAGCCTTCCTATGTTGCTTAAGCAGTAAAATCAGTTCAACCTCGTGCTTTGCACTTAATTTAGACGAGATGATAACAGGCAGAGTTTCATTACTCCCTAAATATGCATACTTGAGGTGAGTGGGTAGTGGTTTCAGTTCTAAAACAGGTGGATGCTCAATGGATGGCTTTAAAGGATTCACAGATCTATCAGTTAGGTCTATATTCATACATGCATGTTGTGGTTTATCTACAGGCATATCCATTATGTCAGATACATTCAAGTCAGCTACATCTAATTGTACATATTCATTAGCATGCTTAGTTAATAGTACATGCTCCAATTGTTCCTCCATCAAGGAGTCTACTACGTCCATGCTAGCACAGGATTCAAGGTCAGAGGGATACCTTAAAGCTTTATACACACTAAATTTCACCTCTTCATCATGAACCCTCATAGTGAGCTCACCTTTTTGGACGTCTATAAGTGCCCTACCTGTGGCTAGAAATGGTCTGCCTAGCAGGATGGGGACCTCCTTGTCTACTTCATAATCCAGGATAATGAAATCTGCAAGGAAAATAAATTTGTCAACTTTCACTAGAATATCCTCGATCTTACCTTCAGGGTATGCGATGGATCTGTCTGCTAGTTGTAAAGTAACAGTGGTTGGACGTGCTTCTCCTATTCCTAACTGGCGGAATAGTGATAGGGGCATGAGGTTTATGCTGGCTCCCAGGTCACAAAGCGCTCTGCCCACGTGCTTGCCTCCAAGTTCTACAGGTAAGGTGAAGGAACCAGGATCCTTCTCCTTCTTAGGCAGCTTGTTTTGGAGTATGGCACTGCACTCCTCAGTGAGGTTTACTGTTTCAAACTCACCAATTATTTTTTTGTTAGTAATAATGTCCTTCAAAAACTTTACATAGGAAGGCATAGACTGTAAAACTTCTACAAAAGGAATGTTGACATGCACTTGCTTAAGAATTTCTAAGAATTTATTAAAATGCACTTCCTGTTCCTGCTTCTTCTTAAGCCTTCGAGGATATGGAGGTGGTGGCACATATGCAGGCACGTCAGGGCGCCTTAGGATAGGTGGAGGCCTTGGAATTTCTTCTATCTCCTCAACAATTGGCTCTAGCCTGGCTCCTGATGTGCTAGTTGGTGGTGGACCTTGGTTTGGCAGAGCCTCCAGTGGAGCACTAGACTCAGTGTTCTCTACTCTCTTTGGTGTGTCCTTTGTGTTGCTCACCAATGGTCGGCCACTTCTAAGTTCAATTGCTTGAACTTGTTCTTTACCATCTCTCCTTGGTACTTCAGTGTCAGCAGGGAGCCTACCTTGGGGCCTACTCTTGAGTTCGTTGGCTAATTGGCCTATTTGGTTCTCTAGGCTCCTAAGAGTGGCTTGCTGGCTTTGAAGAGTAGCATCATTCTTAGCTATGTATTCCTTGAGTAAGTTTTCTACAGAAGATCCTACAGGTTGGTTGTATGGTTTTTGATACATTGATTGGTTATGTTGGGGAGTGAAACCAGGTGTTCCACTCGGTCTAGGTTGGTTAGGATTTTGGTTAGCATTCTGCTGGCCACCCCATGACAGGTTTGGGTGGTTCCTCCAACCAGGGTTGTAAGTATTGGAATAGGGGTTGTTCCTAGGCTGCTGCTGGCTTCCAATGTAGCAGACTGAGGCTGGATTCCCAGGGCAGTATTCATACAGGTGCCCTTCCCCACAGAATCCACACACAAGTGTCTCACCTTGACTTGGTTGGGTGCCCATTGACATGGCGGTGGCGGTGTTGACACTTGTTTGGAGATTGGCTTGAGCCATTTGCTTAACTAGGTTGGTCAGGGCATTTATTTGGGTGCTCATTGCACTTAGAGCATCCTTGTCTTGAGCCCTAGTTGGCTCAACTGGATCATCTGACCACCTACAGTGAGATGCTGAGATCTTCTCCAAGATCTCATAGGCCTCGTTGTAACTCTTGGACAACATGGAACCACCAGCAGATGAATTTAAGACTTGCCTAGTGCTGGGGTTGCATCCTTTGAAAAAGACCTCTATTTGGATACACCATGGGATGCCATGATGTGGACATTTAAGAAGAAGGTCTTTGAACCTTGTCCAAGCTTCGTGAAGAGATTCATTATCAGCTTGTTTGAATTTAACTATGTCATCACGAAAGGTAGAATTCCTATCAGGTGGGAAGTATTTGACTAGGAATTTTTCTGCTAAATCTGTCCAATTAAGGACAGATCCAGAGGGTAATGAGTTCAACCATGTTTTGGCTTTGTCCCTCAAAGAGTAAGGGAACAAGTATAGCCTCAAAGCTTCTTGGGACACTCCAGGGATGATAAAGGTATCACTGACTCCTAAGAAGTTTCTAAGATGGTTGTGGGGGTCCTCATTTTCTATTCCAAAGAATTGTCCCACAGTGGACAGCATTTGGAACATCACTGGCTTTAACTCGAATGAGTTGGCAGTGATCTCAGGACGGATTATGCTGGGGTTCAGCTCCCCAGGCATAGGTACTAAATATGAAAGAATGGCACTATTCTTGTCATTCGCTATTTCGATGGGGTTGCGAATGACAGGTACCTGATTTGGAACTATCTCTTCCATTTCTTCGATTTCAGGTATGATAGGAGGTTGTTTAAAAAGACGTTTCTTGGCTTTATTTCTGGCTTTAAATAGTCTCTCGGGCTCAGGATTGAACTCTAGATCTCTATTTGAAAGCTCACTCATAAACTAACCCAATAGTACCTGCAAAAGAAATGAAACAGATCAGCTTCAATAAGCAATAAACTTGTTTTTTCAAACTTAACAAACTTCGTTTTCACTTAAAATAAGTCCCCGGCAGCGGCGCCAAAAACTTGTTGCGTGCTCAATGTGTTAATAAGAATAAGCAATAAGAGAGAGAGAGAGCACTCAGAACATGCAAGCATACATGATCTTATAGCAAGTAGTAAGTATATTTCATTCGTTTTTCCCACAGAGACTTATTTTAGCTATTCGCGAAGTGTTTTGTTAAGAAAGAAGGGGTGGATTTGATGGGATAAAATTGGTTTTTAATTGTCTAATTTTTGCTGAATGTATAAAGGAATGTAACATAAACAAATGCAAGTTGAAATTAGACTCAAAGGACAAGAGATGGAATTAATAAACGAAGAAGAAAACAACTAAACAGAATGGTAACTTAGCAGAATTGCGGATACCGCAATGTTATCGCAATTGTAAAAACAGTAAAAGTGTGTGAAATGGAGAATTAAGGGCTACTAATGACTATCCTGTAGGCATTTTTATACGATTCTCAAGCACTGGATCTACTCTCTATGCATCAAACTATCTTAATCTCATGTATCGTCTGATTCCATGCATTAGATTCTTTAGTTTACTCAACTCAAAGTAAGGTCTTAAGCATCTTGTTAAGGCAGAAAGATATGGTTTGTACTAGGGAAACGCCTATTCCTAGGCCGTTTCCTGGTTACCTTGAAAGGCTAGCATGATTATACGACTCTGAACTCTTACTCCTTCCAGAGGTTAGGAGTTCTTTGGACAAAATGGATGGCCAATCGAAATTGCCCGTGGGATGAAGCTTACATACAATCAATGGTTCGAGAGCTATCCTACATGCTTGGTTCACGTTTTTTAGCCTATAGTTCTGTCATTAGCATGCCCCTAAGTGATTTAGCTACTCATGGATATATAGAGAACAGGAATATAAGATAAAACAGACATGCTTAGAAGGAATTTAAAGACAAAACAGTAAGGGAAAGCAGTAGCAGCAGAAGATGGAAACTGTGAAATGAAGACTTGTAATTTGATTACTTTGATTGTTTGAACGAACAAGGGAAAGCTTAAAGTAAATAATCCAAAGACAGAAAGCAACGAAATGAAGTAGACTAATCACTAAACCAGAAGCGACAACTAAACAATGCTGGAAATTAGAAAGGAAAGTAAGAAAGCAGTAAATGGTGCTTGAAAGCCTCGTTGCAGTCGCCTCGAATGAAGGATCAAAAAGGTCAGCCTTGCTTGGATGAATCCAATCGGGAGAGAAGAAGAATCTCCTCTCCTTCCTATCAGATTATCGACTCCAACAGCTGAGCTTCGCAAACCAACAGACGGCAAAGAAAAACAGGAGAAAAGATGGACTGCGAGAAGACTTCTACGCTTTCGGATGATGCTTGAACCTCCGACTTTGACCCCCTTTTATAGTAGTTTGCAGGTGCGTTTGGGCCAAGGAGAACCATCAATCTTCAACGTCGTATATCAGAATGGATGGAGGAGAAAGAACGAATCCCTGAAATCACGGAAATTAACAGAAAAAGATCAGTCAACTTACGGTTTTCACTTGAATAATTGCGGCTTCAGCAATGTTTTCGCAATGCTGTCGCAATGCAGTTTTTTCATTCTTTTCCTTCGGTTTTCAACCCTTTTCTTTCCTATTGTGCATAAGTCCTAATTTAGCTACCTTCTTCTCATTCTCATATTTAAGCATAGGTTTAGGCTAAATCCTATCAAAAACACCTAAAAGTGTACATCTTCTTAAGCTAAATGGGTCCTAAATAAGTCACTTTCAGAGACTTAACAATCACCACGTGGCAGGACATGAAGCGGGTATTTCTGGAAAAATACTTCCCCGCATCCTTGGCCACGACCTGCGAAAGAGAATTTACGGGATCACCCAGGACGTGGGTGAGTCCCTGCACGAATACTGGGAACGTTTTGGGCGCCTGTGCGCAAGCTTCCCACACCATCAGATTGCCGACCAATTGCTGATACAGTATTTCTATGAGGGGATGACGCCCCACGATCAGCAAATGATTGACGTAGCGAGCGGCGGGGCCTTGATCGACAAGACCCCGGTTGAGGCCAAACAGCTTATAGCAAACATGGCAACAAACTCGCAGCAGTTTGGTATTCGGGGGCAAGGACAAGTCCATAGTGTGACCCAGAGCCATGAACTGATTGAGATGAAGGCCCAAGTGGCCGAGATCGGAAGTATGTTGAAGAAGATTGTTGGAGGAACCCGCGAGGCGGAGGAGGTGAATGCGATCGGGGGGTACGCTTCCAACCCGAGGAAGTATGACCCATATTCAAACACTTATAACCCCGGTTGGCGCGATCACCCCATCTTTAGCTATGGGAACAGGGAAGGACAATCTCGCTTCCAAGGCCAGTCTCAGGATAGGCCTAACCCTTCCACCCAGGCTCAAGCCTCGAGCTCCTCCAGCTCATTAGAAGAAATGGTGAGAACCATTGTCACGAGCACCAGCCAGTTTAAAAAAGGAGCTCGAGAAGAGCTTAATTCTCACAAGGCCGAGCTGCAGAATTTAAACAAGCAGCTGACACAAATGGCGGTGTCAATCAGTAAGATCGAGAGCAAGAGCTCAGGGAAGCTTCCTTCCCAAACCACGGTCAACTCATGTGAGAACGTGAGTGCTATTCAGCTGAGAAGTGGAAAGTCACTTTCCACCAGAGTAGTGAAGGAAGTTAGGGACAGCCTGAACAAGTCCGCCCCACCTGCTCCCGAGAATCTGAATGAGAAAAAAGAAGAGAAGGTCAGTGTACCAGAGGAAGTTGTCAGAGCACCCTTCCCGGGTAGGCTTGCGAAGCCTACTTTGGAATCCGATGATGAGGAGGTCCTTCGTACCTTCCAAAAGGTGATGGTCAACATCCCGCTCCTAGAGGCAGTCAGTCAAGTGCCAAAGTACGCCAAATTTTTAAGGAGCTGGTGCACAAAGAAAAGGAAGTCTAGAGGGACTGAGAAGAGAAAAGAGAACGTTTCTGCGATCCTCCCAGGTACGTTGCCCGCCAAGTGCAACGATCCAGGTAACTTTACTATTCTTTGTATGATAGGTAGTAAGGTAGTTAGAAATGCCATGCTAGACTTAGGAGCTTCTGTGAACGTTATGTCTTATGCTTTGTTTCTTGATTTGAACTTAAATGAACTGCATGAGTGTAACGTGACTGTCCAGTTAGCTAATGGGTCGAGCGTATGTCCTAGAGGGAAAGTGGAAGATGTTCTTGTTAGGGTAGGTGATATGATGTTCCCCGCTGATTTCCTTGTTCTAGATATGAATGAAAAGTAATTGCATGCTTCGTCCTCTATGTTGTTAGGACGCCCTTTCCTTAAGACCGCTAGGGTCAAAATCGATGTGTTTAAGGGCGTCGTTTCTTTAGAGTTTGATGATATTTTGCATGAGTTCTCATTATTTGAAAGGAAGTCTGCTGAGAATGTTTCTATGGTTGAGCATGACGAGAATGGGAGTCTACCCTCGCGCTTGAGGGATGGTTCCCATGTCTCGGTTAAAAAGTCTGATTTGAATTTGATGGATGATACTGCTGTGTTTTGCACTAATAACTCTGATATTCACGTGCTTGAGGCACGAAGAGTGCAAATTGTTTCAAATGTTGATTGCAGGAAAAGTGTGGATGCGGACAAGTCTGGATCGTCCCCCGCACTTACAGATTATGGATGAGTCTGTGGAGAGAATTCAGTCGAGCAAACGACTTTAAAAATTCTGCGCTTCTCGGAGGCACCCGAGCGATGAACTGTTTTTCATGTTTTAGTTTAGTTGCTGTTTAAGAGCTTTTTTTTTATTACTTTGATTGCTGTTTTTTTTTAGGAATCGAGGAAGAGAAGAAAATTTTGGGCTTCGATGTATGTGTGATGGATATGCATGTGTAGTCTGTTGAGAAGTGTTATATCAATATTGAAGTGCTTGGGACTCTGTTTACTGTTTTCTGACGATGATAACCTAGGAAATGCATGTTGGAAATCTGAGCACGTACATAATCTAGTTTTTGCATGAGTTTTGCACTTATTAGGTTCATGTCAAAAATTTTAAAAAAATTTATGTTGCTCCCTTGCATCTATCGAGCACTTAGCAACCTCCTCTTAGATTCCGTAGGCTTTGTAAATCGCATGTTGCACTAATTCTCGTTGTCACCCCGAAAGGCACCCTTAGGTAGCTTGTTGCATGAGAGTTAGTAGTTGGTTAATTGAGATAGCGTATGCTAAGCCTAATGTAAAAAAAATAGAAAAGCATGTTTGATAGAAAAATCCTCTCGAGGCGCTCCTCTTCTTATTAGCGCGCTTAAGAAGTGAGCGTTAGTCCTTAAAAACGTGAAGCTTTGGCCAAAGTTTGACGTGTTAGTGTTGGGTTTTATGTCCTAACACTCGTGTTTTGTAAACATTGTAAATGTAATTTGTCTATTAACGCAATAAAGAGTTATTGAGGTTTATTCAGTAAAAGTGTTTATTGAATATAGTGAAACGTGTTTGCATTAACCTGTACCAATAACAACACCCTTGGCTGAATATGAGTACTTGAGCTTCATGTATGACATGATTGTGGGTCAAGCTCAAGTAGTCAGTCAAAACGGTCTATAGTATACGGATAAGGCCGGGTACCTTATTCTGGTAACACTATTGGATGCGGCTCGCTTTGTATTGTACAAAACGATGTGATCCGAATCGTTTCACATGGAGATGTGCGAGCGGGGGCGTTCTATGCAAAGAGTTTGCATTAGACAGAACCACGATAAAGTCGCTTTCTCTTTATAACACCGTTTACTGGTAAGACCGACTTTATCACTTTTGATGACCTAAGGTAACTCGTTCTTAATCCTGAGCTTGCTATGAACTCCTGTTTATTCGAGAGTATCGTTAGAGTTGTATGGGTGAGAGTGGCAGGTCACCCGCTCAATAAGCCTACCAACTTGGGGATAAACTCGAATACGTAGCTGGGGACATAGTCTAGTGTTGCGTGCTCAATGTTTAAAAGAAATATGCAATGATAGAGCACTCAGAACATGCAAGCATACATGATCTTGTAGCAAGTAATAAGTATTTTTTCATTCGATTTCCCACACAGATTTATTCTTAGTTACTTACGAAGTGTTTTGTTAAGTGAGAATGAGTGGATTAAATGGGGTAGATTTGGTTTTAAAGTGCCTAATTACTAAGGAATATGTAAAGGATGGAAGCATAAATAAGTGCAAGTAAATGATAAACTCAAATGTAAAGAGAAGAGATTGATAAACGAAGAGAAAAATGACTAAGGTAAAATTTCAACTAACGGAATTGCGGAAACAGCAATTATTTCGCAATGTTCTTAACAGCAATTTGTGTGTAAAGTGTGGAAACAAGGGCTACTAACAACTCATCTATAGGCTTTTTCTTACGATTCTCAAGCAGTAGATCAACTCACCATGCATCAAACTAACTCATTCTCATGTATCTTCCGATTTCATGCATTAGATTCTTCAGTTTACTCATGTCCAAGTAAGGTCTTAAGCATCTTGTTAAAACAGTAAGTTGTGATTTGTACTAGGAAAACGCCTATTCCTAGGCCGTTTTCTGGCTACCTTGAGAGGCTAGCATGAGTGTATGACTCTGAACTCTTACTCCTTCCAGAGGTTAGGAGTTCTTTGGACAAGATGGATGGCCAATCGAAATTGCCCGTGGGATGAAGCTTACATACATTCAATGCAATCGAGAGCTATCCTACATGCTTGATTCACGTGTTTCTACCTATAGATTTGTCATTAGCATACCCTTATGTGATTTAGTTACTCATGGATGAAGGTGGAATGGAAGAAGTAGATGAAGATGACATGCTTAACAGAATACTAAAGACAAAACAGAAGTAAACGACAGTAGGCAAAGAAGGTAAAGAACTTGCGAAGTGATGAATTGTGCGTTGATTAACCAATCGTTTGAACTAAAGAAATGATGACTTGGAATAACTAAAGTAAAACAGAAAGCAACGAAATGGAATAGAGTAGCAAACTAAAAGGGAAATAACAACAAACAGTAATGGAAATGGAAAGCTGAAGCAGAAAGCAGTAAAGCTGTGCGTGATCTTCTCGTTGCGAACGCCTCGACTGAAGGGTGAAAGGAAGCCTTGCTTGGATGAATCTAATTAGAAGAGAAGATAGATCTTCTCTCCTTCCTATCAGATTGTCGACTCCAACAGCTGAACCTTTCAAACCAACAGACGGAAGAGAGAAAAAGAGTGGAAGAAGCTGCGTTGAACTGAGAAGTCTACGCTGTGCGAGTGTGTTTCAACCTTCCATCTTGACCCCCTGTTATAGTGTTCTGCAGGTACGATTGGGCCAAGGAGAACCATCCATTCTCAACGTCGTACTTCTACGTGGCTGCAGGAGAAAGAATGGATCCCTGAAAGGTCGGAACAAAACAGAAAATAGTTAGACAACTTACGGATTTCACTTAAAACATTGCGGTTTTAGCAATGTTTCCGCAATGCTTCCGCAATGCACAATTTTCATTCCTTTAACTTCGTTTTTGGTTCTTTTTCTTTCCTTTTGTATACAAGTCCTAATTTAGCTTCATTCTTCTAATTCTCATATATAAGCACCAGTTCAAGCTAAATCCTACCAAAAACACTTACAAATGCACAACTTCCTATCACAAATAAGTCCTAAAATAGTCACTTTTGGAGACGTAACACACCCCCAACCTTAAGGTTTTGCTCGTCCTCGAGCAATCTAAGGACTTACTTAGGCTGCTGTTAACCTCTCTCTAACTACTTACTGACTCCCCTAAGTTCCTTATCTACAGCAAAGCTGTCCTGTGACACACTTCTAAGCTTAAAACTAACTTCTCATTTTGCTTCTTCTGACTTCGCACGCCTTATGATCCTACTGTTTTATTTAACTTCCCACAACTGACCTATTTGCTTCTGTCATATAGTGCAACTATCCCTACAGTTTCAAATTCTACCTAGCTTTACCCCAGACTCAGTACATGCTTCTACTGCTTCAGCTTTTGAGCTGCCTAGAATTTCTTAGAGTCATGCCAGTCTTAGTACAAACCAGTGACAGTAGTACATTCATAGAACAAACTAAACCCTGACATCACTACATTGGATAGACATTCATCTCCTTAGACAAACCTAAAAGCTACAACCTTGTGCTTAGCTAATTGAGGATCAGAGTTCTTTTTATTCAGGACATCTAAGCCACAAAGCTGCAACTCCTAGGCATACATTCTTCTTCCTTAGTTCTTCCTTTTTCTTTCTTTCTTTGGGGGCCTCTCCTTTGGTTTCCTTTTGATGCAATGCCACTTGTGGGTTACACACATGGCACTGATTACTCAGCAACTTAAAGAGAGACACCTCTTTTATTCTTTTTTCGTTTTTTTCTTTTTCAGTTCATCATTTTTGCAAAGGAGAAGAAGAATGCTTATGTCTAAAGGGAGAGAGGACGTTCCAGCAGCTATTTTCACCATGGGAGGGGCTAGGAAGCTAGGATTGAAGCCATCCCACACCACACAAGTCATGAGTGAGTAGTTTTACCATTTTTGGCTCGGGATTGTAAAGGAGAAATGTAGTTTGAACTCTTGGTGAGGTTGTAGAATTGAAATTTTGAATTGGTTGGATAATTTATTGAATTGAGTTCTATTTCTTAGCTTAATCTATGAGCATGTTTGAATGATTTAGGACTAGGCACCCTTGATTTGGAGCATGTTTCATTCGTTAAAGGATTTGATGTCGTGCCTCTCTGATGCACCAAGTAACAAGGATTAACGACACCCTTGAGCGTATTGGCGTCCTTGCGCTCTTGGTGATCGTTCTTCCCGAATTAGAATTCCAAATCGACACACTAATTTCGCGTCCAAATTAGATAGTTGTCACAGTTAGCTCGTTGCTATCGACCGGTCTTGGGAGAGCGTTGGCCGCCAATGTCCGATCGATATGCTTGATTAGCATGATTAATTATGTCTAATTAATTCCATGGAGCATGTCTGAGTTATTTAATTAATTTTAGACGAGCTGTGTATTCGTTAAATAATTCAGCCTTTATACTCGTCAACCTATGATCCAAGAGGCATGCTAAATTTATTCCCGATCGTCCCGAGTCGAAAACTCCGTTAGCTAAATTTTCCATTGCATTGTTCCCTCTTAGTGAATTAAAAACCAACAAATTCTCCCCTATTTCATTTACTTTAATAGTTTGCAAATTTAATTAAGATTAAGTCAAGTTACCTTAATTCCCTGTGGATCGACCCCGTTGCCGCTACTCTACTAATAGTTTAGTGAATTCGGGCAAATATAAATTCATTTTGGCGGGTCTCGACAACCCGATGATTGGCGATAGTTCAATAATATCGTTACCAGCCGTCTCGTAAGATGGACGACCACTCCCTTGACTCTCCACAGTGGGAGTCTTTTCCTTGATTGGTGCGTCTTCGACAGTCATCTTCCACTTTCTCTTCTTGGGCGTTCCTGCTGGTTCAGATGGACCAGCAGGGATTTCGGTCACCACCTTCCACTTCTTCTTGCGGATAGGAAGCTTGGGAGGTCGTTCGGGTCGCGCAGCTTCGGCGTCTGCCAAGGCAAGTAGTGCCTCCCTCGCAGCTGCCTCTGCGTCGCTCGCCTTCTTCTTGGAAGCAGATCTTTCAGCCCGTGTAAGCACCATTGTCGAATCGGAGAAATCTGAAAAGAGGAATTGCAGAGGAAGAAGAAGATAGTTTTCTTGAAGTTCATAGAATGAAGGAAGCGTACGGGCCAAAGCTGTTCTAACGGCTATTTGTAATCAAGTGAATCCCAATGGCCATTTCTGTTGCGGTTTCAGCAAATCCACCGCAATTAAATGGCCGTTGGAGATTTTCTTGATTTAAATGCCAAGATTCTCATAACTTAATCTTCGATTCGGCCCGATATCTTCCCCGATTCTTTACCCTTGATTCATCTCCTAGATTTCCTCTTTTGATCCCCTATAAAAAACGTACAAAATTAACAACAAATTCGTAATAAAAATCACCCATAAACATACAAAAATAACAACCGAAGAAATAAGAACAGCAAAAATAAACTAAGGCATAACCTCGCATGGACGAGCACAGTAATCACTCGTCCTCTCTCGATTTGGCTCTCAAGTTTCAGATAAGAGGAAGGCCGAGAGAGTCTTCACATCTCCTTCCTCGTAGTAATGCTTCAAACGTGCACCATTGACCATGAACGGTTGCCCGTGGTGCAGGTTCCTAAGTTTGCACCATTTCTATTGCACCATGAACAAACACATTAGTTATAACGAAAGGACCTGACCATCTGGACTTAAGTTTTCCTGGAAATAATCTCAACCTTGAGTTAAATAACAAGACAAGCTGGCCTTTCTTAAAGTCCTTAATCCTAAGTCTACTGTCATGCCAAATCTTAGTTTTTTCCTTGTACATTTTGGCATTTTCATAGGACATATGTCTCAGCTCATCAAGCTCATGTAATTGCAGAGACCGCAATGTTCCCGCATCGGTCACGCAATAATTCAGCTCTTTTAGGGCCCAAAATGCTTTGATTTCCAATTCGAATGGTAAGTGACATGCTTTGCCATACACAAGTCTATAAGGAGACATACCTAGGGGTGTCTTATATGCAGTCTTATATGCCCAAAGTGCATCCTCTAATTTAAACGACCAATCTTTTCTATTGGGTTTGACCACTTTTTCAAGTATGTTTTTAATCTCCCTATTCGATATTTCAGCTTGTCCATTCGAATGTGGATGATAAGGGGTAGCTACTCTATGTCTAACATTGTACTTAGCCAACACTTTTTCCATAGCTTTATTAATAAAGTGAGTCCCTTCATCACTATTTATAGCACGAGGTGTACCAAACCTAGTAAAGATATGTCTATTAAGGAACTTAATGACTGTTTTGGCATCATTTGTTGGACATGCTATGGCTTCTACCCATTTAGATACATAGTCTACAGCTACAAGTATGTAAAGGTTACCTGCTGACGGGGGGAATGGTCCCATGAAGTCAATGCCCCACACATCAAAGAGCTCCAACTCTAAGATGTAAGTGAGAGGCATCTCATCCTTCCGACTAAGGTTACCCGTTCTCTGGCATTCATTGCAGCTGTGTGCATGGTCGTGGGCATCTTTGAAGATCGTGGGCCAATAGTAGCCACTTTGGAACACCTTTGCAGCTGTTCTTTGGCCACCAAAGTGTCCACCATAGGGAGATGTATGGCAGTGCTGCAGCACAGACTTCGCTTCAGCAGCTGACACACACTTCCTCAGCAACCCATCTGCACATGTCTTGTAGAGTGTAGGATCGTCCCAGATGAACTTCCTAGCTTCATGTAGGAACCTCTTCTTCTCTTGTCCCCCCTTGAAAGTTGGTAATACCTGCGAGGCAAGGAAGTTAGCAATGTCAGCAAACCAAGGTTCCTCATCGTTATCATGATGAGTTAATACAAAGACATGTTCATCAATAAAGGCATCAGAAATTGCGGTTTCCGCAATTTTATCGCAATTATGCTGCAATCTAGAAAGATGATCCGCAACTACATTTTTGCATCCTTTCTTATCTCTAATGTCTAGATCAAACTCTTGCAGCAAGAATACCCATCTAATTAACCTAGGCTTAGCATCAGCCTTCCTCATAAGGTATTTGAGTGCAGAGTGATCGGTATACACAATGGTCCTAGTGCTTACAATGTAATTCCTAAACTTCTCACAGGCAAACACTACAGCTAGCATTTCCTTTTCCGTGGTTGTGTAATTACATTGTGCCTCATTCAGTGTCTTACTAGCATAATATACAGGATGTGTTAGTTTGTCAATCTTTTGTCCTAGCATAACCCCTAATGCATAGTCACTTGCATCACATAACATCTCAAATGGGAGGTCCCAATTTGGTCCTACTATAATAGGTGCTTTGACTAATGCTTCCTTAAGGGTTGTCCAGGCTAAGAAACATTTCTTTGAGAAGATAAATGGCTTATTAATGAACCTTCTATAGAAACCTGCGTGTCCTAGGAAACTTCTAATAGCTTTTACATTTTGAGGTTCCACTAGCTTCTCTATTATTTCAATCTTGGCGCTATCGACCTCCACTCCTGCTCTAGACACTCTATGACCTAGGACTATTCCTTCTTCCACCATGAAGTGGCATGTTTCCCAATTAAGGTCTAGGTTGGTCTCCTCACACCTAGCTAGGACTTGTCCTAAGTTCTCTAAACAGTTTGTAAAAGAATCACCAAAGACTGAGAAGTCATCCAGAAATATCTCTATCATGGATTCATCTAAGTCAGAGAAAATGGCCAACATGCACCTTTGGAATGTTGTTGGTGCATTGCATAAGCCAAAAGGCATTCTGCGAAAAGCAAACGTTCCAAAGGGACATGTGAAGGTTGTTTTCTCCTGGTCCACAGGGTCTATGGTGATTTGGTTATATCCAGAATAACCATCTAGAAAGCAGTAGTAGGCTCGGCCAACTATTCTATCTAACATCTGGTCTATGAATGGTAAAGGAAAGTGATCTTTTTTTGTTTCTTTATTCAATTTTCTATAGTCCATACAGACTCTCCATCCTGTAATAGTTCTAGTTGGAATCAGTTCATTGCTCTCATTCACTACTACAGTCACCCCCCCCCCCCCCTTCTTAGGTACACATTGTATTGGACTCACCCACTGACTACTAGCTATAGGGAAGATTACACCTGCATCTAACCATTTTATTATCTCTTTTTTAACTACCTCCTTCATGGAGGGGTTCAACCTACGCTGGTAATCTACTCGGGGTGTATGCTCTTCTTCCAATATTATCTTATGCATGCAGTAAGAAGGGCTAATACCTCTAATGTCAGCAATCGTCCATGCAATAGCCTTTTTATGTTGCTTAAGCAATAATATCAACTCAATTTCATGCTTTTCACTTAGTTTGGACGAAATAATAACAGGCAAAGTATCATCACTCCCTAGATATGCATACTTAAGATGTTCAGGCAGTGGTTTTAATTCTAAGATAGGTGGATGCTCAATGGATGGTTTCAATGGATTCATGGATCTTTCGGTCAAGTCACTGGTCATACAAACATGCTGAGGTTTATCCACATGTATATCCATTATTTCAGAAATATTTAAATCAGTTACATCTAATTGTACATAATCATTGGCATGCTTAATCAGTAGTTCATGCTCAAGCTGTTCTTCCATTAGTGAATCTACTATGTCCATACTTGCACAAGATTCAGAGTCAGAAGGATACCTTAGTGCTTTAAAGACACTAAACTTAACCTCCTCATCATGAACCCTCATGGTGAGCTCACCTTTCTGGACATCAATCAAAGCCCTACCTGTGGCTAGAAATGGTCTGCCTAATAGGATGGGGACCTCCTTGTCTGCTTCATAATCCAGAATGATGAATTCTGCAAGAAAAATGAACTTGTCAACCTTGACAAGAATATCCTCTATCTTACCCTCAGGGTAGGCTATGGATCTGTCTGCCAACTGCAAGGTGACAGTGGTAGGACGTGCTTCTCCTATTCCAAGCTGACGGAATAGTGATAGGGGCATGAGGTTTATGCTGGCTCCCAGGTCACAAAGAGCTCTGCCCACGTGCTTGCCTCCCAACTCCACTGGTAAGGTGAAGGAACCAGGATCCTTCTCCTTCTTTGGTAGCTTGTTTTGGAGTATAGCACTGCACTCCTCAGTGAGATTCACTGTTTCAAATTCACCAATAATTTTCTTGTTAGTAATTATATCCTTCAAAAACTTAACATAAGAAGGCATAGATTGCAAAACCTCTACAAAAGGAATATTAACATGCACTTGTTTTAGAATTTCTAAAAATTTATTAAAGTGCACTTCCTGTTCTTGTTTTTTCTTTAGCCTTCTAGGGAATGGAGGTGGTGGCACATATGTAGGCACTTCAGGTCGCCTCAGGACAGGTGGAGGCCTTGGAATTTCTTCTAGTTCCTCTATGATGGGTTCCAGCCTCACCCTTGATGTGCTTGTTGGTGGTTGACCTTGGTTTGGCAGAGAATCCAGTGGAGCACTAGACTCTTCATTCTCTACTCTCTTTGGTGTGTCTCTGGTGTTGCTCACCAATGGTCTCGCACTTCGAAGTTCAATTGCTTGAACCTGCTCTTTACCATCCCTTCTAGGCACTTCAGTGCCAGCAGGCAATCTACCTTGGGGCCTATTTTTGAGTTCATTGGCTAATTGCCCTATTTGGTTCTCTAGGCTCCTAAGGGTAGCTTGCTGACTTTGTAGAGTGACATCATTCTTTGCAATGTACTCCTTAAGTAGATTTTCTACAGATGACCCTATTGGTTGGTTATATGGTTTTTGATACATGGATTGGTTATTTTGGGGAGTGAAACCAGGTGTTCCACTCGGCCTTGGTTGGTTTTGATTTTGTTTAGTGTTCTGTTGGCCACCCCAAGAAAGATTTGGGTGGTTCCTCCAACCAGGATTGTAAGTGTTAGAGTAGGGGTTGTTCCTAGGCTGCTGTTGGCTTCCAACATAGCAGACTGAGGCTGGATTCCCAGGGCAGTATTCATACAGGTGCCCTTCCCCACAGAATCCACAGATAAGTGTCTCACCTTGACTTGTTTGTGCCCCCATTGAGATGGCTGCTGCGGTGTTGAGACTGGATTGGAGATTGGTTTGAGCCATTTGCTTGACTAGGTTGGTCAGGGCGTTTATTTGGTTGCTCATTGCACTCAGAGCATCCTTGTCTTGAGCTCTCCTAGGCTCAACCGGATCATCTGACCACCTACAGTGAGATGCTGAGATCTTCTCCAAGATCTCATAGGCTTCATTGTAGCTTTTCGAAAGCATGGAACCACCAGCTGACGAATTCAGCACTTGCCTAGTGCTGGGGTTGCATCCTTTGAAAAAGACTTCTATTTGGATACACCATGGGATGCCATGGTGTGGACATTTAAGCAGAAGGTCCTTGAACCTTGTCCAAGCTTCGTGAAGAGACTCATTTTCAGCTTGTTTTAACTTAATAATGTCATCACGAAAGTTTGAATTCCTATCAAGTGGAATGTATTTGACTAGGAATTTCTCAGCCAGATCTGTCCAATTGACAACTGATCCGGAAGGTAATGAGTTTAACCACGTTTTGGCTTTATCTCTTAATGAGTAAGGGAAGAGGTAAAGCCTCGAAGCTTCTTGGGAAACTCCAGGGATAAGGAAGGTATCACTTACTCCTAGGAAGTTTCTTAGATGGTTGTGGGGGTCCTCATTTTCCACTCCAAAGAATTGTCCCACAGTGGACAACATTTGGAACATTACTGACTTTAACTCGAATGAGTTGGCAGTAATTTCATGGCGTATTATGCTTGGGTTTAGCTCCCCAGGCATGGGAACTAGGTAAGAGAGAATGGCACTATCCTTGTCATTCGCTATTTCGATGGGGTTGCGAATGGTAGGTGCTGGATTTGGGTTTGTTCTATCCATTTCTATTTGAGAGAATTGTGATGACTCAGTAGAGTCAGCAACGTTTGGAGGTATAAGGGGTTGGTTGAAGAGACGTTTCTTAGCTCTGTTTCTGGCCCTAAGTAATCTCTCAGGCTCAGGATTGAACTCTAGATCGCTACTTGAATGCTCATTCATAAACTAACCCAATGGTACCTGCAAAAGAAATGAAAATAGATCAGCTCCAATTGATATTAAGATTTGTGTTTCTAACTTAACAAAGTTCAATTTCACTAAATTAAATCCCCGACAGCGGCGCCAAAAACTTGTTGCGTGCTCAATGTTTAAAAGAAATATGCAATGATAGAGCACTCAGAACATGCAAGCATACATGATCTTGTAGCAAGTAATAAATATTTTTTCATTCGATTTCCCACAGAGATTTATTCTTAGTTACTTACGAAGTGTTTTGTTAAGTGAGAATGGGTGGATTAAATGGGGTAGATTTGGTTTTAAAGTGCCTAATTACTAAGGAATATGTAAAGGATGGAAGCATAAATAAGTGCAAGTAAATGATAAACTCAAATGTAAAGAGAAGAGATTGATAAACGAAGAGAAAAATGACTAAGGTAAAATTTCAACTAACGGAATTGCGGAAACAGCAATTATTTCGCAATGTTCTTAATAGCAATTTGTGTGTAAAGTGTGGAAACAAGGGCTACTAACAACTCATCTATAGGCTTTTTCTTACGATTCTCAAGCAGTAGATCAACTCACCATGCATCAAACTAACTCATTCTCATGTATCTTCCGATTTCATGCATTAGATTCTTCAGTTTACTCATGTCCAAGTAAGGTCTTAAGCATCTTGTTAAAACAGTAAGTTATGATTTGTACTAGGAAAACGCCTATTCCTAGGCCGTTTTCTGGCTACCTTGAGAGGCTAGCATGAGTGTATGACTCTGAACTCTTACTCCTTCCAGAGGTTAGGAGTTCTTTGGACAAGATGGATGGCCAATCGAAATTGCCTGTGGGATGAAGCTTACGTACATTCAATGCAATCGAGAGCTATCCTACATGCTTGATTCACGTGTTTCTACCTATAGATTTGTCATTAGCATACCCTTATGTGATTTAGTTACTCATGGATGAAGGTGGAATGGAAGAAGTAGATGAAGATGACATGCTTAACAGAATACTAAAGACAAAACAGAAGTAAACGAAAGTAGGCAAAGAAGTGATGAATTGTGCGTTGATTAACCAATCGTTTGAACTAAACAAATGATGACTTGGAATAACTAAAGTAAAACAGAAAGCAACGAAATGGAATAGAGTAGCAAACTAAAAGGGAAATAACAACAAACAGTAATGGAAATGGAAACCTGAAGCAGAAAGCAGTAAAGCTGTGCGTGATCTTCTCGTTGCGAACGCCTCGGCTAAAGGGTGAAAGGAAGCCTTGCTTGGATGAATCTAATCAGAAGAGAAGATAGATCTTCTCTCCTTCCTATCAGATTGTCGACTCCAGCAGCTGAACCTTTCAAACCAACAGACGGAAGAGAGAAAAAGAGTGGAAGAAGCTGCGTTGAACTGAGAAGTCTACGCTGTGCGAGTGTGTTTCAACCTTCCATCTTGACCCCCTTTTATAGTGTTCTGCAGGTACGATTGGGCCAAGAAGAACCATCCATTCTCAACGTCGTACTTCTACGTGGCTGCAGGAGAAAGAATGGATCCCTGAAAGGTCGGAACAAAACAGAAAATAGTTAGACAACTTACGGATTTCACTTAAAACATTGCGGTTTTAGCAATGTTTCCGCAATGCCTCCGCAATGCACAATTTTCATTCCTTTAACTTCGTTTTTGGTTCTTTTTCTTTCCTTTTGCATACAAGTCCTAATTTAGCTTCATTCTTCTAATTCTCATATATAAGCACTAGTTCAAGCTAAATCCTACCAAAAACACTTACAAATGCACAACTTCCTATCACAAATAAGTCCTAAAATAGTCACTTTTGGAGACGTAACATCTAGCAAGATGGAATTCACTCCTACCCTCTTTAGGGTTTAGTAGATAGGTGTTCCCTTAATAGCTGACTCCGGGGCTTGAACATGAGGCCTCATCCTCTTCTGTGTGAAGAGGATTCTGATCTGATGATTGGATCACAGATCAAATGTTCATTAGAGGTATCAGTGGTACTTAAGGAACAAGAGGTATCACAGAGGTTAAACGGTTTAAAAGACCTAGCTGTGATAACGGACACCTGTGAAGGATCGACTTACCCGTGATGGTTATATCAAGAGGACATAATATATCTACAGTGAGGAGAGTGCAACCCTCGGACTATAGTGGAGTCTCCGGGGGTTAACGAATGTTGGTTAGTTCGGTTGAAAGAGTTTTGACCGGATAATCTCGTATCGTTGGAGCTCATGATCTGTAGGTCCTTTAGGTTCTCCTGGCTATCTCGGATAACGTCGTGCAACAGTATAAGAGAAATTAAAAAGAAAAAGAATTTGAATTGTTCAAATTCGGTTTGTGGAAGAATGATGGACATATTTAAATATGATTTAAATATGGGATTGGCCTAAAACATGAATAAGATTCATGTGCAAAAAAAAGTCGGTTTTCGGAAAATCGGGTTTAGCCATATTATTTAATTAATATTTGATATTGAATTAAATAATATTAATTAATTAAAAAGTTTAATTAATTAAATATATATATATATATTTTATTTATTAAAAAGTTTAATAAATAAAATATTTATTATTATTTAAAATTAATTATGAATTAATTTTATTTAATATATATATATATATATATATATATATATATTTAGTGCTATTTTTTGCATGTTGCATGCTTGCCATTTGGCATGGCAAGTCAATGAATGGGGTATTGAAATTGAATGGAATTTCAATTTGGCAGAGGACTTGAGTTTTGTTATATACGAAAGCTTGAAGAGAAATTCAAGATTTTTGAGTTTTTTCCTCTGTACCCCTCTCTCCCTCTCTGGCTTTTCTTCTTCTTCTTCTCATTTTCTTTTATTTTCTCTTCTTTTCGGAGTCCCACAACTCCGTTGCGCGGCGCCGAGGATAGCGAGACGACCTCGGGTGGTCCTCGGGGCGTTCGTGAGAAGAGGCCGGAAGAGTTCGTGACGAGGAACGGCCGACGGATCTTGAAGAAATTGGAACTACAAGGGTATGTATTCTAAATTTTTATTTCCGCTTCTTGAGCATGTTTTCTATTTGTTAAATTGATGAAATTAGAGTATCATCGGTCCGAAATCGCTTTCCGCTGCGCATGTCGCTCCATCAGTTAGGCAGCTCGAGGTGGAATGAAAAAGTGAATAAAATGTTGGTTCAAAGAACCTTAATAAAAGAGTACAAAGTACTCGTGAAAAGAAAAAAGGAATGAGAAAAATAATTAGGTCTCTTAATTTGCTTCTCTCTCTCGTGTAAGTCAAGTGTAGTCTGTTCTTAAACGCTAGAAGTAGGGGAAAAACAGGATGTGTGTTGCATGTGGTTTTTCCGGGTTTACGTGAGTTTAGGAGTGGTTGGCTAGCACACACACACGTTAGGGGGCAATAGTTAATATTTGATATGTTCGTAGTAAATGCATGCACGAAATGCTTTCATGATTATGTTGTGTTTAAATTTTCAAAATGCATGGAGGTTTGAGTTAGTAGCATGTAGGCGCGTCCTTAGAGTCAATATCTTTGTAGCACTTGCTCGAGGAGTAGCAATGTTTAAGTTGGGGGTGTTTGATAACTTCATTTTGGAGCTATTAAATACTTCCTAATTGTAGCTAAAGACCGCGTTTAATTGGTTAATCTATCTCGTTTGTAGGAGAAATGCGGCAAAGAGCTCGTGCGTCCGTTGGACCCGTTCGAGAGCTAAAAGTGGAGTTTTAACGCCCCGGGAGTGCATCGGGAAAGGGCAAGTTGATCCGTGAAGAAACGGGCCAAAACCGCCTAGGAGAGGCAAATTTCCAGCCCCTAACCCGAGAGCTAGCGTCGAGACGCTAGCTCGACGCTGCAAAAACCCGAGAGCTAGCGTCGAGTGATAGCGTCGAGACGCTAGCTCGACGCTGCCGAAGCGTCGAGACTCTGCTTGGCGTCGAGACGCTCCGGAGGAGGCGCGCGCAAGGAATCATCGGGCCAGCGTCGAGACGCTGCCCCAGCGTCTCGACGCCATCGCGAGGCGCGCGCGGATTATTTAGGGCGCAGCGTCGAGACGCTGGCCTAGCGTCTCGACGCTACGTCGATTAGAGCTTCTGTAAAAGACGATTTCTGCGCAAAAATTAAGAAAAGATCATCACATTTTGAGCGTTTCTTCTTCTTCTTCCTCTCGTTTTCTCTTAGAATTCCTTTAGCTCAGCCATTGTTGGCATGTTTAAGAGCTTTCTTCTTGTAATTTGTTGATGCACCTTCCATGGCCTTCGTTGGAGCGGAATTGACAACCCGTTCCATGGATGGCTAAGGTAAGGGTGAACGGTTTGGGAATAGTTTAAGGGATTTTTGTTAGACGTTTTGGTTCTGATAATCTATACTTTGATTACATATTGGTGGCTGTTTATGTGCATTTGTCTATCTTGCTTAATCCAACACATATGTTAGATTTCGACGATTGACACTCGAGTTGTCTTGCATGTTGTGTATGTTAAAGATTAGCGATGTCGTGCCTCTCACTATTCGACTAAGTAACACAGATAGATAAAACTAAATCGGAGTATCGAGTCGTGTATGATAGTTATTGATTGCATACAGCGTTTGCGGGCAATCAACTAGCAATTAGACTACATGCTTGAATGTTCGTCGCGGTTAGCTAGTGACTGTCTAGAATAAATTTAGGGTTGATCACCTTAATGCAATTTTGGATAACGTTTAATCGGAACTGTGTGGTCTGATTAATTTCTATGGAGCCGGCTACCTTGGGGCTTCTCGGGTAGTCGTCCGTGTGTATTATAAACTGTATGCCATGAATTTTGTATTAAATGATGAACCGAAATTGTCTAGTAATTAATCCCGAAACTCCCAAACCGTGCACGCGTCTTTCTACTTGTTATTCTTCCGTTAGCAATAACTTGTTTTCCTGCATGCTGAAAAATCCCCCCGTCACAAAACCAATCAATTAGTTAATTCCAATTTTTAATAGTAATTTCAATCATACCTTCTCCTTGGATCGACCCTGTTACCACTGGCTGCAAAGCCATTGAGAATAGGCTTATAAATCGTATTTTGGCAAGCTTCGACAGCTTGAGATTTAAGAGGACATTCAAAAAGCCTCACACCAAAATTGGCGCCGTTGTCGGGGAGAAGGCAAATTTGATTAAAATTATGATTGAAGTTTGAATTTGATTGATTGATGGTTGGCTGAAAATTTTTCTGTTTGTATATTGTATGTTTGAATTTTTGTTTGTGTATGACCCGTTCCTCTGAGGTTAGTGGATTGCAGTTTATCCTAGAAATCAACAGAGAGGAGCGGCGGTTAAGGAGAGAAGCCCGGGAGGGGCAGAGACCGTTTGAAGGAGAAGAAGGCAATCCCTTCTTGGTTGAAGAAATGGCGCAAGGTGACGCGCCGCGGACGCTAAAACAGCTGGCAGCGCCAGATCTGAACCTGCAGCCCCTATGCATAAACTACCCCGTGGTAGCAGGTAACTTTGAGTTAAAGTCAGGTTTAATTCACCAGTTACCTTCTTTTCATGGTAATGCAGGGGAGGACGCGAATAAACATTTGATGGAGTTTCACTGCGTCTGCGCGGGGATAAAGCCCGCTGAAGTCACGGAGGAGCAGCTGAACATGAGGGCATTCCCCTTCACGCTCAAGGACAAAGCCAAGGATTTGCTATATTATCTGCCCTCCGGATCGATCACCACGTGGCAGGACATGAAGCGGGTATTTCTGGAAAAATACTTCCCCGCATCCTTGGCCACGACGTTGCGAAAAAGAATTTACGGGATCACCCAGGACGTGGGTGAGTCCCTGCACGAATACTGGGAACGTTTTGGGCGCATGTGCGCAAGCTTCCCACACCATCAGATTGCCGACCAATTGCTGATACAGTATTTCGATGAGGGGATGACGCCCCACGATCGGCAAATGATTGACGCAGCGCGCGGCGGGGCCTTGATCGACAAGACCCCGATTGAGGCCAAACAGCTTATAGCAAACATGGCAACAAACTCGCAGCAGTTTGGTATTCGGGGGCAAGGACAAGTCCATAGTGTGACCCAGAGCCATGAAGTGATTGAGATGAAGGCCCAAGTGGCCGAGATCGGAAGTATGTTGAAGAAGATTGTTGGAGGAACCCGCAAGGCGGAGGAGGTGAATGCGATCGGGGGGTACGCTTCCAACCCGAGGAAGTATGACCCATATTCAAACACTTATAACCCCGGTTAGCGCGATCACCCCAACTTTAGCTATGGGAACAGGGAAGGACAATCTCGCTTCCAAGGCCAGTCTCAGGATAGGCCTAACCCTTCCACCCAGGCTCAAGCCTCGAGCTCCTCCAGCTCATTAGAAGAAATGGTGAGAACCATTGTCACGAGCACCAGCCAGTTTCAAAAAGAAGCTCGAGAAGAGCTTAATTCTCACAAGGCCGAGCTGCAGAATTTAAACAAGCAGCTGACACAAATGGCGGTGTCAATCAGTAAGATCGAGAGCAAGAGCTCAGGGAAGCTTCCTTCCCAAACCACGGTCAACTCATGTGAGAACGTGAGTGTTATTCAGTTGAGAAGTGGAAAGTCACTTTCCACCAGAGCAGTGAAGGAAGTTAGGGACAGCCTGAACAAGTCCGCCCCACCTGCTCCCGAGAATCTGAATGAGAAAAAAGAAGAAAAGGTCAGTGTACCAGAGGAAGTTGCCAGAGCACCCTTCCCGGGTAGGCTTGCGAAGCCTACTTTGGAATCCGATGATGAGGAGGTCCTTCGTACCTTCCAAAAGGTGATGGTCAACATCCCGCTCCTAGAGGCAGTCAGTCAAGTGCCAAAGTACGCCAAATTTTTAAGGAGCTGGTGCACAAAGAAAAGGAAGTCTAGAGGGACTGAGAAGAGAAAAGAGAACGTTTCTGCGATCCTCCCAGGTACGTTGCCCGCCAAGTGCAACGATCCAGGTAACTTTACTATTCTTTGTATGATAGGTAGTAAGGTAGTTAGAAATGCCATGCTAGACTTAGGAGCTTCTGTGAACGTTATGTCTTATGCTTTGTTTCTTGATTTGAACTTAAATGAACTGCATGAGTGTAACGTGACTGTCCAGTTAGCTAATGGGTCGAGCGTATGTTCTAGAGGGAAAGTGGAAGATGTTCTTGTTAGGGTAGGTGATATGATGTTCCCCGCTGATTTCCTTGTTCTAGATATGAATGAAAAGTCATTGCATGCTTCGTCCTCTATGTTGTTAGGACGCCCTTTCCTTAAGACCGCTAGGGTCAAAATCGATGTGTTTAAGGGCTTCGTTTCTTTAGAGTTTGATGATATTTTGCATGAGTTCTCATTATTTGAAAGGAAGTCTGCTGAGAATGTTTCTATGGTTGAGCATGACGAGAATGGGAGTCTACCATCGCGCTTGAGGGATGGTTCCCATGTCTCGGTTAAAAAGTCTGATTTGAATTTGATGGATGATACTGCTGTGTTTTGCACTAATAACTCTGATATTCACGTGCTTGAGGCACGAAGAGTGCAAATTGTTTCAAATGTTGATTGCAGGAAAAGTGTGGATGCGGACAAGTCTGGATCGTCCCCCGCACTTACAGATTATGGATGAGTCTGTGGAGAGAATTCTGTCGAGCAAACGACTTTAAAAATTCTGCGCTTCTCGGAGGCACCCGAGCGATGAACTGTTTTTCATGTTTTAGTTTAGTTGCTGTTTTTTTTTTTATTGTTTTTTAGTGTAATTTAGTCTTACTTTGCTTGCTGTTTTTTTTTAGAAATCGAGGAAGAGAAGAAAATTTTGGGCTTCGATGTATGTGCGCGCTGCTTCCTCACCTCCGCCAGCTTCACAAAGAGTCAGGGAAGTGTAGTTTCTTCTTCCCTTTTACTTTGTATATCTAACTGTATGGCATTGAGGACAATGCCAAATTTTGAAGTTGGGGGTGGAGTTGGTCTGATGGATATGCATGTGTAGTCTGTTGAGAAGTGTTATATCAATATTGATGTGCTTGGGACTCTGTTTACTGTTTTCTGACGATGATAACCTAGGAAATGCATGTTGGAAATCTGAGCACGTACATAATCTAGTTTTTGCATGAGTTTTGCACTTATTAGGTTCATGTCAAAAAATTTAAAATTTTTTCTGTTGCTCCCTTGCATCTATCGAGCACTTAGCAACCTCCTCTTAGATTCCGTAGGCTTTGTAAATCGCATGTTGCACTAATTCTCGTTGTCACCCCGAAAGGCACCCTTAGGTAGCTTGTTGCATGAGAGTTAGTAGTTGGTTAATTGAGATAGCGTATGCTAAGCCTAATGTAAAAAAAATAGAAAAGCATGTTTGATAGAAAAATCCTCTCGAGGCGCTCCTCCTTCTTATTAGCGCGCTTAAGAAGTGAGCGTTAGTCCTTAAAAACGTGAAGCTTTGGCCAAAGTTTGACGTGTTAGTGTTGGGTTTTATGTCCTAACACTCGTGTTTTGTAAACATTGTAAATGTAATTTGTCTATTAACGCAATAAAGAGTTATTGAGGTTTATTCAGTAAAAGTGTTTATTGAATATAATGAAACGTGTTTGCATTAACCTGTACCAATAACAACACCCTTGGCTGAATATGAGTACTTGAGCTTCATGTATGATATGATTGTGGGTCAAGCTCAAGTAGTCAGTCAAAACGGTCTATAGTATACGGATAAGGCCGGGTACCTTATTCTGGTAACACTATTGGATGCGGCACGCTTTGTATTGTACAAAACGATGTGATCCGAATCGTTTCACATGGAGATGTGCGAGCGGGGGCGTTCTATGCAAAGAGTTTGCATTAGACAGAACCACGATAAAGTCGCTTTCTCTTTATAACACCGTTTACTGGTGAGACCGACTTTATCACTTTTGATGACCTAAGGTAACTCGTTCTTAATCCTGAGCTTGCTATGAACTCCTGCTTATTCGAGAGTATCGTTAGAGTTGTATGGGTGAGAGTGGCAGGTCACCCGCTCAATAAGCCTACCAACTTGGGGATAAACTCGAATAGGTAGCTGGGGACATAGTCTAGCAAGATGGAATTCACTCCTACCCTCTTTAGGGTTTAGTAGATAGGTGTTCCCTTAATAGCTGACTCCGGGGCTTGAACATGAGGCCTCATCCTCTTCTGTGTGAAGAGGATTCTGATCTGATGATTGGATCACAAATCAAATGTTCATTAGAGGTGTCAGTGGTATTTAAGGAACAAGAGGTATCACAGAGGTTAAACGGTTTAAAAGACCTAGCTGTGATAACGGACACCTGTGAAGGATCGACTTACCCGTGATGGTTATATCAAGAGGACATAATATATCTACAGTGAGGAGAGTGCAACCCTCGGACTATAGTGGAGTCTCCGGGGGTTAACGAATGTTGGTTAGTTCGGTTGAAAGAGTTTTGATCGGATAATCTCGTATCGTTGGAGCTCATGATCTGTAGGTCCTTTAGGTTCTCCTGGCTAGCTCGGATAACGTCGTGCAACAGTATAAGAGAAATTAAAAAGAAAAAGAATTTGAATTGTTCAAATTCGGTTTGTGGAAGAATGATGGACATATTTAAATATGATTTAAATATGGGATTGGCCTAAAACATGAATAAGATTCATGTGCAAAAAAAAGTCGGTTTTCGGAAAACCGGGTTTAGCCATATTATTTAATTAATATTTGATATTGAGTTAAATAATATTAATTAATTAAAAAGTTTAATTAATTAAATATATATATATATTTTATTTATTAAAAAGTTTAATAAATAAAATATTTATTATTATTTAAAATTAATTATGAATTAATTTTATTTAATATATATATATATAGTGTTATTTTTTGCATGTTGCATGCTTGCCATTTGGCATGGCAAGTCAATGAATGGGGTATTGAAATTGAATGGAATTTCAATTTGGCAGAGGACTTGAGTTTTGTTATATACGAAAGCTTGAAGAGAAATTCAAGATTTTTGAGTTTTTTCCTCTGTTCCCCTCTCTCCCTCTCTGGCTTTTCTTCTTCTTCTCATTTTCTTTTATTTTCTCTTCTTTTCGGAGTCCCACAACTCCGTTGCTCGGCGCCGAGGATAGCGGGACTACCTCGGGTGGTCCTCGGGGCGTTCGTGAGAAGAGGCCGAAAGAGTTCGTGACGAGGAACGGCCGACGGATCTTGAAGAAATTGGAACTACAAGGGTATGTATTCTAAATTTCTTATTTCCGCTTCTTGAGCATGTTTTCTATTTGTTAAATTGATGAAATTAGAGTATCATCGGTCCGAAATCGCTTTCCGCTGCGCATGTCGCTCCATCAGTTAGGCAGCTCGAGGTGGAAAGAAAAAGTGAATAAAATGTTGGTTCAAAGAACCTTAATAAAAGAGTACAAAGTACTCGTGAAAAGAAAAAATGAATGAGAAAAATAATTAGATCTCTTAATTTGCTTCTCTCTCTCTCGTGTAAGTCAAGTGTAGACTGTTCTTAAACGCTAGAAGTAGGTGGAAAACGGGATGTGTGTTGCATGTGGTTTTTCCGGGTTTACGTGAGTTTAGGAGTGGTTGGCTAGCACACACACACGTTAGGGGGCAATAGTTAATTTTTGATATGTTCGTAGTAAATGCATGCACGAAATGCTTTCATGATTATGTTGTGTTTAAATTTTCAAAATGAATGGAGGTTTGAGTTAGTAGCATGTAGGCGCGTCCTTACAGTCAATATCTTTGTAGCACTTGCTCGAGGACTAGCAATGTTTAAGTTGGGGGTGTTTGATAACTCCATTTTGGAGCTATTAAATACTTCCTAATTGTAGCTAAAGACCGCGTTTAATTGGTTAATCTATCTCGTTTGTAGGAGAAATGCGGCAAAGAGCTCGTGCGTCCGTTGGACCCGTTCGAGAGCTAAAAGTGGAGTTTTAACGCCCCGGGAGTGCATCGGGAAAGGGCAAGTTGATCCGTGAAGAAACGGGCCAAAACCGCCTAGGAGAGGCAAATTTCCAGCCCCTAACCCGAGAGCTAGCGTCGAGACGCTAGCTCGACGCTGCAAAAACCCGAGAGCTAGCGTCGAGTGATAGCGTCGAGATGCTAGCTCGACGTTGCCGAAGCGTCGAGACTCTGCTTGGCGTCGAGACGCTCCGGAGGAGGCTCGCGCAAGGAATCATCGGGCCAGCGTCGAGACGCTGCCCCAGCGTCTCGACGCCATCGCGAGGCGCGCGCGGATTATTTAGGGCGCAGCGTCGAGACGCTGGCCTAGCGTCTCGACGCTACGTCGATTACAGCTTCTGTAAAAGACGATTTCTGCGCAAAAATTAAGAAAATATCATCACATTTTGAGCGTTTCTTCTTCTTCTTCCTCTCGTTTTCTCTTAGAATTCCTTTAGCTCAGCCATTGTTGGCATGTTTAAGAGCTTTCTTCTTGTAATTTGTTGATGACGCCTTCCATGGCCTTCGTTGGAGCGGAATTGACAACCCGTTCCATGGACGGCTAAGGTAAGGGTGAATGGTTTGGGAATAGTTTAAGGGATTTTTGTTAGACGTTTTGGTTCTGATAATCTATACTTTGATTACATATTGGTGGCTGTTTCTGTGCATTTGTCTATCTTGCTTAATCCAACACATATGTTAGATTTCGACGATTGACACTCGAGTTGTCTTGCATGTTGTGTATGTTAAAGAATAGCGATGCCGTGCCTCTCACTATTCGACTAAGTAACACAGGTAGATAAAACTAAATCGGAGTATCGAGTCGTGTATGATAGTTGTTGATTGCATACAGCGTTTGCGGGCAATCAACTAGCAATTAGACTACATGCTTGAATGTTCGTCGCGGTTAGCTAGTGACTGTCTAGAATAAATTTAGGGCTGATCACCTTAATGCAATTTCGGATAACATTTAATCGGAACTGTGTGGTCTGATTAATTTCTATGGAGCCGGCTACCTTGGGGCTTCTCGGGTAGTCGTCCGTGTGTATTATAAACTGTATGCCATGAATTTTGTATTAAATGATGAACTGAAATTGTCTAGCAATTAATCCCGAAACTCCCAAACCGTGCACGCGTCTTTCTACTTGTTATTCTTCTGTTAGTGTTAACTTATTTTCCTGCATGCTGAAAAATCCCCACGTCACAAAACCAATCAATTAGTTAATTCCAATTTCTAATAGTAATTTCAATCATACCTTCTCCTTGGATCGACCCTGTTACCACTGGCTGCAAAGCCATTGAGAATAGGCTTATAAATCGTATTTTGGCAAGCTTCGACAGCTTGAGATTTAAGAGGACATTCAAAAAGCCTCACACCGAGGAGGTATGTGGTCAATCATAAAATATCTACCCCATACCACCCTCAAGCCAATGGTCAAGCAGAGGTCTCTAATCGAGAGGTGAAGAGCATCCTCGAGAAAACAGTAAGTCCTGGGAGGAAAGATTGGAGTCTCAGGCTGGACGACGCTTTGTGGGCTTATCGCACAGCTTACAAAACCCCAATAGGGATGTCTCCCTATCGGATGGTTTTTGGGAAAGCCTGTCATCTCCCAGTGGAGATCGAGCACAAAGCGTACTGGGCAGTGAAGAAGTGCAACATGAACTTCGATCAGGCTGGCGAAGAAAGACTTCTCAAATTGCAAGAATTAGAGGAGCTTCGCTTGGACGCGTATGAGAATTCGAGGATCTACAAGGAAAAGACCAAGTTGTTCCACGACAGACGAGTCATTCGGAAACACTTCGAAGTTTGTCAGAAGGTCCTCTTGTTCAATTCCCGCCTGAGGTTCATGCCAGGTAAATTTCGTTCCCGTTGGATTGGTCCTTTTATTATAACACATGTTCATCCTTATGGTGCAGTCAAGATCCAAAGTCTCGAAACAGGCAAGGAAAACACAGTGAACGGCCATCGACTGAAGATCTTCCACGAAGGAGAAACTGAGCACTTCAATGAGCATGCCCACTTGGGCGAACCCGAGTATGAGAAAGGATGATAAAGTGTTTGTAAAGTCGAGCAATCGACTCTAAAAATCTGCGCTTCTCGGAGGCACTCGAGTCTGAACTGTACATGTTTTTTGTTTACTTTACTGTTTTTAGAATTAGCTTAGGTTCTTACTCTTGCGATGTGAGTTTTCAGGAGAAACGATGGCTCGTCTCTGCGGTTCGCTAGAAAAAGAACAAACGCGCTCTCCAACCCTGTAAATCACAATTCAGGGGAGGTCTTCTTTCCCTAAAATTTTGATTGTGCTTAATTAGTCCAATGAGGGCATTGTCTCTTTCCAAGTTGGGGGTGGTGGGTTGTGCTTTGCAGCGATTGTCGAGTTTTGTTGTGGAATTCTGATTAACGTACTTTGTGGTGATGTATGCATGCTTGTTTGACTATGAAATTCTGTGATGTACTGTTGGAATCTCCGTATTTATATCTGCAGTGGAAGCTAGCATGTTTGCATTTGTTAAGGCCATTTTGAAAAATTTTCAAATTATTTCCCCTGTTTAAGTTTCGCATATTAGCACTCTGTCTTGGTTCTGTGGGTTTAGGGTAGTTCTGCTTGGCTTGAAATTCGTTGTCACCCCGAAAGGCACCTTTAGGATGGTTTTGATTCGTTGGTGCTCGTTATTTAGGCGCTCAAATATTTTAACATGGTATATAGGCTAAAAAGAAAAGAATGCAAAAATTTCTTGAAAAGAAAAGATTGAAATCTCCTGAGGTGTTCCTCCTTCTTGAGTTGCCTTAGTAGCCAGGGGCGGTCGTGTAACCCACGGTCGTCACTGCATGAAAAGGGAGCACATAGAAGTGAACGCTAGTCCTTAAAAATGTGAATTTTGCCCGTAGTCAGATGCATTGTGCAATGAAATTGCAGGCAAGCTGAAACGAAAGTAAAATTGACATGTTAGGCGCTCATGGAGATAATAAAAAAGGAAAAAAGAATAGAAGCCTTGCGATATATTACTTGCCTCGAATGATGAAAAACCCTTAGACTTTTCTGTTTAGCCATAAGTAGGGGGAAGGCGAAGTTTTAGGCAAGGTAGAGCTGTTCTAAGCCCGTAAAATCTAAAATAGAGGAGCTAAGTGCGAAACACTCGTGGGAAATAGCATTTTAATATTCTTGAAACGTTCCTAACCAATGCATGCATGCCAATATTTCGTTCAAATATAAATGCCTTGCCTCCTTTAGTACTGAGAATCGAGTCTTTAGCATGCGCGTCGTTTTATCATGATTAGTAAGAATTCCACCTTGCTCGAGGACTAGCAAGATTTAAGTTGGGGGTGTTTGATAGCTCCATTTTGGAGCTATATTTATGTCCCTAATTTATGATTATTACATGCTTAATCTTGCTTATCCGTGTTAGTTACAGGCGTTCTCGGTAATTCGTCCTCGGGCGCGTTTGACGTCGTTCGAGGCTTAATATCGCATTTTAAAGACCTAAGAAGGCCTCCGGGGAAGGACCTTGCAAAAACATGAAGATTTGGCGTTTTGGGAAGTTTCAAGGTAAAATACCATGCAAAAACCCGAGAGCAAGCGTTGAGCAGACAGCGTCGAGACGCTGGCTCAACACTGCTCAGCGTCGAGACGCTGCCAGAGCGTCTCGACGATCCGAATCCTGAAGCGTCAATTGGCAAATCCACCCGAGAGCAAGCGTCGAGTGGTCAGCGTCCCGACGCTCGCTCGACGCTGCACAGCGTCTCGACGCTGCCCCGACTACGCGCGCTGGAAATTTAGGGCGCAGCGTCGAGACGCTGCCCTAGCGTCTCGACGCTCCGACGGGATATATAAGCATTTTGTCCGATTTTTAGCGGGTCTTATCATCTTCTACCTCGGGCTCCGCACCAGATTGGACGTTTTTGAAGCCATTTCCACCATGGGAGAAGCTAAGGAGCTTGGGTGGAAGCTATTCCAAGCCACGTCCACAATGAGTGAGTAGTTTATAGCGTTTTTGGCTCGGGATTGTAAGGGGTTAATGTAATTAGTAGTTTCGGTGAGACTTTGTTTTTAAATTCTGAATTGGCTAAATTACTTGGTTGATGTAGTTTCTCCTTCTATGCATATTCAATGATTGTGGTTGATTGATAGGATTAGACAACTTAGATTTCAAGCGCAATCGTTAGTTAAAGATTTTGATGCCATGCCTCTCTTAATCGCCGAGTAACACGGATTGACAACACCATAGAGCGTGTAGGCTTCCTCGCGTTCTTGGTGTTCGTCCTTCTTGAAGTTGAAACTAAAATCGGTACACTAACTTGGCTTCCACGTTAGATAATCGTCGTAGTTAGCCTGTTGCTATCGATTGGTTTTGGGAGAGCGTTGGCCCCCAATGTCCAATGGATATGCTTAATTAGCATGATTCGTTGTGTTCAATTATTATCCATGGGGCGTGTCTGAGTTAATTAATTAATTGAGATGAGCTGCGCATTCTTCCATTTGTTTAGCTGAAATTCTCCGTAGTCTGTGATCCGTTAATTGGCTATTATTTAATCCCGAACGTCCCGAGTCGAACGCTCCGTTAGATAAGTTTTCCTCTCCTTTTGCTTCATTTTACCGTTAGCATATTTTAGACCCCAAATCTCCCCCAATTCGTTTATTTTTTTTATGATTTGTAAATTGAATTAAAATTAAGTTGAATTACGAAATTCCCTGTGGATCGACCCTGTTGCCGCTAGCTGCAAAGCTAAGGTTAATAGGTTTATAAATTTATTTTAGCGGGTCTCGACAACCCGAGATTTATAGCGATTGTTCAATAAAATCGTTACCAATGACCAAGAAAGATTCGAAGCCGAGGCTACTTCGGTAGATTTTGCTCCTCCAGGACTTCGATGTGAAGATCAAGGATAGGAGAGGAGCAGAGAACCCGGTAGCCGACCATCTGAGCCGCTTGGTCAGAAAGGAAGACCTTCTGCCTCTGAATGAATATTTCCCCGATGAGACACTGTTGCAGGCTCAATGTGTAAATAAAAATGCGATGCGAGAGCACTCAGAACATGCAAGCATACATGGTCTTGCAGCAAGTAATAAGTATTTTTTCATTCGATTTCCCACAGAGATTTATTCTTAGTTACTAACGAAGTGAGGTGCTAAATTAGAAAGGGTGACTTAAATGGGGTGGAATTGAGGGTGATGTGCCAAACTAATGAACAATGTACGAGATATGCAAGCATAAATAAAAGCAAGTAAAGGGATTAACTTGAATGTAGAGGAAAAAGAATTGCGGAGAAAGCAATTTCCTAGCAATAAAATCGCAAAAGTAGAAGACTGGAAAAATGGCTAAGGCAAAAACAGAACTAAATAATTGCGGAGAGAGCAATTTCCTAGCAATTAAAGTAGCAACGAATTGAAGGTGAAATAAGGGAACAAATTCAACTAAAGACTCCTCTATAGGCTTTTTCATACGATCATTCATTAGTAGCTCAACTTATCATGCATCAATTTAACTAAGTCTCATGCATGTCTCGATTACATGCATTAGATCCTTTAGGTCACTCATATCAAAGTAAGACTTAAGCATCTATTTATATAAGCAAGTTAATGAACCGTGCTAGGAAAACGCCTATTCCTAGGTCATTTTCTGGCTACCATGAAAGGCTAGCATGAATGGACGACTCTGAACTCTTACTCCTTCCGGAGGTTAGGAGTTCTTTAGACAAAATGGATGGCCGATCGAAATTGCCCGTGGGATTAAGTACACATACATTCAATGCATTCGAAGCTATCCTACATGCTGAACTTTCGTATTTCTAACCTATAGATTCATCCTTAGCAGACCCTTGTCTGATTAGTTACTCATGGCTAATGGTGGATTGGAGAGATTAGATTGATTAAGCATGATTTAAAGCAAAATGAAAGGAAAGGAAAAACAGAAAGCGAGATGGAGATTAGCAAATATTTAAACGATTACTATATCAAATAAGGTTCAAAACTTAATGTTCAACAGACTGTAAAGCAGTACATAACTTGAACAAATGAAGACGAAATGAAAGCAAAGCGAACAAACAGAAACAAAGGACAGAAAGCAGTAGGAAACAGGAGACAGAAAGCGATAAAAGTGTGCACGGATCCTCGCCGCAGCACCTCGGATGAGGGCAAAGATTAGCTGAACTTGGGGATGAATTCGATCAGAAGAGAAGAAGGATCTTCTCTTCTTCCTCTCGAGTTATCGACGCCAAGGGCTGATTTCTTCGTTCCAACAACCGGGAGAAGGAAATGGGACTTTAGATTGCGTTGAGACGTGGAGCTCTACACTTCTCAGATATCTTTCTCCTTCACCCTTCACCTTCTTTTATAGTGTTTTGCAGGTATCTTCAGCCATGGAGAACCATCCATTCTAAACGACGACCCTCCACGTGGCAGCAGGAGAGAGCTTAGGCGGCTGAAAGATCGCAACTGTGACTGCGGACAGTTGGAACAACTTAGCAGCAACAGCTTTAAACATTGAGAATTCCTCGTTGTGACCGCAATAAACATTGCGGAGACAACAATGTTTCAGCAATTCCCCTGCAATGTACATTTTGACTCTTTTAGCATTGTTTTCTATTCTTTTTCGTTCCTTTTACAAATAAGTCCTAATTTAGCTTCATTCCCTGTGGATCGACCCTGTTGCCGCTAGCTGCAAAGCTAAGGTTAATAGGTTTATAAATTTATTTTGGCGGGTCTCGACAACCCGAAATTTATAGCGATTGTTCAATAAAATCGTTACCAATGACCAAGAAAGATTCGAAGCCGAGGCTACTTCGGTGGATTTTTCTCCTCCAGGACTTCGATGTGAAGATCAAGGATAGGAGAGGAGTAGAGAACCCGGTAGCCGACCATCTGAGCCGCTTGGTCAGAAAGGAAGACCTCCTGCCTCTGAATGAAGATTTCCCCGATGAGACACTCTTCAGACTTGATACAGTCCTTCCCTGGTATGCTGATATGGTGAATTACTTGGTCACAGGTAATTTTCCATCTGGAAGTTCTGTTCTGATCAGATAATTAGGAGATGTGTCCCTGAGAATGAGCATGCGTCTATTCTTACTTCCTGTCATGATTATGCATGTGGGGGACATTTTGGGCCTAGGAGGACGGCTAGGAAAATTTTAGTTAGTGGGTTTTACTGGACTTCTCTGTTTAAAGATTCGTATGAATTTTGTAAAACCTACAATAGATGTCAAAGAATAGGGTCGATATCTGGTAGAAATGAAATGCCTCAAACTTTGGTCTTAGTTTGTGAAATCTTTGACGTTTGGGGCATGGATTTTTTGGGACCCTTCCCTCCTTCTTGTGGTTTTTCTTACATATTGCAAGGTGTTGATTATGTTTCAAAGTGGGTTGAGGCGAAAGCCACGAAGACTAACGATGCTAATTCTGTTGTTAGGTTCGTTCAGTCTAATATTTTTACCAGGTTTGGAATCCCACGAGCCATAATCATTGACCAGGGAACTCATTTCTGCAACCGATCTGTGAAGGCTTTGCTGAGGAAGTATGGTGTGCATCATCGTGTGTCCACCGCCTACCATCCTCAAGCCAATGGGCAAGCCGAGGTCTGCAACAGAGAGGTAAAGTCAATTTTGGAGAAAACCGTGAGACCGAGCAGGAAGGATTGGAGCGTTCGTCTGCAGGATGCTTTGTGGGCCTACCGCACCACCTACAAAACTCCTATCGGTATGTCCCCATACCGGTTGGTGTTTGGGAAGGCTTGCCACTTACCCGTGGAGATCGAGCACAAAGCATTCTGGGCGATCAAGTAGTGTAACATGAGCTCTGACGAAGCCGGCGAGACACGACTGCTTCAGTTACAGGAATTGGAGGAACTGCGTTCGGACTCCTACGAGAACTCCAGGATCTATAAAGAGAAGTCCAAACAGTTTCATGACTTAAGGATCTTAAAGAAAAGTTTTGAAGTCGGTCAGAAAGTTCTGTTGTTCGATTCCCGTCTGAAGTTCATGCCAGGTAAGCTTCGTTCCCGTTGGAAAGGACCCTATATCATAACTAAAATTTTTCCTTATGGCAGTGTAGAGATCCAGAGCTTGGACTCAGATGAGGTGCAGAAAGTGAATGGGCACCGGTTGAAGACTTTTCACGAGGGGGACGCTGAGTGCTATGACGCCACATTACTTCTAGCGCCGCCCCCGATCGATTATGGATGAGTGGATGAGAGAATACAGTCGAGCAATCGACTCTAAAAATTTGCGCTTCTCGGAGGCACCCGAGTTTGGACTGTAATTCTGTTATTTATTGCTTTGTTTTTGCTTATATTAGCTTTTGAATTTGTTGTTTGTTTTCTTGTTTTCGTAGGAGGAAAGGTGGAATGGCCGAAAATTCGAGTTTACATCGGAAGAAGATGAGGCACATCTCCACCCATCGGCTCCATAAAATTCAGGGGAGGTTTTCTGTTCCCTTAGAATTTTATTGTTTTGATTGTTTAATGCATTGAGGACAATGCATGTCTTAAGGTGGGGGGTGGAGATTGTTGAAAGAGATAAGACTTCTTAGTAGTTGTCGGGCATTTGTATACTCTGATTGTTAGATTAGAATCTGAATGCATGTTGTCCGATGAGGACGGTCTGTGATATGATTGTGAACACTCCGTATTTGTATAATTCAAAAAATTTGACAATGTATGCACATTTTGAGCCTATTTTAATTTTTTTTTCTGTTATTTCCCTACATTCACTGAGCACATAGCCCCCTTAGTCTCAGTTCTGTAGGTTTAAAATTATTTTATTTGGTCTGAAACCTTGTTGTCACCCCGAAAGGTACCATTAGGGAGGCTTGATGTGTTTGAAGTAGTAATAATTCATTCGTCGTATAGCGAAGCTATTGCCTAAAAAAAAAAAACAAAAAAAAAGGGAAGTTGCATGAAAAATAAAAACTCTAGAGTTGCTCCTCCTTCTTGTGTTGCCCGTGTAACCAGGGACGATCGTGTAACCCACGGTTGTCACTGCATGAAAGGGGAACTAATAGAAGTGAGCAATAGTCCTTAAAAACGTGAAGCTAAATTTGGCTTGACGTGTTAGGCTCTCTTGGAGAAAAATAAAAAAAAAGTGGTTCAAAAGAATAAAAAATGGGTACAAAGTACTCAAAGAAAAGAATAAAATATAGGCCTTTTGTTTTGTTGCTCTTTCTATCACTAAAAGTCGTTAGACTGTTCTTATTGCCATAAGTAGGGGGAAAACGAGTTATAGGGTTGTATAAGGTTATTTCGAGCTTGCATGAGCTAGGTTGAGAGGTGCTAAACACACACACACGTAAGGGAATATGAGTTAAGATTTTTGAATGTTTTCAATGTGTGCATGCATTTGATGGTTGATAGCTCCAAAATAGAGCTATCTTAATGTCCCTAATTCTAGCTAAAACCATGATTTATATTGATTAAAATGCTTCCTTGTAGGTGATTTCATGGTGGAGAGCTCGAGAAGTCCATTGATGATTTTCGGGGCTAAAAAGGTCATTTAACATGTTTCGGGAAGTGTTCGGGTCAAAACGATAGGCCAAACGGAGCTCGGGAGCCAAAACGACCCAAAAGTGGGCTAAGAGCCGAGAGGGCAGCGCCCAGGCGCCGGCGCCCAGCGCCCAGGCGCCCAACGAACGCAGCACGCGCGCGCGCCCGCGCGCGCCGCTCGCAAGCACCGCACGCCCACGCCCAGACGGCCAGACGCGCGCGCGCCGCCTCGCCGCGCGCCAGCCCGCTCCGCCTCGCCCATGTCCGCGCGCGCCCGCGCGCCCACGCCCGTGTCCGCCTCGCCCACGCCCGTGTCCGCCTCGCCCATGCCCGCGCTCCGCCTCGCCCATGTCCGCGCGCGCCCGCGCGCCCACGCCCGTGTCCGCCTCGCCGTGTCCGCGCGCGACAGCGTCGAGACGCTGGCCGAGCGTCTCGACGCCCCGAACTCTGAAGCGTGCATTTGAAGATCCACCCGAGAGCAAGCGTCGAGCGCAAGCGTCTCGACGCTCGCTCGACGCCGCGCGCGCGTCTCGACGCCGCGCAGCGTCTCGACGCCGCCCCGCGCGCGCGCGCCTGCCAACTTAGGGCACAGCGTCGAGACGCTGGCCTAGCGTCTCGACGCTACGAGCTTAAAAGGCGTGAAACCTTCGGTTTTGCAGCCATTCTTTCACTCTCCATCTTCTCCAAGCTTCTCCTCTCGGTTCCAAGACGATTTTTCCACCATTTTTGTACTTCTTCTCCTTCTTGTGCATGATTCCAAGCACTTCCATGGTGGATTGGAGTAATCCAACCTCCATGGAAGGCTAAACCAAGGTATGTGCTTGATTTTGAGTATGGGTTTGTAAGTTTTGGATGTTTGGGGAGATTTTTCCCTTTTGCAATTGTTGAGAAATTAGTTTGATTAATGCATCTTTTGCTTGTTCTTCATCAAATTCTAGCATGTGTAGCTAAATTAGATTGACGCTCTAATTCTTATGCATGATAGAGGGCTAAAGGTTGGGACGTATAATTGCCCATACCGCTAGGTAGCACGGGTCTAAGCATGGCTAATTAGTTCGGCCCAAAGTGACATTGGTTACCTGAGTTAATTAACGTTTTCATGTTAGGCTTAAGGCAAGAGAGAAACCGGATTAGTCTTAGGATTAGGCCGTCGCAATGTTCCCGTCACTAGCACGTAATCGATTTAGGGGTCGCTACCTTGGATAGATTATTGGCTAAGTTTAATTAGAATTGCACGCTTCTAATTAATTCCTTGGGTCATTTGAGTTAGGAATAACCAAATGAATTGTGTGCATGAATTAGCTAACGCGTAAATCGTATCAATGATCCGAACATCCATAACGAGCAAGTCCACTTCTCGAAGTTGAGCACAACCGTTTAATTTTTGCACGTTGTCATTTAATTTTTCGTTAGTATAATTAGGAGCTCCCTTCCCCCAAAACCAAATTACTATTCTTTAATTTGTGCATTCTTTTATTTCTTGCAAATTAGACTTAGTTAGATTAAATTTCTTATTTCCCTGTGGATCGACCCCGTTGCCAGTTAGCTACAAATAGCTCGGTGTATCGGGTTTATAAATTGTATTTTGGCAAGCCTCGACAGCTTGAATTTGGAGTACCCCAAAAGTACCTCTACCAAAATTGGCGCCGTTGCCGGGGAATTAATTAATTTAGTTTAGTTAAGTTTAGTTTGTTGGGTTTAAAAATTTTCTTTACTTTTTGTACAGTTTAATTCTTTTGTATTATTTTACGCGTTTTTGTTTGAGTTTTTGGAGCGCAGTCATTCTTTGAAAATTCAAAAGAAGCGCCAAGATGGAGGTCGTGGGTAATTATGAGCATCAAAGAACCATGAGGCAGCTTGCATCATCTGAGCTAGGTCGGAACACATCGAGTATCTCGTATCCGGTAGCTACAGGTAATTTTGAACTTACAGCTGGTCTGATTAACTTATTACCCTCTTTTTGTGGTAATACAGATGAGGATCCCGTCAGACACCTCAAGGCATTCCAGATGGTGTGTGCGTCGTTCAGAACCGATGACATCACCGCAGATCAACTCCATCTCAGGACCTTTCCCTTCACCTTGAAGGAGAAGGCGAAAGACTGGATACTTTACCTACCGACCGGATCCATCACGACTTGGAAGGAGTTGAATAGGGCGTTTTTAGAAAGGTATTTTCCTGCGAAAAAGGCCGCCGCCCTCAGAAAGGAGATATTGAAAATTGAGCAAGGAGCTGAAGAGAGCGTTCTTGAGTGCTGGGAGAGGTTTGGTCGATTATGCGAGGATTGCCCCAATCATCAAATAGCCGAACAGTCCCTCATTCAGGGTTTTTACTACGGTTTGCTTCCCCAAGGGCAGCAGATGATAGACGCCGCTAGTGGAGGCTCGCTCATGGACAAGACACCCGCCGAAGCTAGAGCTTTAATTTCCAACGTTGCTAGAAGCTTGGAATTGGGTGCAGATAAAGACAAGGAGAATGCTCGCCTGAGAAGGGACGTGGACGAACTTAAGGCTCAACTTTTTGAAGTAAGTAGTGCTATTCTTGCTTTGAAAAATAACTCACAGCCCCGTCTTTCTGTTTCAGGTAGATCCTTGGAAGAAATGCTTGAATCACAACATAAGGAAACTCGAGAGCAGTTTCAAACTCTGAGCGATGCAGTGATTCAAGTGAGTATGAGGTTGACAGTGATTGAGCACCAGAACGCGGAGAGCGCTAGTGCCGTCACTTTGAGAAGTGGGAAGCAGCTTCCCACGAGTACCCCGCCGGTGGAAGTCGATCATGGCCACGTCGAGCCACAGACAGAAAATCCCGAACCACGGTGGCATGGGGTAAATTTCGATCCTACATGTACTAGAGTTTATGTGCCTAAGGCTCCTTTTCCTAGCAGGTTAGCGAGACCGCCTAAGGAGGACTACGAGAAGGAGTTCCTGGACACATTCAAAAAGGTAGAGATCAACATCCCTCTGTTGGACGCTCTGAAGGAAATTCCGAGGTACGCCAAGTTCCTCAGGAAAATTTGCACCAACCAGAGGAAGACAAAGGAGAGTGAACGCGTCGTGGTAAGTGAGAACGTCTCTGCTGTGATCACAAAGAACTTACCGGTTAAGTGCGACGATCCAGGTATGTTCTCTCTCCCTTGTAAGATTGGAGGTATGCATATTAGAAGAGCAATGCTCGATCTAGGAGCCTCCATTAGCGTTATGCCATACTCCATTTATCAGAAACTGAAACTGAAAGGAATGACTAAAACAGGAACAATTATTCAACTTGCTGATAGAACTTCTGTGCATCCTTTAGGAATTATTGAAGATGTGTTAGTGCAAGTTAATGAATTAATTTTTCCTGTTGACTTTTATGTTCTGAAAATGGATGAAAATTATTCCTCTTCGCATGCTTCGATCTTATTAGGTAGGCCCTTTATGAAAACTGCTAAAACTAAAATTAATGTGGATAAGGGCATTTTATCTGTTGAGTATGGCGGAGAGGTTGTTGAGATGCATTTGCCCGATGTAGAAGAGCATGTTGATGATGTATTCTCTCTTTGTCAAGTAGACACATTTGAATCTGTAGCTCATAATGAATGCATGACTGTTGAGGATGGGGATGACCCATTATTTTTAACTGATCTTTTTGATGATTATGAGTTGCATGAGCCATCCTTGACTGAATTTTGTGATTCATCTGTTTCTACTTTGACAACTGTTGAGAACCCTGCTAATCTACTTCCTTCCATTTTACCTTGCACTACCGAAAATGAAATGATTAATCAACCCATGCTAGATTTAGAGCCATCGGTTAATGTTGAGTCGCATGCTGTTTTTGATGAGCTTAAAATGAATGACTTGCATGAATCTGGTTCTACTTTGCAATTGGTTGATAATTCTTATGTGCGCCCCTTGGAAAAGGTGGAAGATGTTTTGGGCAAAGTAAATGACCCGTTCTTTCCTGCTGATCCTTATGCTTATGGAATGCATGAAAATTTCTCTCATGATTTTGCATCAATTTTATGGGATCAACCCTTTACAAAACCTGTTAAATTTAAGATTGATGTTGCATGTGCGCAGAAGGCGCGAGAGAAAGAACTGTTCATGGATTTTCGCAGGAAAGAGGTGATTAGGAAGATGGATGGGTGTTGCGTGCTCAATGTGTAAAGATAAAGAAGCAAAAGGATGGAGAGAGCACTTAGAACATGCAAGCATACATGGTCTCACAGCAAGTAGTAAGTATATTTAATTCGTTTTTTCCACAGAGACTTAATTTTAGCTATTCGCGAAGTGTGTTTGTTAAGAAAGATGGGATGGATTTGATGGGGTAAAATTGGTTTTTCATTAACTACTTTTTGCTGAATGTATAAAGGAACATGCCATAAACAAATTAAAGTGAAAATCAGGCTTAAAGGTCAAGAGATGAAATCAATAAACGCAGAAGAAAACAGCTAGACAGAAGACAATTTGGCAGAATTGCGAGAACCGCAATTAATCCGCAATTAAATGGCAGCGAAACTGGTTAGATAGGTGAATTAAGGGCTACTAATGACTGTCCTATAAGCATTTTATTACGATTATCAAGCTTTGGATCAACTCTCTATACATTAAACTCACTCTATCTCAAGTATCGTCCGATTCCATGCATGAGAGACTCAAGTTTACTTGACTTCAAAGTAAGGTCTTAAGCATCTTGTTAAAACAGGAGTGTTCAGTTTATACTAGGGAAACGCCTATTCCTAGGCCGTTTCCTGATTACCATGGAAGGCTAGCATGATTATACGACTCTGAACTCTTACTCCTTCCAGAGGTTAGGAGTTCTTTGGACAAAATGGATGGCCAATCGAAATTGCCCGTGGGATGACGCTTACATATAATCAATGTTTGAGTGTTGATCTACCTACTTGACTTACGTTTTTTAGCCTATAGTTCTGTCATTAGCATGCCCCTAAATGAATTTAGTTACTCATGGATATATGTAGAACAGAAATATAAGATAAAGTAGACATGCTTAGAAGGAAAAAGTGCTTAAAACAGCAAGCCAAACTCGTAGCAGAATAAGGAATAACTGTGAAATGCAGAAACTTACTTTGATTACTTCAAGTGTTTGAATGACAAAGGAAAGCTTAAACAGAATGAATTCAAGGCAGACAACAACGAAATGCAATAAGTAAATGACTAAGCTAAGAACAACATTGAACAGAAATGGAATTGAGAAGGAAAGAGCAGAAAACAGTAAAGGTGTGCTGGAAATCTTCGTGGCAGTCGCCTCGAATGATGGTGATGAGAATTCAGCCGTGCTTGGATGAATCCAATCGAGAGAGAAGAAGAATCTTCTCTCCTTCCTATCAGATTATCGACTCCAAAAGCTGAGAACCTCACTCCAACAGACGGCAAGGGAAAATCGAGAGAAATGGTGGACTGTGAGAAGACTTCTGCACGTTGAATGATGACTGAACCTCCGACTTTGGCCCCCTTTTATAGTAGTTTGCAGGTGCGATTGGGCCAAGGAGAACCATCAATCTTCAACGTCGTATATCAGAATGGGTGGAGGAGAAAGAACGAATCCCTGAAAAGTCGGATCTAAACAGAAAAATGTCAGCCAACTTACGGTTTTAACTTGAATAATTGCGGCCACCGCAATTATTCCGCAATGCATTCGCAAGGGTTATTTTTTCATTCTTTTCTTCGGTTTTCACCCCTTTTCCTACCTATTGTGCATAAGTCCTATATTAGCTACCTTCTTCTAATTCTCATATTAAAGCATAGGTTTAGGCTAAATGCTCACAAAAACACCTAAATGTGTACATCTTCTTAAGCTAAATGGGTCCTAAATAAGTCACTTTCAGAGACTTAACACACCCCCAAACTTAAGGCTTTGCTTGTCCTCAAGCATACTAAGGACTTACTTAGGCTGCTGTTTCTTCTTCTTTTATCTACTCACTAACTCCCTTATATTCTTGTCTCTAGCAGTGCTGTCCTGTGACACACTTCCAAGTTTAGAACTAGCCTCTTGTCTAGCCTCTTCTGACTTCACCTGCCTACTATACCCACTGCTTTTGTTGACCCCCTACTACTGATCTAACTAATTCTATGATATCATGCTACTATCCCTAAGGTTTCAAATTCTACCAAGCTTTACTCCAGACTCAGTACATGCTTCCAGCTTATTTTTAATGTGTCTAGGATTCCTTAGAGTCATGCCAGTCTTAGTATTAACAGTGACAGTGGTACTTTATAGAGAACAACCTAAACCCTGGCATCACTACATTGGATAAACATTCATCTCCCTAGACAAACCTAAAAGCTACAACCTTGTGCTTAGCTCATTAAGGATCAGAGTTCTTTTTCATAGGACATCTAAGCCACAAGATTATAACTCCCAAGCACACATTCTTCTTCCCCTATTTCTCTTTTTTCTTTCTTTTTTTACTTAGGTGGAGTCTCCCCTTGGTTTGCCTTTTGATGCAATGCCACTTGTGGTTTACACACTTGGCACTGATTACTCAGCAACTTGAGAAAGACTCCCCTCTTTATTCTATTTTTCACTTTTTCTATTTATCACAAAAATTTTTTTTAGGAGAAGAAGAATGCTTATGTCTTAAGGAAGAGAGGAATGTTCCTAGGCCTAGGGTGGCCTCCCCCAAACTTCAACTACTCATTGTCCCCAATGAGTGTTTGAGGTGGCACACCCCCAAACTTGTCCTAGAAGCATCTAGTCTAAAGTAAAACAAAGAGAATCTAAACATCCTAGGCATAGGCAAAACATTCTAGAAGCAACTATCCCAGCAGCAGAAAATTTGAACATAACAGACAGGTTTAAGGACTTATGGTTTATGCATGCTGAGCACTATTCAGAGGCAAATTTAAACTATCAAAAGGTGTCCTATGACACTCATCCAGCATGCTTCAAGATCAGCTATATAAGGTAGTCATGCTAGCAGCAAAAGATAGAATTTAACAGATCACAGCCTAACTAAACGGGCAGTCAAAGACATGCAATCAGTCACAAAAATTGCGGGAACCGCAATTATTTCGCAATACAATCTGGGCAGATTTAACATTAACTCAGGCCCCTAGCATGCTTTTTCCCGTTACTCATGCATCCAAAAAAATAAAACTAAACTATCCTACCTAATCAACTAACATCAGACTATCCTAAGCAAAAGGAAAAACATAAAACTAAACATCCAAAACAGATCAAAACTTAACCAAAAAACAGCAGAATATACATTACTCTATCAAAAAGCAGGAAAATTGTCTTTTGTTTCTTTAGGGATCAGTAATACTCCCTCTAGTGCTCTTCAAACCAGCACTCAATTCTCATCATCCTCATCTGGTCGCCTTGGTCGTGGGGGCACCCATGGAGTTAGGAGGTTGGTGGGGAAGTCTGGGAAGATGCACCCCAATTGGTCTGCAACTTCTCTGTCCCTCGCCTGCGCATAGTTGGCCCATTGAGCCATTCTTCTCTGCAGGTCCATCAAACAGGCCATGGATAGGGACTGCTCAGCAGCCAACCTATCCAACTCAAACTCCATATTGCCCTTCCTTCTCAGCCGTAGGTGTGCAGGCAACTCCAGATGGCCTGTGTAGGGCAGCTGCTGCTCCAAGCGCTCGGTAGGAACTCCTGCAAGCAAACATAACTTTGTTATGATGTTGGGGAAAAATAATGGCCCCTTACCCTTTTTAGCACACTCGGCGATGGCAGCATTGATGACTTCTCCCACGTTGATCGTGAGACCTCTCATGATAGCATAAACCAGCAGCGAACGGCTCTGGTTAATGGTAGTCTCATGCGTCACCGGGGAGAGTCTTCTTCTCACGAATGAAAACCACACAGCTGCCTTTGCCGTGAGGTTGGCACTCATGAGCGTGTGCCGCCCATTGCGTGAGACTGTCCAGGAGGCCTCAGGCTGGCCAATGGTGCGGATGGCTTCTTCTAGCACAGCCTCAGTCGGCTCATCCACTATCCGTGCATAGTCTGTGTGAGGCTGGCCCCTTAGACCGAATGCTTCATTGATGGCCTTAGCAGAGAAGTCCACTTCTACCCCTCTGACCACAGACAGGCCATCCTCAGGGCTGAGCACGTTCGCATAGAAGTCATACACCATGCTTGTGTATGCTGGATTGGGAGGTCGACAGAATTCCTCCCAGCCATGGTTGATCACCCCTGCGCGCAAGAACTGCGGCAGGTCAGCTAGGCGATCAAGGAACCCCTTCTCGTGCAACAGGTCCCTTTTCCTCAGCTCCACGCCCCTTGATTCAGCATCAGACGAGACATATCTCACTGATGGAGGTTCATCTTCGGGGTAGAGTTTAGCCTTCCCCTTATCAGCTGGCTTGGAAGATTCAGCAGCCTCCACCTTGAGGCGTTTGAGCGAAGGCTCAGTACTGTCTTCTTCTGCTGAAGGCACTCGCTTGGCCTTCTTCTTCTTCAGTTTCTTGGCTTTCTTGGCTTTCTTGGCCTCCTTGTTGGCCTTCTTCTTGGCCTTCTGCCTCGCCTGGAGTTGTGGGAAACAGGCCCCCAACGTCTCCTCCATAGAATCATCAGCAGGCGTTTGCTGTGCAGGCTCATCAGGGCTGTCTTCTCTCATGGGAGAGAAGACTTCTTCTTCTTCTGCCTCTCCACTGCCTTGCGTGGATTCTTGGTAATCCCCATAAGGGAATTCCGGATCAGGCCGTGGAGAATTGTGCTCCGCTGACGGGGTATGCGCAGAACTCCATGGCGAAGACGGCAGCTCAGGACTCTGCACAGCCGCAGGTGGTAGATCAGCACTCTGAGGCGCTGGAGATGACTCGGCGCTCTGCGCAGGTGGTGATGATTCGGTGCTTGGCACTGGTTCAGATGGCAGGGGGCTGCGCACAGGTGATGCAGACGGCAGAGGGCTGCGCACAGGTGATGCAGACGGCGTCGCACCTTCTTTAGCTGACTCGTGGGATGCACGATCAGATTCTTGACTCGCCACAGAGGGAGTCTTGGATTTGCTTGGTCCGGCGGCAGTCTTGACAGTCCACCGGCGCTTCGTGGGCGTGCCCATTGGTTCAGATGGGCCAGCAGGAATCTCAGTGACCACTCTCCACTTCTTCCTACGAATAGGAAGCTTGCCAAGACGGCCAGTGCGTACAGCACCCTGATCAGCAAGGGTGAGAAGCGCTTCCCTCGCAGCCGCTTCAGCTGCGTCGTCGGCCTTCTTCTTGGCGGCGGATCTCCCAGCCCTAGTGGAAACCATGGTCGAGTCTTGGAGGTTTGGAGAGAGAGATCAAAGGTGGAGAGAATCGCAGAAATCTTGGAGAGCAAAGAATGAGAAGATCGTATCAAACGGGCGCCTTCTAACGGCTATAAAAGCAACGGATGAAATCCCAACGGCTCTTTTTGCGGAGTCAGCAATTTCTGCGCAATTCTAGGGACAATATTTCATAATAAATCCCAACTTTGATCGCCCGTATCTTTCATTTGGCCCAACCGAATCTTGATTTTTAAAGTGCGATTTACTCCCCTTGATCCCCTCTTTCGATTCCCTACAAAAACAAACAAAACAAACATTAAATACGCAATTAAAATTACACCACAAAACATACAAACGATCATCGATAAAAACAAAAAAAATAAACTAAGGCATTGGCCTTGACTAAACGAGCACAGGAACCACTCGTTCTCTCTCGTTTCTAACTTCATGCTTCATGTAGGAGGAAGGCTGAGAGAGTCTTTACATCCCCCTCCTCATAGTAGTGCTTCAACCTAGCACCATTGACCATAAATGGTTGTCCTTGCTGCAAGTTTTTTATCTCTACTGCACCATGAATAAAGACATTAGTAACAACAAATGGACCCGACCATCTAGACTTTAATTTGCCTGGAAATAGCTTTAATCGTGAGTTAAATAACAGTACAAGTTGGCCTTTCTTAAAATCTTTGATCCTGAGTCTACTGTCATGCCATATTTTTGTCTTTTCTTTGTACATCTTGGCATTCTCATAGGCCATGTGCCTAAGCTCATCAAGTTCATGCAGCTGTAAAGATCTTAATGTCCCTGCATCCTTCACACAAAAATTTAATTCTTTCATGGCCCAAAATGCCTTGTTCTCCAACTCAAGTGGCAAGTGGCAAGCCTTGCCATATACCAACCTATAGGGAGACATTCCTAGAGGTGTCTTATATGCTGTTCTATAAGCCCAAAGTGCATCCTCAAGCTTGAAAGACCAGTCTTTCCTATTAGGTTTGACTACCTTCTCTAGGATGTTCTTTATCTCCCTATTGGAAATCTCAGCTTGGCCATTTGAGTGTGGATGGTAGGGAGTAGCTACCCTATGTCTGATGTTATACTTAGCCAATATTTTCTCCATAGCCTTATTAATGAAATGTGACCCCTCATCACTAATGATAGCACGAGGAGTCCCAAATCTAGTGAAAATGTGTCTATGCAAGAAATTAGTGACTGTCTTAGCATCATTATTAGGACATGCCTTAGCTTCTACCCACTTTGACACGTAGTCTACTGCTACTAGAATATACAAGTTACCTGATGATGGAGGGAAGGGTCCCATGAAATCAATGCCCCATACATCAAAGAGTTCTAACTCCAAGATGTAGGTGAGGGGCATCTCATCCTTACGACTGAGGTTACCTGTCCTTTGGCACTCGTCACAGTTGTGGGCATAGTTGTGGGCGTCCTTAAAGATTGTTGGCCAGTAGTAGCCACTTTGAAATACCTTGGCAGCTGTTCTTTGACCACCAAAGTGCCCACCGTAAGGAGATGAATGACAGTGCTGCAGCACAGACTTCGCTTCAACAGCTGAAACACATTTCCTCAACAACCCATCAGCACAGGTCCTGTAAAGTATGGGGTCATCCCAGATGAATTTCCTTGCTTCATGGAGGAACCTTTTCTTCTCTTGTCCTCCCTTGAACACTGGTAATACCTGTGATGCACGGAAGTTAGCAATGTCAGCGAACCAAGGTTCCTCATCGTTATCACGATGAGTCAAAACAAAGATATGTTCATCTATAAAAGCATCAGAAATTGCGGGGTCCGCAATTTTTTCGCAATTGTGCTGCAATCGAGACAGGTGATCTGCAACCACATTTTCACATCCCTTCTTGTCCCGAATGTCCAAATCGAATTCCTGCAGCAATAACACCCATCTAATTAGTCTAGGCTTAGCATCAGCCTTTCTCATTAGATATTTTAAAGCAGAATGGTCAGTATATACAATGGTCCTAGTTCCTACAATATAGTTCCTAAATTTTTCACAAGCAAATACTACAGCAAGCATCTCTTTCTCTGTAGTTGTATAGTTACATTGGGCCTCATTCAAGGTCTTACTAGCATAATAAACAGGATGTGTGAGCTTGTCAATCTTCTGTCCTAACATGACTCCTACAGCATAGTCACTGGCATCACATAGCATCTCAAATGGGAGATCCCAATTTGGTCCTACTATGATTGGTGCTGTGACCAGTGCTTCCTTAAGGGCTTTCCAAGCTACTACACAATCTTTAGAAAAGATGAATGGTCTACCTAGCTCTAGAAGCTCGCACAGAGGCTTGGCTATCTTAGAAAAGTCCTTGATGAACCTTCTATAGAAGCCAGCATGCCCTAAGAAGCTTCTAATGGCTTTGACGTTCTGGGGCTCTACCAATTTCTCTATGACCTCTATTTTTGCTCTATCCACTTCTACACCCGCCCTTGACACTCGATGTCCTAAGACAATCCCTTCATCTACCATAAAATGGCACTTTTCCCAATTCAGGACTAGGTTAGTCTCCTCACACCTAGTCAGGACTTGTCCTAGGTTTTCTAGACAGGTTTTAAAGGAGTCCCCAAAGACTGAGAAGTCATCCATGAATATTTCTATCATGGACTCATCCAACTCAGAGAAGATGGCCATCATGCACCTCTGGAAAGTTGCCGGTGCATTGCATAAGCCAAAAGGCATTCTGCGGAAGGCAAACGTTCCAAAAGGGCAAGTGAAGGTGGTCTTCTCTTGATCCTTAGGGTCTATAGTTATTTGATTGTAGCCTGAATAGCCATCTAGGAAACAGTAGTAGGCTCTACCAGCTATTCTGTCTAGCATCTGGTCAATAAACGGTATGGGGAAGTGGTCTTTTTTAGTTTCTTTATTTAGTTTTCTGTAATCCATACATACCCTCCACCCTGTGACAGTCCTTGTTGGAATTAGTTCGTTATTCTCATTGACTACCACAGTTATTCCCCCCTTTTTAGGTACACACTGGATGGGGCTTACCCACTGGCTACTAGCTATGGGGAAAATTACTCCTGCATCTAACCACTTTATTATTTCTTTCTTCACTACCTCTTTCATAGAGGGGTTTAACCTACGCTGGTGATCTACCCTAGGTGTGTGTTCTTCCTCTAGAATAATTTTGTGCATACAATAAGAAGGGCTAATGCCTCGAATATCAGCAATAGACCATGCTATAGCCTTCCTATGTTGCTTAAGCAGTAAAATTAAATCAACCTCATGCTGTTCACTTAGCTTAGAAGAAATAATTACAGGCAGCGTATCATTCTCTCCTAGATATGCATATTTGAGGTGAGTTGGTAGTGGTTTTAGTTCTAAAACAGGTGGATGCTCAATGGAGGGCTTCAGAGGGTTAATAATTCTATCAGTTAAATCTATAGTCATACATACATGCTGAGGGTTATTTACAGGCATGTTCATTATGTCAGCTACATTTAGATCATCTACATCTATTTGTACATATTCACTAACATGCTTGGTTAATAATACATGCTCTAATTGTTCTTCCATAAGTGAGTCAATAACATCCATGCTAGCACAAGACTCAGAATCAGAGGGGTATTTTAAAGCTTTGTAAACACTAAATTTTACCTCTTCATCATGAACTCTCATAGTTAACTCACCTTTTTGCACATCTATTAGTGCCCTACCTGTGGCTAGAAATGGCCTACCTAGCAGGATGGGTACCTCCTTGTCTGCTTCATAGTCCAGGACAATGAAATCTGCAAGGAAAATGAATTTGTCAACTTTAACTAGAATATCCTCAATCTTACCTTCTGGATATGCGATGGATCTGTCTGCTAGTTGTAAAGTGACAGTAGTTGGACGTGCTTCTCCTATTCCCAACTGACGGAATAGGGACAGGGGCATGAGATTTATGCTGGCGCCCAGGTCACAAAGCGCTCTGCCCACATGCTTGCCTCCAAGTTCTACAGGTAGGGTGAAGGAACCAGGATCCTTCTCCTTCTTGGGCAGCTTGTTCTGGAGGATGGCACTGCATTCCTCGGTGAGGTTTACTGTTTCAAACTCACCAATTATCTTTTTGTTAGTAATGATATCCTTCAAAAATTTTACATATGAAGGCATAGACTGTAAAACCTCTACAAAAGGAATGTTCACATGCACTTGCTTAAGTATTTCTAAGAATTTATTAAAATGAACTTCCTGTTCCTGCTTCTTCTTCAGTCTTCGAGGGTATGGAGGTGGTGGCACATATGCAGGCACGTCAGGACGCCTTAAGATAGGTGGAGGCCTTGGAATTTCTTCTACGTCCTCTACAATTGGCTCTAGCCTGGCTCCTGATGTGCTAGTTGGTGGTGGACCTTGGCTTGGCAGAGACTCCAGTGGAGCACTAGACTCAGTGTTCTCTACTCTCTTTGGTGTGTCCTTTGTAATGCTCACCAATGGTCTTCCACTCCTAAGTTCAATTGCTTGAACTTGTTCCTTGCCATCTCTCCTTGGTACCTCGGTATCAGCAGGGAGTCTACCTTGGGGCCTACTTTTAAGTTCATTGGCTAATTGGCCGACTTGGTTTTCCAGGCTCCTAAGGGTAGCTTGCTGGCTCTGAAGAGTAGCATCATTCTTAGCTATATATTCCTTGAGTAGGTTTTCTACAGACGATCCTACAGGTTGATTGTAAGGCTTTTGGTACATTGACTGGTTATGTTGGGGAGTGAAACCAGGTGTTCCACTCGGCCTTGGTTGGTTAGGATTTTGGTTAGTGTTTTGTTGGCCACCCCATGACAGGTTAGGGTGGTTTCTCCAACCAGGATTGTAAGTTTGTGAGTAGGGGTTGTTCCTTGGCTGCTGCTGACTTCCTACATAGCAGACCGAGGATGGATTCCCAGGACAGTATTCATAAGGGTGTCCTTCCCCACAGAATCCACAGATTGGTGCCTCGCCTTGACTTGGTTGAGTGCCCATTGACATGGCTGTGGCGGTATTGGCACTGGTTTGGAGATTGGCCTGAGCCATTTGCTTAACTAAGTTGGTCAGGGCGTTTATTTGGGTGCTCATGGCGCTTAGAGCATCCTTGTCTTGAGCTCTAGTTGGCTCTACAGGATCGTCTGACCATCTACAGTGAGATGTTGAGATCTTCTCCAAGATCTCATAAGCTTCGTTGTAACTCTTGGACAACATGGAACCTCCAGCAGATGAATTTAAGACTTGTCTGGTGCTGGGGTTGCATCCTTTAAAGAAAACTTCTATTTGAATACACCATGGAATGCCATGGTGTGGACATTTAACGAGAAGATCTTTAAATCTAGTCCAAGCTTCGTGAAGAGACTCACTTGGAGCTTGTTTAAATTTGACTATGTCATCACGGAAAGTAGAATTCCTATCAGGTGGGAAGTATTTGACTAGGAATTTTTCTGCTAGATCTGTCCAATTGCGAACAGATCCTGAGGGTAAAGAATTTAGCCACGTTTTGGCTTTGTCCCTCAAAGAATAAGGGAAAAGATATAGCCTAAGGGCCTCTTGGGAAACTCCAGGGATTAGGAAGGTGTCACTAACTCCTAGGAAGTTCCTAAGGTGATTATGGGGGTCCTCATTTTCTATTCCAAAGAATTGTCCCACAGTGGACAACATTTGGAACATCACTGGCTTTAACTCGAAAGAGTGGGCAGTGATTTCAGGACGGATTATGCTGGGGTTCAGCTCCCCAGGCATAGGTACTAGATATGAAAGAATGGCACTATTCTTGTCATTCGCTATTTCTATGGGGTTGCGAACGGCAGGTGCTGGATTTGGAACTAAATCGCCCATTTCTTTGTTTTCAGGTAAGATTTGAGGTATAGGAGGTTGTTTAAAGAGGCGTTTCTTTGCTTTATTTCTAGCTCGAAGTGATCTTTCAGGTTCAGGATCGAACTCTAAATTACTATGTGAACGCTCACTCATAAACTACCTTAACAGTACCTGCAAAAGAAATGAAACAGATTAGTTTCACTCAATGATAAACTTGGTTTTCTTAAACTTAACAACTTCGTTTTCACTTAAAAATAAGTCCCCGGCAGCGGCGCCAAAAACTTGTTGCGTGCTCAATGTGTAAAGATAAAGAAGCAAAAGGATGGAGAGAGCACTTAGAACATGCAAGCATACATGGTCTCACAGCAAGTAGTAAGTATATTTAATTCGTTTTTTCCACAGAGACTTAATTTTAGCTATTCGCGAAGTGTGTTTGTTAAGAAAGATGGGATGGATTTGATGGGGTAAAATTGGTTTTTCATTAACTACTTTTTGCTGAATGTATAAAGGAACATGCCATAAACAAATTAAAGTGAAAATCAGGCTTAAAGGTCAAGAGATGAAATCAATAAACGCAGAAGAAAACAGCTAGACAGAAGACAATTTGGCAGAATTGCGAGAACCGCAATTAATCCGCAATTAAATGGCAGCGAAACTGGTTAGATAGGTGAATTAAGGGCTACTAATGACTGTCCTATAAGCATTTTATTACGATTATCAAGCTTTGGATCAACTCTCTATACATTAAACTCACTCTATCTCAAGTATCGTCCGATTCCATGCATGAGAGACTCAAGTTTACTTGACTTCAAAGTAAGGTCTTAAGCATCTTGTTAAAACAGGAGTGTTCAGTTTATACTAGGGAAACGCCTATTCCTAGGCCGTTTCCTGATTACCATGGAAGGCTAGCATGATTATACGACTCTGAACTCTTACTCCTTCCAGAGGTTAGGAGTTCTTTGGACAAAATGGATGGCCAATCGAAATTGCCCGTGGGATGACGCTTACATATAATCAATGTTTGAGTGTTGATCTACCTACTTGACTTACGTTTTTTAGCCTATAGTTCTGTCATTAGCATGCCCCTAAATGAATTTAGTTACTCATGGATATATGTAGAACAGAAATATAAGATAAAGTAGACATGCTTAGAAGGAAAAAGTGCTTAAAACAGCAAGCCAAACTCGTAGCAGAATAAGGAATAACTGTGAAATGCAGAAACTTACTTTGATTACTTCAAGTGTTTGAATGACAAAGGAAAGCTTAAACAGAATGAATTCAAGGCAGACAACAACGAAATGCAATAAGTAAATGACTAAGCTAAGAACAACATTGAACAGAAATGGAATTGAGAAGGAAAGAGCAGAAAACAGTAAAGGTGTGCTGGAAATCTTCGTGGCAGTCGCCTCGAATGATGGTGATGAGAATTCAGCCGTGCTTGGATGAATCCAATCGAGAGAGAAGAAGAATCTTCTCTCCTTCCTATCAGATTATCGACTCCAAAAGCTGAGAACCTCACTCCAACAGACGGCAAGGGAAAATCGAGAGAAATGGTGGACTGTGAGAAGACTTCTGCACGTTGAATGATGACTGAACCTCCGACTTTGGCCCCCTTTTATAGTAGTTTGCAGGTGCGATTGGGCCAAGGAGAACCATCAATCTTCAACGTCGTATATCAGAATGGGTGGAGGAGAAAGAACGAATCCCTGAAAAGTCGGATCTAAACAGAAAAATGTCAGCCAACTTACGGTTTTAACTTGAATAATTGCGGCCACCGCAATTATTCCGCAATGCATTCGCAAGGGTTATTTTTTCATTCTTTTCTTCGGTTTTCACCCCTTTTCCTACCTATTGTGCATAAGTCCTATATTAGCTACCTTCTTCTAATTCTCATATTAAAGCATAGGTTTAGGCTAAATGCTCACAAAAACACCTAAATGTGTACATCTTCTTAAGCTAAATGGGTCCTAAATAAGTCACTTTCAGAGACTTAACAATGGGGCATCTTC